>CM028129.1:467222500-472222500 GCA_016271365.2 Neoceratodus forsteri
ATGCTGTGTGACTCTGAGCAAGTCACTTAACCACCCATTGCTCCCAGGTCACCCCTGAAAACAGGCACTTGTGCCTAGTGGGCCTTACCCAGTTACCAAAGACTAAAATAAAATTTGTAGTTAGTTAATTAGTTAGTTACTTTTATTCTTTGGTAACCAAGTAACCCACACTGGGAACAAAGCCCATTTACAGGGGTGACCCGGAACTGGGAGCACAGGGATGTTAACTGGCTTGCTCATGGTCACACACTCTGCAAGTGGAGATTGTGGGAATCAAACCCAGGTCTGCTGGATGTACCAGTCTTGTTCACAGGTTGTTGTTCTAACCTCTCCTCTCCCATTTTTCTTTCCATGTCAATCATGTATTCTGACATGCTTTGAAGAATTTTTAATTATCAATGTCTGTGTTACCCTCAGTTCTGCTTTTATGTTCCCATTACCGCAGCAGCTACTGCTATTTCCTTTAAGACAGTCCACAGTTTCAGACACACTGTCCAATGCTGTTCATCAGAATGACTTACACTGGTGTATCTAATATCATGGAAAGCTCAGGTAGTATGAAGAAATAAGAGCAGCAGCAGAGACATACTGTAATAATTGTAGTGATAAAACAAATCAAAATTGGATTATTAATTTATCAAAATATGTGTCTAAAACATATCAAAATATACAGTAGAACAAACAGAAAGGCACACATGAGAGCATCTAAAAGCATAAAACTGTCTCCTATCACAACAGTAACAACTACACTTAAAATTCAGATTGGAATGGATTAGATTGGTTTACTACTAATGATCTCAATGGCCATACTTTACAACTCCCAGACTGACTGGTTTTAAAAAGGTCTGTGACATCAGAACTTCTTTGTAACCTGGACATGCACTCAAAATAGTAAATGATTTGACACAATCAGTTTTAAGAGTATGTGAGTACTCAAAATGGCCCAAAACATGGACTAAATTTAAGCAAAACCAGATGACTGGATAAGGACCATAAAAACTGGATTATCCAGTTTAGAAGCAGACAGGTGGCAACCCTACCTAATGTTTGACTTAACTTTAAAGCTACATACAGTCCACACATCATTGGCTTAGGCACCACAGAGCGCTGCCACTCCTGACAAAATAGAAAACACCCTGATCATTACCCTGACTAAGCCGAACACTTCAGCATGACATGTCTGGGGTGCAGAATAATCTTAAAACACAGGAGCTTGGTAAATGAGGACATTTTGGGAATGACTGGCTGTGGACTACAATCTTGGTACCTGTCTTTGCTACTGTTTAATCCCTTGCACCCATCTTTCCAGGATCCTTCTAGAAATTAACTATTTTGGCTCAGTTTGCCTTTCCTGGTAAAACTCTTTCAATAAATAAATAGATAGATATATAGATAGATAGATAGATAGATAGATAGATAGATAGATAGATAGATAGATAGACAGACAGACAGACAGATAGACAAATAGATAGAGAGATAGATAGATAGATAGATAGAGCAATCAATCGATCAATAGACAGACATATAGTAAGACTTTATTTATTTAGCACCCAATCCAGGAGGCTCTAAATGCCTTACAGGAGGTGTAAAAACATGTCAAAGTTGCATGAAAAAATACATACAGGGTCAGCAAACAAACAACAATAAAAATCAATAATACATAAATAACAATAAAATCAGCCACAACTAATTAAGAAAGGCTTCTTTAAAAAGGTGAGCTTTCAGACCCCTCTTAAAAAACCCATATTGGTGGTCATTCATTGGACTTTGTGTTTCTCCTGGAGATGGGGATATCTGACTTGGTGGTGGAACCAGTCAGGTGGTCTGATCATCATACCATCAGGTTCAGTTTCCTGGCCCCCCAATATGTCTGTCCTTCTGGAGATGGCCTGGTACCGCCCTTTAAGAGGCGTGTCCCCTGATGGCCTGGTGGTGGTGCTGGACCTATTGGGTATACTGAGTGAATGAACGGATCCAGGGGATGTGGTACTAGCTTATAATAATGTGGTGACTGAGGCCCTGGATTCCATTGCACCTGTTCATGTTCACCCCCTCACTCTTCGCCCCAGATCTCCTTGGTTTGATGAGGCCTTGAGAGGGTTGAGAAGAGTGGGATGAAGGTTAGAGAGGCATTGGTGGAGGTCGTGCCTGGAGTGTGACAGACTTAGTTTGATGGACCACTATGTGGTCTATCAATCAGTAATTACCTGTAAGAAGGCAGAATTCCTGTCCAGGGAAATTGCTGCTGTGCAGAATCGACCAGCTCAGCTTTTCCAGACTATAGACAGATTGTGCATTCCACTCTGTCTCCAGCCTGGAAATGCTTTTTCACAAGAACATTGTGAGGAGATTGTTCAATTCTTCACGGATAAGGTTGCCACAATCAGGTCTGGCATCCACCTGACCCTCTCTCAAGGGAGCAGCAGTGGTCGGCAGGAGATATCGGATGCCTTGTTTGTGTGGTGTGACTTCGGCTGCCCCACAATCAATAATATTGTGATGGTTATCCAGTCGTTGTGTCCGACCAACTGTAATTTGGACCAAGACCCCATGTGCCTTTTAGTAGGTTGTATGGATAAAATCAGTCCAGTCCTTGCCGAGATACTCTGGATGTCCTTGGAGAGGGGGATCTTTCCAGATCCCCTGAAGAAGGCTGTGGTTCAGCCCCTTCTTAAGAATCCCTCCTTGGTCTCTCACTGTCTGGCTAACTACAGGCCTGTCTATAACCTCCCCATTGTGGGAAAGGTTATTGAGAAGGTGGTGGCATTGCAACTAGAGGATCATTTGACCAGTCACAATATTTATGATTCTCTCCAGTCCAGATTTAAGAAGAGACATAGTACCGAGAGAGCCCTTGTCAGGGTACTAAATGACCTCCTAATAGCGAGAGATTGAAAGACCTGTTCCATCTTGGTGCTTCTAGATCTCTCTCTCTGGCATTTGACACCATGGACCATGGTGTGCTGTTGGAGAACCTGTGGTTCATCTGTAGACTTTTGGGGACTGTCCTCAGATGGTTTCTATCATTCCTTGAGGGTAGGACTCAGAGAGTGGTGTCTGGGTATTTTTTCCTCTGCTCCATTCTCCCTATCCTGTGGGGTGCCACAGGGCTCCATCTTGGTGCCCATGTTGTTTGCAGTGTATATGTTGCCATTATGAGTGATTATTAGGTGGCACGGCTTGAGTTTTCACTGCTATGCAGGTGATGCTCAGCTGTACATGTCCTTTGTGCCGGGACGGATAATGCTGTCTCGGTCTTTAATAGCTGTCTAGCCAAGATCCAGGACTGGATGAATGTGAGCTAGCTGCAGTTAAACCAGAGAAAACTGAGGTGTTGGTTGTGGATTCATGTCATTGAGAGGCGGGTGTGTTGGCTGGACTGCCTTCCGGTCTATGGCTTGGAGGTGTCCAGCTAACTACCTCAGACCGGGTGCAGAATCTGGGCATTGTGTTTGATGACCACCTGACCCTAAAATTGCAGGTGACAGCAGTTGTCAAAACCTCCTTTTACCATCTGAGGAATATCATCCAGGTAAACCACCTGGTTCCTTCCGATGGTCTTCCAACTTTGGTCCATGCCTTCGTTACCTCCCGCCTTGACTACTGCAATGCCCTTTACCTTGGGCTACTGGGGGCTGAGATCCGCCACTTGCAGCTGGTGCAGAATGCGGCAGCCAGGCTTTTGATTGGTACCTCTAGGACCAGTCATGTAATGCCTGTGCTCTGTGGACTGCACTGGCTGCCAATACAGTGGAAGGATCACCTTCAAGGTCAGTTTGCTGAACTGTAAGACCCTACATGATCAGGGACCCAGTTATCTGCAAGATCTCCTTCACCCCTACTGTCCCCCACCCTCTTCGATCCACTAATAAGAGATTGGTAGAGATTCCCAGGATTCATTTACAAACATCTGGAGCTTGGTCATTTAGTTTTATGGCCCCGACCCTGTGGAATTCTCTACCTCGTCAGAGGCTAGATTGCCTGACTGTCCAAAGTTTTAAAACTGCCCTGAAAACGTATCTTTTTAGCCTGGCATTTTTGGATTTTTAAAGCTTTTGCTGTATTTTATTATTTAATTGTATAATGTTATTTATTAAACTGCTTGATTGTCATTGTACAGGTGCCTTGGTTTCAGAAAGGCACCTTTTTACAAATAAAGAATTAACCTGAAAATTTGAAATCTCCATCGATGGGGCCTCCCTCAGAGATCTGGGGGAGCAAGTTCCAGAGGAATGGGCCAGCCACCTCGAATGCACAGTCCCCCAAGGTTTTCAGCATGGCCTTCAGAACTGTTAGGAGACCCTTGATAGAGAAGCAGCGGGAGCGCACCGGGAAGACAGGGGTCAGGAGGTCTCTCAGGTAGCCAGGGCCTGAACTATACAGGAACACACAAAGTTCATCACATTCACAGGAAAGATGATCAACAAACTGATACTGCTTAAAATAGTTAATCCAGTGACTTAGAGAATGCTGTTTAGCAGCCCCAGCACTTCGACCACAAAAGGTCTTCCTGAAGGGGCGAAGCGTAGCACAGGCGTAGTAAGTGGCATCAGAGGAAAGTATTTAATACAGTTATAAGGTTGGGTGTTACCTTATATAAGGGATTTGCCTGTAAGTGATCTATTTCTCCAGGTATGAATTGTGATTAGTTTAAAGGACCTAGGGACCTTATGGTTCTACTATTCATGGTGTTTAGTAAGTCCTTAATATTTAGTAAGGGGATATTTAAACTGCTCTATTTTATGTTTAAAGGTTCTATTGGTGTTTATAGTCTCGTCGTTTTTGGCTGAGTAATTATTGCTAAGATTGCTTTATGTTTGACATTTAATAAGACTAATTTGCTATATGGTACAGATAGGAATTTTTTTAGTCTATCTAATAGTAGTTGTAGCTAAAGTTCAAATATTTGTGATGTGTAGGGGTTGTTTGGGGGGGCTAGAATGGTGTACGGATCATCCCTCCTGCATGATCTCCAGCCCTTTACCTGTCTCCCAGTTTCAGACACTGCAGTGAGACGCTGCCGGGAGGTTGGGATTTGGAGAGGCCGTGGGGATGCCCCATACACGGTGGAGGGTGGTAATATTGAGATTGTTTGGTCCAGGAGGATCCCCAGTCCATGGGCACAAGAGAGAGGCCAGACATGTTTGGTGCCTGTCTCCAGGGTTTCCACCAGACTGAGTGGTCAGGCAACCTGAGGGGCTACCTTTCCCACAAATCCCCTGACGGCAGTGCTATGCAATGCCAGATCGATTAGGAACAAGACAGCAATTATTGCGGACCTTGTCTCCTCTGTTGCTCTGGCTTGCATTACAGAGACCTGGGTTGGGGACGATGCAGGTCCAGTTTTTGAGGCTGCTGTTCCCCCTGGGTATACTGTAGTGCACTGCCCCAGAGAGGAGCATAGGGGTGGTGGTGTAGCTATCTGTTTTAGATCTGACTTGGGCTTCACCGTGCACTCAGTGGGAGCCCCAGATTCTTATGTGTGTATATTTAATTTGGGGCTTGTTTTCAACTTGCAGTTATACATAATTTCATGATTTTGTCACTCATTATCTGTTCTTTAATCTACCAGGACACTTGGAATGTAAGTTGTAAGCTCATCTTACATGCATTAGAGAGAATGCTATCCCAAGGTTTTTTTATCACTAGAATGCTTTCTTAACATACTGAGACATTTTAAAATTTATGTGAGAAGAACTCTCTGGTTGTTGATAATTCTTGATAACCTTTGCCCTTCTGAGGCTTCTCAGTTAAAAGCATACTGGTGTTAATCAGCTTCTCTGACGTAATCTTCTGCTATGTTTTAAATATATATGGTAAACCAATGAGAATTATTTCTGTTTTTTCAACATTATCTGGTGTTAGTTGTATGGGATTTTCAAAATAACTGCCATAAAGCTTCTGATGAAGGACCTAGTTGGTCTGAAAGCTAGAGCACTTTGTTCTTTTGTGTAACATCCATGTTGGTCCAATAAAAGGTATCAAATCATTTGTTTCTGGATCTGTTCTTAAAAGGACCAATATGGCACCTACAACGTTATTTTGTTGATGCATTTTTGAATATATGCTAATCTATTGTACAGTGCCCAGAGCCTCCGGGAATGGGCGTCTTTAAATAAAATTTTACCTTACGTTTCCTTTTGTGGTCAAAGTGCTGGGGCTGCTAAACAGTGTTCTCTAAGTCACTGGATTAAATACTTTAAGCAGTATCAGTTTGTTGGTCATCTTTCCTGTGAGTGCAATGAACTTTGTGTGCTTCTGATTGTTGGATTAGCTACCCTTCACTGCACTGACAGACCAAAGTCATGAGCACATCTGTTCTTTTGAAAATGCACTTCCTGAGCTGTATAGGGACTTGTAGGTGAGCAAGCCCACCTTGAAGATGATCCTCCAGCTGACAGGCAGCCAGTGCAGATCTTGTAGGACCAGGGTCACATGACAGGACCCGGGCAATCCCATCAGCAACCTGGCCGCTGCATTCTGAACCAGCTGCAGGCAGTGGAAGTTCTGTCCACTGACCCTGAAGTTAAGAGCATTACAGAAGTCCAGCCTTGACATAAGAAAAGCATGCACCAGCAAAAGCAGGTCACCAGGCAGAATTAGGGGTTTAATCCAGGCAGCATTCCTTAAGTGGTAAAAAACACTTTGGATGACGGATGACACCTGAGCTTCAAACGTCAAACTGCCATCAGGGATAACACCCAGACTTCTTACCCTAGTGGATGCCATCAATGGAGTAGGTCCAAGGGACAACCCTGTTCCTGACCCGGTGGCAGCCACATCACGCCAGCGATCAGGCTCAGTCACCAGTACCTCTACCTTATCAGGGTTCAGTTGCAGCCAGTTAGAGGACATCCAGTCATGGATCTTGGCTATACAGTTATTTAGTACTTCCACAGCATTACTTGTCCTTGAAACAAAAGTCATATACAGCAGGGTATCATCTGCATAACAGCAAAAACCTAGACTGTAACATTTAATGAGCACACCTATGGGTAGCATGTACACAGTGAACACATCGATGATAGATTGATAGATAGATGGATAGATGGAGAGAGAGAGAGAGAGAGAGAGAGAGATAGATAGATAGATAGATATTACCCCCTTGGTATGGCAAAGGGGTCAGATGGTGATTGCACAGCCAATCAGGCTCCAAAGCCTGCAGAGGGAGCCACAGAGGGCTGATAGACTGGAAAAGGACTTAATTAGGACCATCTTCTCTCTCTCCTTCCTAACTTAGCTAAGTTACAGGGACATCTTGTACTGTCTCAATTATCTACCTTCCTTGACTCCTCCTCCTTCTTCATCCCCTTTCAGTCTAGTTTTAGGAAGTCCCACTCCACCTCCACATCCCTGCTATGGTTCAATGACTCCATTACAGGTATGGATCAGGGTCTGATCAAGTCTGGCATTTTTGTTGATCTTGTTAAAGCTTTTGCCATAGTGGCATATCACCTCTTTCTGGACAAGCTGGAAGCTGTGGGCCTTTTTGACTCTGCAGTCAGCTGCTTTCACTCTTACCTAAAGGGTAGGTCTCAAGCTGTCCAGATAGGTAACTACATTTCATCATCATTCCCTATCTGCAAAGGTGTCCCTCAAGGGTCTGTCCTGGATCCTGTTCTCTTTTCCATATTTTTGAAAGACCTCCGCTCAGTCTCTTCCTCTGCATCCATTCATATATACACTGATGATAGTTATTTTTGCATCTGGTTCCTCTGCCCATAATCTTAGATTTTGACAATATTCAGTACTGGTTTCACTCTAACCAACTATTCCTCAATGCCAAATAACAGTCTCCATGACTTTTGGCACCCACCAGAGGTTTTCCAGACTCACCCTCTCTCTCCATTTCACACTTTTGATGATGCTATTATTGAGGATGTACCTCAGGATCTGGTTTGACCATTATCTTGATTTCTTGGTTCATATTGATGCCATACACCAGAAGCTCCACCCTAAGCTTGGTGCACTGTACAGGAACAAAACAAGTGTCCTGCTTCCTGTCTGCCATGAAATTGTTTTAAAGATGACTGTCTCTATTTTTTATTTTGGTGACATAGTCTATAATGGAGCTCCCAAATCTTCCTCCTTTGCCAAACTGAACACCCTCTTCCACACTTTTTGTCATTTTGCTTTAGATTGCTCCACATGTACCCACCGCTGCTCACTCTACTCTGCCCTTTCAGTCCCCTCTTTTGATGCCAGGCCCCTTTCCCATTGTGCCTCCTTTATATCTAAATTCTGGTTTGGTTCCCTACCCTTCTATCTGAAAGCTCTCATATCCTCTCCCTCAGCTGCCTACTACCTTCTACGCAGTAATACTTTACATTCCCTCACTATTCCTTCTAGATAATCTAATGTTGGTCAATCTGATTTCTCGTACTGCTTTCCTAAACTGTGGTCCTTGCTCCCCTTGTCAATTTACTCTGCATCTTCTGCTTTTGGCAAAAGTCTCTCCTTCATGACTATTCTCCCTCCTATAAGTGTCCATGACTCTGTTCCTCACCTCCCCAACTAGTTTTGCTCTGGTGATCTGTTTCCTTTATTACCTGTAAGTAAATTATTCTGATTTGTATTCAATTTTTGATTACTTTCCTTGATATACTGTACTTTCTGTATATGATTTTCCACATCCTCTACCACCAGGAAACATCTGGAAATCAGCTGTTAGCAGATCAGTATGTCTTTAATGGTGAAACTTTTGAAATAAAAAATAAATAACTAAATTAATAAATCAATACTTAAATTGGTTAAAGCATGACTGAAACTGCCAGTCAGACATCAAGTAATGAACCTCCAGCCTTGTTGTAAGTGACTGACCACTGCAGGGACCAATTAAGAGCTGGATTTCACCAGCGAACACCAATGACTGCTCCAGATCTTGTCCGTCTGCTTGCAGCCACTGTTGGAGACAGACAGGAGAGCTGAAGCAGGGAGCAGGGAGAAAGACCAGGTGTCTGCCAGAGGAAGTAGAACTCATGCAACAGTCATGATTGAGGTAATCATGTGCTTATGTA
Organism: Neoceratodus forsteri; assembly: GCA_016271365.2. Classification (NCBI taxonomy): domain Eukaryota; kingdom Metazoa; phylum Chordata; order Ceratodontiformes; family Ceratodontidae; genus Neoceratodus; species Neoceratodus forsteri. Next base: position 467,231,518 of record CM028129.1, read on the forward strand.
TTATAAGCTGCAGTCAGGAAAGGTGTAAGCAAGGGCAAGTCAACTGTGATCGCTCTCCTTGACCTTGGAGAGACATTTGCTGAATCTCAACACATTTGTAACAGGGAGCAGATCTGTGTCTTGGAAGTCAGTCAGCCAGAACCACTGCCTGGTTTTGGTTGTCACAGTCTGCACAGGGACTGGATGTCAGCATGTGGTATACTGATATTACATTGTCATGATTCACAGGCTGAAGCTGTTGCTGTGAGTTCAGAGAAAGTCTGTCTGCTACATAAGGAGATGGGGAGAGGCCTGATACTATGAAGAGCAGTTTTGCACATTGCTACAAAGGCGAGCAGTTTTGCACATTGCTACAAAGGCCTTCATATCTCATCCCTGAAGTGCAGGATTTACTGGCTCAGGAGGGTATGTAGACAACTGCAATATCAGGTTTTGGGTCAAAACTAATTCTGGGGGAATTCTCAAGACCTGGGAATTTTCAGGTCTTTCTATCCCTGTTTGTTGGTTTGGTGAATTGGTCTCTTGTATTACTCCAAGAATATTAATGGGTGATGAACTCAAAACCCATCATCCAGTGGTTGCATCTTTTTTCCACACTGCAGCTTGCAGGGCATTTTCTATGGAACATGATGCAATGTCTATCTCAGACCCCAGCTGTACAGTGGGGCATCTTAGGCTGGACAAAACATCCGTTTGTGGCATTCCTGACATGAGTCCCACATCTTTAGCTGAATTCAGTACATTTAAATCTGTAGTGGTCAAGTAAAATCTTACCTCCATTTCTGGAGTTTGAGCATCTCGTTGTGAGCTTTTTGCACTGATCAAGTCCATGGATACTATTGCCTCAACATTCAGTTGTACAGCAATAGCAGGGGTCTAAGTAGCCTATTTTTCTAAGCCTGCCATCTATGCCAGAAGCGCCATTTTCTTAGCCAAGCATCTGGATTCTTCTTCTTGCAATAAGTCCATAATTTTATTAGTCAGTTGTGCCGTGGAGACCATGCTGAGCAACTGCATTCTGCACACAGACAGAGATCCCACTGGACTGGGGAACCATGTGTAATTCAGGGCCTTGACTCTGCAGCACAGTTGATCATAGTTGGCTAGTTTAATTTTGGAAACCAATAGTTGGACCAAACATCCATCTAGGAGCACAAATACCCAGGTTGGGGTTAAGTTCACTAAAATACAACTTAAAAATCTGGTTCCATTTCAATTGGCATCCATCTGTATCCCCACCCCCGGGACAAGGCTGAAAAATAGGCAAAAAATTGTCTAGTCCTCCTTCCGTCAACAAAAACTAAATAAATAAATAAAATAAATAAGTTTGGGTTTTGTGGAAACAAACTAAAAGTGTTGATAATTTTTAATTAAATGCACTGGCAGCAGCCAACTACATGCAGCCTCTGAGGGCCTATAAAATTCCAACAGTTGTGTACCCACTGAAGAATCTGGGAGCTCCTTAAGAACTAGGAACTATTAACAACTGGTATCAGTAGGGCATGGATGCAGTAATGGGAGGTGCACAGCCTCTACACACCCAATCCCCTGGCTGCATGGACTGCAATGTGCTGGGGGTGGGAAGGGACATGCAAGCAATACACACCATGCAAAGGTGCATGGTGCTGGCTGCAGGGGTCTTGGAGGAGGCATAGGCAGTTACCACCCGACAGTGACTTTTTTTAATTCAAAATTTTATTAACAGATTTTCCACAATAAGAGGCAGTTAAGATGAGAATAAAATGAGAATACAGCAGCTTGTTGTGTTTAAACTGCCCCTCCCTCCCCCTCCCCCATACAGCAGTAACATGTCATTGTGTAACATAAATTCAACGCCATTATACAAAAATATACAAGGCTATTTACTCTGAAACACTACTGAGTCTGGGCAGCTAGGATTAAAGAGTGAAGGGTATCCCATATTTGAGTATAAGCAGATAGTCTGTTGTGAAGGTTGGCAATAGCTTTTTCCATAAGCAGGTTAGCAAGAATTTCGTTCACCCACTCCTGCAATGTCGGGGTAGACTTGTCTTTCCAGTGACATAAAATAAATTTCTTGGCAGATAGAGCTATGATAGAAATATGAAACCTCCTCACTTTGACTCTAATAGAGGACATGTCCCCTAGGAGACAAATGTCAGGCGTGAAGTACTCCTGCAAACCCAGTATAGGATCCAGGAATGCTTTAATAGAGTCCCACAGAGGGGAAATTTTGGGACAGGACCAGAATATGTGAAGGAGTGTTCCCTCTTCCCGGGAACATCTAACACATATGTTTGAGTCCAACAGACCCCATTTCTTTAACTTGACCGCAGTGTAATACATGTTGTGCAAAATGTGATATTGCATGAGACGCAACCGATCTTGGGAGACAAATTTATGACAGGACTTCCATAAGGTCTGCCAATTAAGGGAATATTGGGGAAATATGGAACCCCAGAACCCCGTCAGTCCAGAAGAGTCCCCGTATCTTTTGTGAAACAAAACCTGATATAATTTAGATACAATACCCGAAGATCCAAGTAGAGAAGAGAATTCTGGGATTAGAGCCCCAACCGACTGATTGGGAGGCGTAATGCCTATCACTGTTGTGAGTAGGTGCTTTATCTGTACTGCTTTAAAGTGTGAGGATGCCAGAATCCTAAATTTCCGACTGAGATCATCTGCAGACAGCCATTGTCCCTCCTCATCCACAAATGAAGATACTATCCAGTCACTCAGTTGGGGCAACCAAGTACGGGGGATCTGTTGCTTGTTCAAAGTGAAAGATGGGGAGTTCCAGATAGATTGGCTCAAATCTAACTGGGGAGTATAGCGCAAAAAAGAGTAAAACTGCGTGTAAAGAAGTGACAACTGTGGGACATTTCTCGGCGCCATGCACCTGAGACATTTTTACGTAGAACAGAGTTAGGGGATCCACATTCATAGACCGAATTAAGTCCATCTCTATTCTAAGCCATGTCGGCTGCACCTCTTCGGGACCTGGACATACCCATTTCAGGCATTTTGCCAAATGGCTAGCCCAATAATATATAGCCAGGTGAGGGATCCGCCAACCCCCCCTCATATTTTGAAGCAGCCAGCTTATAATAGGCCAATCCGGGGTATTTGTCAGACCAGATAAACATGGTGAAAATACCATGCAGTTTCTTAAGCCTGGATAACGGGATAAAAGTATTGAGAAGAGATAGGGGGTAGAAAATTCTTGGGAAGATATTCATCTTGATTATGTTAATCTAGCCCCATAGTGAGATAGGGAGCTTAGACCATCTGTCAAGATCCTGAATTATATGCTGGGAAAGGGGCTCCAAATTTTCCCTAAACCATACCGAGGGGTTGCGAGTAAGTTTAATGCCAAGATATTTTAATGTCCTAGGGGCCCAGCATAAACCTAAGGGGGTGATGTCAGTCTTGAATGCCTTGTGATTTAAAGGGGAAAAAGGAGGATTTGTTAGCATTTAATTTAAAGTTGGATATGGCACTAAATTTAGCAACTTCCTCCAGCAGAACCGGGATGAAAGATACCGGGTGGGATAAGTACACAAGGAGATCATCCGCGTAAGCAGTGATCTTAACCTCGTGGCACCCCACCCAGATACCTTGTATTTCCGCATTATGGAAAATGTTTTGAATGAGGGGTTCAAGATACAGGTTAAATAAAAGGGGAGAAAGGGGACAACCCTGTCTGGTACCTGAATGTAAAGAAAAGGACTTGGAAAATGCCCCATTTCCAGAAATCTTTGCTGTTGGAATTTTGCATAATGCACCAATCCAGGATATAAAGACAGGAGGAAACTGGAAGGCCTCAAGAACATGGAACAAAAAGTTCCAGTTCACACGATCAAATGCCTTCTCGGCATCCAGGGAGACCAGCCTAGTGGGAAAAGCCGCATCCCTAGAGACCGAGAAGACATGAGAGCGGGTGCGCAGATGGTCTGAGGACAAACGTCCCTTCATGAATCCAACCTGGACCATGCCTATTAAATCAGGGAGGACTACAGTTAACCTATCTGCCAATATCTTCCAAAGGATTTTAATATCTTGATTTAAGAGGGATATGGGCCTGTAACTTTGAACTAACTCGGGGTCCTTATCTGGCTTGGGGAGAAGAACAATCAGGGCTTCAAACAGGTAGGGATCTGCTTCTACTCCAGATAAAATACACTGAAATAAGTGATAAAGTACTGGTAGTAAAGGTTCATGGAAAACTTTGTAAAATAAAGAGGAGAACCCATCCGGACCTGGGACCTTATCTGATGGCAGACCTCAGATAACCTCTGAGATCTCCTCCTGAGATATGGGAGAAGCCAGAAAAACCTTATATTGCTATGATAGGGAGGGCAGGTGGGAGCTCCTTAAGTACTCCTCATGAATCACAGGGCAAGGAGGATTCTCCATGTCCTTGTACAATTTTTCGTAATATAGAGCAAACTCTTGCACTATCTCAGTAGGGGATACTCTCAGGGACCCATCTGCCAGTGCCCGAATTGGTGGGATAAATCTTGTGGATTCCTGTTGTTTTAAATGTAATGCAGACAGACGCCCTGCTTTCTCTCCCTGATCCATGTAACTGGCTCTGGTTTGGATTATAGCTAACTCTGCCTTTTCCCTTAGCAGCTCTAGATATCTGTCTTTGGCCACCAGAAGCCTCTTCCTGTCTTCATTAGAAGTACTGACATAGAGATTTGCTTCAAGGGACGGAATTTGGGACAATGATAATAACTCTTCCTGCTGTGCCCTTTTCCTTTTGGCCGCAATACTGATAAGAACCCCCCTCATGTAAGCTTTAAAGGCCCCACATAAAATGTCCGGCTTTGCACTTTCTAATGGGTTAGATGAAAAAAAGAACTCAATTTGCTCTCTTATAAGTTTACAGTACTTGGCGTCTTTAAGGAGCTGCTCATTGAGCTTCCATCTGGTCTCCCTTTTAGGTGAGTTAAGGAATGTCAAGTTACATAGCACAAGGGTGTGGTCGGAAGTGGGGCCAGGTTGGATCGAGGCGGACAGACCCCGGGCAAGAGACCCTGAGAGATAAATATGTAATCAATGCGAGACTGCGAGCCGTGCACCATTGAATTGAAGGTAAACTCCTTGGAGTTAGGATGCAATACGCGCCAAACATCACAGAGCCCGCATTGATCTAGCAAATCCTTAAGTGCCCTCTGCCCCGGGGACAGCCCCCTCAGTCCACTACCTGACCTATCCAAGTTTGAGTCCATGACCTGATTTAAATCACCCCCCATAATGATCTTTATGGGAAGCACTGGAAGAATAATAGTTATCAGCCTCATGAAAAACCCCGGGTCATCAATATTGGGCCCTTATATACTACAAAGTAAAAGTGGTACTAACCATAAAGTGCCTTTGGCTAAGACAAATCTGCCCCCGGATCCTTGATAACATGCGTGAAAATAAAGGGAATGCCTCTATTAATAATTAGCATGACCCCACAACTATTAGTGGAACCCAGAGCATCATAGACTTGACCCACCTGTTGACTCCTTAATTGTAAAGCTTCAGATTCTATTAAATCAGATTTCTGCAAAAATGTTATTTGAGAACGCAATAGACTTAGATGTTTGAGCACCTGATATTGTTTGGATTTTTTCCTGATCCCCTTAATATTCCAGGTAGCAAAAGTCACATCATTAGCCATCTAAATAGAATTAATGATCTTAGTATCATCAGCCTTGTACGAGAATATCGAGAAACATTCAGCCAAATTCCAAATATTACTGCTGTATAGTCCCCTCATCCCATCCATAGTTATCCTTACCCTCCTCCACAACTTCTCCCTAACCCTAAGCCCCTTCCCACCCACCCAGCTGTCACAAGCAATGTTTAGCACAGTACTGCATCCCTTCCTCACCCCCAGCCTCCCGACGTAACCCCTGTCACAAACATAATGACAGTCCTCCCATGTAAATGAATGCCCTCAGATCCTGAGGAGAAAGAAAAGGATTTAGAGTTCGTTGACAACCCCAGTGGCTTACAAAAGGTGTTGTACCCTGAGCAAGAGCGTATCTCAATTGAGGGAATAGTAATATTGAGGTAAGGCACCATGAAAAACTTGAACAGGTGCCCAGAGACCCTGAGAAGTGAAAAGGGATATGGGTCTCCAGTGCCCCTATAAAGAAGACTCTTGCCACATAGCAGACCTAATGAGAAATCATACAGAAGGGAAAGGGAAATTACCCTTTCCAACCAGAGTACAGTGGCCTGCTTAACAAGCGGGACCCCAACACTTGGATCTTATGCATTAAGTTTGGCTTCGGACATCGTTACGTCGGCTCCATGCCGGACCAAATGCCAAGAAGGACAAGATCGGGGTTTTCTATGTCCCCAGCCAAAACAGGGAACACAATCAACAGGAGGTCATCCCTGTGGTTCCTATATCATTGTCCTGGCATTTCTGCGTGCTGAGCTCCCTCTTGTGGATACTAAACCACCACACCACATATGCGTCTAAGAGCCAGGGGTTAGTCAGGCACAGGCCCAGAGCTCAACCATTTTAAATGTGATGATGCTCCATTAACAATTCAGAGTATTCCTTCCCTCATTAATAAAGGCCTGCTCATCTGCCGAAATTAAAATATAAGCAACCCCCCCCCCCTTCTCCCTGACTAGCAAGATAAACATTTCACAAAACCATAAACAAGATTACAGGCACGTTTCAAACAGACTAAGGCGTAAGTGTCCCAAACAATTGACTCCTTAAAATATAAATATGTCCAATTAGATAACCGGAGTTTCTAGAGGCAAACCGTCATTCCAGGCATCTTGAAATTGCTAAATGACAGATCCCACATAACAACTCGAGACTCCTTTCACCAGAAGAGTAAATCTTGTCGTGGATCCCGAAATAGATCAGGCATGGTGAGCTTTAGACCAGAAAGAGCAGATTCTGGATCATAATAGGTAAGCCAGGAACCATTCACAAGCACTTGCAGCCTGGCCGGATACCCCATCCTGAACTTGAACCCTGCGGCAATAACTTTAGACACAATGGGGTGAAATGCTGTATGTTTCAGCCTGACTGATCCTGGCAAATCTTGTGCAGTTCTCAGCTTGGAATTCTCCCAACGAACCTCTTGTAGTGCTCCCACTTTTGCCAGAAAGTCTTGCCTTTCTAAGAAATTCAGGAAGCAGCATATAATGGGACGGGGGGTAGCCCCTGGTGGTGGCTTTTGCCGCAAAGATCTATGCGCTCGCTTAATGTTATATGCAGGGCCAAAGGGAGAGGGACCAGCAACCCGTTCCACCAGCTTCTGCATGAAAACCACTGCATTCTGACCCTCTTCCCCTTCAGGTAGCCCTACGATGACCACGTTACTTCTGTGGCTGTGGCCCTCGAGGTCTTCTAGTTTGGCCTCCACCGGGGAAAGCTTCTGCCTGATCACCTCTAGTCCGGGGTCCACCTTGTCTAAACAATGCTCCAGGGAGACAATGCGAGCGGTGTTATCCAAGGCCATCATCGAGACCTCATCCAACTTTTTAGATAGGGCTTTAAGATCAGTCGCCATCTCTTTCACTTCCTCCCGAAAAGGCTTGAAATCTTCCAGGAACCTGTTTAAGGTTAGAGGTTCCTGCTCCATTGCTTGACTGAGATGATCGGGTCTATCAGGCCCACTTGATGCCCGGGATTTCTTTGGGGCCTTCTCGGGAGTGACTGGAGGCGTATGTTTTTGTGGGGCTTTCTTCATATAAGCCTCCATCAGTGCTCGAATCTTGTTCTTCGGAGGATCTGGAGATTTAGATAACCGGATCCTTGTAGAACATAGGGTTTTAAATGGTTTAGGTGTCAGAAAAAATGATTATAGAATCAGGAGGCTGGAGCTACGTGGAGGAGCTGCTACTCAGCACTCTGCATCACATTGTCCCTCCCGACAGTGACTTTTTGACAGCTAGGTCCCCTACAGCAACTACAGTGCCATGCCACTGTAGGGAATCCACTGGAACCTGGCGTTGTCTGTCGGGGTTCCTGCACCCCCTTCAAATCAGCTCTGACTTGAAGTTGATAATCCTAAGTGGGGGTATGGGGAGTGCAGACCCCTGAAGAAAACACTCGCTGGCACTGGAAACCAGAAGCTGACTGCAAAATGTGGTCGACCTGCCAGTTTTGCTGTCAGGGCATTTGACAAAAATTTTGTTGAACACCTGTCGTGGATCCAGCGCAGGGTATGCCATGGAGCATCCTGTCATAAGTGCCCTCTGCACTCTGCACCATGCATTCCAGCCCCGGCAGCTGATGTGAAACCCCCCATCCCACAGACACCTGGACACCTGTCCTGGAACCGGCAGGACAGTGTGTACCCCAACGGGACAGGAACCCTGGCCCAGCACCGTATGCTGCACTCCACCACACACACAGCCACACCATCCCCCACTGTGTGTTGTAGCACTCTCCAACACAGCTGGGTCTCCCACCCCGTAGGCAATGGTGAACTGCCCACCACCACCCCATGGACACAGGGTCCACCATTCCGGTGAGGAGTATGACTGCCTCCACACAGGTACCTCGGTCCATGCTTAGCTGTCCCCGGCACCCTGCCCCCCCCAGAGTTGTCCAGTGCCCCTCCTGAATGGCACCACTGACAGACTCCACCACCCTGTAACAGCGCACCACTCCAGTGCTGCTCCATGGGGGGGGCTGTCAGCATTACCATCCTCACCATCCTCACACTTCCATAGCTGCTGGCCATTGAACATCCACGGGGCACGCTGCCAATGTGCACTCTGCCGCATAGAGGTTCCACTGAGTAGCCCAGTCCAGGCATCTAATTGGATGCCCAGCTGGGTTCATGACCCCGCCCCCAGCAGCCCTGCAGAATCCTGCATGCCAGGGTGTGGAGCCTCGGACAGGTGGCTACTGGTAGTGAATACCAGCATGTGCATACCTGTCTGTAGGTGAGCACCTGTGGGGGTGGGATACGCACCTACAGCATGTAATTCCCACCCTATAGTGCATAGGTCCCCATGTTATTTGGTTGGAGTTAATATCTGAGCGTATTATTAGTAGAATATAAGAACTGCTTTTAGACGGTACCTACTTGTCACTTTAAAGTCATCAGATAGGTCTACCTCCGGGTCTCATTCTTGTTTGGTGAAAATCAATACCTCCCCCCCCATCCCATATTATACTCTGCCTCTGGGTTTCTGTGCCCTAAATGCATGATTTTATTCTTTTTCACATTGAGACCCTGTTGCCATACCCTTGACCATTCCTTGAGTTTTTTTCAGCTCTCTGCACATTCTCTCTTTTCTCTCTGTGGCACATTGTATAAATCCCTTTCAAGTCACAAACATAGCCCCAAGGTAACACACATTAATTTACACATATAATACATGGGTCCTGGTAACCCAGTTAGCACAGCCAGGCTATGGGATTAAATAATGGGATTTCTTTTGTGGAACACTCTCCCCATTCCAAAATCCTGAGAATGCCTCTGTTCCCCTCTTTGAGTCTGACTAAACCACTGGAATGCAACAATATAAGCTGAGTCTCTTACCTCATTAAACCAGGTTTTTTTTTTCACTCTCAGCAGAAATAAACAATCTGTTGGTACTCTCTTTTGCTCGCTATCTCTGTCTCTCTGATATGTACCTACAGTTAGAAACAGCATGTCCCCAAGCAGATATAAAAAGTAATTAGCCTGATTTTTAATCATACAGTAGGCTATAAAGGATTGTTATGACCATTTTACCATCACCCAGACTTGCAAATGCTACGTTTCCTGTTTGTGAGAGCCTAGGAGTAGAGGAAAATTCTGGAATGCTAATTGTTCTCAATATATTGTGGCCCTCAGTGAAGTGGTTTCAGCCAGAGTCAATGCAAGTAGATACCACCTGTACACTTGACCCTGTCCTTCAGTCCCACCCAGCTGCAAAACAATAGAGAAATAGGACCCCACTGAAAAGGAGATGCTGCATCGGTGGATCTGATCTGAATAAATTAAACTCTTTGGTTTGAAACCTTGATTATGACACCTCTTCCTAAAAAGATGAAGCCATTCAACTGACATCCCAAACAGGTGCTTCTGAAAGTGGTACCGGCCAAAGAAAATAAGTTGTTGACTCATTTTGTGTTTCAGGTTGACACATTTCTCAGCTTTGTATACCATACTGTTTGATGTGCAGCTTTTAGTAAAGAGGAGAAATACAGAATACAATATCTTGGCATGCCTTCCTCACTTCTCACATGTTGACAACTGACAAGCATATACAGGGACTTCTTGGCCTTGCCTTTGCCATTGAGCTTCAACTCTTTGAAGTGTTTTATCGAGGACTTTCAAGAGAAGTGTTTAAATATTAATAATACACATCGGTTGAGTGTATTCTTCATTTAAGTCAGCGTGTCAGACACACGTTCATCCTTTGGTATATGAGGAACTTCCTTAGGGATTTGAGTGGAGGGGCCCCTACTGTGTGTAGAACTGAGAAAAAGAAATGAAAATGAACTAAGCAATGTGGGATTCTCATGAGTGGTCAAGTGCTCACATAGCAGATTATACTGTAAGTATTCCCTTTATGGTTGTCCCTCAGGAGAGCCCACCGCTTGCTCCATGGTGCCTGAATTGGTATCAGCCAAGTGACATACCAGGCAGAGGACTCCACAGTCCCAGTGCCTGGCCATGTGGAGCCCTGTCAATGCCTTGGATCCCCATTCTTGTTGTTTACGAGTGTCTGTTTCCCTTTAAGTCTTCACAGCCTTGCACCACATACACACAGTAAAATTATTTATAATGTGACAACAAGAAAAGGAATTAAAAACAACAGCAACAAATGGAACAAGCCTATGCAGTACTTGAATATTTAGTCAAGTGCTTATTGCTCAGCATTTTTTTGCAAGGCGCAAGAGCTGTATGAAATCATAATGACTAGCTGTCAGGGAGATGCATGGCGTCCTTTGGACAGAACAACACAAACAAATGAAGGCAGCAGTGATATTTGTGTGATCCCTTAATTAGAGCTTCAGTAAGGGGGAGGGGAGAGGGGAGAATGGCGATTTGATCTGTTCCATCCTTTCTATTAGCACTGGAGACCAAAAATAGCAATGGGCAGGGGGTGGGTATTCTTCACCATGTCCTGTTACTCAATCATTCCTTATTTTCCCTCTTATCTTTCATGGTTTTCATTATGTTTTTTTTTCTTTTCTGACCCATAGCTTAGGTGTGGGAAGGGTAGTGGGTTGGGATAGTACCCTGGAGATGAGATCTAAGCACAGAGCTGTCTTAAAGGAGAAACTTACCAACTACACAGTAAGCATATTTTTTTCACTTTAAGATAATAATTTGTATTTTTTTATGTGTTGCTCAGTTATAGAGACTGTCTATTCTTGCAACTCTGCTCTTACCATACTATTTCTTCTGTAGTTTCCATGTTATGATGTCATTGCAAGTCACTTAACTTCCTTGTGCTCTCAGGTCACACCTAGAAACAAACTTCAGCTTAGTGTGCCTTTCCTGGTTAAACAATTTCCCCTTTTCCTCCCACTGCAAGGGGAAACATTGAGCAGTTGTAAGCATCCAAATTGGACTTCTAGCCATGGCTGAATCCAAAAAAAAATCTTGAGGTGGTATGCGCCCTGGAAGCATTATTTTCATCCTTGGGAGGTGAGTAAACATACAGAAGTGGTGCAACTGGTGAGTGTAAAATGTTTTTGCTGTATGTTGTCTCAGCTTTTCATTGATATTAAAATTACTTAGGTCAGCAATTACTTAATTTGGGATTATAGGGTGACAAGAACCTCACAGAAGAATTACTAAACCTAGGAGAAACAGGTGGATCACTTAGTCTTGGATTCCTGAAGGTTTCCGCAATCGGGCTGGTGGTGTCCACTCCCTAGTGCCAAAGTCCATAAAAATTACTGATACTGTAGCACTTCCCATTAAGGAAGCCCTACACTCTCACATTTCTGTAAATGTTATCTGTTTTCTTGTTACCAATCAGCTCGATTTCTATAGCAGTTGGGGGTTATAAACAGTTTACTTTTAATGTTGGCAGTAGTCCTCTGCAACTATCATTGGTGCCTCCATTTTCTGATTGTTGAAATCTCAGTTCAGTTTTGGGAGCTGCATTAACAGTAAGAAGACGATCTGTCAGCACCCAGTTGTCTCCACCATTGCCTTATCTGCTGACTTAGAATAACAAAACAGATAGCAGGAGAAGTATGAAATAACCCCCATTTACCTTCAGTCAGTTTCAAAAACTTCTTAGGCATGGTATGGCCGGAGCAGTATCCAGTGATGATAGTGACTATAAATGAGCCACTGTCAAAAGAGTGGCTCATTTACAGTGCTATCCTGTTGGGCTACCCTGTAAGGGTAGTGACAGAATGCAAAACCGACAGTACGGATAAGCAAGGGAGGGCAACAGGAAAGAGAGGGACAGGGAAGAGAAGGGGAGGAATGGGAAAGAAAGTTTGTGTGGGGTAGTGTGCCATGCTGCCACCGAGCTAGCCATGTGGTGTTTTGGTCAGAGGGTGGCTAGCTTTGGTGCAGCAGGTGTTGGGCTCGGGGCTGGGGACCAGAGAATATTTTATTGCTGCTATAATGTTTTTTTTTTTTCAGACTGTCTCTCCCTCCCCAACATGCACCCCTCTGGAGTTAGTAATATTAAATCAGGGGAGTGTGGGGCGAGGGTTCACAGCCTCCCCACATAAATACTATTTTAACTTGCTGGATGTGTTGTCACCCACAAGTGTACGTCACTGTTGTGCTTTATGGTACACACTCTCTCTAATGGTGATCGCTCTTTTGCGATTGCCATTATGACATGGGACCAGCAGGATCTTTTCTTATACAGCAACAGAAACATAGAAACATAGAAGTGGTCAGCAGAAAAGAACTCCTTGGCCCACCTAGTCTGCCCTAGAGTTCCCTACCTACTGTGTTACCTCACATCCTAGTCAGTCTCCAGCCTTAGCCCCCTTCAGCCCTGTTACTAAGGTCCCCTTGTGTCTATCCCATGAATGCTTGAATCCTGCTACCATTTTGATACCCACCACCTTCTCTGGGAGACTGCTCCAAACATCCACCACCATTTCTATGAATAAGTACTTCCTCACATCCCCTCTGAGCCTCCTCCCTTACAGCTTCATATCATGCCCCCTTGTCCTTGAGCACCTCTTTCTATGTAAAATTATTCCCTCCTGTACCTTGTTAATATTCCTGAGGTATTTGAATGTCTCTATTATGTCTCCCTTTTCCCTTCTATCCTCTAGAGAGTACACATTTAATTCCCTTAGTCTTTCTCTTTAAGACTTCTGATGCAGATCATGCATCATTTTGGTTGCCTTCCTCTGTACCACTTCCATCCGATATATATATATATATATATATATATTTATTTCATAATTCGGAGTTACAACCTTTGAGTCAAAGACTCATTTACAAAGGCACCTCATCGAAGGGAGGGTAGACAACAATCGGTGGTGGAGTACAACAATGGAGAACATTACAGGTGAGATACAATAAAAGAACACACAAAACAATTCCAGTAATACAAAGGTGTACAAAGGCTTTGGTTAGATACAATTAGTCTAGTATATAAGTAATAAGGTACTGCTAGGGGTTCTAGAGAATGATACCTGGGGGGGAAGGGATGGTTGCTGGGGGAGAAGGCAGTTCAGAAGGACGTTGTCTCTAAATTGGGCTAGGCGGAGCTCTATGTATGGTCCAGTCAGGGGCATTTACAGCTCCGAGTGTCAGTGAGGTGGTTTCAGAGGGCGATTTTGATGGGGCTGATTTTGGGGATGTTTGTGATAAGAGTGGGGAAGGAGTTGTACCAAGAGGGGGCTCTGCGGTGGAATGATCTTTGGGCAGGAGAGGTCCTGGTTCTCAGGACCTGGAGGATGGCTTTGGTTGTGTTTCGGGTGGTGACCAAGTGGGAGGCCAATTTTAGAGATGCAGCAACCACCGTGCGGGAGAGCCCAAGTAGTGATTTTTTTTGCCAGTATACAGGTGTGGTAGCGCAGGCTTTCCTGAGATAAGGCCTCCAGAACTGGACACAGTACTCCAGATGGGGCCTTGCCATCTATCTTTACACCACCTCCCATTTCCTGTTGGACATACTCATTCCTATGCACCCTAGCATTCTATTTGCCTTTCTTACTGCCTTATCGCACTGTTTTGCTGCATTAAGATCATCGGATATGATGATCCCAGATCCCTTTCTTGTTTTGTTGTTGTCAACACCTCCCCCACAATTGATATGCTGCCCTTGGGTTCCTGTGTCCCATGTGCATAATTTTGCACATTTTGGCATTGAAGTCAAGTTGCCATACCCTCAACCATTCTTCCAGCTTTTTCAGGTCCCCCCCTCATTATTTCCACACCCTCTCCAGGTGTGTCCACTCTGTTGCAGAATTTTGTGTTGTCTGCCAACAGGAATACTTTCCCCTCCAGCCCATCTGCAATGTTGCTAATGAAGACACTGAAGAAGACCAGTCCCAGAACTGACCCCTGTGGTACCCCTCTGGTACCATGCCTTCTTCTGAGTGAGCCCCATTTACCAGTAACCTCTGGCTTCTTTTACTCAGCCAACTTTGTGCCCATTTTACTAAATTTAGACACACTCCCAGGCTGCCCAGCTTGTTTACCAGTCTTCTGTGTGGAACTGTGTCGAAGACCTTACTGAAATCTAGGTAGGCCACATCCACTGTCCCACCCGATCTGCTTCCTGGTCATCCAGTCGAAGAAACCAATCAGATTTGTCTGGCAAGGTCTCCCCCATGAACCCATGCTGCCTTGGATCCTGCAATCTACTGGTCACAAGGTATTCCACAATCCTTTCTTTAAGTAGTGTTTCCATAACTTTGCTCACCACCAAAGTCAGGCTTACAGGTCTGTAGTTTTCTGCTTCCTCCCTATTCCCACTTTTTTGAAGCGGGACCACATCTGCCTTCCTCCAGTCTCCTGGAACTTCTCCCATATCCAGTAATAGATTGAGCAGGGTCATCAGAGGTGCAGTGAGTTCCTTCATTATCCTGGGGTGAACTCCATCCAGCCCCATTGCTTTATCCACATTTAGTTGCTCCAGTTCCTTGAGTAATCTCTCCTCCATAAAAGGGCTAGTGTCCACCTCCCTTCCTCTAATGCCCTTTTCCCCATCTGTGGTATTTCAGCTACCCCTTCCTTCATAAATACAGTACAGATGTACTTGTTCAATATGTCTGCTTTCTTCTAGTCCTCTTCCACACACTACCCTCCTTCCCGTTTAAGTCTTATTATCCTTGCCTTGTTTTTTTTCTTTGTGTTTATATACCTAAAGAATGTTTTTTGTGTTTTTTTTTAACCAGGAGAGACACACTAAGCTGAAGCTTGCTTACAGGTGTGTCCTGGGGGCACAAGGAAGTTAAATGACTTGCTCTGGGTCACACAGTATGCAACCGGGGGCTGTGGGATTCAAACCCAGGTCTCTAGGTTTGCAGCTCAGAGTCTTAAACCACTGTGCTATACTGCCTCCTCAGGGAGTTTTATTCCCCTTCTTTACTGACTTGACAATGTTCTCTTCCATTTGTGCCTTGGTGCTCTTTACTTTTGCTGCCTCCCTTTGCTTCTCCTGATAACCCTTCCTGTCAACTTCCTTCTGTGTTGCCTTGTACCTTTTGAGTGCTAGCTTCTTTGCATTTACTTTCTCCACTACTTCATTGGAGAACCATAGTGGTCTCTTTTTTCTCTTGCTTTAATAAATTATTTTATCTTCATGTATTTCTTGAGAGTTTCTAAAGAGTTACTAGAACCAAAAAATAACAGTCAGAACATTTTAGCAATCTTTGAAAGTAACCCATTATTTACCATCTTCTAAATAGACCAGATCAGGATGACATTTCATACTGAAACATTATTTTTTACTGGACAATATGTTACTCCCTCTGTTTGGATTATATATTTCATTATGTGTACAAATGTGTCATATGTTTATAATGTATGCTGGAACATTATTATCATCAAAATATATCTTTTTACAGGTTTGTTGTATCATCGATGTGATGTAACAATGTTTTTAACCCATCGATGGTACGTCACATCGATGGTATAACAACCTGAAATGACCTGCGCATGTGTGCTTTAGAAGTGTACCAAATGCTAAGAAATGGCCATGGTGGTGAGAGTGACCAAGACACTGAACAGAACCCAGGAATTCAAAGTAAGGGCATATTTCTTTAATAATACAGCAGGTGCTTGTAGATGTAAAATAAAAAAGAAACAAACTTTATCTGTGAAAGTGAGTGATCAGGGACATAGATGGGCCAGGTTCCTTGTGTTTGTGTGGGGGGTGAAGTCCAAAACTGCGGTGTGACTGCATACATTTATTGAAGGGATCAGCTCTTAAGTAACTGTTGACCATACACTATACAAGACAGTGTAAGGTCTTCAGTTAACAACCTCACTGAATTCACTTCTCGAGGTTACCATGGCAGCTGTAAACCTCTCGAGCTTCGCTCTTGAGGTTTACTCAGTTGCCATGGTAACCTCTCAAAGTGAATACAGTGTGGTTGTTAACTGATGACCATACATTATCCTCTATATACTCTATGATTATGTGTTAATTGTTTTTTTATGAAACTTAGATGATTTGTATTAAGGACATCAATGAAAATAAGCTTTGTCTCAGATGAGTTTTCCTATTTATTTGAAAAATGAATAAAAGCTTTACCACTACCACTACATCTGTAACCTTGGCCAATGCAACAGATGTATTTTCTGTAAACTATCAGAACTAATTGCTTTAGTCTCTTAATTGTTCATATTCTTTCCTATAAGTTATGATATTTTAAGGTGTCCTAGTTTTATGGTATTTTATTTAAGGTGTAATCATTTTCTGCAACTTTTAGAAGAAATAAAGAAAATATTTCTTCTGGTTTAAGACCAGGACATTTTGCATTTCTCCAAGTCTTTGGCAGAACACAGTCCCCAAAATTAGGACAGGTTTTAACTCTACTGGCCCTCAATATTTTATTTTTCTGAAATGTTTTTCCTTTTTGTTTGCTTATTTGATGGTTTTCATCCCAACAGTATCGGGTGTAATGTGAAAAGCAGTGCTTTACCTGTTAGCAGACATATCTAGTACTATTCCTCCCACTACATTGTCAGCATGTGACCTTAGTTACATCAGAAACCTTGCTGCCTGATTAGCAACATGTGTCACAAGTTTCTAATGAAGCAGCAGGAGCTTGGCTCTTCTTATTTACTAGTGATGTCACAGTCAGTCAGGTCACAATGCTGATAATGTACTGTATGTGGAGGAATAGAACTGACTATATCAGCCTCCAAGTAGAGTGTTGTTCCACACATCACAACTAGTATCATCAAGTAGGAAGTCTTCCAATTAGCAAAACTGAAAAGAAAAATTACTTCAGATATAAAGTAGTGATAATGAATATTTCTGAAAGTTACCATTAATTTCATGCAGTAGACAAGCTCTTTAAGGTTATTTAGACTTGCAGCATAGGGACGCACAGTGTAATTGGGTTCAGTGATATCATATTCTCACTGCCAATGTGGCTCTTGGAAACAAACTGAGATTTCATCATTCAGAAAATGGAGGTGACCTGGACAATTACTCAGAACTACTGCTAACAGTAAAAGTACACAAAAAATGGGTTCTATCACCCAACTGCTATAGAAACAGAGGTGATTGGTAACAAGACAACCATTACATTTACAATGCATGTATGTGTTGTGCTCCTTTAACAGTTGTTGCAACTATTTCACATAAAATTAAATGCTGCAGCTGCCTGCATCATGGATGAGAGGAGGTGGATATAATGAAACCATGATGTTTTTCATCTAGCATTTTTTGGAGGTGTTCTAATCGTTAACGCTTGAAAAATCTCTGGGCTTTCTGGATAAACCCTGGATTTCACAACTTTGGGCTTGGATAGGTAATGTGGATAAGGGGAACTCCACTTTGGGACTGATATGGATACATTTTCCAGAGTGGATTCTCACTGTCTGGAAACAGTACAAAACTATCCTGCCTAGTGGTAGTGACCTGTATAATGGATATTGTTGGCTGGATAGTCCGGATCTATGACAGTTGGTCAAAAATGTCATTGTCGACTGATGTTACAGCGACTCCTTTATGTCAACCGTATTTGTGGTTGGCATAAATGGACTCACTGAAGACTTTTTTTTCTTTAGGGGCCTTCACCCCCTCTGCCCCCTCACCCTCTGCTACTATAATAATCAATTCCGAGTCAGAGTTGTTTTGAGGAGGGGGTGAAATACCCCCACAAAGCAGTGCTGGGGCTCCACACAGACACTACAGAGACCTGGCACTGTTGCCACTGTAGTGTCAGTCGTTGTAAAGTTATCGATGTAGAGGCGGTATACTGGATAGTCCCTGATAACTAATCAGGATCATTTTTTTTTTTTTTTTTTAAATTTGATTACTGGGTAGGAGCAACTGAACCGATGATCCTTTTTCAGGCTTAGCCCAGATATCAACCTCATTATCAACTCTGTACAAAAGAAATTCATGCCTAAAATTGTCTTTAACCAAAGTATCTGAGCATTTCTATGACAATACCCTGAATACAAGCAATGAGGCCAGGATAACTTAGAATTATTTTGACTGTTTGGTCATGAGCTGATGTAGCCAAGATAAAGTAAACATCCAGATAACCATACTATCTATCAGGTCATGCATTGAAGGGTAAAGGCACTATCAGAGCAGCTCTGTCAATATTGGGCAATTTATCCAAATAAATACCATATATAATGTGATTGGAAATGGCTCAAATACCCAGTGCTAGACTATGGAACAAAAATAGCTATTTTCTTGGGTTTCTGCTAGTGAATAGCATAGTACATCAAAGCAACTCTATGAAAATTATATTTTTATGTTTGCTTGTGTGCATGCGCAAGAAACATGGGACAGCTTAGGAGAGAAGTGGGTTTTGGAGGTGCTGCACTGTGGTGGCCAGTGCCATCACTGCATTATTGGGCTTGGCCCTCATTTCCCAATGCAGTGGCATGCTGCTGCTGACAGTAGTTCAGCCAGTGTGCCACCAACTTGAAATGAATTAGCCACTGCATTGAGGGAGTGACCCATCATTGGAGGGCAGTGTCTTGCCTGCTATAACATTTCAAAAGGACATGGTGGCTATCGCCATCTGCTCACAGTCCCCATAAAAGCCAAGGGGGGTGCCCAATCTCCCCTATTGGCATGCCCCCGCCCCAGTTAATTTGCTGATGGGGAGCCCAATCCCCATCAGCATAATGCCCCCGCATTTTCTGTGTGCCGAGGGGGGTGCCCAATCTCCCTCAACTTCATGCTTCCCCAAACAGGCTTTCTTTGCTGATGGTGGGCCCAATCCTCATTGGCTTAAGTCTCCCCTCCTCAAAAATGAAGGTGGCACACTGGGAGCTCACCCCAGTGTGCAAACAGCAAAACCTGCAAAATAAAAAACTTCCTGTGACATCTTTTTTTTTTTTTTGCCCTAAAACAAAGAAAATGGTCCCTCGCAGTTGGGTCCCCTTCCCCAACCTGCAGTAACCCTCTGCACACCCCAGCTCTCCACAACCCCCTCATCCCATACTTACCTATGGAGCCCAGAGTGATGATCTTTGATCGACCGGGAAAAGGTCTGCACTCTTTAAAGCCGACCACGAACTAAAGAAATGCTGGTAAGCTGTATAGTGGAATAAATGTTTTTTTTTCAAGTTACGTTGATATCTCGGCCATTTTCTCAGCTTTTGGCACCAAATTTTCAACATGGGGTTCTTGGGACCCCTCCTCATGAATTCAGTCACTGTTATGGCATTATTCAGCCCTGAAAGGTGATTTCATGGTCACTGCACAGAATCACCTTTTGGGACTGATGAATGACATGGCAGTGCCACTGTTCATGAGGTGGGCTCTCAAAAAGTGTATATTGCAAATTTGGTGAAAAAAATTCAAAAAAATGACTGTGTTA
Source organism: Neoceratodus forsteri (assembly GCA_016271365.2). Classification (NCBI taxonomy): domain Eukaryota; kingdom Metazoa; phylum Chordata; order Ceratodontiformes; family Ceratodontidae; genus Neoceratodus; species Neoceratodus forsteri. The sequence continues at coordinate 467,251,442 of CM028129.1, forward strand.
CGAGAGTACATTGCACAGTTTCCACACACGCTCATAACTTCGAGAATTTTTAATATTTTCACTCAAGATTTTCAACATTACCATTTTTACATACCTCCTTATCAACAGTACAGCTGTCATTGTTCGTATCCTGCCCAAAATTGTTTTCGCACATCCGGTACACAATGGCGCAGTCGCTGCATGAAATCAATGTTCGGGACAGATTAAGAAAATCACAGTGACACTGTTCTTGAGTGGATGTCCCAAAATGTCTATGTTGAAAATTTGGTGACAAATTTCCACAAAATAACTATGTTACAAGCGTGCATTGTGCAGTTTCCATGCACATTCATAACTTCAAGAATTTTTTATATTTTCACTTCATATTTTCAACATTGCCATTTTTGCACACCTCCTTATGAATAATATAGCTGTAATTTTTCACATCCTGCCTGAAACGTGGTTTTGCACATCCGGCGCACAATGGCGCAGTCGCTGTGGGAAATCAATGTTTGGGACAGATTAAGAAAATCATAGTGACACTGTTCATGAGCAGAGGTCCCAAAATGCCTATGTTGAAAATTTGGTGAAAGAATTCAAAAAAATTACTGTGTTATGCGCGTGCATTGTGCAGTTCTCACGCACGCTCGTAACTTTGAGAATTTTTTATATTTTCACTCCAGATTTCCAACATTGCCATCTCTTCACACTTCCTTATTAATGGTGCTGCTGTCATTTTTCACGTCCTGCCCAAACAGTGATTTCACACATCTGAGTGCAGAATAGCACGGTCACTGTGGGAAGTCATTGTTCAGGACAGATTAACAAAATCACAGTGCCACTGTTCATGAGCAGAGGCCCCAAATGCTTTCATCAGGTGGGGGTCGCAAAGAGGCCATGTAGAAAATTTGTAGTGCAAATACCAACAAACGCCTGGGGCATTATGGGTTTCTAACCATAACGTCCCACCCTGTGCAGACTGACAGGCATCAGGGGTGTGCCTTTGGATTGCCAGCTGTAATGCTCATGCCATTCTAGCCCCACCCTGCAGTCAGTGACAGGCATCAAGGTGTGCCTTGGACTCTTCGTCCCCAGACTTCGCCCCATTCTCCTATACTGCACCCAATTTCAGCGTATATCCTTATGGAATGGTATGACTGTAAAGCTGAACACCCCAAGGCACACCTCAACACTTGCACAGTGTCTGCAGGATAGGGTGAGGTGAAATGGCATGAGCATTATGGGAGATGACCCAAAGGCATACCCCGATGCCTGTCCATCTCTGCAGGGTGGAGGTGGGGTTGGTGTGAAGTTCACTACTTCACTGCCACTCCTATTCTGCATCTGTCTAACCCCTGCATTTCCAATGCTAATACCAGCAAGCAAACATTCGGCATTGACAAATGATTTTTCTATGGAGAAATCATCCCTTTTTACTTGAATTCAAAAGTTGACTGGCCAGATTATGCAAACTACTCACCATCTGACTCAAAGAAGACTTGCTGTTGTGCACCTAGCCACTGGTATGCTGCCATTGCCCACAGATGTTTCAAAACAACAATTGTTTTCTTGGATTTATTTTATCATGATGTTCCATTTTTATGACTGGCAGTTTTCTTACCTGACATTTAACATTTTATTAATATTCTTGTTACTTAAGATTTCTTACTCACACCCTCCTACTCTGTTAGAAATGTTGAATGTCACTCATTCTTCTTTCTCTACCCAAGAACTTACTGGGCTGACAGCCATCTCCTATAGGCTTCTTTTCTGGTCAAACCCTCTGTATGTCCAGTCCTTCTTTGTGTCTGGGGCATATGGCTGTACTTCTCATCCACGGATGGTCTGCTTACAGTGAGAAACCTGCACCTCTAACATGTCCGCTACCACTGGTCTTGGAACACAGAGAACAAGGACAACATCATCACAGTGTCACCAATACAGCTGGAGACCACTCATAAACTTCAATGTCCATGCCAGGAACTGGGATCAAGCAAGTCTATGTTTATTTTTTCACAGGTTTTAAGGGCTTCTTCATTTTAATATCCACTATATTAACACATGTTGGGAGGATTCTACATACCAAGGCCCTCCATATAGGACAGGTACCACTGTACAGATATTCACATTTTATTTAATCCTGTCACCTATTACGAGGTCTAGTGGGTGCTATCTCCCACAAGATGGGTGCACAGTAGTACTCTCCCCAGGCAGGATGAGACACTACCCTGGCAGACTATTCATGCCAGTGGTAGCATTTATGCCAGAGGATGGTATCACAGTTATTCCAGCCACTAGATTATGGTTTACTTAATATTTTCACACCTAGTCAGTCCAGCTGCACACACCTACCTCAGCATCACCAAAGTGGAACTTACTGACACTGGCTTTTACCAGGCCCCTTCTCCTGGTGATTGCTAACCAATACTATACAAAATAATACTATACATTTACCAGGGGTGCATTATTTACTCTAGTACTTTTTCTCCTCTTTTTTTATTAATAAACTTTATTAATTTTAAATGTTTAACAACATACAATTACAGACAACATGATAGTGCTATGCAAAGAATATCTAGCAATAAACAGTTACATGACTATTGCATTTGGTAAAAAAAAAGAAATTGCCAAACAGAAACAAATTGTAATATGTTTAAGTTGTCTGTAACCCCCCCCCTAACCCTTCCTCCCCCAAACCCAGTCTGCCACCTGATTTTATAATAGGGAAAAAAAGAAAAATGGAAAACAAATAAAGGTTATGAAAATATAGATATGAAGTGCTGGCTACGAGGTTATATCTAATGGATATAACCATCATATAGATCACCTGTAAAGGTAAGTATGGATTAGGTCTATTGTACCGATATAAGAGTATGGAGTGTTTCCCATCTTTGCTTGTATGCTCCTAATCTATTCTTAATTCCTGCAAGTATGAGTTCTGCCTGTAGGGCAAACATAAGTTATTTGAACCACTCTGAATAAAGGGGAGTAGATGAATCTAGCCAATGTCGTAATATTATTTTCTCGGCACAAGCAGTAATTAAAGCCATATGGGTTTTCTGTTGTGACCCTTGAATCTGCCTATAATCACCCAGAATACAAATTTCCAGATTAAGTTTGTCAGCAACCATAAGTAATGGATTAAGATGATTTTGAATCTTCATCCAAAAGGAGTTAGTAATATCACAGGCCCATAACATATGAAATAAATCAGCAGGTACATGTGGACATTTTGGACATCGACTGGAGGATGTAGCCCACATTTGAAGTTGGACTGGTGTATAGTATTGATTATGGTTAATATAGTATTGCGTTATTCTTTACCTATCCCATTTAATGTATTTATATAGGTATTTCCAGATGCTGGGCCAATTCCTCGAAGGGGATTGAGGTGGTAAAGTGTTGTCCCACCAATAAGACCTTTGACCTTCTAGTTTAGCTATTTATTTTAGTAGAAATTTATATGAGTGGGATATAATGTGAGATGTAAGTGTAGGTTCTACATATGGGAGAACCACTGACATTAGGGTTTTTTTCCATACTCCCGACCCGAAGTGTTTCACCAATAAGTGGGCTATTTGAAAAAATTTAAACACTTGATTATCAGACCATTTAAAAATGGATTTGGCTTCTTTGAAGAGAACATTTTCTGATCTCTAACAAGTTGATCTACACTGTTTACTCCATCTGTGGCCCAAAAAGGTGACATTTAATTATCTTACCTGAGATAAAAAAATTAGGATTAGAGAACAAGGGTTGGGCAATGTCTCTGTATGCATCCACTTTAAGGACATTATTTAACTGATGTTGAGTATGAAGTAAGGCAAACAATGATGTTTCCTGAAAGGCTTTAGGGAGATTATTCCTGATAATGAAAGGGAGAGTCTTAGGATCCATGCCATTCATGAAACATAAAACCTGTTAAATTCTGACCCAGGAAGGGACAATAGGTGGATTCTAAGATAGATTCTGGGGAATGTAACCAGAATCTAATTCTCGCCAGATGTATAGCTAAATAATATATATAGAAATTAGGGTCTCAAAGGCCTCCATCATTTTTCTGATGTGTAAGTTTAAGATAACTTCACCTAACTTTTGATCCTTGCCATATAAAGGTACTAATAAGTCTGTGTATCTGCGTAAACCATGAGAGTGGAAGGGCCCCATTGAACATTTGTAAAGGATGTAAAATCTGAGGTAAAACATTCATTTTTATTATACTCATATGACCACATAGAGAAATACGCAATTTTGACCATCACTTGAAGTCTTCTGATAGGATCTTGTTTAAAGCATCTAGGTTGAGTTTTTTCATTACATGGGGAAGAGGATGCAGAAAGATTCCAAGGTATTTGAATTTTTCAGTATTCCGGTGTACACCCAAGTGCTCAATATCACTCTTCAGTGTGAATTTTTTGAGGGTGAATATTTCTGTTTTACCCATATTTAGCTTATAATTTGAGATTATTTAAAACTCTGATATAATTTGAAAGACTGATGGGAAGCATTGAGGAAGATTAGTAATATGCAAGAGTAAGTCATCTGCATATGCCGATATTTTGTATTCCATATTACCAATTGGTATCCCAGATACCATTCCAGAGTTTTTAATTTTCCTAATAAGTGGTTCCAAGTACAAGTTGAAAAGAAAAGGGGAGAGGGGACAACCTTGTCTGGTGTCCTGGGATAAAGTAAATGATGTGGAGAGAACGCCATTGCAATAAACTTGAGCTTTTGGTAGTGTATATAACATTTTGATCCATTGTATAAATTCTTGAGGAATATGGTATTTGGCCAATAACAAGAAGAGATATTCCCAAGAGACCCTGTTAAAGGCTTTTTCTGCATCTAGGGCAACAGGAGCGGCTGAAGAGGTGAGTTCCCTGGACACAGAGGAGAGGTAGGCAACTTTCCTAAGGTGATCAGAGGATAGTCTCCCTTTGACAAACCCAACCTGTTCTTGACTAATAAGAGATTCCCTGTCCTGACCTAATCTAGACAAGAGTATTTTGGCTAAGATCTTAAGATCCACATTAATTAAAGAAATTGGTCTGTAATTGGGAATAAGAAGAGGGTCTTTATCTGGTTTTGGAAGAATGATTATAAAGGCCTGAGTTAGGGAATTGTCGGAAATACCTTTATTGAAAATGTATTGAAAAGTATCTAGGAGAATGGGAGCAATCTTCTCTTTAAATGTATGGTAAAAGTTTGTAGTAAATTCACCTGGGCCAGGAAATTTATCCCATGATAGGGAGTCTATAGCTGCCTGGACTTCCATTAGGGTAATGGGAGTTTTCAGGCTCATATTCTGGGCTTCTTATAGTACTGGGAGATCGATATCTTGAAGAAATTATCAATTTGTTGAGACAGAGAGGAATGATTTGGGGCTGAATATAAATGTCGGTAATATTCTTGAAATGCATTTGCAATGTCTGGAGGGGAGGTAAGCAAGACCCCCGAAGCTGATTAAATAGAAGTGACTATTTTGTCCGCCATTTGAGTATGAAGATGGAGTGCCATGAGCTTCCCAGCCCTTTTCCCCCTGATCAAAATAGGAGATTTTGGACCGGAGCATAAGAAATTCAGCCTTTTCGGCTAGAATCTGGTTGTATTGTGTGCAAAGGGATTCTTCTTTTGCCCAGTCTTCTACTGGAGCCGAGGGTAAGAGGTGGTGTTCTAGATCTTCTATTTGGGACTGGATTGTAGAAATTGCTGCCTCTCTCTCTGTTTTTTACGTTTTGTCGCTAATCAAATAAATTCACCCTCAGTGCATATTTCAGAGATCCCCATAAGAAGTCTTTTTTAGGCATTGTTGGGGCATTGAGATCCATAAAATTAGATATGAAAGTTTGAACAAGTCTTATTTGTTCTTCTGATTTCAAGAGTTGACTATTTAATTTCCAGGATTTATCTCTGTGTATGTTTGGTGAGGTATCAAGAAGGAGATGGGCAATACGATGGTCAGAAATTGCCTTGAAAGAATAGTAAGCCATAGAGACACCCGGCAATAAATCTAATGAAATAAGAAAATAATCCAGTTGGGAAAAAGAGTGATGGGGAAGAGAGTGGAATGAGAATTCCTAACTGTCTGGATACAGAAGCCTCCAAGGGTCTGTAATACCAATGGAGTGTATTAACTCATGTATTGCTTTTTGACCTGGTGTTAATTTTTGTTTTGTCTGGCTGGATCTATTTAGCTGGTTAGATATGACCAAGTTCCAATTGCCCCCCCAAATTATTGGAAATGTAGACCATGGGGCAAGGGTGGACATAAGGCTAGCAAAAAATTCTGGGTCTTCATTATTCGGTCAATATATGGACCCTAATATTACCTCTGAGTGGCCCAATAACATCCTAAGAATCATGTATCAGCCTCCTGGATCAGCAATTAGATGAATTAGTTGGAATGGAATTCTCCAGGATATAAGAATAGCTGTCCTTCTTTTACGGGAATCAATAACGGAGCCAAAAATCTGACTCACCCAGTTTCTCCTTAAGTAATTTGTTTCATTAGGTAACAAGTGTGTCTCTTGTAAAAAGGCTACATCTATTTGCAGGCTTTTGAGGTGAAGTAGAACTTTAGTTCTCTTAGCTAGGTTCTGTGCTCCTTTTATATTCCAGGAACAGTACTTAAGACCAGCCATGTCTGATACTAATACCAAAAAAAATGAAATATATTTCTTCAAGTAAAAGCCAGCACACAACATCTAATCTAATGATAACTACTTCCTGACCAGTGGTAGATGTCCCCAGTGTTATTATTATACCTCTCCCCGTCCTGATTACTTAACCCCTGACTTCCAGTTCTGTGGAAGCATTCCCTTGATCTTCCCACTTTACCTCTGACTATTGATAAAAGAAGAAACACAAGTCTAGAACCTGATATGAGAAGATCAACCATCAAAGTCTGTTTCATGACTGCTACCAGCCTTAGGCAGTCCTGTTCAAACCCCTGCTCCCGCCCCATTACCAAGAAGAGAGATAAAAAAAAAAAATTAAAAAAGGAGAAACATAAATACCCTTTTAACAACAATCAATGAGTAACTATGGTAAATAAGCTTGGTTCCTGTTTAACAACACTAGTCTAAATAGTGACATCTATATAGGATTTAATGACAGTTATCCACCTAAACATGATTAAACTCCAATTTTAAAGTATTTGCAGGTGATATGAATAAATACACCCCTAAAGAAAATTCTATGTGGTGGCATATGGCTTTTACTATAACTTTTAGTATGCCTTAGAAACATAATATAAAAACATTTTGATTTGTTAAAACTATAAACAGTACTCCCAGGATATGTTAATATGTTATAACGAATGAAATCCCCTTCATTTATAAAATAGTGTGTGATTCAACCCAAACAACCAAATTATCCAAGCACTTTGTTTAGAAAATGAGTCAAGCCAGTACTTGACCGATTTACATGACTCGGCAATATAAGACCCATCATCACAAACATAGGACAAGATGAACTGAACTTATTAGATTTAAATAAAAAAGACATAATTAGCAAGTTATTTACTGCCTTTATCCAGTAATTTAAGCACAAAGTTCACTCATTATGCACGTAAGTTGCTATCATGTGCACTTTCGAGCAGCCCCTCTGCTCATAGATTCTGACGAGATTCATGTTGAACGTCTGTAATTGGAGTGTCTCTGAAGTAATAAAGGAACTCCCTGAGAAAAGTGGGCTTACCAGCAACAGAGCAGTCTCCCCGAAATGAAGTAATTCCAGGAAAGAAACCGCTGCAACAAGGTGGATTAAAACCCATTTTCTGGTAAGGATAACCCAATTATTTAATGACTAATGTTCGTTTATGGATCATCTCGAGTTCCAGTTGGGATCTGCACATTTGCTTAGTTGAATGTCGGGGATCAGCGTTGCGTGAATAAATCCGGGAACAGGATTGCTAGATCTCGGGCAGCCTGTTCGGCATTGTCAAACGATTTCCAGGTTCCTTGATGCTGAATGGAGAGCCTTGCCAGGTATAACATCCAGAATTTAATACTAGCTGCAGTCAGCTTAGTAATGCTGGAGTGGTATTCTGCTTGCTTCTGGCGTGTGGCTACAGGAAGATCCTGAGATATTCGTAAGTCAACTTGGTCCCACTTGATCTCTTGCAGTTCCTTAGCTTTAGCTAGAATATATTGGCAATCCAAATAGCTAAGAAATCACAGGATAAATGGCCTGGGTTTGGATCTGGATGGTGGCCTTGGTCTCAAGGACCTATGAGCCCTTTCTACAATGTATGTAGTAGCATGATGCGGGGGTCGGGCGATCTTCAGTAGTAACTTATGGGTGAATAATACAGGCGAGTGACCTTCGGCATCCTCTGGAAGGCCGAAAATAACCAGGTTGTTATACCTGTCACGGCCTTCCAGATCTTCAAGTTTCAGCTCCAGCTTGCTCATTTTCTGCCGCAGAGAAGATATGTCAGGTTCCACTCTGGTCTGTCATTTCTTGAGGGAGGATGTACATGCTGACATGTCTGCCACTGCCCATTAGCATCTTTCAAGTCTTCTTTGATGGATTTTAGATCTGATGAGAAATCTTGAAATGCTTTCTTTAATGGAGCTAATTCGGCTAAAAACGTTTCTTCTGAAAGTGGTATAGTAGTAGCCAAAGCTTGCAAAGATTTGCCTGATGCTACAGTTTGGGTTTTAGGCCGCTTAGCTAGCTTGTCCAGTGTTGTAGGTGGTTTGCGCACCGGGAGGGCCTGTGTCATTTCGGCCTCCATTCTTCCATAATATACCCATTTCTCAAGCCAGTAAATTCTCTGGTGAGATCCTGGGGTTTCCAGCTGGTGAGGAAATCAGTGTTTGTTGAATAATAAGCTCCAAAAGTTAGTATTTCTTTAGATTTGTTGACCTTGAGGTGGGAGAGGGTCTCAGAAGCGTCTGCTTATGCGGAGAGCATCACGTGATCCCACTTTTTCTCCTCTTCAGGTGCTCATAGAGTTGGACACTCATATTGCTCCCTCTCTTGTGTACATTACTGGTAATGGAGGTGCATGGACCAGTGCCCTCCTTTGAGAGGATGCCTACCACTATTCCTTTGTGCTTGTCAAGTTTAGGTGGTGTATCTCCTCAGGCAAGGCTACTTTGGTTACTATCCTGTTGTTAATGTTCTCTGGAGGGCCACTTCCTGTCCCCAGAGGGGGTAATGAGATGCTGTACTCATCTGGGACTTCTCTGCCTCCTCTCTGCTAACACTATACTCGCTCTACCTAGAAACTGGATCCTAAGGCACTGAGCTGCTAGCAGAGCTTGTCTCTTCTTTTTACAATAAACAGAAGATGGGGAGGGCCATGAATATTCATTCCTGGCCTCCTTGCTGACTTAGCCAGAAAGCACCATGGAATACAGACATTCAGACAACCTGTCTCCTATAGTAGCTGAGGCCCAGCAGGAAACCACTCTCAGGGTCTGACCTAATCCTCTAGTGTTCCCTAGTAGCCTGCCTCAAGCTTGGGAGAAGACAGGGGCTGGTAACATTGCTTCATTCTAATTATCAAATATTGGTGGCATGCTCCCTAAGCTCTGATCCTTGCTACTCCATAACCAAAGAACTTTGCATACTTTCTACATTGTTTTTTTTTCTTTTTCTAGCATTTATTAATTGAATCTTGCCTTTTATTGTTTATGTACAATACATGCAGCCATTGTGACTGTATTTGTTATTGCTGTTTCACTCTGTGCTGTACTGTGCCTCCTACCCCTAAGTCACATCTATAAAACAGCTGTGGCTCAGTGTGCCTATCCTAATCAGCAAAATAAACACAAATAAATAAATAAATAAACCTTCTTCTCCTCTTTCAAAGCCTTTGATTCGGTGCCACATAGGAGGCTAATAGCAAAACTGAGAGGACTAGGGGTAGGGGAGCGAGTAGCAAGATGGGTTGAAGATTGGCTGAGGGGAGAACACAGAAGGTGGTGGTAGGGGTGAATCCTCTAGTGCAAAGGTCATCACTAGCAGGGTTCCACAGGGGTCAGTGTTGGGCCCAGTACTATTTAATGTTGTCTTAGGGGACGTAAGGGTGGGTATCCAGGGCAAAATGTGCTTTTTCACTGATGACACTAAGATCATTGGGAGGGTGGATACACCAGAGGGGATACATGAGTTGAGGTGAGACTTGGCCAGACTGGATTAATGGTCAGGGATCTGGCAACTGGGATTCAATGCCAAAAAGTGCAAAGTGATGCACATTGGGGCAAAGAACCCAAGAGTAGAGTACTACTTGGTTAAAGTGCAGATAGCTGAGTCTGAGGAGGAAAAGGACCTGGGGGGTTGTAATTACAAGCAACCTGAAACAGTCTTCTCAATGCAAAAAGGCAGTGGCAAAAGCAAACAAGATGCTGGGATGCATCACAAGGGAGTTTAGCAGCAGGCACAGCAAGGTAATTGTGCCATTGTATAGGTCACTGGTGAGGCTGCACTTGGGGTACGGAGTTGAGGTTTTGTCATCCATACCTAAAAAAGAACATCAAGCTTCTAGAAGGGGTACAGAGGAGGGCAACTAAAGTGATCTGGGGATGGCAGGATAGGTCATACGAGGAAAGGCTTGAGGCACTGGGGATGTACTCCCTGGAGGACAGAAGGCTGAGGGGCAACATGATAGAAACAAAGAAACATAGAATTTGATGGCAGATAAGGACCGCCTGGCCCACCCAGTCTGCCCATTTCCCTACATGATGGATAAGTTGCAGATTCTAGCTAATCAACAGCTTACTTCAAATTCTTGAAAGTGGTAAATAAAGCTGAGTGTGAAGGTCTCTTCTACAAAAGAGAGAACACCACTACCAGGAGGCACAGTCTCAAGCTGGTGGGGGAAGGGGAAAATACTGAAAAGATGTGAGGAAACATTTCTTTACAGAAAGGGTGGTGATGACTTGGAATGAGCTGCCTGAGGAGGTAGTGTAGGCTAAGACAGTCAGAGCTTTTAAAAGGGCCTGAGACAAACACAGAGGGAATTGATGGCACAGGGGCAGTGAAGGAAGAAAGGGGGATGACAGAGGGGGAAGGGGCTGAGGCACTGGTGTAAAGTTAGATCTCAACTACAACACGAGCAGGCTAGATCGGCCAAGTGGTCTCCTTCTGCTGGCAACTTTCTTATGCTCTTATGCTCCATTAATTCAGTATCCATATCTACAGTTTGTATGTACCCAGTTATTCATTTCTTCACCTCCCCTGACCCTCTCAGCTTTTATCTTTTAATTCTTCTTCTCACTTCTACTCAACTTTCTTTCCCTTTCTTCTGCTGTGCCCCTGGTCCCTTGTTGGTTTTCTTTTTTTTCCCTTTTTACACCACAGTATGTCACTTTATTTTCCTGTGCAGAATTTAATGTGGCACAGTTCTGATTATTGTTAATACTACTCTATTGTTTTAGTGCATTATTTGTTGTATATTTTGTTTCCCTCCCCATAATCCAACCCTCAGGACACGTTTGGGCTCAGCACAAACCCATTCATTATGCTTTTCCTGGAGAAAAAATAAATTACTATTATGTTTATTAAATGGTTACTGTCCTCCTCCAACATGTCAGTTGTGACCCTCAACTTAATGTGTGCATGTGTGTGCATGTATGGGAAGGGTGAATAATGTCTTGACTACAGGATTTAATATTGTGAGTAAAGCCTTTTAAGTTGATCTAGGATGTAATGAAAATATATTTTCAATGCCATAACACTGTAACTTGCTGCTGACATTGTTTACATTTCAGATGCACACTCTGTATCATTAAGTGAGGTGGCTGTGTTCTGGTATATAGTACCAATATGATGCAGCAGCTTTCTTTGATATTTTGTTTTAAACAGCCTCAAAGAACACTTTAAAATACAAATTATTTAGGTACAATTCTGCTTGCATTCCATATGCATTCTTTGTATGTTTCCTCCCCATTAGTTATTACTGAGGAAATTTGCATGGACTCATGATCTTTAGCTCTTAGAGTTTCTTTAGAATTCATTTGCCTCTATAGCTTACTCCCTACAGCATGTCATAATCCTCTGTTGTGACACCACACTCTGTTGCCATGGGAGTAACTGTGATGTCACAAACAGTGCATTATGACCTCAATGAGGGCAAAAGCAACAGAAATAGATGAACTCTTCAGGAGCAAAGATCTTGTTTTCATGCAAATGACCTCAGTAATAAATAATGGGGAGGAGAAATACAGAACTAATGTAAAATACAAGCCTGGCTGTTTCTAAATATTATTTTTCGCTAACGTTCTCCTGAAGGTGTCAGCAGTTCTTTAAATGGGATGTACTCTAACTGACCTGTCTAAAGCACAGAATAACCTTTTGAATCTATTGTATTGTTGAACAGATACATTATTTATATGGTTTAGAATAGTATCAAATATCTGAGAAAACTGAGTGGAAAGTGTATCTAAATCAGGGTAATACTCCACATTAAGTTTCTGTAACTTTAGTATGATTACGTTGGAAGGGTAACTGCTATGTACTTACTTGGATCATACAATATGTGTAACTAATTGAAAGTTCTTTATGCCCTTAAGTTTTACAGAGTAATTATACTTTAATTAATGATTACGTGAATTTCAAGACTGAAAGTGCATGAAAACTACAGAGCAGTTCCACATTTGATCCAGGTACATACATGGAATTACTCTGTAATTACATGATAATTATACAGCTATCTCAGTGGTGTTACATAAATGTAATGGTAAATGTAATCTGAATCAGTTATCCTGGTTTAATGGATCAAATTCACATAAAAACTTCTTGACAATCTCTCAAATAAGACAATGCACTATACTTTTTATTATTTACTGATTTGAAATTTACAGTATAAGGGTGATGGTATGGCCCCACGAGCAGATTCAGAATACACCACTTGCATCACTTCATTTGGGAGTTTTTTCCATTAGTTTACCACTCTCTGCATAACAAAATACATTCTTACACTGCCCCTAATTCTATCTCCATCTGCTTACATATAGGGTATGACCACTAATTCTTCTGCACTGAACATTCTCAAAAATCTTCCCCGATCCACCTCATCCAATCCCTTTAAAATGTAAAACCCCAAATCACATCTCCTTTTTCAGGGACCAAATCAAATTGCCCCATGACAGACCAGCCACATTTCACATAGTAAGTGTTCAGAGTTCATTCATGTTTATTAAACTTTTACTTCTGGAACAAAGTTTTGCCCCTGTGGACTTCTTCAGGGGAAGAAGGCCTTCATGAAAATTTGATAAACTTTTTTTAAAATATTAACTTCAAAAATATTCAATACAAAATTATCATACAAATGATTTTCCTTCACCAATGTCTATGCTGCCACACATCTCCTGTAGCTCCAAACATTTAGATATTTGGTATCTCTCATTCTGTTCAATACATTCTTTAGAGAATATACACCATACAGTACACCAAAAAATGGAAGAAAGTGTATTGTATATATTCCCTAAAGTATTGGTTTTAATTTAATATTAATATACAGCTTTATTCATTTTTTAATGCAGGCCCTCTTCCCTAGAAGAAGACCTCGGTGCAAAACATTGGCCAGGACATGAGGTCACTGTTTGAGGTTCGATCAACACAAATGAACTCTGAACACCTAATTTGGGAAGTGTGGATGGTTTGTCGTGGGACATTTTGATTTTTTGCATGTTTGCCTCCCAGCCCCAATGCCTGTTTTTGCTGAAAAGTTTGAAGCGTATACATAGGGGCCCAGATATTCAAATTGTGCCAGCCTGTGGCGCAAGCTTGGGCACAGCTCAACTTGGCTGCACACGGGTGTGGACTGAGCGATATTCAACGGAGCTGCACCATGGCTCAGCAGCGTTGAATATCGCACCCTGGCCACCCCCCAATGTGCATGGCGCAGTGGCAGTGCGCCAGTGCAAGTGGCCAGAGTGGAGCAAGGGGATGCTCTAGTACAAGATCCATTGCACCATGAACAGCAACCGCGATATTCAAAAGTTGACATGCAAATGGGGCCATAATGTATGCAAAATGCACATGGGCCATTTGCATGTCATTATGGTCCTATTTACATGCAGGTGTGCTGAACCCCAATGACTTGTGTCTGGCGCCCTGTCAGGCAGCAGCCGTCATGGACCGACGGCCCCTGTAGTCCGATCGCGGGCATTTGTAAAAAGAGAAGAATACATCCTATATCCTTGGTGGTCCAGTGGACCGCTATCTTCCCAATCACAGGCATGTGTAAAAAGAAAATATTCCATTATACCTGGTGGTCTAGTGGACCCTATCTGCCCAATCGCGGGCATGTGTAAAATGATAATATTCCATTATCCCTGGTGGTCTAGCAGACCCTATTTTCCAGATCCTGGGCATGTGTAAAATGAAAATTTGCCATTATCCCTGGTGGTCCAGTGGACCGCTATCTGCCCGATTGCAGGAATCTGTAACAAAAATTTGCAGGTCTAGTACCTACTACCCACCCCTGAGACTACTGCCTGCTTCCCCCGGTCAGCCGGCGGGGTTACAGCACTACCTGCCTGCCAAGCCGCCTGTTGACTGACACCCTCGGGTTGCATGTTTATTGTCTGCCAGCGTGAGCGAATGGGTGCAGCTCGCACATACTGACACATTCCAGATATGTGAATGATAATCAATCACATATCTGAATGTGTAGTGACGGTACAGGCTGCATGTCCATTGGTTCACGCTATGAACCAGTGTGGTGTGCAGCCCTACCGAGGTGTCAGTTGGCAGGCGGTAGGCAGGCGGTGAGGTACTGCCGCCTGCCAGCTGACGGGGAGTAGGGCAGTGGGGCTAGTGGGCGGGTGGGAGGTACCACTAGACCACCAGGGATATTGGAACTTTTTTACAGATGCCCACGATTGGGGTTAACAGTGGTCCACTGGACCACCAGTGATATTGAACTTATCTTGTTTTTACAAATGCCCACGATCGGGCAGATAGGGTCCACTAGACCACCAGGAATACTGGAATATTTTCTTTTTACACATGCCCGTGATCGGGCAGATAGGGTCCACTAGACCACCAGGGATACTGGAATTATTTTCTTCTTACAAATGCCCATGATTGGGTTTATAGCTGGTCCACTGGACCACCAGGGATCTAGGACAGTTTCATAAATTTTTTATACAAATGCCAGCGATCGGGCATGGGATGGCACCGCCAGGTGCAGCCAGAACTCGGGTGGCCACCCACAGGTGGCAGCTGCTGTGTTGTGCCCTGCAATGTGGCAGCTCACCTGTGGGTGGCCATCACTTGTTCCTTTTCTTTTTGGATCAACTTTATGCTGGCGCAGGTAGAGGTTGTGCATTCATGGCTCTGCACATCCCAGGCTGAATATCGGGCTGTGCAGAGTATGCATGGGCACGCCCCCCCCTAACTATGCCTGCCTGCATACATTACTGATGCATTCCGGTGCATCGGGATTTGTGCCGTGCACTTTTCCCTTTTGAATATCACACCAGGGCGCATCAATGGGTTGCGCATGGCACAACACTGTTGCGCCATGCACAACCCTTTTGAATATCTGGGCCATGGTCTCCATGGCTTGACTTTCTTTTTTCAAGGGACACATAGCCTTTTTAAGCATCAATTAAATCTCTACATTTCTTTACTCATTTAATTTGCTCTGTGCTGCACCTTCTTGATTGCTGTAATATTTTTTGTATACTGTGACTGTTCTACTATGACCACCTAAAATGCATGCAGTACTCCAAATGCAGCATTACCAGTGAGCTATAAAGGGGTAAAACAACATCTCTTTCACTGCATGGTATGTCATTTTAATGCAGTTCAGTATTCAAGGCAGGTAGCTGCGATTCAATAAACAAAAACAGTAGGCAGTATATTACAGTGGTTAAGAATACTAAGTTTTAAACCTGGAGAACTGGGTTTGAATCTGACAGCCACATCTTGCATACTACTGTGTGATCATGAGCAAGTCACTTAACTTCCTTGTGCTTCCAGGACACACCTGGAAACAAGTCTCTGCTTATTGTGTCTTTCCTGGCCAAAATTGTAATATAAAAAAATAAAAAGAAACAATTTTTACCTGGTACTGTAATATGTCCATCCTGTCAGGGATAATATTTTATTAACTGAAACATTGCCTTTGCTACTTTCCCTGCTTGTTGGAAAAAATGCACCAGTGATAGGAGCATATAAGGACTTGGACTCCAGATTATTTTCCAGCTATGTATATGCCTATTTCTCTCCCATTTACAGTATCTCCAAGTCATTAGAGAAACTTGTCTCTAAACAGCTGATCAACCACCTATTAAACAATAAGCTTCTTAGTCCAAGTCAGCTCATGTTCCGCTCTAAGCATGGCATGCTGCTAGCTGTAACCTCAGTTCCCAATGATATTTCAAATGTAATACATCATGCATAAATGACGGGGGCAGTCTTTCTCAACCTTGGCAAGCATGAGCAAGCAGCACTACAGTGGGAAAGAAAACCAAAATGCAAATGTTTAAATTACAAAAAAACTTATGTTTCATAGAGCAGAGCTCCACAACATACTTTGGCACTAAACTCTGGCACTTTTGGTCTCCATGTGATCTTCATCTGATGAAGGGTCACATGGAGACCAGAAGCACCATGGTTTAGTGCCACTGTATCTCATGGAGCACAGCTGAATAAAGCATGAGTTCAATGCGATTTAGAAATTTATGTTTTTGTTTTTTTCCCATTCGAGTGTTGCTAGCTTGTGTTTGTTTGCTTGGATTGGTGGCCTTATAGCTAGCACCTTCACAGAAGGGCCTGAGTGCAGTTCTTTTTTTAATTTATAAAACATTATTACATTTTAAGTATCACAACTATAACAAGTAGAGACAAAAATAGGTATAAAACATAAAAACATTAAGAAAAATCTAGTGCAGCCTATCGACTAACGGAGTTTATGTTTATTTTGCTCTACCTGAGCAAAGATTTAGACACTGTGAATCACAGGATACTTTTAAGAACACTTGGCGATTTGCCTCCTCCACTGTACAGTAGTTTCAGACCTACTTATGTGACTGTCATCAGTTTGCTGCTATCAGGAGTACCAAGTTCAGTCTCTCTTTTGTTTATACTGGAGTCCCCCAGAGCTCTGTTCTGGGTCCCTGTTATTTTCAATATATATCAATACTATAGATCAACTACCTGTATACTCAAAAGCTCATTTATATGCATGTGATACAATTCTGTACTTCAGCACTAAACATAGGCTACATTTTAACCTGCCTACAGAATGGCTTTGTCAGGATTTAACACTTTCTACAGCAAAGGAGGCTGTAGAATGCTAAATAAACAGAGTATGGTCTTCAGTTCTCCAGCCATCTTTATGCAAAAGTCTGGTCATCTAATTATCACCACTGTGGTTAGTACCCAGTTTTCAGCACCATCCTACAAATACCGAGGTGCCTGTCTGGACCCTGTTAAAAAATGGGAAATCCATATCAACAAAATAATTAACAAAGTCAGACCAGGAATTGGTTTTGTGTTTAAACTGGGGCAGAACGCTGCAGCTCGGTTGTTGTCTGGGTCATTGTACTCTAGTCATATTACTCCCATGCTGCATGTTCTGTACTGGCTGCCTATACAGTGGTGGAGCACCTTTAAGATCAGTCTGTTGACCTATAACGCCCTGCATGGACTGGGACCGAGTTACCTGCAAGAGCACCTGGTTCCCTACAGCTCCAGCCAGCCTCTCCGCTCATCTGATGAGGGGTTGTTAGAGGTTCCCAGAGTACGTCTAAAAACATCTTGTGCCCAGGCATTTATGTTTGCGGCACCGTCCCTGTGGAACTCTCTCCCTCGTCAGATTAGGGAGTGCAGGACCGTGGAGAGCTTTAAAACCAGCCTGAAATCATGTCTTTTCCAACAAGCTTTTAGTGATTGATATTTATAATTAGGGATGTTTTTAAACTGATACTGAATTTGTGTTAAGTTTTTAAATTATTATGATGTGTCTCATACGTGTAGTGCTTTGAAATTAGAATTGTGCTATATAAATAAAAAATATTATTATTATTATTAAAGACTGCCTCTCCTCGGTCTCCAGGCTAAAAATAGTCAACTCCATGATTATTTCCATTTTCAGCTATGTGGATACCCTCTAAGGGCAGGCTGCCAGTGCCCTACTGCACAAACTTGACATTCCTGGCTCGATATGTACCGGCTGCCTCAAAAGATTCTCATCACTGTGAAATCAACAGACAGCTACGACGGACCTCATTTGCTTACCAGAGATCCCTACACCTACTACTGCATGTACAGAAATGTGTGAAGGGCAATGCCCCTCCTTAATTCTGCAACCTACTTGCAACAAAAGCCCCTCACTCTGAACTAAGGACTGCTACTAGCCATGAGCTTACAAACACAGCAGTACAAAGCAAGTCTGGTTTGAAATCAGTTTCATTTGCCATACCATTGCCTGGAACTCCCTACCTGCCTGTCTGTTGGCATCCCTGAGAAGACATGCTATGCTACCCCCTTGATTTTGCTACCTATATGCCTTGGGCTGTTGGGCCTCCTCTAACCTCCTCAGCCAGCTGCCATCAGCAAATGGGGGCTGTGGTGCTAGTGACCAGGGTTATGAGGCATGGGTGGTACCACTGGACACCAGGGAGTTATTAAAATGATGCAGGGAGAGGGAGGGTGTGCCACTGGACACCAGGGACTACTTATCATGCAGCAGGGCAAGGGAGGAGGTGCCAGCAGACACCAGGAAATTATTAACAAGAGGCAGAGTAAGAGAGGTTCTACAACTTGAAACCATAGCGTGCTTAACAAGGAGGGGGTGCCGCTGAACACCAGGAAATACTTCACATGCTGCAGAGTAAGTGAAGGGGGATGCCACTGGATACCAGTGCATGGCACAGAATGGGGTAAGGGAGAGGGCATTGTAACCCTTATCATTCCCAGCTCCTTCCAGCAAATTGAGATCAGATTTGGGCAACTTAGCCCTTTTTATATTAAACAAAAAAAGCTACTTGTGCTTGATTTAATTCCCATGCCAGCAGCTAGAGATTATTGTGGAGGAAGGACAGAAGTCCACTCAGAAACACATGGCCACACAAAGCATGTGTGGTGTCCCATAGAGTCCATGCCACTTGAATTTGGAAGGAGGAGAAGACATGTAATGTGGAAAATCCTGTCCAAAATGTCCCTGCACTCTTGGGCACTACCTTGCCCAACTGCCAACCAGCCTCTAACACTTCAAAGATCTGGCTCCACTCTCCTAATGAAATCCAGTAGGGAGAAAGACTTCAGGTGGACCCCAGGAGGTTAAGTAAGAGATAGGAAGGGAATGGAAAGGGCTGGGAGTGGAGGTAGCCAAGTGTACAGGGCAGCACCAGTAACAGATTAAAGAATATAATACAAAAATATACTGTAAGATTTGTAACCCAATAAATCGTACAAAGACAGTACCATTGTAAAAACTATAAACTTTATTGAATGGCTTGCACAATAAATAAACTGCAACTACTTGAGATCAGATACATCAGGCAGATACAGTTTTATGGTAAAATAATAATAATGAAAACAACACAGCACAGGGCCATCAGCAATGTGAAGACATCCATCCTTCAAATTTACAATTTTTATGTTGGCTCGTGCATGCGCAGCCAACATATTATGGTAGTGGCAGATTTGGAGGCGCAGTTACTGTTGGGTGAATGCAGGGCATGCATCAGTAGGTGCGTCCCTCATTCCCCAATTAGCCAGCAGCAGAGGCCGACACCCTGCATATCTAATGCGGCCACAACATCTGAGAAAGGTCCGCTGCAATGAGGAAAAGCTCTCATGCAGCGTGACTTATCATGACTCGACGTGCAGGCAACATGGCGGCAGTGACTACTGCCGCTGCCACCTGTCACAATGCTGATGGAGGAGCCCATTCCCCATTGGCATAATTCCCTCTCCCTCATTTACGATGTGTGCCGAGGGGGTGCCCAATCCCCTTCGGCATCATGCGCCCACCAAACAAATGCTTTTCTTTGCCAAAGGGGGCCCCAATCCCCGTCAGCTTCAGATCTCCCCTTTCCCTGTTAGATGTGCAAATGGGGGAGCCCACTCCCCATTGGCATGATGTCCCCCATCTCTTCTGTGCAGAAAGGGGTGCCCAATCCCCCTCTGTTCGTGTCCCCCACACCCCTATCGTATGTGCCAATGGGGTGCCCAATCCCCGTCAGCTACTGCATCCCCAAAACAAAACACTTGGGTGGCATGCTGGAAGTCCATCCCAGTGTGCCAAATACCTGGTAAAATAAAACTGTCTCATAATGTGTTTTTTTTTACCCTGTAAAAAGAAAATGGTCCATCGTCATCTCTCTGCCCCCCCTCCCACAACCTGCACCCACCCTCTGCTAACCCTGCCTCCCCACACCACCCTCACCCCATACTTACCTCCGGAGTCTGGTGCGACAATCTTCGGTGGACCAGGAACATGTCTGCACTCTTCAAAGCCAACCGCGAGCTGAGGAAATGCCGGTAAGCTGTATAATGGAATGAATAGGGTTTTTTCAACTTTGATGCATATCTCAGGCATGTTTTGGAATTTTGGCACCAAATTTTCAGTTATGAGGTTTTGGGACCCCTCCTCATGAATTCTGTCACTGTTATGGTATTATTCAGCCCTGAAAGGTGATTTTGTGGTCACTGAGGGGAATCACATTTTGGGACTGATTAACAAAATGACAGTGCCAGTGTTCATGAGGTGGGCTCTCAAAAAGCCTATGTTGCAAATTTGGTGGAAAAAATCCAAAAAATTACTGTTTTATGAGTGTGTGTTGCCAAGTTGCTACGTACTCTCATAACTTTGCAAATTTGCAATATTTTCATGCCAGAATTTTACCATTGGCATTTTTACACACCTCCTTGTGAACAGTAAAGCTGTCATTTTTCACGTCCTGGCCAAAATGTGTTTTCGCACTTCTGGTGCAGAATAGTGCAGTCACTGTGGGAAATCAGTGTTTGGGACAGATTACAAAAATGACAGTGACACTGTTCATGAGCAGAGGTCCTAAAATGCCTATGTTGACAATTTGGTGATGACATTCCATAAAATGACTGTGTTATGAGCGTGCTTTTGCGAGTTTGCATGCACACCCATATCGCAAATTTATAATATTTTCACTCCAAATTTTCAACATTGTTCTGCACCTCCTTATGAACAGTACAGCTGTCAGTTTTACATCCTGGCCGAAATGTGTTCGGAGTTCGGACGCAGAACAGTGTGGTCGCTGGGGAAATCTATGTTTGAGACACATTATGAAAATGATAGTGACACTGTTCATTAGCAGAGGTCCTAAATCGCCTATGTTGAAAATTTGGTGACGAAAGTCCATAAAATGAGTGTTTTACCAGCATGTGTTGGCATTTTCCACGCACGTTCATAACTTCGTGAATCTGTAATATTTTCACTCAAGATTTTCAAAATTGGCATTTTTCCACATCTCCTTATGAACAATACAAGTGTCATTTTACATATCCTGGCCAAAATGTTTCACATGTCCAGTGCAGAATTGCATGGTCGCTAGAGTAAATCAGTTTTGGGACAGCTTGAGGAAATGACGGTGACACTGTTCATGAGCAGAGGTCTTAAAATGCCTATGTTGAAAATTTGGTGGCAAAAGTCCATTAAATGACTGTGTTGCAAGCATGCATTGCACAGTTTCCACGCACCCTTGTAACTTCACAAATTTGCAATATTTTCATGCCAGATTTTCAACACTGCCATATTTTCACACCTCCTTATTAACAGTACAACTGTCATTTTTCACAGCCTGCCCAAAATGTGTTTCCACAAACTCTGGCGCACAATGACATGGTCGCTGTAAGAAGTCACCTTTGGGACACATTAACAAAATCACAGCACCACTGTTCATGAGGAGGTTCCAAAATACCTATGTTGAAATGTGGCTAAAAACTCCTACAGATAATTGGGTTATGGATGTGTGTTGCCCAGTTTGTATGCATGCTAATGATTCCACCAATTTTCATTTTTTTCAGTCCAGATTTTCAACGTTGCCATTTTTGTACACCTCCTCATGAACAATACAGTTGTCATGTTCCACATTCCTGCCTAAAATGTGTTTTCATTCCTGTGTCACTAAATGGCATAGCCACTGTGCAAAACCAGCTTTCAGCTTACAAACTGATTGTGCCGCTCTTCATGAGGTGGGGTCACAAAATGCCCATGTTGAAAATCTGGAGTGAAAATACCAACACACGACTACAGTGTTAGGGTTTCCAACTGTAGCACCCCTCCCCTTAGAAACTGACAGGCATCAGGGGTGTGACTTGGAATCATCGGCTGTAATGCTGACAACATTTCACCCCCAACCCCACCCTGCAGCCAGTGACAGGCATTGTGGTGTGCCTTGCAGTGTTTGGCCACAAAGTTCACCCCATTCTCCTATACTGCATCCAACTCCACGTATTTCCTTATGTAATGGGGTAAGTATAATGCCCAAAGACCCCAAAGCACGCCACAACACTTGTCAGTGTCTACAGGGCACGGTGAGGTACAATGGCATGAACATTATAGCTGAAAACCAAATGAACACCCGATGCCTGTCAGTCTCTACATGCGTGATGGGGTTGGTGTTGCTTCAATACTTCACTAACATTCCTATTATGCATCTCTAACTCTGGCACTACCAATGCCAATGCCAGTGAGACTACATTCGTCATTGACAAATGCTTGTTAACAATCAGCATACTGACAGCCACAAAGCACATGGGATACATACAATGAATTCTGGGAGACAAGCAAAAAATAATCCCAGAATTCAAAATGAATTAGTCACAGGGAGAACTGGTTTAGGAACAGAATTGTGGACAGAAACAGATGCAACTTGCTGACCCAGTTTAAACTAGAGATACCATTGAAAATGAGATGGTAGCTTCATGGTTTGTTTTCAATTCAAATGTGTTTTCTTTAAGTAAACATTTTAAAAAACACTAGTGTTAAAAATGTTTTTTTTTTTATAACTTGTTCTGTAGTGTGGACATGCCTTATTGTATCTGGCTGTTAATTCACCCTGTGTTGTTAAAATGCCCAGTTAGTGGTTCTGTACATATTTGAAAATAGGTCATGGCCTTTTAGTATGTTATTCATTCTTCTTATTTACAGAACTATAACTTCCGATACTAAGTGATTCCCATGGCTATCTCGTGTGCACCAGCTGACATTTTGTGCTCTGAATATGCTAATGAGTGCTTTTGACTAATATGCCTTCATTGCTAGTCTGGGTCCCTCCATGTGGATTCCACTTGTTTGCTTTTAAGGGTGAGTCTAAGCCATCCCACCAGCCTCTACAGCTATTCTGACCATCCCAAAGGATGGCAAGGTCAATTCCTGGTGTTAATCCCGGCCTCCCATTTCTGCAGGGCCTGTGGCTCCTTTCAGCTCTGTGAACTGTGCTTGCCCTATCGACATTATTGCCATTTGACTCAGCTTAGCCATCTATGATGTCACCATCTCTGCTAGTCATCATTTGTTCTACCTCACTGATGTCCGTACATGTCTGCAGTCCTCTGTTTCTCATAGTGGCTGTGTTGCCTCTAGGTAAGCAGTTCTCATTCAATGTATGCATTCTTCTTCACTTGGCTTTGCCTCATCAACATTTTCTTGCCTGTCAGGTGGGTCTTCTGTACTCTATATGGAACTCACTCCTGTCAAAGTTCCTGGGGTCATTGTCTGGGCTGGTTGTTGCTAGGTTTCATCCAATGCATGCTCCAGTTTCTATGCCAAGTACTCTGTTTGACAGATCACAGTTCTGCATTTTTGTTAATGTAATTACCATTGCTGACTGTTCAGCTTCTGTCGTGGCTTTGCTTCATTCATGGTCCAGCTCCTTAGTCTCTGTTGGCCAAGAGCATACATTTGGTCATTGCCTTTCACTATTTGGCTCCTATGGTATTGGTCCCTGGACCTTGTTAGGCTGGTAGCTTTAGTTTGGGTGAGTCTCTGCTGCTTCTTTTCTTATGTGTAGGTTATGAAAATGGTTAGAAGCTTAATAGCTAATAGTTGCTTATGCATAGTGCTGCATTGTAATGCAATGTGTTGCAGATGTGTGGGAAAGGTATGAACTATACTTGTTATAAGATAAAGAACTGGGGAAGGAGAGACTAGCCCTTGCTCCAGCTGTTGTCACCAAGAGATAGGGAAGGAATGCCAGACATTTGTCTTATACACACAAGTTGGGGGAGTAGAAAAAAATAAAAACTAATAGGAATCAGGTGGTAAAGAGTAAGGTTACAATGGTGGGTACATGGGGTTTTCACTATTCTATGAATGCTATGATGTGGTTCCTATGGTTTACTCTTGTTTTCACTAATACAATTCTCCCTGTTTATCAGATACTGAATCAAGAATTTCACCCCTGAAATTTTTATTAAATATGATTCGAATGTGAATGGTATAAATTCTCTGGTTAAAAGAACAAGAATACTGTTGAGAATTAAGAAACTGAATTCCAGTGTGACCATGCTCCAAGAAACCTTTCTCAATGAAAAATAATGAGACAGGTTGAAAAAAAAGTGTTTGGGGAAGTTATATTTCTCTTCTGGAGCTTTAATGAACAGTGCTATGGTAGCAATCATATTTAATAAAAATTTCAGGGGTAAAATTCTTAATTCAGTATCTGATAAACAGGGAGAATTGTATTAGTGAAAACAAGGGTAAACCATAGAATTATTGTATTTGGGTTACTTTATGGGCCCTTTAAAGGATACAATAATTTCTTGGCAGAATTGAACAAACTTATGTATGCTTGGAATGAAGGCTATTATATATATGGGGGAGATGTAAACTGTACCCTGAATAAAGAATGGATAAAACCTCAAAAGGATCCAGCTGGGATAAATATAAGTCTAAGTGACTGAACGCTTTCTTGGAGCTAAATAATTTAGTGGATGTTTGGAGAGACACACGTGGAGAGGTAAAAGATTACATATTTTTCTTCAAGACATGGAATGCACTCAAGACTCGATTATATTTTCATATCTAGGGATTTACTAATAGAGAGTTCAGGCACTATGTCCAAAATTGAATCTAGATTAGTTTATGATCATAGCCCAGTCTCTTTTGACCTTTCCCTAGATACCAAAAATGTCAAGGAAAATGGGATGTGGTGGCTAAACAATAACTTTTTGCAAGATAAATCCTTTGTGGGGAAAATACTGGAGAACATACGTTATTTCATGGATATAAATTTAGTTGTAGTTGATAATATAATAGATTGTTGGGATGCTTTTAAGGCAACAATACAGGGGATGATAATATCAGAAGCCTCATGGAGGAACAAACAAAAAATGGAAAAACAGAAGGAAGTAGAGGCCAAGCTGCAGAAGTTAGAACATGCAGTAAAAGGGGTAGACATCTCTAAACTGGAACAATTAAAAGATCTTAGGAGAGTGATTGAATCAACAGATTACTTTAACATAAGAAGATGTTGGGCATGGTATAACAAACATTGGAAGACAAATAATGAATTGATGGATAGGACTCTAGCAAATAGGTTACAGGCTCTGGATAAGGAAAAGAGGGAAATAACTTCAATACTAATAGAAGAAGGTCAAACAGTAACAGATCAATCAAAAATTATGGATGTCTTTGTCAAATTTTGTACTAAGTTGTATGCCCCAGAATGCTCTCTGTCACAGGAAGAACTGATATACTTCAAAAAATCAGTGGGCCCTAAATTAAATCAAAGGGAGGTAGAGGATCTCACTAAAGAAATCTCGAGTTAGAAATTAAAGATACAATCCAGTTAATGACCAAATCTGAATCACCAGGGATGGATGGATTTTCTTTAAAATCATTTTATTGCAACTGAAAATACAATGGTACCCTACCTCAAATGTTATTCAATCAAATAATAACCAAAAAAAAATACCCCCTTGTCCTTTTCACAAGCTTGCCTGGCACTATTATTAAAACAAGGGAAACCAAGTAATAAAACAGAAAATTATAGACCTATAGCAATTCTGAATGTGGACTATAAGATACTTGCAAAGATAGTAAATAACAGAATACTACCTTTATTGAGTAAATTGGTCCACATTAACCAGACAGGTTTTATTCCCACTAGGACAATATAATCAGGATTGCTTAAAATACAGCTTCTTATAGACTATTTAGAAAACTCAGATATATCTATGATTTGTATGGCTCTTGATGCAGCGATGGTCTTCAATATGTTGGAGTGGCCCTATCTTTTTAATACACTCAAGGCTTTTGGGTTTCCCCTTGGTTTTGTTGCCATTATTCAGACATTGTATTTTAAACCTCTAGCTCAAATTAAAATACATGGAAACTTGTCGGAAGCCATAGAACTCCACAGGGGTGTCTGTCAAGGCTGACCCACCCCCTTCCATTTTTGTTCTGGGATTAGACCCTCTATTAAATGAGATTAGATCAAATAGATTGATTAAAGGTATTAGGGTAGGAGCAGAAGAGATAAAACCTAATGCCTTTGCAGACAATGTTTTGTACTACAAGATCCTGTAAACAGCACTCAAGAACTGAGTGTGGTTATTTTGTGTTTAACTGTGTTTTATAAGATTTTGTTTTATCTTATTCTTAAGGCGCTTTGATTTTTTGAAAGACGCAATATAAATAAACTTATTATTCTTATTATCATTATTATTAAAAGATTTTCCTGGGTAGCAGGATATAAAATCAATGAGGCAAAAACAGAGATGTGAAACTTTCCACATACAAAGTCCAGGACCAATACAACAACATACAAATGCAGTAGTAAAAAAACAGGGTATGCAATACAGTACATGATAATTTATATTCATAATAAAATAAATTCATTATACAAACCCAATTTTGAATAGCTTATACTTTCTTTGAAAATAAATTACAGTGTTGGTAAACAATACCTATGTCCCTTTGGGGGAAAAGCCAAACAATACAAATGATGGTAATACCATATTTATCTTATAGGTTACAAATGTTAGTAATACCAATTCCAGAAACCTGGTTTAAACAAATTAACCAACAAATGAAGAATTTTATCTGGAACAAGAAACCGCCCAGAATTTCTTGGGATAAACTTTGCTTGCATGCAGATCAGGGGGAGGTGGGGTCTGGCCTACCTGGGTGTGGGAAAATGTCCATGGTTTAGCTTTGGGCTCATAAATGGGACATGAACAAGTCAACATTATCCTTGGTGAACAATATAGTACTGACTTCCTATTCAGAGCAAATTGATATCGTCCAAATCGCCTTTACTGCTAGGAACATGAAAAAATCTAAAAGTGTTATAATAAGACACTTAGCAGAATGTGTGCTTAAATATACAAATAAAACTGAATGGGCGATTTACCTGTCCCCTGAAAATATTTGGAACAATTCCAGTTATAAATTAAAGGAGAAAAACATTCATAATAAGTTATGGAAGGGGAAAAGAATAAACAAATGGAAGAATCTTTTTCAAAAAGAATAACATTTGTCTTGGGAATATATTAGAGCAAAATATCACCTAGGACTTAATCAGCGTATGTTATTTAATCAAAGTTTCAGTGTTTATAAAAAAAGATTATACATGCTAGGAAAGGACACCTAACAACAGGGAAATGGATTCAAGCTTAGCAAAAATATTAGGCAGCAAGAGTATCAAATTATTTTCCTGGCTGGTGAGCAATCTCCAGAAACCATATAGCCTAGTTTATAAATCCACTTTTCATAGGTGAGGAGTAGATTTGCAATATGATTGTACTGTGACCCAATGGGGTTTGGCCTGTGGAGCAGTAATGCACTATAGGCTAACTAGGGATCATATTATTCAGTTTAAAATTCTAAACAGAGCATACTACACTCCATATAGACTATACAAGATGAAACTGTTGGGTAATGATTCCTGTTAGCATTGCAATGAGAGCAATGCTGATAAGCTACATGTGTTCTGGAACTGTAAACTTAGTCCGGTTTGGTGCCCTAATGCTTTTGAAATATTAAAGGAAATAGGGTTCATATTTCCACACTAGAATGATCCTAAATTTGTGATTTTTAGAAATGTACAATAATAAAGGGCTTAAGAAGATAGAAAGGAATCTCCTCCAAGCATTATGACAACCAAAAGATTGAGATAAAAAACTGGAAAAGTGATGATTGTAATCTTCCATTCCCTAAGTACGAGTGGAGGCAGCTCTTTTTGACAACACTTTATAACATTGGTTATTTTGAAAATGTTCAGCCAGTGTGGACATTATTTAATAAAGAAATTAAAGATTGGTTGCCAGAAGATTTTAAGCTTTGAATAAGGTTAGCTCTGTTAAGAAATTATGTATTTTATAATAATGTAGTGCTAGTGCTGTGTGTGTTGTGCCTTCTCTCCTGTGTATACAGTACTTACCTAACTACCTCTTTGTAAGAATGCAAACAAAAGTGCAATAAGTTATATTTATGTGGCCCCCCTTTTTTCACCTCTATGAATATGTATTGAAAAAATGATACAGTCAAATAAAACTATTATTTAAAAAAAAAAAGACACCTTCTGTTCCTTCAACATTAACAGGTGTCAGAAATGACACATGGATTCCTCTGCTCCAATTTACCAGACAGCAGTTTTCTTCCAAATAGCTCCTACCTTCTGCCTTCCTAACGAGTGGGTGGGGGTTGCAGTTGCAAACAGTTATATGCTGTATGCGTTCCATTTCCATTTTCCCTTGTTCTGTCAATGCCACCTGGCAGTGAAGGCATGAGCCACAGATTCTAGCATACCCCCTTCACATTAGCAAGTGAAACAATCTAGGGCCTGGTGCAGTTCCTGCCTGCATGGCCACTGCTGACACTTTCTAGTTGTTCTTGCATTTAGACAATACACACAATGACTGCCTTCCCTATGTTACCCATAGCTAGATCCCAATCTACCACAGTTTCCCCTTTTTCCTTTTCTTGGTTCCATTTTGCGCTATGTAGGCATGTGCCATTTAAGTTGCAACTGTACCGTTGTTACCAGGTAAATAAACTTTTATTGAATATATCCTCAGACCAGAACAGACCAGACAAACTTGTACTTCACACACACAGTTGTGTGTATACCTGGCACAACCCTCATGCCCACATGGACATTCTACCCCAAAGAGATGATTAGGGATAGCCATCTTGAGGTCCCTCAACAACCCCCTAGGGTCATGCCTGCACCTAGAGATGGAACTCCTACTTGTCTGGTGGATTTTCTTTCTGTCATGCATGATATTTCCAAATGCTGAACTTAAGCATGGGCATGTCTCCAAGATACCCTCCCCACCACCACCACCAACATAGTCTCCCCTGATGTCTTCCTACTACTTTCCTTGATGCGTTCCTAAACTCCTCCAAACAAGCTACACCATGAGACCTGGCACCGGAGTGTCAGCCTCAGGTTGCACACACAAGTTGAACAACCTTCTCCTTCTACTGGTAGGAGGGAGTTGTTACACTGATATACATCACAGTAATAACATTTAGATAGAATTTAACTTTCAGTTCAGATATCTCACTTTTTTTTTGCCTTCCTCCTGTTCTTCATTATCAAGGTTAATTGAATGAAAACAGGATTCTTGCTCACTTTATCTTCATCTGTTCTAGTTTCCTGTCTGCAAATGACTTTACATTAATCAACTTCTGACATAATAATTTCCACAGCAACAAGTTCTGCTGTCACAGGGCAGGATTTTGATGTAACTTGTAGATAAACAGAGCAAATGTCAGCCAAGTTTTAAAACTCCTGTTTTCATGGTTATTTCATAATCGTACATAATAAAGCATGAGAGAAAAGTAAGAATATGCAATATAAGGTATATTTGGTGTCTTATTATATTTTTTCTAAGCTACCCTATGGCTTCTGAGGCTTTCTAGAAGTTTCTGTTAGCGTACTATGGTTATAGAAAGTTTACTTTCTTGAGGACTATGCCTTTGTTAGTGCATGAGTGTTCAGCTGTATGTTACTAAAGAAGAGGATGTTGGCCAATTTCTCTTTCTAGGATAGCTGCACCCTTACAGAGGGGTGTGAAGCCAATGATGAAAGGAATTAACTAACAGTAAAAAAATGTATATATTTCTCTGTATAGTCATTTCACAATTATTAATGGATAGATTTGAATGTTCTTTTATGAAAGAACGGTCTGTCCAGCTTGTCCTGATTATGCAACAGGACTTTCCAAACAAGACCGAACATTTCCCATTTGAGAAATGCTCAGCTGGTCCAAACACCGCACAACCCTATAGTCAGAAGGGCTGCACAGAGTTTCTCAAAGCTGTGCCTGGCCAGTGTTACATTAACTATGTATTTATTTATTTAGCTTTTGTTAACCAGGTAAACATGCTAGACAATCAAGTGCCTATTTTCAGGTGTGACCCGGGAGAATTACAAGGTACATGCAATAACAATTCAGAGAAAAGGCACAGCAATCAACAAGGTACAGTCAGGTACAGGCAGTAACAAATACAATGGCAAGTACAGAGTTAAGGTATGGAAATATAATGGCAAGTACAGAGTTAAGGCATGGCAACAGCAGGAGGCAGTCAAAGAAGCAAACATATATCAGCAGGACAGTTTCAAGGTATACACTATACACATGCGGCAAATGCGCATAGTCAATGGGACACAGGCTCACCATGCAGGGTGGGTCAGCTAAGAGCAAAGGCAGGAGGATGCCTGTTTCAAGTAGCCCCAGAGATAGGACCTGAAGCAAATGTGGGAGGGGCAGTCCTTACATGAGCAGGGAGTAGGTTCCAGGCTCTGGGACGAGGGATGCAAACACATGATCCCCTGCAAGGGAGCGAGCTTTGGGGACCTTGAGAGCCTGGGAGTCACTGGACCTCAGCCGGTAGACAGAGGGAGCAGGCTTGAGCAGTCTGGCAAGTGCCAGTGGGGTGGACATTTGGATGATGTTGTCTATGAAGTTGCCCATAACAAAGGATCAATGGTTACTGGGGGACAGCCACCGAAGCCTGGAGTACAGTTGACAGTGATGGGTGAGACAGGGGGCTGATAGGGTGAAGCAACATATGTTGTTATACACTGTGTCCCATTTCCCGAGCCAGGCTTTTGGAGCTTTCACGAAGGAGGTGAGCTCATAGCTGAGCGTGGGGAGAAGAACCCCTTTTGCACGGGCAAGTCGGGCAGCTGGGGTGAGGCAGCATTTGGCCCTGTATGCCAGACCCAGTTTACAGTTTGTGGCCTTGCAGGAATTTTGTATGTGCAAGGAGAGGTCCAGCTGAGGGTCAAGGATTACCCCCAGATGCTTGAAAGAGTCAACTACCCATAGAGGGATGCCATCAGCTCCAGCAACTTTGAAATAGGCCGGGCACGCTCTAACTATGACTTACAAGATGGTCGGGGACTGTCGAACCGTTTCCAGTTCTAACTCATGCCAGTTTTAATTTGAAACCATAATAGTCTGAGAATTTATTGCTGAACTTAGTAATTAGTGTTTATATTCACTTCAATTCAATACAATTTTATTCAGGATAAAAGCAACTGAGCAGAGTTCATTTACAATGGTGTCCTGTTAAGTGAGAGAGATGCTCAGAAGGAACATGAGGAAGTACTTCTTCATGGAGATGTTGGTGAACAAGTGGAACAGACTGCCAGCAGAGGTGGTGGGGGCATATATGATTACAGGATTTAAAAATGCATTGGAAAGGCGTAGAGGGATACTGGTAGTTGGGGGGGTGGCAACTTAATATCAGTAAGACATGCAAGAGCACAGTAGTTAGGGGTAATAGGGAAGACTGGATGGGCCTGGAGGCCTTTATCTGCTGACATCTTATATGTTGTTATGTTAAGATGAAGCCTCAGATGACAAGAGAACATGTTACATGACAAAAGAGCATGTTACAGTTATTAGAACATGTTACATAACTCCTGAGATACCTAAGGGTTCTCTTTAATTATGCTCTGGCTTGGCCTCAACCCTGACACTGAGTAGGTTGATGATGGGATTGCCAAGTCACTCATATCCTGAGGGGGTGTCATTGGGATGGCAAATGGTTGATCAGTGGCTGGAGGAGGAGGAAGCGAAGAGAAGCCAGGTGCATTTCATAGCAAAAATTAA
This sequence comes from Neoceratodus forsteri, assembly GCA_016271365.2. Classification (NCBI taxonomy): domain Eukaryota; kingdom Metazoa; phylum Chordata; order Ceratodontiformes; family Ceratodontidae; genus Neoceratodus; species Neoceratodus forsteri. The sequence continues at coordinate 467,283,452 of CM028129.1, forward strand.
ATGAAGACCTCTGAGCATGAACCCTGCTACACTCATCCCTTCACATCACACACACACACACACACACACACACACACACACACACTTTCTATTCCTGAGGATAAACTACTGAGTTACTTATTGAAGTGGCAGTGGCCACAGTTAGCAGATGATCAGAAAGGAGCAGAGGCAGAGAGTTAGGTGGGACGAACAAATGAAAGAAAGGGTATCATGGACTCAGAGACCCTGATGAAGACCTTTCAGTTGAAGTGCTAGGGCTGCAATTCATTGTCCTTTATGAGCACCTACAAATAAGTTTGAAGGCAGCAATATTCCAGAGTGTCCTTAACTGCTCTCTTCTTGGTTTCTGATACTTGCTGTGTGGAGTTGCCTCCTGAGAGAGCACAGAAGCTTTTTCTCCTGAGCACACTGAATCTTGTTTGTATCAAGAGGCCTGTCTGCTGAGGTATGGAGACTGTATGCTAGTCCAATAAAAGCCAGTGTTACTTGCACTGAAAGAGTGATCTATTGCTGGCTATAGTGTCTGAAACAAGATGCTAGTATAGAGCACTGATGGTTCTCCTCAGTTGCGATCATGACCCATGAACTAGACATGTGTTTATTGCAGACATCATAATTCCTTTATCAGGAAATGTTTTCCCAGATTCGTGCTATTAGAGAGAGCCATGAAGGGTGCCCAGCTCTGGCTGTGGCCCATGTACCTGCTGTATGTTAAGCAACAGACTTTTGGCCTGACTCAGTCTTCTGAAGAAAGTGAGAACTAGTAAGATTGTATTTAGGGAAATGAATGAATTTGATAAGTGTGTGAACTGACTTCTAAATAAAGCCTGCAGCCTTGCCACCTTGTGGCCCAGTCCAGTCAAATTTCAGAAGCTAGGCAGGATTGGATCTGGTCAGTAGTAGGATAGGAAAGCTCCAATGAAAACCAGGTGTTACAGAAAGTGGTGTTGGTGGCTCAGAAGGGGCACTCTCCCCTTGGTTAAAAGTAACTTTACTGATGAGCCAGCTGCTTGGTATTTGGAGGGCACTGTACTGTTAAAGGTTCCACCTTTTGAATAAGATGTTAAATCATGCCCCAACTGCTTGTTCTAATGGCTGTTCTGGTAGACATTAAAGATCTCATAGCACTTCTCGAAAACAGTAGAGGAATTCCCATTTGTCCTGGCCAAATGTTTCCCATTCACTAAAGACCACAAACAAAATAATCTGGTTAATTATCAATCAATTGACATTTGTATCCCTTCTTTACTGGATGAAGCTGAAAATGAGAAGTATGTCCTATCCCTCCTTTCCCTGTTAACAATACCTATTTAATAAGGAATAAATAAATACATAACTATATCCTATGGAAAACTGAACTCCCTCTACCGGATGATCTTCTTTCTACACATAAGTGAAATGAGGGACAAGAAGGATGGCATTGTTAGGTTGAAGAAGGGGGATGGTTGTGTAGAGGAAGATGGGAGCAAGGTAGAGGTATTAAACAAGTACTTCTGCTTTTTCTTTACAAAGCAAAAGGATGGACCAGTGCCATGCATAGGGAGAAGGAGTGAGGGAAAGGGGGGGAAGCAGTAAGTGTAATTGGGATTGAAAGAGTGAGAGGTGGGCTGGTGTCTTTGAAGGTGGACAAATCACTGGTACCAGACAAAATACACCCTAGGGTGCTAAAAGAGATGGTGGACAATCTGGCTAGACTGCTGGCTGTTCTCTTCAGTAGATCTCTGGAGTCAGGTGTGGTGCCACAGGAGTGGAGAATGGTACATGTGTTGCCACTCCAAAAGAGCAGAACCAAGGATGACCCAGGGAATTACAGGCCAGTCAGCCTGACATCAATAGTATGTAAACTCATGGAGATCATACTAAAGAAGGGGCTGGTGAACTACATGGAGAAGCATGGTCTGCAGGATGAAAGACAGCATGGGTTTGTGGCAGGCAGATAGTGTCAAATGAACCTGATCGAGTCTTTCAATTGGGTCATGAGGTTAGTGGACAAAGGCCAAGCAGTGCACATCCTATACTTGAACTTTAGTAAGTCCTATAATCTGTGCCACACAAAAGGTCAATAATGAAACTGAGGGAATCAAGGGGTGGGGGAGAATTTGGTAAGAAGGATTGAAAATTGGTTCAGGGTAGAACCCGCAGCATAGTTGTTGGGGGCGAGTTCTCCAGCACCAGGGAGGTCACCAGCGGGGTCCCATAGGGATTGATGTTGGGGCCAGTGTTGTTCAATCTTTCCATAAGTGACATTGGGGAAGGCATTAAAGGCAAAATATGCCTGTCTGCAGATGACACTAAACTCTGTGGGAGGGTGGACACCAAGGAGGGGATACAGGACCTGAGGGAGGGCCTTGCCAGACTAGAGAGAGATGGTCAGGAATCGGGCAACTTGATTTCAATGCCAAAAAGCACAGAGTGATGCACATAGTGGTCAAGAACCCTAGAGCAGAGTATTATATAGGAGGTAAATGCTTCTGAAGAGGAAAAGGATTGAGGAGTCGTGATTACAAGTGACCTGAAATACACCTCCCAGTGTAAAAATGCTGTGGCAAAGGTTAACAGGATGATGGGGTGTATTGCAAGGAGATTTAGTAGCAGGTGGAGTGAGGTCATTTTACCACTGTACAGGTCATTGATGAGACCACATTTAGAACATGGGGTGAGGTGCTGGTATCCATACCTTAAGAAGAACATCATCATGCTGGAAAGGGTCCAGAGGACAGCAACCAAGATGATAGAGGGCTGACAGGATAGGTCCTATGAGGAGAGGCTGGGAGCCCTGGGAATGTTCTTCCCAGAGGAGAGGAGGCAGAGGGGGGATATGATAGTGACCTTCAAGTACATGAATGGAATTAACAGAGTGCAAAGGAGGGTCTCTTTAAAATGAGTAAAAACACCACCACTAGGAGGCACAACCTTAAATTGATGGGGAGGGGGAGAGTCAGAATAGATTTAAGGAAACAGTTCTATATGGAGAGGGTGGTGATAACCTGGAAAAAGCTGCCAGAGGAGGTGGTATCAGCAAAGATGGTGGGAGACTTCAAGAGGTCCTGGAAAAAACACAAAGGGAACCCTTGGGACTGGGGGATGGGGGGACAGGGAGCGGAGGTTGGGGGGGGCAGGCTCAGTGGTGTAACAGCAGATCCTGCAGCATCATGAGCAGACATGATAGACCAAGTGGTCTTCAGCAGGCTCTTTTTGTATGTTCATATGTTCGTACTGTACCTGTGCTGACATTCCAATCTGTTTGTGTGAATCAGGTTTCATATGCCTGCTGCTGTTCCTCTCTCAGAATGTCTGTTGCCCCAGGTACTCCTAATAAGTGACTCCTAATTAATACAGGATCCTTGGCCCATCTTTTCCAACTAATGTCAAGGACCCAAGTAACCTAAAGACCTTCAGAGATGGATCTGGCTATATTTAAAAATGATAATTACTGTATATACTCATGTACAAGTTTAATTTTTGATGCTAGAAATAGGCTTCCAAGAAGGAAGACACAACTTATGTGTGAGGCTGACCAGTATGCGGCATTTACAATGGTAAGCCATTTATGCATCTGTGTAACCTGATGTTCTGTCCATTTCTGGCCACAGAGATACAGTAGAGTTTGTGCCTGATGTTTGCCACAAAACAACATTTTCCATCCAATTTGGGCATCAAAATAATATTTTAAATTTTGCTAGAAATTTACAAGGTAAAAGGGGTCGACTTATATATGGAATCAACTCATAGTATAGGTGAGTATATATGGTACTTAACTGTATTAGATGGATTTTAGATGGGAGAGATTTTAGAGATTGAAATTTTAAAATCTGTCTAGTTCAATGTGATTCTTTTCTTTTGGAGCCAGTTCAACCCCATCCTATGAACTAGCCAGGTCACGGAAACTTGAGATTTCCTCCCCATTGTCATCCCACCTGCAATCCATCCCACTGAGAAGCCATGCTCACAGAACAGCTCCATTGCTCTAAGTATAGAGAGACCCAGGAGTTCACAGCATTGCTAAGATTCTGAAGCTGGATCTGCACAGTAGTGCCAGAATTTAAACCCATGGCCTTTGGCACTAGTAATCATGACGTACCATGTCCCTCTGTGGTGGGTAGAAGGCATCCTTTCACCATATGCCTTTACAGAAAAGTACCCAACTGCTACATATACTTACTGTATTAGCACAACCGGAATCAGTTGTTGTAAAACCCTGTGATGTCTCATCATTCTTATACCCCCTTGCATATGGACTCATGCTGGCTCTCTTTAACTTGCTTGTGCTGGGCTCCAGGCAGCAGAAGGGTTAACCAAGGTCATAAACTGCGAGAATCCTCATTAGAGATTGATTTATAAATGTTTTACAGTGTTGATCAAGCATGTCGGCACTACACGACTACAAATTACAGCTTGTTATCCAGTAGTACAGTGGCTAGGGTCAGAGCTGGAGAACTGCGCTGCCTCTTCTCTTCCCTACCTTATGAAAATTTTAACAGCTTCTCTGAGCAACCACAGCCTGTGTATTCCTTGTGATGTTGTGTGTGTATGCATCTAGTTTCTATTTATTATTTTAGAGTTAAAAACAGTAATCAATTTCCACGTCATATCTACCCCTCCCCTCCCACCCCACCCCCACACACACATGAATTCCCTCTCCCCTACAGGCTGCCTTCTTCGCGCCCCATTCTAATCTGATTATTATCAGCAAAAGCTTTTCTCCGACTGCCAATCAGCCATTTATTGAGTCTGAAGGTCATTGGGTCCTTCATAGACCCGTGAAGAGAATGGTAGATTTTGGTAATGGATTCTTTTCCCTTGATGGATTCAGATATAGATATAATTCTTCTCTTTTTATGTGGGATGATCCCTGGAAAAGGGTGCGAGTAGTGCTGCTTGCTGTTCAATCTTAATTGGACAATAAATTTTTTAATAGATAAAAAAATACCACCTTTTTTGTCTTCAGTGCAAGAGAAATGCTTTGTTGACTTTTGAAGGCAAATTTGCACAGGACAGCATTTGACAGCTGAGGTTTGATAGCTGAAAGGCCTCTAATATGCTTACTGATGTATTTTGTTTTTAGTGCTTTGATCTTAAAGGTGCTGTCATTTTATTTGCAAATTTAATATGTGGTGTGCTCTGAGTGGGCTTCCTAGAAGGTCACAGTAACAAAATGTTGTATCTCTCTGTCTGTCTGTCTGTCTGTCTTTCTGTCAACATATCTATTATCTATTTATTTGAAATTACTGCAACTGGGATTATCTCATGAGATGCAGTATCTCATTTTTATGGGGGTCCCATGGAGGCAGAACTCATCAAGTTAACATAGTCCAGCAAGACAGTTACATACAGGCTAAAATCTACAGAGGAAGAAAAAAACTATAAGGGCAAGTACATCCATAGAGTAATCAAAGCAAGCTAACAATGCGGGGTCACAGTAAACAAACAGCTGCATTGTCATGCAACATGATTATGGTCAGGGAGAGGGGAATACTTGACCAGAAGTGTCTGTCTATCTATCAATCTATCTATCTATCTATCTATCTATCTATCTATCTATCTATCTATCTATCTCACACCAGGGGTATAGAAATTGGGTGAATAAATGCTGTTATTGTTTCAAACAGTTGTGATAAATAGGGGAAATACAGTGGCCTGACTCAAAATATACAAGTTATCGTAGTGTGAAGTTTGGCAATGTCATAACTTAAGAGTGTCGGATCCATGAGTGAGTGACAGTATAAAAGTTACTCCCACACAAGTGACAATAAACTGCATATTTTGAGTCAGGCCAGTGCGTATTTAGTCTATACAACATCAACTTAGTAGTCACTACTTTGATATCTACAGTTGGTGTAAAGGTTGAACTGTTTATCTTTCTTTTGCAGTACAGACACCAGCAATTGAAAATCAAAGACAAACAGTTTAATCTTTAAAAAACTAGTGTGCTAGCTCAAACTAATATTAGTCTTTAAAAGCAGTCAGCTATTATCGTTTATATCTGTGGTAGTTTTTGTTTTCTCAGTGGCTTACTCAGATGATGTTTCATCTGTTCATAAGGTGAAGTGTGGAACAGCACTCTGCTGGCAGCTGACATATCTAACTCTGTTCCTCCCTTTACATCATCAGCATTGTGACCTTACTGACTTCAACATCATAGCTGCTCAGGAAGAGTCACGCAGTAGCTGTCAGGTCATTTATCTGTGACGTCACTGTGAGTTAGGTCATGGTGCTGAGGCTTTAGTGGGGGGAATATAACTAGATATGTCAGCTGCTAGGCAGAGTGCTATTACATATATCCGGCATAATACTATCACATGAAAAACTTTCTAATGAGCAAAAGGAAAAAGTAAAATACTAAGGAAATAAAAAGTTACAACTGACTGCTTTTTAAAATTTGTAACATTCTCCTGTCTGCTAACTTTAGTTCTACTAGCTCTTGGAACAAAAAACATGTTTAAAAGCTACACTGTATCTAATAAACTGATGTTGTATAAATTGAACATGCAATGATCTGATACAAAATACGCCATTTATAACCGCATGTGAGGGGGCAGGACTTTCATAATTTATTTGTTGCTCTGCCCTGTCCAAAGTGGTGAATTGGGTTAGAAATTATATAATGGACAGGCACCAGAGGGTGGTGGATAACATCACTCAGGCCAGTGATGGGACAGTGACGAGCAGGGTGCCACAGGGCTCAATGCTGGGACTAGTCTTCTTCAATATCTTCATTAGTGACATTGCAAAAGAACTGAAAGTGAATCTATGTCTTCTTGCAAATGATACTGAAATCTATAATAGAGTGGACACTTAGGAGGGGGAAGAGAGAATGCACAGGCATCTTGGGAAACTTGAGGAGTGGTCAGGAGCGTGGCAGTTTGTGTTCAATGCCCAAAATGGTAAAATCATCCACCTAGGGCATAGGAACCCAGGAGTGTAGAAAGGGGGGAGATACTGAAAGTCACTAAACAGGAAAGGTACCTTGAAGTTATCAGAACTGATAATCTCAAAGTAGTAGGGCAGTGTGACAGAGCAGGGAGTAGGGTTAATGGGATGCTGGGGTGCATAGAGAGGTGTATCTCCAGTAGGAGGGGGGAGATGTTGTTGCCACTGTATTGCTCAAGGGTGAAACATTACCTGCAGTACTGTGTTCAGTTTTTCAGGCAACACCTCAGAAAGGACATAAACAAGGCAGAAACAGAGCAGAGGAGGGCTAGTAAAATGGTACAGGGCTTGTATAAGAAGCCCTATGAGGAGAGATTGAGGGATATCACCATGCACATCCCAGTTAAGAGGAGAGCAAGAGGGGACATGATAGAGACATACAAGTAACTCAGTGTCCAATCTTACTGGCAGTATTCACCCTCCTGCATGCTCAATGTTTTCATGGTCAGTGGTGGGCACCCAACACCACCACCATCAGTATCCCCCGTCCAGCCCTATGTTTACATGAAGTGGCCACAGGTGCCCAACACTGCTTCTGGTTCCCCTTTCCACTCACACATATATTAAAAAAGGTTCCACGTGAATGTTGTCGACATCCCCAACAGCGAAGGGAACAATGCCGACCATCGGCATTGTTCCCGGTGAGACAAAATGTTTTTAACAGGGGGCTTCACCCCTCACACCCCCCATCTCTAAATAACCAACTCCAAGTTGGAGTTGGTTTGGGGTGGGGGTGAAACACCAGGAATCATAGCATCGCTGTGCAGCAGATAACCACAGAGACCTGGCAAGATTTGTAGCTGTGGTGGTGTTCACCATGAAATTGTCATTGTGGTGGTGTGCTTCCATTAAAAAAAGACCCTTGCAAACCTTCTAATACATGTGCCACCCTCCTCTCCAAGTGGTGCCCCTTCTTTGGTGTCACATCATGATTCCTCAATTTCCCTCAACATGCTCCTCTACCTGAAAGAAAGCGACAAACAAACTAGAAAAGCCTATGTCCTGAAATGCACATTCAGTACATTCATGCAAATTCAGTTTTTTTTCAGTTTTTCTTTGTGTCATAAATAGTTAATTTTTGGTCATTTGGAATCAGATTTTCAGGGTGGATAATTCAGCATCCTAGCTCAAAACCATAAGTAGCACCTTATAAATAGGACCCAAAATGGGCACCCAGTATTGGGAAACCGGGGGCTGCTTCAGGCCACTTGTGTTCTGATGAACTGTGCATCACAATGGTGCCCACAGGACCACTCACAAAGCAAGCTACAGGTCTAACACAATGCATGTCATCGTGCAGCTGACTTATGATAGAAACGTATAGCTTTTGAGCAGTTTCTGTGATGCTGCAGGCTCTTTGTGACTAGTGCCTCAAAACACACACACAGACACGCACACACACATTGACTCAGCATTCTGTCCTATGGCCTTGTATCTTGGCACATATGAGTGCAGTGTACATCATGGGGTGCAACTGTACTCCTCGTGCTATGTAATTTATGATGTTAAAACCTATGTTTGAAATGTGCATTGTGCTTTGGCACTCAGTTCAGTGGAGTTCATGGGGGGAAGGTGTTAGGATTGCATTTCCTTACTTTTGTTGCTTTACAAGCTCTAAATTATTCATTAACTTAGTTTTTTGCACTGACTATATTATATAGTTAGGGTTGAGAAGGGTTTTTTATGTTAAACCTCAAATGTTGCACTTTAATATCTTTGCAACCATTGTATGGATGTGCATGAAATTTTGCAAGCATAATCTCTGGGCGGGGGGATCTGGTTAGTCATGTAAATTCTGAAATGCAAGTAGTGACAAAAGTGAAGAAATCATTTTGTTTGCTGTTTTTTTGCCATTTCCTAGTGCCCAAATAGTTTGGAATGTTGGTCTGACATTTTCAGAGTAGAAAGGGCTTGTGCCACAGTGGTGTGTTTCACTGGTTTGTTGCAAAAATATTAATCCATTCCAAAGTAATTACATTTTAAAATTTCAGTTCTGAGCATGCTCAATACAGTCATTTGGACAGCTGCTTGGAATGAAAAAAGAATGTGATCCATATGAAAAAGGATAATTTTTCATATAGCGTAACCCTTTATCATGAGGAAAAAATCTTCTTCTGAATGGCCACAATCTTGTTTCCATTTAAAAAAAAAATTATTTCAAAACCCACAAAAATGACATCCTGTACATACACCAAGTCTCTTGCTAATTGGGACCCTGTTAGGTGGAGTCTGCACTTAGTTTCTGGAAAAATGACCCAGAAATTTATTTTTTTACACATTTAATAATCCTTTTTTGTGAGCTGATTTTCTTCTTTCACATGGACATGTGAAAACAGAATAGGTCCATACAAATAGGATGTCTGTCCATATGAAAAAGGATATCTTTAACGTGTGTGTGTGTGTGTGTGTGTGTGCGTATCTCTTTCTATATCTATATATTCTTTCCAAAAAAACTATGTCAAGGCACCAGTTATGGTAGCTTGATTCCAAAAAAGTCAGGAAATGGGGTGCTAGGGTTTACAACCCTAACTCTTCACCCACACCCTACAGGCAACAACAGGACAAACCAGTATGGTGTCACCTCTCTTGTATCTTCACAAATCAGGTGTGGAGTGGGCCATGGAGTTGTCAACTCTAATGCTCAATTCATTCTCATATACTGTACCCATATCAGCTTATGTACTGATGGAATGGGGTGAGTGTTAGGGCTAATAACTCCATGGCACATCCCACATCTGATTTATGAAGACACAAGAATGGTAAAACCATAATGTTTTTACCTGTTGTTGCCTGCAAGGTGGGGGTGGGGAGTCAGGGTTGGAAGCTCTAACACCCCATTTCCTGGATTTTTTTGCATTAAGCTACCCTAACTATAGGTGGGCTTGCTGACCTATAAAGCCCTTCATGGTGATCTGGGGGCCCCTTCTTCAGCCCTACTGCCCATCTTTACCCTCACATCAGCCATAGAGGGCCTCTTAGTGGTTTCCAGGTTCATCTCTGCTGGTACAAGACATTTTCCACCACCATCGGACAGTGGCCCATTAGCCTGCCAACTTCCTCTCCCGGTCGCATGCCTGCAATACTAACTGCCTATGGTGCCTTCTATCTCTTATTGTTACCGCAGCCAGCTGCCTACTCAAGCTGCTCGTTTTATGAATATTATCACAATGTATGTTATAACTGAGTATCATTATTTTTTCTTTTAGTTGTTTTGGTTGTTTATTGTGCATTCTTTTACTACCTCTGTATGTATGTTGACCCTCATCCTTTGACGTGGAACCTTTGTAAACGAGCAATTTCTGCTCAAAGGTATTTGTAATCCGAGAATTTAATAAATAAAAAAAAAAATAAAAAATCTGAAGTCATCAGGTGCTTGAGCTTTTTCTATCACTGCACCTATCCTGTGGAACTCACTGTCTCGGCTTGTTAGAGAGGACCCATTGGTTTATGCATTCAAGAGGGACTTGAAGACCTTTTTATTTAATAGGCTTTTTCTGCTCCTAATTTTAATTTAAGGTAAATGCTTGTTTATGTTCCTGTTTTTGGTTTTCATGCTGTTCAGGAACCTTTACAGAGTTGGGCTGGGGTGGGTCATAACAGCACCAGTCTGAACAGCATAGTCAAGAACCATGCAGTAAAAATGCAGTCACTTTCTTTTATGTAGGGAGCTCTGTCCCCTGCACCACTCAGAATGGGGGGGGGTCTGCCACCCATACCCCTGTACTAATAGATCCTAACTCCAGGGGAAACAGACCACAGGGAGAGATGAAAATTGTTGGGCCATGGAATACTATTTCCATGGCCCCTTGTAAAAAAAAATAAAGTTCCAATACTGCCAAAATCTAGGGAGACCAGGATTTGAACCCTTGTCTCCACTGCCCCCAACCAAGCTGCTTCAGGCCTTAGCCCTCCACACCTGCTAGCCTCTGGAATTTGGTTGCCCTTGTCCTGTGTCAGCACCACAGACAGTGATCAGGGGAGCGCTTTCTGCCTTGCATTCATAATTCCAGCTCACTGTCCATAACAGTGCTGTACAGACTAGTGCTGTCTTGTGCGGTGCTATTCTTGCAGCGCTATTATAACCAAGTACCGGCTGGGGCTGTAACAACACTGCCACCAGCCCAACAGGCATTGACCTGGTGTACCTGGTGAGATATCCGCTGGCACCAGCCTAGCCAGAAAAGCAGGTGCCTTAGGGGAAGAAGACCCCTGAGGCAAAGGTAGCAGTAATGCTGGAGAGGAGGAAGCAGTGGTAGCCTGCTGCAGGTATTGACTAAAAGGGCTAAAGTCACTCCAAAAAGCTGGAACCAATGAAGGCAGCACCATGGCTGAGGAGGGGGGAGCCATGGTGAAGGAATCAATGCCCAAGGAACCAATGCTGAACAAGCCACCTGACTTGTGAGCCCATTGAAGATAGGGGCCTGAGCATCAGGGGCTGAGGAGTGGGACATAAAGTTCCCTGCCCTGAAGAACCACTGCCCAAGATAGCTATGAGGGCAGGCGGTGGAGCCAGTGGGAGCTCAGAGGAAGAGAGGGCTGATGGGGCTGAAGGGGTTAACCCCTTGCAGGAGGATAACCCCATTGAAATCGATGGTTTGTGGGGCAACTGGGAGTGGGAAGCTAACTGGTCCCACTTTTTCTCCAGCTGCTTGAGCTTCTCAGATTTCTCCTTCTGAGAAGAAGAAGAAGAAGAAGAAGAAGAAGAAGAAGAAGGAGAAGAAGAAGGAGCCCTGGAGGACTGTGCCAATGAGGCTGAAGAGCTCCTGGCCTGCAGCTCCTTTTCCATTGTGACCAACTTCTGCTTCAAAAGGTGACTCTCCAGTGTTTTTAGATGACATCTCTGAGTGGCATGGTTACATTTTTGACAAAACTGTCAGGCTTTGGTGTTGTGACTGGGGCCAAGGCAGATGAGACATGCAGAGTGGCTGTCCTTTTCAGGGATCTGTTTGCCGCAGGTACACTTCGAGGAGCTGTCCAAAGATGTTACTGGACAGAAACCCATTGATGAAAACACCAAAAATTCGATGTTTTACACTAATGGAGAATGAAAAAAAAAAGCAAAAATCTTGAATAATGATGGCTGACTGTAGCTGCATCATCAGCTAAGGTCCAACATGTGTGGATCAACAGCAAGAAAAGAACTGGGGTAGAAGTGAGGGATCACCCACCTGTATAGGCTAGGCTGACATCAGCTGACTGACATTGGTGGGGGGTGATTCCCAGTGGTAGACTGTTAGCTAGAAGTTTTCCATGTGGTCCTGGTGCCTGCTGGCTTAGTCCTATTGGTGAGGCCTGCTACAAGAATCTTCCTCAAAGTAAGATTTGTGAGGGTCCCGGGCTAAGATGTTCCTCATGCCTAGATTTCATGGACTTACAAATTCAGGTTAGCTGTATAGGTCTCCACATGCATAACTCCCTTGTTTGGTCAATCTACAGTATACAGGTGGGCAACTCTTCGACCCTTTTTTAATCTGTGTATCTGCCAGCAAGTAGAAAGGTTGCTCCGAAAGACACAGGAGGGTGTACAATGTATTGCAGGAAGGCAGATACAAACAAAAGCAGATCAGCATGACCAACTTCAAAGAGAAATGTTATGCTAACTTGAGTTTGCATAAATTATGTTTATTATGGGATGGCAGCTGTGTATAGTGCTTGTGGTGTTTATTGGTCTGCATTTTCAGTCCAACCAGTCTAGCATTGCTTGTAAAGCACTTTGACATACATTGTGTATAAAAAGCGCTATATAAATGCTAGTTTTTCTTCTTCTACTTTACACTGCTATTATGTAATAATATACATAGTTTGCATAAACTCTAAATCAGCGTAAGATTTTCTTTTAATGTTGTATGTGCTGACCAGTCTTTCTTAGTAGGTATACAGAAACAAGCCACATGTGGGGTCCAATTGCCAATCTGGACTCTTTTCCCAGCTGTGGCCTAATTTTCTTCCGTACAATCTGTTGTGCTGCAGCCTCTACCAGCAGTATTGGACATGTCAGTCAGCCAGCCCAGATCAGTAAAGAAGTCTATATATGTACATATATTTGGACAGAGTGAGTTCTTAAAATGAAAATTATTGTGCAGTTCTCCAGCCTATGTTTCTGTATAAAGTGTTTCGTAATCTTCATAAACTGACAATCTTCTTTTAATATTTTTTACTTAGTTTCTGAAATACACCATCTCCTTCTACCTGTACACCTTTATTCCCTTTGCTTTTTTAAAAATTGGCACAATTGTAGCTAGAAAGTTTGATCACATTTTCAATAAGTAAAATTTACTGTTATTAGAATAAGTAGATGCACTGGCACAGTAAGTTTAAACTTAATAATATAACCTGGGTACAGTTATAATTTAAATAGGATAGTACCTCCTTCCTTCTTTTTGAAGGGTTATGATCTACTGTTTTAAATGTAACTAGATGGTATAAAAATTTGTTTATGACCTCCCTCTCTACCAGTTCACCTCACAGATTACTGTAAACACCTTTTGCCAATGCACATATTGTTTATTCTATAATTGGGGAAGCCTTGGAGGAGTCCATGGGGACAGAGAATGTGAAGTTTTTCAATCTGTAAAGTGAGAGTGAATAAACTCTATTAAATTCTAAATAAGATAGTCTCAGTACAACCATAAAAAGAAGGAATACAATGGCATAACAGTTTGGTTCCTGACCTCCTTCTTTGTCATTTGACCTCTAGCACATCTGTTTTTACTGTCATATGCAGTACTAAAGTTGGAAAAGTCCAGTGCTTGCTGACAGACGTACTTCATCAGTTGACTTCTAGCACTAATGTTATACGGTGAACTAAAGTTGGGAATGTCTAGTGCTAGCTGACAGACATATAGAATACTGCAATCAAAAATGTCATCCTATTTAGATGTCTTTCATAGCCAAAGAGTTTGATCCTCTTTAATAAATGCTACATTTGATTTATTTCCCCTTTCAACTAGTATATAAACTGTGGCAAGAAAATGCTAAGTATTCCTTGCATTGTATTGAAAGCCTCCTATTCTTTCTTAGAAGGGTTCTTATCTCAGTCTTAGAAAAAAATGTTCCTTGAATGTTTGCTGTGATGAGCTTTTACTACAGAAATCACTTTACTTTGATCATGTAGAAATTTATTTTATGATTTCTGTCTCTGCCAGTTGACTTCTCAGGTTCCAGCAAATATGGACTCTTAAATACATACACTAGTAGGTAGCACACTGACCTCTAGGGCTGAAATATTAGATGGTCATGGGCTCTATCCCCACACCAGTGTCCTCCTCATTCTGAAATAGGCTGATGATGCTGGTTGTCATGTTGTTGTAAACTGTATTGGGAGGGGAGATGTGGAGCTTGTAGGCAAAAAAGGTTGCTTAATGGTCTATGAAGGGTTGTATGAGGCAGTGACTGCTTTTTTTTTTCTTTTTTTTGCAACTGAATACTCTTTATTAAAGTTATTCAAGTGTCTGCTTTCTTCTGATCCAGAAGCAAATACAAGGAGCAATATGGCAAAGACTAAATCTGTTTTTTTCTGAGTAAGATTATGAACAATGCATGTGTGGCTTGGCTTCTGGTTTTTAGACCTAAAAGATATTGAAACTGTATGGTGTTGGAGTGATAACTGAAGTGACAAGTAATATGTTATTGTTCTTGGAGAACAGAAACAATTTTAAAGGGTCCAATTTATGAGATTGGTCTATGTAGATGAACACAGGCTATGTCTTTTCTTTGCCTTAATTTTTGTTAAAATGAGCCTTTTGGTTGATATTATTTGTTTTTATTAACGTATTTTATTTATCATCAGTTGACTAGGAAAGACACATTGAGTTGGAGCAGATATCTACAGGGTTGGGTTGGCGGCATTAAACACTGGGAGATTAAGTGATTGGCTTTGGGTCTGACACTAGGAAAGTGGCAGTTGTGGGATGCAAACCTGAATTTTCTCATGGTGACACCTTTTATTACATTCCTGTTGTGAAATCTATTTTATCACTACTTGACTGAACATGTGGTATTTTGAAATTGATTTGTGCTTAAAGGAGAATTGCCTGGACCTGTTTGTAAAATACTGGTTCTCATTATGTTATTGTTCCATCATCATTCACCTTTTAGTAAACACAGTAAATATTTCTGATTGACATACTTGGGTTAAATACTATTTTACAATTGTTTCATGTACATTAATGACACTACTGAGACCATTCTTACAGTTGAAAAAGTGGTCTCAAGAGCATTCATATGGTATGAGAACTGCAAACTGAAGGTGGTGGTTCTAATACCCAAGGGTTGTAAAAGAGACCACTCTTACAACCATAACAGTGGTCCCAGTGGCAGTATTATAGTGGCGCAGTATCACCACTATAGTTAGGGTTGAGCAGGGGTTTCTATGTTGAACCTCAAACTTTGCACTTTAATGTCTTTGCAACCTATCAAAGGATTTGCACAAACTTTGCATGTATGGTCCCAGTGGATAGATCTCTTGATATTCCAAGTTTCATTCTGGTCAGATGTGTGGATTCTGAGATAAAAATAAAACAACTTAAAAAATTGCTGTTTTTGTTGTTTTGTTGTCATCACCTAGGACCCAAATGGTTTGGAATTTTGATCTGAAATTTTCAGGGTAGAAAGGGCTTGGCACATGGATGTGCCCTTCACTAGTTGGTGAAAAAATATTAATCTGTTTCAAAATTATTAAATTTTAAAATTTCTGCTCAGAATGGAAACAGAACTTGGTCCATACAAAACAAGCATTTGTCAATGCCGAATGTTGATTGCGTTGGTCTGTTGAGCTAGCTCAGTGGTCTTCTGTCACTGGCTCAGTCTGTTTGTCCTGGTGCTGCAGGCTGCTCTTTTGTACTGGGCTGCTGCCTGCATTGGCACCTTGTTCTGCTGAGGAAGAAATCCACAGCTGTCCCGACAGAGCTCCATTGAGGTGGCTCACTCCCCTTTCTCACGTGCTCATTCTGTTTCTCCTGGTGCTGCAGGCTGCCCTTTTGTACTGGGCTCCTGCCTGTGTTGGTGGCTTTTTCTATCCACAAAGAACACCTGTCCCGACAGAGCTCTGTTGAGGTCGCTCACTCCCCCTGTCTCATTCACTCAGTTTGGTTCTCCTGGTGCTGCAGGCTGCCCTTTTGTACTGGGCCCCTGCCTCTGTTGGTACCTTTTTCTGCCCACAAAGAAATCTGCAGCAGTCCTGACAAAGCTGCGTTGAGCTCGCTCACTCCCCTTCTCTCACTCACTCATTCTGTTCTGCCGGCGCTGCAGGCTGCCCTTTTCTACTGGGCTCCTGCCTGCATTGCTGCCTTCTTATGTCCACAAAGAAATTTGCAGCAGTTATAATACAGCTCTGTTGAGCTCACTCACTCGCTCATTCTGGTTTTCCTGCCACTGCAGGCTGCCCTTTTGTACTTGGCCCCTGCATGCATTGCTGCCTTTTTCTGTCCACAAACAAATCTTCAGCAGTCCCAACAGAACCCCGTTGAGCTCACCGACTCCCCCTCCCTCACTAGCTCGTTCTGTGTCTCCCAGCGCTGCAGGCTGCCCTTTTGTACTGGGCTCCTGCCTGCATTGGTGGCTTTTTCTGGCCAGAAAGAAATCTGAAGCAGTCCCGACACAGCTCCACTGAGGTTACTCACTCCCCCTCTGTCACTCTTGCATTCCGTTTCTGCCGGCGCTGCAAGCTGGTCTTTTGTACTGGGCTCCTGCCTGTGTTGCCGCATTTTCTGCCCAGAAAGAAATCTGCAGCAGTCACACTAGAGCTCTGTTGAGCTCGCTCACTACTGCTCTGTCACGCGCTCATTCTGTTTCTCTTGGCGCCGCAGACTACGCTTTTGTATGGGGTTCCTGGCTGCGTTGGCACCTTTGTCTGTCCACAAAGAAATCTGCAGCTGTCCCGACAAAGTTCCATTGAGGTCGCTCAGTCTCCCTCTCTCATCGCTCTTTCTGTTTGTCCTGGCTCTGCAAGCTGCTCTTTTGTATGGGGCTACTGCCTGCATTGTCGCCTTTTTCTGCCCACAAAGAAATCCCAGGAGTCCTGATAGAGCTCCGTTGAGCTCACTGAGTCCCCTTGTCTCACTCGCTCATACTGTTTCTCCCACCGCTGCAGGCTGGCCTTTCATACTGGGCTCCTGCCTGTATTGATGCCTTTTTCTGCCCACAAAGAAATCTGCAGCAGTCCTGACAGCACTTCGGTGAGTTCGCTCACTCCCCCTCTCTCACTCGCTCTCTCGTTCTGTTTCTCCCAGTGCTACAGGCTGCCCTTTTGTACTGGGCTCTTGTGTTGGGGCCTTTGTCTGCCCACAAACAAATCTGCAGCAGTCCTGACAGAGCTCAGTTGAGCTCGGTCACTCCCCCCTCTCACTCGGTCAATCTTAATCTGTCCCAAACACTGATTTCCCAGAGTGACCGTGCTATTGTCCGGCAGGAGTGCAAAAACATATTTTAGCCAGGATGTGAAAAATGACAGCTGTAGTGTTCATAAGGAGTTGTGAAAAAATGCCACGGTTGAAAATGTGGCGTGACAGTATTACAAATTTGCGAAGTTACAAGGGTGCGTGGAAACAGTTCAAAGCAGGCTTGTAACACAGTCATGTTATGGAGTTTCGTCACCAAATTTTCAACATAGGGATTTTAGGACATCTGCTCATGAACAGTGCCACTGTCATTTTCTTAATCTGTCCTGAACACTGACTTATCATAGTGACCACGTTATTCTGCACCAGAACTGTGAAAACATATTTTGGTCAGGATGAGAAAAATGACAGCTGTATTGCTTATAAGGAGGTGTGTAAAAATGGCACTGTTGAAAATCTGGAGTGACAATATTACAAATCTGCAAAGTTACAATGGTGTGTGGAAAGTTGGCAAAGCACACTTGTAACATAGTCAATTGATGGGCTATCATCACCAAATTTTCAACATAGGCATTTTAGGACCTCTACTCATGAACAGTATCACTGTCATTTTCTTAATCTGTCCCAAATTTTTAACATAGGCATTTTAGGACCTCTGCTCATGAACAGTATCACTGTCATTTTCTTAATCTGTCCCGAACAGTGATTTCCCACAGCAACCGCTCTATTATGTGCCGGAAGAGCAAAAATACATTTCAGCCAGGATGGGAAAAATGACAGCTGCACTGTTCATAAGTAGGTCTGGGAAAATGGCAATGTTGAAAATCTGGAGTGAAAATATAAATTCGCAAAGTTACGAGTGTGCATGCCAACTGCTCAACACACGCTCATAACACAGTCATTTTATGGAGTATCATTACCAAATTTTCAACATAGGTATTTTAGGACCTCTACTCATGAACAGTGTCACTGCCATTTTCTTAATCTGTCCTGAACACTGATTTCCCACAGCGACCGCGCTATTCTGTGCCGGAAGTGCGAAAACACATTTCGGCCAGGATGTGAACAATGACAGCTGTACTGCTCACAAGGAAGTGTGACAAAATGCCAATGTGGAAAATCTGGTCTGAAAATATTGTAAATTTGTGAAGTTACGAGCGTACGTGGCAACTGCGCATCACACGCCCATAAAACAGTCATTTTTTTGATTTTTTACGCCGAATTTGAAACATAGGCTTTTTGAGAGCCCGCCTCATGAACACTGGTACTGTCATTTCGTTAATTGGCCCCATAGGGTGATTCTGCATAGTGACTGTGAAACCACCTTTTGGGGCTGATTAACGCCATGACAGTTGAAAAATTCATGAGGAGGGGTCCCAAAAACTCCATGTCGAAAATTTGGTGAAAAAATTCCCCAAAATGCTTGAGATATGCACTAAAGTTGAAACCCTATTTATTACATTATACAGCTTACCGACATTTCCTCAGTTCGCGGTTGGCTTGGAAGAGAGTAGACGTGTTCCCAGTCCAATGAAGATCAACGCTCTGGGCTCCAGAGGTAAGTATGGGGTGAGGGGGTAATGGGGAGGCAGGGTGCACAGGGTGGGTGCAGGTTGCTGGTAGGGGCAGGGCGAGTGCCGAGGGACAGTTTCCTTTTTTCAGGAGAAAAAAATAAAAGACGCTGCGGGACCATTTTTCCCTTCACAGGGGCATCTGGCATGCTGGGGTGGGCTCCTAATGTGCCAGCAGAGGCTTTCATTTTGGGGGCCAGCAGTAGTCGATGGGGGATTGGGCACCCCCATCAGCAGGAACAAAACTGGGGGAGGTATCATTATGATGATGGGGATTGGGCACCCTATGGGCAGGAACAAACAGGGGTATTATGCTGACGGGGATTGAGCACCCGTTGTCAGGAACAAAACCGGGGGTTCAGAATGCCAAAGGGGTGGGCTCCCCATCGGCAACAATAGAAACACGAGATAAACAAAGCCAACAGGATTAGGCCCCTGTCGGGCAAGTAAACACGGGTGTGGAGGGGGGTTATATTGTTTGTGAACAAGGAGGCAACCCACCACCATGTTTGCAAACAATATCAGGGGTTTCACATCCCACCCTGCAATGATGGGTCACTCCCTCATTGCAGTGGATGGCTGACGCTGCAATGATGAGGTGGCCCCTGATTGCAGCGGCTGATTTTTGAAAGTTGTGGCACGCTGGCTGAACTAGTGTCAGCAGCAGCATGCCACAGCATTGAGGATAGGGACAAGCCTTTTGCAGGTTGGCAGGGGCATTGGGCACTGTGGTGCCATACCCCTCACAACCTGCTTGTGGAGAAAGCTGACACAACATGTTTCTTGCGCATGCCCGCAATCAACATAAAAAGGATCCTTTTTCATATGGTGGTAATCCTGTTCCATGAGCAAAACATCTTTTTTCATGTGGCTGCCATCTTCTTTCTGTTTTTTTTTTTTTTTTTTAAATTAAATACCCACAAAAATGACATCCTGGATGGACACCAACACGTGTATCTTGGTCATCAGAACCTCATTAGGTGGATTCTGCATTAAAATGACCCAGAAATGTATTTTTTTTGCATTTAAAAATCCTTTTTCATGATTCACATTAGTTTTTTTTTCATATGGCCAAGCAAAAAAAAGGGTTGGTCAATATGAAAAAGGATGGCTTCATATGAAAAATGAATTTGGACTTCATTTTTTTCCAATTCTTTTTTCATATGAAAGCGTTCTTTTTTCATGAGAGCGGAAAAAACATATGAAAAATGATTCCTTCATATGAAAAAATGCCTTGATACGAAAAAAGGATAGGAAACAATCTAAGTCAAATTATTTTTCATATGAAGGCATCTTTTTTTCATATGAAAAGAATGCCGTCATATGAAAACTGAATTTAAACTCCCCCGTTCTTTTTCGTGTGAAGGCATCCTTTTTGTATGGGTTTTCTTTATATGAAAAGGATGCCTTCACATGAAAAGATTTGACTTACTTTTTTCCCATAATTGAACTTCAAGAAGCCATAACTCCTACAATATTTTCACTTAAGGGGAAATCTACATATTAAAATAAATGTCTAAATAAGCACTACAAGAATAATACATAACTCTCCCCCCAAAAAAACAAAAACAAAAAAAAATGTAGGACCAACATAAAAAAAAAAACATAAAAATTAAAGAATGCAAATTTCATAGGTTAACATTGTAACTTCAAGAAAGCTATAACTATAAATATAAGGTAGAAATACCTGCAGGTTTCAAATAGATGTGACTGTCCTTGACACCTGACCTGCCTTGCCTCCTTACTAACAAGCTACTAGCAGCAAATGTACCTCAAATGCATTTATGAAACATGACAATCAGCCTCTTTCTGAATCTCTCTGACGCTTTCTTTCTCCTCACTCCTGGCTGTGCTAAATTACCTAAAATTCTCTGTTAGCCTACTATGTAACAACTATGGAACCTGTTTATCTTATATTTCATGTTATTTCATGTTACTATGTAATGTGCTGTTCTTTTTCTGTATTCTAATGTCCTGTCTCCTGTACAATTTATGTATGATGTAGAACCTTTGTAAATGAGTCTCTGACTCAAAGGTCTTTCTGAATATCAAATAAATAAATAAATAAATAAAATAACTCCCTCAATATTTGTACTTAAGGGACTGTCTATATATTGTAATGAAGGTCTTAATGAGTACTACAAGAATAACACATATCCCCACTGAACATTTAGGGGCAAAATAAAAAAAGCAAATCAAATAAAACATGCAAATTCCCATAAGATAACATTGGAACTTTAACAAGCCATACAATGAAGACAGAAATTGCTGTTGTTGTAGAAATGGAAGTGTCCACAGCAACATAGGTCTGTGAATCTATAGAGGTATGGAAGCAAAGGCCCAGAGGTTCCTGTGTTCCCACAGACAAATGAGGACATGAATATACTATCTCAAAAAGTAAAGAAATTCATTCCAAAAAACATTGTTAATGCACTAGTTAGGATTAAAGCAACAAAAGTAGGGAAATGTGGTGTTAGGGTTTCCAGCACTAACATCCTCACCCCCACCCTGCTGGCAGCAACAGGAAAACTATTGCAGTTTCACCTCTCTTGAGTCATCATAAATCAGGCATGGGGTGTGCCTTGGGGTTGTCAACTCTAATGCTCACTCCATTCTCATATACTGTAAACATCTCAGCTTATTTACTGATGGAATGGGGCGAGCATTAGGGCATACAACCCCAAGGAGCACCACAGGCATGATTTGCAAAAATGCAAGAGACGTGAAACCTTAATGTTTTTTCTTGATTCTGCCTGTAGGGTGGGGGTGGGGTGTTAAGGTTAGAAACCCTAACACAGAAAGGAGGAGGTGCTACTTCACTGAGAGGGTGGTGGAGCCATGGAATGCGCTGCCTAGGGGGCTGGTGGAGACAGAGACCATGGAGGGGTTCAAGAGGGGGTGGGACAGGTACAGGGGAAGGATTCTGGAAGCAAAATCCAATGCAGTGAGAATATCTGGAACTGGGAAGGGAGAAGCCAGAGAAGGTGAGGGGGGCAGCAAGGTCAGCTCCCAGGGTGGGGGCTGACCAAACAAGCAGATGCAAAAGACCATTAGGCCTATTCTGCTGGCATTTTAGTATTTTAGTATGTTAGTATGTCCCTACTTTTGTCAGTTTAACCCTAACTAGTGCATTAAGTCTTTTGCAATATATATATATGTGTGTGTGTGTGTGTCTGTGTGTGTGTATTCATTGCAAAACTTAGTTTAGTGCATCAGTTAGGGTTAAAGTGACAAAAGTGGAAATAGTCGTGAGGTTGAGCCCCTTCCCTACCTCAGTCTCCACAGACTGACAGATGCTGAGGGTGCCATGGGTCATGAGGCCCAACTCTCACCCCATTCCACATGTAAACAGGTTGACATGCCACAGTAAAGGAGAATGGGGTGAGAGTTAGGCCTCATGACCCCATGGCACACCCAGCATCTCTCGGTCTCTGGAGAATGGGGGTGGGGGTTTGGGGCTCAACACTCAAGTTCTCTTTTCCTCACTTTTGTCACTTTAACTCCTAACTGATGAATTAAATGAAGTTTTTTCAATGAATTTCCTTACTTTTTGAAAAAGTGTAATATAACTAATAAATAGCATGTGTTGGTAGCCACACTCCCACCAAGCTGCCCATTTCTGCATAATGATATGCATCTGTGGGAGCATGGGCCCTGTGGGCCCTGCATTCCCACTTGCACATAGCTACAGAGCCATATAGCAGCCCTGCAGGGTAAGGAACCCTTGTAACACTAATTTGCCGATATCTCAGGAACCGTAGCAGCTAGAAAAAACTTCAAGTGTCGTAATCATGACAGTGAGTACTGCACGTGACATAAATAGATTTAATCCACATCTCACATCATTTATGAGATGCAGACACTGAAAAGTGCTGTGGTTGCTAACTTTGAGGGTGTAATACTGTCCCACAGATTTGAAAATGAGCAATTGCAATACTGTATTCCAAATATCTTAGTAACTGTACAAGGTAGAAAAACAAATCAAAATTTATGGTATTCATGGATTTCTAACCTACTTCAGTACTTAGCTCCCCCCCCATAGGGGGACTAAGAATTTTTGTGATGAAAAATCTGTATCTTGAACCAGTTTCATGATATGGGCGCCGAAAGGCATGAACGCCGCAATGTTATCCAAATGGAAAAATCTCAACTTTGTGATGGCATACCTATGGAACTGCTTAATGTTCCAACACCTAAATAGCATAATTTGCATCTCTAGGGCATCCCCTTAATGCCCTGCAAATTTCAAGTCAAAAGACCAAACAGTTAATTTACAGTGCAGTGAGAAATATTTTAAAGTTAAAAAATTACTAGTTCATGAGGTAGCAAAATTCCCGATCATCAGATCAATCCCTATTCATGAGCTGTTAAAATCACCATCTGTGAGAAATCCTTGACTGTCAGATTTTGGACATCTGGTCCCTAAGTGACGGTCAAGGATTTTGCTACCTCACGAAAGAGGATCAGGTGGCAGACTAGGATTTTGACAGCTCGAGGACTACAGTTTTGTCAACTGACAAAAGAGAAGTCAAAAAACCAATCCCCTTTCTCGAGCTGACAAAATCTTAGTCCGTCACTCAATCCTCTTTTGTGAGACAGCAAAATCCTTGACTGTGAAGCAATCCTTGTCTGCAAGAAGGGCCATCTGGTCACAAAGTGACAGTCAAGGATTTTGCTACCTCATGAAAGAGGATCAGATGATGGACTAAGATTTTGACAGCTCGAGGACCGCAATTTTGTCACCTCTCAAAAGAGAATTCAAAAACCCAATCGTCTGTCATGAGCTGACAAAATCCTAGCCCACAAGCCAATCCTCTTTCATGAGGCAGCAAAATCCCTCACCGACAGCTTAATCATCATCCATGAGAAGGGCCATCTGGTCACAAAGTGACGAACAAGGATTTTGCAGCCTCATGAAAGAAGATCAGCTGACGGACTAGGATTTTGTCACCTCACGAAAGAGGATCGTTAGTGAGTCACAGACAAAGGATTTTTAAATTTCAAAATGCTATTTTTTGGACAAAATGAAGCAAACCAAGGGTATGGGTTTGTATAGGGTGTCATCCTGAACAAAACCCATGCCTTATTACAACAAAAAGTCACCCGTGGAGAAAGCTACAACATTTTTTTTTTTTGGAAAAATGAAAACAAGATGGTGGCTCGCAGACAAGGAATTTTTCTAATGGGTGAGGATTTTTTTTAAATCCTCATCTGTGGGCTGACAAAATCCTTGACTGTGAGCCCAATCCTAATTCAAAAAACATACATATAAATCTGGAAGTGAACTGAGCATGCTGAAAACCCCAAAGTTAAAAATTAAATAACTTTGGAATGGATTATTATGTTTTAACCAATCCAACACTGGATTGTTCTTTGATGCACACTCTTTCTATATTCCAATTGTCAGATCAAAACATCAAACTGTGTGGTCAAAGTCCCATAGGGAAAAAAACATGTCAAAAGTGGTGAAAACTGCATTTTTCAGGGCTTCACTGTGCAGACACTGTAAGTCCGACCCAAACACAACTTGACAAATCAAGAGATCTGCCATATGAGACCAAGCATGCCTAATGTCATACAAATCCATTGAATGGTTGCAAAGTTATTAATGTGCAAAAATTGAGGTTTAACATTAAAGTGCCTATTCAACCCTAACTATGGGGTGTGACCACACTTATGTGTATATATATATGTGTGTATATATATATATATATATATATATATATATATATATATATATATATATATATATATTCTTCATAATGTACATGCCATCTTGTTTACATAGGGAGGTTGGGAGAGAGGCACACACATATACTCACATGCAAACTCCAGTCTTAACAATGAGGCAGGCATACACCAAATCTTGTCTATATATCTGCCCAGCTACTGTAGAAAAGCAACTGTATGCTAATAGTTTTACTAACAGTAGATGGAAACAATATTTTTTGAAGCAAAAAAACATATTTCCTTCACTTCTGCTTTAATATTAAATTGTCAGGAGCTGAATCCTCAGAACTCGGAATGGTTCTGTCAGCACTCGTCCATGGTGAAACAAGAAAAATATCACCTTGATAGTGTTAGAAAGGTCCAGTCTTACAATGCTGCAACCTTTGCAAAACGTGTGCATTGTGCACTTCATTTCAAATTACCAGAATGGAGAGAATAATACATTTTACAGGGAACAGAGCAGTAAAAGCAATGAATAGAGAGAAACATAGAAACATAGAATTTGACGGCAGATAAGGACCACTTGGCCCACCCAGTCTGTCCATTTCACTACCTAATGGATAAACTGCAGATCCTAGTTAACCAGCAGACTACTTCTTTCTACCCCCACCCCCTAGAATTGCCTTATGACTGTCCCATGCATGCTTGAATTCAACCACTGTTTTTGACTCCACAACCTCCTCCGGAAGGCTGTTCCATGCATCCACAACCCTCTCTGTGAAAAAATACTTCCTTACATTACCTCTGAGCCACCCCCCCATCTTCAAATTGTGCCCCCTTGTTCTTGCACACCTCTTTTTTTGAAAGATGCTACCCTCTTGGACTTTGTTGATTCCCTTGAGGTACTTGAAAGTTTCTATCATGTCCCCCCTCTCCCTCCTTTCCTCGAGGCTATACATATTAAGCTCCTTTAGTCTCTCTTCATATGTCTTTGTTTGTTTTGTTTTGTGTGTGTGTGTTTGTGTGATTGGTTTGTTGTATAGAAATATATATATATTATATAATGTGTATGCTTATATTGTCAGTGCAGTGTGCTAGAGAGGATGTGACAGCGATATGCACCTTGCCCTCTTGAGGAAATGATGTCAGAACCCCAGGTATAAAGGAACTATTTCCAGAGGTGGGTGGGAAGGGTGAGGGGTGGGAAGGGTTTGGGCCTAAACTGTGCCCTCACGAAACAATCAGCTAAAAGCTCTGACCTACTGCTGCAATGAGTGCCTTCCTGTCAGCAAGATGCCCTACACAACAATTTGACAGAGAAAATACCCTGCTAATCAAACAGAGAAAAATCCAAACATCCAAGTCAGACACAGGGTATCAGAAGTAATTAACATATTTTTCTTCAACATCTTTAAGACCAGACTTTGGAACATGAATACTCCTATAAGATGCTTACAGTATTTTCACTTGGGATCTTAGGATTCAGATAAATGGCTTGTTTTGTGACTGAAATAAGTTACAAATCCCCCCTAGAATGTAACAACTAGGTGTATTCCTTGCTTAGAAATGTCTCATGATTACAGAACATCTTATTTGTGCTGATGGGGGGAGGGGGGGTTCATTGTGGAGGTGAAGCGTTCATTCTTCAGGGAAGGATGGTTGGTGTGGGGCTGCCTGTTATTTAGACTCAGTGTGCAGCTACTGTACCTAGTGTTCAGACCGCTCCCTGCTGGTCAGTCATTGGGACTTTTGCTACCTATACCTTTTTGTAGCTTTACTAGCTATTCATTTATTGTGGCTTTACTGCATACTGTATGTATTTTTGTAGCTTTGCCACCTATACCATTTTTGTAGCTTTACTACCTATACAGTTATTGTAGTTTTATTACCTATACAATTTTCTATCATTAGCTTGGAAAAATGCAAAACTAACTGATTTGCAACATGATTGGGTAGATTACAGGTCTAAAAGGAATTTCTATTGAAAATAATTATCATCAGCTAAACAACTTCTTATTAGTAATAATCTGGAAGAAAACAAAAAATTAAATCCTATGATGCTTTGGAATACAGTAAAAAGTCTGAACATAACCACTACTACTTTAGTGCCAAAATATTTTCTAATAGAGGGGAGCAAAACAGGTAACCTGAATTCTATAGTTAACACCTTTAATAATTGTTTTACTGACCCAGGTTTGAACTTCAAGACCACTGGTGGATGCAATGCACTCATCCGGATGGATGGGCCTTGAACCCACCAGTGACCTCTGTGGATCACACTTCACTTTCCTTAGCTACATCTGAGACATTTGATGTCTGCACTGTACATACACAAGTGGGTTGGACTTCCATGCCACCAGTGGCTTCACCTGATTATCATGTTTGCTTCATCCTAAGTGCATTCTTGACACATGATGTGTGGGCTGCACTTTTGAAATCTGATACCAAAAAAGTGAAGGGTTTCATGGTCTTCACCCAAAGTTGTTACAATATGCTGCTCAGGTGATCTGCCATCCCGATTCATTTAATATGTCAATAAACTATGGAGTGTTTCCTGAAATGTGGAAACTTGCAAAAGTGACTCAAATTTTGAAGTCGGGAAATGAAAGATTGCTGTCTAATTATCGACCAATTTCACAGTTATCTGTTCTGTTGAAGGTCTTGTTGAGATTGGTGAAAAAGCAAATTTCTTATTATTTAGGAACTCATCAAATGTTGAATACAAACCAATCTGGCTTTAGGCCAAACCACAGCACAACCACCACTCTTGTGAAAATCACTAGTGATTTGTGCAGAGCAGTGGAAAGTGGCAGAAGCAATTTTGATCAACCCCTCCAATGCCTTTGACAAAACAGACCACAATTTACTACTTAACAAAATAAAAAGACTGGGCTTTTCTAGGGCATTTATCAACTGGCTGACTAGTTATCTAAAAAGCAGGTATCAACTTGTTTCTAGTAGTGGAGTAAAGTAAAAATATAGGAGTGAGATAAGGGGTCACACAGGGTTCTTTCCTGGGGCCACTCCTCTTCTCACTCTGTATTAAAGACCTCAAGTATTCAACATCCTAACATAGCTGTTCAACTCTATGCAGATGATACTGTTGTGTATAGTTGCAGTCAAAAAGTCACATTATAATTTAAGCTACAGCTGGCCTTTAATGAGATTCAGTGCATCTTTTGTGACAACAGCCTTCTGATTAATGAACAAAAAGCTCAAGTTTTACAGTTTGACTCTGCATGTAGAATCATGCAATACGCACATATTGCTATTTTCACTTTTAATCAAAGAAAACTGCAGAATGTCCCAAACAACAAAGACCTGGGGCTATGGTTAGACAAAAATGTGAAATGGAATTATCACTTGAATGTTTTGGATAAAAAGGTTAATGCTAGGATGGGGTCCCTGTATAGAAACAGGATGTAAGACAAAGAGTAATTCAAAGTATGATATTGCCTGTGTTTGACTATGGGGGACATTGTGTATGTCAGTCTGTTGATGACCCAGTCCCGGAGGCTAGACATTCTGTATCACAAATTGGCCCATTTTGTCTTACTTTACCCAAGGCAAATGCACCATTATGTTGTTTTAAAAAACTCATAACTGTTTGCCTCTGGAGCAAGTGAGACAGCTGAATATATTAACTTTGATGTGGAAATGTGCCAAACAAAAGGTTCCTGGCTATATTACTGAACTGCTCTCCTACGGTCCCTTTAAGTCAGGGATAAGGTAAACAAAAGGTTTTGAATACTAGGTTCCAAGACTGAACTCGCACATAGGTGAATTACCTTTTTTTTGCTTATAAGGATTCAAAGTTATGGAACAATCTCCCATGTGAGATGTGTCCCAGGCCTGATCATTTTCATTCATTGAATACCCTGAATTTCTGGCTTAAATCATCTTCTTGTGTACACTGTGACTTTTGTATGTTATTATAATGTCTTGTGAACTTGCTGTATTGACTTTTAAATGAACCCACTGCTAGCTTTTTACTGTAAGTTTGTAACTTTTCTTAATGTAACTTGTACATATTTCATGAGGCCATTGTAAATGAGTTTGCCCAACTGGATGTATGACAACTGTTTCTGTTTTAGATTAAAAAAAAAATCCTTGAAAAACTTGGTTTACCATATATACATTCCGTGCAAATTTATTGCCTATACATTTGTGTAGCTTTACTACTTATACATTTTTGTGGCTTTACTTCCTATACATTTTTTTGTAGATTTACCGCCTAGAAATTGTTTGCAGCTTTACCAATGATACATTTTTTTATGAATCAATAGGTTCTCCAAGGGGTATAAGAGACACAGGGTGTGAGGTTTGGGTAAGAGAATCACAGAGTGACGCTGAACAGTTCTGCCTGCCCAAACCTCATGAGAGGAGTCTCTTACACCATAAGAGGCTCAACTTGGAGGTCCCATTAACTTATTATATATCAGACGAGTTTAGTGTGACTAATTTATAATACGTTTATAGCCTTTTTTTATTTACTTATGCCATCCTTCCCCTTGGTGCTGAACT
The DNA here is from genome assembly GCA_016271365.2 of Neoceratodus forsteri. Classification (NCBI taxonomy): domain Eukaryota; kingdom Metazoa; phylum Chordata; order Ceratodontiformes; family Ceratodontidae; genus Neoceratodus; species Neoceratodus forsteri. Next base: position 467,312,484 of record CM028129.1, read on the forward strand.
GAAATGTGCTCCCCTAATGCTCCCACTTTAAAGCACAAGGTACAGAAGATAAGCTGTACTGTACCCTGGCTCTGCGTTCTGATTTGGCTGAAATTACATTAGTGATTTATAATAGTTATACTATGTATACATTTTGTTGTAGCTTAACTGCCTACAGTATTCATTTTTGTAGCTTTACTACCTACAGTATTCATTTTTGTAGCTTTACTGTACCATATATACTGTACAATTTTGTGCAACTTGATTACCTATACATTTGCATGGCTTTGCTACCTATACATTTTGACAGCTTTACTACCTATAGAAATGTACTGATGCTACTACCTAAATGTTTTTATATCTTTACTACCAATGCATTTTTATAACTTTACTACCTACACATTTTTGCAGCTTTATAACCTATTCATTTTTTGTGTAACATGTCACTTTAGTACTTCTGCGTTGATTCACTCACAATGAGCTGGATGCTGGTACAGCAGAAACTGCAAACTGCTAAAGTTTTTACACTTTAAAAAAAATATTTCATGCAGAGAATCTCATGGGATGAGTGGATAGCTGGCAGGGTGTAGACACACAGTGAGGGTGATGGTAAAGGGGGTCATGTCTGGGGAGAGGGAGGTCATGTGTGGGTTGCCACAGGATTCAGTAGGACTCAGACAGGTTCTTTTCAATATGTTTCTCAGTAACATAGGAGAAGAATACAGGGCAAAATGTGTCCCTGCAGATGATGCTAAGCTCTGTGGCAGTTGGTAGACAGACAGAAAGGAGCAGAGGGGTTGCAGAGGGATCTGCAAAGATTATAGAGGTGATCCATGGTTTTCCAGCTGAAATTTAATACAATGAAGTGTAAGGTGAGACACATAAGGAACAAGAATCCCAGGAAAAAATAGTGGATGAGAGGGGTTAAGTTGGACACTATGTCTAAGGGAAAGGACCTGTAGTAGTAGTAGTAATGTAGTTGAAATATAGTTTTATTCATGATTTATAAATGAATACGGATTACCCAGTTAAGTAAAGATTCATTTTAAATGGGGTCCTTAACAGTTAATGCAGTATACAAAACATTTACCAATCACTACAAAATACTACTACTTCATTTATCAGAGAACAAATACATGGATATTCAAAGGGGCTACACCTGGTACAACTGAGTTGCGCTGGCGCAACCTCAGTAGTGTGCCCTGGTGCAATATTGAAAGGTGGGACAAGCGCAGTGCAAGTCTCGATGTGCCGGGGCACAAAGTTAATGTATGCCATGCAAATGAAGGGGGCGTGCCCATGCATATGAGGCACATCCTGATATTCAGCCAGGGATGTGTGGTGCATATGCTGGCAAAACCCTGCTTTGCACTGCATGGGGGGCTCAAAGGTGAGCTGAAAAAAAAAGAACAAAGTCAGGCCACCCACAGGCAGGCTGTTGCATTGCAGGGTGCAACACAGCACCTGTCAGCTATGGGTGGCCACCCGCCCAGCAGAGACACCGTCCATGTGCACCCACTCCCTCCCCAGTGGTCTAGTGGTGTCCCCCCTCCCTCTGACATACCTGATCATGGGCATCTATGCATTAATTTACTAGCCAGTGGTCTAGTGATTCCCCTCTCCCTCCTGTTATGCCTGGCGGGTGATCATACAGGTTTAAATACCTGGCAGTCCAGTGGATCTCCCCTCTCTCTCATTTCACCTGATTGCAGGTATAGTACAGTATGGTGTGCAAGCCCAATGGTCCACACTGTGGACCAATAGTCTTACAGATCATACTGTAAGCTGTCATTCGGCAGGCAGCCAGGTGGTATGCGAGTGGGGGTGCAGCCGCCCACCGATGTCGATGGGGAGCTGGGTGGCCGGGGGTCCTCTGTGTGTGGGAGGGCGGGGATACCACTGGACCACCAGGTATACTATATAATTCAAATGCCCATGATCGGGTGAAACAGGAGGGAGGGGAAACCACTAGACCACCAGGTAGACTATTTAATTCAAATACCCTTGATTGGGCAAAACGGGAGGGTGGGGGTAACCATTAGACCACCAGGTACTGTATTATACGTGACTGATGCCCACGATTGGACATAGGGTAGGGGGGTCCGCTAGACTACCAGGGACTCTGAACAAGACAACAGTAGCTGTGCAGGACACCAGGTGCATTTTGCCGGGCAGCTCTGCACAACATATGCAAATGGGGCCATAATGGCATGCTAATGGCCCCATTTGTGCCGTGCATATATTATGGCTTCATTTGCATGCTCAGCTCTGAATATTGTGGGTGATGCACACAGTGCAGCTGCATTTGCACTGGAGCATTCCCTGTCCACCCTGTCTGGTGAATGTGCCGGCACATTGTTCATGCGCCAGGCGCATTCTCTGTGATATTCAAGGGAGATGTGCCTTTACACATCACCTTTGATTATAACCCTGTCCTGGCCCCAGCGCATCTCAGTTGCACTGCGCCCTCACTTGCGCCACTGTCAGGCGCAGTCTGACTACCTGGCCCATCATATACAAATAAACATGCATTTGAATGAAACACACTCTACATAACAATATCTATAAAATCCCATTGAATTTCCATTTTTAAAAAGCAAGACTTTTTAAAATGTATATCACTACACTCACCTCCAAAAGGAGAAATAAAGCAAAGGGGGGGGGCTACTACACAACCTAGAAATAACTATTATTTACAATTAGACTATCCAAATGGGAAAAAATATCCCTTTAAAGGCTGTCAACCTACTGTATATCATAACAATGGCAGCATGGTAAATACTTCTTTACAGAATCCATCAACCATTTCTTTTTCTTTTCTTTTTTAACCACAGGCCCTTTTACAGGTCTTAACTTACAGAAAATAGAACTCCATACTTTTGGGCCTTGGTAATAAAATGCAGATCTCTCAATATTAGTCTTCCAGGAGGGGGTAATATGTATTCTACTCCTGTTGCCAATCTGAACTCCTCTTAACTTACCTCTGTTCTAAATCAGCCTTGATATAACTAGAAACCCTATCTTAATAACATGAAATCATAAAGTTGAACCAGCATAATATTTTGTGGTGATTTGAATATGCAGCCCATGATGCTTTGCATTATGGGGGTACCGTAAGTGTGATTTTGTATTTCTTTGAAATTTGGCTTTCTGGCCAGTGCCCTTTGGGGTAACCCTTGCCTCAGTGCTTGCGCACTAAGGTTCTTTGTCTTTATGCTTGTTTTTATTGGGCTCACCACAAACCAACTCAGATAGACCAACTAGTATAGCTGGTTCACTCCAATGAGGTGTCATACAGATGAGGCACACTGATGAGTCCTGGTAGGAAGAAACACATTTCTGTGTCTTCTGTTGGCACCATGCATTTCAACTTAAAGTTGAACCAGCATAATATTTTGTGGTGATTTGCATATGCAGCCCATGATGCTTTGCATTATGGGAGTATGTGTGATTTTGTATTTCTTTGAAACTTGGCTTCCCGGCAAGTGCCCTTTGGGGTAATCCTTCCCTCACTGCTTGCGCACTAAGGTTCTTTGTCTTATAACATTTACAAGATGCATATGTCTTTTTTCACCTAGCCTTAGCCATTCCAACTCTAAAAACAACTGGTAGTGGTGAGTCCAGTGGGGGGCATCAAGGATGAAGCAGGCAAATCTGATGTTCGTCACCTCCAGTTTTGCCATCCCCTCTCTGTAACCCCAGGAACAGCAAATATCCATAATCAAACACAAACATAATCATTTGATTAACAGTGTGCTTCCATGTCTCCATTGGCAGAAATTTTTTAATTCCATATATCACTTCAAATTGTTGTCCCATGTTTGACACAGTTTTGTCTACATGAGTGTCCCACCAACACTTATCATCCAGCCATATTCTTAAGTATGTATAAGACTGGATCTGTTACTATACCACATTATTTCTTGTTACTATTGCCAAAGATTCCTCAGCAGGTCTGTTCCTACAAAAAAAGCAAGGTATTTGATCAAATGCAATTTGTAAATCCATTTGTATCTGCTTCACAGAATTAGTGGATGCAGCAGCCTAAAGATTACATTTAATATTGGAATTTTGAAAAGAGAGGTCAGTCATGTAAACATTAAATAGCAAGGGTCACAATACTGATCCTTGTGGAATACCTGAGATAATCTGTGTTGCGTCTGAGACAAAACTCCTAAGATTAACCAATTGTTGCCTCCCCTTGATGAATGCTACAAACCATTTTTATGAAGTGGATGACAAACCCAGTGCTTCGTGCCTGGACAGGAGCGTGTAGTGCTACATGGTGTCAAAAGCTTTAGAAAGATCAATACAAATGGCTCCAAAAGACACTCTCCTGTCCTGAGCTTCCTAGATGTGGCTGACCACCTTAATCAAAAGCTGTAGTAGTACTGTATTTTAAATGAAACCCTGATTGGTAATTACTTAAGACATCATTATTATTATTAAGCATAAATAATTTCAACTGAGTGCTTATGGTTGCAGGATCCTCCTCATTTACCGGCCTCTGGGACATACTAACATACTGAGATGCCAGCAGAGTAGGCCTTTGTGGTCTATTGAGTCTGCTCGAGGATCATCACCCATTTGGGGCTCAGTAGCTGCCTTCCCTGCCTCCCCCATGGACCCCTCAACCCCAGCCCATGTCTGATACACTCCTCTAGTTTGGACATTACTCAATTTCACCTTCCACCTATACCTGTCCCAACCCTGCTTGAACCCCTCCATGGTACTAAAAGCCACCAGTTCTGCAGGCAGTACATTCCAGGGCTCCACTACCCTCTCGGTGATGCAACATCTCCTTGTCTCCCACCTGGAGTCTCCCACCAATCAGCTTCAAAGGGTACCTCCGGTAGCCCTTACCTCCCTCAGCTTGAACACCTTATCTAGGCTTACCCTATGTACCCCTTAAGGTATTTAAAGACCTTGATCATATCCCCTCAGTCCCTCCTCTCCTCCAGGGAGTACAAGTTGAGCTCCTCAAGTATCTCCTCATAGGACCTATCCCTCAGACCCTGCACTGCATCGTCCTGGTCACCCTCCTCTGGACCCTCTCCAGGAGTGCAATGTCCTTTTCTAAGTATGGGTGCCAAAACTGCACACAGTACTCAAGTTGCAGTCTAACCAGGTAATTATACAGAGGGAAAAGCACCTCCCACCTTCTTGAGGTTATCCCCCCTGATGATGCACCCTAGCATTTTTTTTGTTTTGGCTGCAGCCCTTCTGCATTGTTCAGAGTTGTTCATTTTGGCATCCAGTACCACCTCAGGGTCCTTCTCCCCAGCACAGGCCTGCAGTGTCTCATCTCCCAAGAGGTACTGATGAGCTGTGTTCCTAATACCCAGGTGTAGAACCCTGCATTTCTTAGTATTAAACCTTAGTTTCCAGGTACATGACCACTTCTCCAGAGTTTCCAGGTCCCTCTGTTGGGTTTCTCTACCCTCCTCCCCATCCTCCACTGCTCCCAGCTTCAAGTCGTCAGCAAAGAAGCTCATCTCACACTTAATACCTTTTCTGATGTCTGAGATGTAAGTGTTGAACAGGAGTGGACCCAGCACCAATCCCTGTGGAACCCAGCTAATGACCCTCCTAGGAGATGAAACCACCCCCCCAACCACCACGTTCTGACACAGCCCAGCAGGTCAGTTCCTTATCCACCTGACCATCCACTTCCCCACCCCCATTCTTCCAGCTTTTCTAGCAGCTCAGGATGTGGCACCGAGTCAAATGCCTTGCTTTAGTCTAAAAAGAGGACATCCACTGGCTTGCCTTGGTCACTGACTCTTAGAACTCCACCAGGCTAGTTTGACATGATCTGCCCTGAACAAAGCTATGTTGATGATCATCCAGATGGCTCCATGCCTCCAGTAAAAAACCCAGCCTTTCTTTTAAGATTGTCGCCATCATTTTGCCTACCACTGATGTCAGGCTGACAGGTCTGTAGTTCCCTGGCTCCTCACATGAGCCCCCTTTGAGGATAGGCACAATGTGGACCATCCTTCAATCCTGAGGCACCCACTCCATCTGAAAAGAGGAGTTAAAAAGGTCCACCAGAGGTGCAGCTAGGGCATCTGCCATCTCCTTTAGCACCCTGGGATGAAGACCATCTGGGACCAGTGCCTTCTCCGTTCTTAGCAAGCTGAGAGCTTCCCTCACACTACCCACAGAAATTTCAACATCTGTGACTCCCCCCTTCTGAAAATCTAACCCGCCTCCACCCATATGGTGCTGCCCCGCCATCCTCCCTAGTTAAGACTGAGGAAAAGTAATTGTTAAGTACCTCCACCTGCTCCCCGGCTACCTCAGCCCACCCACTATCCAACCTCAGCTTACCAATCTCCCCCTCACTTTCCTTCTTTCTATTATGTACCTAAAAAAACCTTATCACCTCTCCTGCTCCCTTGTGCCAACCTCTGCTCCGTCCTCACCTTGGCTGATCTTACCACCCTGGTTACCTTCCTGGATATCATATCATATACTCCCCATGTCCATAACCCCACACGAGTGTCTGTATTGGCTGTAATAGTCCTTTTCTCCCTCACTGCTTCCTGAACCTCCCTAGTCCACCAGCTCAGCTTTTTGGCTCTACCTGACTTGCATTGAACCTTTGTGCAGGCCTTGGTAGCTTCCAGAAGCACTCCTTTGATAATTTCCAACCTGGTCTTTGTGTCCATTTCCCCTCCAAGTGATCATGGAGATCTGCTCCATACCCTTGAAGTCTGCTCTCCTGAAGTCAGCTACCACCATTTTCATGCAACCCTTTCCTCCCCCAGGTCTAGGGAAAACCAGACCAATGCATGATCACTCTATGCCAGTGGGTCCCCAACCACTAGGTCCCCTCACCAGTTTGCAATCTGTCAGGACCACATCCAGGATATGACCCTCCCTCATCAGGTCAGCCACCAGCTGGGAAAAGAATGCATCCTGGAAGACATCCAGTAGGCACGGTTCCCTGACAAAGAGGATGTCATAGTTCTCCAGTCAGCCCCTGGCATGTTTAGGTCCCCCAGCACCACCGTTCTACCATCCCCCTGACCACAGTGGTCCCTAAGATTTGACACCAGGCCTTCCTCAAGTTCATCTGCCTGCATGGATGACCTATAAACCACCCTCAGATTCAACCTCTTGCACCAGACACCTGCAAGGTGACCCATAACACCTCTATATGTCCCTCTGCCCAGCCTGCTTATCCCTATGCCATTCCTAATGATGAGTGCTACTCCACCCCACCCGTCCACAGCCCTGTCCTTCCTGAAAACAGTGTACCCCAACAGGATTAGGTCCCAGTCATGCCCGGGAGTTGCCCTAGTTTCAGTGACAGCCACCACATCCACTTCTCCCTCTACTAACATCACCTGAAGCTCAGGCATCTTGTTTCCCATGCTCCTTGTGTTCATCAGGACCACCGTCCACCCCTTCACCCCTTCTCCTCCCCCCAACCTGGGCACTTCCAGGTAGCTGCTTGATTGGACTCCCCCTTGCACAGTTGGTTTCTCATGTTCTACACCCCCTTCCGCTTGGGGGGGGAAGGCCAAGCCCTTCCTTGATGTGCACGCTTTGGACATCCTCAAGCTCCAGTCCTCCCTCCCCTCACAAGTTTAAACCCCACCTAGCTTGGATGAATTCAGTCAGTTTTTGTTTTAATACCTCCTTCCCCCTCAAATTGAGGTGGAGCCTATCCCTTGTATACAGCCCTTTGTCCTCCTAGGTTGCACCCCAATTTCCCACCAACCCATACCCCCAGCTTCACACAACATTCCCAGTCACTCATTAACTTCTCTATTTTTTTGTTTATTTCTCATGCTAGCTCTAGGCACTGAAAGGATCTCTGAGAAGGAGACCAAGCACCCTATGGCAAGACAGACCCTGGTTAGTTCCAGAAATGTTGCCTGAATCTCCAGCACGCTGTTTCCCTCTATGTCATTTGTGCCCAGGTGCACTAACATTTTGGGGGGTTCCACCACATCCCTTCACCATAGCATAGACCAGGTGCTTGGCCTTATGCACAGTCACATCAGATATACTCTTGACCTTGACAGCACAGGGTTTTCCCTCATCCCACCATTCCCACTTAATACCCCTAATCATGGAGTCCCCCCAATATGAGCATTTTAACTTCTTCCTTTCCCTTAAGCCTGTCTCCTTTTTCTGCCACCCCACTCTTCACTTTTACTACGTCGTTTTCCCCAGCCACACCCACTATTTGAGTGCCATTGACTGCCTTATTCCTCCTGCTTGAGCTCTTTCTCCCAACTGACTCATCTTCCCCTATCTCCCCGCTTTTCACTATGCCACTTCGATCCTACCCCACAGCATCTCCAGGAGCTAGGGGCCCCTCCTGATCCTCGGAAGAGCTCGCTTCTTTCCTCTTAATGTCCTTTTTTTCTGGTCTTCCCCTCACTGCATTCCTGTTTGTCTCCACTAACCTTTAAAACTGAGTCCTCATCCTCCCTTCCCAGACACTCCCTTCTCCTAGCTTCCTTTCCTATACTAGCCAGGACCCCCACCCAGTCCCGATGCCCTTGCCCCACCCCTCATTTTCACATACCCTATGTCCCACTGCTTCACGCCCCTGCCATTACTGTGTCCTTTTTCTGAGAACAACCCCACCTCCTGTCTACTGAGCCTTCATTGTACCCAACTGTCCTGTTCCCCAATACCACCTCTGCTCCAAATTTCTCATTATGACAGCACACACATGCAGCCCCCATACCAAGCCAAGGCTAGTACCATGGCCGACCCACATCCAGCACACCCTACCACCCTACCAAAGATGCCCACCCTTGTGGTCTGAAGACCATGCCATGGCCCCGTCCCCATTGTGCTATGATTTCCCATCCAAGTTGGTTGCCCCAACATTTTTCCCAGCCCTATTGGAACAATTTTTTGAACCCTCCCAGTGTATGTTAGGTAGCTTCTTGCCTTAGAACCCCACAAAATGAAGGAATTTGGGCTACCAAACAAATGTCAACATAACATAAAGGACTTCAACCAACAAATGTCAGCATAACATAAAGGCCTTCAACAACAAATAAATGTTAGCATAACATAAAGGACTTCAGCTACAATGCAAATGTTAGCATAACATAATCAGGCTTGCCAAATCCTGCAGCCCAGCTCCGGTCCCCTCCTCCACTCCTGTTAGACCTGTCCCTTGTCTAGCTCCTCCCCCATGAGACCATTTACTAGAGGTCGGGGTCGGGAAGAGTGGGTGGGATGAAAAACAACTCTCCTGTGTGTGCCAGTAGTGGCAGCCGCCAGTTCAAAAAAACCCACCCCCGGGCCCCATTAGTCCTTTCACTCACTGACAAAGAGCAGTCCCCTTTTCAGTCCAGGCCACCATTGTGGCTACCTCCATCTCCTGTAGAAGCACCACCAGTGCAGTGAGAGATTTTCAGCAGCAGCCCTCTATTCGCCACTCCTTGTGGCAGGTGCACCCCAATCGTTGCTTCTGACCTCCAATGCTGTGGCTCCTCCAGTCGCTACTCCTTGCGGTGGGTGCTCCCAAAGAAAAAACAGCTCTACTGTGTGTGCCAGTAGCAGCAGCTGGGCTTGGCTATTTATAGCCCAGCCACCAGTTCAAAAAAAGCCTGCCCTCTGGCCCAATTGGTCCTTTCACTCGCTGCCAAACAGCGGTCCCCCTTTCAGTCCAGGTCACCATTCACCTGTCTCCTCTCAAAGCACCACTGCTGTGGAGAGACATTTTTGGCAGCAACCCTCCAGTCGCCACTCCTTGTGGCAGGTACTCCCCGATCGCTACTTCTGGCCTCAGATGCTGCAGCCCCTCCTGTTGCCGCTTCTTGCAACAGGTGCTCCCGAAGAAAAAACAACTCTCCTGTGTGTGTGACATGAGGTGGATTTTCTGTTGCAAGTTCTTGGCTTCATCACCAACATGCTGTTGGAATTTCTAAGATGGCTTATTTTGGGCAACTTTAATGATGATGAACTCTTGTGTCATGGACAGATTTCTTCTGAGGGAATGGAATCCCTTAGTCTGCACATGATTTTGCTTCTGCAACCCACCAACATGGTCATGCCTTCAACTTGGCATTTTCCTGGGATTGAGGTGGAAAACCCCAGGATTGGTCTGGTTAGTTGGTTGGATCACTGTGCTATCAGGTTCTGTTTAAGGGCACCGCTCGGCAGTCGACCACCTTTGAAGATGGTCCAGTACCACTCTATGTGATGGATTAGCCAGGTGGACTTATGATGGTGCTTGACACCTCAAGTATGCAGGCAACATGCACTGGGGAATTGAAGGAGGAAGTTGTGACTTTAAATAGAGTCAGTGGTGCACTTTTTGACCTCATACTGCCAGTTTGTGTATCCCACTTGTTTCATGCCTTGATTCACTGTAGTAGAATTGTGGGCTGTGGGAGATAAAAGCAAAAAGGTGGAGGATGGAGCACTGTTGAGGGAACTCAGGGCCCAGTAAGACAAACTGGCTTTAAATATTCACTATGGTGAATATCAAAAGGTAATCTCCCATAAGAAGGCAGAATTTCTGTCCAGTGAGATTGCTGCTAGAAGGAACTGACCTGGCCAGCTTTTTTGGACAGTGGACAGGCTTCTCTGTCCTGCCTGTTTAAAGTCCATGAAGGCTGTTTCATCCACTAAATTTGAGAAATTTGCTTAGCTCTTTTTGGAAAGGTGCCCTCTATTTAGGCTGGGGTCTTACCAAGTGGCCATCACAGCTCAATAGTGCCGAGCCAGTGGTATGCAATAGCATTCAGTGGTCTTGGAGTGAGTTTTCACCAGTGATGAAGGATAACATTGGTGAGGTGATCTCAGAGTTGCAGTCAACATTTTACAAACTGGATCCAGACCCAACATGGATACTAGTGAGTTGTGTCGGGCAGCTGGGTCGGTGTTTGCTGAGATTGTCTGCTGCCCCTGTCAGAGGGTATTTTCCCAGTTGCATTGGAAAATGCATTGGTGAAGCCCTCTTGAAGAAGCCATTGTTGGACCCAGAGATCTTGGCAAATTACGGACCTGCCTTTTTAGGCCAGGTTACTGAGAAGGTGGTTGCAGTGCAACTTGAAGCATACCTCATGGCCTTCTATGCACCTCTCCAGTCCAGTTTTAGGTCAAGGTATAGCACAAAGATCATGTTGTTAAGGGTGCATAATGACCTCCCCAGGGTGAAAGAAAGAGGAGAGCAGTCAATTCTTGCCCTCCTTGATCTGTCTTTGGCATTTGGCACTGTGGACCATTGGCTTCAATTAGATTGACTCAGGGAGCACGTAAGACTCACTGGCAAAGTCATCTGCTGGTTTGAGTCTTATCTCACAGGCATGACACAGAGGGAAGTTTAGGGAAATCTTTCCTCAGTAATGATGAACCTGCATTGTCGTACCCCAGGGGTCAGTCCTTTTACTCATGTCATTCACAGTGTACATGCTGCCCCTGGTTAGGATCATTAAATAGTATTGAGTTTGGTTTCATTGCTATACAGATGATACTCAGCTCTATCTTTTGCACTTGAGATACCTTGCACCGTGGATGTACTGAATAAGTGCCTGGCACAGACCTAAGACTGTATGTTATTGAACTGGATGATACTTAATCCAGATAAAACTGAAGTACTGGTGACTGAACTGGGTCAACTGGGGGGAACAGCAGCTGCTGAGGGGGATATGGGACTTCAGCTCAGCACCTCTAGGCTTCTGGCTACTGCAAAGTAGAGAAATCTGGGAGTCATTCTGGATGAGGGGCTGGCAGCAGTAGAGAATGGCTTTTATCATATAAAACTGGGTTACTAACTTATAAGGCCCTACACAGGCTGGGCAAGGGTTAACTGAGTGATCTTATGCATCCTTACATGCCCTCATGCCACCTCTGCTCCACTGAAGAGGGCTTCCTGATTGTTGCCAGGGACAGGCTTAAAACCTTGGGGAACCAGAGCTTTGAGGTCACAGGTCGGTCCAGTCCTTTGGAATTCTCTTCTAAGGGGCCTGAGGGAGAGGGAGAGGAAGAGGAGAGGGAGGCCTCACTAGTGGAGGCCTTTAAAAGGGGTCTTAAAACCCATTTTTTTGCACAGGCATATAGGGAATGAGAGTCCCTAAATGCCATCTCAGTATGATTTTAGATAGCTGCTGAACATTGTAAACTTTAGTATACTGAGATTTTATTAAAAATTGAGCTGTGACAAACCCATTGATGTTGCTTGTTGTCCAAACCTGTGTTTAATCCTGCATCTCTGCAGCAGTCATATGAAACATTTTTATTTTGACTTTTGGAGCTCAGCAAGGCTGAGTATGCAGTGATGAGTATTTCGGTGACATATTGAAGCTGTCAGTTTTTTGAAGCAATTTCAATTTTGTAATTGCCTTTGTGGTTTTAGAGGTGATGAGTTCCTTGGAGGTACCAGGTGCTGGGCATTGTAAGAGTTTTAGTCCCAAAGGCCCAAGTACCCCCATTTGCAATAACATGAAATTCTATGTGGTAGCGAGAAGTCCAGAGGAGCATATCAGTTGAAGTAAAATATTACATTTTTAGGATTTTGCAATTGAAGAGCCATCATCACTTCTGTTTTTCCTTTTTCTGACCAGTGAAAACCAGAAGTAAACAAACTCTGGTCAGAGCTGATAGGGAATTTGGGGTAAAAATATTGAACATTTTTTTCTAATATTTTTACTCCAAATTTTCAACATAGCCTTGTTATTACCATGCCTTATGATGAACAGCAAAGAAAATGTGCAACTCCTGGCCTAAAAGAGATTTTGCACAGGGACTGCTAATCAACTTTCGGGATGCAAAAACACATTTTGAGCAGGAGTTGAAAAATGACAGCTATCACATTCATGACTTGCTGTAAGGAAATGGCTATGTGGAAAATGTGGGGTAAAAATATTGAATATTACCAAACTCATGAGCCTGTGTTTGCAAAATTCAACATAGTCTCATAACCCTTTCTTTAAAAAAAAATGTTTTATATCAGATTTAGAACATAGCCTTCTTATGACCCCACCTCATGAACAAGGGCAGAAAAAATATTCAACTCCTGTCCGAAAGCTGATTTCATGCAGGGACTGCAAAATCACCTTTTGGGATGTGAAAAAATATTTTGGCCAGGATTTGAAAAATGACAGCTGTCCCATTCATGACGTGCTGTAACTATATGGCTATGTTGTAAATATTGGGGAAAAATATTGAAAATTACCAAAGTTACAAGCCTGTGTTTGCAAAATTCAATGTAGGCATGTAACTTTGTTGTTTTTTAATATTTTGACACCACATTTTCATCATAGCCTTCTTATGACCAAACCTCATGAACAAAGGCAGAGAAAATGTTCAACTTCTGCCAGAAAGGTGATTTCACACAGGGACTACAAAATCAGCTTTTGGGACAGATTTGCCTGATAACAGTGCAATTGTTCATGAGGCAGTCCCAAAACAGACATGTTGAAAATTTGGGCAAAAAATTTGAAAAATGGCTAAGTTATGCTACTAAGTTTGAAATGCCATTAAAATACATTGAACCGCATCTGTTTCTTCAGATCGTGCTCTGGCATTGAGGTGAAGGCGTGTCTGTGGTCCTGAGAGGATTACACCATTGGACCCTGATGGTTAAGTAAGGGCTCAGGGTGTGGAGTGGTGGGAGCTGAGTGGGAGAGGTTTGGTGGGGGGGTAGTGGTAGCTACAAAAGACATTGACGGATTTTTTTTTCTTACAGGGTAAATAAAAATGAGGATTCCTGCACTGTGGGATTGGGCACCCCCCAGTGCCACTGTTCCATTTCTTGGGGGTAGTGGGGTAGTGGGTGCTGAGAGGGATTATCAGGTGGGGGAGAAACCATAAATTTTACAAAACTGGGGGAAAGAGACAAGGATTCCTGTACTGGAGGACTGGTCACCCCTCAGTGTCAATAGATTTGTGATTGTAACACTGGAGGATTGGGCACCCCCAGTGTCACTGTTATGTTTCTGGGGAAGGTGGGGTGGTGGGTGCTGTGAGGGAGGGTCAGGTGAGAGGGATGTTTATAATTTAAAGACAAAAATTCAGTGGTCAAAGCGGAACACAGCACAGTCTGTCATGACCAATATGGTCACCGCAATGTACTGAGAATGTGCTAGTAATTGCACATTCACAATACAGTTTTGGTGGCCATCTTGGACATAGCGCAGTGTGCCTTGTTCCACTGTGGACACCGAAAGAGCAAAAAATAATGCAGTGTGACTGCCAATAGAGACACTGAGCGGAGTGCTTCATGGTCATGGAGATGACTGTGTTGCAACTCCAACATTTTGTTTGGTCAGAAGGAATGCACTGACTGCTTTTCTGGTAGCAAGATGTCTGCTGGGCTACACCCACTTCAGCCCTAAAAAGGGAGGCTATATAAATAGAAAAGCCAAGTGAGTGAAGGTGAGTCTGCCTCATAGTCAATCAAAAGAGGCAGCTGGAAGGCCAGTCACTCCATCAGTCAGTTGTACTGGCCTAGTAGTGAGGTAAGAGGGCAGAAGACACACAAAGAAGATCTTTGTTTTTACTGAAGAGCATGGGAGAAGCCAGGTTGTGTTGTGGGAAGGGGCAATAAGAATTAGATGCAAGGATCATAGGATGCTTGAGCTACTGTAGTTGAGAAGGGCAGGCATGGAGAGGGTTTTGTGTGTGCAAGGTGTAATTTGGTTGGCAGTTTGCAGGAAGATATTAGGAAACTGAAGTATAGGTTTTCTAGAATGAATGAAATCTGGGATTTGGAGACATTTGTCAGCCAGTCTCTGTTGAGCATGCAATGCATGGGGAAGAAGTTACACTGGGAAGGAAATGTCAGCAAAGGTAGGAACAGGAGGACAGATCTGGGTGCAGGAAGAGATAGCAGTGGGGAGGACTTAGATGAGACTTGAGATGAGTAGTGGACAAAGATGCAGAGCAAGAGGCAGACAAGGGGCATAGAGCTGAAATAATAGTAGTTAAGTCTTTTAAAGGCCTTCACTAAGGGGAAACTCCAATGATAACTAAGGAGGGAGTTTTAGACAGTTGGTTCTGCAACTTCAGAGGCCCTGTTACCAGACTGCTTTAGCCAAGATTTGGGAATGGACAGAGAATTATCCTCAGTGGAGTGGAGGGGTGACTAGGAGTATACAAGGCCAAGAGATCTTTTAGGTAGCCCAGACTCAGTCCATGTCAGGCTATTTAGGTTAATTAAGCAATATACCATGAGAGGGTGTGGGTGATGGCAGGTATTACCCACACCTGGTATGTTGTTCAGTCACGGGGTGCAGCCGAGTGACCAGCAACACATCAGAAGTGGGTAAATCCTTGCATCGCCCACGCCCTCTAGTGGAATATTGCGATTATACAATTAGGAATTGTGAAGATGGAATCAGAAAACTTTTAAGGTTGATTTATTTTAAGTATATATATATTATAGTAGCGCGGTAGTACTACTATAATTAGGGATTGAGGACCATTTCTATGTTAAACCCCAAAACTTTGCCTTAATAACTTTGCAACTGTTTGACAGATTTGCCTGAAATTTGGAATACATGATCAAGAACCATAGGCCTTGGGATCTGCCGAGTTTTGTACTGGTCGGATGTATGGCTGCGGAGTTATTAAGCATGATCTGCGTGTGCATGTACGCTTTTCTGGAATTCTACAGTCGCGCCTACAGGTCGTACGGTTTGTGTGACCGGCCCAAAATCTTCAGGGAGCATGCAGCCAGGGTCCCTGATGTGTTTTCCAAAGATTTTGTGAAAAAATATTAAACAGTTCAAAAGTTATTCAAAAAACAATTTCCCATTATAAGTCAATGGGAAAAGTTAGCAAAAAGTTCAACAGTGTCGCAAATGCACTTTTTTACTGTTGCAAATGACCCTGTTAGTGTCGCAAATCCGCCATCTTGTTTTCAGTTAGTGATCAGAAAAATGCTTGGCATTTAAAATTGAGACCCTCTAGCAACCTAATTCTTTTGTATTCACCTAGTCGGGCCCTGAGGATGCTAGCCATGTTTTATTTTGGGTAAAACACCCCAGAAATATATTTTCAAATTTCTGGAAAAAGTGACTTTACATAGTAATGAAGCACTCATGAAAGTGTCGCGAATTTTTTGCGACACTTTCATAAATGCGACACTACTTTATTGTACTCTTGCCCAAAATAACAATAATTCTTTGCACTCCGCTGCAAAAGAACGGTTGGGAGTTTTGGGCTGAAATTGGAGGGAACGCAGATGACATCTCACAGATGTGCCTTTCAGTGTTGTATTGAAAAATATTACATGGCAGCAAAGTTCGGCACTCCAAAGTTGATGGTTTTCCATAGGATAACATTAGCACGACGCATTACAGGAATCCTTTGGCACCCTGCTGCAAAATAACGGTTTGGTGCTTTTTCCTGAAATTTGGAGGGAAGACAACCAAAAGCCCACAGATGTGCCTTTCAGTGGTTTGGTGAAAAAATATTACAGGGAGGCAAAGTTATGGCACTCCGAACTTCTCTTTCTTTCCCCATAGGATAACATTACGGCGTTCGCCGCGCCTTTCAGGGCCCGTATCTGCGAAGCGGTGCAAGATACAGACTTTTCATCAGAAAAATGCTTAGCTCCTAACAGGGGCTAAGTACAAAATTAGCCAGGACAGTTGTAAATCATACAACTTTTTAATTTTTTTTCTACGTCGTACGGTTCCTGAGATATAACGTATTTAGTATTCCAAGTTCTCATTTTCTGCTCCGATACTCATTAGTATGCATACATTATTTGTACTCACTGTCTTTCTCTATGCAGGTTTTGGGGAAAACCAGCCTGTGCGCTTACATTACTGTTACTGTTGCCCTTTCTGCTTGCGGTTCCGTACCCGTTTCACTTACCGTTGACGTCTACGCCACCATGTGCGTTATCCTTTGCATTTTCATTTGCGCTTGTGTTTCTGTTATTTTTTGCCATTTGTGTCTACAGTACTGTTTCTCTTTCTGTTTCACTTTGCGTCACCATGCCCATTGACATTTCCATTTTCAGGCACCATGTTACTATGTGACAACACATCACGTGGCAGACCGTTCCTGTCTACGCCACCATGTGCATTACCCTTTCTGTTCTCATTTGCGCTTGTGTTACCATGTGCACCACTTTTAGCACTTCTGTTTGCGTTGCTGTTCCTGTTACTATGCCACAAGACATCATGTGGCGGGAGCGCGGGGCCATGAGGATTCACTATTTCTCATTATCATTCTCAAAAAGAAGGGAAATTAGAGGCAAAAAACTCCATTTAATGCATTAGTTAGGGTTGTTTCACAGCGACAAAAGTGAGGAAATTCAATGTTAGGGTTGAAAACTCCCCTTGGACCCCGCCCACCCCCAACCGGCATTGGGGTGCACATTGGGATTGTGGGTCTAACTCTCACCCCATTCTCCTATACTTCTGCTGCTTTACACATGTCATGGGTGAGAGTTAGGGCCAATGATCTCATGCGCTAATGCTGGTGGGAAGGGTGGTGCAAAGATCAGGGGTTCAACCCAAACTTTCCTCACTTTTAGTCTGTGAAACAACTAACTAATGCATTAAACTGAGTTTTTGCCTCTAATATATATATATATATATATATATATATATATATATATATATATATGTACACACACACACACATTTGTTGATTTGAAGGAAAAAATAGTCCCTGCTAGAATTGTGGAGCTGGCAGACCTGTTACTAGTGGAGTAGCAGTGAGAGGGAGTTCCCAGTAGATGGAGCTGATGTGCATCTTGGATGAGAGTTACTAGCATTGGTGACACTTATGAGGTGGTAGAGGCAGGGGGCTGCTCGACGAGTAAAACTATTTCTTCAGGTAAGTCTTCCTTGGAAGCCTGAATGATTCTAGCAGCTGGTAACGGGTTTGGAATGTTACAGAATATGTGGTCTACCTCTGTTTCATCAATTATTTGAAAGGAGCAGTCCATGTCAATGTTTTTAAATTTACTGCATTTCTTAGTGAGCAGAGATACAATGGCAGCCAGCATCTTTGATGTTTGCTGTCAAAGCGATATTGATTAGATACGGAGCAGAGGGGCAGTGGGTACTTTTTCCGTTGGTACTAACAAGATTTATACGTTGTAAATCCTGTTAAGTAACCGATCAGGAGCCAGATTTTTACTGCCTATTGCATAATAGTTAATAATTCAGTCTTGAAAGAGGTGTGCCACTGAACTGTAAGCAGGTGCAATTCACATAATACAGCACTGATATGCTAAAGATTTTACTCAACAATCAGCTAGGGCAGAATTCTGCACCAGCTGCAGGCACCACACTAACCTTCCAGATAGCCCTTGGTAAAGAATGTTATGGAAATCAAAACCAGACATGATGATAACTGTTACTTACAGTATAGAACACCACCATCATCTAAACAGAGGGAGGTATTCACCTCATACAACCAGAACCCATTCAGCCAAAACAAGAGGGTAAAGTGGTCTGGTTATTTTGGGTGGCATGGGGTTATCCAGAATATACACTATTGGGGCACTTGTGGGAACCCAAACCTTATGTGGAATATTGTTTACTTTTTTGGGGTGTGGGTAGGGGCACTTGATTGGGGTGCCCACCATGGACATGTTACATCATGTGTAACAAGGTATGTAGGCCCTATTCTGTTTGTGTGTGTCTGTTGAGCAATGTATACATTTTCCATATATTGACTGTGTTTTATTATTAGTGTCTGTGCAGTGTTCATTGTCTGATTATGGCATACTGTGTTTATAGCAGAACACAATATTTGGGTGCCTGACCAGCACCCATTTGGCTGGGGCATGTTTGTGGTTACACAGATGCAAGGATGTTGCTTGTAGAGGGTGTACTGCCATGGATTTGCTTGTGCTGTGCACATTTGTGTTCATCCTATAACATCACTACTGTTGCCTCTCTGGTAGCATAGTATAGCATCTACGATCTGCATGTGTGCCTGTCTTGTGATGTGAATTATGTGTCTATACATGTGTGTAGTGTGTATGTTTGAGAACGCCAAGTGCAGAGGAGTGTTGGCTTGCAGTTTGAACATGTCAACACTTCACTTCCACACTATCTGTTCTGTGTGCTTTGGATAGGAGTCTGACCAGCATATTTGACTTTGGCATGGAGGTGCCTCCGTTCTTCCACTACATAGCCACACAAGCTTTCCAGGGCTTTTGTGGATCATGCCCCTCAACCTCCCAGTGATCTTTCTTACTAATTGATATCACAGCAACATAGTAGTGGGTATCAGAAGTGACCTAGTGTTTATCTTAGTGACCCCTGCTGCAAAACAATAGTAACTATACCAAGTCTGATTACTAAGAACATACAAAATGTCTAAGCCTGACTGCTACCCCTATTCATGAAGTGCAATCTGCAATGCCATTATCCCTAAAAAATCTTTCCAGTCCTGTGTTTACTTTCTGAACAGTGCTAGCTTCTCATCCCCACTGGGTAGGCAATTCCAGGTTACCAATCCATCATGTGAAGTAATGTTCATGCTTTCAAAGCTTAGAAACATAGACAATGATGGCTGAAAAGACCAATAGTCCATCCAGTCTGCCCATGATACTCTAATGCTGGTATCTGTTGTCCATCTAGGATCCTAGCTCTCTTCATTCACCTCCCCTATTCTCCTCCCAGTTTCTGTCATCCTGAGCAACCACTATACTTTTCACCTTGTCCCAGTCCTGCCTGATACCATTAATGGTTTTAGCACCCACCACCTCGACTGATAAAATGTTCCATGGTTCCACCTTCTTTTCTGTCAAAGAATTCTTCCTTATGTTCCTCCTGAACCTCTCTCTCCTGTCAGTGTCCACTCATACCTTCGTTACTGTTATTCATGCTCAATAATAATCCACATAATCCACCTGGTTTATTCCTTTCATTAACTAGAAGGTCTCTATCATATTCCCTCCTCCCTTCTGGTCTCCAGTGAGTACATGTTCAGTGCCTTGAAGCGCTCCTCATAAGACTTGCCTTCTTGGCCCTGAATCATCTTGGTCATCCTTTGCTGCATCCTCTTCAGCCTGTCCTTATCTTTCCTGAGGTGAGAACTCCGGAACTGAGCAAAATACTTCAGATGAGAACTCACCAATGAACTACAAGGTGGTAGAATTACTGTACCTGTTTCCTCTGCTGCCAATGCCTCTCCAGATACACCCAGCATCCTGTTTGTCTTACTATGGGCCTTGTTGCACTGGCTTGATTGTTAAGGGGTGTCACTGATGAAAGCTCATAGGTCCTCTTTTTCAGCCATAGTGCTGAGTCTTAGCCCACTGAACCAATACTCAGTTCTGGGGTTCTTGCTCCCTAGGTGCATCACCTAGCACTTCCGGCATTAAATTTCAACTGACAAATGTTATACCATGTCTCTAGTCTTTGCAGATCACTCTGCATTTCCCTGATTCCCTCATCACTATCCACCCCCACACAGAGCTTCGTGTCATCTGCAAAAGACACAGTCTGCCCTGAATTCCGTCTCCAGTGTTGCTGATGAACAAATTGAAGAGGCCCAGGGCCAGGACAAATCCCTGTAGCACCCCACTTGTGACACCCTCTCTACTGACCTGACCCATTTACCACAACCCTCTGCTGCCTCCCCCTTACAATGTTCTTAGCTGTGCCCAGATCCTCCTCCTTCTTCAGCAATCATCTGTGAGGCACCAAGTCGAAAGCCTTGCTGAAGTCAAAATAGAGTAAATTCATGGCATGACCCCTATGTAAAGTACTCATCACCCAGTCAAAGAAGACTATTGGGATAGTTTGACTAGACCTCCTGTCATGAGAACCATGCTGTTTGCTATCCTGGAGACCATTGCTCTCCACGTAGTTCACAAGGTCCTCTTTAACCAGTGACTCCATCAGCTTTCCTACAACTGAGGTAAGACTGACTGGTCTGTAGTTCCCTGCCTGTTCCTTGCCCCCCCCCATAGAGAGAAGCTACGTCCACCACCCTGCAGTCCTTTCATATGTAATGAGCCATTGAATAACCCTACCAGGGGTTAAGTCAGTTCCACTGCCAGTTCTCTGACTACCCTTGGGAGCACTCCATCTGGTTGCAAAGCCTTACCTATATGTAGGGCAGCTAGCCCCTTCTGTACCCTTTCACTTGTAAATAATGGCTGCCTCATCTCTGCGATCCTCATCATGGCCAGTTTGATGCCACTGTTTAGCAAGGGCTCACCATCCTCCCTTGTGAAAACAGAGCAAATGTAATCATTTAGGATCGTAGTCTTTTGCCCATTCTTCTCTATCAGCCTCCCCCCCAATTTCCTAACTATTCCCCCTTTTTTCTTCCTTTTTTCCTTAACACACAAGAAGAAATTTTTCTTTTGCCTCCTGACCCCTTGGCAATATGCAGTTCTGTGGCTCCTTTTGACTCCATCGCCTCTTTGCCTCCTTATTTCTTTGTACATATTCTCCCAAGCAAGGCTAGACAGGTTCCCAAGACAGAATGGCATTGATGGTCAAACAGCTTGAGTAGGGGTAACATTTCAGCAGTTAAGCTTGTCTGTGTCCTCTCTCAATCAATCAATCAATCAATCAAATCTTTATTTATCATGGCGATCACCGTTGAGCAAGCTCATTTACAAGGTGGACCTGCAGTTAGTCAAGGATGGATATACATACATAGAATACATACAAAATGTAGTAGTAGGAATACAGAATTACATTTGAATGATACAGTATAAACATTCCATTGCACTAGTGGGGAACAGGTAAACAACATCACATGACATTAATTGTGGAATGTACATTCTTTCTTATACATGTATGAAGGTGTTAGTTTATACTGGACTCAGCCGAGGGAATGCAGATCATAACCATTTCATCCCTCAGGAACTAAATCTAGCTTAGGCGGTGGTCATTGGCTTGGAAATTGGCCATGGCTTAGAGAGGGCCTAAAGTTCCAAATTCCAACAGTACAACTAATTAAAGTGGCATGTAGGTTTAGTTAAGGGAAGGTGCCAAAGGCTCGAGGCCAAACAAGGCAGCTGGTTACTTAACATGTTTAAGGAGGGATTAACAGGGTAGGATTCGAGTGAGAGAGGTAGATTTAGAGATGAGGCCACTAATAGAACCCCTAGAAGCTATGGTAACATTTACAAATTTCAGTAAATGTTTTGTCGTAAAGATGCCTGAACATAGCAATACTGACAGGAGTGCTGAGTTTCAAAGAGCTTTGGATCATTCTCCATAATGAGGGCAATGCATGACCTATGGCTGCCCTACCAAAGTGGTTGGTAATCCTGGGAATTTTTAGGGAAATTAGTGAGTGACTTCTTATGCCGTAGCTACTAGGTGGACTTGGAGGAAGGCAGGCAGCAATGTAGTCCGGGAGTTTGTTGGAGAGAGCTCGAAGTGTCCAAATGGCTGCATTTCTATGCCTTCTGAATTGAAGCAAGGCCACCCTGCTGCAGTATATAGCTCAGTGGTGCATGGAGGATGGCCAGTTATAAATCTTAGGGCTCTGTGGTACAATCACGTCCAATTTAGCAAGTTCGAGACAGGACATTGGCCATATATAATGTCAGCATAATCAATTAATGATAGGAATGTAGAATGAACAAGCTGTCTTTTTGCAGTCTCAGTAAGGAGATGTTTAATTCTGTACAAGAGGCCAAGCCTTTGCCTAAGCTTTTTCAGTAATTCTTCAATATGCACTTTAAAAGAGAGTTTGTTATCCAGCCATATACCCAGGTATTTGAATTTCGGCACGAACTCAAGATTTTCACCAAGTAGGGTGGTTATAGGAGGAACAGTGTCATAGGCTGCAGAGTTGGCCCTGGTGCTAGATGGAGCAAACAGCATTGCCTTGGTTTTTTTTGCGTTTAGCAAAAGTTTTTTGTCGATGAGCTGGTTTTGCAGTTTATTGAATTCATCTTGTAATGCAGCGACAGCGGCTCCAGGGGAGTCTCGACTTAGGTAGAGCACTGTATCATCGGCGAATAAATGGATTCTGGCTTCTTTGATTCCTAAGTTCAGATTGTTAATATAGATGTTGAACAGTAGTGGACCCAATATGGAACCCTGTGGGACTCCTCTCTTTATTGATTTAAGTGGTGAAAGCTCTCCTTCGGCCTTTATTTGTTGCTGTCTGTCTGTAAGTTAGTTCTGGAACTAGTCCCGTGCGATTGAGTCCATACCTAAATTGTTTAGCGTTGAAAGAAGTAGACAATGGTCGACGGTATCAAAGGCCTTGCTAAGATCTAAAAACACTGCACAAACAAATTTTTTCTTGTCCAGGTCCCGTTGCCCGTCGTCAGTAACTTTGGCCAGTGCAGTAATAGTGCTGTGTTTGGTTCTAAATCCAGACTGCATGGGGTTAGAAATTCTGAGTTGTCAGGAAGGATCTTAATTGTTGTATTCACAATTTTTCCAACATTTTGAAAGTATAGGCAGTAGGAGAGATTGGCCTATAGTTGTTCAAATCACTTGGGTCCCTGCTTTGTATAGCGGAATAACATGAGCAGTTTTCCATTCTGCAGGAAGAGTGCCTTGGATTAGAGACAGGTTAAATAAATGCATTATTGGTGCTGCTAGTATGTGATAAGCTATTTTCAGAAAGTATAGGTCAAGCGAGTCAGCTCCTGTGCTCTTTCTAATGTCTAACTGTAGTAGAAGGTCTTCAACTTCTTTCAAGGTGATTAATGAAAAGGCGAATGTCCTGCCATTGTTGTTTATTTCTAGGGACTGTGCTTTGATCTGTGGTCGAAGACTGCTTACTGGTGCTTTATCGAAAGCCAGGCCAGCGGTGGCAAAGTGATTATTGAAGGCTTGAAGAATTTCAAATTTATCAGTGACAGAGACATTGTCAATGGTAATTTTGGATGGGAGCACACTACCTGGTGAGTGGCCTGAGACTTCCTTAATAGTGGACCAGAACTTGGTAGGGTTATTAGATGCAGAGAGCAGTTATGATTGATAAAAGGTAGCCTTTGCCTCCCTGATCATTTTTGTGCAGGCTTTTCTGGCTGCTCTGAAAAGACACCAGTCCGATTCTGTATGTGATATGTGACTTCCTGGCCTTTTTCCACAGTAGATTTCGTTTCAGTAGGGCTTTCTTCAAGTTTGGTGAGAACCAGCGGCAGGTCCTGGTTTTTATTCTAGCTTTGATTATAGGGGCATGGACATCTAGGGCACCAGTTATGATTTGTGCAGGACATCATAGGCATCACTTACTGATTTAGCTAGGTAAAAACTCTGCCATTTTATAGAGTCTTTTAGGTAGTTGAAATAGGCCAGAGGGTCAAAGTTACGTCTTGATCTTTTGTTGGAGAACTTTGATGTAGATAGTGGATTTGGGATAGTTCTAATGCCAGCTATGAGGCAGTGGTCACTAATATCAGCTGGCAGGATAACGGCATGTGAGAAATGATGAGGTTCATTGGCAAGTAGCACATCCAGAAGGCTGCTCCTCATTGGATTCTTGTTGTTGATGCATGAGGTTCAGAAATTAGTTGAGTGAATCCATGTGAATCACAGAAATGATTCAGGGTAATGACCCGCTAGATAACCAGTCATAGTTTAGATCACCTAGTATAATTGTCTCTATGGAGGAAGCGTCCATTTGTCCAGACAGGTGAGTTATGAGTTGAGGTCCTGCTGCAGGTGGTCTATAACAGCCTATCACCACGAAGGCCCCAGAGTGAGGTGGCTCGACTTTAAAGAGACAAGCATTGAAACCTCCCGCAATGGAGGTGGCATCTAATACAGATACTGTGAATACGTTTTAACATAAATAGCTATTCCCCGGTCCTTCTATCTGCTCTGAAAAGAAGGTAATTAGGGATATTTACCTCATTGTCCGGTGTGGATACTCGAAGCCAAGATTCCGATATCACCAGAATGTCTGGTGCAGTGTGGATAATCCAGGCCTGGACAGACTCCAGCTTTTTTAACAGGCTGCAAACATTGGCATGTAGGAAACTGAAACCTTTCAGCTGCTTAATTTCAGATGGTGATGAGAGCATCCTTGGGGGACCAGGATTAAGTTCAATGTCTCCCGAACACAGTAGCAGGAGGAGGAGAATACTTCTCAGGTTGTGGAAGAAGTTTTTAAAAGCACAAGGCTTTCTGTATTTGTTACAGTTTAGGGCGCATGGGTCTATAGATCGGGTCATATTCTTGTTAAGCCCTGTAGATATATAGCTTAAGAACCAGGTAGGGTAGTAGCGGCCAGAGCAGAGTTTAATAGCCTGGGGTTTGAGGACGTATTTAGAAGAGCTGGTTGCTGTGCCACTATCTGAGGTTTCAATAAGCTTCAGTTGCATTAGGGGCAGACAAGGGCAGTATAATAAATAACTATTATTAATATATGGGTATACTGTTAGCTTGGGACATGTCTCTATAGTAACATCATAGCTGTCGTGGGGGCCAGCCATACTACATAGCAGAAGGATAATGGCTATTAGGCAAAGCCACTTGAGGCTTCCCATGTTTAATTTACACAGGGGCGGTTGTTAAATATATATAGAAATTTTCTTTTAGAGCCGGCCAATGAGAGAGAGGAAAAAAAAACTGTGGGCGGAGCAATTGGGCTATAAGACAACGCTCGGGAAGGGGGGCGGGCGGGCGAAAAATAGCGGCTTTGCCGTACCTGCCTAGCTGGAGGGATCCGGGGCTGTGGTCTGCGCGGTTTCAGAGGCGCCGTCGCCTGGTGGCCGCCGTCTCCGTCGGCCGACCCACTGCAAGAGTCCCTGAGGAGACAGAAGGAGGGACTAATTATTAACAGTCCCAGTCGGCAGAGGGCGGGCAGACCAGAGGTGTTTCACAGCACAAATTAGCAGGACAAAGGAGGCGATTTCCTGGGCACCCCTATGTCTCGCTTGTCTGTACCAAATCTAAGGAGGGCTGTAGTGACTATGACCTGCTCCCTTCCCTAACACCTACAGCAAAATATTCAGACAGTAGGCTAGTACAGTTAATTCAAACATTTAAACATTATAAATCAAAGAAGAATACAGCTCCTTTTTTGCCAAAATTCTGTTTCTAAATGCAGTTTAGCTGTGGGGCCAATCGGAAGCCGCCAAGGAATAGCGCTCGCGTCCGATTGGCTGTGGCTTTGCCCGCAGACCTGCCTAGCTGGAGGGATCTGGGGGCTGTGGTCTTGAGCGGCGGCCAGAGGCGCTTGTCCGCCTCGGTGGCCGTCCCCAAGGCCGACGACTGCAAGAGTCCCTGCCTAGCTGGAGGTATCCGGGCTGTGGTCTCGAGTGGCGGCTTCAGAGGTGCCGTCCGCCCGGTGACCACTCGTCCTGCGGCCGACGACTGCAAGAGTCCCTGCCTAGCTGGAGGGATCCGGGGCTGTGGTCTCGAGCGGCGGCTTCAGAGGCGCCGTCCGCCCGGTGGCCGCTCGTCCTGCGGCCGACGACTGCAAGAGTCCCTGAGGAGACAGAAGGAGGGACTAATTATTAACAGTCCCAGTCGGCAGAGGGCGGGCAGATCAGAGGTGTTTCACAGCACAAATTAGCAGGACAAAGGAGGCGATTTCCTGGGCACCCCTATGTCTCGCTTGTCTGTACCAAATCTAAGGAGGGCTGTAGTGACTATGACCTGCTCCTCCCTAACACCTACAGCAAAATATTCAGACAGTAGGCTAGTACAGTTAATTCAAACATTTAAACATTATAAATCAAAGAAGAATACAGCTCCTTTTTGCCAAAATTCTGTTTCTAAATGCAGTTTAGCTGTGGGGCCAATCGGGAAGCCGTAAAGAATAGCGCTGGCGCTCGATTGGCTCGCGGCTTTCCGTCACCTGCCTAGCTGGAGGGATCTGGGGCTGTGGTCTTGAGCGGCGGCTTCAGAGGCGCTTGTCCGCTCGGTGGTCATTCCGCGGCCGACGACTGGTAAGAGTTCCGCGCCTGGCTGGAGAGATCCGGGTTGTGGTCTCGAACGGCGGCTTCAGAGGCGCCGTCCGCCTGGTGGCCGCTCGTCCTGCGGCTGACAACTGCAAGAGTCCCTGCCTAGCTGGAGGGATCCAGGGCTGTGGTCTCGAGTGGCGGCTTCAGAGGTGCCGTCCGCCCGGTGACCACTCGTCCTGCGGCCGACGACTGCAAGAGTCCCTGCCTAGCTGGAGGGATCCAGGGATGTGGTCTCGAGTGGCGGCTTCAGAGGTGCCATCTGCCCGGTGGCCACTCGTCCTGCGGCCGACGACTGCAAGAGTCCCTGCCTAGCTGGAAGGATCCGGGGCTGTGGTCTCGAGTGGCGGCTTCAGAGGTGCCGTCCGCCCAGTGGCCGCTCGTCCTGTGGCCGACGACTGCAAGAGTCCCTGCCTAGCTGGAGCCTCTCTCAAAGAGGGTATAGTCACTGCCATGTGGCAGGAGAAGCAGACAGGCAAGATTGCCTGACCATCATCATGATAGTATGTTACTATGACTACATGCCTGTTACATGGCTACTTTCCATACAATGTATCTACTTTAACTGCTGTAAATGTTGGTGCATTCTATGGTATAATTGTGTAGTGCAAAGCTCATCTGGAAGTTCTAGTAAAAATATACAGGGGAACTCTACTGTAGAGAGAACTGGAATTTCACTTTAAAGTAAAGTCGTAATCCACATATGAAATCACCAGCAAGTTATTAAAACATTTTTGATGATCAAACCAAGACTGCTCTGAGTTCATTACATACAGTTCAGGCACTGGTTTCATTTCCTGTGGAGCTATGTAACCTTTGATAATTGGCCTGGGGCACCCTATGCTGAAACAAAATGAAAACAACCCTGTGTTAAGTAGTAGAATTTGAGTTTTTCCTAACAAGATGTTTTTATTACAATAAAAAGGATAGAAAAATGCATAGTTTACTATTAGTAGTTCTAGTACTGTATGCTTAGTGCATACAAGATGGAAATACCTCTTGATTTTACATAAACCAGAATCTAATTCATCAGGTTCAATAAAACTGCAGATTTATAGACTGCAGTGCCTTGTGTTGCATTATGGAGTGCAACTAGATTAGCTGAGCCATGTACAATGCTGCCCAGTCATAGAGTAGCATCACCCAATACTTGACTTGAATGGTGATGTCTAAGGATTACCAATGTATGGGACAACAAGATGACAGCAGCATGTTATAGTATAATCTTGGCCATGTAGAGTGGACTGTCAAATGTTGGCCATTGGAAAACCCTTTTTTGAACTGGGAGGGCTGTGACATCATCAGTGGTCAGGGTACCCTTTTGTATTTCTATTCCCTTGATAGCGGTTCCAAGATGGCTGGGCCATCACGTCAATGAAAATGGTGCAGCCTGTCTTGTCTCATCAAACAACAGAGGGCAGTCATGCAGAAAGATCATTGCTCACCCAGAAGGGGATAAGCATCCAACTCAAACTTAACAATGCCAGCCTGACAAATTGTTCCAAGTTGTGTGCTAAACAACACCCCTTCTACGTGTGCCCATTTTCTTTCTTAATATTTTTGCTTATTTTTTTCCTTAGTGGTGCCCCTGTTGTCCAATCAATATTGGAGCCACCAGAGCTACACTGTTCCCTACATCCTGGGCTGGATATTCATACTGTGCCGGGCAGGGACACAAGCACAGGTACAGCACAACTGGGCTGTGCCAGGGCATGGACCAAGTGATATTCAATGGTGCTGTGCCATGGCACAGCACCGTTGAATATGGCACTGATGGTGCATGCACTGTGCATGGCACAGTGGCACTGCGCCAGCGCAAGTGGCAGAAGGGGAGCAGGGGGATGCACCAGCGCAAGCAGTTGCACTAGGCTCATCAACCATGATATGCAGCACTGGGAATGCAAATGAGGCCATTATGCATGCAAGGCACAAATGAGGCCATTTGTATGTCATTATGACCCCATTTGCATGTGGTGCGCTGATCCCCAGCAACTTGCGCCTGGCGCCCTGCCAAGCTACAGCCATCACGGACCGATGCCCTGTGGTCCCATGGTGGTTCTCCCACACCTGTACACTCAATCATGTGCATAAGGCATGCTAAATTCCCTGGTGGTCCAGTGGATACCCACCGATGGCAGGCATAAGTAATGATAAATCCCTGGTGGTCCAGTGGATCTCCCCATCGCCCGATAGTGGGCATATGTAAAATTAAATTACCTGGTAGTCCAGTGGTACCCCTTCCCCCACCCTCCACTGATGTCCCCATGACCCAGCACCCCTTGTCATTGGCGGTGGCAGCACCCCACCCACTTGCGCCCGCCCACCAAATGACATCATACAGTACAGTCTGTATGCCTAGTGGACCATTGCATAGACCAATGGTGAGAATTGATATGTATTACACAGGTCGATATGAATGAATGTGTTCATTCACATATCGGGCCTGTGTAGTACAGTATGGGGGCCCACTGCTTTGCAGCCTCTTCATCAACTCTGCACCATCTGCATGTACAGCACACACTATTCTCTATGCTGACAATGCAGTGATATCGGTCACTGGGAAAGATCACAGCTGCATCACAACCGAACTCCAAGACAGCTTCCTCAAGCTTGAATCCTGGTTCACACAAAACAAACTACTACTAAACCATAAAAAAAATGAAAACTCTGCACTTTTCTACCTTCCAAAGTAAAAAGAAATACCAGCCTTTGCTCATCCAGAACCATGATGGTGAAACACTGGAACAAGTAATAAAGTTCAAATACTTGGGCATCACCTTTGATGATACACTAACCTTCTCCGGCCATATAGAGTCAGTCGTCAAGTCAGTGAATACAAAACTTGGGATCCTCTACTGCCATAGGCACTCTATGACACCAGATGCTCTGAAACTCAGCAGTTCAGTGATGTCCTCCATAGGTTATGGGCTGCCTGTCTGTGGGGCAGGCACTAAAACTGCCCTAAACAGGGTCATGCGCTACTACATAAGGCCTGTCAACAGCCATAGGGCTGCCCTGGACACCCACACCTGTACACTCTACCCTAAACTGGGTGGCTCACACTCCATCTTAAAGCACAATACCAAACCTGCCTACTTCTGAAAAAGTGCTGGCCCCCTCCTGCACTGAGCTGCCTCTTTATGCCAGTAGCTCCCACCAAATCAACAGGAAGCATGGCTACAGACAGGTTGGTGATTCCCTTCAAAGGATGAAACTCACCCAGAACTACATCCTGTACCTAGGACCAAAATGGTACAATGAGTTACCTGCTAACCTTACAGAATCACCCAAGATTAGTACCTTCAAATCTGGGCTCAGATCCCTTCTTGACACAAAAAAGAATTGTGCTTGCCTGCACTAATATGGCAGAATTTTCAGCCACCAAACCGTCTCCCTTTCACTCCCACTTTTTATCTCATCAACACCCCATCCCTTAATGAGCCCACTCAGCTGACAAACCACTTCCACAATGACGACGCCATCCTTGGCTGACCCCCCCCCAGGCTAGACTGACCAACTAAATAGCGAACTACAAAGCTGAACCCTATGTACCCTATCCTTTTAAACCTTTAGTTGGATATGTAAGATTTCTTTGGTATTTGAATGTCTGTGTAATTGTTTTCTGTTCTTTGTAAACACTGTTATATCTGTAATGTTTGTTCAACAATGACCTGGAACCTTTAAAAAAAGAGTCCTGGACTCAAAGGTATTAATCCTAAACTGACATAAATAAATAAAAAAATAAATAAAAGGCATTAACAAGGTACAGGCACAGGAACTTTTTCACTTTAAGAATGGCTCCAGGACCAGGGGACATGACCTCAGGCTGCAAGGAGGAAGGTTCTCTACCAACACCAGAAAGTTTTTCTTTACAGAAACAGTGGTGGATGCCTGGAACAGCCTGCCCCAAGAGGTTGTGGGGGGTCAACACTGGGGGGGGGGGGATTCAAGAATGCATGGGATATACACAAGGAAGCCCTGACTACAAAGGGCAACTAGAGTGTCAAAACAGGTCTAAAACAAATTGGAAGACTAGATGGACCTAGCAATCTCCTTCTGCCATCAACTTCTATGTTTCTATTTGGGTATGAACTGCAATTAAAATATTCTTAAATTGTGGCAAAAACCAATGTTTCATAGTCAAAGGAGAAAAATATATCTTCCTTTTCCTGTTTAAAAATTGCAAGCTGAGGTGAAAGGGTCACTTCCACTTTTTCACATAGGGCTTAGCCACTCTGGAGAAAAGGAGGAAGTAATTTATAAAACTACAAGCTTCATCAGAGAAGAGGAGATTTAAAGGACCAAAACGCATTTATTCTGAAGTAACCCTGCTTTGTGTAGCAGCTAAGAGGTGAAAAAAAAAATTGCATCAGGATTTTTTCCATGGGCCCCACAGAATGCTTCTCCAATACTTACCTCCCATGAATAGTCCTCAGAAGAGAGATTAAAGATAACCTCCCAGAGCTAGAGGGGAAATAAATACCTTTATGCATGAATCCATTTTTATCAGAACCCCCGAGGGCATACCAGCTAAAGAACTACAATGCTTGAGCTTGGTGATTATTTAAGATCACTTTTGGCTGAAGCCAAAACTAGATTAAAGAAGAAACAACTTAGTCCCACCCTGATAGGAAATACCTTATCTCTCCATCATAGAATAAGTCATCAGGAAGCCCAAAGTAGACTACATACATTAGGGGAGCTCAGCTTTCTACTTAGCCAATGCAGGCAAGATAAAACCACCAAAATTCAATCCTTGCAACTGGAATTAGAGTCAGAAAAATCAAAACATTTGAGCATTCTTAAAGCAAATGAAGCAGACAGGAGCCGCTTAACATCAATTAATCAGAGGCTGATAGAAGAAGCTGGGGATTTAAAACAGCAAATTCCCCCTGGGCCTAGCGAAGTCAGGGGCCTGCAGCAGCAAATAAGGACTTTAAAAGCTGAAGTGGTCAGGTTAAAAGCAGAAAAGTCCAATTGTCAGGAAAAATTAGCAGAGGCTGTAATTCAAGTGAAGGCAGCCCAGAGGCAGTCCAGAGAGCCGAAGAACAGGTACATGCAGCTCATCAGGAGATACATCAGCTGCATGAAGCATTTATTGAGTCCCTAGATGCTATTGGTTAACAGCTGGGATCCCAACAACCAGCTGACCCCTTGCCACCTCATGTCCCAGATACCCCTCAAAGCCTGTTGCAGAGGACCTTGCAGTCAAAATCCAGGATTTAGTTAAAGAAATTCATGACCTGAAATTGTCGGGGGACAACCTTCAAATGGCCCTGTAGCCTCTAATAGCTAAAATACTATCCTTGCAGGGAGAAGCCAACCGCTACCTGGTGCTTGTGGCAGGATGAGAATGTCAAATTAAAAAAAAAACATTTATTCTTTTCACTAAGTCCTATTCTCTTAAACTTTTCTGTCTATCCTTAATTTCTTGTCAGGGTGGCCAACCTGACAATTCTGTTCTCCTATCTGTGCTATACCTTTAATCTGTTGTCACTCTAGCCATCAAAACTGCCACATGAAGTTAAAAGCAGATCACCTTTAAAGCCTCCTGCTATGTAAATTCTGTGGAAGATTTTGAATCCCCCAAGAAACAAGAGTGTTTCCAACACCAGAGCAGATTGCCATATAGCCCCATTTTAAAGCGAGTCTCTGCAAGACTGGAAGATGAGCAAGCAGGCTGTTGCAAGGGAGAAAGTAACTCTCCTGCAGCCGCTGTTAGATCTCGCCCTGCTGCCTGAAAAACAAAGAGATTAAATAAAGTTAAAATAAGTACTGCAGCATTAGTGCAGACTGTTACTGTGTATAAAAACATGATTTGGGGTGTTTGACTTGTTATTGTGTTGTTTAAAGCTACAAAGAAGTGAAGTACAGTATGGGGAGTGAAATAGTGCAATGTTTGCCGACTGCTGAAATGGGAGAGCTGTCGTGGGGGGTGGGGGTGGAGAAATGTAAAACATAAAAATATGTTTAAATACAGTTCTAGCACAGTAAATTAAGGATAATAATAATACTAGGCTCTTTTTGGAATGTATGCAAATAATAAAAATGTGTTCAAATGAAGTAAAGGTATAAGTAGAAAAACTAAGCCAAGTAACAAATTTAAGGGATAAATAAACAAAGCTGAATAGTGATAGAGCTACTCTGGCTTCCCAGAATAAATAGAGTGCACCCCTACTCTGTTTTATCTGGGAAGGTTAGAAGTCCTCTATAAACAAGTTTGATTTTCTTGGTGTCTTTATCTGAAATGGTGGCAGGTAGCAAGAGATGGCTTTATAGAGCTGGCAGCCCAGAAAATGGCTGCTAATATAGAAGTGGTGGTGATGTCATTGAAAGGAGGGCTAAAAGGTCCTTGATGATGCTTTCACCACCAATTAAGGTTCCTCTAAGTTAAAATGAGTTCTTATAGAGTATTACTAATATTATGCTGAAAAAAGACATAATAAGCTTTAGATTTGGAGAATTTGAAGTCTTATCTTAAGTTCCAGAGTAGCGGAATAAGATTTTTTGGTATAATTGATAGTCACATGTCAATGATGTCATGATTATTGTACTATATTAACCTCCCCACCAGGAGGCTAATGCAGGTGTGCTGGTCAGTTTCTTCTGACCAAGCAAGGGAGAGGAGGTTTGAGTACCTACACACCATAGTGGATAAAAATATTGAATATACAGAGAAGAGCAGGAGTCTGAGGAAAGACTAGCCTAATTACTTTTTGTTTGTTGTTATTTGGTGTGAAAGTTTAAACACCCATTTCTTTTCTGTAAATATTTTTGAACAGTTAACTTTTGTTATCATTTTTGGAAAATAAATTGATAAACGCCTACCCAGCGTTTTATGCACTTGATTTAAGGACTGGTGTCTGTTATTGAACCCACATGCTCACAGTCCTACCACATCTGGCCCCCTACCTTCTAGCCCCACAACTCTGTACTGACCAGACCCAAAGCAATTGATCTCAAGTTATAAAGGTCATAGATACTAGCTTGATCCCAATACCAATACGGAGATAGAAGATTATATTTTGATTTGAAATCACAATTGGAATACTTTGGGATATGTAACCCTGTGGACTGGTTGTGAATGTTAAGGTTCCTGTTGTATCAGAAGTTCAAGCCTGGATGACTAGGTAAAAACCTGAGATCAAAACTGATTTTGATAACATGTACACAGCCCTGATTAAAGAGTACACCACTTATCAAAGTCCCATAGCAGCTTTTAAAAAGACATGCCAAAAAATCAAGCCTCAAAGGATCATTACAAAATCCTGAGTAGAATTTTTTTTTCAGAAGGGGAGGGGAAAGACCCAGACCTGTTTTCACACCAAAAGGAGGTCTTTGTAAAAGGCCTCCACCCCTCTGTTAGGACATTAGTCCAGCCACAGGTAGAACCAGATACTCCATTGAATGATACTGTAGAGCGGGCCCAAAAAATGTTTAGAACTGTCAACCCAAATGCAGGTAAGAAGCCTACCACGGGCACTCAAAAAAACCTTTTGCCATTACTAGTGATCAGGCCTGTTTCAAAATGAAAGGAAAAGAATTCCCCCAAACAGGCAGAAGGCTACTTCCACCCTTCCTAGAGATAAGAAAAATTCCCAAATCAGGGAAGGAAAGCTGAAACCCTAAATCAAGTAGCCCCACAACCCAAACAAAAGGGGTTAGAGGCTTCCAAACAGCCTCTGAATGCCTAGAATTATATACCATGGCCTAACTGAGACACTAACGCTTATGCTATTGACCAGCTAAGAAGGCAGATCAGACAATTAATGGAGGAAATTCATAGGTACACTTATAGAGTTCCGTAAAGGTGCTCTGCCCAAAACACTAATGCCACTCCTTTCACCCCTAGAAGTGCCCATCTCATGACTACACACCAGCACCAGATCCCACTCCTCTTCCACCTGGCATGGGGGGGGACAACTTTAGGACAGTCAATACATTGTAATTAAGGTAAATATTAAAGCATGTAAAAACATTTTTGGTTATCTATAAAAAAAATGCTTTCAAAAGTATATGCTTTACATTAAAAGAGATATAAAAAATATTTTACTCCAGTTAAAAACTGTAATTGTATTTCCTAAACCCCCTGACATACCTACTAGAGCAGAGAGAGCCACCTCCCAATTCTTTTCTGGTTTAAGAGCATATGGAGCTACTTCTGGATTAGACATGAACACCATGAATTCAGTTAACATTTCTAAAATAAAGAGTACAGTTAAGGAACTTCACAAAGATAAAGGTAACATAAAGGCACAACTTGCAACACAGCAAAAGCTTCTGTCCAACATAGGAAGGACTGTAGGAGATATAGTAGTTATGGTTAACCTCCATACCACCCTTCTCAATAGTACCATGCAAAAACTCCTTAACCTAACTCAAACTGTAGGTGATGATCTCATCACTATTCAACAAATTAGATCACTTGCACAAGAATTGCTGAGGGAAGTAAATAGTGGCATAGGAGACTTCATGGCAGGAATAATTCCATGCTATTTAGTTCCCCCATTGACGACAGAAAGTTTGAGTGTAGCCACTTCAGAGAAAATAGAGCCACTACATGTGAGTAACACTTACAGTCTTGGAAGCGCTATTCATGTTCACGTTGATTTAAAAGACATAACCATTGCCTTTATATTAAATGTTCCTCTGGTAGAACAACAGACTGTCTGCAGGATAAAAAAACATTCATAATGTGGGTTCCTGGCAAGAAGATACAGTACCTATGCTAAAATTGAAACTCCACCTATAGTGGTATACCATGAACTTAATCCAGGTTTATACTTAGTCCCAGACTTACAGATGTGTCAAACTACTAAAGAACAAAATTGGCTGTGTCCCAATAAACATTTCCTAAAAGATATCACTGAGGTTCTTTGTGGCCTTAGCAACACCAATGCCCCAGAAAAGTGTAAGATTATTTGACCCTTGCAGGTAAAGCTAAGAAAACACATGCTGAAATCACAGGAGCTCAATGGCTAGTTAGCACCAATTTTATGGAAGTCACTGTTACTTATAACAGATGGGTACTACTACTACTCAGCTCACCTTACCCAGCAAAGCAGTGCTTATCTCTGTTCCTGCAGGTGCACATATCCATTTTGGACATATCACCTTGTATCCCCTTGATCCAGTTTCCCAGGAAATAGAAATCACTCCCATTTCTGCATTACAAGGTCATGAATTTTAATTAGCTGATGACCTTGAGAATCTTTTAGATGCCAAGGACCTTCATGAAATTGAGATCATTGTCTCTGAGACTGACTTGGTTATCTCTGATAAACAGTTCAGCACCAGTGATAAGGAAAACATTCACATACCAGTACAGTGGCCTCTTCTTATCGCATTCCTTTGTGTCTTAAATATGACCTTGGTTCTTGCTTTTGTGTAGATGTTGTATTCCACCCACAAGCAACTCCATACTCACCACATGAGAATTCAGGACTTATATAACCATGCTTGGGGACTAGAAATGAGACCACTTACTCCACCTAGATCTATTCACAACCAACCCAACTCTCCATCCTTAGTTATTATAAATGAAGAGGAAGAGGAAGAATATGCTAACATGAAACCCCTTAGGGAAAACCCATAACACCATAATCCATAGGATCCACCTTTAGAGAAAACCAAAAGAAACAAGTAAAGTACTCCAATAAAAAATCTGCTATGGCATAGCTCAAGAAACAACAAAAGCAAGGCTTAAACCTTAAAGAGCTCATTTTAGTATGTTTAGTTAAAGTAAAACATGGCGGACAATGCTTGCATGCACCCCTACAGGCTGTGTTATAGTGAAGGAGTTGTAACCTTTACTTGCATTGATGATTTTGATATAGCTAGCAGTAATCTTCCTATATGTTGAAAGGATGATATTGATTAGGTATAGTTTAATTGAAACATATCTCAGCATTTCTGGATGTTTGCTTAGTAAATGTATACTTTAGTTTACTTAAAATAGTTGCTTAGGATAGATATGTTTAGATTTCATCTTAATATGTTGATTTAGTGAATAACAGCTTTAAAGTAAAAAAAAATTATGGAACCGTGATTCTCATAAATTCACATTACTACAATTTGACAACTCCTTAAGTGCCACCACCTTTTATGATGCACCAATGTTATGGCGGTGCTGCCCTGTAGGCGGGGGGTTAGTGTGCAATAGCAGCCGTAAGCTACCAGATTCTGCCAAAGTGTGAAAAAGATATACACTTAATCTCAACAGCCAT
This sequence comes from Neoceratodus forsteri, assembly GCA_016271365.2. Classification (NCBI taxonomy): domain Eukaryota; kingdom Metazoa; phylum Chordata; order Ceratodontiformes; family Ceratodontidae; genus Neoceratodus; species Neoceratodus forsteri. The sequence goes on from CM028129.1 coordinate 467,349,495, forward strand.
AAAATGTGCATTAAAAGGGTGTCATAAAATCACTGCTTTCTGAGCTCCTACAGCCAGCTGTCCTGCAGTATTTCATCCAGGTATATGGGCCCTTGTAGTAAAATAAGTCATGTAACAATCTACATTAAGCTTAACTTCAAGAAAATTTAAATTGCCAAATGAACATATTCTCAAAGCTCAGACATTGTGCAAAGAGCTGACAGTCCCAAAAGTATTTTGAACTCAAAGCTCAGCATTTTATTAGGTCATCGGATCAGGCTGCCAGAAGCTTGCAACAGACCTAAGAAACCCAGACAGCTAACTCAGGGACAAGTTCCTCAAAAGGAAGACCATCTGCCACTACCAACTACAGTACCATACCCACAAGTGACATAACCTCCATCACATCATTTTTGAACATGTACAGTGTAAGGTCTTGTGGTTATAAGTCTAATAATTGTTACCTTGTGGACAAGTTCAAAGTACAACAGACAACGGTGCTGACAGGAGGTCTAGCAAGATGAAAATAATTCAGCATGTATGCTGTAGACTTCAACCAAGTTAAGACCTTTGCCCAAATATGGCTATATCATTTCACAACCTCAGTGTCATCTGTAAGAAATATTTGCCTATATAATGTGACTCTAAAGATCAATATGTTGTAGTACCTACTTGCTTTGTCTGACTGTGTTCCTTCATCTCCGGAAGAGATAACATATCTACTCTACTACAGTGATTTAAAAAAAACTATTATTCTGCTGAACTCTAAAGACGTTTGGCTTTTGCCAGAAGTAAGAAACATTTAAATTATATTATACTAACGTTGCCATTTATTTAAGCCTCAAGGAAAAAGAACAGAATTCACATGAGCCAGGAAGAGACCTTCTTCACACAGTCATGCAAGATACTTCAAATCTCCATACAGAACGGATACAAGAGACTATTTGAGATATTTGGCCAAGTATAACTTCACAGACTTTAAGCTGTTTGCCTAACATGTGTCTTAAGAATCCTGGTTCCATATTAAATGCATAAAGATAAAATGCAATGAAATATTGTTTAATGCTAGCAAAAATTAAAAGTACTAAGAAATTGTGTACTTGTGTTTGTTGAGGTTATTCTTCAGTGAATACTACCTTAAAAGCCCAATAAGATAGAAGTTGCAGGGCCCTATACATACGTAGTGAAGATTGTGTAAGGAGATAAAGTACACAAATAGGCAAAAGTCTAAATGAGATTTTCTAGGAATGTTTTGTACTGTTTAACTGTCAAAAATGTTTAAATGTTAACTGTATTGAAATAACCAGCTTTTGATTGCACTGCATGTTCAAGTTTAAATCTGTCATCTGAGATGTAACCACGATAAAACATGTAAACACAATATACTGCACACCTTTCCTTAAGCAGCTACAGTAGTAGTGCTGAATTAGTCAAGGGATTTTTAAGGATTTTTAAAAACCCCTATTGAGAATTGTGAAACTATTTCTTAGGGATTTTGTTTTGTTTGCTAGTGTGTTCACTGTTACCTGGAGAGGGTGATCCCATCTGATAGTGTAGTTGAAAATCTACCAGATATCACTTAAGTATTGTAATAGGAACTGGCCTCTTTCTGTAGGTATAATAAGTGCTGATGGTATGGAGGATACAGAAATCCATATGTAATTTATTTTTATGTTATTGTTTTCCTCTTGCAGGAAAAGGGTATATTTAACAGATTGTGAAAGGTGCTGGAGGGCTTGAGAAAGATTCATTTGACAAATATAGATTGTTTGCTGACTACTGGTCGTGAAGCAGGAGACAGAAATTTATATATATATATATTTTTGCCTGCGCATGAGCTTGCCAGTCAGTTAGTGAGTGTAAACTAAAGTGGACTGCTGTGCTGTCATGGAGATTGGTCTGGTGGTGTCACTCTTACCTATCACCTTGTAAGTTGATTGGCTTGTGGCTTGTCAGTGTGTGGTATAGGCACAATAGCATCCGTAGGCCGCCAGGTTCTGCCAAAGTGTGAAAAATATATATACCTTAATCTCAACAGCAATAAAATGTGCATTAAAAGGCTTGTCATAAAAACATTGTTTTCTAAGCTCCTGCAGCCAGCAGTCATGCAGTATTTCACCCATGCATATGGACCCATTGTAGTAAAATAAGTCATGGAACAATCTACATTAAACAATATGCTTTAAGCTTTCTAACTTCAAGAAACGATAATGCCAAATGAACATATTCTCAAAACTCAGACATTGTGCAAAGAGCTGGCAGTCTCAAAAGTATTTTAAACTCAAAGCTCAGCATTTTATTAAGTCATCAGATCAGGCTACCAGAAGCTTGCAACAGACCAAAGAAACCCAGACAGCTAACCCAGGGTGGGACAAGTTTTCAAAAGGAAGACTTAATTTGTCACTACTGATTGCAGTACTATAACCACAAGTGACATAACCTCCATCACATCAGTTTTGAACATGCGCAGTGTAAGGTCTTGTGGTCATAAATCTATTAATTATCACCTTGTGAACAAGTTCAAGAGGACAATAGACAAGGTTGCTGACAGGAGGTCTAGAAAGATGAAAATAATTCAGCACATGTGCTCTAGACTTCCAACCAAGTTTAATGCTAGCAAAGATTATAAGTACTAAGGAACTGTGTACTTGTGTTAGTTAAGGTTATTCTTGAAAGAATACTACCTTAAAAGGCATATAAAGTAGGGAGTTACAGGGCCCTATGCACACGTAGTGAAGACTGTAAGGAGATAAAAGTGCACAAATAGACAAAAGTCTAAATGAGATTTTCTATGAATGTTTTATACTGTTTAACTGTCAAAAATGTTAAATGTTAACTGTGTATTGAAATAAACAGCTTTTGATTGCTCTGCATGTCCATGTCATCTCAGAAGTAACCACCACAAAACAGGTAAACACAATGTACTGCGCACCTTTCCTTAAGCAGCTAACAGAGATAAATGAATTACTAGTAATTGTATTTACACTGGGGCATACATATTAAGTGGGCATCTAAGAATCAGTGACGATAATTCTGAATCATCATTGTTAGCATCTGGCACTGCAGCATGTCATCATCTGTCATGCATGTGTTGTTGATGTATGTAGAAAACATAGAGAGAAGAATAAGAGGAAAAGGAGATGCGGGGGGGGGAAGGATCAATTTAATGTTTCACTATTCCAGTTCAAACAAGTACAAGTTCTGCAGGTAGTGGACGTGGTGATTGGAGTTGGTCATGGTGGAAAAGGGACTGGGAGTTATGGTCGTGGGGCTATGAGGACAAGGGCTGCTAGGCACATAATAGTAGACAAAGAAACCATGGATCATTAATCCTCAGAAAACCACTGATTCTATTCCCACTGCAGTGCAAGCAACCTTCCCTGGCAGTCATCTGCTGCATCTGGTGATGAAACTATCCCAAGCATCCATATGAACATCAGTTTTCCCTTTTCTGTCTTCAAGTTCTTCCAGTTCCCTACTCAGAGTAGAAGTGATCTATTGACAAATTCAAATTCTAGTTCCAACTCAAAAAAGTTGTCTTCCATTTGCTGCCCAATTCCTCAAAGTCCTCTCAGAAATCGCTTCTGAAAACAGCATAAGTGAAGTCAGGCAGCAAGCCTAAATCATGAGTTCAGTTTCATGATTAATGTTTTCGCACATAAATAAAACAAGTAAATAATAATATTAATAATAATAACAAATACCAAGTAACATAAATGATCATATATTAAATGTTATACCATTTTACATCACATGTCAAACTACATGATCATATACCATATATTATATCATATTATATTTAATTATAGTATCATCTCATATATCAATACAATGTCAAATTTTATTATTTTATCCTATTATTTATGTAGTTATGGTAAGTGCACTAGGAAACAAAGTGTCTATTTTCAGGAGCTACTCAGGATAAATACAGTTAACAACAAGTGAAGAATACATGTAGCAACAAAAATAGTGATTGAATCAATATCAGTGTAACTCATTATAGTTGGAGGAACCACTTACACATACAAGATCACATTAACTTGGTAACAAGAACAGTTAGATTAGACACGATATAATATTAAATTGTATTATCTGTTCATATATTAAATTATAACCAGTTATATTGTTTCATAATAGATATCAGATTATAACAGTGTATTTTATCTTCGCATATATCATAGCAGATTATATTTTGACTCTTATATAAAATTATGCCAAATGATATTATCTGCTCATATATCTGCTGCCCTGCCCAATATCATCTGAAGGCATGTCACAGTGCCCCAAAATAAGTTCTCTTAACAGTTGCTGCCCCAGTGCCCAGTTCTGCTCCAGAAGTATACCTGCCCCCCACCACCACTGCCTATTCACTGTACCTAAAAAATGGATTGTCTCCAGTGGGGGAATATTTTACAGATGATATCACAAACCCCCTGAAGTTACAATTTCTTGGCATATAAAGCCAGATTTAAGAATAACAACAACTACCAATAATATTTACATTAAAATTTAAACTATAAAAGGACTGTGGCTTCAGAGAACAACACTTTCTCTTCATCATCATCATCCTCCCTCCAATATGACTTAGGTTTTGCACATTATTCATCGCTGTAGCATGTGGGTGACACCACTTTATTCCCTGCCTTCACACTGTACTGAGTTGGTCAAGAAGGATTAGTATCCATCACCTTCTTAGATTCTATTTAAATGTTCCACTCTTCTTTAGATAAAAAGAATGGAATATCTTTAAAGCGATTTTGTCATGTTTGCCATAGCAAATGGGAGTAGTAGCCTGTAGGAGTTGTGAATTAATACCCTACCATTCAAACTGCCCAAAAGTGCTGTTTTCCTTGAAAAAATGCTTGTATTTCTGTGTTCTGCTTCATTTGCATAACCCTGTCTCTTTTTTTCCTCAGTGTTGCAACCCCCAATTATGACATCATGCAAGGAAGCATAGTTTATAAGCACTATGTTGAAACTGAGATCTCTGTTGGTCAGTCTTGGTACAGCAGACATACTTTTCTTTTACAATTTTGGACTCATAGCAGAAGCTGGACACCAAGGAAAAGAAAAGCAGTCTGATTCATAATTACACTTCAGAACTACTTATCGTCTTCAAGCCCTATAACTTAAACATAGAAAAGTATTATCGGACTCCCAAATTCTGACAGGAGCTGTCACTTGAGACCTGTCACTTAACCAGCAGGTAGTAAAAGTCAAACACATCTACAGACGAAATTATCTTTGTGGCCTACCTGCATCACAATAACAGTTTTCCAGAAACTTTTCTATAGACTGTACTGCTGTAAACACTAGTGACATAGGAGACTGCACTTTGATGAGGAAGACAGAAAAATCAGCCATGCACTGTACCCATAATGCCTCATATATATATATATATATATATATATATATATATATATATATATATATATATATATATATATATATCCCCTAGGATGAAACTCACTTTTAAAGCACTCTGCAGTATGCTTCAGCAGACCTACTGAATAAAGCAATGTAATTTCAATGGCAATTAGTCCCCTTTGTCATGCAGCAAACTGTGGCATTCACTTCATCCTGGCAGTATTACATTTTCCTGAATGAAAAAAGGGACTAATTGCCATTGAAATTACATTGTTTTATTCAGTAGGTCAGCTGCAGTATTCTGCAGAGTGCTGCAAAATGTGCTGTAGAATTGGTTTAATCCTGAGGGCAACTAGTGTGTATACATATATATATATATATATATATATATATATATATATACATAGATGTTGACAGCAGAGAAGGGCCTACAGCCTACCTAATCTGACCATCTGTGCATGTACTTAGGTTATTCAAGCTTCTCTAGAACTAGGTTATATGTCTACTTAGTAGGTGCTATTCTGCAATTCCCACTACCAAAATAGGGGACTGCACCTCTGAGTAATGAACATTTAAGTCAACTTTATAATTTACGTAGAATTCCTTGTTGCTGTATGTAAAACATTAACAGTTTCCTTGCATGACATCATTCTGGGGGTGTGGTTGCACACAGAAAACTGCAGGGCAGGCAGAAACAAAAACACAAAAACTAACTATGACAGATTTTTTTATAAAATAAATTGCAACTTCAGCATCTGAATCATGGGTGGCAATTGCATACTATGTGAAACAGGCAGTTGGAGAATGTGACTAAATCACTTTAAATACTCTGGGTACTTAATCGTTGTCACAACTCATCATTTGGTATGCATTTATTTCAAACAACATGGCACCAGCTGTCAGTGCCACTGCAGTCACATATGTGTCATGGATGTGGACAACTGCCCATGTGCCTTGAGACACTATACATTGTGCTATTTATTATTATCTTTATGATTCATCATGCGTTCATTCACAAATCATGTTTTCTTGTCATATACATATAAATACATTTGAAGTATTCAAAAATATTAAATTATATTGCTGTCATCTACTACACTATTAAATATATTGTCATTTCTAAAGACTGCACAATTGCACAGAAACAAACTGCAGAGCACCTGCAAACAATCACAAAAGGAGACTAACAACAGTTCAGTACAAATCACCCACTTCACTTTGCTAGCAGGCTTATTTATTCATATATAGTCCCCATCCAGTTTTAATTCAGGTCCCCACAGAAATGTTTGCAGTAACAGCACAATCCAAATACAGCTTATATCAGGTGGATAATCTTTGCCGACCAGAGCAAGGAACAACTAAAGCACAAACATACACAACTCTCAAAATGCTTCACATACTGTTTTGTGGTGAACTAGAGGAGTACTTCCGTAGATTGAGACTTAAAGAATTCTTTTCATGGCAGGGAAGAAATCACTGGTAGTGAAGGCAGTGCAAACAGCAATAATGTAATGGATAAGAAAAGAATCTGATTTTACCCCTCAAGTGGGAGTAACAAAAACTAGACAATTATATTAATTGTTTCCGCCAACAAGTCAGTGGTCAGATCCTTACCAGGCAAAAACAAACCCATTATAACCTCTCTCCACTGGAACAGAGAGCTATAGGGACACTGAAATCAAACCACAACATTGTCATCAAAAAAGCTGATAAAGGTTCTGCAGTGGTGATTTTAAACAGAGAAGACTATATTACTGAAGCTAATAGACAGCTAACAGATCTTACATACTACAGAGAACTGGAGGGGCCCCACTACAAGATATAAAGATGAACTATGTGACTTAACTAAAACTTTTCCTGACCATGTCCGAAAGAAACTAGCTCACCTCATTCCTGCTGAACCAAAGCCAGGGACATTCTACATGCTGCCTAAAATACATAAACCCGGCAATCCAGGGAGACCCATAGTCTCTGGTAATGGTACCTTGACTGAGGGATCTCAGGGTTTGTAGAGACCATTTTGAAACCGCTGGTTATGGAAAGAGACAGTTATATCCAGGACACTATGCACTGTTGCGTGTACTTTCTGGTTATAAGGATTTACCACCTGATACCATTTTAGTGACAATGGATGTAACATCCCTCTACACTAATATTCCACACACAGATGGCATTGCAGCATGCCTTAAATACATACGTGAGAAAGGACCAGACCAAAACATCAACCCTGGAGTGGTGGGGAACTTATGGAATTCATTTGACACATAACAACTTCAACTTCAATGGTAAACATTATGTTCAAACTATGGGAACAGCAATGGGCACAAAATGGCTCCACAGTATGCTAAACTCTTTATGGCTGACTTGGAGGAGGATTTTAAGGCAGTATCCCACAAACCACTGGCTTATTTCCGTTACATTGATGATTTGTTTATCATCTGGACGGAAGGCACAGATGCACTCAAAGATTTTCATCACAAACTTAACAATCTCCACCCTACTATAAAGCTTACCTTGGAGTACTCTACCACCAAGGTTAACTTTCTGACACCACAGTCATCATTAAGGATGGAACCTTAAATACATGTATTTACAGGAAGCCAACAGACAGACAGAGATACCTGCACAGGAAAAGTAACCACCTAATCATACAAAAAATCTGTCATATACAGTCAAGCACTCGTTGTCAACGTATTTGTTCAAATGAGGATGACAGAGATACACATTTAGCTATGTTGAAAAACACCTTTATGGAGCAGGGACACTCTTCCAGGGAAATTGACAGGATAACAGAACAGAGCAGCACAAGTACCAAGACAACAACTACTTCAATATAAAGAAAAGACAGCTACAGAAAGAATACCCTTGGTAGTCACATATCATCAGACCTTGAACGTCTGCGTAAGATTATTAAAGATCTCCACCCAATATTTAGTGAGGATGACACCCTTAATTGTATTTTAAGGAACTCCCACTACTATCTTTTAAACAACTGCCAAATTTATCCAGCCTAATTATTGAGACAAACTTTCACGGAACAGAATACCATGTCACACAATAGCTGACGACCCTGCAATCAACGCCCTGCAAGACTTGTGGGCTAATTTCTACCTCAGACTGTGTGGTTACATCACAAAACAGACAATTCCAGGTGCATGGGAGTTATACATGCATGTCACGATATGTTGTTTATTTCATTCAGTGCAAGAGATGTCCACAAACAGGTTATGTAGGAGAGACACGCCAACAGCTCCGCACTAGGATGAACTCACACAGGCATACTATTACAGCAAGGAAGACTGAAAAACCAGTGGGCATCACTTCTCCCAGCCTGACCACTCAGTCTCAGATATGTCAGTAATGGTCTTAAAAGGAAATCTCAAAACACACAACAGAGACGAGCTTTTGAGATTAAACTTATTTTACATCTCAATATGGTAGCAGATGGGATGAACTTGGATATTGGCTTTATGGGACACTACAGAAATTAACATCCACAGACCTTTTCTTCTTCAAGCTGACATATTATAGGACTTCAGCATGTGTGAGATGTGGATGCGTGTATGTATGTGTGTGGGTATGTGCTGTGAGGTATGTGATATAATAGATGTGGGGCTTGCTGTCACATTGAGGTAAGTCTCTATTTAGCTATATGGAGGTATAATGTGTTACTATTTTCATTTCACACACAACAAATTTCTCCTTACTTTTATCTTTGCCTGTGTTGGGGGGATTGATTCCATTGCACCATATTCAGTTTACCCAGCCTGCTAGTGTACATACAGGAGTGTTATCTTATACTGTTATATATAATTTTGTAACTCTGTACATATTGGGATGTGTGATCTCATTTGCTTGGGGTCCTGCACATATCTTTTTACATTAGGCTAATATTGTAGTAATTTACTCAGAATTTCATTACAAGTTGTATTCCTTGGGAACAATTACAGTGACTGAAGTTAATATAGGTTCACTAGGGAGAGATTGAGATTGAGAGTGTATGTGTGTGTGTGTGTGTGTGTGTGTCTGTGGGGACAGAGAGAGAGAGAAAGGAGGGGGAGAGAGAGAGACAACATCTCGTTTAAGCTATGTATCTCCCCACCCACATTATTGTGATGTGGGGTGGGTTAGGTTGTACTGTTTGTATGAGCAGGAGGAGATAAATTATTTTTTATCTCTTTTCAGATTCCCTAGACACTTGTGGTACATGTAGTTGCTACATTCTCAGTATATATTGACATCAGTACATATCAGGATGCATGGTCTGAATTCTTTGAGGTTCCTCTACTAGAGTTTTGTTTAACACTAATATTATCAATTTATATTTATATTATCATTTATATAGTCCTGAGGTTTTGTAATTTCTTGGGCCTTTTATTTAGCGAGAATACAGCTGGGTGACATGTCTAGCTAGGTTTTACACATCACACAGTGTGCACTGATGTTTTTAGACAACTTTACTGGTATTCTTGTCTTTAATGCATACATTGTAATTTCATGAGCCCTATAACTATCTTAGTTTGTCTTTAAGCTGGGTGGGGTTGCCTTTCAGTAATCACATCCTTATACTGACTGTGACACTCATGGCTTGATTTGGGAGTTATCTGCTTCAGCAGTGTTATCTTATGTCAATTAAATTTATGTGTAGGATTCTTTATGTTTGTTGCACCAAGCACATCTTAACCCAAGGTTCATTCGGACTGAGGGCAGTATTGTACTGTTTAATTCTCTGACATCATCTTCTCTGTTTTTTTTTGTTTTTTAAATGAGTATTTTAAACCAATGGGGATTTTTCTGTTTTTCTCTGCATTATCTAGCTGTTATAAGTATTGTATTTTCTAAACAACTGCCATGAGCTTCTGAAGAAGGACTGGTTGGTCCGAAAGCTAGAGCACTTTGTTCTTGTTGTTACATCTATGTTGGTCCATTAAAAGGTATCAAATCATTTGCTTCTGGATCACATTGTCTAGGCATGCCATGCCCAAACAATGTATCTGCTGATGTGATCTGCAAAAGTTTATTCCACATTTGTGACCATATGATATGAACAGTCCTCCAATGTACACAGTAAGTCCACGTGAAAGCCACACATGCTGTTATTTTTAATCTTCTGCAGTAACCAACTAAAGCATACTGTTGGTACTAAAATAAAAAATAGTAATAAATTACATTAAAATAAAAACCTTAGAAGTGGACTAGTTCTTCTAAACACAAAACATTCATTTTCACAAATCATGTTGTCTAGTCATATAAATAAATACCTAAAATTAATACAAAAAACTAATTTTATATATGACTATCAACATATTGCTTTTTATTATCTAGTATATAAAACATATATACTATAATATAAAAATAACAGAAGTAAACTATAAAACAATTCAGATATATTAATATAAAAATATTCTGGTAAAATCTAGGGTGCTGCAAGGGACAATATTGTGATTGCCATAATGTGGAGTTGGAGACTACAGTGGGGTATATATCTTGAGGTGAGCAAAGAATAATAACTATTACTGTAGCTTATAATGGGTTTATAACAGCACCACAAGCAGTATTCCATAGCAGATATGTGCCTATAGCACCTGCCACAAGTAAGTGCTGTAATTCATATCCATTGCTGTCCTCAAAGCTCCTCCAGCTGTAGCCTGTTTACCCTTTGCCAAGTAACTGCTTGGGAGCTGAAGAGGTTCAGCTGAATTTGCAAACTGAACAACATTTTCAGGCATCAACTCAAAGTTAAATCATAACTGGCTGTGGCCTATTTCTTTCTTTCTTACTTCTAGCTTAAGGTGAGAATTGATATATTCTGATTTTAGGACAGACATGTTTTCTACTACTGAATTAATCAGGATTTGCACATCAAGGGCTTTTGACTTTTTGTCACAGTCAGAAATAGACCTGTGATGACAATCCATCAGCAGCAGGGCATATGAGATGTCAAAGCCCAATGTTTATTATTATGGATAACTCTGCAACGATCTGTATTTTTCATGTCTATTATTTGAGGGTTGTTTTGTGAAGATATTTACATCTGAATGTTACCTTTCTCAATGGATCCTACTGAAAAGTACATCTAATTTCTCACTAGGGTAATTCCTGATGTGGAAAACTATAAATAACTAGCATACATTTTAAATATTAAGGCTGTGATATGAACCTGTACATGATACTTTGATAAAAACATTACTCACATCTTGGTTCAATAATTGCTCATCTTCTAATTGTCTTATTTTGTTGATTTTTTTACTACAATTTCAATAGTGTCAAAACTACCCTACAAGGAAATATGTATTTATATTAAAAACAAAAAAGAAAGGGTCCATTGATCATTGCTGTTTTTGTAAGTTGTTATTTTACTCTGTATTCCTGGCCAACTCCTTATCCATTTGGGCCTGGATAAAGTTTAATTTCTGGCTTGCTTTGACTAGTACCCCTCACTCCTCAAACCTTCCACAACTGTACTGGGAGAGGAGAGGTGATTACCACAGCATCAAGTATGAAAACAACATAGAGAGCATGAGTAGCAACTCAGACATGAAGTCTTTTGTTGTACAACATATGGATTAAGCGCAGTTGGACATGCAAATGAGTTACAGTTTTTAACTCCAGCAGCATTAGTAAAGAAAGACAACCATTTATCTGAGCATGAATACTCCACGGTCATTGTAGAAATAGGGGTATTCCATAGGGCATTCAAAAAGGCTTTTGCTCTCTTTTGTCATCAACAATGTTGCCTAGAAAACAGTGACAGAGCAATGCATAGCCGCAAGTGTTAGAGCAGTAGTGTTGACTATAAAAAGCTTATACCTGGATGCCCTATGGAATGGTCTACATTATTTTACCTGGGCAATAACCCAAATTGATTGATGGTTGAATGACATTGTAATCAGGCTAAGGCTACAGTGAAAGTAACATGGGCTGTGGTGGAAATAACATACAATTACTTGTGACTCCTTTAATACATGGTCTGAATCTATTTTTCAAATGCTGTAATAACTGGGTCACACAGTTATTGCAGCATTTGCTTTGACTCTTCCATCAGTCAAAATCATCGTGCTACCTCATTCACGCTGTTCTGTGAGTGGGCAGGCTGAACAGTTCCACAAACATGACAACTCCATTTCCACTTAGCGATGAACCACTACAGCAATGGAGAGTTTCCATTATTGAAAATCTCTTCAAATAATTATTATTTATTGTTTTTAGAATTTACCTGGTTGATCCTGCCTTTTAAATGACTAAATAGTATTTGGTTGATCCTTTTGGTTTTGGGAAATTGCAAGTCCACCCCTGCACAATCATCAAAGCGACTGTGCCTGATTCTTTGCACTGGATTAAACACATTTCAGCACTATTTAGAAGGGAATATCTTTTCAAACTTTGTCATGTATTTTTCAATGTAAAGTCAGACATTTGGAATAGGGGGTGAGTGTGTGTGTGTGTGTGTGTGTATGTGAGTTTGTGTGTCTGTGTGTGATAGAACTCCTGCATCAGTAGTTATAAACAAGCATTTGTCAGTGCCGACTGTTGATTACTTTGGTCTGTTGAGCTTGCTCACTACCCCGTGTCACTCACTTCTTCTGTTTCTCCCAGTGCTGCAGGCTGTCCTTTTGTATTGGGCTTCTGCCTGCATTGGCACCTTTCCTGCCCACAAAGAAATCTGCAGCAGTCACGATGGGGTCTGTTGAGCTTGCTCACTCCCCCCCTCTCTCACTATCTTGTTGCGTTTCTCCCGGCACTGCTGGCTGCACTTTTCTACTGGGCTTCTGCCTGCGTTGGCACCTTTTTCTGCCCACAAAGAAATATGCAGCCATTGAGGTCACTTTCTCCGCCTGTCTCAGTCACTCATTCTGTTTCTCCTGGTGCTGTAGGCTGCTCTTTTGTACTAGGCTTCTGCCTGCATTGGCACCGGTTACCCCCCCGACAGTGACGTTTCGCCAGCAAGGTCCCCCACAGTGACTACAGTGCCATGCCACTGGGGTCGGGGGCAAAGCCACCTGAAGAAAACACAGGTAGCCTGTGGGAACCAGCAGCCGACTGCAGAATGTGGTCGACCTGCTGGTATCGCTGACAGGGCGTTCAACAAAATTTTCGAGCACCAGTCGTTGATCACATTGGTATGTTTTCTGCCCACAAAGAAATCTGCAGCAGTCCCAACACAGCTCCATTGAACTTGCTCACTCCCCTCTCTCCTTACTCGTTCCATTTCTGCTGGTGCTGCAGGCTGGCCTTTGGACTGGGCTCCTGCTTGCATTGCCGCCTTTTTCTGCCCACAAAGAAATCCACAGAGTCATGATAGTGCTCCATTGAGCTCACTCACTCCCCCTCTGTCATTCACTCATTGTGTTACTCCCAGCGCTGCAGGCTGCCCTTTGTACTGGGCTCCTGCCTTGCATTGGCACCTTTATCTGCCCTCAAAGAAATCCATGGCTGTCCCGACAGAGCTCTGTTGGGAGTCCTCACTCCACCCGTCTCACTTCGCTCATTCTGTTTCTCCTGGTGCTGCAGGCTGCCCTTTGTACTGGGCTGCTGCCGCATTGGCACCTTTTTCTGCCCAAAAAGAAATTTGTAGCTGTCCCGACAGAGCTCCGTTGAGGTCGTTCATGCCCCCACTTTCACGCACTCATTCTGGTTCTGACGGTGCTGCAGGCTGCCCTTTTGTACTGGGCTCCTGCCTGCATTGCTGCCTTTTTCTGCCCATAAAGAAATCTGCAGCTTTCCTGACAGAACTCCATTGAGGTCGCTCACTCCCCCTGTCTCACTCGTTCATTGTGTTTCTCCTGGCACTGCAGGCTGCCCTTTTGTACTGGGCTCCTGCCACTGTTGTCACCTTTTTCTCCACACAAAGAAATCTGCATCAGTCACAGTAGAGCTCTGTAGAGCTCGCTCCTTCCACTCTCACTTGCTCATTCTCATTCTCCCACTGCTGCAGGCTGCCCTTTTGTACTGGGCCCCTGCATGCATTGCTGCCTTTTTCTGCCCACAAAGGAATCTGCAGCACTCCCAACAGAGCTACATTGAGCTCACTAACTCTCCCTCCCTCACTCGCTCGTTCTGTGTCTCCCAGCACTGCAGGCTGCCCATTTGTATTGGGCTTCTGTCTTCATTGCTGCCTTTTTCTGCCCACAAAGAAATTCACAGCTGTCCCAACAGAGCTCCGTAGAGGTCGCCCACTCGTCCTGTCTCACTCGCTCATTCTGTTTCTCCTGGCACTGCAGGCTGCCCTTTGTACTGGGCTCCTGCCTCTGTTGGTGGCTTTTCTACCCACAAAGAAGTCTGCAGTAGTCCTGACACAGGTCCGTTGAGGTAGCTCACTCCTCCTCTCTCACTATCTCATTCTGTTTCTGCCGGCGCTGCAGGCTGTCCTTTTGTACAGGGCTCCTGCCTACATTGCCGCATTTTTCTGCCCACAAAGGAATCCACAGCAGTCATGATAGAGCTCAGCTGAGCTAGCTCACTGCCCCATCTCACTCATTCATTGTGTTTCTCCCAGTGCTGTAGGCTGCCCTTTGTACTGGGCTCCAGCCTGTGTTAGCACCTTTTTCTGCCCACAAAGAAACCCGCAGCTGCCCGACAGAGATTTATTGAGGCTGCTCACTCCGCCTGTCTCACTCACTAATTCTGCTTCTCCTGGCACTGCAAGCTGCCATTTTGTAGTAGTCTCCTGCCTCTGTTGGTGCTTTTCTGCCCACAAAGAAATCTGCAGCAGTCCTGACAGAGCTGCATTGAGCCTCGCTCACTCCCCTCTCTCACTCGCTCGTTCCATTTCTCTTGGCTCTGCATGCTGCCCTTTGTACTGGGCTCCTACCTGCTTGCAGCTTTCTTCTGTCCACAAGAAATCTGCAGCAGTCATGATAGAGCTCCATTGAGCTCCTCACACTCCCCACTCTCACTCATTAGTTCTGTTTCTCCTGCCGCTGCAGGCTGCCCTTTGTACTGGTCCCCTGCATACATTGCTGCCTTTTCTGCCCACAAAGGAAATCTGCAGCTGTCCTGACAGAGCTCCGTTGAGCTCACTCACCCCCCTTCTTCACTCGCCATTCTGTGTCTCCCAATCCTGCAGGCTGCCCTTTTTTACTGGATTCCTGCCTGCGTTGCCACCTTTGTGTGCCCACAAAGGCATGTGCAGCAGTCCAGACACAACTCAGTTGAATTCACTCACTCCCTCTCTCTCACTGTCTCATTCTGTTTCTGCTGGGGCTGCAGGCTGGCCTTTTGTACTGGGCTCCTGCCTGGGTTGCCGCCTTTTCCTGCCCACAAAGAAATCTGCAGCTGTCACGATGACCTCTGTTGAGCTTGTTCCTCCCCTCTCTCACTCACTTATTCTGTTTCTCCTGCCACTGCAGGCTGCCCTTTGTACTGGGCTTCTGCCTCTGTTGCCATTTTTTCTGCCATAAAGAAATCTGCAGCAGTCCGACAGAGGTCTGTTGGTCTCACTCACTCCGCTGTCTCACTCACTCATTCTGTTTCTGCCAGTGCTGCAGGCTGCCCTTTTGTACTTGGCTCCTGCCTGCATTACCGCCCTTTTCTGCACACAGAGAAATCAGCAGCAGTCATGATAGAGCTCTGTTGTGCTCACTCACTCACTCCTCCTCTCTCACTCATTCTTTCTGTTTCTCCCATCGCTGCAGGCTGTCCTTTTGTGCTGGGCCCCTGCATGCATTGCTGTCTTTTTCTGCCCACAGAGAAATCTGCAGCAGTCCCAACAGAGCTCCATTGATCCCACACACTTCCCCCCAACTCTCTCATTCTGTATCTCCCGTTGCTGCAGGCTGCCCTTTGCACTGGGTTCCTGCCTGTGTTGGTAGCTTTTTCTGCCCACAAAGACATCTGCAGCAGTCCAATACAGATTAGTTAGGCCTCGCTCATGCCTTTCTCGCTCGCCATTCTGTTTCTGCCACTGCAGGCTGCCAGCCTTTGTGCTCCTGCATGCATTGGCACCTTTTCCTTCCCAGAAAGAAATCTGCAGCTGTCACAATACACTGCTGAGCTACCTACTCCCCTCTCTCACTCACTTGTTTTGTTTCTCCTGGCGCTGAAGGTTGCCCTTTTGTACTGGGCTCCTGCCTCTGTTGGCACTTTTTCCTGCCCAGAAAGAAATCCAGCTGTCCTGACAGAGCTGCATTGAGATCACTCACTCTTCTCTCACTCGCTCATTCTGTTTATCCTGGTACTGCAGGCCCTTTGTACTGGGCTCCTGCCTCTGTTGGCATCTTTGTCTGCCCACAAAGAAATCTGCAGCAGTCCCAACAGAGCTCCGTTGCCTTCACTCACTCCCTCGTCTCACTGGCTCATTCTGTTTCTGCGGCACTGCAGGCTGCTCTTCTGTACTGGGCTCCTGCCTGTGTTGCCTCTTTTCTGCCCAAAAGAAATCTGCAGCAGTCATGATACAGCTCTGTTGAGCTTGCTCACCCCCTCTCTCACTGCTCATTCTGTTTCTCCCACCGCTGCAAGCTGTCCTTTGTACTCTGCCCCTGCATGTACTGCTGCCTTTTCTGCCCACAAAGTAATCTGCAGCAGTTCCAACAGAGCTCTGTGGAGCTCACTCCCTCCTCCTCCCTCACTCACCCGTTCTGTGTCTCCCAGCACTGCAGGCTGCCCTTTTGTACTGGGCTCCTGCCTGCATTGTCATCTTTTCCTGCCCACTAAAATCTGCAACAGTCCTGACAGAGCTCAGTTGAGCTTGGTCACTCCCCCCCCAGTCCTCGATCATAATCTGTCCCGAACACTGATTTCTGACAGTGACTGCGGTATTCTGCGCTGTAAGTGCAGAAACACATTCAGCCAGGATGTGAAAATGACGCATGTACTGTTCATAAGGAGGTGTGAACAAATGCCAGTGGTGAAAATCTGGTGTGAAAATATTAATTTGTGTGAAGTTACGGTGTGCGTCAAACTGTGCAACACACACACTCATAACACAGTCATTTTATGGAGTATCATCACCAGATTTTCAACATAGGCATTTTAGGACCTCTGCTCATGAACAGTGCCACTGTCACTTATTAATCTGTCCTGAATACTGATTGCCACACCGACCATGCTATTCTGCACCAGAAGTGTGAAAACACATTTCTGCCAGGATATTGAAAATGACAGCTGTACTGTTCAGAGAGGTTTGAATAATAAGAGCATCCATTGTGTGGAACACCTTGCCACAAGAATTGGTAGAGGCAACTAGTGCCACTGTCTTTAAAAACAGATCAGATGTCTGGTTGAGGATAGTAGATAAATAATGTCCCACATAGTGTGGGGAACAGTCTCGATGGGCTCTGGCCTTCTTGTGTTCTTTCATACCAAGTAATAAGAAGTAATAATAAATGCCAATGTTGAATATTTGTCATGAAAATATTACAAATTCACAAAGTTATGAGTGTGCATAGCAACTGCGCAATGCTCACTCATAAAACAGTCATTTTGGGGATTTTTCCCACCAAATTTGCAGAATAGGCTTTTTGAGAGCCCACCTCATAACAACTGGTACTGTCATTTCATTAATCAATCCCAAAAGGGGATTCTGTGCAGTGACCGCAAAATCACCTTTCGGGGCTGAATAATGCCATGACAGTGCCAGAATTCTCAGGGGTGTCCAAAAACTCCATGTTGAAAATTTAGTGCTAAAATTCAAACAAATGTCTGAGATATGCATCAAAGTTGAAAAAACCCTATTTATTACATTATACAGCTTACCGGCATTTCCTCAATTCATGGTCAGCTTTGAAGAGTGCAGAGCGATGTTCCCAGTCCACGAAGATCGTCACTTTGGACAACTCAGAGAGGTAAGTATGGGGTCAGGGGTGTGGGAGGCAGGAATTGACACAGTAGGTGGGCATGGGTTTTGGGATGGAGCAGGGAGACCATAGGACCATTTCCTTTTTACCGTTAAAAAAAAAGACATTGTGGGGCCATTTTTGATTTTACAGGGGCATGTGGCATGCTGGGGTGGGCTCAAGCATGCCAACAGAGTCTTTTTAGGGGGCAGCTGTAGCCGATGGGAGTTTTGGCACTCCTGTTGACACACAACAAAAGGGGGGGGTTTACATTATACCAATGGGGATTGGGCACCCCCGTCTGCACACAACAAAAGTGGGGGGGTGACATTATGCCAACGGGGATTGGGCACCCCATCAGCAGACAACAAAAGCAGGGGGGGTTACATAATGCTGATGGGGAGTGGGCTCCCTCATCGGCAACATAAACCGTGGGCCACTGAAGCCAATGGGGATTGGGCGCCCGTCGGCAAACAAACATGGTGAGGGGCACATGCTGCCGAGGGGGATTGAGTACCTCCTCGGTGGGGGGGTTAATATTGTTTGTGAACATGGCGGCAAGACGTCACCATGTTCACAAACAATATTAGTGTTTCAAGGTTCTGCCCTGCAATGACAGGTTGCTCCCTCATTACAACGAATGGCTGATGCTGCACTGATGAGGTGGCCCCTGATTACAGTGGCTAAATTGTTACAAGGTTGTGGCATGCTGGCTGAACTAGTGTCAGCAGCAGCATGCCATGGCATTGGGGGAAGAGGGCCAAGCCTTTAAAGGTTGTGGTGGCATTGGCCACAACAGTGCTGCACCTCCACACCTACTTCTGGAGAAAGTTGCTGCAATATGTTTCCTGAGCACACGCACAATCAACATAAAAATAAAGAACAGGCAACTGTGTTTTTATGGATTTTGTTTTACACACCCTTGCTGTGTGATAACCTCATAAGCCTCTCAAGCTTCACTCTCAAGCTTTATGGTCATCACACACACCTCAGTTGTGTAAAAAAAAAATCCATAGCACACAGTTGCATATCCATTATTCTCCAAGTTATTTTCACTGCAGCTGAATAAAAGACAGAAACAACACATTTTATTCTGCAAAGTTATATGTTACTCCAATGGTATACATATTTTTAATATAGTGACCATGTAGCCCCACAACAACTGATAAGTGTTACAAACAAATATAAGGGATATACAATATGGAGAATATTAGCTTTTAGCATAGCAGCTGAACTCTGGTCATTCAAAATAACTGGATACAGCACAAACAAGGTTACCGGCTACACGTATACCATACTGAATCCAATGATTGGATACTTTAAAAAATTATTTAAGTTGCGGATAAAGAGTAACACCCCCTCTCTCACACAAGGCGTCAACTTTTTGTGTTACTCAAATGCTTTGCCAAGAAGTCTTGACAAAGCATTTGTGTAATGTGAAACGTTGACACCTAGTATGGGAGAGGGTGAGTTACTGTTATCCACAACTTAGTAATTAATTTTTTAAAGTATCCTTGCATTGGATTCATTATGGCATGCGTGTTACTAAATCTGTGCAGTTTCTGTCTTTTACTGGCTTTATTAGGGCAGCTGAGCCACTCACCTCCTTCGTTCAAAATAACTGGATGGCTTGTGTCCTTCATATATTGACCCAAGCTGAAAGCTTTGTATGTAGGGTAGTATTTTTACATGGAACACTAATCCTTTTCTCATAGTGTGGAGCCTCAAAATGGTCCAGCACTATAAGAAAGAGGTTAGTGTTCCATGTAATTCATAGGGACCAGCAACTGATTGACACCTAGGAGTAGAGATGTGTGAAATTTGCAAATTTCTTTTTATGAAATATTTCACAAAATTCACCTGTTTTATGAAATTTTTCACGGAAGTGAAATTTGGAATTTTTGCCCACAGAATGCAAAATGTCACCCACAGAAGGCAAAATTTTGCTAGCAAAATGGCAAAATTCACTTTTTTCAGGCAAAATAGCACCTCTTTTCTGACAAAATTTCACATTTCACCGGTGAAATTCTGCATTTTGCACTCTGCAAAATATTTCACATAACAGGAGAATTTCAAGAAATTTTTCACATGGTGAAATCAATTTCATGAGAATTTACCCGCGATATACAACTTCACAACATCTCTATGTAGGAGATGTACATTATAATTACTGTGACCATCACATGCTATGGTTTAGTTTGGCCACTAGAAATAAAACATCCCATTCCAAGGCAAAAATATGGGACTTCAGAGGAGCTGACTTGATAAGATGGCCAACAAAGTTAAGCTAGCCCCAGCAAAAAGAAATACAGGTGAGGGGGGGTACAGGCAAAGTGGGCAAGCATTAAGGATGCAATAGTTGAAGAAACATCCCATTGTGTTAGATAGAAAAGGAAGTGCAAAAGAAGAAGGAAACCACATTGGTTCTCAAAAACAGTAACAGAAAAGGTCAGAGCCAAAAGGCTGGCCTTTAGGAAATATAAGGAACATAGCAGGATGAAGAGGGGGAGGCATACCAAACTTTCCTAAGAGAAGCAGGGAAGGCAGTAAGGCAGGCAAAGACCCAAACCAAGGAAACACTAGCACACACAGTAAAAGAAGGTGACAAGACTTTCTATAGATACATTAGTGAAAGGAGAAAGTCCAGAGGGGGATATTGCTAAGATCAAAGGGGATAAGGGGCATGTGAGGAGGAGGACTACTTAAAGCATCTATCCTAAATAGATACTTCTGCTCTGTTTTTACTGAAGAAGGTAGGCGGGATGCACAGCTCAGCACCATAGACACATGGGGGAGGAGGTGCACTAGTCCTTCAAAGAAAGGGACCAGCAAGAGCTCGATGAGCTCAAGGTGGAAAAGGCAAAGGGACCTGATAGCATACATCCCAGGGTACTAAAGGAGCTAAGGGTGAAACTAGCAAAGCTATTATCAGAACTGTTTAGTGAGTCTCTGAGCACAGAGAGGTCCCAGAAGACTGGAGAAGGGTTCATTTGATCCCACTCCACAAGAATGGTAGCAGAGAGGAGGCAAGAAACTATAGACCAGGCAGTCTCACCTCAGTAGTGGGCAAGATTATGGAAACACTCCTTAAGGAAAGGACAGTACAACACCTGGAATCCATGGAGCACAGGATCCAAGACATCATGGGTTAACAAAGGAAGGCCCTGTCAAACTAATCTCATAGATTTCTTTGACTGGGTAACCAAGTGGTGGTACAGGGGAACAGTTGATGTCGCCTACCTTGACTTCAGCAAAGCTTTCGATACTGTTCTACATAGAAGAGTGATTAATAAGCAGGGTAGACTCAGGGTGGGTCAGAAGTTGGTGAACTGTGTGGCAAACTGGTTGACGGGCAGAAAACAGAGAATGGTGATAAACAGTATACAGTCAGAAGAGAGACAAGTCACAAGTGGGGAACCTCAGGGATCAGTCCTGGGATCAGTCCTCTTCAATATCTTCATCAGTGAGATTGCAGATGGACTGGAGGGTAAGGTTTGTCTGTTTGCAGATGACACCAAGATCTGCAACAGAGTAGATGATCCAGATGGGGTGGGCAGAATGAGAAGAGATATGGATAAACTATCAAAATGGTTGGAAGAGTGGCAACTGGGGTTTAATGAAAAGAAGTGCAAGATCATGCACAAAGAGAAGAGAAACCCCTGAAGCCACCTATAGGCTGGGAGGAGTTGCTGGCAGTCACAAGGAAGAAAGAGACTTAGGCATCATCATCACCGATGACCTGCACTCATCCAAGCAGACCACTAAAGCAGTAGGTAGGCTGGGGATGTTGGGGTGTATTAGTAGGCGTATCACAAGTAAGAGGAGGTAATAATCCCTCTTTACATGCCACTAGTTAGGCCCCATCTGGAGTACTGCATGCAGTTCTGAGGCCACACCTTCACAAGGACATTAACCAAATTGAGGCAGTCCAGGGAAGAGCAACCAAAATGGTGCAGGGACTGCATCAGAAAACATATGAGGACAGAGTAACAGAGCTCAATATGCATATCCTAGAGTAAAGAAAGGAGAGGTGATATGATCGAAACAGTCAAACACCTTCGTGCATTAACAAGGTGAAAGAGTCTAACATGTTTCAATATAAGAAAAATAGCAGGACAAGAAGACACAGCATGAGATTTGAGAGAGAGCTGATTTAAGGGGTAATATGAAGAAGTTCTTTTCACAGCAAGGGTGGTGGATGCATGGAGCAGCCTACCTCAGGATATGGTGGCTATGAATACAGTGCAGGGCTTCAAACAGGCATGGGATAGGCATAAAGGGAGCAATACAGATGACTATGAATAGACAGGCCATTAACAAAGCAAAGACCGATGGCACATTCATAAGGCAGAAAAAGAATGGGCAGACTGGATGGGCCTTGCAGTCCTTATCTGTCATCTTCTATGTTTTATGTTATCAGTTACATCTCACTGGTTAAAGATAGACTCATGGTATTTTAGGCCCAATCTCTGTGCAATTACATCTTTCTGTACTGATAACTGACATGTTAAAGTTGCTCTATAACCATTTATTGATGTTATCAAATGTTAAGATAATGTGTTTCTCTGTGCTACTCAAGTACTCTCCACATACTGTAAAGAAACAAACTACATCTGAGAATCTAATTGTACTTGGGCTGAAAAATGGCAAAAATATAAATTAAAAATAATATTTGTCAGACCATATTAGTAACACTGTAATTTAAGGTCTTTAGAAATTCATGGTTGGTCATGTCTTCCCTCCTTCCTCCACTCCATAAGCAGGGATTTGCTGTACAAACATGTACTGACTTATTGGGATACTCTAGTACCCACTCTACTACCTATGGTACTTTGTCATTCCCAATCATTTATGTTGTAAGCAGAAATCTGACAAAACTTACATAAAGGCCTTTACTATCTTCATGTCTATTGTCTTAACTGGTAGACTGCTTCCTAGGATTATCACCTTCTGGGACAAGCATTGCCTTCAAAAGTTACCCGAGTATCAGAGCATGTCCTCGCATACTGGCTCTATAGTATCTGTGATCTGACACATCTTGCCCTTGGACTCCACTGTAAACAAGACTTTTTCTCATAGATTCATAGATATGTGTCAGCAGAAAAGGACCTTCTTGGCCCATTCCCTCCCTCTTTACTTGCCTCCCACCCACAGATTCCACCCTCCTTCTCCTTGACAACCCCTTGTGTTTGTCCCATGCCCACTTGAATCCATACACTGCTTTGGCCTCCACTACCTCCTCTGGCAGACTGTTCCAAGGCACCACCACTCTCTTAGTGAAGTAATGCCCCGTCATGTTTCCCTTAAACCTACCCCCTCCACCCACGTTCCATGCTCTCTAGTTCTTGCAAGTACTTTCCCTGTGAATAAGCCCCCACCACCACCACTTTATTGATCCCCTTCACATACTTGAATGTTTCTATCATGTTCCCCCTCTCCCTTCTGGTCTTCAGTGGGAACAAATCCAACACCCTCAACCTCTCTTCGCATGGCTTCCCACTTAGCCCATGCACCCGTAAAAAAAGGCCTTTTACTCCGTCTTGTTGCAAACAATGTTGCCTAGCAAAGTGAATAATTTCACAGACTATGTATTGGATAAATAAATAAAATCATTGTTATCATATCTGTCAACATGGAGACCCAGCTTCCAGTCCCTCAAGAGCCACTTGTTTAACCTATGATCATATCAAGTCATGCAAACTCCCAGTACTCCACTCCACTGGGAGGTGACATGACTTACTATGGAAAATAAGGAAAAGCCAGACCCCAATGAAGATAGGCAAAAGAAAATCAGTCAGAACAATGATTCATGGCACACACCAAGCACACTTGATAAAACGAAGTTCCAGACAAATCCTTTGTCTTTTTCCAAAAAGCCTGGGAGCAGGAAAAACATTAGAGGTTTGTCTGTCTGTTTCCCTGACCCAGGAGGATTGTTTTTACTTGCTGCATTCTGAAATAAACAGAGTTCTGAAAAAGACAAAGGATTTGTGTTGAACTTCTTTTTATCAAGTGTGCTTGATGAGTGCCGTGACTCTCTGTTCTGACTGTGTTTAATGTAACTAAGCACCCCATACTATCTTGGTGCGGCTCTGCTGCATTTTCAGTAAATAAAATCCTTCTTATAAATTAGAACACACTTTTTGTGGGGCTTTTGGTTGGCACAGGAAAAAAGCAAAAACAGTAGAACAATACTCAGTACAAATCTAAGCACGGGCAGGAGTGACAGAACAAAATGATGACATCATGTTAAAACACTGCATTGTTTGTACTTGCAAAACTCATGGCTAGATGTTGTCAACCATACACAATGAGCCTGCATTTCCATTAAGTAGTTGAGATGACATCATACCGACTGCTAGAGCAAAGTTGGACAAGTCCATGATGTAATCTCATCCCTGAGATAGAAATACATACTGGCCCAGATATTCAAACTGTGCCAGGCTGTGGCGCAAGCTTGGGCGCAGCGCAACTTGGCTGCACAGGGCATTGACTGAGCGATATTCAGCGGAGCTGCGCCATGGCACAGCATCATTGAATATTGCACCCTGGCCATACACAGTGTGCATGGCCGATGGCACTGCACTAAGCGCAAGTGGTCAGAGTGGAGTAGGGGGATGCACTAGCACAAGTTCCATTGCGTTTTGTGCAGCAACCACAATATTCAAAAGTGCACATGCAAATGGGGCCATAATGTATGCAAGGCGCAAATGGGTCCATTTGCATGTCATTATGGCCCCATTTGCATGCAGGTGCGCTGATCCCTGGTGACTTGTGCCTGGCACCCTGCCAGGCAGCAGCCATCTGGGACTGACGCCCCCTGCACAACGTGGCAATGTGCCCCACAGCCTGATCGTGGGCTTCAGTATACATAAAAATAATCCAATATCCCTGGTGGTCCAGTGGACCGCTGTCTGCCCAATAGCAGGCATTTGTAATAATAAAAGAGAATTCTGTCCAGTATCCCTGGTGGTCCAGTGGACCGCTGTCTGCCCGATCGCGGGCATTTGTGATAAAAAAAGTATTCTGTCCAATATCCCTTATGGTCTAGCGGTACGCCCCCTCCCCACCTGTCCACTGAGCCACACCACCCCGTTCCCCTTCCCAGTCAGCCGGCGGGTGGCAGCACCCCACCCACCTGCCGCCCCGCCGCCTGCCGACGACACCGTAGGTAGGGCTGTATGCCCATTGGTCACAGCGTGAGCCAATGGGCGTGCAGCCATACCACTACACATTCCACATATGTGAATGGATCCATTCACATATCTGGAATTTGTAGTATGGTACAAACTACACACCCATTGGCTCACGCTGTTGACAATGGGCATACACCACCTACGGTGTCATTCGGCGGGCAGCGGGCAGCAGGTAGGTGGGTGCTGCTCCTGCCGGCTGACCGAGTGGGGCAGTGGGGCTCAATGGGCCGGTGTGGAGGGGGATACTGCTAGACCACCAGGGATATTGGACAGAATACTTTTTTTATTACAAATGCCTGCGATTGGGCAGACAGCGGTCCACTGGACCACCAGGGATATTGGACAAAATTCTCTTTTATTATTACATATGCTCGTGATCAGGCAGACAGTGGTCCACTGGATCTCCAGGGATACTGGGCAGAATTCTCTTTTATTATTACAAATGCCTGCGATTGGGCAGACAGTGGTCCACTGGACCACCAGGGATATTGGACAGAATTCTCTTTTATTATTACAAATGCCCACAATCGGGCAGACAGCGGCCCAGTGGACCACTAGAGATATTGGACATAATTCTCTTTTATTATTACAAATGCCTGTGATCGGGCAGACAGTGGTCCACTGGACCACCAGGGATATTGGACAGAAATCTTTTTATACAAATGCCCATGATCGGGCATGGGGGCACCACCAGGTGCAGCGGAGCTCAGGTGGCCACCCACAGATGGCAGCTGCCGTGTTGCGCCCTGCAGTGCGGCAGCTCACCTGTGGGTGGCCATCCGTTGTTCACCTTTTTGATCAACTTTGTGCTTGCACGGTAGGGTTGCACATGCATGGCTCCACACATCCCAGGCTGAATACTGGGCTGTACAGAGTATGCATGGGCACACCCCCCCCCACCTGTGCCTGCATACATTACTGATGCGCTCCGGCGCATCGGGATTTGTGCCGCGCACTTTTCCCTTTTGAATGTCATGCCGGGGCGCATCAGTGGGTTGCACATGGTGCAACACTGTTGCTCCATGCGTAACCTTTAAATATCTGGGCCACTTAAGTTCTGTATGGTAGCCCATACAGTATGTTAGTTATTGACTGACTGACTGATTGAAAATGGGTAGGAGAATTCTTGTTTCTGATTTGCTAATGTCATCTATTTGCTGGTCCAGTATCAGGCATCAGAGACCCAGTAATAATGAGTCCGATCTCTGGCTTCCTGATTACCTTCTAATATCACTGTGCCCATAGAATTTTCAGTTTCAAATTGCCACCATTTTTCTCTCACTTCACAAGAGATACAGCCCCACCCCCAATCTCCTGAAACAATTGCTCCCCTATCTCCTGAAACAATCGGTAAAGAAATAGTAGAAAACTTTCAGGAAAAAAAAGTCACATGTGACACACACTATACCTCTTTTTAAATATTCTGATCAACATCTGACTAAACAACCACAATTTCTGTTATTTGTACCTATACCACTAGCACATCACCTGCTAAGTGCTACTAGAGATAGCTTTTCCAGTTCCATCCTCGCTCGGCTCCCAGCCCCACTCACTACCATCCCAGACCCGTGATCACTGCTATCACACCAGCTTCCAACACACCCGTTGTCTGCTACCCCATTCATCTGGCTGTTTTCCCTGCTCAGCAAAAAAAAGCTGCAACATTTCAAAAAGTAACCATGGGTTTCTATTCTCTCCAGACTTTCTGACTGCCTTTTCAGTCTTCTTTATTGCACACAGCTACCCTGCCTGATCCCAGCACAGTCCCAACTCTGTTGTTGGAAACACATCTATCCCCTTTCATGTTCCTCAGATACAGTAATAACAAGCCAAAAACAGCACTTCTCATAATAATAATGATAAATAAGGCTTCTTTTTCTTGGCACTCTCTTGTATACTTGCAATCGGCCAGCAGCATGTGGGAGGGGGTTGAAGACACTTTGTAGAAGATACCATAAAGAGAACTGTCAGAATAAAATAAAAACTATCAAATAAAGCAGTGCCCTCTACTGGCAAGTATACCAGTGGAGGAACTACTTTATATAAAAAGACAGTTTCAGTGGATTTTTACTCATTTTTTAATGTGTTTTTTTCTTAATATTACATACAAATGTCACATGTAAGTAATTTTTTAAGTGCAGCAATACCCACTAGGGTGAGTGGTATTGGGTTATACTGGACCTTCCTGGGGATATAAAACACTACCTGTGGTGCCGGGCCTCATTACCCCCCCCCCTCGGGCTGTCTGGTATAGTCCAAGACCATCCACCATCTCCAGTATTATTACTTGCATAATATATGATTTAAGAGTTTGTACATATTGTTGCTGCCTGAGCACTGACTTCTCTGTAAGCATTTCTGGTTATTAAATGGCAGAGATGAAATGGTGATGTTGGTGCTTAGGTAGCAGTGGTAGGGACAGCTGCAAGTATTGACAGGTGTGGTGGTGAATGACATGAGGAAAGAGCCACCTGAAAATGCTCTTGTGTATGGCTGTGAGATATGAACCATACACAAAAAAAAAGAAAAAATGTGTGTGACTTTGATGTCAAAACCATGCACAGCTTTTTTAACCTTTGCACCACATGGACAATGACCTCTGATTCATATACAACATTTGTTCTTGAGGTAGCTGATATTTATACATATGAAGGTAAACCATTTGCTACATTCATCATGTTAGATCTTTCACTGATAAACTGGCGAAGAGCTCTGTGTTCCTCACTTATCTGAGGCACCAGGAACAAATAAATCAGACTACCAAATACAAAATAAACCCCATATATAGAGATTCTCATTAATGACAAGATGTGACACAGAAAATAAGTTACAATCAGTTACATCAACAAAGACTGCAGAGGTGAGCAATCATAAAATGTTCTTAAAAAATAGAAACAGGTTGAGGCCTGTGCAGTGGAATATCTAGAATTTTATAATGGAGGGGGGGTGCTGGGGTGGTGTGCATACTTGCTATGCAGTGTTTTCAAATTTTTTTTAATCCTTTGTATTTTCTACTATTATCTTTTTCACTATATTTTTTGACAGAAAATGCGCATGTAATCCATAGTTTTGAATATAAACTTTTGTACATTCAATAAATCAGACTTCAACAAAGTGAAATGCAACAGCAGCAAGCAAATAAGTTCTAATGGGGAGTGCGGTCGCACCCTTCACTGCCCTCTAGATCTGCCACTGTTCTGAAGGGTTTACAGTGTCCCTTTAAAATGCTACACCCTGCTGTTTGCTAGCCATATTCCAGCTTGCCCAGCACATAGTAAGAACAATGATTTATTCAGATAGCATCTTGAGTCTGCATTTCTTCCAATACTTCTACCTCTATTACAGTAAAATAAATACATCTGACATATCTTAGAAGACATTTTAGAAATACATTTGAACACATCATTCATAAACAAAATAGAACAGAAAGCATTTGCTGGCATAACAACCCCCACTGATGAGCTCAATGGATTGCTATCAATGTTATGACTGTGGTAGCAACCAGAAAAAGGGATTCAAGCGTTAGTAAAACGTTATCCATTATTTTTTTTTTCCTTTGTACTCTCTACAAAACATTCTAACTTGTAGTACTTTATGATTTTTTATCAGTTTGCCATATATCTCTTGGCTCTTCCCCCTCCCCTTCTTTTTAGAGCTGGTCTGCATAGCCGACCAGTTCCTAATGGGATCAAAGGTAGGATGTGTTTTGCAGCTGTTCCATTGGACTGCAGTGAGGGACTACCGTATGTCTCAACAATGGTCAGTGGTGAACTTATCATTGATCCTTGTAACTTTCTGTAATGATTTGTTAATGTTCTCTTGGCTTCAAGGTGAAGAATGCATGAGAATCTGTGTAGCAAGTTGAGCTACTTTTGTGAATGTGCATCTGATCTAGGTGATGCACTGGAAGTCCTTGAGCTGCTTAGTCTTACCCCCACTGTAATAACAAGACTCAGAATGAATGAACTCAGAGAGGAAGTAATAAACTCACTGGGTCGGATTTTCAAAGCTCTGCCAATGCCCCAAGCCTCCTGCTGTATGCTCAGCGCACGGCAGCTGCGGCATTCTTTCAGTCTCCAATGGGATTTTCAGTCCTGTGTGCTAAATGACATAAGTTAGGCCAGCGCCCCCCCCCCAGTCTAACTTGCATCATTCGGGGGACCCTTTTATTGGGTATGTGCCAAATTGGCACAAGCTGTTGTAAAGTGTGAAAACTTTTGCAGCTGCACCCAGTGTAGTAAAATTGGGGGTAATTGCATCAAAGGAGTTTAGTGCAGTTGTGCCAAACAACAGGTTGACACAGGACTTGACATAAGCCCTGAGTCAACCTTTGAAAACAGGGCCCTCTGTCTACACAACTTAGTGAATGGAAGCAAACCTTTGTTTTTTCAGGGGGAAGTGAAATAGATGATATAAAACCAAGTTTTCATGCTATTGGTGCTGTGCAGAATTTTCAAATTTCAGTGGAACGAAATTTCACAGAATTTTTAATTTGCTTGAATTTCATCAGAAACTGAATGGTGGAATTCTGCAGCCAAAATAAGGAATTAGGTTTTCTGCACATATCTCAATATTTTCAAGATTCTGTGGATCTCAATATTTTCAGTGGAAATGTTTGAAGAATGATTTTCCATGGACAAAATGCTGTTCCTTAGAATATTATTCTGTGAAACTCATTATTTTCCACAGAAAATGGCTGCAAAATGATTTTCACAGCAAAATGCTGTTCACAGAATATTATTCTGCAGATTACAGCATGTGGAATTCTGTAGAAAAACAAGTGAAGTTCAGCAGAAGTTTCACGAGCAGAATCGTCATTCCATGCTAATTTCACCAACAGAATTCCATATTCTGCACAGCACTACACGCTACTCAATTATTGCAATGCAGAAGGACAAAGAATAACATAGCTGAGGCATTAGTTGATTCTTCTAGGAACTAGAAAGTATCTGTCCCAACCTTTCTGTTTAATGAAAAAACAGCAAAGTTTCCTGTCTGCCCGAGTAGCCTGGAACATGGACTGGGAAAACTAAAGAGATAGATTACTGTAGTTGCTAGAGCAAGAGGGGGTCATGGCGAAGCAATTTGCAAAACAACATTTAACCATCATGACTTTCATATACACTGTATCCCAAAGTGTTTCACAAGGCACAGGAGTCCCGTACTGGCAGTGCAGGGAATATAGAACAGAGTAGAATTAGAGGAGGTAAAAAGTCTGTTCCCCTCTCCCATCTACCTGATGGGTCCAGTGAGCAGCCCAAACCATCAGGAAATAAAACAAATCTGTCCCCTCCTCCCAACTACTTGACATGTCCAGTGCCCAACCCTCTCCATCAAGGAATAAAAAACAAATCTGCCCCTTCCCTCCTCCAACTACCTGACTGGTCCAGTAGAACAACTTGAGTGGTCCGATGCCCAACTTGGCCTGTCATGAAATAAAAAAAAATACATATATAACCTCCCTTCAACAACCTGACAGGTACAGTTCCCAACCTTGCCTGGCAGGGAATAAAAATACCTGTACCCCCCAACATGTTACTATCCCTGCCCAACCCTATCCCATCAGGGAATAAAAAATTGTGCCCCCCTACCTCCAACTACCTGATGGGTCCCATACCCAGCCTAGCCTTTGTATTAAGCAAAATGAAGATAAGGAGGAGGAGCAGCAGCAAAGCAGTGAGTGGAGAATATAGAACAGGCAAGGTAGTAAAACATTGCATCCCCATGCACATCCTCCTAGGTCACAGGGAGGGACTCAAACACTGCATGGGAGCCTTGGGGCTGCTACTGCAACTGCCATCCTATTCAGGCATCTCCACCTCCTAGGCCCACAGTGCATTACCAGGGAAGACTATACCAAGGGGGACTGTTGGCGCACACTTCCAAGACTGTAACTCAAGTGTCACTGATTCACTGCCTGACTCTCCCTCTCTCACTCTTTCTTTCTTCTGTACCTCAATCTCAGCTCTGCATTCTTCCTTATAAATAAGTAGGGATCACACAGCCATGCACGCTCCAGCCCTGCCTGCTGCACAGCAGAAAGACCCAATGTCTATCCTGGCACATGAGGGAATAAAATAAAATCTGTTCCCTTCCAATAAACTACCTGATAGGTCCAGTGGCCAACCCAGCAGGAATAAACACAAATCTGGCACCCTCTCCAACTTCCTAATGAGTCAATTGCCCAACAGGATATGTTAGAGAATAAAAAAAAATGGACTCTCCTCCTTCTCCACCCAATTATCTGATGAGTCAGGACAAAACCAGAACCATCAAGGAATGAAAAGAAATACATCTCGCTTCTCAAACTACCTGACAGATCTAATTCACAACCTGGCGCATCAGGGAATAAAAAATCTGGTCCTCTCCCCACAATTACCTGATGGATCCAGTCTTCAACCTGGATCATCAGAGAATAAAAATAAACAGTGATATGGAGATGGGCTATAATAGTGTCTAAGGTGGGGGGGGGATGAAACCAATTGTCTGGTGTTGGGTGACCCTGAGCCACTGTGTATAATGTAGCGAGCATTACTGAAAAGCAGTGTCACTGCATCAAAGCCCTTCCCATGGCCACTGCATACAAAACATCTCATTTATTTCATTTTATTTATCTTTTATACTGAAAAAGCATGTGAGCAAAACTGCTTGTTTTTTCACAAGCATTCAGTGACAAACAAACATAAAATTAAGCAAAACGATCATAAATGACACACGTACAATGGTAAAAACAATGAGTTAAAACTTTTACATACAAGTAGGTAGCACTTTAAATTGTTTTTAAATAACTTCAATGTCAGACACTGAACTAAAGATAATGGTAAGCTATTAAAAAATGTTACATCCCTATACGAAAGGAAAAGTTGTCCCTTGTTGTATGACAAAACAACATTGCAAAAGAGTAACCTGAAGTAAATCTAGTAATATATGCATTAACAGACCTCTGGAAAATAGAGGCAATACTATTAGGCAAATGACCCCAATAAATTCTGAAGAAAAATATCAGAATTTTACTGTTAAATCTATCCTCTAATGAAAGCCAATTTAAAGATCATGTCAAAAGTTTTTGCATATTGTTAATAAAGCTTGAATTTAAGTCCCTGCATCATGATTAGAGTTTCCTGAAAATGTCATGCTATTTGGTTTTGTGGTTTCCTTTAAATCAGCATTAGTTAACTTGTTCTACAGTGACTGAAAAAGTGGAGTTATGTCTGTCTCTCTCAGTTAGGCTTGGAAGCGATGATATCATTGTGAGATACTGTAGCTTGCTGCTGCAGATTCCCAATCACAGCAGGCTATAGAGTTAATGGTCTGCTCACCAGGTTGCTTATAAACTCAGTCTTTTGTTCATGCTTAGATAGATTAGCTTAAAATCTATCATTCTCTTTTTATAAAAGTTCATAATTTGAGTTCCAGTGCTGAACTTTAGTAGTGGGAATCTTTCTCTGTGAGAGATCAGCTAGTCTGTATCACAGCTCTCTGTTCTTTCTCCTCAAAACTCTGATTTTTTCTAACTATATAACACAGGTTTAGTTAATGAATATAAAATAAATGAAAATTGCGTTCATTCATAGAAATAGTTTGTCTTTGATGCAGCCTTCGTATATACATTCATGTAAGAACATTTTTTTTGTGTCAGATTGACAAACGGGTGTCTGTCACATTCTACTATTTCAAGCACATGTCCTGTCTGAACTCACACATTTCAGTCCTTTGGCGGTTTCTGTGTGAAAATACATCATGTATGTGCAGTGTTGGGTAAGTTACTTTTTCTGTTACTTTCTGTTACTTTTGGAAACTTGTTCCGGAAAGCTCTGTGCAGTCACTAGCAAAGATAGAGAAGTACTGGAAAAAGTAATACACCTTACAGTTAAAATTATTCATGTCTTTTTATACAAAAGTAGTACGTAACTGCAACTGATTGCATTTATTTGAAAGCAACTAGTAACTAACCTATTGCTTTCAAATAATAATAATAATAAGTTTAATCTGTTATAGTTATTTATTATTTTTGTATAAAAAGAAATAAGTAACTGTAACTGTCACGTGCTATACTTTTCTAGTACTCCATTCTTGCTAGTGACTGCACAGAGCTTCCTAGATCAAGTTTCTAAAAGAAATAGAAAGTAATAAAAAAAGTAACTTACCCAACACTGTGTATGTGTATAACTAGAAACAGTATATAGCATCACTATGCACCATATCTGTTCCCCACAGTTGAGGCAGCTGCACTCTGCTGCCACCTGTCCCCTGCCCCACAAGCCCTCCCTGCCTTCTTCTTCACACTCGAGGCTGCTGCGCCCTGCTGCCCACTGTCTTCTCCCACACAGTCAGGGATTGTGCACCCTTCTGTCTTCATCCCCTGCCTAAAGAATCAAGCCTGCTGCACTCTGCTGCATGCTGCCCAAACAGTCTGTGCTGTTGCACCCTGCTGTCTCTCTCCCCACCCCCACAGTCAGGGACACTGCACCTGTTGCCCCCTGTTCCTGTTTCCACAGTCAGGGCTGCTGTGCCTGTTAAGCCCTGAGTCCTAGGGTCCCCCTGCCTCCACAGTTGGGGCTGCACCATGCTGCCCTAGACCACCTGAGATGGAACTTTGCTGCACCCTGCTACCAACTTCCATTGCCCCAAATTGGCAGGGCTGCTGCACCATACACCCATCTCACAGTCAGTGCTGCTGCACCCTGATGCCTCCCCACAGTCGTGGTTTCTGCACCATGCTGTCCTCTGTCCCCTGTCACCATAGCCAGGGCTGCTTCCACCTCCTGTCTACACAGCTGGGGTTTCTGTGGTCTGCTGTACCCTGAGCCCCATGCCTCCATTGTTAGGGCTGCTGACATGCTGCCACTTGCCACAAGAGTCAGGGAATTTGCTGCACGCTGTTGTGTGCCTCCACAGTTGAGGCAGTTGCACATGCCGCCCCCGCCACCTGAGTCAGATCCTTTGCTACACTCTGCTGCTCACATATCTTGTCATAAACAGGCATGGCTGCTGTATCCTGTCCCACAGTTTGATTTCTGTACCTGATGACACCCACTATCTTCTGGTCGGTTATCAGCTGTTGCACCCTGCTGCCCCTCTTTACCATCCCCACATCCATGGCCATGACACACTTTTGCCCCCTGTTCCTGTAGGAGGGTGCAGTAGGTCACAGTGGTGGCAGGGGACAGCAGACAGCATGGTGCATAAGCCTTGAATGTTGGGCAGGACACAGGAGGGCATCAGGGTACAGCAGCCCTGATTGTGGCACAGGGTACACACAGTGCAGCAGCCCAGCCCATTTAGGGCAATACACATCATAGCAGGCTTCAGAAGCCCCAACTTTGGAGGCAGTGGGCATGAGACTTAGGGTGTAACACTGCCAGCAGCCCTGACTGTGGAGATAGGAACAGGGGAAAGAGGGTGTCATGGCCTTGAATGTGGGGTGGGGAAAGAGGGCAGCAGGGTTCTGGTAGGAGATAGGTGTGGCATCAGGGTGCAGAAGTCCAAAATGAGGGACAGGGTGCAGCAGCCATGCCTGTTTGGGACAAAGGATGTGGGCAGCAGGGTATAACAAAGAATCTGACTCTGGTAACAGGGGGCAGCAGGGTGCAACTGCCTCAACTGTGGAGGCATGCAACAGGGTGCAGCAAATGCCCCTACTCTTGTGGCAAGTGGCAGCATGGTGCAGCAGCCCTAACTGCAGAGGCATGGGGCTCTAGATCACAGCAGGCCACAGCAACCCCAACTGTGTAAACAGCAGGGTTCAGCAGCCCTGGCTGTGGTGACAGAAGACAGAGAGCAGCACACTGCAGAAGCCTCAACTGTGGGGATGGACACTGGGAGCATCAGGGTGCAGCAGCCCTGACTATGAGACAGGGAGTGCATGGTGTAGCAGCCCTGCCCATTTGAGACAATGGAAGTGGGAAGCAGGGTGCAGCAAAAGCCCCACCTAGGTGACCTAGAGTACCATTGTTCAGCTGGCGTCACTGTGGAGGCAGAGGGACCTGGGACTCTAGGGTTTAGCAGAGCATCAGCCCTGACTGTGGAGACAGAAACAGGGTGTAACAGGTGCAGCATCCCATGAAGCTTTGCATTATGGCGGTATGTGTGATTCTGTATCTCTTTAATACTTGGCTTTGTTGCCAGTGTTCTTTGGGGTAACTCTTGCCTCAGTGCTTTTGCACTGAGAGTCTTTGTCTTTTAGCTATTTTTTTTTTTTGTTTTTGGGGGGGCTTACCATGACCCAAACCTATAAGACCAACTAAGGGTCTGTTTTGTTTTCCCTTGGGTGTGATATAGATGAGGCACACTGATCAGTTCTGGGTAGAATGAAACATGTCTCTGTCTTCTGTTTGCAGCCTTTGCAGATTGTGTGATAGGTCCTTTGGCACCATGTATTCCTGCTTAAAGCTGAACCAGCCTAAAATGTCATGTGATTTGCATATATATCCCATGATGGTTTGCATTATGATGGTATGCACAGTTTTGTATCCCTTTGAAACTTGGAATTAAGGGTTCAAAATCCCTTTGGGGTAAACCTTGCCTCAATGCTTTTGCACTGAAGTTCTTTTTCTTTTAGCTTGGCTTTTGTTTATTTTGGGCTCACCATGACCCAAACCAATGATACCAACTTTAGGGCTGGTTCATTTCCCCTGGGGTGTGATACAGTTGAGGCACTGTGCACTCACAGTCTGCATTTTGCAGTGGTGGTGTGCAGAGGGAAGTGCCACTTACAGAAGCGGGTCAAGGATGGGGGGAAGGGGTGCCTGTTCACTGTCTGTCAGAGTGGGAAAGGTGGGGGGGGCCACTATACCACCAGGTACTGAGGTGATATGTCTGTGCTTGCTCATCAGGAGCACCAGGCGGGAGGAACTGACTGGGACCAGGGTTCTTTTTACACTCAGAAATGAGGATTGGGGCTAATTGTGGGTTGGGAGGCCACTATACTACCACCGCATTGTGGCTATTTCAGGGATTTGCAGGGTTGAATACCTCGCCACAGCAGGCATTCTACATTGGTGCACACGGGTGCCCTGGTAATAGTGGGACAGTGCTGTATGGGGGCAAAACACCACGTGCCACAGCCTTGTGGTGGCTTCCCCTTCTGTGCCTGGGTTCCAAACTTGGTGCTCCTTCTGGCACCTGAGGTGTCCTCCTGCATACTTGTCCACAGATGCATATGAGGACTTGTGCCAGGCCCCAACTGTACCCATCTTTCAGCTGCAGGCCAAATTTTGTGGCTATTCCAGAAGGTTTGATGCAAGTTGCCAACCTTCTGGAATAGCAATGTTTGCGTTTGCCACAACTGTGTTGGATGCAGCCCGCTTTTCTACTACAAGCTGCATCTGAAGCAGGCAGCTTCTAAAATTGGGCCCACAATTTCAGAGTGTGGCAGAAAGGTACAATTCATAATCTGGCTGGGAAACACAAGTCTAGAATGTGGTTGGAATGTCCAGTTTTGGAATGTAGCTGGCAAACCCAATTTCAGAATGTGCAGAAACACATCATTTTGGAATATGTGAGGATCAATATTATCAGAATGGGATGGGATGTACACTTTTGAATGTTCTGGTGACACAGTTTACAAATGTGGCAGAGATCACAATTTTAGAATGTTGCCATTATTCACCATTTCAGAATGTGGCAGAGATGTGCAATGTCACAATGTAGTGGTGATGCACAATTTCAGAGTGAAGCAGAGATGCACAATTTTGGAATGTGGCAGTGACACAATTTTGGAATGCAGTGATGATACAATTTCATTATGTGGTATTGACACATAACTGGAATGTGGGGGACATGCAATATTGGAATGTGGTGGGGACATGCACTTTTGGAATATGGCAGAAATGCACAATGTCAGAATATGGCAAAGGTACACAATGTTGGAATGTGTTAGGGGCATGTGATGCACAATTTTAAAATGTAGTGAGTATGTACAGTTCTATAATGTTACATACATACTGCTCGGGCACTCACCACCACATATGTGCCAACTCCATGAGGTTAAAAGGAGGAAAAAATATTTATTTTTAAAATAGCATTTTAAAAATAAATATTTTTTCTCCTTTTAACCCTCAAGGAGTTGGTAGCTATATGATGGTGAGTGCCTGAGCAGTATGTATGTAATGCGTGATGATTTACTCAAGAACACCACAGCCTAGTGTGCACTGTGTATGTGAAGTTCTACAATGTGTCTGGGAGAAGCAATTTCAGAGTAAAATGGTTTGTCCTGTCACATACCCACAATGTGTATCGATATAATCCAAAATTGTCAGTCCCCATCAAATTCCTAGATGTGTGTCCCTGTTGCATTCCAAGATTGTCACCACTACATTTCAAGATTGCATATCCCTGCAGAATTCTGAGGCAGCATGTCCTCTAAAATCATTTGAAATTGTGCACCACCTTGACAAGTTCTATAGCTTTGTCAGTGCTGCGTTCCAAAGCTACCTCCTGCTGCATTCTAAGAACAGCATCATACATCTCAACATTTTGGAAATGAATGCACTGCATCCAATCCTGTGTCAGTTTCTTTTCTTGTCTTTTTTTTTTAAATGATTACTACTACTGCTTACAGGGAGGACTAGGCTGTGAGTTCTGGTTATGACATCATCAGCAGCTCTTCATTGAAACTGGCTTTTTGAGTAGAGAAAGTGAAATCAGGCATACAAAACAGCTTGTCAGTTTTAAAAAAGTAAACTTTTTTTGCAAAGTAGTACTTTTGGCCAAACTCCCTCTTTAATCATGCAGTGTAAAAGATAGCTTAGGCACATACTTTTTTTTTTCTACACACAAACTTTACTGTTAGGACAGAGAGCAGTTGCATCAGATGATCAAAGGGTTACATGCAGCACTGTTACGCTTTAAACCAGACACGCTCACCCATGCTGCTCAGCCCAATTCCCCAAGTGGGCTGATACACACAGTAGCTTTTTGTTTTTGATGTTGTTGCTGTTGCTTTTTTAAATCATCTACTGTGAAAAATGTGTAGGCATATACTTTTTCTGCACAAAAATGTTACTTTCAGGTTGGTGAGCAGTCACAGCAGCTGAATGAATGAAGGGTTAGGTACAGGAGCAGTTAAACTTTAAACCTGACTCCCCCACCCAAGTAACCTTGTCTGGATCCTCTAGTGTGCCAATACTTAGCTTTCTTGCCTTTCTATACCATTCAGTGTGTAATACAGATAATAGAAGAAGTTTAGGCACATACTAAATGAAATCTGTGCTTTAAGGATGGACAGCAGTCCTTAGCTGATCAAAAGGCTGGAGAGAAGTGTAAGTGGTTAAACTGAAGCATGGATGGTTACAACAAAACAACATTGGTGGTTCCCTTGCTGATTGTCTGGTAGCCCTCCATACCTCCTTTCCCAGAAATACCACTATGACTGCAACAAATTAGCATGTTACCATCCCTGACTATTTAGTCTCACCTGTTTAGATTCTCCCACTGCTACCTTGGTTTAACTCCTTTTGGAAGAGGTGAAAACCCGAAAAACCCTGCTACAAAGGAAACCAGGAAAAGACACTCCTGACCTCTAGTGCAGTCATCCTTACTGGGTCAAAAAGAAGGGCCCAAGCTCCCTGAACCTCACTACCCTGCTTTTATGAGGGCAGGTGGGTGGGTGATCCTGGAGGAGCAGAGGAGAAAGAGGATGGACAGCTGGTCGGTCTCAGTAAGTTCCTCCTCTCCCTGCCTCTGCAGGATGTGACCCTCTTTCCCAAGTTGGAGGCCCCTGGTCGTCCCAGACCAATCCTGCCTAACCCAAATCTCCCAGGACCACCTCTATCACCCCCTTTCTTCCCATTCCAGGGGAGGATGGCCCCAGACAAACTACGGCTGCTGCCGTAGTTGCAACCTCTGCATTCTCTAAGCAGCAGAGCAGAATGAATGCACAGCAGAGAAGCATCCGTTTTAAGATGCTGAAATATTGGGGATTCTATGCAGTGACATGTGGTTTCTGTATGACACCAGTGGAATAAGTCAAAATCCACAAACTAATCAGGATTCCATGATTTTTCTGGTGTTTCTATGAAAAACAGAAAACCAGGGTCCTTGCATCTGACCCTGATCCTATTTTGCAACTAACCTTTTGCTTTCCTTCTCCTCTGATCATTTTGCTTTTCTTGGTGTTTGCACACTTTAAATTCACCCTCTGTAATGTCTCCTCAGCCAGTCCAGTTAGGACAACAACTCTCTTTTTACCCTCTGTGCTGCTACCAGCCCAGAGATGATAGAGTACTAGCTGGATCCTTCCTCTAAGCCTGCCACCATGGTTAAGCTTAGTCCCAGTCTCCCCATTCAGTTTAAGGCAGTGTGATGCCTCAAGAAAACTCTGAAAAAACATAATAGTTTTATGTAATTTATCTTGCATTGCATATACAATATATTCTATAGACTTCTCCTCCCCACTGCATTAAAGAGGAAATTGTTATGAATACATGATCTTTATACCTTAGAGTTCACCTGCTCCATAGCTTACACCTATTTCATGCCATAGTGCTCTGTTGTGATATCACAATCTATTGCCATGGAGTAACTGTGATGTCACAAGTAGTGCATTATGACCTCAGGTAGGGAGAAAGCAACAGAAATAGATGAACTCTTCAGAAGCAAAGATCATGTTGTCATGCAAATTACTTCAATAATAAATAATGTGGAGGAAAAATGCAAAACTAATGTGAAAAACAAGCTGATCATGTGTCTAAATATCATGTTTTGTTAAAGTAGTCCTGAAGGCATTATACATCTGCCCTAGAGCATAGCATTCCTCTCTTGTCAGGTGAAGTTCATCACCCCTGAACAATCTCCTGCCCCAGAAGTCCCCCCAATCACCTACAAAGTGGTATTCCTTCTCTTGATACCACCCCTTAAGCCACCCATTAAACTCCTCTATTACATCACTCCTTATCCTAACCAGCTTCCCTCCCTGCCCCACAAAGAGAAGACACTGGAAAAGGCCAGGGAGGCTGAGTGTGCCACTAATCTGTCCCCAAGTCTATGGAAGTTCAGCTTCACCATTTCCACTGACTGGTTTACCAGATCATTGGTACTCAGCTGTACCAGCAACCCCAGCTCTCCCTGGTCCCTCTCTGCCATCCTTCATATCCCATATACCCAATGCACCAGGAGGGCACAAAACCATCCCCTTCCTATCAAACCACCCCTCCACCACCCTCTGTAGCCCCTTTAATCATTGAGTCCCTGACCACTAATACTCTCCTGGTAGATTTGTTCTCCTTGGGTGCCATCACTTTGTCCTGCCCTTTCCCACTGACTGACTTGGAGTCTCCCCAGAAGAGTCAGCTGCGTGAGCCTCCTTTAGGGGTACAAAGTAGTCACCATCTGGATGGCTCTGGGCTGGACAACCTCTGTCTGGCTATCCCTTCTCCCCACCCCCACTCTTCACCAACCTGGACCAGTGGGTCTCTGGGGAATGGGGATGGGGGTGGACTCAGTTGAGCTGGTGATACAGCTGAGATATTTCTACACTTGCTGCCACCAGCTGAGCCTGAGTTCTGCCATGGTCCTGCAGATGGGACACTGTCCCTCCTCCAGAGCATATTCCTGAGGAAGAGCACCCCAATGCCTCCATATCTGATGGCCTTTCCTCTGAACCCCATCCCTAAACAGACCTTTGAATGAGGCTAAACCTAGCTGATATGGATTCCATCAACAGATTCACAGTTTATAATGTGTGGAATCCACCTGCCTATGATATCAAATAGAAGTCAGCAAGCTCATCAACTAAAGTATTAAACAGATGGTTAAATTAACTTGGTGTGCT
This sequence comes from Neoceratodus forsteri, assembly GCA_016271365.2. Taxonomy (NCBI): domain Eukaryota; kingdom Metazoa; phylum Chordata; order Ceratodontiformes; family Ceratodontidae; genus Neoceratodus; species Neoceratodus forsteri. Next base: position 467,390,582 of record CM028129.1, read on the forward strand.
AACCCCAGATAAGGTGTAGATATATGACTCAGTTAGAGCACAGAAAATAGTAATGAAAACTACTTTGCAGTGCTCACTAAGACAGGGTGTAGTTGTAGGCCTTAACTATAGCACAAAAAACATTTAGTAACTAATGCCTATATTATAATAATATAATAATAAACTTTATTTATATAGCACAATTTACAAATATCGGAAGTGCTTTAACAATAAAAACACAATTAAAACAGAATAAAACCATAAATAGTCAGAATTCAATAATAGCAGCTAAGATCATGCAACAGGTTATGAAAAGCCAAGCCTGAAGAAATGGGATTTCAGTGCAACTTTAATGCTCTCCACAGTCTAGCACTCCCGAACCTGACAAAGCAGATAATTCCACAGGGCAAGGGTCACATAGGAAAATGTTCAAGCACCAGATGTCTTCAACTGCACCCTGGGCATCTCTAGTAATCCTTCTCTTTTTTTTTTTATAATTTAAAGTTTATTGAAAGTTTCACAATATACAATGGACAGGGTCAAAACATCCATAGCGTAAAACTTGAGACAAAACAGATTGATGACCCATCCCTCCCCCCCGACACCACCAAGCTCCCCCACACAGTCCCAAAAGCTTGACAGCCCATGACATCAGCGAGATTAGAGATTAAATATTACAAATTAAATAGTATATAACATATGAAGCGAGGCCCAGTTCCGTTCATATTTGGAATTATTGTTATTGATTCTTGAAATAGTCTTCTCCACTCGTAGATTACATAATAGCTTGTTTAGCCATTCAGAATAAGAGATAACCTCAGAACTCCTCCAATACTTAAGTACCAGTGTTTTAACAGACTTGGAAATTAAAGCAATATGAAACTTCTGTTTATTAACAGAAATCTGTGAATAATCCCCAAAAATATAAACCTCTGGGGTGAACAGGTCTCTCAGCCCAAGGATGGGTCAGCCTTGTCCCTTATAGCCTCCCAAAGGGTGATATCTTAGAACATTCCCAGAAAATGTGGAGTAGAGAACCTTCTGTTTGAGCACACCTAGTACAAACATTAGAGAGTTATTCCCCATTTAGCCAGTTTCTGAGAATAGTAGTAGAGATTATGGAGAATACGAAATTGCATCAACCATAGCCTATCTTGTGTTACAAAACGATGGCAGTTATTCCATATAGTCGTCCAGTCCCTATCCCAGTGTGGGAAGAGGGTAGACCAAAACTCTATAGGGCCAAACGGCACAGGGAAATGCCAACCATACAAAATATTGTACAATTTGGAAATACTCCAGGGGAATTAACCAAAGGAACTAGTTCAGTGAGGAAGGCAAAATCATAAGATATAGGGGTACCCTCCCCAAATTTTTTAGTGAGGAGGTGTCTAAGCTGATGTACCTTGAAATAGTCACTTTCCTTGAGCCTGAATTTTGTCACAATATCCTCAGCTGATAACCAGGTACCATCCTCCTTAAGAAATAAGTGAACCCTCCCATCGCCTAAACTAGGTACCCATCTGGAGGATAACACTTGTTATCTATTTTAAAGGCAGGAGAGTTCCAAATCGACTGCTCCACATCTAACCAATTTTTATATTTTAGGAATCTGCACAACTGTGAATGAATCCTCATAGAAGTTCCAATTGTGGTGCTTTTTAACTCCTTAAGTACCGAGGCAGTATTAAGGAAAAATAGAGCGGAAGGGGCTATATTAACCAAGCGGATCGTTTTCCTCTCTATTTTGAGCCATGCAGGCAAATAACCCGAGGTATTGGAGACCATCCACCTTAGGTATTTGGCCGCACAACAGGCCCAGTAGTACATACACATGTATGGAAGTCATAAACCGCCCTTAGACTTGGGTGCTACAAGCTTGTAAAAGCTAATCTAGGCTTCTTTTTAGACCAGATAAAATCACCAATTAAGCTCTGGGCCTTTTCAAACCAGCCACTTGGCAGACAGATGTCAAGTAGTTGAGGGGGTATAAGAGACGGAGAACATTCATCTTGACCAGGCTGACTCTTCCCAAAAAGAGATAGGTAGAGTTGACCATCTAGCCAAATCTAGAGCCACCATGGACAGTATAGCCTCCAAGTTATATTTAAAGGTGCTCTGCAGGTCCCTAGTTAGCACAATGCCCAAATACCGCAACGAGTCTTTAGACCAGGCCAGCCCCAGGGAAGTAATATCATTCTTAAAATCTTTGGATTTAGAGGAAACACAATCGACTTCCCTACATTTAATTTGTAATTGGATAGTTTGCTGAAATGCTCAATTATATCCAACATGGCGGGAATAGAAGTTTCTGGATAAGAAAGGTGCAAAAGCAGATCGTCCGCATATGCAGCAACTTTAAGCTCAGTACTGAGAATGGTAATCCCCTGGACCTTCGAACATGAGATTAGTTTATGGATTAATGGCTCCAGGTAGAGACTGAAAAGTAGAGGAGAAAGGGGACAACCCTGTCTGGTTCCGAATGCAAGATGAAGGTCCTGAGAACACCTATTCCGAAATCTTAGCTGTCGGTTGCTGATATAAGACCTTTATCCAAGATTGAAATTGTTGAGGAAATCCAAAGGAATTTAGTGTTTGAAGTAAAACTCCAATTGACTCTGTCAAATGCCTTCTCGGCGTCCAGAGAGACCAGTGCCACTGGAAGAAACATCCCTGGACATCGAGAGGACATGCAAGAAATCGGAGATGGTCTGTGGAAAATCTGCCTTTCATAAAACCCACTTGATGTGAACCAATTAAATCGGGGAGAACCAGGCTGAGTCTATCCGCCAAGGTCTTTGTTAGAATCTTTATGTCTTGGTTCAACAATGATATGGGTCTACAACTCTCAACACATTCTAAATCTTTCCCCGGTTTTGGAAGGAGCATGATGAGGGCCTCAAATAGAGAGGAGTCGATTTGCACACCTGATAATATGTAGTGAAAGAGAGAAAGAAGATGGGGGTAATTTGCTCCTTAAAACACTTATAGAAATTTGCTGAAAAACCATCTAGTCCAGGTGACTTGTCTGAGGTAGGCCTTTATCGCCTCCAAGATTTCTGACTCCGTATTAAAGACTATTAACATCCTACCCTGGGACTCCGAGAACAAGGTAGATGGGCCTCTGCCAGGTAAGAGAGGAGAGAGTAAGGGTTGGGGGGTTGGGCATTTCACCATATAGATGTTAAGTAATAACTGATGAACTCCAAAACAATCTCCTGAGGAGTTACATTTGAGAGTTCCGTCGAATTTGGAGGCGGATCGGAGAATAAACCGTGTGGACTCCAATTGTTAATTCTCTTGGCCAGTAGCTTGCCCGTTTTTTCTCTGTGTTCTATGTAGGAGGCTTTAGTACATAAGAAAGCAAACTCTGCTTTCTCATTGAGCATAGCTAAATAGGAGTCCCTCAATTTTGCCAGCTCTTGTTCAAAGTCATCGGATGGGTTTGATTGTAGGTTAGTCTCTAAAGTTCTTATCCGAGTTAACACCTCCCTCAGCCTAGCCTCCCGTCCCCTTTTCCTCATCACGGCCATCCCAATTAGGACGCCCCGGAGATATGCCTTGAAGGCACACCATAACACATCTGGCCTAGTGTCCTGTGTAGCACTCAAATCAAAAAATTGTGTGATTTGCTCTTTAATTTGGTTTCTACATTTAGAATCCTTAAGCAGTTGGCCATTCAATTTCCACCTGGTTTGCTGCTTAGGCAATGAAGTAAGGCCAGAGCACCACAGAGTGGTCAGAGGGTGGACCTGACTGGATAGTAAAACTTGTCACCCCTGGTAACAAGGCCTGAGACACAATAAAGTAGTCAATACGGAAAAGACCTGTGAGCAGGGGACACAAAAGTGTATTCCTGTTCGCAGGGGTGTAGAACTACTCAAATATCACAAAGGCCCAATCTGTCTATTAGCTCATGTAATGCACGCTGTGCCGGGGAGAGGGGAACGAGAGGAGGCCAGTGCAGTCTTTACTTGAGTCCACCACTAGGTTCTAATCCCCTAAAATTGTGGTGAATGGCAACAAGGAAAGAATATTATTAAGTAATCTCGTAAAATTAGAGGGTTGTCTTTGTTAGGGCCATAGATGCTTCCTAATACAAAATTTACTGAAAACAAAGTGTCATAACCAGAACAAATCCACCGGGGTCGTTAATTTCCTGGGTAACCTGAAAGAGAATGCCTTTGTTAATGAGAATTAAGACCCCACAGCTGTTTGAAGTTCCTTGGGCTGAGAAGACCTGTCCAATCTGCATCCATCTCATCTGAATGGCTTCCAAGTCAAGCAAATGAGATTCCTGAATAAAAACAACATTAGCACCTAAAATATCTAAGTCCTTCAATATCTTATATTGCTTAGTTTTTTTACGGGCCCCTTTAACATTCCAAGTTGAAAAACAAAGCCCTTAGCCATTGTACAAATCGATATATAACTGCAGTAGCTAAAGTCACAGACTACTGAAGAGACCTCAAACAACCTATAATGTACTGTGTCCCCCAAAATACCTCTCCAACCCCAAATCCCCAAAATACCTCTCCAACCCCCAAACCCTCCACCCTACTAAAAACATCCCTAAACTATCCAACCAAAACACAAACCCCAAATACCATACCCATGATCCCCTGCCCTCCCATCCCACCTAAATCTCCTATGCATTCTAAGCAGTACTCCTCCAAAACAGCCACTCCCATCCTCCCGCTCCACCCTGCAGCCCAAACTTAGCATAATAACCATCCATGACTAAATTGAAAAATAAAGCAAATTCAACACATTTATGAGACCCACAAACACCAAAACTAAGTGTGAGAACCTCTATTAAAGCCAGAATAGTAAAATTAGCAGATCTCAAAAATCCTGTTCTTAATCCAAGCTCCTTACAGGAATGGGTATCACCCCTGATACAGAATAACATGAGGCAGGATGTCTCCCATTAGTGCCTCGCCTCGGCTGGAGTGCACTGCACAAGGGGCAAAATCCACCACCCCAGATCAAACAAGTAGGTCTCCTCCTTTAATCAAGCAAAGAAGGAAATGAGAGTGAAAAAGGAAAGAGAAAATACATTATTTACCAAAATAGGCAAAACCCAGACTCGGGGAGTTCCCCCTGAAAAAACGAGATTAGAAGCATCCAAACGAGCCAAGCACTGGCTCTGTCCCAGAACATTAATCGTGCCACTGAACCCAGCCTATATCACAATTGCCACCCATTCTGCCTTGCTGCTTCTACACTGCTGTGTAAGCTGCACGTAATCCAGAGAAATACTCCCCTCTAGTGGTTGCCAATCGCAACTGCATGGAAACCTTCCTCCCTGTAGATGATCCCTGCATCCCTTCGTGTAGCTGCGATAAGTGAAAAGGACCTAAAAGGGCTTCTACCTCACTAATTTCAATTATAATTCAATAAGCCCTGCAAAGCCACCCATAAGCCGGTCACCCAAACTGTCATCACCAGGACTGTTAAACTAACGAGGAATTCCCATACCCCAGCTATAAAGAGAAGGGAGGAACAGAATTGAACCCACACTAATCAAAAACAGGGTGGAAATGCCGCTCTACCCTGAAACCTCATCCCTGCAACCTAAATTACCACTATGGGGCGCTCCAGCACAAAGATGCCCTCATCTCCCTAAAGACCTTCATGGTCCCAAAAAGCCCTATGCATAAACGGACATTGTTCTCTCATAACTTAGCCAGGATATCCTGCTATTCTCCTTACCCTCCCCCAGAAGATCTAAATGTACCTGATTAGCCAAAAGTTTAAGGATATCGCAACTTTTCAATTTTTAACCCCAAATAGAGAAACAGTTGAAACAAATAGTAGTAGACCAGAAAATAAAACACTAGGCATTTCCATAAATTCTGTTACATCTCAGACTAGTAAAACAGTCCCTCTAAAACCCCATGATATATAAGAGTCTTTAAGAGATCAGGCATAGCTTTTCTTAGTCCATCCATTGCAGAGTCAGAGTCCTCCTATATGAGTGCCACTGTCCGGATATCTGAACCTGTAATTTCGAGGATACCACATTCTGAATTTAAGACCAGCCGCCAGGAGCTTCTTCACCACTGGGTGGAAGGCAGCTCTGCGTTGCCTAACAGAGAGCGGCAAATCCTGGGTAACTCTGATTCTCACTCCTTTCCACTGTAGCTCTTGTATGGCCTTCAGTTTAAGAAAAAAATTGCTGTTTCTCCCAAAAATTAAGAAAACGAAAAATTAATGGTCTGGGAGAGGCCCCCATCGGAGGCTTAGAACGTAACGCTCTATGAGCCCTCTCTATAATGTAATGGGGGCCATAGGGAGAGGGTCCAATAATTCTCTCAATGAACTTCTGCACAAACAGAACCATGTTTTACCCCTCTTCCATCTCAGGTAGACCAATAATGACCACATTGTTCCTGCGGCTATGACCCTAGAGGTCTTCAAGCTTTTGTTCCATCTTGTTAATTTTTTGCCAAAGCATGGCCACCTCAGGATTCTGCTTGTCCACCTTCCTTTCTAAAGAAGTGAGTTGAGTCTCGACATCCAAAGTTCTCAATGCTATATCCTCGATAGCCTGAGAGAGGATTTGAATTCAGAAGTGAGGTTTCTATGCTCTTCTTTGAATGGCCTAAATTCAGCCAGGAATCCAGCAGGGTTAATGGCTCCTAATCTGAGCTTGGAGGTGCCATTGCCTGTGCTGAGCTTGTAGTTCCAGCCCGAGGTTCTTAGGGCCTTCTGGGTGTAAAGGGGTATAAGTTTAGCGGAGGCTTCTTCATTTCAAGTCCCATTCTTCACCGAACACACCAATAGCACACTTGTAAGTTTCCCCACCAGATTATATAGCTTAGACCAGGCTCTAGACATTAGTAAGCTCAATAAAATATATAAAATTAAGCGGTGGGCAGGAGGGAACAGGAAAGCATCTTCTCAGGCCTGCTGCATCACATGATCCCTTAGCAATCCCTTCTCGGTGGAGCGGAGTGGTTGAGTGGGAATAGGGCCACAGAAGCTCTTGCAGATAGTGTGGTCCATGCCCATGTAGGGATTCATAGGCCAACCAGCTGAACTTAAAGGTGATCCTCCTCTTAACTGACAGACAATGCAGCTCACACAGCACAGGTGTAATATGGCTAGATCATGAAAGCCCAGTTAGTAACCTGGCTGCCACATTCTGCACTAGCTGCAGACAGTGGATGTCAACCCTCTGAAGCCCTAGGTACAGGGAGTTGCAGTAATCCAAATGAGAGGTCACAAAGGCATGGACCAATGTCGAAAGATTGTCGGGCTGAACCAGGTGCTTAAACCGGGACATATTCCTCAGATGGTACCATGAGGTATTGACAATGGATGACACCTGAGATTTCAGAATCAGCCCCTTGTCAAAGATAATGCCCAGACTCTGCACCCATTCAGAAGCCATCAGCTGGCAGCCTCCGAGCACAAGACCAGTTGCCTGCTCAGCCGACAACCCCTCTCCTCGATTACCCAGGTCCACAGCCAACACCTCATTCTTGTCAGAATTCAGCTTCAACCAGCTGGCACTCTTCCAGTCCTGTTTCTCGGAATGGCAGTTGCTAAATACCAAAACTGCTGTATTCTGTCCAGTTACAAAGGACATGTACTTTACAGCTGAGTGTCATCTGAATAGTAGTGAAAACTCAGCCTGTACTGCCTTACAATGTCCCCAGTGGCAACATGTACACCGTGAACAACATGGGAGATTGCACAGCGCCCTGCGGGACCCCACATGGCAGGGAGAAGGTGGAGGAATAAGTCCCTGACACAACTCTCTGAGACCTGCCAGAGAGGAAGGACTTAAATCATTTGAGGACCATACCTGACAGTCTGCAGATCACCTGCAGGTGCTCCAGCAGTATCGCATGGTCCACGGTGTCAAATACCATGGAGAGATCAAGGAGGACAAACATGGAATGGCTCCAATCTCTCAGTATAAAGTGGTCATTGAGCACCCGGACAAGAGCAGTCTCAGTACTATGCCTCATCTTAAATCCTGACTGGAAAGGATCATAGATGTCATGGATACAGTATGTCCACCTCAATAACCTTTCCCACAAAGGGAAGGTTAGAGACAGGCCTGTAGTGTGCAAGACAATCTGAATTAGAGAAGGTTTCTTAAGGAGATGTCACGCTGCTTTCTTCAGGAGTCAGAAATTCCCGGTCTCTAACAGGCGCTGGACTTTCTCTGCTAGGGTCAGGCCGATGACCTCCACACATCCCACAAGGAGACAAGTTGGGCCCAGGTCCAAACCCCAGCAGGTCAGCTGCATATTCTGAATGACCATGATGACATCTGGGATCACCACCTGATCAAAGTTCTAACTGGTTGTGACTTTCTGCTATAGACACCGCTCGGTCACGCAATAATTTGGCAATGAAAGTGAAAGTGCTCCACGATCGCTCTCCTCTCCCTGCAAACGGAGCATTCTGTCACAGAAATGAATTGATGTAAGAACAAAAAATCTAAGTTCTCTTACTTTTTGTACACAGAGAGGTTTATGAACATCTGCCACCATATTATTTAGTGGTATTGAGACTGTTCAGTCACGCTACTGTACAGTATAAAAGTGAAAGTGCTTGTGCTAAGAGACTGTGAAAATGGCAGGCAGAATTACATTTTTACATGTTTTATTTAAAAATGAATGGCAGGATCATTCACAACAGTGGGTACAGTGTGGAACTAGTATATTTAGTTATGCCTGTGGGTGGCAGCCTGAGTGTGCCAGTGGCAGCAGTTGTACGTGTAAGTGGCTGCCTATCTGTTTCAGGTGTGGAGTGATCTCACTGCTGGTGAGAAGGTTTTGAGGGATGGAAGGTAGCTCAGGCATGCGGTCACACTAGGAGGCGTGCGGTCATTGTGGAATAATGTACGGTTATGTGACATGTTTCAGCCAATAAGGATATTGAATTTTCACTGATTTTCTTTGCCATTTATAAATATATATATATATATATATATATATATATATATATATATATATATATATATATTATTTATTTATTTATTTAGCTTTTGTTAACCGGGTAAGTGCACTAGCCATAAAATGACTATTTTCAGGCACGACCCAGGAGAGTGCAGACATGCAGAAACTTAACAGGATAACAAATTATGAGTGCTTTATATACAATGAGTTAAAGAGGATACAATATATCAAAACATACAAAGTAAAGAGCTTTACATACAATGAGTTAAAGTGGATACAATATATCAGAGACAATACAGAGTAGACCATTCATAAGTTCATAGGTGCCTATCTATGCAATGAGTAGAGAGGACATTTGACAATAAATTATCAGGTGACATATCATATGAACAGAACAAGGTACACAAAAACAAAAACAGGTAATGCAAAAGGAAAAAATAACCACTGAGAGCAGGGGGTGTCATTAAGGAAAAGGTTGGTAAGTGAGTAGGAGGGGAGTAAGCCATGAAATTAGATTATATGAGTGTATGTAAGTGTAAGGGAGATGCCTGCAGTGCAAGATTGTATATGGGCAGGGAAAGGGAGGTGGGACAGGCTGAGGCAGTAAGAGGATTATATAGAGGTGAGAAAATACTATTGTATGGCCAGAGACATCAGTCATTAGGTAGGGTGAAAGCAGGAACAGGTATCAGCAATCAGCAGATTCGAGCACAGTTTTCTCTTAAAGCATGTGTGGGAGCTGGAATGTCTAATGTCGAGGGGAAGGGAATTCCACAGCTGTGGAGCCGCATGCTCAAATGCAACAGTTCCTTTCCAAAAGCGGCACTCGGCAAATTCAGAAAGGATTTATCAGCTGATCGAGACCATGGAGGTGTGTCCTGAGGAACAAGCATAACTGCAAGACACCTATGGGTTTGATTTCGAATTATTGAATCAATAAGAGATCCAAGGTAGTATTTCCTGCTAGCTAGTGGAAGAGCCAACCAAGATCTTTATAAAGCTGACAGTGGTGTTTAAGCCGAGGAGCAGAAGAGGCATAGCGACATATGTTGTTACTCGTAATATCCCATCTGGGTAGGTCACTTTTATGAGCAGCCCCAAATAAGGGAGCCCACAGGTTAGGTGGGGAGCAGAATCCCCCTCGTAATGGCCATTTTAGCCAATGGCATGAGCATATAACTAGTCTTATATGCAACACCCAGTTTGGAGTTGACAGCGCTGCTAGCAGACTGTACATGAAGATTAAGATCAAGAGATTGATCTAGCAGGATGCCCAGGTACTTGAAAGAGGTCACACATTCCAGTAATTGACCTTCTATGTCCTGCACCTTCAGTGCTGTTGTGCAAGCCCAGAGCTTTGGGGCCAATCCAAGCAGCATGGTTTTAGTTTTGCTAGTGTTGACAGCCAGTTTGTGGTCGTGTAGCCAGTTTTGGATATTGTTAGTCAGAGGAAAGGGTTGTGTTGATAGTGTCTATATTAGTAGAACTTGTATAGATGACAAGATCATCAGCATATAGAATAGCAGAGCAGGATTTTAGAGCAGCTCCAATGTTATTTATATAAAGAGAGAATAGGAGGGACCCTAGGATGGAGCCCTGAGGTAAACCAATGTTAATGGTGGTACTGTTCGATAGAGAGGAATTAAATTGCACCACTTGAGTTCTATTTGTCAGGTAGCTTTCATACCAGTCAACAACAGAGCAGGAGAAATGCAGGTGTCGAAGCGAGGAGAGAAGCAAAGTGTGATCAACAAGGTCAAAAGCCTTTGTGAGGTCAATAAAGACAGCCCCAGTCAGATTGCCAGTATCCATTTTTGAAAGAGTGTCTGTGGTGAATTTAAGTGCAGTCGTTGTGCTATGTCCTTTCCTGAAGGCATGTTGGGTATCCGAGCAGGCTGTGCTTAGTAGATAGTCAGTTGTCTGAGTTGCGACAATTTTCTCCAGGATTTTGCTCAATACCGAGAGTATGGCAATTGGTCTGTAGTTCATGACAACCTTAGGATCCTTTTTAAGTACAGGTGTGATCCGAGCAGCTTTCCAGAGGTCAGGGACCACTCCACCTGAAAGTAATAGTGTATAAATTTTGGCCAGCGGTAATGCAATAAGGGGAGCTGCAAGTTTCAAGAGGTGGGGTTTAAGGGAGTTTGAGCCAGAGCTGGTATGATCAGAGATGGACCTCAGGAGCTTCTGGACTTGCTTTCTAGACACAGCCTTAAAATAGAATGGAGGAGTATAAGGAGGCACAGAGGACAACACTTCCAACTTATCCAGACAGGTTCCTTATGAGGAGTGGGAGGACACTGCAGTGGGATTGAAGGAAGAGGTATATTGGGAGAGATCAGAGAAATGCAGGTTGAAAGAATTAGCTATGGTTTGTGAGTCATTGCAATGCACATAATTTATCAGCATATCACCAGGGATAGTTGACTATGAGGATCCTAGGAAGGATTTGATGTGTGACCAGAATTTTCTGGATCATTGGCCGAGTTACTCAATAGATCTTTACAGTATTTGCTCTTAGCAGCTCTAACTTGTCTTTTACATGAATTCCGTAGCATACGGTAAGCGTTGAAATCTGTTTGCTGGCCTGATGTTTTGTAGCGCTTCCAGAGTTTATCTCTAAGGCACAAACTTTTGAGCAAGTCTTTGTTTAGCCATCTTGTTTGTTTACCCCTCACTCTCCAGGTGATTTTTGGGGCATGTTTACATTGAACCGTAAGGAATTTAGTGATGAAGAGGTTAAGATATATATATATATCATATATATATATCTATATAGATATATATATATATATATTCATTCAAAAACTTTGTTTAATGCATCAGTTAGAGTTAAAGTGACAAAGGTAGGGAAATGAGATGTTAGGGTTGAGTCCTTAATCTCCACCACCACCCAACCCCATTCTCCACAAACCGACAGACACGGGTGTGTCATGGGGTCACAAGGCCCAATTCTCACCCCATTCCATGTGTAAACAGGTTGGCATGCTACAGTAAAAGAGAATGGAGTGAGAGTTAGGCCTCACAACCCCATGGCACACCCTTGCGTCTGTCGTTCTGTGGAGGATGGGGGGTTGGGGGTTAGGGGCTCAATCCTAACATCTCATTTCCCCACTTTTATCATTTTAACCCTAACTGATGCATTAAACTAAGTTTTTTTGCAATGAATCTCCTTACTTTTTGAAAGACTGCAAAATAACTAGTAAATAGCATGTGTTGGTGAGCCCTGCGCTCCCACCAAGCCGTTCATTTCTGTATAATGATATGTGTCTGTGGCAGCACAGGACCTCTGGGCCCTGCTCTCGCACTTACTCATAGCTACAAAGCCATACAGCAGCCCTATAGGGCAAGGAGCCCTTATAACACAAATTTGCCAATATCTCGGGAACCGTAGCAGCTAGGAAAACAATTCAAGTGTCATTGTAATCATGACAGCAAGACGTCCACGTAAGATGAAACATCCAAATCCATATCTCATATTGTTTGCGAGATATGGGCACCAAAAAGTGCTCGCAGACTGGGATTTTGTCAGCTCATGAAAGGGATCGAAGAGAGTCGTGAACAAAGAATTTTAAATTAGAAACTGCCATTTTCTGGACAAAATGAAGGAAACCAAAGGTATGGGTTTGAAGAGGGCATCACCCTAAGCAAAACCCATGTCTTATTACAAGAAGAAGTCATCCATGGAGGAAGCTATGACATTTAGTTTGGGGAGAAATGAAAACAAGATGGCATCTCATGGACAAGGAATTTTGCTGATGGAAGAGGATCGGGTACGGACTAGGATTTTGACAGCTCTTGACTGAGATTTTGTCAACTTAAGAAAGAGGATTCATGAAACCAATCCTTTCACAAGCTGAAAAATTTCCAGTACACAAGCCAGTCTTCTTTCGCAAGACAGCAAAATCCTTGACTGTCAGTCAATCCTCATCCATGAGAAGGTCCATCAGTTCTCTAAGTGATGGTCAAGGATTTTGATACCTTGTGAAAAAGGATTGGATCGTGGACTGGGATTTTGTCAGTTCATGAAAGAGGATCGAAAGCGAATCACAGATAAAGAATTTTTTAATTTGAAACACCCATTTGTTGGACAAAATGAAGCGAACCAACAGTATGGGTTTGTAGAGGCATCACCTGAACCAAACCCATGCCTTACGACAACAAGAAGTCAACTGTAGAGGAAGCAACAACATTTTGTTTGGGGAAAAATGGAAACAAGATGGTGGACCACAGACAAAGAATTTTGCTGACGGACAAGGATTTTTAAATCCTTATTTGTGAGCTGACAAAATCTTTGACTGTGGGCCCAATCCTGTCTCGCAAAACATACATATAAATCTTGGAGGAACTGAGCATGCTCAGAAAACAAAATTAAACATTAAAAACATTGGAATGGATTCATATTTTTTAACCAAAGCAATGCTGGATTGTTCTTTGATGCAAACTCTTTCTATGTTTCAAATTTCGGACCAAAACAATAAAGGGTGTGGTCACAGCGTGATGGGCAGAACAGTGTGAAAAGTGGCAAAAAGTGCATTTTTCGGTGCTTCACTGTGCAAAAACCATAAGTCCAACAAAAATGCCACTTGGTAAATCAAGAAATGTACCATTTGAGACTGCACATTCCACATTATGTGCAAATCTGTTGAACGGTTGCAAAGTTATTAACGTGCAAAAATTGGGGATTAACATTAAAGTGCCTACTCAACCCTAACTATAGGGTGTAACTTACTCTATAATTAATATATATATATATATATATATATATATATATATATATATATATATATATATATATGTATATATATACACACATATTATAGTGGCATGGTAGTGTCACTATAGTTAGGGTTGGGTACCCCATTTAAGGTTAAAGTGTGAAATTTTGCAGCTTAATAATTTTGCCACTGTATGACAGATTTGCCTGAAACTTGGCAGGCGCAGAGCAGTACCATAGATCTCTGGATCTGCCAAGTTTTGCAATGGTCGGATATACAGTCGCGGAGCTATAAAGCACAATAGAAAGTCATATTTAAGCTTTTTTGTGCATTCTTTGCTGGCGCCTACAGGTCGCTTAGTTTGTGCGACCGATCTGAAACCTTCAGGGAATATGTAGCCTGGGTCTCAAATGTGCCTTTCAAAGATTTTGTAATAAAATATTAAATGGTTCAAAAGTTATTCAAAAACAAGTTTCCCATTATATAGCCAATGGGAAAAGTTGCAAACTATTCGACAGTGTCACAAATGCAGTTTTTAGTGTCACAAATAACCCTGTAGTGTCGTGACTCAGCCATTTTTCAGGCACTGGTCATAGAAATGCTTGGCATTTAAACGTGGGACCCTCTAGGGACACAATTCTTTTGTGTTCACCTGAGTGAGTCCTGAGGATGCTAGCCATGTCTTTTTGGGAGGTTACACACCAGAAATATGTTTTTCAAATTTTTTAAACTGTAGTGTCGCATAGTAGTGTCACACTTGTGACACCTTGAGTGATTTTTTGTGGAAACTGTCATTATTTGCAACACTACTTTTGCAACACCTATGGCCAAAAGAATAGGAAAACTTTGCTACCCTGCTGCAAAAGAATGGTTTGGTCTTTGGGCTGAAATTTGGAGGGAAGAAAGCCATGATCCCACAGATATGCCTTTGGTGGTTTGGTGAAAAATATTTGAGGGCTGCAAAGTTACAGTTCTCCGAAGTTGACTATTTTTCCCATAGACTAACATTTTGGCATCTGCCACACCTTTCGGGGACCCATATCTCAAAAACACTTTGAGATATGGACTTTTCATCAGAAAAATGCTTAGCCACCCACTAGAGGGCTAAGTGCAAAACTAGCCAGGAAAGTCATAAATTATTTGAAATTTAAATTTTTTTTCTACGTCGTACGGTTCCTGAGATATAAGCAATTTAGTATTCAAAGTGTTCATTTTCTGCTCCAAGGCCCATTATTATGCATACATTCTTTGTATTCACTGTGTTTCTCAATGCAGCATTTGGGGAAAAAAGGGTGTGCACTTTCGTTACTGTTACAGTTAGCTTTTCCACTTGCGTTTCCGTAACTGTTTGTGTTAGCATTCCCATCTACGCCATTGTGTGCGTTATCTTTTGCATTTTTGTTTGCACTTGCGTTTGTGTTACTGTTACCATTTGCATTTCCATTACTGTTTCTGTTTGTGTTTCATTTTGCATCACCATGTGAATTACCATTTGCATTTGAGTACGCACTTCTGTTTGCGTTTGTGTTTCCTTTGGCGTCATCTTTGGTGTTACCGTTAGCATTTGCATTTTCAATTGCGGAACCATGATCGTGCACATTACCATTTGCATTTCCATATGTGCTTGCATTTCCACTTGCATTACTGTTTGCTTTGGCATCATCGTTGCTGTTATTGTAACTGTTTGCATTTGCAATTGCGTTACCGTTACTGTTTGCGTGTTCGTCACCATTTGCATTTCTGTTGGCCTTAGCGTTTGAGTTTTCAGTTGCATTTCCACTGTCGATTGCATTATTGTTTCCTTCTGTGGCACCATTGCCTTGTCTGTTTGCGTTTGTGTTACCATTTGCATTTTTCTTACCATTTGTGTTTCCGTTGGCATTAGCGTTTACGTTACTTTTTTTGTTACCATTTGCATTTCTGTTGCCGTTAGCATTTGCATTACTGTTTGTGTTACCATTTCTGTTTTCATTAACATTTGTGCTTGCATTTCTCTTACCGTTTGCATTATTATTTACATTTGCATACCCATGTGCATTACCATTTCGCTTGCGTTTGCATTACTATTACTGTCATTCCCTATTTATAGTGCTCATTCTCAAAAGAAGGAAATTCATGGCAAAAACTCTGTTTAATGCATCAGTTAGGGTTGTTCCACAGCGACAAAAATGAGGAAATTCAGTGTTAGGGTTGCCACCCCTTGCACCTCAAGCCCACCCTGTCCCCACCAACTGGCATCGGGGCGTACGTTGGGGTCATCGGTCCTTACTCTCACCCCATCCCATGTGTTAACAAGCTGAGGTGGTGCAGTATAGAAGAATGGGGTGAGAACAAGGACCAATGACCCCAATGCACATCCCCATGCCTGTTGGTGGGGATGGGTGGCTTGGTGCAAGGGGTGGCAAACCTAACACCGAATTTCTTCACTTTTGTCACTGTGGGAACAACCCTAACTGATGCATTAAACACAGTTTTTTCATGAATATATATATATATATATATATATATATACACATATATACAGTATATATGTATATGTATATATATTCACTGGTGTCTAGTGGAACCCCCACCACACTGCCAATCACTGGCTCCAAAGTGTCTAGTGCCCCACCCTGCTTGATCCATCCACTCCAGTGAGTCCCACTCTGGACTCGAGTCCAACTCCTGACTTTAGATAAATGTAACAAAATCATCACTGGTGTCTGGTGACCCCCTCCCCAAACCCTTCAGGTAGTGCCCTCCACCACAATAAACCAGTCCACCACTCGCCACCCCAGCCCCAACTCTGGCCAGCCATCCCCGACCTCCAAGGGACACCAGCACAGCTCTCCACTCACATCTATGGCTGGCATCCCCAGTGACTTACAGCACTCTCTTCCTGAATGAATGAGTGTGTGCTTGTGCAAAGCATGAGCTCATTCATTCAGAGTCTGCTCTAGTGTAGCTGATTTTAGGGGCACTGCAGAAGGGATAGGGGCTGCTCTGGGCTTTAGCGGGAGTGGCGGAATGGGCAGAATGGTGTTGTGGACCCCCGAGGGGTCCACAATGTCATCCTCCCCATTCCGCCACCAGTACATGACTTTGTGTCAGTTTCTCCCATGGAGTAAAACTTTGCTGCATCTAATTACAAGCAACATTTTAAGATGTACAAAATGCACAAAATACAATGGTATTCTAAAATTGTATTACTGGTATTGTAGAACTCAGTGAACCAAGTGAAATCTATGAATTCATTATTCTGCTACTAGAGTACAGATTCTATCATAGAACCAGAAAACAATGTCAGAACATCTACTACTTAGCAACAGCATACAGATGACAAAAATGCCTATCTGATGTTGCTTTACAAAAACAAAACAAAAAATTTATTTTTTAAGAAGCAGAAATTAGCAGCCAGAGAGCTCCTCAAACTACAGACAAAGGGTTCGATTCAAAGTTCATGATTGCCACGCGTCTCTGGTGCGCCAAACATATGGCACAGGGCATGTGGCAATCTCACTCCCGACTGATCAGGATTCTGATCCTGTGTGGCAAATACCACAAGTTACACTAATTAGGCCAGCTTTTTTGGTCTAGCTTATAGCAATTCTGGGAACCCTTTTATAGTGCTTGTGCCAAAGATTTGGTGCAAGCTGCCGACAATCAGATAAAGTGCCACAACTGTGCCTGGCCTACCAAAATGGGGAACAGTTGCAGTAAAGGTGATTGGTGCAGCTACGGCAAAGAAAGGATCTGACTTAGGGCTTGATGCAATCCTTGCATCACCCTTTGACAATTGAGTCCAAGACCACACCATTGACAGGCTACTACAGCAGCAGAACAAATCTATTAGAAGAAAATAAAAAAATCAGAGACACTCAAAAAGATATGATGCACTATAATGTATTAGCATACATCAATTGACAAATTCAATTGTTTAACAGAAAAAAAAAACTTACCAAAGTGGATAAAATGCCCAGAAAAGACATCTAGATCCTCAAGTTCAAACCCCACAAAAGGCACAGCACACACAAAAAAGGTTAAAAATATAGTAATAAAATTAACTACATCAGAGTTGATAAATCACAAATGAAATGGGATTGCCATCCTGACTCCCAACCAGCATCTACCACTCAAATTGTATACCTTCCTGGAGACCACAATGTTCTATTTGACAATCACCCAAATGGACATGAAAGAAAAATATTTTAAATTTGTAAAATACTGTAAACAGCATTTCTCTTTGGGAGCTCCTCACAAACACAGCCACTCTGCTGCTACTAGAATTCTAGAAAGTGTCAGACAGATGTAATAATTCTCTGCACTTGCTTCAGTTGCCTGTAATATATCTGTCCCTTGCCAGTCTACCACTGTAAGCCGCTGCTTTCTTGTATCACTTCCAAACCGTGGAATTCACTTCCTCACCAGATTCCACCTCCTCCCCTCCTCTATAACTTCAGCCCTACATAATTTCTTCTCTGTGAATTGTACCTACAATTAACCTACCTGGTATTCCTGACCTGCTTCCCAACCTCTATCAATATATTAAGTGTCTATTCTGAATTACATCTCCCTTCCAGCCCCACTACTTTCTTTCCCTGCAGTGATCCCAAACTGGCCATTCCTTCGGGTTATCTATAACTACCAATATAACTAGGACTTTAGATTCCTATCAATCTACAACTATCAATATATCTACAACCAATTCATCTGCTCCCCTCCTAGCCTTGCTACCTTTCCACCTCTGCTGTTACTCCCTATCCACGCCTTCCTTTCAGGCTAAATGGTACCATCATCATGTATTTAAGGCATTATCCTAATGTTCTGCACTAGACCCGTCCATTGTGACCTCTGTAAACAATTGTACTTATATGCTGCACTTAATATGCTCTTTCTGTTACTTGCTGTTCACTGCTGCCAATACTGTTGTCATAATGTTTGCTGTTGTATGCATGTATGTATTTCCACTACCCTGTCCCCCAGAATGCACCTAGAAACAAGCAACTTGTTGTTCAGTGTGCCTTTCCTCATGAAACATTTCAATAAATAAATAAAATAAATAATAACACCTCCATCCCCTTGTGGATTATGATGCTATTAAGATTCTCTAAGCTTATTTGGCCATCAAAGGCATTCACAAGTGCTGATGGAGCCAACATGCCATAACAACAACCAAACCAAGAATTTGCCTATATATCTACTGGCAACACCAGGCCTAAGTGTACACCCATACAGGACAAGATTTTTTTTTTTATTCCTGGACCCCAGGCATCCTTCAGGAGTGCCCACTCGGACACAACCCTAACTCCTAGACTGAACCCCCGCATCTCCCAGGATCTCCCCCCCCCGAACAACCCCAGGCAGGCCCGCCCCTGGTAATACCTCTGAGGCTGGTTCTGCTCTCTCCTGGCAGTCAGCTCCTAAGTATGAGGTGCCTTACCTGCAGCTGACGGGTTGGCCATGGAGAGATCTGGGTGCATCTGGGCTGGCAGTTGGGATGAGGGTGTTCCCCTGGGGCCACCATCATCTTACCAGTGGTCTAGGAGGCTTTTTCCTTGTACAGCTTTCCCCCTGAGCACAGTCATGCAGTGACATCAGTACACAGGCTTGGCCCCGTAGACACCTGCCGTGCTCATCCCCGATTCTTGTTCCCATCCAGGTAGTACCCCCAGTCTCCACCGGGGGACAATACTGCACCAGGAAGACCCCTGGATCCCTCCCCAGGGAGAGGGAGGCTGTCCCTATGGATACTCGATCCATCTCCTCCCTACCAACCCCCAGTGCTGGGCTCCCCCAAACCTGGGTTGCTGGCGAGCATGAGGTGTGGCATCCAGTGTCTCAACCCTCAGCACCACCGGCCAGCTATACTGGACAGGTTGAGGGTGTGGTTTGGTGTTTGAACTATATAATTGGTGTAAAAACTTTGTAAAGACTGCCTATAGGGTTACATATCAACCCATGTTGATACCCCTCAACCTGACTGGGTATGGTTGTTGAATTGGATGGCTATGCGCCAACCAATCAGGAGTGTTTGACAACACAATTCAGGAGAAACAGAGAGGGTAAGAAAGGCAGTGAGATGGCCCTGTATGTGATTGAGGGTATAAAAACTACAGCAGGATAAGGTAGACAGGGTAAGGCAGAGGTACTGAAGGTCACCCTTGAACCAGGCAATGGCACAGCAATATACACAGGGGTGATCTACAAGCCTCCATCACAGGAAGAAGAGGTGGATAGCGGGATAGCTGAAGAAATACAGGAGATGGCAGCAAAAGGGGAGGTACTACAGCTGGGCAATCTAAATATGCCAGACGTAGACTGGACCATCCCAGCAGCTGCCACAGCAAAGGATCTGAGACATCTTGGACTCCCTACAGGGGGCGGGCTTCAGGCAGCTGGTGCTGGAACCTACCAGAGACAAAGCAATACTGGACTTAGTATTAGCAAATGGGGATAGGGTCACAGAGGTCAGAGTGGACAGTCACCTAGGGTCCAGTGACAACCACATACAGTGGTTTCATATAGGCACAGGGTCAGAGAGGAGCCACACTAAGGCAAGAGTTTGGGATTTCAGGAGGGTAGACTTTGTTAAAAAGGGGGAATCCATCAACAAAGCTCTAGCAAGAAGGGAGGGAGGAGGGAGGGAGGGTTGAGAAACAGTGGACACAACTAAAGAGAGCCAGAGTGAAGGCAACAGACCAGTGTATTAGGCTGAGAAGTAAGGGCAAGAGAAGGAGGAGGAAACCACTATGGTTCACAAGAGATGTAGCAAAGAAAGTTAGGGCAAAAAGACTGGGTTTCAGGAAATAAGGAGCAACAGAAAAGAAGAGGACAGGGCAGAGTACCTAAGCTGTCTGAGAAAAGCTCGGAAGGTAGTAAGGAGAGCAAAGGCTCAAACTGAAGAAAGACTAGCAAACAGTAAACAAGGCATTTGTCAGTGCCGAATGTTGTCACGCTGGCATTGCCTTTGGTTGTGCATTGTGGAAACACATGTTTGGCAGGATGTGAAAAATGACAGCTGTACTGTTCATAAGAAGGTGTAAAAAATGGCAGTGGTAAAAATGTGGCATGTAAGTACTGCAAATATGCAGAGTTACAAGGGTGTGTGGGAAATGTGCAATGCACACTTGTAACACAGGCATTTTATGGAGTTTTGGCACCAAATTTTCAAAATAGGCATGTTCTTCACCGGAAATGCAAAAACACATTTTGGGCAGGATATATAAAATGACAGCATTACTGTTCATCAAGAGGTGTGGAAAAATGCCAATGGTGAAAATCCAGAGTGAAAATATTACAAATGCACAACGTTACGAACGTGCGTGCAGACTGCACAATGTACACTCATAACACAATCATTTTATGGAGTATCATCACCAAATTTTCAACATAGACATTGTAAGACCTCTACTCACGAACAGTGTCACTGTCATTTTTGCAATCTGGCCTGAACACTGATTTCCCACAGTGACCATGGTAACGTACGCCGGAAGTGCAGAAATACATTTCGGCCAGGATGTGAAAAATGACAGCTGTACTGTTCACAAGGAGGTGTAGAAAAATGACAATGTTGAAAATCTGGCATGAAAATATTGCAAATTCACAAAATTCTGAGCTTCGCGTATAACTCCACAATGCAGCATTAAAGAGGCCATTTTTGTTTTTCCACCAAATTTGCAACATGGCTTTGGAGAGCCCACCTCCATGAACACTGCCACTGTCCTTGTGTTATCGGGTCCCAAAGGTGATTTCACGCAGTGACTGCGAAATCACCTTTCAGGACCGATTAACGTCAAAACTGTGACAGAATTCATGAGGAGGGGTCCCAAAATCCCCATGTTGAAAATTTGGTGCAAAAATTCCAAAAAATGCCCAAGATATGGAGCAAAGTTGAAAAAACCCAATTCATTCCATTATACTGCTTACCGGCATTTCCTCAGTTCACGGTCGGATTTGAAAAGTGCAGATGTGTTCCCGGTCCAGCAAAGATCATCACGCCGGACCCCAGAAGTAAGTATGGGGTGGGGTGGGGTGTGTAGGGAGGCAGGATGTGCAGAGGGTGGGTGAGGGTAGTGGGTAGGAAGACTCACGAGGACTGTTTTCAGTTTACAGGGACCAAGGCAAAAAAAAAAAAGCAGACGGTTTTCTTTTTTTACAGGTCGTTTCTTTTGTTTGGGGGTACAGTAGATGATGGGGATTGGGCACCCCATCAGCACAGAAGAAGGGGGAACATGATGCCGACGGGTGGGCTCCTCTGGCACAGTACAACGGGAAGGGGAGGGGCGATGCCGGTGGGGATTGGGCACCCCATCGACAAACATTGTTTGGGGATACAGTAGCTGATGGGGATTGGTCACCCCCATCAGCACAGAAGAGGACATGATGCCAGCGGGAGTGGGCTCCCTTCACCCGTTAGCACAGCACAGCAGGAAGGGGGAAGATGCCGATGGGGATTGGGCACCCCATCGGCAAACAACAAGGTGGGGGGGGCACATTCTGCCAATGGGGAGTGGGCTCCCCAGTCAGCACATACGTCAAGGGACAAGGAAGCCAACCGGGGGACTGGGCACCCTGAAGTAGGCGCTGTCGGCAGAGTAGCGGCCACTGTGCCACCATGCTATTAGCTGGCGAGCATGTAGGAAGGGCCCACTACGTGTCACGAGCTTTGCTCAGATTGCAGCAGGCCTTTCCTTAGATGTGCTCTCCAGCTTAGTATGCATGGTGTAGTGTCGCTGATCCAGGAATGAGGGATGCACTTACTGGTGCGTGCCCTACATACACCCAACAGCGACCGCGCCTCCAAATCCCCACTGCCGCAAGATGTTGGCTGCGCACGCACACCAACATAAAAAGGGGACAAAACATTCTTTAGGTACATCAGTGAAAGAAGGAAGTCCAGTGGAGGGATTGTAAGGCTCAAAAGGGATGAAGGACAGTGTGTAGAGGGGACCAGGAAAAGGCAGAAATATTGAATAAACACTTTAGGTCAGTATTCGCTGTAGCAGGAGATGGTCAGGGACCACAGCTAAGAAGAAGGTGCATGGGGAGGGATGATGTAGACACCAGTCCTTCTAGAGCAGAGAGGGCCCCGAGAGGCTCACTAAACTAAAGGTGGACAAGGCAATGGGACCAGATGACATTCATCCTAGGATACTAATGGAACTGAGGATGGAAATAGCAGCAGCACTGGTAACCCTATTCAGTGAGTCCCTCAATACTGGGGAGGTCCCACAGGACTGGAGCAGGGCACATGCAATGCCTTTGCACAAGAGTGGGAGCAGGGTGGAGGCAGGAAACTGCAGGCTAGTCAGCCTCACCTTAGTGGTACGTATGATTATGGAGGGACTGCTTAAGGACAGAATTGTGGACCACTTGAAAGCTGATGGAGCTGAAGATCCTAGTCAGCATGGGTTCACAGCAGGAAGGTCATGTCAAATAAATCTGATAGATTTTTTTGATGAAGTAACAAAGTTTGTGGACCAGAGGGAGCAGTGGATGTTGCCTACCTTGATTTCAGCAAGGCCTTCAACACCGTACCACATAGAAGGCTGATGAACAGCTGGCCAGATTGGAGTGGGACAAAAGGTAGTGAACTGTGTAAGGAACTGGCTTGAGCATAAGAAGCAGAGGATGGTGTACTGTAAATGGAATCCAATTCAAGGATAGAGGGGTAACCAGTGGGGTACCTCAGAGATTGGTCCTGGTGCCAGTCCTTTTCCATGTCTTCATTAGCAACATTGCAGAAGGGCTGGAAGGAAATGTTTGCCTATTTGCAGATAACATAAAGATCTGCAGTAGTGTACATACACCAGATGGGGTGGATAAAATGAGGTGGGACCTGGAAAAACTGGAAGAGTTGTCCAAAGTATTGCAACTTGAAGTTCAATTAAAACAAAAAGTGCATAATAATGTGCTTGTAGTGAAAAAACCCAGCAGAGAGCTACAGGATGAGGAATGGAGGGTGGGGGGTGGGGCTGCTAGCAGCCACAGGAAGAAAGAAACTTTGGGATTATCATTACAGATGACCTTAAAGTGGCCAGACATTGTACAAAGGCTGTAGGGAAAGCCAGTAGTATGTTGGGGTAGAAAGATAGGGGCATCACGAGCAGGAGAGGGATGTGGTGATGCCACTATACAAACGATGGTGAGGCCTCATCTAGAATCGATGTACAGTTCTAGAGGCCGCATCTTTGTAAGGACATTGACAGGGTGGAAGTGGTCCAAGAAGAAGGCAACTAAGATGGTACAGGGCTTGCACCAGAATACATATGAGGAGAGATTGAAGGACCTTAACATGTATACACTGGAAGAGAGGAGAAATGTGATGACATGATTGAGACCTTTAAGCATCTTATAGGCATAAATAAGGTGCAGGTAGTGCCGTTTCAGTATATGAGAGGGCAAGAACAAGAGGAGACAACATAGAGATTGGAGGGAAAATTGAGGGAAATGTGAGGAAGTTCTCCTTCACTGAAAGGTGAGGACACCTGGAGTTGCCTTCCACAGGAGTGATGGAGAAAAGCACAGTGGGAGATTCAAATATGCATGATATAGACATAAAGGAACACTAGATGGGGAGGGAATAAACTGTGACCACACAGGGTCAACACAAGCTATGCAGGTTGGGAAAATGAGAGGACTGGATGGGCCTAGCTGTCCTTATCTGCCAGCAATCTTCTATGTTTTAAACTCAGGGCACCACAAGTGGCATGGACTACTGGACTAATTAGTTCAGGTGCCTTTCTATCAGTTATAAATCTCCAGGAATGCCCACCTGACTGACAGCCTGAGTGGACAAACAGGTTTGCCATTGCCCCAGAGTGCAGGGGTTCAAGGCAGATGTGAGGAGATCTTGGCAGAGCCAGAGCACTGTCTGGAGTGTCTGAGTGATGCTGTAATATAATGTGCATCTGCAGGGATGAACTGAGCATTGCATGTAGATTCCTTGCTCAACTAAAAGGAGGCATTCTTGTGCTAGTCAGCAGACCATCAACGCTTAGCATCATGAATGCAGAGCCAGAGAGAGAAAGGTGAATTGCCCTCCATCACTGCTGTGATATCCACCTGCCCTGTACCATGCTATTACCACTCAGAGGGTCTGAAAGCCTAGATGTGGGGGTTGGTGTGGATTGGTCATGGTCCAACTTTCTGAAGAATAGTAGGTCCAGCAACCAGCATCATTATTGCAGATGCATAGTGAGAGTGTGAGTGACTGAGAGACACAAGAGACTGACTGAGAGGGATCATTCCAAGATGTGATGCCAGAGCCTAGTACAGTGAGGTAGAGCTTGGAGCAGTGGAAGCATGAGTAGAGATGCTGCAATTTTAAACTTTGCCAGCAATGTTGCTGCAAAGCAGCCAAAATCTTCCTTTGCCTAGCTTTTGCCTAGCTTTGCCAAGTTTCCACAGAACTTAGGAACTTGACTTTCGACTTCACCACATTTTGTGATGTTTTACTCTGAAACACCTGCTCTTCTCAGTGGCCACTTCACAAACTAATTTTTGTCAATGCATCAAAAATCTGGCAACTTTGCTCAGCCAAGTCACATTTTGTGAATTCCACAGAACTCACAAAACAAATTATCCGCGTTCCTGCAAGGTAGGTGAACTGAGCTTGAAAAAAAGGTAAAACCGTTTCTGATTTTTGAATTTAGCACATTTGTTGCTGCTGCTGTGTAAACACACCCTCCTATGTCCCAAGGGGTGTGGGGACTGGTCTATTTTTATATTTTGTTTTGTAGCTACTACTCCCTTCCCTTTTATTAACCAAGGGGGAAGACGGGAAGGAGTTTGTCTA
Source organism: Neoceratodus forsteri (assembly GCA_016271365.2). Taxonomy (NCBI): domain Eukaryota; kingdom Metazoa; phylum Chordata; order Ceratodontiformes; family Ceratodontidae; genus Neoceratodus; species Neoceratodus forsteri. The sequence goes on from CM028129.1 coordinate 467,415,979, forward strand.
ATTTAGATTTAGTATTGTTTGCAGCCTCCAATCAACCCCTTATGATTTGAGGGTGTGGGAGCTGGTTCTAATTTATCTTTAATATCTTTAAAAGAGTTGCTTAAAAAAAGACATACGATGCAAATGTATCTGATTTTGCATTAACTCGTGGTTCCTGACATAGAGAATATTGGATGGGCAACTATGCAGAACCAGTGTGTTCTGCCACAGAGGGATTCTGATTCCCTCTGACCTAGCAAGCGAAGCTTGAGAGGTCCATGGGAATCAGAATCCTGAGGTGGCAAAACACACTTGTTGTGCATAGAGTTGCTCATCCTGTATTTTGTATAGTGTATAGTACTGTGTGAAAAATGTGTTTTGTGAGTTCTTTTGCTTTCAAAATGAAACTGGCTCATGCAGTCTCTAGAGGTTCTAGAATGCTGTTCTACCACAGTAGGGTAGAACAGCATTCCGTGACATTGGAACTGTGAAAGGGATGGAATTCTATACAGAACAACACTCCACTATACACTATATATAGAATAGTGTATGGGTGACCATACACAACAAGGCTATGTTTCCATCGAGGGGATGTGATGATGTTATACAGACCTCGAGAGCGAAGCTCAAGAGGTCCGTTTGACATCATCACATCCCTGAGATGGAAACAAAGCCCTGTTGTGTTCTGGTCACCCATACTATTTTATATAGTATATGGTTCCCAGAAATGTCTACAGTTTAATTTAAATTCAAGGTTTCATACCTTGTGTTCACTCACTAACTTGCTCCCTGTCATGCGCTGCAGTCCTGCTCTGCCTCTGGTCCTTGCTACGGTTCTGCTCACCACCTGATATTTCAAAGCGCCGATTATAAAAAAAAATGGCAAACTGATAGTTTGGACACACGGAGCCGATAATGGCAGTTTGTGTTCAAACTATCTTAGTGAAACGCTTGCCTCTCCGCTCACTAAGTGGTGCCGCCATTTTACCCTCTTTGTTTTTTTGAACACTGAGCTGCTTTAGTCAATCAGGTAGCAGCTCAAGGGGGAAAAGTTGTTGTAGTATCGTTGTGAAGTCAGAACGATACTACAACAACTTTTCTTGACCTTTGAACTGTCCTACAACAGCTTTTGGAAAGCCATTGCTTTTTATCCACAATAAGCCCTAACCATATACTATAATAGAATATTTACTTCTTATTTATTGCTGATTGTTTTGTTTCTGCATTTACTTTATTTTTTGTTGTAGGTAGTGCTAGGAAATCGTGACAGAATGCTAATTGTTTTATTTTTAACGATTTGTATGTTATATGTAAAATGTATACCATTTATTTGGAAATGTATGTTGTGTGTTTTTTAAATTAACCTGGGTGAAGCCTGTAAAAGGGCCATGTGGCCCACCGCATTTTATCCAGTTAACACATTTTAAATACATGAATAAATAACATAATTTTATATTGAATATTGTTGCTGCTGCCATACTCTCCTTACAACTCAAAGGGTGTGGGGACTGTTCTTATTTATATTTTATACTATTTATTGCTCCCCCTTACAACCCATGAAGTTTGGGAGATCACCTAATTTATATTTCATACTGTTTGCTGCTCCCACCATACTGTACCGTCTTATTACCTGAAGGGAATGAGGGTAAGCTTAACTTTATCTCAAGAGTATTGTTTTGCTGCTCCCTCCCCTCATATGATCCAAGGGGTGCAGGGCAGGTTTTGATTATATTCAAGTGTTTTGCTTGCTGTTCCCATTATTTATATAGTTGCTTGCTCCTTGCTCTTTTTAATGCTGTGTCTTTTCTAACTCAACTCACATTAAGCTCATTTGCTCCCTTATCCTACTCCCCCCTTTTATCCCCCCTTACCCTCCCCATCTGTTCTTATTAGTATTGTGTCTTTTCTAAGTCAACTTCTCCAGTCCTCCTTAACTTGTTCCCATATGAGCCTGCTTCAGTTTCACACCCACCTCTTTCCTGCAAAACCCTCCTCCTACATCCTCCCCCCACCACCCCTTTCTTTCCATCTTTCTCCCAACCCCTGTTCTCTCCCCTGTACACCACCTTACCCTCATTACCCACTCACCGTTGCTTGGCCTAGGCCCCTGGCAGGGTTCTCTGCATCCTGGAGGGGTCCAGAACCTAGGCAAACACCTTCCTCACCTCCTACTCCCACCCCATTCTTTCCTGAGAGGGCTGGGTCTCAGACCCTTTCTATCCACCTCCTCTCCTTGAACCTTCTGAAGCCCACTTCCCATCGCTGCCGCGTCCCTCCTGTCATGCTCTGCCTCTGCCTACAACCTGCTTCCCTCCTGTCGTGCTCTACCTTTGCCTTGTGCAGGCAGGGTCCACAGAGCATACTGGAGGGCCAGGCCCCAGCAGACCCTTCTCTTCCCCTCTTCTTCCAGACATGCCTTAACTTAAACTGCCTACAACCTGCTTCCCTCCTATTCGTGCTTGACCTCCGCCTGGTGCAGGCAGGGTCCCCAGCATTCTGGAGGGGTCAGGCTCTGGCAGACTCTTCTCCTCCATCCCTTGCCTTCCTCTCCTCCAAATCCATCACTTTCCACCCCCTACTCTCTGCCTATATGTACCCCACCCACCTCCCCCTCCTTCCTAGCAAGTTATTGGCTAACACCTAATCTCTAATGCACTTATAGTCAGCCTTGCACTTTTTGTTACACTTTATAAATTTTGTTCTATCTGTGTCTCTCCTTGCAATCTTGTCCTAGTTCAACCTCCTTGTATTCTATCAAGCCATTTCTAACTACAAAGCTATGTCCCACCAAGTGTTTGCCAAATATATTTGTACTATCATATCTATCTAGTTCAAGACTGTTAGCATTGTATCCATCTAGTTTATACCAGTTAGCATTCCTCTTTTTCAGTACTTCTGTATAGTCTGTTCACTTTATTGAGCGTAATCAAATTGTATATCTATATTGTGTACCAAATCTCTGTAAACTATTCTCATGTTCCCTGTCCCCAGGTCTCCAGGAGATGAGCAACTTGTTGCTCAGCTTGCCTTCCTGGTGAAACATTTTAATAAATAAACAAAATTAAAAAAAAACTTGCATCAAGCTCATTTGCTCCTTTATCCTGCTCCCCCTTTTATCCCCTCCTTACCCTCCCCCATCTGCTCCTACCTCCGCCTTCATTTTGGCACCTACCTCTGCTTCCCATACTTAGTCCTCCCAAACTCCCTCTCCTCCTCTTAGCAGTCCTTAGCTTTCTGCATACAGCCTCATCCATTCAGTTTGGCTGTATCTGGAAGCCCTCTGACCACTGCAACCCACTCATCCTCCCTCATTCTCCTCCACCACAATCCCCTACCCACTTCACAATGGCTCCCTCTAGCTCATCATTACCTTGCTCCTCCTTGTGACAGCTGATATTTAACTTATCCCTGCACCCTCAGTTACTTCTCCCCTCCTAGAGGGTTGACAGTCATTGACTAACATCTGCAGCCTCGCCTCCAAACTGAATCAGCGGAGTCTGATGACCTTAACCCCTAGGCTGCTGACAGAATTAGAATGTATAGGAATTCTGGACTGAAATATCAGTCCACGCACAAAGGGACATCTTGCTGGATGTTCTGGTCATTACTGAATCTTGGCTGTCCCCAAGATCAGCAGTTTGACCACAGCCATAATTGGTTACTCAGTGGCCAAGCAGGAAGGAGGCAAGAGAGGTGGGAGGTTGCAGTATACAAAGGATCAGTTAGGATGCAATACTCTGTGATAAGCATGCCACACATTCCTGCATGATAACTTGGAGTAATTGCCATTGGATTACACTGTGTTCCTGCAGTATTCTGCAGCATGTCACTAACAGAAATGTTGATAAGAGCATTACATCCTGGCTGACTTCACTGTATGTCTCCCTTCCTCAGGTATCTTCACCCTCCTCAGGTATGAGATTATATATATTGTTTTTTCTCCTTCCTCTCATGAGCTACTACTTATAAAGCTCTCTTTCCCTTCTCTATCCCTATCTTTATAGCTGGGATCTATTACTATTCTGGCACCAATTCAGTCTCAGTCAATGACCTCCACCCTCAGTCTCTACCATGGCCTCTTCTGAAAACTCATAGTTCTATTTGACTTCAATTTTATTGGCTGTCCCTTCCACTGAAAATTAACCAAAAACATGAACTCACTTCAACTCAAGTCAACTTATCTCAGAGCCCACAAATGTTAACTGGACATCCACAAACCAGTCCCCTTGACTGTGTCCATTCCTTCCACTCCCACTGTACTGAGGAGCTGACACACCCTGATGTGCTTAATGACCACCACATTGCCTACTGTGTGTAAAAGATGCATCACCCCAATGCCCTTAGTATAGCCATCCAGATTCATAGAAACATAGAATGTATTGGCAGATAAGGACCACCAGGCCCATCCAGTCTGCCCGAAAGACCTACACTAGTTTGTGGCCTCTGACCTTACCTGGTCAGTGGCTGTTCATCTCAGTTAATTGATGTTTCTACCCTGTGTGCTAACCTCTCAGATACTAAATGATTAATAATCTCATCATTCACTTACATAAATGAGGCCCATACAAATTTTCTAGCTAAACTTTATGGCTGCCTGAGACACCGACATTCCTCTAAGGAGGACCAGGATCAAAGGCTTGCATCTTCCTTGGATCTCTACTCCATTTCCAGTCTCCATGCCCTCACTTCTCTCTCTTTCTTCTTCTCTTTCATCTCTTCTGCAGCCACCATCATAGCCCTTTTGCCCATATTCACATTTCTCTCTGAAATCTCTCCTTCCAGCTGGAACAGTCACTGAAATTTTGAGGAGGGGTCTCTGCCTTCCTGAACTCCTCCAGCTTTCTCATCCCTCCCAGTCCAACTTCACAAATTTCATTCAGCTGTTTCTTCCCTTCTTAGATTACCTGATTGCACTTGAAGAGGAATGGATCAGGGCCTGATTAATTGTGCCATCTTTGTCAACCTGGCCAACATTTCTGACACTGTCATCCACCCCATTCACCTGGAAAATGAATATATGCTGGACCACCTGACCTGGTGATTTATTGCTTTGGCTCACACCTGGAGGGTAGATCACAAATAGTCTGCATAGGAGACTCCATCTCCCCTGCATTCTGTACTGAATTGGGTGTCCCCAAAAGCTCTTTCCTTATCACTATTCTGTTCTTAGTTTTCCTAAATGACCTCCCCAAAGCACGTGTTTCCTCAAATATACACAGAAATATGAATCACACATTGCTGTTTGGTACAGGCCCAACTGTTTCTGATCTGGCTGTTACGCCTATAGGTGCTTTTACCAATATCCAAGTCTGGTTCTGCTCTAATTGAATTTCCAGCCACACCAAAAATATGATCTCAATAACCTTTGGCACAGCCAGCATTTGCACAAATCCTATCTATACAGTATATGTCTTCACAACCAGTGAAAGTGCAACACTGAAAGAGGTCACCTCCTTCAAGTACCTTGGGTTTGGTTAGACAGTCACCTTGACATTTCCTGACATGTGGATGCCATCCACAAGAAATTCCACCCAACAGCATTCTAATGGAAATCAGCCTGAATCCCACTCCCAGCCTGCTGTGAAATAATTATGGAGGCAGGGTGGAGGCTGTCAGAGGAGGGAACCAAAATGGTGCAGGGTCTGCACCAAAAGACATATGAAGAAAGACAAAAGGAGCTTAAGATGTATAGTCTCGAGGAAAGAAGTGGGGGACATGATAGAAACTTTCAAATACCTCAAGGAATCAGCAAAGTCCAAGCGGGTAGCATCTTTCAGAAAAAGATGTGCAAGAACAAGGGAGCACAATTTGAAGATAGAGGGGGGACGGCTCAGAGGTAATGTGAGAAAGTATTTCTTCACAGAGGGGGTTGTAGATGCATGGAACAGCCTTCCTGAGGAGGTTGTAGAGTCAAAAATAGTGGGGGAATTCAAGAATGAATGGGACAGACGTAAGACAATTCTAGTGGGGGGTAGGAGGAAGTAGGCTGTTGGTTAACTGGGATCTGCAGCTTATCTGTTAGGTAGGGAAATGGTAAGAATAGGTGGACCAAGCAGTCCTTATCTGCCATCAGATTCTATGCTTCTATGTTAAGATTATCTTCTGGATTTTGATTATGTGGGTGTAGTGTATAGCATTGCACCAAAGTCCACCCTATCGAGACTGGATCACCTTTTTCATGCCTTCTGTCACTTTGCCCTTAACTGCCCTGTTCCCCCAAGCATTCACCACAATTTTCTCTTCACTCCTTGTTCTCTCTCCCATCTCTTGAGGGCAGACAATTTTCCCATTGTGCTTTATTTATCACTAAGTTCTTATTGGAAATCTCCCCTATCTCAGATCCTTACATGCCTGTACACCTGCCTCCTGTCATTTCTTCAAGAACTTGGGCATTTGCTCTGTCTTTGCCTCACATCAAAACATTTTGGGTCAATTTGCCTTGACCTACAGGTTTCCCAAGTGTGGACTAGCATCCCTCCTCTTATTGATTCTGCTCTTTTCCTTTTGCCTTGAAAGTCTTTTCCATATCCATACAACCCATGTGAGTACTGTGTGGTACAGTTCTGCACTCTGCTTATATTCCACTGCTGTGTACGCTTAGCACATTTTAAATATATTACTTGTATGTAGAGTGGCATCCCCTAGGATGAAACCAATTCTGCAGCATTTTGTAGTGCCCTGGAGAATGCTGCAGCAGATCTACCAAATAAAGCAATGTCATTTGAATGGCAATTAGTCCCTTGTGTCATTCAGGAAAATGTGACACTGCCAGGATGATGTGAATGCCACAGTTTCCTGCATGCCAAAAGAGACTAATTGCCATTGAAATTATATTGCTTTATTCAGTAGGTCTGCTGCAGCATACTGCAGAGTTCTTTAAAAGTGGGTTTCATCCTGGGGACGCCACTTTATATAGGATCCTGCTGTGCACCTCTATGGTAGTATTACTTGATAAACACTATTGTAATGATTGTATAGATTGGCTTGAACTACTGTTCTCTCTTTACCTTATTATTAATTTATTATATTTTGTCTTGCACTGTTCCCTCCACCCCCTCCTCTGTGGAGACATGTGGAATTGTACTATTCCAAGCTGGGAAAATGAAGGAAGGGAGGGAGACCATTATAGTTCCCAAAGTTCATAACATGTAAAATTCCAGCACTGGTGTCTGAAATTAGCATTTACATACACACTTACCCACCTTCATACTCAAATACCAGCTTACATTTGAAGGGAACAGATGTAGAAGCTTTGAATTGGGATCACATCAAAACTCATCAGCCTTACAAGAGAAGACTGAGAATGCAATCCAACCTCCTATCCCTTCCCTGCATTTGATAATTTTCCTTGTATTGGATTGCCACAGCTCTTCCATAGAGGTTTTATTTACCCCTTGCTTGAACATTTCTTCTGACATGTACGCTTATTTACAGTTGTAATTCTGTCTTCAATAGTAAGTGCATTAATGTGTAAAAGCATTTGAATCTACAGCCAATCCAGAGGGATGCCTAAGAGCTAATTAGTACAAGTCTTAAAGATGAATTATACCTCTCCATTGACACCAGAAAAACAACTAAAACAAATGAAAGAAAAACTCCATCATTGCTTACGAGCTGCAAACTAAATAATTTAGTAACAGTTAATCATGCTTGCTATATCATTTTATTAGAGGCTGGAGTCATACAAGACTGGGAGTCATGGCTCATAGGTTATACAGTGATGTCCTCACATATTTATTGGTTCATTATTATGAGATATTACTATCCATTTGTAAGAATTTATTAACACTAGATCTTGGTTTCCTCCTCTGACTTTTCACCTCTTCCCATTTTTGTTAGTATTTGCTTGAATTCTGTACCTGGAAAAGAGCATGCCTGCTGGGCAGGTGACATTCTGCTTACTGCTATAATGTGTTTGCAGTCCAGGACAGAACTGACTGTTATCATTTCTTTGGCATTTTTTTTCTTTATGTTTTTTTATTTATTTGTAAAATCAGTTTACAACCTTTGAGCCAGAGGCTGTTTCAAAAGTACTTCGTCACAATGTAATCCTTTTCTTTCTAAGTTTTGTACTTAGGATCAACCAAGCTGATGTGCAACCTCATACACCAATGTACTTTTCTGTAGTGTCCTCCTTTTTAACCTCCTCTTAGACATCCTTCAACCTGCCCCAAGTGTCCAGGTGGACTGCACCCTAGGTGGTCACATCACATCTACTGTAGCTGCAGGTTGTTATACTCATTCTCACCAAGCTGCTGTATGTGTCACACTTGAGAAACTTTAATCTCTACCAATGCCACTGGGGAGGCGTAAGTAATTAGGGGTGGAGAGGAGAGGGAGCCCAAGGACTGTGTGCTTCAACTGGGTGATCAGCAGACAGGGCAGTTTCCTCTGCCAGCGTGGCCTGGCCTTTTTCCCATTTCTCCCTAAATCCCCTCCCTCAAGGAAGCAGATGCATGCATGTGTGTCTAGATGCACAGCACATGAGAACCACCCCCCACATGTACTCCCCAGCCACACTGCCACTTGTTGTCACACTTATCAATGTAATACATCCATGAGCTCCACTGAAAACCACAGTGTCCGCTCTCTTAGCATCACTCAATGACACTAGAGAGATGACTCCTCCCCTATGTGCCTGAGAGTACCCATCAGCAGATCTGCTGGAGAGAGGTGGATGGGGTAACCAACAGTGCAGCTAAGATAGTTGTCTCCCTTCTATCCTCCCACAGTCATAAATTAAGGGTCACAGCTGGCACTTAGGGAATTGTCTGGTTAGGGAGGAGCTAGTTACATTGCAGACTACATTTAAGCAATTTTCCATGTTTCCGATAAGGTGCTGTAATTTGAGCTGCCAATTCACTGCCAATGGGTACAGCAGGATTTTGCACAGTAGTAGTAGATATTTATTTCTTTGGTGCACCCTTCCCCTGAGGTTCAGGGCACCATTACAACAGAGTTAGTAGCAAATAACATAGAAAGAAACATAGAAAAATAAAATGTGTTGGCAGAAAAGGACCGATAAGCCCATCTAGTCTGCCCCCTTTTCTCTGGCTAACACTATAATCTGGACCCTATTTGGTCACAGGTGTCCCTCCCTCCTCCCTTAGCTCTATTTATTTTTGTGAAAAGTTCCTAATATCCCTCTTAAACTCTTCATCCCAAACTTCATAACATGTTGCTATGTTCTGGTGCTCCTTTTCCTGTAAGAGACTCCCCTCCTGCACCTTATTAACCCCTGTGAGGTGCTTACAGGTCTCAATCAAGTCCCTTCTTGCTCTTCTCTCCTACAGAGAGCATATGTTGAGCTTTTGCAATTGCTCCTTGTATGGCTTCTTGTGCAACCTCCTCATCATTTTAGTAGCCCTCCTCTGGACCACTTCCATCCTGTTGATGTCCTTGCAGAGGTGTTGCCTCCAGAACCGGACACAGTACACCAGCTGGGGTCTCACAAGTGAGAGATACAGAGGCAACATCATCTCCCTTCTCCTGCTACAGATCCCCCTCCCTGTGCACCCCAGCATCTGGATCACCTTGCTACTGCCATGTTACACTGTCCTGCCACATTGAGATCATCAGATTTGATCACCCCAAGGTCTCTCTCCTGCTTGTTAACTGTAAGAACCTCCCCCACAACTTATACACAGCCCCAGTTTTCCCCACCCAAGGAGCATGACTTTGCACTTTTTGGCACTGAAACCCAGCTGCCACTCTTTAGACCACTCCTTCAGTTTCCCCAGATCCCTTTGCATTCTTTCCACCCCCTGCTGGCAGTCCAGCATGTTGTACATTTTTATGTCATTTGCAAAGAGAAAAGTTCTTTCCTTCCATTTCCTCAGCAATGTCACTAATGAAGACATTGAAATGGACAGGACCCAGTACTGATCCCTGTGGTACTCCACTGGTCACACTCCCGTCCTCTGACTGACTGCAGTTTACCACCATCCTCTGCTTCCTATCTTTCAACCAGTTAGATACTCAGCTCACCACTTTCTTCCCACCCCTAGGCTGCTAATTTTCATCATCAGCCTCCTGTGAGGTACAGTGTCAAAGGCCTTACTAAAGTCCAGATAGGCCACATCCAATGCCACCCCTCATCTACCCTTCTAGTAACCCAGTCAGAGAAATCTATAAGATTTGTGTGACATGACCACCCTCCTCAGAGTTGTGCTGCCAATTGTCCTGCAGTCCATATATCTCCAGGTACTCCATCAGTCTTTCCTTCAGCACGGACTCCATTAACTTCCCCACCACTGATGTGAGACTGATTGGTCTGTAATTGCTGTCCTCCTCCTCCTTGCTGCCGTTCTTGTGCAGAGGAACCACATTGACCCTGTTTCACTTCTCTGGAACCACCCCTGTCTCCAATGAGGTTCTAAATAGTGTTGCCAGAGGGAGAGCAAGCACCATGATCAGTTCCTTAAGTACCCTTAGGTGAATTTCATTTGGCCCCATCACTTTGTTTTCTTTAAGGGCTTTCAACCCCCACTGGAATCTCTCTTCAATATGTAACCCCTAGGTGGCGCTATCCCAAGGGCTACTACCCCTGCCTGCTTGGCTAGTAGCAGGTTAAGAGGCCTGAGTTCTGAAACGGGTGCCTCCACCCGGAGGTCAGGGTTGGTAGTGGTCAAGCTAACCTGGGCACAGCCCTCCAGGACACTGTAACCCCCCTCTTTCCTTACTAGTAGCTAGAATAATACAAAATAATCACTTTCACAATACCCCTGACACACCACACAAGTACCCACACTGTTTGCACTTACCACCAGGGCTTTCCTCTGGCCCGGCCCTGGGGACCCCCTGTAAAACAAGGTTATACACAGCAAATAACAGCAGTACAGTACTCTTGCACAAACTGGAACCACAGTCAGGGTAAACGCAAAAAAGAGTTAGGTCTGATTTATTTAAGGGGCTTGAACAAAGGAGGGGTATAATCAGATTAATTTGATTAAAGGCTCTATCAATTAAACAGTTATTCATGCACTTCAGGGTCCATAAACAGTCACATACCCTGGGTACCCAGATGGAGAATGGTGGGCTAGCTAGGAACGTTGCAGCTGGTTGGGGCCCTGTGATGGAAGAAAACAACATGTACAATACACACTATTTGTAATCCGGAGCCAGAGGGCTCAGTTCGTGAAAAGAAAACAAGATAATCAGATGACACACTTTTAGATTAGGCTGTTGTTGCAGGGAGCTACCCTGATGATTACTCATGAAACCCAAAACTGGACACTGGCTGGACAAAAATCGAGACAGCAAGTGGTCAATCTGGAGTGCCAGGGGAAGCAGGGCCCACATGATTCGCAGAGGCTCATGCCTGTTCAAGCTGCAGAGCAGGGGCTGATCCCCAGGCAGGACTCTTGTCAGTGACTTTCTCTGTGCAGTGGGGTATTCTGGCAGGGCTAGCGTGGCTTGGCCCAGGCTGAATGGAGATGAACGCGGATTCAGTTTGATTAGGCTGGATAAAGCTTCCAGCAAGCAGAACACAGTTCACACAGTGGGGAATCAAATCATGACCTACTTTCAATACACAGCACATTTACTTGTAAGAAAATTCTACTGTACCAGGCAAGCCACTCTCTGGTCACGATCGCAAAGTCTCTGCCCAAACCGGGGATTCAAAAGCAGCTGGATATCCTGACAGGCTGATTGCATTCAGCAAATCTGTCTTCTTCAGGTTAAAGCCTGATCACAGTCCAGCGGCTTAAATAGTCCTCACAACTCAGATTCAGTCTGAATAAACTCTATTTTCCCTCTCAGGGACAGCAGGCAGACAGGCAGGCCAAAACTCAGCCCTTTCACAGTTTTCCCATGCAAAACTATACAGAACTGCTACTCAAAAATCACTTGAGCTGTTACTTCTTCACTCCTCAGCTCAAAACTGAAACTAGCTGCAGCAGCCTGGGAAATTTCCCAAGATCCAAAATGTTCAGTTGGCTGATCCTCCTGTCAGTCACAACAAAGGCTCCCCCTTCAGGTGCAAAAAAGGCGCAAAAGGCCCAAAACTACAATTCCTACAGATTTTGACTCCAGACAGCTCCTGTAGTCCTGCTCCATTTTAAGTCCCACCAGTACTGATTGGTCCAATTCACTGTCCAGGACCAAAACAGTGGAGATAAACAAAACAGTCCTTGCTGAAAAGAAGGCAGGTTAGGCAAACTACATATCATTATCACTGTAAATGATTTTCAGCAAATAGTTACATCTTTCAAAAGAGCTCCCTCTCAGATTACTTATGACTGCAATCCAGGCAGTTCTTAAACAGACAGTACACAGAGGCTATACAGGCACTCTCTGGCAATCACATTTAAACTGCTAAAATGCAGGACACCAGCCTGGCAGTGACCATTTAGGCAAACTCGAGGAAGACTTTTTGGGAACCCCCATTTGTAGGGGGGTTACACATAAATGGACTCATCCAACTCCGCCCGGTGCCTGTTAATGCAGGATGGCCCATCTCTCTGTTACACTGTGAAGACCGAGCAGAAGTATTCATTTAAAACTGTAACTTTTTCTTGGTTTTCCTCTGCAAAGTCCCCCAACCACAGTCTCCTGATCTTCACTAATCTATCCCATGCCTTCTTCTTTTTGCTTATGTACCCGAAGAAAGTCTTATCCCCATTTGTGACCCCTGGGTAGTCCTTTCCACCATTAGAGCCTTTGTTGTCCTTACTCTCCTTCCTGCCTCCATTTCTCTAGATACACCTCCCTGTTTGCCTTCATTTGGGTCTCCTTGTACTTTCTGAATGCTGTTTTTTACTCCCTTACTATCTTAGCCACCTCTTTTGGAAACCACAGTGGCCTCCTTCTCTCGTATACCCTTGTTTATTGCCTTCACACAGCTAGCCATTACCTTAGTTATTGCCTTCTTTATTCTATTCCATTGTTCCTCTGCCTACTGGCTATCCCCCCTTCAAGGTATTTCCTAATACAGTCTCCCATTTCTTTAAAATCTGCTCTTCTGAAATCCTAGACCCTTGTCCTAGACTGATTTTGTCCTGCCCAATCCTCTGCAAAACCACAATGTACAATGATCGCTTGTACCCAGGGGGCTACCCACTGTGTTGTCTGCAATGCTGTCCCTGTTTGTAAGAACCAGATCCAATATTGCCCCACCTTTAGGGGATCTGTAACCATCTGCTTTAGAAATGCCCCTTGCAGAAATATAGGATGACCCAACTCTTAGTTGTAGCTGATGCCTGAATGTTCCAGTCCACATCCAACAGATTCAAGTCCCCAATAATTATTACTTCCCTTTGCCTTCTTGCTTATGGCTTCCCCTCAAACTCTATCCAGTTTTCCCCCCTGTGCTGGTGGTCTGTACATCACCCCCAAGTGTATAAAGGCCCTGGACACTGATTCTAAGCCATCTCAAAAAAACCTCCAGACCCTCCTTCTCCCCACTGTAACCCTGTATTTCAGTGGCCATAATACCTTCCTTAACATATAAACCCACCCCTATCCTCCCTGCCTTATCCTTCCAGAATGTAGTGTATCCCAGAATGACCACCTTCCAGCTGTGGTTGTCAGTACACCATGATTCTATTGTAGGCCAGAATCCAGGTCCACCTTGTCAATGGTGAGTCTCAAGATTAGGAATGCATTTCCTAGGCTCCTTGCATTGGCACACATGGCTCTCCACCTTTGTCCTTCTCTGTCCCTACAATGACCCCTTTTCTCGAGTCGATCCTTCCCTTTCTTTTTTCACTCGTATTGTCCTTCCCCTTTTTATTTTCTCTCTGCACACTCCCTAGTATATTCCTCTGCTCCAGCTTCACTTCTCAACCCTGCCATCCTTTCTATTTCTTGCCCGTACTCCCCACTAGAGATGTGCAAAGCTGGCAAACTTCGCTCAGCAAAATAATTTGTGAAGTTTGCCAAATTCGCGAAGTGCAAAGTGCAAACTCACAAAATTTTTTGGCAGGTGAAGTAGCTCTTTTCAGGTGAATTTAAGGTTGAAGTTGAGGCAAAGTTGCAATGTCACCTTAACTTCATCTGACTTTGCCTCAAAAATTGCCTATTTTCCAAGGAAAATTCAATGCCAAGTGGCAAATGGAGACGTGGACAATTTTCCAAATTTTTGGAAAGGTGAATTTCGAACTTTGCGAGACTTTGACAGCAAAGTAAAACTTTGCAACATCTCTACTCCCCACTACCCTTGGGGAATTATTTTCCCTAGGTTATTCTTCACTACTGCCCCAGCATCTGAAAGGGCAATTTCTGCCTCCTCTTTCTTCCTCCTCCTTGGCTAGTTTAAATGCCCATTGAAGTAGCATTTAAACCTTCCATCCAGGACTGCTAGATGGATGGAGGCCATCCCATTTGCACAGGCCTTTATTCCTCCAGGCAGGACCACAATCCCTGATGTAGCCAAACCCCTTCTCCCTGCACCATGCATTCAACCAGCGGTCAAAGATCACAGTGTAGTGTGCCTCTCCTTCCCCCAGCTTTGTACAGGTAGCATCTCAGTGAAGGCCACTGTGTGTGCTACCTGGTCAAGCTCCCCCAGCTCCTAAACCCGTCCTGCACCACCCCAGCTATGTCCTCTGCCAATTTATTTTTGACCCTTAGGTGGGCAATGACATCCGGCCCCTCCTGTCCTGCCACCTTAACAATCCCAAGAATCTGCTCCCTATCCCTCCATGCAGAGGCACCAGGTAGACACCTCACCACCCTCCTTCCCTCCCATGGTGTTCCCAAAACTAATCCCCTGACAATTGACTCCCCTACCAGAAGTTGCTTCCTGTTCTACTGTGATCCTCTTCTTCACCTTGGGGCCTCTGCTCTGAAGGATCTCTACATCCTCTGTTGCCACAATCTTGGGTACCTCATCTTGGCAGTTTTTCTCCAGGGTGGTGAAAGATTTCTGCTGTGGCACTGGCTGTAGAATGCATTCCCTTACCCCACTCCCACCCTCTCCTTCCTGGAGTCCACTACAGTCCAGCTGGCCTTCCTTCTAGGCACCCTTTGACTCATTGGTGGTAGACTTGGTGGACTCTGGGTGGGAGAAGAGGTATCCTGAATCATAACAAACTTAACCCAGAGTCTGTAGACCTCCCCCCTTATCCCAGTGAGGTGCATGCAAATGGAGCAGCACCTCAGTCTTCTACTGGGTCAATACGTCACACAGAATACCACACATGGAATACCGCATGGAATGCAAACTTCGCGCAGTGCCCTAGTGTGATAGGGTACACAACCTTGTAAGACAGATATGTTGTATGCGCGGTTAGGTACCCTATCATGCATTGGTGGGGAGGAGGAGTTAAGTGGAGGTGAAGATCTCCATTTGGGAGGTGGTCCTCTGAGCTGCTGCTGTGGCTCAGTGGGATGAGCCACGGCAGTTAAGGAAGTTGCTGTGCATCTGTGGACCGGGGCTCGAATCCTGGTCCCAAACTTTTTGGGAACTGCATTGTGCAGTTTCTTTTTTTTTTCCCCTGGTGTTTTCCCTCATTCCCATGCTAACCCCCCCCCCAGGAGTTGATTATTTTAATAGGGTGGGTTTGGGTACACAACCCCCCCATAACGGGGGGTGCAGGGGGTTGAGCCCCCCCCCACAGATAACAAGAAAAACACAAGTTGTTGTTGCCAAAATGCTTTTCAGCAGTTTGTATCTGCTGCAGCAATGTTTTCGCTGTATTCACAGTGCACTACATTGCTGCATGGTAGTGACCTGCGACACTATGACCCCGTGCCCCTCAGTCTCCAGAAGTTCTTCTTGAAGACTGCCGCTCCACAGCAATTTCACTGCACCACTCCCATCATTCCCCAAAATTGCTGCCTTTATTACTTGAAAATTAATTTATACCCTTACCCCAGATAAGGTGTTTCTTTATTTCCCTTTTCTTGTCTGGATTACCCCCTATTACTGTACCCTAGTTAAGCACTACTTTGCTTCCCTCATAAATTTGCAACTAGACTTTCACTAGCTTTTTGCCTTTGTAGCATGACCCCAGATAGGGTGTCTGTAGTTTTTCCCAAACTCCCCCTAAATCCTTTTCTATTGCTACCCCAGTTTTTGATGTGCCTGTTTCTAGTTTTAGGCTACTCTTTACCTTTCAACCCATCCCTGCAGTGAATGCAACAACAGTAGTGAACAGGTACCTTATCTTAGTCAAATGGCAGAGTCCTCTGCTCCCTGCTTTCTCTTGTAGATGTCTGCCAATGCCAAAGATGTCAGTTTTTACACCTGTTCTACTCCAGTGTTGTTCAACTCACACGGCGGGACATGAACATGTATGGGGGCATGTTAGAGTGGAAGTGTTTTTATACCTCTATGGGAGCTCTCCTCTTTCTCCCTGTTTGGCCTGTTTACTTCAAATCCTGTCCAAAATGTCTGCCCTTCCTCTCTCAGCAACCAGCCTGCAACAAAATCCTGTTAGAGCTAAAAAAACTACTTTATACTGAACAAAACATTGCGATGCTGTTCCCTGGTGGCTGCAGTGGTGGTGCTTATTCTTGCCCACTCTGCACCATGACTTACAAAATCAGGCTTTTAAACCTGTATAGGAGCCCTCCTCCTGCTCCCAATTGGCCTGTTAGTTCAAAACCCATCCAAACTGGTTGCCATGCCTCCTCATTCCCCAGCAACCAGCCTCAAACAAAAGCCTGCTAAAACTACAAATAAAAAAATAAAATAAAAAAAAAAACGCTTACAATTTAATAAACGTTGCAGTTTTGTTTCCTGGTGGCTGCGGTGGTGGTGCTTACCCTCACCAACTGTGCACTGTAACTTTACAAAATCAGACTTTTAAAACTGCATGGAAGTCCTCTTCCTGCTCCTTGACTGACCTATTTACTTCAAATCCTGCTCTAAATGACTGTCCTTCCTCCTCATTCCCAGAGCAACCAGCCTGCAACAAAAGCCTGTAAGATCTAGAAAAACAGCTTTACAGCTGAAAAAAACATTATGATTCTCTTCCCTGGCTGATGCAGTGGTGGCGCCATCCACATAGGTGAATTCCAATAATAAATAATTTAAATACCACATTCTCACTATACTAAATTAGTAAATAAATATTAGCAGCTATTTAAAATATTACTGTGGATAGCATTAAAGGGACTGTCACTTCACATAAGCCTGTGCAAAAAGATGCCTCTTAAGACCCCTTTTAAATGCCTCCACTGAGGGGGCCTCCTTCAGAGCCCTTGGAAGGGAATTCAAAAGGACTGAACCTGCAAACCTTGATGGCCCGTTCCCTCAAGATTTGAAGCCTGACCCTGGGAACAACCAGAAGGCCCTCCTCAGTGGATAGAGATGACATATGGCATGTAGGTATGCAGGAGATCCGACAGGTAACCTGGGCCCAGTCTGAGTAGGGCCTTATTTGTTAGTAACCCACCTTTGAAGGAGATATGGCTCTTAACCAGCAGCCAGTGCAGTTTACACAATGCTGAGAGATGTAACTCAACCTCAAAAGGCTGTTCAACAACCTAGCAGCCAAGTTCTGCACCTGCAGGTGCTGCAGTGTACCTCTACTGATCCCAAGGTAGAGAGTGTTACAGTAGTCCAGCCTCAAGGTCACAAAATCATATACCATTGAGGCCAGATCAGCTAGGGGATAAGGGATCTTATGTGGCTGATGTTCCTAAGATGGTAAAAGTCATTCTGGACCACGGCTGACACCTGAGCCTCACATGTCAACCCCTCATCTAGAATGACTCCCAGATTTCTCACCTTTGTTGCAGCCACAATCCCAGAGCAGCTGAGCCAAAACCCATTTCCCTGTCAGCAGCTGCTACTCCTCTCTTCCAACCCAGCTCAATCATCAGTACTTCAGTTTTATCCGGGCTAAGTCTCAGCTTTTCGATGACATCCAGTGTTGGATCTCAGCCAGGCACTTATTCAACACATCAACTGTGCCAGGCATCTCAGGTGCAAAAGACAGATAGAGTTGTGCACAATCTGCATAGCAATAAAATCCAACTCTGTACTGCCTAATGATCCTACCGAGGGGCAGCATGCATGCAACAAACAGCATGGACAAAAGGACCAACCTCTGGGGTACCCCACAAGGCAGGGCCATTGGGAGCAAGGAAAAACCTCCCAGCACTATCTTCTGTGTCCTGCCAGTGAAGTATGACTCAAAGCATCAGATGACTTTACTGGTGAGTTCTACATACTCTGACTTTATCCAAAACAACCCATAGTCTACGTTTTCAAATGCTGAGGAGAGATTGAGGGTACAGGAATTGACTGCTCAAAACATTTTATGTTGTCAACAGCCTGCCACTGTACCTAGACCATCAAGTATCTCCTTGCCTGGCTCTACCATGCCCTCGTGACAAAAAGATTGCAACCGGCATTACACGACGGGCTCCATGTGGACTGTGTTGCAGTCAGCATGGAGCTGCAACTGCTTGGACCAATTTTTTTACATCAGGGTGCTTTTCCCCCCACACCCCCCGAACTAAAGGATTCTAACTCCAGGTCAGAGTTAGTTCTGGGAAGGGGTGCAGGTCGGGGGAAGTGGTTGCCCCCTTCCAGCAGCACTTCTACAGTGGCATGGCACTGTTGTCGATATCTATGCATGTCGCCGTAGAAATGTCGCTGTTTGGGTGATACCTCCCTGCCCAACATGGTGTGCTCCACCCACTCCCCCGGTCCCAAGGCTCCTACCACTCAGGTCCATTAAAGGTGACCTTTAGCCCTTACTTTCCCATGCACCTAAGCACTTACTATACTTATCCTTAAACTGGGGCAACGATACCAAGCCCCACCTCAAAGCTAATGTATTCTTCTACCAATTGTATATTATCCTTTACTATGTTGATTGTCCTTGCCTCTGTGCATTTGCTTACCTGCTCCATATGCCCATGTTTATTTGTTCTCACTGCCTGTGTATCATCTTCCTTGTAATATTGTCTTACTGTTTGCCTACTATTTTGTTTATGCTGTTTACTGTATTTGTTATACCACTTGTAAAACCTATCTTTGTAACCTCCCGGGTCGTACCTGAAAATAGGCATTCCTTGTCCAGTGTGCTTACCCGGTAATCAAAAGCTAATAAATAAATAAATAAAGAGGGTTGAGAAAGAAGACTCATGTAGGCAGCTGGTTGAGTGGAAAATAGAACAAGGGGATACAGGCTGAAGCTTAGAGGGGGTTGAGAACAGAATTATGTGCACATAATTACTTCATACAGAGAGTAGTTGGCTTGTGGGGTAGAGTGCCTGAGAAGGCAATTAAATCAAATACAGTTGGCTGTTTCAGTCACAAACTGGACGAATTCCTGCAGAAGAATAACATTACAGGACACAACTGCTAGGACATGGGGGAGGGCGCTGGTGTCACACTGTCCTTCTTCCATCCTTTAAATGCTGATGTACTAGGGGGTAAGGTACCTCTGTCAGTTCTATTTAGAATCCAGAAATGTTCTCAAAGATTCTAGTCTGAACCTCTTTCAAACTTTGTATTTTGCAATTATGCATGCTAATTAGTCAATGTCATTTGCATTTTGAACCACTAGAAATGCTTTGTTTTCTTATATATGTAGGTTATAGGGGTTAATATTTTTCACTTCTGTTTTTACCACATTTCTACCACCAGCCAGGGCCTCCATTGATATCAGCCAGGCCACATCCCATCCTCCTGATGCCCTTCTGTCTTGACTACCTGGCATCTCTGGCCACTTTCAAAACACAGAGGCTGTGCCCTCCCTACTTGCCCCACAGAACAGGACAGGTTGCCTTCTGCTCCACAGCAGATACCCACACCATCCAGTCGATATCAGTGGAGATGAAATCAGAGGAGTAACAGGGCAATCAGGCAGAAGCCCACAGCAGACATGGGGGTAGGTAGCACATCATTCCCCAGGCTGCTGGTGGCATTAGTAGTAGTAGTAGTAATAGCAGACTTTGTTTACAGCACCCTTCCCCAGAGGCCCAGGGCACCATTATAATGCAACATAATTTAAAACTAGCAAAAAAGATAACTACATCAAAACTCAAAATAAATAACAATAAATAACTATATAGTGTTTGACATGAAAATAACAAAACAGGCTAATAATTTGGGATGCTGTAGGATAAGATGTTACAAATGCTTGTTAGAACAAATAAGTTTGTTTTTATTTTTTACTTTTTATTTATGGATTTCTCCTTGGAGCTCAAAATCAGTGCTACTTCCTCATCGGCTTCTCTGCAGTGCACCCCCAAAAAAAATACATTTAAGCCCCTCTTAAAAGCCTCAGCCAAGGGGCCATCCTCAAGGTTCTGGACAGAGAATTCCAAGGGCTGGACCCACTATCTCAAAGGTCTGACCTCCTAAGGTCTTCAACCTAGCCCTGGGAACTACCAGCAGGTCCTCCCTGGCTGATCGGAGTGGGAGAACAGGGATGTGTGGATGTAGGAGCTCAGGCAGGTAATCTGGGCCCAGTGCTTGTAGGGCTTTGTAGGTTAACAAACCTACCTTAACTGAGATACACTACCTCACTGGCAGCCAGTGTAGATCTTGCAGTGCTGGTGAAATATAACATGATATAGGGAGGCCTGTGAGTACCTGAGCAGCTGCATTCTGCAGCAGCTTCATATATCTCAGTGAAACCCCACTAACCCCAAGATACAAAGTGTTATAGTAGTCTAACCTGGAGGTCACAAATGCATGAACCAGTGTGGTCAGGTCCTTGGGGGGGTTGGGGTGGCGATGAGGGATCTGATCTGGTGGATATTCCGAAGATAGAAAAAGCCATTCTGGACTGTGTCAGACACCTGGGCCTCCATTGTCAACCCTTCATCCAGTATGACTTGCAGATTGTTCACTCTAGGGGCAGCTAACTGCCCGGTGGGACCAAGCTGAAGCCCAGTCTCTCTTATGGCAGCTGCCAGCCCCCTTCCCCTCCCCACGAACCGGTTCAGTCACTAAAACATCAGTTTTCTTAGGGTTGAATCTCAGCCAACTTGATGCCATCAGTTTCTGGATCTCGGCCAGGCACTTATTAAGCACACCGACAACACCTGGTAACCCAGGAGCAAAAGACATATAGAGCTGTATATCATCCACATAACAGTGAAACCCAAGCCCATAACATCTAATAACCTTACCCAAGGTAAGCATATAGACTGTGGTTCACTGGACACTTGTAAAAATGGGCAGTTTTGCTCACATGCATTTCCAGTATAAAAAAAAACAGATGAATAGCATGGGTGACAGGACCAAACCCTGGTGTATGCCACAGGACAGAACCACTGGGTGGGAAGAAAAAGTTCCTAAAACTACCCTCTGGGTTGTATCCCATAGGTAGGACTCAAACCAGTGGATGACAATGCCAGTGATTCCAGTGTACTCCATGAGTTGGTCCAGAAGTACACCATGGTCCACGGTATCAAATGCAGATGACAGATCAAGGAGGATGAGAATTGACTGTTCTCCTTTATCCCTTGCCCTGAGCAGGTCATTATGCACCCTGACTAGTGCTGTCTCTGTGCTGTGCCTGGCTCTAAAACCAGACTTGAAAGGTTCAAAGATGTCAAAAGTCTCAAGGTGTTCCTCAAGCTGAAGCACAGCAACTTTCTCAATAACCTTTCCCAAAAAGGGAAGGTTAGAGACTAGCCAGTAATTCACCAAAACATCTGGGTCCAAAGATGTTTTTTTTCAGAAGGGATTTCACTAGTACACAATTAAGTGCTACTGGAACCAACCCCTCTGACAAAGAACACCAGACAATCTTGGCAAACACTGGGCCCAGATGCCTGAAAAAACTCAATAGTAGTCACGTCGGGCCTGGGTCCAGATTACAGAATGTTGGCCACAGCTCCAAGATCACCCGGCATACCTCTTCCACTGTCACTGACCAAAACTCCCCCCAAGTCCACTGACTGCATTCTTGACCCACAGGTGGTTCACTGTTCGACTCATAAAGCCCATTTGGAGTAATTTCAGCCCTGATGGAGGACACTCTATCTGAGAAGAACCAAGCAAACTCCTCACATTTTGCAGGTGTAACTGCTCTTATGGGCTCCAGGCAGGCAGGGTGAAGAGAAGTAGCCTGTCTACATTCTAAAACAGCTGAGACAGTGGGTTCCTCCAAGCAGCAGTCTCTCTCGACAGAAAAATCTGCCTTTTTCTGAGTGATTGCCTTCTGATATTCTTAATAATCACAAATCAGAAAGAGTTTGTCCTCCCAAGCCTAGGCCCTCCTCCAACAATGCTCTAATCTCTGTACCCTGGTTCTTAACTATCTCAGCTCACTGTCAAACCATGGCGAGCAAAGACACGAGACCAGGGGACATACGTGGACTGGTGCTAGATGGTGGAAGGCCCCAGTGACTACCATATTATAGCCTGTCACTGCAACCTCCACATCCCCAGTTCATGCAGTCAACATTTCTGAGGTGTCCAGAACCAACATCAGTCCTTCAGGTTCAAGCCCTCTCAAAGGTTGGTACTGGACCAGCTCCACAGAGGATGGACTACAAGGGGGACCCTGAAACTAAACCTGATCACACAACGGTCTGATCAACTGACAGGTTCAGTCTCAAGCCTATTAACCTCAAGCCCCAGGGGGAATAACTAGTCTAAGGTGTGACCATGTATGTGGGTTACAGTGGTAATCACCTGTGCAAGGCCCAGAGCTTCCATACTCTGGTGACAATCTTTACCAAATTGTGAATCTTCATTGTCCAACCAGCCTTGAAATCACCCACCATAAGCCATCTAGGCAATTCCAAATGAGTCTGGTGACAAAGGATATGATTTCTTGCAGAAACTCCCTCACGACCTGGAGACTGGTACACAAGGAGGATTCTGCAGCCCACACCTGGACCGCCTGTCATGGGCATGCACTTAAGCAATCCAGCATCCTCACTGGGTGTGCCACCAGGTTAAGATCAGATCTAAAGCAGATGCCCCCACAAAGGTCTTCCTCAGGCAGTGTACAACTGAGAAGCCAGCTGGTATCGATACCTCCAGAAACTGGCCAGAGTGATCCCCCAGGCAGGTCTTGGTAATGTAAGTCAGATCGACAGAGGAAATAAGATACACCATAAGTGCAGTCTTATTCCTTATCTATCTAGCATTATATAGTACTCCCCAAAGTGGATGGAAGGAGTCAGCAGGCCCCTCACCTACCTGCCCACTCAGTCTGGCAGGATCTCTGGAGATGGGGACCAAACACAACTGACCACTCTGTAATTGCCATCTAGCCCCAGGGTATCTCCTGGTCCACACTATCCTGATATGTACTGCTTCCTCAGTCCTCCCTAATCCAAATGGTCTCCTTCTGCAATTTCTTTCAATCCCTTCCTCCCTACACTGATGATAAACTGCAGCCAGCAGGGGTGGAGATCAAAGGATGCAGATCCTTGAGCTGGGATGGAGAGTAATTGAGCCTCAGAGGCTGCTGCAAGCAACACATCCCAATATTAACATAAACCAGACTAAAATAACCAACCCCACCCAGCGTTCTCCCACCCCACTATCACATCCAATTACTTAATCCCAGTTCCTTACCCCAATACCCTACCACCCACCCTCACCATTTTGTTTCAACCACTAAGTAGCTAATAACAAAAAGGAGCAATTAAAACCAAACATAGGAGAATCCCAAACTAAATCATGTAGTGCAGAATATCACCAAACAGTATAGAAATAAGTCCAGTGGCAGGCTGATGGAATCATACCCAGTCTCTGCTCTCACTAGTGTGGCCAAAAAGAAAGGGCAGTACCCTTGCATAGACCAAATGACTAGGATATTGAATAATCCATGAAGGACCACAGAACATTTCATTAGTGGAGTTGAGGGTTCTCTTACTACCCACTGGCATTCAAATATTAACACTTCAGTATGGTCCCAGATCAAATAAAATCCAACAAAACAATAGAAATTGGAGCCAGATAAACCTAGAGACATGGGTAATACTATGTCTAGTGTCCAAAATGACATAGCAGTTAATAGCCCAGAGAGACCACATGCAAGATGATTAGTAGACCTGAAGGTTCTCTCACCATCCATGGGCATACTGTTATCAGTTCTATAGGAGTCAAAATTTAAGAGAGTCTAATATGGAGATGAAGTTGAAATATAGTTAACAAAGCAGTCAGCACCACACTTTCTAAACAGCAGCTCCCAAAGAAGTTACAGGGTGTCAACAACCATGGTAGCAACCCACAAAATCAGGCAAAAAGTCAGCTGAAAACAAAACAGTGGCAACCGCTATGTCCATAAGAGCATGAGTAACAAGCACTCTCCTCTATGCCAGATATCACACACAAACAAGTTGCAAGACAGAAGGAAATCCAATCTTCACAACCTAGCTGGGTCTTTCAACTCCAAACTTGAGAATCCCAATTGGATTGGACCTCCACAAGATAAGGACTCTTGGCTCCACACTGAGCAATAACTTAGTTCGGTAAGCGACTCCTTGGGCCTTGCTCCCAGCTCCTGATACCACACTACAAGAGACTGTCTAGAACACTGGACCAAATGTCCTTTTTCAGGTTCAACCTGAACTTAGAAACAGACAAAATACAGTTCACAATAAACATTCACAAATTACAAATAACATTTACAAGTGTACAGTGACTTTAAATAAACTTTAAGATTAGATTTAAATGCGTTTGATGACATGCTTTTATGAAGCAGCAAGGTAAACCATTCCAAAAAAGTGGGTCTGCAATGAAAAAGGAGTGACTGCCTGATTTAGTTTTATGCAATGAAAGGTTTAACAACACACCAGAAGCTGACCTCAGATTTTCCAGATAAGTTCTCATGACAATCATATCTGATTAAGTAAAGTAAGAGTTTGCATGGACTGCCTGAAAATTGGGCAGCAAAGAAAATAAGCACATTTAAAATCCATAGAGAATCAATCCCAAATTGAATAAAGTAGCCAATGATGTGTCGTGATGATGAACCCAAAATAAAATGACACGTTATTGCAGGTGACTGTCAAAATATGACTTTCCTTAGTTCCAAGGCCATAATCCAAACTGCAGTTGTACTCTAAATGAGGCAACAATGAGCCTTTAGCAATAGACCTGTGAGTTGTTACAGAAAACGTTCCTAAACTTATAAAGAATATCCAACTGTCAATTAACATTTCTACTAACTGCTTTGACCTGAAGATGAAAAGACAAGACAGGATCAAGAAGCACACCTAGATACTTAAACACAGTGACCTGTTCGATTGCAGTCCCACCAATATCATAAATCAATCAATCCACAGCGTCTTTTAACATATATGGAGTACCAAAAAGCATAACTTTAGTTTTCCTAACATTCATAACCAGACAATTAGCCTTAAACCACTCACAAACTTTAGAAAACTAGGATTGTAGGCAAACAGACAATTGCAGACTTGATTGGGCTTGTTGAAAAAGTATGAGATCATCTGCATATAATAAAATATCACAAGAATTACACACTGAAGGAAGTTGCTTAATAAAAAGAGAAAACATCAGGTGGCCCAATATGGACCCCTGTGGAACACCACACCTCAGAACATATACATCAGACTGGGAAGATTCAACATAAACAACCTGTGAATGATCAGCTATAGTTTCTTAACCATTCCATTACCTGTACTGAAAAATCAATCTGTCTCAACTTCACACATAAGAGAGGATAATCAATAATAGCAAAAGACCTGGTCAGGTCCACGAGCACCGCACCAGTCTGGGAACCCTTTTGTTGCAAGACCAGAAGACCTGAGGGAACTGAACCATGGCCACAGGTCTCCCATGCCAACACGTGCTGGTGCCCTAGCCACTCCACCATGCGAGCAGCTCGACCAGGCACCTCAGCAGTGGCAACATGATCCTACTCACATTCCAGCGGACAGTGACAGGGGTAGCGGTAATTGCCTTTTGCTATTCTACCTCTGTCACTGTCAATGTTCTTGCTGTTATTGCAGTGACATATTGACCTGGTACTCACTCACTCAGAGCTCTAACTACTAAAAATACCTTTCTACTTCCTGACTAACAATTTGAATGTTAAAAATAGATAAACAATTACTGAATAACTTATCACTAAATAAGTTGCCCACAGTAAAGGGATTGTCCCTTCAAAAGCAAGTGCTTTTATAAAACACATAAACAGTCACCACTAGCATCTGAGGAGGGTTTGGAAAAGCCGAGAGCTTATCAGTGATGTCAGTCTGAAAGTTTTTTGAAGGCAATTTTATGTAGACAAATGTACATGCTACTAGCACTGTATAATCATCCTTACTATAGCCATAGTTCTCAGGCACATTGATATTTTATTTATTTTATTTATTGAAAAGTTTCTCAAGGAAAGGCACACTGAACTGTCTAAAATTGTTCATCTCATGAAGTGTCCTGGGGGAAGTGGAACATGGGAGTACAGTAATCAAAAGCACATTTCCATGCAGTATTATAGAAAAGTATATATACCATAATCAACAACACATTTCCAAAGGTAATATAAAATAGAGAAGCAACAGAGTAAAAAAAACAATACATCAGTTAGTAGCATTAGATAATCATTAGGATTTGATGCGAGAGGAGCAAATTAACAATACTGTAGACTTAATACATACAATGTGGACAAGAAAGTGCAATAAAGTACATTGGTTTCTCCTCACATTAAGTGCTAGGCTGGGAAAGGGAATGGGAAGCCAGAGGTGAAATGAGGAGGTGAGAAGCCAGAGGAAATTAGGAGCAGCTGCAGGATGGAGAAAGGGAGTTGAGGAGGGAGGTTGAGATGGACCAGGGGGAGGAGGAGTGCCTAATTTGATGAGGTATTGAGTTCCAGAGCTTAGGGAACCTATAGAACAACGACGATTGGCCAATAGAGGTGGTGCGCCATGGTATAGCTAGAGTGCAGGAGTCACTGGATCTAAGGGAGAGAGGGACAGTGGGGTGGGAGGACAGTGAGGAGGCAATGTAAGGGGGAAGCATATCAAACCAGAATTCAGAGACAAATTTTATGCAGTTGGTTAGTCGGCAGTTTTCCAGGAAGGAAAAGCTGTAAAGGATATAGATCACAGTGGTGGGTAAAGGAAGGGCATCCACAGTAGAATGACAGAAAGCATTGAAAAGGGTGTCCAATCTGGTTTAGGATGACTTCAGTGCAGCACTTTAGACTACATCACAGTAGTCAAAGGTGGGTAGTATCATTTTCTGGACAGTCTCCCACCTAGCCTATAGAGGTAGGCAGCTTTGGTTCCTGTAAAGGCACCTAATTTGGAGCAGCTCTTTCAGAATGGAGTCTATGTGTCTAGTGAAGTTTAGGTGCTGGTCTAGCCAGACCCCAAGATACCTAAAAGAGGAGGTCACCTCCAGAGTAGAGCCATCAAGGGTGTGGAAAGAGGGCAGTTTAGTTAGCCTAGAGAGTCTCTGCCTAGTGCCGAAGGTCATGGAGACTGTTTTCTTGGCGTTGAGGAAAAGTGGATGGGAGCTTAGCTATTGCTGAACTTTTCCAAAGTCATGCTGAAGTGTGTAAGGGACATCAGTTGGTAATTGGCCACAGTAGAAAAGGACAGCATCATCAGCATACATATGGATAGAGGAGGAGGTGCATGCTGACGGGATATCATTAAGGAATATGGAGAATAGTAGAGGGCCAATGACGGAGCCTTGGGGTATGCCAGCAATAATCTGGAATGGGGAGGGGGGGAATCAACAATTTTGACTGACTGTGTCCAGCCCATTAGGAAGGAGCTAAACCAGTCTGTGACTGAATCAGACAGGCCAGCAGATTGCAGATTATCTAGGAGGAGCGGTTGGGAGACAACGTCAGAAGCC
Organism: Neoceratodus forsteri; assembly: GCA_016271365.2. Classification (NCBI taxonomy): domain Eukaryota; kingdom Metazoa; phylum Chordata; order Ceratodontiformes; family Ceratodontidae; genus Neoceratodus; species Neoceratodus forsteri. The sequence continues at coordinate 467,443,667 of CM028129.1, forward strand.
TTTGCAAGCTTGACCAAGATCACAGAAGTGATTACACCACTGTCCACACCTGAGAACAAGGAATTGGTGAGCCTAAGAAACAAAGTGGTAGTGGAGTGATCTTTTCTAACACCAGATTGGTAGGGAGTGAAATACAGAGTCAGAGAGGTAAGAGGAGAGTTAGGAGAGGATCAGGTGCTCCTGAAGCTTAGTGAGAATAGGTAACAGAGAGACTTGCCGATATTTCATTGAACTGTATTTACTCAAACTTGTAAGAATCAAGCTACATAGCTTGTTATTCTGATATGTGATATAATTTTTTTGAAAAATTGTGCCTATTATACAGTATGCTTTAAGCTAAATTCACAGTATAGCTCTGTAACACTGGTTATGTATATTGTCATTTGTGTATTTTGAGGTCCTTAAATGTTTAACTTGTTATTTCAATGCTATCAGACTGTAACCTACTGCTTATTTTATTCTGTATATTGTATTCTGTCCTACCGAGGACCTCCTTGTAAATGAATAATGCTTAATGGAGCTTTCCTGGTAAAATAAATACAAATACAATACAAGTTCAAGCATAAAACTTTGTAGGCTCACAGAACTCCCTCAGACAGCCACCCAGCATGACGGCCATCTTGTCTCTGTTCACTTGAACCCAGAATAAATCCTGTAATGTGGAATACTACATAGCTACTGTCAGCAGATAAGGGCCTATGGCCCACCCAGTCTGCCCATTTGAGCTTGTAAGATCACTAAGTTCTTCTAGAAGTCTGTTACCCCTTACCCCTGACCTCCAGGATTCCCTTATGTCTACCCCATACATTCTTAAATCCTATGATTGTTTCAGCCCCCACCACTTCCTCAGGCAGGGTATTCCACTTGTCCACCACCCTTTCTGTGAATAAATGCTTCCTCACATTTCCTCTGAATCGCACACCCCGCCCAACTTCATTCCATGCCCTCTAGTCCTGGAACATCTTTATCGTTGGAAAATAGTGTATTCCTGCACCCTGTTCCTCCCAGTAAGGTACTTGTATGTCTCTATCATATCCCTGCTCTCCCTTTTCTCCTCCAGGGAGTACATATTCAAATACTTCAGCCTGTCCTCATAGGACTTGTGATGCAATCTCTGTACCATCTTTGTTGCCCTCCTCTGAACCTTCTCCACCCTCTCTATGTCCTTATGTAGGTAAGGTCTCCAGAACTGAACACTGTACTCCAGGTGAGGCCTCACTAGTGTATATTACCAAACAACAAAACAGAAATAAGTCCAGTGTCAGGCATTTCCACTTTTCAAGTCTGCTGGTGGAGCAGACATGCATTAATGTCTTGATAACATCAGGTACACTCCCACACCCAATTTTACAATGTCTGCCATATCTACCTATCCCCACAACTGCATCAGTCCCATATGCACTCATCCTAAGCCACTGCCAAGGGTTAGACTATAGCTGGGTTCAAAGTGCCTCCCTCCATGGAGGAGGAGAGCTGCCATCCAGATGCTGAGTCCTCCTCCCACTGGCTGACTCTCTGACATTCCAGATTAATTCCTGAACCCTAGTCATCAGTGCTGCAAGCATTAGAGCTAAGGCTGTGCCAGAGGGCTGGTTTGGGGGTTCATTTTTTTAAAACTGATTCTGCCAATCCTTACTATGCTCCCACTAGTTGTTCATTATGCAGTACTGTACTGTACTGTGAAAACAGTTGTAATTATCTTTGCTAGACTCAAAGTTATGGTTGCAAGGGTTCTGCACTATGGCATGCCAATGCCATTTTGCCATCATGCTACTCTAAAGTAACCATTATCTAGGTGTTTGCTGTTCCTACACTGAAAGTAAAATACATTTATCCGTCAGAATACAAGTGCAACTATCAAGCACTGCCTCTTTTCTATAGGTGGGGGTGGGTGTGATGTAAGATGCTACAGCTATAGCATACAGTGTCACTTGAGGTGCCAAACACAGTGCTCACAGTAAACAGCTTCATCTCAGCATCTGAAAACTGGGCACTCATCAAACTATGATATGATGTAAGATGTCCCAATTTGTCAATATGTCCATCATACCCTTCCCTGATGACCACAGTCACTGCAGTCACTGGCATAATTTCAGCAGAATCATAGGGGTTTCAATGTTCCACCATCTACAAAATGTTATACTGTATAACCAAACCCCAGGAAACTCTTGTTTTAAGAGTTCCTAAGAGTAGCAACAGGCATTGTAGTGGGGAAAAATATAGTGGTTTCAACTGCAACCCCTGACTAAGGATAGGCTAATAACAACTATATATTTGGTAAATGTGCCAAAATTCAGCACTTTTATGTGTGATTCAACCCAATCAAATCTTTGGGCCTTTTTAGGATGAATTTTGTCTTCCACCAGTTAATTAGACAACACATTAGCACTTCACAAATGGCAAAGGTTAGTCCCATGACCACTCCTTCACTCACCCAAGTAATCTCCGACACTCCTCCTGCCTCCCTAGACTGTTTTTTTTTATAAAGAAAAAACATTCCAGCTGCATGTACTGTACCAGTATTAGTATTTTTACATCTGACTGGAGGTCCAGGGGAGGATGGAAGGGGTTGGAAATTACTGGAGTGGGTGAGGGGTGTTTAATGGGGCACTTACCCCTCTTTGTAGCCTGCTAAACCCCGATACCAAGGACCCAGTGTCTTTGGCCAAAGTATTGAAAAATGAACTGAAGATGGGGTCCAAACTAAAGCCAAATGGAAGTTGCCATTTCTACATTCAGTCACCATTACCCCTTAATAGCACCATTGACTGCAGCCCTACCTTTCATTCTGATCAGGAATGCAGGTTAGTGATTACATTTGTAGCTGATGCCAAAGCCACTGATTGTGAGCAACCAGCAGGCGGTTTTTAAAAACTGGCCTGGATGAGTGCTTTTTTTTTTAATATTTTTTTTTTATTAATTTATACAGAGCATACATAGAGTGGTTAACATCATAGAGTATAATAAGAAACATTGCTTAGAGAAAATAAACAACATGGATTTAAAGCAGCAGTGGAATGAAAATTTTTTTCCAAAAAGACCAAATTCAGCTACATTTAAGAAAAATATTAGCTTGACTGTTAAATGTACTTGTCTCAGTATCTATTGTGCTGCACACCATGGGCAGGATTCACAACCCATTCTAGGACTAAGTCCGACTCCGCAACCCCAGTGGCACTCCGAAATCCCCACAGCTTTGGAGCATCCAATTCACAGCCGCAGCAGTTGCAGAGGGTGTTACAGAGGGTCCCACTGACCATAGCAGCCTCCCACAGCTGCAGTGCTATCCCTGGTAACAACACCTGAATGATGCCGTAATTCGTGGAGCCAGTCATAATCCGGCTTCACCTTTGTGAATACCCGCCGCTGTGGATAACCTGCAGATTCGCAAGTAGCAACCGTCTTGCATTGAGATTTTCCTGCAGCTGCAGGACTTTTCCAAGGTTAGTGAATCCTGCCCCATGAGTCTTTTTATTTTTTGATCCTAACCCTTGCCAAGCCTACAATGCTATTTCTATGCAAAATATGGTGGCCATCTTTTTTTCTTGAGAAAAAAAAATTAATCAAAAACATTTATAAAATACTCAGATTTTGGTGGAATTAGAAAATAGTATCAACAAATAATACTGAAAGCAGCCTAGACTCTTTCATGGTGAAAAAAGGTAGGTTCAAAATATTTGCTCAATTTCATTGCACTGCTGCTTTAAGTACATGAAGCTGTAACAATCTATATGGCAACAAAGCTTACAGATTAAGACTTTACACAATGAAACAGAATTAACACCTAAGATCCCTATAAATTGTTTAAGATCAGCCAAAACATGATTCTAAAACCACTCATTATGGTTACTTCAAAAAAACTAAAATAAAGATGAAAAGCACCGAATGGTAACAACAAAAGGAAAAAGATGTGAAACTGATATGTAGAGATCTTTAGAGTTTGAGCAGAGGAGGGATGAGATCAATAATCTCTCTGTAATTACTCCCTGTTAAGTCAGCATCATTATCAACATAATCTATTAGTTTCTTAAATATTAAAGTTTCTTTAAAGATAGATAACCATTTAAAGACATCACTTTTCCAAGGACCAGGCAAGTTCCAATTATTTAATATGATTATTTTTTCTTTGTGGCCACATTGCTCAATGCACACATCTTCTTTAGAATAATATTTCAGTTTGTACCAACAAAATCATTTAAAAAATTTACAGGGTGAAAGGATGCTGTAGTTGTAAGCATCTTTATGGGAACAAATCCACCAAGGGGCAATTCTGTATCAAAGTAAGTGATTTAAATCACTCACTTGGTGACAATTGTGCCAATACAATCTCAACAACCTAGTTGACAAATGGAAAATATTGCAAGGAATTAAGCAAAGATGATCAAAGATTTTAAATTGTATGTTTTTATTTTTAGTAAACCTGTAAATTGTGTTAGAATTGTGTTTCAGTTCATTTCAGTAAACAATATACAATTCTTGATTAAGGTCTTTATGCCATATCATCCTAGTGTTTTAGAAAAAGTCTCCATCTGTATTTTTTATAGGACAGGATACTCTTATAATATTATTGAGCCAAAGGTCTCAAGTTAGAATTAATCCCACTAGATTTCCACATGTCTTAGGCCAGTACACTCCATGACTCATTACTTTTCCATTTGAATTTGTTTTTCAGAAATTCAAATTTAGATTTTAAAGTTAGAAATAATAACAAGTTATAAGGAACAGAATGAATATGGCTAAAAGAAGAGAAAGTGGAAAAAGTAATAAACGCATTTTGTTCAAGTAGATTGCTCTGTTGACCAAGTTAGCCTGTATCAAAGTATTTTTCTGATGTATAGAGAAACCATTTTTATTCCAAATATAGAACTCTTATTATTTAAAATGGAGAAATGTATAGGCTATAAATTAAGGTTTAACTTAGACAAGGCATATTTGCATAGTGTAGTTGCCCCAGAGATAACAGGGTTGGCAATTTGTTTAAAAGAGTGGGGAAAGGATCGCATATTCTGAATTTGTAAATCAGTTTTTTTTTACTAACATGATATTTTTTGTGTTAAGAAAATATGAACACCATAACTACCAATATCTTTACCATTTTTTTCAACTAAACCAAGAATACACTTTAATTTATTTGTAAAATAGCATGAGTAGGGCTTAGGGCTATTCTGAGCAAAACACCTCTCCATAAGAATTTCACAGATACTCTTTTTACTTGATCAGACCATTAGGAAAGTACTGGGCATAAAAGAGCCTGAAATAAGAACATAAGATGAGGCATAGCCATCATCTTGTTAGCTTCAACTCTTCTCCACAAGGACAATGAAAGTTTCTCCCACCCTTCAAGTAACCTTTTCTTTTGTATAAGTTGATTGGAGATTTATCAGAAATATTTACTTACTATCAGCAGTAAGAAGGATGCCAACATATTTAATGTTCTTACATATTTTAATGGGTGTAGAGTAAACGTCTAAGTGAGAAAAAAGTAAGTGCCTCAGCTGGGACTTGAACCCAGGCCACCTGGAATACCATTCCAATTGCATTAACCAGCTGAGGCACTTACTTGTTTCTCACTTCTGTTTGTATGTGTTCCATAAATATACAAATCACACTCCTGTGTGACTGTTACAAGTAAATATTTGTGTTGCCATTGGGTTGTACATTTGAGAAAGAGTAATGTGCTCGGGGACAACGCAGGTTCCAGTTGTCTCAGTGGTGCAACTGGTTTGTGCAATCAGAACAGTATTTCAGGTGGCCTGGGTTCAACTCCCAGTTGAGACACTTACTTCTTTCTCACCTCTGTTTGTATGTGTTCCATAAATATGCACACCACACTCCTGTGTGAGTGTTGCAAGTAAATATTTGTGTTGCCATTGGATTGTGCATTTGAGAAAGAGTAATGTGCTCGGGGACAACCCAGGTTCCAGCTGTCTCAGTGGCACAGCAGGTTAGCACAATCAGAATGATATTCCGGGCTGCCTAGGTTCAACTCCCAGCTGAGGCACTTACTTCTTTCTCACCTCTGTTTGTACTTGTTCCATAAATATACACACAGCACTCCTGTGTGATTGTTTAAAGTCTAAGTCTATAATTCAGATAATGGGAGGTCAACAGATTTTGATTTATTTGATTTGTAACCCACTAGTGGTGAAAAGGTTTCAAATTATTTAAGAAGCTCTGCCCATGAATGCTGAGGATATTTGCAGAAGATTAAAAGGAAGACAGAATCTTCTTCAGATAAGTCAGTGACAAAAGGAAGAAGAATGGAGGCATACTAAGACTGGCAAGGGAAGAAGGCAGACACGTAGAGGATGATACAAAAAAAAAGCCGAAATCCTCAATAGATATTTTACTTGGTTTTCACTAAAGAAGGGGAAGGGAGTGGACAACCCATGCCAGAAAAAAGTACAAGCATCAGCAGAATTGATCTGGAACCTTTTACAGAAGAAAGAGTCCTGAAGTAACTAGAAAAGCTCAAGGTGAACAAGGCTATGGGACCAGATGATGTTCATCCAAGATTACTGAGAGAGCTAAGGGAGGAACTGGCAGCTCCCCAGACCAGGCTATTCAACCTGTCTTTGGAATGTGGAGAGATACCAGAGGACTGGAGGAAGGCCACAGTTGTCCCACTTCACAAAAATGGTAACAAGGAGAATGTTGGCAACTACTGTCCAATTAGCCTCACCTCAATTGTGGGCAAAACAATGGAAGCCATACTCAAGGAGAGAATTGTATCCTTTCTCAAAGATAATGGAACATTAGACCAAAGACAGCACAGGTTCACCACTGGGAGCTCATGCCAGACAAATTTTATTGACTTCTTCAACTGGGTGAGCAAGTAGTGGACCACGGTACGCTATGGACATGGTTTACCTAGACTTCAGCAAAGCCATTGATTTGGTCCCACAGAGAAGGTTATTAAATAGACTATGCAGCATGGGGGTGTATTGAAAAGTTGTAGACTGGATAGGGAGTTGGCTAAAAAGAAGAACACATAGGGTAGTAGTAAACGTCTCCCTCTCAGAAGAAAAGGAGGTGACTAGTGGTGTACTGCAGGGATTGGTAATGGACCCCATCCTGTTCAACATTTTTATCAGTGACATATCTGAAGGTCTGGAAGGCAAAGTGAGTCTTTTCACAGATGACACAAAGATATGCAATAGGGTGGACACTCCTGGCAGAGTGGAAAGGATGAGGGCTGGTTTTAGAAAGCTAGAAAGTTGGTCATACACATGGCAACAAAATTTCAATGCCAAAAAGTGCAAAATCATGCACATAGGGAAGAGTAATCCATATTCAGAATACTTTCTAGGAGGAGTCAAATTGGAATCAACAAAGAAGGAAAGAGACCTAGGAGTAATCATATCACATGATATGAAAACATTCAAACAATGTAAGAAAACAGCATTAAAGGCAAATGGAATGCTTGGTTGCATAGGGAGGGGAATTACTAGCAGAAAAAGAGAGGTCATCATGCCACTTTATAGATCTTTGGTGAGACTGCATCTGGAGTCCAGTGTACAGTTCTGGAGACCACACCTCAAAAAGGATATAAACAGACTTGAGACAGTGCAGACGAAAGCTACAAAAATGATACAAGGACTCCACAATATCAACTGCGAGAAGCGACTGCAAGAATTCAACATGATGATGATGATGATGAAGACCATATTTGGTCTTTATTAAAGGGATTCTCAAGTCTCTGCCTTGGATGTCTCATAAGGAATAAAGCTATGAACTGGGAGTCATTTTGGTTGTAAGGTATTCCGGGGCCATCCCATTTGCACACTTATACAAAAGTTACCCAGCATTCTCTCTTCATATTTCCAAAGATGTCCATCGTAATTGAATGGGCATAGTGCAGTGACGTTGAGTTGCATATGACCCTGTCAATCTCAAAACAAATCATGCCAATCAATTTTGTAGTCTATCTAATTTTTGTAGCTTGTGTTTACCTGTGGATCTATATACAATACTACCATAATCAATTAAAGGATTTATTACTGTATTTACTAGTGTTACTTTTGTCTCCTGTGTCATACAGATTTTATGTCTGTGAAGCGTCCGCAATTTTTGGGAAACTTTAGTGCATGTGTCATCAATATGAGAATCAAAATTTAACTCAGAGAAAACCCATAATCATAAACATTCATAAGAGCTAACTTGGAGAAGTTCCTGGGCTCCAGAACTAAGTAATTAAGAAAAGTAATATTAGGCTGTAAAAGGGCTGCTTTAAAATATGACCCTGTCTTAGGAAAAATAGGACTACTTCAAAACAATCACATAAAACAATATATTGGGTTTCTCCAACAAAGGTCACGTGTGGCTAGATGTGGAAATATATTAAGAAATGTAAACAGCAGTGTTTATGCTCCCTTTAAGGGAGGTTTATTTTTCCCTACATTTTAGAACTGTTCAGGTTGTTGGGGATGCACAAATCCTAATCAGAGATGCCTCAAATATTGGGGTAGTTGGCATTTGGGAACAGACCTGAATATAAGAATGTTCAAACTCAATTTGAGTTTGGCATGCACTCCCCCAACCCAAGTTAACATATAACCCATTCCTCAGTTCAAAGACAGCACCCTCTCCCACCTTGCCAGTTCAGGCCCCTATAAGAAGTTGCTTTAGTCTGTGCACTCCTTTGCCTCTTGATATCTTTTTTGCCAGTAAATGCCCCTTATGTAATGTTCTCCCTAAATTTCATCAATTTCTGGGTCTACCTGGCCAGAGCCAGACACACTTATTGTTCAACATTGCACTGCTTCCTCCATTCCATGTAATTGGGATTAGGGGAAAAGCTGATTACTGATGGGGGCAGTGGAGGATGGGTGGGCACACACAGCTGTGCCCCCAAAAGGTTTGGTCACATGTTAATAAATTATGACATACCAGCAATACAATGACCCCCCCATCCCAATGGACATGAAGTGGATCAGAGCTCAGAGGAGAAGGGGGGACAGTAATGTGAATGTCACCAAATTACTGCAGGGTTTATCACAGTCCAAGATCACAGTTATGCCACTACCAGCCATTTTTAAATTGTGCCCAATGAAATGTATTACTGCAGTACAGGGTCTTAATACAATGTACTCTTCTCTGTCTTTTCCAGCAATGAGTATATCGATGACGAACCTCCATGCCCAGAAGAAATCGACTACAACATCAACAGCTGCTCTGACCAGGAGGGTGACTTTGCAGACCTAGACACAGAAATTGAAGCAAGTTTGTCAGACTCGGAGGAAGCTGACAAGACTGTAGAATTACAGGGTTCTCCCACAGTAACATCAGATGGCCTTTTAATTCCTGGCAGAAAATCTCATGCCTCACCCCTGTGCTCACCCGGGTGTTCTCCAGAGTTGGACAGAGTGCCTCTGAGCTCATCTGTGCAGAATTATGGGAGCTCAGGCAGCACAGAAACAGAACAAAACTGATACAAAGTATGGAAATCTCCCACTTTAGAACTATCACATAATTCGCAATTAAGAAATAGCAAATATCATCAAGATTTACTTCAAGAGAAATTTTCAGCTCATTTGGTCTCTAATAATCATTTTGTAAGAAACTGGAAATTTGATTCATTTTTTGTTTGAAACATTAGAGCAGTGCATAAATAAATTTACTAATGGTGAAAATGAATTTTGCTATTTTGTTAGTTTTGCATTTGATCACTTTTCACCTTAATGTTTTTGCCAGATTACATCAGAATCAAGAAAACCTTTTTAGGCAACTCTATCACAAATGTCACTAGTTTTCTCAATGTTTTGTTTAAGTGTGAATTTCCAGACATTTTTAGGCTCTGCTGTGTGATATTTCCCAGTGTGATGATGTAACATTTGCACAGCTCTTCAAAAAAGAATCTCTTTTAAGTGGGCAATTAGCATGCACTCTATTTGTAATTGAAAGAGATGATCAGTGTGCAGTGTTCCTGGTAGTCTGAAAGTGCTGACCTATAGAACAATCTCTCTTCCCTTTTGCATTCCTGCTCTGGTTCTGGCCTGATAAGTGCAGATACTGTATGCCAGCTAAATATGCCTCATGGTAGCTGTAACTAGTTACTGTATATGATATTATGCCTCTTGTTTATCCACAATTTTTGCGTGTTTACAAATATTTTTTTTAATAATTTTAAATTGCAGTTGCTCTGCTACTATTGATAGTGCACTGTTTTTGCTAAAGCACCTTTTCTGCCCTTTTTTTAAGTTGCACATATTGTTTTTGTCCACCTTGTTGCATGTACAATTATGTTTTACTCTTATCTATAGTTTATCCCATGTCCTCTCCTCAGGATGCACCCAGCAGTGAGTCCAGCTCAGTGTGTCTGTCTGATCAAAAACATAAATAAAGCCCAACAAAATCTCTTTCACACAAGGCATTAGGCTTACCTCTAGGTGCCAGTAGCCAGAGATACCCAGTATCCATTTGAAGTTAGCCCTATATTCAATCAAGGCAGCAGATATTTTATGGAATCTTGAGACAAAAAAATGATGTCGAAGTTAGGAAAGCTATTTGTTGTTAAAGTGATTTTCCATTTTCTGCAAAACTGTGCAGTTGGCAACATTAGGTTGCAGATCACTCTGCTTTAAAAAAAATAATTTCAAGAAATTCCATTTTTTATAACTCAATACATTTTCTTGAAAACAGACTCTTTCCCCCTTAAATTTATCTGCCACCACAGATTATACATGCCCTGAAGTCATAATCATCTGCTTGAGACATTACACTCCTTTTCACAGAACAGGGTCATGTGGAGCATACCTCGTAGTAGAATTGTAATTGTCAGACATAAAATGACCACACAGGATTTTACAATAAATCTGTCAGATTCCACCTTACTATTTTCAGCACAGATTTACATCTACATTGGAAGACCAGAAGTTAGGTGGCCTCCATGCACCCAATAAGTATCCAATAGGTGGAAGGGGGTAGAGATCTGGATGAAATGGAGATTTGGAATTATGACCGCTTTCCTTTAAAGGAGGTGCTACTAGTAAATACAGTATTTTGGAATTTGGCGCTATGGAGAAGAAATCCATCAATAGGAAAAGTCTCTGGGAATCCGAGGCCAAGTGATCAGCCTTTTCCCCAGGCATACTAATTCTGCAATGAGATATACTTTTCATGACCTTCAATTCCCCAGGAAATTAAGTGCTATTCACTATCTAGCAGTAGCTGTGTCAGTAGCTCAGTAAGTAGCATGCTTGCCTCTCAGACTGGAAGAATGCCATGGTTTCTAACCCCGCACCACGTAGTTGGGGTTATGGCCATACCTGACAATGTAGTGCATTATGAGGGGAAGGGTGCTGCACTGTTGAGGCACTGTCCTTTATGTGAGACATTAAAACCAAGATCCCTTTTGTCAATCTCTGATCACTGCTGAGGCGAAAGTTAAAATTACTTGGCACTTATTGAGAAAGATTAGGGGGTTTTCCCACTGTCATGGCCATTATTTTGCCTGTCAATAAAATATGGCCATGTAACCCATCCCTTAGGAGGATGTGAAATTAAATGAGCTATCACAGCTCAGTGTGCCTTTTATTGTCAAAAAATAAAGTAAAATAAATAAATCAAATTTAGTAATGTTGTTTTTCATGAGTAAATAATCCAATTAAGTTAAAAAGATTCAACACTCTTCACTTGTACTGTTTCCTTCAGGAGTGTGTTCTGATTCCATTACACTTTTCATACTGTAAGAGCACAGAATTGCCCCTAGTGCCCAGGGTTGTACAGATACTATTCTTTCCATTTTGGATAGTTCTCAGAGTATGAATTGTCCACCGATGTGGAGCAGATAGTGCAGTATCCAAACCCCATTATCTGCATGGACCACATCCTGTACATTTGGAAAATGCACTATCTGAGTTTACAGATATTCTTGCGGATTTGAACACTGCAGTCTCTGCACAATCCATTTATGGGCCTTGCACCCCACCTTTATAAAAATACACTGTTGTATTGCAATTGTCAGTGTGTGTATATGGATGTAAAGTGCCTAATGACTGCAAAGGACTGCATACAATCCCTGCACTAACAGTATTTAACTCTTTACTTTGTAAAGAACTTTGAAACACACGTGTGTGAAAGGTCCTATGATACCAGAAATGTATGTATTTATTCCTTCATCAGAGTCCTGGATGAGCCAATCGAAACTTTGGAAAAATACAGTTCTGGACACAATTCAGATTATGTTTAGTAGATTTTCTGTATATATACTGAATCATCTGGTTCTTTGTTTTAAAATTAAGATTTTCAGAATCACCATCTGAAAATTTTAATTCTAAAAGTACAGATGATAGAAACAGAGAAACATTGAAAATGTTGGCAGATAAAGACATTGTCTGGTCTTCCCAAGTCTGCCTATTTATGGGACTGTGACCCTGTCAGTCCTCTTTCCTTTCCCTCCCTACTTCCGTCCCTCCCCCAATTGTCCCAATATGCACTTTTCCCATTGTCCCGGATTCCCCCCTTTTCCCTCACAAAAACACAGAGACCATTGTTTGTTGTTGCGCTCAGATTGGCAATTAATTTATTATATATTCACAAATCCATATTCCATTTTCCATTTCTTTATTATCATATTGCCATAGTGTCCATTTATTTCCATCCATATATCTCTCTCTGATCATCCACCCCCCAGGCGAAAACCTGGGTGCCTTCTTCTTCTCCTTTTCTGTTAGGTAACGATGAAAATCGAGACCGCTTTCTCCTTCCTCTTCTTCCTCCTCTTGTGTTATTCCTTTATTCTTCCCCCCTCCCGTCCCCCCCTTTTTTCCCCACTAACCAGTCTCCAGATGACTGGCTTCCCCTCAACTTAAGGGGCTCCCTTTCCCTTACTTCCTGGGTGAAAACCATCTCAACCCTCCTCCTTTTTTTTTTTTTATCTAACGGCTTCCGTCTGTTTCCTCCATTCCTCTATGAAACTCATTGTTTCTGCATTGTTTTTTTTTTTTATCAATTATTTTACCAGGTGAGACACACTAAGCTGAAAGCTTGTTTGCAGGTGCAACCTGGGAGCACAAGGAAGTTAAGTGACTTGCTCAGGGTCACACAGTATGCACCTAGGGGGCTGTGGGATTCAAACCCAGGTCTCCAGATTTGCAGCTCAGAGCCTTAACCCACTGCGCCATACTGCCTCCAAGTAAGCATTGAACATGTCTATTGCTATATCTGACAAGTGTACACCGTCTGACCTGTAGAAGTCATCCACTCATTCTTCTACTTCTCGCAGTATCACCTGTCCCACCATCTGCCTTATCAATGTCCCCACCTGTCTATTCATTTTCCTCCTGACTCTCTCCACTGCCCTGTGGCTGTGTTCCTGTCTCCACACCCTTCGTCATATCATATCCGACCAGGCCAGGCCTACTTGAGGCCACCATTGTCTTATTACCATTAGATCCATCTTTATCTGCAAATATGTGTGCACCCAAAGTCTGTCTGCCAGGTTGTTGCCCCCCAGGTGTAAAATAATTAGGTCTGGACTGGGCAGTCATCTCTTGAGCTCCTTCAATGCGGGCAGAAGCTGTGCCCATCTCATCCCTCGTAGTCCGTGCCATACCACTCTACACTGCCTTGCATCCTGGTACAATTGTTTTCATCCAGCTTTTGTCTCTGCTCTTTTACCAGCCCAGTAAATATAGGAATGGCCACAGATCCAGACTTCTGTGTGCCTCTCTCTACCTATGGGGTGCAAAGAACATCCATTAAATTACGTACAATCTCAGAGCCCTCCTCACATTATCCCACCCCCCCACCTCCCTTCTCACCTTTTTTTTTTTTTAGCTTAAATCTCTAATGTGTCTTTTATAACTGGCTGATCGCCAGCGCCCTTTTTCCAAAATGTCCTTCACAGGCTCACCTGTTGCCGCCCACTGGGAGGCTGCCCCTATCCAAAGAGAATGGGAAGGATAATTAGCTGGGTTTTCCCAAAAAAAAACCATGCCCTTTTTAAGCACCACTGTAATTTGATAGCTGGTGACCTGTTTTCCATCTCCATGCACAAATAACTTCCCCGACCTGACCCTCTTCCCTGCGGCGAAAACCCACAGGGCCTGTACTGGGCATAAGGCCATCTATGACCGCCCTTTTAGTGTAATGACGCACCCTTGCCCTCTTTGGTCCGTCTTTGATCTTCTTAGCCTGATTTTTATCTCACTTGTCCCTCAAATCACATCGTCCCATTCCACACCGCCTTCCGTGTCATCTCTTCCATGGCCTGCCACTTCACTTACTCTCATAGCCCCGCCAACATTACCACATAGATTATGTGAAATAGCTGTGCCTCCTCCCTTGATCTGCATATCACCGGCAACACCTCCTTTAACTTTATTAGCCACTGCTCACCTATTGGCCTTCTATTAACCCCCAGTCCTCGCTTCAGCCTACCCCATCCCTGCATCATTCTCCTGATGAGCATCGATTTTGTTGGGTCATTCCAGCCTTTTAGGCTGCAGATCACGCTGATCCCTGCCAGATAAACCCCCATCGTGGTGTGAGCCATCCTCTTTTGCCATTGCTCCACTGTGAACATAACTAACTGCTCCTCAGAGAGTGGCCTACTCACCTCCATAGGGTGTTCTGCCCTGAAAGTTTGAAAACCCTCCAGGCCCCATTGTAGGCCCTCAGAGTCTGGGGGACCCATGAGCTGCGAAACAACATTTCTGCTCCTTCCTGCCAATGTCCCAGATGTTCGTTGGAATGGGTGTTTTGCGCTCTTCCGCTGCTGGTGCCTGCCCCCGGAATCGGTCCAGCTGCAGACGGGAAAGGCTGTCAGCCAGGATATTGCGCACCCCTTCTATGTGTTTCACTCTGAAAGACATGTTCAGCTGCAAGGCCCTTAAACCTAACTGTCGTACTACCTGTGTGACTGTCTCTGACTTGGCTCCCCTGTTATTTAGTGCATGCACCACAGCTCTATTGTCACATCAAAATGTCACCTTCTGATCCCGCAATTCCTCCCCCCACACCAAGGTGCACTCCCATATAGGCATTTTTTTTTTTTTTTTTGAAATTTAAGTTTTATTGTTATTTAAAGGTACAAAAGAAAAAAAAAAAAACAGTGTCCATACATATCTTGAGAAAGCATTCAGGATATAAACATGTAAAAGCATTCCCATATAGGCATGATCTCCAGTAGCGTTATGTCTCTCACTTTTCCATCCTCTATCCAACTGACCTGCCATGGTTCAGCGAACCATCTGCCCCATAGGTAGCCTCCCATGCCTGCCCCACCCGCTGCATCCATGTAAAGGTCAAGGTCTATGTTGTACAGCCACTCCTCCTGCCAAAATGAACACCCATTGTAGTCCTTTAAAAATTCCTCCCATAAAACAAAATCCTCCCTGACACCTTGATTCAGATCAACCCAGTGACGCGGCCTGGTGACCCCTGCTGTCACTCTGGCTAGTCTCCTTGTGAATGCCCTTCCTGGTCCTATGGCCCTGCATGCAAAGTTCAGGTGTCCTAGAACCTGCTGCACCTGTCTTAGCTGTACCCGTCTCCTGTTGGCATGTACCTGAACTAGCTCCTCAGCTTCCTTATTTTTTGTCTGGCAACCTAAAACTTCCTTTTTGGCATCTATCTCTATCCCCAGGAATTCCATAACCTTGGTGGACCCTTCTGTTTTTTCTGGTGCCAATGGGACTCCCAATTCTCAACATAATTCCTGAAATTTTTCCAGCATCCTTTGTGTCTCCTCTCTCCCCTCCCCAATAAGGAGAAAATCATCCAAGTAATGGATGACCGACCTATAACCCGTTTTTTCCTGGAATATCCATTGCAAACATGTGCTGAATGCTTCAAACGTTGCACATGCTGCGGAACACCCCATTGGCATTGCTTTGTCGAAATAATACTGACCTTCATTCTTAAAACCCAATAGATCCCAGTCTTCCCTCCTGACTGGAAGCAGTCTGAAGGCGGATTCAATGTCCGTTTTTGCCATCCATGCATCCCTTGTGGCTTGGATTATCCAAACCGTATCCTCTAGGGTTGCGTATGTTACCCTACTATGTTCCTCACTGATAAAGTCATTCACTGACTCCCCTTCCGGATAAGACAGGTGGTGGATCATGCTGAATTCACCTTCTTGTTTCTTGGGTACCAAGCCCAAAGGTGATATCCCTCAGGTTTTTCAGTGGAGGAGTCTCGAACGGGCCCTCGACCCTGCCTGCTGCCTTTTCTTTCTCAATCTTTTTCTTCAACGTTTTCTCTTTCCCTTTTACAGACCCCAGGTTGCTTGCCTCCCTTGTTTGTCTGGGCCCCGTAAACTGCAAGGAGAACCCTGCGTTAAAGCCATTTAAAATCATTTCCCGCATGTTCGCTTCTGGATATTTATCTAGGCAAACTGTCCATGCCGCCAGGTTGATGGGGCTCCTGGCCATACTAAATTGCTCCTTGGTGCGCACCCGTTCCCCTTTATTGCCCCCTCCCTCCCTGTTTGCCAGATCTCCCTGTTTTCATCGGCTTTGACCCCCTCTATTCCCATGTCCCCGGCCCCTCCCTCCTCTGCTCCATGTTTGCCCCTTAAAACCCGGGTCCTCCAGAAAAAACTGCTGTCCTGCTGCTTGTCCCCCTTGCCCTTGTGCTCCCAGCACCCCTGCTGTTCTGCACTTGCTAGCAGGGTGCCCCCCCTCCACATCTTGAACAGGTATGTCGAAAATGACACTGAGGCCACAAGCAGATAGTCCTGTTATAAGCCCAGCAGCTTCTCTGCAGCATAAAAACCCTTCTGCCCCACCCGCCCTCTGGTGCAGACTGATCTGTCATGTAATCCAACCATAAGTCTATTTGCTTGGTGTCCCACCTTACATCCCCAAATGATGCCATCCTTTGATGAAAACATTCATCGTAGTATATCCAACCTACCCCACCTTTTGCTTTTGCCCTCCTTATTATTAATGAATAGGTAATGAGCGGGATGCCTAGCTCCAGCTTTTTCCCCAGTATGATGGCCGAAAAAATGGCGAAACCTAGAAACCACCCATCCCAAGTCTTCCCTTTAGAAAGCTTGTCGTCCTCTTTTCTTCCTAAGAGGACTATGGCAGCTGCCATCTCACTTTTAGCTATACTCTCAGCTTCCTCATACCTTGCCACTGCCTCCCGGCTTGCCAGCACAAATATATCCACATATTCTCCCCTCCATATCCTTTCTTTCGTGGCTAGCGGTACATGCTTGCCTATCCTCATCCCAGGCATGCCTATCTCTCTCGCGCCCCTTCCTTCCTCCTCGGCCCCTTTTTCCATGTCCCCTGGTGCCTCTTTACCTGACCTAATTTCCACCAAAGCCACTTCCATCTGCCCCAGCCCTCCTGTCCCCAGAGCTGCCACAATTTGCCCTATGTATTCTTTTATGCTATAGCCCACTGCATTGGATGTGTTACCTGCCACCTTTTCCCAGCCGAGTTGCCTGGAATCCTCAAAAGGTCCCCTTGCTTCTTCTTGCGATTGAGGTGGAGATGGGGGGTGAGTCACCGGGGCCTGCGGGCCAGACTTCTTGTTCTGGGCTGCATGCACCGGATCCACTGGGGAGGCTCTCCTTTCTGCTGGGGTCGGTACTGGCATCACCAGGTCTGCAGGGCTCACGGGTACTGGGTCACCTGCCCTGGCGGGCCCCTGTGTCCCTGGTGTCACTTTAGTGGGACCGTGTACCCCCCTTGCTGGCCTTTTCCCTTTACCGTCTTGTCCAGCACCCGCTTTTCTCTTCTCACCGGACCTCCCCTGCTCCTCCCCCTCCACCAATTCCCACATTTTGTTTGCTTTCTCAGCCAAGTCGATTATCACTTTGTAAGCGTCCTCCTTCAATGGCCTGCTTCTCTTGGGTGCCATGCTCATCTGTGAAAACAACTATAGGAACGAAACAAAGTAATTTAACTATCTGTATTTGCAGAATGAAATGACAAAAACCCTATGCTGTGAAAAACACCCCCACCCCCACAGTCATACCAGTCTCGCTCATGGCTCTGAAGCCTTCCCACCTCTTGTACCCTTGTATCTCCGTCACGCCGCGTGGTCGTCGTCCTGCATTCCCTTATACCATCCACCCGACTGAGCCTCCTGCAACCTGCAGCTGTGCCAGGAAAATTGAAATGACGGGCTTTGGCCATGAAATGGCAAGGTAAAATACTCCCGGCCCATGCGGCCTGTCCTGGCCCCCCGTGTGGTTGCACACCTGCATTCATGCTCCCTCCGACTGGGCCTTCCCCAGATATCCCTAATTCCTCACATGGGCCTCGAAAACACTCCTATTTAGCCCCCCACCCTCCAAACCCCCCATTTTTTCCATATCACACACCAAACCCCCCCCGTCCCTGTGCTCCCCAAACCCTTGGAGCAGGCTCCCCCAGCAGTGGTAGCCCTCGACTCCTCCTGTAAAAAAACGCTGGCTGCCAACCACAAATGCCCACACAGGACCCCACAGCAACTGCGAGGCAAATGCCATAGCCCCAGGCAATGGGGCACCAACTTCAATCATACCACGCGGCGTGTGACGTCACGCCGCGTGGTTTCGGTCTGAAAACATGAGTGCCCCTCTCTACCAGCACCATTCAGGCTCTCCCAACCTGTAAGGCAGTCCCCCATGGCCCTGGAACTGGACGCTGTCCTCTTGTTCACCACGCGGTGTGTGACGTCACGCCGTGTGGTTATGATTCACCACAAACTCTCGCGCCTCCTTTCACCAGCACCTTCAGGCCCCCACAAAGAAACAACTGTAAGGCAGTCAGCCACGGCCCCCGGAGCACCTCCAGCAATGGGCACCATTTACTCCCTCACCACGTGGCATGTGATGCCACGCCGCATGGCTACGATTACCCACCTTGCATGCCTCTTTCTCCCAGCGCCAGCCAGACCCCCAGCAACCCTGTGAGGCCGTTGAAATGACTGATCCTGGCCATGATAAGCATCCTCCAATGGCAAGGTGGATTACTCCCATGGCCCAGGTAGTGGGAAGCCATCCTCTCCCGCACCACACGGCATGTGACGTCACGCCGTGTGGCTTCGGCTCACCAAACAACTTGCGCGCCTCCTTCCAGGCGTCCTTCAGCTTACAGACCCACAGAAACTGGGTTAGAAGAAAACCACCAACCCTTCCCGTTTATTCTTTTTTTTTTTGCACGATTCCTTGCCCTTGCTCTCTGTATCTCCAGATAAAACCTGACAGTCCTAGACGACCAGTGCCCACACATAAACACACATCTATTCTTTTTTTTTTTAAATCCTTCGCCTCTCCTTAAAAAACAACGCTCCCACACCAGCAGAGCCTGCCAGTATCCAACCTCTTGCAGTCTTCCCACCTGGTTCTTAAAAAACTTCTTACAAAACATATCTCAAACCAGCCCTGCTTACCTCTTTCCAACAATCACAAAACAACCAAACTACTATCATTCTTCGTCCATCCTCTCATTTTCCTAAAACAGTGGTATAACTACTTCTCCCTTTTGTCTGCTTTAAATCCATTTCCATGTCCTTACCTTCTTTCTTCCCCATAACCAAACCTCAAAATCAATGCCAATCTGATGTGCTGCAGTTCTGGTGTAATCAAAAACTCCAGCAAAAGTGGCTGAGCCCCCCTTGTGCTGGTCCTTATGTACCTCCCTTCTTCCCTCCCC
The DNA here is from genome assembly GCA_016271365.2 of Neoceratodus forsteri. Classification (NCBI taxonomy): domain Eukaryota; kingdom Metazoa; phylum Chordata; order Ceratodontiformes; family Ceratodontidae; genus Neoceratodus; species Neoceratodus forsteri. The sequence goes on from CM028129.1 coordinate 467,463,271, forward strand.
TTCCTGCTACCTGCCTATTGTTCCAAACCCTGGCTCCTCCCCTTCCTTTTACCTCCCCCTCTGAGCACAACCATTCCCTAAAGGGAGGGAAGGGGTGCACCAGGACAACCTGGTCTGCCACTTAAAGGGCAAACTCCATTTGCCTGTCCCAGGCACTTTAAATACTCTACAGTCGCAGCACAGATGACCTCTTCAGGAAGTTTGTTTCAGTCTTTCACCACTCTTTCCATAAAAAAGAACTCCCAGGCATTATTTTTGACACCCCCCCACCAATTCCATGGAGTTTCCCTGTTGCCTGTGTTACTATTCATTACGAACAACTGTCTGCTGTTCACCTTGTTTATCCTACAGAGGTACTTGAACATTTTAGTCATGTCTCCCTTCTTTCTCCTGTCCTCTAGTGTATATTGATTTTTTCCCAAGTGCCCAAGTGCTCATTATAAGATCTCCCTTGTTGCCTCTGTAAGCCCCCTTCTTGATCTAGTGGTTTTATGGCACAGTTCATTTTCTGAGAGGGGAGCAAACTTCGACCCATTTAGTTTGGCCTCCTGAATATGCAGTGATGAGCAGGCAGTGCAGGGCTTCAATAGGGGTTAGCAAACAAAACTTGTCCTTAAAACATTGATAGTCCATACCTCAGATAAAAGTCCAGTCAGATGTTTTGCTGATGTTCATGCTCATATAATTACACTGGTGTACAAGCATAATACAATTCAGAATCAAATGTTCAGTCCCATTTCACCAAGATTTAATCTCACATGTTATAAGAACTTATTTGCTTATTGGGGTTAAGGTCCCATGATGTTCATATGCTAATATTACCACTGAGGTTAGAGGCTAACCAAAGGATAAGACAATTTCAGGGTGAAAATACATTTAACTTTTCAATTTACACAGGTCTCCTTCACAGCACCTGATGGATACTCTTACTGTTTGGGAATGCCCTTTCACAGCAATTATTCAAGTAAATAAAATTAGGCCAGCGCCACATGTTTTACGACCCATATTGGTAATTTTTTCATTAAAGGCTAGAACACCCAATAGTTGAGAGCTCAGGAGCATATTGCCATAATTTATGGCTCCCAAGGACAATGCTTATTCCACCAGATCCAGTTTCCCCACAGGGTGTCCTTAGACTTGAATTCCTTCCCAATCCTGCTTGTGCCTCAGAGCTTTTCACAGTACATGATATTCACCCTTAACATTTACTTATTGACTTTCATTATTTCTTTTAGGATGGGTATAGGATGCCAATTATCAAAGTCACTCAATTTTAGTTGTTATATAGTATAGTCTCATGTTAACAGCTTGCTTCAGTGTGCCTGAGCAGTTCCCCTTTAGTGTAGCAAACTTCCCGAATATTTTCTCTTCTTTATATATGTTAGAGCTAATCACTCCCTCACGAATCTGCTGCACTGGAGGGGCTTCAACTCCCTGGGGGTATTTATGCAGAATGGCCACAGTCATGATCCTAAAGATTTTCAAAGAGCTGCTCGCAAGAACTTTCAGTTAACTCTGGGGCTAGCTGCTGCTTCTTTTCCCAGACAAGAATTGACTCCTCCACCTATAGAACTCCTAGCCAGTATCACCCGATTTAGAGTCTTTAAAAGCAAATAAACACTCATGCCTACAGACCTGATCGATTTAGAGGCAGCAGGGCTCCCTGGGGTACACCCATGTGTCATGTTGTTAGCCCTTCTCTGCACCACATCCAATTTATCCCTGCCCTCTAGGCACAGTTGAATGAGGGGTCTATTGTCTATTGGGGGAGTATCACTTCCCTTCGTTTGCTATTGATTGCCCTCCCAATGTATCCCAGCATCTGAATCACCTTTTACACAGCCCTTTGACACTGTGCAAATGCCTTCAAGTTCTCCATCATTATCACTGTCAGGTTTGTTTCCTCTGCTGTGGACACCACTACCATCTCATGCATCCATCCTGTATTCCGTTCTTGGGTTCTTGGCCCCTATGTGCATTACCTTGTCCTTTTTCACATTAATTTTCAGCTGCCACACCCTTGACCACCTCATCAGTCTTTGCTGATCCTTCTTCATGGCCCTTACATTCAGTGTTCACACTACTGTAAGTCTTAGTGTTGGATCTTGGTTTACTCTGCGAGGAGACATGCAGTATCTTATCCTAGACATCCTTAACTATGTCACATACAGATATGTTAAAGATGATCCATTCTAAAACTGAACCCCTGAGCACTCCATTGATTTCTTCCTTTACCCCTAAGGGGTCTACATTTACGACTGCCCTCTAGGTCCTCCCTGCAATGGAGGTAAGTAATGAAGAAGTGATATAGCAGACTTTTCATATAGGATTTTATATAGGAGTTAGAATTTAGGATTCCAGTTCTAAGGTATTTTTGGAATTGGAAATAAATTGGATTCAGAGTTGGAAGTCTTGACACTGTGACAGAATCCTATTGGATTTAAATCAACCCGTTCTAAATCTCCCACATATATGGATTACCATTTCTTTACAACTATGCCTATTACAATGAAATCAGAATCACTCTCTGGTATACATCATTTGCTCAGGCTGCTGTCTGCACCTGATTAGGCAATCCCTGCTTGTGACATCACAATCTGTTGCTATGGAAATGATGATGGTAATGATGTCACAGCCAGAGGATTATGAGGTCAGGTGTAGACAAACAGTCATAGCAACTAAAGTCTTAAGAGACAGCAATCTTGGTTTTAAGTTGATGTGCATAGTTATAGTAAACACGCATTTGTCAATGCTGGATGTTTGCCATGGGTGTGTGTGTGTACTGGGATGGTTGTCCTGGCTGTCCATTCCTGTACTGTCTAATGTGTGACCACATGTGGATGATTAAGAACAGGGCTGAAACCGGCATCAGTCCACTAGCCAAATGCTGTTAGATTTTCCTTTGGGATAGACTCAAATATTTTTAAGTAGCCAGGAGGGCTTGTACTGGAAAAAGTAATATTTCAATAAGTAGATCAGTTGGGCCAATTGAAAAGTCTGTGGGGCTAGTGGATTTTGCAAGTCACTACTCTGCTGGCTAGTAGCTACAAAACTGAATCTACCCCCTGCATGGATAAGCCTGAGATAGGATTTTTTTCATTCTGTTTATTCTCCCCTAGCTGGCTATTGGTAAGGACCCAGTCTAAAAGGGGATGATTGCTAGATTTAATGTTGAGCCTAGTGGGTTCAGTTATTAATTGAGATAGGTGGACTTCAGATACAGAGGTGTGAGTGGAACAAGCTCCTGATCCCAACCAACTGATATTGAAATCCCCACATAACATCAAGTCAGGGGGGAGGCTAGACCAAGAGGAAATAAGGGAGGGGAGAGAGAGAGAGATGGATAGGGGATTGGGAGGAGTTAGACACAGCCTATGGTAAGTTTCTTTCCTTCACCCAGGGTGATTTGTACGTAAGCAAACATATGAAGAGAGGATGCGTTAACTGAGCATGTACACCCTAGAGGACAGAAGGGAGAGGGGGATATGGTTGAAACCTTCAAGTATCTTAAGGGCATAAACAGGGTTGGTACAGAGGGCATATTTAAATTAAGAAAGGAGGATACAACAAGGGGACATAACCTTAAACTGGTAAGGGGTAGATTCATGAAGGAAATTAGGCACTTTTTCACTGAAAGGGTGGTGAAGCAGTGTAATCAGCTATGGGAGGAGGTGTTGGTAGTAAAGACAATAGCCAGATTTAAGAGTGGGTGGGAAAGGGTGATGAAGAGGATTAGGTTGAAGGGGGCTGTACTAGGAAGGGATAAGAATGAGGGGAATGGGAAGCTGAGAGATCACTTCGAGTGGAGTTGTGTAGGGGAGCAGCTCCAAGGAAGTAACTGAGCTGCACACTCAAGCAGACTCAATTGACCATTATGGCCCTTTTCTGCTGGCAGTTTTGTATGTTTGTATTTTCAGTAGTAGCCAGATACATTGCCAGCTATTTCCAGAAATTTCTGTGATATTTCTAGAGAAATCTCCTGCTTGCTGCATTTCCATAGTAGGGGCAACGGAGAGAAACTTTACAGAAATTTCACGACATATCTGGAAATAGCTGGCAATATCTGTCGCTACTACTGTAAATTCGGTCAATATAGCATTCACCTCGTGACAGCATAAATATTCTAGTGATGTGCCCATGATAGCATAATGATTGCAGGACCCCCAATGCAAACAAAAAAGAGGTAATGGAAAAGAAGCAAACATGTTTTTAAAGTACACACAGAAGCAAAACCAACAACCACAAAGAGTATATATAACATCGGATGCAACAAATGTGACATGCATCTGTCAAGTCCTTATGAAATTGCTGTTTTCACAAGTCTTTTTTTACTACAGTCTCACCCTAATTGCACAAGCTTCTGTTTAGTCATGCTCAATGGGAGTTGGGAAAACATGACTGCCTCGATGGAGGTGGGGAACCTTGGTGAACACTGGCTTGTGGGTAGGTGCCATTGTATGTCAGGGCTGTCTGGTAAGGGAGAATTAAGAAAAAGAGGAACAGAAAAAACAGCAAGCACACAACATCATTGTGCATACCTGGTGCACCCTGTCGACAACAGGTAACAACAAAACATCAACTTGTTATACTGATTCTTGCATCAAGACATGTGGCCACCAAGATGATGGCATAGAAATGGGCAGCACAACCAAAATGAGAGGGATCTGGAGTGCACTGTTCTCTGTATACATATGTATATGCTCTCTATGACCTGTCATGATCCACATAAGGGGGCCCACTGTACAGGTTACAGCTGTCTCCCGTCAAGTGGTGTGGAGGGCTGATGTATCTGGGGACCAGGTGGCAAAGAACTGCTAGCTGGGGTAGAATAAATAGAATAAAAAAAGTGAAATCCCTTCTCATGCTAATCAATGCTGGGGTTGAAATTAAAGAGCTAGAGTACTGTCTAAAACTAATATTAGATTTTAAAAGCAACCAGACATTACCTTTTATATCTGAGGTACTTTTCCTTTTCTCTTTGTTTAATTAGAAGATTGCTTATCTGATGTTAGTAGGTGTGATATGTGGAACAGCTCTTAGCCTGGCAGCTGACATATCTGTCTCTACTGCCCCCCACTACGTCATCAGCATTGTCACCTCACTGACTGTGACATCACTGTTGCTTAGAAACAGCCATTCCGTGACTGCCAGGTCATTCACTTGTGATGTCACTGTCAGTGAGATCACCATGCTGATGACGTAGGTGGGGGGGGTGATACAATTAGCTAAGTCAGCTGACAGGCTAAAAGCCGTTCAACTCATCCAGCACAATATTATCACATAGAAGACTTTTCAATGAGCAAAGGAAAAAAGGAAAATGCTTCTAAAATAAAAAGTTCCAACTCACTGCATCTTAAAATTTGTATCATTTTCCTTTCTTTCTGTTTTGGCTTCACTAGCTGTTTAAGTTTTGTAGCCACTAGCCAGCAGGGCTAGTGACTTGGAAAATTTATTAGCCCCACAGACATTTCTGCTAGCCAGCTGATGTACTTACTGAAATATTTCCTTTTCTGGTACAAGCCCTTAGGGCTACTTAAAACAATTTTTGACTATTCCAAAAGAAAATCTAATGGCATGATACATTTTAAGATGAAAAAGTGAATATGAACGGTCCATTTTAAACCTCCACTGTTAAAAAAACAAAAACAACAAAAAACAACACTACATTACTCCACCACCAGTCAGAGCTGGGGCAGAGAGATATGAGATAATTGCAAACACAAGTATGGCTGCTTGACACTTAAACACTCAGTTTCTGGTTTATACTGCAGCAACTATAAAATAAAGGGATACTGCATGCTACTAGCTACTGTACAACTTGGAAGTGCATGAATGTGGTTACAAATATAAATATATAGCATGGATGTTACTGAGGAATGTAAAAACATAAAGATTGCAGGCATAATCACCTTTAGCAGTGAGTAAATGCCATTTGCCAACAGCGTGTGTGTGTGAGAGAGAGAGAGAGAGAGACCAAGAGAAAGAGAGAAAAAAGACACACATAATACATTACTTTTAGCAGCTGATGTCTATGAATGCTTGGTATACCTAAGCCAGTCTGATAAGGTGAGGTCAGCATGCTGAGCAGATACATCAAAGTAGACAGCAAACCCATGATTGGGTTGGCTTTTTGTTTTGAAGTAGATGTAGTTTCCACCCACCAAGCAAAATTCTGTCATATTTAGACTGGCTGACAATTGGTCTGCTACAGACTTGCCCATTAAACACTGCTCTGTATTGGATGAACAGTATCATGCCCCTCAAAAGCCACTATCATAGGAAGATGTTTGCTTGCTGCACACAAGTGCACATGGCAAACATAAAAAGGGGAAGTTAATACTGTACAGATTACAAAATGGGTGAGAGAAATTAAGACATATGATTGATTGGTCAAATGTTGTCACATGCCTATGTTTTATTCAAGCATCATTGAAAAGACCAGAAATGCTTACCTTTCTAAACCTCATTATTCAGTTGTAAAACTAAAATTCAGGAAATCCATTTTATAACTGCAATATGGTACTTCAGGGTATGCATAACTGTGCAATAATGGCACTTTTTGGAGTGTGATAAGCATAAGGCAACTTTCCAAGGTATGTGGTTATCACACAGTGATGTACATCTTGTCATGTCTTTTAGCTTTAACCAAAAATATAAGTCAACATGCTTAAATAAAATGTTTCAAATTTTCTCTAAAGAAGTTATGAGGCTTTTTAAATATGAACTTTCATCCTCTGAATGAGTTTTCATATTCTATAGCTGAAGCAGTTGTCTAGTCTCAGTAATTGGTTAAATTGGCTTCCTCTTAGAGAAAGGAGGGAAATATATCTGTTAAAATAAATGTTTAAATGTATTAACATGAGCATTTGTCAATGCTAAATATATGTGTGTATGGAGTTGTATGTAGCAGTCATATGTATTGAGATGAGTAATTTGTGGTACATCCTCTCTTCCTTCTAACTGTAGGTTTGTGCCTGCACTGCAATTTAAAACTGGCAGGCTAGAGTACTTGTCCAGATGCATTGCATGGGCCCATCAGGTTTTGCATGCATGTTATTCCCTTGTGAGCTGTCTTGTGTGCACCAGAACACTGTTCTGTCCCTCCCAAAGCTAGGACCAGTGTTGCATGTTGCAATGCCTTTCCCTGAGTCTTGGCCCATTAGTGGGTTCAGTGAGCTCACCCACAAATGCAGGTCACTGGCACAGGAAGGCAATGTGGTCTCCACTGGGCCAATGGTTATCCCTGCAAACAATGATACTTTATCATTTTTAATTTTTATAACAGTTTTGATGCCAAAATTTCAGCATATTTTTTTATGACCCCCTACACACACATGCACGCACGCCGCGCACACACACACACACACACACACACATACACTTCTGAACCTGACAGGCATCATTTATAAAATGCTAAATGAAAAGTAATTTCACACCACAAGTGCAAATTCATATTTTGGTCAGAATTCAAAAAATGAAAGCGTTGAGGTCCATAAGATTGTGTGGAAAAAATGGCAATGCTGAAAATTTGGGGTCACAATAAAATGTCAATGTGCCTTCATAATTTTGTTGTTTTTGATATTTTGTCTCCAGATTTTCAGAATAGTCTGAACCCAGTAAGTGAAAATGTTTAAATCTCTACTGAAATGGTCATTTCACACCACAGTTGAGAAAACACATTTTGGCCAAGATTTGGAAAGCAACAGCTGTCAAGTTCATGAGATGGTGTGGAAAAATGTTTATGCTGAAAATGTGGTGTCAGAATATTTAAAATTTCCAAACATATGAGCGAGTGTTGAAAAATGTCAACATGCATTCATATTTATTTATTTATTGAATTTTGTTGACCAGGTAGGCCCAATGAGACTAGAAGTCCCCTTTTCATGGGCAACCCGGAGGAGTGGGAATACAGGTAGTAACCAACTGAAATTGAACCAGATTAAGCTGTTGGTGGTATTTTTAGTGACTATACATAGCATAAACTAAAAGAATAATGCATGACAGAGTGTGTTTTGTGCTGGGATAACATCACCCCCGGGGTGATTAGGCATGAGGCCACAGGCCAAGAGTGACTAATAACCCCAGAAGTGACATTATCCCAGCACAACACACACCACTCTGGAGTGCATTATTCCTATTATACAATGGCTTATTTGTAAAATTAGTTTGCCAGCACCAGGTAAAACTAACAGAGTGCTTTGTCCAAGCCTGCCAAATAAAGTTGTGTGCTTACTGCCAAGTGAGATTATGTGCTAAAGCATGCACCGAAGGGAATCCACACCATGCCACATGTGCTTTCAAATCCAGTGTTCTTTATTTTTTCACACAACATATGAGGTACAAGTGCTCCCACTCTTCACAGGCTCCTTACAAACTGCAGGCTTACAGGCTGCCAACCTCCTCCATTACTCCATACACAGTGTCCTAACGCGTTTCACACCACCTGGTGCTTAATCATAGGAATGACACTTACAAAGATAATTCCCATTAAATAGTATTGCATTTAAAGTGACAGTGCACCAAATTGAAAAAAAACTACCTAAAAATTCAACTTTAATTTTATGACTTTAAAACACATTATGAAATGGATTATCGCTCACTACTTTTACCACTATTACACCAGTGTCCACCATTGCTCTTCGCCATTGAGAGACATAGGAATCCACTGAGCGTTATAGGTCATGGTACCTAAAAGAAAAAAAGTTAAACAAATTAAAATCTGGTACTGACTGCATTCAACTACGTAACAGCTCATGATACATAGGCATAAACAACCCTGCACTTCTTATTTCTGTAAAAAAGGTTTTATATCAATCCTCTCATTAAGGCCAGATTTTTCTGACCCTCCTAATGCAAAGATCCAGTATTGTTCTCTTTTAAGTAGTACATTGTCATGATTCCCTCCTCTGGGGCTTCTCATTGGTTTTTCTATACCTAGAAATGACCAACTGTGTTCCTTTACATTTTTCACTTTCAACATATGCGCTGCTAGAGCATTTTTCTGGTCCCCATAATTGATAGCCCTCAAGTGTTCACCCATTCTTTCTTTTAATTTCCTTTCTGTTTTACCAATATAGAAGCTTCCACGTGTACAAGATGCCATATAGATTACCCCTTCAGTTGCACAGGTTATAAATCCTCTCGCTTTGGTTTCCCTATGTGTTTTAGGATTTGCAAAACTTTTTGTTTGTTTCAAAAAACTACAGAATTTACAATTACCACATTTGTAGCAACCATCTTGTTGTTTTGGTAGCCACATTCTGCCTTGTATTTGTCCCGGTTGTATTGAATGAACTAAAGTGTCTTTTAAACTTTTTCCCTTCCTGTGTACTATCCTGGGCTTAATTTCACTGAAGTCCCTCAGGCCTGGGTCTAAACTCACTAAATGCCAGTTCTTTTTGACAATGTTACTAATTTCATTAGACTATGCATTGTAAGTACTGACAAAATTTATTCTCTGATCTTTTATTTTTCCAGATTTTTCTTTTGTTATGACCTTTGACCTTTACATTTGGCTAACCTCTTTTCTAGCTAATTGTTCAGAAAGATGGTAAAGGAGGAATTGAGACAGATTTGTACAGAAAGAGTACCGATAGGAATACACTGTTACAAGCTGATAGCAGTCATCCATACCATACCATACCGGGTATTCCCAAGGGACAATTTATGAGACTAAAAAGAAATTGTAGTTCTGATTCTACATTTGAAAGAAGAGCAAATGAACTAGAGACAAGACTTAAAGAAAGGAAATATCCGACAAGTTTAGTGGTGCAAGCTAGAAAAGAGGTTAGCCAAATGGAAAGGTCAAAGGTCATAACAAAAGAAAAAGAAAAATCTGGAAAAATTAAAGATCAGAGAATATATTTTTTAGCAGGAGTTCATGCTCAGGCACCACTGGAAAGCAAAGAAAAAAAACATGTTTGGGAGTCTGATTCAGATGCCACATTTATTGTTTAACATTCTGGTGAGCTGTACCACAAAGAAACCACCAAACATTGTCGAGCACCTCTTTTGTCGTCTTCCTCAAGGCTTGTGGTACAGCTACACCAGAATTTTAAGCACTAAATGTGGCATTTAAATCAGACACCCAAACATGTTTTTTTTTCCTTTCCAGTGGTGCCTGAGCATGAACTCCTGCCAAAATAATTTTGAATTAGAAACATACAAATACAGAAGATGACAGCAGATAAGGACCGCAAGGCCCATCCAGTTTGCCCATTTCTTTTTCAACGTTATGAATGTGCCATAGGACTTTGTCAATGGCCTATCTATTCATTCTCATCTGTATTGCTCCCTTATGCCTATTCCATGCCTGTGTGAAGCCCTGCACTGTATTCATATCCACCACTTCCTGAGGTAGGCTGTTCCATGCATCCTCCACCCTTTCTGTGAAAAATAACTTCCTCAGATTACCCCTTAATTGGCCTCCCTCTAATCTAATGCTGTGTCCTTGTCCTGCTATTTTTCTTATATTGAAACATGTTAGACTCTTTCACCTTGTTAATGCCCTTAAGGTGTTTGAATGCTTCAATCATATCACCTCTCTCCCTCCTTTGCTGTAGGGTATACATATTGAGTTCAGTTAATCTGTCCACATATGTTTTTTGATGCAGTCCCTGCACCATTTTGGTTGCCCTTCTCTGGACTGCCTCAGTTTGGTTAATGTCCTTGTAAAGGTGTGGCCTCCAGTACTGCGTGCAGTACTCCAAATGGGGCCTAACCAGTGTCTTGTAAAGATGGATTTTTACCTCCCTCTTCTGACTTGTGATACGCCTACTAATACACCCCAACCTCCCTCTAGTCATACCTACTGCTTTAGAGGTCTGCTTGGATGATTTCAGGTCATCGGTGATGATGATGCCCAAGTCTCTTTCTTCCCTTGTGACTGCCAGCAACTACTCTCCCAGCCTATAGGTGGCTCCAGGGTTTCTCTTCCCTATGTGCATGATCTTGCACTTCTTTGCATTAAACCCCAGTTGCCATTCTTCCGACCATTTTGTTAGTTAATCCAGATCTCTTCTCATTCTGCCCACCCCATCTGGATCATCTACTCTGTTGCAGATCTTAGTGTCATCTGCAAACAGACAAGCCTTACCCTCCAGTCCATCTGAAATGTCACTAATGAAGATATTGAAGAGGACTGGCACCAGGACTGATCCCTGAGGTACCCCACTTGTGACTTGCATCTCTTCTGATTGTATACCGTTTACCACCACTCTGTTTTCTGCCTGTCAACCAGTCTGCCACCCAGTTGACCTATGTCTGACCCACCCGAGTCTACCCAGCTTATTAATCAATCTTCTATGTGGAACAATATCGAAAGTTTTGCTGAAGTCAAGGTAGGCAACATCAACTGCTCCCCCCTAGGTCCACCACTCTGGTTACCCAGTCAAAGAAACCTATGAGATTAGTTTGACAGGACCTTCCTTTTGTAAACTCATGCTGTCTTGGATCCTGTGCTCCTATGGATTCCAGGTGTTGCACTATCCTTTCCTTAAAGAGTGTCTCCATAATCTTGCCCACTACTGAGGTAAGACTGACTGGTCTGTAGTTCCCTGCCTCCTCCCTGCTACCACTCTTGTGGAGCGGGATCACATGAGCCCTTCTCCAGCCTTCTGGGACCTCTCCTGTGCTCAGAGACTCACTTAACAGTTCTGATAATGGCTCTGCTAGTTCCACCCTTAGCTCCTTTAGTACCCTGGGATGTATGCCATTAGATCCCATTGCCTTGTCCACCCTGAGCTTATTGAGCTCTTGTAGGACCCCTTTCTTTTGTGAAGGGACTAATGCATACCTCCCTCCCCCCTGTGTCCATGGTGCAGAGCTGTGGGCCCTGCCCTACCTTCTGTTCAGTAAATACTGAGCAGTAGTAAAATTTATGCATTCAGAGCTTGGCCAGTATATTGAGTTGCCACCTGTAACTGCTTGTTACTTTCATTGTAACAGAATGTTTCCTGTGCATGCATACACTTGCAAACATAAAAATAAAGTACTAGCTCACATTTGTGATATTTTCACCCTTACTGTAGATCAATGAAACCAGATATTCAGGCATGAATATGTAGGGAATTTGAAGTACCACAATTTAGAACTGGAAATTGAGAAAGACTGTTCTTTTGCAGGTGTCCTAGAAGTTGGAATCTGCTCTTGATGAGATTTCTGTTAAAAGAAAGCCCTGCTGTATCATTTGCAAAGATAACAGAAAGGTTTATGGAAATCTTCCATTTGCTGTTAAATATGTTCAAATGTATATCACGTGATTACAGATTTATGTCATGGACATGACTGTTTTATTACACTTGTGGGATGCACTATATAACTGTCTACATTTCAGACTACGAGGATGCCATTTTAAATAAACCTTTGGCTCAGTGCTGTAACACCATCTGTTGATTACTGTTTCAATAAAAAAATATTTTCTTTACCAGAGATATTTAAGTTACTTTTATATGCCACATCTCAGCTTCCTCTGTAAGGGGTGGGTGTTGGGTTGCTAGGCTTTTGCTTATTTAGTACCCAGATCATGCTAGTCTGCCACCTAAACCTAATGGACACTGAATCCAGAGTTCTTAGTTTTGAAGCCCTTTAAAAAAATAATCTTTGCTAATGTTGCTTCAAAATGACTATCCTGTAAACACTTTAAAATGACTTCCAACAAATAGCACTGCATAGAAGCATATCGATCGGACTTCCAGCAGAAACATCTCAGGGCTATTTCCTTCCACTCACTTTCAAAATCAAGGGACTTACAATTAGGGAATGGAAGCCTGTACAGTCAGACTGATTTACATTTGAACTGGAAAAGGTTTGCAAAGGTGCATATTTCCAAACTTCTTGCTAAAAATAAGTGTGTGGAGAGATTGTTTAACCAGGAAAGGCACACTAAGCCAGAGCTTATTTCCAGGTGCAGACTTCAAGAACAAGGAAGTTAAGTGACTTGCTCAGGTTTGCACTGTATACACGTGGGTGCTGATGGGATTCAAACCCAGGTCTCCAGATTTGTAGCTCAGTGCCCTAAACCACTACACTACACTGCCTCCTCAAGACAAGTAAAAATAAAAAGTAAAGTAAAAATAGCACCTGATTTGCACTTAAATAAATACACAGTATAGGGAAATTAATTTTGCATATTTTCCAACTTTGTACCAAGCTTTAAGGAACAGTTCTGATTGGGTCCAAATATTAGAACTGACCAAGTTTTAAAGGGGAGTGGGTAGGTATTTTTTTGTTGATAGAATAGCTTACATGACATATCCTTATGACCCACTGTTTGTGATATGATCTGTCTCTGTATAAACTAGGGATGATCCAACCTTTCCTGCTTCTATAGTAATAGAGATGGGCAAACCAGGGTTTTTTCACCTATAGCCAAGCTAGAGCCGAGCCAGGGGTCTGGCTTGACTCTATGAGCCAAAACACAAGCCGAGCCCTGGCTACTGGAGGCTGTTTCCTGCATAGGAGTCAAACATTTCAGAGACTACACTGACTGCTCAAGCTAAAACAAATGCTTACTTTGACCATAACTGGCTTGGCTTGAACTTGACTCTCAATTGCTTATAGAGGTCGAGTCGAGCTGGGCCAGGCACTAAGCTCGAGCAATGCTGGAGCCTGCTCTGGTTTGTCCAGCTCTATACAATAATTTGAACCTGTTCTGTTTTTAGCCCAAAAAAGATCTAAAAGGTTCTTGTTCTCAAATCTATTTTCAAACCTGTTAATTTGAATACTGTTACATAATAATGATATGCTATCTACTCATTTGTACTTTGAACCACCCAGTCTGTTTTCTAATGAGAAGTTATTATAAGATTTACATTTTAGAAGCAGCCAAATCCTAGATAGCCTTTCAGTTGGCCCCTCCATGGGCAGAGATAACCTTATCTCATGCAGATATAGTACTGGAGTTGTGACACTAGTATATGCACCAGCACAAGGTAAAGATGGAAATGACATCTAGGATAGTGAAAACTGTGCACAAATAAACTGCCTCTATCAGCAGGAATTAAGGAGAAAGAAGCACAGAGACATATGTGAAAGGCAATTAATGAATATTTATTTAGCTCAACATTTTTTCACCAAGCACGAAAGACAATCTTCAAACCTGATATTCAAATGAAACACAGCACCTCATTTGTCAGGGGCATTCTATAATGGATGATTGACAGTTGCTGGTTGTTCGAGGGCTAATATACTTACAGTATATCGCCATGACCTGTGAGGCTTGTGAGGCTTGTCATAAGCAGACTAGCTTTGTAGGTCAGAGACCCAAAATTATGATGGGAGATGGGCTTCACCTAACACCTGATTTAGTTTGAATGCTGTGGAATTAGACTCAAGGATGGTTTTTGAACTGCTCTCTCATCTCAGTGTACTGTACGAGCCTCCTCCAACACATCTGCCTTTATCTGCACCTGCACTAGCACTACTGTATGAAGCTTTCCTTTTCTGAGTCCCTGACACCTCTGAAAAATGTTTTTATGTTTGCTTGCACCCATGTGCAAGAAACATAGTTCCACCACATGAGTTTTTGTAGGTGTGCCACCCCAACTTCCAATGCCCTGCTCCTTTTTGCAGGCGTCGCTGCACCACACCAATGAATGTCCGAGTTGTCTATGACAGCAGTCCAGATGCAGTGGCATACAGTTGAAAGTAAATGACCGCTACAATCAATGGTGGTAATGTGTAGGCAATTTGCATACTGCCGTTGGCAGTATGCAGATTGCCTACACGTCACCACTGCATCTGAACTGCTGTCATAGGCAGCTCGTTTGGTTGCTGGGGTTGGAAGGGGCAGCTCAATGCTGAAAGAATTAGAGCAGTACTGACCAGGGTTAGGAACCAGATGTTTTTATGTTGATTGTGTGCATGAGCAAGAAATGTATTGTGGCAGCTTTCTCCACAAGCAGGTTGTGGAGGCACGGCACTGTTGTGGCCAATGCCCCCACAGCCTGCAAAGGCTTGTGCAGCACCCCTAGTGCTGTGGCATGCTGCTGCTGACACAGGTTTGGAACCTTGCCACCAACTTGTGACAATTTAGCCGCTGCAACGAGGGACCACCTTGTCATTGCAGTGTCAGTCATCCGCTGCAGTGAGGGAGTAACCCATCATTACAGGGCGGGATGTAGAAAGCCTGATATTGTTTGAAAACATAGCGGCAGCTTGCTGCCGTGTTCACAAACCATACCCCCCCACCACCATGTGTATTTGCCAATGGGGTCCCCAATCCCCATCGACTTCAGTGGCCCAAAGTTGATTTTGCCGGTGGGGGAGCCCTCTCCCCATTGGCATGAAGTCAAACTCCCCCCTTTCATTATGTGCTGATGGGGTGCCCAGTCCCCATCGCCATAAGGTGAACCCCCCCTTGTGTTGTGTGCCGATGGGGGTGTCCAATCCCCAGTCAGCTTCAGCTGCCCTCCTCCAAAGGAAAGAGTCTGGTGGCAGGCTGGGAGCCCACCCCAGTGTGCCACATGCCCCTGTAAAGTAAAAAACGGTCCTGCAACTTTTTTTTTTTAACCTGTAAAAGGAAACTGTCCCATGGTGATCTCCTACCTCCCACCCGCAACCCGCAACCACCCACTGCACACCCTGCCTCCCCACACCCCCACCCCATACTTACACTCTGGAGTCTGGCGCAACGATCTTTGGTGGACCGGGAACACGTCTGCACTCTTCAAAGCTGACCGTGAACTGAGGAAATGCAGATAACCTGTATAATGGAATGAATAGGGTTTTTCCAACTTTAATGCATATCTCAGTAATTTTTTGGAATTTTGGCACCAAATTTTCAACATGGAGTTTTTAGGATCCCTACTCATAAGTTCTTGAACTGTCATGGCGTTAATCGGCCCTGAAAGGTGATCTCGTGGTCACTGTACAGAATCACCTTTCAGGGCCGATTAATGAAATGACAGTGTCAGTGTTCATGAGGTGGATTCTCAAAAAGCCTATGTTGCAAATTTGGTGAACAAAATCCAAAAAAATTACTGTTTTACGAGTGTGCATTACGCAGTTGCTATACATACTCTTAACTTCATGAATTTGCAATCTTTTCATGCCAGATTTTCAATATTGACATTTTTTCATACCTCCTTTTGAACAGTATAGCTGTCATTGTTCACATCCTGGTGGAAATGTGTTTTCACACTTCTGGCGCAGAATAGCGCGGTCACTGTGGGAAATCAGTGTTCAGGACAGATTCAGAAAATGACAGTGACACTGTTCATGAGTAGAGGTCTTAAAATGCCTATGTTGAAAATTTCCTAATGATACTCCATAAAATGACTGTGTTATAAGCGTGTGTTGCGCAGCTTGCACGAACGCTTGTAACTTCATGTATTTATAATATTTTCACTCCAGATTATCAACATTGCCATTTTCCCACACCTGCTTATCAACAGTGCAGCTGTCATTTTTCCCATCCTTGCTGAAATGTGTTTTCGCACTTCCGGGGCAGAATAGAATGGTCGCTGTGGGAAATCACTGTTCGGGACAGATTAAGAAAATGACAGTGATATTGTTCATGAGCAGAGGTCCTAAAATGCCTATGTTGAAAGTTTGGTGATGATAGCCCATCAAACGATTGTGTTACAAGTGTACATTGCGTGCTTTCCACGCAACCTTGTAACTTCAGAGATTTGTAATATTGTCATGCCAGATTTTCAAAAGTGGCATTTTTTCACACTTCCTTATGAGCAGTGCAGCAGTCATTTTCCACATCCTGACCAAAATGTGTTTTCATAGTTGTGATGCAAAATAATGCGGTTGCTGTGGGAAATCAGTGTTTGGGACAGATTAAGAAAATGACAGTGGCAGTGTTCATGAGCAGAGGTCTTAAAATCCCTATGCTGAAAATTTGGTAATGAAACTCCATAACATGACTGTGTTACAAGCATGCGTTGACCTGTTTCCATGCACCCTTGTAACTTTGCAAATTTGTAATATTTTCATGCCACATTTTCAACAGTGTCATTTTTTCACACATCCTTATGAACAGTACAGCTGTCATGTTTCACATCCTGGCTAAAATAGGTTTTTGCACTTCTTCCGGAGAATAGCACGGTCGCTGTGGGAAATCAGGGTTTGGGACAGATTAAGATCAAATGAGTGAGAGGGGGGAGTGACCTAGCTCAACTCAGCTCTGTCAGGATGGCTGCGGATTTGTTTCTGGGCAGAAAAAGGCCCCAACGCAGGAGCCCAGTACAAAAGGGCAGCCTGCAGCACTGGGAGACACAGAACGAGAGAGCAAGTGAGGGAGGAGTAGTGACCAAACTCACCGGAGCACTGTAAGGACTGCTGCGGATTTCTTTGTGAGCAGAAAAAGGCATCAGTGCAGGCAGGGGCCCAGTACAAAAGGCCAGCTTGCAGCAGTGGGAGAAACAGTACAAGCGAGTGAGACAGGGGGGCTGAGTGAGCTCAACGGAGCTCTATCAGGACTGCTGCAGATTTCTTTGTGAGCAGAAAAAGGTGCCAATGCAGGCAGGAGCCCCGTACAAAAGGGCAGCTTGCAGCGCCAGGATAAACAGAATGAAAGCGTGAGAGAGGGAGACGGAGCAACCTCAATGGAGCTCTGTCGGGACAGCTGCAGATTTATTTGTGGACAGACAAAGGTGCCAATGTAGCCAGGAGCCCCTTACAAAAGTGCTGCCTGCAGCAGCAAGAGAAACAGAACGAGCAAGTGACAGAGCGGTACTGAGCGAGCTCAATGGAGCTCTTTTGTGACTGCTGTGGATTTCTTTGTGGGCCAAAAATGCAGCAACGCAAGCAGGAGCCCAGTAGAAAGGCCAGTTTGCAGCACTGGCAGAAACGGAATGAGAGAGTGAGAGAGGGGGGAGTGAGCGAGCTCAATGGAGCTGTGTCAGGACTGCTTCAGATTCCTTTCAGGCCAGAAAAAGCCACCAATGCAGGCAGGAACCCAGTACAAAAGGTCAGCCTGCAGTGGCGGGAGACACAGAATGAGTGAGTGAGAGAGGGGAAGTGAGTGAGCTCAATGGAGCTCTGTTGGGACAGCTGCAGATTTGTTTGTGGGCAGAAAAAGGCAGTAATGCACACAGGGGCCCAATACTAAAGGTCAGCCTGCAGTGGCGAGAAAACCAGAATGAGAGCATGAGAGAGGAGGAGTGAGCAAGCTCAATGGAGCTCTATTGTGACTGCTGCAAATGTCTTTGTGGCCAGAAGAAGGCAGCAATGCTGGCAGGAGCCCAGTAGAAAACGGCAGCCTACAGCACTCTCAGAAACGGAATAAGCAAGTGAGAGAAGGGGAGTGAGCGAGCTGAACAGAGCTGTGTCAGGACTACAGCAGATTTCTTTGTGGGCAGAAAAAGGTGCCAACAGAGGCAGGAGCCCAGTACAAAAGGGCAGCCTGCGGCACCAGGAAAAAGAGAATGAGTGAGTGACACAGGAGGAATGAACGACCTCAACGGAGCTCTGGCAGGAAAACTGTGGATTTCTTTGTGGGCAGAAAAAGGTTCCAACGCAGGCAGGAGCCCAGTACAAAAGGGCAGTCTGCAGTGCCGGGAGAAACACAACTAGTGAGTGAGGGGGGGAGTGAGTAAGCTCAATGGAGCTCTATCGTGACTGCTGCGGATTTCTTTGTTGGCAGAAAGAGGTGGCAATGCAGACAGGAGCCCACTACAAAAGGCCAGCCTGCAGCACCGGCAGAAATGGAACAAGTGAGTGAGAGAGGGGGAGTCAGCAGGCTCAACAGACTTGTGTTGGGACTGCTGCAGATTTCTTTGTGGGCAGAAAAAAACACCAACAGAGGCAGGAGCCCAGTACAAAAGGGCAGCCTGCAGTGCAAGGAGAAACAGAATGAGCGAGTGAGAGAGGGGGGGAGTGAGCCACCTCAATGGAGCTCTGTCGGGACAGCTGAGGATTTCTTAGTGGGCAGAAACATAGAAACATAGACTTTGACGGCAGATAAGGACCACTTGGCCCACCCAGTCTGCCTATTTCCCTTCCTATTGGATAAGCTGCAGATTCTAGTTAACCAACAGCCTGCTTCCTGCAACCCCCACAACAATTGCTTTATGTCTGTCCCATGCATGTTTGAATTCCCCCACTGTTTTAGACCCAACAACCTTCCCAGGAAGGTGGTTCCATGTATCCACCACTCTCTCCATGAAAAAAAAATGTCCTTACATTACCCTGAGCCACCCCCATCTTTAAATTGTGCCCCTTGTTCTTACACAAATCTTTTTCTGAAAGATGCTACTCCCTGGACTTTGCTGATTCCTTGAGGTACTTGAAAGTTTCTGTCATGTCCCCCACCCTCCTTTCATCAAGGATATACATATTAAACTCTCTCAGTCTCTCTTCATATGGTTTCTGATGCAGACCCTGCACCATTTTAGTTGCCCTCCTCTGGACTATTTCCATCCTGTCTATGTCCTTGCATAGATGGGGTCTCCAAAACTGCACACAATATTCCAGATGGGGTCTCCCCAATGGTCTCTACAGAGGGATAACAACTTCCCTTTTTCTACTTTTGATGCCCCTTCCTATGCATCCCAGTATACCCCTGTCTCTCCTTACTGACTTCTCACATGCTTACCCACCTTCAAAGTCATTTGATATGACTATCCCCAAGTCCCTTTCCATTTTTGTTGTTGTTAGTACCTTCTCTGCTATTGTGTACTCTTCTCCTGGGTTTTTGTTTCCCAGGTGCATTACTTTGCACTTCTTTGCATTGAATCTAAGTTGCCATATGTCTCACCATTGCTCCAACCTTGACAAGTTCCTTCTCATCCTTTCTACCCCCTCTTGTGTATCAACTCTGTTACAGATCTTTGTGTCATCTGCAAAGAGGCATACCTTTCCCTCTAAACCCTCTGCAATGTCACCTGTAAAGACGTTAAAGAGGACTGGACCCAGTACTGAGCCCTGAGGTACTCCACTAGTAACCCCTCTTTCTTTGGAATGTGTTACATTCACTATTACCTTCTGTGTCCTGTTGTGCAGCCAGTTTGCTACCCAGGATACCACCCTGGAACCCACTCACAGGCTGGCTAACATGATTATTAGTCTTTTGTGCAGGACTGTGTCAAATGCCTTGCTAAAGTCTAGGAAGGCCATATCCACAGCCCCTCCCTGGTCTATTACTTTGGTCACCCAGTCAAAGAAATCAATTAGATTCATCTGACATGACCTTCCTGCTGTTAATACATGCTGCTTTGGGTCCTGTGCCCATACAGGCAGGTGCCAATACAAGCAGGATCCCAGTACAAAAGAGCAGCCTGCAGCACTGGGAGAAACAGACTCAGCAAATGACATACGGGCAGTAAGTGAGGTCAACAGACCAACACAGTCAACATTCGGCATTGACAAATGCTTGTTTTATGTTGATTGTGCACATGCGCAAGAAACATATTGCAGCAGCTTGCCAGAAGCAGGTTGTGGAGGTGTGGCACTGTTGTGTCCAATGCCCCCACAGTCTTTAAAGGCATTGCCCGCTTTCTCAAATGAGGTGGCATGCTGCTGCTGACACTAGTTCAGCCAGCGTGCCACCACCTTGAGACATTTCAGCCGCTGCAATCTGGGGCCACCTCGTCATTGCAGTGTCAGCCATGCTGCAATGAGGGAGCGAACTGTCATTGCAGGGTGAAATATTGGTACTGTGATATTGTTTGTGAACATGGATGCTGCTTGCCACCATGTTCACAAACAATATTAAGCACCCCCACTGTCAAAGGGATGCCCAATCCCCCTTGGCAGCATGTGACCCCCCACCACAGTGTTTGTTTGCTAATGTGTGCCCCAATCCCCTTTGGCTTCAGTGCACATGATGTTCATGTTGCCGACGGGGGAGCCCACTCCCCATCGGTATTATGTTCCCCCTCCCAGTTTAATTTTCCGATGGAGCGTCCACTCCCCATCAGCATAATTTCCCCCCCAAAACACGCAATACAGTTGTACCGAGGGGTGCCCTATCCCACTCAGCTCTTGCACCTGCCTTTTTGTGCCAATGGGGGTGCCCAATTCCCTGTTGGCTACAGCTGCCCCCCAAAACAAACACTCTGTTGGCACGCAGGGAGCCCACCCCAGCGTGACAAACAGTCATGTAAAAGAAAAAAGTCCTGCAATGTTTTTTTTTTTGAATAACCTGTGAAAAAAGAAAATGGTCCCTAGCCATCTTCCTGCCCCCTCCCACAACCCATGCCCACCCTCTGTGCACCATGCCTCCCCCCCACCTCATACTTACCTGTGGAGTCTGGTGCGCTGATCTTCGGTGGACCAGGAACACATCTGCACTCTTCAAAGCCGACTGCGAACTGAGGAAATGCTGCTAAGCTGTATAATGGCATAAATTTGGCTTTTTTAACTTTTTTGCATATCCCAGGAATTTTTTGGAATTTTGGCACCAAATTTTCATCATCGAGTTATTGGGCCTCCTCCTCATGAATTCATCCACTGTCATGGCATTAAGTGGCCCTGAAAGGTGATTTCACAGTCAGTGGAATCACCTTTTGGGACTGATTAACAAAAAGGCAGTGCCAGTGTTCATGAGGTGGGCTCTCAAAAAGACTAAGTTGCAAATTTGGTGGGAAAATCCAAAAATGACTTTTACGAGCGTGCGTTGTGCAATTGCTACGCATGTTCTTAACTTCACCAATTTGCAATATGTTCGCTCCAGATTTTCAACATTGCTATTTTCATGCACCTCCTTAAGAACAGTACAGCTGTCATTTTTCACATCCTGTCCGAAATGTGTTTTCACAGTTCTGGCACAGAATAGTACGGTCACTGTGAGAAATCAGTGCTCAGAACAAATTAAGAAAATCCCAGTGACACTGTTCATGAGCAGAGGTCCTAAAATGCCTATGTTGAAAATTTTGTAATGAAAGTCCATAAAATGAGTGTGTTACGAGCATGTGTTGCACAGGTTCCATGCATGCTAGTAACTTCACAACTTTACAATATTTTAACTCCAGATATTCAAGATTGCCATTTTTCCGCACCTCCTTAGGAACAGTGCAGCTGTCATTTTTCACATCCTGGCTGAAATGTGTTTTCACACTTCCATCACAGAATAGCATGTTCGCTGTGGATAATCAGTGTTCTGGACACATTAAGAAAATCACAGTGTCACTGTTCATGAACAGAGGTCCTAAAATGCCTAGATTGAAAATTGTGTGATGAAACTCCATAAAATGACTGTGTTATGAGCATGCATTTCGCAGGTTCCACGCACCCTTGTAACGTTGCAAATTAGTAATATTGTCACGCCACATTTTCAACACTGGCATTTTTTCACACCTCCTTATGAACAGTACAGCTGTCATTTTTCACATCCTGACTGAAGTTTGTTTTCACAGTTCCGGCGCAGAATACCGCGGTAGCTGTTGCAAATCAGTGTTTGGGACACATTAGGATCGAGTGAGAGAGGGGAATGACTGTGCTCAGCTGAGCTCTGTCAGGACTGCTGCAGATTTCTTTGTGGACAGGAAAAGATGCCAACACAGGCAGGAACCCAGTACAAAAGGGCAGCCTTCAGCACCGGGAGACACAGAACAAGTGAGTAAGGGAGGGGGAGTGAGTGAGCTAAACGGAGCTCTGCTAAGACTGCTGCAGGTTTCTTTGTGGGCAGAAAAAAGGCAGCAATGCACACAGGGGCCCAGTACAAAAGAGCAGCCTGCGGCGGCAAGAGAAACAGAATGAGCGAATGAGAGAGCGGGAATAAGCGAGCTCAGAAGAGCTCTATCGTGACTGCTGTGGATTTCTTTGTGGGCAGAAAAAGGCAGCAATGCAGGCAGGAGCCCAGTACAAAAGGGCAGCCTGCAGCGCAGCAGAATCGAAACAAGCGAGTGAGAGAGGGGGAGTAAGCAAGCTCAATGGAGCTCTGTCGGGACTGCTGCAGATTTCTTTGTGGGCAGAAAAAGGTGCCAACATAGGCAGGATCCCAGTACAAAAGGGTAGTCTGCAATGCCAGGAGAAACAGAATGAGTGAGTAAGACAGGGGGAGTGAGCGACCTCAACGGATCTCTGTCAGGACACCTGCGGATTTCTTTATGTGCAGAAAAAGGTGCCAAAGCCAGCAGGAGCCCAGTACAAAACAGCAGCCTGCAGCATCAGGAGAAATGCAATGAGTGAGTGAGACAGGGTGAGTGAGTGAGTGAGCTCAACAGAGCTCTATCATGACTGCTGCGAATTTCTTTGTAGGCAGAAAAAGGCAGCAATGCAGGCAGGAGCCCAGTACAAATGGGAAGCCTGCAGCGCTGGTAGAAATGGAACAAGTGAGTGAGAGAGGGGGAGTGAGCGAGCTCATTGGAGCTGTGTTGGCACTGCTGCAGATTTCTTTGTGGTCAGAAAAAGCCTCCAACAGAGGCAGGAGCCCAGTACAAAAGGGCAGTCTGTAGTGCAGGGAGGCACAGAATGAGTGAGTGGGCTCAGTGGAGCTCTGTTGGGACTGCTGCAGATTCCTTTGTGGGCAGAAAAAGGCAGCAATGCATGCAGGGGCCCAGTACAAAAGGGCAGCCTGCAGCGTGGCAGAAACAGAATGAGCGAGTGAGAGGGGGAGTGAGAGAGCTCAACTGAGTTCTATTGTGACTGCTGCAGATTTCTTTGTGGGAAGAAAAAGGCGGCAACACAGGCCGAAGCCCAGTACAAAAGGGCAGTCTGCAACACCTGCAGAAGCAGAATGAGCGAGTGAGAGAGGGGGAGTGAGCGACCTCAACGGAACTCTGTCGGGACAGCTGCAGATTTCTTTGTGGGCAGATAAAGGTGCCAATGCAGGCAGGAGCCCAGTACAAAAGGGCAGCCTGCAGTGGTGGAAGAAACAGATTGAGCAAGTAAGAGAGGGAGAGGGACCGAGCTCATCAGAGCTCTATTGTGACTGCTGCAGATTTCTTTGTAAGCAGAAAAAGGCAGCAAGCAGGCAGGAGCCAAGCACAAAAGGGCAGCCTACAGTGCGGGAAGAAACAGAATGAGCAAGTGAGAGAGGGGGAGTGAGCGAGCTCAACGGAGCGCTGTCAGGACTGCTGCAGATTTCTTTGTAGGCAGAAAAAGGTGCCAATTAGGCAGGAGCTTAGGGCAGCCTGCAGTGTCAGGAGAAACAGAATGAGCGAGTGAGACAGGGGGAGAGAGCGACCTCAAGGGAGCACTGTCAGGACAACTGCAGATTTCTTTGTGGGCAGCAAAAGGTGCCAATGCAGGCAGGAGCCCAGTATAAAATGGCAGCCTGCAGCGCTGGGAGAAGCACATTGAGAGAGTGACCAGGAAGGAGTAAGCGACCTCAACGGAGCTCTGTCAGGACACCTGCGAATTTCTTTGTGGGCAGCAAAAGGTGCCAATGCAGGCAGGAGCCCAGTACAAACTGGCAGCCTGCAGCACCAGAAGAAATGGAACTAGCGAGTGAGATGGGGAGTGAGCGAGCTCATTGGAGTTGTGTTGGCACTGCTGCAGATTTCTTTGTAGGCAGAAAAAGGTGCCAACAGAGGCAGGAGTCCAGTGCAAAAGGGCAGCCTACAGCACCAGGAGAAACAGAATGAGCGAGTGAGACAGGGGGAGAGAGCGACCTCAACAGAGCTCTGTCAGGACACCTGCAGATTTCTTTGTGGGCAGCAAAAGGTGCCAATGCAGGCAGGAGCCCAGTATAAAATGGCAGCCTACAGCGCTGGGAGAAGCACAATGAGTGAGTAACCGAGAAGGAGTGAGTGTCCTCAACGGAGCTCTGTCAGGACACCTGCAGATTTCTTTGTGGGCAGCAAAAGGTGCCAATGCGGGCAGGAGCCCAGTACAAACTGACAGCCTGCAGCGCCAGCAGAAATGGAACAAGTGAGTGAGTGAGGGGGAGTGAACGAGCTTATTGGAGTTGTGTCAGCACTGCTGCAGATTTATTTGTAGGCAGAAAAAGGTGCCAACAGAGGCAGGGGCCCAGTACAAAAGGGCAGCCTGCAGTGGCAGGAGAAACAGAATGAGCAAGTGAGAGAGGGAGAGGGAGAGGGAGCAAGCTCAACGGAGCTCTATTGTGACTGCTGCAGATTTCTTTGTGGGCAGAAAAAGGCGGCAGCTCGGGCAGGAGCCTAGTATGAAAGGGCAGCCTGCAGCGGTAGGAGAAACACAATGAGTGAGTGAGAGAGGGGGAGTGAGCAACCTCAATGGAGCTCTGTTGGGATAGCTGCGGATTTTTTTGTGGGCAGATTAAGGTGCTAATGCAGGCAGGAGTGCTCTACAAAAGGGCAGACTGTAGCGCCGGAAGAAACACAATGAGTGAGTGAGAGAGTGAGAGTGATTGAGCTCAATGGAGCTCTATCGTGACTGCTGTGGATTTCTTTGTGGGCAGGAAAAGGCAGCAATGCAAGCAGGAGCCCAGTACAAAAGGGCAGCCTGCAGCACGGGCAGAAACAGAATGAGCGAGTGAGAGAGGGGGAGTGAGCGAGTGGAGTTCTGTCAGGACTGCTGCATATTTCTTAGTAGGCAGAAAAAGGTGCTAACAGAGGCAGGAGCCCAGTACAAAAGGGCAGCCTGCTGTGCCAAGAGAAACAGAATGAGTGAGTAAGACAGGAGGAGTGAGCGACCTCAACGGACCTCTGTCAGGACAGCTGCAAATTTCTTTGTGGGCAGAAAAAGGTGGCAATGCAGGCAGGAGCCCATTACAAACGGGTAGCCTGCAGTGCCGGGAGATGCAGAATGAGCGATTGATGGAGGGAGAGTGAGTGAGCTCAATGTAGCTCTGTTGGGAGTGCTGTAGATTCCTTTGTGGGCAGGAAAAGGCAGCAATCCATGCAGGGGCCCAATACAAAAGAGCAGCTTGCAGCACCGGCAGAACTAGAATGAGCAAGTGAAAGAGGGGGATTGAACGACCTCAACGGAGCTCTGTCGGGACAGCTGCAGATTTCATTGTGGGCAGAAAAAGGTGCCAACAGTGGCAGGAGCCCAGTACAAAAGGGCAGCCTGCAGCACCAGGAGAAACAGAATGAGCGAGTGAAACAGGGGGAGAGGGCGACCTCAACGGAGCTCTGTCAGGACACCTGCGGATTTCTTTGTGAGCAGCAAAAGGTGCCAATGCAGACAGGAGCCCAGTACAAAATGGCAGCCTGCAGCGCTGGGAGAAACGTAATGAGCGAGTGACCAAGAAGGAGTGAGTGAACTCAAAAGAGCTCTATCGTGACTGCTGCAGATTTCTTTGGCAGAAAAAGGTACCAACACAGGCAGGAGCCCAGTACAAACTGGCAGCCTGCAGCTCCGGCAGAAAAGGAACTAGCGAGTGAGAGAGGGGGAGTGAGCGAGCTCATTGGAGTTGTGTCTGCACTGCTGCAGATTTCTTTGTAGGCAGAAAAAAGTGCCAACAGAGGCAGGAGTCCAGTATAAAAGGGCAGCCTGCAGCACCAGGAGAAACAGAATGAGCGAGTGAGACAGGGGGAGTGAGCTACCTCAACGGAGCTCTGTCAGAACAACTGCAGATTTCTTTGTGGGCAGAAAAAAGTGGCAACACAGGCAGGATCCCAGTACAAAAGGGCAGCCTGCAGTGCCGGAAGATACAGAATGAGCAAGTGAGGGAGGGGTAGTGATTGAGCTCAATGGATCTCAGTTGGGAATGCTACAGATTCCTTTGTGGGCAGAAGAAGACAGCAATGCATGCAGGGGCCCAGTACAAAAGGGCAGCCTGCAGCGGTGGGAGAAACAGAATGAGTGAGTGAGAGAGGGGGAGTGAGCAACCTCAATGGAGCTCTGTCGGGACAGCTGCAGATTTCTTTGTGGGCAGATTAAGGTGCTAATGCAGGCAGAAGCCCACTACAAAAGGGCAGACTGTAGCGCCGGGAGAAATACAATAAGTGAGTGGGAGAGTGGGAGTGAGTGAGCTCAATGGAGCTCTATCGTGACTGCTGTGGATTTCTTTGTGGGCAGAAAAAGGCAGAAATGCAAGCAGGAGCTCAGTATAAAAGGGCAGCCTGCAGCATGGGCAGAAACAGAATGAGCCAGTGAGAGAGGGGGAGTGAGCGAGCTCAGTGGAGTTCTGTCAGGACTGCTGCATATTTCTTTTTAGGCAGAAAAAGGTGCCAAAAGAGGCAGGAGCCCAGTACATAAGAGCAGCCTGCAGCGCCAGGAGAAACAGAAAGAGCGAGTGAGAGAGGAGGAGTGAGTGACCTCAACGGATCTCTGTTGGGACAGCTGCAAATTTCTTTGTGGGCAGAAAAAGGTGGCAACGCAGGCAGGAGCCCAGTACAAATGGGTAGCCTGCAGTGCCGGGAGAAGCAGAATGAGCGAATGATGGAGGGAGAGTGAGTGAGCTCAATGTAGCTCTATTGGGAGTGCTGATGAATCCTTTGTGGGCAGAAAAAGGCAGCAATGCATGCAGGGGCCCAATACAAAAGGGCAGCCTGCAGCACCGGCTGAACCAGAATGAGCGAGTGAAAGAGGGGGAGTGAACAACCTCAACGGAGCTGTGTCGTGACAGCTGCAGATTTCTTTGTGGGCAGAATAAAGTGCCAACACAGGCAGAATCCCAGTACAAATGGGCATCCTGCAGTGCCGGGAGATACAGAATGAGCGAGTGAGGGAGGGGTGGTGAGTGAGCTCAATGCAGCTCTGTTGAGAATGCTGCAAATTCCTTTGTGGGCAGTAAAAGGCAGCAATGCATGCAGGGGCCCAGTACAAAAGGGCAGCCTGCAGCGGCGGGAGAAACAGAATGAGCGAGTGAGACAGGTGGAGAGTGCAAACTCAATGGAGTTCTGTCGGGACACCCGAAGATTTTTTTATGGCAGAAAAATGTACCAACGCAGGCAGGAGCCCATTACAAAAGGGCAGCCTGCAGTGCCACAAGAAACAGAATGAGTGAGTGAGATGATGGAGTGAGCGACATCAACGGAGCTCTATCAGGACACCTGCAGATTTCTTTGTGGGCAGCAAAAGGTGCCAATGCAGGCAGGAGCCCAGTGTAAAATGGCAGCCTGCAGCGCTGTGAGAAACACAATGAGCGAGAGACGAGGAAGGAGTGAGTGAACTCAAAAGAGCTGTATCGTGTCGATTTTTTTGTGGTCAGAAAAAGGCACCAACACAGGCAGGAGCCCAGTACAAACTGGCAGCCTGCAGTGCCGGCAGAAATGGAACAAACGAGTGAGAGAGGGGGGGAGTGAGCGAGCTCATCGGGAGTTGTGTCGGCACTGCTTTAGATTTCTTTGTAGGCAGAAAAAGGTGAAAACAGAGGCAGGAGCCCAGTATAAATGGGTAGCCTGCAGTGCCAGTAGACACAGAATGAGCGAGTGAGGGAGGAGTAGTGAGTGAGCTCAATGGAGCTCTGTTGGGAATGCTGCAGATTCCTTTGTGGGCAGAAAAAGGCAGCAATACATGCAGGGGGTCAATACAAAAGGGCAGCCTGCAGCGGCGGGAGAAACAGAATAAGCAAGTGAGAGAGGGAGAGGGAGCAAGCTCAACAGAGCTCTATTGTGACTGCTGCATATTTCTTTGTGGGCAGAAAAAGGCGGCAAGCAGGCAGGAGACCAGCACAAAAGGGCAGCCTGCAGTGCGGACAGAAACAGAATGAGTGAGTGAGAGAGGGGAAGTGAGCAAGCTCAACGGAGCACTGTCAGGACTGCTGCAGATTTCTTTGTAGGCAGAAAAAGGTGCCAACAGAGGCAGGAGCTTAGTACAAAATTGCGGTCTACAGCACCAGGAGAAACAGAATGAGCGAGTGAGACAGGGGGAGAGAGCGACCTCAACGGAGCTCTGTCAGGACACCTGCAGATTTCTTTGTGTGCAGCAAAAGGTGCCAATGCAGACAGGAGCCCAGTATAAAACGGCAGCCTACAGCGCTGGGAGAAACACAATGAGCGAGTGACCGGGAAGGAGTGAGTGAACACAAAAGAGCCCTATCGTGACTGCTGCAGATTTCTTTGTAGGCAGAAAAAGGTACCAACACAGGCAGGAACCCAGTACAAACTGGCAGCCAGCAGCACTGGCAGATATGGAACAAGCGAGTGAGAGGGGGGAGTGAACGAGCTCATTGGAATTGTGTCAGCACTGCTGCAGATTTCTTTGTAGGCAGAAAAAGGTGCCAACAGAGGCAGGAGCCCAGTATAAAACGGCAGCCTGCAGCACCAGGAGAAACAGAATGAGCGAGTGAGACAGTGGGAGTGAGCGACCTCAGTGGAGCTCTGTCAGGACAACTGCAGATTTCTTTGTGGGCAGAGTAAAGTGGCAACGCAGGCAGGATCCCAGTACAAATGGGCAGCCTGCAGTGCCGGGAGATACAGAATGAGCAAGTGAGGAAGGGGTAGTGAGTGAGCTCAATGGATCTTAGTTGGGAATGCTGCAGATTCCTTTGTGGGCAGAAAAAGTTAGCAATGCATGCAGGGGCCCAGTACAAAAGGGCAGCCTGCAGCGGTGGGAGAAACAGAATGAGCAAGTGAGAGAGGGAGAGGGAGAGGGAACGAGCTCAACGGAGCTCTATTGTGACTGCTGCAGATTTCTTTGTGGGTAGAAAAAGGCGGCAACCCAGGCAGGAGCCTAGTATGAAAGGGCAGCCTGCAGCGGTGGGAGAAACATAATGAGTGAGTGAGTGAGAGAGGGGGAGTGAGCATCCTCAATGGAGCTCTGTCGGGACAGCTGCGGATTTCTTTGTGGGCAGATTAAGGTGCTAATGCAGGCAGAAGCCCATTACAAAAGGGCAGACTGTAGTGCCTGGAGAAATACAATGAGTGAGTGGGAGAGTGGGAGTGAGTGAGCTCAATGGAGCTCTATCGTGACTGCTGTGGATTTCTTTGTGGGCAGAAAAAGGCAGATATGCAAGCAGGAGCCCAGTACAAAAGGGCAGCCTGCAGTATGGGCAGGAACAGAATGAGCCAGTGAGAGAGGCAGAGTGAGCGAGCTCAGTGGAGTTCTGTCAGGACTGCTGCGTATTTCTTTGTAGGCAGAAAAAGGTGCCAACAGAGGCAGGAGCACAGTACATAAGGGCAGCCTGCAGTGCCAGGAGAAACAGAATAAGTGAGTGAGACAGGAGGAGTGAGCGACCTCAACGGACCTCTGTCAGGACAGCTGCAAATTTCTTTGTGGGCAGAAAAAGGTGGCAAAGCAGGCAGGAGCACAGTACAAATGGGTAGCCTGCAGTGGCAGGAGACACAGAATGAGCGAATGAGGGAGGGAGAGTGAGTGAGCTCAATGTAGCTCTGTTGGGAGTGCTGTAGATTCCTTTGTGGGCAGAAAAAGGCATCAATGCAGGCAGGGGCCCAGTACAAAAGGATAGCCTGCAGCACAGGCAGAACCAGAATGAGAGAGTGAAAGAGGGGGAGTGAACGATCTCAACGGAGCTCTGTCAGGACAGCTGCAGATTTCTTTGTGGGCAGAAAAAGGTGCCAACAGTGGCAGGAGCCCAGTACAAAAGGGCAGCCTCCAGCGTCAGGAGAAACACAATGAGGGAGTGAGACAGGGGGAGTGAGCCACCCCAGCGGAGCTCTGTCAGGAAAGCTGTGCATTTCTTTGTGGGCAGAAAAAGGCAGCAATGCAAGCAAGAGCCCAGTACAAAAGGGCAGCCTGCAGCACCGTCAGAACCAGAATGTGCTAGTGAAAGAGGGGGAGTGAACGACCTCAACGGAACTCTGTCAGGACAGCTGCAGATTTCTTTGTGGGCAGAAAAAGGTGCCAATGCAGACAGGAGCCCAGTACAAAAAGGCAGCCTGCAGCGCTGGGTGAAACACAATGAGTGAATGACAGAGGAGGACTGAACGAGCTCAACAGAGCACTATCGTGACTACTGCAGATTTCTTTATGAGCAAAAAAAGGCAGCAATGCAAGCAGGAGCCCAGTACAAAAGGCCAGCACGCAGCACCAGTAGAAATGGAATGAGTAAGTGAGAGAGGAGGAGTGAGTGAGCTCAATGGAGCTTTGTTGGGACTGCTGCAGATTTCTTTGTGGGCAGAAAAAGCTGCCAACAGAGGCAGGAGCCCAGTACAAGAGGGCAGCCTACAGCACCGTGAGAAACAGAATGAGCAACTGAAAGAGGGGCAATGAGCGACCACAACGTACCAAAGAATCAACATTCAGCATTGACAAATGCTTGTTTTTTTGTTTTGCCCTGAATACACACACTTGGCTCAGCCAAGTACAGGGATAACTCGCCCACCACTCTTCTCTCCGTCCCAGTATGAGCCAATATTTTAGAAAGCAGAAGTTTTTTAAAAAGTAGGAAGCCTAAAGCAGGTAAAAATATACTAAAGTTAAAAAACTTGGAGGTTGGTGCTCACTCCTACTCGTATGCATGCCTGACTGCAAGATCAGTACAGGTCCCCTTGGCCCCTCCTCCTGTCCATTAACTAGTTAAACAAGAATAAAATTTAGGAAATCGCAGTCACAACTATGCAAATCTCAGCTTGGCATTTGCGTTCCCCAATAAACAGGTTCACTGTTAGGCATTTCAGTCTTTTCACTAACTGACTAAGAAGGTTTAGAACAAAGACATGAAATGTACTTTTTTTTTACTAGCTGTGCTCACTCTCGCAACCTCTGGGCCCTCATTCCAGCACTCTAGACTCCGATCTCCATGTTCAGGTCAGCACTGTGGTAAGCATCCTCCGTAAGTCTGTGTCTGACAGAACTGATGGGCATTTTCTCTTTTGTAAAACTAAATCCTAAAGAGGATCACAGTAACAATTACAAAACAGCCCACAGTAACATGACAGATGGTAGGGGCAGTGCCAAGATATGCTTTTCGAGCAGAGCTCTCATCTGAGTTTACCAAACATGATTGTAATTTAGTTTAATTTTCATTTGCCTCCTTTAACTTTTCTCTAATGCCTTTTTTATTCATATTTACAGAACTGGCTTAACATTCTAGTGATGAAGAATTTTGTATGTACACAGTTCTAATATTGTAAGCTATGTAAAAACTTTTTTGTGACCAAAGATAGACTCTTAATCAAATGTTTACCTCTCGGGACGGCTGAGATTTTCCTCAAACTCTTACTAATCATCTGACACGGACTTAGGGAGGCTTGAACAAACTCCTGCACTTCCACTGCTAATGCAAGCAAGCAAACATTTGGCATTGACAAATGCTTGTTAACTTCTATTATTTAAAAAGAATACAGCTGCTATTAAATATGTTTTCATTTTTTGTCTTCATTTCATTGTTTATTGATAAGGATATTTGCATAAAACAAGATGTTTGTACTTTCGACCCCCCCCTGCTCTTTTTGCACATATGGGCTCGATTTTTAAATATTATTATCACCATGACAACAGGCTAGCACTGCACTAAGAGTTTATAGCATGGCAAACAGGCTATTAGCACAGCTGGTGTTATTTTAAATTTCAGACTTAACACATTGCTAAAGAATTAGTGCATTAATGCTAATGACACCAATGCACCCATGCAAATGAGGGGATTCTCCCTGCTTTTACGGCACACAGCCATCATTAAAGGTTCCAGCCAGCACTAGCAGGCTACAAATTATAGCTAATGCTTCCAGGAATCATGTTTTAACAAGGTGCTAAAGATGGCATGTTGTTAATACAATGAGACTGAGCATGTTCCTTCTCTATTCAGGCGCCTGTATGCCAATGTGGCAGCACCCTCCCTAGTAGTTAGTGATCCCCCCCTCTCTAAGCCAGTGCCCCTATGCCAATGTGACTCTCTCTCACTGGTAGTCTACTCTAGTGGCCCACTCCCCTCTTGGTGTTATCCTCAGTGGCACCCTTCCCCATCTCCCTAGTCCCAAGATGGTTGCAGGCACTTATCCCCCTCACCACTCCTACAAAAAGCTGTTACTTATGCATGCAGACGTAGTTTATTTTTTCAAGTACAGTTCTATGTCATCCATGATTTTATAGTTATACACTTGATTCTCCCTAAATGTATGTGATGTATTAGTCACTACCCCCTTCATGACCACTTACAGTACTGTAGCTGGGTACATGTAAATCAACACAGAAATTCGAGGGACACCAAGTTTGTTTTTCATTGTATGGGTAAGGGCCAATTGTCATAAGGGCATGCACAGTATGTGCAATGGCCTTTTGTAGGACATACTTTGTTCAGTACCCATGAGAGTCAGACAGCAGACAGCCACAGAGATGAGAGGAGGGGAAGTGCTGGCCACTCTGTTGGAGCCAGAGGGAGATGAGGAGGATGTAACTGTGAGCAGCATTAGGAGGTGAGTGGACCACTAAACTACCAGGAAGAGTGTTACATTGGCATACGGGCATGGAGTTAAGGAGAGGGCCCACTAGACTATAAGGGAGGGTGTTCTATGAGCATACAGGCACTGGATTGGGGTATACCTGTACTGCCAGAAAAGTATTTGCCATGGGATCAAACCCCATGGATCCAAATACTCATCCAACACTGTGTGACCTTAAACAAGTCCTTTCATCTCTCAGTGTAAAGTATCACATAGCTGAAGCACTGGATTGCAGCAGAACCCCACTGGAAACTGTATGTTGCAACTCAGCTCTCCTAACCTCAGCAACTGGGTCTTGGACATGGCAACAGACTAAAGAACAACAAGAACTATAGTTGTGTTTTTGCACACACTGGGTTTTGGCACTAGGGATGGTCAGATTCAATTACATCTGCATTTGTATGATTATTGGTCCTTCCCATTCTTACTCTGAGTTTGATCCAGTGCCAATTAAGGCATATTGGAATCAGAGTCAGAATCTGAAGTTTCAGTTCCATATTCAAGACCTATTTAAACCTCCCCCACCTGATTAAAAAAATAAATACATAATAAACACACAGAAAAACAAAGAACCCCCTTTCTCCACCTTTACCACCTCGTTCCCTTCCCTTACATTAAAAAGTCTTCTTATTGTCACTGTCTCCTGCACTTGGTAAAACTACTGGTCCAGGAAAATAGGGCAAGGCCTTTCTCCAAAATCTAATTAATTTGATTGGTAGGCAGGGATCAGGGGAGTACGAGTAGACACAAATCAATTAACTGAGACTCACTCTCCAGCAACTGGTACTGACATCTTCAGTGCCCATGGCCTGCTGCCTGTGACCAGTGACCAAAAATACTCACCTCAGTACAGATGCCTACTAGCCACCCCTTTATTAGCCAGCCCAGTCCCCACCCTCCTGAGTCCAACTTCTGACCCACCCAATTCCATCATTTAAGAGCTCTAAATGACTTGATTCCTCATGGGGCCCCTCTCTAACTAAAATAATCTGTCAGCAATGAAATCAGCAACCCCTGGACCTGCCATCATGGTAACTGTGTGACCTGGTCATAAAAGACAGTTAAGGTGACCAACCAGAACAAAACCCTAGATATGGCCTCTATGTCAGATGCTGTTTGCAGGTGTCTGGTGGATGGTTACCCAGAATTGTGTTTTCCATTGGACACCTCAGCTGCCCCCCCCATCACACTGGGACAGTGATGGCTGGGCCAAGGGCTTGCTGATTGTTTTAACTGAATAGTTCCATGACTCAGGCATAATCTAACCATCCCAAGACTCTTAAATAACAGAATCAGGTTTAGACGGAGACAGGCTCAGGAAAGAGTGAACCAAGCTGTCTACTGGGGGGACTCATAGTCCTCTTTGTTGAAGTGGGAATATGTGGTTCTCAGTTTGATGTGTCAGATTAGGGATGCATATGATGTAGAGATCAGTTGCTGGGGAGTGGGTCTCAGCTGATTCATGTCTCTACTTCAGTAAATATCCTACTACCAACCTAATACCTATTTCCTAACCAACCGGACATACAAAAATAAGGGACTTTAGAAAATTCTCTGAATCAAAATTTCTAGCAGTTATCAATAGGGAAAAATGGAACAGATGTCTATTGATTCCAGATTAAGACCTAACAATACAGTATTTCACAGATACATTTAACAAGATTTGTGATCAGCACGCCCCCAAAAAGAATTAAGAAACCAAAATAGCAAGACTCCCATGGATAAATGAGAAACTACTCAAAACTATAAGAATTAAAAATAGACTTTGGAAAAAGGCTAGGAAAACAAAGCAAGAAAAGGACTGGATTCTATTTTAAAAAAATAGAAACGGATGTAAAGAACTAATAACAAAAACAAAAGCTACCTACTATAAAAATAAAATGCAATGTGATAACAACTCTAGGAAGTTTTGGCAGACCATCAATGGTTTAAAGGATCCAGGATGAAATGCTCCATTCAAAAAGATCACTATTGAAACACAGAGATTACAAATAGATGACCCCTGTGTGGTTGCAAACTTACTAAATAATTTTTTCACTGATTTGCTAGGTTACAGTGTTGACAAAAATAACTTACGGTATGACAGAGACTTACATAGAGAAAAACAGGACTTACACCCTCCATTCAGATTTAAAATACTAACTGTAAAAGAAGTGAGCAAAGGTTTGTGATGTATGAACGTCCACAAATCAGCAGGAACTGATGGACTGGAAGGCAGATTTCTCAAGACAGCTGCATATACAATTGCTCCAGTTATTACACATATATTTAACTGGAGATTACAAATAGGTCTATTCCCTCAATTATGGAGGGAAAGCAAAATTATCCCTATCTTCAAAGGAGGGGTGGCATCTGAAATCAATAATTATAGACCGATAGCACTCCTTTCAATTCTGTCTAAAAGTTTTGCATGTCATGTCAATCAACAATTAATGGAATGTATAGATAAATATAACTTAATTACTCCTTATCAATCAGGTTTTAGAAAAGCACATTCATCTACTACTGCACTTTTGGAATTTAGTGATTTAATTAACACATCACTACAACGAGGATTGGAAACAGCATCAGTTTTTATAGATTTATCAAAGGCCTTTGACCTGGTGAACCACTCCCTTCTCCTACAGGTTGTGGAAGACATAGATATCACACAAGGGCCTTGGAGCTGGTTATAGTCCTACCTTGGAGGGCGCTCACAAATGGTTATGGTTTCAGGTATAAATTCGCCAACTAGAACCATAAAAAGAGGAGTATCTCAGGAGTCCATTTAGGGACCCCTGTTATTCCTGATATTTAGTAAAAACTTACCACGAGTTGTGCTGGACTCACAGATACGACTGTATGCAGATTATACTGCCATTATAGCATCTGGATCAAACATTCATGATTTACAACAAAAATTGCAGATAGATTTTGACAGATTGAGGGAGTGGTTCACTAGGTCAGGCCTTATCATAAACACAAAGAAGACAAGACTATTACATTTTGCATCAAACCAAAAAGGAAAAAATTAAATTAAAATAGATGACAAAGAATTTCTTCAGCAGATAGATCAGTACACTTACCTAGGTTTAACTTTTGATGCTCAAATGTCCTTTAACATACATGTGAACACTTTGATAAAGAAAGTAAATAAAAAAAATAGGCACCTTACACAGGACAACAAAGTGCTTAAAGAAAAGTGATCGTAAAATAGTGGCAGAGCAACTAATTATGCCCGTAATAACTTATGGAGAACTTGTATATTGTACAGCTAACAAGCAACTACTATTGAAATTTGATAAAGTACACTATAACCTGGCAAGGTATGTCCTCCAATGCAAATTCAAAACAAATCTCTGCACACTGTTGTATAACTTGCAGTGGCAATCTTTTGATATTATCTGCATTAGGTCATGGCAAAGAATAATATATAAATATCATACATTTTTCCCAAATCATTACATAAATGTTGTGTGTTTTAATAGACAAAAATCAATAGATACATTTAGAAGATCAGTCCATGTAAACAAAATCTATGTCCCCAAAATCTGTAATAAACATGGTGAAAGAACCTTGGGCTTTCAAGCTTCAAAACATTGGAATATTCTACCTTTTTCAATACATACATTAACAGTCTATGATTTATTTATCCAGGAAACAAACAAAATTAGTAAACATAGATGTGTTTGTACCTAGAGGGTCCTATACTTTTATGGATATCATTACTCCGAGATTCCAGGTAGTACTCAATCAAATAGATCCTCATTTCTACCTGTTTATATGTTATTATTGTATTTATGAATACAAATGAATTTTTGAAAAGCTTAAGGGATCACTACTGTGATCTTAAATTATAATACCTATATGTGTAGATGACCTTGTTTAAAACCTTTTTGGACCAGACAGAAACATATAGAAATGATGTGTCAACTATTGGACAATTAAGGATTAAGTGTACTGTCATGTAGATAGATGCTTAAATTTACATGTTTTAGTTGTAACATTAACACCAGGTCTGTCTTGTAAACTGGGTTGTCAACCCAAATAACATGTATCCTGTATAAAAATAAAATTTTTACTACTACTACTAATGGATTTTGGAGGATAACCTGACAAATCCCACCTGCTGCAGCAGGCGGCAACAGCTGTGACTACAAGGAGATATGTTACAGTAAGACATGGGAAAGCAATGGTGGGGAAAGGGGGAAGGTCTGTTTTTCTTAATGTGTTTCTATGTTTATTGAGTTGGGGGAAGAATCCTATACCAATTCTGATTTTGGTCCTTTTGGGGATTTAGGATTTTTTGCTGTCAATTCTAAAAATCTCAAATCTGAAAAACCATCACAATCTGATTAACCAGATTCTATTTCCTCAAGTCTGAACATTCCTGTTTTGCACAATTACAGCACCTTTGTGTGAAGTGCATTGCTGTAGCCATTTCTAGTACACACAAGGACAAGAACTGTGAAATGGCATAGAAGCTGTAGAAGTGTTGCAGGCAGCCTGGCTCCACCTTATCCTTTTGGTTTATTTAAGTTCCTTTGTTTGCTTTCAGCATTATAATTGCATTGCATCAGGTGGTGTGGAGCATTTACACAGGGACTTGAAATGTCTGCACTACAGTATTTCAGTTCCCCATCACTGCAGTGTCACAGACGCTAAAATAGATTGGTTTATAATGCTTTCAAATGTGTTTTTACACTTGTCTTCTGGCAGTACAACAGCTTCTCTGCACCAGTCACACTAGTGCAGAATGCTTAGTGTAAACAGTCCTTTAGTGGGGCTCTGTCACACCAGAGGTTCAGCTTCCATGCAACCCAGGGAGCAAAGGATTTGTTCCTGGTTGTAAATGTACCCCTAATGAGATGTAAATTACCTTTTATGCCCTTCTCTGCTGCCTGGGGTCATTTGCATTTTAATCATTGCAGTTTGGGGCAGAAGCACAAATACCTTTGGATTTCTTTAACATTCTACTTTGTGCCTTGGAATACTATTTTTCCTACTGGACAGGATACACTTCAGTGACCAGCAGGGGGCTGAAGCACTTTGTGCCTTTGCATCTGTTAGATATTTGGTTTGTGCCACTCTCTAGGGGCTGTTTTTATGGCTGTGGATGAAGCCTACAGCCATTTTGCTATCTGTAGCTTGAAAAAGCAGTTTTGTGGAACACATGTTTTGGACTTTTCAATGTATCCTTCCACATCTACAAATCACTATGACAACTAAAATAAAATAATCCCTTCTTTATGTTTAGAATGATGGAGTCATAACTCCAAGCTGCTTATCTGATAGCATTTAGGAAACTGAAACAGCTTGTTAAATATTAGTTGCCTATTAAACTGGATATTTGTTTACCCCCTTTGAAATACAGCAGCTTGCGCATTTAAATGATTAGCATTTAAACATTTTTTCCACTACAGTTGGGGATGAATACCTTTCAAGAAAGATTCATACCTCATAAATGTTACCCTTTTCTAGCAAATTTTGTAAAGATTTGCACTGTTTTTAACCTCTCAAGACCTATCTGATCACATGCCAGGGCTTCAGTGAACTACCCAGACTAAATACATAAACTTCTTTTTGCCAGAAGGGCAGCAATCTGCTTCCCAAACATAACAGATAAGAGCTACTGAGATCTCTTATAGTGTATGTGTGTTCGGGGGAAGAGTGGAGAAACAGTTAAACTCTTGGAAAGGGAGACCTCAACTAATGAATTAACTGCTGACAAACCATGAGTGATACAGAAGCAAATGATTTTATACCTTTTATTGGACCAACATAACTGTAGCAAAAAGAACTTACACCATTTATAAAATTCCTGATCAAACAACTGCAAATAGAAGACTGCTGTTTGTCATTTTATAATATGATATACCGAGTGTGTATTTACTGAGTTGCTGGATCAGGGCCTTGATAAAATAATAACATTTACTTAACTCATTCAAGATTCCATGAGGTGGACAGAATAAAAGTCTATGAGAATTTGTCTGAAAACTAACAACTATAAGATGCAAAAATACTGTAGCATTTGTGTATGTATATTTGTGTATATATCATGTGTGTATATATATATATATATATATATATATGTGTGTGTGTGTGTGGAAATGACTCTATTTGCAATAAATTTGTTTACAGGCATTACTAGTATCTCTTGAAAGATCGCCTGCCTTATGATTACTAATTTTGAGTATAGTTCATGAAATAATGAACTTGATATGTGTTATTTCATATAGTCCCCCATTATGCTTTATGCATTGCATATAAATCCAAATAATTCCAAAGCCATTGTGACATATAATATTAATACTGAGCAGCAAATCAGAGCTCTTTTCCTAATAAAAGGCTGCTGATTTAATAAATTAAAAAGAAAGTCATACATAAGGAACCAGTGGCTTATGGAAAAATGTACAGGGATTTATAGAGGGATTTGATTCTGCCTTTGTGGGGAAAACACAGGGAAAATGAAGGCTTCTTACAGAGTAATGTGTATTTGGATATGAGAGCACTGAGTATTTCTTATCCTATATTTTGTATCCTGGATAGGA
The DNA here is from genome assembly GCA_016271365.2 of Neoceratodus forsteri. Taxonomy (NCBI): domain Eukaryota; kingdom Metazoa; phylum Chordata; order Ceratodontiformes; family Ceratodontidae; genus Neoceratodus; species Neoceratodus forsteri. The sequence continues at coordinate 467,502,905 of CM028129.1, forward strand.
TAGGGGGAGATGCTACATCTCTTTGTCAAAGGGATGTTCATTTACACATTTTTGCACTGTATTTACTCAGACTCTACCAGATTAGATGCAATATCTTGTTTTCTGTGGAGGCATGATTTTACCATTTTAATAATGTATTTATTCAGGCTACCTAGTCCAGGGCCCCAATATTCAAAGGAGATACATAGCGCATCCTGGTAGAAAAAGGAGATATGCCGCACAACTCCAACAATGCACAGCAGTGTGATATTCAAACATGCAGGATGCACTGACCACAAGGGAATGGGCCAGGGCAAACTCAAATGGTATGCCATTCAAGTTGAGGGGGCAATCCCATGCATATGCTGTGCTGCAGCATATTCAGTGGGAATGTACTCTTCACAGTCAAGAGCACCATAACCCACAGTTAGTCCAGGAATAGCTGGCCTAACCCGACCAGCCACCTACAGGCTGGCTGCAGATGTGCATCCAGGTGCACAGCAGCCTGGCAGCCCTGGTGGACTAGAGGTGCCCCCTTTTCATCCCCAATCTAGCCAACTCAGTGTTAACAGAGTTAAGCTAGCCCTGGCAAAAAGAAATACAGGTGAGGGGGTAGAGGGAAAGTCGGCAAGCATTAAGGATGCAATTCTTGAAGCAATTTGTATTTCTCTGACATGGAACCTTTGTAAAAGAGCCTTGACTCAGAGGTATTTGTAATCCTAGACTTGATAAATAAAATAAAATAAATAAACATCCCCCATTGTGTTAGAGAGAAAAGGACGTGCAAAAGAAGAAGGAAACCACTTTGGTTCTCAAAAACAGTAGCAGAAATGGTCAGAGCCAAAAGGATGGCCTTCAGGAAATCTAAAGAAATGCAGCAGGATGAAGATAGGGAGGCTTACCAAACTTCCCTAAAGGAAGCAGGGAAGGCAGTAATGCAGGAAAAGGCCCAAACTGAGGAAACACTAGCATGAGCAGTAAAAGAAGGTGACAAGACATTCTATAGATACATTAGTGAAAGGAGAAAGTCCAGAGTGGGTATTGCTGAGATCAAAGGGGATAAGTGGACTTGTGAGGAGGACCATGTAAAAGCATCTATCCTATATAAATACTTCTGCTCAGTACTTACTGAAGAAAAGGAATGGCAGGACCCACAGCTCAGCACCATGGACACAGGGGGGAGAGAGGTGTGCACTAGTCCCCTCACATAAGGAAGGGTCCTACAAGAGCTTGATAAGCTCAGGGAAGACAAGGCAGTGGGACCTGATGGCCTACATCCCAGAGTACTAAAGGAGCTAAGGATGGAACTAGCAGAACCATTATCAGAATTGTTTAATGAGTCTCTGAACACAGGAAAGATCCCAGAAGACTGAAGAAGAGCTCATGTGATCCTGCTCCACAAAAGTGGTAGCAAGGAGGAGACAGGGAACTACAGTCAGTCTTACCTCAGTAGTGGGCAAGATTATGGAGGCACTCCTTAAGGAAAGGATAGTGCAACACCTGAAATCCATAGGAGCACAAATCCAAGACAGTATGGGTTTACAACAGGAAGGTCTTGTCAAACTAATCTCATAGATTTCTTTGACTGGGTAACCAGACTGGTGCACCTAGGGGGAGCAGATGATGTCACTTACCTTACTTTTCAGCAAAATGTTAGATATTGTTCCACATAGAAGATTGATTAATAAGCTAGGTAGGCTTGGGGTGGGTCAGAAGCTGGTCAACTGGGTGGCAAACTGGTTGATGGGCAGAAAAAAGAGTGGTGGTAAACGGTATCTAGTCAGAAGAGATGCAAGTCACCAGTGGGGTACTTCGGGGATTAGTCCTGGGGCCAGTCCTCTTCAATATCTTTATCAGTGACATTACAGATGGACTGGAGGGTAAGATTTGTCTGTTTGCAGATGACACCAAGATCTTCAACAGAGTAGATGATCCAGATGGGATGGGAAGAATGAGAAGAGATCTGGATAAACTGGCAAAATGGTCAGACGAGTGTCAACTGGGGTTTAATGCAAAGAAGTGCAAGATAATGCACATACTGTAGGGAAGAGAAACCCTGGAGCCACCTATAGGCTGGGAGGGGAGTTGCTGGCAGTCACAAGGGAAGAAAGAGACTTGAGCATCATCTTCACAGATTACCTGAAATCATCCAAGCAGACAACTAAAGCAGTAGGTAAGGCTACGGGGATGTTGGGGTGTATTAGTAGGGGTATCACAAGTCGTAAGAGGGAGATAATAATCCTTCTTTACATTACACTGGTTAGGTCCCATCTGGAGTACTGCATGCAGTACTAGAGGCCACACCTTCATGAGGACATTAAGCAAATTGAAGCAGTCCAGAGAAGGGCAACCAAAATGGCACAGAGACTGCAGCAGAAAACATATGAGGACAGATTAACGAAGCTCAACATGTATACCCTAGAGCAAAGGAGGGAGAGAGGTGATATGATCGAAACATTCAAATACCTTAAGGACATTAACATGGTAAGAGTCTAACATGTTTCAATATAAGAAAAATAGCAGGACCAGAGGACACAGCGTGAGATTAGAGGGAGGTCAATTAAGGGGTAATGTGAGGAATTTATTTTTCACAGAAAGGGTGGTGGATGCATGGAACGGCCTACCTCAGGAAGTGGTGGATATGAATACAGTGCAGGGCTTGAAACAGGCATGGGATAGGCATAAAGGAGCAGTATAGATGAGTATGAATAAATAGGCCATTGACAGAGCAAAGGCCGATGTCACATTCATAAGGTAGAAAAAGAAATGGGCAGACTGGATGGGTCTTGCAGTCCTTATTGTCCTTCAGCTTCTATGTTTCTATGTAACTCCATCCCTAAAAGGCTCCAAAGAGTAGGCCCCCCCAGGCCTGACTGCACCAGAGGAAACCATGGTCCACATCCATAGTCTAGAGGACTCCCACTGACCATCCCTGTACACAGACAACCTCACTCCTCCCATACTGAAGCTGTTGCAGAGACTGGCACTTTCCTCCACACCCTGCCATGGCCAACCATTGACTACACTGAACCTGGGCTGGGGACATGCACTCTGGAATGACTCAGCTGGCTGTACCATGCATTGGGGCACCATACCAGCTGTGGATCCACCAGTGTATGCAGCCGTGTGTACATCTCTGGCAAACTGAAAGGTGAATTTACATGCCTCCAATGCATGCCTTGCTGATGCTCTATGTTCCTGCTGTCATACACTGCTGCAAGTCCACACTCTCCCCTGTTCCCGGGTGTAACATGCCACTCTCTGGACTGCTGAAGTATCCCAAGTGCCATGGGGTGCGGTATCCTGTAATGCCATTTGTAGTGTACACTTCAGGCTATAGGTAGTTAATCCGCAGTTCCCCAACTGTACAAACAAATGGGAGGTCGGCTGTAACATGCCTGTTTTGAGACCTGTGTGAGTGGGTACAGCATCGGTCGTCACCCACACTTAGCAGTGCAATGACACTGGGATAATGGATCCACATGCGAGTGCCTGAGGAGTATGCCCACTGGCTGTTATCACCCACACACAGCTCATGCCTATGTATAACACATTCCAGTATCCTATTGTGAGTGCTTCACCACCCACTAATAGAGTGGTACAATCCCATTACAGAGCCAGTCATCACAATGGGCTGGGCTGTGGGGCAGGGACAGGGGTGTCTGTTCACTACTGAGGAGGAGCAGGGGCCATTACACTATGGACATGGACCGTAAGTGTATTCAGGAGCAAATAGGGATGGCATTGGGATCCTTACAATATAGAACCAATAGAGCCTGGACTCCAGTAAAATTGGGGCTGGTGGAATGGGTGGGGGGGGGTGCCACTATACCACCACAGACTTCAGGGTCTGTCCCACATGGGAGCAATTGGGGTTAGGACTTGGGGGTGAGAGCTGCTCTGGTGCATTCATTCCCATGACAACATGTAAATGGGCTGGTAATTAACATGCATAATGCCCCTTTGCACCCTGCATGGTCAATTAGTTCATTTGCATTCCTGGGCTGAATATCAACCATAGGGGCTGCAGTGCATACTGGTATGTGCCATGCATTCCCACTGGAAGGTATTCAGTTGGGGTCACCCTGGATGCACCTGACTTGGTGGCCACCTGCATTGTGACTCCCATCCAGGTCACATTTTCAACAGGAACGATGAAGCCCACCAGGATGAAGCACGGTGTCACAGGTTTACTGCATGGCAAAAGGGATTAACTCCCTTTAAAACTGCATTGTTTGCTGCAGTAACTCTACTGCAGAATTCTGCAGTGCTGCACTTCATCCTGGTGGGCTACACTGTACGCACACCCTGTACTGTTGGTGCATTCTCTATGAATATTGTATCAGTGCCTACTAGCGCACCCTCTTTGTGCAACTCATCTTTCTGCTTGTGCATCGATCTGGCACTTAATATATTACCCCAGATGTAAAATACTGTTATTAGTGCATTCTGATGTTACACAGTGCAGCATATTATTGTGTAGAAAATGAAATGTCATGTCTTTTGTGAACTATCCAGGCTAAATATATAGCAATCAGCAGGTATATTCTAGGAAAACACATTGAAAAAATGTGTAAAAGGAAGATCACATTGAAACTGCCTCTCCACAAATCTGCATTGTGCAAATTCATTAGAAATAATGGATAAAAGCATCCTAAAAGCCATCCACAGCCATATCGGCTCTGAACAGAGTTTGTTAAACATGCTTTGGACACTCAAAGTTTGTTCTAAACTGTTGTAAACTTCACTATGCTCTATTTTGCAATTTGGATAGGATCTTTTTATGGAGCAAACCTCAACTTTTGAATATCAGGCACAATATAATCCATTGTTTATGACCCTACAATATTGCTTTTGAAATGATTATGATGGCACAAGCAGGTGAGGAATGAGTCACATCTAGAGAAGCAGATTAAGTCCAAAGAACACAGATTTTGTTTTCAGGAACATTCTCTTAGTAACAGAGAATGAAATAATAATTACATAAAATAAATTAAATATGAGTTGAAAAACTTATCAAAATACAAATGTCAAGGCAGGGACAAGCAGTAGAGGCTCTAGGTGAAATCCTTTCCATGAATCATCAAAATCTCCACATGCATTGAGCATTTTTAGAATGCATAGCTGCATGGGACTGCTACTCTCAGTGTGGATGGAAGGGCTGTCACTGTATAACTCCTTTGGTCAAGTTGAATGGATTCAGCTTTACTTACAGTAAATTTGATTGTATTGAAATCAGCAAGGTGTATTGTCCTTTATACTGTCAATGTGATATCAAAACAAAGTAAAAGAAGAGAGACAGGAAGCCTTACCCTACAGTGCCAGTCCATGAAATTTGTGGTGACCATGTTAGATTTGAAAATAAAATATTTTTTTCCCCCAAAACAAATGAATGGGAGGAGGCAGTGTTGGCTCTTGGCAAGCAGGGACCTTGTGCAGACCTTCCATTGAGGGCCTTGTATCAGGAATTGAAAGACACAAAACACTCCCTCATCGAAAACTTGCCACCACACAGAAACAGAATTTGCAGGCAGATAAGGATTGCTTCGCCCACCCAGTCTGCCTATTTTTCCATGCTTATAGTTTCACTGCAGATCTAACTTGATCTCCGGCTTATTCACCCACCCACCCTTCCATTTCCGTAAGATCCCCTTATTCCAAACTCATGCATTCTTGAACCCCTCCACTGTTTTTGTCCCACCACCTCTACTGTGAGTCTGTTTCAGGAATCCACCACTCTTTCTGTGAAGAAATATATCCTCATATCTCTCCTGAATCTACCCCCCAGCTTTTTATCTTGCCCTTGGCCCTTGAGCAACTTTTTTTAAAATACTTACCTCCTGTATCTTTTTTACCCCATGAGGTATTTAAAGATCTTTATAATATCCCCGTCTCTCTCCTCTCTTCCAGGGTATACATATTAGATCCTTAAGTATCTCCTCATAGGGCATCTGATGAAGACCCTGCACCATTTTAGTTGCTCTCCTCTGGACTGCCACTACTCTGTTTATGTCCTTCCAGAGATGTAGGCTCCAGAATTGGGACAGCAGCAGTGACACAGGGACTCACTTTTCACATCCTTATAACCAATGAGTTCTTATGTCATAGCAAATAAAATAATTATAAACAATGGCAGAAAACTAACTGAGCATCCTGATTCGATGACAGCATTCTGAAAAGGTTATATTGACAGCTAGAGTGAAAACACTCAGGTACAATAGAACCATTACAGTCATAACTATGAAAAAACATTTAAAAAGCGTAAAAAGAGTTTAGTTTTTTAATAACAGGGTCTCCGGCAAAATTGTAATAACCAAATACGCAGAATGGGTTATGCATTAGGCTTTCAACCACCAAGGAAATCGGGCTATTACAGCACTGACACGCACCCTGAGTGGATTATTACAATTATAACATTTGTAAAATGGTCAAAAGTGTTATAAGAGTTGTTAATTTAACTCTAGGGGCATAAGGTACTTGGTTTCACCATCATCATGTGATGCAGTGCTAGTGTTATCCTGACATGGTACTGTTTCTCCAAGCACAGAACAATACTCATACACCAGTGCTTGGAGAGAAGGTGCCAAAATTAGGGCCATGGCAATGCTGCCTCACGTGATAGTTCAAATCCTGAGAAACACTGTGACACAGATTTACCAAAGTTCAAGGGAATATTTTTATCCTAACATTGCATTTCCTTACTTTTGTGACATTAAGTTCAACCCTAACTGATGCCTAAATGTAGTTTTTTCCCAATAAATTTCTTTACTTTTTAAAAAGGAAATTTCATAACAGATATACATTTTTTGGCTGGCATTGTCAATACTTTTAATGGCAAGCAGTACCTGATCATAATGCCTTTCCCTACCCTTACCCCACTCTGTGTCAAACAGTCCCATTAGTACACAAGCATACCCAAATTCATCCCACCTCTGTACTAAGCAGTCCTTTGTGTTCACTGGTACCCCCATACCACCCTTGTACTAAACAATCCCTGGTATGCAGTGTGAGCCCTCTCACATCCAGCCCCATATCTAAGTATCCCTGGTGACCAGTGGTACCCCTGTCACACCCTGCCACATGCTCATGTGTAGCTGCTGTCCAGTGGTAGACCCATCCCCATGTCCAGTTAACTCTAGTGTCCTATGGCATTCCTCTCCCACACCATGCCCCATGTCCAAATGTCCCTGGCATCCTATGGTTAGAGATGCAGCAAAACTAGACTTTCTCAGCAAAGGTGTTGCAAAGTCAGGGACATTTTTCTACACATAGTTGGAATGAAGTTATTGACTTCACCTCCAACTTTGCACAATGAGATTCTTTTATTTAAAATATGCCATTTGTAAATATGTAACCCAACCCCATCCTCAGTGACATACAGTTCCCACGTCTACCACCACTCAGACCCTCTAGAACAAAGAACAACCACAAACCTATATTCCTGACCCAGACCCAGCTCCTAACTCTTGCTTTCCATCATACCTCTTTTTTCTAACTATATTCTTTATCACTCTAGTTGTTGTCTCTCTATATTGTTCTGTAGTGGTGGAATGAATGTTTGCAGATCACACAGAGAAACTGACTTCATCACCTAAGGACCTTCCTATGAGCTGTATGGATTAAAGAATACTGTATTACTTAGTAGTATTTGTTTCAGTCACATTCAGTACATAAATGGACCTTTGTTTTGAGAATATTTGCTTCCAGCTATAGTCATGGACTTTACTGTTATGACAAGATCATTTTTCTTGTTCAAACCATCCATATATTTAATTCAGTTTGATTATGGGAGAGCCATCTGGATAGATCTATGGTATGGGTGTCATATGTCCTCATTACAAAACCTTTGTTATCATTTTTGTAAAGTTTTTCTATATATTTAATCTTTATGTAACCTTGTTCAATTGAATAGTTATTGCTGGTTACTATACTCCCCATATCTTATATGTAATCTTTAAAAACAATTGATATTTCAAGAGACACTAAATATATAATTTTTGGACATGTTTTAGTTTCTATTTCAGGTGTTTTCTGTATGTAATGTCCCCTTTCTGTTTACAACTATGCACATTGACATGAAAATATGATCAAAGTCTCCTAGATAGCCAATGAAACAAATAAGTCTGCTCACTCCCTAAATGCCTCTGGTCATTTCTCAAAGTCAGAAAGGAAAACAGACCTGGCACACTCACAAACAACATCTGGGGCTTATAATCAAGTGCAAAGCAACAAATGTATTGCCAGAAGCAAGTTTAGGGGATCACATTAACCATAGTCAGTAGCCATATGAACAGGCTCATACTTGGCTCCCAACTTCCACTGAATGGCTTTTACCATTGTGGGCAGTGTAAAAACAGTCACGTTATCATTTCTTGTGTTTGCTTTAGTACCACATCCCCAATGCTTCATTTGCTCTGGCTTCATGTCTACACCTGACATCATAATCCTCTGCTTTTGGCAGCATAATCCAGAGAAATAAATATGATATCATGAACATATAGAATAATGTATGGGCAACTATACACAACAAGGTTGTGTTTCCAATGAGGGTTTGTCATAATTGTATTTTTTATTTTAATATATTCAGAGAGTACTTTTGAGCACAGGTGCTCATTTACAAAGGTTTCACATCAAAGCATTTAATTTCATTTTCATTTAATTTATTCTATACTGAAAAAATCTGTGAGCAAAAAATGCCCGTTTTCACAGATGTCCAGTGACAAATAACAAAAAACAATATTACATGAATACATCAATAAACATATTATTACAAAAACATTAGAACAATTGCAAACAGTCTCAGACAAAAACTTTTGTTCAAGCAAACATTTAAAACCTGACACAGCACAACAAACAGTTTCATTAGATTATTGATTATATTGAATCATCAATTCAAAATGAATTGAGTTCTTCATAAAATTTGATCTAATCAAAGGTAACTTAAACTTCCTACTTGAACTGTTTCTAGTCATAATAGTGGGTATGGAGATGGGGAGCATTCTAGTAACATTATCAGGCACAAGACCTAAATGAATCTTATGCAAAAAAATTAAAGACCTATGTTTAAAGAAAAACACTAAGAGGTAAACAACCAGATTTCTCATAAAGAGTACAATGATGAGTCATTCTAGGAAGGCCAGTAATAAAACGTAAGATACCGTGATATGTACAATTGAGTTTGTTTAACTTTTCAACAGCTGAACATGAATAAACAATGGAACCATACCTGAGTAGGGAAAACAGAAAACAATTTGCCAATAAGGTCCTGGTCTCAAAATCAAGAAACTTCCCGACATGAAACAACACACCAAGTCACTGATGTAAACAAGTAATCTATGAAACAATGTGTTGATCAAAATTTAAAGCATAAAGCATACTTACAAACAGAACAAAAAACATTACATCATTATCAGTGGAATGTAGTCAATACAAACACAACATGTAATAGAGTACAGTATGATAAAGCCACCAGTTACACTACTGTGGGGGGTTTAAGGACCTTCAATGCACGATTTTGGTTTATTGGAGACAAGTGCAGTTGGAGGTTGGAAAGAGGGCTGCATGCAAAACTTTTTGTTTTTAGAAAATAAGTGATGTTTGGTAGGCTAAGAATGGATTCATGTAGTTCATTCATCCAGATTATTTCCTGCACAGTAGAGAAGTGATTCCCTAGATTGAGACTCTTTTGAGGAAGTTCTAGGGCAGATCATAACATGCTTCTAGTGCCATATTGATTGTTAACATGTTTGAAGCAGCTTTATAGGGACGGGGGCGAAACTCAGTAGTGCCTTTTTGGCAAACAGACAGGATTGATATTTTATTCTGCCCCACGGAGGGGGTAGCCAGTTGATCAGTGAGTATGGGGTACAGGTGTGGGTGAGCTTATCAGCTTCTAGAATGAATCAACAAGCTTTATTGCAGATGACATTGATCCTATTTAATAAAGTGTCATAAGCAGCAGCATGCACAGGGAGGCCATAGTCAATGAGGGACATGATAGGGCTAGAGACAACAAAGCATCTGACTCCTGGTGTGAGACTGCGGTGGTTGCTATACAAAGCACCCAGTTTTCTGTTAGTGGTGGCCGCTATGTTGTTCACTTGTGTGGCAAATTAGAGTATATCATTCAGAAAGATGCTGAGGTATTCAAAAGTTTGTACTTGTTCCAGATTTTGTACCGTTTTGTTCAGGATGGCCAATGAGGGGGTCTTTTCTCAGCTGTGGGATGGAGAAACATAGAAACATAGAATTTGATGGCAGATAAGAACTGCTTGGCCCACCCAGTCTGCCCATTTCACTACCTACTGGATTAGCTGCAGATCCTAGTTAACCAGCAGCCTACTTCTTCCTACCCCCACCCCCTAGAATGGCCTTATGACTGTCCCATGCATGCTTGAATTCCACCACTGTTTTTGACTCCACAACCTCCTCTGGAAGGCCGTTCCATGCATCCACAACCCTCTGTGAAAAAATATTTCCTTAAATTACCTCTGATCCACCCCAATCTTCAAATTGTGCCCCTTGTTCTTGCACACTTTTTTTTTGAAAGATGCTACCCTCTTGGACTTTGTTGATTCCTTGAGGTACTTGAAAGTTTCTATCATGTCCCCACTCTCCCTCCTTTCCTTGAGGCTGTACATATTAAGCTCCTTTAGTCTCTCTTCATATGTCTTCCGGTGCAGACCCTGCACCATTTTAGTTGCCCTTCCCTGGACAGCTTCCATTCTGTCTATGTCTTTGCGGAGATTGGGTCTCCAGAACTGCACACAGTACTCCAGATGGGGTCTCACCAGCTGTCTGTACAGAGGGATAATAACTTCCTGTTTTCTACTGGTGATGCCTCTCGATATGCATCCCAGTATCCCCCCAACCCCCCTTGCTGCCCTCTCACATTGCTTGCCCACCTGTAGGTCTTCTGATATGACTACCCCCAGGTCCCTTTCCATTTTTGTTGTTGTTAATATCTCACCCCCCATTGTGTACTTTTCTCCTGGGTTTTTGTTTCCCAGGTGCATTACCTTGCACTTCTTAGCATTGAATCTAAGCTGCCATACATTTGACCATTCCTCTAACCTTGCCAAGTCCCTTCTCATCCTTTCCACCCCACCCTGTGCATTAACTCTGCTGCAGATCTTTGTGTCATCTGCAAAGAGACATACTTTTCCTTCCAGTCCCTCTGCAATGTCACTTATAAAGACATTGAAGAGGACTGGTCCTAATATTGAACCCTGCGGTACCCCACTAGTAACCCCTTCTTCTGAGTGGACTCCATTTACTATTACTCTCTGTGTCCTATTCTCCAGCCAGTTCTTTACCCAAGCTGTCATCTTGGGACCCACTCCCAGGCTGGCTAACTTGTATATTAATCTTTTGTGTGGGACTGTGTCAAATGCCTTGCTAAAGTCTAGGTAGGCCATGTCCACAGCCCCTCCCTGATCTACTACTTTGGTCACCCAGTCAAAGAAATCTATCAGATTCATCTGGCATGACCTTCCGCTGTGAATCCATGCTGCCTAGGGTCCTGTGCCCCTCTGGCCTCTAGATACTCGACAATTCTTTCCTTCAAGTGATTCCATCATTTTCCCTATCATTGAGGTTAAACTAACAGTTCTGTAGTTTCCTGCTTCTGCCTTGCTCCCACTTTTGTGAAGGGGAATCACATCTGTCCTCCTCCAGTCCTCAGGTACCACCCCATCCTCCCATGATTTGTTAAAGAGGGTAGTCAGTGATGTCACTAGTTCTACCCTTAGTTCTTTTAGAATTCTGGGATGAATCCCATCAGGCCCCATTGCTTTGTCCACCTTCAGTTTTAAGAGTTCTTTCATAACCCTTTCTTCTGTAAATGGGCTGGTATCAACTTCTGTATCCAGAGTGTTTCTACCGTTTGTTTTAGGTACCTCCCCCTCTTCATTTGTAAATACTGAGCAAAAATATTTGTTTAGTATATCTGCCTTTTCATAGTCTACACAAAAGCCAAGGTAATGAGCACTCCAGGACACAGAAAAGTTTGCTGCAAGTGATTTTAATCCAAATGGCAAGTCCAGACCCTGCGCTTTGGCTCTATGCCTTCAAAGGGGTATCACAGTCTCCTTCTGCCCACCCTCCCTCCCTTTATTAAGCCTCACTATTCCTCCTCGGTCTTCCTTCACTCCCTGATGTACCTATAAAAGGTTTTATCCCCCTTCTTAACTGAGTTGGCTTTCTTTTTCTCGGTTTGGGCCTTTTTTGTTCTGACTGCCTTCCCAGCCTCCTTTTGCTTTAACTGATACAGTTCTCTGTCCTGCTCCTTCTGCGATTCCTTGTACTTCCTGAATGCTTTCTTTTTCTCTTGAACCTTCATTGCCACGTCCTTTGAGAAGAGCATAGGTTTTGTGTTTTTGTAGTTCAGTACCAACTTGTTGGCAGTGGATCAGTTCTCCAGGTACTTGAAATTGGTCTGGTGGTCTGCTGTGATTTTAGAGTAGCTTGTATTTCTGGAGAAGATGACTGCACCATCTACCTGTAGTAGTACCATAGTAGACTGGCAAGGAGGCCAAGTGCTGAGCCCTGGGGCACCAGGATTTGAAACATTCCTTGTGTCTGAGAGACCACCATCTATGTTTACTCACTGAGATAAGTTAGAGAGGTAGCTTAGAAACCACATTACCATGTCAGTGATAGACCAAGGAATGAGAGCTTGACAAGCAGCAGCTTGTGATAGACTAAGTCCAAGGCCTTGGTCAGGTCAATATAAATGGCTCCAACCATGTCTCCACTGTTGAGCGCATCAAGCAGGTAGCTAATGAGCTCAATAAGTACAGTGCTGGTACTAATCTGGGAACGAGATGCAGGGGCCTTTTAAATAATTGTACTCTGACTTCAAAGTTCTCATGGATTTATATTTTCTTTTATTGTATCCCCTACGTTTTGTTCGATATTAGAGCTTGTTCATGGGGTTTTATCTAGAAAATATACACAAATACTTAATTATTTTCATTGTTTAACATTCAGCATATTTCATTTTTACATTATGCCTATAAAACATTAATATTTGTTCACATTCACCACTCTGTTCTGTTCAAGCTTTTATATTCCTTTTATACTTTGTAATTTCCTATCATGAGATGCCACCTATAGGTTACAAAGCTGTTACTGTTTCCATTTGGCTTCTACTTCCATTTTTCTTTTGATTCAAATGTGTGACCCTTCACCATTTAACAACACTCTGCATGCTTTTATGTTTCTTCTGTTTAAATAACCTGACATCCCATTCCTGTGGGCATATTACCTCATGCGCTTTCTGTTTTGCTCACATTTACTTATAAAATGTCTTTTACTTCCATTTTATTCTGTGACCTGAAAGACATATGTCATTTGTTTCATGTAGTTATTTTCTGTTATTAAAAGCTTATTTCAGTGTAACATGATGCATTGAATCCTACTATAAATGTCTTTATGCAATAATTTACCTTCTGCTCATGTTGCAACCTGCATGTGGCTTCCTAGAAGTTTCAAAATGGTGTGTGCTTGAAAGCTGAGGTGCTACCTTCTTCTTGGTCCATCATGAAATCCCATTGGAGTGATGTGTCACCCCTTTGTACTCCCACATGAAAAGGACATTGCTTAGCAACAGTACACCTCCAGTGTTACCTGGAGAATGGGTTTTATGAACGGACCATTTCCTGCCAGAGTGTTGATGAAGCTATTGTGTTAGTCATTCATTTTCCTTCTCTTTTTAGCTAAACATCTCTAATGCCTAAAGGAAGGGATGCCTTCCAGTCTTAGCAGTACTCACATTGTGTTAACATCCATTATTTGTGTTAACAGGAGTTCAAGCTGGCTATGGACAGGGTAGGTTATGATTCACAGTGCGGGTGGGCATGGAAATGTACACAACCATTTCTGACCATCTATTTCTTAGTTATTAGTGTTATTTTATGCTGGTTATTGTTATAACCTTAAATGTACTCTGTTATATTGTTTTAACCTGCCCTTTATCTTTGAAGCACAGGCATCAAGAAATTATTTAAGTGCTAAACTGGAGACACAAACACAAGAATGCAACTGGACAGACAGCTGATGTTTCTCAGGGGTTCCTCTGGTCTTAGGACCCTACAGGATTGCACAGTTTGCATTGTGATGTGGGTAGTGGTTCAAATAACCTTAAAGACAAAAGAAATTCTTCATGTAAAAGTAGTATGAGAAATCCCAAGCTTTTCCACTAGGTCCATATTTTGCAGACCTTATCACAAATTGTAATGCTTTATAGTGCTTGTTATCTGGGATAGGCATCAACAAGTTTTAAAGAGACCCTTTCCCAGTCCTTTTAACTTTCATACATAAATTACCACTTCTTATTGGATTCTAGAATTGTATTCCATTACTCTCCTCTGCAGTTAGGTTTTGCATTCTGAGCTGCTAAAAACTGCAGGGTTTACCAGAGCTTCTATAGCAAGCCTGGTGTTGTTGTGAACCCAGGGCTGTACTGCTGACATCATTGTATGGTAGAGGAGTGACTCATACTGCAATACAGTGAAGTTGCAGCAGTTTTGCAAGGGGAAACTACATTACTAGGTGTACATACTGTGGTCCCTCTTCACCAGGACACCCTGTTAGCAATGCATAATGCCAAAATCCAAATGCCTTGTCAACATGTTTTTTGTAAAACTGGCTTCTGCCTCAGTAACAAAGCATGGGGACTGAGAGAAGATTGAGTTGTTGTCAGCACCTTTTCTAGTCCTTTTGACTTTCATGCATAAATTACCCATTCTTGCGTTGATTTTGGAACTGTATTTCATCACTGTCCTCTGCAGTTAGTTTTTGCATTCTGAGCTGCTAAAAACTGCAGGGTGTACCGGAGCTTCTATAGCAAACCTGGTGTAGCTGTGGACCCAGAGCTGTACTAATGACTTCACTATATGGCAACAGTGACTCACACTGCAGTATGGTGAAGTTGCCGCACTTGTGCAAGGGAAAACTACATTACTAGGTGTACATACTGTGGTCCCTCTTCACCAAGACACCCTGTTAGCAATTCATAATGCCAAAATCCAAACACGTTGTCAATATGTTTTTTGTAAAACTGACTTCTGCCTCAGTAACAAAGCATGGGGAGTGAGAGAAGATCAAGTTGCTATCAGTTGAGAAAGCTGTCAGTTTATGCATCGGTGTGATTAGTGTCTATACCTTGATCAGTTGAAAGCAGTAATGCCTCCTTACCCATGCCATACTGGTGCCTTCAATGTCTTTCTCTACTAAAACACCTGGCAGTCACCCCCACTGAAAACTTCTTACTGCTCCTCTGTCCCACACCTCTCTGATATCAGCATGGCACCATGAAATGCCAAAGACTAATTTTGGTACCATTTAATATACACAGTGGGCCCTATTCATGATGGCTATGTGGTCCTATGCACAGTGCATAAGCCCCGTGCATAGACTGATACACGCAGAACACGCAGAAGCAGTCTCCACATGGTATGCATGCCGCCATGTGAACATGCATGCTGTAGTGGATATGTGGCTGCGCTGGGGCGTTCTTGCTCACACTGTATGCGTGGGACCATGTATGTGCATGCACAATATATGTTACATCAGAAAGGCATGTTACATCCCCATGTACACAATACACATTCTGTAGGCCCCTGTAAACAGCCTATGAATTGCAGACATGGCAGAAGTGGCCAGTGAAGCAAGCGGGAGGGGGGCACCGCAGTGCCCGCTATGGCACAACATGCCAGCCATGCATGCAGTGACACAGGGCACAACGGCAGTGGCCACACATGTGCCTGCAATGTGCCATGTGTGCCTGCCACTGGCATGATACCACTGGCCATATAGCCTGTTCCAGCACAGCATGCATGCCATCTAGCAGGTGCCATCGAAGCTGCACACATAGCATGGTGTACTGTGATGAACAGGCAGGCAAACCTGGGATGCATGCCACAAGGCCCAGTCACAGAAGCATGCAGAACACACAGCCCCACACACACAAACAAGCCCGCCTCTGCACACCATGCCAGGGTGGAGAACGAGACAATACATGGCACTGTATGCAAACACCTTTATTGGTACAAAGTGGAACACACAGGGCCCCCACAGGGCACACAACAGCACAGATAGTGGGGGTGGAAGGGAGAAGGTTGTGCTTTATGGATGGCCCGTGGCCTCAGTCTGAGTCCTCCTCTGTGGCCACCTCTGGGATGGTGGACAGGGTCACTTCCTGGGGGGGTGCCCATGAACTTCGGTTCCTCCAACATGATCCTATGGACAAGTCCACGTTAGTGCTGAAACAATAAGAGCAGACAAAGGGGACCAACATCAGTGATATTGTAAATGGCAAAAACCACACAAGTAACAATACCACACACACACACACACACACACACACACACAATATACACAGAAAACACACACACACACACACACACACACACACACACACACACACACGTCCAAGGTCCACCTACCTTTGAAGGTGTATGAATGGCCCAAAGGTGTCCCATGTTATCAAGGTAGATGTAGTCATCTGTGCTGTTTCATAAGTCGAAATGCCTGGGGATATCATGTGGCAGGTGCCGTATCAGGGACGGGGTCATCCCTAGGCCAGTCCAGACCCACCCACCTCCCAGAGCTCCAACACCAGTACTACTTTTTGATGCCAAGTCCCCTGCAAAAGAACACAGGGAACCAAATGAGCTGACACGTCCATGACACAGGCCCATAGCCCCCTGCCACACACACACACACACACACACACACACACACACACACACAGCCACTTGGTTGTAGAACCTACCTGTCTTCTCTCTGACATATCCCACAGGGCACCCGCAGGCAGGCAGTCCTTTTTTTTTTTGAATTTGCATAATTTTTTATTAGGAGTTTAAAAATATTTCCAAAGAATCACTATACAAAGTACAATCAATTAAAGGATTACCATACATCCAGTATTCCCTGCTTGAATACCTCATCTGTGTCTCTTACAAGATATAAGTTTCAATTTAACTACAAAGAATACTTTTCTCCCTCTACTACTGTAAGCAAAGAGGCTGTCCACCCACCAACATCTAAAATAATGTTATGGGAAGATCCATCTTCACCTTTCCTACCACCCGAATCCTTCATTGTTTAGTTTGTTTTAAACTGTTTAAACATTTACATAGGTTCTTCTTAATTAACAATAATTCTATTGAACCAATCTTATCTAATTGATCTTTACCATAAATGCTCTAACCATGTTCTATCAATAACAACAAATCCAGAGCAATAATAAACAAATAACATTTTAGTCAACGTGAGTGCAATGTTTTTTAATTAATTAACCCTCCATCGAACCCTCTCTTATTAATGGCTTAATACAGTGTCTGTAAGCCAAGCTCAACTTACCAGGACCAGAAACAGGCCCATCCTGTCCCCAACATAATCAAACCTAATTCCTTCAGGGTAATAAATATTGTTCTAATATCGGAGTACCCTCCAGACTTTCAATGTATCCATAGAATGGAAGCCACTTTACATTAAATTGTTCTGTTTTTAATCTTAATCGGGCCATTATGGCCTCCATCTCTTTAATTCTGTTAATGTTGGCCCTCCACATCTAAAGAGTTAACTGATTAGAACTTAACCAGTGTTGAGTAATTACTTCTAGGGCTGCTGCCACTAATATAAAGTATAAATATCTCTGGTTATTAATTCTTCCCTATCTGGGCAAGAGACCCAGAATCAAATGGGGCCTATTCAGTGTGCAGTTCCACTGAAAAATAGCCAGTAAGGCCTGTGCTACCAGCTTCCAATAATTAGTTATCTGAGGGCACTCCCAAAATATATGAGAATAGGAACCAACCCCTCCACATCTCCTCCAACATTCATGAGATGTCCCCTTTGTATAATGTGCTGAGATAACTGGGGGAATAAAGTACCTAGTGACCACCTTCCACCTAACGTCTCCCCAGCTCAGAGAGCTGGTAGTGCTGAGGATCCCTGTCCAGATTGTTGCCCAATCCTCTTCAGTAAGGTGTATACCTAACTCTTCCTCCCATTTTCATTCTATTTGTTGAAACGGTAGTTTACCAACATCTTCTTGGAGTGTCTTATAAATGTATGATATATATCCCTTGGAGTCTGCCCCTCCACCTTTAAGGAAGGTGGTTCTTACGGGGACTGGTGGTTCCGAGGAAATCTCCCCTGTACCCACGGTTACCAAAATATAATGCCGACATTGTAGGTATCTATAGAAATCCTGTCTAGGTAGGTTATATTCATTCTGCATTTCCAAGAAAGATTTCAGAATATCCTTCTGGAAAAATTGAGTAAGAAGAAGCAAACCCTTGCCCTGCCACCTCTTGAAACAAGTGTCCCCTGGGGAAGTTGGAAATCCCAGTAGAAAACCAAGGGGAAAATATCTCCAAACCAGGGTTAGTACCCCCAATGTTGTCTTACATCTAGCCACATTCTGAGGGTATGTTTTGTCCATTTATTATTAATTGACTTAAGTTCAGAATGTGTGGCCACCCAGGGTGATATCTTAAGGGAAATAATCGGATGCGCCTCCTGTTCCATAAGAATCCTCCCCCCCCCCCGGCTGGGATTTAGCATGCTAAGAATAGGCACAATTTGAGCCACCTTGTAATAATTATAAAAGTCTGGAATTCCCTTTCCACCCCCTTGTTTTCATCTCTGTGAGAAGATCCCATCACTTTCTGGGTTTCCTCCCAGCCCAGATAAATCTTGAAATCTTTTGTTTCAATTCCTTCCAGTATTTTTTTGAAAAGGGCAGGGGTAAATTAGTAAACAAAAAGAGATATCTGGGGAGGATATTCATTTTTACCGTGTCTATTCGATGTGTGAATGCCAGGGGCAATGAGTGCCATCTATTTATATCTGCAAAAACAGCTTTTTGGAGTGCTCCATAATTAACTTGATGCAGTCTTGACAGTTTAGTTGGGATCTGGATCCCCAGATACCTTACCTTATCTCTGACCCATTTAAACGGAGTCAGCTTGTACAAATTCTGTGTGATCCTGCCACTTATTGGCAGAACCTCGGATTTGTCCATATTGATTTTAAATCCCGAGAGTTTACCAAACTGATCCAAAATGGCCATCAGGTGAGAGACTGACTTCTCAGGGTCTTGCATATATATCACCGTGTCGTCTGCATAAAGTGACACTTTATTCTGGGCCTGATCTATATTAATGCCCTGTATTTTATTCTCCTCCCTTATAGCCTGAGCAAGGGGCTCCATTGCCAATGCAAAAAGTAGGGGCGATAAGGGACATCCCTGTCTGGTACCCCTCTCAACCAGAAGGGCCTCAGACAGAGTACCGTTAACCCTGACTCTGGCAGAAGGGTTCTGATAAGCCAGCGTGACCCATTGCAGAAAGGCACCCTCAAACCCCATTCTTTAAAGGACTGCTTTGAGATATGACCAATTCAGCCTATCAAAGGCCTTTTCTGCGTCCACAAAAATGGCAATTTGGGTGTTTTGGGAATTATTCTTATGTTCCAAGATGTTTAGCAGGCACCTGATAGTGTCGGACATATGTCAGTGTGGTATGAATCTGGTTTGATCCAGATGTATCAAATTTTCAATATGTTTTTGTAATCGGTTAGCTAGGATTTTGGTAAGAATTTTGTAATCTTGGTTTAATAAGGAGATGGGCCTGTATGACTCGCAGATCTCAGGGGGCTTGCCTGGTTTTGGAATGACAGTAATTAAGGCTTCACCCAATGAGCCTGGGGGTTTATTATTCTCTAGGGTAGTATTTAGCACCATGGCCTATTTGGGCGCTAATGTTTTTTTGAATATTTTATAAAACTCTGCCGGGAATCCGTCCGGACCCAGGGATTTGCCCAAAGGGAGCTTGTCTATATCTGCTGGTATCTCCCTCTCTGTGATAGGGCAGATAACTCTTGCTGCATCCCAGGGGAGAGCCTAGGTAGCTTCAGGGCATTTAGGAAGGATTCTATGTTTTTCTGCACCTCCCGTGGGTCTCTTTCTTCCCTGTATAGCCCCCAGTAGTAATTTCTAAAAGCTTTAGCTATTTCTCTGGGTTTCTCTATTCCAGCTGTAACCTCATTTCCAATATGAAGAAATGAGACATACCTACTTGCCTGTTCCTTCTTCAATTTCAGGGCAAGGAGTTTTAAAGCCCTACCCCCACCCTCATAGTATTTTTGGTTGGTGAAACGCAGCATCCCCTCTGCCTTCTCAGCTTCTGGCTCATTAAGTTCCTTTCTTTTATCCATTAGTTCCTTCAACATTTTCTCCTTACCTCTTGGATTACTTTTATGTTCCATCTCCAACATTTTTGTCTTGGTTTGCAGTTCCTCTAACTTTTTATTCCTCAACTTTTTCCTGGCTGAGGCTAAACTTATTAGTTGTCCCCTCAGGACAGCCTTCATCGCGTCCCACCACACCATCGAAGTACTATCTGACATGGGGGAATCTGTAATAAGGTTTTTTATATCCTGCATGATTTGTCATACCACGTTCTTGTCATTAAGCAATGAGGTGTTCAATCTCCAAATCGTTATTCTGGGATCCCAGTCCCATACGAAGTCGATAGAAACTGGGGCGTGATCTGATATAGTCACTGGGTAAATTTTAGAATTGGTAAAAAAATGGAGGTCCGTGGTGTAGGTTATAAAAAAATCTATACGGGAGTATGAATTCTGAGGAATTGAATAAAACATGTAGTCCCTTTCCTTTTTATGATGCAATCTCCAAATATCCGTGAACCCCCCCCCCCCGCATTAACATGTTCAGACACCTCGTGGCCTGCCTGGCAGTCTTCAGCTTTCCAGAGGACCAATCCAATGCTGGGCACAGTGTGGTGTTGAAATCACCTCCAAGTATTAGCTGACCCCTAGGAAGCAGCACCACCCTTTGAAAAATGTCCTGATAAAAAGTGGCTGCCCCAGTATTCGGAGCATAAATATTCACTACATGAATTAGTTTACCCTGAATCATTCCTGAGACTCTAATGCATCTACCCAGAAGTATGGTCTCTACCTTCCGGACACAAAATGGAGAGTCTTTCTTAATTAGTATTGCAACCCCTGCTTTTTTTGTCTCCTTGCCCTAGCTGGACACCACCCTCCCCACCCAATGGCGCCTCAATTTAATGTGCTCTGATTCCAAGAGGTGTGTCTCTTGGAGGAGAGCCATGTCACAATCCCTTCTCTTAAGTTCCGTTAGCGTTTTAGTTCTCTTAATAGAGGAGTTAAATCCATTAATATTATAAGAGATAATCCTTAAGTGTGCAGCCATTTCCTACCCCTATCAAATCTCTTCTCATTCACTCTTTCAAGTAGATACATATTTCCAGGTCCTACAGGACCCCACAGGCCCTTCTGAGCCCTCTTGTCTCCTTTAAACCCACGTCGACAAACTTTGCCCAAAAACATTTGTAACTGAAAAATTAATAACACATAACTTTTGATTTGAAAAATAGGATCCAATACAGATCCACTATAATAACTTTTATATGAACAAGAGCAAATACCAACCAAATTGACTTCCTAGGAAAACTAACTCTGGTAGTAAAAAGCTACCAAGAGTGGTCACAAATATGACTAATTTAGGACCCTACAATGTTAAGGGGAGTTGTCACACTAGCCAACCTCGTGACTTTTTAAGCTGACAATTAATTTTTAGACGTCACTCCATGTGTGTGAATAAGCCAACTGACCCATGACCACCAAGCCACCCCTCCCTCCTTTGATTAACAGCATACTCCAATAGAAGCCCCCCTTTGACTGACAATTTACATTCCCTTGTTTTGGCTTAAACAAAGAAAAACGAGAGAAACCCCACACATACATTCTTTAGAGAAGGCAATGTTTATAAGTCCTTCTCAGTATCGAACCGCTGTTTTCTATGCCACATTCTTCTGCCCTCTAGCGAGCCAAGCTTACAAGTCCCCATTCAGTCCAGATTTTCAGTGAGAGCCGGTATAAGGAGAAAGAGAGACCCCCCTAGACCCCAGTCCCAAGGCAAAAAAAGAATGCACCCGTGGACCAGGGATACACTGTTTGTATCCAACTATTGCATAAGGGGGTGTTCCCCCCCTTCAATCACCCCATGATCATTTTTAAGCCTGGAGGACCCCTAACATGCTTGCAGAGTAAAAACCCCTTGAGCGCCAATCCCAAGTCTCTAGAGTACCTCTCTGTGTGCAGTCAAATTCAATCCTTGGGTGATGGCAATGCTGTCTTTTCTCCGGTCTGGATCCTGTTTCTTTTTTCTGTGTGAAGTAACAGTTTAGCGATGTCCCCTGCTGTTGCCATCGCAATAGATCCTGGAAAACCTCGCTTCTTGGTTTGATTACAAGATACCACATTCCAGGCTCCCACTCTTAACTTTTTCTTGAGAGTTTCAAGTTCCAGGTCTGGCACTGTAATTTGAAGCTCCTTCAATGTAGAACTTGCCTCGACCAGGGAAGGGAAAGTCTTCGCTCCTGATTCCAGGTAAATCTTCAGCCTCGTCGGAAAGAGCAGCTGGGCCTTTATTTCTTTTTTCTGCCATAGATCCCTGTGGTAGGGCACAGGTGTAAGTGGGCAATCATAGAGCAACATACATCACCAATTCTTTTAAAAGTTCCAGATTTAATTAATTCTTCTTCAGAAGTTGTTTACTTCAGGACAAATTCAATACAGCAGAATAATCTGGGAGCTTAATCTTCCATTTGGAGCAGCAAATATTCACATAGAAATTCTACAGAGCACCCTCAATAACTTCCTGGAGTGTACCTCCAGACCCACTAGCAAATCTGATTACCAAACTCAATGTTCAGCAATTATACACTGCAGGGGTCAGGTGACATCTTAACCCCACCCCTATACTTTATTTCAAAAATTATCTCTTTATTTACAACATTTATATTTTATACGGTATGTCTAAACATTTTCTATTTGACATAACAACTCAGTTTCATACATAAAAGTGAAATACAGTCTTTCTGTGAAATATTTAATTCAATCTGTAATCCCAGAAAGCACCACCCCTTGTTATTCAGTATAAAGGCTTCAGGAAACAGCAGGCTGACTCTTAAGGAAAAGTACTGCAGCTGAGAAGGGATCCACTTGGGGCTCTGAAACACTAAAAGAAAAACAGCAAAAACCTTCGCTTTCAAGAGGTCCCAACTGCAGCACCAAACCTCCTTATTCCACCTTCAGAAGGTTTGTAGAGCACAAAATGTTATGTTTTATTTAGTAAATTTCATTTTTGGGGAAACCCAAAAGTAATATCCTGATAAGTGCAAGGAGTATTTACAGGCATAAAAAGCCATACTAGTACAGTATAAAACAATGCACTAAATTTACAAAACTGAGTGTTTGCTTCGGGGAATATACACAGGCTACGAGTAGGTATTTTATTTTAGGTAGGAAAGCAGGAGAGAACCAACAGGTTCTCACTATTATTTATAAACTCAGCCAAGTCCTTGAAAGCACAGCAAGAACAAATAAGGCTGAAACAGAATTAGCAGCACCTTGCAATACGGAGGGCTATTTCCTCACAAAAGAAAAACCCTCACTACTATACAAGCAGGTAGCCTGCACTATTGGAAACAACTTTTATATAGGACAAACTGGGAGATTCTATTCATTACTAACTTACCTAGAATACCTAAACAGATTCATTTCCCTGACAGCTAATATATCAGCCCATCAATATTTATAGCATTTAAAGCCTTACAGTTTTCTTATTTATTTCCTTCCCATATCATTTCTGTTTCTTTCATTTACTTTAGAAATGCAACACCTAAAGCACTCACTTCTATCCTAAGCGCTAACTTCCTATTTTTATAATGCAGAGAAATGGGGGGGGGGGGGCATCATTAAGAAATGTTGTTCTATTCCCACAGCTCTTTTCACTCATAATTTTTTAATCTTTTTTAACACTAAGTTACAAGGTTATAACAAGTTTAAGGCTCAGCTGCTAGGTTCCCTTATTTTATTATTTCCAAGAACGCCACTAGAATAGCGATTGCCTTAAAACAAACATGAGCACATAAATCCAGCAACCCAAAGACGTACATCAGGCTGAACTAAACAGCCTGCCTGTGCGACGATGCGCACTATCGCAGCACCTTTAGGGCAGTAAACAGCCGGACCTTCAGGTATCCAGCATTTTTACAAATATGATCTCAGAGCCCTCAACCCTTCAATGGGGCACCCTGTGACACTCCCTTATAACCCCTCAAACTTTTTGCCTTTCGGCTTGCAGGGCTGATGAGAAGTCCTGGTCAAAGAAAATTGTTGCCTCCTGGTATTTTAAGTCCCTATGTCTCCAAGCCTCATGGATGATCCATTCCTTGCTCTGAAAGTGCAGCATTCTAATTATCAAAGAGTGAAGCCTGGTGTTGGGATATGCTGGTTTTGGTACCAGGGACCTGTGAGCGCGGTCTATCTCCAGGTTTACGTCTGGAGGCAGAGAGAGCACTGCTAGCAGCAACTGCTGCATGAAGTCAGCCACCATCGGGAAGCCTTCCTCTGCCCTTTCAGGGATTCCGTGAATCCTGAAATTGTTCCTACGGGAGTGATTCTCTAAGTCTTCCAATTTGGCTTGTGTTTCTCAATCCCTTTGAAGTAGAAATAAGAGGAGTCGCTCTGTGCCCTCTTGTGCCTCAGACAGTTCTCTGATTCTGACTTCTGTAGTAGAAACTTTCCTGTCTAGTGCTCTTACATCTTGCCTCAGGTCTGCCAGGGCTGAATCAATTTTGTTAACTGTGGCTAGGATTTTTTTGAGGGTTTGGCTATTTTCTGATTGTTCCATCTCATCCTGGGCCCAGTCCGCAGAGGATTCTGATGGGAGCCTTCTACATTGTGGTAGGGCCGTTAGGCTCTCTTGAGGCCTACTCAGGGTTGTTTGCCTCATTTTGCTCGATGAAGATGACGAGAACCGCTGTCCTTTTATTCTCTGAGGCTTCCCTGCCATCTATAGAACTGGACACATTGTAAAAATTGTTGTATTGGAGTCGCTTTCTTACCAATTTCCTTAGATTAGGGTGATGTGATCAGGGAGCTTCTAAAGTTAGCTGCCCACCATGTCAGTGATGTCACCAGAAGTCCGGCAGGCAGTCCTGATACACCAATTCTGCTATGTGGTAGAACTGTCATAGCAGGGCGAGCCTGCCACATACCTCACCCTCATGTACTGCCACCACCAGTACTGCCATAGTTGTAATGGTGTTCCCATGGCCAGCATGCCCACACCACATGGACACAACATACCATGCCCTATAGGGCAACACCACTGTATAGTCACTCAGAGTGGAATATGTAGTGGCAGTGTGATGTGCCCAGAGGCACTAATACAGATGGTCCTCCTAGAGAACAACATTGTGGAGCACCATGGCAGATTGAGGCACTGCCACTGGGTGTTCAGACCATGACTTGCGGCACAGACACTGCATCCCACCAACATCCTATGGTGGTAATGGGTTGACCAAGACATGCTATGGTACATCTGTGGCCTAGTGCAGGATGCTATCTGGCCATGCACCAGTCGCTCCATGGCCATGTCCATGGAGACAAAGGTGCTGTGCACCCTGCAGTACTATGCCACAGGCACCTTCCAGAGGGTGATGGATGACTGGCAATGTGACAGGGCTGAGCTAGTCATCCATGTCAAGGTGGCTACACCAGGTGACCGATGCCCTTGTGCAGCACTGGGAGAGGCACATCTTGTTTCCCACAAATGAGGCAGGGCTCAGGTTCATCAAGGGTGTATTCCTGGAGAAGAATGGCATGCCAAACATGGTGGGTACGATAGACTGCATGCAAATGCCCATCCTCGCATCATCCACTAATGAGGAGACCTGCAAGAATTGTAAGGGGTACCACAGCATCTACTGTCAGGTCATCTGTAATGCCACGGTCATTCTGACCAGCATCCTGGCATGGTACCCAGGGTCGTGCCATGACTCATACATCTTCAAGAACAGTGAGCTGAAACACCATTTGGATTAGCAACAGGAGGACCATAGCTGGCTGTTGGGTGAGCTCCCATCATGGCATGCAGTTACCTTAGCTGCACATGTGCCCCAACACAACTAACAGCTCTGTTTCACCCCACATACACAGGTGACAGTGGCTACCCACTGAGGATGACACTTCTGACACTGTACCTGGTTGCATGGCACCCTGTTGAAGAGGCATAAAATGAAGCACAAGTATGGGCACATGGCATTGTGGAATGCACCAAAGCGCTTATGATGTATTTCCAATGCCTGGACCACACAGATGGCATGATGATGCTTGTGCTGGGAATGGTGTGCAGACTGTTCATCACCTGTGCCATGCTGCATGACATCTGAATGCACCACAAGGTGCCAGAGCCCCTACGTACACCCAGAGGAGGACAATGAGGGACCACCACAGCCACCCCATGGACCATTACCACCTGGGCAGGGTGCAAGGGTGCCACCAAGGGGTCACCAAGCAGCAGGATGCATGGTGGCAAGGGCAGTGTGCCATCACATGGCCCATGGCACATTCAGCAGGTAAGGCATAGCACATGCTGGCAATGATGAATGTGACAGACTGAGCCAGCATGTGCATGACATGCACTCCACGGGGAAGACGCCATATGCAATGTGCCACCGGTGTGCATCTTGCACACACAGGCTGCCGTGCATGGCACATGTTTGTGGCATGCTGTGGACCACACTGTTGGCACACCATGTGCCTGCTGCATAGTGGGTGTGCACCAAGGTGTGGTGTGGTGCATGCCTGTTGTGCGAACACCCAGTGCCTTTCCCAGGTGACATAGGTCCATGGGATGGCATTCATGTGTGCTGTGCTGTGTATGTGTTGGGGGGGGTGTGGCAGATATTTTTGTTGGTGTCATCCACTGTGCCTCACTGGGTTTCTGGCCTCGGTGGGTGGCCACCCTGTCCATTCCACCTTATGGCCAATGTTGTTTGTCATGCTTTGGCCACCAGCTGGGTGGCCCCCCTTGGATGCCTATACATGGCACGACCAGTGCTGGTGCCAGATTTGGGCACACTGCTGCCCATTGCAGGGTTGATGTGCTGTTGGGCACTGTCTCACATTGACAGTGGTACCACAGGCATGGGTTCTGGTGCACTGGCCAGTGCCATGGTCACATCTGTAGCAGGCACAGTAGGCCATGCCTGTTGGGCAAACAGGTGGTTAGCTTTGCCCTGGAGGGCATCTGCAGTATGCTCCTGGGTGTGGATCCCCATGGCCACCTCCTCTGCCAGCACTCCTGGGTGGGTACCTTTGTGCCAACTGCTCCTGTGCCCTCACACCTATGGCAGCACTTCCTGTGAGCCTTTCCTGCACCCGCACAGATCCCACCATGGCCTCCATGATGTAGTGAACTACCTCCTTGCACTCCCTCATCACCGGCAGGTGGTTCCGTTCCAACCTGCCGAGGTTAGGGTAGTAGTTGGTGAGAAATGAGTCAATGTTGCCTTGTTGGTGGTGCCTTGCAGGAGGGGGACCCTTGTAAGTTCCCATGTCCGGCTCCTGTGACAGAGGTGGTGTGGCGGGGGTTGTCATGCCCATAGTCGCAGCACAGCTGTCCTCAGGTTGCCCAGAGCCTTCTTTGATGCTGTGATCAGGTCTGCATGATGACTGCTTATCCTCGGCAAAGCACTCTGGTGTCTCTCCATCATCAGTCCGCTGAGTCTGTAGTCCCATGCTAAAGGCTGCTTCCCACATCCTGGTGCTGCCACTCCAGTATCTGTCCCCTCACATGACTGTGGTGGTCTTCAGGCATGACAGCCTGCTGGATGTCATCTTCCTGCATGTCCTCAGTTCTGTGCTGCTCCAACCCTGTGTGGGTGATGGGGGAATAGCGTTTAGTACACCTGTGTGTCCGTCATGTGCAGTGTCATACCCTGTGCCTCTGCCATTACCCACCTTCACTGCCTGCCCTCTGTGGTCCTCCTCCACCAATGCCAGATGGTCCCTCTCTGGCACTGTCTTCATCCTGCACTATGGGTGGGAATCATGGCATGTGTCCAGTGACTGTTGCCATACTACAGTGCTGTGGTGGTGCTTTGCGTACACCCTCATTGCACTCACCAGGCATGCTGTTGAGGCTGTCTGGCTTGCTGCCCATGTGGATATTGCTGATGGTGTCTGCAACCTGTTGCTCGATGGGCATTAGAGGTGGGTCAGGGGTTGGTGAGCCACCTCCTGTGGTGCCCTGTGACTGCTGTGCCCTGCTCAGCCTTTTCTTCACCTGGGACTGGAGGTCATGCCATTTGTGCTTAATGGCCACCAGTGTGTGTGCCTCCAGTCAGCAGCCTTGATTGCCGCCTGCAGGTCCAGCAAGATGTGGACCTTCATTATGGCACCCAGTGCACAGTGACTTCCACCCAAACAGCACATCATAGTGCTGGCAGATTTCTGTCATGGTAATGGCCACCTGTGCCCCCATAAAATTAGGTGATCAGTGCCAGCTTCCACCACCCCTGCCCATTCCACATCCACCTGCATTGCCTGTTTGGCATTTGATGGCTGTTTCTGCCCACTCCTCAGTGCTGTGATTGCTGCTGGCATTCTCCGCTGACATCTTGCTTCCACACTATGCACATCACAGGCACGTGGTGGATTTCTTCATCCCATCCCTGTGCATTGCTGCGCACCTCCTCTGTTACCACCCCAGCCTCTTTGAAGTATGTCAGAACTGGGTCATGTATGCCACATATTTTGAAGTGGCGCTGTGGCACACAGCTGCATGTCTGCATTTATGAAGGTATTGTGTGTATCAGCCAGGATTAGTGAATAGGGCCCAATATGTTCAGATATGCTATATGTGCTATGTGCACTGTGGAGGTGGTTTTAAAAACTGAGGAATATTTCCAGAGGAATTGTTATTTGAAAAGTGAAACCAGGATTCCACAGATGCATGGACTGGTGGTATTAATCTTTGGAATTTTGCTGTGCCATGCTGATGTTGAGGAGGCATGGGAAGGAGAAGCAGTGAGGGATTTTCAATCAGATTGATTGCCAGGTGCTTTCCTACAGAAAGACATGGAAAGCACTAGTATGGCATGGGTAAGGAGGCATTACTGCTTTCAAATGATCAAGCTATGGACACTAATCACACCGATGCATAAACTGACAGCTTTCTCGGCTGACAGCACCTTGATTTTCTCTCACTCCTTGTGCTTTGTTGCAGAGGCAGAAGTAAGTCAGTTTTACAGAAAAACATAATGACAGGATATATGAATTTTGGCATAATAGATTGCTAACAGGGTGTCTTGGTGAAGAGGGACTACAGTATGTACACCTAGTAATGTAGTTTTCCCTGCAAAACTGCTGCAGTTTTACTGTACTGCAGTGCGAGTCACTCCTCTGCGATATAGTGATGTCAGCAGTACAGCCCTGGGTCCACAGCAACACCAGTCTTGTTATAACAGCTCTTGCATTCCCTGCAGTTTTTAGCAGCTTAAATTCAAAACCTAACTGCAGAGGACAGTAATGAAATGCAATTCCAGAATCAATGCAAGAAGGGGTAATTTATGCATGAAAGTCAAAAGGACTGGGAGAGGTGCTGACAGCAACTCAATCTTCTCTCAGTCCCCATGCTTTGTTACAGAGGCAGAAGTAAGTCAGTTTTATAAAAAAAAACATATTGACAAGGCATTTAGATTTTGGCATAATGCATTGCTAACAGGGTGTCTTGGAGAAGGGGGGACACAGTACTGTATGTACGCCAGGGTCGGACTGGGGTACAGAGGGCCCACCTGGAAAGAAGATGCAAGGGCCCACCTGGAAAATCAATAGAGGAGGGCCCAGGTTGACACACTCATATCAATATTCCATTTCATTCTGATACACTAGCTCTGTGTTTGCATCTTACTTTTATCAACAGTGTCGCAGATATCCCATTTAATTAGAAAAAAGAAGATAAATGCAAAAGTTTTCAGAGTTCAGAAGGGAACCACTTACCCAACTGAGAGGGGCCCACCTGGAAATTTCCAGGTATCCAGGTGGGCCAGTCCGACCCTGATGTACGCTTAGTACTGCTAGTTGTCCCTTGCAGAACTGCTGCAACTGCACTGTGCTGCATAGTCTGAGTCACTTCTCTGCCATATAGTGATGTCAACAGGAGCCATCAGCCCAGCAGCTGAACAGCAAAAGCAAGTGCAGAAGGGCTAAAGCAGCGCTCAAAAACAAATGCAAAATATGGAAGACAGAGTAAACCTAGGCCATAAATAACAAACGCACACACCCTTTCGGGTCTAGTACTGCATATAATGACTACAAGCTGTAACTTTCTGGACCATCATGAATGGTGCTCTTTAAAACATATTGACTAGTTGGTCACACACCCTCAGTGTTGGATGCCTAGATAAATCCCTTGAGCTTCACTCTCGGGGTTTATGTGGCAATCAACACCTTAAGTGTATGTAAAATTCTTGTTACACACACCACTACATATATTATTCTATATATAATATATTTTCATTATGAATTAAATCTGTAATTTGTAACCAGGTAGGGAAACAATTGGATACCATTTTCTTTTTGAAAATGCATATACAATATATTTCTATGTGTGGTACATAGCTCAGTGCTTGTGATACGTAGAGCTTGAGATATATGGTTGGTGCTTAGATACAGTAAAGCTGGAACAGTAAGCAGGACAGTGCTTGCAGTATGTAGGAGCTGGATGATATGGTTAATGCTTAGATACATTAGCGTTGGATAGGAACATAGGTCAATGCTTCTAATACGTAGGAACTGGATTGGGTAAGATTAGTGCTTAGGTACATTTGAACAGAATCAGATATAATTGATGTTAAATCTTGATATTTTCACCTTTCTCTGTATCGCACCTTTGACAGGATGCTTAGTTGTGAGTAGGATTGAAGGCCCAGCCAGGTGAAATACGTGTGCCGGAGAAGGAGGAGGAGGAGGCAGGGGAGGATGGAGGGTGAGTGCAACTCACTCTAAGCCAAGCAGGCATTGCTGGCAGGTTTAAGTAATTGATGAGAGAGGAACTATTCTCCCCTTAGAACCTCAGGCTGTAGTCTTCCAATTCTATGTGTGGTACATAGCTCAGTGCTTATGATACGTAGAGCTTAAGATATATGGTTGGTGCTTTTAGATACAGCAAAGCTGGAACAGTACGTAGGACAGTGCTTGATGATATGGTTAGTGCTTAGATATGTTAGTGTTGGATAGGAACATAGGTCAATGCTTGTAGTAGGTAGGAACTGGATTGGGTATGACTAATGCTTAGATACGTTTGAACAAAATCAGATATAGTTGCTGTTAGATCTTGATATTTTGGCCTTTCTCTGTATTCCACCTTTGGCAGGATGCTTAGTTGTGAAAAGGACTGAAGGCCCAAAAAGAAATATAATAACCGGTGTGATTACCTTCTCCAACTCCAGAGAGTGTGGCCAGTAGCATGCAAGAGAGGACCTTCCCCCTTTAGGGGGAAATCGCTGAGGACCCATGGCTACTGACCTGCCAGTCCTCTGGGCATGCTAAAGAAGAGCGATTCTAATTAAGCAAACAATAAGTTATTGATTAATCCAAATCCAAAGGAGTGATTGAAGAATAGATCTTGAGTTGATCGCAAGCAAGTAATCCTGGCGTTGAGGTACTGCAGTTGAATGTCTATGAAGAAAGATGGTAGCAGGTCCATTGGCAAATCCCATGTCCAGTATATCCATAGCTGTATTGGGTGAGTAGGTTACATTAAAGGCAAACTCAATCAACAGCTGTGAGTGAATCACATCGTGGAATGTCAGACTATAAAACTGGTAATGGCAATACTGGGTAGGAAAGCATTTTTTGTTACAGATGGACTGAATTATGATAAGCAAAGCTAGTCTTCCTTCATGAGGCAGAGTAGGAGAGAATGTTAATCCTAGTGTTCCAATACACAGATACTGTAAAGTCCCAGGCCCCGGTGGGGCAAAGCAATGTGCAGAGTGCATGCTGTAGGCTGTAAGAGAGCAAAGCAGATAGAACCCTCCAGGCCCCATATTGG
Organism: Neoceratodus forsteri; assembly: GCA_016271365.2. Classification (NCBI taxonomy): domain Eukaryota; kingdom Metazoa; phylum Chordata; order Ceratodontiformes; family Ceratodontidae; genus Neoceratodus; species Neoceratodus forsteri. The sequence continues at coordinate 467,534,856 of CM028129.1, forward strand.
GCGAAGCAGGAATGCGTAAAGTAGGCAATATAGGCCTGTTGAGGGCAAGTAAGGCTGCTTTGAGCAGGACGCCAGGCTCTTGAGTGGAGGTGGACAGAACCTCCATGCCCCCTTGCTGAGCAAAGCAGGTATGGTAGAGTAAGCATATAGGCCCGTTGAGGGTGAGTAGGAGTAAGTAGAGCAGAAACTAGCTCATTGTGGGTGAAGCAGATGGAACCTCCAGCCTCCTTTGAGGATCGAAGCAGGAATATGTATAGCAAGCAACATAGCCCTGTAGAGAGAAGTGTAAGAGTACATTTGAGCATGATCCAGGCCCAGATGGCAAAGCTGGACATGGCAGACCCCACACGATCTGGTAGTCCTTGATGCTGTCAATATGAAGCCGGTGTAGGATCCATAGTTAAGCAGGAAGGATATCCTTGATTAATACAAGCTATAGGTGCAAATAGGTGAAAGGTATGGCAGCTGACAATGCTCAGTACCTGAAAATTGCATGTAAAGGTGAGACATCACTGGCAGAGTTCCCGATCTTGTTGAATGAAGTCAGCGATGAGGAAGTGATGTTGAGATGACAGTTTCTGGCAGATGAGGATCCCATTAGAGATGTCTGAAGAAGTACGATGGATAATCTGGAACCAGGTGAGCAGTGAGCGAAGTAACAAGGAGCAGAACTAGGTCCAATCTGAGGAGAAGGTAAATAACTGCCAACGCACAGGTAATGAGGAAAAGTGGATGAAACAGACATTCTTGATAAGTTCCCAGTCCAGATGATCCATGTAATGAGCAGGTAGACAAAAGCTGAAGAGGAAGGTCTGGCATATAGAGATATCAGCTAGTAATGATGGACGAGGATGAAGGTACGTGAAACAGTAGTTAGATGGAGGCTTGCATGGAGTTGTAAATCCAGTGGCGCAGTTTAACCAATGACAGTAGAAAAGAGAATTGTCTTGAGATGTCCTAGAATTGAGGCACATTCCACGGATGTCCTGGCAGAGAGACACATGTTGAAAGAGACTAGAAGATGGCAGAGTACTGCAGAAGCACAATGGAATGATGTAGTAGGGTAGACATGGATGAAGGTCAGCTGGAGAAGGGATCATAATCAGTCTGCAGCTTGCTATGATTGAATGGTCGGGCGATCGAGTAAGCCACATGATTCTGCTAGAGAACAGCAATAAATATAAGTAGCGAGTTAGGCCCACTATGTGGACTAGTGAGAAGACAGGACCTCCACATAGGTCTGCCTGAGTAGTGTTGAAATGAGTCTAGCAAGGCCTCCATGTAGGCTAGCAGCACCATCTGGACCTCCACATAGGTCAGCCTGAGAAAGGAGTTGAGAGGGAGTCGAGCTAGGCCTCCATGTAGGCTAGCAGGACTGGCTAGACCACCACGTAAGTCCACTGAGGAATGAATAGAGTAAGCGAGCCCAGCGAGGTCTCCACATAGCTGAGCTGGACTGGCAGGACTTCCAGGTGGGTCAGCCTGAGGTAAGAGTAGTGACAGATGGAAGAGCAAGGCCTCCACGTAGGCCTGAATAACTGGCTGCACCTCCACATCTCTGTCATCTGGCAGTAGCAGTAGTGAGTGTGAATAGAGCTAGGCTGCCACATAGGCTTGCAGGACCGGCTGGATCTTCGTGTAGTGCAGCCTGAGGTAAGGTTCACCTGAAGGTAAAGTGAGGGGGTTGAACCAGCCGCCATGTCAGCTGGCTGACCAGCAAGGCTGTACGACAGTTGTCTTTGCCTAGGTTGAATGGAAGAAGGAAACTGTACAACAGATCCAGGGATCCTGGACATCCATAACCTGGAATTGCAGAGTTAGAAGCATAGTGGACAGATTGCAGAAAAGCACAGCAGAGACATTTGTTCCATGGCACTGCAAGCCCAGTAATGTAGCCATGAAGGAGTTAACCATTGAGGATGATAAGGAATTCAAGAAGTCCACATAGGAATTAGCCAGCAGTTATGAAAGGCATTCTTGATAAATGTCTGGAATGGAGTAACTGTTGTGAAGTGTTCCAAGTCATAGTAGGGATCCAATTATCAACTACAGGTAATATGAAGCTCTGCCCGATGGGCAGCTAACTTAGCTGAAGCAAAAGGGGATACTCTTTAGGACTGTGGCAGAATATACAGTGCAGCTAGGTTGCAGGATCTTCTTATGGCACTGAGCTGCATCCTAAGCAAGTGGTAGTAAACTAGCGCCCATTGGCTTTGTAATAGCTGGCAGCAGCAACCGAGTAAGAAGCAAATATGGAGTCAGAGGCTAGAACCAGTCAGTAAACTAGTGAATAATGGACAGGCAGTACATCACTTGTGAGGACTGGATGGGGCCCGAGCTTTGGAAGGCAAGCTGTGGATGAAGGAAGCAGCATCAGTCTGGTGCAGTGGTGCTACGAATGTCTGGTAGAAGCTGGGTGCACACAGTGTTGCAGGAGGGTGTAGAGATGTGAACGCCCGAGAATGTAGCAATGATGCAGTTACGGAAGTATAGCAGGCTGAGATTTAGCAGGAATAGTTGACCTGCAGTACATGCACCCCTGTTTGCAGTCGGCAGGTGAAGGAGCATAGAAAATGTAGTTCTTGATGTAGCAGTAGGTGGCTGAACTCTGACGGCAGCGCAACTCAGACCTGAAGCTCCTGAACAAGGAACTCCAGCAAACCATAGGGTTTGAGTAGCTTTGTGGAACTGGAAACTGTGAAGAGGCATGGAGTGGTGGCTGCTCAAATGGGAGACAGTGAAAGCAGTGAAGAAGGTGCCACTAGCATGCAATGAGTGAATGAGAGGCAGTACAGAAAGGGAAAGAGCAGTGGTGGCAACATGAGCTGCATTGAGTAGAGAGAGCACAGCATGGCATGGAATGCAACAGCAGAAAACCCCCAAAGAAGGACAAAAGGTACGGGAAAGAGACACAAGACATACAATGGAGGAGTTGGGGGGTAGGAGAAAACAAGAAAATGAGCAGGAGACAGGCTAGAGAAAAGTAGGAGGAGGGGAGGGGCGACAAGGAAGAAAGTGGAGGTGAGACAGAAAAACAAAGAGAGCAGCAGCGTAGCAGCAGCAGTATGCCAGCGAGTGTAACTCACTCTAAGCCAAGCGGGCATTGCTGGCAAGTTTAAGTAAGAGATGTGGGAGGAGCTATTCCCCCCACAGAACCTTAGGCTGCAGCCTTCCAAATATAGACATATATATTATAGTGGCACAGTATTGCCACTGTAGTTAGGGCTTAGTGCAAACTTCTATGTTAAACCTGAAGTTTTGAACCTTAATAACTCTGGAACCATTCAACGGATTTGCATGAAATTTGGCATGCATAATCTCTAGGGTTTGTAGTTCTCTTGACATGCCACATTTTGTGTGAATCGGTTTTGTTGTTTCTGAGATACAGATATTCAGATTTGCACCTGGCAATGGTGCATGTGGTGGCGCAGTGCAACTGAGTTGTGCTGGTGCAACTAAGGGATATATTCAAAAGAGATGAGCCATGGCGCATCTCCTCTGAATATATCAGGTAATGCACACTGCATAAATATGGTGTGCTGGTGCATCCTTCCCAGACAGGGCTGAATACTAGGACTGGGAACTGCGCCAGTGCAACAGAGTAATGCTGTGCTCAAAATCCTGATATTCAGCCAGCAGTATGCAAATGAGCCATAATACATATAATGCACAAATGGGGCCATTTGCATGTCATTATGGCCTCATTTGCATGTGTTGTGCAGAGCAGGCCAACAAAATGTGCATGGTGTCCTGCACAGCATGCGTTGCTGCCAGACGTGGTCTCGTGGCACCTCCACCTGCCCCGTAGCCACGATCCCCATTATTTAATATCTGCAGAATACCCTGGTAGTCTAGTGGTCCCCCAACCCCTCCCGTAGCTCCGATAAATGAGAAATAAATGTATAAACATTCTCTGGTAGTCTAGTGGTACCACCCTCTCTCCACATAGCCCAATCACTGAGAAATAAATGTATAAAAACTCCCTGATAGTCTAGTGGCACCACCCACCCCTCCCGTACCTTCAAATGCTGAAAAATATATTAATAATTCCCTGGTAGTCTAGTGGCACCTCCCCACCCCTCCTGTAGCCCAGAATGCCAAAAAATATATTAATAATTCCCTAGTAGTCTAGTGGAACCCCCCACCCATCCTGTAGTTGCAATTGCCCATAAAATCGTCAGCAATATATTCCTGGTGGTCCAGTGGCACCCCCCACTTCCCCACCCACACAGGACCCCCTGCTCACCCAGCCCCCCCGTCATCAGCGGGCAGCAGCAAACCCACCCACATACCTCCATGGCTGCTTGCCAAATGACAGCTTACAGTAACAGCTGCAAGCCCATTGGTCCACACTGTGGACCAGTGGGCTTGCAGTGCATACTGTAATAGTCACTCACCATTATGTGAATGAATGACTTCATCCACATATTTGTGAATGAGTATTACAGTACGCACTGCAAGCCCATTGGTCCAGACTGCCCAATTCCCAAGTTGGCATAGCAACAACAACCTCCCCAACTGTGGGACACTGGGTAGTCCACTCCTAGTGTCCCTCAAATCATAATTTTTACCCTGTGAAAAAAAGAAAACCATCCCAACATCATTTTTTTTACCCCTGAAAAAATGAAAATAGTCCCTTGTCATCTCTCCCTATCCTCCTCCCCCATCATCACCCTCCCTCTGCTCACCCCCCCTTTAACCCATACTTACCTCTGGAGTTTGGCGCTGTCAACTTCTGTGGACCAGGACACATCTGCACTCTTCAAAGCTGAACTACGATCTGAGGAATCAAGGTAAGCACCATATAATGTGAGTCAATGGGATTTTCAACATACTGTATGTTGATATCTCTGCGAAGTTTGGGAATTTTGGTACCAAATTTTCAACAAGGGGTTCTTGGGACCCCATCTCATGAACACAGTCACTGTCATTTTGTTTCTTGGTCCCAAAAGGTGATTTCACAGTCACTGCATGGAATCCCCTTTCGGGACCGAGTAATGAAATGACAGTGCCACTGTTCATGAGGTGGGGTCCCCAAAAGCCCATATTGCAAATTTGGTGAAAAATTTCAAAAAAAAATGACTCCATTACCGGTGTGCATTGTGCAGTTTCTATGCACGCTCGTAACTTTGCCAATTTTTCATATTTTCAACGTTGCCTTTTTTTCACATCTTTCCATGAACAGTATAGCAGTCATTTTTCACATCGTGCCCAAAACATGTTTTCACATCTGTGGTACAGAATGGCATGGTCACTGTGCGAAATCAACTTTTGGGACAATTTTTTTTTTTTGTAATTATTTCTTTTCACCCCTAGTTGCATCCATGCCAGCCTCTCCTTCAGGTGAGCCAAGGCTTCCACTGACCTGTCCTGCCTCCCGAGCTTCCGCTGTCAAATGACAGGCATCTCCCCAGGTTACCCAGTGTATACTTTCGCTGGACAGGTCCCCCTCCTCCAAGGGGGAAAGCACCAGCCAGGGGGACACAAACCAGCACATCTTCTTGGCCCAGGGAGACGCTGCTAAGGCGGAAGGCTGCAGAGGCATTGACGGGCTCAGAGAACCAGGCAGCCATCATCTGGCATGCCGTAGAGCATTTTTCATGCTTTTCTATGTACGTCCCTCCTTTGCCATTGTGCAGTGCTCCTGGTCTCCACCAGAGGCCTCTGCCAACCAACGACTCCCCAACCCACCCCGGGAGAGAAGAGCAGTCCCTATGGACACACAATCCTCTCACACCCCTGAACCCCTGAGGACCTGAGTCTGTTCCCCGAACACGGGTCGCCATGGTAAACGTAAGGTGCCCGCTGGCTCAACCCCGCCACCGGGCTGGCCCTTGGGACAGACTAACAAAATCACAGTGCCACTGTTCATGAGGGGAAGTCCCAAAAAGCCCATGTTGAAGGTTTGGTGAAATTATTCCAAAAAATGACTTTGTTATTAGTGTGCATTGCGCTGTTACTACGCATGCTCGGAACTTCACCAATTTTTTATATTTTCACTCCAGATTTTCAACATTACCACTTTTTTACACCATCTCATGAACAGAACTGCTGTAATGTTTAAAATCCTGCCAAAAATGTTTTTCTGCAATAGTTGCACAAAACTGTGTTACAGTTTTCACATCCTGCCTGAAACGTATTTTCGCACCTGTGGCTCAAAATGGTACAGTCACTGTGCGAAATCAACTTTTGGGGTGGATTAACAACATCACAGTGCAATTGTTCATGAGGGGAGATCCCAAAAAACCCACATTGACAATTTGGTGAAAATATTCAAAAATGACCGAAGATGAGTATGCTATGTAGTTTCTACGCATGCTTGTAAATTTGCCAGTTTTAATTATTAAAATCCTGCTAAAAATGTTTTTCTGCACCTATGGTGCAAAACTAGCATTACAGTTGCATAGAATTACATTTCATTGGGGATTTGAAAGTTTTGTGCACTGGGTACAAGTGATGAGGTGATAAGAAGGTTATTTTGAACATTTGGGGTGAAAATGATTTAAGATGGCACAGTTATTTTTTTTTAAATAGTAATTTAATAATTTTCCAAGACAGAACATTACACATAACACAACACACACGTATAACATCGTATAACTATTAACCAAATAAGTAACATCAATAGAAGCAAAACAAACAATACAAAAATAAAAACAAAGAAAAGGGGGGCAGGGGGGACACCAACCATTTGGACACTGACATTTCAGACACATCACAAATTAATATTTTAAACCCAGACATGGGAAAAGAGAAATTAAAAAGGGAGGGGAAAAGGAAAACAAACCGAAACCACATGGCTCAGGAATAGACATGGCCTTCCTTTAGAATCCCAATGAGATAAAAGTAGGCTTTCTTTCTATGGATAAATGAGTGAGTGAATAAGATACCATTACTCAATAATGCTCTAAATCTATCTATTAAGGAAAATAGGGGCCATCCAGCAAAGAAAAAGGGGAAAGATTCTGAGTAAGGCTAAAACCACCAGAAAGGAGGCAACCACCCCTCTAAAACAGCTGAGCCATTACTTCCAGTACTGTTTTATTTTCCTTATCTGCCTGATAGTGAAACCAGGGCAACCATCTCCCCTTAAATTGTTCTGTTTGAAATGTAAGTTGTGCAGTCAGCTTTTCCAATAATACAGTTTGAATACACATAGAATACCAAAGATCTACAGATGGGGGATTCTTCTCCAACCAGTTTTTTGCTATAGACTTTTGAGCCACTGCTAATAAAATATAAAATAAGAACCTCTGGGCCTTATTAGTAAGCTGTGGAGGGGAAGACCCAGAACCCAGTACCTAGGATCCAAAGGGAGTTGGGTTTGGAATATCTCCTCTAATTGCTGAGCAATCAGGGTCCAATATCCTTGAATCCGGGGACAACCCCAAAAAATATGGTTATGAGGGCTCCTGCCCCCACATCCCCTCCAACATAAGTCTGAGAATGAGGTACCATAATGCTTAGTAATAGCTGGGGTGCAAAAAAATCTCATAATCACCTTCCAGTGAAACTCTCACCAAGAAGGAGAGGACGAAGTGGAGTACACCTCTCCCCATATCAATTGCCATTCTTTAGTGCTCAACTGATATCCCAACTCCTCCTCCCACTTGGATTCTAGTCCTTTCAACAGGTCTGGTTCTGGTGTCCTAAAAAAAGAAGTCATTCGGGACACCATTTGAGTTTTATTAGCCTCAGAAAGCAATAAATAAATAAACTCCACTAGGGGGTTAGTGGGGAAAGACCCTGGAGAGGTCAACCCTTTGCTCACTAAAAGTGTTGTATTTGTAAAAATGTAAAGTGGTCCCTATTTGGAAGACTGAATTCCCGTTGCAACTGCAAGAAACTTTTAAGGTGTTGAGAACTATATAACTGTTCTATTCTACAAAGACCCATTCTTTCCCAACCTCGAAAGCCTGGATCTGTTTGCAGCGTGGCAAAATCCACATACGCCCTCAAGGGGGTCAGAAATGACATTCAGAGTGGATATCTTCCTCCCCTAGCTACCCACGTCCATACCTGCTTAAGAAGCACTGCCCATGGGTTTGTCACCCGAAATTTCGAAAGTCCCTCTCGGTCTAAGTATACCACATCTGCCAGTTGGGCCCCTGGAACATCTGGTTTCTCCAGGTCTGACCAAAGTGGTCACTCTGTTCCTGGCCACAAGGAAATGAGAGCCTGGAGTTGGGCTGCCCAATAATACTGTATGAAGTTGGGAAGCCCCCTGCCCGTTTGGACCTCTGCAACACCTGCCATTTGGCCCTTGGGGGTTTATGATTCCAGATAAACTTGGAGGTGGCTGATTTCAAGCTTTTCCAAAAACCCACTGGAGGTTTCAAGGGGAAGGAGGAGAATAGAAACAGAAGGCGGGGTAGAACATTCATCCTTACTGTTTCTATCCGACCTGAGAGGGAAAGAGGGAGTTCCTTCCATCTGTTATAATCCACTTGAATCACCTCAAGCAACTTAAGGTAATTAGATGCATAGAATTTCTCCAATCCATCGGGGATCCAAACTCCCAAATGGTGGAAACCCTCTGTTGCCCAAAGAAACCGCCCCACATGAGGAAGACCCCCCAATGCAGAGTGAGGAACTAGTAGTATCTCTGTTTTGGCCTCATTTACACGGAATTCAGAGATGGACACATATTCTTGTATGAGAGACAATACGTGGGGGACTGTGTGAACTGGGTCTGACAAGAATAATAGGGTGTCATCTGCTTAGAGGGATATCCAAACCTCCGACCCCTCCACCAAGATACCCCTATAAACTTGTGATTACCTAACAGAGGCTACAAAGGGTTCCATACATAGTGTGAACTGTAATAGGGAGCGTGGACATCCCTGCCTGGTCCCTCAGAAAACACTGAATCTACTAAAAAGAACCCCATTCACTTGAACCCTAGCCCCAGGGTCACTATACAAGTTGGATATCCAATCCCTGAATTTACTCCCAAATCCAAATTTAGCTAAAGTTTTATTTAAGAACACCCAATCTAAGCGATCAAATGCCTTTTCGGCATCCAACGAGACAACAGCCCTGAGCTTTGGGGGGGGGGGGTAGATGGAGGAGGACCCAGAAGACAAGACATTAAGCAACAACCATATATTATCTTGAATGTGCCCAACCGGCACAAAACCAGTCTGGTCCTGGTGTACCAACTCCGAGACCACACCCTTGAGCCCTTCCCCAATGAGCTTAGCAAAGATTTTAGCATCTACATTCAACAGGAAAATGGGCCAGTAGCTGGCACACTCCATCAGGTCCTTGCCCACTTTAGGCAAAACTATAATGGTTGCCTCCCCCCAGGACCCAGGGACTGCCCCAACTAGTGAGCCGCATTGCAAACTGCTGAGCAAAATGGGAATAAGCTTGTTACTAAATGATTTATAAAATTCCGCCATGAAACCATCAGGTCCAGGAGCTTTCCCTGAACACAAAGAAGCTATCACCAACTTCAGCTCTTCCTTTGTGAATGGATGTTCCAAACTAGATGCCTGCTCTGCAGTGAGGACCGGAAGTTCCACTCTCCCTAGTAATTCTTCTATTTTCTTCCTATGTCCTAAAACCCTCTCCTGATGATATAACTGGGAGTAGAAGTCTGCAAATGCCTCCGCAATTGCCGAAGGTTTTACCAGAGGTTCTCCCATGCCATTAACATTCCTGATCTTAGGAATGTATCAATCTAATTCCTGCTTTCTGAGGCGCATGGCCAGCAGTTTGCCCGCCCTGTCCCCTCCCTCAGAATTTTTGGTTTGTCAAGCAAAGGGAATTAAGGACCCGATGTAACATTAATTGCTTGTTTACTTCCCTTGCTTCCTGTAACTTTTGATGAGGGACAGGGTCCCGAGTCATTTTGTGCTCCGCCTCCAAGGAAGCTACCAAGGCAAGTGCCTGGGAAAGTTTATGTTTATGAACCTTATTTCAGTATGACTCGTGGCTAATAAATTTGCCCCACAAGAATGCCTTAAGGGCATCCCAAATAAATTTTAAAGGGGTGTCTGTCTCTTTATTCTCTTCTAAAAACCACTTAATATCCTCCTTTATTCTAGCTACCAGGGATTTAACCAATAATAGACCAGGGTCTAGCCTCCACGAACCTCTAGGGACCCTGGATTCCCAGACTTCCTCCACCTGAACCACCACCACATGATCTGAGAACGAGGCAGGATGTATCTAAACCTCTCCAAACTGATGAGCCTCTGACTGCCAAGAGTATATCCTATCCAATCTAGAGTAGGAATTGGCAGCCGGTGCATAAAACGTATAATCTCTGGTGTGGGGTGTTGCCAACACGACAAGTCTACCAACCCTGATTCAGCTACTAAGGTTCATAACAGTCTAGAACTGCCTCCCATGCCTCTCTGGCTAGATGGATTTCTGTCTAATGTGCAGTTCTCCACGCAGTTCCAGTCAGCCAACACCAAAAGGTGTCCAGGGTCAAGGCCGCAATAGCAGAAAACAGATCTCTGAAAAAGGTTCCTGATGGTGGGGTGGGAGTGTAAACCGAGAGGATATGGATTAGTTGTCCATGTAGTTCACCAGACTGAAGAACCCATCTGCCGCTGCCCTCTCGGGATACCGAGGAGGCTCTAAAGGGTAGACCTCGCTTCAGCAGAGTGGCTGTGCCAGCTTTCACAGGCTGAGTATAGGAGTTGGAAAATACCGTACCCATCCAAGATCTACGAAGCTTACTATGTTCCAACAGAGTCAGCTTACTTTCCTGTAAACATGCTATCTCACAATTAAAATCTCTCAATTCCCTCAGAATTCTGGCCCATTTGGTAACATTATTTATATCTTTCACATTCACCGTGCAGATGTTAAGTGATCCCCTTATGAAACAAAAAGAACACCTGATCCATCCCCACCTCCCCATGCCAGTGACCATACCCAGAGCCCAAATAAAACAACAATAATCCACTATAAGACAACAAAAATGACATAGAAATAACTACACAAACAAACATTTAAGGCCCCCCAACAATTTCAGCTGGAGATGCTGGGTAACCAACTATCAAAATGTAACTTAATAATATGGGCATAAGGTGGATATACCGCCCAATGGTACCTAACAGAATATGCAGTACCTTGGTGACTTCCCACAAAGGGGTTCAGTCACCTAGGACACGAAGTCCCCCAGAAGTACAGAAGAGTTCTGCACTCTGTGTGCAAAGGGTAAACCAGCTTGGAACCCAGCTGGGTTACACCTTCCCTTCTCGTATTTAGAAAGGACTTCTGCTTGAGGCAAACCTAAGCCCCACCCCCCCAACCCTGGGTCCAGAGAATCACCTGTAATCCATCGAGGTGTGTCCTGAGTGTTACAGTATTTATAAAATCCAACCCCTGAATATCTCAGGGCATTATTAGTAAAAGAACCAATCCAACAAGTCATTCAAATCCTGTTTCAATGACAAGGCACAGAGAGAGAATAGGCTATATCCCCCACCCCTACCCAGCCCAGCAGGAGCCAAGAGCAGGGGGAGGGGGTGTTAATGTAACTTGCAAACCAAAATATGATGACAGCTCTCCCAAAATGCCCCCTTCAACAGTTTTGTATTAACCCAAAACTTAATATCCCAACTTATCCTGAAAGACCGGAACAACAAGTTGAAATAGTGAATCCTATAGTCGTTCGACGCACAACTTCAGGCCCTAACAGGGGGTCCAACAGTCAAATCTTCTAGTCTGTAAACATCACAACATCTGTTGCCTAGGTGAGTAGTCCTAGCCAGAACAAGCAAAGGGGGAAAGTCATACAGAGCGCACCAGGAAAGCGTTCATTCCTCATAGGTCCTGCCCAAAATGAGAAATCCAACCCGGAAGTTCCATCACGATTGGTGAATGTACCCCAGGACCCGATATGGCTATAATTCCATTGCTGCACTCCCAAACATCTACACATGCTCCAAATTAAAGCAGATCCAGACCAAGCTCTATCGGATCATGGCGGGGTTTGACTAGGAAGAATACAATGGGCAACATCAGCGTGCTGAGGTAAAAGAGATTCGTTCCTTCTTCCCTGAGGATGCCTTCCTCTGGGAGCTAGTCCCCACAGCAAGTTTTCAATTTCTATTTCAGCCTGTTCATCACTAGTGACCAGCACTGAGACCCCCAGCTTCTCCAACGCCGGGGCCACCTGTAAGAGAGAATCATAAATCTGAACTTTCTTCCCTTCCTGAAGCCACAGCCTCGCCAGGTAGCGGAGGTAAGCCCTCGACCCCTTCTCTTGCAGGGCCTTCACTATCTGGAGAACCTTCTTGCATTTGGCCATCATAGTTGGAGGGAAGTCCTGGTCAAAAAACACCCTCTGGCCATGCAGATTGAAGTCTTTTTTATCCCATGCAGCATGAAGTATCTTTTCCTTAGTGGTGAATTTGAGAAATTTCACCATTATGGATCTGGAGGGTTTGGGCCTGGGAGCAACAGCCCTGTGAGCCCTTTTATATGCCAAACTCAAAATTTTCAGGCAATGCAAGCTCCTGTTGTAGCCAAGACTCCAGGTATCCTGCCACATCCGCCTGCTCGGAGCCCTCCGGAATTCTGAAAATATGGACATTGTTCCTCCTGGCCTTAACCTCCGCATCCTCGGACCTGTGTGTAAGCTCTCACTCCCTTCGATGAAGGTAGGCAAGGGAGTGTCCAAATGCCATATGTTCATTTTGGATAGTGTCCAAGTGGGTTTCTACTGCAGGCAAGGGAGTAGGTGCAGGACTCCAGTTTTTTAAAGTCCATTTGTAGGCTGGATATTTTCGAGTCAATCCTGTGGAGAATGTTCAGCATATGCTGTCTGTCTGCTTTAGGAAATGTAGATGTTGATTTGGAATCGGACTTTTCATCACCCGAGGTGGTTGCTGCAGAGAACCGTGACGGGGATGGACTAACAGGCCGTTCTGCTGAAGCCGCTGCAAAATGCTTTTTAGGGGTAATCATATCTTTCTTTTTGGTTTTCCCCATTCCTCTGTTAGTCCTTAGTCGAGAGAAGCTGAATTTCTGTATAGTACTGAGCTCAATGGCTTCTGATAACTACTTTTGTTGACCCGAGGTAAAGGAGCGATGAGGCTAAGCAGTCGTTAGTCACGTTGCATCATGGAAGTCCAAGATGGCACAGTTATGACTATTTGTTGTGATTTCAATACACCAGCTTGTAACTTTATGTGTGGAAGCGCAGGGGTCAGAGATCCCTGGGTTTCCACAGCTAGATACATATGTGCATCTGTGAAGAGGTGGGTCCACTGTGACATATGGATACTGTTGTACTATCTGGATGGAGGGATGGGAGCACAGGGTCCGTGACATATGGACACTGTTGCACTATTTGGATGGAGTGATGGGAGAGCAGGGTCCAAAGGACCCTGCACTCCTATAGTAAAATGAGGATAAAATTATACTATCTGAAAAAGAAGGAAATTCATTGCAAAAAAACTCCATTAATGAATCAGTTGTTCACTCCCACTGAGGATTACTTCCTCTGGTTGCAGCACTTTCTCATACTTATTTCCCAGCCTCTGGAACTCTCTCCCCCTCGAACTTTACTCTGCCCATTCTTGCCGATCCCTTGCATTCCTCCTTCGGAAACACTCTGCACACTGCTGCTGCTGCTATTAATCCCCCTGCATACCTTCCCCCACTATTAAGTTCCTACCCTACAATTGTGGCACCACCCCACTTTCTCTTCCCTAGTTCATCCCTTCCCCCCTGCCACTCTAGCTTCCCTCCACCCCTACCACTAAATTGAACTCTCCTCCTTACTCCCCTTACACTCCACCTCCCCCCCCTTGCCCAACTCCACTTTTATCTACCAGATCCCCATCCCCTTACAGGGCTCACTGCATCCAGGAGGGGTGAAAGCTCTGGCTTCCCACTCCCCCTATTTTCCCTTTAATGTCACCCTTCCACTTCTATCCCCCTTCCCTTAGACCATCAATTCTTTCATCCTCCAGCTCTCCATCCCATTGCAGGGTTCTCTGCATCCCGAAGGGGTGTAGGCACTGGCTTCTCTCTCCCTCTTCCCTTAGTCTAACTTACTTTCCTCCTTCCTCCTTCCTCTGCCAGCCCACTACCCTTTTGTACGGTTCTCTGCATCCTGACGAGGTTGTAAGCACTGGTTTCCCTATCCCTCTCCCCTTAGTCCAACTTTACTTTCCTCTGTCAGCTCCCTACCCCCTGTCACTGCAGAGTCCTTTGCCTCCTGAAGGGGTGAAAGCAATGGTTTCCTTGTTTTTTCCACCAGTCTACCCCCAATTCTTCCTTAACTGCCCCATCCACCTCACACTATCCCTAGTAACGCCAACCCTGGTCCATGTCCTTCTATCCCTTTCCACCTTTCTCCTCTATCTTTTCTAATGCCGGCTCCCTTGTCCCCTAACAGGAGTTCTCAGCACCTTGTGGGGGGCCCTTGGCCTCTCCCCTTCCCTCCTTCCTACACTCTTCCCTGGTATTTTACATACTAGGTCAAACAGCTAACACTTGGCTACTGTCATCCCAACCTAGCACTTACCCCCAGGTCTCCTTACAATCTCAATGTACTAGCATTGTAATCTACTTTCAGTCTCCCCACACTTTATCACCTGGTTTAAGTCTACTGCCCTATCCAATAATGTTTGCTGCTCTGCTCATCTTGAGGCTGTGATGTAACTTATGTTCATGTTTTTTTTACCTGGTCTGTAACTGAAATGAATAAGATTTTGTATGCAGCACTAGTTCTTAATTATCTAGTACTTTCAATGTCTACAATTCTGTTCTCTGTTTCTTGTAAACGATTGTCCCACACTTGCTCCTATGTATCCCCATCCTCCAGGAAGCTAATGGAAATGAGCTGTTTACAGTTCATGTTGCTTTCCTGGTGAATCTCTTCTAAATAAATAAATAAACAAGTTAGGATGAATACTATAGCAACAAACATAGAGAAATGAGGCATTATGGTTGGTTGTGGAGGATGGAGAAGTGGGGGTGGAGTGGAAGGGGTGGGAACCCTGGGGGTGGGCCGTTAGAGTTGGAAACCCTAATGCCTCATTTCCCTATTTTTGTCAGTATAGTATTCACCCTAAGTGAGGCATTAATGGAGTTTTTTTTGCAATGAATTTATCTATATACTGTAGTATATATATATATATGTTTTGGAATAAATGTCAGGATAAAATGTAGTATATCAGCCAGGCTGTGGAGATATCAATGTTATCTTCACATGTGAAGATATCATTAATATCTCCATGTTCCTATACATCATCACAGTGAAACTGAACGTTTTTCACTTTCTATCCTGTGGCTTTCTCTTTACGAATAGGACCCCCCCAATGCAGCTTTCTCTTTAGAAGGAAGAACCCTCCCCCCACACATCTCTCACACCTGCTTGTATTTTTACACGAATAAATTGTTAAAAAACCTATCTGGTTGATCCTACAACTTTCTTTTATCCAATTCGTCCTGGAATGTAGCATGACAGAATAGCTATCCCCAGAAATGTAGCACAGTTGAGCGCTACGTATATCAAAAAGTGAAACACTGTCTCATATTTAGAATGAATCAGCTATTACTACTACCACACTTACAAAAGTGTATTTTTATTTTACTACTATTTTCTCTAAAGAAGCTGCTGACAGTGCTGAGAGGAAAATGAGTGAGTCGGCAGCTTCCGAGCACCAGACAAAAGCGCGAGCATGTGTTGCTACGGAAACATATGCTCGCACTTCCATCTGGTGTTCTGAAGCTGCTGACTTGCTTGCTCTCCTCTCAGTAATGTTGGCAGCTTCTTATGAAAAAATAACACTAATATTTGCCAAAAAAATACACTTTTCTAAGTGTTGCAGTACTGTCTATCTCATTCTAAATATCAGACAGTGCCTCACGTTTCGATAGTCAAATTACATCTCCAAGGATAGCTGTTCGGTCACGCTACATTTCTACATTTCAGCTGAAAGCAGAAAAATGGAAGTTGCAGGATCACCCAGATATGTTTTCTTACTGTTTATTTCTTTAAAGATATAGGCAGGATCAACCAGGTATTCTTTAATAAATAACTTTAAAGTGACAAAGTCAGACTTTTTTTTACATGTAATGTATGTAATCATTTCTGTTGCCGGGGGTTGGGGGGGTATGCAGAGTTGTGTTGGGGTAGCCAGAGTCACATCAGTCACAATCCAGTTTTGTTTCTTTTTTTGTAATTTTAAAGTTGCAGAATCAAGCACATATATTTTTAAAAATAATATATGGCATCTGTTGTTTTAGGAGACATATGCAAACTTGAGTTGGAATAGCCATTACCTCTATGTGAAGGATTGTATCAAGGGGGCATTTGGGGTTGTATTGAGTGGGGCCCAAAACATTTATTGTATAAACAAAACATAACATGGCCTGACTGAAGATGTCATATTTATCTTCACCACTCACCGCTTCATCGCTTTGCCACTCATGAGATATCATGATGTAATTGGCCTCTTGTGAAGAAAAATATGATATCTTTAGTCAGGCCATGTCATATCCATATATATATATATATATATATATATATATATATATATATTATACCATGGCAAAAAACTGTGTTTAATTCATCGGTTAGTTAAGTCAGGGTGAGGAAATGAACATTAGGTTCAGCCCTTCTTTAACCCCCAACGCCACACCCCATCCTCCACAGACTGACAGGTGCCAAGGTGTGCCATGGGGTTATGCTGCCCAAGTCTCACCCCATTCCATGCTACAGTAAAGGAGAATGGTGTGAGAGTTAGGACTCACAACCCCATGGCACACCTCATCACCTGTCGTTCTGTGGAGGAGGGGGTGGTGTTGAGGGTTAAAATTCAACCTAATGTCTCATTTCCTCACTTTGTTGCTAACTCTAACTGATGCATTAACACAGTTTTTGCCATGAATTTCCTTACTTTTTGAAAAAGTGCAATATAACTAGTAAATAATGTGTTGGTGGGAATGCAGGGCCCATTTATGCATGATAATATGCATGTGTGGGAGCTCGGGCCCTCTGGACCCGGCGCTCCAATGTACACATAGGTACAGAGCCATACCACAGCCCTATAGGGCTAGGAGCCCTTGTAACACTATTTCACCGATATCTCAGGAACCGTGGCAGATAGAAAAAAAATTCAAGTGTCATTGTAAGCACGACAATGAGTACTGCTCAAAATATACATCAACTGAATTGTATCTCACATTGTTTATGCAATGAAATGTGTAATGGGCACTACAATGTTATCCTATGGGGAAAATCTCAAATTCGTGATGGCATATCTATGGAACCACTTAATTCTCCAACACCTAAACAGCATAATTCACACCTGTAGGGCATCCCCTTAATATCTTGAAAAATTCAAGTAAAAAGACCAAACCATTCATTAGCAATGCAATGGTAACGTTTTTTAAAATCCTAGTCTGCGTGGTAGCAAAATTCTTGACTGCGAGCTCGTGGACTAGGATTTTGACAGCTCGAGGTCTAGGATTGTTAGTGAGTCATGGTCAAAGAATTTTTAAATTTTAAAAAGCTGTTTTTTGACCAAAATGAGCCAAACCAAAGGCATGGCTTTGTAGAGAGGGTCACCCTAAACAAAACCCATGCTCATTTGGCCTAAAAGTCACCCCTGGAGAAAGTTACAACATTTTGTTTTGGGGAAAAACTGAAAAACAAGGTGGTGCCTCATGAACAAGGAATTTTCTGGTGGACCAGGATCTTAGTCCCCGAGCTACAAAATCCTTGACCGTGAGCCCAATCTTTGTCTGAAAAATAACCATATAAATCTTGGAGTGAACTGAGCATGCTCAGAACCCGAACATTAAAAATGTAATATCTTTGGAAAGGATAAATATTATTTTATTAAACCAATGCTGGATTATTTCTTGACACAACCTCTTTCTATGTTCCAAATTTCAGACCAAAAGACCACACGGTGTGATCGCAGCGCCATGGGCAAAATATGTGTCAAAACTGGTGAAAAATGTGTTTTTTAGCATTTTGCTGTGAGGAAACCATAAGTTCAACTGAAACACAACTTGGTAAATCAAGAGATCTACCACACCAGACTGCATTCCAAATATCGTGCAAATCTGTTGAATGGTCGCAAAGCTATTAACGCGCAAAAATTGAGGTTTAACATTAAAGTGCTTACTCAACCCTTACTATAGAGATGGGAATACGCCCCTATTATATATATATATATATATACACACACACACACAACATATATGTCTGGATAACACGAAGATAAAAAGTGCTATCTCAGGCAAACAGTGGAGATATCAATGCTATCTCCATATTCCTATGTCATAGTGATATCTTCCATGTTCCTATATGTCACAGTGATATCTTTTATGTTCCTTTATATTATCCTGCTGAAAGTTAAACTATTTCTGTTTGACTGCGATGAATCTTGTTAGGGCCTGCAACTCACCCACTCCCATGCGGATCTCACATCTGGTTGACACAGTCATCATTTTTAATCAAATACAACATTTAAAAATATATCCTGCCATGTAAACTACTTGTCTGATTGATCCTGCCAAGTACCGATGTTCCTATTGGGTATGTCGCAAGTAGTTTCACTTTTGCTCCCATAAAGTAGCGTGACTGAGTGATGTACATAGACAAAAATTTAATCCTGGCAGAGACTCATAATAAGTCATTCTCTGTCTAAAAAGTAAGGTAAAGTGTTTATAATTTTCATTCCACTTATTGTTTGTTAAAATGAAGCTGCCGACAGAACAGACGGGAAATCCAATGAGTTGGCAGCTTCAGAGAAGTAGAAGCAAGGATGAGCATCTGTTGCTATGTCACTTGCTTCTACTTCTCTGAAGCCATCAACTTGCTGGATCTCCTTACTGTTCTGTCGGCAGCTTTATTTTACCAAAAACTAAGTGGAATGAAGATTTCAAACACTGTCGCCTTACGTTTTAAACAGAGAATGACTTATTTGGGCAGGCTAAAGCCTGATATTCACTGGGGGGGGGGGGAGAATAGCTCCTCCCACATCCCCTACTTAAATCCAAGCACTTCTGTCGCTCAGCTTTGAGTGTTTTGAAATCACTGGGGACCCTGTGGCTGTGTGGCTGGTGAGGCTTGGCTTTCTGTTCTTTTCTCCTTTCCTCCTCCCTATCTGTTTTGTCTGTCTCCCTCCCTGCTGCCCCCCTCCCATGCCTCCGTTTCTCCCGCTGTGTGCTCCCCACACCTCATTGCTCCCTTCCTGGTCTGCCCTTTCCTTGGTCCCTTCTCCTTTTGTTTTCCCCCTGTACCTCCTTGGTCTTTTTTTTTTTTCTGGCTTCTTTCTCTCCTCATTCCCCTTTTGTTTCTGGGCTTCTCCCGCTTGCCAGCCACCATTCCATTCCTCCTCCACCCCTCCCAGCTCCGTATCTGTGCTCTGCAGCAGGCCCCAGCCATTGCCACCCACTCCTGTTCCTGGACTCCCTCCATGCTCCCCAGCTTGCTTTGACTTATTCTCCAGGTAGTGCCAACCCTGGACCCCACTGCTGCTCCTGATGCTGCATCCTCTGGGGCTGTGATGCAGTTCATTGCTCCCCTGTGTACTTGTGGCTCAGTCTCTCTTCTCCCACCCGAATCTTCCCCTGCTTTGCTCCCTAAGCCTGACTCCCTCTGTTGACATCACACCCCAGCTTGCTTGGGAGTTGCTCTGCCAGGCACCTTCGCACTGCATATTTCCCAGTTTGTCTTTTGACTCCTAATGCCTTGACACCAGTCTTGTAGCGCAGCATTTTGCAACATGTTCTTGGATGACTAATTCTGGGTACTAACCAAGGACTCACTGGGACCCAGTTTTACATTTTGGGACATAAGTTTTATACTCAGTCTGGAAGGAACTGGCGTTCTGTAGTTTCTCCTGCTGTGTTCTAGTTTATGGAGTATTGCTTTTCATGCACATTACTTGACTATGCACCCGTAAGTGTCAACTCCATAGGTGCTCGGGTTCTCAAGCACTCACAAAATTGACTTCCGCACCCTCAGTGTTTGACAAAAACCTACAAAATGGATCACTTGGAAACATGGCCAAACAAATATACAGCCTGCTGGACATGATCACCCAAAAAAGTTCTTAAAAGTTTACACTCCTATATGTGCCTCCTGCCTCACTGGCCCATCCATCCCCTTGTCCTTATCTGGCTGTACCCAAGTTTCCCATTCTGTCTCTGCCTGTCTTGCTTTTGCTTCCCATATCTTACTGCCCTGCTGGCCTCATGGCATTTGTTGCTGTGGGCGCTACCTTCCTGTGGCAATCCTTTGCCCACTGCTGGACTTTTGGGCTCATCATATTGGGCTTGGCTCTTGTATATTGGCATCCCTGACTTTCACACTCATGGTTCCTGGATCTATAAGGATTTCCGTATTTTGCTGGAATTTGGTGCCATCTGCTGGGGACTTCCTACCCAGACTTGCATGCATTTTCAGGACATCAGAGCAGTGCAAACATGTCAGATTCTCTCCTATGGCAATCCTACATGGTGGTCCTGCTGTTCCAATTAACCTGCAGGGGAGCATAGCTTAACTCATTCGATTCTATTCCTTCCTCTGGCAGACCTAGGGGTGGTCCTGCCAGTCCAGCTAGCCTGTGTGGGGGCCTAGCTTGATTCGCTTAATTGTCCTCCATCTTCAGGCAAACCTATGTGTAGGTCCTGCTGGTCCAGCTAGCCTACGTTGGAAATCTAGCTTTACTCATGCACTTCTAACCCTTCCTTGGGTGGACCTACATGGGGAGTCTGGCTGCTCCAGCTAGCCTATGTGGGGCCTAGCTTACTGCTCGAATACCTATGCACCTTCTTTACTGGTCCTCTGCAGGGGTCCCACTGATCCAACTCAACCTAAATGGGGGCCTCATTTCATGGTAGGTTCATTCCAGCTTCGTTCCCATCCAGTTCTAGATTATTTGTTACACAGGGCATCTTCGTGAAACAAATCTAATTTACGTATCGGTCATAGGACATTTTAGGTACCTTCCTATCGAAGCTAATGACTGTATTCAACTTTTACTGAGGATTAAAGTTACTGTCAGGCAGATCACTCAAATCAACAACATTATGAACATTCATCCATCATAGATCGACCTGCTATCACTGTGACTTCCTGATACACCTCCCGCTTATGAACAATGCTGTAAAGCTCTCTCAGCATGTCTGATTTACCTATACCTTTAATGTCTGCAATCTTGGTCACATTCTATTGCCCGCGCAAGCTTAGCTCAAATTCTCTGGAGCTTTAGTTTTCCTTCCTATGCAAACATCTTTTCAGGCTACCAACCTGTCCTGCCTTGTCATACTGTATCATACCTGCCACTTCATCTCCCAAGACCTCTGATGCCTTTTCTCATTCCATTCATTCCAGGACTCACAATACAGAAAGTTCCAGTTAACTCTATTCACATTGCTCCATCATTCCCCGAAATTCACTCTGCTTTCCCTATGCATGCCTGGCACCTAAATGTCCTTCAGTCTGCCTGCGGGGTGGGACTGTCCTCATCCCCCCTCCATGCCGCATCTGAATCCTCAGCTTCTGGACTTGCTTTGTACCTCCATGGGCACCTTGTACTTTTTCTTGGGTCATCTGGGAAGGACCTCCAATGATACCTCATGTGGGGGTCTCTTCAATTAAGCTACCTCATTCCCATTTAGCTACCTAATGACAACTGGTCTCTGAATTTTATTGCCGCAGCTTATCTCATTGGACTTTTTCAGGAAGCTGTGGTTCACTCTAATTCTATCTTGCCATTGCAGCTTCAACAGCACGTGTCTTCATCAGCTAGCAGCCTTCTATCCCTTGACATCACTCCCCAGAATTATCGTTATGTTCAGCCTCCAGTTCCTGATTACTATACAAAAACCCTGGATATGGTTCACCTATCTTCCCTCATCCAGACATCATCAGAATAGGACTCTCCTTCATGTCCTAGAATCTTCATCCTTCAGCATTGACTTTCACTCCTGCCAAGATCCAGAGGACACATCTCATCGACCAGCAACACTACAATGATAAGATCAGTGGACATAGCCAAAACCAAACCTCAGTCTTCCTTTAGGAATATCAACTCATAGCTTGCCCAGAGGACAGGCAGGTCAGTAGCCATGGGTCCTCAGAGGTTTTCCCCACCGGGTTTTTTTTCCCCTCCTGCGTGCTACTGGCCACACTCTCAGGAGTTGGAGGAGGTAATCAAACTGTTAATAATCTTTTTGGGTTTCTAGTCCTACACCTTCCCAGCATTCCTACTGAGGGTGGGAAACAGAGAGAGGCCAACGTCTAAATTCATAATCCCAATCATGT
The DNA here is from genome assembly GCA_016271365.2 of Neoceratodus forsteri. NCBI lineage: Eukaryota > Metazoa > Chordata > Ceratodontiformes > Ceratodontidae > Neoceratodus > Neoceratodus forsteri. The sequence goes on from CM028129.1 coordinate 467,557,123, forward strand.
AAAATCCAAGCTCTTAAGTATACACAAGTACTATGCTATGAACCACACATTGAATATGAAAGCTAAAGCCTGATGTTCAATAGGGGAGAATAGCTTCTCCCACATAACCTACTTAAATCCAAGCACTTCTGTCTCTCAACTTTGAGCGTTTTAAAATCACCCACCTTCCTCCCCTGCCTCCTCGTCCTCTAGCACTATTATCTTGGTTTTACTATAGCGAGGTGACATCCACCTCACTGACATCCCCGACAGCGACAGCTGCAATGCCGAGTGTCGGCATTGCACTGTCTGGGTTGTCTCAGTGTTTCCATCAGGGGGCTGCACACCCCGAACCCCCCAGTCTCTAAGGATACAGCTCAGAGTTGGAGTTGTCTCAGGAAGTGGGAGAAACACTAGGCGATGCAGTCCCAGTGCCAGCAGAGACCATCACAGCGACCTGAGGTATTTGCTGAAATCCTGTCACTGTAATGGTTTTCACTCTTGCAGTTTCACCATGTGGTCAGCATACCCTTATCTCACCCTCGACACTGGGCCTCCAGACCTACACCTACCCAGCATTCCTAATGAGGGTGAGAAACAGAGAAAGGCCAAAGTCTAAGTTCATAACCCCAAGCACATAAAATCTAAGCTCATAAATATACACAAGTACTATGCTATGAACCACACCTTGAAATTAATCTCTGCCAGGATGAAATGTTTCTCTATGCACATCTCTCGGTCATGCTACTTTAGGGGAGCAAAAGTGAAAGTACTTGTGGCATACCTAGTCAGAACATGGCAGGATCAAGCAGACAACTAGTTTAAATGCAGGATCAACCAGATAAGTATTTTCTTTTTATTTTAGCTTACTTTTTCTCCCCTTGCCCCCTGGTCAGTTCCTTCTTCCTGGCATTCTTTCATCTGGCCACTGTCCATCCTGCACCCGTTCTTCAACTCGGGCCATCACCTTACTGTTTCCGAGGCTTACCCCCCCATGACGGGGTGGTGGGGAGCGCCCCAAACTCACCCACCAAGACTGGATCCAGTACAGGTGATGCCCTCTGGAGATGGTGCATTGTGTCGGATGGCCGTCAAGCCGCTTGACCAGGGCTGCCATTTTCTATGTTTTCTTTCAACAGCAAAGTGTGCAATGCTGACAGTGGGCATGCCACATGCGTGTCCACAAGCAGTGTGCCTGCTGGCTGCTCCACCTCCATGCCCCACTGTACTGGGCCAGGTTGCCAACACTCAACCTCCACTTGGTGTCAGGCAAATGCTATCCTCTGTTCCCCACCCTCCCTGAGAGAGGAGAGGAGAGCTGTCCTCTGGAGACTTAATCCTCTCACACACTGGACTGCCCCTGATGACCCACTCGCACCACAAACACTGGTTGCCAGCATGGCAGGAGGTAAGACATCACTGCCTCAGCCCTCCACATCCTGAGCCAGCCCTCACATAAGTCTTTTTAAATGGCAGGATCAACCAGAAAAATATTTTTAAATGGCAGGATTAACCACATAAGGTTATAAATGGCAGGATCAACTAGATACATTTTTTTAAAATGGTAAGATTGGCAAGTTAAGATTTTTAAAGGACATCTTGCTGGATATTCAGACACATATGTCTGTATAAACAGAACATGACATGGCCTGACTGAAGATATCATATTTATTTTCACTCGAGGACAATGACACCAAGATACCTCACTCGTGGCTTCGCCACTTGAGAGATATCATTATATCACTGTCCTCTCATGAAGATAAATATAATATCTTCAGTCGGGCCATGTCATATCCCCTGTTTATCTAAAACTTGTGAGGATATTTTGTGACAAATATCAGTGATATTTTTGTGACCTCTGGACCTAAAGTAAGAATATCAAAATATTCTCACTGTAGGTCCGATATTCTCACTCTAGGTCCAGAAGCCACAAAAATATCCTTACTGTAGGTCCTGATTGATGGAAGCCAACAGCATGAGAAGTACAGTTTTAATTTTGAAATGGAAAACTTTACTCATATGCTGCCTCCCATCAACAAATTTATTTTCATGGTAGACTTCCTGAAATCAGTCTCACTTTCTTCCCCTTGCTGATTAATCACAATGTTTTGTAAAAAAACAATAAAAAAAAATACAGCATCAACAATGGACTTTCTCAAACCCTTAGAGATACACTGCTTCAAATACCATTGCAGTGATCTTCATAACCTGACATAGCTCCCTCCAAATTCCTCATAGTCATTCACCATTTCCCCTACCAGCAGAGCAGCTCTTTTCTTCCGGCAACGAAGCCTCAGCCATTGGCTATCTTTTAAATGGCACCCACTCTCACTTGTAGCCCAAACCACTGCTAAACATAGAAACATAGAATTTGACAGCAGATATGGACCACTTGGCCCACCTAGTCTGCCCATACCCTTTCCTAATGGATAAGCTGCAGATCCTAGTTGACCAACAGCCTACCTCCTCCTGCCCCCACTAGAATTGCCTTATGTCTGTCCCATGCATTCTTGAATTCCCCACTGTTTTTGACTCCACTACCTCCTCAGGAAAGCTATTCCATGTATCCACAACCCTCTCCATGAAAAAATACTTCCTCACATTACCTCTGAGCCGTCCTCCCTATATCTTCAAATTGTGCCCCCTTGTCCTTGTACATCTCTTTTTCAGAAAGATCCTAACCACTTGGACTTTGTTGATTCCCTTGACGTACTTGAAAGTTTCTATCATGTCTCCCACTCTCCCTCCTCACCTCGAGGGTATACATATTATGCTCCTTTAATCTCTTTTCATATGTCTTCTGGTGCAGACCCTGCACCATTTTAGTTTCCCTCCTCAGGACAGCTTCCATCCTGTCTATGTCCTTACGGATATGGGGTCTCCAGAACTGCACACAGTACTCCAGATGGGGTCTCACCAACTGTCTGTACAGAGGGATAACAACTTCTTGTTTTCTACTGGAGATTCCTATCCCTATGCTTCCCAGTATCCCACCAGCCCTCCTTACTGCCATCTCACATTGCTTGCCCATCTTAAGGTCATCTGATATGACTACCTCCAGGTCCCTTTCCATTTTTGTTGTTGTTAGTATCTCACCCCCGTTGTGTACTTTTCCCCTGGGTTTTTGTTTCCCAGGTGCATTACTTTGCACTGAATCTAAGCTGCCATACATTTGACCATTCCTCCAACCTTGCCAAGTCCCTTTGCATCCTTTCCACCCCACCTTCTGTATCAGCCCTGTTGCAGATCTTTGTGTCGTCTGCAAAGGGACATACTTTTCTTTCCAGTCCCTCTGCAATGTCACTTATAAAGACATTAAAGGGGACCGGTCCCAGTACTGAACCCTGCGGTACCCCGCTAGTAACCCCCCTTTATTCAGAGTGAATTCCATTTACTATTACCCTCTACATCCTGTCGTCCAGCCAATTATTTATCGAGGCTACCACTTTGGGACCCACTCCAATGCTGGTTAACTTGTATATTAATCTTTTGTGTGGGACTGTATCAAATGCCTTGCAAAAGTCTAGGTCGGCCATGTCCACAGCTGCTCCCTGGTGTACTACTTTGGTCACCCAGTCAAAGAAATCTATTAAATTCATCTGACATGACCTTCCTGCTGTGAATCCATGCTGCCTTTGGTTCTGTGCCCCACTGGCCTCTAGGAACTCAATAGTTCTTTCCTTTAGAAGTGATTCCATCATTTTCCCTACACTGAGTTCAAACGAACAGGTCTGTAGTTTTCTGCCACTGTCTTGCTCCCACTTTTGTGAAGGGGAATCACGTCTGCCCTCCTCCAGTCCTCTGGTACCACACCATCCTCCCATGATTTGTTAAAAAGGGTAGTCAGTGGTGTCACTAGTTCTACTCTTAGTTGTTTTATAATTCTTGGGTGAATCCCGTCAGGCTCTATTGCTTTGTCCACCTTTAGTTTTAAGAGTTCTTTCAGAACTCTTTCTTCAGTGAATGGACTGGTATCAACCTCCCTATTCAAAGTGCTTCTATTCTTTGATTTAGGTGTCTCCCCCTCCACTACTTTTGTGAATACTGAGCAGAAGTATTCATTCAGTATCCTGCTTTTCACTATCACCGTCTGCCCACCCTCCCTTCCCTTTAAAGCCTCACTATCCTCCCTTGGTCTTTCTTTGCTTCCTAACATACCTACAAAAGGTGTTATCCCCCTTCTTAATTGAGTTGGCTATTTTTTCCTCGGTTTGGGCTTTTGCTATATTGATTACCTTCCCTGCTTCCTTCTGCATAAACTGGTAGAGTTCTCTGTCCTGCTTCTTCTGTGTTTCCTTATACTTCCTGAATGCTACCTTTTTCTCTTTAACCTTCCACTCCACCTCTTTTGAGAACAATATTGGTTTATTTCTTCATTTTGCTTTGTTGATTTGCTTCACACAAAGGCTTGTTGCCTCTGTGATGGCAGTTTTGATTTTTCCCTATTGTTCCTCCACTCCTCCTTCTTGCCCGTTTGCTAATGCTTTTCTGAGGCACTCCCCCAATTTCCCAGAGTCAGCCCTCCTAAAGTCCAATACTCTTGCTTTTGTATGGCATGACTCTATGGCTGTGTTTATCATGAACCACATTGTTTGGTGGTCACTTGTTCCCAGATGGCTACCCACTTCTAAATCTGAGATCCTTTCTCCATCCCCATTTGACAGCACCAGGTCTAAGATTGTTCCCTCCCAAGTGGGTTCCACCAGTAGCTGTCTGAGCCATGCCCCCTGTAAGGCATCGAGAATAACCCTACTGTTGGATGTGGCTGCAGCAAAGGTGCTCCAACTAACATCTGGCATATTCAGGTCCCCCATCAACACTATCTCCCCTTTTTCTGCCATTCTGAGGATGCCTTCTATTATTTCCTTGTCCATCGCCTCCCCCTGAGATTGGGGTCTGTATACAACCTGTGTGCAAATTGTGGTGCCATATCCAGTTTTCAGGGTAACCTACAGTGTCTCTCCTACTCCCTGTGTATCCTTTAGTTCCATTGCTTTGATCCCTTCCCTTACATAGAGAGCTACTCCTCCTCCTCGTTTACCCTCCCTGTCTCTCCTGTAGATTGCGTACCCTGGTATGTTGACATCCCAGTCATGGTTCTCAGTGTACCATGTTTCTGTGACTGCCATGAAATCCAGGTGTCTCTCTTCCATCAAGGCCATTAGTTCAGGGAGCTTGTTACACATACTACAGGCACTGGTACTCATCACCCTACATTTGTTCATGTCCTTACCCTTTTAGCCCATCCCTGTCCTTACTGCCTTTTTCTGCATTTACTCCTGTCCTGCTCTCTGTTGACTCTTCTACCTTGGTGTTTACCTCTCTAACTACTGTGTTTTGTGGGGGAAGGCTTAGTTTTCCTTGCTCCTTTTCAGTGCCTCCCCCCTTGGCTAGTTTCAATGCTTGCCAATGAAGCATTCCCCTCCTGGACAGATGCAGACCATCACACCAGTATAGACCTGCATCCCTCCAGGTCAACCCCCAGTCCCCAATGAAGTCAAAACCCTGAGTTCTTCACCAGCTTTTTAACCATTCATTGAATCCCATGGTGTGCAGTACCCTAGCATCACCCTTGCCATAGATAGACAGGCAGCACCTCCGAGAAGGTTACAGTACGTGCTACTTGTCTAAAGCCCCTTCTCAACTCTTCAAACTCCTCTTGCACAACTCTGATCCCATTAACAGCCAGGTCATTTGTCCCTAAGTGGACAATGACATCCAGCTCCCTCGTGTGGCTGCTCCCGTGATCCTGAGGATTCATTCCATGTCCATCCAAGTTGTAGATGACACAAGTCATCATTTATTTTGCTAGCCTGCCCATTCTCAGGACTGGTACACAGACATCCCCAGTGAGACCAGCAAGACTACACATTATTTGTGATTTCTGTAACTATAACATTTCTCTTTGGCCCCCAGTAGTCTAGTCTCTCTCTGTTTCTCCTCTGGATGGCACAAGTCAACATTTATTTTGCCAGCCTGCCTGGGCCTTGGACCTGTACTAAGACAGCCACAATGAAACCAACAATCTACTTTATTTGTGATTTCTGTAACTATAATATTTCTCTTTGGCCCCCGGTAGTCTAGTCTCTCTCTGTTTCTCCTCTGGATGGCACAAGTCAACATTTATTTTGCCAGTCTGCCTATGCCGTGGACCTGTACACAGACAGCCACAATGAAACTGACAATAAATGTTATTTGTGATTTCTCTCTCTCTCTCTCTCTTTTTCTCCTCTGGATGGTACATGTAAAAATCTTTTTTTGCCAGCCTGCCCATGCCCTGGGCCTGTACACAGACAGCCACAATGAAACCAAGAATACACTTTGTTTGTGATGTCTGTGACTATAACATTTCTCTTTCACCACCAGTAGTCTAGTCTCTCTCTCTCTCTCTCTCTCTCTCTCTCTCTCTCTTTCCTCTAGATGTCACAAGTCAACATTTATTTTGCTAGCCTGCCCAGATTCTGGGCCTGTACATAGACATCCCCAATGAGACCAGCAAGACTGCACTTTATTTTTGATTTTTGTGACTATAACATTTCCCAATGGCTCCCAGTAGTCTTGTCTCTCACTCTTTCTCCTCTGGATGGCACAAGTCAACATTTATATTGCCAGCCTGCCCATGCTTTAGACCTGTACACAGAAAGCCACAGTGAAACCAAGAATATACTTTAGTTGTGATTTTTGTGACTATAACATTTCTCTTTGGCCCCCAGTAGTCTAGTCTCTCTCTCTCTCTCTCTCTCTTTTTCTCCTCTGGATGGCACATGTAAACATTTTTTTTTTTGCCAGCCTGCCCATGCCCTTGGCCTGTACACAGACAGCCACAATGAAACCAAGAATACACTTTATTTGTGATTTCTGTGACTACAGCATTTCTCCTTGGTCCAAGTAGTCTAGTCTGTCTCTATCTTTCTCCTCTGGATGGCACAAGTCAACATTTATTTTGCTAGCATGCCCCTGCCCTGTTCACAAACATCTCTCCTCACCCCCTCTTTACTACTTACTAAGTCGATCTCCACTCTGCTGCTGTCAACAAAAAAATCATGGAGATAACAACAAGACTGACAACACATCTGACCTGAGAGTCACCAACTAACTGACCGATCACAGTAGCTGCAGCCTACACTCAGGTCTCCCCACCTCATGACTGCGACTGTGGTCCTCCAGTTTCTGGGCTTGGCTCCACCCTCTCTCCTCAGTCTTTGGTCCACCTGGTGCCATCCTTTCTTCCAGCTAGACCTGCATTGGCAATGACATGACAACTGGGGGTGTGTGCCCAGGGCAGGAAGTGCACAGAGCAGGAAAAGAAATAAAATCCCAGCCCATTAATAGTATTGCCATCCCCTGTTGGGGCACCAGGCAATGGCATGCAGAAAAAAAGCCCTGCTTTCCATGGACCCAGACCTGGATTTCTGCAGTGAAGTCCATATTTATCCGGTTCCATAGATTTAATATTCGATTTGAGGGTTTGGATTTTGGATGGAACAATCCACCCAGCCCTAGATAGGACCATACAAATATTCATAATAAGTAAAAAATTCAAAGGTAATATCTCTAGGATGGGTCTTAAGACAGTTGTTCAATAGAGAATGGATAGATGGGATAAGTCTGGAGTTTCCTGTTTGTACAATCTTAAAGCCATTATCTTCCCCACTTTTCACACTGGTGGATGTATTTTGACTTAGTTTTAAAGATGGCATATTTTGCTTGTTCCCTTAACAGGTCCACATATTGGTCCAGCAATGCATCTAATTCTGCTCTAGAAGCTACTGTAGAGGAAGGGTTTGGAGATTTCTCAAGAAGCCTAATATTACTGACTAGAGCTGACATTTTTTCTTGGTGTAATTTTTTCCACTAAGTAGCTAATCTAATAAGCCCCCCCCAAGAAATGTCTTAGATGCAGCCCATTCCATGTCCCTATGTGCAAGAGTACCCCATATTCTGTTAAGATAAATGAAAGAAGCTGGTTAATATGATCAACTATCAAGGTGTCTTTTAGAAGTTGGTAGTTCAGCTTCCAAGTCGAGTCTCTGCCACCATCCGGGTTAAAAGAATATAGTAACCAGATGAAGGAGTGGTCCTATAGGACTCCAAGATCGATAGCAGATGCATACAGACCTGCTAGTGTGGAAAGACTGACTAGAACAAAATAAATTCTAGCATGGGACTTATGGACGGGAAAAAAAAAAGTAAATTGTTTGGACGTGGGATTAAGAATTCTCCAGGGGTCATAAAGGCCGAGGGTGTCTATCAGGTGCAAAAGGGAATGTTGTGCCAGAGAAAGACCTGCAAGTTGCTTGCGAGTTCTGTCTATATCACATGTTAGGGTAATATTCCAATCCCCCCATAAAGAAGTGGCAGGTGGGCAAAGGGGGCAAGAGAAGTAGCTAGGGAAGTGAAAAGTGAGGAGAGTCAGCATTAGGGTCATAAATACACCCAAGGAGTATTGCGGTTAGACATAAAACACCTTCCAAAAAACATACCGACCCTTTGGGTCCATAATACTAGTGGTAAGTGTAAAAGAAACTGACCTGGCAAATAGAATACCCCCCATTTGCCTAGTACTGTTGCCCACCCCATAAATCTGCCCTACATAGTCATGTCTAAAAAGGTGGCACTCAGAGGACATTAAATGAGTTTCTTGAAAATATGCTACTTGGATTCCTAACTGGGCCAAGTGTTTAATAATCTGATAACACTTATTTTTATCCCTTACCCCTTTAACATTCCATGAGGGGAACTTCAAACTACCCAACATTATGTGAGTTGTTCAAAAAAAAAAAAAGGAAAAACAGAGAGGGTATCTTCCATATGATGACTGATCCATAGCAAAAAAGGTTGGGCTGCACTCACTAGTATCCCCCCCCCCACAAAAAACCAAAATAAATATGTGAAGAACCAATACAAACTGAGATAAAACTGGGCACCACTCAATGGTGCCCATATCTTTGCCAGTTTCCAGGACCACACTCCTGCAGTCAAGCCCATGCTGGGGTGACAGAGGCTCTCTCTATCTGCCCCTGGAATGACCTTGCATAGTCTACCATCCAAATATCATAAGGCTACTATATATAAATGCCTAGAAATGGCAGGGCAGCACCTAAGAATATAGGCTAATTAGTCATAAAACCCATTATATGCCCTTTTGAAGAATCCAGTAAAATGAAAAAAATGAAAAGGGGAAACAGCCTATGGGGCCCCGAAATATGAGCACAGCACAGCCCACATTACCCATGGGTTATTACATTTAAGCCAAATGAAAGATAGGGCTCTTTTATTGGAATTTTAGTCTATCATCTAGCACAATAATGTTTAAAAAATATATAATCATCAGCTCCAAGAAAAGGGAGAAAATATAGAAACTGAATAAGACACTTACGCTAAGGAAGGGCAAAGAAGATGTTTCAGTCAATTGAAAGACCATTAGAGCAAAGCATACTTCTCGATAAACATGCCTGCAACACTCAGAGACCATAATAAAGCCGAGGCTAATACAAAGCTAGGGTATGTGTTAGAAATATAGTTTCCATCGGGCTCCCATCCTCTGACTGTCACCAACATCATAAATAAAAGCCTCTGACAGGATATTCACTAGAAAGGGACATAAAACTGAACAATGGTAAAGAATCTCAAAATACCCAGGAGATTTTCTGAATCAGAGGTTAACAAGTATGTGCTGATAAGAACTATACTAGTAACAATTTACAGCATTTAAAAAAGAAGAAACTAGAACATCAATAAGGAAAAGGATTGCAGCCTGCCTCTCATCAGCAGCACTTCTGTGTCCCACACCGAACAGATTGTGCCTACTTGAAAAAGAAAAGTTAAAGAAGAAACAGACAACCAAATGGACAGTAGTAATAAACGTATTTCATTGCTGAAAAAGATAGAAGTCAAAGAATGCACTGTCCAGCACTTGCAGAGTCAAAGGATCTAAACTCAGTCATGGCTGCATAACTCCAGCAAAACAGACATAATGCAGGTTGGAAAAATCAAGCTAGAAAAGCAGTTCCAAATCAATGGTTCTAGTCTGTCTTCAGGTACGACGGGAGCTTCTCAGACGCTTCAGCGCACTGCTGCCCGTTGAGCTGGGAAGAGGCTTGGAAAATATTTAGGCAATTCTACCTGTGCTTTGGCTGCTGATTGGAATTGTTTTTCCCCAGCAGGTGTTGTCACTGATAAAACATTTGGATAACAAAGCCTTGAGCAAATGCCAGCAGCAAACAACTTTCACATGATGTCACAATAAGCCTGTTGCTTGAGATGGATGCCGGGGCTCAAATTTCTAAAGATGAATATGCAGGCACCCTACCACCAAAGTTGTTTTAGCTCCCTATTGGCCAGAATATACATCTTGTCCCAGAAGTTGAGCAATCGAAAGATGATGAGGCATGGCTTGTCACTGGGGTTTGGAATAGGCTTTAATGACCAGTGCGCTTGCTCAGTCATATAAGTTGGACCGAAACGTGAGGGGCCAGCCAGTTTTTCCAGTATATTCTGTACTAACTGAATCGGGTCAGAGCCTTCTGCACATTCTGGGACCCCAGAGATGATAAGATTATTCCTCCTGCTGCAAGCATCTTGATCATCAAGCTTTTGTTCCAAATGGGTAAGTTTAGTCGAAGATCAACTATTTCAGGGTCCACCCGGTTGGCCCTATCCTCTAAGGATGAGATTTGGACTTCAGAGTCAGAGATTCTGCAACTTAAACTCTCCAAGGTAGGCTTTATAGTTTTAAAATCTGCCACCAACTCAAAGAACACTTCCTTGATAGTGGGGCTGGGTCAGTGTCATCAAGATGACTGTCCTGCCATGTCTGTTGTACCCCTTGGGTATGCTAAGTGTGTTTCTGCCAAAATCATGGTTTCTCTGGGTGCAAAGCCTATTCAATGATTTTTTTATGGAAGGGAAGAGCCATCCGTTGCTCTTATTTTAAACTAACAGCACCAACTTTAGGGAGTGGGTTACATCTCCCAAATATATTTTTGTATTATTGTGCCCTTCATGACAGCAACCTTTACCAGTGGGGTAGCCCCGGAGGAGAATGGACAGATCCTGATTACATGCCTCTCTCGCTTGAAAATGAGCATTCTTTCTGTTGAAACATTGGAATATAACTTAAGAGTCTGCTCTATACTAAGTTGTCTCAAACACCCTTCTATCTTCGAGCAATGACCATTAGTTGGTCCATGAAGGCACATCAACAGCCTGGATCCTATTTAGGCTTGGTATGGGTCAAATATTTGTCCCAAGCCATCCTTGGAAACCCCAATATTTGCATTGCTGGACATCCTGTCCCATTTTCTTTTTGCCCTCAACTTTGTGATGTTTCACTTGCATCGTTATTAGAGGGGAATGGTTTTGTGCCCTTCCTAACCACTAGAGAACATTTTCAACTGCCTAGAGCATTAAGTTTTAAATACCTAAAATTGACCCCTGCGGTCTCCTCATACTTGGGATCCAAGCCTTGGGTACTGCTGGAACCCTCTATTCCTGAATGCTTTTTCTCGATGGCATTACAATCCCACCTGGTTTCTGGGCTATACTGTCTATTTCAGCTCCTTGACACCAATGGCCTGACCAGAATTTGCTATTACTGGATGCAAACCCTTAATCTCCAAGAGAACCCCACTGTATGGTGTACCATTTGTTGGGATTTATACACATACATCAAGCAAGATAGGTTATGCCTGACCCAATTTCAAATCCTTCACAACTTATATTACACCCCTTATAAGCTCAATGAAATGAGCAGGCTTCCATGTCCCTTATACTCTTGCTGTAGTCTCACCGAAGGGCACCTAAGGTATATCCTTTGGGAATGCATCAAGGTGGTTCAATCAATCAATCAATCAATCAATCAAATCTTTATTTATCCAGGTGAACTCCATTGAGCATAGATCATTTACAAGATGGACCTGGTTAGCACAGGAACACAGGATATACAATAAATGAACAGTCACAACATAACACCTCAATAATATTATACAGTGCAGAGATACAATAGTTAAACGTAGTCATAAGTGGAGAACAGTTTGGAAACAGTGATTCAATTCCTTCGTGGTGTATAATGAGTCTAGTAATAGTAGCTGGAAGTACTAACGAGGACAATTGTTAGGTAATGGTATATTACATACAATGCCATAAGTAACAAGACAGACAGTGAGTTAAAAAAGGAAAAGAGCAGTGTAACAGGGTAAAAGAGGGTGTGTGGTAGGCGAGGCAAGATACGGTACAGGCAGGGTGGCAGGGGATAGATGAGGGACAGAGGAAGCCTCGGAGAGGACACAGGACAGGTCCCTTTTGGTCTCCCATATGGGCATTAGTTGGTCCCTTCCTGGGCTTGGATGATCTCCTTAATCCAGATATTTGTCTTGTGGGCTTGTATCCCATGGATTTAATATGTAGCCATAAAGCCCATATAGCCCTAATTGTGACTATCACAAAATTGATTATTTTACACCATTGGAGAAATGATGTCATTCCCTCTTAAAGAGAATGGCATCAGGAAATTTTAAATGCATTAATAGTAGAGAAACAGATTGCATCATTACGACAATGTCCTATGCAATTCCGTGATAGATAGGAATCTCTTTATGTATTGTTATCTTTATCCACAGCAATGTTATAATCCTACTTTGTTAAGCTACCTAACTCTAGTGACTGTTTTATTAGTTCACTGATGATTCCTTCTCTCTTTGTTTTAATTAGTGTTGCTGAGCCATTGGGGGTGGGTGGGTCAGGTGGGCTTAGCTATGTATTATTATTCTTGGTATAATGTTCGTGTTAGTCTTAGTTTTTTTTATTGTTAAAAAAAGGAAAAAAAAGAAAAGCTTCAACTAAATGAAAGCCCTAGATGTCCTCTCCTGATTTCTATACCAATGCTAGTAATGTACAAGGTAAGCAATAAGACATGATGGGGTGTACACTGGAGGGTCACGTAATGGAAGGCTGAAGAGCAGCTCCAGGAGTCACTTAAATATTATTTTTTGCCTACATCCCACTATATTCGGCACTTTAATTGAGGTTACATATGCCGGTGCAACAAAAAAGATTGCGATCAGCATTTCAGCGACTGGCTCCATGTCGACCGCAAGTTGCAGTCAGCAGGGAGCCGCACAGTTCAACACTGTTTTGGGGGCAGTGGGAAGCCATGCCTAATCCCATGATGTAGCAGAAAAGAGTCTGAATGGACACCATTGCACCATATGTGGACAATGGGATTGCTGTATAAAGCTGGACCCAGGTTATAAATTCAGGGGGAAGGCTGAATTTTTGCAAAATGGAAAAAAGACCAGGAGACATGGTCAAATGCTTTTTCCCTAGATGCAGTAATAAGATGATGCAGTTTCAGTAGGTGATCACTTGAGAATCTCCCCTTCATGAAGTCTACCTGCATTGGGCTAACTTAAATGTCCCAGACTGCGGCCAACCTGTTAACTAAAATTGTGGTCAAGATTTTCAAATCCGAGTTAAGTAACGAGATCGGCCTGTAGTTACCTGGGTGCAAATCATCCTTACCCATTTTTTTAATTAGCGTTATCTAAGCGTCTGTAAAGGAAGAATTTGAAAAAACAGAGGTATACCAATAATTATACAAGCAGGCCAGAAATGGGGCCAACTTAGATGAAAAGGCTGCATAAAAGTTGTTGGTAAAACCATCAGGCCCTGGTGCTTTGTTGGGGGGATAATTGCTTAATGGCTTCCAAAACCTCAGGGACAGAGATTTATTTATTTATTTGTTTATTCATTCATACTCAGATTACAATACCTTTGAGCAAATAACAGCTCTTTTACAAAAGTTCCACATCAGTGGGAAGGGTGACAGACATACAATGGATGATATTACATAAAATATTGACAAGAAAGTATTTAAAATGACAATATGACATTAATATTGCAACTAAAATTAAAACTATGAATTGGTAGGAAATCAAAAATAACCTAATAAAAGGAGGCAGCACAAGGTGCTTTGTCAAGTAGTTATAATTAGATTTGTGTGAACAAAAGTTCAGGTAAGTGAAGATAAACAATGGAAAGAAGGTGAAGGGTGAGAAGGGTGAGGTGAAAGAAGGATCGGGGAAGGAGGCACAAAATAAGGCAGAGACGTTAAGGTGAAAGTGGTCACTTGCAGAGAAAAGGGGAGAAGTAGGTACACAAGGATGTGTCAGTACTGCTGAGGTAGTGTCATGTCAGCTGAAACAGTCACAGGAACTGTTAGCTGTAAGATGCTGATAAAAAGGGCCTTTAAATGGTCCCAATTTTGGTAAGGAAGAGACATCTCCAGGCAGCGCATTAAACCATAGTGGTGCTCTATATGCAAATGATCATTGCCCTTGTGTAGTCTGGCATCTTGGGACAGAGAAGAGTTGGTTGACTGAGCTATGTATGTGCTGGGAGCTGCAAAATGGGTTGAGCAAGTTTGTAACACCAGAAGGCAGGAGCCCAATAAGTGCCTTTTTAGTTAGCAAGCAGGTTTGATAGTGAATCATCCCATTTAGCTGAAGCCAACCTGTTTGTGCATGCAGGTCACATGTGTGGGTAAGGCATGCTACTTCAGTAAGAAGTCGGCATGCTTTATTGAGTGCCACTGATATTCTGCGGAGGTTTGTGGTGGAAGCTGAGCCGTAGATAACAAGACCACAGTCAATGATGGATACTATGGAGCTTTAGATAGCTAGTATAAGTGCTTCATGCATTAGATTGTGTTTATGTCTATAGAGTAACCCTATCTAGATACTGGCAGACCTGGCAACATTCTTAACATGCTGGGCATATGGTAGTGAGCTATCCATGGTTACCCCTAGATACTTGAAATGTTAAATTTTGTTCAAGTGGGATGCCAGAGGAGTTCTTGATGGTTAGGGCACTGGATCTGTGTTTTCTGTGAGCACCGCTGAACAACATGACTTTCGTTTTTTGTAGTTCAGAATCAGCTTGTGTTTCCTGAACCAGTCCTCCACTTCCTCAAAGCTGAGTTGAAGTTGGTGTTCCAATGGTTCAGGGTCAGTGTTGCTAGTGTATATGACCGCATCATCTGCACAGAGGAAGATCTGTTGGTGACAGGAGTGAGGGAGATTATTAAGAAAGAGGCTAAAAAGAAGTGGACCCAGTATGGAGCCCTATGGTACTACAGAATGGACATGTTGATGGTCAGAGACGACATTAGCTACCTTCACCCGTTGGGAGCAACCTGCAAGATAGCTTTTGAACCAGGACACAGTATCTGCTGAGAGGCCAGCCTTAGACAGAGATGGAAGAATAGAGATAGGTCTATAGTTTGTATGTATAGTGCGGTCTCCACTTTTGTGAACAGGGGTAACAAGGGCAGACTTCAAGATTTGGGGGAATTGTGCCAGTCTGAGTGAGAGGTTTAGAATCTTTGCAATAGACACCAGTATTTCTTCAATGGTAAGGGCAACTAATTTGAGGTCTAAGGAATCACCGCTATGCCTTGATTTCCCGAGTACTTTTATTAGGTATTTCCAGACCATATACAGTGGGACCTCTTTGAAGTAGAAAGGAGATGGTGCAGGAAACGAATCATCTGCCCACTATTCAGTGTCTTCAGTGATGTCCTTGAAGAAGTCTGGTGGGAGGACACTGCCCAGGTTAGTGAATGCATTATTAAAAGCACTGGCTATGGTCAATGGGTCAAAGGTGGGGGTGCCATTATTATTTAGCTTCGTGGGTGCAACCTTAGCATCTTTACCTGTTACATCTTTTATATTGTACCAACAGTTCTTACTTTCACCCCAAGTGTTAGTAAGCTGTTCCCTATGGTACTTGCTGTTTTTGAAGTGAATAGCCCAGATGCACTTATTCCTGGCAGTTTTATATTCTTGTACATCTCCATGCTTGACAGTAGCCTTTGCATTACACCAGAGGTGATCACTGTGATTCATCTAATTAAAGAGGTCGGCAGATAACCAGGGATTGATGATGCCTTGGATTTTCATCCTTTTCAAGGGGGCATGGATATCACAAGTTTAGACATAGATACATAGACAGTGTTGGCAAATAAGGGCCAATGGCCCACCCAGTCTGCCCATTTGAGCTTGTACGTTTACTTTATGTTTTTCTAGAAGTCTGTTGCCCTTTAACCCTGACCTCCAGAATTCCTTTATGTCTATCCCATGCATTCTTAAATCCTGTGATTGTTTCAGCCCCCACCACTGCCTCTGGCAGGGTGTTCCACTTGTCTACCACCCGTACTGTGAAGAAATTCTTCCTCACATTTCCTCTGACTCGTCCTTCCTCCAACTTCATCCCATATCCTCTAGTCCTGGAACATCTTTTTCGCTTAAAATAGTGTATTCCTGCACCCTATTCCTCCCTGTAAGATACTTGTATGTCTCTATCATATCCCCTCTCTCCCTCCTCTCCTCCAGGGAGTACATATTCAATTCCTTCAACCTGTCCTCATAGGACTTGTGATGCAATCCATGTACCATCTTTGTTACCTTCCTCTGAACCTTCTCTACCCTGTCTATGTCCTTATGTAAGTAAGGTCTCCAGAACTGTACACTGTACTCCAGGTGGAGCCTCACTAGTGTCTTATATAGTGGAATTATGACCTCCCTTTTCCTGCTGGTGATGCCCCTGCCTATGCATCCCAGCATCCTATTTGCTTTACCTGCTGCCTTGTCACACTGTTTCCCTACCTTAAGGTCATCAGGGATGATAACCCCAAGATCCCTTTTCTGCTTGGTGCATGCTATATCATCACCCCCCAACTGATATATTGTGCCAGGGTTTTTGTGCCCCATATGCATTATCTTGCACTTCTTTGCATTGAATTTCAACTGCCAAACCCTTGACCATTTTTCAAGTTTCTGCAGGTCCCTTCTCATTCTGTCTATACCCTCTGGTGTGTCTACTTTGTTACAGAGCTTTGTGTCATCAGCAAACAGGGAAATTCTGCCTTCTAGGTCCTGCGCAATGTCACTGATGAAGATGTTGAATAGGACTGGTCCCAGCACTGATCCCTGTGGTACCCCACTGGTCACTCTTCCCTCTGTGGAGTGTCAACCATTTACCACCACCCTCTGTGTCCTGCTGCCCAGCCAGTTACCTACCCACTGCACTACTGTCCTGCCGACATCCATATTCCCCAGTTTCTGTAATAGTCTTCTATGTGGCACAGTGTCAGAGGCCTTTCTGAAGTCCAAATAGGCCATGTCCACTGCCCTCCCCTGATCCACCTCCCTAGTCACCCAGTCAAAAAATTCAATGAGGTTGGTCTGACATGAACTCCCCCTGGTGAAACCATGCTGCCTTGGGTCCTGTAGACCATTAACAGCCAGATGTTCCACCAATCTCTCCTTCAGTAGTGCTTCCACGATCTTCCCCACTACCAAGGTGAGGCTGACTGGTCTGTAGTTCCCTGCTTCCTCTTTGTTCCAAGTTTTGTATAAGGGGACTAATCTGCTGTCCTCCAGTCTTTGGGTACCTCCCCTGTTTCCAGTGATTAGCTAAACAGGATTGCCAGAGGTTCAACCACCACCTCTCTTAGTTCTTTAAGGACCCTGGGGTGCACCCCATCTGGCCCCATTGCTTTATCAACTCTTATTACTTCCAGTTCCTTCAGGACCCTTTCTCGTGTAAAGGGACTTGTGTCCATTTCTGCACCATTCCCACCCCTTGCACTCCCTTCAGACCCATTACCCTCCTCTTCCTCAGTAAAGACTGAGCAGAAATATCTGTTCAATATGTCAGCTTTACTGTTGTCATCCTCCACGTGGCCCCCATCCTCCCCCTTCAGTCTCACTATCCCTCCCTTTGCCTTTATTTTTTCACTTATGTACCTGTAAAAGGTTTTGTCCCCTCTACCTACTGATTTTGCAATGTGCTCTTCTGCCTGAGCTTTGGCTTCCCTTACTTCATCCCACAGCTTCATTAAAGTGCTTGATAAAGTGGTCCAGAGCTATATTTATATCCTTTATGTCATCAAGTAATGACCAGTCAATGCTGCAAAGGTGTTGTTTCAGGGGTTCCAGGTGTCCTTGCTTTTAGCACCCTTCTGAAAATTGTTTTGGGGAGGTTTATTGAATTTATTTGACCAGTTCCAGGTAATAGGGGAGTGGTTGCTTAATGTGTCAGGGAGAACATTCACATTTGTGATACGATCTGGATGACTGGACAGTATCCAGTCGAGAAGGGTACTCATACCCATCTTATAATTAGCCCTAGTAGATAACGGAACAAACTGGGTAAGGTTGAGTGCGGAGATTGCATCCTTAAAGGAACCTACTTCAGGGGAATGCCAGTTGGCATTGAAATTGGCCATAATTATCATCTCAGCATTGTGGGGCAGGTTCATAATGTACTCCATCAAGGTATGGAAGCCTTTGAATTGGTTCTTAGGTGGTATGCAGACAGACACAATTGTTAGAGCTTTATTGTGGGCCCCAAGTAGAACATTGATGGCTAACACCTGGGTGGCATTGCCTAGGCAGTCCATAGGTAATGTGTGTCCCATGAGTGTATCCTTGATGTATATGGCACAGCCACCCCCTCTTTTTGTGATTCTATCCTGTCTAAAGATGGTGTAACCAGGAATAGCAACAGCCAAGTCAGGGATCTTCGGGGAAGGCCACGTTTCCACTACAGACAGGATGTCATGGTTTTGCTGCATGACCCATCCTTGGAGTCTATCTATCTTACATAACAGGCTGCAGATATTGATAGACACCAACTGAATTGAACCAGTCTTGTTTGTGTTGCTAGGTGAAGCAGATCTTACTGGGCCAGGGTTAGGGTGCACATTTACAGACAGTAACAACAACATTCGTATGACTCTAAGCATGAAACCTTTCACTAGTTTGAAATTTAACTTGTGAGACTGACATGAGTTTGAGTTCTTCCTTCTTTTTATGTGCATCACATTAAGGCTAATTGGTAATGACAGTGGCGAGCAGGGCCCAAATTCCCTGATGGACTGCAGCTGCAACAGGAGCCAAGGAGGAGTCCACAAGACTTTGGAGGTGTGTAATAGATTACTGGTTACAATGCCGGGGTCATAGTGGATTTTGTGTAGGAAGGTAATTCCTTGCTGTTGTTATTGCTTAGGTTCTTGTGGTACACCTTGGCTGAACACAGCAATTAAGAGAAGTATTTCTAGTGTGGTGTGAAGAAAATCCATTGCTTTTGGTAGCACGATAGGGTTGTGAGGCATTACAATCCAACAGTGCTTGAAAGTGATGTTAGCAAGGGAAGTGAGGCAGGGATTACAGTAAAAAAATAAAGAGGCCCTCTAGTGGTAGATGCATATAATCTACTAATGGAAAACTAGACACACACAAAAAAAAACAGAGGGGGTTTAGCAGAGGAGGGCAATCAAATGTACAATTAAGTAGAATAGGTGGGAATAGGGGGTGGGATAGCAGGAGGAGAGCAAAAAGAGCTTACAGAAAGGCAGAGGTAGAAAGAGAGATGTTTAACAACACATTTTTGGTTTAAACAGCAATTACTAAAAAGGTTTTTGTACCAATAAAATGCAGTTTAACAGTATACAAAGTCCAGAAGAGCTGTAACACTTGAGTAACGTTGAGCAAAGAAAACAGAGAGGGCTAGTGAAACTAGCCAGTCAGTGACTGCTGCCCAGTAAAGTACCCAAATGGGTAAAAGTTTCATTAATTTCAATATGATATTTTTTATGCAATATAAAATATTTGGGGATGGTCTGTCAGAAAGAATGGCTGTCTTGCTGAAACTGACACATCAAACCCCCCCAGGGATAAGGTCAAAGGACAGGAGGTAGCTTAAACTGTAGATATCTGAGGTGCAATTACCTTGTCAATTTACATTGAAGCCAGGAACTAATATATCCATTTTATAATGCCCTCTGGGAAATCCTTTGATTTGCACTAGGTGTCATGAGAAAGGGGACATAGACATGTGTTTTGCATGTCTTCACAGGAAGTCAGCTTATTACATCAAATAGACCTTTGATATCTGGGTAAAGCAGGTCCCAGACTAAGTTAGGAAAGTCCAATAAGCATTTGCTTAGAGTATACAGCGAATTACATCAAAGAGGCTTTTGATGTCTGGGTGAAACAGTCCACAGACCAATTTTGACAAGATTCATTATGTCACCTATTGTTTTTTTAAATATCTTAGTGGCACATCCTGTGTTATTTATAAATTTTAATACACCAAGGCAGAGTTAGGTGACCTCAGAGAGAAGGCCAGCTGAAAACTGCTTTAAAACATACTGAGCAGACCTTACACAGTGACATTATTATGTGAGAAAAGAGGAACAATGAAGCACTGAAAGATTAAGAAGTAAGGATACCCTAGCTAAAACCAGTCTGAGTGTATGTATTGTAGGAATTTGCACTTTTAAACCTGTTTTGTTTTTAAGACTGTATTGTGTTGGGATATCTTGTACTATATTCACTGTTTTGCTATTGTTATCTATTATAAATTAAAGATATATATTTTAAAAACAGAAACTGCCTGGTGTACCTTGAAACTTCTTTTTTTTATAAGTGAACCTTAGATGGTTATAGTTGAACACTGTGCATGTGCTTATTGTGATACCAAACTGGGAAACAGAAAAGAGTTCTTTTGGTGTTGAATAGAGTTCTAAGGGTTCATTTGGTTATACCTGGTTAGGTGCCCCTATGCAAAGATATCTGGCCCCCCGAAGACAGAATTATCTGAGCCTGACAATTGGGTATGCTAACAAGAGGTTATCAGTTTGAATCCCTCCAGAACTTGGGACTAAGGTGACTCGAACCCACAAAACATACAAGAGGGTTACCTTGTTCTGTTAAACTATTCACAATTCTACGCTCAGAGGTTGGCACTTTGAGAGCAGAGGGCTGACCTGTTGAGTGGGTTTGTGATAGATTAGTTGACAGTGGTGGCATATAAAGTTTGGTGGTATAAGCTTTAGTGTACAGCGTGTCAGCTTGACACTGTTCAGCTCACTTGGAAAAAAAGAAAGGCAGTGTTTTATTTAAAAAGGAAACAGAACTATATCCCTTGGCTTACAGTCAAGTTCCTACCCATTTTATTTTTTTTTCTAAGTGCCAGTCAGAGTAGCAGTAGTCAGGAAAGATGGCTTCCAATTATAGCAGACACACTGTAGAATACTTAAAGCAGTTGTGCAGGGACAGGGGAGTCCCGTTCGAAGTGACAGCCAAAAAGCAGAACCTCATAGAGGCCCTGATGGTAGCAGATACCCAGAGCAGCTAGTCACTGACCATGACTGAAAAGGACCAAACCTCGAGTGTGTAAGGCTAGTGGCCAGTGCTGTGTCCAGGTCTAGTGAGGAGGACAGCAGGGCCACTGTCAGTGAAGGGCCACAGCAGCAGGGGATGGTCACCAGTATCCTGAATCCAGAAGTACTCAGGCTGAAAATTGAGTTGCACAGGATGGAGCTGGAGTTCCAGGAGAAGAGGGAGCGAGAGAACTGAGAGGCAGAGCGGGAACACAGAGAGGCAGACAGGGAACAGCGAGAGGCAGAGAAGGAACAGCGAGAGGCAGAGTGACAACAGAGGGAGGCAGACCGTGAGAAGCATGAGTGCCAGCGAGCTGCAGAGGAGAAGAGAGAGGAACGGTGGTGGCAACACAAACTGGAGAAGCTATGACTCCAACCAGCGGCACCAGAGCAGGTAAGGGGCTTTGGTTTAACTGGGACTGCAGGGCTGGGTTACAAATTGAACACCAAAGTAATAGCCAAGTTTAAAGAGGGGGAAGATATGGATGCCTTTTTAAATTCTTTTGAAAAGTTTGTATTCAGGCTAAAATTCCTTGAGAGTCCTAGAGCTTCCAGCTATCCTCGCTACTTACCGGGAAAGCTCGGATGCACTGGGTCAAATGGACAATAAGGACAGAAATCATTACAGCAAGCTAAAAGCTGTACTGTTAAAAAAGTTTGAATTAACTGCTGAATCATACAGAGCTAAATTCCATAAGTTCAGAAGAAGCCCTGATATGAGCTACGAGGAGCTAGCCATGAAAGAACGTCAGTTTTTAAAATGTTGGTGGGAAGGAATTGAGGCAAACTCTGTTGATAAAATTGAAAATGTGATTTTATTAGAACAGTTTTTTGGGGCATGCCCAGCAGAACTAAAAACATGGCTAGAGGACTGAGATCCCAAAACAGTGCAAGAGGCTGCTGAACTTTCGGACCACTATGCCAAGAGCAGACCTGCTCTGAGAATGAATGGGGTGGGCGTGGCAGTGCAGATAGGAAAAGGTCACCTTCAGGTCAGCTAAAACCCTCACTGCCTCCACTGAAACCAGTTAGCCTCAGGTTTCAGAGAAAAGATTTCTCTAAGAGAAGAATTGAATGTTGGTCATGTAAGGAAACTGGACATATTGCCAGACAGTGTCCCAAAAAGGTGAGTCATAATATACAACCGGGTGCTAGAAAAGAAGTGGGTTGTTTGTGTGTCCCTGGAAGCATGTCAGTGAACATGAGGGAACACATACACCCAGTCATGGTGAGTGGTGTACAGATGCAGGGGTTAAGAGACACAGGGGCATTCCTGACATTGATGAAAGTGGATCTGGTACAGCCTGGTCAGCTTATACCAAAAAAATATGTCACTGTACAGGACTTTGCTGGTGAAGAGAAAACATTGCAAAAGGCCAGTGTTCTCCTGGACTGGGGTGAAATAGGGGGAACTGTGCAACAGGTGGCTGTAGCCAAAACATTAGCAGTGGATGTGATCCTGGGTAACAATCTCCAGCAGGGGGTGATATGTGCAGTTACCCATAGCCAGGTGGCAAGGGAAAATAGTAGTTCCTTGAACCCCACAGAAACAAGTGCGGAAACCACTGAGAGACTGGTTCCCCAGCCTGCGTCTCTAGATGGGGATACTGATAAAAAGGGAGTAGAAATTTCCCCAGTAGCAAGTAACCACACAGCTACAGAGGTTTACTCTGAAGAGGGAGGGGTGACCCCTTGTCAGAGGGTTGGGATTGACAGTGATCTTGAGGGCCCTGATGCTAGTGCTAGTGACCCTAGTTTAGCCACTGAAGGGGACCGGACTCATGCCTTGGGACTGTGTGAGGGGTTTGCAGCTGTTCAGTGAAGTGACCCTAGTTTAGAGATGCTAAGGTCTTGGGCAGACTCTGACGGAACACAGGGAGGTGACAGCAGACGTAAGGTTTATTGGGAAAATGGACTTATGTATACTCAGGCAGTATAGACAGAGAGAGGGATGCTAGGCAGGTGGCTTGTTGTTTCCCAGGGGTATATTGAGCAGTTGCTCAAGATTGTACATGATATTTACTTGTCTGGTCATCTGGGAATTGTACGCACTATGCAGCAGTTGGCTCAGAATTTCTACTGGCCTAACTTCACCCAGCTGGTGAAGGAGTATTTCAGGTCTTGTCACCAGTGCAAAGAAATAGGGAAGGTTGGCAAGAAAACCCAAGCCACCCTAATTCCATTGCCCATAGTGGAGGAGCCATTCCAGAGGGTGGGAATGGATATTGTGGGGCCTTTAAATAGCCCCAACTCCCCAGGGAAGAGATTCATCCTAACTGTGGTGGTTTATGCTACCCGGTACCCAGAGGCAGTCACCCTATCCTCTCTGAGGACGGACAAAGTGGCAGATGCCTTTCTTGGGATTGTCTCCCTTGTTGGGTTTCCGCAGGAGGTAATCACCAATTGAGGGGTTTCCTTCATGTCGGACCTGATGAAATGTTCATGGGAGAAGTGAAGGGGGGGTGCAGAGAGGCATGACACCATATCACCCACAAGCCAATGGACTTGTGGAATGTTTCAGTGGTACCCTAAAGTCAATGCTCCAGGCATTTGTTGAACAGCATGGGAGGGACTGGGAGAAATACCTTCCCCACCTGTTGTTTGTATACAGGGATGTGCCCCAAGAGTCAACAAGAATTTCCCCCTTCAAACTCTTGTATGGACACCGGGTCCGTGGGCCCCTAGACTTGATCCAGGAGGACTGGGAAGGCAAGCACGTCACCTAGTGAACTTCTATTGTGGATTATGTCCTAAGGTTTAGGGAAAGGCTGAAGGAGCTTCTGAGGACAGGCTAGAGCAACCTAGCAGCTGCCCAACAGAAACAAAAAGTGTGGTATGACCGCAGAGCCAGAGCTCACTCGTACATGGTGGGTCAGGAAGTCATGGTCCTTATTCCAGTCCGGAACGACAAGCTGCAAGCTGAGTGGGCAGGACAGTACAAAGTAGTTAGGAAGGTAAATGATGTGAACTACATTGTGGAGTTACCTGACCAAAGACAGACAGAAAGGATGTACCATGTCAATACGATGAAGCCATATGCAAATAGGGCTGACATGGTGTTTGCAGTGTGTAGTCATGGGGAGGGGACGGATGAAGGAGCCCCCTTCTGGACTTGCTGGAAGAGAGTAAGTGGGAGTCCTCTGTGGAGGCAGTAAAATTGTCTCCCCAGCTGACCCCGGGCCAGATCCAGAAAGTAAGGGAGGTTTTAGCAGACTTTGCCTCCTTGTTTAGCGCCAAGCCTGGACTAACCCCCTTAGCGACACATGATGTGGAGACAGGGACACAGACACCCATACGGCAGACAGCATATCGGGTGTCAGAGGCTGTCCAAAAGGACATTATGAGGGAAGTGGAGGAGATGCTGGATTTAGGGGTAATCCAGAGATCCCACAGCCCCTGGGCCTCACCCATAGTCCTTGTACCCAAGCCAGATGGCTCAACTCATTTCTGTGTAGACTATCATGGACTGAATGCAGTCACAAATTCAGATACCCACCCGATGCCCCAGATGGATGAACTCCTGGACAAGTTGGGAGGGGCGACCTGCCTTACGACCATTGACCTGACAAAGGGGTATTGGCAGGTAGAATTGACAGACAGAGCTAGGCAGAGGTCAGCTTTCATCACTCTGATAGACTTATTTGAGTTTAAAGTAATGCCTTTTGGAATGAAGAATGCCTCGGCCACTTTCCAAAGGTTGGTGAACCAGGTGTTAAATGGTGCTGAGGAGTACGCTGTGGTGTACCTAGATGAAATTGCCATCTTTAGTACCAGCTGGGAGGAACATCTATCCCACCTTAGGGAAGTGCTGGACAGGATACAGAGGGCCTGGCTCACTGTCAAAGCCGAGAAGTGCCAGATGGCCATGGGAGAAGTGGCATACCTCAGGTATGTGGTAGACCAGGGACAGCTCTGTCCTAACCAAATTAAAATAGAGGTAATACAGGCATGGCCCAGACCAGAAACTCAGAAGCAGGTCAGGAATTTTCTCAGGACAGCAGGGTACTATAAAAAATTTGTACCCAATTACAGTGCCCTGGCTGCTCCCCTATCTGACCTGACAAAGAAAAGGATGCCCAAGAAAATTACCTGGGGCCCAGCCTGTGAGGAAGCCTTTTCCAAACTAAAGAAGCCACTGTGCAGTGCTCCTGTTTTGATGAGTCCTGACTATAGCAAACCTTTTGTAGTTCAGACTGATGCCTCAGACATGGGTATTGGGGCAGTACTGAGTCAGACATCCAGCCAGGGGAGGGATCACCTAATAGCCTACCTGAGTAAAAAGTGACTTCCCAGGGAGCAAGTGTACTCCACAGTGGAAAAGGAGTGTCTTGCCATAGTGTGAGCCCTAAAGAAGCTAGAGCCATACTTGTATGGGCAGCATTTGGTGGTGCAGACTGACCACATCCCCCTGGTTTGGCTGATGCAGATGGGGAAAAACAATGGTCAACTGCTATGATGGAGTCTAGCTTTGCAAGGCTATGACATGACCATTCTACATAGGGCTGGAGCGACCCATCAGAACTCAGATGGGCTGTCTCATGTGTATGAGGAGTGAACTGATTTGGGAAGCTCATCCCATGCAGGGCATAGACCCCCCAAATTCAGTCTAGGTGGGGAGGTTGTGGCACATGGACAGCTGGTTCTGATTTCAATATGATATTTTTTATGCAATATAACATATTTCAGGAGGGTCTGTTGGGAAGAATGGCTGTCTTGCTGAAACTGACACATCAAAACCCCCCCAGGGATAAGTTCAAAGGACAGGCGGTAGCTTAAACTGCAGATATCTGAGGTGCAATTACAGTGTCAATTTACTTTGAAGCCAGGAACTAATATATCCATTTTATAATGCCCTCAGGGAAATCCTTTGATTTTCACTAGGTGTCATGAGAAATGGGGCACAGACATGTGTTTTGTGTGTCTTCACAGGAAGCTAGCTCATTACATCAAAGAGACCTTTGATGTCTGAGTAAAGCAGGTCCCAGACTAAATTAGGAAAGTCCAATAAGCATTTACTTGGAGTATACAGTGAATTACATCAAAGAGACTTTTGATGTCTAGGTGAAACAGACCACAGACCAGTTTTGGCAAGATTCATTTTGTTACCTATTATGTTTTTTAAATATCTTAGTGGGACATCCTGTGTTATAAAATATAAATTTTAATACACCAAGTTGGAGTCAGGTGACCTCAGAGAGAAGGACAGCTCAAGACTGCTTTAAAATATGCTGAGCAGACCTTACACAGTGACATTATTATCTGACTGAGAAAAGAGGAACAATGAAGCACTGAAAGATTAAGAAGTAAGGATACCTTAGCCAAAACCAGTCTGAGTGTTTGTATTGTAGGAATTTGCACTTTTAAACCTGTTTTGTTTTTAAGACTGTATTGTGTTGGGATACCTTGGTCTATATTCGCTGTTTTGCTATTGTTATCTATTTTAAAGTAAAGATATATATTTCAAAAACAGAAACTGCCTGGTGTGCCTTGAAACTTCTTTTTTTTTTAAGTGAACCTTAGATGGTTATAGTTGAACACTGTGCATGTGCTTATTGTGATACCAAACTGGGAAACAGAAAAGAGTTCTCTAGGTCTTGCATAGAGTTCTAAGTGTTCATTTGGTTATACCTGGTTAGGTGCCTGTAGGCAAAGATATCTGGCCCCCTCGAAGACAGAATTATCTGAGCCTGACAATTGGGTATGCTAACAAGAGGTTATCAGTTTGAATCCCTCTAGAACTTGGGACTAAGGTGACTCGAACCAACAAAACAGACAAGAGGGTTACCTTGTTCTGTTAAACTGTTCACAATTCTACGCTCAGAGGTTGGCACTTCGAGAGTAGAGGGCTGACCTGCTGAGTGGGTTTGAGACAGCGAGCAGGGCCCAAATTCCCTGATGGATTGCAGCTGCAACAGGAGCCAAAGAAGAGTCCACAAGACTTTGGAGATGTATAACAGATTACTGCTTACAATGCCATGCCGGGGTTATAGTGGATTTTGTGTAGAAAGGTAATTCCTTGCTGTTGTTGTTGCATAGGTTCTTGTGGTATACCTTGGCTGAACAGAGCAATTAAGAGAAGTATTTCTAGTATGGTGTGAAGAAAATCCGTTGCTTTTGGTAGCATAATCGGGTTGTGAGACATCATAATCCCACAGCGCTTGAAAGTCATGTTAGCAAGGGGAAGTGAGGCAGGGATTACAGTGAAAAAAATAATGAGGCCCTCTAGTGGTAGGTGCATATAATCTACTAATGGAAAACTAGACAAAAAAAAACAGAGGGGATTTAGCAGAGGAGGACAATCAAATGTGCAATCAAGTAGAATAGGTGGGAATGGGGGGGTGGGATATCAGAAGGAGAGCAAAAAGAGCTTACAGAAGGCAGAGGTAGAAAGAGAGAAGTTTAACAACACATTTTTGGTTTAAACAGCAATTACTAAAAAGTTTTTTGTACCAATAAATTACAGTTTAACAGTATACAAAGTCCAAAACAGCTGTAACCCTTGGGTAAGGTAGAGCAAAGAAAAGAGAGAGGGCTAGTGAAACTAGTCAATCAGTGGCCGCTGCCACAGTAAAGTACCCAAATGGGTAAAAGTCTTATTTGGGCCCAGCAGTTGAGATGCAGCAGCGGTTCAGGCTACCACACCTTTCTCAGGCTGTGTGGGGATCCTTGAAGAACTGGGTAAAAGCAAGCTCCAGTGGTGGCTTTGCTTCTTGTGACCAGTGAGGTAGGCAGTGGCTTAAAATCACAAGCCCAATGTCAGTGGTGTTGAGTACCTGATCAGGGGCCTTACACTTGCTCAGGTCATCTAGGGATCCCTGGGGAACCGGGTGAAAACAGGCTCCAGTTGTGGCTTTGCTTCTTGTGTCTGGTGAGAAGGGACACCCAAGCAGTTCGCACTGAGAAGGGGTGAGAGTCAGGAGAGGGAGTGGGTCAATGAAGCTTTTCTTATTGCTAGACTTAAGTCTTGTTCTGGTTTTCAAAGCTTAAGCCACATCATTGCCAATATTTTGTCAGTGATCTTTAGGGCAACTGCTGGCTCTCAGTGCAGAAGGGCATACTGTATGTTTAGACTCCTGCTTGGACACAACACAGATTTATGGCTGACTCCTTTGCCTGAGCCAGCAAGATGTAAATCCTTTGGTGTCCCCAGGCTGTATTGCCTTTTACTAGCATAGTCAGCCTTGTCAGATCTACCCATTCTTGATCAGGCAGCAGACCTGAATTAGATTAGGCTTGCTTCCCAAGACACTTAATTTTACCTCCTTGAGCTGTGAGGCCCTATATTTTGGGACCCTTCATTTCTGAGGCTCTTCTGTTTGGATCTTCTAGATTAGGTAAGGCCTTAAGGGGCTTCTCAGTGCTTTTTTGATGACTACTGTTTCTCTACCTAAACCTAAACAGGAGCTTTTTGGTCATGTTCTTCTTCCTCATATATCCCAACAACAGTTCAGTGGCGAATGGCTTTTATTCTAATCCCACTTTAGCCCACAAGAGTTTATTGTCTTGCTATGGTTTTGATAACAATGGCTGGCATACCCACCTTAAGGTTTTTATTCACTAGGCCTGTTGTAGCATGAATCCCCATTCCTTCAGTCAAAGGTGACTTGTTCTTGTATACTTTTGGAGTCCCAAGACCTTGGCCCAATGCTTTTTGTAGTACTCCAGTTGAATAGCTGCACCTATTCAGTCTTTCTCTCTTTGAAGTATGAAAGATTACACTGCTTATTCAGGCTGGGATTGCCTGAATGCATCTTGTCCTCCTCTACCGAGTACACTCAGAGTACCTTGACTTACTGTATGATGCATTGTTGGTAGGGACTTCAGGCCATTGACTATCTTCAAAACAGATAAATTGATTTATGGTGCATAAAGAAATCAAATTATTTTTTGCAGGATTCAAAATTCCAGGCTCAGACCAATTATTGTTAGTCTAATTTCAAGCTTTTGCCATGACTCTACTGTCTAGCATGTATTTGTATAAATAAACAGAATGAATATATAAACACAGAAAATTAAACAAAAGTCAGATGAACATAATATAGAACAAGCATTTGTCAATGCCGAACGTTCGCTTGCAGGTATTTGCAGTGGTGTGTGGCAGTTGGACATGGCTTAATGTCTTTAGGGGTACAATTTACAGAGGTGCAGCCCCTTCCCTTTTTGCACAGTCAGACTTTTAATTTCACACCCACCCCATCATATGATGCACAAGAAGAAGTACAGTTACTGTTCAAAAGCATATTTCAAGGGTACCCACTGACAGCACACTGATCAGCAGTCAAAAGGGTTTGCACCCAAGCATTTCAGCCAGTACAGAAATTAATACCTGTCCATTTGCTTTTACCTGTTGGGCATGGTGACTCGGACCGCCCTCTGGATTAATGGCAAGGGATGTGGGACTCTGTGCTGGTCTACTGACCATGAGGTATGACAGTTACAGTAGTATTTCAGGTAGAAATACACTGCAGTGGCTATGGTGACCCCGGTGTTGCCCATCACCAATACCTGTTTCCCACCGCCTAAGGACTGCAGCTTGTACATCTCTAGCTCACCTTCCCTGATCGACCAGTTCACAGTGGCCAGGAACTTGGCCACCCTCTCCTGCATGAGCTTCAGCAGCAGCTCTCTCCCTGCCTCCATCTGGGTCTTGTCATCGGCCCAAGCCTTCAGATGTACCAATGTCTCAAACTCAGCTGCTGCAGAAACAACTGGACCCCGTAAAACCATGGCGCAACACAGTGTCATCAGGATTAGATCCTGCAGAGTGGCACACATGGTGCCCGCAAATCTTGGTTACTCTTCCGTGTGGTCAGTACTGGCATAGCCCAGCGCCAGGATGCTTCTTCAGGAAACTTCATATGTCAATTGTAAATAGGAACTGTCGCAGGGTCAGGGAGGTATAACTGGCATTCTTTTTAGCCAGTAGGAAAGCAGGTAGGTGGGGAGTGGGCGGAGACAGGTGTTCAGGCACTAAACTCAACCGTAGTACTACTGGGAGACATGAGTGTGTGAGGTGTGTCAGTGTCACTCTTGAAATTCATGTGAAACCAACAAATAAACACAAGGCAGAGCACAGGCAGGTCGAAGATGTTCCTCTGTAAGTTAACAGGGGCTTCTGCCAGAGTTAGTTCAATGGGTGAGCCAGAGAATAAGGGTGCAGGGAGGACAGCAGCAGTGGGAGGAAGCAGGAGGGATTGTGATGTCAATGTGCTAAATACACACACGTTACCACTGCTGACTGCAGTAGTGGTTTTCTTTGAACTGTAGAGCACTGCAGCTGCACTGCTGTCATACACAGCTTGCACATCCATTGGTGCGGTACGGTCATGTCTGCTACATGGAGCACTGCATTGGACAGGAAGGCCACCAGCTTCAAAAAGTCATACTGTCCCATAACGTTACTTGTGCATGCACATAAGCAAATGTAAAAAGGACATTGGAGCACATGTTCAAGACAGACAGGGGGCAGCGATTTCCGGTGATGCTGCATTTCATATGGCAGGCTACGATTTGAGCTCCATCGGGTCCACCGATATAATACCTCCTTACACTAATTTAAATTCATTAGCTCCACAATTTCATTAAGAAAGAGGTTTGGATTGAACTGGGGAGTCACCAGAGGCTAACTAAATATAAATTGGTAACAGAAAAAGAAACATACCTCATCTGCAGCACAGCATGCATCCTCTCTGAATAGTATGGCAATGGGCAGTTTGGAATAGGGCAGCAACCTACAAATGCAGTTGTTATAACTGAGCTTCTGGACTTTCAACAAGAAACTCAATCATTATATGCAAAACTAAAATCTTCGGTTGCTAATATTGAAGGGAAAAATCTGAGAAGTGGAACAGTATGCAACTAGCATGGATGGCACGGTCGATTGACTTGAGAGATTGTTTACTTGGCTTCTCCAAGAGACCCAAACCCTTATGGAAAAATGCAATGCCCTAGATAATAGGTCACGCTGGAACAGCATCCGAATCTTTGAAGTACCAGAGGGAGCTGAAGCCAAGAGGTATGTTGTGGACTTTGTTCAAGAATTCTTGATCTTTTTGACCTCTTGCTGCTTCCAATTGAGAGAGCACACAGATTCTTAATGGCAGCACTGGCATTTAGCACACATGAGGCAAGCGGCCTCTTGGGGCACCAGCACGGGTCCGGGACTGGTGGGTGCATGGCATGATATGAATACTGTTGAAGGTATTTTAATTTGGTATTTGAATCTGGGCATTTGGAGCCCTTGCCAGTTCCACCACAGTCCACAGTAACATCTAGGGGCTTGCAGGAGGCCAGGTGCTGGCTGTAGACTCTATTGGCTGTTATGTAAAGTTGGCCAGCCAATAGAACTGCTAGAAAGTGTCGCACCTCTCCTCCATGGTCCTCTACCTTTTCCAGTCAGCTATGTGAGAGGGTAGCGTGAGCTTACAGCTGGAATGTTTGAGCAGGAGAGGCAGCTTTTGCGAGAGTCTGTACAGTATAATCGTCAGGGAAATCACATTGTTTTTGTTTCTTTTTATTTAACCTTTTGTTTTTGTATACTTTTGGAGTCTCAAGACCTTGGCCCAATGCCTTTTGTAGTACTCCAGTTGAATAGCTGCACCTATTCAGTCTTTCCCTCTTTGAAGTATGAAAGATTACACTGCTTACTAAGGTAATTTTGAATACCAGCACAGCAGTTTGATTTTATGCTGTCAGTTTTCAGGAAAAAAAAGTATTCTTTAGGTTGTGTTTCTGTTACCGTAGGCTATCAGCTATGGCACCGGCATCTTCATTAGCATAATGAATCTTTCTCTCCTATCATGTCTTGTTCCTGTCATTCTGTTTCTCTCTGTCCACCAACTGAGATCCTACTGGCACCTTCATTAGCATAATGAATCTTTCTCTCCTATCATGTCTTGTTTCTGTCATTCTGTTTCTCTCTGCCCACCAAATGAGACCCTACTGTCAAGCCAAAGAAAAATTTAACTGTCATTCCTCTGAGTTAGTCATTCCACAGTGTAGTGGTGTGGAGCAATGAGAGGGGAAAGACAGTTTGAGGTTACACACTGTTGTGGCTCGCTGAGACATTTCTCAATGACATGCTGCTAATACTGTGCTTCTCTCTGTTTACACAAACTCAAAACCTAATATAAAACCAAAAAAATTACATTTTTTTGAGTGCCTCATCAGAGAGAGGAGTGGGGACAGATGTTCGAGCTGACGTGCTGTTGTGGCTCGACTGACATGCCAGTCTGACTGACATGTCGTTCTCGATGTCTTTACTGTCAGGCTGTTCATCCTGTGCTTCTCTCCTTCCACCTGCCTCTACTCCAAACAATCAGTAGAACCTACTCTCAAACTTAAAAACATGCATACACACATACACAAATAGATATGCTCACCATTATCAAAACTGATCCTTCTTGATCTCTAAGGTGTACCGTTTTCAGATAATAAATAAAGGAAATCAGTTGACATCTTCTGTGATACGAAAACAAAACTTCATAATAATAATACAGCCCTTTGATGTTTTTGATGTGTACAGTATTTATGTAGAAGTTATTATTGTTTTTGGCCTTTTACATTATTGTAACAAACTTATAACACTAGGGTGGTTGCATAGTTCTGAATGCAGCTGTATTAGTTGTGTGCTGTATCTTTTTCGATCTCTGTATATATTGTAAGCACAAGGCAATATCAGTCTCTGCCAAAAACTGATGTTGCCTTGTGATAATAATATAATACAGAGATTGCAAAAACTATAGCACCCAACTAATACAGCTGCATTTAGAAATATACAATCACCTTAGTGTTATAAATATGTTGCAATAATGTACAATGCCATGAAGTTTGCTGGCTCCATTTCAGATCACTGCCGGAGTGGGAGCTGAGCACTGGTGCCAGAGGACGGTCATTGAATTCATTTTGACTTGACCTCCACTGCACCAAAAGAGCGGCACAGGGTCAAAACCACGCACAGCAGAATGCCGTGCGGTATAAGCACGTTACGTGCTTCACTTTTATTTGTACATCTGTGGAGAGCCCCTCACACCCCCTGTTATGGGGGCTGTGCCCCCAGACCCCCCACTATGGATTCTAACTCCAGAGGGTCCAACACGAAGAGCGCACGGGTCCGAGTTCAGCATAATGTCATGCACTATTATGCGTGTGACATTATGACCCGATACGCCAAAAAAAAAGTGCTACATCAACCCATGGATACAAAAGGAGCATCCTCATCTCTGAAGTGCTCCCCCCTCTGCACACACACACACACACACACACACACACGCACGCACATTAGCCAGAGAACACAGTGTTAAAGGATATAGGGAAAATGAATCCAAATTTGTGTTAAAATATGTTGTTCTGGTAGTAGTGGCTACTACTGTCATGTTTAATAAACAAATTTGTGAGTAAAATGTTGGTTTCTGTTCTTTTAAACACTTATTCGTTCTGTTACCAGTGCCAGCACAGCAGTTTCAGTGTCAGTCAGTGACAGCTGACTGAATCATAATGCTGTGCATGACTCCAAATGCTGTAGTTTAGTTCCCCCGACTGCTCAAAATTAACCAAAACATACACGCAACCAGAGACCAGCACAGCACTCATTTATTCACCCCTGCTAGACATCGAGTCATCAATTAAGCTGTGAATGTTTTGGTACCATATATTGTGGTGTTCATTGGCATTTATATGTCAGTCAGTATCAAGGGATGTGTACATTGTACAGTTCCAGCTCACATAGTGCTCTGACTGTGGCCAGCTGAGGTGGCGAGAGAAGGGCTGTGCCTGTGCTGGTTACCGAGTGTGGAACCAATTTTTTGCGGGTGCAGGCTTGTGGCATACTAAATGATGAGTTTGTGGGACTGTGGATACAAAGACCATACTGACAAAAACTACATATTGAATATGCAGCAAAATATTGTTTTTTTTTTTTTTTTTTTATGAGGTGGCTTGAGGATGGGGTGTTGAACCACTGGGAGATCTGTAAACATGTGAAGGGGATTGACCACTGTACTGTGAGTGACAATTAATAATATAGACTGTCTGCGGGAAGGGCACCACATGCACACTTATGATTTACAACATGCTTGTGTTGCCTGTAAGACTCCCATCGTATACACTTAATTATACGTGTGCTAGTTACATGTTGATGTTTGTGGGAAAATAAAAATAAATATTTTTCCAGCAGATGTTGGACACAGGCTGAAACTTATCTGGCTACATGTTCAGAATCTACCTGGTGACTAGTGGTCCCTCTTCTAGCCCAATTCCTATCAGATTTACACATAACAGATCTCTTGGTGGATGGCAGTCACTCACTCTCAGTAGACCATCCCACGTTACATTAGTTGAGTTATCTAATTGTGTCTGGCTTTTCATCCAATCACCAGTGCTCCCCCCATCCACTGCCAGAGTTCCCACCCCATCCTTACATACTCATTTTTTCTATGACCGGCATGTTCTGTACTAATTTCCCTCTTACCAGAAATGAAAACATTTTTAAACAAGTGGCCCCTAACCCACAACACTGCTCTCAAATCCCATCTATTTATTTCCGTATGAATACATCTGTTTGACCAGATATCTCCCCCTCACCTCACCTCGATCCAACTCCAACCAACCCTCAAATACTCAGTTCCATAAATTATACACAATGTATATTTCAGAAGATGGTGTAGTTGCCCCCCCCACATACAATAAAAATGCCAGCTCCTAATGAAGCACAATTAAGTATCTTACAGAACCCAACAGTAGTCACTGTCAGTTAACTCCCCCCTCTCCCAACAGCCCCAACCCCCCACCAACCAGGCCTAATTCCAGCTACCATTACTTCTCTTATTTCACCACTTCGGCTGGCATCCAAATTAGTGCTCAATGAAGGGTTGTTGGACCAGTTGGGGAGGTGGGCAGGGTGGTTGGATAATTACTGATGGTAGCTGTGGTTGTGGACGAAATGTACTGCGTTGGCAACAATTATTTTCAGTAGTTTCCAATATTGGAGAAACCGAGGGGGGGGGGAGGTGTACAGACTGTCAGGTGAAATATACAGTTTTTTGAGATTGATGTATCTGGGATAATTGCTATTTTGGGAAGTGGGAACCAGACTACCAGGCTATACCACTCCAACTGAGCAACAGAACCAAAACTCATTCATAGGGCTGTATCTTTTTCACTGCTATCACATATTTCATGATATCCAAGAAATGTAACTATTGCAGTGAAAAATTCAGTAACCTAGGAAGTTGCCAAAAATCATTGTCGGGATACAATCACAGCCAGATCCAGCACAGTGCTAGGCTCAGCTGTGACCACAAAATCAGCACTCACTGTGCCAGGTGGCAGCAGAAGTAACTCAGAAGCAGAGATCCTTGTCAACAGTCTGCAGCAGGAGGCACAAAGGTGGAAGTCAGTTATGGGGGAGATAAATAAAACCTAAATACAGATACAAATAATTTTTAGTTTCTGTGAATGGACTCTTACAGTCTTTAGTGGGGCCAGAATAATCTGCAATGGGAGTTTCAGACAGCACCCCCCCCCAAAAAAAAAATACTTTATTAGAAGAAACTCTGATGGCTCAGTGGAATAAAAGCAATACAACTGAACTATTCTCAAGCTATCTGAACCTGCAATGTAGAACATGAATTGCCCTTCTGTTGCAACACAAACCCCCAGCTGGTAAAGAGTGTAAGGTACAGGGACATTGACTTTACTGACAGTGGCAGTTAGTTATAAACAGTTAAACTGGGCACACTTTCAAAGTACACTGTGTGCCTGGCCACACTTGCTCTAGAGAGGACTGGCAGTGCAGTTCAGTTCTGAACATTAAAACAAGCAATCATTGTAAAATGCAACAGCCCAAATACTCAGAACATTTGAACAGTTTTTTTTCCATGCAACAATGCCTGCTCATAAGATATTGGGGTGGGGGGCAAATTAACAGAATTTACAATATCTGTAAATTCTATTGACATACAATAAGACTTGAAAAGACACTTTCTTATAAAAAAAAATGTAGTTTCATGTTTGAATATCTGTTATGTCCTCTGGTGCAAGGGGTTCTGAAAACTAATATTCCCACCACGTCCCCAGTGTCCTTCCTAGAAGCGGTCAGCCAGCCTGAGGGGTGCACACAGCCCAGTCAGATCATCGATGAACCCATGAAGTGAACAGCTGGTGGTCAAAGAAACAATGTGGACACACATCGGGGGGGGAAGCTAAACAGTACACATTAGGTCAAGAACTTGGGTAAGCTGCCATATGAAGAAAAAAAAAAAGAGTGACCCTGTCCATTCTGGTGGTAGCATTTTCAACAAATGGGCACTGGATTAAGCTCAAATGCCTTAGTGCTGCATTTGTGGCTGGATCATATATTAAGCCATTTCCTACCAGGACATGGGCAGGTCCTCAACTTCATGTAGCCTAAATTTATACTGGGAGTTAAGGAAAATGCTAATAATGGCAGTAGTTGTTTTGTGGGTGTGTAGATAATTTTTGACAAAGGTTCATTCTGAGTGAGCAGATGAAGACTTACGATGCAATAACACCCCCACTGCAATGTTTTCTTTGTAATCTATATAATTTATTATCAACAAACTCCCTCCTAGGTACCTCTCAACCTTCTGTCACTTAGGGTGGCATTCCAAATGAGGGACACTGACCCTCACAATGAGGGGCACCTCTTTAAACATGGAGATGCAAACTCAGAACACTGTGGAACCTAATGCCTTTGCTTGTACAAGGTTTATACTTTATTTAAAATATTAGAATATTATGCATTTCTGCTTCAAAATCATAATTTACAGCATGCCTTTCACCTGGGGTTGCACTTGAGCCTGTATTGCTGCTGCTGGCTGGTCAGAGGTTAGAGTGGCATTTCCTATCACCAGGGGAAGGATCTAGGTTTCCATGGACACTTGGGTATCAGGCAGGCCCATGCCAGCTGTACCTTTACAAATGATGTCATGCCAACAACAATGAAGCAATGACCCTTTACCAGTGGAATATTCTAATAGAAATTAATTTTATTTTTTATACATGAAAGAACACCAGTCACTGGCTGCCAATGTTTTCATGATCAAGATGGCAACTCCTTTAAAGCTTATTCCCACAATTATATATGTAGGCTTTCTGGTTGTAGAAGTGCAGCTGTAGCAGTAGCAGTCCCCCATTTCTCAATCTTCATCTTGACCTTTGTCCCTCTACATGTTCTGAAATTTGGTGACTGTAAAACAAATGAGCCTTGTGTTATTAGATTACAATAATTCAATACATAGGCCAGTCAGTTCATTGCTGCCTAAACCTCACAACCTTTGCAGAATTTGACTTGGCCATTTCTTAGGTACAGGCAAGAAATACATTGATATAAGATCATTTTTAAAGCACAATCACAGTGGGGCTGCACTCCTGACAAAGATATACAAACAGTAGGAGGAGACTACTCCAAAAACCCGAGAGACAGCCAAGAAAAATGTAATGTCCTTCTGAACAGTGACATATTCCAATATATATATATTTTTTTAATTTAAACTGCATAGTATCAAACATTCAAGTCATCAACATTTTGTGACCGACTTAGTCACCTCTTCAGCTTGTGAACATAAACCTAAAACAATGGATGCTCAATAAATTTATTATGCAGTAGCTCCCAATGTGGGGGTTAAGATTACTTATATATGCTCGCTTTATGTTGTAGTTGCTGGAGTGCTTTTTATGTTTGCTTGCACGCATGTGCAAGAAACATAGTGCCATCATCCGAGTTTTCAGAGGTGTGGCAGCCCTCTTCCAATTCAGGCAGTGTGTTTGTAGGCGCGGCTGCAGTTCTCCAATGCCTGCTCGACCTGTCTATGACAGCTCCAAAATGCAGTGGAGTACAGTTGAAAGGGGGAGCTACGCTTCAGTGAGCAGCGATAAGATATCGCCTGCTCATGCGCGCTCCCCCTACACACACACACACACGCACGCATACTGCGTGCTGCCCCCCCCATGCACACACTGTATGGCGGGGTGCCCAATCCCTCATCGGCTGTGCGCGCTCCCCAAAAGCCTTCCACATGTCACGCTGGGTGCCCACCCCAGCGTGGCAACTCATCGTATAGCAACGGTGCCCAATTCCCAGTCGGCTCCACTGTCCCCAGGTACAGGGTGCCATGCTGGAGCCCACCCCAGCATGGCAACAGATATATGGCCGATGGGGGTGCCCAATCCCCATCGGCTCCACGCCCCCAACCAGCCATCCTTGTGCCATGCCGGGAGCCACCCCAGTGGGGCAAGCGTCCCGTGTCGTCATTTAAAAAAACAAAGTGCTAATAAAAACTGTCCTCGGCGCTTCTCCCGCCCTCCCACAACCCGCACCCACCCTCGCACCCTGTCTACCCACACCCCCACCCATTTACCTCTGGACCTCGGCGTGACGATCTTCGGTGGACCGGGAACACGTCTGCACTCTTCAGAGCCGACCGCGAACTGAGGAAAAGCAGGTAAGCTGTATAATGGGATAGATAGGGTTTTTTCAACTTTGCTGCATATCTCAGGCATTTTTTGGAATTTTTGCACCAAATTTTCAACATGGGGTTTTTGGGACCCCCTCTCATGAATGCTGTCACTGTCATGGAGTTATTGGGGCCCGAAGGGTGATTTTGCAGTCACTGCATGAAATCACCTTTTGGGACTGATTAATGAAACGACACTGCCAGTGTTCATAAGGTGGGCTCTCAAGAAGCCTATTTTGAAAATTTGGTGGAAAAATTCCAAAAAATGACTGTTTTAAGGGTGTGCGTTGCACAGTTCCTACGCGTGCTCGTAAGTTCGCGAATTTTCAATATTTTCACTCCAGATTTTCAGCATTGCCATTTTACCACACCTTCTTATGAGTAGTACAGCTGTCATTTTTCACATCTCACCCAAAACGTGTTTCCGCCCATGTAGCGCACAATGGTGCAGTCGGTGTGCGAAATCAATGTATGGCACAAATTAAGAAAATCACAGTGACACTGTTCATGAGCAGAGGTCTTAAAATGGCTATGTCGAAAATCTGGTAAAAATTCCTTAAAATGACTGTTTTACGAGCATGCGCTGCGCAGTTCCTACGCATGCTTGTAAGTTCACGAATTTTCAATAGTTTCACTCCAGATTTTCAACATTGCCATTTTACCACACCTCCTTATGAGCAGTACAGCTGTCATTTTTCACATCTTGCCCAAAATGTGTTTCCGGCCATGTAGCGAACATTGGCGCAGTCGGTGTGCAAAATCAATGTATGGGACACATTAAGAAAATCACAGTGACACTGTTCATGAGCAGAGGTCTTAAAATGGCTATGTTGAAAATTTGGTGAAAAAATTCCTAAAAATGACTGTTTTACAAGCGTGCGTTGCACAGTTCCTACGCACGCTCGTAAGTTTGCAAATTTTCAATATTTTCAATCCAGATTTTCAACATTGCCATTTTATTACACTTCCTTATTAGCAGTACAGCTGTCATTTGTCACATCTTGCCCAAAACATGTTTCCGCCCATGTAGCGCACAATGGCGCAGTCGGTGTGCGAAATCAATGTATGGGACACAGTAAGACAATCACAGTGACACTGTTCATGAGCAGAGGTCTTAAACTGGCTATGTTGAAAATTTGGTGAAAAAATTCCTTAAAATGACTGTTTTACGAGCGTGCATTGCGCAGTTCCAATGCACGCTTGTAAGTTTGCGAATTTTCAATATTTTCACTCCAGATTTTCAACACTGCCATTTTATTACACTTCCTTATGAACAGTACAGCTGCTATTTTTCACATGTCGCCCAAAATGTGTTTTCACACATGTAGCGCACAATGGTGCAGTCGGTGTGCGAAAGCAATGTTTGGGACAGATTAAGAAAATCACAGTTACACTGTTCATGAGCAGAGGTCTTAAAATGGCTATGTTGAAAATTTGGTGACAAAAGTCCATAAAATGACTGTGTTACGAGTGAGCATTGCGCAGTTTCCATGCACCCTCATAAGTTCATGACTTTGTAATATATTTTCAGTCCAGATTTTCACCAGTGGCATTTTTCCACACTTCCTTATGAACAGTACAGCTGTCATTTTTCACAACATGGCCAAAATGTGTTTTCACACTTTCAGCACAGAGATGCGTGGTCACTGTGGGAAATCATTGTTCGGGACGGATAAAGAAAATCACAGTGACACTGTTCATGATCGAGGTCACAAAATGCCTGTGTTGACAATCTGCTATAAAAATCCCCAAACTAATTACATTATGGGTGTGCGCTTGCACAATTTCTATGCACGCCGTGACTTCACCAGTTTTTAATATTTTACTGCAGATTTGCAACATTGCCTTTTTACACCTCCCATGAACAGTACAGCTGTCATTTTTACATCCTGTTCGGAATGTTTTTGCAACTGTGGTGCTAAATGCCATAGTCGCTGTGCATAAGCAGCTTTCCGCTAACAAACTGATATTGCCACTGTTCATGAGGTGGGGTCACAAAAAAAAAATGTCGAAAATTTGGAGTGAAAATACCAACGAATGCCTGAGGTATTAGGGTTTCCAACCATAACGCCCAACCCTGTAGAGAATGACAGGCATCAGGGGTGTGACTTGGAATTCTTGCCTGTAATGCTCATACCATTCCACACCCTGCAGCCAGTGAGAGGCATCGAGGTATGCCTTGGACTCTTTGGCCCCAAAGTTCACCCCATTCTCCTATACCGCACCCATCTCACCGTATTTCCTGATGGAATGGGGTGCGCATAAGAGCCAAAGACCCCAAGGCACACCGTGACACTTGACAGTGTCTGCAGGGTGGGGTGTGGTCAAATGGCGTGGCCGTTATGCCTGACGACCCAAAGGCACACCCCAATGCCTGTCACTCTCTGCAGGGTGGTGGTGGGGTTGGCTTCAGTTCAATACTTCACTGCCATTCCTATTACGCAGCTCTGTAACTTCTACACTACCACTGCCAATGCCAGCAAGCAAACATTCGGCATTGACAAATGCTTGTTTAAAATTCCAGCACTTAAATGGGCACTATGAGCTCCTGTTTATACTCCTGCTACTAAATGAAAGTCTAAGAGGTATGTCATCCTCCTGTTCCTCCCAGCCAGCTTCTCAAAACATGACCTCAGTGGAGGAAATGAAGGGGTAGGGGACACTGCAGGCTCCGCAGTGCATCCATCTGCATCCATAGGGCACTGTTAAACCTCCCCCAGCTCCAAAAGGCCCACTTTCCATCTCCCTATAATTATACACCTGAAAAGCTGCTTGAAGCTGTTGCTGCTTCTGCTGTATTGTCATCACTTCTCATCCCCTTCTCTGCCTTGAATGATAACACGTGCTGCTCAGTTGTCCATTCTGCTCTGCACCGCACACACGTCCAACAAGAGTCAGAAGGCTCGGAGGACCCTACATTTCGAAGCAGCTCCCCGCCGCTGGTGAGATTACTGTACGTTTTTAAATGTGCACATAAATCCCGATTCTGCCCCAGCCAGGAATCGATTGGCTCCAGCTCCTGAGTACTGTGGCATAGAAAGTGAACAGCTGATGGAGCATCGGAGCATGCCAAAACACAAATCCAGAGATCTGAGGTGAGATACAGAGAGCGAGAAGGAGAGCAAGAGAGCGAGCGAAAGAGAGAGAGAGAGAGAAAGAGAATGAGAATGTAGCGGAATTGTTCTCTCCTGCTCTTCTGCTCTCCCATCATGTTACAAACATTCTCTCTCTCTCTCTCTCTCTCATCCATTGGTTTGCAATGCGGATAAACAGCACACACTGTAGGTTACAGATATCAGAATTAAATAGTTTACAACCTGAGTATGCTGGAGGGACTTTCTGGCGAAATGTTGTAATATATTTACTTCTGATATTTACACTTTCCAAACTCATCTGATTTGTTTGAAAAAAAAAACCATTTAAAGCATAAAAACTTACAAATCTGGTGTTCATGATCTCTAAGGCATGACAGCCAGTTAATGCCCACCTGAATGGTGATTGCCGTACTGTGCCATGAAAAACACAATTTCAACTGTGAAGATGACGCAAAATGAACCATTTTTAACGCAACCCTCTGAGGATCCTACGTCTCCCCAGACCAATCTTTGTCAGGTTTTATAATCATATGGTCCAGCAGCAAATTTTAACGAGGGCTTGGAGATTGGGAAAGCTGGAATACTGGGACCAGAGAATATAGTTTGTGAATTTGCTACTCCCCGATTGTTCAGCGCCATCGGAAATCTTTAGTGCAATTGTTTGCAATGTTGCGAGCACGTACAATAAAATTCATTCTGTTGTATCCTGCCCATTTGAAAATTATTTTACCGGAGGGGCCACAGATCTACAATGAATTTGAAGCTGCAATTGGTGCCCTACAGGATAAAGGACTGATGCGAGAGGATTATGGAGTGTCAGAATACCTGGGAAAAGTGGGCCCTGCAAAAAAAGTCGTAGCCTAAAGTGTCTGCAGACGGTATGAACTGGAGGAAAGAACAAGGGCTTGATGAGAGCTGCAATTATTTTTTTTGTTCTGAATGCTAGGGCTTGTTTAATTTAATTGTCTACATGTGAGTCTCCTCAGCAATGCTCCAGATAGTTCGATGGCAGCTCCGGTGGATCTGAAATTGGTACCTCATATCTGCAGCAGCTGAGTGAGTACTACAGGGATTAATCTGGGCTGAAATGCAAGAGCGTTTGAAATGTCTGCCAGAGCGAGTTCAGTGAGTGAGACGGGGAATCAGGGAATGGGGAGAACAGCAGCAGAGGGAGGAAATGGGAGGGATCGTGATGTCAATATGCTACGTACATATACGTTACCACCGCTGATTGCAGCAGTGGTTTTCTTTGAACTGAAGACCACTTCAGCCCAACTGCTGTCATAGACAGCTCGTCCATCCATTGGTGGGGTATGGTTGTGCCTGCTACATGGAGCAGTGCATTGGACAGGAGGGTAACACACCTCCAGAATGTTGTACCGTCCCAAAACTTTCCTTGCGCATGAGCGCAAGTGAACGTAAAAAACTGCATGTTATGCGGATGCACAGCTCCTTTACAAAATTCAAAATTGCACAACATTCTGTGATTCCTATTGGTTGGCGGACAGTCAAGTTCTCTGAATTTTACTGTTCCTTTTTTGGTGAATCCTGTAAACCAGTGTCCCTGCTTCATGGAGTCAACTACTTTACTACTCTCTTTGTGGGGATGTGCAACATGGCTCTGACCTAGTTCAGATTCTGGCCCAGATCTCTGGGAATTTGCCCAGGATAATCCAGATCAATCAATTAACCAAAGTGGTGAAAATCATTTGGAATAAACTAATGTAAAATTAAAACATTGGAAGACAAACAAGTTGTGCCATTTTTTTTTATTTTCTTATATCTGTCATAAAGTGCTATTGCATACAGTAGCTGCTCTGATGCATAGCTTCTATAAGCACATAGTCAGGTACATTACAAGATCATGCATAAAACAATTCTGAAGTGCCTTCAATAAAGTAAATTTTGTGCCTTCAGTATATTTTCTGCAGGTAGAATTAATAGATGGGTCATACCATTGCTGTCCTTCAAGTACAGTATATTGCTTGGAGTAATATCGCAGGAAAAGGGAACTGAAGATCTCATGACTTGCATGGACCAATTGGGGTTCAT
This sequence comes from Neoceratodus forsteri, assembly GCA_016271365.2. Lineage (NCBI taxonomy): Eukaryota > Metazoa > Chordata > Ceratodontiformes > Ceratodontidae > Neoceratodus > Neoceratodus forsteri. The sequence goes on from CM028129.1 coordinate 467,600,952, forward strand.
CAGGAAGTCTCAGAAGATTCAAAAAGATCTGAAATTTTGTTGTTGGCACACTTTTCATTCCTACCAGTTCTGGCAGCAAAGGCTTGATTTCTGAGCTAATTTCATATATTACTAACCTGCCTTTTTCTTGATGGGTCCTTTGGGCAGGATCTCAAGTTAGGGGGTCAGCAGCAGCAGGATGAGGGAACTGAGAGTCAAGTGACTTGCACAGGCCAATCAGTGCTCAGCAGGAAGTCCAGGCTGGAGGATAAAAGGACTCCCTCCCAGCATGTCCCAGGCCCAGCACGCTTGTGTCCCAGTGCATGTGTGGGACAGTGCAGGAGTGAAACAGCTATCCTAAAGGGCATGGGGTCATAATGTTGCAGACGATACTGTGCATATGACCACCACACTAAAGAAAACAGTGTGCAGCAACTATAAACAGCTGTTCTCTCCCTCAACACCCCCACAACTAATATAATCAACTCCGAGGGGGTGTGGACACTGGGGCAAGAAATAAAAAATTAACTCAAAGAGATTCCCTACCAGGGAATCAAACCACGATTCCCACAATCCATGCACCACAGGGTCACCATGGGAGCGGCTCCACAGCACCTGACTGGCAGTGGCCAAATACACTGCCTCCTTCCTGGTGAGCAACAGGAGATATCGATAGTATTGCATTGCTGATATTCCCCTGACACTCTACTCCCCTATGCGCTACCTGTAATGCTGTCCTGCTCTGCGTGGATTAGTGTGGGCAGTTATCACCTGGTACCTCCTAAAGCATCTGCAGGTCTCTGGCAATCATTCGCAGTCAGCAGGAAACTCTGCAGGGGAGACACCAGACCAAGATATGAGAATACAAAAATACTAGGTGCAGATATACTGAAATAGCATAAGGTGAAGTAACTACAGGTAGAAGGGTAACAACTAAGGAATAAGAGATACCAGTGGATCCAGAGGATGTGCCATGTCTTTGGCCTAGGTTGTGCCTTACAAAGGATCTTTGGCTTAGTTGATACTGTCTAGTAATCACATTTCAAATAAATAAATAAAATAAATTATACATTAGGAAAGGTAGCTACTGGTATAGGGTGAGGTAATAAATACTACAAGCCTTACTTGTAATTTGACAACAGACAGTCCAAATACTCCCTCTGCTAGGGCATTTACCTGGCTCGGCTCTCAAAAGGCACACAAAAAACATTTGTATTTTTACTGGGAATTGGGTTGTGCCATAGCACTGTGGGGCAGGGCAGTGAATCACACAGTCCACTCACAGATAAATGTCCACAGGCATAACTACACCAAGTAGTAGATTTTACTCTGACATGATGGACTGACACATTTTCCCACAGGGGCTGCAGGTGCAGAAACAAGTACACAAAGTCTACAAAATCCACAGTAGTGATTTACTACCAGTACATTTATTCAGGTCCACCCTGCCTTAGAGGGTAGAAGAAATAAGAATCCTGTCCATATTTTGGGCTATGGACACAGGACAGAGTTTGTCCAAATGAGTGCAAGCAATGCTGGGCTCACATTTTTACCAGTTTCCATTCTTTTCCAGAAAGTGCACTACACCAGGTTCACATGTCCCAGGGTGGGCAATGTCGGGCTTCCCCCTTTACCAAAGTCCCATCTCACAAAGTCTGTTACAGGACAGAGCATGTCCTCAAATCTGTATGAAACAATTCTGGAAATGTTTCCAACTGAGGAAAAGTCTTCTCCTCATATCAAAGACAGAAGCGAGTGTGTAGCTTCAAATTCTAGGCAGAGCGGAGGTAACTCTTTTTCCAAATGAATTCATAACTGTGAAGACACCATTTGAGTATTAAAACAGTCCTCTGACAGTTCATGGAGTAAACGTATCTCAGAGGAGGGCAAAATCTGTCCATTCCAGAAGCTGGACAGCACTTTTCCAGTCAAAAGTCTCTCAGAAATGGGGGAGAACACCAAGTGCTACAGTTACAGGACCCATTGAATCTCAGGATTTTCACCTCCTCAGGGGCTCTACACAGGAGAAGGCCTCCACCGTTACTCAGCACAGTTCTCTCAGTGAACCAACTGAGGGCTGAAAAGGGTCAGGAGAGTGTTGGCACCTCTCCTGAGGCTCTCCTCATTTAGCACTCCAAATTAACTGTACTACATGGAGACAGAAAACTGACTGACACAGTATTATTCTATTGTTGCTTATGTTGCTATGAAAACCACTCCCACTTGGAACCTCTATCAGAATGACTGACAGAAACCACCAAGGGAGCAGTTGAAGTTTAACTCTGTGCTGCCCAGGCTATCTACCCAGAAACCCACTAACTACACAGGTTTCTAGTAATCCAAGAAGGAACCTGGGGGTTACAATATACTTTTCAGGAAAGGAAAGGAAGCAGTAGGAAGTAAACAGGCATAGCAAGGAGGTGAGAGATAACAGAGAAGGTTAAACAGTGAACAAGCATTTGTCAATGCCAAATGTTTGCTTGCTGGTATTGGCATTGGTACTGTATGAGTTAGAGAGATACATAATAGGAATGGCAGTGAGGTATTGAACTAACACCAACCCCCAACCCCCACCCTGCAGAGACTGACAATCGTTGGGAGTGTGTCTTTGGGTCATTGGCCATAACCCTCATGCCATTCCACCTCACCCTACCCTGCAGACACTGACAGGTGTCACAGAGTGCCTTGGGGTCTTTGGCCCTTACGCTTACCCCATTCCATAAGGAAATAAGTTGACATGGGTGCAGTATAGGAGAATGGGGTGAACATTAGAGCTGAAGACCTCAAGGCGCACCTCGATGCCTGTAAGTGGCTGCAGGGTGGGGGTTGAATGGTGTGAACTTTACGGCCGACGACCTCAAGCCACACCCCCGACGCCTGTCAGTCTGTACAGGGTGGGGTGTTACAGTTGGAAATCCTAATGCCCCGGGCATTTGTTGGTATTTTCACTCCAGATTTTCAGCATGGGCTTTTTGGGACCCCACCTCATGAACAGAGGCACTATCAGTTCATTAATCAATCCCAAAATGTGATTTCGCACAGTGAATGCACCATTCAGTGCAACAGGTGCGAAAAGACATTTTGGGCAGGATGTGAAAAATGACATCTGTACTGTTCATGGGAAGGTGTAAAAAATGGCAGTGTTGTTAATCTAGTGTGAAATATGAAAAATTGCCAAAGTTACGAGCATGTAGAAACTGCATAATGCACGCTTGTAACGCAGTAATTTTGGGGAATTTTTTCACCAGATTTTCAACATGGCCTTTTTGGGACATCCTGTCATGAACAGTGGTACTGTGATTTCATTAAACTGTCCCAAAAGTTGATTTTGCACAGTGACTGCACCATTCTGCGCCACAGGTGCGAAAAAAGGTTTCAGGCATGATACAAAAAAATGGCAATGTTGGAAATTTGGAGTGAAAATATTAAAAACTGGCAAAGTTACAAGCATGTGTACAAGCTATTCAATGCACACTTGTAACACAGTCATTTTTTGGAATTTTTTCACCAAACTTGCAACATGGGCTTTTTGGAACCCCACCTCATGAACAGTGGCACTGTTTCATTAATCAGTCCCGAAAGGTGATTCTGCACAGTGATCACAAAATCACTTTTCAGGACTGAGAAATGAAATGGCAGTGCAAGTGTTCATGAGGTGGGGCCCCAAGAACCCCATATTGAAAATCTGGGACCAAAACAACATACATTGGCTGAGATATCAACCTAAATTGAAAACCCCCAATTTACTGCCATTATAGGACTTACCATCATTTCTTCAGTTCTCAGTTGGTCTTTAAAGAGTGCAAACATGTTCCCAGTCCACAGAAGATCACTACTCCTGACCTCCAGAGGTAAGTATGGGTGGGGGAGGGATGCGAGGAGGTGGGGTGCACAGAGGGAGGTTGCAGGTTGGGGAGGGGGCAGACGGGAATGATGAGGAACCATTTTCTTTTTTTCAGGTTTAAAAAAATATGTCATGGGATTATTTTCCTTTTACAGATGAAATATTACAAAATAGATTTCAGCACACTGGGATGGGCTTCCAGTGTGCCAGACTAGAGGGGGGGGACAATGCCAATCCATGGATTGGGCACCTCGAGTTCACTGAAAAAAGGGGGCATGAGGCACATCCAACACCAGGAGTGGGCATCCCAGTGTTGGAAAAAGATAAGAATTACTTTGACACACTGGGGTGGGCTCTCAGTGTGCCACAATATTAGGGGGGTGCATGCCGACATGAGGATTGGGCACCCAGTTGTCGGCAAAAGATATGTTAGGGCTTGGGGGGGCATGCCGACATGGGGATTGGGCAACCCGATGTCACCTTTGGGGAGAGTGTGTAGTGGGCAGCAGGAGCCACCAATTATGCAAAGCGGCAGCGCAGTTCATTGATTTATTTTGCTGAGAAAGGCACACTGAGCAAAACAGTTGCTCGTAAGTCCAGCCTTATGTGCACTGTAATGTGCATGGCTGGAATGTGCCTGGTTGCCGGGAAGGGGGGGAGAGATCTGCTACTGCAATGATGAAACTGTCCATGACTGGAGTGGGAGATTTCTTTTAAGTCTGGTACTCGCTCTGAAATTGCTGTCATCGGCAGCTTCCCTGTTGATTGGTGGCCGAGAGATGTGCCCCTGAATGTGTTCGCTGGACTGTCCAAACACTGCCACACCTATGCAATACTTTACTAACCTCAGTATGTTTCTTGTGTGCTGCGCAGGTAAGCAAATATAAAAAGGTTAAGCAACACAAGAGCTTGGAAAGGGGAATGATGCAGTGTAAAGGGTGTGGAGCCACAGTCTTTTGGACCACATTCTAGAGACTGATGTGCTACTGTGTTCACCTCTCTGGTAGAGGGCAGAGGTGACTGAACTCTGGACCCGACTGGAAAGGGTGCAGAGAACCTTTTGGCCAACCCAAGGACAACCAAGTCTGCTGCCGCCTCAGAAAATGCCTAGGCAGAATGGTTGGACCTTGGTGGGCTATGGGAGGGGTGGGGGTAGGGTACACACTTGTTAGCCTATACCACTGAAAAATTATTTCACTGTACTGGTGGTATGGGACAACCTGGTGGAGGCACCAGCAGCAATGAGAAGTGAGGGTGTAGGGTCCTCAGATATGGAGGCCACAAGGAGGAAGGAAGAGGACCCCAGCTGAGGAAGAAGCAGCTGCTGGGAGGGACTCTCATTAGTGGAAAATTCTTGGGAGTAGGAGGTGGAAGGGAAAAGGAGGTGAAGTGCCTCCCTGGTGCTTCAGCTTGGAGGGATGTGGAGAAGACCTAGAGGATTGCTAGGGTGGCGGGGAATGGGAGGGAGACAGATGTCATTATCTACCTGGGTCCAAACAATGTGGCAAGGGATAAGGTGGGATACTGTATAGTAATTTCAAGGAACTGGGGAAGGGTCTTAAGCAGGCTGCATACAGAGTGGTGTTTGCAAAGGTGTTACCTGTGTACAGCCGGGGAGAGGACTGGATACTCTGCACTAGGGCTTTTCACAACTGTTTTAAGAAATGGTGACTGGAGGCAGGCTTCAGCTACCTTGGGTTAAACAGTCCAAGGGAATGTTGTGCACAGCATTAATATGATCCTGGTGCTATGACAAGGGCTGCCAACTGCAAACTTGAGTAAAACTCCAGTGTCAGTCGAGCACTCTCCAAGAGATGATAGGCAGACATCACACACAAATGGAGGGCTACTCCAGCTTAAGGTTTGACTTACCTTTTATTTCTGCCAGTTTCCAAAGCAAAATACAATCTGAATGGCACACAAACAGCCCTGCACTTTGACCTTAGTCTTCTTGAGGGGGTCCCCTCCAGCAGACTAAGATCAAAGTGCAGGGGTGTTTGAGTGCCATTTAGATTGTATTTTGTTTTGGAAACTGGCAGAAATAAAAGGAAATTCAAACTTTAAGCTGGAGTAACCCTCCGTTTATGTGTGATATCTGCTTATCAGCACTTGGTGAGTATATTGAGAACTGGGTGCAAGCCTGGGAGTTATGGGCCTCCATAATGGAGATGTCCTGAATCCTTCCAAGAGGGAACCACAATCCTTAATGTGAGATTTCACTGTTACTTGGATCAGCATTTAAACAAGCTGGGGGAAGGCGTAATACCATGGGAGAAAAATATTGCCTCCCTCACATGATGAAGCAACAAGAGGGCCCAAGTGGAGGAAACTTCCCCAGGGCAGGGGCGCAAGAAGAAAGAGGTGGGGGAAAGGCAGAGGACGAGGGGTATAAAAAAAGAATGTGGGAATAGAGGAGTTAAACAGACATGAAACGGTGAAGGTAACAAGGGAAGAGTGGGTCAGTGGGAGCTTCAGGGACCAGCACAGGTACAGGGATGAGTAACAGGGAGGAAGCCAGGGAGGGAGTAAAGTAAGAAGAGCCATGTGTGCCAATTCTAGGAGTCTGGGAAATAAAATTCCAGACCTGGATGCAATCAAGGATGAGGATGACCTGGATTTGGTGACCATAATGAAGTCACAGTGCACTGATCACCATGACTGGGGTATGGTCATATCAGGCTACTCCCTCTTCCAGAGAGACAGGGAAGGGAGGAGTGGTTGTACTACAGTATATGTGAGGGAAGGACTCAAGGCTGCAGAAATACAAGGGCACTCAATAGCAAAAGGAAGGGCTGGAGGTTCTGTGAATTGTCCTGGAATCAGGAGATGGGGAAGCTATCCATACAAAGGTTGTATATAGATATCCAGAACAGGGAGGGGAGTTGAATAGAGCACTTGGAGAGGACATCATCAAACAGGCAAATAAGGTGGCAGGTGCTGCTAGTTGGGGACTTCCGTCTGCAAGATGTGGATTGGAGCCTTCCAGCTGCAGCTTTGGAAAGGAGCAGGGCCATCTGTGACTCCATACAAGAGATTTTTCTCGGGCAGCTAGTTAAGGAACCCACTAGGGACTGGCTGTGCTGGATCTGGTGCTTACAGACAGGGACAACTTTGCAAAAGTCATGGTGGGCAGTTTCCTGGATACCAGTGACCACTATACAATGTGATGTAACGTAAGACAGGAGCAGAGATCAATCACATAAGATGAGGGTCCAGGACATTAGGAGGGCAGATTTTAAAGAAATGGGAGACTGCCTTAGAAACTGCCTAGTGGGGGGGAAGGGGATTGACAGGGAGGGGTAGATGAACAGTGGGAAAAAATAAGAGCGAGCATAATGAGACAACCAGCTCTGAGTGAAAAAAGTGAATAAAAGCAAAAAGAAAGAGAGATCATTATGGTACTCTAGGAAAAAGGGGTTGCATTCAGGAGGTATAAGGAAATGCAAAGGGAGGAAGACAGGGAGGAGTACCAGGTTAAACATGTCAGATGAACCTGATTAATTTGTCTTGGAGACCAGTGAACTAGATCAGGGGAGGGCAGTGGACATGGTCTATCTGGACATTAACAAGGTCTTCGACACTGTGCCCCACAGGAGACTGATTAAAAAATTGAGCAGACAAGGAGTGGGATTCAATGTGGTGCTTTGGGTTAGAAATTGGTTAACAGATTGATGACATATGGTGGTGGTTAATGTTACTCACTGTAAATGACAAAGTGACCAGTGGAGTGCCACAGGACTAGGTACTGGAATTTGTCCACTTCAAGGTCTTCGTAAGTGACATCACAGATGAAAAGGAAGGGAAGGCATGACTTTTTGCAGATGATACCAACATCTGTATTGGGGTTGATGATTAGTAAGTGTGGAAAATATGCATAAGGATCTTGCGAAACTCAAGGAGTGGTCAAAAACATGGCAGCTGGGGTTTAACACCAAAAGGTGCAAAATTCTGCACCTACAGCATAGGAACCATGAAGCTGAATATAGGATGTAGGATAGGTATTGACAGTCACTAAACAGGAAAGGGACTGTGGGGTTATCATAACCGATGGCCTCAAAGTGGCAGAGCAATGTGACAAGCAGTGGGTGGAGTCAGTGTGATACTGGGATACATTGGGAGTGGTACCTCAGGCAGCAGGAGGGAGGTGATGTTGCCACTGTATCACTCACAGGTGAGACCCTGCCTGTAGTATTGTGTCCAGTTTTGGAGGCTGCACCTCAGAAAGGACATAAACAGAATTGAATCAGTTCAGAGGAAGGCAACTAAAATGGTGTAAGGATTGCACCAAATGCCCTATGAGGAGATATTGAGGGATCTCAACATCATGGAAGAGAAGAAAGTAAGAAGAGACAGGATAAGAGACATACAAGTACCTCCCAGGGTAAACAGGGTTCAAGAGGGGAATGTCTTTCAAACAAGAAAAAGGACTGGGACCAGAGGTCATGCAATGAAACTGGAGGGGTGCTAAGTTAACATGCGATGTGAGGAAGTACTTTTCACTGAAAGAATGGTAGACACCTGTAACAGACTGCCAATGGAAGTGGAGGAGGCGTAAACAGTAGGGGGTTTCATGCATGCATTTTTATTGATTTATTTATTTATTTAAAAATTGGTAACCAGGAAAGGCACACTATGCTAAGGCTCATTTCCAGTAAAAGGAGGGATGGGAGAGAGGAGTGAAGAAAGGTAATAGGAAGCAAACCAAACCAGTATTTAACAATGAAGGAGGCACTGTGGGACTGGTGACATGAAGGTGGTGGGAGGATAGAGAGGGAGGACTAGAGGGAGCAGTAATGAGTACAAAGGGGAGAGTTGATAGCAAAATTACAGAAGGCATTTCAGAGGGCATCCAGTCTGGCAAGGGAAGAGGAAGGGGAGGTGCCATAGACCACATATGCATTATCGAAGACCAGTAGAACCATTTTGATGACCAGCTCCCAGTGGACCCAGAGAGACATGCAGTCCTTGTTATGGTTCAGATTACTGAGTTTTGGACAAAGTTTGGCATGGATGATGTCAATGTTGGCGGAGAAGACAAGGTTATTATCAAGCCACACTCCAATGTACTTGAAGGCAGGGACAACCTCCAGAGAGGTTCCATCCAGCATGGAGAAGAAATGTGAGGGCGAGAGCCTGGTCAGTTTCTGGCTGGTGCCGAAGGTCAAGAACACTGTCTTCTTGGTAATGATTCTGAATTCTGGTGTGGAACCAGTGCAGTACATTTTGGAAGTCGTGCTGGAGCTGACTTCCACAGCTGAAGCCAAAGTGCCAGAGATGTAAATGACCATGTCATCTACATGCACATGAATATGTGAAGAGACATAAGCAGAGGGCAGGTCATTTAGAAAAATTGAGAACAGTACAGGACACAGGATAGAACTCTGTGGGGACCCTGCTAGGATGGGAAGAGGGGGACAGGACTAGAGCTGGATGATAGCTGAGAATTCTGCTTTCATGGATCTTTCACAAAATGTCAGATATTTTGTGAAAGTTTTAGAACTTCCACCATCAGAGAGATTGGAATCTTCCAAATATGTTTGGCAAAATTTCATCCTGTTCTGTGGATTTTTTTGGATGAACTGCGGCATAATACACATGAACTGTGGAATAATAGTTCTGAGGAATTTTATTCTACAGTTTAATGGATTATTCCACAATACATGTAATTATTCCGCAGGTCAGTGATCAGTTCTGAAGACTTTTTTTTCCTGCAGTTGAATACATTAATCAACAATTCATAGATTCATTCAGCAGGTCAGTGACTCATTGAACTGCAGAATAAAGGTATGAATTGTGTATTATTGTATTAAACTGCAAAAAAAAAAATTCAGCAGAAATCACCACTGACAGTGATCAATTCCGCAGTTTAATACAATAATCCGTACTTCATACATTTCTTTCACCGTTCTAAGTAGTAATTTCCACGAAAGTTGCTAATATGATTTTTGAACTTTCGAAGAAGCAAAACTCTGACTTTTGTGGAAATTCTACCAGTGGAAGTTTCTTTTCCCACAGCTCTAGACAGGACACCTCCCACCTATACTGACTGTTGATGGCCCATGAGATATGAATAGAACTTGTCAGTTGAGTGGCCAGCAGTTCTCAGCTTGTCCAGAAGGGAGAGGGTGGGATAGACATAAGGGAATATTAGTGAATAGGCAGGGAGGGAGGAGAGTCACTGGAGATCATTTAGGGTCTGTGGAGGCATACCAGGAAAAGACCATCTGGGTAGATTGGGTGTGCCTAGGGGTCCTTTTCTGCCATCAAATTAAATATTTCTATGTTTCTTGTACCACAACTTAGATGGAGAAAGAAAAAATAATACGTGCGAATACAAAATAGTTTAAATCTCACAAGAATGTCAGTTTGCTGGCCTCAGCGGCAGTCTGGAGCTGAATAACATTTTATGGTACAGGCAATCCCTCAGAGACCTGACTTAAATTTAGGTGTGGACTTGTCTTGAACTGGACTTGGGAATCTGAGCTGATTTGGAGAGGCAGGGTGCTTGTCCAGAATGGAATCAGAATCATTTACCCTAAGCTGGTACTGTGGTGATCAGAGTTACGGGTTTGTCTGGCACAGTGCTGACCGTGTTTGTGCCTGAGCATGGGATGACAGAACTAGTGTTGTGCGAAATTGAAAACTTTCACCCAGTGAAATATTTTGCATAATTCACGCATTATGTGAAACATCTCGCAGGGTGAAATGCGAAATTTCACCCCCAGAGCAAGCAAAATTTCACCCACAAACTGGCATAATTTGCTGCTCGAGGGTGAAATTTCACACCCTCAAGTGAAATTTAATGTTTCCAAAGTTCTCCCTGGTGTCTAGTGGTCCGCTTCCCCTGGCCTCTCTCTCTCTCTGGCCCAAATTATTCTTCCTGGTGTCTAGTGGTCATCCCCAGCCAGTCACTGGCTGTAATTGAATAAGGCCCCCATTACTCTGGCCCCCTCAAGTACTTTTTTAATAAAAAAAAAAAAAAATTAAACCCACACTCCCTGGTGTGTTGTGGTCCAGTCCCCCAAGGCCTCTCACAGCTCAAATTATTCTTCCTGGAGTCTAGTGTCCCCAGCTGATCACCAGCCATAACTGAATAAGCCCCCACACCCAGTTACCTTGGCCCCTCATTTCCTTTTGCTAAAAATAAATAAATAAAACCCACACTCCCTGGTGTCTAGTGGAGCCCCCACCCTGTCATCATGAGCTGGTACACCTCTCCACCCCAGTACCACAATCAGGCCACCAGCACAGCCCTTCACTCACCTCCACAGCTGGCGGCCTGACTGAGTGCTTGAATGAATGCTTGTTCATTTAAGCACTCAGTCGGGCTGCTGGCCATGGAGGTGAGTGGAGGGCTGTGCCAGTGGCCCGACCGTGGTAATGAGGGGAATCAGGGTGGGCACTAGCTGATGATGACAGGTTAGGGGGGTGGGAGGAGTTCACTAGACACCAGGGAGTGTGGGTTTTATTTATTTATTTTTAATAAAAGGAGGGGGCTTTATTTAGTTATGGCTGGTAATTGGCTGGGGGACCACTAGACACCAGAGAGAATAATTTTGGTCATGAGGCCATGAGGGAATCACTGGACATCAGGAGTGTGAGTTTTATTATTTTTATTAAAAAAAGGATACTGAGGGAGCCAGGGTAAGGGGGGCTTATTCAATTATGGCTGGTGATAGGCCGGGGAAACACTAGGCACCAGGGAGAATAATTTGGGACGGTGAGGGGCTGGGGGGATGGGGGACCACTAGACACCAAGGAGAGTTTTACATAATGGAATGGGAATGGCAGGGTGTAAAATTGCAGAGAAATGTCACCATTTCACGTGCAATTTCTCAAACAATTTTGCGGGGTGAAATTTCCAATTTTACGGCAATTTTGTGAGAGAAATTTTATTTCACAACATCTCTTGACAGGAGTGGAGGCCAGCAGGGAGGGCTAGGAGTATCAGAGGGAAGCTCTCCTCCCTGGGGTGGGGGAGGGATTAAGCCAGCACTACCCTTGAGCAGCTCCTAGTGGCTGGCTGTGGTGACACACTTTGTGGTGTGGGTGACCGCACACCACCTGTGTGCTCAGCCAGGAGCTGCAGGTGTGCGACTCAGGTGGCCGGGGAAAAAGACTTGAAAAATGGCCACCTGGCCAGCCTGATGATGGTGGCCTGCTCTCCCATTTGCTCTAATAGCCTGGAAGAGTCAGTGCAGTGCCATCGCTACCTCCTGTGAGGACTGCATAATGCCTTAAGGCAAGTTTCCCCTCCCAGTTGTGACCTGAAGAGATAAGTCAGGTCGGCCAGAAGTGGTATGATGGGGCAATGGATGGCAAAGGGAAGAGCTCAGCAGCGGGGCGGGGCTTTGACACTTGAAGAAGTGGTCGACTGGGAGGGCAGTGGGGGCCAAAACAAATCATAAAAAAAAAAAGAATCAGTTTACCCTTTCCTATTTTTTCCCCCTTGGGAATTAGCATTCATCAATTATCTGCTTGTCTGTGACATGGGTTAAAATCTGTTTCCTATGCACCCATCTGGCCCTGTTATCTAATTTTCAAACTACAGTTTAAAGCTATTTCTTATTGCTCTTTCTTCCTTGGTGAGTCTTTTCAGGAGGTTATTCCTGTTCTCAGATTTTCTGTTGCACTGTCAAGTCATACATGTGAAAAAGCCATGGGTTTCTTAGATGACATCTTGTTACTTCCATTAATGGTTTGCAAAGTCCTCATCCGTTGATCTTGTTGCAGTGAGTGTTCTCTGCCTTATTTAGAGATTGACCCACTCTGTTTTTGCAGCTTCTTTCCTTATTTTGTTACCATCAGCTTGCTCTAGGTTTTGCCGGGTTGCCGGCTTGGTGATGGTACTCCATATATAAAGTGGTACCCATGCTCCTCTGCACTTTTGGAAAATGACTACCTCTTTTCATTATTATTCCTTATTCATTTCATATTGTTGCTAATTTTAAACACCCCCTTTTCCTTGATTCAACAGATGAGGAGTACCAGTCATTAGTGCAAGTTCTTCCTCTGGGGTTTTTAGCTTGAGAAACTCAGTCTTGGTGCAATTCCTCAGGGCTCTAACTACCACCTCCAGGGTACTACTTACAGTCTGCCACATTATGGGTGTATACAGGAATCCACATCACAGCAGAATCAAAGTTATTTACTTGTAATATCAGTTGTGCTGCTAGTGTGGATTTCATCCACACAACTGTTTTTTTCTCCCCTAGCTTGAGCCTTGATGAACAGAAGTTATATTTACCTTCATATAGCTGGTTAAATCAGCTGTTTGAGGGGCTAGGGACCATGATTTTCCATGAAAACCACAAACAAATGAAAATAAAACAGAACTGGTGGTGGGGATATGGAATTAAACATTTTTCAATGTTCAAATCTTTGGACACTGGCAGTTCTTTATGCCAACTAGATGTCTGCAGGGGTGTCTAAATGACACATTGTTTACACTCTATTATTGTCCTTATACAAATAATGTTGTTATCTGTAGATTGTGAATGGAATAATGCTTTATCTTATCACCTTTAGTCAGCAATGCACTCATGCTGGGTCACTACCAATAGACACAAGACTCATGCTTACATAAAGGATTCTGCTATAGTGTGGATGAACACCACTAGCAGAAGCAACATTTAGGGATGGAAAAACCTTTCTTGGTTCTTTTCATTACATCACCAAAAGATTAATTTTTTCACACCCTTGTCCAACTGGCAATTTTTATATGTACAGCTATGGGCTCATTGCATGACTTTTATTTTCATTTTCATTTTTATTCTGTTTTTCTCCAGATTTCCCATACTGGATCATGGACTTCATTTGTGGTCCACAAACCAGATGTGTACCCGAGTAACCATTCTCTGTTCTACTTTGGAGTCAGGGCAAACTCACCCCCATTGTATTCATTGGAAAAACACAATTTGGTACATAGAAACATAGACAATGATGACAGAAATAGACCACTGGAGGCGTGGCTAGGCAGCCGACAAAAATGGCCACCTAATTGTGAACTCCAGTACTGCCCTAGCTTAATCCCTCAAAAATCCTTGCCATTCCTAACAACTGGACATTCTGAGACAAAACATCTGACAGACGCTTACCTGCTGCGTTCCAAGAGGCAAATATTTAAACTGTCTGTCCAAGTAGGTTATAGTTCTTTAGTCATGAACCCAACCAAGCCTTACTATTGAAAATGTGGGAATCCTTGCCAGGATGATGATGGCACCAGGCAACCTGTCTGACTGGAACCTGCACAAAATGAAAGAGATATTCAAGAATGGAGCATCTAATATGTCAAATGAGTAAACTGGACGAGGCCACTCAAAAATAAACTTGTACACTGTAGATGTGTCAGAGATGGAGAATGTGACTGAGGAAAGAATCACCAACAAGGAGAATGAGACATAATGAATGATGGCCTACATCCATGACCAGGACCATACAATTGAACTGCTGTGGGAACAGGTGGAAGACGTAGAAAATCATGCCTGCAAAATTAATCTAAGACTGGTGGCCTTTCCAGAGGATTTTGAGGGACCCAAAGTCCACGAGTTCCTGAAGACAGCTATCCCTGAGATCCTGGGCTGCAAATGTCAGGGTCCACTAGAAACAGACCACTCCATTGATCTCTAATCCCAGAACGTCACGTCACGTAAGACCAACTTGTGCCAGATTTCACAGATTTCCAGACAAAGAACTTATAATTGGCTGGTGAGAGAAAAGCATAATCTTTGGTGGCAAGGCCACCACATACAGATTTTCTCAGATTCCACCCCCCCCAGCCCTCTGAGAGTGCCTAAGGACCTACACAACAGTGCAATCAGCCTGTGCTGACCTGGGGACCTTGTACCCCCTCTGCTATCTGGCCACTTTGAGCATTTTAACTAATGGATTTGCCATATCTTTTGATACCCTGGAGGAGGTCAGGTAACACCTTCGCACACACCAGCCCAAAACCAACTTAGCCAAATACCTCCCATCTCAAGCATTAAGGAGTAGGACAGATTAACCATAAACCATGGACACAACATACATCCATGATCACCATGGGGGTAGAAGAGCTGGGCCACACTCACTCATTCCGCCAGTGAGGATGATAAGTGACTCTTACCTCCCAAACAGAAACAGAAAAGCAAACAGAAGAAGTCGGGGCCAGACCAAACAAAGAGTGATTCCCCAAACTTTGTTTGGGGAGCGGGACATGCAGTGTGGATTCAAAGGCCTCTTTGTGCTCAGCTCCATCATACTTCGGAAATTAACACTTTACCACCCTGCAACTGTACTTCATGATGAGACCCTGACGAGCTTGCCAGCCCATCCAAAGTAGTTGCACTCATTCATTCACCTTCCAAGATAAAGACGGACTGAAGAAGCAGCTGCAACATGCTTGCTGGTGAGTGGAATTACCAGTGTCAAGTAAATTAAAGACAGACCTCCTGACTCTGCTCGGTCATCTGCCACAGCCACTTAAACTCCTCATATGGACTAAAATGTGACTGCTTGTTTTAATTAATCTCTTTTCCAGATTAATGCTCATAATCACCCTAAAGGAGGGATTCAGTGTCCCTTAGCCACCTTACAACCTCCACCAGTTAAGGTGTATGGTCCTTAACAGGGCTGTGAGGTAAGGGGGAGTGCTGGGCCATTAAGATGTGATCCAAATGACTAGCCCTTTTAATTCAGCATCTCACCAGCACGTGTAATGCACCAAGTGACTGTGTTTTTTTTTCTTCTCTCTTGTCCTACTAGCCTCCCTAGGACTGCCTCAGCTCACACTTCCTAACTGCAATTGTACTCAAAGTGACAGCCCAGTACAATGGATTAGGGTCCATATTGATGCTCCCCCCCCTCCTTGCACTAAGACATATTGTCAGGGGACAATCCCCGCTGAGTGTCGATTGTAGCTGTTAATAAGTAAGTGAAGATATGAGTCGACGGGCCTACCAATGTGGATTAAAGCACTTGGACTTGCACTCTCCATTTTGGAGAGGGGGTACCCACCCAGGAATTGACCTTTCAAGGGTAGACTAACCACACCGAATGATCTGACTGGCTGTAGGATACCATGCCAACCCCCTACCCTATCCCATCCATGATCTTGGAAGGGGGAGCTAACACCTGTTCCTGCCATATGGTTGCTGGAGGTTGCACAGAGGTGGAGTGGGGATCTTGAAGGGTCAGATATGGGGAAGGGGCATGTTACTGTTACTTTGTTATTTTTTTATATCTGACTACTGTAGTTCATTTGTCCACATACTTCAGAACCCGACTGGAAGAGTGGTAGGGACCCCAGAGGGCTGCAAAGGGGAAGGGGGGAAAAATGTCTAATCATCTATGCTTAACATTAGTCCAATGTAATGGGTTCACTATAGAGATTAAAATAGTAAGCTGGAATGCTTGGGGCCTCAATTCCCAATTAAAAGGAAGAAGGCAATGTCACATCTTGGGTGCTTTAGCACCCACATAGCTTTCCTACAGGAATCCAGACTAAGCACTGCAGAGGTGGTGAATCTGAGGAGAGTCTGGGTAGGGAGTGAAAGGCATAGCTTTGCCAATATATTCAAATGTTTTCTGTTTTGTTACACAAATTCCTAGGGTGGAGGGTGGATAGGAGGAGGTCTGACAAAGAGGGGAGAGGACTGTTGGTGGCAGTGATCACCCAGGAAGGTCAACTCATCCTGGCCAATGTTTATGGGCCAAACACAGATGACCCTATATTCCTCCAAAACTTAAGCCGGGAAATCTCTGACTTTAATACAGAGAATGCACTCTACTAGTGGGGGGTCTTAACATCACCTTAGAGGCAGATATAGACAGGAATGGTGGGGCATCAGAACCATATTCAGGGGCTGCCAAAGACAGAGAACATGGCCTTATGGTTGCCTGGTGTGCCCAACATATCAATGTCCGAGATTATACTGCTTCTCTGCAGTTCGCAACTACTCTAGCAGAATAGATCTGTGGCTTGTCAGCCTGAACATTTTAGCTCAATTAATTTTATGCAAAAATCCACCTTATAATTGTCTCTCACCATGTCCCACTGGAACTTAAGGTCCTCTGGGGACCTGTCCATAAGAAGTCTCCCATTTAGAGACTTAATCCCCTACTCCTGGAGGACCCAGCCTTCCAAACATAGGTGAAAGAGGAGGCCAAATCCTAATGGACTCAATCCCTGCTTCCCCAGCCTCCCTCCCGCTCTCTGTTTCTCCACTCAAACCTTTCTTCACTAGCGCCCCGATCTGTATCTCTCATGTCATGCTGATCTGAGTTGCCTTCCTCTCAGTCTCAAACCCACCCCTACTCAATCATAACCTTCACATCAGAGGCCTCATACGATCTCAACTTATAAACTCTAGCCTGCCAAAAGTAATCTTGCCTTCATTCCTGTACATTACCTTTATACTTTGTATACATTGTATTGTATAATAATGCTTGTACATACTGTTGTAATCTACTCATTTTGTAACTCTGTTTCACTTCTGTGTACACTCTGTACCCAGGTCGCACCTGGAAATGAGTCCCAACTCTATGTGCCTTTCCCACTCATCAATTTTAAATAAATAAAAAAATAAATAAATAATGACAATGGGGAGGTGTTCAATTCCACTCTATGGGAGGCCTTCAAAGTCATCTTATGTGGCAAAATAATGCCATACACTGCCCAGGGGCAGAGGGCAAGAGAAGCTGAGCAAGCAAACATGGAAATAGAATGAAAGGACATGGAAGCACAATGTAAGCAGGCTCCTCATCCTCCCCCTCAGGAATTACCAACCAAATTGATCGGTATCAGAGTGAAACTGAATGAACTGCTACACGAAAAGGCCAAACTAGCCATCGAATGCCTACAACACTCATTCTGGGGGTTGGGGGAGTTCAGCAAGCTGCTGGTCTACCGCTTAAAATGTAAGTAAGTGAACAAGCTTATCACAGGCCTCAAAGATGTACAGGTGCCCTAAAATGCAACCTTAGGATACCAGCTCAATTATGCAACGGTTCTACACTAAATGGTATGCATCTCCTCCTGCTCCCCCCTCCCCAAAGTGGAGGACATACAGAAATTTCTGTATCCTGTCTATCTCTACCATCACACCTACTCAAGCCACAGGCATGGAGGAGGTAACAAAAGCCATTAAATCCCTGAACCTCTGCAGAGGCCAGGGAAGGGATGGCTTCCCGGCAGACTTTGACCACCTCCTGGTGGAGGACATAGCCCCACAACTCCTGAAGGCTTTCCAGGATGCCCTGACACCTGCCATACTCCCATGAACAATAAGAGAGGTAGTTATAATGGTGCTCCTCAAGGAAGGGAAAGATTAGTCTGCACCAATCAATTACCACCCTGTGTCACTCATAACCACAGATATCAAAATACTGGCAAAAGTGTTGACTACAAGGCTTGAACAAGTCATCTCCTCTTTAGTCCACCCTTCCCAAGTAGGCTTTGTGAAGGGGTGCAATAGCTCAGCCCACCGAAGGAGACTGTTTTCCCTTATCCACAGAGTGCAGGCTAAATAATCTCCAGCTATGGCACCAGCAGTGGACTTTGAGAAAGCCTTGGACTCTGTTGAATGGTCATACCTCTTGACTATACCTGAAAAGATGGGACTTGGACCCACCTTCAGATAATGGGTTCATCTCCTGTACACTGCACCCACTGCCTCCATTCCAACTAATAGCCAAAGATCCCTACCCTTCCCACTACAAAAGGGGACTAAACATCGCTGCCCTTTGTACTACCTTTCTGTTTGTCCTAGTCATTGAGCCTATGCCTATATATATCATGGAACAACCATCCATGGGGTTAAGGTGAAGGACAGGGAGTATACCATCTTCCTCTATGCAGATTACCTGCTGCTTACCTTGTCTCAGGCCACTGAATCAATCCATCCCATATTGTCCCTGCTGCAGACATGTTCTATGGTCTCTGGGCTATGCGCGAACCAGAGTAAAACTGAGGTGCACCCCCTAAACTCAGTCTGCCCATCAGAGGCCTTCAAGCAGCGTGGCCTGGCATGGGTCAAAAATGGCATCACCTACCTGGGAGTCAGGCTCCACAGAAACCTGACCAAAATGATAGCCATGAGCCTCAATCTCCTTCTTGCCTCCACCAGAATTGAACTACAAAGATGGAGGGCCCTTAATCTCTTCATTGTGGGTAAAACTGATGCCATTAAATCAATAGGTGCTTCTGGGTTCCTGCGTATCCTGGCCCACCTACCCTTGGAGATCCCAACATTGGGGTTCCATAAGATGGACAAGATCCTGGCATATTTTCTATGGGATGGGAAACCCTCAAGATACAGCAATGTCAAACTCAGAAGTCACTGGAGTAGGAGGTATGGGGGCTCCCACTGTTTCTTAGCTATCATGTGGCCTTTGTCTCAGAGCAGACAGCACAGTGGTTCCAAGGAGACCATACCCAGGCACCCCTATGGCTTCACATTGAATCCACCCTTACTGGGAGTCATTCCCCTGCAACTGTGTTCAATGCCAAAAGGGAACTGCCTACCAAACCATCTCAAAGCCTGGCTCTTTTTTTCAGCATACAGGAAGAAACTGCACCTCTGACTGGGGAACGGCCTACACCCAATGCCTGGACCATACTATGGGGCAGCCCAGAGGTCAGGATTGGTAATGAGATGCTCCATGGGCACCTGTGGGAACACCAAGGTGTCTATCTTTTGAGGGATTTGTTCTAACCATGGATGGAATATGTGGACAAGCCCCTCCTGCTCCAAAGGAATTGCCTGACACAGACCCGCGGTCCCTCTGGAACACCCTCAAGATGGGTCAAGGATTCTGTTGGATGCCCAACCAGATCACTCACAAATGGCCAGTATTCAATGGCAAAGTGAGTTGGGCATCCCCATAACATATAGTCAATGGAAAAACTGCTGGGACAAATTATACAGATCTTGCAGAAATGGAGAAGCAGACTCATCCATAATAAAACATTGCTATGATGGTGCCGAACCCCCTAAATACTCAAAACTATGGGATTGATGCAGTGACACTTGCTGGCAGTGTACCACACCAGGGGTCACAATATTCCAGTAGCCTGTGACATTGGCATCTAAATGAAGGCGGCGTCTGAAATGGTGACGTGATGTGGGCAAAAGCCTGAATGGCGAGGATGGCGGCCGGATGTGGTGGGGTGGGCGACTGTAGCGATGGGATGTCACTATATGTACACGTGTGTGGGGGGGAGTGAGCACAGCGTGTGTGGCCTGGGAGTGGGCAGATGGGATGTAGGGAGTGGTGCTGTGGTCAGCTGCCGAGCTGCACCGTGGCATCAGGGGTTGACCTCCGCTTGCAGTGGGTGGGGTCTGGGTCTGGGGGCTACTGAAGTTTTGTTACGCTGACCCAAAACATGTATTTTTTTTGCTTCGCCCCCAACATGCACCCTGGGTTGAGAATCATAGTAGGAGTGCGGGGGTGTAAATCAAGTGATTTTAGTCCCGGCACCATCTCTCTGTGTGCGAGGATGTCAGCATGGCTAAAATTGTTTTCGCCATTCTGATGTCGCTGATCACGCGAGCTCAAGGCCACCACATCACATAGAACCCAATATTCCACATTCTTTGGAACTGCTCACCCTTACACGGTTTCTGGACTCTAGTTCAGATCTGTGCAGAAATCTCAAGCAACAGCATTCCCCTAATTGCTGCAACTCTCCTCCTGGGCTGCTGCCCAGAAGGAACTCTGAAATTGTCTCCATAAGTGCAGTGCCTAATAGCAGTAGGTTTGGCTGCTAGAAGACTCATATTGTGTCAATGGAGATCTCAAAAGGTCCCTTCCATTAGTGAATGGCTGCTGGCATGGGGGAAGCTGGCAATAGTGGTGGGCGAAGTGGTCTCAATCTGCTCCACGAAGTGATACACGGAGCAAAGGCGGATTCATGGAGTGCTCCGCAATGCGAAGCGGAGTACTTCACATTATAATGAGGAATGCAAAGTGCATTTGAAACAGCTACTTCACATTACTCTGCCTCCACTGGTCACTTCTCTTTCAGTTTTTAAGGTGAAGTACATTGGTGGCAGTTCACTTCGCATCACTTCACCTTGTTTTTGAGCCCTGAAGGTGGATTTTGAAGTGATTCATGGGAGTTCAGGTCACATGGGCTCTATATTGATCTGCACAGCCTCAGTTCGAGGTAGTATGAGTAGGAAGGAGTAGGAGACAGTGTGCTCTGATAGCTGTCTGTAGAAATCTTTTAAAAGCTGTTCAAAAAGCATTTTTGCTTTTTTGGGGGGGATCCAACTGTAGTTCATCGATTGTAGGAAACCCTCCTGTGCTCACATCATCGAGCATTTTTGTTTGTGTGTGGATTTTGAATATAAATTTACAACATTGAGTGTGTGTGGTGAAAGACAATGAAGTGTGCTGTGTGGGGGAGGGACGTATCTGTGTGTAGGTAGATTTAAATTGGAGAACTAGTGATTTCTTTGTGTTTTAGTAATATTTTTGTTATATAACTGACTGTGTTACTGTACACATAGTAAAATTGTCAGTAATAGTACAAATGTTCTTGCTGCTTGTTGTGTGAATGAGGTACAGCAATTCATAAGGTCAGGTTGTTTAAATTACAAATTTACATTATGAGTCACTGAGTACACTGAACTTTTGCATTTGTATCACATTCCTCATTCAGCATTGTAAACAAAGTGTTCTGTGTTGTGTGTGCAGTGTTGCGTGCATCAAATATAATACACCTTTTAAAATTTGTGACACAGATCAGTGTAAGTGCAACTAAGTGCAGCTGTGTGAACCTGTTATCCACTGCAGCTGCATGATTTTGTACTGCGATTATGTTCTCTGTTCTTAGTTTTGCTGCTTGTAGTGCTGTAAAAATCAGCACTGTCTGAATTCAGTGCCCCTCCCCACGTTGAAAAGGTATTTTTTACCAGACTGGATTGTTTTTGTGACCCCATCAGCACCACTGGTTACTGAAGTCATTTTAATTCCATGACAGTGTCACAACACAGTAGTCTCATCTGTTGCTGAAGCCACAGTTGTTTATTTTGCTTCACATCCAGCTAGCGAGTAGTGACCCTCCAGTCAGAAAGTGAACAATTCAAAATCTGAATTTGGTAATAATATTTGTGGTTGATCCCCCCAAATGCCTGCAAAGAGACATGCAAGTAAAGCTGTTTCTGGCCATGGCAATGTTGGTAGTAAGAGGGTCTGTGGGCGTGGTAGTAGTACGCAGACAGAGAAGTGCATTGCTGATGTGAGGAAAGGTATTTCTCCTGCAATGTTTTTTACAGCCCAATCAGTAGCTTCGCTGATAGTTGGAGGAGATGATGTTTTCCCAGCCGGTGGTGTTATTGTTATGGGTGTCAGTGGTGGTGGAGGTAGTATTAGCATTGCTGCGTCAAGTTCTAATTCTGACCAGTGTACCATATCCAAACATATTGAGTGTGAAGCAGTGCAAGTGAGTGACAGCGTAGATGATGTCATACTTCCCAGTAACATCCCATTAACTGAACCTGATTCTGATGATCATGTCAACAATAGCATACAATGTGATATTCCATCCACCGTGGCACTTATCGTCACTCATTTTCTATGCAACAGTGATTCAGTGTGGTGAAAAGATATCAGGTGATGGTGGTGTAGATGCTGATGATGAATGTGATGATGTTGATGATGATGATGTTGCTGTTCTTGCAACATGCAGTCCACATGTTAGCATCCAAGCCAAAGATGTGGATGTGTGTGACAGTGACGTTGATGAATACGATGATGATTTAATTGACCCCAGTTGGGAACCGGAGAAATAGAAATTAAAAGTGGCTGTGAATCTGAATCTGTTTGCAGGAATCCACCCCTGTAAAAAATTGTGATTTACCAGTTTTAGTGGATGATGATGATGTTGACGACCCAATACTCAATATGATAGGTAGTCGTGATGGTCAGTTGCAGTCCAGGTGTGCAGTGCCAGAAACATCACGTGCCCCCCCCCCCCGCTTCATTGCTTAAAATAACAGACTTAAATAAGCCACATCATCATGGACATGTTAAAAGCAGAACATCACAGTCACTTGTTTGGGATTTTTTTTTGTTCAAGATGCAAATTATGATTCAGTTGTAATCTGCCAGGTTTGCCATGTGCATGTGAGTCAAGGTAAAAAGGGGAGCCATCTTGGGACAGGAGGACAGCATACACATCTTAAGAAAAGGCACTTGGCTCTGTGGACCCAGTACAAGCTGTCAGCTAATACCAGACTTGGGCATTCACCTGTATCACCGGCGGCAACCATAGCCAGCATGTTATCCCCTTCCATGACTGTTAAGCCCAGTAGGAAATTAAACGTGTGCAGTAGTGCGGTAATAAGAGCAGGGGATTACTACAGGCATGATGAGGTGGAGGAACATAATGACTTTGAAATGCTGTCCAGTGCTGGTGAGAGTAGCAGTTTTTGTGGTGGTGGTGGTGAATGCAGTATGTCTAGTGCAACTGGTACATCAACCCCGGTTGGCAAATCTGGAAAAATAGCATCTTTTCTGGATTTGTCATCATCACCTGTGCAACCGTCTTCATCAAATGTCCACACTTCAACCCCTGCCAATGCCATTCATCTCAGAGCACAACCATTTGTGACCAACAACACACCCCGTGTAAAACGTTTAAGTCAGCCCACATTACAGAGTGTTTTTGCGCATAAGCTGAAGTACCCCCCAATCACACAGCGTCACGTGAATTTAATGCTGCTGTAGTGGAAATACTGGCAATTGATCTTTTGCCCTTCTGCTTTGTGGAGAATTCTGGGTTCCGGCGGTTTGCTGCCCGTGCCTGTCCAAAATGGAAAGTCGCATCCAGTACATACTTTTCTACCGGTGCTGTTCCCGAGTTGTTCCGCACTGTCTCAGACTCAGTAAGACATGCCCTTCAATATTGCTCCTCTCCATCATCCATTTAAGTATGAATATGTGGACAAGTGGAAAAACAGTGGGGAGTTCATATCTCTGTATAACTGCACACTGGGTGCAGGTGCCGGGGGTTGTTTGTGATGCTGGTAGTGTGAATAATCAGTGCAGGAAAGTGGATTGTCGTGGTAGCAATCTTCCGGGAATTCACAAAATGCAACAATTGCTATGCGCAGTGTGACCTGTTCACACACTGGTGAGAACATGTTGGACATGGTACTGACTGAAATTGACAGATGGCTAAACCCTTTGTCCCTGAGAACTGGGTTCATAGCAAGAGGCAATGGGTCAAATGTGGTAAAATGCATCACGAATGGTGTTTTTTTTTTCATGTTCCATGCATGGCCCACTGTTTAAATCTTGTGGTTCAGGAGTTTCTGCAGCACCCTGACATAAAGGAAATGCTGACCATTGCACGATGTATCTGCTCTCACTTTTCAAGATCTGGAAAGGCCCGTGACCAACTGCAGCAGTTGCAGATACAAAACAGCCTGCCTCAGCACCGCTTGAAGCTGGAAGTTGTCACCCAATGGAACTCCATGTTATACATGGCAGAGAGGTTGTATGAACAATACAAAGCCATCTCAGAATATCTTGTTATGCACACTAGCTGTGACAGTTCTGGGGCCTCCATGTCTATGACAACTGAACAGTGGTGCCTCATGGACTCTGTAATAACAATTTTGTGGCCTTTTGAACATGCCACACAGGCAGTGAGTCATGAGTCTGCCTCCTTTAGCCAATCAATTCCACTACTGCGGGTGCTGAGGCAGACATTGGTGAATGTACAGCATAGCCTTGATGTTGCCGGAGACGGTGATAGCAGTATGTTGCTGCAACATATGCTAATAGTATTTGACCACAATCGTCACATTGTGAGCATTCAGCGTAGTGACAAGTTTGCCATGGCAACAATGCTGGACCCACGATACAAATGTGGAATTGCATCAGTACCAGAGGGAGGGCTTGAACAGGTAAAAAATATCAGAGGTCAACTGGTTCGCTTGGTTCATGGGGCACAGAAGTCACGTGCCAAGGTTTGCAAACCTCAGCAGCATAATCCAGCTGAAGGTGTAGCTGGAGGACCAGAAAGCATATCATGCAAGGGTAAGGGGACTGTAGTTCCTGGTGGACTGTCATCCAAAGTGGTTGGCGTCAACCCACTTTGGGAGGCTTTCTCCCAAGTGGGTATTTGTGAAATCAATGATTCTGGGGAACTGGCTGATGCATCAACAATTGGACTTAGTGCAGCACAGAGAATGGTTGAATCATATTTGTCTGAAAACAGGCATCTGACAATAAGTGAAGATCCTCTTTTGTACTGGAGTGGAAAGGTCAGTGAATGGCCAGAGCTGACTGCAGTGGCACTGAAGTACCTCACATGCCCACCCTCCAGTGTAAGTGTTGAGAGGGTATTCAGCTCAGCAGGTGCAATAGTCAGGGATCGTTGGACAAATCTGTCTCCTGCAAATGTTAGTTTGCTAGCATTCATTAAAATGAATGAGAGGTACATACCAGCACAGACTGCAACCTCGGTATTCATACCCTGGCCTAGTCATGGTGGTCTTGCTGATATGGAAATGGAGCATCCTGGTTGCACTGGCAGTGGCTGCCTGAAATGGCCCACCACTGACGTAGATGATGACACAATGGAGAAAGAATTTCCCAGTGGTCAGACTTCAGACATCGATGACTGTGAGGGCAGTTTGCTTTATGATGATGATGTGGTTAATGTTGGCAGGTTTTAACTGCATTATTTAAAAGGCGGTGTGCACCCCCCACCCTGGACCACCACCACCGGGACAGATGTTATCCAAGTCTGCTGCCACCATGAGTCTGTCTGCCACCCATGGACCACCAGTCCTCCAGTGCACCACCACCACCAGCTTCTTAATATTTAAACCATAAAGTGAGTATGTGCACTAATGTATGTTATGCTGCCTCACTTCCTTAAGTTGTCTGTTTTGTTTTCTGTAGCTTTTCAGAGCCGCAGTGGCAAAAAGGATACAGTACACTTCTTTTGTTTCTTTTACAGGAGAACAAAATCAGGCTCCATCGCTGTTACTCGTTGGGAAAGATGCTATAGCTATACCGTACAGAGAGGAAGCAATGTAATGTCCATGTGAAATCCATTCTGGTAAGTATGAAGATTATATTTCATCCATTTATTTGCTTTGTAAAGACTGCTGCAAATATTGCACACAACAGGCTGTCTTAGTAGTTGACAAGATGTGTCTCTGAAATGTAACTTGATTATAGGGATTGAGATTTGAGAACCAGGGAGGGACACATAACAATGAAGTTGTAACTTTTAAGAAGTCATTCATTTCTTTTTTTAGGAAAATTCATGATACTTTGCTGTTCTGTCAAAGTGGCCTTATCCCAAAAAGTTTGTCAACATGATCAGGCATGCCCCTTCCCCGACACGAGCTTGGGCACACATGCAACACGCAGAAGTTGTTTCATTCGATGACCATGACCATCATTAACAACCGGACTCCAGAAGGATGCTGATGAAATCTGTGAAGAAATAAAAAATAAGAAACCATTACAGACAAAACTGAAAATATGACCCCCCCCAAAAAAAATAAATACTTACCTTCATGTGCTTGAGAGTTATCAGTTTCCATTTAAGTGCAAAAAATTCTCATTGAGCATTGAAAGGTGCACAGCAACAGTTCGGAGACAGAGTCACCAGTGTGATGCAGAACAATAGCATGAGTACATGTTCATGTCAAGTTCAACCCCCCTCATCATCACCTACAAAATACACAACCATATAGCTACTGTATGTATATGTATATATATACTCACCAAGGCTACTATTACTGTACATCCAAAAAACACCTTTCAATCCAGTTGAGATGATCACTTTTCACTTTTCTGCACACAAGGAGGACACATTGTTGGCATGCAGAAAAAATCTGGGGACTCTGTGCCACTTTTCTGAGCATGACTGAGTGCGACATTAATTCTGGGTGACTTTGTATGTGCTGAAACACTCTCATTTCACTGTGTTACCACTTGTCAATTTTCTGGACACAAGGCAGATGCCTTTTGCAGATGCAGAAAAAATGAGGCACCAAAACAGCGCACACACATAAAACACATAGACACTTAACAGAAGGAAGGGGCCCCAAAATACAAAAAGTATAACTCATACTGAAGACAACAAAAAAAGGGCATAATTACATACAAGGGTCAGGGATAGTGGAGGAATACATTTTATGACACAGCAAGGAAGGTGTGGGGGGGTACATGGTGTGAGGAAACAAAACTAATGTGGGATCCTATGGTGATCCAGCAGCAGTTCCAGCATGGACATAATTTGAAGCTGATATCCCTCTATGTCATCCAGTCACTGCTTCACAGCACTCATCCTCTCGCTGTTCTCCTCAACAGCACTCCAGAGAACTGCCAAGTCAGACAGTGTTACATGCACTTCTCTGGTGTCCACTTGTTCGACAGGCTGACCTGCTGCTGGTGGTGGTGGTGGGGGAGCTGGTGGAGCAACAGGTGCTGCTGTGGCCCTCCTCTTCTTAGGGATGCCGCTATGCACAGTGGCACCCTCTGCCACGGAACATCCAGCAGGTGCAGACATGGTCCGTTCTGTGGCAGCCTGCCACTCCAACTGGTGGTGATTAAGCATATGGGTGCGCTGGCCCCCAGTCCCCAGGTGATGCCCCGGGGGGCCACGGCACACCTCTACCGCACATAGGTGACACTTCACCACACTGCTGTCCCCCCCCAACACAGTCAAAAACTGCAAAACAACAGAGGTGCGGGGAGGACCAGGCACAGGCAGGGGAGGGCCAGATGAACTGGCAGTAGAATGCTCACACTGCTCAACACTGATGGGATCCACACCTGGGCATGGGGGAACAGGCACATCCTGCTCCAAAGGACCTTGTGCTGGACTTGGTGGTGGTGGTGGTGGTTGAACTGCCTCAGAGTCAGGAGGCGGTGCTGGTCCTGCTTCAGAGGGTTGGACACTCACAAGTTTAGAGCGGCCCAACACAAATGGGCACCCATGCCCCCCACGCATGCGCCCACTACAACGAGTGCTACCACGCTCTCCCAGAGCTGCCCCCACCCCAGACATTCCCTTACCCTGTTCCATCTCTCCTACTGTGCTCCCTCAGTCCGAGCAATCACTACTCTGTCACATGACACAAGCACAACACACACACAGTCACACACACAAACAACTAAGTAAGTATAGAGGTAAGAAAAATAAAATTTAGACAAAGAACAAATTAAGCAAAAAAACAGTACAGAAGAGACAAAAAAATGTAGCTTTCAAAAAAGCTTTTGGGTTAACTATGAAATTTTAACTCTCCTCTTCTGTAATCAAAACACTCCTCTCTCTAGTACACACTTCTCTCTCTCAGTCTGCACAGGAGAAAGTGAAACTGTCTGTGTGACTCACTTCCTTCCTGCCTCGCTAGACAGCATGTGACTTACAGTACTGTAAGCCATGTGATGTGTGGGGGTGGCTGCCAAGTCTGAAACACCAGATGGATCACTTAGAATCATACTGAGGAACGCGAAGTCCATTGAAATTAATGACTATGCCTTACTTTGCGTTGTCATTCAGCCCAACGCGAAGTGGTAATGATAAGGCAGAGTGAGCACTTTGCATTGCCTACTCCGTGCAGCGGAGTGGCAACGCGAAGTGCCTGCCAGCGAATTTTAAATTCACTGCATCTCTAGCTGGCAAACTAGAACAATAGAAACATACATAGAAGCATAGAATCTTCCCATAGAACAAGACAGGTAGGCCCATGTAGTCTGCCCTATTTCCTTGCCTAACACTATACTTTGGACTCTATTTGGTCACAGGTGTCCCTCCTTCTCCTTTACCACTATATATTATACCCATGTGCCTATCCCATGCATGTTTGAAGCTCCCCACTGTCTTTGACCCTACCACATTTTCTGGCAGGCTGTTACAGGCATCTACCACCCTTTCTGTGAAGAAGTATTTCCTCACATCTCCCTTAAACTTCTCCAATTCAAGCTTCATAGCATGCCCTCATGTTCTGGTGCTCCTCTTCCTGTGAAATTGACTCCCCTCCTGCAACTTGTTCACCCCTTGAGGTAGTTATAGGTCTCAGTCATGTGTCCTCTTGCTCTCCTCTCCTCCAGGGAGTACATGTTGATTTTCTGCAGCCTCTCATATGTTTTCTAGGGCAGTCCCAACACTATTTCAGTAGCCTTCCTCTGGACTGCTTCCACCCTGTCAATCTCCTTGCAGAGGAGTGGCCTCCAGAACTGGACACAGTGCTCCAGGTGTGGTCTCACAAGTGAGCGATGCACCTTCCCTTCTCCTGCTATAGAGGTTGTCCAACTGTGCAAACAACACTTTGACAAGATACTACAAATGCTAGGCCTCTTCCTTTACTCTAAGTTCAGCCAGTCATCCCAATATGTCTGCAACAAACAACCCTATCAAGTATCAGTTGTGTCTGTGAACAAGAAAAATACAATTTCTAAACTTGCTAGGTGTAAATATTGAATTAGTTAATGTTTGGCTTCTCTGGTTAATGTGTGTCCCTCTCATACAAATGTGCAAGGATGATAGGAGTCCATGCTCCTTCTGATCTGACCTAACCTCAATGCCTATCTGAAATGTTTGCATTGTATGTAAGAGATTGATTGGTTTACTGGTTCTCTCTTCAGACTTTAAATTATCCTCTGTCCAGGCTTACCTCTTCCTGAATATCACTTGATCTGTATGTCGTTATCTGAAATGTCCTGGGCACTGCCAGATGACCAATGCTATCCACAGATTCCTGACTAATGTTTGCTATAAGTTTATTGTGCTGTTGTGTTTCTTAATAAAAATGATCAACCACAAAAAAAAAAAATTGGACCATCCAGTCTGCCCATAAAACCCTAAGAAACCTGGGAATTATTGTTCCTACAGGGTTCTAACACACACTATAAACCGTCATGATCTCCGGCCCTACCGCTACTATGCTGAGCAACCACTAAGTCCTTTGCTCTGTCCCAGCCATGTCTGAAACCAATGATGGTTTTGAAGCCCACCACATAATCTGTCAGGTTGTTCCACAGCTCCACCACCCTTTCTGTAAATAAAACTTTCTCACATCTCTCTTGAACCTTGATGAATGTTGTCATGAAAATGAGGCTCAGCTGATGAGGAAGTGCATATATGAAAATAAAGCTCTACATGCAAGCATAAGCAACACCCAGCTATCTCTTTTTTTCCATATGCTCTGGTTCCCCCCTGATTACAGGTTATTTGCCAAATGGTTAGCTGCCATGAAACTGGGAGGTGGCTGCAGGGCCAGACTACTGATTATTGGACTAGCTGGCTGTTAACCAGCCAGTTGCTAATTGCCATTTTGCTAGCAAGCCAGCTGACTGCCAAGTTTCCTATCATATCATTTGCTTCTCCCCTTTATCTCACTGCACTAGTCATCTTGACACATTTCCCAAAATGGAATTATTGAATGTTTCTTTTTACAAATATTCATTAACTCTAGTCACTATGCAGGAGTCAGCATTTATACTATGACTGTCTTTATGATCTTTGCTAATCAGTGCAGCAGTCTAGACATAATGACGTTCAGAATATTCATTAACCCACTAAAGTAGATTAGTCTCAATTTGATGATGTCAATGAATACTGATCTCTCAGACCATCTTGACTGTTAAGACGTCTAACCTTCCTCCCATGAGGGTTTCATAGCAGGTGCTCTCATTAAAGGATCTTCAGAGTAATCTTTTACAAAAGCATCATCCAATATCATATTTTGATGAAGTGTGTAACAATCTGGAAGACAAATATTACCTTGAAAAAGATTTTGTAAATGACATTTCCATCTAATTATTACAGCTTGGCAAAAGCCTCATGTTCTGCTTAAGTGATGATTACATGGACATGTGCTCCATTATTATACAGGAAGAAATCCATGGTTACCTATTCAATACATACAGAGGATTAGAGATGACATTCTGGTTCTAAGAAATAAAGAACCTCCTGTAACTTAGATGGTTCTGCAATTAAGAACAACAAAGAACCTTCCCTTTAAAAAAAAGGTTCAAGAGCTTTACAAATGCAAATTTTGTGATGTGCATGTGATTTGCAGATAATAAATATGCAAATGCATGCACATTAATTACTCAGTTCAACAACAACACTTTTAGAACTTTTGGGGGTCTAATTAGGAACAGAAAAGGTCTGGCTGTTTTCTGCTTTGGACAGAGGTGTAATACAGTACATGGTCTCATTCAGTGCAAATTCCTCTCTCCTCCCAAACATTCAGGGTGATCCATTAACAATCCTGTGCTTTATTCCTTCCAGCTGTAAAACTAAGTAGAGAAGCAGGACCCCCAACTAACCATGATACATTGGGTCATGCTTGGTCAATGTTATTATATAAGTAAACTTTTCATGAAAAGCTACAATTTGGTTTTGTGAAGCAGTTCTCTTTTTTGGTAACATTTTATTCACCTTGCTGTAGGAATCCCACAGAGCTCATCAGTTCACAACAGTGTTTCCCTTTCCACACCTATACAGGATTCAGTTTCTGTCCCAAGGTCTCTAATATCATGCAACACCCTCTTCCTAACCCCCCTCCATTTACAGTTTAACCCCTGAAGTGGGCTTGCCTGTCTAGGAAATCTACACTGGGATGAGGGGTGGGGTATACAGGTGTCTTGGTCAGCCCTAATTAATGCCTAGTTTACATAACCTCCTCTGGCTGGTCCCACACATTTTTCCCTATTAGTCGTTACCACCACCCACCAGGCAGAGCCAAACTCACCAGCCACTTGGGGAGGAAGGGGTTACAGGCAGAGTGGGAATAAAGTATGGATGGCCATGTGTGCAAATGCAAGGAGTTTTGGAAATAAAATTCTAGACTTAGAGACCATCATGGCAAAGGCAGATCTGCATACTCTGGCCATTTCTGAGTCATGGTGCACAGAGAACCATGACTGGGGCATGACCATACGAGGCTACCCTCAGTTCAGGAAGGATAGAGTGGGAAGAGAGGGAGGAGGGTTGATACTGTATGTAAAAGAGGGTATCAAAGTGACAGAAATGCAAGTAAACCACAGGAGAAAGTAGAGGTTGTAGGTACTGTGGGCCACTCTGGAGATAGGAGACAGTGCCACTATTCATACTGAGGTGATATTCAGATATCCAACACAGGGGAGGAACTAGTAAGACACTGGAAGAGACCATTAGCAAAATGGTAGAAAAAGGGGAGGTGCCTCTGGTGGGGGGCTTCAAACTGCCAGATGTAGATTGAGTCCTCCCAGCCATGGCCTCAGCTAGGAGCAAAGACATCCTAGACTCCCTGCAGGGGGAGTTTTTCAGGCAACTAGTCAAGGAGTTAACTCATACTGGGACAATACTGGAAATGGTGCTCACAAACAGGGAGAGTATTGCAGACATCAAACTGGGAGGCCACCTGGGGACCAGCAATCACAGTACAATGTGGTTCAACATAAGCATGGCAGTAGAAGCATACCGGACAAGAATGAGGGTCTTGGACCTCAGGAGGACAGATTTTAATAAAATGGGTGAATGCCTCAGAGATGACCTTGAGGGGGAATGGATTGGGTGAAGAGGAGAAACAGTGGGCTCAAGTAAGGGAAAGCATAAAGGCAACAAACCTCTCTGCAAAATAAGTGAGCAAAAACAGGAGAAAAAAAGAGACTGCTATAGTTCCCAAGGGAAGTTGCTGCAAAGGTTAAGGCTAAAAGGGTGGTATTCAGGAGGTAAAAAGACATATAGATTGAGGAGGATAGTGAGGTGTACCAAGAAATGCAGAGGGATGCAGGAAAAGCAGTGAGAGGTGCAAACTGAGTGGGGACACGACCTTTATAGGTACATAAGTGAAAAGAGGAAGACAAGAGGAGGAACTGTGGGATTAAGAAGGGCAGGGGAGACTGCCCAGAGGAGGATTAAGAAAAATCAGATATCCTAAACATATACTTCTGTTCAGCCTTTACAGTGGAGGGAGGGCATAGACCACATAAAAGCAGCAGGCACACTTGGGAGAGGGACGTAGACACATGTCCATTCACAAAGGACAGAGTCCTGAAAGGACTTGTGAATCTGAAAGTGGACTAAGCTATGGGACTGGATGGCATACACCTAAGGGTGCTGAGCGAGCTCAGGGAGGTATTCACTGCACCTCTGATAGCCCTACTCAACAATTCACTGGAAACGGGAGTGGTTCCAGAGGACTGGAAGAGACCTGATGTAGTCTTATTTCATGAAAGTGGCAACTGGGAGGAGGCTGGCAACCATAGGCCAGTCAGTCTAATGTCAGTGGTAGGGAACTTAATAGAGAAGCTTTTAAAGGAAATTCTTGTGAAATATCTTGAATCCAATGGGTTACAAGAACCTAGGCAGCATGGATTCATGGGGGGAGGTCATGTCAGACAATTCTGATTGATTTCTTCAACTGGGTGGCAAGGGAGATAGACCAGGATGAGGCAGTGGACATGTCCTACTTAGACTTCAGCAAGTCCTTCAACACCGTAAAACATAGGAGGCTCATAATGAAAGTGGGCAGTTTGGGAGCAATCCTGGCAAAATCAGTACAAAACTGATTGATGGTTAGGAGACAGAGGGTGGTGATAAATGGCACTCACTTGAGTGGGGTGACTAGTGGAATACCTCAGGACTCAGCACTAGGACCATTTCTCTTTAATGTCTTTATAAGTGACATTGCAGAGGAGCTAGAAGGGAACATATGCAACTTTGCAGAAGACCAAAATCTGAATTAGAGTATACATTCCAGAGGTGGTAGAGAGAATGTGAAGAGACCAGAGAAAATGAGAAAACTCAAGGAGTGATCAAGGGTACGGCAGCTCAGTTTCAACGTGAAAAAATGCAAAATCATGCACCTAGCCACAGAAACCCAGAGGCAAAATATAAAATGGGGGAAGAGGTATTGACAGTCACAAACCAGGAAAGGGACCTTGAAGCAATATTGGATTACCTCAAAGTGGTGGTGCGGTACTACAAGGTAGTAGATAGGGCCAGCTGGATGTTGAGGTGCATAGGGAGGGGTATCACAAGCAGAAAAAAGTGTTACCACTATATAGCTCATTGGTGAGACCACACCTGGAGTACTGTGTCCAGTTCTGGAGACCATATCTCATGAAGGACATAGACAGGGTAGAGTCTGTCCAGAGGAGGCAACTAAAATGGTGCAGGAGCTACATCAGAAGCCCTATGAGAAGAGTCTGAGGGATCTCAATATACACATTCTGGAAAAGAGGAGAGTTGGGGGACATGATAGATACGTACAAATACCTCACGGAGGGGGGGAATAAATGAAGCAGGAAGGGGGAAATTTAGGATGGCAGTAAAGAAGTACTTCCATACAGCAATTGTGGTAGATGCCTGGAACAGTCTTCCAGTGGAGATAGTGGGGGTGAAAACAATGATTGACTTAAAGCATGTATGGCATAGGCACAAGAATCTCAGTAGGGAAGTGGGGGAACATGTATCTAAAAATCAGGTGGGGTCTAAGGTGACAGTATAGGAAGGGAAAAATGGGAAGACTGAGAGGGCAAGTGGTCCTTATCTGCCAAGTTCTATGTTTAAATGTTTCTAACCTCCAAAGCAATTCACTTTGAACGCATCTGCTACCAATCCCTGCCATGAGGTAGAGGAAAACATCCGATCTTTGGGATGCCTGATCCTCCTTCTCCTGCTGCTGACCCACAGTGATGTTTTATACTAATACCACCATGGAGACTATTGATACACTTGTAATAGTGGTCTCATGTGCATCCTTAGGGTATGAGAACAGAGAACCAAAGGTGAGCGGTAGCCCATGACATGGACGACTGCGAATGAGTGCAAACAAAAACAGCGACTCGATCGTGGTGCATGTCATGGGGGCTACGGACAAGGTAGGGTGACCAGATGGGGGTTGGTTCATGCATATAGTGACAGGATGTCACTACATGTACACTTGCATGGGGGAGGAAGCAAGCATGCTATCTATCTATATATATATGGGTGTGTTCATGAAAACCTTGTACCAGTGTCACTGAAATGTGGATAGTATGATATAAAGTGAACAAAAAAAGAAGAAATAATGTATACAATGCTGTTTTATGCTTTGATGTATATAGAGATACATATAATAAATGCGTGGTCTGCAGCTGCTCAAAAGTATATTTTTTATTGTCTAATCCCATTTTCTTGCTATTTTTCCTGTACTAAATTGTGACATGGAAACCCTATAGGTTTGGGTTGTGGGTTTTCTGACATTTCCGCCATGGTTCACTTTAAATAAAGTCTGCTTTATACAGTCTAGATGTTGTCCTGTCTTTTTTTTATTTCCGTGTGTTGTTTTCCCCATTATTTTATGGTTTGAAGTACCTCCAAAATGTGTTCTGAATGTACCACCTGGTGTCCTCAGGTGGTACATTTAGAACATGGCCCAATAATCATATATTATGTATGCTTTATCCTTGTTCTTTTTGTCCCTGTGTGTTACTATTGCTGCCCTTGCTGTAATGCCAGGTATAACATCTTGCCTGCTGTTTGTCCTTTTCTGTGAGGTCATCTGTCTCAAGCCCCAATCAATCGTGTCCATGCTCTAGCTAAGTATATTCAGAACAGCCCCCTATCACCCCATTGGTCACCTGATCCCCTCGGTGCTCTCGTTTTTCCCTGTGGAAACGTGGCTTGTGGGGGGTATAAAATCTGCTGCTTCAAGGTTTCTGGCCCTCATCAGTAATTTTTATTTTCTAAAGAAAGTGTTCGTGTCTGTGCTTCAGCAGCCTCAGTGCGCTCAGAACAAGACCAACCAAAGTGCGCTCAGAATGCTTTTAAGGTAAGGGGTATTCTCTGTGTGTTTTCTGGCCAGGGAATCAGCTTGCTGCATAAGTATACATTGAAGCAGCATGGATAAAGAGAGAAATAGTGCCCATTTCAATTTCTGGCAGCTTAAAATGCAATTTAGTGCTCTGCAGACACCACCGCATGCCCTGTCTTGGTACGTTCAGAGTCGAGCTTGTGTGGCGTCCGTGGTACATTTCTAACTCTATTTGTGGCATCCGAGTACATTTAGAACGAGCGTGGAAGTTTGGATCTGGTGTCCATGTATGCTCCTAATGGCAGAGTTGTTCTGAGACCCCTAAGTTCCCCAAAGTGCAGTCTAACATTAATGGAGCCCTTATTTCCAGCCTGAGGTGCAGTTTTCAATTATGCCCCCTACATTAAGCCTGTGGTGCAGTTTTGAATTAATGGGGCTCCTGCTTTCCAGAGTGAGGTACAGTACTGTGCTTATTTAGTATTTTGAAGCACTGACTGAGCAGAGTACTTGTCAAAATGTTTGTTATTCTGCATTTCTGTTTGTCAGTTTACTTCACTATCTCAAGAACGTCCCCAGAATGCCACTTTACTTTTTTTTTTCTGGAAATGTGCCCTGACTTTGGTTGCTGGTTAAATGGAGACCTGGGCAATGAATGGGGAGCTGACCGTGCAAGGTAAGCTTTCTGTCAGTGTTTGCAGGTGTGGGATATGGGGAGAAATATGTGAGTCCCTTGTTTTTCTGGGGTCCCATGGTAAAACCTTCATTTCCTGTAGGAATGGTGTGTGTGTGTGTGTGTGTTGGCATCCATTTTGTTAGCTACATTTTGTATTGTTTGGAGTTTTTGTGGTTTGTGAAGTTTATGTGCCGGCATTAGTAGTTAGACAAAGCAATGTTTAGGAGCTAGTTTGCTTTCGGTGCTTTTATGTGCGGACATACATTTTTGCACCACTGCATGGCTGGATGCTGACATCAGTACAATTTTTAAATCACTGACCGCATGGTCTCAACATGGCTGGATGCTGAGCAGGCCTCTATGTGCTGGCTCACCTTTGGCCATTTTGTGATCATGCAGTGTGTGTTTGGGGTGGGGGGGATAAAGAATTATTGCTAGGTCTGCCTGCTACAAAAATGCATTGCTTGCTGTGTATATCTGATTTTAGGTGTTGACATCAGCAAGAAATGTTTTAAATTTTAAACGAGGCTTGCTTCATTGTTAATTTCTATGGTTTTGGTGCTGACATCAGACCAATTTTGAGCATCACATGGTCTCAACATGGCTGGATGCTGAGCAGGCCTTTGTCTGCTGGCTCACCTTCAGCTATTTTGTGACCAGGCAGTGTGTGGTTGGGGGGAAGTATTACTCGGCCTGCTTCCTACAAAAATATTTTGTTTTTGCTAAATCCATGGCTTGCTGTGTATATTTCTGTGATTTCTGTGATTTTTGGTGGGTGTTGACATCAGTACAATTTTGAAATCACAGACCGCATGGTCTCAACATGGCTGGATGCTGAGCAGGCCTTTGTCAGCTGGCTCACCTTCAGCCATTTCGTGACCATGCAGTGTGTGTTTGGGGGGGGGTGAAGAAGTATAGCTCGGTCTGCCTGCTACAGAAAAGAAAGCAAGGTATTCAGAGGGACAATCAGCAGGACTGCCAGCCTGCTTCATTCCAGAAGCCTCCAAGACCGGCTGTAGGCTGAATTTTTCCATGGCAACAACCAGCTACTGATTAAGTGAGTATCAACCTAAAAGCAACTCAAACTGTGTGTGATTTCAACTAAAGCCAGCTGAATCTATGTGTAGCAGTGTGATCATTTTGCAAAGAAGGACTGTGTCATAATTGTGTGTTCAGCAACAGTATAATTTTCAAAGCCATGTGAGAGACTGTGGGTTGCACGAAAATGCAACAAGAAATACAGGCAATCCTGTGTGATGAAATACTGTGGCTTTAGGGACTTTTAAGCAAAGAACTGTGAGTTACAGGAAGTAGAAAGTCAAGTAGAAATCATATAAATGTGCTAAGAGAACAGACAGTGCAGTTAACCTGTTTGAGTGAACTTTATCAGTAGAGTGTGTAAATCGGATGCGCAGTGGCTTGAGTCAGAGACAGAACATTGATGCGCAGGAGTGCTGCCGCCGCCATTATAGGGTGGGGTAGTAAAGTAAATACAGCAGCAGAGGAGCCATTTTATAGAAGTTTTTTCCAAAAGAGTGGGACTTCAGATAATAGTGAGCTTTTGTTTTTCTCTGCAGTCATGGCTTCGGGATCAGCCCGCTACCCGGATCATGAATGGGCTATGATAGTAGAAGAAGTAAACAGATTGAAAGATATTGAGAGATGTGACTACAAGGGACAGTTGCCTCCTCATATGGCAATTCCTGGATATCCAGTAAGAGTGTGGATTATGTGCTTAAAGGCTGGAAGGGACGTCTTTATGGTTCCTCACTGTTCTGGGTGCCTGGAGAGACATGGCTTAATCAAAGCACCCAAGATTTGTTTGGCCCCCACATGAACAAAAATCCAAGAACCTGCAATTGGCAGCACACAGCACCAGGTAGAGCCTGTTGGAGGAGGCTCAATAGAGTGTGGCACGAAGCAGGAGGGTGCAGAGCTACAGGCAGAACAAAGTACTGATGGATCTGAGTCTGGGTCACAGAGAGACATTGCAGAGGGAGCCTCAGCATACCATTAGAGATAGGGGCCTAGCCCAAGTCTCATAGGAGAAGATGAGATGAGGGAGACCCGTGAATGGGAGGTGTTGACCTCCATGCCCAATGAGGAGTGGATAGTCTCAGGACTAAGGATGACTGTTCACTCCTGGGTTCAGTTCCTTAGTGAGGAAGAGGATGAGGGGAAACCGATGTGGCCTTATGAAGAAGGTGCGGATCCACAGCCTCAGGATCTTGCCTCAGAGGAACGAATGGAAGAAGAGAGTGGTGGCTCCACAACCCTGTCCCCACAAGGAGGAGTCAAAGATCCATTCTACATTGCATTGAGTATGTGTAGCTGGCAGAACCAGGACTGGCCACCCCCAAGCCAGGCCAGAGGTCTAAAGTTGACCAAGTATAGAAAAGAGGAAAAACTGGTTCATAGGAAGGTGAATGAGATCTATGGGATATCCTTTCCTACCTTTCCTCAGAGAGTCTGGGAGAAGATTGAAAGAAACAGGGAAGCCTGGATAGTGGAAGAGGCCACAAGATTTGTCCACCCTGGTGCAAGTTGGTATGTCCGAGACAGAGTGTTCCAAGAAAAGTTCAGACAATGGAAAGTGGGCAGAACACTGTTTATAGACACTGTTCGAATTGTGGATGCAGGGGGACACAGAACCATCTTCAATGTGAATTATAAGCACACAGATGGGGTAATAATTATTGCACCTGACCCATTGTGCTATTTCCCACAGTGCAGACAACGTCCTGCGAATGTGCCCATGCCTACCAAGTGTAAAGCAGAGCAGTGGTAGCCAGTGTCGCCATCCAGCCATTGCCGTACCTATGTTGTTCCGCCAGTCTTGCATACCAGGAACCAGGTGCACCAGATTCATCAGCATTGCAGTGTACTGGTTTTCCAGATTCCATCGACTGGCCTTCCAGATGACTTCATATCCAGAGAGGACACCAGCCCAGCTGTATCCTGATTCATCGCCTGGGATTTCAGATGTCTTCAGACCAGCTGTTTCCTGTCCTGTTTCCGGGGTTCCATCTCCTAGATGACATCAGTCCAGCAGTTTCCAGATGTGCCATTCTGTCATTTTCCGGAAAATGTCCACCCAGCTGTATCAGAAGAATGCTGCCAGGGAGAGACTTCGGCTAGAAATCCAGGTTTCGTATTGATTTCATTTTTCAAGGGACTGGTAAGTCCAGACTTTTCTATTTTAATGACACTGCAGTACACACCCTACACCTAGCAGACTTCAGACTGTTTGAACTGTCCTCAGAGACTCTCCCCTTTGGGATTACTGTCTTATCAGAACTTTGCTTCACTGGGCTCCGGCCCAGGAGAGACTCTTTCTTGGACTTGCCTTCAGGCACTGTTGTCACTAGATGGGACTTTTAGGGCACTCCATCCCCATTAACGTGTATTGTAAATAATGTCATTGTTTTTTACTGTTCCCACTGTTTATACTGTTTTTCTACTTTTCTAACAAAAATATTTTGTTGGATTCTTCAGTGTTTAGATGGTAGGGATTAGATAGTACTGTGTTTGCAGAATAGGGGTTGTTTGTCTTTCTTTCTTGCAGGTGTTCCTGAAGAAGACAAGAAGAGAAGACATGAAGATGAAGAGGGACTCAGCGGAGTCCCTCATCTGCTTTCGAAGTAGTAGTGTTTAAAGTGCAGTGCTGTGTACTGTGTTTAACTTTTCCTTCCACAGGTATGGTTGTGGGGGAGTGTGGGAGTAATACCTAGGATGTAGTATTAGCTCCTTGTGTGTTTGGTTGCAGGTGTCCCAGATTGGGGGGAGGTTCCCCTTTGTGTTTTTGGATAATTTTGGTTTTTGGTCAGTTAGGTTTTCCCTAGAGGGCTGAGGGGGATAGACAGGCTGTGGTCCTGACCTGCAGTAGGGGCTGCAGTACTGATCTATTAGGGCTATGATCTAAGCAGTTCTACCGGTGCCACTAGGTATCCATAGCAAGACCATACAGTAGAGGCTGATGTGTCGGCTGATGGTGTCTGGGCCCTTAGTGTTGCCTGTCTGTGCCTGCACATGGTAGGGGAGAAGGTAGTGCTACCTCCCCATAGTCAACACATAGGGGAAGATGGCCTGGGCCAGGTAAGTAATGACTGCGGACAGTCATTTTCCTGGTCAGGGGTGTGTGTAACCCCCCATCACCCGGTATTACAAGAATCCCATTTAGATCTAGTGGCAGGCAGGGAAGGCAGCTTGAGAAACACCAGTTAAATGGGTTTCACACTGTCTCACTCTGCCCTCAGTCTCAGCTGAGCTGGAGGGATGACATCATATAGAATTCTCACAGCAGCATACGGCACAGTGGAATGTTGTAGCTGGGAGTTAGGTTAGAACATTGGGGTTTTCAAAGTCAGTGTCGTGCAGTCTCTGGTGGAGGGAGGAGGTTCACTGTAGTTGGCAGTCCCTCAGAGCCCTCAGCTCTGTTCAGAGCTACCTCCGTAGTGGATGTGTGTGCTCGCCCTAGAGAAGGACACAGAAGAAATCTTTTTTGAAGTGGTTGAGACCGTCCCCCAGTTGTTCCAGTGCCCCATCCCTGAGAGGAATGGGGGGAACAAGACTAGCTCTTCAGGGGCAATTCCACTGGCCCTGCTGGAAGAAGAGAAGCTGCCTACAGAACATTTGTGCTGAGGTACCGAGAAGTATGTTTTGTTTTTTCCAGAGAGAAGCCTGTGGCACCTCCGAACTAGGGTGAGTCTGCTCTGCCAGAGAGCCTATGTTTCACCAAGACTGTTGTGTTAAGTATCTGCTACTGTGGGTCAGAAATAGACAGCCAAGTACAGTACTTAAGTTTGTGTATGGCTTGAAATGCTTCTAATCAGTGGGGGTCTACAGGGATGGACATAGCCACTTAAAGAACATTACAAGTCAGGACACCATTTACCAGAGACAGTAGAGTGTTGAATGTGACATACATTTTGAGATAGCATTCTACAGACAGAGAGGTTCACAAGGAAAGGTGCCGATGCCAAATGAATGGATGGGTATGAATTTGGGGACAAAAGGTGGGAGAACCCCCCATCTGGAGAATCCAGATTTACCTCCACGGATTCACTTTGTGCACCTATAGCTTTCTCCCGGGAACTTGGCCAGTGTTAGCAGAAAGTACCCAGCTGTGGGATTAAGGATGTATGTTTTTCCCTTAGAGCTCGTAAGTGCTCATGTGTGGTAGAGGAAGCCACCATCAGATATGTTCCATGCATATGGAAAGTGTGTGCCAGTGCTGGCCGAGGGCCATGCCAGGGAATCCAGGATAGAGACAGAGTACCAGTTCGGGCTGAGAGTCCTGTGTGTCCCGAACCAGAGAGAAAAGTTCTTGGGATGATGAAGACAATGTGTTCTGACCTCTATAGTTCTGTATCACCAGTGAGTGTAGCCCCGTGGGGGTCCATCCTGCTTTGTATTACTGTGTGTAAGTGAATAAAAGCCCCACTTTAGAATCCCACTCATGGTTTGGACATTCACAGTTCTTACTTTCTGTGTCCAGAGTTACTTGGGTGCCCTGTCCAGAAGTACAAACCTAGCTCTGATGCCGAGTGAATGTTTTCTCCCTGAACCCAGGCTAGCCAGGTAATGGGTTACAAAATGGAGGCACCGGGCGCTAATAAATAAAATAACTTCAACCCATGACCTGGTTAGACTACTATGTCTAGGTCTTCTTCTACTAGCAAGGCCTCTAGGTCTGGGAGTTTATTTCCCAGGCTGCAGGCATTAGTTACTGTGGTCTTAGATGTTGTGCATTTTAGATTACTCCCTCTGCCCCTGTTACTGCTCTCCTGCTTCTTCCCTGACCTCAGTTACCTTTCTTGTGTGGTCCCGATTCCACCACTTTGGCCTCCCCTCTGACAACTTCAGTTGTACATGCTGTCAAATTATTTTCCTGCATGCTCCCTTGACGGGGGGTGTTACTATGCCTCCTGACCCTCCTGGCTCCACCCCTTTTTCCAGTTTAAATGCTTGCTGCTGTAGCATTCAAACTTGTCACTCAGGATGTGATTCCTTTCCTGGATTTGCATCCATCCAGGTTGAGACCCAGTCCCCCATGAAGCCAAACCCCTTCCTTCCCACCATTCCTTCAACCAGGAATTGAATTTCTGGATGCAGAGTGTCCTCACCTCCCTCCTGCAATGGACAGGTAGACCCTTCGAGAATCAGATAGGGTGTGCTACCTGCTTCAGGCTCCCCCACAGCTTCCTAAAATCTTCCTGTATTGTAACTCCACCCAGTCTCCCACTACATCATTCATCCCCAGGTGGATGATGACATCCATTTCCACCCTCCTTGCTGTTGCTCTTGCAGTCCTATTGATCTGCTTCCCATCCCTCCATGCCATGTTTCCTGGGATGCACTTTACCTCACTGGCCTTCCTGCTAGGGTCTCCTAAATTAACTCCCTGGACAATTGAGTCCCCCACTGGTAGAAGCTTTCTCCTCCTCTGGGGTTCTCTACCTCCCTTTTCTTGGGCTCCATGATGGGCTCATCCTCCCAGGTCTCAGCTGCGGGTGCACCTGTCGGGCTATCCCACTCCTCCAAAACAGCATAGAGATTAGTTAGCTTGACCAGTTTGAGGATGTGTGAAAGATTATATTAAGGAGAGCTGAGAATCCTAAGGCCCTACACTCTACAGAGAGCAGTAACTTCCAGTGTAAATATAGAAACAGAATTTGTAAGCAGAAGAAGACTGCTTGGCCCACCCAGTCTGCCCAAATGGCCCCTGCCTAGTCTGCCTTCACAGATGATAACTAGTCTCCAGCGACCTACTCTCCTCCCTGCCTATTCACTAATTTTCCCTTATGTCTCCCCCACTCATGCTTGAAGCCCCCTACTGTGTTTGCCTTCACCACTTCTGCTGGCAGTTTACACATAGTGGATCCCCTCAAGGGAGCTGACTGGTGTTCATGAGGGCTCCCTCCAGGTATCACAGCAAGGAAGAGAATATCTTAGGCAATAAGGCAGTCATAGGGAAGTCAGGAGAAAACCTCTGGCTACTGCCATTGAGCCACTCTGACTGTGGAGTTCACACAAGTGTGTTGAGCTTGGCCTGTCAGGTATGTGTCTGTGCCTAAGGAGGCTCAAAAAAAATCTCCTTTATGATGTGGAGATGAGGGTAGATGCAAAGAAGCCTGAGGAAGGTTACACCATTAATTAATGCCTCCCAAGAGATGGTGACAGCCAGAAGGGTAGATGGCTGTAAGAGTATAGCAACAGGTACCCTTACTGGGTGCTGCCCTAAAAGTGTTGTAAAGGTTGAAGGAGACTAACACTCTGTAGACAGGGTGCCCAAGTGCAAGAGCCCCTATGTAGTTACCCCCAGAGTGGAATGTCCCACAAAGAGTGTAAAACCTATGGTAAAAACTCCAAGGTTGGAGGGATCCCAGCAACAAGGGACTCTGAGATATATATGTGCCCTTTATGTAAAGGGACCCCTAGCTTTGGTGTCTGTAGAGCTTAATACATTCATTTCTCATTGAGACTACATCCCCAGGGAGGATAAAGACATTTGTGTACTGTAGTGCTTTACAGTAACTGGTAATTGCTATTTGTCTTTTAAACTTAGATAGTGGGCTTTTAGTGACACTGTAATTTCTTTGCTGTCTTTACTTAGAATTGTTTTTGGGCTGTTGAAAATTTAAAACGTAGTGGTGGTGTATTTCTTTGCTGTCTTTAATTGCTGCAAATTTTCGCCTCCCCTTCCCCCAACTCTTAATTATATGCCCTGTTAAATCTGATTGACAGGAGCTAAGCACGGGGGATAGTAAGGGGTGTGGAGTAGGAGGGGCATAAGGGGGAAGAAGCCCACCCTCAGCACAACAAGAGTTTTGACTCATTTATTTATTTATTGGTTTATTTTCTTTTTTTAAAAAGAAAAGTATCTGAGGATCAGTGGCAGGATTTTTAGGACAGTAAATTAATAAAAAGGGAACTAGAAGAGCTTCAGTAACAGACAAGTAGTGGAATAGCAGTATAATTGCAATATAATGTGGGGAGTGGTGCAATTCAGTGGCTGTGGGGCAGCCATATTCAGGCAGACCTTCTGGACACTGAGGTGCTGCCCTATCTGCATGCATC
Organism: Neoceratodus forsteri; assembly: GCA_016271365.2. Taxonomy (NCBI): domain Eukaryota; kingdom Metazoa; phylum Chordata; order Ceratodontiformes; family Ceratodontidae; genus Neoceratodus; species Neoceratodus forsteri. The sequence goes on from CM028129.1 coordinate 467,645,278, forward strand.
TCTCTGGACTGCAGGATGAGGTAGCCAGACTCAGAGAGGAAGTAAACTGGGTCAGGAGTACCATCACCCCTATCCAGAGACCACCCAGTCCAATGCAAGTGCCTCAAAGGATGCCAAGAACGAGGAGCACTTGGATGACAGTGGACTCAGGGAGGGTTAGAGCGGTCAGGCAGAGGCACATCCCAGATCATATTCCACTCAAGAACTCATATGCCACACTGGCAAATGGGGACAACCAAATAGATGTACCCAGAGAAGTGGAAGGAAAGGATGTAGAGGTTAGCCAAGGAGGTGACCTCAGTGGGGAGAGCAGTGGACCCCAGAGGAGGAGGAGGAAGCAAATCCTGGTGGGGGACTCCATCATAAGAGGGATCCAGCTAGGAACACAGGAGGGGGAGGACAGGGAGGTGAGGTGCCTACCAGGTGCCACAGCATGGAGGGATGGAAGGAAGATCCTGGGGATCACTGGGAAGGCAAGAAGGGAGGGTGAGCTGGATGTCATTATCCACCTAGGTACTAATGACCTGGCAAATGGGAAGCCAAAGGAAGTTCAGGAAGAGTTTAAGAAATTGGGGAAGGGTCTCAAGCAAGTAGCTACTTCTGTCACTTTCTCAGAAGTACTACCTATGAGAGACAAGGGAGACCATAGGGGTGCATGCACCAGGAACTTTAACTCATGGTTGAAGAACTGGTGCTGTGAGGAAGGGTTTGGATTCATTGGTGACTGGGGACCCACCTGGAGGGATGGAGGTTTGTTCCAGCCTGACGGCCTGCATCCATCCTGGAGGGGAATCCAAGCACTCAATGATAAGTTTAAATGCTACATTGACAAGCATTTAAACTAGCAAAGGGGGGTGGCAGGTCAGCAAGGAGGGCACCTACTTGCTCACCTCCCACAGCTCGCAGTGGAACCAGTGAACTGGAGGAGTGGCTATCTCTACAAAGCAGTGTGCAAAAGATGGAGATTAGTGCCCAAGAGGTGGATAGGCAGAAAAGGGGCTAAATTCAGCAGAAAGAAAGACAGACAGCAAGGAGAACCAGGGATAAAGGACAACCAAGGAAAGGGCTGGAGTAGAACAGCGAAACAGTCTAGGGAGGTCAAATCATGGAAAGCCATGTGTGCCAATGCCAGGAGTCTTAGAACAAGATGGAAGATCTGGAGGCTGTCATGGTTCAGTCAGACCTGGACATTGTGGCCATCACTGAAACCTGGTGTAATGATAACCATGACTGGGAGATGGCCATACCTGGCTACAACATATTCAGAAGAGACAGGGCAGGTAGGAAGGAGGAGGAGGGACTGTATGAAAAATGACATAAGGGCCACAGAGATCCAGGAGGAACAAAATGGGGGACAGATACTCTGGATTAAGCTGGAAAGGAAAATGGGGCCAGCCATCAACACAGGTGTGGTCTATAGAACACCAGTCCAGGAGGAAGAAACAGATAGGGAGCTGATGCTAGCCATCCAAAGGATGGCAGACAAGGGTGAGGTAGTACTGGTTGTAGACTTCAATATTCCAGACGTGGACTGGAGCATCCCAGCAGCAGCATCAACTAGGAGCAGATTTATCCTGGACTCCCTTCAGGGTGCCTTCCTCAAGCAACTGGTCATGGAACCAACTCGGCAGAAGGCAATAATGGACCTTGTGCTCACAAACAGGGACAGTGTGATGGGGGTAACAGTGGGGGAGCACCCGGGGAACAGTGATCACCAGTCATTGTGGTTTGAAATCACAGAAAGAGCAGAACCAAACCACACAAAAACAAGTACCCTGGATTTTAAGGGGGCAGACTTTGGGAAAATGGGGAGATACTTGAAAGAGGCATTAAGGGGAACTGGGCAGGAATCAGGGGTTGAGGAACAGTGGGCAGTATTTAAAATGGGGATTACAAGAGCAACAGAATTATGCATTAAGCAGGTTAGCAAGAGGAAAAGGAAGAGGATACCATTATGGTTTTCAAAGAGGTAGCAAAGAAAGTGAAAGCAAAAGATTGCATTCAGGCAATACAAAAGACACAGGCAGAAGGGATAGGAGAAGTACCAGGAGAAGCAAAGGGAGGCAGGGAGGTCAGTAAGGAAGCCAAAGCTCAGACAGAAGAACACATTGCAAAATCAGTGGGTAGAGGGACAAAACCTTTTACAGGTACATAAGTGAAAAAAGAAAGGCAAAGGGAGGGATAGTGAGACTGAAGGGGGAGGATGGGGGCAGCGTGTAGGATGACAACAGTAAAGCTGACATATTGAACAGGTATTTCTGCTCAGTCTTTACGGAGGAAGAGGAGAGTAATTGGTCTGAAGGGAGTACAAGGGGTGAGAATGGTACAGAAATGGACACAAGTCCCTTTACACAAGAAAGGGTCCTGAAGGAACTGGAAGTAATAAGAGTTGATAAAGCAATGGGGCCAGATGGGGTGCACCCCATGTTCCTTAAAGAACTAAGAGAGGTGGTGGCTGAACCTCTGGCTATCCTGTTTAGCCGATCACTGGAAACAGGGGAGGTACCCAAAGACTGGAGGACAGCAGATGTAGTCCCGTTATACAAAAGTGGGAACAAAGAGGAAGCGGGGAACTACAGACCAGTCAGCCTCACCTCAGTAGTGGGGAAGATAATGGAAGCACTACTGAAGGAGAGATTGGTGGAACATCTGGTTGTCAATGGACTACAGGACCCAAGGCAGCATGGTTTCACCAGGGGAGATCATGTCAGACCAACCTCATTGAATTTTTGACTGGGTGACTAGGAGGTGGATCAGGGAGGGCAGTGGACATGGCCTATCTGGACTTCAGCAAGGCCTTTGACACTGTGCCACATAGAAGACTATTACACAAACTGGGGAATATGGGTGTGGGCAGGACAGTAGTGTGGTGGGTAGGTAATTGGCTGGGTGGGAGGACACAGAGGGTGGTGGTAAATGGCTGTCACTCCACAGAGGGAAGAGTGACCAGTGAGGTACCACAGGGATCAGTGCTGGGACCGGTCCTATTCAGCATCTTCATCCGTGACATTGCGCAGGACCTAGAAGGCAGAATTTCACTGTTCGCTGATGACACAAAGCTCTGTAACAGAGTAGATACACCAGAGGGTGCAGACAGAATGAGAAGGGACCTGCAGAAACTTGAAGAATGGTCAGGGGTTTGGCAGTTGAAATTCAGTGCAAAGAAGTGCAAGATACTGCATGTGGGGCACAAAAACCCTGACACAATATATCAGTTGGGGGGTGAGGATATAGCATGCACCAAGCAGGAAAGGGATCTTGGGGTTATCATCTCTGATGACCTCAAGGTTGGGAAACAGTGTGACAAGGCAGCAGGTAAAGCAAATAGGATGCTGGGATGCATAGTCAGGGGTATCACCAGCAGGAAAAGGGAGGTCATAATTCCACAATACAAGACACCAGTGAGGCCCCACCTGGAGTACAATGTACAGTTCTGGAGACCTTACCTACGTAAGGACATAGACAGGATAGAGAAGGTTCAGAGGAGGGCAACAAAGATGGTACATGGATTGCATCACAAGTCCTATGAGGACAGGTTGAAGGAACTGAATATGTACTCCCTGGAGGAGAGGAGGGAGAGAGGGGATATGATAGAGACATACAAGTATCTTACAGGGAGGAACAGGGTGCAGGAATACACTATTTTTAAGTGAAAAAGATGTTCCAGGACTAGAGGGCATGGGATGAAGTTGGAGGGAGGATGATTCAGAGGAAACATGAGGAAGAATTTCTTCACAGAATGGGTCGTGGACAAGTGGAACACCCTACTAAAGGAAGTGGTGGGGGCTGAAACAATCACGGGATTTAAGAATGCATGGGATAGACATAAAGGAATTCTGGTGGTCAGGGGTAAGGGGCAACAGACTTCTAGGAAAACATAAACTGAGCTTACAAGCTCAAATGGGCAGACTGGGGGGGGGACATAGGCCCTTATCTGCCAACACTGTCTATGTATCTACTGTATGTATCTATGTATGTGTACATAGTTATTGCAGTTAGTGGCAGCTTTACGCCCCCCCCTTTAGCCCAGTGCCCAGGCAGAGTAAAGAACTCTAGCCTGTGTAACCTGGTTGCTGTACAGATGTTGCATGTTACTCATGGTTACTACCTCTGCTTTGTACCTGTGGGGGCTACAGACAAGGTTGAGGGGCCTAGGCTTGTTACATTCCTCAGCTGGGGGGTTCATTCTAGAAAAGGATAGTGAAATAGCCTGGTGCCACCACAGAGAAAGATAAAAGGGCCAAGTCATGTGTGCTATATTGCCCCCTGGAATGCAGTACTACCAACCCACCACCACACAGGATAAAGAACCCCCCAAGACCTTGATAAATACTCACTTGAATTTTGGCAAGACACAATTTTAGTAGACTATTAAAAACTGATCTTTAATGAAATTCCCACATACCAAAATGGCAAAACAAACCATAGGACTTTATTCATCTGCAAGCAGGTCTTGCAAGGAAAACAAGGAATTAAGCAACAGGTAATAGATATATTGGTAGGCAGTCTAGCACTGACAGCAGCTTGCAGGGAATTATGGTCGTCACTATTTAGGATTCACAGCAATAACACAGACACTACCCACACCCACACAAAGGATCCCTAAGCCAACTGTACTGTTAGCCCTCTAATACCCACAGTAACTGTACTGTACATCAGTCATCACAATTCCCAAAAGGACTTTCACTTTTAAGAATATTATCTGCAGTCTCTAACTGATACAGGGTACCCCTACTAACTAACAGGTGCAGTCCTGATGCTGAGGTACTCGGTATCTTGCACTTCAATGTTTAAGCATGCATGCAAAAAAAATTAAATAAAAAATAACTCCAACCAACTAACTTTTTGCTAACAATTATAGCTCAAGACAAGAGTAATCCAGCTAAGATAAGTTGCAATCCAACCAGGAATAATTGAAATCCAACAGAAAAAATATTACTTGAACTGTCTTTTAATCCTCTAGTGGGCTATGCAGTACTCACTCACATGACTGATGACCAATTATATTTGGTCTAGTACAGTACTATAGGAGTAGTTCTCTGAATCAGGCCTTAGATGTAGGCTAGCACCAATGGGTCACAGCAGGCAATAGTTAAGTGGACCAGCAGCAGATCTTGGCTTGGGGCTAGTCTCTCTTGCTCTCTGGTGGTTTCCTCTGACTCAGCACTCACATCAACGTGGAAGTGGTCAAGTTCTAGGTGAGGCCTAGACTGAGATGCTACCTCACCTCACCCAAAGGAGAAATCATTATGGAGGGTATATTAGGTACCCAGAGCCTGAGCTTCTGACCTCAACCTATCCTCAGTCACACTAGACAAAGTTAGCAGGGGCTGTTCTCCTACCTCTGTTTCTAGTAGCTATCCTGGACACCTTCTGCAGCCTTTATCTATCTATCTATCTATCTGTCTGTCTGTCTGTCTGTCTGTCTGTCTGTCTGTCTGCCTGCCTACCTACCTATCCATCCATCCATCTATCTATCTATCTATCTATCTATCTATCTATCTATCTATCTATCTATCTATCTATCTATCTGTCTGTCTACAGTATATATCTCGCTCTCTCACTCTCGCTATTTCTCTGTCTCTCTCACTCACTGCACTTCTGCACATCTGTCTGGTTTGAGGTTTAGCAGCTTTAACCAGCACACAACCATTTTTTCCTTTTCTGTGTCTGGTTAGGACATCAAATCCTTCCTTCTCAGTATGTCTGTCTCATTTGAATGCCACTACCTTAAACCCTCCTATCTTGTGGGAAGGTTCCAATCTGGTTCCAGATACTCTGCCTCTAGATTGGCCACTTCAGCTGTCAGTCACAATGCTACCATTTTGTTTGGTGCAGAAAGACTACCAAACACTCTGCCACTCTGGCTCCCAGTGTGCTTCATTAATTCCACCGTGACCCTCAGACTCTGGTTGTATGGTCCTAAGGTCAAGGGTTATCAAGGTAGTAAAGCCAGCACAAATCTAACAAAGCACCAGGACCAGATAAAATAATTGGTGACATCTATAAATCCTACGTATACTGGTGCATCCCAGATTTTGATATTTAACATCATTATTCAGGGACATGACTTCCATGCCAGCTGACAGGGTAGTATCATTTCCCCTATTTAAAAAAAAAAATGAATGACCCCCGGATGTATAGAACTATCATCTTGATAGATATATCTCAAAATATATTCACTAAAATAATCCTCGACCGTCTTATGTTATGGTTAGAACAAAACCACATTATTAGTGAAGCTCTAATGGCTTTAGAAAAGCCAGATCTATAATTCAATGTTGTTATGTTTTGAACTTGCTAGTTTGGAAATATACTAAAGTTAATAGCGGTAACTTATATTGCTACTTTGTCGATTTTCCATCAGTTTTTGCAGCATAAGTAGAACTTTACTTGGAATAAACTACAGAAACTTGGTATCCAACCAGAACTCCTTGATATATTAATCAGATTACATAATCACACATGGGCCCCAGTTCAATATGATCAGTTTGGGCATACTAGAGCAACATTTTGCACTAAGCTTGGGGTTAGACAAGGCTGCCTATTGGCCCCTAATCTCTTTAATATTTATATTAATGAAATTCTTTTGAATTTACACAATACTGCATTTCTTGCCCCTAAAATATGGGACACCAGAATAGATTGTTTGTTTTATGGCAACGATCTAGTCCTGATTTCAACTTCTGTTTTGGGATTGCAAAGGAAATTGGAACATTTTGCAAAACTCTGTGTCGAACACAAGCTGAATATTAATATGGCAAAAACTAAGGCACTAATATTTGGAAAACAAAATAAAAAGTTCCTGTTTTTGGATTAAAAATGAGAGGGCAGAGAAAGTTAAGTGCTACAGTATGTTTACTTTGGGGTAAGATTTACTCAGATTTACTCATTTATGGCAAGAGCATATTAATCTTACTCTTTAACAAGCATTTGTTAATGCCGAACGTTCACTTGCAGGTATTTGCAGTGGTGTTTGGCATGTATGGTGCTTTACCCTAATGCCCTGTGCGATTGCTGGTATTTGGACAATAAATTGTCAGTATGACCTTTTTGTTAGCCCCATTGTGCGCTACATAGGCGGAAACACGTTTTGGGCAGGATGTGAAAAATGACAGCTGTACTGCTCATAAGGAAGTGTGGTAAAATGGCAATGTTGAAAATCTGGGTGGAAATATTGAAAATTCGAAACCTAGGAGCGTGCATGGGAACTGTGCAATGCACTCAGAAAAACAGTCATTGTTAGGATTTTGCACCAAATTGTCAACATTGGCATTTTGAAACCTCTGCTAATGAACAGTGTCACTGTGATTGCTTACTGCATGTACATACATTGATTTTGCATAACCGACTGGCGCTTATCAGTACTACATGGGCGAAACATGTTTTGGGCAGGATGTGAAAATGACAGCTGTACTGTTCATAAGGAGGTGTGGTAAAATGGCAATGTTGAAAATCTGGAGTGAAAATATTGAAAATTCGCAAAGCTTATGGCGTGCGTGGAGTGAACTGTACGCGGCTAAGTAAAACAGTTATTTTTAGGAATTTGTTCACCAAATTTTCAACATAGCCATTTTAAGATCTCTGCTCATGAACAGTGACACTGTGATTTTCTTAATGTGTTCCATACACTGAGTTCACACAGTGACTGTGCCATTATGCGCTACATGGGCGGAAACACATTTTGGGTAGGATGTGAAAAATGACAGCTGTACTGCTCATGAGGAGGTGTGGTAAAATAGCAATGTTGAAAATCTGGAGTGAAAATATTGAAAATTCAAGAAACTTACGACAAGCGGAGAACTGCACAATGCACACTCGTAAAACTGTCATTTTAGGAATTTTTCACCAAATTTTCAACACAGCCATTTTAAGACCTCTGCTCATGATCAGTGTCACTGTGATTTTCTTTAATATGTCCCATACATTAATTTAGCATCAATCGACTCGCCTATCAGAGCTACATGGCCAGAAAACACGCTTTGGGCAGGATGTGAAAATGGCAGCTGTACTGCTCATGAGGAGGTGTGGTAAAATGCCAATGTTGAAAATCTGGGTGGAAATATTGAAAATTCGCAAGCCTACGGCGTGTGTGGGAACTGTGCAACGCACACTCATAAAACAGTTATTTGTAGGAATTTTTTCACAAAATTTTCAACATAGCTATTTTAAGATCTCTGCTCATGAACAGTGACACTGTGCTTTTCTTAATGTGTCCCATACACTGAGTTCGCACACCGACTGTGCCATTGTGCGCTACATGGGCGGAAAACATTTTGGGCAAGATGTGAAAAATGACAGCTGCACTGCTCATAAGGGGTGTGGTAAAATGGCAATGTTGAAAATCTGGAGTGAAAATATTGAACATTCGCAAATCTTCACGTAAGGCATGTAGGAACTGGCTAACGCAGACCTTAAAACAGTCATTTTTAGAATTTTTTCACCAAATTTTCAACATAGCCATTTTAAGACCTCTGCTCATGAACAGTGTCACTGTGATTTTCTTAATGTGTCCCATACATTAATTTCGCACACCGACTGTGCCATTGTGCGCTACATGGGCGGAAACACATTTTGGGTGAGATGTGAACAATGACAGCTGCACAACTCATAAGAAGGTGTGATAAAATGGCAATGTTGAACATCTGGAGTGAAAATATTGAAAATTCATGAACTTACGAGCCTGTGTAGGAACTGCGCAACGCACGCTCATAAAACAGTAATTTTTTGGAATTTTTGCACCAGATTTTCAACATGGGGTTTGGGACCCTTCTCATGAATGATGTCACTGTCATGGCATTATTTGAGCCCGAAGGGTGATTTCTAATGCGACTGTGCAGTGCCTGCAAAATCACCTTCGGGCCCAATAACGCCATGACAGTGACATCATTCGTGAGAGAAGGGTCCCAAAACCCCATGTTGAAAATTTGGTGAAACAATTCAAAAATGACTGAGATATGCAATAAAGTTGAAACCCCTATCTAGCCCATTATACAGCTTACTGGCATTTCTCAGTTCGTGGTCACCTTTGAAGAGTGCAGACTTGTTCCCGGTCCACTCAAGATCGCCGCGACCGGAGTCCGGAGCTAAGTATGGGGTGGGGGTGTGGGAGGCTGGGTGAGCAGTGGGTGGGTGCGGGTTGTGGATGGGGGCTAGGAGATGGGACAGTTTTTATTTTACAGGTTAAAAAAAACGACGACGTGGGACATTTGCCACGCTGGGGTGGAGTTCCCGCATGGCAGAAGAGATGGGGGGGCACCGAGGAGCCGACGGGAGATTGGGCACCCCGTCTGCAAACTTCACGGCTGGGGGGCGCGAAGAGCCCGACGGGGATTGGGCACCCCCCAGCAACATAAAATGCTAACGCTTGCCACGCTGGGGTGGGCCCAGCATGGCAGCAGGATGGCTTTGGGGCCGTGGAGCCAACGGGGATTGGGCACTCACGGCAAACAACGCTTGTTACACACTGGGTGGGCTCCCAGCGTGGCACCAAAGCTTTGCGGGGCGCGTGATGCGCACGGGGGAGCGCGGGATGCGATGGGGACCTGCAGCGGTGCTCAGTATGGTAGCAGTGTTTTCCTTGAAGCAGAGGAACATCGCTGGACGACAGAGCTCCTGCACCCATTGGTGCAGGACCACTTGCTCAAGGGAGCGGTGTATTGATGGGAGAGGCACACCTCCAAAGTGTGCTACTCTCCCAAAATGCGTTTCCTTGCGCATGCGCGCAAGCGAATATAAAAATGAATATGACATTTAATGTTTTTAAAATATTTAATACTAAAATTGGCCATAGTGTGGTTAAATGCATTTTGAATGTTTTGAACACCAAAATTAAGTCAGCAGCACTATATGCAGCAGAAATATGGGGCTTATCTGATCTAGGCAAACTAGAAATAATTTTTAACTAAATTAATAGAAACACAGAAGTTGGAGGCAGAAGGAGACTTCCAGGTCCATCTAGTCTGCCCATTTGTTTTAGACCTATTTTGACACTCTAGTTGCCTTTGTAGTCAGGGCTCCCTTGTGTCTATCCCATGCATTCTTAAATCCCCCACAGTGTTGATCCCCCCAACCTCTTGGGGCAGGCTGTTCCAAGCGTCCACCACTCTTTCTGTGAAGAAAAGCTTCCTGGTGTTGGTAGAGAACCTCCCTCCTTGCAGCCTGAGGTCATGTCCTCAGGTCCTGGAGCCCTTCTTGAAGTGAAAAAGTTCCTGTGCCTGTACCTTGTTAATGCCTTTTATGTACTTGAATGTTTCAATCATGTCCCCTTACTCTCTTCTCTGCTCCAGGGGGTACATATTCAGCTCCTTAAGTCTTTCCTCATAGGACATGTACTGCAGACATTTAATCATTTTTGTTGCCTTTCTCTGTACTGATTTCACCCAGTCAATGTCCTTCCTGAGGTGAGGCCTCCAGAACTGGACTCCGTATTCCAGGTGAGGCCTAACCAGCCATCTATACAGTGGTAGTACCACCTCTATTTTCCTGCTTATGATTGCCCTCCCAGTTCAGCCCAGCATTCTGTTGGCCTTCAATGTTGCCTTCTCACACTGCTTACTAACCTTCAAGTCATCTGAGATTATTATTTCCAGATCTCGCTCCTGGTTTGAGGCCACTAGTCTTTCGCCTCTTAGGTAATATTACTTTCTTTGATTTTTCTTTCCTATGTGCATGACCTTGCACTTTTTGACATTAATTCTCAGCTGCCACACTCCAGACTATTTTTCTAGTTTCTTGAGGTCAGCTTTCATCTTGCTCACTCCTTCTGAGGTGTTCATCCTGTTACATATCTTGGCGTCATCTGCAAACAGGAACACATTCCTTTCCAGTCCATCAGCGATATCTGCTATAAAAATATTGAAGAGCAGAGGCCCCAGCACTGAGCACTGGGGCACCCCGATGGGCATCCCGCTGGTCATCCTGCCTTCCATCAATTGCTTTCCTTTAACCTGTACCCTCTGAGTTGTGCCTTGTAACCAGTTTTGTACCCATCTGAATACTTCTGAAATAGGTATATCCTTATGGTCCCACAGTCCGTACTAGTGGCCATTCTTAATTTAGAATTAGGCTAACACCCCTTTCCTATTTTGGTAGTCGAAGGACAGACTTATTCAGTCCTGAAGCTATTTTTGTTAAAGGAGGAAAGATTACCAAGGAAATGTTTGGAAAATGAGGTAAAATATTCCTCAATGGGTACCACTGTTCTATTCTTAAATAATTAAGAATCTCTTTCTCCCATATGGCTAATGAAACACATTGTGGGATATCTACCTAAGGCACTGGAAAGATATAGTTTTCTTAGTTAAAACCAGACTCAGAGACATAGATATTGCAAATATGTTTGAAAAACTGAGCAGTCTTAAATTATTTCGGTGGTATAAGCAGTTAAAAAATACACACAGGCTGGAACCAAATTATTAAAGATGTCTAATCCCAGGGCTAGATGAATATTAATTAAATTCAGGATGGACATTTATGCTGCTAATTATATACTGTACCTGAGATAGAAGAGGCAAGAAGTTATCTCCCCCTAATGCAGATGTGGAAAACAGAAGATGACCTTAAACATGTACTATTAATTTGCCCACTGTATAGCCCTCATAGGACAAAGTGGTGACATCATGGCCAATCTCATCCTCCCTCCTGATAATATGATAATCTACCTATTTAACTCTGACGGTGAATATGTACTAATAAGATCAACATGCTTCTCGGAAACAACTTATTTATGAGATGTATGACTACAATCATCTTGTGAGTCTGACTGGTTATTATTTTAAATTATATCAATATACAGTAGTAGAATATTGACTTTTACTGTTTGTAACATATGTAACAAAGCTGAACATTTTTATCTTGTGTGCATTGTAATGGCTTTTTTAGCAGAACAATAAAAACTTTTGAACTTAGAACTTTGAAGGTGGTGATGCCCATGCTGTTGCAGGGGTGCTTAAACACATAGTTACTTAGTCCAAACAGTTCCTTGCTTTAATGCTGGTATTACCTTTGTTTAGTCCAGTTCATTGGTGATTGCAGGGGTGGTCCTGTCAATCCTGTTTGAGTACAGGGGCACTCCTTTTATTGATATTGGACACCAGGGCATACATGTTACAAAAGCCCAGCATGAGTGATCGGGGGTGCAGTCAGTGTGCCATGTTAAGGGCTGGGTTTTGGCAACATTAAACAGCACTGTTGAGTTTGTGTAATGCACCAGGGGCCTTTTAATACGGCCCATGACTGCTAGTGCTTTTCATAGTTAGCACACTGCCAACCTGGTGAGTGTTGTGCTGTTTGAATATAGGGACCAATGAAGACTAAATAACAGGCATGTGTGCAAATCATCTGGATATTCCATATGTAATTGAAAGGCTATGTCTGTAGTTCAATGAACAAGCAGCCAGACACTCCCTCTTCCTGAGCTATATAAGCAGTTCCTCTGAGCCTCTTTCTGAAGCACTTTTTCTTTGCCGCAGGAGGCTCTGTCAGCCTTGTCTGTTTTTGAGCCTGCTGGGGCTTGCCCCCCCCCCCCCCGGCTTCCTGTGTTTTCTGCTGGGCTTCTGATTTCCTATTGTGTTTGGTTTGTATTACTTGCTTCTGGCTGTGTGCTTTATTGTTTTGCTTGTTTCCTGTTCTTCTGTGTTTTTGTATTTCTGTTTTGCAATCTTTCTTTGGGGGGGCTTCGGTTTCTAGAATCCTTTGTCTTTGCTCATATTTCACTAATCCTGAGCTTGTGCTATTTTTTCTCCATTTACTCACAAGTGCAACTGCACTTGTTCTCTGTGTATTTTAGCTCAAATATTGCTTCCCTGCTACTGCTCTTCTGTGTTATACACATTAATTGTTTTCACCTGATTCAGGTTCACTCTGCAGCCTAGTCCATGAAACTCTATCCTGCTCCTGAACTTATACCAAGAATACATTGCTGCAAATATTGCTGCTGTTTTAGGTGCATTACCCAATGGAACTGCATTTTACTTCCTAAACTAATACCAAGAAAATCATTGCTGTTGTTTCAGCACGTTGTCTCTCTCTAAAGTTTCTATATTCATTTGGATTGCTACTGCGTCAAGCTATAGTTAATTGCTGCTGATGCCACTCAGCAGTGTCAGTGGCTCAGTAGGTAGCACACTTGCCTCTTAGGCCGGGAGATCAGAGGGCTGTGGGTTCAGTTCCCACATCTGGCACTTGGGTTAATATCCCAGTACTGACACTGTAGTGCAGCATGAGAGGGGTGCTGCACTTCTGAGGTGCCGTCTTTCAGATGAGACGTTAAACCGAGGTCCCATCTGCCTGGATTGGTGGTAGTTCAGGTGGATGTTAAAGATCCCATGGCACTTATCGAAAAGAGTAGGGGAATTTCCCGAGTGTTCTGGCCAAATTTCCCTCATTCACTAAAAATACCACCAACAGCTTAATCTGGTTCATGGTCAGTTGGCATTCATCTGTATCCCCCTTCCCTGGGTCGTGACTGAAAATAGGCAGGATTTGTCTAGTGCACTTACCCGGTCAACAAAAACGAAATATAAATAAATAATTTACTGGACACTGCTCATTCACTTTGCAAGCACTTTATTATACTCTGGAGGTCAGCTTGGCTACTGCCATTGCTGTAAACTAGTTTTCAGTGCTGCATGTGGGTCATAGCTCTTTCTCATTGCTTTATTGTTTTTCTTATGGTGGGGGACTGGGCTGGTATTGTTGAAAAGCCATGGACCAGAGTGGCCTATTGCCTCATGTTAGAATCCTGCCTCTGACACTAAAATCCTCCAAGTATCATGTCACCTTATAATTGGCTTTTTCAATGGGACTTGTTTGGCTTGCCCTTGCTGATCCCGTATTTGCTGCAATAAAGCTTCTGCAAACTGAGTAACTTCAGCAAATTAAATAAATAACTTCAGTATATTAAATAAATGAATACATGAATGTATCCATAAGAAATTCCTACACAAATAAATAGGCATGCCAACCTCATCCTAGAGTTCCCTGGCACAGGGCTCACCCTGTGCCAATGGTCTTGCTCTGTACCTCAAGGTCCACATCTTGAGCATGCAAAGCTTGTGGTGGGGACTTTCTCCCCTGGCCCATAGATGGGAACGTCCTCACTACTGGTGGATCTTCAGTCATCAATGTACCGACGGCACCTCAATTTGTAGAATTTAAGACTTCAGTGGCTAAGGGGTGGGGCTCTCACAAGAGCTTCCCAAGCTGGTTCAGAGGGACCCTTTCAAGCTATCTGTTTACAACCACCTCTGGTTCACCTGGTTTGTTCTTAGATCGGTTGGCCAGGTGAGTGCCTCAGCAGATGTTACTATCCTCCTCCCGCCTTGGACATGACTTGTTGCAGAGCAAACTGGCTTGCAACCCTTTACATCATTCCTGTTAGAAGGATAGAGTGAGAGCTTCCCTCCAAATTGGAATATTTTCCACCCCCCTTCATTGAGCTTTCCAAATTTCAGTAGCAGAGCTGTCCCTAACTAAATTAACCCATACCTGGAGGGGAGGTGACCTTGGCCTTGGATCCCCAGAGGTTTTCTCCTCAAAGGGTTTTATTTCTGTCCTCCATGCTGAATGTCATAATACCTAATTAGTCTTAGATAGTATTCCATAGTTCCCTTAGGTAGTTTCCACTGTTTGCTGGAGGTAGATAGTGTCCCTACTTGCAATTCCCTGTCTCTTTAGGAGGCCCCTTCAATCACCAATGTATTCCATAGCACCCATGCTATCTTGTTAATCTGCATACCTCATGTTTTATCAAGCTGCTGTTGCTGTCATTCTGTTTCTATGCCACATGGCCTCTGATTGCTAATGTTCCCAGGGGAAGAGTACACAATGGGGGGTGAGATACTGACAACAACAAAAATGGAAAGGGACCTGGGGGTAGACATATCAGATAACCTAAAGGTGGGCAAGCAACATGAAAAGGCAGTAAGAAGGGCTGAGGGGACACTGGGATGCATAGAGAGAGGCATCACCAGTAGAAAACAGTAAGTTGTTGGCCCTCTGTGGTAAGACCACATCTGGAGTACTGTGTACAGTTCTGGAGAACCCTTCTCCGCAAAGACATAGACATGGTGGAGGCTGTCCAGAGGAGGGCAACCAAAATGATGCAGGGTCTGCATCAGAAGACATATGAAGAAAGACTAAAGGAACTTAAGATGTATAGCCTTGAGGAAAGGAGGGAGAGGGGTGATATGATAGAAACTTTCAAATACCTCAAGGGAATCAACAAAGTCCAAGAGGGTAGCATCTTTCAGAAAAATAGATGTGCAAGAACAAAGGGGGCACAATTTGAAGATAGAGGGGGGATGGCTCAGAGGTAATGTGAGGAAGTATTTCTTCACAGAGAGGGTTGTAGATGCATGGAACAGCCTTTCTGAGGAGGACGTAGAGTCAAAAACAATGGGGGAATTCAAGAATGCATGGGACAGAAATAAGGCAATTCTAGTGGGTGGTAGAAGGAAGTAGGCTGTTGGTTAACTAGAATCTGCAGCTTATCCATTAGGTAGGGAAATTGGCAGACTAGGTGGACCAAGCGGTCCTTATCTGCCGTCAAATTCTATGTTTCTATGTTTCTTTGGTGCTACTACAATTTCTTTTTGGGGATTCTTGCTAAGGTACCTTTAGCCAAGGGAACCTCCCCATGGTAGCTCTAGGGGTGGAACCTTCTTCCAGGGTTCCTTGTCTTTGGTACCCCTACAGGGTGGTAATTCCTCATGGAATAGTGTGTGCGAATGGCCAAACCAAAATAACACAGTTGCACAAGAATAACACTATACTGGTTGTGTAAGCCATTGACTTGAAAGGCTAATCCTGTAGTTCAATGGACAAGCAGTCAGCCACTCCCTCTTCCTGAGCTATATAAGCAGTTCCTATCAGACTCTTTCTGAAGCACTTTTTCTTTGCTCCACCTTCAAAGTACAATTTAAGATGTATTTATACTCCTTGAATGACTGTGACTGTAAGATATGATTTGTCTAGTCCACAATTTGTTATATGTAAATTTTGTATTTATGTTAAATGTTCTGGTTGGACCTGAAAAAGGGCTTTTTGTCCAGTGTCCTTACCAGGTTAACAAATTTAAAATAAAAATAAAAACACTATTCAGTACAACCTTGTTTAACCAACCCCTGGTTAATTGAATCTCCAGATTATCCGAACCTGGGTAGTGTCCCACACATTTCTCCATTCATTATCCCGAGTTGCTGTTTCACCACAGAACACAGACACAAACGATCAAAACGTATGCAGTTTTTGATGCACTGTAATTAGATTGCTAACCGCGTTCAGCTGCCAGTACATAATTAGTGTTACTTAACAGGTACTTAAGGTAACTATGGTGCTAACACAGCATTCTGTTACATCTCAGTTCTCAGGTGCTGACACTTGTCTGCAGTTTGCTGAGTGGCTGAGCTGAACAATAGGCGACAGGAAAAGAGAGATGCATCCATGATATCACCCAAAAGATTCACATTCTGAACTGCCTAGACAGTGGGGAGAAGGACATTGTTGTTTTCAAGTAATTTGGCATTAGGAATTCCATTGTTTCCGACCTGCACAAGGCAAGAGACAAATTAAGGGCATATGCAGCTACGATGGAAAATGCATCTGGTGCTCACAAACATAAGAACATGAAGACTTGCCAGGATGAGCCGCTCAACAGGTCTTTGTATCTCTGATTCATACAAAACAGAGTCAGAGGCACCGCAATATCTGGGGCGATCCAGAAGTACAAAGCCATGCAGTTCCACTCAATAGTCGAACAAGAGTGTGACTACCTACACACACTCCTGCTACACCAATTGGAACAGAAGGCTTTAAAAAATTAAATGAAGACGCTAAACGGAAAGCAATCACTGACTATTTAAAAAATAAAAAAATAGGATTTTTATCTTTTTTAACTTTTTTTTCATTTTTGCTATTATAATGAAAACAAATTAAAATGAATGTTTTCCATGTGACTGCAATGCCCCAGTGTAATTTCCCCAAATATATCAATGGAACCTCACTTATCCGAACCTCTTGCTTATCCAAACAAATCATTTGTCTCCCATTTGGTTTGGATAATGGAGGTTCTACTGTACTAGTTGCATAGGCCATTTAATCCCCTTTTGTACATCATTTAAACATGTTATTGTTGAACAACTCAGTGATATCTACCCTGTATAACACACATGGGGCCCAATATTCAGAACTTAGCCCCAGGGCAAACTTAGCACTGCCCAGTGTGCAAAATTACCCCCAAACCATTTGCACGCTATATTCAAAGGAATTGTCCATGGACTGAATCCGTTGAATATAGCATGAAAATGAAGCCGTGCATACAGGGCTAAGAGTGCAGTACAAAAATAGCCCAGCACACAAGACTGCTCTGAAAATAGCAATGAAGAGAGCTCTGAATACAGCAAATGAGCAGTGCAAACAGCAGCAACACAGTGTACAGGAGAAACATGTGTCCACTGGAGTTGCATGCAAAGAAGTGCAGCCCAAACTGTGAATACCAGAGCATACAGCAGTGTGCAACACAAACAACAGCAAATGAACCACCAAAGGCAGTGCTAGGAAAAAACACAAACTAATAAATATATATAAATAACCAAAACAATAACATGAAAGGGAAATCCCAAAATGTAGCAACACTGTATGGATGTGAACTGTGGAAAAGAAGCAGAGATGGGCCAGTGGTGATGTGACCCACAGAAAGGACAAGTCATGCCTGTGTGTCAGTACGGTCCCAACCAGTGCCCACTGTGCACAATGGGAAGGGACAAGGATCCTGAACACAGAGTAGGGGACTGCACATCTCAGGATACACAGTGGGAGGACTCAGGGGGATGGAAAGCAGTCATGGCCTCATGCATAAAGCCCCACACAAACCTTCAGACTGAGGTCCCCCCGCCAGGCAATGCCATCATGGTGCATCCAAGGAACAGGGAACAGACTATGTCCATGGGCAAACACAAGACAGATGTTGCCTGCAGCACACACACCACATGCAGGGTACACATGGAGAACAGAATATGACAGCCACATGGAGGAGAAACCCACCGCACCCAAAAGAACCCACTGCCACATGAACAGCCACAGACAGCACAGGGAGAGCTCTTGTGAGACCAGCACCACGGGATAGACCAGAATGGCATCAACCATGGTAAACCAGATGGACGGAAGGTGCAACACACTACAGCAGAGACATTGACTACAGTTACCCAAGAGACAGGATACAGGAATGCTAATAGAACAAGCATTTGTCAATGCTGAATGTTTGCTTATTGGCATTGGTAGTGTAGGAGTTAGAGAGCTGTGTAATACGAATGGCAGTGAAGTACTGAACTGAAGCCAACCCCACCACCACCCTGCAGAGACTGACAGGCACTGGGGTGTGCCTTTGGGTCATCAGGCATAACCGCCATGCCATTTCACCACACACTACCCTGCAGACACTGACAAGTGTCACGATATGCCTTGAGGTCATTGGCCCTTATGCTCATCCCATTCCATCAGGAAATACAGTGAGATGGGTCCTGTATAGGAGAATGGGGTGAACTTGGGGGCTGAAGAGTCCAAGACACACCTCGATGTCTCTCACTGGCTGCAGGGTGTGAAATGGTATGAGCATTACAGGCGAGAATCCCAAGTCACACCCCTGATGCCTGTCAATCTCTACAGCCTGGGACAGTATGGTCAGAAACCCTAATGCCTCAGGCGTTCGTTGGCATTTTCACTCCAAATTTTCAACATGGGTTTTTTGTGACCCCCACCTTATGAACAGTGGCAATATCAGTTTGTTAGCCGAAAGCTGATTGCTCACAGCGACTACGCCATTTGGCACCACAGGTGCAAAAACACATTTCGAACAGGATGTGAAAAATGACAGCTGTACTGTTCATGGGGAGGTACAAAAAATGGCAATGTTGAAATTCTGCAGTGAAAATATTAAAAAAACTGGTGAAGTCACGAGTGTGCAAAGAAAATGCGCAACGCACACCTGCAATGCAATTGGTTTGGGGATTTTTTACAGCAGTTTGTCAACACAGGGATTTTGGAACCTCCACTCCTGAACAGTGTTACTGTGATTTTCTTACTCTGTCCCAAACAGTGATTTCCCACTGCAACCACGCATTTCTGAGCTGGAAGTGCGAAAACACGTTTCGGCCATGATGTGAAAAATTACAGCTGTACTGTTCATAAGGAAGTGTGGAAAAATGCCAGTGGTGGAAATCTGGACTGAAAATATTAGAAATCCATGAACTTACGAGGGTGTGTGGAAACTGCGCAATGGTCGCTCATAACACAGTCATTTTATGGACTTTTTTCACCAAATTTTTAACATACCATTTTAACACCTCTGCTTATGAACAGTGTCACTGTGATTTTTTTAATGTGTCCCGAACATTGATTTCGCACACCGACTGCACCACTGTGTGCTACATGGGCAGAAACACGTTTTGGGCGAGATGTGAGAAATGACAGCTGTACTGCTCATAAGGAGGTGTGGTAAAATGGCAATGCTGAAAATCTGGAGTGAATATATGAAAATTCATGAACTTATGAGCGTGTGTAGGAACAGCTCAATGCATGCTCATAAAACAGTTATTTTGGGGAATTTTTTCACCAAATTTTCAACATAGGGTTTTTAGGGGCCTACCTCATGAACTGTTGTTTCATAAATCAGTCCCAAAAGGTGGTTCCATGCAGTGACCGCGAAATCACCTTTCGGGGCCAGTTAATGCCATGACAGTGACAGAATTCATGAGATGGGGTCCCAAAAACTCCATGTTGAAAATTTGGTGAAAAAATTCCCCAAAATGCCCGAGATATGCACTAAAGTTGAAAAAAACCCTATTTATTACATTATACAGCTTACCAGCATTTCCTCAATTCGCGATCAGCTTTGAAGAGTGCAGACGTGTTCCTGGACCACCGAAGATTGTCACGCCAGACTCCGGAAGTAAGCATGAGGTGAGGTGGGGGGTATGGGGAGGTGGATGCACAGAGGGTGGGCGAGGTGGGGGACAGGACAGTCAGTGAGGAAAGGTTTTTTCTTTCATTTTTTTTTTCCTTTTACTTAGACAATGCGGGACTTGTGCCACGTGGGAGGTGGGCTCCCAGCATGGCAGCTGGAAGGTTGTTTGGGGGGTGTGGAGCCAATGGGGAATTGGGCACCCCTGTCGACCATAGGAACTGTTGCCATGCTGGGGTGGGCTCCTAGTGTGGCACCTGGAACTCTGTTGGGGGGGAGGCAGCACAACCGACGAGGGATTGGGTTGTGTGGGAGGCACACATGAGCATGTGATATCTTATCACTGCTCACTGAAGCGTAGCTCTCTCTTTCAACTGTACGGCACTGCATTTTCAACTGCTGTCATAGCAGCTGCAGCATTCAGTGGTGAATGGTGGCCACTCCTGCAAACATACTGACTGAACTGGAAGATGGGTGCCACACCTCCGAAAACTTGGATGATGGCATTATGTTTCTTGCACATGTGTGCAAGCAAACATAAAAATATGTATTAATGAAACATCACAAAAAAAACACAACAGCAAACTATTTACAAAAATAGAAAACCAAAATGGGGAGGGGGCAGAGAAGGGCGAATCACAAGGGAAGAGGGGGATTAGAGGCTAGAAGAAGGGTGTCTGCAGGGAGTGTCCTCTTCAGTATGTCTGCCAGATGTCTTGTTTCACTGATTAGGATGGCCTACTGCTCAATAATCGTGCACTGCTGCCGCACCAGCCTGCAGAGAAGGTCATCACAGTCTTCACTTTCTTCAGGCTGCCAGGCTCACAGTGAGCTCCAATGTGAACCTATGGGGGAATGATGCCCATGTACAGATGGTATGATGACACTAATGAGCAATGCAGACCTCAGGATGTTTCCCCAGAGAAGGACAGCATATCCCAACCACCATGCCCATGTACCCAACAATGTAAACAATGCACATGCTACCTGACCTGTGCCTGTATGTGGTGGCATGGAACCCCATGGTACACATGCCCATCCCACATAGGTGGGAAGTCCTGCAACCACCACCGATGGGACGATTCCCAGGCATGACCAATGTAGGCCCTGTCACAGTACAGCTACGCAGCCCCTCTGAGGTTAACAATAGACTGCCCCAGAGCAACGACAAAACCCTGTTGCAACAGAATGGATGTGACATGCTGCCCAGTGGAACAGAAGGTAGAGCCAGGTGACCTTGCAACATCACAACCCAGAAACACATAACCAATGGGCACATGGCAACAGACAGTGGCCCATAGTGGCAATACACAGGGCTATGCAGCACACAGTGTGCAGGTGTCCCCACACCCTTGTCACAGCCACAGACCCAGACCATGACACAAGTGTGACATGTGGACATGCAACAGCAACATGACCCCAGAGATTGGATGCTCCACTGAGCCAGACAACAGCAGCAACCCCCTTCCCCAAGACAATGGGTCAATGGCAACAGTGAGCAGCACAGCCCCAACACGGTGACACACCGGAAGAGTACAGTGCAATGTGACTGTTCTGCATATGTGATGCAGATGGCACACATATGCCCATGCCATTGTGTGTACACAATGTCCACAGGGACTATGGTCAGGCCAGAGACATGCCATGTGGTGGATTCATGCTGTGGGCAGATACGCAACCACAGCAATTGGACAATACAACCACCCAGCTGCTCACAGGCATAAGCAAAACACCCCACATGAATGGCGTACAGTGTACATGGTGGAAACATGGCCACAGCACATGTACATGTGTCCTGCAGCACAGTGCACAGTTTGAGCTGGGCACATTCAACGGTATGATAGGACCATGGAATGGTAGCAAATACATCATGTACAGCACACATGGATAACAGGGGTATATAGCCAGACATGTCCAATGTGCGTACAACCTACATCTGCTACCCCCTTTTAGTGTCATTATACACATATACCCACAATGCTGGCCCCAAAACAAAAAAGAAGGAATTTCTCAGATAACACCTCTGCACCCTACACAGGCTGTACTCATATCAATCCCCTAGATAAGCCTAAAGTACCCTAATACACACATTCGAATGAGTGTTGGAACAACAGAGGGATATGGGTGGGACATGCACCCAACAATGTGTACAGATATGTGTACAGTGAGCATGCCTGCCTACACCTATGATGAAGAATGCAGTTGGGGAACAGCGCACCCTACACACCACAATGTTGGTGACTGACATATCCATAGTGTACCATAGGCCAACATGTGCATTCCAATGAGCAGGGTGGCTGTCAAGCCCATGCCACCACGTGACAGACACAGATGTAACACAGGTTCACTGCATGGATGGTATGCAGCCCTGAGGGGTGCAGAATTGGCATGACAGGACAGCAGCACCAATGGGGATGTGTGCCCATGTAGCCTTGTGTGATGTGCACAGCCTGACCCCTGCATGGTGCATGCATGCAGGACACAATATGCCACAGCACTGCAGGGCTGTGGGGAGCCATGTGCTGCTACAACAGAGGCCCACAGGTTGTGTGGGCAGGCTAGGCAGTGTCCATGAGCACCATACCACAGGCAGCATAAGATGTGTGCGATGCCCTCCCCAGTGGCATAGCACCATGGGCAACCCATGGCCACGATCCCCCCAGGACCGGTGACAATATACAGGGCACAAGCACATTTGTTGGCAACACAGTGTTGTATAGGGTACCAAACCGCCCCACCCAGCAAGGTATTTTACACAGGTAGACAACAGAGGAACATACTCACATGCCTCAACCTGCTGCCCATCACCGCTGTTCAAGTTCTTTTACTTGTGTCTTGAGTTAGAGTGGGTTCACTCAGCAAATGGGAAGCAATACCCAAAAGCATCCAGACAATCCTTATGTGCTAATGTTATATTCCACGAATTGTGCTCATTTAATTTCACCACCTCACACTGCTCCATCTTTTTGGATACTTGCCTTCCTCAGGGGCCCATAGAGGAAGGCAAGTAGCCAAAGCACTGGGGCAGAGTGAGGTGGTGAGATTAAGTGAGCACAATTTGAGGAATAAAACTTTAGGCTTCATCTGGAGTTTTTGTTCATTTGTTGTTTGAATGCTGATGGTTGAGAGCACGAGCACGTAAGGACTGTCTGCCTTGTAGCGCTGGTGTCGTCTTGCAGACTGGTCCCCTGGTCCCACTGGCTGTGTCCTCAGTCTGTGCCCCTGGCTTTGCAGTCTGCAGAGTGAAGGGAATGGACCAAGGGCAGTGCCATCATAAACAGCTGTATCCCCCCTACCTGTGCCTGGTGCACAATGCACAATTGTCAGGCAGTGCAATGTATCCTCCCAAAGATGCAGCTGTCGCATGATAAACATGTGCACCATAGGTGAAGTTTACATGTGCCACACAGCTAGTGCCTGACAAACTTGTGAACTGTCGTGTAGGTCCAGCAATGCAGGTCATATGTATGCCCACAGACACAGGCACTGTAAGCCCTCACAGAGGCAACACTGTACCCATAGTGCTGCACACAATACACAGCCTGAGATTCACCCAGCAGCATTGTAGGCATGTGTGCAGTGACCCCCAGACACACATGTACCCACATATGAAGGGGTATATGGATGCCCACACCCACTGACATGCAAAAGGCACAGCTCTAAGTAGGGTGACCACTTATCTGGTGCAGGCAGACTGCCATCCAACACCGTGTGCCTGAAATGATCCAGTCTGGTCCTCACCTGCACTGCAGGTCAGTATGTCTATACTGGCACTGCTCCCCATTGTGGTCCACACCTGTGAGGTGGGACAGGTGTTGTGCACTCGAGACACACACTTGGCACTGTGGCCTGTCCTCCTCACGTACCTCCCGAAAAAACTGCCATTCCATGGCCATCGCCAATTGGACCACATTAGCCATCTTGGCCTCCCCCCACATCTGGTCCCTCTGCACTATGGCCCTCTTGCACCTTCTGCTCACCATTTCCACAAATTCCAGTGCTTTTGGTAACACCCTCACACTGATGCACACTAGAGCTTTGTAGGCCACAAAATGAGATGCACAAACAGTAGCACCATGCTATCTGTTTACAGCGTGATGCACAATACTATAGCGCCATGCTAGGCTGGCCTGCCACCAGTGAGCATGTGTGAACCTTGCGTGACCTCCACCATGCTGACATCATCGTGCATGCGCCCTGGGAGCTGCACTAAATATCTTAACCAAGCACTAAACAAATAACGCCATGGCGCTAACACTGCCCAGCGTAATCGCGTTTGCCAAGTGCTACATTTTGCAATATTCAAATGTGGTATGCCAGTGAGCCTACTTAGGTAATCAGAGTACAATCCATCACATTAGCATCTCATTACAGCCTCATTTGCATGCATTACCATGTGTGAATTGACCGGCCAGGCTATTTAAGGGTTGCCTGAGCTCCACCTGCAGAGCTTACAGGTACTGCAGGCAGAAGGAGGATTTGTTTGCTCTCAACACTAGGCCTCAGCATGTCCCAGGACATGACTTCAGGAGATACATGTAGGTGTCCCTCCGACATTACCGTGCTATATTGTACTGCAACACTGTACGTGCTACATTGTAATGGGTCCACAGGTTTGTGTGTGGGAACAGACATGGAATGTACTGTGTCAGTTACTGCACACCAATGTAAATTCAGATGCTGCCAGTTGGGAATACAGGCGTATACAGTCACAGTGCTGCACTGTTGATCTGTCGAGTCACATGTCCACTCTGTGACTGTGTCTCTGTATGCACAAACCGTGACACACATATGGATGCACATGTGCATCTACAGGGTAGCAGTACATCCGGGGGCAGGATCACAGCATACAACACAGAAAAACTGTTCACATGGCTGCCCTGTGCCTATATCACATGTATGTGTACCCCACGCTATGCTCCTCCTCTGCAACAAGGGTGCATTGTGCATTCTGCCATCCACATTGGTCAATGAAGCGAAGTCACGCCACACACCTGTTGGACCATGACCAGCACATTGATCCTGGTGCTACACTCTTAATGCAGCCTTGATGCTGTATCCCTGTCGCACACTTACCCTGTCATGTGGCAGACAATGCCAGACGGACATGCGGGGGACATTGTTGGGCCTGTTCAGTATGTGGTGTGGGGTGTGTACCAACATTCCCGTGATGAATGCCCACAACCTATGACATGCTGTGACCATTCTGTTGTGTGTAGTGGCATGCACACGCACACACACACACACACACACACACACACACACACACACACACACTTTCTCTCAGGGTACAGGACAGCCACTGACCACTGTCAATTTACATCCCCACACAGGTGCCTCTGATGGAGGAGTGAGACTGCACTCCCACAAGTTCTCCTGGGAGTAGCTGAAGGCCCTGGCCAATGGCTACAAGGCAAGGGAGCAGGCTATGTGGTGGTACTGGAACACAGATGCTGCTGTCAGGGAGATGTGAGAGCAGATCACTGCAGAAGTGAATGCAGTGGGTGAATGTGACTGCACAATGGATGCCGTACGGAAGTGGTTGCATGACATGTAGCATAGGGCAAAGGAGGAGAAGGAGGAAGCAGCAAGCCACTGTGCACTGCATGGCACTGGTGGAGGTCCAAGACCTGTGGAGATTGGGACAGTGGACCCCATCATGGAGGTGGTAGCATCGACCATCCGGACAGTGGCTGTGGCAGGTGTGTAAGGTGGTGGCTGTGAAACACCAATGACATTACATCATGCATGTGAGTACATGGCCATGCAGCACCATGGTATGCATGTCACCTCATGGGTGTACAGGTAGCTCTGCTTGTGGTGTGGTACACAGCTGACCTGGCCTTTGCACACATGTGTGCATTGTGTAGGCCTGTGTGCAGTATGGTAGTGTCTGGTGGTGTGTTCTATGCATTGCTGGACCTGCAGCATGTGCCATTCTAACATGGTCATTGTGTACCCTACAGGCACTGACCCTGTCCCTCTGCATATGGTGTTGCTGTGCCAGCTGGTGTGCCTGCAACATGCGGTGTTGCATGCTGCCATGTGTGTCAATGGGTGCTACACCTATTACCTTCCTTTCAGTGGTGGGTTTCATGTGTGTGTGGTATTGCTCACGCTTGGTGCTGGTCAAGTGTAGGCCTCTGGGATGAACATTCTGGGTGTGGCTGTGCATGCACCCTGGCTATGTGAGTATGTAGGCTGTGCACACTGGATTTGGGCTTGAACTGTGCCACATAGGAAGCACTGGTGTGTTTTGCTTGTGGTGGCACTGGTGGGGGAACACTGTGTCATGTGCATGCCATTCAAAGTCTTATTCTTTGTCCGCAGTGCAGGGTGATGGACTCACAGCAGGGTAACGTGTGGAGGTGGATGAGGTGGAGGGACTATCAACATACAGGGTGCAGAGGCTGCCGGCACAGGCATCAGCTGAGGGCCTGACCATGGACGCACTCTTTGGTGACATCTCTGATGATGATGATGAACACGGAGATGATGAGACTTACATGCCCACCAGGTACTTCATTAGCACCATTGCCAGTGTGGGGGGGGGTTCTCCCCATTAGACCTTGGATTTTGGATTAGAGGACTTACCAGGGGCTGATGGTAGTGGCCTCATAACTGCCTCAATAAATTTGTCCACTAGACAGCTACTGCCTTTGGTGCTGCCAGGGTCCCCTATGGTCTATGCCCCCAGTACCGCAACTGCCACTGCCACCATCACCACCATCACAACCACTGCCACTGGTGTCCCTGACAGGTCTGCAGCCACACACTGGCCAGTACACATGACACCCTCCTGCGGGTGGACATCCTGCTGGCCAGGCAGGCCACACACTCGACATACGTGCCCCAGCAGTCAGTGAGGTGGGACAGCAGGCAGCCACACAGGATGTTTTCTACTCCCACCCCACCGATCACCCCTAGCCACCTCCACCCACTATCCAAGCAGCTACTCCGCTCTGCTATAGAGTGGCAGACTGCCACACAGCAGGAGCTGCATGCCTTCAGGAGGGAGGTTCGGCAGGAACTGTCCCACCTCCAGGAGGCAATACACACTGACCTGCTGCGGGCAGAACAGTGTGCAGAGGAGCATCAGGCACATTTTCTCAATGTCCTCCACCATGTCTTTGGTGAGCTCACTGGGGCTGTGAGGGAGCTCACAGCCACAGTGAGGAATGTTGGGATGACTGGGCAGTGGCACACCACCAGCACATGCCATCACCATGCCAGTAGTGTCCCCCAGCATGCCTCCACAGCATGGGGTGGAAGGTCAGGGTTGGCCAGCACAGCTGCCACACCATCATCCATTGACATACCACAGAACCTTGGGTGGTGTATGTCATAGGCTACACCTAGCCTGCACCGTGGCTGGGATCATCACAGGGTCTCCCTGTCCCTGCAGTCATCGCCTGTCTGCTCCTCGGCCCACAGTACCCCCCCATATTACCGCAGTAGGGCATCTGTGAGGGTCCATGGTGGGAGACGGCAGTGGTGCCATTTATTTGCCACACCATCATGCACCATTCCCCCACCTGCACCTCTCACCTGCACCTCCCTGTATATAGACAATACCCATCACAGTCCCTGCATCACCTGTGTGCCATAATTTTGTTTTGTTTATTATTCACTCGCTACCACCATGTTGTGTCTGTCACTGTACTGTTACTACTGTTAATACACATTTGAATTCATGTCTGTTGTTTATGTTTATTTCACTCACCTGCTCATCCATGTCAGGGTTCTTATGCTGTAACTCCAGTGCTCCTCGGCCCTCCTGGATATCCGTGGGTTCCACCTATCAAGCTGCTCCTATATCCCCTAGACCTCTGGCTCAGTGTCACTATCTGAATGTTCCTCAGGTTCAGGCAGGTGTGTTCCATGGTTTAGCACCATGTTGTACAATATGCAGCAGGCTAGAAATATGCAGCATACCTTCTGAGGGTCATATAGTAGGGCACCACTGGAATGCTCCAGGCATTGGAACTGCATTTTCAGCATGCCAAAACATGTTCAATTATGTTCTGTGTTGCGATATGTGCCTCATTGTAATTCTCCTCTGCCACATTAGCTGGCTGGAGGACAGGTGTTAGAAGCCAGGGTCCCAGGGGATAGGCACTGTCACTTGTGGGAACATTAACAATTGTTAGACTGTGTATAATGTGCCTCGCACCCTGACAACTTTGCCTCCCCTACTGTTTGGGTCATCCTGTCCCCCTGTGCACCCTCCCCCAACCCCTCACTACTTCCATTGGGTGTTCTATTGTGGCGCTGTCCCACCATTGGGAGGACTGCAGTTGGGCTTGCTGCAGGTATTCACTGACAAGGTGTCCACTGGTTATTGTGACTTACTCAAAAGCATGGTACAGCTCTGACTGGTGCCAAATGAAGGCATCATGGGCACTGCTGGCAAACCATGCAAGGACATTGATGATTCACCCAGTTGCATCACTCACCACCTTGCAGTTTATGGAGTGGTAACCTTTCTTGTTGAAGAAGGTGTCACCCACTTCACTTGGTGGTGCCAGATGGCAACATGGGTGCAATTAATGGCACCGAGTACAGCTGATAGATGCACAACCCAATAGAATTGCTTCATTGTTTCTCTGCACTCCACTGCCATGCTGGGGAATATAATGAATTCACCAGAATGTGGCAGCTGGGCATCGAGGAACTGGGTCAGGAGGCATGAAGTGGCAGGCTGTGACATGCTGATGTTATCTCCAACTGGTGTCTGGAAGGACCCAGTGGATAGAAAGCACATTGCAGTTGTCACCTTTTGCTTGACTGTCACGGCATGGCTGCATTGGGTGGTTGACTGCAGCTGCTCATGCAGGAACTCACAAGGCTGCCTAAGCAGGACCCTGCTCAGTCTGTAGCAGCCCACAAGATAGTCATCAGAGAGTATCTCAAAAGACACTCTGGACCGGTACATTCTGTTTGCAGCATATCTCCTCCTTGGCCTATGGTATGGCCCAGTATGAACTTAGTCCCACTCTTCCTCCTCTAGTACAGCTGCCATCAGATGGATCAATGCAGAGTTGTTGCCAACCACCATCTTGCATCCTGCTGTGTCCACGCCCCTCTGTGGTTTTCCAGTTTAGTTATGGAGGGGTCCCAAAGGGAAATCGCCACTCAGGTCTTTTTGATTTTCTTATTCTGATTGTTGGAGCAGTTTTCGGTAATGTGGTCCAAAGGAAAGTTTGTTTGGACTGCTCAAGCAAGTAAATGCTATATAGACAAAAAGGTTTTTTTCTTATTTTATTTTATTTTTCCAAGTCCCAGACTTTCCTTTTGCCCTGAGTTTAGGCAACCTTTTTATAGGCGGTAAATAGTGCTGTGCTTTCGGTTGCACAATCACACGTTGAGCGGCACTGTACTTTTGAATACAGTATACCATTGTGCCTGTATGCATGTCCTCACCCCTCACTTTGCCCTGTGCATACATTATCTTTTTGTGCTGATGCTAACCCATTGCACCAGCACTATTTTGCCTTTTAAATATGACAGCACAGCACATTTCTGGTGCAAACGTAGCACAGTCGGTTTGTGCCTAGTGCAAAGTTTTGAATATCTGGCCTATGATGTTTTAAACAGTATCAAACATGATGGAATCTACATTATTTTTTAGTGCATTAATAAATGCAGGTATGAGATTGTGCACAGTACAAATAACTATGTCGATTTCTCTTACTGAACAGCTAACATCATATTTATATGCCATTTTTAAGCATATAAAAAGATGTTTGTCCAGCATCTTAACCCCCTAAAATTAGTCTTTATATATTAAAACTAACCTATCTTTGCTGATATTCTGCCAATTTGAAGATTAAAAGCAGTGTGCAGCAACTGTAAGAGGGATGGCAGAATGCTAGGGTGTGTCATACTTGGGTGGAGGAGTCACCAGCAAGAAGTAATCCTGGTAATGCCCTACCTCAGGTACTCTGTGCATACCTGGGATCCTAAATACAAAAATGACAAGGAGGCAGAAAAGCAGGTGTAATCTTGGGTTCAGGATTAGTCGTGGGTCAGTCAGGGGCTGGCGGGGGGAGGGAGGATGTGGGGTCCATTGACAGCTCTCCTCCTTTTGAGGAGAGGGTGTTCACATGTCCCACTGGTCAGCAGCCACCTAGAGGAATCTGGGTGGCAGTGCCATTGGGCATTTGGTGAAGGGATCCTTGTGCCTAGACACTAGGGGCATCTCCACAGAGGCAGAGTATGCACACCATGTCACTGCATGAGTGAGGGTCCCAGAGGAGAAAATGGAGGAAAATAATTCCGGTCACAGCTGGGTGATGGCTGTGTCCTGCCCATTAGGTAGGAGCTAAACCAGTTTGTGGCTGATGCAGACAGGCCAGCAGAGTGCTGATAATCTAAGAGGAGGGGTTGGAGAACAAGTCCTGTAGTGGATGCATTGGAATGGGTAAATCCCGGGAGGGGGGGGTGATGACCTGGGGGAACCAGTTCAAATAGGGGCTGGCTGGGGTATGAATAAGGAGGATAAATTCAGGACTGAAAAAAGTTGCCTTTGGTATTCATTGAACCCACACTCCCCAGGGCACCTCACTCTTGTCCCATGAAGGCAGTCAGCACAAACTCCTCACTTACTCCCTCAGCTGGCTGCCATTTGTCTCATACAGTACATCTACAGTGTCTATATACAAGTTTATTGATATAGTAGCTGGAAGATCTCTGAACATCACAGACATGCATTATTACTAAAACCCATTTGTGATTTTCAGATGTCTCACAACCACTAAATCAATATACCTGCCAATACAGCAATACTGTAGTTACAAGTCAGACCACAGCCAGCCATGGAGGTTATGGAGGGTTTGTGCTGCCCACCACTACAGGACAGAGGTGCCACCGGACACCAAAGACAACTTTTATGGAAGCAGTGAGAGGAGGTTGCTGTCACTGGATAGCAGAGAGAACTTTAATGGGAAGAGGAGATGGATTGGTTTTCTACACTCCCATCTCTGCTCCTCACTGTCCTCCTGCCCCTCTGCCCCTCACTGTCTCAGATCTAGTGACTCCTGCACTCTAGCTATCCCATGGTGTTCCACCTCAATAGGCCTATCAGCCTTCTCTTACAGGTTTCCAAAACTCTGGAATTCAATGTCTTATCAAATCAGGCACTCCTCCTCTCCATGGTCCATCTCATCTTCCCTTCACAACTTTCCCTCTCTGTCTTGCAACTGTTCCTAGCTACCTCGTTCCTCTCCCCCTTCCCCCAGTCTGCACAGCACTTAATGAGTGCTAACTTGTCTGTGATTTTTGCACATACACTTCTGTATAGTAATTATAATTTATCTATGTGCACTCTTGTGCAGCTTAAATTGACTGTATAGCTTCTATGCCATGATGCTTTCAAATGTTGTATTGAATATCTAATTGTCCTGATGTTTTCCAATGATGTATTGTATATACTTGTACTGATGTATTGCAAAGTTCATGAAAATGTAATATGATCATGTACTCCAATTGTTCTCCTTCCCCCCAGGATGCACCATGAGATGAGCAATTTTAAATTGCTCAGTGTGCCTTTCCTGGTAAAACTTTTCAATAAATAAATAAAGGCATGTTGAAAATCTGGGGCAAAAATATTCAAAAATGAACAAGTTATGCCACTAAATTCAGATCCCATTGAAATACATTGAGCCATATACCTGATTTCCTCAGTTTGTGGTCCAGCTTTGAAGAGTGAAGACATGTCTGCGGTTCACAGGGGATTATGGCATTGGACCCCTGGTGGGTAAATAAGGGTTTTGGGTGGGGATGGTGGTTGTTGAGTGGGAGGGTCGGGTGGAGGGACTAATGGCACAACAGATATCGATGAATGTTTTTCTTTTACAGGGTTTAAAAAAATGATGAGGGGTGCTTTTCTTTTTTCAGATAAGGCAGTGACACTGGGGGACTGGGCACCTAGCCAGTGTTATGTTTGTGGGTGGGGTGGGGTGGGGTGGTAGGTGCAGAGAGGGATGGTTGGGTGGGGAGACAGTTACAGGGCTGCCAG
Organism: Neoceratodus forsteri; assembly: GCA_016271365.2. Classification (NCBI taxonomy): domain Eukaryota; kingdom Metazoa; phylum Chordata; order Ceratodontiformes; family Ceratodontidae; genus Neoceratodus; species Neoceratodus forsteri. The sequence goes on from CM028129.1 coordinate 467,677,257, forward strand.
CAACAGACGTTGATGTATGGTTTTCTTTGTTACAGCTGGCATCTGCAACAGCGCAGGGCTCTTCCTAGATGTTTGAAATTCCTCAGCAGGCTGATCATGCCAGATAAACTATGCTTGCTGGGCAGTGTAGATCAAAAGATAGAGCTGACTCATGATTGAGTCTGCTTTTTCTTTTCAAATACATGACGTTTCTGCCTAGCAAGCCAAAACTGTGTCATGATTAGCTTGGCTGATGATTGGTGTGGCACTAACGTGCCCCTTTGCAGACCACTCTGCATTGGACTTACAGTGTCACACCCCTCAAAAGGCACTTTCATAGCAAGATGTTCACTTGCATGTGCATGCATGGCGAACATAAAAATTAACTTGGCTGGCTGTATAGCCTAGAGGTTAGAGTAATGAGCTGTAAATGAGCTTGCTACATCAGGCAGATCTGGGCTTGATTCCCACAACCTCCACTTGCACACTGTGTGACTCTGAGCAAGTCACTTAACCACCCCAATGCTTCCGGGTTGCCTCTGAAAACAGGCACTTGTGCTTAGGGGGCCTTACCTGGTTACCAAAAGGAAAAAAAAAAAACTCTTCCTTTTTCCAAACACCTTTTTGCCATGGTTTATGGAGGATTTATGTTGTACACTTCCATCTGTGTCAACTGAGGGGAATGAATAGGTGGATGGGGGAAGCTTCTGTGTCCCTTAGTTTTTTTTGTTTGGAAATAGTGGCCTACACACACACACACACACACACACACACACACACACGTGTGCAGTGAGATGCTGCACTGTTACCTTCTTCACTTGAACCTTTGGTTTCAACTCATATATGCTTTTCAGCCCCTGAGCATACAAATATATATATATATATATATATATATATATATATATCACACATATGTAACCCCCTGCTACCCGGGGTTACTAGAACCCTAGTTAGATCTAGTGGCAGGCAGGGACAGGCAGCTAGTGAAACTCCAGTAAATGGATTTCACTGTGTCTTGCTCTGTTTTCAGTCTCTGCTGAGCTGGGGCTATGATATCATTTAGAACTGTCTCAGCTGCATAAGCCACTTTGGAATGTTGCAGCAGGGAGTTAGGCTAGAATATTGGGGTTTTATCCATGTCAGTTAAAAAATTAGTACTTAGACATTGGAAAGATAGTGAGGAGATATAATATGCTGAATGGTTGAAGGAGCTCCTGGCTAATCTTAGAATGGAGAAAATGATGGCCAGTCTTCGGAACAGAATGAATAGATTTAATAAAATATGGGCCCCATTACTAACCCTTTACTCTCTTCAAACGACTTAGAATAACTGGGCTCTCGTTGTAGGGATATGGATTGAGTAAGTTCTGTGCATGCAAACCTGAGAGGGAAGGGGGTGGTGGGGGGAAGGATATTATATATTTTCTTTAAGTAAATTTTGTTTTATGTTGGGGGAGATGGGGCTAAGGGGGAAGGGAAAGGGGCATATGTTTTTTCTGATATCTGACCTCACTCTTTGTATCGTGTGGTAAGCTGTTTGTTGTATGCTGAAAACTTTAATACACTTTGAATGAAAAAAAAAAAGAATATTGGGGTTTTTTGAATCACCCTGAGTCTGAAGTCTGTAGCAGTCTGCAGTAGTCTGCAGTCTGAGTCAGTCTGTTGAAGTCTGAAGTAGGCTCAAGAGGGAGAAGGATGTAGACCATGTAGTGCAGTGAGGGAAGGGGTGACCTGCAGGGGCAGGCCCCCCTGCCCTCAGCTCTGACACAGAGCTACCTTAGGGTGTGTGCTTCCACCGTAAGACAGGCACAAAGAACCAAGTCCCAGCTACAATCCCCTGGCCTGGGAAAAAGGAAGATGCTGCCTGATGGAGAGTGCTGGGGCACTACAGTTTTGAGGAATAGAGATTCCTACAGAGTTTTGGACACCTGCATCATGGAGCGTGATGAAGCTTTGACAAAAGGCCAGTGTCATTCACCAAAATGGTGAGTAAATAAGTATCTGGGGCTGTGTTTCAGTCAGGATGCCAAGTCCAGGGCTTATGGGACAGTGAGACAGTAATGACTGCTGTATGTGGGGAGTCTTCAGGGAAAGACAGTTACTGCATTACAAAGCCATGTACAGTCTGCACTACAGTAGCCAGTGAAGTGTGTTTAAGCAAAGGAATTGCCTGGTATGGGTCTATGGAACAAGAGGTGGGAGACCCCCTCACTGGCGTAACAGGGCTCACCTCTACGGATTTGCTTTGAAACCTTCTTAGCCAGATAACCTTCTTTCCGGTACCGGCCAGTGCCTGAAGAAGGTGCCCATACATTTGGGATGGAGTAAAGGGTGGTAGTGTGCCACTAATTGAAGACTCCATGTCATATGGAAACTTAGGATCCAAGATCGAATATGTGTCTGTCATCACCTTATCTGCATTACCAGGAGTGTAGCCCCATAGAGAGTCCATTTATGCTTTTTCTTCAAAGTTGTTGAATAAAGCCACACTTTAGAATCCCATCTCCTGGTATTGGACATTATGTTATTGCTTCTAGTCTCTGGATCACTTTGGGTGCCCCTGTGCAGAGTAGTCAAACCTAATCACCATGCTGAGTGACACCTTTCTCCCCAAATTTTCAGTTTACAAAAATGGAGGCACCGTGTCATAGGACCTATGCCCCTCAACCTGTTCACTAGCCACACAGGCAGGGGTTGTAGCCCTCTCAGTTTAGCGCCAACTGGGGGTTACATCTTGGAGGCTACCGCTGGGATTCTTTTAAAATTTGGGAGAAAAGCAAGAAAGGTTGCTCGGATGGTGGCTAGCATTTTGGTTATCTGGCAATGGGTAGCCCATAAAAAACTGAAGCAACATTTAACTAATGTGCCGCTGTGTGCTGTTATCCATGTGCTGCTATTAAAATGCCAACTGTTTACCAAGGTGCAGTAAAGCCTGAGTGGGTATGCCCTTGTCCTGCATCAAAAAAGAACAGTGTTTGCCAGCTTTTTAACTTTATTGTGGAAAACTGTGGGTAACAAAAAGAGACTTGTGTCTTAAAAGTTTGAAGTGCTTGCTTTATGAACTGGGGGAGTCGCTAAGTAAAATGCCATGATAAATAGTTAAAATGGGCTCCCGCCGAGGAGTCATTGAAGAAAAAAAAAAGTGTGGTTTTGCAGGTTAAATTTTGCCTGCTCGACGATCGCTGTGTGGAGAACAGCATGAGAAGATTGAGGCTCATTTGCATGGTGTTGAGTGATTGGTGAGACTGCAAACAGTCCTGCCCCCAAACCAGCTCTAGAGCGACTGCACAGCATTCGAGAGGGAGAGTGAGTGGAGTATGCCAACTGGTTTGCCAGGAGGAGCATCGTGGTGAATGAAAACACTGTTGAACTTTTCAAAACTGACTTTTTCTGTTCAAATTCGGGCTCAACCCACATCTTGATCGACTGGACTGTGAATGTGGTGTTCAGAGGGACAATCGGCAGGATTGCCAACCTGCTTCCTTCCAGAGGCCTCCAAGACTAACTGCTGGACGTTTTTCCATCACAACAAACAGCTACTGATAACAGTGAGTACCAACCAAAATTATTGCTCAAACTGGTGTGATTTACAACAAAAGCTAGCTGAATCTGTTTGTAGCAGTGTAGGCGCTTTGCAAAGAAGGACTGTGCCAAGTTTTAAAGAAGCTAAAACAGGGGGGCGTGGCTAGCGCTCAACTAAGATGGCGACATAAACGTGCAGCTCGGTTCACACGGAGCCAAGAACCCGTAAGTTACCGTTTTCGGGGAGGACTTCTTAGCAGGAATTTGAAGGATCAGTGTGCTGAATTCTCGCTTCAGTGTCCGGGGGACTTTGAAAGGAAGTGGACAGCAGTCGAGCTTGCTGCGAGTGAAGGAATCGGCCACCTAGTCTGCGTGACGCGTACGATGGCACAATCAACGATGAAGCGAGAGGAGCCCTCGATTAGGGAGATGTTTGCATTGATTATGGCCAGCATAGATACCCTCATGTTGGCAGCTAATAATTCAGCCTTTTCAATCCAGTAAATTAATGTGATAGTCGATGCAGTGGAACAAAAGGCCACTACGCAGGAGGATACACTTCATAATCATTCGGCCCTTATGAGAGACCAGGTGGCTCAGATACATCTTTTACAGGACAAAGTGGACGACTTGGAGAACAGGAGTCGGCGTAATAATTTGCACCTATTGGGCTTTCCGGAGGGTTGTGAGGACGGGAAGGTTTTGCCATTTTTCCAGCAAGCATTGCCAGAGATCTTGAAGCTCCCCCAAGGCACCAAGATTACCATGGAGCGTGCACATCGTACATCGCAGCCCAGGCCTGCTCAGGGGGAGCGGCCTCGCCCCATCTTAGCTCGAATCCTGAACTTTGCCGAAAAAGAAACGATACAGGCTAGGGCGAGAGAGTTAGGGCAACTACAGTGGCAGGACCACAAGATCATGATATTTCAAGATTATTCTAAAGAGCTTGCAGCCCAACATAAAGCTTTTACTGAAGTCCAGCGGAAGTTACATGCGATGAGGATCCCTTTTACTTTGAGGTACCCGGCTACGATGCAAATTTCAGTAAATGGAGCAACTCAGCAATTTTCATCCCCAGATGCTGCCCTGGTCTTTATCGCCAGCACCTGCCTGAATGGCTTGAGCTCTCAGTCCCCTAGTCAGGCTGTAAGCAACCAGCAACTTCCCATCTCAGAAGCTGACCCTCCAGCTACCTTCCCCCAGCCTGCACCTCTGGTGGGATTAGAACCTAGAAACTCGAAAGTCCGGAAGAGACCTCCATCTTCCCCACATACTAAATGGGGCCATCCGCAGGAGACGAAGAGCAGTGTCGACACACCGGCCCCTGCCCCTCTCGGAGAGGAGTCCGAAGTACAGATAGAGTATGTTAGCCCCTATTTTGCTCACAACCAATTTTCAATCCTGAGTGATCTTCCCAATGCAGAGGCATGTGAAGTAATGGGCAGCGGGAGGGGACACCCGGAATGCAGTCTCCTGGAGGAATCACATACGGAAAGGACCCGACGTGTTAACAGAGTTTCAGCGAGTACCCCGTCGGATATCCAGGCCTCAGGCTCACCCCCAGGCTGCTGCTCAGGCTGAGAACCTGAGGAGGAAAAGCAACTGAACATTTCATGAACACTGGGATCTTCCTTTAGTTCAAACTGTTGACTTGTCAGATAAGTATCTGAACTTGCTGTTAGTGTAATGTTGTCATTTTGTGGGTGGGAAAAGGTACAGCTTCTTTTGGCCTACATCTGGGAGTTGACTTCAGGGACAGTGGTTTCCTTGCAAAGGTTAGTTTAGCCTGGTTACATGGGCTAATGTGTTTAGTTAGGTGGTCTGGCGGCCAGAAGCTGTTTAATGCATGGGTAACTGCTATGGTCAACTGGAATGTGGGTATATAGACATGTTTCTCAGGGATTATAAGTCAGAGGACTGGGAGCACTCGAGAATCTTCCTGGGACAGCTTAGCTGCTCGGGTGTATGTGGCACCCACCTCCGCCCCCCTTTACCCTCCCAGTCTGCCCTTTGTCCTGTTAAATCTGGATTCCATTGTCTCTTTCTGGGTTTGTATCTCACCCCATTCATTATCTCGTCCTGAGGGCTCTGCAAGAGGCGGTTAAACATTTTTTTTTTGATCCTGTATGCTTTACTTGGTACCCAAATAACACTAGAGGCAGTACATTGGTTCCTCGGTAATGTGTTATACTGCTGGCGTACTTGGCATTCCTAGCTGGACTCTGCAGCGCATAGAGCTGTAAACTGAGTAAGGCTCACTGGTGTCTCCGGCAAGGATTTCATACGTAATGTTTGCAAATCTTTAGTAAAAGCATTGACTGTTTCTAGTGATCACTAAAAAGTTAACTTAGGGGGATTTCCTCTAGTGATATCTGAGGATACTAATACAGTATTGAGCCAAGAACTTGGAGCGAGGCTCCTATTTTGCTAGTAAGTCCAGGTTAGCCCTAATTACAAAAGGGGGGTCCTGATTTCCCCATCGATAGTAGAGCAGTAGGCTGGTCCAAGAATCCTCTGACAGGACCTATACCCCCCCCCGTTAGAGGGGGTGGCAGGTAGATCCATATAAGGCTCTAGTAAGTGCGGACTTGTCATCCCTTTTGCTTCTGTCTCGCTTTCAGATATTCTGGTATACACTTCATAGTAATAGGGTATTTTCTCTCCCCCTGTGAGAAGTATCTGGTTCACCCCCGGGCGATAGGACATACCATTGGCTAGGTTTCTAGCCGGTTTAGTCCTACCGCTCTTCCTTTAATAGTTTGTAGATAAGTTAGTTTGTTAATTAGATATAGTGGTAGTATACAGTCTTTCCAGTCCTGATAGTTAACCCTTGCCTGGTACTGGGTGTTTTGTTAAGACTGGGACAGTGACTCTTAAATACCAAGCTTATAGAAGCACTTAGCTCCTTTTTTTAGGTTCTCTTTCTACGCTTGGTATATACTGGAGACCTCAACCAAATGTCTGACATTGTGATGCATACGTGGAACGTTAGGGGGCTAAACTCCCCGATAAAACGTAAGAAAGTCCTGGCACACCTGAAACGTAAACATTCTCAAGTGGCCTTTCTGCAGGAGATGAAGTTCTCTGGGGAGGATCACATCCACATGAGGAAGGACTGGGTTGGCCAGCAGGTGCATTCTAATGCCCTGACCAGCAAACATGGGGTTCTTATCCTGGTGAATAAGTCTCTCGCCTGGACGTTAATCCAGACACGTTCAGACTCTGAAGGCAGATGGGTAATGGCCGCTTATAATACTTCTACTGTCCCACTCACTCTTTATAATGTATATGCCCCTAATGATGATGCCCCTCGGTTCTTTCATAATCTGGCAGAGGTAGTACTTGAATTTAACCCCCCGGACTGCCCGTTACTTATTGGTGGGGATTTTAATCTCACCTGGATACTTCTTTTAGATAGGAATGATGGGGGGAAAGAGGCGCATCTTAAAGGCAGGAAGGCTCTACAGCAAATGATGTCTGATCAGGGGCTCGTAGATCTCTGGAGATTGTTCCACCCCAGAACAAGAGATTATACATTTCATTCGGCTCCAAATGACTCATACAGTAGGCTGGATTTCTGGCTTTGCTCAGCTACCCTGACTACTAAAACTCTGGCTGTCTCAATTTTTCCCTGCTGCATCTCTGACCATGCTCTAGTCCAGATTCTTGTACACTGGGACCCAGTGGCTGCCCCAATTAAGCAATGGAGACTGGACCCACTTCTGGTAAAGGACCCCGATTTTACTCCCTGGCTTATTAAGGAGGCTTCTCTTTTTTAGCTGAAAACCCTATAAGTGATACTCTGCTTGTACAACGGGAGGCCTTCAAAGCTGACTATGCAGGTAACATTATGGGTTTCATGGCTGCTAGACGTGAGACAAAGGAAATGCAGCTGCTCACTTGAATAGAGATTAGCTGAAGCTGAAAGTATTTTATAGGCTGGCCTGCCCTACCATTCACTCTGCTATAGGCAACCATTTTGGCCATTCGGTTTGAAATTAACCAGCTTCTGAATAGGAAAGCTGAAGCTGCTATCCTACATCTTAAACATACCTTTTGGGAAGGGAGGGACAAAGGGGGTAAAGTACTTGCATATCAACTACGGAAACAACAGGCTAGCAGATATATCCCAGGTTTGAAAAAAACACAGGGGCCACTGTGTACTTCTCCAGGGGATATTAATGAGATTATGTCCTCATTTTATAAAAGGCTATATTGTTCCACCCATGCTGGCCCTAATAGGGATACTCAGGGCTTCTTAGATACCTTAGGCTTGCTCAGCTGCAGAGTCAGCAAACGCAACTGTTAGATCTCCCTATTTCAAAGGAGGAACTGATGGTAGCCATCCAAGACTTGAAAAAGGGAAAATCCCCAGGAAGTGATGGGTACACTGCAGAATTTTATCGGATCCTGGGCCACATTATTTCTCCCCTTCTAACCTAGGTGTTTCAGGAGGTAGAACTTAAGGGAGCCTTATCGCTGTCCATGCAGGAGGCAATTATAGTTGTAATTCCCAAGAAAGGCAAGGACCCTACTAACCCGGGGAACTACCGCCCAATTTCACTTATAAATTTGGACAGTAAACTTTATGCTAAAATTTTAGCCTATAGACTCAGCCCGTTGTTGTCTGATCTAATTCGCCCGTCACAAGTGGGATTTATACCTGGAAGACACAGCTCAGATCACTTAAGAACCCTGATGAATTTGATCCCCCTTGCCAAGTCTCTTCATACTCCCATGGCCGCTATTATGGTGGACTTCGGAAAGGCATTCGACTCCGTGGAGTGGGACTATTTGTGTACAACTCTTTCTCACTTTGGGATAGGGGATACCTTTCTTGCCAGAATAAAAGCTATATGTGAAGCCCCCTCAGCCAGAGTCAACACAAACTCGATGCTTTCTCATCCTTTCCCATTGGGCAGAGGTACGAGGCAAGGGTGCCTGCTTTCTCCCCTACTTTTTGTTCTGGCAGTGGAACCTATGGCTGCGGCTATCCGTAACCATCCAGAGATTAAAGAGTTAACAGTGAGGAAGCAATACAAATGACTATGAATAGATAGGCCACTGACAGAGCAAAGGCTGATGGCACATTTATAAGGTAGAAAAAGAAATGGTCAGACTGGATGGGCCTTGCGGTCCTTATCTGCCATCAACTTCTATGTTTCTATGTTTCTATAATACATCCTATATAAGTTTTATGTATGCTGATGATCTCCTCCTCCTTTTGGAGGATGCATACACTGCTATCCCCCCACTCCTTGCTTTGTTAGAGGAGTTCTCTAAATACTCTGGCTTACGGCTGAACCGGAATAAGACTGAGGTACTCCCTCTCAATGAGCACTGCGTTCAGCAGGGGATAGCCACAGATGATTTAATTTGGGCCCCAGGTGGGATCACGTATTTAGGTATTTTCTTGACCCCATCTCTAGAAACAATGTGGCAAGCTAATGTACAACCCCTTCTTTCCTCCATTAAGACAGACTTCGATAGATGGAGGCTTCTTAAACTCACTCTTGTGGGGAAAGTGGTGGCGGTGACCATGATCTCTGCACCCAAGCTATTCTATCTCCTGATGCACCTACCGGTCCCCTACCTGCACAGTGGTTCCAGGGTATTGATAAACTAATTGGGGATTTTCTATGGGAGGGATCTAAACCCAGGTTCAGTCGAGCTAAACTAAGGTCACACTGGCAGCAGGGTGGAACTTCCCATGGCCAGAGGGATACCACTGTGCCTTTCTCTTGGCACAAATGGTTAACTGGGCCTGTTCTCCCTCCCCTCTTTCACCACAGTGGGTGCAGCTAGAGACAGATATTGTGGGGCTGTGTCACCCCTTACCTCTCTTGGTACAGAGGGACAACCCTAAAAAATCTGGGACTAATAAGATAGGGACAGAACGCACTTCCCCCACAGTGTTGGCAGCCAGGGGAAATTGGGTTAGTTTTCATTGCAAACTTAATCTGGACCTCCTTCCTCTTTCCCACGTGCCTGTCTGGCAAAACCCAGACATTACCATAGGCGGAGTCGAAATCCTATGGAGACAATGGGTGGCACTGGGTATTACTAAGCTGGGTGATTTGTTGACCCCTAACCACAAGGCCATGCAGACATTTCAATCTTTAAGACAGCAATGGGGTATCCCATCATTGGACTTTTGGAAATATCTCCAGATTAGGGATGCCATTCGGCATCTTTTACCCTGTCCCTTGGGCCGTGCCCGAGCTTCGCCGTTAGCCAAATGGATACTCTGTACTAAGGGCCTTGCTGGTCAGATATATGCTACTCTTCGAGATACTCTCACATCTCAACCTGATGCAGCAAGGCAAAGGTGGGAGAAGATGTTGCAGACCCATATATCCTCTGAGGCTTGGACAAAGCCTGGGTAGACGCACACACCTGGTTCACAGACACCAAATCCAGACTAATCCAAAATAAAATTGCACATTCTTGGTACAGAACTCCAGTCATTCTCCATAGAGCTAAAGTAATAGATCAGGACAATTGCTGGAGATGCCAACATTTGGGTGGGGACCTAGTGCATGTGTTGTGGAGCTGCTCTAAGATCCAACCCCTGTGGCAAGAGATACAAGAACTTGCTTCCCGTGTTCTTCAACAGGCCATTCCCCTCTGCCCTCTCTTTTGTATCTTGGGGATCTGTGTGGATATGCCTAAATTGTCACCGCTAAGATATAGATGGCTGGCTTTTCTGGCGTTACAAACTGAAAGAGCCATATTATGCCAATGGAGAACACCTGTGGTTCCCACTGTAGCAGAAATAATGGGGTGTCTGTCTATTCTGGCCAAACTGGACAAGATATCCTATTTACTGAAGTCCAAACTCTCCTCATTTGCAGCCTGTTGGGATCCACATCTTAGATATTTGGGGAAAGTCCTTCACCTCGGGAATAGGGCGATTACCTTCAGTCTCCTCTGCTGGTTGTAACAGGTAGTTTGATTGGCAGGGGTCTCGAACCAAGGTTCTATTATTAAAGCCCTGAGAAACAGGTTTGTTGTGATAGTACTGGAAATTATACTTGCTGTGATTGAACATTTGTTGACATGTGGAATGCTTAATTCATGAGTACAGATTTAAGCTTGGGATATTTTTGGCTCCATTACAGGATCGGTCTGATCTTTTGCAGAGCATATGTACACTCTTAGTTAAATTTCTCTGAATGCCATGAAAAGGGACACGCATGGTGGCAATTATAAAATGCTATTGTAGAGGTGTGTATGTCCGGCAATGAGAGTGCTCTGATCAGACCCTAAGGTTTTGGTGAGTACCCTTTATATGATCAGTACTGGGAGTTTATGGAGAAGTTGTGGTTTACCCTGCTTATTTCCATGCTATGTCTCTGCATTAGTAGATTGTTTAGTCCACTTGAAATTATAGTAATCTGTATTCCATAAGGTGAAATGTTATGTGTATGTACCCTATTCTTGTGTTACATCCCTTTGCCTTTCTCTTGATTACTGTACTGGCACACTACCCCTATAAAAGAGGGTAGGGGGTTATATGTAACTTCAAAACATGTGACTGTATACTGTATTGTGATTCTATGTTCAGTTTTCCTACGTTTTTGGAAAATAATAAAAATTATTACAAAAAAAAAAAGAAGCTAAAACAAGAATTCTGAGCATAATTATATGTTCAGTCAGTATAATTTGCAAAGCCAAGTGAGAGACTGTCAGTTGTATGAGAGATGTAGCAAAAAATACAGGCAATCCTGTTCTTGAAATACTGAGGCTTTAAGGGACTGTATGCTAGAGCAATGTCTTCAGCAAGTGAAAGGTCCAATGTAACTCATAAAAATGTGCTAGGAAAGAGAACAGTGCAAGTTTGTGCAGTTTGAGCAGAAGTTATCAGTAGTGTGTATAAATTGGATGTGCAGTGGCTTGACCCAATTACAAAGAGTTGATGCATCAGGAGTGCTGCCGCTGCCATGATAGGGTGGGGCAGGCATGTAAACACAGCAGCAAAGGAGCCATTTTCTAAAAAGTTTTTCGATTCAAGTTGGGACTTGTAATAAGAGTAGGTGTTTGTTTTCTCTGCAATCATGGCTTCAGGACCAGCCTGCTACCCGGATCATGCCCAGGCTATGATCGTAGGAGAAGTTAACAAGTTGAGAAATATTAAGAAGTGCTACTATGGAGGACGACTGCCTCCTCATTTGGCGATTCCTGGATATCCGGTACAAGTATGTGTGATATGCTTAAATGCTGGAAGGGACGTCTTCATGGTACCTCAGTGTTCTGGGTGCCTAGAGAAATATGGTTTGTTTAAGGCAGCCAAGATTTGTTTGGCTTCTACATGGACAAAATTACAAGAACCTGTAGTTGTCAGCATACAGCACCAGGTAGAGCCTGAAATGGGAAGTTCAGAGGAGTGTGGAATAAAGCTAGAGGGTGCAGATCAATAGACAACACAGACGACTGATGTGTCTGAGTCTGAGTCACTGAGAGACAGTGCAGAGGGAGCATCAGCAGACCCATGGATAGAGGGGCCTAGGCCGAGTCTCATAGGTGAAGATGAGACAGAAGAGGCCATTGAATGGGAGGTTTCAACCTCCATGCCTAGTGAGGAGTGGACAGTTTCAGGAGTGAGGATGACTGCTCACTCCTGGGAACAGATTTTCAGTGAAGATGATGAGGGGGAACCCATTTGGCCTGATGAAGAAGGTGTGGGTTCACAGCCTCCAGTTCCTGGCTTAGAGGAACGCATGGAAGAGATTGGTGATTTCACTACCCTGACTGTGCAAGAAGGAGCCAGGGATCCATTTTGTGTGTCATTAAGAATGAGAAGCTGGCAGAACCAGGACTGGCCACCCTCAAGCCAGGCCAGAGGTCACAGATTAACCAAATGCAGTAAGAAGGAAAGACTGGTTCATAGGAAAGCGAATGAAGTCCATGGAGAATTGTTCCCTACCTTTCCTCGAAGGATCTGGCAGGAGATAGAAGGATGCAGGAAATCCTTGATTATGGAAGAGGCCATGACATATGTGCACCCTCACACCAACAGATTTGTAAGAGATAAAATCTTGCAAGAAAAGTTCCAAACATGGAAAGTGGGCAGGACATTGTTTATAGACACTGTTCGGATCGTAGACAGCAAGGGACATGAATCCTTTCACAATTGCGAATTATGAGCGTCCAGACGGGGTAATAATTCTTGCACCTGACCCATTGTGCTATTTCCCACAATGCCAAGAACATCCTGCGAATGTGCCCATGCCTACCAAGTGGAGAGCAGAGCAGTGGTAGCCAGTGCTGCCATTCCAGCAGTTGCCGTACCTATGTTGTTCCACCAGTCTGGACGTCCAGGATCTAGGTGCCCCACCTCCGACAGTTCTACAGTGTACTGGCTTTCCAGAATCCATCAACGTGGCCCACCAGATGACTTCAAATCCAGAGAGGACACCAGCCCAGCTGTATCCTGATTCATCACCTGGGTATCAGATGACTTCAGACCAGCTGTTTTCCTTTTTGTTCCTGTTCCAAGGTTCCATCTCCTAGATGACATCAGTCCAGCTGTTTCCAGATGTGCCATCCTGTTCTTGTTCTGGAAGATGTCCGCCTAGCTGTATTGGAAGAATGCTGCCAGAGAGAGTCTTTGGTGGGGACACAGGTGTCGTATGTTTTCCAATCTTCAAGGGACTGGTGATTCTAGACTTTTTCAATTTTTCTGACATTTGCAGTGCACATTCTACACCAGCAGACATTCATTGTGACTGTCCTCAAAGACTCTCCCCTACGGGACATTTGCCTGCATAACTTCGCATCACTGGGCTCCGGCCCAGGAGATACTCTTTATTGGACTTGCCTTTGGGCCTGTATTTAGTCACTAGTTGGGACTATGTAGGGCCTTCCATCCCCAAAGAACTGCTAAATGTGTGTTGTAAATATTCTGTATATACTGTTTCTATTTTCTACCTTTTCTAAAAAAAAAAATGTTTTTTGGGGATTCTCCAGTGTCAGATGGATGGGTCTTGTTGGTTTGTTTTTGTCTTAGTTAGACAGGATTGTAATTGCAGATTAGGGAGGATGTTTTTCTTTTTGTCTTGCAGGTATTCCTGGAGAAGCAACGAAGACAAGACAAGAAGTGGATTGGAACTCATCGGAGTTCAGCTTTGCTTTAGTTTGTAGTAATTAAAGTACTGTTGTAAGAAGTTAACTGTGTTTTAACTTGTTTCTTCCACAGGTGTATGGTCACAGGTGTCCAGGGTTGAGGGAAGGTCCCCTTTAGTGTTTTTGTTTAGGTAAGAGGCAGATAGGATTTCTCTAGATGGCTAGGGGGATAGGCAGGCTGTGGTCCTGACTGGCTGGAAGGGCCGCAGTTTGACCTATTAGGGCTATGTTCTGGAAAGTTCTTCCAGGGCCACTGGATTTCCTTAGTAAGGTCTTAGAGTAGAGGCTGATGCATCGGCAGATGGCCTCTGGGCACTTAGTGTTACCTGCCTGTGCCTGGCACATGGTAGGACAGGGTCTGATCACCCCTCTCTGTAGGTAGCACAGAGGGTAGGATGGCCTAAGCTGGGTGTTAATGACTGGGGACAGTCATTTTACTGGCTCAGGGTGAGTGTCCCGCCCCCATTGCCCGGGGTTACTAGAACCCTAGTTAGATCTAGTGGCAGGCAGGGACAGGCAGCTAGTGAAACTCCAGTAAATGGATTTCACTGTGTCTTGCTCTGTTTTCAGTCTCTGCTGAGTTGGGGCTATGACATCATTTAGAACTGCTGCAGCTGCATAAGCCACTTTGGAATGTTGCAGCAGGGAGTTAGGCTAGAATGTGTAGGTTTTTTGAATCACCGTCAGTCTGAAGTCTGTAGTAGTCTGCAGTCTGAGTCAGTCCACTGAAGTCTGAAGTAGGCTCAAGAGGGAGAAGGATGTAGATCTTGTAGTGCAGTGAGGGAGGGGGTGCCCTGCAGGGGCAGGCCCCCTGCCCTCAGCTCTGACACAGAGCTCCCTTAGGGTGTGTGCTTCCACTGTAAGAGAGGCACAAAGAACCAACTCCCTGGGGCAATTCCCTGGCCTGGGAAAAAGGAAGATGCTGCCTGATGGATAGTGCTGGGGCACTACAGTTTTGAGGAATAGAGATTCCTACAGAGTTTTGGACACCTGCAATGTGGAGGGTGATGAAGCTTTGACAAAAGGCCAGTGTCATTCACCAAAACAGTGAATAAATAAGTCTCTGGGGCTGTGTTTCAGTCAGGATGCCAAGTCCAGAGCTTATGGGACAGTGAGACAGTAATGACTGTTGTATGTGGGGGGTCTTCAGGGAAAGACAGTTACTACATTACAAAGCCATGTATAGTCTGCACTACAGTAGCCAGTGAAGTGTCTTTAAGCAAAGGAATTTCCTGGTATGGGTCTATGCAACAAGAGGTGGGAGACCCCCCCACCTGGCGTAACAGGGCTCACCTCTACGGAATCGCTTTGAAACACCAGATACCCTTCTTTCCGGTACCAGCCAGTGCCTGAAGAGGGTGCCCAGACGTTTGGGATGGAGTAAAGGGTTGTAGTGTGCCACTAATTGAAGACTCCATGTCATATGGAAACTTAGGATCCAAGATTGGATATGTGTCTGTGTCATCACCTTATCTGCATTACCAGGAGTGTAACCCCATAGGGGGTCCGTCTGTGTTTTTTGTTCAGAGTTGTTGAACAAAGCCACACTTTAGAATCCCATCTCCTGGTATTGGACATTATGTTGTTGCTTCTAGTCTCTGAATTACTTTGGGTGCCCCTGTGCAGAGTAGTCAAACCTAATCACCATGCCGAGTGACACCTTTCTCACCAAATTTTCAGATTACAAAAGTGGAGGCACCGCATCATAGGACCTATGCCCCTCAACCTGTTCATTAGCCACACAGGCAGGGGTAGTAGCCCTCTCAGTTTAGCGCTGATGGGGGGTTTTATATATATATATATTTATACAATAGGGGTGAGGGACAAATAAGTAGAACAAATCCTGTTATTTTCACCCCAGTGAGATAAATCCTGCTGTCGTAGGCAGAGTGAACATATCTGACATCTATACATACTGTGTCTACTTCAACAGGTGATATTCTCACTGTGGTGATGTCTGCATAGGCACCAAGACTACTTCTCTATATACAAATGTATAAATACAAACATTATCCCCAAAGAATATGGTAAAGAAATTTGATTTCAGTAGTCAAAACCATAAGGAAACAAAGCACAGTATCTGGAAATAAACTCACACCCCAAACAGTGCAGCCTCAACGGCATTAGCAAATCGCATCCGAGTCAGATCTGAGCCACAACTGACATGAATGAGCAGTGTACTGTATCGATCCCCAAACCAGAAAATGCTCACCAGAAATATCCCACAATATAAACATGTCCTTACCAGCATTATATGGGAAACGTTTTCCTTACTCCTCATCATGCCTCCAGATTGTGAAAGTGAAACTCAGGGAGATGCAACACCAGTAAAAACAACTGGAATGGACTAAGACATGAAACTGACACCCACCAGATTACAAAGCACAGGCAATGCAAAATAGAACTAATAGCATTAAGAAAAGCACATAAAACAAATACTGCATAATGAAACTAAGAGCAACCAGTAAAAACCCCATTCAGGAAGATGCCTGTTGAACTCCGCCCACTGAAAGGAAGCACTCAGTCACATCACAGAAATAAAAACAACACAGCCAATCACGCACTGCAACCATGGCAAAACACCAATCAGACAACAGAAAACAACTACCATTCATACAGCCAACCAATAACATTACCAGACTCACTCCCATTCAGAAAACGCAATTCAATACCAAAACCAAGCATGCATTCAGCGAAAGAACACCACAGAACAAAAATAAAATCACAAGAACACACAAATAAAACTGCCATAATTCTATGACCTATTGTATAAATTGCACACATATGTGCAGATCGGGTGATATGGAAAATATTCTCACACCTACTGAGTGAGCTCTGGATACTTTCACTCATGCCTTCGGCACTCGTGAGTATCCAGAGCTCACTCTGCAGGAGTGAGAATATTTTTCATTTCACACTCCTTCCCATCATGTATCCTGTATTCATGTATATATATATATATATATATATATATATATATATATATATATATATTCTTTACAAAAATGCATCAGTTGGGGTGAATACCACAGTGACAAAAGCAGGGAAATGAGGTGTTTTGTTTCCAACCCTAACGCTCCACCACCAGGGTTCCCACCCCAGTCCCATCCCCACCCTCTACACACCAACAAGCATCAGAGGTGCCATGGAGTAATCAGGCCTAACTCTCACCCCATTCCATGTGTGAACAAGCTTACACACTACAGCATAGGACACTGGGGTGAGAGTTAGGTGTGATGACCCCATGGAACACCCCAACCATCCCTCCATCCAGATAGTACAACAGTGTCAGTATGTCACTTTGGGAGCCCAGGGGCCTTCAGACCCTGTGCTCCCATCCCCCCATCCAGATAGAACAACAGTCCTTCCATCCAGATAGTACAACACTGTCCATATATCACAGTGGGAGTTCCTCCATCCAAACAGAACAACAGTATCTATATTTAGGATGTAAGTTTGTCATGGATGAGGTTTCAATGACTCATTGTTTGTTCATGAAATCATTAGTAAACAGTAATAAATGTTGTGGCACTGTCATCATTGCTACATTCTGATGACACTAGTGAAAGTCATGGAAGTCCTGAATAAAGATCAAACGTTATGGAATCAATGACGTGTATGACTGCCATGACAAGCTTACATCCCTATGTATATGTCACAATGTGGGAATAGGGTCCTTTGGATCCTGTGCTCCCATTGCTCCACAGATGCACATATGTTTCTAGCTGTGGAAACACAGGGGTCTGTGGCCCCTGTGCTTCCACGGATTGTTATGAGCAGGCGTAACAAAATTCCAACAAATAGTCATGACTGTGCCATCTCAAATAATTTTCACCCCAAATTTTCAACATAACCTTCTTAGCACCTCACCACATGTGCCCACTACAGCAAACTTTCAAATCCCCGTCAAAATGTAGTCCCGCGCAACTGTAACACCGTTTTTGCACCACAGTTGCGGAAAAATATTTTTAGTAGGATTTGAAAAATGACAGCTATACTGTTCATGAGGAGGTGTGGAAAAATAGCAATGTTAAAAATCTGGAGTGAAAATAGAAAAAATTGGCGAAGTTAAGAGCATGCGAAGAAACTGCAAAACGCACACCCTTAACGCGGTAATTTTTCAGAATTTTTTCACCAAATTTTCAACATCAGCATCTTGGGACCTCCCCTCATAAACAGTATAACTGTGATTATTTTAATCCATCCCAAAAGTTGATTTCACACAGCGACCTTGCCATTCTATGCCACAGGTGTAAAAACATGTTCTGGGCAAGAAGTGCAAAATGATAGCTATACTGTTCATAAGGAAGTGTAAAAAATGACAATGATGAAAATCTGAAGTGAAAATATTAGAAATTGCTGAAGTTACGTGCGTGCATAGAAACTGTACAATGCATGCTCATAACGAAGTAATTTTGGGGAATTTTTTCACAAGATTTGCAACATGGGTGTTTTGGGACAACACCTCATGAACAGTGGCACTGTGATATCATGTATCAGTCCCAAAAGGTGATTCCATGCAGCAACCACGAAATCACCTATCGGGACCGAGAAACAAAATGACAGTGCAAGTTTTCACAAGGTGGGGTTCCAAGAATCCCATGTTTAAAATTTAGGGCCACAATTCCTAAAATTGGCCACGATATCAATATAAGTTGAACCCCCCCCACATTGACTTCCTTTATACGGCTTACCTTGATTCCTCAGATCACAGTTCGGCTTTAAAGAGTGCAAACATGTCCTCGATCCAGAGAAGATCACCAATCCTGACCTCCAGAGGGTAAGTATAGGTATGGGGGGGTGCACATAGGGAGGGTGGGGATGGAGGAGGGGGCAGTGGGGAGACGATGAGGGATGTTTTTCTTTTTTGCAGGGTTAAAGAAAGACTACAGGGCTGGTTTTCTTTTTTTAAAGGTTAAAATGAAAAAAAATAATTGGGCACACTGAGGTGGGCTCCCAGTGTGCCACAAAAGTTTGGGGGGATCATAATGCCAACAGGGGGATTGGGCACTCCTGTCTGCAATTAAAGTGGTGGGCTAAGGAGGCATCTGACACTAGGAGTGGGCATCTTGGTGTTAAAAAGTTTTTTTTTTCCCCACAAAATACCATTTGTCTGGGCACACTGGTGTGGGCACCCAGTGTGCCACAATACCGGAGGGGGGATTACACACCGACACGGGGATTTGGCACCCTGATGTTGGTGTGAAAATTGGAATGGGGGGCAGAATATTTTGATTTTTGCAAATTTCAATGCAGGATTCTGCATCAAAGACAATGGGGACATTCTTATTTTTTCATAGTTTAAAATAAAAACAAAATAATTGGGCACACTGGGGTGGGCTCCCAGTGTGTCACAAAAGGTGGGGGGATCATGATGCAGGCAGGGGGATTGGGCACCCCTTGTTGGCAATAGAAGTCAGCTTGGGAGGCATCGGACACCAGGAGTGACATCCCAGTGTCGGAAAGTTTTTTTTTTTGCACAAAATACCATTTATGTGGGCACACTGGGGTGGGCTCCCAGTGTGCCAAAATACTGGGAGTGGGGGGGTTACACACCTACACGGTGACTGGGCACCCCAATGTTGGTGCAAAAAATAGGAATTGGAGGTGGGGGGCAGAATACTTAGATGCAGGATCCTGCATCGAAATTATTGTAAATTTCAATGCAGGATTCTGCATCAAATAAAAGGCGTTGGAGGATGGTTTTCTCTTTTTTACAGAGTTTTTAATAAATGTAACAGTAGGGTACACTGGGGTGGGCTCCCAGTGTGCCAAATAACTGTGTGTGTGTGTGTGTGTGTGTGTGTGTGTGTGTGTGTGTGGGGCATACATTCCGACATGGGATTGGGCACCCCGTGTCACCTCAGAACAAAGTGGGTGTTCCTTGACTCTGTTGCCAGCAGCACAAGTTCCAGCTACTACTGCAGAAGTCAAGAAAATACTGCTCTTCTCAGACAGAGAACAGCCTTCAAGCTGTTCTGTTGAGAAGCTGGCAAAAGACATAAAATCTTGTTTGGGGCCAAATTAAAAAAAAAAAAAATCAAAATACACCTGAAGAGGTCCTCTTTAGCTGTATTCTGGTGTTTTTTTCTGTTTATAAAAGGTTCCCTTCAGTACTTTAATGTCCTCACTAAGCGGCAGATGCAGCCCAGTTCAAACCATCGAACGGATTGTGAACTGTATGAAAAATATCAGCATTCTTTGCAAAAAGAAGCTGGTATTTTTTGCACGACTCCTGTTGTGTGAACAATAGTATTTTTTGTGTCTGACATATAAATTTTCCATAGGAAATAATGGGAACATTTAAAATGTCATAACTTTTGAGCAGATTGTTATTTTTTCATCAAACCTTTAAAAGGCATATCTGTGACTCAAATGCTTTCTACTCTGAAAATGTCAGACCACATCATAAAGCTGTTTCTGAGATCCAGTTGTAGAAAGAAATGTCAAAAAAACCCAATGTTTCTGTTTGTTCAACACTTTATACGTCAGAAACCACTCAATGGATTCCCACATAATTTTTCAGTTCTAGAGACCTAGCCGAAGAAGGTATGCATGCCAAACTGCATGCAACTCCGTTGAACAGCTCGAAAGTTATTAAGCTTCAAAGTTTGAACTTTAACATAGAAGTGAAGTTTCACGCAACTATCCTGGTGCAACTGCGCCAGTAATATGTATATAGAAAATCTCACATACCCTATATATATATATATATATATATATATATATATATATGTTATAGGCAATGCTTACTTCTATATTTAGGGTTATGAATGCACTATGTTAAAGTCAAAAGTTTGGGCATTAATAACTTTGGACCCATTCAACAGATCTGCATGAAATTTGGTATGCCTGGTGGGGCAAGATAGAGCTCTTGATCAGCCAAATTTTGTTTTGGTCAGACGTATGGTCTTTACGCATGAAAATGCTGAAAAATGCACTTTTCACCAGTTATGTGGGCAGTTTTGTGGATTTTTGTCCGTGGTGCTGTGCAGCTGTTCTGTGGAGTGCTCTGTGCAACATGGCTCATTTGAAAGAGCTTCACTGGCCGAACATGCCACTTTTTGTTTGGTGAAAAAATATTAAGGAATTCAAAAGTTATAGCACTTTTAAGCTCCCATTATAAGTCAATGGGAAAATTTATATGGTTGTTTTGCAAAAAAAGAATGGGGTTCTGGACATCTGGTCTAGTCTCAATAACAAAGAATTTGCATCCTTGTGGTCAAAGAATCTTTGCCCCCAAGAATTCTTTGATTGCGAGGTCTGCCATCTTGTTTTTAAATTCCAGTCGTAAAAAATCAAATATCATTGCTCAGGGGTCACTCCTGAAGTAAAACTTGGATGGGTTTTACTCTGGGGGCTTTGATCTATCGACCCATGGCTGTGGTTTGCTGTATAACTGTCTAAAAATACAGTTGCAACATTTTTTATTCTTTGATCACGGCTCGCTAACGATCTTTGATCATGAGCCTGCAAATTCTTTGACCGCGAAATTCTTGGATCACGATCTTTGATCACGAGCGAGGGACGAGATGGCCAAATGAAAAACTCAAATTTCTCAGCCCAGGGGTGGCCTAAGAAGACAAATGAGGGTGGGTTCTGCTCAGGAGGTTTCGTTCTGTTGAACCATGGTAGTGGTTTGCCGCATTTTTGTCAAAATTTTGTTTTTAACCATTTTTTGTTCTTTGATTGCGAGCCTGCAAAATCTTTGATCACAAGCCTACAAATTCTTTGACGTGAGATTCTTTGATCATGATCTTTGATCGCGAGCGATGGATGAGATGGCCGAATGAAAAAATCTAATTTCTCAGCCCAGGGGAGCCCTAGGGAGACAAATGAGGGTAGGTTCTGCTCAGGGGGCTTCGTTCTGTCAAACCATAGTGGTGCTTTACTGCATTTGTCTCAAAATTTTGATTTGTACCATTTTTTATTCTTTGATTGGGCGCCTGCAAAATCTTTGATTGCAAGCCTGCAAATTCTTTGATCGTGAGATTCTTTGATCGCCATCTTTGATCGTGAGCGAGGGACAAGATGGGCAGATGAAAATCTCAAATTTATCAGCCCAGGGGTGTCCTAGAAAAGACGCATGAGGGTGGGTTCTATTCAGGGGCCTTTATTCCTTTGAACCTTGGCTGTGTGTTTAGTGCATTTCTCTCAAATTTTTTTTTTAACCTTGTATTTACGCTCCCCTACTTGCCACCTCTCTTCCACTCTCTCAGACATCCTTTTCTGCAGGTTTCACCCTCATCATGATCTGCCCCTAGAGCACTTAGTTCCACCCTAATTACCCCCGATATACCACCCGGGTAGGGGTGAGGAGGGACCCCCCATGCTTACCTCCTCAAACCAACATGCTGTGTGTGGAATCAGTACAGCAGAGTCTGTCTGATGAGCCTGGAGATCCCCCAGAGAGGTGTCATCGCCTAGGAAGAGACTGAGCTGTTTTTCCTGTATTCTTTCACCCAGACGTCAGCGTGCAATGAGGGCCAATGAGCTCGGAAGCAGGCTGAGATGTGCCTCCTGCTCTGCCCCTCTGCTGACATCTTCCCAATGCCCTTACTGCTTCTCCAAATACTGCACCTTCCACCCGGGCTCCCCCGATGGCGGTATTGCAGTGGAAGCATGCAGCTAACCCCCCAACGGTGAAGGAGAGCAGCCACTGGGTGCTCTATCCTTCCTCCCTCGACCGACCCCCCGGTCCAAGGCTCGCTCCCCAACCTGCTTACCGGCGTGGTATGAGGTAAGGCATCCAGCGCCTCAGCCTTCAGCGCCACCGGACCGGCTTTCTCTCAAAATTTTGAATTATACCATTTTTTATTCTTTGATCACGAGCCTGCAAATTCTTTGATTGCGAGCCTGCAAATTCTTTGATCGTGAGATTCTTTGATCGCCGTCTTTGATCATGAGAAAGGGAAAAGATGACCAGATTTTATAATGCATTAGATAGGCCAATTTTACCAATCTTTAACATTACATAACTTGGAAACGGTCTGGTTTTTTTTACTTGAAATTTGGAGGGTGTTTATGGCATGCCTTGTAGATGTAAATTATGATGTTGTGAGGCCTAAATGTTGCCCTATTCTTCTTCACTGTTGCTTCTGAATATGATTACACAAGGAATGGGGCAACATTTAGGCCTCACAACCCCCCATGACACACCCCGTCATCTGTCAATCTTGGGATGATTGAGGTCCACGAGGGGGGGGGGTGAGGGGTAACCCTAAAGATTTTTAATTTCCTGACTTTGTGTTTTAACTCTAAATTATGCATTAACACAGTTTTTTGCATAGAATATATATATATATATATATATATATATATATATATATATATTAGAGGCAAAAACTCCGTTTAATGCATTAGTTAGGTTGTTCCACAGCGACAGTGAGAAATTAGCTGTTAGGTTGAAAACCCCACTCCGAATTCACCCCCCAGCACCACACGCACACAGAGACACAACGTACCACACTTAGTGCAGTTGCATGGCCTTACCTACCGATGCCCCACACCACACCACACCACTTGTGGTGGGCCACCTGAGCAATAGAGTTAAGCAAAACCAAGGAGTTGTACAGGTATAATATCTCTGATTTAACAAGGGTTTGAGAAATGCAGCTTTCTAATTGACTGTAAACATTGTAACAGCCTTATGTTTAGTTTTTATTAACATACATATAGAGCCCAACCATATGATGAACATGGTTTAATGTTGTTTAAAAACAGTTTTATTATGATAGCAATAAGCTACTCCCAGGTATTATGTTAATGGTCAGTTTATCACTGTCTAGTGACATGTGGCACTCGGATATGCCTCATTCAACATTAAACCCCTACAGGGTGATTAACAGACCATTTAACATAACTGTTGGTCATGCCTTATAGCTTAATTGTCTTTTTGAGTAGATACTCTCCCTCTGCTAGGCACTGCAGCAGCTTTGCAACACAGTGTCCCACCCAGTTACACCATACACTGTCTAGTTGCTGGAGAATGGCTGTGAATATGAACTCATTGAAGATGAACAGTGTAACTTGATCATTACAGTCATCGAAACCCTAGTGTGATTATAACTGACAGACTCAGTGATAGAGGATAACCCCTGCTGTCCTAGTACATTTACCCCATTATGAGTTAAATCAATACTAAAAGACATTCTGTTTATATCTACACCATACCTACTTGATTCCTGTTGTAGCAGAATTAACATAGTTATCACTTTGATAGCATCAGTGACAGAAGGTGGCAAACCCAAACAGTAGGCATACAGCCTGAGTATGAAACAACTGTTAAAAAAATCACACTGTGTCCATAAGTGGCATAGATCACTCATTGCAACAATAGCAAATGTATTACTATTTGAAGAAGTAAGTCATCAAAGATGCAATGAGATTGTCTTTATCAGGTACAACATACTCAGTAAGTGGCTACAGGAAAATCTATCCTATATACACATCCAATACAGGTACATCATTGTTGGCTCAGTAGTGCTATGATATTGAAGTTGCTTGGCCTGATCCATGCAATTACAATCTTTCTACAAAGAATACTTACTGCATCTTTAATATTGAAACACACTGAAGGTCTATGTATGTACATCAGCAGTACACCTTCATCAGTAAGAATGCATGTGATACTGGCAGTACCAATTTCACAGCGTTGAACAGGCAATGCTTTTCCATACGTTTACATCAGCCTCTATGTTGAGTAAACCATTGCAGTAAATGTACTACTATGTAAATCACCTACTAAATGTATCACTACTTTTATCTTGAGCATGCTAGTGTCTTGTAGTTAATTTATGTGCTTCTCTTAATTAATGTATACTCAGTAGTGTTAAACCTTTCTACAACCGTCATCATGCACCTTCAGCATTTATATTGAATAACGCACAGTACCAGTTGTGGTGTGGTGTGGGCCATCGGTAGGTAAGGCCATGCAACTACTAAGTGTGGTACGCTGTGTGCAGCTGCAATCAGGGATGTACGCTTGGTGTACATGGCCTCAGTTTTGCTGTTGATCTCCACTGAGCATGCAGTACCTGGTCAGGTGGGTGGCGATGTCTCGTAGTACATTTAGACAATTGTTTGTTATTTCTGTCACCTGCTGCTGGATGTCTGTCATTGGTTGTGTTGACATGGTCCTCCCCCATACTTGAATGTGTGTGTGTGTCTGTGTGTGTGTGGTGCTGGGGGGGGTGAATTCTGAGTTAGGGTTTTCAACCCTAACAGCGAATTTCCTCACTTTTGTCACTGTGGAACAGCCCTAACTAATGCATTAAACGGAGTTTTTGCCTCTAATTTCCTTTTTTGAGAATGATATTGAGAAATAGTAGATGTAATGTGCTCCGCCACATGATATCTTGTGGCATAGTAACAGGAGCAGCAATGCAAACAGAAATGCTAACAGTGGCACATATGGTAACACAAGCTTAATAATAACAGAAAGGGTAATGTACACGGTGGCGTAGACGGAACGGTAAAGCTACGTGATGTCTGGTCACATAGTAACATGGTGCCTGTAAATGGAAATGTCAATGGGCATGGTGATGCAAAGTGAAACAGAAAGAGAAACAGTGCGTCACACAAATGGCAAAAAGTAACAGAAACGCAAGCGCAAATGAAAAAACGCAAAGGATGACGTAAGATGAGAGATTGGGTGCATTGAGATTATCAGCCCCAACTCTCACCCCATGACCTGTGTAAAGCAGCAGAAGTATAGGAGAATGGGGTGAGAGTTAGACTCATGATCCCAATGCACACCCCAATGCCGGTTGGGGGTGGGTGGGGTGCAAGGGTTTTTCAACCCTAACAGAGAATTTCCTCACTTTTTGTCGCTGGAACAACTCTAACTAATGCATTAAACTGAGTTTTTGCCTCTAATTTCCCTTCTTTTTGAGAATGATAACAAGAAATAGTGAATGTAATGCAGCAGCGGGGCGCTTGGTGCCCTCTAATTTGGCGCTCCCCACACTGTCTTGATGGCGGAAATTGGGCCCACATGATGTCTTGTGGCATACTAACAGGGACAGCAACGCAAACAGAAATGCTAACAGTGGCTATATGGTAACAAAGCACTAATGAGAACAGAAAGGGTAACTACATGGTGGCGAGACGGAATGGTCTGCCACGGATGTGTTGTCACATAGTAACATGGTGCCTGCAAACAGAAATGTCAATGGGCATGGTGATGTAAAGTGAAACAGAAAGATAAACAGTACTGTAGACAGAAATGGCAAAATAATAGAAATGCAAGCGCAAATGAAAACGCAAAGGATAACGCACATGGTGGCACAGACGCCAACGGAGTGAACGGGAATGGAATCATAAGCCGAAAGGGCAACAGTAACAGTAATGTATATACACAGGCTGGTTTTCCCAAAACCTGCATTGAGAAAGACAGTGAGTACAAATAATGTATGCAAAATAATGAGTATCAAGAGAAAATGAGATCTTGGAATACTAAATACATTATATCTCAGGAAACGTGACAATGTAGAAAAAAATTTAAAAGTCATATTATTTACAACTGTCCTGCTACATTTGACTCTTAGCCCCATTGGGCTAAGAAGTTTTCCGACGAAAGTCCGTGATCTCGTGACCGCTTCCTAGACATGGCCTCAGCAGCGGCGAATCACCGTAATGCGTTATCCTATGGGAAAAAAAGGTGTTCAGAGCGCCATAACTTTGCTCTCCTGTAATGTTTTTTCACCAAACCACTGAAAGGCACATCTGTGGGCTGTTGGCTGTCTTCCTCCAAATTTCAGGAAAAAGACCAAACCGTTATTTTGCAGCAGGATCCAAAGGATTTCTGTTGTGCTACGCTATGAATGTTATCCTATGGGAAAAATGTCAACTTTGAGTGCCGTAACTTTGCCGCCATGTGATATTTTTTCACCAAACTACTGAAAGGCACATCTGTGGGCTGTTGGCTGTCTTCCTCCAAATTTCCAGGAAAAAGACCAAACCGTTATTTTGCAGCAGGGTGCCAAAGGATTTCTGTAATGCAGGCACCGTGAATGTTATCCTATGGAAAAACCGTAAACTTTGGAGTGCCATAACTTTGCCGCTGTGTAATATTTTTCAATACAACACTGAAAGGCACATCTGTGAGATGTCGGCTCGCTCCTCCAAATTTCAGCTCAAAACTCCCAACGGTTCTTTTGCAGCGCAGTGCCAAAGAATTGCTGTCATTTTCCCACAGACTAGAAAACTACTGCTCCATTTATAAAAGCTAGAACAATTTGCAACACTTTCATGAGCACGTAAGCAATTTATGAAGTACTTTTTCCAGAAATTTGAAAACATATTTCTGGGTGTTTTACCACAAAATAAAGACATGGCAAGCATCCTCAGGGCCCGGCTAGGTGAATACAAAAAAATTAGGTTGCTAGAGGGTCCCAAATTTAAATGCCAACCATTTTTCTGATCACAACTGAAAACAAAATGGCCGATTTATGAAAGTAACAGGCCCATTTCTAAAAGTAAAATGCATTTGCGAAGTGTTGAACTTTTGTTAACTTTTCCATTGACTTATAATGGGAAACTGTTTTTGAATAACTTTTGAACCGTTTAATATTTTTCATGAAATCTTTGAAAGGCACATTGGGGACCCTGGCTGCACATTCCTGAAGATTTCGGGCAGTCACACAAACCGCGTCGACCTCATGAAGCGACCACAGAAATCCAGAAAAGCGTAACGCAAGACAGATTACATTTTAATAACTCCAAGAACTGTATATCCGATCAGTACGAAACTTAGCAGATCCCAAGGCCTATGGGTCTTGATCATACATTCCAAATTTCAGGCAAATCCATCAAACGGTTGCAAAGTTATTAAGGTGCAAAATTTTGGGTTTAACATGGAAATGGCTCCTCAACCCTAACTATGGTAGCACTACCGTGCTACCATAATATATATATATATATATATCTATATATATATCTATATATATCTATATATATATATGATTTGACATGTTCTATGCTTAACCTTATTCAAAAAATGTCAGCTTGGGGCTAAAAGAGTTAATGTTTGAATTTTTGACAGGCCTACACAGGCCACATACATAATTTTTGGAGCAACATTGCCCATGAAGTGTATACAACACTGATCCATGGCAGAACTGGATGCACTGGTCATGTGTGGTATGGTCCCAATGGGTGCACAGTTTTTTGAACCAGTAACTCGCACTGTGGGATGCTGCACTGCTGTCTTCAGTGAGCTTTTAACATGTGGTGAATTTTGACAGGCCTACACAGGCTGAATAAATAATTTTTGGGACGTTTCCCATGTGAAACTATGGCAGAACTGGATGCCTTGGCCATGTGTGCCACTGCCCCAGCAATGGGCACATCAGTTTTTGAACCAGTAGCTCACAATGTGGGAGGCTGCACTGTTGTCTTCTGTCAGTCTTTAATGTTTGGTGAATTTTTGTTGACAGGCCTGAAAATGGGGGCAGAGCAACAAGATGGCCACCGGTTGCTCCACCCTCACAGCTTCCTGAAGCTCAGCGTTGTTAGAGTTTTCTTTGGTTTTTTATGAAAAGCATGCTTATAAAGTGAACCATGTCTGGGCTGGGCTGTGGAGTCCAATATCGAATGCTAATATGGTCAGAAAGCAAAATGACTTAGTATGTAATTACAGGTCCAGTTTACCCTATATTTGTGGTCTGAAGAATAGACTGGCAGACTGTGCCCGGATTAGGGCTAATAAAAGGAATACAGGAAGCAAGTGCTGCATGGTGTTTCTGTTAGGTTCCTTTAGTACCAGGCCCAAGCCAGCAATACAGGCTGACCCATTACAGGGAATATAACAGTGAAATGTTACTTCACTACCAGCTGAGGTAGTGGCATACGAACATACGAAATTTGCCAGCAGATAAAGGCCTAGAGGTCTATCAAGTCTGCTCGAATGTGCAGCTAGTACCCCTTATTCTGCAGCTGCCCCTCCCTTCCACCCTTCCCCTTCATTAACCCTCCCCCTTGTCCTGTCTCATCCCCTTTTGATGCAGTCCACTGTTCTACTTGATACCACTTCTGCAGGTAACGCATTCCACCCAGCCACAACCCTCTCTGTAAAAAAGTGTCTCCTCTTCTCCCTCCTGAACTTTCCTACCTCCAGTCTCATATCATGGCCCCTGGTGTCCCTCCCTCCTTACTTTGAACAGCCCTCTGTACCTATCTTGTTTATTCCTTTCATGTATTTAAAGGTTTCAATCATGTCACCCTGTCCTCCTCCTCCAGTGAGTACATGTTCAACTCCTTCAACCTCCTCTCATGATAAGTCCCCAGCCCCTTGATCATCTTTGTCACCCCGCGCTGCACCCCTCTAGTAACTTAATGTCCCTCTTCAGATACGGGTGCAAGTACTGCACGCAGTACTCCAGGTGTGGTCTAACAATGACCATACAGTGGCAGAATCACCTCCTCCTCCTCCTCGAGGATATACCCCTTGCAATACAACCCAGCATTTTGTTGGCCTTTGCAGCTGCCTTCCTGCATTGTGCCGAGTTGTTCATTGACCTTGTAATGAGCACACCCAGATCCTTCTCCTCCTCTGTCTGGGCTAGCTGCACTCCCCAGCTGGTAACTCCTCCTTGGTTCTTCATCCCAAAATGCAGCACCTTGCACTTTTTGGCATTAAACCCCAGTTGCCAGGTGTCTGACCAGGTTTCAAGCTTTGCCAGATCATCCTGCAACCCCTGCCATCCCCCTAGGTCATCCACCACCATGCCTACCTTGGTATCATCAGCAAACAGACTGATCTTGCTCTTGATGTCCAATGGTATGTCTGCAGTGAATATCCCAAACAACACTGGTCCCAACACTGAGCTCTGTGGAACACCGCTCATCACTGCCCTTGGGCGTGAGAGCTCCCCACCCACCACCACCCTCTGTTGCCTTCCCTGAAGCCAGTTTCCTACCCATCTCACCAGCTTTGCACCCACCCCTGTGCCTACTAACTTCCTTCCCATCCTTCCATGTGGCACCGAGTCGAATGCCTTACTGAAGTCCAGATACAGGATATCCACTGCATGGCCCCTGTCCAGTTGCCTAGTTACCCAGTCATAGAACTCAACCAGGTTGGTTTGGCAGGATCTGCCACGTATTAAGCCATGCTGTCTGCTGTCCTGTAGTCCTTTGGCCTCTAGGAGGGCCACCAGCCTCTCCTTCAGGATAATCTCCATTAGCTTACCCACGATGGATGTGAGGCTCACTGGTCTGTAGTTTCCCGGTTCATCCTTGGGGCTACTCTTGTGGAGGGGCACCACATGAGCCATCCTCCAGTCCTGAGGTACACACCCCGAATGTAGTGAGGCATTAAATAGGTCTGCCAAAGGTCCTGCAAGGACCTCTGCCAGCTCCTTCAGTACCCTGGGGTGGATGCCATCTGGGCCTGGCGCTTGTCCACCCTCAGTGTCTTCAAACCCTCTCGAACTCTGCCCTCCATGATTTCCCATCTGTCACCCTTCCCCTGTTTCTGCCATTTCTCCCACCTTGGGTGTCACCCCTCTTCTCTTTAGTAAATACTGAGCAGAAGTACTCATTTAGTGCTTCTGCCTTATCACACCCTGCTTCCATCCAACCCCTCCTTCCTAATCCTTACTATGTGGTCCTTACAGCCCTTTTCTCCCTGATGTACTTAAAGAAGTCCTTCTCCCTTCTTAATGCCTTGTGCCAGCCTGAGTTCGTAGATGCTTTGGCCCCTCACTGCCTTGTCACCTCCTTCGATTCTGTCAGTACCTCCTGTCCTCCCCTCCCTGTTTTCTTGTACTTCCTAAAGGCAGCTTTTTTCCTCCTTACCTTTTCCATGACCTCCTTGCTCAACCAGCTCGGTTTCTTAGCCCTAGCCTTCTTGCTTTGGGCTTTGCAGCAGGTTTTGGTTGCCTCCACTATCCCCAGCTTTATGAGCTCCCACCTCTGGTTAGTGTCCATATAACACAATGGAATGCTTCAAGAAGGGGTGGGACAGGGCAAAGGGGAGGATAAAGGGAAGGAAGGGAAATGGGGGTGGATCACTTGCGGAATAGGGAGCTAGCTGAAATCTCGAGCAGCCTAGCTAGGCCAGGATGGCCTTTTGCTGCTGGCAACTTTGTTATGTTCATATGTTATGTTCGTATGTTCATATTGGTTAAAGTAGCTCTAGTGCCAGATTTTGATTTTCAGTTGGGAGTCCACATTCCCACACTTGATCTTGCCACTGGTCAGGCCTATTATATGACCCATGGAAAGAGATACATAGTGGCTGGTGTAATGAGCTTTCTCCCTGTTGACGCCTGGGTAGGATGTAAAATAAGTCATCCCAAGTTAAAGACTTTTTATGGTACAATCAACCCAAGTGAGTGAAATAACAGGCAGAGTGTGCGTCAAATCAAGAATTCTTTATATATCAATCTTGTTAACATTAGTTCTTATTTATCTACAATAGAAGATATTATGATTTTGAAAATGGTGTGTACTTGCAGTACACATGTATCAGGTGCTATCTGGATACTGAATTGTTAGTATTTTAAATTGTATACAGTATATTGTAATGGATTTGTCTGTGTTGTAATGGTTTGTTAAACGATCAACAATAAACTAACTTGAACTTGAGAACCTGACAGGCCTACTCAAGTCAAATAAATAATTTTTGGGCTAACATTTATTTACTTATTTATTTTTTTTATTTTAGTCTTTGGTAACTGGATAAGGCCCACTAAGCACAAGTGCCTGTTTTCAGGGGTGACCTGGGAGCACTGGGCGTTAAGTGACTTGCTCAGAGTCAGGCAGTATGCAAGTGAAGGTTGTGAGAATCAAACCAAGGTCTGGTCTGCTGGATGTACCAAGCTCATTCACAGCTCATAACTCTAACTTCTAGGCTATACCCTCAGCCCTATTGGGCAACATTGCCCATGTGAAACCATGGCAGAACCAGATGCCTTCTCCACATGTGCCACTGTGCCCCCCTGGGCGCACAATTTTTGGAATCTGTAGTTCACACTATGGGATGTTGCATTGCTATTTTCAGTTAGTTTTTAATGTTTGGTAAATTTTTGACAGGCCTACACAGGTTAAATAAATAACTTTTAGGCCAGCATTGCCCATATGAAACCATGGCATAACTGGATGCCTTTTCCATATGTGCCACTGTGCCCCCCAATGGGTGCACAATTTTTGGAACCAGTTGCTCATACTGTGGGATGCTGCACTGTTGTCTTCAGTTCATCTTTAATGTTTGGTGAATTTTTGACAGACCTACTAAGGCCGCATGCATAATTCTTTTGGGGGGTAGGCAATGTTGTCCATGAAATTAGTGTGTAAAACACTGATCCATGGCAGAACCAGATGCATTATCCATGTGTGGGTACTGCCCCAATGGTAGGAGTGTGCAAGTAATGAATATTACATCCCAGATACCATGAATAATGAGCTATTTGGGAGCCGAATACTGCATAGCTGCACTATTTGGGCAATATTCAGTAATCAGCATTCCCGCAGAATTATAAGAGCTTGCAGGACTTGGTCAATTGCTGAGCATTTGCTATGCCAGATCACATGACTACCACATGGCTGCGAGTAGTGGAGAGATTGTAGTGGAGATGGCTCTGACTCAGGAGAGATTAGCAGTTGAACAAAATAATATTTACATCAGAAAACCTTTGCTTTTTGTTTTGGAGCATGTGTCTTGGTGCCTATTACCAGGGGTGTAGCCAGGAACTTTAAACTCATACTCAAAACTGATGCACTGTTGCCCCTGCCCCCCCATTATGTAAACATAAACCAAAATATGTGCTGCTACGCCACACCATTGCCCCCTCCCCCTCTGTTTGCCATGTCTGGGTTCAAGTACAGTAATCAGTTTCCTTCTGTAATCCTCCTTCCTTTGTTTTTTCTGCCTGCCTGGTAAGTTGTTCTTGTTTGTGTATTTGGCTGGTGGCATCAGTGCTCCATAGCAAAGAACAACAAAGGCAAAAGGGATCTGCGCGACACAGACACAATGTTACTCACAATGTCCTTGCTTTCCTCTTTTTGTTGCCCCTGCTTGATTTGCTGCCCCTGCCAGATTGTTTTTACTGTACTCTGCTGCGTACAGTGAGTATGCCTGCCGACACCCTTGCCTAGTACTAGTGGGAGAACTGGGAGGTTTTGTTTTTCATGGAGAAATCATCTGATCTAGTGATTTTTTTTTTTACCATGAGCTGCAGAGAGAAACTACCTTCATTTCAGGGGCCTCTGTGCTGTGCTTTGTGGAAGTGAAGGAGTAGTGTATTTCTTTTCTTAGTGCCTGCCTGATAGTGGTGTGAGGATTTTTGTTTTTTTCCCCCAGAGAAATCATCTGATATAGTGATTTATTTGCCAGGAGGAGCTGCATAGAAACTTAAGTTGCCATTTACCTCTTTGCTTTCACAGGCCTCTGTGCTTGGAGGTGAAGGACAAGAAGTCAGTGTTATTGAAATTATTTTATACCTGTTATTTACAGTAGTTCTAACTTCTACCATGACTGCTGTACTGTACAGTACTTATTTAAAAAACCTAGCTATTATCTCACCCAAATGATGTCTGAGCACACCAGGCTAACCCGGAACACAGGTAAGGGAACCTTCCTAGATTGGATTCTTTCCAGCAGTCCTAATAAGATGAAAAATGCGATGGTTCTCCCAGACTGCCTCAATGATCATTCACCTGTGGCTTGCACCTGGGTGACAAAAGAAAAGATAGAACCTCCCTTCACTGTACATAACAGAGTTCTCAAGCATGGGGCATCCCTAGTCTTTAAAGCTGCCCTGGCCAAAACCAACTTATCTCCAATTGACACCACTGAGGACATCAACCAGGCCCTGCAATTCTTTGTAGACACCTTCAATGGTATTTGCTATACCTTTGCACCACTAAGAAAGAGAAGAATAAGGGCAGCCTCCAATGACTGGGTCTCCCGTGACCTACTCTGCTGTATGAGGGAGCGGGATAACCTCTGGTGTCTGGCTAGAAATTCTGGCAACCTCACGGACTGGCAAAATTGCCGGCAGCAAGAAACAAGTGCACCCAGCTCATTCAGCAAGCCAATTCAGCACATTACAAAGAGAAGCTAAACAGCAGCTGGGGGGATGGTAGCTGCTTCTGGGACAACATCAAAGACCTGCTTGGAAAGGAAGACAGGAGACACGCCACAATGCTCATCATTAATGGGACTTCTACCACTGACCTGCACATCATAGCGGAACCCTTTAACCTGTCGTTCTCTGATCTTAGTGCTGTCCTGCTACCAGACTATTTAAACAGCTCAGAACCTTGTCCTCCACGAGATCAACATAACCCCTCTTATCCAAAATTCTATTTTAAACAAGTCACAATTAGTGAAGTCAGAACCCACATACTTAAGGTGCTTATGAAAACAAGACTAGGTAGCAATGGTTTGGACATGAAGCTTGTGGCGGTAGCACTTGAAGAGCTACTGAGACCAATTACCAGGCTCTTTAATAAATCCCTTGCCCAGGTGAAGTTCCCTTTAACCTGGAAGTTAGCACTAGTCACCCCAGTTTTAAAAAGTGGGGACCAGTTCAAAACTGCCAACTATAGGCTGATCTCCATCCTCTCTCCTCTCTCTAAAGCCCTAGAGAGGATTGTGGTGGACCAGGTTACTGAGTACCTCCATAAGTATGGACTCCAGTGCCCACAACAGCATGGATTCCACAGGAACTACAGCACGGCTACTGCCCTGGTGGAGTTCTCTGACTATGTGCACAAGGCTATGTACAGGGCCATTTGGTGGGATCTATATTCATAGAACTCATTAAAGCACTTGACACTGTCAATCACCACATCCTTCTTACTGACCTTCTAAACCTGGGGATCTCACCTGAAGTGGTCCACTGGTTCCTAGACTGCTTATCCCACAGAAAACAAAGTGTCAAAATTGGGACAGCCATATCTCCCTCAAGGGAAATTACACTAGAGGTCCCTCAAGGATCAATATTGGGGCTGCTCCTATTTAGTCTATTTAGAAATGGACTCACTGAAGCTTGTAAGAGCAAGATCATCCTGTGTGTGGATGACGCCGTTGTTCTGTGCAGCAGCAAGCAGCATGTGGCCCTGCAGGCAGAGATTCAGAGCTTGTGAATGGGATGGAGGATTGATTCTGTAAAAACAAAATGCTTCTCAATCACAAAAAGACAAAGACAATGATCATCTCTAGTCCCCAGCACAAGAAAGTCCTTCCTCCCTACCCTTACTATCACCAATAGCAAGGCTGCCCTGCTGGAGCAGGTACACTATTTCAAGTACCTAGGGGTTATTTTTGATGATGCCCTCTCCTTCTTGCAGCACATCGACTGTATGGTAAAAGCAGTAAATGCAAAGCTCAGTGTGCTCTATAGGCACAAGCAATACCTCACACCATTAGCCCTTCATCTCTCGGTATCCTCCTCAGTTCTGTCAGTCATCGACTACAGACTTGTGGTGTATATGGCTGCTCCAATACTGCACTTGCATGCATTGCAACGGCCCTTAACAAGGTGTGTATGCTAACACTTGGGGGCAGACAACCTTATGCACACATGCTCCCTCTTTGAGCAGACCAATTGGCTTAACCTACCAAACAGAATAAAATACCAAACCTGCCTGTTGAGCAAGAAATCACCACTAGGCAAAGCTGTGCCATTCCTCAGCTGATTGCTGCGTGCCTGTAGATCTGGGTACCAGACCAGAGGCCACTCCCAGGGCTCCCTAGTGGTCTTCTTCAGAAAAATGACACTGGAACAGTGGTTGTTTGTGTACTGTGCTCCTCTGCAGCTTAATGAGATCCTGGTTCACCTACTGACAAACTCGAGCCTACTTGCCTTTAAGGTCAAGCTTAAACAGTAGCTCTCTGGAAGTATGGCCTGCTTCTCTAGGCAGTAATTGCATTCCCCACCTTGCAAGTCTTAAGACAACATCACCTGGCTGGCCAACATGAATCATTCACCTCCCACACCCTTTTTAACAAAGCACCCACAGGGCCGCTGCCCACATCCCGGCTCCCCCACCCCCAACTCTACATCAATTTCACTAAGTAGATGGATCATGCTCCCTGGCTACTGAAGATTATACCTTTGTGCCTAGCCTTTGGCTGTTGTAAATTATACCTGTGTACCTGACAATGTTTGGCCTTGTCATGTTTCTTTGCACTTACCAGATAGCTTATGTCTCTGTTAGTAATGTTTCACCATTGTAATTTTCTTACAGTGGGTCTCCACCCTCGTTTGTTTTCTTGTTCTCAATTGTTCACACTTTGTTGTACCTGACATGGAATCTTTGTAAAAGAACTTTTGCTCAAAGGTAATATTTGAATCTTGTAATAAATAAATAAAAAGTCGAGGGACAGATTCCAAGACAGCATACACCAGCGCAAGCCTAGTTACACCAAACCCCAGGGCGTAACTAGCGACTTGAGCCATGCATTGCACACCGTTCCCTATTCCAAAGGGTGCCTTGCACCATGTCAGCTGTGGGCTATGCCAATTGTGGTATATGCTACCCACTATGCTGCAACCCACAATGACATGGCACAAGGGTGGGTTATGGCAGCAACTGCGTCCTATTCCAGAAGGTTGGCTGAGGTAACCCACTACCACAATTCCAGGAGCAACACCACCAGAGCTAACTTAGAACATCTCAGAGATGCTCTAAGGGGCATCCATCAGTACCATCTGACGGATGTCCACTCTGCATCCCCCTGTGCTCTCCGTGTCCCCACAAAAACAACTATGTCCCCCAACCCTCAAATATTGGTTACCTCTGGGAGTCCATTCTCCACTGTGCCTCCGGACTCCTGTGCCATCTGTCCAGCCAGCCCTGCCCCCTGGTGTTTGCCATGGTGGGGGAGCTCTGGGGGGGGGGCAGTCTGCAGCGGGCTGTGACTTGCTACATGCTGCGCTATTACACCATTCCAGTGGTGTTTGCCTATGTGAGTTGCAAGTTGTACATCATAAGTGCCGGGACCCTGCAGCTCTTAGAATATGGTGCAGGGTCCTCGGCATAGCGGCGAATGTTGCAACTCGCATATGCCTGCGAGTTGTGACATTCATCCTGGAATCGGTCCCTCTGTCTTTAATTTGATGGTGTAAATAATAAGTATTTCTTGGGGGGGCTCAGATTTCACAGAACCCAGTGGTAGCCTAGCCAGAAATCTTGGAGGGCAGTCAGCCTGCACTCCCACAGTTTAGGGCTTGGTAGTGACACCACGCCACACAGTTGTACACTGGGCTAACACCCTTGCCAGCCCTACGTACATGCTGCTTTCAAGAATTTTTTTGTGCTAAAATAAATCAGAACTTCTGCACATTTACAAATAAAAAGTATTACTTTTTATTACCATAGTTCTGCTGTAGAAATCTGTCTTTAAAAAATATTTCTGGTGTAATCTGAGGTTGGGCTTGGGTTTCATGAAAGTCAGTAGTCACCAGTAGTCTCTGAGGGCCCACTGAAGACTCGCAAGAGTCAAGGTGCTAGGGGACAGCACTAAGTTTGAGTCTTATGATACTGCCTGTACTTATGCTTTTGGAGCAACATTTGTTCACTAAAAGAAAAATTGCTACTTAACTCTGGGCTCCTGCATCTTTATTTTATCTTGTGAGAGTGCACTGTTAATCTTTGTTGTATGTTATTGTGCGGAGGTCATCCGCCTCCTGTACAGTGTGGCCTGAGTCACATTTGCTGCATTGCGGTGGAGTACTGGAGGATTTGTCACTGAGGGCAGTCAGCTGACTGCTCTCCCACAGCCCACAGTATACAGTAGAGCCAAGTAGTGATGCCACATCGCACAGTTGCACTGCACACGCACCCTTGCCTGCCCTGCATGTGTGCTGCTTGCAAGAATTTTTTGGTGCTAAAATAAATCAGAACTTCTGTACATTTACAAATAAAAACTATTACAGTAGTTCTGCTGTAGAAATCTGTCTTTAAAAATATTTCTGGTATAATGTGAGACTGGCCTCAGGTTTCACAAAAGTCAGAAGCCACCAGTAGTCTTGGAGGGCAGTCGGCTGACTGCACTCCCACTGCCCACAGTTTAGGGCCAATTAGTGATGCCACCCCACACAGTTGCACTGCATGTACATCCTTGCCTGCCCTGTGTGCATGTTGTATGAAGGAATGTTTTTGTGCTAAAATAAATCAGAACTTCTGTATATTTACAAATAAAAAGCATTCATTTTTATTACAGTAGTTCTCTTGTAGAAATCTGTCTTAAAAATTATTTCTGGTGTAATCTAAAGTTGGGCTCAGATTTCATGAATGTCAGTATCCGCCAGCAGTCTCGGAGGGCTTGCAAGAATTTTTTGGTGTAAAAATAAAGCTGTAATGCAGCAGGTGCTGCTTGCAAGACTTTTTTGTGCTAAAATAAAGCAGTACTGCAGCAGGTGCTGCTTATAAGAATTTATTTGTGCTAAAATAAAGCAGAACTTTTGTCCATTTACAAAGTATTAAGCACTTGAGAGTGTTTAGAACTTGTTGGCATAGACAAAGACAATGGCAGGTAGAGGTGGAAAAAAACATACTTGGTCCAGCCCATGCAAATCTACAATGGAGGAACATGTTGGTGATGCTGATCCTGAATGAGAGCAACAGTCAACCCATATTTGACACCCAAAATGATTCTTTACCCCTTCCAAGCCTATTTCTTCCAGCAACACTAGTACTGTGGCTGGTACAGGTGAAAGGGATATAAGAAGCACAGGCAGAAGGACACTGTTCTTGACTCCCACCACAACCACCAATGTGTCCCTGACTCTCACCAGTACCATCACATCTGTAGTTACCACCACTTCCACTATAGAGATCCTGTCTTCTTCTATAACAACTGGCAACATAACTACTACAGCCAGTTCTGCAACTGTGACTGGAACTCCAGTCATTACGGACACTGTAAACCTTGCCATATACTGCCACTACCATAACACTATCATGATAGTCTGGTATCTCTGCCACTGTGTATATTACCAGTATGACCACTACAGTTGATACAGTTATGCCTCCTGCTTCTCAGCTTTTCAGTACTCCAGTACTCATCTGATTCTGAGTAGTTCCCTCCACATGATGAATTGCCCAGTGACACATAATCTTCTTCATCAGAGGTAAATGTGTGTGACTTTGTACACTGTACTTTGAGGGCAGAAAAAAAAGGTGGCAGGCAAAACCACCCATAGGATTACCACTAGTAGCAAGGGTACTAGTAGAAGTAGTAGCAAGCATAAGGGTCCTCTCCCTCTAAGAAGACCAAACAAGCCTGTTGCTAGCCTTGCTTGTAGAGCAGAAAGCAGCTAACTAAAAGAAGCTACATTTTCTTATTAATTTAACACATATCTCAGCAAGAGTCAGTGTCTGTTGAGATTAAGCAAGACAGATACTTTATTAGAAGTAGAAGTGGTCTTATTTAGGGTTAAAAAAAGAAAGAAAAGAAAGAAAGTCAGTGTATGTTCTGTGCTGTGAAGGGTACTGTATCAACTTACTTTGCTAAACCAGTAGGAGGAGAGAGAGCTTAATTGGGGGTGTGGGTTAGACACTATAAAAGCAGGTGACTCAAATTACAACTTCCTGTTGCTAGCCTTGCTTGTAGAGCAGAAAGCAGCTAACTAAAAGAAGCTACATCTTCTTATTAATTTAACATTTATATCTCAGCAGAAGTCAGTATCTGTTGAGATTAAGCAAGACAGATACTTTATTAGAAGTAGAAGGGGTCTTATTTAGGGTTAAAAAAAGAAAGAAAAGAAAGAAAGTCAGTATGTGTTCTGTGCTGTGAAGGGTACTGTATCAACTTACTTTGCTAAACCAGTAGGAGGGGAGAGAGAGCTTAATTGGGGGTATGGCTTAGACACTATAAAAGCAGGTGACTCAAATTGCAACTTCCTGTTGCTAGCCTTTTTTCTTACTAATTGCCCTCCATCCCACCCTCCACCCACCCGCCCTAAGCCAGTTCTAGTTTTATAGCCAACGGATTTGACTGTCAACAGGAACTTCCTGTTTGGCAGTAGGAAGGGAAGGATCATAGAGAAACACTGTTTTTGTCAACCCTAAAGGAAAAAAGTAGCTCACTACCCCCCCCCCAGCTGGTGGTGGTCTGACACTGAGC
The DNA here is from genome assembly GCA_016271365.2 of Neoceratodus forsteri. Lineage (NCBI taxonomy): Eukaryota > Metazoa > Chordata > Ceratodontiformes > Ceratodontidae > Neoceratodus > Neoceratodus forsteri. Next base: position 467,716,966 of record CM028129.1, read on the forward strand.
AAGGAAGAAGGAGGCTACTGAAGAATATAGGAAGTTGCTGTCCCAGAACAGGAAGGGTGAGAGTTGTAAGGAGAGGAGAGAGTAAGCATACAGAGAAACAGGAGAGGGGACACAAAATAAGACATGATAGGAGTGGTGCAGTGTAATGGCTGTGGGGTGGCAGTGTTCCAGGAGACATTCTGGAGGCTGCGATGCTGCCCTATTTGCAAGCACCTCTCTGGTCTGAGGGAGGAGGTTGCCCGTCTCCAGGCTGACCTGGCTAGGATTCGTGAAACCTCCTCCCCCACCCAGGGATCACCAGGGCCAATGACACTACCTCAGAGGTTGCCAAGAAAGAGGAGAGGTTGGACCAGGGTGGGCTCAGGGAGGGAGAGGGTGGTGGAACAGAGTTGCATCCCTCCAGCTGTACCTCTCCACAATTCATTCACTCTTCTGGTGAATAGTGGTTCCTCTATGGAGGCACTTGCAGTGGAGACCAAGGAGGATGCTGGGAACCTTCACAAAGGAGACCGACAGGAGGGTGGCATGGGACCCCACAGGGAAAGGAAACAACTCCTGGTGGGGGACTCAATCATTACGGGGTAGAAATGGGGGAGGAAGGGGAGAGGGAGGTAAGGTGCCTGCCTGGTGCCACGGCTTGGAGTGACAGGAAGCAAATCCTCAGGATCATGGGAGCAGCTGCACGAGGGAGGGAGCCGGATGTCATTGTCCACCTAGGGACAAATGACCTGGCTAGGAATGGGATCAGAGCAGTGCAAGAGGAGTTTGTAGAGTTGGGGAGGGGCCTTAGACAAGTAGCGCATACGGTAACCTTCTTGGAGGTGCTGCCTGTCTATGGCAAGGGTGATGCTAGGGCACTCCTCACCAGGGAATTCAATAAATGGTTGAAAAACTGGTGTGGAGCTCAGGGTTTTGGCTTCATTGCAGACTGGGAGCCACCTGGAGAGATGCAGACCTATACTGGTGCGATGGTCTGCATCTGTCCGGGGAACCAGGATCCTAGGTGAGAGGTTTAAATGCTTCATTGGCAAGCTTTTAAACTAGCAAGGGGAGGCACTGAAAGGAGCAGGAAATCACAGCCTTCCCCACAAAACACGGTAATTAGTGAGGTAAACACCAAGGTAGAGAAGTCATTAGGGAGAAGGACAGAGGTAAATGTAAAAAAAAGGCAAAGGCAGTAAGGACAGGAATAGGGCTAAAAGGGGTAAGGCCATCAAAAAGTGGAGGGTGATGAGTACCAATGCTCGTAGTCTGTGTAACATGCTCCCTGAAATAGTGGCCTTGATGGAAGAGGGTTGCCTGGATATTGTGGCAGTCACAGAAACATGGTACACAGAGAACCATGACTGGGATGTCAACATACCAGGATACACAAACTACAGGAGGGACAGGGAGGGTAAAAGAGGAGGAGGAGTAGCTCTCTATGTGAAGAAAGGGAATCAAAGCAACAGAACTAAAGAGTAAACAGGGAGCAGATGAGGCACTCTGGGTCACCCTGGAGACAGGAAATGTCACCACAATCCGCATGGGGGTTGCATACAGATCCTCATCTCAGGGGGAGGGAATGGACAAGGAAATGATAGAAGGCTTCCTTAGAATGGCAGAAAAAAGGGAGATATTGTTGATGGGGGACCTGAATATGCCAGATGTTAACTGGAGCACCTTTGCTGCAGGCACATCCAAGAGCATGGTCATTCCTGATGCCCTACAGGGGCCGTACCTCAGACAGCTAGTATTGGAACCCACTTGGAAGGGAGCAATCTTAGACCTGGTACTCTCAAATGGGGATGGAGAAAGAATATCAGATTTAGAAGTGGGTAGCCATCTGGGAACAAGTGACAACCAAACAGTGTGGTTCACGATAAACACAGCCATACAATCAAGCCATACAAAAGCAACAGTATTGGACTTTAGGAGGGCTGACTTTGGGAAAATGAGAGAGTGCCTCAGAAAAGCACTGGCAAACAGGCAAGAAAGAGGGGTGGAGGAACAATGGGGAGTAATCAAAACAGCCATCACAGAGGCAACAAACCTTTGTGTAAAGCAAATCAACAAAACACAACGAAGGAAAAAAACGCTATGGTTCTCAAATAGGTGGCAGGGAAGGTTAAGGAGAAAAGCATAGCATTCAGGAAATATAAGGAAACACAGAAGGAGCAGGACAGATAACTTTATCAGTTAAAGCAGGAAGAGGCTGGAAAGGCAGTCAGAATAGCAAAGGCCCAAACTGAGGAAAGGATAGCCAACTCTGTTAAGAAGGGGGATAAGACCTTTTATAGATACATTTGGGAGCAAAGAAAGACCAAAGGAGGGATACTGAGGCTTAATAAAGGGGAGGGAATGTGGGTAGAGGGTGACAGTGAAAAAGCAGGGATACTGAACAAATATTTCTGCTCAGTATTCACAAAGGAAGAGGAGGGGGAGGTACCTAAACCAAACAAGAGAAACAATCTGAAGATGGGGGTTTATACCAGTCCATTTACAGAAGAAAGGGTTTGGAATGAACTAATAAAATTGAAGGTGGACAAAGCAATGGGGCCTGATGGGATTCACCCAAGAATTCTAAAGGAACTAAAGGTAGAACTAGTGACACCGCTGACTACTCTTCTTAACAAATCATGGGAGGATGGGGTAGTACCTGAGGACTGGAGGAGGGTGGATGCAATTCCTCTTCACAAAAGTGGGAGCAGGACAGAGGCAGGAAACTACAGACCAGTTAGTTTGACCTCAGTGTTAGGGAAAATGATGGAATCAGTTCTGAAGGAAAGAATTGTTGAGTATCTAGAGGCCAGTGGGGCACAGGACCCAAGGCAGCATGGATTCACGATGGGAAGGTCGTGTCAGATGAATCTAATAGATTTCTTTGACTGGGTGACCAAAGTAGTAGATCAGGGAGGGGCTGTGGATGTGGCCTACCTAGATTTTAGGAAGGCATTTGATACAGTCCCACACAAAAGATTAATACACAAGTTAGCCAGCCTTGAAGTGAGTCCCAAGGTTGTAGCCTGGATAAAAAATTGGCTAGACAACAGGACGCAAAGGGTAGTAGTAAATGGAGTCCACAGTGAAGAAAAGAGGGTTGCTAACGGGGTACTGCAGGGTTCAGTACTAGGACTGGTCCTTTTTAATGTCTTTATAAGTGACATTGCAGAGGAACTGGAAGGAAAAGTATGTCTCTTTGCAGATGACACAAAGATCTGCAAAAGGGTTGATACACAAGATGGAATGAAAAGGATGAGAAGGGACTTGGCAAGGTTGGAGGAATGGTCAGATATATGGCAGCTCAGATTCAATGCTAAGAAGTGCAAGGTAATGCACCTGGGAAACAAAAACCCAGGGGAAGAGTACACAATGGGGGTGAGATACTGACAACAGTAAAAATGGAAAGGGACCTGGGGTAATTATATCAGATGACCTAAAGGTGGGCAAGCAATGTGAGAAGGCAGCAAGGAAGGCTGGAGGAATAGTGGGATGCATAGGGAGAGGCATCAATAGTAGAAAACAGGAAGTTGTTATCCCTCTGTACAGACAGTTGGTGAGACCCCATCTGGAGTACTGTGTGCAGTTCTGGAGACCCCATCTTCGCAAAGACATAGACAGAGTGGAGGCTGTCCAGAGGAGGGCAACCAAAATGGTGCAGGGTCTGCACCAGAAGACATACTGAAGAAAGACTAAAGGGGCTTAATATGTATACCCTTGAGGAAAGAAGGAGAGAGGAGACATGATAGAAGCTTTCAAGTACCTCAAGGGAATCAACAAAGTCCAAGAGGGTAGCATCTTTCAGAAAAAGAGATATGCAAGAACAAGGGGGCACAATTTGAAGATAGAGGGGGATGGCTCAGAGGTAATGTGAGGAAGTATTTTTTCACAGAGAGGGTTGTGGATGCATGGAACAGCCTCCCTGAGGAGGTTGTGAAGTCAAGAACAGTGGGGGAATTCAGGAATGCATGGGACAGACATAAGGCAGTCCTAGTGGGGGGTAGGAGGAAGTTGGTTAACTAGGATCTGCAGCTTATCTGTTATGTAGGAAAATGGGTAGACTAGGTGGGCCGAGCGGTCCTTATCTGCTGTCACATTGTATGTTTCTATGTTAAGCAACACTAATGTTTTTGTTCGGTGGACTCGGTCACAGCCTGAAGGACAGCCAAGTGATGGCAGTGCCGCATGGCACCATCAGGGGCAGTGGTCACAGGGCAAGAACACGAGGACAAGACAGGCACATCTGTTGAAAAAAGAACTGGGGGATGTGGTGCTACCAGAGTAACTGGTAACTGCAGTGTTAAAAGTGCTGCGTGTCTGCACTTCACTGTGTTAAAGGAGGACACAAGGAAGGCAGTCTGTTCTTTTTGCAACACCACTATAAGCCAAGGGAAATCATTCTGTAAGTTAACCACAACATCATTACAGAACCACTTGAAACTGAAGCACGCTCAAGTGTATCAAAGCTTATCTGGGCCTTGATCTGGACCCTTGATTTCACCAAGATCAAACCCCTCTGGTGGACAGGCATGCACTGTTGGCAGATGTGGTGGTACCGACAGATCAGATTTCGAGCAACCCAGTCATCATGGCACTCCTTCCCCCTCACCAGCACAGAGTCCTGTCTCTACTCTGGTAGTCACTTCTGATTCCAGTGATACTACAAGGCAGAGACAGTCATCAGCACTTTGCACACCAATGTTACTGAAGCAGACTACATCGATGTCTCTCATAGCAGTTCCAATAATGGATGCGCTATGTGCACAAAGTATCATGCCTCATATCCAACAGCACAGTTGATTGCTGAGATGATGGTGTTGGATCTCTGGCCTATGTCAGTTGTGGAAGATACTGGCTTCTGACGACTTCTCAACTATTTGCACCCACTTTATCAGATCCCATCTCATACTACATTTTCTCGAAGTGTATTGCCACGACTGTATGATGGTGTGTGATCTTCTGTTGCTGCTCTGCTCTGCTTGTAGAGGCTGTTTGCGGTGTTTTTCACTGCATGTCAGATATCTGGACCAGCTATAACTCCCTGCATGCCTATTCATAGGCACCGGGTTGTATGGGCCCATGGGGCATTGGCCCCAGCAATATTTTGGGACCTGGGCTGAGCCCCAGCAATATTTTGCACATGCTGCCTTTTTTAATGGCATTTTTCCCCTGGTTTCTCTGCTTGCCCTCTGCTGACAGTGACCAGGACCACACACATGCACCCCACCTCCCTGTCCCCCGCACCCACTGTTTAATTAGGCTGGTGGCTGTGGCTGGAAATATTTAAAATTGGCACCTTTGCGGCTTGCTACCTCCCTCCCTTCCTTCCCCTTGATTTGTGCCCTCCCGCCGGAAAATCATTGGCATTTCGTAAGTGCCATTTTTAACTTGCTGCACTGTGATTGGCTGGAGGGGTTGTATTGGGTGCGAGGAGGGTACCTACTTGCTCACCCCCCACAGCTAGCAGTGGAACCAGTGAACCAGAGGAGTGGCTATCTGCAAAGCAGTGTGCAAAAGATGGAGATTAGTGCCCAAGAGGTGGATAGGCAGAAAAGGGGCAAAATTCAGCAGAAGGGCAGACAGCAAGGAGAACCAGGGATAAAGGACAACCAAGGAAGGGGCTGAGTAGAACAGCGAAACAGTCTAGGAGGTCAAATCATGGAAAGCCATGTGCAAATGCCAGGAGCCTTAGCAACAAGATGGAAGATCTGGAGGCTGTCATGGTGCAGTCAGACCTGGACATTGTGGCCATCACTGAAACCTGGTGTAATGATAACCACGACTGGGAGATGGCCATAACTGGCCAAGCAACATATTCAGAAGAGACAGAGCAGGCAGAAAGGGAGGAGGAGTGGCACTGTATGTGAAAATGACATAAGGGCCACAGAGATCCAGGAGGAACAAATGGGGAGAGATACTGTGGTTAAGCTGGAAAGGAAAATGGGGCCAGCTATCCCAGACAGGTGTGGTCTATAGACCACCAGCCCAGGAGGAAGAAACAGATAGGGAGTTGATGCTAGCCATCCAAAGTATGGCAGACAAGGTGAGGTAGTACTGGTTGGAGACTTCAATATTCCAGACGTGGACTGGAGCATCCCAGCAGCAGCATCAACTAGGAGCAGATTTATCCTGGACTCCTTTCAGGGTGCCTTCCTCAAGCAACTGGTCATGGAACCAACTCGGCAGAAGGCAATACTGGACCTTGTGCTCACAAACAGGGACAGTGTGATGGGGGTAACAGTGGGGGAGCACCTGGGGAACAGTGACCACCAGTCATTGTGGTTTGAAATCACAGAAAGAGCAGAACCAAACCACACAAAAACACGTATCCTGGATTTTAGGGGGCAGAATTTGGGAAAATGGGGAGATACTTGAAAGAGGCATTAAGGGAACGGGGCAGGAATCAGGGGTTGAGGAACAGTGGGCAGTATTAAAATGGGAATTACAAGAACAAAAGAATTATACATTAAGCAGGTTAGCAAGAGGAAAAGGAAGAGGATACCATTATGGTTTTCCAAAGAGGTAGCAAAGAAAGTGAAAGCCAAAAGATTGCATCTCAGGCAATACAAAAGACACAGGCAGAAGGGGATAGGGAGAAGTACCAGGAGAAGCAAAGGAGGCAGGGAGGTCAGTAAAGGAAGCCAAAGCTCAGACAGAAGAACACATTGCAAAATCAGTGGGTAGAGGGGACAAAACCTTTTACAGGTACATAAGTGAAAAAAGAAAGACAAAGGGAGGGATAGTGAGGCTGAAGGAGGAGGATGGGGCCGTGGAGGATGACAACAGTAAAGCTGACATATTGAACAGGTATTTCTGCTCAGTCTTTACTGAGGAAGAGGAGGGTAATGGGTCTGAAGGGAGTACAAGGGGTGAGAATGGTGCAGAAATGGACACAAGTCCCTTTACACGAGAAAGGGTCCTGAAGGAACTGGAAGTAATAAGAGTTGATAAAGCAATGGGGCCAGATGGGGTGCACCCCAGGGTCCTTAAAGAACTAAGAGGTGGTGGCTGAACCTCTGGCTATCCTGTTTAGCTGATCACTGGAAACAGGGGAGGTACCTAAAGACTGGAGGACAGCAGATGTAGTCCCCTTATACAAAAGTGGGAACAAAGAGGAAGCAGGGAACTACAGACCAGTCAGCCTCACCTTGGTAGTGGGGAAGATCATGGAAGCACTACTGAAGGAGAGATTGGTGGAACATCTGGTTGTCAATGGACTACAGGACCCAAGGCAGCATGGTTTCACCGGGGAGGTCATGTCAGACCAACCTCGTTGAATTTTTTGACTGGGTGACTAGGAAGGTGGATCAGGGGAGGGAAGTGGACATGGCCTGTCTGGACTTCAGCAAGGCCTTTGACACTGTGCCACATAGAAGACTATTACACAAACTGGGGAATATGGTGTGGGCAGGACAGTAGTGTGGTGGGTAGGTAACTGGCTGGGTGGCAGGACACAGAGGGTGGTGGTAAATGGCTGTCACTCCACAGAGGGAAGAGTGACCAGTGGGTACCACAGGGATCAGTGCTGGGACCGGTCCTATTCAACATCTTCATCAGTGACATTGTGCAGGACCTAGAAGGCAGAATTTCACTGTTCGCTGATGACACAAAGCTCTGTAACAGAGTAGACACACCAGAGGTTGTAGACAGAATGAGAAGGGACCTGCAGAAACTTGAAGAATGGTCAGGGGTTTGGCAGTTGAAATTCAATGCAAGGAAGTGCAAGATAATGCATATGGGGTTTAAAAACCCTGGCACAATATATCAGTTGGGGGGTGAGGATATAGCATGCACCAAGCAGGAAAGGGATCTTGGGGTTATCATCTCTGATGACCTCAGGTAGGGAAACAGTGTGACAAGGCAGCAGGTAAAGCAAATAGGATGCTGGGATGTGGGCAGGGGCATCACCAGCAGGAAAAGGGAGGTCATAAGTCCGCTATACAAGACACTAGTGAGGCCCCACCTGGAGTACAGTGTACAGTTCTGGAGACCATACCTACATAAGGACATAGACAGGGTAGAGAAGGTTCAGAGGAGGGCAACAAAGATGGTGCATGGATTGCATCACAAGTCCTATGAAGACAGGTTGAAGGAACTGAACATGTACTCCCTGGAGGAGAGGAGGAGAGAGGGATATGATGGAGACATACAAGTATCTTACAGGGAGGAACAGGTGCAGGAATCACACTATTTTTAAGCAAAAAAGATGTTCCAGGACTAGAGGGCATGGGATGAAGTTGGAGGGAAGATGATTCAGAGGAAACATGAGGAAGAATTTCTTCACAGAATGGGTGGTGGACAAGTGGAACACCCTGCCAGAGGAAGTGGTGGGGGCTGAAATAATCACGGGATTTAAGAATGCATGGGATAGACATAAAGCAATTCTGGAGGTCAGGGGTAAGGGGCAACAGACTTCTAGGAAAACATAAACTGAACTTAAAGCTCAAATGGGCAGACTGGGTGGGCCATAGGCCCTTATCTGCTGACACTGTCTATGTATCTATGTATCTATGATATGCATGCATATGGATGGTTGAAAACAGTGATGACTGCTACTGTGTGGTGGCGGGAGAGAGTGAGCGGTGGGCTGGCTGGCATAGAAGAGAGTGGTGCGGTGGTGGTCCAGGCATCCTGATCCAGTCAGAAGAGAGAGGAGCTAGTGAGAACAGCAAATGATTGGTGGTGGAGGTGCAGCAGGAGCCAGCAGTTGGTCAGGAGTCCATGACAACACCACACCAGCAGTAGCCAGGCCCAGGCAGCGCAGCAGGCCATGAAAAGTCAGGTCAGCGTTGACTTCGCAAGCAGGCTGAGCAAGCCAGCAGAGTAGTGCTGCTCTGTGGAATGGAGTAGAACAAGTGCGTGTGGGTGACTTGAGCACATCGGTGGGGTTAGTGAGGTTTGTGTGGCAGGTCTACAAGTGGTCAGGTGGGGGTCCTTCGGTCTGGGCAGCTGGGGTGGCAGCAGCACAGAGTGAGTTAACACGAGGAGCAGCTTCCAGCAGAGAAGGAGGGGAGCATCAGCCAGCAAGTAAAGGTAGGCCAGCAGCAGAACTGTTCCATGGGGTGCACATGATTCAATCACAATAGAGTGTCTCCTGACTACTGGCAAGCAGGCTAGGAAACCAACAATGCTTCTCAGGCACTTCAGCTCATAGTATTCTCTGGGTTGCTTAGCCCATACTGGAGGAGGGGCTGGCACATCTAAACTTATTTTATGTGAGGGATGCTGACGTTGCCTCTGTGGGGATGGGGATGCTGATGTTGCCACTGTGGGAATTGATGGGAGGGATGCTGATGATGGCACTGCCTCTGTGGCGATGGACAGGAAGGATGCTGATGTCACTGTGGGAACTAATGGGAGGGATGCTGATGGTGGTGGTGCCTCTGTGGGGCTGGACTAGAAGGATGCTGATGTTGCCTCTTGGGATTGATGGGAGTGATGCCTCTGTGGGGAAGGATGGGAGGGACGCTGATGCCTCTGTGGGGAGGGATGGGAGGGATGCTGATGTTGCCACTGTGGGAATTGATGGGAGGGATGCTGATGGTGGCACTGCCTCTGTGGCGATGGACTGGAGGGATGCTGATGCCACTTTGGGAACTGATGAGAGGGATGCTGATGGTGGTGGTGCCTCTGGAAGGATGCTGATGTTGCCACTGGGGATTGACAGAAGGGATGCTGATGTTGCTACTGTGGGAACTGATGGGAGAGATGCAGATGGTGGTGGTGCCTCTGTGGGGATGGACTGTCTGGAGGGATGCTGATGTTGCTTCTCTGGGGATTGATGGGAGGGATGTTGATGTTGCCACTGTGGGAGCTGATGGGAGGGATGTAGATGGTGGTGGTGCCTCTGTGGGGATGGACTGGAGAGATGCTGATGTTGCCTTTGTGGGGATTGATGGGAGGGATTCTGATGTTGACACTGTGGGAACTGATGGGAGGGATGCAGATGGTGGCGGTGCCTCAGTGGAGATGGACTGGAGAAATGCTGATGTTGCCTCTGTGGGGACTGACGGGAGGGATGCTGATGCTGGCTCTCTGGGGTTGGATGGGAGGGATGCTGATGTTGCTTCTCTGTGGATGGATGGGAGGAATTCTGATGCCTCTGTGGAGAAGGATGCTGATATTGCCACTTTGGGAATTGATGGGAGGGATGCTGATGGTAGGACTGCCTCTGTGGGGATTGACTGGAGGGATGCTGATGCTGCCTCTCTGGGGATGGATGGGAGTGACACTCTTATTTGCTGCATCAATGGGCATGGGCTATTAAAAAAACAAAAAAACAACTAAAGCCTTATCCATGGGACAGAATATGAACTCTTACTACTGTCTGTAGACGCTACAGTCACATAATTTACTGTTTCTAGTTCAGCAATTAGATTATTTTGAAGTGTGTGCTGTTTATAATTTGTAGAACCACATATGGAGGATTTATTAAAGTTGCCATTTTCCATTACATCCAAAACGTGTTGTCGATTCTGTAAGGAATATGCTGCATTTTATCTTTTACTGTAGGTTGTGTACATGCGACTGCCATGCCAGAAGTCCTTTTGCTTGGCTGTCTGATCTTGCTTGATTTACTATTTAAAGTGGCTCTTCCAGTTCATAATACAGGCATGAGAAACTAGGAAGTCTATGAACATTACAGCATTTTTTAAAGAGGTTAGAAAATAATAAAAAAAAAACTCTGACATGTAAAAAAACTATTCTGGAAATGTATTCTGTAATGTATTTTCTATACAGGGCATTGCTGATTGTATTACTGCACTTCTGAAAAAGATCAGTTTCTGAAAGGGGTCAAGCTGTTCTAAAAGTTACATATGGGTGATGTGACTGACACTGTCGGGAAAGCCAAGGCACTAGTGTCTGATGGGGGGAGATTATGGACTGCAGAGAAGTGGTGGAACTAAGGCCAATAGTGTAGATTATTGGGTATGTGTAGTAAGCTTGACATAAAAGCTTCCTGAATACGGTGCAGTTTTGGTCACATGCCTTAGTTTCATGCTTATGGTTGGGTTGTCACTTTATTTGAGTGGGGGTCACCCCCCCACACACATTCTTGTTTTTTTACAGGGTGGTAGGGGGCATCTCTCCAATTCAAGTAATAAAACGAATGGAATAGGCGATTCGGCCAAGAGTTTGTGCCTGCTTATCTTACTTTGATGAAGACTCTTGCAGCAGGACACACTGATAGGACTAAGTTGCAGGGTGCCAGGATCGCACAGAAAACCAATTTTGGTTTTGTCAGTTTATTTGTGTTATGGGACTTGACTCCTATGCTCCACTTGTATTTTTTTTTTAAAGTGGGTTGTTGGGGGTCAAAGCCACCCAACTCAAACTAATGAAAGTAAAGGAATGGGCGATTGGACCAAATGGTGTAACTTGAGCTCATAGAATAGGTCCTATTCATACTTGATAATCTACACTATTGCCAAACTGATTCTGTCATAAAACGTTTAAGAGGTGAGGTGGTGTGAAAGTTGGGAACCGAATTCCAGTGGGCCACTGCCTGTCTGCCCAATTTAACTCCAGGGCCTGTGGTGAGCAGTAGCAGCCAGACAGGTTTGAACTGAGGTGAGCTGCCTGGAAAGTTGATGAAGGGGTCCACCTACCCTGGATTCATTGAAAATCAAAAGGGAAGGGTGCAGGGTGACAGACTCATTAGTATTCAGTTCCACATCATGGAATATACTGCATGGGCAACTATGCACAACCAGTGTGTTTTGCCACACAGGTGTTCCGAGGTTGGTGGGAATCAGAACCCCGAGGTGGCAGAACCCACTGATTATGCATAAAGTTGCTCATCCTGCATTTTTTTTATAGTGCATAGCATTATATGACGTGTGCATTGTTTTTTTTCTGTTTCATAGTGAAACTGCCTTGTGCAGTCCTAGAGTTTCTAGAATGCTGTTCTACCACAGAAGGGTACAGTCACATTCCATGACCTTTGACTGTGGTATAACAGCATTTTCAAAAGATGATTTCTATATAGAACACTGCTCTACTACACACTATAGTATGAATATGATACCCTAGCTCTGTGTTTGCATCTTACATTTAATCACAGGGCACATAATTATTTCTAAAACAGCTCATAAAAACAAAACTGTGTAGAGTTTAGAAGGTTGCCAGGTACCCAATATAGGGGAATCAATACACTCCGCTCCTTGCTATTACCTTTCTCATAAGACCTCAAAAAATGTGATTAAAGCTGGTGTTAATAGCACATTAGGAGTACCACTGACCTCCGACATCCTGCTGAGGCCATGGGATTGAATCTCAGCTCTGCTGCTAGGTGGACAGGCACAGACTGTGAACTTAGTTATGTCCAGATGAGATGATAATGTGGTATTTGGTAAACCTTAGTGAAGTAAAGTGAGCAGTCATTCTCCTCAATAATATATGCAGAGAGGGCAGATGCCCACTGGTACTGACATCTGGATGTTGTGGTAGTGGTCACAGGTGAGGTGTGAGTGTCAGAAAGTGATTTGAGGGCCAGGGAACAGCAAAGCTGTAATGTACTGCCTTAAACTGTTTGTTTCATACAAAATATTGTCATTACCACCTAATAGGCATTCAGGGATTGCTATAAATGTATGATGAGACGTGTGTGGTATAGTCATGGGTGTTTGTGTGTGTGTGTGTATGTTGGGGGGGTAGTCTGAAGACTGATTAAGGGTCTGCGGTGTAGCTGTGGGAAAAATTAGACACACTAGAATGGTCATGAGGTCTTTATCTGTTGACATCTTCTATGTTTGAATGTTTAGTGTTTCTATGATATGTCCCTGAGATATGTGGCCCAGGCAGAATTCTGAGGTTCTGTCCAGTGACCATACTTTCAAAGACTCTTTAGTAGGAGACTCCGTGAAATTTTTTTTGTGGGCTCTCATGAACTGTACTATACTGCTGCCCCTAACCCCACGCAAGCCCCATTACCTCCATTTTACCATAATTCATGTGGACTCCTGTCAGGATGTGGCAGGGCAGCTGACAGAGACAAAATCACAAGGTAAAGATTAAGTTGTGTTTATTTATGTATGCATGTATATTTATGTGTGGGTGTGCCAGCTTCCTTTTTGCCAATACCAGAAACAGAAAAAAGCATGCAGGAGGAAGCAGGGGTTGGGGAACATGGAAGAAATGGTTGTGCAGGAGACTATCACTGCTACAGAAAGTTTTACTGACACTGAAAGTTCATGCTGTTAAATTGTAGTTTGGAGGATGGCCTCAAGCAGAGAGAACAGATGTGGACTAGGAGTGTGTGGAAAGTGTTGTGGTACCTATACTAAGTTCTTTTTTATTAAATTGTCTAATTAATTATTCATGAGCCTAATGAGGCTTCTGATTGGCTACTGGATCAGTCATTAATGTCTTAGAAATGACAGATCCAGCTGCCAACTGACTGTGTGACATGCATGGCTTGCGACACTGTCTAAAATGCGGTAAAAGTAAATTGGGGAAACAGTTATTATTGTGATTAGATTTAGAATTACAATAACAACCTCAAAGCTGGTCATTTCCTTGGATTAACAACTGGCTGGAGGGAAGTGGCCCTCTGCTGTGCCTTGTGCCACCCATCTCCCCAACTGGTCATTAATCTTTCGGAAATGACCGCTTCTCTGTCATTACTGCTTAAATAAAGTTGAGGCTTGTCTTTTTTTTTGCCAAGAGAGAGGGGAAGATATGCAGCTACTTTACAGCTCAAGCAAGTACCACTGTGCTAATGGAATTTCAGTTCAACAATGAAGGTAGAAGAGAATTTAAAGAGCAGATATCCATTCATTGCTGAATATTTGCTCTTTGAGTTACATGTTGCTGCAACTGAGGTGCATTGCTGGGGTGGTCATTCAGTCACTAAAGAGAAAGTCTGATTGGTCTTTCCTGTCGCTAAGTGAGTAGTTTGTGGTGCCCAAATGATACACTAAGTAATGTGGTACCCCTGAACTGGCACTTGTTTTGAACCAGGCACTAGTGAAAAATAAATGCATGCCTAACCATGGCTTTCAGCCAATCAGCATACTTTATTTTTCAAGCCCATTTTCTAATAGCATAACGCTGACTGAGCTACAAAGAATACAGCATAGTTTTGTCAAGGGTTTGCTGTGCTGTACTGTAGCTGTGTTAGGCTACTGTCATTGCATGCTGGCTGTTGAATCCTTGTAGTTGAAAAAAGAATGGCGTTTTGTTTATTTTTATTTTATTCTTTTGTTAACCGGGTTAGGACCACTAGGCACAGGTGCCTGTTTTCAGGGGCGGCCTGCGAGCACTGGGGAGGTTAAATGACTTGTTCAGAGTCACACAGTATGCAAGTGGAGGTTGTGGTAATCAAACCCAAGTCTGTCTGCTGGATGTATGAAGCTCATTCACAGCTTGTTACTCTAGCCTCCAGGCTATACTGCCAGCCCCAAAGCTTTTAAAGAGTACTTTCAAATCTTTACTCATATCTGAGGGCAGGGACTTATCCCCCAGATCCCCACATTACTTCACAAGGTGCTCTACTCCCATAGACCGCTGATTGCAAGGAATGACCTCTGACCCCTGGGCCAGAGGGTGGCGTTTGACCCCTGAGCCCCACCCAAAATTTTACAAACCTGGCTCCTATGTGCCTATTTCTCCTTAACTGCACACTAGTGTGTGCAACACCCTATTGCTGCTGCTGCTTCTGATGCATCACCTTGTGGCTCACACTTAGCCCCCCCATCTGGTAGTCCCATTAGATCTGCTTTGCTGAACATTGGACTGATGGAGGAAGACCACAGAGCACATAATATTATCATGTTCCTGCAAGACATGTTGCGGTCTTGGACTGGTGTCAGTGCCAATTTAAAAGCTGTTGTTTTTTTTGTTGCTGACAATGGCACAAACATGGTGAAAGCCATCAATGATGGCTGTTTTGTGAGTATTCGTTGCTTTGCAGACACACACACACACACACACACACACACACACACACACACACTGAATTTAGTGGTAACTCATGCACTGTGTAACAGTACTAGGATCAACAACATGTTATTCACAGCCCATTCCATCTGCAGCCATTTCCATCACTCTGTAAAAGCCACTAACAAATTTTTGGACCCTAGGTTCAAATGCGAAATCCTTCATATAGCCATGGAAAGCCACAGGGTAACTCATTTTAGACAGCAGCTGAGTTGAGTGAAGAGTTAAATAGTGCCATGCAGGCAGTGAGACACTCAGAAGGGGAAGAAGATGCTCCAGTTCAGGTTCCTGAGGGAAAGTGACAGGCTTGTGGTGGTTTAGAATTGGATGATACTGGTGGAGATGGGGAAAGGTGGCATAGTGGCCGTGTAGAGGAGAGTGACTGGGCATTACTCAGCACATCACTGCATCAACAGCAACATAAATGCTCATAGTCTCAGCCGCTCTCTGCAGAATATTTATGTATTGGCTACTTTGCAGATATCAATTGAGTCATGTGAAGTTGATCCACTGGGCTACTAGGTTCAGAAAATCAACTCCTCTCCTCACCCATCACAACTTGCTTTAAAATACCTAAGCTGACCTCCCACAAGTGTTCCATCTGGGAGGATGTTTAGCACTGCTGGTGACATTGTTGACCAACACTTTTCCAAGCTGGACCCTCAACATGTTGAACAGCTAGTTTTTCTTAAGCTAAACTTACCAGTAATTGGCAACACATATGATCTGCCCACATAAAACTGGTGGTACAGTACAGCTCTCAATCTGACAAATGTTATGAAAGTGTAATGTTGCTTTTTTTTAGCTCACCCTTTGTTTTCTCTATCTTGCTACATATTTAATTAAAAGGGTAACTTTCCACTCCCTGGCATATAACTGCAAGATCACCATGAGGCCCCTGTTAAACTAGAAACATTTAAATACTGTAACATGTTTTAGTGACCTTACTATTGTGCACTTTAGGTTGCTAATTATCTGTTGGAAAAGGACTGCTTGTGGTGTAATGTATATAACCCCACTTAGACCAGATTTTGTTCCTTAATAAAAAAAACAAGACATATTATAGCTTCAGAATCTGGTAGAAGTGAAAAAGGAGTCCCAGAGGTCCAAACAGCAAAATAACAAAATGATGGATTGATATGACTCTCCATTTTTGTATATATGATTTTTGTGATATGTGATCTATATATACTGAATGTTTTGTCAGGCAGTAACGGATTAATTGAGTTTTGTATGTCTGTTTTATTGCTGTTGTTGTAAATGTCTTATTGCTGTTGTTGTAAATGTCTATTTTATTGCTGTTGTTGTAAATTTTAAAACTTGAAAAATAAGCAGTATAAAAAAAAAGGAAAAGGACTGCTTGGCTCACACAGTCAGCCCAGATTGTCCATCCCTGCCTTATTGGTCCCATCTGCAGACCCTAAAGCAACCCTGCTGCCTCCAAGCCTGTCTTCAAATACACCCCAGCCCTATGCCTATCTCACACATGCTTGAATCCCCACACTCTTTTCAGCACCATCACTTATGCTAGAAGTCTCTGTCAGTCATTGACTATGCCTTCTGTGAATATTTCTTCCAATCTGTCTGGAACTCCCCTTTCAGCTTCATCACATGCCCCCATTGCCCCTGGTACTTGTGCTCTTTCACAGTTAAAAGAGACTCCCCTTATATGCCCTGTCTTCACCCCGTGAGGTACTTGTATAGGTCTCTATCATGGCATATCTTGCTCTCCTTTCTTCCAGGGTGCACATACAATGCACTTACATCAGTCCCATTTTAGTTGCTCTTGACAAGACACAAGATGTCACCTTATATGCAGCTTTTGCACAACCTATGATGACCGTGTGTCACCTACCTTTTTGGGTGGCTGAAAGGCTGTTGGGGAGTGTTCATGGAAGAATTAACTATTGTACTTCAAAAAGGAAGGAAGTAGTGGAGTTTAGCAGTGTCACAATGTCTTTTTAAAAAAAACAAAACACTTACGTAGGGTCAAATAATGAATAACGAATATCTAGTGCCCCAAATATGAATATTCATCTGAATATTCGAATTAAGGTATTCACACACCCCTACCCAATGGGCACACAATTTTTGGCCCAGTACCTCACACTGTGGGATTCTGTACTGATATTTCATGGGCATACAAATAACATTTACAGACACTTTGACATTTGTTTTATTTGAGCAGTGTTACCTAGCAACACACTGTTGTTTATTAATTGTGTTAGCATTGTCCATATTTGACACTAACTGAATGGACACAGTTTTTGGAACAAGTATCCCTCAATGTGACCCACTGCATCACTTTGCTGTTTTGGTTGCTTCATCAGACCAGTCATTTATGTTATTCAATTTATTCATTTGATCTCATGCTTTTTAATTGTAGAACCAGCATTAATTAATTTGACCTTTAGAGAACTTTGGCAAACTTCATGTGGTTCAACTGTCAAAGTTAGCCAGGTCGAACTTTGGGAGGTTTGCACAGCTCCAGATATTTCAAATCTATCTGGCTGATATGTGATACAGAAAATTCACACTCTCAGACAGTCATTTACACTGGCTAATATTTATGGCCTGAAAGAGGACAACTACAATTTTTTTTTAACGTGCCTGTATTCTATACACCATATCAAATTGAAGGCAGTTATATTATAACTTGAAATAATCTTCTGGATGGAACTAAAACTAACTCAGGCAGTCTAACTGTATTTAAAGTTCTAAAACATTCCATGAAAGGTGTCAAGCTCATTGATCCTTGGTGGCACCTACAGCCCACCTCAATAGAGTACTCATTCTTCTCTGCTGTGCACCAGTCCCATTCTCCAATTCATTATTTCCTAGTGCCAGCTAACTGCTTACACCAAATTTCCCAGGCAGGCTATTACAGCATATTAATTTCAGATTATGCATCCGTTTCCCTTAATTTTACATGAGCATCTAAAAGTGTTAGACAGTCCTGACAGCTACACACTACCTTCATTAATGATAAACATTTTGTCAAGGTGTTAAAAACAGAAATTCATGCCTATTTCAATAAAATTCTTTACCAGGGTCTTCTCTGGCTTAGTTTGTGATTGCTTGAAAGACTATCTTAGAGATCTTTCCATCTCCTTTTCTTCAAAAAAAAAAAAAAAAGGGAATCATTTAGAACTAAACAATTTCAAAAAGGAAATCAAAAGTGCTGTAGTACAACACAGTATATTCCATTTGGATCACACCATGAGTACCATAATCCAATTAAAATTCAAATGCAACCTAATAATAATAAAATAAAATTGAGCGACTTTAAATATCTAAAACCTTTTATTACATGATGGCAATAACCCTAACAAATGAATGGCCCTCCAATCTACCAAAAGAAAAAGCAGATAAAACTATGCACAGCTGTAGCAATACAAATGGGATAGCATTTTATTTAGTTTTTGTTGACCGGATAAGTGTATTAGACAAATTCTTGCCTATTTTCAGGCATGATCCGGCGGAGAGGGATACAGATGAATGTCAGCTGACCTTGAACCAGATTAAGCTGTTGGTGGTATTTTTAGTGAATGGGGAACTTTGGCCAGGGCACTGGGGAAATTCCCCTACTCAGCCTGTAGGGGGAACCCTTGACCATCTGAGATTCTCTCAGTAGGTCTCAGTTGCTGAAGGAAGGAGGTGGTTCAGCCTTGCAGTTTGTATGGATGGATGAAGCTTTTGTTACAGAAATTAAGCATCAGAAAGAGAATCCTATGGATGATGTGATGAATGAAACACTGGATTATCAAGAAGATAGAGGGCACTGCTGTCCCATGGAAGACGATCCAGGACCTGTTCAGTTTGCTGATGTACCTGCAGGAGAGCAGATCTCTGCTCCTGCAGGTCCAACTCAGGAGATACAACTACCGGAAGAAGGAGACTTTGAAGTGCTACTAGTTGAAATGCAGTCTGATAGTGAAGAGGTTCTTACAGAAGATATTCTGGTAAAAAACCTATTACCAGAACAAAGGAAGAGATTGCTATGCCTCTTAAAAGCATTGGAAGAGGAATCAGAGTGAAGTACAGGTCTACAGATTATTGAATGTTGTGTGGAAAAGTCTTCAGTGCAGCAAGACAGTGAGACAGTGTGCTCTGAGAGCTGTCTGTGATTGAAACCTTCTAAAAGCTGTTAAAAAAGCATTTTGGCATTTTTTTCGGTGCTCCAACTTTAGTTCATTGATTGTAGGAAACCCTCCTGTGTTCATATCATTGAGCATTTTTGTTTTTGTGTGGATTTTGACTGTTAATGTCAGTCAGTTCGGAAGCTGGAAACTGTGACGCAGTCACATCAAACAAGCCACTTGAACAGCAACCAACGCCCAGTGTCAAATCCAGTAACAGTACTGACTCAACCCCAGGAATGGAGGTACATGATGAACCAGGTCTAAAAACACAAGCACTGCAGTAAGTGAAAATACTAATAATGTACAAAATAAAAAACAGGGGGATAAACACAGTTTAAAAACTGAAATGCATACAGGAGGAAAAGGAAAGCAAACTCCTTTAAACAATGAAACAGACAGTTTAAATGCAGGAAAAGGGAGCTCTAAACAGGATTTTTTAAGGCAAGGAAGAAGAGAAAGTCTGCAAAATAATGTTTCTTAGTCAGTAGATAAAGCACTTAAAGGGGCTGGTTGGAAGTAAAATAAAAGTAGTGTATTGCAAGCTGACCCAGACTATAACATAAGAGATAAAAATAAAGACCTAGGAGGAAAAGCAACAGCAACAGATACAATAATGTTTTGTACTGATTCTGATTTGGACTTACACTTGGAGAATATGAGGCCAGCACCCCACCCCCACCCCCAGGGAAGTTAGTATGGATGGCAGTGATACGAGTCCTAGGGAACAGATTTTAGCGTGGGATGATAGAGTGGAAGAAGAAGCCCCACAAAATAAAACACAAAATGAGGCATTGCAAGTCCAACAGCTTTGGGCACAGTTTTGTCGCAGAGGACAAACTTTTCAGAATGCTATGCCAGCACAACGAAAAAATGCGGTGCACTTACAATATCTGGAAGGACTGGAGAGCACCCCAGATAGGATCTATGTGGGAAAACCACTTATCAAAAATTCAGTGCATTTCTTTTCTAATTTTGATATATGCCCTTATAAATGCCCCTGGAGATACCATATACAATGTCAGTTTTAAAACCCCAGTAGGCCTGGATAGATTTTGGGTCTCTTATGAAAAACTAAAATACACTGCTTTATGGCTCCCTTTTAGGGCAATCCCTTTGACAAAGTCTGCCATCAAACAAGTCACAATTCTGTTTTGGAATAAAGGAATTAATGTGAATGACATAAAACATTGGTTACAGCAGAAAAGTGATCTTTTGGGAGAATCCTCATCTATCGTAGATGATGAACACATATGGATTGAAGGGTGAAGGTTCAGAGTAAAACTAAGAATGGTACCTCATGGACCCAAACAATTGCCTAGTTCTTTCTTTTTAGGAAGAGATAGAGGTCACTGCTTCTATGCAGGCCAACCTAAAACATGTTTTAAGTGCAGAGCCCTGTCTCATCTTAGCAATGCCTGCGATAAGATCAAATGCAGCTTGTGTTTGGAATTTGGCCACAACAGTGCACATTGTACTAGCGAACTAAGATGTAATCTTTGCGATGAGATAGGCCACAGCTATAAAAACTGTAAATGGGCTTCTCATAACAGATCAGACCGCCCTGCTCAAGACAACATAATTAATAAAGCACAAAAAATGAGCATAGAAAAGCAGCAAAAACTAACAGCAGAACAACTTTGGAATGAACACAGAGCTGAGACCCAGGGTACTGAAGGGAGGAGAGAAGGAGAACCTGAAGAGCAAACCTCAAAGGTAGCAACACCCCCTGAGGAGGAAAGGACTACTGAAGACCTAGCTGGGGAGCCTATAAGCATAGAACAGAGAGCCAAAGTCATACCCCCCGAGGTCAGCACAGCTCAAATTTCTAGGCCTGAGACAGAAAGAGACATAATGCCTCCACCAGCATTACAGGTGATTAAAACAAAAAAAAGGGATAAAACAATCTAATCCTAAAGCAAAGCAACCAAAAACATATGTTTCTCCCCAGACAATCAAACTTACAAACCGATATGAGGCCTTAGACCCACAGGACTCAGATGGAGACTCAGAGACCTCCTCCACTTTTTCCTCTCAACAAGGGGTTCCGTCAGATTCAGAAGATGAACTTTCAGAAGAAAAAGTACAAGGAGCTAGAGCCAAGTCTAAGACCCTGTCCACACTACACCACTTACAGTCTGTAACGGTTTCAAACTGTTACAGACCGGAACCGTTACAGTGTGTCCACACTGCTGGCAAACAGTCTTGATAACAGTTTGGAACTGATACAGCCCGTCCACATTGTGGGTGCCCTGTAATGTTACTGCTGCACCCTATCCCACAGCGCAGTTCATGCTGCACTGGGGGAATGCTGGAGCGACACGCTCACGCGTCCACATTATGGCTGGTAACATTACAGGGGCACAACCGTTTTCGCAACCGTTGTTCAAACCACCTCATAAGTGGTTTCAACAACGGTTACGAAAACGCCTTCTGTAACATTACAGATGTAAACGCAAACTGTTGGGGTAACGGTTTGAGCCCTCTGTAATGTTACAGAGGCATAGTGTGGACAGGGCCTAAGAATTATGGAGTGAGACCTCAGAGAAGTTGTAGGTTAGAACAAGCTAAAACATAATAAAGATGTGGGGTCTGTTTTTCCCTTTCTGTTCTTAACATTATGCAACTTTCTCAGAATTTGAAGATTTCAACACTTGATGTTAATAGCATTAAGAATTCCAGAAGGATAGTGGTGACTTTTTCTGTTATAAAGGACCTACAGCTGGACATTTGTTTTCTCCAGGACACATGGTTATCTTCTAATAGCGATATTTCAGCAGCTGGTAAATTGTGGCATTGGGGGCCCTCCTTCTACTCTATGGGGCAAAATGTATGTGACGGGGTAGGGATTATTTTTACAGGACATAATTTTATGGTAACAAGGGTGCTGGACCTGTATCCAGGAAGAGAGCTTTTGCTAGATGATGCATATCATGACATTTCATGGAGACTAATTAATTTGTGTGCCTCCCCAACAACAAAAGAAAGAATTTATATATTTAACATCATTAGACCATATCTTTTTACATCTCAACAGGTCATATGGGCTGGGGACTTCAATTGTGTCCAAGACTAGTGGTGGGTGAAGTGGGCTCAATCCACTCCGCGAAGTAATTCACGGAGCAAAGGTGGATTCGCAGAGTGCTCCACAACATGAAGTGGAGTAATTTGCTTTATATAAGTAACGTGAAGTCCATTGAAAACAATGACTTCACATTACTCCGCCTTCCCAGACCACTACTCTACCAAAATCTTAAGCGAAGTGCATTGAAATCAACGCATATCGCCTCACTTTGCCTTGTTTTTGAGCTCTGAAGGCAAATTTTGCAGTGATTCATGGAATTTAAGGTCACATGGGCACTATATTGATCTGTGCAGCCTCAGTTAGGGGTAGTGTGTGTAGGAAGCAGTAGGAGACAGTGTGCTCTGAGAGCTGTCTGTGATTGAAACCTTCTAAAAGCCGTTAAAAAAGCATTTTGGCATTTTTGGGGGGGCTCCAACTTTAGTTCATCGATTGTAGGAAACCTCCTGTGTTCATATCATTGAGCATTTTTGTTTTTGTGTGGATTTTAAATGTTAATGTACAACATTGAGTGTGTGTGGTTAAAGACAGTGAAAGTGTGCTTTGGAGGAAGGGTGTAACTGTGGTGTTGGTAGATTTAAGTTGGAGAAATAGTGAGTTTTTTTGTTTTTTGGTTATATTTTTGTTATATTACTGACTGTGTTAATGTACATACAGTAATATTGTCAGTAATTGTTGAACATTTCTTGCTGATTGTGTGTTGTGTGGATCTGGTGCAGCAGTTCAGAATTTCTTGTTGTTTACATTACAATACATGGCATATTACTGAACTTTTCAATTTGCTATGGATTACTCATTCACCATTGTAGACAAACTGTTGTGTGTGTGTGTGTGTGTGTGGGTATTGCGTGACATCAAATAATACACCTTTTATTGTGCCACAGACTAGTGTAATTGCAGGCACAGCAGTGTGAACCTGCTATCCACTGCAGCTGCCTGATTTTGTACTGCGATCGTGGTATCCGTTCATTGTTTTGCTGCTTGTACTGCCATAAAAATCTGCAGTCAGTGCCCCCACCCCCACTGGCAAAATTAATTTTTTACCAGATTGGATTGTTTTTGTGACCTCATCAGCACCACTGGTTACTGAAGTTGTTTTCATTGCTTGAAAGTCTCTATCTGTTGCTTAAGCCACAGTTGTTTTTTTGGTTTTACATCCAGTGTCCCCCCAAATCAGAGAGTGAACATTCCAAAATCTAAATTTGTTTATAATATTGTTGTTGATTCCCCAAAATACCTGCAAAGAGATGTGCAAGGAAAGCTGGTTCTCGCCATGGCACTGCTGGCAGTAAGATAGTGTGTGGGCGTGATAGTATGCAGACACAGAAGTGCATTGCTGATGTGAGGAAAGGTATTTCTCCTGCAATGTTTTTTATAGCCCAATCAGTAGCTTCACTCATAGTGGGAGGAGATGATGTTTTCCCAGCCAGTGGTGTTAGTGTCAGTGGTGTTAGTGGTGATGGTAGTATTAGTATTGGTGCCTCAAGTTCAAATTCTGACCAGTGTACCATATCCAAGCATATAGTGGAGTGTGAAGCAGTGCAGGTGAGTGGCAGTGTAGATGATGTCATACTTCCCAGGAACATCCCAGTAACTGAACCTGAGGATTCTGATGATCATGTCAACGATAGCATACAATGTGATATTCCATCCACCATGACAATTAATGCACTTTCCATGCAGGGATTCACAGTGTGGTGAAAAAATATCAGATGATGGTGGTGTAGATAATGATGATGAATGTGATGATGATGATGATGTTGCTGTTGTTGCAACATGCAGTCCACATGCTAGCATCCAAGCAGAAGATGTGGATGTGTGTGACATTGATGAATATGATGATGATGTAATTGACCCCAGTTGGGAACTGGAGAAAAAGAAATTCAAAGTGGCTGTGTCTGAGTCTGTTTGCATGAATCCCCCCCCCCCGTAAAAACTTGTGATTTACCAGTTTTAGTTGATGCTGATGACCCAATAATAATGATAGGTAGTCGTGGTGGTGAGTTGCAGTCCAGGTGTGCAGTGCCCGAAATATCACATGCCTCCCCACTTCAGTGCTTAAAAGAATGGAGTTAAATAAGCAGCATCATGGACATGTTAAAAGCAGAGCATCACAGTCCCTTGTTTGGGATTTTTTTGTTCAAGATGCAAATGATGATTCAGTTGCAATCTGCCAGGTTTGCCATGTGCGTGTGAGTCGAGGTAAAAAGGGGAGCCATCTTGGGACAGGAGGACAGCATACGCATCTTAAGAATTGGCACTTGGCTCTGTGGACCCAACACAAGCTGGCAGCTAATACCAGACTTGGGCATTCACCCATATCACTGGCGGCAACCATAGCCAGCATGTTATCCCCTTCCATGACTGTTAAGCCCAGTAGGAAATTAAACGTGAGCAGTAGTGCAGCAATAAGAGCAGAGGATTACTACAGGGCCAGGCATGGTGATGATGAGGTGGAGGACCATAATGACTTTGAAATGTTGTCCAGTGCTGGTGAGAGTAGCAGTTTTTGTGGTGGTGGTGGTGGTGAATGCAGTATGTCTAGTGCAAGTGGTACATCAACCCCAGTTGGCAAATCCGGAAAAATAACATCATTTCTGGGTTTGTCATCATCACCTGTACAACCGTCTTCATCAAATATCCACACTCCACCCCCTGCCAATGCCATTCATCACAGAGCACAGCCATTTGTGACCAACACACACCCTGTAAAACGTTTGTCAGCCCACGTTACAGAGTGTTTTTGCACATAAACTGAAGTACCCCCCCAAATCATACAGTGTCACATGAACCTAATGCTGCTGTAGTTGAAATGCTGGCAATCGATCTTTTACCCTTCTCCTTTGAGAAGAATTCTGGGTTCCGGCGGTTTGCTGCCCGTGCCTGTCCAAAATGGAAAGTCCCATCCAGGACATACTTTTCTACCCGTGCTGTTCCTGAATTGTTCCTCACTGTCTCAGACTCAGTAAGACATGCCCTTCAACATTCCTCCTCTCCATTCATCCATTTAAGTATGGATATGTGGACAAGTGGAAAAACAGCAGGGAGTTCAAATCTGTGTATAACTGCACACTGGGCGCAGGTGCCGGGGGTTGTTTGTGATGCTGGTAGTGTGAATAATCAGTGCAGGAAGGTGGATTGTCACGGTAGCAATCTTCCTGGAATTCGCCAGCATGCAACAATTGCTATGCACAGTGTGACCTGTTCACACACTGGTGAGAACATGTTGGACATGGTACTGACTGAAATTGACAGATGGCTAAACCCTCTGTCCCTGAGAGCTGGGTTCATAGCAAGTGACAATGGGTCAAATGTGGTGAAATGCATCACGAATGGTGTTTTTTTTCGCGTTCCATGCATGGCCCACTGTTTAAATCTTGTGGTTCAGGAGTTTCTGCAGCACCCTGACATAAAGGAAATTGCACGACATATCTGATCTCACTTTTCAAGATCTGGAAAGGCCCGTGACCAACTGCGGCAGTTGCAGATACAAAACAGCCTGCCTCAGCACCGCTTGAAGCTGGAAGTTGTCACCCAATGGAACTCCATGTTATACATGGCAGAGAGGTTGTATAAACAATACAAAGCCATCTCAGAATATCTTGTTATGCACACTAGCTGTGACAGTTCTGGGGCCTCCACGTCTATGACGACTGAACAGTGGCGCCTCATGGACTCTGTAATAACAATTTTGTGGCCTTTTGAACATGCCACACAGGCAGTGAGTCGCGAGTCTGCCTCCATTAGCCAATCAATTCCACTGCTGCAGGTGCTGATGCAGACATTGGTGAATGTACAGCATAGCCTTGATGTTGCCAGAGATGGTGGTAGCGTATGTTGCTGCAACACATGCTGACAATATTCAGCCAGAATAAATACATTGTGAGCATTCAGGTGTGACAACTTTGCCATGGCAACAATGCTGGACCCACGATACAAACGTGGAATTGCATCAGTACTGGAGGGAGGGCCTGAACAGGTAAAAAATATCAGTGGTCAACTGGTTCGCTTGGTTCATGGGGCACAGAAGTCACGTGCCAATGTTTGCAAACCTCAGCAGCATAATCCAGCTGAAGGCGTAGCTGGAGGACCAGCAAGCATATCATGCAAGGGTAAGGGGACTGACTGTAGTTCCTGGTGGTCTGTCATCCAAAGTGGTTGGCATCAACCCACTTTGGGAAGCTTTGTCCCAAGTGGGTATTTGTGACATCAATGATTCCGGGGAACAGGCTGATGCATCAACAATCGGACTTAGTGCGGCACAGAGAATGGTTGAGTCATATTTGTCTGAAAACAGGCATCTGACAATAAGTGAAGATCCTCTTTTGTACTGGAGTGGAAAGGTCAGTGAATGGCCAGAGCTGACTGCAGTGGCACTGAAGTACCTCACATGCTCACCCTCCAGTGTAAGAGTTGAGAGGGTATTCAGCTCAGCAGGTACAATAGTCAGGGATCGTCAGACAAACCTGTCTCCTGCAAATGTTAGTTTGCTAACATTCATTAAAATGAATGAGAGGCACATACCAGCACAGACTGCAACCTCGGTATTTGTACCCCGGCCTAGTCATGGTGGTCTTGCTGATGGAGAAATGGAGCATCCTGGTGGCACTGGCGGTGGTTGCCTGAAACAGCCCACCACTGATGTAGATGATGACACAATGGAGAAAGAATTCCCCAGTGGTCAGACTTCAGACATCGATGACTGTGGGGGCAGTTTTCTTTATGAGGATGATGATGTGGTTAATGTTGGCAGGTTTTAACTGCAGTATTTAAAAGGCGGTGTGTCCCCCCCACCCTAGACCACCACCACCAGGACTGATGTTATCCAAGTCTGCTGCCACCATGAGTCTGTCTGCCCACCCCGGACCACCATCACCGGGACTGATGTTATCCAAGTCTGCTGCCACCATGAGTCTTTCTGCCCACCCCGGACCACCACCACTGGGACTGATGTTATCCAAGTCTGCTGCCACCATGAGTCTGTCTGCCCCCCATGGACCACCACCACCGGGACTGATGTTATCCAAGTCTGCTGCCTCCATGAGTCTGTCTGCCCACCCCGGACCACCACCACCAGGACTGATGTTATCCAAGTCTGCTGCCACCATGAGTCTGTCTGCCCCCCATGGACCACCACCACCACCACCAGGACTGATGCTATCCAAGTCTGCTGCCACTATGAGTTTGTCTGCCCTCCATGGACCACTACCACCACCGGGACTGAGGTTATCCAAGTCTGCTGCCACCATGAGTCTGTCTGCCTAACCCAGACCACCACCACAGGGACTGATCCAAAAACGTTCGGCAACATGATCAGGCACACCCCTTCCCGACCTGAGCTTGGGCACACATGCAACACACACAAGTTGTTTCATTCCATGACCATGACCAACATTAAGAATCAGACTCCAGAAGAATACTGATGAAATCTGTGAAGAAATAAAAAAATAACAAACTATTACAGACAAAACTGAAAATATGACCCCCCCCAAAAAAAAGAAGTACTTACCTTCATGTGCTTGAGAATTATCCAGTTCCATTTAAGTGCAAAAAATTCTCATTGAGCACTGAACGGTGCACAGCAACAGTCCGGAGACAGAGTCACCTGTGTGTGATGCAGAACAATAACATGAATACATGTCCATGTCAAGTTCAACCCCCCTCATCATCACCTACAAAATACACAACCATATATCTATATATATATATCTACTCACCAAGACTACTATTACTGTACATCCAAAGGGCACCTTTCAATCCAGTTGAGATGATCACTTTTCACTTCTCTGCACACAAGGAGGATGCATTCTGGGCCTGCAGAAAAAATCTGGGGACTCTGTGCCACTGTTGTGCGCATGACTGAGTGCGCCATAAATTCTGGCCCTTCTGGGGGATTTTGTATGTGCTGAAACAGTCTCATTTCACTGTCTTACCACTTGTCAATTTTCTGGACACATGGAGGATGCATTCTGGGCCTGCAGAAAAAATCTGGGGACTCTGTGCCACTGTTGTGCACATGACTGAGTGCACCATAAATTCTGGAGGACTTTGTATGTCCTGAAACACTCTCATTTCAATGTGTTACCACTTGTCAATTTTCTGGACACAAGACAGATGCCTTTTGCGGATGCAGAAAAATGAGGCACCAAAACAACGCACATACGCAAAACACACAGACACTTAACAGAAGAAAGTGGCCCCAGAATACAAAGTGTAACGCATACTGAAGACAACAAAAAAAGGGCATAATTACATACAAGGGTCAGGGATGGTGGAGGAATACATTTTATGGCACAGCAAGGAAGCTGGGGGGGAACATGGCATGAGGAAACAAAACTAATGTGGGATCCTATGGTGATCCAGCAGCAGTTCCAGCATGAACATAATTTGAAGCTGATGTCCCTCTATGTCATCCAGCCACTGCTCCACAGCACTCATCCTCTTGCTGTTCTCCTCAGCAGCACTCCAGAGAACTGCCAAGTCAGACAATGTTACACATACTTCTCTGGTGTCCACTCCTTCGACAGGCTGACCTGCTGGTGGTGGTGGGGGTGGGGGTTCTGGTGGAGCAACAGGTGCTGCTATGGCCTCCTCTTCTTAGGGATGCTGCGCCTGCTATGCACAGTGGCACTGTCTGCCACGGAATGGCCAGCAGGTGCAGACATGGTCTGTTCTGTGGCAGCCTGCCACTCCAACTTGTGGTGATTAAGCATATGGGTGCACTGGCCCCCAGTCCCCAGGTGACTCCCCCGGGGGCCACGGCGTACCTCCACCACACATAGGCAACACTTAACCACACTGCAGTCCCCCCAACACAGTCAAAAAACTGCCAAACAATGGAGGTGTGGGGAGGGCCAGGCACAGGCAGGGGAGGGCCAGATGAACTGCCAGTAGGCTGCTCACACTGCTCAACAGTTCTGATGGTGGGATCCACACCTGGGTCTGGGGGAACAGGCACATCCTGCTCCAAAGGACCTTGTGCTGGACTTGGTGGTGGTGCTGGTGGTTGAACTGCCTCAGAGTCAGGAGGCGGTGCTGGTCCTGCTTAAGGGGGTTGGACACTCAGAAGTTTAGAGCAGTCCAAACACAAATGGGTGCCCATGTCCCCCATGCATGGGCACGGTACCACGATGCGTACTACCACGCTCTCCCAGAGCTGCCCCGCCCCAGACATTCTCTCACCCTGCTCCATCTCACGACACAAGCACAACACACACACAGTCACACACACAGACAACTAAGTAGGTAAGAAAAATAAAATTTGCAGAAAGAACAATTTAAGTAAAAAACAGTACAAAAAAGACAAAAAAAATTAGCTTTTAAAAAAGCTGTTAGTTTAAGTATTAAATTTTAACTCTCTGCAATCAAAACACACTCCTCTCTCTAGTACACACACACACTCCTCTCTCTCAGTCTGCACAGGAGAAAGTGAAACTGTCTGTGTGACTCACTTCCTTCCTGCCTGGCTAGAGAGCATGTGACTTACAGTACTGAAAGCCATGTGATGTGTGGGGGGGCTGCCAAGTCTGAAACACCATGTGGGTCACTTAGAATCATAATGAGGAAGGCAAAGTCCATTAAAACAATGATTTTAGCCTTGTAGCATTCTCATTATGCCAACGCAAAGTGGTAATGATAAGGCGAAGTGAGCACTCTGCATTGCCCACTCCGCGTAGCGGAGTCGCATGCACTTCGCCAGTGATTTTTAAATTTGCTGCATCTCTATCAACCACCACTGGGACTGATGTTAGCCACTGCCACCACTGAGCATGAGTCTGTCTACTCCCAGAACCACCACCACCACCACCAGGACTGATGTTAGCCACTGCCACCACTGAGCATCTGTCTGTCTGCCCCCCCAGCTGGACCACCACCACCACCAGGACTGATGTTAGCCACTGCCACCACTGAGCATGAGTCTGTTTGCCCCCCAGCTGGACCACCACCACTACCACCAGGACTGATGTTAGCCACTGCCACCACTGAGCATGAGTCAGTCCACCTCCCAGTCCACCACCACCACCACCGGGACTGATGTTAGCCATTGCCACCACTGAGCATGAGTCTGTCCACCCCCCAACTGGACCACCACCATCACTGGGACTGATGTTAGCCACTGCCACCACTGAGCATGAGTCTATCCACCCCCCAGACTACCACCACCACCACCGGGACTGATGTTAGCCCCTGCCACCACTGAGCATGAGTCTGTCTGCCCTCTGGACCACCATCACCACCAGGACTGATGTTAGCCACTGCCACCACTGAGCATGAGTATATCCAGACCACCACATTCATCAGCCACAGACACAAAGCCTCTTAATATTTAAACCATAATGTAAGCATGTGTACTCATGTTTGTTATGCCATTTCACTTCATTTAGTTGTATGTTTTGTTTTCTGTAGCTTTTCAGAGCTGCAATGGTCAAACACACACGGTACACTTATTTTTTTTTTTTACAGGTTAACAAAAAAAGTCTCCATCATTGAAACTCAGTGGGAATGGTACTGCAGCTGTACCATACAGACAAACCTATGAATATCCATGTGAAATACATTCTGGTAAGTATGAAGATTTTATTTCATCCATTTCATTGTTTTGGAAAGACTGCAGCAAATATGACTGAGTATGCTTCATAAACTAGGTGACATGTGTACGTCACCAAAACTATTTCTGTAAGATATTCATGCACTGTATTCTGAACTTGCAGCTGTGCAGCCCTGACCATGACAGTGTTGAAAAAGTTGCACACAGGTTGTGTTACTTGACAAGATGTGGTTTTGAAATGTAACTTGACTTGAGATTGAGAACCACAGAAGGACAAATTACAATTAAGTTGTAAGAAGTCATTCATTTTTTTTAGGAAACTTCCAGATGCTTTGTTGTTCTGTCAAAGTGGCCTTATCCAAACAAGTTCTTCAATATCAGGCACCACCCTCCCCCAGGCTGGGGCACACATGCAACACACAGAAATCGTTTCATTAGATGACCATGACCATCATTTACAACCAGACTCCAGAGGGATGCAGATGAAATCTGTGAAGTAACAAAATAAGAAACCATTACAGACAAACCTGCAAATATGCTTCCCCCAAAAAAAATACTTACCTTCATGCGCTTGAGAGTTATTCATTTCAAATTTTAATGCAAAAAGTTCTCATTGAGCACTGGAATGTGCACACCAACAGTATTTGTGACCTGTGATACAGAGCAATACCATGAGTACATGTCCATGTCAATCCCCCTCACCTACAAAATACACAAATATATATACATACATATATATATATATATATATATCAACTCACCAAGGCTACTAATAGTGTACAGAAAAAGGGCACCCTTCCATCCAGTTGAGATGATAACATTGCATTTGCTCGAATTGCCTCTCAGAACACATTGGACCAGCAACAGTTCACTCACGGTCGTCATTTTATTCTGGGGGACTTTGAATCTGCTGAAACAATCCCATTTCACTTTGTTACCACTTGCCAATTTTCTGCACACAAGGAGGATGCATTGTGGGCATACAGAAAAAATCTGGGGACTCTGTGCCAGCACTGTGCGCATGACTGAGTGTGACATTAATTCTGGGGGACTTTGTATGTGCTGAAACAATCCCATTTCACTTTGTTACCACTTGCCAATTTTCTGCACATAAGGAAGATGCATTGTGGGCATGCAGAAATAATCTGAGGACTCTGTGCCACCACTGCGCGCATGACTGAGTGCACCATAAATTCTGGGGGACTTTGAATGTGCTGAAATTATCCCATTTCACTTTGTTGCCACTTGTCAATTATCTGCACACAAGAAGGATGCATTTTGTGTGTTGTGTGATTGTGAGCTCATAATGTCATACTGACATTATCAATTAAAGCAGCATTGCAAGAATGTTGTGACAATTTTGAACTGTACTTTTTTATGCTACTTTACATTGCCACAGCCACTAGTTACCACCTAGTCATGACTTGAATGATACACTTCTTTTCACAATTTCTGTCTGCTTTACTTAGTTGACTACATTTTTTCATGTATGAAAAAAAATGAGCACACCATTCAATATTGTTCTGACCAGGTCTGTATTTATTTACAGCTGCTTTTCAATAAATATTGTTCTGTGGTGTCATAAAACACTGCCTGTTGCACAACTGTTAATTTACAACAGAAGTAAGATATATAACAACTAACTGACGTGATGGATAAAAGCAGAGGAAAACAACGACAAAGAACTGGTCAGCACCAATTTAAAAGGAATGCTCCTTTCATCATTTCACACATGAAAAAAGGTAGTACAGCAGACTCAACTACTGGAAATTCTTGTATAATTCCAGTCAGGATGTAAGTAATGGAAGTTGTAACACAGCATTAAAAAATATAGGTCAGAGTTCTCAACAGATCATTGCGCTGCTGCTTTACAGAAATTCACCACTTTACATAGTTATGGTGATGTACATAACCTAATATGTGGGCACCTTACTTCCAGGGGAATCTTTCTTGCTCCACATAGTGCAATGCATTTCTGTCAAAACCACCCATAATTTCATTACAGTGTGTCATGTCACAGAAGAATTCCTGTTCAGAAAAGCCACCCACATTCTGCCCCACTTTCTCAGCAACATTAGGACGTGATGTTGGGGGAGCGCAGGTGCTTGCTCCACTACAGTGAATGTCCGGCAGCTATCCGAATGTTTCTTTATGTTATAAAGTTCACTTTGTGGTGAAATGTGGGCACATTTCCACTAACAAGGTTCTTCTTACTGGAAATGTGCTAACACTTTTCACCACAAACTGACCATTATAACATAAAGAAACATTCGAAAAGCTGCCGGACAATCGGACATTCACTATAATGGAGCATGCACCTGCGCTCTCCCTGGCATCACATCCTAATGTTGCTGAGAAAGGGGGGCAGAATTTGGGTGGCTTTTATGAACAGGAATTCCTCCATGATGTGACACACTGTAATGAAATTACGGGCAGTTTTCACAGAAATGTATTGCACTATGTGACGCAAAAAGGATTCCCCTGGAAGTAAGGTGCCCATATATCAGGTACAATGCTGTAACTTAGTGAATCTCTTTCATGTCTATTTCACAAGCAAAATAGTTAAAGAGCCTCAGTAATTGTTTACTTTGTGTTGGGACTCATGACTCAGATTTTAAGTGTTTCGCAAACAGCATGAAGACTGAGCAATGCGTGTATGTTGTGTTAAACTGCATGTGTGCCATCACTGTTCTTTCCTGTGTATGCATACATTGTACAGCTTCATGCAAACATATGTATGGTAAGACTTATTGCATTATCAAGAATAAAGATAACAAAGAATACCTGATGTATATTTTATTGGTACTATCAGTGCCAGCGGACTAAGTGATATGATATTTTTTAGAGGTATCGGGTCACTGTGCACCTCAGTCACTCACAGTGCACATATGACTTTGCGGAGATCATAGCACAAAAAACACATGAGCCAAGATATTCAAACTGTGGCCAAAAAGTGCGCAACAGCAGGAGCAAGCACAAGTCCACTGTGCCCATGCACAAGAAGTGCGATATTCAAAAACTGCGCAGGCCAAGATGCACCTATGGCTGACAACTGAATATCACACCACCTGCGCCATAGCGCAACTAGGGAGGTAAAGCTAAGCATATCTGATGCACCATAGTGCAACAAGGGATGTTCAGCTGAGCAGTCCAGATGCGCCATAGTGCAACCAGGGATGCCCCCAGCAGCAGGGCAGCAATGCAACAGCACAACCAGGAATGCAGGGGCCCACCACCCATGCCACAGATGGGCAGAGGAACACACAACAGAACAGACATTGTCCCCTCACACCCCATGCAATGTACAACTGGGGGAGGGCTGGAATAACCACTGGCCCATGGAGACCAGCAATCAACCCACAGCCGGGCCATGGTGCCCCATCACACCCCCTGGCAAGCTGTGACTGGCACACAGGGATGGCTGACCACTCAGTACCACACCATCCCACAAATGTAGAGCACACCCTGCACCATGATCAGGGCCCCGAGTTTTCCGCAATTCCGCGGGTGTGGCAAACCACGGAAATATCTGTGGAATTTGCCGTCGCCCGCGGAATTCGCGGCTGCCCACGGAACAAACGTGCCCCCTCGCAAATGTTAGTATGCCATGCTAGGAGCCCACCCCAGCGTGGCAAAAGCTTAATTTGCTGACGGGGGTGCCCAATCCCCCGTCGGCTTCACTGTCCCCCTTCCCCAAGCTGCCTGGTGCCATGTTGAGCCCACCCCAGCATGGCAAAAGCTTAATTTGCTGACGGGGGTGCCCAATCCCCACGTCGGTTTCACTGGCCCCAAATGTCTATATGCACGCTGGGAGCCCACCCCATAGGCAAGTGGTCTTGGCCGGACGGGTGCCCAATCCCCGCCGCTTCACTGACCCCCAAGCTGCCTGGGCCACGCTGGGAGCCCACCCCAGTGAGGCAAAGTCCCTCCTTGTGGGAATCCAACAAAACAAAACAAAACCTGAAACAAAAAACTTCCATCGTTGATTCTTGTGCCCCTCCCCAACCCGCACCCACCCTCTGCGTACCCACCTCCCCACACCCCACCTCACCCCACCTCAACCCATACTTACCTCTGGAGCCCAGCGCAATGATCTTCTGTGGACCGGGAACATGTCTGCACCCTTCAAAGCCGTATCGAACTGAAGAAATGCCGTAAGCTGTATAATGGCATAAATGGATTTTTCAACTTTAGTGCATATCTCAGCCATTTCTGCGAATTTTTCGCAAATTTTTCAACATGGGGTTTTGAGGACCCCACCTCATGAACATGACACTGTTATTTTGTTAGCTGGTTCCGAAGGTGTTTCACAGTCACTGACGGAAACACCTTTCGGAATGATTAACGAAATGACAGTGTCACAGTTCATGAGGTAGGCACCTAAAACCCTATGTTGAAAATTTGGTGAAAATATTCCCAAAACAACTGTTTTATGAGTGTGCGCTATGCAGTTCTTACGCACGCTTCATAATCTCTGAGCATTTTTAATATTTTCTACTCCAGATTTTCAGTATTGCTATTTTACCACATTCCTTATGAACAGTACAACTGTCATTTTCACATCTCACCGAAATGTGTTTTCGCATGTAGCCATGATGGCGCAGTCGGTGCAAATCAATGTTCCGGACAGATTAATAAAATCACAGTGATACTGTTCATGAACAGAGGTCTTAAACTGGCTATGTTGAAAATTTGGGACAACGTCCATAAAATGACTGTGTTACGCGTGAATTGTGTCAGATTTGGCAAAAAACAAAAAGGAAAAAATTATGGGTAAAACGTCGTTAGAATTGCCGCAGAAATTGGTATTGAGTGCCGCAGAAGTTCTGTGGCAAATGAGAACCCTGCCGCAGAACTTTGCTCTGATGTGCCGCAGAAAAATCGGGGCCCTGACCATGATCCCCATACACCCTGCCCAGGAGTAGCACCCAACAGTGCAGGACACCCCATGCATGCCACCACCCCCACTGTGACAATGCAACCCTGTGCACCATGGAGCCATGCAAGGCAGCCCCACCATGGACACCCTGCCGTGGGCAGCAGCAGACAGTGATGCAACAGATGCATACACAGTGCCGTCCTGCACGTCCCCCCTGAGGTACAGCTGAGAGACCCACCATGTGTCAGCACACGAGGTACCCCACATGTGACAGGGCATGCCCCAGACCCCACCTCCAGCAGTACAGCACCCTGCACACCCTCCCAAGGACACATCCCATCCCAGCACTGGCCACAACAGCCACCAGTGACACGCCAGCAGACCATGCATATCACAGACATGCAAGGGTGTCAGCTGCACAGGCCATGAACGGTCTGACAGGGGTGCCACACACACAGTGCAGCCCCCATGGACCACTGCACACAGGCATCCAGTGCACAGAGTACAACACAGAAGCCACAGACAGTGACTGATCCCCCTTCCCACACCATAGGCAGTTCACCTCTGCACACACACACACATATGCCCATACAAGCACCACCCCTGATGACATGCACACCACTGCAGCTGAGCACCTGTAGCCCGCTGCAAATCAGAGACCACCACAGTTGTTATAACAAAATGTATGTATTAAAATATAACAACTCTGAAACATATGTACAAATATATACAAGGGTGGGAGGAAAGGGCCACAAACCAGGTGGGGGTGGGCATGGGGCAGGGGTGTACAAATGGGAGAGGGAAGAGGGGGTGTGAGGCTGGGTCCAGGGGGTTATGGGTGTCAGGGGGTCATGGAGGGCCTATTCTGTGCCCCGCTTTCCACTCCTGTGGTGCCTCCGGGTTCTTCTCCTCCGGACCCCATGCCACTCCATGCACTCCAACGCTGCCAGGGACACCCGTGCTAGTTGCAGAAGCTCTTGTATGCCCCGTTCCAGGGCCATCCAGTGTTGTCCACCTAGGACAAGGGAACAGAGTCAATACATGTGACTGTCCAGCCCCATGTAACAAACCCATTGGGCATGGCATACAGCCATGTGCCATGCCCCTGTGATTGGTGTGCGACCACCCACAGTGACCGTGTCCACAAGACCTGCCTACCCAGGCAGCCACAGCCATGTGGACCACTGCACACACACACTGCCCATGTCCTGCACAGCACCACCGTGGCCTTACAGTGACTTGGCTATGTGGTATGAAGGCAGTGGCACAGCCATGTGCCCATTGCATGCATGGACCACCATTGACGCACTCCCAGACATGCAGTGCCACTGGACAGTGCTGACTGTAACAAGTTGCGTGCATGGCAGTGGTGTTAATGGATGGTGGCCATGCCCCGCTGCCCACCCTGTTACACAGCATGCAATAGTAATCATGGATGTAAGGCACTCACCATCATCAGGCTGGTCCCTGCACCTCTGCGGACCTTCACCCCTCCCACTCTGATGGTCCTCTTGGCGGTGCCTCCTCTCTCTTGCCAGCCTGTGCTCTTCTGGGCCTAAGGTGCAAACATGGAGAGAGGAACATCGGTACAATCCTGTAGCAAAGTTCCCCCCAACCCCATGTGTGTGCAATCCCACACAGCCAGACCCACCCACCCCACACCCTGATAACACCATCACAGCTAACACAGAATGGCTCCCCCCCCACATGCAACCGTGATACCCGTATGGACGATAAAAGTGTATGGATGTTGCACCTACCTGGCCGTAGCACTGTGCCCGTCCTGGCACATGCCGGCAGGCGGGGCAAGCAGGTCCAGGTCCCTCCGCCTCAGGTCCCCATATTGGTGGCAGCACTGCTCTGCCATCCGGCCCATACCACTGGCCTCCTCCAGGGCGTCGGCCACCTCCTGCCACACCTGACTCCTGGCCCTGTCCAGGGGTGCCTCCCAAAATAAGGGCCCAACATGTGGCTCCACAATGGCAACCAGGTTTGCCAGCTCCACCCGGCTCCACTGCACAGCACGCCTCTGCGCCATCTCTGCTGCTCAGTTCAGTCAAAATGGTGCTCTGCAGCGAGGTTCTTCCATGTGCAGATGCTGCATGGTACAGCGCTGCCATTCCCTATCATGCTTTCACCGAACAACGCAATAGTGGTGCACCCATGCCTGACGCATGGCACCTAAGGGGCAAAGGTCGGGCACAGGGTCAAGGGTCTCTGGCACACAGACAGCCACAGTGTGATTGGAACCCAATGCATGTAGCGTGATTGGGTGCCTGTGTGCCACCTCCTGTAGCAGCCTACTGCGCTGTTGCCCCAGTGCGCCTACGATGCCCCAGTGCCACAGCGCCATATAGGTGAACAGCGCTGTAGCACCACTGGCACAATGGTGACCATGCCCTGCATTGCCTCCTGTGCACAGCACATCAGCAGCGCTGCAGGTGCCTGCGTCATCAACCCGGGCATGCGCAGTTAGGTGTGTACTGCGCATGTCACAGAACTGCGCCCTTTGCTCAGCAAGTTCAACGCAATTGTGCAAAGCGCAACAGCGTGATATTCAGCCGGCATATGCAAATCAGCTAATCAGCCTTTCAATGGCGCAGTCACTGCATTTGCATCCACTTCAAGATGCGCCTCACCTCATTTGAATGGGTTGCACTATAAAAGTGCGACATTGGGCTGCACTGGCCATAGTCAGTTACTGCAGTCTATTGTGGTGAGTTGCATGCTGTTTGGGAGTGTGGACTGTGGATTTTGGGACATGCATGGTACTGCACAGTCACAGGTAACACCTATTATTCTCACAGGCTAAATCATGACCAAGCGTGTTGTGGAAGAAGAGGAACAGAGTCATGGGAGGAGGAGGAGGCCAAATTTCATGAAGGCTGAGATGGATGCCCTGTTTGAGGCCTACCTAGACCAGGAGCAGCTTCTCAGCGGATGCCAGGGAACACCACAGGCCCGTGCTGCTGCATGGGAGGAGGTGGCACGTGCTATAAACCTGCATTGCAGCCACCAGCGCTCCGTGCAGGAGTTCAAGAAGAAGATGGGCACAGACAGGAGGAGGATTAAGGAGAAGGTGGCTGCCATCAGGGCAGCATGGTCTGCGACAAGTGGGGGACAGCCAGAGGTGCTACGCCTCACCCCACAGGAGGAGCGGGTTGCTGGCAGCATGCAGCGTTGTGCCATTGAGGGTGTTCTGGGTGGTGGATTCCAGACTGATGGTAGCCCCTCACTGCATGGTAGGTCATGGTCTGTCTATTGGGGTGGGACTGGGTAGGTCACATGCAGTAATGTGGCTTTGTTTTCCCTTACAGCTCCTGAGCGTCTGCATGGGTCAGCGGTGGTGGGCTTCTCCACTGAGGCCGGTCATATGGAGAAGGAGGAAGGCCCATCCACCTAACAGGAATACGTGGCTCAGGGTGACAGAGGGCCCACCTGGATGTCCAGACTGATGTTGGTGGAGCAGGTGTGGAGGAGGTCCTGCCCGTGTCCCAGTGTGCCAGCATCCACAGATGCCAGCATGCTGAAACTTGGGCTGGTGCCGGATCCATCACCGATGATGATGTCGCTAACGTCATGGGCAGTGACACATGTGTGCCACAGGATGGCCACACAGCAGGTTACATCGTGGCCATGGCTGTGGGTGGTGCCGCCATTGAGGCCTGCGTGTCATCACAGTCCCAGCCTGTGCCTGTCAGCACCAGTGGGGCAGCACCGGTGTGTGTACAGGACAGTGGGACTGTTGCGGCCACTGCAGCAGCACCATTGAGCCCTGAGGAGTGGCAGCCGGAGGGGCAGCATCAGCAGTTGGCCAATGGGCATGGGGGTACAGTTTCAGGGGGCCGCATCAGTGCACTGCCTGTGGACATGCCCAGGCCTGGCCCTGGTGTGCAGCGCCCACCCTCAAGGGGTGATGAGCATCAGGGCCGTGGACACCCTGAGGGACAGCATGCCGATCAGGCAGATGACCTCTTGGATGAGCACACCCGCATACTGCAAGCATCAGTCAATCAGCAGATGCAGCTTGTGATGGTGGTGGATGCACTGAGTGCAGTTCTGCACCAGGCAGAGGAGCGTCGCAGCAGAGACACCGCTCTGCTCCTGGCAGGGATGGACTGGATGTGGGAGGATGTGACCACTGCCATTGACAGGCTGACACAGACAATCACAGCTGCCATGGCCACAGTGGGCACACAGTTATTTGCCCATGCGTCGCAGACACCGCGCAGTGCAATGTCCACCCCCCATTCCCGGCGTCGTGCGACACCATCCTTGACAACACCGGGTTCAGCTGTGGGCATCCCGAGCACGTCTGGCACAGGCATGTTCCGTGTGCTGCAGACCCCTGCGCGAGCACGGTTGCGTTTACACAGTGGAACCCCTTGGGGACCATCAGTGCCACCCCATGAGGCCAGTGGTCAGCCTGTCACTGCTGGCGGGTCTCGGCGGGGCCGCCCATGCATCCATGGTGGCCGTGGCACTGCGGCGCGTGACTGACCTGTCTCCCAGCACGGCTAGAAACATAGAAACATAGAATTTGATGGCAGATAAGATCCGCTTGGCCCACTCAGTCTGCCCATTTCTCTACCTAATGGATAAGCTGCAGATCCTAGTTAACCAGCAGCCTACTTATTTCTACCCCCACCCCCTAGAATTGCCTTATGGCTGTCCCATGCATTCTTGAATTCAACCACTGTTTTTGACTCCACAACCTCCTTCGGAAGGCCGTTCCATGCATCCACAACCCTCTGAGAAAAATACTCCTACACTACCTCTGAGCTTCCCCATCTTCAAATTGTGCCCCCTTGTTCTTGCACACCTCTTTTTTTGAAAGATGCTACCCTCTTGGACTTTGTTGATTCCCTTGAGGTATTTGAAAGTTTCTATTATGTCCCCCCTCTCCCTCCTTTCCTTGAGGCTATACATATTAAGCTCCTTTAGTCTCTCTTTATATGTCTTCCGGTGCAGACCTTGCAACATCTTAGTTGCCTTCCTCTGGACAGCTTCCATCTTGTCTATGTCCTTTTGGAGACTGGGTCTCCAGAACTGCACACAGTACTCTAGATGGGGTCTCACCAGCTGTCTGTACAGAGGGCTAACAACTTCCTGTTTTCTACTGGTGATGCCTCTCCCTGTGCATCCCAGTATCCCCCCGGCCCTCTTTACTGAACTCTCACATTGCTTGCCCACCTTTAAGTCATCTGACATGACTACCGCCAGGTCCCTTTCCATTTTTGTTGTTGTTAGTATCTCACCCCCCATTGTGTACTCTTCCCCTTGGATTTTGTTTCCCAGGTGCATTACCTTGCACTTCTTAGCATTGAATCTAAGCTGCCATACATTTGACCATTCCTCTAACCTTGCCAAGTCCCTTCTCATCCTTTCTACCCCACCTTGTGCATCAACAGATCTTTGTGTCTTCTGCAAAGAGACATACTTTTCCTTCCGGTCCCTCTGCAATGTCGCTGATAAAGACATTGAAGAGGACTGGTCCTAATACTGAACCATGCGGTACCCCACTAGTAACCCCCCTTTC
This sequence comes from Neoceratodus forsteri, assembly GCA_016271365.2. Taxonomy (NCBI): domain Eukaryota; kingdom Metazoa; phylum Chordata; order Ceratodontiformes; family Ceratodontidae; genus Neoceratodus; species Neoceratodus forsteri. Next base: position 467,758,072 of record CM028129.1, read on the forward strand.
TTCAGAGTGGACTCCATTTACTATTACCCTCTGTGCCCTATTCTCCAGCCAATTCTTTACCCAGGCTATCATCTTTGGACCCACTCCCAGGCTGGCTAACTTGTATATTAATCTTTTGTGTGGGACTGTGTCAAATGCCTTGCTAAAGTCTAGGTAGGCCATGTCCACAGCCCCTCCCTGATCTACTACTTTGGTCACCCAGTCAAAGAAATCTTTAGATTTGTCTGGTATGAACTTCTCGCAGCGAATCCATGCTGCCTTGTGTCCTGTGCCCCTCTGGCCTCTAGGTACTTGACAATTCTTTCCTTCAGAAGTGATTCCATCATTTTCCATATCACTGAGGTTAAACTAACTGGTCTGTAGTTTCCTGCTTGTGCCCTGCTCCCACTTTTGTGAAGGGGAATCACATCTGCCCTCCTCCAGTCCTCAGGTACCACCCCATCCTCCCATTATTTGTTAAAGAGGGTAGTCAGTGGTGTCACTAGTTCTACCCTTAGTTCTTTTAGAATTCTGGGATGAATCCCATCAGGCCCCATTGCTTTGTCCACCTTCCCTTGTAAGAGTTCTTTCAGAACCCTTTCTTCTGTAAATGGGCTGGTATCAACTTCTGTATCCAGAGTGTTTCTATTGTTTGTTTTAGGTACCTCCCCACTTCATTTGTAAATACTAAGCAAAAATATTTGTTTAGTATCTCTGCCTTTTCACCGTCACCCTCTGCCCACCCCTCCCATTTATTAAGTCTCACTATCCTTCCCTTGGTCTTCCTTCACTCCCTGATGTACCTAAAAAAGGTTTTATCCCCCTTCTTAACTGAGTTGGCTATCTTTTCCTCAGTTCGGGCCTTTGCTGTTCTGACTGCCTGCCCAGCTTCCTTTTGCTTTAACTGATACAATTCTCTGTCCTGCTCCTTCCGTGATTCCTTGTACTTTCTGAATGCTTTCCTTTTCTCTTGAACCTTCACTGCCACTTCCTTTGAGAACCATAGTGGTTTCTTACATCAATTTGTTTTGTTTATTTGCTTCACAAAAAAGGCTTGTTACCTCTGTGATGGCAGTTTTTATTATTCCCCATTGTTCTTCCACCCCTCCTTCCTGCCCATTTGCTAGTGCATTCCTTAGGCACTCACCCATTTTGGCAAAGTCAGCCCTCCTGAAGTCCAGTACTTTTGCCTTTGTATTGCTTGACTCTATTGCTGTGTTTATTGTGAACCATAATGTTCGATGGTCGCTAGTTCCCAGATGGCTACCCACTTCTACATCTGTGATCCTCTCTCCATCTCCATTTGAGAGAACCAGGTCTAAGATTGCTCCCTCTCAAGTGGGTTCCAATACTAGTTGTCTAAGGCATGCCTCCTGTAGGGCATCTAGAATAACCCCACTCTTAGAAATGGCTGCTGCAACTGCACTCCAGTTAACATCTGGCATATTCAGATCACCCATCAGCAATATCTCCCCTTTTTCTGCTATTCTAAGTATACTTTCTATCATTTCCTTGTCCATTTCCTCCCACTGAGAGGGGGGTCTGTATACAACCCCTGTGTGGATTGTGGTGCCGTCGCCTGTCTCCAAATTGACCCACAGTGCTTCTTCTCCTCCTCCCTGTTTACCCTTTTGTTCTGTTGCTTTGATTCCTTGCCTTATGTAGAAAGCTGCTCCTCCTCCTCTTTTACCCTCCCTGTCCCTCCTGTAGATAGTGTATCCTGATATGTTTATGTCCCAGTCATGATTCTGTGTGTACCATGTTTCTGTGACTGCCATGATATCCGGATGTTCCTCCTCCATCAAGGTCAGTAATTCAGGAAGCTTGTTACCCAGACTATGGGCATCGGTACTCATTGCTCTCCATTTTTTGATGGCTTTACCATCTGTAGCAGCATCCCCCACTGACCTTTCTACCTTGGTCTTTTTTCATTTAGTACCCTGTTGTGTAGGGGGAGGCTGGGATTTTCCTGCTACTTATCAGTGCCTCCCCCTTTGACTAGTTTAAAAGCTTGCCAATGAAGCATTTAAACCGATTGCCCAAAAGGCTTGTTCCCTTCCTGGACAGATGCAGACCATCATGCCAGTATAGGCTGGTGTCCCTCCAGGTGGAACCCCAGTCCCCAATGAAGCCAAACCCCTGTGCTCCACACCATTTTTTCAACCATTTGTTAAACTGCATGGTGCAAAGTACCCTTGTCTCACCCATGCCACTGCCTGTCCCGTGCATGACTGTCCCATGCATGCTTGAATTCAACCACTGTTTTTTACTCCACAACCTCCTCTGGAAGGCCGTTCCATGCATCCACAACCCTCTCTATGAAAAAATATTTCCTTACATTACCTCTGAGCTGCCCCCCCATCTTCGAATTGTGCCTCCTTGTTCTTGCACACCTCTTTTTTTGAAAGATGCTACCCTCTTGGACTTTGTTGATTCCCTTGAAGTACTTGAAAGTTTCTATCATGTCCCCCCCTTTCCTCGAGGCTATACATATTAAGCTCCTTTAGTCTCTCTTCATATGCCTTCCGGTGTAGACCCTGAGCCATTTTAGTTGCTCTCCTCTGGACAGCTTCCATCCTGTCTATGTCCTTGCGGAGATTGGGTCTCCAGAACTGCATGCAGTACTCCAAATGGGGTCTCACCAGCTGTCTATACAGAGAGATAACAACTTCTAGGTACTCGGCAATTCTTTCCTTCAGAAGTGATTCCATTATTTTTCCTATCACTGAGGTTAAACTAACAGGTCTGTAGTTTTCTGCTTCTGCCATGCTCCCACTTTTGTGAAGGGGAATCACATCTGCCCTCCTCCAGTCCTTAGGTACCACCCCATCCTCCCATGATTTGTTAAAGAGGATAGTCAGTGGTGTCACTAGTTCTACCCTTAGTTCTTTTAGAATTCTGGGATGAATCCCATCGGGCCCCATTGCTTTGTCCACCTTCAGTTTTAAGAGTTCTTTCAGAACCTTTTCTTCTGTAAATGGAGATACAATAGTTAAGGCAATAGCTTACGCAGATGATGTGAGCCTTCTGTTGCCATACAGCACTTCTGTTGAACAAACTCTGGATATAATACAACATTGCTCCAATGTAACTGGAGCTAGAGTAAATTGTACTAAGAGCAAAGGATACAAATTGAGTAATATAACAGAAGCTGTGCAACACCTACGAGAAACTGAAATATCTAATTCTGAAATAATGGTTTTGGGGATAAAATTTGGGTCAGGAGATATGGCCACTATTAATTGGACAGCGAAAATAACTATAGGGTTAGAAAAGATTTTAAAATGGAAACATTGGCAACAAACCAAAAAGAAAAAAGTCATGATTGTTAAAACCTTTTTGTTACCGATATTTACTTATTTTTGTGTAATATTCCCACCCACTAGTAATTTAGATACAAAAATATTAGGTATGATATTCTTTTTAATATGGGGATCTAGGTTAAATCCAATCAAAAGAGAAGTGCTATACAAAGAATATAAGGAAAGGGGAATAAACCTTTTAAATCCAATCAGTTTTTTTTTTATAGTTTATTTTTCCAGACTAATATTGCAGGGTTTCAATCCCCTTACAACACAGAATGGAAATAGGTAGCAGCATTATGGATAGTTCTAGTACTACAGGTGCAGGCACAGTCTCCTAAGAAACTGAAAAAATCAGTTTTTCCCATAGTGAATTATTTTTTGTCTGTAGTTGAGAAAATTAGGAGGTGTAACATAACAGTAACACAGGCTTCAGGCCCAGAGAGAAGAAAATGTATGCCATAATACAAGAGGCTGGGTATGGTGTTCCTATAGTATATAAAGGAGTACAACCTGGTTTTAATAATAAGATGGGGGAATATCTCACAGATAAAATAATTCCCCCCAAAATGTAAGATACTGTGTGGCTCTGTAGCCATGGCAGGTTAGGTGTGAAAAGCAATGCAAAACATGAAAGTATAGAAGAAAGGTGGTGCCCAAGTGATACTTGTAGTCAGGGACCAGGATATTCAAACTGCACCTGGCTGTGGCGCAAGCCTAGGTGCAGCACAACTGGGATGTGCCAGGGCAAGGACAAGGCGATATTCAACGGTAGTGCGCCATGGCCAAGCCCTGTTGAATATGGCACTAAGGGCACAAGCATTGTGCACGGTGCAGTGGTACTGTGCCAGGTGCAAGAGGCAGTAGGGAAGCAGGGGGATGTGCCCGCGCAAGTGTACTTGCGCTAGGTGCATAATCCCGATATTCAGAACTGCACATGCAAATGAGGGCATAATGTGTGCAAGGTGCAAATGGGGCCATTTGCATGTCATTATGAACTCATTTGCATGCCTTGCACTGAACCCCCATGACTGACTTGCTCCTGGTGCCCTACCTGGCTGCAGCCATCAGGGACTGACACCCTGCAGTTCCCCCTCCTTGCCGCCCTATCACAGGCAAATGTTAAAAATAGCCCTGGTGGTCCAGTGGACCCGATCCCCTCTCCCGCTCGCAGGCAGTAATATAAATAAAATCCCTGGTGGTCCAGTGGACCTGACCCGCCCGCCTGATCGTAGGCAGTAATACAAATAAAATCCCTGGTGGTCCAGTGGACCATTCCCCCCTGCCTGATCACGGGCGTATGTATCTCGCAATCCCTGGTGGTCTAGTAGAAATCCCCCCCTTTCCTGATTGCGGGCACACACATACAAACCCTGGTGGTCCAGTGATACCCTCATCCCCCTGCCACTGCAGCCCCACCCACACCCCAGTCAGCTCAGGCGGCAGCTGCTATAAGCCGCCCGGCCACCCCCAACTGACAGCGTACGGCTTGGCTGTAACCCTATTGGTCCACTCCATGGGCCAATGGGCATACAGATCAAACTGTACTACACAGTCCCAAATTGTGCTTCAGCATTCATTCACAATTCAGGACTGTGTAATACAGTTTGGTCTTCATGCCCATTGGCCCATGCAGTGGACCAATAGGCATACAGCTAAGCCGTACGCTGTCAATCGGTGGGCAGACGGGCGGCTTGTGGGTGGGGCACTGCTGCCCGCCGCTGACTGGGGGGGTGCAGGGTTGCAGGGACTGCAGTGGGTGGGTAGGGAGGGGGGTTTCTACTAGACCACCAGGGATTGTGAGATACTTATGCCCATGATTCGGCAGGGGGGAACGGTCCATTGGACCACCAGGGATTTTACCTAATGCACAGCCGGTGATTGGGTGAGGGGATAAGGTCCACTGGACCACCAGGGATTTTATTTGTATTACTGCCTGCAATCGGGTGGGGGGTCAGGTCCACTGCACCACCAGGGATTTCATTAATATTACTGCCCACGAGCGGGCGAGGTGGAGGGTACTCTGGACCACCAGGGAGCTGTGTACACCTATATGGTCTGGGTCGTGCCTGAAAATAGTCACTTGCTGGCTAGTGCACCTACCCGGTTAACAAAAACTAAATAAAATAAATATGGTGTCTGGGGAGGTCGGGTAGCCACCCACAGGCAGGCAGTTGCTGTGTTGCACCCTACAACACAGCAGCCCACCAGTGGGTGTCCCAACTTGTTCCCTGTATTTTCAGGCACATCTTTGCACCCACCATGTGGCGCTGTGATGAGTGCACTGGCATTTAGCTGCACATCCCGGACTGAATATCGGATGTGTCAGATATGCATGGGCATGCCCCCTGCCATTGCGCCGCATACATTACGGATGTACCCCAGTGCATCGGGAGTTGGACAGCTCAGCTTGCCCTTTTCAATATCTCTCTGGGGCACATTGGTGGGTTGCATATAATGCAACCCTGTTGTGCCATGCACAACCCTTTTGAATATCCCGGCCTGGAAGTCAAAACACATGAGCATTTTCTGATTCACTGCTACAATACCCAGAAAGTCTGGTCTGAAATTAGCAATAAATGGAATAATAGATATTGGAAAGAACTAACTTATGAAGATGTAATAACTGGTTATTCAAAGAAATCACACAGGCTTGACAAAGGGACACTATGGGTATTGTTAACTTGTATAAAATTTATTTTGTGGCAAGTTAGATGCAAATTTGTCATACAACAAATACAGATTTTACTGGCAGTAGTGGTTCCAGAAGGATCTGGCATTATGAATGTAGAACTTTAAATACAGACATTATTAGAAAAATGTGGTTAGGATTACCTCAGAGAATCTATACAGATAGATGATAAGGTTATATAGGCAACAGAAAAGTTTTAGGATGAAACAGTGTGGTAATAGAATCCATGTGATGAAGGAAAAACTTCAAATACACAAATGAATTTATAAGGGAAAAGATTCAAGTTGTATATATAACACTGATATTTTGTTAATTTTTTTTGTTTGGAATTTTCTGTATTATATTGTCTGTAATATGATCTGTGTGCGTAACAGAAGTGATTTTAGTTTGTATCAATAAAAAATCCTCCTACTCACAATTGGTGGACACTTACATCCTGGCATTCTGCCAAGAGGGCTGACCCTGGAGGAGCTGTGGACAACATGGAGGTGGTGTAGGCAGGGGAGATGGTCTCCTCCCGTCTCTGAGCTGTGAGAGACTGAGAATAATGGGAAAGAAAGAAGAACTGAAAATTGGCAAATGGCACAGAGCAAAGAAAAATAGACTTACTCAGCTACAACTCCAGCAAATATTATATAAAGCATGCCTATAGACTGTAGAAGGGAAAAAGAGAAAGCTTTGTAAACCTCTAAAACTGTTACCAAAATGAGTGCAGACATAATAGAAACTGAAAATGAAGAAAATGAAATGCTACTAGCATTGGAGGAACAACGATATTTAGAAAAAAGGAAAGAACTCCTAGCCTACAGGCATATAGACACTGTGACAGATAATGCTGTAAGCAATGACTCACCACAGCTGACTATCAACGGTCCTGCTTTGATATTTGATGCATTCAAAGCAGGAGCGACTCAGCAACAATCTATCTCAAAGCAACTGTTAGATAAAGAAGTAGCAGCACTTACAGATAATGTGCACATCCCTGTCGGGGGGAATGTCTGGAATGGCAGAGACAGCTGAGCAACAGACCGGCCTAAGACGTACCCAATTGAATAGGCCTTTAGAGCCAAGTGAAGTGTGGTCAGTAGATAGTGCTTTACAGGTAGCAGGCTGAGAAAAGGACCCAGATGCAAAGACTTGGCATTCAGGGCCATCTCTGATTAAAATCCAACAGGAGGGAGATGAGGCCAAAAGAACCAACACAAAGGAACCAGATCTTTCCTTACCTCTGGAGCTACAGATGACCCAAAATCCAATCTTAAACCTCCCTTTTGACAGAACGAACAAGGACAGCACCTCGGACAAGACAACAGATGCACAGAACTAAACATTTCAGAGTCCTGGATCTCACACACAATGAGCATTGCAGTCTGCAGTACCAAGCATTCCTTCTAATGCTCAAACATATACCTCTTGTTTCTCAGTACCTACACAGCAAGCAAAGAGGCACAAAGCGGTAAGATTGCAGTATATAGATGGAATGGAAGAAATGCCAGTCCATGTTTTTGTGGGACAAACATTATTTAAGGACTCAATGAAGTTTATTGCTTATGAAATACATGCTTTGATACATGTGTTTCACAAACCAAACTTTGATATCAGTTTTAGAATGTTAAATGGGTTAGAGAGATTTTGGACAAAGTTTCATAAACTAAAAAATATTCCACTATGGGCCCCTTTCAGCACTATTCCCCTTATTAAACCTGCACAGAAAACAATCACAATTCTGTTCAGGAATGAGGAGGTGAGCCTAAGTGACATAACTATATGACTTAAACAGAGATGTACAGTTTTAAATGACACAGAGGCAATTTTTGATACAGAGAATTTGTGAATTGTGGGATGGAAAGTGAGGGTGTTGCTTAAAACCACAGAAACAGGGATACAACATCTACCAAATAGCTTTATGTTAGGAAGGGACAGAGGGGTACTTTTCTACCCAGGCCAGCCAAAGGCCTGTTACAAATACATTTCAATCAGTCACTTGAGCAGCATTTGCGATAAAATGAGGTGTGCAGTATGTGGAGACGTAGGACATTCAGGGGATCATTGTGTAGAAGAACCGAAATATGTACTATGTGAGGAATCTGACCATACCTTCCAACAGTGTACATGGGCAACTCATAACTCCCCACATTTAGCAGATGGGGAAGAACAGAGATTGATCATTACCCTGGCACAAAGGACAAAAATAACTGAAAAACAGTCCAGTTTCATGACTCTCAACCCCAGACTTCTGAACAAACTCCAGCTATGTCGGGGGAAGAGATGGATACTCCTGTAGAATCAGCCCCCCTTCCAGGTAGTCCCAGACCCAACTCCCCACAAAAAGAAGGAATTTCAGCCACAGGGATCACAGTATCTGCTCCCCCCCAAGATTTGGCCATGGATAGGATGAGACTCCCTCCCTCTCCAGAAACTACTACCCTCAAAACCAGAGTTACAAGTGGAGGTAGGAAAAATTGGTCATTTTATCTAAGGTTTCCAAAACAGAACACATTCCCTTGGGGAATAAATATGAATTATTACAAGATAATCAGAAAATACAGATTCTGATACCTCGTCTGTATCATCATCTCATCCTGAACAAACTTCAGATGCAAAAGTAATCCTAGATAATTTGGGGCCCCAAAAAAGAAAGGCAAAAGCAAAGGTTAAACATAAAGAAAGTATGTCCAGAAGGGGAAAACTTAGGTGATGACAGTTTTGGAAATGTGTGATAAATTGTCTTCTGTTATCTAAATGGCTCCCTCCTTTTCAATACATACTGTGAATGTAAACAGTATAAAAAAGCAGTCAAAAAGAGATACAGTATTTTTTTTCTATCTTGTTAAACAATGGGGGTAATATTTTTGCAAGACGTAAGGTTTCACTATCTGATTGAAGTCAGACAAGCACAGAAAGCATGGTTTCTTGGCTCGTCCTTTTGGTCCTTTGGGCAGGAAGCCTGCTCTGGGTTAGGTATTCTATTTAGTATGCCTGATATAAAAGTGATTACAGTGTTAGATTTACTTCCAGGTAGACTATTACTTATGGATGTTAGAATATATAATGTGGCTTATAGGTTTTTAAACATATAGGGCCCACAAATGAAATCCCTCAGAACAGATTTACTGAAAATAGCACAACCACATCTGCATACTTCCCAATATGTTGTTTTTGGAGGAGACTTTAATTGTGGATTCTCTACAAAAGATAGATCAAAAAACACAAAAACGACAAAACTTTTTTGTGACTCAAACTTCTTAACCTCAGTCTTAAAAACAGCTAGGCTTCAGGATGCATACGTAACAGTAGAAAAACACATACACCTACATTTCATAAGGGCCCCTCGCTATCCGTATAGATTTCTTTTTTGTTTCACAGCATTTAATGGTTTTTAAGGCTAAAGTGGAAATAGCAGAATTTTCAGATAATAATTTATTAACCATTATTTTCGGATCGGTTCATACCCGAGTAAAAGGCCCGGGAACATGGAAACTAAATACATCAATGTTACAAAAAGAGGTTTTATTAGAACAAATTAAACATTTTATGATTGCTAGGAAATCAGTCTTCATTTTATATGATGACTTACAAATCTGGTGGTCTGATACGAAAAAAGAATTACAAGTACTATTATAATAGTTCAGTAAACAAAATAATAATACACACTACATAGACTACTTTGGGAAAAGACAACAACTGCAAAAACTCCTAACTTTATCATACACCATAGGTCAAGATTTTGCTAAGCAAATTAGTAATGTAAAGAAAGACCTTACAGAATATCATTTGCAAGAATCAACAACATAATTTGGAACAACTGGCTCGTTTGACATCATTTGTCCTTATAAAAGCTGTAAAAACAGAATAAAAAACAAAGTTTTTGAGGTTTTAATAGATGAACATCAAAATGAATGTACAGATAATATAGGAATTCAGAATTATATAGCTACTTACACCAGAAAATTGTATGGTCCTATTCAATCCAGAATAGAACAGACTTCCAGTTATCTATCAAAAAGTAAGTTTCTAGTTATATCACAATCAATAAAGGACTTAAATACTAATTATTTACAGTAGAAGGAAGTTGAAGATGTTATAAACACCTTAAGAACAGAAGTAACACCAGGCTTAGATGGCCTTCCAAATGAAATACATAACATTTTAGGAACAGAACTAGGACAAGAATTGGCTGCAGTATATAGTTATATCCTCAAAAATGATACCTTACCATTAGAAATGAATATGGGAGGCTTGTTTTACATATACAAAAGAGGGGGAAAAACACTTACAAAACTGGAGACCTAAAAGCCTTTTAAACACCGACTTCAAAATTTTGGCTAAAATTATAGCAATCAGTCTATTAAAAATTGCAGAGCAAGTGATTTCAAAGGCACAAATCAGTACTATACCTGAAAGAAGTATATATATATATATATATATATATATATATATATATATATATATATATATATATATATATATATATATATATATACAGTATATAGTGAGGGAATTAGTAGAAAGGGGGAACAATGAGTTGCTCACTGGCTATTTGGTCTCTTTAGACCAAAAACAAGCCTTTGATTCAGTAAATCACGAATTTCTAAGGCACACGCTGGAACAATATCAAGTACCCGACATAACTATTTCAGGGATTAAAAAACTATATCATACAGCTACTGTAGTTCCTATAGCAAATGGATGGAGTGGGTCCATGGTTAGGATAGAAAGAGGAGTGTGGCAGGGCTGCCCACTCAGCCCTATTCTTTATGGGTTTTTTTTTGGATCCCCTGCTCAGATACATAAATGAATCTCAGAGGATATCCATGATATATTCAATACTAAACACCACCCCCCATAAAGTAATGGCACATGTTGACAGCATGAGTTTAGTAGTGGCTGATGAACAGTCAGTTCAGGAAGCTGTACACCAGTGCATAACATTTGGTAATATATCAGGGGCTTCCTTGAACCTGACAAAGTGTGTAGGATGGCAATTAAGGAACAGTGGTTGAACAGAAACTATAATCACAAACATAAGGATAAGTAGAGCTCCAATAAAAATATTAGGAATAAACTTTATGGATGGGCCATTGAATGTCCTAAATTGGAGCCCTAAAATGGAAATTGTGCAAAATAAGATAAATCAATGGAACAAATGGAAATTGGGGAAAAAAAGAGGATATATATGATTAAAACTTATTTGATTCCAGTGTTCCTTTTTTTAAGTTATATATTCCCTCCAGCAAAGGTTTTAGAAACAAGACTGCTCAGTATATTTTTCCAGGTGTTATGGGGTAGTCACCTTAATCCTATTAAAAGAGACACAACCTATCTATCAATCATAAAAGGTGGTTTAAATATGTTCCATCCATTAATTTTTTATAACAGTATTTTTCTTTTGGCAAATATAAAGCCTTTATTGATAAATATGGATAAAGAATGGGAACCTTGGGTTTTTGAGTCTTGTAGTCTTTGGTTCAGACAATGAGAGACAAATAGTTTAAAAGCAGTCAAAAGTATTTCTTCAATTCCACAATATGTCAGGGGAGACTTTCTTAAGGCTGAAGCAATAGAACATTTCGAGTAATATGATAGTGGCCCTTCACAGGAAAAACTTGTATAAACTCTTAATAGATCAGTACTGTGTCCATAATTTTCCATAAGAATCCAGACTTATATAGAAATTCCCTTACAAAACTTTTACAAAATCCCAGGATCCCCCCTCAAATGTGAGACTTACATTGGCTGAGTGACCACGAAAGAATTAATATTGAAGCAAACCAAAAACATAAACAGATAACAGACTTTGCAGCAGAAGAGAATGTATAAAACAAGAAGAAACTATTGATCATTTATTCTTTCACTGTACATATAGAGGGATCTGGGGCCTTTCTTGCAAAAAATTGGAATTAACCCCTGTTTGCCACAGTATCATATATAAATATAATGTATGGGGTTTTCACAAGGGAATGGAAAAAATTGAATATTGATACCCTGAATGTCATTTCCACAGTACTAAAATGGCATATTTGGACAGCACAATGTCTTTTTACTCTGCAACAAAAATACCAATCCCATCAAAAACTTTTAAAGAAAATTGAGGCTGATTTAAAGCATGTGTACTACTTAGAAATTAAATTTATGCATACACAGTTGCTCTTAGAATTGTGGAAAGGTCTCCCAATGATTACAAACTCAGATGTTCCTGTAACATGAAATGAATGTAAATAATTTATGATGTACTGAAGTGAATGTATGTTAACTTTACTGTGGTTTGCGAATAAGTTTCTTTGTAAATAAAATGTTCCCTTACTCATCTGCAGGGATCTTGTAATGGAGGTGGAAGATATGGAGGTGGGGGACCAGGTCTCCTTCCCCACCTCAAACACTGGAGAGAGAGCAGCAATGGGAAACATTTTGGAAACAGACCAGCATGGTAGACTAAAAAATCTAAATGTTTTACCTGAGCTTGAAACTGAAGAAATATCTGTGGACCGGGATTTGGAAGCTGAAAATGTTGTAGACCTTTCAGATTCATTCTTAAGTAATGAGTAGACAGGTCGAGAAATGGAATCCAGTGCTAGCTCCACCAAAATGGAAGCCCCCGGAGTGGTGCAGGCTGAAACGGAATGGATCAAGCAACAAATGGAAGCTGAAGAGAGGAATTACCTATTCAAAAAAATGACATTATGGAAGCAACTATGGCAGCTGCAGCATGACAGCCAAAGGAACTATGTCAGTGCTGCACAGCTGCCGTCTGATGAAACCACATCAAAGGGGACACCGCTTGACTGGGCAGAGGCTGTAACAGCTGCGGAGCACCTAGGAGCAGCTGTTCCTGAAGGCAATGATCAAAGCCACAAGGTAAAAACATCTGCTTGTATTCATGTAAATCTATTGGGAGAAATATCCTGAATGGCAGAGAAAGCCTCTGAGGAGGTTAGCCTACAATGACCTGATAGCTCTGACAATTTACCCACAAAACAAACAACATGGTCTAATGATAATGCTCTACTAGCCGTGGGCTGGGAAAAAGATACCTCCACAGGCACTTACCAATCAGGGGCTTCCCCCATTCGCATGCCTACACCTGAAGACTTTGTTAGAAAACAATATTCTGAGTCTGTGTTAACAACAGAGAACATGGAATTAGAAGTACCTGTGGAACTGGTATTAATGCAAAATCCAGTATTAAATATCCCAGGATCAAACTTGCAAAACGCAGGGGCCCCTGAAGGAATGGACAATCAGCAACCCAGGCCCTTCGAGGCCTCAAGCTATTGCTCCACTAAATGTACCAAAGAAAACTACAAACAGACCTTCTGCATCTTTCTTCAAACTCCCCATTCAACCTGCAAAATGACACAATGCAGTATGTCTCACATATCAAGGAGGAATGCCTGAGCCAACAGATAGATAGATAGATAGATAGATAGATAGATAGATAGATAGATAGATAGATAGATAGATAGATAGATACTTTATTTCTATAGCACCCCTTTCTGGAGACTCGGAGTGCTTCACAATTAAAATACAATACAACAATTTTTAAAATATATGTAAGATATCAAATTAAAACCAGCACCATTATCCGGCCAACATTATAAATAAAAACTATGCATGGAGTCCTTATTAAAGAACTCCATGAAGTTCTTTACGAATGAAATATATGCCCTGATACATGTCTCTGGTGAGACAACTTTTAACATAGTTTTAAATCTGTCAATGGTTTAGAACGTTTTGGGTAAAACACAGTGGCTTGAAAAATATTGCATTACGGACACCTTTTTTTGGCAACACCCTTGACAAAACCAGCTCATAAAACAGTAACTATGTTGTTTAGAAGTGAGGGTGTCAGCATAAATGATCTAACTTACTGGCTCAAACAAAAATATACTATATTAGGGGATCTGGAGGACAATTTGGACTCTGAAAATATTTGAACGGGAGGTTGGAGGTTGAAAGTACTGCTAAAAACTACTAACACAGGAGTGGTGCATGTCCCAAACTCCTTTTTTTTTGGGAAGGTATAGAGGAGTCCTATTTTATCCAGGGCAATCCAAGGCATGCTACCGGTGTGGCTCAGTGGCACAATTATGCAGTGCATGTGATAAAATCAAATGTACGGTATGTGGGTAACTGGGACATGTTGGGTCAGACTGTTTAAATGAGAGCAAGTGTAATCTATGTGAGGAGTTGGGACACACTTTGCAGAACTGTATATGGGCAGTTCACAACCATCCAGACCATGCAGATGGCCTGGAACAGAGGGCATATATAATCTTAGCACAAAAATCATAGATGAACCAACAACCCAAAGCAAGCATAGCTGCCACTGCCCCTGCAGTACCTGATCAACCACACAATGAGGAGGTCATGGCATTCAGCCCCCCCCAAGCCACTGCTTCAGTATTGATAGATAACATACCTGAACCCATGCCTACTAAACAGCATCCACCCCCCTCCAGTGTTATAACAGGGGATGAATCAGCCAAACAAGTGGAACAGACTGAAATGCAGAAGACCACTATAATGCCCCCCTCTCCAAATCCGGGATCAGAGAAGGAGAAAAGGATAATCAGACAGGGCTCCAAACTCAACCATCCTGTATGAAAGACAGCTAGGAAAAATGGTCCACCACTCTCAAATAAATCTGACATTCTCTTAGACCAATAAGATGACTTAGCAGAGGACTCAGACTCCTCTTCAGTGGCCTCCTCCCTCCTTAAGTTTACCACAGACACTGAAATTGCTGGAATTGCAGTCAAAAGGAAAGCAAAGACTAAACTGAAAAACAAGGAAAAATCCTATAGGAAGGAAAGAAACAAGTGATCCTCTCCTCTTCACCATGTTTTTCTTTAAATATACACAGACATGTCGTTTTACACTATAAATGTAAATAGTGTAAAAAACTTAAAAGGTTACTAGTCTTCTCATTTCTGAAATATTTACAATTGGAAATTATTTTCCTACAAGATACACACCTCCATACCCTACAGGAAATACATCATGCACAAACAGATTGGCACATGGGCCCCTCATACTGGTCCACTGGGCCTGATACATGTTCAGGGGTAGATATTCCCTTTAGAATGCCAGAAATCAAAGTGATAGAGCACTATGACTTATTACCTGGCAGGGTTTTGATTATAGATGTATAAATACAAACTATTAGGTACAGATTAATTAACCTTTATATGCCACAGACTAAAGCATTAAGAATAGACATCTCTAAACAAATACAGCTGTATCTATATACATCTTATCATATTATATATTGAGGTGATTTCAACTGCAGTCTTTCTTCATCAAATAGAAGTCTCCAAATGAAAACCCTCAAAATGTTTTGTGACTCCCAATTTCTGGTTCAAATGGTTAAAACAGCAAGCCTAAAAGATACCTACCTATCTTCCACAAACCAACATACCCCAACATTTCACAAAGGTCATCTAGCTATGAGAATTTATTATTTTTTGTCTCACATAACAACCCCTTAAAACAAGCACAAGTTAGTCCAGCTGAGTTAACAGATCATAATTTATTAAACATCATGGTGGGCTACTCAATTTTCGTAACAAAAGGTCCTGGTATGTGGAAATTTAATACATCGCTTTTAACAGATACTTTATTTCTTACCTCCCCATCTCATTTATTAAAGGCTAGAAAATCAGTATTGATATGTTTTGACAACTCGCCTTTATGGTAGGAAGACACAAAAAAGGAGATTCAGAAAATGACAAAACAATTTAGCAAAACCAAATGTCTTAGCTCATATCTGAATTATTTACATAAAAGACAACACTTACAAAAATTATGTACAGTTTCATATAATACTAATCAAGATCTCTCACAGCAAATTCAGTTAATTAAAAAAGAATTATTACAATTTCATGGTCAAAAATCACGTATATTATGCCAACAACAGAAATTTGGGACTTCTGGTCCCACTTTGTCAGTATGACCTTTGGAGTACTGTATGCAAAAAGTGAACAAAAAAGAAATAACTTGTCTTACTGATGACCAAGGTAATTTGCACTACCAAAAAAATGATATACTGCATCTCGTGGCACCATACACAGGAGAATTGTATGGCCCATTACCTACAGCACCTACACAGACAGACCACACCCTTTTGAGTATTTACACACCAGAGCCTCCTTTAGATGTATTAGAACAAATTAGTCTGCCAGTCACAGAAACAGATAGAGGCAATTTCTACCCTGAAATCTGGTACAACTCTGGGCCAGGATGGTTTTTCTAATGAATTATATAAAAAATTAAGCCTAGATTTGGTTCCTGAACTCACTAAAATGTATAATCATATGTTGCAAACTAATGATACCCCCCTACACATGAATATGGCTACTCTAATTTATTTACATAAAAAAGGAGACAAAATACACCTAACCAACTGGAGACCTATAAGTATGTTAAATACGGATTTAAAATTTTAACAAAAATAATTACTAAACGATTATTACAGGTTGCCCCCTTTGTTATATCAGATGCTCAAACATGCTCAGTCCCTGGTGGGCAAATAACAGATCATCTCATATTAATACAAGAGGTCACGGAACAAAGTAACAGGGAATCCATACAGGAATGTGTGGTCTTTTTAGACCAAAACAAAGCCTTCAACTCTGTCAGTCATAATTTTTTATGGCAAGTCTTAACAAAATATCATGTACCCCCTAGTCTGGTAGATTGGATTAAAGGACTATACAAAACAGCCACTGTAGTCCCATTGATTAATGCCTGGAAAGGGCCCACGATACATATCAAGAGGGTTGTAAGGCAAGGGTGCCCCCTTAGCCTCATTTTATATGTGTTTTTTTATTGACCCTTTACTTAGAAGTATAAATGAGGCACAAAACATATCTCCACTTAGCTACAACATCAGCATGACTCCGCATAAAACACTAGCATATGTGGATGATTTATGTCTTCTAATAGTGACTGAATCCTTTATTATTGAAGCTAGACATATGTGTAAACAGGCAATTGTTCAGGGGCATCCCTAATCATAGATAAATGTGTAGGATATAAATTGAACATTAGCCAAAACCCCCAACCACTAATTAATAGAATACAAATATGCCCAGGACCAATTACAATTCTAGGTAGTCAATATGGCATGCCAGATATGCACATAGTCAACTGGGAACAGAAAATAAAAGTGGGAAAATAGAAAGTAGACAACTGGAATAGTTGGAAGCTAAGGAAAAAGAAAAGGGTGTATCTCATAAGGACAAATGTAATACCAATCTTTCTTTACATTAGTGCAATCTTTCCACCACCCAAGAGTATGGAAACAATATTACTGGGCTTATTGTTTCAGGCACTGTGGAGTGGACTTAACCCAATTAAAAGAAATATCATGTATTTACCCCTGAACAAAGGTGGTGTGAATATGGTGAACCCAATTCTCTTTTTTAATAGCATCTTTCTGACCTCTAGCATCAAACCTTTGCTGATGAACCAGAATAGAGGATGGGAAGCATGGCTATTTGATACTTGTCAGCATTGTTTTTTACAATGGGACACTAATACATTAAAAATAATAAGAAAACCATTATGATCCCAAATTATATGAGACACCTTTCTTAGACTGAGACAATGGAAGGTGACAGCTCACAGTGTGATAACTTCAACCCAAAAAGCACTATATCAAATGTTGTTAGAAACAACATGTATACAGTAGTAGACACAATTTTTGAAAAATGCCCTGAACCACACATCTCATCCTTAATAAATTTACTATGTAACCATAGGATACCACCACACTTGTGGGACATGCACTGGCTCATGTGCCATGAATAATTTAAAGTAAAGGCTAACCTTAAGTACAAGTTAAGTTTAAGTTTATGGGCAGAAAGACTCCATTGAGCACAGTCATTTTTTTAAGGAGGTCCTGTAAGGACAACATTAAACAACAGTGTACAATAAAAGTGATGACATAGCATATAGGTACAATAACATGGGTGTAGTTGGGGGGGGTTCCTGGGTGCTCAGAAACCCCACACACACACCTCCCGCTTGCCGACTGTGTCCCCCCAAAAATCTTTCATTTCTTTAAGCCAGAGACTCTGCACAGAGAGTCAAGTCACTCGTGATGTGACCCCCTCGTGTTTACTTACAAACAGTCAATCTACCTCCTGAAACCAAGGCTGTGTTGCCCTGCCCATGGCTGTAACTTTTCCGACTGGCACCACGATTCCCAGGCATTTAAACTTTAAAAAAACCCTGATGGCTGGTCAGCTGATGAAGTTCTGCCTCCGCCGGCAGTGCTCTGCTTGCTCATGAAGAGGTCTCGGCCCACCCCAGCTCTGCATCACGTGTGATTACATATTGGCAGTTACATGATGCTGAGAGCTGCTGCACACTGAATGCACACACTCTCTTGGCAGTCTTCATTCTGGACCTGCTGCGGAGGTCCTCTGAGCAGCTAGCTCGCTGCCCATAGTGTGTTCAAGGCCGTAAGGCACATTCAACATGGCAGCTGCAGTCTGGGAGATGGGGGAGTAATGGACAGCCTCAGCAGCGGGAGGGGCATCTCGGGGAAGGCCGCAGTAAAGGAACTCAGGCCCCAATGTACTCACTGGGATAGGCAAAATTACAGGCATTCAGTGAGATGGTGTTAGAAGCCTGGAGGCAGATGGGTGACCAAGTGGGGTGCAGCAGTGAAGTCAGAATGGAGGATATTTCAGGTAGCTGAAATAAAAATGCACAGCAGCTGAGCACTGAGGTGAAATGGGGCATAAAAATAACACTAAACAAGGATTCAGGAAGGAAAGAAAAATTACCAATGCGGGGGGGTCTGACCTGACAATTTTCAGTGCTGTGGCAGCTGAGCAGGCAATTAAATGGGGCTTACTTCTAACACAAAACATGATTTGGTGGGGTATAAGGAAAAATTACAAGGGTGGAGGGCAATTTTGGTAAACTAAAAGTGGCCTAGAAGTGGGGATTTCTATAATTCTGTGCTGATTCATCACACTGGGGCTGATGTGACCAGGGGGTCTAAGATCAGGAAATGAAAACATGGCTGGCTGGCTAGTGACATTATGAACAACATAAAATAAGAGGGCTAAATAAAAATGATGATATGGGGTGATGGAAAAATGACCATGGGGAGGGGGTTCTTGACTTCTGGTTCAATTTTTTTTTTTACTTCTTTTTATTCACCTTATTTGTACCGTCACCCTGCTCAGTCGGGTCCCTCAATCCTACACAGCATCCCTTAACTTCCCCAGGAATATGCTTCTACAATGCCCCCCCAAAAAAATTTAGAAGGAACACCTGGCTGAAATACCTGGGACTGCAGGGATGGATAAGAGTGACAATTTGAATTTTGATACTTTTTGAGACTCTACAGTTATTGCTTAAAATGCACAAAACTGCATCATTTAACACCTAGATTTTCAAACTTTCCAGAGGGGCATGCCCCCGGACCCCCCCTAGAAGTCTTTGGGAACCCCCCACCACCAAATCCTGGCTATGTCCATGAATAATGGTAGAAAAAAGTGCATATATGGTCAGTAAAAACAATAATAAGAAGGGGCGATAGTAAGCTCTGAGAGAGGGCTACCACTAGAGTGAGAGACTGCTGTGCACTTGTTCATTTTAAACTTTTAGAAACACTGCAGGGGCAGGCAGCAGTGCTTTTTTGGACTTCAGACTTGAGGAATATGGTTATTTTGGGTGTTACAGGGACTCCCACTTCTTGAGGGTCTCTGTAACTGGGACAAACACCTAGGGTGTTTTGGAGAAGCATTTGAGCTGCCATTGGGGTATAGTCTGATCTTTTAAGGGCAGACTGCCCCCAAGTCTGCTGAACACACTTCTGCAGTTAAAACCATTGCTATAGCAATGAGCAATGTGAGCAGTGGGCACCTTTAAAACCTTGGCTCCTGTGAGCAAGTAGAGTGAGAAGGGGTGATAATAAGCTCTGAGAGAGGGCTACCACTGGAGTGAGAGACTGCTGTGCACTTGTTCATTTTAAACTTTTAGAAACACTGCAGGGGCAGGCAGCAGTGCTTTTTTGGACTTCTGACTTGAGGAGTGTGGTTGTTTTCAGCGTTACAGGGACTTCCACATCTTGAGAGTCTCTGTAACTGGGACAAACACCTAGTGTGTTTTGGAGAATCATTTGAGCTGCCATTGGGGCAGAGGCCAGCAGTGTCTGATGGCATCGGGGGGGGAAGTGGGGAAGTAGGTGCTGTTCATTTAATGGAGCATTGGATAGGGGAATTAAAGCAGGTAGGAGTGATGGTTAGCCATTGCAAAGACTGTGAAACACAGAAATTATAGACATAACCATTTAAAGGGATTCTACCTGCTGTACTTCCTGTACAAGAAGTAGTGCAGTTAAAACAAGGAAGTAACATACAACTAAGAAGACAAATAGGGAATGGATACTAATGCTGTAAGTATAGAGGATGGTACATTGGGTTTAAGATGCTTAATATGTAGAATGATCAACATGGATATAGCAAATGAACTGTTAATATACACTTGTGAACAATATAACAAGACTAAAATATTACAAGACACGTTGAAGGAAGTAAAACAACAATTAAAAATATTTAAATGAAAGTTGCAGGTAAATGAAAATGAAATACAGATGGATCAGACTTATGAAGATTTAAATGAAGGCAAGTCAAGAAAAAGAAGGAGAGAAAAAGAACAGGATGGAGACTGGGTTGTAGTAGAAAGAAAAGCCAAAAAGAAAAAAGCTGTAAGAAGAAGGGCAATGAACTTTTCAATAGAGTGCTCAAATAGTTGTGATCCTTTAATTACATTAGATGATGAGGGTGTGACTGGACATATCGAACACAGTTTAGAAGCTAATAGTAATGAAACAGTAAGTAGAGTGAGTAATTGTGTTGTGACAACAAATGTACCAGATGACAGAGACAGAGTCCTAAAGAATACATCTTTTGATGGGAGTAAGAAGTATGGAAAAAAGTAGGGAGTGATAAAGATGGAGCAATACATTTAGAGGTAGAGAAAAATGAGACTCAAAGGGGAAACAATGTGGAGGGAATGCAGATTAATGTTAGACAGAATAATGGTGCAGGACAAATTGATTCTACAAAGGAAAAGGTTAACATTAATTCAAATACTGGGAGGGAAAAGCTTGGTAGAGGGAGACAAACTGTTGAGACTGATGATTATGAGGAAGAAATGGAGCAGGTGAAAAGAGAAAAATATTTATATATTAGGAGATTCAATACTGAAAATATGATTATAGATATACAGCCAAGGACAATAAAGAGATTAGAACAACAAGTTATCTTTCAGGGGCAAAGATAAGAGATGTAAAGGGAATGTTAGGGGATATTATTAAAGAAAAAGATGGATCAGCAGTTTTGATTTTGCACTTGGGGTGAATAATATCAAAAATCAAGGATTAGGAGATATTCAGAAAAAATTTGAAGAAATAAAAATGGAAGCAGAGAAGTTACAATGTAAGATATATTTCCCGGAGTTTTTGCCTGTGCAAAAAGAAACTAGTATAGAAAATAGCAAAATAAAAAAATTAAATAATCGGCTTAGACAGCAGACACTATACAATAATTTGGGTTGTATAAAACATTGGGAGAAATATATTTATGAACCATCATATTTTTGTAGAGATAGACAATATTTAAGTAAGAAAGGTAGTAGAAAACTAGGGATGGACATCAAATTGGTGGTAGATAGTAATTTAAACTAAAAGACAAGGGGAGTGGGGAAAAAATGAGTCCAAGTCAAAGAAGAAAGGAGAGAAATCTGAACGGATACAAAGTAAAAGAAAAAAGGGGGAAATGTCTATATGGTTACTTAATGCAAGGAGTTTAAATATTGAAAAGAAGGCTGAATTAGAAGTAAAGTTGGTTAGTGAAAATATAGACATGTGTATGGTAACCAAAACTTGGTGGGACCCAGAAATGCAATGGAATATGGATATTGAGGGATATAAATTGTATTCCAGATCAAGAATGAATAGAAAGGGGGGGGGAGGAGTAATTATTTATATTAAAGAGGAAATAAATAGCAGTTTATATAAAGAAAGCAAAAATGAGAGAATAGAATCATTATGGATTCAAGTATTGGGGGGTAGACAAAAGATTATATTTGGAATATACTATAGACCACCAAATAATAATAAGGACATAGATAAAATAATACATGAGGAAATTGGACAGATAACAATGGAAGGAGATGTCATTATAGCAGGAGATTTTAATTATCCTGATATCTGTTGGGTAAAAGGTAGCAGTAAGAGTGTTAATAATGGACAATTTGTATGACAGTTAGAAATGGTGGGGTTGGAACAGTTAATATATAAACCAACTAGAGGAGAAAATATCTTGGATTTATTGTTAAAAAATAGAACAGATATCATTAAAGGAATAAAGATAAGAGAACAGTTGGGGAATAGTGATCATGCTATGGTGCCCTTTAATATTAAAAATAAACTTATAAGTATGAAGGGAAAAACAGTTTTAAAAAATTACAATAAAGCAGTTTTCCAAAGAATTAAAGAACAAACAAAAAAATGGAATTGGAAATTGAGTTTAGGAGGTAAAAAAGTAGGGCAAATGTGGGAAGAATTAAAAAAAAAATAAGCTCTTAAACTTAGAAAAAGGATATGTACCAGACAAGAAACTCTATAATAGAAGAGGAAAAAAAAACATTATGATGTACTAGTAAGTTAATAAAAGCTTGCCAAAAGAAAAAGAAGGCATTCAAAAGAATGAAAATATTAGGAACAGAGGACACAGTACGGTATTATAGAAACTGTTTAAAGAAAACAAAACACAATATGAAGACAGCAAGAAGGAAATTCTAAGCTATGTTGGCCTATAGAAAGGACAATGGGAAAAGTTTTTATACATACAGTATATAAATGAACAAAGGAAAGATAAACAATGCATATTGACATTAAACATTGATGGTAGGGAAATTAAGGATTCAGGTGAGATGGCTAATGCATTAAATTAATTTTTTGGATCAGTCTTTGAGGGAGGGAAAGATGTAATGAACATGAAAGCAAATAAAAATCAACGACACCTAGAAATAGTAACTACAAAGGAAGAAGTGGAAAGAATAATAAATAAGGTAAAGGAAACTACATCTGCTGGACCTGATTTGTTGCATCCAAGATATATTAAAGAAGTGCTACCATTTATATCAGAAGCCTTGGTGTGAATATCGAATGAGTCCTTTAGAACAGGAGAGGTGCCTGAAGATTGGAGGCAGGCTTTTGTTGTGTCCCTATTTAAAAAGGGAAAGAGATCAGTAGTGACAAACTATAGGCCAGTAAGCATGACTGCAATCTTGGGAAAAGTTGCCGAGAGTATATTGAAATCAAAAATAGAGGAAGGTTTGGATTTATTGGGTTATATGGATAGAAAACAGCATGGATTTAAAAAGAAATAGAGCATGTGGTACAAGCCATTTATGCTTCTATGAAAACATAAAAGAGGAATTAATTAATAATATACCTATAGATATAATATTTTTAGATTTTCAAAAAGCCTTTGACAAGGTGACCCATGATAATTTGATTGAGAAATTAAATAGAATGGGATTGGATAGTCAAATTGTACTATAGATAAGAAATTGGTTGTGCGATAGAACTCAGAAAGTAAGAATAACAGGTGAACTGTCTAGGTCCATTAAAATGGAAAGTGGGGTCCCTCAGGGATCCGTGTTGGGGCCTTTATTGTTTTCTGTATATAAATTAGTGACTTGCATCAGGGGGTTACCAATCAAGTAGTAAAATTTGTGCATTATATTAAGGTAGGAGGACCAGTAAGAACAATAGAGCAGCACAAAAGGCTAAAAAGGGATGTACAAAAAATTTAAATTTGGGCTAGAAAGAATAAGATGAGATGTAGTATAGAGAAATCAGGGGTAATGTACCTAGGAAAGGGGAATTGGAGAAAAAATATGTACATATTAGATGGAAAAGAATTAAAGGAAGTTGAGGAGGAAAGAGATTGTGGGATAATAATTGACAAAGAACTGAAATATAATAAATAATGGACGGTGGCCATACAAAAAGCAAATAACATGGTGAGAAACATAAAACGTAGTTTTATGAATAAATCAGTGGGATGTATGTTACTAATATGTAGGTCTTATGTTAGGCTGTATTTGGACTTTGTGTCCCAGTTATGGAGTCCATACACAAAGAAAGAAATAGGGAGAGTGGAAAGAGTGCACAGAGATATACTAGGATGATTGGAAATTTAAATAGATATGAATATAGTGAAAGATTAAAAAGGACAGGGTTATTTACATTAGAACAAAGAAGGGAAAGAGGACATTTAATGATATTGTTTAGAATAATAAATAATGACTGAAAAACGAAATGGGGTGAAGATGCAGGAGAAGCCAAAAGGGATGAGAAGTCATGAAAAGCAGATTAAATTGAAAACTGTTACAAAGAAATGGTATATACTATCATTTGTAAATAGAGCAGGGAGACTGTGGAATGTTTTGCCTGTAGAAGTGATGGATAGTAAAATTTAAGAGAAAGATTGATAAATATCTCTTGGGGAACAGGTTGATGTGTACCCACTGAGGTGGGGAACAGTTTATATGGACCAATGGTCTTCTACTGTTCTATACCAAGTATAAATACCAAGTATAAATATCAGAATCTGGTGTCTGAGTAAGCAGAGGTGACCTACCATGAGGTAACAATAATTAGTAGGAAATACAAACAGTGTCAGTGAAAAGAAATACAGCAATGAAGCGTACAGGAACCAATTCATATTGAGAGGGAGAAACAAAAAATAATATCAGTAAGAACTTATACGATTGCTGTCAGCTTCCCAAGATGGTTGAGAGTGCAGAAAGGAGGAAAGTGGGAAAGGAGAAATACATAATTACTTCTGATGAGGAAAGAGTGTGAGTGAGGGGGCAAGGGATAGGTGCAAGAAGTTGCGAGAGGATGAAAGAGTAAGTTAGAGATTTGGGCCGGGATCAGGAATGGAGAGTATAGAAGAAGTCCTGGGTACAGGGGTGGGGATGGGCTAGGGAGGACAGGGGCCAGGGTGGATAGAGAGACTAGGGTGAAGGATGCAAGAAGTCAGAGGGTACTCACATGATAGCAGTGGCAAAAGACTGGCATGATATGCTAGGACCTATGGCAGTGACAGACTACTGGGAAGAATTTCTAGGTCATGGCTCTGAAGAAATCTAATGAGACAATGCTGGTGAGCCTGAGTGATGTCTGGATGAGATTCCATGCTGATGAGATGGCGTAGCTAATGACACCCTTCCCAAGGCAGGTATACATCCGGGGTATTTCGAGGAGGATGTAGATGTATTTCCTAAGGGAGTATGAGCAATGGGAAATATTAACAAGTGAGGAGCTATAGGTTGTTAATTTGTTTAGTAGACTTTTGATAGTCCAGGTACCTAAAGGAAGTAGTAGCCGGGTGGCGAATGGCTGACAAACGACTTCTTTATATAAGATGCAGTGGTGTGTCCTGAAAGGTGTTTTAGTAATGAAGCTCAGAGCCCAATGGAAAAGTATATAGAGCTTGCAAAGGTTGGAAGCAGCGGCACAGTTGTAAATGATGTTACCATAGGCTAGGAATGGCAGGAATGTGGCCTGTACTAGTCTAGGTCTAATGTTAGGGGGAAAGAGCTCTCTGTTCCTGAAGAAAAAGCTGAGTCTTGCTTTCAACTTACTAGAAAGGTAGTCGATGTGCATACTGAAAGAAAGTTTGCTGTCTATCCAAATGCCCAGCTATTTGAATTGATTGATCACATCTAGTGATTCACCTAGGATAGTCATTATGGGTACAGGTGATGTGCTGTGCCAAAGGGAGGGCCTATTGCTACTAGGTGCAAAATAAAGGACCTTGATGTTTTTCATGTTGAGTAGTAGCTTGGAGTTGATTAGGTTGTGCTTTAAGTATACAAAGTTAGCTTGCAGTACATCACGTACTTCGGATAAGGTTGGCTTAGAAGTATATATAACAGTATTGTCCACAAAGAGATGTATTTTGGAGTTGCTGATGTTGGAATCTAGTGAGTTAATCTAAATAGAAAATAGTATAGGGCTTAAAATGGAACCTTGTGGGACACCTCGTTTTATGGTGAGGGAGTCGGAGACCTGACCGCTTGCTTTGGTTTTCTGTACTCTACCTGTAAATTAGCTCGAGAACCACTGAAGTGTGGTGTCAGCCATGCCTAGTTTACTGAGACCACTAAGGATTAAGTTATGGTTGATGGTATCAAATGCCTTGCTGAGATCAAGGAATACAGCACCTGTGACTTGTTTGCAATTGTGCTCAGTCAGCCAGTCGTTGGTGACCTTAGCTAAAGCGGAGGTGGTACTGTGTTTTTGTCTGAACCCAGACTGGGCAGGGCTGAGGAATGAGAACTTTTCTACATGGTCTTTAAACTGGTGATGGATGAGTTTCTCTAGCAGTTTGGCTAGGACAGGGAGGACGGAGATGGGCCTATAATTGTTTAGGTCGCAGGGTCACCTGATTTGAACAAGGGCAAGATATGAGCTGATTTCCAACAGGAGGGGACCATGGCTGAGGAGACAGACAGATTAAGGATATTTTTTATTTAATTATTTATTGGATAGAATCAGAATTACAATCCTTTAAGGATATGAAGGATTGGTGCAGCTAGATAATAGTAGTTTAGCTTGAGCATAAGCATAGACAGCTCACAGAAAGAATATGCAGTAGGCCTAAATGCATTCAGCTTTTAGAAACCCAAGAACATTTATTTTTTACTTATTCATTTATAGAAAAGATTTGGAAGTACTTGGCTTTACAATGGTCTGAACAGCTGTTCCAAACTGTTACTTACCAAAATGTGATGTATGGATCCTTCAGTAGGTCATGGGATAAATGGCATAAAAGTACTCTCTGCTTAATTTTTACAGTAATAAAATGACATATTTGGATGGCCAGTTGTAAGTTTACATTACATTAGCAAGATGGGTCTTATCAAGAACCGAAAGGAAAAATTACGAAAGATTTGCAGAATGTATACTTCAAAGAATGTACTCTCCTTCCACAACATGGACTACTGGAACTTTGGAAGCATCGTCTGTGGATAACAAACTCTGACACAGTTGTGACTTATTTTATCTTTGCCAAAATATGATTCTGCTCTGTATAGAAGGCAGGACATACATATGGTCATCTCTGTCTAATAGTGCCAAACAGTTATAAAGAGGGCAATTTAAGACCAATCCCTGACTATGATTGTGGTGAATAAAGGATTTTAAACCCTGTTACCAGTGAACTGGGGCTTTGCAACACCTTTAATTCGGGTGAAATGGAGCTATGCAACCCCTATGGTTCTGGTGAAATGACATAACTGTTACCCAGTGAATGAGATCTGCAGTTGCTTTTGAACCCAGGTCACCTGCATGTCATGGTATACAAGGAGTCAGATACACTAAGAGTACTGAAACTGTATCCAACATTGTGATCTGCAAAGCCCTTGCAGCCTATGCTGTACAGTCCACAGTACCAGTTTCAGTTTGCACTTGTTGCACAACAGTGTTTTATTTTAATATTAATGTAGCCTAATACATTTATCTTCTGTCAGCACACTTCTGTTAAGCCCTGTTGCTTCTTTTTGTATACTGATTCTAAACAGACATATGGGGATACCAAAACCGGTACTGTTAGCTAATTATTGTAATTAGTTTTAAAAAAGATCTTAATCTAATGTATTATGAAGACTAATATAATACAAGTTAAGTTATGATTGGGAGAACTAGATGGCTCAGTGGATTGATAATGGTTTAAGGAGTCTTTCACCTCTAGATCACAGGTTTAAAGCCTGCACAGGTTGGTAGTGGTTGAGGGCTGTTCAGTGGCCTATGTGAAATTAGTTGTGGTGATCTGTCTTGTTCCCAGTGGTCAGGTGTCTGCATCACAAAACTACCAACACAATTGGCACTAATTGGCACCCTTGTTGGCAGTCTAACAAGAGGCCAAGGATTTGGGCTTGGAGTTTAAACTACCCTCTCACCTACATGGTGGTGCCTTCATGACAGGGTTGAGGCAAATTGGCAGGGCCGTGTGGGGAAGCTTGCATTGTGATTGCCTATGCTGTACCTGTCCTGTGGATAAAGGGCTTCAGTTTCCAGTGCTGTCATTCCAGCACCTTTCAAAAGCACTAAAACTTCAAACACAAAAAAAGAAAACAATCTTTAAAAAAGGAAAAGTTGGCAGGATTTTTAAACCAGTATTTGACAGAAATTGAACCTCTGTTTCATGTGTTCAAATGTTTCCTGCACTGCTCTTCCACCAGTGATAACATTTCATCCTGACAATTGTGATCATTCCCCCATTTGTTTCCCAGACAGGTTCAGGCAAACTTGATCCCCACCCAGGTGTCCACTCACAGACACCAGGGCCTGCTAGGACTAACTTCCTTCACCACCACCATCAGTATAGGCTTAATCTTCTGTTAATACCCTCCCACTCTCCAAGCTGACACAGCATAATTGAATGAGCTCAACAGAGGAGAACCCTCTTAGAGGACTTCCTTTTTCTGATGGCAGGCAAACCAATGGGGGCAAGCTCTTCTAACAGGGAGAGGGGGTGGTGAGAGGCCATTACCGCCCCTTTAGGCATGGTGGCACTGGACACGACAGCTACCAAACCCTGGCTTATTCTCCCTAGACCTCCCTCCACATTCTTTCTACTGCTCAAGGAATGCCTCCAGCATCACTCATGTAGGCAGAGCCCAGCAGACAATGTGGGGTCACTAACATAGTCAATAATGTGCCATCAAGCCACTGTTTGAGGAGCTACTCTAGCAGGTGCCCCTGCTCCATTCACTCAGAATCTGAACATGCTACCTCTACAGTATATCTCACAGCCCATGGAATTGAAGTGGGGGGGGGCCCAGAGCATGGTGCAAACCTGTGTCTCTTAAATGGTAGCGTGATGCACAACCCAGAGTGCACCAGGCTGAGCAAGGCCATTATA
This sequence comes from Neoceratodus forsteri, assembly GCA_016271365.2. Classification (NCBI taxonomy): domain Eukaryota; kingdom Metazoa; phylum Chordata; order Ceratodontiformes; family Ceratodontidae; genus Neoceratodus; species Neoceratodus forsteri. The sequence goes on from CM028129.1 coordinate 467,787,015, forward strand.
GATATGGAGTAGTATTAAGATATGGTCTGGGTTTTCTCTGTTAGCCAGATGATTCTACTCTGCTCTGTCACTTTTTTGCAATGATTTAGTATTGCCCTGGAGGTTTGTACTGGTTCATGCCTGAGGTCATGGATTGAATGGTAACAAGCTGGCTAAATTTTAATCTTGACAAGTGATACTGCTGGTGATAGACTTGAGTTGTCAGGTTGCAGGCTGCAACACAACCTGCAGTTATCCTTCATAACTGTGGGAGGCACTGTGGTCTTATGGTTAGAACAGTTAGATCAGCAGCTTAGGGAACTGGGAGAGTGCTTTCTCAAGCCCCACAAGAACCAAATATTTACCGGGGTGACCTTAAGCAAATAATTTAACCTAAGAGTAAGCAAATGTCAATAGCGCTGATTCCAACCCCCCCCCCATCTTCAGTTTAGCATCTGCACTTTGGCCAAAGACACTTCAGTTCCTTGGTATGGAGGTCTAGCAGGTTAGAAATTGGGGTAAGACATACCACTTCACTATACTGCACCCTCTGCAGTCAGTCCCAGCCTCTTCCATCCTCCCCTGTTCCTTCAGTGAATTTAAAATAAAGCTCAGGCTGCCCCCACCCTCCAAAAAAGAAGTGTCTGGAGGGAGGGTGGGAGTGACTGGTGTAGGGAAAGGAGTGGCCATAGAACTAGCCCTGGCTACCTGGGAAAGGTAAGATTGTTGTTGTGTTTTTTTAATTAATTGCCTGAAGGTTGAAGTGGTTTGAAGTGGTCCAAATGTTTATTTGGGTTGAATCAAAGTTAAAAGTGCAGAATTTTGACATTTTCACAGAATACAAATTCAACTTATTCTTAACTTCCCACTGCTTCAGTCCACCTAGCTGCAGAATCTGGTAGAGTAGGGCCCCACTGGAAATAAGATGTTAAATCTCAGCTGGCTATTTTTGGTAACTAGATGAAAAATCAAACAACATAATGCTGAAGGCAGTGGGAGCAAAAAGAAATCGATGAGACAGTCTGGATAGCAAGATTTCTCTTGAATCTCAGGTGGGTGGAAGCAGTAGTCAGAGCAAATTTTATTATCTAAGCACAACTTCAAGTCCTTCCTGGAACATAAGGATTCTAGAGGGAGGACGGGGTGGTACCTGAGGACTGGAGGAGGGCGGATGTGGTTCCACTTCCCAAAAGTGGGAGCAAGGCAGAGGTAGGAAACTACAGACCTGTTAGTTTGACCTCAGTGGTAGGGAAAATGATGGAATCACTTCTGAAGGAAAAAAAAATGTTGAGTACCTAGAAGCCAGTGGGGCACAGGACCCAAGGCAGCATGGATTCACAGTGGGAAGGTCATGTCAGATGAATCCAACAGATTTCTTTGACTGGGTGACCAAAGTAGTAGACCAGGGAGGGGCTGTGGACATGGCCTACCTAGACTTTAGCAAGGCATTTGACACAGTCCCATACAAAATATTAATATACAAGTTAGCCAGCCTTGGAGCAGGTCCCATGGTGGTAGCCTGGGTAAAAAATTGGATGGACAACAGGACACACAGGGTAATAGTAAACAGAGTCCACTCTGAAGAAAGGGGGGTTACTACTGGGGTACTGCAGGGTTCAGTACTGGGACTGGTCCTCTTTAATGTCTTTACAAGTGACATTGTGGAGGGACTGAAAGGAAAAGTATGTCTCTTTGCAGATGACACAAAGATCTGAAACAGGGTTTATACATAAGGTGGGTTAGAAAGCATGAGAAGGGACTTGTCAAGTTGAATGAACTGTCAAATGTATGGCAGCTTAGATTCAACTCAAAGAAGTACAAAGTAATGCACCTGGGAAACAAAAACCCAGGGGAAGAGTACACAATAAGGGGTGATACTAACAACAACAAAAATGGAAAGATACATGGGGTAATCATATCAGATGATCTAAAGGGGGACAAGCAATGTGAGAAGGCAGTAAGGAGGGCTTGGGTGATACTGGGATGCACAGGGAGAGGCATCACCAGTAGAAAACAGGAAGTTGTTATCCCTCTGTACAGACAGTTGGAAGAACCCCATCTAGAGTACTGCATGCAATTCTGGAGATCCTATCTCCACAAGGACATAGATAGGATAGAGGCTGTCCAGAGGAGGGCAACTAAAATGGTGTAGGAACTGCACCAGAAGACATATGAAGATATACTAAAGGAGCTTAATATGTATACCCCTGAGGAAAAGAAGTGGGGGGCATGATAGAAACTTTCAAGTACCTCAAGGGAATCAACAAAGTCCAAGAAGGTCGCATCTTTCAGAAAAGAAGTGCAAGAACAAGGGGGCACAATTTGAGGGTTGGGGGGGTTGGCTCTGTGGTAATGTGAGGAAGTATTTTTTCACGGACAGGGTGGTGGATACATGGAACGGCCTTCCTGAGGAGGTCATGGAGTCGAAAACAGTGGGGGAATTCAAGAATGCATAGGGCAGACATAATGTAATTCTAGTGGGGGATAGGAGGAAGTAGGCTGCTGGTTAACTAGGATCTGCATCTTATCCATTAGTTAGGGAAATGGGCAGACTAGGTGGGCCAAGCGGTCCTTATCTGCTGTCAAATTCTATGTTTCTGTGTTTCCATGTAGAGGTCTCTTCAAGGCGTTAGTCATGACCATCATAGATTAACTAATATACATTCTGTAAGGGATTATTGTCATCAAGGCACAGATCAGGAAGCACAGGAAAAACCAGGAGCAGTTGTAAAATTTGGAACAAGAGTTTTATTATGAATAGCAATAAAATAAAAAAAATGTTCAAAATAACTATTTACAAAGGCTGAATAAACAGAGAAGATCCATCTGAGTTTTCCTTCAATCTATGTGCCCCCTGCAAGCTATTGCAGCTCTGTCTTATTAGCCTTTGCAACACCCTTCTTAACAAACATCCATTTTTTTTGAAAATGTTCTTGTATATATCAGGCAGGTGCAGCTAGAACACAATGTCCCAGAACTGAGGCCCCTTTTCCACAGCTTCTGCAAACAGCTTTAAAAAATTGCATTTCAGGTTAACCCCTTGAGTTACCAATAGCTTTTTGCAATCATATCAAACTATAAATATATACATTTCAACAGTAACACTATATCATTTCTAAACAAAGGGATCCCAATATCAGTTACATTTCCACATAATGATTTGCATATATTTTTATACCAGCAGATATGCAAGGGAGGAAAAGACAGAATAGCAAGGGAAGACTGAGAAACCATGAGAGGCAAATAATTGCGAGAATGTCGAGGTGATCAAATCCTAGGTCTCACAGGAAAATTTGGTTCCACAACCAGACAAACAAGAGACAGGAAAAAAAAGAACAGAATAGATCCCTGCATTCAAACTCTCCATAACAACTGGGACAAGGTCCTATTCAACCCTGTCACATACACCCCCTCCTTAAGAGGAAACATGTTTATCAAACAGGTTTCCAAAACTTTCTATTCATTCTCTAACATTAGCTTCTAACTTTTAGAAATTAAGCACATGTGCAGTATCCTTTTTTCTATAACAGTACAGCAAATAGTAAAGTTTAAACTCATACATTTGTTTTTTCAACCTTCAGAACCCTCAATTCTTGACAGAAAATCAGCATTGCTTTTCTCTTTACCAGAGTTGTGTATCACCTTGAATTTAAATGGCTGTAGTGCCAGGCACCACCTTGTGATTCTGGATTTGTTATCTTTCATTTGGTTAAGCCAACAGGGAGGATTGTGTTCTGTTATAAGTACAATGTTGGTTCCTAGCAAATAAAACTTGAGGGACTCCATGGCCCACTTTGCTGCTAAACATTTCTTTCCGATGGTGGAGTACCTTTTCTCTCTGGCATGCAACTTCCTACTTATGTACAGAATAGGATGTTCTGTCCCATCTATATGGTGACTCAAGACTGCACCTAGGCCTACTTCTAATGTATCTGTTTGAAACAAAAATGGTTTCTCAAAATCTGGGCTTCTTAAAATGGGCTGACCATAATAGAACCTTAATGGCTTGAAAAGCTTCATCACATTCTGGGGTCCAATTCACATTATTTGGGTACCATTTTTTTTTTATGAGTTCAGTGAGGGAAGTAGCTAACTCAGCAAAGTTAGGAACAAATCTCCAATAATAACCAGACAGCCCTAAAAATGACCTGACATGTTTCTTTGTTTTAGGGACAGGACTGTTAGCTACAGCTTCTATTTTAGAAATTTCTGGCTTGATTTCTCCATTTCCCAAAACATAGCCCAAATATTTGGTTGCCTGCATGCCCAATGCACATTTGGTAGTACCGCTGGAATGTAGCTGGCGCACCATATAAACCAAATGGTATGGTGGTGAACTGATAGAATCCAACAGGAGTGGCAAATGTGGTTTTGTCTCTAGATTCTTTAGCTAAAGGGATTTGCCAGTAGCCCTTGGTGAGATCAAGGGTACTGATATACTTTGCACTCCCCAGTCTGTCCACCAAATAATATATTCTGGGCATAGGATAACTGTCAAATTCTGACACTTGATTAAGTTTCCTAAAAGCAAGGCAGATTCTAACACCCTCCTTCTTTTTTGTTTACAATTACCATTAGAGATGACCAAGCACTCCTTGACTCCTCTATGATACCCAATTCTTACATTTTTTGTATTTCCTTAACCACGTCATCTCTTAATCACTTGGTAACCTCTATGTCTTTTGCCTAATAGGGCAAGCATTCCTTGGAACTATTACGTGCTTGACCCCTTTTTCTCGGCCTGGTACTGTGGTAAAAGTACTGTTAAATGTTTTAGCACATTATGAATTTCTGCAGTTTGTTCTGAGGTTAAAGAACCACCGACACCTCGAGAAGAACTTTCATAAAGGTAATATTTGGACACAAACCAGCTTATATTTCTCAATGGCTTTGTATTTCTTATCCCCATTACTTATTACTGAGGTAACTTGCCTCAAAAATAAGTTATTTGTTTCTTGAGGGTTCAGCAGCTCTGATTACTTCTTCCCAACCTGATGTCATAATACTCTGCGTGTGACATTGAGTTATTCCTATGGTAACAAACTGTGATGTCACAACAGGGCATTTTGATTTCAAGTAGGGAATAAGCTATAGAGGCAGATGAACTCTGAGGAATAAAGATATTGTTTTTGTGTGAATTTCTTTAGTAAAAAACTAATGGAGAGGAGAAATCTATACATGATATATGAACTACAAGCTGACTTGTGTCAAAATATTATATTTTCCAAAGTTTTCCCAAAGGCGTCAGCTGCTCTTTAAGGAAACATTCACCTTTACAGCATCAGCAGTTACAGTTTGTTCCAGTCTATCATAAGCTACATTAATATCTTCTTGATCAGTTTCTGATAAAACTAGTAAAGCAGCTTTTGGCATTTTTATAACCCATTTCTTGAGGAGGTTAGCATGGTATATCTTAATAGGATTTTTCCTGTCATGGGTTTCAATCTTGTAGTTAACAGCGCCAGCACATCTAAACACTCTATATGACCCTTGCCACTTCATTAACAGTTTATTTTCTGTTGTGGGTAACAGGAACAAGACCTTTTCACCTTGCTCAAAAACATTTTCGTTTACCCCATGGTCTTAATATACCTTCTCCTGCTTTTGGGCCTCTTCCTGATTACTATGGGCAATTTCAAAATATTTTGCCAGCCTCTTTCTTAGGGCACACATATAAAACATTATAGATTGTTTCTGAGTGGGGTTACCTTCCCACGTTTCTTTTATCACATCCAGTAACCCTCTTGGCTGCCTAACATACAGCATTTCAAATGGTGAAAACCCTGTTGATGCCTGTGGCACTTCTCTGTAAGCAAAAAGTATTTAAGACAAGTATTGGTTCCAATCTTTCCCTTCCCCTTTTACAAACCTTTTTAACATACATTTTAGTGCTTGGTTAAAATGCTCAACAAGACCATCTGTCTGAGGGTGATACCTAGTAGTCTGTACAGCTCCTTAAGTAATGCAGCACCAACATTACTACCCTGAGCAGTAATAATTTCTTTAGGTATGCCCACTCTGCTGGAAAGTTTTGCAAGCTCTGCTGCCAGTTTTGAAGCTGTGACAGTATGTATTGGAACTGCTTTTGTGTATCAAGTAGCATAGCTGCATACTGCCAGGATAAATCTATTACCCATTTTACTTTTGTCTAAATGACCAACCACATCCATTGCAATTCTCTCAAAAGGTACATCTATCAAGGGTAGGGGCACCAGGGGCACCTTGTCTTTTCTAGTGACTGGGGCTACTTTTTAACACTTAGCACAAGAATTACAATAGGTAGCAACATCTTCATGAATTCCAGGCCAGTAAAATCTATACAGCAATCTGGCAAGGGTGCGATCCTTCCCTGAGTGACCAGCCATAGGACTATCATGTGCTATCTGTAACAACTCAGATCTATACTTTTGTGGTATAACCAGTTGTTCTTTCCAATCTTGTGTCTGAGGTTTAACCCATATTCTGTACAGTAACCCATTACATTTTTCAAACATAGGTTCACCCTATTTTGATTTCACCCCCAACTGCTTAAAATAACCCTGGAGAGACATATCCTTAGCTTGCTCTGAAAGAAAATCATAATCAGTTATCAGCTTAGTTTCAGCATTTTCATATATTAACCCCTTATGTCCATCAGTCATTTGTTGCCACAGTTTCTTCAGGCATCGTCTTTCTTTCCTGGATTTCTGGATCTTGGAGCTGTGCTCAAACAAGCCTGAATCAAAATCAACAAAGGGAAAAGAGTCCCCACCAGCTGAAATTTTCTTTGCCTGATCTCGTCACCACAGCTGCTGAAACATCAGGATTTACTCCCTCTTTGATTAACTCAGTAAATCCTGGAAAGTAATTTCCAATAATCACAGGTACAGGTAACTTAGGTGCTACCCCACTTTCATTTGGTGTGACACACACTTAATGGTCAGAGTCACTTGGGTGGTGGGATTGTACTGAGTGTCCCCATGAAAGAAGATGACACCAGTACCTGTTCCTTTTGCACAGTGTTTTCTCAGCACTTCAACATGCACTAGAGTCTGTCTGCTTCCTGAATCAATGAGTCCCTTTACAGTCTTATCCTCCACCTTCACATCTGGTAAATACTTGCCACAATTTGCAAAGGATAAATCTGCTCTAGTGTCACTCTTCTTATGGCAATTTCTTGCAATATGACCTGGCTTATTACAGTTCTAGCAAATGACATTTTTGGGCACAGATTTGTTACCCCCTGCCAGAGTTCTTATCAGACTTGAAGTTTACAAGGGAAAAATAGTGTCTTACTGGTGCTTGGCTGTTAACTGTCTGCTGTGGCATCTGGCTGGCCATTTGGTAGTCTTTAGCCAAAGAAACAGCCTTTTCCCCACTTTCTGGTTGGTGTTCCTTTACCCAAAGCTGCACATCTGTAGGCAGGATGTTGATGAATTGCTCTATTGCAAATGTGTCGATGATCTGTGGGACTGTTTTGCTCTCTGGTTGGAGCCATTTTATCAGGAGTTCTCTGAGTTGGGTGAAGGCTTCTCGAGGATTGTTGACTGAGTTGTACTTCAGATATCAAAATCTCTGCCTGTAGGGCTCTCCTGAAATGTCGAATCTTTTCAGGATTTCTCTTTTCACCAGGTCATAGTTTTCTGACTGTGCAGTGTCCATATTGCTGTAGGCAGGTTGGGCTTTACCTGTCAGATAAGGTATCAATCTGATTGTCCAATGCTGCTTTGGCCACTGGCAGGCTGTGGCAACTCTTTCAAAAGTTGTCAGGTATGCCTCAGTATCATCCGAGGGACACAACTTTGTAAGTTTAGTGGCTTTTAAGTTGCTTGTATTTTGCTGCTCATCTGGATCTGTTCCAGATCCTCTGCCTTTGATAGCTTGCAAGGCATCCAGCCATTGCTGTTCCTGTCGCTGCATCTCTTCTCACCTCTGTTTCTCCATCTCTTTTTGTTGTATAGCCCACCATTTGAAAAAGTCCATCAGGCATTCAGGTTCTTTCACTGTCTGTTCTTTTTCCATAACTTGTGTTGGCTGTACAATCTCAGCTTGGACTTTTGTCTCTGCCAGTTTGACTGCCATTCTCCTGGCAACCGCTGCTGGACTTGCTGCTGCAGAATCCAAACCTTTTTCTATGCTTTCCTGATACTAAGTCCAGTACCTAAGCACACAACTCCTGGCTTAGAGTATGCATGGCATAACTCCCACTTCTGATACCATCTGTTGTCAAGGCACAGGTCAGGAAGCACAAGAAAAAACAGGATCAGTTGTAAAATTTGCAACAAAAGTTTTATTATGAATAACAATAAAATAAAAAAAATACAATTGTTCAGAATAACTATTTACAAAGGCAGAATAAACAGAGAAGATCCATCTGAGTTTTTCTTCAGTCTCTGGGTTCCCTGCAAGCAATTGCAGCTCTGTCTTATAAGTCTTTGCAACCTCCTTCTTAACAAGCATCCTGTTTTTTTTTCTAAAATGTTCTTGTATATATCAGGCAGGTATAGCTAGAACACAATGTCCCAGAACTGAGGCACCTTTTCCACAGCTTCTGCAAAACAATTAAAAATTGCATTTCAGGTTAACCCCTTGAGTTCCCAATATCAATTTGCAATCATCTCAAACTATAATTATATACATTTCAACAGTAACACTATATAATTTCTAAACAAAGGGAACACAATATCAGTTACATTTCCACATAATGATTTGCATATATTTTTATACCAGCAGATATGCAAGGGAGGAAAAGACAGAACAGCAAGGGAAGACTGAGAGACAGTGAGAGGCAAATAATTGTGAGACTGTTGGTGTGATCAAATCCTAGGTCTCACAAGAAAATTTGGTTGCCAACGAGGCAGATAAGAGACAGGAAAGGAAAGAACAGAACAGATCCCTGCATTCAAACTCTCCATAACAACTGAGACAAGGTCCCATTCAACCCTGTCATAATTATCTACAACTCAGCTTCACTGACTGCAGTTGGTGCAGAACATGTCAGCCAAACATATTGCCCCTGTGCTGCACAAACAGAATTGACTGCCAATAAACTGGTGGGATGACTATAAAAAGAGTAAGTTACTTTTGAGAAACCTTTGAAAAACATAACACTTAGACACAGTTCAGTTTATATTTATATATTGTATATTGTCTGCATATCCCTTCCCTTTGTTCATCATTACTAGGCTAATTTGCATGGAAACAGAATCCTTGTCTCCTAGAGTTCATCTTCTTCTTCTGCTTATGATCCTTTGCTAAAGTTATAGGGCATGATTTTCAAACAGTTGCATCCCTTTTCCAAACATGACTGCAGAAATCTGACTGAAATGTTAGATCACAAAAAGTAGGTCTAACTTTCTGGATGGAATCCTGCAGTTGTGTTTCTGAAAAATGGATACATGTCCTGCAGTTGCAGCAGAAATTGCTGTAAATGGTAAGAAATGCTGTAAATGCATCCAGATGTCTGTTAATATGGAAGCAGACATTTTGATGAATCTGCATGAATGTAGCATGTGTCCAAAATATGGATGCAAGTTCTGCATCCAGCCATTTAAAAAATCCTGCCCAAAGGGGTGGGGGTGGCCTCAGCTCAGCTAAGCAGGTGGCCATTTAGGCATTTTACTTTGAATGACATCACTCTACATACTAAGTAATCTATATTTTTCCTAGAGACTTTTCACAAACCAAAATGATCTTCAGAATATGAGTGATGATGAAACACACCTTTGTTTTTATTTTCCCTATAAGCTCATCCAATCCATGGCAGTTCATTGCCAAATTTTCTAACACCAACATTGAGCTTTCCTGTCTGAAGAGCCATGGCAGTGCAATGCTGATAGACTGCATAGAAGCTATGTTTGCTCATCTTCTCATGGGTATGGATGACATTAGAGGATTCACTGCTACCAACAGCAAGGCTGTCCAGGGATTGTATGCTACAGTTGCCACCGCAGAGCAGCACTGAGTCTATACAGACACTGCAACCCACCACCTCCAGGCTAAGCTGGAAGACAAGGCTAAAATCATCCACCAGCTTCAAGAAAAGATGGATCATCTCGAGAATAGGGGAGATGTAATCTGAGGTTTGCTGGACTACCTGAGAAGGCAGAGCTCTATGACAACATTTGTTTTCTGTGTCACATTCTGCCTTCCCTTGTTAATCTCACTGGAAATCCTATCCCCCTCCAAAGAAGGGCAAAAGAAGGTCCATCCTGCCTACATTTCTATGTTATTAGGTGAAAGAGGGTCTTTGGAGGAGGACCAGAGAGCTGGGGCACCTTGAGTGGCCAGGCCACCTAGTTATGATTTTCCAGCATTTCTCACAGGACTTAATGAATAGACAGATGGAGAGGGCCTACTCAGCTTTTCACCAGTGGTTACACTTGCTTGGCAAATTCTTATCTTGTGATGTACCCTGCTTCTACATGGATGGTGGTAAATGGAGTGTCAATGATCTTCAATTCCCCAGAAGTCCTGATCACATTCCTATTTACCTAGTGGCCAAGGTAGACATCTGTCCTGGCTGGATTCTCTGTGATACATTTCCTGAGGAAGGATCACAGGGGCGGGGATGCGGCCATCTGTTTTAGATCTGACCTGATCTTTTTGGTGCACCCAGAAGAGTCTAGCTCATCATTTGAATGCATGGCCATACATGTGGATCTAGGTGCAGGTTGCAGAATCCTTCTTGTGTTCTAGCTTCCAGGGCATGAGAGGGAATTTCTGCAACAGGGAATAACTTCATCACCGAGAAAGTGTTGGAGTTACCCAGATGGTTGCTTCTAGGTGACTTCAATGACTGGATCAACGATGAACTCTCCAGTCTGGACAAGACTTCCTCCAGTTGATGGATTCACTGGGCCTTGCGCAAGTTGTTACTACTGCAGCCCACAGAGATGGTCATATCTTGGACTTGGTATTCTCACTGGGGCTCAAGGTAGATAACCTTGAGAATGATTCAGTCATGAGTCATATCACTGCATGGCAGAGTTCTTTCTCAGGGTCCCCTCTGGTAGTCCTCTTCCGGTGGAGATTTTCCACTACTGCCCTTTAAAGGAACTGTCACCAGCAGGACTCCAGGCAGTGATGGACCTCATGGGTGTGATGGTTGCTTGTGGGATAGGTTCAGGAGAGGTGGTGATAGTTTCTAAAAGGGCTATTAATTTGGCTCTTGACTGTTACTCCAGTTCAAAAATGACCCAGGTCTTCTCACTTGAGATCCCTGCACCTTGATGGGGAGCTCAGGGAGATGAAGACCAGGGGTTGGAGGTTGGAGCATTGTTGGCAGAGGCCAGGGACTGAGGAGGACAGACTAAGTTTGAGAACTCACTACGGAGAGCATCAAACAACAATCTCTCATAACAAGACATAATTCTTGTCCAGGGTGATTGCTGCAGGGAGGAACAGACTGGCTAAACTCTTCTTGATGGTGGACAGGTTGCTTCATCCTACACGTCTTCAGCCAGTTAGAGCAGTGTCAGCCATCAGATGTGAAAAATATGCCCTGTTCTTTTCAGATAGTGTGTCCTCTGTCTGGGGCTGTCATGGCTTTGAAATGGAGAGATGGTCATCAATAGGAGCACTCCTCCTGTCTGGAGTGAGTTTAGGCCAGTGGGGTGAAAGAGGTCAGTGAGGTGGTTTTGAAGCTGTGACTCAGTTTGTTGTGAGCTGGATCTTGGCCCAACACATCTCTTAGTGGTCTGTGTGGAGTCCATTGCTCTAGAGTTCGCTGAGATTGTCTGGTACTCACTCTCAGATGGGCTGTTCCCTAGCACCTTGAAAGAGGCACTGATGAAGCCCCTTCTGAAGAAACCTTCTGTGGACCCAGACTGCTCAGAAACATAGAAACATAGAATTTGACGGCAGATAAGGACTGCTTGGCCCACCTAGTCTGCCTGTTTCCCTACCTAACTGATAAGCTGCAGATCCTATTTAACCAACAGCCTACTTACTTAGTGAATTATAGACCAGTCTCTAATTTCCCCTTTTTATGAAAGGTTATTGAGATAATAGTGGCTTTGTAGCTTAAGCCAAATCTCACTTCCTTTGGCATCTATGAGTTTCTCCAGTCAGGATTTAGGTTGAGGCACAATACAGAGAGCCATGTTAGGGTGCAAAATGATCTCCTCAGGGTGAGAGATAGAGGGGAACAGTCAGTTCTTGTTCTACTCTGCCATTCCTCAGCATTTTGCTCTATGGCCCATTGTTTGCTGTTGGATAGCCTTAGGGAGCTCTGCGGACTCACAGGCACTGTCATCAGCTGGTTTGAGTCCTTTCTCACAGACAGGATGCAGAGGGTGGTCACGTGGAATATTTTCTTGCCTGAGGACCCTGTCATGTGGAGTTTCACAGGGTTCAATTCACTCACCCATGATGTTCACAGTGTACATGCTTCCCTTGGGAGATATCATTAGACGTTACAGCATGGAATTTCACTGCTATGCAGATAACACGCAGCTGTATTTGTCATCCACTCCTGGACACGGTATGGTTGCTGTACTGAATTCATGCTTGGCTGAGATCCATGACTGGATGTCCTCTAGCCAGCTGAAGCTTAACCCGGACAAGATGGAGGTGTCTGTGGTTGTGCCTATTCATTGGTGGGGTGTAGAGCTGGTAGAAAAGGCAGCTGGCTTGCTGCTTGGTTCCTTTCCTCTTACTGCCTCTGCCAAGGTGAAGAATCTGGGTGTCATCTCTGATAATGGATTGACACTGGAGGATCAGGTATCATCTGTTGTCTGAAGTGGCTTTTACCACCTCAGGAACATCACCTTGATTAAAGCCTTGATCCTGCCTGATGACTTACCCTCACTGGTACATGCTTTTCTGACCTCCAGACTCGACTACTGCAATGCTCTGTACCTCGGGGTGAATGGAGGGGTCCTGCATAACCTACATATGGTGCAGAACGCATTGGCCACATTGCTGATGGGCCTTCTAATGCCCTGTCATGTGTTCCTGGTCCTCCGTGGTCTGCATTGGCTGCCAGTGCGGCGGCAAATTACCTTCAGGGTCAGTTTACTGATCTATTTAAGCCCTATATGGACTGGGCCCTAGCTATCTGTGTAACCTCATTACTCCTCTTCATACCCACCACTCTCCCTCTCCCTCTCCTCTGAGGTGAATCTTAAGGCTCGGCTGAAATTGTTTGGTGACAGGGCCTTTGAGGTAGCTGGCCCAGCCCTGTGCAACTCACTTCCAAGATCCTTGAGGGAAGCCACGTTGCTGGAGGCCTTTAAGAGGGCCTTGATATCATACCTATTCAAAGAGGCCTTTGGACTATAGGCAATGGCTCCTGATTCACTGGCTGGTTCTCAGAATGCATTTTATTAATATTGATTACTATTTATTTGATTTTAATGTATTGTTTTAATTTGTATTTTTAGTTGGGTAATATTTACTGTGAGTTTTATTGCTGTTTGAACTATTTTGACTGTGAATTGTCTTGAACTATGTACAGTGCCCTGAGCCCAAGGGAATGGGCACTGTACATAGTTAAATAAAGGTTTGCTTACTTACTAATTACTATTACATTTTGGGATTTTTTTACATTAAAAAAATGTGCTGTGTAAATGCCAGATCCTATCCCAGTCCTTCCTCCCTCCAACTTGGCTTTCCTGCTGTTTTGCGTTCCCACCACTCTGACTGCTCATGAACTACTACATGACTGTGCAGCTATGCAGTGACATGTGCACACTCAAGGAGCCACTTGTAAGGATCAACTCACAGACTGCTCCCTCAGCTTTTGGTTCACCTGATCTTCTCTGAGTTTGCAGAGCTCTGAATGTTACACCTCAAACTACAAACCAGTCAAATGAAATTTTGTAATTGAGTGTAGCACACACACTTCTGGACATGTTACTGTCCTAACATAAAAATCCCTACTATAAGCTGGCCCAGTGGCATGGACGGCTGAGGCATCATGCCTTGCTTCCTACCACACTGGCGACCTGTGTTCGCGAGCAGGCACAGGTCGCTGGGGGTCGGCCGGGGGGGTTGAGTGACTGTAGGATGGCTCTTCTCTCTTGGGGAGATTGGCTTGGTCTTTCCACCGCATGACTTCCCCCAGGTGGAGGCCTGAGGATAGGATGGGGCAGGGATGCCAAGAGATGGGACAGTGCTGTGGGACTCCATAGTGTGAGCATACCTCCACATGTACCATACGCACACATTGATGTGTCATGCCCCAGCAATGGGAAGGAAGGAAGAAAATGTAGGAAAAACCCTCCCGGGCAGCAGGATAATTGACCAGCCTTCCACATGCCCTGCAACAGTGGCCGGGCACAACCACAGTCCTTGGGCTGATGACAAGGTGCAGGTAAGCCCCAGATGAGCTGGGTGACAGGGCTGGGGAGTCAGTCATGAAGGGGGCCTGTATCAATGTAATTTAACTGGAGTTAAATAAGTGCTGTAAAGGAAGTTATATTGAATTCTTTGCAGTCTATCAGATCCAGAACACATATTGACATGGTTAATAGTGGATCCCCAGTTCCCTGACTCCAAAATGATATCCAAGTCATCATTCCATCCTCCTGTGCTTTAATTTGCAGTATAGGTGCAGCCCCGAAGAACAGCTTGTAAAAGACAGCCAGGGGGAGAGAGCCAGGTTGAGGGTAGAAGAGGATCTCCTCAATAGGGGACAACAAGATTTAACAACTGGAGATATATTGCCAAATTTGCAAATAGACAAAGAAATCTCCTATCTGCAAGGAGAACTCCTCCACCATCACAGAGAATGGTTTCAACATCCTTCCCTTGTACAGATCTTCTACACATCTGAGCCCTTTTTTCCCTCCATCTAATCAGGGCCTGATGTAAATGAATATTACAATTTCTCTTCTTTTTACAGATAGCCACAAGCTTAGAGATGACCCCTTTAGGTGATTAATGAATTTATGGGAGCCATGCCATATTCTACTTAACTGGTGGGCGTAGGGATTGCCTTTCAGTGCAAATGACAGCCCATCCAAACCAGGAAACAAATAGCCTCACAGCAGCCCCAATGTGTCCCTTTCCCCTCTAATATTATACCAGTCAGGAGGACAATCCCACTTCCCTTCTTACAGAAGGGCACGTTGGGCATCCCAGTAATAGTATTTCACATTAGGTAAGGCCAGTCCACCTTTATTTATAGGAAGTTGTAGTACACTTCTTGGGATCCTAGCTTTCTTCTCTCCACATATAAATCTAGTCAAATACTGTTAAGGGTTTTGAAACATTTCTCTGGACCCTGTATGGGTAGATGTTGAAAAAGGTAGAGACATTTAGGAAGTATATTTATTTTCAATGATGTTGATTTGGCCAATAAAACTAAGCAGTATAGGCCTTCCCACCTCTCACAGTTCTGCGTAATCAAATTCAAGAGTCTATCATAATATAATAAGTGTTGAAAAGTGGTTCGTGGCACATAAGCTAGTCCTAAACCATAAAAAAAAACAAAATCCATGCTTTTCTCAAGTCCACAAAACAAGAAAAGGCAAACACCACTCATCATCAACACATCCTTGGGATCCACTCTTGAACAGGTGGCTACTTTCAAATATCTTGGAATCACCTTTGATCAGGGCCTCACCTTTGCAACTCATATCGATAGTACAGCCAAAACTATCAATCAGCGGCTCGGGATACTGTACCGGAACAGACAGCTTCTCACCTTACCAGCACTGAAGCTAGCTATTCAATCCTCAATCATCTCAATTGTTGACTATGGCCTAATTGTATATGGGTCTGCCTCTACTAGTGTGACTTAAGCGTGTCAACCTCCCTTAACAAGGCCTGTCAGTTGCTTACTGGCGCTCATCAACATACTCACACCTGCGAGCTATGCTGAAACTGGATGGCTTCAACTCTCAAACCGCCTAATGTACCTTACCTGCCTTATGGCTAAAAAATCCATTTGGGGCCTCACTCCACCATGCATTCAAGACCTGGTATGCCAGAACACAAGTGTTCGACCCACCAGAAGATCAGAAAATCAGCCCCTTCAGGTCCCCCGTTGTCGGATTTCCCAGGGCCAGAGATCATTTGCCTATGGTGCCCCCTCCTGGCTAAATGCACTCAGCACCTCTTTCACCTCCTCTACCTCTTTAGGTGCATTTAAATCTAGCCTATTCTCTCACCTTGCCACCTCCAACTCCTACGACTGCTTTGACTAATTCCTCTCTATTTAAGTTGTTGCTCTCCAGCCCCCTTTACCTGACAAAGGCCCGGTAGATGATTCCTTTCCACTACCTGTGGTTGGCTCCCCCTCCTTTCATGTATATGCCCTATCTTCACATTACCTTCCTGCTTCCCCCCCTCCTCATTTGGTTGCTTATTGAATTAATGTGTTTCACCTGGTAATTACTGTGTCCTTGCACTAATGTTTTTTTGATACTTGTTCAGTCTATGTTTATAGCATTCCACAATGTACTTTACTTGTGTCATTCATTGTAACCTTATTGCTTGTACCTAATTTGATGCGGAACCTTTGTAAAAGAGCCTTGGCTCAAAGGTATTAATTCCTATTACTTAATAAACAAATAATATTTAAAATAATTCTTTTGAAATAACAAAGGGTCCTGGCATTGAGATGTAGACTCCTAGGTACTTAAACATGTCAACCACTTTCATATTTAAGGGATTGTTAACTAGGTGTGAATGAGGCCCAGGTCCATCAAGTGAAATCTCACTCTTGGATCAGTTAATTTTATGACTAGAGATTTTACTGTAGTCACGTAATAGCTAGTGTATTCTGGGGAGCCCACATCCAAGCTGTTAAGAAATATAAGTAGACTGTCAGCAAATAAAGAGATTTTAAGGTGAATATCACCTGACTGAAAACTGGTACAGTAATGAGGTTGTCAGACCATATTGCTGCAGCCAAAGGCTCAAAGGTCAACACATACAACAGTGGGTAAAGGGGACATCCCTGGCAGGTTCCCCTAGTGAGAGTTAATGGCTTTCTTAGTCTTCCATTGACTGAAATCTGAACTAAGAGGGTTCTGATATAAAGTGGAAATCCATATGACAATATTACTCCCCATACCAAATTGTTTAAGCACGGTGAACATGTACCCACACTCCATGCGGTCAAAAGCCCTTTCAGAAACAAGGGCCAAAACAGCAGTGCCATGTCCAGTTGGCCCTTGCCCCACCTCCAAATGATATTTAATGCTTTATGCACATTATGTTTACCTCGCCGACCCTGGACAAATCCTGCCTGGTCAGTGTGCATGATAGGAGGTAGCAGCTTTTCCAATCTGCAAGCCAATACCCCTGCTATTATTTTGTAGTCAGCAGTGAGCAACAAGATGGGCCTACATGAGCCGCACAACACCAGATTTTTACCCTGCTTAGGAAGGAGAATTATTACAGCAGACCGCATGGATAGGGTTGCAGCACACCGCTTTCCATGCATTCTTGGATCATGTCACAGAAAGATTCCTGGAGTTCTGAGATAAAAGTTTTATAAAAGTCAATAGGGAATCCATCAGGACATGGGGCTTTCCCTCCCTTAAGGTGTTTTATTGCCCTCTGAACTTCTCCCCATGTTATATCAGTCTCTAGGTCATAATTTTGTTGTGGAGTAATGCTAGGGATTGGGACTTTGTCCAGAAAATCCTGGATGCCATTTCAGTTGGTTGTATATCAGTTGCTTATAGTTTCTGACAGAAAATATGAAAACATTCACATATGTCCTATTCAGTATGTTTAGCAACCCCTTCCCAATCCATAATTCTTTTAACACATTTAGCACTTTCCTTTTGTTTTAATTGCCATGCCAATAGTCAAGTCCCCTTCGAAGTAACTAGTAGCCTGATTCAGTATGATTGTGCATTCTATTTTGGAGTTGAATAGTCGATTAAAATCCCATTTTAGTTAATGAAACTGCTGGTAATCGTTGGATGTGGGGTTATGTGCTGCTTCTCAGCCTGGGCAATCTGTTGATCCAGATCAGAGTTCTGTTGGTTTTCAAACTTCTTGCTATGGCTGGAGTTGGAGATAATGTCCCCCCTTAGGACTGCCTTTAAAGCCTCCCATGTAGTGCTGCCTGAAATACCACCCCTTTGGTTAACCTGTAGAAAATGAAAACTCCATTCTCTAATATGAGCAACAAAGTCAGGCTTATTTAAAAGAATGGGGCCTAATTTCCAGGTCCTTGAGGCCACAGAAACCCCCACATTCTGAAGGTTGACCAGCACTGGGATGTGTTCCATTACATCTATGGTTCATGCCCCACTATCTGAATGGAGGAAATAAGGTTTTGGGAGAGCAACATAGAATGTAGCCTATTGCAGTAGGATGCAGAGTGGGACTAATAAGTGTATTCCCTGCCAGTAGGGGAAGAATATCTCCAGGCATCAATTAAAGAATGATCGTCCATTAAATGTATAAATGCCTTAGCATTACCAAACAGGGGTGCAACAGTAGGAGATGACCTGTCAAGGACAGTATCCTTAACAGAATTATAGTCTTCACAAAACACACAAGGGCCCTCAAATCAACCATCTGTACTGATAGTTTATGGAAGAATTCTGGACAATTAATGTTTGGTCCATATATGGAATCAATAGCCAGTTTTAGTCTAGTATTTAATTGCACCAACACTAATACATTCCTGCTGCCTTGATTTGCACAATATTTGATAACCACCCTCAGGAATGTGAACATAGCCAGACTGCTGCACTCCTAGATTTTGAAGAGAAATAGGAGCTATACCATTCACCCCCCCAATTCTTAACCATGTGAGAACCTTCCTTCTCTGTCATATGTGTTTCCTTCAAGCAGATGATGTTGGTTTTCATGGCCCTGATTTTTGCTACCACCCTCTTATGCTTAATATGTGATTGTAAACCATTCCTATTCCAAGACCTAATAAGAAAAATATTGTCAGCCATTTTCAAAGACTGAAGAGACCCTACAAGGCTGCCATGTAACAAGAGCCATAGTTAGAAACGGAGTTATTCTACCAGTATCATATTTTAACATTTAATAACCCAACATAAAAAATGTAAAACCTTGTGAAAAACAACCTCTTCCCAACTTACCCCAAACTCTCCCACTCTCTGTTAAGAGTAGAACAGCAACAGAGAACATTCTATAGGAATATCCCCCCCATTTCTCCCTCAGTTTAAAATAATTGACATATTAGAGTCATGTGCACATTCCAAGGGGTACTAGCAATACCCCATGAACTTTGAGAACACCTTGAACCTCCCCTTCCTTCCCAACATACCATCCTATCCCATTCAGAAACATCATAACCAAACAAGCACAACATTGCCAAAACACCCCCCCAACCCCTCCACTCCCCTGGTTAGCACTCGAAGAGTGCAGTATCCCACCTGTACTGTGAAGGATACAGAAGCAGGGCTAAGCACCTATGATATCAATATTAGTTGTGTGCTACATTAATGATTGCAGCATATCAGTGAAACAAATGGGGGGGGGGCAGCCCATCCCACAACCGCAAGGCAGGGAAGAGCAACCCACCCACCACATCAGGCAAATTGTAAACCAGTTTGCAGCAGCTGATCAGAGCTGACTGGTTGCCAGCCAGTGTGAGCCTGTAATCAGTCGAGAAGTGACTTATCATCCTTAAAGAGCTAGACAGGTTGGTAGGAGAGCAGCATCAGGTAGACCAGTAAGTTGAATGTTGAACCATTTACATGTACCTCTGTTCTTCTGGTCCTCTGCTCATTCAAATAGGGAATCCACTTAATCCATTAAGATCTTGAGGTCCCTTAGCAAGAGTGTTGCCAGTTCCTGGAGTTCAGTGATGTGAGTCTCTGCTTCATCCAGCTATTCATTGTGTGAAGCAGAGGTCTCTGCCAGTCCTGTTGTAATGGGCTGCAGGTATGTTATCTGTGCAGTCACATTTTTGAAATCTGCCTTGACCTACTGTTGAAAATTTAGGATGAGAGCTGCAACTGATTACTCCTGGCCACCTGTGTTCTTTTTTTTCCCTCCTTTGCTGCCATGATCTTTGACTGGGTTCTGGCTTCACCAGGAGGAAAGCCAGCGTTGTTAATTGGTTCAAAGGCAGTAGTAGATAGTCTTTTGAAAGCTTTCCCAGATACCGTCAGACATAAACAAATGTTTCCCAAGTGGCTATTTTGATGCTCTTTGGCTTAAAACATAATAAAGCTGCAATTTGCTTGGTGCTAGCAGGAGCCCAGCTAAAATCCATCCACCATTGTTGGCTGCCAAGCCATGCCTCCTACCTGCCCCTTGTTGTCAGCTGTAAATATTGTTACAACATATGCACAGTCAAAACGAAACAGCTCATAATTCCCCCACCAGCAGATACCCTGTTACTCTTTACTATGCTCGAAGCCTACACACCATGGGAACAAGACCTGCACTGTTACAGAATGCAGGACCTACAGGAATATCTGGAAAAGCTAGAGAGGTGGTCCAGGATCTGGCAGCTTTGCTTCAATGCCAAGAAATGCAAAGTTATGCATATTGGAACCAAGAATCCCAGGACAGAGTACTACCTGGGTGGAGTCCGAGTATCTGCATCAGAGGGGGAGAAGGACAAGGGAGTGATGATCACTAGTGACCTGAAACACTCCATGCAGTGCAAGAATGCAGCAGCAATGGCAAACAAGATGCTGAGATGCATATCTAGGGGGATCAGTAATAGGAGAGAGGAGGTTATACTGCCCTTGTCCAGGTCACTGGTAAGGCCGCATCTAGAATATGGAGTTCAGTACTGGCGCCTACACCTCAAAAAGGATATTAACTTGCTGGAGAAGGTCCAGAGGGGGGCTATAAGCATGATAGTGGGTCAGCAGGGTAAGACATATGAGGAGAGGTTGAGGGCACTGAACATGTACTCCCTGGAAGACAGGGGAGAGAGAGAGGGGACATGATTGGGACCTTCAAGTACTTGAAAGAGATAAATAAGGTTGATAAGGAGAGTTTCTTTGACCTGAGTGGCAACCATAACACTAGGGGGCACAGTCTTAAGCTGGAGGGTGGGAGGTTTAGGAGGGAGGTCAGAAAGCACTTCTTCACAGAGAGGGTGGTGGACACTTGGAATGCACTGCCAGAAAAGGTCATCTCATTGAAGACAGTGGGCAGCTTTAAGAGAGTCTGGGATAGGCATAGGGGGAAAGTAAGGATCATGGATAGGGAGGATTGGATGAGTGGGGAGGGAGGGTAGGGACATTAGCTCAAGCTGTGTACCCACAATATGAGCAGACTTGATTGACCAAATGGTCTTCTTCTGCTGGTTTCTTTGTATGTTAATATGTTTGTATATATGTATGTACTGTATGTATGTATGTATGTGTGTTAAAGCCCCAGCAGCTTGTGGAAGTAAACTGCTTCATACTCCTGTCAAACATGGAAACTCCAGGCTCCACAAACTTAATGGTCTTGACTCTTGAATCTGCTAAGTAAATCCATGCTGTGAGTGCCTCTGAACTGCACCACCCGACCTTCCTGAATCTACTGCCTCAGGACATTGCATGTGGTATGATGCAGGATCATGGCCTTATTCTGGTCTAATTGGTATCAAACACTTTCCAGCTTTGCACATGTGCACAAGCCTCTCAACCACTGCAGCAGATTATGGAGCTTGGAAGCACCTTATCATTGTGATGACTATGGTTTCCCATCATCACTCTTCAAAGCCAAACCACGAACTGAGGAATGAAGGTAAATGCTATATAATTGCTGTCAAAGGGGTTTTCAACTTATGTTAATATCTCAGCCATTTTTAGGAAGTTTAACCCCAAATATTTAACATTGGGTTTTTGCAACCCCACCTCATGAACACTGCACTGTAATTTCATTACTCAGTTCCAAAAGGTGATTTTGTGGTCACTGCACAGAATCACCTTTCGGGACTGATTAATGAAATGACAGTGTCAGTGTTCATGAGGAGAGGTCCCAAAAAGCCCATGTTAAAAATATGGTGCAAAAAATCCCCAAAATGACTGTGTTACCAGCGTGCGGTGCACAGTTTCTATGCACGCTTGTAACTTTGCAATTTTTAATATTTTCACTCTAGATTTTCAACATTACCATTTTGTCATACCTCCTCATGAACAGTATAGCTGTCATCTTTCACGTCCTGTCCAAAATGTATTTTCACACCTGTGGCACAGAATGGCATGGTCGCTGTGCGAAATCACCTTTCGGGACAAATGAACAAAATGGCTGTGGCACTCTTCATCAAATAGGGTCCCAAAAATTCCATGTTGAAAATTTGATTAAAAAACCTCCAAAGCATGGTCGAGTTACATGCTGTCATTCAAACATTTTTAACCACTAGTGTAACTTTGGTCATTTTCAATATTTTCACACCAAATTTTCAATAATGCCATTTTATTACACCACCTCATGAACAGTACAGCTGTCATTTTTCACATCCTGCCTGAAACATGTTTTCACACCTGTGGCATGAAATGTCGTTCTCCCACGGATTTGTTTGTTTTATTTTGTTAATCTTGTAAGAACACTGGGACAAGCCCATTTTCAGTTCCAGCCCGAACACATATAACAATACAACCACAAAACATAAATACACAAGCAAAAACAACTGATAATTAAAAATATTTACGTTCACGTGAAGCAAGCAGCCATATTTTCAATTTTCTTTTATTTCTTTTCAAATGTACAAAAAGTTTTAAGATCCTCAGGCAAACTGTTACAAAAAAACAGAGCAGCCACAGAAAAGGCTCTAGAACCAACTTTGGTGGAACAAGATTTGTTGAGGAGAAGTGTTCCCTTAAAAGATCTAAGCTTCAGTATCGAACATCGAACCCTCAAATTTGAAAGTTATCACCTATGGGGTTCATGAGGTGGGGTAATAAGAAGACTATGTTCAACATCTGGGGTCAAAATAGGAAGAAAATGAGAAACTTATGCCCATAACTGATGAAATCTTAAATATTTGCATCCCACATTTTCAACATAGCCTTCTTATTACCCAAGCTTCTATATTCCAATGCTGTCTAAAATATGACAGCTTGTCCAATCATAGTTCAGGCAGACTTTTTCTCCCACTAGAAGTTCAGCTAACACAATACACCTCTGCCACTTAAACCATGCACGGAAACATTCGGCATTGACAAATACCTGTTTATATTTTCTTAGCTGTTAAGAGTAAGCTGTATTTTGAAACTTGCCATAGTCCACTCTCTGGAGAGCTCCAGCTCTTGGGGGTAGGGAAGGGATCTGTATGATAATTTCATCCCAGTTCTGTTTCATACTCCCTGCTGACACAGGATGATACCCCCTCAACCTCTGGCCTGTATTGATTATTACAGGTGGTTAGGCTATGGAGAAGTATACATATGCAAGGTGCTGGGCTTGGTGGAAGAGGTGTGCCATTTTAACTCTTTATTTAGAGCATATAGAAGTCAGCTACACTTCCACACTAGCAGATGTTAGTGATTCTCATATCCTGGGTTCTTGATAATTGATTTCCAATCTTACATTCCTGAGACCCACCTCTATCATTCCTAGCCTGGAGGCAAGACCTGAATATTTCAAATAGGCTCCATCATGATATGCTTCTGCCCCTACCAGAAAGATTCCTCATCATGTAAGTCCACAAGCATCCCCCCTCCAATCCGGTATAGCATCCTAACAGCTAACAGCCTGCTTCTCCCCCAGTACCTGGAGGTAGGTACATTGTAGACCTGGTATCCCCTTATCTTACTGACCCACACCACCTTGGTGTCTTTTATACATCAACCCTTACACCATGGGGGAGGATATCTATCACCCCAGTCCTGTATGATATGTCTTTTACAATGTTATTGAACCAGGAAACCACAGCATCAACATGTGGTTTCAGTGCTACTCAGAGAAATGATTTTTCTCTTTTGTCTAGCTAGTCGAGCTAAGATCACCCTCATGGGAGCATGTAGGTTATTATGGGCTTCCACCTGGTTGTAAGTATTTAGCATTATGCCTCAAGCCATTGTGTCAATGTATTTAGTTATATCTTGCTTTCTGTTATATTCCACCTTACATACTGTTGGTTATGTATTGATATGCCAACTGGTTCACTGTGTTATAAGTGTTAGAATGCTCTATGAGCCTCAGCTAGGAGGAGTAAGTCAACATTGCAATCTTCCCCATATCTGGTACTAAGAGAGGTCCCCCTCCCCCCCAGTATTACTCAAAGAAACCCACCAAGCCGCCAACTGAACTTGCGTCGGTTCTACTGACAGTTGATCCAAACATGCATTTCAGTCTTGTATGTTATGATGGCAGACTTAAGATTTCTTAGCCGGAATATGGAGTATGCATGATTAAGTCCCCAGGGAAATGGAAGAAGTTCTAACCCACCTTAAGAGGCTACACACTCAGGTGGCTTTCCTGCAGGAAACCAAACTGCTATCTCATGATGCTAAAAAATTAAAAAAGGAGTGGGTGGGGAAAAAGACTGCACAGCTCAGCCACAGTTAAGAAAAGAGGGGTCTCCATTCTCCTTCATAAACCTCTGCAGTGAACTATCATAAAACAAAAGGTTGACCTCAATGTTAGGTGTCTTTCTGCAGTGCTAGAAACAGGCTCTGGTTCCTTGTTCCTGGTTAATCTCTATACCCCTAATGAAGATTCACCCACCTTTTACAACCAGATGGTGGACAAAGTTCTCCATTTTAACCAATGCTCCTGTAGTAATAGGAGGGGACTTCAACCTGGTGCTAGACCACATTGTAGACCGTAGCCATGGGTCAGCAGAGTCGCACCCCAGAGCACATCAAGCAGTCCTACTCTGGATGACAGATCAAGCCCCTTCAGATATATGGAGGGTAATTAATCCTAGAGGCAGAGGTTAAACATTCTACTAAGCAGAATTATGTATGACTGTTTGGCTTGTCTCCCATAACTTGTCACACATTGTGACAGCAGTTTCCATTCAGCTGATGAGCATCTCATACCATGCTTCAGTCCAACTGGATGTCCTCTGGAGCCTGCTTGTTAGCAAATCCCAGTATTGGAGTCTAGACGCACTGCTGATGCATGACCCCCACTTCATTGTCTGGATGGTAACAGGTCTATCTGTCATTGCAAGAACCGCACAGGATAAACTACATGGTCAAAACAGCTAGAGGCATAATAGCTACAGGGACAGTGTAGTGAAGGCAAAGTACTGCTACCCCTGTGTCTATACTACCTTTGAGGAAGAGCTGAAAGGCTCTGACTGGCAGTGTGCTGGCTGAGCAGCTGCTGTGACTCAGTTGATAGAGCCACAGGCAGTGGCAGGTGGTGGAATGGTGACAGACCAGGGCTCAAATCCCAGTTTTGGGGAAATTTTCTTTTGCTTTTTTTGATTGTCTTGTCTTCCCCCATTTTCTCAGTTTCCCCGAGTTTAGCCCCCTCCTTTAGTTAGTTATTTATAAATGGGGAGGTATGGGTGGTGCAGCCCTCCATAACGGGTGGTGGGGGGGGGCAGAGCACCCCACAAACATGTAGTTGTTGTGTTTTTGTTAGCAGAAGGTAGTGCTTGCTGTTTTGCTGAGTGCTACCTCTGTTTTTGGTGATATGCCTGTGTGGTTGTTTACCGTGCCATTAGTGTTCATGGCGTATTGACCCCATGCTGTCTGATTACAGCACAAAGCCATGTTTTTTTTTTCTGGACCAATGATACGGGGAATAAATCAGCACAATGAGGAAGGCCTTTAGGGTCACCATAAGGTGTTTAATAATCGGTAAGACTGCCTGGCTGCAGAAAGAGGGGGAAGCTGAGCTAGCTGACTTGGTGGCTAAACTCAGATTTAATGAGTAGGAGTTCAAGACCCTACCAATTGGGGGCTCCAACCCTTCTCTCCGTGTTGACATTTTTAAGCTTTACATGGAAATAGGTTCTCTTCTCATCTAGAAAGCTGAACTAGCACCAATGAGACTGTGGCATAAATATTGAGAAAGTGGTGAACACTGCAGCAAAGCACTGGCTTATGCTCAAGAAAACAACAGGCCAAGTGCCACATAGCTGGGCTTTGAGATACTTCTGGGAAATTTGTGCGCTAAGGCGTGTAATGTTAACAATATAGTGAAAAGTTTCTACTGAAGCACTACATATCTCCACCACTTAACAATCCAACTTTCAGATAGAGGCCTTTCTCAAACCTCTGCAGCTCCTCAAGCTCACAGCTGAGCAGGCACAGACCTTAGAGACCCCCTAACCATATCTTAGATAGAAGTGGCCCTGAAAGACCTCAATCCTTGTAAAATGCTTGCTGGGAGGTTTTGGCAGAACTCCTTCAGCTTCTGTCCACCATGATCTGCCCCATTCTACTGCCCCTCTACTAAGACTGTATGACCAGTGGCACTTTCCCACCAACCACGAGAACAGTGACTATCACGATTCTACCTAAAATGGGAAAAGGACCAGCAGACATGCTTAGCTATAGGCCTAGCTCCCTTTTTATGGTGGACAGAAAAGTATTTACTAAAGTCCTAGCAGTGTAGCTTGAGCATCTGCTGCCTTCCTTCATTCACCCATCCCAAGTAGGTTTTGTCCGAAGGCGCCTTAGCGTGGATCACCTAAGCATGTTACTAAACCTGATGTATTTTGCAAACAGTGCCTCAACTCTGGCCACGTCAATAGCAATAGACTTGGAGAAAGCCTTTGACTTGGTGAAGTGGAGGTACTTTTTTTTTTTCTTTAAGTGTCTTCTTTCTCATTTGCAAATTATACTGCATAGCCACTAGAGGGCTACAACAGCTGTCTTTTCTGTTAAAGAGGAAACACATTATATTTTCTACTTCCTCTTCTGCTCTAGTGGACCTGGGATACCTCTCTTTCTGAGGACCATCCCCTGGGTTTTTCTGGCTGTTTCTCAAGCCGAACCATGCTCATCCACTAAGGCTGCAAGACTTGAATGCCTGTCCCCGCTCCCATTCTGTACTTGTGGAGCAGGGACAGAAACAGAACGAAAGCTACAGACCAATCTTGCCACACCAGATTGTAGCCTTGAACCACCTCACTGGCTCAGCTGCAAAAAGTTGCTCCACAGGTACGTTCAGCGCCAAAACTGCCTCGCAGCCAACAAAAGGATTTTGAACTTATGACACCTGATTGCTGATTGGTCTAGGCTTTTTGTGACTGTTACTGCCAGCAGTTGTGGCATTTAGATCTACCATGGGAAGTTACAGCTGGTTCCTAGGTGTGTTACTAGCTTTACTAGCGCTCAGCTCAATTCTTCAGAACCCTCATCCCTCCCTAAAGTGGAATGACCCTTGCGCCTTTCCCTGTCCTGAGTCCAACAGCTCCTTTCAGGTAGCCATTCTGGATTATTGAGCTTCTCAGCTGTCTCTGCCGGGGAGTGGGACATCTCCTGAGCTGCCTCTGCAGATTACTCCCCCATCCAGACTCGAGACTTCCTACTCATAACAAATTCTTGCCATAACGCTAGTGGCTGCAACACTAGGCCAGCATAACACCAGGAGTGGGTACAGGTTTACCCATCAACACCACCTCCCCTATCGCCCAAAAAATAATGCTTACAAATTACAGTTCACTGCCTTAAAAAGAATCCTGCTTCTTTTACTATTGTGCTCAGGCAATGTCGAACTCAACCCAGGACCATTAGACACCCTTGCTTCTCTTTCAGACCTAGCAGGTATCAAAGGAATGTCTTTTATGCATCTTAATGCCTGTAGTTTGCTGAAAAAGTTCACCCTTATCCAGGCTTGGGTAAGCCACACCCTACCTGACATCCTAGTGATCACTGAGACCTGGCTTAGGCCAGCCACCCCAGACAATGAAATCAATATCCCAAATTATTTACTCTTCCGAGCAGATAGGCAATCAAGAGGAGGTGGGGTGGCAATTTATCCAAGGGACAAATACTCAGCCGCATGCATAGACGCATCATCCTCCCCCAAAGAATTTGAGTGCTTGACCCTAAAGATTGAACTTTCTCCTTCCAGTACACTCTGTGTAATAGGCTGTTACAGGCCCCCTTCTGCCGGGCCTCTTCTCCTGTCTCACCTCAGTTCCATACTGGGACTCAGTTCCTTGGAAACCATTATTGTTGGTGACCTGAACTATGATTGGCTATCAAGTGCATCAGCTCCCTTGAAATCCTTTTGTGACACTCTAGGGCTGGTGCAACTCATTGGTGAGCCTACTCACCCAAATAGAAAGAACCTTAACAACAGCTCCCTCTTAGATGTAATTTTGGTTAGCAAGCCACATCTGTTCTCTCATGTCGGAACATTTTTCTCAGACATTAGCGATCATTGTATAATCACCACCATTAGATCCATGTACAACCCACAGTTTGTGGCAAAGTTCTCTATCAAGAGGTGCAAACACAACTTTGATTTGTTTTCATACGTCCATGACTTGAAACATTGACTGCGATGGCAGGAATTCTTCCTAGCCAAAACGGTTAACAGGGCATATACTATTTTATACGATATTTTAAGTGAGGCTTTAAATAAACATGCACCCTTGGTTAAAGTGTGGGTCAGGAGCAGCACCTGCATTTGGTTCTCACCTGAGATCAAAGCTTCCCTGTTAGAAAGGGATACTTTATGGAAAAAAGCCAGAAGAAGCAAGAACGACTCGGATTGGTGTATTTTTAAAAGAGCACGTAACAAGTGCACCAAGTTGGTCAGAGCAGCCAAGGCCGCCTACTATCATTCGGAGCTAGCCTCTGCCCCAAGAAATTCTTCAAAGCTCTATAAAACATTAAAATACATGTCTGGACACACACCTGGAAATTCTATTCCAGCAAAAATTAAGTCCGGTGGCAGTGTTATCGCTAACCGATTGGAGATATTGGAAGCCCTCAATAACCATTTTGCAATGGCAGGGCTAGCATTTGATACTTCCCCTGCCAATGACCTCCATACAGCTCAGGGCCCACCAACCCATGAGTCCCCCCCTACCGAGGAGGCCTTCTCCCTTCTGCCTGTCTTTCTAAAAGAGGTGGAAGACCTACTGCTGCAATTGGAGACCAGAAGGAGCAGGCTCCGACTTCATGGAGCCATACTATCTGAAATGTGCCTACCATGTGCTTGCAGTAACAATCACCCACCTATTCAACATGTCACTCTCCCAGGGTAGCCTCCCCCCTCAATGGAAAATAGCCCATGTCATCCCTCTATTAAAAGCAGTTGACCCCTGTGATCTAAATAATTATAGACCAATCTCCCTCCTCCCCATCCTTTCTAAATTACTAGAAAAAATAGTGTGTGGCCAGCTAGGGGTATACTTAGAATCCAGAAGCCTATTAAACTCGGTTCAGTCTGGAGTCAGAGCAAAGCACAGCACCATAACAGCCCTTGCTAAGGTGACCAATGATTGGCTCCTAGACCTTGACAACAAGAAGCATGTCTGTGCCGTTTTCTTGGATCTTAGTAGGGCATTTGACACAGTCAATCACAGCCTGCTTCTTCTCCCTAAGCACCCTTAGGCCTGGACCATAAATCTATGTGCTGGTTTGAGACTACCTCGGAGAACGGAAACCGTAGGTTAAAGCTGAAGTTGATCTTTCTCCATTAAAACCTATGCTGAGGGGTGTGCCCCAGGGCTCTATCCTTGGTCCCCTCCTCTTTGCAGTCTACATTAACAACATCAATTACCACATCAAAAAGCCAACATTCACTTATTTCTGGATGACACTGTACTGTACTTGAGTCGTCCAATGCTGGAAGCAGCCTGTGAAGACCTCCAAGCTGAATTTAACCTTCCACAATACCAGCTCATAAACAAAAAGCTTTTGCTCAATGCGAAAAAGACAAAAGCCATGCTTTTCTCCCCCTCCTTGCATGTGGCAATTCCTGCTTGGGGGGGGGGGCTATCCCACAAATTACCACTGTTCTTAGAGAAACACTAGAGTATGTAGCTAAATTCAAATATCTAGGAGTTTGGCTCGATTATAAACTTTCCTTCGACGACCATCTCAAAGAACTACAGAAGAAACTAAGGCAAAGATTAGGACTATTCTATAGAATTAACCACCCGCTCACAAAGGAGGCCAAGATTCAACTGGTTCAAGCTGCCTTCCTATCTTTAATAGATTACGTGGACCTGCTCTACAGCCACTGTACTGCCTCTGCACTGGCTAAGTTGGACACCTCTACCACAGAGCTATCAGGTTCATTACTGGCCTTCCACTTTCCACACTCCACTGCTCCCTGTACTCATCATTAGGCTGGACTTCCCTTCACTATAGAAAGAAAAGAAACACCACCCTATGGGCCTTCAGAGCGGTGACCAACAAACTCTCCTCATATGTCTCAGATTGTATTCCCCGGGGTGTGTTAGGCACCTACGCTCTAAGGAGCTATTCCATAATTGCCCTCCAAGTTCCAAGGGTCAACACTTGTTACGGCAAAGCTGCTCTAAGCTTCTCTTTACCACATTGTGGAATGGTTTACAAAGAAACTTGAAGCTGAGCTGCCCTGTTAGCCTGAATATCTTCAAGACGCTCTACGATCACTTCACATGAAAGCACCTTGCAAATGTTTTTCTTCACCGCTAGCCCACCTAGTTTCTTAACTCCCCCTTTCCATCCTGACCTCATGTTTCTGCCTAGCTCTCACTCTTTCCCTACTACTCTTCCTGCTGCACCCACTCTTCCTTTTCCACTCAGCCTGGCTAAAGTCCCACCCCATCCATAGTAGTGTCCCAATTATCTACCCCTCCTCCGTCATTATCATAATAAACAAGTACACAACAGTCATCGTCACTTTCTGTGGTTTTAGCCCAATTTTTCCCCCAGTCATTGGTAATATATCCCTCCTCTTCTTTACCTCTCTAACTTGCCACCCCATACATGGCCTCTTTCCCCTATATGTGTAGTTGCCAGCTGCCTCACTCAAAAGATCTCTGCTTATAACCCCTGTATGACTATGGCTGATTGTACATCTGCTGTCTTCTTCAATTGTAAAATAATGCTGTTTTTTTATTTATTTCAACCTTGTACTGTACTGTATACACTGCATATACTTTTTCTTCCTTTTATATTATTGCTTTTTGTATACCTGCTTCTGCACTGTACTTTGATGTATTCATGACCAGGTCCACCTTGCAAATGAGCCTTGCTCAATGGTGCCCACCTGTATAAATAAAGATTTTGATTGATTTGATTGATAAGGTGTTGTAACTGATGGAGTTTGTCCCTCAGTTCCTTGCCAAATTTAGGCTATGTAATCCAGCCCTATGGCCAAAATGCTTACCAGCTCTGCTAATTCATTCTGACCACTTCCTCTTGCAGAAGGCACTCACCAAGGCTGCCCACTTCTCACCTCTTGTTCATACTGGCCATTGAGCC
Organism: Neoceratodus forsteri; assembly: GCA_016271365.2. Taxonomy (NCBI): domain Eukaryota; kingdom Metazoa; phylum Chordata; order Ceratodontiformes; family Ceratodontidae; genus Neoceratodus; species Neoceratodus forsteri. Next base: position 467,818,214 of record CM028129.1, read on the forward strand.
CTTAGCCTCTGCAATCCTCTGCAGTGTCAATGGCTCAGTAGGTAGCACACTCACCTCTGAGGCCGGGAGATCAGAGGGCTGTGGGTTCAGTTCCCACATCTGGCACTTGGGTTAATATCCCAGTACGGACACTGTAGTGCAGCATGAGAGGGGTGCTGCACTTCTGAGGTGCTGTCTTTCGGATGAGACGTTAAACCGAGGTCCCATCTGCCTGGATTGGTGGTAGTTCAAGTGGATATTAAAGATCCCATGGCACTTATTGAAAATAGTAGGGGTGATTTTATTTACAATAAAGCATAATACAATTATTTCAAGAAATCCAAACACAGATATTTTCAAGTAGGGTAAAAAAATTAAGGGTCAAACAGAAAAGGCAAGAGAAAACAAAACAGTCAAATACTAGAAAAAATACCACTCTTTTCCTTTACTAGACAAAAAAAAAATTAGAACAACAAACAAAAGAAAACAAAGCCCAGGATCCATATATACATTATTCCTAATCTTTAAGGAATATTGTCTTCTCTAATTGTACTTAATAATATGTGAAAATCCTTTCCACCATTTCTTGACTTTCTCTATATTATATTGTTGCATATCCTTAGGGTATACATTTTGTAATTCATTTGATACATATAAGCAAAACCCTTCCACAGAGGTCTTTTTTTGATATAACACCCATTGACATCATACTTGCCAGAGACAAAATCACAAACAAGCCGTCAACACCCATAGCGTACCTTCCTCATATCTTTTTAACTTTGGAGGAAAATTGCCGATTACTAATATATCATAAGATAGTTTTGCCAACCAATCCATTGTCCATTTCTTTGCCAAATAGGCCCATAATTTTGTTGAATAAGAGCAATATAAAAAAAAATGTTCCATAGTTCCTCCTGGATTGATACATCTCTGTAACTGGGCAATTCCTCTCTTCCTTAGCCTTATATTTTGCCATCCTCTAATGTTCAAATGCCCATACAATGAGCCATTGCACCTCCACATATATGGAGTAGTCTAGGATTATTTAACTGATCTAGTATGTTCTGATTCAAGGCGAAGGGCAATTCTTGAAACCATGAACTATGGGATAGATGTGAGACATAACCTCTTTGTACAGTTTCTGAGATGGTGCTCACTAATCTGTTTTTGTTACCTTCCATTTATAGATTTCTGAGTGGCAGGCCTAAAAAAACTGGTAGGAAATATAGGGGTTCCAATTTCGGTGCTGATGCAGCCAAGCTGATAAATAATGTCCTAATGCTTCCCTAAACCACTGTCCCTCATGGCTGATTGATACTCCTAAACTATCTTTTAATGAATGGGAAAAAAAAATGTAAAACAAAAAACTACCGGATCCAGCATTCCTACTCCTCCCTTAGTTTTATCCAGGTACGTATAACATCGTTTGACTGGATTAAGTCTATTACCCCATAACAACTGAAAACAGACACTATATAGTTTTGTTTCTAGATGGGAGGGCAGGGTAAAAATTACAGCTATATACTGTAAACAAGGCAAAATAAATTGTTTTAAAATCTGAATTATTTTTATTTTAGTAAAACAAAACTGTTTCCATCTAGTTATTTTCCTTTCGACCTTATTTAACACCTTTACCCAATTATCATCAGGAAGGTTTTGTGGCAGAGAAACCCCCAAAATAGAAAGAGGTTCAGATGTTATTTTAATAGTCTTATATTGAAAGGGTCTGATATGTACATCCATCAACAAACCTCTTGATTTGGTATAGTTAATTTTGCATTAGAGAGTCAGCATACATCTGGAATTCTTGAAAGAAATTTCCAAGTTGTTCTATGTTTTTGAAAATAGACATACATCATCTGCAAATGCCTGTATTGTCAAAAAGAGTTTATCAGAGTATTTGAAATCCATCCCATTTAGAGGTGAGACTTACTGCTCTAATAAGGGGTTCTAAAGAAAAAATGTACAATAATGGGCTTAAAGGGCAGCCTTGCCGTACCCCAGTTTTAATAACAAACCCTTCCCTATTTTTCCTTTAATGACAGGATATACTTTAGCTGATGCATATAAGGATTTTATTGTGTTAAGTAATTCCTTAGGAATCCCAAAATATTCTAAGGTTGTGAACAAAAATAAATGACTAACCCTATCAAAAGCTTTCTCAAGATCTAAGGAAAGCAGACAGCCAGTTCTACCCGTGTGAGCCAAATGCTCAATTAAATCTCTTATTATAGTAAGTACTGACTGAATTCTCCTATTAGGTAACCCACAATGCTGGACTGGTGAAATGATTAAGTTTGCCATGGTTTTAAGTCTATTATTAATTAGGTGCTTAAAAATTTTATAGTCTGAATTCAGCAGGTAATTGGTCTCAGTTCCATATGTCCCCTTTATCCCCAGATTTAAAAATGTAGATCTAAACCCTTTGGAAAAAAACCTCGGATAGGTTCCCAGTTATGAATTTGTTAAATACTAAAGTTAAACAGGTTACCATTTCTGTATGAAAAGTTTATAAAAAGATTAGATAGACCGTCCAAACCTGGAGAAATGTTATCTTTAAGCTAGGAAGAACTGCTTCAATTTCCTCGAGGGAAAAAGGTTTTCATGTCAGCAACCATTACCTGATCTACATATAAGGGGGAACCTACATAATTTTTAATCTCCGGAAGAGATGGATAGAATTGTGGCTGTAAATCCTGAAAATGTGCTTCAATACTAGTGCTAATGGCTATTATATCCTCTACTCTACCTACATTAATTTCTAAAAATTCTAGAGTTGAAGAATCTCGAATTGTTTTACATAGTACGAAAGGGTCTCCTATGACTGATTTTTTCATATGGTTATTGATAAGAGCTTGCAATGTTCTAACTCTATTGTATTGCAAGTGCCTCATTTGTAATTTAATATTATCAATCTGCAAGAGAAAATCCTACCTCAGAAATTAGCTACGAAATTAAATATTGTAATTGGGATCTCAGTTTTTAAGTAAGTTAGAAAATTGGAATTCCTCTGACGTGTCCCATATGCTTTAAACCAATGAATGCAGTCATTCTTTGTTTCCTGCCACCATACCCATAGATCTGGATACAAGAAACCCACAGATAACCTGGTGTTTAAGATTGGCCTAATAGAGTTTAATACAAGCTGCTCCTGTAAGATGGAAGTATTTAATTTCCATCGTTTTCTCTGAGAATGCTGCTTAAAATGGCTCTTCATACCTGGAGTAAAAGATGGTCTGAGAACTCCACTGGTACCCTAATAAAAGCTTTGACTTGGAAGTCTTTAGAAGAAAATAAATAATCTATGATAGACATTTTCTCCTTAAAAAGGTACATCCAGGGCCCTTGTTATCTAACTGATTACAAGTAGTTAGATCTGCAAGTCTAATAATTGACTTCAAGCAGTTAGCATCACAATAAATTTTTGTAAAGTGCCTTTTGAATTTAAACTTCTAATTAAAATCTCCTCCCAGAGAATAGGTAAAGAGGTGACCAATAAGGCTGTGTGTCTTTCCTTCAAGCAATCTTAGCTTGCTTTCGTCTAGGGATTATAGATATTAATCAACCTATAAGTATTAGATTGCAATTTACCATCTATAATTAATACTGTACCGGAACTAAATCAATTAGTTTGTAAAGAACAAACTCATAAGAGTTAAAAGAATCCCAATACCATCTGCTTTTCTCTGCAGGACAATAATGAAAGGTCCCCATGGTCCAATCTTTTTGAAAGAAGAAATTTGTTCCTAGAAAGAACATCCAGGTTTCCAACAAAAACATATAGAAATATACCTATCATGCACCAAAATGGAAAACAGCATGTCTTTTGTTATTATTCAAAATACTGTGTTGTATTTAAAAGGCTTGAGAAATCCCAACATGAAAACCAGATTAGGAACAGACCTCATTTTTTCTTCTTTTCTTTTTTTTTTCTTTATAATCTTCTGTGGTGGCCCCTAAGGCATCCTGTACTGATTTTTGGAAATCAGAGTCCCCAGCCTCCATTTCGGGGTCTCCCCATGCAGTAAAATGGGCCGCATAGGAATTCTGAGATTCAATTGGCTCAATAACGGGGATTGGAGACTGTTTTGAAGTTCTAGTAGACCTCCCTTAGGTAATGGTGACTGGTGCTTGGAGAACAACTACTAACTATCTTCTGGTTCTTTATAACAGACCGGTTCCAATAGGTCTGCATCATTTACCTGTTTTCTCCACTTTGGGTGGCCTAAGTTTTTGGCTCGGGGGCAGGAAGAAGGGTTACAATAGCCACAGGGTGAGTGTCTACTGTCCTAAGAGGTAAGGGGGGGGCCCATTCCAATAGTTTCCCCTGTCGTTCCCTCCATAGCCTCTTCGGCCTGTTGAATGATGAAGTCCGGACTTCCACAAGAGACCTTGTTCTTAGCGGCCCAAGGGCACTCTCTAAAAGCATGTCCGTACTCCTCACAGAGGTCACATCTGACATGATTAGCACATTGTATTGTTACATGACCCACCTCCCCACAATCATCACATCTAGGCTGATCACATGTGCTTGAAAGATGTGTTTTTGAGCTGCATTTATAGCATGCTCTGGGCTGGCCACTGTAGAAACAAACCCCTCTATCCCTTCCCAACAGAAAAGAATTGAGGATATGCTCTACCCAACATCAGACTGTCTAATTTAACTCTGAACTTCCATCCCCCAGTCCAGAATCGTTCAGAATCCAAAATAGGTTCCGGGTCACTCTGAATATCACATTTCTGAGATAGCCAATAAGTAATATCCTCAACATGGACTCCTTCATTCCTAAACATTACTGTAATGTTTTTAATTAAAGGTTTAGTAAGGGGAATGACTAAAAAGGGAGTCCACGTTGGGGAAAATTTCACTTGACCATACCTTTCCCAAAATAGATCCAGTAAATAAGCAGGCAAAGCTGATACCATAGTTGTCTTCTCCGATATGTTAATAAAAGCATAAACACATTTCTGGGAGAAAAATGCAAAGAGTCTTTTATAAGAAATTTCCCCACATAATACCTGTTTGGTCTTTCTGCTAGACCACCTTTGTATCTTATACTTGCAGCATTGCGCCTAGTTGTGGCCTCTCTTTTAGCTTGAGAAAATAAGGCACATTAGGAGGTTTATCAGCAGTGAGCTTTGCTCCAGACTTAGGTACCACAGTAGCATTTTTATTACTATTCATTGGGTCAATATTTGAATCAAGTCCAACAGGTATTTCTTTATGCAAAGAACTCTTGTCTTTAACCCCTCCTTCTGTTGAGAACCCTTGTGCTCCACCTGGTTTCCACCCAGAAGCCACTGTGTAAATCGATCGAAGGATCCCACGCTAGGTCGGGAGTCCATACCCCTTTTGCCGTTTTCTTCCAGGCAGCATCTAACAGGGTGCCCTGTGGAGACCAAGTCTCATCATGAAATTGGGAGCCAGCTATCATGCTGGGAAGAACAACAGGTACCTCTGGAGTTAATGATTTGATGTCCTCATTCATTTTGGAAGCAGCATTCTGTTACACAGTATCTACAGTATATACGGGGTTGAGTCTTTACCAAAGCTAAACTCCATTACCCCATCCTGTTTATTCGCTTCGGTTTGGTATTTCGTAGGAGACTGAAAGGTTGTAACCATGTCGCCAACCCTTGCTGGATTAAACACAAAGCCCACCTCTTTATGCAAGTGTACTGGTCTAATGACTGTTTTAGTTTGAGGTGTACTCACCGATACCGGCGTAGAAGAAATAGGGGGCGGGCTTCCACTGACCAGCAGGACCAGAGCAGTCAAACACTCAGATGGCTTTCGGCACATCGTAACTCCTAAAATTTCACTGCCAGCCAACCTAAGAGCACTTTCTGTATTTCCACACACCATGACAGGCTGTGCTTCACTCGTATTCAGACCAAGTTCTTTCACGCTTACTTCCACATTCCCGCTGTCAAGCCGGACGTCTCGTGTGACAGGGGAATCTGCTGCTGGCTGGAAAACTGCAGTGTAAGTAGATTCAGAATTTAAACATATAGGAGCCTCCGCTGTCCCAGCAATAAAGGAACTCCCGTCCTTTCTTTCTTCACCAGCCAAAACGGGCGGCAGAGCAAAGGACTCACTCGTTGAAATCACTTCATGGAAAATGTCTTCTCCATCCGTATCAAGGAAAGTAATTAGCTGAGATTCTGACTCTATGTGCTGCACGGCCTCCTCGACTTAAGACACCACACCTTCTCCTCCAAGCGCTCATCAGTGGCCATCTTGCAAGGGTCTGTCCCTACTGGCCAAACAGTAGGGGAATTTCCCTGGTGTCCTGGCCAAATTTCCCTCATTCACTGAAAAATACCACCAACAGCTTAATCTGGTTCAAGGTCAGTTAGCATTTATTTGTATCCCCCTTCCCTGGGTCATGCCTGAAAATAGGCAGGATTTATCTAGTGCACTTACCCGGTCAACAAAAACTAAATAAATAATAAATAAGTGATCCCTGATCACTGGTATCCAGGCTGGACAGGAGAACTATAAGAATCTTCTCTACACTGAGGATTTGCTGGCCATAACTGACCATGCCCCTACTTCTACCACCCATTTACTTAATCTCCTGATCTTTCCTAGCATCTCTGGCTTTAAAGTCAGTACGTCTAGGACAGAGATTCTGACCCTAAACAGCCACTGTGAAGCTTCTACAAAGCCATACTTGCGGATGTTGTGGATGTTGTGGGCACCAGAGGTAATCAAGTACCTTGGGATTACTATCTCCCCAAAGATCACAAAGATGTGTGATTTAAACTTCACCCCACTATTGGCAGATTAATGTGTGGAATGTGACTGGTGGAAGCCCCTTAAGCTCTCTAGCAGGTAAGATAGAAGCCATTAAAATTGTTACCACCTCCAGACTATTTAATACTCTATCTCATCTCCCTATTCACATCCCTTGTAAATGGATTGTCACCATAGATAAGATGATAGGCAGTTTCTTGTGGGAAGAGGGACAACTCAGACAGAGCCAGACAAAGCTCAGAACACACAGGAAAAGAGAAGAGTAGGGTGTACCATGGTTCCAGGCATACTCTTGGGACTTCTGCACTGCACAGACACTCAAATGGTTACAACTCCCAGATCTGCCCATTCTCTGTGGCTGGGCCTGGTTGCCTCACAGATAAGCGGAGAGTCACCATTTTTGTGTCTGCACACGCATTGCACAAAATTCCTGAAATCCCTCTCCACAATTGGACCCTCACTGATAATCTGGAAGCAGGTGCAGCATAGACTAGGCCTGCTGATAGCACACCCAGCCATGACCCCACTATGGGACAACCCCTGTGTTATAACTGGGGACACCCCTGAGATGAAATAAGAGGGCTGACAAGGGGATATGAGTAGAATCATAGAAATCTGATGGCAGAAAAGGACCATCTGGCGCATTGAATCTGCCACTTCCCCACACCCCTTACTCATCCCCTATGTCACGGGACCTCCCTTTCCCACCACTTGCCAACCCCTTATAGCTGTCCCATGACCTCTTGAATCCCTCCACCTTTTCAGCCCCAACCACTTCCTCCAGTAGTTTATTCCAGGCCTCCACCACCCTCTCCATGAAGAAACACCTCCTCACATTGCCTATAAATCATCCTCCTTCCAATCTTAGACCATGCCCTCTAGTTCTAAAACCCACCTTCCTTTTAAATAAGCTCCTCTTCCTCACCTTATTGATCCCCTTCACGTACTTAAATGTTTCTATTATGTCTCCCCTCTCCCTTCTAGATTCCAATAGGTACCAATTGATAGGTCAACAGTCTGTCTTATGTAGGGGTCCCCTTGAATGGAATAAGATTCCAACTGAAGTAAAGTTCTTTAAGGGAAGACCATCTTGGCTGGGGATTAAATCATGCTTCAGGCAGCAAGCCCTAGGCCTTAGGCATTGTTGTCCAAAATGATTAATGTCTTTACCTTTTTTTTCTCCTTCCTGCCATTGTAAATAAGATTTTATGTTATTTTTGTTTAATGATTGTGTTATGGTTTAGGGGCCCAATTCTAGTATAGTTACGCCTGGTGTAACCGCACTTATGTAAACAGAATGGTGCAAGTAGCAAGTTCGCCAACAGTTAGGTGTGTGGTATTCTACAAAATGGCCTGTGATATGCAGGCCGCTTGTACCAAAGTAGATTCAGCTTCGCAGTTATGCCTAACCCACCTGCAGCGTGGTGCTAGGGGTTTACTGCAGCAGTTGCGCCTTATTCAAGTAAGGTAGCAGCAAAGTTCCCAGTGTTGGGATTCTACAATAACCCCCAGAGGAGAACCATCAACATAAGTTACACCAGCATTTAGCTGGCGTAACCATACATATGCCCTCCTGGCATTCTGTAGAACCACTGTACCCACTCTACGATGTGCCCCCTCATGCCCAGAACACCCCTGTTGTCACCCCACAGAGCATCCCACAACCCCCCAGCCTCCAATCCCCATAGCAAGGTGCCCTGGTGGACATCTTGCACCCCAGCCCAAGAACCCCCAAACTGTGTGGCCTGCAGGGCAGCACACACACATCATGCCCCCAAACCCCACACCACTATCAGCCCTGCAGAGCAGCTCTGCCCCCTCCCCAGGATTCGGTTCCTACCCCAAAGCACAGGTTCCTGCAGTGCTGCAAACCTTTAAATTATTTATCACCCCATACTCCCTGGCAGTCTAGTGGCCCCCTACCCCCCCACACACACAGCAGTGCCAATACACCCTGCACCCTCTTGACCCATCCCCAGCCGGCAACTGGCACAACCTTCCTCTCACCACTACAACCAGCTGCCAACTGAGCTCCTTCTGAATGCTGTACTCTCACAAGGGACTCTCCTCTCTGACCCCCTGTCAGTTGCCTCCAAGTTAAACTTCTACTTCACCACATGCGCAACGACCCTCCTGGCCTCCCTTCCAGCAGAATTCCACCCAATCACCGTGCAGTAACCCCTACACTGGCCGGCCTGAACTCCTTCTTCTTCAGGCACATCTCTCCCATGGAAACCTTAGATGCCCTTCTCACCCTGAACCCCGCTAAGAGAAAATCGCCTGATGGTCTAGACACCAAACTCCTCTTCCTATCTGCCCCAGCCATAGCTGCTCCACTCGCTGCCCTGCTAAACCTTTTGTTCACCACTGAATCAATTCCCAAGGAGTGGAAGCATGCCACAGTCCTACCACTACCAAATGGAGGAGACCCCACTACCGCTGCAAATTACCGCCCCATCTTCCTGCTCCCCGCCCTCGTGAAACTCCAGGAACACCTCGTGCTCTCACAAATCTGCCACTTTCTCTCTGAATCTAACTTCTTCACACCTTTCCAGTACGGATTTAGGAAAAACCACTCCACCACCACCTGCCTACTAAGACTCACTGATTCCATCCTCTAGAGGATGGATAAAAGTCTAATTACAGTAGCAATCTTCGTTGACTTAGCCAAAGCTTTCAACACAGTATCCCACCCCCTGTTATTATCTTGCCAATCTGGCACTGGGTTATCCGTGACAGCCACTAACTGGTTCAGAGACTACCTGCAAGACAGAACCCAGTCTGTAAAAAGGGCTGAATCCACCTCACCCCCACTCCCTATTATGACTTGTGTTCCCCAGGGCTCAGTGCTCGGCTCTATTGTCTTTTCCATCCTACTAAATGATATGCCAAAAACTTGCTCTACTACCTCAATACATATGTATGTAGATGACGCAGTCCTCTTTACCTCCGTCCGGACCCAAGAGGAAGTCACCTCCAGTCTCCAGACTGATATCAACAAGGTACAGCACTGGTTTAACTCCCACCAACTCTCCCTCAATGCCAAGAAGACAGTCTCCTTGACTTTCGGCACTAGGCAGAGACTATCCAGACTTACCTCACCACTGATCTTCCATACCCTTGATGGTACAGACCTAGAAGACGTGTCCTCCTTTAGATACCTAGGGGTCTGGCTTGACTGTCACCTTTTCTTCTCCACCCATGTGGACGCTATCCTGAAAAAACTGCGCCCTAAGCTTGGCGCTCTCCATAAAAATCGCAGCTGTCTTCCGTTACCTGTGAGATGCAAAAGTGTTCTGAAAATGATACAACCTTCCTTCAACTGCTGCGACATAGTCTACAGCTTCGCCCCCAAGTACACCCTATCCAGACTGGACCCCCTCTTTAATGCTTTCTGCTGTTTTGCCCTCAATGCCCCCCCATACCCACCACTGCAAGCAGTTTCCATTCTCTGGCCCTACCATCCCTGAGCAACGGGCGACTACTTCACAGTGTTAAATTTGCTTCTAACTTCTGCCTCGGTTCCTTTCTGCCCTACCTTGTCTCCTCCCTATCCTCTCCACCCATCCCCTCTCATGCCCTCAGGTCTACTGACTCCTGGCTTCTGGTAATCCCTCACTGACAGACCTCTGCAGGCCAATCGGCCTTCTCCTACCATCTCCCTAAGCTCTGGAATGACCTGCCGGCCCAAATCTGCCATTCCTCTTCCAAGCATTCTCTATCCTCTGCCATCATTAACTTCTACGTGGCAAACTGTACATGCCCCTGACCTCCTCCCCCTTCCCCTCCCGCCTTCCTGCTTCTACCCCCCTTATTGTTTCCCACTTCACCTTATGCAGCCTGACCAGCGGCTTGGTGTTTGACCATAAAGGCTGGCATATATTTGTTCTACCAACCCACTCACTTGCCCCATTTTGCACTTCTGGTTATCTCCCTGTCAAACGTCTTCCCTTAGTCGGTACAGTCGTCTATGTATAGTGTAACCTATCCAGACCTAATCCTCACTCCCTGTCCTTAAAGCTTCTAGGCTCAAGTTCTAAACTGTCAACACTGTGGAACAATAATTCAATTTAATGCTAGAAATGTAGGCATGTATGTATGTAAACAAAATATGTAATGTCACTCATGTAAACAAAGTATGTAATGTCTCTCTTATTCATGTAAACAAAGTATGTAATGCCACTTTTATTCATGTAACAAAGTATACGACACTCTTAATTTCATCATTCCAATGTGCAACTCAACTGCTATGTATCATGTACACTCCTTTTCCTCTGTCCCCCCGTTGTACCGTGAGACGAGCGTCTTGTTGCTCGGTGTGCCACTCCTGGTGAAACATTTCAAGAACGAAAGAAAGAAAGAAATGTCCAGTATCATCCAACAGTCCATTGTCTATCAGGTAGTTTACCACTCTTTCCTTCGATAGCACCTCCGTCACCTTCAGTCGCCACTGAGGTGAGGCTGACCGGGCAATAATTGCCCGTCTCCTCCCTGCTGCCCCACTTATGTAGTGGCACCATGTCTGCCATCTTCCAGCCACTTGGCACTCATCCAGTATAGAGGGACAAGTTTAACAGCCTTGACAGTGGTGCCTCCAGCTCCTTCCTCAGTTCCTGGAGTACCCTAGGATGCAAGCCATCTGGCCCCATTTCCTTGTCTTCCTTCAACCTTCCTAGTTCTTCTTTTACCCTGTCTTTTCTGAATGGGCTAGTATCCACTCTTATGCCATCCCATCCCCCCTTTTTTAACTCAAGTCTGTTCCCCTCCCCTTCTGCCATAATGACCGATCAAAAGTAACTACAGTATTCAGCACCTCTGCCTTCTCAAAGTCTCCCTTCACAATTGCTTCCCCCTTCCCTTCACCCTCATTATCCCCTGCCTTGCCTTCCTCTTTCCCCCACATATCTAAAAAATGTTTTATCCCCCCTTTTGACCTACCTAGCAATTATCTCTTCCATATCTGTTTTTGCCCTCCTAAACTACTGCCCTGCCACACTCAGGTTCTCTCTATAAATCTCCCTACCCTCTCTTCTCTGGGTCTTCTTATTTGTTCTGAATGCCATCTTCTTTCCCTAATTGCCACCACCACCTCCCTGGTAAACCAGAGTGGCCTCCTTCTTCTTTTGCTTTTTCCTACCCTACTGATGCAAAGCTCAGTGGTTTTCAGTCTACCCCACCAATGCATTTTCATAATTCCTCTATATCCTCTAATAGCGCGTTACCTTCCATTTCCTCCCTGAAAATTCCCCTTATTCTTGTAAAGTCTGCTCGTCGGAAATCCAGAACATTCATGTTGGTTCAATTTGTTTCCCTACCTGTTTTTATCTTGAAACTCACTGTATTGTGTGTAATCAGAAACCTGGCAATACTGGACACCACCATTATGGACTCCTCCCAAGGGCCCTGAAACAGATACAGCATCATAGATGAAGACAAATTCTGGCATTATCTAAAATTAGGAGTACTATAGGCGCTTATCTGCAGCAGCTTAAAGAAGCAGTCCCAACCTTCCCACAGCACCCCCTGGTCAATACCACTAAAGGCAGGGTGGACCCCATTTATTGACATCTTCAGGACTGTGCCCCTGATCAGACACTCAAAGCACAAGAACAGAGGGCAACTTTTCTGGGTAAACCAGTCACTGATATAAACTGGATAGCCTGCAGGAGGATCTCCCATATAGCCACAAGGGATCTCTGAGCTAGGTTAATGGAAAACAAAATACTACATCTCTGGTATCATACACCAGTGGTACTACATGCAGCCCACCTCATGCCAAACTTGAACTGATGCAGATGTGGATCCCCTCACAGAGAGCTGTACCATATCATATAGCAATGCCCCAGGATTCAGCCCTTCTGGTGACAAATCACACAATAACTCACCCATGTGCTGCCACACCATATACTTATGTCTCCGGATCTCCTAGTTCTAGGATTCCAGCAGAAGAGGACCCACACCTCAAAACCCTTAAATAGTTATTTCTGTTTTTTCTGGAGGCAAAACAATTGATAATGAGAAAGTGGCAATATATGGAGATGCCCACACTCTCAGAGTTGCTCACTAACCTAACCGTGCTTGTTAAATACGAGTGACTGTCACACCTGGGTAGCAACATGCTGATGGCATACTATGCCTCTGGTCCCCTTTCTTGTAGCACCTGGGGGTTAATGAGCCCATGAACACCACTGACCAGGTGAGCTACAGCCCCACTCCAGAGATCACACTCCTGTTTAGCCCCAACATACAGAGATTTTCTAACCCACCTTTATTGTTGTCTAGGGTTCATATGGATTTATGTTGTACTAGACCACAGCTGTTTCTGATGTTCAAGATCTTCATGGACAGAACTAATTATAATGATCATTTCAATTAGTGTTAACTACTGTATACAGGTATTTATATGAATGCTGAACTCCTACATTCACCCGGGGCTTGTGGGTTACCTCTCGGCCTTCTGCAACTTTAGATTAGAGCTTTGCCTGTTTATGATAAATAAGTAGTTAAGCATAGGCACATTAGCTTATACAATTGTGACTGTCATTCCAGAGCTTTTGTGTGTGGAAGGCTGTCTCTAACTGATACTGTGACAATGAATACTGTTGGATGTTTGTGTTGTACAGTATATCTGAAGCTTTCAATAAAGAGATTACCTGCTAAAAAATCCCACCCAAAACCTCTGTTTGTGACATCACAATTTGTTGCTGAGAAAATGGTTATGCTATCTCAAATAGAGGATTGTGACTTCAGCAAAGGATTAAACAGCAGGTGTAGATTATCTGTTGGGGGAAAGGATCTTTCTTCCATATCAATGAACCTAGTAATGAAGAATATAACAAAGTGAGGGCAGAATTCACAGTGCCAATTACCAATACAGTGGCCAGGATTTAGTGGTCAGATTTTTGGAGTAGCATCATTACTTTTATTACTGTAAAACTAGTTATTTTCCTGCAAAGTAATTTTAGTGCAAACACAAATGCAATCATAATTGTGTAAATTTGATTTAGTGCTAAGCTATTAGCACCACATTCACTATAACGGGAAAAAGTGCTATTAATACTAATTAGTGCAAATTTATTTTAGCACGAATTAGTGCTTCAGTGAAAATAGAGACAATTATTTGACAGTGAACATTTTAAGTTTCACAATATTTAATTGTATAGGTGTATACTTTTAAATTGATCAAAACAATTTAGGAAGTTCAAGGGGCTGATCCCTCAGGTTTGTAAAAAAATAATTTTTCTATATCTTTCAGAAATTAATCTTGTTGCTAGATCTTGTCTGCCGACTTTGATTTTAATAGGCGTGCTGTTTTATGCATTACTTTCAGAATACATAAAAAATATAAGCTAATCTATGTCTAAATGGTAAATTTATAAGGATTAACCCAAAACTAATAGCCTTATATACGAACATATGAAATTTGCCAGCAGATAAAGGCCTAGAGGTCTATCAAGTCTGCTCGAATGTGCAGCTAGCACCCCTTATTCAGCAGCTGCCCCTTCCTTCTACCCTTCCCCTTCATTGACCCTCCCCCTTGTCCTGTTCTATCCCCTTTTGAAACAGTCCACTGTTCTACTGGATACCACTTCTGCAGGTAACGCATTCCACTCAGCCACCACCCTCTCTGTAAAAAAGTGTCTCCTCATCTCCCTCCTGAACCTTCCTCCCTCCAGTCTTATATCATGGCCCCTGGTGTCCCTCCCCTTCCTTACTTTGAACAGCCCCTCTGTACCTGTCTTGTTTATTCCTTTCATGTAGTTAAAGGTTTCAATCATGTCCCCCCGTTCCTCCTCTCCTCTAGTGAGTACATGTTCAACTCCCTCAGCCTCCTCTCGTATGATAAGTCCCCCAGCCCCTTGATCATCTTTGTCACCCTGCGTTGCACCCCATCCAGTAACTTAGTTTCCCTCTTCAGATATGGGCACCAGTACTGCATGCAGTACTCCAGGTGTGGTCTAACTAATGTCCAATACAGTAGCAGAATCACCTCCTCCCTCCTTGAGGATATACCCCTTGCAATACAGCATTTTGTTGGCCATTGCAGCTGCCTTCCTACATTGTGCTGAGTTGTTCATTGACCCTGTAATGATCACCGCCCAGATCCTTCTCCTCCTCTGTCTGGGCTAGCTGCACTCCCCCCAGCTGGTAACTCCCCCTTGGGTTCTTCATCACAAAATACAGCACCTTGCACTTTTTGGCATTAAACCCCAGTTGCCAGGTGTCTGACCAGGTTTCAAGCTTTGCCAGATCATCCTGCAACCCCTGCCATCCCCTAGGTCATCCACCACTGCTCCTACCTTGGTATCATCAGCAAACAGACTGCTCTTGCTCTTGATGTCCAATGATATGTCTGCAATGAATATCCCAAACATCAATGGTCCCAACACCGAGCCCTGTGGAACACCGCTCGTCACTACCCTTGGGTGTGAGAGCTCTCCACCCACCACCACCCTCTGTTGCCTTCCCTGAAGCCAGTTCCCAACCCATCTCACCAGCTTTGCAGCTGCCCCTGTGCCTACTAACTTACTTCCCAGCCTTCCATGTGGCACAGAGTCAAATGCCTTTCTGAAGTCCAGATACAGGACATCCACTGCATGGCCCCTATCCAGTTGCCTAGTTACCCAGTCATAGAACTCCACCAGGTTGGTTTGGCAGGATCTGCCCAGAATGAAGCCATGCTGTCTGCTGTCCTGTAGTCCTTTGGCCTCTAGGAGGGCCACCAGCCTTTCCTTCAGGATAGTCTCCATTAGCTTACCCACAATGGATGTGAGGCTCACTGGTCTGTAGTTTCCCGGTTCATCCTTGGGGCCATTCTTGTGGAGGTGCACCACTTGAGCCATTCTCCAGTCCTGAGGTACACACCCCGAAGATAGTGAGGCATTAAACAGGTCTTCCAAAGGTCCTGCAAGGACCTCTGCCAGCTTCTTCAGTACCCTCGGGTGGATGTCATCTGGGCCTGGTGCCTTATCCACCCTCAGTGCCTTCAAACCCTCCCGAACTCTGCCCTCCATGATTTCCCCATCTGTCACCCCCCTCTCCCCATTTCTGTCATTTCTCCCCCCTTGGGTGTCACCCCCCTCTTCTCATTAGTAAATACTGAGCAGAAGTACTCATTTAGTGCTTCTGCCTTATCACATCCTGCTTCCACCCACTCATTTTCTTCCTGATGTACCTAAAGAAGTCCTTCTCCCCCTTCTTAATGCCTTGTGCCAGCCTGAGATCTGTAAATGCCTTGCCTCCCCTTACTGCCCTTGTCTCCTCCTTCAATTCCGTCAAGTACTTCTCCCTGTCCTCCCCTCTCCCCTGTTTTCTTGTACTTCCTAAAGGCAGCTCTTTTCCTCCTTACCTTTTCCATGACCTCCTTGCTCAACCAGCTCGGTTTCTTAGCCCTAGCCATCTTGCTCTGGGCCTTGCAGCAGGTTTTGGTTGCCTCCACTATCCCCAGCTTTATTTTATTTTTTTTTGCAAATAGATGTACTTTATTACATAAATTAAACATAACAGTGACATACACATTCTAGAAAAAAAAACATACACACAACACAAATACATAAATAGATAGCAGTGGTCCCTAAACCATAGCATATGATAAAAAAGCATTTAACATGTAAGCTGATCCAAAAAGGGACCCACTGCCCCCTCCCTGCCCTCCTCCCTCCTCCCTAGGCGGCAACTCATTGGCAAGGAAAAGAAAACCTCGAGGGCTTAGCAAGGCTCAAAAGTTTGTAGCTAACTTCCTCAGTTACCCTAGTAACTCTAAATACGCTCAACCGCCCAGGTCACCCAGCTTTATCCTACTGCTCTCTATTTAGTCCAGTTCTAAGTATCTAATTGCTGAGGCTAACAAATAATAGTTGAAACAATTGGAGATAAACTAGATAAAGCAAGGAGCTCCTGACAATTTTTGAAATAACCTGGGCCTCATACTTCATCTGTACCTCAGAAAGGCAAAAGATTGTAGGGAGGAGTCTCAACTTTCAGTAACCAGTATCTATCTTAAGAAGATTTAAGAAGCTTTCCAGACACGGTTAAATTTCTCCATTGTTCCATAGAAATTTGCAACAAATCTCTCAGCATTTAAAGCAGTAAGGAACTCATTCCACCATTCCTTATAGGTTGGAAGTTCATCACTATTCCAGTGACGAAGCAACATCAGCTTCGTCACTAGTGCAACTAATGCAAGTTGATGTCTATCCTGTTTCCTTAAACTTTGTCGGTATAGACCGAAGAAGCAGGATTCTACATTAAAGTAAGCACCCAATTTCATAAATGGCCCCAGCCATTTGCCCACTTGATTCCAACACTTCACTGCTTTGGGACATTCCCAAAGTATATGGTAAGTTGTAGCGACTGGACAACAGCACGATTTACAACTCGGTGAATTGGACTTATGTATCCTTACTAGTTTTGCCGGGGAAAGGTAGAGATTATGAAGGAGAAAAAATTGCAAGCTTCTTAACCTGTCTTGTTTAACGTAAGAGTAAATATTAGCCCATATCTCCTCCATGTCCCTCAGACCATCCGAGAGATAAACTGGTCTCCCAATAAAATGAAACAGGGGAAATGTTCGACTCTTTTTTAGCTCGAATTAATTTGTAAAGTTTTGAGATTGGTTTCTTCGAGAGAGTAAAGTCACTCATCTCTTTCAACCACTCTCCTGCTTTAACTGTCCCCTTGCCATCTTTGAGGAAAGAGCTTATACAGCTTTGAATCTGGTACAGGGTAAGTCTATCCCTAGATTGCACTTTAAACTTCTCTGCCAATGCAGCCAATGACTGCAGAGCCCTGAAAAGAAAGTCTGAAAGTTTATAAATATTAGAATCATTTCCTATATTCTTTTTAGCATTTGGTTACCTATCAACAGGTTAGGGTTCCTTAAAAGAGGTTCGCAACATCTTTAATGTATGGAATATTCAGCAGCGCATACAATTGATGGAGTGCCTTTACGCTCCAGCCCAAAGGGGTGTCCCTCAGCTTACCAGGGATCCTTGCCCAAGGGGTAAACAGGCAGGATTCCACATCTAATCCCACCGACCTCGCCATTGCCATATCCATGGTTAGACTAGAACACTCTTATTACCATCTAACCTCCACGGAGCCACTTTAGCTGCTTGACAGGCTAAATAATACATGTAAAATCTGGAAGCTGGAGCCTCCTATTTTCCCTGAGTAGGTCAGCTTTTGATAGGCTCTGCGGGGTTTCCCAACCATAGAAAAATTAGTCACAAACTTGGTGATCATTTTAAAAGGGTCTAGGAAGGTATACATTAAGGTTACTAAGGAGGTAAAAATCTTAGGAGAATCATCATTTTATTGTATTGACTCTTCCGAAAAGGAAAGCAAAGTTTCACCAATTCCCAGATTTTCTTTAAGTGAATTTAGCAAAGGCTTAAAATTTAAATCAGCCAGCTCTCCCAAGTTTTAGAGACCCAAATACCTAGATAATGGAGAGCTTCAGATTGCCATTCTAGATCTAAAGACGCACACCATCTAGGTTCCAAAAGAGGGATAATGGGAGAACTTTGGTTTCCCTTTATTCAAAAGGTATCCAAAATTGACTAAATTCGCAATAATGTGAAACACCGGGGTAAAGAGTCCCTACTGTCTCAACTGTAGTAGGAGGTCATCAGCAAAGGCTGATATCTTATATTCAAGTCCCAAAATGAATCCCATATACCCCGTTGTTCACTATTTATCGCTCTAATTAATGGTTCGAGATATAAATTAAAAGATCACGGGAAAGGGGACATCCTTGCCGGGTACCACGAGTAAGAGGGAAGGCCGCTGAGATCAAGTTATTACAGAGAATTTTGGCAGATGGGCAGGTATACAAAACTTTAACATAATTTATGAACTCATTAGGAAAGCCAAATTTGATTAACGTTTGAAAAAGAAATCCCCACTATCCCCAGCTTTATGAGCTCCCACCTCTGGTTAGTGTCCATACTAGAATGAATTCTGGCCAGGTACCCTTTTACCACTTCCCCCATCCTCCCAAAGTCGGCCCTCCTGAAGTCCAGCACTCTTGTGCCAGATTCCACTCCTTCCTTGCCCATATCCAATGTGAGACATACTGAGTGGTGGTCACTCCCTGACAGAGGTTCCTCCACTGTAAGTTCTCTCACAAAGTCCCCATTTGCCAGCACAAGGTCAAGGGTATTCCTTAACCTGGTTGGTTCACTGACCATTTGCAGCAGGAAGCTATCCTGGAAGGCATCCAGCAGTACCTGCCCCCTTCTGTTCCTGGTTGTTGGGATACTCCAGTCCACTCTTGGCATGTTGAAGTCCCCCACAATCACCACACTACCCTTCTCGCAGGTCCTCCTGATCTGTCCCACTAGTTCCCTGTCTAACTCCTCCATCTGAGATGGCGGTCTGTACACCACTCCCATTCTAAGAATCCTATTCTTGGAATCCTGGATTTGCATCCAAATTGACTCTGTACTACCCTCCTCCCCTTCCTCCCTTACACACTTCAGTCCTTCCTTCACATATAGTGCCATGCCCCCTCCTTTCCCAATCACCCTGTCCTTATGAAATAACCTGTGCCCTGGTACAGACAGGTCCCAGTCATTGTATTGGATGGCCCATGTTTCTGTGATGGCTGCAATGTCCACCTCTCCTTCTGCCATGAGCACATGTAACTCTGCAGTTTTCCTCCCAAGGCTCCTAGCATTAAGGGTAACCACCTTCCACCCTTTTCCCCCACTCACTTCCTGCCCTCCTTTACTAGCATCACCAGTAGTACTTGCCATTTGTCCTTTGTCACTGTTATGGGGGGTAAGCTCATATGGTTTCCCAACCTGTGGTCTCTGCATGTCTCTTGCCCAATTGCCACCACCTGCTCCTAATTTAAATTCCCTACTTCCTCTATGTACTCCTCCATCCTCTGTTTCAACACTTTCTTTCCCTCCTCACTCAAGTGTAGTCTGTCCTTGGCATAGAGACTACTGTCCTCCCAGGTCCCTCCCCATCCCCCCATCAGCCCATACCCTTTAGCAGAACACCAGGTTCTTAGCCATCTGTTAAATTCCTCTATTCTCAACTTTCTTGTTGTGCTTGCCTTGGGCACTGGAAGTATCTCTGAAAAAGTTACTGATCTTCCTGCCCCCTCACATAATTGCCCTAGTTCCTCAAACTTCCTCTGGACTATATCTACTGTCTTGTCAGCCAGGTCGTTCATCCCAAGATGTATAATTAAATGATGCTTGTCCCTATCCCTTTCTGCATATTTCAGAACAGACTGTCCCAACCTTTCCGCTATCATTCCTGGCATGGCCTCCACCCAAATGCGACTATGCCTCTCCCCTTTGCTACCCCACCTGACTCTTCTTAGTATTGTGTCCCCCAGCACTAAGATTCCACCACTCTTACTCCCTGCTTGCTTCCATTCATCTCCCTCTCTCATTTCCGGCTCCTCTTCTTCCTCCTGCACATTATTTCCCCCTTTTGCCCCTGTTGCAATTCTCCCAGCAGAACTTCCCCCCACTCTGGTTTGGTCCAGGCATTTATCAATTACTCCTCTAATTTAATCATTTCCCTCCTCCACCTTCTTCCTCTCTAGAAGTGCAAAACTATTTTCTGAAGACCCTTCACTAATGCCCACTCCCTCTCTCTTCATAGTAAGCTATTCTCTTCTTTCCACGCCATGACTTCTGCCACTTCTTCATCTCCCTCACAAGTCCCTATCTCCCCTTCCATTTGTCTTTTGTCTCCTGACTTGGTTTCCCCGGCAATCGTTCTTCCTGACCTGGGCCCCCTTGTCCCTGCTTCCCTTCTTCTGACCCTCTCCTCACCACTGTTGGCTTAAATCACCCTCCCTCATCTCCCATTCTTCCTCCCTCCAGTATTGGGCTAAACCCATTCCCAGTCTGCCTTGCCTGTCTTAGTTCCTCCTGCAGACCCTCAATCTCCTTACTGAGTTTCTCTATGTGGTTGCACACTAAACATCCTCCCACACTCCAGGCAATTTTTAGAAAGATTGATGCACTGCAGTTGTTGCAGCCTACCACTCTACCTATTGCTGTCGTTGCCCACCAGTGACCCCCCACCCTTCCAGATGCAGGATATCAAACATTCCCCCAAGTCTCCCCTCTCCCCCTCTATCAGTGCAAAACATTATTGTCTTAATTTCCCTTACACCCTTTGTTGTACATGTTTAGATAGATTGAGCAACTGTTTTTATATTCCTAACCTTCCTATCCAGACTCAAAAAGAGACTTTAAGTAGCTATTGCACAACCTTCTTCAAACTCCTAATCCTCCTTTCCACAATGCAATAGCAATGCAAAGAAGTAGCAATGAAAGCTCCTAGATTTGCAGTTACTTCCCTTCCACTGAGATAGCAGTCACCTCTTCATTCACTGCTGTTCTTTTCCTGGATGTCTGCTTCTGCTATGACAGGTACATATCCTTTGCCCGTTTGAGGAAGTGATGTCAGAACCCCTGGTATAAAGGAAATCATGGACCAGGGGTGGTGGGGTGAGGGTGGGGGACCAACCCAAGTCTTCCAGAAACAATCAGGTAGCTGAGGCCCCTGGTCAGACCATTAGCATCCTTCCCCCACTATGCACTAACCTTTGCAGCTAGTGAAGCCAGCAAAAATGAATCACAATTCTACTCAAAGCCCCCAAAATAGGTTTGCTACCAAAAGAAACAGGTCTCCAATTCAAACAGCTTCACCAACAACACATCAAAATAGGCTTGAAATTAGATGATATAGGTTTCTGGTTCAAAGAAACAGCCCCAGTTAAATTACAGCAAATAGGTTTTAAATCAGAAGAAATAGGCCTCTACAAATGCAGCCTGCTACACAGTGAAACATCAAACAAATGAGCCCACTTATAGCCACCAAAACAGTTTTCAAAATTCCAACAGTCCCAAAATAATACCCTGCTAGCCCCTTAGAAGTAGTAAGAAAGAAAATAAGTAACCTTCTACCAAGTAAAATCCACAAGAAACAATGTAAAAACAACAAGAAGCTACTGTACTGTAACAAATTTGATCCTTTCCCTTCTAGTTCTTTCTGAAAAGCCAAAGCAACTGACACTTTAATTAAAGATTTTCATATATAGGCCTTGAACAGACTTGGATTGACAGTACCATCTATAATTGTAATGTGCTATTCAGTCTAGATCGTCATCTAGATTATCACAAATATCCATATGTAACCCCTAGGTGGTGCCATTCCAAGGGCTACTACCCCTGCCTGTATGGCTATGCACAGGCTGAGGGACCTGGATTTGCTAATAAGGTGCATTCACCCAGAGTAGTGGTATTGGGGATGTTAATCTGTTCTGTTATAGCCCTCTGGGAAGCTATAACCACCCACCAACCCTCCTAGTGACCCAGTACCTGATGCCGTAGTAAATTCAGAGCCAGTATGGAAAAGTAGTAATATGCACACACCCCCTTCACACTTACCACCATGGTTGGACTTGCAATACCTTCTCTCGAGATCCCCTGTAATGTAAGGTTAGCAATACAGTTGTACACACTCTTAACACTGTGACCCAACTAATAATATGCACACTAACCAGGTTAAATGTGAAAAAGACAAATTAATTTAGGGGCATTGAACAAGGAAGGGTCATGAATCTAGTCAAATGATTTGCAGTCTGATTTGTTTCAGTTTTGGTATGCACTGTTTGTCCCCATCTGACAGTTACACAACACTGGGTACCCAGAATGGAAAGTCTGGCTAGCCAGAGACATTGCCCTGGGGTGGCCATTGTTGCAGCTGATGTTGAGGCCCTTGGTGGAATGAAAGACAGTTAACATGCAAAACAACCAGATTATTTGTAATCTGAGCTGGTTGGCTCAGTCCCCTGAAAACCAATGAAATGAAACAATTAGGTGGTACCACAGATGATTTAAACACTTGCTGCATGGAGTTACCCTTATTGTACTCACACTACCAGGTTTCTGCTGACAGGCAGGTGATATGGAGACCTAGTGATGTTCACTGATGAGCATGGGGAAGCAGGGCCAACATGATGCACCTCCTCTTCATGGCCGTTCCTCCAGGTGGCTGCAACCTGAGTGCTGTTCTTGCACACTGGCTGGCTCCCTGAAGCCGGTCTCTTGTTAAAACAGTCTCTGGTGCAACAGCTGCAGCCTGGGCCGAATTTGAAAAGCCCAGGCAGGATGAGCAGTCTGGCAAAGTTTGTAGTTTTCTGCTGGTGAAGCCTCTAGCTGACGTGACAGGTTTTTCTGTGGGTAAGTAGGTCTTGACCCACATAACACATTCAGCACATTCAAATTACACAGCTATCTCTTGGACAGTTCAGATATAGTCCGGTTGCAATTCAGCAGCTTTATTGAGCAAACCTCTCGATCCGAACACGTCTCACACACAAGCTGGGCCAATCGCTTCAAAGGAGTCAGTCTTCATTCCAAATCGCAAGTAGCACTTGCAACACTTCTTTCTTTCTTCTGCCACAGTTCCTATCTGGAATTGGATAAGTCTGACTTCTGCTATAAGGCAATCCCAAGCAGGAGAATGTGGCAGGGAAGGAAGTTGGGCCTCTTCCAGCTGATTCCCCTATGTTCCGTTCAGGGAGCAGCAGCTTGAAAGCTTGAGATGTTCACACTTCAACCTCCAACTCTAACTGATTCCCTGCTTCTGGGCACACTGGAGATTTCCCTTGTCAATCCAGCATGCAGGTTGGATGAGACAGCTGTCAGGCACAGTTAGGGCTCCCCCTCCTGGTTAATTTGGTGCCTACCTAAAAACTACAAAACTACAGATTTTCCTTCCCATTAGACACTGGGGTTTGGCAGCACTTTAGCTCCTCAGAGTTCTATTGGTCCAATTACTGGAAGTCCAAGACCAAACATGGTGGCTCCCATCCCGATAAACAAGCTGCAAAAGAAGCAGGTTAAACAAACATCTCTCTATCAAATATAACAGTACGCAAACAGTAAATCAGTACAGTTCCTACACTGGCTCCCTTTGCACAACTAGTGATAGCAGAGTGGAGCAAAACACAGCGGTGTCTGGCTGGTCACAAGCCCTAAATCACTTGGATCCAGCACAGACATAGATTCGAAGATGAATAGTCCTTGATTGAACTCACCACCATTAATTGCTATTAGTGGAATATATATTGTTTTCACCCATATACTGATCTAATCTGCGCTGAAATAGTTCTATACTTTTACTTTCCACTATACAGTTTGGTAATGAGTTCCATGTACTTACAATCCTCTGTGTAAAGCAACCAGATCTTTTCTTGGTTTTACATATGTCTCCCTTTAGTCTATACCTGTGTGATCTTGTTTTTTTATTAGGTTTGTGAAATTTTTCTAAACTTTTTGTTTCTAATAATCCAGGCTCCCGAAAGGCCTTAAAGGTAAGACATAGATCTCCACTTATCTGCCTGTATTCAGTGGAGTAAAGTCCAAGATGTGTTAACCTATCTTTATATTGTTTTAGACCCTTAATTTTTTTGTTATTTTCCTCTGTACACCTTCTTTTCCTTTTTCACTTTTGACTGCATTTGCTGCTGAAAACTGTGAACAGTATTCCAAATGTGGATGTACTAGACTGGTATATAATGGCACAATGACATCTTCCTCTCTGCTTTTGATATTGGATAAGATGTATCCCAAGATCTTGTGACTTTTTTAACCATCATTCTTGTATGAACATCAGTAGACAATTTGTTATTATTATTCCGAAATTTAATAACACCAATACATAAGGATGGACCTAGATCAGAAACTAAAACTATAGACCAATAAGTCTGACCTTGGTGTTATGTAAAATATTGGAAAGAGTAGTAGAATGTCAAATCATAGACTATGTAGTTAAAGAGCAAAATATAGATACCTCACAGCATGGATTTATCTCGGAAAGATCTCATCTTACAAATCTGATTTCATTCTTTGAGCCAGTGAGTGCAGCACTGGACAAAATGATTGCAGTGGATGTCATGCACTTGGACTTTGCAAAAGCATTCAACAAGGTATCACATAAAATACTAATTGAACTTCTTTATCAAATCAAATTGCAACAATAGTAGGATGGGTAACAGCATGGTTGAAGAATAGAAAACACAGTGTATCAATAAAAGAGTATCAGTCAGAATGGGGAGATGTGACAAGTGAGGTTCCCCAGGGTTCTGTGTTGGGCCCAGCATTATTCAATATATTAGTAACACCTTTAAATACCACAGAAAATGCTTGGTTAAGTAAGTACACAGGTGACTGTAAGCTAGTGGTCTAGTACAAAACCAGGAGGATGGAAATAAATTCCAGGAAAATTTGGACAAATTATGTGAATGGGCAAAACAGAACAAAATGATGTATAGCATAACAAAATGTAGTGTCATGCATTTTGGATCTACAAACCCGCTTTGTTTATACACAGTGGATAATAAGGTCCTACAAACTACAACACAAGTTTCCATTCTTATAATACTGTATCACATTTTAGTGACTGATTAAATAAAAAGGTTAGTGGTCCAACTAGTTCAATCCATAATTATTGAAGGAATTTGGGCATTATTCCATCGAGACCCACAGAATTGTTTGTTTTAAGGTCTTTTATGATTTTGCTGATTTCACTGTCAGTTATTGGTATATAGTTATATATTGAATTTATGATAGGTTCATCTAAGTCCTCTTTCAGTTCATAGACACTTAGAAAGTAGTTATTCAGTTATGTTGCTATCTCCTTTTCCTCTATTATAGTCTTATTCCTTGTGATAATAGGCCCAACCCCTTTTGGTTTCCTTTAAGTGTACCAATATAATTGAAAAACTGTGTTTTATTTGGTTTATCAATTTTTTTCCATGTTCTTCTTTGAATTTCTGATAACATATTTAAGTTTTTTAGTACAATATCTGAGTTTTTCTTTGCCCTCTAAGTGATTCTTTTTTTGTTTAGTAAATAACCTATTTTTCTTTCTAATAAGTTTCTTAATGTTGTTATTCCACCAGAGTGGACATCTCCTGTTGTCTTTGTATTCTGTAATCTCTGGTACCCATTTCGGTATGCAGAAGTCTAGATGCTTTTTTGTGTTTACCCATATTGTTTCAATATCTTTGCCTTGAAGTTCTTCCTTCCAGTTGCAGTTCGACAGATATTCTTTTTTTTATAGTTTGCCTTATGATAGTTTTAATGATAGTTATACGTTTTGTTATGTATGTATTTGCCTTATAAGAGAATTTAATAACTTGATGGTCACTGTCTCCTAGGAGTGGTTTTAGTTTTAATCCATATATGTTGCCCATATCATTTGTCAGTATTAAATCAATAATATTATGTCCTCTTGTGGGAATCATTACTAATTGGTCTAAGTTGTTTTGAATGGTATAATCAATTAATTTACTTTCACTAATGTTATTGCTAACTAATGTTTGCCAGTTTATATTAGGATAATAGAAGTCCCCCATTAGTATGGTGTTTTTAGGTATGTTTATATTTTCTAAGCAATTTTGGAAAGAGTCGCTATCAGTGATATTTATCCCAGGTGGGTAATATCCTAGACCTAGGGTTAGTGTTTTTTCGTAAAGTTTAATCTGTGTTCACACAACCTCATTATGGTCACTAGAACACTGTATTTCACATGCATTTAAGTTTTCTTTAATGTAAAATGCAACTTCGCCCCCTCTTTTATCATTTCTATTTTTATGTATTTTAGTACAGCACTTAATATCAGTATTCTAATTGTCGTTGTTGTACCAAATTGCTGTTACCCCACATATATCAATTTTACCAGAGTTCGACATTGACACTAATTCATCCTTCTTGTTTCTTAGACTTCTAGCATTTAACAAGACTATTTTCAGATCTTTTGTTTCTTTATGCTTTACTTTTTTTTCTCTATCCCTACTTTGTTCACTGTTACCTGAATGTTAAAATCATGGTTTTCTGACTCTAGAGAAGATTCATGACAATTCCCCTCCCACACCGTGTTTAGTTTTAATACTGATTATATGTGGTTCAGAGCTCAGTGCTTATGTTGCATACTGTATCTGAATGATGTAGGTTATGCTTGGATACAGAGGCCAGACCAGTAAGTAGGACAATGTTCACAAGGTATTAGTAGTTTGAATTGATCAGTGCTTAGGTACTTCGACATAGTCATGAGCAAGTCAGTGATTATAGTACATGTGGACTGGATAGTCTGTGCAAGGTGCTTAGATGCTTGAATTGATGAGTAATTTGTGATTTGATATTTTGGCTTTTCTCTGTATCCCACCACAAGAAGGATGCTTAGTCCTGTAGTATGAGACCCCCCTAGTGGGATAAGAGTGCCAGATAAGGAGGAAGTGTCAGAGGAGAATGGAGGGTGAGTGTGACTTGCTCTAAGCAGAGCTGTGGTTTGCCTGCTGATTTATGTAGAGTGTGGGGGGAGGAGCTTTTCCCTCATGTAACCACAGGCATGCACCTTTCAATTATATGTGGTTCAGAGCTCTGTTATTATGTTACATGCTGTAGCTGAATGATGTAGGTTGTGCTTGGATACAGAAGCCAGACCAGTAAGTAGGACAATGTTCACAATGTATTAGTAGGTTGAATTGATCAGTGCTTAGGTACTTCGACATAGTCATGAGCAAGTCAGTGATTATAGTACATGTGGACTGGATAGTCTGTGCAAGGTGCTTAGATGCTTAAACTGATGAGTAACTTATGATTTGATATTTTGGCTTTTCTCTGTATCCCCACCACAAGAAGGATGCTTTGTCCTGTAGTATGAGACACCCCAAAAATACTAAGTATTAATCGAATATTGAATGATTATCTCCTCCAACTCTGGAGAGTATGACCAGTAGCAAGCAGGAGAGGAAAACCCCCCTTGGGTAGATCCTCTGAGGACCCATTGCTACTGACCTGCCCATCCTTCTGGGCATGCTAAAGGAGAGTAATCCTAATTAACATTAGTTTGTCGGCTAATCCGAAGTCCAATAATTGTACATCTGGGATTCCAATAGCACAGAGAAGCTTGAATCAGAGCCTTAATGATGAGTGTCTATTGACGAGGAAGCACATCCTTCTAGCAAAGTCAGAGTCCAATAGATATCCAAAGCAGGTAAGAATCTGTTATGGATAGGTTCAATTCCACAGGTGAGCATAAGTAAGCTGAAAGGGTCGAGATTTAGCAGTCAAGCAATCCAGCAGGTGGAGAATTCTTTCCAAGAAGGACTTGAGCTTGAATGAATGATTCCATGATCCAGCGTAAGAGATTTGAGAGTCTAGATTAGATGGCAGCAATGCATAGGTAAGGTCCTTGGTGCAGTAAGGAAGTTAAATGCAGGCTATAAACTGGGGCAAGCTGTTGAAACTTCAGGTTCTAAGCAAGGCAAGCAGATAGGAGTAGATATTGTATTAGAAACTCTACATGAGTAGATGGAGAGCTGAAACCTCCAGGCCCAAAGGAGCGAAGCAGGTTGTAGAATAGGTGAGAGTCTTTGATGAACCTCTAGACCCTAAGAGGGTGAAGCAGGTTAATATGAGCAGATAGTGTACATAAGTGGACCTGTACATAGGTCAGCAGTGGTAATAATCTGACCTATGTGAAGCAAAATCTGTAGCAGAGGAATATTATGGAATAATCGAACCCCAGGCTTTGATATGAAAGTAGCAATGGAGATGTAAATGAATCCTGATTAAAGAACTTATTGATGCATAATACTATTTAGAGAAGCCAAAATGATGTGATTGAGAGCTGAGAGCTCATGAGCTGAGTAAGCATGGTGTGCTGAGATCATACTGAGCATTGAGTGCTGATTAGCAAGGTTAAATGCAGAATCGAGTGCTGAAGAGTCAGAGACTGAAGCTGAGGAATGGCAGTAGGCATGAAGCGATAGTTTGTGTATATGCATTGATTACGTAAGCTAGTGGCAGAAGCATCCAAGGATCAATGGTGAATGTTCACGCTAAGTCAGTTGTATGTCCAAGTGGAGCAAGGAGCTCCTTGAAAGCTTTAAGAGTGGGCTGCAGGAAGGCATAGAGTAAAGTATGCGAACTTCCGGTTTCCAATGTTGGGCGAGGCAGATGTTGAGTAGTAAGAGTGGAGTATATGGAATCCTGATGATCAAAAAAGCAGGATGCAGGAGACGAAGGCGGTGAATTAGTAACATAACCACAGTTAATAATATAAGTCACTGAATAGGTTAGGTTTAGAGCTTGAGCCATGATGGGAAAGCATTATAGAATAGAGCTCATCTAAGAATCCAGGCAGGTAATGGGAGTGGTGGTAGTCCCGAATGAATTGAAGTATTCTGGTAGGTGGCATCCAAGGAAGTAAAGGGAGCTAGCTCATGCAAAGTATAAGCTGTGTGGCTGGACTACACATAGGTGCTGAGTAATGTCGATGTCTAAATCATGAGAAAGTAAATCTTCTGGGTAAGGCTCAGCTAAGTATCCTGGCAGGAGTGGAGTAGTAGTAAGTCCATTTATTAATGCAGCAAGGCAGAAACATCCAAAGGAGTTGATGGTGAATGTCTAACCAATTCAGAAGTAAGTCCACAGGAGAACAAGGAGCTCCTCGAAGGCTAGCAGACTGTATATTTTTATGGATAGCAAGGAGCCATGAAGTGATACCATGTGAAGGCCTCACGTGGCCAGAAAGTACAGCCAGACCCCATGTAAGCCAGGTGAAGGAAGTGTGAGTCAAGCTAGACCCCACATAGGCTAGATGATTAGGGAACCACCACGGAGGGATTTCAAGGATAGTGCATGGAGTGCCTCAATAACTTAGAAACTGGAGTTGGTTACTTTCAACTTGATATGCAGACACAAGGTGGCTGAACAAGGAGGTAGGCATTGCTTGCAAGGTGCTTCGATATTCTGTAGAAGGGAGATATATGATATAGGTTGACTGCATGAGTTTAATGTTACATAAGGGAATCCTGTTTTCCTGGCTAAATGCTTACTTGAGTGCTGAGTAGCAGTGTGCAGCTAAATACAAGTTAGATCTGTGTCTGTCAAAAGGAATGGCGAATTGCATTAGAGTATGGTGAGCTAAATGAGTAAGTGCCTCGACTGGCAGGAAACGAGTAACGTGTCAAGTCTGAATATATTGGGTCTTTAAGCTACCTACAGCTTCACAGCTGCTGTTCCATTTCCCCGAATGGCCAGCATATGTTAGTTAGGCAATGCATATGAGTTCCATCTCCAGTAGGTGGTAAAATATATGAACATACGAAATTTGCCAGCAGATAAAGTCCTAGAGGTCTATCAAGTCTGCTCGAATGTGTAGCTAGCACCCCTTATTCTGCAGCTGCCCCTCCCTTCCATCCTTCCCCTTCATTGACCCTCCCCCTTGTCCTGTCCCATCCCCTTTTGAAGCAGTCCACTGTTCTGCTGGATACCACTTCTGCAGGTAACGCATTCCACCCAGCCACCACCCTCTCTGTAAAAAAAAGTGTCTTCTCATCTCCCTCCTGAACCTTCATCCCTCCAGTCTCATATCATGGCCCCTGGTGTCCCTTCCCTTCCTTACTTTGAACAGCCCCTCTGTACCTGTCTTGTTTATTCCTTTCATGTACTTAAAGGTTTCAATCATGTCCCCACTGTCCCTCCTCTCCTCCAGAGATTACATGTTCAACTCCCTCAGCCTCCTCTCATATGATAAGTCCCCCAGCCCCTTGATCGTCTTTGTCACCCTGCGCTGCACCCCCTTCCAGTAACTTAATGTCCCTCTTCAGGACTCCAGGTGTGGTCTAACTAATGACCTGTACAGTGGCAGAATCACCTCCTCCCTCCTCGAGGATATACCCCTCGCAATGCAACCCAGCATTTTGTTGACCTTTGCAGCTGCCTTCCTACATTGTGCCGAGTTGTTCATTGACCCTGTAATGAGCACCCCCCAGATCCTTCTCCTCCTCTGTCTGGGCTAGCTGCACTCCCCACCAGCTGGTAACTCCTCCTTGGGTTCTTCATCCCAAAATGCAGCACCTTGCACTTTTTGGTATTAAACCCCAGATGACAGGTGTCTGACCAGGTTTCAAGCTTTGCCAGATCATTCTGCAACCCCTGCCATCCCCCTAGGTCATCCACCACTGCTCCTACCTTGGTATCATCAGCAAACAGACTGATCTTGCTCTTGATGTCCAATGATATCTCTGCAATGAATGTCCCAAACAACACTGGCCCCAACACTGAGCCCTGTGGAACATCGCTCATCACTACCCTAGGGTGTGAGAGCTTCTCACCCACCACCACCCTCTGTTGCCTTCCCTGAAGCCAGTTCCCTACCCATCTCACCAGCTTTGCACCTGCCCCTGTGCCTACTAACTTACTTCCCAGCCTTCCATGTGGCACCGAGTCGAATGCCTTACTGAAGTCCAGATACAGGACATCCACTGCATGGCCCCTGTCCAGTTGCCTAGTTACCCAGTCATAGAACTCCACCAGGTTGGTTTGGCAGGATCTGCCCCGAATGAAGCCATGCTGTCTGCTGTCCTGTAGTCCTTTGGCCTCTAGGAGGGCCACCAGCCTCTCCTTCAGGACAGTCTCCATTAGCTTACCCAAGATGGATGTGAGACTCATTGGTCTGTAGTTTCCCAGTTCATCCTTGGGGCCACTCTTGTGGAGGGGCACCACATGAGCCATCCTCCAGTCCTGAGGTACACACCCCGAATGTAGTGAGGCATTAAATACATCTGTCAAAGGTCCTGCAAGGACCTCTGCCAGCTCCTTCAGTATCCTGGGGTGTATGCCATCTGGGCCTGGCGCCTTATCCACCCTCAGTGCCTTCAAACCCTCCTGAACTCTGCCCTCCATGATTTCCCCATCTGTCACCCCCTCCCCCCCGTTTCTGCCTTTTCTCCCCCCTTGGGTGTCACGTGGAATGTAGAGATCAACAGCAAGGTTACGGTAGTCCTAGGGGCTTGTAGGACGTTGCATAATTCCCCACTGAGAGCACATTACTGCACAACTGGGGTGCATGTAAGCTTGAGCCAGATGAAGCCAAATGTGCAGGTGGCAGTGGATGCAGTAGTCCAGCTGAGAGAGGTCCAATGCGGCGTGAAAGGCAGCAGAGGCTGTGAGCCAAAAGCAAGAAAAATTAACAACTGGTGAGGCATGGAAGTACGGCAGATGAATGGAGGCACAGCCTGTGGAAAGCCCCCTCAAAGAAAGAAACAACTGAAAGAAAACAAATGGGAAGGGAGCATGAGGAGGAAGGGAATAAGGGCAGCAAGGCAACAGCCAGGTTGGGCAGAACAAGGACGCGGGAAATGGGAGAGAGAGAAAAGGAGGAACGGGGGGGTCCGGTGAACCAGCCACAACAATGCAGCAAGTGCGACTCACTCTAAGCAGAGCTGTGGTTTGCCTGCTGATTTATGTAGAGTGTGGGGGAAGAGCTCTTCCCCATATAACCACAGGCATGCACCTTTGAATTGATACAATTTAAGATATTCCTGCCAAGGATTCTACTTCCTCTTCTATTGAGATGTAAGCCATCACAGCAGTACAGTTCCCCTTTTCCCATGAAAGTTTCCCAGTGCATAAGGCACTGTATGTTTTGCTTTAAGCACCATCTCCTTAGCCAACTGTTAATCTGTAAAATTTTATTTTGTAGAGTAAATAGTTTTTGGAATAGGAAGTGTCTCAGACAGAACAATTTCACTCCCAAGTTCAATGCATTTGTTTGTAAGGGCAATATAATCCTGCTTTATTTTCATAATTGGTTCAGCTATTTCATTGTTTGCTCCCACATGCACCATGACTAAAGCGTTGTCTCCTGCATTTTTAGTAATATCATTTGCCATTTCCGTTATATCAGATATTTTTGCACCTCTGCAACTAGAGAGAGTCCTGTTCATTTTATCAGGATTGCATATGTCTCTATCTATTTGCTTTTATCATGGAATCCCCCAAAACAATAATCTGTCTATATAATTCAGTATTATTGGTTTCCACAGTCTCACTGTTGTTCTGCGTGGCTGGTTCCATTGAGAAAGAGATTAAATCAACTGTTGTCAAGGTCTCTTTTCCAGCACTGGTTATTTCCGAGGGTGTCTGCATTATCCCCTGGTTAATCCTATTATCCTCCATGTTCTGGACATCAATAGACTTACATACCTTTTTATTATTTTTGTTCTGTTGTGCCTGATCCAGTAATACACTGAGTTCTTCTGTTCCATTCCCTTCTGTAGTCTGTGTCTCAGAAGAGTTGTCAGTAACAATAAGAGGGTCAAAATGGTTAGTGAAAGGGATTTGAAAATGTGTGGCCTTTCTCCCTCTTTTTGCCACCTTGTTTGCCTGTACCTCAAATCACTCTGATTCTGAACCATCATTATTATCATCTAACCTTGTCCTCTTTTTATTTAGTTTTTCATTAAGTCGGTCATGCCCATGGGTGGGCAGAGCATGTTTATTAACCTCCTTATGTACACTAAAAGTTGCAATAGTGCATTGGCCCTTATCTTCCTCATTTCTACAATGTGAAATTTTAGAAAGTGAAATAGTATTGTTTGAACCATCATTGTCTCTTTCTTTTAACCTTCTGTTCATATTATTCTAATTCTGCTCCCAACTTTTAAGCCTATCATTAAATAGATAGACCATTCACTTAACACAGATTAGCTAGTCTCTGAAAGGTACAGGTACAGAGGCTTAATATGGCACTCTTGCACAAATAAACAGAACTACTTAGAGACAGGACACCAGCCTGGCAATTGGCATTTAAGGAGCCCAGGAAGACATTACAGTAAACCCCCCAAATTGGTGGGGGTGCCACACTCTTCCCTGCCTGGAAAAACTTGGTGTCCATGTCAAGTCTACACAAATACACTTCTATATGAAAACACTATACTTAACTACATGCATGTTTCATCGGTATATCTTGAAGAGACTAACCAGGATGAGCCCCTGTACCATATATATAGGTGTCTTGCCGCCAAAGGAGCCTGATATTATGCATATATCCCTGAAAAGTGTTTAGTGGATAAAATGTTATTTCCTTTGTAAAATCCTATATACCATGTCCCAAGGACTTCCCTGTCATAAGTTCCATTCACAGTCCACCCGTGCTCACGGATGTGATGACAAGATGTCAGTGAGAGCACAGGGGTGCACTCCATTACACTCAATAGGTGGTGACTTTTCAATCTGTTTTTACTAGTATAATGGCCACTTGACAATGAAACGTGGGCATCAGTGAACTAACAAGGCCTTTGTTAGTTGACCAGTGCCCACGTTTCATTGCCAAGTGACCACTATATTAGTAAAAACAGATCAAAAATCACTGCCCATGAGTATAATGGAGCACGCC
Organism: Neoceratodus forsteri; assembly: GCA_016271365.2. NCBI lineage: Eukaryota > Metazoa > Chordata > Ceratodontiformes > Ceratodontidae > Neoceratodus > Neoceratodus forsteri. Next base: position 467,852,187 of record CM028129.1, read on the forward strand.
ATAATCTCACTGGCATCTCATCATCACATCCATGAGTGCAGGGTGCAGCGTGGCCGACAGAAAAAAAACGGGAAGTCCTTGGGACCCAGTATACAGGATTTTGAGAAGGAAATTACATTTAATCTGCTGAACAGTTTTCAGGGATATGTACAATATGGGGATCCTCTGGTGGTAAGGCACCTATATATATGGTGCAGGGGCTCCTAGCTTTATCTTGGTGGATCTCTTTAAAATAAATTTTGATGCATCAGAGAAAATCGGTTAACTATAACAACAACATTATTATACTTTGGCATTTGACAATGAATACTGCATAAGAACACATTATTTTTCATGAAACAGGTTCAAGTAGTTAAGCACATTATTCATTTAACCCTTGTTTGTACTACCTCCTGCACACTAGCCCAGATGGCTTAGGGCGTAACCATATCGACTAAACTTGGTCTACATGGGGCAGGGGTATTTGTATACTGATTGGAGGACTTAACTATTAGTTTTGAGGTGGCAGAGTAAGCTAGTTTTGTAAGAGAGTTCTCAGAAATATACACCGTTTTGTGAGCTACATTCATTGAAAGGTTTACAGGCCTTCCTGGGGAGTCATAACTAAAGCGCACTACAGGCTTTAAATTGTGGCTTTTCTGACTTTCGGGGGTGGGGCAGGCACAGGCTCAGTTCTTTCAATGCTTGCATTCAGGTTGATCAGTCCCGGCTCATTGTCCATCAGTAAGTCAACTTCTGATTAAAGGGGTACCTCTGCAATGGCTGCTTGTTCTGAAATAGGAACAATTTCATTTGCTTGCTCTGTGAGTTCTAGTTCAGCAGAAACACGTTCATGAACTTGTTCTGAAATTCCAGGTTCATCATCAGGAGGAAACTGCATGGAATTTAAATCATGTAACACATTACTGATACTATCAACATCATCTTCATTACAATCATTGTCTATAACACTATTAGCGTTACTAGATGCAAACAGTTCAGATCTGTCTTGTATGTCACCAGTTGTGCTCCTGTGGTCAGACTCTACCTCTTGAAGCTCAGTTAGTTCCACAAGACACAAGGTGTCAGCCATATCAGAAGTCACACTTTGCACCTTACTTTTAGGGGGCACAGTGGCAGTGGAGAAGGCTGGAGGATTAGGCAGTTCTGAAGGTCCAGCTTCATCTCTCATATTACACAGGGGGTTTCCTTGAAACAACTGACTCAGTTCATAAGATGGATAATAAGTGGTCTCACATTCATTATTATCAGGTCCAGACTTACAATCAGTTTCAGTGAGTATATCGCTGATAGAAGGCCTTGAATTTTGAACAACCGGAGGAAAGTTTAACTGTCTCTTTTTGGCTGCAGCTCGGGTTACAGCCATGGGAGGGTTAGAATCTTGGGGTGTGGAATCAATGATTTGCCCAATTGGTAACAAATGATTTCTGTGCATTGTCTTTACAGCTCGTGGGTTATTCTCTGGATGTACTTTGTAAACTGTCAGTTCCTCCAGTTTGCTGACAACAATGTATGGGGTGTGATGCCACCTGTCTGCTATCTTGTTTTTTCTGTGTAGTCCTAAATTTCTTAGTAAGACTCAATCTCCAGGTTGCAGTTCTTGGGCCTTGACATGTCTGTCATGCCTTTCTTTGTTTGCTAAGTTTCTTTTGGCTGCCACCATAGTGTGGGCTAACTGGTAGACATGGTTTAACCAAGCTTTTAGTTTCTGGATATACTGGAGGTAGTTCTCTGCTTTGACTCCATCAGAGGACACTCCAAAACAGATGTCTACTGGTAACCTTGCTTCTCGACCAAACATCAAGTGGTATGGGGAGAACCCAGTTGCATCACGCCTGGTGCATTTATAGGCATGAACTAATGTGCTTATTTGCTGAGTCCACCTTGGCTTATCTCTGGGATAAAGTGTGCCCAGCATGTCTAGTAAGGTGCTGTTGAATCATTCAGGATGGGGATCTCCTTGACGGTGATAAGGGGTAGTTCGGGACTTTTTCACCCCCAGAGTGAGAGCATCTCTTTAATCAGGTAGCTTTCAAAGTCTCTTCCCTGATCGGAGTGAATTCTCTGGGGAGTACCATAATGAACAAAGAACTTCTCTATTAAAACTTTGGCTACGGTGGGTGCTATTTGATCCTTCATGGGATAAGCCTGGGTGTAGCAAGTAAAATGATCAGTCATTACCAGTACATTACCAATATTCTTTGATCTGGTTCTAACCACAAAAAATCAATGCACACAAGTTCCATGGATGCACTAGTGGAGATGTTAACCATGGGAGCAGCCGCTCTGAAGCTGAGCTTTTCTCTGCAGGTAATGGCTACAAGTTCTAATGTGCATTTCAATGTCAGCTTCAATTTTAGGCCAGTAGAAGTGGGCACAGGCTAAGTCTAGAGTTCTGTCACAACCCAGCTGCCCCATTTGGTCATGAAGGGCACGTAAAAACACACATTTGATGGTGGCACGTAACTAGCTGTTGTTTGGCAATTTGACCAGATCTATTTGTTGTCTCTCTGTAGAGCAGTCTGTTGTGCAACTTCAACCTGGGCCCCTCTCTGAACAGCAAAGCAGTCTTTGGATCTTGGGAACGAAGTTTGGACACATTTTTTTCAGCATGAAGAGTATCCATCACAGGCTTAATGATAGGACCTTAGGATTAAGCCTACTGAATATTGCCAGGAGTAAGTTGAGGCAGAGTAATGAGATCCAGTGCTGCAAGATGGCCATAGACTGCAGGAACATAAGTGTCAGGAGGGCCCAGACAATTCACCGGACAATCAACGGCTTCGAAGGATGGGTGTTCATCTTTATCAGACTTCTAACAAAGCTTTAACAGATTGTTTGGACATTCTCACCCGCTCAGAGTTGGAGTCAGGTCTTCTTGAGAGGACATCAGCATCAATATTATTTAGGCCTGGTCAATGCTTTACTGAATAGTCATAGGTGGAGAGGGCCAATAACCAATGGTGCCCAGTGGCATCTAACTTTGCTGAGGTTTGAACATACGTGAGGGAGTTGTTGTCAGTTTTCACTAGGATTTTCGCACCATAAAGGTATTTTTCACAGAGTGGCTCTGTGAGATTTATAATGCAAAAATATAATAACATATGGGGCTAGATGTTTGTTTTCTCTTTGTTTTGGTGTATTTGGAAGCTCTCCCTTTAAAGAGAGAAAGTTAGTTAAATTTGGAGTTGGTAATATTGCTTTCTTTTATTTGCAAGATATTTCCCCTTGGTGTGGTTCTTGGGAAGTGTCGGTGAAAGATTCTTATTTGTTTGGACCCTCTTAGGTAGATATTCAGGTTTATTGTTAGCTGTTTGAACGATACGGTAAAAATGGCACGACTGTGCGATCGTATAGCGCTCAGGCAGCTTAAAATGTTGTTCTGTTTTTATGTTTAAAAGCAGTAGCTTTCCCTTTGTGTCCTAAAGGTAAATGTTCTCCTAAAATCGTAGATATTCCCTTTTTAAGGAGAGTGTAGTTACCTTTTGAAATTAGCCCCATTTCAGTAGTAAAAACATTCTGCCGATGGCTTAATCTTATAGAAGAGATAACGTTTTGTTTGCATGCATTTCAAAGCTAAATATTCTGTTGCTATTGCAGCTAAAACTAAAATAGAAGGGACTTTGTAAAAATTTCAGGGTGCTGTGCTTAAGGTCTTTAGAATTATGCTCCGTAAAAGATACCATATTATAGAGATCTTGGACATATAAAAAGAACCTCCTGGTTCTTTAGTTTTACTTTGTTAGCCTTTATTAGTAAATACACGGAAGAATGCGATTGTTTGTACGTAGGTATGCCGCTGAGGTTCTGTACGGCAATGTGAAGTGCCAGAGAGATTATTGTGTTAGTGTGTGCACCTTTGTGAAGGTATTCCTTCTTCTAGCTGTATTAATTTTGGTTAAAGGGAGAAAGGAACCCCCCCCACAATGAATTGTATTCGGCTTTTCAGCTTTCAGGATTCATTTGCAGAGTTTGGAATTGCGGTGGATCCTCATGTAAAAGTATGTATATTTAATGTCCTCGGGTTATTAAATGAGATATGTTGTGGCATAGCTGTAGGATGTTTTGGTTGGGGCTGTGCTGCTGTGAGAGCCAGGTTTCGGCTTCCGATTGAATGTGTCAGTATGAGTATTCGAGCGGCTGTTTCTACTCGTTAGTGCGCATAGTCGTGAGGGTATTTAGCCCTCTAGTTTTTAGAAACTTGAACCTTTTGTTCTTTTAAACAGATAGGATCGCACTTCTTACCCTTCGGAGGCCAATTCTTGTGGTTTGAAGTTGATCTGGTGTTGGGCATAAAACGAGGGATTTGTGGTGTCTCTTAGGCATTTTGGAAGTCTAGAATTCCTTCAGTTGTGGCTGTAGCTTGCTCTTAAGAGCCGGCCGGCCATTTTTTACATTCTTAAATATTATTAGGAAGGGGTGGTGCTTCCCTAACGCCAGAAATGAAGTTGAAAAATGTTTAGAAAAGGATATAAATCACTTCTGAGTTGGAGAGTATGTTGTTATATGAATTTAAAAGGGTATAACTTCTTTAAATAGAATACATAATTAGAGTATAAAGAAATATAGTTAAAGATCTCAGGTAGATGTGGGGTTTTAAGGTCACCTGACCCCTTCAGGGTATAAAGGTTGAACATATGGTTCAGTTAGATTAGATTAACTTTGGGTCTGGAGGTGAACTCTGGGGAATGCTATTAAAGTGCCTATGTGAAGTGCTCAGGAGTGAGAATGTACGTATTACTAGATGGAAGATTAAAGGTGCAGATCTTGATTCTAAGAAGATAAAATGTGACTGAGATCTGGAATGCATTGCTATTTGATGAAGAAGCCTGCTGTATAATGACTGTCTTCAGACTGTTTGGAGCGCTACTGATGATCATTGAAAGAAAATGCCCTCTGTTAATATGAAGAACTTCTTTGTTAATTAATAAATATTTGAAGCATATATCATACTGCTATGGTGTTGTGTTACCTGATTGCCCACATATACCTGCGCTCTACGACATTTGGTGTGAGAGTGGGATATTTACGATCTGCATAAAGTCTGGTGGGCAGAGAGCCTAGCAAGATGGTACTTTGAACTAGCTCCTCTCTATTGTTTATCGGTGAGAGACTTTTGTCCCGTGGATAAAGCCAGCTGAGTGATGGTTCTGGGATGGTGGTGAGGCCTTGTTTGAACAAGCTAAATGAAAATGAGGAGCCATGGTGAAATTTTGTTTGACCAGAAGAGTGACCAGAGTGATTGGATGGATGTAATACAATGGTTATTTAATCGCTGGATGGAGGCGGAGAGTCGGTGTAAAGAAGCAGAATGAAGGTACCAGGAGGTGTCAAATCAATTGATGGTAATAAGGGACAATTCAGTTCTTCAAAGGCCTATGAAGATGGTTGAAGAGATGTCCTGTGTGGATTGTGTGGACTGTGTTGAGGATCAGCTTCCTGTTCTACCCATGTTCCAGGGAATGTATTGGGTTGGAGATGATGGAAGATCGACGTCAGACAAGTCCCCAGGTGAGACTGTTTTGGTATCTGGGTGAAGGATGCAAGCAAAACAGAAGAGGCAGTAGTTGCTGAAGGGACTTGTTTATTGACATGTGATCATGTTAAAAACAAAAATGTTATTAATTTTTCTGCTGCTTGCTGGAAAACTGTACAGGCAGAGGATCCTGAAATTCAGCAGATAACTAGCCATGTTACCCTGAATAAGGACAGAACAGGTATGGATGGGGGAAAAGGGCAGTTATGGTGGTACGAAATGAAGGATGAGGTATTATATCACATGAGACCAAATCCCCGTACAAAGCAGATAGATTCTAGGGTGGTGGTACCTCATAGATATAGAAAGGATGTCTTAGATGCATTATGTATAAACACTAAACACATGAATCAAGAGGAAATGTTGGGGCATCTCATTCCTTCTTTTCATTGGCCTGGGATGTATAGTCAAGTGGCTCTTTATTTAAGGAGATTGGCAGCCACTCAGAAAAGACAGACATGGCACACTGAAGTGAGTATAGCTCAGAAGGGAAAAAACTCTAATAGTTGGCTCCCTTGGAAAAAGGGGAGGGTGATTCAAAGGGATATGGGCAGTAGATGGTAGAAGCTCATAGTTCTAGATGGTAGGAAAGTAGTATGCTAATTTAGGTGCACTAAATACTAATAGAATGGTAATTGTACATATTGGGTACTGCCGTTACTATATGTTTCACAAAGAGTTATACCATGGGTGAGATGACTAGAGGAATAGCCCTATGTAGGTTGTGTATCTAAGTGGCTTCCTGTTAAGTCCTCCAATCCCAGTATGTTTTAGGTACTGAGAGTAATGAAAGGGTTACTAGTTAAAAGGGGTACTAGATGGAAGGCCCCAAAATAAAGTATTTAGATAAATTGTTTGAGAATTAGGAATGTAGGAATGTTCACGTCATGGAATAACTGTTTGAAGAAAGAGTGAGTATAATGGGGTATCCATTATCCTGGGTCCAGGGTAATTGATTGGGACAGCCTCATTAAGGGTAAAAAACCTGAGTTCAGTTCATTGAAGGAATATATCCATAAGCCATATTTAAGTCTAGATTTGTTAAACCAAGCACTATCTCTTTCATTCTCTCTAACGACTGGGGGGTTGGCCACCTGCAGTTGACTTTATTTTGTCTTCTTATATTTTTTTTTGTCCTATCTTTGTTGCATTTGTTTTAGTTTTTCTGTATTCTGTTTTGAGATAGACAAAATAATAGTTTGTTTGCTCAAGAGATGTTATTCAGTGAGTGTTATTTGAACTGCTGTCTTATTTCTGTCAGTAGTGAAATTGAAGTTACGATGTGAGATAAGATAAATTATGTGTTTTAGAATATGAATGAGGTATAGGCCACAATAACAGTTCAGAGAATGGAACTGCTGGCTTGAAAAATACTTTTCATAAATATGAAGAAAATATTTCTCAAACAAAATCTTAACATTTTATTGGTACATAGTACATAGAGTTTAGTGGATAAGGCCATGTGGGCAAAGAAATCAAACTCATGTAAAATGATTTGGACATGGTATCTTATGGTGTTACAGATTATCCAAACACTGGCCAAGGTAGAAATATATATAAAAAATTAAATATGGTTCATAGTTTGGGATATAGAATATGGATATGGGGTATTTAGTGCAAGGCGCAGAGTAAAATATTTTTGAGTGTTCATTGAGGTAGTATAAATGATGTGCTAAGGGACTCTAGGGATAGAGCTCTAAGATGGGGGTGGACCAGAGCTCTGGTAGGTCCCCCCCCTTTTCACTTTCCTAAGCTAAAGAGCTTTAATGAATTCGGACAACCAAAGATATGGTTGCCCTCTTGGGTGGGGAGGAATGTCACAGAGTGGATCTGTGAGATTTATAATGCAAAAATATAATAACATATGGGGCTAGATGTTTGTTTTCTCTTTGTTTTGGTGTACTTGGAAGCTCTCCCTTTAAAGAGAGAAAGTTAGTTAAATTTGGAGTTGGTAATATTGCTTTCTTTTATTTGCAAGATATTTCCCCTTGGTGTGGTTCTTGGGAAGTGTCAGTGAAAGATTCTTATTTGTTTGGACCCTGCGAGTAGATATTCAGGTTTATTGTTCGCTGTTTGAACGATCGGTAAAATGGCACGACTGTGCGATCGAGCACACGTTCGTGCAGCTTAAAATGTTGTTCCGGTTTTTATGTTTAAAAGCAGTAGTTTTCCCTTTGTGTCCTAAAGGTAAATGTTCTCCTAAAATCGTAGATATTCCCTTTTTAAGGAGAGTGTAGTTACCTTTTGAAATTAGCCCCATTTCAGTAGTAAAAACGTTCAGCTGATGGCTTAATCTTATAGAAGAGATAACGTTTTGTTTGCATGCATTTCAAAGCTAAATATTCTGTTGCTATTGCAGCTAAAACTAAAATAGAAGGGACTTTGTAAAAGTTTCAGGGTGCTGTGCTTAAGGTCTTTAGAATTATGCTCCATAAAAGATACCATATTATAGAGATCTTGGACATATAAAAAGAACCTCCTGGTTCTTTAGTTTTACTTTGTTAGCCTTTATTAGTAAATACACGGAAGAATGCGATTGTTTGTATGTAGGTATGCCGCTGAGGTTCTGTACGGCAATGTGAAGTGCCAGAGAGATTATTGTGTTAGTGTGTGCACCTTTGTGAAGGTATTCCTTCTTCTAGCTGTATTAATTTTGGTTAAAGGGAGGAAGGAACCCCCCCCCCCCAATGAATAGTATTCGGCTTTTCGGCTTTCAGGATTCATCTGCAGAGTTTGGAATTAGGTGGATCCTCATGTAAAATATATATATTTAGTGTCCTCAGGTTATTAAATGAATATGCTGTGTGGCATAGCTGTAGGAATGTTTTGGTTGGGCTGTGCGGCTGTGAGAGCCGGTTTTTGGCTTCCGATTGAATGTGTCAGTATGAGTATTCGAGCGGCTGTTCCTACTCGTTAGTGCACATAGTCATGAGGGTATTTAGCCCTCTAGTTTTCAGAAACTTGAACCTTTTGTTTTTTTAAACAGATAGGATCGCACTTCTTACCCTTCGGAGGCCAATTCTTGTGGTTTGAAGTTGATCTGGTGTTGGGCATAAAACGAGGGATTTGTGGTGTCTCTTAGGCATTTTGGAAGTTTAGAATTCCTTCAGTTGTGGCTGTAGCTTGCTCTTAGAGCCGCCGCCATTTTTTACATTCTTAAATATTATTAGGAAGGGGTGGTGCTTCCCTAACGCCCAGAAATGAAGTTGAAAAATGTTTAGAAAGGATATAAATCACTTCTGAGTTGGAGAGTATGTTGTTATATGAATTTAAAGGGTATAACTTCTTTAAATAGAATACATAATTAGAGTATAAAGAAATATAGTTAAAGATCTCAGGTAGATGTGGGTTTTAAGGTCACCTGCCCCTTCAGAGATATAAAAGGTTGAACATATGGTTCAGTTAGATTAGATTAACTTTGGGTCTGGGAGGTGAGCTCTGGGGAATGCTAATCAAAGTGCCTATGTGAAGTGCTCTCAGGAGTGAGAATGTACGTATTACTAGATGGAAGATTAAAGGTGCAGATCTTGATTCTAAGAAGATAAAATGTGACTGAGATCTGGAATGCATTGCTATTTGATGAAGAAGCCTGCTGTATAATGACTGTCTTCAGACTATTTGGCGCGCTACTGATGATCATTGAAAGAAAATGCCCTCTGCTAATATGAAGAACTTCTTTGTTATTTAATAAATATTTGAAGCATATATCATACTGCTATGGTGTTGTGTTACCTGATTGCCCACATATACCTGCGCTCTACGACAGTATTCATGAAATTGATATATGATGGCCCATTTTATGCAAGGAATTCAAGTTTGTGTACTGGGTAGTTCTTTTCAGATGGGTCAGGCACCTGCTGACAAATGCCACTGGTCATAATCCTTCTTCCTACTCCTTGTAAAGCACAGCACCAAGCCCCTTTAAGCTGGCATCAGTGTGTAGCACATAAAGCAAAATTAAAAGTCAGCAGGTTCTCTTAAGGGTGAGTGCTTCACCTTGTTCTGAAAAGTTCATTTGTTCTGAAGTAGACCTTTTTTTCCTCTTTGACAGTACTTTTTTGTATTTTCAGTTGGTTGGTGGATACCCTTGAGTTAAATTAAGCAAAGGGCAGATGACGTTGGTATAATCTTTCACAAATCAGTGTTAGTAGACACAGAACCCCAATAATCTTTGCAGTTCTTTAATATTGTTAGGCTGTGTCCAGGTGGTCAAGGCTTGTACTTTCTTGGATCTGTTTGAATTCCTTCAGATGACACAATGTGACCAACATATTTTGCAGATTGCTGAAAGAACTGACACTAATCAATAGATAGTTTTAAAACAACGTACTCCAACAGGTCTAGAACCTTAAACAAGCAGGTCTCATGCTTTTCAAGGGTCCTGCCAAACACAACTACATCATCTAGGCAAACAAAGCTTTCAAGTAGATTTCTGCACCCACAGCTCACTCCATCAACCTCTGAAAAGTGGCAAGTGCTCCTGAAATGCCTCAAGGCTTGCATAGAAATTCATAAAAACCAAAGGGCAGATGAAAAGTGTTTTTTCACTATCTTCAGATGCCATTGGGATCTGATAATACCCATTCCGAATGTCTAGCACAGAGAACCACTGGTTTCCATTAAGGCAGTCAAGGGCATCCTGGATGCATGGCATAGTATATTGGTCAGGTATGTTTCTTCAATTCAGAGTACAGTAGTCCATGCACATCCTCACCGAGCCACTCTTTTTTTGGACTACCATGATAGGAGAGTTGTACGAGCTACAAGATTCCTGTATAATTCCAGCTGCTAACATCTTCTGGAGATGGCATTGAACATCATCGATGACTGATGGTGCCAGTCGGAGAGACCACTCATGAAAAGGCCTCTCGTTGTGAAGTGCAATGTAATGTTCTGCCCCAGTGATGCATCTAGCATCTCATTCCTTCAGAGAAAATACATTGCTTCACTGGGACAGTTTTCAGTTGATCTTTGCTCTCCACTCTTCAGGAATAGGGATTTCCCCAAAGTCGAACAAATCAGGAGTTACCTTGTTATCCTCTCCAATGTGTTTCTTGATAGGCAGCACAGCAGTATCTGCACAGTATATAGTTGCCAGGGTGCAGGCTCAGTTGACGGTAATATCATGATCAGACATGTTTTGGATTTGCACCAGTACCCACCGAGCACAGGTGTGAGCTTGGGCAGGCAGGATGCTTGGCTTAACCAATAGTTTCTCAGGCAGTTTCCTCTCCTCCTGGGTATCCAGCCTGAGAATCTTGTTCATTACATCTTTCATGCACCTTGACACTGATGGTACACTGAGCATTGGGTGGCAATACAAGTGATTCTGGATCATACACCCTGTGAGATTCCATCTATGGGAGAAGCTGTGCTACCCACTAAAACAGCTTGTGTGAGCCCAGCTGCAGGAGAAGCTCCACTACCCATACCTCATTGTACATCAGCGGGGGAAGCTCTGCTACCCACCACAACAGCCTGTATGAGCTCAGCAGTGGGAAAACCTCTGCTACCCACACCTCCATTTGAACATCAGTGGGAGAAGCTCTGTTACCTGCTTCAACAGCTTGTGTAAGTCCAGTAGTGGGAGAAGCTCTGCTACTCACTAGCAGTTCATTTTTCACCCCCCCAAGATGAACTGTTCTCTTGCTGTTACAGGAAAAGTACGGCTGCCCGTAAAAGAACATACATAGTCCACAGCATCTGAATCCAGGAAGAAGAGCCACATAAACACAGACTGATACATGAGGATAGGTTTGTCGAGGTGGTATGGAGGCAGGCCAGCAAACCTGAACAACTGATTAGGAGGATGAGCAGGACCACATAAAACTGCTTGTGGTGCCTGCAAGTTATATCATACACCCTGCAAGATTCCATGTGTGGGAGAAGCTCTGCTACCCTCACCTTTGTTGTACATCAGTGGGAGAAGCTCTGCTACCTGCTTCAACAGCTTGTGTGAGTCCAGTAGTGGGAGAAGCTCTGCTACCAACTAGCAGTTAATTTTTCTTCCTCCCAAGATGAACTCTTCTGCTGCTGTTTCAGGAAAAGCACAGCTGCCTGTAAAAGAACGCATGAAGTCTGCAGCATCTGAATCCAGGAAGAAGAGCCACATAAACACAAACTGATACACTAGGATAGGTTTGCCAAGGGGGTCCAGAGGTGGGCCAGCAAACCTGAACAGATGATTGGGGAGGAGCAGGACCACATAAAACTGCTCATGGTGCCTGCAAGCATGAGCACACAGGTGCGAGGGTGAGTGGCTGCACCACTTGGTTTAAGAAAAAACTTACAGCCCTCCTAAACAAGGTACAGACCAGTTATTTGTTTTTGCAAAAAAGCTTAGATAGGGAGAGAATAGTAAAGCAATGAGTGTTGAACTATGTACTAAGGAATAGTAAAGGCATACAGAGGTAAATAAATTAAGGCAGTAAAGGCTGTCTTTGACCTTGGAGAGCTGTAGAGGAACCTGTGAAAAATCAGTATGGTACATATATGTAAACTGAATTATAATTGGTTTGCAGTTATTTAGGAACGCTGTAGAGTTGCAGAGCTGTTCTTTTTTTAGATCATGTTGATGTAAATTTTAAAGGTGTTAGAGGAAAGTGTAATAAAATAAGTTCATACTGGTTCTGGGAAGTTGCAGATGAAATTTTGAATAAAATTTGAGGTGTTTTCTCCTTAGATATTGTAGAAATTGTTATTTATAAACCAAAACTTCTATTTTAAGTAAAACAGTTATATAATTGATCTGTTAAAATATAATTGAGACATTTTTAACAGGTGAATTATTTAATATTTGCCAAAATGATGGTTTTAAAGTATATTGTTATATGTGTTATGATGGGGGCAATAATTACTGTGACATTGGCTCACTTCACTACCTTAATTAAAAGTCAGCAGGTGCTCGTAAGGGTGAGTGCTTCACTTGATATAGCTAGTCCTAAGGGAGCTTCCAACTGCACACATAAAAGAAGAAATACCTTCTCATTCATAAGAACTGAATTGTCAAGAAATAGGAAACTTGAAGTTAAACCAACAATGAAGCATAGTGGGAGTCCACTCCTAACTGCCCTAATTTTAAGTGGAGACATTGAAATAAATCCTGGACCACTTGGAAAATATCAGATGAAACTGATTTATAATAATGCATGTAGCCTAAAATATAAATTTGACTTGTTCAGGACTTGGGTCATGACTGAATCCTCTGAAGTAATAGCACTAACCGAGATGTGGTTGAATGACACCATAACAAGTGATAGGGATAGAATGAATGAGTTTAATACCCATAGGTGTGATAGGACCACAAAGAGGTGGAGGGGAAGTCCTATTAAACACTAAGGTGGACTTAGGGCCAACCAAGATAGTATATACAGGTACCTTAGATAATACAGAATGCCTATTAGTAGAAGTTCTTAAACTAGATTGGATAATTGATGTAATTTACTCACCCCAAAAAACAAAAATTGATTTTTTTGTGAAACTAGCTCAAACTGTTATGGACCATTCAATGGGGAAAAAACTAACACTAGTTGGGGACTTCATTGCATCATGGGGGCATCCTAGAGGGAAAGCCTTGGAAAATAGTTTTAAACAACTAGACCTGACCCAGGTATTTAACAACTCAACTAAGAAAAGCGCATTAAAAAGCTCATGGAATATTTTGGATTTGCTATTTATTTCTCAGAATATTGAAATAGGGAGTGTACAGGTGAAACAACCCACTCTAGAAGACCACAACACATAAGGATGCGTGCTGAGTTTGGATGTGAAAGCAAAAATAAAACAAACACATAATATTAAATGGATAAGAAATTTCAAATTCTGTACTATTGAACTTTTTTATTTAAACTTAGACAGGTAAAATGGTCATGCATCTTTCTGATACCTAATCTAGATTTGGCCGTGCAGGAATTTAACAGTTTATTTCTTCATGTATGTGATGAAGTATCTCCTTTAGTAAAGATTAAATAAAGGAAAACGCATGTACCCTGAGTGACTGAAAAATTAAAAAAGGAGATACGGGTAAAAAATAGGATTTGGAAAAAACAGCAAAACTCTGGAACAAAAAGATTGGCAAAAGTTCAAGGTTGCTAGAAATATTTTAAAGGTAAAAATAAAAACAACATTTCTATACTAAAAAAGTGAAGAAACCGAAGGCTCAAGTAAATCTTGCTCCCTGTTAAAATCCTCTGGAAATGCCTGTAAATAAACACACACAAATTCAGATAGAACAGAATGGAGTTTCAAAAATCAATCAGAATCAGTCAATATTTTAAACAAATATTTTACAACATTACCAGTTGTACAAGGATTAGAGGAAAATAAAGGGAAGATAAAAATAGAACAAAACAGCAGTAGTAGATTAGATGAAAACATACCACAATTTAGGTTTAAAATTTTACCATGTAGGGAAGTAAAAGAAGTGATTAGAAAATTGCACAAAAATAAGGCAACTGGAATAGACCAAATAAAAATGGGCATCAGGCAGGTTTCAGGAAAGGACACTCCATGAGTACTGCACTCACCAACATAATAGACATTGTGGCCTCATCATTGGATAAGGGTGAGTCAGTGGGCATGGTGTTCATGGATTTGTCGAAAATGTTAGATACTGTACATCATGAAGTACTGTTGAACAGACTTCAATAAATAGGTATCTCAGGGGAAGTAAGATCTTGATTTTGTTCATACTTAACAGGTAGGATTCAACAAACTGCTGTGAGGAAGTATATTTCTAGTGAGAGAGGGGTAACAAGAGGGATGCCCCAGGGTTCGATCATGGGCCCCCTCTTGTTTCTCATATATACTAATGCAGTAACAATGACAGTAACAAAATCATAAATATGTCTGTATGCAGATAATACAATACTTCTAAATAGGAGTATACACCTGGACAAAACACAAAAAGATTTACAGCAAGATTTTCAAAATATCCAAGCATGGTTTGAAGAAACAAATTTAATTCTGAATAATAATAAATCCAAAGTAATGTTTTTTCCCACTTAAAAAAAGTAACAAAACACAGACCTTAAATATGACAACAAAGAACAAATTCCCTTAGATCAACCAACTCCAGTACTCTGGTTGTTCCCCGTAGATCCACCCAAATTGGCCAATCCAGTTACTCTCACCACCTCCCAATAATGTGGAATTTCCTCCCCTTCCAAATCTGGCACTCATCCTCTGCCTACTCCAGCACAATAATTACTTTGCACCTAGCTGCTCCTGCTATGTCCCTTCCTAATTCCCTCCTCTAAGCCCTAGTCAAACCCTACCCCCTACAGTTACCTTCTTTTTACCCTGTGCCCACCACCCCTTCTCCCTTCAATTGCTCCTCTTACTTGCCTCCTTGATCTCTCACAGACTGTAAAGAACCGAATGCTCTCCATGGGTCCTCTCTGCCCCCAAAGGGGCTTGTATCTCTCATCTACTTTCCCCCCACCATCTTAAAGGGGTCTTGCTGGGACACTGTTTTCCTCCTTCTCTCTGGTCCCCCCAGTCCCATTGCAGGGTTCCTCACATCCTGAAGGGGTCTCCAGAGGCATGACTCTTCCCCCTCCTCCACCTTATCCCTCCCTCCCTTTCCCCTTCTCTTTCATGTAAGCACTTGTTTACTTATTAACCCAGCACTTATTATTGTCCCCTCTTTCATCATGTTATGCGTAACACTGTTGTAACACTGTTTGTAACACCTGCCTTACAACTGTATGTTAATGTTGATCCTGTAACTTGAATTTATAATGTCTCATTCCAGTTGTACCCCTTTCCCCCAGGTCTCACCAGGAGATGAGTGACTTGTTGCTCAGTATGCCTTTCTGATGAAACATTTCAATACATAATAAAATGGTACTGGAACAGGTACCGGAGTACAAATATTTAGGATTTTGGATAGATCAGAAATTAACATTTGATTTTCATATAAATGATAAAATAAAAAAAAATTGTAGATTGGGTGCACTTAGGAGAACTGGCCACAGCATAAATGATAAAATGAGGAAATCAATTGTGAATCAAATGTTGGTCCCTGTGCTTGACTATGGGGTGAACATATATGACTTTGCGAATAAGAATGTACTAAAAAAGATTGAAGTAATTATAATAAGCTGGGCAGTTTTGCCCTGAGGGCAAATAAATGGACTCACCACTGTATCTCTTATGAAAAATTAGGGTGGCTTACCAAGCAGAGTAAACAAAAAAATTATATGGGTAAAAATGTTTAAGCAAGTAAAGGAAACAGCAAAACCTGCATACTTGTATGATAAAATGCAAAAAACAGAGTATAAACATGTTCTAAGGAATAATGTAAAGATGAGGGACTATAAATGTGAAATACCTGAAACTAAAAATTGGGGAGATGACCTTTACTTATGCTGCAATTAAAACTTGGAATAACTTAAACATCCAGTTAAAATATGCCACTATTTCTATGAAGTTACTTTCCACTGCATTGAAACAAGAGCTTTCAGTAACTTTTCACTTGCTTTGATTGAGCATATATGTGAATTCTGTATTTTGTACAGAGTGTATGTTGTTATTATATTTATTATCAATGTGTATAGGATGTCTGTCAGTTTTTATGAATTACTGTATGAGATTTTGGTGCTGTGAATGAATTGTCATTTATATCCTGTTTAAAAATAAAAACTTTTACTACTACTACTACTCTTCCACACTACTCCCACTGGCTCATCTTTCTCAACCTCTTTGGCTTGCATCTGTAAGTCATACACTCTGCACACCATGGCAGGGAGGTGCAGAGCCTGCCCAGTCCTTTTTGCTTGCTTTTCTTGACAAAGCTGGGCTAGCCAGCCTAACATACGGGCATTAGTGCTGATTAGCAATAGGATATAATCATACATTCCAGTCGGCAGGCATACTAGGGCCAGGGTCTCTACTGGTTCGTCCACGCCAGCAACAGCAGTAGGGAAAGATAGCCACAACTATACATAACCCTTGTAAGGGTAGGATTTGTCACAACCCCCACACATGAAGTCCTTCAAGGGGCAGGAGTGGGAGATCAGACAAGTGTCGGTTGTACCACTCTTTGAACACAATAGTGATCTGTGAGCCATTATCCAGCACAGCTCAAGAGGAGATGCAATTAACAGTTACGGTTGTCTCCATGGAGGGACCCACCATCTCAGACCAATCTGGGGAGGCTGGTTTGGTGGACTGGCCCACAGCAGTTTTTGAGGAGAAGGATTTTTGTGAAGGACCAGATTGTGGCTTTATATTCCTTCATCGGACATGGTTGAGTAGCTTGGGGGATTGCAAACTCATTTGGTGTGTCCATCTTCTCCACACCGGTAACAAACCACCTTGGCACTGGGGTCAGCAGGATGGGTTGTATCTTTGTGAGGTTTGTAGTGGTCGGGGGTTGGAGCCCTACCCTCTTCCTTTGGTTTAGATTCCGGCTCAGCTCCCCCGTAGCTCCTACAAGGGGTGGATGATCGTGGGGCATAAATGAGATCCCTTACCATGGCTCACAATTCCCTCATCTCATCTACCATGGTGGGGTTAGCTTCAGGTTCAGCAGCAAGGGCATAGGCCCCAGCACCCACAGGTGGGGTCTCACAACTAGGATCGATCTTGGTGGGGCAAAGGCCAGTGGTTTTAACAGGCTTGGCTGCAGCTTGCTGGCTGGCTTTCAGTTCTTTCAACTTCTTTAATAGTTCACTGATATGTTGTGACTCAGAGTGGTCCTCTTTCTCAGAAGGTCTATCAGGATCATGGTCATTCACACAACCCCTATATATGGATCCCAACCATCATCATAATTGTCTGCTTCCTGGATTTCCTTCATTAACCAACATTATTCAGGAGGGTTAGCTTTATGGTCTTGGAATTTTAACTTGAGTATAAGCACACTCAAATAATGGGCAGACTTAAGGATGTGTTCCAGTCTGACATGATTCAGTTCACTAGCTGAGATGCCCATTTTACGATGTGCCCTTTGCAAGGCCTGTTTTACCTGGGTCATGAAAGCAGACAGTCTCTCATTCTTCCACTGTTTGTAGACTTGAATTTCTTCATCAGATCCTCTCCAGATTCAGTACTGCCAAATACCCCTTCTAAAGCAGATAAATACTCAGCAGCAGAGGCCTCTGGGTTGGTGGACTGAAAGTAACAGATGGCTTCCCATGCAGGGTCCCTTAAACTCTCCACAAGTCACTTGCATTTCTCCCCTTCAGAACACTGTCACTCTTGTACCAGGGGGGTGGCATAGTCCATTCAGGTTTCCAAGACATATTCCCACACAGGAACAGGAATGGCACCTGAAAACAGTCTGAGCCTGCGATAAGAGTCCAGATGCACTGAGGGTATCACAATGGGGGATGCTACAATGGTGGATGCCTTGGAGGAAGACAGGAAGGCCAGAGGAGAATGAATAGGTGTGACCTTCTCAAGTTCTCCAAAGCCTTTCACAAGTCCTTGACCATCTGCCCTTCTGCAGCTAAAAGAATTAATAACTTGTCTTTAAATCCTTCCACCCTTGAGGGCCTCCCCAGAGGAAGATGGGTCACTGCATAGATGAATGACTCTCCGCCCCATCAGGGATCCCTCCAGCATGTTAACAAGAGGTACTCTCTTACAGTCTATGGGGAGGCTACATGAGAAAAAGGCCACTAGGGTCTATTCAAACAGGTCTAAGTCCAGCCCCCACACTGCAACCTTCCCCAGGCACTTAACTTTTTCCACAGTTTCCTCTACAGTGTCATTAGTAGTCCCCATGGGGATATCAAGTAGCAATAAAGCATTGTAGGGGTCAACCTCTTCAGCATCACTCCACCCCATCATGCAGTGCATAACCAGTTTGTGGGGAGAAATTTTCCACTAGGGCATAGTAAGTGTCTCCATTTCAAATTTTCCTCCAAATTCACATTTGACTGAAATTATTTATTTATTTATTTATTGAAGATATTTCTAACTTTTGGCCACTAGGGGGCACTAATCCCAGTGGTGCCCCCAAGATGTAACCCCTAGGCGGTGCTATTCCAAGGGCTACTACCCCTACCTGTATGGCTATGCACAGGTTGAGGGGTCTGGATTCGTTAATAAGGTGCTTTCACCCAAAGTAGTGATGTTTATCTGTTCTGCTATAGCCCTCCGGGAAACTATAACCACCCACCAACCCTCCTAGTGACCCAGTACCTGATGCAGTAATAAATTCACAGTCAGTATGGAACAGTAATAAAAAGCAAATGTCCTTCACACTTACCACCAGGGTTGGACTTGCAACACCTTCCCTGGAAACCCCTTGTAAAGTAAGGTTAGCAATACAGTTGTACGCTCTTAACACTGTGACCCAAATAATAGTAAGCATACTAGCCATGTTAAACATGAAAAAGGCAATTAGATTTATTTACGGGCAGTGAACAAGGAAGGGGTGTGAATCTACTGAAATAATTTGCAGTCTGATTTGGTTCAGTTTTGGCATGCATTTTTGTCCCAGTCTGACAGTCACACAACTCTGGATACCCAGGATGGAAAGTCAGGCTAGCCAGCGGCATTGCCCTGGGGTGCCTGGTGTTGCAGCTGATGTTGGGGACCTTGGTGGAAAGAAAGGCTGTTAACATGCAAAACAACCAGATTATTTGTAATCCGAGCCGGTTGGTTCAGTCCCTTGAAAACCCAGTGAAATGAAGCAATTAGATGGAACCACAGATGATTTAAACACTTGTTGCAGGGAACTACCCTGACTGTACTCATGCTACCAGGTTTCTGCTGACAGGCAGGCGATTTGGAGTCCTTGTGGTGTTCACTGATGAGCATAGGGAAGCAGGGCCAATGTGGCATGCTTCCCTGTCATGGCCTTTCCTCCAAGTGGCCGTAACCTGTGTGTTCTTGTTAAGCAGGGGCTGGATCCCTGAAGCTGGTCTCTCACCGAAATAATCTCTGGTGCAGGAGCTGTGGCCTAGGCAAAACTGGCAAGGCCCAAGCAAGATGAGCAGTCTGGCAAAGTTTGTAGTTTTCTGCTGGTGAAGCCTCCAGCTGGCATAACAGGTTTTGTTGTGGGCAAGTAGATCTCGACCTACATAACACATTCAGCACATTCAAAATACGTAGCTGTCTCTGAGACAGTATGGATATAGTCTTGTAAATCAGCAGCTTTACTGAGCAAACCTCTCGCTCTGAGCACGTCTCGCACACAAGCTGGGCCGATTGCTTCAAAGGAGCAAGTCTTCAGTATAAATCACAAGTAGCACTGGTAACACTTCTTTCTTTCTTCTGCTGCAGTTCCAATCTGGAATCAGATAAGTCCAACTTCTTCTATAAGGCAGTCCCAAGCAGGAGAACTTGGCAGGGAAGGAAGTTGGGCCTCTTCCAGCCGATTCCCCTATGCTCCATTCAGGGAGCAACTGCTCAAAACCTCGAGCTGTTCACACTTCAACCTCCAGCTCTAACTGATCCCCTGCCTCTGGGCACACTGGAGATTTCCCTTTTCAATCCAGCATGCAGGTTGGCTGAGAGAGCTGACAGGCACAGTTAGGGCTCCCCCTCCAGATTAATTTGGCGCCAACCTAAAAACTACAAAACTACAGATTTTCCTTCCCACTAGACACTGGGGTTTGGATCCATTTTAGGTCCTCAAAGTTCTATTGGTCCAATTACTGCCAATCCTGGACCTAACATGGTGTCTCCCATCCAGATAAACAAGCTGCAAAGGAAGCAGGTTAAACAAACATCTGTATCAAATACAACAGCACACAAACAGTAAACAAGCACAATTCCTATACCGGCTCCCTCTGTGCAATTACCAACTGTAGAGTGGAGCAAAACAGTGCGGTGTCTGTCCGGTCACAAGCCCTAAATCACTTGTATCCAGCACAGACCAGTCACAACACAAATTAGCTAGCCTCTAAAAGGGACAGGCATGGAGGCTCAATATGGCACTCACGCACAAATAAACAGAACTACTTAGAAACAGGACATCAGCCAGGCAGGGGACATTTAAACACAGAAACATAGAAGTTGACAGCAGATAAGGACCCCACGGCCCATCCAGTCTACCCATTTTTCCTACCTTATGAACGTGCCATAGGCCTTTACTCTGTCAATGGCCTATTTATTCATACTCATCTGTATTGCTCCTTTAAATCTATCCCATTCTTGTTTGAAGCCCTGCACTGTATTCATATCCACCACTTCCTGAGGTAGGCCACTCCATGCATTCCACCACCCTTTCTGTGAAAAGGAACTTCCTCACATTACCCCTTAATCAGCTTCCCTCTAATCTCGTGCTGTGTCCTCTCGTCCTGCTATTTTTCTTATATTGAAACAAGTTAGACCCTTTCACCTTGTTAATGCCCTTAAGATGCTTGAATGTTTTGAGCATATCACCTCTCTCCCTCCTTTGCTCCAGGGTATACATATTGAGCTCCGTTAATTTGTCTGCATATGTTTTCTGATGCAGTCCCTGCACCATTTTGGTTGCCCTTCTCTGGACTGCTTCCATTTTAATGTTCATGTGCAGGTGCAGCCACCAGTACTACATGCAGTACTCCAGATGGGGCCTAACCAGTGTCTTGTAAAGAGGGATTATTACCTCCCTCTTATGACTTGTGATACCCCAACTAATACACTCCAACATCCCTCTAGCCTTACCTACTGCATTAGTGATCTGCTTGGATGATTTCAGGTCATCTGTGATGATGATGCCTAACTCTCTTTCTTCCCTCCCTTTTGATTGCTAGCAAATCCCCTCCCAACCTTCACTTACTTGAACTTTTGTTCACCCAAATCTACCTGTATCTATTTGACAAAGCACCTTGGGATGCCTCCTTTTATTAGGTTATTTTTGATTTCCTACCAATTCATAGTTTTAATGTTAGTTGCAATGTTAATGTCATATTGTCATTTTAAATACTTTTTTGTCAAAATATTATGTAATACCATCCATTGTATGTCTGTCACGCTTCCCATTGTCATGGAACCTTTGTAAATGAGCTATTATGTGCTCAAAGGTATTGTAATCTGGGGGATGGAGCTAGCAGCCCAGCCAGCAGCAGCATTTTCCTGGAGCTCCCTATCACTGAATAATAAATCTATAAAAGTTATAATTTTCTGAGCCTAGAACTACTAACAGCCACAGAATATTTGTAAAAAAGAAACCTCTGCAGCGGGATCGCGAATTTTGAAGCTAATAATGGGGTGTACAAAATCAAATAAGCAGGATTTCTTTCTACCATGAACCTCATCTACTAAACTGCCTGAGGATCCACCAGGCCTAATGCAAGCCTCGAGCTCTGATGTGAATGGGGCCACATTGACGACTCTTCAAACAGCGGTGCAAGTGCTTACCAAAACGGTCCAACAGATGGACCAGAAGTTGGATAATTTCACCAGAAAATTCATGACCATGGAGCATAGAATGGATGCACTGGGGGAAGCAACAAAATTGTTGGAAGCCACGGCGAGGAAGGCTCTGGCCGCCACAGCGACATCGCTTAAAGAACAGGCTGCACTTAGAAGCTGCGTGGAGCAACTGGAAAACTCAATACGAGCCGCAAATATTCGAGTTCTTGGTTTGCCCAAGGAGACTGAAGGAGAGTCCTTACTACACTATCTACAATCCTGGATGGAGGGTCTAACTGAGCTAACAGAATTTAAAATTACCAAGGCTTACCAAGTTAATCCCAGATGACCTTCTGGTGGACTGGCAAATTCTCGCACGGTTCTCTTTACACTGTGCTCCCTGGGCGAGAGACCTACTGTTGGGGGCCCTGAGAAATAAAGCTCCAATTCATGTAGATGAGGCCCGTATTTTATTTTTCCCAGATATCTCATATGCTACCCGCATGAGGAGGAAGGCCTTCGATGGAGTAAAGCAGCGCCTTCGAGAGATGGACATTTCTTATTCACTCGCTTTCCCTGCTCGTCTATGCTTTACAATAAATCAACGCCAATATCGGTTCACAGATCCTAAAGAAGCCGGGGCCTGTATTGAAAATACAATATCTAAGAGACAACGGGAGGATCAGCTAACAGATGAAGAGGAATCGGAAGGGGACTAAATCATTTGCAGAGACAGTGAGCTTTGAAAATAAAATAAGTACCATGTGCTAAATCATTGCAGAGACACTGAGCTTTGAAAATAAAATAAGTACCATGTGCCTTCTACAAAGTGTTCTACTCCAACTATGGACCAGTATTAATAAATGCATGGACTTGATAAATGTTGGACAGGAATTTCTAAAATTTTCTAAAATTTAAATGGTTTGAACCTTTAAGGTTTATTTGTTTTGATTTAGTAACATGGCTGTTTAGTTTATGTGTTTTATTAGCATGGTATAGTTCTATGTTCAGTACATGAAGGAGTGCTTTATGCCTTTATCTTGTTATAATTCCTAGAGCGGCTGTGCTTGGGAGCCCGTGTAATTTAAGTGCATGCAATCAGATGCTCGTTCTGCACTTACTCTGTACACGAGTTGGTTTTAGTGCGGGGGAATTGTTTTCTAATTAAGCACCAGGTTTATATTGGGAGTACTTTCCGACTCGCTATAAATACGAGGGCATTATCCCAGCCGGCGGCTGGCAGCACCAACACTCTCTTCGATATACAAGGGGATGCTCCAGAACGGAGACTTTTCTCTATTTGAAAGATGTTAAAATTACCATTAGACCTTTGGTCAGTTAAATATGATGTTTTAAATTACTAAAAACCAATTGGAGCATTGGTTGCATGTATAGCTCCTGGATCTTTTTTTTTTCCTATGGATCTTGAATGTACTATTGATGATGTAGCTCCCTAATGATGTACCAGCTGAACAGATAGTCTTCATCCTATGTAATGTATTATCGCTATGGATACTTATATACCTGTTTAGGAAATGAGTATTATGTATACTTATATATCAAAATACTATAAATAAAAAGTAAAAAAAAAAGGTATTGTAATCTGAGAATGAATAAATAAATAAATAAATAAATAAATAAATAAATAAATAAACCTGTAGGTAACTTCAGGGTATCTCTTCTCTATGTACTTGATCTTGCACTTCTTTGTGTTAAACCCCAGTTGCCACTCTCAGACTATTTTGCCAGTTTTTCCAGACCTCCTCTCATTCTGCCCACCCTATCTTGATCATCTGCTCTGTTGCAGATCTCGGTGTCATCTGAAAACAGGCAAACCTTACACTCCAGTTTATCTGCAATGTCACTGCTGAAGATATTGAAGAGGACTGGCCTGAGGACTGATCCCTGAGGTACCCCTCTTGTAACTTGCATCTCTTCTGACTGTATACTGTTTGCCACCACTCTCTGTTTTCTGCCCGCCAACCTGTTTGCCACCCAGTTGACCAACTTCTGACCCACACTGAGCCTAAGCAGCTTATTACTCAATCTTCTATGTGGAACAATAACGAAAGCTTTGCTGAAGTCAAGGTAGGCGACATCAACTGCACCCCCTTAGTCCACCACTCTGGTTACCCAATCAAAGAAATATATGAGATTAGATTGATAGGACCTTCCTGTTGTAAACCCATGCTGTCTTGGATTCTGTGCTCCTATGGATTCCAGGTGTTGCACTGTCCTTTCCTTAAGGAGTGCCTCTATAATCGTGCCCACTACTGAGGTAAGACTGACTGGTCTGAAGTTCCCTGCCTGCTCCCTGCTGCCAATTTGTGGAGCGGGATCACATGAGCCCTTCTTCAGTTTTCTAGGACAGGGGTTCTCAAATGGTGAGGCCAGCCTCCCAGGGAGGCCCCAACCTGTTCCAGGGGAGGCTCAAGGAAGTCTGAAAAAGTACTGTATTTAAATTTTTGGTTTTATATATTTTTTGTGAAGAGATGAAGCAAACTGAAAGAGGATAATAATAGTAGGTGAATTTTATGTATTTATTTACTAATAGGTGACAAGGGAAGGTGAATGATCCAATGCTCATTTCAGGTGTACCCGGGGAAGAGTAGGGAGTGAATACATTTCAAAAGGTAACTGCAAACAATCAAGAAATATACAATGAGCAATAGTGCTAATAAATATGAATAAATTAATAATGAGTGGTGGTAATTGATCAATTTGTAAACTGATGGCAGAATAGCCCAAATACAAAGGTTGAGCATAGAAGTGCTAAGAACAATAGCAGGAAGGAGCAAAGTAATCCCCGAGATGTTGATTAGGAGAAGAGAAGGAGGGGAAGAGGCAAAGTATGTAGGAAGGTTATTTCATACAGAGAGGAAACAGAGGAAGTAGTCTGACCCATGAAGGTACTGCAACAAGGGGTAACAATGGTTCAAGAATGAAAATAGCAGAGCTAGTAGGTTGGCCTGTGTGTGTGTGTGTGTTGGGGGGTTACCATAAGCTGAATAATAATATTTCTTTATTTTATTTATTTGTTATTCAGATAACACCTTTGAGCACAGGAGCTCTTTTTCAAAAGTTCCAAGTCAGTATAAGACAAAGAACTGAATGTGAGCCAAGTACTCAAAGGGGTTTCAATTTATTCATGGTGTACTGCGAAAAGTACAATATGTTATTTTTCTTTGGGGAGGCCCACGATTATTTCAATTTTTGGGGGAGGCTCAAAATCTTTCCTATGGATTTGGGGAGGGTCACTGTGACAAAGTCTGAGAACTACTGGTCTAGGACCTCTCCTGTGCTCAGGGACTCACCAAACAGTTCTGCTAATGGCTCTGCTAGTTCCACCCTTAGCTCCTTTAGTACCCTGGGATGTATGCCATCAGGTCCTGTTGCCTTGTCTACCCTGAGCTTAGCGAGCTCTTGTAGGACCCTTTCTTTTGTGAAGGGACTTGTGCACACCTCCCTCCCCCCTTTTTCCATGGTCCTGAGCTGTAGGCCCTGCCCTACCTTCTCCTCAGTAAATACTGAGCAGAAGTATCTATTTAGGATAGATGCTTTTCCTTGGTCCTTCTCCACACACTCCCCCTTATCCCCTTTGATCTTAACAATATCCCCTCTGGACTTTCTCCTTTCACTAATATATCTATAGAAAGTCTTGCCCCCTTCTTTTACTGTTCATGCTAGTGTTTCCTCGGTTTGGGCCTTTGCCTGCCTTACTGCCTTCCCTGCTTCCCTTAGGGAAGTTTAGTATGCCTCCCTATCTTCATCTCACTGCGTTCCCTTATATTTCCTGAAGGCCAATCTTTTGGCTCTGATCTTTTCTACTACTGTTTTTGAGAACCAAAGTAGTGTCCTCCTTCTTTTGCTCTTGCTTTTCTCCCTAACAAAATGGGATGTTGCTTCAGGTATTGCATCCTTAATGCTTGCCCACTTTGCCTGTACCTCCTCACCTCACCTCCCCCATCCCAACCCTCCCACAGTGCACCCACCTCCCCACACTCCACCTTACCCATACTTACCTCACTGAGGTCGGGAACAGCGATCTTCTGTGGACCAGGAGATGTCTGCACTCTCAAAGCCGACCTGTATTTCTTCATGCCAGGGCTAGCTTAACTCTGTTGGCCATTTTATCGAAGTCAACTCCTCTGAAGTCCCATATTTTTGCCTTGGAATGGGATGATTTCGTTTTAGTGGCCAAATTGAACCACACCATGTAATGGTCACTGGCTCCCAGGTGATCTTCTACCAGGGAATCTGTGATCATTTCCTGTTTAGCCAATACTAGATCCAGGATAGCCCTGTCTCTTGTGGGTTGTTGTACCACTTGTTTGAATCCCTCCCCCTGCAGGGAATCTACTATGTGTCTAGTTCTTGCAGATGTTTCTGCCGGTATTAACCAGTCTCTATTTGGCATGTTGAAGTCTCCCATTATGAGAACCTTCCATTTAGCTGTCATGTTTTGTATATCTTCTAACAGTAATGTGTCTATGTTCTCTCCCTGGTCTGGAGGCCTGTAGACAACCCCAGTTCGTATGGCTGTCCCATTTCCTGTTTCAAGGATGACCCACAGTTCTTCTGGCTCCTTATGTGTATTATGAATTTCTGTAGCTTTGATATTTTCTTTGACATAAAAGGCCACTCCCTCCCCCCTTGTTGTACCTCGATCTCTTCTGAACAGTACATAGCCGGGTACTGAAGTCTCCCAAGTGTGGTTATTGGAGACTCATGTCTCACTAATGGCTACTTTGTCCAGCTTAGCCTATGTCATTGTTGCCTTCAGGTCAGGGATCTTGTTTCCCAGACTGTGGGCATTTGTGTACATGGTTTTCCATTGGCCATATTTTGGTGCATTAGTTGTGGGGTTAGGTCCGGCTTTTCCCTTGCGTGTTGTAAGGGGAGCCAGACCTTTTTCCTTACCTGGTGATGCAAATGAACTACAAACATGCTGAACTCCTGTTTGATCACTAGCTGAGGGGGGAAGTGGTGTTTTTCCCGTTCGATGTAGTGGATGCTGCACCCCTCTCCCCATTTGCTAGTTTAAATATTCTGCAAAGACATCAAACTTCTGCCCCAATGCACTGACTCCCTCCTTAGTCAGATGCAGTCTATTGAATGTAAAGAACTTGTTGCCAGTTACCTACAAATTTGTGTCCTTTTTCCTGGCACCAGCCCTTGAGCCACATGTTTTTCTCCCCTATCTCCCCTCCTCTGAACGTCCATCCATCTGCCCCCCTCTCCCAGACTGGTGGTATCTCAGAGAATGAGATGCTGGACAAAATGGATGACAGTTTGTCTCCCAGCCTGGTCAAATGTTCCTTGGTCTCCACAACTGACCTTCTGGTGAGTTTGTTAGTCCCTGTGTGTACCATGATGTTGATGTTTTCTCCTGCTTCCTGCACAATTTTAGCAATGCGGTCAGTGTCTCTCCATGCTGATGTACCTGACCATTACCCCTGGCCAGAGGTAGGTATCAACTCCCCGAATCATGGAGTCTGCTATGATCAGAAGTGTTTTGGTTTTCCTTTTTGCCTTTTTTGTTTTGGTCCCTGTTTTGGGTGAGTTTTGTAGTGCTAGCTCCTGTGCTGCAGTGTCCTGCTTTGCAAGGTCCTCTGCTACTTTGTTTGATTTCAGAGATAAAGTCAGATGCATGTTTGTAGTTTTTATATGGTTTGTGGAGGTAATACGCTGATGAGCATTGAGTGATGGGGCATCCAATTTGCCCCTTCTAACCACCTGCCAACCTCCCGGACCAACTACCCTCTGCAGTCAAGGTGCTTCAGTTGGTTTTTATGGAAATGGTGGGCAGTTCTTGTAATATATTTCCTCCTGAATTTGTGATTTGTGTTGCACAATCTCTGCCCATGCTGCCCTGAGCTGAACCTTAGATCTCCATCAGCCCAGCATGAAGGACATCATCCTAAATCCTGTATAACTGCCCTTTTGAAAAGTGTCCCACAGTACCTGCAGTTAATAATATTAATTCCAGTTGAGTTGCCAAGTTTATAAACTAGTCCAAGTAATTAGAAGGAAAATGAAAGCAAAAGTTTGACTTTTTTTTATATTTTTTGGTTTTGTTTATTTGCTTTTGTGTAACTTTTTATAACAAGTTAAATTAGTTGTTGCCCTGTAAGTGAGGTCACTGTGTGGATACCCCTCTGATCCTACCCTTCTTGCTTTGCTACAGGAAATGTCATGATTGTGCTACTCTATAAATGGAGTGTAGCATGGGGTGGTTGGGCCCTTCCCCTGCTGAAAAAGAAGAACCACGAACAAAAGAAACAAGGAGGTAAGAGCAGAAACAATCAACCAACAACAAATGCAGTTGCTATCTCTCAGTCTGTATCTCATATGTACTCCTGCAATTAGCCCTGAAAGCTTTGCCTAATGATAGATAAAACTGAAAAATCTGTAAGCACCACCTGTAATAATTTCACAGAAGATATACCCTGCAAAAACACTTTGCCACAGAGAACAATAAAGCAGTAAAAAATAACAAAACCTGTAAGCACAACCAGCAGAACAATTTAACAGAAGATACACCTCGCAAAAACAATTTGAATCAGAAAAGATTACAGCATTAATCTGTTAGCACAAGACAGTAGCAAACCTGTAGGAACATCCTGTAGCAATGCAGCAGAGAGTATACCCTGCAAAAACAGTTTGAATCAGAGAACAATAAAGCAGTAAAATGTAAGCAAAAAACAATAACAAAACCTGTGAGCACAAAAGAAAATAACACATGATAGATCTGCTTAGCCAAAAGAAGCATTAATTTTTTTCCTTGCTCTGATACTGTTGTTCCTTGCTCTGTCCTTACAAGCAAACCTAGAAGAAAAGAGCTCAGGTGAAGCTAGGTGCCTTTGCCAGAAAACCTAGTCTTCCATTTAAGGAGCCCAGGAAGACATTACGGTAATCCCCAAATTGGTGGTGGTGGGGGGGGGGTCTCACATATCTTGTCAGATAGGCCCAAATAATGGATAGTTTAGCAGGATAATGACTCAAATACTGAAGATGATTAGATAATCTGCAGGGCTTTTCAGATATTTCCAGATTTTTACATTTTCATCTACAGCTCATAATCCAGATATCGGGAGCCTTTCAGTGATTTTACATGTATGCATTTCCTGGAATGGAGTCTCACAATCTGAAAAACATACCCATTTATTTTATTTTAACTTTCTGTTCCTCCCACTAATCACTGCAGTGGCTCCCTTCAGCACTGGTGACTTCCCAGACCCAAACAATTCCTATCTTCCACTTACCAACTTCCTCTTGCCCAAAACATACCAGTCCACAGTCAGGTCTGTGGGGACCCCCAATACTCTGTTCTTGAAGGTCTCTTTTCCAGGAGTGGTAGACAGTCAGATTGTTGGCACTTGAATATGCCAGCATCATCCAACACACATTGCAGAGGTTTTCTGATTTTCTTTCTCCCTCCCCATGAGATGCCATTTGCACAGGATCAGTGATGGGTATGTGAACACAGACGCATGGCAGTGCACATCACATCATAGCATTTTGGCACCTCCCTCCCTATACTCCAGCTCCCACAGCAATACCACCATGGTGGCAGTACAGTCTGCAAACCATCCCTCCCTGAGGAGGGGAACATCCTATGGGAAAATTGATCTTCCTCTCCCAGCCAGCGCTCTGATGACTAGGCTCATTTCTGAACCCTAGTTTCTGGCTTCAAGAGCATTAATGCTACCTCTGCACCAATGGGCTGGCTGAAAATATACTCATCCTATCTGTTAGTACAGTGCAATGTTGATAAAAGGCCTACAGTGACCATACAGCTGCTAATTTGGCAGGATAGTACCAAATAATCCAGATAATTCATCAGACAAATGACTTGGATACCTTATTATCTGATCCAGGGAAAATATGGGTCTAATATTGTTATGTCAGTTGTGCACATTAGTGAAGATGAACATCTTGATATGAGAGTTGCTATAGAGTGGTGTGGGGAGGTGTCCAATCAAGAGCTCTGTTCAAGAGGCAGGTCTATATCAGATGAATCAGTAGGCAGGCTGCTGATGACTCACTTTCTGTTTTTGAGGCAGAGTTGACAAGGTTTTCAAAGGACAAAGCCGAACCAAAAGTTGCGTGGCTCAGTCCTTTGATGTGTAAACAGCCATGCAAGGGATTACATTTACTTCCTGGTTGCGAATTCACACTGCCATCACACTTACAGTGATGGCGGCAGTTGCTGTCATGAACGAGCTTGCAGATTACCAGCCTACTTGAGCTGACATGTAAACTCGCTACAGCTCAATCTATGTGTAGTGCTGTTTCAGTAGCAAATGAATCCCTCCCACTCAATCCCACTGCTGCTGTCCTCCCCGCTCCCTCTGTTTCTGTTCCAGTCCCCCAGCAAATTAATTCCTCCTGCTCCCTTCCACTGCTGCTGTCCTCCCCACACCCTCCATTCTATTAGAGCCTCCCACAGCAAATCAATCCCTCCTGCTCCCTCCCACTGCTGTTGTCCTCTCTGCACCCTCCATTCTGTTCAAGCACCCCCCCGCAGCAAATCAATCCCTCCTACTTCCTCAGACTGCTGCAGTCCTACCTGCACCCTCCATTCCCAGTCCCCCACAGACACTAGGGAGCCCACTCTCAGTGTCCGTAAATGTAAACATTGTTCCCTGTAAAAAAAAAAAAAAATTAGATAAAATCCCAGATGTCTTTTTTTCAACCTGCAAAAAAGAAAACAGTCCCTCATTGTCTCCCCAATCCTCCTCCTCCCCATCCTGACCCTCCCATTGTACACCCACCTCCTCACACCCCCCTTACCCATACTTACCTCCAGAGCTTGGGAGCAGTGATCTTATGCGCAACAGGAGATGACTGCACTCTTCAAAGCCGATGGCAAATTAAAGATGTCAGGGTAAGCTGAATAATGGGAGTCAATGGGGGGTCAACTTAGGTTGATATCTCAACCATTTTCAGGAAATTTGGACCCAAATTTTCAGCATGGGGTTCTTGGGACCCTACCTCCTGAACACAGTCACTGCCATTTTGTTACTCAATCCTGAAAGGTGATTTCACGGTCAGTGTGCTGAATCACCTTTTGGGACCAATTAATGAAACAACAGTGCCACTGTTCATGAGGCGGGGTCCCAAAAAGCTCACGTTGCAAATTTGGTGAAAAAATTCCAAGAACTGACTGCGTTACAAGTGTGCATTGAGCAGTTTCTATGCATGCTCCTAACTTCACCAATTTTTCATATTTGCACTCCATATTTTCAACATTGCCATTATTTCACATCTCCTTATGAAAAGTACAGCTGTCATTTTTCATATCCTGCCTGAAATATGTTTTTGCACATGTGGCACAGAATCTCTGTGAAATCACCTTTTGGGATGAGTGAACAAAATGACAGTGGAACTCTTCATAAGGTGGTGTGCCAAAAAGACCATGTTGAAAATTTGGTGTGAAAATATTAACAAACAACAAAGTTATGAGCCTGCACTTAAATTAGCAAATGCAGGCTTGTACCTTTGGTACTTTTCAGTATTTTGACACCAAATTTTCAACATAGTCATTTCCTCACAGCATCTCATGATTGTGACAGCTGTCATTTTTCAGATCCTGGCCAAAATGTTTTTTGCATCCCGGAAGGTGATTTCACAGCCACTGCATGAAATTACCTTTCGGACAGGAGATGAAATTTTACTCTTCCTTTCTTCATGAGGTGGCATAATAAGACAGCTCTATTGAAAATGGGTGTAAAAATTTAAAAAAACAATGAAGTTATGAACCCATGTTGAAATTTGCCAGCGCTGGCTCGTAACCCTTCCACCAAATGACACTAGTGCACAAGACGAGCATTCAACATTGACAAATGCTTGTTTTCCTCCTACTGTAGGTATGCAAGACACAAAGCACATCTTCTTGACCTGGAAGGACACTACTTCTTTATTCAGCTGTGAGCTGTCTGGGAAATTCTATATTGCACTTGATATCTGCAACAACGTGCACTTTTGCTCAATTCTGTGAGAGGTGAAACTAACTACCTTTGGTAATTGCTTTTTATTTACATATTTATTTAGTGTTTAACCAAGAAGGGGCTTGCAAACTCTGTTTATCTTGTGAGTAACTTCAGAAGGATTTAAACACTGCATTTGGGTAGACCCCTGGAGGTAGCTAGATTGTCTACTAGGATTTTCTGACAGTTAAACTATTTTTAAATAAATTACAGGTGACTGAGGAGTTGAAAAAGGAGCTTGCAAATTCTGCTTATCTTTGAAGTAACTTCACAAGGGTTTGAATACTGCATTTTGGTTGTCCCTTGGCGGTAGCTGGGTTGACTACTAGGATTTTGGGACAGAAACTATTTTTAAATAATTTACTGGTGCGTAGGATTTTGTGATAGTTAAACTATTTTTAAATAAGTTACTGGAGGTTAGTTAAATTACTATAAGGGCAGAACTCACCAGGGTGGTGGAGCAGTGGTATATTTGATTGTTTCTTACAGTCACCTGTGGTTGTGGACTACCCACCCACCCTTCCCCACCCCACCCCCAGGTGTGGCATTCCTTTATAGTCAAAGTTCTGACATCACTTCCTCCAACAGGTCTTGGGGCAAAACTGTCATATTCTTAATAACCCATCACAGTGCATAAAGGGTAAGTACACACCACCAAAAAAAAAAATATATATATACTACATATTGTATATTATAAGGGAGAGGGACATGTGGGGAGTGGTGCAATGCACTGGCTGTGGGGAAGCAGTTTTCTGTGAGACATTCTGGAAATTGTGTTGCTGTCCTATTTGCAGGCAACTGTCAGCTCTGAGGGAGGAGATTGCCCACCTCCAGGCTGAACTGGCAAGGACTAAGGAGGCCTCCCCCACCCAAAGAGCACCACTGCCACAACCACTGTCTCAGAGGTTGCCAAGTATGAAGAGCAGTTGGACCACAGTCGGTTCTGCGAGGGTGCGGGTGGTGGAACAGAGGCAAAGCCCCCTAGTTGCACCTCTACACAAATCATATACCAGTCTGGCAGAGCAAGGTTTCTCTATGATGGCAACCTCAGTGGAGACCAAGAAGAATGCTGAGGACATCCACAAGGAAGACCCACAAAAGGGTGGCAAGGGATACCACAGGGGAAGGAAACAGCTTCTGATAGGGGACTCAATTGTTAGGGGGGTAGAACTGGGGAAGGGAGAGGGGAGGGAAGTAAGGTGCCTGCCTGGTGCCATGGCTTGGAGGGACAAGAAGCAAATCCTCAGGATTGCAGAAGCAGCTTCACAGAAGAGGGAACTAGATATCATTGTCCACCTTGGGACAAATGACCTAGCTAGGCATGGAATCAGTGCAGTGCAGGATGAATTTGTGGAGTTGGGGAGGGGCCTCAGACAGGTTGCAAGCATGGTTACCTTCTCAGAGGTGCTGCCAGTCCATGGGAGGGGTGAGTCTAAGGTGCTGTACACCATGCAGTTTAATGAATGGTTGCAAAACTGGTGCACAGCACAGGGCTTTGGCTTCATTGGGGACTGGGGGTACACCTGGAGAGATGAAGGCCTATACTGGCAGGATGGTCTCCATCTGTCCATGAAAGGAACCAAGCTCCTAAGTGACAGGCTTAAATGCTTCCTTGGCAAGCTTTTAAACTAGCCATGGGGGGAGGTGCTGATAAGAGGCAGGAAATTTCAAGCCTCCCCCCACAAAACATGGCAGGTAGTAAGGTAAACACCGAGGTACAGAGCTCAACAGAGGGCAGGACAGGGGTAAATGGAAAAATAGACAAGGGCAATAAGAGCAGGGATGGGGCAAAAAAGGATAAAGCCACCATTAAATGGAGGGCAATGAGCACTAATGCCCGAAGTCTAGGAAACAAGCTTCCTGAGCTAGTAGCCCTGATGGAAGATGAACAATTGGATATTGTGGCAGTCACAGAAACATGGTACACATAGAACCATGACTGGGATGTCAACATACCAGGGTACACAGTCTATAGAAGGGACAGGGAGGGTAAAAGAGGAGGTAGAGTAGCTCTATACATAAGGGAAGGGATCAAAGCTACAGAACTAAAAAGTAAAGGGGAGGACAAGAGGCACTCTGGGTCACACATGGAGACAGGGAATGGCATCACAGTCCACACAGGGGCTGTATACAGACCCCCGTCTCAAGGAAGAGGAAATGGACAAAGAAAATAATAGAGAGACATTCTCAAAATGGCTGAAAAAGGAGAATACTGTTGATGGGGACCTGAATATGCCAGATGTTAACTGGATGACATGTACTGCAGCCACATCCAAGCAACAGGTCATTCTCGATGCCCTGCACAGGGGCAGGCCTTAGACAGAGGTGTTGGAACCCACTCGGGAGGGAGCAATACTAGACCTGGTACTCTCAAATGGAGAGAGGATCACAAATTTAGAAGTCGTAGACATCTGGGAGACAAGTGACCACTGCACAATGTGCTTCACAATAAGCACAACCATGGAGACAAAGCCATACAAGAACAAGGATACTGGACTTTAGAAGGGCAGACTTTGGCAAAATGGGTGAATACCTGAGGAATGCACTAGCAAATGGCCAAAAAGGAGGGATGGAAGAACAATGGAGAAAAATCAAAATCTACTATCATAGAGGCAACAAGCCTTATGTTGAAACAAATAAAGAAAACAAAAGCGAGTAAAAAAACACTATAGGTTTTCAAAAGAGGTGGCAGAGAAGGTTAAGGAGAAAATGGCTACATTCAAAAAGTATAAGGAATCACAGAAGGAGCATGACAGGGAACTGTATCAATGAAAGTAGAAAGAAGTGGGGAAGGCAGTCAGAATAGCAAAGGCCAATACCGAGGAAAAAATAGCCAACTCAGTTAAGAAGGGGGATAAAACCTTTTATAGGTACATTAGGGAGCATAGAAAGGTTAAGGGAGGAACAGTGAAGATTAATAAAGGAAAGGGGAGGTGGGTAGAGGGAGACAGTGAAAAGGCAGAGATACTGAATGAATACTTTTGCTCAATATTCACAAAAGAAGATGAGGAGGAGTTACCTAAACCAGACAATAGAAGCACTCTGAGTAGGGGGGTTGAGACCAGTCCATTTACAGAAGAAAGATTCCTGAAAGAACTCTTAAAACTCAAGGTGGACAAAGCAATGGGGCCTGACAGGATTCACCCCAGAATCCTAAAAGAACTGAGGGAGGACCTAGTGACACCACTGACCACACTTTTTAACAAATCATGGCAGGATGGAGCAGTACCTGAGGACTGGAGGAGGGCAGATGTGATTCCCCTTCACAAAAGTGGGAGCAAGGCAGAAGCAGAAAACTATAGACCTGTAAGTTCGACCTCAGTGGTAGGGAAAATGATGGAATCACTTCTGAAAGAAAGAATTGTTGAGTACCTAGAGGCCAGCGGGGCACAGGACCCAAAGCAGCATGGATTTACAGCAGGAAGGTCATGTCAGATGAATCTAATTGATTTCTTTGGCTGGGTGACCAAAGTAATAGACCAGGGAGTGGCTGTGGATATGGCCTACCTAGACTTTAGCAAGGCATTTGACACAGTCCCTCACAAAAGACTAATAATTAAGTTAGCCAGCCTAAGAGTGGGTTCCAGGGTGGTAGCCTGGGTAGCAAACTGGCTGCATATCAGGAGACACAAGGTAATAGTGAATGGAACACATTCCGAAGAAAGGGGGGTTACTAATGGAGTTCCTCAGGGCTCAGTACTGGGTCCAGTCCTCTTTAACATCTTTATAGGTGACATTGCAGTGGGTCTGGAAGGAAAGGTATGCCTCTTTGCAGATGACACAAAGATCTGTAACAGAGTTGATACACAAGGGGGGGTAGAAAGGATGAGAAGGGAATTGGCAAGGTTGAAGGAGTGGTCAGAGATATGACAACTTAGATTCAAGGCAAAGAAGTGCAAAGTAATGCACCTGGGAAACCAAAACTCAAGAGAAGAGTACACAATAGCAGGGGAGGTACTAACAACAACAAAAATGGAAAGGGACTTGGGGTTAGTCTTATCAGATGAGCTAAAGGTGGGTAAGCAATGTGAGACGTCAGTAAGGAGAGCTAGGGGGATACTGGGATGCATAGGAAGGGGCATCACAAGTAGAAAAGGGGAAGTGGTTATCCCTCTGTAAAGACAGTTGGTGAGACCCCATCTGGAATACTGTGTGCAGTTTTGGAGACCCCATCTATGCAAGGACATAGACAGGATGGAAGCAGTCCAGAGGAGGGCAACCAAAATGGTGTAGGGTCTGCACCAGAATCCATATGAAGAGAGACTGAGAGGCTTAATGTATACCCTTGATGAAAGGAGGACGAGGGACATGATGAAACTTTCAAGCACCTCAAGGAATCAACAAAGTCCAGGAGGGTAGCATCTTTCAGAAAAGGAGATAAAGAAACCAAGGGGGCACAATTTAAAGATAGAGGGGAACGGCTCAGGGGTAATGTGAGGAAATTTTTTTTCACAGAGAGAGTGGTGGATGCATGGAACCGCCTTCCTGGGGAGGTTGTTGGGTCTAAAACAGTGGGGAAATTCAAACATGCATGAGACAGACATAAGGCAATTGTAGTGTGGGGATGCATGAAGTAGGCTGTTGGTTAACTAGACTCTGCAGCTTATCCAATAGGAAGGGAAATGGGCAGACTGGGTGGGCCAAGTGGTCC
The DNA here is from genome assembly GCA_016271365.2 of Neoceratodus forsteri. Taxonomy (NCBI): domain Eukaryota; kingdom Metazoa; phylum Chordata; order Ceratodontiformes; family Ceratodontidae; genus Neoceratodus; species Neoceratodus forsteri. The sequence continues at coordinate 467,888,662 of CM028129.1, forward strand.
TTATCTGCCATCAAAGTCTATGTTTCTATGTCTATCTCTGTAATTGATAATGAACTTGAAAAAGGAAAAATTATCCTGAAAATCTGACCCACTGTGGATATGCCCCGGATAAGGTTAACCACCAGCTAACCAAGGTACCTGCCTAAAGCATGCACAGAGTGATTGAGTCACTGACCACACAACTCTGCCAGATACGTGAGTATCTGAGCCAGACAAAAATGTCAGAGCCACAAATTTTCACAGTGTGGAGTATGTGGTGGACACCATAGCTTATACAAAGAGTTGTGGGACATTCACTTTCAGGAATGAACTGATGCAAGGTAAAAAGAAGCCAAAGGAGAGGTTCTCTGTCCTGGTATGCTGTAACATGTTGAGCACAGAGCTGGGCAAGTTGATGGTCATTAGCAAGTCAGCCAAGCTGTGATGCTTCTGCAGTGTTAATGATCTGCCAGTTGTTTGCTGGAACAACTGTGTGGCTTGGATGACAGACATTATGTTCTCTGAATGGGTGTGTACATGGGACAAAACATTGCAGGGGAGAAAAACTGCACTTCTGCTGGGTGATTTCACTCAGTCATCCTGAAATGACAGGTTTGCGTAACACCAGGCGGATATTTCTACCACCAAAACTACATCTGTAATTCAGTCTATTGATCAAAGAGTGACTTACTCCTTTAAAAGGCATTACATTAAGGCCAGGTGGGAGAGGTCCCACAAGGAACTTTGAGTCAAACAGGTAATAGCTAAGATCTAGCAGAAAGGGGTGGTGCACACTACAAACAGGTGGCCAGCCCAAAACAATAGACCCCTTACAAACAAGAAGCAGTGTCACTCTCACAAATTGCAGAAACACTATCTATTCAAGCAAACGTGAATTTATTCCTGGCAAAAGGCAATAGTTGTTCAACATCACAAAGTAATTCAGCGTGTCTCCACTCCTCCAGCTCTAATCCCTAGTGCCTCGACTCTCACGAGTCTTCAAAGAGGGTGATGCTGATGAGCGAGTGCACAGTTTTTAACCATACAGACAATTAATTAATTACACAAAGTGAATTTAACACTGCATATTTAAGTGCTATTTACATAAACAAAACTGTTAAATACTTTTAAATGAAACAATCATCATTCAGGACTTCTAATTAAATGCATATGATTAGTTATTTTTGAAGCAAAAACACATGTTTATAGTTTCAATAAATGCAATAGCTAAACACATACTGCATTGCATCCTTAAACATTTGCAGTCTCCTAAAGAAATCTGCTGCCCTCCAGTGCTGGATCATTCAACATCAACCTGACATAATTGCACTGGTAGAGTCTAGGCTCTATCACTCTTCCTGGATATACCATCTATAGGGAAGACTGAGTAAGCAAACGCGGTGGTGGTTGTGCACTACTCGTACGGGACTCCCTTATAGGTCAGGTACTCCCAGCTCCAAATTTGATTATGGAGCCCAAGCCCTCACCTGATAAATCACACCTGACCCTACCCGAGGCCCTCTCTTCCTCACGATTTCCTACGTAGCCCCGAGGAATCAAAAACCAAGCCGTCTAGTCCCTCACTGATTATCTCACATCTCTCCCTCACAAAGTGGAGTAAGTCATCCTAGGTGATCTCAATGTTAACTGGCTTGCCTCCACTGCCTCCCATATAAGGGACTCCTTTGCTGCCCTGGATATGTCCCAGTTAGTCACCCAGCCCACCAGATTCAACCACTCTACTGGCACCAGCACTCTCCTAGATGTTGTTATATCTAACCGCCCCTTCAAAATCTGGAATGTCACTGTCCTCCCCAACTCTCGTAGTGATCACTCCCCAGTCCTCTGTCTCTGGTCATCTTCCACTCTGAAGCCAGTGTCCCAGGCCACTGTACACCACCATTTATGCCCCGGTGGCCTCAGAAAATTAAAACAATACCTAGCCCAGCTAGACTGGTCCCCTATCCAGCGCACCCCTGACATTGACTCAGCTCTTGACCACTTCACAAATGGCTTCTGTAAGACTTGTGACCTTTTAGCCCCCCTCACCAGGATCTGCTCCAAAAAATACAGTGCCCCATGGATCACCCCACCCCTCCTCCAGAGACTCAAAAACAGAGATAATCTCTGTCACATTGCTGTAGAATCTGGAAAGGTGTCTGACAGACAGGCCTACAACGCAGAATGCAATAAGTGAACTTGGGCCATTAGGCGGGCCAAGGCAGAGCACTACCAGGCCACCCTCACTTCCACTTAGGGTTCAGCCCAGACCTTCTGGGATAATATGAAAGAGCTAAATGGGAAGTCCCACTCCCCCCACCATCTCAGCTCTCCATCAATGGCACCCCCACCACAGATCCACTCCTCTTAGCCGATTGCCTTAACACTGTCTTCTCTGACCTAAGCTCAGTCCTCCCCAGCAGCTTCTTTGACCCAATCCCCACCTCTCTCCTTCCAGTCCTGCATCGCCCACCATTTTACCTGTGCACGCTATCCCCCCAAGAAGCCAGGCCACACCTACTAAAAGCCTTAGGCAAAAATAACCCCAGCAGTGACCCCCTCAACTCCAGGATCCTCCGTATGGTCTTGGACAAAGTCCTAGTCCCCCTGACTGACCTTCTAAACCAGTCTCTATGCCTGGGTCAGTTCCCAAGTGCTTGAAAAGCTGCTGAAATCACACTTATACATAAGAGTGGGGACTGATCCAGCCCCAACAATTACTGGCCCATCTCCATCCTCCCCCACTCTCTAAAGCCCTTGAAAAAGTGGTGTTAATCCAGCTCTCTGAATACCTAACCAAGTATGACATTATGTGCCCAGAGCAGCACAGTTTCCACCCAGGACACAGTACAACCACGGCTCTCCTGGAATTCTCCCAACACCTGCATGCTACTGTTTACTCTGGCAGCCTTGCAGGAGCAGTGTTCATTGATCTCTCCAAGGCTTTTGACACTGTCTGTCATCCCCTTTTACTCGACTCTCTCCACCAACTTTGCTTCTCTGGTTGTCCCATTTCCTGGTTCTCTAGCTACCTCTCTGCTAGATCCCAGCATGTCAAGATCAGCTGCTACCTCTCCAACACTCTTCCTGTTCACTCTGGGCTCCCTCAGGGCTCCATCCTGGGTCAATACTTTTTAGTCCCTACCTCAACACCCACCCCAGCTCATGTACCAGTAAAATGTTCCTCTATGCTGATGATTCAGTCCTCATTGCCTCACATCCCAATCCCACCTCCCTCCAATTATCCCTCCAGCAAGCTTACAACCAAGCCGAAAGATGGTTCGGCGACCGCAGACTGGTCAGTAACCTAAAGAAAACCAAATCAATGCTCTTCTCCCACCACTAAAATAAAGCTAAAAATACCTCCCTCTTGATTATCCCCATCTCTCTGTACCTGCTAGAACAAGTGACCACATACAAGTGCCTAGGCATCATGTTCAATTCTGCCTCTCCTTCAAAACCCACATTAATGCCCTGTCAGCCACCATTAACTCTCGGATTGGCCTGCTATACCAGCACAGGGACTGCCTGCCTCAGGTTGCCCTCAGGCTGGCCATCACCTCCTCTGTCTTGTCCCTCGTGGACTATGGCTTGCTCATCTACTCTGCAGCTGACAACACTGCCCTCTCCAAAATCCAACTCTCCATCAATAAGGCCTGTAGGCTCCTGACCAGTGCCCCCAGCCGAACTCACACCTGCCTTCTGTATACTACCACCAATCTTCTCAACTTTGAGGAGCGACTGCTCTACCAGACCTGCCTTCTCGCTAAGAAATCACTGATAGGACCCCCCCCAAGGGTCTCCACCTCCCTACAGCAGTTATCTTCATCCATCACCACCCATAGCTCTATTAAGGCCACTTTCAAGGTGCCCAGAACCAAGACCTCTCTTGCCCAGAGATCCTTCCTCTACTGAACCCCCACCTGGTTCAACTCCCTCCCTAGCTGCATCTCCAACTTGCCAAAAATTGGCTCCTTCAAAAAAGGCCTTCAGAACCATATCTTTAATACCCGCTGTTGTAGGTGCAACTAACCCCCTGTGTAACCTGTGGTTCCTGCCCGCCTTGCCCCCTGGCTTAACAGTGTCCACTGGATAGCCTCTCCCTCACCCAGCCCTACTCCTTCCCTACTAGGTCCAAACAGGGATGTAACCTGCTGTCTTCTCTGAGGACCTACTATATCCATGAGTGTAACTCACAATATTGTAACATTATGTAACCTAAGTAACATACAAACTATTACATTATGTAACCGAAGTGTATCTATGTTAAATGTTCCTTTTACTGCACCTGTAATGTTATCCTTTATTTTAATCTGCACTGTAATAACTGTCTTGATGTCTGCCCCCCCCCACCCGCAATGAGGTGCCTTTGTAAATGAGTCTCTGACACAAAGGTTGTAAACCTGATTTGTAATGAATAAATGAATAAATGAAATTTTGGTTAGCTTATTTCAGTGGGCAGACCCTTTGAGCAAAATCATGTTCATATCTTAATGCTGCAGCTAGACAAGCACTGCATTTTGAAATATCCTGCTTGAAAAAAGCAGTCACTTGATCTTATAGTCAGACGTGATGAAGGAAGATAGATTGAGATAAAGAAACCTGGAACTCAGTTGATTGTTTCAATGATATCCACAGTCTTAGGACCCCCTAGAAACTGAGTCACAGCCAAGTAGGTGGAGGGCCAAATGAGTCTCCATAGAGAAAATATCTCAAAATATTGTTGAATAGCATACCTGAAATTGAAAAGAGAAGAAAAAAATAGAGAAACACAGAATCAAGAGGGCTAATGTTTCACAACTTAACATTTCAGCACTTATTTAGGTATGATGATTCACAAGCAGAATTTTAGAGCAACAAAAAATAATGAACTTGTAAATCTAAAAAACTCACTGAGAAAATGGACCTATATTAACTTATATCCTAAGTACACTTTTTAGTATTCAGTTGTTCAAAAAAGGTTTCAGGCTCAATTGGTTATTCAGGCCTGTTGGCTTCATACTGTTTAATTCAAAAATCCATCTTTCTTGCTCTAAGGGACTGCCCATTAAAATAAGCTGACTAAAACGCAACATGTGTTTAGCTATAGTATTTAATGAAACTATAAACATGAGTTTTTACTTCAAAAATAACTAATTATGTGCATTTAATTAGACGTGCTGAATGAATATTGTCTTCATTTAAAAGTATTTAACAGTTGTGTTTGATGTAAATAGCATTTAAATGTGTAATGTTAAATTTACTTTGAATAATTAATTGTCTGTGCAGTTACAAGCTGTGCACTCTCTTATCAGCCTCACCCCCTCTGAAGACTCATGAGAGTCGAGGCACTAGGGATTAGAGCTGGAGGAGCAGAGACACACTGGATTACTTTGTGATGTGGAGCAACTGTTGCCTTTTGCCAGGAATAAATTCACATTTGCTTGAATATACAGCATTTCTGTAATTTGTGAGTGTGACACTACTTGTTTGTATGGAGTCCACAAAGAACTTGATGGAGCTGAAGGGACAGAGCTGTCTGCAATGAACTGTGTCCATATAATTAATTTGATAGATGCAGTCCATTTAATGAACACGGCATGGGATAATAAAAGCTGTGAAACAGCAGTACACTGCTTCAGAAAGTCTGGGTCCAGTAGAGCAGATCCCACAAAAAAGGGAACTGACAAAAAATGAGACTGACATCCCTTGATTGCTCTGACTGAGACAGAGTTTGACAAACTCTGTCACCTAGGAGTCACTGACCCCGAACCCATGGTTGATGACATGCAATAATAATAATAATAAATCTTTATTTGTACAGTGCCTTTCTTAAAACTAAGGCTGCACATAAAACAATAAAATAAACACAGATACAATAACTGCTAAATTCACAAAAAACAATAAAATATCAAAAGAAGTCATTGAGGTGATGAAAGATCAGAAAAGCACTATAGAGAATGAAACAGATGGTGCACAAGATCAGCCAGTCCAGCATGAGAGGACTGTTAGCAGCAAAGATGTTAGAGAGGCACTCGGCACACTACAAGCGGCAAAAAAACAGTGCCTAGATATCCTGCCTAACTGGAATGTTTTAGCATGCACAGAATGTGACTGGCTTCCGTACACAATGTTGAAAACTGTGCAGAAAAAGGTCATGGACTTCACTGACCAATACAATTAAAGCACCCACTGTCACACAAGCACAAGACTACCTCATCACTAGTAAAGCTTGGATTTTATGGAAACAATCGTTTCCTCTTTTAACGGTTCATCATCAACACTTCACAAACCTTGAACTACCACAATATACTACCACAATACCACTGGACACAGCAAAAATAATTACAGTACCATACTGCCAAAATACCCCAGCAGCAATATCAATATGCCTATAAGCCCCAGACCCCCACCCAAGCATGACCCTACCTTTATTGATTACATCCTGTGACTACTTTCAGTTACATGACTGTTTAGTTAGCATGTCTGTTTTCCCCACTGCAGGTTATTCAAACCTGCCACCAGGGGTCAGTGGTGTGCACCCATATCACTCTAGTACCTAAGCCTTTTCCTCACTTACTACTGCGCCTCATCACCAGTTGCCCAGGTTCTCGCCCTGTCTGTCCTCACCCTCGGTGTGATTTTCCTGGGCTTTCCTACCTCCAGCCTTCGGCCCTGTGCAGGTCTCGAACCCTGTACCATCTACACTGTAGGCAGGCACCCCACTGCTGCACCACCGTCATTGCCCTATTGACTACCACCTTACCATCACCCTTCTTCCCAAGTACTGCACCCCCCCAAACCTACTATGCTCCCACTTATACTATTCCTCCTCTCAGCCTTCCCCAGGCTCCTCTCTCATACCTCTCGGCCCACACACCCCTGCCTTCCCCTTTGTCTGCCCACTCTTCACCAACTATATGTACTGCATGGTTCCACCAACAGCCACCTCATCCTGCACAGTACTCCTCCCACCGCCAGACTTGTGATCCGGCGTGTGGGTCTCCCCCCACTCATGTGGCTAGCCCCTTGCCTGAGGTCCCTTCCCATCCCTGTTGTTACTCGTCATCCACTGCCACCTAGTTGTAGTCACTGTAATATGAAATTTTCAAAGCATGCCATCTTATGATATATTCTCCTTCTCTTTCTACTCTCTGGAAATGTCCACCCCAATCCATGCCCCCTTCCTCACATAACCTCTGAGGGTGCTAAACATCATGGGCTCCATATAGTTTCTCTCAATATTTGCAGCCTGAAAAAAAATTCTCAGCCCTCCAAGGCTGGCTGGCTCAGCACTCGTCTGACATAGATTCATAGATAGTACTAGTTTGAGGGCAAGCCCATTATGAACTCGCCACCATTTTATCCTAATGTTGAAATAGAAATCTTTTATTTCCCATATGTAGATCAAGTAGATATTTAAACTGTTCTATATTTTTACTCATCACAACAGAAATAGATAAGGAATTCCATAAAGCAGGTGTTCTTTGAGTGATAAAGTTGTTTCTTCTTACAGTCTTATTTGTTTCTACCTGTAGTTTTAGTTTGTGTGATCTGGTACTATTTAAGGATGCCTGTCTAACAAGGCAATTTGTTTCAAACAAAGATGGACTTTGAAATGCATTATGTATCAGACATAATTCACTCCTTAGAGTTCTGTAATCCAAGGAATATGGCTCCGGTATTTTTAGTCTGTCCTCATACCCAGTTGAATGTAGGTTTGTTTATTTTTTTACTGAGTTTTCTTTGGACTGTTTCAATAATTGCTTTATCCCCAAGGGCAGTAGGAGAGCAAAAGAGAGTACAGTAGTTTATATGGGGTCTAACCAAGCTAGTAAATAATGGAGGATGACCTCAGGTTCCCTACTTTTAATACGCTTAAAAATGCATTTTGTAATGCCATAACATCTTTTAGTGGTTTTATTAATATGAGTAGTGAATTGGAGATAGTAATTCCAAAATCTTTTTCATTCATAACTACCTGAAGCCTAACATTATTGATGGTATAGTTTGCTTGTATATTGTTTTTACCCAGATGCATTACCTTGCACTTGGCTACCGTATATTGAATATCAATTTATTGACTTGTTTTCATATGACCAAAGTATCCAAGTTTGCCTGTACGGAAATGAAGCATTGTCATTTACTATGCAACCCAGTTTGCTGTCATCCGCATATTTACGAACCCAGACTCCATTACATGTTTGCATACCAGCAATTAGTATATTGAACAATATGGAGCCCAAAACAGAGCCCTGCAGTACCCTACTAGTTACATTACCCCAATCAGATTAATGTCCTCTTATAACCACTCTCTTCTGTCTGTCCTCCAACCATGATTTAATCCATTTGATGATATTTGGATGCAATTTGATATTGACTAACTGCTCAATTAACACTTTATGGAAGACAGAGTCAAAGGCCTTTTCATAATCAAGAAATATAATGCCTACAGGAAATCCCATGTCTAGGGCCTTACTTTCAGGTTCAAAAAACTGATTAGATTACTTTGACAGGATCTACCCTGCATGAACCTGTGTTGTGATATGTCACAATTGCCAGTAAGTTTTAAGTGTGTAATGATACATTGCTGTAATAACCTCTCCATTAGCTCGCATAGGGAAGAGGTAAGGCTTATTGGCCTGTAATTGGCAACACTCTGTTTGGTGCCATTTTTATGTTGATTGCACGCATGCGCAAGAAACATGTTGCGACAGGTTTCTCTAGAAGCAGGTTGTGGAGGCATAGCACTGCTGTGGCCAATGCCCCCACATCCTGAAAAGGCTTGCCCTGCTTCCCCCAGTGCTGTGGCATGCTGCTGCTGACACTAGTTCAGCCAGCATGCCACAACCTTCTAAAAAATCAGCCGCTGCAATCAGGGGCCACCTCGTCATTGCAACGTCAGTCATCCACTGCAATGAGGGAGCGACCCGTCATTGCAGGGCAGGCTGTAAAATCCCTGAGATTGTTTGTGAACATGGCAGCAGCTTGCCACTGTATTCACAAACAATATAACCCCTCATTAGTTTAGTTGCTGTTGACGGGGGGTCCTAATCCCCTACTCTCCACTGCAGTGGTCTTTTGTGTGCCGTCGGTATTCTGAGCCCCCGCTTTTCTTCCTGCCCACGGGTGGCCAATCCCCATCAGCTGTAGTCTTCCCATTTGTTTTGTGGCTGACGGGGGAGCCCAATCTCCATCAGCATACTGATACCCCTGCCCCTGCCCGTTTGCCGACGGGAGTGTCCAATCCCTCATCGGCTACTGCTGCCCCCAGTCCAGAAAGCCTCTGCTGGCACACTGGGAGCCCACCCCAGTGTGCCAGATGCCCCTGCAAGTTAGAAAATGGTCCCGTGACATCTGTTTTTTTATTTTATTCTTTTAATCCTGGAAAAGGAACCGATCCTCGGTGCTCGCCCTGCTTCCCACCCACAACCCGCACCCATCCACTGTAAGCCCTGCCTCCCAACACCCCCCTCACCCCATACTTACCTTAGGAGCTCGGCATGATGCTCTTCGGTGGACAGGGAACACGTCTGCACTCTTTAAAGCCGACTGCGAACTGAGGAAATGCCGGTAAGCTGTATAATGTAATACATAGGATTTTTTCAACTTTACTGCATATCTTGGGCATTTTTGGGAATTTTTCCACCAAATTTTCAACATAGGGTTTTTGGGGCCCCTCCTCATGAATTCTTGAACTGTGATGGCATTAATCGGCCCGGAAAGGTGATTTGGTGGTCACTGTACGGAATCACCTTTTGGGTCGACTAATGAAATGACAGTGCCAGTGTTCGTGAGGTGGGGTCTCAAAAAGCCTATGTTGCAAATTTGGTGGGAAAAATCCAAAAAATGACTGTTTTACGAGCATGCACTGCGCAGTTGCTACGCACGCTCATAACTTCGTGAATTTGCAATATTTTCACTCCAGATTTTCAACACTGGCATTTTGTCACACCTCCTTGTGAACAGTACAGCTGTCATTGTTCACATCCTGGTGGAAATGTGTTTTCACACTTCCAGCGCAGAATAGCGTGGTTGCTGTGGGAAATCAGTGTTTGGGACAGATTAAAAAAATGACAGTGCCACTGTTCATGAGTAGAGGTCCTGAAATGGCTATGCTGAAAATTTGGTAATGATACTAGAAAAATATGACATCCAGTGTCCTGAGCAACATGGTTTCTGAAAAGGGCACAGTACCACCACTGCACTATTAGAATTCACGGGCTTCATCCATACCACGCTCGATCAAGGAAACTGTGTAGGGGCAGTATTCATTGACCTTACGAAAGCCTTTGATACTGTGAACCACCCACTCCTACTCAAGCAATTATCAAACATTGGGCTCTCCAGTGAAGCGCTGCTCTGGTTTTCAAGCTACCTTGGGGAGAGGGTCCAGCGGGTTAGGATTGCCGGTGTCACCTTGGAAGAAAAGTCAGTCCTTTCAGGGGTCCCACAGGGGTCCATCCTGGGGCCACTACTCTTCAGCCTCTTCCTCAACAATCCTCCCAGTGTCTGCCACCAGAAATTACTGCTCAACGCCGATGACGCAGTCATGTTCACCAACCACCAAAACGCAGAGCTCCTTGAGAAACAATTACAGCTTGAATTCATGCACATCGAAGAATGGTTCAAGTCACACAAACTGGTCATGAACTACAGCAAAACAAAGGTTATGACCTTCTACAATGCCAGGAGCAAGTACAAATCCCGTGACCTCACCATCCTAAACCAAACAGGGACCTTACTTGAACACATTCCTGATTTTAAATACCTAGGTGTCATATTGGACAGCTCACTCTCCTACCATCGGCACATAGATTCTATCACCAAAGCCACCAACATCCGTATAGACCTGCTCTACAGGCACAAACACTGCATGACTCCTGACACTCTCCGGTTGGCTATCAACAGCTCTGTCACCTCCATCATCGATTATGGGCTAGCAATTTATGGCTCTGCCTCCGCCTCTGCCCTCCGCAGAATTACAGTTGCACTCAGCAAAGCATGCAGGCTGCTAACTGGGGCTGACTGACTTACACACACTTGTGACCTGTACACTCATGCAGGATGGCTTCCTCTCATCAGCCGGATACAGTATCAAACCTGCCTCTTAGCCAAAAAAGTCCTCCTCGGGGTCATGCCCCGGGCATTAAAAAGCTCCTCATTGACCACCACAGCACCCAGCGAACTAGAAGTTCACAACAACTAACCTTCTTTGTCCCCAGATGCCAGACTACCATGGGCCAGAGGGCCTTTGCCCACAGAGCACCACAGTGGTACACTACTCTCAACAAAGAAACTCTTACTGCTGCTGCTCTTGGCCCTTTTAAGAGACAACTCCGACTTCATCTCATTTCAACTAGTCATTGTGACTGCCTCGCCTAATCAGGGGCCCACCGCTCACTGCCCTCCACTTCAGTCTTGACAGCTACCTCTCCCCACCTTGCCCCCTCCTACCTGCCTACCCCCTTGCCCCCTCTCCCTTTCCTCCCCCCAGGCATTTCCTGACTTTATCCCTCCCTCCTCCCTTTAAAGCTCTTACCCTCACCATCTACCCTCCGACAATGGCCTTCCTGCCTGCATACCCCCTTCCCTCTCACCTGCAGTGCTTATTTCCAAGATTGCCCTTGGCTGGTATGTCATGCTACCTAACATCTGGCACATTTTGAATTAATGGAATTTCCTAAACCTCAGTTTCTTACTTCTTTCTATTGTGTAACTATGTATTATTATGTTGACCGTTGTATGTATGTATACCCCCATTCCTTCGATGTGGAACCTTTGTAAATCAGCAGTTCCTGCTCAAAGGTATTTGTAATCCTAGATTTCAATAAAATAAAAAAAATAAAATAAAAAAATACTCCATAAAATGACTGTGTTACGAGCGTGCGTTGCGCAGTTTGCACGCACGCTCATAACTTCATGAATTTATAATATTTTCACTCCAGATTTCCAATATTGCCATTTTCCCACACCTACTTACGAACAGTAAAGCTGTCATTTTTCCCATCCTGGCCGAAATGTGTTTTCACACTGCAAGCGCAGAATACAGCGGTCGCTGAGGGAAATCACTGTCCGGGACAGATTAAGAAAATGAGAGTGATACTGTTCATGAGCAGAGGTCATAAAATGCCTATGTTGAAAATTTGGTGATAATAGCCCATCGAATGACTGTGTTACAAGTGTGTGTTGCACACTTTCCACGCATGCTTGTAACTTCGCAGATTTGTAATATTGTCACGCCACATTTTCACCAGTGGAATTTTCCCACACCTCCTTATCAGCTGTGGAGCTGTCATTTTTCACATCCTGACCAAAATGTGTTTTCACAGTTCTGGCACAGAATAACGCGGTAGCTGTGGGAAATCACTGTTCGAGACAGATTAAGAAAACTACAGTGGCACTGTTCATGAGCAGAGGTCCTAAAATGCCTATGTTGAAAATCGGGTGATGAAACTCCATGACATGACTGTGTTACAAGCGTGCATTGAACTGTTTCCACGCACCCTTGTAACGTCTCAATTTTGTAATATTTTCACCCCACATTTTCACTAGTGGCATTTTTCCACACCTCCTTATGAACAGTACAGCTGCCATTTTTTTACATCGTGGCTAAAATGTGTTTTTGCACTCCTGCCGCAGAATAGCACAGTCACTGTGGGAAATCACTGCGTGGGACACATTAAGATTGAACGAGTGAGAGGGGGGAGTGACCGCGCTCAACTGAGCTCTGTTGGGACTGCTGCGGATTTGTTTGTGGGCAGAGAAAGGGCCCAACGCAAGAGCCCAGTACAAAAGGGCAGCCTGCAGCACTAGGAGAAACAGAACGAGAGAGCGAGTGAGGGAGGGGGAGTGAGCGAAGTCACCGGAGCTCTTTCAGGACTGCTGCGGATTTCTTTGTGGGCAGGAACAGGCATCAGTGCAGGCAGGGGCCCAGTGCAAAAGGCTAGCCTGCAGCGGTGGGAGAAACAGTACGAGTGAGTGAGACAGGGGGACCGAGTGAGCTCAACGGAGCTCTGTCAGGACTGCTGTGGATTTCTTTGTGTGCAGACAAAGGTGTCAATGCATGCAGGAGTCCCATACAAAAGGGCCGCTTGCAGCGCCAAGGCAAACAGAATCAGCATGTGAGACAGGGAGACTGAGCGACCTCAACAGAGCTCTGTGGGGACAGCTGTGGATTTGTTTGTGGGCAGAGAAAGGGCGCAACATAAGAGCCCAATACAAAAGGGCAGCCTGCAGCACTGGGAGAAACAGAACGAGAGAGCGAGTGAGGGAGGGGGAGTGAACGAAGTCACCAGAGCTCTTTCAGGACTGCTGCGGATTTCTTTGTGGGCAGAAAAAGGCATCAATGCAGCCAGGGCCCAGTACAAAAGGCCAGCCTGCAGCGGTGGGAGAAACAGTTTGAGCAAGTGAGACAGGGGGACTGAGTGAGCTTAATGGAGCTCTGTCAGGACTGCTGTGGATTTCTTTGTGGGCAGAAAAAGGTGCCAATGCAGGCAGGAGTCCCATATAAAAGGGCTGCTTGCAGCGCCAGGACAAACAGAATGAGCATGTGAGACAGGGAGACTGAGTGACCTCAACAGAGCTCTGTCAGGACAGCTGCGGATTTGTTTGTGAACAGACAAAGGTGCCAGTGCATGCAGGGGCCCAGTACAAATGGACAGCCTGCACTGGCGGGGAACCCAGAATGAGTGAGTGAGAGAGGGGGAGTGAGCGAGCTCAACAGAGCTCTATTGTAACTGCTGCAAATTTCTTTGTGGACAGAAGAAGGCGGCAATGCAGGCAGGAGTCCAATAAAAAAGGGCAGCCTGCAGCGCCGGCAGAAACGGAATGAGTGAGTGAGAGAAGGGGAGTGAGCCAGCTAAACGGAGCTTTGTCAGGACTGCTGCAGATTTCTTTGTGGGCACACAAAGGCGCCAACAGAGGCAGCAGGCCAGTACAAAAGGGCAGCCTACAGCGCCAGGACAGACAGAATGAGTGAGTGATACAGGGGGAGTGAGCAACCTCAATGGAGCTCTGTCGTGACTGCTGCGGATTTCGTTGTTGGCAGAAAAAGGTGCCAATGCAGGCAGGAGCCCAGTACAAAAGGCCACCCTGCAGCGCCAGCAGAAATGGAACAAGTGAGTGAGAGGGGGAGTCAGCAGGCTCAACAGACCTGTGTTGGGACTGCTGCAGATTTCTTTGTGGGCAGAAAAAGCCACCAACAGAGGCAGGAGCCCAGTACAAAAGGGCAGCCTGCAGCACCAGGAGACACGGAATGAATGAGTGAGAGAGGGGAGTGAGCCACCTCAACGGAGCTCTGTTGGGACAGCTGCAGAATTCTTAGTGGGCAGAACAAGGTGCCAATGCAGGCAGGAGCCCAGTACAAAACAGCAGCCTGCAGCACCGGATGAAACAGACTGAGTAACTGACAGAGAGCCAGTGAGCATGCACAAGACACCAATGCAATCAATATTCGGTGTTGACAAATGCTTGTTGTGTATAGAGGTGATATTAGCATACTTCCAATCTAGTATTGCAGATCCCTTTGAGATGGATGTGTTAAAAAGTAATGTTAATATACAAGCTAGTTCTTGTGAAAGATTTTTAATAAAGATCGGGGAGATTCCATCTGGTCCTGCTGAGGTACTGGGTTTCCGCTAACAATTGCTGACAGAACTTCCTCTTTAGCAAATAATAATAAGGTTTTGGAGCTTCCCATATTATTAAGATATTGTTTCTCTTTAGATTTAAAGATACTAAGAAAATAGTTATTAAACTCCACAGCCATTTTATCCTCTTCTGAGATCAAAATCTGATCTTTAAAGCGAGGACCGACACCTTGATTATTGCCTTTAACTGACCCTATATAATTGTGAATTTTTTTCTTATTATCCTTGGTGGTGTAAGTTAGTTTATACTCTAGACTTTGTTTGGCCCATCTAATTAGTTCTTTTGTTTTATTAGCCAACTGTTTGAATTTTTGCCAACTATCATTGGATGGTTTCTTTCTGTATTTATTAAAGGATTTTTTCTTTCTATTAATAGCTTTTTTAATTTTGTGTTCCACCATAAAAGAACTTGTTCTTTGTTGTTATTGTATTTTGTTCATTCTGGTATCCAGGAGTTTACACAAAAGTCTAATTTATTTCTAATAACTTGCCATAAAGTGTTAGCATCAAGATGGCGTAGGTCTCTTTCCCAGTTCCGAGTTTTAAGGAAGTATTTTATTATAATCTGCTTTGTTGAAATTTTTTATTTTAGTGTTTCCATTTGAATTGATTTTGAAACATTTGAAGTTCCATGATACAATATTATGATCACCATCACTAAGAGATGCATGCACCTTTGGACTTGAATCAAAGTTTTTAATATTAGAAAATATCAGATCAAGTATATTGTCTTTCCTAGTTGGCTCAGTTACTAGTTGTTCAAGGTCTATTCTCTAAATTATCATGCCCAGTTAAGGATGACCAATTTATAATACGGAGGTTAAAGTCACCCATGAGTATATAATCCTCATAGGATGTCATTTCTTCTATGGCTTTAAGA
Organism: Neoceratodus forsteri; assembly: GCA_016271365.2. NCBI lineage: Eukaryota > Metazoa > Chordata > Ceratodontiformes > Ceratodontidae > Neoceratodus > Neoceratodus forsteri. The sequence goes on from CM028129.1 coordinate 467,904,151, forward strand.
AGGCATTATTTTCTGCAGAGTCCAGGTTAGGGGCATGGTATGCTAGGCCTATTTATTTATTGAATTTTATTGACCCGGTAGGCCCACTGAGACTAGAAGTCCCCTTTTCAGGGGCGACTGGGGGGGAATGGGGGGATACAGATGATAACCAACTGAAATTGAACCAGATTAAGCTGTTGGTGGTATTTTTAGTGAATGGGGGAAATTTGGCTAGGGCACTGGGGAAATTCCCCACTCTTTTTGAGAAGTACCATGGGATCTTTAACGTCCACCTAAACAACCACCACAACAGGCAGATGGGAACTTGGTTTAATGTCTCATCCGAAAGATGGCACCTCAGGAGTGCAGCACCCCCTCATGCTGTACTACAGTGTCAGTATTGGAATTTAACCCAAGTGCCAGGTATGGGGCTAGAACCCACAACCATCTGATCTTCCAGCCTCAGAGGCAAGTGTGCAACCTGCTGAGCCACTGACACTTGACCTATGGTCAAGGTCCTACATGGGCAGTTGATTTTAAGCCACATAAATTTACTTTCAGGATATATATCAATCATATCGTGGGATTTAAATCTTTTAGTAATGTATAAAGCAAGTTTCCTGCCTTTTTTATTGGGCCAGTTTTTAAAGAAACTTGAGTAACTGGGAATATCTGTTCCCCAGTCACTGTCTGTAAACCAGGTCTCTGTCACCCCACACATATATATGTCCTCTTGTTTATGGATGTAATGTAATTCACCCAATTTGCTTGTTAGGCTTCTGGCATTGATCAACAGAATTCTAATCACTAGGATTGATAAGTTTGTACTTCTAGTGGTGGTCACAATGGTTAATGGTCCGGTAATTTCAGGAGCAGGGATCACAGTGCTAGTCACTGCTGGCTCGATTATATCGACTGGGCCATTAGTATAGTGACAGAAACTGTTGATTGCAGTACTTAATCCCACCCCCTCAGTGTTTAGTTTAAATGCATCTTGGCCCTAACAGAGACCTGGCTCACCAATGGTACCTCTGACTCAGCAGTAGCATTAGCTGGCTACCTGTTTTTCTGATCTGACTGACTCACAAAAAGGGGCAGCGGCAGTGCCTTTTACGTAAAGAATACACTTCAAGCCACGCAAGTTAATCTCCCCTTCAGCGATAATGAAGCTCAAATTCTCACTGTCAAATTGCTTCTCGGTGACCCTAGGAACACCCTGTACCTCGCTGTGACTGATGTCCCTCCCTGCAATCAAAGGCTAGCTTTCAAATTTGTTCTTGACTACATTGCACAACTCCCACCAAAAATGAAGTCATCCTTGTTTGGAGACTTCAACATCAACATCAATTGGCTCTCATCTTCCTCATCTCACTTTCATGACTCTGCCTTCGCTTCAGATCTCATCCAAGTCATACTATCCCCTACCAGGCTAAATGACAAAACAGGCAACACAACTCTACTTGGCCTCTTTTTTAACAACAGGCCCAACAATCTCTCCCAAGTCAGGGTCCTTCCTAATGTCATTAGTGATCACTCCCCAGTTTCCTGCTGATGGTCTAATAAATATCTCCACTCACCTCATCCCCTCTTTCCAGCGATGATTAAAATGAGGATCCCTTTCTCGCCTTAAGTCCCACCTTCAGGTGGGTGACTGGAACCCTATAGATAGGGCCATTTGAGTTGATGCTGCACTGTCCTATTTTGTTGACACCTTCAGTGCTGCCTGTGATCATTATGCCCCTTTCACTAAGCTCTTCACTAAAACCAAGACACCCCCTGAATCACTCAGGCCCTCCTGGACATGATGCAGCACCATGATAATCTCTGGAACAAAGTCTTTGACTCCCATCTTCCAAGAGATAGGCAGCTGTATGGAGAGGCCAGAAATGCATTCACCTGGGACAATTGCCTAGCCAAGGCATCACACTACAGGGCAGTACTCACTTCCTCCTGCTGCTCTGGTCATTATTTCTTGAGAAATAAAAGAGAGCTCAGCAGAGGAACCATCTCCCCACCCACTGCTCAGTTATCGACTGACAGAAATAATACCTATGATTCCTTGGAGATTGCTAACATCCTATACACCACATTTTCTGACCTCAGTGGAGTCCTGCCCCCACTTCTTTGACCCCAGTGTACACATCCCCCTCAAATATATCCCTTTCCATCGCCATGCCTTATCTCCTCTCAAGCTACTTTCTGGCCCAGTCACAGTGTAGCAATGACTCCCTGGATTTAAAACTCCTACATCTTACCCTTGATGAAGTCCTCCACCCTCTGACTAAAATTCTTATTAAATCTCTCTACCTCAGAAAATTTCTGACACTCTGGAAGCAAGCTATCATAACCCCTAAACTAAAGAGTGGTGAAAAGAACCTCCCCCAACAACTATAGTCCCATATCCATACTCCCCTCCCTCGAAGGCATTATAGAAAATAGTAGCTGACAAACTCTTGCAATACCTCTCTGCCCATCATCTCCTCTGCCCAGAGCAACATGACCTCCACAGGGGCCATGCTACAACTACAACCCTCATTGAATATACCTTCTACATCCACCAAGCCCTTGACCACGGGCTATTAGTCGGTTCCCTTTATATCGACCTCACTAAGGCCTTTGACACAGTCAATCATGACTCACACCTCCACTATCTACCTGCCCTTGGACTCTTCCAGGATACCATATCCTGGTTCACAGACTAGCTAGTTGGTAAGACCCAACATGTTAAAATTGGCTCATCCCTTTCTGCTTGCCACCAGTCCTGTCAGGTGTACCACAAGGCTCCATACTGGGCCCTCTCCTGTTTAACATATTTCTGAACTTGCTACCCAAGGTGTTCTCAGGTAGAATTCTCCTATATTCTGATTATGCTGTCATCTTCAGCAGTCATCAGCAACCTGTCTCCCTCCAAACCTCACTTCAGAAGCATTTCTCAGAGGCCAAAACCTGGTTCTGGGACCATAGGTTTATACTCAATTACAAAAAGACTAAAGCTATGGTTTTGGCCCACCGCCTGAGTCCACTTTCAGGTTCCATACTGACCATCATCAATTCCCTGGGTGATACCCTTGAACAGGTAGACACCTTTAAATACCTGAGCATAACATTAGACTCCTCTCTTTCCTATCCTTTTTATTTATTTATTTATTTAATTAGTATTTCAGAAAGACCTTTGAGAGTGAGCTCTTTTACAAAGGTTCCACGTCAGGGTGGACAATAAGACAATGCACATATTCGGTGGTTAGAGAGGCCTGATCATTAGGCAATAGAGAGTGATTACATGAGAATTAGACAAAAAGGAGAAAAACAGAGCAGCTGTAATAGAATACTAAGCTATTTCTAATTGGTTGCCCTAGGTAGCACACCCCTGGAAACCTCCAAATCCATTGCTAGATCTATGGCAGAGCAACTGCATAGGGTTTAACGCTATCCCAGATGGCAAGAGGCTGGGTGAGAGGTGGGAGGATAGTGAAATGGCGGGCCGAGATTGGAGGAAGCAGCTCCAGAGGGCTTTGTCAAATTGGGTGTGTGTGTGGGGGGGGGTAGGGAGAGGCAGTACCACGAGCGTTTAAAGAGGGCTGATAGCTTACTTAAGCCCTTGGCTAGGCTGGAATAGAGGCAGAGTTCTCTAGGTAGCCCTGCTGGGTGCTACCTTGGGGGTAGGCCTGTCTATCCAGTATGGCCTGAGAAGATTTGAGACAGGCTGTTATTTGTTTGTAATTTCATTGGGAGTTCATTTATTCAGAGAGGGGGCCCAATAGGAGAAAGCACGCTGCCCTAGTAAGGTTCGGCAGAATGGTATAGACAGTGCTCCATTCTTCCTCCCTCTGGTGATGTGTGATGAGAGAGAAGCCTCAAGCAGGTTTCCTATACAGGGCGGGGTTTTTCCAAGGTATGCCTTCTTTCCCAGGAGGCAAGTTTGGTATTTGATCCTGTCTTTTAGGTTAAGCCAGTTTTTACACTCATACAGGGTGCAAGTATGAGTGTAGTGATCTGCACACAGGGTGAGGCACCATGCCTTATTGAGTGCAATTTGGACCCTTTTGAGCACTGTATCAGTAGCAGCTCCATAGACCACCAGCATGTAGTCTATCATGGAGAGTATAGAGCAGGAGACTGAGATTCGGAGTGCTTCTGGGGTGAGGGATTTCTTATGCCCTTAGAGGACCCCGATCTTTGTATTTACCACTCTTACAAGGGAGTCTATGTGGTGCGTATAAGTGAGAAAGTCATCAATGGTGACTCTAAGGTACTTGAACAAGTGCACCTGCTCAATCTGCTCACCAGCCTTATCGGTGCTTACGAGGGGAGCATGCCTGTGTTTGTTGTAATGGCTGGATTGTAGCATGACCTTGGTTTTCTTGTAATTTAGTAGCAGCTTGTTCCTACTGAACCAGACCTCGAGTTTATTGAAGCAGTTTTGTTTGTAGGACAACCTGAGAGGAGCTGCTGCTCAGCAGCATGGCATCGTCCGCATACAGGATAAGTTTGGTGTCACAGGCTGTGGGTAGGTCGTTTACAAAGAGGCTGAAAAACAGTGACCCTAGAATTTATCCTTGAGGGACTCCTAGGAGTACATCTCTGGAGCTGGATAACGTCTGCCCAGTTTTGACTCACTGGCTCCTGTGTGTTTGGTAGTCATTGAACCAATTCCGGGCGTTAGGTGTCACATCCAATCTTTGGAGCTGGAGTACTAGTAGAAGGTGGTTGATGGTGCCGAAGGCTTTGGTGAGGTCAATGAAAATGGACCCCACCAATTTGCCTTCATCCAGCACCTTGTGTGCACAATCAATGTATTCCAGCAGTGCCGTGGTGATACTGAGTTTTTGCCTGAAACCATGTTGGTTTGGGCAGAGCAGATTGTACTTATTGAGGTATTCTGTGAGTTGACTTACCACAGTTTTTTCCAACACATCAAGCTACTATCCACCTCCCTAAACACTTGCCTTGGTCTCCTCTACTGTTACAAGAACTGTCTCTCCCCGAAGCCTTGTGCTTGGCTGTGTTGTCCTCTGTACTCTCAATTTTGGACTATGACATTGTTATATATGGCTCTGCTGAACAGACCGCCTTAAGCCACCTCAGAATCACCTTAAACAAAGCCTGTCATCTTGTCACTGGTTGTAATAGATTTACCCATACATGTGACCTGTATAGACAGTCCCAGTAGTTAAACTTTGACTCTAGACTTAAATATCACACCTGTCTCCTAGCCAAGAACATCCTTCTCAGCCTCCTCTCACCTGGGCTTCTCCCACTGCTTCAGCCTGTCCCTCTTACCAGATCCACCAGAAGTGCAGCAAAGTCTCTCACAATTGTCCCCCACTGTAGGACCTCCCTTGGCCAAAGTGCTTTTCAGTCTTAGGCCACTAAATGTCTAAATGAGCTCCCCACCCCCATCTTTCATGAATCAAAATTAGGGCCTTTCAAGGCACACCTCAAAAGCCTGCTCCTCTCGCTATCTACCTGTGACTACGAACATACGAACATACGAAATTTGCTAGCAGATAAAGGCTTTATGCTTATGGTTTTTAATTTAATAAATTCACCAGATCTAATGGAAAAATGTGGTCTAACACTCTCCAAAAGGAGACATGTTCCGAGACTGCATAATAAACAGCTTGAAGTAAAAACTTATAAAACCAGCAAAAGGGGAACTTTTTTCCAGTAAGAGCATCCATTGTATGGAACACCTTGCCACAAGAATTGGTAGAGGCAACTAGTGCCACTGTCTTTAAAAACAAATTAGATGTTTGGTTGAGGGATAATAGATAAATACTGTCCCACATAGTGTGGGGAACAGTCTCGATGGGCTCTGGCCTTCTTCTATTCTTTCATACCAAGTAATACCAAGTAATAGAGGTCTATCAAGTCTGTTTGAATGTGTAGCTAGCACCCCTTATTCTGCAGCTGCCCCTCCCTTCCACCCTTCCTCTTCATTGAACCTCCCCCTTGTCTTGTCCCATCCCCTTTTGAAGCAGTGAGCTGTTCTACTGGATACCACTTCTGCAGGTAACGCATTCCACCCAGCCACCACCCTCTCTGTAAAAAAGTGTCTCCTCATCTCCCTCGTGAACCTTCCTCCCTCCGGTCTCATATCATGGCCCCTGGTTTCCCTCCCCTTCCTTGCTCTGAACAGTCCCTCTGTACCTGTCTTGTTTATTCCTTTCATGTACTTAAAGGTTTCAATCATGTTCCCCGTCCCTTCTCTCCTCCAGAGAGTACATTTTCAACGTCCTCAGCCTCCCCTCATATGATAAGTCCCCCAGCCCCTTGATCATCTTTGTCACCCTGCGTTGCAGTCCGTCCAGCAACTTAATGTCCCTCTTCAGATACGGGCGCCAGTATTGCACACAGTACCCCTGGTGCAGTCTAACTAATGACCTATAAAGTGGCAGAATCACCTCCTCCCTCCTCGAGGATATACCCCTTGCAATACAACCCAGCATTTTGTTGGCCTTTGCAACTGCCCTCCTACATTGTGCCGAGTTGTTCATTGACCCTGTAATGATCACCCCCAGATTCTTCTCCTCCTCTGTCTGGGCTACCTGCACTCCCCACAGCTGGTTACTCCTCCTTGGGTTCTTCATCCCAAAATGCAGCACTTTGCGCTTTTTGGCATTAAACCCCAGTTGCCAGGTGTCTGACCAGGTTCCAAACTTTGCCAGATCATCCTGCAATCCCTGCCATCCCCCTAGGTCATCCACCACTGCTCCTACTTTGGTATCATCAGCAAACAGACTGATCTTGCTCTTGATGTCCAATGATATGTCTGCAATGAATATCCCAAACAACACTGGTCCCAACACTGAGCCCTGTGGAACACCGCTCATCACTACCCTTGGGTGTGAGAGCTCCCCACCCACCACCACCCTCTGTTGCCTTCTGTGAAGCCAGTTCACTACCCATCTCACCAGCTTTGCACCCGCCCTGTGCCTACTAACTTACTTCCCAGCTTTCCATGTGGCACCGAGTTGAATATCTTACTGAAGTCCAGATACAGGACATCCTCTGCATGGCCCCTGTCCAGTTGCCTAGTTACCCAGTCACAGAACTCCACCAGGTTGGTTTGGCAGGATCTGCCCCATATGAAGCCATGCTATCTGCTGTCCTGTAGTCCTTTGACCTCTAGGAGAGCCACCAGCCTTTCCTTCAGGATAGTCTTCATTAGCTTACCCACAATGGATGTGAGACACACTGGACTGTAGTTTCCCAGATCATCCTTGGGGCCACTGTTTTGGAGGGGCACACATGAGCCATCCTCCAGTCCTGAGGTACACACCCCAAATGTAGTGAGGGATTAAATATGTCTGCCAAAGGTCCTGCAAGGACCTCTGCTGGCTCCTTCAGTACCATCTGGGCCTGGCGCCTTATCCACCCTCAGTGCATTCAAACCCTCCCGAACTCTGCCCTCCATGATTTCCCCATCTGTCACCCCCTCCCCCCTGTTTCTGCCATTTCTCCTCCCTTGGGTGTCACCCCCCTCTTCTCTTTAGTAAATACAGAGCAGAAGTACTCATTTAGTGCTTCTGCCTTATCGCACCCTGCTTCCACCCAACCCCCCTCCTTCCTAATCCTTACTATGTGGTCCTTGCAGCTCCTTTTCTCCCTGATGTTCCTAAAGAAGTCCTTCTCCCCCTTTTTAATGCCTTCTGCCAGCCTGAGTTCTGTAGCTGCCTTGGCTCCCCTAACTGCCCTTGTCACCTACTTCGATTCTGTCAAGTACTCCTCCCTGTCCTCCCCTCTCCCTGTTTTCTTGTACTTCCTAAAGGCAGCTCTTTTTTTTCTTACCTTTTCCATGGCCTCCTTGCTCAACCAGCTCAGTTTCTTAGCCCTAGCCTTCTTGCTCTGATCCTTGCAGAAGGTTTTGGTTGCCTCCACTATCCCCAGCTTTATGAGCTCCCACCTCTGGTTAGCATCCATACTAGACTGAATTCTGGCCAGGTACCCTTTTACCACTTCCCCCATCCTCCCAAAGTCGGCCCTCCTGAAGTCCAGCACTCTTGTGTCAGATTCCACTCCTTCCTTGCCCATATCCAGTGTGAGCCATACTGAGTGGTGGTCACTCCCTGATAGCGGTTCCTACACTGTAAGTTCTCTCACAAAGTCCCCATTTGCCAGCACAAGGTCAAGGGTATTCCCTAACCTGGTTGGTTCACTGACCATTTGCAGTAGGAAGCTGTCCTGGAAGGCATCCAGCAGTACCTGCTCCCTTCTGTTCCTGGTTGTTGGGGTACTCCAGTCCACACCTGGCACGATGAAGTCCCCCACAATCACCACACTACCCTTCCCGCACGTCCTCCTGATCTGTCCCACTAGTTCCCTGTCTAACTCCTCCATCTGAGATTGCAGCCTGTACACCACTCCCATTCTAAGAATCCTATTCTTGGAATCCTGGATTTGCATCCAAATTGACTCCATACTACCCTCCTCCCCTTCCTCTCTTACACAATTCAGTCCTTCCTTCACATATAGTGCCACACCCCCTCCTTTCCCAATCACCCTGTCCCTACGAAATAACATGTATCCTGGTACAGAAAGGTCCTAGTCATTGTATTGGGTGGCCCATGTTTCTGTGATGGCTGCAATGTCCACCTCTCCCTCTGCCATGAACACCTGTAACTCTGCAGTTTTCCTCCCAAGGCTCCTAGCATTAAGGGTAACCACTTTCCAACCTTCCCCCCCATCCTGCCGTCCTTTACTAGCATCACCAATAGTACTTGCCATTTGACCTTTGTCACTGTTATGGGGGGTTAGCTTATATGGTTTCCCAACCTGTAGTCTCTGCATGTCTCTTGTCCAATTGCCAACACCCGCTCCTAGTTTAAATTCCCTACTTCCTCTATGTACTCCTCCATCCTCTGTTTCAACACTTTCTTTCCCTCATCACTCAAGTGTAGCCTGTCCTTGACATAGAGATTACTGTCCTCCCAGGTCCCTCCCCCCCCAAACAGCCCATACCCTTTAGCACAACACCGGGTTCTTAGCCATCCGTTAAATTCCTCTATTCTCAGCTTTCTTGTTGTGCTTGCCTTGGGCACTGGAAGTATCTCCGAAAAAGTTCCTGATCTTCCTGCCACCTCACATAATTGTCCTAGTTCCTCTAACTTCCTCTGGACTGTATCTACTGTCTTGTCAGCCAGGTCGTTCGTCCCAAGATGTATAATTAAATGAGTCTTGTCCCTACCCCTTCTAGCATATTTAAGAACAGATTGTCCCACCCTTTCCGCTGTCATTCCTGGCATGGCCTCCATCCAAATGCAACTATGCCTCTCCCCCTTGCTACCCCACCTGACTCCTCTTAGTATTGAGTTCCCCAGCACTATGATTCCACCACTTTTACTTCATGCTTGCTTCCATTCATCTCCCTCTCTCATTTCCGGCTCCTCTTCTTCATCCTGCACATTATTTCCCCCTTTTGCCCCTGTTGCAATTCTCCCAGCAGAGCTCCCCCCCCGCTCCGGTTTGGTCCAGGCATTTATCAATTACTCCTCTAATTTCATAATTTCCCCTCCTCCACCTTCTTCCTTTCTAGCAGTGCAAAACTATTTTCTGAAGACACTTCACAAATGCCCACTTCCTCTCTCTTCATAGTAACCTGTTCTCTCCTTTCCACTTCATAACTTTTGTCACTTCTTCACCTCCCCTCACAAGTCCCTATCTCCTCCTTTCATTTGTCTTTTGTCTCGTGACCTGGTTTCCCCAGCAATCATTCTTCCTGGCCTGGGCCCCCTTGTCTCTGCTTCCCTTCTGACCTTCTCCTCACCACTGTTGGCTTAAATCGCCCTCCCTCATCTCCTATTTTTCCTCCCTCTGGTATTGGGCTAAACCCACCCCAGTCTGCATTGCCTGTCTTAGTTCCTCCTGCAGACCCTCAATCTCCTATCTGAGTTTCTCTATGTGGTTGTACACTAAACATCTTCCCACACTCCAGGCAATTTTTAGAAAGATTGGTGTACCGCAGTTGTTGCAGCCTACCACCCTACCCATTGCTGTCGTTGCCTAGCGACCCCCACCCTTCCAGATGCAGGATACCAAACACTCCCCCAAGTCTCCCTCTCCCCTCTATCAGTTAAAAACATTATTTTCTTAATTTCCCTTACCCCTTTGTTGTGCGTTTAGATAGATTGAGCAACTGCTTTTATATTCCTAACCTTCCTATCCAAACTCAAAAGAGACTTTAAGTAGCTATTGCACAATCTTCTTCAAACTCCTACTCCTTTCCACAATGCAATAGCAATGCAAGAAGTAACAATGAAGCTCCTAGATTTGCAGTTACTTCCCTTCCACTAAGATAGCAGTCACCTCTTCACTCGCTGCTGTTCCATTCCTGGATGTCTGCTTCTGCTATGACAGGTGCATATCCTTTGCCCGTTTGAGGAAGTGATGTCAGAACCCCTGGTATAAAGGAAATCATGGACTGGGGTGGGTGGGATGAGGGGTTGGGTCCAACCCAAATCTTTCAGAAACAATCAGGTAGCTGAGGCCCCTGGTCTGACCATCAGCACCCTTCCCCCACTATGCACTAACCTTTGCAGTTAGTGAAGTCAGCAAAAATGAATCACAATTCTACTCAAATCCCCCAAAATAGGTTTGATACCAAAAGAAACAGGTCTCCAATTCAAACAGCTTCACCAACAACACCTCAAAATAGGCTTGAAATTAGAAGATATGGATCTCTGATTCAAAGAAACAGCCCCAGTTAAATCACACCAAATAGGTTTTAAATCAGAAGAAATAGGCCTCTACAAATGCAGCCTGCTACACAGTGAAACATCAAATAAATGAGCCCACTTATAGCCACCAAAACAGTTTTCAAAATTCCAACAGCCCCAAAACAATACCCTGCTAGCCCCTTAGAAGTAGTAAGAAAGAAAAGAAATAATCTTCTACCAAGTAAAATCCACAAGAAACAATGTAAAAACAACAAGAAGCTACTGTACTGTAAAAAATCTGACTGTCCCTAGCCCCCCCATCCTTCTTTCACTCACCCACACCTAGTCCCTATTGTCCCCTCGCTATTTTGCCTTTTCCTCTACTTCTTGAACAAACTAGTACCTCTCCAAACTGCTGGGACTTGCGAATGCTTCTAAGAAGTGCCTTTGCGTTACTCTGTTTAACTAATGTTTTGATGATGGGCCTGTACTGCCCTATGATCTGTTTGTATTTTTATGTATTACTTAGTGCTGACTATTTCCTCTGTATTTGTTTACCTCTGTAATTTCCTATGTATCTATGATGTGGAACCTTTGCAAAGGAGTCTATGACTCAAAGGTGTATTTCTGATTTCTGTAATCAATAAATAAATAAATAAAAATAAAGCATAATGGCAAACCACATTTAAACTTTTAAGTCACCTCCTGTGTATTTTGGATGTTGGCTATAGTGGATAAAAAGCACAATCACCAACTGGTCTGCTATAACCAGCTTTCACTTTACTTACCTGACCTTCTGACTGAGTCGATCACCTCTTCAGTTGTGCTTCAGGAATTCTTGACTATTGTTCCTATTCTACTCCAGATTCAAGTTAACAGGGCACTGCTCTTTTGCAGTGCTGCTGCCATAAGCCTATGGAACTAACTTCAGACAGAAATGAGAGCATCCCCCCTTCAGTGATGAGTTTAAAATTTTTTTTTTGTGTTACCTTTTAAGAGGCATGTTGCTGAGGATGGATTGATATGATGTCTATTATGGTGCAATGTATTTAAATGTACACTTTCATAGATACATAGTTACACTAATGAATCAGGACAAAAAGACTGTGTGCAGAATAAACAAAGAATATGTGCTCCACAAACTGGCTTTCCGCAACGCAAACTATCTAAATGTATACTTAGCACTACACTGAGCATATTCGAAAGTACAATATGATTGATAGAAAGCAGTTTTTGAAGCAGCAGTAATGGAGGCATGAAAGTAGGCATGCATAAAGACACAATGGGAAGTCAGTTCCATGCAAAAAAAGTGTTGCTTGCACAGTGCAAGTTAATGCTTCCCAGAAGATTGTGTTAACTATTCACCAATGGCTTCAGACCATGTCAAACTCTGTACTGGTGCACTGAACAAATTAGTGTAGCTGAAGTGGGTTTCTGGGGGATGTGAGGAAGGGGGCATGTGGGCATATCCTACTTGTTGCAACCCCCTGTACATGCTTTCACCCACCATAGACCCACCGGCCATTACCTCCTGGCAGCCATGTCTCTACCTACTGTCACCTTTTTGCTCCTCAATTTCTCCTCTCAGTCTGACCTCTTGCTGTTCTGTCTTACAAGCCATACCCTTTTCCTAGGCATCTCCTCTCCCACCTCCCCTCCTCTCTTTTAAGTTCCTTTTGTCTCCCTCTTACAAATCCTTGCCTTCTGGAAAATTAGTATAGCACATACACCCCATGTCTCTATTTGGATTTTCTTTTCATCTCTTCTATCTAAACTGTCACTCATTTTTTCCTCTCTGGACCTTTAGCTCCTTGGCTGCTTACAACTTGACTCTAGTGTATCCGACTTATGTTTAAATGTTTTAATCTGCACCCTTATTGTACTTGTGTAATATCTCTCATACTTTGTATCTTTGAATTATTGTTGAACTCACACTTAAAATTCTTTTGCTCCTGTCCCAAACTGTATTTTTATTTCAATGTAAATGGCATTTTCACCTGTACCCTTCGTATTACTAATTGTTGTACTTTTTTCAAACTGTTTGTTTATGTATCCCCATTTATACTTTCCCAGGTCATGCCTGAAAATAGGCATTACTATTCCTAGTGTACCTACCCAGTTACCAAAAGTAAATAAATAAGTAAAATAAACATATACATTCACTAAAAATACCACAAACAGGTTTATCTGGTTCAAGGTCAGTTGACATTCATCTGTATCCCCCTTCCCCAGGTCATGCCTGAAAATAGGCAGGATTTGTCTAGTACACTTACCCGGTCAACAAAAACTAAATACATAAATAAAAATATCATGTGCAATAGAGCATGCTGAGGGTGGGGAAAAGTGGTCAAGATACACTCTTCGGTGGACAGCAATAGAAAGCATTCCCACTGCCACTAGAGCATAGAAACACAGAAAGCTAGACAATGATGGAAGAAAAAGACCAATGGTCCATCCAGTCTGTCCATAAGACCTTGACATACCATGAGGCCTTTTATTCATGTGGCTTTTTTTCTACGATTATCCACTCCCTTGCTTCCTGCTTTATTTCTACCCCTTGAGTAACTACTAAGACTTTAACTCTGTCCCAACCATGCATGAACCCATTAATGGTTTTGGCACCCACCACTTGTTCCATGGCTCAGCCACTCTCTTTGTAAAAAGGAACTTTCTCAAGTCCCTTCTGCCGCCCCCCCCTACAAACTTCCAATCCCCCAGTGCTGCCCACTCCAATAAACTTGTCCATAACTAATTCCCTCCTCTGGTCAAAATCTGCACTTTTGAAATCCTGAGCTTCAACCTTTGATGAGTGCTTACTGGTACCAAAGGTCAGCTCCAACCATGTGGTGTTATGGCCACTAAACCTTAGTGGTTCCCCAACTCACACTCTGCCTACCCGTTTTGAGTTGGTGAGCACCATATTGAGAACAGCAGGCTGCTTTGTGGGTTCTTTGACCAGCTGCACTTGAATGCAATCCTGCAATGCATCTAGCAGTGCCTTGCTTCTTATACTTCTAGCTGCTGAAATATTCCAATCAGTGTCTGGCGGGATAAAATCCCACACAACTACCACCTACTCCTTTGCAACCTCCCTCTCTGTTTCAGCTCTAGTTCCTTTTGCTGTCATCTCTCTTCTCTGGTGGTCTGTAGACCACCTCCCATATGCTATTTCTTACCTGATACTGCTGAAAGCTGAACTCACGGCAATTCTACTGCCCATTTCCTCAATTGATAAATCTATCATCCGCTGGCTTAATGCCTTTTGTGACATAGAGGGCTTCTCCTCCTCATTTATCTTTATCTTTTCTCACCTATATATGATGTAGCTTAAGACTAACAGGTCCACTTTGTTATCCTCTGTGGCTCAAATTTCCGTAATGGCTATGAGGCAGTTCGGTGTCTGCTACCATTGCCTAGAGCTTACTGATTTTGTTTCTCAGGCTCCTGGCATTAAGGCAGACTACTTTCCATTCTGTACCCCAATATCTTTTTTTTTACAGGTCCTTTCCTTCACTTTACCCTAGTATCCTTAATTTCTTGTTTTTCCTGTTGTTTGCAGGCTTAGTGAATCCCCCACAGGAATGTTTTCAAATCCTTTAATTAACCTATGCCTTGCTGCTTTCCTCCCCAGTGTTTCTAGCCCCTAGATTAACGGCAGCCCTAGCTAGATTTCCCACTTTGCCTCCCCATTCTCAGTGGTTTCTTTAGCCTCATTCTGCCCCCATAGTCAATTTAACTATCCAGCAAATGTGAACATCAGACATCTGCCCCAGCACACTGGTCCCCTCTCTTGTCAGGTTAAATCTGTCACCCTTGAAGAGCCTTCTATTCCAGAAGCCTCCACAGTCTCCCACAAAGTGGTACCCCTCATCCTGAGACCATCCTTTCAACCACCCATTAAACTTCTCCATTCTCCTCCTTCCTCATTCTAGCCTTCCTATTTTCCTTACCTCACACAAGGAGTACCTCAGAAAAGGCCAGAGAAGCCTGCTGAGCCTTCCATCTGTTCCCCAGCCTTTGAAAGTTAAGCTTCACTGCCTCCTTAGACTGGTTCACCAGATCACTGGCACCCAAGTGACTAACGTCCCCAGCTGCCCCACACCATCCTCTAGCATCCTTCCTATTCTGTCCATATCTGGATGGATGATGCTCCAGGAAGGCATCTGATCACATCCCTTCCCTTTCCGTCTCTGCCCACCACCTTCTCCAGTCCTCTAATCATTGAGTCCCATGTGACTATGATACTCCTTGCTAGCTTCTTCCTCTATTTCTCCCCTGTGGGCCAGCAAGTCATCCTGCTCTCTTTTTCTGACAGACTCAATGCCCCCCTAGCTGAACCTGTGCCTCCTTCAAGAGTACACAGCGATTTGCTGTCCAGATTTTTTGGGTTGGTCAACCACCGTTTGACTCCCCTTGCTTTCCTTTTCCCTATCCCTCCTCACCACCCTCCAGCTTCCTGGGCCAGTTGGCCTCCAGGTGAGTAGGGGTGTGGGGTGTGGGCACCAGCTCAGCTGGTGTTGCAGCTAAGATGTCTCTTCACTTGCTTCTACCAGTTGAGCATTGAGCTTCCCAATGGTCCTTCATATGGGGCAGATGCCCCTCCTCAGTGCATAACCTGGAGATGAGAGCCCCACATTCCCTGCAGGTGCAACCTCCCCACTATACCTAGTCACCCGACTGTCAGCTGTCACCCTATATGCAATAACTGCTGAACTGCCAATATTACCCTGCTGCCTGCATAATATCCTTTAACATAGACCCAAACTGGCCCACTTTATGTAGGGAGTTTTACCAAAGGTACTATTTTATCTGCTTACCTGCCTGACATGACTTTGAATGCTTCCTTTTAACCCATACAATAGACTGGTAGTTAGCCATTGCTACCAATTAATACAGTTCCAGCAATGTAAGTACACACATTAAAATGTGAAGTTGCTGTCCGTAGATAGGGAATTACTAAGCACTATTTCAGAAAGTGGTCTACTACTATAGTGTACATCTTACTGGATCCAGAACCAGCAGAGTCTCCAGCAGACATGAGTCTCTCTGCAGACCCTGTACAGATGCTTCTTGGTCAAAAGCCCCACCTCTACTCTGTACCACTCGCACAGTAGGATGCTTGCAGCTGTGGGGCTTAAATATTTTCTATGAGCCAATTTAACTTCTCCACCAAACACACACCTGTTTTACAGGTTGTAAATATCCTGTCTCAAACCACAGGAGACTGCAGATATTCCCTCAATTGCACTAATTCCCTTTCCTAACTAAGAATTACAAAACTTAAAAAAAGACCAAAACACACTAATCCCAAAGCACTTACCTGTGCCTACTCACTCACACAGACCCATTAAGTATGAAATAAAATAAACTAGCATTTAAAATGCTCCCAGTTATCCCTAATCATATCAACACATGCTTTGCAGTGGTACCAGAGGTGTGCTGTATTTCCACGTCAATCCTCTCCAAGTGTACAGAATCTGAGCACTTTTATGCAATGGGCAACCAACAGCCTCCATTCACTGAGAGGATCTAAGTGAGCTGTTAAATAAATGGAACTGGCAGTTAATGATATTGGAATGTTGTGTAAGCACCTTGTATGCAATACAAGGTAATTTACATAACTAGCTTTAAATAAGGCATGTTTATACTCAGTACACACTGCTACAGGCCTTCTGAAGTCATAGTTTGTGTTGCAGAATCAACAGTTTCTCTTCCCTTTCTGGACCTCCATCCAAATGTTTTTGCTAGCACTAATCTCCAGAGCCCTGACCTGACTGGGGTATGCTCATATACTGTATGGTTTGTGCAAAGGTACTGCACATCTTTGAATCTGACCCTCCTAAACATAGAAACATCATAGATTCATAGGCCATTTTAGAGCAATTAAAGATGTAAGACCATTTAGCTCACCTGTATCTTTTTACCCATATCCTCTGATGTGATTTTCTGTACAAAAGGCATCTAACCTTCTTTTAAAATCTGACAAGAGGGATCATGTGATGGCAGCCTAACGAACAAAAGCTAGCTCCTACTGCTCTGCATTCCTCCTGGGTAGTTCCACTGCAAACCGACTTTTCTAAATCGAATTCCACCTTGGAAAGAGTCTTATACTACTCCTACAGCTAAGAGAGAGAGAGAAAATATCTAAAGATATGGCGGCATATATGAGCAAGGCGCCTCCGCGGCACTCATCTCCTCGAAGCAGTCTAAACAACAACCGGATGCTAATAGTACATCTTCAGCAGAGTCATCGGTCCTCACAGAGGAATGCTTCCTGGAGATAATGCAGCTGCTCCAGAGCTCCATTGCGCCATATCTGAAGAACTACATCAGGTGCACTCCTTGATGTACTCTTTGGCAGTACGAGTCTCTGACTCAGAGGCATGTCTTATTTCTTTGGAAAAGAGGCAAGGTAGCACTGAGTTAGATCATAGCAGTGTGGTGAAAAGGCTTAAAAAAATGGAGGAGAAACTAGAGGATCTGGAGGGCAGAAGCCGAAAAAATAACCTGCTTATTCTCAGGACAGCCGAAAGGGAAGAAGGCAATTCCACAATTCTAGTTTTACAAAAACTTTGCAAAAAGATAGTTGGACCATTACCGAATGGCACTACATATACCATCGAAACAGCTCACAGAGTGCTGCATCCTATGCCACCCTCTGGTTCACCTCCTAGGCCGCTAATTTTTAAATTGCTCAATTTTCTCTATAAGCAACACATCTTGGCCCAAATCAAAACCCTGCAAGAAGTGCAATGGGAGGGTCAGAAAATACGTGTCACCCAAGAACTACCTCAGTCGGTTAGAGCGAGGAGACAGGAGCTGTACCCCCTCGTTTCTAAACTAATTGCAGCTGGGAAACAGTTTTGGGTTCGATGCCCAGCCATTCTGCAGGTGAGAATCAATGAACAGTGGCATGACTTCGATACACAAGACCAAGCACAACTTGAGCTTAAGAAGCTATTACATGATTTTTTTAAATGAATGGGCCATCTATTTGGTAGTTAGAGTGTACTCTTTGGCCTGCTAATTTGGCACGATTAAAAGACCTGAGTATTGTTCTGGAGCTTTTTACTGATAGCGGTAGACTCTCAGAGACCAGCTGGAGCCAGATATTTTCTTCCATGCAGATTTACATTATGCCTAGTGCACTTGAGAGCTTTTGACTGTACTTATGGCTAAGACTGGATAATTTTCCAACGTATACCCAATCACTTGGACATTGTGTGGGACCTTTGCTTATTTCATTTTATTTGTTCCCACTTGCATATCTGTGTAAAAGGACTTTACACGCCCTTTCTATCCCTTCAATGGGTCTCTAACCATCTTGTTTCCATTAGTACGAGGATGTTTATGTGTTATTAATGGAAGTTCTCAATTCAATCGAATGAATTGTTTTGACTATCTAACTATGGAAATCATAGCTTTATCATATTCCTTTTTACTTTTCTTATTTGTTTGATTTTTATTTGTGCAATCCTATGCTGGATCCTCGGATGCTGAACATCATTCATTTGCCTTGGGTTTTAGCCGAAGTTATTAATGGCACCATCAAGCAATGTTTATTTCTGGGTGGATCATCTCCTAATTATCCTTAACTTTCCTAAGTCTTGAATTTAATGTTGTCAATCATTATATAGAATGTTCTGTTGGAGAATGTTGGGGAATAGGGAGCGGGAGACGTTGTATCACAGGGGTGCAAATTAACATCATCTGGCAGTATATTTAGTTAGTATGGCTGGTAGAACTCGTGGTATTTGCTTAGTATTTTTTATTTGTGATTTGAAGATTAATCAGGGTGTTATAGTTTGATGGGGAAAGTTAGTAGTAAAATAGAGGGGGGGATGTGATGAATTTCCTTTTTCTAGACTACAGTTGGTAAATTTTTATTTGTTCAGAGCAAAGCCTCTCAGACCAATTTCCCTTGGTACTATTTAATTTTGATATACAATAATGGGGGGTCCATATAATATCACAACCTGGAATATCCGAGGTGCCAGAGACAGGTGTAAATGACAAGTGATTTTAAGACTTCTATCCCACCTTCATGTTGGAATTGCGTGCCTATAAGAAACACATCTAAGGAGAGAAGACACATCTCTCCTCTGTAGGAATTGGGTAAGGCAAGCCTATGGAGCTGGCATTTCTACCAATTGAGGGGAGGTTGCCATACTAATCACCAAAACAGTCCCTTTCAAATTGGTCCAAGAAATATGGGACGTAAAAGGCAGATTTTTTTTATTGCATGGTGTGCTTCAGTCCCAGCTGATCCTGCTAGGGTCTGTTTATGGCCCTAATATAGACTCACCCCCATTTTTCTTACACCTCTTTAACTTGGTCACCTCATTTATGCATGAGGCTATATTCCTAGGAGGGGACTGGAACTTAATGCCACAAATCCAATTGGATCAATCTGACACCAAAAGAGCTGGACTTTCCCCAGCTCAAAGCGCGCCGAAAGACCTTATGAATGGAGCAGGGTTGGTGGATATATGGAGAATATTACACCCCATTGAAAAATCTTACACATTTTTTTCTTCTCCCCACCATACCTGTTCTAGGCTTGATTACTTTTTGATTAGTTCTTATCTTCTTCCAGGAATACATGCTAGAGTAATTTCAGATCATTTGCCTGTTTCTCTTTCCTGCCTGCTAGGCCCTGGTATACGAAGAGACTCCTTGTGGTGCCTAAATAATCAATTACTTAAATTTCCAACCACCCTATTGCATGTTAGGGACTTTGTTTCCCAATTTCTTAAAACCAACGAAGGTTCAGTTGCAAGACTCAATATTGTATGGGCGTCCCTTAAATGTGTCTTGCATGGTGAATATATTCGTCTTGCTTCCAAAAAGGCCCAACAGTTTAAAGCTAAAATTGATGGTTTGTTGCTTGACATTAAATCCACCAAAAGAAACATTAGCTGTTATTCCCTTGAGGAGGACTGGGCTAAGTTACATATTTTAAATGCTCAATTTTATGATGTTATGTCGCAGAAAGCAACATTAGCACTGAGGAGAATCAAACTTAAATATTTAGAGTCAGGTGAAAGGGCGGGCAAATTGCTCGCTATCCAAAATAAAGGCGAAAATGAACTGTTGTATACCTAGTTTACAAACAACAAATACTGGCCCCATAATCACCCATCCCCAACAAATTGCTGCTATTTTTAAGTTATACTTTCAGGATTTATATTCTGTTTCCAGAGAAGACATTGTTACTCAGAATGAAATAAATAATTATCTAGACCTAATTGATCTCCCAAAACTTCCTCCTGATGTGACAGCTCCCTTGGGTATATCCATTCAAATTATGGAAGTGGAAATGTGATCAGCCAACTCCCTCTAGACAAATCCCCAGGCCCTAATGGACTCACAAATAACCTGTTTAAGTCTTGCTCTGCAGACTTGGCTCCTTTCTTGACTGAAGTATGTAACTATTGGTTTCTTAATATATTCTCGGAACAACATTTCCAAGAAGCCATTATCACCCTTATACCTAAACCTGGTAGAGATCCCCAACGTCCAGAAAATTACGGTCCTATATCACTTCTAAATACCGATGTTAAAATACTGGCAAAAGCCCTTGCTAACAAGGTTAAGTCCCCTTATGAGCATTTTAATTGGCCCTGAACAAGTCAGTTTTATGGCTGGTAGATTTTGCAGTGACCATATCTGTTGCTTACAACACTTACTCTCCCTGTCTATTCATTCAGATATACCTGCTGCTTCAATCTCACCAGGTGCAAAAAAGGCATTTGACTGAGTCTCCTGGGACTTTCTATTTACGGTCCTGGATAGACTCAGTTTCTCTAATAACTTTATTAGTTGGTTGCAACTTCTCTACAATGCACCTACAGCCCGTGTCTGGTGTAATGGTCTTCTATCTGATTCCCTCCCATTGCAACGTAGCACCTGACAAGGCTATCCCCTAACACCTCTACTTTTCAATATATAATTAGAACCCTTTATCTGGAAATTAATCTCTTCACTGGGCCTCCAAGGTATACAGGTGAATACCTCTTTTCATCTTATTTCTGCTTATGCAGATGACCTATTATTACACCTAGAAAATCCAGCCTGTGGTGTTTGTGCCCTACTCAGAGAAATTGGCTTTTTTTCCAAAGTTTCTTTTTACAAGCTTAACCCATCCAAAATGAAAGTTTTCCCAATGAATAGGAAATCCTCACCATCTGATATTGAGGGAACAGATCTGGTCTGGAAATCAAAGTCTTTAACATACTTAGGCCTAAAGATTTTTAGAGAAGTCCCACCAATAATAAAAGAAAACTTCTCTGCTTTAATGGCGACTCTCAAGATAGATTTGGCAAGATGGAGCTCATTATCAACTTTACTGTGGGGTAGAATAGCCACCATTAAAATAAATGTTTTACCTTGCATTCCTTACCCTCTAAATATGTTGTGTATTTTCCTTCCAAAGCGTTGGTTTGCCGATTTACAAACTTTAATTAATCAATACCTGTGGAAAGGAGAGAAGGTCTGGCGAGCATACTTTAAGCTCACTGCACCGAAGCTACAAGGAGGCCTTTCTCTTCCTTCCTTTTTTACCTACTACTGTGCTATGCATATAAGAAAACTTGCCCATTGGATTTTGACACCTGGCCAAAGGATTCCTGGCTCCCTCAAGCCCCTTTGGCTGGACATTGAGACAGTTTTGGCAGATACTCATACTGTAATTTGTCTGCATTATTATACTCCCTTCCTTGGCTGTTACCTGGGGCCCTTAGAAATACTCCAATTGGTTGGTCCCTTAAGATGTTATTCCAGGTACAAAAGCACTGGAATGTTAATTGATACAAATCATTAGAACAACCCCTAATTGATAACCCAAATTTTCAAATTGCTCAAGCTTCTATTTCCCCTTTCTTTTGGGTCCCTTTGCATAATTTGAAATTGTGTGACCTGGCTCCTGGAGGTAAAATCCTTTCCTTCTTACAATTTTGCCACAACTTTAATATACAGGATGTAAATCCTTTTAAATACTTGCAAACTCAACAGGTTATCTTGTCTTTTCTTGGTCAAACTGCTCATACTCCTTCCACTACTCTTAATAATAATAATAATAATAATAATAATAATATGTTTATTTATATTGGGCCTTTCAAATTTCAAGGTGCATTCCAATAAAATAATAAAAAATACAGAATACAAAATAAAACATAAGAAAATATTAAAACACAGTTAATAGTTAATAAACAGTTAAGCCATAAGCCCTTACCCATAGAAACGATTTAAGAGCTTGTTTAAAACTCCCCACGGTCGTACACTCCCTTATCTGATGGGGTAGAGAATTCCAGAGGGAAGGTGCCGCAAACATAAAAGCCCGGGCCCCAGCAGATTTTAATATTACCCTTGGAATCTCTAGCAACCCCTCATTGGCTGAGTGGAGCGATCTCACTGGGTGGTAAGGAATCAGGAGTTCTTTCAGGTAATTGGGGTCCAGATCATGCAGGGCTTTAAAAGTCAGTAATCCAACTTTGAAGGTGATCTGCCACTGAACTGGCAGCCAGTGCAGTTCCCGCAGCACTGGAGTAATATGGGAAGATCTAGGAGTACCCAGTAATACTCGGGCCGTGGAATTCTGCACTAGCTGCAGGTGGTGGATATCAACCCCCAGAAGCCCAAGGTAAAGTGAGTTGCAGGAGTCCAGGTGTGAGGTCACAAAGGCATGGATCAAAGTTGGCAGATCACCGGACGGAACGAGGTGCTTGATTCTGGTGATGTTCCTTAGGTGGTAGAAAGATGATTTTACCACCACTGACACCTGGGAGTGAAGAGTTAACCCCGCATCCAGTATCAGCCCCCAGATCTCACACCCATTCAGAGACCCGTGGCTCGACATCCCCACAAAACACTCCAGATGGGGTGCCAGCCATAGGTCCCCCTATCCGGCGATCTGGATCCAAAACTAACACCTCCATCTTACCAGAGTTCAACTTCAACCAACTGGACCTCATCCAGTCCTGGATTTCATTCAGGCAGCTGTTAAATACTGAGACAGCTCCTTCCTGGTCGGGTGCAAAGGACAGGTATAGCTGGGTATCGTCTGCATAACAGTGAAACCTCAGACCATACCATCTCACAATGTCTCCAAGGGGAAGCATGTACACCGCAAACAACATTAGGGATAAAATAGAGCCCTAAGGAACCCCACAAAATAGAGCAATGGGATCAGAGGAAAAAACTCCTGTCACCACCCTCTGAGTTCTTCTGGTGAGGTAAGAAGTGAACCATCTGAGAACAATCTCAGAGAGTCTACAAATACATCTCAGGTGATCAAGTAAAACCCCATGGTCAATGGTGTCAAATGCTGATGACAGATCTAATAGTACCAAGATGGACCATTCTCTCTGGTCTCTCGCCATCAGGAGATCATCAAGCACCCGAACCAGCTCAGTCTCGGTACTATGCTTCTTTCGAAAACCTGATTGGAGAGGTTCGAAGATGCTATGGATGGTTAAGTGGTTCTCCAGCTGGGCTGCCACCACCTTCTCAATCACCTTCCTGACAAAGGGGAGGTTCGAGATAGGTCTGTAGTTAGCAAGACAGTCTGGGTCCAGAGATGTTTTCTTCAACAGGGGTGTCACCACTGCCTCTTTCAAGGAACAGGGATATTCACCCAAGTCAAGGGAACACCAGACTATCTGTGCTAGAACCAGAAGAATAGATTCCCCCACACCCTAAAATTATGGAAGTAGGGCCTGGATCTAAACTACAGCAGGTGGGATGTAGCCCTTGGACAATCCACATAACATCCACGATTTCCGGGTGGTTGAAGGTACTCCAGGAAAGCGGAGGAACAGTGACCCGATCCTGGCCACTATCAACCCGCATAGAATGTGTAGAACAAATGTCTGACCTAATGTCAGCCACCTTATCAGCAAAGAACCAAGCAATCTCATCACAGTGTCATTGTGAAAACACTCTACGGAGCTGGAGACAGGTTGGGTTGCACAATCTGTCCACAGTTCTGAACAGCTGAGCTGGTCGGTTCTGAGCAGCAGAAATTTCCCCCAGACAGGAACTCTGCCTTCTTATGAGAGATTTCTGACTAATAGAATTGGTAATGTTCTAACAGTCTAAGGTGGTCAGCACCCAGGTCAGACTTTTGCCAGCAACGTTCTAACCTGCATCCAAGTTGCCGCAACTCCCTCAAGACCCCATCAAACCATGGGGCCCGAGGTTGAAGGGAGAGAGGACGCACACAAATTGGAGCAATCAAATCTAGAGCAGAGACAATGGCGGTATTATAAGCCACAACCAATGCCTCTGGATCACTGCAATGCACAGGAAATTGTGATAGTTCAAGAACCGCAGCAAGGCCATTGGAAGTAATATTCCATAAAGGGTGGTATTTGACCATCTCCACAGGGGTCGGCCTACAAGGAGGGATGCCAAAATTGAATCTCACAGTGTAGTGATCTGACCAACCGACTGGTTCCACCCCCACATCAGAGACCTTGATCCCCAGGAGGAAGACCAAATCAAGAGAGTGGCCACCTTTATGTGTAGCAGTGCTAAACACCTGTGTTAGGCCCAGTGAGTCCATTAACTGGAGAAAGTGTTGTCCAAATTGCGAGAGTTCATCATCAACCCATGCATTAAAGTCTCCCAGGACCATCAGCATGGGAGACTCAAAAGCCAGGTCGACAAAGAAGTTCGCTACTTCCTTAAGGAATTGCTTCTCATCTCCTGGAGGATGGTAGATGAGAGCAATTCGATTGCCCACACCTGCTACAATGGCACATTCAAAAGAGGTGGTCTCCTCAACTGGAACACTAGTGAGAGCCAATTTGGTCTTGAAACAGACCGCTACCCCCCCACGGTCCAACCTCGGGCGATGTATCACCATGTACCCAGCTGGAATTGCGGCATCCAATATAGGTCCCGCACTATTATCCAGCCAGGTCTCGGTGATGCAAGCCAGATCTGTTGAGCCAACAAGATCAGCGATGATAGCAGTCTTTTTATAGACAGATCTGGCATTGCATAACACCACCCAGGTTGGACAAAACTCCTGGGCTGCCCCGACTACTTGCCCATCACTAATGATGGCGCCCTTGGGTATAGGGACCAGATAAGGTGGTCCACGCTCCATGCTACATTTCATCCCAGGATGTCTCCTTGGCTTAATCACCCTAATGGGAGTGCTCTGCTCAACTCACTTCCACTGTTCACCCCACCCCATCCCCTCCTACAGGCAATACTTAAGGCCCAGCAGCATTGGTAGATGGAAAAAAAACAGAGGGGGTGTAAAAGAGGCAGAGGGAGTGGAGAGCAGAAGCTGAGTAGAGTACGACTGGGGGGGCAGCAGGTAGGCACATCACATAAAATACAAATCCTCGGATTTGAATAATTTAAAAACAAAATAATATATAACTTAAGAATCAAATCCTTGAACAATTAAATCCAACTAAATACAATTACTAAACTATTAAAGAAAACTGATTTAACTTCCCCCCAAAACTCTCTCACAGTGTAGAGGGTGGAAGAAAGAAACAATAATAAACCATAGACAAATAAACAAATTCCCTCTAAAAGTCCTCTCACAAAACAAAAAAGAAACAAACACAATATTAACAGACCAGTTAAAATAATACTAAAAATACTAAGCTCTCACACTGCTAGAAAGTTAGATATTTGTCCAAAATCTTAGTAATGAATACAAATTCTGCTAAAATAACCATATAAAATCAAAATTTGAGGTAGTGGGGCTCTCACCCCCACCCAGAATAAAATGTCCAGTTGCTGTTCACTCACCACAGCAGTAAATAGTGAAAGTGAAAATATAAGTCCCAAGGCCCTCTCACTGCCTCACCAGATCAATAGTCAGTTTAGCGTATAAATTACCATAAAGTTCCACCACTTTAGACTCATTCAAAAATAGTCTTCTTCTATCCCCAGCGAGGGAGCCAATTTATCCAAAGCAGCACTTTTACCAGGAACCTGCTAATGCAGGCTAAGGTTGATGATGAAAAGTCTGCTTGAAAACAAGGCCAGAGTCAAACAGTCAGCAAACACCTCCAACTCATGCAATATAACAGTAAAACTCCTTAATAGGTGTTTTTATGGCAACCAAAAAGTCAGGACCCTAGGGTATCAGCCGGTTTTCAGCTAGCCCAAACCGAGCCCCCCACCTGGGTCAGAGTCCTGAAACAGAGCGAACCTAAGATGACTCCATGCCAAGAAACTCCCCATGATGAGTAGAGAGACCACACCCTCCAGTGAGCTCCTGCTCACCCCCACACCCCAAGAGAGCTCAGTTCGAGCCGCTGCTCCCCAATCCGAAAACCCCATCCCAACCAAATTGCACAGTAGGAGACAGCCCAGAGAAGCAAAAGTGAAGCTCCAAATCCAATGCAAATCCAAAACAACTGGTCAAAGGCTCACCATCTCCCCAATTGTGAAGCAGGCATTTCCTAAGATTCAGCAATCTGGACCTCTTCACAGTCTTCCAGTCGGCAAGGTTTCACCTTCTTCAAACAGTAATACTCCTCGGGTGGCTTCCTCAATGCCAAAGCGAAATCCTAATCCTGAACAATAGACCAAGCGTTGGCTGCATACAAAAAGGTTTTGAGAACAACTGTACCCCAGTAACTGCCAGCGAATTAGTAAGTAAGTAAGTAAGCAAAACTTTATTTTAGAGCGCTTTTCAAAACCAAAGTGCTGTACAAAAACATTAAAAACATACAATTAAATTAGATTAAACAATCACATTTAAAATCCTTCAGAGTAGGCTTTAAACTGTATCCAGTACTACTGGTGGCAAATCAACCCCATGCAATATCTAGGGTATATAAGGAATTGCAAACCCTTGATCACTGCTTACCTAAAGGTGTTTGCTATTACTGTGTGAATAAATTATCTTTACCCGTGGAAGTACCAGCCTGGCGCAGTATCTGGTGCAACATATATAGATTTATTAAACAAGATAGACTCCGGTTGGTGCAATGCAATGCGATGCATAATCTATATTTTCCCCTGACAGATTGTATAAAATGAGAAGACTTCCATTTCCCCTGTGTCAAAGATGTAATGAATCCCTGGATGACCTTTACCATATGTTATGTTCTTGCACAAAAGTTTAATCATTTTGGCATAGTATTCAAAACACATTAGATCCATTACTTGGTTTACAATCTTTATTTACCCCTGAATTTGTCATCTTAATAGCTTCCCCTCAGGAACTATTAAGCGTAGAAAAGCCCACATAGCCCTTATTTCAGCAGTGGCCAAATTAATTATTATGAGACACTGGAAAGATGATTCATTGCTATCAGTGCTAGAATGGCATGGAGATGTTTTATTAGCCCTACAACTTGAAAAGCATATAGCCATGTTAACCAATAGAAATCAGGCTTATTTAGACAGCTGGGGTCTGCTGGAAGCCTTACTTACAGTCTGGAAAACCTAGATTACTCCAGATTTAGTTTGTATGTATACACAGCTTATTGATGTAGATATGATTTCTTTATTTTGTCATGGGGACTGATTGTGGAAGGGATATTTGATAGGGTGGGTTACTGGGAGTATTGTAACAATTTTATCCTAACAAGGTTTGATTGAGGACTGGTGTCCACAATATTGTTCTATTCATGTGTACTGTTTCCTCAGACTTTATATGATATCCATGGATGTATTGCATTGTTATTAAACTTGAATAAAGTGTATTAAATTAAAAAAAAATCTAACAAGTTATTGCTGCCCACCGCTTCCTCTGGGAGTGAGTTCCATAGTGTCGCCGCCCTCTGGTTATGCCAATTTAATCTTTTATTTGTACAATTGTAAGGGTATGGGATCTTGCACTGTATCCTAGATCTTTCATTTCTACTCCCAGGCAGTCCCATAGATTATGACTGGTTAAGGCATGGTACAACATACACATGTCCCTCTTTAACCTCCTATGCTCAAATGAGAACATGCTCAGTTTTTCTAGTCTACTCTCATAATCACACCCTCTTAGATCCTCAGTTTCTCTAGTAGTCCTTTTTTGTGCTCCTTCTAAGGAATTGATCTCAGATGTCTTACTGGGTGCCCATAATTGAACACAGTATTCCAGAAGAGGGTGCACCAGGGAAACACAGAGTGGAACCATTAGCTCCTCCTTCCTGCTAGATATGTGCCTAATTATGCAGTTTAGTAATCCATTAGCTCATTTGGTAACAGTGAGACAATAACTTTTAAAGGTCAAATCATTTGATACAATTGATATAATGATGCTGAGGTCCTTTTCCTCTGTTATTTCCTCAGTGCGTTGTACATAGTGCGTATTCTGCCTTTTTGTTAATATGTTCCAAATACATAACAGAATACTTGTCTATATTAAACTGAACCTATGAAGTATGAAATTGACAGCAGATAAGGACCACTAGGCCCATCCAGTCTACCTATTTTCCCTACCTGCTGCAAAAGCCGCAGATCCAACTTGATCTCCAGCTTTACCTTCTCGTTCCTGTCACTAGGGTTCCCCTATGCCTGATCCCTGTGTTTTTGAATTTCCCCACTATGTTTGCCCCCACCATCTCCACTGGGAGTCTTTTCCATACATCCACCACCCTTTCCATGAAGAAATACTTTCTCATGTTATTCCTTAGTCTACCCCTTTCTAACCTCATCTCATGTCTCCTCGTTCCTGAACATTTCCTTTTCTGAAAGATGCTACCCCTCTGGTACCCTATTTATGCCCTTTAGATATTTGTAGGTTTCTATCCAATCTCCCTTGTCTCTTCTGTCCTCCAGGGTATACATATTGCGGTATCCCAGTCTCTCCTCAAATGACTTTTGGTGCAGGCCCTGCGCCATCTTTGTTGCCCTTCTTTGAGCTGCCTCCACCCTGTCTATGTTCTTACTGAGATGCAGCCTCCAGAACTGGACAAAGTATTTCAAATGAGGCCTCACCAATGGTCTGTACAGTGGAATCACCACCTCTTTTCTTCTGCTGGTGATACCTCTCCCTATGCACCCCAGCATCCCACTGGCTCTCCCCAGAGCCTTGGCACAATGTTTGGCCACCTTTAGGTTATTAGGTATGATTACCCCAAAAAACCTTTTTCTGCAAGGTGACCATCAATATCCCCCCATCATGTAATCCTCCACTAGGTTTCTGCACCCCAAATACATGATTTTGCACTTTGTTGCATTGAATCTCAGCTGTTATACTCTAGACCATTCCTCCAGTTTACCTAGGTCCCTCCTCATTTTTTCCACTCCTCCTGGAGTGTCCACACTGTTGCAGATCTTAGGGTCATCTGCGAAGAGGCACACCTTCCCTTCCAGCCCCTCTGCAATGTCACTAATGAAGACATTAAACAGGACTGGCTCCAGAACTAATCCCTGTGGCACCCCACTGGTCAGCCTCCTTTCTTCAGACTGAGCTCCATTTACCACCACCCTCTGTCTTCTATCACTAAGCCAGTTCCTAACCCAGTTTATCACCTTGTGACCCACTCCCAGGCTGCCCAGGTTGTTCACAAGTCTTCCACATGGAACAGTATCAAAGGCCTTACTGAAATCCAGATAGGCCACATCCACTGCTCCCCCTGATCCACTTCTCTAGTCACCCAGTCGAAGAAATTAATTAGATTTCTTAGACATGATCTTCCTGCTGTGAATCCATGCTGTATCAGAACATGTGATCCACTGGATTCAAGGTATTCCACAATCCATTCTTAAGTAGTGATCCCATAACTTTCCCACTATTGAGGTGAGGCTGACTGGTCTATGGTTTCCAGCCTCCTCCCTACTCCCATGTTTGTGAAGAGAGACTACATCTGCCCTCCTCCATTCCTCTGGAACCACTCCTGTCTTGAGTAATTTGTTGAACAGGACTGCCATTGTTGCTGCCAGCACCTCATGTAGTTCCTTTAATATTCTAGGATGTTCCCCATCTGGTCCCATTGCCTTGTCCACTTTCAGTTTTGTGAGTTCTTTTAAGGACTCTCTCTTTCAGAAATGGACTGATGTCCACCTCCCTCCCATATTTGCTCATTTTGCCTAACTGAGGTCCTTCACCTTCTCCTTCCTCTGTGAATACAGAACAAAAATATTTGCTCAGTATTGATGCTTTTTCCAGGTCTCCTTGCACACACTCCCCTGCTTCCCATTTAAGCCTTACAATGCCACCCCTGGTTTTTCTCTTTTCACTAATGTACCATAAAAAGTTTTGTCCTCTTTTTAACTCCAGTGCTATTTTTTATCTCCGTTTGTGCCTTTGTGCTCCTGACTGCTTTCCCTACCTCCCTCTGTTTATCCAGGTAAACTACTCTATCCTTCCCCTTCTGTGTTTCCTTGTATTTCCTGAAAGCAATCTTTTTTGCCCTTACCTTCCTGGCAACTCCCTATGAGAACCATAGTTGTTCTCTTTCTCTTGCCCTTGTTTAGTTACCTAATAGAAACATAGAAGTTGACTGCAGATAAGGACTGCAAGGCCCATCCAGTCTGCCCATTTCTTTTTCTACCTTATGAATGTGCCATTGGCCTTTGCTCTGTCAAAGGCCTATCTATTCATACTCATTTGTACTGCTTCCTTATGCATTTCCCATGCCTGTTTGAAGCCCTGCACTGTATTCACATCCACCACTTCCTAAGGTAGGACGTTCCATGCATCCACCACCCTTTCTGTGAAAAATAACTTCCTCACATTAGCCCTTAATCGGCCTCCCTCTAATCTCATGCTGTGTCCTATTGTCCTATTTTTCTTATATTGAAACATGTTAGACTCTTTCACCTTGTTAATGCCCTTAAGGTGTTTTAATGTTTCAATCATATCACCTCTCTCCCTCCTTTGCTCTAGGGTATGCATATTGATCTCAGTTAATCTGTCCTCATATGTTTTCTGATGCAGTGCCTGCACCATTTTGGTTGCCCTTCTCTGGACTGCCTCAATTTGGTTAATGTCCTTGTGAAGGTGTGGGCTCCAGTACTGCATGTAGTACTCCAGATGGGGCCTAACCAGAGTCTTATAAAGAGGGATTATTACCTCCCTCTTCTGACTTGTGATACCCCTACAAATACACCCCAACATCCCTCTAGCCTTACCTACTGCTTTAGTGGTCTGCTTGGATGATTTCAGGTCATCGGTGATGATGATGCCCAAGTCTCTTTCTTCCCTTGTGACTGCCAGCAACTCCCCTCCCAGTTTATAGGTGGCTTCAGGGTTTCTCTTCAATATGTGCATGATCTTGCACTTCTTTGCATTAAACCCCAATTGCCACTTTTCCGACCATTTTGCTAGTTTATCCAGATCTCTTCTCATTCTGCCCACCCCATCTGGATCATCTACACTGTTGCAGATCCTGGTGTCATCTGCAAACAGACAAACCTTACCCTCCAGTCCATCTGCAATGTCACTAATGAAGATATTGAAGAGGACTGGCCCCAGGACTGATCCTGAGGTACCCCACTTGTGACTTGCATCTCTTCTGACTGTATACCATTTACCACCACTCTCTGTTTTCTTTCCGTCCACCAATTTGCCACCCATTGACCAACGTCTGACCCACCCCGAGCCTACCCAGCTTATTAATCAATCTTCTCTGTGGATAAATATAGAAAGCTTTGCTGAAGTTAAGGTAGGTGACATCAACTGCTCCCCCTTGGTCCACCACTCTGGTTACCCAGTCAAAGAAATCTATGAGATTAGTTTGACAGGACCTTCCTTTTGGAAACCCATGCTCTCTTGGATCCTGTGCTCCTATGGATTCCAGGTGTCGCACTATCCTTTCCTTAAGGAGTGTCTCCATAATCTTGCCCACTACTGAGGTAAGACTGACTGGTCTGTAGTTCCCTGCCTCTTCCGTGCTACCACTCTTGTGGAGCAGGATCACATTAGCCCTTCTCCAGTCTTCTGTGACCTCTCCTGTGCTCAGAGACTCACTAAGCAGTTCTGATAATGGCTCTGCTAGTTCCTCCATTAGCTCCTTTAGTACCCTGGGATGTATGCCATCAGGTCCCATTGCCTTATCCACCTTGAGGTTATCGAGCTCTTGTAGGACCCTTTCTTTTGTGAAGGGACTAATGCACACCTCCCTCCCTCCCTCTGTGTCCATGGTGCTGAACTGTGGGCCCTGCCCTACCTTCTCTTCAGTAAATACTGAGCAGAAGTATCTATTTAGGATAGATGCTTTTACATGGTCCTCCTCCTCACATGCCCCCTTATCCCTTTTGATCTTAGCAAAACCCCATCTGGAATTTCTCCTTTCACTAATGTATC
This sequence comes from Neoceratodus forsteri, assembly GCA_016271365.2. Lineage (NCBI taxonomy): Eukaryota > Metazoa > Chordata > Ceratodontiformes > Ceratodontidae > Neoceratodus > Neoceratodus forsteri. The sequence continues at coordinate 467,936,011 of CM028129.1, forward strand.
TATAGAAAGTCTTGTCACCTTCTTTTACTGTTTGTGCTAGTGTTTCCTCAGTTTGGGCCTTTGCCTGCCTTATTGCCTTCCCTGCTTCCCTTAGGGAAGTTTGGTATGCCTCCCTATCTTCATCCTGCTGTGTTCCATTGGCCGGAGTGGGGTTGATTGTTCCTGGTTTTCTGGTCTCTGTCTCTGAGGGCACTGGCACTAGAGGAGATCCAAGGAGGTAGGTCACATAGAGACATGCTACTGCTCCAGATCCTGGCTAGCATCCTCCCCTCCTGATCACTCTGCAGCACCATTGCATCACCACCTGTGGTCACACAGGTGGAGGTAAAGCAGCAGGACCTGCAGCCCACCCTCCCTGGAGGAGGAGAGCTGTCCCCCAGGTGCTCGATCCTACTCCCCTGGCCAGACCTCCAGCAACCCGAGTTCGCTTCTGACCCTGGGTCGCTAGCATTGCAAGCAATAGTGCTACCACAGCACCAGCAGGCTGACCCAGATTTCAGCATCTTAAAATGAATGCTGCTGTGCTTTGCATTCTTTCTGCTTTGCTGCGTATAGAGTCAGTAAGAAAATCACCCACACTGCTTTGTTGTAATCAGCCATTCAGTTTAACCACCCATGCCTAGTGGTTAGAGTAACAAACAGTGAATGAACTGGGTACATCCAGCAGACCTGGGTTTGATTCCCACAACCTCCACTTGCATACTGTGTGACTCCAAGCAAGTCACTTAACCTCCTCAGTGCTTCTAGGTCACTCCTGAAAACAGACAGTTCTGCCTAGTGGGCCTTACCTGCTTTACAAAGAATATAAAAAAAATACCAATATATGTTCACTACATTATAGAATAGTAGTCAGGGTACTATGTAATTTACCTGAGTTTTACTTGGGCTGCAATGATTTTGTATAGGTAAAGATAAATGTTCAGATACATTTTATGTGTTTTATAAGCTTGTTTTTAGATTGTAGTCAGGTTTTTATTGTATTCTTTGCATATAAACATCTAGGTTGTAGATGGCTAAACGCAGGATCACTGTTACCAACTAGTTTATTCAAGTTTATAATTAATAGGGCCATCCAAAATCCTCAGTTGTTTGAATGAAAACTAGTCTGAATGAAAGTATGTTCACAAAGAAGAAACTGCCTTACTACTTATGAAAAGACTTCACAGTTAGCACCCCATTTAGGTGAATTGGATAATTTGCACCTTTTCTCCCAACTACTGCTTCAGTCTCTGTGACAACAAAAAGTTTTCTGATAGACTGCTTCAACAAACAGCAAATGTTAAGTATTTAAGTGTACTTATGTTTGGCCAGTGGATTTTGAAAGCACAGTCAATGACATACAAAAGGTAAGACCCCAGGGGTTGTATGATGCTGGTGGGCAGAGTGGTGCTCAATTCACATCTAAACAAAGACATGAAAACTGGGAGACACCCTTTTCATGAACACCAAGTAAAAAAAAAAAGCATCCACATGTCTGGGAGATGCATAAATCCATTTGAACATCACCCACTAATCACTTGTGAATTTTTTAGGTGAAGACACTTTATTTCAAAGAAGCAAATTCAAGCAGTTTTTTTTCTGCTTTTCCTACCCCCTGGCGATTCACTTCTTCAGGCCTGCCAAGGCCTACCGTGCTTGCTGAGGTCCCAACCACCATCCACTGCCTCTTACTGCTGTGCTGCCAGGTAACCCAAAGTAACCCTTCATTGAGTGGGACCCTACCCCTGTGGGAGCTACTATGGGAGGGGAATTGCCCTAAAGAGCTTCCTGTGTATCCTGGGCATGGCAGGGGTCAGAACGGACACACGTCTGGAGCTTCCGGCTTATGGAGTGACCAACAGCTGTCTTTCGGTTGGTCAGCGGGTGTTTTCCCATTGGGAGCGTGACAGGCCACATGATGTCAAGGCACAAGCTGACGTCCGTCACGCTCCCTCCTGCAGTGAGGGCTGACATGTTGTCATGCCTCTGGCCTCCACCAGGGACCAGCAGATGCTGAGCTGTGAACCAACCCTCCCTTCCAGGAGAAGGTGAGTGGTTGTTGGACACTCAAGCCTTCACCCACCAGCTGGCCCTCCAACACCCAAGTCTGTTCCCTAACCCTGGTCAGAGGTGTCACAGGCAGAAATCCAATTCAGGCAGTTAAATTATAGATAGGAAAAAACAAAGGTAGTACACCTTAGTGGTGATGGTACAGATTAATTCACTTCTGAGTTCTAACAAGCAAAGAGACCAAGTCATTTGTAACTTGTTCTTGTGGGGTGTGGGTGTTGAAGAAAGGGGATCATAGTGCTGTCACTACTGCCATCACCCCAGAGGGATGTGGACTGCATTGTTGCTACTGCCATCACACTGAAGGGGTGGGGGCTGTAGTGCTTCTGCCATCACCACTGGTGGATGGGGAATGTAGTACTGCTGCCATCCCACCTGAGGGATGGGGGCCATAGTGCTGATACTGCCATCACACCTGAGGAATGGTGAACGTAGTACTGCTTCCATCACATCTAAGGGATGGGGGCCACAGTGCTTCTGCTTCTGTCACACCTGAGGGAGGGAGGTCATAGTGCTGTTGGTGCTGCCATTGTACCTGAGGGATGGGGCCATAGTGCTGCTTTCATCACACCTTAAGGATGGGGGCTGTAGTGTTGTTGCTGCCATCACATCTTGTACCTAAAATAACTTTAAATTGGTACAAGGATGGAAGGATGTATAATAGTGGAGGTCAAAATTGCTAAAATGCATGTTAGCAGAGTTAAAAATTGTTAAATAAAGTACACAAAACCAAACACCACTAAAATCAGATTTTGGCTTAGCAGACAACTGTGACAATACCATTTTTTACAATGTGCAAAATGGAATATGCCCTTTTTCAATCCCGGTAAACCAGTATCCCTGACTATGGCTTCTTTCAGATGGGCCCATTGCTCCTCAACACCTCCCCATTCATCTCCCCCTGCCAGGGCATTCTTGAAACATATCCACATCTCAGTAAAGTGCTCCCTCTTGAAATCCAGGACCCTTGCCTTAGTGTGACTTGATTTTGCCACTGTACTCATACTGAACCAAACCATATAATGATAACTGGACCCCAGGTGTCCTCCCAGCATCACTTCCATAATTCTGTCCGTGTTGGTGAGTACCAGGTCCACAACTGCATCCTTTCAGGTGGGCTATAGCACTAGCTGCCTGAGGCTTGCCCCTTGCATGGAGTGCAGAATGCCCCTGCTCCTGGCTGAGGCAGCAGCTGGGTTGCTCCAATCCACATCTGGCAGATTGAAAGCACCTCCTCTTTAGCTGCCATTGCATGGATGGATTCAACTAGAACCCTGTCCACCTCCTCCCCCTGTGCTGGAGTTCTGTACATCACACCCATGCAAATAGCTGTGCCATTGCCCATGTGAAGGGTAATTCACAGTACTGCCCCTCCAAATTCCTTGTATCTCAGTTGTTCTGATTCCTTCATTGATGTAAAGAGCCAACCCTCCTCCCTTTTTGCCCTCCCTGTCTCTCCTAACCAGAGTATAACCTGGCATTGCTACATCCCAATATACCACATCTCTGTAATAGCTACAATGTCCAAGTCAGCCTCCGTCATCAAGGCCACCAGGTCTGGGATTTTATTTCCTAGCCTACATGCATTAGTATACATGGCTTTAATGTGTTGCCATTTCTCCTTTTATCATCCCCTCTTTTGCCTCCTCTATTTGTCCTTCCTGTTTTTAACCCCCTTCCTCCTGCCTTCCACTGTTCCCCCTTTGTGAGTTTAGTTACCTCTGGCGATATCATAATTTTATGGTCCTCCATGTTGATGACACTATTCTGTGGGGGTGGGCACTTTGATTCTGCATGCTTCCTCCCCCACCACTGGTTAGTTTAAATGCTTGCAAATGAAGCATTTAAAAAGTTCACTGAGGACAATGGTCCCCTCCCTGGGCAGATTTAGGTCGCCACCTTGTATGGGCCCACATTCCTCCAGGTGGGTCCGCAGTGAAGCAGAAACCCTTCTTTCTGCACCAGTTCTTCAGTCAAGCATTGATGTCCTTGGGGCAGAGGTTTCTAGCTCCTACCACAGCTGTACTCATTTATACATGCTAACTGAATTTGCATGAAAGTTAGTGTTAATATTGAATATGCTGCCTGAAGTGTCTATTAAATCTGCCATGATGCCCCACTCAGTTTATTTATTTATTTATTTATTTTTATTCTTTCTTTACTTGGCAGGTCCACTGTCATTCATCTGCCCTGGTCATGGCCCTCGGAGCTTCCACCGCCACCTATTGCCATTTCCATCCCTCAGTTACCCCCGGAGGGTAGGGTCGTGGGACTAGTGACTGGTCAGGGGACTGTGATGGTGGTGGCTAATTGAAGCCCCAAGGAGGGCTTAACGTAGACAGTGGAGCCCGCTCACCTTCTTCTTTTTTCCTATGTTCTGTGGAGGCAGGGAAGTACAATGACACCTGTGTCTGCCCCACCTCCCTGTGTGATGACCGCCGGTAGCGTGAGTGTCTCCCAGGTTCAGCCAGGAGTCCTCAGTGCACCGGACACTCCCCCCCCGGAGAAGGAGAGCCATCTATAGGATGCTCCATCCTTCTCCACCTGGCCGGCCCTCCAACTATCCGGGTCCATTCCCAAACCCGGGTCACCGGCACCACAAGTGGAATTCTAACCACTGTGCCGACAGGCTGGCTCTACTCAGTTTATTTTGACCCTACTAAGTCCTCCCGGTCAGCTGTCCAGCTTCTGTCAGGCCCTTCAGTTTCGAGGTAGGTGAGCTGGGACCAGGCTTTCATGAGTCATTAAGACAAGAAAATATCTTTCCCAGTCTCATGACAGGCAGCGAGGATGGGAAACTCAGAACTATGCATTCAGCATCAGGACAGCCCCATGGTGGAGTGAGGTGCTGGAAAACTGAAATCAGTAAAATCAACAATTATAAAAAAACAATGTATGGGAAGGGTGTGTGTCATAGTTTTCTACATATACCCTTAGTATGTGATGCATTGATAAAGCCCTCAAGCTTAATTTTCAGGGTTTATGTGACATCACACACCTGGGGTGTGTGTAAAATAGAGAATAATGCATAGCTGACTGTGTGTAATGAAGTTTTTTTGTACACCCTGAGGTGTGTGATGATCCATAAACCTTGAGAGCAAAGCTCAAGAGGAATATCAGGTCATCACACACAGAAGGTGTGTAAAAGAACTTCACAGACAAACTGTCATCTACACTTTATTTTTTATAAATGCTGGTGCAGGGAGTGTATGCCCAAGAAAGTGACTAAAGCGGTTCTGTTTTAGTCTGCTTTTTAATGATCCCTGCTGTGGTTTGTTCAGTCCCTGCCTCTCTCTCTCTCTCTCTCTCACACACACACACACACACACACACACACACACACACACACACACACACACACAGTCGCCCTATCCAATATGGACTTTTTTTTTTCTTTCTTTTTTTTTTAAGTGAACCTGTTGAACCATGCAAAACTAGTGGTATAGGAACTCAGCGACAGTCCCGTTGTTGATTGAACTTGGCCAAACTCATGGTCTCCCAATCCCAATGCACAGCAAAATCAACCAGATACACCTTTGAAGTTGTAAAGGCAGGATCAACCAGATGAATATTAAAAAAAAGAATAATGAGGAGAGACTTACAGAGGCAGCCTATCAGTTGCATTAGCAACTCGCTGCTCAGTGACAAATGAAGTCACTATGTTTGTGAAACTGTTCAGCCCACCTACAGACTGAATAAGAACCAATGAGGTAGCATGCTACAAACAGAACTGAAGTGAGAGTGAAACAAAATGCCATAATAACCAGGTAACCCAGTTATTACAGTGTTTGAAACAATTTGTCAAAGTGTACATTAAAGAGGGTCACCAGTAATTCTAAAACATTACACACCCAATACCCATACATTATTCTCTATATGCAGTTACATTTATAACATAATTATGTTTTCTGAATTTAGCTTCCCCTTTCTTAATAACTTGGTACATTAACATGAGAACAGGATCACTAGCCCCTGGATTTCATCTGTTCTTATTGCTCATCCACATCTGACATCACAGTCATCCATTTTTGACATCAATCTGTTGCTGTGAAAATATCTGTATGTCACAAGCAGAAGATTATCATGTCATGTGTAGACAAATCATCAGCGCAAATGAAGTAGGTGACAGTGATCCTGGTTTTACTTAATGTTACTAAGAAGCAGCTGATGCCTCCAGAAGAACTTTGAAAAATAAAATATTTAGGCACAATTCAGCTAATATTGCACATTAATTCTGACTCTTTCCCATCATTTAGTACTGAGAGCATTTGCATGAAAACAGGATCCTTGTTCCTTTAGAGTTTCATCTGTTCCTGTTGCTTATTTTTGACGTGAGGTCATAATAATACCTTTCTAGTGACATTACAGCCTTTTTCATGAAAAAAATATATGATTTCACAATAGAGAATTACAACTTCAATTGGGGAATGAGCAATAATGAATAACGGAGAGGAGAAATGTATAGAAGATATATCAAACGCAAAGCCGAATCGTGCCTCAATATTATGTTTTTTTAAAGTTTTCTCTGAGTTGCCAGTAGCTCTTAAAGAAACAGAAAGCTAAATACTGAAAATAAATGAGATGTAAGCTAAAATATGTCTAAATACTGTCTGTTGGGACTGGTGCTCAGTCACAAGGAATTGTTTTAAGAACACCTTGTACCAGTTAAGACATTGCAACCACCTTGTGCCATGCACGACAGGGAGTCACGGCTCTTCCCTGCACAGTCACAAAACATGGCATCTTGTAATTTGTGCTATATCCTTGTTTAGACTACTTTAAATGTTGCTAACTCGTTTATTAGTAGGTGCAATGCCTGCCATGTGTGCATCCATTAATGGCTGAAAGACTGATTTGCATTTTGCAGCTAAGGATCACTTTTGTGTATGGCCCAAAAATAAGCAGTCACAATAGGGCAGCTGTTTGCTACCCATTTGGTGCTTACACATTTTGGGACATTGTATTGGGTCATGTATTTTTAGATATTGTCCCTTGAGGTGTCAGGGGTTCCTTAATTGGGCCATATAGCTGAAATTGTTGTGGACAGCACATCAAGAGGTTTACATCTTTTGGTTAGGTGTCAGAGCTGTAACCTGGAGACTAGTGAGAATCACACCAGCTCCACCTAAAGTATTTACTGTATGACCTTAAGCAAGCCACTTAACCTGTGTGTGCTTTACCTCTTCTCTCACAATCTCTCTCATTCACTTTTTTTTTCTGACCTTTCTTAAGCTTTCTTTAACCTCCCTTAATCTCACCTCTCTGTGTACAATTTATGGCTACTGCCAACAGTTCAAGGATTACAAAGTGCATAGATTCCGTGTATATAAATGCACTATATAAAACCAAATTTCTTTCCTTTTCTTGCTAAGCTACCCTGGGTTCACTTTCTTCTATTTTTATTTAATAAGCTAATTGTGCTACTTTAGATATTGTTTAAATAATCAGGCTGTTTATGTGACAGAGTTAAACCAACCTTTAAACTTCTTCAATGCAATGCTACCCAATTAATTTTGTCACATACTGTATATTACTGTTTTGAGTGCACTGGCACAGTACGGTAGGTGTTATTTTAAACTTGGCATTGAAAAAGGTTTTTATAGACAGCTTGTTCTAATGACCAAAAAACACAAGGGTCAATATTGTCCTATTTACATGTAGGTGCAAAAATTGCATTTATCTCACCCTCTGTATTCAGTGACATTATTTTTCTTTTGTTGTTAAGCATAACACATCATTGCTTACCATCAGTGCTAACACTGTGGAAACAAACACTAATTAAGCTTTTTTCACTTATTTTCTTACATCTCATTACTTCATCAAAATGTGGAGAGAATAGCAAAAAGGTCTCTACTATAACTGTAATTTACAAACATGTCCTTGACGCCCTTAATTTTTATTAAGAGAGGACATAGGATTGTCCTGCATCTGTGTAGCCCCTAGCAGTAAAAAGTAAAACCTAATCAGATTAGTATTTTTAGAATAAGGGTCCCATTTGTAAAATAATCCTGAAAAATAGCATACTATTTCTGATAAAAATTACAAAATCCTATATATTTATTTACAATATATTTACTAATATCTGAAACATTTGCCTTACAATAGATACAGCATATAGAAAATATAAAATGCATTGCTGTTGTATATAATTACTGAGCTGGGCAGGATTTTCAAACCAGATTCATCCACCTATACTGTCAAAGAAGACTTCAATCTGCTCTGTTAGACTAGATGGTCTAGCAATCTGGATGCAATTCACAGAGCTTGATTCAAAAAACAAAGTCTAGTCAGGGTCAACACAGTTGCTATTCTACTTCAAGAGTGCTCAATTAGAGTCAAACAATACTTGAAGCTCCCAGCACAATTGACTCCTGGTGACCAGCGATACTCATGCATGTGCACTGAGCTCACAGTGACCATCTTAGGGATGGCAGGCTCTTATTTTTCAGCTGCAACTGCAGAACTGAACTTGCGCATGAACAACTGTGGAAGTGAACTCAAGCATGCTCACTGACCTCACTGCAGCCATCTTGGGCATGGCAGACTCTTTGTTTTTGACCACAACTCCAGAAGTGAAGAAGAAATGATGGGCAGCCAAAAAATGATGCACCCATATTGGGGGGGCCTAGTGCACCCAAGAAGGGGAGGGAAGTGGAGAAACAACAGACCAGCACTGACCACACCATTTTGGAAGGACAGAGTGAAGGTAACTGGTCACATACTTCCACAGTCCCTTCTCTCTCTCCTACATCATAGCAATACACCAGCATGGCTCTGCCCATGCATCCATTAAAAAAAAAAAATTACTTATGCACCATTTTGCTTATGCATGCTCCATTTTATTATGAATATATCATTTTGAGATACAAGCTGGCAGAAAATATGGAAATGGTCATAAGGACACAGGACCCTTTGAAAATAGAGCTCGTGAGTTTAGCAAAACTTGGCAGATGTAGAAAGCAGATGCAGAAATAGTCTTTACATCTGCATTCTTCCAGCTCTTTAGAAAAAGAAAACATCTTGACCTTTCTCGTATCTCCAGAGAGCTGCATTTAGTCTAATGGTGTTATCCCTTTTAAATGATTAAATGCTGTTATCATGCCACCCCTATGTACTACATGTCTCCTTTTTTGTATGTAGAACAGCTACTATTCTGCCAGTTGGTCCTCATAGCTCACATTTTCTAAGCCTTCAACCACCTTTGTCATGCTCCTCTGCACCTTCTTAATCTTGTCTGTATCTCTTCCTAGATATGGGGACCAGAACTGTATAGTATACATAACATGGTCTCTGAGCATTGCTCTTAATTGGGGCATTGCAATATTCCTTCATATGTACATGAGGTTTCTCTTGATGCATGACATGATTTTATTTGCTTTGCTAGCTTCAGCCCCACACTGATACTTTCTATCTTGCTGATCATTACCCTAGCCCTATTTTTGCTGCTTTCCAGTAATCTCTAACTCATGTAGGTAATGTTTTCCCTTTATAATCCTATCACCTAGCTGAATCCTATGGTGTGTTACAGAGTTAAGTTCATCTAGCATTTTTCTACCCACTTTCCAAGCATATATGGGTCCTTTTGCATTTCATTAAAGAGGTTATGTCAGCCCTTTTTGCATTATAGTATTGCTATTTGAAAACCCATGTGTTACATTTGCTTACCTGCTGTGAAATTCATTGATGTTGCTGGTTGTTTTATTTGCTTTCTTTCTTATAGGTACTGGAATGCAGAAAATGATGTAATTATATCCAACCTTGTTTTGTTTTGAATCCTTAATTTACTCTTATTGCATACTTTTTAAATATGACAAACACCCCTGAACACTGCAGTCACTCTGGTTATGGTATTCTCTTCTTCTCCCAATGCATCCTCAGTATCTATACTGTGTTGGCAGTGTTCCAAAGTCCAGGAAAAATCTACTGGGAGTTGACAAGGACATGTAAACAAACATGTTGTAGTGTGGTAAGACTAGTATAGTTAACTGTCTGTTTTTCACTTTTTAAAAGAAAAAGGGAATCAGAGTCAAACAACCAGCTACATAAGCAATCTCACAAGAATGTGAACAGCCATCATGTGTTATTTAAACTTGTGACAATTTGAGGCCAAAGGAGGTCGACAAAGTCCCTTTAATCTCATTTGAAGATGTAACAACTCTTCCCATTTTCATGTCATCAGTAAATGTAGGAGTCCAGCTACTGGTCCCCACCTCCAGATCACTTATGAATATATTAAGCAATGTTGGTCCGGCATGGAAATTTGTGGGTCTCCACTGGTCACTGGTCACTTGTTACATGTAGATAGATTACAATTTATTTGAACCCTTTGTTTCCTATCCTGCAATCTAGTTTCTAATTAATTGCAATGCACAACCAGTTATTACTAGGATCTTTATTTTATGAATGTATATTCTGTCTTGTGTGGCACACTGTCAAAGGCTTTGCTGAAGTCCAGGTATACAACATCTGCAGGTTTCATCTCACCAAATTCCTTGATGACATTACCAAGAAAAGGCAATTAGATTGGTCTGGTATGATTTCTCTTTGCACAATCTGTATTGGGCTACTAAGTCCAAAATATATTTCTGCATGTGTTCAACATTTATATTTCTTATGATAATCTCAAGACGCTTCACCAGTATTTATGTTAAGTTGGCTAGCCTATAGTTCCCAGGTTAATTCCTATAGCCTTTTTTGAATATTTGTAATTCATGGGCCACCCTGCAATCATAAATCACGTATGCATCCCAGATCTCAATTATTTATTGAATGCTATTGCTAGTAGGATAGGTAGTTCCTATGTAAACAAAATGAAAACAGAAATGATAAGAACTGACTCTAAAAAAGAACTCCCACCCCAATGAACCATGGTTCTTACCATGTGTGTGGCCTGGGTTCATGGCATGAGTTCAGGTCATCACACATCAGGCAGTAGAGTGTAGTGTAAACATCCCCCTGAGATCTTCCCTATTTCCAGAGGAGCTGGTAGATTCTGGCATTGCATGACTGCCCCCTGGTGACCAGGAGGAAGTTTCATGTGGAAAGGATTTCACAGACCATTGGAGGGATTGTGTGGCTGCTGCTACAATGTCATGAGATACTGAAATCTGTTGCAAAGACATCAGGACCACCAGTCCCATGCTAGGGAGAAAAGGCACAGTGAGAGGTAAGTCAGTTTAGTTCCAGTCCAAATCTGGAAACAAGCAGAGCCCCTCCTACCAGCTATGGCACAGACGGAGAAGAGGATTGGGATAATAAGGAAAAATGAGAGGAGTGCAAGCAGATGACACTGCAGCTCTATACCTTCCAATTTTGGTGATCAGGTCATTGCGTCCTCTGCCATCCTTCCCTGTTTGGATGTTCCAGCTGCTGTCATGCCCGAACTAGTCAGCTTAACTTGAAGTGGAAACCTGGGGCAGGTGTGTGGCTGGTGGGTGCTTAGGGCAGGGATGACTATTTCATATGGTTACTATGCAAATAAATGTAAATTACTAAAAGGAAAAATAAGAACCATTTTTAGCCTATTAGGAAGAGTTTAATTTTTAAAGTAGGACATGTTCTCCCACCCTTAAATGAAAAACAAACCACTACAAAATAGAGTGTAAGAAAGCCCCAGAGTTTTTTATTGGACTGGCCAGCAGAGGTAGTTACAAGGTGTGGAGAGCTTCAGTACCCTGTCAGATTCTTCTTTTTTATTAACTCTTTCCATTGTGCACAAGTTCTAAATCAGTAAACGTCTCTTATAAACTGCTCCCCCACACACACATACACTCTGTACATCTAAAACTTTCACAGTTAAGATGAAAGTATTACTCTCCCACTGATGATTGCACTTGCCTACAGCTAAAATGGGAACAACTTTTGCATGAGACCATAGCACCATACAACGTCAGCCAGTGCTACATACAACACTTCTGTCCTTGTGCTCAACACAATGGATTGACTACAGTGGGCAACCTGGCGGTGAATTGCTCTATTCTGAGGCAGTCTGAACTATGTCTTGAGTTAGTAAAACAGTGTGTAAAACAACCAATGAGTTTTCACCATGATACTGAGGGAGATAATCAGAATCTGAAGCTGGAACAGAGGCTTGAGGCTACTTAAATTTCTCCGTTGGCTTTGTTACATCTCTTGACCATGAACACAGTGTAGCTGACAATGCTAGTAACTGTTTGTTATGGGATGCTGAGGCACTTATGTTGGTGGTTATTGTGGTGGGGAGAACTTTGTTCATTAAAAGGGAAACAAATATTTTGGGGGCAATCATTTTCCTGGAACCTCTATCAGAAGAACCGAAGCAGACTAGTCTAGTAATCAACAACTGTCAGTTTAATTTAATTTACTTTTTTTTTAGTTAATTTCTTAATTCTCTGAAGTGATAGGGAAAAAGTCCAAAGCAACTCCTAATATGCTAAAGGTTGATGGCAGCAACACCCTTGACCCCACCACAATTGCCAATACTTTCAATCTGGCATTCACTGACCTCAGCCATGTGCTTCCCTCTAACTTCTTTAACACCAACCAAACCATGACCTCCCAATATCAACAGACTCAGGATACAAATCATCCACATTTCTATTTCAAGGCAGTTACTGAAAGGGATGCCAAAAAATACCTCCTCAAGGTGCTCGGAAAATCCAGATCAAGTGGGGACACACTTGACTTGAAGCTCATCGCCCTCACTCTTGACGATGTCCTGCACCCTCTTACCAAGATTATTAACCGGTCCCTCATGCTCTCCTAGTTCCCACTCAAGTGGAAGTCCGCCATGGTGACACCAATACACAAGTCTGGGGATAGGACATTACACTGTAACTACAGGCCCATCGCCATCCTACCCCCCTTTATCCAAAGCTCTTGAAAAAATCATCACAGACCAATTGGTGGAGTACTTGGAGAAATACAACTTGCAAGGCCCACAGCAATACGGCTTTCACGAAGGACATAGCACCACCTCTGCCCTTCTTGAATTCACAGGCCACATTCATCTAGCACTAGACCAAGGACAACTTGCTGGTGCCACCTTTATAGGCCGCTTGAAGGCCTTTGATACAGTCACCCAGCCATTACTACTGGAACAACTTGACAATTTAGGGCTTTCTCATGACACTTTACAATGGTTCAACAGTTATCTCTCCAACCGGTCACAACAAGTTAAGATTGGTGACTCTCTCTCCTCCCAAATTACCTGTCTGGGCTGGTGTTCCCCAAGGGTCAATATTAGGACCCCTTCTTTTCAGCATCTTCCTGAACAATCTCCCTTCTGCCTATGATGAAAATATTATTCTGTATGCTGATGACACAGTGATTTTCTCTAAGAATTCTGACCCCTCCCTCTTGGAGAAACAACTGCAGGAAAGTTTCAAGCAAGTTGAGGCCTGGCTCATCTCACAGAAACTAGTGCTAAATTACAAGAAAACAAAGGCTATGCTGTTCCATGGCACACATAACAAACATAAACACCAACAGATGGCAATCAAAAACAGCTCGGGTGTGACCCTGGACCAGACGCAGACTTTCAAATACCTTGGTATAGCCCTGGACCCTACTCTGTCCTTCTCCAACCATATTGATTCAGTTGCAAAATCTGTAAATATCCATATAGGCCTTCTCTATAAACATAGACACTGCCTGACACCTGACACCCTTAAGCTAGCAATACACAAGTCTGTTGTCTCCATCATTGATTATGGGCTTGTTATCTATGGAGCAACCACAGCTACAGCACTACAGCGAACTCTTACAGCACTGAATAGGGCCTGCAGACTGCTTACTAGTGCTGCCCACTGCATGCATACCTGTGACCTCTACGAAGAGTCAAACTGGCTACAACTTCAGGGAAAGATAACTTTCCAAACCTGCCTACTAGCAAAAAAGTCATTGATGGGACTCATGCCCTCTGGGGTTCAGTCTCTCTTAAGCCTAGCCAACCACTCCTGTTACACAAGAAGCTCTGACAACTTTTCAGTGGCTGTTTCTCGCTGTCGCACCATCCAAGGTCAGTGGTCTTTTGCAAGCAGAGCCCCTAAGTTGTTTAACTCCCTGAGCAGCGAACTCACCAACTTAGGCACCCTCTGCTTGTTCAAACACAAGTTACGTCAAATGCTTATGTCCAAAGCCACCTGTAACTGTTTCTCCTAACCTCCCAGGTAGTCACTGTTGTTCTTTGCATCTTTCTACTATCACCACCTCTGCCTGCCATCACCCTCCCCCCTCCCCATATCTACCCCTACCTCTCTCCCTAGCCCAGGTCCACCACCTTCCTCTCTTACCCTGCTTCAACTCCCTTCCTCTCTCCCTTTTCTAATCTGCTCACCCCACCCAATGTTGCACTTGTTCCCCGATCCTTGCCTCACACTCACCTCTCTTTCTACCTCCCTCCCAGTTACCCCTCTAAACCCACTCTCTCTTCCACTTTCCTATGCTACATGGCACAATTGGCAGTAACTCAGTTTTTTCCACTCTACCTTTCCCTTTGACAATGCCCTTCTGGCAGCTCTAATTCATATAAATATTATTTGTTGTGACTCATCATTCTTAAATGTATGCCTGATTATGTTATTCTAACTGTTATTTATATCACCTGCAGCTTTAGACCATGTATACCCTGCACTGAATTTTGTATTCAAACTGTTTGCCTGCTAATCTCACATAAACTGTACTTCTATTCTTTGTATAGTGATGTGGAACCTTTGTAAAAGAGCCATTGGCTCAAAGGTATTTATCCGAAATTCTAATAAATAAATACATAAATAAAAATAATTAAGATTTGTTGACACAATACAGTACATGGAACTGGAATTCTGCCAAGAGATTGATACATGTATAATTAAAGACAAATTACAAGCAAGATGTCAACTCTAAAATGAACTGATACAAGGCTAACCCTTAACAAACCATTAAGGGGCTATATATAGTACTAGTCGGCAAACATCTATAATGAAGGAAGAGATAAATATTCTCATATCATGATCACAGCAGCACAGAAGACAGGTTGTGACCCAAAAGAAATACAGAACACCTAAAAAGCTAAGGCTGGTTAACCTTCTTTGATACTGATTTGGATTGAGAACAGAGCATGTGCCATAAAATGTGGTGACACTAAATAGGGGGAGGGTAGGTAGAGAGGCACAATAACTATTAAAAGGAGCATGCGGGCAGACAGCAAAACTAATGGGGATGTAGGTCACCTGCATTATGTAACAGCAGTGGAGATATATGTCAAAAAGGGGTTCTAACTGCTGTGCTAAGTTTTAAATTTGGCAATGGCAAAATGGGTAAGCCATTCATTATGAGCAAGAATCACTACTGTTTGCTTCCAAATGAGAGAAGGGATGTCTTGGGATCTCCATCTCTGCAACAAAAGCCACTTAGCCTCAATGGGTACAACAGCTAGCCATGTAAGCTGATCCTTGTGACGATGCTAGACAACTGAGGGGAGTCATAGTAGAAACAACTCTGGTCAGAGCCAACACAGCTGCTATAATGCTGTAAAGGGACACCTGGGTGGAAGAAGATGCAGCAGAATGCCACTGCTGGGGAGCCTGAGAGAGGTATTGCAGTTCAATCAGTCTGTGGCATATGTTGAAGCCAGCAAGATTACTGTGCAGGAAGAGCTGTAAGTCACAAAATCGCTTGTATTTAAGGAGATGTTACCATTTTTATGTTAAAAAAAGGACATAGGAAATTCTCTATTAAAAAAATGTATTTGTATCATAAATTAATGCCATCATATCTATGACTGGTATGTTTCTCATGGAAAAAGTACTTGTTACTGATGACCTTGGGACCAAGAGAGTGGTTACTCTTGCAAGCTGATGGTTATATTACTTTCAAAGGCTTGGGATAAACAGCACATTTTTTGCTTGAAGTGAACATTACATTTGCCTTTGTGGTCTCTGTGCATGGACCTTAATTAAAGACTGTGCAAATGCACAGGGATGTTTAAGGTTAGCCTGTTGCCTTGTTTGGAACTTATGGTTTGTTCACTGGGCAGCCAGCCCCTGCAGTGCAGGAGGAGCAGAGTGCTGTGGGGAACTGCTGGCCCGTGCCATGGGGGTGGCACAAAAGGGGGAACAAAACACACATTCACATGGGGGAAGGGTATCCAAACAAGTTGTAAACTGGATGTGATCCAGAAGTGACAAAAGTGATAAAATAGTGTGCCCAGCAGTGGGGAGGGGTGGTGGGAAAACAAAGGAACGGTACTGTAGTCAGTGGACAGGGCCCCATGTGCTTCAACTCCATTGAGGAAGGACACAGTGGAGGTATCTGGTCACTTGCTTCCACAGACCCTTCTCTCTTCTGTGCCATAGCAGTGCATCATGCATAGCTTTAGTAAGCAAGCATAAAAAGTGATTGAAATAGCTTCTTTTCTAACAGCCTTCTAACTCTAAATGTATGAGTCCGTGTCATAGTAAATATGTCTATTTATAGTAATGGTCAAAATAATGATTTGCTTTGTTCTTAATTAATCACAGGCACCACTTCTATGAAGTTGCCACTTCTGAATTTTATTCTTGAATAAGTTACTTGGTGTTTAATAGCCAGAGTGCATGTTTTTCTTCTTTTAAATGGTAGAGATACATCAGGCTTCACATTATTTCTATTTGTGCAGAACATGTTGTTTGAATCCCAACTCAGGTGATTGTATTATAGAAAATCACATGGGTATGTATTACAGTGATAGAATATGCAATTCCATGTGTAATTGTCCATATAATAGTGATATATCCAGCATTAGCCCTACAGCACTAATTGCCTTGTATTTCAGCTGTATGTCATGTTCAGCCTACAACCTGCTGTTTAGCTGCCAGAGTACAGGAAAATACCCATAATGTTGCATGTCACAAGGTCGAATGCATTGAAACAGAGCATGCACTGCAAATTCATTTATTTTATTATAGGGATGTTAAACCTACACAGGCAGGCACAAGTCCTGCTAGGGTGCCCTTTGCACAATATGGGATCCAGGATAGAGGGGTTACGCCAGTTAATAAAATATCATATTTTATGCGCTGTATAAAATAATTATTACTGCAGAACATGTAGTGATTTAAAAAAAATGATACAGATTGGCACCACAGCATAAACTGCCAAGTATTCCAGCTATATCTCCCATTCTGTCCAAGAGTGGCTGTATAGCTGTCTGATAACATGAAAACATCTATACTGTTGGATATATGCAAACACTACTCTCTCCAGACAAAAACCACCATCTTGCATACCTGGACCCCTACTTGTTACACATGGACTGCCACCATCCCTATTTCAGGGTCCCTGTTTCAGGGTCCTGTGACTTAAAAAATCTGCTACCAATCCTACTTTCAGGATTCCTGGCATTACTTGAAAGCAATTAGAGGACATTTGTTAACACCTAAACACATTTTCCTCTGGGTAACCAGTTAGATTCATCTGTGCTTAGAATGAGGGGCCACTCACTTGGGCTACAAACTGGATTATCTCTGTCATTACTTCAGGACATTCTGGATTCTCCAAGCCCACTGAGCTGCTAGAAACATCCTTCTTCATAAATGTTGGGCTATGGTCCATGGCACCTGTATCTGACAGACACCAGAAAACCTCCCTTTAAACAGTTTACATTTCCCACACTTTGTTCCACAGGGTTCATGGCACCAAGTGTTTGACAAGGCACCAGAAAATCCCACTTAAACAGTACTTGAAATCATCAGATCTCACACAAGTCCAATGAACTTGTACTCACAAATCTCTACAAATTAAGCAGTGCTGGTAGCTCTTACAGTCAAATGGGGGTGCCTCAAATCACTTACTGAACCTTCAGTCCCATTCCTCTTTTACTGTGAAGAATCTTCACCCTACTCGGTCTTCACAAAATCTGGTATACACCACTTCCAGGAAACCAGCTTTTGGATTACTGTTCTATCTCAGAAACACACACAGAGGGTCCTTCCCTCTCAAACAAGAGTGCTAGCATGCTCTCTTGCCCTCAGAACTCTCAGTGAGCTCCTCTTACTTCAGAATCCAACTTCAGACTAACAATCTGACAGCTTCAGCAACAGCTGTTAGCCAAGTGTGGCTTATGCTGCTGAGAGTTCATGCAGCATTGCCTCATCCTCTCCTCAGTAGAGCCAGACAAATGATGATGGAATGTTTTACAGAGAACGTTTAATCCCTCTGAACACTGCCCAGCTATCTGCCTGATCTAAAACAGATGGGATTCTAGTAACCCCAGGAACTGGCTGGTTACACCCACCACCACTAGATAAGCTTGCTGCCCACAGCAAGGCTCTGGACTGTAACACAGGCCTCTCAATCTCTGGACACCCTACAGGGAAGGGTGGCTTGGCCCTTCCCTACTTATGACTTAACATTGGTAGGTTGTACCAGAGAACTTGGAGACAAGCTGAAGACAACTTTAGCCATCACTGACAAATAGCTTAGGGACACCCCATTCCAACACATCCCAAAAGAACATCCTGAATAACTCTTGACAAGACAGCACTAGTCACCCCTATCCAGTTATGGTTCACCAGCCTACCAAAACCCTAGCACACTAGGGAAAAGCTATATATCATTCCACTACCAAAGGGACAGACTATACCTTTACACATTTCACATTACATACTGCTTTAAGAATATAAATATGACATCACTATGAATTCCCCAAACCCATTACTACACACTTTAAACTTGCAATTGAAAAATGTCTAAAGATTTCTAAATTACACTCTAAACACTCTAAAAAGACTAGGAAACACCAGAGGCTCTAACTGAGCCCCAAATCCTCTTCTTTCATTCTTCCAGTCTCACCTGTATGAAAAAACTTGCAAAGAAGAAATAACCTGCAAGAAAACACAGCAACAAACCTCCCACCAGCAGATACATTATAATCCCAAACATATTTTTAAAGGGTTATACTAGAAAAGGCAGTATAAAAGTACAAAAATAAGACATACAAAACATTTTCTGAATGGAAAACCTAAAAGTCTAAAGATAAAATGTACTGAGTGCATAAGGCACTTCCACACAGAAACAGTCTTTTTGCAGAATGGCCAAAGCTCATCTTTAAACTGTTCATGTGAGCAGGCATGGGGCCTATTGGAAATTTCCAGAAAAGGTGTCCACTGGACCAAGGTGTTAGGGCACATTACTTTATAAAGGCAGTTAATCAACAGAAAATAAGAAAAACTTGGCCCTACCAGTTAGCTGCAGAGGTTGACAGTTCTGTATCACCACTTTCTCACTAGTTCAGAACCTCTTCTCTTCTTCCAGCTAAGAAACAGGTCTTCAGATCAAACTCTTCCACAACACCTCTGGATCTGGTTCTGCTGACCAAGGAAGAAACTGAAGCAATGACCTAGCTCATTGTTCCCTTGGGGATGATGCATTTTAACTTCTGAATCTTTTTTCTTCAGCTGATTGCCTGCTGAGGGTGTGGCCCACCGACCACAGCATTTTTTTTATAGCTAGCTCTTTCAGGTATGTTTATGGGAAGTGCCACTTGAGATGAGGTCCATGGATGATTGTCCCTATCTGGACAGCCAATCTCTATGGAGTACAAAGCCTCTTTGCACCACAATCAACCACTTCTACTGGGAAAGGGAAGGGAGAGGGAACATTGTTTAACCAGGAGTAGCACACTAAGCCAAAGCTTGTTTCCAGATGCAACCTGGGAGCACAAGGAAGTTAAGTGACTTGCTCAGGATCACACAGTATGCAGTTTGGCGGCTGTGGGATTCAAACTCAAGTCTTCAGATCTGAAGCTTAGAGCCTACTGTGTCCAGGTGGAGGGTGCAACCAACTTTCCAAGACTTGATTTTATCTTGGCAGACTTTTTTTCTAGTAATTGGACCAATGCTTTTCATCCAGCACCAAAGAACACTGGTGGATGCTCTGGCTTCTTCTAGCATCCATTGCTTTCTGCAGTCTTCAGTTTTCTCCCACATCCATCTTGGCATAAATGAATATTTGGCACCAAATTCTTTCTCAGCTCTCCTCCTGACTACTCATTCTTCTTTGCTGCTCTTTGGCAGAGGTAAGCCCACAGCCTGACTGGGGGTGGCCAGACCTGGGGCAACCATGCCTCTCTGTCCCACACAGATACAAGGCAGTCCACACCTGTGTCTTTCTGTGTCTCTTGTACACTGGAGCCTGTCCCCATTTCTGAGGGCTCAAAAACCTTTGTGGCCATGGTATCTGGTAACCCAATTTCTTCGACAGACACCTCCACTTCCTCCAAAATCTACATATGTACTGCCCAGGAAAGTTACTGGTTCAATCCTTGAGAACATCCACTCCTCACTACTACCAGAGTTATGGGCCTCCAAGGGGTTGAGGTTTTCCACTTCCTTATCTTCTCTAAGCAAACTAGGACTCAGGCCACTTGCCCATGGGTCTACAGATTCAAGTCCTGCCACTGCCAAACCCCTTTCAGCCTCTTCCTCAGCCAAGGGGCTACAGGCTGCTTGCACCTCTTGCACACTTCATTCAGCCACACTGTTTACTTTGTGTATCAACCTGTCTTTCACAGTTATGCTCTGCTCTGAGGGTTCATGTAGGAGCCAGCCAGACACATGGTTCAATCTTTTTTGATGGACACTTGCCATACACAAGCCAAAGTTATTTCTACAGTCTTGGCAATGGGGGACAGCTATTAGGCCTCTTCCAACTGTTTAACATACAGCACATACACTGACCCCAATACAGGGAGTGTTATGTTGCAGGGAGCTCCTTAACAACCATGTTCCTCTTCAAATTTTCTCAGTTCTTGTTCTTTCTTGGCTACCTAGGTCCTAACATGCAACAGATAGTGTTTGACACCACTTACTATGATTAAACTCTACAAAACATCCAGAAAATTGCTATTACCAAGATGCACAAATTCTCACAGTCTGTTATTTATTTCAAAAATATTTTTATAGCTTGCCCACTTTATTGAGTGACCTGCATTTGCTTTACTGCACTGGTTGTTTACTTTTTGTTTTGCCCTTGCCCCAAACATGGCCGCTGCATTTCTCCACTGCATCACATACCACAACACACTGTTTGCTCTTGATCTCTTTGCACAAACACTTTACTTTCTGGCGCAGAACTTGGTTACTTTGTACAAAACGTTGTTTACTTTCACAAACTTGCTACTTTGCTCAGCTCTTTATTTACTTGCACAGCCTTGCCTATTTGCACAAACTTAGTTACTTTTCTCAGTACTCAGTTTATTTGCACAGCCTTAGTTACTTGCAGAAACTTAGCTACTTTTCTCTGCACTGCCCAGAAACTTTTTGTTCAGCTTTTAAAAGTCTTTGAACACTCACTGAAATCACTTGCTTTACTTCGCAGGATGCTGCCTTCAAGCCAGTTGATGCCATTTGCACTTGTTTATTTGGGTGGTTTGCCTGATGATTTTCTCCAAAACGCACAGCAGTTGCTTATTCAGTTTACGTGGGAGAAGCCCTAAATAACTGCTTTCAGCACTTTTATACGGTTCTTTTTGCAAAAATCTGAAGTCCACCAATGCTGTAGTTCTTACTTGGCCTGGTGCCTTGCATGCTCCTCTCTCTCCCTCATGAACACTTGTATAGTTCAAGAGATCCAGCCAAGAGGCGTAGCTCTGTTGAGAGAGTCAGTTACTCAACGCCATGCAAATTAGCTTGATGCACACTCTCTCTCTTCTTCTGGATGATTTCTCAAGCTGGTGGAGCCAAATTTAAACTTCAAAAACTGACTTTTTTTCTTGGCTTGTGTTTACAGTCCCAAGCAGCATTTCTCACTAAATTTTGACATTGCAATACCTTTAAAATACAATTCTTTCTAATGACTGCGATACTTTCCTCCTTTGGCTTAGGGAACCAAATGATATCTACCATTCACAAACATTTTCTGGCACAAAATCTCTTGTGGCTGGCACATTCTGACCACTTTTAACAGTTTCAAGTGCAGCTCAACACAATTTCTCAGCTCCACAGAAACAGTCCATATTAGCACATTTATCTCAAATGTTCACTCTCAGTACTCTACATTGCCAGGCAGGCATTTGTCTTGGAAAAAATTCAGATTTTTTCCACAAAACAATCCCTGGCATGGTGCACCAACACCAGACAGAAAGACCACAGAAATACACTCTGCACTGGCATGACAACTTTTTTCCTTTTTTTCCTTTTGCTAATAAAGATGATGATGTTAGTGGGGACTGTGGATGGGATAGCCCAGACTATGTCTCACATGATGATGATGGAATTTATACATCTTCTGAATCTTGTGGCAATGAGGTCTATACTAGTTTTGATAAAGGAGTAGAAGAGGATGGTGCTGATGGGCATGAGAAGCAAGTGCAAAAAATCGTATGCTAAATGTAGAATAAGAAGATGAGCATGAATGAGAACAATTCATGTAAACAAGGAAATTACACTGTAGAGTTTCCTACCGGCCCCTTGACTATACAACATATACTGCCAGGCACCATAGTACAAAGCACAAAGGGTAAATCTTTAGTGTGGAATTTATTTTATATTAACCCTGCAGATATCTCTAGAGCTGTTTGTAGTCTATGCAAAAGCAGTGTAAGTCATGGTGACAAAGAGGGATAATTTGCAAAATCAGTACTGCTACAGCATACAAAGACAAAACACACAATTGAGTGGGGCAGGGCATGGGACAGAGTAGTTGGTATGGGTGATAAAGAAGGTGGTAGTGGTGGTGACCACAGTGACAATGAATGGGAAACAGGGACAGACACTGAATCACTTGATGTGTCCTTGCAGTCTTCCTGGACAAACATAGATTGTTTTATTGTGACACCATCAAGTACTACAAATTCCCTCAGTACTAGTACTCTATGTGCAAAAGGCATAAAAAATGCAATCCCCCAAAAATTAAAAATATCATCTCATTCTCATCAACTAGCATTAGAAAAAAGTGTTGTGAAAACATAAAAAGTTACCCACAAGCATCTCAGGGCAGATGTTAAATAGAGCCATTGCAGAGTTGTTGGCCAATTGTCAACTCCCTTTTTCTTTTTTTTCCCAAAAAGGTTTCCTGAAGTTCATGAACCAGATTGTACTACAGCACACCATTCCCTGTTGAACATATATCTCAAAAGAAGCTGTTTCACAATTGTATGACTTGGTGTGTAATGCAGTCACTAAACAGTTGAAACTGTCTGAGGTGAAGCAGGCTCATATAACCATTGATATATGGATCAGCAACCAAACAATTGACTACATGACTATTACAGCTCATTGGGCAAGTTTTCAGTGGGAAAGTAATAATCCCCACTCTACCATAAGTAGTAAGAAGCAGGCTATATTATGTGTCACCACTTTTGAGGAAAAGTCCACTGCTGTGAATATTTTTCAGGAGCTACAAAATCAATTCAAGAAATGGCTATCTCTGTATTCCTTATCTCTAAGGTTTATTTATCAGACAATGGTGCCAACATAGTCAAGGCTGTTAGAGATGGCAACTACCAACACATCCCTTGTTTTCAACATTGTTTAAATCTTCTCATTCATAGTTTCTTAAATGAAAACAGAAATGTTGAAAACCTGTTAGGTCTTGCAAGGAAAATATGTTGGCATTTCAGCCACTGTGTGAAACACAACAAATCCTGAAAACATTGCAAAGGTGAAGCAACTTACCCTTGCATACATTAAAGCAAGAAGTTCCAACCAACTGGAATTCAACATTTTACATGTTAGAAAGGCTTCTTGAACAGAAAAAAGCTGTATATAATACACCATGCAGAATCAAATAGGTAAAATGGACATCATGTTCAGTTCCAGAAGCTAAAATCTACTGGAATCTTTGGCCACATTATTGGAGCCATTTGAGACTGTTACACTTGATGTCAGTGCAGACAGTGCAATTCTGAGTCAAATTCTTCTCAGACCAGATTTCTTCACATAAAGAAAGACTTTCAGTCAAAAGACGACACCACCACTGTTATGCTGACAGATGACTTGGGTCTTAGACTGTTGACTGATCAGAGACTAAATGCCATGTTCAAGAATGACACCTAGGTGTTGGCTACATTGCTAGATCCCCGCTTTAAGTGGAACATTAAAGCCATCCTTCCCATAGGGGAAGACACTGAGTATTGAAGAGCTATTCTGCTAATCAAATATGACATTGCCCTACAAACACCATTAAGTGATGTACAGCACTCAAACCCTGCCAAACCATCACAGTGAATCTCTGCTGCAGCCAATGGCACATCTATCAGTTCTTCACATTAAGCAGTGTCATCAGCAAGGGAAAGGACATCTACATGTGGATGACTGGAGGAGGGTGGATGTGATTCCCTTTCACAAAAGTAGAAGCAAGGCAGAGGCAGGAAACTACAGACCTGTTAGTTTGACCTCGGTGGTAGGGAAAATGATGGAATCACTTCTGAAAGAAAGAATTGTTGAGTTCTGGAGGCCAGCAGAGCACAGGACCCAGGACAGCATGGATTCATAGCAGGAAGGTCATGTCAGATGAATCTAATCAATTTCTTTGACTAGGTGGCCAAAGCAGTAGACCAGGGAAGGGTTGTGGATATGGCCTTCCTAGAAGTAGTAATAATATATTTTATTCAAAATATGACATGAAATGGATAAAACACCATTGAGTGAACTCATTTTCAAGGTGGTCCATATAAACATTCATACAGTTTCCTTTCTCACTTACATCATAGATAGATAATATATACAGAAAAATTTATAAAATACAAGTAAATACATTTCATATAAGAAAAAAATTTAGATGCACTCTAAAAAGTTTCAAAGAAACTTCTTAACAGTTGTTAAAGGACAGCACACAGCAGGCAGCTGACTTTGAAGCTTGAACCAATCCTTAATGCATAGAAACATAGAAACATAGAATTTGACGGCAGATAAGGACCGCTTGGCCCCCCCAGTCTGCCCATTTCCCTACCTGATGGATAAGCTGCAGATCCTAGTTAACCAGCAGCCTACTTCTTCCTACCCCACCCCCTAGAATTGCCTTATGACTGTCCCATGCATGCTTGAATTCCACCACTGTTTTTGACTCCACAACCTCCTCTGGAAGGCCATTCCATACATCCACAACCCTCTCTATGAAAAAATACTTCCTTAAATTACCTCTGAGCCCCCCTTCTATCTTCAAATTGTACCCTTGTTCTTGCACACCTCTTTTTTTGAAAGATGCTACCCTCTTGGACTTTGTTGATTCCCTTGAGGTACTTGAAAGTTTCTATCATGTCCCCCTCTCCCTCCTTTCCTCGAGGCTATACATATTAAGCTCCTTAAGTCTCTCTTCATATGTCTTCCGGTGCAGACACTGCACCATTTTAGTTGCCCTCCTCTGGACAGCTTCCATCCTGTCTATGTCTTTGCAAAGATTGGGTCTCCAGAACTGCACGCAGTACTCCAGATGTGGTCTCACCAGCTGTCTGTACAGAGGATAATAGCTCTTGTTTTCTACTGGTGATGCCTCTCCCTATGCATCCCAGTATTCCCCAGCCCTCCTTGCTGCCCTCTCACATTGCTTGCCACCTTTAGGTCATCTGATATGACTACCCCAGGTCCCTTTCCATTTTGTTGTTGTTAGTATCTCACCCCCCATTGTGTACTCTTCCCCTTGGTTTTTGTTTCCCAGGTGCATTACCTTGCACTTCTTAGCATTGAATCTAAGATGCCATACATTTGACCATTCCTCTAACCTTGCCAAGTCCCTTCTCATCCTTTCCACCCCACCTTGTGCATCAACTCTGTTGCAGATCTTTGTGTCATCTGCAAAGAGACATACTTTTCCTTCCAGTCCCTCTGCAATGTCGCTTATAAAGACATTGAAGAGGACCAGTCCTAATACTGAACCCTGCGGTACCCCACTACTAACCCCCCTTTTTTCAGAGTGGACTCCATTTACTATTACTCTCTGTGTCCTATTCTCCAGCCAATTCTTTACCCAGGCTGTCATCTTGGGACCCACTTCCAGGCTGGCTAACTTATATTAATCTTTTGTGTGGGACTGTGTCAAATACCTTGCTAAAGTCTAGGAAGGCCATGTCCACAGCCCTCCCTGATCAACTGCTTTGGTCACCCAGTCAAAGAAATCTATCAGATTTGTCTGGCATGACCTTCCCACTGTGAATCCATGCTGCCTTGGGTTCTGTGCCCCTCTGGCCTCTAGATACTCAACAATTCTTTCCTTCAGAAGTGATTCCATCATTTTCCCTACCACTGAGGTTAAACTAACAGGTCTGTAGTTTCCTGCTTCTGCCTTGCTCCCACTTTTGTGAAGGGGAATCACATCTGCCCTCCTCCAGTCCTCAGGTACCATCCAATCCTCCCATGATTTGTTAAAGAGGGTAGTCAGTGGTGTCACTAGTTCTACCCTTAGTTCTTTTAGAATTCTGGGATGAATCCCAAAAGGCCCCATTGCTTTGTCCACCTTCAGTTTTAAGAGCTCTTTCAGAACCCTTTCTTCTGTAAATGGGCTGGTATCAACTTCTGTATCCAGAGTGTTTCTACTGTTTGTTTTAGGTACCTTCCCTCTTCCTTTGTAAATACTGAGCAAAAATATTTGTTTAGTATCTCTGCCTTTCACAGTCACCCTCTGCCCACCCTCCCTCCCTCCCTTTATTAAGCCTCACTATTCCTCCCTTGGTCTTCCTTCACTCCTGATTACCTATAAAAGGTTTTATCCTCCTTCTTAACTGAGTTGGCTATCTTTTCCTCGGTTTGGGCCTTTGCTGTTATGACTGCCTTTCCAGCTTCCTTTTGCTTTAAGTGATACAGTTCTCTGTCCTGTTCCTTCTGTGATTCCTTGTACTTCCTGAATGCTTTCTTTTTCTCTTGAACCTTCACTGCCACTTCCTTTGAGAACCATAGTGGTTTCTTACCTCTTTTCATTTTGTTTATTTGCTTTACACAAAGGCTTGTTACCTCTGTGATGGCAGTTTTTATTATTCCCCATTGTTCTTCCACCCCTCCTTCCTGCCCATTTGCTAATGCATTCCTTAGGCACTCACCCATTTTGGCAAAGTCAGCCCTCCTAAAATCCAGTACCTTTGTCTTTGTATGGCTTGACTCTATTGATGTGTTTATTGTGAACCATACTGTTCGATGGTTGCTAGTTCCCAGATGGCTACCCACTTCTACATCTGTTATCCTCTCTTCATCTCCATTTGAGAGAACCAGATCTAAGATTGCTCCCTCTCGAGTGGGCTCCAATACTAGTTGTCTAAGGTTTGCCCCCTGTAGGGCATCTAGAATAACCCCACTCTTAGAAGTGGCTGCTGAAACTGCACTCCAGTTAACATCTGGCATATTCAGATCACCCATCAGCAATATCTCCCCTTTATCTGCCATTCTAAGTATACTTTCTATCATTTCCTTGTCCATTTCCTTCCCCTGAAAGGGTGGTCTGTATACAACCCCTGTGCGGATTGTGGTGCCATTGCCTGCCTCCAAATTGACCCACAGTGCTTCTTCTCCTCCCTGCTTACCCTTTTGTTCTGTTGCTTTGATTTCTTCTCTTATGTAGAGAGCTACTCCTCCTCCCCTTTTACCCTCCCTGTCCCTCCTGTAGATAGTGTATCCTGGTATGTTTACGTCCCAGTCATGGTTCTGTGTGTACCATGTTTCTGTGACTGCCACAATATCCAGATCTTCCTCCTCCATCAAGGCCACTAATTCAGGAAGCTTGTTACCCAGACTATGGGCATTGGTACTCATTGCTCTCCATTTTTTGAAGGCTTTACCTTCTGTAGCAGCATCCCCCACTGACCTGTCTACCTTGGTCTTTTTCTCATTTAGTACCCTGTTTTGTAGGGGGAGACTGGGATTTTCCTGCTGCTTATCAGTGCCTCCCCCCTTGACTAGTTTAAAGGCTTGCCAATGAAGCATTTAAACCAATTGCCCAAAAGACTTGTTCCCTTCCTGGACAGATGCAGACTATCCTGCCAGTATAACCTGGTGTCCCTCCAGGTGGAACCCCAGTCCCCCTGTGTGCCACACCATTTTTTCAACCATTTGTTAAACTGCATGGTGCAAAGTACCCTCACCTCACCCATGCCACTGACAGGCAGTACCTCTGAGAAGGATACTGTGTGTGCTACTTGTCTTAAGCCCCTCCCCAACTCTACAAAGTCCTTCTGCACTGCTCTAATCTCACGATGAGCAAATTCATTTGTCCCTAGGTGGACAATGACGTCCAGCTCAGACTCCTGTGCAACTGTTCTCATGATCCTCAGGATGTGGTTCCTGTCCCTCCAAGCCATGGCACCAGGCAGGCACTTTACTTCAGTTTTCCCTGCTCCCCCCAGTTCTATACCCCTAATAATTGAGTCCCCCCCAGGAGCTGCTTTTTATCCCTGTGGTGCCCTCTGCCTCCTTCCTGAGGGCCTCCCTTGTGACAGTTGTCTGCACCCTCCTTAGTCTCCTCTGTGGGTGCATCCATAGGGGAACTATGCTCCCCCAGAATGGTGTATGGATTGTGGAGTGGAACAACTGACTGAGTGTGCCTCTGTTCCACCACCCTTACCCTCCCTGAGCCCACTGTGGTCCAACTGCTGTGCTTTCTTTGCAACCTCTGAGGTAGTGGTGGTGGCTCTGGTGCTCCCTGGATGGGGAGGTTCCCTTGCCACTGTCCAGTGTGGCCTGAAGACATGCAACTTCCTCCCTCATGGCAGATAGTTGTCTGCAAACAGGGCAGCATTTCAGCCTCCAGAAAGACTCCAGGAAGACTGCTGCCCCACAGCCATTACATTGTACTACTCCCCACATAACTGTCTACCTTGTTTAGTTTTTTTTTTGTGTGAGTGTGTGTGATTGGTGCATTATATAGAAATATATGTATTTATATAATGTGTATGCTTATATTGTCAGTGCAGTGTGCTAGACAGGATATGACAGTGATATGTACCTTGCCCTCTTGAGGAATGATGTTAGAATCCCAGGTATAAATGAACTATTTCCAGGGGTGGGTGGGTGAGGGTGGGAAGGGTTGGGCCTAAACTGTGCCCTCACGAAACAATCAGCTAAATGCTCTGACCTACTGATGCGACGAGTCCCTTCCTGTCAGCAAGATGCCATACATGACAATTTGTAATACTGCTTCAAACCAATTTGACAGAGAAAATACCCTGCTAATCAAACAGAGAAAAATCCAAACATCCAAGTCAGACACAGCTAAACCTCCCCAGCCCCAAAAGAGCCTGGTGACTTGTGCTCTGAAAACAGTCAGCCCCAAAACACGTCAGCTGTGCAGAAGGGCAGACACAGAAAACAGTATTCAGCCTATGTGGGTTTAAACTCTTCCTGCACTGAAAACCTTAACACTTGTAACAAAAGTAAAGCAAACTCCACCTCCCTCTGTTGATTGAAAGACTGCCTTTTCTGATAATTCTAAGTTCCTTATTTCACCCTTCAGTTAGAAGTATCCTCCACCTGAAGAATATTAACTTTCCTTTTTTTTTGAAATTCACACTTTATTTATTTTAACAGCCAAAAAACCTTAGTGTACATGAACATATTCCGTAACCAATAGCTTAGTAAAGCCAAAATTGACACGAAAACAATACAACCAAGATATGAAACAGTACAACAAAAGAAATAAAGCAAGACAAACCCCCCACCTTTCCCTCCCCTTACCCACTGGAGGATGCCGCCACCAATAACCAGGGACGTCCATAGAGCAGGCCATATCCAAGTGTAGACAGGGGCTGAGGGGACCTAACGAGAGACACAGGCCAGGTCAAATAGCCTAAGACCTATAATAAAAGAGAAGGGAATTCTAAGAGACCCCAGGTGTCCTTCTAATGAAGGTAAAGGGCATATAATTTACCCCATTTCTTGTGGAATGCAGGCAGGGTATGCCTGAAACTAGCAATCAATTTTTCAATTTTGAAACATTGGGACATTTCTGCTATCCAATCCTGGTATACAATCTCGGATTGGTCCAACCAGTGTCGAAGAATTAATCTTTTAACCGCCATGGAAATTAGGGCTATGTGGTATTTCTTCTCCTTTACCTCTTTATCCACATAGACTCCCAGAATACAGATTTCAGGGGTGAACAGGTCCTTCAGGCCCAGCAAGGTGTCTAGGTTGTCTTGAATGCATTTCCACAAAGGAGCAACCTTTTTACAGGACCAAAATACATGCAGTATATCACCTTGGTTTTCACCACACCTGGTACAAGTGGCGGATTTAATTTTCCCAAATTTAAAAAGTTTTGTCGGAGTGTAGTACATGTTGTTGACTATATAATATTGTGAAGCCTATACCTGTCCAAGGAGAGGAATCTATTCAAATCTGTCCACATTTTTTCCAGGGTGGGAGTAATTGGCAATCAGTGATTCCCAGACCTTGATCCTGGTAGGGACCGGGTATTTAAAGAAGAAGCTGTGCATAAAGTCTAGCTATACTATGAGATTCATTTGCCAGAGATTTGAGAGGGTCCAGCAAGGGCCGGAGTTTGGACAGCACTTTCACTGAGCCAAAACCTTTAACTATGAGGTGCCTTAACTGGTATAATTTAAAAATGTAATGGTTAGGAATCGTAAATTTAGTCATCAACTCATCTGAGGGGCATAAGAGGTCTTGATGATAAAAGTCTTCCACCACGGACTCCTTAATTTGTGGCAACCAGGAGGGGGTCAGCCAACATGAGTCCAACCTAATATTAGGTTCGAGACTAGGGCTGGGACAGGTCTTTGGAATTGTTAATTCCAACTGAGTTACAGTGCTGGTTAAAGACTTTAACTGAGGTTCCGATCACGGAGCGACTTATTTGGTTTGGAAGCACTGAGAGGTTGCAGTAGAACAAGATTGGGGATCTATATTAAGGTTCTTGAGGAGCTCTTTCAATCTTCAGCCATTTGGGGATATAGGGACCCGGGTGGACAGATCCATTTACTCATTTTTACCAAGTGGCTGGCCCTATAGTAAAGCTCGAAGTTAGGTAGACGGAGTCTCCATTGACCTTAGAGGCACACAATTTGGAAAACGACCTTCTTGGTTGTTTTCTTTCCAGATGAACCTGACTATAGTGGAATGAATCTTTTGGAAAAAGGATTTGCCAAATATTTAGCAAATTTAGAGGATAGAAAGAAGGCATAGTATATTCATCTTGATCACACTAATCCTCCCACCTAAAGTTAGGGGTAAGATTGACCATCTATTTAGATCACCCCTGACCTGGTCCAATAGATCCTCCAAGTTAAGTTTCTTAGTTGTACAGAGATCACGTGTTAAATATATACCCAAATATTTAAGATGATTAGCCGACCACTTCATGCCAAATTGAGCTACTTCCGCTTGGAAGACCTGTGAATTAAGTGGAAAAATCTCCTATTTAAATAGGTTCAGCCAGTAATTGGAGACCGCCCAAAATTGAGTGATGATTTTAAGTACCCCCTGGATAGACTGGGCTGGGTCCGCAAGATGCAAGAGAATATCATCTGCGAACACAGAGATAGTTAGTGATTGCTGTCCAATAGTGCAGCCCCTAATATCTGGTGAGGATTTGATGCGGACCAGTAAGGGCTCTAAGTAGAGGTTAAAAGATACGTGATAGCGGACAACCTTGCGATGCAGATGTAAGAGAATCTGGAAGAGAGTACCCCGTTGCAGTAGACTCTCACCGTGGGGGAGTTATAGATCACTTTAATCCATTGAATAAACTGCGCCGTGAAACCCATTCTCTGCAAGGTAGCCCACAGAAATTCCCAACTCACCCTATCAAAAGCCTTCTCGGCATCTAAGGCTACTAGAGCCATAGGGGATTGAGAGTCTTGGGCGGCATGAAAAATGTGCGCAAGGGTCCTAATATGGTCAGCGGCAGATCTTCCCTGCACGAAGCCTACTTGTCCACACTGAGTGTCTGCCATACTCATTTGATTCTTGAAAGGATCTTAGTTAAGATCTTGACATCGTAATTGAGTAGGAAATTGGTCTATAATTGGCAGGATCTAGGGCGACTTGTTGGATTTGGGGATCAGAATGATAGTTGCTTCTAGTAGGGAGGGATCTAAAGAGCCAGAGGAAAGGATATAGTTAAATAAATTTGATAATGGGGAAATAAGCTCCGAACAGAAAGTTTTATAGAAGTTTGGGGAAAAACCATCTGGACCAGGGGCTTTATCCAGAGTCAGATCACGAATGGCACCTACAATTTCTTTGGAAGTAATGGGACTTAACAGTAGTTCACTCTGACTGGCCTCAAGCCTGGGAAGAGGAGAACTCTCAAGAAACTCTGCTATACTCACAGGGGACACCGGGGAATCCTCAGTCTTGTAAAGATTCCTAAAAAAGGTCTCAAAAACCCTCGCGATATCCCATGGACTGGTTCTAATGGAGCCATCCTCGGCTCTAATACTGGGAATCAGCCTCGAGTTCTCTATTTCTTTAAGTCTAAGGGCTAAAATTCTACCTGGTCTCTCCCCCTTGTTCGAGATATTTTGTTTTGGATTTCAGAATGGTATATTCTGTTCTTTCCCTAATTAAGTCTTCATATTCATCCTTAAGCCTGTATAACTTCTCCAGTGCTCTCTGCGAGTAAGAGGCTGAGAGTTCTTCCTCCACAGTCTTGATTCGGTTAGCTAAAGAATTAACTTTCTCTATCCTTTGCCGCTTTCATTTAGAAGCTTCCTTAATAAATTCCCCCCTAAGATAGCATTTTAGTGAGCACCAGGTTAAATCGTATCTATCAACTGAGCCCTGATTGAGTTCCAAGAAGGAAGAGATCAGTGTTTTGAAAGATGAAGTAGTCCGCTCATCTTTCAAGATCTGATTGTTAAGCTTCCAGATAGTGTCTCGCTGGCCTGCGGGGCCTGGGAACATTTTAACCCAAACCATGGCATGGTCAGAAATAACTATAGGCTCTATGTTGGCAGAAGAGATATTAGACAACAAACTAGTGCTCACTAAAATATAGTCTATCCGGGACCACGAAGTGTGCATTGGAGAGTAGAAGGAGTAGGATCTAGACATAGGGTTAAGGATCCTCCAAGGATCCTCCAACCCCAACAACAAGCACAAGTCAGTGAGAGCGAGCTGAGCGGGCAACTCAGTTTTAGGACCACTACCTGATCTATCTAGCCCTGCAAGGTGCAATATTCCAATCCCCCCCTAGGATAAAATTGGAAGGAAGAAAGGCACTTAGCAAGCCTACTAAGGTCATCAGAAAGGCAGAGTCCCCTCCGACAGGACCGTATATCGAGCCTAAAACAACCTCTAAATTATATAGCGTGCCCTGGACAAATGTATATCTACCTTCTGGGTCACGCACATGCTTCTTCATCACAAAGGGTATGTTCTGTCTGATCAATATGGCCACGCCCTTACTATTGGTGGTTTGGCCTGAAGCGTACACCTGCGCAAAGCCCTTAAATCTTAACAAATTTGTTTCAGTTACCATGATATGGGTCTCCTGAAGAAAAAGTATGTCCACTCCTAGTAGTGAGCAGTTCAATAGAACCCGACCTCTCTTGAGGCCTCCTTAAACCCTTCACATTCCATGTGGCAAGTTTAATATGACTCAGTGCCATTATTACTAGTACTCGAGTAGCTAGAGACAACTTGGCAGATTGGCCCATCCGAGAAAAACATTGGCGGGACATCCTCCCCCCCCCACCCACACAGATTGCATCCAACCAAAACATTTAAGTCTAAATGGAAGATCTCTTGCTGAGAGTGCTAAAAATAAGACCAAGTTTCATAGTTATGAAATAACTCTGCCCCAGCCCCAAAAACAGTTAGTACAAAAATCTGGAATTTGCCCCAACAATCCTAACCCCACCCCCAATCTCCCCATAATACAGCCAACTATATACAAAACTCTCCCCGTCCAAGAACAACACAGGAACAGAAGCAGTATCATGAGAAATAAAACCCCCTCCCTCCAATACCCTGGCTTCACCCCTAAATTAGACAAAACTCGAGCAAAGTTAAGATTAGAACCTTCCTTCCCATTAATCATGAATTCAGGGTTAACACAACAACGCTTGGAAAAATGGGGTAGCCAAGGTAGCCCACAAATCCACTTACGATAGTGAGACAGGTTCCAGAAGGCAGGAACCCCTCCTGCCCCCCGCCAACTCCAAGTCAGGAGTGATATCCCAAAAAGAGATTAGGACCCAGTACAGGCTGCCAGGCCCTTAGGCCATGTAAACTCAGTTATATTAAAAACAAAAACAACCCAGGGCAGTACGTCCCTCTGCATGATCGCCCTCTTACAAAACAGTAATGTAGCAGAGTTAACCCCCCGAAATGGATATATGTACCTGGAAGCCGATCTATGGGCAGCAAGACTAAAACGGTCCCTCCGGAGGTCAGTTCTGAGTCGAGGCAGCCATTGAGAGGAAGTGCGAGTCGGAAGAGTCTGGGGCGGACCTGTTTGGTCCTACCGATAAACAGTCCCCCCAGAAACCGTGACCGCACTTCCTGTTCCCGCCTCCGACTCGCGCAGCCAGCATGAAGCAACTGATCTCGGGGCCTGGTGAATTGCCTAGGCCACGCGGCCTACACCGACTCAACCCAGCCCTCTAACCCAGATAGAACTCAACCTCGGGGGAACCAGGTAAGCCAGCAAGGCATGATTGCGTTGTGACACTGGGCTATCCTAGGAAAAACACCTATTAAAATTAACGAAAAGGGCAAACAGTGAGTCTATCAAGCAGCCAGTAAGTCCAAAAGTCAGGGGCCTTTAAACAGACCAGGAAGTTTTTTCGTTAAGTCCACTAAAGCCTGATCTGGATCATCATAATGTTGCCAGCTGCCTTCCAGGGAGACCCCGAACTTCGCTGGGTACACCATCTTGAACCTTATCCCAGCCGTGATTAATTTTTTGATAATAGGGTGAAAAGTTGCTCTTCTTTTACGAACATCGAGAGGTAGATCCTGGGTAATTCTTAGTTTCACATGAGACCACTGTACAGAGTTCAGTTCTTTAATTTTGGTTAAGACGTGCTGGCGCTCAATATAACTCAAAAATTTGATAATGATTGGCCTCGGGGGGGGCATTCAGTGGAGGTTTGGGCCTCAGAGATCTGTGGGCTCTTTCAATGTGGTAGGTTTGATTGATTGGAGATGGACCCACGACTTTATTTAGGAACTGTTGGATAAATTTGATGGTATCATTCCCCTCCTCAGATTCAGGTAACCCCAGGATAAGAATGTTGTTTCTCCTGCTCCTCCCTTCAAGATCTTCAGTTTTGGCTTGTAATTTTTGTATTTGCTGCTTTAATTTAATAATCTCTGGGTCAGCTGTATTTTTCCAATGATCTATTGAAGAGACCTTAGCTTCTAGATCCCCAACTTGTCTGGATAGGTCCATGAAGTCTTTCCTAATGGATTTAACTTCTCCTGAGATTTCTTGTAATCTTTCCTTAAAAGGTTCCATAATTTGAAGGAATCGCTCCTCAGTTAATGGTGTATTAGCTGCAGCAGAAGCATTTTGTTTAGAAGAAGATGCAGAGCTGGTGTTTTTTAGCCTTCTTGGAAGCCTTTTCAGGCGTTGATGGTGGAGTGTGTTTCACACTAGCTGCTTTCATTTCAGCCTCCATCGATGCTAGTCCTCTGGAAATGCTTTCAATCACCCCTAAAAATCAGCTCCCAGACACAGTACTCAGTCAGGAAGCCTTTAGGGTCATTAGAGATAGAAAGGATATCAGTTATGTGGTTGAAAAAATTAGTTTTAGCAAGAAGAGGCAGGGAGCTCCAGAGAGAGCTGCTCTCAAGCTCACTGCATCACGTGACCTTCAGAATATTAACTTTCCTAAGGAATCTGCTTCAAACCAAAGACAATTGTAAATTGTAAGGTTCACCTCCCTCTATTGTGAGCACTACTCGCTTTCTTGCAAATCTTAAGTACAGTGTTGCAGCTTGCAGCCAGAGGTAGCTTCACCTGAAGACTATGAGGTTATCTGATGAGCCTGCTAAAATTAGTACTTTTATCAAGGTCTGTAAGATTCTTCCAGAGCTATTGGCTGTTAAGTAGCTGTGATGTAAGCACTTCCTGACACAGTCTGGCTTGGCCTTATAAGGCACACTGAGGTAAACAAAAGAAAAACCAGTTTCCACCCCCTAGGCACTGTCTGGGTCCAATACACAGCCTGTAACCTGCTCTCAGTCAAGGGCTTATGACAAATTCTTAGCCCAGTGAATAGTCACAGTATTACAAATATTGCAATGCAAACAGTCAATCACTAACTCCAATCAAGTCAGAAGGGCAGAAACACAGAAAACAGTAAAATCTTAATTGTAACAAGTAAAGCAAACTCCACCTCCCTCTGTTGATTGAAAGACTGCCTTTTCTGATAATTCTAAGTTCCTTATTTCACCCTTCAGTTAGAAGTATCCTCCACCTGAAGAATATTAACTTTCCTAAGGAATCTGCTTCAAACCAAAGACAATTGTAAATTGTAAGGTTCACCTCCCTCTGTTGGAGCACTACTCGCTTTCTTGCAAATCTTAACTCCAGTGTTGCAGCTTGCAGCCAGAGGTAGCTTCCATGTGTTTCTTTTTATTTAATATAGTAATTTCCCTTATTTTAATGGGGAGTAGATTCCAAACTACTGCACCCCTATATATAATGGAAGACCTTCCTATATCTAATCTGGTTTTAGGAACTTTAAATTCTAATCCAATAGCTGACCTCTGGCTTGATGATATATGCCTAAGTAAGAAAAGCTCAGTAATGTATTGAGGAACTTTTCTTTCCAGAACTTTTACCATGAAAAGAGTCTTAGCCAACTTAATTTTTGATACATCAAGCAGTGGTGCATTTTGAAGTGTGCATCTAAGATATAGCGGGCTAGTCTGTTATAAACCAAATTGATGGAACACAATATTGTTTTAGTTGTCCCTGCATATAAAAAGTCTCCATAATCTATCATTAGAATTATTGTACTATTGACTAACTTAAGTCTAGATTTGGTATCGAGATAGCTTTTCACTTTATACAAAGCTCCAATTCTTTTATTAATATTCCCAACTAATGATTTAATATGTAAATCCCATTTTAGAGGACCATCTAACCACATACCCAAATATTTATACGATGGTGTAGATTTTACTTCATCTCCTGTTTTAGTTTTAATTTTTAACTCATAGTTCTTATGTTCATTAGCTCTACTGAACAGGATTGTTTGTGTTTTTTTCACATTTAGTTTCATACACTGTGATTCAAAAAATTATGTGTATATGTAAAAGCTACCTGTAACCTATCCTGAACCAACTTAATAGATTTCCCACTAGCATAAATCACTGTGTCATCCACGTAAAGATGAAAATTAACATCCACACCACACATTTTAAGTTCATTTATATAAATATTGAAAAGTAAAGGCCCCAGTATCGACCTCTGGGACACTCCAGATTGTACATATCTCAAAGAGGAAACTAAAGTACCCAAGGAGACATACTGTTGCCTATCTAGTATATAGGAGCTAAACCACTTCATTACCTTTGAGGAGAGGTATAGCTCCAACAACCTAGATAGAAGAATAGAATGGTTAAGCATGTCGAAGGCTTTAGACAGATCTATAAAAATAGCACCTGTCACCAGCCCTTGATGTAAGCTATCCTGTATATCCCCTACAACCTTAACTAAAGCAGTCTGAGTGCTGTGGCAGGTTCTAAATCCAGACTGTATGCAATTTAATATACTTCCAGATTCTAAAAAGTGAGATAACTGGTGAAATACCAGACGCTCAAAAATGTTTGCGGTCTGGGGTAGGAGAGAAATTGGTCAATAATTTCCCATATCTGTTTTTACTCCTGATTTGCATATAGGGATCACCTTAGCTATTTTCCAAAGTTCAGGGTATTCTGCAGTTTGTAAAGAAAAATTAAATATGTATGCAAGTGGGAAAGCAACAGCTGGGGCTGCATATCCAAGAAGTTGTGATGATATTCCATCAGGTCCAATAGATTTTTTTTATGTCCAGTTTTAGAAGTTCATTTTGAACATCTTCCACTGAAACATTTATAAAGTTAAATTTTGGGTCATCTTTTAAAGACCCTAGATTTTCATAAAAATGAACCTTTTTTTTTGTGAAAGTATTGTGCATGAGTAATTTTATTCCCCAAGGTTCCAGATTCAAGAAAAATCTCATTAAAGGCTTCAGCCATGACATGATTTGAATAGATATACTGACCATTAATCAAAAAGTTACCATCATATCTTGCTCTTTGACCACCCGTTAACCCATATACTGTATTACATTCCAGAAGACACCCCTTCTAACTTTATCATCTGTGGCTAGTTTTTTTCTTGAAATACTCTTGTTTGGCTTTCCTAACTACCTTACTATACTTATTATGTATTTGTCTATGGGCCAACCACTTTATATCGCTAGGTATTTTCTTTGCTTTTTTCCAACTT
Organism: Neoceratodus forsteri; assembly: GCA_016271365.2. Lineage (NCBI taxonomy): Eukaryota > Metazoa > Chordata > Ceratodontiformes > Ceratodontidae > Neoceratodus > Neoceratodus forsteri. The sequence goes on from CM028129.1 coordinate 467,974,390, forward strand.
TTGTCCCTCTGCCGTTTTAGTTTATACAGGTTTAAATTGTACCATTTTAAGCTAGCAGCTTTCATTTTTCTCCTTATTACAGGTACATGACAATTACAAACCCACATAAACTCCTGCAGGAAATAATTCCAAGCATCTAATGCACTAGGGATGAGATATAGCCTATTCCACTCGATAGCATCTTCCTCTAACATAAAGTTGGTATAGTCTAATCCCCTAAAATTTCTCAGATGTATAAAGTTTGAGGTATGACCAGTTACCTTTACTTTTTTTCGAGTAGCAAAAATAATTTGGTGGTCAGAAAAAGTATCTGATAAGACCCCACTAGTTGAGTAAAAAGTTGGACTATTCATAAAAATAAGGTCCAGAATAGAAGATTTCATATGGTCTTTATTATTTAACCTTGTAGGGCCTTCCTAGGCTTTAGCAAGGTATTTGACACACTCCCATACAAAACATTAATAAACAAGTTAGCCAGCCTGAGAGTGGGTCCCAGAGCAGTAGCCTGGGTAACAAATTGGCTACACAACAGGATGCAGAGGGTAATTTGGGCCACTGTGTCCTGCAAAAAATATGAAAAATAATACATGTTCTGACATTATAGTAGAAAAAATATGTTCTGACTTTCCTCTAAATGTTGCAAAAAACTACAATACCTTAACTAAAATACCTTAAAATGATAAGAAACACTAGGAACAACTACAAAACTACAACACTTAGTCTTACTTCTGATTATTTAGAGAAAGCAAGTCTGTTGCATTGGTCAAGGGTACATGTTGTCCTGCAAAAAATCATGTTTCAGTAAGAAATGTCCCACTTTGGGCTTCTTAAAAGGTGGTAACCCTATTCATAAAATACAATAGACTGAATATACTGAATATACTCCTGGAATATATTCCAGGAAAAGGAGCAAAAATAATTTATAAGCATTTCTATTTAGAACTATTTATCTTTGGCAACTCAGTAACTGTGTAAGTCTGAGTTGGTGTGGGGGGGTAAATTAATCAAAATGCTGTTTACTTTGTTTCTTTCGTATGTTAATTAACCCCCATTGCTTCAACCATCTATGTTTCTATGAGTTACTACAGGATATCAAAGGAGATAGTGTTTTCCAGGACAGGCAGACACAAGGAAAACATATAGACAAAACTTGGAGTGGAGAAAAAGGTGGCATAGACTTCAGTATATTTGAACTTTTGAACTGAGTTCCTGATGGGTCCAAATCCAAGGCGCTGATTGAAAGACTGACAAACTACTGAGAACCACAGATGAAGATAAAGAACAACACTAGAGTACAACAAAGTGAACAATGAAGACTTCAGAAAAGAACTATAAAGTATAAAAGTTAAAATGAGAAATTGTTTCTCAGATTCCTTTTGCTAGGTTTGCTACATAATTATAATTAAAGGGCTGTGACCTAACACCTGTATTACACTTGTGGTAAAATGAGAACCAGAAGCAAACAAGCACTTGTCAATGCTGAACATTAGCTTGCAGGTATTTGCAGTGGTGTTTGGCATTTATGCAGCCCCCCACCCCCCCAGTTGTATCAATGCCCTTCAGTATCCATTTCCCAACATATTACCTCTCTGCAACTTCTCTTGCATCTGATTAACATTTCAGCCTCATACTTCTTAAGTGTCTGTCTTAGGAACCCTAATGCCCTAGTCGTGCTCGAGTTTATGAGCCTGTGTGGAAACTGTGCAACACACACTCGTAACACAGTCATTCAGTGGAATTATTTCACCAAATTTTCAACATTGGTATTTTGTCACCTCTGTTCATGAATACTGTCTCTATGATTTTCTTAATGTGTCCTGAATATTGATTTCCCACAGAGACAGCACCATTGTGTGCCAGATGCACAAACACATAATTAGGGCAGGATGTGAAAAATGACAGCTGTACTGTTCATAAGGAGGAGGAGTGAAAAGATGGCAATGTTTACAATATGGAGTAAAAATATTACAAATTTGCGTAATTACGAGGGTGCATAGAAAGTGCGTAATTTATGCTCTTAACACAATCATTTTATGGGCTTTTGTCACCACATTTTCAACATAGGCATTTTAGGACCTCTGCTCATAAACAGTGTCACTGTGATTTTCTTACTCTGTACTGAACACTGATTTCCTACAGTGACCACACTATTCTGTGCCGGAAGCGAGAAAACACATTTCGGCCAGGATGTGAAAAATGACAGCTGTACTATTCATAAGGAGGTGTGGCAAAAAGCAAATGGTGAAAATCTGGAGTGAAAATATTACAAATTCATGAACTTATGAGTGTGCATGGAAACTGTGCAATGCACACTCCTAAAAGTAATTTTTTTGAATTTTTTCACTGAATTTTCAACATAGGCATTTTAGGACCTCTGCTCATGAATGGTGTCACTGTGATTTTCTTACTCTGTACTGAACACTGATTTCCCACAGCGACCGCAATATTCTGTACCGGAAGCGTGAAATACACATTTGGCTAGGATGTGAAAAATGACAACTGTGCTATTCATTAGGAGGTGTGGGAAAAAGCAAACGTTGAAAATGTGGAGTGAAAATACTACAAATTCATGAACTTATGAGTGTGCATGGATACTGTGCAATGCACACTCCTAAAAGTAATTTTTTTGAATTTTTTCACTGAATTTTTAACATAGGCATTTTAGGACCTCTGCTCATGAATGGTGTCACTGTGATTTTCTTCCTCTGTACCGAACACTGATTTCCCACAGTGGCCGCACTATTCTATGCCGGAAGTGCGAAAACACATTTCAGCCCGGATGTGAAAAATGACAGCTGTACTGTTCATAAGAAGATGTGGAAAAATGTCAATGCTGAAACTCTGGAGTGAAAATATTACAAAACTGCAAACTTACGAGTGTGCATGGAAACTGCACAAGACATGCTTGTAACACAGCCATTTTATGGACTTTTGTCACCAAATTTTCAACATATGCATTTTAGGACCTCTACTCATGAACAGTGTCAGTGTAATTGTCTTATTCTGTACCAAACTCTGATTTCCGATGGCAACCGCACTATTCTGTGCCGGAAGTGTGAAAACACCTTTTGGTCTGGATGTGAAAAAAGGCAGCTGTACTGTTCATAAGGAGGTGTGGAAAAATGCTAATGCTGAAAATCTGGAGTGAAAATATTACAAATTCGCAAATTTACGAGTGTGCATGGAAACTGCACAATGCAAGCTTGAAAAACAGTCATTTTTTGGAATTTTTTCACCAGATTTGCAACATAGGCTTTTTGAGAGCCCTCCTCAAGAACACTGACACTGTTGTTTCATTAATCAGTCCCAAAAGGTGATTCCATGCGGTGACTGCAAAATCACCTTTCGGGACTGAATAACGCCATGACAGTGACTGAATTCATGAAAAGGAATCCCAAAAACCCCATGTTGAAAATTTGGTGCCAAAATTTAAAAAAATGGCTGAGATATCCACCTAAGTAGAAAAAGAAAACATTTATGCCATTATACAGCTTACTGGCATTTCTTCAGTTCATGGTCAGTTTTGAAGAGTGCAGACATGTTCCTGGTCCATCAAAGATCATCACGGTGGGCTCCAGTGGTAAGTATGGGGTGAGGAGGGTGTGGGGATGTCAGGTGCAAGGAGGATGGGTGTGGGTTGGGGGGCAAGGGGCTTACTGAGGGACTGTTTTCTTCTTTCACAGGAAGTTTTAAAACAAAAAGACAACATGGGACACTTTTGGTATGCTGGGGTGGGCTTCCAGTGTGCTGCCTATGTGTTTGTTGGGGGGGTACTGGAGTCGGTGGTGATTGGGCACCCCTGATGTCCATACAGTATGTGTGGGGGGGGCATGAGTACATTGGGGTGGGATCCCAGCATGTCAACTGGTTGTTTTTTGGTGGGGCTGCAGCTAACAGGGGATTGGGCACCCCTGGCAGCCACACAGTGTGCTGGAGTGCATGAGCCAAGGGGAATTGGGCACCCCCTCAGCACACAATGTGAGAGCCAGGGAGGACAATAATGAGGGAGGAGGAGGACATTATCAGAGAGTGGAAGCAGGAGAGATTTCATGCCGAGGTGTGTATGACAGCAGTTTGGCTATGCTGAAAGACATAAAGACATCAGTATGCTAATTGCACACATGCTACCACTGCTGATTGCAGTAGACCTTTTGTTTGAAGTGAAGACTAGCACAGCCAAATGGCTGTCATACACAGCTCAGCATATATTGGTCCAGTAGGGTCGCGCCTGCTACTCTGAGCACTGCATTCGCGAGAAGTGTCACACACCTCCAAAAAGTCATACTGTTTCAAGACGTTCCTCGCACATGCACATGCATAAGCTAATGCAAAAAGCCATTAGAGGATAAATCCCCTACCACACCCATTCCTGCCAAAAAAGGCAACAAACCAAAAACTGAAAGAAGGGTGTGATAGATAAAAATGTAGCTACAAAGAGGCAGATAAAATAAGAGGGGGTAAAGGTAAAATAGTAAATAAAAAAACAAAAAGACTGGTGACATGATGCAAATTGGTCAGACTTTAATTACTAAACATTTGTCCCCTGATAATTCCCCCAAGAAATCCACTCCACACACTTTAATTTGGGTGCTCAGTTGGCAACTATGTTTAGTATAACACTTTTGTTTATCACATCCAAACATTATTCATTTTAAATCACCAGTAAATATCCAGTAAACCTCCATTTATTCATTTTCAGATGTTGATAATTACACATTTATTTGGCCCAGGTGTACAAATGGGTTCACCCATTTTGTTCATAAGCAATGACCCGGATGTACTTCCTGGGACCCTCCTCTTTTGCTTGTACCTGTTAGTGCCAGTGTGTAGACACAAGCCCTTCTCTTCTTCAGGGGCCCAGGGTGTACTCCCCCAGGGCCCCTACCTCTCCCAGCCCTGGTGTAAACTCAGGCTGGGATCCTCCCTCCCCCTTCATCACCCCTTCTTCCCTGTACTTTTTACTCCCTGCCATCCACCTTCTGTGGGTCTTCATCAATCTCTGCTGTTCAGCTTCAGTGGGACCTTAAGGGTCACCTTCTTTGACCCCCCTTTCTTTTACTCTCATTTGTGGCCCCTACCTTGCTCAGGGTAGGTGGGTGGTTGAAAACACCACCACCCCACATAGAGAAAGAGGGCTTTTCCTGCTATGGGCTCCCTTGATATAGCTCCCTTTCTCTGCCCTCTCTCTCCCTTTCTCATGGCAGCCAATTCCCTTCACTCCTTGCCTGATGTCCCTCCTTTACTCTGTTAATCACTTCCCCACCACCTCCCCACCTTACCTTCTCACTACCTCCTGCCCCCCTCCCCCATTGCTAGATGACCCCCTATGTAGTCTGGGAGGGCCTGCCATGGACAAATAGTCTTGCCTGTTTAGTCAGGTAAGACCCCTTGTCCCCTGATCATTTCCCCCAAGAAATCCACTTCACACACTTTAATGTGGGTGCTCAGTGAGCAGCAATGTTTATTATAACACTTCTGTTTATCACATACCAACATTATTCATTTTAAATCACCAAAAATAGGCAGTACATTTCCATTCATTCATTTCCAGATGTTTATAATTACACATTACTTTGGCCCAGGTGTACAACTGGGTCCACCCATTCTGTTCATAAGCAATGACCCAGATGTATGTCCTGGGCCTTCCTCTTTTGCTTGTACTTGTTAGAGCCAGTGTGTAGACACAGGCCCTTCTCTTCCTCAGGGGCCTCAGAGTGTACCCTCCAGGACCCCTACCCCTCCCAACCCTGGTGTAAACCCAGGCTGGGATCCTCCCTTCCCCCCTCAACCACACTAGACCACCACCAGCTTGTGTTGTATGGTGATCTTCCCCCCTTGTTACGTAGACCTCAGCGGTGCTCTGATCCATCTGACTCCCAACCCCCATGCCTCCTACTGCTGGCCCTACTTCAGTGATGACCTGCCCCCATCCTTACTAGGCAGGTGACTCCCATCTGGTCATATCCCCACTTTTGCTTCCCCAAAGCTCCTCATATCTCAAGCTTCACCTTTTTCCCCATGGCAACATTCTGATCACATTAAGGTGGTTCTAGGCCACCACTCCTGCATCGTACACATAATCAATTAATGCTGAAATTGTCCAACCAGAGGGTATGATCCTAAGCCCATTGCCCCCAAATGGGTAAGAGATCCAATACAGATTGTGTCCCTCACCCATACTGCATTAGTGACGACAGTTGAGACCCCCTCTTCCTACTCAGCCTGGTCCACTACAGCCACCCTTATGCTAGTCATGGTCTAGCAGGCAACTCTCAGCTCAAATTGGTGCTGTCTGCTTCATCCATGGGATAGAAGAGTGACCGCCACCCCATACCTCAGACTTGTGGTCTTTTCCTTAGAGAAGGAGAGAAAACATACATGTGAGCTACTGACATACACAGTCAACCCCCCCATTTTTAAATGCTCTCCACTAGAGACTTGCTTGCCAAGTACAGCTTATCACATGATTTAGTAATAAGGATGTTGCTGTGTCTAAGTAACATTGACATACTGACACACAAAGTCGACTGGTTATAGCCTACAGCTAAGAGTGTATGTCCCACTGTACTTTGACCCAGAGTTTTCCAACCATTTCCCAAGTTCAATCCTTAATAATACTGTATGGGTAGTAGCACAGAACAAATTGTCTGCACCATGTATAGTTCTGGACTTTTACCTCACCTTAACTACCTGTACCGGGTGACCGATAAAAGGGTTACTAATCTTGACAGTAGATCCTGTGAAGTTGCATTCAACAATAAACTAGTGAAACTGTTCTGGTTACTCCTTATAAAGGAAGGTTGTGAAGATAGATAAAAATACAGCTGAGAGCACAATAATAGGAATAGCTGATCTGAATAAATGAAAAATGCTGATCGAGTGTGGGGTATTCACAAAACTAACCCCCCCCATTCCAACTGTTGAGGGGGGGTCTACTTGACCAAGGGGGAAAAGCTGATGTCCCAGCCCCATGAGGTAATATTTTGTCATCTGATGCCTTGCCATCCCCCCATGCTCCCCAGGGTGCTATGTATGATTAAATCAAGTATGTGGACTCAGTATACCCACTGTCTTTGACCTTTTATTTTAATTATCACCAATTATTCTTTTTTTTACGCCTTAGTGTGACGGAATGTAGAATTATGATAGCTTTCCGAGGAGTATTAAATAAAACAGCTATTGAAATTATTTAATTTCTCTTTGTGCCAGGGAATTGGCTCAATGCATGATGTTGTTGCAAACAAACCATGTAATCTGTTTAGAGATAGTTTAGTGAGCAATAACCCTTTTGGTTGTTATGTTCTTTCTCTTTACATGTAACTGTTTCCATCATTGAAAAATGATATACCCCACAATAGCGTTTAGAGGTGATTCTGCAGTCAACATTAGCTCGAATCCCCCAACCACATAAGGGATCATGTTCCTCTGCCTATTTACTGCCACAAACTACGGAACTGCCTGAATGGGGACAGACTGGAATATAAAATGTGAGAGGTGATCTCTTTCGGAACCATAGTGATTAGCAGATATGCAGGATGCCCCCACCCTTTTTTGGGGGGGTTCTCCAAGCTTACCCCATGGATGTGTCACTGTACATATTTTCCCCCCTTTAATAAAACTTACTGAATGAAAGATCAAAGCACTGTTATGTGTAGCTATTCACCTATTAGTCATGTTGCAGCCTAGCAGGTCCCAAATTCCAGGAATGTGTCATGGTGTGCGTGATGCATTCAATCTATGTTCGAGCTGGGCTGTGGTACCAGACCCAAGCGCAGGTGAACCTTTGCACTATGCACCATCCTTATATCTCTTTGCAATCAAATGAAAATGGTTTGTGCACTTTGCTTACTATGCACCAATGCAGTTATATGTAGCACAATTTGGGCTATAAGGATACTAGAAATTTATACCCACTCTGTCTGAAATAGAAGTAATTATTTCCCTGCAAAGCTTCAGTCATTACAAGGATCATCTGAAAATATATTTGGAATCCATGTTAGCCCAAACCTTCAAGAGAAGTGCCCTCAGTATTTGAAGATCCTAACTGTGTGATGACATGTAGTTACTGGTAGATCCATCTGACCCCCTTTTTTTTATTTACAGTTAGTGGCTAAAACCACTGGATTGTACAACTGCAGGTTTGCACTGGTGTGGATTTTCCTAATAACCCCTATTGCCATGTTTGGTTATATGTTCTTCAGTCTGCAAGGCCCAAATAGTGAATTCCCCATCCCAGACCTGAAGATCTGTACACTGCATGTACATGCATAGGGGCAGCACTGGGAGCTTCCCATTTTAATGGAGTGTTTTATACGCGGTCAATATTTGCTACTGTAATTATGTTGTAAAAACTTATGTAACTCCCACAAGTAGTTTGGCTTTTCATGATTAACTAAATACAAGAACCATTAACCAAAACTGGGGATGTGACAGTACTTTGCAATATCCTTCTAGGGGTTGTGGGATTCAGTACCCAAATCATCAGGGTCCTTTGGATGGGAGCTCAGTGACCTAAACCCCTGCACCATTAATACAGGCCCCTCTGACTATACCTGCCACAGTTAAGGGGAACCTATATACTGTTGCAGTCTCCTATCAGTACACCTAGGAGTCAAAACAAAGGTGTTGATGAATTGGTCATGTTGGTTTAAATAAAATGCCAGGAGTAGACTTGAAATTTCCCCTACATCTTTAGCAAATTGACAATAGAGCTATAACAGCCTACTTAAAGATTAAGATAACAATTTCTATTTGGAGACAAGGAGTCTTACTAGTAGCACACTGCCAAACCCTTGAAGCAGTGGACAATTGCCATTAAAGTAAGAGCCAGCTGGCTGTCGGCAATGGTTTACAAGGATCAAAAGTATAAATGAAATATGATTAAGCATCTGAGAGAAGCAGATTTCTTTCCTCTCTTCCTACATGCTATCCTGTCTTAGCTGGACATCTTATGGATGCATCAGAAAATAATTCTGCTCCCCAAAACTGCTTCAAATTCTGAATGCACATTCCTAGCTGGAGCTCTCCTAATTAAGTTTTTTTTTTTTGTACTGGCTGGATGACACATTTGACTACAGAACACAAAATACTGAACTTCCTGTGTTTGCTCCCTGCTGTTCTTTGCAGGACTTTGAGGGAGCAGACTGCTAAAGAAGTTTCCTCTTTTTTTCACTTTGACTGATAAGTAGTTTCTCTGAAATTCCCCTCAGATTCACTGAAAGCTGCATTTCATTTTAAACAGGTGAGGCTATGGGTGAAGAACTGCTGCATTGTGTTAAGGATCTTCAGGAAGAGTTAAAGAAACACTAACCAGGGATATTGAAAAGTAACCTTATGTTTGTGCTGAATTATGGGCAAATGTGAACACAGATAAGTAGATTTATTATTATTATTTTTTTGTACATCAGATTCTTTATTCAAAGAAATACTGACCAAGACACATTGCTAAAAACATGTGGAATTCTTCTTAAATGTGGCCATGTATCAGAAAGACTTACATTTACAATCTGATTATTTTAGGGAACAGATAATCATGTCCTCTTTTTTTTGAACACATATAAACATAAACAAATAGAACTATTAATTAACTAATTTCAGTTGATAATATTAAATGGTTGATTTCTGTCATACAATTAGGGAAAATCAGTCTGCATTAATGCTCAGGGATCAACAACAATTGATTACATCTTGACAACAATATTTGATTTTCACAAATGTATAGATTTAAAAAAAAATAGAGAACAGAGAGTGACCATCTACTTATAGTACTATTTAGAAAAACAAAACAACCAATAGTGACGCCAGAAGATGAAATGATACAAATAATTAATAACAAAATTAAGTGAGACAGGATCCCAAAGGAAAGGGCAACCAAACTGAGCAATAAATACATACAGGAGGTAATTCACAAAACTAGCAATTTACTAGAACCAGAAGCCATATATAATATCCTAATGACCCAATATCACTTTTGTGAGGAAAGTTATGGGAAAAAAAGAAAAAATCCTATAGAACCAAGGTATGATAACTGTTTTTTCCAAAACTGCATAACAGAAATGAAAACATTGGCTAAATTATTGAGGGTAGTAAAGAAACATCCAACAAAAGAGAACTTGACTAAACTAAATAGCTGTAGAAAACAGTACAAGGAATATATCAATAAAAATTGAATATTACACCAGAAGAGACTCTAGGAAAGTATGTTTGAGGCTATTAGTGAAAAGGATGATAGGAAATACTGGAAACTGGTTGCTATGGGAACCAACACATATAAAGGACAGTATGATAAGTACATAGAACCAGACATGTGGCTTTGTGATGATACATTGGTAGTAACAGTAGAAAATATGGAATTTAATGAACATTTTAAATGGTTCACAACAAATGAAGTTATGACAACAATAAAAAGTGTTAAGAAGAATAAATCTCCTGGACCGGATAAAATCTTGATAAATTTTTTCCAACTTAATATTGAATGGTGGGTAGCAGTCCTTGCAAGCTTTTATAACAAATCAGTAATGCAGTATATGCATATGTGCCAGATAGCTGGCAAGGAAGCTATATTATACCTCTACATAAAAAAGGTTCCTTTTTTGATCCATCAAATTATAGACCCATAATTTATTTGACCACAATGTCAAAAATTTCTGATAAAATACTTCTAAACAGATTAAATGTATAGTTAGAGCAACACAATATAATTTCACAATTTCAAGTTGGATTTACAGGTAGGAAAAATACTGGTACATAACCCATGTTTTTTTTTTTGTATTAACTCACCTAAGAGATAAATACTGCAAAGTAAGGAATCAGCCATTATGTGTTGCCTTTATAGACTATTTCTCAGCTTTTCATATGTAGATCCCTCCTATGGAAAACACTGAGTAAATTGGGAATTAACAAGAACTTATTAAAGGGTACCTAAACAAGCAGTTTTGTAAAACTGCAAACTCCAAAATCTGGCTTCATAGTGAAGTAAAGTATAGGCTGCTGTTTACATTTATGCTAAAACTGCATTTATGTAAATAACATAAATGTAGTTTCATAGCTTTTGAAAAATGTAAACATTAACCTTTCACTTTCAAAACACAGCCTTGCTTGCACCTTAAAATGTCTTCCAAGTGTGTTAAGAGATGGGTCATGATGACATCATTGGAGTCAGAGGAAGAGACCACATGGCTCCCTATAGTGCCAACTAGTTCTTGTTTCCCCCATTGTTTAAAATTGTTTCACCAGAATGATCAACACCATGTGTTAACATGTGGATTATTTTGATCTGTACACGTTAGGCTATGGGTTTGTTCATTTTGTTAACTTTTACTTGATGAAAATGTTTTGTAATCCAGCTGACTTTCTCTTTGGCAAACTGCAGTACAATACAACACTTCAAATACCTGATGATCTAGTGGTTATGTGATGGCCTGAATTTTTTAGTGAAGTACTGGTCTGGTCCAATTGCAAAGCTCATGCTTTCTTGGTAATCCACAAATAAGCTTCTTTTGTAGTTTTTTCCATGTGAACCCCTGTATCTTGCCTGCCTTCTGTTGAATACCCCACCATCCATTCTCTGTCCTTAGTATTGCCTGGGCTGCACAAGAGAATTATCACACCTCAGATTGTAGTCTTGTACCTCAGGGAGTTGTGCACACCTATACTGATACACTTCAGCTGGCACTGTTAAAAAATGCCTCCCAAATCACTCTGTAGTCCACTTTCTCAATGTTTGACTTCTGCTCCCACAGTAAATATTGAGTGGATCACCACCCTTCTGCACAGTGAAGACAGTATGTGTAATCCCCTTGTTGTGTTGTTTTACCATCTCATTAAACAACAACTAGGTCTTCCTGGAGGGTCAAGCTATAAGCATCAGAGCACACCAGAAGAACTACTGTTCATACCCTCATAAGGGCTGCACTTACTATAGATAACAATATTATTAGCAGGAGAGGCATACTAATGCCTTGAGCGAGTCCACCCAACTTTCAGTGTTGGTCTACTCATTTACCTGTGATCTGCAGAACCCTGCAGGACAGTTCCTGGCAATTCTTTTTTTCAGTACTTTTCTGTGCCCTACTCCACAATGTGAGTTGGCTGGCTATCACCCTTCCGAATCCTGAATGAGCTATACACAGCTCCCTCGATACTGCCCTGACAAATGCTAACATCCTCTGCCCACCCGAGGGTAATCTCCCTACACTGATTCAAGAAACAGTTTAGAAGCAGCACTGCCATTATGAGTATTTGCTGTCGCTAGCTGCTCTCATCCACAGTCAGGTAGTTATCATGGTGCTGGCAGCCCCACACATCTCAGCTCTCACAATGATCTGCTCAACATCCCTCTTCCTGTCTTTCTCCTAACCTGGATATAGCTGTACCCTGCTGGAATGGCCTCTTCAGTCCCTCTGTGGCATTCATTCTTCTGACCTGCTCCCCAAACAAAAAACTGGTGAGATCACTACCCTTCTGCATCATGAATGTGGTTAGCACAGTCTCCCATATTACTTTTACATATTAATAATAAATGTGATCTTCTGGTAAGCCGGGCTCATAGTAGCAGGTCACGAGGGGAAAAATAGGCTTTCCTACATACCATATAAGATCTAAGCCACCTATGATAAGGCATTATTAAATGACATGCATAATGATGTACACACCCATCATTTAATAGTGCCTAATCAAAGGTAACCTAGCTCTTTAAAGGATAGGACAGCCCATCTTTCCCCTTGTTCCCTGCTGCTATCAGCCTGACTTACTGGAAATATTTGTTTATTTCTGATGTGTCAAAAAACCCAGAGACTGTACTACCTGCATTAATGATGCAGAATGGTGATAAGACCACCAGTTTTTGGTGTGGGGAGAAGTGAAGAATGAATACCAGAGGAGTACTGAGAAGGCCACTCCTGCAAGGTACTGCTGTATTCAAGGAAGTGGGAAGACAGAAGGGGAGAAATATGAACAGATCACTGTGAGATATAAGATGTGGGGCTGTCAACACCATGATCACTACCTGACCCCATTTACTCTTTAGTGCACAGCACAATCTTAATCTGTGCATTTGCATTTCTTTAGGGCCCAATCTTCATCTGTTACTTAAGTCACAGTTGTTTCTTTGGCTTCTCTTCTGAGAACTGATGTGGTGCACATGATTCCCGACCATATCACGAACCACAAAATTAATGTTTTGTAGTATCTCTCCAGTCTTCACCACTGTGCCCATTGATATGAGTTTTTAAGCTGGTGAGTTTTGTGAACAGCCAGGTCATCAGGGAAGTACAACTGTAGGCATTCACGTTCCCAATACGCTCATCAGCTCCAAGTCTGAGAAAAATAAATTCACATTTCACGGTCGCGAATGCAGTCATGATTCACAGTCACATCACAAATCACAAAATTAATTTTTTTACTAGTTACTTGCATTATGTAAGCCTGTTTTTTAGTATCTCTCCAGACTTAACCACTGTACTCATTGATATGAGTTTTCAGATTGAGGAGTTTTGTGATACAGGTCATTGTTATCGGGGAACTATAGCCATAGGCATTCGTGTTCCTGTACAGCATGTGAGTTACAGTACTGTAAGCCATGTGATGTGTAGGGGCCCGTGGGCTGCCAGTATTGTTGTCACTCCTTCTTACTTCAGGTTAAGGTGGAATGACAATGAAAAGTCACAATCACAATAACAAGGCGAAGTGGGCATTTCATGCTGGCCACTCTGCATAGTGGAATGACAATGCAAAGTGGCCACCTTTTGGGCACTTCACCGGTGACATTTAAATTTACTGCATCTCTAAGATGGGAGACTTTGCATATCTTGTTACACTCTCATTTCACTTCATCAGCACTGGGCAATTTTCTGTACACAAGACACTAGCATTTTGGGAATGAACATTAATTCTGGTGACTTTGTCTGACCACTGCCCAGATGACTGAGTGTGCCATTAATTCTGGGAGACTTTGCATTTCTTGTTATGCTCTCATTTCACTTCATCTGCACTGGGAAATTTTCTGGAGCCAAGATGACAGTAGCAGTTTGGGGAGCACATTAATTCTAGTGACTGTGTGTGTGGGGGGATGCCAATATTGTTGTCACTCCACCTTACTTGGCATTAAAGCAGAATGACAACGCAAAGTAATAATAACAAGGTGAAGTGGGCATTTCATGCTGGCCACTCTGCAAAGCAGAGTGACAATGTGAAGTGCCCACTTCATCAGTGAATTTTAAATTCGCTGCATCTCTACTCCAGAACAGGGATGTCAAGAGGAATTCATCAATCCTGACCTGTTGGATAAGGTCACTGAGGTAGCTTTAAAACAAGCAGGTAGTGTCACTTGAAAGACCAAGGAGGGATAATTGTTTGATCAGAATGGACTGACTGACAGTGTCAAATGCCTTTGTCAGGTCAATAAAAGAGGTGCTGACCAACTGGCCCCGATCAAGGCATGATGGATATATGTGGTGAATTCAAGGAGAGCAGTCGTAGTGCTGTGCCCTTTATGGAAGCCGTGCTGCTGGGAACATTGCGGGCTGTATTTTTCAAGGTACTCAGTGAGCTGATCAACCACTATCTATTCCAATACTTTGGATGGGGGGGGATGGAAATAGGCCTGTAGTTGTTTGGAAGAGACTTGTTACTGCTTTTATGAATTGGAGTCACCACTGCTGATTTCCATTTTGGGGGGAATTGGGAGAAAATGAGGGAACGGTTGAGGATTTTGGTTAGTGGGGGCAGGACTTCATCAATGGTGAGGGCGAGATGATTCAAATTTAGAGATCTGCCACTGACTGAAGACCTCCCAAGCACTTTAAATATATGTTTTCTAGCTAGGCTTACAGGGATTTTTCCTTTGTGTAGCAATAGAGTCAAGCCACACAAAGGCAAAGGTACTGGACTTCAGGAGGGCTGACTTTGCCAAAATGGGTGAGTGCCTAAGGAATGCACTAGCAAATGGGCAGGAAGGAGGGGTGGAAGAACAATGGGGAATAATCAAAATTGCCATCACAGAGGCAACAAACCTTTGTGTGAAGCAAATAAACAAAACAAAATGATGCAAGAAACCACTATGGTTCTCAAAGGAGGTGGCAGGTAAAGTTAGGGAGAAAAATAAAGCATTCAGGAAGTACATGGAATCACAGAAGGAGCAGGACAGAGAATTGTATCAGTTAAAGCAAAAGGAAGCTGGGAAGACAGTCAGAACAGCAAAGGCCCAAACTGAGGAAAAGATAGCCAACACAGTTAAGAAGGGGGATACAACTTTTTATATGTACATCAGGGAGCGAAGAAAGACCAAGGGAGGGATAGTGAAGCTTAATAAAGGGAAGAGGGGGGTGGGCAGAGGGTGACTGTGAAAAGGCAGAGATACTAAAAAAGTATTTTTGCTCAGTATTCACAAATGAAGAGGGGGAGGTACCTACACCAAACAATAGAAACACTCTGGATACAGAAGTTGATACCAGCCCATTTACAGAAGAAAGGATTCTGAAAGAACTCTTAAAACTGAAGGTGGACAAAGAAATGGGGCATGATGGGATTCATCCCATGAATTCTAAAAGAACTAAGGGTAGAACTAGTGACTACATTGACTACCCTCTTTAACAAATAATGGGAGGATAGGGTGGTACCAGAGGACTGCAGGAGGAGGGCAGATATGATCCCACTTTACAAAAGTGGGAGCAGGGCAGAAGCAGGCAACTACAGACCTATTAGTTTAACCTCAGTGATAGGAAAATGATGGAATCATTTCTGAAGGAAATAATTGTTGCGTACCTAGATGCCAGAGGTGCACAGGACCTAAGGCAGCATGGATTCACAGTGAGAAGGTCATGTTAGATGAATCTAATCAATTTCTATGACTGGGTGACCAAAGTAGTAGATCAGGGAAGGGCTGTGGACATGGCCTACCTAGACTTTAGCAAGGCATTTCACATAGTCCCACACAAAAGATTAATATACAAGTTAGCCAGCCTGGAAGTGGGTCCCAAGATGGAAACCTGGGTAAAGAATTGGCTGGAGAACAGGACACAGAGGGTAATAGTAAATGGAATCCACTCTGAAGAAAGGGGGGTTACAAGTGGGATACCGCAGGGTTCACTACAGGGACCAGTTCTCTTTAATGTCTTTATAAGCAACATTGCCGAGGGACTGGAAGGAAAAGTATGTCTCTTTGCAGATGACACAAAGATCTGCAACAGAGTTGATACACAAGGTTGGGTGGAAAGGATGAGAAGGGACTTGGCAAGGTTGGAGGAATGGTCAAATGATTGGCAGATTAGATTCAATGCTAAGAAGTGCAAGGTAATGCACCTGGGAAACAAAAACCCAGGGGAAGAGTACACAATGGGGTGTAAGATACTAACAACAACAAAAATGGAAAGGTACCTGGGGATAATCATATCAGATGACCTAAAGGTGGGCAAGCAATGTGAGAGGGCAGTAAGGAGGGCTGGGGGGATACTGGGATGCATAGGGAGAGGTATCACCAGTAGAAAACAGAAAGTTGTTATCCCTCTGTACAGACAGCTGGTGAGACCCTATCTGGAGTACTGTGTACAGTTCTGGAGATCCAATCTCTGCAAAGATATAAACAGGATGGAGGCAGTCCAGAAGAGGGCAGCTAAAATGGTGCATGGTCTGCACCAGAAGACATATGAAGAGAGACTTAAGGAGCATAATCTGTATAGCCTCGAGGAAGCGGGGACATGATAGAAACTTTCAAGTATCTCAAGAGAATCAATAAAGTCCAAGAGGGTAGCACCTTTCAGAAAAAGAGATGTACAAGAACAAGGGGGCACAATTTGAAGATGGGGGGGGGCAGCTCAGAGGAAATGTAAGGAAGTATTTTTTCACAGAGAGGGTTGTGGATGCATGGAACAGCCTTCCAGAGGAGGTTGTGGAGTCAAAAACAGTGGTGGAATTCAAGCATGCATGGAACAGTCATAAGGCAATTCTAGGGTGTGAGGGTAGGAAAAAGTAGGCTGTTGGTTAACTAGTATCTGCATCTTATCCATTAGGTAGGGACATGGGCAGACTGGGTGGGCCAAGCAGTCCTTATCTGCCATCAAATTCTGTTTCTATGAATTGCTTTGAAATGGAATGGTGGGTGCCCCATGGCAATCCTGAGTTAACAGGAGTTAAGTTGACAGGGGTGGAGTTGAAAACATTTGGGGGTAGCACATGACTAAGGTCAGTGAAAGTAGTGCTAAATGTGTTAGCAGTGAGTACCTTGTCAAGAGTGATGGTGCCATCTATGTTCAGCATTGTGGACATTGTCTTGGGGTCCTTCCCAGTCACTCCAGCAAGGTTGCACCAGTATTTACTCTCATCTTTCCTGGAGCTGGCTAAGCTGTTCCTGTAGTAGCTGGCCTTCTCACTGTGAATTGCTCTGGCACAGGCATTCCTCACTGTTTTGAAGGCCTGGATGTTGGTCTCAGAGCCAGTCGCCTTAGCATGATACCAGAGGTGGTCTCAGGATTTCATTTGTGCAAGGAGGTCTAGTGTTATATTTCTTGAGTAGAGGATGGATGTCGCAGGCTGAGTTGAAGCTGGTGATGAAGTATTCAAGTGCTATGTCCATGTATGGGGCTGTGTCAGTTGGTGACCAGTCATGTTCACGAAGGAGGGTTTCCAGTGACTCAAGTTGACTGGGAGCCAGCATTCTGCTGTTAATAATTTTGGGGGGTGTATTTGTTGGTCCAGATGCACAATATAGGGAACTGGTCACTTAAAGTGTCTGGGAGAACTGTGGTTTTCTAGATATGCTTGGGGCAATTGGTTAGCACCATGTCCAAAATTGTACAGGTCCCTATTCTGTAGTTCATTCTGATTGGAGATTGAACCATATGTGAGAGGTTAGTGGCAGTCAGGGCATCCTTCTAACTGTTCACACTGGGGGCCAGCCAGTTGACGTTGAAATTGCCAAGCAGGATTACTTCCATATTCTGGTCTAGGTAATTGATGCAGTCAAGGAGGGAGTGAAGGCCCAGACTGGTCAGCTTGGGTGGTATATAGATAGAGGCAACAGTCAGCACCTAGTTATGAGCTCTGAGTAGCGCCATGGTGGTAAGGACTTGAATGTCATTACCAGAGATGGGCATGGACAGGATATGATTGGTGAGGGACTCTTTTAGGTAAAGAGCACAGTCTCCTCCTTTCTTGGTTAGTCTGTCCTGCCTGAAGACTGCATATCAGGGAATTGCAATTGCAGACTGAGGTATCTTTGGAGACAGCCATGTTTCTAGCACTGATAGGATGTCTGGATTATGCTGGGAAACCCAGTTGGAGAGAGTATCAAGTTTAGTGAGGAGGCTGCAAATGTTAATACTTGCCACAGAGAGTGTCACTGCACTGCAGGTAACCTTAGACCCATGTTGTTGGGAGCTAGGGTTGGGGTGAATGTAGCCCGAAAGGAGCAGCAACAGCAGTATTAGGCATTTTAAGAGGGCTTTAACGTTGCTTCTGTGGAGCAGGAGGACCCTTTTTTAAAGAGGTTCATTTACATATAAAAGTTGTATAAGGTAGTGACCAGTGAATAAGAGCGAGGGGCTAAAAAGTAAGGGTGCAGTTGCTTTAGATTTGAGAACAGGCCAAAACTAAAAAGCTCTTGGAGAGAGTTTGCTAGAGGGAGTCACGCAGTTATGACTTGTGAAGATCCCATAGGAAGAGAGTGGATGTTCATTAAGGAAGACAATGGACAGCTGGGGTAGAGGTTCAGCAACAGTGCTGGTTTGTGTGAAGAGAGAGCAAAAAAGGTAAACATATAAAGGAAAAGAGAGGCTGGTGACATTGTTACTTTCAGTGAGGGACAGGAAAGTAGGACACCAGAAATGGAGGAGGTAGTCCTTTAAGAGTTAGGGAGTGAGAGCATGTAAGAAAAAAAAAACAATATAGTAGCCAATAGTGGTGACGGTATGATGGTGAGAGTAGGATTTATGAGGATTTAATAGAGGTCAGGGCCAGGGAGGGTGGTGGGACAAAAATCAGAGACAAGAAAAGTTCAAAATCAGAGAGAAGAAAAGATTGCGTGAGAGATAAGCCAGGCCAGGAGACAGGCAAGGTCCTGGGCTAACCAGTCAGGCTGATTCAGTTCCCCATGATGTCCAATCAGAGAAGGCCAGAAGGAGACCAGCCAGAAATTGAAAGCTCTGGCTTCAGAAAATCACTCTGTACCTTCCAGGGACTTCAGGGCAGCAGCAGGAGATAGCGGGTGGTGGCTGAGTTGGGAACCACAAAGCTGGGAGGTTCATGCCCAATCAAGGGCAAGAGCAGCTGTGGGAGAGAGAAAAGAGAGAATGATTAGTGGTTTCTGAAAGTGTGGGGATGGGGAGGAGACACTGAAATGGACTGCAGATAGAAAGGAACAGCAGGGAGCTGATACGGTAGGACAACAAAGAAAAGATTTAATTGGAGGGGTGCAGTCTCTGGTTAAGCAGCAGCTAGCAGGGCGGGTCAGCCAAGGAGCCAAGGGGTGGTTGAAGGCGAGGAGCAGAAAAAATGAGTGAAGGAAAGTAAAAATTAGAAGTAAGGAAAGAAGAATTAGAAATAAGAAACATGACAGAGAGAGCAAGCTGTACAAGTTCTGACAGGAAAATAATGCAAATAGCTTGTTTAAAGTTACTTGTGGATTACTTGGGCTTTAAAAATTAGTTGACTTAATAACAAAATTGCTATCCGTGAAACAGTACAAGCAAAATGGTTGTTAGCTAGGAGCAAAATCTAAACATTTCTGAGCTGAAACAGTTCAGCATTAACTTTTAGCCATAAGTACAAGCAAAATGGCTGTTAGCTCGAGGCAAAAATCTCAGTTCAGCATTAACGCTAAGCCATAAATACAAGCAACTGGCTGTTAGCTAGAGACAAAATCTGAAACATTTCTGAGCTACAAACAGTTCCGCATTAACTTTTTGCTTTAAAAAAATAATAAAGTAAAAATCAGAGAGAAGTAAAGTTTGAGGGAGAGATAAGCCAGGCTGGGAGACAGGTAAGATCCTGGGCTAACCAATCAGGCTGATTCAGTTCCCTGAGATGTCCAGTTAGAGAGGACCAGAAGGAGACTACCAGAAATTGAAAGCTCTGGCTTCAGAAAATCACTCCATACCTTCCAGAGACTTCAGAGCAGTAGCTGCAGCAGGAGATAGTGGGCAGCTGCAGATTTGGGAGCCACACCGCTGGGAGGCCCATACCTGTTCAAGGGCAAGAGCAGCTTCTACTCAACAGGGCTGAGAGCAGCTGGAATATGTCCTCCAAAGAACCATGTTTGGAACACGTACAACAGCTGAGAAGACAGGAAAAATGTTAGAGACCTTGCCTCCTGCCATCTCATTGCCTGCTGCTAAGATGCCGATGACACCCAGTTCCTGCTTGACCCAGTCAGCAGACCTGCACTCTCTGCAGCTGGTGTCCCTGTTAGAAAAAATGGCAATAAGAATAGAACAAATTTGCACCACTGTGATCAACATTCAAGCAGCACTCAAAGCCTTAAGCACAATGAGTTGTATTCACTAATGCAGGTGGAGTTACACTCACAAGGCATGTAACCCCCCCATGCACAACTCTGCACCCTGGGGGGGTTCCATGCATTGGCTATATTCTTGAACACTGGTCAACACACAACTCCCATCAGTGGCCCCACCCGACTGTTGTGCAGGTTTGCTGGGGGCAGTCTGGTATAGCTCTGTGGACCTGGGCAGGCAGCCAATCAGCTGCCTGTCTCAGGTCCCTTGCTGGATCCATTGCACCCATGGGGCACAATGTTGGTGGCAGGTGCGAACACACCTACAGCACAGGAAGTTGGAGGTCCCCCAGATGACTATGCCCCAACCTCCCAATGTGCTCCGATGTCAGGGCTGGCTGAGTGTGGAGTCCATTGACCCCCGCCATCCCAGCTGCGACCAGCAGTGACATTCTGGGAGGGAGAGGGCATAACATTTACAGCTACCTGCAGAAGATGTAGCCATTGGCCCCTGTGCACCACACCAGCACCATCATGCATGGTATGGAGTGTGGAAACATCCTCTGCTCTGGCCCCCAGCCCACCCCCACGTGGAGCTGTGCATTCGGCTAGGGTTTGGGTGCATGCGGGGTGTAGTTGCATTGTGAATGCCGCAAAGGGGGCACAGTGGGTGCCAGCAGGTGCGGATGGGTGCAGGGTGGGCTATGTACTGGGGTTACGTGGTGCATAGCCACTCTGCAACATTCGTAAATAGGGTCCAATGAGTACCACATAGCAGTGATCGCAGAGATTCAAGTCAGGCATACCATGGGGCTTCAAGCCATGGAAGGACAGATATTCTCTGGCTAGCTACAAAATTGAAAGACTTGGAAGGGAGAGGATGCCACAATAATTTACATATTTTGGGACTAAAAGAAGATATAGAGGGAAGTGATCTCATCCAGTTTATGAATACCAGATAACCATTTTGACTGTAACTAGATGTGAATGTGTATGATTTTGAGATTAAACGAGCACACCGGATCAAATGGGGGAAGTCGGCTCAAGACTCAGCTAAATACAGATCTCTTATTTTTCATCTCCTGTGATATCAAGAGAAAGACATCTTCTCGAGGGCTGTCAAAGAAATGAAGGATGTAATCATAGCAGACCAGTGGATATAATTTTACCCAGACTACCCTGCCAGTATCCTACAACACAAACAAGCATTTGATATGATTAAGTAGGTTTTAGAAACTGCAGACTAAAGTACTCAACCCTGCTGCTTTGTCCATTCAGTTCCAGGGCCACCTGCTCACATTCCAGACCCCAGAGGAGGTGGATATGTTTTTTTCTGGCTAAGCTGAGTACTGTGAGCAGCCCCCAACTGAGTGCAGCTGACAGAGAGGAAGACATGGATCAGATGGATGCAATGTCAGGATCCTAGACAGCATGGATTTCCAGTGGAAAGCTCATGTCAAACAAATCTGATTAATTTCTTTAATTGGGTGACAGGGAATTAGATCAGAGAGGGGCTGTGGATGTGGCCTACCTGGGGTCCAGCAAGGCCTTCAACACCATTCCACATAGGTGGCTTGTAAACAACCTTGGCAGTCCTGGAGTGGGTCACAAGGTGGTAAAGTGGGTCAGAAATTGGTTAAGGGATAGAACACAAAGGGTGGCGGTAACCAGAGTTCATTCTGAGGGGAAGAGGGTGACCAGTGGGGTGCCACAAGGATCAGTTTTGGGGCCAGTCCTCTTTAATGTCTTCTTAAGTGACATTGCAGAGGGGCTGAAAGGGAAGGTATGCCTCTTTGCAGATGACACTAAGATCTGCAACAGGGTTGACATTCCAGCGGAGGGGGTGTGTGTGTGGAAAAAATGAGGAGAGACCTAAGCAGGCATGAGCAGTGATCAAGAGTGTGGAAGCTAAGATTTAATGCAAAGAAGTGTAAAATCATGCATTTGAGGCACAGAAACTCAGGTAAAGAGTACATGATGGGGGGTACTAATGACCACCAAACAGGAAAGGGATCTTGGGGTAATCATATCTGATGACCTAAAGGTGACCAAACATTGTGAAAAGGCTATGGGGAGAGCTAGTGGGATGCTGGAGTGCATAGGGAGAAGTATCACCAGGAAAAAATAGGAGGTGGTGTTACCACTGTTAGAGATGCAGTGAATTTAAATTCCTTCGCGGGCACTTCGCATTGGCACTTTGCGATGTGGAGTGCCCTATAGGAGAGGCTCACTTTGCCTTGTGATTATTACTTCGCATTGTCATTCTGCCTTAACGTGAAGTAAGATGGAGTGACAACAATATTGGCAGCACCCCACACACAGTCACCAGAATTAATGTGCGTCTCTAAAGTGCTGCTGACTTGTATCCAGACAACTTCCCAATGCTGACGAAGTGAAATGAGAGCGTAACAAGAAATGCAGTCTCCCAGAATTAATGTCGCACTCAGCCATGCATGCAGTGGTCACACACAGAGTCACCAGAATTAATGTGCATCCCCAAAATGCTACTGTCTTGTGTCCAGAAAATTCTCCAGTGCTGACAAAATGCTACTGTCTTGTGTCCAGAAAATTCCCCAGTGCTGATGAAGTGAAATGAGAGCGTAAAAAGAAATGTAGTCTCCCAGAATTAATGGTACACTGCAAATGCACAGACAGATGAAGATTGTGCTATGCACTCAAGAGATGCATACAAAAGCCACAACAACACCCAACCAGTGCTCACAAGTCACAAATCCAAATCTGGAAAGGAATACCTTTTGCTATTTGGGGGATTAGTACATGGCAGTAACAATCCACTACCAGTAAAGATACCACAAAGCAGTACAAAAAATTCATGCAGGTGCATTGGCTAGCAGGTTCACACTGCTGCAATTACTCTGTGGCACAATAACAGGTGTCTGATTTAACTGCATGCATTGCACACACACTCACATACACACTACAAGTAATGCGTGGCAATTTGAAAACCTTTAGTAATATAACCAAATGTTTTAAACAGACAAATTATACACGACTGCACCACAACAATTCCAATGTACTTTGCCTTAAAATTGGTGGAGAAGTGGTTTGGGGAAGGTGGAATAACACAAAGTCATTGATTTCAATGGACTTCACATTCCTCATTACTGAAGCGAAGTACTCCTCTTCACATTGCCTGTTTGTAGAGTACTCCGAGGATTCCGCATTACTCTGTGAATCACTTCATGGAGTGAGTTGGGGCCACTTCTCCCACAACTACTTACAATACTGTAACTCACATGCTTTACAGGAAGGAATGCAAATGCCTATGGCTGTACTTCCCCGATGAGCTGAGCCTGTATCATAAAACTCCCCAATTTAAAAACTCTTATTAATGAGTACAGTGGTGGTGATTGGGTGAAGCCTGGAGAGACACTACAAAACAGGCTTACAATACATGCAAGTAACTAGTAAAAACATTTATTTTGTGATTCGTGACGTGATCATGAATTGTGATTTGTGACTGCATTGTGGCCGTGATGATGAAGAACGTGATTCGGTGTGAGATAACCAATATGAAACTGTATGGGAATGTGAATGCCTATGGCTGTACTTTCCCAGTGAGCTGTAACACAAAACTTACCAATTTAAAAACTCTTATTAATGAGTACAGTGGTGGGGTGGTAAAACCTGGAGAGATACTGCAAAACAGGATTACAATACATCCAAGTAACTAGTAAAAGACTAAATTTTGTGATTCCTGATGTGATCGTTATTCATGAATCATAATTTGTGACTGCATTCGTGACCATGATGATAAAGTACGTGATTCAGTGTGAGATAGCCAATATGAAACTTTATGGGAATGCAAATGCCTACAGCTGTACTTCCCCAATGAGCTGTAGCACAAAACTCCCCAATTTAAAAACTCTTATTAATGAGTACAGTGGTGGGGTGGTGAAGCCTGGAGAGATACTACAAAACAGGATTACAATACATCCAAGTAACTAACTAGTAAAAAAATTAATTTTGTGATTCATGACGTGATTGTGAATCTTAACTGCATTTGTGACCATGATGATGAAGAATGTGAATTGTATCACGAGTGACTCGTGATGATGGCCCTGACTTAAAAATACATATTAATGAGTACAATATTCATGTAGAGATATGCACCACACCAGTCCAGTACACTGAAGGGAAGCCAAAGAAACAACTGTGACTTCAGTTACAGATGGATATTGGACCCTAAAGAGTTGAAAATGCACATACAGATTAAGATTGCGCTGCGCACTGAAGAGATGCAGACCAAAGGCACAGCACCTAACCAGTGCTCACCATCAGAAATTCAAATCTGGAAAAGAATACCTTTGCCGGTTGGGGTGGGCCTCAGAGGGGGGCAGTGTACTGCAGTAACAGTCACTAGTACTAGTACCAGTAAAGATACAACAAAGAAGTACAAAAACCGTGCAGCTGCTGTTGACAGCAGGTTCACATTGCTGAAATTACTATGTTGCATGCTAAAAGGTGTCTGATTTGATGACACGCTTCACAAACATACTTACACACACACTAAGTAATGTGTAGCAAATTGAAAATGTCAGTAATATAACCACGTATTTTAAACAAACTAAAATTATGCACTGCTGCACCACAGCAATCAGCAAAAAGTCACAAATTATTGAAAATATTATTGTGTACATTAACACAGTTGTACAAGAAAAATATCACCAAAACAGAAAGAACTGTCTTTTTCTCCAAGTTAATCTACCTACACCACAGATACACCCCTTCCCTAAAGCACACTTCCACTGTCTCTCAGTACACAGACTGAATGATGTACATTACCATTCAAAATCCATACACAAACAATAAACACTCGATGATATGAGCACCAGAGGGTTTCCTACAATCAATGAACTAAAGTTTCAGCAAAACAAATTACTCAAAAAGGCTTTTTTAACAGCTTTTAGAAGGTTTGAATCACAGATAGCTCTCAGAGCAGACTGTGTCCTACAGCTTCCTACACACACTACCCCGAACTGAGGCTGTGCAAAACAACATAGAGCCATTGTAACCTGAAATCACATGAATCACCGCAAAATTTGCCTTTGAAGCTTAAAAACAAGGTGAAGAGAGGCGAAGTACATTGTTTTCAATGTACTTTGCCTTAAAAATTGGTGGAGTAGTGGTTTGGGAAGGCGGAGTAACATGAAGTAATTGTTTTCAATGGACTTCGTGTTATCCATTATAATGCGAAGTACTCTGCTTCACGTTGCAGAGCACTCCGAAAATTCACCTTCACTCCAAGAATCATTCCATGGAGTGAACTGAGGCCACTTTGCCCATCTCTAACCACTGTACAAATCATTGGTGAGACCCCATCTGGAGTCCTGTGTTCTGTTCTGGAGGCCGCATCTCTGGATGGACATAGACAGAGCAGAGGCAGAAGGCAGTTCAGAGAAGGGAAACAAAAATGGTGCAGGGTCTGCACCAAAAAGTAATATAAGGTGAGATCCTGAAAGAGAGGAGAAGAGAGGGGAGATAATAGAGCCCTGAAATACCTCAAGGCATAAATAAGGTAAAAGAGGGTAGCATCTTTCAGAAAAGAAGATGTTCAAGAACAAGGGGTCATGATATGAGGCTGAAGGGGGTAGACTCAGGGGTAACATGAGTAAGTATTTTTTCACAGAAAGGGTGGTGGATGCATGGAACAGCCTCTCAGCAGAGGTGGTGGGGGCAAAAATGGTAGGGGAATTCAAGAATGGATAGGCACAAAGGTACCCTAGTAATAGGAAAGAGAGGGTAAAAGCTGGAGATCAAGTAGGATCTGTGGTATTGCAGTAGGTTGTGAAAATGAGCAGACTCGGTTGGCCAAGTGACCCTTATCTGCTGTCAGTTTCTATGTTTCTATGACCACAGATCATCCCCCAATGCAAGGCTGATCATTAACTGTTTGGGTAACTGTGAGCAGCATGAGGTTTACTTCTGTGTCTATGGGGGGGGGGCATGTAGCAGCAGAACTTAATTCATGCAGCCCTCAGTCACTAAGCCTGGGATCCAGTCTTGTTTCCCTCCACCCCTCTTTGAGAATATAGTCCTAAGGGCAATATAAGCTGACTTCAACACTTCTCAGGAACAGGAGACTTACCCCAGGGGGTAAGCATTACATATGCCTTGTTGCCTACACCGAGACATGCTTACCATACTGGTTAATCCAGCTATCATTTCTGACCCACCAGAGCTTCAGGGAACATGGAAGCAGGCCAGTTAAAGACTACAGTCAAACACCGAGGCCCCAGACAACAGGATGAGCTTTACACTGTTGAACATAGACTTTTGAAAACCACAGTGCATGTTATGGTTATGTGTTGCATTGTTGTCTTCTCTCCTATGAAGGGGAGGGATTTTCCATTCCCTATTCTGTGAATCTGTTTTTTTTAAGAGGTCTACCTTTTGTAGCCAGCAAGTGGGTCTCCTTAGACTGCTGGGACTTCCAGCATTACTACCCCAACTTCAGTCCTCTACCATCTGGGGCTCTGAATCTGACACAGGCATTAGCCAGGTTTAATTGTGCTTCTGGCCCATCTTCCCACAGGGGTGTGGAAGGTCAGAATACTTTCCTTATGAACCCATTAGCATAGAACTTGGGTAATAAAAAGGCTACATATCCTAAACCATGGCAGGGGGAACGATATGTGCTAGTTGCAGGCTGGCAGACTGGTTGTAATCTCTACTCCTCCCCATCAGCCTTTGTTGAGATATGGTAAGTGTCCTTCTAGCAGCCTTATATGTTATTTTCCAGCGAGCCATGCAGCATGGACCTAGTCATGTAGATGGATGGTGGCATGTTTCATCTCCCCCATTTACTAATATAATGCATAGCCAGCAGCTAGCAGCGAGGCTTCCCACTTGGTTAAACCATGGCAGCGATTCCATGGTGCTCAAGCACAGTATCCTGTGATTTGGGCAACTCAAATTGAGCGATTCAATTTGAGTATTTGTAAAAACAGTGGCGGTGACAAAACAGCCACCGGTAAAAATAGCTACAGTGCAAAAATTGTGTGTGGAGGGCGAAGTGTGCTGGGGTACTGTGGCACACTGTAGTAAAAAGTTATATGGTCTTACAGTGTATTTAAATTATGATTGGGGTGCAGGAGGCTAAGCCCCCCATTGTTTTGATGGTCACTGTTTTTGGTGTGGGCTGCCTTTGTCATTGCTGTTTTATTTTCGCCCATGTGAACCTCACTATTTTGTTTTCACTGTTAGCACATAGAACCCTCTAGCCCATATCTGCCCAGTCCAATTTCCATGTAAGCAGAGGTTTAAAGCCTCATTGTCAGCTAGTGATGACAACCAGTGTGCCTTCCTCAACTGGATGGACTTGCCTTTGCATAGTTTATTTTGTTTTTCTTCATTCTGTTTTTTACAATACTGTAAATAGTTGCAAGTATTACATATACAGTATCTAGGGATTTAGCCTGTTTACTTCTGCACAGATATCACAATTTGCATGTGCTGTTGCAGTTTCCGGTTGACTCCTCTGGGGATGTGGGGGTTGTAGAGGGGCTGCGGGAGGCCCAGAGGGGGTAAGGTTGGCAAGGTGTTGGTCATTGCAACAGTGGTTCTTATCAGTCTTAATATGGCTTCAAATGAGTCTTTCAAAATAGTTTCCTGGAATAATAAGGGCCTGAACTGTCTGATAAAGTAATGGAAAGTGCTGCTTAAGCTCAAAGACATGCAATGTGATGTTGGCCTCTTACAGGACACACCTTTCTGTAGGGGATGCAACCCATCTGTGCTGCTCCTGGGTAGGGGCTGTATACTACAGTGCACTTTCTTCAAAGCAAAAGGGGGAGGGGGTTGTGATCCTCTGCAGGAAGGGGCTCCAACTAGGTATTCACATTTAGGTCTCAGACACTGAAAGGCAGTTGATAATTGTAAAAGGAACTGGATGAGATCTGGAATATAGACCCAAGCCGATCTTTATAACCCCAAATGGGAACCCTATAAAGTATAGTTTTGCAGCACTGTTTGTCAAATACAAGATCCTGAAGTCCCAATTCTGGCGATACCTACAATTGAGGGCTCTCCTGAAAGTGAAGGTGACCTGAACATGTCTTGCCCACACCTTGCCCTTTGGAGACATGGCTTGCCACCTAGACCTTACTAAAAAACAATATAGTCCAAGGTCATATCTTCACTTCTGGTGTAAGAGAAATCTAGGAGAGTGAGCTGGACTTTTCCATTTTGCAATCAGATTGGGACACTCTGTGGCCTAGAACGTATAAGGCCTCTCTAGAGAAATATAGGCAAAAACTTTCCAGTATAGGATTTTGCATCAGTCCTATCACACCCCTCAATGGCTTTACAAAACTGGACTTATGGTTAACAGTGATTGCTGGAGGTGTTCCTCACCACAGGCCTCCCTGTCACACATCCTATCATTCTATTTGGAGCTTGATGACTACTGGGAAAAGGTTTGGGATGTCTGTAGCAGGGTAGTCCCACTTCCCAGGTAGAAGACGCAAAACTTGAACTTTTCAGTCTTACCCCACAAGACTGTATCTAATCTAGTGCAAAGACTCTCTATATGGTAGGTGGACTTTCCATAGCTAAGCAGATCATTCTATGACACTGGCAAGATCTGAACACTAGTGCTGTGGAGAACATGGAAATCTGCCAGCGAAATGAGTGCAGTATGACCATTCCGGCAGGAGAATTTCCCCTGAAATTTTGTTGCTTCTGAGGAATTCCACCTGCTGTGATCCATGGAATAGAACAGCAATTTTTCCATGGAAAATCATTCCACAACCAGTTCTGGGGAACATATTGAGATCTGCAGAATACAATTCCACAGAAATGCTGTGGAAAAACTCATTCTGCATTTGTCTGCCTCCGAATTCCGCCATTTTGTTTCTGGCAAAATTTGGCAGAATTTCAGTGGAATTTTGAAAATTCCATGACATTTCTTTCCACCGAATTTGAAAATTCCACACACCTGTACTGGACACACCATCATGTAAGGAATGGGAGAATCTCCTTTCTCTCACAGTGCACTATGAACATTTGGCTCATGTAGACAGTGTCAAGCTTTCCACATACCAAAAAATTTGGGGCCCATACTTACTTACCAGACCTGCTCTGTGACCAAGAGTTGCTTCACATATTTGAAGTCTACAAGACCTGAGGCTTAGCCTCTGTCTGACCTCTCCTCATGGTCCTGTATTACCTGTAGGAAACCTTTCCAGTTTTAAATCTCTGATGCAATCTCTCTTGTTTGGAACATCAACAGCACTGGTCTCTTGAAATTGCCAGATTTGATTTGGCTTCCCTCCCCATGGCCCTTACCCCAGCTCCCCATAGCACTTATTCCTATAATCTAGCTAGTTGCAAGACAGTATTGATCATAAAATAGAAATACCCAGAAAACTTGGGGTCCAACCAGAGTTAAATACTTTATTCATGATATTTTAAGTATTGTAGCAGCAGGGATTTGTTGACTGGTGAGAGACAGATGTGTTGCTACGTTTTCCCTGTCCCTGAGGAGTAGGGCTGTGAGCAGGGGGATAGTGCTTTAAAAACTTCATTAAAGGTATGCCACCATTGCCTAGTTAAATTGTTTATCCCCTTTCCAGTTAATCTTATTGCACACCTTCGTCCAGCGGTAGTTCCTGGTGTTCTTTATTTCCTCCATTGCAGAAGGAAGGTGCCCTGAAGGTGATGCAGGGAACCCCCTGCTGGGAGAAACCAGACTGCAGTGTGTGGAGGAAGGCCCTTCGGAACAGCCAGAGATCCTGTTGGTTGTGGGAGTCCGCTGATCGAAAATATAGACATATATCTAGTCCTGTTTGGAGTCAGCCTTGCAATTCTGTCACTTGAGAAAGAAAAAAACTTGGGTCCTGATTAAAAGGAATGTTATAAGTATCTCATATTGCTATAGTTTAGCATAGTTGTTAAGTTCACTGTTCACTGTTTAGTAGTGATTCGTTCTTTTGGACCTTGGCTTCTTAGTTAAGCATATGGTTACTTAGTAGTTAGTGATTTTATTACATTGTTATTCTTTAATTTAAATCACTTTTAGAGTTTTCTTTTAAATTTTAAACTTTTTTCTGATCCCTAGTTTTTCACGCCATATGATAATTATCCCACGTGATCCCCTGGGTATATCACTTAGCTCACTAAGTAGGTTTCATTACTTCTACTTACTGAACCTCACCTGCCAGTCCTTGTCCATGTGAGCATGCTGTTGCTGAACCAGGGAGAACATTGGTGTTTGCTATCCTTAGTTAACGGACTATTTTGGGTGGTTTCTATGGAGTTAGTCTTCCCGATTAACTGAATTGCTGCTGTGCCGTATCTGAGGATCTTGTTTAGCTTGCCCAGCTTTTCATACTAACATACTATTTGCCAGCAGATTAGGCCTTATGGTCTATTGAGTCTGCTCGAACCTCAGGTCCCTAGTTGGGTGCCGAGGCCCTCCCCCCCCCCGTGTTCCAGAAACCCCTATCATCCATCCCCACCCCCCGGGACAGGCCATCATCTGATACATCCACTTTCTGTGTCTGTCCCACCCTCTCATGAAGCCCTCCACTGTGGGTCTCTGAACCAGCTCGCCAGGCAGTGCATTCAAGGCTCCACCACCTCTCAGTGAAAAACCTCCTCCTCTTTCCCCCCTCACCCTTCCACTTTCCAACTTCAAACCATGACCTCTGGTGATACCTCCCTGCTTTAGTCTAAAGATCCCCTCCATGTTTACCCTATTTATTCCCTTGACATACTTGAAGACCTCAATCATGTCCCCCCCGTCTCTCCTCTCCTCTCCTCCAATGAAAACAGGCAGCGCTCAAGTCTGTCCTCATACGTCAAATCCCGTATCCCTTGTATCATCTTAGTTGCCCTCCTCTGTATCCTCTCCAGGAGCTGTATGTCCCTCTTCAAGTGTGGTCTCCAGTACTGTTCACAGTACTCAAGGTGTGGTCTAACCAGTCCATTGTACAGTGGCAGAATCACTTCCTTGCTCATAGAGGTGATCCCCCTTATGATGCATCTCAACATCCTGTTTGCCCTGCTAGCCACTCTTCTGCACTGCTCAGAGTTATTCATACATGCATCCACCATGACCCCTAGGTCTTTTTCCCCTATTGAGGACTCCAGCGCCTCCCCTCCCAGGGTGTACCTGTGTTTAGGGTTTCCCCAACCAAGATGTAACACCTTGCACTTGGTGATATTGAAATTTAATTTCCATGTGTGAGCCCAGCTTTCCAGGGTGTCCAGGTCCCCTTGCAGGGCCAACCTCCCCTCTTCTCCCTCAACTACTGCTCCCATCTTGCAGTCATCAATGAAGAGACTCATTTCACACCCTATACCCTCCCTGATGTCTGATATGTATGCATTAAATAGGATCGGACCCAGGACCAAGCCCTGCGGTACCCCACTACCAACCTCTCTAAGGTTCGAGAGCTCCCCACAGACCACTACTCTCTGGGTGCATCCAGCTTGCCAGTTTTCAATCCATCTGACCATCAAAGGGCCTACTCCTAACCCCATCAGTTTTTCCACCAGACCATTGTGGGGGACAGAGTTAAATGCCTTGCTGAAGTCCAAGAATAATACATCCACAGACTTTCCCCTGTCCAGTTCTGATGTTACCCATTCATAGAACTCCACAAGATTGGTTTGACATGATCTACCTGGCACAAACCCATGTTGCCAACTATCCAGACCTCCCACTTCCTCCAAGTACACCCCTAATCGTTCCTTTAGTATACGGTCCTTTAATTTTCCCACCACCGAGGTCAAACTGATGGGTCTATGGTTACCTGGTACTTCCCTCGACCCCCCTTTATGGATTGGCACCACATGTGCTTCTCGCCAGTTCCTAGGTACCCTTCCTGTCTCAAGTGACCTGTTGAAGAGCTCTGCCAGGGGTGCAGCCAGTATGTCTGCCAATTCCCATAGTACTCTCAGATGAATGCCATCCAGCCCAGGAGATTTGTCTTTCATTGGCTTACTTGATTACATTTTGCAGTTTAGTGCAACAGAGTGCAAGAGGGTGATTTCCACCTCTTTGTATTTTTTTACACCCCCATGATTACCAGTGAGTATATTGAGCTGTTAATAATCCTTAGTATTTTAACTTATACTCATATTCTTACTTCTACTATTACTTCTGTAGATCATGTTTTATGTTGCCTAGAGATAACTAATGAGTTTTATAGCTTTATAGTCTGTAGTTGCTGCAATACTGTGTTTAACATTTTGAAAAGCATTTCATTTTATAAGCAGTGTTCTTTGTTTGCTTTGTGTACCCCTTAATGATTTCTGCTAAGCCTTGCTATCGAGCAGGGTTTTATCTATGAATTGATGGAAGGCTGCTACAAGAACATTTTTAAAGAGTGTGTGCTGCCATTTTTCACTCCTTCCTTTGAGTAAGTTAAAGATCTGCAAGTCGCTCCTACACTCCTATGCTCCTAGGCAATCAGGACAAAAAAGGCTTCTTTTTTAATCCTCGTATGTGTGAATGTAAGAATTGGTAATGGTCACATTTTAAGTCCTGCTCCTGAAGGATAATCATACAGACTAATTATAGCACTTTTCTAGCATACTTCTAGATGTTTTTCAAGAAGTGCCATTCTCCCTGAATTTAAAGTACTATTGCGGCAAGAAGTTTAACCTAGGAAGCTTTGAAGTTGTGTTGTATTTGCTTAAACTGCATTTAGTAACTACTGGAGCTTCATAGTCTGGGATTTTATAACTTCTTACATGTCTATGATGTTTATGATGATTCGCTGAGCATTTTACAATTTGATAGGCCTTTATATTGTGTATTCGTTTAAGCATTTTATCCTTAAAGTAGATTGTTTGCTTCTTCTCTCTATTTTTTATTGTGTATATTGAGCTATATTGTAAAGCATATAGACATAATTCTTAACAGGAAATGTAAAGAACATTGGGACATTGGAACTTTGGAATTCTTATTTCTGTGCTTTTTTGTTTTGTTTTTGAATTTTTGAATTTTTACTTAAGAACATAAATAGATAGTGTAGTGCCAGATCCTGTATCCTGTATATTGTTTAATGATGTCGCCAAAGGTAGATCAATTAATATTCCTATATCTTCTTAAAATATATATTATATGGAAACAAGAGCTGCTAAAGGAAAAAAGACTATGAATAATAACATGTGTGGTAAAAACAAGAAAAATGGGCCCAAAAAGGGTCAACAAAAAAACCAAAAAGACCCTGGGTTAAGGAAAATAATGAGTTATATCCTTGCCCCAGGTAGTCAAGTGACTTTAGTAAATTCAAATGAAGTATTGAGAATTCAGAGTTCTACATTTCCTCCCCCTTTGTTCCTCTCTGATAAACCAAGTTCAGGCTGTGAGTTTAGAGGTAAGAGATGAAGAGCATCCCTTAATGATAAAAATAAGAGAACTGGAAGAAAATAATAATTTTCAAAAATCAATAAAAAAATACAGGTTAAAGCTCAAGTACACAACCTAGGGATGGAACAAATGGGGGATAGGTTTCTAGAGAAACAAAATAAGAGTGAAAAACTAATAAGGGAATATAATAGTCTTGAAAGTCATGAGGAAAAAAACAAGGTGGAACTTGTAGAAATAGAAAGAGAACAGAGGGATAAATCCCATCAATTCCCTAGTAGATCCTTCCTTGATGATTTCGACTAATTTATTACCCCTTACACTAAATGAGTTAAACTCAATCCACCATCTGTTAATCCCCCAATATCTCACAGATTCTGACCTCTATTGCTTCAGTATCAAGAGGTGATGTGTCTTGGGGAGAAAAAGAGTTATTTCCTTCAGAAGGCCATACCCTGAAACTTCTGGAAGAAATAAGAGATGGAATTGTGTTAAATAATGAACTGTTCCTTAATTATACCTCTTTGTTAAGTAAAATGTTACTGAAAGATAGCGAAAAACAAGAATGTAACCAAGTAGAAAATGAAAGCTGTAAACTGGAAGTAGCAAGAAAAGATGGGAAAGATGGTGAAATGCCCTAAGAAAAATCTATTAGAAGAATAAGAGAAGAAATAGGTGAGAAGGAAGAAAAAGAGGTGGCTACTCTAGTTCAAGAATTAAGAGGGAAAAAATGAATTAAAAAGAGAAGGCAGAAATCTAAGGAAGATTTAAATATGGTAAACACAATCCCAGAAAGATTGAGTGGTACCTGTGGTCTGAGGAATGGAATAAAGAATATGGGAGGGGAAAATAAAAATCAGGGGGAGGAAAATATAATCACAAGTACAGAAAGAGGAATAAGAAAAATATACCAGTGAGTGAGTACAATTCCTGATATAGAAGGACCAAAAGGTTTAAAGGATGGTGAAGAAAGGAGATTAAAATGTATACATAATATTGAAGAAGTAGACAGAAATCTTCTAATAGAAAAGGGTGAAATGCTTCCTACCTTATATTTTTATGGTATTCCAAAGGCAAAAAAATGAAAACAATATAACCCTGAAAATCATAGTGTACAATATATGTAAGGGTATTCTGGGTAAAAGCTTCACATGGACTGATATGAGTTCAGTGTATAGATATTGGTCAGGAAAAGACAAAGGATGGATATGTTTGGTGGTGAAGTCCCTTAGAATAAGACATACTATATTAACAAGTAGAGAGCAATTTAAGAATCTGGGGGGTAAAATTTGAGGTAACAACTGAACGCATTCATTCACATAATGGGCCTGTGTAGTACAGTATGGTCAGCATGCCTATTGTCCCATGCAGTGGACAAATAGGCATACAGACCCTACTGTACACTGTCAGTCTGTGGGTGGCTGGGATGCATGTGGGCGGGGTGCTGCCACCCACCACTGACTGGGGGGGTTCTGGGTGGCAGGGGACCTCAGAGGGCGGGTGGAGAGGGGGGTACAACTGGACCACCAGGGTGTCGTTCGGTAATGCCACCCTTGATTGGGTGCTGGGGAGGTTCCACTGGACCACCAGGGATATTATTCATCTAAGCCCCATGACTGGGCATTGGAAAGCAGTCCACTGGACCACCAGGGACATTATTTACCTAACCTCATGATTGGGCATTGGAAAGCGGTCCAATGGACCACCAGGGATATTATTTACCTAACCCCATAATTGGGCAATGGAAAGTGGTCCACTGGACCACCAGGGATGCAATATACATATGCCCATGATCAGGCGAAGGGAAGTGGTCCACTGGACTGCCAGGGATGTAATATACACATGCCTACAATTGGCCGAACAGGAGCGGAGACCACCAAGGGTCAGCAGGGTGTCGTTCCCCGATGGCTGCACTGGCAGGGCACTAGGTGCAAGTTGCCGAGGATCAGCGCACCGTATGTAAATGGGGCCATAATGACATGCAAATGGCCCCAATTGCACCGCGCATGCATAATGGCCTCATTTGCATGCCCAGTGCTGAATATCATGGTTAATGCACCCAGCACAACCACACTTGCACTGACGCATCCCCCTGCTCCCCTTCAGCCACTTGCACTGGCACAGTGCTACTGCACCATGCACAGTGCATACGCCCTCAGTGCCATATTCAATGGTGCTGGCCATGGCACAGCACCGTTGAATATCGCCTGGTCCATGCCCTGGAACAGCCCAGTTGTGTTGCACCCCATTTGGTGCAGTCTGAATATCCAGTCCAGAGAGTGCAGGAAAAAAAATAAGAAGATGATTTCAAAAAAGACCTAGAATAAATAACAGCATTATATTAATGGAAGAAGAGGAAGATGAACAAAAAAGTAAGGATAGGAATGATAAGCCCCAAATAGAAGTGAATTACTGTTCTAATATTGAAAATAGAAATCAGTTTTGTATTTTAGAAGATTCGATCAAAGAATGCTGACTGTCAGTGTTTAACATAACTTCATCACAAGAAATTATGAAAATATTGAGCTAGAATATTGCTGGTCTAGCAGAAAAATTAAAGGATATTGGATGTATAAAACTGCTGGAAAAATACTCAATAATAATGTTGCAAGAAACATGGTCTTGCACTATAGATCAACGTATTTTGGAAGGATATCAGAGTTGGGCGTTAGATGCCAAGAAAGTTAATAAATATGGAAGACCCTCAGGAGGCATCTGTACTTTTGTGAAAGTAGGACAAGATATGAAAGGGTCATGTATTACTAGAGATTCTAAACACTTCATTTTGGGAATCCTCATACAATACAAGATGGCTAATGTAGGTATCTTTGTGAATGTATATTTTCCTCCACTATCAGTGACATCTCCCATTAGAGTGGCTGCTTTTGAAGCATTAAAACAGATAACTATGAAGTCAGAAACATCTTACTCTGGTGTACTGATAATAATAGCAGGTGACTTCAATGTTCATACAGGGGAACTATTGGGATAAAGCGCAAATTATAGAAATCTTGATGATATTATGGAAGACCCTCCACCCACCTGATTCACCGATCGTGGTAAATCACTGCATCATAAGTCCCTGGTGTCACCCCCACCCCTACCACCCACACATGTCATTCACATTTTTGGGACTGTCTAGTACAGTATGCCCTGCACGCCCATACTGTGCCTTTCATTCAGCAGGCGGCCGGGCAGTATGCAGGGGGGTTGCAGCCACCTACCAAAGATGGGGGGGCAGAGTGGGCAAGGGGGCCTGTGTGTGGTGGAGGGTGGGGGTCCACTGGATCACCAGGGACATATGATGTGGTGATTTACCATGATTAGGGAATCGGGCAGATAGAGGGGTCCACTAGACTACCAAGGAGTGTCTACAGCTACATATACTGGCAATCAGGGCATCAGGTGGGTGGGGAGCCACTGGACCACCAGGGCACGGGTAAATGTACATTTCCAAGGGACTCGGGAGGGAGGGGGTTACCACTGGTCCACCAGGGCTTAACCTCACAGGCATTTACTGGCAATCAGGAACACGGAAGGAAGGGGGGGTCCACTAGACTACCAGGGATTGTCTAACTATACATATCTCAGGAATCGAGAAGGAGGGGGGTCCACTAGACTACCAGGGATTGTCTAACTATGCATATCTTGGGGAATCGGGAAGGGTGGTACCACTAGATTACCAGGGATGTGTGTTATGGTGGTTTACCATGATTGCTGCTTTAGGACAAGGATGCCCCAGGAACCCCGCTGTGCATACGTCATGCTGTGCAGGGCACCAGACACAAGTCACCAGACTACCCTTCACAAGGCATGCAAATGGGGCCATAATGACATGTAAATGGCCCCATTTGTACCTTGTATATATTATGGCCTCATTTGCATCCCCTCCGCTGAATATTGCAGGTGATGCACCTAGCACAACTGCAGTTGTGCTAGCACATCCCCATGCTCCCTATCCATGGCTTGTTCCAGCACAGTGCCACTGCACCATGTGCAGTCTGTGCCATATTCAACAGTGCTGCGCCATGGCACATCACCGTTGAATATCACCTGGTCCTGGCCCCGGCACATCCCAGTTGCACTGCGCCCAGGCTCGCGCCACTGCCTAGTGCAGTCTGAATATCCAGGCCTATGAGAATTTTATCTTAGAAAGGGAGTGGTTTTTGGATTTACACCCTGGGAACATTTAGGGCCCCAGGACTTAATGAGAGGTTCAGTGTGACTCCTTTTTTAAAGAAAAAGAGATAGATATATGTTTTATTTTAAGAATATTCTGTGAGTTATCATAGGTTCTTGCAGTTCCTTAGACTTTAGAATGGAACAAATAATACTAACATATTACAAAGTGGATGCCTGTTTGGTAATAATACCCACAATGGGTCTATTATATTGTACTGCACAGTATATCAAGTGAATCAAGGCACTATATTAATATGTTTTTATTATTCTCTTTTTTAGATTTTACCTATTGGCATTGGAATCTGTGGAGCATTGAGGGACAATAGTCTTAGCACTTCATTTGTTTTTTCTGCTATGCAGACACATCTTTTAATAATGTTTTTAAGTTTGTTTGAATGATCTATTGCATATTTTACATAATAATCAAGTGTTATACTGTTTTAACCACTATGTTGCTCTTTTTGCACTGACACGTCCTTGTTCATTATTGCACTTCTCTGATGCTGTTTGATGAGATCATCACCTCATTGGTATAAAGAGGTGCTTGTATCATTATGTATTAGACCCTTTGAAGAAGGAACACTGGTTCCAAAATGCATCAGGGCCTTGCACACGGTACCTGTAATAAAATGAAGCACTTTATTTGGAAACCCTGGTGGGCAAGTTTTTATTTGTAGGTTGGAGAGTGCGGGATATTTTTGGGTACAATAATGTTTATGAAAGGCAGATGAAGCATTATCTTTAAAAATCTATGGTAACCACCTATGGAAAGATGTCTCTAAGCTTCTTCTTTGTGCATGTCAGTTGGAAGTTGGACCACATTTCCTTCTTTGTCCAATCTCTTCACTCTGATTCCATACCTGGCATATATTTCATTAATAGCATCTTGTTCTTCCCTACTAATATTTGGGTGGAGTTTATTCTGCTTGGATGAAAAACAATTTGTTAGTTTCATTCATGACAACTTTTTCAAACATCATAATGGTCATACTTTTGCTTTGATTAGGATTAAATGTAGATATTGCCCTGAACAATGCCTCTTATACAATATTTCTCTTTTATTTCTAATGGTTTTGATTACTTTGCCCATTCAATGATTGAAAGTGAGTCTTCCATTAACTGATGAGGGGGGACATTTGGATCCATCATCTGTTCTTCTAAGATATCTTCAGTTTCTGTGTCCTGCAGTTTTGTAGATATTATTTTTTCCCAAATCTTCATTTGGTTATGTGGACTGCATTTTATTTTTATTTTAAAAAGAAGAACTTGAGTCATTTCTTCTTAAACAGTTTATATAGTTCAACTTCCATCTGGACTTGGTTTATTTTGAGGATTATTATGAAGTTAAGACCATTTTGTAGTATGCTGGTCTGGCTTGGAACAAAGGTTTTATTAGCCAGATTCATGATGTTGTTCTCTGTATACTTCTGAGAGCCCATCTTTGGTCTTGTTCATTTTGATTTCTTGCATTTGCCCTCTTCAGGTTTCCATTTTTTTTTTTTTTTTGTGGTTTCTGGCTGGTTTTATTTTTACTTTGTACTCACCGTTGATTCCCTGACTGACTTGTATTGAGTGTAAGAGACAACAGATAGAGGGTTTCAGGGCTTCACTAGCCCACCTCTGAAATGGTCCACACAGATACAGGGACAGAAAACTAAATGTAAGCCAGGAGCAGAAGCATCTAACAAGGAGTTCCATGGCACTTACGCCAAATACTAAAGTTACTAATTAAAGTGCTTGCAATTATATGACATAGGCTTACCTTAATAGCACAAAACTCTCATTTATGTGCCAGCAATATGTATGGGACAATAAAATGCACAAAGCCAAAAGTGCAACATGCAGGTTCAGCAGGTGGCAAAATCACTATGTGGCCAAAATCAAAGCAAAATACAGTACAGTAATGTTCAAGTCAATCTTTTTTGTTCGACTTAAACAAAGTTATTACAAATTGTACATAAAAAATAATTCTCTTGTCAATATAAACTTATAAAATAAATAGAAATAAATAACATATACAATTTTAATTCAAAATCTGTTATCTTATAATGTTTTTATGGTGCACTTTCAGCTTAAAAAGGTAAATAGCAGATTTTATTTAAGCAATGGGCAGATCTTGGCATCTGCAGTCATAAATTACACCCAATGTCCTCTTTAATTTTCCTAAATTCTCCTATAATGTAATAATGCATCCTTAACTGATACAGTTATCTCCTTAAGATTTAATGTGTAACTTTTTTCTTTCAATAATATTGCACATTCATGCTATAGCCTCCAAATGCTTGGGATTATAAGTTTTTAAGAGATAGTTATACTAATATCAGGATTCCATGTCCAGAGATGCCAGGATATCCGCAAGACTCAACCTTCTTTCTAAATTATATAGTGGACAGAACAATAGAAGGGGGATAGGATTATCCTTGTCATAATTACATGCACATTTTCTTCTTGTAGAAGTACCAAAACAGTATCTCAAATATTGGCTATCTATATAGCCGAACCTGAGTTTGGTGTAAGATTTCACGGGTTTTTGAGTTTGTTGAGATAGTTCTCTATATCAAAATATATTTTATTATTTTCTGCTAGCCAACTACTTAATTTCAAATTCTGTACATTATTTATTTAATTTTGGGTATTGACATCTTTTATTCTAGTTTTGATTTTAACATGTATTTCTATAGGAGAGGTTACAAAATTTTTCACTATGCAATCTAGCAGGCCATATGGTTTAATAATTTTATCCAAGATGGTTATACTTCGGAATATAAACCCATTTTTTCGATATACTATTGTTTCTTCAATACAAAGTCTTGGTAACCTCTCCTCTAACATTTTGTATGCTTTCAAACAATAAACAGCTAGCTTTGAATATACATTCCCCTTATAGTTGTTTGACCTAATTCTAATCTGACCAAAGTAGACAAAGCACTTTTTGATAATCCTAAGAGCCTTTTATATCTTATTGATGACTGTTTTTAATGCATCAAGTTTCTCTAAACCCCACATTTCTGCCCCATATAGACCCTGACTCTTTATTTTTGCATTGAGTACTTTTACCATACCTTCAATGGATTGACCTCCATATTTATATGAGAACTTCTCCATTGCTAAAAATGTTGTATTTATTTTTTGGACTGCCAACTGGATATGTTTGTACCAGCTTAGATTATAAGAACACTCTATCCCCAGGTAACAAAAACTTTTTACATACTCTATACAATAGTTCTTATGGTTTAGCAATGTTGTTTTACCCTTAGAAACATAATGCTGGTTAAAAATCATATATTTTGTCTTTTGAAAATTTATCTCAAGACCCACCTTGGTGCATTCTTCCATGAATTTTTCTAGACTTCTTCTAATTCCTATCTAGGAAGTTGACATAAGTACTGCATTGTCTACATAAGCCAGGTAGGGGCACCGTTTGGAGCCCAAGCCAGGCATGTGCAGCTTTGAGTCCCTCAGTACCTCCTGCACCTTGTTCAAAAATATATTAAATATAATAAGAGACAATACACATCTTTGTCTCAGGTCACTATTGGATGAGAATTTAGGGGTACCATTGCCTTCTTTATTATAGCAAACTGAAGTTAAATTATTTCTATATAATACTTTTAACAGATTAAGCATGTAACTATCCATTTTATAATAATGCAGAACATTTCCAAATTTTCCCTTACTACTTTGTCAAAGGCTGCTTTTAAATCTATAAATACAACAAAATAACTTCTGTTTTTTAATGTAAATGTATTTATGTTTAAGATGTACAAGTACAAAACATTTTCCAATTGTTGAATGCTCTGGCAAAGACCCTGCCTGTGCCTCATTTAATATTTTATTTTCTGTTAATCAAATCATTAGTCATGCATGTAAAATTCTTGTAAAGAGTTTTTGTGATGTGTCTAAAAGACTTATAGGTCTATAATTACTTGGGTCTGCCTTTTCACCTTTTGTGTGTAAAGGAATGCTTATGTACTCTCAAGGTTTTCGGTATCTTCCCTGTTTGGATTATATAGTAAAATATCATTTTTAAGGCAGGTACCCACAAATTAAGATCTTCCTTTAAAATATCTACTGGGACCCCTTCCAGACCAGGGGATTTGTGTTTTTTCACCGAATCAATTGCTTGGAATATCTCTTGTTCAGTAATTTCTGGTCCAGTGAATTCTCATTTGTAAGAGATTGACTAACTTCAATAATTTGATCATTAAAAAAAAAAAGATTTCTATAGTGAGATTCCCAAGTTTTTGGTCTATATTGCTTTCAATATTTTCAGGGAAATAGTCCCAGCCATGTGCCACCAGTTTCCAAAATTTGTTATCATCCTTTTGTTTACTGTCATTTCAAATTCCTTCCATAAAGTCTTTCTATATTCCTCTTTTATGAACCAAGAGTTTTTTATTCTCTTTTCTTAATTTATTTAACCTAATATCATTTTCAGTTATTATTTTTCCTTGTAGATGTCTGGCACATTTATTTATTTTCACTTTATATTTTCTGCATTCCCATCAAACCATTTGCTTCCCTTTTTTACTCTGTTTATTGAAATCTCTATAATTATTGCTGAAATATTTTCCATAATTTTTTCAAAACTCTCAAGACTATAATCCGTAGTTTCCTGTTGTATTAAATTCACAATCATCTCCCTTATTCCATATTCATCTAATAGTTTGATTGACCTTTTGTTTTCTAATAAATCCTATTTTACCCCTTATCTAATTCTAATAATGTTATTTTTATTATGGGGTCTTGGAAACGTTTTTGGCCATAAGGCCAATTTTATTTCTAAAGGGATATGTTCACTTTCTGTTCTCATACTCAGTTTAAAATCTTGAAAGTTTGAGCTTAGATCAATGGAGATCCAGCAGTGATCAATAATTGATGCACCTTTAGATCTTAAATATGTAAATTCCCCACTTTGATCACTTCTGGAGCATCCATTGATCAAAATTAAGACATTATTTTCCATTTCTTTAATGATCTGTTTACATCTATTGCACTCTTTTAGGTCCTTGCATCTCCTTTGTACTGTTAGAACCTGAGGACTCAGAGCTGCACAGGCAGTAGCTATTTCTAATGAGGGCTCCAGACTGCGCCCCACCCTGGCATTAAAGTCCCCTACCAATACTAGTCCACATGTGGAGTCTTTTAAAATGGTCTCCTCTATTAGAGTGATAAGTTTGACAGTATCACCTGGGTCCATAAATTTAGAACCTATCAGAGGTAGGTAAACATTAACTATTAATGTAGTCATATTTTTAGTTGTCATACAAACTGCTAATATGCAATCTGAATTGGTTTCTATCTCTGTATAGTGAATTTGGTCATACATTTTACACCAAGTTATCAGATCCCCTGCCATTCTTCCATACTGTTTTGCCATTTTAGCTTTTTTTAAACATTTTATAACCATCTAAGTTTATTTCTTCTGTTGTCCAAGTTTCCTGTATACACATACCATTAAATAACAAGTATTCCTTAAAAGAAGAATCCACTAATTTATCCCTGATGCTTCCCACATTCCATGATAATAGGTCACTCTTTCCTTCAATTTCTCTTGATTTTTGGATGCAGGTATTGTCACTAGTTAACTGTCAAATTCTTGTATCCTGTAATATTTGATATCTGTTGGCTGTTTTTATTAAATTTTGCCATTGTCTATTATGTGATCCTAATTGCTTGTTTAAATACTTTTCACCCTCCCAATACATATTAATATCATATCTATCTAATATTTCTATTTTTGTTAAAATATACCTGTAATTGGTCTTGTCTTTTATCCAGATTGTCACCTGACCATCCCTCTCCAATCTTTTTTTTTTATTCTTCCTTGTAAGCTGTTGTCTTTAACAAGGTTCTGTAGTAAATCCACTATTTTCACCTTAAGATTAGTTTTTGTTTCTGATAGAAAGTTTCCAATTTCAAAAATGGATATTGGAAAATCCCTATTTTCTGCTTCCTGTTTTTTGAACTCTTTATAGTATTCTGGGAATAATGTTCCAATACTAACCACTACCTCCATTTCAAATCCCAGTTCTCTTAATTTATCTTTCTGATTTTTTATTACTTTTAGAGCATAATATTGGTCTGAGAGTATTAAGACTAATTCCACATTGACTAGTGGCCTTATTATGCTCCTTTTGTTCAATAAATTATCCTATTTTATATTTCCTTGAATAATTGTACCCAAAATTTGCTTTAAGTGGGTATTCTATTTCAACTCCATTTCCTCTGGAATTATTGGAACTTTATACAATGGTAAGACAAAATTTGTTTCTAATGTTCTTTT
This sequence comes from Neoceratodus forsteri, assembly GCA_016271365.2. Classification (NCBI taxonomy): domain Eukaryota; kingdom Metazoa; phylum Chordata; order Ceratodontiformes; family Ceratodontidae; genus Neoceratodus; species Neoceratodus forsteri. The sequence continues at coordinate 468,018,643 of CM028129.1, forward strand.
CAATATTTCTCTAAGATAACTTTCGTTGTTATTTTCATCAATATCTTCAGTCTCTTACTTTCTTTGGTCTAATCCTTTGACTTCAGTTGGTAATGTTTGTCTTTAATTGGTGAATGTACTTTATTTGTTGTGATTGTCACACTCCCCCATTCGTTATCCTGTTCTTCATTTTCATTGAGTTTACCCTTCTGTTTCCTAATTGCCTTGTCCCTGGTTCTCTTATCCTTTCTTTACTTTTCTTTTTATCTTCGCCTATTTCTTTGTTCTTTCTCCATACATTATTACACCTAAGTTTGAAAAAAAAATTATTTGATCTTGTCTTTATTTTTTATCCATTTTCCTATTCTCTTTTCCCTCTGGGGTTCCCTTTTGTGGCAGTTTCTCTGTTTTCCTAAACAGGGGCTCTTCTATATCACTTTTATTCCAACACTTCCAACTCTTATTCTCAGAAGTTTTTTCTTTGTTTTCTGTCAAAGATTCTGTATAGTTAGAATTTATCTTCTGTGTCTTGTTTATAAAAAATATTTACAGGGTATCCTGTTGTTATCTCCTTTCTTTTTCTTTCTTGTCTAACACCCTTATCCCATTGATCTGGATTTCCTGCTCTGAGCTCTTTAATAAGACTATCTTGTTTGTCAAAACCCTGGGTGAGCATAATCAGCTCACTATCCTAGATAGTACTTTCTTCTGGCTCAATAACTGTTGAATCCAGGATATCAGATGTGCTTTTATCCTCAGTCAAAGGGCTATCCAACATATTTCCTTCTTCAGCAATACTTAATTCTGAAATGTGTTTTTGGGCTGCAATAAGATTAGTACTTAATTGCTCTAACTGTGGTTCCTGTTGAAACAATTTCCTAAAGATAGACTCAATCTTAACTTTATTTTAAAGTACTACTCCTTTCATAAAGGACAGCTCCTGTCTTGTAGTTACTATTTGTTCATATGTCATTAAGTATGCCAAGAATTGATCTTTCAAAGCATTAGAACATTCCCTAGTAAGTGTTTCTAGAGGTGGAGAACTCAGTTCCTCATGGCTCATCCATTCAGTTCCTTCATCTGTGTAGTTAGCCATAATTTCATCCTCTAGATTACATCCACCTACATGTTCTTTGACATCTTTATTGTCACAAAAGGAACCATATTCTTGTTTCATATTATGAATTTTCCTTATTCTTTTATCTAGACGATTACTGAGATTGATATTTTCCCTTATATCCTCTATTGTTTTGGAGACTTCTATGTTAACAATTTTAAGTAATCTTGTATCTTGAGAGGATATTAAATTTATTCTTTCAGTAGTTATAGGAGAAATCACCTCACAGTTAGGTGTGACCACCTTGCAATTAAGACCCTTATCTTTACTGCTTATCAGTTTTTTTTGTCATTTACAGGACTTCCAATTGGAGTCACCAGATCTAGATTTTCTTTAGTATTTTTATATGTTGGACTACCCTTCTTTTTATGCCAAAACTCTTCAAGTGATGGCTACACCATATTGTGTACTGGTTTAGTAATTCATTTTTCAAGTTTCTGTCTTGTTAAGGGTTTCTGTATCTTAGCTGAGAAAACCTCACCCCAATTTCCTCCCATTCCCTTATTGTTTCTTTTTTTCAGTATTTTTTAATTATTTGAAACCTCCTACATTTCCTGAGTTTGTCTAGGCCCCCAGGGAATCATTATGTAACCTCCTATGGCTGGGGTTCCCAAGAAGGCTTCCATGAGCTTGCCCAAATGCTCATGGCCAGGCTGGTGTCCTGCGTTTAGTAACTTAAAGTATTGCTAGTGAGTGACTGTGTGACCTCTGTGTGCTGTCCCTTTAAGAGCTGCCTGTTGCTGTCATAATTAATAAAAAGGGGGGGGCTGTGTGTTTTCATGCCTCAGTCTCACTCAGGCGCTGAATACTTGCTCCATTTCTGCCAACACTACTTGTACAGAGGGAGCCCTACTAAAAGATATAACTAATGGCTGGTGATCATTTAGAGCAGTGATAAAAATGTAGTTTGTGCTAACCTGCCTTTCTTGCAGCAAGGACTGTTCAGTTGGTTCCACCATTTTGGTCCCGAACTGAAGAACTGGACCAGTCACCACTTTAGGACTCTGTAATGAAGCCTGCTACCATGGGTCTGTGTGGATTACCAGTTGGGATTTGCAGTTCTGGGCTGTTGGTGCCTTTTGCACCAGGAGGAGTAACTGTTACTATGACTGACAGATAAAGTGACGAATCAAACCTTTTGGATCAAGGGGAAATACCATGAGCTGTCTGCTGGCAAATCAGATTCAAGTGGGAAGCTAAGCGAGAAAGAGCTTGCAGAGTTTAAGTAGCTGTGCTGTGTAGTAGTTCATGCAGGAGAACAGTGGAAGGCCCGAATCCTGACCTGATTGCCGATTTTCTCCTAAAGAGAGAAAATTGGAGTGGACAGAATCCGATCTGTGTGCCATGAAACCAGCTACTGAATTGGGACCAGGCTTAACCTGTAGAAGACCGAAGATTTTGCTAAAAGCAATCGGCCTGTCAGGACCCTTAGCTGCCTTTGCATTCCTGGGGTTTTAGCAGTGACCTTGCAATCAGGATCGGAGAGCTGTCTGCCTGGTAACATAATTTCCTTTACATATAAATGTGCTTTGAACTGGAGGGGGGTCACAATCTGGTTTTCTCCCAAGCTGATTTGTGTGCTGAGGATGGGAAGTAAAACCCAGCTCACATCGGACTGAATCTGTTGCTGTCCAATGCAGTTGGGCCCTGCCACGAGGGCCTTGTCTCCCTACCCTGCTCCTTCTGGCCATCAAGAAAATCCAAATATCGTCTCAACCATCATCCATCCTGTGTTCCACTTTGGGTATCGTGAGTAGCAAACAGGGTAGCTCTTTGCAGCATATCTTTTAAATCACAAGTATGTTATCTGATTATTTTGTTGTGTTGTTTCCATGAACTGAGTCCTCCAGCTCCTTATTACAATCAGGGAGTGTGCAGATTATTTCTTTTTCTCAGCTGCAATGCCAGCCTACCCCAGGCAATGGTCCTGGCTAGCTCCTTTCTCCATTCTGGGTACCCAGTGAATGTGACTGATAGGGACTCTGACTGCATGCACAGCTGTGATATATTATATATATATATATATATAGATATATATATGTTAGAGACAAAAAAACTCCATTTAATGCATTAGTTAGGGTTGTTCCACACTGACAAAAGTGAGGAAATTCAGTGTTAGGGTTGAAAGCCCCCCTTAGACGCCCCCACCCACACCCCAACCAGTATCGGGGTGCGCATTAGGGTTGTCGGCCATAACTCTCACCCATCATATGTGTAAAGAAGCAGAGGTGTAGGAGAATGGGGTGAGGTTAGGACCGTCAACCCTAATGCACACCCTGATGCTGGTTGGGGGTGTGGGCTGGGGGTCCAAGGGGGGCTTTCAACCCTAACACCAAATTTCTTTGCTTTTGTCGGTGTGGAACAACCCTAACTAATGCATTAAATGGAGTTTTTTGCCTCTAATTTCCCTTCATTTTGAGAATGCTAATGAGAAATAGTGAATGTAATGCAGAGGGAACGTGGGGCCCTTTGGGGCCCATGCTCCCGCCACGTGATGTCTTGTCACATAGTAACATTGTGCCCACAAATGCAAATAGTAATGCACATGGTGACGCAAAGTGAAACAGAAAGAGAAACAGTAGTGTAGACAGAAATGTTAAAAACAATGCAAAAGCAAGTGCAAATGAAAATGCAAAGGGTAACGCACATGGTGGCGTAGACATGAATGTTAAGTGAAACAGGAATGGAACCGCAAGCGGAAACGGTAAAAGTAATGTAAGCACACAGGCTGGTTTTCCCCAAAAGCTGCATAGAGAAAGACAGTGAGTACAAAGAACATATGGATAATAATGGTTCTCAGAGCAGAAAATGAGGAGTTGGAATACTAAATTGCTTATATCTCAGGAACCGTACGACGTAGGAAAAAAATGTAAAAGTCATATGATTTATGACTTTCCTGGCTAGTTTTGAACTTAGGCCCCATTAGGGGACTAAGCAATTTTCTGACGAAAAGTTCATATCTCGCACCATTTCCGAGATACGGGCCCTGAAAGGTGCGGCGAACGCCGTAATGTTATCCTATGGGAAAAAAAGAGAAGTTTGGAGTACCATAACTTTGGCTCCCTGTAATATTTTTTCACCAAACCACAATAAGGCACATATATGAGATGTTGGCTGTGTTCCCTCCAAATTTCAGCCCAAAAGACCAAACTGTTATTTTGCAGCGGGGCGCCAAAGGATTCCTGTAATGCGTTGGACACCGTAATGTTATCCTATGGGAAAAAGTGTCAAATTTGGAGTGCCGTAACTTTGCCGCCATGTAATATTTTTTCCACAGAACATTGAAAGCACATCTATGAGATGTTGGCTGCATTCACTCCAAATTCCAGGCCAAAATACCAAACCGTTCTTTTGCAGCAGGGTGCCAAAGAATTGCTGTCATTTTCCCACAGCCTAGAAAAGTACTGTCGAAGTTTGCGAAAACTTTCGCAAATTCATTCGACATTGTCGCAAGTGCGACAGTACTTTGTGAAAGCACTTTTTCCAAATATTGGAAAAACTTATTTCTTGGGTGTTTTACCCCAAAATAAAGACATGGCTAGCATCCTCAGGGTCCGACTAGGTGAATGCAAAAAGAATTAGGTTGCTAGAGGGTCCCAATTTTAAATGCCAAGCATTTTTCTGATCGCTAACTGAAAACAAAATGGCGGATTTGCGACAGTAAAAGGGCCATTTGTGAAAGTAAAAACTGCATTTGCGACACTGTCGAACTTTTTAACTTTTCCCATTGACTTATAATGGGAACTTGTTTTTTGAATAACTTTTGAACCGTTAAATATTTTTTCACGAAATCTTCAAAAGGAACATCAGGGACCCTGGCTGCACGCTTCCTGAAGATTTCAGACCAGTCACACAAACCATGCATCCTGTAGAGACGACAGTAAAATTCCAGAAAAGCATAAACGCGCGTGCAGATCACACTTAATAACTCCGCAGCTGTATATGTGACTGGTACGAAACTTGGCAGATCCCAAGGCATTTGGGCCTTGATCATGTATTTCAAATTTCAGGTAAATCTGTCAAATGGTTGCAAAGTTATTAAGGTGCAAAATGTTGGGTTTAACATGTAAATGGCTCCTCATCCCTAACTATAGTGGCACTACCATGCATATATATATATATATATATATATATATATATATATATATATATATATATATATATATATATATATATATATATATATATATATATATATATATATATATATATATATATATATATATATATATATATATATATTAGTGTGATTAAACCAATTAACCTGATTACCCCCCATCCTTGTTATAGCCCCCTGAATAAATTAGATCTACTTTTTCTGCAATTTACATTGACTATGGTGTCTGTTTATGCCTAAGGTATTGTATAGTTACTTTTTGTCTTGCATCACATTATTTTACAGGGGGTTCCCAGAGCTAAGCTGAAGGAACTAGTATTGGTGGTAAGTGTCAAACATAGGTGCATGTATAAAGCCAATCTGGGGTATTGGGAAGGTAAACATTGTGTGCTGTGTGGGCCGCTAGTAGGAGACAGGGGTAGTCACAGTGTCCCAGAGGGCTGTGGCCTGGTTAGTCAGACCAATACCAAACCTAACTTTTGGGTGGAAGCACCCTTCACTGAACCTAGGCCCCTTAACCTGCTACTAGACAAGCAGGCAGGGGTAGTAGCCCTTGGGATAGCGCCACCTCAGGGTTACACTTAGTTTGATTTTAATTACCCCTTTATTTTGCTTTTTTTGTCCTGTTCATTATTTAAACCACATTCAGCCTCAACCATAAATTTCCCACTTCTAGTGTTAACCGGCATTTATGATATCCAGATGCACTCTTATACAATTACTGACACCATTTTCTTTCAAATCCTAGATAAAGAAAAACTGCTAGTCCTGAAAAAATCCAAAAATAACATGCATCATACAAATCACAAGGTACATGGAGAAAATGATGAACAACCTCTTAGTTCCCCCCTAAAATAAATAAAAAAGGAAAAAGCAGATAATCATCCCAATCACAATGCAATTTTAGACCAGAACCATGTAGTTATGATTAGAAAAACCTCAGCTGTCTTTTAGTCAGCATCGTGGGATAAACACATGTAAGGGGGCTACTGGAATTTGGTTGTGATTTTTCCCTGTTTGTAGTTGTGTTTATGTTGTTTTTTTTTAACTTTCTTTATGCTCCTACCTGACCGGAGCATCTCTCAAGGTCCCATACTCTGCTCCTCAGCTCCACCGTCCGCCTAAACTGCTTCTCCCATTGCTTCATCGGGGTCAGGACTCCGGGCTCCCCCAACCCAAGGAGAAGCCTGAGAGTCCCCCGGGGAGACTTGGGAGTTGTGACTGGCATTGCGCTTATGTCCGGGGCACCTGATGGTCACCATTGCCTCACCCGGTGGTAGGGGTGTTTCTGTAGTGTTTTTGCCCTTAATGGCTGGGGAGTGCGATGCACTGCAGCACGCTGTGTGCTCACTCCCAAGCATGCCCACAGGAGTGCCTCCGAGCCAATCCCCAATGTTCTGGCTTCCTAACTGCTGTGAGCTCCCAGAACCACCAGAGGTCACTAGACTGCTGGAGCATGGAACCCTCCCTCCCCAGGGAGGCAGAGCTGTTCTCTGGATGCTCAGTCCCTACCCTACCCTGCTGACCCCTGACACACCAGATTCGTTCCCGAACCCAGGTCGCCGGTTTAGCACGAGGTGTGGTGTCCAGCGCCTCAACCCTCAGTGCCACCGGGCGAGCCATGTTTATGGTTTTTATAGGGGGAAAACACATTTATTTTATTTTCTTTTGTGGCTATATATAATGATATTTTAAACCAGAAAGTAATTAGGAAGCAAGAAACACGTGCAAGGAGCGTAATTGGCTGGGGTTGTCACATGACTGGGGAGCTTTAAAGTGCAAACTCCCAGAGTTACAATTACAACATCCTGAGAGGAGATGGAGCAAGAAGCATGGAGTACAGAGCACTTAGAGCGGACAGACAGAACAAACTACTCCCTTTTCTCTTTTTTTGGAGTTGAATCCTGAATGTGATATAAATAAAAAAAAAAGCGAGCTCAGTCTATTAAACTGCTAAATCTGATAAAAACAAAGAATTTATTGGAATTTGCCATTTTTTACAATATCAGTGAATCATCATAAATTGTATTTCTCTATCAATTATTTCTTGTTCTGTTTTCATTTTGCTTTACTTAATTAGATGTACACTTAAACTTCTTTTATTCTGAATATTTATACATATACTAAAAGTGTACAAGGCTAGAACACCGGTAAAAACAGATTTTGTCATTGCAGACACCAGTGACAATATAATTTTTTCCCTTCTGCAAAATTACATTTTGCCCCTTATCAATCATCATAACCCAGTGTCGCTGCATATAGTTGTTTTCCATCATGGTAACTGGTGGCCTGCAGACAGGATGCATTCATGTCCAGGTGATGCACAACATGCTGATGTTTCGGCAAAGTCACCTTCCTTGGAGTTTTCCCACTCACAGTGCTCACCACCTTCCTGCACTTTGCAGTTTTGTGTATCTTGTTGTCCCACACATATTGCTACAAGATAAATGAGAGTTTGTGCTATTAAGGTAAGCCACTGTCTTATAATTGCAAGCGCTTTATTTAATGGCTTTAGTGTTTGGTGTAAGTGCCACAGAACTCCTTGTTAGGTGCTTCTGCTCCTCACTTATGTTTAACTTGAACTGGGCTCAGTAGAAGACTGGGCATAGACCAGGCCAGAGTAGGACCCATGGGCTGTGGCATGTGAGGGACTGACTCTACAGAGATGATGAGTTGCCTTCCTCTGCAGGGATGGACCCTGGAGAGCTTTTTGGCAGCAGACGATCTATCTAGTGTGGGTAATGCATGCGTCTGAGGTATTGGTGCCATGGTGGGCTCCTATAATAGGGTACTACTCAACTCCATTGACTCCCTCACACCTGTCTGTGTATGACTCATATCCTCCTACCTGAGGTCCCCATGGTTTGATGGGGATCTCAGAGACCTGAAGAGAAAGGGTTGGAGGTTGGAGCAGTGCTGAATGAAGTCCGGCCTAGAGGAGGACAAACTGGCCCTGTGCATGCATTATAATGTATACCAGGGGGCAATCAACCATAAGAAGGCAGATTTCCTGTCCAGGGAGATTGCTGTCAGGAAGAACCAACCAGCTGTACTTTTTTGGACTGTCGACAGGCTACTTTGTCCGGCCTGTCTATAGCCGAAGAAGGGTTTTTCCTAACACTGAATGTGAAGAGTTTGCTCAGATCTTCTTGGACAGGGTGTCCAGTATCCGGTAGGGAGTTCCTCCAGTCAGCCAGTCCAGGGCTGGCAGTGGTCGCCCAAAGTGTTCTGAGTGCACTCTGCCTGCCTAAGGTTGGGGGGGAAGGTTTAGACCAGTGGAGGTAAGTGAGGTCATCAAGGTGGCGACCAATCTGAAGCGCACTTTTTGTGAACTGGTCACAGTGCCAATGCTTTTCTTGATGAGATGCATCAATGCCATTGCCCGGTGTTTGCCCTGATTGTCAGGTGTTCCTTGTCTGAGGGGGTCTTTCCCGATGCCTTAAAGGAGGCATCAGTGAGACCACTCCTTAAGAAACCATCTCTGGACCTGGCGGTTAGGGCAAATTACCGTCCTATCTCCAATTTTCCTTTTTTGGTGAAGATTGTGGAGAAGGTAGTGGTGCTTCAGTTGGAGGAGCACCTTGTGACCCATGAGTTATATGAACCTTTCCAGTTGGGGTTTTAGGCAAAGGCATAGCACAGAAACCCTGCTTGTTCGGGTGCAGAATGGTGTCCTCAGGGCTAGAGATCACTGGGAAAGGACAATTCCTGTTCTCCTCAATATCTCTTCAGCATGTGACACTGTGGACCATTGTGTGTTGCTTGACCACCTTAGAGAACTCTGCAGACTCGCCAGCACTGTCATCTGCTGGTTTGAGTTGTTTCTAACCAACAGGAGGCAACGGGTTGTGATGGGGAATTTCTCCTCCACCTCCGGCCTCTATCCTGCAAAGTACCTGAGGACTCGGTCCCAGCCCCAATGTTGCTTGCAGTTTACATGCCTCCCCTGGGAGGGATCATTAGGAAGTATGGTTTGGGTTTTCATTGCTATGCTGATGATACCCAGCTATACCTATCCTTTGCCCCAGGAACATCCAATGTGGCAGATGTGCTAAACAGCTGCCTTGCCAAGGTCAACAACGGGATGACCTCTAGCTGGTTCTAACTGAACCCTGATAAGACAGAGGTATTGGTGCTGGAGTCAAACAGAGTGTAGGATAGGATGACATCTGGATCAGAGACTGGACTTGTTCTGGGATCTGTTCCATTGAAGGCCTACTCTACAGTGTGAAATCTTGGTATCATTTTGGACAGGGGTTTGACGATGGAGGCGCAGGTGTTTTCTACTGTCCGATCCTGTTTTTTCCATCTTAGAAATGTTGCCAGGGTAAAACCCCTTGTGCTGCCTCTGGACCTCCCCACTTTGATGCATGCCTTAGTTACATCAAGGCTTGACGACTGTAATGTTTTCTACCTCGTGTTTGAGGGAGGATCTCTCTGTAGGCTGCAGCTGGTGCAGAATGCAGCTGCTTGGTTACTTACTGGACTGCCTAAATTTTGTCATATTAAACTGGTACTGTGTGATCTGTACTGGCTGCTGGTCAGGTGGAGGATCTTCTTTAAGGTGGGTCTTCTCACCTATCAGGCCCTACACATACAGGGCCATGGTTACCTGTCAGACCTTCTTGCATCGGCTCTCTCAGTCCACCCCCTCCACTCCTCCTGTGGGGGGCCCCCCCTGGTGATTCTCAGTATGAGGCTAAAAACACCTGGTGACAGGGCCTTTAGTGTTGTCTTCCTCGTCCTGTGGAATTCACTACCCTTTGGGGTTAGGAGGGCCCCAACCTTGGAGGTTTTCAAGACACACGCTAAGGCCCTCCTATTCACCCAGGCCTTTCCCGATTCAGCTTTTATTCTATTGGTATAAACACAGTTCTCGGCAACCCTAGTCCTAACCTACTATATGTGATAAATTATATCTTGTGGATTTGATTGTTTAAATGTTCTTTTTCTTTTGTTATATATGGATTTATTTATGTTTATTTGTTTATCTGATTTGTATGGCACCCAGAGACTCTGGGATTGGGCATCTTTTAAATAAATATTGCCTTGCCTAGGTGTATCTGTGAAAGTGACATTTTGGTTTTGTTCTTAGTCAGTCAAATAGCTCAGGTCATTTCTATTAACTGACTCGTGTCTTGCTCATTTGTTCTTATTCTGCTTTCTTCCTCATGACCTGCCTCTCAAATTACCACTCCTTTTAGATCCATAGGTGATGTTATTTCATGGCCAACAAATACTCTATCTTCCAGATAATCTTTCTCATCATGTTTTAAAGGAGTACTACAGTCAAAATGTTCAAAATCTTATGTTGTAAAGAGTGTTTTGATTTGTGCGAGTAGTCCTCATGCGTCCTTCCCCTTGTTTGTATTAGAAGTTGTTTCTGAATTTGCCTGCTAGGTTATGGACCCTGGGGATCTCCATGTCAGCATTTGTTATGGATCTTCTTTGTCCTACAATGCCTCCTATCTCCTATGACAGTGATGCATCCAGGACCATAGATTCAGCAAGTACTGGTTTAGAGTCAATTTTATAGTAATAGAGTTGTGATGTTCCTTATCCAGTGAGCACTGAAGGCTACATTTACTGTTTAACAAACACTTGAGGGCTACTGGAGTAGGTTATTCTGCAAGAAAGTAGCTAGAGCCTTTATTAGTCATAGTATTGATGATCTGGTGTAATTTGTGTGTTTTTTATGACTGTGTGTAGTTTGATGAAATGAAAAACTTTAATGCAAAACATTTACTTCTGCTGGTTAGACCCAGGCACACACATAGAAAATACAGATATTAAATTTTAGTTATTTAGCTGAGGCCAGAACATTAGACTCTTACCTGAAGATTACTGCTGCACTACCTTCCCTCACTGAATTGGAGGTCCTGGACAAATCACTGTCACATGAGACAGGAGACATTGTAGGAAAAAGAAGAGCAATAAACTCTGCTAACATGGAGATCCCCAGAGGCAATAAAACTAGTAGACAAATTTAGAAAAATCTAATATTGAACAAAGGGAAGGACAATCCAGGACTACACACACAAATCAAAACATTCAGTACAACATATGTGTTTGCAAGTTCTGACTTTTGTAGTGTATTCCTTAAATGTTCTTTCATTCCTTTCTTTAATGTCCAGTTCATGTTTAGTTATTTTTTTCTGTAATGTTGTACTTTGTTCAAGAAATAAGATGATTCTTTAAATTGTTCCATCTTTTCTGTATTTCATTCAGTTCCATAATAATTTCATTATATTTTAGTTCATCTCTTCAAACTGTGACATCAACAAGCTTTGATCAGAAATCTGTAAGTATTGTGACCCACTCATCCTTTAGTGTAAAGTTTCCCAAACCCACAGTCAGCACTTTAACAAATCTCAGTCCTTCTAGTGCTTATTTACATTCCCAGCATTTATACAAATTGTCCTTATGGTACCATACATTGATTTTGTTTTCAGCTGTTCTAATTTTCTGAAGAGGCTGATTATTTTCTCTTTTCTATCTGGGCTGCATCATTACCAATTTGCTGACTGATAGTCACTGTGTGTTCGGATCTAATAACTGCCTCAGTACTTTCTAAGCAAAATGGAATATCTTGTACAATACTGGATTCACCGGGCAGGTCATTTACAACCCTATTTGACATTTTAAGCACTACTTTAAAGTGATGACATTAAGAGATATTTTTACAGAGTTCACATCTCAAAGCCACTGTATTTATTTATTAGGTGGGGGCATGCAGAGTAAAACAAGCATTTGTCAATGCCGAATGTTTGCTTGTTGGCATTGGCATTGGTAGTGTAGAAGTTACATAGCTGCATAATAGGAATGGCAGTGAAGTACTGAACTGAAGCCAACCCCACCACAACCCTACAGATACTGACAGGCATTGGGGTGTGCCTTTGGGTCGTCAGGCATAACGGCGATGCCATTTCACCACACCCTACCCTGCAGACACTGACAGGTGTCACGGCATGCCTTAGAGTCTTTGGTCCTTATGCACACCCCATTCCATCAGGAAATACGGTGAGATGGGTGTGGTACAGGAGAATGTGGTGAACTTTGGGGCCGAAGAGTCCAAGGCATACCTCGATGCCTCTCACTGGCTGCAGGATGTGGAATGGTATGAGCATTACAGGCAAGAATCCCAAGTCACACCCCTGATGCCTGTCATTCTCTACAGGGTGGGGTGTTATGGTTGGAAACCCTAACACCTCAGGCATTCGTTGGTATTTTCACTCCAAATTTTCAACATGCTTTTTTTGTGACCCCCACCTCATGAACAGTGGCAATATCAGTTTGTTAGCCGAAAGCTGCTTAAGCACAGTGACTACGGCATTTAGAACTACAGGTGCAAAAACACATTCCGAACAGGATGTGAAAAATGACAGCTGTACTGTTCATGGGGAGGTGTAAAAAATGGCAATGTTGCAAATCTGCAGTAAAAATATATAAAAAACTGGTGAAGTCACGAGTGTGCATAGAAACTGTGCAACGCACACCTGTAATGTAGTTAGGTTGGGGATTTGTTACAGCAGATTGTCAACACAGGCATTTTGGGACCTCCGATCATGAACAGTGTCACTGTGATTTTCTTTATCTGTCCCGAACAATGATTTCCCACAGTGACCATGCATCTCTGCGCTGAAAGTGTGAAAACACATTTTGGCCATGTTGTGAAAAATGACAGCTGTACTGTTCATAAGGAAGTGTGGAAAAATGCCACTGGTGAAAATCTGGACTGAAAATATTACAAAGTCATGAACTTACGCGGGTGCGTGGAAACTGCACAATGCTCACTCGTAACACAGTCATTTTATGGACTTTTGTCACCAAATTTTCAACATAGCCATTTTAAGACATTTGCTCATGAACAGTGTAACTGTGATTTTCTTAATCTGTCCCAAACATTGCTTTCACACACCGACTGCACCATTGTGCACTACATGTGCAGAAACACATTTGGGGCAACATGTGAAAAATGGCAGCTGTATTGTTTATAAGGAAGTGTAGTAAAATGGCAATGTGGAAAATCTGGAGTGAAAATATAGAAAATTCACAAACTTACGGCGTGTGTTGGAACTACATAACCTACGTTAAATAAAAGCACAATCATTACAAGGAATTTTTCGCAAATTTTCAACATAGCCATTTTAAGACCTCTGCTCATGAACAGTATCACTGTGATTTTCTTAATGTGTCCCATACATTGATTTCAGACATCGACTGTGCCATTGTGCACTACATGGGCGGAACACGCTTTGGGGCAGGATGTGAAAATGACAGCTGTACTGCTCATAAGGAAGTGTAATAAAATGGCAATGTTGAAATGTGGAGTAATGTTGAAAATTTGCAAACTTCTGGCGTGCATAGGAACTGTGCAATGCACGCTCGTAAAACAGTCATTTTTAGGAATTTTTCCACCAAATTTTCAACATAGGCTTTTTGAGAGCCCACCTTATGAACAGTGGCAGTGTCATTTTGTTACTCAGTCCTGAAAGGTGATTTCTTGCAGTGACTGTGAAATCACCCTTCAGGCCCGATTAATGCCATGACAGTTATAGCATTCATGAGAAGGGGTCCCAAAAACCCCATGTTGAAAATTTGGTGCAAAAATTCCAAAAAATGGCTGAGATATGCAGCAAAGTTGAAAAACCCTATCTATCCCATTATACAGCTTACCGGCATTTCCTCAGTTCGCGGTCGGCTTTGAAGAGTGCAGACGTTTTCCCGGTCCAATGAAGATCGTCGGCTGGAGTCGGAGGTAAGTATGGGGTGAGGGGTGTGGGGAGGTGGGGTGCGAGTGGTGGGCGCGTGGTGGGGGCAGAGACAACGAGGACCGCTTTTAAGTTTCAGGTTGTTTTTTTTTTAAATGACTACACGGGACATTTGCCATGCTGGGGTGGGCTCCCAGCATGGCACAAGGATGGCTGGTGGGGGGGCATGGAGCCAACAGGGGATTGGGCACCCACATCAGCAATAACATCTGTTGCCACGCTGGGGTGGGCTCCCAGCACGGCACACTGTACTGGGGTTGGGGGAATCAGTGGAACCGATGGGGGATTGGGCACCACCGTCGGCTATACGATGTGCAGCCATGCTGGGGTGGGCACCCAGCATGGCATAAGTAACTCTGCTTTGGGGGGGGCACAGCACAGCCGACCGGAGATTGGGCACCCCGTCGGCTACACGAATGTGTGCATGGGGGCTAGCATGCAGTATGTGCTTGCGTGTGTGTGTGGTGTGTGTGTGTGTGTAGGGGAGGCGTGCATGAGCAGGCGATATCTTATCGCTGCTCACTGAAGCGTAGCTCCCCCTTTCAACTGTACGCCACTGCATTTTGGAGCTGTCATAGACAGCTCCAGCAGGCATTGGAGAACTGCGGCCACGTCTGCAAACACACTGACTGAATTGGAAGAGGGCTGCCACACCTCTGAAAACTTGAATGATGGCACTATGTTTCTTGCACATGCGTGCAAGCAAACATAAAAAACAACAGAAAAAGAAAAGCTTACTGTGGCTGCTCAGCCGCCGACCACAGACAGGCTTCATCCCTACTGGAACACTGCCCATTTTAGTTTATATAATGGCTGTGGCAAGAAAATGCTCCCCAGCAATTATATTAAATAAAACATGGGATTCTGTGCTTAACTCAAGATTCTACACACACCCCTAGGTGCTGGATGCTTAAATAAACCCCTCAAGCTTCACTCTTAGGGTTTATGCAGTATCCAGCACCTTGGGGTGTGTGTAAAATCTCATTAAACACACCACCCCATGCATTATTGTATATGTATTCAAACACCCTTGAGTGTGTTATCCCCAATACAAAATGTGCTTTAATTTGTTAAAAAAATAAGCAGTTCAGGCGAAGTGTGCAGCTGTCAGAGGATAATCTATGATCATGTGGCAAATTTTGAAAAATGGGGTTATAGGATTTTCATGGTCCATTTTATAAAGATGTATTAACCTTATATGTTACCCCAGTACAACTTACAAAAATGGCAG
Organism: Neoceratodus forsteri; assembly: GCA_016271365.2. Classification (NCBI taxonomy): domain Eukaryota; kingdom Metazoa; phylum Chordata; order Ceratodontiformes; family Ceratodontidae; genus Neoceratodus; species Neoceratodus forsteri. The sequence continues at coordinate 468,033,858 of CM028129.1, forward strand.
GATGAGGATTTTTTTTTAATTTTAGATTTTCTCCCCATCTCTAATGCAACCACCCAGCCCTAACTGTGCTGCTTCTTGCATTTACCCTTTTCCCCACAGTTTGCCTCCTGTGCCAGGGTCATTCAGTCAGCATCATCCTAGGGAGAACCATGGGTTGGTAGGCCAGTTGCGTCAGCAGGGCCCAAGAATGCCCATCCATTACCTTGCTAGTGCTTGGGCCTTTGCTTCTCTGCAGATTCCCAGCCTATGTCCTTCCTACCTAAAGTACCTCCTCTGCACTGACATCCATGGTTCCCCAGGTGGCAGTGCTGCAATGGAGGCAGTCCCCCTCTCTCCTTTCACCAGAGGAGGAGACCATTCTCTAGGTGGTTCAGCCCTCCTCCTCCCGGACCTGTAATTCCCTGAATGCAGGAAGTGAACCCAGGACGCAAGCATTACAAACACCAATACTGCCACTGCTACAATGAGACAGTCCAGGATAAGATTTCAATAAATTTACATTTTATAATTTTTTATTCAATCTATAGTTTGCTCCAAGCATTACCCTCCTCCTCTTCCTAATTCCTCATTTTCTTTGTGGCACTTCTTTTTTAATCCCAATTACACGTGTTTTTTGTTGTTTTCTTTTTCCTTCTTTTTATATCCAAACATTATTCTGTTTTACTCTTGGCCAGCCCCCATCCCAATGTTCTTTATCTCTGACTTTTTCTGGCAGCAATCAACCTACAGTGGCCATGCATTTCAGAGCTTCCTTACCGCAGTGTGCAATTGTGGCCTACTGCTGTGAAGCTTCTCCAGTCAATGCAGTTCGGCTCAATTTCACTTTTGATATCATGTCCTTTGCTACTGAGGGTCACCGAATGCTGTGCAGTAAAGTAAACATCTGCAAAGGAGAAAACAGTGTGAGTAAAAATAAACAAGCATTTGTCAATGCCGAATGTTGGCTTGCTGGCATTGGCATTGGTAGTGCAGGAGTTAGACAGATGCATCATAGGAATGGCAGTGAAGTACTGAACTGATGCCAACCCACCCCCACCCTGCAGAGAGTGACAAGCAGTAGGGTGTCTGTTTGGGTGTTTGGTAATGCAGTGCGGGAAAACATGTCGGGCAGGATGTGAGAAATGACAGCTGCACAGGTCATAAGGAGGCGGAAAAAAATGCCAGTGTTGAAAATGTGGCATGTAAATATACCAAATTTGAGAAGCTACTAGGGTGCGTGGGAAATATGCAATGCACGCTTGCAACACTGCCATTTTATGGCCGTTTGGCAGCAAATTTTCAATATAGGCATTTTAGCACCTCTGCTCATGTACAGTGTTACTGTTATTTCCTCAAAGTGTCCCAAGAAGTGATTTCGCACAGCGACCACGCTATTCTGCGCCGGAAGTGCAAAAACACATTTTGGGCATGATATGTCAAATGACGGCTATACTGTTCATCGAGAGGTATGGAAAAATGGCATTGGTGAAAATCCAGACTGAAAATATCACAAATGCACGACGGTACGAGCGTGCGTGCAATCTGCCAATGCATGCTCATAACACAGTTATTTTATGGAGTATCATCACCAAATTTTCAACATAGGCATTTTAGGTCCTCTGTTCATGAACTGTGTCACTGTCATTTTCATAATCTGGCCCAAACACTGATTTCCCACAGTGACTGTGCTATTGTGCGCCGGAAGTGCAGAAACACATTTCTGGCAGGATGTGGAAAATGACAGCTGTACTGTTCACAAGGAGGTGTACAAAAATGACAATGCTGAAAATCCGGCAGTAAAATATTGTGAATGCAATGCACACTCGTAAAACAGGCATTTGTTGGATTTTTTCCACCAAATTTAGAACTTAGGCTTTTTAAAAAGACACCTCATGAACACTGCCACTGTCATTTCGTTAATGGGCCCTGAGAGGTGATTTCGCGCAGTGACTGCGAAATCACCTTTTGAGGCCAATAAACACCATGACAGTGACAGAATTCATGAGGAAGGGCCCCAAAAACCCCATGTTGAAAATTTGGTGCAAAAAGTACAAGAAATGCCTGAGATATGCAACAAAGTTGAAAAAACCCTATTCACTCCATTATACAGCTTACCGGCATTTCCTCAGTTTGCGGTCGGCTTTGAAGAGTGCAGACGTGTTCCCGGTCCACTGAAGATCATCGCACCGGACTCGGAGGTAAGTATGGGGTGAGGGGTGAGGAGGCAGCGTCGCAGTGGGTGAGTGCGGGGTGGGGGCAGACCCTAGACTACAAGGACGTTTCATATTCTAGGTACAGAAAACGCCACGATTAAAGTTTTTGCATGCTGGGGTGGCCCCCAGCATGCCAACTAAGTGGGTTTGGGGGGTCACTAGCCGATAGGGGATTGGGCACCCTCATCGGCACACAACACGGGGTGGGTTAATGCCAGCAAACAAAGTCGGGGGGAGCACGAGCCAAGGAGGATTGGGCACCCCCCTCGGCATTCAACAGTTGGGGGGTGATGCCAATGGGGAGTGGGCTCCCCCGTTGGCGTGTCGCACAAGGGGGGGCGCGAGCTTCACCCGCCATGCGGGGGCTTTGGCGCCATGTTTATTGAAATGTTTGCCTTGGAAAGGCAAATATGGGAGGCGTGTCTTTATGCCGCTGCATGACGAGCTTGTCTCTGATTGCAGTGGCACTTTGTTTACAAGTTTTGTCCACTTTCCATAATGTTGGTGTCAGCGCTAGCATGCTGGCTTATTGGGGAATGAGGGACGCATCTACTGATGCGTGCCCTGCATTCGTCCAACAGCAGCCGCGGTTCCAAATCTCCACTCTACCAATATGTTGACTGCTGCGCAAGCATGGCAAGCCAACATAATAACTGTCTTTAAAAGAAAACCTTCTTGAGACCCCGTGACCAATAGGGTTACCACCTGTTCTGGTTTTCACAGGACAGTCCTGATTTGGGAAGTTGTGTCCTGCAAAAAAAAAAAAAACAGGAAAAATACTACATGTCCTGATTTTATAGTAGAAAAAATATTTTCTAACTTTTCACTAAATGTTGCAGAAAACTGCAATACTTTAACTAAAATACTTTAAAATGATAAGAAACAATAGAAGCAACTAAGAAACTACAACATTTAGCCTTAATTCTGATTATTTAGAGAAAACAAGACTGTTGCATTGGTCGAGGTTGCATACTGTCCTGCGATAAAAACATGTTTCAGTAAGAAATGTCCCACTTTTGGCTTCTTAAATGGTGGTAACCCTAGTGACCAAGTCAAGAGGCGATCGAATTAATCATATCATCATTCAAAGAAAACTATCACTTGGCAAGTTAATTCTTGTTTCTAATACACATTATTTTCCATTCAGTATATAGGGGAAATGACATGGAAAGGATTAACTAAAATTCTTGGCTCAAATAAATAGAAACGTATACGTGACGCAACGTACACCCTAGTTGAGTTGCAAATCTAAGTTATAAAATGAAATGGTTATAACAAGCGCAAACGCTTGCTGTAACACAGTTATCTAGACTGAAAGAATGTTACAAAACTGTATGGTTTTGTAACAATTTTGAGCACGACCAATCAGAGGGCTCAGCGAAGTCACATGCTTTCCTTTTATATAACACTTGCAGAAGGACAGATACTATCTATACTAGTGCAAGGTGAGGGATGGCGTTAAAAGGACTGATGATGAGGAGAGGGAGCATGAAAACGGACAACCTGTTGCAAACTTAGCTCCCCTGCCTTGCTGCCTGCTGGTACTAGAATTAAACACAGTTGATTCGGAAAGCCAGCGTCATGGGCCCAGAAAGAAAAGAAGAGAGCAAGGCGATGCTCCAACTAGCGGGAGATGCCTTCAATGCAAAAAACTCTGAGTTGGCTGCCGAGATCTACGAATGCCAGCCACCTGGGCTCCGAGTGGGAGCTGCTGCTAAAAAAGGCCGACTGCTTGGCACTGGAGGGCAAACTGAGTGAAGCATTTGAGATGTACCTGCAAGTTTCCAGGCAGGAGAAGCTGGGCGCTCTGCAGCTGGAGACCCTGGTAGAGTGCTTGGTGGAGCAGGTCATGAACAAAGGAGTGCAGCAGCAGCCAAGAATGTCGCAGTTGGAGAGTGGCAGAGGCTGGAATTTCTTCTCCTGTCCCGGCTGCCTCTCATTCCTCTATGAACCCGTTACCTTGCCCTGTGGACACACCTTCTGTAAGAAGTGTCTGGAGCGTGAGCAAGGCTGCTGCTTCTTGCAGTGCAGATTGTGTAAAGGGGGCAGGGACCCGGCAGCATTGAACTCTCGGCCCCAACAGCACCGGACCAATGTCGTTTTAAGTAGTTTGTTAGCCAAGTGGTTCCCATCGGAAGTCAAGGCGTTACAACTTAGGCAAGAAGGGAATCTGTTATATAAAGACAAAAAAATGGAAGCCGCGCTGAAGAAGTACAATGAAGCAATACTTTTAGGTAATGTATGTCTAAAGAAAGCCCATTGTAGCAAATGAAATTCTCAAGTTGATTAAACTGGGAGAAATGACCACCATCCAGCTTTATTTCATTTTGATTTTTATGGTCCATTATTTGAGTCTTGCTGAACACTTTCAACTGTTTTATTCTTAAAGATACCATACAGGAGATACACTTTGGAAACACTTTTTTTGTAAATGGCATAGCGGTACTTGAAACATGGAGCTGACATTTGCTTGAGGTGTACTAGACATGCTACAGTGTAAGTCAGCCAAATGCATTTTGCTTGGGTACATACTACCTCGTGGTGTTCAGATATAGCTCGCATAAGACAAGAATCAAAAATGCCAGGGTTAATGCCGACGGGGGGATTGGGCACCCCTGCCAGCAAACAAAGGTGCGGGACTGTTTTGGCTCGCTGGGGTGGGCTCCCAGAGTGCCACCTAAGTGGGTTTGGGGGTCACTAGCCGACGGGGGATTGGGCATCCTCCTCGGCACACAACACAGGGGGTTAATGCCACGGGAGTTGGGCACCGCGAAACAAAGATGGAGGAGGAGCACGAGCCGAGAGATTGGGCACCCCCTTGACATTCAACAGTTGGGGGTGATGCCGATGAGGTGGGCTCCCTGGCCGGCGTGTCACACAAGGGGGGGCGCGAGCTTCACCCGCCATGCGGGGGCTTCGGCGCCATGTTTATTGAAATGTTTGCCTTGGAAAGGCACGTATGGGAGGTGTGTCTTTATCCCACTGCATGACGAGCTTGTCTCTGATTGCAGCGGCATTTGTTTACAAGTTTTGTTCACTTTCCATAATGTTGGTGTCAGCGCTAGCATACTGGCTTATTGGGGAATGAGGGACGCACCTACTGACGCATGCCCTGCATTCGCCCAACAGCACAGCACTCCAGGTGTGGGATAGACCAGCATGCTGCAATAAGCAACAGGGGGTGGGGGAGTGGACACAAATCCATTCTTGATGGTGAGGGTCCAGAAGGATCTAAAACATTAATGGGGCCATATGGGATTCATCAAAACATCCTAAATGAACTGAGTAGGGTGCAGGCTGCCCCTCTGGCAGTGTTTTTAGCTCTTCACTAGATATGGAGAACATTCCAGAGGACTGGAAGAGGGCCAATGTGGTTCCTCTAAACAAAAGCAGCAGTAGAGAGAATGCTAGGAACTACAGACCAGTCAGTCTCACATATGTGGTAGGGAAGTAAATGGAGACACTATTAAAGGAAAGGCTCATGGAGCACCTGGAGGCAAAAGAGCTGCAGGACCAATGACAGCATGATTTCACAGAAGGGCAGTCATGTCAAACTAATCTCATAAATTTCTTTGACTGGGTTACCAGGGATGTGGATCAAGTGAGAGCAGTGGGCGTGGCCTATCTGAATTTCAGTAAGACTTTCAACACTGTGTCATACAGAAGTCTAGTTAAGAAACTAAGCAGCCTGGGGGTGTGGGAGAAGGTGACAAGATGGGTATCAAACTAGTTAAGGGACAGGAGGCAAAGAGTGGTAGTAAACAGTTACCACTCAGGCAATAGGAGACTGACTAGTGGGGTGCCACAGGGTTTGGTGCTGGAATCAGATTGATCCTCTTGAATGCCTTCATAAGTGACATTGCAGAGGAGGTGGAGAGTAAGGCAGGTCTCTTTGCAGATGATACAAAAATCTGCAACAGAGTTGAAACTCAGGAAAAGGTGGAGAAAATGCAATGGGATCTGAGGAAACTAAAGGAATGATCCAGGGGTGGCAGCTGGGTTTTAATGCCAAAAAGTGTCAAGATTATGATCTTAGGGCTGTAGAACGATGAGGCTGTGTATAAAATGGGGGGAGTGGAGCTTACAGTCACCAAGCAAGAAAGAGACCTAGGGGTTATTTATATCTGATGACCTAGGGTATCTAGGCAGTGTAACAAAACAGTGGGAAAGGCTAGCAGGGTGCTGAGATGCATTGGGAAAGGGATTTCTAGTGGGAGGAGGGAGGTGGTGCTGTCATTGTATCACTCACTAGTGAAGCCCACCTGGAGTACTGTGTCCAGTTCTGAAGGCTTCATCTCTGCAAGGACATTGAAAGAGTGGAAGTGGTACAAAGGATGCCCATCAAAATGCTGAGGAGGTTGCATGAGAAGCCATATAAAGAAAGGCTACAGAAACTCAAAGAGCACTACCTGGAAGAGAGGAGAACGAGAGGGGATATGACTGAAAACTATAACTGCCTCACTGGAGTGAACAAGGTGCAAGTGGAGAGTCTATTTCAGAGAAAGGAAAGGACTAGATCAATGGGGCATATGATGAAACTAAGAAAGGAAGTTTAAGAGAGATGTGCAGTAGTGCTGTGCAGAATTTTCAAATTCTAGCAGAACTAAATTTCAAGTCATTTTTAAGATTCCACTAAATTCAGCCAAATTTCACAAGAAACGGAATGGTGGAATTCCACTGGAGAAAATGTTAGCAGAATAATTTTCCACAGAAAAACACTGTTCCACAGAATAATATTCCGCAGATCTCAAAATTTTCCACAAAAATGGTTGCAGAATGATTTTCCACAGAAAAATGCTGTTCCAAATAATGTTATTCTGTGGATCACAGCCAGTGGAATTCCACAAAACAACTAGTGAAATTCCGGTGGCAAGTCCACCGGCAGAATTGTCATTTATTTATTTGTTTACTTATTTACTTACTTATTTGTATTTTGGATGGACCTCCCCCTCGCAGGGACCGCAGGCTCCAATTGCTGACCCACTCAGCCCCTGGACCGACTACACTCCTCAAGCTGCTGCTCGAGTCCTCCTGCCAGGATCCTAAGCCTTCCAGCTAGGCCTCCCCTCGTAGGGACTGTAAGCTTCAACTGCGACCCGCTCGGCCCACGAATCGACTGCACTCCTCAAGCTGATGCCTGAGTCCTCCTGCCCGGATCCTCAGCCTTCCAGCTGGGCCCCCCTCACAGGGACCGCAGACTCCAACAGCCATCCCGCTCAGCCCCCGGACCGATGGCACTTCCCAACCTGCCGCCCGAGTCCTCCTGCCTGGATCCTCAGCCTTCCAGGTACTGCACTACCCACCAGCCAATCGGAAAGTGAGGGATTTTCCAGGGCCCACTCCGATTGGTCCAAAGCTCTCCTTGATTCTGCTCCTTCAAAAACCAACATTTTAAGAGACTCAAGATATTTTCTTCTTAATTGTATACCATGCTGCAGCTTGTTTAGAGTTTAAAATTGTTAAGTGTTCAAAAAAGGGCTGTGATTACAGTTCTCTCAGTGAATTTGGTGCTGCTCCACTCAGGCCCAGACTTTTTGGCACTCAAGCTGCTAGTCCCATTGTTGTGTAAATTGGACTCCCTGCTGAGCTGACTGCACCTCTTGCATCAACCAGCATACATAATCTCTACCCCTCTCTTCTTTCTCCAGCTGGACCCCCCCTTGCAGGGACTGCAGGCTCCAACCGCTAACCAGCTCGGCGCCCAGACCGACAGCACTCCCCAAGCAACCCCTGAGTCATCCAGCCCGGATCCTCAGCCTTCCAGGTACAGCATTAACTGCCAGCCAATCAGAATATGAGCGCATTTCCAGGGCCTGCTCCTATTAGTCCCAAAGCTCTCCTTGACTCTGCTCCTTCAAAACCTGGCATTTTAAGAAACTCAAGATATTTTCTTCTGAATTGTATACCATGCTACAGCTTGTTTATAGTTTTAAATTGTTAAGTGTTCAAAAAAGGGCTGTGATTACAGTTCCTCAGTGAATTTGGTTCTGCTCCACTCTGGCCCAGACTTTTTGGCACCCAAGCTACTGGTCCCATTGTTGTGTAAATTGGGCTCCCTGCTGAGCTGACTGTGCCTCTTGCATCGACCAGCATACATAGGGATGGATATTCAAACTGCGCCATTCATAGGCGCAAGCCCTTGCGCTGTTCAAAATAGTTGCACAGGGGTGTGTCCGGGGCGATATTCAAAGGAGTTGAGCTATTGAGCAATTCCTTTGACTATCACCCCCCAGCCACAGCCACTGTGCATGGCGCAGTGGAACTTGAGCCACCGCAGGTTGACAAAGTGGAGCATTCAACTTGCGGTGGCGCAAGTACCATTGCGCCATGTGCTAAATCCCGATATTCAAAAGGTGACATGCAAATGAGGCTATAATTCACGCAAGGCGCAGGGGGGGCCATTTGCATCTGATTATGGCCCCATTTGCATGCCATTAGCATGCAGGTGCACCGATCCCCGAGAACTTGAGCCTGGCACCCTGCCAGGTGGCAGCCGTCGGGGAACGACACCCCCTGCAGCCCAATCGCGGGCAAAAGAGCGTAAAAACCCCACCACCACCACCCCCCACTGGCCCGATTGTGAGGCATAGCTTAAATACCCCTGCATCACCAGCCCGATCGTGGGCAGCAATGTGTTCTCCCCCCCAGCACATCCCTGGTGGTCCAGTGGACTGATGAGCCCGATTACGGGCTGAAGTAATGAAACACCCCCCCCACCTCCCGAATATATCCCTGGTGGTCCAGTGGACCGATAAGCCTGATCGCTGGCTGGAGTTTTCAAACACACACCCCCACCTCCCGATCATATCCCTGGTGGTCCAGTGGACCGAAAATCCCGATCGCGGGATGTGGTTGTTAACCCCCAACACATCCCTGGTGACCTGGTGTCCCCACACCCACCACCCCGACCCCACCACCCGCTCCCCGCGGGCCGGCGGGCGGCAGCATCCACCCGCCTGCCTCCCGCTGCCCGCCGACTGACTGCCCGGTAGGGTACGCCTGTGGTGCAGAGCAAAGCCAATGGGCATGCAGCCCATACAGTACCAGACAGTCCAGTTTTGTGAATGAATTTCATTCACAAAACTGAGCTTCTCTGTATATTATAGGGCTGCACGCCCATTGGCTCTTGCTCTGCACCAATAGGATCTTGACCCCGGGCAGTCAATCTGCGGGCAGCGGGTGGCAGGTGGTGGGATGCTGCTGCCCGCCGCTGAGGGGGAGGGGTGGAGGCTTGTGGGTGGGTGGGATGGGGACACTAGGTCACCAGGGATGTGGGGGTTGACAACTACATCCTGCGATCGGGATTTTCTGTCCACTGGACCACCAGGGATATATTCGGGAGTGGGGGGTGTTTCATTACTTCAGCCCACGATCAGACTTATCGGTCCACTGGACCACCAGGGATGTGGGGGGGACACATTGCTGTATTGATCGGGCTGGTGGAGGAGTACACTATGCCCGCAATCGGCTGCGAGGGGGGCACAGGGACTGGGTTGAGGGCCAGCCACAGGTGGCAGCTGCTGTGTTGCGCCCTGCAATACAGCAGCTCACCTGTGGGTGGCCCTCGACTTAAGCCTCTTTTTTGGGGCTCAAAGTCCTGCAGGTGCAGGTTGGGGGTTGCGCCTGCACAGCTCTGCACAGCCTGGCTGAATATCGGGCTGTGCAGTTATGCATGGTTCCTCCCTTCCAGTTGAGCATGCATTCATTTGCATTGCTGTTGCTCAGACTGTTTTCAGTGGCCAACTGCCTCCTGCTGAATATCGAGAGGCGCAATTCGGACTTGCATGGCGCAACCTCTTTGAATATCTGGCCTATAATCTCTACCCTCTCTTCTTTCTCCAGCTGGCCCCCGCAGGGGACTGCAGGCTCCAACCGACAACCAGCTCGGCCCCCAGACCGACAGCACTCCCCAGGCAGCCGCCTGAGTCATCCAGCCCGGATCCTCAGCCTTCCAGGTACGGCATTAACTGCCAGCCAATCAGAATATGAGCACATTTCCAGGGCCCGCTCTGATTGGTTCCAAAGCTGTCCTTGACTGTGCTCCTTCAAAACCCGGCATTTTAAGAGACTCAAGATATTTTCTTCTGAATTGTATACTATGCTACAGCTTGTTTATAGTTTTAAATTGTTAAGTGTTCAAAAAAGGGCTGTGATTACAGTTCTCTCAGTGAATTTGGTTCTGCTCCACTCTGGCCCAGATTTTTTGGCACCCAAACTACTGGTCCCATTGTTGTGTAAATTGGGCTCCCTGCTGAGCTGACTTCGCCTCTTGCATCAGCCAGCATACTTAATCTCTACCCCTCTTTTCTTTCTTCAGCTGGGCCCCCCCTTCGCCGGGACCACAGGCTCCAACCTCCGACTCATTCAGCCCCCAGACTGAAGGCGCTTCTCAAGCCACCACCTGAGTCCTCTGCCAGGATCCTCAGCCTTCCAGGTACAGCACTAGACGCCAGCCAATCAGAATGTGAGCGCCTTTCCAGGGCCCGCTCCGACTGGTCGAAAGCTCTCCTTGATTCTGCTGCTTTAAAAAATGACATTTTAAGAGACTCAAGATATTTTCTTCTGAATTGTATACCATGCTGCAGCTTGTCTAGAGTTTGAAATGGTTAAGTGTTCAAAAAAGGGCTGTGATTACAGTTCTCTCAGTGAATTTGGTGCTGCTCCTCTCAGGCCCAGACTTTTTGGCACCCAAACTATTGGTCCCATTGTTGTGTAAATTGGGCTCCCTGCTGAGTTGACTGCACCTCTTGCATCAGCCAGCATACTTAATCTCTACCCCTCTCTTCTTTCTCCAGCTAGGCCCCCCTCACAGGGACCGCAGGTTCCAACTGCCAACCCGCTCGACCCCCAGACCGATGGTGCTCCCCAAGCCACCGCCCGAGTTCTCCTGCCTGGATCCTCAGCCTTCCAGGTTCGGCATTAGCCACCAGTCAATTGGAATGTGAGCCCATTTCCAGGGCCTGCTCCAACTGGTTCAAAGCTCTCCTTGATGCTGCTCCTTCAAAAACCAGCATTTTAAGAGACTCAAGATATTTTCTTCTGAATTGTATACCATGCTACAGCTTGCTTAGAGTTTTAAATTGTTAAGTGTTCAAAAAAGGGCTGTGATTACAGTTCTCTCAGTGAATTTGGTGCTGCTCCACTCAGGCCCAGACTTTTTGGCACCCAAACTACTGGTCCCATTGTTGTGTAAATTGGGCTCCCTGCTGAGTTGACTGCACCTCTTGCATCAGCCAGCATACTTAATCTCTCCCCCTCTCTTCTTTCTCCAGCTGGGCCCCCCTCACAGGGACAACAGGCTCCAACTGCTGACCCACTCGGCCCCCGGACCGAAGGCACTCCTCAAGCCACTGCCCAAGTCCTCCTGCCCGGATCCTCAGCCTTCCAGGTACAGCACTAGTCACCAGCATTTCTGCCCTGCCAGCGCTGCGCACTGGCTCCCCACCCACCCATAAGTGGTCGACACTTATATTTATAATCAACTCAGATCACTTGATCGACTTTTTTCTATCTACCCAATTCCCCTTTGGCTACTTGTATTTCTCTACCACTAGAGGCATCTGGTTGCAGCTCCCCTTACTAGAGCTGCAGCTTGCTTATCCTTTACATTCCCCTCAGTGTTCTCTCATCCTCACTGCTTGTACTATGGAGTCCTGGCTGACTTCAAAAATTTGGTTAGTACCATTCATACTTTTTTCCCTCCGTACTGAGCTGCTAGAAGACCAACCTAGTCTGCTAGCTCCACCGATGGTGGTTAATAGCTCGGCCTGCCCCACTGGAACAATGCACCACCCAGTTGCTACTTTACTCCCCCACTGCCCTACACTCCCCTGTGCTGTGATCACCTTGGCGCCCACTCAGCTTATTACCCTCCTTAAGATAGTATCCTCTCCTATTATTCTGTCTCTTCACCCTAAAACTAGTAAACGATTACTCTGTCGCTCACCCAAGGGATGCAGGCTACCCCAGTTCCTTATTCTCTTGCTCCTTCTAGCATCTGGCGATATCCACCCAAACCCTGGCCCTGTACTTGTCCATCCACCAGCCGGTGCCCACCCAGCCACAAATCCACTTTCACTACCAAATGGTCTTAAAATCATCCACCTAAACATAAGAAGTCTTGTTCCCAAAATCTTCCCATTACAACCCATGGTACATGCCTACGCCCCTGACATCATTGTGATCACTGAAACTTGGCTGTCCAAAACCATTCCAGAACATGCTATCACTACCCCTGGCTTTACAATATCTATACAGGACTGGACCAGGTGAGGTGGCGGTGTGGCTATCTATACCTTCTCTACCCTCCAGATCACTCCCTCCTTCAAAACTTCGGTTCCATCACCCCGTGAGGCTCTCCTTTTAAAAATCTTCTATCCTCACACAGTCTGCATCTTCATTGCTGGAGTTTACTGTCACCCAGGATAGCCACATTCCAATGTCACTGACTTGGTCTCAAAGCTCTCCTCGTTTGCCAGCAGTGGTGAACTATTCATCCTGGGTGACCTAAATCTAAACTGGCTGGCCCCATTGCTGGCTAATATCCGTTCCGCTATCGAAGCCTTAAACCTCCATCAGCTGATTCTATTTTCGCTAGACCCTTTGCATCACTTGACCTGCAATTATTGCTCCACGAACTTGCACAAACTGACTGGCCCCCCCTTATCACAGCAGCATCAGCTGACAAGGCCCTTTCCTACTTCACCTCTAAGTTTTATCAGGTTTGGAACTCCCGAGCCCCACCCCGTAAAACCAGGATCCACGATGGGCACCTCCCCTGGGTCAGTCCTGAGCTTCTGGCCTGCCAATATGTTTGCGACCTTGTGTGGGGTGAAACCAAAGTCTTCAACTGCCCTGGTGATCACCAACATTATCGTGAACTTCGGAATGACTGCACTAAAGCAATCCGCCTTGCCGAAGCCGAGCATTTCAAGTCTAATTTCCAAACTAATACAAACAACCCTTCTAAATTCTGGAAGGCCGTTCACTCCCTCTTTTCACCATCCTCTACTCCTCCGCCACCCACCCTCAGGCACAATCACTCTGTACTCTCTGAACCTATCACCATTGCTGAATCCTTCAACTCCCACTTCGCCACCTGTGCCTCTTCTCTTCTAAGCACCCTCCCAAGTCCATCCCCTGCCCGATGGCCCCCTCTTATGCCCCACACACTGACTCACCCTCACTGCTCTTCCTCCACCCCATGTCTCCCTCATCCAGTCCCCTCTCCTCTGCTCCTTACTGCCCCCTTCTTCCAAACCTCTCACACACCCCTCCCAGTTCTCCTTCTCTTCTGTCTCGCCTGATGCTACCCTTCAAGCTCTCCTGGCACTAAACCCTACTAAAGGCTCCTTACCTGATGGCCTTGACCCTAGGCTCCTCTACCTCTCTGATCCTGCCATAGCCTTCCCACTCTCCCTGTTACTAAACCTCTCCTTTGAGGCTGCCACTGTTCCATCTGTCTGGAAACATGTTGTTGTCCTCCCCCTCCCAAAAGGGGGTGACTTCTCCTCTCCTCTCCTGAGAATTATCATCCTATCTCTCTACTGCCAACCTTAGCTAAATTACAAGAACACATAGCCCTCAACAAACTCTCCTGTTTCTCTCTAACTCCACTTTCTTCACCCTTTTCCAGTCTGGCTTCAGGAAAACCCACTCAACCACCACTTCTCTGCTAAAGTTTACTGAGACTTTCTCCTCAGGCTTTGACAAAGGGGACATTACCTCAGCTATCTTTGTAGACCTGGACAAAGCCTTTGACACTGCCTCTCACCCCCTCCTTCTTCACAGCATTTCAGCTGCTGGACTATCCCCTTCTGCTACAGGATGTATCAGTGCCTACCTGTCCGGCTGGTCGCAATCAGTAAGAATAGCTGATGCTATCTCTACTCCCCTGCCTATAACCACTGGAGTCCCCCAAGGCTCATTGCTTGGCCCCATTATGTTCTCCATCTATTTAAATGACCTCCCCCTGATTTGCACTGCATCCAGCATCCATATGTATGCTGATGATACAGTATTTTTTACCTCTGGCAATACTGTCACTGATGTCACTACCATAGAAACATAGAAACATAGACTTTGACGGCAGATAAGGACCGCTAGGCCCATCTAGTCTGCCCATTTCCCTACCTACAGGATAGGCCGCAGATCCTAGTTAAACAACAGCCTATTTCTTCCTACCCCCCACAAGTATTGCCTTATGTCTGTCCCATGCATTCTTGAATTCTCCCACAGTTTTAGACCCCACAACCTCCTCAGGAAGTCTGTTCCATGCATCCACTACCCTCTCTGTGAAATAATACTTCCTCATATTGCCCCTGAACCGCTCTCCTTCTATCTTTAAATTGTGTCCCCTTGTTCTTGCAAGTCTCTTTTTCTGAAAGATGCTACCCTCTTGGACTTTGTTGATTCCACTGAGGTACTTAAAAGTTTCTATCATGTCCCCCTCTCCCTTCTTTCCTCAAGGGTATACATATTAAGCTCCTTTAGTCTCTCCTCATACGGCTTCTCTTGCAGACCCTGCACCATTTTAGTTGCCCTCCTATGGACTGCCTCTATCCTGTCTATGTCCTTGCGGAGATGGGGTCTCCAGAACTGGACACAGTACTCCAGATGGGGTCTCACCAACTGTCTGTACAGAGGGATAACAACTTCCTGTTTTCTGCTGATGATGCCTCTCCCTATACATCCCAGTATACCCCCAGCCCTCCCTACTGCCTTCTCACATTGCTTGCTAACCTTAAGGTCATCTGATATGATTACCCCAGGTCCATTTCCTTTTTGCTGATGTTACTACCTCCCACCCATTGTGTATTCTTCCCTGGGTTCTTGTTTCCCAGGTGCATTATTTTGCACTTCTTTGCATTGAATCCTAGCTGCCATACTCTGACCATTCCTCCAACCTTGCCAAGTCCCTTTTCATCCTTTCCACGCCTCCTTGTGTATCAACTCTGTTGCAGATCTTTGTGTCATCTGCAAAGGCATACTTTTCCTTCAGTCCCTCTGCAATGTCACTGATGAAGACATTAAAAGGACTGGACCCAATACCGAACCCTGCGATACGCCACTAGTAACCCCCCTTTCTTCAGAGTGGACTCCATTTACAATTACCTTCTGTGTCCTGTTGTCCAGCCAATGTTTTACCCAGGCTATCACCCTGGGTCCCACTCCCAGGCTGGCTAATATGACTATTAATCTTTTGGTTGGGACTGTGTCAAATGCCTTGCTAAAGTTTAGGTAGGCCATGTCCACAGCCCCTCCCTGGTCTACTACTTTGGTCACCCAGTCAAAGAAATCTATTAGATTCGTCTGACATGACCTTCCCTCTGTGAATCCATGCTGCCTTGGGTCCTGTGCTCCACTGGCCTCTAGGTACTCGACTATTCTTTCCTTCAGAAGTGACTCCATCACTTTCCCTACCACAGAGGTCAGACTGACAGGTCTGTGTTTCCTGCCTCTGTCTTGGACCCACTTTTGTGAAGGGGAATCATCCGCCTTCCTCCAATCTCGGGTACCACACCATCCTCCCATGATTTATTAAAAGAGTAGCCAGTGGTTTCACTAGTTCCTCCCTTAATTCTTTTAGAATTCTAGGGTGAATTCCATCAGGACCCACTGCTTTGTCCACCTTCAGTTTTAGGAGTTCTTGCAGAACCCTTTCTTCTGTGAAAGGACTGGGATCGACCCCCCTATCAACAGTGCTTCTGTTAATTGGATTAGGCACTTCCTCCTCCTCTTTTGTGAATACTGAGCAGAAATATTCATTCAGTATTCCTGCTTTTTCACTGTCCCCCTCTGCCCACCCACTGTTCATTCTATTCAGCCTCACTATCCCTCCCTTTGTCTTTCTACGCTCGCTGATGTACCTATAAAAGGTTTTATCCCCCTTCTTAACTGAGTTGGCTATCTTTTCCTCAGTTTGGGCCTTTGCTATTCTGACTTCCCTCCCGCTTCCTTCTGCCTTAACTGGTACAGCTCTCTGTCCTGCTCCTTCTGTGTTTCCTTATACTTCGAATGCTGTCTTTTCTTCCTGACTTTCACAGCCACCTCTTTTGAGAACCACAGTGGCTTTTTTTTTTTTGATTTGTTTATTTGCTTCACACAAAGGCTTGTTGCCTCTGTGATGGCAGTTTGATAATTCCCATTGTTGCTCCACACCTCCTTCTAGCCTGTTTGCTAGTGCTTTTCTGAGGCACTCTCCCATCTTGCCAAAGTCAGCCCTCCTAAAGTCCAGTACCCTCACTTTTGTATGGCTTGACTCTGTAGCTGAGTTTAACGTGAACCACACTGTTTGATGGTCACTTGTCCCCAGATGGCAACCCACTTCTAGATCTGAGATCCTCTCACTGCCCCCATTTGACAGTACGAGGTCTAAGATTGCTCCCTCACGAGTGGGTTCCAAAACTAGCTGTCTAATGCCTGCCACCTGTAGGGTATCAAGAAAGGTCCTGCTCTTGGATGTTCTGCAGCAAATGTGCTCCAGTTAACATCTGGCATATTCAGGTCTCCCATCAACAGTATCTCCCCTTTCTCTGCCATTCTAAGAATGCTATCTATCATATCCTTGTCCATTCCTCCCCCCTGACATGGGGGTCTGTACACAACACCTGTGCGGATTGTGGTGCCCTTTCCAGTCTCCAAGGTGACCCACAGTGCTCCTCTCCTCCCTGTTTACTCTTTTGTTCAGTTGCTTTTATCCCTTCCTTTACATAGAGCTACTCCTCCCCTCTTCTCCCTGCCTGTTCTCTTTTGTAGGTTATGTACCCAGGTATGTTAACATCTGATCATGGTTCTCTGTGTACCATGTTTCTGTGACTGCTACAATATCCAGGCATCCCTCTTCCATTAAGGCCATCATCTCAGGGAGCTTGTTGCCCAGACTACGGGCATTGGTGCTCATTACCCTCCATTTCCTGATGGCCTTACTCCCTTTTGCCCCATCCCTGTCCTTCTTGCCTTTGTCACTTTCTCCATTTACCCCTGCCCTTCTCCCTATTGATACCTCTATGTTGGTGTTTGCCGCACTTACTACCATGATTATTTGGGGGGCTAGAGTTTTCCTGCTCCTTTCCAGTGCCTCCCCTTGGCTAGTTTAAAAGCTTGTAATGAAGCATTTAAACCTATCATCTAGGATCCTGGTTCCCTCCCGGACTGATGCAGCCATCATGCCAGTATAGGCTTGCATCACTCCAGGTGGACCCCAGTCCCCAATGAAGCCAAACCCTGGCCCCACACCAGTTTTCAATCACTGAGTTGAATCCCATGGTGCAGAACACCATATCTCTCTATGCCATAGATGGGTAGCACCTCCGAGAAGGTTACCGTCGTGCCACTTGACTAAGGCCCCTCCCCAATTCCACAAACTCTTCCTGCACTTCTCTAATCCTTTCTTAGCCAGGTCATTTGTCCCTAGGTGGACAATAACATCCAGCTCCCTCCCCTGTGCAGCTGCTCTGGCAATCCTGAGGATTCGCTCCTGTCCCTCAAGCCATGGCGCCAGGCAGGCACTTGCCTCCCTCTCCCTTCCTCCCCAGTTCTACCTTCCTAACAATGGAGTCCCCCACCAGGGTTGTTTCCTTCCCTGCAGGGTCCCCTGCCACCCTCCTGTGGGTCTCCTTTGTGGAGGTTCCCAGCATCCTCCTTGGTCTCCACTGTGGGTGCCTCCATAGAGGAACCACACTTTGCCAGAATGGCATAGGAATTGTGGAGAGGTACCACGGAGGGATGCGCCTCTGTTCCACCACCTCACCTCCTGAGCCCACTGTGGTCCAACCGCCTCCTCTTCTTGGCAACCTCTGAGGCAACAGCAGTGGCACTGGTGGTCCCTGGATGGAAGAGGAGGTCCCACAAATCCTGGCCAACTCAGCCTGGAGATGAGCAACCTCCTCCTCAGCCCAGAGGTGCCTGCAGATGGGAAAACACCGCATCCTCCAGAACATCTCCTGAAGACTGCTGCCCACAGCCACTGCACTGCACCACTCCAATCATGTCTTATTTCTGGCCCCTTAACTGTTTGCAATCCTTACTCTTTCCTCTGTTTTTTTTTCTCTCTCTCCTTACTTTCTGCCTGTGTGCCCTTTAAGCTCCTGATTGTCCTGTTCTGAGACAAGAATATCCTATATTTCACAGTAGACCACTTACTTGCTCAGTGGCAGACCTCCAGCAGCTAGAGGGGCCAGAGAGCTACTCTTGCCCTTCTAGGATGGTGGGTCCTTGATGGTTCTGTGATCACTCACTTCCTGCCCCTAAACAGGAAGTTCCTGTTGTCAGTCAAATCCTGTGCCTATAAAAATAGAACTAGCTTTGGGTGGGGGGAAGGAGGGCAATATAGTCACAGTAGAGAAGTTCAGTCACACAGCAGTCCTTTCTCCTGGTGTCTTCTGCCAAGATATTAGCTGAAACTTTCTAAGGCAGTCTTTAAATGTAGCTTCCTTCTAGCTAAGCCACTCCCCCTTCTTACCAGATCTTTCTACAAGTAATTTAAACCTCACAGCAGTTAAGTCCTTTCAGTCACCTGAGATTTACACCTAGATAACTCTTCAGATACCCATTCAGTTCAGTTAACCCAAACACACGCTTTTTTTTTTTGTATGTTAGTTTTTTTACCCTAAATTAAAGGTCAAATACAAAAGTTCTTCTACTTTAGTCCCAGTAGAGAAGTTCAGTCACACAGCAGTCCTTTCTCCTGGTGCCTTCTGCCAAGCTATTATACCAGGCTCCAGTCCGACTTCACTAAAGTCCAACTCTGGTTTATTTCTCATCAACTTTTTTAAATGCCAAGAAGACAGTCTCCATGTCCTTTGGCACAAGGCAGAGACTTGCTAGGTTAAGTCACCTCCCCACCTTTCGCACCCTTGATGGGGCTGCTCTTGAGGACTCCTCCTCTTTCAGGTATCTTGGCATCTGGCTGGACAGACACCTTGACTTCTCTGTACACATTGATGCTGTTCTGAAAAAACTAAGGCCCAAGACTGGGGCCCTTTACAGAAACCGCAGCTACATCCCGCTCTTCGCCAGGCGTGAGCTGGTACAGAAGATGATCATGCCCATTTTTCACTATTGTGACATAGTCTACGATGCTGCCCCACAGTTCCACCTATCCAGACTGGACTCTCTCTTCAATTCCTTCTGTCATTTTGCTCTTGATACCCCTCCCCGCATCCATCACTGTGACCTCTACTGCTCTCTCAACCTCCTTCCCCTACACTCCCAGTGTGTGCTACATGGCACCAAGTTAATTTCTAAATTCTGGCTTGGATCTCTTCCTTTATATATATCTCCAGGGACCCTGGTTTTCCATTTTTACCGATAACAGCGGTAACAATCACAGAATCCTGTTTGGTTTGCGGATTTTGAATTCTTGTACCGGTGCCTCATGGAAATTGCATGTCACTGCACAGAATCTCTAAGATTTCAGTATCTTTTTAAATTTTTTTTATTTTCTCTTACTATGTCCCCTTCTCACAGCATCAGTCTCCACTTTTCAGAGATCCCTAGGCTGGGTATCACCTAGCTTCATCCCCAGGTAATGCTTAGCAGCTCCTGTGGGCCTTCCCCTATCCTGCCTGAATTGTACCCCCCCCCAAGGTGAGAAGGGAAGGGACACCTCCACACTCACTTAGCATGTTTCAGGCAGATCAGTGGGTCCCTCATGGAGCCTGGTTATGAAGTCTGGGGCACCTGGGTCCCCTTCTGCCAGTGGCCAATGTGGAGTGATTGTTCCTAGTTTTCTGGTCTCTGTCCCTGAGGGTCCTCCCCTCCTGATCACTCTGCAGCACCTTTGCTTCATCACCCGTGGTCACACAGGTGGTGGTAAAGAAGCAGGACCTGCAGCCCACCTTCCCTGGAGGAGGAGATCAGTCCCCAGGTGCTCAATCCTACTCCTCTGGCCAGACCTTCAGCAACCCGAGTTTGTTTCTGCTCCTGGGTCGCTGGCATTGCAAGGCAAGCAATAGTGCTACCGCAGCACCAGCAGGCTGACCCAGATTTCAGCATCTTAAAATGAATGCTGCTGTGCTTTGTATTCTTTCTGCTTTGCTGCATATAGAGTCAGTAAGGAAATGACCCACACTGCTTTGTTGTAATCAGCCATTCAGTTTAACCACCCATGCCTAGTGGTTAGAGTAACAAATGGTGATTGAACTAAGTACATCCAGCAGACTTTGGTTTGAGTCCCACAACCTCCACTTGCATACTGTGCGAATCCAAGCAAGTCACTTAACCTCCCCAGTGCTTTTAGGTCACTCCTTAAAACAGACAGTTCTACCTAGTGGGCCTTACCTGCTTTACAAAGAATATAAAAAAATACCAATATATGTTTACTACATCATAGAATAGTAGTCAGGGTACCATGTAATTTACCCAAGTTTTACTTGGGATGTAATGATTTTGTATAGGTAAAGATAAATGTTCAGATACATTTTATGTGTTTTATAAGCTTGTTTTTAGATTTTTGTCAGGTTTTTATTGCATTCTTTGCATAAAAGCATCTAGGTTGTAAATTGGCAAATGCAGGATCACTGTTACCAACTAATTTATTCAAGTTTATAATCAGTAGGGCCATCCAAAATCCTCAGTTGTTTGAATGAAAACTAGTCTGAATAAAAATATGTTCACAAAGAAGAAACTGCCTTACTACTTATAAGGTGTCAGCGTGGCTCAGTTGGTAGCACATCTGCCTCTGGACCAGAAGGTTGTGGGCTCTCGTCCCACACCGGGATTGGACTTGCACCTAAAAATTGCTGGCATCCGAGTGCAGTATTGGGGGGTGCTGTACTGCTGGGGTGTGCTGTCCTTCAGATGAGACGTTAAACCGAGGTCCCTTCTGCCCATCGTTAGTGTCCAGGTGGAAGTAAAAGAACCCAGGGCACTCTTTGCAAAGAGTAGAGAACATTCCCGGTGTCCTGGCCAACATTCCCCTTCCCATAAACCGGTTCATGCAATTATCCAGGCTGTGCGTGGGTGATGATTTGCGATTCGGCTGACATCACCACACATTCAGTCACTTCGCTACCAGTCTAGCATTGCTTGTAAAGTGCTTTGGATGTATGAAAAGTGCTATATAAATGCTGATTCTTCTTCTTCTTATGAAAAGACTTCACAGTTAGCACCCCATTTAGGTGAATTGGACCATTTACACCTTTTCCCCCACCTGCTGTTTCAGTCTCTGTGACAACAAAAAGTTTTCTGATTGACTGCTTCAACAAAAAGCAAATGTTAAGTATTTAAGAGTACTTATGTTTGGCCAGTGGATTTCGAAAGCACAGTCAATGACAAACAGAAGGTAAGACCCCAGGGGCTGTATGATGCTGGTGAGCAGAGTACTGTTCAATTCATATCCGAACAAGACATGAAAACTGGGAGACACCCTTTTCATGGACACCAAGTAAAAAAAAAATGCATTCACATGTCTGGGAGATGCAAGAATCCATTTGAAGGTCCTCCACTAATCACTTGTGGATTTTTTAGGTGAAGACAATTACTTCAAAGAAGCAAATTCAAGCAGATTTTTTTTTGCTCCTCCTACCCCCAGCCATCCACTCCTTCAGGCCTGCCAAGGCCCCCTACCACCTGCTGAGTCCCGACCACCATCCACTGACCCTTACTGCTGTGCTACCAGGTAACCCAAAGTAACCCTTCATTGAGTGGGCCCCTACCCCTGTGGGAGGCAACCAGAGGAAGAGAACTGCTCCAAAGAGCTTTCTGTGTATCCTCGGCATGGCAGGGGTCATACCAGACACATGTCTGAAGCTTCTGGCTTATGGAGGGACCAACAGCCATCCTTCGGTTGGTCAGAGGGTGTTTTCCCATTTTCTTGGGAGCATGACAGGCCACATGATGTCAAGGCACAAGCCAACGTCCATCATGCTCCCTCCTGCAGTGAGGGCTGACATGTTGTCATGCCTCTGGCCTCTACAACAGGCCAGCAAATGCTGAGCCATGAACCCAACCTCCCTCCCAGGAGAAGGTGAGTGGTTGTTGGGCACTCAAGCCTTCACCCACCAGCTGGCCCTCTAACACCCAAGTCTGTTCCCTAATCCTGATCAGCTGTGCCACAGGCAGAAATCCAATTCAGGCAGTTAAATTATAGATGGGGAAAAATCAAAGGTAGTCCACCTTAGCAGGGATAGTTCAGATTAATTCACTTCTGAGTTCTAACAAGCAAAGAGACCAAGTCATTTGTAACTTGTGCATGTGGGGTGTGGGTGTTGAAGAAAGGGGATCATAGTGCTGTCACTACTGCCATCATCCCAGAAGGATGTTGACTGCATTGCTGCTACTGCCATCACACCAAAGAGGTGGGGGCTGTAGTGCTTCTGCCATCACCACTGGCGGATGGGGAATGTAGTACTGCTGCCGTTCCACCTGAGGGATGGGGGCCATAGTGCTGATACTGCCATCACACATGAGGAATGGTGAATGTAGTACTGCTGCGTCTGTCACACCTGAAGGAGGGAGGTCGTAGTGCTGTTTTTGCTGCCATCACACCAGAGGTATGGGGGCCATAGTGCTGCTTCCATCACACTTTATGGATGGGGTCTGTAGTGTTGCTGCTGCCATCACATCTTGTACCTAAAATAACTTTAAATTGGTACAAGGATGGAAGGATGTGTAATAGTGGAGGTCAAAATTGCTAAAATGCATGTTAGCAGGGTTAAAAATTGTTAAATAAAGTACACAAAATCAAAAACTTGTAAAACTGGATTTGACTTAGCAGACACCAGTGACGATGTCATTTTTTACAATGTGCAAAACAGAATATGCCCTTTCTCAATCCCGGTAAACAAGTGTCTCTGTATATCTCCTCCTCTCTTGGCACCCCTACCCACTCCCTGTATTTCCTGAAATCACAGGCTGACACTAGTACCCTATCAGTCCCCTGCAGAACTACTTCCTCTGGTCAAAAAGCCTTCTCTTACCACTTGCCTAAAATGTGGAATGCACTCCCTCCACAAATCCACCACTCCTCCTCCCTATCTTCCCTTACCTCTGCTCTGCAGAATTACCCTACACCTAACTGCACCTGCTCCTGACCCTCTCCTTGCATACCAGTCTCCCTGTCTCCCTCTCACATTTTTCTCTCCCTCTCACTCTCCTCATTCTCATCCCCCTACCCCACCTGCACTTATGCTACCCCTTATAGACTAGCTCTTAAAAAGGTGATTGGATCCTATGTGTTCTCCCTTGCTGCATCTGCATCACTAGTGAACTGCCTGTAATGTATGCATTGTCAACTTTGCATCGTATGCTTTTGTCCCTGTACTAATTCTTTATGTATGCTGCTCCTATGAACTGCTAGTACAGTAACTGTTGCATCAGCCTATTATGTACTCAGTTGACATGAACCTGTTTTGAAATTGTATGCATCTATTCACCATCTGTTATGTATGCATCTAAGGGGGAGGGGGTTTAGGGGTTTATAGTCTTGGGAATGTTGGGGGAAGGCAGAGAAAGTTTTGCTATGTTTGTATTTTGTAACAATAATTGGTTTCTATACTCGTCAATGTCTTGTTTATGCTGTTGTATCTCTGCCTGAAATAAAGTAAATGTTAATGGAAAAAAAAAATGTATGCATCTAAGAACTCTCACTCTGTAAATCCCTCTCCCCATTCCCCCAGGACGTACCGTGAGATGAGCATTAAGTTGCTCAGTGTATCTTTCCTGGTGAAACAATTCAATAAATAAATAAATGACACCTTTGAGCCGAGAGCTCTTTTACAAAGGTTCCACATCAAGGCAATAAGGATAATAAGGTATAAAACATAACTTGATCATTACAATGAAACTTACAAAAAAAAAAGACAAGTAAGGTTATAATAATAGCAACCAAAGGCATTGTCAAGGAATTGTGTTGAGAGTTATTTATACAGTAGAAGTCATAAGTGGCGCAGTGAAGCTTTGTTAGGAGTGGGTTAGTGGAAAAAGAGAAAGAAGTGAGAGAGAGAGAGAGGAGGAGGGGAGAAATAGGGAGGGTGTTGCATTGGGTATGTGGTAGATGGGAAACAGCAAGAGAGGAGGAATGGGGGGATGAAAAGGAAGAGGAGACAGATTCATCCTATACTCAGTAATGGGGGGTAGGAGAGGAGGCGGAGGATCTGAGGCAGTGAGGATGGATGCTAGAGGGTAGTATGCCTGGAGGGGATTATAAGAAGCAATCACAGAAGGCACTAGCCACAAGGTGTTGACGTAGTTTACACTTAAAAACACCAATCGTGGTAATGTTGGAGAGTTCTGTAGGCAGCAAGTTGAACCAGGTGGAGGCTCTGACAAGGTAAGAGCACTGAGCTTGAGAGATCCGACAGCAAGGTATTGTAAAGGTTAGACTGTCCTTCTGCACTAATTTCACCAGCAGAATTCCACATTCTGCATAGCACTAATGTGCAGAAATACTTCTTCACAAAAAGGCTGCTGAATGACTGGACAGCCTGGCAGAAGTGGTAGTGAGGGCAAAGACTGTGGGGAGCTTCAAGAATGTGTGGAATAGGCAGAGGTGTATTTTAGGTAGAGGAATAGGAGAGGGAGTGACACCTATGAATAACTAGGGTCAGTGGTGACTGAATAGGCAGGGACAAGGGGCAGACTAGATGGGCCTAAAGGTCCCTTTCTGCTGACAAAATAAATGTTTCTATGTTTCTAAGTGTCTAAATGTAAGTGTGTATAGTACCAAGGCAATCTAGAAATTGCAACTGGTACTTCATCTCTAGTAATGGAACTTTATTGGGATTGTCACAAGTGCTTGACTGCTACATTCTTATATGTGCATAAGTTATGAAAATGGGAGCCAGTTTCTTTAAAATGGCATAACTCTTTGCTGGAATGAACATATTATGATATGCATGAGCATATTATTATATGCATTTTATATACTGATGCATAATACATTACTATATCAATAGCCTCAATAGTGTATATTCATACACAGTAGGTAATTTACAGTGTTATTTTATTAGCTATAGGTTTGCATATTATGTGGACACGCACTACATTTTAGGTTAGGCACATTACATCATCACTAAAGGTTAACACAAAATAGGAGAAAAATACTTTTAATTTTTCAAAGACTTTGGTAGGCTCTGGATTATGTTGTTCTGGTAACTCAAATACATGTTGATAATTTTTTATCCATCACTTTGACTATGTTATAACTTCTGCTAATAAAACTGTCTAGTTTAGAAGGTCCTGGTTCATTATCTGGTGTATGTCTATACAACTCAGAGATAGAGGCTGGACACAGCCTAGCCACGTAGACTAGTATAAGGTCATACAGTCATAAGTGAAAAGCAGATTATTTTACCTTGAAAATATATGGAGTCAGCAAGAGTTGGGCAGTAGTGGCTACCAGAAGTGTATATAAGCCAAGGGGTCTTATCATTCTGTATTATACAGACAAGGCATGTTAGTGTCATGAACTTCCATCTGTGAAAACCCTGTTGTGAGTATAAACTATTTTTTTAGTGTATCTAGCAACAGCTAGCCATGGTAATAGGGTGCTTATGATACAAGTATAGAATGTATTTTATACTCTAGGTTTGTGTGCTTGCAATAAAATGGTCTATGGGAATAGGAATGTTATATTGTACACCTGTATCTTGTTTGGTTTGAACCCTCATAATACAATTGAATTTTGTTATATTTTTTACAGGTTGTAAGATTTTCATTGATAATTCTAAAATAATTCTAATATTAAAAGTCAAAAATCCATCACTCTTGAATCTATAGGGCTAGAAACTTCTTTTTTAGATGAAAGATTGGATTCAGATAAGTTGATATAGTAGTCTAAGATATTACTACATCTACCATACATATTGTTGATACAGAAAAACATAACTTGGTTCACTCAATTTTTAAAGTCCTGTTATTTTTAACAACATATTGCTGTATATCAACATGCATAGGGAGGATGCGGTGGTGGAACAGAGGCGAAGACCCCTAGTTATACCTCTACACAAATTATACGCCAGTCTGGCAGAGTAAGGTTCTTCTATGATGGCACCCTCAGTGGAGACCAAGGAGAATGCTGAGGACATCCACAAAGGAGACCCACAAAAGGGTGGCAAGGGACACCACAGGGGAAGGAAACACCTTCTGATAGGGGACTCAATTGTTAGGGGGTAGAACTGGGGAAGGGAGGAGAGGAGGAGAGTAAGGTGCCTGCCTGGTGCCATGGCTTGAGGGACAAGAGTAATCCTCACGATTGCAGAAGCAGCATCACAGGAGAGGAACAAGATATCATTGTCCACCTTGGGACAAATGACCTAGCTAGGCATGGAATCAGTGCAGTGCAGGATGAATTTGTGGAGTTGGGGAGGGGCCTCAGACAGGTAGCAAGTATGGTTACCTTCTCAGAGGTGCTGCCAGTCCATGGCAGGGGTGAGAGCTGGGTACTGCACCATGCAGTTTAATGAATGGTTGCAAAACTGGTGCAGACACAGGGCTTTGGCTTCATTGGGGACTGGGGATACACCTGGAGAGATGAAGGTCTGTACTGGCATGATAGTCTGCATCTGTCCACAAAGGAACCAAGCTCCTAAGTGACAGGTTTAAATGCTTCCTTGGCAAGCTTTTAAACTAGCCGAGGGGGGAAGTGCTGATAAGAGGCAGGAAATTTCAAGCCTCCCCCCACAAAACATGGCAGGTAGTAAGGTAAACACTGAGGTACAGAGCTCAACAGAGGGCATATGGAACATATTCTAAAAGAAAGTGGGGGTTACTAGTGGAGTACCTCAGGGCTCAGTACTCGGTCCAGTCCTCTTTAACATCTTTATAGGTGACATTGCAGAGGGTCTGGAGGGAAAGGTATGCCTCTTTGCAGATGACACAAAGATCTGTAACAGAGTTGATACACGGGGGGGGGTAGAAAGGATGAGAAGGGACTTGTCAAGGTTGGAGGAATGGTCAGACATATGGCAACTTAGATTCAATGCAAAGAAGTGCAAAGTAATGCACCTGGGAAACAAAAACCTAGGAGAAGAGTACACAATAGCAGGGGAGGTACTAACAACAACAAAAATGGAAAGGGACTTGGGGGTAGTCATCTCAAATGACTTAAAGGTGGGTAAGCAATGTGAGAAGTCAGTAAGGAGAGCCAGGGGGATACTGGGATGCATAGGAAGGGGCATCACAAGTAGAAAAAGGGAAGTGGTTATCCCTCTGTACAGACAGTTGGTGAGACCCCATCTGGAATAATGTGTGCAGTTTTGGAGGCTCCATCTACACAAGGACATAGACAGGATGGAAGCAGTCCAGAGGAGGGCAACTAAAACGGTGCAGGGTCTGCATCAGAAACCATATGAAGAGAGACTGAAAAAGCTTAATATGTATACCCTTGATGAAAGGAGGGACGGGGGGACATGATAGAAACTTTCAAGTACCTCAAGGGAATCAACAAAGCCCAGGAGGGTAGCATCTTTCAGAAAAAGAGATGTGTAAGAACAAGTGGGCACAATTTATAGATAGAGGGGGGGACGGCTCAGGGCTAATGTGAGGACATTTTTTTCCATGGAGAGAGTGGTGGATGCATGGAACAGCCTTCCTGGGGAGGTTGTTGGGTCTAAAACAGTGGGGGAATTCAAACATGCATGGGACAGACATAAGGCAATTGTAGTGGGGGGTTGCAGGAAGTAGGCTGTTGGTCAACTAGAATCTGCAGCTTATCCAATAGGAAGGGAAATGGTCAGACTGGGTGGACCAAGTGGTCCTTATCTGCTGTCAAAGTCTATGTTTCTATGTTTCTATAGAAATGTAGCAACGCATGATAACTGTGTCACTAGGATCTCTTCAGGTCAATCAGATTCCAAGCTTTCATTCAAAAAAAAACAAAAAACTTAAGTTTCTATGCCTAACAGTTTAAATGTTAATACTTTTGAAATATAATTTCAGTAATTATAAAAGAATTATAAAATATCATAAAAGATTATATTTGAAAATACTTGGAAAATACTAGTGGTTGTTCTGTCTAAGAATAAACACATTCTTTTCTGGTTTTGTTAGTAAATCAAGTGTCAAATAACTCCATGGAGGCTGGCAATATTTGGGCCAGGATATTCATACGAACATATAAAAATTGCAAGCAGAAATTAGGCCTCTAGGTCTATTTAGTCTGCTAAAGTGTGCAGCTACCATCCTACTTTGCAGCTGCCCCTGCCCCTCCAACTCCTTCCCAAATACCCCTTCATCCTGTCCTATCTCCTTTTGAAACTACACACCATCCTACAGGATACCACTTCCTCCTGCAAAGCGTCCCAAACTGCCACTACTCTGTCTGTGGAAAAAGTGCCTCCTCATTTCCCTCTTATATCTACCTCCTTCCAATCTAAATCTATGCCCTCTCATGTCCCTTCCCTTCCTGAGCCTGAATATCTCTGCAGTACCAGACTTATTTATTCTCTTTAAGTACTTAAATGTCTCAATCATATTCCCTGATCCCTCCTCTCCTCTAGGGAATACATGTTCAATTCCCTTAATCTCTCCTCATAGGGCATATCCTGTAATCCTGGAATCAACTTCGTCACCCTTCGTTGTACCCCCTACAACAATCTCACATTTCTCTTCAGATAAAGGTGCAAGAATTGCATACAATATTCAAAGTCACTTTAGGCCTGCTAAATGAGTTAGTGACTCATTAGCACCACTTAGCACCTGGAATGCAGGGTATCAGTGGTTAATACCATATTGGATGGGGTACCAGGTTAAAATGTCATTACAGCATGGTTAAAAAACTGCGCTGTAAAAAAACAGCAACATGTAAAACATCTACAGGGATAGTATAGCACAATTAATGTTAGTGCTATCCCCGTAGCTGTTGACCATTGAGGGGAAAAGGAGAAAGGGAGTGTGAAGCTGA
The DNA here is from genome assembly GCA_016271365.2 of Neoceratodus forsteri. Taxonomy (NCBI): domain Eukaryota; kingdom Metazoa; phylum Chordata; order Ceratodontiformes; family Ceratodontidae; genus Neoceratodus; species Neoceratodus forsteri. The sequence continues at coordinate 468,062,895 of CM028129.1, forward strand.
GCAGCTACCATGGCATGGAGGGTAGGGCCCAGGCACGGAGGTCAGCAGAACATCTATGGAATGGGGTTTGACTCCCAGTCCAGGGATAAGTAATTTCATTCCATTTTTTTTGAGGACATGACTTTCCTGATGTTTTTTTCTCCCCCCTCCTGACTGATGTACTGCCTGTGTCCACCCCCACCCTTCATTTTTTGCACTCCACCCCCAGTTTTCTTTCTGGGGTCATCTCCCCTCCTCAATCATCTCCCCCAGCTGGTTCCTCCCCATCCCTAAGTTGCCTCCCCCCGGAGGTGATTAGATTTAGATCGGGGGATTGGGAGCAAAGCCACCCATAATGGGGATTGCAGGGGGCAGAGCCCTCCACAAACATACAGGACAGCTGTTTGTTTTCATGTGGTGCTATAGTAGCAGTTGGTGTTTTTGCCAAGAGCTACCATTGTTTTCGGTGTTTTGTACTGCACAGTTTTTGTATGTGCTGTTGGTGTATTCGATGTTTTGACATAGTGCCATTGGACGGCATGGTAAGCAAGTTGTTAACCCATTTGTGAGAGACTCAAACATATGCTTGTACCTATGCAAAGCAGCTGACTGCACCTTGCATATTGTTGCTCTGGCTTATTTGTAAGTTTTGCGATGCAATAACTAGTGGTTAGTGCCTGGCTAATTACCACCTCTCCAAATAAAATCCTATGACCAGTGCACTCCCAGCCACCCAACCCCCTGATCACCAACCCACAGTGTAATAATCTCAGTTTCCTTGGTGTCCAGTGCTCCCCTCACCTCCACATATGTCTGTAGACCTCCTCAAGTAGTCCAACTACATAGTGATTGGAACAACCCCTCCATTCACCTCCTTGGATGGTTGCCATTTGAATGACAGGGCAAAGTCACGTGTTTACTGTAGAAACAGCTGTCTCCACAGGTTTGCTATTTCCCTATCATTCTGATGGTGGCTGGCCAAGAAGATGAGCAGAGGGGCTCTGTCAGTCAGCATGGGGGGGTCAACATGGGGTGGTCTGTGGCCATATGGGGTACCACCAGGCACCAGAGAAACAGATTCATATACAGGTGACCATACAGGGGAATCCTGGACATTAGGGAAACAGATTCATATTTGGACAGCCATGCAGGTGGGTGGGAGAACCATTTGACACCTGGGAACCTGAGATTCATATATGGGTGTCTATGCAGGGCAGCAGAGGGACCACTGGACAGCAGGGAAGCTGTGATTCATATACAGGCATCTATGTGGGGGGGCTGAAAGACCACTGTACACCAAGGAAAGTGACACTTGGTCACCAGTACAGGCAGCTTTGACAGACACTGGCCTGTAATGACGCCTTAATGTGTTGCAAATAACCCCATAGCACCTTGTTACCACTTTGGCATCATGTGCAGATATAGGGTATGATTATGGAAGATTGCACCAGAGGAACAATTGCCATTTGTGGACACTAGAGATGCTGTGAAGTTATAATTTGCTAGCAAAATTCTGGCAAAGTCGCCAAATTTACCCTGCGGAAAATTTTGCAAAGTTGACTGCTTGTTGTGGAACTTTGCTGGCTGACTTCACCGGTAACTTCACCATTAACTTTGCCATGCGTTTCTTAAGGAGAAGTTGGGGAAAAAATGGCTTTGTCACATGACTCACTTTCTCCAGGTCACATAGGAGACTCCAGTCAGGCAGGAAGTGACTGATTCTGTTCCTTTTGTCAGTTTTTCTAGTTGTAGCTGGCTGATCTGAGCAGGAGAGATCAAGGTGGTGTGATTTACTGTTACAGTACTTTGTCTTTATGCAGTAGTTTAGTTTCCAAATAATTCCTTTCTTTACTTTTCTGTAGATCTGTTGTGTGTTTATAATCTTTTATTTTTTGTAAGTTTAGATTTGGTTTTGTGTATAAACTGTATGTGTGTGTGTGCATGTGAGTGTGCCTCTCTCTCTCTTTCTCAGTCTTAGTTTCTTTGTATTTTTTTTCTGTAAGGAAAACATCTTTTTTTTCCTTTAGAATGGAGGGAATCACTGGACAACGTGGCCAAAAGGGTGGGGCAGCTGTTCACCTCAACAGGCACACATTTCAAAGAGGGAGTGAGGCACTCCCGACCCCCAACCACTTCCAGCTGAGGATGGAAGTGGCACTATTCCCTTGCAGAAGCAGCAGCAGGAGCCTGTGGTCCCTGACCCCCCTCATGATGTTAGCATCACCAGCCACTACACCCCCAGCATGGTGAGCAACCCACCACCTCCTCTGGAGCCCCCCTAAGAGCAACAAAAGAGCTTTGCCATATGGGATGCTTTTCCACTCAATGCTGCAGATGACAGTGTTGTCATCTGCAAGGTCTGTGGCTGCAGTGTACACTGTGGTAAAAAAGGAGCCACCTGGGGACTGGCAGGCAAAGGACCCACCTGAATATTTACCACTGGGCACAGTGGCAGGCCAAGCAGCAGGAGGTGGTGGCAGCAGAAACAGCAGGCAGTGGTGGGGTGACAATGTGGAAGGGGGAGCAGCATGTGGTAGGCCATTGTACTGTGAGTTGGTGTGGTACTGTAGGACTTGCAGTAGACAGCCACAGCAGCAGCCATCAGGACAGCAGGTGGCAGCACCTGTATCGTGCCAACGTCCAACAGCCCTACCACCTAGTGACCCAGCAGCACCCAGCACCCAGGCAGAACTGGCTGTCCTGTGGGACAAAGTGCAACATCTTCCTCATGACTTTGACCAGTTTTACCAGAAATTTAATGAGGCCCAAAGTGATATGCAGAAAATGATGGCCGACCAGGAGAAGATTTTGAACCTCGTGGTGGAGCTGCATGGTGGTCTAACAGTGCTGCCAGTGGTAGTGGTGGGAGACAATAACTTTTCTTGTATTTATTTTTTATTAGTTCCAGACTGTCTTTCTCTTAATAGTAGTACCCCCAAAAAAGACACAAAGAAATAAAAATGTTAAAAAAAAGACCAAAAATCTTTTCTATCCTCTTCCTCTCTATCCTCTTCTTTAGTTATCTAAAATATTTCTTTCTCAATGTTTTGTGTTATATTTTGTGGTCCCTATTTTCAATCCTTTCCCTTGTTCACTCCCTGAATTTGTCCTTTGTGTAGTATTCCCCTTGCTCTGACCCTGTCTTGTCCTGTGTTATTGTTTGCACACATGAACAACTTTCCTGACTAGTTTTTGTGTTATTGCTTAACATGTGTCCTCCTATTAGGCACAAATGTCAAATATTGTCCCCAGTAAAAAAAAAAGTTGTTTCCTGATGCTATGTGATGTTGTGGCAGTGGTGGTGTGCAACTGCTCAAAGAAGTTGACAAGAATCACATAAACATGAGCAGTGTTCTTGAGGAGTTAAACATAAATCTGGTTTTAGTGCTTAACATGTCTCCTGCACTCACCGCAAATGTTGAGTTGTGTCCCTCCCCAGTTCAAAACTGCTTTCTTGCTGCTAGTTGCCTCTTGTTGCTGTGCTGAGCAACAGGCTACAGAAGTCGAGAAAAAACACATGAGAAAATTTCCTGAGAAGTGAAACATAATTGTTGTGGAAGTCATGAATTTTAATCCTCCCACTACTTGAGTCAACACAAATGTCATGTGACTGTGTTTACAGTGAAAATATGCTTCAGGTCAAGAAATGGACTTGAATGAGGAGAAGTAAAGTTTCATTATATTGTGTCAAGAAATTGCGGTGATGATGTCCATATATGAGAAAACGTGATGAGTAGGTGTCCTCCTGCTGCCCTGCTGCTGCAGTTGATAGAGGTGCTGGTTGCTGCACTGCTGTATCTGCTCTTGATTATGTTGTCAAAGAAGTTAAAAACTGCACTCCTCAGCTGAAGATAGATTAAGCAGATTTTATTATTAAAAAGAATGCCCAGCCACCATTAACTGGTCCACCAACAACAACCTTGACTGGTTTCATACTCACAAGGATGAGATCACAGTCAGTTACAGGTATTTAATTCTAATATTTTAAAGTGACAGTGTTTAGTTTCCAATCTTACTTATAACTAAAGTGCCTTAGTGCTCAACTACTGCAAAACTACAACAGTAAAAACGTAATGAACCCTAAACCAAACTAAATGTGTCCTAGCAGCAGGTAATTGCTGCAGTTCTATACGAATGGTAATCCTCATGTTAACATACAAGACAACTGTTGCCACTGTAAAATACAGTACAGTATCTAATCCAATATAATTTTACTTTATACCAACTCCTGGGACTAAGACATTTTTTTCCCAATAGGAGGAGGATGATCAAAGGATTTCATGCCAAAATGTGCAGAGGAAGAATTAAAGAAAAACACAGTTAGACTATATATATATGCAGAAGGAAGATTAGTTTAACAAATTATTTCAAGCATCGCTTAAAAAGAGAGTCAAGCAGCTTGGTGTGCTAATGGAACAAACACACAATTTGTAAACTACCTAATTTACCTTTTCATACAGGATAGTAGGTCAATAACGATCAGTTTATCCTGATGCCACCAGAGGGCCCAGGGAATAACATTCTTTCAATTTCAATAGGTCATCCAGGTTGCCCTCTTTGGTACCAAGCTATACCACCTCTAAACCACATAATTTGAATGTGTGATCAATGTCCCTACATCTGGTGGTTCTTCAGTGATGTGACAAAGCACTCCTATCATTATGGTGTAAGATGGACCTCATATGCTCCCCTATGCGTTTTTTTAATGGGCATGTGGTTTTTCCAACTTAAAAGGCGTCACATTGGCACGTGGCCAAGTAAAGAACTTTTTCAGTAATACAGGTAATGAGGTCTCTGATTTCATATGTTTTCTTGCTGTTGCAACTGGTGAAAGTTTGACACTTAAGTGTCAAGTTACAGTACTTATAATTCCCACAATGTTGTGTACCTTTAGGCAGTGGGTGTCTGTTGGTGTTGGCTCCTTGTGTTTTTGGTAAACAGCTATGCATCAATCTATCCTTTAGATTGGTTCCTCTTCTGTATACCACTCTAGGTCTCTTGCCCACCACTTCCTCCAGCAATGCTCCCCCAGTATGTTCCACTTTGAGTTAACAATTCTCTGTATCTCAATGGAATACCTGGTGTAAGTAGTTGCAAAATTGGTCCTAGGTGACTCTTCTACTCATGCTTGTTGTATCAACAGACCATCCCTGTCCATGCCACTAACCACCCTGAAAGCTGTATCCACTATATTTCCAACATAACATCTGTTTCTAAATCTACCACACATTTTTGTACCATTAGCTACATAGTATTCTCCTTCACTGCAGTTCCCACGTAATCTTCCTTCTGTATATGTACTCTAATTGTGTTTTTCCTTAATTCTTCCTCTGCAAGTTTTGGCATGAGATCCTTTGATCATACTCCTCCTACTGGGAAAAATACTGTTATGGTCCTAGGAGTTGGTATAAAGTAAAACAATACTTTATCTTTAGATACTGTACTGTATTTTACAGTGGCAACGGTTATCTTGTATGTTAACATGAGAATTGCCATTAGTATAGCACTGTAAGAATTACCTGCTGCTAGGACACTTTTAGTTTGGTTTAGGGTTGATTCAATTTTTACTGTGGTAGTTTTGCAGTAACTGAGCACTAATGCACTTTAGTTATAAGTAAGGTTGGAAACTGAGCACTGTCATTTTAAATATTAGAGTTTAATATCTGTTACTGACTATGTGCTCTCATCCTCCTGATGACGTACCTGTGAGCACAAAACTGCTCGAAGTTGTTGTTGGTGGACCAGCTAATGGTGGTTGGGCATTCTTGTTAATAATAAAACCTGCTTAATTTATCTTCAGCCGAGGAGTGCAGTTTTTTGCTTCTTTGATTACTCCATTTGATTCTCATACCCTCTTTCACTGTGGAGCTGTTTTGCTTCATCTCTTGATGATGTTGTCTGACAACATTGTGTTGACAAGTGTTCTAGGATTCTGAGGAATCATAGCAGAGAAGTTAGCCATCCTGTGACGTCCTGTCATGTTGTGCAGAGTGGAGGGAATAGCTGAAGGAGATGTTGCTGTGCTGCTGCTGCATGCTGCTGTGGTTGCTGTGAGAAGTACTCTTGCCTGGTGTGGATGTATCATACATACTACATAAGTATGTGTTTTTTTTTCTTTGCATTGTAAGAGGGGTTGTTATTGTTATCATCTGAAGTCTAATATGTTTATACTACTTTTACAATTAATTTTCAGGTATGGGTGATGATGACATCATAATGCTGGAAAGCTATAATGTGGATGTTGGAATTCACCACATTTTCTAAATACAAAGGTAAGTATGTTTTTTTTTTTCCAGGGTGGGGTTAAATCAGTAATGATGTGCAGCTGTGACAATAATTGTTTGCTGTTTGTGCTGGTCTACTTTCAGGTAATTTTTCTCCACATATGTCTGTCTCTTGCTGCTGCTGTGAACACAAACATATGTGACCTTTATTTTGGGGTGGAGTTGATCATGTTTCAGAGCAAGTCCATAAGGTAAGTATTTGTTTTCCTTTTTATTGGGTGGTGGGCACTTGTAACAATTCTCACCATTCCTTCTTAATTTTCTCTGATTTGCAGGTACGCAATTCTTTCTGTCAATCATGTTGAGTGCCATTATGTTTCATTGGTCCAGCCTATACCTTTTTTAGGTACTTTTAGAAATTGAAAGTAACCATAGAGGATAAGCATGAAGTTATTGTTTTTTCTTGCGTGGGATTAAGTTAGTGGTGCTAGGATAGTGCCCCTGTGGAGCCGACTGTGCTCCATCTGATGGTGGCACTATCCAGACAGGATCCAACCTGGGATCCAGCCAAATTCATAGGTCGGATCCCATGTTATCTGATGCAGGACCCAGAGATCCCAGCACTGGATTACTGGATCTGGAGTCAGATAATGCAGGATTCAACTTGAATCCGGGGGGGGGGGTTAGGAACCATGGTCAAATAGCTGCCACTATTTGACGGATCCAGTATCCTGCCAAAATGACAGGTATTTGGTGGATCCAGATTGCTCAAGATACTATCTGACCAACAATAGGTTAAGTCAGTAAAGACCTGCTGTTATGAAAGTAATTGTTTTCTCTTTGTGATGATCCACTTTCAGGTACTTTTCTCTGCATATGTATGTCTCTTGCTGCTGCTGTGAGCACAATGTGTGACCTTTATTTTGGGGTGGAATTGTTCATGTTCTAGAGCAAGTCCATAAGGTAAATAGTTTTTACTTTTTATTGAAGGGGAGACACTTGTAACAATTCTCTCCGTTCCTTCTTAATTTGCTCTGATTTTCAGGTACACAGTTCTTCCTTTCAAGCATGTCATCTGCTGCTGCGCTTCATGGGTCCAGCCTGTACATTTTTTAGGTGCTTTTAGAAGTTCAAAGTAACCATAGAAAGAAAGTATTACTTTTCTTTTTCTTGGTTTTGTCCTATAATTCACTGCTATATGTTTTGCAGATGGCTGAGTATTGTACATGTTTTCTGTCATTGTTTCTGTAATTATACATAGGTACAGTAATTTTCCTCATGTGTCTTTGGCTCTGCTGTCTGTGCTGTGACTACCTCCAGGTCAGGAAGGAGCAGGTGTGTGGATGATGGATCATCAAGGTGATGGATGGTTGCTTGAGCTGCACTGAGGGCCCTGGTTTCAGGAATGATACAGCAACACAGAAGACCTGTGAAGAAAAAGAAAAAAAATTATTCTGAGTATTTACTGACGTTCAAAATGTGACCTTGGATTGTGTCTGCATAGGGTGTGCCTGTTGTGAAGTCCTCATCTTTGGGTACCACAGTGCCTGTAACCACTGTGAAAATCTAGGATAAATTATTTTAGTCCAAGCCTGCACGGATGACACTGTAACCTCTGTGACATGGAAAGCCAGTTCTGAGTGCTGTATCATTTTTTTATATATAAAAATGTATTACTGACTGTCTCTGCTGAAAAATCTGGTGCTCTTAGAATGACCTCACTCTTCCCCCCCTCACAGGTTTCAGCTGAGAGATGAAAGCCATGAGCAAAATGGTGAAAACAGCGTGTAAGATCACATGCACAGGTTTTAGAGACAAGGTGTTACATGAAAGGCCTTAATCAAGGACCTCCTGTATTTTTCTGAGTTAATTACAGCGGAACACTTGTCAACACAATGTTTTCAGCCAACATCAGCATGGGAGGGACTGGGGGAAATACCTTCCCCATCTGTTGTTTGCATACAGGGAGGTGCCCCAAGAGTCAACAGGATTCTCCACCTTCGAACTCTTATATGGACGCCGGGTATGTGGGCCCTAGACTTGATCTGGGAGGACTGGGAAGGCAAGCACACCACCCAGAGGACTCCCATTGTGGATTATGTCCTTAGGTTTAGGGAAAGGTTGAAGGAGCTTATGGGGACAGCCCAGAACAACCTAGCAGCTGCTCAACAGAAACAAAAAGTGTGGTATGACCGCAGAGCCAGAGCTTACTCATACATGGTGGGTCAGGAAGTCATGGTCCTTATTCCGGTCTGGAAAGACAAGCTGCAATCTGAGTGGGCAGGACCATACAAAGTGGTTAGGAAGGTAAATGACATGATCTACATTGTGGAGTTACCTGACAGAAGACAGACTGAAAGGATGTACTATGTCAACATGATGAAACCATATGTAAATAGAGCTGACATGGTGTTTGCAGTGTGTAGTCATGGGGAGGAGGTGAAGGATGAAGGAGACCCCCTTCTGGACTTGCTGGAGGAAAGCAAGCGGGAGTCCTCTGTGGAAGCAGAAAAATTGTCTCCCCAGCTGGCCCCAGAACAGATCCAGAAAGTAAGGGAGGTTTTGGCAGACTTTGACCCATTGTTTAGCACCAAGCGTGGACTAACCCCCTTAGCAACGCACGATGTGGAGACAGGGACACAGACGCCCATACAGTGGAGAGCATATCAGGTGTCAGATGCTGTCCAAAAGGACATTAGGAGGGAAGTGGAGGAGATGCTGGATTTAGGGGTAATCCAGAGATCCGACAGGCTATGGGCCTCACCCGTAGTCCTTGTGCCCAAGCCAGATGGCTCAACTCATTTCTGTGTGGACTATCATGGACTGAATGCAGTCACAAAGTCAGAAGTCCACCCGATGTCCTGGATGGATGAACTCCTGGACAAGTTGGGAGGGGCGACCTACCTTACAACCATTGACCTTACCTTGGGGTATTGGCAGGTAGAATTGACAGACAGAGCTAGGGAGAGATCGGTCTTCATCACTCCAATAGGCTTATTTGAGTTTAAAGTAATGCCTTTCAAAATGAAGAATGCCCTGGCCACTTTCCAAAGATTGGTGAACCAGGTGTTAAATGGTGCTGAGGAGTACGCTGTGGCTTACCTGGATGACATTGACATCTTTAATACCAGCTGGGAGGAACACCTATCCCATCCTAGGGAAGTGCTGGACAGGATACAGAGGGCTGGGCTCACTGTCAAAGACAAGAAGTGCCAGGTGGCCATAGGAGAAGTGGCATACCTTGGGCATGTGGTAGGCCAGGGACAGCTCCGTCCTAACCAAATAAAGATAGAGGTGATCCAGGTGTGGCCCAGACCAGAAACCAAGAAGCCAGTCAGGAGCTTTCTAGGGACAGCAGGGTACTACAGGAAATTTGTACCCAATTACAGTGCCCTGGCTGCTCCCCAATCTGATCTGACAAAGAAAAAGATGCCACAGGAAATTACCTGGGGCCCAGCCTGTGAGGAAGCCTTTACCAGACTAAAGGAGGCACTGTGCAGTGCTATTATTTTGACAAGTCCTGACTATAGCAAAACCTTTATAGTTCAGACAGATGCCTCAGACATGAGTATTGGGGCAGTACTGATACAGATGTGCAGCCAAGGGACAGATCACCCAGTATTGTACCAGAGCAGGAATTTGCTTCCCAGGGAGCAAGCGTACTCCACGGCGGAAAAGGAGTGTCTTGCAATAGTGTGGGCCCTAAAGAAATTAGAGCCATACTTGTATGGGCAGCATTTTGTGGTGCAAACTGACCACAACCCCCTGGTTTGGCTGACGCAGATGGGGAAAAACAATCGTAGATTATTAAGTTGGAGTCTCGCTTTGCAAGGTTATGATCTGACAATCATACATAGGGCTGGAGCGAAGAACCAGAACTCAGATGGGCTGTCTAGGGTCTATGAGGAGTGAACTGATTTGGGAAGCTCATCCCATGTAGGGGATAGAACCCCCAAATTCAGAATAGGTGGGGAGGAATTGTGACGTGGACAGCCAGTTCTGAGTGCTGTATCATTTTTTTTAATATATAAAATGTATTACTGCCTGTCTCTGATGAAAACTCTGGTGCTGTTAGAATGACCTCACTCATCCCACCCCCACCCCTAGGTTTCAGCTGAGAGATGAAAGCTATGAGTAAAATGTTGAAAACAGCATGTAAGATCACACACACAGGTTTTAGAGACAATGTGTCACAAGGAAGGCCTTAATCAAGAACCTCCTGTTTTTTTTCTGAGTTCATTACAGCTGTAGTTGCTAAGATAGAAGATCATATCCATTTTATGATGGAGGGAAAACCTAGCTTATGACACAGGAGTGCAAAAATCATAAAGACGCTTTCATGTCCTGAAAGGGAGAAGCTTATCACGAGATCAAAGAGATGTCATTTGAAGAACATATGAGTCATGCTGAGGACTGCAAAATTAATGCTTTGAAAAGACATCTTGTTTTTTAGTTAGATATATTTTTATATATAATCTGACAGAGGAGGAGCTAGATGATCTCAAACAAAAGGGGTTGGCAAATACAGTTTACTTTAAGGAATAATTCTCTTTTACTTAGACACTTTACCTAGACTCTGACCAAAAAAATATCCTTGAGCACATTTAAGCAGATATTTAGAGGTAGAGATGAATCTAAGTATTGTAGGTAGGAACTGTACTGTTTAAACCTTGTTTTTTTTTAAAGATTTGTATGTCTTGTGACATAAAAGTTCTGTATTTTGGTGTTTTACATATTTTTATCTATTTTTAGTAAAACTCTTTTTAGAACATATTTGCTCTGTCTTTGAATTTCTTTTAGTTGTAAGAAAGTATATATGGTTAAAGCAGACAATAGACTTAAGCTTGAAGGGTGATACCAAACTGGAAAGAGAAGCGTTTTAAATCTGAGGTCTTTATTAAAGTTTTTAAGGGTTCATCTCTATATACATGGTTAGGTGCCTGTAGGCAAAGATATCTGGCCCCCCAAAGACAGAAATATCTGCGCCTGTACATTGGGTATGCTAGCAAGAGGTTAACAGTTTGAATCCCTCCAAGACTTGAGACCAAAGGTTGATCCGAACTCACAAAACAGACAAGAGGGTTACCTTGTTCTGTTAAACTGTTCACAAGACTGCACTCTGAGGTTGGCACTTTGGGAGCAGAGGGCCTGACCTGCTGAGTGGGTTTGTGACAACCTCTATCCTAACAGTTCTCCACACTCAGATGCTTCCCAAACTGTAAAACACTGATGCCTGTAAATAGATATGATGAATTCCTTTGTCTCCAAATTTTCCCACTGACCATTGCTGGTGCTGGAACCATGCTTACTTGTGAAAATGGAGAAGACAAAAATTATAATAATGAAAAACAGTAAATCGTACTGATAACTGTACAGTACTGATGCTTGTCATGTTGGCACCAGCGGTGCCAGTTTTCCTGGTCTCGACAGTGATTGCTGAGCTTATGGTGAAACCTGCAATGAGACAAAAGAAAAGAATGAACATTTTAATATCATCATGAAATAAGGTGAAAGGCATTTTCTCTGCTGCTGCACACAGTGTCATCTGCATCCAAATGGAAACAAGCATTTGTCAACGCCAAATGTTTGCTTGCTGGCATTGGCATTAGTAGTGTAGGAGTTACATTGCTGCATAATAGGAATGGTAGTGAAGTACTGAACTGAAGCCAACCCCACCACCACCCTGCAGATACTGACAGGCATTGGGGTGTGCCTTTGGGTCATCAGGCATAAAGGCCACGCCATTTCACCACACCCTACCCTGCAGAGACCAACAAGTGTCACAGTGTGCCTTGGGGTCTTTGTCCCTTATGTTCACCCCATTCCATCAAGAAATATGGTGAGATGGGTGCAGTACAGGAGAATGGATTGAACTTTGGGGCTGAAGAGTCCAAGGCACACCTCAATGTCTCTCACTGGCTGCAGAGTGTGGGTGGGGGTGGAATGGTATGAGCATTACAGGCTATAATCCCAAGTCACACCCCTGATGCCTGTCAGTCTCTACAGGGTGAGGCATTATGGTCATAAACCCTAATGCCTCAGGTGTTCGTTAGTATTTTTCACTCCAAATTTTCAACATGGTTTTTTGGTACCCTCACCTTATGAACAGTGGCAATATCAGTTTGTTAGTCAAAAGCTGATTTTGCACAGCGACTATGCCATTTGGCATTACAGGTGTGAAAACACATTTCAAACAGGATGTAAAAAAGGACAGCTGTACTGCTCATGGGGAGGTGTAAAAAATGGCAATGTTGAAAATCTGCAGTGAAAATATTTAAAAAACTGGTGAAGCCATGAGCGTGTGTAGAAACTGCACAACACACACCCATAATGTAATTAGTTTGGGGATTTTTTACACCAGATTGCCAACACAGGCATTTTGGGACATCCACTCATAAACAGTGTCACTATGATTTTCTTAATCTGTCCTGAACAGTGATTTCCCACAGTGACCATGCATTTCTGTGCTGGAAGTGCAAAAACACATTTCAGCCATGGTGTGAAAAATGGCAGCTGTACTGTTCATAAGGAAGTGTGGAAAAATGCCACTGGTGAAAATCTGGACTGAAAATATTACAAATTCATGAACTTACAAGGGTGCATGGAAACAGTGCAATGCTCACTCATAACACAGTCATTTTATGGACGTTTGTAACCAAATTTTTAACATACCCATTTTAAGACCTCTGCTCATGAACAGTGTCACTGTGATTTTCTTAATCTGTCCCAAACATTGATTTTGCACACCGACTGCACCATTGTGCGCTACATGCGTGGAAACACATTTTTGGTGAGATGTGAAAAATGACATCTGTACTGCTCATAAGGAGGTGTGGTAAAATGGCAATGTTAAAAATCTGGAGTGAAAATATTAAAAATTTGCCAACTTATGAGCGTGCGTAGGAACTACGCAACACATTCTTGTAAATCTTTCATTTTTAGGAATTCTCTCACCAAATTTTCAACATAGGGTTTTTGGAGGCCTGCTTCATGAACTGTGACACTGTTGTTTCATAAATCGGTCCTGAAAGGTGGTTCCGCGCAGTGACCTTGAAATCACCTTTTAGGGCTGATTAAAGCCATGACAGTGCCAGAATTCATGAGGAGGGATCCCAAAAACTCCATGTTCAAAATTTGGTGCCAAAATTCCCCAAAAATGCCTGAGATATGCATCAAAGTTGAAAAAAACAATTTATTCCATTATACAGCTTACCGGCATTTCCTCAGTTCGCTGTCGGCTTTGAAGAGTGCAGGCTTGTTCCCAGGCAACCGAAGATCATTGCGCCGGCCTCCAGAAGTAAGTATGGGGTGAGGTGGGGGTGTGGGGAGGCAGGGTCCATGGTGGGGGATCAAAACAGTCATCGAGGGACCATTTTTTCTTATAGGGCATTTTTTTTTAAAAAAGACACAGGACTTTGGCCATGCTGGGATGGGCTCCCAGCGTGGCAGCTGGAAGGCTGTTTGGGGGGGTGGTGGAGCCGACTGGGAATTGGGCACCCCCATCGGTCATACAGACTGTTGCCATGCTGGGGTGGGCTCCCAGTGTGGCACCTGCAATTCTGTTGGGGGGAATACAGTGGAACCAACAGGGACTGTGCACCCCCATCAGCCTTACGGAACTGTTGCCATGCTGGGGTGGGTTCCCAGTGTGGCACCTGAAACTCTGTTAGGGACGAGCTGAAGGGGGATTGGGCACCCCCGTCGGCCATACAGTGTGTGGGGGGGAGCGCATGAGCACGTTGGGGTGGGCTCCTAGTATGCTACTCATTATGGGGGATGGAGCTGTGTATGACAGCTTATTCAGTGCAATGCCAAAGTGTAGGCACTTTGCATACTGCTGATGCGGCAGTATGCAAATTGCCTACACGGTACCACATTTGACTGCAGCAGTTTTTTGCCTTCATCTGTGCACCACTGCATCTAAAGGACTGCCATAGACAGCTCCGACATTCATTGGTGGGATGCGGCCATGCTTGCAAAAGGCAGCAGTGCATTGGAAGTGAGGGAAGCACACCTGCGAATTCTTGTATGATGGCACTATGTTTCTTGCACATGCATGCAAGCAAACATAAAAAATGTCCTTTTCTCAGCTGAGTCACCTGTGATGAAAAAGAATGTAAAGAACCTGTCCTTTTCTCAGCTGAGTCGCCTGTGATGAAAAAGAATACAGAGCTCCTTGTGTCATCTGGCCTGAGCTAAAAAACATCAATTAATTTGCCCACATTTTTCCACTGTCATCTGAGCAGTGAGGAAATCTCTGTATCATCATGTATATAGCCACTTTACATCTCTACACCTGGAATTAAAAGTGATTCAATTAGGCTGTCTCCAAATGTATCCAGTGTCCACTGATGGAGTTGATGGACCCATGTGTACACAGAGAAGAAAAAATTATAACTATTTCAAAAAATAAATTGTGATGACACTTACAGAACAGTACTGTTGATTGCCATGTTGGCACCAGTGGTGCTATTTATCAGGGGGATTCCTGGCCTCACATGGTGTGCTGATGGTGAAACCTGCAGGGAGACAAATGGAAAGACATAAACTCATTTTGAAGTAATTTCTGCATAAGGTGGTGCTCTTTCATCCTCTGCCTGCTCAGGCTAAGGACTGGAATAGAAGGATAAGCACTGTGAACACAACTGAAAGTGACTTATTTTTCATCACTAAAAATGAAGACAGGCCATGGAGGTGGAGCAGAGATCTTTATGTCTTGATGAGCTGCTGGCTGTATGGTCAGCTTGAGGGCTAACAAAGCTAGTAGGCTGACTGGTAGCAAACAGCTGCATCACTCTTCTGGA
Organism: Neoceratodus forsteri; assembly: GCA_016271365.2. NCBI lineage: Eukaryota > Metazoa > Chordata > Ceratodontiformes > Ceratodontidae > Neoceratodus > Neoceratodus forsteri. The sequence goes on from CM028129.1 coordinate 468,077,902, forward strand.
ATTACTGGCCCAAGATGTGCTGTCATCATGGCTGAGTGGTTATAGGTACACTGGAGGAGGAGGACAAGGAGGTGGAGGCAACATTGATGTATTGTAACTGTTTATTGTGGAGCAAGCATCATATCATCTGCCTTGTTAGTTTTCAGCATCTTTTTTTGGTAGTATGACTGTAAAGGCCCATGCTGTTACACTCTCTGGCATAGACAGGCTGGAGGACAAGGAGCAAGAGAAGATTGTGGTGAAATCTATTTCTGCCTGGAGAATGCATGATGATTCACCTAGTAGTGGTTAAGGTCACAGACCGGTTGGTACTTGGTAGTGCACTGTCATGGTTGGCAGTACTATTTGTATCAGTGTGGCGGATGAAGCAGTTACATTGAATGGCTCGGTGGACACACAGGAAGGAAGTAGGTAGAGGTGGAAATGGTGGTGATGATGTTTACTGCTTCAAACTGGAGTGGGACATCGTGTCTTGACATCTGAGGTACTGTAGCAAAGCAAGAGTAAGGAAAATTTAAATGACCAATGGCAGGCAGCAAACACTTCCCCCAATAGGGATCAGTAGTGTCTCTGTACAACTACTGTAGAAGTAGTTAATAAAATGTCCATTTTTTGTCTGTAACAGGGATTAAATAACAGGATAAGATGGTTGGGTTAAGCAAAATTAAACTGAACTGCAATGGCAGTGAACACCTCCCCTGGTAGGGATCAGCAGTGTCTCTGTACAACTACTGTAGTAGTAGTAGTAATTAATAAAATGTCCCTTTTTATGTGGAATGTGGATTAAACAACTGGATAACAGGGTAGGGTTAAGCAAAATTAAACTGAACAACAACAGCAGAGAACACCTCCCCCACTAGGGATCAGCAGTGAGTTTTTAGACAACTAATGCAGTAGTGTTTAATAAAATGTACTTTGCTAATATAGAACAGGAACTAAACAATGGGGTAATAGCCAGGGCAAGGATAATCAAATTTAACCTGAATAACAGCAGATAACACCACAACCCACATACACTCAATAAAACAAAATCATGGATCAACAAACTTTGTATAACAATAACTTAAAAGACTATATTGAGTGGAAAGGGGGGTATCCTATTTCAGCCTTGTTCCATTGCCACATCATCTAGGAAGCAGCCCTCACAGTCTTCCAGATGAGTTGCCATGGGGTGGGAATTCTCTCTGCATCGCTGCTTCATCCACCTCGCTGCTGGTAAAAGCCTTGGCAGTGTCAACGTCATCATCGTCACTGAGACAAAGTTCATGAGGCAACACCGTTGACATCACTGTGTTATACGGAATGTGCCCCTTATTCACTATTATGAATATTAGCATGGACGCATTTTTGGGTGACAAGTTGATCCTCCTGTCACGCACGATAGCCCCAGCTGAACTAAACACTCATTCCACACTGACACTGGATGGTGGTCAGCTCAGGTATTTAACAGCAACTGATGCCAGTGAAGGCCAGTCACTTTGCAGCTCCAGTACAGCAATGGCTCCTCAGTAATGCCAAGGTGCGTTGTGTCCCCTGTATATAGGCATCTACCATTTGTTGCACTGCCCTGAGTCCAGCTGCCTCATCAGTCTCCTCCTCCTTTTCTTCCATGACTTCCACTCCCACCTGATACAGAACATCCCAAATGGGAATACTTGACATGTTCTGCTGTAACTTGCAGATTTTGTCAGATTGTGTTCCCTGTGAGCTGCTGGTGGTAGCAACATGTGGTGTCTGTGCAGTCTGTGCCTTCTGTGCCTTTTGCCTCTATGTATCATATACCCATCTAATTAGGTACTCAGTCAACCTTTGCAGCTGCTCACAATCTCCTTCAGTTACTAATGGCAGGCCATGTTTGTAGTGTGGGTCCAACATGGTAGCAATTGCAAATTCATCTGACTTGAGAATGCCAGAAATATGACTATTGCTGTCCAGCATGTGGAACACGTGTTCCATTAGTTCACAACTTCTATCATCCCCTGTTGCCTCCATGTGCTGCTAGACATTAACCAGTGTCTGCCTCAAAACAAATATAAGGGGTATTGATTGACATATAGGCAGTGCCCCCACTCACTGCCTGTGTTGCAAGCTCAAATGGTTGGAGAATGTGTATAAGGCCATTCATTTGGCACCACTGTTCTGTTCTTAGAGCCATGAACACTCCAGTACTGTCCTGGGTGGTGTGCAGCAGCAGGTAGTCTGATACTGACTAATACTGTTCATAAAGCCTGTCTATCATGTACAGCATGGAGTTCCACCTTGTCACAACATCCTGATTCATATGGCGCTGAGGCAGATGGCTTTGGAGCTGGAACTCCCTTAGCTGGTCACGGGACTTTGCAGAACGGGCAAAGTGCACACAGATGTGACAGGCAACAGTCACCATTTCCTAAATTTCTGCATGGTTGATAAACTGCTGCACAACCAGATTAAGGCAGTGTGCCAGGCAGGGCACCCTGAAAGAAATACCATTGCTAATACTCATAACAACATTGCAGCCTTTATTGCTCACAATAAACCCTGCTGTACGTGAGTGTGTGTAGCCACTCATCGATCTCACTGAGCAGCACATGAAGCATTTTCTTACCCGTGTGAGAACTGGTTACACTTTTCATACTGATGGTGGAATGCTGCCATATTCCCAGAGTGTTGCTACCACCCCAATTTTGCTATGTGCAGGTTTTGCCATGCCCCAACTCGACTACTACCCCAGGTACCTGTGCCCAGTGTGCTGTGATGCATAAATATGAGCTTGAAGCTGTTTGTCCACTGCTCCACATATCCATGCTAAGATGAATGATGCAGAATGCTTCAGGGCATGTGTTATGTTAAAGTCGTCTTTATTGTATTTTTCTTCCAGTGATCATTAGACAAACATACACATATGCCCAGGACATGCCCGGGCCCACACCCCAAAACTGGGTGTGACCACTATGTACAATCAGTAACTATATACATACACAGCTGCATAGTATACTCTCTAAAAACTTACTCATGCCTGGGTTTATAATATAATAACTAGGACAACCCCAACCAAGAAGATACTTATATGGATCAATATCTAAATCTCAATTGCCCCATAGTGCCTCTAAGGCCTTGTATCACACACAAGGATCCTCAGGGAGATATCCTGCAGCTGTGTCCCAAGGGAAAAGAGAGACTCCCCCCCACATCGATATCTGGCAGATTCCGTGCTCCAGTAACAAGAAAAACATTGAAACGTGGCCTACCTACTTCAGTAAGCTAACTGCGTTTAAGTGAGCCCACTATTACAGGAGTATCTACTCCCTACCCAGCTATTCTTGATTACGTACCTTCTGACAGACAAACCCTTGTCTGGGGTATTTTGGACTGCAAGGTATATACCACCTCCAAGGTCCTCCATCTCTTATCATAAGTTGCCTTTCGTCCAGTTCGAAGCATTTGTCTTCTAAGCCTGGCCAAGATTGTCAGCAAGTCTCCCACCCATAGATCATATGTATAGATCAAATCGCTGTTCCAATGCTTCAAGAAAAATGCTTTGACCAAGGAGGACATTAAAGAAATGTGGCCTTTAACAAGCATGCTAGGGATATCTGACATGTTCCCCAGAACACAAATCTTAGGCACGATGAGTTCCTTATAATTTATCACTGGATCCATATTATGTTGAATTTGCTCCCAAATGGGGAAAATTTTGGAACAGCGCCATAGTTCATGAAGTAGGTCCCCTGGGCTTGCACTACACCTAAAACATAAGTCTGTCTGTCTGAGGCCCCTAGCACATAGCTTAGTAGGGGTATAATATATGTTGGAAGCTACAAAAAATTGCATGATCTTATATTTAGGAATGGGAATATATCTACTACTCCTCCACACTTCTTTCCAGTCAGGTCTCTGAGGGCTAATGTCCTCTTGTTTATCCCAGTATGAAATCTTTACAGAAGAGCCCCCGCTTAAAAAGTCAAGTAATATCTTATAGATCTTAGACAGGGGATTTCTTGCACGATTTACCTCCTTAAGGAGATTCCATGTAAATGAAGTATCATGAAGTCTATCCGTATCCCTTTCCATTTTTTGCATCAAATTGGTAATTTGTATTTTCTTAAAGAAGTTCAAATTCTTGCACTGGTCCGGGAGAACCACCTTATCCCCTTTTATAAAGTCCGCCCATCTTAAGTTGAGCAGATGAGTGGCCCATTGTCCTTTAATTGTTTGCCCTCTGATGCGCATGTTTAGATTACCCAAAAGAGGTTGTTCTCTAGCACCTTTTTGGGTTTTTCTTTGATTTGAGGACAAAAGAGTCCACCAATCCAAAGCTGGTTTATAAATTGGGGTTTGTTTTCCTCCATCCGGTAGCTCTCTTGGGTTAAGAAACAATACCGCTTCTGCGGAAATGCCCATATTCAAAAGGATTTGCTTCTCAACCTGAAGCCAGGTTGGGATATATCCCCCCTCCTTCACCGGCCCACCGATTCATTAACCCTAATTGACCCGCTACATAATAAATTTGTAAATCTGGGATTTTGAGACCTCCCATGCTATAAGGTAGTCGTAGGATATTTTACTTTCTTCTAGGGGGTTTAGCACTCCACAAAAAGTTAGAAATGAGCTTTTGTATTTTAGTAAACCAACATTTAGGGATGATATATGGGGATAAGTGTATTGGATATAGAAGTCTGGGTAGTAGGTTCATTTTAACCATACCCAGTCTTCCTGTCCAATTAAAGGAGGTTATTCCATCTAGTTATATCCGTTCTAATTACCGATAGTATCTCTTCTAGATTTGCTTCAAGGCCTTCTTCCTCATTAATAGTGATCCAAATGCCAAGATATTTGAGCTTTTTTGGGGACCATTTCACATGGAGCAGTTCAAAATTGGCTTTATAAGTAAATATAGTAAGAGGGAGAACCTGTGTTTTACTCAAGTTTAACTTATAGTTTGACACCCTGGAGAATCTATCAACTATATCTAGAATCCGCTTAAAACTCTCTGCTGGTTCCTGGAGGTGTAACAAAATGTCGTCAGCAAAAACAGACAGTTCCATTTCTATCCCCCCAATAACAATCCCCTGTATCACCGGATCCTTCTGAATCGCCCTTAGTAAGGGTTCCAAGTAAATATTAAATAATATTGGCGAGAGGGGGCATCCTTGCCTGGTCCCATTATCTAAACCAATTTCCTTCGATAAATAGCCGTTACATAAAATCCTAGCCATAGGGGCAGCATATAAATTTTTAATACCCCTAAGAAAGTCCTCCGGGAAACCCATACATCTCATGGTTGCAAATAGAAAATCATGAGACACCCTATCAAAGGCCTTCTCAGTGTCTAAAGCAATTACCGCCATAGGTAGCTTAGAGGCTGAGGCCTTATGTAGTATATGGTGAAGTTTCCGGAGTGCATCATGAGCTCCTCTACCTGGCATGAACCCCAGTTGCTCTTGGCTAATTAAACCAGGAGCAAGCATCAAAATTCTATTGGCCAGTATCTTCGTCAGCAATTTCAAGTCCTGGTTCATCAGGGCAATAGGTCTGCAGCTCTCAGGGAGTTCTTTAGGTTTCTCCAGTTTTGGAATGAGTGTTATATAGGCCTGATATAACTGTGGGTGTGGGACTCCATCCTGCATAATGCTTGCAAATAATTCTTTCAATAGAGGCAATATAACTGCAGCATGAGATTTATAAAATTGGGCAGTTAGACCATCAGGTCCTGGTGTCTTACCATTCGGAAGTGAAATAATCGCTTCTAGTATTTCCGAGTCCGAAATAGGGGCTGCTAGCCACAGGATTTGATCTTGGTCCAACCTCAGAAGAGGTATATCTTCCAAGAACCCCATAATGTCCCACTCACTTACCGAGACTCCCCCTTGATAGATCCCTTCGAAATAGGCCGCAAATGCATCAGCCATTTTCTGGGGTTCTGTTATTGTTTCTCCCTGATGCTTTATAAATGGAATTACCCTAGCTGCCTCCCATTCTCTTATTCTATGGGCAAGAAGCCTACCTGGAACATCCCCTTGCATCAAATAGTTTGCATGGACCTTTTCCAACCACCGCTCTAACTTGCCATAAAGTATACTTGCCATCTCATCTCTAAGCTCCTTAAGCTCTAGGTCTAGCCCTTCTGCAGTACCCTCTAGGGGAGCCAATGAGTTAATAGCACCCAGGATAAACTCCTCCCTCACCCTTCTCATATAAGTTCTCCTGGCTGCCAGTCTTTGAACCATACCCGAATATAAAACTTTACAAGTGGGCCACTTTAATCTACTATCTGAAAGTGTAGGAAGTTGGGTCTGGATAATTTCCACCAGTACCTGTTCTGACTTGGCTAGCATATGTTCATCCAATAATAAGGAATCATCAAACCTCCATCGGTATGGTCTCGTTGGGAGGGATTCTATCACCCAAGTTAACTGGACTGGGGAGTGGTCTGATAAAATTCTAGTATGAGTAATCAGCTCCCTTACCCACTGAGTTGCCTCTTTATTAACCAAAAAGTAATTGATTCTTGATTGGGTTTTGTGCGCTCCAGAATAGAAGGTCATAATGTGGTCCCCCTTTATTGCAGACCGTAATTGGGTCAATCAACGCCGCAACCTCTAGAAGTTTGGCCTGTGATGCCTGTGCTATAGAAGGCAGATGTTTGGATGGGGGTTTTTTATCCACCCTATTATTGAGACAGAGATTCCAGTATCCTGCTAAAATTAGAGGATGGGATGGAAGTAAGGCTATGTCAACTTCTAGAGAGGCAAAGAAATCAGGGTTGGGAGGTGTAGGAGCATATATAGAGGCAATCGATAACACTTTGCCCATAATAGTATCCCTCTACAATCTTCTCTAATTTTGGTTTGTAAGACTATAAATGGACAATTTCGTCCAATCAAAACGGCAACTCCCCCTGAAGCTTTGGCATTTCCATCTCCTAGAACCTGCCCTACCCATAATTTTTTAAGAAGGCCCAGCTCCTCTTTAAGGAGGTGAGTCTCTTGTAGGGCTACAATCTGGGCTCCCAGTTGGCGGATGTGCTTTAATATCACCATCTTCTTCCTCTGCCCTCTGAGGCTTTTAACATTCCAAGTGATAATTTTAATGTTGATTATGCAATTTTATTTACTCCCCTGGACTCCACACCCACTGAATCTGCCTTAACAAATATAGAAGCCTTGGATTATCTCTTTTCCCATTTCCCACAATCCCCCCCAGCCAGCCCCCGATCCTTGGATCGTCCTCCTAGCTCAAATGGATACGTAGATGAGCTCTCTGGTGAGCCCGCCCCTGGACCCTCTAAAATCTCACATTCACCCTTATAATTTCTTACATTCCGCTAAACATAGACCCATCTTCCCGATCATTCCCCTCAATTTACCCTCATAGCTGTAAACAACCCCTACCATACTTAAAAGACTTAAACAGAAGGAACAATAGTGATATCTTAAGCTAAGGTAAATGCCAATCACCCTACCAAGTTAGAGAAAAAAAAAAAAGGTAGAGTGTCCCTTGTTAGGATCATAAATTCCTGCTCACAGAAGTTGTAAACTTCAAATCTAATCCCCTTAGATTTTAGTTAACATCAAGGATATATTATAAATCTGCAATTTCCTCTAAACCCCACTGGAGTCGAGCTGAGCCATCTTTAATGATTCCTCAGTTTCAGCAAGGAGTAAATAGTTCCCTCCTAGACCTCTGGCTCAGATTAGAGTTAATATAGGAGAGTGCTCAATAGAACACAGTTAACACTCTTCCTCAAATCTTGAAGGAAATGCTACAAGAGAGAGGAAAAAGGGGGAGGAGGAGAGGAGGTAGGGGAGGGATAAAAAAGGGCCGGGGGGAGGGGGTAGAGGGGAAGAAGAAAACATTTTCTTCCTTCCATTCTTTTTCTTTCTTGTCTTCCTCCTACTCTTCCTTTTAGTCTTCCTCTTCTCTTCTTACATTCATGTCTCTTCTTCCACTTTCCAAATGAAAGTTTAAGTGAACGCTTCCTTACTATCCAACTGTCATTAATGTCCAGAGCCTTATAAAGAACCACATCTGGTTAGCGCCTTCCCTGTGGAGCCTTTTCAGGTCTTCGACTTGAACAGATTTGGGAGCTCTTGTCTCAGTCCTTCTGTCGCCCCCTTCCCCATAAGGTACCTTTTATCTCCAGATTGCAATTTCACAACCAAAGTGGCAGGGTGCTGGACTCTAAACTTCACGCCAGCCAAATAAAGCTTTTTCTTTATGTCCCCATATTCCTTCTGTTTCTCCCGAATTGCCAGAGTTTGGTCCTGGAACACTAACAAGGGCACACCATTCCACTGTAGATTTTTAAGTGTTCTGGCTCTATTTAGGACATGTGACTTCTCTTTAAAATTTAAAATCACATACTAATGACCCTCGGTCTGGCCCCTGGTGGAGGTACCTCTCTAAGAGAGTGGTGGGCCCTTTCCAAATTATAAGAATTGCCATAAGGTGTTGGGCCTAGGAGTTTCATTACCATATCTTGGATAAAAGTAATGCAGTCTGGTCCTTCCGATCGCTCTGGCAAGCCAACCAGGATTAAGTTATTCCTTCTACTTCGAGATTCCTGATCCTCAATGCATTCCTCTAATTTTCTCACTTGTCTACGTATAGCCACCAGCTCCTGCTCTTGAGAGATAGATTTGTGCTCCTGAGATGCCATACCTGCTTCCATGTCCCCCATTCTTTGAGCCAAGGCCTGGAGTGCAGGCTTTACTGTTGAGAAGTCAGTGACTAGACCTCTAAGCAGAATTTTAATTTCTGTAATGTCATCAGGCGATGTCTGGCCTCCGACGACATTCTCAGAGCTATGCCCTTGGTCTTTTGGGACAGGTGATGGGGGTTTCGGGTGCTTCGTTGCCATTGGGCTTGAGAACCAGGTCTCAGAGGTTTCAAAACTACTCACGACCATGCCTGGCTCTCAGAAGCCACTAAAGCACCGTGAGTAAAGAGCCAGATTTAGAAAAAAAAGTTTCGGCAAGGCTAGAAGAAGAGTCTAGGAAATTGTTTCCTTTGTTTCCGCAGCCACCACAGGGTATAATGTATTTTGTAGTGCAGTTAGATCAATAGGGCCTGGGAGCTCTGCTCAGTGTGTCTTCCCCCGATCAGCTCATCACGTGATCTCCCCAGGGCATGTATTATGGACTGTGACAGTCTCCCACAAAGTTCTAGTATGGCATATTTAGAAAAATAGGTTAGCAATGCAAACTGCCATTTGGGACAAGCACAGGCCATCAACCTGTGGAATCCAACATTCTCCACAAAGAGAATGGTAATAGATCTATGGCCAGCATTTCAGCAGTGGCTGCATTTAACTCACATGCTCCAAAGTTCCCCACCCACCCTCCCAAAAAGGTAGCAGAAGGGCACTGTGATAGGTGGAGCACAGTGAGCCACTGTGGTAGGTGGAACACAATAGGGGCTACAGGTCGACTGTCAAAGGTGGACAAAAGGAAAAAGTGGGGAGGAGGACAGGAAAGAAAGGGTGAGGATAAAATCAAAAAACATGGAAAAGGTTTGATAAGCAAGAAGCAGGGGCACTGTGTGTATGCACATACCCCTTGACATCAAAAGAGGAAGAGACTGGGCCCCCCATGTTGTATGTCTGGGGGGGCAGAAGGAAAGAAGAAGTTAACAGAATAAAGGAATTGAACAAGAATGTTGGATGGATGTAAATAATGTATGGAAATGATGTATATGAATTTAATGTGGAAAACTTTGTAAATGAAAGTGAAGAAATGTACCAGTTATGGTAAATGATGTATAAATTGGAATATCAGTAAAATTATTGCCAAACTGAGCAACCACACACAGCCTTGTCAGTTTTTCTATTGGAGGGGGTTCTGGTGACAATAAACATTGTCACACCTGCTTTATTGTTGTCCATCCATGCACTGAACAACTGTCCAACCCAGCTTCTTCTGAAAACATTTCCCTGTTACTTTTTAAAATATGTCTTTTTCCAGGCAAGCTACTGCTAGATCCATTTTACCCAGGTGTGTGACAATGTTTGCCCTTTTACATCCCAGGTGAGATACAGTATTTTAATGGTTTATTATTCATAAACTATAATTCTCATGAATTTTTTTCAGTGTGTTTCTTCCTATTCTGAATGTCCACGAGACATGTTTGTTAGTGTATACTGAAGAGCAGCTATCCTTATCTTATGTAGAGGACTGTAGAGAACAAACAATTCACCCTAATCTCTAACTCTATCTCACAGTTATCAGTCCTACTGTGTATCACTTTAATTTACTGAAAATTGAATAGAGAGTTGTCTTTCAGCTTCCTGGTAGAACTTTTGTTTTCAGAACTTAACATCCCTGTTTCAAAAGAAAGGCTCTTTAGCCTATTAACTCTCAATTATTGGCAATATAGCACAGTGGCTTGAATGCAGAGCTGCGAACCAGGAGACCCAGGTTTAAAGCCCGCAACTGCCATTTACTGTACTCACTAATAACCTCGCTGCAATCTTTTCTGTTTCTTTAATATTTCTCTGAGTTTTTTGAATATCCATGTCCTGGATTATAAAGTTGTTTTTTTGAGTACTGTTTGGTTGCCATTACATACACATTTACAGTCACTAAACCACCAGTCTCTCATTGATTGTAAAAGACTTTGGGATACACTGAGTATGAAAATCAGTATATAAATACAAATACTTCATCTTCTCTTTGTATATATGTTTACAAAATCAAATTCCTTTCATTTCCTTTCTCATCACATCTTGCTTTGCAATTTACTGGTTTGTTTGGGGCTATACATGATAGCAACAATCTATAACGGATATGAATAAAACTCTGCCCACTATGAACCTCACCAATAGTACTAAAAAGCAAACAAAAGAAACCAAAAAAGAAACAGAAGACACAATCAGAAAAACAAAACTGAAAAAGAAATTGGAGCACAATCGGAAAAAAAAATCAATACAAACAAAGCAGCCCTGGAGCAAAGACTGAAAGAATCTTAAACAAATGATTGAGGAAAAAAGAATTTGGCAAAATTAACTTCTCTTGCAGATCTACACACACACATAGCAAAGACAGAATAGCAGTGTTTGTAAACCTCATAAAGAATGCAAGATAAAATAGGCCATTTAATCGAAGTGATAGAAAACAGATTATAGTCCACTGAATTTGGACTTGCTTTAATCGGATAAGCACACAATAGATTGTAGATCGGGACAACTAATATATTTTTTAATGCATAACCTAAACAGTAAAGGACTAGCATTAAAAAGAAGTAGACAATGAAAAAAGTTAGTAGCTATATCAGATGTGTTCCAACAGTGTCATTATTTACAAAAATGTCCTAGCCCCGTAAAGGAAGAGTTGGATGTGACAAACATAAAACAGCCATGAAGCAAAAGAAAATGCAATCACAGAAATACAAAAACAAGGAAAGCAAACTTTCTTTACCAGTCTAAATACACAGTAGTGATAAATGTAGACAAAATGTATTATCATGTAGTACGCTGTCCTTTATTAACTAGTTTAACCAGAATAGTAAATTTCAACTGAAAAAAAATTACTCTTTACATATTTCGGTGTTGAGATTTTGTATGTATTGTACTATACATTCAACATAGGTTCTACATCTCAATACAGTGTTAAGCTAAATTTTAAATGTGGATGAAAGCCACACATTTGTAAAAGTGGATTTAATAACATACTATGAAATGGCAATGTATGGCATGGAAAACCTTTGATAATAATAATGTTGATTCTGAGCTACCCTTTTACCCTCTCTCAGTTTTATTCAGAAACAGTCAATTTTAAGAATTCATCCACTTCGCCTGTATCTTCTGTATAATGTATAAAACTTACTGTATTAACAGGTTCTGCTCCTGCATCTTGTATATATTTGTAAATTGCCACTTCTCTGCCTGTTCATACTGTTTTTATTTGTAAATACTTTAAATGCATATTGTGTATATATACATATATATATAGTGTTCTACAAACTATTGTAAAGCGTCTTTTCACACATCTATTACTGATATTCAGTGTATCTCTGTACCTCCCCTTTTGCCATTCCCTGCGTCACCCTGAAAAGGGGGACCTTCAGTCTCAGTGGGCTGACCCAGTTACCAAAATTCTAATAAATAAGTACATAAATAATGACAATACAGTGTTCATTTTTAAGTGGGGGTTGTGACAAATGTTGCACAGTTTTCAATGCTGACCCACCTGTTTTTTTCACTTGGGGCACTTAGGTTCACTGTTCTAATGTTTTTCTACTGCAGATTTCAGAATATGGGGACGGTTGAACATTATGACCAATTGTCCCCTGATTCCACACCAGAAATGAATCACCCTACAACTTCTGACTTTGGATGCTCACTAGCAATATTTATTTAAAAGGCACACGTTACATTCTTTACATCTTAGTATATCATTGAAACACACAGTACATTTTACAATCAGACATATCAGTCTATTTAGACATATCAGTCTATTGTGGCCCTATCAGTCCAGGTCTTCCTCCTTGCCCATCTTCTCTCATCATTCCTTCTTCTGTTTTGGATGCTCTTCGAGGTCCAGACACTCTGATCCAGCTCCCCTTCCATTACCAGAACCAGGTACCAGACTCCTACCTGGACTCCACTTCCCGCTAGGTGCAAACATGGTGATACACCCCCTAGCTCTATCCCCTCCCTCCATTTACTCCCACACCTGGGTTCCTTTGTCCCCAGCATGTGGTACCTACCCCCACCCCCCTCTTTCTGACCCCCTTTTTTCCCCTGATCCTACCCCTTTCTCCTTGGTCAGTCGGCGGGCTCCACCTAGCCCCCCAGCCCACCAGCTGCCCTTTGCAGCTCACCCGCCCCTTCTGGGCCCTATACTGAGCAACCTTCCTTCTTTGCCTCCCTTTACTATGTGCTTCTCCCTTTTCAAAAACACTTCTACCCCAGGGTGGGTGGGTGGGAAATTCAGATCAGCAAGAAAAGAGGGCTCTCCAGGGGGTGCCTGACCTGATAAAGCCCCTAAGGACCCCAGCTCAGGACCCCTACAAGCCCCTTCCCCCAGCCAATGACCAGCAAGTTCCCTTACCCTGTCATATGATCATCCTTGTCCCCTCCCATTTGTGATGTCACTACCCTAGCCCCACCCCCTCCCCCATACCTCCATCTTATGATTTCGGGCTGGGTCTCTGGGACAAAATGGCTTGCCCTTTATAGGCAAGCTTGATTGTCCCCTGATTCCCCACCAGAAATGAATCACCCTACAACTTCTGACTTTGGATGCTCACTGGCAATATTTATTTAAAAGGCACATGTTACATTCTTTACATCTCATTATATCATAAAAACGCACAGTGCATTTTATAATCAGACATATCAGTCTATTTAGACATGTCAGTCTATTGTGGAGCTATCAGTCCAGGTCTTCCTATTAGAAAGTAGAAAAAGGGAAGTGGTTATCCCTCTATACAGACAGTTGGTGAGACCCCATCTAGAGTACTGTGTACAGTTTTGGAGACCTCATCTATGCAAGGACATGGACAGGATGGGAGCAGTCCAGAGGAGGGCAACTAAAATGGTGCAGGATCTGCAGCAGAAACCATGTGAAGAGAGACTGAGAGAGCTTCATATGTATACTCTTGATGAAAGGAGGGACGTGGGGACAGGATAGAAACTTTCAAGTACATCAAGGGAATCAACAAAGTCCCGAAAGGTAGCATCTTTCAGAAAAAGAGATATGTAAGAACAAGGGTCACAATTTAAAGATGGGGGGGATGGCTCGGGGTAATGTGAAGAAATTTTTTTCATGGAGAAAGTAGTGGATACATGGAATCGCCTTCCTGAGGAGGTCATTGGGTCTAAAACAGTGGGGGAATTCTAACATGCATGGGACAGACATAACGCAATTATAGTGGGGGGTTGCAGGAAGTAGGCTGCTGGTTAACTAGAATCTGCAGCTTATCCAGTAGGTAGGGAAATGGGCAGACTGGGTGGGCCAAGTGGTCCTTATCTGCCTTCAAAGTCTATGTTTCTATGTTTCTATGATTCCTCCTTGCCCATCTTCTCTCATCACTCCTTCTTCTGTTTTGGATGCTCTTTGAGGTCTGGACACTCTGTTCCAGTGCCCCTTCCATCACCAGAACCAGGTACCAGACTTTGACCTGGACTCCACTCCCTGCTAGGTGCAAACACGATGATACATCCCCTAGCTCTATCCCCCTCCCTCCATTTACTCCCATGCCTGGGTTCCTTTCTCTCCAGCATATGGTGCCTACTCCCCAACCCCCTCTTCCTGACCCCCCTTTTTACCCCTGCTCCCACCCCATTTCCATTCACCCATCTCCAACTTGAGATGGAAGATGGGGCTCCCCTGTAGGGCTAGTATCTCTGGTCTTTCTTATTAATTGTCACCACCAGGTTCCCCCAGTGGCCAAAGGAACATGCACATGCCAAATTCCAATAGGTGCACCCCATTTTCTCTGTACATCTCTGCTTGCTTAAATTATATTTCTCTGCACCATATGTGTGCCCCACCATCTCTATTACCACCCTGGCTGCATTTCTGTTGAGGTGCTTCCACACCACTTCCACTGCTTTGACCCTTTTTGGCCCCCTCCACACCCATAGGGATGTGACCTCTGACAAGCAGAGCACTATACCCAGCCACCAGCTCCTCTCCTTCTCCAGGTCCTCCACCATGTCCTTTACCAGGGTACCCCATGATACTCCACCCAGGTAATTTCCCCTTCAAGTGAATAATAATGCAGTCTGGCCTGGGCCACCACATGCACAACTTGTCCAGCAGGGGCAGGAGCTGGTCCTACTTCATGCCCCAGATGCCTTTCCACTGAACTCTTGTTTGCTCCACTTCCAGGAGCAAATGAGTTCCTCTCCTCATGGTGGCTGTAAACCTCTCTGCCCAATAGATGAACGAGAGCCCCACAATCCAGACCTGTCACTTGGAGCCCTCTTTGGAAAGAAAGGAAGGAACAAGGGTTTTTCATCAACATCTCACATACCTTTCATAACAGTTGGATTTCCAATGCCCCACCCACTGTACCCCCCTGACGATTCTCCCTTTGCCACCTCCTCAGATGCTGCCCCTATCCTAAAAGAGTGTGGGGCATATGCCTTGGAATCCTCATCTGTGAATGTGAGCACCTTCATGAGGACAGCCCCTACCTGATAACTTGTCACTGGTGATCCAGCTCCATGTTGGAACCATGCCCCCTTTCCTGCCCCCCGTACATTCTTGTATTCTCCCATGGCCCTGACCACACATGCCCCATCCCCCGGGTGCCTCTGGACCATCACCGATGTGCCCTGGCTCCTCTGGTCAGTTTTGGACCTAGGAAGTCGAATGCTCACCTTGTCATTCCCCTGTGTGACATCCTTGTGCTGTGGTGCCCTAGGGGACATCCCCCATTTTACCACCACTACTTCACCAACCATGAATGCCCTCTTGGCCATGATGGAGAAAATGGCCTTGAACAGGCAGGCCTCTTTGGCTGAGGAGCACACTTGCTCCAGGGCCCTTACCCCTTTGAGAGCAGTGGTCCCATTATGGTCCATCTCCTGTCCTGTTTGCAACCCTGCCCTCTTTGCCAGCCCATCACCATCCTCCAGACAGCTCTCACTCCTGTTGCATCCACCCCCCCAGTCGATGCACACCCAACTGATGCCTGCCAGTTGGACCACTATGGTGGCATGGGTGATGTCTGCCTTCCACCTTTCTATGATATATTGCATCACCTGCTCTTCCTGCACTGGCCCACCCATTTCCCAACCCTGCTGTGACCTGAATTCTTGGAAACCTGCCCAGGCCCCTTCATAAGCTTTCAGGGTACTGTCCACCCATGCCCCCCTATAGAGGGCCCTGGCCTTCTCCCTCCAATTTAACATAACTGTCTGCCACCCTGGTCTGGGATGTTGCTACTCCTGAACTAGCTCCCAGAACCTCTCCATCTGGAAATGGGAAAGACAGTCCATGACCTCATTTTTGAGATCCTCAATATGCTGTGCCATGAATGTCAGGTTCAGCTGCAGCCCCAACAGCACCATGCACCTCAGAACTTGCCCCATTGATTCCACATTCCTACTCTGCCTGTTGATGACCTCCACCACTACCATGTGGTCACACCATAACATGAAAAATGTTCCTCTCATCTGGTCCCCCCATACATTCATTGCCACCCAAATGGGAAAAATCTCAAGGAAGGTGATGTCCTTGATGATTCCCCATCAAGACCACTGCGTCGGCCACAGCTCTGACATCCAATCACCCTTAAAATATGTCCCCATTACCAGCACCCCTGAGACATCCATATACAGCTCAAGGTCTGCATTGTGTACCCAGTCATCCTGCCAGAACATCACCCCATTATATGCCTCCAAAAATTCCTTCCACTTTCTGGTCCTCCCTTTGCTGATGTCTATCCAGTGGTGGGGCTGTTTTGCCTTCCCCATGGCCCTCCCCAATCGCCTAGTAAGAGCTCTACCCAGGCTGATGGCCTTGCAGGTGAAATTAAGGTGCCGCTGTAGTTGCTACATGTGTACCAGTGGCACCCTCCTCCTCTCCCCAACTTGTGCCAGCAGGTGCTGCAATCATGTTACCTTGTCCCCTGGTAACCGAAAACACTCCTACTCTGTATCCACCTCAACCCCTAGAAACTCTAACGTGCTAGTCAGTCCTTCTGTCTTCCCCTCCAGCAGGAGGATCCCTATGAGGTTGCAAATGTCCTGGAAGTCCTTCAGCATAACACAGGTCTTGGACAGGGTGGCTCAATCAAAAGGAAGTCATCCAAATAATGGACCACCCTCTTGTACCCATAACAGGAACTGAACACCCATTCCACCCAAGAGCTGAAAGCCTCAAATGTTGAACATGCTACAGAGCATCCCATTGGCATGGCCTTATCGAAGTACCAACCGCTATCGAACTGGAAACCGAGTAGATCCCAGTCCTCAGGCCACACTGGCAAGAGGCAGAACACAGACTTGATGTCTTGGCCAGCCATGCTCCTTCCACCACCCTGATTAGAGTGACTGCCTGGCACAGAGATGTGTAAGAAACTACGCTTAGGTGATCTGGGATCCCCTCGTTGACTGACTCTCCATTTGGGTAAGAGAGGTGATGGATGAGCCTGAACTCACCCACCTGTTTCTTAGGCACCACTCCCAATGGGGATACCTGAAAAGTCTTGCAAGGTGGGTCCTGCAAGGGCACCTCCACCCACAGTACTATGGGTGTGCAGGCAAGTTCATAGCCCCACTGCCCGACTGCCATCATGAGCCTAGTTCCATCAAGAGTTGGGGTTAAAACCCCCATGGCCACCTCCACCTCATCCTCTGCCCAACCACCCCAAAAGGGGCTGCTCCTGGCCCTGATGTCCCCCTTGCTGGAAGGTCTTGTTCCCCCATACCTTGCAGGCCATTGCTAGGTGCATCCCCCCCACATTGGGAGCAAACGTGCTAGAACTTGCAGCTCGGCCAGGTACACAATGCCCTGTTGCAAGCCCAGTAGGCTTTCACCCTTGGTTTTCCTTCCGTGGTTGACCCCTGGTCAGTCTGGATAGGATCCACACCCATAACTCTGAGTGGGTGAAGTCCCACCTCAGGTCCCCTTTTGCCACCATCCAATTTTTTTTATTTTTTTTTTATTTTTGTTGACCGGGTGAGTGCACTAGACAAATCCTGCCTATTTTCAGGCACGACCCAGGGGAAGGGGATACAGATGAAAGCCAACTGACGGTGAACCAGATTAAGCTGTTGGTGGTATTTTTAGTGAATGAGGGAAATTTGGCCAGGACACCAGGGAAATTCCCTACTCTTGCTTCCTGTGAGAGGGGGAACCCTTTTCCTGCAGGACCAAGATGGCGACTGACAGCAGTGAAGGTCGGATGGTTGCTGTGCATTTGCAAGAATCGGTTTGTGAGGGGGAAGGTACTGCTGGAATGCATTCATGAGATGGCCAGCTTAATGTACCTATACCTTCACAGCAGGCGTCCCCATTTCACGATGCAGGAGTCATTGGTAATGAAGGAATGGGTGAGGGCCCAGTTTATGAGGCGGAGCCTGTGAATCCAGTTTTGAGTCTATCAGAGGATGTTTTTTCTATGGTGCCTCAGGACCAGTCAGCGTCTTTCTCTTTGGTTGTTGCTACACAACTAGAAATCAAGCATCAGGTTTTGGAGCTTGCTCTAGCAGACTACTGGCAAGCTCAACTTTCCGTGGAGGGGGAAAAGAAACGCTAGCGGCCCGAATTGGATTCCCCCTCGGGCCCTCCAGGTAACACTAATAAAGTGTTAAGAAGTTATTTTAATACACAAAGCGAGGATTTGCCCCCACCCTAGATGTCTTCTTTGGGAGATACATGGTCCCCTCAGCAGGCTTTACAGCAAGCAGGCTGGATAAGGTCTGAAACTGGCGTTTGGGTTGCTGACCCTGAGATCCTGATTCTGGGGGTTCCTGGGGTGGGAGAGACATCAGCATCTGCAGATACTCCTTTGGAGGAGTTTTCCATTCAACAAGATCCCCTGCCCGCTGATGTTTTGGTATGAGAAACAGCGCTTCCTGCCTCTGGAGCCACCTCGAAAGTGGTTAACCCTGATCCCTTACAGAATACAAACATTTCATCTCAGGACTCTGTTCTTGTTAATGGCTTAATTTCTTTCTCCCCCCTTATTGATTCGCACCTTACAATGACTCAGGCCACAGGAGACAGTATGGGGATGGCTGGGTTGATTGTTGAACATAACGAAGAATCTAATCATTTGCCAGTGCCTCCTGCTACATTTGCTAGTCTATTTAAGAAATCAGTGACACTGGCTAAACGATGGAATGCAGTTCACTTAAAGTTTTTGGGAACTACTGAAGATATGCCTGACCAATTTTATGTTGGCAAAGTTTTGATTAAACATTTATTGGGTTTTTCTCTGGGTGAAGTTTGTGCTCTTATTCACTCCCCTTGGGACAACACGTATGATATTAGCTTTTGCACCCCTGATTTATTGAATAGATTTTGGATGAAATATGCTTTACTTAAAACTAACCCTGCTTGGTCTCATTTTTAGGCAATTCCACTGACAAAACAATTCCTTAAAGTTATAACTGTATTATTTAGGAATGAGGGGGTAAACGTTGAAGACATTACATATTGGTTAGAACACAAATGTACGCTCCAGGGTAACCCTGAGTCTATATTGGATTCTGAGGGGTTTTGGAATGGAGGGTGGAGGTATAAAATTAATTTACTACAGACAGAGGATGGCTTACAGCATTTGTCGAGTTGTTTTTAACTGGGTAGGGATAGAGATTTTATATTCTACCCAGGCCAACCATAGCATTGTTAGAAATGTGGCTCTCCTAGGCACCTTAGTAGGACCTGTGATATTGTGAAGTGTGTGCAGTGTGGTGAAAGGGGACATGGTTTTACTGATTGTCATCACCCAGTGAAATGTTGTCTTTGTGAGGATGCTCATGCTTTCATTGACTGCCCTTTTGCAGCCCAAAAATAAATCTAATGGGGATTTTTGTATACAGGATTTTTATACTAATACTGCGGTTAAGGCTGCATTGAGACAACGGCCTTCCCCTCCCCTCCCGAATGGGTGAAACCACAAACATTTTGGGTACAGGAGCAGCCCCAGGTGCAGAATTTTACTGAAGCTGATATGTCTGTTGTAGACCCAGCTCCTGTGCCGGCCTCTTTGCCTTCTGTAACATCCACTGTTGTAACCCCTATATCAGTAGATCCTATGCCCCCACCTAAGCCTCCTGAAGGGGATTTTATGGTGGTTTCCACTAGGGGCCGTAGTCTTCATTCTCTGGGTATGGAGAAACCTGTGTCAGATATTGAACCCCTTGGTTTTACAAAGCAACTACCAGGTACTTCTGGATGACGGTGGAACCGAGTCTGATTCTACCTCAGTTCTCTCATCTCAACCAGAGGGTGCCTCTGATGTTGACCAGCCCCTGGAGCAACTGGATACTGGGAAAAAAAAGGACTAAGTTAGGGATGAGGAAATCTACAAAAAAAAATGATGATGTTTTTTAGGTTGGCTTGTTTAAGAAAATTGTTATGTTCATTTGGATATTTTTGCATTAGTATTTATTTTCTTTTTCTTTTTCTGTATATGTCTGTGTCTTATAATCTTTCTGTGGCCTCTCTGAATGTTAACAGTATTCAGTCAGAGAGGAAGAGGTTGTTTGAAGACGAAGCTTATGATGTGGTATTCCTCCAGGATACCCGTTTATATTCCAGGGAAGATGTGAATACGGCAACGGTTGGTTGGAGGTGGGGAATTACATATTGGTCCCTGGCTGACATATTATGCAGTGGCGTTGGTATTGCTGTGAATACTCCAACAGCTAAATTAATTTGCCTGGTAGATCTCTATCCTGGGCATGTTTTGATGTTAGATTTAGAAGTGAATTAATTACAGGAGCGTTTCATAAATGTGTATGCCCCACAGATGAAATTTGACATAATTGGTCTCTTCAAATTAATTTTGTCTTATTTATTTACATCACAACATATTTTTCTGGTCAGAGACTTTAATTGCAGTAGATATCAGAAAGATTGTGGCCTTCACACAAACAAAATTTTTTGTGATGATCATTGTCTTAATGACCTATTGGCACAATCTGGTTTACAAGATGCTAGCAGCTCAAGTTTCACCTGCTAAAACATTTTTTCCAGGGTACTAAAGCCACCCATATTGATTTTTGGTTTCTCTCTGATTCCTTGAATGTTATTCATACTAAAACTATTCCTGTGACACCTTCTGATCATGCTATTATAGAGGTTATGGTTTCCAGTCATATAAAGATGCATCATGGTCCAGGTTACTGTAGTTTAAATTTAGACTTACTACTTATTCCTATGGTTGAGGATGGTTTTCTGGCATTATTAAAAGCTAGGAAATCAGTTTCTTGCCTCTATGATTGTTCTCGAGGTTGGTGGATAGATACTAAACAGGATATCCAACTTTATTTTTCACGTATTGGTAAAATTAATGGTAAATATAAAACCGATGAATATGCCCTTCTTAGGGCACAATTTCTAGATGCACACTTTCGAGCAGTACAAGGGGATGTTTCTATTCTCTCCACTTTACATACACTTTGAGAATGACTGAACAAAATACAATTTGATCAGGCTAAATCCTTGGAGACTGAAAGATGATTTGGGACTCAAGGGGACAAAGCCTTTATGGATGCGTCTCATTTTTTTGCTTATCAGAGACAGCAAAAATATATGTCAATAGTTAAAAATCAATATGGGCAGAGATGCACAAAAACAAAAGATATTCTTTCAACTGTGGAGTCCCATATACAATATTTGTTTAGTCCACCTGAAACGCCTGTGGTTTCACATGTCCCTTGGTTGGCTCAGTGTGTGTTTCCCCCAATTATCTGTTCATGATAAACGGATGTTAGTTTCAGACATCACCCCATTGGAAGTCACCACTGCCTTCTCTCAAATGTAGAATCAGCCACAGGCTTGGATGGGCTTCGTATGAGTTATACAAAATTATTTTTTCTATTTTATTATCAGAATTTACTATGATGTTGAATGATGCTTTACTTATGAGAATTTTGTCTTCTAGTATGTATGAAGGTTTGGTGTTTTTTTTTTTTTATATAAAAAAGGGGATTGAGAAGACTTGTCAAATTGGAGACCTCTTACTTTGTTGAACATGGATTTTAAAATTTTGACAAAAATTTTTAACAACCGACTATTAGTACATGCTGAGTTTTTATTATATCCTTCCCAAACTTGTTCAATTCCTGATAGGCGCATTACTGACAATTTGATCCTTCTCCGTGAAATTATGCAAAAAGGAGCATCTGGGGAACTCACATGTTTAATATTTAGTATGGATCAGGCTAAGGCTTTTGATAATGTGAGGCATACATATTTATGGGACTGCCTGGAATTCTATGGTATTCCATGTATCTTTGTACAATGGTTATGGACGTGTTATGCTCAGGCTACAGCCCAAGCTTACTGTAATGGTTGGTTGGGTAAAAAGTTTCCGGTTTTAAGGGGTGTGCGTCAAGGTTGTCCCTTAAGTGCACTTTTGTACTTATTTACATTGGACTTGTTAATTAGAACTGTACACGCTTCTTCTGATGTACATGGTGTTTCGTTTTCTAGTAGTGACCCCAAAATTAAATGTACAGCATATACGAACGACATTTGTTTTATTATCAGTGACATCCCTTCTGCACATTGCTTAGAAATAGTTGTGCATGAATTTTCTTTATGTACAGGTGCTGTTATAAATTATAATAAGTGTAACTGTATACTCCTTCAAGTTTTAGATATCTCAGTTGCACATGTAATAGGCATTACAGTTGTACGGGAAACCTGTTCGATTCTTGGCGTGCATTTTGGAGCAGGTGATTTGGATTATATCAATCGGAAAATTAAATAACAGAAAGCCCAAGATAAGATAGACATATGGAATAAGTGGCGGTTATCCAAATTAAATAGGATTTTTATGGTTAAAACGTTTTTGTTACCCCTGTTTTTATAGTTAAGCTCAGTTTTCAGTCTCCCCTTGAGCCTGGAAACACAGATTTATAGTTGTTTTTTTTTTCATGCATTTGGGGTAGCAGATTAAACCCTATAAAATGTAGTTTACTTGTACGAGATTGTAACCAGGGAGGTTTAAATATGATTCAACCTGTTTTTTTTTTTCTTTACTATGTATCTGTATACAAATCTATGGCCTATAATCAAGGCCACTGATTGACGGTGATTAAAACAATTAAATTCCGTTTTCAAGACTTAAGATTCCGGAATTTCACCGGTGATTGTTACTCTAATTTCTGGATTTTACCGGGATTCTGTTATCATTCTTGTAGTATGTGCACTAATTATCAGAATTAAACAAGGCTTAATATACAGAGCATTAAATAAAGCAAACTGAAAATAGTACAGGAAGGAATTAAAAGAAAAACACACTTTTTTATAGATTTACTGATCTGATAGAAAATGCCAGATTCCATGAAATCTTCGTTTTTAACGGTTTTCAGGCAGCCCTAATTCCAGAATTTTACCGGATTTTCTGGTAAAAACCGAAAAACAGTGGCCTTGCCTATAATTAACAGAATTCCCAAATTTTGGACACCATGGCTTCAGGATTCACTGGAGAGATGGTATCAATTTGGCAAGAGAACGCATCAATCCCTAGACAATGGTCTATAGCTGCTTTTACTCCCACTATGAGAGTATGTTTTGGAAAAATAAAATTATGATCAATTTCCAAAGGCTCCTTTATCCAATTTTCCAGAAAGGAATTGTATGCATTTATAATACAACAATATTTTCAAGAAATAGCCCCATTTGATATTTATGCTCCACATCAACGTTTGGCAATTGGTAATATGCTGACTTCCCCTCGGATACCCTGTAATATGTGGGATGTGTTGTGGTTGTCCCTTTATGGAAAACTTAATGTTAGAGGAAATTCAAAACATAAACAGATTTCAGAACAATATTGTCCAAGAGAAACTTGAGCCCATATTATTGAGACCATGGAACATTTATTTTTTGAATGCCCATTTATTATAGAATTTTAGAGTACTGTCCAATCTAAGTGGCCATCATCTCCTTTTTTTCAGTTAACCACAGAAATATTGTGTGTAGGTATTTTACCCTTTTTGTGGACTAAACACGATAGGGTTACTATGTGGTTATTTCTTGTGTGTTTTAAATTTTATATTTGGTTTGTCCGCTGCCGGCTCACTATTCAGCAACGTCTCTTTTCTACAGAAGAATTGTTCCATTTGGTGGATACTGCTATGAAAAATTTTTGACTTCATGATCTGCATAATGTTTCATCACCTTTATTTAAATCCAGATGAGACTCTGTGGCTTGGTTGTGATTTTTTGTACACCTTAAGGTGCCTTTAATTTAATAATATATACTGTAATTACTTACAAATATAGGTTATACTGTCGGTGTTTCCTTTTCTTTTAATTTAGATTTATCTTGTGAGCTGTACCACAAGTTTGAATGTGTTTTACTTTCCAAGTTATGTTGATTTTACCTACTCCTGTTAATGGAGGTTTAGGATTTTGTACTTTTATGACCCTTTAAAAACTGTTTCTTTACTGTATACCATAATACTTTTTTATGTTTCCCCATGTTTTGTAATTATTTTTGTGAGTTGTATCACATTGTGTTTATGGTTTACTTTTCAGTTTAATAAAAAACCCTACTCTTTTCGATAAGTGCCATGGGATCTTTAACATCCACCTGAACTACCACTAATCCAGGCAGATGGGACCTCGGTTTAATGTCTCAGCTGAAAGACGGCACCTCAGAAACACCAAAACTTCATGACATTCAGATAGGTAGTTTTGAACTTAAATAATGTTCAAATCTGGTAGTTAATTTCTTTGTAAAATTGTGTGATATTACATCAGCATTTTCACCTAGTTATAACTCAGTCATCCTTTCAGTCAAAGACAGGAATAGTGGCATGTTTACTAAATCAGAATGGGTCTGCAGAATGTGAAATTCAGCTAAATGACTTTAGATGGAGTAGTATAGTTCCACTTCCTAAGATTTTTTGAGCTTTTCAAAAAATTTGGTGTAATTCAGAAAGTCCTTTAATTTTTTTGGATTCATTTTCACAGCTCATGTAAACTGCAGATATTTAATCTGTAATTTACGGTATGTGACCACAAATTATTAATCTGTAGTTTAAATTCAATTTATGACTCTCAGAATTCCACCTAATTAGGTAGAGTTTTCTGAAATGCCCCTCAGAATTTAAAAATTCTTCTCTGCACTCTCTAAGCACCTACCAAACTTCCAGATATTTTTTTTATGCAGTGATGAACTAATGGGGCTCACAATCAGGCAGTTCATTTATCTGTGAAATTTTGAAAAATGTTACCATAATTTTTGTTGATTATAACTCAGCTGCCCTGTAGACTAGAGCCATGATACCTGGCATCCTCAGCCATTAAATAACACTCCACATTCCTGCCAAATTTCCAGATATCTCTTTACGTGTTTTTGAACTTCAAGGGTTTATAATCTGACAAGTGTATTTAATTTATTTATTTTTTTAATTTATTTATTAAGTCTAGGATTACAAATACCTTTGAGCCTTGGCTCTTTTACAAAGGTTCCACGACAGAGAAATACAAATTATGGGGAAAATCAAGACAGACATTATGACAATGTGGACATTGCAAACAGAGTACAGATTAATACAATTCAAGGGTAACATTGTAACAAGGCAGCCAGCGGCATTTGTCAGAGAAAATAGACAACAGATAAGAAGTGACAGAGTCATAGGAAGAGGGGAGGGGGGAGAAGGAATGTAGGAAGGGTGGGCAGAGGGTGAAAAGTTCAACATTAGGTATACCAAGATGTGATGGTAGAATCCAGTGAGGAGGGGAGGGGGAGGGACCACTAGAGCAGGAAGGGAAGTGGAGAAACAAGGTTAAGTTGGGCAGTCACAGGAGCTGCTGGTAGTGAGATAGTCCCAGAGCTTAGTTTTAAACATACCAATTTTTGGGGCAGAGGAGATGGTTGGGCTGAGGCCATTGAACCAGAGTGGTGCTCGATAAGCCAAAATGCATTGTCCCTGTGAAGTGTGACAGTGGGGCACTTTCAGTAGCTGTAGTGTGGATCTCCTAAGGAACCATTTGTTAATTTGGTGTTGTAACAGAGTTGAGACCCCAGAAGGTGCAAGGCCAAGGTAGATTTTTTCCCCACGGAGCAGGAGAAACTTTATGTGGTTTGATAGTTGGAGCCAGCCAGTCTGAGTGTACAGGTCACATGTGTGGGTGAGACAGTGAGCACCAGTGATGAGCTGACATGCCTTATTTAAGGCAGTTGAGAGGTGTCTAAGGGTTGTGGTTGTGGCTGAGCTATAAATGATGAGATCATAGTCTATTACAGAGATCACAGAGCTCAGGACTGCAACCTTCAAAGCTTCTGGTGTGAGGTGTGGTCTGTGTTTGTAGAGGAGACTAAGCTGTGCATTAGCAGCTCTAGCTACATTATCTACATGAAGTCCATAGGAGAGATTAGGGTCAAGCTTATCCCTAAGTATTTGAAGGACCCCACCTGATCTAGAGTGTTCCCCTGGGTGGTGGAGATAGCCAAGTGGTGTAGTTTGTGTGGGTTATGAGAACTGCAGAAGAGCATAGATTTTGTTTTCTTGTCATTGAGGAGCAGTTTATGATTAAGAAACCATGTCTCTACAGAACTGAAACCAAGTTGAAGGTTGTGTTGAAGAGTTGCAGGATCTTTGTGAGTGGAGAAAACAACAGCATCATTGGCATATAGTATGATCGGCTCAGAGCAGTGGTAAGGGAGGGAGTTTAAGAAAAGGCTTAAAAGGAGGGGGCCCAGTATGGATTCCTGTGGGACACCAGAACAAACATGCAGGGTGTCAGAAAGAGTGTCCGCAATTTTTACTCTCTGCGACCAGTTTTCTAAGTAGCTTTTAAACCAGAGAGAAGAGTCAGGTGATAGCCCAGCATTCAGTAGTTGGTGTATTAGTAGTCCATGGTGTACTGTATCGAAGACCTTGGAGAGGTAGACGAAAATGGCCCCTGTGAGAAGGCCATTGTCAAGGGATTTGTGCAAAGTTCCAGTGAACTCGAGAAGGGCTGTGGTGGTGCTGTGACCTGTCCAGAAGCCGTGTTGTTGTGGACAAGGTATATTGTATTTATCCAAGTGGTCGGTAAGTTGATCAGCCACGATGTGCTCAAGTGCCTTAGAGATTGGGTGCAGTATGGAGATAGGGCGATAATTTGAGTGATTCATCTTATCCCCGCTTTTATGGACAGGTGTCACGGTCGCTGTTTTCCATAGGTCCAGGAATTTTCCACAGCTGAGAGAGAGGTTTAGCATTTTTGTTAATGGATGAATTACCTTATCAAGGGAGAGCAACAGAAGCTTAAGGTCCAGGTTGTCACTACTAGATCTAGATTTAGAGATAGCTGCAGTAATATAGCGGTGAGCTTCATTTAGCCTTACCTTCCTGAAGTAGAAAAGGGGATGGTTAGACTGAGGGGCTGAGGTATTTGGGGAGTAGGCCCTGTTTTCAAAAAAGTCATAGGGTAGAACAGCACTAAGGTCTGAAAAAGACATGTTAAAGATGTTTGCGATCACCTTGGGGTCGACGGTTGAGGACCCATCAACCATTAACATGGCTGGAGAGGTTTTTGGCTGCTTCCCTGTGACATCCTAGATATTGTCCCAGAAAGCACAACCATTTCCTCATGTATTGGTGAGAGCGTCTTTGTAATAGGTGGATTTCATTAGCCGTATGGCTTTTGTGCAGGCATTTTGTGCTTGTTTGTAATTTTGGATGTCCAGTTGTTTGCCAGTGGCCCTGGCAACCGCTCAAGGTGATCCCTTAGTTTCAGCTGTGAGAGAAGAACCACGGTGACCCATGGGTTAGAGAGAGATTTTATTTTGAGCCTTTTAGAGGGGGCAAAGAGGTCACAGGCTTTGTTGAAAATTGAGATGAAGTGATCAAGAGCCAAGTTAACATATGTTGCTTCATAGATGGGTAGCCAGTCTTGTAGAAGCAGGTGTTTGAGATGTGGAAGTTTTCCATGAGGAAGGACTCTTCTAGCGATAATTTTGGGAGGGGGCTTAAGGAATTTTTTAGTCCATGCACACATGACTGGGGAGTGGTCACTGAGAGAGTCTGAAAGAATGGTCATACGAGAAATCCTTGTGGGGTGAGTGGTGAGGACTCAATCCAAGAGGGTACTGGTGCCATTCTTGTAGTTAATCCTAGTAGGGGAGTTTACCATTTGAGTGAGGTTAGCAGCTGAGATGGAGTCTTTATAGGCACTGGTGCAAGATGCTAACCAGTTTATGTTGAAATCCCCTAGTAGAACAAGTTCAGCTTCGGGAGGATGAAAGTCGATAAAGTTTAGGACGTCGTTGAATCCATGTTTAGGGTCCCTGGGCATGATGTATATGGAGACAATAGTCAGGGCTTTATGGTTGGGACGTAGGATGATTTTTATTGACAGAATCTGGGCCGAGATTTCATGAAATGTCGCAAATAGTTTGTTGTTTATAACAGAACTACATTTGGAGATAGTTCCATGTCAGCTCTGCTAAAAATAATACAGTGGTGTAAAAACCAATGAAGTCAAAACCTATAAGGCAAAGCCATGCCTGTCCATAACAGCTAATGGAGAAACAGCATAATGGGAAAAATGTTACACATTATCCATGCATACATCAGGATGTACTACTCCATGAACAGAACAACCTTTCCCTTAAGTGCAGATTTACTGTTCCAACATCACACCACCATGGATCCTCATTGCAGTGAAGTATGAGGTAAAATACATATCAGTGGACTCAGGATTGACAGCACATGGTTAAGCTGCCTATTCACTGTGTGATGTTACACAAGCATGCAGTTCTGGAGACCCCATTTCCACAAGGACATAGACAGGATGGAGGCAGTCCAAAGGAGGGCAACTGAAATGGTGCAGTTTGAGCAACAGAAGCCATACAAAGAGAGATTAAAGGAGCTTAATATGCATATCCTTGAGGAAAGGGGGGGGGACATGATAGAAACTTTCAAGTACCTCAAGGGAATCAACAAACCCAAGAGAGTTGCATCTTTCAGAAAAAGAAATGTGCAAGAAGAAGGGGACACAATTTGAAGATAGAGGGGGGATGGCTCGGGGCAATGTGAGAAAGTGTTTTTTCACAGAGAGGGTGGTGGATGCATGGAATGGCCTTCCTGAGGAAGTCATGGGGTCAAAACCAGTGGGGGAATTCAAGAATGCATGGGACAGACATAAGGCAATTCCAGTAGGGGGTAGGACAAAGTAGGTTGTTGGTTAACGTGGATCTGCAGCTTATTCAATAGGTAGGGAAATGGGCAGACTAGGTGGGCCAAGAGGTCCTTATCTGCCATCAAAGTCTATGTTTCTATGTACAGTAAGTGCTATTTTGTATACCATGCTGTTCCATATTTCAACATTTTAGCCACACGCTATTGACCACACTCCTTTGGTCCACGTTGAGTTGACATAATACCTTTGGAGATAGATATTTGAGTAGAAGGGTCTTGTAAATAGAGATGCAGCGAATTTAAAATTTGCTGGTGAAGTAAACACGAAGTGGCCACTTCACGTCATCATAATGCTACGTGAAGTGGCCATTGAAAAGTGCTCACTTCGCCTTGTTATTATGACTTCAAGTTGTTATTCCTGCTTAATGCGAAGTAAGGTGGAATGACAACAATATAGGCACTTTAGGCAGCCCTTTGCCAAAACATCACATGGCTTACAGTACTGTGAGTCACATGCTTTAGCCAGGCAGGAAGGAAGTGAGTCATACAAGCAGTTACTTTCACTTTCTCCTTTGCAACAGCAGAAGGAGGAAGCATTTTGTGTAGGAAAGGATAGTTCATTATTAGTGTCTTCCTTGAGCAAATTTCAGAAAACCCAAAAGCTTTTTTAAAAGCTAATTCATTAGGTGTTTTATACTGTTTTTTCAGTTCTTTTTGGTGACCGATTTCTTTGTTTTATAAGATTTTGTGTGTGTGTGTGTGTGCCACACGATACGTGTGTGTGTGTGTGTGTGTGTGTGTGTGTGTGTGTGTGTGTGAAGTCGCTCATTGCATGATGCATTGGAGAGTTTTGTGCAATGGACCAGGGACAGTGTGTGGCCTGTGGCCAGAGGGGAGTACACACGCATGGGGGTCATAGCCGGGAGGTGTTGGACCACTCCAGACTGTTTGGTCCCGACTCCCCCCCTCTGGAAGCAGCAGCACCACCAGTGTCACTGCCACATCCACCAAGTCCGCCACCACCACCACCAGTAGCAGCTGCAGGAGCTCCAGCTGCACCACCTTGACAGCAGCAGGTGGAGCCCCAGGTGCGTGACCATGTTGCTGGCACTACATCTGCCCCTCCTGTAACTGGTCCCCCCCCCCGCAGCTTCCCAGTCTGGCAGTTTTTTAACTGTGTTGGGGGGACAGCAGCCTTGTGGTGTGTCTGCTTTGTTGTGTGCACTTACGCCGTGGCCCCCGGGGAATACATCTGAGGACTGGGGGCCAGCGCACACTTATGCTGAACCACCACAATGCTCTTGTTAGTCAAAACGTGCCCATGTTTCACCACAAACTGACCATAATAACATAAAAAAAATTCAGAAAGCTGCCGGCCATTCACTATGATGGAGCATGCCCCCGCACGCTCCCTGGCATCATGTCATAACATTGCTGAGCGTGGGGGCAGAACTTGGAGGCTCTTCAGACCGGGAAGTCCTCCGGGACCTGGTTTACTGAAATTATAGCATTTTTGCCAGAAAAGTATTGCACTATGTAAGGACATGTGGAGCAAGAAAGATTCCCCTGGAGATAAGGCACCCATATATTGGATGCAATACCATAACTATGTAACTTGGTGAATCTCTTTAAAGCAGCAGTGCAACAGTCTGCTGAAAATTTTGACATATACTTCTTTATGCTAATTTACATTGCCACTTTAATTACATCCTGACTTGTATGATACTATTCTTTCCAGTATTTAAGTCTGCTTTAGTACTTTTTTCATATCTGAAATAATATAAGGAACACTCCTTTTAATACAGTGCTGACCAGGTCTTCGTCAGTATTTTCAGCTATTTTTCTCCATCAGTTGTTATATAATACTTCTGAAGTAAAATTAACAATTATGCAGGAGGCAGTGTTTTATGGCCTCACAGAACAATATTTATTGAAAAACAGCTGCAAATAGTGATGAAAACCTAGTCAGAGCCATATTAAAAGGTGTGCTCCTTTTTTTTAGGACATGAGAAAAAGTAGTAAAGCAGACACAAATTGTGAATACAAGTCAGGAGGTAACTAGTGGCTGGCAATGTAAAATAGCATAAAAAAGAATAGGTCAAAATTTTCACCAAATTGTTGCACTGCTGCTTTAGAAACATAGAAACACAGACTTTGATGGCAGATAAGGACTGCTTGGCCCACCTAGTCTGCCCATTTCCCTACCTACAGGATAGGCCACAGATCTTAGTTAACCAACAGCCAATTTCTTCCTACCCCCCACAAGAACTGCCTTATGTCTGTCCCATGCATTCTTGAATTCTCCCACAGTTTTAGACCCCACAACCTCCTCAGGAAGGCTGTTCCATGCATCTACTACCCTCTCTGTGAAAAAAGTACTTCCTCACATTGCTCCAGAACCGCCCCCCCTCTATCTTTAAATTGTGTCACCTTGTTCTAGCACGTCTCTATTTCTGAAAGATGCTACCCTCTTGGACTTTGTTGATTCCACTGAGGTACTTAAAATTTCTATCATGTCCCCCCTCTCCCTTCTTTCCTCAAGGGTATACATATTAAGCTCCTTTAGTCTCTCCTTATACGGCTTCTCTTGCAGACCCTGCACCATTTTAGTTGCCCTCCTCTGGACTGCCTCTATCCTGTCTATGTCCTCATGTGGAGATGGGGTCTCCAGAACTGGACACAGTACTCCAGATGGGGTCTGCCAATTGTCTGTACAGAGGATAACAACTTCCTGTTTTCTGCTGGTGATGCCTCTCCCTATGCATCCCAGTATCCCCCCAGCCCTTCCTACTGCCTTCTCACATAGCTTGCTAACCTTAAGGTCATCTGATATGATTACCCCCATGCCCCTTTCCTTTTTTGTTGTTGTTACTACCCCTCCATTGCGTAATCTTCCCCTGGTTCTTGCTTCCCAGGTGCATTATTTTGCACTTCTTTGCATTGAATCCTAGCTGCCATACTTCTGACCATTCCTCTAACCTTGTCAAGTCCCTTCTCATCCTTTCCACACCTCCTTGTGTATCAGCCCTGTTGCAGATCTTTTTGTCATCTGCAAAGAGGCATACTTTTCCTTCCAGTCCCTCTGCAATGTCACTTATAAAGACATTAAAAAGGACTGGGCCCAGTACTGAATCCTGCACTACCCCACTAGTAACCCCTCTTTCTTCAGAGTGGACTCTATTTACAATTACCTTATGTGTCCTGTTGACCGGCCAATGTTTTACCCAGGCTACCACCTTGGGACCCACTCCCAGGCTGGTTAATTTGACTATTAATCTTTTATGTGGGACTGTGTCAAATGCCTTGCTAAAGTCTAGGTAGACCATGTCCATAGCCCCTCCCTGGTCTACTACTTTGGTCACCCAGTCAAAGAAATCTATTGGATTCGTCTGACATGACCTTCCCACTGTGAACCCATGCTGCCTTGGGTCCTGTGCCCCACTGGCCTCAAGGTACTCAACAATTCTTTCCTTCAGAAGTGACTCCATCACTTTCCCTACCACAGAGGTCAAACTGACAGGTCTGTAGTTTCCTGCCTCTGTCTTGGTCCCACTTTTGTGAAGGGGAATCACATCCACCTTCCTCCAGTCCTCGGGTACCACACCATCCTCCCATGATTTATTAAAAAAGAGTAGTCAGTGGTTTCACTAGTTCCCCACTTAGTTCTTTTATAATTCTGGGGTGAAATCCATCAGGCCCCATTGCTTTGTCCACCTTCAGTTTTAGGAGTTCTTGCAGATCCCTTTCAACTGTGAAAGGGCTGGGATCGACCCCCCCATCAAGAGTGCTTCTGTTAATTGGATTAGGCACTTCCCCCTCCTCTTTTGTGAATACTGAGCAGAAATATTCGTTCAGTATCCCTGCTTTTTCACTGTCCCCCTCTGCCCACCCACCATTCATTCTATTCAGCCTCACTATCCCTCCCTTTGTCTTTCTACACTCTCTGATATACCTATAAAAGGTTTTATCCCCCCTCTTAACTGAGTTGGCTATCTTTTCCTCAGTTTGGGCTTTTGCTATTCTGACTTCCCTCCCTGCTTCCTTCTGCCTTAACTGGTACAGCTGTCTGTCCTGCTCCTTCTGTGTTTCCTTATACGTCCTGAATGCTATCTTTTTCTCACTGACTTTCCCAGCCACCTCTTTTGAGAACCATAGTGGCTTTTTCTTTCATTTTGATTTGTTTATTTGCTTCACACAAAGGCTTGTTCCCTCTGTGATGGCAGTTTTGATGATTCCCCGATTGTTACTCCACCCCTCCTTCTAGCCTGTTTGCTAGTGCTTTTCTGAGGCACTCTCCCATCTTGCCAAATTCAGCCCTTCTGAAGTCCAGTACCCTCACTTTTGTATGGCTTGACTCTGTAGCTGAGTTTAATGTGAACCACACTGTTTGATGGTCACTTGTTCCCAGATGGCAACCCACTTCTAGATCTGAGATCCTCTCACTGCCCCCATTTGAGAGTATGAGGTCTAAGATTGCTCCCTCATGAGTGGGTTCTGAAACTAGCTGTCTGAGGCCTGCCACCTGTAGGGTATCGAGAGAATGGCCCTGCTCTTGGATGTGGCTGTAGCAAATGTGCTCCAGTGAACATCTGGCATATTCAGGTCTCCCATCAACAGTATCTCCCCTTTCTCTGCCATCCTAAGAATGCCTTCTATCATATCCTTGTCCATTCCCTCCCCTTGACATGGGGGTCTGTATACAACTCCTGTGTGGATTGTGATGCCCTTTCCAGTCTCCAAGGTGACCCACAGTGCCTCCTCTCCTCTTCTCCCCGTTTACTCTTTTGTTCAGTTACTTTTATCCCCTTCCTTTACAAAGAGAGCTACTCCTCCCCACTTTAATTTATAATTTAAGTATGACATTATGGTCTCACAATCACAACACACAAAATGCAACTGTCTTGTGTCCAGAAAATTCCCAAGTGCTGAGGAAGTGAAATGGGAGCATTACACCACATGCAAAGTCCCCCAGAATTTATTGGCAAGTCACTCATGCATGCAGTGGTCACACAAGAGTCCCTAGAATGTTTCTGCATCCCCAAAATGCATCTGTCTTGTGTCCAGAAAATTCCCAAGTGCTGAGGAAGTGAAATGGGAGCATTACACCGCATCCAAAGTCCCCCAGAATTTATTGCGCAGTCACTCATGCGCGCAGTGGTCACACAGATTCCCCAGAATTTTTCTGCATCCCCAAAATGCATCTGTCTTGTCTCCAGAAAGTTTACATACTCTGTGATGATGATGTACTCACAATGCACAGTGCCAAATTGTGTGAAGGTGGGATAACATGACATGAATCCATTTAGTGTTCCATCTGAAATGATGACTGTGAGAGAACTGTTGCTGGTCCAAAGTGTGCTGCAAGTCCTGCAAATACGATGGGATCACCTCAACCAGATGGAAGGGTGCCCTTTGTGTGTACACTAATAGTAGCTTTGGTGAGATACATATATATATATATATATATATATATATATATATATGTGTGTGTGTATTTTCTAGGTGGGGGGTTGACATATATAGACATGTATTCATTGTATTGTTTTGTATCACAGATCACACATACTGTTGGTAGCACATTCCAGTGCTTAATGAGAAATGTTTGCATTGCAATTGGAAATGGAATACTCTCAAGCTAATGGAGGTAAGTATTTTTTTGGGGGGGGCACAGAAAGTCATTCCGTCTGGTGGCAGTGGCTAACAGAGGTCTTGTGGTGGTCCAGGGGGTACACAAAGTAATTCCCTCTGGTTGCAGTGGCTAAAAGTAGTCTTATGGTGATGGTGGTCTAGGGGGGCACATGGTGACATTCCCTATAGTGGCACTGGCTAACAGCTGTCTTATGGTGGTGGTCTAGGGGGCACTCAAAGTCATTCCCTGTGGTGGCAGTGGCTAACAGCAGTCTTATGGTGGTTGTCAAGGAAGGCACACACAGTCATTCCCTCTGGTGGCAGTGGCTAACAGCGGTCTTATGGTGGAGGTCCAGGGAGGCACACAAAGTCATTCCCTGTGGTGGCAGCAGCTAACAGTGGTCTTATGGTGGTGGTCCAGGGGGGCACACAAAATCATTCCTTCTGGTGGCAGTGACTAACAGCAGTCTTATGGTGGTTGTCCAGGGGCACACAAAGTCATTCCCTCTTGTGGCAGTGGCTAACAGTGGTCTTATCAAGATAGTGGTCCAGGGGCACACGGTGACATCCCCTATAGTGGCACTGGCTAACAGCAGTCTTATGGTGGTGGTCCGGGGTGGTACACAAAGTCATTCCCTGTGGTGGCAGTGGCTAACAGTGGTCTTATGTTGGTGGTGCAGGGGGGCACATAAAGTCATTCCCTCTGGTGGCACTGGCTAACAGTGGTCTTATGGTGATGATGGTCTGGGGGGCATATGGTGACATTCCCTGTAGTGGCACTGGCTAACAGCAGTCTTATTGTGGTGGTGGTACAGGGGCCAGTATATATTGTGCTCTCTGTTACAAATGTGACATGACATATGGAATTTGAGTCACTTTGAGTGGGGCACTCATTAACTTTATGAAAAAGAAAACATGTATCATACAACACATGACAGCCTTTTAACCACTTAAGTTAAAACCTGCCAACATTAACCTTATTTATCATCATCCTCATTAAGAAAGCTGCTCTCACAGTTATATATGTCTGAATAATGACCACTGGGAAATTCTTTCTCCATTGTGTCATCATCTATGTCAGTGGTAGGCCATTCCATGCTGCCACTGCCAGTGCCAGTGCCACCAGAATGGTCAATTTCCACATTAGCAAAACCATGACTAGCCGGGGTACAAATATTGAGGTTGCAGTCTGAGCTGGTATGTGCCTCTCATTCATTTTTATAAATGTTAGCAAATTGACATTTGCAGGAGAGAGGTTTGTATGACATTCCCGAACTATTGCACCTGCTGAGCTGAATACCCTCTCTATACTTACACTGGAGGGTGGGCGTGTCAGGTACTTCAGTACCACTGCAATCAGCTCTGGCCATTCACTGACCTTTCCACTCCAGTATAAAAGAGGATCATCAGTTATTGACAGATGCCTGTTTTCAGACAAATATGACTCAACCATTCTCTGTGCTGCACTAAGTCCAGTGGTTGATGCATCATGCTGGTCTCCAGAATCATTTATGTCACATCCCCATTTGGGACAAAGCCTCCCAAAGTGGGTTGACGCCAACCGCTTTGGATGACAGACTACCTAGAACTGCAGTCCCCTTCCCCTTACAGGATATGCTTGATACTCCTCCAGGTTCACCTTCAGCCTTATTATGTTGCTGAGGTTTGCTGACCTTGGCATGTTACTTCTGTGCCCCATGAAACAAGCATACCAGTTGCCCACTGACATTTTTTTCCTGTTCAGGCCCACCCTCCAGTACTGAGGCAATTCCTCATTTGTATTGTGGGTCCAGCATTGTTGCTATTGCAAAGTTGTCACTTCCCTGAATGCTCAAGATGTGACATTCTGGTCGAATACTGTCAGCATGTGTTTCAGCAACATACTGCTAGCACTGTCTCTGGCAACATCAAGGCCATGCTGTACATTCACCAATGTCTGCCACAGCACCCACAGCAGTGGAATTGATTGGCTAATGGAGGCAGACTCACCACTCACTGCCTGTGTGGCATGTTCAAAAGGCTGCAAAATTGTTATTACAGAGTCCATGAGGCACCACTGTTCAGTCATATTAGGCATGGAGGCCCCGAAACTGTTACAGCTAGTGTGCATGACAAAATATTCTGAGATTGCTTTGTACTGTTCATTCAACCTCCCTGTCATGTATAAAGTGGAGTTCCACCAGGTGACAACTTCCAGCTTCAAGCGGTGCTGAGGGAGGCTGTTTCAGATCTGCAACTTCCAAAGTTGATCACAGGCCTTTGCAGAGTGTGAAAAGTGAGAACAGATACGGCGTGCAGCTGTCAGCATTTCTTTTATATCAGGGTGCTGCAGAAACTCCTGTACCATAAGATTTAAATAGTGGGCCATGCATGGAACCTGTACAAAGCCACCATTCGTGATGCATCTCACCATATTTGAGCCATTGTCACTTGCTATGAACCCAGCTGTCAGAGACAGGGGGGTTCAGTCACTTGTCAATTTCAGTCAGTACCAAGTCCAACATGTTTTCACCAGTGTGTGAACAGGTCACATTGTGCATAGCAACCGTTGCATGCTGTCGAAATACTGGAAGATTGCTACCATGACACTCCACCTTACTGAACTGATTATTCACACTACCAACAGCAAACACAACACCCGGCACCTATGCCCAGTGTGCAGTTATACACAAATATGAACTTCCCTCTGTTTTGCCACTTGTCCACATATCCATACTTAAATGGATGAATGGAGAGGAGGAATATTGAAGGGCATGTCTTACAGAGTCGGACACAGTATGGTACAACTAGGGGACAGCACAGGTAGAAAAGTATGTCCTGGATGGAACTTTCCATTTTGGACAGGCACATGCAGCAAACTACTGGAACCCAGAATTCTCCACAAAGGAGAAGGGCAAAATTTCAATTGCCAGCATTAGCAACATTAAGTTCACATGACACTGCATGATTGGGTGGGTACTTCTGCTTATGCACAAAAACACTCTGTAACGTGGGCTGACAAACGTTTTACATGGGGTGTGATAACAAATGGTTCTGCTCTACGAATGGCAGGGAGTGGAGTGTGGACGTTTGATGAAGACGGTTGCACAGGTGATGATGATAAAACCACAAATGCAGTTATTTTGCCAGATTTACCAATCAGGGTTGATGTACCACTTGCACTCGACAAACTGCATTCACCACCACCACCACCACCACCGCCAACACCAAAACAGCTACTCTCACCAGCACTAGACAACATTTTAAAATCATTGTACTCCTCCACCTCATCATACCATCATACCTGTAGTAATCCTCTGCTCTTATTTCATCACTACTGCACACATTTAATTTTCTACTTGATTTAGCAGTAATGGAAGGGGATAACATGCTCGTTATGGTTGATGATGAGGGTGAACACCCCACTGTGGTATTAGCTGCCATCTTCACTGCACTTCTGCATCTGTGTACTACCACGCCTACAGACAATCTTATCACTAGCAGCAGTGTCATGGTGAGAAACAGCTTTGCTTGCACGTCTCTTTGAGGGCATTTTGGGGGATTAATAATAATATTCCACAGTGCCATGTGCCTGTTCTTAAGATGCGTATGCTGTCCTCCTGTGCCCAGATGGCTCCCCTTTTTACCTCAACTCACACGCCCATGGCAAACCTGGCAGATTGCAACTGACTCATCATTTGCATCTTGCACAAAAAAATCCCAAACAAGGAATTGTGATTCTCTAGTTTTAACATGTCCCTGATGCTGTGATTTGGACTATATTTTTTAAGCCATGAAGTGGGGGGTGTGCTACATGATTTTTCTAGCAGGACACACTTGGACTGCAACTGACCACCACAACTACCTATCATTATTACTGGGTCATCATCATCCCCATCAACTGAAACTGGTAAATCACAACTTTTTATGGAGGGGGATTAATACAAACAGACCCAGACACAGCCACCTTGAATTTCTTTTTTTCCAGTTCCCAACTGGGGTCACTTACATCATCACCATATTCATCAACATCACCCATATCCACATCTTCTGCTTGGATGCTGGTATGTGGACTGCATGTTGCAACCACAACAACATCATCATCATCATCATCAGATTCATCATCATCAACACCACCATCACCTGATATTTTTTCACCACACTGTGAATCACTGCATGGCAAATGCATGACCTGAACCACGGTGGAAAAAATGTCATATTGTGTGCTATCGTTGACATGATGATCAGAATCCTCATGTTCAGTTACTGGTAAGTGTGACATCATCTACACTACCACTCACTCGCACTGTTTCACACTCCACTATATTTTTGTACACAGTAAACTGGTCAGATGTGGAACTTGAGGCAGCAATACTCATACCACCACCAGCAACTGCACTAACACCACCAGCTCGGACAACATCATCTCCTCCAACTATGAGTGAAGCTACTGATTGTGCTGTAAAAAACACTGAAGGAGAAATACCTTTCCTCACATCAACAATGCACTTCTGCGTCTGCGTGCTACCATGCCTACAGACAATCTTATCACTGGCAGTAGTGCCATGGTGAGAAACAACTTTGCTTGTATGTCTCTTTGAGGGCATTTTGAGGGATTAACAAGAATATTCTAAACAAATTTAGACTCTGGAATGTTCACTGTGGGGGGGGGGGATGCCAGATGTGAAGCCAAAAAAAAACAGCTGTGGCTTCAGATACAGATGCAAAGTCACAAGTTCAACAACACCTTAACTAACCAGTGGTGCTGAAGTCACAAACAATCCAATCTGGAAAATAATTCCTTTTGCAGGTGGGGGGGGGCACTGACTGTAGATTTGTACGGCAGTGCAAGCAGCAAAACCAAGAAAAGATACCACAATGGCAGTACAAAATCATGCAGCTGCTGTGGATAGCAGGTTCACACTGCTGTGCCTGCAATTACACTGTGGCACAATAAAAGGTATATTATTTATGTAATGCACCGCACACACATTCACACACACACACACACACACACACACACAATTTGTCTACAAGTAATGCGTAGCAAACTGAAAACTTCAGTGATATACCACATATTTTAAACAACCTGAAATTATGAACTGCTGTACCAGATCCACAAAACACAATCAGCAAAAAAATTTCAACAATTGCTGAAAATATT
Organism: Neoceratodus forsteri; assembly: GCA_016271365.2. Lineage (NCBI taxonomy): Eukaryota > Metazoa > Chordata > Ceratodontiformes > Ceratodontidae > Neoceratodus > Neoceratodus forsteri. The sequence continues at coordinate 468,117,429 of CM028129.1, forward strand.
ACTGTGTATACATTAACACAGTTATATAACAAAAATACAATCAAAAAACAAAGAATTCTCTATTTCTCCAAGTGAAATCTACCTACACTACAGATACACCCCTCTCCCAAAGCACACTTTCACTGTCTCTTACAACACAGACTCAGTGTTGTACATTAACATTCAAAATCCACACACAAACAATAAATGCTCAATGATATGAGCACAGTAGGGTTTCCTACAATCGATGAACTAAAGTTTGAGCAAAAAGTACTCAAAAAAGGTTTTTTTAACAGCTTTTAGAAGGTTTGATCACAGAGAGCTCTCAGAACAGATTGTCTCCTACAGCTTCCTACTTCCAACTCCCCCAAACTGAGGCTGTGCAGAACAATATAGAGCCCATGTGACCTGAAATCCCATGAATCACTGCAAAATTCATCTTTGGAGCTTAAAAACAAGGAAAAGAGAGGTGAAGTACATTGTTTTCAATGTACTTCGCCTTTAAAATTGGTGGAATACTGGTTTGGGAAGGCAGAGTAATGCACAGTCTTTGTTTTTAATGGACTTCGCGTTACCCATTATAACCGGAAGTACTCTGCTTTGTGTTGTGGAGTACTCCGTGAATTTGCCTTTATTCCACGAATCACTTCGTGGAGCGAATTGAGCTAACTTCACCCAGCACTACTTGTAAACTACTTATTTTGGCAACATATGGTTACATTTTTTTAACTTTTAGGGGCAGGCTCATAATTTCATAGTCTGCCTACTCATAAACTTCAGCGAAATACTATGTCCCAAACTTTTGGATACATGAAACTTTTCTGTTCCAGAGGTATAGAAATGACATTTGGCATTCTTACCCAATAATAATAAGGTCCTAAACATTTCAAATCAAGAGAGGTTTTATTTGTTGGCAAAATTTCTGGACCATTTTCAAAATGTTCTCAAAATTTCATGGAAATGGAATACTTTAAGCAATGCTGCTATGGATCTACTGGTGTAATTTTTATTTTGCAAAGTGCTTTTCACCACTGCAACTGATTTGGCTGCTCGTGTAATTTCTACAACCAGCTGGTCATCAAGCTCAGCTGAGCAGTTAGGAATCCTGTAGCACACTTCGAGGTGACTGTTTCCCCCTCCCCCTCTAGCTAGACACAAATGGGTTCTCTGAATTGTTTATCCCCATTTATCACTCTAATATTTTCATTGTGTTAAAAAGAGAGCCATCCACTCCCTTTTCTGTCAGACCTATTCCATGAACATAGTTTGAATTCCTCCATCTTGGTGTTCAAGCAATTCTGCCCCTGCCCCCAAGCCATGTATCTATGAGTGCCACTTAGTCCTGGCCTTTCAAGTGCATCAATTTGCTGTGTGAAATTCTCATGCTGCTATTTCTTTCAAGTAGAAATTGTTGCCCCTCTATGCTGCTTGCACCCCTGGTGGCCTTCTCTTCTGGTGTTACTCAGCTAAGTTCTCCTGCCCTTGGTGAACCCCAGCACTAGCCCCCTTCCCTATTCTCTAGTTTAAATTCATCCTGACTGCTCTGTCCATTGCCCTGGTCAGCACTTCCACTCCCTCCTGGTACAGGTACAGCCTATCTTTGGTTTGCAATCATCCTTTGCCCTAGAATATCTTCTAGTTTGAAAGAAAAAAAAGACCCTATCCCTTGAAAAAGACCCTTACCAAGAGTTAGCCTGCCTGATAGTCTGCTGTCTTTCCTCAAAGGCTCCCAGGATAAAAAAAATCTCAGTAATTATTTCCCCGAATACATTTCCTTTTATTATAGCTCTAGTTTTCTAAATAACCTTCTCATGCCCTAAGGACTTGTGCTGCCTATGTCATTCCTCCCACTGTCAACAACAGTATACTTCTCCTGCCTCCACTGCATCTACTGATTCTGGAATCTATGCAAATAGTCAAATAACCTCACGTGCTCTATCATCCTAATTACAAAATGCCACTCCACCTCACCCAGTGTCCTAAATGTGTTCTGGCAGAATAGGTTAATCAAGGGAAGTGTGGAGCAATTTAGTTAAAAGGAACACGAAATGGGGAGTTGAGATGAGTTAAATCCATCTCCAATCAATTGAAATTGCTAGTGATTCAGGTCATTTGTGCTAATATTGGTTGATCTTTTTCGAGACAAACTCTTGCAGCAGGTCATAACACATGGGAACCTTCTGCTGGAGGCATTTGTTTCCAGAAGACTTCTTAGCATGTATGGACTTACAACAGGAAATCAACAAGCTGCAACTTCACCTACTGAAACAGAAACTTTTGAACGCAATAAAAACAACAAAGGTGATGCTCATTTCACCTCTATCGAATGCCACTATCCCAGTTTCCAATGGTTCTTTACCTCAGGTTATTACAATCCTAGGTGAATCCCTGGATTATGTAACAAAGTTCAAATACCTGGGGGTTTGGATTGATCACAAACTGTCATTCCTGAATCATATTGAGGAACTGATAAAAAAACTTAAACAGAGGTTGGCCCAGGATGCCAAGAAGAGACTCATACAAACTACTTTCCTTTCCTTATTGGACTACACCAACTTTATTTATTGCCAAGGCCCTGCCTCCGTGTTAGCCAAACTTGATATGTTATATCATAGAGGCATAAGATTCACTATGGGAGTTCCATATTCTACCTGTCACTGCTCCCTATATGCTGCTGTAGGATGGCCCTCACTTAACTACAGAAGACAACGAAATGCTGCTCTCTGGACTTATTTATTTATTTATTTGTTTTTGTTAACCGGGTAGAGCACACTAGATAGCCAAGTGCCTATTTTCAGGTGCGACCCGGGAGGGTTACATAGGTAGTAGCATACAGGAGTCAGTTACATACAGTTGAGCAAAAAACAGGATTAACAGGAATTGGATAGGCAGCTGACAGTATATTACAAATTTAGCAAACAAGAAAATAACAGACATTACTTGGAATGAAAGAGGAAGCAAGGTATCATTAGAATCGAAGTTAGGACAAGGATGCACACGATTGTGGAGTATACAAAAACGATTGTGGTACGTATATGAACGAAATTAGTGCAAACAGAAGTAAGTGCTAGAGGGGATGGAGAGGGGGAACTGGATAGAATGGGTGAAGCCATTTTGGGAGGGAGGGGTGAGGAGGGAGGATGGTGAATGGATGTCCAGTCTGGATTTCATTACTAGTTCAGAGGGGTAAAGTGCAGTGGGCCCTGAGAGCTCACAGTACATGTGTAGGTAGGGTGATCTATGAGGTACAGGGACAAGTGGAGGGGGATTTCAGGAAGTGCCAGAGCAAGGTTTTGAAGCAGTGGTGGGAGGAGGCATACCAGGTAAGGGCTGGAAGCGAGTTCCAGATTTTTGGGGTGAAGGAGGAGAAGGCACGGTCACCCGTGAGGGAGCGAGTTCTAGGGACAAGCCGATCTAGTGCCACCCTTGATCTTAGCTGATAGGATGGGGGGCCAGGGTTGAGGGGAGGGGCGAGGGTGGAGGGAGTGGCTGATCTGATAATGTTGTCAATGAAATTACCAAGCACGAAGATGTGGTGCTTTTCTGGAGGGAGTCACTCCAGACGGGAGTAGAGGTCACAGCGGTGAGTGAGGGGAGGAGCAGAGAAGGCAAAGAGGCAGATGTTATTGTAGGCAGTGTCCCATTTCTGGAGTCTGGATGAGGGTATGGGGGCCAAGGTAACCAGCCCATAGCAGAGAGTAGGGAGGAGGACCCCTCCGGCTAGTGCCAACTGAGCTGCTGGGGTTAGGCAGTTTTTAGCTTTGTAGGCGAGGCCGAGCTTACAATTTGTAGCCTTGCAGACATTCCGAATTTGCAGGGTAAGATTGAACTGCAGGTCCAGGGTGACGCTCAGGTACTTGACTGTAGCCACTCTCTGCAGGGGAGAGCCATCAACACCAAGTATTTGAAGGGGGGACAGGCAGGATTTTATCTTGTGCCATGAACCAAAAAGCATAGCTTGGGTTTTCTTAAGGTTGATGATGAGCCTATGTTCTACCAGACAGGATTGAATGTGATGGAAGTCCATGTTTAGTTGGGAGTTTATGGTGACGATGTCACTGGTACTGACCAGAATGACCAGGTCATCCTCATACAGAGTGGTATGCCCATGGACAGTGATGGATGGAAGTTTGTTGATAAAGAGGGAGAAGAGGGTTGGGCCAAGGACAGAGCCCTGGGGGACCCCACAGCAGACAGGAGAGGGGGAGGAGTAGGTAAGATTGAAGTTGGTGTACTGCTGTCTGCCTGAGAGGTAGTTGAGGAACCACGCGTTGGCAGGGGGGGAGTAACCAAGGGATCGGAGAGTGGAGCTGAGGAGGGAGTGGTCAACCCTGTCGAAGGCTTTGGAGAGATCCACAAAGATGGCTCCAGTGAGGTTTCCCTGGTCGGCAGTAGTTCTGATAGTCGAGGTGACTACAGCAAGGGCAGTGGACGTGCTATGCCCTTTTCTGAACCCATGTTGAGCCGGAGAGAGGAGGTTATGGTTCTGTATGTACTGGGATAGCTGGGAGGCCACGATTTTCTCAAGAATTTTGGAGGCGGCAGACAGTATTGCAATGGGACAATAGTTCTGGGGATCCTTAGGGTTACCTTGTTTTAGGACTGGGACCACCTTTGCCACTTTCCAGATATCAGGGATTATCCCAGAGCTAAGGGAGGCATTGAAAATGTGTGTGATAGGCCTGGCAAGGAGGTGGGCCCCTATTCTGAGCAGTTTAGGCTCGAGGCAGTGACGTCCTGCCCCACTGTGAGGGGAGAGGCTGGGGAGGAGCTTCTGGGTCTCGTAAGCAGAGACTTGTTGGAGGTAGAGTGGTGACAGGGAGTTAGATCCAGGAGGTGGGGAGTCAGGGAGCTTGGGGGCAGAGTACAGGGAAGGAGAGGCCGAAAGTTCGGAGAACAGGGAGTTAAAGGTATTAGAGATGGTGAGAGGGTTATTACAGCAGACCCCACCAATAAGTAAGTCAGTGACTTGCATTCTGGCAGACCCACCAACTGCGCTTCTGATATTTTGCCAGAAACTCCTCGGGTTGTTGGCTGAGGAGAGCAGAGAGGATTGGCAGTACTCGCTTTTAGCAGAGCGGATGGCTTTTTTGCATGTGTTTCTGAGGGTCCTGTACGCAAGGAGATCAGTGTTGCTTTAGGTGGCCTTGAAGGTCGCCCAGCATTTGTTCCTGAGTTTCATTAGGGAGAATAGGCCCCCATGAAGCCATTTGGTGATGGCGCCCCTTACTCGCCTCCTGGTGAGGGGGGCGTGTTTGTTCTGTACGGGGATGAATTTAATAAGAAATTCATCCAGAGCTTGTGCTGAGTCATCTAGGGCAGTGACCCCTGACCAGTCAACTAGTGAGAGGTCTGAGAGGAAGTGATGAGTATTTAGCTTGGAGTAATCCCTCATCGTGATCACTTTGCTGGGGATTTTAGTCTGCGAAATACCCCATGTGCAGAAGGTGGGACTTACAGAGTAATCATTAATAAGTTGCCCCAATATATATCAGACTGTCTTTCTACAATAGAGGTAGGCAAATATGCACTGAGAAGTTTTGCATTTTTCTTATTAAATATACCGAAGGTCAAATCATGCTTTGGAAGGTCAGCCATAGGCTATGTGCTGCCACAGCTTTGGAATAATTTGTGAAAAACTTTAAAATTGCCCCATCCCATCAGTCTGTCTGCATTCAAAATGTTACATGCAAGTTATGTCAAGCAATCCTGCAACTGCTCCTCCTAAATTGTTGTCCTATAAAACCTATATACAGTGATTCTTGTATGGTGCATACTGGCACCTCTCCTCACCCTTATCTTACCCCTTTCTCCTTTTAATTTAATCACATGTCTTGGAGGTTCTGCAGGTTACCCATTAACTATTCTCCCTAACTGTTGTCTTCTGTATCTTTTTAGCAGAGGCCCTTTTCATGGTGTCCTTATACAACCTGTTTCCCTGTTGTTCCCATGAGTCCTCATCCTGCAGAGGCTCTGCACTCTGGTATTTCCCTGCTATTGCTATCTTCTGTAACCTCTTTATGTACCGCTTCTTACTTTATTTATAAGCTCAAATGGTCTATCACCCCTCCTCAAATTTGTGTTCTCATAGGTACTCCATGTCTTACAATCAGTTCGACCTAGGCACTTTTTTATATATTATATATAGGTAGTTGCCTGCTGCGCAGGATTTATTTCTTTTTTCCTTTTTTTAAATGTTTATTGCCAACTACTTATGATATATTGTTTTAATTACTATTGTATCTGTTCAGTTGTATATTTCAGACGTGTATATTCTTTTCTCTATGATGGGTTCTTGTATGTCACCCAGGTCCATCTTGAAAATGAGTACTCCTCAATGGTGTTCACCTGGATAAATAAAGAGATTTGATTGATTGATTGATTAATAGTCATACCTGGGACTGCCCCCTCATGCACCACATGACCAGGTCTGTGCACTGTAAGAGAGAGGGTGGTCCCGATACGCCTCAGTTCTTTCTTTTCCGTGACCTGCACACATCTGTCCTGGAGATCAGCTCAGCAGTACCTTTGCCTTTTAACATTTTATTTTTTTCTATAAATATTTGTCATTGCTGACCATCTCTACTAGACCGATGACTATGATGAAAATACTTTGAATTTTTGTAAGTATAATTACATCTTCAGCATTGCATAAGGTGGCTTTAGCTCTCTTGTTGATGATGGCTTTGCCCTCTCATTGACAATGGCTTTGTCCTCACATTGATAATGGCTTCTGCCCTCTCATTGACAATGGCATCAGCCTTCTCATTGTGATGGCTTCTGCCCTCTTATCAGTGATGGCTTCTGCTCTCTCATCGACGATAGCTTCTGCCCTCTCATTGACAAGGGCTTCACCCTCTCAACAATGATGGCTTCACCCACTCATTGATGATGGCTTTCCTCTCTCTTGTTGATGGATACTTCTGCCCTGTCATCGATGGTTGCTTCTACCATCGTGTTGGTGATGGTTTCGGCCCTCTCGTTGACTATGGCTTCTGCCCTCTCATTGATGGTGGCTTCTGCCACTCTTGTCGATGGTCACTTTTGCCCTCATATCAACAGTGGCATTTGCCATCTCATCAACGATGGCTTCGGCCCTCTCTTGGACAAGGGCCTCAGTGGCGAGGGCTTCAGCCCCCTCCTTGCTGTGGGCTTTGGCCCTCTCATTGTTGTCGACTCTCGGCCTAACAGTCAATGATGGTATCTCTTTGATGGTGGCTTCTACATCCACTCATCACCACTGGCTTTGATAGGCTTCCCTACTGTCATTGGGGAAGACTTCGGCCACCTGGTCACTATGAGTTTCGCCCTTAGGTCGACACTGACCTTGGGTCTTTCATTGCCAATCATGTTTCATTGTGGTAGGCTTCACCCTTCTCCTCAATAAGGACCTGGACCCTCTTGTCCACAATGGACCCCAGAATAATCTGCAGGCCTAGACCCAGGTGCCCTTGCCTTTTGCCTCACTGTGGGCCTCCTCATCATCTCATAATGGAGCATGATTTATGCGCCACCTGACCAGCGGCTTCGGCTATGGGGAGTTCTCTGTAATCCACCCAGAACCTGTTTGGTCTTTAACTGAAACTCTGCCCTCATACTGGGTATATGGTTATTTATTCCACTGTTTTGACATCACTGATGTCATCCTTGACAACTGATGGACTCTTTTTTTTTGAACAGTGCTGTCTCCTTTGAGTCGACTCTTTGAACCTGCTGGGATTTATTTCACCACCAGTTTTCTTCTCTCTATTATTCCCATTGGAGTCTGACTGTATCTCTTCAGAGCTCTGAGTTGGGCCTATAGGGCATAGGTGGACATGCCTATTCTTGTGGCCTGGTGGCCCCACCTTCAGATCCCATCCCGGTCTCCACCTATAGCTCTGCTGTACACCAGGCTCAGTCTACAGTTGTTGGGGTGGAGCCCCCATATTTTTCTTGCTCAAGACTAGAGACAAGACCTGTTCTACCTTGTGAGGCCCAGGTGTAGAAGCTTTATGCCTCTAGGCCTTAATTGGCTTATTATTTGGAGGTGTCCTCACAGTGGTCGTCCCACCTCTTTGGGATGCTTCTGCAATCACTAAACTCGCTGCTTGGAACCTCTGGTGGCTATGGTTTACATGACCTCTACTGTGAAAATATGTTTCACATGATATGTAAGGCCTTTTGCTCCCACCTTTCTGAGTTTTCTTCTTGGTGCTGCTTTTTGAGGTCTCTCTGCGAGTCCCACCACCTCTAGTTGCATTGAACTATGGTGCATTCCATGTCATTTTTTGCATCAGGAGAATTCTTTTACTAATGTCCTTTCTCAGACCCTGCTGATACCTTGCAGGACCATCCCTAACATGAGTTCACTACCCTTACTTGCCTTCCCTGCCTTTGATTCCAAGGTCAACAGGTGCTGTTCTGCCAGTTCCCTGCCTGGGACCGCCCACAGCCTGAAGGTCCCCTCAAATCCATGGTTACAGTATCTGTCCTGATGTCCAGGATCTGGGCTTTTTTCTACTTGAATAATGCCCATTTTGTCTGTGTATCCCCCTCCTCAAAGGTTGGGGTATATTTTCTCTTTCCTTCCAGACAATGATTATAGTAGATCTTCACCCTGTGCTACAAAAGGCAGTGAAACCCCCATTCAGGGTAGACTCTGCCACCAGAGTCTTCTAATAATACCAGGCCTTAATCTCTGTGATTCTTCGCACAGTGGGCCTCTGTGTTTTTTTCCATTTTATGCCCGGATGTTTTGCTTTTCGGAAATGTCAGTGGTTGTCCTCCTTACACTGGTCAGTTCCCTAAATATGGTTCAAGTCTCTGGGTATGAATGTATACCTTTATGGCATATATTCAGTCTGAAACACTTTCCTTCCTCTATCTCAATGGACACACCTGGGCTAATTGGCTGCCCGTTATCTGCCACACCAGAGGTGTCTCAGCCAGGCTTCACCTACTCACCTTTTGGGGATACTTGCCTGTGGCCATCCTAATTGATTACACAGCCTCAATAATATCTAAGACTTTTTTCCAGAGCACTCTGCAATGACTGTGCCTTTAGGAATCTACCTGCAAATGAATGCTGGCGTCTTATCGCCTGCTATTAAATTTCTCTGGTTATAAAGGTGCATGACCATTCTTACGATGCATACCTCAAGTCCAGAGGATGTGGGTATTCTTTTCAGAGGTCTAAAAACTCACCAAGATGTTTGGCAGCCGGGCGATGCCCATCTGTGAGTCTTTGTCTTGGAAGAGCCATTTTGTATGCTCTCCATACATTCAGTTGCCTCCTATGGGGGATATGTCTCATGATTTAATCGGTTACCTGACCAGGAAACATTACCCACTCCCTTGCCTATATGCATAAAAACCATGCATATAGGGTTCTGGGCTGCACATAACCAACTACACCTTATTAGAGGCCCATATCCCTGGCAGCAGGCATACACAGCCGGATACCCTCCGCCTTTTCAAAGTGGCGGGGCACATATTGCAAATTCCACAGGATGTAGTCAAACACATCTTTGTCTGCTGGTCTCATCCTGACAGGGATCTGTCTGTCTGTCTGCTCCATATCCTACTGCCTCACTACTGCCCACTATGGCCAGACCTGGACACGGTCTGGCTGCATGTTTTCTCTCTTTACTGGAGGCACCTCTGAGGGCAGGACCACTGTGGTTCCCAGGGTTACAGTTGAGGGTTCTGGTACCGATACCACTCCCTCCTTATGCCCACCCTCATGCTCTTCACTTTTGGTAAACTGTCCTTCAATCCAGCTCTGCATTTCCTGCTCCTCCACACTTTGATCCCTAGGACTTACCCCTCTCTTAATTCCAGTTTCACTTCTATGATGATGGGCATCTTTATGCCAACCTGGGTATTTCATGCCATGTCCCTTTCTTCACAGAGTGGGTGTACTGTGTCTTTCTGAGGAGACTGGATTGAGCTGGACCTTGTTTTCATGTCCTCCTCTGTACATACTGGACTATTTACTCCCACTTTCAATATTTGGGGTTCCCTTTGTCAGTGAACTTTTGCCTTTCCTTTGCTGATGGGAGAAAGGTCTCTGCCTCCATTGGGTATTTACGATTTTTCTTAAGGGACATTCTTCCCTCTGCACCCTGGTAGGACTCCACCTACCTCAGGGTATTCTCAGTGAAGTCCTAGACTAACTGATGATTGGTCCTTTTGGGCTCATGGTTCCATGAGGCCTGCGCTTCCTACCTTGGAACCTTTTACTCTGCATTGCAGTTTCATCAGTTGGCTGCATTGCTGCATTCTAGGCTCTGTGCATACAAGGCCCTATCTGCCATTCCTAAAGAAAGGATGCTGTTCTGTGACCCAGTCCTACCTTTTTCACTAAGGTGGTCTCAATTGTTCCTGTGTATCAAAAAACATTCAGCTACCAGTCTCTTATGGAAGGCATGAGGTTCCTGAAGCTGCTCTAATTTGCATCTTGGTTGTTCACAGTCCCTTTTGTTCTTAATGAATGAGGCCACAGTGCACAACAGCACCACCTTTTGTTTCATTTCCCCTAGATAGTGAAGGGGAAATGCCCTGTTTTAGTACATGGTCTGTCAAAACATAGGTAGCCACCTCTGTTGTTTTCTTTGTTTTAAGAAAAATGACATATATAGTATAGTGCCACTCTCGGCTATGGTCAAGACTCCACACAAGTGCTGGCTACCACTACAGCAGGTTTACAAACTGCTGTACAGGAGGATACAGCTCCTGCTTCCAGGATCCGGCCCTCCCCTATGTATTACCATTGATGGGCTTGGCTTTTTAAATGAGGTCCTCCAAGGCCTGATTTCACACAGACAGACTTGCCTGCCACCCTGCTTTACAGACAACTGCTTGGGAATCTTCCCATGTGTTATTATCTGCTGCAAGAGATTGTCTCGAAGAAGATAATACAGTTGCATAAGAACTTACCATAACATTAGATCTTCAAGAGTATGTCTTGCAGCAGGTCATGCAGCTCCTCCCACCATCCCCCTTTTTCCTGTCTACACTAAGGGGTGGAGTTTGTCTTTAATTTCCAACTCCTGTATATTTCTATGTATATACTTCTGTATATTTATTGTTGTTATATCCAAAACAAGTGATTTTTTTATATATTTCTTCTCTGTTCCCTCAGTGGTATCATGATCAGGTTACTAATGAGGACAAGAACTGAGGAGTATCAGGACTGCCCTCTCTTTTATAGTGCACAAACCTGGTCATGTGTTGCATGAGGGGCCAGTCCCAGGTATGACTGCTAAGAAGTCTTCTGGAAACAAATGCCTCCAGCCAAAGGTTCCCATGTGTTATGACCTGCTGCTAGAGAAACTCTCGAAGATCTACTGTTAGGGTAAGTTAGGGCAGAAGACACCAGGAGAAAGGACTGCTGTGTGACTGAACTTCTATGCTGGGACTAAAGTAGAAGAACTTTTGTATTTGGACCTTTAATTTAGGGTAAAAAAACTAACATACAAAACAAAAACAAAAAAAAGTGTGTGTTTGGGTTAACTGAACTGAATGGGTAACTGAAAAGTCATCTGGGTGTAAATCTCAGGTGACTGAAAGGACTTAACTGCTGTGAGGTTTAAATTACTTGTAGAAAGATCTGGTAAGTAGGGGGAGTGGCTTATCTAGAAGGAAGCTACATTTAAAGACTGCCTTAGAAAGATTCTGCTAATAGCTTAGCAGAAGACACCAGGAGAAAGGACTGGTGTGTGACTGAACTTCTCTGCTGGGACTAAAGTAGAAGAACTTTTGTATTTGGACCTTTAATTTAGGGTATAAAAACTAACATACAAAACAAAAAAATGTGTGTTTGGGTTAACTGAATTGAATGGGTAACTGAAAAGTCATCTAGGTGTAAATCTCAGGTGACTGAAAGGACTTAACTGCTGTGAGGTTTAAATTACTTGTAGAAAGATCTGGTAAGTAGGGGGAGTGGCTTAGCTAGAAGGAAGCTACATTTAAAGACTGCCTTAGAAAGATTCTGCTAATAGCTTGGCAGAAGACACCAGGAGAAAGGACTGCTGTGTGACTGAACTTCTCTGCTGGGACTAAAGTAGAAGAACTTTTGTATTTGGACCTTTAATTTAGGGTAAAAAAACTAACATACAAAACAAAAAAGTGTGTGTTTGGGTTAACTGAACTGAATGGGTAACTGAAAAGTCATCTAGGTGTAAATCTCAGGTGACTGAAAGGACTTAACTGCTGTGAGGTTTAAATTACTTGTAGAAAGATCTGGTAAGTATGGGGAGTGGCTTATCTAGAAGGAAGCTACATTTAAAGACTGCCTTAGAAAGATTCTGCTTATAGCTTGGCAGAAGACACCAGGAGAAAGGACTGCTGTGTGACTGAACTTCTCTACTGGGACTAAAGTAGAAGAACTTTTGTATTTGGACCTTTAATTTAGGGTAAAAAAACTAACATACAAAACAAAAAAAAGTGTGTTTGGGTTAACTGAACTGAATGGGTAACTGAAAAGTCATCTAGGTGTAAATCTCAGGTGACTGAAAGGACTTAACTGCTGTGAGGTTTAAATTACTTGTAGAAAGATCTGGTAAGTAGGGGGAGTGGCTAAGCTAGAAGGAAGCTACATTTAAAGACTGCCTTAGAAAGATTCTGCTAATAGCTTGGCAGAAGACACCAGGAGAAAGGACTGGTGTGTGACTGAACTTCTCTGCTGGGACTAAAGTAGAAGAACTTTTGTATTTGGACCTTTAATTTAGGGTAAAAAAACTAACATACAAAACAAAAAAAAGTGTGTGTTTGGGTTAACTGAACTGAATGGGTAACTGAAAAGTCATCTAGGTGTAAATCTCAGGTGACTGAAAGGACTTAACTGCTGTGAGGTTTAAATTACTTGTAGAAAGATCTGGTAAGTAGGGGGAGTGGCTTAGCTAGAAGGAAGCTACATTTAAAGACTGCCTTAGAAAGATTCTGCTAATAGCTTAGCAGAAGACACCAGGAGAAAGAACTGCTGTGTGACTGAACTTCTCTACTGGGACTATATTGCCCTCCTTCCCTTCCCTCCACCCCCTTCCCCAAAGCTAGTTCTATTTTTATAGGCACAGGATTTGCCTGACAACAGGAACTTCCTGTTTAGGGACAGGAAGTGAGTGATCACAGAACCACCAAGGACCCACCATCCTAGAAGGCAAGAGTAGCTCTCCGGCCCCTCTAGCTGCTGGAGGTCTGCCTCTGAACAAGTAAGTGGTCTACTGAGAAATATAGGATATTCTTGTCTCAGAACAGGACAATCAGAGTTTAAAGGGCACACAGGCAGAAAGTAAGGAGAGAGAGAAAACAAAAACAGAGGAAAGAGTAAGGATTGCAAACAGTTAAGGGGCCAGAAATAAGACATGATTGGAGTGGTGCAGCAGTGGCTGTGGAGCAGCAGTCTTCCGGGAGATGTTCTGGAGGATGCGGTGTTGTCCCATCTGCAGGCACCTCTCTGGGCTGAGGGAGGAGGTTGCTCATCTCCAGGCTGAGTTGGCCAGGATTTGTGGGACCTCCTCTTCCATCCAGGGACCACCAGTGCCACCGCCGTTGCCTCAGAGGTTGCCAAGAAAGAGGAGCGGTTGGACCACAGTGGGCTCAGGGAGGGTGAGGGTGGTGGAACAGAGGCACATCCCTCCAGTTGTACCTCTCCACAATTCCTATGCCATTCTGGCAAAGTGTGGTTCCTCTATGGAGGCATCTACAGTGGAGATCAAGGAGGATGCTGGGAACCTCTACAAAGGAGACCCACAGGAGGGTGGCAGGGGACCCTGCAGGGGAAGGAAACAACTCCTGGTGGAGGACTCCATTGTTAGGAAGGTAGAACTGGGCAAGGAAGGGGAGATGGAGGTAAGGTGCCTGCCTGGCGCCATGGCTTGGAGGGACAGGGAGTGAATCCTCAGGATTGCTGGAGCAGCTGCACAGGTGAGGGAGCTGGATGTCATTGTCTACTTAGGGACAAATGACCTGGCTAAGAAAGGGATTAGAGAAGTGCAGGAAGAGTTTGTGGAATTGGGGAAGGGCCTTAGTCAAGTATCATGCACGGTAACCTTCTCGGAGGTGCTACCCATCTATGGCATAGGAGAGGCTAGGGTGTTCTGTACCATGGGATTCAATCAGTGGTTGAAAACCTGGTGTGGAGCTCAGGGATTTGGCTTCATTGGGGACTGGGGGTCCACCTGGAGTGATGCAAGCCTATACTGGCATGATGGGCTGCATCTGTCCGGGAGGGGAACCAGGATCCTAGGTGATAGGTTTAAATGCTTCATTGGCAAGCTTTTAAACTAGCCAAGGGGGGAGGCTCTGGAAGGAGCAGGAAAATCCTAGCCCCCAAACAATCACAGTAGTAAGTGTGGCAAACACCAACATGGAGGTGTCGATAGGGAGAAGGGCAGGGTAAATGGAGAAAGTGACAAAGGCAAGAAGGACAGGGATGGGGCAAAAGGGGGTAAGGCCATCAGGAAATGGAGGGTAATGAGTACCAATGCCCATAGTCTGGGCAACAAGCTCCCTGAGTGGGTGGCCTTAATAGAAGAGGGATGCCTGGATATCGGAGCAGTCACAGAAACATGGTACACAGAGAACCATGACTGGGATGTTAACATACCAGGGTACATAACCTACAGGAGAGACAGGCAGGGGAAAAGAGGGGGAGGAGTAGCTCTCTATGTAAAGGAAGGAATAAAAGCAACAAAAGAGTAAACAGGGAGGAGAGGAGGCACTGTGGGTCACCTTGGAGACTGGAAAGGGCACCACAATCTGCACAGGGGTTGTGTACAGACCCCCATGTCAGGGTGAAGGAATGGACAAGGATATGATGGAAGGCATTCTTAGAATGGCAGAGAAAGGGGAGATACTGTTGATGGGAGACCTGAATATGCCAGATGTTAACTGGAGCACATTTGCTGCAGCCACATCCAAGAGCAGGGCCATTCTTGACACCCTACAGGTGGCAGGCATTAGACAGCTAGTTTCGGAACCCACTCGTGAGGGAGCAATCTTAGACCTCGTGACTCAAATGGGGCAGTGAGAGGATCTCAGATCTAGAAGTGGGTTGCCATCTGGGGACAAGTGACCATCAAACAGTGTGGTTCACGTTAAACTCAGCTACAGAGTCAAGCCATACAAAAGTGAGGTACTGGACTTTAGGAGGGCTGACTTTGGCAAGATGGGAGAGTGCCTCAGAAAAGCATTAGCAAACAGGCTAGAAGGAGGTGTGGAGCAACAATGGGGAATTATCAAACTGCCATCACAGAGGCAACAAGCCTTGTGTGAAGCAAATAAACAAATCAAAACGAAAGAAAAAGCCACTATGGTTCTCAAGAGAGGTGGCTGTGAAAGTCAGGAAGAAAAAGATAGCATTCCGGAAGTATAAGGAAACACAGAAGGAGCAGGACAGAGAACTGTACCAGTTAAGGCAGAAAGAAGCAGGGAGGGAAGTCAGAATAGCAAAGGCCCAAACTGAGGAAAAGATAGCCAACTCAGTAAAGAAGTGGGATAAAACCTTTTATAGGTACATCAGCGAGCATAGAAAGACAAAGGGAGGGATAGTGAGGCTGAATAGAATGAACGGTGGGTGGGCAGAGGGGGACAGTGAAAAAGCAGGAATACTGAACGAATATTTCTGCTCAGTATTCACAAAACAGGAGGGGGAAGTGCCTAATCCAATTAACAGAAGCACTCTTGATAGGGGGGTCGATCCCAGTCCTTTCACAGAAGAAAGGGTTCTGCAAGAACTCCTAAAACTGAAGGTGGACAAAGCAATGGGTCCTGATGGAATTCACCCAGAATTCTAAAAGAATTAAGGAAGGAACTAGGAAACCACTGGCTACTCTTTTAATAAATCATGGGAGGATGGTGTGGTACCCGAGGACTGGAGGAAGGTGGATGTGATTCCCTTCACAAAAGTGGGACCAAGACAGAGGCAGGAAACTACAGACCTGTCAGTCTGACCTCTGTGGTAGGAAAGTGATGGAGTCACTTCTGAAGGAAAGAATAGTTGAGTACCTAGAGGTCAGTGGAGCACAGGATCCAAGGCAGCATGGGTTCACAGCGGGAAGGTCATGTCAGACGAATCTAATAGATTTCTTTGACTGGGTGACCAAAGTAGTAGACCAGGGAGGGGCTGTGGACATGGCCTACCTAGACTATAGCAAGGCATTTGACACAGTCCCACACAAAAGATTATTAGTCAAATTAACCAGCCTGGGAGTGGGTCCCAGGGTGGTAGCCTGGGTAAAACATTGGCTGGACAACAGGACACATAAGGTAATTGTAAATGGAGTCCACTCTGAAGTGGAAGTCTCCATTCTAGCCAATAATCTGGAAACAGTCCCCCACTGCCTGCACTATTATTAACCCTTAGTTACCGTAATCATGCTGATGCTTCTCCTACTGTTTCTTTCTCTCTCACCTATAATATATCTTGAGGATGATACCTTTCCAGTCCATGCCCTCATGAAAAATGTAGCTTGCCAGGGTGACCTCCCTGTCTCACCCCCAGTGGATGACTATCAATTCCTCAAGTATGCACTACCGTTGCTTCATTGTAATCCATGGGGTAGCCCTCTAAAAGGGTCACAACCATTCATGTATCCCCTATGCCCCATGCTCATATCTTGGCTCTATAGTGCCCCCTTGTACCTGCCCATCAAGTTGTTACTCTGTGAAAATTTATTAAGCCTCAACCCATCCTAGACCGTCTCTAAAGATTGGACCCCGAGCAAGAAGAGAAAACCCTCTTTTTGGTCCCTCATGCTATCACTTGAAGCCCTTATTAAACTATTACTCTTCTTGTTGATCTGCGCTTGCAATATTGAAATCAATCCAGGACCCCCAGAAGGCTTTACCTCCCCATCAGATCTAGCCTCCATTAAAGGTTTAAGCTTCCTTCACATCAACGCATGCAGCCTCCTAAAAAAGATCTCATTAATCCAGGCCTGGGTCGCCCACACCTTGCCAGACTTTCTGGTAATCTCTGAGACATGGCTTAAACCTGCTACACATGACAGGGAAATAAATCTACCCAATTACCAGCTATTCAGATCGGACCGCCTGACAAGGGGCGGTGGAGTGGCTATCTATGTTAAATCAAATATTTATGCATCTTGCCTCAGTGTAACATCAGTGCCCAAAGAATTTGAATGTTTATCCCTTAAAATAGCTCTCCCCAATATGACAGCTTTTCAATTGGTTGGCTGCTATAGGCCCCCCTCTGCCGGTTTTCAACTCCTAAACCACTTGGGAAATATAATTAATCTGGGCCCCGAGGACACCATCATTTTAGGTGATATAAACTTCAACTGGCTCTCCAATGCATCTGCACCCCTAGTATCTTTTTGTGACACATATGGATTCACTCAATTAATAAATGAACCAACAAGATTTAACTCAAAAAACAAAAGTAACAGCACCCTACTTGACATTATGTTGGTAAACAAACCGCACCTGTTTTCCCATGCTGGAGTGCTTTTCAGTGATATAAGCGATCACTGTCTTATTGCAGGGATAAAATCAACAGTCAAGCCATCCAACCCTGCGAAATTCCTTACAAGAAGGTCTAAAAAAAACCTTAACATCGAAGGATATCTCCATGACCTATATCATTCCCTACGCTGGCAAGAATTCTATCATGCAGCTTCTGTGGAAACAGCACTCAAGGTGCTAAATGACATTTTCATAGGCGCCCTCAATACTCATGCACTTTTCACTAGCGTTAGAATAAAAAGCAAATCCTGCCGCTGGTTTTATGCTGATCTTAAATTTGCACTGCTTGCTAGAGATAAACTCTGGAAAAGGGCTAGAAAGACCAAGGATCCGTCTGACTGGCTTCAGTTCAGAAAAGCCAGAAACAGCTGCACCAAAAAAGTGAGAGAAGCCAAAGCTGCCTTCTATACAGCCGAGCTTGATGCCTCCTACCTTAACCCAGCCAGATTCTGAGGCACCATCAAGGGGATCCTAGGGCAGGACTCCAGTACTTCCTTGCCATCCCAAGTGCACCTTAACAATGCTGTTATCACTGACAAGCGTGAAATCTTAGATGCACTCAATAATCATTTCACTATGGCTGGCCTAGCTTTTGATTCCTCCCCAGCAAATCTACTACGGTCACAACTTAAATTCCAGTCTATCGATGGTCAGAAGGCTGCCTCTTCATTCTCCTTCAAGCCCATTTTATTAAAACAAGTGGAAGACCTACTGCTACATCTAGATACCAAGAAAAGTGCAGGTGCAGACTCTCTGGACCCCTACTTTAAAATTGCTCTACATGCCATTGCAGTCTCTAACTCATCTTTTTAATCTGTCCTTATCCACTGGTTCTGTTCCTACATTGTGGAAAACAGCTCAAGTGTTTCCCCTCTTCAAATCAGGGGACCCCATGGATCTCAACAATTGTAGACCTATATCCATCCTACCTGTGCTGTCTAAAATGTTAGAAAAACTGGTGAGTATCCAACTAAGAGACTACCTCGATGCTAATAACCTACTTAACCCTGCTCAATCTGGGTTTAGGACCAGACACAGTACCATTTCTGCATTAGCAAAAGTAACAAATGATTGGCAAACTGAGTTAGACAAAAAAACAGCATCTGTGCTGTATTTCTAGACTAAGTAAACCTTTGATACAGTGGATCATGAGCTGCTAATTTCCTCACTGCATCCTTAGGCCTGGATTCAACCTTCTTGGGTGGTTCAGATGTTACCTCACTGATAGAATACAGCAGGTGAAAAATGAAGGTGTCCTATCCTCCTCAAAACCACTTCTAAGGGGAGTACCGCAAGGATCCATCCTGGGCCCTATCCTCTTTGCTGTCTATATCAATAACGTTGATTCCAACCTCACTGTTGCCAATGTCCACCTTTTTGCTGATGACACTGTCTTGTATGTCAGTAACCCCTCACCATCAAAGGCCTGTGAGTTATTACAATCAGAATTCTCCCTGCTGCAACATCAACTACTTGAAAAGAAACTACTATTAAATGCCAAGAAGACAAAGGCTATGTTCTTTTCCACCAATATATATTCTACCACTCTCTCATCAAACACTCTTCCCCAACTATCCACCATCCTTGGAGAAAAACTTGATTATGTGGATAAATTCAAATATCTAGGGGTATGGATTGATAATAGACTTGATTACACTCAACATGTTGAGGAGCTCCTGAAAAACTCAGACAGAGGCTCGGCCTATTCTTCAGAATCAAACATTATCTAACCAAAGAGTCTAAACAGAGACTAATACAGGCATCATTTCTATCTCTCCTCGATTATGCAGATTTCTATATGGCCACTGTACTATGTCCTATTTAAGTAAATTGGATACCTTGTACCACAGAGCTCTAAGATTCATCACAGATCTTCCTTCAACACTCATCACTGCTCTCTCTATAATGCTGTTGGCTGGACATCTTACACCTTAGGAGGAATAAAAATGCTGCAATATGGATTTACAAAGCTCTGGCAAACAAACTTCATCTTATATTTCTGGTTGCTTTACCCTGGCTACACCTAGATCATATGCCCTAAGAAGCAATAACCTTATCACCTTGAAGATACGTAAAGTCTGTACCCGGCATGGGAGATCTGCAATCAGCTACTTCTTAGCATCTGCCTGGAATTCTCTGCAGAAGACCCTAAAGTTGAACACCTTCATCCCTATAGCATCCTTTAAAAAGCTCTTCATAAGTCTCTTTCCTGAGATATGCAACTGCTTTCACTAAGCCTAGTCCCCTTTTACCCTTACCCCCCTTTTTTCTTTCTATCACAGTTTATATACTTTTTTTAAACTTAGCTACAATATACCCTAAAATCCATTGCCATTCCCTTTCTTTTTTTATCCCCCCATTTCTACTTGCTTAAGTATCTACCCAATTACAACACAACCTGACCAATTCCACAATCCCAATACCTTACAGTCATCTGGGTCAAACCTGTCTGAATTATTTTGTTTTGTGGTCCAAAATCATTAGCTACCTTGCTTGTATATACTTTTTTTATTACTGTAGCTGTTTATTTATATTTAAGTCTTTGTCTCTTTCTCTGTATTTGTTTATGTATGCTACTGTACCTTATTTTGATCTTGACCTATCAGGTCCATCTTGTAAATGAGCTTCGCTCAATGATGTCCGCCTGAATAAATAAAGATTTTGATTGATTGATTGATTGATTGAAGAAAGGGCGGTTACTAGTGGCATACCGCAGGGTTCAGTATTGGGTCCAGTCCTTTTTAATGTCTTCATCAGTGGCATTGCAGAGGGACTGGAAGGAAAAGTATGCCTTTTTGCAGATGACACAAAGATCTGCAACAGGGTTGATACAAAAGGAGGCGTGGAAAGGATGAAAAGGGACTTGGCAAGGTTGGAGAAATGGTCAGACGTATGGCAGCTAGGATTCAATGCAAAAAAAGTGAAATAATGCACCTGGGAAACAAGAACCCAGGGAAGAATACACAATGGGTGGGAGGTAGTAACAACAACAAAACAGGAAAGGGACCTGGGGTAATCATATCAGATGACCTTAAGGTTAGCAAGCAATGTGAGAAGGCAATAGGGAGGGCGGGGGTATACTGGGATGTATAGGAAGAGGCATCAGCAGCAGAAAACAGGAAGTTGTTATCCCTCTGTACAGACAGTTGGTGAGACCCCATCTGAATACTGTGTCCAGTTCTGAGACCCCATCTCCACAAGGACATAGACAGGATAGAGGCAGTCCAGAGGAGGGCAACTAAAATGGTGCAGGTGTGCAAGAGAAGCCGTATGAGGAGAGACTAAAGGAGCTTAATATGTATACCCTTGAGGAAAGAAGGGAGAGGGGGGACATGATAGAAACTTTCAAGTACCTCAAGGGAATCAACAAAGTCCAAGAGGGTAGCATCTTTCAGAAAAAGAAACTTGCAAGAACAAGGGGACACAATTTAAAGATAGAAGGAGGGTGGTTCAGGGGGCAATGTGAGGAAGTATTATTTCACAGAGAGGGTAGTGGATGCATGGAACAGCCTTCCTGAGGAAGTTGCGGGGTCTAAAACTGTGGGAGAATTCAAGAATGCATGGGACAGACATAAGGCAATTCTTGTGGGGGGCAGGAAGATATAGGCTGTTGGTTAACTAGGATCTGCAGCCTATCCTGTAGGTAGGGAAATGGGCAGACTAGATGGGCCTAGCGGTCCTTATCTGCCGTCAAAGTCTATGTTTCTATGTTACACAACTGTACTTTTCTACTTTGCTGCCTGCTACAGACCTCTCCTCTGCACCTGCAGTATCATTACTGAAATGGAGTAAATTAAATGCTCCTTTTACTAGTCCTGAATTACATTTATTAGGAGATTACATTGGAATACATTAAATCCATAATTAACTTTATCAAATCAGTTTGCAGTACTGAATTTGACTCAAACTGTAAATCTTCCTAATAGGCTTCATAAGACAGACCATAACAAGGACTCACTTTTTTGATGTAATGTTTACTACAACACCTCATAAATCTACATATTCAGTATTTGGAGCAGATGTCAGTGACCATTGTTGTGTTGCTTGTATCTGATATCAATTTAAGGTAAATTCAGCTGATTGGATAGTTATTTCTCATAACTGTAAGTCTTCTAGTAAACAAGCTTTTCGTTAATTTTTGCTTGTCCTGATATACGTTCAGCAAGAGAGTGTTACATCATCCCTACAGCAGACAATACACAAACATGCTCCTTATGTTAAAAAGAGACTCCACTAAGTGTCCTCACCCTGGTTTAACAATTTAATTGGCAACATGGTAAAAAAACAAAGAAATGGACTGGATAAAAAGCAAGAGCCACTAAGGACCCACTGGAACATGACCATTTTTTGCACAATTAGAAATCAATATACTGTATATTAGAAAGCCATAAAGATAGATCTGACAGAGTGTACACAGATGTTTAAGATGGTCAGTGCAAGCAGAACTAGAGGACGTGATCTCAAATTAGGGGGAGGGCTGGATAAGGGACAGAACTGGAAAACATTACTTTACATAGAGAGTGGTTAACTTTGGTGAGGTTTTGGAAGCTGTCACTGCACAGGCTCTTAAAACAGTGCTAGACAGAATCCTCAGAGACAGAATGCCACCAAGGGTTGAACAGAATAAGTAGAGGTAACTCTGGCTGCTAAAGTTGGATGCAAGTCTATACTCAAATGGATGTGTGTTTGGTAACTGTCTCATGGCAGGAGATGTGAACTAGATGGACTCTATGCTTTATTGCTTTATTTTTTATATTTGTACTTTTTGGCTGAGAAAGAAGCAATGAGCTGGGACAGCTGAATTCCAGGTTCATCCTAGAGGGTGAATTAAATGAACATGTTTTATTGACAGGAGGAATGTTGACCAAGATCCATGGAAAATCTCCCTACTCTTATGATATTCCATGGAATCATTACCATTTACCATGACAGCAACCAGAGATGGGTAGAGATGACCTTGGTTTAATGTCTCATCCAAAGGACAGTACCTCAACAATGCAGCACCCTTATGTACTGCTCTACAGTGGCAGTACTGGATATTAGTCCCAGTTCCTGCTGTGGTAGTAGAACCTACAACTTTCTGATCTTCTGACCCCATAGATGAGCATGCAGCCAACAGAGCTACAGGCACTACTACAGTAAATCCCTTCCATCACCATAATACTACAGTATGTTACTGAGAAATCAGTTTTTCTGTAACTGTTTGATAATATTATAATGGGCGCTATGCACTAAGTGGGCAGGGGTATGCTGAAAAGTTACATATCCCACCCACAACCCTGCGCCCCATGGATAGTTGCACCCATACTGACATTCCCCAATGCCGGCCACCTGTCCCCAGCTCCTTTCCCCCAGCATGCAGGACTCCACAGAGTGGCCAGGGGCAAGGATGCATACCCCGTCATGCATCTAATAGGATGTCCATACCGGGGCACAGAGTGGATCACCTCTGCAGCAGGGCATGCTTTGGCAGCATGCCCCGCAGAAGACCAATGACCAGTGGCTGAGGTGGTGAGAGGAGGGCTATGCCATCTGCCCTCCCGTGATGCAGCCCTGGAGCAGGTTGCAGGGACAGAGTGGGGGGGTCCATTGGCTGTGTGGGGGGGCACAGTACCCCACGACATGCCTGGGTCACCAGGGATGGAGGTTAACTGGTTTAGGGGTGTGCAGCATGCATGGGCCAGTACCCATGTGGGTATGGTGGGGTGGAGGGCCACCAGGTTGAAGCCACACACTGATGTGTGCAGGGTGGTGCCAGGAGGCCATGGGGTGGTTCACCTGGCATAGTAGGTTAACCACCCCATCTTGGCAGTGCACAGTGGTGTGCACAAGGCACATAGGGAGCTTACAGCAGGGTTCTCCCTGTCATACCCTGCACCCTCCAACACCCCCCATGGCCAGCATTACACACCTTAGTGCATGGTGTGTATTACTGACGCACCCCTCGTCCGCCTCCGGCAGGTTGCTCTTCCCGCGGCCAGGGGATCGGGGGCATAGGTGCTGCACACCCCTCCTTAGTACATTTTGTGTGGGGAGCCATGTACGGTGCAGAGTGGCTGCATGCCCCAGATACATGCGCATAGCCACTCTGCCCCAATAGTGCATAGGGTCCATTGTTCATCACTCACTGACATCCATGTTTAACATTTATAAGGAGAGAGTGATACCATTCCTCTGGAAATGTGAGAAAATGCGCCCTATCTAGCAAGGGATGATGAAAGAGATACATAATAATACATGGGTAGGGGTTTGTTCCCAGAATTTTTTACACACCCAAGGTGTGTGATGCTACTTGAATCACGAGAGTAGAGTGAATCAGACATGACACGCCGAGAATGTGTAAAAAATTCATGTTGCTCATGGAAACATAGAATTTGTTAGCTGATAAGGACCCCTTGGCCCATCTAGTGAGCTGACTATTTTTCGTTGCCTATAGTATCACTGCAGATCCTTCTTGATCTCCCACCCATTAACCCACCCACTCCTCCTTCCTTTTCCCTAAGATTCCTATATGCCTATCCCATGCACTCTTGAACCCCAGTGCTTTGCCTCCACCACCTCCACGGGAAGACTGTTCCAGGAACCCACCATTCATTCTATGCAGATGTACTTCCTCACATCTCTCCTGAATCTACCCCCTCATACTTCTTATCATGCCCCCTTGTCCTTGAGCACATGTTTTTTTTCCTGAAAAATACTTCCCTCCTATACCTTATTTACTCCCATGAGGTATTTAAAGGTCTCCATCATATCCCGCTCTCCATCTTCTCTTCCATGATGTACATATTTAGGTCCTTAAGTCTCTTCTCAAAGGGTTTCTGATACAGACCCTGCACCATTTTAGTTGTCCTCCTCTGGACCACTTCTCCTCCGTCTATGCCCTTCCAGAGATGTGGTCTCCAGAAATGGACAGAGCACTCTAGGTGGGGTCATACTAGTGATCTATACAGAGGCAATACCACCTCCCTCTTTCTGCTGGTGATACCCCTCCCTATAGGGAAAGGGGACATTATTTAACCAGGAAAGTCACACTAAGACAAATCTTGTTTTCTGGTGTTACCTGGGAGCACAAGGAAGTTACGTGACTTGTTCAAGGTCACACAGTATGCAAGAGGGGACTGTGGGATTCAAACACAGGTCTCCAGGTTTGTAGCTCAGTGCCCCAAATCACAGCAATATATTGGCTCCTATGCACCCCAGTATCCCACTAGTCCTCTCCATTGCCGTGTCGCACTGCTTGGCCACCTTACTGTCGTCCAATATGATTATCCCCAGGTTTCTTTCCTGCTTGGTGGTCATCAGTACCACTCCTCCCATTTTGTACTCTGTCCCTGGGTTTCTGTACCCCAAGTCCATTACTTTGCACTTTTTTGCTTTGAAACCCAGCTGCCATACCCTTGACTACTCCTCACGTTTCCTAAGGCCTCTGCTCGTCCTTTGCACACATCTCCGGAGTGTCCACCCTATTGCAGATTTTTCTGTTATCCACAGAGAAATAGACCTTCCCTTTTCACTTCTCTGCAATGTCACTTATAAGGACATTAAAGAGGAACAGCCCCAGAACAGATCACTGAGGCACCCTGGTGGTCACCCTCCCTTTCTCAGAGTGAACTTAATTTACCATCACTTCTGCCGCCTATCCCCTAACCAATTTCTTACCCAATTTACCTCCTTTGGACCTGCTCCTAAGCTTCCCAGCTTGCTCACTAGCCTCCTATGTTGAACAGTTTCGAAAGCCTTACTGAAATCTAGGTAGGCCACATTCACCGCTCCATGCTGGTCTAATTCCTCGCTTACCCAGTCAAAGAAATCTATCAGATTCATTTGACATGACCTCCCTCCTATGAATCCATGCTGCCTCAGGTCTTGTAACCTATAGGATTCAAGATATTCCACAATCCTTTCCTTCTGCATTGACTCCATTAACTTTCCCACCTCCAGTGTCAGGCTGACTGTTCTATAATTGCCAACCTCTTACCTTCTACCACTTTTGTAAAGTGATACTAGGTCTGCCCTCCTCCAGTCCTCTGGAACCACTCTTGTCCCCAATAAGCTGTTAAACAGAACTGTCAGAGGTGCAGCTAGTGCCTTCCAGAGCTCCTTCAATACCCTTGGATGCACCCCATCTGGTCACATTGCCTTTGTTCACTTTCAGATTTGTGAGTCCCTTCATGACATTCTTCTCTGAAAATGGACTAGTGTCCACCTCCCTCCCCCCCAGTGCTCCTATTACTTTTCTGTTACCCATCCCCTTCCCCTTCCTCTGTGAACACAGAACAAAAGTATTTGTTCAAGATGTCTTCCTTTTCCTGATCCCCCTCTGTACAGTCCTCCCCCTCCCTTTTAACCTTATGATCCCACCCCTGATCTTCCTCATTTTGCTTACATACTTAAAAGATGGCTGTTCCACTTTGTTGCTACGTTGGCTACTCTCTCTTCAGTTTACATCATTGCACGCCTTACTGCTCTCCTTGCTCCTCAGTTTTTCTTGATATACCTCCCTATTCTCTATCCCATACGACTTCTTATACCTTCTGAATACTACCCTTGTTGCACCTCTACCCATGATTTATTTTTTATAATTAATGGTCCCAATGATTTTTTTTTAATTTCTATTACATTTTCTGTGCACAGACACAAACTTGATGATGTTCCTGAACTGAGTGTGCACCTCAGAGCAGTTGCAGATTGAAATCAGTGCCAGACCCATCCTTACCGAATCAAAAATGGAACTGCCATTCTTTTTTCTTTTTTATGATCAATCTAAACTACTGCTTTAAGATATAACATCTGTTCCCAGCTTGATGGTGTTCTTTACTATTGCTGAGCACTGTTGCACTTTTGCACATTTTCAGAGTAGGGTTTAAGGATATTATTTGTTTCACTCCAGATGGTATCAATTGTCCATGGAAATGAAGTGGACAGTGTACAGTATCATGCAAATTAATTATCTGAGGCTGAATCATACCATACAATACAGTTTCGCACAATACCTAGGGACGTAAGTTTGTCATGGCAGTCATACATGTCATTGATTCTATGACGTTTGGTCTTTATTCAGGACTTCCATGACTTTCACTAGTGTCATCAGAATGTAGCAATGATCACAGTGCCACAACATTTACTACTGTTTACTAATGATTTCATGAACAAAAAATGAGTCATTAAAACCTCATCCATGACAAACTTACATCCCTAACCATACCATACTATACCTTACCATACCATACCATGCCATGCCATGCCATACCATGCCATGCCATGCCATACCAGACCACGCCATGCCACACCATGCCATGCCATGAAATGTCATGCCACACCACACCATACCATACCTTAATATACTATTTGCATTTTTAAATAGTGTCTTTCATGTCAGTATCTCAAAGCACTTTATAATCAACAGTCAATGCTCTGCCAGCCTCTGCCACCCATTGCAGGCTGGTAACTGGTTTTGCTCCTACCTCATGGGCCTTCAACAGTCGGTAGAGGTAGGAGGTATCTTGTCACCTCCCTGTCACCTCCCCTACCAATTCAGGCTGGGGTCCACAGGACTCTATGCTGGGACCTTCCCACTGTCTATGCCAACTTGCATATTCACATGTATGCAGATGACATAGTTATCTATGCCTCATCCACTCCAAGCTCAACCACAAACTTGGTGCATCTTACTGCAACAAAGACTGCCTCTCTCCCCAGGTCCTCTGGGATCTGGTTGGGGGTGGTGTCAGCTTGGCTTAGTTGGTAGCACATCCGCCTCTAGACCAGAAGGTCGTGAGTTCTTGTCCCACACCAGGATTGGACTTGCACCTAAAAATCGCCGGCATCTGAGTGCAGTATTGGGGGGGTGCTGTACTGCTGGGGAGTGCCGTCCTTCGGATGAGTCGTTAAACCGAGGTCCCTTCTGCCCATCCTGGTGTTGTCCTGGTGGGTGTCCAGGTGGAAGTAAAAGAACCCAGGGCACTCTTCGCAAAGAGCAGGGAACATTCCCGGTGTCCTGGCTTACATTCCCCTTCCCATAAACCGGTTCATGAAATTATCCAGGCTGTGTGTGGGTGATGATGTGCGATATGGCCGCCACCACATATTCAGTCACTTCACTATCAGTCTAGCATTGCTTATAAAGTGCTTTGGGATTCTGTGTATGAAAGGTGTTATATAAATGCTGATTCTTCTTCTTCTCTATTTTGGTTGTGGAAGGCTTGCTCCAGCAAGACTTCCACAATGTTTTGCACTGGTTTCTAATCGAATCAGCTCCAGGTCAGCACTAAAAAACAATGACCATGGCCCAGAAATTGGCCAGTCTTGCCCCCTCCATGTCTTCTCCACCCTTGATGGCATCCCTCTCCAAGTGGTTTCTTCCTTCAAGTATCTTGGTGTGTGGCTTTATATAAGGCTTGACTTCTCTTCCCATGCCGATGCCATCCACTCCAAGCTCAACCACAAACTTGGTGCATCTTACTTCAACAAAGACTGCCTCTCTCCCCAGGTTAACTGGGATCTGGTTACCGAAATGGTCCTCACAGTCTTCAACTATGTGGATGTCAGCTATGGCACTGACCTTCCTCTTCCCTTGCCAGACTGGACACCCCTTGTAATGCTATTTTTTGACTTTGCTGCCACCTCCTCCCATTGTACTCACCACTGCTTCTTCTACTCCTCCTTATACATCCTCCCCCTTCACTCATGTCACCAGACCCACTGGGCCTTCTTCATTGCCAAATACTGGTTTGGGAGCCTTCTCTCTTACCTAGCCTCCCTCCTCATCCCACTCTCTCATACTCATCCAATCCAGGGATCCTCACACCTTCTTCCTTCCCAACCCATACTCCTTTGCTGGGCACTCAGCCTTCTGCTATCATCTTCCATCCCTAAGAAACATGATCCCCTCCTCTCTCTGTCTCTCCTTCTTTCCTGTCTCTATCAAGCACCAGCTAAAACTCCTCCCAGCCCCTCTGCTCATGTCAGCCCTCTACCTGACCCTATCTGTCAGAGCCCTTTACTCCCCTGTTGTTAGGCCTCCTCCTGGGTTCTACTTCTGATGGATTCTGTTGTTTTTCCCAGTAACCACAGTGCTGAATTTTTCAACCTGCTCGGGTCACATTAATTGCATATTAAAGTTGCTCATAGCATGAACTTTTGGCACCTCTTATTGTTACTGCACTTACCATGCTTAATTGCACACTGTTGGTACTTTACCATGTACCATTTCATTACTACTGTGTATCGTCCTTGATTGTGTTCCCTTTCTCTCAGGTTACACCTGGGAATGAGCTTTGGCTCTGTGTGCCTTTTCTGGTTCTCAATTTTCAATTAAACAAATGAAATCCAGGAACCTAAGTTCCACTGTTTACCTATTGTGCATCCTCCTAGTCATCTTCTCTACAAGATCTATCAGATTTGTCTGACAAGGCCACCTGGCACAGAACCCTTGCTGACTTTCCACATTAACTCTCATCTGTCCAGATATGTATTGATTTTGTCTTTGGTAAAGCAGCTTTGAGATGTATATATTGGAAATTTACCAAAGGTACGTCAAACACATTTAAGAACAGTTTACATATAGGCAACAAAAACATTTAGTTCAGACTTCAGTGTTATAATAGGGCAATCATTCAAAATTAGGCCCCTGATTTTTTTAGAAGTATTGTGCTTATACAGTATTTCACTAGTTATCAATTTGTACTGTCAATAAATGGCTGCAAACTTTATAATATGAACTTCTTTTGTGTGGCCTAAATGTGTGCTGTTCTAAAACAGATTGGTGTAAAAATGCAGTGAATTGTTTTCCCTATAAACTGACATGTCAGTTTTATGTTTTCCCTTACTTGTAGGTTGGTTTTGTTAAAGGGAAACATAGGTGTGCAGGGTGCCACAATGTCTGAAAGCTCACAAAAAGCTCTTTCCAGGGAGGCATTGGGCTTACTTGTAAGTGTCAGCACTCTGCAGCAATCGGTGTCTAAGTCAGTCCTACATTTTTTGATTTTAGCTAGTTTTTGTTAACCAGGAATTGAGGGATATGGAACACTTTCTGTTTTCAGCCTCCTCCTGGGGGTGAGGGTGAGGGGATATGGATATATACTGGTATTAAACTAAGTTAAGCTGTTCATCATTTTAGTGAATGGGGGATATTAGGTAGAGATTGATACACAATGGGCAAAGAAATCCCTGCCTCTTGATTGGCTGGGACTAGGTTTTAGCCATGCTTGAGAGAGCCAAATCCATGGCTAAAAACAAGTCCCTGCCAGTGACCACATTCCATATCTATATTGTATGTGCCTTCTTTATGGAATGTTTATTTTAAAAAATCAGCCATTTTTTCCCCACACAACAAATCCGCATGATTAAAATGGAACACATTTTTGAATTCTTGGGTTCCCCCATCCACTTCAGAGCTGTTAGAATGATTCCACATACTGTCTGTGTAGCTAAACAGTATTCCTTTTTTTCTAGTAGTTAGTGAAGTACTGTGTCACCCACTCACCCCGCCACTTTGCCCAAACAGATCCCCATTACCATAAAAAACATACCACATCATCTTGATTTTGTATGAAGAGGCCACAGCTTTTATTTAATTCAATAATCAACATATTTACAAACATCAACATCCTTGTCAAGATCAACATATACACATACACAGTATAAAAACCAAATATACATTAACAAAGCACATTAAAACCACTGGGGCAGCAAATTCATGTATAATTTGGCTTGACCCTAAGCCTTCTGTGTCTTGCATACCAGGGGAACTGTGGCCCATTGGTTGGACAGGCTGGCTCAGGGCTATGTCTCTCCATTGGACAGTTTCTCTCCTTTCCAGCCTGATTCTGGGATATCTACAACCCTTTTCAAGCAGCATGCCTTCCCAGGGCTGCACACCCGACCTACAGGTCATGTGCATCCCAGTACACACCCTAATCGTGACCGCCCCCAGCTTCCATGAAGCTTACCTGCCCAGAGTCACATCTCTGGCTGGCTGTCACCCAATCCCAACTTGCATCAATTCTTGCCTGGAACAATTTCTTTTTTTGTTGGTCAGCCCTGAATATACCACCACTTAAAATGTGTTTAGCATGTTTTTTTTTCCCCACCAATGCCCCAGGGGGTTTCCTCTGCTCTTGTAACACTATTGCATATAAATCCTGTGCTGCTGCATTAAAGACGTCATTATCAATCTCAGAGAAATGTACCCCATCAGTGCTATAAAGTGCACCACATGCATTTGTGATGTGGAAGCGGCTGATAACCTCCACACTGCAAGAGAGAGTAAACCGAGACACCTTCCTTTTTACCTCACTATGTGCCTTCTCTGTTGCAGGGACACTACGTTTTCCTCTCCACTGTTGTCAAGGAGTGATCTGTGACCATTCCAGGAGTGTCTGTGGAAGGAGCTTCTTCAGACTGACCAAGCCCTTCTTGTTTTTTTCAATCAATTTGGGGGCTGCAATGGCTACCAAGTCATTCCCTCCCAAATTCAGCACCAAAGTCATGGATGATTGCTTGTGGAGCCTTAATTTGTGTACTGTTCACATTAGTTGGCCCCACCTCATGCCCCCTTTTCCCACCCAATGTATGATGGCCTGCTGCTCCAGTACTTTCAGGTATTGTACGTGCCATAAGGTTGAACGTCTGCTCTCCTCTGAGATTCCTGAATATAAGAATGACTGATAACCCATATTTTGGGGGTAAAAGGCGGGGCAGCTGAAAAATAAACAAACAGAATGAGTTGACTGCATAGGTTAATTTGTATCTCTTTATACCTTTCGTGCTGTCCCCACTGCTGACCAGCCTTTCACCTCAGCATGCCAGAAGTCTCTGACTGGGGCCTGATATAGCCCATATAAACACTGGATGCCCATCTGCCCACCCCTTTTATCTGCTCTTCCATCATTCCTAGTTTAGATGCCGCTGTAGCTATGCCAGTCCTGAATGAGTGTGTGCTGAATGCCTTCATCATAGGCATCATAGGAATCACTAAACTTTTTTAGACATTCACCCATTATGCTTGCTCTACTTATGTGATTTTGACCTTTGACCGATAATTGGTATCTAAGTTGTGTTTTAATGCATTCATTCTTAGACTACCCACTTCTTCTATTAGAAGAGCATTCCATACTGGGACCACTCTTTGGGTGTACCAAAATCTCCTATTTTGGTGGTTCCATTTATTTACTATCAGTTGCAAGGGGTGGGCTCTCATATTGTAAGTTTGTGGTTTAAGGTGTAGTCCTAAGTCATCCCATAGAGAAGGATCAGAGAATGCTTTATATAGCAGACGCATATCCCCTCTTCGTCTTCTGTTTTCCAGGAAAAAAGGCCCAGTGTCTTCAGTCTATCCTCATATTCTATCCCATCCATACCCTGAATTGCTCTTGTTGCTCTCGTTTGAACCCTATCCACTCTGTTTATCTCACCCTTTTTATAAGGTGCCCAGACCTGGTAACAAAACTCAAGGTGCGGTCACACCAAGGCCCCATAGAGTGGCATCAGCACCTCACTTCTACTCCCAATATGTCTGAGAATGCAATTTAAGGTTAAGTTTGCTCTCTTAGTAACTAGGTCACAATAAGACTTAAACTGTAAGTCATTTGTAACTTGACTCCTAGATCTTTTTCCTCTACAGAAATACTGTTTTTTTTCTAACTGATATTTATAGCCTTGATTTTTTTTGCCATATGCATAATAATGTAGTTGTCCTTATTTAGCTGGAGTTTACTATTGGTAGTCCATTCCTGTATATGGTCAAATGCTTTCTGGAGTAATATACTATCTTCATGTGTATTTATGATGGAACCTAACCTACAATCGTCAATGGATTTTGTTATCCATATATTGCTATGTAAAATTTGTAGTGAGGACACATATATTGTACAAGGATGGTCCCAGCACGGACCCCTGAGGGACTCCACTAGTCACCTCCATCCAATCTGAGAGGACCCCATTTATTGCCACCCTCTGCCTCCTCTCCCCAAGCCATACCACTAACCAGGTTAGTATAGTTTCATCAAATCCTAGGTTCTGAGTGTGCAGACCAATTCGTTATGTGGTAATTTGTCAAAGGCTTTGGAGAAGTCCAATAATATAACATCAACTGGCTGTCCCTGGACCAGTGCCCTGCTGACCCTCTCATAAAAGTGGAGCAAGTTTGTCTGACATGTTCTTGCCCACTATCCATAAGTCCTTCCTGAGGACTGCAGCAAATTGCCGCCTGATGGCCAGTTTTCCATCACCACGAATGAACAAGTGCCTCTCCCCTAGTGGCCTCTCAGCCAGATACTCATGCATCACTGACCACGGTCTTATGTAGCCAACTTTTGCCAATGAAGGATTATGAGGGTTGCCAGTCCACATTGATTTGTTTTGGACATATGAAGCAGAAAGTATATTCTGTCCTGCAATACTGTGATATCACTAGACTGGAGGCCTGCATTCAACCTGGCCATGTTAGATTTGGGCACCAACTCCAATAGTGGAAAGGCCCTGAAGAACGCACATGAAAATAGTGCTCTGAACAGCTGAGTCTCATACCTCCAGCTGCAGGTCACACTTAATGCCTTCAACAAATCAGACAGATCTTAAAGGTCTATGGGATTCCTGCTGACCTGTGTTTTCCCTGCAGACCTGGAACACCGTTCTAGCATCTTTTTGGTAGTAAAAGTGTTGGTTGGGTCCAGAAAACCATGAGCTTCATGCACATAGGCAATCCCTGTCAGTTATAAGTGTATTGCTGCTGGGGTCCCACCTAGAGATGTACAAATTAGAAAATTTCTGTTCTGCTAAATAATTTGTGAAATTCAAGCATTTTACAAAATAGTTTGTGGGAGAGAAATATGAAATTCCATGGGCGAAATATGGAATTTTGCCATGAAATTATATATTTTGCCCGTGAAATGTGACATTTCATCCATGAAATGGTGAAATTTGAGCAGATATTTTGGCAAAACTGGGTAAAATTGCATATTTCACAGTGAAATTTCACATTTTGCCGGCAAAATTTAGCAATTTTGCACCCCACAAAAAATTTCACGGAAAGGTGGAATTTCTTAAAATGTTTCATGCAGAGAAATTGCCAATTTCACAGCAATTTCACTGGGGAAATTTCATTTTGCAACATCTCTAGTCCCACCTAACTGTATCAAATATAGGACATAATTCTGGACCTGTTTCTGAACTTCATACAGGACCATGTTTACCTCATGTCCACAGAAGCTGAGAAAAGTTTAGACACTACCTTTGTATTTTCTCCATGTTGAGGGGGCAACACAGAGCTGTACTAGTTGTAGTGTTGTTGCTTCCCCAGCTACCATATGCTTCCCATATCTGTGTGGCCGATGAGTCTGCATCCAGCACCAGCTGCCTGAATCATCTGAACTGTAATCAAGACAAGGCATCAGTGATCACATTTCTCTTGACTGGCAAATGTCGAGCTCTAAGCATGATATTTTGCTGGAGACAATATACGACAAACATGAGTAACATCCTTATAATATCCTCAGACCTGGAAGTCTGTGAATTGATTACGCCCACTACCACTTTGTTGTCTGTGTGAAATAACACATACTGGTTTGCCAATCTGGAACCCCACACTCTCACTGTTACCATAACAAGGAACAACTCCAATGTTGTAATATTCTTTGTGGGTCCTTTATCAACTCATTTTTGTGGCCACTGTCCAGAAAACCACAAGCCCTGGAAAAAGGTTCCAAAACCCAATCCCTCTGAAATGTCCATACTCAGGTCCAACTCATTATGTTTCCCCAATCTGTTCTGCCAAATAGCAGCCCCATTGAAATCTTTGCAAAAACAATTCCCACACTTTTAGATCAGCTCTCATGCCTTGTGACAGCCTGATGTGATGTGATGGTATGGCCTTGTTGGGCCAGTTGTAGTGGCTGCCAACCTCCTCAGGAATGGTCTCCCTGGGCTGATTTCCCAGTATGTAAAGTTCAGATGCTCCACTAAAGACTGTAACTGAAATAGGGTGACCTTATTTGCTCCCACCATTTTTCCAGTAACCATCAAGGTTGCACTTTATCTTGTGGCAGTCGGGAAATCATGTGTATGGAATACAGCTTGATTCCAAAGTAAGAGAGGCATGTGGTGGAGCCTTCCATTTTTTCCAGTGCTAGTGGTACACCAAAGTGTTTCATGAGTGTACAAAACCGGTCCAATGTGTCTAGGCATTTACCTGTCCCACTGGGCCCTGCAAATAAAAAGAAAATATCCAAGTAGTGTATCATGTGTTCATTTCCCATGTACAGTTTGGTAGACCACTCCAAAAAGGATGCAAATGTCTTGAAAGCCACATAACTTACCAAGCACCCCATGGGCCATGGCCTTGTCGATGTACCATCATCCCTGAAACAAGAAATCCAATAGCTTGTAATCTCTTGATCTTATGGAAAGGAGTCAGAATGCAGACTTGATGTCACTTTTTGCTATCAGTGGGCCAGGACCTAGATCATGGAACAACTTTTCAGCCACACTGAATGATGTGTACCTGACTGAGCTGTCCTCTGATGCTATAAAGTTATTGACCAATGCTCCTTTTGAGTAAGAGAGGTGGTGAATTAATTGATATTCACCAGGTGTCTTCTTGAAGACCATTCCTAAAGAGGATACTCTGAGGTTTGGAAGCAGTAGTATTTCGAAGGGTCCAACTACCTGGCCAGCCTCAGTTTCCTTTCTAGTCATTTGCTCTAGTATATCATTGAGGGACACCACTGATTTGAGGATTTGAGCCCTAGTGGCCATGCAAGGACCCCTATATGGGATCTTGAAACCTTTGTTAAAGCTGTCAGTCAAAAATTGCACTACCTTATGGTCAGGATACCAGGAAAGTCAAGGGTTGAAGTTATCCAGCTGCATTGCTGAGTTAACCAGCTTTTCCAGCCCCATATTTTGTTTTGTCTCCACCAGTTGAATCCAGCCACTGCTGTCTAGATGCGAAGACCCTGCAGTTGGTGACCTTGTGGTCACCTCCACAGTTTTTGTATACCGTATATGGCTGTATTTGCAAAATGAATGAAATATCCCTTTTTGTAGTCATAACAAGCCCTTTTCCACCCTTCCGATGGTTGTTTTTGCTGTCCTCAAAAACCTGCCTTGCATTGACATACTCACTGTCTGTATATGTGACTACACTGGGTCTCCCCCGAGTCATGTAATCGGCCCATTGGTCCAGATGCACACTCTCCCATTTGAGTTTGGGCTACCATGCCATTTTCAAATGGAATTGCTTGTCATAATTAAGCCAAGAGTATCTGTCAAATGATAAAAGGACGAATTTGGAGGTGTCCCGGTATTTAAGCAGGGACACCAGTTTCTCCAGGTACTTCATTCCATATACAGACATGAATATGTCAAAGGCTACTAATCAATTCTCAAATGTAAAGGGGACTTTGGGCCTTTACAGCCTATCCTTTTTCTCCTTTTTGTCATTTTCTGCCTTGGGCAGCTCTCAGTGGAATAGGGAAAACATATTGATAAATTCTCCTTTCCAAATCTTCTCCCACACAGTGTCTTATAGGTTGTCCTCAATAGGTGACCCACCACTGCATATGCCCAAATGATCCCTGTCTTTTTAGGCTCAACTGAACATCTGCTCTTCTTGTTGGACTGTGCAGAAACTGTGTCTATGACTGACTGGGAAGGTGCTGCACTGGCCTATCCCTCTGCTGTCTCATTCTCCCTAGTTCTTTTGATGGAACCACTCAATAGTTAGATGTGGGGATGGTACCCATCCAAACTTGAAACATTGCTCTTTGTGTAACCTGGGCACTCTGCTGTGGGGCCAACTTTCCATCGTAGACTGTGAGGTGGCTGATCCCTGTGTAGATAGCTCTCACCTGTGAAACTCCTCCTGCTATCATAGACTGCAAAGTGGTCAATCCCTGGGTTACTGGTGCAGCCACCATCTATGAGACCATTGGGGCTGGCATGCACTACAGGCCCCAGTGACTCATCATTGAACCCATAGTGGGTGGAGGGCTACCAATTCCACTAAACATGGGTGGTTACATCTGTGGCCATTGGTTCCACATACGTTCCCATGGGAAAATTGGCCACTATGGAAATTGTGGATTTTTCTGGTGTGTAAGGTTGAGGTGCTTACATGCCCTCAGTGGTGCCTACATAAACTGATACCATGGGGTTGAAGGCCATTGATTGTAGAGGGGCCCTGGTGCCATTAAGCAAGCAACACCAGAGGCACCTCCCAGGAGCAGTTGAGGTATTGCATTACAGGTATCCCATTGAACTTCACTAGTGCATTGCCTGTGCCTGTGGGTCAGTGTATTCTTGCCCTGTTTTGTCCCACTTCCTCAACCACACCACAGTCAATTTCACCCTGCTACTCCTTGCCTCCTCCTGCATTGGCAACATCCCTGGCTGCCCTATCCAGAATGCCCTGCCATATCCCACATTCTTTCGGACAGAGAGAAGGACCCCCTTTCCCCAATCTCCCATTCATGGGGTGTTTGTCCCACCTCCTCAAATGTTCATTGCTGTCCACATATTCATCATCTGCTGATCCAGGCAAGGATTCCACTGCCTGTTCCTCATCATACTCACACCTGGATGTCTAATCCACCTCATTAGCTTGGTCCTCCATGATGATCATGTCTCTGGAACTGCTCTGCTATCTTCGCACTTCCAGTATTCACCTGGTCAGTTTCCATCGGCTGCCTTCTCTTCTCCACTGGAGTCAGAGCCTTATGCTTAGCCGGCTTGCTTTGTCCCTTCCTCTTACATCTGTTCTCCTGTGCAACCAACTCATAGATACATAGATGTTGTTGGCAGATAAGGGCCTTGTGGCCCAATGAGTCTGCCTTATCCCTCTTTCTAATGCTTAGGGTATCCTAGATGCTACAAGTTCCCTGCCTTTTGCCTAGCTTGATAATTCCCATGTGCCTATCCCACAAATTCTTATACCCCTGAACCGCAGCCACCCCCACCACTTCCTGGGGGAAGACTGTTCCATCTGTCTACCACCCTTTCAGTGAAGCAGAACTTCCTCAAGTTCCCCCTTCGTTTTTCCCCTTTTAGTCTCATGCTGTGCCCCCTTGTTCTGCTATTTCCTTTCATGTGAAAGATGCTCCCCTCTGGTACCCTATTGATCCCATTCAGATACTTGACAA
Source organism: Neoceratodus forsteri (assembly GCA_016271365.2). Taxonomy (NCBI): domain Eukaryota; kingdom Metazoa; phylum Chordata; order Ceratodontiformes; family Ceratodontidae; genus Neoceratodus; species Neoceratodus forsteri. The sequence goes on from CM028129.1 coordinate 468,155,015, forward strand.
TCTCTATCATGTCCCCCTCTCTCTCCTTTCCTCCAGTGAGTACATATTGAGAGCTCTGAGTCTTTCCTCCTGTGACTTATGCAGCATCCTGGACACCATTTTTATCACCCTCCTCTGCACCATCTCCATACTGTCTATGTCTTTCTGGAGATGGGGCCTCCAGAACTGAATACAGTACTCCAGATGAGGCCTTACTAGGGAGTTGTACAATGGTACCACCAGTTCCCTCCTTCTACTTGTCATACCCCTCCCTATGCACCCTAGTATTCTGTTAGCTTTTTCTGACTGTTTTCTCACACTGTTTAGCAACTTTGAGGTTGTCTTCTATGACTACCCCTAGATCTCTTTCCTCTTTAGTGGCCTTCAGTGTTAACCCATCTAGTTCATACTCAATCCTAGGATTCCCTCTCCCCAGGTGAATAATCCTGCACTTTTTTGCACTGAACCCAACTGCCATTCCTTGGACCAGATTTCTAGCCTCTTCAGATCTCTCCTCATTTTTTCTGTACCATCCTGTGTATCTACTCTTTTACACAGCTTTGTATCATCCACGCACAGTCACCCTCCTTTCTAGACCCTCTGCAATATTGCATATGAAGACATTGAAGACCACTGGTCCCAGCACTGATCCCTGAAGTACGTCACTTGTTACCCAACCCTCCTGTGAGCTAACACCATTTACCACCACTCTCTGTTCTGTTACTCAACCAGTTTCTAACGCACGTGACTACCTCTGTCCCCACTCCCAGGAGGTGACTGGAAACTGCCACTGTCTGGAGGGGTATCTGCCTTGCTCAGCCTCCCCACAGTTGCTTGATTCCCCATTGTTCACAGCAGCACCTGAACTGACATGCTGGCCAGCTCCAGCGATGACTGAAGACCAGGTTCCAGTTCAGACATGGCTAGCATCCAATTGGGTCCCTCACGTTCTTTCAGATGCTGAATGGTATTGATAAAGGCCTGGTACTGTCCCCTTGTTTAAGATGTGGTTGACACAGGGGATGCCTGGCCATCCTGCATCTGCTGAATTTGCTTGGAAGCCATATTCCTTAATACTATGACTCAGGACAAAGCAACACCAAATGATAGTGAGATCTAAGCTAATATAAAAGAAAAGAAAATTTGTTAGTACCCTGAATTGGCATTACCATTGTGAGTGCCACCATATCGTGGCGCTATTTTGCCCAGATACCTCTCGTATCTTGCATAATATAGGCTGTCTCCCTAATGACCAAAAAATCTGCCCACCTCCTGCTTTGTCTATCTGCAGGGCCATCCCCTGTAACCCACCTGCTTCCCATGATGTCCACTCTCATGCCTCCACATGACCAACTCTCAGGGGCTGGCACATGATCCAGCCTGTGGAGACCACACTCCCATCTCCTATGCTGCCTGCCCGTGAAGCTCCCTCAACGTCCCTCTCCATCCGTGTTGGCAACCTGGAATTTTTGGTACCTCCCCATGTTCTTGTTGATTTTGTTTTATACTAGTTGAAAACCTAATATCCCATATAAGATTCATGCAGAAATTACTGTGTCCTGAACTTGCTTGGCAAGATGCCTAAAGATAAACACAATGTAGTTGTGAAAGGTGCCTCATTGCCACACTGAAGAAAAGAATCAGTCCTTAAACTCACGAGACACACAGTTTTGACTGAGCTAATAAATGACTGGAGATACAAAAACATACAGTCATAATAGTATCCAAATAAAATTGCAGGGTAAAACCATAAGACAAATTCAAAAGAGAAAAGAAAGCCTTCATAATCCCTTTTTTAAGTTACATGCACACTTAACTAATGCTTTTTTTTTTTAGATCTGCCCCATGTTAACATAGATGGGCTCATACCAAAACTAGATGAATCCAAGCTCTGGGCAACAAACTCGCAATTTGATGTAGTTGCTGTCACTGAGACCAGGCTTACCTGCAGGATCAAAGACAAAGAGACTGGCATTGACTCCTACACCCCATGTTAGATGGAGAGGGGATCAAAGAAAGGGGATGGCTGTCTTTCATATAGCAAGTCCTTTCTTTCTTCTCACATTCTACCCCTCCCTCCTGAACTTGCTAAATGTGAACTTCTACCAGTTAATGTTAAGCTTGGTCCCAAAATGGAGAAAAATCTCAACCTCATTGCTCCCTAAATCCCTCCCAAAACTGTTGTCGATGGCTTTGACTGTTTCATCAGCACCATCTCAGGCCTCTCCCTGAACCATAAAAAGATTGATCTTGATTACTTTAACTGTAATTGTTCTCCAGCAATTGCAAGGTCTATGCTGACAGGCTAGGAAGTACTTTCCTCACTCATGTCATCTCCTCCCCAACCAGGGTGAACTACAAAACAGGCATCGCCACTATGTTGGATTGGATCCTGGTCACCCACCCAGACAGTCATTTCAACTGCTGTACTCCCAGACTTGCTTAGTGACCACTTTCCGGCACTTACAGATGTTCTGATAAGGTAACTAAAGGTGAACACTCATCCATCAAAGCCCATGTCTATCACTCCCACCAGCTTCCATTCCTCTTTTCGCTCCTCCTGCAGCTTGACTGGTCCTACCTGTCCTATATTAAGGACGTCAATGCTGCATTAGAGCATCTCTCCCTTCAATTTAACTGAATCTGTGATACTGTGGCACCATTTAAGACTCTCCATAGGAAATGCAACTCACAGGCATGATACACCCCTGCCATTAATTGCTGTCACAGAAAAGGGAAAAAGCATGGGCCCAATACAAAGAGTTTGGTCTCCCAAAATACCTTCAAAGATACAAGGAGCTGTGTGGTACTGTTAAAGCCCACATTAAAACATCTAAGGCCAACTTCCACAAATACCAGCCAAAAAAAACTTCTTCACTGCCCTAAGCAACTCTGGGAAAGCATCAATAAAATGCTTGGTCATTCAAAGAAACCTCTGTCCTGCTCCATTATAACTGAAAACTCCATGGTTGATGGCAATGAAAACATCACTAATTCATTCAATAAAATGTCTTGCAACCTGTCTTTCTACATACCTGACCCTCCTATCCACATCACCACATTCACTGAGCCTCTTGACTCAGGCCCAAATTCTACTTCAAAAACCTCTCTCAAAAGGAAGTGCTCACCTGCCTTACTAAGTCTAAAATATCCACCCAGCTAGGCCCCGATAACATTGACATGAAACTTTTCAAACCTGTCCTACAGGAAGCCACCTATCCATTGCAGATTACCTTTAACCTGTCTCAGTCCACTGGCAAAGTCCCTGAGCTGTGGAAAAAAGTTCAGGTCACTCGTATATAAATATGGTGCAGACAACTTTCCCAATAACTATCGGCCTATCTCCATCTTGTCCCCGCTGTCTAAAATTCTAGAGAAAGCCATTCAATGATAAGCTCACTCACTATATGAATAGTCATGCACTACTTGTCAGGGAGCAACACGGCTTCAGGAAAAATCACAGCACTATCACAGCTCTGCTGGAATTTACAGATGCTCTGCACTATGCCATTGACAAAGGTGAAATTGATGGGTCCTTATATATTGACCTCACCAAGGCATTTGACCTTGTTAACCATGCCCTCCTCTGCTGGAAACATCATTCCCTGGACCATTCCTCCAATGCTGTGTCCTGGTTCACTAACTACTTGGATGGTAGAAGCCAAGCAGTTAAATGTCGTAGAGCACTTTCTGACACTTAACCAGTAACCACTGCCCCCAAGGGTCCATCCTTGGTCCTCTTTTATTCTGCCTTTTTATTAATGAATTGTCTATGGTCCACAAGTCCACTAATATTCTGCTTTATGCAGATGATGCAGTCATTTTTACCAGAGGTACAAACCAGGGGATTCTGCAGCAGAACTCCAATCTGAATTCAGTGCCATACAAGACCGGTTCTCCTCCAACCTCCTTGTGTCAAATACTAAGAAAACTAAACCTATGGTCTTCGCCACTTATAATAGATCCCCTTCCTCCCATAAGCTTTCAATAACCACTTTGTCTGGCACTCCCCTGGAGCACGTGGCCACTTTCAGGTATCTTGGTGTCACCCTAGCTCTAACTCTCTCCTTCACTGCTCACATTGAAACCCTAGTCAAAATTGTCAACTCTATGTTTCACTTTCTCTCCTGCCATAGAAACAGCTTCTTTAATGAAATCAAAAAGCTGCTTGTTAGGTCTTACATCACTAGTCTTATAGACTATGGGATCATTGTCTATGGCTCTACAAATGACGGTGAGCTATCTAGAGTTCAGGGTGTCCTCAACAGAGCTTGCCATTTTGCCCTTGGCCTAAAACATAACACTAACACATGTGTACTGTACAGGAGCCTAAACTGGCTTAATCTTGAATCCTGGCTGTGCCTCAATACCCTAATCATTGGACAAAAAGCACTTTATGGCTCTCTGTCCCCAGGCCTCCAATCCATGTTTGCCTTTGTGGACCAAACATACACCACCAGGGGAGTAGTTTAACATACCCTGCTCCTCCACTGAAGGGAAACCTCAGTAGGCCAAACCAGCTTTTCCTACAGATCTACCGAACTCTGGAATGGGCTGCCTCCCTCCTTAATTGCAGCCTGCTCACTTTTCTAATTTAAATCCTTTCTCTTCTCTTCTCATCCCTCTCCTTATCTGGATCTGCTGAAGCTAAGTGAGCTATTGTGAACTGTTATTATTAATTGTTTTTAATGACACCCACAGCTTGATCATGGCAGCACCTAAATGTAGAAGGTAACAAGTTTATGACTCATGATACATAGCATGTCTTTGTCTGAAGTGCTGTAAGAATTGCCCTGCCTCAGTGTTGCATTGAAATGTACTGTAGTCACCTGTCATTTTTAAGTTTGCTTGCACGCATGTGCAAGAAACATAGTGCCTTGATCGGAGATTTCGGAGGTGTGTCACCTCCTCCTCCAATTCAGTCAGTGGGCTGGCAGGCGCGCCCTGTAAGCCAATGCATTTTGGAGCTGTATGTACGCTCCAAAAATGCATGTACTCCCCTGTTGAAAGGGGAGCTATGCCGGAAGTAAGCACCGATGAGATGATCGGCTGCTCATGGCAGCTCCCCCATGCCTAACAGACGTCACGTGCCCGTACTGAATAGCCGCCAGGTGCCCAATCCCGTCGGCTGAGCGCCCCAAGTCCTTAGTGCCATGCTGAGGCCCCCAGCATGGCAAGCAAGATCGGCGCGATTTTTGCTTTATTTGCAGCAGGTGCCCAATCCCCGTCGGCCAAGCAGCCCCAAGTCAGCCTGCGCTGGGAGCCCACCCCAGCGTAGCAAGCAATGCCGAGTTTTTGTTTTTATTTTGCCGACGGAGTGCCCAATCCCGTCAGCTGAAACGCTTCCCAAGTCTTTGTGCCATGCTGGGAGCCCACCCCAGCGTGGCAAACGTCCCGACATCTTTTTTTGTTTTAAGACTGTAAAATAAAACTGTCCATGGCCGCGTCTCCCAACCCTCCTCCACAGCCCGCACCCACTTTCTGCGCACCAGCCTCCCGCACCCCCACCCCATACTTACCTCCGGACTCCGGTAGCGGCGATCTTTGTTGGACCGGAACCGTCTGCACTCTTCAAAGCCGACCGCGAACTGAGGAAATGCCGGTAAGCTGTATAATGGGTTACATAGGGGTTTCAACTTTATTACATATCTCGAGGCATTTTGGGAATTTTGCAACAAATTTTCAACATGAGGTTTTGGGACCCCTTCTCATGAATTATGTCACTGTCATGGCGGTATTCATGCCGAAGATGATTCCGCGCAGTGACTGTGCAGTGACTGTGAAATCACCCTTGGGCCTGAATACCGCACAGTGACATCATTCTATGGTCCAAAAACCCATGTTGAAATTCCAGTATAAATTCAAAAACTATTTCTGTCGAGGATGCGTTGCGCAGTTCTTACGCAGGCTCATAAGTTTACTTGAAATTTCAATAGTTTCACTCCAGATTTTCAACATTGCCATTTTACCACACCTTCTTGTAGGTAGTACAGCTGTCATTTTCACATCTCACCCAAAATGTGTTTTCACCCATGTAGTGCAGAATGGTGCAGTCGGTGTGCGAAATCAATGTACGGGACAAATTAAGAAAATCACAGTGACACTGTTCATGAGCAGAGGTCTTAAAATGGCTATGTTGAAAATTTGGTGAAAAATTCCTAAAGATGACTGTTTTGAGGTGCATTGCAGCAGTTCCTTACACCCGTAAGGTTCTTAGAATTTTCAATATTTTCACTCCAGATTTCCAACATTGCCATTTTATCACACCTTCTTATGAGCAGTACAGCTGTCATTTTCCATGTCACCCAAAACGTGTTTCTGCCCATGTAGCACACAATGGCGCAGTCGGTGTGCGAGATCAATGTACGGGACAAATTAAGAAAATCACAGTGACACTGTTCATGAGCTCAGGTGTTAAAATGGCTATTTTGAAAATTTGGTGAAAAAATTCCTAAAAATGACTGTTTTACGAGCGTGCGTTGCACAGCTCCTATGCATGCTCGTAAGTTCACGAATTTTCAATATTTTCACTCCAGATTTCCAACATTGCCATTTTACCACACCTTCTTATGAGTAGTATAGCTGTCATTTTTCACATCTCACCCAAACGTGTTTCTCAACATGTAGCACACAATGGCACAGTCGGTGTCTTGAAATCAATGTTCGGACAAATTAAGAAAGTCACAGTGACACTGTTCATGAGCACAGGTCTTAAAATGGCTATGTTGAAAATTTGGTGAAAAAATTCCTAAAAATGACTGTTTTACGAGGGTGCATTGCGCAGTTCCTACAACACTCGTAAGTTCGCAAATTTTCAATATTTTCACTCCAGATTTTCAACATTGCCATTTTACCACACCTCCTTATGAGCAATATAGCTGTCATTTTCACATCTTGCCCAAAATGTGTCCCACCCATGTAGTGCACAATGGCACAGTATGTGCAAAATCAATGTATGGGACACATTAAGAAAATCACAGTGACACTGTTCATGAGCAGAGGTCTTAAAATGGCTATGTTGAAAATTTGGTGAAAAAATTCCTAAAAATGACTGTTTTACGAGCGTGCATTGCGCAGTTCCTATGCATGCTCGTAAGTTTGCAAATTTAATATTTTCACTCCAGATTTTCAACATTGCCATTTTATTACACTCCCTTATGAACAGTACAGCTGCCATTTTTCATATGTCGCCCAAAATGTGTTTTCACACATGTAGCGCACAATGGTGCTGTTGGTGTGCGAAAGCAATGTTTAGGACAGATTAAGAAAATCACAGTTACACTGTTCATGAGCAGAGGTCTTAAAATGGCTATGTTGAAAATTTGGTGACAAAGTCCATAAAATGACTGTGTTTACGAGTGAGCAATCTTGAGTTTCACACACCCTCGTAAGTTCATGACTTTGTAATATTTTCAGTCCAGATTTTCACCAGTGGTATTTTTCACACTTCCTTATGAACAGTACAGCTGTCATTTTCACAACATGGCTGAAGTGTGTTTTCACACTTTCAGCGCTGAGATGCATGGTCAGCTGTGGGAATCATTGTTCAGCACAGATAAAGAAAATCACAGTGACACTGTTCATGATCGGAGGCACCAAAATGCCTGAGTTGACAATCTGCTGTAAAATATCCCAACCTAATTATATATTACGGTGTCGCTGTACAGTTTCTATGTACGCCATGGCTTCACCATTTTTTAAATATTTTTACTGCAGATTTGCAACATTGCCATTTTACCTCCCCATGAACAGTACAGCTGTCATTTTTTACATCCTGTTCGGAATGTTTTTGCACCTGTGGTGCTAAATGCCATACTCGCTGTGCATAAGCAGCTTTCAGCTAACAAACTGATATTCCCCCTGTTCATGAGGTGGGGTCACAAAAAAAGACATGTTGAAAATTTGGAGTGAAAATACCAACGAATAGAAACATAGAAAAATAGAAGTTGACGGCAGATAAGGACCGCAAGGCCCATCCAGTCTGCCCATTTCTTTTTCTACCTTATAAATGTGCCATCGGCCTTTGCTCTGTCAGTGACCTATCTATTCATAGTCATTTGTATTGCTCCCTTATGCCTATCCCATGCCTGTTTGAAGCCCTGCACTGTATTCATAGCCACCACTTCTTGTGGTAAGCCATTCCATGCATCCACCACCCTTTCTGTGAAAAGAATTTCTCACATTCCCCTTAATCGGCCTCCTCTAATCTCATGCTGTGTCCTCTTGTCCTGCTATTTTCTTATATTTAAACATGTTAGACTCTTTCACCTTGTTTATGCCCTTAAGGTGTTTGAATGCCTCGATCATATCACCTCTCCTCCTTTGCTCAAGGGTATACATATTGAGCTCCGTTAATCTGTCCTCGATGTCTTCTGATGCAGTCCCTGCACCATTTTGGTTGCCCTTCTCTGACTGCCTCAATTTGGTTAATGTTCTTGTGAAGGTGTGGCTCCAATACTGCACAATACTCAGATAGGCCTAACCAATGTCTTGTACAGAGGGATTATTACCTCCCTCTTGACACTTGTGATACCCCTACTAATACACCCCACCCCCTAGCCTTACCTACTGCTTTAGAGGTCTGCTTGGATGATTTTAGGTCATCAGTGATGATGATGCCCAAGTCTCTTTCTTCCTTTGTGACTGCTAGCAACTCCCCTCCCAGCCTATAAGTGGCTTCAGGGTTTCTCTTCCCTATGTGCATGATTTTGCACTTCTTTGCATTAAATCCCAGTTGCCACTCTTCTGACCATTCTGCTAGTTTATCCAGATCTCTTCTCATTCTGCCCACCCCATCTGGCTCATCTACTCTGTTGCAGATCTTGGTGTCATCTGCAAACAGACAAGCCTTACCCTCTAGTCCATCTGCAAGGTCACTAATGAAGATGTTGAATAGAACTGGCCCCAGGACTGATCCCTGAGGTACCCCACTTGTGACTTGCATCTCTTCTGACTGTATACCATTTACCACCACTCTGTTTTCTGCCAGTCAACCAGTTTGCCACCCAGTTGACCAACTTCTGACCCACCCGAGCCTACCCAGCTTATTTATCAATCTTCTATGTGGAACAGTGTCAAAGCTTTGCTGAAGTCAAGGTAGCGACATCAACTGCTCCCCTTGGTCCACCACTCTGGTTACCCAGTCAAAGAAATCTATGAGATTAGTTTGACAGGACCTTCCTTTGTAAAACCATGCTGTCTTGGATCCTGTGCCCTATGGATTCCAGGTGTTGCACTATCCTTTCCTTAAGGAGTGCCTCCATAATCTTGCCCACTATCTGAGGTAAGACTGACCGGTCTGTAGTTCCCCGCCTCCTCCCTGCTACCACTCTTGTGAGGGGATCACATGAGCCTTCTCCAGTCTTCTGGGACCTCTCCTGTGCTCAGAGACTCACTAAACAATTCTGCTAATGGCTCTGCTAGTTCCTCCTTAGCTCCTTAAGTACCCTGGGATGTATGCCATCAGGTCCCATTGCCTTATCCACTCTGAGCTTAGCAAGCTCTTGTAGGACCTTTCTTTGTGAAGGGAGTAGTGATCACCTCCTCCCCTGTGTCCATGATGCTGAGCTGTGGGCCCTGCCTACCTTCTCTTCAGTAAATACTGAGCAAAAGTATCTATTTAGGATAGATGCCTTTACAGGGTCCTCCTCCTCACATGCTCCCTTTTCTCCATTAAGCTTACAACACCCCTCTGGACTTTCTCCTTTCACTAATGTATCTATAGAAAGTCTTGTCACCTTCTTTTACTGCTCGTGCTAGTGTTTCCTCAGTTTGGGACTTTGCCTGCCTTACTGCCTTACCTGCTTCCCTTAGGGCAGTTTGGTATGCCTCCTATCTTCATCCCGCTGTGTTCCTTTATATTTCCTGAAGGCCAGCCTTTTGGCTCTGACCTTTCTGCTACTGTATTTGAGAACCAAAGTGGTTTCCTCTTCTTTTGTACTTCCTTTTCTGTCTAACACAATGGGATGTTGCTTCAAGTATTGCATTCTTAATCCTTGCCAACTTTGCCTGTACCCTCACCTGTGTTTCTTTTGCCAGGGCTAGCTTAACTCTGTTGGCCATCTTATCAAAGTCAGCTCCTCTGAAGTCCCATATTTTTGCCTTGGAATGGGATGATTTAGATGTAGTAGCCAAATTGAACCATACCATGTGATGGTCACTGGCCCCCAGGTGACCTTCTACCTGGAGATCTGTGATCCTTCTTGTTAGTCAGTACTAGATCTAGGATAGCCCTGTCTCTTGTGGGTTGCTGTACCAGTTGTTTGAGGCCCTCCTGCAGGTAATCCACTATGAGTCTAGTTCTGCAGATGTTCCTGCTGGTATTGACCAATCTGTATCTGGCATGTTGAAGTCTCCCATTATCAGAACCTCCCTTTAGCTGTCATGTTTTGTATATCTTCTAACAGTAATGTGTCTATGTCCTCCCTCTGGTCTGGGGGCCTGTAGACAACCCCAGTTCTTATGGCTGTCCCATTTCCTGTTCCAGGTGACCCACAGTTCTTCTGGCTCCTTATGTGTATTCTGAATTTCTGTAGCTTTGATATTTTCATTAACATACAGGGCCACCTCCCCTTTTTGCACTCGGTCTCTTCTGAACAATATATAGCCAGGTACTGAAGTCTCCCAAGTGTGGTTACTGGTAAACCACGCCTCACTAATTGCTACTATGTCCAGTTTAGCCTCTGACATTATTGCCTGCAGGTCTGGGATCTTATTTCCCAGGCTGTGAGCATTTGTGTACATGATTTTCCATTGTCCAGATTTTGGTGTGTTAGTTGTTGGGTGAGTTTGGCATTACCCTGTGCATCGTATGGGGAGACAAACCTTTTTCTTACCTGGTGATGCAAATGAACAGCAAACACGCTGAATTCCTGTTTGACCACTAGCTGAGGGAGGGTGTTCTTCCCATTGACGATGGGGTGCTGCACCCTCTCCCATTTGCTAGTTTAAATATTCTGCAAAGACGTCAAACTTCTGCCCCAATGCACTGACTCTCTTTAGTCAGATGCAGTCCATCAAATTTAAAGAACTTTCGCTCCTAGAACTGTTGCCAGTTCCCTACAAATCTGTGTCCTTTTTCCTGGCACCAGTCCTTGAGCCACATGTTTAGCTCCCCTATCTCCCCTTCTCTGACCTTCTGTCCATCTGCTCCCCTCTCGCAGACTGGCAGGATCTCAGAGAAGGAGATGCCGGACGAAATAGATGATAGTTTGTCACCCAGCCTAGTCAGGTGTTCCTTGGTCTCCACAACTGACCGGCTGGTGAGATCATTAGTCCCTATGTGTACTAGGACATCAATGTTTTCTCCTGCTTTGTGAACAATTTTAGCAATGCGGTTAGTGTCTCTCCATGCTGATGTACCTGGGAGACATCTGACCATCACCCCTGGCTGGAGATGGGTATCAACTCCCCGAATCATGGAGTCTCCTATGATCAGAAGTTTTTTGGATTTCCTTTGTGCTTGTTTAGTTTTGGTTCCTGATTTGGGTGAGTTTTGTTGTGCTAGCTCCTGCTCTGCAGTGTCCTGCTCTGCAGTGTCTTCTGCCTCTTTATTTGATTTCAGAGATAGAGGCAGATACCTGTTTGTAGTGTTTATATGGTTTTGGAGGCAATGTGATGGAGAGCAGAGTGATGGGGCACCTGATTTGCTCCTCCTAACCACCTGCCAACCTCCTGGACCAACTACCCTCTGCGGTTGAGGTTTTTCTGTTGGATGCTGGGAAATGACGGTGGTTCTTATAATGTATTTCCTCTTCAATATGAAATTTGAGGCGTGCAATCTCTGCCCATGCTGCCCGGAGCTGAGCCCTAAGATCTCCAAAGGCCCAGCATGTGGGACAGTGTCCTAAATCCTGTAAGACTGTCCTTCTGAAATTGTTCCACAGTACCTGCAGTTAATGAAATCCATTCCAAATAAGTTGCTGGGTTTGTAACCTAGTCAGAGTAATTAGAAGGAAAAAAGGAAAAAATGCAAGTAATGGTTTAATGTGCTTTGTTTAACTTGTTATAACAAGTTAAATTACTAGTGCCCCTGTAAATGAGATCACCTTGTGGAGGCCCCACTGATCCGCCCCTTCCTGCTCTGCCACAGGAAACGTCACAACTGTGGTACCCTATAAAAGGAGTATAGCGTGGGGTGGTTGGGGATGGGGGTGGGTGGCTGGGCCCTTCCCCTGCCTAAAAAGAAGAACCACGGACGAAAGAACAAGGAGGTAAGAGCAGAAACAATCAGTCAACAACAAATGCAGTAACCCTGAAAGCTTATCCTAATGTTAGATAAAACTGTAAAACCTGTAAAGCACCCCTGTAATAATTTCAGAGAAGATATACCCTGTAAGATACACTTTGCTCCAGAGAAAAATAAAGCAGTAAAAGAAGATATACCTTGCAAAGAGCAATTTGAATCAGAAGATTACAGCAGTAATCTGTTAGACACACCTGTAGGCACACCTTGTAATAATGCAGAAGAAGGTATACCAGCAACAACAATTTGAATCAGAGAAAAATAAAGCAATGAAATGTTAGCAACAAACAGTAGCAATCCCTGTGAGTAGAAAATAAAACACCACCACACAGTAAATCTGCTTAGCCAAATTAAGTCTTAATCCTTCTCCTTGCTCTGGTAAGTTTCTCTACTCTGCCTTTCAAGCAGTCTTAGAAGGAAAGAGCTCAGGTGAAGCTAGGTGCCTTGGCCAGCAAACCAAGTCTTCTACCTCAAGATATCAACTAACCTGACTTTTTAACCCTTCTTTCTGTTGGAATTACTGACAGTTTGCCAGCTCCACCCCCACATACACACCTAATCCTTTGGAAGAGCTGTGGGAGGAAAAGCAATTAGCTCCTTCAATGTGAGAAGGAGACTGAAACACCTCTGAGACAACAAACCTTTTCAACAAACAAGAATAAAATAAAACACAGTGTCAAACAATAATTTTGCTTAGCCCAATGATAAAAAAGTCACAAAAATGTAAGCTCCACCTGTAATACAGTAATTTCAGAGAAGATATACCCTGTAAGAAACACTTTGCTCCAGAGAAAAATAAAGCAGTAACAGAAGATATACCTTGCAAAAGACAATTTGAATCAGAAGATTACAGCAGTAATCTGTTAGCACACACCTGTAGGCACACCTTGTAATAATGCAGAAGAAGGTATACCAGCAACAACAATTTGAATCAGAGAAAAATAAAGCAATGAAATGTTACAACAAACAGTAGCAATCCCTGTGAGTAGAAAATAAAAACACCACCACACAGTAAATCTGCTTAGCCAAACTAAGTCTTAATCCTTTTCCCTTGCCCTGGTAAGTTTCTCTACTCTGCCTTTCAAGCAGTCTTAGAAGGAAAGAGCTCAGGTGAAGCTAGGTGCCTTGGCCAGCAAACCAAGTCTTCTACCTGCCTGAATGCCTGAGGTATTAGGGTTTCCAACCATAACGCCCAACCCTGTAGAGAATGACAGGCATCAGGGGTGTGACTTGGGATTCTTGCCTGTAATGCTCATACCATTCCACATCCTGCAGCCAGTGAGAGGCATCGAGGTATGCCTTGGACTCTTCAGCCTCAAAGTTCACCCCATTCTCCTATATCGCACCCATCTAACCGCATTTCCTAATGAAATGGGGTACGCATAAGGGCCAAACACACCCTAAGGAACACCGTGACACTTGTCAGTGTCTGCAGGGTGGGGTGTGGTGAAATGGCGAGGCCGTTATGCCTGATGACCCAAATGCACACCCCAATGCCTGTCACCCTCTGCAGGGTGGTGGTGGGGTTGGCTTCAGTTCAGTACTTCACTGCCATTCCTATTACGCAGCTCTGTAACTTCTACATTACCACTGCCAATGCCAGCAAGCAAACATTCGGCATTGACAAATGCTTGTTTTCATTGATGTTGATTCTAAACCATTTGTAAATAGGCCCTGCTGAAAGGGTTTTATGTGGAATGAATGAATAAATAAATAAAAAACTAAATAAAGAAATAAAGAAGGGAAGAGGTGCCAATGACAGAAAAACAGATATACACTGATGGGGCAAAGCATATTCTGTGACTGAAAAAAATTAAAAAAATATGCTGGAATACAAAAATCCAGGCAAATCTTTGGAGTGGAGGGCCAAAAAGAAAACATCACAAGAGAGGGGAAGACACTTGTGACCTAACGAAAAGCAAGACAGGAATCTTCTGCCAGAAGGATGAACAAAGGGAGGGTGGTGCCATGTGGTGAACAATATGCGAGGTGCGATGCCTGAACAGTCACCAGTATTTAAGCGGAACACCAGACAAACACACAGAGAAATCCCAGGGATAGTGGAGCAGGAGCTAAAGGAAGCAGCATACACAATGCCGTTGGACCAGAATGCTGGGAGGGGATAAGCCAATGGGGTGGGTAGCGTACAGCAGGATGGGATTAAGGGGAGGATGGCACAGAGTGTCTGTGTGCCAAGAGCAAGGAGGGAGTACTGAGTGGGAAAACACAATTGGGCAAGAACATGCATGGAAAGAATCTCTTTTTTTTGTGATTAGGGTAGACAACAGCACCTACCCTTCTTGAAGGAGACACCAGACGATTTCTTAAAACACAGTTTCTTTATTTTGTCAGCAACACCATATGATGTGGAAACTGTACTAGCACATCATTGGTCAGAACGTATTTAAAAGTATAATCACTAACACATACTCCTATCCTCTGATGAAGCCCCCTATTGGTGGGGATGAAACGTAAAAGGGGATGGTAATCCATCACCACATTGCTGTAAGCTGTCTTCATGTTTTGCTGGTGTTGCTGACAAAATAAAGAAACTGCTTCTTTAAGAAATCATCTGGTGCTTCATAGAAACATAGAATTTGATGGCAGTCAAGGACCGCTTGGCCCACCTAGTCTGCCCATTTTTCTACCTAATGGATGAGCTGCAGATCCTAGTTAACCAGCAGCCTACTTCATCCTACCACCCACACTAGAATTGCCTTATGTCTGTCCTACGTATTCTTGAATTCCCTCACTCTTTTTGACTCCACAACCTCCTTAGGAAGTCCGTTCCATGCATCCACAACCCTCCATGAAAAAATTCTTCCTGACATTATCTCTGAGCTATACCCCCCCATCTTCAAATTGTGCCCCCTTGCTGTTGCACATCTCTTTTTCTGAAAGATGCTACCCTCTTGGACTTTGTTGATTCTCTTGAGGTACTTGAAAGTTTCTATCATGTCCCCCCTCTCCCTCCTTTCCTCATGGGTATACATATTAAGCTCCTTTAGTCTCTCTTCATATGTCTTCTGATGCAGACCTTGCACCATTTTGATTGCAGTCCCCTGGATAGCCTCCATCCTGTCTATATCTTTGCAGAGATGGGGTCTCCAGAACTGCATGGAGTACTCCAGATGGGGTCTCACCAACTGTCTGGACAGAAGGATAACTACTTACTGTTTTCTAGTGGTGATGCCTCTCCCTATGCATCTCAGTATCCCCCAGCCCTCCTTATTGCCTTCTCACATTTCTTGCCTACCTTTAGGTCATCTGATATAACTACTCCAGGTCCCTTTCCATTTTTGTTGTTGTCAGTATCTCACCTACTATTGTGTACTCCTGCCCTGGGTTTTTATTTCCCAGGTGTATTACTTTGCACTTCTTTGCATTGAATCTAAGCCACCATACATTTGACTAGTCCTCCAACCTTGCCAAGTCCCTTCTCATCCTTTCCACCTCACCTTGTGTATCAACCCTGTTGCAGATCTTTGTGTCATCTGCAAAGAGACATACTTTTCCTCCCAGTCCCTCTGCAATGCCACTTATAAAGACATTAAAAAGGAATGGACCAAGTACTGAACCCTGTGGTACCCCACTAGTAACCCCCTTTCTTCACTGTGGACTAACATTTACTATTACCCTCTGCATCCTGTTATCCAGCCAATGTTTTACCCAGATTGCCACCCTGGGATCCACTCCCAGGCTGGCTAATTTGTTTATTAATCTTTTGTGCAGGACTGTGTCAAATGCCATGCTAAAGTCTAGGTAGGCCATGTCCACAGCCCCTCCCTGGCTTACTACTTTGGTCACCCAGTCAAAGAAATCAATTAGATTCGTCTGACATGACCTTCCTGCTGTGATTCCATGCTGCCTTGGGTCCTGTACCCCACTGGCCTCTAGGTACTCAACAGTTCTTTCCTTCAGGAGTGTTTCCATCATTTTCTCTACCACTGAGGTCAAACTGACAGGTCTGTAGTTTCCTGCCTCTGTCTTGCTCCCACTTTTGTGAAGGGGAATCACATCCACTCTCTTTCAGTCTTCAGGTACCACACCATCCTCCCATGATTTGTTAAAAAGGGTAGTCAGTGGTGTTACTAGTTCTCCCCTTAGTTGTTTTAGAATTCTGGGGTGAATCCCATCAGGCCCCATTGCTTTGTCCACCTTCAGTCTTAGAAGTTCTTTCAGAACACTTTCTTCTGTGAAAGGACTGATTTCAACCCCTCTATCCAGAGTGCTTCTATTGACTAGATTAGGTACTTCCCCCTTCTCTTCCTTTGTGAATACTGAACAGAAGTATTCATTCAATATTCCTGCTTTTTCATTGTCCCTCTCTGCCCACCCACCCTCCTCTTTATTCAGCCTCAGTATCCCTCCCTTTGTTTTTCTTCTCTCCCTAATGTACCTATAAAAGGTTTTAGTCCCCTTCTTAACCGAGTTGGCTATCTTTTCCTCGGTTTGGACCTTTGCTATTCTGACTGCCTTCTCTGCTTCCTTCTGCTTTAACTGGTACAGTTCTTTGCTCTGCTCTTTCTGTGTTTTCTTATACTTCCTGAATGCTGTTTTTTCTCCCTAACCTTCCATTCCACTTCTTTCGAGAACCATAGTGGCTTTTTCTTTCATTTTGATTTGTTTCATTTTCTTCACACAAAGGCTTGTTGCCTCTGTGATGGCAGTTTTGATGTTTCCACAGTGTTGCTCCACCCCTCCTTCTTGACTGTTTGCTAGTTCTTTTCTGAGGCATTCTCCCATTTTAACAAAATCAGCCCTCCAAAATACAATACCTTCATTTTTGTATGTCTTGACTCTACAGCTGAGTTTATCATGAACCACACTGTTTGGTGGTCACTTGTTCGCAGATGGCTACCCATTTCTAGATCTGAGATCCTCTCTCCATCCCCATTTGAGAGTACCAGGTCTAAGATTGCTCCCTCCCAAGTGGGTTCCAACACTAGCTGTCTGAGGCATTTCCCCTGTAGGGCATCGAGAATGGCCCTGCTCTTGGATATGGCTGCAGCAAAGGTGCTCCAGTTAACATCTGGCATATTCAGGTCCCCTGTCAGCAATTTCTACCCTTTTTCTGCCATCCTAACAATGTCTTCTATAATTTACTAACATACTAAAATGCCAGCAGAATAGGCCTAATGGTCTTTCGTGTCTGCTCATTTGGTCAGCCCCCACCCTGGGTGCTGACCTTGCTGCCCGCCTACTCTTTCTTCTCCCTTCCCAGTTCTGGATATTCTTGCTGCATTGGATTTTGCTTCCAGAACCCTTCCCTGTACCTGTCCCACCCCTCTTGAACCTCTCCACTGTCTCTGCCTCTACCAGCCCCTAGGCAGTGCATTCCATGGCTCCACCACCCTCTCAGTGAAGTAGCACCTCCTCCTTTCTCCCTGAATCTTCCCCTCCAGCTTCCACCCATGCCTCTAGTGGCCCTCCTCCTTCCTTCAAGCACCCTGACTGTTCCTCCCTATTTACCACCTTCATGTACCTGAAGACATCTATCATGTCCCCGGTCCCTTCTCTCTTCCAATGTGTACATATTTAGCTCTTCAAGCCTCTCCTCTAGGTCCTGTCCCAAAGCCCCAAATCATTTTGGTTGTCCTCCTCTGACCCTCTCCAGGAGGTTAATGTCCTCTTAAGTGTGGCCTCCAAAACTGCACTCAGTACTCAAGGTGCGGCCTCACCAAGCAGTTATACAGAGGGAGTATCACTTCCTCCTTCTGGAGGTCATCCTAGTGATGCATCCCAGCATCCTGTTGGCCTTGGCTGCTGCCCTCCTACAAGTCTCAGAGTTGTTCATCTTGACATCCACCACCACCCCCAGGTCCCTCTCAGTCATCAAGACTTGTAGCATTTCCCCACCAGGGTGTACACTTGGCCTGGGTTTCTGGCCCCCAGGTGGAGTACCTTGCATTTCCCTCATTGAACCTCAGCTTCCACTTTCTAGACCATCTTTCCAGAGCCTCCAGGTCCCCCTGTAGGGCCCCCCTCTCCTCCTCCCCATCCACCACTGCCCCCAGTTTCGAGTCATCCGCAAGAGACTCATCTCACTCCTGATTCCTGTCCTTATGTCAGAGATGTAGGCATTGAACAGAAGGGGCCCAAGGACTGATCCCTGTGGGACCCCACTAATGACCCTCCTTGGGGATGAGACTATCCTGCCAACTACGACCCTCTGGGTCCGGTCCTGGAGCCAATTGCTCATCCATCTGATCATCTGTTCCCACCCCATTTCTCCCAGCTTATCCAACAGGCCCACATGAGGAACAGAGTCAAATGCCTTGCTGAAGTCTAGAAAGAGGACGCCCACTGGTCTACCCAGGTCCAAGGCACTCGTCACCAGTCATAGAACTCCACAAGGTTTGTCTGACACAATTTCCCTGGGATGAATCCATGCTGTCTATCGTCCAGGCACCCTAACTTATCCAGGTCCCCCCCAGCCTCTCCTTGACAATGCGCTCCATCACCTTGCCCACCACCGATGTCAGGCTGACAGGCCTGTAGTTCCCTGCCACCTCCCTTGATCCCCCCTTGTGGATAGGCACTATATGTGCCATCTTCCAGTCCTGGGGCACCCACCTTGTCCTCAGAGAGATGGTGAAAAGCTCCACCAGGGGTTTTGCCAGGACATCTGCAAGTTCCTTCAGCACTCTGGGATGTAATTTATCCAGTCCCGGTGCTTTCTCCATCTTAAGGGAGCTGAGAGCTTCCCTCACTCTCTCTGCTGTGATTTCCACTTCCGGTACTTCTTCTCCTGCTTAGCCCTCCCCTCCTGCCAGTGATGCCTCCCCTCTCCCAGACCCCCCGATCAGTGGGTCCCCTCCTCAGTATCTCTTATCCTCCCATGTATGATGCAGCACCCCATTTTCCTTGGTGAAAACTGAGGTGAAATACTCATTTAGTACCTCAGCCTGCTCCCCCAGGTCTTGTGTTCATCTCTCCCCTGATTTAATCCTGCTAATCTGCCCCTTCACCCTTCATTTTTCCCCAATGTATCTAAAGAACCCCTTGTTCCCTCTCCTAATTTCCCTGGCCAGGTTCTGCTCCATCCTTGCCTTTGCCGCCCTCACCACTCTAGTGGCCCTTCTAGCCATCAGCTCGTACTCTCCTTGATTCCTTTCACTACTTGAGCACTTGAATTGCTTATAGGCTGCCTTCTTTCCCCGCACCACCTCCTGGACCTCCCTGATCCACCAGCAGGGTTTTTGGGCCCTACCACATTTTCGTCTTACTCTTGCACAGGTGCTGGTAGCATCCTGCACCCCTCTCTTGATGATTTCCCACCTACTATCAGCGTCCATGTCTGACCCAATCCCATCCAAATGCTCCTTAAGGATCCTTCCCATTTCCTAAAATCTGTCCCCTGAAGTCAGTTACTTCCGTCTTTGTGCAGCCTTTCTACCCTCCTAGGTCCAGGCAGAACCAGACCGTGGCATGGTCACTCCTGCCAATGGGTCCCTTACCTCAGGCCCCCAGTCTGGTCACTGTCCAGGGACCACATCCAGTACCCGCCTCCCTGGTCGGTTCCCTCACCTGCTGAGTTAGGAACTCGTCTTGAAAGACATCCAACAACCTCTGTTCCCTGGTCACAGAGGATGTCATAGTCTCCCAGTCTGTTCCTGTCATGTTTAAGTCCCCCAACACCACCACCGTTCCTCTGCCCAGTCTGCAGAGTCTCCCAACATCTGCCACCAGACTCTCCTCCAGCTCCTCCGCCAGTGCAGGGGGTCTATACACCACTCCTATTTTTACTCTCTTGGCCCCCTTGTTATCAAGGTGACCCAAATTGACTCCACGGTTCCCTCCACCTCCTCTACTCCCCCTATGCCAATGCAGTTTTTGACTATCATTGCTACCCCTCCTCCCCTTCCCTTCCCCCTGTCCTTCCTGAACATAGTGTAACCCTCCAAGTTCAGGTCCCAGTCATGTCCTGCAGTGGCCCAAGTCTCAGTGACTGCTGCCACATACACTGCTCCCTCAGTTAGCATCACCTGGAGCTCAGGCATTTTATTGCCCAAGCTCCTGTCATTTAGCAGGAATTTCCTTGTCCATTTCCTCCCCCTGAGATGGGGGGTCTGTATACAACCCCTGTGCAGATTGTGGTGCCATTTCCAGTCTCCAGGGTGACCCACAGTGCCTTTTCCCCTCCCTGTTTGCACTTTAATTCTATTGCTTTGATCCCTTCCCTTACATGGAGAGCTACTCCTCCTCCTCCTCCTTAGCTACCCTCCCTGTCCCTCCTGAAGATTGTGTACACTGGTATGTTGACACCCCAGTCATGGTTCTCTGTGTACCATGTTTCTGTGACTGTCACAATATCCAGGCATCCCTCTTCCATCGAGGCCACCAGTTCAGGGAGCTTGTTACCTAGACTACAGGCATTGGTACTCATTATCCTCCATTTTTGATGGCCTTATCCCTTTTTGCCTATCCCTGCCCTTACTGTCTTTGTCTTTTTCTCCATTTACTCTTGCCCTTCTCCCTATTGACTTCGCTATCTTGGTGTTTCCCTCACTAACTACCCATATTTTTTTGGGGGAGGGGCTAAGATTTCCCTTCTCCTTTTCAGTGCCTCCCCCCCCTTGGCTAGTTTAAATGCTTGCCAATGAAGCATTTAAACCTATTGCCTAGGATTCTGGTTCCCCTCCTGGACAGATGCAGACCATCATGTCAAGAAGGATGGCTGCATCCATCTACTTCATCACGATAACAAGCTTTTTCTGCTGTAGCACAACCCCAGTGCTGACTACTACACCTTTAGCAATCTTTTTTTTATTGAAACAAAGCCCTGGGGGACTGAGGTGAGAAAAGAAAGCCAAGGCAGAAGACAGTGGGCCTGTGGACTTCACCAGCCAGCAAGAGAAAGCAGGTAAAGGCACACGGCAGCCACAAACTGAGCTCCTGCAGCTGCTGCCCATCTGAGTATTTTCTTTTAATAAATGGACCAGCAAAAGTGCTACAAAAGCCCAGGCTGGAGGGACAGGCCAGATGAGGGGAGGGGTCCAGGTGAAAGTGATGGCAGCAAGAATAAGATGGTAAAAATGGTGGGGAGGGGAAAGAGGAAAGGCCCCTACCAACCAAGAAGAGGGTACAGGGGGAAAGACAGCATGGCAGATGTGCACCCCCACCAGCAACTAGGGAAATGGACTACCTGCTGTGCCTAGATTAGTCAATAGGAAGGCCATGGGGCTGGCAGGGACAGTGGACAGAGAAGCAAAGTGGTAAAGAGCACTGGGGAAGGGGAAGGAGAAAAAAGGCAGCTCTGAGAGGGCCTGAATAGAGAATCCTTCTGACTTACCAGGGGAATGGCAATCCACAAAGGAGCAAACCCTAGTGAAAGGCTACACCAAACACTTGTGCAAAGCTGGTCCAATGAGGGCAGTCCCTTTCTGAACCCACTCTTTGCTACCTACCCAAGCCACTCCCTACTAGAGTGACCTGTGCCAGCCCCCTCAGGTGCTGCCGCACCTGACCGGGCTCTCTTGGTCCAGGGCTGCCCTCTTTGCCTGAGGCATAGGTGGCCCATCCCCACCTTGTATGGAGGGCTGTGTGCAAAGTCATCCCCCTAGTGAGAGGTCAGGAGTCAATTCTGTTAATTTATTTATTTATTTAAGCATTTTACCAGGAAGGCATACTGAGCAGAGTACTGCTTGATTACAGATGTGTTTTGGGGGAGGGGAGAACATAGGAGAACAGTTTACACAGTATAGACAAGAAAATACATGGTGGGAGAAATATTAACATTAGGATCTGGTTACATGTCAGTAGTAGCTTGAGATAGACAAATTGGTAACCACAGTACATACGGTATGAGAAAGCACTTGAAGTCAGGATTGACAAGTGAATACATTGTGGAAGATCACTAACATTTGGTTCAGAAACCACTACATACAGGATTGAGTGTGGCATTTGGTTGTACAGTTACATACAGCAAGTGTACAACAAAATTAAGTTTTGAGCTATACGAGATACAGTATAAGGCAAGTGGACAATAGTTAGATACTGATGATACTGTTAATTCGCTCATGCTCCCATCTGTTCACTCAGCTAACCATTTGGTCCCCCCTTCCCATCGCTTCGCCTACTCGCTCAGTCAGTCATTCTGCCACTGTCTGGCCTGCCCATCAGCAGATTCTCTCAAAAGTACAAAACATGGTATAGGTAAAAAACAGCCTAAGTAAACCAGAGCATACAGCTGTTCGAAAAGATGCTCATGCTCGCATTCTGAGCATCTGCACCATGATTGCTCCCTCACTCATTCCCTAACTTGCTCACTCACTCTTTATCCCACTTATTTCCTTTCACTCTGCCTATATGGTCGCTCACTTCTGCCACTTGATCCCTTTAGTGAATCCCATCGCTGATTACATATATAGTAGTTACTAAAAAAAATAATTCATTATGCAGCTCTCAGTTGTCACCACAAACACTCATCTCCACACTGCATCATATCTCCCACCACTCACCACTTGGTGAGAGACTCTAACAGACGCTGTCACTTGCACTACATACAGAAATGTCTGTTAAAAAAATAAGCAAAAACAAAACAGCTTTGTATCACACTATCTCAGTACATCGTCTTAAGGCTGCTTCTGTTTCAAACATCACAACATGCCAGAGCCTGCAATCACAGCTGAAGTTGACACAGATCTTGACCCAGCAGCGCATATCAGTCGGCGGGGCTGAACATAACGAAAATACCCTTGTTCTCATGCTGAACCGGTGAGAGAGTAAATCAGAGTTAAAAGTGATGGGGAGCAAGACAGTAGCTGAAACATGGTGACACCTGGCCATCTAGTGAGGTCGTTTCCATTTATGCATTTATTTAGTTTATTTTAAACACAGACTAAAATAAGTCCAGGGGCTGTCAGTATTCGGGAACCCTAATAAAATCAACAGGTAGAGGGATTATTTCACCTTATTTGTCTGCATTAAAATTGATTTTAGCCATGTTTTAAAATGTTTTACCTTTATTATTTGTACAAATTTCTTTACAAACTAATTTTATATAAATAATAATTTAAGACCCTCCAGGACTTGGTTGTGCTGGATTTACTGCATGTCCAGGTGTTGAAGGCACTCTGCCTGCAGTGTTGTGCCTCATAAAGCCTCTGGGCATGTGATAAACACAGCAGAACCCAAGCCTCATTGTGTCTTATTGCTTAAATATCAAAGTTTAGGGAGCTGTTTGTTTTTAAACACTGCATAACTAACTGTGACAACATCACCTTCTGTCTCAAGATTCTATGAAATAACTGCTTGATTTAATGGACAGCAGGGCAAATAGATGTGAGCATATTTGGACTGTTGATACATATAAGTCAGACCAATACCATGTTTAAAAGAGCTTTTGTGGTCTTTCAGGCCTTGAGGAACCCTGCACACCTACCTTATTTTGCTCTTTAGTATACTTAAATATACCCTTACTTCTAGTGCATACTCAATAGTGGGTCCATTCTTTACAGTATACCATGTTGATACAGTATTAAAAAATATAAGTAACATTGATGTCTTGCTCTGGGAATGAGGCTTGAGAGTATAATGTGTATAATTTAGAGAGGTGCACAAAAAACAAATGCATAAGTAAAAATGAAGGCGATATCATAAGCAAGAGAACAGCTGGGCAGACATAAAATGGGACAAAGACTTTAGCAAGACTATAGAAAATCAGTAGATCAAAAATAAATGGAAAATAATAATGTACAAGTAAATGTCATTGCTTAGGATTAGTGCAATATTTTTTGATAAACATCTGCTTTTAATGGTAGTGTGTGTTTAATCAGCTCTGAACAGAATTCA
The DNA here is from genome assembly GCA_016271365.2 of Neoceratodus forsteri. Taxonomy (NCBI): domain Eukaryota; kingdom Metazoa; phylum Chordata; order Ceratodontiformes; family Ceratodontidae; genus Neoceratodus; species Neoceratodus forsteri. The sequence goes on from CM028129.1 coordinate 468,179,034, forward strand.
ATGGGTCCTTTGTCATTGCTGGAAATGCTGAGGCTGCCAGTAGTATGTTAATAATTTTTAATATTAAATCTAAATGACGACTGTCTTAGAAAGCACAAGAGGAACATAGGGCAGGCAAATATTTCAGCCCCTATAACACAGGAAGTCAATTTTGTTTTTCCTCATTGTTTCCAACACAGTTCTGCTTAATAGAATTTCAAGAAAAATGGAATTCCAGATGAAAACTTCCTTTCAACTAACCTTTGGCCAACATAGTGCACCGTGGGGAGAACATGCCTAGACTCTTGATTTTTATTAAAACAAAACAAGGGAGGGAGTCTTCTTCTGAGCATACTATGACATGTCATGTTTCACAGAAAAAAAATCTGGCAGCTCTCACATGGGTAAAAGCAGATTTGCTAAGCAGCTACAGTCATTGATGGTTCTGAACAGGTACTGACTAGGAATGCGCATGTGACATGGACCAAACCACAATGACTCTGGTTGGGTCAATCTTGCTGCATAAGATGATTCATATTTGTTTCATTTCAGGAATTTTCAAGTTCATGTAAAACACTACGTTACAGTTAAACAGTGTATAATGATGAGAGCATTTTCCTCACTGGTGACAGTGACTGGTTGTTGCATACAGTATCTCAGTGGCCATTAAAGGCCTAATGTTTAATGTATGCATGTTGAATGCTGACTGCTAGGAAGAACATGACAAGGAAAAGTGGACACCCAAGTCACCCACTGGCTGCAATTGCATTAGGTTAAACATCCAACATCAGTAAAACAAAATAAAACAACAACCTTGCAACCCTCTCTGCTGCAGTGAGTGTTGAAACACAGTTTTATCTTCCTTATCCTTTTGATTCTGGACTAGGAATCTCCTGCTTGGTAGAGATGTTGCAAAATTCAATTTCTTTGGCAAAATTCCTGCGAAACTGGCTATTTTGGCATGCAAAATATTTAGCCTTAATTCAGCCGTTCCAGGAAATATTTTGCAGGGTGCGAAGTTGCAAACTTTTCCCCGAGAAATGCAAACTTTCGCCCTAAAACCATGAAATCTTGCACTCAAGCGGTGCATTTCACCACTTTGTGGGTGAAATGTTGTGCTCCGTGGGCAAAATTGAACACTCCGCAGGCGGAATTCCACATTTCGCTAAGGCGAACAATTTCACAAAATGACCGAATTACGCAAAATATTTTGCATAATGAAATTTGGCAATTTCGTACATCTCTACTGCTTGGACAGTTCCCTGAATTAAAGTTGGGCCTGAATGTCACCCAAACGTCACTCCTAAAAACAACTGTTGTTGGTAAGGCTTGACAGAACAGGTTTTAAAGACTGGAACATATAATAGGAAAGTTAAGGCACAAAAAGACCATGGCCACTATATTCAAATGGTTTGTGACTCCTAAAGATGACTTGTGAGTCGCAAAATGGGTTTGGGACTGGCTGCTAAGCCCTGCCCTCTGTCCAACGAGTTGGAACAGCACCTGCAAACAGAGCTGTGAGTGCAAAAAACAACACTTGCAAAAGTCATGCAAATGTAATTCCCGGCTGCGTATTCCAGGCACAGTCACATTTGTAAAGGAGAATAGTCAACACTATGAGCTCCACCCCCGAGTGTGGGCCTGGTCCCAATTTGCACTTTGGGTGCAGAAATGTTTTTTTTTTTTACTTATTGTTTATTGTAGTATAGTAAAGTGTATCATATTACTTTTGCTTACTTCCAGGCTGAAATTACCTGTAAATACAAATCCCCAAATCCCCTGCAAGTGGCATCAGAGTAGGGCTGCAACAGTAAGAGTTTCAATAGCCTGCAGTGGATTTTACAGTTTATATAAGCTCTGATCTTTTATTTGATGGTCACCTCCTGGAGTTAAGTGCAGTCATAGAGGACTGTAACTAGCCCCACAAAAAATGTAGGACTGGAAAACATCTGATTGGAGCTTATAAAATCTTTAGCATGCACTGCAGGCTGTTGGATCTCTAACTGCTGCAGTCCTGCTTTGGTCAGCTGCAGGGGATTCTAGGATTTGTAGTTACAGAAGGTGTCAGCCAGGAAGTAAGCACAATTAGTTGTTGCAATCTACTATACCACAGTAAACTGTAAGTAAAAGATGTTTTTTGCACACCATGTTCAAATTAGGGCAAGCACCTCACTTGGGTGTGGGGCCTGTGGTGCTGACTGTTCCCCTTTAAAGCAATTGGCATGCGTAGATCTGAGGACAGTGATCGCAAACATAACAACTAGGAGAAGCTAGTCTTATCCAGTCACAAACAACACAGGGATGCAGAATGCCTGAGCCAAAATGGGACCACTTATTTTTTCAGTTGCACTTTAAGTAATTTGAGCAACAAACTTTAATACTTTTTCCTACCATTGCCTGGTGTGACCATTCTTCTCTTTGGTACTGTTGCAGAACACCTTACAGAGTACTAAGAAAGGCAGCTAGGCCTGTGGGAGACACATTTTCAATCACAAGAGTGTGGTGTGCACATTTATGGATCCCATACAAACAGATGAGAGAAAGAAATAAGTGCCTTAGCTGGGATTTGAACCCAGGTCATTCAGAATACCATTCTGGTTGCCTACCAGCTGTGCACAAAGGTAACTGGAAATTGGGATGTCATGACATGACATGCAAATTATGATTTGCTCATTCCCTGTGTAAGTAGGCTCATTTGCATGTTACAGACCAATATAGGACATTTAGCAATGGTCTCAAACATATTTGCGATTGCAGTTGATATTTCTTAGCCATGCTCCACAGTCATGTGGCATGTGTGGTTGTACTGCATGATGATGACATGTCCTGCACTGATGATTTTGAGCAGGCCCTCTGCAGTGGTGTACATTGCAATCACAAGGGAATGTTAATGCTTTCAAGGGGTCTTGCATGCACAAAGTGACTGCACATACAAATGTTGCCGTACATGTTCCCACACTGATGTATGTTAGTCTGTGTCACCCATCTACCTATGTAGCTCTTTAGTGAAACTGCAAACATCAGCAAAGGTGTCCAGTGCGTGATATAGCACATGGACGTTAAAAAATGTCAAAAAAGGGTGGCAACATTTCAGAGGGTGAGAGACATTCTGTTCACCCCCCCCCCCGAAGTCGCATCTTGAGGGAGATGGTTGAAAAAGGTGGTGTCCCTGTTTGTGGGCTTAGCCAAGGATATGTTGAGGGTAGTGAAGACATGCATTTGGGAGATAGTTGTCAGGTGGATCTCCTGGGTTGAGGAGCTGAGCAGGACCTCAGCACATTGTTGACACAGGTGGGACAACATCACCAGGCATGGTACAAATACCTCAATAACCTGGGGGCTGCACACCTGCAGGGACAGGTTACCACAGGTAAGGGTCTGCTGTGTGACATTTGCAACCCCCTAGTCCCAGTTCTAGTTAACATCCCCTCTGGCTAACGTGCATGTTCAGTTCTGTACAAACAACTCCAGCAGCCCCTAAACAGTCCTGTCACGATCTTGGACAAACACAAGCAGTGTACTTAGGCTCAAAAAAAGTGAAATCGGAATTAAAGACTGCAAAAAGATTTATTCAAGCCAAGAGATAAAAGCACAGCACTCTCTACCTTTTATGCCCATTTGTGCACCTGCTTCAAGTAGCACATGCTCTGTACCTGAAAGCACGTGGTTTGAGTGCTATCTGATATGTGCTATCACACAGTAAAGTAGCAAACAATGTAGGCATAAGGCCAGATAAGCAAAGATGTTCTTTCAAAGTCACTAAAGAGGAGAATTGGAAAAACAAGCAAACAAATCCTTAAGGTTTATTGTAATCCAATGCCTGACCTATACACTTGCCTTCTGCCATAGGTGTTCACAATGTGCAATTTGCCAAGGGCTTCCAAAGAGCAATCTAGCTGTCTATCAAAAATCTATCTGTCTGTCTGTTTGTCTATCTATCTCTCTGTCACTCTGTCTGACTATCTATCTATCTATCTATCTATCTATCTATCTATCTATCTATCTATCTATCTAGCTATAATGTATGTTAGAATGCTATAATCACTAAAAATTGAACATTTACCAATGTTGTACCATCGATGTGGTGAAATTTAGCTGTTGTACCATTGTCAGTACGTCACATCAGTGGTACAACAACATGGAACATCCTTGACATGCTTGTTAGGAAATGCTCAGTGCCTGTGGAAACAGCTGCGGCGGTGAGTTCTAATTAGATCACGATGCTGAAATGGCCACTGTGGTGAGATCTCTGCCAAAAGCAATCAGCGCTGCTAAAAGGTGCGTGTTGCCATACTTTATTTAAAAAAGCTTGTCTGTGAGAGGGGGAACGTGGATCTAGTGGTGCTTCTTCCTGTTGGGGGGGGGGGGAACATAACCAGCACCACAGCTTCATTAAGTGTGTCAATTATTTACAGCGGCGCTCACAAAACGTTCAGTGTTGTTTAATTGATGCCCATACATTATGCAAGACAATGGATGGACATCAGTTAAATAACAATGTTGTATTCACTTCTTGAGGTTACCTGACAATTGTAAACCTCTTGAGCTTCACTCTAGAGGTTTACTTTGTTGTCATGGTAACCTCTTGAAGTGAATACAACGTTGTTAACTGATGCCCATCCATTATCCTCTATATCTATCTATCTATCAATCTATCTATCTATCTATCTATCTATCTATCTATCTATCTATCAACATAGAACTAAAGTACTGTTAGTTATTCATGGTTCCATTGCTCTTTAGCCACTGAAGGGCATCATCAGTAATTAGACTAGTCTCCCCTAGCTCTTCCTTGATATGTGTTCAGAAGTTGGTCCAGGTAACACAATGGTCACAGCAACCATACAATAGCATGCAGTAGCAACTAGTGGAATGGATGTCTCAGTCTTACTGGTCTTCACCCCATGTAGGGGCATTTGTCTTTACCCTTTAGAAAGGGCCATTTCATCCTCTTTTGCCCTACATGGTAACTTCGTCATCAGTGAACCAATGTGTGAGGTGGTCCGGCACTCAGTTAGGCTCCCCTCACACTCTAGCTGGGTTCCTGCTGGAACACATGCTTTTCAGGTGGTGGCCTGAATTCATTGAGTCATTTAAATGTTTCCAATGTACTGTTCAGGGGTAATTCTCTGAGGGTGGCTGCCTATGTCCAGATGTGCTGCACAGCCTTTCTTCTGATTTTACAACTCCATGCATGAGCTGGTTCTCCTTCAGTCTCCGAAGTAAAGCTGCTGTTTCTAACATCCAAGAGTAATCTGATTTCTCTCCTGCTTCAGCTGTAGTCTGAAAACAGGCAGCCCCAACCTCTGATTGCCTCAGTCCTCCTGAGTGCAGGCTGTCACAGAAACTAGCCATTTCTATTGACCAAAATGTTTTTGTTTTTCTCTTGCCTTTACACCCATAATTCATCATATGGCATAATTGCTAGTTTTTTTCTCATACACTGCAGCCTGATTGGCTGCTCAAGTCATGGACAATGGTCCAGTACCCTTTCTCCCAGCACACTGAGGGAAAAGGTGCACAGAATGTGTTGGCTACCATGTTTTCTGAGTTTTTACTCCAGCAAGGGCTACTCTGGCTACTTGCCAAAAAATGCACCTGGTCTGCATGGGCAGGTCTTTCGGTCCCTTAGCATGCACATACACAGAGGGAGATTGAGTTAAGAGCTGTGGTGGTAGTGGCTGCTAAAAATATTGGCAGGGCTCATGAAGTAATCCCCATTTGGAAGGGAAATTACAGTAGGCATTCTTAAGAGGAACACTACTAATAGTTTAATCCACCTTATGTCAAGTGATCCTCTATTTCCTCCTGTGCATACTAATGCTGCTATAAGGTATGCTTTTCTGCCCCCTCCATTGAATTAAATGCCATATTCAGCAGTGTTATTCTGCATGAGGAGCTGATCCATCCTGAGTTAAGATTCAATACTCTCCTCGTGAATTCCTCCTCCTTTGGTAGGTTGTTCTCATATTACCCCAAATGTTATCCCCCTTAAACATAAGTTATTCCTACAGCAAGTAGGGCTTGGTGAAGTTACAAAATTCTGATTTCATGGAGGTTTTATGAAGTTGTACACATTTCATGAAATGTTGAGACATTTTGCAGAATTTTCTGAAATTCTTTAACTGGTTATGCCTCAGTCAGTTGTATAGCTAGAGAGCTGACATTTGACATTGTAACTTCTTTTTGATTTGTTTTTTTAAATGCAATTTGCACTTAAAAAAACAAAATCAAGATAAAATTACAAATGGTGAATTTTTCATTAAATGGATCAGCTTCCTGAAGTGATCGGTGGAGGTGAATTTGGCAACTTCACCGAAAATTCGCTGACAAAGTAAAACTTTGCTGCACTTATAATTGGGAAACATTCAAAGGGAACTACGTACTATATAGTTGGGATAGCCTACATGTTAAAAGGAGGGATCCATGTCATAACAGCGATTGTGGAAAAGCGATCGTTATTAAGGCAAGTATACATCACCGAAAATCAATTTCAGAGATGTACACTACTGATGTTTTCAACTCCAGGGAGTGCATGATGGGTGGGGGCAAAACAAAAGATAAAATCCCATACTGGCACTCAAAAAAAAACACCCCTAGGACCGAACCAGTACCCTCCCAATCCTAGCTTGCCAACAACCCACCAAGCAACATGGCCAGCTCAGCAGCCAACCGCTGCACTACCCCCCACAAATCCTCCCTCTCCTTCTGCCCATCACACAACGTACTCACACCCCCCCACGCGGGTACATATAGAAACATCCTGTTGCTATATTCACTGACACCCCCATCCAGTCACCCTTCCTGCCTGGTAGCCCTGTACACAGGCACCATGATTGAGTTGACCTTTTTAAAAGGACTCAGTCGTGGTTGCCATTGTCACAGGCTACCAACAGGAGGGGTGGTGCCATGCTGGGCAAGAAAATCTCAAATTTCATTACCCAAAATATAATCTAGCAGCCAAGAGGCAAGGGGTTACATGTGCTCTAAACAAAAATAAGTCACTTAAAACAACTGGTTATAACTTTCTATTAGCTAATGCTAGAAACCTTAAAGTGTTTAAAAAAATCTGAATTAGAATTTATGCTAACATGGGACAACCTTGACTTTTCTGCCATCACCAAAACCTGGTGTGATAAAGTGAGTCTCTGGTCTAGGAACATCAGGTGCACCATAGAACAAAGATACCATATTCAGCAGATGTGCCACAGACATGCGAAGGTGCAAACTACACTGAATATAGCAGAGATGCGCCACTGCACAACCAGACATGTGCCAGAGCAACCAGAACTGTGCAGGAGAAAGACATCATGCAGTAACCAGCATGCTGAGCAAGACCAACAGGCAAAGGTGAACACAGGCATGGCAGCACAAGTGCAGAGGGCCATGACAGGGGTGGCAGACCCAAACCACAAGGGTACAGTGGCAAGAAGGCACAGGACAGGCACACAGCCAGAGGGCCATAGACAAAGCCTGGTACACAACACAAACCCCAGTCACCAATGTCACCAAGCCACCCATACACATGGAATGGACAGAAGCATTCCCATGGCACTGCACTACCACTGCTCTGACAGGCAACACTGTACGGGAAAATGATGCAGCCATGGTGTGAGGGCACCAGGCATGTACAGTGCATGTGGCAAACTGCCACACATGTACTGGGCAACAAGAAGTACAAGCCATGCCAACACACTGGAAAACAGGACACAGCACTGCACAGCTCACCAGCACTGGGAAGAGCACCATGGCTGGAGGTGAACAGGCCAGCACAGGCAAACAGGGATGCAGGGCACTGTACCCTGCACAGGGTAGGTGCACAGCCAATGCCCAAGGGCCTGTGACACAGAGGGATGTGGCACATAGGACACTGTGCACACAACAGAACCAAACTGAGGGGACATTAGTGGGATGGACAGGGACACGCCCAATAGCATCACAGAGCAATGGCACCACAGTGCAGCAGCATGCATGTGAAGGAGACACAGACACAGATGTGCAAAAGGCTGAACACTTTAATATAACAACAAACCCCAAACTATGTACAAACGGAGGTGCCAACAGGGCACATAACAAAAACAGGGAAGGGGATAATTCAGGAAGGGGCAAATGAGGGTAACAAGGGGAATGGGCTGGGGACAAAATGGGGAGAAGAGAAAGAAATAAATGTCCAAAACAGAGGTAGGCAGGGGATGGTTAGAGTAGTGGTGAGTGGGAGGACAAGGTCTACCACTGCTGATGGCGAAGTTCCATGCGCATCATGCCCACCTCCTCCACCAGTTGTCTTGTGGCATCAAGATATTCCCTGCCAGTCCTTATCTGCACTGCTGTCTGGTCAATCGGGCAGTGGATCAGGCACTGCAGCTGTAACACTCCCCCTCCAAGGACATCAATCCACCATCTTTGGCCCCAAGGCCCAGCCTGACCTAAGAAAGGGGAACGCAGAACTACCAATAAGTGTCTAGCCACAAGGAGCTTATGCCCCCCCATGTGTGTGCACAGGACAGCTGGAGTGCCCACCAGTGGATGGCACCATCAATGGCATGTGCACAATGGACAGCAACAGCAGACCTAGCCTTGCCCCACAGCCATACTGCATGGACACCAGCAAACGACATGCACCCACACCTGTACAGTGTACCCCACAGTGCAGGTGCAATGGCCTTGCAGGCAGGACATGAGCCACCCAGCAGCAGTGACACACCGTGGGACACACACACACCCCAACAGTGACAGCAATGGGATGCCACCTCCCAGAGGCCACATGCATGGCCCCAACGCACAGCATAACACAGGCAGTGGAGCCAGTAACACACCACATGCAGTAGCCACAGATGGCGACTGTGCCCTGGAGTTGTACTGAACCTCCCATCCCAGGCCCATCAATGCCCTGTAAACCATGCCGCACACACTCACCTGTCTGTCCTGGCACTGGTGCAGCAGCAGCATTCCCATCATGACGCCGTCTGTCCTGGTCAGCAGACTCCCTTGCCTTCTTGCAATCCACTAGTCCTGTGGATGAAACAGATAGAGAAGGGGACATGAGTGGCATGCCATGAACAGACCCTCCAACCCAGACACAGCGCACAGCACTGCCACAGCATGGCCAGGGACAATGTCCCATATATGGGGCATGATGTCTGGGCCTATGTCATCATGAACCACACAGGTACGCTGTGCAGCACCACCAGTGCTGCCTTCCCCCAGTGCAGCCGAATAGGCAGTACACAAAACAGAACAGAAATTGGACAATGGAAGCTTGCCCATTGCAAGGGGACACCTACCTGGCTGTGGCACAGACACCAGATGCACTCGGTCCTGCAGCCTGCATAGCTGCATTGGGTTCTACCTCCTGAGGTCCCCATATCTGTGGTGACACTGCTCACTGGTCCGTGGCACCCCTGTCCTTCTCTCCAGCTCCACCGCAGCCCTGTCCCAAACCTGGGACTATGGCTCCTGCAGGTCAGCCACACCAAACAGCTGGGCCACATGTGGCTCCACCAGTCCACAAAGTTGGCCATTTCCACATGTGACCAATTATGGGCCCATTGCAGGCAACCCACTGAACTCATCATCGTAGCTGCACAGAATACTGGAACTGCGACGTACTGTGGTGTGCAGTGTAGGCACGTGGAACTGTGCTGTGCCAGATGTGTAACTGGGATACACAGACGATGGCTGTGCAACATGGAGATGCGTGATAGACATGCACAAAAGAGGTCTATCATGCAATATCATACATGCGCAATGCCAGACATGCAGGTGGGAGTATAGGGTAACAGACATAATCAACGTAGATGCACTGCATGACACTGCGCCACAGCATCTGTGTCTATCATGCATCAGCAGGCAATGCACAGTCAGTGGCATGGCATAGCTGACACGCTTGCACAATGAAGACATAGAGTGCAGAGGTGCTACATGCATTGCAAGTACACATGGATGCATGCCCAAAAGAGCACCAATGCACAGCACTCACAGGTGCGCAATATGCCACACATGATGATGACCCACCTATGGCGTGCATGGCAGGTGCCCATATGCACATCTCACATATGCTGGAAATGCACCGGCTAATTGCTCAGGTGCATCTGTATTGCACAAAGTATATTCAGCCAGTACATGCAAATAGCGTCATGAGTTAATGCCAGGCACAGTCACGCACATTAGCATATCATTGATTTGAGCCATAAAAGCACCACAACACAGTACAGGTCACTGACTGGTATTGCAGCCATTGAGGTAAGAACCACTACACTGTGTTGCATACTATTACTGCAGTGCTTGTTGTCAGTGCTGCACCGTTCAATGGTGTTCTGCCATGCTGCTCATCTGGGCAACGTCTGACTGTCCACAGGTAGCAACATGTCGGAGACAGAGGGAGCTGAAGAGCAGGGGCCTGAACTGAAGCGCAGACCCATGTTCACAAAAGATGAGCAGCAAGCCTTGTTCAAGGCCTACCTTGACAAGGAGGCACTGCTGAGTGGGGCCACTGACACTCAGCAGGACCATGCCACTGGGAGGGAGGAGGTGGCCACATATGTGAACACCCATGGCAGACACAACTGCAGTGCACAGGAGTGCAAGAAGAAGATGGGCACTGATAGTAGGTGCATTAAGGAGAAAGTGGCCTCCATCTGGATATCATGCAGTAGGATGAGCGGAGGACTGGACACAGCACCCATACTGTCATCGGGTGAGGAGCTCATGGTGGCAACCATCAGCCATGCAGCCACCGAAGGTGTCCCAGGTAGTGGATTCCAGACAGGTGGCAGCCCATCAAGGCACTGTGAATATGTAGGCGTTGGCTGTGAGGTGGGGGTTTGTGCATGCCAACAGCGTGCCAGTTTGACTGCTAGAGTGAAGCATACCCATGCTTGGTGTAGCATGCTGTGGTGCATGCCACACATGGGCACACTGTGCATGGCATTGGACACCCGTAAGCGTGGGATTGCAGCATGGACACTGTACTTGGGCCATGGGTTGGGGTCCAGGGTGTGCAGTGCTGCATAGATGCCAATCAGCACTGCCTGCGCAGTACATGCCAGTGGTGCAACCAGGGTCACTGCAGTCACAGGCATCTGTGCAACACACCACTGGTGGTGTGACTCTTGGGGTGGGCCGGGGAGTGGATGAATGCATGTCGGACATGTGGTGGTGCAACCCTGTGTGCTGCAGCTATGCACCATGGCTGGTCTGCCTTGTGCACCACCTGTGGCATGACTTCCCTGACATGCGGTGCTGCACAGGCGTGCCCAGGTGTTGGCTGGCACACTGGTGGCATGTATGACTCAATCGCACTGGACACAGCAATGCATGCAGAATGCCACAATCAACATTAATACTGTTCTTTCTGGCTTTCGTGTCATCATGCCTCAGGGATGTGTTGCAGGATGCGAACAACACCATGGGACCCAAGGAGGCTGTGCCATCTACATCCTCAGGCATCTGGGACACTGACCGTCAGTGACGTAGCAGTGTGGGGCTGTTTGAGTTCCTGAGCCTGGGCGATGATGACCCACACTGGCAGACCTCCTGCTGACAGATGCCTTACTGAAGCTTGCACCTGCTACAAAGGAGGGGGCATCGTCAGACAGTGATGATGACATTACACTGATCCTGGGTGGTACAGGTCTGGGCACACTACCTAGTGGAATGGAGGTGTACACAGGCAACAGATGTCAGCACAGGTGGTACGGCACCTGCGCAGGCACCACCTGCACATGGCCACACAGTGGTGTGTGGTGCTGCCGCTAGTGCCGGCCATGGACGGGGGCACTGGTGCTGTTGCTGGTGCCATGGGGCTGGCCCAGCAGACTGATGGTGTCCAGCAGCTGGCCACAGTGGCCACTGTGCAGCACACCATGGGGGCTACTGTAAAGGTACGCACACAATCCCCACCACCTGTGCAGTCACCTGTGCAGCATTCCCAGGTGATGGTTGTTGCACGGCATGCTGACACCCCCCCCCAGCAGGTTAGTGTCAGCCCCATGATGTGCCAGGCACCAACAGGCTGAACGAGCACACCAGGCTGCTGCGGGCATCTGTTGACAACCAGGCAATGTTTGCGGCTGAGATACTGTATGATGCATGGCAGTGTTGGTAGTGCATGTGCAGGGCATGGTACGGCCACCTCTGTGTCCAGTGCAGGGCCCATATGTGTGTGTGTGTGTGTGTGTGTATGTATGTGTGTGTGTGTGTGCCCATGCCTGTTGGCTGTGGTGTGGGTGTGTGACTGTGTGCCTGTGTGTTCCCTGTGCATTCTGTGTGTGTGTCCATGTCACTGCGTGCATCCCTGTGTGGCCCTGCACCTCTGTCTGCGTGTGTGGTGTTCCATGCACGCACGGCTGTCATGTCTTGTACTCACCTGCAGTTCCCATAGTGCTCATCTATGATGATGTCTCAGTGCCTCCTGGCATGGGCAGCCAGCCTATGGTCCCTTCTCTCCATGGGTGGCTGCGCACCACCATCCAGCTCGTCCTTCCCATCCTCATCACTGTTATTGCCCTCATCCACCTGGACAGCAATCCCATGGTCAATGGCCATGTTGTGCAGCATGCAGCAGGTCAGGAACAAGCCACAGACTTTCACAGAGTTGTAGTGTAGGGCACCACTGGACCTATCTAGGCAATGGAATCGCATCTTGAGCATGCCAAAGACTCACTTGATGACGTTGCATGTTGCAATGTGTGCCTCGTTATAATGCTCCTCCATTGCATTGGATGGGCACCAGATGGGGGTGAACAGCCAGGGATGGAGGGAGTATGCACTGTCACCTGTGGGGGTAACACACATACTGGTTAGCATGTGGCATTGCATGTTCCCATGTCCTCCCTCTATGCTGCATACAGCCACCCACCCAACCCCCCTAAATGTGTGCCTTGTGCCTGTCCACACCTATATGGCCACTCTGTCCCCATGTCACATGTCATGCTCACATAGTAAGTGACCCATCAGGATCACCCCACTCTCAAATCACTGGCATAGGACCGATTAATGCCATATGATGGCGTCATGTGAACTCCCAGGGTGTATGGCACACACATTGATAATACACCTAGAGGAACTGCATATCACCTGGCCGTTGACAAAGGGATTGCCATTTCTGTTGAGGTAGATCACCCCTTCTGCGTCAGATGGTGTGCCACATGAGTGCAGTCAATTGCCCCAATCACGCTGGGCATGCATGCCACCCTGTGGAATTCCTGCATGTTTGCTGTATGCTCTGCCTGTGTGCTTGGGAATCTTATGTGTTCTGAAGCATGTGGCAGCAGGGTGTTGAGGAACTGTGTGAGAAGGTGGGACATGGCCAACTGAGATATGTCAGTGGTTGCCCCCACTGGTTTCTGGAAGGTGTCCGTGGTGAGCAGGCACATTGCTGCTGTCACATTTGTCTCCACCATTATGGCATGACTCCTTCTGGTGGATACCTATAGCTTATCATGGCACAGCTCACAGAGCTGCCTCAGAAGTGTCCTGTTCAGACAGTACCAGCCCACTATCTCCATGTCACCATAGTCCTCAAACGTGAGGCAGGCATAGTAATGTCTGTGTTGGGCATACCACCAATGGGCCCTTCCTCGGCTACATTGATGTTCCTCCCTCCTCCTTACACCCCTCATTACCTGTTCCATCAGAAATGGCCCTGCATCCATGGCTCTGTACTGCTATGGCTTGTGCATCTGCTGTGTGTGTTTGAGCCTCATTGTATATAATCAAGTCTGTGTGGCACATTCTTTGACTTTGCTCCTCATTTGCGCTGTGTTTTTCAGCTGAATATGTCATTGCACAGCTTATTCATGGGCATGCCCCCATGTACATGCACCACATTCATTACTGTTGTGCAGCAGGGAATGGATATTGCGCTGCGCATTCACGCTGGTTGAATATGGCTCCAGGGTACATTTCTGTGGTTGAGCATGCTAAAGTCGGTTGCGTATTGTGTAACTCCTCTGAATATCTGCCCCTCCATGTACATGCCATTCATCAGAATGGCCTGTAATAGTGTAATAATGTCACGAAATTTCCAGAAATTAGGAAAAATGAGAGCAGTAGCTGCTGAGAATTCAGGCAAGAGGGAATCCATGTACTGACAAAGACAATAAAAATTAGATAATTTAACAAAAATGGCTCTAAAACATACGATTATAAGACAAAAAAAGGACACAGGCAAGTATACAAAGGTAAAAAAACTATCTCCTATCACAGTAGTAAAAGACAATACTTAAAATTCAGAGTAAAAAAGATTAGGTTGACTTACTGCTAATGGTCTCAGTGGCCATACCTAACACCTCCCAGACTAACTGCTGATTTTACAAAAAAAGTTCTGTATGACATCGGGGCCAGATTCACAAAAAAATCGCAAAGCACAACACAAACATTTGCATTGCATTTTACAGGTGCAATGGTGTGAAATCTAGCTATTCATAGTTGGATATCACACCGTGCTATCTGACTGTGAATGGAGCCAGGACAGGACAGCACTAACCCCGTAAATCCACCACTAATCCTACTAGCGCTGACCTGACATCCAGCCAATAGAATGGCCCCACAATCAATAGTGCAGGTGTGCTATTTCCTATTCACTAAAGCAGCCATGTAAATGAGCCCATTGGGCATGCAAGACACTATGTGGCCATTTGCATGCCCATTATGGGCCCAGTTACATAGGTTGCAGCAGGACTTTAGTACCCCCATTTTATTTATTTATTTATTTATTTATTTAGTTTTTGTTAACCGGTAAGTGCGCTAGTCAGCAAGTGACTGTTTTCAGGCATGACCGGGAGGTACAATTACAACACACAAAGAGTACAGCCAGATTATTAAGACAACGAGTACAAAAATGCAGAGAGAAATACATATGGCAATGTAACATACATTAGTAAACAAAAATATACTTTAGCACTTGATCATGGAACATACTCAAAATGCTAATAGTAGAAGGCAGAAAATAAGAGAGGATAGTACCAAAGAGAAAAGACACAAGGAAGGAAAACTGGCAAAAGGATGGGAGGGAGAGATTATGGAAAGGAGGTGCCACACGGCAACAGCGGGTGAGGTACCAACCCGCGTCAGCCTATGGAGCCGAAAGATGGCAGGCGAAGAGAGGGTGGTAGGGGGGAGCTGCAGCAGACGGCAACAGCAGTAGGAGGTAGGGAAAATACAACCGGCTGGTGGAACCTGGAGACGGCAGGGCGAGAGGAGGATGCCGGTGAGAGGGATAGAGGCGAGGAGTACGGCAATAGCAGCAAAAGTGTCAAAGTCAAGCCGAGCCAGTGGAACCAAGAGACAGCAGGGCAGGGAAGGGGGGTCAGACGGTGGGAGTAGGCGTAGTAGGTGGAGAGAGGTGACTAAGCACAGCCAGGAGGGTGGGGACTAAGGAGGGGCATGGATGAGGTAGGAACAGTAAAGATGAGTTTGGTGGGGAGTGGCAAAAGGGGGAAGAGGATATAACAGAAGAAGGGGGGTGAGAGCAGCAGGGGTTAAGGAGGAGAGGCTGTGAAGGAAGATAAGAATGTCATGGAGTAGAATAGCAACTTACAATTGTCAACAGCTAACATTAGGCTTATAAAGAAACAGGTTAAGGCAACATTAATTACAAGGCACAAAATAAACATTAATTACAAGGCACAGTATAGAACACCCATTTGGACAGGCAAAAGTGCTAGCAATGAGGAAACAGTACAAATGCAGCGGATCAGGTAGGGTCAAAGCAAACACATTTGTCCATAGTAGTGAGGAAAGTCCTGAGTTTGCTCTTAAAAGTCATATGAGTGGAGACATCTCTTAGATCCTGAGGTAGTAGGTTCCATAGGTGGTGGGCAGCATGATGGAAGGAGCCCATGCCCTTTTAGTCCGACAAAGGGGATGGATAGTAGTCTGATCACGATCTAAGATTCCTTGTGGGAATGGCTGGCCTGAGGAGATCAGACAGGATAGCAGGCTTGGACGTCCTTAGGATGGAATCCACTAAATTGTACAAGTAGTACTGCCTGGTAGAGGAAGGAGAGAGCCAACCAAGGTCCTGATATAAGAGACAATGATGCTGCAGCCGAGGTGCTTTGTTGCATACCTGCACACATTATTGAAGGTAGTATCCCATAGTTGCAGTGAAGATTTGGGGCTAAGGACAGGATGGGACACCCATATGTAAGGGTTGGCAATAGAATGCTCTGGCTATCGCCAATTTAGCAGCAGGGGTGAGCAGGTATTTGGTTCTGTAGGCAGCCCCCAATTTGCAGTTAATTGACTTGCAGGTTTCTGTATATGTGCTTTCAGGTCCAAGGTTTGATCCAGGTGGATGCCAAGGTAACGAAGGAAGTGACCGTTTCTATAGGGTCCCCATCGATATCAGAGACAGAGATGGTCAGAGGACAGGATCTAAGCTTGTGATTGGAGCCAAACATCATAACTTTTGTTTTATTTGTATTTAAAACCAGGCGTTGAGAGTTCAACCAGTGTTGTACAGTACGAAAATCTGCAGTGAGGCAGCATTTAGATCCAGGACCTTATCAGAGTGATAATAAATTACCAGGTCATCCGCATAAAGAAGTGAGTGACCTGTAGACCAGCTCAGGAAGTTTATTGACGAATAATGAGAATAGAAGAGGGCCAAGTATAGACCCCTGAGGGACCCCAATGTTGATAACAGCACTGTCTGACATGGATGAATTAAACTTAACAGCTTGTGTTCTGTTGGAGAGGTAGCTTTTGAACCAGGTAGTGACTGGGGGAGAGAAGCCCATTGCCGAGCACCATCAAGAGAAATAAATAAATGAACAAGCCATGGTGGATAGTGGTCCCCCCATCACCAATTGCTGTCCCATTGATAAAAACAACAGCTCCCTGGTGGTCTAGTGGTCTCTTCCTGTCCCTGTTCACAGATGGCAGTCCCATTCATAATAAAAAAATCTCCCTGGCAGTCTAGTGGTCCCTCCCTTTCCCAGCTCACCAATTGCCATCCTTTTCATAACAAAACAAATGTCCCTTGTGGTTTAGTGGTCCCTCCTGTCCCTGCTTGCCAATCAGCATCTCTTTCATAATAAAACCAATGTCCCTGGTGGTCTAGTGGTACCTTCCCTTCCCCGCTTGCTGATTGCTGTCCCTTTCATAATAAAACAAATATCCCTGGTGGTCTAATGATCCTTCTCCTCCCCAATCACTGATCACCAGCCTGGTAAATACAAGTGAAGGTGCTCTGGTGGTAGTGGTCCCCCCCAGTCACCGATCAGCAATTGCCATCCTGAGTCAAGTGACAGAAGTCACCCTGATGGCCAATGGTCCCTTCCCCTGCGGATTGCCATGCCCAACACAGAAATAAAGTGAAGCAGTTCCCCCCTCCGGCGGTTAGCAGTCACTCGCCCCACCCAATCACCCGCCCAATATGGAAAAATGTGTCCCTGATGACCAGTGTAACCCCCCATCCCAATCCCCTGTATGGGAAAGTGACCATTTCCCTGGTGGTCTATCGGACCCCCCTCCATATCCCTGATCCCCTGAAAAAAGACTATCAGCCCTTCCCTGATGGTCTAGTGGACCCCCCCCACTCTGACAGGTAGTGCCCCACCACCTTGCTCCTTGCCATCCTGTACCTGAGCCAGCAACCAGCACATCCCTCCTCTCTCCACTATGGCTGGCCTCTGACTGAGCTCTCAATGAGCACGTACTATATCAGCTCTCCTGAAAAAAAGACCAATTTTCACACTACAAGTGCACAACAAATTGATCCTTTTAGCTTGGGATTTAGAACGGGAACAAAAGCGGTCAAGATTTCTGTTTGTTGGCTAATTTTAACAAGTGGACGGAAGTAGATTGCTCATTCACAGCAGCTCAAAAGTCTGTCTGTCTTGCCTGTAGCTTCTGCTAGGGCTGGATCACATGAGCTGTCTTCAGTGAGTTTCTAAAGTGGCCTCTGATTGCACAGAAAGTCTCAGGAGATCTTGAACTCCCACTGAATAGTCAAACATCAAATTGCCCTGAATAGCACTGATTATTTGTTTTTCTTCCCAAGTAATTAAAAGCCTATTATTCATTGTACTTGTAAAATACTATTTGTTCCTCACATACTCCTAAAATATGACAATACTGTAGTGTCCATGTCTTGATTCAGTACATCAGTATTATAGGGGCATGGTAGCACCCCTTTAGTTAGGGCTGAATAGAATTTGATGAAATAGCCAAATATTTGGCACGTGCAGTCAGGCTGCCAGAGTCTCAAAATGAGAACCATTTTGTGATGGCATCTTGTTCAGTTCTCAAGATAAACAGCACCAAAAAATGGGGAAAAAACACATGCTTGGTTTCCTTGTGCTTAAGATTGGGTATTTTTTGCTCTCAGCTACACCCTAGACCATGTGGAATTTTTCATGAAATTTCAGGGTTGAAGGGAACATGCCAAGGGTGTGCCTTTGGAAGGTTTGGTAAAAAAATATTATACAGTTTTACAGTCATAAAGATTTCTAATATTCAACATTCGGCTGGTAAATAAAATATACTGTGAAAGGTAAAAAAACATATCATGAGTGGTTATTTGCATGATTTACTTGACATGGGAGAAAAATACCAGTTGAGATGGCACCCATTTTCTTTTTACTTTTTAATGTTACAAACATTTAAAATATGTAAAACATAAACAGACACTTGAATCGAGCTAAACAGGTTCTGTTTACCTGGAGTCTGGCATTTTTTTTAAAAGTAGTCAGAAATACCTATTCTGGACACCCCAAAATCCAGGGTGCCTGGTTAGTGAGAGGAGTCATTCATCTGCGTTTTCTGTATGACAACAGCAGAACTTGTGCTGTGGGCTGCAGTGACAGGAATGAACCGCCGATCCCTTCTTCTGTCTGCCTGTGTTTTTCTTTCAATGTGTGTGTGTGTGTGTGTGTGTGTGTGTGTGTGTGTGTTTGTCTGTCTGTCTTTCTATCTATCTACAGTGCTCCCTTGCTATAACAAACCCCATTATAACAAGTTACCAGCTATACCAAACGTGATTAATGGCACCCAAAAAATGCGAACAGTGCTTCTTGTTTGAATAGCACCCCGGCACAGCAATTACACACACATCGGCATACAGTAATGACAGTAATCAGTCAATTTAGCAATTAATCAATGATTAAATGATTCAGTTTCAACAGTTCAAAAGACTGCAGCCATTAGGGACAGTTAGTTTCATTGCAGTAGCAAACATGAAACGTTCATCCTATTCTGAAGAATTGAAGTTGGCAATTTTGGGTTGTCTAAGGGTTGGTGAGAGCCTTAAAAAACTTATAGCAGAGACAGGGTCCTCGAAGTCCACTATCAGTACCTAGCATAAGCAGTAGGCCTCACTTTGTGAGTTTGTGGAGGAGTATACTGAGTTTGAAGGACTGTCCCACAAGAAACTGATCCACACAGATGAGAGACAGATAGACACAGCAACACAGCTATGGTTTTCCCAACAGCGAGCCAACAGTGTGCTTGTTTCTGGCTTGACTGTGCTGATGAAAGCAAAACAATTTGCTAAGCAAATCTATGGAGAGGACACCAACTTCAAATCGTCCTTTGGGTGGCTGTGGCACTTTCAGGGCCGACACGACAATCATTGGGTAGCCATCACAGATGAGCAACATTCCTGTCATGACCAAGCAGCTGCTGAATTCCAGCGAAAGCTACAGGATGTCATTGTGTGGGGCGGAGGGGGGGGCTCTACCTGCCAGAACAGGTCTATAATGTTAATAAGACTGGCCTGTTTTGGTGGTGCCTCCTAGATGTGATTTTGGCCTGTAAAGCATAGAAACATAGAATTTGACGGCAGATAAGGACCGCTTGGCCAACCTAGTCTGCCCATTTTCTTACCTAACAGATAAGCTGCAGATCCTAGTTAACCATCATCTTACTTCCTTCTATCCCCCACTAGGACTGCCTTATGTCTGTCCCATGCATTCTTGAATTCCCACACTGTTCTTGACTCCACGACCTCCTCAGGGAGGCTGTTCCATGCATCCACAACCCTGTCTGTGAAAAAATACTTCCTCACATTACCTGTAAACCATCCCCCCTCTATCAACAAATTGTGCCCCCTTGTTCTTGCACATCTCTTTTTCTGAAAGATGCTACCCTCTTGGACTTTGTTGATTCCCTTGAGGTACTTGAAATTTTCTGTCATGCCCCCTCTCTCCCTTCTTTCCTCATGGGTATACATATTAAGCTCCTTTAGTCTTTCTTCATATGTCTTCTGGTGCAGACCCTGCACCATTTTGGTTGCCCTGAAAGCAAAATACCAGCAAGGGGTTCAAAGTGTCAAAAGATCGTGTTACTTTTCTGTTGTGCTGCAATGTCTCTGGCTCCCATAAGGTTATGCCCCTATGTATCAGCAAGTTTTGAGAAGCTGAGATGTTTCTGCCACATAAACATCTCATTATTACCTGTACAATATGCAGTTGAAATGCCTGGATGACAAGTATCATTTTTAAAAACTGCTTCCTGAAAACATATGCCCCTTTAATCTGCAGTCACTTACAAAAAAAATTCCTGCCACCAAAATATTTTCTCCTACTTGATCAATAGCCTGCCCACCCTCCAGATTCCATACTTATGTCCAGAGATGGTAAAATAAAAGCACTCTTTTTGCTCAAAAACATGACCTCTCAGATTCAACCGATGGATGGAAGCATAATTGCAACACTTAAAAAAACATTATTGTAAGAGACTATTGAGTGATCATGTCTCCTGATCAGAGCAAACAACTGTTATTGAGTTCTAAAAAAACCTTAACTTAGTGAACATTCTGGTTCTGGCCAGTAAGGCTTGGGGCAGTGTCACTGAGGCCACAACAAAGCACTGCTGGATGTCAACCCTGGGGCTTGCATTTGGGTATCTGTTGCAGCCAGATTATGATTTTGAGCCTGATGACACCAGAGAAATCATCGACATAGCCACACGGCATAGCCTGATTGAGCCTGGTATGTCAGCTACTGATGTAACTGATGATTGGCTGTCCATGGTTGACACACTCCAAATGTACCAACAACTGACTGAGTCCGAAATAGTGACAGCAGTTCTGGGGCAAGAACAGCTGTAGGAGAACAGCAAAGACTCCAATGAGGAGGAAGTAGGGAGCGTACAGGTTCCCCCAAGGGAAACTGCAATTGTGGGACTAGGAGTGGCACTCAAGTGGCTGCAGGCAAAGGACACAGATCTATTGAAGGTAATATAGCTTAGACAGCTCATTTAGCAGTCAAGGGACTTGGCATGGTAAAAAAAAAAAAACAGAAATGCATAACAGACTTTTTTTAAACAAGTGTAATGTTGATTTGCACAGTTCTTTTTTTAAAATTTAAAAACTTTATTAAGTTTAAATGTACAAAAAACATACAATACCTGAACAGGAAACAACAACCACAAGAACAATTACAACAAAAGACAAACAACAAACAATCCCCCCCACCCGAATCTACCCCCACAACCCAATGGAGAACAAGGATTATAACATTATGAAGTCTGCCTGAAAAGGTAAGGATGATAAGACAAACTAAACATAAACTAGGAAAAGGGTCCATCTGATATAGTTAAAAATGTCAGTCCAATTGCACCGCTCCAAGGCAAAGTTAAAGAGAAAATAAAGTATAAAGCCTACCCCATTGTTTGTGAAACCTGGCCAACCTGTTATGCAGGCTGGCTATCATTCTCGCAAGGTGAAGATTACTTAGTAACTCTTTAAGCCGTTCGGTGTATGATATGTCCAGTTGGTCTATCCAGTGGTGAAGGACCACTCTTTTAACTGAAAGGGCGATCATGGCCAAGTGATATTTCTGCTCCATAAGCACTACACTGGAAAAATCATCAAAGAGGCAAATTTCAGGCATAACGTGGTCCACCAAACCAAGAAGGGGGTCCGTCCTGTCTTTAATCATATCCCACAGGGGGTGATTTGGGGACAATTCCACAAAATGTGGACTAGGGACACCTCCGATTGGCCATATCTGGTGCAAAGTGAAGATGAGAGTTTCCCCATCTTACATAATTTAACTGGGGTAAAGTAGATATTGTGGAGAGTATAGAATTGCATGAGCTGTAGTTTGTCATACTTTCTGTAAAGATAAAGGTCCTCCCAGATACAGCCTCAGTTAAGAGTTTTATCAGGAAACAGAGAGGACCAATAGTGGGAACAGCCTGTATTATCTGGGAAGAGTCCAGTAAATAATGCAGCAGTAAGTTTTGACACTGAATGTGGCTGCCAGGCCAGATTCCACAGAGTATAAGGAAACTTCCCCTCGTTAGCGAACCAAGACGATTTACACAGTTCTGAATTTGATGTACTGCTGATAAGCTGCCACCCTATTTTGCTATTTTGACAATACATGTAATATGGTCAGTGTGCAATAGTACAATACAGTCCTGTAGCTGTACTGATACAGCTGTACTGATTTTAACTCTTTTAAAGAGATCCACCAAGTTCAATACAGCAGCATTTGCACAGGAGATATCAATGCCTTATCTCAAGATATGTAAGTTGCTGTGCAGATTTTCCACACTAGGGTTACAGTTTAAATGTAAAAATGCTTGTAATCTTACTTTCACTGGGTCACAAGGGCTTCCTGATGTTAAGAGCCACCCACACTCCGCCCCCACGCTCAACAAAGTTGTGGTGAGATGCTAGGGAGAGCACGGAGACAAGCTCCATTATAGTCTATGGGGACACCTTTCTGATCATATTTTTATATTTTAATGGTCAGTTGGTGATGAAAAGCGGGCACTGGTTGACTAAAAAGGGCCTTGTTAGTTGACCAGTACCCATGTTTCATCATCAGCTGATCATCAAAATATAAAAAAAGATAGGAAACATGCCCCCCCTCCATAGATTATAATGGAGCTTGTCCACACACTCTCCCTAGCATCATGTCACAACTATGCTGAGCATGTGGATGGAGCGTGGGCAGCTATTAACACTGGGAAGTACTTGGGACCTGGTGAAAATAAGATTATGAGCATTTTTAAATTTAAACTGTAGCACTATTGTGGAAAATCTACACAACTTACATATCATGATGTAAGGCACCAATAGTTCCAGTGCAAAAGTAAAGGCTAACAAATCTCTTTAACTCTTATAAAAACAAAACTGCATTTAAAACTTTTCAAGATTTTAAAGTCTTTTACATTTTTTCATTTTGTACTTATTTTTTTTTATATGTACTTTATTTTCCAGGTATATGTAATACAGCATTACCAGTATCATCCCATATTTCATACATTCCACGTCATTTGTAAAGCATTCCATCTTACTTCTGGATTAAAGAATTATACCTACTAAATAACTAACAATTAGGTGGGTTTACATCTTTAGTTAAATTATTATAGATGAACAGAACATTTGATATCTGATGATGTGATTCTGGGAGTCAACTCTCTCTTTAGAATACAATTTGATAGCAAGGTATTAATAACTCTAGCTGTCATTACATTTTATAAAACACTCTGGTAAACACAGATTTATTTTATATATCTATCTCCTGATTAGGATGTAGAGTCAAGTGTTAAGGTCTGCCTGGTCCATCTTCTTAGAAATTTCTCTTGATTGTCTCGTATCTGGTAAGTTAGTTCTTCCATATGTTGTATATCTGTAACAATCTTTAACCAGTCTGCAACTTTGAATGACAGAGGTTGCAGCTACTGCCTGGTTATGGATTTATTAAATGCTATTACACATATATACCATGTATAGTATGTGTTCCCTACTCTTATCTCACTTAGAGGGAGCCCCAGGATCAGATTCTGGGGGGTCACTGGTAATGATAGTTGAAATATGGTTGCTATTTTGTCTTCTGCTTCTGTTCTCTATAGTTCTATATTTGGGCAAGTAAAAAATACATGTGTGGGGGTTGCTTTCTGCTCTCCACATTGTCACCAGCAGCATGAAGCTGTGTTTACACTCCACTTGGCTACTTTATCTGGGGTAAAAAAAAAAATCTTACTTTGATTTACCAAACATATTCCTGCCA
Source organism: Neoceratodus forsteri (assembly GCA_016271365.2). NCBI lineage: Eukaryota > Metazoa > Chordata > Ceratodontiformes > Ceratodontidae > Neoceratodus > Neoceratodus forsteri. The sequence continues at coordinate 468,202,988 of CM028129.1, forward strand.
TAGCAGGGAGCCAGTGACTTTGGAGGTGTTCCTCATTATCTTGTCCCATTCCTTCTGAGAAAGGTGGAAGTCAGCGTCCCTTTCCCATTTCATCATGATAGGTTTAACCATCTCTCCTTTATGTAAATTTAAAAACTTACATATTTTAGATAGGGTCTGTTTTGGTTTTGTAAGGGAAAAAAGTTCTAATAAGGTTGGGCCTAGGTCTAATGAAATCAGGTCCCTAGGGGTCTTTCGCAGCTTCTGCTGTATATATGCATACATTTGTAAGTAATATAGATTGTCTCTTGGGGTCAATCCCCATTTCCTTGCACAGTCTTGAAATGGAAAACAAGATCTCCCCTCATCATCTGTATTGGGCCATGGAAACCTTGAGCTACCTGTCTCTCATACCAGGGGTCCATCTGCCCTGGTACAAAATCTGTGGCTTTGGTGAGCCAACACACTCTCCAGATTTCACTCTCAGCCTTATTATATGTTCAAAAAATATCCCATGCTTTAAAAGTCACGTGAATAGCTTGATAACTCATCACTTCTGGTGGTCTTATATGAGCAAATATGTATGAAAAGATGTGTGGGTTTGGACAAAGAGCTTTCTCTATGTTGTGCCAATGCACCCCTGTTGGATTATGTGTCCAGAAAAGAGCCCACCTGATCTGGGCCACCATCCAGTATTCTTTAAGATCTGGCAGTACGGGCCCCGCTAATGTCTTGCACACCATAAGAAGAGGTCTACGAATTTGTGGTCTTTGTTTGGACCATATGAACCTAAACATCCAAGCCTGGGTTTCCTGAAACCATTTCTGTGATAATTGTATGGGGACACATTGGAATAAGTATAATAATTTGGGGAAGAGGTTCATTTTAATTGTCTGGATTCTTGCATTCATTAGTAATGTAAGCAAAGACCATGTTTTCATATATGTTTCCACCTGATGTACCAAGGGTTTATAATTGTCTAGAAATAAGTATGAATTATTTGCTCTTAATGTGACCCCCAAATATTTTAAGGTGGACATATCCCATTTCATCTTGTATTTTGTTCTTAGCTTTGCTGGAGGATCATAGTTAACTTTCAGTATCTTCATTTCTGAGGAGTTGAGGGAGTAGCCCGAAACAGTAGTAAATGTTCTAATCATATTCATGACTCTCTGCATCGAGGTTTCAGGTGAAGTTAGATACAATAATATGTCATCTGCATATAATGCCACCTTATGTATCCCCACTCCCAATGTCACCCCTTTCACTATGGGATCCCTTCTGACCCATTGGGCAAGAGGTTCAATATAAAGGGTGAACAAAAAAGGGGATGGGGCAACCCTGTCGGGTGCCTCTCTGCAAGGTAATTCTTTAGGAGATGGTTCTGTTTCTACGTATATATGCCTGTGGTTCTGTGTATAGGTGTTTTATGATATCTATGAATCTATCAGAGAAATCAAACCTGGCAAGGGCCATGTACAGAAATTTCCAATGTACTTGATCAAAAGCTTTTTCAGCATCTAGGCCCATTATTATGGCAGGAGTAGCATGTTTATTTAAGTAGTCTATGATATGTATAGTCCAGCGGACACTATCCACTGCTTGTCTGTCTGCGACAGACCCTGTTTGATCCTTATGCACCAGGAAAGAAATTAGTTGTTGTAATCTTTTAGCTATTATTGTCAAAAACTTATAATCTACATTCAAGATTGAAATAGGTCTGTAAGATGAACACAATGTAGGGTCCTTGCCAGGCTTGGGGATCATTGAGATGATCACCTGTCTCCAGGATGGGGGGAGTTTAGTATCATTTTCTAGTGTCTCTTGATATGCCAGTTTTAAGATAGGAACTATTGTCTCCTGGAATTTCTTATAGAATTTTACTGGAAATCCATCATTACCTGGGGATTTTCCAGTTTTCCCATCTCTTATCACTGCCCTAATTTCTAGATTGGAGATAGGGCCTATCCGTTGGGCTTTGAAGTCATCTGTGGCTTATGGAAGTTGCAAATCTTGCAAAAAGGCCTGGACCTCTCCCTGGGCTGGCTGCTCTTTCTGTGAATATAAATGTTTGTAGTATGTAGCGAAGACTTCTGAAATGTATTCCATGGTGGTACCCCTGATTTTGGTCTGAGGGTGAGCTATTCAGGTTATTTGAGCCCTGGCCTTCCTGGCTGTCAGCCATATTGCCAGCCTTCTCAGAGCCTCTGGGCCACCTTCATAATGGCCTTGTTTTAAAAACTTGAGACTATGCTACACCTTCACATCCATGATTTTGTTCACCTCCCTTCTTAAAGCTGTTAATTCCTTCTCTCTCTGTCTCTCATACTTCTCTTCTTGTTATCTTTCTTAAGACTGTATTTGCTGTTCTAACTTCCTTTGCTTTTCAATTCTTTGTTTCTTCCTTGCTGTGGCTAAAGCCACCAATTTCCCATGGACTGCAACTTTTTACAGTATCCAAAAGCATACCTCTGCTACTCCCACTATTTATATTGTCCTATAGTATTTGTGGTATGATCTGGTGAACCTGCTCCAGTACCACTGGGTCCCGGAGTAAGGACAGGTTCAATCTCCAGAAAGTATTGTGGGTGTGAAGTGAAAGATCTATGTTAACAATAAAGTGAGTGATCAGAGAAGGCAATAGGTCCAATCTCACATCTTTGAGTAATGGCCAATTAGTCTCGGTTAAGAAAAAAATTGTCTTGCCTGAAGCATAAGTGATATGCGACTGAGTAATGTGTGTATCCCCTAACAGTTCCTTCTAGAAAGGTTCAAACATCTTGGAGACCTAACTTCTGCAGGAGGGCCTTAATTTGTCTCTGAGGTTTATATGTCTTCAATCAATCAATCAATCAAAATCTTTATTTATTCAGGCGAACATCATTGAGCAAAGCTCATTTACAAGATGGACCTGAGTGGTCATACAAATGAGGATACAAGTATTATTACATAGACAAGAACAGCATAAACAGCAATACAATGACATGAAAAGATAATATACAACAATTTACATATATACAAGGTACAGTAAAACCATTTAACCTGTAAGAAAAAGGGGACAAAGGGTATAGCAAGCATAAAATATAAATTATAGGGCCTAACTTGCTTTTATAAGAATATAGTAGGTGATTTGAAAAATAGAAATTGAATTAATATAATGGACGGAAAATGGAAGGTGGGTCAGGTAGGGTAGGGGATTAGGCTTTACAAAAGCAATTGCAGAGCTCTGGAAAAAGGCTAAGAACAATCTTTTGAAAGATGCCAGAGGTAATAGGCTATCTAGCTTCATGGATTTTTGGAGAGTTCCATGCAACTGCTAAGGTGTAGCTGATAGCAGCCTCCCAAACCGGGTGCAGGCATTGGGGACCTTAATATGATGAGTTTACTGATCCTTAAAGTGTATGGCCTAGTTGTAATTTGGGTAAAGCAATCAGTGATATAGGTGGTAATTTGCTCGCTAACGCTTTGAATATCCAGATAGCAGCATTCCTATTTCTTCTGTGTTGTAGTGATGTCCAATTGACTGCCATATAAAGGGAGCAATGATGGGTGCTGGAGGAAGGTCAGTAATAAATCTGATGGACCTGTGATACAGGGTGTCCAGCTTATGTAAGAGGTGAGTGAACAATGGCCATAGAGAAAGTCAACATAATCAATGAGGGATAGGAATGAAGCCTGAATTAACCTTTTTGGAATCACTGTTTAGGTAATGTTTTATTCTAAAAATAGACCAAGCCTTTGTCTCAGCTTTTTAGTAGCTCTTCAATATGGACAGAATAGTCAAGCCTGTTATCAATCCAGACTCAAGGTATTTGAAGTTATCAACAAATTCCAGTTTCTCTCCAAGTAAGGTGGATAATTGTAGGGGATGGGTGATGGGGTAGTGGTAGAGCAACTCTTTGTGGCAAAGAACATAGCTTTGTTTTTGACATTTAGAAGTAGTTTTTATCAAGTAGATTGTGCTGCAGGATGGAGAATTGATTGTAACAGTTCACAGGCTTTAGAAGGTGAGGATTGCTGGCATATAATACAGTATCATCAGCAAACAGATGAATGTTAGATTGAGTGAGGTTGGCATCAATATTATTAATATAAATGGCAAAGAGGATGGGGCCAAGAATAGAGCCTTGTGGTACACCCCCTTAGCAGTGGTTTTGAGGTGGATAGGTAATTTCCATTTTTTTACCAGTTGTGATCTATTTGAAAGGTAGTCCTTAAACCAGTTGAGTGATAGGGAATCCAGGCCTAGTGAGCTAAGGGAGGTGATTAATAAGTCATGAGCCACTGTGTCAAATGCTTTACTCAAATCCAGGAACACAGCACATGTACATTTTTTCTTATCCAAGGCAGTCTGCCAATCGTTGGTTACTTTGGCTAAGGCAGTAATGGTGCTATGCCTTGATCTAAATCCAGATTGTGCTGAATTTAGGAGGTTGTTGTTATCCAGATAGTCCCTTAATTGAGAGTTTACTAGTTTTTCGAGCATCTTGGATAGTACTGGTAGGATGGAGATAGGCCTGTAATTGTTGAGATCCCTAGTATCACCAGATTTGAGTAGTGGAACTACTTGAGCTGTTTTCCAAGCAGAGGGAATGGATCCAGTAGTTAGGGAAAGATTGAAGAGATGAGTGAGGGGGGCAGATGAGTCATGTGAAGCAATTTTCAGGAAATAGGGATCCAAGGAGTCTGCACCTGCACTCTTAGCAGTGTCTAACTTAGAGAGGAGATCTTCCACTTCTTTCACGGATATTGGGATGAAGGAAAAAAGTTGAAGTAGCCATTTGTCCCACAGTGGTTTGCAGGTTCAAGGAAGATCTCAGGAGATTTGCAGGTGATGAGTCAAATGCTAGGCCAGCTGTGGTGAAGTGAACATTGAAGGTATTTAAGATTTCTTGTTTACCTGTAATTTCTGTATCATTTAGTAGCAGTTTGGAGGTTAAGGCAGGAGTAGAATTTTGGCCCAGAATTCCTTTTATAGTGCCCCAGAGTCTGGATGGGCTATTGTAGGAGGCATCCAATTCAGCTCTATAATAGGCAGTTTTGGCAGTTTTTATTTGTTTTGTACATGAATTCCTTGCTTTTCTGAAATTTAGCCAATCTCTGGTGTCCTTTGTTTTTCTTGCCTTTTTCCACAGTTTGCCTCTGGTTATCAAAGCTGTTTTAAGCTCAGAGGTGAACCAAGGGCAGGATTTTACTTTAGTTCTGATACTGGTGATAGGTGCATGAATATTGAGAGCATTAGTGATAATATCCTTTAAAGTCTGGAGAGCTGTTTCAACAGAGGTTGTAAGGTAGAAATCTTGCCAATATATTGTATTACTCAGGCCGTGGAGGTAACCTGAGATATTGAAATTCTTTTTTGACCTTTTGAGGACAAATTCTGCAGGATTGGGTGGTTTGAATGTGGATCTTATGCCAGCTATAGGGTAATGATCACTCACATCACTTGGCAGTACTCCTGCATGCGAATATAAATGAGGCTTGTTTACCAACATAATATCCAGGAGTGAGCTGTTGCTGGAGTTTCTTAGGTTGATCCTAGTTGGGTCTTTAATTAGCTGTGTGAATCCATAGGTGTCACAAAAGGTTATCAAAGGTGCAGATACATTAGATAGCCAGTTTAAATTCAAATCACCAAGGATGATGGTATCTTCAGGGCCTAGGTTGAGTATTGACCCTAGGTGAGATAGCAGTTTAAGGCCTGCAGAGGGGGGACTATAGCATCCAATCAGTTTAAATGAAGACGAGTTAGGAAGGGATATTTTGATTGATAAACATTCAAATTCATTTGGCTCGGATGTGTTGATGAGGCAGGTTGCAGAGATGGTGTCCTTTATGTATATGGCTACCCCACCACCCCTGGAAGGGCGATCTGCTCTGAAGAGCTGATAGTTGGGAGGGTTTACAACACTGTCTTTTGTTGTAGGCCTGAGCCAAGATTCAGAGATGACCAGGAAATCTGGAAGAGTATGTGCCACCCAAGCCTGTATTAAGGAGAAATTTTTTAGGAGGCTGCAAACATTGAAATGTAGGAAGCTTAGGCCTTTTATGGAAGACAGATCAGCAGGGGAAGATAAACTTACAATGGGGCCAGGATTAATCTCAATAGTACCAATGCAGAAAAGGAGGTAGAAGATTAATTTGAGTAGGGCACCAAGGATAGGGATAGAGAGTGATCAGAGCGTTTCCTCTTAGTCCTGGGTGCCCACTGTGTAATGGGAGATGGTCCTGTTATATAGGTGTGAATTTTATCATAACATAAGAGTCTGATGGACAGGCATAGTGGATTATTATAAAGCCAGGATACATGTAAGGGGCTAGGGGAGTGTTGGATTGTTAGAGAGGCTTTATGTGGGATACCCCAGGGGTTGCAGTGTAAGAGTGGTTCAAAGTGAGTAAGGAATAGATGGTTGTACATTGTGGATGGCAGTGGAGAGCAGATCATAATCATTAACTTGTTCATCATGACAGGGGGTATATTATGATTATCATAATGGATTGGGGGAGATGAGAGGCTAAGGAGCAAAAGGAAGCAAATTAACATTGTGCAGGGTAGGTATGGGTTAATAGAGAAGGAAAATAGATGAGGGCATGGATTAGAGAAATGGCGGGAAAGAGTGTATAAATACAATCAACCAAGAGAGAGGGTGGGCGGGCAAAAATTTTGCGGCTTTGCCGTGCCTTTCCTTTACTTCTCCAGCCTCACATGGTTCCCTTGGTCGGCTGGTGGTCGCCGCCAGCCTGCTGGCGGCTCGGAGCCCCTTCTGTGGCTGGAACTGGAGGGCTGCGCCGGCTTTCTCGCTGCTTCTCCCGGCCTCCTGGTTCCCTTGGTCGGCTGGTGGTCGCCGCCGGCCCGCTGGCAGCTCGGAGCCCCTTCTGTGGCTGGAACTGGAGGGCTGTGCCGGCTTTCTGCTGCTTCTCCTGGCCTCCTGGTTCCTTGGTCGGCTGGTGGTCGCGCTGCCCGCTGGAGGCTCGGAGCCCCTTCTGTGGCTGGAACTGGAGGGCTGTGCCGTCTGCAAGGCAGGGGTCTTCTTGGGAATTTTGGAGGTGGTGTCCCTATTCTGGTCTAGGATCATATTCTAGTCCCCTCCCATAATTAGTGTCACCTCCGCTTTCTCTGAGATCAATAATAATAACTTTCTATAAGTCTCACATGGGGAGTTTGGGGGCACATATATTGATGCCACTGTAAGTAAGCGACTATTAAGGCTGCCTTTTATCAAGGCATATCTACCCTCTGTATCACTTATCCTCTCTGTCAACTCAAAGGGGATCCTATTTGGGATTCAGACTGCTACCCCTCTGTGTCTACCCCCTTGTAAGAGGAGGAGCACACTTCTGCACAACCAAAATTATTCAGCTTTTGGTGTTCCTCATCTGACAAAAAGCTTTCCTGTAAAAGCATAAAGCCTGCCCTAGATTGTCTGATGTAACTTATAATCTTTTTTCTTTTTATTGGGCTTGTCAGACCATTTACATTAAATGACAATACCTTAGAAGCCATGTATAAAAGAGTAGTTATCTGGTATACAGTGGTTAGACAATGTGCCCCCTCTCTTCCCTCTCTCTCCCAGTGCACCGTCCAAGTCAATTTGAGAAATACCATACCTTTAAATATTAATTTACAACTATTAACTTGTGCTACAATTACAACTAGGGATGTAGCCTTAAAAGGTAATAACAACATTAAACAACAGCTTTTGGTACTTCCAAGGTGGGGGAACAATACTGTATGTTCCCTATCTCTGCAAAGTATAAAAGTCCCTGCAGAGTTGTAGTGTTTTTCCCATCCTCTCCAAAGAGGATTACTACAAGGGCAGTTTTGAGCTGGGAATCCTCCCGCTGCTATCTGTCCCAAAAAGAAAATGAATTGCCACTGCCTTAGCATCCAGGCCATTAAAAGAAAGACAAGTCCCCCTCCACGGGCTGCTTCATACAGCTACTGAACCATGTGAGGAGGTACAATACCATCCACTTTATTTTGCACATAGTTGGCTCCAGGTCTGCACCCCTATGGGCCAAGGTAACTAGCATTTTATATACTGTGGAATGCAGCTTTTTAGTTATGTTATTACCCGGCTCCTGCTTAAGTTTACTCTAGCTATCTCTTCTTGAGTTGTTTGGGACAGTCCGCTCAAAAATGAAGCATTTCTCCCTATGGCTAGTTAGGGGAAAAACGTATTATATATTACAAGCGTCAACCAAGAAAGAAAAGAAAGGGATTTTTAGGGAGTGTTTATGATAGGAGTCTCTCCATCTGAATGGTAAAATTAACAGTTTTAAAGTACTCTCCCCTCTAATGTTCCTGTCGCCTACCAGAGGAAAACTCTGGAGCTCAGAAAACAGTTTGGTTTAGTTCTCCTTGTGTGGCTTACCATCTATCTCCAAGATGTCACCATCTCAAAAAACGTCTGAACTAAATCGGGCCTACAGATGGTAAATAGTGGACGCCAGCACCGGCTACTCACAGTACTTTACAGTCCTTAGAAAGGTTGCCGCAGTGCCTGGATGAAAAAAATGGAAGCAAGACCTTGTTAAGGTTCCATAGGTGCTTAAATATATTTTAAAAGTGCACAGTGCTTCCACTTTCATGCATGCTGTTCCCTCCTACAGCAATGCACATTCTCCTGTAGGAGGAGACAGCATCCATGAAAGTGAAAGCACTATGCACTTTTAAAATAAATTTATGGTCTTGCTTCCATTCTTCTCATCCAGGCACTGTGGCAACCTTTCTAAGGACTTTAAAGTACGGTAAGTAGCTGGTGCTGGCATCCACTACTTCTTAAATTTACTTGTTTGTCAGCCAAGCACAGCACCCTGATGCAGGCCCAGGAATCCTATTCCATTCTGCAGATGGTAAATCCCTACTCTTCAGGTATCAAGAACTTGCTGATCTCCCAGTTGCTGGCTCGTTCTGGTGTTCAGAAGCTTTTTACAGATACTATCCAGGGTCCTCTGTGAGGAAACCAAGCCCAGCGGCCTTTTCAGTCCCTTCTGTAACTGACCTCCCATTCTCCAAAGGTTCCCCTCCACTATCATTGCTGCAAGCATGGGGTATTTCTCTGAAGCAATTCCCCTTTTCTTCAACACTTCTTCCACCCCTACAGGGGGTTGTATACAGCCATGCTCCATCCTCCAAAAAAATCCTCATCTTAGCAGGATGGGGGAGGTTGAAATCTAATCTTCTTGGATCTCAGGGCCTTCATCGTGGGTCGATACAGCAGTCTCAATTTCTGGATCTCTGGTGGATAATCCTGATCAAGGTAAAGTCGAGTGTCATTATAGTTTATTTCTCCCATTTGCCAAGCTAATCATAGAACTTCCTCTTTTGAAGCATTAAACTTTCACAGAGGCTCTCTGCTAGCCTCTTAAAGGAAAACTCCATGTTAAAATCAGAAAAAGATATGTAGTAGTCTTTTTTCTGTGTTCTAACCAGTTCCCAGTGTTTTCTTTTCCTCTGGCTGTGAGAGATGTTTTTTCTAACTTTCCCTAACTGTTTTATTGCCCTTGGAGGATGCCATTCTGATTTCTTTTATGGCCTATAGTCTGATCAGAGTGCCCTTTGGTGTGATGTCTAATTGACCTGGCAGGAAGCCAGTGTTTTGTTACAGGGTCTGTCACAGCTCAGCCACAGAGAAAATACTTCTTCCAGAGAAGACACATTGCTAGATTTTGGGTGAGTGTAATCATTATTATTTTTTGATATCAGTACCTTGTCCTGCTATCTGCTGTGCTGTGTGTGTGTGTGTGTGTGTGTGTGTGTGTGTGTGTGTGAATCATGTCACTGTTTACTCTGTTCCTCTCAGTCACTTTCAGTTTTTGCACCAGTACTAAGTAGCAAAAATTGAACATCACCTTATAGGTTGTAACATAGCAGGACAAGGTACTAATATCAAAATAATAATGATTACACTCACCCAAAATCTAGCAGTGTGACTTCTCTGAAAGAAGTATTATCTTGTGGCTGAGCTGTGACAGACCCTGCTAAATCTAAGGGCATGGCTACATCAGTGTCACATGAACCAGGGTGCATCGTAAGAGAAAGAAAGCCAATAAACCTATTTGTGATGAAGATCCCCAGGGATCGTAAAACTACCATACAGCTAGCAGGCTAATTTAGAAAAAACTCCTAATAGCAGACAGAGGGAAGGATGCGCTAGGGCTTAACATACATATCAAAACACTCTACATATTATATGTTTTTGTACATTCTGGGTGGACTTCTCCTTTAAGTTTTCTTTTGAAGCATAACTGGCAAATTTCATTAAGATTTGTATGGGTCGGGCTGATGGATCATTGGGCTTCGGTCCAGGGGTCCTGTGGGCTTGCTTGATTCAAATATTAGAAGTAGGTGGAATAGCAAGTATACCTTGTAAAAAGGCTTGCATAAAGTGAGCCATACTGTCCACCTCGGTACCTTCAGGTAGTCCTGATAGTCTAAAGTTTTCTCTCCTAGATCTCACCTCTAAATCAATGCATTTTGCCTGTAAGATATTTATATACTCTAGAATAGCATTTAGAGCCTCTGCATGTAGGGTTTTCTCTGCTTCCAGATTTAAGACACGAGAGTCCACACCTTTCAAGGCTGTATGAACATCTGTTAGTTTGCTATGTAGCTTTTGGAACTCCAATTTATTTTCTCTATGCATTTCTTATATTTCTAGCAGTATTGTGTCTAGTTGTGTTTTATTTTGCTGACCATCGTCACCTGTCTGCACTGGGGCCTGAAGTGGTTGGCGAGTAGGTGAGGGGCTAGAGCTTCACTCCTCTGGCAATAGTCTGTATCTGGAGCCATCTAGCATCATTTGACCTCTGTCTCTCTGGTTCTTATAAGGATTTGGTTCTCCTTTCCCTTTCTGCTGCAAAATAACTGTTGGAAAAGAGATTTTTTTATAGCCCACCAAGGGGGAGCCTGAAGTTAGGCTGTCTGGCAGCAGTGGCGGAACCGGAAGTCCTTTTCACTTATTTTTAAAGTCTTTTGCAATCATTAAATGTTTATTACACAAGACTTTCAGCATAGTGTGGTTTTTCATTAGTGACCTGGCTGCAAAGACACTCCCTCGATGTAATGAACATGCCAGAATAATGAATTAGTTATATGGCCACCATTTTGTTCATTATAGTGAGGAACCACTCTATCTACCTACCTACCTTCCTATCTATCTATCTATCTATCTATCTATCTATCTATCTATCTATCTATCTATCTATCTATCTATCTATCTATCCATCTATCTATCTATCTATCTATCTGTCTGTCTGTCTGTCTGTCTGTCTGCCTGTCTTTCTGTCTGTCTATCTATCTATCTATCTATCTATCTATCTATCTATCTATCTATCTATCTATCTGCCTACCTACCTATCTATGTATTTATGTAGTGGACTGTGGAGGCCACCCCAGTATCATTTCTTTCTCCCCCCTTCAGGTTGCCTACCCCTTATTTCTAATTTTTTTAAATTATAAGTGAACCAGGATGTTCACCCCAAGTACCACTTCTCAGGGACCCTCCCTCCCTTTCAGGTCACCCGCACCTGATCCCCAAACTGTGGCCCAACACTAGAATGCCCAATACCTAGTGTTGGAATAAGCTGAAATAAAGAAAACTGTCCCTCAATGTTTTTTGTTATCCCTGTAAACAAAGAAAATTGTCCCTCACCAATCTGACACCCCACTCCAACCTCCCACTCAGCACCCCCACCACACCACACCACACCACACCACACCACACCACACCACACCACACCACCCCACACTCTTACCCCCTCATTCATCTGAACATGCCCCATGGCAAGTATCCACACTCTGATCCAAGCCACATCTTGCTGCTGGAACCACCAGCTACAATATGAGAAACTAAGTTAAGTGCAGTGCAATGTATTTTAATGTGGTTTTGAACTTTGATGCATAACTTTGTAATTTTTTCATATTTGTACACCAAATTTTCAACATGACCTTTTTGGAACCCCACCTCATGACACATGGCAGTAGAATTATGCAAGTCAGTCCCAAAATATGTTGAGGTCTCTTGGCAAAATCACCTTTCAGGTGGGATTTGAACATTTTCACTTCCCCTTGTTCATGATGTGGAGTCATAAGAAGGCAATGTTGAAAATGTGGGGTCAAATTATATAAAAATGGCAAAGTTATGCACATACATTGACATTTTTGTATGGTCTCTTGCAACTTTAAATATTTTGATCCCAAATTTTCAACATACCCATTTTTTCACACCACCCCATGAACGTGACAACTGTTGTTTTTCAAATCCTGGCCAAAATGTGTTTTCTCACTTGTGGCATGGAAAGACATTTCAGTGGTGTGAAATTATGTTTTTTTTTTTATTTAATTGTTTAACTAGGTATAGCACATTAAGCTGGAAGCTTTTTTACAGGAGTGACCTGGGAGCACAAGGAGGTTGAGTGACTTGCTCAGGGTCACACAGTATGCAAGTGGAAGCTGTGGGATTCATACCCAGGTCTGGTCTGCTGGATGTCACCAGATTTTCAGCTCAGAGCCTTAGACCACTGCGCTATACTGCCCAATCCCCGTCAGCATAAATCCCCCCCCCGTTGTGTACTAACGAGAGCGCCCAATCCCTCATCAGCTACAGATCCCCTAAAACAGTTAGGTGGCATGCTGGGAGCCCACCCCAGCATGCCAAATTCCCTAAAACAAAAAAACTGTCCCACAATGTTGTTTTTTTTCACCTGTAAAACGATAACGGTCCCTCGTAGTCTCCCTGCCCCTCACCCGCACCCACGTTCTGTGCACTCTGCCTCTCCACACCCCCCTCACCCCATACGTACCTCTGGAGTCTCCTGCACAATGATCTTCGGTGGACCAGGAACACGTCTGCACTCCTCAAAGCCAACCGCGAATGGAGGAAATGCCAGTAAGCTGTATAATGGGATAAATAGTTTTTTTTTCAACTTTGATGCATATCTCAGGCATTTTTTGGAATTTTGGCCCCAAATTTTCAACATAGGGTTTTTTGGACCCCTCCTCATGAATTCTTGCACTGTCATGGCATTATTAGGTCCTGAAAGGTGATTTCGCAGTTACTGCGTGGAGTCACCTTTTGGGACCGAGTAACAAAATGACAGTGCCACTGTTCATGAGGGGGGCTCTCAAAAAGCCTATTTTGTGAATTTGGTGGGAAAAATCCAAAAAATTACTGTTCTATGAGCGTGCATTGCACAGTTGCTATGCACACTTGTAAGTTAGCGAATTCACAATATTTTCATGCCAGATTCTTAACATTGGCATTTTACTACACCTTCTTGTGAACTGTATAGCTGTCATTTTTCACATCCTGGCCAAAATGTGTTTTCGCACTTCTGGCGCAGAATAGTGCGGTCACTGTGCGAAATCCGTGTTCGGGAAACATTATGAAAATGACAGTGATTCATGAGCAGAGGTCCTAAAATGCCTGTGCTGAAAATTTGGCGACAATACTCCATAAAATGACTGTGCTACGAGCATGCATTACGCAGTTTGCAAGCACACTCGTAAGTTCGCAAACATAATATTTTCACTCCAGATTTTCAACAGTGCCATTGTTCTGCACCTCCTAATGAACAGTACAGCTGTCGTTTTTCACATCCTGACCAAAATCTGTTTTCGCAGTTCTGGTGCAGAATAGTGCAGTCGCTGTGGAAAGTCCATGTTCGAGACACATGATGAAAATGACAGTGACACTGTTCATTAGCAGATGTCCTAAAATGCCTATGTTGAAAATTTGGGGACGAAAATCAATAAAATTAGTGTTTTACAAGCATGTGTTGAGCAGTTTGCATGCACGCTCGCGACTTTGTGTATTTGTAATAGTTTCACTCCAGCTATTCATCATTGGCATTTTTCCATACCTCCTTATGAGCAGTACAGCTGGCTGAAATGTGTTTTCGCACGTCCGGTGCAGAATTGCACGGTCCTCTGTGCGAAATCAATTTTCGGGACAGTTTGAGGAAATGACGGTGACACTATTTATGAGCAGAGGTCCTAAAATGCCTATGTTGAAAATTTGGTGCTAAAAGTTCCTAAAATGACTGTGTTGCAAGCGTACATTATGCAGTTTCTACGCACCTTTGTAACTTTGTCAATCTGCAATACTTTCATACCACATTTTCACCTCTGGCATTTGTGCACACGTCCTTATCAACAGTCCAGCTGCCATATTGCACAGCCTGACCAAAACGCGTTTCTGCAGCTGTGGCGCACAATGGCCTGCTCACTGTGCAAAATCACCTTTTGGGACACATTAACAAAATCACAGTGCTATGTGTCTCTCAAGCTCTGCCACTGCCACTGCCAATGCCAGTGCGACAACATTCGGCATTGACAAATGCTTGTTAAATCCTGGCAAAATGCGTTTTTGTTCTTGTAGTGTGAAATTACATTTTGGCCAACATGCTATAAATGATACATTTCATGTGTATAAGGCAGTCATAAATTGCCATCTTGAAAATTTGGGTTCAACATTAAAAAAAAGAGTGAATGTGGGAAGGCTGAATGTGTTAAGAGTGACTGTGTACTGAATGTGTAAAGAGTGAATGTGTGAAGAGTGAATGTGTACTGAATGTGGGAAGAGTGAATGTGTAAATAGCAAATGTGCCATGCCCTGCACTTCAGTAGGCAGACAGAGTCTACACATACTGCATGGCCCAAAGGGCTCTACACATCTGCACCAGTTCACACAGGTCCTGAAGGAACCTGCGTGAATGAAGATAGGATTCCACTATCTCAAAAAGAAAGGAATTTCTTTGCAAAAAAATTAATTAATGCACCAGTTAGGGTAACTTAATGCCACAAAAATAGGGACATGTGGTATTAGGGCTTACAATCCTAATTCCCAACCACCACTCCCCAAACAGCAAAAGGAAAAATTATTAGGGTTTTGGGCCTCCAAAGTCTTGGTGAATCAGCAGTAGGAACTTTCTTGGGGTGTCAACTGTAATGTTCATCCATCCCCCCCAGCCCATAGCCTCTCCAGTCTGAAGCACAAGGTACAGGTTCAAGTCAGTGCCTCATAGTGATATACTCTTCAGAGGTACAGAAGTATGTGTCATCACATGCTACCAACACAATTTGATGTAGCTTTCTTCATGCAGGGCCCTGCAGGCACTGCGTGAAGAAAGGAAATCATATGTGACATTGTTTGTTCAGGGAATGGATTTAGTATTTGGGCTGACATCCCCAAGAGAGAGAGAGAGAGAGACCCCACCACTGGATTTGTCAGGACCCAGAGTCACCAAACCCTCATATTTTCTTCTTTTTCTGCTTGGCGTGGGGTGGAGTTAGGTTGAAACCCTAATGCCACATTTCCCTACTTTTGTAGCATTAAATTACCCTAACTGGTACCTTAACAAAGTTTTCTGCAAACAATATAGATATATATGGCATTACTGTAGTGTCTTTGTACTGGTTCAGTACATTAATGTTTAAATATACATAATAATAACAAAATTTTAATCTTAAGGTGCCTTTCCAAAACCAAGGCGCCAAACAAGTTTAAAAACAATTAACATGTCAACACATTGCAGCAAGTCAGTTGGTACACAAACATCAAAACATTAAAATTAAAACATAAACAATCAGTCGCCAATGTCTGGTTCCATAAATGGGCTTTTAAGGCCCATTTAAAACCCTCCACAGTCGTGTACTCACGTAACTGGCAGGGTAGAGAATTCCAAAGAGAAGGGGCCGCATGCATAAATGCCTAGGCTCCAGAAGATTTCAAACACACTTTTGGAATGTCTAGCAACTCCATGCCAGCTGAGCGGAGTAATTGCCCAGGGCGGTAAGGAATCAGAAGCTCTTTCAGGTAGTCAGGGCCCTGACCATGTAGGGCTTTATAAGTCAGTATTGCAGTATGTCTCCTCATTCAGTGCATCAGTATTTGGATGTGCATGGCAGTACTTTAGTGGCCATGTCCTGGTTCAGTGCACCAACATTTGGATATTTATTTGTTTATTTAGTTATGTATTTATTTATTTATTTTTAATTTGATAACCGAGAAAGGCACACTGAGCGAAGCTCATTTCCAGGTGTGACCCAGGGGAGAGGGTAATGGGAGTTACAGTAGACAAATTTGAAAACTATTATGTAATATTGGAAATCAATAAACAACAAGTGTCACCCAAAACCTATATCCAAGTACTGGTGCACTGAAACATGACAGACACAACTATATTACCATATATTACCAGATGCTGGTGCTGGTGGTGTATATATGGCAGTGCTGTATTGCCTGTGTCCTGGGTTCAGTGCACTGGTATACCATTGCTACCACAATAATTTTACAGTGACCAACACTACAGTGACAACTGCGCCTGGTCATAGAAACATAGAAACATAGACTTTGATGGCAGATAAGGACCGCTAGGCCCATCTAGTCTGCCCATTTCCCTACCTACAGGATAGGCCGCAGATCCTAGTTAACCAACAGCCTATATCTTCCTGCCCCCCACAAGAATTGCCTTATGTCTGTCCCATGCATTCTTGAATTCTCCCACAGTTTTAGACCCCACAACTTCCTCATGGAAGGCTGTTCCATGCATCCACTACCCTCTCTGTGAAATAATACTTCCTCACATTGCCCCTGAACTGCCCTCCTTCTATCTTTTTAAATTGTGTCCCCTTGTTCTTGCAAGTCTCTTTTTCTGAAAGATGCTACCTCTTGGACTTTGTTAATTCCTTGAGGTACTTGAAAGTTTCTATCATGTCCCCTCTCCTTCTTTCCTCAAGGGTATACATATTAAGCTCCTTTAGTCTCTCCTCATATGGCTTCTCTTGCAGACCCTGCACCATTTTAGTTGCCCTCCTCTGGACTGCCTCTATCCTGTCTATGTCTCATGGAGATGGGGTCTCCAGAACTGGACACAGTATTCCAGATGGGGTCTCACCAACTGTCTGTACAGAGGGATAACAACTTCCTGTTTTCTGCTGCTGATGCCTCCCTATATATCCCAATATACCCTTGGCCCCTCCCTACTGCCTTCTCACATTGCTTGCTAACCTTAAGGTCATCTGATATGATTACCCCAGGTCCCTTTCCTGTTTTGTTGTTGTTACTACCCCACCCATTGTGTATTCTTCCCTGGTTCTTGTTTCCAGGTGCATTATTTTGCACCTTTTGCATTGAATCCTAGCTGCCACACACCTGACCATTCCTCCAACCTTGCCAAGTCCCTTTCATCCTTTCCACGCCTCCTTGTGTATCAACCCTGTTGCAGATCTTTGTGTCATCTGCAAAAGGCATACTTTCCTTCCAGTCCCTCTGCAATGTCACTGATGAAGACATTAAAAGGACTGGACCCAATACTGAAACTCCTGCGTACCCACTAGTAACCACCTTTCTTCAGAGTGGACTCCATTTAGAATTACCTTCTGTGTCCTGTTGTCCAGCCAATGTTTTACTTAGGCTACCACCCTGGGACCCACTCCCAGGCTGGTTAATTTGACTAATAATCTTTGTGTGGAACTGTGTCAAATGCCTTGCTAAAGTCTAGGTAGGCCACGTCCACAGCCCCTCCCTGGTCTACTACTTTGGTCACCCAGTCAAAGAAATCTATTAGATTCATCTGACATGACCTTCCCGCTGTGAACCCATGCTGCCTTGGATCCTGTGCTCCACTGACCTCTAGGTACTCAACTATTCTTTCCTTCAGAAGTGACTCCATCATTTTCCCTACCACAGAGGTCAGACTGACAGATCTGTAGTTTCCTGCCTCTATCTTGGTCCCACTTTGTGAAGGGGAATCACATCCTCCTCCAGTCCTCGGGTACCACACCATCCTCCCATGATTTATTAAAAGAGTAGCCAGTGGTTTCACTAGTTCCTTCCCTAATTCTTTTAGAATTCTGGGGTGAATTCCATCAGGACCCATTGCTTTGTCCACCTTCAGTTTTAGGAGTTCTTCCAGAACCCTTTCTTCTGTGAAAGGACTGGGATAGACTCTCTATCAAGAGTGCTTCTGTTAATTGGATTAGGCACTTCCTCCTCTTTGTGAATACTGAGCAGAAATATTCGTCAGTATTCCTGCTTTTTCACTGTCCCCCTCTGCCCACCCACCGTTCATTCTATTCAGCCTCACTATCCCTCCCTTTGTCTTTCTATGCTCGCTGATGTACCTATAAAAGATTTTATCCCCCTTCTTAACTGAGTTGGCTATCTTTTCCTCAGTTTGGGCCTTTGCTATTCTGACTTCCCTCCCTGCTTCTTTCTGCCTTAACTGGTACAGCTCTCTGTCCTGCTCCTTCTGTGTTTCCTTATACTTCCGGAATGCTATCTTTTTCTTCCTGACTTTCACAGCCACCTCTCTTGAGAACCATAGTGGCTTTTTCTTTCATTTTGATTTGTTTATTTGCTTCACACAAAGGCTTGTTGCCTCTGTGATGGCAGTTTTGATAATTCCCCATTGTTGCTCCACACCTCCTTCTAGCCTGTTTGCTAGTGCTTTTCTGAGGCACTCTCCCATCTTGCCAAGTCAGCCCTCCTAAAGTCCAGTACCCTCACTTTTGTATGGCTTGACTCTGTAGCTGAGTTTAACGTGAACCACATTGTTTGATGGTCACTTGTCCCCAGATGGCAACCCACTTCTAGATCTGAGATCCTCTCACTGCCCCGCTTGAGAGCACGAGGTTCTAAGATTGCTCCTCACGAGTGGGTTCCAAACTAGCTGTCTAATGCCTGCCACCTGTAGGGTGTCAAGAATGGCCCTACTCTTGGATGTGGCTGCAGCAAATGTGCTCCAGTTAACATCTGGCATATTCAGGTCTCCCATCAACAGTATCTCCCTTTCTCTGCCATTCTAAGAATGCCTTCCATCATATCCTTGTCCATTCCTTCCCCCTGACATGGGGGTCTGTACACAACCCCTGTGCAGATTTTGGTGCCCTTTCCAGTCTCCAAGGTGACCCACAGTGCCTCCTTTCCTCCCTGTTTACTCTTTTGTTCAGTTGCTTTTATCCCTTCCTTTACATAGAGAGCTAATCCTCCCCCTCTTCTCCCCTGCTTGTCTCTCCCATAGGTTATGTACCCTGGTATGTTAACATCCCAGTCATGGTTCTCTGTGTACCATGTTTCTGTGACTGCTACGCTATCCAGGCATCCCTCTTCCATTAAGGCCACCAGCTCAGGGAGCTTGTTGCCCAGACTACGGGCATTGGTATTCATTACCTTCCATTTCCTGATGGCCTTACCCCCTTTTGCCCCATCCCTGTCTTTCTTGCCTTTGTCACTTTCTCCATTTACCCCTGCCCTTCTCCCTATCGACACCTTCATGTTGGTGTTTGCCACACTTACTACCATGATTGTAGTCGCTGTAGTGTCAGCGTAGGACCCCGGCACTACTTTGTGATGGTATTGCACCCCCTGCCCAAAAAAACTCAGACTCAGAGTTGATTATTATAGTAGCAGGGTGCAGAGGCGGAAACCCACATGAAATTCAGGAAAAATCACCTGAAGAAAGCAAAGTCTGAAGTGATTCCCTTTATACCAACCATAAATGTGGTTGACATAAAGAAAGTCGTTGTAATGTCGGTCAACAATGTAATTGTCGACCGACCATCATAGATCCCAGTGCACCTACATTTGTAGATATATATATATATATATATATATATATATATATATATATGGCAGTACTGTGATGCCCATATCCTGGTTTACTGCCTCAACATTTTGATACACATGGTGGTACTGTAGTGTGTATGTGCCTGCAGTGCACCAACATTTGTATATATATGGCAGTACCGTACTGTCCATGTCCTGGTTCAGTGCACCAGCATTTGTACATACATGGCAGACACAGTAGTGCCTGTTTGCTGGTTCAGTGCATCAAGATTTGGATGTATATGACAGTATTGCATTGCCTATTTCATGGTTCAGTGCACCAACATCTGGATATATATGGCAGTACTGTAATGTACTTGTCCAGGTTCGATGAAGCAGCATTTGGATGTATGTATACAGCAGTACTGTTGTGTTGATTTCCTGGTTCAGTGCACCAATGTCTGGATATATATGGTAGCATAGTTGTGTTTGTCATGTTTTAGTGTACTTGGATATAGGATTTAGGAGACCCTTATTGTTTATGGATTTCAAAACATGGCATTTTCTTGTTGTAGGTCAGTTCAAAGGTCATGAGCAGTTGTTGAAGTACAGTAGTGCTCTGATATTACAACGATTCTGCAACTTGGACACGGGTTGTAGCTGAACATTTATCAGTGACTGTTTCTGGACTTGTCCTCTAAACTTTGCAAATATGGATACTTCTTTTGTTACATTTATTATGTATTAAATTTAATTTTGGGTTGGTGGGATTGGTTGGGGGTTGGGACTGAAGGTAGTGCTGGTTGCAGTATGAATGCTCAGAATGAGAAACTTGTATGTGGAGTGTGAATGATGTATGTATGAATAGGGGTATAAATTAGGAGAATTTGTAAGTTTTGATCATGTCTATGGGTAGGAAAGGTTATAAGTAGAGTATTTTAGTTACTAAGAATAGCTGTAAGGGTAATTTAGTTGATGAGAATAGCTGCAGAGTGCGTTTTGGCCTAGAGAGAGGCCAAACATGCTTAATGCCCATCCCCAGGTGTCTCACTTGATTGAGTGGGCAGGTAGCTGGTGGGTCTGCAGCCTCCACCTATCCCTTTGAGCAGTGCTATGCAATGCTAGATCATTGGGGAACAAGACTGCAATTATGGTGGACTTCATTGCCTCCGTCAATCTGGCTTGCATCATGGAGACCTGGCTGGGGGATGATACAGGTCCAATTCTGGAGGCATTTATCCCATCTGGGTACTCTGTAGTGCACTGCCTGAGGAGGGAATGCAAGGGTGGGGGTGTGCACCCAGTGGGTTCTATCTTGTCACTTGAATATGAGGCTGTGGGTGGGGGTTCAGGTGCAGATTGCAGGATTCTCCTTGTTTATTGCTCTCCTGGGTGTGGGGGAGAATTCCTGCAGGAGGTCGTGGACTTTGTTGCTGACAGGGTGTTGGAGTCACCCAGATGGCTGATTCTGGGTGACTTTAATGCTTAGGTCAATGACAAATCTTTGCATTTTGTATAGACCTCCCCCAGCTAATGTCATCACTGAGCCTAGCACAAGCAGTTGCTTCTGTGACTCACCATCACAGCCACACCTTGGACTTGATATTCTCACTGGAGCTTGAGGTCACTGACCTCATGATTGATCTGGTCACTTGATCTGATCACTGCTCATGGAGTTCTCATTTGGGCCCCCTCAATAGTCCCTCCCCTGTTGAGATAATCCACTACTGCCCATTGAGGGGATTGTCCCTGGAGTGACTTTTGGCAGAGGTGGATTTTTCTGGTGTGAGTGCTGCATATATGGGTGGCATGGGTGAGGTGGTGACAGCCTATAATAGGGTTGTCTCAGAGGTGCTCAATGCTATTGCACTGGTCCTTATATGTCCCAAGTCTTCTTTCTTGAGACCCTTGTGGTTTGATGGTGCTCTCAAGGAGATGAAGACCAAGAGTCGGAAGTTTGAGCATTGCTGCTGGAGGACCAGGTCCTAGGAGGATAGACTGGCTTTGAAAGCTCACTATGGTGACTATCAAAGGGTACTCAACCATAAGAAGGCAGAGTTCCTGTCTAGGGTGATTGCTGCAGGGAGAAAGAGACCAACTCAGCTCTGTTGGACAGTGGACAGGTTTCTTCACCCTACCTGTCTACAGCTGAAAAGAGCATTTTCAGTTGCTTTGTGCGAAGAGTTTGCTCAGTTCTTCTCTGACAGGGTGTCATCTGTTCAGTCCCAGAACTCCCCAGTGGGACTAGATTAGTTCCACAGTGGAAGGCCTTGTGTAAACAAAGGCATTCCTATTGTTTGGGAGGAGTTTCGTCCAGTGGGGGTGGCTGGGATCATTGAGGTAATCTCGAAGCTGCAATCCACCTTTTGTGAACTGGACCTGGACTGACTCATCTCTTAGTGGGATGCACTGAGTCTGTTGGTCCAGTGTTCACCAAGATTGTCTGGTGTTTGCTTTCAGAGAGGTTCTTTCCTGATGCCTTGAAGGAGGTGCTGTTGAAGCCCCTAGTGAAGAAACCATTTCTTGACCCTGACATCTTGGAAAATTATCGACTGATCTCCAACCTCCCATTCCTGGTGAAGGTTGTTGAGAAATTGGTGGTTCTGCACCTCAAGGAACACACAGCCTTTAACAGCTATGATACATTCCAATCTGGATTTAGGGCCAGGCATAACATTGAAATGGCATTGGTCAGGGTGCAAACTGACCTCCTAAGGGTGAGTTATAGAAGAGACCAGTCGATTCTTGTTCTCCTAGATCTCTCTCCTCAGCATTTCACACAGTGGACCACATTGTGCTTCTGGATCACCTTAGACAATATTGTGGACTTGCTAGTACTGTCATCAACTGGTTTGAGTCCTATCTTTTGGGCAGGATGCAACAGGTGGTGATGGAGACTTTCTCCTCCTGTCCAAAGCTCCTGCCATGTGGAGTTCCTCAGGGTTCGATCTTGTTGCTGATGTTGTTCGCTGTGTACATGGTACCCCTGAGAGAGCTCATTAGATGCTACAGTCTGGGTTTTCATTGTTACGCAGATGCTACCCAGCAATGTATGTCTTTTGCTCCAGGAAAGAATAATGCTATAGAAGTGTTAAATAATTGCCTGTCTGAGATCCAAGATTGGATGTCCTCTAACTGGCTGAGATTGAACCCAGACAAGATGGAGGTACTGATGATCGAGCCAAGTCACAGGTGTGATGTGGATACCACTGGGGCAGTAACAGGGTTGTTCCCTGGTTCTAACAAGTTGATAGCATCTACAAAGGTGAGAAATCTGGGCATCATCCTCGATGACAGACTGACGCTTAATGCGCAGGTGTCGTGTGTCATCAAAAGTGGTTTTTACCACTTAAGGAATGTCACTTGGATTAAACCCCTAATTCTGCCTGAGGACCTGCCCACATTGGTACATGTCTTTGGTACATCAAGGCTGGACAACTGTAACATCCTATACTTCAAAATCAGTGGAGGGAACCTCCATTGACTACAGTGGGTGCAGAATGCAGCTTCAAGATTGCTAATGTGCCTACCCAGATCCTGCCATGTGAACCCAGTCCCATGAAATCTGCACTGGCTGCCTGTCAGATGGACGATCTTCTTCAAGGTGGACTTGCACACATATAAGGCCCTATACAGGCTGGGCTTTCGCTACTTAAGTGACCTCCTTATCCTTGTCCATCTGGTGTGCACCCTCCGCTCCTCCACCAAGGGTCTCCTAGCAGTTCTGAGGTCCAGGCTGAAAACCTGAGCGACTGTGCTTTTGAGGTGGCTGGCCCAGGACTCTGAATCTCACTTCCCAGATCTCTAAGGAAGGCCACTTTGGTGGAGGCCTTTAAGAGGGATCTGAAAGCCTATCTTTTTAAAGATGTGTTTCAAGATTAATGGCAGCTGATTTTAGTGTTATTTATTTACTCTTATTTAAATTGTTATGCTTTTATATGATTGATGACTGTGTTTGTCTCATATTTTCATGCCTTGTCATACATTTTGATCAATACCACTTGTAAAGCACCCAGAGCCCCTGGGATTGGATATCATAAAAATAAAGCTTTACTTATTTACTTACTTTCTTCTTTGAATTGCAAGCCTGCTGTGTTCTCCTCATGCCCTGCTTGGAAATTCACTGACTCACTGTGGTGACCCTCTAACTGCACACTCACTTCTAACACTGTTTAAAATAGCTGCTGCTTTTTTCTCAAAACAACTGACTAAATGCAAAAGTTTTTTTCTTAGAGTATAATGCACATGCCGTCTAATGACTCAAAGTAATTTTTTATTTGTACCAAATAAAAACTCCGAATTCATGTAAAAAAACATTTCTCCTCAATTAGAGGCATAAGTGAAAGAGGCTAGCATGCAAACACTGGGGGAGCAGGATTAGCGTTGGAGCAAAAAATGTTCAGCATAGCAGCCTTCTGATAAATGCTTTTTTTTCCCTTTCTGTCATTACAGTGATGGTGAGATTCAAGTTGGTGATTGGTGGGATACCATATACTATAAAAAAAACACCTTATGGGCTACCACACACAGCAAGACATGTGTTTCCATCTTGGGGTGAGATAAGACCATGGACCTCTTGAGTTTCGCTTTCAAGGTCCCTATGATGTCATCTCAACCCCTTGATAGAAACACAGCCTTGCTATGTATTGTTTCCTGTACATTAGTCTACTACTGTATATAGATATATAGATATATATACATATATGCATATATATATTATGGTAGCACGGTAGTGCTACCATAGTTAGGGTTGAGGAGCCATTTCTATGTTAAACCCCCAAACTTTGCACCTTAATAACTTTGCAACCATTTTATGGATTTGCCTGAAATTTAGAATACCTGATTAAGAACCATAGGCCTTGGGATCTGCCAAGTTTCGTACCGATTGGATATACGACTGCAGAGTTATTAAGCATGATCTGTGCACATGTTTACGCTTTTCTGGAATTCTACGGTCGCACCTACAGGTTGTACGGTTTGCACGACCGGTCTGAAATTTTCAGGGAACATGCAGCCGGGGTCCCCAATGTGCCTTTTGAAGATTTCATGAAAAAATATTAAACGGTTCAAAAGTTATTCAAAAAACAGCTTCCCATTATAAGTCAATGGAAAAGTTAACAAAGTTTGACAGTGTACTTAATGCATTTTACTTTCTTAAATGGGCCTGTTACTTTTACCAAATCGAACATTTTGTTTTCAGTTGGTGATCAGAGAAATGGTTGGCATTTAAATTTGGGACCCTCTAGCAACCTAATTCTTTTTGTATTCACCTAGTCGGCCCCTGAGGATGTTTGCCATGTCTTTATTTTGTGGCAAAACACCCCAGAAATATGTTTTCAAATTTCTGGAAAAAGTACTTTCGCAAATTACTTTCATGCTCACGAAAGTGTTGAACTTTTTTTGGGAAAGCTTTTGCAAATTGCGACAGTAGTTTTCAATCTGTGGGAAAGTGACAGCGATTCTTTGGCACTGCGCTGCAAAAGAACCTTTGGGAGTTTGGGGCTGAAATTTGGAAGGAACGGAGCTGACATCTCACAGATGTGCCTTTCAGTGTTGTACTGAAAAAATATTACATGGCGGCAAAGTTATGGCACTCCAAAGTTAACGGTTATTCCCATAGGATAACATTATGGCACCCGACGCATTACAGAAATCCTTTGGATCCCTGCTGCAAAATAACGGTTTGGTCTTTTTCCCTGAAATTGGAGGGAAGACAGCCAACAGCCCACAGATGTGCCTTTCAGTGGCTTGGTGAAAAAACATTACAGGGAGGCAAAGTTATAGCGCTCTGAACTTTTCTTTTTTTCCCATAGGATAACATTATGGTGTTCGACGTGCCTTTCAGGGCCCGTATCTCGGAAACGGTGCGAGATATGTACTTTTCGTCAGAAAAAATCTTAGGGGCTAAGTACCAAATTAGCCAGGACAGTTGTAAATAATATGAGTTTTAAATTTTTTTTCCACGTCGTACGGTTCCTGAGATATAACATATTTAGTATTCCAAGTTGTCATTTTCTGTGCCGATACTCATTATTATGAATACATTATTTGTACTCACTGTCTTTCTCTATGCAGGTTTTGGGGAAAACCAGCTTCTGCGCTTACATTACTGTTACTGCTGCTTCTTTCCGCTATGGTCCATACCCGCTTCACTTACCGCTGGACGCCTGCACCACCATCATGCGTTATCCTTTATGCTTTCATTTGCTCTTCATGCTTCTGTTATTTTTGCCATTTCTGTCTACAGTACTGTTTATCTTTTGTTTCACTTTATGTCACCATGCCCATTGACATTTCTGTTTGCAGGCACCATGTTACTATGTGACAACACATCACATGGCAGACCGTTCCCATCTACGCCCCATGTGTGTTACCCTTTCTGTTCTCATTCGCGCTTGTGTTACCATGTGCGCCACTGTTAGCATTTATGTTTGCGTTGATCTCCCTGTTAGTATGCCACAAGACATCATGTGGCAGGAGTGTGGGGCCCAAAGGGCCCCGCTCTCCCGCCGCTGCATTACATTCACTATTTCTCGTTATCATTCTCAAAAAGAAGGGAAATTAGAGGCAAAAATTCTGTTTAATGCATTAGTTAGGTTGTTCCACAGCCACAAAAGTGAGGAAATTTGCTGTTAGGTTGAAAACCCCTTGGACCCCCCCACCCCAACGCATTGGGGTGTGCATTGGGATCGTGGGTCCTAACTCTCACCCCATTCTCCTATAATTCTTCTTTTTACACGTGTCATGGGGTGAGAGTTAGGCTGACGATCCATGCACACCCCAATGCCACCACGCAAGGCCATCTTTTATGCTTTCATTTGCGCTTGCATTTCTGTTACTTTTTTGTCATTTGTGTCTACCGTACTGTTTCTCTTTCTGTTTCACTTTGCATCACCATGCCCATTGACATTTCCATTTACAGGCACCATGTTACTATGTGACAAGACATCACGTGACACACCGTTCCCGTCTATGCCACCATGTTCGTTACCCTTTCTGTTCTCATTTGCGCTTGCGTTACCTTGTGCGCCACTGTTAGTGCTTCTGTTTGTGTTGCTCTTCCTGTTACTATGCCACAAGACATCATATGGTGGGAGTGTGGGCCCTTTGGGCCCAGCGCTTCCACTGCTGACGTACATGCAGGGATCACGGGCTAATGCGTTATCCTTTGCGCTTTCATTTCGCTTGCGTTCATCATTTTTGCCATTTGTGTCTACAGTACTGTTTTCTCTTTCTGTTTCACTTTGTGTCACCATGCCCATTGACATTTCCGTTTGCAGGCACCATGTTACTATGTGACAACACATCATGTGGCAGACTGTTCCCCGCTCTATGCCACCATGTGCATTGCCCTTTCTGTTGTCATTTGCACTTGCGTTACCATGTGCGCCACTGTTAGCGCTTATGTTTGTGTTGCTCTTCCTGCTACTATGCCACAAGACATCATGTGGCGGGATCGCGGGGCCTGCTCCCGCCACCACATTACATTCACTATTTCACGTTATCATTCTCAAAAAGAAGGGAAATTAGAGGCAAAAAACTCCATTTAATGCATTAGTTAGGGTTGTTCCACAGCGACAAAAGTGAGGAAATTTGCTGTTAGGGTTGAAAACCCTAACTCCGAATTCACCCCCAGCACCACACACACACAGACATTCAAGTATGGGGGAGGACCAAGTCAACACAACCAATGACAGACATCCAGCAGCAGGTGACAGAAATAACAAACAATTGTCTAAATGTACTACCAGACATCCCCACTCACCTGACCAGGTACTGCATGCTCAGTGGCGATCAACAGCAAAACTGAGGGTCATGTACACCAAACGTACACATCCCTGATTGCAGCTGCACACAACGTACCACACTTAGTAGTTGCATGGCCTTACCTAACGATGCCCTACACCACACCACAACTGGTACTGTGCCGTTAGTCAATATAAATGCTGAAGGTGCATGATGACATTTGTAGAAAGGTCTTAACACTAGTGATTATACATTAATTAAGAGAAGTACATAAATTAACTACAAGACACTAGCATGCTCAAGATAAAAGTAGTGTTACATTTAGTATGTGATTAACATAGTAGTACATTTACTGCAATGGTTTACTCAAGATAGCGAGGCTGATGTAAACGTATGGAAAAGCATTGCCTGTTCAACGCTGTGAAATTCGTACTGCCAGTATCACATGCATTCTTACTGATGAAGGTGTACTGCTGATGTACATACATAGACCTTCAGTGTGTTTCAATACTAAAGATGCAGTAAGTATTCTTTGTAATAAACAGTGTAATTGCATGGATCAGGCCAAGCAGCTTCTAAATATCATAGCACTACTGAGCCAACAATGACGTACCTGTATCAGAGATGTAAATAGGATAGATTTTCCTGTTGGCACTTACTGAGTATATTGTACCTGATAAAGACAATCTCATTGCATCTGTGATGACTAACTTAATCAAATAGTAATACATTTACTATTGTTGCAATGACTGATCTATGCCACTTATGGACACAGTGTAATTTTTTTTAACAGTTGTTTCATACTCAGGCTGTATGCCTAGTGTTTGGGTTTGCCACACTTCTGTCACTGATGCTATCAAAGTGATAACTATGTTAATTGTGATATAACAGGAATCAAGTAGGTATGGTGTAGATATAAACAGAATGTCTTTTAGTATTGATTTAACTCACAATGGGGTAAGTGTACTAGGACAGCAGGGGTTATTATCTATCACTGACTCTGTCAGTTATAATCACACTAAGGTTTCAATGACTGTAATTATCAAGTTACACTGTTCATCTTCATGAGTTCATATTCACAGCCATTCTCCAGTAACTAGACAGTGTATGGTGTAACTGGGTGGGACACTGTGTTGCAAAGCTGCTGCAGTGCCTAGCAGAGGGGAGAGTATCTACTCATAAAGACAATTAAGCAATAAGGCATGACCAACAGTTATGTTAAATGGTCTGTTAATCACCCTGTAGGGGTTTAATGTTGAATGAAGCATAGCCGAGTGCCACATGTCACTAGACAGTGATAAACTGACCATTAACATAATACCTGGGAGTGGCTTATTCCTATCATAATAAAACTGTTTTTTTAAACAACATTAAACCATGTTCATCATATGGTTAGGCTATACATGTATGTTAATAAAAACTAAACATAAGGCTGTTACAATGTTTGCAGTAAATTAGAAAGCTGCATTTCTCAAAGCCTTGTTATAATCAGAGATATTATACCTGTACAACTCCTTGGTTTTGCTGAACTCTATTGCTCAGGTGGCCCACCACATGTGGTGTGGTCTGGTGTGGGGCATCGGTAGGTAAGGCCATGCAGCTACTAAGTGTGTGAGTACGCTGTGCAGCTGCAATCAGGGATGTACGCTTGGTACAAGGCCTCAGTTTTGCTGTTGATTTCCACTGAGCATGCAGTACCTGGTCAGGTGGGTAGGGATGTCTGGTAGTACATTTAGACAATTGTTTGTTATTTCTGTCACCTGCTGCTGGATGTCTGTCATTGGTTGTGTTGACTTGGTCCTCCCCCATACTTGAATGTATGTGTGTGTGTCTGTGTGTGTGTGGTGCTGGGGGGGTGAATTCGGAGTTAGGGTTTTCAACCCCTAACAGCGAATTTCCTCACTTTTGTCGCTGTGGAACAACCCTAACTAATGCATTAAACGGAGTTTTTGGCCTCTAATATATATATATATATATATATATATATACACACACACACACATATACATATACATATACAGTATGTACATATACAGTATATATATATATATATATATATATATATATATAATAAATACATGGTTGACTCTTTCCACCATAGGAGCTATTATCATGTATTTTCCTGTAAACCTTAGTATTTAAAGGTATATACCACCCAGTTAAAGGTATACACACAACAAAAACAGCACAGTAACAGAATTCCACCTCTTAAAGGTATATACCCCTGAAAACAGCTCAGTAACAGTACATCCCTTCCACTTAAAGCTACATACCTCCCCAAAACAGCTACATAACAACACAGTCCCCCTACTAAAGCTACATAACCATAAAACCTTGGTTCAGTACAACTGCAAATCAGTACAGAAGCCTACAGAGCACCAATTAACTATCCAGTAAATATATATCTACTAATAAAAACACTATAAAAGCACCAAACCATGCTGATGAAATCATATAAGCAAAAAATAAATGCAACACAGCAGAGCTAACTCCAACACAGCAGAGACTGAACTTCATCAACCAACAACAGAACAAGAATACAGTGAAGAAAACCAATTCAATATCAAATTAACATCAATACCTTACAAACATTGGTGAATAGAAAAAACTACTCAGCATCCTCCCCAACTGGACAAACACATTGCAAACTTTATATTCACCCAGAAGAAAAAGGATGGCACAGAATATGAACCCAGGAAACTCAGAAGCATACTTGGCAGCCTGGACAGACATTTAGAGTCACAAGAACATCCACACTCTATATGATGCCATAAATCCACCATTTTCAAACAAACCATACAAATCATGCCAGTCACATAAAAATATCTAAAAATTGAAGGAATAGGAAACTGACTGCACCAAGCAGAATTATTCACAGACATAGAAGTAAATCTACTGTACACCTCCGGTACCATTGTGCTCCACAACCCCACAGCTTTACTTCATGCTTTTCTTCAACATAGGGCTCTGTTTTCAATCAATCAATCAATCAAAATCTTTATTTAGCCAGGTGAACACCATTGAGCAAGCTCATTTTCGAGATGGACCTGGGCAAGATACATGAACAATACATAAAGAGGAATAGCAACTTACAGAGTCATTACGTAGAATAGGGATTACACATAAGAGGTTAATAACAACACTGGAGTACATTTATAAAATAAGACAGAAAGCTAAATATCATGTGCTACAGAATTTGTGCTACAAAAGATACAGAGTAAACCTATACAACCATATACAGTATATAGAGTTTTCATGGAGCAGACTTGGATTCAAGTATTGAGTATGTAGTGCAAGGAGGGGCATGGGTAAGGAAGGGAGAGGAACTCAGGAATGAGAGCATAAGTGCAGTGGTGCTTGATGGGCTTTAGAGCACCAGGGGCTGGTGGCAATGGTTATAGAGCTAGGTGCAATACACCAGGAATAGGGACCGAGGGTGACGTGCCAGGAAATGTAATATTAGTAGATACCAGGATGGCTCAAAGAGGGAGACTCCAACTTAGATTAGGTGGAACTATCAGGTGGGGTACAAATAGAAACGGACATATTGAGTAGTGGGGCAGGAGTACCAGGAATGGAATGCTCCTGACAGGGCTAGGAAAGGAATCTGGGGGGGGGCATGCTGGGAGGCTGTGACATTAGGGGAAGCAGTTACATGATTACTTGAATGAATGATAATATAGTGCTTTGTAGGCTGATAGTCTGATTGGGAATGCCACTCTCAAGTTTTTTTGCAGGTTGTTCCATAGAGTGGGTAGAGCGTGATTAATAGCTGACCTACCAAAGCATGACTTGAACTTAGGTACTGCAAATGTGTTGTAAGTAGAACTCCTTAGGGCATACTTACCTACCACTTTTAGATGAAGACAGTCCAAGATATATTGGGGCAGTAATTTAGTAAAAGCCCTGTAGGTCCAGAGGGCTGCATCTCTCTGTCTTCTGTACCAGAGGGAGGACCAACCTACTGCAGTGTAGATGGAGCAGTGAAGAGTAGAATAAGAAAGTCCAGTAATGAATTTCAGAGCTCTGTGGTATAGTGTGTCAAGTTTGGCCAGAGCAGTGGCGGTGCTTTGGCTATAAAAAAGTCTGCATAATCCAATAAGGTGAGGAAAGTGGTTTGGACAAGTCTTTTTTTTGCCTCCAATGTTAGTAGGTTTTTGAGCCTGTAAAAGATGCCAAGTCTCTGCATCAGCTCATCAATGTGATCATTATAGAAACATAGAAACATAGAATTTGATGGCAGATAAGGACCGCTTGGCCCACCTAGTCTGCCCATTTCCCTACCTAATGGATAAGCTGCAGATCCTAGTTAACCAGCAGCCTACTTCTTTCTACCCCCACCCCCTAGAATTGCCTTATGACTGTCCCATGCATGCTTGAATTCAACCACGGTTTTTGACTCTACAACCTCCTCCAGAAGGCCATTCCATGCATCCACAATCCTCTCTGTGAAAAAATACTTCCTTACATTACCTCTGAGCCACCCCCCCTCTATCTTCAAATTGTGCCCTCTTGTTCTTGCACACCTCTTTTTTTGAAAGATGCTACCCTCTTGGACTTTATTGATTCCCTTGAGGTACTTGAAGGAAAGCTTTTGGTCTATCCAGACCCCCAGGTATTTGAATTTTGTGACATAGTCCAGTGGTTCACAGAAGAGTGTATGAATCTGAGATAAGTTACCTTGAATTGCAAGGTTATTAGCATTTGCAAAGGGAGAAAAAAGCATCGCCTTTGTTTTCTTTGCTTTCAGGAGCAGTTTCTGTTGCAGGAGTTGTCATTGTAGCAGGTTAAATTCCTGTTGCAGATCCCTGCAAGCTGCTTCTGGGGAGGGTCTTTCAATGTAAAGTACCATATCATCGGCAAAAAGGTGAATGTTAGCAGATTTGACATCAGTATCGATTCTGTTTATGTATATTGCAAAGAGCAATGGACCCAGTATCGAGCCTTGCAGTACACCCCCTCAGAAGAGTTTTCAGGGATGAGAGCTCCCCTTCTGCCTTAATCTGCTGTTGCCATCCTGTAAGATAGTTTGAGAACCATCTCAGGGATAGGGAGTCCAGGCCAATGTTTTGGAGGGAGACAAGGAGTAGATCATGGTCAACAGTACCAAACGCCTTGCTTAAATCCAGAAATATGGCACAGATGAAGATCTTAGTATGCAGGGCACACTGCCAGTCATTGGTCACTTTAGCAAGGGCTGAGATAGTATGATGATGTGGCCTAAAACCAGACTGTAGGGGGTTTAACAGGTTAGCAATATCAAGGTAGTTCCTGAGCTGCATACTCACTATTTTCTCCAATAATTTGTATAGGGTGGGGAGTAAGGAGATTGACCTATAGCTGTTCAGGTCACAGGGGCCTCCAGACTTGAAGTGTGGAATTATGTGGGTGGTTTTCCGGGGGGGGGATAATGCCTTGTGAAAGGGAGAGGTTAAAGAGATGCGTGATAGGCACTGCCAGTACACAATGACACAGCTTCAAGAAGAAGGGGTCTAAGAGGTCAACCCCAGCACTCTTCCTGGTCTCCAGATGTAGGAGAAGATCCTCAACTTCCTTTAGCGTGCTAGGCTGGAGGGAGAATGCCATGCTTGTGACCGGAGGGTATTAGCAGTAGAGGTATCAAATGCAAGTCCTGCGGCTGTGAAATGGTCATTAAAAGAGTCAAGGATGGAGGATTTGTCTGACACCACAGAAACACCAGTAGTGATTTTTGTGGGCAGGGTGTTCAGAGCAGCATGACCTTCAATCAGTATCAGTGGCTCAGTAGGTAGCACACTTGCCTCTGAGGCCAGGAGATCAGAGGGCTGTGGGTTCAGTTCCCACTCCTGGCACTTAGGTTAATATCCCAGTACTGACACTGCAGTGCAGCATGAGAGGGGTGCTGCACTTTTGAGGTGCCATCTTTCAGATGAGACGTTAAACCGAGGTCCCATCTGCCTGGATTGGTGGTAGTTCAGGTGGATGTTAAAGATCCCATGGCACTTATCGAAAAAGAGTAGGGGAATTTCCCCGGTGTTCTGGCCAAATTTCCCTCATTCACTAAAAATACCACCAACAGCTTAATCTGGTTCAAGGTCAGCTGGCATTCATTTGTATCCCCCTACCCTGGGTCATGCCTGAAAATAGGCAGGATTTGTCTAGTGCACTTACCCGGTCAACAAAAAATAAATAAATAAAGTAGCCTTGATAGTTTTCTAGAAGTTGGCTGAGGAATTGGTGGAAGAGTCCAATTCTTTATGGAAATAACTAGCCTTGTCTGCTCTATCCAACCTAGTACAATGGTTTCTTGCTTTTCGAAACAAGGCCCAATCCACAGGGAGTTTTGTTCTCTGAGCTTTTTTCCAAAGCCAGTCTCTGTGCAGTAGAGAGGCCTTTAACTGCGCCATAAACCATGGACATGATTTTTTTCTTAGAGTGTATTTTGACCAGGGGCGCATGCCTATCCAGTGCCCCAGCTCAATCTCCTGAAAGATATCATAAGCTGTAAGCACTGAGTTTGTCAGGCAGAAGTCCTGCCATCTCAAGGAGTCACGCAGGTCAGAAAGGAATGAACCAATATTCAGGTTATGCCGTTTCCACCTGAGAGAGAATGTGGAAGAGGATGGTACTTTGGGGATAGATCTTACACACGCTATGAAGAAGTGGTCACTAAGGTCAGGGAAAAACACTCTGACATGGGAAAACAGATGTGGTTTGTTTACTTAAATAAGATCTAGAAGGGAGCTATTATTTGGGTCTTTCTTATTAGGACGTGTTGCCTCTGAGATGAGCTGTGAAAGTCCAAAGGAGTCACAAAGAGTTTCAAAGGTAAAGAGACACTTAACAACCAGTCCAAATTAAGGTTTCCTAATATAATAATCTCTGACTGCAAAGATCCCAGCAAATTAGTTAGATGATCTAACAACTGTAGACCTGCAGAGGGGGGCCTATAGCATCCTAGGATGCAGAAAGAGATAGAAGAGGAGAGCTTGATTTTTAGGATCAGGCTTTCAAATTCCTTGGGGACTGAGGTTGACTCTATGACAGAGGCAGAAGTTTTATCCTTGACATAGATGGCAACTCCTCCTCCTCCTCCTCTGGAAGGCCTATCGGTTCTGAATAAGGAATGTGATGGAATATTCGCCTCACAATCGGAAGTACCTGGTTAGAGCTTAGACTCTGTGACCATGAATACATCTGGCAGACTATGGCTAGTACAGTCTTGTACTGATGCAAACTATTTTAGGAGGCTACACGCATTAACGTGCATGAATTTCAAGCCTTTGATAATGGCTAGGTCGGCAGGTGATAAAATAGTTGCGGGGGGACCAGGATTGAGCTCAACATTTCCAGAGCATATCAATAGGAGCAGCAATAGTTTCTTGGTTGCTTCAAGGAGTAGTCTATGTGCTTTGGGTTTATCCCACTTGGTACCGCTAACATTAAGCTTTGGGGGGACCCTGAGGCAGTTACTTAGAGGACCTAGCAATATGTAAAAGAGTTCTGTAGCTGTAAAAAGCAAGGAATGCTGGGGCTTCAATGCAGAGGGGCGCGGGATCCTATCCTCTAAGGCACGTGCAGTTGCAGTACCAAGTCACCATGGAGGTTGTAATGCAGGTTCTAAGGTAGGTATCAAGACCACCAAAACACAAGAGTCTGAAGGGTCAAGAGATTCATGGCAGTCCAGGGTGATACTGTATGTAACCACGCTGAAGGGAGATTGGCATGGAGTAACACATGAATGTATGATGTGTAACAGAGTAATAAGCAAGAATAATAAGTAGGAAAATCCCATTCTACTACATAACGTAATGGAAAGCACAGGAGAGAAAATTTTTGTATTCGGAATTAGTATCATCAGATAATAAAAATTCTTCCTTATAGACCAGCAAGATGACAGCTGCAGGGAAGGTGGCATAGAATTTTGGATCAGGTGACAAAGACACAGTAGCTACTATAAGATTAACACTGACAAGTGTTAGGCCCTATAACTGAATTCTGTATCTTTAAGGGGAGTTGCAATATTAATGAGAGGGGAGGATGAATATTGCCTAGGGGCAGTGCCACTAGGGGAGGGAAAGTATTTCATAAAGCTTGGGGGTGAGGGAGGCAGGGTGGGCAGAAGAAAGTGAAACAGAAATGGGATTAGTTGCAGGACATAGTTTACAACTGTAACACAAATAAAACCTGATCTAAATAGAGCAGTCTTCAAAAAAAGTTGTATCACTTTAAACTTAGTTTCTGATCCAGGGTAAAATACCACAGGACCTTAAAACAAAGAGAGCTGTAATACTTTAAAACCTAAAAACCTGCACTCTAAAAGATCCTGCACTTGAAACTACCCTTGGAGTGCAAAATTGCTATAGACAGGCTTAGATTCACATTTAAATTAGGATTCACAGGACAATCTGGTGAAACTTAACCAGTACCAGAATCAATAAATAACATTAGCTTAAATTCCAAAAGGAATGGGAGTAGCAAAGAATTAAAGAAGTGGAACAGCCAGTCAGCAGGTAGAGCTGATGGTTCTGGCCAATCGGCGTGGAGATGCCAGAAGTTTCAGCAGTGTACGTTTGGTCTGGTGATCGGCGGGCAGTATAGCAAGGAGATAGCCGGCAGACAGCGGGGGGACAGCGGATGCTTGCAGCAGCAGATGCGCCCGTGTCAAGGGTGAAGCTGAGATGTTGCACTACAAACAGCTGAACAATACAATCTGAAATGAGGGGGGACCTATAATTGCACATAGAAGCAGAAGAACACAAATACACAGAATATATAGAAAGACAGACCAAAACATGTAGCAGAAGAACCCCCACGAACACACAATTAATCAAACCAAAAATGTACCAAAACAGAGCATGCTGGACCAGAGACCCTATTGCAACCAACAAAAAATACAAACCGCACAGGCCGGGCCACATGGTCACAGATGATTCGCCCATCTATCTCATGCAAAATGCCCACCACAAATCAACATCCCTACAGTACAGACAAATAAAAATCAGAGAGAATAAACCACGCACTATCATAAAATCACTGAAACAAGCAGCAAGACTACCATCAGATAAGAGAACCACCAACTGAAGAACTCACAAGACATCAATACAGAAACTGATAAACCACAACACCCCCCCCCCCAACACTGAAATAGCACAAATTTCAGGATGCAGAAACCTCCAATCAATTAATAACTAGGGCTGTGCATGGGCCGGAAGGTATTTTCCAAATACCACGAATAGTAGGCTTCCCGAATATTTGGAGTTCACTATTCGGCCACTATTAGAGAACTACTATTTGGTGAGATTTCCAAGTCTCGCAGAGCTTTGTTGGGCAATCAAAAGCTGTTTCTGGAGCTCAAAGGCAAGCACACCATGTGACTTCTTCACTCTGATCTGGTGGAAGACAGGAGACAGTGGTTTCTGAGAGCTGCTCTGGAGTACTTTTGAGACCTTACACGTGCTAAAAAAGAAATAGATTTTTGCATCACAGGCTTTTTTGGGTCAGTACAATTTGTTTGATCAGAGTCAGAAAAGCTATGTTCGGTTTTCTAGCAGGTATTTTCATCCTTATTGCTCTACTCAGTTACAGGGACTGGGGGGGCTGTGTGCTAACACCCCTTCTATGCTGCTCTCTGACATAGCTCCAGGCCCAGATATTCAAACTGCGCCAGGCTGTGGCTCAAGCCCAGGCGCAGCTCAAATTGGCTGCGCAGGGGTGTGGACTGAGTGATATTCAATGGAGCTGCACCATGGCTCAGCAGTGTTGAATGTCTCACCCTGGCCACTCGCAATGCGCATGGCACAGTGGCACTGCGCCAGTGCCAGTGGCCAGAGTGGAGCATGGGGATGCACTAGCACAAGTTCCATTGTGCAAGGTGCAGCAACCACAATATTCAAAAGTTGACATGCAAGTGGGGCCATAATGTATGCAAGGCACACATGGGTCCATTTGCATGTCATTATGGCCCCATTTGCATGCAGGTGCGACGATCCCCGACAGCTTGCACCTGATGCCCTGCCAGGCAGCAGCCGTCGGGGACCGACACTCCCTGCAGCGCGGCAATGTGCTCCACAGCAATCGCGGGCTGCAGTAAAAAGAAAATTACTCGTCCCTGCTGGTCCAGTGGACCTGTCTGCCCAATGCGGGCTGCAGTAGGAGTAAAGAAAACCTATCATCCCTGGTGGTCCAGTGGACCCCTCCCCACCCGCCCACTGATCCCCACTGCCCCGCTCCCCCCCTCAGTCAGTGGCCCACCACCTGCCACCCCGCCGCTCGTAACTGACACCATCGGTAGGGCTGTAGCCCATTGGTCCACAGCATGAGCCAATGGGCGTGCAGCCCATACCGTACTACACATTCCAGATATGTGAATGGATCCCAAGGATGATAGGTTTTCTTTATTCCTACTGTAGCCTGCGATCGGGTGGGCAGGTCCACTGGACCACCAGGGATATTAAGGATTCTTGTTTATTTACTCAGCCCGCGATCGGGTGGCAGGACCACTGGACCACCAGGAATAATATGGATTTTCATTTATTTACTTAGCCTGCAATCAGGTGGGCAGGTCCACTGGACCACCAGGGATATAGGTGTTCATTTATTTTTACAAATGCCCACAATCGGGCATGGGGGAGGCACCACCCAGTGCAGCCGGAACTCGGGTGGCCACCCACAGGTGCCAGCTGCTGTGTTGTGCCCTGCAATGCGGCAGCTCACCTGTGGGTGGCCATCCGTTGTTCCTTTTTTTGGGGGATCAACTTTGTGCTGGCGCAGGTGGGAGTTGCAAATGCATGGCTCTGCACATCCCGGGCTGAATATCGGGCTGTGCAGAGTATGCATGGGCACGCCCCCCCACCTGCACCTGCACCTGCATACATTACTGATGCACTCTGGCGCATCGGGATTTCTGCCAAGCACTTTTCCCTTTTGAATATCGCGCTGGGGTGTATCAGTGTGTTGCGCATGGTGTAACACTGTTGTGCCATGCACAATCCTTTTGAATATCTGGGCCCCAGTGTTTTTTTTTTGGGTTAAGCACATTTTTGTGTGTTTTTTTTTTTTTCTGTTGCCTGGTTTTGGGATTGGTTCCCTATGTGACCAATGAGGGTGTCTGCTAACACCTCCTCTTGCAGGTCACTGCTCATGATTTGCTGTGTACGTGTATAATATTTGATTTTGTGTAGCTTTGCCCTGCATGTGCATGCTCAATATATTTTTTCATGAGGCTGGGCCCCACGTGTGCACACAGATTTTGAAATAAACTTCTTCAGTTCTAAGACAGTCAGGCTTGACTCACTGAACTATTATTGTTAGTCCTCTGGTTACGGACTTGGATCACTGTACACATGATTAGTGTATTGGCTGAATCCCCCCTCCACTTCCATAGCCCTCTGCACACAATTAACCTGTGCATGTGAAGCACCGCCCCCCCCCGAGTCTGTGCCTTGTGTGTGCACAACTGCACATGTTTTTGTTTTGCTTGTTTGTTGTTGTTATGTTAAACCATTGCACTTAGTAGGGCAGGCTTGTATCACTGAGTTGACTGTATGTCATCTGTCAGTTCCTTGCTCAGTTCAATGTTTGACTAAAAAGGTTGCCTTTTTCTTCCCCCATCTTAGTGGCAGTGTTTTTTATTTGATGCTGTTTTTTTGTGGTACAGTTTAATTAGTAAGGTTGGCATATTACTGTAGTCCCACAAGCACTAAGTAAAGCATCACACACACAGGCACTATGTAGTAATAGTTTGTGTCTTACACAGTAACCACTAGTAACCTGATACATCATGTCTTTAGCAACCCTGCAAACATGCTTGGTCCAGCCCCAGCAAAGTATCTGCACTGCTGGCCCCAAGTGGTGAGGGACAGGATGATAGACCCACAAATGTACAGCACATCTAGGCAATTACTGCCGGTGTTGTCCTTGGGTCACCAAACCCCCAATCAATCTATGCAGAACAAGAAAGCCCTCGAAGGGGGTCGTGGAGCAGTAACAAAATACTGTTAAGAGCAGTGGTGCATAAAGTTGCACTACATTTATTTGTGCTAAGGCTGCAGGATGCCAATGGAGCCCTGGTGCTTTGACCAGAACCTGGTCTTTGTTGGGGAGATGACAGGAACATACAAACACACTATGAATATATAACCCTTAAAGGGAAGGGAAGGAAAGGGGAAAGGGAACATTGTTAAACAAGGAGTAGCACACGAAGCTGAAGCTTGTCTCCAGATGTGATCTGGGAGAAAAGGAAATTAAGTGACTTGTTCAGGATCATACAGTATGCACGTGGGATTCAAACCCAGGTCTTCAGATCTGCAGCTCAGAGCCTTGACGCACTGTGCTATACTGCCTGGAGAAACACACACTATAAATAAGTGACATAATAATGAATGAGACTGAGATGCCCTTGTAACAAAACAATCCAAATCTAACATGCACACAGATGAAACACTGCATCAAGATTAGAAAACATTTTTCATACAGTGGTGCCAGAGAGTATACAATGCAATATCTTGCAAAATTACTGCAAAGTGCTGCAGCATGCAGCAAGGAGCAGTGTAATTCAATTGCAATTAAGCCCTATTTTCATCAAGTATATTGAGACATGTCATTAACTGCAAAGTATTGAATTGCATCTTGTCTTGCTCCTCTGAATATTGCTGATGCATAATACAATTCCAGAGAAGGTGGTGAGATAGATTACATAGACAGTGACAGATAGTTGTCTCTCTTTATTCGATGGGTTCAAATATTTTTCTCCCCAGATAAGCCTTTTAGTTCTTGTAGCATTGGGAATAGTACTACTACTACTAATACCACCAGCAGTACTACTACTGGTGTCACCACCTGTTCCATCTGTATATTTACTGTCACATCCTTTTGTGCAGTAGTAGGAGGGCATTACAGCATACATGCTTTGCGCAGGAAGCAGCAGACGCCACCACCAGTGTCCCCACTGCTATCAATAAGGCTGCTACATCTACAGCCAATGTGTTTCCCACCACCACACCAGTGCCATTCTTGCAGCAGCCACCCATTCAGCTGTCACCACTATGGCAGTCACTGTTACCACTATTTATATGCCCATGGCCAAAGCACCTTCTACCAGGTGTCTGTGACCATGAACACCATCCAGTGCTGACTCAATACAATGTTTGATATAATTTTCAGAGTGATATGTGTGTGATGTGGTCGGTTGAGTGTGCCTCTCATAGCTCGTGTTGCATTAGTGAGAGCTCTACTTTGGTGGTTGAAGTGTCATTGAGGTGTATATGGTACACCAGGTTCAATTGGTGAATAATGGTGTTGTTAAAGTGCTTTGTTAAAGTTTCCTTAAAAAAACACCTTTTCTGGCTAAATACCAAATATTGAATAATAAATATCGAATACCTGGGACCCGAATACTGAATATTTGGCCAAATATTTGGAAAAAGGTATTCAGACAGCCCTATTAATAACTACTCCACCATCTCCCATGACAAACAAAAACTCATCTCAATCATTCTATCAGACAGCAACACCAACATGACAGCCCCAATCCAGCAGCCGCAAACCTCAGGAACAAAAACACAGGAGAAAAACTACACACATATGGGGTGACCTCTGGAATAACAATGAATATTAGTCAATAGATGAAATTGATAAACTTACTGACCAGTAACAGCACCCAGACAAACAGGACACCTGTATTTCATCCACCTTCACAGCACCAGAACCAATGAGACAAATTTCCACAGTAGCTGGACCAGTTGGAGGAACCTCCTTAGCTCCAGGATCAGCAGGATGAAGCTCTACAGCACCAGGATCACCTACCACAGCAGTAAGATAAACATTCAGAGCAGCAGGATAGACAGCACCAGAAGGACCAACAGGACTACCAGCAACAATCACTGGACCACTACAACCCCTGGAGGACTTTGGTAACCATAATGTGCTGCTACAGTGCCAACATGAACAGCAACAGGTCTCCCACTATGCCTCCACATTCACAAATAATTTTCAGGTTCCAGGACTACAAAGGAATGAGATTCCTCCCCACAACACTCACAGACCAGTGCCACAGAAACACCGACATGCCACCATCATGGAAGCCTCCTAGCCCTGCTCTTCAAGCCAACACATGGTAGACAGAGCTCAATTTATTCAGTATCACAGGATTTCAAATCTAAATACACTGCCAATCCAAATCAGGAGGCACCACATTGCTGAACATCATCATCACTGATACATATGTGCAGCATGTCAACTGCTTGGACATCAATCATAAGCAACACATCACCCAATTAGACAGCTGTTTCAGTGGGAGCAGTATGAAATATCGACTACTAGAAGGTCGACAATCAATTGACTGACGCTGAAATACTGACGCGCTCACAAGATAGCGAACATAAATAACGAAAAATGAATGACCGACATGTATTTTAGCATTTTAACACACCCTTTTTGAGTACAATCTTGCATTTTCTGTTCCAATTCTTGTATCATCCTATACAGTACGTATTTAGCTCTCTCTGTCTCTCTCATTTCTAGAATATATACCGACTGTCTTATCAAGTCAGTTTTCTCTCTCACTGCCTACTGATCTGCACGCTAGTTTAACTAATAAATAAATATTACACAGTTATGCAAGATGATTGGGAAATGTTTTTAATTAAAATGTTGCTACTAGAAATACATTCTACCTCAGGTAATGTTTTCATGACAAGTTCAGTTGCTTTGCAGAGGTCTTTATTATCCTTCATGCAGCATTTAATTTGATCATTTTCTAAAAGGCTTTTGCATTCAGTCTGCTGAAGATTTCTAGCAGCACCATTAACAGCGTGACTATCCTGTAGTTATGCATCATAACTGTGGACAAGAGGTAAGTTTAACACCCTAACTTAAGCCTAGAAACATAGTTTAAAGTACAGAGGGAAAAGAAAACAAAGTTTCTGATCACATATGCTCTGCAAGCACCGGGATTACACATCTTTGCTCCTGTGGCCTGTGGTGGGTATTTCACCCATATGGCAGTTGCTACGCCAAACAGGAGAGCCCAATATTGTAATGGCAGTTCTTGATATAAAACCTTGGAAAACAGGGATGCCAGAGAGCCATATTCCAGGTCGTTGCTTTGTGGGCCCGCCCACTTGCTGCTGCAGTTTGACTTAATGGGCACTTGAACAGTGAGTCTTAAACTGAGTCGGGACATTGATACTTAAAAGCTTATCCTGTCTGTTGACTTTCAGTGTTTAAAATGTTCTGGTGTGGGATTTCTAGGGAGGTGATTAGTTTGCCTTCCAGTACACCTGGAAAGTACAGCCTGTCGGTCATTCATTTTTCGTTATTAATTTCGGCGATCTTGTGAGCACGTCGGTATTTAGGAGCCGATCTTTTCAGTGTCAAGATAATGAGAGTCGATATTTTGTACCAGACCCATTACAGCCAATGCATAGCTGCAATACAGTTGCCAAACACCAAGTTGCTCATCTGTAAATCATATCCTCCCTCCCACAGCACCAGCCAACAACATTAATTTCGATTGCTATGCACCAGCCAGGCATGAACAGAACATCGTTCCTACAAGATGTCCAGAATCGTATATGACATCAAAAGACTCTGAATCTGCTCCCCTTGTTTGGGATAGAGGACCCAGGGGATGAGGGTTGGTGCACTCTGCCACAGTGAGCATGTGTGTTGCTCATATTGGCCAGACATTGTATATTGAAAACATGGGTTTCATGGGTGGTCCCTACAATAGAACAATTGAAGAATATGGCTCTGCAGGCCTCGGCAATGGAAAGACTCTCCCATATTTTGAAAGGGAGGGGTGAACACTGTTATATCACCTGGGAGCATTTCCTCTCATCTTTAACACTTGAGGAGACCCATATTTTATGTGAAGGGTAGGATTTGGGGGGTTGGGTAGTTGTGAACTTCTGAGTGCTGGAGGCCCATTACAGCATACTTCAGGGGGACTGAGAAAAATTGGTTGGTAATACTATGACCCTTGTGAGGATGGAAAGCTTTCAGACCTATCACATACTAGACTATGACATGCTATATTGTACCATATAAAATAGTGTACCACAGGATATACTTTTTTTTATATCTATGGA
Source organism: Neoceratodus forsteri (assembly GCA_016271365.2). NCBI lineage: Eukaryota > Metazoa > Chordata > Ceratodontiformes > Ceratodontidae > Neoceratodus > Neoceratodus forsteri. The sequence continues at coordinate 468,246,336 of CM028129.1, forward strand.
ATGATACAGACATGTAAGTGAATTCGATTTAATTCTCCTTTTATATAGAATGGAATGGATCCTACTGTACATAGTTTGATGAATTTGTTTTGTGTGATGTGTATGTATTTTTATGCTTCTACTAAAAACTTCAATAATAACATGATGCAAAAAAAAAAAGACTGTGAATCCACTAGCATTGGAACCCCACTGCAGCAACTGCCGCCAAAGAAATGGGTTCCATATCATAATAGTGATTGTAGAATAGCGATTACTATTATGGTGAGTGTATATCGCTGAAAAGCAAATCAGCAATCTACGCTTTCAGGCAACCCTATATCCGGAAAGATATAAAGTGTTGCTGCAGGGGGTCTGCACCCCCCCCCCTCGCAGCACCCTTAATAAGCATGTCAGGGAGGGAGCAAAACCCTGCATTGCAAGAAAAATTAAGTGCCAGAGTGCCAGGCAGTGGCAAAGGTTTTATGCAACTGGTCCCAGTCACAAACCCTGTACCTGCTGCACCACAGCTAGCCACCCACACCACTACATGGCTAGCTTGGTGGCATCAGGTACACCCATCCCTCAAAACCCATTCCCTGTACCTCCCCTTCCCCTCACTATCCCCCCTTCCTGTTGCCATCCACTACCATAGTAGTTGTGTACAGTCGCTACCCTTGCAGCATAGCCCAAGAGTAGCACCCAATATGAATCACTGTTTTGACGTAGTGCCCATATTCGGTCACTATACTCATGGTATATCAAGAAATGTATTACATCATAATTTAATGTGTTTATTAGAACCAGAGACCTTCTGGAGCTCTCATCACTCCTTTCACCCCAGCAGCCTGCAGGAACTGTGCACCAGTCTCCCTCCAACAATCAATCTATTACAATACCGGCAGCATCAGGTACAACAAACCCAAACATTACATTATTTGGCCATACCTGTACAATACATGGTTCAATAAAAGTTAATACATACACAGTGGAAATGACTACATTGCCCTTCACAACACCTCCACAGTAGCTTAAACTGCATATCTAGACAATCTGAATTGAAATGTGCCTATAGTATACCTATGTTCCATATCCCTGCAGTGAAGTAACTGTGGCATTTTTTGTGTGTAATACCAATACTGTCAATTAAAGCATGATTCTGCACAATAATGTCTCTTCCTCTCATTTCCCATTCACCCTCACCATGCATTATATAAAACAAATGATGGGGAAGGGTGGTATAAAAAGAAACATAACCAGAGGTGGGCTAAGGAGCTCATGAAGCCAATTGGCCATTGGGTGAGTGGCTTAATAAGCTCATTAACCCCCAGTGAGTATATTTACTTGTATACCACCCTTCCCCATCATTCATTCTCTCTCTGTATATCTATATATAAAATAAATATGTAATGTATAATATATATGACAGCATTTTAGTGGATGGGCAGGCACAGTGGGACCGTATTTTGATACATATGGCAGCATGGCAGTACTTGAGAGTTTGTGCTGGCACAGTGTGCCAGCATTTGACTACATAAGGTAAGACTGTAGTGTCTGTGCTGGCACAGTATGCCAGCATTATGATTTGTATGGCAGCACTGTAGTGTCTCTGCTTGAGCAGTGTGCCAGCATTTGAATTTATATGTTTATGCTGCGGTTTCTTCTCTGGAGGTCTTTCTTATCATGCAGTGCTGCTTAATAGATACAACCTAGTACCTTGGAGGCAGTGTGACATAAACAATTGAACAAAAGAGAGTTCTCTAGGAGATCCTGGATTTTTTCCCAAGGTACAGACAAAAAAGAAAGATCAGGCAGCTAGATTACTTTGTTCCAAGCTAAATGAAAAGGAGGTGCTTTATCTTTTTGTGTAAAATCATAAATTCCAGGGATTCTATCATGGCTCATGAAGTCATTGAAAGTTTCAACCAAGAAGTTCATCACAGGGTCTCTTTTTTCCCAATGTGATCCAAGAGGCACAATGGTAAAACAAGTGTGTTTTGTTAAAAAAAAAAGAAAAAAGAACTCCACTCCACCCAAATGGGCTGAATTTCTCCATTTTAGAACACTGTAACATGGGCATTTCATTATATTATTGACAGATTGCTGACAACTATTTTTTTCCCTTTTTCCATTTCTTGTATTCCCATCCACTGCATTGAAGATGGGAAACTCAATGTCTGCATGTGCCCTCTGCCCTGGAGGTTGGGTGACCAGCTGCCATCCCAGCTGATGTCACTGTTGCTCAGTGAATATCTTGCAAAGTGTGCAAGAGGTTGGAGAATGGGCTGCTCTTGGCCCACATACCTGAAGAAATCTTGCTCACCTTTTAGTTTTTCCATTGATTTACTATGTAACATTCAGTGAGTCATTGTCTGGCCCTGTGTTTCATTCCCTCTCTACGATGTGAGACATTGTATCTCAGCTGGGTCCTGGGTAGCTGCAAATAAATAAAAACAAAAATTCATGGCATACATTTTTTTATCACAAATGGTTCAGATTTGAACCACAGTGGCCCCAGTGCGTAAGTGGGACCCAAGAATCCTATGCTCACTCTTCCACTTTACTTCAACAAATATAAAAATCCTCATCCATCAACCTGAGTAGCACTTTCATTACACTGAAGAACAGAGCTGATTACAGAGCAGCCACTGAGCCATTGAAAACACTAGAACTCTTTTGCATTTCAAGATGCTTTAACCCCCTTCAATGTTCCTTTTATCTGTCCAAGAGGATTTTTCTTTGATCCATACTAACTTACAAGACAGCTTAATGATAACATTTTTCTAAGCCATCTCCTGCAGTGAGTGCCAGGGTTTGCAGTTTATTGGGCTTTGAGAAAGCTGCCATCAGTCGTTTGAACCTAAAGACACTTTGCATTATAGTTCCCTGTATTTGTGAGGGGTACCGGCAAGCTGGCATAATTTTGATGTGAGCTATTACTTGAATGCTAAAAGTGTTACAGGGAGAAAATAAGCACTGAGAGTGAAGCAAAAATGTTTTTTAAAATAACTACATACTGAGACACACATACACACACACACACACACACACACACACACACTCTCTCTCTCTCTCTCTCTCTCGGTCTCTTTCCTCTGATCATGTCTTTCTTTTTTACTATGCTGTAGCAAAATGGGAATCCTTGTCAGTTCTAAACAGAGCCCAAAATAGATCTAAAAGATTCTTATTTAGCTTAATTTTGAACCCAGTAATATGTCTGTATAGTAGGTATGTGTAAATGATAAGCTAATTAATCCTTTAAATTTTTGAATCAGATCGTTATTTTATTTTTTCAAGCTCCTATGTATGTTGGGGGGAGGTTTTGAAAATGTGCACATGATTATGCTTACATTTTTATATCTTCTGTACTTATCTTTTTCATTTTCTTCATACAATTTACATCAAGATGACAGAAAGAACGGTCACTGTCCAATAGAAAGACTGCACCTGCTCTGACTGTTTGTCTAACCTGACATCATAATGTTCTACTTGTGACATCATCATTTCCACAACAGAATGTGATGTCACAAGCAGAGGATAATAATTGTCTGGAGTAGACAAGATGCCAGACCAGAGGAAATTTAAGGAATATTCATCCTGCTTCCATGCAAATGTATTCAAAATTGGAAGTAGAATACACAAAATATATTTAATATAAGCAAGAAAGTAGGTGAAAAACAATTTTGTGGTTTGGAGCTCTTCAACAGGAAGCTTTATTTTTGTTCTAAATTTCATCATCAGCCAGGTGTTAAACATTTTTGTTAGATCTGATATTTATATTATATGATGGCATGAGTTATTTTGTGGGACATGAAACGGCCTGGCTCAACAAATGTAATTTATCTTAAAGTGTGAGGGGGCCAGATCATAACTCATGAGTGGCAGAGCCACCAGTGAGTTATACAAGTCATGCCCCCTCACAAGTGATGGTGTGCAGAGTTTTCTAATTCTGGTGGAACAGAATTTTGTGGAATTATGTGAAATTCTGTCAAACTTCTGTCAAATTTTATTAGAAGTGGAATAGTGGAATTTCATGGCAGAATAATGCAAAATGAGTTTTCTAATACATTACTGAGGAATTAAATTCCACGGATCTCAATATATTCTGCAAAATTATCACAAAATGATTTTCCATGGGAAAATGTTGTTCCATGAATATAATTCTGCAGATCACAGCAGGTGGAATTCTAGAATGGCCAGTGAAATTCTGCTAGAACTTCTGCTGGCAGAATGGTAATTCTGCACTAATACCACTGGCAGAATTTCACATTACGCACAACACTGCTCACAAGTGTTGATAAACCATATTTTGAGTCAGACCATTGCATACTGTATTTTGCCAAATTATGGCTGCCTTCAAACTGTAGCCACACCTAAGTTGTAGCGCAGTGAATTTTGATGATCTGAACTGAAGCTGACCTTGTTTTGTAGCTACAGCTACAATACAGTGAAATATGGTAATGTAAATTGTCTTGCGGTCATTACTAGCATTTCTTGCAGTCAATATTAGATGCACAGATCCAGAGCACTATCAAAAACCAACACAGTGTGATACAACCTTTTATTACAACAGGGCAAACAGAAATACAAACATAAAAAAAATAAAAAAATTATAGCAATCAAGCTGGGTCAAGCAAGCTTGTCATCATTACTGAAAGCTGCAACCAAAGGTTTCTTAATCATAGAATAGTGGCCTCCTCCAAATAGTAACCAGCTTCAAATTGCAGCTACAGCTGAAACTATAAGATTCTAATAAAAGACACATCAGTTTATTAGTTTAACCATTAAAGCTGCTGGTTGTTTGAAGCTTAAACTGCTTCTCTTTTATTTCAACTTCTGGTTTCAGTGCTGTAGAAGGCAATTGTGATGACATTAGCATTGAGAAGATAGCTCTCTAACTGGTTCAGTTTTCCATACTACTAACCTTCCAGATATCAATTGTGGCAAAAGCAACAACATATTTTTGATATCTTGCTGTTATTGTTTTCACCAGCCAAGATATCACTTTTAACTTGTAATTTTACCCAACTTCTGTTGTATAAAAGAGGACATATGCAATGGGCTGACTCAAAATATGCAATACAAGGCGTACAATCAAAGGCTCCACTACTGCGGTGGGGGCATGCCTGCCCTTCTCACAGTCATGCAGACCCTGGACAATCTGTGGAACAGGGCAAAGGATACAGGGGCTCCTGCTGACCTAAATAAATTCATGGAAGCTAGGGACAAATACACCAGGGCGATAAAAGCAACAAAGGCTGATTTCTACAAAGAACAGTTCAATGACAGCCAAGGTAATAGCTGGATATTCTGGACTACACTAAAGGGGCTGATGGGAAAGAGTAATAAGGCCCCACCAACCATGCTCACCACCCCTGGATGTGTTGTCACTCACCAGTGGATGGAGTCGAAGCTTTCAATAAAGCTTTCACTGATGTAAGCTCAGAGCTCCCCATCAATCAATGCCACTCACAAACAACAGAGAAGGTCCACAAGGACATGAGCCCAACCATACCTGAATTTTATTTTAGGCATGTCACCATAAGGGATACCATCAAATACATCAAGTGAGCACTAACCAAAACTAGGATTGGCAGTGATGAAGTTGACATGAAACTGTTAGCTATAGATCTGAATGAAGTAACTCACCCTCTAAATAAAATCTTTAACCTTTCACTGAGACTCTCCAAATTTCCACAGGTCTGGAAGAAAGCCATAGTTAAACCTGTCCTTAAAAACGGAGATAGCTCTAATGTCTCTAACTATAGACCCATCTCAATTCTATCCCCTCTGTCTAAGACGTTAGAAAGGATAGTGTCTTATCAGCTCATGGAGTACTGAAACAAGTACAACCTAATGTACCTGGAACAACATGGCTGCAAAAACATCACAATACAATCACATCTCTCACTGAGTACACCAACTCCTTCCACGAGGTGCTGGACAAAGGGCAAGTAGTTGGTGCAATCTACATAGACGTAACAAAAGCATTCAATCTCGTGGACCACACATTGCTAATCACTAAGCTATGCTCCCTTGGCCTTTCTAAGGAAAGCGCATCATGGTTCAGGTGTCACCTTTTTGATTGATCACAGAGTGAAGATAGATGGGGTTCTCTCAAGTGAGAGGAGTGTCACATTAGGGGTCCACAGAGTCAATCTTGGGCCCTCTACTATTTAGTCTATTTATAAACAACCTGCTGAAAGTTAATATGAAGGCAAGGATACTGCTGTACATGGATGATGCAATGATTTACCACTGCAGCTTGCAGCACCATAACCGTACTCATGAAATTCAGCATAGCTTTGAGGCCCTAGAATCCTGGCTTAAGCACAATAAACTTGCACTTAACTATAGGAAACCTAAAACAATGCTCTTCACAGGGAAACACAGTAAATGTTGATCAATCCCACTCAGCTTATACAATACACTGGGTGTGCGGAGCAAATAAAAACATTTTGATATCTGGGGATCATCCTCGATCACAACCTCTCTTTTAAAGAGCACATCGACAATGTTGTTCAGATGGGAAATAGGAAACTGGGAGCCCTCTTTAGACAAAGGCTAAATCTTACTGAGGAAGCATGGTGCCAGGTAGTATCCAGCTCAGTGCTCTCATACATCAACTACGGTCTGTCAGTCTATGGGTCAGCCAATGACACAGTCTTGGACAGAGTCAGGATGCTGCTCAATAAAGCATGCTGCTTTTTAACTGTCTACCTATGTAACCACTAGTACACAGGCAATGAAGCTCCCCTGAACTGAATACTATGAATGTAAACTGATTTTTTTGTAATCTGTATTCTCTAATATATTTGCTGTTATCTGATGTGGAACCTTTGGAAACAAACAATGTGCGCTCAAAGGTTGTTTCTGATCATTTCAATAAATAAATAAATGTATCTTCAAGTGTGATGGGGCAGGACCTTAACACACTAGTGGCAGAGCCATGAATGAGTTAAAAAAGTCTTGCCAACCTACAAACAATGATAAATTACCTATTTTGTGTCAGACTATTATATTCCATAATTTACAACAGTAGTTTACAGGTCATAGTTTCTAAAGCTGCAATTTATTTGAAGATTTTGCTGTTTTTCTTAGTTGTTAATAGTTGGCTTAGTGTTGCAGTACGTACTGTGATGTCAGCAGCATTGTGGAGGCTGCTTTCTGATTGGTTCAGTATTCCACTGCAATGACAGTAACCTTTAAAATATTCATTGTGACAACAGTAACAACATATTTTTGATATGTTTTTGTTTCTGTTGTAACTAGCCAAGCTATCTTTTTTATCCTGTTATTCTTACCCACACTCCTGTTGTGTCTATATTTTTTTACAATATGCATGGACACAAATTCAATGTCATAAAAAATGTTATCTCCACATATGTGTGATAAGCTTTAGAGTCTGAAATGTATCATTCATATGTTGGATAAACACTATCTTGCAAACATTCCCCCTCAAAAAAACACACCAAACTATTATATAAACAGGACATGCAATGGGGATCTGTGTTTTACATTATTTATACACTCAAGCAGTTTGACCTCGGGCACATTACTCATGGCTTATGCCACTTGTCAGTTTACCCAAGGTCAGACTGCACTTGTGTAGATAAATAATCACAATGCCCAGATATTCAGACTGTGTCAGGCTGTGGTGCAAGCCTGGGCACAGCGCAACTTGGCTGCGCAGGGGCGTTGACTGGGAATATTCAACAGAGCTGAGCCATGGCACAGCATCGTTGAATATCGCACCCTGGCCACCCACAGTGTGCATGGCACAGTGGCACTGCACCAGTGCAAGTGGCCAGAGTGAAGCAGGGGGATGACCTAGCGCAAGTTCTGTTGTACTATGCGCAACAAACCGCGATATTCAAAAGTGCACATGCAAATGAGGCCATAAAGTATGCAAGGCACAAATGGTGCCATTTGCATGTCATTATAGCCCCCATTTGTATGCAGGTGTGCTGATCCCCAGAGACTTGTGCCTGGTGCCTGCCAGGCAGCAGCCGTCGGGGACTGACGCCCCTGCACAGCGCGGCAATGTGCCCCACTGCCTGATCACGGGCATATGTTGATGTCAAGAAACGTCTAATATCCCTGGTGATCCAGTGGACTGCTGTCAGCCTGATCACGAGCTTCTGTATGAAATAAATAACGTCCAAAATCCCTGGTGGTCCAGTGGACCACTGTCAGCCTGATCGCAGGCATATGTTTAAATAAATAATGTCCAATATCCCTGGTGGTCCAGTGGACCACTGTCAGCCTGATTGCAGGCTTCAGTATGAAATAAATAATGTCCAATATCCCTGGTGGTCCAGTGGACTGCTGTCAGCTCGATTCCAGGCTTCTGTATGAAATAAATATGTCCAATATCCCTAGTGGTCCAGTGGACCACTGTCAGCCAATCGCGGGCTTCTGTATAGAAATAAATAATGTCCATTATCCTGGTGGTCCAGTGGTCTGCTGTAGCCCGATCACGGGCTTCAATGATATAACAAAATAGTGTCAGCAATATCCATGGTGGTCCAGTGGTACCCCACCTGCCCACTGAGGCACCACCAGCCTGCCTCCCGGTCATCAGCGGGTGGCAGCACCCACCCATCCGTCGCCGCCACAGACTGACACCTTAGGTAGGCCTGTACACCCATTGGTCCACAGCGTGAGCCAATAGGTGTGTAGCCCATACCGTACATTTTCCAGATATGTGAATGGACCCATTTACATATCTGGAATGTGTAGTACAATGTAGCTGCATGCCTGTTGACTCACGCTGTGAATATCATTTGTCTGAAGTACTCTGATAATCAGTCAGTAAATGATGAAACAGCTGAGCAGGGGGGTGCCCGCACCCGCCGCTGACCAGGGAGGAGCGTGGTGGGGCCCAGTGGGTGGATGGGGGTACTGCTGGACCACCAGAGATATGGATGCTGTTTTACATACTGAAGCCTGCAATGGGCTGTGAGCAGTCCACTGGACCACCGGATAATCGACATTATTCATTTAAACAGGTGCCCCAATTGGGCTGCGAGCGAGTCCAGTGGACCACCAGGGATATCGGATATTCATTAGACAGATGCCCAATGATCGGCTGACAGCGTCCACTGGACCACCAGGGATAGAGGATGTTTTTATTTAAACAAATGCCCGTGATCAGGCATGGGGTGCTGCCGGGAGGTGCACCAGAGTTCAGGTGGCCACTCACAGGTGGCAGCTGCCATATTGTGCCCTGCAATCACGCAGCTCACCTGTGGGTGGCCAGTCATTGTTCTTTTTTTTGGCTCACCTGTGTGCAGTGCAAGTAGGGTTGTGCATGCATGGACTCAGCACATCCCGGGCTGAATATCGGGATGTGCGGGTATGCATGGGCTCACCCCACCTGCACCGCGCACATACTGATGCACTCCGGAGCATCGGATTTGTGCCAGGCACAATCCGCATTTGAATATCGTGCCAGGGCACATCAGTGAGTTGCACATGGCTCAACACTGTTGCGCCATGCACAACTCTTTTGAATATCCAGGCCATTGTATGTAGAGATTCCACTACTTAAATAAATACATTAGTTTCCAAGACTCTGACCCAAATGAATGATTAACAATGTTATCCACCCAATGGGTAAATAACACTGTTTAGTTTTCACTTGTCTACATCACAATCAACTTGATTGACAGCCCACTCTGCTAATCTCACAATGAATCTGCCCTTAATTGTCACACATAACACATTGTATACACAGAACATACAATGGACTGTGTTCAAATATGACACTAATTTCCATTTTTAGATGGCAGGACTTTCATAACTCACTCGTGGCTTTGCCACTCATGAGTTATGGTCCTGCCCCCTCACTAATTGAAATAAATGGCATATCTGAAAATAAGTCATTTTATATCCTCTATGTATCACACAGGTCCCCACTGCATATTCTCTATTTATACAACACATATACTCATAAATAGCAAGACAAAAAGTGTTATCATGTCCCAACCTAGCAAGGTAATATTATCTTGCAAAGTAGAGTATATCACAATGATCTAACATAGCTAGATAATATGATCTTGCAAAGCAATATATGTCACAATGCAAATTGAATCAGATTGCAGTTATTGCAATGCCAGTGCCATCAAAATAGCCAAGTGCAGCACTGAAGCTAGTATCTGAATAAAATAAAACCATTATAAATTCATTCAAAAGCACATTTAAAAAGGTATAAGTGGTAAACTGATGTTGTATAGATCAAATACACACTGGTCTGACTCAAAATACACAGTTTAAGATCACTTGTGTGGTGGTAGGACTTTCATAACACACTTGTGGTTCCACATCTCATGCACTATGGACCTGCCTCCTCATATGGGAAGATAAATTACATTTTTTAGTCAGTCTGTTGAATACCCTAAATATATATATATATATATATATATATATATATATATATATATATATACATATATATATATATATATATATATATATATATATATATATATATATATATATATATATATACACACACACACATACATATATATATATATATATATATATATCCTGTCAGTGCTTGTATGTGTGTAAAATGGGCCTCACATGCTTTCTTAGGTTTTGATAAAAAGCAAACCAAAGGTAAGCAGTTTGCAGCTTAAGAATGTCAGCAATTGAACTCTTACATGCAAAACATGCCCATGGGGGGGGGGGGTATTTGAATAGATTATAGACAGAGAGTGACAGAACATTGTCAAAATAAAAAAGGCAACAGAATATGCTTGTTTCCAACCCTGATAGAATTAATTATACGAAATGTTTTCATGCTGCGCTTACATAAATAATTATATGAAATGTGTTCATGCTGCACACATAAAACTACCCACATGATATACATGCTGCAAGTATGATTTAAATATTAAATTGGAACCTATTGCATGCATATGTCATGTGTGCAGCAAGCAAGTGTGGAAACCATGATTTTTATGTTAAATTGGGAAAGACTGCATGCATGTGGCATGCATGCAAAAAGCAAGTGGTGACTGATAACTGCACACGTAAATGTTAAGTGACTCGCTCAGGATCACACCATACACAAATGGGAGCTGATGAGATTCAAACCCAAGTCTTCATGTTTCTAAGCTTGTAGTTCAGTGATTTTAACCACTAAGCCATACTGTCTTCACACATATGGCTCACTTGTACTTCAATACATGCTGTATCTTACTACATCTGCCGCATGCAGCATGCTTGTAGTCACTGTTACACATTTCAGTTTTCTTTTTCTTACTCATCTACGTTTCACAGTTGAACTGTAGTACACATACCAATGGAAACACATGTGGTTTTTCCCACCCCCAATACACAAACATACCCACAAAACCATGTAATTACTTCTGTCTAGCCTGTAATCCTACTATTTTTCTCCATAGTTTTGAATATTTCTACTAAACAGGCTTTAGGTGCAAACACAATAGTAGCAATAACTCAACACACACACACACACTTGGTCAGATCCTCCCATGCACACACACTGTAGCAGGTATGGTCACACTGTTACTGACAACCCACTAAGTATAGATATAAGTAAAAAGTCTCTTACCTGAGTACTAGGAAGCCAAAGGCAGGAGTCTTTAAGAGATGATGTCCATGGGTCAAAGTGCTGGGGTATACCCCCTTGAAATAAATGGAGTTATTTTCTATTACTATTTTATATGTTATGATGGCAAGTTGGACAATAATGAAGGCCACTGTTCTACTTACAAAGCTCTTATTAGTCTAGTGGTGGCCTCATTAATCTCCAACTCTCCATCAATAATATATAAAATAGCAATAAAAAATACCCCATTCATTTCAATGGTGCACACCTCACAGTCTCCTTTGTCCTTTGTCACAATGTGCCTGGTGTGGGGATGTGGAGGTAAGCTTCTCTGGGAGGGAGGGGACATAAGCCTGACTATAGACGGGCTCCAATAGTCTGTGCATACCATACCACTTAACCATCTGTGAATGCAAGGGGCAGCTCTAGAATGTCTGTAACATCTCTAAAAGGTACAACTTATTTGGTTTGAATAAAAAGTGATATGCAAATCAGGAAACATTCAAATGTATACGACTCATCTGTATATACCCTGGAGCAGTGCATCAGATTTGGGCTTAAACCCACCCATTTACTAACCAACTTTTTTCCTGGCTGAAGTTCTACCCCACCTCCCACCCCACCCTGAAAAGAACTTTGTCCAGATTTTTCTTCATGACTCCATTCCATTCAATACCCATCCCCTATGGAAAAGCACCCAAAGGTAAACCGACTTGAAAAACACATCAATATATCAGTCCTTCCTCCCTCCCTCCCCAATCCCCCTGTAAAAAAATTATTTACTTTTACTTACCCGACCATATGGCCAGAACCTGCAGCCCACTCCCCCTCTCTCCTTCTGTCAGAAGCTGGATGATAGAACCAACCATCACAGGTTCCCAGTGTGATCCGTGACCAAGTCACCTCGTTATCCGAACCCACCCAATCTGGGTTGCTTGCTTCTTGCTCAGTTGCTGCTGTTGCTGCTGCTGCACTGAAACATTGAAACATAGAAGTTGATGGCAGATAAGGACCGCAAGGCCCATCCAGTCTGCCCATTTCTTTTTCTACCTTATAAATGTGCCATCAGCCTTTGCTCTGTCAGTGACCTATCGATTCATACTCATCTGTATTGCTCCCTTATGCCTGTCACATGCCTGTGTGAAGCCCTGCACTGTATTCATAGCCACCACTTCCTGAGGTAGACAATTCCATGCATCTACCACCCTTTCTGTGAAAAAGAATTTCCTCACATCACCCCTTAACTGGCATCCCTCTAATGTCATGCTGTGTCCTGTTGCCCTGCTATTTTTCTTATATTGAAACATGTTAGACTCTTTCACCTTGTTAATGCCCTTAAGGTGTTTTAATGTTTCTATGATATCACCTCTCTCCCTCCTTTGCTCAAGGGTATACATATTGAGCTCTGTTAATCTGTACTCATATGTCTTCTGATGCAGTCCCTGCACCACTTTGGTTGCCCTTCTCTGGACTGCCTCAGTTTGGTTAATGTCCTTGTGAAGGTGTGGCTTCCAGTACTGCACGCAGTACTCCAGGTGGGGCCTAACCAGTGTCTTGTAAAGAGGGATTATTACCTCCCTCTTACAACTTGTGATATCCTACTACTACACTGCACTGATCAAGGCCTATGAAGGCCACTCACACTGCTGTCACCTCTGCTGCTAAGCCCTAGCTTGCTGCTGCTGTGGGGACTGTGCTGTTTTTGCAAGGTGAGCCTAGCAGAATAAGTAGGTAACCTAATCTTGAGTTAGCTTTTAGCTTATCCTCTGCCCCTTCAGCCATAATGGAAGGTGGAGACTCACTAAGAGTAGAATAACAAAACTATAAAAGACAAAGAACCTCTGTGTGCAAGCACTGAGGCAAAGGTTACCCCAAAGGGCATTTGGCTGAGAAGCCAAGTTTCAAAGAAATACAAAATCACACATGCCCCCACAATGCAAAGCACCATGGGCTGCATATGCACATCACCACAGAATATTATGCTATGCTGCCACAGCACTGCTATTGAGACTCCTCAAAGCTGTAGTGTGCAGTCTGTCTACTCTGTGGTGGGAAAGACAGTGTCACACTTGCAAGGCTTATACACTCTTTTTGGCTAGAGCTCATCCACATCACATGTGATTGTGCCACTGCTAATAGGGAGAGAGAGTGGACAACACAGTACAGACACAGTCAAGTCTAAAGAGTACCTGCAGCATGAGCACACACAGGCCAGGTGGACACTTATTTGTGCAAAAGATTAAATCCAAATTTAAAGCTATTATTGTCACACCATAAGAACAACCTAGGCACAAATACTGGGGGGGGGGGCCACTACCCCCTTCTGCCCTACCTACTGTAAATGGCACCCCTGCTTAATGGTAGAAATGCATTCTCAGGTGCTAATGCAATGTTTTCCACTGTGTTCTGAGGTACTGTATCTCTATGTTTCATGATGTATCCTGATCATTATGTGGGTTAGTGTCCTCATTGTCACTCATTTTGAGTGTCCATGTCCCTCATTTTAGTAACAAAATGTGAGGTATAGTGCATGTTTCAAGACCCTTCTCAGCCAAAGAGTGCTGAGCATGGCCATAGTGTATACATTCAATACAGAATGACAAAGGGAAGTAAGTGAGCCAAAACAGTCATGAAACACATTTATAGCACTAAATATGCATAGAGTTTGCATGGTCCAAAACAAAAGGTCAGGTTTCACAACACAGAGGCCCTTCTTCGTACATCTGGAATGGAGGATGCTGAATGGCTATATCCTAGGCATTTAATGCAGTAAACAAACAATTCTTTACAAACTGATGGCGATTTACTGACAAAATCAAAAGCCATTAAACAACTTACAAAGGATCAGAATTAATGAGTTTACCTAATTTTATGAGAATTCAAATAAAATGTATTTTAATGACTCTAATTGCTAGCAGTGGTATAAGAAATAGAAACTGATGTGTTTTTTATATGAGATTTGCACCAAGCTTAGCCGCTGCACACATGGCAAGTGTGCAGCTTGTGAACCTGATGTGATGTTTAAATGATGTTCACACCAGCTTAACTGCTTCACTCATGTCAAGCTTGCAGCATGCAAACCTAATTTGCTTTTTAGACCTGGTTCGCTTAGGATCACTTGTTGTATGAGAACCGTATGCAAACATTGCACAATTAAGCATGTGGCATGCATTCTGCATGTACACAGCACACCTATATTTCTTTATGGGTGCACACATAAAACTACCCAAGTGATATGCATGCTGCATGTATCATTTAAATGTTAAATTGGAACCAATTGCCTGCATGCAGCAAGCAAGTGTGGAAACCATGATTTGTATATTAAATTGGGAAAGACTGCATGCATGTGGCTCACATGCAAAAGCAAGTGGTCACTGATAACTGCACACATAAAAGTTAATTGAGTTGCTCAGGATCATGCCATATACAAGTGGGGCTGATGAGATTCAAACTCAAGTCTTCATGTTTCAAGTCTCCTGGTTTATAGTTCAGTGCCTTGAACCACTAAGCCATACTGTCTACACATATTGGGTCACTTAGTTATACTTCAACACATACTGTAGCTGACTACATCTGCATGTAGCGGGCACTTATTGTGGAAAAGATTAAATCCAAATTTAATGCCATTGTTGCCACACCATAAGAATAACCTAGGCACAAATACAGGGAGGGGAGGCAACTGCCTCTGCCCTACCTAAATGGCGCCCCTGCTTAATGGTAGAAATTTATTCTCAGGTTCAAATGCAATGGTTTCCGCTGTGTTCTGAGGTACTGTATCTCCATGTTTCTTAATGTGTCCTGATCATCATGTGGGTTAGTGTCCCTCATTGTTCCTCATTTTGAGTGTCCATATCCCTCATTTCAGTGACAAAATGTGATATATATGGTGCATGCTTCAAGACCCTTCTCAGCACAAAGAGTGCTGAGCACGGCTATAATGTATATGCTCAGTACAGAATTTCAAAGGAAAAGTAAGTGAGATGAAACAGTCATGGAGAAACACATTTGTAGCACTAAATATGCAAAAGGGATTTGCATGGTCCAAAACAAAAATGATAGGCTTCACTACACAGAGGCCCCTCTTCATACATCTGGAATGGGGGATGTTGACTGGCTATATCCTAGGCATTTAATGCAGTAAGCAGTCAATACTTTACAAATTAATGGTGATTTAATCACACAAATCAAAAGCTATTAAACAACTTGCACAAGGATCAGAATTAATGAGTTTATCTAATGTTTATGGGAATCCAAATAAAAATGTATTTTAATGACTTTTAATTGCTAGCAGAAGTATAAGAAATAGAAACTGATGTTTTATTTAGATGAGAGTAGTACCAGCTTAGCTGCTGCACACATGGCAAGCATGCAGCATGTGAACCTGATGCAATGTTTAAATGACGTTCACACTAGCATAATTGCTGCACTCATGTCAAGCATGCAATACATGAACCTGATGTAATTTTTAGAAGATGCTTACACCAGCTTACCTACTGCACACATGTCAAGCTTGCAGCATGCAAACCTGGTTTGCTTTTTAGACCTGGTTCACCTGGAATCACTTTGTGTATACGAGCTGCATGCAAACATGGCACAATTAAGCATGTGGTATGCATTCTTCATGTACACAGCACACCTATATTTCTGTAAGGAAAGGCTGCTTCATATGACACACTTTTTAAAGAATAAGATTGACTCATGCACAAGGAAAAGGAGGACACTCTCTGATTAATTGGAAGTGCTCCCTCCATTTTAAATTAACATCAGTGGGCATTTCAAAACATACTGTACATACAAACAATAAAGGCCTCTTCTAGAGCCTGAGACTCAATTATCTCACTGCCAGGGCAAGCAGAAGAGATTTCACTGATAAACATGTAAAGAAAGAGGGGGAATTTTTGTTGTCAGCAAAGAAACAGTTGTAATGAAAACTATAAACAATACTCAATGGCCCAGATATTCAAACTGCACCCAAAATGGCGCAACACACGAACAAGCACAAGTCAATTGCATATATACGCCAACAGACAGCGATATTCAAACATGGAGCAAAACAAATTAGAAGCAACAACGTCTGAATATCACACAAACTGCGCCATAGCACAACCAGGAAGGGGAAGCTGAGCAGAAAGGTTGTGCCATAGCGCAACCAGGAAGGGGAAACTGAGCAGAAAGGGTGCGCCATAGCACAACAAGGCTAGCCCAGCTGAGCAGTCCAGAGGTGCCATAGCGCAAGCAGAACCCCTCACCCCAGCAGAGCAATGGAACTGCACAACCAGGGAGGCAGGCTGGGGCCCACCGCAACGGTAAGCTGGCCACACAGGGCACAGGAACACACTGCAGAACCAACAAGACACCTGCACACCCCAAGCACAGCATCACTGGGGGTGGGATGGATGATCCACTGGCCCATGGGGACAAGCCAACAAAGCACAGCAGGGCCATGACACCCCAGCACAACCACTGGCAGGCTGAGACTGCCACACACAGGGGGTTGACAACCACAGTGCACATCAGCCCCCCATATGCACAGCACACCCTGCACCGTGACCCCAAGACACCACCCATGTGCAGTGACTGGCACTGCAGGAAACACCATGCATCCCCCGCACACGTCAACCTCGTGTAGCAGAGAACCATACAAGCCAGACCCACCCTGTGCACCCAGCAGTGGGCGGCAGCAGATGGCAAGACCAACAGAAAGTCACTGCCACACTGGAGACACCTCCCCATACACACGCACACACACACACACACACACACACACACACACCACACACATATACCCAGGACCATACCACCCCAGATGGCATGCACACCACTGCAACTGAACAACCATAGCCAGCTGCAAATCAGAGACCATCACAGTATTCATATCAAAATATATATATATTTAAAAAATGGAAAGTACAACAAGAACAACAACAAAACTATTTACAAGGGGTAGGGGTACAAGATAGGGGTGGGCAAGGGTAGGGATGAACAACTGGAGGAAGGCAGGGTGGGAGGGATGGGAGAAGTGGGAAGGGAAGCTGGCCTAAGGCCTAGCAGGCTGGTCCTCCGCTGCCTGGTGCCGTCTCGCTTGGCTGTGTCTCCTCCATAGCCCATGGCACTGGATATCTTGGAGGATGTTCCAGTTCTCCAGGGACACCTGGGTCAGCTGGTGCAGTGCCTGCTCAATCCTGAGACACGATGAGAGCCTAGGAAAGGGAACACAGTCAATGGCTGTGACTGACCACAACCCTGAACACCACCCAACCTGCAAGGCATATAGCCCAATGTCCGCACCTGTGATGGTATGCACCCACCCACAGTGACCATGCATGACAAGCCCAACCAGGTGGCACCAGCTATGTGCACCACTGCACACTCACACTGCCCATGTCCATCACAGCACAAACAAGGCTGTCAAGTGACGTGGCAATGTGGTGGGATGCCAGTTCCCAGCTATGTGCCCAGTGCATGCATGGACCACCAGTGGCGCACACACAGGCGTGCAGTGACACTGGACAGTGATGAATGTCACCTGTGTCGTGCATGGTTGTGTTGTCCATGGCTGGTGGTCATGCCCCCCCTCCAGCATGCAATAGCATCCATGATGTAATGATACTCACACTCCATGAGCAGCTGTGGCTGCTGCTACTGCTGCTGCTGCTGTGGCCCACCCTCGCAGCACCACCATCTGCCACCGGGCCCTGCCACGGCCCTCCTCATCCCGTGCCTGCATCCTCTCTGCCCGGCCTGTGGGAGACAAATGTTGAGAAAACATCAGTGTGACTCCAAAGCAGACTGCCCCTGCCCCAGTGAGTGTGCCTGCCCACACAGCCAGACCTATGCATCTCACACCTGCACACTCTGACACAGCCAACCATGGCAGAGCCATCACCCATGCACAGCCACCAAACACACTCACACTCCCACGAGAATACAGGTGCATAGATGGTACACCCACCTGGCCTAGGCACAATGCCCTACTGGCATGTGACCGTAGTCTGTGTAGCAAATCTGGCTCCCTCCTGTGGAGGTCACTGTACCTGTGCCTTCACTGCTCGGCAGACCGGCGCCACCCTGTGACCCCCACCAGGTCATTGGCCACCTGCTGCCAGACCTGGGTTGGAGCCATGGTGAGGGGATCCTCCCCATACAGTGCCCCATAGTGGGGCTCTACCAGGGCCACCAGGTTGGCCACCTCCACCGGTCTCCATTGGAGTACCTCCTGCGTGCCATTGTTGTATCTTTACAGCAGGCAATATGGCACCCCACAGCGCGGCAACCCCACGTGGAAATGTTGAGCAATAGACCACCATAGGTCCCAATCGCGCTGTTCGTACAGCGCCGTCGGTTCACATAGCACTGTCACCAGACAGTGCAATAGGGCTGTACACATGGCAGCCGAACTGTGCTAGGGGGCAAAGGTTGGACACCAGATCAGGGGTCTATGACGCAAGGCCACGCACAGCGCCATATGACGTCTACGCATCCTGCGTGACCGACCACCTGCGTTCCAATGCCACAGTGGACTATTGCGCAGTAGTGCCACAGTGCCATATGGTGCCCATTGCTGTAGCGCCACTGGCACAATGGTGGCCATGGCCTGAATTGCCGATCGCGCACAGCACGTCATCAGCGCGGCAGATGCCTGCGTAAGCTACATGGGCATGCACAATGCAGTGTACCACACAGTCACAGATCTGCGCCATTGGCTCAGCCGGCTCAACCGTATTGCGAAAAGCGCAATAGCGCGATATTCAGCCGACACATGCAAATCATCTGATCAGCTATTCAAAGGCGCGGTGGCGCGATTTGCATCTCATTACAGTTACTCCACTCCTAATTTGCATGCATTGCGCTATAAATGTGCGACATTGGGCTGCACTGGCCAGATTCGGTTACTGCAGGTGAGAGGTGGGTTGCATGCTGTGGGATGTTCTGGACAATGGGCATGGGATAGCGCTGTAGACTGCACAGTGACAGGTGTCCACTTCCACCCATACAGATCGCCATGACCGAGCAGAGCCAAGGTGAGGTGAGGATGGTGGGTGAAGGAGGAGGCCCAACTTCCACCACGGCAGAGACAGAGGCCCTCTTCCAGGCCTACCTGGAGGAGGTCACTACTGAATGGATGGCGGGAACCCTCAGGCCTGCAGCGGCTGCATGAGGAGGGGTAGCTCAGGCAGTGAACCTGCATGGAAGCCACCAGCGCTCCATGCAGGAATGCAAAAGAAGATTGGGACAGACCGCAGGAGGGTGAAGAAGAAGGTGGCAGCCCTCAGGGCAGCACTGTGTTGGCACTGGCGGGGCCAGCCAGCGTGGTGGAGCTGACCCCAGCTGAGGACCGACTGGCTGCATCAATGCAGTGCAGTGCTATTGAGGGCATACCAGGAGGTGGATTCCAGACAGGTGGAAGCCCATCACTGCACAGTATGACATGGTGGTGGTGTTGGGGGAAGGTTGTTCACATGCACTCCATGTCCTCTCTTTCTGTTACAGATCCAGTTCATCTTCAGGGGATGGTGGTGGTGGGTCCAGGCAATGAGGATGACCTGCTGGACATGGAGGAGGGTCCATCCACCTCTGTCGCCAGCCAGCATGCACTGCACCAGCATGCACGCTGGGCTGCCAACTCTGGTGTCGGTGAGTTGGGTGTGGGGGGGTGCACAGCCTGTGTCTCAGCAGTCTGGCATGCAAGCATGCCAGCACGCTGTGACTGTGGCTGTAGCACGTACCTGCACCATTGATGATGCAAGGACTGCAATGGGCAGTGACATGTGTGTCCCATGAAGGCACACACAGCAGGCCAGCACGCCCCTGGGCCTAGCTACACAATGTAACATACGAATACATAAATTTGCCAGCAGATAAAGGCCTAGAGGTCTATAAGTTCTGCTCGAATGTGCAGCTAGCACCCTTATTCTGCAGCTGCCCCTCCCTTCCACCCTTCCCCTTCATTAACCCTCCCCCTTGTCCTGTCCCATCCTCGTTTGAAGCAGTCCACTGTTCTACTGCATACCACTTCTGCAGGTAACGCATTCCACCCAGCCACCACCCTCTCTGTAAAAAAGTGTCTCCTCATCTCCCTCCTGAACCTTCCTCGCTCCAGTCTCATATCATGGCCCCTGGTGGCCCTCCCCTTACTTTGAACAGCCCCTCTGTACCTGTCTTGTTTATTCCTTTCATGTATTTAAAGGTTTCAATCATGTCCCCCTGTCTCTCTCTCTCCAGTGAGTACATGTTCAACTCCTTCAACCTCCCTCATATGATAAGTCCCCAGACCCTTGATCATCTTTGTCGCCCCGCGCTGCACTCCTCCAGTAACTTAATGTCCTTTTCAGATACGGACGCCCAGAACTGCACGCAGTACTCCAGGTGTGGTCTAACCAGACCTATACAGTGGCAGAATCACCTCCTCCTTGAGGATATACCCTTACAATACAACCCAGCATTTTGTTGGCCTTTGCAGCTGCCTTCCTACACTGTGCCGAGTTCTTTATTGACCCTGTGATGAGCACCCAGATCCTTCTCCTCCTCTGTCTGGGCTAGCTGCACTCCTAGCTGGTAAGTCCTCCTTGGGTTCTTCATCCCAAAATGCATCACCTTGCACTTTTGGCATTAAGCCCAGTTGCCAGGTGTCTGACCAGGTTTCAAGCTTTTTGAATCATCCTACAACCCCTGCCATCCCCTAGGTCATCCACCACCGCGCCAACCTTGGTATCATCAGCAAACAGACTGATCTTGCTCTTGATGTCCCATGATATGTCTGCAATGAATATCCCAAACAACACTGGTCCCAACACGAGCCCTGTGGGACACCACTCGTCACTGCCCTTGGGTGTGAGGCTCCCACCCACCACCACCCTCTGTTGCCTTCCCTGCAGCCAGTTTCCTACCCATCTCACCAGCATTGCACCTGCCCCTGTGCCTACTAACTTCCTTCCCAGCCTTCCATGTGGCACTGAGTCGAATGCCTTATTGAAGTCCAGATACAGGACATCCACTGCATGTCCCCGGCCCAGTTGCCCAGTTACCCAGTCATAGAACCCGACCAGGTTGGTTTGGCAGGATCGCCACCGATGAAGCCATGCTGTCTGCTGTCCCGGAGTCTCTGGCCTCTAAGAGGGCCACCAGCCTCTCCTTCAGGATAGTCTCCATTAGCTTACCCACGATGGATGTGAGGCTCACTGGTCTGTAGTTTCCTGGTTCATCCTTGGGGCCACTCGTGGAGGGGGCACCACATGAGCCATCCTCCAGTCCTGAGGCACTACACCAATGTAGTAGAGGCATTAAATAGGTTCGCCAGGTCCTGCAAGGACCTCTGCCAGCTCCTTCAGTACCCTGGGTGGATGCCATCTGGGCCTGGTGCCTTGTCCACCCTCAGTGCCTTCAAACCCTCTCAGAACTCTGTCCTCCATGATTTCCCATCTGTCACCACTTCCCCCTCGTCTGCCATTCACCCATCTTGGGTGTCACCCCTCTTCTCTTTAGTAAATACTGAGCAGAAGTACTCATTTAGTGCTTCTGCCTTATCACTACTCCTGCTTCCACCCAACCCCTCCTTCCTAATCCTTACTATGTGGTCCTTGCAGCTCCTTTTCTCCTGATGTACTAAGAAGTCCTTCTCCCCTTCTTAATGCCTTGTGCCAGCCTGAGTTCCGTAGATGCTTTGGCTCCCTTCACTGCCCTTGTCACCTCCTTCAGATTCTGTCAGACTCCCTCTGTCCTCCCCCCCTGTTTTCTTGTATTTCTAAAGGCAGCTCTTTCTTCCTTACCTTTTCCATGACCTCCTTGCTCAACCAGCTCGGTTTCTTAGCTCTAGCTTCTTGCTCTGGGCTTTGCAGCAGGTTTGGTTGCCTCCACTATCCCCAACTTTATGAGCTCCATCTCTGGTTAGTATCCATACTAGATTGAATTCTGGCCAGGTACCCTTTACCACTTCCCCATCCTCCCAAAGTCAGCCCCCTGAAGTCCAGCACTCTTGTGCCAGATTCCTCCTCCTTGCCCATATCCAATGTGAGCCATACTGGTGGTGGTCACTCCCTGACAGCGGTTCCTCCTGCTAAGTTCTCTCAAAAGTCCCCATTTGCCAGCACAAGGTCAAGGGTATTCCCTAACCTGGTTGGTTCACTGACCATTTGCAGCAGGGAAGCTGTCCTGGAAGGCATCCAGCAGTACCTGCTCCTTCTGTTCCTGGTTGTTGGGGTGCTCCAGTCCACTTCTGGCATGTTGAAGTCCCCCACAATCACCACACTACCCTTCTCGCAGGTCCTCCTGATCTGTCCCGCTAGTTCTCTGTCTAACTCCTCCATCTGAGATGGTGGCCTGTACCCACTCCCATTCTAAGACTCCTATTCTTGAATCCTGGTTGCACCAAGTGACTCTGTACTGCCCTCCTCTCCTTCCTCCCTTACACACTTCAGTCCTTCCTTCACATATAGTACCCCCCCTCCTCTCCCAGTCACCCTGTCCCTACGAATAACCTGTACCCTGGTACAGACAGGTCCCAGTCATTATATTGGTGGCCCATGTTTCCGTGATGGCTGCAATGTCCACCTCTCCCTCTGCCATGAGAACCTGCAACTCTGCAGTTTTCCTCCCAAGGCTCCTAGCATTAAGGGTAACCACCTTCCACCCTTTCCCTCCTCCCATCCTGCCCTCCTTTCCTAGCATCACCATTAGTACTAAGTGCCATTTGTCCTTTGTCACTGTTATGGGGGTAAGCTCATGATTTCCCAACCTGTGGTCCCTGCATATCTCTTCCCAACTGCCACCCCCACTCCTAGTTTAAACTCAAACTTCTCTATATATTCTTCCATCTCTGCTTCAACACTTTCTCTTCCTCTCACTCAAGTATAGTCTGTCCTTGGCATAGAGACTACTGTCCTCCCAGGTCCTCCCCCACCCCCCACAGCCCATACCCTTTAGCACAACACCAGGTTCTTAGCCATCTGTTAAATTCCTCTATTCTCAGCTTTCTTGTTGTGCTTGCCTTTGGCAACGAAGTATCTCGGAAAAGTTACTGATCTTCCTGCCCCTCACATAATTGTGCTAGTTCTCAAACCTCCTCTGGACTATATCCACTGTCTTGTCAGCCAGGTCGTTTGTCCCAAGATGTATAATTAAATGAGGCTTGTCCCACCCTTCTAGCATATTTCAGAACAGACTGTCCCACCTTTCCGCTGTCATTCCTGGCAAGGCCTCCACCAAATGCGATCATGCCTCCGCCTTGCTACCCCACCTAACTCTCTTAAGTATTGAGTCCCCCAGCACTAAGATTCCACCCTCTTACTCCCTGCTTGCTTCCTTTCATCTCCTCCCTCATTTCCAGCTCCTCTTCTTCCTCCTGTACCTTATTATGCCCTTTTACCCCTGTTGCAGTTCTCCAAGCAGAACTTCCCAGCTCCAGTTTGGTCCAGGCATTTTATCAATTACTCCTCTAATTTCGTCACTTCCTCCTCCACCTTCTTCCTCTCTAGCAGTACAAACTATTTTCTGAAGATCCTTCACAAATGCCTGCTCCTCTCTCTGCATAGTAACCTGTTCTCGCCTTTCCACCCATGACTTTTGCCACTTCTTCGCCTCCCTCACAAGTCCCTATTGCCTCCTTCCATTTGACTTTTGTCTCCTGACCTGGTTTCCGAGCAATCGTCTCTTCCTGTCCTGGGCCCTTTGTCTCTGCTTCCTTCTTCTGAGCCTCTCCTCACCACTGTTGGCTTAAATTGCCCTCCCTCATCTCCCCTTCCTCCTCCCTCCAGTATTGGGCTAAACCCACCCCCAATCTGCCTTGCCTGTCTTAGTTCCTCCTGCAGACCCTCAACTCCTTTCTAAGTTTTTCTATGTGGTTGCACACTAAACATCCTCCTACTCTCCAGGCAATGTTTAGAAAGATTGGTGCACCGCAGTTGTTGCAGCCTACCACCCTACCCATTGCTGTCGTTGCCCACCAGCGACCCCCTACCCTTCCAGATGCAGGATACCAAACACTCCCTCAAGTCCCACTCTTCCCTCTATCAGTGCAAAACATTCTTTATGTCCTTACCTCTTTGTTGCACACGCTTAGATATGTTGAGCAACTGCTTTGTATATTCCTATCCACACTCAAAATACTTTAGAAGCCATTGCACACCTTCTTCAACTCCTACTCCCCTTTACCCAGCCCAAGTCCCTCTGAAACAATCAGGTAGCTGAGGCCTCCACTCAGACAATTAGCACCTTCCCCACTCAAAACTTTGCAGCTAGGTGAAGCCAGCAACAATGAATAAATTCTACCCAAAGAAACAGGACACCAATTCAAACAGCTTCACCAACAATACATCAAAATAGGTTTGGAATTATAAGATATAGGTCTCCAATTCAAAAAACAGACCAGTTAAATTACACCAATTATGTTTAAAGAGAAGAAATAGGCCTCTACAAATGCAGCCTCCACACCGTAAACCAAACAAATGAGCCCACTTTTAGCTACCAAAACAGGTTTCAAAATTCCAACAGCCCCAAACAATACCCTGCTAGCCCCTTAGTAGTAAGAAAGAAAATAAACATTCTACCAAGTAGAATCCATGAAAAACAATGTAAAACAAGAAGCTACTGTACTGTAGATCTGATCCTGTCCCCCTTCCAGTTCCTTCTGAGAAGCCAAAGCACTGACTCCACACCTGATTCAGCTCTGCCTCCCTGCTGAGTGAGCTGGTTCCAACATGTGTGCCAGCATGTCAGCACAGTCCCAGGCTGTGCCTGTCACCACTGGTGGGGCAGCACCAGTGGCTGTGCAGGTGTCTGGCACTGTTGCGGCCACAGCAGTGGAACGAATGGTCCCTGGGGCACAGCGGTTGGAGGGGCAGCAGCATCAGTCACCCACCAGGTCTGGAGGTACAGTGTCCAGCGGTGGCACATGCCCGCCGCCCTTTGATATGCCCATTCCTGGTCCTGGTGAACAGCGCTCACCCTCAAGGGGTGTTGAGCATCAGGACCTTCCACACCCTGTGGGACAGGATGCTGTTGTGGCAGAGTACCCACTTGAAGAGCACACCCACCTGCTGCGGGAATCAGTACAGCAGCAAAGGCGGGTTGCAACATCTGTGGAGGCACTGTGTGCGGCTGTGGAGCGGCACAGCAGGGAATGTGCTCTGGACCGTGCAGCGATGGTCCACATGCGGACGGATGTGACCGCCGCCATTGACAGGCAGACCCAGGCATTGGTCGCTGTCGTGGCTGCATTGGGCACACATGCAGGTGCTCCTGTACCGCGCACCCCACACATGCACGCCTCCACCCTCGCTCCCGTGGTCGCAACACCAAGCCTGTCAACACCAGGTTCTGCTGTGGGCATCCCAAGCACCCCTGGTGCAGGTATGTTTGACATCCTACAGATCCCACTGCGGACAAGGTCGCGATCGCGCAGTGGGACCCCTGGTGGTCCATCGGTGCCACCCCATGTGGCCCCTGCTCAACCTGCCAGTGCTGTTGGGTCACGGCGGGGCCACCCATGCATCTGCGGTGGCTGTGGAATGGTGCAACATGACTGACCTGTCTCCCAGTGCGGGCCCTGTCTGGTGCTGCCCTGTGTGCACTGTGTGGATGGTGGGCAGTGCACTGGTGGGTGCCCTGCCCATCACGCCGACATACGGACCACCTGCACACCATCCCGACTGCTGTCCACAGGTGCGTGTGCATGATGATGCCTGCATTGTACTGTACACCAAGGTGCAAGGGTGCCCAGCATCTGACACACGTGCTTGACAAGTACAGGTGGTGGGTGTGGTCTGTGGATCTGTGTGTTTGCCATGTCTGTTCCTGCTCTGCTGTGCACCTGCCCATGTACGCTTTGTGCCTGGTGTGTTTGTGTGTGTGTCTCCATTTGACTGTTCACCCTCCCTGATGGTGTGTTGGTGTGCCTGGTCCCTTCAACCCCCCCTTGCCGTCAGGCACCCTGGTGTGTTACTCTGTGTGCCTGTGGGTTGTGCCAGGACAGTGTTGTCTGCACATGGCCCTTGACTTACCTGTGTTGTGAAAAATGTCCTCCGTGATGGTGTCCCGTGCAGCTGGGCCTGCTGAATCAGTTGGGGGTCCCGCCGTCCAAGGGGGGGCTGCTCATCACCATCAACACCGGTGCTGCTGGCGTCCCCATCACTGTCCCCCTCTTCAACCTGTATGGCTATCCCACAGTCATTGGCCATGTTGTGCAGGATACAACAGGCCAGGAATATCCCACAGGCCTTTGAGGGGCTGTACTGTAGGGCACCGCCGGAGGTGTCTAGGCATCGGAAGCATGCCTTGAGCATCCCAAACACCGCCGTCAATGATGTTGCATGTGGTGGCATGTGCCTCATTATAGCGCTGCTGCGATGGGGTCATGGGTGCCGACGGTGAGCAGCCATGGACGAGTGGGTATCAGCTGTCACCTGTGTGGAGATAGTGGAGATCAGTCTCATGTTCAGGTCCATTTGCCTATATCCCTGTGTGCCACTACCATGGCACCTGTGGCATTCCCACCCTTGCCCGAGTTTGCATTTCCTACATGCGCACTCACCCACTAGATGACCTGTGGGATGTCCCCACTCTCGAATCGATGGCACAGTCGGACTGATGCCATATGGAAGGCATCATGTGCTCCGCCAGGTGTGTGCACAGACGATTGATTATACGCCCAGTGGCATCACACACCACCTGGCAGTTGACACTGGGGAAACCCTTTCTATTCCTATATGTGGCCCCATCGGGCCAGGTGGTGTGAATGGCACATGGGTGCAGTCTATGGCCCCTAGCACACCGGGCATATGTGCTACCCTGTGGAACGCCTGCATGTTTGTTGTACGCTCAGCGGGTGCTGGGGAAATGGATGTGCTCCTAACATGTGGCAGCAGTGCGTTGAGGAATTGGGTGAGGATGCGATGTGGCCGACTGTGTGATGCCTGTGGTGTCCCCTGTTGGCCTCTGGAAGGTGCCCGTGGCAAGCAAGCACATGCAGGCTGTCACCTTGGTCTCCACTGACAGAGCATGACTCCGTCGTGAGGGTGCCTGCATCACATCACTGCACAGCTCACAGAGCCACCTCAGTATTGCCCTGTTCAGGCGGTACCGGCCCACGATCTCTACATCTGTCTACAGCTCAAAGCTGATGTGGGCATGGTACTGCCTGTTGGGGGCGTACCGCCGACGGGCCCATCCATGGCCACGTCCCCCTGCACCTTGCATTCTCACCCCCCTCATTACAGCTTCCATGTGGAAGCTGCCACTGTCCATCTCCCTGGCTTGTGAACCCCTCTGGCTGATGTTGCTCTGTTACCCCCACTGTCCTGACTGCTACTTCCACTGCACCAGGCAGCCCCCCGCTGGCCTCTACAGCCTATGGCCCACACTGCTTCCCTTGCCTGCCCTGGCCTGTCACTGACTGTCTTTCTCTCTCTCTCTTCCCCACTTGGCATCCCTGTGGCGTTCTTGCGCCTGTTCCTTGAGTCTTTTTATTTTGGCTCATTTCCGCTGGTGCGCAACTTCTGGCTGTTCCGCTGTTGTGCATTGCTCGAGTCTTTGGATATCGCATTGCGCTCTTTATGCATGGATCTACCCCCTTCGGTTGTGCATGCTGTCATTTGCATTGCGCTGTTGCTCAGCATGTTTTTGGTGGCGCAACTGCCTCCTGCTGAATATCGCAGAATGGCGCACTTTTGGACTTGCGCTGGCGCAACCCTATTGCGCATGGAGCAACCCTTTTGAATATCTGGGTCAATGTTTCTAATTTGTTTATGTAAGTAAGGAGAGTGAGATGATCAGGGGAACAACATTAAAATAGTTTGTGTTATTTTTTATTTAAGGTAGTTTTATTTTTAGGGCCCAGTTGAAGGCTTTTGTGGTGTAAAGGTAGCAGCCATGTATGAGATGGAAGATCAATTCTGATTGTAGGAAGACTGATGGAAAATAGTTCTAGTTGTAGGAGGACTGATTTACTCATTGTATGAAGTGGTTTAGGACCAGGATGACTGTGCATTTATAGAAATTTAATGTATGGTTAGCTGGTGTCTCTTGGCCCATGAGATTTCTAGATTTTTTCTTGTCATTTTATAAAAAAATTACAGACTGAAAAAAAGGCTGAATATGCAATGTTCTCATCCATACATTAGCACTCCATTAAAGTACATTTGGCAAAAGACTGCCAGACTGCTTTCAAGAACTCAAAATTATATTATTTTTATCATCTCGGTCAGTACATTCAGGGTCTTTTTAGTTGTTGACTCAGATTTGCTGTGGCAAACTGGAGCTGTCTAGTTAACTTTCAGCTGGCAGGAGAACAAGACAAAAAGCAACATGCTGATTTACAATTCCATCTCTCTCATTCTTATATATCATATATATATATATATATATATATATATATATATATTTACAATATTTTATACATATATAGTACTCATCCATCCATCCATCCATGTATCTATCTATCTATCTATGTAACCTCAGCCGCCTCCCCACTTGTGCAAAGAGTTTTCACCCTCTGTTGCCTGATTGATAAGATCTAATATGGTTGCTCTTATACCTCAAAATCTGATTCGAGTTAAGATAGTCAGATAGTATGATAATCATTTTCCAAATCCTACATCAGTTCCTAATGTCAGATGTCATCAGATTCAGATCTGGATAGCCTAAAATCTGAGTATCCTAATTTCCTGATAATGATCCGTCCACCCTGCAATTAATAACCCCACCTCAGTTCCTCCTCTAACCCACAACCTACCTTCTCTCCACAAGTCCACCGACTGAATACACGCACACAGAATAAATTACTACAGCTCACTTCTTATGATAAAAAATGTCCCCCACTAAATCATGACCAGTCTCCACCACCCTGGCATAAGTCACAGGGTTGGTGTCCTCCTAATTCAATAAAGAACCACACAACAAACCCAAGAGGACCTGCCTGTTCCTTTTGGAAGCTGAGAAATTGGCTATACTGCAGAGAACAAACTAGAACGCATTTGAGGAACTGGTAACTTGGTAAAACATAATATTGTAGGGACTAGGAAGGTAAGCTACACGTTCAACAGAAAGTTTAATTATTTTCTTATTGGCATTAAGAATTGCAGGATTCCATTAAAGTATAGTAATTTTATAACCAGAGGGGTTGTATATACGCTGGAGGTATGTTTGTAGTGGCTGCTTGTCTGTGTCTGTAGCTTAGTTTTTGTGGATTTACATGGTTTTCTGCTTGGAGTAACTACACCATTCTTGCTCACTACATCCGTGAAAGTCTCCTGAACTGGATTTCTGCAAAACATCACAACCAGGTATCTGCATTTTCATTTAAAATCAACTTTTGGAAGCTATCCCAAGCAAAACATAAGTCAAGCAATTAAGTCTGACAAACTCAGTGACACTAGGTCTGCTTGAATCCACATTTTCGTCTGACCTGCTCCATGATCTGTATGTTGGCTTTTCAACAACCTCTTTGAATGACAAAGAAGCATGCAGACAAAGGATTTCACATCCTGCATATGCACAGGCACAGTTCATCACCTGCAGGAATTCTAACAATTCTGTGACTCTGGACCTCAGCTGTTGATAATTTCTTTTGGCTTATTACTTAACCACCAGGTATCTACAAGATGCTGAAATCCTTTCTCCTACAAATTCTCCTTATGCTGCTTCTGCTCTCAGGAAATGTTCACCCCAACCCAGGACCACCTGGGCAGCTAGCAGTGGCACCAAGCAGAAGGACAGGGACACTCACCATGGCATCCATCAATGCCTGCAGCATCCTCAACAAACTTGACTCCCTCCAAACATGGATCCTACAGCACAACCCTGATGTCCTCTCAGTTGTGGAAACATGGCTAAACCCTAAAACCCCTGATACCTCAGTCTCTATCCCTGGCTACTGCATTTTCAGGCAAGACAGGATTGCTAAACAGGGTTGGGGCTGTGCCATCTATCTTAAGGATACCCTTATGGGTCACATCATCCCATTCCCCAGCCTGAGCAACTCCTCTCAGGTCCTCACAATCAAAATCCTCCTTGGTGCACATAACAAGGAACTCACTGTCATCTCGGTTTACCTACCCCCAAGAGACCAGGCTGCTGGCGTCCATAGCATCATGGAATATCTAAGGGTCCAGCAACATAATTCTGAAACCATAATCATGGGTGATTTTAACATTAACTGGCTTTCCGCTGAGGCCACTACCTATAAGGATGCAGCCGTGGTGCATCACCTCACTCAACTGGTCAATGCTCCCACTATGTGTAACTATAGGACAGGCTCCCTTACGCTTCTAGACTGGATTCTATCTAACCACCCTGAACGCATCTCCAATGTTTCTGTACTCCCGGATACAATAAGTGACCACTCGCCTGTCATCTGTTCCTGGTCAAACAAATACCACAAGCCCCCTCCCAAGCTTATCTATGCCAGGGTTATCAAACAAGGGCACCTCCAGCTGTTAAAATCCCATCTAACCAGGCTGAACTGGGCAGTGCTTGACTCCCTCAATGACACCAACAAAGCTCTGGACCTATTTATCAAACGTTTCAATGAAGCCTGTGACATCTATGCACCAGTGAAAAGATGAAGGTCAAAGGACAGACCAACCCCGGTTACTACTGACCTTTAACTCTGCTCAAGCACAGAGACCACCTCTGGCATTATGCTCATGCAACTCCGATGCAAGTAAACATACAATTATACAAAGCAGCCAGAAATGATTGCACCAAGAATACGAATGCTAAACGCAGCTATTACAAAGAGCTCTGACCAACTCTTGGGGCCAGGAAACAAATTCTGGAACAACATGAAAGAACTCACAGGTAAGGATCCTAAAGCACCACCCACTATGCTCAACCTTCATGGCACTCCCTACACTCGACCTAGGTATCATCACCAGCACTTTTAATAATGCATTTACAAACCTGGACAGTGTCCTTCCACCAAATTTTTTTGACGACCTCCCCTCCAGCTCCTCCCAAGTTACCCCCCAACTAGAACGTACAACCCCAAAGTTTTTTTTTAAGGAGGTCCCACCACAAGTAGCTAGAAAATACATTCAAAAGGCCATCGGCAAACAAGGGTACAGTGGTGACTCCCTTGACCTGAAACTGCTGGCACAAGTCCTCGATGAAATCTTAGAACCACTTACAAAGATCTTTAATCTCTCGCTTAGATTGGGCCATTTCCCCTCTCTCTGGAAGAAAGCCACTGTCACACCAGTTCACAAAAGCGGAGATAGGACACTGCACACCAATTACAGACCTATCTCACTCCTTCCCCCACTTTCCAAAGCGCTGGAGCGAATAGTGTCGGACCAACTAGCTGAATTCCTGGATAAGTACAATGTACAGTACCAAGAGCAGCATGGCTTCAGAAAAGGGCACAGCACCACCACTGAACTACTAGAATTTACAACCTTCATCCATGCCATGCTTGACAAAGGAATTGTGGAGGGCAGTATTTATAGACCTTACCAAGGCATTCGACACAGTTAACCATCCCCTACTGCTCAAGCAACTGTCCTCCATTGGGATCTCCAGTGATGCCCTTCCATGGTTCACCAGCTACCTTGATAATCGGATCCAACGTGTAAGGATTGCAGGGATCTCTTCGGATGAGAAACCGGTCCGCCGGAGTCCCCCAGGGGTCTATTCTGGGCCCTCTACTCTTCTCCCTCTTCATCAACAATCTCCCCAGTGCCTGCCACCAAAAAATATTACTATACTCAGATGATGCAGTCCTGTTTTCCAGCCACCATGACATTACAGTCCTTGAATCCCAGCTGCAGCTCGACTTCAATCACATCGAAGACTGGTTCAATTCTCATAAACTTGTCCTGAACCACAGCAAGACTAAAGCCATGTCCTTCTGTAACCGACAGAGCAGGCACAACTCTCTGTCCCTCACCATCAAGAACCACGCTGGGAACCCACTCAAACATGTCAAGGAGTTCAAGTACCTTGGTATTACCCTGGATAGTACCCTCTCCTATACTCGGCATATTGACACTGTTGCCAAGACCGCCAATATACGGATTGGACTACTACACAAACACAAGCACTGTATGCCTGCGGATGCCCTTAAACTAGCCATCTACAGCTCTGTCACCTCTATCATTGACTACGGCCTTGCCATCTATGGCTCTGCCCAACAAGTGCCCTCCGTAGGATCTCAGTTGCTCTCAACAAAGCCTGTAGACTACTGACAGGTGCAGCCTGACTAACTCACACCTGTGACCTCTATGCACAGGCCAGCTGGCTACCTATGCAGCAGAATACAATACCAGACCTGCTTACTTACCAAAAAGATTCTCCTTGGTCTCATGCCACCTGATGTTAGCTCACTCCTTACTACCTACAGAGGCATTCAACAAACACGTGGTGCCCAATCTCTAACCTTTCAGGTTCCCAGATGTCGTACCTCCATGGGTCAGCAGTCCTTTATCTATAGAGCTGCTCAATGGTTCAATTCCCTCAATAAAGAATCACTTTCCTCTACTACACTTGGACCCTTCAAAAGGAATCTCAAACTTTACCTCACCTCTACCACTCAATGTGACTGCTTTGTTGAACAGAGATCTCTCTAAACACCTCCCAGCTCACTCATGTCTCACAGCCCGCCTTTCCCAATCTCATTCCTCTGGCACTGGGCCTTCCTTGTGACTCCTTTCCTGCTTCACATCTCCACTGGTACAAGACATTTTCCACTACCATCGGACAGTGTCCCATTAGCCTGCAACTTCCTCTCCCGTCGCATGCCTGCAATACTAACTGCCTATGGTGCCCTCTTTCTCTTATTGTTACCGCAGCCAGCTGCCTACTCAAGCTGCTCGCTTTATGAATATTATCTCAAAGTATGTTATAACTGAGTATCTTTATTTTTTCTTTAGTTGTTTTGGTTGTTTATTGTGCATTCTTTACTACCTCTGTATGTATATTGACCCTCATCCTTTGACGTGGAACTTTGTAAACGAAGCAGTTTCTGCTCAAAGATATCTGTAATCCGAGAATTTAATAAATAAATAAATAAATAAAATACAACTGAAGTTGCTTGATTTCTGTATAGACACACAGGATTTGGAAGGATATTTGTGCAATATTTGAAGTGTCCTGCTGGCTAAGCAGTGAGTTTATCCCTGGTTTCAGATAAAGGGTGTGTGTGTATTAGAAGCAGACATAGCAAATTATCTTCACTGAAAGGCCTGCTTACATCACAGGTATCACTAGTCAATCAATTGATTCTGGGTGGGGCTTATAGCAAATTGTCTTCACTGAAAGGCCTGCTTACATCACAGGTGTCACTAGTCAATCAATTGATTCTGGTGGGGCTTGTATCACTGTTCTGTTTAGGCATACTACACAGAGTAAAGTCAGTCAGAGGACCTGCCTGTTCCTTTTGGAAGCTGAGAAATTGGCTATACTGCAGAGAACAAACTAGAATGCATTTGAGGAACTGGTAACTTGGTAAAACATAATATTGTGAGGACTAGAAGGTAAGCTACACTTTCTACAGAAAGTTTCATTATTTTCTTATTAGCATTAAGAATTGCAGGATTCCATTAAAGTATAGTAATTTTATAACCAGAGGGGTTGTAATACAACTGAAGTTGCTTGATTTCTGTGCTAGACACATAGAATTTGGAAGGATATTTGTGCAATATTTTGAAGTGTCCTGCTGGCTGAACAGCGAGTTTGTTTTATCCCTGGACTCAGTAGAGTGGTTTGTGTAGGAGCAGTGGTCTAGTACATTGTGGTGTTGGTTGACTTACTATAAAGGCAGTACTCACCAGGGTGGTGGAGCAGTGGTGTAATTGATTGTTTCTAACAGTCATCAGTGGTTGTGGCCTTCCTTTATAGCCAAGGTTCTGACATCACTTCCTCAACAGGTCTTGGAGCAGAACTGTCATATTCTTAATTACCCAGCACAGTGCATAAAGCGTAAGTATACACACACACAAAAAAAATGTGTATATTACTCATTGTATATTATAAGGAAGAGGGACATGTGGGAGTGGTGCAATGCACTGGCTGTGGGCAGCAATTTCCGGAAACATTCTGAACCTGCGTTGCTGCCCTATTTGCAGGCAACTGTCAGCTCTGAGGGAGGAGGTTGCCCACCTCCAGGCTGAACTGGCAAGGACTAAGGAGGACTCCCCCACCCAAAGAGCACCAGTTCCACAACCACTGCCTCAGAGATTGCCATGTGTGAAGAGCAGATGGACCACAGTAGGTTCTGGGAGGGTGAGGGTGGTGGAACAGAGGCGTAGCCCCCAAGTTGCACCTCTACACAAATCAAATGTCGGTCTGGCAAATCAAGGTGATGACACCCTCATTGGAGACCAAGAAGAATGCTGGAGACATCCACAAGGGAGACCCACAAAAGAGTGGCAAGGGACAACACAAGGGAAAGAAACAGCTTCTGATAGGGGACTCAATTGTTAGGGGTGTAGACCTGGGGAAGGGAGAGGAGAGGAGAGGGAAGTAAGGTGCCTGCCTGGTGCCATGGCTTGGAGGGACAGGAAGTGAATCCTCAGGATTGCAGAAGCAGCATCACAGGAGAGGAAACTAGATATCATTGTCCACCTCGGAAAAATGACCTAGCTAGGCATGAGATCAGTGCAGTGCAGGATGAATTGTGGAGTTGGGGAGGGTCTCAGACAGGTAGCAAGCACGTTACCTTCTCAGAGGTGCTGCCAGTCCATGGCAGGGGTTAGGCTAGAGTACTGCACACCATGCGGTTTAATGAATGGTTGCAAACTGGTGCACAGCACAGGGCTTTGGCTTCATTGGGGACTGGGGGTCCACCTGGAGAGATGAAGGTCTATACTGGCATGATGGTCTGCATCTGTCCAGGAAGGCAAACACGCTCCTAGGTGACAGGTTTAAAAAGCTTCCTTGGCAAGCTTTTAAACTAGCCAAGGGGAGGTGCTGATAGGAAACAGGAAAGTTCAAGCCTCCTCCATAAAGCATGGCAGGTAAATAGGAGTAAACACTGAGGTACAGAGGAGCTTGACAGATGTACTTATCTTTTTCATTTTCTTCATACAATTTACATCAAGATGACAGAAAGAACGGTCACTGTCCAATAGAAAGACTGCACCTGCTCTGACTGTTTGTCTAACCTGACATCATAATGTTCTACTTGTGACATCATCATTTCCACAACAGAATGTGATGTCACAAGCAGAGGATTGTGGTGTCTGGAGTAGACAAGATGCCAGACCAGAGGAAATTTAAGGAATATTCATCCTGCTTCCATGCAAATGTATTCAAAATTGGAAGTAGAATACACAAAATATATTTAATATAAGCAAGAAAGTAGGTGAAAAACAATTTTGTGGTTTGGAGCTCTTCAACAGGAAGCTTTATTTTTGTTCTAAATTTCATCATCAGCCAGGTGTTAAACATTTTTGTTAGATCTGATATTTATATTATATGATGGCATGAGTTATTTTGTGGGACATGAAACGCCTGGCTCAACAAAATGTAATTTATCTTAAAGTGTGAGGGCTAGATCATAACTCATGAGTGGCAGAGCCACCAGTGAGTTATAAAGTCATGCCCTCACAAGTGATGGTGTGCAGAGTTTTCTAATTCTGGTGGAACAGAATTTTGTGGAATTATGTGAAATTCTGTCAAACTTCTGTCAAATTTTATTAGAAGTGGAATAGTGGAATTTCATGGCAGAATAATGCAAAATGAGTTTTCTAATACATTACTGAGGAATTAAATTCCACGGATCTCAATATATTCTGCAAAAATTATCACAAAATGATTTTCCATGGGAAAATGTTGTTCCATGGAATATAATTCTGCAGATCACAGCAGGTGGAATTCTACAGAATGGCCAGTGAAATTCTGCTAGAACTTCTGCTGGCAGAATGGTAATTCTGCACTAATACCACTGGCAGAATTTCACATTACGCACAACACTGCTCACAAGTGTTGATAAACCATATTTTGAGTCAGACCATTGCATACTGTATTTTGCCAAATTATGGCTGCCTTCAAACTGTAGCCACACCTAAGTTGTAGCGCAGTGAATTTTGATGATCTGAACTGAAGCTGACCTTGTTTTGTAGCTACAGCTACAATACAGTGAAATATGGTAATGTAAATTGTCTTCAGGTCATTACTAGCATTTCTTGCAGTCAATATTAGATGCACAGATCCAGAGCACTATCAAAAACCAACACAGTGTGATACAACCTTTTATTACAACAGGGCAAACAGAAATACAAACATAAAAAAATAAAAATTATAGCAATCAAGCTGGGTCAAGCAAGCTTGTCATCATTACTGAAAGCTGCAACCAAAGGTTTCTTAATCATAGAATAGTGGCCTCCTCCAAATAGTAACTAGCTTCAATTGTAGCTACAGCTGAAACTATAAGATTCTAATAAAAGACACATCAGTTTATTAGTTTAACCATTAAAGCTGCTGGTTGTTTGAAGCTTAAACTGCTTCTCTTTTATTTCAACTTCTGGTTTCAGTGCTGTAGAAGGCAATTGTGATGACATTAGCATTGAGAAGATAGCTCTCTAACTGGTTCAGTTTTCCATACTACTAACCTTCCAGATATCAATTGTGGCAAAAGCAACAACATATTTTTGATATCTTGCTGTTATTGTTTTCACCAGCCAAGATATCACTTTTAACTTGTAATTTTTACCCAACTTCTGTTGTATAAAGAGGACATATGCAATGGGCTGACTCAAAATATGCAATACAAGAGGCGTACAATCAAAGGCTCCACTACTGCCGGTGGGGGGGCATGCCTGCCCTTCTCACAGTCATGCAGACCCTGGACAATCTGTGGAACAGGGCAAAGGATACAGGGGCTCCTGCTGACCTAAATAAATTCATGGAAGCTAGGGACAAATACACCAGGGCGATAAAAGCAACAAAGGCTGATTTCTACAAAGAACAGTTCAATGACAGCCAAGGTAATAGCTGGATATTCTGGACTACACTAAAGGGGCTGATGGGAAAGAGTAATAAGGCCCCACCAACCATGCTCACCACCCCTGGATGTGTTGTCACCTCACCAGTGGATGGAGTCGAAGCTTTCAATAAAGCTTTCACTGATGTAAGCTCAGAGCTCCCCATCAATCAATGCCACTCACAAACAACAGAGAAGGTCCACAAGGACATGAGCCCAACCATACCTGAATTTTATTTTAGGCATGTCACCATAAGGGATACCATCAAATACATCAAGTGAGCACTAACCAAAACTAGGATTGGCAGTGATGAAGTTGACATGAAACTGTTAGCTATAGATCTGAATGAAGTAACTCACCCTCTAAATAAAATCTTTAACCTTTCACTGAGACTCTCCAAATTTCCACAGGTCTGGAAGAAAGCCATAGTTAAACCTGTCCTTAAAAACGGAGATAGCTCTAATGTCTCTAACTATAGACCCATCTCAATTCTATCCCCTCTGTCTAAGACGTTAGAAAGGATAGTGTCTTATCAGCTCATGGAGTACTGAAACAAGTACAACCTAATGTACCTGGAACAACATGGCTGCAAAACATCACAATACAATCACATCTCTCACTGAGTACACCAACTCCTTCCACGAGGTGCTGGACAAAGGGCAAGTAGTTGGTGCAATCTACATAGACGTAACAAAAGCATTCAATCTCGTGGACCACACATTGCTAATCACTAAGCTATGCTCCCTTGGCCTTTCTAAGGAAAGCGCATCATGGTTCAGGTGTCACCTTTTTGATTGATCACAGAGAGTGAAGATAGATGGGGTTCTCTCAAGTGAGAGGAGTGTCACATTAGGGGTCCCACAGGGGTCAATCTTGGGCCCTCTACTATTTAGTCTATTTATAAACAACCTGCTGAAAGTTAATATGAAGGCAAGGATACTGCTGTACATGGATGATGCAATGATTTACCACTGCAGCTTGCAGCACCATAACCGTACTCATGAAATTCAGCATAGCTTTGAGGCCCTAGAATCCTGGCTTAAGCACAATAAACTTGCACTTAACTATAGGAAACCTAAAACAATGCTCTTCACAGGAAACACAGTAAATGTTGATCAATCCCACTCAGCTTATACAATACACTGGGTGTCGGAGCAAATAAAAACATTTTGATATCTGGGATCATCCTCGATCACAACCTCTCTTTTAAAAGAGCACATCGACAATGTTGTTCAGATGGGAAATAGGAAACTGGAGCCCTCTTTAGACAAAGGCTAAATCTTACTGAGGAAGCATGGTGCCAGGTAGTATCCAGCTCAGTGCTCTCATACATCAACTACGGTCTGTCAGTCTATGGGTCAGCCAATGACACAGTCTTGGACAAAGTCAGGATGCTGCTCAATAAAGCATGCTGCTTTTTAACTGTCTACCTATGTAACCACTAGTACACAGGCAATGAAGCTCCCCTGAACTGAATACTATGAATGTAAACTGATTTTTTTGTAATCTGTATTCTCTAATATATTTGCTGTTATCTGATGTGGAACCTTTGGAAACAAACAATGTGCGCTCAAAGGTTGTTTCTGATCATTTCAATAAATAAATAAATGTATCTTCAAGTGTGATGGGGCAGGACCTTAACACACTAGTGGCAGAGCCATGAATGAGTTAAAAAAGTCTTGCCAACCTACAAACAATGATAAATTACCTATTTTGTGTCAGACTATTATATTCCATAATTTACAACAGTAGTTTACAGGTCATAGTTTCTAAAGCTGCAATTTATTTGAAGATTTTGCTGTTTTTCTTAGTTGTTAATAGTTGGCTTAGTGTTGCAGTACGTAATGTGATGTCAGCAGCATTGTGGAGGCTGCTTTCTGATTGGTTCAGTATTCCACTGCAATGACAGTAACCTTTAAAATATTCATTGTGACAACAGTAACAACATATTTTTGATATGTTTTTGTTTCTGTTGTAACTAGCCAAGCTATCTTTTTTATCCTGTTATTCTTACCCACACTCCTGTTGTGTCTATATTTTTTTACAATATGCATGGACACAAATTCAATGTCATAAAAAATGTTATCTCCACATATGTGATAAGCTTTAGAGTCTGAAATGTATCATTCATATGTTGGATAAACACTATCTTGCAAACATTCCCCTCAAAAACACACCAAACTATTATATAAACAGGACATGCAATGGGGATCTGTGTTTTACATTATTTATACACTCAGCAGTTTGACCTCGGCACATTACTCATGGCTTATGCCACTTGTCAGTTTACCCAAGGTCAGACTGCACTTGTGTAGATAACAATCACAATGCCCAGATATTCAGACTGTGCCAGGCTGTGGGCAAGCCTGGGCACAGCGCACCTTGGCTGCGAGGGGCGCTTGACTGGGAATATCAACAGAGCTGAGCCATGGCACAGCATCGCTAATATCGCACTCCTGGCCACCCACAGTGTGCATGGCACAGTGGCACTGCACCAGTGCAAGTGGCCAGAGTGAAGCAGGGGGATGACCTAGCGCAAGTTCTGTTGTACTATGC
The DNA here is from genome assembly GCA_016271365.2 of Neoceratodus forsteri. Lineage (NCBI taxonomy): Eukaryota > Metazoa > Chordata > Ceratodontiformes > Ceratodontidae > Neoceratodus > Neoceratodus forsteri. The sequence goes on from CM028129.1 coordinate 468,286,362, forward strand.
GCAACAAACCGCGATATTCAAAAGTGCACATGCAAATGAGGCCATAAAGTATGCAAGGCACAAATGGTGCCATTTGCATGTCATTATGGCCCCATTTGTATGCAGGTGTGCTGATCCCCAGAGACTTGTGCCTGGTGCCTGCCAGGCAGCAGCCGTCGGGGACTGACGCCCCTGCACAGCGCGGCAATGTGCCCCACTGCCTGATCACGGGCATATGTTGATGTCAAGAAACGTCTAATATCCCTGGTGATCCAGTGGACTGCTGTCAGCCTGATCACGAGCTTCTGTATGAAATAAATAACGTCCAAAATCCCTGGTGGTCCAGTGGACCGCTGTCAGCCTGATCACAGGCATATGTTTAAATAAATAATGTCCAATATCCCTGGTGGTCCAGTGGACCACTGTCAGCCTGATTGCAGGCTTCAGTATGAAATAAATAATGTCCAATATCCCTGGTGGTCCAGTGGACTGCTGTCAGCTCGATTCCAGGCTTCTGTATGAAATAAATAATGTCCAATATCCCTAGTGGTCCAGTGGACCACTGTCAGCCCGATCGCGGGCTTCTGTATGAAATAAATAATGTCCATTATCCCTGGTGGTCCAGTGGTCTGCTGTAGCCCGATCACGGGCTTCAATGATATAACAAAATAGTGTCAGCAATATCCATGGTGGTCAGTGGTACCCACCTGCCCACTGAGGCACCACCAGCCTGCCTCCCGGTCATCAGCGGTGGCAGCACCCACCCATCCGTCACTGCGCTTCACAGACTGACACCTTGTAGGCCTGTACACCCATTGGTCCACAGCGTGAGCCAATAGGTGTGTAGCTCATACCGTACTACATTTTCCAGATATGTGAATGGGACCCATTACATATCTGGAATGTGTAGTATAATAGTAGCTGCATGCCTATTGACTCACGCTGTGAAGACCAATGGGCATGCAGGCCTACCACGGTGTCAGTCAGTGGGGCGCGAGGGCAGGCAGGTGGCGCCACCCGCCGCTGACCAGGGGAGGAGCGGGGTGGTGGGGCTCAGTGGGTGGATGGGGGGGTACTGCTGGACCACCAGGGATATTGGATGCTGTTTTACATACTGAAGCCTGCAATTGGGCTGTGAGCAGTCCACTGGACCACCGGTGATATTCGACATTATTCATTTAAACAGGTGCCCACAATTGGGCTGCGAGCAGTCCAGTGGACCACCAGGGATATCGGACGATATTCATTTAGACAGATGCCCACGATCGGGCTGACAGTGGTCCACTGGACCACCAGGGATAGAGGATGTTTTTTATTTAAACAAATGCCCGTGATCAGGCATGGGGGTGCTGCCTGGGAGGTGCAGCCAGAGTTCAGGTGGCCACTCACAGGTGGCAGCTGCCATATTGTGCCCTGCAATACTGCAGCTCACCTGTGGGTGGCCAGTCATTGTTTCTTTTTTTTTTTGGCTCACCTGTGTGCAGTGCAAGTAGGGGTTGTGCATGCATGGACTCAGCACATCCCGGGCTGAATATCGGGATGTGCGGAGTATGCATGGGCTCACCCCCCCCCCACACCTGCACCGCATACATTACTGATGCACTCCGGCGCATCGGGATTTGTGCCAGGCACAATCCGCATTTGAATATCGTGCCAGGGCACATCAGTGAGCTGCATATGGTTTCAACACTGTTGCGCCATGCACAACTCTTTTGAATATCCAGGCCATTGTATGTAGAGATTCCACTACTTAAATAAATACATTAGTTTCCAAGACTCTGACCCAAATGAATGATTAACAATGTTATCCACCCAATGGGTAAATAACACTGTTTAGTTTTCACTTGTCTACATCACAATCAACTTGATTGACAGCCCACTCTGCTAATCTCACAATGAATCTGCCCTTAATTGTCACACATAACACATTGTATACACAGAACATACAATGGACTGTGTTCAAATATGACACTATTTTATTTTAGATGGTAGGATTTCATAACTCACTCGTGGCTTTGCCACTCATGAGTTATGGTCCTGCCCCCTCACTAATTGAAATAAATGGCATATCTGAAAATAAGTCATTTTATATCCTCTATGTATCACACAGGTCCCCACTGCATATTCTCTATTTATACAACACATATACTCATAAATAGCAAGACAAAAAGTGTTATCATGTCCCAACCTAGCAAGGTAATATTATCTTGCAAAGTAGGGTATATCACAATGATCTAACATAGCTAGATAATATGATCTTGCAAAGCAATATATGTCACAATGCAAATTGAATCAGATTGCAGTTATTGCAATGCCAGTGCCATCAAAATAGCCAAGTGCAGCACTGAAGCTAGTATCTGGAATAAAATAAAACCATTATAAATTCATTCAAAAGCACATTTAAAAAGGTATAAGTGGTAAACTGATGTTGTATAGATCAAATACACACTGGTCTGACTCAAAATACACAGTTTAAGATCACTTGTGTGGTGGTAGGACTTTCATAACACACTTGTGGTTCCACATCTCATGCACTATGGACCTGCCTCCTCATATGGGAAGATAAATTACATTTTTTTAGTCAGTCTGTTGAATACCCCAAATATATATATATATATATATATATATATATATATAATATATATATATATATATATATATATATATATATATATATATATATATATATATATATATACATATATATATACACACACACACACATATATATATATATATATATATATATATATCCTGTCAGTGCTTGTATGTGTGTAAATGGGCCTCACATGCTTTCTTAGGTTTTGATAAAAAGCAAACCAAAGGTAAGCAGTTTGCAGCTTAAGAATGTCAGCAATTGAACTCTTACATGCAAAACATGCCCATGGGGGTATTTGAATAGATTATAGACAGAGGTGACAGAACATTGTCAAAATAAAAGGCAACAGAATATGCTTGTTTCCAACCTGATAGAATTAATTATACGAAATGTTTTCATGCTGCGCTTACATAAATAATTATATGAAATGTGTTCATGCTGCACACATAAACTACCCACATGATATACATGCTGCAAGTATGATTTAAATATTAAATTGGAACCTATTGCATGCATATGTCATGTGTGCAGCAACAAGTGTGGAAACCATGATTTTTATGTTAAATTGGGAAAGACTGCATGCATGTGGCATGCATGCAAAAGCAAGTGGTGACTGATAACTGCACACGTAAATGTTAAGTGACTCGCTCAGGATCACACCATACACAAATGGGAGCTGATGAGATTCAAACCCAAGTCTTCATGTTTCTAAGCTTGTAGTTCAGTGATTTTAACCACTAAGCCATACTGTCTTCACACATATGGCTCACTTGTACTTCAATACATGCTGTATCTTACTACATCTGCACGCATGCAGCATGCTTGTAGTCACTGTTACACATTTCAGTTTTCTTTTTCTTCTCTTACTCATCTACGTTTCACAGTTGAACTGTAGTACACATACCAATGGAAACACATGTGGTTTTTCCCCACCCCCAATACACAAACATACCCACAAAACCATGTAATTACTTCTGTCTAGCCTGTAATCCTACTATTTTCTCTCCATAGTTTTGAATATTTCTACGCAAACAGGCTTTAAGGTGCAAACACAATAGTAGCAATAACTCAACACACACACACACACTTGGTCAGATCCTCCCCATGCACACACACTGTAGCAGGTATGGTCACACTGTTACTGACAACCCACTAAGTATAGATATAAGTAAAAAGTCTCTTACCTGAGTACTAGGAAGCCAAAGGCAGGAGTCTTTAAGAGATGATGTCCATGGGTCAAAGTGCTGGGGTTTACCCCCTTGAAATAAATGGAGTTATTTTCTATTACTATTTTATATGTTATGATGGCAAGTTGGACAATAATGAAGGCCACTGTTCTACTTACAAAGCTCTTATTAGTCTAGTGGTGGCCTTCATTAATCTCCAACTCTCCATCAATAATATATAAAATAGCAATAAAAAAATACCCCCATTCATTTCAATGGTGCACACCCCTACAGTCTCCTTTGTCCTTTGTCACAATGTGCCTGAGTGTGGGGATGTGGAGGTAAGCTTCTCTGGGAGGGAGGGGGACATAAGCCTGACTATAGACGGGCTCCAATAGTCTGTGCATACCATACCACTTAACCATCTGTGAATGCAAGGGGCAGCTCTAGAATGTCTGTAACATCTCTAAAAGGTACAACTTATTTGGTTTGAATAAAAAGTGATATGCAAATCAGGAAACATTCAAATGTATACGACTCATCTGTATATACCCTGGAGCAGTGCATCAGATTTGGGCTTAAACCCACCCATTTACTAACCAACTTTTTTCCTGGCTGAAGTTCTACCCCCACCTCCCCACCCCACCCCTGAAAAAGAACTTTGTCCAGATTTTTCTTCATGACTCCATTCCATTCAATACCCATCCCCTATGGGTAATGAAGCCACCCAAAGGTAAACCGACTTGAAAAACACATCAATATATCAGTCCTTCCTCCCTCCCTCCCCAATCCCCCTGTAAAAAAATTATTTACTTTTACTTACCCGACCATATGGCCAGAACCTGCAGCCCACTTCCCCTCTCTCCTTCTGTCAGAAGCTGGATGATAGAACCAACCATCACAGGTTCCCAGTGTGATCCGTGACCAAGTCACCTCGTTATCCGAACCCACCCAATCTGGGTTGCTTTGCTTGCTCAGTTGCTGCTGTTGCTGCTGCTGCACTGAAACATTGAAACATAGAAGTTGATGGCAGATAAGGACCGCAAGGCCCATCCAGTCTGCCCATTTCTTTTTCTACCTTATAAATGTGCCATCAGCCTTTGCTCTGTCAGTGACCTATCGATTCATACTCATCTGTATTGCTCCCTTATGCCTGTCACATGCCTGTGTGAAGCCCTGCACTGTATTCATAGCCACCACTTCCTGAGGTAGACAATTCCATGCATCTACCACCCTTTCTGTGAAAAAGAATTTCCTCACATCACCCCTTAACTGGCATCCCTCTAATGTCATGCTGTGTCCTGTTGCCCTGCTATTTTTCTTATATTGAAACATGTTAGACTCTTTCACCTTGTTAATGCCCTTAAGGTGTTTTAATGTTTCTATGATATCACCTCTCTCCCTCCTTTGCTCAAGGGTATACATATTGAGCTCTGTTAATCTGTACTCATATGTCTTCTGATGCAGTCCCTGCACCACTTTGGTTGCCCTTCTCTGGACTGCCTCAGTTTGGTTAATGTCCTTGTGAAGGTGTGGCTTCCAGTACTGCACGCAGTACTCCAGGTGGGGCCTAACCAGTGTCTTGTAAAGAGGGATTATTACCTCCCTCTTACAACTTGTGATATCCCTACTACTATACACTGCACTGATCAAGGCCTATGAAGGCCACTCACACTGCTGTCACCTCTGCTGCTAAGCCTAGCTTGCTGCTGCTGTGGGGGACTGTGCTGTGTTTTTTGCAAGGTGAGCCTAGCAGAATAAGTAGGTAACCTAATCTTGAGTTAGCTTTTAGCTTATCCTCTGCCCCTTCAGCCATAATGGAAGGTGGAGACTCACTAAGAGTAGAATAACAAAACTATAAAAGACAAAGAACCTCTGTGTGCAAGCACTGAGGCAAAGGTTACCCCAAAGGGCATTTGGCTGAGAAGCCAAGTTTCAAAGAAATACAAAATCACACATGCCCCACAATGCAAAGCACCATGGGCTGCATATGCACATCACCACAGAATATTATGCTATGCTGCCACAGCACTGCTATTGAGACCTCAAAGCTGTAGTGTGCAGTCTGTCTACTCTGTGGTGGGAAAGACAGTGTCACACTTGCAAGGCTTATACACTCTTTTGGCTAGAGCTCATCCACATCACATGTGATTGTGCCACTGCTAATAGGGAGAGAGTGGACAACACAGTACAGACACAGTCAAGTCTAAAGAGTACCTGCAGCATGAGCACACACAGGCCAGGTGGACACTTATTTGTGCAAAAGATTAAATCCAAATTTAAAGCTATTATTGTCACACCATAAGAACAACCTAGGCACAAATACTGGGGGCAACTACCCCCTTCTGCCCTACCTACTGTAAATGGCACCCCTGCTTAATGGTAGAAATGCATTCTCAGGTGCTAATGCAATGTTTTCCACTGTGTTCTGAGGTACTGTATCTCTATGTTTCATGATGTATCCTGATCATTATGTGGGTTAGTGTCCCTCATTGTCACTCATTTTGAGTGTCCATGTCCCTCATTTTAGTAACAAAATGTGAGGTATAGTGCATGTTTCCAAGACCCTTCTCAGCCAAAGAGTGCTGAGCATGGCCATAGTGTATACATTCAATACAGAATGACAAAGGGAAAGTAAGTGAGCCAAAACAGTCATAGAGAAACACATTTATAGCACTAAATATGCATAAGGGATTTGCATGGTCCAAAACAAAAAGGTCAGGTTTCACAACACAGAGGCCCTTCTTCGTACATCTGGAATGGAGGATGCTGAATGGCTATATCCTAGGCATTTAATGCAGTAAGCAAACAATTCTTTACAAACTGATGGCGATTTACTGACAAAAATCAAAAGCCATTAAACAACTTGCAAAAGGATCAGAATTAATGAGTTTACCTAATTTTTATGAGAATTCAAATAAAATGTATTTTAATGACTCTAATTGCTAGCAGTGGTATAAGAAATAGAAACTGATGTGTTTTTTATATGAGATTTGCACCAGCTTAGCCGCTGCACACATGGCAAGTGTGCAGCTTGTGAACCTGATGTGATGTTTAAATGATGTTCACACCAGCTTAACTGCTTCACTCATGTCAAGCTTGCAGCATGCAAACCTAATTTGCTTTTTAGACCTGGTTCGCTTAGGATCACTTGTTGTATGAGAACCGTATGCAAACATTGCACAATTAAGCATGTGGCATGCATTCTGCATGTACACAGCACACCTATATTTCTTTATGGGTGCACACATAAAACTACCCAAGTGATATGCATGCTGCATGTATCATTTAAATGTTAAATTGGAACCAATTGCCTGCATGCAGCAAGCAAGTGTGGAAACCATGATTTGTATATTAAATTGGGAAAGACTGCATGCATGTGGCTCACATGCAAAAAGCAAGTGGTCACTGATAACTGCACACATAAAAGTTAATTGAGTTGCTCAGGATCATGCCATATACAAGTGGGGCTGATGAGATTCAAACTCAAGTCTTCATGTTTCCAAGTCTCCTGGTTTATAGTTCAGTGCCTTGAACCACTAAGCCATACTGTCTACACATATATGGGTCACTTAGTTATACTTCAACACATACTGTAGCTGACTACATCTGCATGTAGCGGGCACTTATTGTGGAAAAGATTAAATCCAAATTTAATGCCATTGTTGCCACACCATAAGAATAACCTAGGCACAAATACAGGGAGGGAGGCAACTGCTCTGCCTACCTAAATGGCGCCCTGCTTAATGGTAGAAATTTATTCTCAGGTTCAAATGCAATGGTTTCCGCTGTGTTCTGAGGTACTGTATCTCCATGTTTCTTAATGTGTCCTGATCATCATGTGGGTTAGTGTCCCTCATTGTTCCTCATTTTGAGTGTCCATATCCCTCATTTCAGTGACAAAATGTGATATATATGGTGCATGCTTCCAAGACCCTTCTCAGCACAAAGAGTGCTGAGCACGGCCATAATGTATATGCTCAGTACAGAATTTCAAAGGAAAAGTAAGTGAGATGAAACAGTCATGGAGAAACACATTTGTAGCACTAAATATGCAAAAGGGATTTGCATGGTCCAAAACAAAAATGATAGGCTTCACTACACAGAGGCCCCTCTTCATACATCTGGAATGGGGGATGTTGACTGGCTATATCCTAGGCATTTAATGCAGTAAGCAGTCAATACTTTACAAATTAATGGTGATTTAATCACACAAATCAAAAGCTATTAAACAACTTGCACAAGGATCAGAATTAATGAGTTTATCTAATGTTTATGGAATCCAAATAAAATGTATTTTAATGACTTTTAATTGCTAGCAGAAGTATAAGAAATAGAAACTGATGTTTTATTTAGATGAGAGTAGTACCAGCTTAGCTGCTACATGGCAAGCATGCAGCATGTGAACCTGATGCAATGTTTAAATGACGTTCACACTAGCATAATTGCTGCACTCATGTCAAGCATGCAATACATGAACCTGATGTAATTTTTAGAAGATGCTTACACCAGCTTACCTACTGCACACATGTCAAGCTTGCAGCATGCAAACCTGGTTTGCTTTTTAGACCTGGTTCACCTGGAATCACTTTGTGTATACGAGCTGCATGCAAACATGGCACAATTAAGCATGTGGTATGCATTCTTCATGTACACAGCACACCTATATTTCTGTAAGGAAAGGCTGCTTCATATGACACACTTTTTAAAGAATAAGATTGACTCATGCACAAGGAAAAGGAGGACACTCTCTGATTAATTGGAAGTGCTCCCTCCATTTTAAATTAACATCAGTGGGCATTTCAAAACATACTGTACATACAAACAATAAAGGCCTCTTCTAGAGCCTGAGACTCAATTATCTCACTGCCAGGGCAAGCAGAAGAGATTTCACTGATAAACATGTAAAGAAAGAGGGGGAATTTTTGTTGTCAGCAAAGAAACAGTTGTAATGAAAACTATAAACAATACTCAATGGCCCAGATATTCAAACTGCACCCAAAATGTGCGCAACAGCAGGAGCAAGCACAAGTCAATTGCGCATATGCGCAACAGACGCGATATTCAAACATGGAGCAAAACAAATTGCGCAAGCAGCCAACGTCTGAATATCACACAAACTGCGCCATAGCACAACCAGGAAGGGGAAGCTGAGCAGAAAGGTTGTGCCATAGCGCAACCAGGAAGGGGAAACTGAGCAGAAAGGTTGCGCCATAGCACAACAAGGCTAGCCCAGCTGAGCAGTCCAGAGGTGCCATAGCGCAAGCAGAACCCCCCTCACCCCCAGCAGAGCAATGGAACTGCACAACCAGGGAGGCAGGCTGGGGCCCACCGCTAACCGTGCCACACATGGGCACAGGAACACACTGCAGAACCAACAAGACACCTGCACACCCCAAGCACAGCATCACTGGGGGTGGGATGGATGATCCACTGGCCCATGGGGACAAGCCAACAAAGCACAGCAGGGCCATGACACCCCAGCACAACCACTGGCAGGCTGAGACTGCCACACACAGGGGGTTGACAACCACAGTGCACATCAGCCCCCCATATGCACAGCACACCCTGCACCGTGACCCCAAGACACCACCCATGTGCAGTGACTGGCACTGCAGGAAACACCATGCATCCCCCCCGGCACACGTCAACCTCGTGTAGCAGAGAACCATACAAGCCAGACCCACCCTGTGCACCCAGCAGTGGGCAGCAGCAGATGGCAAGACCAACAGAAAGTCACTGCCACACTGGAGACACCTCCCCATACACACGCACACACACACACACACACACACACACACACACACATATACCCAGGACCATACCACCCCAGATGGCATGCACACCACTGCAACTGAACAACCATAGCCAGCTGCAAATCAGAGACCATCACAGTATTCATATCAAAATATATATATATTTAAAAATGGAAAGTACAACAAGAACAACAACAAAACTATTTACAAGGGGGGGTAGGGGTACAAGATAGGGGTGGGCAAGGGGTAGGGATGAACAACTTGGAGAGGGAAGGCAGGGTGGGAGGGATGGGAGAAGTGGGAAGGGGAAGCTGGCCTAAGGCCTAGCAGGCTGGTCCTCCGCTGCCTGGTGCCGTCTCGCTTGGCTGTGTCTCCTCCATAGCCCATGGCACTGGATATCTTGGAGGATGTTCCAGTTCTCCAGGGACACCTGGGTCAGCTGGTGCAGTGCCTGCTCAATCCTGCGGAACACGATGAGGCCTAGGAAAAGGGAACACAGTCAATGGCTGTGACTGACCACAACCCTGAACACCACCCAACCTGCAAGGCATATAGCCCAATGTCCCGCACCTGTGATGGTATGCACCCACCCACAGTGACCATGCACATGACAAGCCCAACCAGGTGGCACCAGCTATGTGCACCACTGCACACTCACACTGCCCATGTCCATCACAGCACAAACAAGGCTGTCAAGTGACGTGGCAATGTGGTGGGATGCCAGTTCCACAGCTATGTGCCCAGTGCATGCATGGACCACCAGTGACGCACACACAGACGTGCAGTGACACTGGACAGTGATGAATGTCACCTGTGTCGTGCATGGTTGTGTTGTCCATGGCTGGTGGTCATGCCCACCCCCTCCAGCATGCAATAGCATCCATGATGTAATGATACTCACACTCCGCAAGCAGCTGTGGCTGCTGCTACTGCTGCTGCTGCTGCTGTGGCCCACCCCTCGCAGCACCACCATCTGCCACCGGGGCCCTGCCACGGCCCTCCTCATCCCGTGCCTGCATCCTCTCTGCCCGGCCTGTGGGAGACAAATGTTGAGAAAAACATCAGTGTGACTCCAAAGCAGACTGCCCCCTGCCCCAGTGAGTGTGCCTGCCCACACAGCCAGACCTATGCATCTCACACCTGCACACTCTGACACAGCCAACCATGGCAGAGCCATCACCCATGCACAGCCACCAAAACACACTCACACTCCTACGGAGAATACAGGTGCATAGATGGTACACCCACCTGGCCTAGGCACAATGCCCCTACTGGCATGTGACCGTAGTCTGTGTAGCAAATCTGGCTCCCTCCTGTGGAGGTCACTGTACCTGTGCCTTCACTGCTCGGCAGACCGGCGCCACCCTGTGACCCCCACCAGGTCATTGGCCACCTGCTGCCAGACCTGGGTTGGAGCCATGGTGAGGGGATCCTCCCCATACAGTGCCCCATAGTGGGGCTCTACCAGGGCCACCAGGTTGGCCACCTCCACGGTCTCCATTGAGTACCTCCTGCGTGCCATTGTTGTATCTTTACAGCAGGCAATATGGCACCCCACAGCGCGGCAACCCCACGTGGAAATGTTGCGCAATAGACCACCATAGGTCCCAATCGCGCTGTTCGTACAGCGCCGTCGGTTCACATAGCACTGTCACCAGACAGCGCAATAGGGCTGTACACATGGCAGCTGAACTGTGCTAGGGGGCAAAGGTTGGACACCAGATCAGGGGTCTATGACGCAAGGCCACGCACAGCGCCATATGACGTCTACGCATCCTGCGTGACCGACCACCTGCGTTCCAATGCCACAGTGGACTATTGCGCAGTAGTGCCACAGTGCCATATGGTGCCCATTGCTGTAGCGCCACTGGCACAATGGTGGCCATGGCCTGAATTGCCGATCGCGCACAGCACGTCATCAGCGCGGCAGATGCCTGCGTAAGCTACATGGGCATGCACAATGCAGTGTACCACACAGTCACAGATCTGCGCCATTGGCTCAGCCGGCTCAACCGTATTGCGAAAAGCGCAATAGCGCGATATTCAGCCGACACATGCAAATCATCTGATCAGCCATTCAAAGGCGCAGTGGCGCGATTTGCATCTCATTACAGTTACTCCACTCCTAATTTGCATGCATTGCGCTATAAATGTGCGACATTGGGCTGCACTGGCCAGATTCGGTTACTGCAGGTGAGAGGTGGGTTGCATGCTGTGGGATGTTCTGGACAATGGGCATGGGATAGCGCTGTAGACTGCACAGTGACAGGTGTCCACTTCCACCCATACAGATCGCCATGACCGAGCAGAGCCAAGGTGAGGGTGAGGATGGTGGGTGAAGGAGGAGGAGGCCCAACTTCACCACGGCAGAGACAGAGGCCCTCTTCCAGGCCTACCTGGAGGAGGAGTCACTACTGAATGGATGGCGGGGAACCCCTCAGGGCCGTGCGGCTGCATGGGAGGGGGTAGCTCAGGCAGTGAACCTGCATGGAAGCCACCAGCGCTCCATGCAGGAATGCAAAAAGAAGATTGGGACAGACCGCAGGAGGGTGAAGAAGAAGGTGGCAGCCCTCAGGGCAGCACGTGCTGGCACTGGCGGGGGCCAGCCAGCGGTGGTGGAGCTGACCCCAGCTGAGGACCGACTGGCTGCATCAATGCAGTGCAGTGCTATTGAGGGCATACCAGGAGGTGGATTCCAGACAGGTGGAAGCCCATCACTGCACAGTATGACATGGTGGTGGTGTTGGGGGGGAAGGTTGTTCACATGCACTCACATGTCCTCTCTTTCTGTTACAGATCCAGTTCATCTTCAGGGGATGGTGGTGGTGGGTCCAGGCAATGAGGATGACCTGCTGGACATGGAGGAGGGTCCATCCACCTCTGTCGCCAGCCAGCATGCACTGCACCAGCATGCACGCTGGGCTGCCAACTCTGGTGTCGGTGAGTTGGGTGTGGGGGGTGCACAGCCTGTGTCTCAGCAGTCTGGCATGCAAGCATGCCAGCACGCTGTGACTGTGGCTGTACGCATGCCTGCACCATTGATGATGCAAGGACTGCAATGGGCAGTGACATGTGTGTCCCATGAAGGACACACACGCAGGCCAGCACGTGCCCCTGGGCCTAGCTACACAATGTAACATACGAATACATGAATTTGCCAGCAGATAAAGGCCTAGAGGTCTATCAAGTCTCGCTCAATGTGCAGCTAGCACCCTTATTCTGCAGCTGCCCCTCCTTCCACCCTTCCCCTTCATTAACCCTCCCCTTGTCCTGTCCCATCCTCGTTTGAAGCAGTCCACTGTTCTACTGCATACCACTTCTGCAGGTAACGCATTCCACCCAGCCACCACCCTCTCTGTAAAAAGTGTCTCCTCATCTCCTCCTGAACCTTCCTCCTCGCCCAGTCTCATATCATGGCCCCTGGTGGCTCCTCCTCCTTACTTTGAACAGCCCCTCTGTACCTGTCTTGTTTATTCCTTTCATGTATTTAAAGGTTTCAATCATGTCCCCTGTCTCTCCTCTCCTCCAGTGAGTACATGTTCAACTCCTTCAACCTCCCTCATATGATAAGTCCCCAGACCCTTGATCATCTTTGTCGCCCTACGCGCTGCACTCCTCCAGTAACTTAATGTCCTTTTCAGATACGGACGCCCAGAACTGCACGCAGTACTCCAGGTGTGGCCTAACCAGACCTATACAGTGGCAGAATCACCTCCTCCTTGAGGATATACCCTTGCAATACAACCCAGCATTTTGTTGGCCTTTGCAGCTGCCTTCCTACACTGTGCCGAGTTATTATTGACCCTGTGAGAGCACACCCAGATCCTTCTCCTCCTCTGTCTGGGCTAGCTGCACTCCCTAGCTGGTAAGTCCTCCTTGGGTTCTTCATCCCAAAATGCATCACCTTGCACTTTTGGCATTTCAGCCCAGTTGCCAGGTGTCTGACCAGGTTTCAAGCTTTTTGCCAGATCATCCTGCAACCCCTGCCATCCCCTAGGTCATCCACCACCGCGCCAACCTTGGTATCATCAGCAAACAGACTGATCTTGCTCTTGATGTCCCATGATATGTCTGCAATGAATATCCCAACAACACTGGTCCCAACACCGAGCCCTGTGGGACACCACTGTCACTGCCCTTGGGTGTGAGCTCCCACCCACCACCACCCTCTGTTGCCTTCCCTGCAGCCAGTTTCCTACCCATCTCACCAGCATTGCACCTGCCCCTGTGCCTCACTAACTTCCTTCCCAGCCTTCCATGTGGCACTGAGTCGAATGCCTTATTGAAGTCCAGATACAGGACATCCACTGCATGTCCCCGTCCCAGTTGCCTCAGTTACCCAGTCATAGAACCCGACCAGGTTGGTTTGGCAGGATCGCCACGATGAAGCCATGCTGTCTGCTGTCCTGTAGTCCTTGGCCTCTAAGAGGGCCACCAGCCTCTCCTTCAGGATAGTCTCCATTAGCTACCCACGATGGATGTGAGGCTCACTGGTCTGTAGTTTCCTGGTTCATCCTTGGGGCCACTCTGTGGAGGGCACCACATGAGCCATCCTCCAGTCCTGAGGCACATACCACGAATGTAGTAGAGGCATTAAATAGGTCTGCCAGGTCCTGCAAGGACCTCTGCCAGCTCCTTCAGTACCCTGGGTGGATGCCATCTGGGCCTGGTGCCTTGTCCACCCTCAGTGCCTTCAAACCCTCTCGTAACTCTGTCCTCCATGATTTCCCATCTGTCACCACTTCCCGCTCGTCTGCCATTTCACCCATCTTGGGTGTCACCCCTCTTCTCTTTAGTAAATACTGAGCAGAAGTACTCATTTAGTGCTTCTGCCTTATCACTCTCCTGCTTCCACCCAACCCCTCCTTCCTAATCCTTACTATGTGGTCCTTGCAGCTCCTTTTCTCCTGATGTACCTAAAGAAGTCCTTCTCCCCTTCTTAATGCCTTGTGCCAGCCTGAGTTCCGTAGGTGCTTTGGCTCCCACTGCCCTTGTCACCTCCTTCAGATTCTGTCAGGTACCTCCCCTGTCCTCCTCCCTGTTTTCTTGTATTTCCTAAAGGCAGCTCTTTCTTCCTTACCTTTTCCATGACCTCCTTGCTCAACCAGCTCTGTTTCTTAGCTCTAGCTTCTTGCTCTGGGCTTTGCAGCAGGTTTTGCTGCCTCCACTATCCCCAACTTTATGAGCTCCATCTCTGGTTAGTATCCATACTAGATTGAATTCTGGCCAGGTACCTTTTACCACTTCCCCATCCTCCCAAAGTCAGCCCTCCTGAAGTCCAGCACTTTGTGCCAGATTCCACTCCTTGCCCATATCCAATGTGAGCCATACTGAGTGGTGGTCACTCTCTGACAGCGGTTCCTCCACTGTAAGTTCTCTCACAAAGTCCCCATTTGCCAGCACAAGGTCAAGGGTATTCCCTAACCTGGTTGGTTCACTGACCATTTGCAGCAGGAAGCTGTCCTGGAAGGCATCCAGCAGTACCTGCTCCCTTCTGTTCCTGGTTGTTGGGTGCTCCAGTCCACTTCTGGCATGTTGAAGTCCCCCACAATCACCACACTACCCTTCTCGCAGGTCCTCCTGATCTGTCCCGCTAGTTCTCTGTCTAACTCCTCCATCTGAGATGGTGGCCTGTACACCACTCCCATTCTAAGACTCCTATTCTTGGAATCCTGGTTGCACCAAAGTGACTCTGTACTGCCCTCCTCTTCCTTCCTTACACACTTCAGTCCTTCCTTCACATATAGTGCCACCCTCCTTTTCCCAGTCACCCTGTCCCTACGAAATAACCTGTACCTGGTACAGACAGGTCCCAGTCATTATATTGGTGGCCCATGTTTCCGTGATGGCTGCAATGTCCACCTCTCCCTCTGCCATGAGAACCTGCAACTCTGCAGTTTTCCTCCCCAAGGCTCCTAGCATTAAGGGTAACCACCTTCCACCCTTTTCCCTCCTCCCATCCTGCCCTCCTTTCCTAGCATCACCAATTAGTACTAAGTATTTGTCCTTTGTCACTGTTATGGGGGTAAGCTCATGATTTCCCAACCTGTGGTCCCTGCATATCTCTTCCCCAACTGCCACCCCCACTCCTAGTTTAAACTCCAAACTTCCTCTATATATTCTTCCATCCTCTGCTTCAACACTTTCTTCCTTCCTCACTCAAGTGTAGTCTGTCCTTGGCATAGAGACTACTGTCCTCCCAGGTCCTCTCCCCACCCCCCACAGCCCATACCCTTTAGCACAACACCAGGTTCTTAGCCATCTGTTAAATTCCTCTATTCTCAGCTTTCTTGTTGTGCTTGCCTTTGGCACCGAAGTATCTCGGAAAAAGTTACTGATCTTCCTGCCCCTCACATAATTGTGCTAGTTCTCAAACCTCCTCTGGACTATATCCACTGTCTTGTCAGCCAGGTCGTTTGTCCCAAGATGTATAATTAAATGAGGCTTGTCCCACCCTTCTAGCATATTTCAGAACAGACTGTCCCACCTTTCTCCGCTGTCATTCCTGGCAAGGCCTCCACCAAATGCGACTTATGCCTCTGCCTTGCTACCCCACCTAACTCCTCAAGTATTGAGTCCCCAGCACTAAGATTCCACCCTCTTACTCCCTGCTTGCTTCCTTTCATCTCCTCCCTCATTTCCAGCTCCTCTTCTTCCTCCTGTACCTTATTATGCCCTTTACCCCTGTTGCAGTTCTCCCAGCAGAACTTCCCAGCTCCAGTTTGGTCCAGGCATTTATCAATTACTCCTCTAATTTCGTCACTTCCTCCTCCACCTTCTTCCTCTCTAGCAGTGCAAACTATTTTCTGAAGATCCTTCACAAATGCCTGCTCCTCTCTGCATAGTAACCTGTTCTCGCCTTTCCACCCATGACTTTTGCCACTTCTTCGCCTCCCTCACAAGTCCCTATTGCCTCCTTCCATTTGACTTTTGTCTCCTGACCTGGTTTCCGAGCAATCGTTCTTCCTGTCCTGGGCCCTTTGTCTCTGCTTCCTTCTTCTGAGCCTCTCCTCACCACTGTTGGCTTAAATTGCCCTCCCTCATCTCCCTTCCTCCTCCCTCCAGTATTGGGCTAAACCCACCCCAATCTGCCTTGCCTGTCTTAGTTCCTCCTGCAGACCCTCAATCTCCTTCTAAGTTTTTCTATGTGGTTGCACACTAAACATCCTCCTACTCTCCAGGCAATGTTTAGAAAGATTGGTGCACCGCAGTTGTTGCAGCCTCACCACCCTACCCATTGCTGTCGTTGCCCACCAAGCCCCCTACCCTTCCAGATGCAGGATACCAAACACTCCCTAAGTCCCCACTCTTCCCCTCTATCAGTGCAAAACATTCTTTATGTCCTTACCTTTGTTGCACACGCTTAGATATGTTGAGCAACTGCTTTGTATATTCCTATCCACACTCAAAATACTTTAAGAAGCCATTGCACACCTTCTTCAACTCCTACTCCCCTTTACCCAGCCCAAGTCCCTTCTGAAACAATCAGGTAGCTGAGGCCTCTACTCAGACAATTAGCACCTTCCCCACTCAAAATCTTTGCAGCTAGGTGAAGCCAGCAACAATGAATAAATTCCCCAAAGAAACAGGACACCAATTCAAACAGCTTCACCAACAATACATCAAAATAGGTTTGAATTATAAGATATAGGTCTCCAATTCAAAAGAAACAGACCAGTTAAATTACACCAATTATGTTTAAAGAGAAGAAATAGGCCTCTACAAATGCAGCCTGCCACACGTAAACCAAACAAATGAGCCCACTTTTAGCTACCAAAACAGGTTTCAAAATTCCAACAGCCCCAAACAATACCCTGCTAGCCCCTTAGTAGTAAGAAAGAAAATAAACATTCTACCAAGTAGAATCCATGAAAAACAATGTAAACAAGAAGCTACTGTACTGTAGATCTGATCCTGTCCCCTTCCAGTTCCTTCTGAGAAGCCAAAGCACTGACTCCACACCTGATTCAGCTCTGCCTCCCTGCTGAGTGAGCTGGTTCCAACATGTGTGCCAGCATGTCAGCACAGTCCCAGGCTGTGCCTGTCACCACTGGTGGGGCAGCACCAGTGGCTGTGCAGGTGTCTGGCACTGTTGCGCTACAGCAGTGGAGCAGATGGTCCCTGGGGTACAGCGGTTGGAGGAGCAGCAGCATCAGTCACCCACCAGGTCTGGGGGTACAGTGTCCAGCGGTGGCACATGCCCACGCCCTTTGATATGCCCATTCCTGGTCCTGGTGAACAGCGCCCACCCTCAAGGGGTGTTGAGCATCAGGACCTTCCACACCCTGTGGGACAGGATGCTGTTGTGGCAGAGTACCCACTTGAAGAGCACACCCACCTGCTGCGGGAATCAGTACAGCAGCAAAGGCGGGTTGCAACATCTGTGGAGGCACTGTGTGCGGCTGTGGAGCGGCACAGCAGGGAATGTGCTCTGGACCGCGCAGAGATGGTCCACATGCGGACGGATGTGACCGCCGCCATTGACAGGCAGACCCAGGCATTGGTCGCTGTCGTGGCTGCATTGGGCACACATGCAGGTGCTCCTGTACCGCGCACCCCACACAGTACGCTCTCCACCCCCCGTTCCCGGTGTCGTGCAACACCAAGCCTGTCAACACCAGGTTCTGCTGTGGCATCCCAAGCACCCTTGGTGCAGGTATGTTTACATCCTACAGATCCCACTGCTGGACAAGGTCGCGATCGCGCAGTGGGACCCTGGTGGTCCATCGGTGTTACCCCATGTGGCCCTGCTCAACCTGCCAGTGCTGTTGGGTCACGGGCGGGCCACCCATGCATCTGCGGTGGCTGTGGAATGGTGCAACATGACTGACCTGTCTCCCAGTGCGGGCCCTGTCTGGTGCTGCCCTGTGTGCACTGTGTATGGTGGGCAGTGCACTGGTGGGTGCCCTGCCCATTACGCCGACATACGGACCACCTGCACACCATCCCGACTGCTGTCCACAGGTGCGTGTGCATGATGATGCCTGCATTGTACTGTACACCAAGGTGCAAGGGTGCCCAGCATCTGACACACGTGCTTGACAAGTACAGGTGGTGGGTGTGGTCTGTGGATCTGTGTGTTTGCCATGTCTGTTCCTGCTCTGCTGTGCACCTGCCCATGTACGCTTTGTGCCTGGTGTGTTTGTGTGTGTGTGTCTCCATTTGACTGTTCACCCTCCCTGATGGTGTGTTGGTGTGCCTGGTCCCTTCAACCCCCCTTGCCGTCAGGCACCCCTGGTGTGTTACTCTGTGTGCCTGTGGGTTGTGCCAGGACAGTGTTGTCTGCACATGGCCCCTTGACTTACCTGTGTTGTGAAAAATGCTCCTCCGTGATGGTGTCCCGGTGCAGCTGGGCCTGCTGAATCAGTTGGGGGTCCCGCCGTCCAAGGGGGGGCTGCTCATCACCATCAACACCGGTGCTGCTGGCGTCCCCATCACTGTCCCCCTCTTCAACCTGTATGGCTATCCCACAGTCATTGGCCATGTTGTGCAGGATACAACAGGCCAGGAATATCCCACAGGCCTTTGAGGGGCTGTACTGTAGGGCACCGCCGGAGGTGTCTAGGCATCGAAGCATGCCTTGAGCATCCCAAACACCGCTCAATGATGTTGCATGTGGTGGCATGTGCCTCATTATAGCGCTGCTGGCGATGGGGTCATGGGTGCTGCACGGTGAGCAGCCATGGACGGAGTGGGTATCAGCTGTCACCTGTGTGGAGATAGTGGAGATCAGTCTCATGTTCAGGTCCATATTGCCCATATCCCTGTGTGCCACTACCATGGCACCTGTGGCATTCCCACCCTTGCCCGCGAGTTTGCATTTCCTACATCGCGTATCACCCACTAGATGACCTGTGGGATGTCCCCACTCTCGAATCGATGGCACAGTGCGGACTGATGCCATATGAAGGCATCATGTGCTCCGCC
The DNA here is from genome assembly GCA_016271365.2 of Neoceratodus forsteri. Classification (NCBI taxonomy): domain Eukaryota; kingdom Metazoa; phylum Chordata; order Ceratodontiformes; family Ceratodontidae; genus Neoceratodus; species Neoceratodus forsteri. The sequence continues at coordinate 468,305,789 of CM028129.1, forward strand.
AGGTGTGTGGACAGACATTGATTATACGCCCAGTGGCATCACACACCACCGGCAGTTGACACTGGGGAAACCCTTTCTATTCCTATGTGTGGCCCCATCGGGCCAGGTGGTGTGCAATGGCCACATGGGTGCAGTCTATGGCCCCTAGCACCCGGGCATATGTGCTACCCTGTGGAACGCCTGCATGTTTGTTGTACGCCTACGCGGTGTGCTGGGGAAATGGATGTGCTCCTAAGCATGTGGCAGCAGTGCGCTGAGGAATTGGGTGAGGATGCGTGATGTGGCCGACTGTGTGATGCCTGTGGTGTCCCCTGTTGGCCTCTGGAAGGTGCCCGTGGCAAGCAAGCACATGCAGGCTGTCACCTTGGTCTCCACTGACAGAGCATGACTCCGTCGTGAGGGTGCCTGCATCACATCACTGCACAGCTCACAGAGCCACCTCAGTATTGCCCTGTTCAGGCGGTACCGGCCCACGATCTCTACATCTGTCTACAGCTCAAAGCTGATGTGGGCATGGTACTGCCTGTTGGGGGCGTACCGCCGACGGGCCCATCCATGGCCACGTCCCCCTGCACCTTGCATTCTCACCCCCCTCATTACAGCTTCCATGTGGAAGCTGCCACTGTCCATCTCCCTGGCTTGTGAACCCTCTGGCTGATGTTGCTCTGTTACCCCCACTGTCCTGACTGCTACTTCCACTGCACCAGGCACCCCCCTGCTGGCCTCTACAGCCTATGGCCCACACTGCTTCCTTGCCTGCCCTGGCCGTCACTGACTGTCTTTCTCTCTCTTCCCCACTTGCATCCCTGTGGCGTTCTTGCGCCTGTTCCTTGAGTCTTTTATTTTGGCTCATTTCCGCTGGTGCGCAACTTCTGGCTGTTCCGCTGTTGTGCATTGCGCGAGTCTTTGGATATCGCATTGCGCTCTTTATGCATGGATCTACCCCCTTCGGTTGTGCATGCTGTCATTTGCATTGCGCTGTTGCTCAGCATGTTTTTGGTGGCGCAACTGCCTCCTGCTGAATATCGCAGAATGGCGCACTTTTGGACTTGCGCTGGCGCAACCCTATTGCGCATGGAGCAACCCTTTTGAATATCTGGGTCAATGTTTCTAATTTGTTTATGTAAGTAAGGAGAGTGAGATGATCAGGGGAACAACATTAAAATAGTTTGTGTTATTTTTTATTTAAGGTAGTTTTATTTTTAGGGCCCAGTTGAAGGCTTTTGTGGTGTAAAGGTAGCAGCCATGTATGAGATGGAAGATCAATTCTGATTGTAGGAAGACTGATGGAAAATAGTTCTAGTTGTAGGAGGACTGATTTACTCATTGTATGAAGTGGTTTAGGACCAGGATGACTGTGCATTTATAGAAATTTAATGTATGGTTAGCTGGTGTCTCTTGGCCCATGAGATTTCTAGATTTTTTCTTGTCATTTTATAAAAAAATTACAGACTGAAAAAAAGGCTGAATATGCAATGTTCTCATCCATACATTAGCACTCCATTAAAGTACATTTGGCAAAAGACTGCCAGACTGCTTTCAAGAACTCAAAATTATATTATTTTTATCATCTCGGTCAGTACATTCAGGGTCTTTTTAGTTGTTGACTCAGATTTGCTGTGGCAAACTGGAGCTGTCTAGTTAACTTTCAGCTGGCAGGAGAACAAGACAAAAAGCAACATGTTGATTTACAATTCCATCTCTCTCATTCTTATATATCATATATATATATATATATATATATATATATATATATTTACAATATTTATACATATATAGTACTCATCCATCCATCCATCCATGTATCTATCTATCTATCTATGTAACCTCAGCCGCCTCTCCCCACTTGTGCAAAGAGTTTTCACCCTCTGTTGCCTGATTGATAAGATCTAATATGGTTGCTCTTATACCTCAAAATCTGATTCGAGTTAAGATAGTCAGATAGTATGATAATCATTTTCCAAATCCTACATCAGTTCCTAATGTCAGATGTCATCAGATTCAGATCTGGATAGCCTAAAATCTGAGTATCCTAATTTCCTGATAATGATCCGTCCACCCTGCAATTAATAACCCCACCTCAGTTCCTCCTCTAACCCACAACCTCACCTTTCTCTCCACAAGTCCACCGACTGAATACACGACACAGAATAAATTACTACAGCTCACTTCTTATGATAAAAAATGTCCCCCACTAAATCATGACCAGTCTCCACCACCCTGGCATAAGTCACAGGGTTGGTGTCCTCCTAATTCAATAAAGAACCACACAACAAACCCAAGAGGACCTGCCTGTTCCTTTTGGAAGCTGAGAAATTGGCTATACTGCAGAGAACAAACTAGAACGCATTTGAGGAACTGGTAACTTGGTAAAACATAATATTGTAGGGGACTAGGAAGGTAAGCTACACGTTCAACAGAAAGTTTAATTATTTTCTTATTGGCATTAAGAATTGCAGGATTCCATTAAAGTATAGTAATTTTATAACCAGAGGGGTTGTAATACGCTGGAGGTATGTTTGTAGTGGCTGCTTGTCTGTGTCTGTAGCTTAGTTTTTGTGGATTTACATGGTTTTCTGCTTGGAGTAACTACACCATTCTTGCTCACTACATCCGTGAAAGTCTCCTGAACTGGATTTCTGCAAAACATCACAACCAGGTATCTGCATTTTTCATTTAAAAATCAACTTTTTGGAAGCTATCCCAAGCAAAACATAAGTCAAGCAATTAAGTCTGACAAACTCAGTGACACTAGGTCTGCTTGAATCCACATTTTCGTCTGACCTACTCCATGATCTGTATGTTGGCTTTTCAACAACCTCTTTGAATGACAAAGAAGCATGCAGACAAAAGGATTTCACATCCTGCATATGCACAGGCACAGTTCATCACCTGCAGGAATTCTAACACATTCTGTGACTCTGGACCTCAGCTGTTGATAATTTCTTTTGGCTTATTACTTAACCACCAGGTATCTACAAGATGCTGAAATCCTTTCTCCTACAAATTCTCCTTATGCTGCTTCTGCTCTCAGGAAATGTTCACCCCAACCCAGGACCACCTGGGCAGCTAGCAGTGGCACCAAGCAGAAGGACAGGGACACTCACCATGGCATCCATCAATGCCTGCAGCATCCTCAACAAACTTGACTCCCTCCAAACATGGATCCTACAGCACAACCCTGATGTCCTCTCAGTTGTGGAAACATGGCTAAACCCTAAAACCCCTGATACCTCAGTCTCTATCCCTGGCTACTGCATTTTCAGGCAAGACAGGATTGCTAAACAGGGTGGGGCTGTGCCATCTATCTTAAGGATACCCTTATGGGTCACATCATCCCATTCCCCAGCCTGAGCAACTCCTCTCAGGTCCTCACAATCAAAATCCTCCTTGGTGCACATAACAAGGAACTCACTGTCATCTCGGTTTACCTACCCCCAAGAGACCAGGCTGCTGGCGTCCATAGCATCATGGAATATCTAAGGGTCCAGCAACATAATTCTGAAACCATAATCATGGGTGATTTTAACATTAACTGGCTTTCCGCTGAGGCCACTACCTATAAGGATGCAGCCGTGGTGCATCACCTCACTCAACTGGTCAATGCTCCCACTAGGTGTAACTATAGGACAGGCTCCCTTACGCTTCTAGACTGGATTCTATCTAACCACCCTGAATGCATCTCCAATGTTTCTGTACTCCCGGATACAATAAGTGACCACTCTGTCATCTGTTCCTGGTCAAACAAATACCACAAGCCCTCCCAAGCTTATCTATGCCAGGGTTATCAAACAAGGGCACCTCCAGCTGTTAAAATCCCATCTAACCAGGCTGAACTGGGCAGTGCTTTCGCCTCAATGACACCAACAAAGCTCTGGACCTATTTATCAAACGTTTCAATGAAGCCTGTGACATCTATGCACCAGTGAAAAGATGAAGGTCAAAGGACAGACCAACCCCTGGGTTACTACTGACCTTTAACTCTGCTCAAGCACAGAGACCTCTGGCATTATGCTCATGCAACTCCGATGCAAGTAAACATACAATTATACAAAGCAGCCAGAAATGATTGCACTCAAGAATACGGAATGCTAAACGTAGCTATTACAAAGAGGCTCTGACCAACTCTTGGGGCCAGGGAAACAAATTCTGGAACAACATGAAAGAACTCACAGGTAAGGATCCTAAAGCACCACCCACTATGCTCAACCTTCATGGCACTCCTACACTCGACCTAGGTATCATCACCAGCACTTTTAATAATGCATTTACAAACCTGGACAGTGTCCTTCCACCAAATTATTTTGACGACCTCCCCTCCAGCTCCTCCCAAGTTACCCCCCAACTAGAACGTACAACCCCAAAGTTTTTTTTTAAGGAGGTCCCACCACAAGTAGCTAGAAAATACATTCAAAAGGCCATCGGCAAACAAGGGTACAGTGGTGACTCCCTTGACCTGAAACTGCTGGCACAAGTCCTCGATGAAATCTTAGAACCACTTACAAAGATCTTTAATCTCTCGCTTAGATTGGGCCATTTCCCCTCTCTGGAAGAAAGCCACTGTCACACCAGTTCACAAAAGCGGAGATAGGACACTGCACACCAATTACAGACCTATCTCACTCCTCCCCCCACTTTCCAAAGCGCTGGAGCGAATAGTGTCGGACCAACTAGCTGAATTCCTGGATAAGTACAATGTACAGTACCAAGAGCAGCATGGCTTCAGAAAAGGGCACAGCACCACCACTGAACTACTAGAATTTACAACCTTCATCCATGCCATGCTTGACAAAAGGAATTGTGGAGGGGCAGTATTTATAGACCTTACCAAGGCATTCGACACAGTTAACCATCCCCTACTGCTCAAGCAACTGTCCTCCATTGGGATCTCCAGTGATGCCCTTCCATGGTTCACCAGCTACCTTGATAATCGGATCCAACGTGTAAGGATTGCAGGGATCTCTTCGATGAGAAACCGTCCGCCCGAGTCCCCAGGGGTCTATTCTGGGCCCTCTACTCTTCTCCCTCTTCATCAACAATCTCCCCAGTGCCTGCCACCAAAAAATATTACTATACGCAGATGATGCAGTCCTGTTTTCCAGCCACCATGACATTACAGTCCTTGAATCCCAGCTGCAGCTCGACTTCAATCACATCGAAGACTGGTTCAATTCTCATAAACTTGTCCTGAACCACAGCAAGACTAAAGCCATGTCCTTCTGTAACCGACAGAGCAGGCACAACTCTCTGTCCCTCATCATCAAGAATCACGCTGGGAACCCACTCGAACATGTCAAGGAGTTCAAGTACCTTGGTATTACCCTGGATAGTACCCTCTCCTATACTCGGCATATTGACACTGTTGCCAAGACCGCCAATATACGGATTGGACTACTACACAAACACAAGCACTGTATGCCTGTGGATGCCCTTAAACTAGCCATCTACAGCTCTGTCACCTCTATCATTGACTACGGCCTTGCCATCTATGGCTCTGCCCCAACAAGTGCCCTCCGCAGGATCTCAGTTGCTCTCAACAAAGCCTGTAGACTACTGACAGGTGCAGCCTGACTAACTCACACCTGTGACCTCTATGCACAGGCCAGCTGGCTACCCCTATGCAGCAGAATACAATACCAGACCTGCTTACTTACCAAAAAGATTCTCCTTGGTCTCATGCCACCTGATGTTAGCTCACTCCTTACTACCTACAGAGGCATTCAACAAACACGTGGTGCCCAATCTCTAACCTTTCAGGTTCCCAGATGTCGTACCTCCATGGGTCAGCAGTCCTTTATCTATAGAGCTGCTCAATGGTTCAATTCCCTCAATAAAGAATCACTTTCCTCTACTACACTTGGACCCTTCAAAAGGAATCTCAAACTTTACCTCACCTCTACCACTCAATGTGACTGCTTTGTTGAACAGAGATCTCTAAACACCTCCCAGCTCACTCATGTCTCACAGCCCGCCCTTTCCCAATCTCATTCCCTCTGGCACTGGGCCTTCCTTGTGACTCCTTTCCTGCTTCACATCTCCACTGGTACAAGACATTTTCCACTACCATCGGACAGTGTCCCATTAGCCTGCCAACTTCCTCTCCCGGTCGCATGCCTGCAATACTAACTGCCTATGGTGCCCTCTTTCTCTTATTGTTACCGCAGCCAGCTGCCTACTCAAGCTGCTCGTTTTATGAATATTATCTCAAAGTATGTTATAACTGAGTATCTTTATTTTTTCTTTTAGTTGTTTTGGTTGTTTATTGTGCATTCTTTTACTACCTCTGTATGTATGTTGACCCTCATCCTTTGACGTGGAACCTTTGTAAACGAGCAGTTTCTGCTCAAAGATATCTGTAATCCGAGAATTTAATAAATAAATAAATAAATAAAATACAACTGAAGTTGCTTGATTTCTGTGCTAGACACACAGGATTTGGAAGGATATTTGTGCAATATTTTGGAAGTGTCCTGCTGGCTAAGCAGTGAGTTTATCCCTGGTTTCAGATAAAGGGTGTGTGTGTATTAGAAGCAGACATAGCAAATTATCTTCACTGAAAGGCCTGCTTACATCACAGGTATCACTAGTCAATCAATTGATTCTGGGTGGGGCTTATAGCAAATTGTCTTCACTGAAAGGCCTGCTTACATCACAGGTGTCACTAGTCAATCAATTGATTCTGGGTGGGGCTTGTATCACTGTTCTGTTTAGGCATACTACACAGAGTAAAGTCAGTCAGAGGACCTGCCTGTTCCTTTTGGAAGCTGAGAAATTGGCTATACTGCAGAGAACAAACTAGAATGCATTTGAGGAACTGGTAACTTGGTAAAACATAATATTGTAGGGGACTAGGAAGGTAAGCTACACTTTCTACAGAAAGTTTCATTATTTTCTTATTAGCATTAAGAATTGCAGGATTCCATTAAAGTATAGTAATTTTATAACCAGAGGGGTTGTAATACAACTGAAGTTGCTTGATTTCTGTGCTAGACACATAGAATTTGGAAGGATATTTGTGCAATATTTTGGAAGTGTCCTGCTGGCTGAACAGCGAGTTTGTTTTTTATCCCTGGACTCAGTAGAGTGGTTTGTGTAGGAGCAGTGGTCTAGTACATTGTGGTGTTGGTTGACTTACTATAAAGGGCAGTACTCACCAGGGTGGTGGAGCAGTGGTGTAATTGATTGTTTCTAACAGTCATCAGTGGTTGTGGCCTTTCCTTTATAGCCAAGGTTCTGACATCACTTCCTCAACAGGTCTTGGAGCAGAACTGTCATATTCTTAATTACCCAGCACAGTGCATAAAGCGTAAGTATACACACACACAAAAAAAATGTGTATATTACTCATTGTATATTATAAGGAAGAGGGACATGTGGGGAGTGGTGCAATGCACTGGCTGTGGGGCAGCAATTTCCGGAAACATTCTGGAACCTGCGTTGCTGCCCTATTTGCAGGCAACTGTCAGCTCTGAGGGAGGAGGTTGCCCACCTCCAGGCTGAACTGGCAAGGACTAAGGAGGACTCCCCCACCCAAAGAGCACCAGTTCCACAACCACTGCCTCAGAGATTGCCATGTGTGAAGAGCAGATGGACCACAGTAGGTTCTGGGAGGGTGAGGGTGGTGGAACAGAGGCGTAGCCCCCAAGTTGCACCTCTACACAAATCAAATGTCGGTCTGGCAAATCAAGGTGATGACACCCTCATTGGAGACCAAGAAGAATGCTGGAGACATCCACAAGGGAGACCCACAAAAGAGTGGCAAGGGACAACACAAGGGAAAGAAACAGCTTCTGATAGGGGACTCAATTGTTAGGGGTGTAGACCTGGGGAAGGGAGAGGAGAGGAGAGGGAAGTAAGGTGCCTGCCTGGTGCCATGGCTTGGAGGGACAGGAAGTGAATCCTCAGGATTGCAGAAGCAGCATCACAGGAGAGGAAACTAGATATCATTGTCCACCTCGGGAAAAATGACCTAGCTAGGCATGAGATCAGTGCAGTGCAGGATGAATTTGTGGAGTTGGGGAGGGGTCTCAGACAGGTAGCAAGCACGGTTACCTTCTCAGAGGTGCTGCCAGTCCATGGCAGGGGTTAGGCTAGAGTACTGCACACCATGCGGTTTAATGAATGGTTGCAAAACTGGTGCACAGCACAGGGCTTTGGCTTCATTGGGGACTGGGGGTCCACCTGGAGAGATGAAGGTCTATACTGGCATGATGGTCTGCATCTGTCCAGGAAGGCAAACACGCTCCTAGGTGACAGGTTTAAAGGCTTCCTTGGCAAGCTTTTAAACTAGCCAAGGGGGGGAGGTGCTGATAGGAAACAGGAAAGTTCAAGCCTCCTCCCGCAAAGCATGGCAGGTAGTAGGGTAAACACTGAGGTACAGAGCTTGACAGAGGGCAAGACTGGAGTAAATGGAAAAATGGACAAGGGCAATAAGAGCAGGGATGGGGTAAAAAAGGATAAAGCCAACATTAAATGGAGGGCAATGAGTACCAATTCCCGTAGTCTGGGAAACAAGCTTTGTGAGCTAGTAGCCCTGATGGAAGAGGAACACTTGGATATTGTGGCAGTCACAGAAACATGGTACACGGAGAACCATGACTGGGATGTCAACATACCAGGGTACACAATCTACAGAAGGGACAGGGAGGGTAAAAGAGGAGGTGGAGTAGCTCTCACATAAGGGAAGGGATCAAAGTAACAGAACTAAAAGGTAAAGGCAGGACAAGAGGAACTCTCAGGCATATTGGAGACAGGGAATGGCATCACAATCCGCACAGGGGTTGTATACAGACCCCCATCTCAAGGGAGGAAATGGACAAGAAAATGATAGAGGGCATTCTCAAAATGGCTGAAAAGGGGAGATACTGTTGATGGGGACCTGAATATGCCAGATGTTAACTGGGCAACATGGACTGCAGCCACATCCAAGAGCAGGGTCATTCTCGATGCCCTACAGGGAGCATGCCTAGACCGCTAGTGGTGGAACCCACTCGGAGGGAGCAATATTAGACCTGGTACTCTCAAATGAGAGAGGATCACAAACTTAGAAGTCAGTAGACACCTGGGAAAGCTAACACTGCACAGTGTGCTTCACAATAAACACAACCATGGAGACAAGCCATACAAATACAAGGATACTGGACTTTAGAAGGGCTGACTTTGGCAAAATGGGTGAATACCTGAGGAATGCATTAGCAAATGCCCAGAAAGGAGGGGTGGAAGAACAATGGAGAAAAATCAAAACTGCCATCATGGAGGCAACAAGCCTTTGTGTGAAACAAATAAAGAAAACAAAGTGGAAAAAAAAAAACACTATGGTTCTCAAAAGAGGTGTCAGGGAAGGTTAAGGAGAAAAAGGCTGCCTTCAAAAAGTATAAGGAATCACAGAAGGAGCATGACAGGGAACTGTTTTCTTTATGCCAGTAGAATGCCCAGAGAGATACCATTACATTTCTGCAGGATTTCACAGAATTTTCACACACATTCCATGGAATTTTGTGGAATTTAACATTTCAGTTGGTCTAGTTTTCAAAGTATTCATCCAAATGATACAAACTTTAGCAGGTATGCAGGTACAAATGTCTTTTGTTACTGCATTTATACATATGCCTAGTTTCAGATTTCTAGCTCCAAAGGTGGCTGAGGTACATGCAGATAAACATTTTTAAGAAATTCCACACAAAAAATAAAATGACAGATTTTGAGCACATATACCTTTGAGATAATGTAGCCTTGTATCATAATATTTGGCATGCCATTAGAAAACATATCAAAAAGTAATCATGTCAAGTTTGAGATATCTAGCTTAATAGATGGCTGAGTTATGACCAAATATATTTTCAAAAATTCCACAGAATGCTGCCAAATTTAAATTTTAATTATTCTGGTCTAGCTTTCAAGTACCTGTATGCATCCAAATGCTATCAGATTTGGCAGGTACAGTCCACAGGTACTCATTGCTTTCATAAGTGTTCCACATTTCAGCATCCTAGATTGAAAGGGGTCAAAGTTATGGGTGGCCAAACATGTTATCAAAATTACATTTTCAGTCATTTCCATGTCATTTGATCATTTCTTATCCACATTTCTCAACATTTTCAGGGTTTACAGAAATGTGCAACATGGGTATGTGTGCCAAGTTTTAAGTCTCATGTTTTAAAAGGGCTGTGATATAGGTAGCCAAACATTTTGCCAACATTTAAATTTTAATTATGTTTGTATAATTTTGAAATATTTGATTGAAATGTTATACAAGTTTGCAGGTATACAGGTTATTACTGCATTTATATATGTATCTATCTTCGGATGTCAAGCTTCAAAGATGCCTGAGTTATATGTAGATAACAAGTTTCATGAAATGTCTCACACAAAAAATAACAGACATTGAGCACCTGTAATTTTGCTGTGATAAATCCTAATGTCATGATATCTGGCACACCATTATATCACATATCAGCAAGTAACTATGACAAATTTCAGACCATTGTTGCAATAGATAGCTGAGTTATGATCACAATAAATTATGCAAAATTCTGTGAAATTCCACATAATTTTGCACAATTTCATGGAATCCCATCAGAATTCAACAAATTCAGAATTGTATCATTCAGCACAGCTCTACAAGGAGGTCTACTAATATCAGGAACTAGGGGGTCTTGTACAGTGTGGGTGAGTGTTTTAATCATCGGATACCAAATGTGATCAGATTTTAGTTTCCAAATCAGATCCAGTATCCTAAATTTAAGATTTCAGATTTTTGTCAGCTTTATCCAAAATTCCCAAATCCAAAATGTTAGCTTATATATGAACAACTCTTGTCACTATGCACTATATACCCCTATCCTCTCTCCTTAGTCAAGGTTTTTAATGCACAAAAGCAATCCATGGGACTTGCTCTCCTCTGATCACCTTGTGCTTGAAGTATCATACCATTAGTAAAGTCTACCATGAGAAAAATGGCTTTCACCTCTACTGGTATGCAAAACAAAAACCTATCTGAACCCAAACTGAATATAGAATTCAGAATCAATATATATAGCTCTTTCATACAATGTGTATTTTATTCGTATGATACAAAATGTCTTCACACTTAAAAATAAACTCCAATATATATATTCTTTTAATAATACAGAATGTCTTCACATTAAGAAAAAGCTCTAAGTAGCTCCAATACACATTTTTATGCATTTCTTGTGATGTTTCAGAACATAAGTTCCTTCATCAGATAACGGAGCTTTTTATTCTGTAAACAAATCAAAAGGAAAAGAACTAATCAATTTACATTCTTTATATATAAAGGGCTGGATATTCAAACTGCGCCATTCTGTGGCGCAAGCCCCAGTGCTGCTATTGAGCAACTCCTTTGAATATCTACCCCCGGCCACAGCCAATGTGCATGGCGCAGTGGAACTTGCGCCACCACAAGTGGTCAGAGTGGAGCATTCAGAAGTGGTGGCACAAGTTCCATTGCGCCGCGTGCAAATTTCCAATATTCAAAAGGTGACATGCAAATGGGGCCATAATTTATGCAAGGCACACAGGGGGCCATTTGCATCTAATTATGGCCCCATTTGCATGCCATTAGCATGCAGGTGCACCGATCCCTGATGACTTGCACCTGGCACCCTGCCAGGCAGCAGCTGTCGGGGACCGATGCCCCCTGCAGCCTGATTGCAGGCATGAAGTAAATCCCTCCCACTAGCCCGATCGAGGGCATAACGTATGAACCCCCCCTCCTGACTAGCCCAATCACGGGCAGAACTCACCCCCCTGAGCCTGATTGCAGGCAGAACACACTCCCTCACCCCCACTAGCCCGATCGGCGGGCAGATCTCACTCCCCTGACTGGCCCGATCGCAGGCAGAATATAACTGAACCCCCTGACTGGCTCGACGTGGGCAGAACGGAGTTCAACCCCCAAAGACCAATATCCCTGGTGGTCCAGTGGACTGCTAAGCCTGATCATGGGCATAAGGTCAAACCCCAAAATCCAATATCCCTGGTGATACCCACCCACCCACAGAGCCCCATCACCCCCTCCCCGTCAGCTGGCAGGCGGCACCCACCCACCTGCTGCCCCTCTGCCCGCCGACTGACAACTCGATAAGGCTGCGCCCATTGGTTCAGAGCAAGAGCCAATGGGCATGCGTCTCATTAAAGTACAGTCCAGATATGTGAATGAATGAATTCACCCACATATCTGGACCTGCCTTGTACTTTTATGGGCTGCACACTCATTGGCTCTTGCTCTGAACCAATGGGCATGCAGCCCTACTGCTGTCAGTCAGTGAGCAGTGAGGTGGCAGGTGGTGGGGTATCGCCTGGCTGGTGGGGGGGGAGCGGGTGGTGGGGCTCCATGGGTGGGTGGGTGGGGGCCACTAGATCACCAGGGATATTGGACTTTGGGGTTGACCTTATGCCCATGATCAGACTTCGCTGTTCACTGGACCACCAGGGATATTGGTCTTTGGTGAGGGTTGAACTCCATTCTGCCCTGCGATCGGGCCAGTCGGGGATTCCATTACATTCTGCCCGTGATCAGGCCAGTCGGGGGTTCAATTATGTTCTGCCTGTGATCGAGCCAGTCGGGGGTTCAATTACGTTCTGCCCACGATCAGGCTAGTCAGGGGGGAGTGAGATCTGCCTGTGATCGGGCTAGTGGGGGTGGGGGAGTGTGTTCTGCCCATGATCGGGCTATGGGGGAGTTACTATTATGCCCACGATCGGGCTGCAGGGGGGGCACAGAGAACAAGTGGAGGGCCACCCACAGGTGGCAACTGCTGTGTTGCACCCTGCAATGTGGCAGCTCACCTGTGGGTGGCGCTCGACTTAATCCTTTATTTTTTGGCTTAAAGTTGTGCAGGCACAGGTAGGGGGTTGCTCCTGCACAACTCTGCACATCCCGGCTGAATATCGGGCTGTGCAGTTTATGAATGGTTCCTCCCCCTCCAGTTGAGCATGCCTTCATTAGCATTGCACTGTTTCTCAGCATGGTTTGGGGGCGCAACTGCCTCCTGCTGAATATCAGAATGGCACAATTTTGGACTTGAGCAGGTGCAACCCTATTGAGCATGGCGCAACCCTTTTGAATATCCAGCCCAAAGTGTTTTTCATTTAATAAACTCATTAAAAGCTTAGGTGGAACTAACCTGCTTACTAATAATCAGTAACATAATGGGTAAGTCTGCTAATGTTGCAGCATTAGCTTGAAATGGGGGGGCATAAACTAATCGCAATTCACTCTTATTACCAATTGCCCTGGAATTCATTAATCTACAGAAAAATAAAATTTAATATGTAATCCTACAATAAATTTAGGTTTTTTACAATGATTTGCCAGTATTTACATATAAATTATGCTCCCTACTAGGTGCGTAATAGTATTTTTAAAGTGATATGTTGGTTCTCTGGACTTAAAATTAACTTAATTATCTCTCTGTCAGAAGAAGAAAAATTCATCAAAATCTGGATTTATTTGCAATAAAAACTTCATTAAATTCAATAAGATATTTAAATAAGTCAAGGATATTACCTCTAATCAAATTGTTTCGTGCTGCTTAAATACCATTCTATCTGTTTCTGTTAGATCCAGCATCCACTAAAGAAAACAGAGGGAACTGTTTAACTTTTAGCAAAAGTTGCTAATTTCTTTTATATTTTAACTCAATGAGAGAATCTTTAGCTTTAGATATTTATATTTAGTAAATGAAGTCTCACGCTAATTTTGATTTTCTCGAGAAATCTCAAACATAATTAAGCCACCGCCATTAGCAGACCACGCCAAGAAACTTTAACTTGCACCAAACAAACTGAACAGGTGCTTAGTAAAGGAGGAAGGGGCTGGGCTGTACAGGTATACGCACTAGCGTGTAGATGTCACAATGTGACGAAACCCTGGGTGGCCCGGTCAAATAAATGAAAACTCACCTATCAATAAAATTGTGGAGAGTTCCCCCTTTCCTTCATGTACTTAATTTAGTACCAATACTCTACATTAGTATGATGTAAAAATGTCAATCAAAAACAGCACCATCACGCTACATTAATCGAATATTATTCTGATTGAGTGAAAATATGTTATAAGGGAAGAGAAGTTCATGAGTGGCAGAAAATAGAAGCAAAAGCAGAAAAAAACAGTTATACACAAAAACCAAATGTGACATATTTATAGTTAACAAAGATTCTTTGTTTCTAAGTTTTAACCTAAAAAGAGAGAATATTTAATCATAATATGTCCAATTCCGGATTTCATTAAGTCCATATCTTGACAGATGGTTTCGAAGAGTAAATATCCACCATGCTTCTTGTTTTAGTAGAAGTCTTTCTCTGTCGCCTCCTCTCGTAACTCTGGTACTTTTTCAATTCCAAAAAATGTTAAACTTGAGATCTGATGATGTCTTTCAACAAAATGCCTTGTCAAAGAGGATCTTTTGTCCTCTCTTCATATATTACTTTTATGTTCTGTAATTCTTACTTTTAGTGGTCTGGTGGTTTCATCAATATAATATAAAGAACATGGACAAACAATACAATAAATGACATATTCTGTACTACAAGTTATAAAATCCTTAATTTGGTAATTTTTGTCATCCCATGTACTTTTAATAAATTTTGTTTTTTTACCATTATTACAGTGAAGGCAGTTACCACAGGGAAAAAAGCCGTTAATGTCACTCTTTAACCAACCCATTCCTTCTTTATTTTGTCTCCAATGTAGTGTTTTTACAACCTTATTATGTATAGTTGTAGTTCTCTGCGCTGTGGCCCACGGTTTTTGTTCACATATCCTTTGTCCAGTCTCACTCATTTGTAAAATGTTCCAATTAGATAGAACTATATGCTTGATTCTGCCAAAGCTATCAGAAAATTTAGTTGACATGGTAATTTTTTCAGCAGTGGGACTAGAACCTGTTGCCCTTTCTGATAATAAACTATCTCGTGCTTTTAAATTCACTGTCTCTCTTGCTAATTTCAGAGTTTCTTCAGAATATCCTCTATTAACAAATCTTTCAGTAAGATCATTAAGATTTTTTTCACAATTTTCAGGGATGCTTGTATTACGTTTTACTCTAAGCATTTGACTGTATGGGATATTTTGTTTTAGATTTTTAGGATGGAAACTTTTTGAATGAAGTATTGTATTTTTTGTTGTTTCTTTCCTATATAAATCTGTTTCAGATTTACCATTTCTTTTTATAATTTTTAAATTTAAATAAGCTATTTCCTCAGGATCATGTGTTATTGTGAAAATCAAATTCCTATTCGATTGTTCCAGATTTTTTTTAAACAAATAGATTTCTTCAACTGTTCCATCCAAAATTATTAAAATATCATCTATAAAGCATTTGTATAAAATAATTTGTTATTTGTATGGGTTTGAATCAGGTTCTATATACTGTTTCTTGAAATATGCCATATAAATTAGCATAAGTGGGGGCTAAAGTTGCCCCCATAACTGTTCCTATCTTTTGTAAGAATTTTTGACCCTCAAATTGAAAATAGTTATTTTCTAATACTAGTTTTGTTAATTGTAATAAAAATTCATTTTCTGGTTTATTTTCATCTCTTGTAGACAGAAAATAATCTAGTGCTTGTAAACCAGCTGAGTGAGGAATACTAGTGTAGAGATTTTTTACATCCAAGGTAACCAAAAGACTGTGTTCAGGAGAAATGTTTAATTTATTTAAATCATCAAGAATTTGAATGCAGTGTTTACTATCTTTTAAATGAGACCATGTGTTAAGTATTAAATGATTACAGTAATGGTCAACAAAAATTGATAACGGTTCTGTTATAGACCCTATTCCTGATATTATAGGTTGACCAGGGGGATGTTCAATGTCTTTATATATTTTAGGTAGACAGTAAAATAAAGGTATTCTAGGTGTAGTATTAATCAGTTCTTCCATAATCCATTGCTCAATTATTCTTCTGTCATTAGCTTCAGTCAGTATTTCTTTGTTTTCAGAATAGAAAATTATATTTGATTAACTTTCTCATATGTATTTTCATCAGTTACTGTCTTAGACATTCATTTCTATAGTCCTCAATATTCATAATAACTATTCCCCCTCCTTTGCCTGCTGGTTTAATTATTATTGTCTCATCCTTACTCAGATTATTTAAAGCATCAAATTCGTCTTTAGTTAAACTAAATGTCGTTTTTTAAGTTTTCAACTCCACTAGCATTTTATCAATGTCTAAATTTACCTTATTTATATAACTAATGATATTTGCAGGAGTAAAATTAATGGGATAAAATTTTGATTTTACTCCTAATGCTTGTTTGAGCAAACATCTATCTTGTGTTGATTCATTTCTGTCTGATTGAGATTGTGTTCCAAAAAAACTCTTCCATCTAAGTTTATGAAAAAATTTTCTAAATCAAGTTTAAGTTCAAAGGAGTTTAGCTTTTCTGTGAGACTGAACAAAAGGCCATAGCTCAAAACCTTAGTTTCTATTGGTGTTAATATATGCGATGAAAGATTAAAAACTATTAATTCTAACAGTGTTTTGATCTGAGTTCATTTGTTTTTTCTTGGTCTTTCTCTATGTTTTCTATATCTCTTTCTTTTCTGTGTGTATCTGATGAACCTGTTTGCGCTGTACCTCTCTGAAAATCCCTTTCTCTATCACCACTTCTGTCTGTTTGTTGCCAGTTTTGTTTATGGTCATCATAATAATCTCTCTCATTTTGAAACCTTCTAGGAGTATAAAATCTGCCATATGATCTATTAGGATGTCTATTTCATCTAATGAAAAACCTTCTGTTAGTGAAATCTCTATATGGTAGTTGATCTGAATTTTCTGAATCTGAAGTAACTGGGCTTGTATATGATGTATTAAGATCATATGTATTAGCATGTTGTACAGATTTTTTCCAAGAATATACTGTGCCATTTTTATAATTATTTAAATCTCTTTTTAACTTTCCTATTTTTATATTGTGGATGTGTTTATCATATTACACTAGAGATGTTTCTATTTTTTTCCAAAATGATTTGAATTCAATAGATTCAACTGTTTCTTTAATCTTAGATTCTAATTCATTTATTTCTCCTAATAATTTGCCTTGTTCAGCTGTTAATGTTTCAATAAGTAGCATAAAGTCAAACAAGCATTTAGAACATATACCATCCATCTTAAATTGAAATCCATCAGGGGGAAATCCCAGTTGTGATTCAACTAGTACCCTCAGACCTCTAGGTATTCTTTTTTGGGTCATACACTCTAATAGAGTTACAGCATGCCAATCTAGTCTAATTTCTTGTTCTTTAAGTGATTCTAATTTATTAATCATTGTTTTGGGAATGTTGGTGAATTCCACTTGTCCTAAATGGCGTTTACTTTTAATTAATCCTATTATTCTATTGGCTTCTTCCTGATTAATATTTATAGTGGTAGATCTATTTTCTGTTGTTTTACCTATTTCTGCAAATGTGGCCATAATGGTAATGGACTGACTGACAAACTAAGGAGAATAAAATTTCGGGGCAATTGGTAATAAGAGTGAATTGCGGTTAGTTTCCGCCCCCACCATTTCAAGCTAACGCCGCAACATTGGCAGACTTACCCATTATGTTACTGATTATTAGTAAGCAGGTTAGTTCCACCTAAGCTTTTAATGAGTTTATTAAATGAAAAACACTTTATATATAAAGAATGTAAATTGATTAGTTCTTTTCTTTTTGATTTGTTTACAGAATAAAAAGCTCTGTTGTCTGATGAAGGAACTTATGTTCTGAAACATCACAAGAAATAAATAAAAAGGTTTATTGGAGCTACGTATAGCTTTTTCTCAATGTGAAGACATTCTGTATTATTAAAAGAATATATATATTGGAGCTTATTTTTAAGCGTGAAGACATTTTGTATCATACGAATAAAATACACATTGTATAAAAGAGCTATATACATTGATTCTGAATTCTATATTCAGTTTGGGTTGAGATAGGTTTTTGTTGCGCATACAAGTTTTTCTACTTTCCTTTCTCCCCCTAGTTTCTTAAAAACAAGTTTAAAAGTAACCTTGGGAAACTACATTGATTTATGATTTCACCTCTACTGGCCCATCCCTCTGAAATACTATTTGATGGGGAATTCGAACCATCCCTCCCACCCCATCTATAAATCATAGATCCTGGGTCACCTTTAAAGTCATTCTACTACAGTTGTGCAGCCTATAATTATTACTTTCTTACAAAATTATTTGTTTAACTCCTGTTTTGATGCCATTTTATTGCAATAGTATACATATTTACAACTCGATTTTATTTGTACTGTACTATCAAGTTACTTTTGTAACTTTATTTCCTAGCTTATTTATAACCATTTGTCTCTGATCTCCACCCTTTTCTTTGCCTACAGCACCTAGTCCTAGGTTTTCCTTAACAAGGTCCCTTGAACCAGTATACTTATCCAGTCAACAAAGAAAAAGGTATGGCACTGTACAGTATATGAGAAAATACATACCATGGGGGGTAATGAGGTAATAAATGAGGAAGCAGGTTTACTATCTTGTTAGATCCCCTAAGAGGGCATTATGTTTGACAATACACCAGTTTCCTTATGTTTGTTTTATATAATACATCTGGGTAGAAGCATCATTATGTTATTTTGTTTGGGGGTATTAAAAAGGGGAGGCAGTATAGTGCAGTGGTTTAAGGCTCTGAGCTGCAAATCTGGAGACCTGGGTTTGAATCCCACAGCCCCCACTTGCATACTGTGGGACCCTGACCAAGTCACTTAACTTCCCTGTGCTTCCAGGTCACACCTGTAAACAAGCTTTCAGCTTAGTGTGTCTCTCCTGGTTAAACAATGTGAAAATGTTTTCAGCTGTGATGGAGGTAAAAACTGTTAGCTGAAAGTGATTAGGTAAGTGAGTGCAAGTGTCATTCTTCAACAGAGACCCCAGTTTTAGTTGGAGTACATGACTCTCATGACTCTCATGACTGTCAAATTATGAGATGGTCCATCACAGTTGCAGTCAGTCCAGCAAGGCTGTGTATTGTTCAGTTTGGCTGTTGTTTGTCCTGAAGTATTTCACAAGTTGTTTGGCTTTTTAAGATTTCTAGTTTAAAATGCAGAAAAAAAACATATTACTTCCAGAGGATGTGGTTAGAATGGTTGAGAATTTTGAAAGTTTG
This sequence comes from Neoceratodus forsteri, assembly GCA_016271365.2. Lineage (NCBI taxonomy): Eukaryota > Metazoa > Chordata > Ceratodontiformes > Ceratodontidae > Neoceratodus > Neoceratodus forsteri. The sequence continues at coordinate 468,324,934 of CM028129.1, forward strand.
TCTCGTGCAGAAATCATTTCTGTTTCACTGCCACATGCCACAGGACTGATTTTACATGTGTGCCACAGCTTACATTTTCATGCTTTGGAGTTTAATTTTCATGGTTACAGTTTTTGAAAAACGTTTTTTGTTAATTTTAAAATAGGTATTTTCTGTGGGAAGCATCTGTTTTACTGACCACAGTCCACAATTTGCATATTATGTGTGTTTCAGACATGATTGTTTGTTGCTGTGCATGTCTGTATTATAAATAAGCATAATGGGAAGCTCAATTTCCATATTTTGCAAATAAGAGGCATTTCAGTGTTTTATATTAATGGGGATCAGTCAGAACTGATGAACCCACACTCAAGTGCAGGGCTGGTCCCAAAATGCACTTTGTGTGAAAAACATTTTGATTTATTTACTGTTTACTGTAGTATAGTAGACTGTATTGGATTGATTTCACTTGGTTTCAAGCTGTCATCATCTGTTACTACAAATCCCAGAATAACTACAGCTGAAATCAGAGCAGTAGGCAGCAATGGAAGATTCAGTAGCATGCAATGCATGTTAGAGTTTATATAGGCTCTGATGTTTGTTTGCTGGTCCCACTGTCCTCCCTGGGCTAAATACATTCACAGAAGACTGTACATAGCTGCTTAAGTATACCCAGAAAACATCTGATCAGAGATTATGAAAGCTCTGACATGCACTTTGTGAACAGATGCAGGCATGTAGGGTCCTCTGGGCTTTGTGCCCAGTGAAGAATCCATCTGCCTGTTGACCCTTCATTTCCATGTGGCAACAGATGTCAAGAATTTGAGAGGCTATTTAGCAGGCTGCAGAAGTGGAGGGCCCTCTGGACCCTGCACTTCCATGTGGCTATAGATATATAAGGCAAAAAGTCCATCTGTCAGCTGAAGTGCAGGGCCTTCTGGCTGCCATGGGTGCAGAGCCCTATTCCAAGAGAATATTTCTCTTCACTATATTATATTTGAGCCTCTGCAGGCAACCCTGTGCTTTCTCTTCAGAAGTTTGGGGGTGGTGCCACATGACAATATAGTTCCCCCAGCCTTGGTACATCTAGCTGTCTCACTGAACCGGAGCTCAACTCACTGGCACGGGATCACAAAGCAGTACCTTCTGGGGTAATGGCTAGCACTATACACATTTCTTAATAATCTTGTTTTAAATCCTAACCACACATTTTCAATAAAACTATATTATGACTCTTTCTTATAAACACGACTTCATGCCACAGGTGCAATAACATATTTCTTCAAGGATTTGAAAAATGACACCTGTAACATTTATGAGGTGGTGTGTAAAAATGGTTATGGTGAATGTTTGGAGTCAAAATATTGAAAATTAGTGAAGTTACTAATAAACATTGCAATATTTTGATGTTCACTGATAACAATGTAGTTGTATTACTTTTACCCTACATTTTGAACATAGTGTTCTTTTGACCCCATTTCATGAACCCACCAGGTGAAAATCTCTAAATAGTGCCCCAAAACATGATTTTGTGGTGCAACCATGAAATTACCTTTGGGCCAGTTTTTTGCAAATTTCACCTACCTTGTTCATGAGGGGGTGTCAAAAAAGGCCATGTTGAAAGTTTGGTGGGAAAAATATTGAAAATTAGTGAAGTTATGAGTGAGCATTAAAATAGTTTAATGTTCACTCATAATTTGGTAATTTTACCATATTTTCCCCCAAATTTTCACCATATTTTTCTTACAACACCACCTCATGATTGTGGTAGATGAAAATTTTCAAATTGTGCCTGAAAGGTGATTTTGCAGAACAACCACTAAATCTACTTTCTGCCTAGATTTGAAAAATTTCACCTGCCTTCTTTATGAGATTGGGTCCCCAAAAGGCTATATTTAAAGTTTCATTGAAAAATATTGAAAATTAACTAAGTAATGAAGGAAAATTGAAATATTGCAATGTTTATTCAAAACTTGATAATTTAATCATATTTCTCCACCAAATTTACAAAGTGATCTTCTTATGACCTCACCTCATGGACTTGGTAGGTGAAAATTTGCACATCAGGGCCTGGATATTCAGATTGCACCAAGCAGTGGCACAAGCCTGTGTCCAGTGCAACTGTGATGTGCTGGGGCCAGGCCCAGGCTATATTCAACAGGGATGCACCATGGTGCAGCACCATTGAATGGCACAGTCAGAGCACATACTGCGCATGGTTGCAGTGGTCTGTGAGGGTGGGAAGGGTGGGGGTGCACTGGATGACCAGGGAATTGTATTAGGGGTTTTACTGTGATCACAGCATCGGGCGAGGAACCACTGGACTACCAGGGACTATTCATTTGGTGGATCATGGCAATTGGGGACACGGGAGGGTGGGGGGTTCCACTGGACTACCAGGGAATGCTTCTTTCTGCAATTACCGGCGATCGGGAGGGAAGGGATTCCACTTGACTACCAGCAAATGATTCTTTCTACAATTACTGGCGATCAGGCAATCAGGGGGGGTCTACTAGACCACCAGGGGTTAATTCATTCACCATTTACTGGTGATCGGGAGGGAGGGGGGTGCCACTTGACCACCAAGGAGCTGTAGGTGTTTGTGGATGGTGTTCTGGGTGAGCGGGTGGCCACCCACTGTTGGTGGCTGCTGTGTTGCACCCTGCAATACAGCAGACCACTTTTCTTGGGCTCAACTTCGAGCCCCCCTATGTGGTGCAATGCAGGGTTGTGCCAGCTTAGGTGCCACATATCCCAGGCTGAATATTGTGATGTGCCGCATATGCATGAGCATGCCCCTGCATCTGTGCTGCATACATTCTCATTGCACCCCCACACATCAGGATTTGCATTGAGCCAGGCAGCCTTCTCAATATCCCACCGGGGCGCAATGCATGGTTGCGCCAGGCACAACCCCTTTGAATTTCCAGGCCCATGTCTAAAAGAGGATTTCATGGAATGACCATTAAATTGCATCTCTGGATGGATTTGAAAAATGTCACCTACCTTCTTCTTGAGGTGGGGTTTCAAAAAGTCCATGCTGAAAATTTGGTGTCAAAATGAAAAATCACAAGGTTATGAGTAAAAATTCAAAATGCATTGAAATACTTTAACCAGACTTACCTTATTTTCTCATATTGAAGTTGCCTGTCCCAGCAGAAAGAACCGGTTAATATTTTTTCATGAAACCTTCAAAAGGCAGTACTTTGGCACAGGTTGCTTCTTTCCTAAATGTTTCAGAAAAAATTCTGTACTGTCTAGGCTGAACTTGACAGCAAAACAAAGCAAGCATTTGTCAATGCCGAATCGTGATTGCATTGCTCCGTTGAGCTTGCTCACTGACCCTCTGTCACTCACTCATTCTGTTTCTCCCAGTGCTGCAGGCTGCTATTTTGTAATGGGCTCCTGCATTGGCATCCTTTTCTGTCCACAAAGAAATCCACAGCTGGCCCAACAGAGCTCCGTTGAGGTGGGTCACTCCCCCTCTCTGACTCGCTCATTCTGTTTCTCCTGGTGCTGCAGTCTTGCCTTTTGTACTGGGCTCCTGCCTCTGTTTGTGGCTTTTGCTGCTCACAAAGAAATCTGCATTAGTCCCGACATACAGTAGGTCCATTGAGCTTGCTCACTACCCCTCTATCACTCGCTCTTTCCGTTTCTGCCAGTGCTGCAGGCTAGCCTTTTGTACTGGGCTCCTGCCTGCATTGCCACCTTTTTCTACCCACAAAGAAATCCACAGCAGTCATGATAGAGCTCCGTTGAGTTCACTCACTCCCCTTCCCTCACTCACCTGTTCTGTGTCTCCCGCTGGTGCAGGCTGTCCTTTTGTGCTGGACTCCTGCCTGCATTGGTGGCTTATTTTGCCGACAAAGAAATCTGCAGCAGACCTGACACAGCTCCGATGAGCTCGTTCACTCCCCGTCTGTCAGTTGCTCATTCCGTTTGTCCCGTTGCTGCAAGCTGCACTTTTGTACTGGGCCCCTGCATGTATTGCTGCCTTTTTCTGACCACAAAGAAATCTGCAGGAGTCCCAACAGAGCTCCGTTGAGCTCACTCACTTCCCCTCCCTCACTCGCTCATTCTGTGTCTCCCGCTGCTGCAGGCTGCCCTTTTGTACCGGGGTTCTGCCTGCGTTGGCACCTTTTTTTGCCCACAAAGAAATCCGCAGCTGTCCCAACAGAGATCCTTTGAGGTTCCTCACTCCGCCTGTCTCAATTGCTCATTCTGTTTCTCCTGGCACTGCAGACTGCCATTTTGTAGTTGGATCCTGCCTCTGTTGGCACCTTTTTCTGCCCACAAAAAAAATCTGCAGCAGTCCCAACAGAGCTCTGTTGAGATTGCTCCTCCCTCTCTCTCACTCACTCATTCTGTTTCTGCCTGTGCTGCAGGCTGCCTTTTTATACTGGGCTCCTACCTTATTCTGCCCACAAAGAAGTCTGCAGCAGTCACGATAGAGCTCCATTGAGTTCACTCACTCACTCCCCCTCTCTCACTCATTCATTCTGTTTCTCCCACCACTGCAGGCTGCCCTTTTGTACTGGGCTCCTGCCTGCATTGCATCTTTTTCTGCCCACAAAGAAATCCACAGCTTTCCTGAAAGAGGTCCATTGAGGTCGCTCACTCCACCTGTCTTACATGCTGATTTTATTTCTCCTAACGCTGCAGGCTGCCCTTTTGTACTGGGTTCTTCCCTCTGCTGGCACTTTTTTCTGCCCACAAGGAAATCTGTAGCACTCCTGATACAGCTCTATTGACCTCACTCACTCCCCCTCTCACTCACTCGTTCCGTTTCTGCCAGTGCTGCAGGCTGCCCTTTTGTACGGGGCACCTGCATGCATTGTCATCCTTTTCTGCCCACAAAGAAATCCGCAGCAGTCCCAACAGAGCTCCAGTGAGTTCACTCACTTCCCCTCCCTCACGCGCTCATTCTGTTTCTCCCACTGCTGCAGCCTGCCCTTTTATACTGGTTCCTGCCTGCATTGGTGCCTTTTTCTGCCCACAAAGAGATCTGCAGCAATTCTAACACAGCTCCATTGAGGTCACTCAGTCCCATGCTGTCACTCACTCATTCCATTTCTGTGGGTGCTGCAAGCTGGCCTTTTATACTGGGCTCCTGCCTGCATTGCCGCCTTGTCCTGCCCACAAAGAAATCCGCAGCAGACACAATAGACCTCCGTTGAGCTTGCTCACTCCTTCTCCCTCACTTGCTCATTCTGTTTCTGCCGGCCTGCAGGCTTGCCTTTTGTACTGGGCTCCTGCCTGCATTGCTGCCTTTTGCTGCCCACAAAGAAATCAGCAGCAGTTATGATAGAGCTCTGTTGAGTTCACTCACTCCCCCTGTCTCACTCATTCATTCTGTTTCTCCTGGTGCTGCAGGCTGCCCTTTTGTAGTGGGCTCCTACCTCTGTTGGCACCTTTTTCTGCCCACAAAGAAATGCGCAGCAGTCCCGACAGAGCTCCGCTGAGCTCGCTAATTCCCCACTCTCACTTGCTTGTCCCATTTCTGCCGCTGCTTCTAGCTGCCCTTTTGTACTGGGCCCCTGCGTGCATTGCTGCCTTTTTTTGCTCACAAAGAAATCTGCAGCAGTCCCAACCCAGCTCTGTTAAGCTTGCTCACCCCCCCCCACTCGCTTGTTCCATTTTTGCCGGCGCTGCAGGCTGGCCTTTTGTATTGGGCTCTTGCCTGCATTTCTGCTTTTTCCTGCCCACAAACAAATCCGCAGAAGTCACAATAGAGCTCCATTGAACTCACTCACTCCCCCTCTCTTACTCACTCATTGTGTTTCTCCCAGTACTGCAGACTGCCATTTTGTACTGGGCTCCTGCCTGCATTGGCACCTTTTTCTGCCCACAAAGAAATCCACAGCTGTCCTGACAAAGTTCTGTTGAGGTCGCTCACGCCACATGTCTTATGCGCTCATTTTATTTCTCCTGATGCTGCAGGCTGCCCTTTTGTACTGGGTTCCTCCCTCTGCTGGCACGTTTTTCTGCCCACAAAGAAGTCTGCAGCACTCCCGATACAGCTCCATTGACCTTACTCACTCCCCCTCTCTCACTCACTCGTTCCATTTCTGCCAGCACTGTAGGCTGCCCTTTTGTATGGGGCTCCTGCATGCGTTGCCGCCCTTTTCTGACCACAAAGAAATCTGCAGCAGTCATGATAGAGCTCTGTTTAACTTGCTCATTCCCCCTCTCTCAGTTGCTCATTCTGTTTCTTCCACCGCTGCAGGCTGCCCTTTTAAACTGGGTCCCTGCATGCATTGCTGCCTTTTTCTGCCCACAAATAAATCTGCAGCAGTCCCAACAGAGCTCTGTTGAGCTCACTCACTCCCTCTCCCTCCCTCACACGCTTATTCTGTGTCTCCCAGCACTGCAGGCTGCCTTTTTGTACTGGGCTCCTGCCTGCATTGGTGCCTTTTCCTGCCCACAAAGAAATCTGCAGCAGTCCCGACAGAGCTCAGTTAGGCTTAGTCACTCCTCCCTCACTCACTCGCTTGATCCTTATCTGTCCCAAACACTGATTTCCTACAGTGACTGTGGTATTCTGCCCCAGAAGCGTGAAAACACTTTTCAGTCAGGATGTGAAAAATGACAGTTGTACTGTTCATAAGGAGGTGTGGAAAAATGCCAGTGTTGAAAATGTGGCGTGAAAATATTACTAATTTGTGAAGTTACAAGGGTGCACTGAAACTGCACAATGCACGCTCATAACACAGTCATTTTATGAAGTTTCATCACAAAAAAATTTAGCATAGACATTTTAGCACCTCTGCTTATGAACAGTGTCAGTGTGATTTTCTTAATGTGTCCCGAACACTGATTTCCCACAACAACCGTGCTATTGTGTGCCAGAAGAGCAAAAACACATTTCGGCTTGGATGTGAAAAATCACAGCTGCACTGTTCATATAGAGGTGTGGAAAAATGGCAATGATGAAAATCTGGGGTGAAAATATTGCAAAGTTGTGAAGGTACGAGCGTGTGTGGAAACTGCGCAACGCACGCGTGTAACACCGCGAATTTATGGAGTATCGGCACCAAATTTTCAACAAAGGCATTTTAGGACCTCTGTTAATGAACAGTATCTCTGTCATTTTCATACTCTGTCCCGAACACTGATTTCCCACTGCGACTGCTCTATTTTGAGCCAGAAGTGAGAAAACACATTTTAGCCAGCATGTGAAAAATGACAGCTGTACTGTTAGCAAGGAGGTGTGGAAAAATGCCAACGCTGAAAATCTGGTGTGAAAATGTTGCAGATTCACAGAGTTATGAGCGTGCATAGCAACTGCACAATGCACTCTCGTAAAACAGTAATTTTTTGGATTTTTCCCACCAAATTTGCAACATAGGCTTTTTGAGAGCCCACCTCATGAACACTGGCACTGTCATTTCATTAATCAGTCCCGAAAGGTGATTCTGCTCAATGACTGCAAAATCACCTTTCGGAGCTGATTAATGCCATGACAGTGGCAGAATTCATGAGGAGGGGTCCCAAAAACCGCATGTTGAAAATTTAGTGCCAAAATTCCAAAAAATGACTGAGATATGTATTAAAGTTGAAAAACTATTTATTCCATTATACAGTTTATCAGCATTTCCTCAGTTTATAGTCAGCTTTGAAGAGTGCAGACGTGTTCCCAGTCCACCAAAGATCGACGTGCCAGACTCTGGAGGTAAGTATGGGGTGAGGTGGGTGTGGGGAGGTAGGGTGTGCAGTGGGTGGGCATGGGTTGTGGGAGGGTGGCAGGGAGACTGGCAAGGGACCGTTTCCTTTTTTCACAGAGGAAAAAATAAAAAACATCACGGGACTGTTTTTTTTTCAGAGGATGTGGCACACTGAGGTGGTCTCCCAGTCTGTCAATGGACTCTTTCTTTGGGGGGGCACCTGTAGCCGACAGGGGATTGGGAACCCCCATCGGCACACAATAAAAGGTGGGGCCACATCATGCCAATGGGGATTGGGCACCCCTGTTGGCACACAACAAAAGTGGGGGGGTGACATTATGCCAATGGGGATTGGGCACCCCCATTGGCACACACTGGTATGGGGGGTCTCATGAGCCAAGGGGACTGGGCACCCCTTCGGCACACAAGAACTTGCGGGGGGGGGAGATGCCGACTGGGATTGGACACCCCATTGGCATAAAAACCAGGGGCAGGGCCATGATGCTGAGGTGGATTGGGCACCCCCTCGGCAAACAGGTGGGGAATGCAAGAGAGCCCTGCAATGAGGGGTCGCTCCCTCATTGCAGTGGATGACGCTGTAATGATGAGGCGGCCCCTGATTTCAGCAGCTAAAACTTCTCAAGATTGTGGCATGCTGGCTGAACTAGTGTCAGCAGCAGTGTGCCACACCACTGGGAAAGCAGGACAAGCCTTTAAAGACTGTGGGGGAATTGGCCACAACAGTGCCATGCCTCCACAACCTGCTTCTGGCAACCTGCCGCATATGTTTCTTGCGCATGCACACAATCAACATAAAAATATATATTAAGTATAGGGAATAAACATTGCACTTCATTAAAAAGTGGTATTCTGTATCTTGGAAATCACACAAGATCTGGTCACAAAACAATTCATATCTTGAGACCCTGCTAGATGACCATGCATTCCAAATTTTGGGTTATTTCTTCTGACACATCAAAGTTATTATGGTGCAAAACTTTCTGTTAAATAGAGCAGTGCAAAAAACAAATTCCACCTGTTGAATTAAGGTGAAAGTCAGACTTCACTTCCATGAAAGTTCAGAAATCATTTTGGGAACTTTCATGGAAATTCTGGATTAGAATGGTTGAAGAAATGTACCAACTGCAGGTTAATGTATTAAACTGTGGGAACAAAATTTCACAGACCTGATCACTGTCTGAGGTCAGTTCTGAAGAATTTCTTTTAGCAGTTTAAAATGTCCTTCTCCCTAGTGTCTAGTGATGCCCTACCTGTTTACAGGCCCCATAAGAATTAAAATATTTTCATGGTGTCTAGTGGCATCCTCCACCCTCCATTGCTGGCCCCATAAAAGCTTAATGTTTTCCTGGTGTCTAGTGGCACCCCTACCCTCTGATCACTGGTCCCATAAAATGTTACTTTTTCCTGGTGTCTAGTGGCACCCTTCCACTCTCTGATCACTGGCCCCATAAAAGTTAACATTTCTCTGGTGTCCAGTGGCACCCTCCCACCCTCCAGTCACTGGACCTGTGAAAGTTAATATTTCCCTGGTGTCTAGAGGCACCCTCCACATTCCAATTGATGGCCCCGTATTTCTTGATGTGGCTGGTGCCTGCTCCTCAAGTAAGTAACTCAAATGCCTGTCACAACAAGTTTGTAACTGCACGCTGGCTCCTTCTTAGTCTTTTTTACATTGCATAGTAGTCATGGAGACAGTCTGTCTCCATGACTACCATGCGATATAAGGACTAAGAAGGTGTGGAGCTGCAAACTTGTTGTGACAGGCAGGCACTTGAGTTACTTACTTGAGGACCAAGCACCAGGCTCATCAGCAAATATGGGGCTGGCAATTGGAGGGTGAGGGTGCCACTAGATACCAGGGAAATGTTAACTTTTATGGGACCAGCAACTGGAGGGTGGGGAAGGTGCAACTAGCGACACCAGGTAAAAAAAATGTTCAATCTGAACTGTGGACTAAGTACATGAATTGTGGATTAGTTCCACAGTTCATGTGTATTATTCTGCAGTTCAGAAAGAAAATTCCACCAAACAGGGCAACAATTCACCAAACACATTTGGAAGATTTCTGATCCGCCAAAGGCAGAAGTTTGAAAAATTCAGTAAAAGTTGGTGAACTTTCCCAAAAGTTCTGCTCAAGCGGAATTCACAACTTTCGCCAGCAGAATTCACAACTTTGCCAGCACTAGTGTTTAACTATAAACACCTTACTCAACTCTGACTATACTAGCAATACTATGCCAGTGTAATATTGGTAGTATAGGTAGATATAGTACCTGGTACTGTAGGTATTAATGTGTTATTAATGTCTTAATAACACATTACTACAGTGTAACTGGCTAGTTAGCATCATGATACACTAACTGGATACACCTATATATGGTGAAATATATGATGGCTTTTTCTAAGGGACAAGTAGTTGTGTGTGAAGTTGGATAACTTTGCCTGATAGTCCTGGATTAGGTAGCAAATTTGATGAAATGTGTGTAATGTGAATTTGGTGACTTCACCGGTGTTGTGGGGCCCACAGATCAAGTTTGCTATGTACTATGGCATTGGAAGTCACATGGTACTGTAATGAACAGTATGCCATGCAGAGACTGTGTTGCTGTCTTATGAAGAGGCATTGGAGAGAAGTCTGTCCCTGCTTGTTTGAGCAAAAAACCTTTACAACTAATCCAAAAGGGGAAGTATTTTGAACAAAATGCCCCACAAAAAAGATATGGGCTCTTGTTCTGCACTTTGTAGTTGCCCAGGCATCAAAAATTGCTATTCACAGCCAGATAGCAATCTGCACTATCCAACTGTGAATAGGAGTGGTCCAAGGCAGCAGTAAGCCTAGTACAACCAGTGCTATCCCAGTAGCACTGTTCTGACATGCAGCCAGGAGCATGGTCCAGCAAGGAATAGTGCAGAGGCATTAATTCCTATTGACAAAGGAAGCGATACAATTGAGTCATTGGGCATGCAAGTTGCTAGGTGGCCATTTACATGCCCATTGCAGTCCATTTGCATAGGCTGCATCGAGTGTAGCATGGACCCCTTTCATCACCGATCACTGTCCCAAGAAATAAATAAATGAGCAGTCCTTGGTGGCTAGTGGTCCACCCGCTCATCACTGATTCCTGTCCCATTTAAAAAAACAAATAGCTCCCAGGTGGTCTTGCAATTGCTCCCCTTCCCTGATCACTGCTCACCATCCTGTTGATAATAAAAAATATGTGCCTGGTGGTCTGGTGCCCTAACCTCTCACCGATCGTAGTCCCAATATTAAATACTGATATTCCCTGGTGGTCTAATGTTCTCTTCCCCTCACCAATTGCTGGTCTGAAATGAAATAAAAAAGTTACCCAGGTGCCATTGTTCTCCCCTCCATGATCGATGATCCCTGGCTTGGGTTAAAAAAACACTTTCCCCTGGTGTCCAGTGGTTCTTCCTCCTACTCGCACCCATGCTGAGCTAGAAACATGTTTCACTGGCATCCAGCAGTCCCTCCCCACCAATCACCCACCCAATGTTACTAGCATAGTTCCCTGTGTCCAGTATAACCCCCCCATCCCAATTCCCTCTGTAGTTGATAAAAACATTTCACTGGTGGTCTAGCAGACCCCCCCTCCCATTTCCCGATCCCATGTACAGTGTAATAAAACTTTTCCCTGGTGGTCTAGTGGACCCTCCACCTCCCTCCAGCAGGTAGTATCCCACCACCCCACTCCCCCAATCCTGAATCCAAGCTGGTGAACAGCACAGCCCTCCTCTATCCACCACAGCCTGCTACTGACTGAGCCTTCGATGAGCATATACTGTATACAGTACTGTATGTGCTCATTGAATGACAGCTCATTCAGAGCTGTCAATCAATGTCAATGAGCATGTACTGTATACAGTACATGCTCATTGAGGGGTCAGTCAGTGGCTAGCCATGATGGAGAGAGGAAGGCTGTGCTGTGCTGATTGCTGGCTCTGGTTTGAGATGGAGGGAGTGTGCTGGAGGAATACAACCTGCTGTAGAGGTGAGGGGTCCACCAAACACCAGAGAAAGGTTTTATTACACTACACAGGGGATCAGGGAATGGGAGGGGGGTCTGCTAGACCACCAGGGAAAGGTTTCTATGTACTACACAGATGATCAAGATGGGAGGTTACATTGGACACTGGGGACTCTGTTAGCAACATCGGGCAGGTGATCAGGTGGGGGAACAGTGGCACCAGGGTAATGTCTTCTTTTCAAGCTAGTGATTGGTGATGGGAGGGAACACTACAGCACCAGGGAATCTCATTATTTGGTATATGGATGGCGATCGGTGAGGGAGGGGGACACTGGACCACCAGGGGATCTCATTATTTCATACTGAGATGGTAACCAGTGAGAAGGGGGGGGAACTACTACCACCAGGGAATAAATTTATTTTTTTACCTATAGGGAATAAACTTCTGTTTTTACCTATTGGGCCAGCTGGGATGGGGGGGCTTCCATAGTACCACCACCAACCACTAGGGTTGTACAGAATTAAATCAGTGTCTTGCTCAGTGGTATTTTCTCTACACAAGGGAACTCAGCAAAAGGTCCTTGCAGGGAGAAAATACTTTCTGAATGGGACTGTGCCAATATGCAGGTCCCCTTCCCCTTATTTGTATTATGGTCCTCTCCAAACTTTGCCCCAGTGCAAACCTGGATTGAGGGGGCAAACCAAACTTTTGTAAATACAAATTCATCACAAAAACCAGTGTGTGCCACACAAACCAGGTTTGCGCTAGGGCAAAGCTTTTTGAATCTGGCCCCTAGAGTGCCTTGTGCAGTTAGATTAGTGTTGTTTGTTTCTAGTTTTGCCAATTTATATAGCTCAAGGTACTTGTTTTGTCTAATGAAGCATTGGGGTGTGGGGGAGGGGAGGTGCTGCAGCTAATAAGGCACCCATAAAGAAGGTCAGATCTTCTTTTATTGTGAGCACAACTCTGATTATTTTTTCTCAGTCTTTCTTGTTAATTATTTTTGCCTGTGGTCTGCGATTTCTCATTTTATTTCTGTAGAACAGTTTCATGTCATTAAATGAATTATTGTGTCACTCTGTTTCTATATTGGCTGTAGTTATTTCATTTAGTTCTTATAGTCACAGGGTGGGGGATATTCAAAGGGGGTTGCGCATGACGCAACAGTGTTGCACCATGCACAACCCACTGATGCACCCCGGTGCGATATTCAAAAGGGGATGTTGCACCACGCAGATCCTGATGCACTGGGGTGCACCAGTAATGTATGCGGTGCAAGTGCGGGGGCATGCCCATGCATATTCCACACATCCCGATATTCAGCCTGGGATGTGTGGAACATATGCTGGTGCAACCCCTACTTGCGCTGTACACTGGTGCTCAAAGTTGAGCCACAAAGAAATAGGAGCAAGGGCTGGCCACCCACAGGTGAGCTGCTGTATTGCAGGGTGCAACACAGCAGCTGCCAGCTGTGGGTGGCCACCCGAGCTCCTGTGCCAGGGTCTGTTGGCGTCGTGCCCCCCCACGCCTGATTGCAGGCATTGTACCTGTACTGAAATCCCCTGGTGGTCCAGTGGACTGCTTCCAGCCTGATTGCAGGCATATCTATTGTAAATTACAAGTCCAACATCCTTGGTGGTCCAGTGGACTGCTTCTAGCCTGATCGTGGGCATATCTATTGTAAATTACAAGTCCAATATCCCTGGTGGCCCAGTGGACTGCTTCCAGCCCAATCGCGGGCATACGTAGACTAGAACAGTTTAAACAAACCCTGGTGGTCCAGTGGTACCCCCTCCCAACCGCCCACTGAGCCCCGCCACCCCCGGTCAGCAGCGGGAGGCAGCTCCTCACCTGCCAGCGGCCCGGCCACCCACCGACTGACTGTGTACAGTACGGCTGTACACCCATTGGTGCACAGGGTATCACGTCATTTCATCGCAAACATTACGTCGCAAACAATTCATCGAAAAAAATCGCAAACAACTTCATCGCAAGAAACAATTTACCGCATGACATTTTATCGCAAACCCACAAGATGAAGCTTAATAAAAGAAAAGTAAAGTATTAGTACCTTAGCTATACGATCGAGTAATGGGTTTGAAGATGCGTGAAAAAAGACATGGAACCCCTATTCACACTGTGGAGGGAGTGGAACCAGTGTGTTAGGGCCATTCATCTTTCACAGCAGCAAACATTTTGGTCTGTTTTGTTGTACCCTCTTCCACAACATCTAGGAAGCCCTTACTAACGCTGGCTTACTGAGGGAGGGCCAATGACATGTAGTCACTCAGAGCATCCAAGTCACTCCACAGTCTGGAGCTGGAGGGGCTTGAGCAGTGCCTGCACTTGATTCAGAATGCCTCTGGCACTCGAGCAGTGGGGTGAGTGCTATCCTATCCCTGATTTAGAACACCCTGCCTGTGGCACTTGAGTAGTTGGGTGAGCACCACCACCTTCAAATTTTAGAGCACCCTGTCCCTGACACTCATCAGTGTTGCAAGCACCCCTCTTCCTGATTCAGGACATCTAACCTCCACTGCATGCCCAAAGTCCTTTAACTTGAGGCATGCAAGTTGGAATTGGGATTTGAACCTAGCGCAACAGAACAGCGAATTAACATACGCTGAACTGTCATGCGCTGTAGATTCTATGCACTGAAATGTGTTGCGATCTAATTACTGTGCGGTAATTAACCATGACGAAAAGTTTGCGATGAAAAGACATGGAACCATGCACAGCATGGGTCAATGGGCATGCAGACCGTACCATACTACACAGTCCAGATATGTGAATAGATCCATTCACATAACTGGACTGTGTAGTACGGTATGGTCTGAATGCCCATTGACCCACACTGTGGACCAATGGGTGGACAGCTGTACTGTACATAGTCAGTCAGCTGGCATCCGGGTGGCTGGCAGGTGGGAGCTGCCACCAGCCACTGACAGGGGGGAGTGGGCCAGGGGGCTCAGTGGGCGGGTGGGGAGGGGGTACCGCTGGACCACCAGGGTTAGCTTAAACTGTTCTAGTCTACGTATGCCCACGATCGGGCTGGATGCAGTCCACTGGACCACCAGAGATATTGGACTTTATTTGATTCATATATATGCCCGCGATTGGGCATTGAGGCACTTTGGCGCGCTGTGCAGGGGGCATCAGTCCCCGACGGCTGCAGCCTGGCAGGGCGCTAGGTGCAATTAACCAGGGATTGGTGCACTTGCATGCAAATGGGGCCATAATGGCATGCTAATGGCCCCAGTTGCACCTTGCACACATTATGGCCCCATTTCCATATCAACTGCTGAATATCGCTGTTCCTGTGCCTAGTGCAACCGCACTTGCGCTGGCACATCCCCCTGCTCCTTTCTTGCCACTTGCGCTGGTGCAGTACCACTGCACCATGCGCAATGTGGGAGGCCACGTTGCCATGTTCAACGGTGCTGAGCCATGGTGCAGCACTATTGAATATTGCCCAGCACACTCCCTGGTGCATCCCAGTTGCGCTGCACCCAGCCTGCGCCCTTGCATGGCGCATGTCTGAATATCCCACCCACATTGCTAAAGAAACTTGTTTTGAATTACCCCTGCTTTGTGTCTTTTTCATCCTCATCATGTTAAAAAAAATGTGGCTAATTGGCATTTAGCTCATGGCTGTTAGCTCAGTAAACTGCACTGTTCAGATTCAGATCACATTGCTAATCCTTCTGGTGAATAGTTGTCTGCTGATGCCATTTAGTTGTACTTTGTAAAGCAAAGGCAGTGTAGTCAAACAATGCTGTTTATAATACATGCATTGCATCCAGCAGGTTAAAGTTATATGCAAGTACTCTCAAACATTTTCAGATAGTTTAATACTAGTTACATACCACCATAAAATGGACTGTCTTGTTATCTCTAACTCCTCTACATATTGAGGTTCTCTAGCTTTTGTCAGGGGGGCAAATTTAGCTTCAAAGTACCTCATTTGTATACAATAAATTTGCATTTACATAATTAATTTCAACAGAAACATAGACAATGACAGCAAAAAAAGAACAAAGGTCCATCTAGATTGCTCGAGTTCCCTGTTTAGCTCAAAGCTCTATTGTTCCTCCAAGGTTCTAGCCCTCCCCAGCCCCACATTCTCCTCACCGATTCTGATGCCCTGAGCAGCCACTATACCCTTCATTCTGTCCCAGCCATGCTTAAAACCACTAACATTTTTTGCACCCACCACCTCCACTGGCAGCCTATTCCATGGCTCCACCACCCTTTCTGTAAAATAGTATTTCCTTGTGTCCCCCTTGAACCTTCATCCTGTTATCTTCCACTTATGACCAACTGTCTTTGAGCTGGTAGTCAAGTTAAATGGTTCCCTGTAGTTCACACTTTTAATTCCTTTTAAGAATTTGAAGGCCTTTGTCATATCTCACCTCTTCTTTTTGGTCTCAAGTGAGTACATGTTCAATGCCTTGAGATGTTTCTCATAGGACATGCCCTGCTGGTCCTGATTCATTTTTGTTATGCTGCACTGCACTGTCTTGAACCTATACCTACCTGTCCTGAGGTGAGGACCCCAGAATTTGATGCAGTATGCCAGGCATGGCCTTACCAAGGATCTGTGCAGGAGAAGTATTACCTCCCTTTTTCTGCTATCAGTACTCCTCCTGATCCATCCAAGCATCTTATTTGCCTTGCTGTAAGCCTTGTTGCACTGACTCAATTGCTTTGGGGACTCTCTGATGATAATCCCAAAGTCTTATTCCTCAGCCATGGTACTGAGTCTCACCCCTTCTATTCATTACTCTGTCCTCAGGTTCTTGTTCACCAGGTGCATCACCTTACACTTTTTAGTATTGAATTTCAACTGCCAAAACCTTGACCACCCCTCCAGCTTTTGTAAGTCTCTCAGTATTTCCTCTATTCCTTAATTATTACTATCTACCCTTCCACAGAGCTTAGTGTCATCTGTGAAGAGACACAGCCTGCTCTGGATCTCCTCATCAATGTTGCTGATGAACATGTTGAAGAGGACCGGACTCAGGACAGATCTCTGCAGAACCGCACTCGTGACCACCCTCTCTTACGATTTAACCGTGTTGACCACTACCCTCTGCTGCCTCCCTTTAGCCAGTTATCTACCCATTTTACTATGATGTTAGCTGCACCTAGATTCTCCACCTTTTTCAGCAAGCACCTGTGGGGTACTGAGTCAAAAGCCTTGCTAAAGTTGAAGTACAGCAAATCCACAGCATAGCCCCATCCCAATCTCTTGTCTTCCAGTCAAATAAGACTATCAGGTTAGTCTGACTAGACCTCCCTGCCACAAATTTGTTCAATTTACTATCCTGGAGACCATTACTCTCCTAGTAGTTGGAGATCCTCTCTGAACCAGTGACTCCATCGGTTTTCCTGCAATAGAAGTATGAATGACAGGTCTGGAGAAAAATGGAAAAAGATGGCATCCCAGGTCAAGGCAGCTTTATGGCCATTCAAAGGATGCCCCAGGTTCAGGGACATCACAGGAACTGAATCAAGACTTGTTGGTGAGTGAGGAGGGGCTCCCACTACTCAGCCGTGGGGGGCAAGCCGCAGGAGTTTGCCAGCGAGGGTCCTAGGCAAGCCAGGGCCTGGACAGTGGCTGGAACCAGAGATGCGCGGACAAGGCAGCTGACCTAGGCACCAGGTAGGAGAAAGCACATAGCTGTAAAAAAAAATCCTGTATGTACTAAGGTGCATTATTTTTTTGTAATCTTTTTTTTTTTTATTGGGGTGTGTTAGTCTCAAAGTTGCATGAATTCATTAATAAAATAACACCAGGCATCAGTTACAGACTGGATCTGTTCTATTCTTTTCCACGATATATTTTCCAGATCCAGCACAAAAGTTGCACATAATCAAATGTCTTATAACCTGATAAAATTATCTTTAATCAAACTTTTTGTCTTGTTGCCTATACAATAAGTCATTTGGCGATCTGAACATGAATCTGGGAGAACATCACACAAATCATAATTCAATGGAAAATTTGTAAAAATCAAGTCTATTACAGATGAAGATACTGGTTCCTTTACAGTGATTCTTGTGGGTTCCCTAATTAAGTGACTGAAACCCAGATTCATCTATATAGCTACCATTAGGTGGCCATCTTTTACTGTATACAAGTTTGGTTTGTATTAAAATCCCCTTCATAACACTATTTCATGAGTGTCTCTATATACTCTTAACTGATGTTGTAATATGTTAAATACAATCCGTTCCTTAAGCACTGCCTCCATAATCTTACCCACCACTGAGGTGAGGCTGACTAGACTATAGTTTTCTGCCTCCAACATGCTACCATTATTGTGAAGAGGGACTACATCGGACCTCCTCCAGTTCTCTGGAACCATTCCTGTGTTTAGCAACTCACTGAACATGTCTGCCAGTGGTGCTGCTAACTCCCTCCATAGTCCTTTAATATCCTAGGATGTATGCCATCTGGTCCCATTGCCTTGTCCACCTACAGTTTTGCAAGTTCCTCCAAGACTCTTTCTTCTGAAAATGTACTGGTGTTCACCTTCCTCCCTCCCCTCTTTGTATCTGATGCCTAGCTGTGATCCCTGTCCCTTCCCTTCTTTAGGGAAAACTGAACAAAAGTATTTATTCAGTATTTCTGTCTGTTGCAGGTTCCCCTCCACACACTCCCCTCCATCCATCTGAGCCTTACTATCCCACCCCTGGATTTCCTTCTTTCGCTGATGTACATATAGAATGTCTTGTCTCCTTTTGTCATCATCTGTGTTAATCTTTCCTCTGTTTGCGCTTTTGCACTCCTAACAGCTTTCCCTGCTTCCTTCAGACAATTCAGGTACACCACCTTATCCTCTTCCTTCTGTGTCTCCTTATATTTTTTGAAACCCTTCCTTTTGGCCCTTACCATCTCTGATACATCTTTTCAGAACCATAGTGGTTTCCTCTTTCTCTTGCCTTTGTTCCTCAGCCTAATGTGCTGGTTGTCACCTCCACTATGGCTCCTTTTAAGTGTGCCCACTGCTTCTCAACCTCCCTCCTGCCTCCCTCCTCACAAGCACTTCTTTGATACATATCGCCATCCTAGTGAAGTCCACCCTCCTGAAATCCAAGACCGTAGCCTTTGTGTGGTTTGACTGCAACCCTGTACACATGTTAAACTACACTGTGTGGTGGTAACTGGACCCCAGGTGACCATCCACCTGGACTTCTGTGATTCTGTCTCCACTGGTCAGCACTAGGACCAGAATTGCCCTGTCCCCGGTGGGTTCTAGCACTAGATGCCTGAGGCCTTCCCCAATGCAGGGAGTTCAAGATGTATCGGCTCCTGGCTGAAGTAGCTACTGGGATGGTCTAATCCACATCTAGCATATTAAAATCATCCAGCAGCAGTACCTTCCCTTTTGTTGCCATCTCTTGGTTTCATCCACTAGCCCCATGTCCACCTCCTCCCCCTAAGCTGGAGGCCTGTAGAGCACTCCTATGTGGATTGCTGTGCCATTTTGTGGCTTGAGTGTCATTTGCCGTTCCTAAGCCTCCCCCTGTCTATCCCATACAGCAGTTGCTTTTATCCCTTCTCTGACATACAGGGCCACCTCCCCCCCCACCTTTTTACTGTCTCTCTATCCCTCCTGAATAGCAGATAACCTGGCACATGTACCTCCCAGTTATGATTAGGGGTGTACCAAATCTCAATTATTGCACCTATGTCCAGGTCAGCTTCTACCATCAATGCCACCAGGTCTGGGACTTTATTTCCCAGGCTGCGGGCATTTGTAAACATGGCCCACCATGTTTTAGTGCCTGCTCTTCTTCTATTTCTGCTTTTGCCCTCGTTTCTTCTTTCCAACCCTGGTTTCCTTCTTTTGCTGCCTCTCTTCCTCTGCCATACCCTTTATAACTGGTTCAGGTGTACCTGGCAACAAGTTGTCCTCCTGTTCCTTCTTATTGGCTGCTCTAACCTGTGGGGGTGGTCTCCTTGAATCTCCCTGCTCCCATTGCCCCCCAGATAGTTAAATGCTTGCCAAGGAAGCATTTGAACCTTTCATTGAGGACTGCCATTTCCTTCCGGGATGGATGTAGACCATCTCCCTTGTACAGGCCCACATCGTTCCAGGTGGGTCCCCAGTCCCCAATGAAGTCATAACCCTTCTCCCCGCACTTTCCCTCTAACCAAGTGTTGATGGCTGTATTTAAAAACAATTCAGATGGTAAATATCCTGTGTCCCTAAACAGATACATATATTACTGTATAACTGATTTGACATGAACCAAGTTAAATAACATTCTGTCTAAATATGACGATTCAAGTTTACTGTTTTTGGTTCAAATAGCATTTCATTATTTCTAACTTTTTTGTTTATATTTTGCATCACATCAATGTGTGTTACTTAACTACCAAAATGATACACATAGAGCTCAGTTTTCAGAGCCCCGAAGAATGCGGAAAGCCTCTGGTGAACTCATCATACGGCGCATGGGGTTTGTGGCAGTCTCCTGGCAGTGACTGGAATTTTTACTTCCATGTGCCATAAGTTAGACCAGCGCCCCACGCAGTCTAACTTGTGGTATTTAGGGGATGTTTTTACAGAGCTTGTGCCAAATATTTGGTGCAGGCTGCTGTAAACTGAGAAAGCTGTCAAAACTGCACCTGCTGTAATAAAATCAGATGCACTTGCAGCAAAGTCTTTTTGGTGCTGCTGTGCCAAACAACATGTTTACAGAACAATCAGGTGGCTAAAAACAAAGATGGAGCCAAATGCAAAAAGTACTTATATATAACAAACAGCAGCATGGCTACACATCACCATCCAAAAAAAAAACAATTTAAGTCAGGTTATAGGCAAAATAATTTATTTACTTGAGAACATAGCACTCATTGCATCTGCCCTCCCCATGCAGCCAAACATTTTTGCGGATTTCCCACACTTTCTCAAGGTCTTGAGAAAGTGTGAGAGTTGGTGGAAAATGTTTGGCTGCATGGGAGGGCAATGATGCACGTGCTGGTGTGTTCCTGGAGCAAATAAATTATTTTTTGCCTATAGCCTGACTTAAATCGTTTTTTTGGATACCCTGAGGTGATGTGTAGTTATGCTGCTGTTTGTTATAAACAACAAGTTTGATGCACGGTTTGACACAAGCCCTGCAACACCCTTTTAAAATCAAGCCCATAATATCTAAAAATACTTAAACATCTATACAGGACTACAATGTCAAAAAAAAAAACATTTCCCAACAAATACAGCTCCCTCTTTCTTTTGACCATCTTCTTTGTCCTGTTATTTTCTTGTAGAATCATCACATGCCAAAGTATGGAAATTGACTTTCACTTAGTTCATGTGCTTGACAGCTCATTTATGACAAAATGCATGTGACATAAATTGACCTTTCTTAGTGGAAAAGAACAGAGAAAAAAATATTATTACATGGCAATATCACCAAGCTGCTTTATTCAATATACAGTATAATTACAATTGTCCCTTAATCTGCTGTTCATAAACATAATAATCATACTGTAAATCTTCATATGATTTTATATGTAAATAAATCACCTTATTGTTCTACCTCCCACTAACTGCAGAATAAATGTTTAATGCTTAATGATTTACCATTCCTAGTGTAATGTTACATAACATACTATTTACATAAAGAATGAATTTAGAGCAAAAATAGTTAAAACATTAACAATATCCTTGTACTCATTTTTTTCTCATCTCATTTTTTGAGAAAATATGACATCCTTCAGAAAAAAGTCACAGAGGTGAGTTTTAAACAAGCATTCAAAGGCGGATTTTTTTGAGATCTGTTCTACATATTCCATAGAGTTCATGCTCACAAAAAAGGGCTCAAATCTAATATTTCCTTTAACCCATGAATGGCTAATGTATTCATTTTATGTATCCACCATGACTCACTTTGTAGAAGACGTTGTAATCTTGGACCACCCCTTTCTCTTTTTGTGGCCTGCTCTAAAATGGTGATGTGAAAAGACTATTTGTTCTCGTTATCTTCTTTTAAAAAGTGGGTCCCAAGTACATTTGTTTCTACCATGATTTTAAACGCTCTTAAATGCTCTTGAATTTGTATAGTGCTTCCCATGTTGCTCAACTTATATAAAATCTTGGGCACAAGCACCACGCCTTGTATATGACATGGTTAGTGCTACAGTTCACAAACTATGATTGGTAGCAGATTTGTGGGATCTCAGGTTTAAATCCTCCTTATTACACACTTGGACATACTGCAATGTTGGCATTTAATAACACCCTTTGTTTGTTTGCCTTAACATGTAGTCTTCTGCTCTGCAGAGAAATGGCTATTTATAATCAGATCACCAACATTATATGATTTTGAAAATGTTATTCTCAGTTTTTCTTTGAAAATTTGCATGGCCTGTTATCTGAATGTAATTCATCCCAAATGACCAATATTATTCGTTTTACTGATTGGTAAGTCTATCACATCTTGTTAAAGACATTAACTTGAATTGATTTCTTTCCTTTATTCTGTACTTTGTTTTTAACAGCACTTTCTTCGGAATCCTGTTTATTGATCACTCTTTGATAACTTTATTTGAGTACCTTCTCTGTTAAAATCAGGCAACTATCATTTCTGTTCATTTGCTAAAAATGACCTCTTTCAAGACATTTTTTACTCCCAAACCAGACCCCATTGGCTCTGCTCTGCACCCCAGCCCATCATCCCTGGACTTACCTCCACTACTGTGTTTCTCCCTAGCTTGCTCTCAAGGTGGAGCTCCCAAGGCCAGGAGGGGACAACCCTGAAGCACATACCGTATTAAGTTTCCATGAGGAGAACCTCAGGTCAGGCTGTGTGGGTCCACAGTACACAGCAGGTGGCATCTGGCATTAGTCCATATTTTTCTGCTTCTTGGGTGCCACCCACCTCCAATGTATGTGACTGCGGTGGCATCCTGGGAGTGAGTATATTCAGCTACATGTGGTCACCCACACCACATACAGCATCTCCACAATCCACCACCAGGTGCCACTCCAAGAATGGTCCACAACAGCCCTCCCCCCCCAAGCAGGGAAGCATCCAAAGGATACCCTTAACTCCCTCCTTGTCAGCTTCTGTCCATGACACCTGGGGTCAAGGCACAACCCGAGATGCCAGCATGCCAGGAAGATGGCCCATCACTCTGCACCACACAACCAGCCCAAGCAATTTCATTTTAAGCAAATAAACTGACACAATGTTATGCTTTGAATGTAACTTGGCTGCTATGCACTTTCAGCTCTTAATAAACTATTTCTTCTGTTGGTTTAACAAAGATATCAGATTCAAGTTATTACATGATTATTTACCTGTAACAAAATATCCAAATACTCAATTTCTTCAATATATATTTTATTATTAAAAGTCAAGTTAAATTGGTTTTCAGACATCCATGAGAGGAATTCCTTCACCTCTTGTTTACTTCCATCTAATATGCAAATTATATCTTCAACAAAATATTTCTGTCTGGTGATCTTCATCAGGAAGAGGTTATTTAAATCAAAAATGTAGGTTTCCTCCCATCAGCTCAGGAACACATTTGAATAGGAGGATGACATAGTTTTACTGCAGGATGTATTTTTTCTTTAAATATCTAAAATCCACATAAGTAAATTGATTGACAAGAAATGCCTGAGTAAACAGAGAGGTTTAGGCAAGGTAGCCAAGAAATGTATAAGTTTTGAGGGCAAAATGGTGTTGCAGTTGAAAAAAACTACATCTTCCGCAGCTTCATCCATGGGGTCCAGGGCTGGTAGTAGTAGCAAAGGAGTAGTTTGCAGAAATGGCAGAGGCATTAGTGTCGCTAAATTTTTCTCTGCCACATCTGAGACATCCATGCTGGTGGGTGTTTGAGAGGTAGCAAAAAGAACAGCAGCCCAAAAGGTAGCAAAATGTCTCACTCAGGCACAGTGGTCGAGGAACAGGTTTTGGAGCCCCCTTGACTGCTAGTGGTGGTGGCGCTGAGCCTGACATTGATGATAAGTTCCCATTCCCAAACAAGAGTTTAGAGCTTGACCATGAGGCAGATCCTGAGGAGGCAGATCTGTTATACAATAAAATCAAATAAATAGAAACATCGAATTTTGTCAGCAGATAAGGACCACTTGGCCTATCTAGTCTGCCCCGATTTTCCCTGCCTATCCTGCCATCACAGATCCTGCCTAGTCTCTGGCCACTTCCTCCCTCCTTTGATACAAGTTTTACTTTATAACTATCCCATGCATGCTTGAAGCCCACTACTGTTTTAGCCCCTTGTTACCCCTGCTGGAAGATTGTTCCAGGCATCCACCACCCTCTGAGTGAAGAAATACATCCTCACATCCCTCCTAAATGTTCACCCCTCCAGCTTAATTGCATGCTATCGAATTCTTGTTCACGTTCTTTTAAAAAAAAAAAAATGCTCTATTCCTGTATCTTATTCACCCCTGTGAGTTATCTAAATGTCTCTATCATGTTTCCACTCTCTCTCTCCTCTCTTCCAGGGTGTATATGTTTAGATCTCTCAGTTTCTGATTATATGACATTTGATGCAGGCCCTGCATCATTTTTGTTGTCCTTCCTTAGATTGCCTCTAGCCTGTCTATGTCCTTTTTGAGGTGTGGTCTCCAGAACTGGACACAGTACTCCGGGTGTGGTCTCACCAATGACCAATACAGTGGCAACACCACCTCCCTCTTTCTGCTGGTAATATCCCTCCCTATGCATCCCAGTATCGCAGTAGCTTTCCCTACTGCTTTGTTGTATTGCTTGTCTCATAAAGGTCATCCATTATGATTACCCTAGGTCCCTTTCCTGTTTAGTGACTGTCAACTGTTCTTAACAGCCATCACCCACTTTTAACCCTGCTCTCACTGTGTCACTGAGCTGCCTGGCCTTACCCCTGGCAGTGAGTCCACTTCCCATTACTCCACCTACTGCTCTCCATCCCCATCTCTTAGCCCTGCCTGCCTGCCTGTCTATACACCCTCTCTCCACCTTCCACCTGCTCCTATCATATCATACGCTCTTCCTGCTTTCCTTCCCCCATTCTTTTCCTCCTTGCTTGTCTCCTTCCTTTACTCCACTTCCCTGGAGCCTGCTTCCCCCCACTGCTTCCAAATTGAAACAACTTTTCACCACCTAGGCACTTTGCACCTTGGGCCCAGCCCTCTGCTCAGGGGCCCCCCCTACCTCCAAGGAACTGTCCTCTAGTACTGTTCAACCATGTATACTCCCCGGTCCTAACTGTATACTGTAACCCTCACTCTCCACCGACCCCACTTGGTAATCTCCCACACAACTAGCAGATGAAGGCACTCCCTTAGGGAAATACATCAGCTCCTGCAGGCTTGTACTCCTCCTCCTACTGTTGTCAGGCAACATGCACCCAAACCCTGGCCCAATCCGCACTAAAGCCTTAAACCAGAGCAAACTCTCAGGTGCCCTCTCAATCATGTCAATCAACATCTACAGCCTCCTTTCTAAAATTGATGCTCTGCAGGTCTTTACCAGCCAACACTGCCCAGACATCCTGGAAGTTGTCAAAACCTGGCTTACGCCATCAATCCCCGACCAGGCAATCAGCCTTCCTGGCTACAATGTCTTTAGGCTAGATGGGCTGTCTAAAAGAGGTGGTGGCTGCGCTTTATACCTAAAAGAATCCTGGGACACCCCATCAATACCTCTCTCTAGCCTACAACTGCTCAGATACTTCCCATTAGAATCCTCCAAGGGGCCCGAAGCAAAGCCCTCACAGTTGCTACTATCTACATTCCTCCAAAAGAACAAGGAAATGATCTAACTGCTATACTGGACTTCGTAAAGTCACTTCCACTGGATACTGAATCCATCCTCCTAGGCGACTTCAATGTCAACTGGCCTGTGGCAGAAGCAGGTGCACATAGGGACTCTGTTGCTGCAGCAAACCTCACCCAAATGGTAGACTCACCATCCAGGAAAAACTACAGAAATGGTACCAGCACCCTTTTGGACTGGATCCTTGCCAGTCACCCCTCATGGATCTCAAGCACGTCAGTCCTTCCTGACTCTCTCAGTGACCACTCCCCTGTTAGCTGTATTTGGTCAAATAAACTCATTAATCCTCCCCCAAAAACTATCACCAGCAGGGTTCTACCCTGTGGTCAGCTACCACACCTCAAATCCCACCTCCTCCATCAAGACTGGTCTCCAATCTTCACTGCAACTAATGTAAATACCACCCTGGACCACTTCATAAAAATCTTCACAGAGGCCTGTGACACATACACCCTTGCAAAAAAACACAAAACAAAAACACTCTGTAACCCATGGCTCACAAAAGACCTCCTTAAGAAACTAAAAACAAGGGACCACCTCTTGGAGCTGGCCAAAAACATCCTAAACTACAAACGTGTATGTAATGACTGTACCAAATCCATCCAGCAAATGAAGTCAGCCTACTATAAGCATGCCTTCATGGACTTCTAGGGTAGCGGTAGAGATTTCTGGAAAAACATAAAAGAAGTCACTGGAAAACCGTCCAAGTCCCCCCATCAGTGCTCAACATTAACGGAATTACAACACTCAACCCTAAAACCATTGCTATTACTTTTAACGCAGCCTTTACCGACCTCAACTCAGTCCTACCACCTGATTTCTTCAAAGAAGATGATCCTCCAAAGTCCCCCACAAACACTACCTCTAATAGCCAACCATGCTTCTACTTTAAAGCAGTCAAGGCTCATCAGGTACGCAAATATGTCACCAAAGCCATTGGTAAATACAGTTTAGCAATGACTCCCTCAACCTCAAACTCCTGTCCCTCACCCTAGAAGAGGTGCTCGGGCCTCTGACCAGGATCTTCAACCTCTCTCTCAGCCTTAGTCAGTTCCTGGATAATTGGAAATCTGCCACTGTCACCCCTATCCACAAAGGTGGTGACAAAACTGTCCATGAGAATTTCAGATCAGTCTCCTTACTACCTCACCAAGGCATTGGAACGCATTGTCTCGGACCAGCTTACAGTTTTCCTGGATAAACACAACATCCTATGCAAAAAGCAACACGGGTTCAGAAAGAGTCACAGCACCTCTATGGCGCTACTTGAATTCACCGGCACAATCTATAACTCACTAGACACTGGTCAGCAAACAGGCACCATTTTCATTGACTTAACAAAAGCCTTTAACACCATCAATCATCACCTCCTGCAGATCCAGCTCCAAAAAGCTGGTCTCTCACCCGACTCCCTTGGCTGGTTTAAGAGCTACCTTGAAAATCTGACCCAAATAATAAGAATTGCTGATATGCTCTCTGACCCCCGACCTGTCCGCTTGGGAGTCCCACAGGTCTCCATCCTGGGACCCCTCCTCTTCAGCCTGTTCCTAAACTCACTACTGGACTGCTGCCCTGAACAAATAATACTCTACGCAGATGATGCTGTAATCCTTGCCTTACACCATGACCCAAAACTATTGCAAAATAAACTCCAGCAGGGCTTCTCCTCTGCTGAAACCTGGTTTCTAAGTCATAAACTGATCCTCAATCAGAAAAAAAACAAGTCCGTGATCTTCAGCAGCCCCACAACAAAAACAAGCATACCTCCTCTCCCATTTAAACCAAGCAAGGAATCACCCTAGAACAAACACAATCCTTCAAGTACCTTGGCATCACCCTTGACTCCCATCTTTCCTATGCTGCCCACATCAACAATGTTGCAAAGTCTGCCAATACCCAGTTAGGCCTACTGTTCCAGCACAGGAAACACCTGACTCCCGAAGCACTATCAGTCGCCGTCCAAAGCTCTATCATAAGCATTATCGAGTACAGACTTATCATCTATGTCTCTGCCACTGCCACCTCTCTCAAACGTATAACGATCTCCCTAAATAAAGACTGTCAAATCATCACAGGATCCCATCGCCTCACCCACACATGTGACCTTTACTCTCAAACTGGATGGCTACAACTTGACAGTTGCATAAAATACCAAACCTGCATCACAGCCAAGAAAATTACAATGGGTCTTGCTCCACCTGGAGTCTGTGCTATCCTTACACCTAGACACAGCACTGTCATTATAAGGAGGTCCAAACCTCACTCCCTGCAAATCCCCCAGTGTTGCACAACCCAAGAACATAGATCATTTACCTATTGGGCTACCAGCTGGCTCAACTCCCTTGGCAGCGACATAGCCACTGCTCCCACACTTGGTTTATTCAAATCCAAGCTGCACCTCTCATTGCTTGCCTCCAGCTCCTGTGACTGCTCAGCCAATTAGTACCCTCATCCTACTGCCCACACCTCCTCACATAGCACTTACAACAATCTCTGCCCCCCCAGCACTTACACCAGTCTATACACAACAAGACCCCCGGGCTGCACTGCCATCCACCCCTTGATTCACCTCCTCTCCCTTCTCTCCTCATGCCCTCCTTCCCCACCACCACCCTCTCATACTCACCCTCACTTCTAGCATCTCCTAACTCCTTCCGACCTCCAACCACACCCACACTGCAATCTCCTATCACCCCTCCCCTTTTCTGCAGTCTCTAGTCCCTACTTTCCTTTGTGCCCTGAAACTACATGTCTTGTTAGTTCAATGCTTTTCTCTATAATGAAAAGATGTATACTGTACTCTCTGATGTGGTACCTTTGTAAAAGAGCCTCGGCTCAAAGGTATTGCTGTAATCCTAGATTGAAATAAATAAATAAACTATACCCACCATTCTACACTCTTTTATTTATTTATTTATTTTAGGTTTCGGAAAGAATACCTTTGAGTCAAAGACTCCTTTATAAAAGTTCCACGTCACATGGATTAGATACAGATAAGCATTACAATGATTGTTACAGAGTAAAAGTTCAGATTATTACAAGGAACAGCCAGGCTAACATTCAGGTACTAAAGCAGTTTAAGACAGTTAAAAACAGGATGCATAACAACCCAGGGAGACTAGGATTAAGAGCTATGAGTAAGAGGCAGGCCAGAGGCTGTTGTCAGTAGTAAAGGGAAGGGAATGGCCAGGTTCAGTTACAATCACAGTCACTTGTGGACAGGAGGTGGGCCTTAAGGTGTGTTTTAAATTGTCCAATTCTTTGTCCATAAACCAAGGAAGAGAATAGGTTGTTCATCCACAAGGGAACCCTATAGCTGAAGGATCTTTGGAACTGAGCGGTATGACAGGAAGGAATAGAGAAGAGATGGGTGTCTGAGCTACGGGTGTGTTTAACTTTGGAGTTAGAGAGAATTAAAGGGAAGAGGACCGAGGGGGAGAGGCCTAAGGCAATTTCTTTTGCCAGAATGCAGGTGTGGAATCTGATTCTGTTGTCCAGGTTAAGCCACTTGGTGTCCTTATATAGTGAACAGGTATGGGTGAGTCTGTCACACCCCAAAACAAGATGACATGCCTTGTTTAGGACAAGTTAAAGTCTACCAAGGGCTGAGGTGCTTGCCCCTCCAAAAATCAGTAAGCCATAGTTGAGCAGAGAGATTACCGAGGAGGAGACTGAAAGCCTAAGGGTATCAGGGGTGAGGCAATGTTTGAAGCAATGCAGAAGCCCAAGCCTAATATTTAGGGCCTTAGATAGTTGGTGAATATGCTTGAGATAGGTAAGGCATGTGTCCAAGGTGATGCCCAGATATTTAAAGGAATCCTCTAGTTCCAAGGGAGTTTGGGTTGCCATTAATATTTGAGGAAAAAGCCCCATCCTGGTATTCAGCAGATGTGTGAATAGCATAACTTTGTTTTTTTATAGTTAATAATAAGGAGTTGTGAGGAGAACCAGCTTTCGGCAGAGTTGAAGGAGGACTGGAGGGACTGGTGAAGTTGAAGGGGGTCTGTGGTGGAGGAGAAGATAACAGCATCATCCACATATAGTAATAGGTTAGATGGGCAGGATTTGGGGAGGAGTTTAGGAAGAGGCTGAATAAAAGAGGTCCCAAAATGGACCCTTGTGAGACATCCGAGAAGACAGGAGATTTGATGGATAGGGCATTACCAATTTTGACCTGTAGAGTCCAGTTCGAGAGGTAGTCAAAGAACCATCCCATGGCTTCCTGAGAGAGACCCAGGTTGATCAAAGAGGTTAGGAGAAGAGAATGGTGGACGGTGTCAAAAGCCTTTGTGAGGTCTATGAAGATCGCACCTGTGATGTGTCCTTTATCAAGTGCAGTATGGATGTGTGAAGTAAGTTCAAGCAGGGCAGTGGCCATGCTGTGCCCTTTGTGGAAACCATGTTGTTTTTTGCAGAAAAGGTTATATTTATTGAGGTGCTCAGTGAGCTGATCAGAAACAATCCTCTCTAAGGCTTTGGAACGGGGAGGAAGTATGGAGATAGGGCAGTAATTGTTAGCAGAGCAGCGTTCCCCACCTTTTTATATGGGTGTGACAGATGCAGATTTCCACTTAGCAGGGAATTTACCTAGACAGAGGGAGAGGTTTAAAATGTGGGTGAAGGGAACAAGGACTTCCTTAAGGGTGAGCGAAGAATTCTCAAATCAAGGGAGTCGGAGCTGGAGGAGACATGGCTAAGGGCAGTATAAAGGTATGGTTCTGCTGACTTAGGAGAGATACGGTGCAGATAAAAGGGGGGAGCCCCGGGGGGAAGAAGGTGTGCTCGGAGCTGGAGGATCATAGACATTTTGGGGGGAGAATATGGCTAAGGTTGGAGAAGGCATTGTTGAAAACTGCTGCGATCAGAGTGGGGTCTGTGGTCAAGGACCCATTAACCATGACTTGGCGTGGGAACCAGAATAGAGTCCTTACCGCATATTTTCTGTATGTTGTTCCAGAACTTGCAGCCGGAGCCCCAAGATGAGGTTAAGGAGGAGTTATAGTATTCTGCTTTGGCTTTGCGAATGGCCCAAGTGTACTTGTTCTGAGCCATTCTATACATATGCCTATCATGAGGGAGGCCAGACTCATTGGAGAACTGCCACAATGAGTCTCTAGTTATCACAGGCTTTCTGCATCAAAGGTGAATGATTTTTCACTTTTTTGCAATGAAACCCAGATACCATAGCTTTGACCATTCCTTGAGCTTTTCAGGTATCTATTCATTCTCTCTACCCTCTCCAGAAGTGTACACTCTATTGCAGATCTTAATGTGCTCTACAAAGAGGCATACCTTCCTTCTACTTTTTCTGGAGTTTCACTTATAAAGATATTAAAGGGGACATAGTCTGTTTCTGTACCAATTCTTGTTCACTTGATTTTTCTTTATATACTGTTGTATACATGCCCTCTGTTGTAACCTCCTGGGCTGTACCTGAAACTAGGCAGTCATTCTGTCTAGTGTGCCTACCCAGTCAACAAAAACTAAATAAATAAATAAATCAGTAAGCAAGACTGGCCTAGGCAAGATAACTTACAAAGGTGGCAGCTACTTTGAGCAGCTCTGTTGAATGCCAAATAAGCAAAAGTTCTGTCATTCTCCAAATCACATTGTTTTTTTTTTAAACCATGGAAAAACTCTTCTCTTTGCTAAGTTCCTATGGTTCCTGTGAGTATGGACCTAGCCAAACTGACAAAGAAGGAGAGAAAGCAATTGACTGAGCACAGTTGCAAGGAGAAACAGGAGGAACTCAACTCATGTTCACCCACTGAAATTTTCAACCCTGAGAAAAAAAGCACTCAGGTCCTGTGTATCATTACCTGGAGTCAGTCTCCTCATGTAGTCCTGGAATATCTGGCCCATCATCTGTGGCTGAGGTTGAGAGCCCTGGCCATGTATATAAAAATTCTGCTACTTCTGAAGTCTCTGCAGCTCAGTCTTCTTTTCCGGCAGAAATATCACCTGTAAAATTTGTTTTTTTTGAGCCTAGAAACCAATCATATAATATACTACTAAAAGCAACATGACAATGGGACTCTGTTGCTTAGAAACCCAAAATTGATGAGAAATGAGTAAGTGAAACGAAGAGTGGCGGGCTCAAATTTCCAAAGAGCAAGCTGCTACTGTAAAAAAAAAATTAATCTAGCATTCATTACATCTGTTCATGGGACAATATATCACAGGCCCATAATCTGGAAAATTAGGAAAATGCTACATGGAACACTACAGTACACTGAACACAACATGAAACCTACATGGAACTTGGAACCGTGTTTGTGAAGTGATGAAATAAGGTAAGTGCAGTTAATATATTTCCAAAGAGTTTTCAGCTTCTACTCATAACATATCCATTTTTTTTTAATTTTCCCCCAAATTTTCAGCAAGGCCTTTTTGTGGACCCACTTCATGAACAAAATAAGTAAAAATGTTCAAGTCCACTCTGATAGTTGATTCCACAGTTGCTCTTTGAAATCACCTTTCAGGCAGAATTTAAACATATTCACTTACTGGATTCATGAGGTAGGGTCATAAGAAGACAATGCTGAAAATTTGGAGGAACAATATTAAACAAGAATTTGTCAATGCCGAATGTTGATTGCGTTGATCCATTGAGCTCGCTTACTGCCCCTCTGTCACTCGCTCATTCTTTTTCTCCCAGTGCTGCAGGCTGCTCTTTTGTACTGGGCTCCTGCCTGTGATGGTACATTTTTCTGCCCACAAAGAAATCTGCAGCTGTCCCAACAGAGCTCCGTTGAGGTGGCTCACTCCCCCTCTCTCACTCAATCATTCTGTTTCCTCCTGGTGGTGCAGGATACCCTTTTGTACTGGGCTCCTGCCTCTATAGGTGGCTTTTTCTGCCCACCAAGAAATCTGCAGCAGTCCCAACACAGGTCAGTTGAGCTTGCTCACTCCCTCTCTCTAACTCGCTCATTCCATTTCTGCTGATGCTGCAGGCTGCCCTTTTGTACTGGGCTCCTGCCTGCATTGCCGGCTTCTTTTGCCCACAAAGAAAACCGCAGCAGTCATTATAGAGCGCTGTTGAGCTCACTCAATCCCCCACTCTCACTCACTCATTGTGTTTCACCCAGTGCAGAATTCTACCCTTTTGTACTGGGCTTCTGCCTGCGTTGGCACCTTTTTCTGCCTACAAAGAAATCTGCAGCTGTCCGCACAGAGCTCCGTTGAGGTCACTCACGCTCTGTCTCACTCACTCATCCTGTTTCTCCTGGCACTACAGGCTGCTGTTTTGTAGTTGGCTCCTGTCTCTGTTGGTGCCTTTTTCTGCCCACAAAGAAATCTGCAGCAGTCCTGACAGAGCTCCATTGAGCTCGCTAACTCCCCCTCTCTCACTCGCTCATTCTGTTTCTGCCAGAGCTGCAGGCTGCCCTTTTGTACTGGGCTCCTGCTTGTGTTGCCTTCTTCTTCTGCCCACAAACAAATCTGCAGCAGTCATGATAGAGCGCCGTTGAGCTCGCTCACTCATTCCCCTCCCTCACTCATTCATTTTGTTTCTCCTGCTGCTGCAGGCTGCCCTTTTGTGCTGGCCCCTGCATGCATTGCTGCCTTTTTCTGCCCACAAAGAAATCCACAGCAGTCCCAACAGAGCTCCGTTGAGCTCACTCACTCCACTCCTTCACTCGCTCATTCTGTGTCTCTCACTGCTGCAGGCTGCCCTTTTGTACTGGGCTCCTGCCTGCATTGGCAACTTTTTCTGCCCACAAAGAAATCTGCAGCAGTCCCAACACAGTTCCGCTGAGGTCGCTCACTCACCCTCTCTCACTCGCTCGTTCTGTTTCTGCCAGTGCTGCAGGCTGGCCTTTTGTACTGGGCTCCTGCCTGAGTTACTGCCTTTTTCTGCCCACAAAAAAATCTACAGCAGTCATGATAGAGCTCTGTTGAGCTCGCTCTCTCCCCCCCTTTCACTGACTTGTTCTGTTTCTCCCAGCGCTGCAGGCTGTCCTTTTGTACTGGGCTCCTTCCTGCATTGGCACCTTTTTCTGTCCACAAAGAAGTCTTCAGCTGTCCTGACAGAGCTCCATTGAGGTCGCTCACTCCCCCTGTCTCACTTGCTTGATCCTAATCTGTCCCAAACACTGATTTCCGACAGTGACTGTGGTATTCTGCAATGGAAGCGCAAAAACACATTTCAGCCAGGATGTGAAAAATGACAGCTGTACTATTCACAAGGAGATGTGGAAAAATGCCAGTGTTGAAAATCTGCCGTGAAAATAATACTAATTTGCGAACTTACAAGGGTGCATAGAAACTGCACAACACACGCTCGCAACACAATCATTTTATGGAGTTTCATCTCACAATTTTCAATATAGGCATTTTAGGACCTCTGCTCATGAACAGTGTCAGCGTTATTTTCTTAATGTGTCCCAAACACTGATTTCTCACAGCTACCATGCTATTGTGCGCCAGAACTGCGAAAACACATTTTGGCCAGGATGTGAAAAATGACAGCTGTACTGTTCATAAGGAGGTGCAGAAGAATGGCAATGTTGAAAATCTGGAGTGAAAATATTAATTCGTGAAGTTATGAGCGTACATGCAAACTGCACAACGCACGCTCATAAAACAGTCATTTTATGGAATATCATCACCAAATTTTCAACACAGGCATTTTAGGACTCTCTGGTCATGAACAGTGTCACTGTCATTTTCTTAATCTGTCCTGAACACTGATTTCCCACAGTGACGGCGCTTATTCTGCACGGAAGTCCGAAAACATGTTTTGGCCAGGATGTGAAAAATGATAGCTATACTGTTCACAAGGAGGTGTGAAAAAATGCCAATGTTGAAAATCTGGCAAGAAAATATTGCAAATTTGTGAAGTTACGGGCGTGCGTAGCAACTGCTCAATGCACGCTTGTAAAACAGTCATTTGTTTTTAATTTTTCCACCAAATTTGCAACATAGGCTTCTTGAGAGTCTACCTCATGAACACTTGCACTGTTGTTTCATTAATCAGTCCCGAAAGGAGATTCCATGCAGTGACCGCGAAATCACCTTTCAGGGCTGAATAACGCCATGACAGTGGCAGAATTCATGAGGAGGGGTCCCAAAAACCCCATCTTGAAACTTTGGTGTCAAAATTCCAAAAAATGCCTGAGATTTGCATCAAAGTTGAAAAAGCCCTATTTACTCCATTATACAGCTTACCAGCACTTCCTCAGTTCGCGATCGGCTTTAAAGAGTGCAGACGTGTCCCCGGCCCACTGAAGATTGTTGCGCCAGACTCCAGAGGTAAGTATGGGGTGATGGTGTGTGAGGGGATGCAGGGTGCACAGTCAGTGAGTGCAGGTTGTGGGGGAGCAGGGAGACCGTGAGGGACTGTTTTTCTTTACAGGTTTAAAAAAAAAATAAAAAATCACAGGACTTTTTTTTCTTTACAGGGGCATTGGGCACACTGGGTTGGGCTCCCAACATGCCACCTGAATGTTTTGGGGGTATGTGCAGCCGACGGGGGATTGGGCACCCCCATCGGCACAAAAGCAGAGGGGACACAAGAGCCGAGGGGGATTGGGCACCCCCTCAGAACAACTCTCCTGCTACTCTTTGGGGGGATCTGATGCCAATGGGGAGTGGGCCCCCCGTCAGCACATCAAACAAGGAGTGGGGACATAATGCAGACAGGGATTGGGCTCCCCCATTGGCAAGTCAACTAACACTGGGGATGGATGCTGATGGGGATTGGGGCCCCTGTCAGCAAAAACACACTGCTGTGAGGAGGGGCACATGCTGCCGAGGGGGATTGGGCACCCCCTCAGCACTTGGGCTGGATTAAAATTGTTTGTGAACATGGTGGCAAGGAGCTGCCATGTTCACAAATAATATTACAGTAGCAGCGTTCTGCCCAGCAATGATGAGTCACTCCCTCATTGCAGCGAATCACTGATGCTGCAGTGACGAGGTGGCCCCTGAATGTAGCGGCTGAAATGTTTCAAGTTAGTGGCATGCTGGCTGAACTAGTGTCAGCAGCAGTGTGATACAGCATTGGGGAAAGTGGGCCCAGCCTTTACAGGCTGTGGGGGCATTGGCCACAACAGTGAAGCACCTCCACAACCTGCTTCTGGAAAGCTGCTGCAATTTGTTTCTTGCGCATGCGCACAATCAACATAAAAATTACCACGTTATGAAGACTCCTTGAAATTTTTCAACACTTGCTCATAACTTTGATAATTTTCAATATTTATACCACAGATTTCAACATAGCCAATTTTTTTATTTTTATTTTGAACTTTGTTAACCGGGTAAGGACACTGGTCCAGAGGCACTTTTCAGGTCTGACCCAGACAAAAACAACAAACACATAAACACCACCTCATGAACATGACAGGTGTAATTTTTCAAGTCCTGGCCAAAATGCATTTTTTGCACTTCTGGTGCGAAATTATATTTTGTCCAAGACTTGAAAATGTTGTCCTACTGTTTTATGAGGTGGTGTCATAAGACTATGCTGAATGTTTGGTGTCAAAATATTACAGCATTAAAGGGACGCATTCATGTACAGTGGCATACATAGTTTGAAAGTCCATGAAAAGTTGTTTTATTTGAGATATTGGGCATACCTGTAGCTAGAAGCAGTCCAGAGATATAGATGACTGAGTCTGTGGCAATATAAATATTGCATTAGAGCCATTCTTAGAACCTAACTGCATTGACTTAGGCACAAGGTTCTAAGAATGGCTCCAAGGAAGTATTGATATTGCACAAACTCAGTCATCTATATTTCTGGACTGCTTCCAGCTACAGGTATGCCCATACCTCAAATAAAAGGACGTTTCATGAGCTTTCAAACTATGTATACCACTGTACTTGAATGTATCCCTTTAATGAAGGTACATTGACACTTTTCAATGCTTGCTATAACTTTGGTAATTTTCAATATTTTGACTCCAAATTTTCAACATAGTTATTTTTTCACACCACCTAATGAATGTGATAGGTGTCATTTTACAAATCCTGGCCCAAAGGAATTTTCTCACTTGTGACATGAAACAATGTTTTGATTAATATATTATAAATTACATCTGCCATGTTCAGAAGGTGGAGGTTATAAAAAGATTACGTTGAAATTTTTGGGTCAAAATGTCACAAAGAAAACATATGAAGTAATGTTAAGGGATGGATGTTGGCCCAATGGGGACCACATTGACTTCTACTGCCAGTGATTTAAGTTTGGTTGTGAGCTCTGTGAACTAGTTGAATGTGCCACATCTGAGTGGAAGATGTGGTGTGCAGCATTGGCCCCAGCCTGGGGAGATATAAAGCAATGCTCTAGAACACAGATGACACCCTGTGGCTGGCCAGGAAACCTTCCCTGATAATGGGTTGATGTGCATGTCGAGGTCTGATAGGCCCATGCACTGCATCAGGACAAGTGGAGTGGCAGAAAAAGTGGGGGAAGTGTACCACCGACAGGCCCCCCTACTGCCAGCCATCCAACCCATCACCCTCCATCTCAGGAACTTACTTTGTATTTTTGGTAATCCCCAACAGATTCCCTGGAAGATGGGGATTGGAGGAGGATGGACACCCAACCCCACTTTACTATAAGCCACTTTGGCAGTCTGTCACCCTATCAGTGTTGCAGGGTATGTGAAAGGTGATGGCTTCATCCTATGCTGGTGAAATGTAGTGAGCAGAGCAACTTGACCCCGAAGATGAGAGTTGACCCAAGGACACTGAATCCTGTCCATATCCCTCACTCTGGCCTCCACGAGCAACCCAAGTCCATTCACAAACCCCAGTCACTGCCATAGTACTGATATCTATGCTCCTCACCAACCCACTTTAACTTCCCCCAACTTTAGTCCCCTCCAAAAAAAATACAATCCATTTCCCTCCAACACAGCTGACTGATATTTTTATTGATCATTCCAACCTGTTTTCCACTTTACATGTACAGGTCTGGTGGAATAAAGAAGATGGCACAACAAGATGCCAGCCCAAACATTAGAGTACACTGATCATAAGTATTAGATTAGTTTTATTTTATGTTTAGAGTACTTTGTTTGTTCCAGTTACTTGCTAACTAGCTGCAGATCCTTTGTGACACCATTACTGTTATTATTTTTGTGGTACAACTGGATGTCCATCAAGCTGCCCAAACCCATTCCCGCAATCCCCAGGACCCAGATAAGAGATTTTGGTTATTAGTACTGTGTCTAAGCTAGGATGGTATGTTGTAACAGTGCAACTACAAGTATTAAGTCATTTCACTTGTTAGTTGGTTGGTAAAGAAGGGCTAAAAATGTCTCCACTCTTCTGTTCAATTCATTTTGCACATGTCCCAGTGAGGACATGATTTAAACAATAATGGCCTCAAAACTGATCATTTGCAAGGGATAAACAACGGGGTGGGAGGAATGAGTGGCCCAAGGCACAGCCAAGGGACATGTCCTCAAGCCAATCATTAATCCAAGGAAATGACCAGCTTTGAGGTTGTTATTGCGATTATAATTCTAATTGCAATAATAACTTTTGTTTTTTTTTTCTCTTTTAGTTAGATTTTGGCACCGCCACTTTTAACATACAGCACAGGATCAGCTGAGTGTCACTGCCATGCCAGTCATTTCTAGAGATTTCAGACTGGCATTGCAGCCAATCAGTGAGGTAGTTTAGCTCATGAATAATTAATTAGACTTATAATCCACTATCACAAGAAAAAGAAATATTCATTGCAAAAAACTACATTAATGCAGCCATTAGGATTGAAGAACACAAAACACACAAACAAGGGAAATGAAAAAATATTAGGGCTTTTGGTCTCCAGAGTTTTGGTGAATCAGTAGTGATGTATTCCTTGGGCATTCCAACCCTAATGTCCTTCCCCTCCCCTGAGCAAACAAGGTCAGATGTGATCTCTTTTCTTCATGCTGGTCCCTGTATAAAGAAAGCTATAGTAAGACTAATTTTTGTTGACAACATGTGTAGAGTCCTATCTCTCTACCTCCAAAGATTATATAACTATGAGGCACTGACTTAGAGCTGTATCTTGTACTTCGGATAGGAGGCTATGGGCAGGGGTGGAGGGGTGGATATAAGGGTTGACAACCACAAGTAAGACCCCACCACTAATTCACCAAGAGTCTGGAGACCCAAAACTCTAGTATTTATTTTTCCTTTTCCCTACTTTGTGTGCTTTGCATTCATCGGCACTAATGTTTGCATTAACTCATTGCCTTCTCAGGTGCTCTCTGAAGTTGCAGCACTTGTGCCCTGTATACTGTTAATAGTGATTCCTGGGCCTTTCTAAACAAAATCAAGCCATAATCAGCATGCCACAAGCAAATGCTAATAGTTCAAGAACCATAAGTGCTAGACACAAAGTATGAGTATTTAGCATAAAATTACCTTTCCAATGGTGGTATGCAAGTAATAATAAGTAATTTAGATTTTTCTCTGTGCTTGTCAAAACAGCAAAAAAACATTTTTCCAGTAAAAAATGCACCTTAAGCCTTGTGTTGTTGGGAAATATGTTACATATTAACACCAAATTAAGCATCCAGGCACTAGATGTAGTTTTCATAATTTTTTGTAAAAAAAAAAGATATTTCTGTAGAATAAAATATAGTTTTTTACCATTTTAGTCAAGGTACTTTGGTGAGGTTTGAGTCATGCATCTGAACAATACACACCATGCCATAAACAAATGCATATAACTCCTAAAGTATACATGATACACACAACATATCAGCAGCACAGTTGTTTATCACAAAATTTCCTTATTTCCTTTCCAACAGTGCTGTGCAATCAGTTGTGCTGAATGTAGTTTTTGTGTTATACTGGCTGAGATACCCAAAATGTATGCTTTATTCAATGTGCTTAGGTGGTTCTTGATGGGCAAAATGTCAGCCACAACACACCATGCCATAAACATATGCAAATAACTCCTAAAGTATACATGATACACACAAAACATCAGCAGACAACCTGTTCATCACTAAATGACCTTTCCAACGGTGCCATGCAATAAATTGTAATAAATTTGTTTTGTTTTATACTGACTGAGATACCCAGATTTTTTATTTTATTCAAAGTGCCTAGGTGGTTCTTGAAGGACAAAATGTCAGCCATACACACCGTGCCATAAACAAATGCAAATAACTCCTAAAGTATACATGATACACACAAAATGTCAGCAGACAATTTGTTCATCACTAAATTACCTTTCCAACAGTGCTATGCAGTCGATTGTAATAAAAACATTTTTTTATACTTGCTGAAATGGCAAAAATTAATGCTATGAAGTGAAAGGTAATGCACCTGGGAAACAAAAACCCAGGGGAAGAGTACACAATGGGGGGTGAGATACTAACAACAACAAAAATGGAAAGGGACCTGGGGGTAGTCATATCAAATGACCTAAAGGTGGGCAAGCAATGTGAGAGGGCAGCAAGGAGGGCTGGGGGGATACTGGGATGCATAGGGAAAGGCATCACCAGTAGAAACCGGAAGTTATTATCCCTCTGTACAGACAGCTGGTGAGACCCCATCTGGAGTACTGCATGCAGTTCTGGAGACCCAATCTCCGCAAAGACATAGACAGAGTGGAAGCTGTCCAGATGAGGGCAACTAAAATGGTGCAGCATCTGCACCAGAAGACATATGAAGAGAGACTTAAGGAGCTTAATATATATAGCCTCGAGGAAAGGAGGGAGAGGGGGGGCATGATAGAAACTTTAAAGTACCTCAAGGGAATCAACAAAGTCCAAGATGGTAGCATCTTTCAAAAAAAGAGGTGTGCAAGGGGAGTCACGTGATAAGCCTGCTCGGGTAAGACGCGCTCCGCACTCCTCCGAAACCCAAGCGGCAGTTTCTATTTTTAAAACCCGATACCGGCGTTTCTTTGTGTCCCTCTCTAGACCAGAACATGATCGGGTGCCTCTACTTACCCCCCTGTCTGGTTAAATCGGGCGAACGGCGGATAACTAAGGGGTGAAGCCGAGTGGCCTAGAGAAGCTATTGCAGGCCAGACCCGAGCTCGATTAGGGATGGAGGCTGATCTAATAGAACTGGCCATGGGCGCACTTCGCAATGAAAACGCCCAAGCCCCTATCGCCATTAAGGTAGATCAGGGATGAGGATTTAGCAAGAAAGTGGTGCTGGTGATAACACTGAGGATATTAAAGAAATTAAATGTATGCTTCAGGGTCTGGTGATGGACTTTTCTGAGGTAAACCAGCTATACATTCATTGGCTCAAAGAATGAATGATGCTGAGGCCAGAATTTGCTCACAGGAAAAAAGGTTTCTACGCTGGATCAAGAGGTGGTGATGATCAGGAAAAACTTAAAAGGTTGGAAGAGAGACTGGAGGATCAGAGGCAAGGAATCAAGGAACAATCTCATCCTAGCAGGGGCTTCCAGAAAGGCTGAAGGTCTGGACTGTGTATCTTTATTCAGGACCTTTTATTAAAATGCTTGGCCCTTCACCCTTCGGGAAGGGTATAATCTGAAAGGGCACATCGAGGCATTACAGAGATCCCACACAGGGGCCAGCCTAGAGTCATAATTATGAGGTTCCTCAACTACAAAGAGAAATCTATGTTCTGCAGACGTCTAGGCAAAAGAAACCCTTGCACTGGAATGGGGCCTCATTATGGTTCTTTGAGGATCTAACTCCGGGTGTTCGAGAAAAACAGAAGGAGTACAGTGACATTAAGAAGAAGCTTTACTTAGCAGGGATAAAGTTTCACCTTCTTTATCCTGCTACTCTTATGGTGAGGCTGTCGACTGGAGAAAAGAAGTTTTTAACAGCCAAAGATGCACTGGAGGGGCTCTGCAGTGACCTGCCAGATCTCTTTAAGTAGTCAACTTGACTGTGTTTGTATATGAGGTTTGGCCCCTGTGAGGAAGAGGACGTCCTGGGGTAAAAGGAGTTCTTATAGATAGCGACGTGGTCAAGCTAACTTTTGGCATGAGCTGAAACATTAAGCAGCAAGATTTGGGTTTGACTTCGGGGGGTTTCATTACTATGACCAGGTTTTTTTTTCTCTTTCTCTCCTCCCAGGAAGAAGGGGGGGAAGAATGAGGAGAAGACTACAAAAAAGGACAATAAGAAAAGGTATACGAAAAGGAGGATAAAGGAAAGACTGGGCTGCTTAAGGCTTAATGGCTAATGGACTAGTGGACCATCAGTTAGGTGGTCTGGACATTTGGGGTTTTGGGCCTGAGTTGGGGGAGGTGTGTTTACTTTAGTAATTAAAGGGCTGTGTTATGATGGAACAATACAGCTTCCAGTTGGAGGCGCTATTAGATGAAAATACATGGTTTAAGTGGGATGGGGAGGCGACTGTGCACGTTTAACAATGCCTTTCTTTTCCGCTTGGCAACGTATGTTGATATTTGCTATATGTGTGGGGACCGGGGCGTATGTGCTTTTGTCCCTTCCTCCACTTAGTTGGGAAGGCTTTGAGGGTTTGAGGGGATTTGGGGCTGGTTTCGGGCAGGAGGTCATTGAGTGGGTTTCGAGGGGCCAGGAAATGGGTTCATCCATGGCTCAAAAGAAGTGGTTGTTCGGTCTTGGGACCGGGGATGGGGAGGGTTTAAGGGTGGAAAGAGAGAGAGTCCTAGATAGGGTACTTTGGAAAGCAGGCCTCAAGAAGGTCTCACCTCTGATTTTTTATCTAGCTCTATATTAGTCAGATGGTACTGTACAGTGTGATATCATGGAATGTTAAGGGTTTGAGGGATGACATAAAGGCTGACAATCCCATGGTATGTGGAGCAGCGGGACTCATATTGTAGCTTTCAGGAAACATTTATTATCCGATGAATTAGACTGTTTAAAGCGTTGAGTGTGGGACAGGTTTATGATGTGGGTAGGAAGAGCATCTGGAGGTTCGCGATCTTAATTAATAGGTCTTGCCCTTTGAGGTGAACGAGTTCTGATTCGACAGGATAGTAGGGGATTTACGTGTTGGGCACTCATTGGTAAGGCAGTAGTGGTAGCTTCTATATATGGTCCAACTCCTCCGAACCAGAATTTTCACTTCAATAGAGGAAAATATTGCTATTTTCTCATCAACCTCATTAATATTAGCTGGTGATTGGAATATAAGTATAGATAACAAGGAGGATAGGGTGACTGGATTTAAAGGCCCCAGGTCTAGGGCTCAGTTAGCTTTGGCTAAGCTCTTGAGGCTTCAGGTCTGTCAGACCCGGCTATGTTTTTTCTCATGGTAGTCCCCAAATGACATTCTATTCGGTGGCTCACAAAAGCCATATTAGGATAGACTATTTTTTGGTAAATAGGGAGGTGCTGGGGGAGGTTAGAACGTTTACGACTGAGGGTAGGACTTTTTCAGACCATTCTCTGATCCAGATGCAATGGGAACCTAAGTCCTTACCTCCCAGGTCCTACAGATGGAGGATTCATGATTGGCTTTTCTTGAGGAAGGAGAGGTGGGAAGAGTTGGAAGGGGACCTTCAGGAAATTATTAGAGTGCAGTTGCCCACATTGGCTGATAAAAAGCTAGTTTGGCCTACCTGTAAATTTTTATATTCCATGGCTGCTAA
Organism: Neoceratodus forsteri; assembly: GCA_016271365.2. NCBI lineage: Eukaryota > Metazoa > Chordata > Ceratodontiformes > Ceratodontidae > Neoceratodus > Neoceratodus forsteri. The sequence goes on from CM028129.1 coordinate 468,367,918, forward strand.
AACACTGGCTGCCAAAGAGAGGTTGATTAGGAAGGCGAAAGAGGAATTCTTGGAGGGAGCGATAAGTTATTTATCACCGCAGGAGGGGCTCTCAGAAGAGATAGATAAGGAACTTAAAAGCTTAAGGAGGGAACTGTCAGGGATTTGGTATGGGAAGATTGAATTTTGGCTAAATAAGATTAAAGCTAAATATCTTTTGCAGGGGGAGGTCCCGGGGCGTCTCTTGGCAGCAAGGATTAAGGAGTGGGAGGTCAGTAGGACTATTACCTCGATTTTACATGAGGAGGCTAGTGACAGACCCCAAGATATAACCGAGGCGTTGGCTCTCATTTTTGAAAAGATATACCAAGAAAGTGCTCCCTGGGGGATGAGGAAGTTAGGGAATACCTGGAGGGATTCAACTCCCAACAGTGGACCTTATTCTTGCTAGGAACTGGAGGTCCCCATAAAGTCTTCCGAGATCATTGAGGTGGTTCGGTCCCTTCCACTAGGTAAATCTCCAGGGCCTGATGGTTTAACGGCAAAGTTCTATCAAACCCATATACACACTATACTCCCTATCTTAAAGGAATTTTTCCATACCATAATGCAGGAGGGCATTGACCATCTGCCCATATATCAAGCATATGTTACTTTAATACCTAAACCAGATAAGCCCAGAGATGCTTTGGGAAGTTATAGGCCTATAGCTCTGATAAATCAAGACATCAAGATACTTACTAAGATCTTGGCTAATAGGATTCTAGCTGTAGCCCCGAGTTTAATTAGTCAGGAGCAGGTAGGCTTTATGCCGGAAGAGGTGAAAAGATGCGCTTAGGAAAGTACATCATATTATAAGCTCGGCTTCTGATTCCCAGGTTCCTCAGCCCTGATCTCCTAGATGCCAAAAAGGCATTTGATCGAGTTTCCCATGTTTTGTTCTCTATAATGGAGAGGATGGGGTTCCCGGAGGGTTTAATTAGGGTATCAAGAATTTATATGCAGCCCTACAGCTAGGATTCTATGTAATGGTTATCTGTCGAGGGAATTTCAACTCAAAAATGGTACTCGGCAAGGGTGCCCTCTCTCTCTCCGATTTTGTTTAACATCTATTTAGAACCCCTGCCAAGATCTATAAATAGGGAGGCTGGGGTTCAGGGAATTGGGGTTGAAGATTTGGACTTAAAAATTTCAGTCTTTGCGGATGACATACTGCTCCATCTTCGAAACCCAGCAACTGGTTTTGAGACGGTTAGAGAGCTAATAGATCGATACTCTAGGGTCTCAAACTATAGGCTGAATCTCACTAAAACCCAAATTTTACCTTTGACGCCACATGTTTCTAAAGCGGATTTTGCAACTCTGGGGGTACAGTGGAATAAGGATAGGTTGAAGTACCTGGGAATTCGGATTACGGCAAATCAGGCGTCTGGAGTGGAAGCTAATATGGGGGGAACTCTCTCAGAGATCTCGGGGGATGTTTTAAGGTGGAATAAGCTGCCTTTAAATTTTACGGCTCGTTTAGGTATCATTAAGACGAATATTTTGCCAAGGTTGTTATATCCGACTTATCTAGCTCCATATACTATTCCTGTTAAGTGGTTTAAGCTAATTAATAAAATGTTAATTGGTTTTCTATGGAATGGTAAACCGCTAGGATTAATTATAAGCTCTTGTGTAGGCCATATGAGAAGGGTGGTATTAGATTCCCTGACCTCCAGGCTTATTATGTGGCGGGTCAACTGGGTTTGATGGCTCAATGGGCAGTAGAGGTGAACGAGGGTAAAATTGTCCTGCCTGGTTACAAATAGAGAGGAAATTGCTGAGGGGTATGGGATATTCCCCTGATTCATTAATATACGTTAGGCCCCAAAAAGGACTGGGCAAGATAGGGGCAGGAAATCCAATCAGGAAAACTCTGGAGGCTTGGTGGTGGTCTCTCACACCAGCTCAAAGGGACCATCAAGTGAAATCCAGGGATCAGCCTATTTTGGGAACCCTAATTTGACAATAGGAGGTATGGTGCTGGGGCAGAGATGGACCGTATACCTGAAGGGTTTGACCCTAAGAGATTTGCAACAGGGGGAGAGAATTTTTTTGCCACCACAAAGTGATGGTCTGCCTTTCTTTCAAAGGATTCAGCTTAAGCAAATGATTGCGGGAGCGTGGGGGAGGAATGAGGATTTTTTGGATAGCTTTCTCTCTTGGGGAAATTTAAAGGAGGCTGCACATAGAGCTAACCCACTTTCTTGTGTATACAAACTGCTATTGAATTCCCAATGTCTGAGTGCCCTGTCTTATGTTCCCTATTGGGACAAGGTGATGACTTCGAGGCTAGAGTGGGATAGCATCTGAAAGCTACTAAATATAATGTTATCCCTAAATATAGAAATATGCAGCTTTTGTGGTTTACAACATATATTACACTGCTAAGCTATGTTCCAGGGGTTGAGACAGACAGATCTTTGTTTTCGTGTGGGACAGTAACAGGAGATCTGCTTCTTATTTTATGGAGCTGTGATAAAATTTCCTTATGGAATAAGATTAAACAGGGCCTGGACCCTAGGTTAGGTTACTGAGTATTTAACTCCGGAGAATCTCTGTGTAGGAGACTACTCTATGGTCGAAGGGTCATATCAAGATTTCATCTTGCTTTAATGGGGTCGACTGTTAAAGCGCTTATTGTGAAACACTGGAAAGATGGTCAGTTTACTCGTATGAACAATGGGTAAAGGATCTCCTGGGGGTTATGGCTATGATTAAGAAACACTTAATATCTGAAGGTAGACAAGAAGTCTACAGTAAAAGGGCAACGTTAGAAGCAGCTTATTTGTTGTAGGACATTTGCTTCACCACATAGATCTGTCTGTCGAATGGTGGCTAGTAGAGGGATGTATGGTTGAATGGGGTTATTCAAAGGCAGGTAGTGTGGGTATTTTGACCCTTTCTTTCTTTTTACTCTGTACGAAGATCCCCTATAGCATGTCTGGTTATGTTCATTATCTAGGGCTAGAGCTCAATTTGGACTGACGGGAATAGGGAATAGGTTATACGAGGATGGACTTTGAGGCCGGGTATGCATCGTGTGGGACTCTTCTTTTTCAGGGGACACACGGGACCTCCACTCTGGATGGCTGTGCAATCAAGAATCTTGGATGTTAATGATGGGAGTGTCATTTGGGGTAGTAATAATATGAGAAGAGGAGTTGTATCACTTAATAGGGGTTTATGGAATTTTTGGTGCTGAGTTGAGTATGGGTGGGTGATATCCCGTGTGTATGTAAATAGGGGATGTACATAGTTCGCACAGACAGTTTTGGGGTGTGCTCCCGGTTTTCCGGGTTTATTGTGTGTCTGTATGTCTTATTACTGTTGGAAAACGAATACAAATTTCTTTAAAAAAAAAAAAAAAAAAAAAGAGGTGTGCAAGAACAAGGGGGCACACAATTTGAAGATGGGGGGGCGGCTCAGAGGTAATGTAAGGAAGTATTTTTTCACAGAGAGGATTGTGGATGCATGGAATGGCCTTCTGGAGGAGGTTGTGGAGTCAAAAACCGTGGTCGAATTCAAGCATGCATGGGACAGTCATAAAGCAATTCAAGGGGGTGGGGGTAGAAAGAAGTAGGCTGCTGGTTAACTAGGATCTGCAGCTTATCCATTAGGTAGGGAAATGGGCAGACTGGGTGGGCCAAGCGGTCCTTATCTGCCGTCAAATTCTATGTTTCTATGTAAAGTGATTTTTTTTCTAGCTGCTTAGCTGACTCTTGACTCTTCATATAGACAAATGTCAGCCATACACACCATACCATACACAAACTGTGCATGCCTCCTAAAGTGAGCAGTGTGAAAATATCCCACTGTGATTTCATCATTAAACAAGAAAAACACACACAACAGTCTAGATTGTATAAAAGGACTATGTTCTGGCCAGGTATGTGATACAGAATAGATCTGAACTTGTGTCAAGTGATCTCAGGGAACCATCACTTGTCGCAACGCTACGCTCCAACACTTGTTATAATCCCCAAGCTCACTTGCCACTCATTCAGATAAATTCTGCAATACATGTATATATATATATATATATATATGTGTGTGTGTGTGTGTACACACATACACATATGCATTATATATAGAGATGTTATATATATATATATATATACACACACATATTTACATATACACACACACACATATCTATATAATGAGTCTTCATCATTTTTATCCAACCATACACAATTCACTATCAACATATCCAAAACATTCAACAACAATGCAGCTTCATAAATATGACATGCATGGTAGCACAATCTTTCGCACAACACGCACATGTAGTAATCAGCAGTGTTGTGCACTTTATGGGCATAACATCACAACACAGACAAACATGCATCACGGCACCCATGGTATTCGGCAAGGCAGCCACAAGTCTTATCATATAGATAATTCCAACCTCTATTCTGCTGTCTGTGTCATTCTTCTGTAAATAAAGTAGTTCCTTCCTCTCCTCTGTTGTCTGTGACATTCTTTTATAATAAAAATTAAAAAGATTCAACCTCTACCCTGGTGTCAGTGGTTCCCTGTGATGGAAAATAAAAACAAGTAGTCTGTTGAAACTTTCTTGTCCTCTGTGATCCTCTGCAGTTCCCTTGTTATGCTTCTGTCATACCACCACTACCAGACAGTTGTGGTACTACCACCTCTCTGTGCATCTCATCACTCCTTCCATGGCAGCTGCTTTAACTGTAGGTGATACGTCATCTTGCATGTCATTGTAACATGGTCTATTTGGTGTCTTTAGTCCTTTTGACCCACTCTAGGACTTTGCTTCAACCAAACAGTCAACATCACACACAACAGACTCTCAAACTCACACACTTTGGTCTCTCGAAGTGGCCTCCCCTCCAGGAATTTCCTTCGACCAAACAGTTGATGTCATGCACGATGGACAGCATGAAGGACTGCGTGAAACACAGAACAGGTAACGCTGAGGCCAAATGAAAATAAAAGATACTGCGCTAAAACCTCCACTCCACATAAATTATACTGAAAGAGGTTCTGGAGACAAAAAAGTGGCACACCGGAATAGTCACTTGCTACTTTTAATTTCTGAGGTCTTCCCCCCCCCATTCCTTTTGATCATTCCAGTCCTATACTTTGATAATATTTTGTTACAACAGTTCTCAGTCTGTTAGCTGACACTTCAACCTCTGTGCCACTACACCACCACCCCATCATTGTGATCACTCAGTCAAAACATTGCCTGCAGAACCACCAGTTTGCTGCTCCATCTTGTCAATGATGTGGTGGTTGGCCAGTGACACATATGTCCACTGTCAGGCTGAGATCAGCTATGTTTGTCACACATAATGGCAGGTGACTGCACTTCCTGGCTGACCAAGGGGAAACAAACTACCTCAGATATAAAAGGTAATGGCAGACTCCCAAAGTACTGCCTAGTTCAGCTGTCCATTAACTTTGCCAGTTGGCCCCCTTGGTCTGGTGAGTGAAAGAAGCCTGACACCAGCTGTACCTTGCTTTGTGAAACCACGCTCGTGATCCTTTCTCAATGCAACACTTCTACCATACCTTTATCTCACCAGCTGGGAACTCCCAAGTAATGTTTCCACCACTTGTTCCCTTACTTTAACTCATCAGACCTCTTTTAGCTCAGTATTTTTAATTTTCATTTGGTGCAGCCCATTCAATGATTGGCATATCACTACATTACCTCCAAAACACCAACGGGCCAAGCAGAAGTTCCACCAATGCAAGACAATCCAATTCACGTCCATGACCCTGCATCTCTTTGACCTTTTCTTTGTCTCAATCCACAAAGTTTTTATTTCCCAAATCAGTAACAATACCTATGTTTACAACTTTTAGATAACATATGCTGCATTTCCGCCACCCGATTGTTGCAGCACCACCAACCTTCCATCAAACTACTTCATCCACAGTTTTCAGCTTCTGCTGTTGCGTCATTCTTCTTGTCAGCTGCTTCTCTTTGCTGCCATTTCCTCGTTCTGCTCTACTATGCATTTCCTACCACCTCTGCACATCTCATCACTCCAAGTGGCACACTGTGGTCTCTCCTCAAAGTTACACACTCCGGTCTCTCCTTGAAGTTGCACACTCTGGTCTTTCCTCGAAGTCACACACTCTGGACTCTCCTCGAAGTCACATGCTCTGATGTCTCCTCGAGGTTGCACACTCTGGTCACTTGAAGCCGTGCACTCTGGTCACTCAAAGTCGCACACTCTGGACTCTCCTTGAACTCTCACACTCTGGTCTCTCCTCGAACTCACACACGTAACCTGCAGGCCCTCATCATATACAATTAGAGAAGTTGCAAGTGGAAATATTGGGGGCAAGTCTTTTGTGTCTCCAGTTTGAGCCCATTTATCTGTATTGGTAATACTCTGGAAAACAATCAATGCAAATGTGTATTTTGCATGTGCTGCATGTACATGATGGTTCAGCGCATTTCTTTTTCTGTGAACAATTTCTGCACCTCCTCTTCTTCCCTTTCACTGGGTAGTGTATTCCACCACTAGTCAGATTCTGGTCAATTACAGCAAGTGAGGAACTGTGTCTTTGGGCATATCCTTCCAAAAGATGCTCAGAGAGGAGCATGCAGAAATTCAGTTGCCAGTGCTTGTTCACCCTTCCAGTCTTCGTTCGCTGAACATGATTCACACTCTCTCTGTGCAGAGTAAAAGCATTTTCCAATGCCATGTCCCACAAAAACCAGAAAATGTATATCCACCACTTCTTGGATTTTCTGGTGCAGGGGTACTGACCCCGATGCTGGTCAGCGACGTCCATGCTGTTCATGTGCATGTTATACTGCTCAAGTACTTCTGGACAAGGAACTGATACAAGAGTGCCATCTCCTTGTCTCCTGGGCACAGACATTGCTGGCAAGGTGGGGTCATGATTCGTTCATACTAAGAAAACAGGATGGTTGTCTTTCCATGCCATGGCGAAAAGTCACCCATTCTGTCACTGTTCATAATGGCCATGAGGTTTCTTCTTCATTGATAATTTGTTAAGTTTTTCACGCCATCTAATCCTGTTGGTGCACATTGTGCCACACGAGTATAAGCCAATGTTCAATAGTTCTTTTGCCAGGTGGACTGAAGTGAAATAATTGCCAAAATATACATGGTGCATTTTTCCATGCAGGTCCTTAGTCAGGTCTTTCACAGCCCTCTCTGCAAGGCCCACTTCCACAGCACCAGCAACCTTTCCCGTATACACTTGAAAGTCTGACACATGAGGCTTCCAGTGACATCATCTCTCATGAGGCAGCTCTACAGCGTAGCTCCGTACCCTCGCAGAATTAAATACAATTAAACGCTTCCTACATAATAGTGATATGAATAAACTTGTACCTGAGCCATATCGTAAGCCATGGTGGGTCGCCCAAAAGTCAAACTGGGCACATCGAACAGTCTTAAACAGCAAAAACTGGACTTGAGCCCTCATGGTCAGAACAAAAATGCTCCTCAAGCTAGGCTGCCAGAAACTGAATGCACAGAGCCTGGGAATAGCTCAGATGAAGAATAGGAGGAAAAGGTTACTATTACCTCTTGCCAGCTATGCCGTGAGCTCTGACGTCTCACCCGAACAGAGGACACTTTCTGAGGGGAGATGCAGGAGACAAAAGAAAAACTAGCACGCACAAGCAGAAGATTCAGTCTGTGGAGGACGCCCTAACCACACAATCGGAATCAGTAGATCTACATAACGGTGCTATACTTCAGCTCCACAACAGATCACAATTCCTGTTGAATAAAATAGAGGACCATGAAAATAGGTCTAGGAGGGTTAACTTACAGATTCATGGTCTGTCTGAACAAACTGAAACTGGGAACATGCCTGATTTCATTGAGAGCTTGTTGAAGGAATTATTGATTGTGGACAAAAATCTACAACTGGGCATTATCTGTGCTCACAAAGCCTTAGTACCTCCTCCAAAAGACCTGAAAGCTAAACCCCGCTCACTGGTCATCTCATTTCTGGACTTTCGGACCAAAGGGCTAGTTCTGCAGAAGGCCTGGTCATTAAAAGAGCTTACCTTTGGGGATACTAGGCTTTTTGTTGAGCCCGACTACGCCCCCATGACAATGGCGTGGAGAAAGGCCTGGTCCCAGTGCTTAAATAGCTACGCTCCAAAGGTCTTAAGGCACGGGTTGATTTTCTGGCTAAATTGAGAATAATTTCCGACTCCGAGACCAAGATATTTGAGACTCCGGTTGCAGCGAGAAAGTACCTCCAGTTTAGGAATTTCGGTAGATGAATTCATTGAGCCTGGACTGTTAAAGGAAACAGAATGATGACAATGGCTTCCAGCCTCTAGGCAATTCACCCAGGTCTCTTCAGGCTCAAACATCAGCCTCTGGCCCACATTGGAAGCAAAAGCCGTGACGAGAAAAAGATGCAGAGAAGGCGCCGTTTCACAAAGTTTGCAAGCAGAAAATGGAGATGACTCCAGAGACTGAGCTATATCCTTTCTTCCTTTTTATCAATCACTTTATTTTTAATCAAGGAGGATGATCTTCTGACTATGGGTTTAATTGGTCAGACACCGCTAGTGAGGGGGGCCAAGGCCAGTGGGATAGGGCCCAATAACTTGAACTATGGGGGTCCTTCAGAGAAAGCAGGATTTTTTTTATTTTTGGGGTTTTTTTCCTCTTTCTCGTCAGCATTTTGATTCACTTTATATAAGTAACTTTGCCCATCGTGGGACAATGGGTTTGAATTCTTGCTAAAATGGCAGTATTTCAATGTAATTCATGATCCTAGAGTATAACCTCTCGATTTCAGTTTTAAGGATCGGCCCCCACTTTCACTTAAGATCTTGCACAGGTCTGAACAAATAGATTTAAGAAGCATTAAAGTCATGGTTGGGTGGGTTGGGATCACTACACCCCCCCACCCCAACTCCTCTGTTATTTTAAACAGAGTGTGAGGAGGTGTTTTTTTCCTTTTCGGCACCTGCCCCATGAGTAATGTGACTCCACGCAGGTTGCTGTGGGTACCTTGGAATAGGGCCAAATGACACAGTGCAGGATATATTCCAGCCACTCCCCTCACCATTTTCCATGCCCAGAGTGAGGTGCTTAGCATGCCACTATTGAAGCAAACCACAGTTTTGAGTTTTTTGGTGGACAGTTCTATTTTTCCATCCAATTTAATGTTACAACTTTACAGGTTTACAAAGGTTATTATATTTTTGTTGTGATGTTGTATAGTGTTTGTTCTTCTTGACTGTGTACTGCCTCCTGCTCATTCTCCTGAAGTTGCAGTCCTGAGGGGGGGAAGGAGGGAACTCCTTAATGACCTGATCCATTTATGCAAGCTTAAGATTATGGGGGACTTAATTATTACCACATATAATGTAAGAGGACTTCATAGTCTGGGAAAAAAGTCCAGAGTGCCCCAGGAGTTGGGCAGGATGGGCACGTAAATAGCCTTGCTCCAGGAGACCCATTTATCAGATATAGAACACCAAAAACTCTGTCAAAGATGGGTAGGTAAAGTATATGCTTCCTCCTATTTGAACCACCCACATCGCAGAGGCACAGCTATCCTCATTCATAAATCCTGTCCAATTCAGGTTATTTCCTCACAGATAGATTCAGAGGGGCGTGTTATGTTATTCTTCAGACCACTTTGGCCGGCATCCCATGCACTACAGCTTGTATTTATGCCCCAATGAGGATAGGGAAGCTCTTTCTTTTTTTAACAGCTTTTTTACTCACAAACTTCAACCGACAAACCGACTTTGCATAGTAGGAGGGATTTCAATACTATCCTCTCAACCTCAATGGATAGAAGGGGAGGAAGCCCAAGAGTTTCCCTGGGGAAGGTGGGGCAGGCTCTAAATCACTGGAGTCATTCTTTTGGGATGACCGACGTCTGGCGAAAGGTAAATGGCAACCTTCGAGATTTTTCCCATTTCTCAGATAGACACAAATGCTACACTAGAACTGGTTTGTTTTTCCTTGCCAACGAATGGCTGCATACTATTTCTACATGCCAAATAATAACCCACACTTTATCAGATCACGCCCCTGTAAAATTGAAATTAGACTTTACTTCCTGTAATTAGAAACTCACACTGGAGGCTTAATGTAGGCCTCTTAAACTACAAAAATTTTAAAGATTTAATTTTAGCCTCGATCCAAGACTTTGGTCGGGACAACCCAATAGGTGACACCTCGCATGCTGTCAGGTGGAATGCTTTGAAGGCAGTCTAATGGGGAATCATTATCAAATATTCTGCTGCAGATAAGAGACGGAAGGAACAAAGGAGAATAGACCTTGAGAATGAAATAACTGAGCTAGAATTCCAACACAAATTTTAATTGAATAGCCAAACCCAGAAACTTTTGACTGTCAAGTGCTTAGCTTTGGAGAAGCTGTTAACTTCTCACATAAAGGCTTCCTACAGGAGAGCCTGCCAACATTTTTATGAAAATGGCAATAGGGCAGGGATATTGTTAGTGGCCACGTTACAGAAATAACAGGTCAGCAGATTGATTCCTTGCCTTCGGGATCATGTACAAAGTAACAAAATGTTATCACGTCCTGAGGAAATTACTAAAGAATTTGCAGTCTTTTATGAGAAATTATATACCCAAGATTTGATCCTTGATTTTGAGGATAAACTTTCCACTCTTTTTGGGAACTTGGAGCTGCGATCCCTCTCTCAGCTGGCGGTGGATTATTTAGAAGGAGTCATAACTAGAGTTGAACTCCTTAAGTGGATTTCTAATATGAAAAATGGCAAGGCCCCAGGTCCAGATGGGTTTCCTTCTGAGTTTTTTAAAACTTTTGCAGATTGCCTGATACCCTTTTTTGTTACCAGTATGTCAAGAGATTATGGATGGAGGGGAGACCCCAGCTTCCTGGCAGATAGCTCATATATCTGTTATTCATAAAGCTTGTAAGGACCCCCTGGAGTGCGGGTCCTATAGACCAATTTCCTTATTAAATGTTGATTTAAAATTGTTCATAGGCCTTTTGTTACATAGGTTACAGGTTCACATCCCCTCTCTGATCCACGAAGATCAGATAGGCTTCATATCGAGGCGATACCTTTTTGATATTAGGTGGCTACTAAATATTATCTCCTCCCAGAAAGCTGTTAATATGTTTCAGATAGTATATCCATGGATGCAGAGAAAACATTTGACAGGGTTAATTGGAAATTTCTAAAAGCATTCATGGAGAAAATGAATTTTGGCCCTAAATTTTTGCATACCATTTCTAAATTGTATTCCAACCCTCAAGCTTTGGTGAGAGTGAATGAAGTGAGTTCCCCCCACTTCCCTTTGTCTAGGGAGACCAAGCAGGGGTGTCCTCTTTCCCCTCTCCAGTTTGCCCTGTGTTTGGAACCCCTTACTTCCAAAATTGGACAGGATCTTAGGATTTCAGGGGCTCAGGGGGGATCCTCGAAGCACAAACTGTCTTTATATGCAGATGATTCCATTTTTTTTCTCTCCTCCCAAGAAGAGTCTGTCCCTAGGCTTTGTGATGTTTTGACCAGCTTTGGGGAAATTTCAGGTTACAAAATCAATTTCTCCAAATTTGAGGCCTTGATTCTAAGTGGCAGAGCCCCCAAGGGTTTCAAGAACACTTTTCCCTTTAAATGGGCCCCCAAGGGAGTCATAAGATTTTTGGGGATCCAAATCTCTGTAGATCTACCAAACCTATTCTCACTTAACTACGGGCAACTCTGGAGAGAGATGGAGAGAGATCTGGCAAATTGGTGCATCCTGCCCCTCACCCTGGCAGGTAGAGTTTCTGTGCTCAAAATGAATATCTTGCCACAATTTCTATTCTTGTTTCAGTCCCTCCCTTTGAGACCACCAGCCTCACTCTGGAATAAGTTAGGGACGGTGACCCAGAGCTTCATCTGGAATCATAAGAGACACAGGGTAGCTAGACGTTACCTCTGCCTTCCCAGAGAAAAGGGGGGACTGTCTTTGTCAGACTTCTTTTTATATTATTTAGCGGCACAAATGAGCCCTGTAATGATTTGGGCTAAACAGAGAGGAGAGTCAGAATGGTATGACTTGAAGAATGTGCTCCCGGTGGGAAAGTCACTTTACTCCCTGGCCTTATCACCTCCTCCTAGACAATACTTTCACCAAATTAGGAACTGCTGGGTTAGACAGGGGCTGCAGGTGCTTGGGAAAGTTAGGACATTGCTGGGAACTCCAGATGGAGTGGGACCCCTCTCTCTTATCAGACACAAATCAAATGTTTTTTCCATCATTATTGGATGTAGGATTTGCCAGATGGGAGGGTAAGGGAATAACACATTTCACGCAATTTGTAGAGGGAGGCAGCTGAATCTACTTCCAGAGGGCTAAAGATAAATTTCAGTGGAGCGACACTGAATTTTTTAGATATCGCCAAGTGAGACATTTCATATAGTCCTCAGACCACTTGAAGAGGCTGTTTAGATCTCTCTCAAGTTGGGAAAACTTTCTATATGGGGCAGTCATGATCTCGACCCCGATGAGACTGGTGGCACAGTTATATAAGATTTTATTGGAGAGTAGGGAGGACTCTTTGTGAGGACACCACATAGTCTTGGAGGGGAAACCAGCACAAGTATTTCAGAAACTGAGTGGAATCATAGATTAAAATATGGCTGGAAGGTGACCTCCTCCCAGGTGTGGTGAGAGTTCTTTTGAAAGATTCTTATTCGATTTTTTCGGGTGCCCCCGATCAAATCTCACTAGTTGGGAAGGGGTGCTAATTGCTGGTGAGGATGTGGGAATATAGGTAATCACTGGCACATCTTCTGGGCCTGTCCTAGGCTCTCTGTTTTTTGGAGGCGACTTGGGGAACTATCAAACAGATAACAGGGGTACTTATTCCCTTTACCTTTACTGATTGGGTTTTAGGCTTCCCTACTGTGGTTCATCAGAAAGGTGACCTAAGGAAAGTATTATTGATTTTTTTAGCAGTGGGTTTGAAATGCATTACTGCCAAATAGCTGATGCATAATCCTCCCTCAATAACAGAATGGGTCAGGCGTGTGGAGAAAGTCCTGATGGAATCTCTGACAGCCAGAATAAGATTGCAGTATGATCAGCATGCAAACCATTGGCAACAATGGGAAGCCTGGAAACTAAGCACCTCAGGAGCACATCATGTCACCGTGGCTGTTTTATGATGGACACATTAGTTTAGGCCACCTGCCATATTAGAGTTAGGGAGGAGATCACGAGGCTCCCTCCTTCCTTCTGTCTTCAGGGAACCTGATAGTGCTGGAGCTCCTAGGACTCTAATTTTTGTTTTTCCCCCTAGAGGTTTGAGCAAGTTAGAACACATTTTAGAAAGATTATAGTCGGAATCTGATCCCCCCCTCCTCCGGTGAGATCTGAGGGAGGTACTCAGAGAATGTTACCTTTCCGTCCCTTTTTCATGTACACAGCCAAGAGTGAATTAATTGTTAAGGCCCAAGTTTAGAGGCCTTGCATGCTGTTTAGTACTATATTATGTCAAATTAAATCAATTTAGCTACATTTACAAGTTTAAGCCCAAGACTAACACGGTGAAGATGCCAAAATAATTGGTATATATATTTTTGAAGCCATATTCTGATGTAAAATGTCTTGCAATTCCTTTGATATTCATTTGCATACTTATTGGTGGCTACATATTACTTGAATAAGCTGAGTTTAAAAAAAAAGCAAAAGAACATCCGACACATATTCGTTGAGGATCTGCAAGGGCCCATAGCTTTATTCCATACCATTGCGGCTTGTATCACATATATTGCTTGAAAGACAGTTGTCTTCTATAGCCTACCATTGTCTTATTAACTGACACCTCTCTGTGTAGGTTGTACTCCTTCTTCCATGCTTTGAGAACATGGTCAATAATTGGATGTACATGATGCAGCTTGTCGTGCTCTTCCGATCCTCTTGGTGGATTTAACGTGCTGTCACTGGCATGCAGATACTGCATAATCTTTTCATAATGCTCACAGGTCATTAACTTTGAGATTGGTAAATGTCCGTAGAGATGGTGCTTCAACCAGTACATGCGGTAGTGAGGCACCTTAATAACAGACATGTACAGTCGAATTCCAAGTAAATCTTTTTTGTCGGACGATGTTACTGGAGTCCATTTGTGGTCAACTTTGTTTGCTTCCACCTGCCTATGGGCACAGTACCGGTTTGTCTCATCTGCAATCTGTTCATAGAGAAGTGAAGGAAATGTAAGATTCATAAAATTCATGGGAGTCTTCTCTGCATTCAGCACTGTGGTGAAACCCACTGGCTCCTTGAAATCCTCAACATGCACTGGCTCTAAGTGACTTGTCCATTTATCATTGTGAACTGCATCAAGATGTGCCTAAGGTTCCTCATGTTGTTCCCCATCATCAAGTTAATGTTATTCATCATCATCACCTTCAATGTGGGTACTGACACGCTGAAGTGTAGCCAAGGGAAGATCATCTTCACTGTCCGTTTTGTTCCTCTGCAGCTTGACTAGTGGCACATCATCCTCTTCGCTCTCTGTGGAACATCTTTTCTGGCGCAGCGTAGCCGAGGCAGATCATCTTCATCACTGAAATCACTGTCATCACTGTCCGGTGTGCTCAAAGGCATCATGCGCACCATGTCCACCACGATGTTGGAATCATCAAAACCATTAAAGTCATCCACCTCATTGTCACTGGGGCTATCGAACAGGTCTAACAGGTCATTATTGTAGACGTTCTCCATATTTCCTGTGTTGATCTTCAGTAGTCACTAAGGTGTGTGAATGTGCAATATCCGGACCAGCGAGTGGCAGTCTCTTTGCTTTCTCGACCTCAGGAGGACGGTCTCACTCAGGGGCAGTGGCCTCGCGCAGGGCAGTGGTCTCTCTGGGCAATGGTCTCTTGATCTCGGGGGCGGTGTCTCAGAGGGCAGGGGTCTGTCTTGGAGGTGGTCTCTCAATCTCAGGGGAACAGTCTGTCAATCTCAGTGGGATGGTCTCTCGATCTTGGGGGGATGGTCTCTTGATCTTGGGACAGTCACTCGAATGTCTGTAATAAAAACAGACAATCATATATTTGCACTGTGGACACAAATCATAAAGGCCCACAAACTTCAAAACCAAGAAATATAACCAATATTCCGCACGCCCATCCCTATGACAAGCCTAAGCCTGCCATACATCATGAATGTATGGCACAAAGCCACACTGTCCAGTCGGCACCATCACGAAAAACGCATTCCAAGAACAAAATGGAGTTATGTTTAGGATATCACTTTCAGAAACACCCAGCTGCAGGTGAAATCATTTTGTGTGATGGTGGTAGGCCTCAGAGGGCATGTGGGTACACAGACAACAGATTACGCTGTTTGTGGGATGGTGCTGGGTGTTTAAACACATGGCACCATCCCATAGAACCACATTGCCTGTTGTCAGGGACTCCCACCACCTTCAGAAGCCCATTGCCATCCTACAAAATTGATTCCCTGGTGTCACGGGCCTCCCTCCAATGAGCAAACACATGGTGTCATCACACAAAATGGATGCCCAGGTGTCTGGGTTCTCCCACCCCAACCTCAAAACACCAATCACCATCACACACAATGGATTTCCTGTGATCCAGTGGTTCTCCATACTTGGCAACATACAAAAAACCTGCTGCTGTTCAGTGGTCCCACTCCAACCCTGCAAGACCCAGCACAAATAAAAGGCAGTTTTTTCCTTTTTGCACACTCCATCCCATGGCCCCCAAAAAGCAGAACCATAACAGAATGGCATAGTCTTTGGTACATTCTCCCCCAACGTCAAACAGATGCATTTTCTGAGATGATGCCGGGTGTTTAACGGGGGCCCTAGGGAATTCATTTTGGCAATGTTGCTGTGGTTTAATGGTAGCGGTGAGGACACAGACACCATTTTGTGTAACAGTGGCAGGCCTCAGAGGGCGTGTGGGCATACAGACACCAGATTACACTGTTTGTGGGATGGTGCGGGTGTTGAAACACCCAGCACCATCCCACAAAACCGAGTTGCCTGTTGTCAGGGGCTCCCATCACCTTCTGGGCCCATTGCCATAACACAAAATGGATTACCTGGTGTCACAGGCCTCCCTACAGACAGCAAACACACGGCACCATCACACAAAATGGATGTCCAGGTGTCCAGGTTCTCCCACCCCAACCTCAAAACTCCAATCACCATCACACACAATGGATTTCCTGGGATCCAGTTGTTCTCCATACCCGGCAACACACAAAAAAAACCTTGCTGCTGTTCAGTGGTTCCGCTCCAACCCTCTGACACCCAGCACAAATAAGAGGCAGCTTTTTTCTCTTTGCACATTCCATCCCACGGCCCCCAAAAAGCAGAACCA
The DNA here is from genome assembly GCA_016271365.2 of Neoceratodus forsteri. Classification (NCBI taxonomy): domain Eukaryota; kingdom Metazoa; phylum Chordata; order Ceratodontiformes; family Ceratodontidae; genus Neoceratodus; species Neoceratodus forsteri. The sequence goes on from CM028129.1 coordinate 468,384,287, forward strand.
TAACAGAATGGCATTGTCTTTGGTATATTCTCCCACAACGTCAAACAGATGCATTTTCTGAGATTATGCCGGGTGTTTGACGGGGGGGAGGCCCCCACCCCAGGGAATTCATTTTGTGCAGCGTTGCTGTGTGTTTGATGGTGGGAGTGAGGACACAGACATCAAGGAAATCATTTTGTGTGATGGTGGCAGGACTCAGAGGGCACGTGGGCACACAGACATCAGAATACATGGTTTGTGGGATGGTGCTGGGTGTTGAAATACCCAGCACCATCCAACAAAACTGCATTGCCTGTTGTCAGGGGCTCCCACCAACTTCTGGGCCTATTGCCATCACACAAAATGGATGCCCAGGTGTCCTGGTTCTCCCACCCCAACCTCAAAACACCAATCACCATCCCACACAATGGATTTCCTGGGATCCAGTGGTTCTCCATACCTAGCAACATACAAAAAAACCCTCACTGCTGTTCAGTGGCCCCAATCCAACCCTCCGACAACCAGCACAAATAAAAGGCAGATTTTTTATTTTTGCACACTACTTCCCATGGCCCCCAAAATGCAGAACCATAGCAGAATGGCATCACCCTTGGTACATTCTCGTCCAACGTCAAACTGATGCATTTTCTGAGATGATGCTGGGTGTTTGATTGGGGGGGAGGGGGCCCCGACCCTAAGGAATTCATTTTGTGCAATGTTGCTGTGTGTTTGATGGTGGAGGTGAGGACACAGACACCCCAGAAATCATTTTGTGCGATGGTGGCAGAACTCAGAGGGCACGTGGGAACGCAGACACCAGATTACATTAGCTGATGGTGCCGGTGGAAACACCGCACACATCCCACAAACCACATTGCCTGTTGTCAGGGGCTCCCACCACCTTCTGGGCCCATTGCCATCACACAAAATGGATTGCCTGGTGTCACGGGCCTCCCTCCAGCCAGCAAACACATGGCGCCATCACACAAAATGTATGCCCAGGTGTCTGGATTCTCCCACCCGAACCTCAAAACACCAATCACCATCCCACACAATGGTTTTCCAGGGATCCAGTGGTTCTCCATACCCGGCAACATGCAAAAAATTCTCGCTGCTGTTCAGTGGTCCCACTCCAACCCTCCGACACTCAGCACAAATAAAAGGCATTTTTTTTTCCTTTTGCACACTCCATCCCATGGCTCCAAAAAGCAGAACCATAACAGAATGCAATTGTCTTTGGTACATTCTCCCCCAACGTCAAACAGATGCATTTTCTGAGATGATGCCTGGTGTTTGACGGGGGGTGAGGGGGCCCAACCCCAGGGAATTCATTTTGTGCAATGTTGCTGTGTGTTTGACAGTGGGATTGAGGACACAGACACAACGGAAACACTTTGGGTGATGGTGGCAGGCCTCAGAGGGCATGTGGGCACACAGACACCAGATTTTGCTGTTTGTGGGATGGTGCGGATTGTTGAAACACCCAGCACCATCCCACAAAACCGAGTTGCCTATTGTCAGGGGCTCCCACCACCTTCTGGGCCCATTGCCATCACACAAAATGGATTCCCTGGTGTCATGGGCCTCCCTCCAACCAGCAAACATATGGCGCCATCACACAAAATGGATGCCCAGGTGTCCTGGTTCTCCCACCCCAACCTCAAAACACCAATCACCATCACGCACAATGGATATCCTGGGATCCAGTGGTTCTCCATACCCGGCAACATACATAAAAACCCTCGCTGTTCAGTGGTCCCACTCCAACCCTGTGACACCCAGCAGAAATAAAAGGCAGCTTTTTTCTTTTTGCACACTCCATCCAATGGCCCCCAGAAAGCAGAACAATAACAGAATGGCATCATCGATGGTACATTCTCCCCCCAACGTCAAACAGATGCATTTTCTGAGATTATGCCTGATGGGGGTGGGGGCAGGGAGGCCCCCACCCATAGGAGCCGACTCCATGGGTGCTTGGGTGCTCTAGCACCCACAAAGTTGAAATAAGCACCCTCAATATGTTGAGCACAGCCTGCAACAAAGGATTATTAGGGAAACTGGTCACAGAAAAAAATACTACCTACTGGCAATGAGCACCCGCAAATATTCCTAAAAGTTGGCATTCCTGCGGCCCCACCCCAGGGAATTCATTTTGTGCAATGTTGCTGTGTGTTTGACGGTGGGAGTGAGGACACAGACATCACAGAAATCATTTTGTGTGATGGTGGCAGGACTCAGAGGGCACGTGAGCACATAGACACCAGATTACACTATTTGTGGGATGGTGTCAGTTGTTGAAACACCTGGCACCCTCCCACAAAACTATGTTGCCTGTTGTCAGGGGCTCCCACCACCTTCTGGGCCCATTGCCATCCTCGAAGTATGAATTGTTGGCACTTCATGCGAACTTCGCCGGCAAAGTTTTATTTCACCACATCTCTACAGATGACACCTGAGCCTTAAATGTCAGTCCATCATCAAGGATGACACCCATATTTTTCACCTTAGCAGAAGCTGCAAGAAGGGCAGGGTCAAGCATCAATCCTGATCCCACCCCAACAGCATCTGCATCCCACCAATGACCATGCTCAATCATCAGTACCTCCGTCTTGTCTAGATTGAGCCAATACTAGTTAGAGGACATCCAGTCCTGGATCCTAGCTAGATATTTATTTATCACCATCACTGCATCACACATCCTGGGTACAAATAACATATACAACTGAGTGTCATCTGCATAGTAGTGAAACCATATGTTGTAACACCTGATGATAAAAGAAAATGGTCTCCATGACCATTAGTTCTAGGAAACAATTAGCTAACTTCCACTCCTCCTTGGATTTTACTGTCCCGGAGGGCTTCCAAGTGGAAGAGATTACCACCATCAAAGACCTTAGTGTTTGGTTGGATCATCATCTTGACTTCTCCTGCCATGCTGATGGCATCTGTAAGATGTTCCACCCTAGACTTGGTGCACTCTCCTGAAACAATGCCCATATCCTATCCCCTACATGTCATGAGATACAATGGTAGACATTACTATCAGGAATGATAACAATACCTGTAACATGCCATGATGCAATATTGGACACTATCATTGTTATGTAATTCAATGCTTTGAGAGAAATAGTGTCTGATATAGGTATTATGGAAGAAGGTGCAATGGTACACTATCGCTAAAGATGGTGAAGGCTACTGCTAGTGATGGTGCTGGCTACCACTGCAGTTATAACAAGAATCTGTCAATGCCGAATGTTGATTGCGTTGATCTGTTGAGCTCGCTCACTGGTCCTGTGTCACTCACTCAGTCTGTTTCTCCCAGTGCTGCAGGCTGCTCTTTTGTACTCGGTTGCTGCCTGCATTGGCACCTTGTTCTGGCCACTAATAAATCTGCAGCTGTCCCAATAGAGCTCCATTGAGATGGCTCACTCCCCCTCTCTCACTCGCTTATTCTGTTTCTCCTGGCACTGCAGGTGGCTTTTTCTGCCCACAAAGAAATCTGCAGCAGTCCCAACACAGGTCTGCTGAGCCTGCTGACTCCCCCTCTCTCACTGACTCATTCCGTTTCTGCTGGGGCACTGCAGGCTGGCCTTTTGTACTGGGCTCCTGCCTGCGTTGCCACCTTTTTCTGCCAACAAAGAAATCCGCAGCAGTCACGATATAGAGCTCTATTGAGCTCGCTCACTCCCTCTCTCTCACTCACTCATTGTGTTTCTCCCGGTGCTGCAGGCTGCCCTTTTGTACTGGGCCCCTGCCTGCATTTGCACCTTTTTTTGCCCATTAAGAAATCCACAGCTGTCCCGACAGAGCTCCATTGAGGTCACTCACTCCCCCTGTGTCACTCACTCATTCTGTTTCTCATGGCGCTGCAGGCTGCCCTTTTGTACTGAGCTCCTGCCTCTGTTGGTGCCTTTTTCTGCCCACAAAGAAATCTGCAGCAGTCCTGACAAAGCTCTGTTGAGCTTGCTTATTCCCCTTCTGTCACTTGCTCAGTCCGTTTCTGCCAGCGCTGCAGGCTGCCCTTTTCTGTTGGGCTCCTGCCTGCGTTGACACCTTATTCTGCCCACAAAGAAATTTGCTTCAGTTACAATAGAGCTCCATTGAGCTCGCTCAGTCCCCCTCTCTCACTTGCTCATTCAGGTTTCCCTGCCACTGCAGGCTGCCCTTTTGTACTGGGCCCCTGCATGCATTGCTGACTTTTTCTGCCCATAAACAAATCTGCATCAGTCCCAAAAGAGCTCCATTGAGCTCACTCACTCCCTCCCCCTCCCTCATTCGCTTGGTCTGTGTCTCCTGCCACTGCAGGCTGCCCTTTTGTACTGGGCTCCTGCCTGCATTGGCGGCTTATTCTGTCCAGAAAGAAATCTGAAGCAGTCCCGACACAGCTTCATTTGGCTCTCTCACTCACTTATTCCATTTTGGCCCGTGCTGCAAGCTGGCCTGTTGTACTGGGCTCCTGCCAGCGTTGCCGCATTTTCTGCCCACTCAGAAATCTGCAGCAGTCACAATAGACCTCTGTTGAGCTCGCTCACTACCACTCTGTCACTCACACATTTTGTTTCTTTTGGCCCTGCAGGCTGCGCTTGTGTACGGGGCTCTTGGCTGCATTGGTACCTTTGTCTGTGCACAAACAAATCTGCAGCTGTCCCAACACAGCTCCATTGAGGTCACTCAGTCTCCCTCTCTCACGCACTCATTCTGTTTGTCCTGGCGCTGCAAGCAGCCCTTTTGTACGGGACTCCTGCCTGCATTGGTGCTTTTTTCTGCCCACAAAGAAATCCGCATCAGTCCTGATAGAGCTCCATTGAGTTCACTCAGTACCCCTGTCTCACTCGCTCATACTGTTTCTTCCACCACTGCAGGCTGGCCTTTTGTACTGGGCCCCTGCCTGCATTGATGCCTTTTTCTACCCACAAAAAAATCTGCAGCAGTCCTGACAGTGCTCCGGTGAGTTGGCTCACCCCCCCGTCGCTTGCTGTCTCGTTCTGTTTCTTCCACTCCTGCAGGCTGCCCTTTTGTACTGGGCTCTTGCATTGGGCCCTTTCTCTGCCCACAAACAAATCTGCAGCAGTCCCAACAGAGCTCAGTTGAGCTTGGTTACTTCCCCCTCTCACTCGTTCAGTCTTAATGTGTCCCAAACAGTGATTTCCCACAGCGACCATGCTATTCTGCAGCAGGAGTACAAAAAAACATTTCGGCCAGGATGTGAACAATGACAGCTGTACTGCTCACAAGGAGGTGTGACAAAATGCCAATGTTGAAAATCTGTCATGAAAATATTGCAGATTCACAAAGTTATAAGCGTGCGTAGCAACTGCACAGCGTACGCTCTTAAAACAGTCATTTTTTGGATTTTTCCCACCAAATTTGCAATATATGCTTTTTGAGAGCCCACTTCATGAACACTGGCACTGTCATTTCATTAATCGGCCCTGAATGTTGATTCCACGCAGTGACCATGAAATCACCTTTTGGAGCCGATTAACGCCATAATAGTTCAAGAATTCATGAGGAGGGGTTCCAAAAGCCCATATTGAAAATTTGGTGAAAAAATTCCCAAAAATTCCCAATATATGCACTAAGGTTGAAAAAACCCTATTTATTACATTATACAGCTTACCGGCATTTCCTCAGATCGCGGTCGGCTTTGAAGAGTGCAGACGTGTTCTTGGTCCACCGAAGATCATTGCGCCAAGCTCTGGAGGTAAGTATGGGGTGAGGGGGTGTGGGGAGGCAGGGTGCACAGTGGGTGGGTGCGGGTTGTGGGTGGGGGCAGGAAGAGCACCGAGGACAGTTTCTTTTTCAGGAAAAAAAGACGTTATGGGACCGCTTTTCCTTTAAGGGCATCTGGCACGCTGGGTTGGGCTCCCAACGTGCCATCAGAGGCTTTCATTTGGGGGGCAGCAGTAGCCAATGGGGGATTGGACATCCCCATCAGCAAACAAGGGGGGGTATCATTATGCTGATGGGGATTGGGCACCCCATTGGCAGGAACAAAAGCAGGGAGGGTTTACAGAATGCCAACAGGGAGTGGGCTCCCCCATCAGCAACAACAGAAACATGGGGGCACCAAAGCTGATGGGGATTAGGGCCCCCGTCGGCAAGTAAACATGGTGGGGGGGTTATATTGTTTGTGAACATGATGGCAAGCTGCCGTCATGTTCACAAACAATATCAGGAGTTTTACATCCAACCCTGCAATGATGGGTCAATCCCTCATTGCAGTGGATGGCTGATGCTGCAATGACGAGGTGGCCCCTGATTGCAGCAGCTGATTTGTCTGAAGCTGGTGGCAACATTCCAAACTGCTGTCGCCAGCAGCCAACAACGGCATTGGGAGAAGCGGGACAAGCCTTTGCAGGCTGTGGGGGCATTGGCCACAACAGTGCCGTGCCTCCACAACCTGCTTCTGAGCAAGCTGCCACAATATGTTTCTTGCGTGGTGTGCAATCAACATAAAAATTATCCTACCAGTTTTTGACTATGTGGATGAAGTATAAAGTGCTGCTTCAAAATCCACCCTTGCTAAGCTGGATTCTCTCTTCAGTCCTTCTGTTTCTTTGCCTATTAATGCTCTTCCAGCACTCAGCATTGTCCCCTTTTCACCTCCCTCTCTTGAAGGTAGAAGCCACTCCTACTGTGCCTTTCTTATTGCCAACTCATGGTTTGGTACCCTCTCTTCGTACCTCAGCTCCCCACATCTCTTCTTTACTCCTTTTATCTCTTCCCCAACTCTGACCAATGCTCCTTCTCCCCTCAAAGTGAAAACTACTGCTGGTCATCTTCTTGCAGAGATTCTCCCAGCTCTGGTCTAACCTTCCTCTCCCTATCTTCTCCCCTTTACCTTAAAGGTCCTACTCAATGACCACACCACTAACATCTACCCATGCTACTGATCCCTACTGTAGTCATGTCGAATGCCTGACAATTAGATGAGTACTTCAAAGTGGAAATATACAGACCTCCAGCATAGAGGGAGGACTTACATAAGGTAATGGTGGAAGCCACTTGCAAGATGGCAGAAAAGAGGGAGGTGCTGCTGGGTGGGGTCTTCAATCTACCAGATGTAGATTGGATCATTCCAGTTGTGGATTCAACTAGAAGCAGAGACATCTAGGGCTCCCTGCAGGGAGCATTCCTCACACAACTATTCAGCAAACTAAATTGTGATGGAGCAATACTGAACCAGGTAAACATTAGCAGGGACAGTATTGCGGACATCAAGGTGGGAGGCCACCTGGGGACCAATGATCACAGCACAATGTGGTTCAGTATAACTATGGCTGCAGAATTGAACCACGTAAAGACAATGGTCCTGGACTTCAGAATGGCAGATTTTATAAATATGGGAAAATGCTTCAGGGATGACCTTGCAGGGTGGGATGACCTGGGAGGGATGGAGAAACAGTGGACAAAACTAAGATGGGGCATAGTGAAGGCAACACACCTCTGCTTCAAGCCATGAGTAAAAGTAAGAGGAAAAAGAGACCGCTATTGTTCTCAAAAGAGGTGGCTGAAAAGGTAAAGGTTTAAAAGGGTAGCGTTCAGAAGATATAAGAAGATACAGTGGGAGAGAATAGTGAGGTGTACCAGGAGAACCAGAGAGAAGCAGGGAAGGCAGTAAGGAGTGCAAAGTCACAGTATGAAGAGAGGATAGCCCAAGTGGTGATGAAAGGGGAACAATATATTTTTCAGGTATGTAAGTGAAAAGAGGAAGAACAGGAGTTGGATTGTAAGGTTACAAAGGCATTGGAGACTACAGTAGGGGCCCAGGAAAAGGCAGACATCCTGAAAATATACTTTTGTTCACTGCTCACAGTGGAAGGAGATGAGGAGGAGCCACAAAAACACAACAGGAGATCTGAAGGGATGGACGCTGATGCTAGAAACATAGAAACATAAATAATGACTATCCATTCTGCAAAAGTTCTCTATTTAGCCCTGACACCTTCTGTACCTCCTGCATCCTAGCCATCTCCAACCTCCCTTTCACTAGTTCATTTTCAGAAGATGGAGTCCTAAAGGGACTCACCAATCTGAAAGTGGGCAACTCTATGGGACCAGACGGAAATTTCCTAGGATATTGACAGAGTTCAGGGAGGTACTGGCTGCACCCCTGGCAGTCCTGTTTAACAGCTCACTGGAAACAGGAATGGATCCAGAGAATTGGAGGGCATACATTATCCCACTTCACAAAAGTGGTAGCAGGGAGGAGGCCAGGCATTATAGGCCAATCAGCCTGACATCAGTCATGGGAAAGTTAATGGAATCACTGCTGGGGAACAGGATAGCAGAATATCTTGAATATAATAGGTTAGAAGATCTGAGGCAGCATTGATTCATGGGAAGGAGGTCATGACAAATGAATCTGATACATTTCTTTGACTGGGTGACAAAGGAATTTAATCAGGATGGAGCAGTGGATGTGACCTACCTAGATTTTAGAAAGAAATTCAACATTGTTCCACATAGGAAACTATTAAGCAAGCTGGATAACCTAGGAATGAGTACAAAGGTGGTAATCCAAGTAAGAAATTGGTTATGGGATAGGCAACAGAGGGTGACCGCAAATGGAGTTCACTCTAAGGAGAGGAAGGTGACCAGTGGGGTGCCTCAGGGATCAGTGCTGGAAATGGTCATCTTTAATGTTTCTATAAGTGGTACAGCAGAAGAACCAGAGGAGAAGCTCTGCCTCTTTCTGGATGACATCAGAATCTGCAACAGTATAGACACTCCAGGTAGGATGGAAAGGATGAACAGAAACCTGAGAACACTTGAGGAGTGGTAATGGCTAGAAATGTGCGAAGTGGTGAAAATCCATTCCCTGAAAAGATTCACAGATTTTCCTCATTTCGTGAAGTTGATTCAGAGGACAAAGCCCAACTTTACCCCAAAAAACTGCAAAATGTGGAGTTTGAAAACTCCACTGACAGTTTGAACTCCGCTAGCAAAGTTTGGCAACTCCAGTAGCGGATTTCGACAACACCGCTGGCAGAGTTCAAACTCGCATTTTGGCGGAGGGTTATTTTAATAACTAGTGCCCCCATGCCTATCACTATGCCCCACATTGAAAAGAACTTCCTTAGTGTCCTGTGGCCCCTCACCACTGATAACTCCCCCCAGATGTAAAATGAAATCCCCCACCAATCACAGGCCTGTTTCATTTCCCTGGTGTCTAGTGGTCCAACCCCCCGGTCGATCGCTGGCCAGTTGTTAAATTAAATCCCAAGGTGCCCCCCCCTCAGATCACTGGGTGCCAGCCTGACTGTCATATAATAATACACCTGGTGTCTAGTGGTCCCCCGCCTGGCTAATCACTGGCCTGTTTTCAAATTAAATCCAAGGTACTCCCATCGATCGCCAGGTGCCACATACAAATAAATTTCCCTGATGTCTAGTGGACCCCCCTCCTCATCCCCATCCCCAAATTTCAACTTCCTGATATCTAGTGGACCCTCCACCCCCCACTCCTGCATGTACTGCCCACCCACCAAGCCCCCACCCCAACCCTGAGTGGCTGATTGGCACAGCCATCCACTTTTCTCCATGGCTGGCCACCTGACTGAGATCTCAATGAATGAGTGAGTGCTTGTACAAGCACACACTCATTTTCTGACAGTCAGGCCAGCTCACTGTCATTCTTTGATGTTTTAGGGGGTTGCAGAGAAGAGCAGAAGGTTACTCCATTTGCCAGTGAGGGGGCAGGATGGGGGGAATGGCATTGTGGAACCCTCCTGGGATCCACAGCACTATTTTTCCCCATACCACACCCCACCAGGGACTGGAGCAGCCTTCCACTCTTCTCTGCACCCCCCAAAAGCATCAAAGAATGACTGCAAGCTGGCAATGAATGAGCTTGTGCTTGTACAAGCATGGACTCATTTATTGAGAGTTCAGTGAGGCAGTCAGCCATGGAGAAGAGTTGAGGGCTGTGCTGGTCACCTGCTTAGGGTCACAGTGGGGGGAGAGGTGTGTTGGAGTTGTACATGCAGGGGTAGGGGGTCCAGTTAGACTCCAGTGAGTGGATTTTTGGGAAGGGGAATGACGGGGTCCACTGGACACCTGAGAAATTTGTGTCAGTGTGTGTGGTGCCTGGTGATTGGGGTTACCTTGGATTTAATTTGACAATGGGCTGATGATCAGCCAGCAGGAGGACCACTAGACACCAGGGATGTTATTATATGACAGTCGGGCTGCTGTCCAGTGATCAGTGGGGAGGGGGGCCACTAGACATGAGGGATGTTATTGTATATAAAGCACCTTGGCTTTTCAAAGAACTTAGGAAGCTCATGTCCACTTGTGATACAGCCTGGAAGACTTACAAGAATAGTGGACTACCCTCTGATTGGAAAACCTATAGGCTGCTAAGGAATAGCTGTAAGAACTCCATCCAGAAAACTAAATGCCAGCATTTCAAGAGATTCCAGACTGAACATCTCAGAAATCCAAGGAATTTCTAGAAAGAGGTTAATTACCTCTAAAAGGGAAATACCCCTGTAGATCCCTAGTTCCCTTGATGCCCAAGGCACAGTACTCAATAACCCACACCACCCCTGCCATCACCACTGGCTTTAATGAATACTTCACTGATCTGCATAAGTACATATCACTCTTTTCCAGTTCTCCTCCTTCCCCCCCAACTTGACTCTCTGTCATCTGAAGTTTCCTTGGCCCACTCCTCATTTCACCTGAAGTTAGCAACCCTCACTAAAGTACATTGACTTCTCAAAAATGTGAAAGCTAATAGCTCTCCAGGTCATGACACCCAAGAGCGAAAATTTCTAATGCTGGGAGCAGCTGTCCTTGACCATCCGGTTCATGATCTATTCAATCAGTCCTTCCTTACATGTACTGCCCCAGAGAAATGGAATGTCTTGGTGGTTGGAACTGTCCACAAGGGTGGTCCTAACTCTACCATTGAAAACTACCAGCCAATCTCAATATTTTGCCCACTAGCCAAAATCCAAGAGTGCATAATCAATGACCACATGCAGGATTACCTGGACCACCACCATCTGCTCTCAACCTCCCAACATAGGTTCAAGAAAAACCACAGCACTCTAGCAGCCCTGATTAAAGTCACCTCCAATATAGTTCATGCAATAGACCATGGGCATGCCACCAGAGCAATATTTGTTGACCTGACAAAGGTCTTCAACTTGGTCAACCACAGCCTCCTGCTATGTCAGCTGCATCTCCTTGGCCTTAATTCGAATGCCTTATCTTGGACCCAAAGTTACCTCCATGGTCACACTCAAAGAGTTAAGTGGGCAGGTTCCCTGCCAGACATGAGACCCATAACCCATGGTGTTCCCCAGGGTTATATCCTGGGCTCATTACTGTTCTCACTCTTTAGGAATGATCTCCCACATAATTGCAGTGGGGCCTCTGTTCATCGATATGCAGATGATGCTATCATTTACCATTCATCTTCTGATGTAGGGTGGATTAACTCAGTGCTAGCCTCTGACTTTCACAATCTCAAAGACTAGTTTTTACAGAAGCAGCTTGTCCTTAATACAGAAAAAGCAAATTGCATGCTGTTATCCAACCTATCTACAAAAACCCTCCCACCGCTGGTTGTGCTATCTTGCACTGGAGCTGCCCTTGAATCTGTCAAGTCCTTCAAATACTTGGGACACATCTTGGATTCCTCATTTCCCTGGACATGTATGTCACAGTCCTAACTAAAACTCTTAACCAAAAGCTTGGCATCCTATATTGTATCTGTCCCTTCCTCACATCAACCTCCTGCCGCAAGATGGTGACTGCAACCCACCTGCCACTCCTCATGTATGAAGCCCCCTTGCTACTCTTAACAACCACTACCACCCTATCTCATCTATCACAGGTCTACCATAAAGTGGGAGGAGTAGCACTCTTTTGGTCAATGCTCGACATCACCACTGTGATGTCCTACCCTCTCTGGGATGGCTCCCCTATGAATCTAAGTTATGGTATGCTACTCTAAGCTTCTTATATAAGCTGGTCCACTGCTACACTCCTCTGTGTCTTGCTGACATTGTTCAAAGGTGGCATGCACGAAGTACTCTTAGATCTGCCTCTCTACTCCTTCACCAATTGCCAAATCCCAGCTCGCCACGGCCCAGAGATCCTTTGCCTTGTCTGCTTTGTTCTGTTGGAACTCACTGCCTCCCTTAATCCTGGCCTGCACCTCTCTCCCTCTTTTTCAATGCTCATTGCTTCCTCACCTTGCTGCCACACCTTGCTCCTGTTTTTGATGAGTACTGATTCTGTCAACCTTTCCACGAGTGTTGTCTCTGCACAACTCTACTCCCTCTTGTACTGTACCATTGTCAAAATGTATATGATAATGTTTGTTAATAATGTAAGATGTTTTGGTTTACCGTTGTTTCCTACCATTTGGTGTAACTGTATTACTTGTTCGCTGTAGCCGTATATGTGGTTGATCCCTATACCAATCTTGGAATCAATGTCTTACACTGCCAATATAATGCCCTTCCTGGGTTGCCCCTGAAAAAGGGATTGTCTTGTCTCAGTGGACTCACCCAGTTACCAAAATTCAATGAATAAATCATATGACAGTCAGGCAGGCACCTGGTGATTGGGCGGGGGATGATCTTGGGATTTAATTTGAAAATGGGCTGGTGATCAAACTGATGGGGTGGGGACCACTAGACACCCAGGGATTTTATTAATTTACATGACTGTTGGTCCAGCACCTGGTAATCAGTGTGGGGGGATAATTTTATTTAATATTACAATGGGCCAGCAATCAACCAGAGGCGACTACTAGACACCAGGGAATAAATGGGGGGGTCCCAATCACCATTTCCAACATCTCCTTGCTTTGTTTTTTTTTTAAGTGCAATGTGCACTTTAAAACAAAAAAAAAACAAAGCAAGGCAAAGTTACAAATGGTGATTTTTTTAACTATAGGAGGCAACTTTACTAAAAGGCATATGTAGTAGTAAAAAATTTTTATTCATGCAAAAAATGAATAAGGATATCTCCACTGAGCCGAAGCTCCTTTACAGTGAGATCTAGGTGTAATTTCCAGTTATTCTTATAAGTTAACAATATACAACGAAGGAAAACACATATACACTATAATTATACATCAATAAATATAACACAGTTCTGAATCATAAAACAAACTAGGACAAGAAGAACATACAAAAAAATAATAATTAATTCACAGTATACATTTTATACAAGTTACAATCTACCATCCTAAGATTCAAACTATTTCCCATCGTAACTAGTATTTTCAATAAGCCATTGGTTAATTTGGTGCAACTGAAAATTTCCCTCAAGGGGTCTAAACTTCCCAGGCAATTTATTCCATATAGAAGGTCCAATATTAAAAAAATGCTTATCCCCCCAAGCCGTTCTACTACTTGGGACTGTACAGTCCAAGTAATTAGCAGAGTGCAAACCCTCAATAGGTCTTTTTATTTTAATGGACTCAGCCATATATTTAGGGACTTTTCCTGAGATACATTTTAACATTAACATAATTGTACTAAGAGCCCGCCTTTGAGACAAAGTATGCCAGTCTAATTCTTTATACATATCTACTCTATGTGCCCTCTTTGCAGCTCCCAGTATAAATCTAATTAATTTATTATACATAACGTCAAGCTTATGTAGTTGCTTTTTAGACACACCCATATATATCAAATTACCATACTTCTATATGGGTAGTACAACAACAGTTACAACTAATTTTCTAATTTCCAAAGACATACTATTTCTTACTCTATATAATGACCCCAAGCACTTACCAACTTTAGTCAAGGTACTATCTATATGCCTGCCCCATTTAAATTTTGTATCTAAATACACCCCCAAATATTTATAACTAACAACTTGTCGCAAGATTCTTCCTGAAAATGTTTTAATTTGTAACCCCTCATATTCAGTTTTAGACCCGTAACCCCTATGAAACACCATTACCTGAGATTTTTTTCATTCAAAACCAATTTAGATCTAAGCAAAAATTCCTGTAACTGATCAAAAGCCTGTTGTAATACTATTTGAATAGTTCTCACTGATGAATCAGCAAAATATACAACTGTATCATCAGCATAAAGATGGTATTGTAGCTTTGGTTGTTCAAACCCCAAATCATTCATATATAAATTATATAGTATAGGACCCAAAATGGATCCTTGTGGGACTCCTGACACAATCAATTTCAAATCAGATGACCACTCTTTAATAGTTACTTGCTGCAATCTTGCGTCAAGATAATTTCGAAACCAATTTATAACCGACTCAGACATACCACAGGTTTTTAGTCTGGACAGGAGGATGCCATGGTCCAGTGTGTCAAAGGCCTTTGAAAGGTCTACAAAAATTGCTCCCACTGGCATCCCCCTGTCCATACTCTCCATTATATCTCCTGTGATCTTTAAAAAGGCAGTGTTTGTTTCATGCTTGGGTCTAAAGCTGGATTGATAACTGTTATATGGATGTGGATTTGGTGAAATCATGGGAAATTCACCCACAAATTAAATCTTCACTGTATCTCTAATCATGGGTATGGCAGCTGGGTTTCAATGTGAAAAAGTAGAAAATAATGTATGTTGGGCACAGGAACCTAGGGCAGAGTACAAAATAGGGGGAGTGTTTCTGATGACCACCAAGTGGGAGAGAAACCTGGGGTTATCATGTCTGATGACCTAAAGGTGACTAGGTGGTGCAAGAAGATAGGTAGAAGGGCTAATGGGATGATGGGGTGCATAAGGAGAAGTATCACCAGCAGAAAGATAGAGGTGGTGTTGCCTCTGTATAGATCACTTGTAAGATCTCACTCAAAAATACTGCGTATAGTTCTAAAGGCCACATCTCTGGAAGGATATATACAGAGTGAACGCAGTCCAGATAATGGCAATTAAAATAGTGTGGGGTCTCCATCAAAATCTCTATGAGGAGAGACTAAAGGAACTCAAAATGTACACTCTTGATAAGAGGAGGGAGAGGGTATATATGATGGTGGCCTCTCAATACCTTACAGTGGTAAATAAGGTACAGGTGGAAAATGCCTTTCAAAAAAAAAGCTGAAGAACAAGGGACATGCTATGAAGTTGGGGTAGATTCAGGAGAGATGTGAGGAAGTAGTTCTTAACTGAAAGTGTGGTGTATTCCTAGAACAACCTACCACTCAGGGTGGTGGGCAACTAGGGATGGGCATGTACTAAAATACCCAACCACTAAGACAACCCGTGGGTACCCCAAACATACTTGAACAATACCCAGGTAAGAAATGAATAGTCCGGTTGGGTCAGGTAGTCACTACCTGACTAATTCTACTAGCTGATTACCTGATCCTCACCATAATAAAAATCATGGGAAAACTGTTTTTGAGGGGATTGTCACATTGTCTGTTAGGTGTTCTGATCCATTTTACCCATGCGGACATTGCTGAGGCAGGTACAAGAGGCACAGGCTGTCTTAGTGAACCTGCTGCTGTTTCTAAAAATTATACCCGTGGTGGGCATTGCTGAGGCATGTATGAGAGGCTCAGCTGCTGTAAGTGAGCCTGCTACTGTTTCCAAAAATTATACCCATGGCAGGCACTGCTGAGGTACTGTAGATATGAGAGGTGTAGCTGCTGTTAGTATGCCAGCTGCTGTTTCCAAACATTATACCCATGGCAGGCATTGCTGAGGCAGGGGCGAGAGGCGCAGCTTCTGTGAGGGAGCCTGCTGCTGTTTTCAAAACTTACAGCCATGGTGAGCATTGCTGAAGTAGGTACAAGAGGTGCAGCTGCTCTGATTGAGCCTGCTACTGTTTAAAAAAATTATTCCCATGGCAGGCATTGCTGAGATAGGTAGAAGAGATACAGCTGCTCTGACTAAGCCTGCTGCTGTTTCCAAAAAAGATACCCATGGCAGGCATTGCTGAAGCAGGTACAAGAGGTGCAGCAGCTCTGAGTCAGACTGCTGTTCCTATTTCCAATAATTATACCCATAGCGGGCATTGCTGCAGAAGGTATGAGAGGTGCAGCTGCTCTGAATAAGCCTGCTGCTATTTTAAACAAACTCTGGTCAGGGCCACAATGGCTGCCAATGCATTATTTATGTATTTATTTATTTATTTATTAGAATTGCAGATAAATACCTTTGAGCCAATGGCTCTTTTACAGAGGTTCCACATCAGTATACAAAGAATTCAAGTACAGTTTGTATAAGATTAGCAGGCAAGCAGTCAGTGGAGTAACCATCCTTTTAAAAAGTGTACCCATAAGTCAATGACTCCACCCAACTAGCCAGGGGTCTGGGGTCCACCTAGGCCCCCAGAAATGTTTGGTATTTTTGATGCTTTCTGGTGCATTTTGGGGCCAATTGGGGGAGTATACAGTACACTTGTACCATAGCCTTTTTACATACCAGTCCCACTGTTCTGGCCACTGGTGGCTGCATAGTTTGATTTGGCACCTACTACTGATTAAGCCACCATTGCAGTGCAGACATATACAGTACTTACATAACCAGTGCTGAATTTAATGACCACGCAGTGCTCAGGAGACTGGGGTCAGACTGTCAGAGCTGAAGAAAAGACGGTCTGGTGTTGGCAACTGTTGCGGAGCCAGAAGAGACACAAACTGTGTGGGAGTCAAACCAGTGGCTCTCTGTCCTCTCAAAGTCCACACTCTCTCTCTCTCTCTGTCTCTCTCGCCTGACTCGAGACAACAAAATGGTGACTTGACTCTCAAAGATAGTCACAGTGGGACTATTCTATTCCCACCGTGAGTGAGGTAGCAACCAGTGATAAAAATTGCAGTAACTGGTTTGTGGAGCAAAGAAACACATGGACAAAAACCAGAGGCATAGTTAGCTTTCTTTACAGGTGGAGCAAAGCCTGATAAAAGTCCTGGTTTTCTCAAGAAAGACAAAACCAATAGGCTGGGGGTCTGGGAGCCGGATAGGCCCCCAGAAGCTGTCAGAT
This sequence comes from Neoceratodus forsteri, assembly GCA_016271365.2. Classification (NCBI taxonomy): domain Eukaryota; kingdom Metazoa; phylum Chordata; order Ceratodontiformes; family Ceratodontidae; genus Neoceratodus; species Neoceratodus forsteri. The sequence continues at coordinate 468,401,204 of CM028129.1, forward strand.
TTTAGATGCATTCTGTTGCATTTTGAGGGTCATTTTGAAATGTTTTTGCTGCTTTTAATGCTTTCTCTGACTTGTTGCAAGCAACAAATATCACTACCAAAATTACTAACTTCACTGCTGCTAGGGTCATTACTTTTGTTGCCACATTTGAGCAGCTGCAGAGCAAGCAAAACTTTTTAATTTTTTGGTAAGTTATAACAGGGAAAACATATTTATGTCTTTTGTTCAGGAGAAAATCAATAGGGTCAAAACTCAATGCTGAACTGTAAAATGAAAATCTAGCATGTTTTCTTGTAAAATCAACCCTAAGAAAAACATTTGGAAAACAAGAATAGACAAAATCCTAAGGATCAGCTTACTTTCTGTCACGTCACAGCATAACAACAAAAGTTTAAATTCAAAAAGAACACTACTTAAACAATAATAAGCAAGATCTAAGGCATTTCATGAGGAATTACATGACTCTGCTGAAAAAATCAAGTGCTTGAGGCACTGTCTGGGTCTGGAACCCATCAATGGCTGAACACATCAGCAGCTCAGCAGGTTATTAATTCCCCAACACATGCTCTGGACACTTGGACAGTACTGTACTAACAAAGGATTCAGCAACAAAGCATCCAACTGGTTTAAGTTTGATTTCCTGTCAAGCTGCCTCACAAAAAAATGTTTCCCCCTCCCAAATAGGGCTGACCAGCTGGCTGAGACATGACTGGGAAATCTGAATTTAAAAAAATAAACAATTTATCAGGAACACTCCTATCCTGGACAGGAATGTTCCTGATAAACTTTGTGTTTTTTTTAATTCAGACCTTGTCCTCTATGGTTGGTAATTGCTGGGGTATAAGAACAGAGGGGGGAAGGTGAGAGGTTAGGTATAAACAGCAATTAATTAATCATCTAGAATGTATCCTAGAGCATATAACACCACATAATGCACAAACCAGAAACTTTGAATTACCCAGCTCAGATGCAAGATTCCATTTTCTGTTGGGTCCTGCCTCCATATATTTGTGCTGTTTATTTGTCCAGGAAAGACCAGCCGAGATATACTTTTATCATTTCCAGTAGGGTGCTGCTGCACTACTACTTAGTTTTTACAGTGTATTTCCGAGGATAGCCCAGCTTAGATATGCCTTTTTTTTTGCAGTGTCCTGCTTGTACTCAGTAAGCCCTTTTGCAAATCCAGCTCCCATGTTGCGCACATGAATGCAGGTAAAGTTGAACCAATGCCTTGCATAAACACAAGTAGTGTTACTTCCTTCGAACAGTATTTTGCCCATAGCCCATTTATAAAACCCAACACATTGTTTGCCTTTTTCATTACAGTCACATGATGGGTGGAGTCCTTTGTGGGGAGTTTTTAATACATTTTAAATCTTTCATGCTGACTGACTCTGCTACCATAGCACCATCTCTATATTTATCAAATACTCTTTTATAGATTCTTTCTCTGCACAAGCACAAAACTGTTACCCAGATCTCAGGTTTCCAAATTGCTGCTCCAACTACTAGATCAGGGGCCAGTAATCCACCACTTCAGGGAAACATTGAAAGAAGAGGTATGCAGTGGACAGCTTCAAATGGCTTCCCCACCCCCTTTGGCAGTGTTTAGCACCTGCTCACTGTCATTACTGCCCCCTCCAATCTTTAGCCTTTTACAGATAAATTATTACCCAATCTGGTCTACTCTGTGCTTGCTGGCTAAGTGATTGTTCATCTGTGCTGGAAGGCAGCTGCATGGAACAGTACACTTACACTCCTCCTGAGAGTCCCGACCAGCGACCCCAACACAGGAACAGACAGACAGCGTGGAGGGCGGAGGCACAACAAAATGGAGCAAATTTGGTTTGCACTGGCATGCTCCAACAACGTTCATTGTGGCACGCAGGCGTGAGTAGTTTGTGTAACCCAGTAGCACCACCACTGGCCAGTATTGGCTGATGTCATTACACAGCAGTTAGCACGGCAGCCAATGTGGGAGCCAGTCACAAGAAAGCATTAAATCAAACCTGTGTTCGTCCCATGGGCACTCTTCCACAACCATTACAGAAAGAAACTAAATAAAAACTTGGGGTTACATGCTCCTGCAGCCATTACAGGAACCAAAAATTAAAAAATCTCATGGCTTCAAAAGGCCCACTCTGATTGTTTGGGGGGGGGCAGCCTGCCCCCACTGCCAACCCATAATCGATGACACTGACAAAAACTGTCCAACTGCTTCACTCGCTGGATGCCAAAAAACTTCAATGCAAGGTGCATGCCATGAGTCGGGAGTAGGGAGTCGGGACTATGTCTGCAAGTCATCCCCACTCCCCCTGCCCAGCCACTGAGGGAGCAGGGTTCAAGACTGTCACCAGCAGCATAGAGCTTAAAATAAAAAGAAAAAACTGGACTTTTTTTCTGTACGCAATGGCGTACAATAAGTGTGCATGGTTACACTACTGGGTATGCTGATTCTAATTCTGCAATGTACTGTAGCACTTTTGGCCAGACTCCCTCTTTAAAATGGCATACTTAAAGAAGATGGGGGACCTGCTAAGGGGTTACCTGGCTAGCCTTAGTAAAGGGATGGGGTGGATCAGAAATGGTCCATCATCAAAGAAGGGATAGCAGCAGCAGCCACAAATGAGTGTGTCAGCCTAAAGGGGAAAAGCTTGAGTGCTAGAGCACCCAACTGTTTTATCCAAGAGGTAGCCCAGGCAGTTAGGAACAAAAGGACAGCTTACGGCAAGTTCTGGAGGACTCAGAGGGATACGTATAGGAAGGAGCACCAAAGTAAACCCAAGGAGGCAGGGAAATCAGCCTGGATGGCCAAAACCAGGAAAGAATTGCAGCTAATGGATGGGATTAACCCTTGCTGTGCCATGGACTGATATTTCAGTCCAGACATTCTATAAGTTCTAGCTTTTTTCAGCAGTCCAAGGGCTAAAAAAGGGAGAAAAGTATTTTTTAAGTACATTAGTCAAAAAAGGGATAAAGACAATGGTATTGTATGGCAAAGAGAGGGGAGGAGTGGGTGGAAGATAGTGGGAACAAGGCAGAGATATTAAAGGAATATTTTGCTCTGCTTTACAAATGAGAGGGGTTACCAGGCACCACAGAGGAGGAGGGGGGGGGCAGTGAAGAGCACAGATGAAGAGATCAGTGAGAACAGGGTGAAGAAAGGGTTATTCTCTCACTGGGTAGATAAATCTTGAGGCCTGGATGTTATCCATCTCAGGGTGTTTAGGGAACTATTGGTGGAACAAGCAGGCCCCTGGTGGACCTGTTCAATAGTACACTGGAATCAGGGCTTGTAATACTGGCATGGAGGTGGCACATGTGGTGCTTCTCTATAAATGTGGACCTAGAAATGTTCTAGGCAACTGCAGATTAGTCAGACTGACTCCAGTTGTGGGTTAGGTCATGGAGATACTCCTTAAAGAAAGGCTAGTAGGCTTCCTAGTGGAGGTGGGGGGGCAGTATATCACAGAGGTTTAAGGCTGTGAGCCGTAAATCTGGAGACCTGGGTTTGTATTCCACAACCCCCACTTGCATACTGTGTGACCCTGAGCAAGTCATTTAACTTCCTTGTGCTCCCAGGTAGCACCTGTAAACAAGCTTTCAGCTTAGTGTGTCTCTCGGGGTAATAAAAAAAAAAAAAACAACCTCCAGGACGAGTGACAGAAGGGGTTCATGGCTTGGAGATCCTACCACACAAAGTTGATCAATTTCATTGACTGAGTCACTAAAACAGTGGCAATGTGCCAAAGGGTTGATATCCTTACTTTGACTTCAGCACGGCTTTTGACTCTGTGCCCCATAGGAGGTGGATCATAAAACTGAGTCTCTGGGGGTAGGGAGAAGCTCTCTGGATGGGTTGCCAACTGGCTGACAGACAGAACTCAGAGGGTCATGGTGGGCTTAGCTTTCAAGTCTGGGGAAGTCACCAGTGGGGACCAACAGGGCTTGGTATTGGTCCATTGTTGTTTAATGTCTTCATTAACAGCATTAGAGATGGCATAAAAGGCACGATTTACCTGTCCATGGATGACACAAAGCTCTGTGGGACAGTCAATACAGCAGAAGGGAGACAGAAACTAAGGGAATATTTTGCCAAGATTGAGAGGTGGCTCAGAATATGGCAACCTGGGTTCAATTTGAAGAAATACAAGATCATGCACATCTGAGTCAAGAACTCAAGGATGGGGTACAGCCTGGGAGGGGTCCTGGTAACCAAATCTAGTGAAGAAAAAGACCTGGGGTGATGATCACTACTGACAATAAGCATTCCTCACACTACAGGAAGGTGGTGGCAAAAGCAAACAAAATGCAGGGCTGCATTGGCAAAGGAATCAGGAGCAGGAGGAAGAAAGTCATATTCCCGCAATACAGATCACTGGTGTGGCTGTACATGGAGTATGGTGTGCAGAACTGGTGTCGCTACCTGAAGAAGGACATTATCCTGCTAGAGGCAGTCCAGAGGAGGGTGACCAAGATGGTTAATGGTCAGCAAGGCAGGACATAAGAGGAGTGGCTGGAAGACTAAAACATGTATTCCCAGTAGGAGAGGAGAGAGAGAGGGATCACATGACTGAGACTTAAGAACATGAAGGGCATTAACAAGGTGAACAATGACATACTCTTTAGTCTCAGTGGCAGTAGAACTATGAATAAAACTGTCTTAAATTGGAGGGGGGAAGGTTTAGCATAGAGTTCAGGAGGCACTTCTTCATAGAGAGGGTGAGGGAAGGGTGGAACGGCTCCTTGAGGATGTGGTCTCATTGGATACAGTGGAGGGCTTTAAAAAAGGGAGTGACAGGGTAAAGTGGAAGGTCAAGGACAAGAGGACAGTGGATAGTAAGGAAGGAAGAAGTTGGATAGGGGGGTGGTGTCCTTAGCTGCCACTTAGTACTCTGCAAGTTCCCGCAACATGAGCAGACTTGATAGACCACTAGACCTTCTGCTGGCAATTTGCATGCTTGTATGTTTGCAGTTAAGACATTGTGTTGCACTCACAAGTACAGTATATGGACTGCAGATATTTATATTTTTCTGTATGTTTGTGTACTGTTTTACTACAGGATGTAATTGCACTTCCTTTTAATTGATCCATAAAAACATTTCACTCCTTCCCGAGAAAAAAACTGCTATAATCAAGCTGTGCTCCAGCAGTGACACGAAACTGCCAACATGGTCTGCTTTGTAATTCTGCCTAAATGAATGACAACAATGCTTCTGACCTTCATATTCAGAGCGGGCTGCTAGCACTGTGGAGCCAGAAGCATTGAGCCAAAAAATAGAACATGGACAGATTTGAGCCATATTCAGACAGTTAGGCTACCTAAACGGAGAGCACTAAGTGTCTGAATAAGGGACCATGCTGGTCCACCTTATGAGCTGCACTAACATAGTCCAAGGCAGCTTATGGATCACAGGAGCGTGCACACCCAAAATGAGATGTCACCAGAGGACCTGTGAGCCATATTCAGCCCTAGAACATAAATGTGCTAATTGGGCACATATATCAGTAAGGGTCCATTTGCATCCCCATGATGGACTTATTTGCATGCACCCAGCAGTACCACCAGCTCCCATGCTGGATGGTAGATAAAAAGATTCACTGGTACCTAGTGGACTCCACTTCCTTAATTGCCCATGTACACAGGACTTCCCTATCAAATCCCTTTCTGGTTATCTAATGGATCCCTTCCTCCTCAATCTCCCCTGTTGCAGATATAACTTGTGACCCTGGTGGTCTAGTTTCCCTCCTTTCATGTGCCATCTTTCCATCTGGCAACCTGCCCACCTGCTGAGGATCCCCCACATCACACTCATCCTCACCCTGGTCACTGGTCTTATGGTCAATAACGGAGACTGGCAAAGCCCTCCACTTACATCCTCAGCCATCTACTGTGTGCCATTCACAGGGGATAATCAATTTCATTACTCATGGTTACACTTTGTGAATGGTAGATAGTTTCCAGCCTCAGAGATGAATGGAAGGCTGTGCTGTTTGCCCATCAAAGGGGTTGTTCCACAGTCCAGGATGAGGGGTGGTAACTCTCACAATAAAATGGGGATCATCAAGGGCTGCAGCAAATAATTCCTTTTGTGTTCTCTTTTGGGGAGATACATAGATACACAGAAACTGTTGGCAGATATGGACTGCCAGGCCCATCTAGTCTGCCCCCTTCATACTACCTGCATGAGTGGCTGTGACCCTACAAGGTCACTGGCTATAGCTTCTTGTTTTCATCTCTAGAATTCCTTTATTCCTGTCCCATGCATGTTTGAATCCCACTACTGACCTTGCCACCACCACCTCCTGGGTCAGGCTATTCCATGCATCCACTACTCTCTCAGTGAAAAAGTACTTCCTTACATTCTCTCTAATCTGGCCACCCTCCAGTCTCATGTCATGGCGTCTTGTACTAGTACCCCTGTTTAAGCTGGAACATGCCCTCCCCTTTAACCTTATTTATACCCTTGAGGTACTTGAATGTTTCTATCATAACCCCTTGTTCCCATCTCTGCTACAGTGTGTACTTATTAAGGTTCCTTACCCTCTTCTCATACGGTTTCTGTTGTAAACCCCCCAACATCCTAGTAGCTCTCCTCTGCACCACCTCAATCCTGTCAGTGTCTTTATGAAGATGTGGATTCCAGAACTGCACACAATACTCCAGATGAGGTCTCACCAAGATTTTGTACAGTGGTACTATTACCTCCCATCTGCAACTCATGATTCCTCTCCCAATACACCCCAACATCCCACTGGCCTTCCCCACTGTCTTAACTACCTGCCTGCTGGTATTCAAGTCCTCCATGATAATAATGATGACCAAGTCCCTCTCCTCCTTAGTGAATATTAGCAGCTCTCCACCCATTATGTTGCTCTCCCCAGGGTTCCTCCTCCCCACATGCTTGATTTTGCACTTCTTGGCATTAAACCTCAGTTGCCACTCCTCCAATCATCTATCCAACTTTTTGAGGTCCTTTCTCATTCTTTCCACTCCCTCTGGTGTATCAGCCCTGTTGCAGATCTTAGTGTCATCTGCAAACAGGCATATCTTGCCTTCCAGACCTTCCACAGTATCACTTATGAAGATATTAAACAGGACTGGACCTAGGACTGACTCTTGAGGTATCCCACTGGTTACCTTCCCCTTCCCTGGCTGGATTCCATTTACCACCACCATCTGCATCCTGTCCTACAGCCAGTTCCTTATCCAGTTTGTCACTGGATGATGAAGATGAATGGGTAATATTATGCAGATGATTAGTTTGCACCATTAAGATGCCAAAATGGATGAACTTCTCTAATAATACAGTGTTATGGAGAATTATGGAATTAAGATCTACAGGAGACAGTTTGGAGACTAATACAGGGGAGTACAGGGAAATGAAGATAGAAATGTGTCAAGAAGGAAAAAAACAAGTAGTAAACTGAATGGGACAAGTACAGACAATATATCAGTGGGTGAGCTGGTGAAGGAGTGGACAGCTCCTGATTGGGGGAAGGGTCCACTAGACTGCTGGGGGGCTTTACAGTGCTACATGGGTAATCAGGGGGAAGGGGACCACTGGATGCCATGGATGTCCCCAACAGAATACCTATTCGGCATCCAAGGTGTTAGAGGCTCAGCCTTAGAGTATCATTAAGGTCTCGTTTCACTGGCATTAATCCACATCACACAGGTAGCTGTTTAGTGCCATTAAAACCTCTGTATACACCACTGTGCTATTATGCGTGAGGGATTCCTCATTTGCAGGGGTGCAGTGGTATAGTTTGTGCGATTGTGCTTTCGGGTTTAGTTGTGCTCTGGGGACCTCTGAATATGGCCTCATTCAGATTGCTGTTGCTACTCCAGTTTAGCATGACTCTAACCCAGTTAATGCTGTGCTAAAATTTTGAATATGGAACCTATGGGCCCTGCCTGAAAGTGCGCCAGTCATTTTTAATGCCTGGTGGCTTCACTGATTTAAAACAAACTTTGTAGCACATCATTGTATAAAGATTTGTAGATTCTTGCAACCTTTTTTATGGTTCTGGGCCAATTTTGTTTTTCCCTGCTGGTGTGCAAGGCTACCCAGTGTGATATGATTCTTTATCCTACTAAAAAACACATTGTGAGCCACTGCTATTTGTTTCATTGATTAGCATGCAATAGTTAAGAGGCTCGCTTTTATAAACCACTAAAACTGGTCAGATAGCACTATGTGTGACTCACAGATCCTCCTCCGAAGTCAATGCTGCACAACTGACAGGTGTATAACCTTTTGACCCCATAGAAACATAGATTTTGATGGTAGATAAGGACTGCTTGGTCCACCTAGTCTGCCCATTTCCCTATCTACAGGATAAGCTGCAGATCCTAGTTAACCAACAGCCTATTTCTTTCTACCCCCCACAAAAATTGCCTTATGTCTGTCCCATGCATTCTTGAATCCTCTCACAGTTTTAGACCCCACAACCTCCTCAGGAAGGCTGTTCCATGTGTCCCCCACCCTCTCTGTGAAAAAATACTTCCTCACATTGCCTGTGAACCCCCCTCCAATCTTCAAATACCCCAATAAAGATTTTCAATTGGTCCCCTGGAACTTTCTGGCCCAACAAGTTGAAGACCCCTGACACTTTTGCAAGCATCTGTAGTTCAAAACATTTGCATTCCCCATCTAAGGCTGCCTGACATTTTCAAAAGTCCTCTAATTCTTGGGAAAGCAATTTATTTTATTGATCTATTTTTCAAGATACAGAAAATTCTTCTTGCATACAATGGATATATCATTGTCTCTTACATTGATAAATTTTGGAGAAAGGCATGAGCCTGGGTATAAAGCAGGTAAGAAACTCTTTATTCACAATAAGTAGTATTAAATCATCAGTGAGTCCAATTTTAATCAGCAGAATTGTATGCTATAGTGCAAGTGGAGGCTCCTTTGATCTCTAATTACAGTGGTGATCAGCTCCATTGTGGTGACAGAAGTAGGCAGTGTTTGCATCAAGTGTTCTTGCACTCCAGCCTCCACTGCTGCAGTTTCACAAGGTTAGTAATTACAGTTATTGCCTAGAATACAGAAGGGAGGAAAGACTAATAAAAGGTATTGTTGCATAGTATTGCATAGGAAGTACTGTAGGAGAGTATGAAGATCTCAGTCCTTCTAATTTGCTCATCTACATATCACTGTTTTTTATACTGCTTATGGACTAGTTGCTCAGCTATCTATGGAGCTCATTTTGCTGCACTGCACTATAAAGGAAGCAATGGGATCCTGAAGTATCAAGTGACCCCTGTGTAAATATTGTCTCCCTTAGGACCATCCCACTATCTAGTATATGAACATTTCAAGTACATTGGTGGCCACAAAAACATTTCCAATTGCTTCAGAATGCCACAAACTGCAACAACATATTGGGCCCAATTCTCCTTTCTATGGAGTTTATTTCCAGATGGAGCTGTCAGTCAGGCTTCAGCTACCCCTTCTATAAGGGCTCTGATCCACCCTTCCCAGGGCATCATGTAGCCTGCCAGATTCCCCCATTTTTGGTTTTCTCCCTGTTTTGCCCATTGCCAGGGTGTGCATGTAAGTATACGCACAAGGAGGTGCACATACGCTGCAGAAGTCCTGCAGCACCCTCCCTTCTTGGGTGCCCTCTGTCCTGCATAACTCTCAGGCCTCCACATGAGGGCAGTCATTTGGCTGAAACTCCAAGCCTCCCATTCCAGGAGAGGAGAGCAGTCCTTGAGATGCTTGATCATCTCCCTTCCCGTCTGACCCACAGGAAACCGCTCACACCATGAACATGGGTTGCAGGCATTGCAGGAGGGATGGCACCGATGCCTCAGCCCTCCACACCACTGGACCAGCCCATATTGTGACCAATTCTCAAAGCTCCACTTAGATCAGAAGCTTGCACAGATCACTCATGTGCCAGGCACCCTGCACATGATTCTTGAACAGGTGGGGTCCCAGCACCAAACTCCTGCAGCTTGCAGCAAAGACTCCTGTGTGTTAAAGGAAAGGTGCATGGAAGGGGAATGCCACAAGCTGTGGGATAGTCCTGCGGCATTGCCAGATACAACATCAGTGCTGGCTACAGCACAGGGCTGCTGCCTGCTGCAATATTTCATCTTGACTGCTGGAACCCATGCAGTCAACCAGTGCTGGCATCCCTGGGAGATATACTGATGGATGTCCCTGCCCCACCACGTAGTGGCAGCCAGAATGATATGCCTGCCCTGCATGTGCCCCAGGCAGGATAGAGAGGACTGTGGCTGGCCCCTAGACCATGCCTGGAAGCACTCCTCTGCCATCAGTGCAGGTGGGCATCCCTGCTGGCAGCAGGCCTGGGTTCCCAAGTGCCTCCTGTTACTACCTGTGGTGGCTCTGGTGTAGTGCCTGACACACCATCCCAAGGGTTCCTGTGCATTGTCAGCCCACAGTCAGTGTCCCTGTATGGTGAGGGGGTGCTGCCACTGCCACCATGGCTCTCTGGTGGGTCTGTGGGTGGCACTACTTTGGGAGCAAGGGGCATTAGATCAGTATAGGGCTGGTCTAACTGTGAACTGCCAATGCAGACATTGGCTGCTTTGCAGAATTCTACATTAATGGCAGCCAATGTAAGGTACATGGTCCTGTGTGCCATGGTGCACCCCCCATGTTTGGCGCTGGGCTGGAAAAGGGACTGTTCAGTCCAAGGGCATGCAACCATGACACAGCCTGAGCGAATCAGGATTGGTGCAAGTTTTGATGCAAGATGCCCCTTGTGTCAAGGCTTCCGGTGACATCACAGAGCCAGCAGCAGTTTAAGTACATAACTCCTCCATCCTAGTCCACAATTTCTCCTTCAAAACTAACACTTTCACACCAATTTCTGCAGAATGCCTGGAGGAGACAGAGGACATGAAGGCAAGTCGAAAAATAAACCCAGAGATCTTTCCAGGGCAATGGTGGTAAGGGATTTTCTCAAGATGTTTTTAGCTGCAGCAGATCTTCCTCAACAGCCAGTTCACAAATGCCAGATTATGATACCGATGGTGAGGTCAAACAACTGTCTCGTAGCTGATCTGAAACACTTTTGAAAGAAATCAAGCAATCCCAATGTGAAAATAAAAAAGAATTCAGATCCCTCCAGCAAAAACTCACTGCTATGGACACTCACCTGACCCACATTGAGGATCTGGTCTCAGCCATTGAAGATGGCGCCACACAAATTATCAGAGTGCTTAAAGCCTTACTAGTCCACACCAGCGAACTTCAGGCAAAATGTTTGAATCTGGAGGGGCGCTCCCACAGAGAAGATCTATGACTTTACAATATGCTAGAAAATCTTGAAACTCAGCCGATGACTACCTTTATTGAGAACCTTCTAAAGGACATTCTGGATCTTCCCCCTAATTATGAGTTGCAAGTCGAATAAGCCCACAGCTTTTTCAGCCAAAGCCTTCTGACTCGACTGTCCGCCTGAGCTCTATTGTTTTCAAGCTAGCCACTTTTAGAATGAAAGAAGACCTGCTCCGCCGGGCTTAGGTGAAGAATGAGCTTTGATACCTAAATTACAGGCTCTTTCTAGACCATGACTATCCCCAAGAGATTCAGCTCCAGCAGCTCCAGTACTTACCCCTGCTGAAAGTACTTAGAGAGAAAGCCATCCACTTTCAAACATCTTATCCTGCCAGGCTTAGCATCTTCTGGGATGATGGGACTAAATTATATTTCCAAGGTTGAGGAGGCATCCACTGCACTGAGAGGCAAATGACTGCAAATCCTGGAAGAATGGAACTCTTGGCATGGAATATGGGACCAGGGATGGCAGCCAGTTCAGAACAGAAAGTGCTCCGGAGGTAAAGTGCTGATGCCCATGGAAGCACTGCTCCAAATCCAGCACCTCCTGGAAGAGACCCAAAACATCCTGAGCCTATGTTGCTATTCTGACTACCTAGCAAACTGCAGTGCTTATCCTACAGATCCTCAGATACTTTCCATTGACTCTGAAAGCTGTGTTTACTCCCCTCCCCCCATACTATTGACCATTGGCTTCTGCATACCATGGGCCTTTGCTTTGAGGGGATGTGTCCCTGCTCTCCTCAATGGTGACTCCATGTGTCCTTTAAGGTGTGCTTTGATCCCCTGCACCTCAGCACTACGTAATTTCTTTTACATTTTTTTCCACCTGTTTTGTTTGGCCATTGATGGGGGTCTGATGAGCCTTGCTGAATGCTCTTTAAGTTCAGTTCTATCATATGTCTTTAGAAATATATTTCCCAAGTGACCTGGCTTGCTCTATAACATGCCATGTGTCACTGTGGATATACACAGTTGCCAAAGATATATGGACTTGTCATGTCATCCACCTGTCTTTATCTAGTGACTTTACAAGACTGGTCCAGACTTCAGGAGGTATTGCTATTACATTTATTAATCTGATACTGAGCTCTCTGGGTGATTCTGGATTTAAATGTGTAATGTTAGCTTTGGACAAATGGCGTCTGCAATCTAATGAATGCACCCCCCCCAACCTTTTTTATTTTAGGGGCTTTGTCCCTACTGTGGGTACAGTAGAATTTTACTGCTGTTCAGTTGGAATGAATTATGCACTGGATTATATCTGTTGATCACTCATACCCTTGTCTAATGTTTTGTTAGATAATGGTTGTTTTTTACCATGTCTGTATGTTCCTGTATTTTTATATAGCTCTGGCTATGAGGTTGCACAGCTTATTCTTGAGGTGCTACCTCCTAGATCAGATTAATATTTCACCCTGCCCTCCCAGGATATTACATTTTTTTGGCTATAACTGGTTCTGGGATGGGGAACTAGTGATGGAAAGCTCCTGCATGAACCATGACTTATGCCTGTACTGGCATCCCCAATATAGAGCCTATGTAATTGGCTCCAGAAGAGAGCTCCCTACTTTAGGGGCATTTTTCTTCCTCTTCTACCTACCCTTACTACTCCGGTGGGTACAGCAGTCAATTGTGTATTTGACCTCCTACCTTAAAAGTTATTAAACCTAGTTCTAAGTTATGCCCTGTTGGCAAAGTTTGTATATTCTAGTTCTGGGCCCCCAATATATGTGTCTATTACCACACTGGTTTCATATTATGGTCTGGTTACTGTGCAATTTTATACTGTATTTACAATGCTCACTGTTTTTTTAAATGATGGCCAGGGCCACTGGAAAATTGTGTAAAAGATTACCCAAAATTGTGGAGCGTTTTGCAAAAATTGAGAGAAGTTGCAAGGGTTCTACTATAGATCCTGAGTGCTTTACAATAAATCTTTTAATGTTTTCTGCAGCATATATTAGTATAAATTGCTAAATGAATACACTGACATCTGAATATGTTTAAAACATAAAACGAACATACGAACATACGAAATTTGCCAGCAGATAAAGGCCTAGAGGTCTATCAAGTCTGCTCGAATGTGCAGCTAGCACCCCTTATTCTGCAGCTGCCCCTCCCTTCCACCCTTCCCCTTCATTAACCCTCCCCCTTGTCCTGTCCCATCCCCTTTTGAAGCATTCCACTGTTCTACTGCATACCACTTCTGCAGGTAACGTTCCACCCAGCCACCACCCTCTCTGTAAAAAGTGTCTCCTCATCTCCCTCCTGAACCTTCCTCCCTCCAGTCTCATATCATGGCCCCTGGTGGCCCTCCCCTTCCTTACTTTGAACAGCCCCTCTGTACCAATTTTGTTTATTCCTTTCATGTATTTAAAGGTTTCAATCATGTCACCCCTGTCCCTCCTCTCCTTCAGTGAGTACATGTTCAACTCCTTCAACCTCCTCTCGTATGATAAGTCCCCCAGCCCCTTGATCATCTTTGTTGCCCTGCGCTGTACCCCCTCCAGTAACTTAATGTCCCTCTTCAGATATGGGCGCCAGTACTGCATTCAGTACTCCAGGTGTGGTCTAACTAATGACCTATACAGTGGCAGAATCACCTCCTCCCTCCTCGAGGATATACCCCTTGCAACACAACCCAGCATTTTGTTGGCCTTTGCAGCTGCCTTCCTACATTGTGCTGAGTTGTTCATTGACAATGTAATGAGCACACCCAGATCCTTCTCCTCCTCTGTCTGGGCTAGCTGCACTCCCCCCAGCTGGTAAGTCCTCCTTGGGTTCTTCATCCCAAAATGCAGCACCTTGCACTTTTTGGCATTAAACCCCAGTTGCCAGGTATCTGACCAGGTTTCAAGCTTTGCCAGATCATCCTGCAACCCCTGCCACCCCCCTAGGTCATCCACCACCGCACCTACCTTGGTATGATCAACAAACAGACTGATCTTGCTCTTGATGTCCCATGATATGTCTGCAATGAATATCCCAAACAACACTGGTCCCAACACCGAGCCCTGTGGAACACCGCTCGTCACTGCCCTTGGGTGTGAGAGTTCTCCACCCACCACCACCCTCTGTTGCCTTCCCTGAAGCCAGTTCCCTACCCAGCTCACCAGCTTTGCACCCGCCCCAGTGCCTACTAACTTCCTTCCCAGCCTTCCATGCGTCACCGAGTTGAATGCCTTACTGAAGTCCAGATACAGGACATCCACTGCATGGCCCCTGTCCAATTGCCTAGTTACCCAGTCATAGAACTCGACCAGGTCAGTTTGGCAGGATCTGCCACTTATGAAGCCATGCTGTCTGCTGTCCTGTAGTCCTTTGGCCTCTAGGAGGGCCACTAGCCTCTCCTTCAGGATAGTATCCATTAGCTTACCCACGATGGATGTGAGGCTCACTGGTCTGTAGTTTACCGGTTCATCCTTGGGGCCACTCTTGTGGAGGGGCACCACATGAGCCATCCTCCAGTCCTGAGGTACACACCCCCAATGTAGTGAGACATTAAATAGGTCTGCCAAAGGCCCTCAAGGACCTCTCTGCCAGCTCCTTCGTACCCTGGGGTGGATGCCATCTGGGCCTGGTGCCTTGTCCACCCTCAGTTCCTTCAAACCCTCTCGAACTCTGCCCTCCATGATTTCCCCATCTGTCACCACTTCACCCCCTGCTTCTGCCATTTCTCCCACCTTAGGTGTCACCCCCCTCTTCTCTTTAGTAAATACTGAGCAGAAGTACTCATTTAGTGCTTCTGCCTTATCGCACCCTGTTTCCACCCAACCCCCCTCCTTCCTTATCCTTACTATGTGGTCCTTACAGCTCCTTTCCTCCCTGATGTACTTAAAGAAGTCCTTCTCCCCCTTCTTAATGCCTTGTGCCAGCCTGAGTTCCGTAGATGCTTTGGCTCCCCTTACTGCCCTTGTCACCTCCTTCGATTCTGTCAAGTACTCCTCCCTGTCCTCCCCCCTCCCTGTTTTCTTGTACTTCCTAAAGGCAGCTCTTTTCCTCCTTACCTTTTCCATGACCTCCTTGCTCAACCAGCTCAGTTTCTTAGCCCTAGCCTTCTCGCTCTGGGCTTTGCAACAGGTTTTGGTTGCCTCCACTATCCCCAGCTTTATGAGCTCCCACCTCTGGTTAGTGTCCATAAAGAAAAGTTTATGTTCCTAACAAGAATACCAAACTGATAAGCAATCATAAGCGTTGCCTATCTTCCAAAATGTAAAAGCATCTGCCTTATACAGTGCTAAATAGATTCTACAAAGTGAGCCACAGCACATAAATATTAAATAAAGCCAGAAGAAATATATTTTTTTTGTTTCTGGCTGTAGAATAATGAAGCCTAATCAACAGCTATTTATAGTGCTCTACCAGCTATTCACCCAGTTTGGTACAAGAAAAAAATAAGTAGATAGAATGGTGAATAATTGAGTTTTAGTAAAATGTTGTTAAAGTGTTTAATGATCATAATTTGTACTGTAGGTACTGTACACTATTTTTGAAATCACATATTTAAACATTACGTCTGGGGGTTATTGGGGCTGGCAGTATAATCTAGAGGTTAGAGTAACAAACTATGAATGAGCTGACAACATCTAGCAGACCTGGGTTTGATTCCCACAGCCTGCACTTGCATACTGTGTGATTCTGAGCAAGTCACTTAACCTCAGTGCTCCTGGGTTGTACCTGAAGACAGGCACTTGTGCCTAGTGGGCCTTACGTGGTTACCAAAAATTTAAAAAAAATACCAATATAGTTTTACTGCATCATACAGTAGTCAGGGTACCCTGTAATTTACTTTTGTTTTACTCTGGCTGCAATAATGTTGTTTAGATAAAGATAAATGTTCAGATTCAGTTTGTGTTTTGTAAGCTTGTTTTTAGACTTTAGTCAGGTTTTTATTGTGGTCTTTGCATGTGAGCACCTAGGGGGTAGTTGCTAAGAGTGAGATCACTGTTAACAACTAGCTTATTCAAGTTTAAAATTGGCAGGGTCATCCAAAAATCCTCAGCAGTTTAAATCAAAACTAGTCTGAATGAAAGTATGCTCACAAAGAATAACTTGCCCTGCCACTTACAAAAAAGGCTTTATGGTTATCACCCCATTTAAGCGAATGGGATCATTTGCACCTTTTCTCCCATCTTTTGTTTCAGTCTGTGTGTCAACAAAAAGTTTTCTGATAGACTGCTTCAACACAAAACAAATGTTAAGTGTTTAAGTGTACTTATGCTTGGCCAGTGGGTTTTGAAACCAAACAAGACAAAGATTCAAAAGAAGTCAGTGTCACATAGAACCCTTCCTCTACCTTGCACTGCACTGTTTCGGCCAAACCCAAGTCTGCATGCAAAATTGTCAATATATTGAGAGTATTTTATTAACAATGTTGATACTTTTTTTACAGTTCAATACAAAAACTCAAAAATTGCAAGAAATTGTGGAACATGTCATTTTTTGCAGAGAATGGTGAAAATTGAGGATTCTGCAAAAAAATTACGGGTACAATTTTCCAGTGGCCCTGATGATGGCTACAGGACTTACTATTTGCATTTATAATGTGCATGGACTAAGCAGTCCTATAAAGCACAACAAGGTATTATCCTTCCTTAGGCACTCAGGGGTGGATGTCTCACTTTTATAGGAGACATGCGTATCATCCCTAAAACAAGAAGTTAGAAAGATTGAGATTTTCTCAGGTTGTGGCAGCCTCCTAGAAAGGAGAGTGATGTAGGGGAGCTACCATATTGATTCCCCCTAGAGTACCCTTTGAGTATCTTGACAAATTAGTTGATAAGGAGGGCAGATATACCATGTTGAAAGGAAGGCTTCATGGTTCCCAATGCATCTGTTTATTTTCCACCAAACACAGATTTTAAAACTTATCAATCCTTTTTTATGTTACTTGCACAGTTGGGTGAGGGACAAATTCTTTGTGGTGGGGACTTTCATCTGGCTCTCAACTTTAAGGTAGACAGTACTTCACAGACCCCTAGAAGAGACAGTAAACTTGATAGAGAGGTGTCCCAACTGTTAAAGAAGCTGAGCTACCTTGACACCCGGTGGTTTTAAATGGTACTATGAAAGACTATACATTTTACTCCCAAGTCCACTCTACCTATTATAGGCTTGACTACCTACTTTTGTCCCAAGAGTATACAGATATGGCAAATAAATCTTGGACTACGGACTTCATTCTATCTGACCACACTCCTGTATTTCTGAAAATTAAAATTGATGACTATAAGAAAAATACCTTTTAGAGACTTAATTTGTCCCTGTTGAGGGACCTAGACATGATGCAATTGATCAAAGATACTCTTAAAAAGGCAGTGGCGGAGAACGCTTCTCCTGATATAAGCCCAGCTATACTTTGGGATACCCTCAAATTCTGGTGCAGTGAAAATTTATAGAAACCTCAGCCAGGAAGAAAAAATTGAGAGACCAGTGTAGAGGGATCCTCGCCACTCATATTCAGGCCTTGGAAGAGCAGCAGAAATTTAAAATGTGTAAGTCTAGAGCCCAATAATTAAATTCCCTTAAATGAAAGTTAAATAACCTTTTAGACCATTATGTTGAACTAAAATTATTATTCCTGAGACACAGGTACCATGATGGTGGCCCTATAGCTTTAAAACTTCTAGTAGGGAGATTGTGTACAAAAAATAAAAACAACCATAGCCACTATAAAGGACCTCATCTCACAAACCCCACAGCATTCTATCCCAGTCATTTCCAAAACATTTCTAGAATTCTACACTTAATTATATTCTGCCCCACCCTCTATCCCACAGGAAGAGATAGTGTCCTTTCTGTTGACTTTGGATCTTCCCTTCTTATCTCAAACCCAAACTTCTTCTTTAATCTCCCCAATTCATGTTCAGGAAGTAAAAAAACCCCAAAATTAATGCCTTGAAAACATAGAAATGTCCTGGCTCCAATGGCCTTTTAGGAGAATTTTACAAATTCTTCAAATCTGAAGTATCTCCTTTTTTGCACTGTGTATTCTCCGATATGTTAACCCAACAGGGAAAGGTCCCACCACCCTGGAACTATGCAATTATTTATCTTATTCTGAAGCCAGGCAAGGACCCCACCCAGTGCTCCTCTTACCACCCCATTTCAGTTTTAAATGCAGATTATGAAATACTGGCAATCATTCTGCTGCACCATCTGAAACATTTGCCCCCCCCCCCCATTAGTCCATCAAGATCAATGTGGCTTTATATCCAGCCAACAAGCTCAAGACAACATACAGAGAAGTATTTATTTGATTGATCAAATTAAAAAATCTGACCACTCAGCTATGTTGTTAAGTCTAGATGCCGAAAAGGCATTTGATAGAGTGTCATGGTGTTTCCTGTGAGGGGTCCTTGTTGGCTTCGGTTTCCACTCCACTCCACTTTTGTAGAAATAATATTTAAGTTCTATGGAAAACCCTGTGGCTTTATTAGATCCAACAGACATATCTCAGATAGTTTTCCTTTGCAGAGGGGCACCCATCAGGGTTGTCCACTTTCTCCCTTATTTGCTTTTTATATTGAACCTTTGGTGCAACTCATGTGACTTCCCCAGGCATCTTAGGCATCTACCTTGCAGGCACTGAACACAAACTAGCACTCTTTGCTGGTGATGTCCTGGTTTACCTGAAAAACCCTGAGAGCTCTCTTCCTGCCTTATTTAAAAAATTATCCACCTTCTCCCAACTTTCCAGATACTCCCTTAACACTCAGAAAATGGAGGTCCTTACCTTTAATTATATGAGCACCCCTTACATTCGCCAAACCTTTTCTATGAAGTGGAATTTACCCTTCTTGAAATACCTTGGAATTAAAATAACAACTGACCTGTCCCAGCTATTTAAGTTAAACTATACCCCACTTATTTCCCATATTAAACATGATCTATGGCACTGGACTCTTCTCCCTCTCTCCCTATACACCAGACTCCAGGCTCTTAAAATGAATGCCTTACCTAGACTTTTATATTACTTTTGGTGTGTGTGTCCCATGTGATTTCTATTAAAGAGCTCTTGGGCTGGCAAAAGCTTCTTTATTCCTTTATCTGGCAAAACAAAAAAAAAACACGTGTTAGACAACAACTTTTAATCCTTCCCAAAAAATTGTGAGACTTGGCCCTACCATACCTACCTTTTTAACGGGCAACCACCCAGATGAGATTAGCCCTCCTTTGGTGCAACTTTTCCTTATCTGGCCACTGAAAGATAATTGATCTTTCCAGACCCCTCCTTATCCGACTTCCAGCACTTCTTTTCAACATGTCTTAACTTAAAAATATTCAACCCTTTCTTCCCAGAGAAATCGTGATGATTTTGGAAGGATGAAAGCATGGAACATGCAATAAAACCTTTAGGCAGCTTTTTAGAGATATGTCTGTTTTCTTGACAACTCATCCTTCCCCCCTTCCCGCCATGACCCCTGGTTAAAAATTCAAGCTAAAAGAGGCTTTGTTGTACCATGGCAGATTCTCTGCTGGGATGCAATTATCCATTTTGAACATTTCAGAGAGAGAGGTTTGGGTGGCAAGAGAAAGATAGAATCCATTTTTACCTAAGTTAGAGACTATATTACTACCCAGTCTCGGATGGTAAGCCCTCAACTTCAAACCTCTGGGAAAATTTTTCCCTTTAGTACAATATGGAATTTCACTGCAGGGGTAAGGGCTATATCACTTTCATATAGAGCCTTGATCCAACTACAATCTCATATTACAGACAATTTGAAGTTAAAATGGGAACTGGACTTACAAATGGGCTTGCGGGAGGATATCTGGCTCAAGATTTGACATGGTGCTTGGTCTACAACTTCCTCACCTCTGTGGAGGGAGTTTACCTGGAAAGTTAGGGCTCATTATTTTCTAGTCCCTGCCTGGCTGGCTAAGAGGTTACCAGGCACACCTGCCATATGTTGGAGACACTGTGATGCAACAATCACCACCCATGCACATGTCTTTTTCTTTTGCCCAGGCCTGACTGCCTTTTGGAGAGACGTCTCTCAACATATGTCCTCTCTCTTGTCTTTATTTATAATTCGAAGTTTATTCACCACATTTTCCACATTACAGGAGGCAGTAATAAACACTTGACATAGGATTCATACAGAAAATCAAATCATACTGCCCCCAACCCTTCCCTCCCCCCCCCCGGCACAGCAGTCCATTCTAACCCTGTTATCACCCACTAACTACCTATGCCAAAGAAATTAAGATGGTAACCTCAGTTACAGACTACTTCATAGCCACTGTAATTAAAGTAAGAAGGGGATCCCAGATATCCTTATACCTATGTTGCCTGTTTTGAAGGCTAGCGATAGCCTTCTCCGTGCATATATTTGCTGAGATCTCGTGGAGCCACTCATGATATGTTGGGCCGAACCTTTCCTTCCACCACCTGAGAATGACTTTTTTAACTGAAAGTGCCACCATAGATATGTGGAATCTCCGGATTTTGACCTTTATGGAGGAAAGATCCCCCAACGGGCAAATCTCCAGCGTAAAATAATCCTGTAGACCCAGCAAAGGGTCCAGATTGGTTTTTATTTGTTCCCATAATGATGTTATAAGGGGGCATGACCAGAAAAAATGAAAAAGTGATCCTGCATCCTGGGAACACTTATTACACCTATCGGTATCAAGAAGACTCCATTTCACCAGCTTAATTGGAGTATAGTATAAATTATGCAAGATATGAAACTGCATGAGATGTAATTTATCTTGGGATACATATTTATGACAGTACATCCAGAGGGCGGGCCACTTGAAAGTATAGTGGGAAAAAATGAAACCCAGAAATTGGTGGGGCCACCACTGCATCCAAACCTCCACCAGAACAAGACTTGATAAATCTTAGAAATCACACCAGAAGAGACTAGTAAAGGGGAAAGTTCAGATACCAATGCAAAGGTCAGCGGACGGGGTGGAGTGGCCCCAAAGACCGTGGTTAACAAGTGTTTTAGTTGAAACACTTTAAAAGTCTGGGACTCAGGTATTTTGAACTTGTGTATGAGCTGAGAAAATGAGAGCCACTCACCAACTTCATCCAGAAATGAAGTTACTATCCCCTCTCCTAAGTGAGGGAACCATGAATGGGAAATTTTCTGTATGTTTATAGTGAAAGCCAGGGAATTCCAAATAGATTGAGTGAGATCATTACATTGATTGTAACACAAAAAAGAGCACAGTTGCCAATGTACTCTTAGTGAGGTCATGATAGTGGGACATTTATTAATATCTTGCATCTGATAAATTTTTAGATAAAGTATAGTCGGGGGTCCATGTTCATAGATTGGAAAAAATCTAATTCAATCTTAAGCCAAACCAGGTTCATGTTGTCTGGACCCGGCCTTACCCATCTCAGGTATTTAGCCAAATGACTAGCCCAGTAGTAAATGGGCAGGTAAGGAATCCGCAACCCCCCCCTTCTTAGGTGCAGCTAACTTGTGGTATGCCAACCTGAAGGTCTTGTTCGACCAAATAAACTTAGTAAAAAGTTTATGAGTTTTCTGGAACCAATTTAGGGGGACAAATGAATTAAGATGCGACAAAGGATAAAATAAACTGGGAAACACATTCATCTTAATAATATTAATATGACCCCATAAAGATAACGGGAGTTTATCCCATCTCTCTAAATCTTGGGTGATCCCCTGCAAAAGGGGGGTCCAAATTCTCCTTGAACCACAAAGAGGGATTACGTGTTAATTTTATGCCTAAATATTTAATAGCCCGGGGTGACCATCATAGTCCCAGAGAAATAATATCGGTCTTAAAGGCTTTATGATTAAGAGGAAAAAAGGATGTTTTATTGGGATTTAACTTATAATTTGAGAAACTACTAAATCTATCAACCTCCCTTAGCATATTCGGAATAGATATTAACAGATTAGCCAAATGTAGGAATAGGTCATCAGCGTATGCTGTTACTTTCACTACCTCATTCCTAATGGGAATACCTTGTATCCCTTCATTATTGAGAATATGCTGAATAAGGGGTTCCAGGTAAAGATTGAAAAGTAATGGAGAGAGAGGGCATCCCTGCCTCGTTCCTGACCACAGTGTGAAGGAGTTGGAGAAGGTTCCATTCCCTGAAATCCTCACCGTAGGAGACTGATAAATTGCCCTGATCCAGTCTATGAACATGGATGGGAATCCAAATGCCTTGAGGGCTTGAAAAAGAAAAGTCCAGTTAACCCAGTCAAATGACTTCTCAGAGTCCAGGGAGACCATCCCCGCAGGATCTGTGGCATCCCTGGTCTCCGAGAAGACATGAGAGAGAGTTTGCAGGTGATCTGAAGATGCACGTCCTCTGATAAATCCCACTTGAGACATACCCACAAGATTCAGAAGAACCAGGGTTAGTCTATCTGCCATTATCTTCGAGAGAATTTTGGCATCTTGATTCAGCAAAGATATTGGCCTATAGCTCTGAACCATTTCTGGGTCTTTATCCGGTTTAGGTAACAAAACTATCAATTCCTCAAACAGATGGGCATCTGCCACCTCACTGGACAAGATATGCAAATAGATCCGATGCAACACGGGAAGTAGTTGCTCTGTAAAAATTTTATAAAATAAGGCCAAAAACCCATCTGGACCCGGGACTTTACCCATAGGCAAGTCCTTTATAACAATTGCTATTTCTTCCTGTGATAAAGGGGATGATATGAATTCCTTTTGAGAGTCAGATAGTAACAGAAGATGAGCTTCCTTGAGATACTCATCCAATTTTTGACTGAGCGGAGGATTATCCATATCATAGAAACATAGAAACATAGACTTTGACGGCAGATAAGGACGGCTAGGCCCATCTAGTTTGCCCATTTCCCTAC
The DNA here is from genome assembly GCA_016271365.2 of Neoceratodus forsteri. Lineage (NCBI taxonomy): Eukaryota > Metazoa > Chordata > Ceratodontiformes > Ceratodontidae > Neoceratodus > Neoceratodus forsteri. The sequence continues at coordinate 468,424,366 of CM028129.1, forward strand.
CTACAGGATAGGCCGTAGATCCTAGTTAACCAACAGCCTTTATCTTCCTGCCCCCCACAAGAATTGCCTTATGTCTGTCCCTTGCATTCTTGAATTCTCCCTGAGTTTTAGACCCCTACTTCCTCAGGAAGGCTGTTCCATGCATCCACTACCCTCTCTGTGAAATAATACTTCCTCACATTGCCCCTGAACCACCCTCCTTCTATCTTTAAATTGTGTCCCCTTGTTCTTGCAAGTCTCTTTTTCTGAAAGATGCTACCCTCTTGGACTTTGTTGATTCCCTTGAAGTACTTGAAAGTTTCTATCATGTCCCTCCTCTCCCTTCTTTCCTCAAGGGTATACATATTAAGCTCCTTTAGTCTCTCCTTATATGGCTTCTCTTGCAGACCCTGCACCATTTTAGTTACCCTCCTCTGGACTGCCTCTATCCTGTCTATGTCCTTGTGGAGATGGGGTCTCCAGAACTGGACACAGTTTTTCAGATGGGGTCTCACCAACTGTCTGTACAGAGGGATAACAACTTCCTGTTTTCTGCTGCTGATGCCTCTCCCTATACATCCCAGTATACCCCCGGCCCTCCCTACTGCCTTCTCACATTGCTTGCTAACCTTAAGGTCATCTGATATGATTACCCCAGGTCCCTTTCCTGTTTTGTTGTTGTTACTACCTCCCACCCATTGTGTATTCTTCCCCTGGGTTCTTGTTTCCCAGGTGCATTATTTCACTTTGCATTGAATCCTAGCTGCCATACGTCTGACCATTCCTCCAACCTTGCCAAGTCCCTTTTCATCCTTTCCACACCTCCTTGTGTATCAACCCTGTTGCAGATCTTTATGTCATCTGCAAAAAGGCATACTTTTCCTTCCAGTCCCTCTGCAAAGTCACTGATGAAGACATTAAAAAGGACTCGACCCAATACTGAACCCTGCCTATATCCCTATATAGTTGTTCATAAAAGGTAGTAAATTCCTGGACTATCTCTGAGGGGGATACCTTCAGAGTCTCATCAGACTGAGACCTTATAGGGGTATAAATCTGGCTGACTCTTGTTGCTTTAAGCGTAAAGCCAACAGGCGCCCCGCTTTTTCACCTTGATCTGTAAAACTGGCCTTTGTACGGATTATTGCCAACTCAGCCTTCTCTCTTAACATTCCCAGACACTTATCTTTATATATTAATAACTTCTGTGACTCGTCTTGAGAAATTATATCTGGGTGAATACTTTCTAGTACCCGTATCTGGGACAGTAAAAAGAGTAACTCCGTTTCCTGTGCCCTCTTCCTCCTTGTAGCTAGACTAATGAGAGTACCCCTTATATAAGCCTTAAAGGCTCGCCATAGGATATCCGGTCTTACACTGTCTATTGGGTTGGCGGAAAAGAAAAACTCTATCTGCTCTTTCACCTTTCTTCTATACTTTTCATCCTTTAATAATTGTTCATTTAATTTCCATCTGGTCTCTCTTTTGGGGATATTGAGAAAAGCCAGATTACCCAAAACTAAAGAATGGTCCGATATTGGACTAAGTTGGATCGAGGTGGATAGAACCCCTGGCAAGAGCTCGTGAGAAACCAAAAGGTAGTCAATGCGAGATTGCGTGACATGAACTGGTGAACGATAAGTGTATTCCCTAATATTGGGATGTGTAACCCCCCAGACATCGCACAATCTGCACTGATCCATCATCTCCTTAAAGGCCCTATGTCCAGGTGTCGTTCCCCTCAATCCAGTGCTTGATCTATCCATATTTGGATCCAAAACTAAATTGAAATCTCCCCCTAGTATAATTGGAAAAGGAAGTATAGGAAGAATTGTGGAAATCAATTTCATAAAAAAAGAGGGGTCGTCTGTATTTGGACCATATATGCTGCCTAAAACCAGTGGCATGGCCCAAATAGTGCCCTGCACTAGAACATATCTGCCTTCTGAAACCTTAAATACCTGAGAAGGGACAAATGGGATATTTCTATTAATCAGTATCATGACCCCACAGCTATTGGTTTCCCCTGACGCATGAAAAACCTGACCTATCTGTTGTCTTTGAAGTTGTTTTACTTCAGAATCCACTAAATGAGATTCTTGTATAAATGTTATCTGGGCACGTAACAAACTCAGATGTTTGAGTACCTGATAATGTTTCAGTTTTTTCCTGATCCCCTTCACATTCCACGTAGCAACATTAAGATTCTGAGCCATCTGTTATATCAAAAATAATCCAGATAAAATATCTAACATATCCTGCTAACATGTAACAGGTGATTCTATTCCCCTGAATCTGCTGTGCTGGGCTCCCACCCCCCCATTGAACTCCTGTTCCTCCCCCCCAATTACCCCCCAGACAATCCACATCATCCATATTTCCAAGACATAATCCAAAAACCATCCACCCAAACCCCCTCTTATCGCTAACAACGTTCAGCAATGCTCCGTTTGCTACTCCTCCCCCAGCCCCCTGAAAAACCATCCCCCAAGCCCTGTATTCTTTATAATACATTCCCCTTTCTTGAAATGCCAGTAATCAATAAAAGAGAGAGAATGCCACTTCCCCATTATACAAGCCCTTGTATCTACCACCTGTCCCATAGTAGGGGCTATTAGAAATAAACCAATATTGATAAAACATCACCCCCATTAACTTTATGGCTTACAAGGGCATATGTATAACTGAGTGTGATAAGGCGCCTCGTGGCACAAAATCAGGAAGTCGGCCTCAGCCGAACATAAGATGCATTAAACAGGCCTTCATCTCAGCAGGCTCTCCAGCCTTGTGGAGAGAAGCCCCCAATTCTCTCCTCCCAATTGTTACACCTTTGTCCCAGTAAGTCCCAGCTCCTTTCTTACTTTGAGAACTCTAAACACATCCCACACATGGAGCACAGGCTCCCTCCTGTGTTCTGAATGCATAACAGCACCTTGCTGCCTTGCAGAGGAAGGGCAATTCTTATGATAAGATTTTCCAAAAGACTAAAGTCTACCACCAAACCCTTCCTCCCTAAACTTCCACAGGAGAGAGAGAGAGACCAGATATTGCTAAATAGGCATTATTTTCTGCCAATACTGAAACTACCGAGAAATTGCTTGATTAGTTGAGACCCCAGACCCAGATAGGACAAACCCCAGACCCAGACAAGACAAATAAGAGTATGCATCCATAACTAGATCGCTGTAAAAAGAAAGAGAAAGTCCTTTCTGCCCCATATTTGGGCTGAAATGAGAGTCCACGAATGTGTAACCGTTGATTTCCAGAAGATGCCTTTACATGAATACCCAGACTTCTCAAAGCGGTTCTCATCTTGTCGAGAAGGCCCTAAGGCCTTTCATGTGTCCCTGAAGAGATCTGGCAGTGCTAATTTTAAACCAGCAAATGCTGCTTCCGGATCTTTGTAAGTAGCTCAGGAACCAGCCACCAGTACCTGTAGCTTGGCCGGGTATCTCATTCGAAATTTAAGTCCAGCCGAAATAATTTTTGAGACAACAGGATGAAAAGCCGCTCACTTCAGACGGACTGAACCTGGGATATCTGGGGCTATTCTAAGTTTAACTTGCTCCCAATGAACTTCTTGGAGTTCTCTCACTTTATACAGGAAATGTCGCTCTAAAAAATTTAAGAAACGACAGATTATAGGTCGGGGTGTTGCTCCGGGAGGGGGCTTTGGTCTTAATGACCTATAGGCCTCCTCAATAATATATTTAGCCCCAAATGGAGAAGGGCCTGCAATCTTCTCGACCATCCTCTGGATGAAAGCTATGGTATTCTGGCCCTCTTCTCCCTCAGGTAACCCGAGGAACACAACATTATTTCTCCTGCTACGACCTTCAAGGTCTTCAATCTTGACCTCAAATCTAGACAGTTTCTGATGCATTGCTGCCATTTCAGTCTTGAACCTCTCGACCTGTTTCTCTAGAGAGAAGATCCTAGTTGTGTTGTCTGAGGTAGTGAAGGTTATTTCTTCTATTTTTCTTGTGAGTGATTTAATTTCTGATGCCATCTCTTTGATCTCATCTCGGAAAGGTTTGAATTCCTCCAAAAATCTGGACAATGTGAGTGGTTCTTGACCCGCCCCTAGATTCAGACCATCTCCCTTTTCTGTTCCACTCAAGGCCAGGGATATTTTTGAGGCCTTCTCTGGTGTACCATGTTTCTGCTGTTATTTTTTCATATAAATGTCCATTCTCTTTCGAAATCACCCTGCTAGGGCACAATGTTATAGGGAACCAGAATTACTCAAAATTCAAGGTTTAGAGATCGAGAAAGTATACCAGAAAATGAAAATATAGAAATGGGAGGCTGGAGCTATACAGAGGAGTGACTATCCGGTAGCTTGCATCACGTGGTCCCCCTCTCTCTTGTCTTTAATCAATTTACTTCCATACACTTTTTACTGGGCTTACCACCCAAAGGTCTATATGGTAAGGAGGCCTTATATTTGTGGGCTATCCTTTTGGGGGCAGCCTACAAATTGATTACTATGCACTGGTTGCAGAATGACCCACCTATGGTAGCTGAATGGAAGAGGATTATCCAACATATACAGAACTTTGAAAGAATATCATTTGTCCTACAGGACAGAACCTCTCAGTTCACCAACCGTTGGACTCACTGGGACCTTTATCAACATAACATGTAAAATGATGTTAGAGGAGCAAGATTGCTCATTTATTTATTTATTTATTTATTTATTTATTTATTTATTCACTGCCAGGCCACAAAACATCTCTATAAAATGTGTACTGTGCACTGAGGTACAGAGCTCAACACAGGGCAGGACAGGGGTAAATGGAAAAATAGACAAGGGTAATAAGAGGAGGGATGGGGGATAAAAGGATAAAGACAATATTAAATGGAAGGCAATGAGTACCAATGCCCGTAGTCTGGGAAACAAGCTTCCTGAGCTATTATATGATGGAAGATGAACAATTGGATATTGTGGCAGTCACGGAAACATGGTACACAGAGAACCATGACTGGGATGTCAACATACCAGGGTACACAATCTATAGAAGGGACAGGGAGGGTAAAAGAGGAGGTGGAGAAGCTCTGTACATAAGGAAGGGATCAAAGCTACAGAACTAAAAAGTAAAGGGGGAGGACAAGAAGCACTCTGGGTCACCTTGGAGACAGGGAATGGCATCACAATCCTCACAGGGGTTGTATACAGACCCCCATCTCAAGGGGAGGAAATGGACAAGAAAATGATAGAGGACATTCTCAAAATGACTGAAAAAGGGGAGATACTGTTGATGGGGGACCTGAATATGCCAGATGTTAACTGGATGACATGCACTGCAGCCACGTCCAAGAGCAGGGTCATTCTCGAAGCCCTACAGGGGGGCAGGCCTTAGACAGCTAGTGTTGGAACCCACTCAGGAGGGAGCTATACTAGACCTGATACTCTCAAATGGAGAGAGGATCATACATTTAGAAGTCAGTAGACATCTGGGAACAAGTGACCACTGCACAGTGTGCTTCACAGTGAGCACAACCATGGAGATAAGCCATACAAAAACAAGGATACTGGACTTTAGAAGGGCTGACTTTGGCAAAATGGGAGAATACCTGAAGAATGCACTAACAAACGGCCAAAAAGGAAGGGTGGAAGAACAATGGAGAAAAATCAAAACTGCCATTAGAGGCAACAAGCCTTTGTGTGAAACAAATAAAGAAAACAAAGCAGAGTAAAAAAACACTATGGTTCTCAAAAGTGGTGGCAGGGAAGGTTAAGGTGAAAAAGGCTGCATTCAAAAAGTATAAGGAATCACAGAATGAGCATGACAGGGAACTGTATCAATTAAAGCAGAAAGAAGTGGGGAAGGCAGTCAGAATAGCAAAGGCCCAAACCAAGGAAAAATAGCCAACTCAGTTAAGAAGGGGGATAAAACCTTTTATAGGTACATTAGGGAGCACAGAAAGGTTAAGGGACGGATAGTGAAGATTAGTAAAGGAGAGGGGAGGTGGGCAGAGGGAGTCAGTGAAAAGGCAGAGATACTGAATGAATACTTTTGCTCAGTATTCACAAAAGAAGATTAGTAGGAGTTACCTAAACCAGACAATAGAAGCACTCTGGGTGGGGTTGACACCAGTCCATTCACAAAAGAAAGAGTCCTGAAAAAACTCCTAAAACTCAAGGTGGACAAAGCAATAGGGCCTGATGGGATTCACCCCAGAATCCTAAAAGAACTAAGGGAGGACCTAGTGACATCACTGACCACGCTTTTTAACAAATCATGGCAGGATAAGGTGGTACCTGTGGACTGGAGGAGGGCAGAAGTGATTCCTCTTCACAAAAGTGAGAGCAAGGCAGAAGCAGGAAACTACAGACCTGTAAGTTTGACCTCAGTGGTAGGGAAAATGATGGAATTACTTCTGAAAGAAAGAATTGTTGAGTACCTAGAGACCAGCAGGGCACAGGACCCAAAGCAGCATGGATTCACCGCAGAAAGGTCATGTCAGACTAATCTAGTTGATTTTTTTGACTGGGTGACTAAAGTAATAGACCGGGGAGGGGCTGTGGATATGGCCTACCAAGACTTAAGCAAGGCATTTGACACAGTCCCACACAAAAGATTAATAACCAAGTTAGCCAGTCTGGGAGTGGGTCCCAGGGTGGTAGCCTGGGTAGCAAACTGGCTGCACAACAGGACACAGAAGATAATAGTGAATGGAACACATTCCGAAGAAAGGGGGGTTACTAGTGGAGTACCTCAGGGATCAGTACTGGGTCCAGTCCTCTTTAACATCTTTATAGGTGACATTGCAGAGGTTCTGGAGGGAAAGGTATGTCTCTTTGCAGATGACACAAAGATCTGTAACAGAGTTGATACACAAGAGGGGGTAGAAAAGATGAAAAGGGACTTGGCAAGGTTGGAGGAATGGTTAGACATATGGCAACTTAGATTCAATGCAAAGAAGTGCAAAGTAATGCACCTGGGAAACAAAAACCTAGGAGAAGAGTACACAATAGCAGGGGCAGTACGGTACTAACAACAACAAAAATGGAAAGGGACCTGGGGGTAGTCATATCAGATGACCTAAAGGTGGGTAAGCAATGTGAAAAGTCAGTAAGGAGATACAGGGGTATACTGGGATGCATAGGAAGGGGCATCACAAGTAGAAAAAGGGAAGTAGTTATCCCTCTATACAGACAGTTGGTGAGACCCCATCTGGAGTACCGTGTGCAGTTTTGGAAACCTCATCTACTCAAGGACATAGGATGGAAGCAGTCCAGAGGAGGGCAACTAAAATGGTGCAGGGTCTGCAGTAGAAACCATATGAAGAGAGACTGAGAGAGCTTAATATGTATACTCTTGATGAAAGGAGGGACGGAGGGACATGATAGAAACTTTCAAGTACCTCAAGGGAATCAACAAAGTCCAGGAGGGTAGCATCTTTCAGAAAAAAGAGATGTGTAAGAACAAGGGGGCACAATTTAAAGTTAGAGGGGGGACGGCTCAGGGGTAATGTGAGGAATTTTTTTTTCACAGAGAAAGTGGTGGATACATGGAACAGCCTTCGTGAGTAGGTCATTGGGTCTAAAACAGTGGAGGAATTCAAGCACGCATGGGACAGACATAAGGTAATTATAGTGGGGGGTTGCAGGAAGTAGGCTGTTGGTTAACTAGAATCTGCAGCTTATCCAGTAGGTAGGGAAAAGGGCAGACTGGGTGGGCCAAGTGGTTCTTATCTGCCATCAAAGTCTATATTTCTATGTTTCTATGTACATAATTCCCTATGGTCCTGTGCCATCTTTTTAAGTTTTATTTATGTTGTATGAATTAGGAGCTTTAATACCAGACCATTTTGTAGTTTTACTTTCTTGATTTTACTTCACTATGTCAAAGTTTATCAGTTCTATCTATTGAGATTATGGGCCCTATTTTGATTATTTTATTCTGTAGTTATTTGTTTCCACAAAAACTTGTATTTGACATTTTTTCCTATTTTATCTTCCAGTTCTTTTACTTGTATGTGGGCTAATCTAATGTGTACACAGAGATATAATGTTACTTCTGAACAATACCTGTTCTAATATGATATATTTCAATAAAGAAGTATATGAAAAAAAGGTGCCCCTTGTGTCAATCATTTTTTAATGCAAGCACCTTGCATCAATTGCAGGTCTTTGAGCATTGGACCCATTATTTTCAATGGGAGTTAATCAAATTAGCCTGAAGTACCTTAAGGCACATTATACCAGGACAGAACTTTTTTTGTGGCCTGCACTTTATATCAACAAACCATTTTTCACATAAATCACCCCAACAGAATTACTACATGCAGTTCTGGGCTCCTCAATGGAAAAAGGATAAGAAACTGTTAAAATTGTGTTAAAAATGTGTTTTTTCACTACTGTCTAACCTTTATCTTTCTAATTGTAACCAGATCCTGCTGCCTCTGGAATTCATTGTAAATAAGACTTTGACTCAATCGTGTATTCGTTTCTCACAAATAAATCTATTATTATTATTATGATTATTATTATATTGAGACAGTCCAGAGGGTGTGACACACAGCCATAAAAATGATAAGAGGTATAGGGAACAAAAGCTATTAGGACTGGCTGGAGGCTAATTTCAAACATATTCAGCAAAGAGTTAACATTCTTACATTGTGGAGAAGTGGCTGAATGGTTACATGATCTCAGTCTTCTGCATATGCAAAGGTATCAACAGAGTCAAACAGATGGAGATGTTTGATCTGGTGTGCTCAAGTAGGATGCAGGACCATGCCTTTAACCTCAGAGGTGGTAAATGTAGAGGTAATATTAGGGTCCCTTCTCCCAGAGGGTGGTGAACCTATGGAACAGCCAACTGATGGAGATAGGGAATAGGAATATAGTACATGCCATTAAGGTAAGCCTGGACAACTTTCCACTCACAAAGGGGAATCACAGGATTCACTGAGTAGCTGGGTGGCTGGGAAGCCGTATAAATCTGCACATGTTTGCACAGTTATTTATTAGCATTTGTTTATGAAGTGGGATTGGCATGTACATAAAGGACCTAGAGTCATTATCAACCATAGATTAATATGTTACTATGTTCAGTATGTATATCAATTAGATTCTAATTACATGCTAGAAGTAATTACTCATTTGCATTCTAAACATCTTGAGCGTTTGTTTCGTAATGGCTGGTTCCTTTTAGTTTTGAATTTTAGAATCTTCAGGTTTTATGGGGTCTATTTCTTGTTTTAGATTGGGTTCTGTCTATCCTAACTGGACAGCAGAACTGTAATGTTTGTATGCATCAACTACATTTCAAGGACAGCCAATGAGCATTTACATGCACCTTGTTGCACCACTGTGAAAGGTGTACAACGGCTGTGATAGCTTATTTCCAGACAAATCCTGGAGGATGGGTTACATAAGCCTGTTATATTGATGGAGAATTCTGGCCCTGACACCAATGAAGCTATTCCCCAACTCTTTGTTAGAGAGTGCCATGTTGTCAGTCTGAGAGCATGGTGGACCTAAGAGTGCAGGATGAAGCAGCAACAGTAACAGCTGCAGCAATAATTAAAAAAGCTTGGAAGCCTCTCTCCCTGTCCCAGTAACCTAAGACATTACATTGGTAGAGAGTTGTTTTGATCCTGTAAAGGACATAGCCATGGAGACAGTCATGTTATACCTGTGGACACTGACTGAGGCTTGAATGCACAAATACCTGTACCAACACCTGAAGAGGTGCAACATAAAAAAGAAAATAAACACCAAAAATCGGTGATGATTACATTTTTTTTGATTAAATGCACTTTATTGAACATTTTTATTTTTTTTTTTTTAAATTCAAAGTTTATTGAATTTTCCATAAAAGCTTTAACATGAAGGGACAAGCAGCATAATACAAAGGTATATCATGTAAACATCAGCTCCATGCTACAGCCCCTCCTCCCTCCTCCCTACTCCCTCCCCAGTTTGGACCCCCCATAGAAACCAGGTAGCTTGGTAGACAGGAAAGATAATCAGACATCACACCAGAGCAAAACAGGAATACAGAAGTAACTAGAAGCAGCATAGCCCTGGGCTCCCTGTTATAGCAAGGCCCCAGTCTGAGGAAGATATAAAGTATGAAGACCTTCCCATATTTTCCTATAATGGGAGAGGGAACCACCCAAGCTGGCTTTCATTTGTTCAGTATGGAGATTAAATAAAAGATCTCGGAGCCATTCATCATAAGTAATGGTATGAGCATCTAGCCAATGATGCAAAATTTGTTTTTTGAGGGTAAGTGATATCATGGCTATATGGTACCTGTGAATTTTAACTGGAATTGTGGAGAAATCCTCCAAGAGACAAATCTCCGGTGTGAATAACTCTCCAATTCCCAATAGGGGATCAGCCCTAGTCCTAATTAATTCCCATAAGTTCTTGATTGAGGGGCACTCCCAGAAAATATGAAAAAGGTCTGCCTTGCTATTTTTGCATCTAAAACAAATAGCATCTGGGGATCTGTCTATTCTTTTAAGTTTGATGGGGGTCCAGTACCTATCATTCAGTATTCTGTACTATGTAAGCTTCAGTCTATCCTGAGAGACATACCTGAAGGAGTCTAAATGAATGGACTCCCATCTCTTGGGAGAGTTTGGAAAGCAAGAATTCCAGTATTGAGGCACCCCACTGCAGGTGTCAAGCATGTTTGCTCGTAAACAGGAGTATATTTGGGATACTGCATGGAGTTTCCCTCATACTGGAATCAAAGATTCCAACCAGGTATAGCTCACATCCGAGTTCCCCATTCCTGGAAATATCTTTATCAAAAGATGCCTAAGCTGCCAGATTTAAAATATCTGTTTCCAGTTTATGGAGTAGGAAGCCATTATGGTACCTGAGTCCATGCACGAACCCTCAATACACAAATCCCCTTCCCAGGCATTATTAATTGAGGGAAGCCAATGCAGGGAGATGATTTTACTCCCAATCTGCAGATTCACATTTCCAACTGTTGGTTGCCTGGGATCTTTAATATTCTGATATTTAAGAAATGTACATAATTGGCTGTATACCCAAAGAGATAATAGCATAGGAGAGTTACATAGGCCAGAGGGAAGATTCCTGATGGGGACATACAACAGAGCATCCTTAGCAATGTTCAGGGTGGCAATTATCTCTCTTTCCAGAAATAACCACTCCGGTATATATGATGCAGAGAAATCTCTTCCTGGGATGTAAACCATCTTAAGTATTGGGTCACCTGACTTGCCCAGTAATATATTCCAAAATAAGGGAGTTTAAGGCCACTGGCCTATGTGGATGCTGCCAATATCAGATAAGCATGTTGAGTATGTTTCCCCCTCCCCCATATAAAGGAAGAGATGAGGGCCTGCAGAGTCTTAAACCATCTTAGGGGCAACCATACCTTTAACATGTTAAGTGGATAGAATATTCTGAGAAATATATTCATGTTGATTATACTAATCTTCCCCCAGAGAGATATAGAAAGAGTTTGCCACCTTTTGAAATCCTGCTGGATAGTGTCCAGGAGGGAGTCAAAATTAAACTTCTTTATTACACCCTCATTCCTAGACAATATTAATCCTAGATACTTTATACATTTGAAGCTCCACTGTATACCCATTGAGGAACTATGTTGTTTATGAAATCTGTGGTTCAGTAGAAAAACAGTAGTCTTAGTTAAATTAATTTTATAATTGGAGACAGCCCCAAATTCTGTGATAACAGACAGAGCAATAGGGAAAGATTTGGCTGGGTGAATCAGGTGAAGAAGCACATCATCAGCATATGCAGACAACTTAAATATATGATATCCTATGGGGATCCCTTGTACACCTTCATTAGCCATTAACTTGAACAACAATGGTTCCAAGTATATGCTGAACAGCAGGAGAGAGAGGGGGCATCCCTGTCTAGTTCCCAAACACAGGGGAAATCTGTCTGAAAGGGTGCCATTACAGTATATTCTAGCCTGAGGGTTCTAGTACAGAGATGCAATCCAGTCGACAAATTTAGCCATAAAACCAAACTTGCATGGTTAAAAACAGGAATTGCCAATCCACACGGTCAAATGCCTTATCCACGTCCAGAGATAGCAGGCCAGCTGGTGTGTCAGAATCTCAGGATGAGAAGAAGATGTGTGCTAGTTTCCTAAAGTGATCTGTTGACTGGCACCGCTGTATGAAACCTACTTGATCCGTGTGAATAATATCTGTAAGTACCCCCTTTAGTCTATTAGAGAAAAGTTTTGCTAATATTTTTATGTAAAAATTCAATAGTGATATTGGACAGTAACTACTTGTCAACACAGGGTCTTTATCCATTTTGTGTAACACAATGATAATAGCATCCAGCAGAGAACTATCTAAAGGGTTCCCTCTTAAAATCCACTCAAATAAATGGCTCAACCAGGGAGTCACTTGTTTACTAAAAACTTTAAAGAAGTTGGGGGAATACCCATCCAGGCCTGGGGCTTTATCTGCAGTCAGTGAGGATATAGCTGATTGGATTTCCATCTCTGAGATGGTGACCACTAGCAAATCCTGCTGAGTCTGGGTGAGAGTCAGGAGAGCAAGTGGGGAGAGGTATTGTTCCACGAACCAGCAGGTGGGTCTATTGAGCATAGGCTTATAATGATCCTTGTAATACCCCACAAATTCAGTAGTAATTTCTTTGGGAGTAAGACAAAGAACTTCATTCTGCTGAGATCTGATACTCGGAACAATTCGGGAGGATTCTGCCTTTTTTAATCTTAGTGTCAGGAGATGACCTGCCTTCTCTCCTTGATCAATATATTTCACTCCAGTTTTTAAAATGGCATATTCTGCTTTCTCTCGAAGGAGTGAACTGTATTGATCTCTCAGTCCCACCTATAGTTGTCTTTTAGCTATAGAAATGGCAGAAGAGAACGATGCCTCTATGGTACGTTTTTCTGGATAGTAATGAGAGGGCCTTTTGCTCCCGTTCCCTTTTCTGGACAGAGGCCTTCCTAATAAACACCCCTCATAAAATGCACTTTAGAGTTCCCCATTCAAGTTCTGGCCTTGTTGTGCAATTCAGATTTACCGTGTTATATGCCTCTATTTCTTGTACAGTAGTATCCACTATTTTAGACTCTTTGAGTAGCTGATTATTCTGCTTCCACAATGAGTCACGCAACATATCCAGTGATAACATCAGGTCACAGACTACCACTGAGTGATCCGACATCACTCCTGGAGTGATCCCTGTAGACACAACCCCACGCAGGAGTGACTGGCTAATTAAAAATATAATCTATCCGGGAAGAAGATCCATGTATCCTGGACCAGAAAATGAACTCTTTTAAGGTGGGGTATAGCATTCTCCAGGGATCAACTAGTCCCAGGTGATCTGCCAGCTGTCTAATTGTGCATTGTGCTGGGGAGAGGCCCTGTCTTTTGGGGTCGATTTATCTAAATTGGGCAAAAAGGGTAAGTTCCAATTCCCTCCTATAATGCATGGATAGGCTGCAAAAGGTGCCAAGACCTGTAACAAATTAATAAAGAATAGTGGAGAGTCATTATTAGGTCCATATATGCAGCCTAAAATCAAAGAAATTCTCTCCAAAGTGCCTTTTCCAAACAGGTAATGCCCTTGTGGGTCCCCAATAATCTGTTCAGACTTGAAGGATATATTTCTGGCCACTAATATGGCCCGCCCCTTGACTCTGGATGCTATCCCCTGCATTAAAAACTTGTCCTACATATTGTCTGTGGAGTAGGGCCCCCTCCAATTATAGAAGATGGGTCTCTTGAAGGAACATAAGTCATCCTTTAAGTAAACTGATATCCTGCCATATCTAATCAAGAAAAATGTCAAAATCAGTTGAAGCCATGTATCCTGTTTCATATTATACCAAACACATCCTGTGCCAGCTCGAGCTAAGGCAAGATAACTGGCCTTCAGTAAAACTGGCCCAAAGCCCTTCAATATTACTTTTATATTGATAAACAGGACCCCCCACTATGAAGTAATTATCAAAAAAACTACAGTGCAAATAAACAGATAATCTGACTTGCAGACTGTCCACAGAGTCTCTTCTTCTGCCCTGTATTCTGAATGCGTCAGACACATAGAAATGTCAAATTCATAAGTCCCCCGAAAATAAATGACATCCCTGAGTTCGAGTAGATCCAAGTTATCCATGATTAGTACATATTATCCGCATGGAACCAGTTCTGCCAGTCTATCAAAACAGTAACAGTGTAGAAACAAGGCTGTAAATCATCTTCCCTCAGAGATTCCTTTTCAAGGCTGTTCAAACATGCTCAACCTTCCTGCCAAACACACTGAAACATAATGCCCCACTATTCCATGCTAGTCTCTCACCCATCTCTGAACAGATTTGGAAGCAGTTTCTTTAACTCGAACTCTGCAGATTTTGGGTCTTCTAAGGGGATCCATTTCCCCTTGATGGAACCTTGCAAATTGGCAGGATACAGCATCTGAAAGTGGATATTTGCATTGTGTGGACATGTGTGATTTTGTATTTGAAGCTAGTAGTTTGGTAACCACATTGTGATACTCAGCCCTCTTCTGTCGCACTGATGGGGGGAGGTTTTGGGTGATACAAATTGGGGATCCCTCACAAAGCACTTCTTTCAGTTCTTTGACTGTTGCCAGCAGATGCTGACACTCCTTGTAATTGAGGAACTTAAAAATAAATGTCCTGGGATGAGCGTCTGACAGTGGCATAGGCCTTAAAGCTCAGTGAGCCCTTTCCATGATGTATTAAGGGTCAAAGGGAGAAGGGCCTGCTATTTTTTGTACTAGCTTCTGTGCAAATAATACAGCATTAGAGCCTTCTTCCCACCCCGGTAGCCCAATGACCACCACATTGCTGCAATGTTTTCTGCCCTCAAGGTCTTTGACCTTAGCTTCTAGCTTAACCACACATTGCCTGACAAGCATCATAGCTGGGACCACCTTCTCTAACTTCTTCTTTAAGGAGATAATGTGTACCTCGCAGTCGACTGGGCATTGTGCTAGATCTTCTCATTTTCTGGTCTCCGCTTTCACTTCCTCAGTCAGAGATCATATCTCGTCCCTAAAGGGAATAAATTCCTCAAGAAATCTTTCCAGGGATAAATGAGTGGTCTCTGTGGCTGTAGTTATTTTTCAGGCCACCGAGGTATACTGGGCCTTCAAATTTTTTGCAGCTTTTTTAGGCGTGATCAGCAGAGTATGGTGTGGCAGATCAGCTTGCATTTCTGCCTCCATGACAAGCTAAAACCCCTGAAATTCACTTCTTTTGTATTCTGTAGGGCTGCAGCACACCCTTACTTCGTGATAGTAAAAAGGTTTAAATAAAAAGGAGAGTTTAAACGGGGGTTAGAGGAGAAAACAGTGGGAGCGCATGAGAAGAGTGACTACACAGTCAGAGGCATCACATGATCTCATTGAAAATTTTTATAAAAACAACATTAAATGTATAACAATATTACCATGCACAACAGCAGAATATATACTCAAAACATAATAAAAAACAACAATAGCATATAAATAACATCCACAGAATCCTAAAAATCAGAAGCAGTACTAACCAAACTGGAGATGGGTGATAATGATAACCCAAACAACCACTCCCCCAAGATGCCAGTCAGCAAGACTCAGATCAGTTATCATGATGTGATCTTATTCATAATAGAAAAGAGAAAAAAATTACAGTCAACCCCAGTAACTACTGTGCATGGTAATATGTTACAAAGAAAATAGATAACAGGGGTATTATACAGAAACAAAATAAAACAAGAATGTGTAGGGGTACTAAAATGAGAGGGGCCATTTACAGAATGTACCCCACTTGACTATGAACCCCTCCCTCCAATTATTTCTTGCATTAACTATATAAAGTTCCAAGTTCATGGCATTCAACAGTTCTTTGTGCCATTCTTCCCAGGTAGAATCCAACCAGTGCCGAAGTAGTACCATTTGGACTGCAGCAGATATTAGGGCTATATAATTCCATTGGAAACTCATAGGAATATTACAATACCATCCCACCAAACATATTTCTGGAGTAAATAGCAGGTTTAAATCTAAGGAAGGACCTAAACTAGCTTTAAGTGCCGGCCCGGTTGCGTTAAGGGATGAGGCGCTGGTCACCTTACCTCACTCTATGCCAGCGACCCTTGTTTGGGAATAAGCACAAGCCACTGGGGGTTGGCAGGGGCAGAGAAGGATTGAGCATGATGAGGGACTGCACTCTTTGTCCGGGGAGGTGGTGTTCCAGTTGTTGGCCCCTGTCTGCTCCCTAGCGTAAGTTGGGGGACATGGTCACCACACTGAAGACAAGGGGAAGAGTCGGGACAGATACTTGGAAGGAGTGCATGTGGATGCATGAGCACTCCACTCCACAGGCATCATTGCAAGCCTCAACTCCTAGGGGACTAAAAGTGAAAAATCCCTGCTGCAGCAGAATGGTGGAGGGCATCTTGCAGGCTCTGCTCCCGGCCAGCCACAGCACTGGACCCTTGAATCCAGTTCCTGGTGGGGGTTGGGGAATCTCACTGGCCCTTCCTGGAGGGGGGTAAGTCCTGGGGCCGGGTCAGTGCTGGATGGTGGACATCGGGGGATGGGGGCTCCCTTCAGACCTGAGCCGGCAGGAGAAAAGGTATAGTAAAAAAATGAATAAATAAACTAGCTTTAAGCACAGTCCAGAAGGGTACAGCTTTGGCACAACTCCATATTATATGGTATGACGAGCCTTCCGATTCTTGACATCTGAGGCAAGTAGGGTGAGTTTGCCAACCCATCCTGTATAGCCTGACAGGTGTAAAATACATATTATGCAAAATCCTGAACTGCATCTGTGTATACCTGTCTTGTTTTTTAATTTTATACAAATCATCCCATACCTGACCGCACTCCTGAGCACTCCATTGTAACGATAGAGCGTTATACCAATAATTGGCCACTCCATTAAAGGGAGTAATTTGGAAGGACTGATATAAACTGTATAATTTAGAGAGGGCATGTGAAAATGATACTATAGTTTTTAATTCTTCCATTTTTGGAGAAAAAGAATCTCACCATGGCAGAGCTTCCATAAACACCCTGAAGGACCTAGTTAGTTGAAAATATCTGAAAAAGTATTTCTAATCTAGGGCATATTGTCTACAGAATACTGAAAAATCAGGAACGCAGTCATGAAAAAACAATGCAGCCACCTGAGTAGAAGGAGGAGTTGGTAAAAAGGAATGTGATATAGGGTGTCTATTGATTTGAAATTTGAATTACCTAACAAAGGTTGGGATAGACACTTATTAACATTGAATAGAAAATATCGATAGAATTGTACATGTGCTCGGGTCGACCAGTAACAAGGGAACTGCTTTAAAGGAAAACTACACCCAAAACTTGAAAAAATATATGTTGTACAGAGTGTTTTAATTTATATGTGAAGTTCTAGTGTTTCCTTCCCTCTGACTGGTATTAGGAGTTTTTCCCAAATTAGCTTGCTAGCTTTATGCTAGTTTTATAACCCCTGGAGATCTTCATACCTGATAGTGTAATTGTATTTCTTGTTCCCACAGTGCATCTTGTCTCACGTGACTGTGATGTAAGAGAGACCCAACATTCAGCACACACATGCCAAACAAACTAAATATCTTGGAAGCTTTACAAGCTGCACAAAAATTACCAGCAGCATAGTTTTTCAGGACAGTAAAACCTTTAGGATGAAGGTGGTCACCAAGCTAAATTTCTACAGATTTTAAAATATAGCCATCTCTATTGTTGTGAACTGATTGTAATGCAGTGCTTTCTGCTGGATTTATGGGCTCTCCTACATCACCATTACATGAAACAAGGTGCATTGTAGGACAAAGAAATGCAATAAACCTATTTGATATGGAGATCTCCAGGGGTCGTAAAACTACTCTAAAGCTAGCAGGCTAGTTTAGGAAAAACTCCTAATACCAGTCAGAGGGAAGGAAACACTAGAACTTCACATACAGATTAAAACACTCTGCACAGCATATATTTTTTCAAGTTTTGGGTGTAGTTTTCCTTTAACTGCTTTAGGGGAGGCAGTATAGTGCAGTGGTTTAAGGCTCTGAGCAGCAAATCTGGTAATATCCAATAAACCAGACCTGGGTTTAAACCCCACAGATTCCACTTGCATACTGTATGACCCTGAGCAAGTCACTTAACTTCCCTGTGCTCCTGTGAAAAAGCTTTCAGCTTAGTGTGCTACTCCTGGTTAAACAACTAAATTAAAAAAATATATATATTTTTGGTATCCTTTTAGGTGGGACAAAAAGAAAGGACAATAGGTTGAGACTGAACCTCTGGCAAACTGACCACTCTATTGTAAGCCATACCTGATCATACTCTGCTGAAGTTGGCAACATTTGCACTCCCCAGTGGTAGTATTTAGATCTATGCAAGGCTAAGTAATGAAGGAAGAAATCTGGTAAATGGATGACACCCACCTTAGTAGTGTTTCTTATATGCCCTTCTAGGTGCGCCATTGCTCCATAAAAACCTAGAAAGTAAGGGGTGTAAACAATGAAACCAAGCCTGTGGGATGAAAATATTAAGCATACCCAAGGAGTATACTGTTCTAGGAAGGATATTCATTTTGATGGTAATAGCCTGCCCCCTTAAGGATAAAGGAAGAGCAGGTCATCTGCTTAAATCTTGATCTATAGTTTGTAAAAGGGGTTCGAGATTCAATTGATGTAAAATCTTCTGGTGATGATTACTGAGGAAGAGAAAAATATTGAATCAGAAAAGCAGAGATGATATGGACCATTCACAGTTGCATGCCATATGAAACAAGATTGGTCAGAGACCTTACCTACCCCACATTGCTCCAAGTAGATATCTTAGCCAGTCACCTGGGTTCCAACAGAGACAGCATCAGTGGCTGGTTCAGCAACAGTGGAGGGCCCCCAGAAGAGAACAGAAGCAGGTCAACATCTTGACCACCAGTGAGGCAGACTCAGTTTTGGATGGTAGAGTTTCTCTTAAGGACATCAATGAAGACTGGAGCATGAATAAAGCTCTGACTGGGGCTGGTTGGATGTAGCACCAGGTAACAGGAGAATGGATATTTGATCCAGTGACAACTGATAAGCTGCTGTCAGTCAGATCCATAGGCCTTGCTCCTCATGATGTGGTTTCTTCAAAGTTAGCCAAGACACCTGCATCAGCTGGGAGAGAGTGGGGCATGGTGAACTCAGAGTGAAGACTATCTCCCTGCACAAAGGTAGAAAAATCACAAGCACTGTAGGGGTCCTGAGCATATGGGAAAACCAGTATTCATACAGTCAATATACCAAAGCACTGCACAGCGGCTGAAACAGGCAAGCAGTCAACATTATTAACTGCCATGTACCAAACCAGAAGAAACTACCCTAGTCCCTTGGAAAGCCCAAATCAACCAGCACAGCAGCCAAGGAGTTAGATATTCAAGCACTAAACTGTTAACCAGTTCCTCATGTGGAGTCACAGCCCTCAGCTAATACAGAGACACTACATTTTGGTAAAGAAATAAACACAGACAAGAGTACAAGTGAGGGGGCCATGGTACCAAATAAGGTGTTAGAAGAAGCAGTGCCACTTGATAATAACACCATGTAAATCCTAA
Organism: Neoceratodus forsteri; assembly: GCA_016271365.2. Classification (NCBI taxonomy): domain Eukaryota; kingdom Metazoa; phylum Chordata; order Ceratodontiformes; family Ceratodontidae; genus Neoceratodus; species Neoceratodus forsteri. Next base: position 468,443,931 of record CM028129.1, read on the forward strand.
TAAACAAATGTAGCCTCCTAGGAGGACTGAACCCCCTAATATAAATGGCACTTGGGCAGAGATGGTAGAAGCAGGTGAGGGCTAAAGCACACCTTGCAAAGGAACTTCTGAGATGGAGCAGCAAGTACAAGAACAGAACACTGGCACAGGGCAACAGAACCAGGGTTCTGAAAACCAGAACCAGAACAGGTCAAACCAAGAGGAGTCTCGACTTGGGACCTCTGGGGGAGTTTAGAAGGTTATCACAAAGGACCTTTCAGAATACAGTAGTTGATCATTTTGCCAGTATGGGTGAACCTGTAAAATGCTGCAATGTGGTTTGCCTCAGATATTGAGGCTGATTGGAAGAGGTGCCAGATTGGAATCTGTGGGCTTCTTCACTACTGAAATATATGTTTTAAAGTAGCAATGTATGATAGCGGTAACAATTTTGACGAATACTTTTTTATTCTATTTTACATTGTCCCTTATCTCCTGACTTGATTGATATCATTCTTTTGCCACTTTGAATCTGTTTTAGCACTTCTTTTCACATTTGAAATAATAAAAGGAGCATGCCTCCTAATTTTGCTCACACCAGGGTTTCATCAGTATTCTCAGCTGTTTTTGTACACTTCTTGTCCCATAAGGTCACGGAGCAGTGTCCGCTTCATGCCAGTTGATTATAGTCACAAGAAAAGTGATCTTAAACAATGGGTGTTCAAAAACAACAGAGAATATCAATGATATCCTGGCCCACGCTACATTGGATGATTCCTTTTAGTATTTCAGCTGTAAAGAAAGTGAAAAGCATACTCAAAATGTGAAAAAAAGATTATCATACAAGTCAGGAGAAAGTGACAATCTAAAATAAAATAAAAAAGTACAGACCAATATTTTCACCACTGTCGTGCACTATTGCTTTAATCCACACTTTGGGAGACATTCAATATGTCATCAGTTTTAAGATCCCCCTAATGTTGAAACATTTTTTGACTAAATATAAGTAACCTCTGCCATACTCCATTAAGGGTGCTATTCACTGCCACCCCCTCACAAAACCAGCAGTCAAGACCATCTTATTAAAAAGGAAGGGGTTAATATCTTCAATATTTTGTTCTGTCTAATGCAAAGATATGATGTACTGGACCACCTCGCCCCCAATATTAGACACCAGACATGGACTGGTTTCTGGAAATCAAAATCCACTTATGACCTACAGACTCGGGTATCTAAAATCTAATGTCTGCCTAGCAGCTTCTTAATTGGCAGACATAGAGGAATTTGTTTTTACTCAGGTCACCTGAAAATCTGTCACATGTACAGTGCTCTCACATACCTAAGTAACTCAAGTGATAAATTAAAGTGTGGCTTTACCTGGAGTATGGGCACTTGAGTCTGTGCTACCCAAGCCTAAGATGCAGTCTATTCAAGGATCAGGGCTGTTTGTGTAAACAATGTGTGTAGCAAGCACACTAAAAAGAGGACTTTTATGATAAGGAGGATAAATGTGGTTCAGGCCGAGAGACATGGAGGTGAACCAGACACAGAAAGACCTCAGACTTCACAGCCTCACAAAGCACCAATGGTACTGGGAACTTCAAAGAGAGCTTCTGGACAAAACATTCCCAGTACAGTACTTGAAAGACCTCAGACAACCCCCAACCCCTCGAGAAGGGGCACAGGTACATCCAGTACTGACTTCAGCTCCTATGATTGATTCTGATCATCTTCAAAAGCTCATTGAAGGAGAAAATGAGGAAGATAATATAGCCCCTGACACAAATCACGAGGAAGAAGAAAAGCAAGTGGCAGTAGAAGACTTGGGCCCAAATGAGCATCAGAATGTCATTACAAGCTACAGAAGCTGTCATGCTACCTCCTCCTTTACCATCTAAAGACTTTGTGACAGTTGGAATATGTCATAGCTTCCATCTCCAGCAGCCCAAAAGACTAAGTTTTGGGGAAGGGAGAGGAGACGGAAGTAAGGTGTCTGCCTGGTGCCATGGCTTGGAAGGACAGGAAGCAAATCCTCAGGATTGCAGAAGCAGCATCACAGGAGAGGAAACCAGATATCATTGTCCACCTCAGGACAAATGACCTAGCTAGGCATGAGATCAGTGCAGTGCAGGATGAATTTCAGGAGTTGGGGTGTGGCCTCAGACAGGTAGCAAGCATGGTAACCTTCTCAGAGGTGCTGCCAGTCTATGGCAGGGCTGAGGCTAGGGTACTGCACACCACGCAGTTTAATGAATGGTTGCAAAACTGGTGCAGAGCACAGGGCTTTGGCTTCATTGGGGACTGGGGGTCCACCTAGAGAGAGATGAAGGTCTATACTGGCATGATGGTCTGCATTTGTCCAGGAAGGGAAACACGCTCCTAGGTGACAGGTTTAAAGGCTTCCTTGGCAAGCTTTTAAACTAGCCAATGGCGGAAGTGCTGATAGGAAACAGGCCTACATTAAATGGAGGGCAATGAGTACCGATGCCCATAGTCTGGGAAACAAGCTTCCAGAGCTAGTAGCCCTGATGGAAGAGGAACACTTGGATATTGTGGCAGTCACAGAAACATGGTACACAGAGAACCATGACTGGGATGTCAACATACCAGGGTACACAATCTACAGAAGGGACAGGGAGGGTAAAAGAGGAGGTGAAGTAGCTCTCTAAGTAAGGGAAGGGATCAAAGCTACAGAACTAAAAAGTAAAGGGGGAGGAAAAGAGAAACTCTGGGTTACCTTGGAGACAGGGAATGACATCACAATCCGCACAGTGGTTGTATACAGACCCCCCATCTCAAGGGGAGGAAATGGACAAGAAAATGATAGAGGGCATTCTCAAAATGGCTGAAAAAGGGGAGATACTGTTGACGGGGGACCTGAATATGCCAGATGTTAACTGGGTGACATGGACTGCAGCCACATCCAAGAGCAGGGTATTCTCGATGCCCCACAGGGGCATGCTCTTAGACAGCTAGTGGTGGAACCCACTCGGGAGGGAGCAATATTAGACCTGGTACTCTCAAATGGAGAGAGGATCACAAATTTAGAAGTCAGTAGACATCTGGGAACAAGCAACCACTGCACAGTGTGCTTCACAATAAACACAACCATGGAGACAAGCCATACAAAGACAAGGATACTGGACTTTAGAAAGGCTGACTTTGGCATAATGGGTGAATACCTGAGGAATGCATTAGCATATGGCCAGAAAGGAGGGGTGGAAGAACAATGGAGAAAAATCAAAACTGCCACCATGGAGGCAACAAGCCTTTGTGTGAAATAAATAAAGAAAACAAAGCGGAATAAAAAAACACTATGTTTCTCAAAGAGGTGTCAGGGAAGGTTAAGGAGAAAAAGGCTGCATTCAAAAAGTATAAGAAATCACAGAGGCCGAGATGCGACGGGAACTGTATCAATTAAAGCAGAAATAAGTGGGAAGGCAGTCAGAAGGCAAAGGCCCAAACCAAGGAAAATATAGCCAACTCAGTTAAGAAGGGGATAAAACCTTTATAGGTACATTAAGGAGCATAGAAAGGTTAAGGGAGGGATAGTGAAGATTAATAAAGGAGAAGGGAGGTGGGCAGAGGGAGACAGTGAAAAGGCAGAGTTACTGAATGAATACTTTTGCTCAGTATTCACAAAAGAAGAAGAGGAGGAGTTACCTAAACCAAACAGTAGAAGCACTCTGGATAGTGAGGCTGATTCCAGTCCATTTACAGAAGAAAGAATACTGAAAGAACTCCTAAAACTCAAGATGGACAAAGCAATGGGGCCTGACGGAATTCACCCTAGAATCCTAAAAGAGCTAAGGGAGGACCTAGCCACACCACTAACCATACTTTTTAACAAATCATGGGAAGATGGGGTGGTACCTGAGGACTGGAGGAGGGCAGATGTGATTCCCTTTCACAAAAGTGGGAGCAAGGCAGAAGCAGGAAACTATAGACCTGTTAGTTTGACCTTAGTGGTGGGGAAAATGATGGAATCACTTCTGAAAGAAAGAAATGTTGAGTACCTAGAGGCCAGCGGGACACAGGACCTAAAGCAGCATGGATTCACAGCAGGATGGTCATGTCAGATAAATCTAATTGATTTCTTTGACTGGGTGACCAAAGTAATAGACCAGGGATGGGCTGTGGATATGGCCTACCTAGACTTTAGCAAGGCATTTGACACAGTCCCGCACAAAAGAATAATAATCAAGTTAGCCAGCCTGGGAGTGGGTCCCAGGGTGGTAGCCTGGGTAGCAAACTGGCTGCACAATAGGACACAGAAGGTAATAGTAAATGGAACACATTCTGAAGAAAGGGGGGTTAATAGTGTAGTACCTCAGGGCTCAGTACTGGGTCCAGTCCTCTTTAACGTCTTTGTAGGTGACATTGCAGAGGGTCTGGAAGGAAAGGTATGCCTCTTTGCAGATGACACAAAGATCTGTAACAGAGTTGATACACAAGCGGGGGTAGAAAGAATGACAAGGGACTTGGCAAGGTTGGAGGAATGGTCAGACATATGGCAAGTTAGATTCAATGCAAAGAAGTGCAAAGTAATGCACCTGGGAAATAAAAATCCAGGAGAAAGTACACAGTAGCAGGAGGTACTAATGACAACAATAATGGAAGGGATCTGGGTGTAGTCATATCAGATGACCTAAGGTGGGTAAGCAATGTGAGAAGTCAGTAAGGAGAGCCAGGGGATACTGGGATGCATAGGGAAGGGCATCACAAGTAGAAAAAGGAAGTGGTTATCCCTCTATACAGACAGTTGGTGAGACCCCATCTGGAGTATTGCATGCAATTTGGAGACCTCATCTACAAGGACATAGACAGGATGGAAGCAATCCAGAGGAGGAACCTAAATGGTGCAGGGTCTACATCAGAAACCATATGAAGAGAGACTGAGAGAGCTTAATATGTATACCCTTGATAAAAGGAGGGACAGGGGGACATGATGAAACTTTTAAGTACCTCAGGGAATCAACAAAGTCCAGGAGGGTAGCATCTTTCAGAAAAAGAGATGTGTATGAACAAGGGGGCACAATTTAAAGTTAGAGGGACGACGGCTCAGGGGTAATGCGAGGAAATTCTTTTTTACAGAGAGATTGGTGGACGCATGGAGCCACCTTCCTGGAGAGGCTGTTGGGTCTAAAACAGTGGGGGAATTCAAACATGCATGGAACAGACAGAAGGCAATTATAGTGGGGGGTTGCAGGAAGTAGGCTGTTGGTTAACTAGAATCTGCAGCTTATCCAATAGGAAGGAAAATGAGCAGACTGGGTGGGCCAAGTGGTCCTTATCTGCCGTCAAAGTCTATGTTTCTATGTTTCTATGAAAACTGATTTACTATCCATAGAAAATCATTTTGATGCACTACAGGAACATCAGGCTATAGGGTATACAGAAAGAGAACATAGAGACTCAGAAGCAGCTTACCTCATCTCAGAATAATGTTTCAGATACTGCTGTTTCTCTCTGTCAGACATCACACTTCAGGAAGTGAAGGAGGAAGAAAAGAGACATTTAGTTGACTAGCTGTGGAGTATTTTCTCTTCCTGTAGCTTAGGATGACTGCTGATGTTTTAACAATAAATACCTTGCATGTGAGTTTAGGAGGAGGTTAACCACATTTTTTATGTTAACTACTTTTGATTTCATGTACAATATATATACTACAAGATACCAGACTGAGGCCTACAGGGGATTTTCTGAAAACCCATGGTGCTTGGCTTTGGAGACCTTCCCTTTGGTTCCTAAGAGAGGAAGAATGTTTTGGGGTAGATATTTTATTTAAGTGTTTGGAGTTTAAGGTCTCTCTAAACTGATTGATTTGGACCCCCTTGGAGTCTTAATTTTAGGTGTAGAATGACAGAATACTTCTTTCAGAATAATAGTATTGTATGCACCCTAAATAAAAGTTTCCCAAGTGAAGGTCTCCCAACTGGTGGAACCATATTTATTCACATCCTGAAAGATCATTTGGAGTGAAGACTTTAACTGTTGCTGGGGAGTATCTGATAAGACAGGAAGGACTTGTAAAACGTTGGTATACCATTGCTACAGCTACAACTTTACCATGCCCGACACTACAGTGACAACAGTGCCAGGTCACTGTAATGTCTGCACAGGACCCAAGCACTGCATTCTGGGGGTATTGTACCCCCTCCCTGAAGCAACTCTGATGCAGAGTTGATTAATTAAGTAGCGGGGGGTGCGAGAGGCAGAGCCCTCTGCATGGGGGTTTGGGGGAGAAGTCCCCCAAAGAAAACACAGTTCAAAGTGACTCCCTTTATGCTGACTTAAAATGTGATTGACATAACAGAGTTGCTGTAACATTGGTCAACGACAAAACTGTCGACCGACTGTCATAGATCCTAAAACTTTCAGCGATGCACATTGCTTACAACAGATTGAGTCCTATGCTAGTTTAACTAACTCCTTTCAAGCATTACATCCTGAGAGAGGACACTCTTACTTCTGAGATTAGTTTTCATCTTGTGTAGACTATAACTTTGTAAACAATTCATTAAAAATACAGGAGACCCTCACCCAGGTTATGGAAACTTCTAATCATCATCTTGTGCAGGTTAAATTGGGAAATCAGATGAAATGGTTTAGGAGGAAAGGCTTCTGGCATCTTGACATCCTATTACTTGAAACGCAGAGTGTCATGGCTGCCTGGAAAGAACTGTTCCAGACACACCTTTTAGTATGGTGCTGTTTTGATACCCCCTTTACAGTGGTGAAGACCACTAAGGAGGAAAATTGCAAATGTGTTCAATAGCAAGGAAAATTAGGGCTAGCTCTGCATATTCCTGCATATACCTCCAGTTAAGAGCTCAGTTGAATAGACTAATATCACTGCAACATTCTCGTAAAATCTCTTATTCTGCTCAAATTTAGATATCGAAAATAAAACTTACTAAGCTGCAGTACGATTGGGATAAATCTTTGAAGACAGAACTGGAATTTGGGTTTCAAGGCAGCAAACTGTCTTCTGACCTATTTATAGAATTCAAAGGCAGACTAAAGTAAAATTGATTTTCAGCCATCTGAGTTGTAACAGGCTAAGTATGGATGGGTTCTCAGCACTTTTTTCATTTTATGTTTTTATTGAAAGTTAAAAATGAACAGGTACAATAATCAAAGTACCAATAGTACTGAGTGGCACCAGCATATGGAACTGTCATTTTTGTATAGTAAGACCCATGTACTGCACATGCTAAACAATGCAGACTCAGCTGATACACATTGCAGACACATGCATGCACACAAGTACAAGCATACACTTCAAAAAATAGACAAGCACTGCCCATACAAAAAAACAGAAATCTTTTAACCTGATCAGTTCCTACAGTAGAGCATCTACAGATGGGCTTATCTTTTCTCAGAAGTATAGATGGGCTGAAGCTTAAATTCATGGGTGAAGTTGCCACAATGTGGCCACAATTCACCTCTGTGAAGCTCTGCAAAGTTTTCCCACCCTCAGAAACTTCGACTTTGCCCCAAATTGCAAAGTTCTGCCTATGATATACAGAATTTTGCCCATGAATTGCGGGATTTCACTGCAAATGGCAAATTTCCACCATTCATGTGCAATATTCTGCAATTCCCATGCAAATTCAGCACGTTGCAGTGGAACTTTGCCATTCTGTGCTCTGCAAATTTTGCAAAATTCACAGATTAATTTGTGGAGCGAAGTTTGCCAGCATCACCCATCTCTAGTTAGAAGTAATGTTTCCAAGTTGCATTAAACCTCAAAGTCTCAGCTGGAACTTTTCAAGTTATCACCAGTGTAGAACTTCAAACCTTGCTGAAACTCTATCACTATCATCAGCAATGACATAAAACAATTAGCCTCATACTACAGAAATAGTGAGAACAAAAAAAAGTCCCACACTAGGGATCGAACCAGTGCTCCCTACCCACTACTACTTGGCAGCCTTTAGCTCTATCATTGTACCAATATTCCTTGACAGGAAATGTATACTGTGGCAAAAGACATTCAACACTAAGAGCAGACAACCCCCCTCCCCACACGCAAATACACACAGTTGCAGTGGATTTAGTAGTGAATCAGTCCATCAATTTGAAGTATTATTCCCAAGTAGCATTCAAATCATGAAGTTGTAACTGGAAATTTCCAAGTATTTAATGATATAAAACTTAACATCTTGCTGAAATGATTAAAAACATCAGAAATGACATTAAACAATTTCTCCAATATTACTGAAACTGAGTAAGAAAGAAATGAGTCTCACACTGAGGATCAAACCCAGGTCCCTTATCACCAGTGCTAGTAATCTGTAGATCTACCACTGCACAAAAGCACATTGGCAGGGAATGCATGCTGTGGTGAAGGACAGCCAGTACTAAGTGCAGCACCCCCCACCAAAACAGCTGCAGTGGATTTAGTAATGCACCCATCTGGCGGTTTGAAGTAACATTTCCTAAGTTGCATTCAAACCTGAAAGCCATAGCTGGAACTTTTCAGATTATCAGTAATATAGAACTTCAGACTTTGCTGAAACTCCATTACTAACATCAACAAGGGCATCAAACAATTTCTCTCACACTGCAGAAATTGTATTGAGGATGAAAAAAATGTCCCACATTGGGGGTCAAAACCAGGCCACCTACCTATTACTGCTTAGTAGCCTATAGTGCTACCACTGTACAATGGCTCTATGACAGATAATGCATGCTGTGGCAAAGGATATTCAGTTCTTAGTGCAGCCCCCAATCACACAGCTGCAGTGGACTTACTAATGAATCAGTCAATCATTTTGAAGTAATGTTCCCAACTAAGATGCAGTTAAACTTCAAAGGATTAGCTGCACATTTTCAAGGTATTGGCAGTATAGAACTTCACATCATGTTGAAACTCTATCACTAACATCAGCAATGACACCAAGCAATTTTTGTTATACTACAGAAACTGAGGAACAAAGAAAAAAAAATGTCTCATACAGGGGCTCAAACCCAGATACCCCTACCCACTGCTACTAAGTAGTCTATAGCTCTACCACTGCATTAAAGCACACGAATAGCAAATACATAATGTGGCAAAAGACATACAGTACTGAGAGCTGCCCCCAACAGCTGCAGTGGATTTAATAATGCACCAGTCTGGCAATTTAAAGTAATGTTTCCCAAGCTGCATTCAAATCTGAAAGTCTCAGCTGGAATTTTTCAAGTTAGCAGCAATATAGAACTTCAAACTTTAATGAAACTCTATGACTACTATCAGCAAGGGCATCTAACAATTTGTCTCATACAACAAAAAATTGCCTCACAGTCGCTTACTGCACTGAAAGGGATTACTAGGTCTACTAATTTCCGAGTTCCTCCATAGCTCAGGAGTTAGGGCACAGAATAGAATGCTGGGGGACTGGGTTCAAATCCCAGTGGAGTGCACACATTTTCCTTTCACATTTCCTTCATGTTTTGACTCGCAGTGGCTTACTGCTCTGAGAAAGTCAGTTTGTGTCTCATACTAAAGAAACCGTAGGGAGAATGAAAAAATGCCCCACAGTGGGGGGTGAAACCCAGGCTCCCTACCCACTTCTGGATAGTGCCCTGTAGCTCTACCGCTGAACAAAAGTTTTTTGACATGAAATGCATGCTGTGGCAAAGGACATTCATCACTGATTGCAGAACCCCACACACACACACATGCATACAGCTGCAGTGAATTTAGTAATGAACCTGTCAATCAATTTAAAGTAATATTCCCAAGTTGCATTCAAACCTCTAAGTTTCAGCTGGAAATTTTTAAGTAATTGGCAATACAGAATTTACACATCTTGTTGAGTTATATCGCTAACATCAGCAAAAACATCAAACAAGTTTTTTCATACTTCAGAAACTGTGTCATACTGGGGATTAAAGAACTACTGACGCCTCAAAGAAAACTTTAAATAGCATAATAATTAGATACAATTCTCCCTGCATTCCATTTAGATTTTATATATTTCTCTTCACCATTATTTATTACTAAGGAAATTTGCATGAACATATGATCTTTATCTCTTAGGGTTTCTTTAGAGTCCATCTGACTCTACAGCTTACTCCCTACTTCAAGTCATAATCCTCTGTTGTGACATCACAATCTGTTGCCATGGGAGTAACTCTTGATATCGCAACTAATGCTCTATGACTTTAGGTAGGGAGAAGGCTGCAGGAATAGATAAACTCTTCAAGAGGAAAGATCCTGTTTTCATACAGATGACCTCAGTAATAAATACTGGGGAGGAGGAATACAGCACTATTGGGAAATACATGCTGGACTGTGTCTAAATATTAGACTTTGTTAAAGTTCTCCTGAATGTGTCACCAGCTCTTTAAACCCGGATCCTCTTCCCACTACTGATTGATAGTCTGTAGCTGTACAACTGCACTAAAGCACATTGACAGGAAAAGCATGCTGTGGCAAAGGACATTCAGTACTGAGTGCAGCCCCCCACCCCCACCACCAGTAGCTTCAGTGGCTTTAGTAATGAACCAGTTAGTCAGTTTGATGTAATGTTTCCTAGTTGCATTCAAACCTCCAGGTCTCAGCTGGAATTTTTTCAAGTTATCAGCAATACCGAACTTCACATCTTGCTTAAACTCTATCACTAACATCAGCAACAACATCAGATCTTGGCTTTCTACAGAAACTGAGAAAAAGGTCCGTCACCACAGCGTCAAGGCTTCTGCTTGCAGCGCCGACATCCCGGTTTCAGGGACAGACTAGGAAGTCAGAGGGCCAGCTGGGGGAGGTGGATTGAGCATCCCAAGGGACAGATCTCCTTCTCTGGGTGGAGGGGGGATGATTGCCTGGCACATTGCAGATCTCTGGTGGAGGCTGTGGGTACTACCATGGCCCGTGCCACACATCAGGGAGCAGGGTGGATGCTGGTCATTATTGCACATCTACACCCCCAGGGATCCTTGGAGCAAAAAAAAAAAATGCTAGCCCCCTTGCATGACACGAGCTTTGCAGCCATCCCTGCTGCCTACCCATGTCTGTCGAGGGGGTCACATTCCCATGGCCCTGACTTGGGGGTAAGCCAGGTCTCACCTACCCAGTAAAGGTGCCCACCCAGTGGCCCAACCCAGGGGGGCAATCCATCTGGGGCATGGGGGACAGTGGTTGGAGCTGGGCTGAGCTTCTGGGGGGTCCAGGCAAAAAAAAAAAAAAGTGGCAGAGTGGGTATCCATCCAGTCCCCCTACCCACTACTGCTATTTAGTCTGTAGCTTTACCACTGCACTAAACTCATTGACAGAAAATGCATGCTGTGGCAAAGTACATCCAGCACTAAGTGCAGAATCCCCCAACTGCTGCAATGGATTTAGTAATGCACCAGTCTGGCAACTTGAAATAATGTTCCTAAGCTGCGTTCAAATCTGAAAGTCTCAACTGGAACTTTCAAAATATCAGCAATATAGAACTTCAGACTTTGCTGAAACTCTATCACTAAAACCAGGAAAGGTATCTAACGAGTTCTGTCATATACAGAAATTGTAGGGAGAAAAAAAAAATCCGCCCTAGGGATTGAACTCAGGCTTGTGTAGGTCTGAAGTCCTATGCAAGGACCTAAAAACAGGGTTTTTCCCTAGGAGTTTATTCAGCCAGAACCTGACCCAGCTTGAGAAGAGGATGTTGGGATGATCTTTAAGAATGCCTGGTACCAGATGGTGTTGAAAAGTGGCAGGTAGTGGATTCCCTGAAGCATCACACTCTACATGGAGCCACTGGGTGGTTTGGGTTGCTACAAATGTAAGATGATAACCCTTGACCCATGGAAGTCCCCAGCCTCCTCGGGACCAATGACTACAGAGCTTCATGTAACTATATCTGGGAGACTTGCCTTCCCAAAGGAATCCCCAGTTGATTTTGTCTAGGACCAGAAATTATTTTGAGGAAATCTTGATCATTAGCTGGGCCAGTATGTGGGTGATCTTTGGAGCTATCATCATTTTTAAGGCATCCATTTTGCCAACCATGGAGAAGTTCAGATGGTGCCACCTGTCTAATTTAGTTCTAATTGAGTGTATCGAGAGAGAGAGAGATTAAGAAGAGCCATTTCAGATATTGATTGGGGAATATGTGATTCTCAAGTCTGTGAGGCCATTCTTAGCCTGTTTGCGGCCCTGAGATATGAAGGATTCTGCTACACAGGATGGATGGAGTGGGAGAACCTCCATCTTGGATGAGTTGATTCTGAGACTAGAAATGTCTGCAAATCTGTGGAGAAGTTGGAGGAGTGGGGGTAGGCAGGTCAGACTGTTCACCTGTAGGATCAGGAGGTTGTTGGCATATAGCAGCATTCTGTACTTATAATTGCCACACTGGATGCCTTTCAGGTCTGGGTAGTTTCTGATGGCAATAGCAAGGGGCACAATAGCCAATAAGAAAAGGAGCAGTGGCAGAGAACATCCCTGATGTGTACCTTTCTGGAGGGGGAAAGATGGGGCCTGGATCCCATTGGTAAGGGTGCTAGGAGTTGTATAAAAGCCTGACCCATCTGTGGTAGATAGAATCTATTCCTATCTGCTCCATGTGCACCTCTGAAGTCCCTTTCTGCTGAGTCAAAAACTGTTTTTAAAATTGACTGCAAAAGCAGCAGCTGAAGATACAGAGGTGTGAGCCTCATGAATTATATTCAGGAGAGTGCACACATGGTCAGAACTTTGCATGCCTTTCCAAATCCCTAATTGAGCTGGGTGTATCAGACAATGCAGGATCAGTTTCAGATGAGTCACTAGGCTCTTGACCAGTACTTTGACATTGACGTTTATGAGGGAGATGGGTCTGTAACTCCCGGATGCTGAGCTATCTTTACTTTTTTTGAGGAAATACTGTAATAATAGCTTGTTCCATCATAGGTGGTAAGGAGAGGGAATGTAGTAAGGCCTGCAATATCTCTAAAAAGAATGAGCTGACCTTCTCCCACACCACCAGCTAAAAATCAGTGGGGAAGCCATTGGTACCCATTGCCTTACCCTTGTTATGCTCTTCTATGTTAATAGGTTTGTCTAGATTTATGGTATCCATGGGGAGGTGCCTTCAGGATATGGAGTGTCTCCAGAAAGGTGAGGATGGATGGATTCCTTGCTAAGTCTCATAAAAGAATTGCATGATCTCGTTTATGGCTTCCATCTCTGCATGCACCTGGCCTGTATGTCTCTGACGCCCTGAATGTGTTTTTCACCTTTACCTCTCTTGACACAGTAGGCCAAGAGGTTTCTTGTCTTGTTCCTCCCCAGTATGCATGCTTAATATGGAAGGGGGGCCAATTTTCATTTTCTCATTAGAAGCTACTTCAGGTCCATCAGAGTGTGCATGAGCTTAGCCTACGTGTCCCTAAAAGGGGTATCCTGTTGTTTATAAAAGGTTCAAGAGTGGTTAGTTCAGACTTGGGGGGTTGAAGTTTAGCCTGTCTGTCCCAGAGACAGCAGGTGGTTAAGCTGATTACCTTGCCATGCATGGTAGTCCTCTAGGCTTCCTATGTCACTCCTTTGGAGGTGTCACCCATATCATTTAACTCTAGGGAGGCCAATGTTTCCTCTTTTTGCCACTTGGCGAATTGTGGGTCCTACAATAGAAGTGGGGATAGCCTTCATGATTTGGTGTATGGTTTGATGGGCCCCTAGACCATAGTCAGGTCTAGGAGGAATGATCTGAAAATATAATGGGGATTATCGTGTTGGCCAGTGTGTTATGTGTGATCAAAGGGAATGTACCTGAGGTCTATGCATCTGGTCATGGGGTGGGCCACAGAGAAATATGTGTAGTCTCTGTCACAGGGATGGTGTATAGCCTCCAAACACCCATAAGGTTATGTTCTGTCAGGAGCTCCCCAAGCACTGCTCTTGCTTTGGTATGTGATTCCATCATCCTTGCACTCTGGTCTACAGAAATTCCAATGCGTGGTGGTGGTTTCAGGAATGAACAATGGCATTGCTTGATTCAGGGTCTGGAAGAATTGAGGATCACTTATGTTTGGATCATAAACATTGATGAGCATTAAAGGACCTTGTGGGGTTGTGAATTCCAATAGGATCAACCACCTGTCCTTATCCTTAGCTGAGCATACTATGACCAATGGGAAGTGTTTGCATAGGATGATAGAAACGCCTCTCCTTTTTAGTTCCACAGTGCTGTATGTGTTGGCTCCTACCACCTCTCCTTTGAGATTCTCTGCCCCCTCCTTCATGAATCTGGTCTCCTGAGAGAAGGCAACTTGGGCCATTAGCCATTTCAGGTGACCCAGTATTTTCTTCTCTTTTTCAGTGAGTTGAATCCCCTAACAATCATATTGCCAGGACATCGCCCATTATTGAGATTCAAGAGAGGTAGTAGGAAACAATAGTGTTGTAAATAGGCTCATTGCACCACACAGAATGTTAGAGTCAGATAGCAGACACTGGAGCTATAAAAATAGACCTTTATTAGCAGCAGTAAGATAGCAGGTTGAAGGTTTTGCTTGACCTGATTGGTCAATTACTTTGAGAATTGGTTCTGGAGATGGTTGGAGCTGTAGGTGTTATACTCATGGATAACAATATTTTTACTACCCAGGTGAGCTCCATCCTGTTCATGCCCCCCCATAAGGACACCCTTCAGGACTTTCCTTGCTTCCCCCACCATCTTAGTAAGGTGACCAAATGGTGCCTCCTCCAAGGTACCTGCACAGCCACTCTCTATGAACTACCTTAATCTTTGTCTTTGGGTCCTCTTGAATCTTTTATTCAATCTACTACCATACATGGACCCTTCCAAGGGTTCTGGAGTTGTGTTCTTTTTCCCTGTTTCTGTTATACATCTTATTTGTCTTCCCTGAGGCTATCCTCAGATTATCCCTGGAGAACATTTACACCTTTCTCCAGGGCAGCCTGCAGAGCATCAGCATTGCTGTTAGAGTCACAGCTCCCTGCCCCTGGATTGGGGTTCCAACTAAAAGACTCACTAGTGTCCTTAGTTCATAACCAAACATAAGGAGGACTAGGGTACACTGGGTACTTTCATCAACTGCATTGTGATATGCCATCAGATGAAATGGAATGTGCTGGTCCCAGTCCCTCTGATGGTAGTTCACAAATGCAGTAAACTGCACTTTTAATGTCCAATTGTAACTTTGAACCATCTTCTCAGACTGTGGCCTTAAGGCAGTGGTCTGAGTCTGGTGCTCCCCCAAGGCCTTGCACACTAACTGAAAGACCTCAGACTCAAAGTTTCAGCTTTGATCTGAGTGTATCTCCCCTTTAATCACAAACCTCATGAAGAACTGATGTACTAGCACCTCAGCAACAGTATTTGCTTGCTAGCTTATAATGGGATATGCTTCAGGCCATTTCATGAAGTAATCCATTGCGATCAGAAGTTACTGATTGCTGGACTCTGACATGGGCAGTGGGCCAAGTAAATCAACAGCGACATGCTCCATGGGTGCTCCTACCTGGCACTTTTGCATGGGTGCATGCCTCCATTTAGGTGGCCCCTTTTTGCAGTGCATGTGTCACACTTTTAACACTATGCCTCCATATCCTTTTTGCATTGTACCCAGCAGAAACACTACCTCAGCCTAGCCAATGTCTTAGCAACTCCAGAGTAGCCAGCAATAATTCTGTCATGTAAGCAAGTAAGTAAAATTGTATTTATATAGCACCCCATCCCAGGGGCTCTTTGCACTGTACAGGTAGGCAAGAGTTCAAATACAATAACATATATGGTATTAGCAACAACAATAATAATAACTAAATAATGTTCTTATTAAAATAAACAATTCAGCACTCAACTGTTTCTGATTATCATAAACAGTTTGCAAATGCCTCTCTGAAGAGATGAGCCTTCAGACCCCGCTTGAACATGTCCACTGATGGGGCCTCCCTCAGAGATCTTGGAAGTGAATTCCACAGTGCCGGACCTGCCACCTCTAATGATCAATCTCTAGAGGTCTTCAGCTGGACTCTGGTAACTATCAGGAGGCCTTCACTGGAGGAGCGGAGTGAGCACACAGGGTTGACAGGAGTCAGGAGGTCACTCAGGTAGCCAGGGCCTGATCTGCATATGGTCTTATACTGTAAGTAAGCAAACTCATCTCAAAGGTGATTCTCTATCTTACCAGCACCCAGTGCAGGTCACGCAGGACCAAAATCCTGTGACAAGACCTTGGAAGACCCATCAGCAGCCTGGTCATTGTGTTCTGCACTAGCTGCAGGTGCTGGAGAACCACTCCACTGATCCCAATGTAAACAGTGTTACAGTAGTCGAGCCTATACGTCACAAAAGGGTGTTCCAGTGACGGCAGGCCATCAGGTGGAATTAAGGATTTAATTCAGGTGACATTCCTAAGGTGGTAAAAACCAACGCAGATGATAGTGTCACCTGAGCCTCAAGTGTCAATCTATCATCAAGGATAATGCCCAGATTTTTCACCATAGTAGATGCAGCCAAAGGAGTGGTGCTAAGGAGCAACCCTGTTCTCGATCCGGTTGCACCCACAACCTGCCAATGACCAGGATCATTCACTAGCATTTCCATTTTGTCAGGGTTGAGTTGTGGCCAGCTAGAGAACTCCCAGTTCTGGATCTTGGCCACACATTTGTTAAGCACTTCTGTACCTCTGCGGCGTCATTCATCCTGGGTGCAAATGACATGTACAGCATGTACAGCTGGGTGTCATCTACATAACAGTGAAAGCCTGATCAATACTGTCTAATGATCTCATCCAGGGGAAGCATGCACACTGCAAGCAACAGAGATGATGAAATCGAACCCAGGGGAACTCTACATGGCAGGGGTTTCAGGCAGGAGGAGGAGAAACTCCCCATCACTACCATCTGAACCTTTCTTTTGTCCAGCTAAGCTAACTAAGGCACCCATAAGACAAGATGGAGGAGGGGATGCCCCTCCCCATAAATCTTTCTTTCATCCTGCTAATCCTACTAAGGCACCCATAAGACAAGGAAAAAGGTCATCATAACCCAATGCACCTCAGGGGATGATTGATGCCCCATCCCTATCACTGGCCAGTGCATCATCCTATCAACCAGCTGAACCTAAAAAAACACCATTATGTCTCCACTCAGCACTCAACAAAATCACATGGCACACGATCCAAGCTGGACCGCCACTGAAAGGCACAAAGCAAAAAACAGCAGAAGTGGGAAGCCAGCCATGGCACACAATTTGTATTAATGCTTGCAGTCTAACAAATAAAATCCCAGACCTTAATGCCATGATAATGGAAGCCAGTCTAGATTGGGCTGCGGTAGCAGAGACATGGTTTAGCAGAAGCCACACCTGGGACTTTGCCATCCCAGGGTACATCCTGTTCAGAAGGGGCAGAAAAGGAAAAAAGGGTGGCAGAGTTGCAATATATATCATGGAAGATATCAAAGCCACCAAGTTACAGATAACTCACAACAAGGCTGAGCCAATATGGGTTACCCTTGGAAGAGGAGACAAGACCCCAGTCAGGGTGAGGGTGGTGTTCAGACCACCATCTCAAGATGTAGGAAAAGACAAAGAACTTTCTTGAATACATCCTAGAGATGGCTGACAGAGCTGACAGAGGAGAGCTGCTGCTAGCAGGAGACTTCAATTTGCCAAATTTAAATTGGTCCTCCAACACAGCCACATCAGAAAGAAGTAAGGAATTCCTCATTGCCTTACAGGGGACAGGTCTGACACAGATGGTGACTACTCCCACAAGAGAACAGGCAATCCCGGACCTTGTGCTTACAAACAGCACCAGGGTGTCAGACGTGAGAGGTGGGGTCAATCTGGGTTCCAGCAACCATAGGTCAGTCTGGTTCTCAGTCAACAGTTATAAGGAGATCAGTAACAGTAAACTAAAGATCCTCAACTTATGAAATGCAGACTTCAACAAAATGCAATACTCCTTTAGGAGCATCCATGAAACCATGAGACAGGGGGATGTTGAGGCAAACTGGAGGGATCTAAATACAGCACTGAACCATGGTACATTACAATGTACAAAAGTGATTAGCAAATCCAAAGAAAGAAAGAAACCTCTTTGGTTTACAAAAGAGGTGGCATCAAGAATTAGGGAAAAGAAAAAAGTATTCATGAAATATAAGGAAATTAGGAACGACAATCATAGAGAGGTATACAGAGCTAGCCTAAAAGAGGCAGATAAGGCAATTAGAGGAGAAAAAGCACAAACAGAGGACAGGATTGCCAAGGGAGTAAAAAGAGGTGACAAGGCCTTCTATAGACACATTCACGATAAGAGAAAAACTAAGGGATGGAGGGGGATAGTTCAACTAAAAACAAAAGAAGGACAATATGTAGAGGAAACCACTAAGAAAGCAGTTATAAATGACTATTTCTGCTCAGTATTTACACTGGAACACAACAGAAGCAATCAACACTAGGTAGAAATGGACACAGCACCAAGGAGGCAGACACAAGCCCCTTCACCAGGGAGAAAATCCTCAAGGAGCTAAATAAGTTGAAAACTGACAAGGTCATGGGGTCTGATGGAATACATACATGAATTTTAAAAGAGCTCAGGGAGGAACTTGATGCTCCACTTGCCGAACTTTTCAATAAATCACTGGAGAGTGGTAAAGTGCCTGAGGACTGGAAAGAAGCCACCATGGTACCCTTCCACAAGAGTGGAAGCAAGGATGAGGCAGATAACTACCGCCCAGTCAGCCTCACCTCAATTGTGGGGAAATTGTGGAATCGTTATTGAAGGACAGGACATTGGCATACCTAGAAACTAGTGGGAAGTTAGACACTAAGCAGCATGGCTTTGCAGCTGGAAGTGCATGTCATATAAACATGATTGACTTCTTTATCTGGGTAACAAAAACAGTGGACAAGATGAGGCAGTTGATGTTGTATAGATCTAGATTTCAGCAAAGCCTTCGATTCCATCCCCCACGTGAGGCTTATCAACAAGTTAGAAGATACAGGGGTTGGAGAAACGAATTGCAAACTGGGTACGGAACTGACTCTAGGGGAGAACCCAGAATGTAATGGTGAATGGCTCCCAGTCACAAGAGAGAAGAGTAACCACTGAAGTTGCACAGGGATCAGTGCTGGATCTGACCCTCTTCAACATATTCATTAGCGACATTGCGGACAGTTTGGTGTGGAAGGTGTGTCTGTTTGCAGATGACAACAAGCTCTGCAACAGGGTAGACACACAGAAAGGGGCCTCAATGATGGAAATGGATCTAAGAGTGTTGGAGGAATGGTCAATAACTTGGCAGTTGAAGTTCAACACTAAGAAATGCAAGGTTATGCACCATGGAAAAAATAACCCAAGTAAGGTGTACGCATTAGGTGGTGAACAATTATCTGTTACAGACTTGGAAAAAGACCTTGGGGTCATGGTTTCCAATGATCTGAAGGTGGAAAAACAGTGTGGAAAGGTGGGACAAAAAATCAACAGCATTCTCAGATGCATAGGCAGGGATATCACAAGCAGAAAACAAGAAGTGATAGTCCTACCATACAGACCCTTGGTGAGGCCACACCTGGAGTACTGCATCCAGTTCTGGAGACCTCACCTAAAAAGGTTATAGATCGGTTGGAAACAGTACAGAGAAGAGACACAAAAATGATTCAAGGCTTCCACCAGAAACCCTATGAAGCGATACTTACTGAACTGCATATGTACTCCCTGGAACAGAGAAGAAATAGGGGTGACATGATATAAATGTTAAAATACCTCAAAGGAATCAACTTGGTGAAGGATCAGAGCCTATACAAAGAAAGCAAGGAAACTAGAACTAGAGGCTACAACATGCGCATAATAGGAGGGATGTTTATTACCAACATCAGGAAGTTCTTCTTCACAGAAAGAGGAGTTGAGCCTTGAAACAGGCTGCCACAAGAGGTGGTGGAAGCAAAAACAGGAAATTCAAGCTTTCTTGGGATAGGCATTGCAGTAACCTGAATCAACGATTCTACTAGGGTAGGGGGTATTCATGAGGGCAGACTAGATGGATCACGTGGTCCCCATCTACCAACACATTCTTAAGTTCTTATGTTCTGCACCCTGCCTGCATGAAAGGACTCATACCAGTTGATGACAGTAATGGTGAGTCCACAGAGCTCCCATAGGTGATCCAGCAACACTACGTGGTCCACAGTGTCAAATGCAGAGGAGGAGGAGAATGAAAATTGACTGATCCCCTCTGTGTCTCACCCTGAGGAGATAATTTTGCACTCTGAATAATGCCATTTCAGTGCTGTGCCTGTACCTAAATGCAGACTAGAAGGGCTTATAGATGTCATAGGCCGCAAGGTGTGCCTTGAGCTGCACAGCCACTACTTTCTTGATAACAGTACCCAAGATTGAGAGGTTGGAGGTTGATCTATAATTCACTAAGATGTCAGGGTCAAGAGATGGTTTCTTTTGGAAGGGCCTCACCAGCACCTCTTTCAGGATGCTAGGAAAAAGTCCCTCCAAAAGTGAACACTGGACAATCTCAGCAAACACTGGTCCAATGGACTCAACACATCCCATTAAGAGCTGGGTCATGCTCGGGTCCAGTTCACAGTATGTGGGCTGCATCTTTGAAATCACCTCACATACCTCTGCCACCCCCACTGGCCTAAACTCACTCCAGACAATAGGAGTGCTCTTGGAAATGTACGACTCACCACTGCAGGGTTGCATCTGCCCCATTGAAGAGATCCCAGTTTTAATGGAGGACACTCTGTCAGAGAAGAAGAGAGTGGACTCCTCACACTGAGTGACTGAAACTGCTCTTTTCGGCTGCACGCAGGCAGGATGAAGTACCCTGTCTACAGTTCAAAAAAGCAGAGCTGGTCTGTTCCTCCCTGCAGCAATCTCCCCAGACAGGAACACTGCCTTCTTATGGTTGCTTGTCCTTTGATATTTACCATAGTGAATTCTCAAAGCTAGCTTGTCCTCCTCAGACCACTTGTGGAACTCCAGCACTGTCTTCTTTAGACTTTCAGGAGTAACTAGCTGGTATACACTCCCATCCCCAGCAGGTCTCTTCTATTTCCGGTACAGCACCCCCTGCCTGATTTCTAAAGACTTCCACTGTGACAATAAGGCTTTTATCAGAGGGTTGTCAGGAAACATTGTTTCCCAAGATGCTCCCCCCACTTCGTTTCCAAGTATGCAGGATATTTATGTTGGGGTCCACTTTTTATGCAGCCATTAGCTGCTCCATAGTCCATGCCTGTAAACCTGCCCCAGAGATATCTCCAGTTGTCTAAGAAGTATTTAGTACTCTACACAATTTCAGCCCTTGAGAATACATATGAGGTATTCACCCACTTATCTCATACCTGACCCTATTCCCAAAATCCCATCACCTTCGCTTTAATCTTTCATTACTGTCTTATTTTGTTCCTTTTATTATAACCCAGTTTCTTTGGCTCACTGCTTTGTATATATGTGAATATTCTTGCATCTGTTCATTTTTAATGCCTTTGTTTTTTATATTCACTCTGTATCTTGTATTTGTGTAAAAATTGTACCTTCATATTGTTATGACCAATCAGGTCCATCTTGTAAATGAGCTGTGCTCAATGATGCTCGCCTGAATAAATAAAGATTTTGATTGATTGATTGATTGATTGATTGATATGAGGTTCTTCCTCCCCCTCCTTCAGCCTTAGCTACTTTTCAGCCAATTGTGAGGTCTTTTGTGGTGACCCCAAGCTTCACCCAACAAGCTTGGTGAAAGTGCACTTCCCTGAATCCTGGTCTGTTCCCCCACAGCTATCTGAGACAGGCCTTCCAGGTTTTGCTTGTATTTCCAATGGTGCTGCTACTTATGCCCATTTTGACTACAGTACCAGCACTGGATGGGGGAGGTGGGTCTTTCCCTAAGCCAGACTGCAGTTCTTTTTTTGTTTTGTTTTAAGATTATTCCCTGTGCTACCCAGCATTCATTTTAGCCCTTCCAGCAATTCCTCAACCCAGGTTTTCCCCTTCTCAACATACTTGGAGAAGGTTGCATACTCACTATGGTCATATTCACCCAGGTCATTAGGAATTACTTTTACCACTGCTAGTTCCATGACCAGACTGGTGTGTTGACACAGGGGTTGACTCCTCCACCATGATGTCCAGCACAGCAACAGCTTTCGCCTGAATGAGGTGAGTCACTGTGCTGGTGAACAGCAGACACCGGCGGTACAGCTTCCGGTGTTGCACCCCCTCCCCCCAGTTTAAGTCTGACTCAGAGTTGAATATCTAGAGACCGGGGTGTGTGGGGAGCGGAGCCCCCCACATTGGGGGTTTGGAGGGTGCAGGCTCCCAATAGACAACAAATGCCAGCACTGCAGATGTCGCAGTGCCACAGTAAAACCAACAGGACTAGGATACCCTTCCCCTTTGGTCTACCCTACTTGGCCCCTCCATCTTCCTGAGGATTGGCTGCTATCTCCTTCTTTGCTGAGCTGCCTTGAGATATAATTCCAGCTCCACTGTATATGGGATCCTTGCAGTGACCGAGGTTTATGTTACCAGACCTGTACTGCTGATTTGCTTCTTGCAGTGAGTCAATAAGCCAGTCTATAGTAAATTGATTGTGGAGCTCTGGGGGGGGGGAGGCATCTGCATTTCCCAGTTGTGGGAGTCTCTGCAGATCATCTGCTGGTTCCAGGAGAGCTTCCTTTCTTGCTCATCTCCTCATTCTGAGCTGTGACCTTGCCAATTCAGTTTGGTGGCCTGCCCCGTACTATATTTCTAGGGCCTGCTCTGAGTCCTCATACCTCTACCTTCTATCCAGATAGAGGTTGTACTGCACCTAGTAACAGGGTTACTGGTGTACAGTGGGACTGTCTCTAAGATTAGTGGGTGACCTGATTAGGCAGTAGGGTGTATCTTGGACTAGGGGGGAACCTGGTGGCTCACCCAAGGAAACCTATTTGGAAGGGGATGGAACCACAAGTCATTAGGGCCGGCATCTTTGGGAGGGTGGTGGGGTGCACAGGGTGTGGAGCAGCCATGATACTGGACTGGGCTTGGAAGTTCGGTGGTTGCCCAATGTGCTACCAGCTGGCACAGCTTAGGGAGGAGGTTGCAGGGATTAGGAGACAGCTGGGGAAGGGGCGGTATGGTTAGGGAAGGGGCCGATCTCCCACGTGGTACCTAAGCACTGGGGGCGGGGCATAGGGAAAGGGGAGGCAGGAGAATACCTTAGGGGTCACATAGGGACCCTGGCAGAGGGGTCCAAAAGGACACTACCAAGGAAGCAGGCAGGTAACTGGGGACCCTCACAAAGGAGGGACAGAGGGACAAATTCTCAGGGAAGTAGGCAGATGGCCAGGGCTGGACCAAGGAAGCAAGGCGGGGAGGTGGATCAGACCTTACACTCAGTAACCGCTTCAATTCTCTTCTTCTGCTCGAGGATGAGGGGGTGATGTAGCCACGACAGGGGTGGTTAGAGACGGAAAGGGAGTGGGGGGCAGAAGGCAGGGGCCAGATAGCAGGAAGAACAGGGGGGGACCTGGAATGCAGGAAAATGGGGGGAGCAGTGAATCAGAGCAGGAGGAGCAGGGGGAAGAGGGAGGAAAGCGCAAGGAGAAGGACCAGTTGGGAGGAAAGGTAAAGGAGAAGGACCAGAAATACAAGGAAGATTCAGTAAAGGGAGCTGAGGGTTTACGCCAGGGGAACACGACGAGCAAGGAGGAACTAAATGGAGACAGGAAGGAAGGGGGGACGAGCCAGGCTAGTTTAGCAGATGGGGGAGAAGGACCAGTCGCGAGCAGTGAGGGGGAATTAGCAAGGTACAGAAGGATACCTAGGAGGAGGAGAGGCAGGATTGAGGAGGGGTGGCCATGGTAAATAAGGAGGATGTGGCACCCAGATAGGGGAGGAACAAGGAGCCGCTGGGTGGAGGGGCCGAGAAAGGATGAGGGACATGGAAGGGGGAATGGAGGAAAAGGAGGGTCAGAGTGCTCCTGTTGGGGTTCTATGATCAGGGGTATCAAATGGGATAGGGAGGGAGAAGCCTGGCCAGTTAGAACAAGATGCTTCCCTGGACTAACGGTGCACACGGCTAAGCACGAGGTATATCAGCTGGCAAAGGATTGTGGGGGTTTCCAGGACATACTGGTCCACCTGGGTACAAATGACATTGAGGGAAATAGCGAGCTAGAGATACAGGCAAGATTCGGGGAGCTTGCCAGGGTCTGTCATGACATAGGATGCACTGTTTCCTTCTCAGAAATCCTGCCGGTGCCAAGGGCTATTGGGGAACATAAAAGGAAGATTAGGGAGATAAACCAGTAGCTCAGGAAGTGGTGTGAGGCCAGAGGGTATGGGTTGATGGGGGATTGGGGGGAGACCTGGGAGGATAAGGAGCTGTATGCTAGAGATAGACTCCATCTCAATTTGGAGGGGAAGGGAATCCTTAAGTTGAAAATAGAGGGGTTCATTGGTGAAAAGTGGGGTTTAAACTTGTGAAGGGGGGAGGGATGGGAGAAAAGGCTGTCAAGGGGGTGCCGATAAAGGAAGGACTCTGTCTTCACCCCCCTGGGGAGCTGGAGGATTGTGGGAAAAGGCAACTGGCAAAGTGCAGACCAGGGGAAAACAAAATCCACATGGGAACACGAGCAGGGGAAATGGAACTATAGGGAAAGGGTGGAAGGTAGTCCTGCTAAATGCCAGGAGCTTGGGCAATAAAATGCCTGAGCTCCAGGCGATGCTAACTGAGGGAGCAGTGGATGTGGCAGTGGTCACTGAGACTTGGGCCACTGCAGGACACGACTGGGACCTGAACCTGGAGGGTTACACTATGTTCAGGAAGGACAGGGGGGAGGGAAGGGGAGGAGGGGAAGCAATGATAGTCAAAAACTACATTGGCATAGGGGGAGTAGAGGAGGCGGAGGGAACCGTGGAGGTGATTTGGGTCACCTTGATAACAAGAGGGGCAAGAGAGTAAAAATAGGAGTGGTGTATAGACCCACTGCCCTGGCGGAGGAGCTAGAGGACAGTCTGGTGGCAGACGTTGGGAGACACTGCAGACTGGGCAGAGGAACGGTGGTGGGGTTGGGGGACTTAAACATGCCAGGAACAGACTGGGAGACTATGACATCCTCTGTGACCAGGGAACAGAGGTTGTTGGATGTCTTTCAAGACGCGTTCCTAACTCAGCAGGTGAGGGAACCGACCAGGGAGGCGCGGGTACTGGATGTGGTCCTGGCAGACAGTGACCAGATTGGGGGCCTGGAGGTAAGGGACCCATTGGCGGGGAGTGACCATGCCACGGTCTGGTTCTGCCTGGACCTAGGAGGGGTAGAAGGCTGCACAAAGACGGAAGTAACCGACTTCAGGGGGGTGGATTTAAAGGAAATAGGAAGGATCTTTAAGGAGCATTTGGATGGGATTGGGTCAGACATGGATGCTGATAGTAGGTGGGAAATCATCAGGAGAGGGGTGCAGGATGCTACCAGCACCTGTGCAAGAGTAAGACAAAAATGCGGTAGGGCCCAAAAACCCTGCTGGTGGACCAAGGAGGTCCAGAAGGTGGTGCAGGGAAAAAAGGCAGCCTATAGGCAATTCAAGTGCTCAAGGAGTGAAAGGGATCGAGGGGAGTACGAGCTGATGGCTAGAAGGGCCACTAGGGTGGTGAGGGTGGCTAAGGCAAGGAAGGAGCAGAACCTGGCCAGGGAAATTAGGAGAGGGAACAAGGGGTTCTTTAGATACATTGGGGAAAAACGAAGGGTGAAGGGGCAGATTAGCAGGATTAAATCAGGGGAGAGATGGGCACAAGACCCGGGGGAGCAGGCTGAGGTACTAAATGAGTACTTCACCTCAGTTTTCACCAAGGAAAATGGGTGCTGCATCATACATGGAGGAGAGAGATACTGAGGAGGGGGACCCCACCGATCGGCAGGTCTAGGGAGAGGGAGAGGCATCACTGGCAGGAGGGGAGGCAAGCAGGGAGAAGAGGTACCGGAAGTGGAAATCACAGCAGAGAGAGTGAGGGAAGCCCTCAGCTCCCTTAAGATGGAGAAAGCACCGGGGCCGGATAAATTACATCCCAGAGTGCTGAAGGAACTTGCGGATGTCCTGGTGAAACCCCTGGCTTTTCACCCACCATCTCTCTGAGGACAGGGTGGGTGCCCCAGGACTGGAAGGTGGTGCATATAGTGCCTATCCACAAGGGGGGATCAAGGGAGGTGGCAGGGAACTACAGGCCTGTCAGCCTGACATCGGTGGTGGGCAAGGTGATGGAGGGCATTGTCAAGGAGAGGCTAGGGGGGACCTGGATAAGTCAGGGTGCCTGGACGATAGACAGCATGGATTCATCCCGGGAAATCGTGTCAGACAAACCTGGTGGAGTTCTATGACTGGGTGACGAAGTGCCTTAGACCTGGGTAGACCAGTGGACGTCCTCTTTCTAGACTTCAGCAAGGCATTTGACTCTGTTCCTCACATGGGCCTGTTGGATAAGCTGGGAGAAATGGGGTGGGGAGACCAGATGATCAGATGGATAGCAATTGGCTCCAGGACCGGACCCAGAGGGTCGTAGTTGGTGGGATAGCCTCATCCCAAGGAGGGTCATTAGTGGGTCCCACAAGGATCAGTCCTTGGGCCCCTTTTGTTCCAGCCTACGTCTCTGACATAAGGACAGGAATCAGGAGTGAGATGAGTCTCTTTGCGGATGACTCGAAACTGGGGGCGGTGGTGGATGGGGAGGAGGGGAGGGTGGCCCTACAGGGGGACCTGGAGGCTCTGGAAAGATGGTCTAGAAAGTGGAAGCTGAGGTTCAATGCAGGGAAATGCAAGTTACTCCACCTGGGGGCCAGAAACCCGGGCCAAGTGTACACCCTGGGGGAATGCTACAAGTCTCGATGGCTGAGAGAGACCTGGGGGTGGTGGTGGATGTCAAGATGAACAACTCTGAGACTTGTAGGAGGGCAGCAGCCAAGGTCAACAGGATTCTGGGATGCATCGCTAGGGGGATCACCTCCAGAAGGAGGGAAGTGATACTCCCTCTGTATAACTGCTTGGTGAGGCCGCACCTTGAGTACTGCATGCAGTTTTGGAGTCCACACTTAAAGAGGGACATTAACCTCCTGGAGAGGGTCCAGAGGAGGGCAACCAAAATGATTTGGGGCTTGGGGGACAGGACCTATGAGGAGAGGCTCGAAGAGCTAAATATGTACACATTGGAAGAGAGAAGGGACCGGGGGGACATGATAGAGGTCTTCAGGTACATGAAGAGGGTAAGTCGGGGAGGAACAGTCAGGGTGCTTCGAAGGAAGGAGGAGGGGGCCACTAGAGGGCATGGGTGGAAGCTGGAGGGAGAAGATTCAGGGGAGAAAGGAGGAGGTGCTACTTCACTGAGAGGGTGGTGGAGCCATGGAATGCGCTGCCTAGGGGGCTGGTGGAGGCAGAGACAGTGAAGGGGTTCAAGGGGGTGGGACAGATACAGGGGAAGGGTTCTGGAAGCAAAATCCAATGCAGCAAGAATATCCAGAACTGGGAAGGGAGAAGCCAGAGAAGGCGAGGGGGGCAGTAAGGTCAGCAACCAGGGTGGGGGCTGACCAAACGAGCAGACACGAAAGACCGTTAGGCCTATTCTGCTGGCATTTTAGTATGTTAGTATAGGTTCTGTAGTATGTTGAGTGCTGGCCCTGCTAAGTTGGCTGCTAGGGAGCTCCCCTTTTGTTCATCTGATCAGTCATTCATTTGGCTGACAATGTTAAACTTGGCAAGGTATGCTTCCCAGGGTATCTTACCATCGAACACAGTGGACTTCTGTACTGTGTGGGTTCCATTGCCTTGGTTCATTGTGTGGATTCTTCCTACTGTGGCTGGCACCATGGTATTTCTGGTAGATGAAGTCATGGATTCTTCTTTCATTCTAGTATTTTCCAGTGCTCCCTGCAGTTCCAGGAGGCTGATTCTTCTTTCCAGAGGCTCCTGGACCTCATCCTGCACCTCTCTGTTGGCAGAATGCTGGCAGTCAATCTTCTTATCCAGAGACTCCCGTACACACACCAGACCATGGTCCACTTGTTCTTTGACCATTTTCAATTCTTGGAATGCCTCTGTTCTTACATTGTCCAGGACTGCATCCATCTCAGCCACTCATTTTGATAGTCCAGAAACTGACTCTTTAATCTACTTCTGTGTATCTCTTCTAAGGGCCTTTACTTCACCTTGCAGAGTGACCCCCACTCCAGCTGTGCTGCCTTCAGTGCATCCTCCACCTCAGCTTCCATCCTGGCCCAGCTTGCTTCCAGGTCAGTCTTCTGTCTTTCTTGGCTTGCCTGTAACTTTTGATCTTGACTGGCCAGGAATTCCCTCAGTTCCAAGTCTGTACCTGAGGTCTCCATGCTGTTGTTGATGCTGCCACTCCTTTGCTTTTATACACGGTGCAAATCTCATCCCACCTCTGACACCAGTGTTATAAATAGGCTTGTTGCACCACCCTGAGCATTGGAGTCAGTGTCAGTGACTCAGCAGGTTGCGCACTAGCCTCTAAGGCTGGAAGATCAGAAGGCTGTGGGTTCTATCTCCACTCCAGGCACTTGGGTTAAATCCTAATACTTACACTGTAGTGCAGCATGAGGGAGGTGCTGCACTCCTGAGGTGTTGTCTTTCAGATGAGGTGTTAAACCGAGTTCCCATCTGCCTGTTAAACATCCCATGGCACTTCTCGAAAACAGTAGGGGCATTTTTTATTGAAAATTCGAAACAAAACATAAAATGCATTACTTCATGTAAGCATCAGAAACAAAACCATAATATAACAAACAGCATTCCCTCATACTCACCACACATACCCAACAATGTGGTTTGTCAAGAGAAACTTAGCATATATAATGAAAGAAGAAAAATTTCAGGGAGAAAAAGGGAAAAAAGAATATACTGTACATATTTTTTGTTTTAAATGGGTTTTAAAAACAAAAAAAATTAAAAAAAATAAAAACAATGAAAAAGAAAACTTAATTTAACCCACGTATACTTTCATAGTGGTAAACACCTCAATTCCACCCAAAAATTCATAATCCAGTCTCATAATATTATATTAATATGACAGTAGGGTTCATAGCTGAGTACCCTCACTGCATTAGAATAATGTAATACCACTGTATATTACCTAACTTATCACCTGCATCAGTCCTTTCCACAGATTGTTTACTGACACGATTGAACATTTCTGAACATCCTTATTATACACTTCCACACATGCTGCTTCAATCAGTTTACTAACTGCTAAGTATGCCATAAGTTGCTGCTGTGTAACATATTGGCTTCTAGCTTGCCACAAGTAAAATTTGATACATCAAAAAAAGCTTCCAGAGGGCTTCTATTATAAGCTGCACGCCTACCATCATAGTGCCCTAGGACTACTTGCTCATAAGTTAATCTAGTTAACCATGGCAAGTTCTACCTATATGGTAAAAAAGACCAAAGCTGAGTTGAAAAACAACATTCAAACAGAAAATGTATCGTTTCCTCTGGAGCAAGACAATCCGTATAAGGACACTCTCTTTCTTTGAAAGCCTTATACTTTAAATTTCCTTTAATGTTTAATCTACCGTATGTACATAGCCATAGATTATCCTACATTCAAACTGGAATTCTAGTTTTGTTCAGTTGGGAAACTACACCAGAAACCTTGGCTGGAGAACAAGAATTAAATTCAGGAGTAGCTGGACCTGTCTGTCCCAGAATTGTTTAATATAGTTCTTTTCTTGTAGAATTCAGACTCTGTGATTTTGTTACCTGCCATATATAAAATTTCCTTAATGTAGACTTCATAAAAGTTGGTACTTTCATGTTAGGTAAAGACTTCACTGGTTCTTCCTGCCAGTAGCTCAGATAACCTCTCATCAAGAATTTACGCCACTATTCCTCTCTGTCTCTATTTCCAGCTGGTAATAACAGCTTTTTAATATTCCCTATAAAAAAAATAACGTGAAAAGAAAACTGAAGGATGTACTGTAACATTCCCACTCCCCCTTGTTGCCTAGGTAAATATGTAAGTTCCTTTTTAATGGGGTTAAGCCTATTCCCCCATAACATCTGGGAAAAAAAATAATATAAATTCTGGTTTCTAAACTAAAAGGAATGGGATATATCTACCCTACATGTAATAATAGGGGTACTAAAAACTGTTTCATGATAAATATCATTTTTGCTTACATAGTAACCAGCTTTTCCATTTGTCTACTCAGCAGTCACAATTCTGTATAGCTTCTGTTGTCATGTCTCCTTCTCCAAAATAGATACCCAGGATTGTAATTGGATTTGTAGATATTGTAATCCTGCTACACTAGTGACACTTATCGGTTTGCCTGGTGGTAAACCCCACACTTTTCTTTATATTCAGGACAGCACCTGACACTGTTCCACAGTGATGTTATTCCTGAATTGCTAGTTTCACACTCTCTTGAGATGTGACCAAAAGACTAAGGTCATCTGCATAGACAGAAAGTTTAGTTTCAGAATCCTGTCCTGGTATCTGCAGCCCATGAATCAAATGGTTTGCTGCAAAATGTCCGATGCATGTCTCAAACACCATCATATATAGTAATAGACTTAATGGGCATCCCTGCAGTACTCCCACCTTCAAGGCTAAGGGTAGCCCTAAAGTTCCTCCTATCAGGTGAAACGCAGATGCTCTATTATACAAGGTTTGGATACACCGTACTATCCTCTCAGGAATTTTATATTGATGTAAAATGGTGTGTTACTCTGTCAAAGGCCTTGCTTTGGTTGAGTGATACCAAAAAGCCAGATAAATTATTTCCTTTACAATATTCATAACTAACCCTAATCAACCAAAGATTATCTTGTATTTTATGACCAGGCACCCCACAAGTCTGTGCCTGATGTAAAAAATCTGATAAATGGGGTCGGAGATGGTCATGGATTAATTTACCCAATATCTTCCAATCTGTATATAATAGGCAGATGGGCCACCATTTTTTTTATTAATGTCTTATCTCCAGATTTAAAAATAAATGTTATCAATCCTTGTGTAAAATCTTCTCTTATTATATGTTGATCTATGATATCATTTTATACTAATAGTAAAAGTTCTGTCAATTCTTCTTGAAAAGTTAAATAAAACTCTAAAGGTAACCCATCCTGCCCAGGGGAGACATTTTTTCTCATCCCCTTAAGAACTAATATCAGTTCATCATGACTAAATTGAGTGTCCAGATGCTGCAAAGTCATATCATCCAGCTGAGGACTATATTGTTTTATGTAAATGCGCATACTAGAGTCGTCAGGGAGAAGTTAACTAGGATCTGCGGCCTATCCTGTCGGTAGGGAAATGGGCAGACTAGATGGGCCTAGCGGTCCTTATCTGCCGTCAAAGTCTATGTCTATGTTTCTACGTTAAGTGAATTGTTAAAGGAATCCAGTTAATCATGTACAATGCATTTCAAGTCACATGAAAAACCTTTTACCATATCATCAGTATCTTTTAAAGCTGTAATACAGGAATTCTCTATTCTGGTTTTGCAGGCCTCACAGGGGTCTCCTAAAGGGATCTTTGTAGTTCCATACTGTAATGCAGCTGTAAGTGTAGCTGCCCTATCATATTGATATATTTTAATTTGATTTTTAACCTGTGTAATTTGAGTACTGTAATCATGTGTAATGGTATTAACTAATGAGTATAAGTACTGTAATTGTTGACGTAAAGATAAATAATGTAAGAACTTTTTGTTTTGTTGTTGCTTACCATATTTTATAAAACATTTTTGTATTGCTTTTTTAGTGTTCTCCCACCATTCTTCAATGGTATCATATAGACATAATACTATACTCCAAGCCCAAGAGTCCTCTAATACAGTTCTGGACTATTTAATCCTGTAATAATGCAATGTTCAATTTCCATCCACCCTCTGGGGCATGTAATGCCTCCTGAACGTGTACCTTAAGTAATAGCGTGGAGTGATCTGAGAACTCAGTAGGAAGTACTTAGAAATCCACAAATTGTACATTAGAAGAGAGAAACCAATAATCTAGTCTAGATGCCAGTCAACCTCTAACATATGTTTTATCTAATTTATGGGGATATGATAATTTAGCTTCATTTTTCATGCCAGCTACCTTAAGACAATTTCTGTAGTGCATGGGTGTCACAATACACTTTTTACTAGGACATCTAGGGGGCAATTAGAATATCCTCCTACAAAAACCTGTGTGGTGGTAATCAGAAAAGGCTTTAATGTTTTAAATAATTCTACCCTGTCTGCTTAACTTTCCAGACTATAAACCACAACAAATCTACAGGCTTTGCTTTCTAACAGGCCATCTAAAATAAGCAAATGAACAGGTATAATATCCATTAATTTTTGTAAAGTAAACTGTACACCTTTAAAGAGAATCCCCACATTATTGAGGCCAAAGGACCAATAGGATGGCCCCACAGCCAAGATTTTTTACATTGATTTACCACAGCAGAAGTATTTAACCAGGTTTCCTGTAGAAAAATAACATTAACAGCTTGTTGCTGGAGGAAAGTAAAGACTGCTTTTCTTTAACCCCCATTGAGAATGCTACAAGCATTAACCGTGTCAAAGGTGAAGGGTCCGCTAGGCATGATTGTTTAAGAAAAAGGCCATCAGTCCTGACTATCTCCTATGTGTTTCTTCTTCTTTCTCTTCTTTCTGTCCTCTTCCCATTCAATTGGAGGAAGGGAATTTGATGAAATGTCAGATTCTGAACCTTCCATTCCAGATCCTCCCCAATACTTTTGTTTGGAAAGCGCCTCATATTTATTACTAAGGACAGTATCAGGAAAAGAAGAAGTCTGTAATCTGGCACTTCATCATGTCACAGGGTAGTCCAAGATTGCTGGGGTGGTGGTGGGGGCAGAATTTCTTGATTTTCAGAACCCACACAAGCCGTGGATCCCCGCTTGACTTCTGTTTGCTGGTGGGGGTGGGGGTGCATGAAAAATGTGTTGATCAGTGAGTGTTTTTTGAGAGGCTAGTTGATCCTGTTGTGGTTCTTCTCTCATCTATTCCTGATCAGTTCCATTAGGTGTTGGAATCTCAGGGCCTTCTTGTGGCATAGCATCACCATTTTTATTCTCCATTTCCTTTCTCATGGGTTCTTGACATAGGGCCTCAGGGTGACCTTCAGCTTTCCTTTGTGCACATTATAATATTGTATCTTGGTTAACCCTGTCTGGTCTATTATGAGCTGCTCATGGGCACTTGAGAAACACATGGCCTCTAGCATCACAGAGATTGCAGCGTGTCACATTTCTGCACTCTGTGCTAATATGGTTATACTCACCACAAAGAATACATCTGAGCTTATCACGTGAGCTGGCTAGGTGAGTCCGTTCACCACATTTATGGCAGGCTTTAGGCTGACCGGAGTAAAAACACACACCATACTCCATTCCTATAAGAAAACTGTTAGGCAGATGAATAATACCTGTATCATTTTGTCGTAGCTTGATTTTAAAGTGCCATCCACCTGTCCAGAATGATTCCAAATCAATTATTGGTTCAGGGGTGCTGAGAACATTGCAGCGTTTTTGAAGCCAGTGATGAATATCTCCTATGTTAATGCTTTCAGTTCTAAACATTATAGTCACTGTTTTTATCACCGGTTTGGTCAAAGGGATGACCATGAAAGGTGTCCACAAAGGGGAAAACCTTTTCTGATTATACAATGTCCAAAATTTATCCAGCCTGTGAGCAGTATGAAAACTAACATCAAAGTTTTCTTCCCCTGATATGTGAATCAGGGCATTAATGTCAGCAGGGACAAGGATTCTTTAATAAGATTTTTCCCCACATATTCCCTATCTGGGAAGAGCTCCAATCCTCCCTTATATCTAATTTGCACAGCATGTATGCATGGTATAGGGGATGATTTATCAAAAGAGATCAGAAAATCGTGTTGAGCATGGTGGGTGTTGAGTATCATTCCTAGCATCAGGCCCATGGGTTGCACTACCCAGTTCATCTCTTGATCCGTTCCTGTGTTCTGCTCTCTGTCCTCTATTAGGTGAAGGCCCTTCTCCCTTTGAACCAGTATCAGACTCCATTGTAATATTTCTACTGTTCATATGCACCCTTCCATCCTCACGTTCTACAGGCTGGTGTCCTAAAGGCACTACTGTTATATCTGTTAATGGCTGCTCTGATGTTCATCCTCCTGAACCCTGTGTTGTTAAAGGATTGTCCTGCAATATCTGTGACCCATTGTGTCTAGCCCTGTGTCCACCATTTTAGTTTGTTTTTTAATATTTACCAAGTCAATATTACAGTTCTGGGTTTTATCTCTGTGATTAATGACGTGTTCCATTTGTACACTACTGACCATGTTGAGCTCCACACTGAAGGCACACGCAGATGTGACATCCCTCTGGCCCCTATCTCCTTGACCAGTGCCAGCTCCTTCCTTGAGTTACTCATTCTGAGCCTCTGTTTGTTCATTTGAAAGTTCAAAAACTGTGTTGGAGACCCACTTACCCGAAGCATCCTGCCACCAACCAGAATTTTGCAGGGCCGGCTCTGGTGTCCATGTCTCCACTGTCACATCTGGGGTACAGATTGAAAAAGCTTTCTTTAATATTTCTCTGGATGGTTGATGATCCTCGATAATTTCACCAGCTTTAGTTAGCGAAGGGCCTGCATGTCCTTCCAGTAATGCTTTGGTCTTCCATCTCTTTTTTCTAATCTCTTTAGATGTTTTCTGCATCTGGCATCTGGATCATGCACCAGGCCTTGTAGCCACACTCGGTCCCTGCCTTTTTGCATCTGTCTCCTCCATTGTCATAACCACATCCCATAACTCCTCAGAAGCAGTATCCATCTCTGAATCAGTGTCATCATTATCCAAAGTAGTCATTTCAGTCACAATGTCCAACTCCTGTGAATATGCAGCATAAAGTAAACAATCCATGCCAATTATTGTTGCTTCACTAGGAATAATTGCAATGTCATTTTCCTGGCTTGACTCAGCTGGGAGGGAGAACTGCTCCCCAGCTTGCCTCACCTCCTCCTCCTCCTCAGCCTCACCAGGAACCTTCATCTTGGAAATGGGCTGACAGTGCCCTCTAACCAAGAGTAGGGGAATGTTTTAGTAAAATACACAACATAAGTACTAACAACAATTAAGTCAACACATCAAAATACAATGAAAGTATTTATGTCAAAAAGAATTAAATATTCTTCAGGTACAAACAAACAGTTGTTCAAACAAAAATAACACTGATGCTATCACCTTTATCCTATTTCTTCTTTCAAAAATGGTCCTGTTTTCCATATACACATCCATAATGCGTTATTTAAAATCTGTTTCTCATATTTACGTTGCATATTTAATTCATATTCCAATATTTGGAACAGTTGTTCTGATGTCTGATTTATTTGTTGTAATAGAAGCTTGACTGGAGCTTGCCATATAATGCATTTAATACAGGACAATATTAGTCTAAATACTCGCTTTTCAACTTTTAAGCCTTGTAAAGAGTACCCCCCTACTATTTTCTCATAGGTTAATTTTGCCCATTTATGCTCTTTTCAACGTATTGCCAGTTGAGACCAGAACTGCTTTACAAATGGACAAAGTAACAGAAAATGATCCATAGTCTCCTCTTTTGCTATACATATACTTCATGGACACACCCTTTCCATCACACTTTTGTTTCTGGCAT
This sequence comes from Neoceratodus forsteri, assembly GCA_016271365.2. Classification (NCBI taxonomy): domain Eukaryota; kingdom Metazoa; phylum Chordata; order Ceratodontiformes; family Ceratodontidae; genus Neoceratodus; species Neoceratodus forsteri. The sequence goes on from CM028129.1 coordinate 468,479,524, forward strand.
TCGCCTTAACACTCAACTGTCCATGGCAGATCAACCAAGTGGTATCCCACATTCATGGGGGAATTAATTTATCTGTTAATAATATCTGCATCTTTTTATAATTATTCTCTGGTACTCCTTTATATATTGGACTAATTATAAACACTTGTTCTTGTATATGTTGACATATAAATTTTCTGGTTTTATTGACTATCTGATTCTTTTCTAATTTCCATTTTCTTAATTTAGTTATTGCTGGTTTAACAAATTCTGGACTATGTATATTCCTTATTTTAAGGGCCATCTGCTGGTTCCAGGCCTGAAAAAAAAAGGATGTGTCCATGAGGCAGCAAATAGTGACCATAAAGCTGTTCTGGGAATATCTGGATCTCTCAAATTCCTACTAAAAAACATATTGTAGAAAAAAGATATTGGATTAATTAAATTTAGTCCACTTTGTTTGATCATAAGATATAGTGCTTCCCACTTAATAGGGTTCAATCTACTCCCCAATATAACCTGAAATACTAAACTAAGCATTGTTACCTCATATGCTGGGGGAAGAGGGCATATAACACTTAAATAAGTAAGAATAGGCAGTAGAAAATTTTTACAATCAGTACTTTTTTCTTTTTTGTTTGCTGCCATGCTTTCCACACTTGAACTTTTTGTTTTGCATAATTTAACTTTTTTCCCCATTTTAGTTCACTGTCATTTCCTCTCCCAAAATAAATCCCTAGAATTTTAAGAGGTTCTTTTGTAACTGGGATATTACCTAGTGAATTTATATGTTATGTGGTGTCACTTAGTAAATATATTGCACTTTTGTGTTTATTCATTTTGGCACCTGCTAAGGTAGAATATCTTTCCACCATTTCCAACACCCTTTCCCCTGAATCTTGATTGGCTATACATAAACATAAATGATCTGCATATGCATAAGTTTTAAGTTCAAAAGCTCCATCCCTTGGAGATATACCTCTAATATGTTCATCCTGATTTATAAACCTTAATAAAGGGTCTAGACTGAAAATATATAGAAGGGGACTTAGTGGGCACCCTTGTCGCACCCCATGTGTCACTGGGACATAAGACCCTAAATGGCCATTAATTAAAGGAACAGTTGTAGCTTGTTTATAAATCATTTTTATCCATTCACAACATTTATAGGGACTACCATATGCTCTTAAAACCTGTATTATAAACTGATGGGGAACTCTATCAAAGGCTTTTTGTTGATCCAATGACATTAAATATCCTGCTATCGGATTGTCTTTTCCCTACTCCACTAATTCTCTAATTAGCATATGGTTGTTATAAATGTTTCTACCTGCTACTGTTCATGTCTGAGTTGTCGAAATTAAACATGGGGATACTGTAGACAGTCATTTATACAATATTTTAATTAATATTTTTGGGTCTGAGTTTATTAAACTTAAAGGTCTCCAATTACCTAAGTTACAGTGTTCATTATTTTTATGAATGAAAATTTGTACAGATGTACATAAATGAAAATCTATTTTAATATTTAACAAAATCCAATTGAAAACCTCCACTAATATATCCAATAGTATATCTTTAAAATGTTTATAAAATTCAGATGTTAGGCCATCTAACCCTGGGGAAGTGTCATTTTTTTTTAATGTTTTAATAGCACAATCAATTTCTTGTTTACTAATTGGATCTTGTAATACATTCAGTACTTCACTGGGGCAATAGGGAGGGATAAGAAAAGTAATAACTCCTTCATTCTTCCTTCATCTAGCTGAGGAGTAGGGCTGTGAGAATACCTTAATTCGAATATTCAGCAGAATATTTGTTATTCGGCTGCCAAACATTCTGTATTAGGCTGAATATTCGTATTCAGCAAAGCCCTAAAAAACAGAACAAAAAATTACCCCCAACAAAGGATCCCAGTAAAATCATATATCCCCTGCCACCCCACCACCCTCTTTCTTACCTAGCACCAACAATTTTTTAATTCTTTTGTTCATGGGTGACCGGCGCAAACCACCCACCTCCATGACCATCCCCTGTCTTGTAAAATGGCATAAGGTAGCCTGAAGAATAATCCCTCCACTACCCCCACACTGTCAGTACCCTTCTCCCATCCAGCAGCACCTGCAATTTTTAATTATTTTGTTCACCTTATTTAAAAATAAGCAAAAAACTAATGGGGACTGGCACAACCTGCCTGCCTCCTTGGCCAGCCCCATCTTGTAAAATGACAGCTTGCCTGAAGAGTAATCCCTCCCCACCCACCACAAAGTCATCAGCATTCAGCACCATTTTCCCATCCCCCCCCAGCACCCAAGTCTCCTTATTAGACAATCATCACCAGTCCAGCATAACCTCCTTTCTATTACTGCTGATGTTTTCAATGGTTTGAAAGCCGATGCACCTTGTTAGCGTAAACCCAGCAGATCGCATGATCTGCTGGGTTTACTAAGCAACCGCAGCTGGGCTTTCATTCATTGGAAGGCAGTCAGCAGTGGAGGAAGGAGGATTGGCTGGACTGGTGGTGATAGCCTAATAGGGTGCTGAGGGGGATGGGAAAAGGGTGCTGATGACTGTGTGGGAGGTGGGGAAGGATTATTCTTCGGGCTAGTAACTAATACCATTTTACAAGATGGGGGACAGCCGTGAGACAGGCTGGTTGTGCCTGTCCCCCATTATTTTTTTTTTTTAAGCAGGTGAATGAATATTATAATGAACAATATTTGAAACATCAACAAATTAACAAATTGCAGGTGCTGGGTTGGTAGCAGTGTGGGATTGCTAGAGGGTGGAGGGACTGGAATACAGACTGTACTGTTTTTTTTTTTGGCTGGGGAGGAGAGTTGGGGTTTCTTTTGTTTGGGCTATGCAGGGAGCTGTGCTGAATACGAATACCTCCCAAATAGTCCTCTGTTTAGGAAGGGTGTCTGAATATTCAGAAGCCCTAATGTTCATGGTATTCAGAAATTAATATTTGGCCCCTGCACAGCTATACTGAGGAGTAGTATATATCTGTTCAAGATTTCTAGAAATTTCTTTCAATATGTCCTGAGTTGCAGTTAAGGTTTTACCTTCCTGATCTTTAATTTATGTCATGTTCCTATCTGCTATTCTCTTTGTGCTTGAAATAAAGGGATCTCCAAAACCACTTTTGCCTGGGGAACAAATCCTATATTCTAATAAAATTGAAGAGGATATAGAATACTGGATATTTTCCATCTCTTTTTTAATATTGTTCATCTGTGATGTAAGATTATTCCTTTGTGTGTTAACGGCACCATATAACTTATGTAATTGAGATCACAAAAATATTTGTATACTGAGTTGTGTGTTTAACTACTGAAGTTTGAGAAAGCTTAATTTTGATTTCACTCTTAGTATCAGCCCACCAATGGCTCAAATCATTATATAATCCAAAAATAGTCATCCTTGCTTTTAACAGATCCTGAATTGGAGAAGTAATTAAATGCTCTTTTAACATAGTGACATTACATTTCCAGTATCCTTTTCCATGTGATATGTTCTCCTGTAAACCTAAGGCTGCTAATATAATAATATGATCAGATATTTCAATAGGTATTGTCTTAATACTATGAACCTTAATTAAACTTGATGCAAATAAGAAATCAATTATTATGGAAAGTTTTCCTTTAAAAAAAGTGTTCCCACCCTGTTCATGACATTTTCTATATATATCCTGTAACCCTTCCACAGATACAATATTTTTTAAACAATTGGTATCAGAAAAATCTTTGTCTGTGCATGCCCCTGTATCTTTTTTGATATTACACAATTGGAATCACCCCTTATGATATTTTTAGTTGTGAATAAATATGGTTTTATCAAATTAAATATTTGTACTCCTTTTTTCTTAGATGGAGTATAGCTATTATTTGGTCTCCATTCTTTGCTATCTCTACTGAAGTCTATCAATAGTACCCTTCCTGGTACTATATCTCGGATTTTAGAAACTTTAAAATTATCACCTTGTAACAAAGTTCCCACCTCATCACATGCATCTGTCCCAAATGAAAAATACTAGGGTCCCCAGCACCAAAGTTTCTGAGCAGATTGTATTACAGTTGTTGTATTTAATCTGGTGTCTTGTATAAAACAAATATCAGCATTTAGCTGTTTTAAAATGTTAAAGGTCACTAATCACCTCCTTGCATTTTTAACACTGTTAGTGTTCAGTGAGACTGTATATAGGATAGACATCATTTGTAAAAATCGTATGCCAGACTGGAGAAATCCCTTTCTGTAATTTCCTGTCATCGTGGATTATTTACACGAGCACTGCTTCTGGTTCTTACCCCCGATTTTTAAGTTCTAGTTTTAGTATCATTCTGTTCCTCTTTCTCTGAGTCCGATGAAATCAGGGGTTGTGAAGATGTTTCAAGGTCTCCCCCCCATTCAGATTCCTGTGAACTATGGGAAAGTGGCTCATATTTATTCTGTAGGGGAACAGCCCGAACAGGGGAAAAAGCTTTGCAAATTTTTGCTTTAGATCTTTTTTGCTTTATGGCTGTCTTTCTTGACACTGGAATCATATCAGGAGGGGGCTTAGCAGCCTGTTCCTTAACTTCGAACTCTGATATTTCATGGATCATACTAGCTGAATCAAGCTTCTGTGAAATATTCATAGTTTCAGGAAGGGAATCTTGGGGTTCTTACAATTTTAATGTTTGTTCCGGAGGAGCTTTTTCCTCTGTTTTTTTTGGGGGGGGGGCAGGGTCTTCTGGTGCCTGTTTCTGACCTGAAACACCCTTTTTTTGGACTTCTGTCAGTATCTTATCCTGATCAAGACTGTCATTTCTATTATGCTCTGCCCATGGGTATGCTCTAAAAGCATGTCCCACCTCATCACAGAGATTACATCTTAATTCATTTTGGCAGTCAGTGCTAGCATGCCCATAGGTGAAACACAAATTGTACTTTAAGCGATCACATGCAGAACTCAGATATTGATATGATCCACATTTAAAACAGGTTTTTGGATGTCCAAAGTAAAAACAAAGACCTCTTTTCATGCCTAAAAAAAAGCTGTTAGGGAGGTGTACTGGGCCCAGGTTATTATTTCTTACTCTTACTTGATATTTCCACCCCCCCGGTCCAGAAATGCTCTTCATCAAAAATGGGTTGGGTTGGGGAAAGAAGTCTTTTCTGCAACCAAAGGGAAATATCTTGCACTGATACAGTTTCATTTCTGTATAAGATCGTTACCATTTTTATGGAGGGTTTTGTTAATGGAATGGCACAGAATGGTAACCACAAAGCAGAATATCTCAATTTGTTATATTTGACTCCAAATCTGTCTAAGTTTTGAGGAGTTTTAAAACTTATATCAAATAAGCAATCTCCAGAAACATGAATTAATGCAAAAATCTCATTCGTGAAAAACCCTAGCAACTCTTTAATTAAACGCTTTCCCACATAAAGTCTGTCCGGTTGTGCATCAAGACCACCTAGATACTACAGCTGTACAGCATTTCTTCTTTGATTTGGAGGTGACTGCTGGGGGAAGTGACCTTTCCAACAAAACTCTTCCCACTTTGTTCAAGATTATTCCCTCGAATCGGGGGGGTACTGTCCTGTTCCATTTGCTCACCCCATGTTTGCTGTCTATTATTTATCCCTTCATCCTCCAAGGGAGAGCTTATGATGGCTGTAACTTTCTCTAGTTTATCAGTATCTTGTGGGGACACATGCATGTCCTCAGCATGGAGATTTATACCAAAATCAGTATAAAAGTTTTCTCTAAAGTTTTGTGCCTCTTCTATATTGATATTATAATGTTGTTCTGAGGACACACCAGGAATGGGACTATGCTGTGGGTCAGGTAACCACTGACCAGTATCCCCTTTTTTCCATCCTGCATCTTGCAGTGTTTGTTCAAGTGATTGCAGCATTTTCCCTATAATAGGACCCAAAAGTGTCTCAGGCCTTCCCTTTCTAAGCCCCAGTTTATGGCTTGCAGTTTTAATTTGTTGTGCATTTTGTTTTAATGAGTTAATGTCTTTACCTTGTTCCGCTAGCATTATGTCTGTTTTTTTCTCTGTTTCTAATTGCTCACTTTTCTTCTCTGTTCCAGCATTCTTACCTGATGAATCATCAAGCAACACAGCCTTTGAAGTTACTACATCATCGGCCTGAATGTCAGAAACAATTTGATGTCTGTCAGATGCACAGTTATTCGACTCTTGGAGTATTTCATTTTGTTTTCTAGGCAGAAAGTCAAGGTTTTTAAAAACTCTTCTTTCTCAAGGAGGTATGTCAATTAAAGCTTTTTCAGTGTTTGTGTGATCCACGGATTGAAAAGTTTGCAGCTGTTCAGGCCCATGCAGCTCTTTGCACACAGAAGCACTCCTGTTTTCATTGCCAGCCACCATAACAAGAAGCAGGTTTCTCACATCTGTCTGCACCACTTCTGGGGTTATAGTTTTTGAAACATCACCTGGATTTTGTGTTTTAGAGGTTTTATAGCTCTTTCCTCTAACATTATGAACACATTTTGCTTTATCCAGCTGTTTATGTAAGTCCTTTTTTCTACAAATATTTACATTCTTCTGCTTGCATCTCATACAGTATTAAGGCAGCATCCTCTTTTTCTGTGGATACATCTATAATTTGACATACCTCCTGATCTGATTACATATATATATATATATATATGTGTATATATATATATATATATATATATATATATATATATCCATATTTAAAGCATCCTCTTGCAAGTTTTATTCCTCCAAGATATCCTTCTCTTGCCAAATTTGCTGTATCAACATTTGTCTTTCTGTAGCCTCTAGATTTATATGACCAGAAGAGGAGGCCTGCTCTCCTGCCACAAACACACCTTCTCCGTTTGCTGTCTCAGGACAAGTGGCCATCATACTCCAAACGGCCAGAGGTTCCCCCTACAGGCTAGTAGGGGAATTTCCCCGGTGTTCTGGTCAAATTTCCCCCATTCACTAAAAATTCCAAGAGCTTAAAATCTGGTTAAATTTCAGTTGGCATCTATCTGTATCCCCCTTGCTCCCCCCAGGACAAGGCTGAAAATAGGCAAAAATTGTCTAGTCCTTCAATCCGGTCAACAAAAACTGAATGAATAAATAAATAAAACAGACCTTTATTAGCAGCAGCAGTAGTAGTAACACATTTTATTTTTCAGCTATAAAGTTTTTACAATTCAACAAAGTAACATTAAACATAGGAATATATTTACAGTTCATAGAAAATAATATGTTAAAACAAAATTGCGTAAAACAGCAAAACCAGTTTAAAATAAGAACCATTAACAACACAGGTTTGCATTAATTGTCAGGACGTAGTAAGATATCAAGTAACAAGGAAGACAGTGAGTCATAAACACACATTATAATGGATTTGGAGAGATACAGGGATGTAGTTACATTAACTGATGAGTGATAAAGTGAAAAGTTTGTAGGTGAAGTAATAACTTAGGAGGGGGAGACAAAAGTGGGTTGGGGTGCTATCTGAGCTCCATAGTCTATTGAGAGGGAACATAATATAAGTCAGTAAACCATAATACAGATATAAAAATCATTGAGTGCTCAGAAGTAACAGGAAAGTCCTTACTATCTATATTGTATATTCATTGCAAAAAACCTTCATCAATGCATCAGTTTGGGTTGTTACTAAAGTGACAAAAGCAGGGAAATGTTGTGTTAGGTTTTCCAACCCTAACACCCATTTTGGCAGGTGTTGCTGGTGTGCCTTGGGTTCATCAGCTGTAATGCTCACCCCATTCCCTAAGTAAATAAGCTAAGATGGGTACAGTACAGAAGAGTGGGGTGAGTGGGATGATAACCCCAAAGCATGCCCGCGACACCTAACAGTGTCTGCAGGGTGGGGGTGGGGTATTAGGATTGGAAACCTAATGTTCACCTCTTTCCCTATGTAAATAAGCTAAGATGGGTACAGTATAGGAGAGTTGGGTGAGTGTTTGGGCTGACAACCTCAAGGCATACCCGCAATACCTAACAGTGTCGGCAGGGTGGGGGTGGGGTGTTAGAATTGGAAACCTGAACACCACATTTCCCTGCTTTTGTTGCTTTAGTAACAACTGTAACTGATGCATTAGCAAAGTTTTTTGCAATGAATTTCCTTACTTTTTCAGATAGTAAAATCATATCCTTATATTTCTGTGGGAGAACAGGGCCCAGAGACAAATGTATATGTATGTAGCCATGGAAGCACAGGGCCCTCCTGCCCTGTGCTTCCATTCATAAGAAAACAGTAACCAAATTGTCAGCATAGCCATCTTATTACCTAACCTCATGTACCCCAGTACAGAAAATTTTTGAATCCATGCCACAACACAATTATGCACAGCTACAATGCCATTGTGCACCACAGGTGCAAAAACACATTTTGGGAAGGATTTGAAAGATGGCAGCTGTGACATACATGAGGTTGGGTAATAAGAAGGCTATGTTGAAAATCCAGGGTCAAAATATTTAAAATTTCTGAAGTTATGAGTGGGTGTATCAAAATTGCAATGAATGTTCATAATATAGGCATTCTTTTCATATTTCGACCCCAGATTTTGAACACAGTCTTTTTATGACCCCGACTCATAAACCCCATGGCTGAAAATTTTGATATCCATGCCAAAATGCCATTCCACACCACAGGTGTGAAAACACATTTCAGCCAGGATGTGAAAAATGAAAGCCATACTGTTCATGAGGGTGTGTGAAAAAATGGCTATGTTCAAAATTTGGAGTCAAAATATTAAAACTTACCAAAGTCATTTTTAGGAATTTTTTCATCAGATATTCAAATGGTCTTCTTGGGACCCCACCTCATTAACACTGGCACTGTAATTTCATTAATCAGTCCCAAAAGGTGATTTCATGCAGGGACCATGAAATCACCTTCCAGTCCCTATTAACAAAATGACAGCGACAGTGTTCTTGAGTTGAGGTCTCAAAAAGGCCATGTTGAACATTTGGTGAAAATATTCCTAAAAATGGCAAAGTTATCAACATACATTCAAAACACCACTGAAATATATAATACGACACTTACCTTGATTCCTCAGTTTGTGGTTTGGCTTTGAAAAGTGCAGACGTGTCCCAGTCCACAGAAGATGACAGCAGATGAACTCTGAAAGCATGTATAGGGTAAGTGGGGTGGGGTGGGTGGTGGTGCCCAGTGAGATGGTCAGAATGGGGTGGGGAACGGTGGGGATGATGAGGAACCATTTTCTTTTTTTCAGGCTAAAAAAGATGTTGGGGGATGGTTTTCTTCTTTACAGGTTAAAAGCATAAATCTTTCAGGACACTGGGAGTGGGCTCCCCAGTGCCCCCCACTGCTGGTGGGACTTTTAATGCTGATGCAGGGATTGGGCCACCCAATGTTGGCAAATAAAATAAGGGACTGGGGGACATCTGAGACTGGGGGTGGGCATCCAAGTGTCAGATTAAATAAATAATAAACAAATAATAGAATGGGAGAGTGGGGGTGCTACTAGATACCAGGGAAACATTTGGGAGAAGGGGGAGTGCCACTACACACCAGGCAAAATATTAAGGGGTGCCACTAGGGACAATGATAGGTGGGGTTGGGGTACCAGTAGACACCAGGCAAAATAGCAGGTGAATGTGCAAAGTGATCATATTATATGGGTCTTGATTGTTTCATTTTGTTCTATGTGATTATCTAATTCATGTTCATTATGTATTTGTGACCTGTTTTATTAATTAAAAATAGATTTTTACCTTACTTTTCCACTGGTGTCCTGTTCCTCATGCTGCTGCTTTTAGTTCTGTAAGCAAAACTTGTGCATAAACACTAAAAAGGGAGCAAATTAGTAGGTGCAGCTACTTACATAAAATCAAAAGTCGCAAGACTCATTAATGTAAAAATGATGCACAAAATTTATTGCAAAGCATAAATGTCAGACAAAGTGTCAAAAATTGTGCAGTCTACAACAAAACCTACCCTCATCACCCTGCCAGCCACCAATAACCCCAGTGCTTTACCTGTCAGCTTCCTCAGGGGGCATGGTTGAGCTGATATGCTTACACTATAAATACCCTTAGCGATACAAGTGCTAAATACATTCAATTTAAAAACTTGTGCAAACCTAGTGCAATTACTATTGAATTTCTGTTTAATAGAGCTCAGGCAGTTAATTAAATTACCTGTTACATAACTCTCAACTGAGTGCAGCAGTTTTTTTTAAATTATCTATACACTTTTTACAATGATCAAACATTAATGCAATAAATTAGCATTCTAATGTTACATTTTATTTTCTATATTTCAAATAAGGAGAAAGAACAAAATGTAATGATATAACATTTTTTCAAATACAGTAGTTATAGTATTTAATCCTTGCAAAACTGTTTCCACAAAGTAACATTTTCTTTTTGCATTTGTAATAAGCATTGATCTTTGTAATACTGCTGACTTTCTTCTTATTGGTTGTAAATGTTCAGTTGTAAAGGGATCTCTAAGCTCCAAGTTAATTCTTATTCGAACACTTTCAAATACGCCTTTGTGAGACAATACTTCAGTCAGGCTGGATATTTCTAATAATTAAAAGAAAACAATACATCAGTAGTGAAGCCCAGCAAATCGCAATATTTTATCATTTATAATAATGCAGGCTTTATATAGTATTAACTTGCAAATTCAAAATATTCTCAACTAATGATAATACAGACATCAAACAATATCATCAGGAAACAACTTCATAAAGAGCCCCTAAATCACAAATACACTTTAAGATCAAGTATATCATTCAAACCCTGTGGCTTCAGTGACTTTAGACTCCAGATCCAAAAAGATTATTTTTGAGAAAGTAATGTACATGTACAACAATTACTACTTCTTATTTGTTTAGCTACTTCTAATACAGTAAACATAAGACCCAATGGGCTGCTTTTATGTTTTTCAGCAAAATGCATAGCTATCAAACTAGTTTCCAATACGTTTTGTATATTTCTGACATGGTCCTGTATTCTTAATTTTAATTTCTGTGTAGTTATTCAAACATGCACTAAATCACAAGGGCAGGTCAGACAATATACAACATATTCAGTATCACAAGTACTGAATGCCTGAATTGGATGCTTTCTCAAACTAACAGGATTGACAAAAGATGAGCCCTCTGATGCAAATGTACATATATAGTATCTTTTACACCTACAAAATCCTTTTGGGGTGGTGGTAACCAATGTTGAGTTTTATTTTGTTTGGGATTTAAAAATTCACTCTTTACAACCAAATCACCTATATTTTTAGGGCATCTGAAACTGATCCTTGTGGCCTCACCTATTTTCTCTGTTAGTTGTCTATCACTCTGTAAAATGTGCCTGTTATCATGAATAATACTAGCTACAGCTCCTGCTAACCAATTAAATTCAATGCTTAATGTTATAAGTTTGGATTCTGTCCCTCCAGCTATTTCTTTGAGTTTCAATAAATCATGTCTACTAATATTCAAAACTTTATTTTTAGCATCCAACATGTCATTCAGTGTGTAATCTCTTTCTAAAAGCATTTCAATCATTTCATCTGTTTGCATTAAAAAATCAGTATGAGGAAAATATTTTTTTAATTTAATTGGATGAGCATTCTTTGCATGCAAATATGAACTGTATGCATTATTCTTCCTATAACCTTTTGTAGTGACAGGCTGACCAGGAATACCTTCAATAATTATATCTAAAAATGCAACAGATTGACTGTCACTTTGAAATGTAACCCATGAGCCCAAAGGGTTTTGATTTATCCATGATATGAATTCAGGGATCCATTCTTTATCAACTCCCCATATGCAGACATCATCAATAAAATGAAACCAAATTATGACAGCATCTGCCTAGGGGAAGGTATCCACATATAATGTATGCTCTCTGAGTCCCATAAGCCCAAAGTAAGGTTAGCAAATGAAGGGGCCATACAAGTGCCCATAGCAGTACGTAGTGTTTGCAAGTACACTTCCTTACCAAACTCAAAATAATTCTGAGTTAAAATTAAATGAATGCTTTCTAGGAAAAACTCACTTGGAATGTTTACCACAACTTTTTCAAGGTAGTACTTGCAGGCACTGAGACCATCTGGATGATGAATATAGTTGGTCTAAGTCAATGGCAATTCATGTGAAATCCTGTTTCCAAACTAAATCCTTCAGTTTTAAAATAAGATCTCCAGTGTCTCTGATGTGTTGCCACTATACAGTGAGGGCATATGGAGCTGGGTGATGTCATTTGGTGGTTGCGGTGCTGTCAGTGCTGATAGTGCATCATCTATCCATGACTTTCTTTCTATTTTCAACTCAGGGCAATCTAAATAATTATTATTAGGTACAGAAATGTCCTCCAATAAAGCGACACCTGTGGTGGAGGAGCTGTCATGCTGGACAGTGGGTACTATAAAAAATGAAAATCTTAGTATGATAGTTTTTGACAGCTGTCAACTGGGTCACAATCTGTGCATTGTAACAGGGAACAGACTTTCCATATTCATGTATGCCACATTAACAACAAACAGTAACAGCAGACTAAGCAATAAAAAATTACATTATGTTAAAAGTAAAAAAAAAGGGGAGACAGAAAAAAAAATCTAGTGGGACACATCAAGCATCCAGGGATACTGTTTCCATTAGTTCCTTTGGTATGAGCCTGCATGCCCACAATTACTAACTACAGTCTGGTCTCATCAAGTATTACTTTTTAAATCAGACCGGGATAACACACAAAAAAAAATCAGAAAGCTTGGCCAAGTTTTAATGAATCAAAAGAAATAAATGTCAGAAAAATCCACCACTGTGGGGAAAACAAACTGACAGCAGTAGCGGAGCTGAGAGCTGATAATGGAAAGCAGGAAAAGGACCACAGTGACAGACAGCCACACATCAGCACAGCCACCTAATGAGGTCACTCTGTGGCACGTGGCATGGAAAAATACAGAGTTAACATCAAAACATTTTGGGGCTAATTGAGGCAATGAGGCATTATATAGTAAACTTAAAAAAAAGATGCACACAAATAAATAGCACCAGATAAACATCAGACAGTTATTGAAAAGCATTTTCTAAGAGAACAGCATGCTACAGAGCAGGCTAACTGCTTTGTACATGAGCTTTAACCTGCAGCCAGCAGCACGTGTTTCAGCTGCCACTGCAGAAGTCAACAAAATCCTGCCGTTCTCATACAGAGAATGCAGCAGAAGTGGTCCTCTCACTAACAGTGGCACCTGGGATTTTGGGTGCCTAAAAAAGATGTTTCTGGCTAAAATTAAAAAAAAAAACATCAGAATGTAGCTGACCGGGTTCCATTTAGCTAAGGTCTGATGTTCTTTTTTTATATTACTTTCATTTTTACATGTTTTCTTAATTTTCATTCTCTCGCTAATGAGAAAACAAGACGGCGGACACAACAGACCTGTGTGAAAATAACAGAAGGTGCTATGTGACCCTACATGCAAAATTACTGTAGATCATGTGAAACCAAGACAGCTCTGTGAAAACAAACTAGGCTCTATGTGACCCTACATGTAAAATGTAGTACCTCCTGTGGCAACAAAAGTATTTTTTTATTTAATAAACTTAATTGAGATTTGTAAAGAACAACAACCAGATTACAAGCAGAGTAATAAACAAGGAAAAACAAAAAAACAGTAAAAAAAACAACTAAACACTACAATGAACAAAACAATCCCCTTCCCTCCCTCATACCCACACCTCAGTGGTAAGTAAGCCCTATTCTAGGACAGGCCCAATAATTGACTCAGTAGTAGCCAGGAAATAATTATTGCCATTCCAGGAAGTTAGCTACCTTAGGGAAGTGGTTATCAGGCAAGCTTGAAGAGGTTCCCATCTAGTTTGAAAGAAAGAAAGGTGCTTTCTTGTGGATGCAATATGTTTCTCAAGCACAAGCAATGTAAGGATCTCCTGATGCCACTGAATTAATGAAGGAGTAAAGTTGTCCTTCCAGTGCCATAGGAGAATATTTTTTGTGGTAGCCACGATCAATGACATGTGGGCTTTGTAAATACATGGTGTGCCTCACAGGAAAAGACTCAGAAGGCAAACCAAGGGAGTAAACAAATTTTTAAGATTTAGAAGTGGGTCCATCAAATTTTTAATGGATTACCAGAAAGAGGCTACTTTAGGATAGTCCCATAGGACATGACATAGATGTGCCTCCACTGCGTTACAACAGGAACAGGTTGGGGAAGCCAGTTTGCCATCTTAAACAATTTAACTGGGGTATAATAGAGGTTGTGGAGAATTTGAAATTGAGTAAAATGGAGCCTATCCTGTTTAACATACTTATACAAGGTAATCCAGATAGCTTTCCAAGTGCCGCAAACCTGTGAAATGTCCAGTGCCTGAGTCCAGTAACAGCAAATACCTGTAGGATATTGGGGATCTAGAGACAGAAAAGACTTATATAAGGCTGAAACCGGGTGTGGAGCTTCCACCATGTGAAGAAAATTTGTAAAAATATCCAGGACCAAAGACTGCCATGGTTTGGGGCCCATATCGAGGATATGGCTTGGGTAATCTGGAGATACTCAGGCAACAAAAGTATTTTCGTGCAGAACATCTAACTCTTCCCATAGGAAATTATAGGAAAATTGAATAACGTTGGAACAGATTAATATTTTTTCACCAAACCTTCAAAAGGCACATCTTTTGAAGCATAGGCTCTCTACCTTGAAAATTTCAGACTTCAACCTAAAACCATTTCTGAGATACAGGTAGACAAAGAAACAGCATAAAAGTTGTAAAGTTAGGGAATTTTAAACTTTAATAACTTTGGAACCTTTCAATGAATTCACACAAAAGATGCCACATCAAGACACCTATGCCTAGAGATGGTGCATGTCAAATGTTGTAAAAATCTGTTAAATAGTTCCAAAATTATTAATGTTCAAACATTTGATTTTAACATAGAAGTTTGCACTCAACCACTCAACCCTAACTATACTGGTGCGGTATCAATATTTTTCATTTTGTGTTGCTTAATTCTGCTGATCTGGAGAAAGTATTTTGCTAGTCTATTAATAGAGTAGTCATCTTTGGTATAACTAAGAATTTCTGTTAAAGTATCCTCATCAATATTATTCCAGTCATTAACTGATGGTGTGAGCCAGTGAAGTCTGGCATTTTTACACCATGGGCAGTCCCACAGAATGTGTTGGAGATCCTGTTTCTTACCGACAATACAGAAACAGTTCTGAGCCACGTGGGAAAGTTTATTAAATCTAGCTTTAAATCTAGCTTTAAGGATATTGCTTTCAAAGCATTAAAATTTATATCTTTTGAATGCTTTTGTTAAAACTGGTTCTGTGAGACTGTCCAAGTAATATTTAAAAGCATTTATTCCAGAATGGGCCACAAACCATGGAGAGTATTTAGAATTAAGAATATCCTCCATGCCGTGTTTGATCCAATAATTATGAATTTTGTTTTTAATATAATCTTTGAATTTCCAACTCAGTGTGATATTTTTATTCACATACTCCATTAATATGGAGAGGTCATACTTCCCTAAAGTTTGCAAGACTAAACCACTACCAAGCCATCTCTTTTTTTTTCCATAAGATATTTGAGGGAGAGTCCATCCTGTGACATCCTCATTATTTTTAGCCAGGAATTTATTTTTCTGGTGTCCATTGTTGGCTGAATAGAGGGAAGACCTAACACAGAGAGGATATTAAAAGCTGGACAGGAATGAGCCACCCCCAATGTCTTTCTTAGCAGTTTGTAGATAGGGCTAGTTCAATTATCAGGGTTTTTACTTGTGAAAATATCAGAACCATAGAGCAATTATGCTAAATATTTGACCTTGACCACTGTAACTAATGATCTCACAATGCATCCTTTGTACATTACATTGGATCTGTTTTGTCCCAAAGTAGTTTTTTTTTTACCTCATCTACAATGTACCTTAGGTGTTTGGACCAGGAGACACTGGAGGTAAATGTAACACCTAGATAAGTGTCATTATCTGTGTTAGCTATTTTTTCATTTCCAATTGATCAGGAGCCAAGTGACTTCTTTGAGTTGAAGGTCATAGTTTGCATTTTTTGCAGATTTATTTTCAATTTTAACTCATTTATCTTAACCTCTAATAGGTCAAGTTTTTCTTGTAGGCCACTTTTTGATAATGCAACTAAGATTATATCATCGGCGTATGCCAAAGCTGGACAAATACAATCTTAAATTTTTGGGGAGTCTGCATTAAGATTTTCAATCTCTTTAAGTGGCCCATCTATATATAAACAGAAGAGAGTGGGTGCTAAGACACAGACTTGCCTCACTCCTTTATTAATAATAAACCATCTAGAGAGTTTACCTCTGGTGCTCATTCTAACTCTTGCCCAACTGTTACTGTATAGGTGAGAGACAACCCCCACTAATGAAGGATCAAATCCCCTCTCTATCATCCTGGCCCATAGAATTACCCTGTTAATTGTATCAAAGGCAGATGAAAAGTCAGTGAATGCCATGTGTATTTTTTGTTTTCTCAGAAGCATGTATTTTTCAATTAAAAGTTGCAGAATGTAACACTTGTCTATAGTTGAGTAGTTACTTCTGAATCCAGCTTGTAATTCAGAAATGACCCCAGTTTGATTAATCTGTGTTTTTAATTTTTCCAATATAATCTTGGAGAAAATTTAGTAATTGATGTCCAATAAACTGATTGGCCTATACATAACTGGATCAGTGATGTTTTATTTGTTACGCATAGGCACAATCATTGCTCCACACCAAGTATCGGGGAAATAACTCTCCTGTATACATTTGTTGTAGAGCAGTGTAAGAGTGCTACACCAATATGAGGTGTTACTTGTATACACTTCTGCCATTATTTTATCTGGGCCTGGTGCTTTGATTTTTAAGTTTTAATGTCTGTGTAAACTTCTTCTGTGGTTATCAGCAAACCAATACAGTTTATCCATCCTAGGCAGAAACTATTATCTATATTTGTGTCAAGAAAGATAATAATAGTGACCGCCGAAAGGCGATTGCTATTATTGCGAACTGCATTATCACTGAAAACATTTTTAGTGATATGCACTAAAAGATGACTGGGAACTGTGCCAAACCCCTGAACCCCTCTATCTAAAGATTCTCAACTCGCCAGCCCCATGGCACTGAGGGCAGAGGTGGTGGTCACAGCACCTCGCACCATGCCAGTGACCTGGGTTCCGAGCGAGCTCAGGTCACATGGGGCTGGCAGGGGAGGAGAGGGATTGAGCATCTGAAGGACTGCTCTCCCTCTCTGGGGAAGGGGATCCATGATGGTCAGTGCCTGACTGCCCCATGGCAGAGGCTGGGAGGTGGAGGTGCATGCCGTACTTAGGGGAGAAGTCGGGGGCACATGCCAGGATGTGGGGGCATGAGGATACATGCACACTCATGACTGTTGGTGTCACTGCACACCCACCGACTCAGGGAATCTTGGACCACAGAAAAGTGACACCTCCTACAGCTTGATGGCCATCTGCAAGTGTTTGGGATGCTGGAACCTGAGCTGGATCCATCTGGGTAGGGAGTTAGGGGGATCCCTGCCACCCCGCTGTGGTGGGTAAGCTGCAGGGGCTATAGGGGTGCCAGCGGTCCTGGGTGAGATGGACAGCAGCCAGATCCCAGCTGACGGGATGTGAGAAGAACAGCTGGGGTGTAGAGAGGCAGCCACAGGAGGATAAATAAGCATATAAAGATTCTTAACTCCAGGGGGGTGCATGTTGAAGACAGGGGCACAGCCCAGTTTAAAAAACAATTAAGCAAGTGAGGGACGTTGCAAAATTTAACCTGTGCCCAGTTCTGAACCCAGGACCTGCTCGGTCAGAGCCAACCACCCTACCCACCACACCACATGGTTGGCTTGGTGGTAGCAGGCACACTACAGAGTTACAACCCTGTTCCCTATCCCCGTACATCCTGTCATGCACCCTCCCTTCCTGTCGCCCACTCTACCCTTGCTGTTGCAAGAGTAGCTGTCCCCTTACCATCGCCAATGATGATAGCGCCCTCATATAGGTCACTGTTTTGACGGTCACCTATATGTGGTCGCTATCATCATGGTATACCCTGGTCTCCTTAGGCATGCCATTTAATAGTAATTGAAGATGGTCACTTTCAGATCTGGTAGGCATCAGCAAACTTGCTAGGTGCTAACTTGACCTGAACAGATGGCTAGGTCTAAGACAAAGGTACCTTTTTATTTTAAAAAACAAAAACAAGGCACTGCATCAGCATATGGTCTAAAAGCAGAACAAAATGGTTATATTAAACGCATGCTGAAAATAGAAAATAGCGTTAAAAATCCATGCATTGACCTTACGTCTTCTTCAGGAAATATCTAAAAGAGAAAAAACCAAGTTAGTGTTTTTATTTTATATATGTACACTTTCCTTTTGTATCACCCATCAGTCTACCATTGAGCGGATACATGTTAGCATCCATTAATATGCTGATTAATCTGGTGCTGAATTTATTCTGTTTAGGGTCTATTATATTCCTTTGTGGGTGAGAACAATATGTACTAGTGTATCTCAATATGATGTTATCTAAAAGTCTGTCAAAGTTGCCTATCCTGGTATTAAGATCTCCTAGTATTAAGAGTTCCCCAGTCAGGATAGTCAACCCTGATATCCTCTAAAAGAGTATTGAAGGTATTCCAAATATCTTCTTGATAGAACTCTGAGCCCTTAGGAGGAATATTACAGTTAATAAGAATGATTTTACAATCCTTTTTTCCTAATGTACTGTAGTACCTATGAAGTTCTTGGACCGGTAAGTTGTCACCACATTCTCAAAGGAGCCTGTCTTATTATAAGTGGTTAATCCTCCAGTCCTTCTATCATATTTACTGTTCTTATCCCCAGGACAGTGTATAATTTCATACCTATTTAAACAAATATTATTATCCTTGTCATGCCACGTTTCTTGGAGGCACAGAACAACCCCTTTGGTTACAAAATCCCTCCAGCCCTCATCAAATAATGTGTGGCAAAGCCAAGTGTGCAAGATCCATATAAGTTTAATATACAGTATCAAATGCATAGAAGGACAAAACATCAGGGTTGGTGGTAACTAAATGCCTTTGAAGACCCAGCATGGGATAGGCTAAATACTATAATGGAAATAGGGAATAGGGGAAAATGAACAAAATGAAATGTACCATTACACAATGGCAAGAAAATTTCCTGGGCTCTGACTGGTCAGTGTGTCTCTGGCACAGTAAGGTTATCCCAGCACAGCCTCACTGTATTGATTTTAATGTCTTGGATGATGATTTGGATGTCATCGATGATCCTTTGGATGTCATTGATGATCCTTTGGATGTCATCACTGATCCTTTGGATGTCATTGATGATCCTTTGGATTCCTTAAAAACATTTTTTTATTTTTTTATTTTGTATAACAATGATCCCTTGTTCAATAGCAATAATGCACTCCAGGGTGTGGGTTGGGCTGGGATAACCTCACTTCTGGGATGTTGGATGCACTCAGCCTGTGGCCTTGTGCCCAACCACCCAGGCATGAGGTTATCCCAGTGCAACCCACACTCTGTCATGCATTATTGCTTAAATAATAACTTTTCTATGAATATACACATTTTTAAAAAGTAAAATGTAACAATTCGGCATTCAATGGGTGCTTTCTTCTCTCTACTTAAAATTAGATCAGGATGGTAAACAAACAAACAAACACAAAGAAGTGTTAATAAAATGTTTTCAAGTTGATAAATGCATGATGTACTTTTGTTGGGGGGGGTCACAACTGCGAACCAATTGCATATCTGACTGATGTAACATAGATTATAGAAACATGAGAGTATATAGATAGGGGTGCTACTTGTCCAGCATGTACCTGTATGAGGTAAATAAAAAAACCTCCAAAAAGCATTAATAAAATGTTTTCTAGTTGATACATGAACATTGCATTGTTGTTAGAGGAAGGGGGACCACAACCAAGAACTAACTGCATATCTAACTGATGAAGCATAGACAATATATAGAATAGTGCATGGGCAGCTATGCACAACCAGTGTGTTGTGCCACTGAGGGGGTTCTGATTCCCTTTGACCTGGAGACCAAAACTTGATAGGTCCATGGGAATCAGAACCCCAAGGTGGCACAACACACTGGTTGGGCATAGAGTTGCCCATCCACTACTTTTTATAGTGAATGGTGCCAACTAAGTAAAATAAATTTGGTTTTAAAACTTTTTTTATTTGTTAAAAAGATAGAAAAAAATGTTTATGCCCACATCATGTTGTGGGAACTAGGGTTGGTTGCTTCAGTGTGATGTGTGGTTGCTAGGCACGAGACATCCCTACTTTTGTAGTGCAGCTATTTATTGGCTGTTAGTCGAGCGTGGGAGGGATTTAAAAAAAATGGTGTCTGTATCTCTCGCTTAGCGAGAGGATGTGGGTATCAGAATCAGAATCTTGTTCGGTAAATAAATATAAATATGTGGTAGAGCCTCCTTTACATTTTTAAATGTGCATATCTGGTTGATCCTGCTTGAGTTGAGGGTTCGGGTGATTATGTCACTGCTGCTAGTGTTATCTGGTTGGTCCTGACATTTCTGTGGTTTGTGTGGCTCTGTGTGGAACCTCTAGAGGTTTTTGAAATGTTGTACCATAGTAGGGTACAATCACATTCCATGA
Source organism: Neoceratodus forsteri (assembly GCA_016271365.2). Lineage (NCBI taxonomy): Eukaryota > Metazoa > Chordata > Ceratodontiformes > Ceratodontidae > Neoceratodus > Neoceratodus forsteri. Next base: position 468,500,172 of record CM028129.1, read on the forward strand.
CCTTTTGAACTGTGGTACAACAACATTTTGAAAGTCTCCAGTTTCCATACAGAACAAGCACTCACCATACACTATAGAAATATAGAGTGGTGGGGTGAGACTACTGCTACAGCATTTTTTATTGCTTCCATCGATGGGGGAGGGAGAAAGAGTTAAAAGACGATAACTGGAAAAAGTTAAATTATCTAACAACCCTTCCGAGCAAAACTGTAAGGCCCAAGGCCAGATGTAGCCACAAAAACCATACAGACCAAAGAAATAAAAACAACTAGCTGGCAGCAAAAGCTTGTTGGAATTATGTATTCTTTATTTATTGAATAGGCATCAAATGCCTTGCAGATCTAAATCTTGAGGAATGAGAAAATGGCTTAGATTTTCATCAGAAATTTTACCTCACTCAGCTCGCATCTGACACTTGTTGGCAGCCTGCAATCTGACACCATCTGATGATTAGTGTGACCTGTTCCCAATTTAACCAGTGACTGCTGAAATTTTATTGGCCAGTCCTGCATAGGGAATTTATTTATTGCTTCTGGTATTATTATGGTGACAGGTGCAGCCTGCACCTGGCCATGTAAGTTTCATAGTAACCTGACAGGCAGAAGACTGAACAGATGTTTTCTCATTGTAAGCTGAATGGTAACAGGATATGATCAGCTGTTCATGAGCTGATCTCACCACTCAGCTCAAATTTATTTTTCTTTGCTGCTGCATAGCTTGAATGAGACTCTGAGTCATACTCACGTCATGGAGGTAGTAATAAAAAAATGAATTGTGGCCAAAAAGTGTGTGTCTTGGGAAGAAATTCTGTACATCTGTGACCCATCCAGGAATCAGAGTTGGGGGGGCATGGCCAGTCCCCCCACCTCATTTTAACCGCCACATAATGTATTTATTTGAAATTTGCATCAAACTGGTAGAGAGGTATAGCTTCCCTTGGTACAATGGGGTATACAAAATGCTTAAGTTATTCTGAATTAAATTAAGATCCACAAATACAAATACTTTAAAGTACAGCAAGTTTATGGGAAGTTCAAAGAAAAATACTCATACAGTAGGTAGGCTATGATAGCCGCTGGTATTGAGGGTTGCCCCATAATATATTTAGGCACTACAGAGCTTTAAAAGAGTAATATAGATGATCCCCTTATATGTTAATAAGGACTCTAAACAGTTACAGTAACTGGTCCAGTTTCATGTGAAAACTGTGAGCGTAAAAGGGCGAGGATGGAGACGATGAAGAGAAAAAGCGGAAGCCATGTAGAGCCAGTGGCAAACAACAGTAATTGCTGAAATGGCAACAACAGTGCCACAGTGACTTTCTACAGAGGCTCCCCCACCACACCACCTTAATAAATATAACCAGCTCTGGGGGGACGCAACTCTAGGAGTGGGGAAAAGTCCTAGGTCACCATTTCATTAATCGCTGTTTTTTGCCACTCACCCTATTTGGCTGTGCTGTTTTCCATTGTTGTTGTTTTATTCTATTTTCTATTCCCCCCCCCACCGGAGCTGTACCCCACCTCCCTGCCCCACCCACCATTCGCCCAAGGTCTCCCCCCAAGGAGCTCTGGCTTACCTCCCAGGCAAGGTCTGCATTGGAGGGGCCTGTACCGCATCCCAAGGAATCAAGTCTTTGTCTGGGACCTGTGCAATGGCTTGGCTGGCTGGGGGAGAACCCACTATGGGGCACTCGCATTGGTGTTGCTCCAGTGGTGTATTTTTTTTTTAGATGTACAGCCCCCCCCCCGAGCATGATGTGCCGCACGATACCATGGCATCCACTGGCATCTGTAATGCTCTCCCATTGGTGGGGCACTGGGACTGTGATACCTCTTGGCTGACGCCAGAGGTCAGACCACCCCTGGGCCAAGGAATCCCCCTCCCCCCATAGGAGCTGAGCAGTCAAGTGGATACTCAGACTACTTTCCTCTGGCTGGTCTTCTGGCACCCGGGTCTGCTCCCGAACCCAGGTCACCAGCATCGCAAGTGGAAATCTAACTGCTGCACCGGCGGGCCGGCTCTTCTATCGTGGTTTTCATCCTCACCCTTTTTGTGCTCAACATTTTGATGGGATGTGAGTTGGGTGTCCTACAGAGTCATGCTAATGGTTGCAATCAGCCACAGTGACTTCATTTGAGAACCGCTGCACTAGAATATGACTGTTTCTAAACATTCAAATCAAAAAAGTCCTTAAAAATAAACTTCATTTATATGCAATTGGACAATCTGAATTTAATACATATGCAAATGTTGCAAAACACCTGCTTCTAAAAGAGAGTCAAGACAAGACCTACCAATAACCCTACTTTTTAAATTAGTATTGAAGCAATAGACAGCGAAAAAAGAACAAGGGAGAGGGACAGCCAAATGGGAAAACTGCAAATGGAGCACCTGGGGAAGGGAAAGGAATGATGACTGACATGGGCACTATTCCTAGACAGGCTTGGTAAGACAAAATGAGCCAACAGATCTTCGTCTGCTTACATTTTCTGTTTTCCATGTTTTACAACTCTGAAGTCTAAACAGTCTGTGCACAGGAGGGATAGTGTGGCAGCAATAGCGTTAACTCCTCAAGTGAATTCTTCTGTTTCACCTGAATAAAATTCCTCTGTTTTTTATTTCTCACTGATTTCACATAATATTGTTTGGAGCTACACCATGTAAAAAATCAAGGAAGCAATCTGTCTTTAACATCTGTCTCCTGTTGATCAAAGGCAGGCAGGTTGTATTGTAGGTTTTGCTATCACTGGCTTCCTTGTATCTGGTCCCCAAATACAACTTGGGCTAGTAGAGAGCACGGAAGGGGCCAAAGCAGCATCTTTTTGGTTTTCATTAGGAAAGGTCTGGACTGATTCTAAACAAAAAAAATGAAAGATCTTCCCTGGAGCTTAAATTTTTAAACATATAGAACCAAGAAAACCTTCCTTTAGAAAAAGAAAAAGTCTGAGTGCTTTGAAGTGCAAATAAATAATTAACATGTAAATAGTATGCAATCATTATGCAAATTAATACAAACCATGATGTTTGGAAACATGAACCTTTAGGGCAGAAATTGGAACATGTGTGAATTACAATTAGGAAAGTCTAACCCACTCCTGCATTCAAACCAGTCCATGAGCTAGTGAGCCTCTGAAGCCATGTTTACACTTACACATCTTTGTGCACTTTTAGTGCCCCTTTTGTGTGTCATGCTGCAGCAGTTTTGGTCATGTCAACACATGATTGCTCTTCAGCATAGCTGGCAGTCAGGCAAGTGAACAGTCAACACACAGAGGAGGATGAAGCTCAGCTCTGGCAATGTGGCAGTAGCTGGGGAGTGTCCACAGAGCAGCATTTTGGCTCCCAATCACCTCAGCTGTTCAGTGTTTCCAAAATGGATCAGCTTTATGTCCACTGGTTACACTGGAAATGTTTAGGTGGGGAACTCCTGAATCTAGATTTCTAGGTGGTATAGCTGTCCTATGGTAGTCAGTGGAGAAAAATGATGGAGGTGGTTGAACTGTTGTGCGTTTTTTTAAGAGGTGGTGGAACTGAGTTCCTGTTGGTTCCTGCCCAATTTAATTGTCCATCCAAACTGCTCCATGTGCAAACAGAAAAGAAAACAGATACTCACTACTCCAGAGGACAGGCACAGAAATAGGAATCCACTTAGACTGTGTAAAACTCTTCCTTTATTGGTTCAAACAGTACAGTTCAGTAGAGCCAAAGCAGAAAACATGCAGTGGCCGAAACAGGCTACTCTTCCCCTGTGGGAGCTTCTGTCCAGGTGGAAGTTAAAGATTCCATGATACTAATTGAAGAGGAATGGGGGATTATGTTAACAAAAGAAATTAGAGTACAATCTCATATACAGAAAATCAGGCAAACATTTCCTAATCAATACAACTCATCCATGATGCATGTAATGCAATTCCCTTCTATCAAAATCCATACCTACTCCTGAAATTTTATAAAGGATCATCATCCTAGGAAATAAATACAGTTCAGCTTAGTTATTGCCTAAGCCATTTACATTGTCTCCAGAGATCCTTACCTTTTTGTGATCAATGTGTGACACTCTCTGTCATATATTTTCTTCAGAATTTTTTTGCACTAACTACACCAGTCCTTCCTGTGAAATATGCATTTGTTGCTACCCTAAACTGCACCTAATCTGCCATATCTGATATTTCAGAACTGCAAAAATAACTCAGAGTACTCTTGTGATATTTAACCTTGGCTTATAATGAGGTTCTTAGAACTAGGTTCTCATAATTGACATATTTAAATGAACTCTACCATAGATCTGATGCAGTTCTACTGTATGTCACAATGGCAACTGCTGAATAGCGATTGCCGTTATGGCAAGTGTACATCACCAAAAATGAATTTCGGTGATGCACACGCGTGGTGACTTGGAAGAAGGTGCCTGAGATCCATGGGTGTGTTTTTTAGCCCCCCGCACCCTCCGAGGGGGGCTTTGCCCCCCACCTCCCCAAGTAAAGGATTCTCAACTCCAGGGGGGTTCATGTTGGAGGAGGGGAAATACTTTAAAAAAGAAAAAGCTGGCTGCCAGCAAAAACAAAAATGTGCCACACCGGACCTGAACCGCGCACCCTGCACCTTCCAACTGATGACCCTCCCCACATGCTAGTGGACCAGCTCTGCAGCTGCCTGCCACACCCCCTCCCACATACATTCCCTCCCCTTCCTCTCCCCCCCACATGTGTGCATGCACATATGTGCGTAGCTTCCTCTCACCCCACCTCGCCCAACCCGATATCCGGGCGCTACCCTGTCAGGTAGCCATGAACACAGGTGCCATAATTGAGCCACTATTTTTGTACAGTGCTCAATTGCGGAAGTTGTGTTCGCTGGATACCATCTGATACAACAGACCAAAATGGCCCAATAAATTTACATTCAATAAACAAATTAACCAAAGTTTCAAAAATTCCATTACAGGTGTGTCGAGGGCAATACTGCCTTCCAGTTTTTTGTTTGTGTTTATTCCATACCTTCAATCTGCCTTGGGAACTTAGCTATACAGTTTCCCAGATATGTAGTGGAATCCGAGTATCAGTGAGTTGTTTGATGCTCTCCTGTACAGTGTTTGATTACCCACCTGGGAATGTTAAATATTCCAAAAAGCTGAAATCCATGATGGATTTATACAGTTGTTTCCTTGAATATTGTCTGAAATTACTGAATTAGGTGAATTAGGTGTCCCTTTTACATCCCTTTATGTTCCTTAACCTATCAATATGTGTGGAGGGATATGACTACTCTTTCGGCAGAAATTCTCCCTTCCAGTTTTTTAGAAAGAAATTATCCATTCACCTTTCCATATCTCCCACCTCTTGGGCAGTGCCTTAAGAATTATAAAAATTACTGTGAAGAAATATGGAAAAGAAAAACACTACTGGGTTAGCCATGGCTAGGCCCCCTTGCTTTATAAGAAAACATGTTAAATTTCTTTACATAAGGGATGAGTCTGCCTCCTCATAAAAATTAGAAAAACACTTTTTAAACTTTGCTGTACTTCATGTGTATGTAGAGGGTGAATACATAGCTTAAAAAGACAGAGAGTAGGAAATAACAGACTAAATAAAAAAAAAATCTCTTTCATTTGGAGAGTCTCATATTTTGAAGCTTTTCATGTTTTGCTTCCCAGTTCAATTTTACAATATCCCCATTTCTGGAAAAAAAAATCTCCCCAAATTTTAATCAGGGTATTGGAAATGGGAATCCTTCCCAGTGTTGTTGGGCATAAAGGATCAGCATCCCTCAGGCACGTAGCAGAGCACTTGCCATAGTTCACTTTTGCTACTGCTAGAGTACCTCTTTGTATTCTTTTAAGACTTGTACAGTAGCTCTCTAAGACCTGAGGCAACCTGGGAGCACATAGAGAGATTAAGTGACTTCCTTAGAGTCACACAGTATTCAAGTGGAGGTTGTGGAATCAAACATGTTTCCTGGTTGTACCAAGCTCATTCAAAGCTTGTTACTCTAATCTCTGGGCTATGCTGCTAGCCCATATTGTAATCATATTAAAGGAATAATGCCCGACAGGGTGGGTGTTATGCTGGGATAACATCCCACCTCAGGTGGTTAGGCCCGAGGTCAATGGCCGAGGGCATCCAACACCTGAGACGGGATGCCTGGAGGGCATTATTCCTATTATACAAAGGCTTATTGTTTCATAGTTAAAAAAAGAATTTTAAAGAATGTTTTTGTTAGTGTGTAAAAATATTTTTGTTTCTCAAGAAAAAAAAAAGCTCATCAGCATGCTCCATATCCTACAAACAATCAGCAGGGATGTTATGTAAGCAATAATACCCAACAGGGTGGGTGGTATTGTGCTATAGCCCCTGGAAGGTCCGGTATAGCACAATACCGCCCACCCTGGAGGGTATTATTGCTCTTAGAAAATGGGCCACTGTATAAGATATGTATATGTTTCAAAATAAATAATTTTGATGTTAATTTATATGTCAAAATGATAAAATAGTTCCTCCGCCTATATTAGAATGCTGTGTTGTTGTTTTTTTGAGTTAGGGACGTTTGTCTTGCTTGAGTCTCTGTAGTTGTGCCTTTGGAGCTGGTTGTCATGTTTACTCCCCCACATACACACACACACACACACAGGGCTTAACAATATTTGCATATTACTAGGTTGTTTTTTGGTAGCTTTTGTAGTGTGGTCACAGTAACCAGTACTGGATGTGTAGATTGTACAGTAGAGGAAATTGGGATCAGTAAGAGTGAGGTACTGTGTTTTTTTTTTTATTTTCACACAATATAATCTATGCAGGAGAAGAAGAAGCTTGCTTGCTAAATAGTTTTAGTGAATGCATAACGGCTACATGAGTGGAGCGAGACACTGAGACTGCTTTCTAAGTCCTGTAATTATGCTTTTTCTCGCTCCTGCCTGCTTTAGCACTGCTGCACAAGCGGCTTTCTTCAGTAGCAGCTCCTGCTGCCTCTCAAGCACCTTACGGCATAAACAGTGAGCTTTACTGCAGGAGCAGCGGTTCGGTGGGGTGGCGCTTCCACCATTGCCTCCTCCACCTCCCGCTGTCTCCCTTTTCTCAGTCTTCCACGTCATGAGTAGACCGCAGCCTGAACTCCGTGGGGGGAGTTATAAGTGCCCACAGCCACTTTCCTTGGAGCACGATCGCGCTTGGCAGCCGACCTGCAGCCCTAGTGTATCCATCTTGCTGCTCAACACCGCACACACACAACTAGCCCTGCTGCACTTTTGTTAAATTACATTGATTTTTATTTATTACAAACATACAGCAAAGTGAAGCAGCATGTCACATTAAAGGGGTGATGGCTGAGCCTCTAGTTTATGGCTCGCTAAACCTCAAAAGCAACATGGAGGCATTTGCCTTTTGCAAAATTCTACTGGCCCATTTTTTTCAGAATGAAATGAGGCGACAGAGACGGGGACTCATTATTTCCCAGTCTCTGTTGCCTCATACCTGCCCAGCTAATTGAAGCTTTCACCCAATCAGGATACAGAATTCCATGTGCCCATTTTCTAAGCCAGGATAACATCCCTGCTGTGACAGCCAACTGACCAATCAGAAGCCAGGATTCTTTCTTGCCATTGTATAATTTCACTCATGTGCCTCCCTGGAACAGAACATGTCTGTTTGGGCAGAGTTAAGTGTTTTGCTGCTTTTCCCATCTAAGACACAGCATTTTATTCAAGATTTTCTGGTCTAAATTAATTAATTAATTTTTTAAATATATATATATATATATATATTCATTCATTCATTCATTCATTAAATTTGTTAACCTGGTAGGAGCACTTGAATGATAGTCCTTTTTCAGGGTCGACCTGGGCTTCCAGGTCATTAGACAGATTGGTCAGCAATGTTTTTAAATTTAAACAATCCCCTTTGTTGTAAAGTAAAATCAAAAATGAGTGTGCTATGTTCTGTGATGCTTGTAAAGTCTTCTACAGGCCATTAAATATTTCAGCCAAGACAGAGTACAGCTCTTCCTCTCATTGCTTTTCATAAAAGTCTGCACTTAAATCATTCAGTCTAGGGTATGTATTATGTTTCATGGACAAAAGTGCATTTTGTACATCCTCAATAGAAGTTGGTATACATAGATTCTTTTCATGTTATCAGGTAGTAAATCCAGCTTGAAGGACTGTAAAAATTCCTCTGGAGAAATAGAAGTAGAAATTCAGACTCCAAATAAATTGTACACAGTCATTCACCACCTGCAAAATTGTCTGAGAACCAGAGATGTGGTTTAGCTACCCACAAGATGGCTGCCTAAGCTTTTTGCTCTGTAAACCCCTGAAAGGAATCCATTACAGTCCAGCTCGGGAACCTTCTTACTATGCTCAAAACCCATGCAGTCCATTGTGGCATCTAAGAAGGACTTTTTTGGTACTGTTTCTGACCCAGATGAATGATCAGGTACAGAATTATCATTGCAGTTAGTGATCAGCAATTCCTATCAGAACCAACGCTCTCTGGCAGTGGCAGCAAAATGGCACATGTTGTCAGTGGCACTATAGAACTGGTGATGAGGGAGATTAAAACCATGTAGTTGATGACACCACTGACTACCCTCTTTAACAAATCATGGGAGGATGGGGTGGTACTTTAAGGACTGGATGAGGGCCAATGTGATTCCCCTTCACAAAAGTGGGAGCAGGGCAGAAGCGGGAAACTACAGACCAGTTAGTTTAACCTCAGTGATAGGGAAAATGATGGAATCACTTCTGAAGGAAAGAATTGTTGAGTACCTAGAGGCCAGAGGGGCACAGGACCCAAGGCAGCATGGATTCACAGTGGGAAAGTCATGCCAGACAAATCTAATAGATTTCTTTGACTGGGTGACCAAAGTAGTAGATCAGGGAGGGGCTGTGGACATGGCCTACCTAGACTTTAACAAGGCATTTGACTCAGTCCCACACAAAGATTAATATACAAGTTTGCCAGCCTGGGAGTGGTCCCAAGATGATAGCCTGGGTAAAGAATTGGCTCAGAATAGGACACAGAGGGTAATAGTAAATGGAGTCCACTCTGAAGAAAGGGGGTTACTAGTGGGTGCAGCAGCATTCAGTATTAGACTGGTCCTCTTCACTGTCTTTGTAGCTTACACTGCAGAGGGACTGGAAGGAAAAGTATGTCTCTTTGCAGATGACACAAAGATCTGCAACAGAGTTGATGCACAGGGTGGGGTAGAAAGAATGAGAAGGGACTTGTCAAGGTTAGAGGAATGGTCAAATGTATGGCAGCTTATATTTAATGCTATGAAGTGCAAGGTAATTCACCTGGGAAACAAAAACCCAGGGGAAGAGTACGCAATGGGGGGTGAGATACTAACAACAACAAAATGGAAAGGACTCTGGGGGTAGTCATATCAGATGACTTAAAGGTGGGCAAGCAATGTGAGAGGGCAGTAAGGAGGGTTGGGGATACTGGGATGCATAGGAGAGGCATCACCAGTAGAAAACAGGAAGTTGTTATCCTCTTTACAGACAGCTGGTGAGACCCCATCTGGAGTACTGAGTGCAGTTCTGGAGACCCAATCTCCGCAAGGACATAGACAAGATGGAAGCTGTCTGGAGGAGGGCAACTAAAATGGTGCAGGGTCTGCACCAGAAGACATATGAGGAGAGACTAAAGAAGCTTAATATGTATACTCTTGAGGAAAGGAGGGAGAGGGGGAACATGATAGAAACTTTCAAGTACCTCAAGAAAATCAACAAAGTCCAAGAGGGTAGCATCTTTCAAAAAAAGAGGTGTGCAAGAACAAGAGGGCACAATTTGAAGATGGGGAGGCGGCTCAGAGGTAATGTAAGGAAGTATTCTTTCACAAAGAGGGTTGTGGATGCATGGAACGGCCTTCTGGAGGAGGTTGTGGAGTCAAAAACAGTGATTGAACTCAAGCATGCATGGGACAGCCATAAGGCAATTCTAGGGGGTTGGGGTAGAAAGAAGTAGGCTGCTGGTTAACTAGGATCTGCAGCTTATCCATTAGGTAGGGAAATGGGCAGACTGGGTGAGCCAAGCGGTCCTTATCTGCCATCAAATTCTGTATGTTTCTATGTTCACTCAGCATCTCATTCAATAAATCAGCAAACTTTAAGTTTCAGCCCAGTGCACCCTAGCTGATATAATTTCTATAGGGGACTGAGTCAATGTGGCTGAGCAGTGCATAGCTATTACTAAGGACAACACAGACTGGCTCACTGCCCACCTTAGAGAACAATATAGAGATATCTGTTTATTGTGGGATGAGGCTGAAGGCCTTGAGAATCGAGCTCAGAGGAACAATCTTAGACTTGTGGGATTCCCATAGGAGCATGTGGGCAAGAACACTAACCGTTTCCTCCAGAAAGCCTTCACAGAAATACTTGGGCCAGAATACCCCTCCAATATTGAAATCAACAGCTCACACAGGTCTCTCACACCCCACAAGTCTGGTGGAAGTACTTGCCCGGTTCCTCCATTTTGCAGAGAAAGAACGGATCATGCAGTGGGCCAGACATAAAGGAGATCTCTCATGGCAGGGACACTCTTTTAATATCTTCCCTGACTTCTCCCTGTAACTTTCCAACCATAGAAGAGCTTACACCCCAGCTTGTAAAGCACTGATGGAAATTGGGGTGCCCTTCAGCCTCTGCTAACTCACAGTCCTCTAAAGTACCTGAAATGGCACATATTGCAGAAATTTGACATCCCAGAAGCAGCAGAGAACTTTATTGTTAAAACTTGGCCACAGATATGGATTTCACTTGACAGGCAGGGGAGGCAAATCCAGGGGCCAGAACTTGGGCAGAACCCATGTGCCACTTTCCAATAATCCTTTTCTACCCAGCATGGTGCTCCCCATTGGCCCTCCCCAGAGGACCCTGACCCCTGATCCCAAGTATTTAGACACAGAAAGAGCCATAAAATGGCCGTGAACAAAAAAAGTGGCATGCCAGACCCCGCAGCCATAATAGGAATAAAGATTCACAACTTCTTCCCTCATGCACTCACCTCTGCTAGGGAGCAATCGCTTCACACCCCTGCTCACTGCTCTTCAGGATGTTGCTGGTCAGCTCCCTTCCCCACAACAGTTGGCACAGCTCCATGAAGATTCAGAGATGTGGCCCAAATCCTGGGCAGGGGCAGTCAGCCTGGTGGCAGGGGTGACTGGCCTGATGATGTGAGAATCACCATGCCCTGACGACATATGCACTACTACCCTGGATTCTGTTGCAGCAACACTGAACTGTTCCAAGGCCAATACTTGAGGACATGTGTACTTGTTATTGGCGGCTGTTTTATACTCTGGATGAAGCAGAGACCTTCTACCAGCTGAACCTATCAAGAAGACAATGGTATTAAGAACAATTTTCCTCTAAAATGGGCTATGCCTCCATATCCTTTTACATGTTTACTATCTACATGCAGGCTACTTTCTTGGTTCCCACTGCTAAGAGCTATAGCCTACTGCTATAAGAATGTGCAAAATATGTTGAGAAAAAGAATAAATACAGAAAATGTACCCCTTACTGTTGTTCATGGAGGGTCTGCTTAGTACAGTTCTGGGGGTTCAGTTGAGAAAGAGTAATGAATATGGTTTAAACATCACCACTGAGCAGCATGCAGGCATTCATGGAAACAACTGCAAGGGGGAGAGGGAGTTAACTGTGATTCTTGAACTCTGTTTATTGAATTGTGCTAGTGAGCTGAGCCATAATTTTATTACCCAGGTATTATGGTACAGGAGCTACATGGTCATAAGTTTACTCCCCCCCACCAGCAGCATCATGTTACATTTCTCACCAACCATATACAGCCTTACTACAGAATGTTGGTACCTGGAAGTTGAGTATTTTTCAACAGAAATTTCATTTTTTTGGTGTATCACCAGTCTCCTTATCTGTACAGTTTGACTGAGATGCTCCTAATTAATAACCATCTCTTTCTGTTGACTACTGCTTCCCATGCTGAACGAGTCTGCTATTTTCTCTACCCTGCCCATCCTGAACCTGTGCACATTCGTGGAGCTAGGAAATGGAGGCCACAAGGATGTGCTTGACCTACTCAACACCCACACACTTGCGCTGCTCAAGCAGTTCAGTGCCACAATCAGGGTGAGGGTTGGCTCACACAACTTGTGTAATGGACAGAGCAGTATGCCCCAATTGACCCAATCTGAATCTGAGTCACTTAGCGTAGTGATTTGTGCTACTAAGGCCTGAACAAGGTTTACCATTCTAAATTATTCCTAGAGGGGGATCTGGCTAGATGCATCAAATACCAATACTGTTGCCTTTCACCCACTGACAAATTGGGGCATTATCTGTCCCACTAACATCCTCTCTTGGACTGAAGGAGGATAAGTGGTATTTGGGGGGGCTAGGGCAGGGGGGGCTTTGCATCCAACCACTGAGGGGGTCTCCTATACCTTTGTACAGTGAATCTACAGCTAAAACACAGATCTCCTAAACCTTTTATGAAACCGAAGCATCAGGGGAATCAATAGAACTATATCTGCACAGGAGGTATATCGTCCAGTTCCATTCATTGGAGTAGGAGGGTGCTGTTTCAGCCTGGGTATCGAGCCCATGCCCGCATGTATCAGAACAACAATGAGGGACCCAATTACATAATGTGAGAGAAGGACATTGCTTTCCTGGTCATGTACACAGTGTGTGGAGGTCAGAAGCATGTCTGCGATGCTACAGCTGTCTCAACCCCCTAGTCCCCCCCAGCACCGCCTCCCCCTCACCTGCCAGAAGAGCCTGTGGTGTTAATACTCAAAAAAGACAGACATGCAGGAGAGTGTTGTAAAACGCGCAGCAGCAGATACAAAGTAGATGAATGCAACAACCCCCGCAAAGTATGTATTACTCCCCCCCATATTTTCCCTCCTTTTTGACCATGCACCTTTGATTTAGTCACACCACTCCTCCTTTAATGGGAACCCAAGGGTGTATCACCAGTCTCCTCATTCATACCATCTGAATATGCACCTTTGATTTGGCCACACCACTCCTCCCTTAATGGGATTCCAGAGATTGGGGGAATGGTTCACGACTTGTAGAGGATATCCCACAGTAAGTGCAGAGTAAGGTTTCAAAGGTACATTGCAGGGCTTGGAGTACTATTTTAGGTTTCTATGACTAATCCTTGACCAATGGCACTTAGGCTTACAGCTGTAGCCTGTGTTTATCAGACCAGAGATTGCATGCACAGTGTCCTATACACCACACTTCTTATACATGGAATCAGTTACTGTCAGGGTGAGGGATAGGGGAGGTTCCATGGATATGATTCTTTTTGCCGCCTTGGGCTTTGGTTATGATATATGGTCAGAGACTTCTTGCTGCATTGTATGTGTTTATCTTTGACACTGTTTCTATCCTCAATCAATATCAAACCTAATCTCAGTAGACTCTATCTGGTGGGGTCTATGGTCACAGGACTAGAGGGGCTGATAGTCAATGCATTCTATTGTTATGAAAATGATAATCCACTTACTTTGTGAGGCCCTTCCCTCCCACTTAGTTAGGCAGTCATCCTCTCTCCATGGTGGTCAAGCTACAAATGAAGGAACTGCCATGGTGACAAAGGGGCTGGTCACTCTTGTGATGTCACATAGCTACATCTGACACCAGGGCCTTGGTCCATATAAGGACTGCATGATTTGGCTGATGATGTCATTTCATGGCAGCTGAAACCGGCATTGCCAAATTGATTTGTTTATTTTTATTTATTTAAAACGTTTCACCAGGAAAGGCATACTGAGCTGGGAGTTCTTTTCCAGATGTGTCATGGTGTAAAGGAAGTTGTACAAGTGGATTTGGAACATAGTACACATACATAGCATTTTGCAACCTTTACAGAGCAGATTAGAGTAGCACTCAGTCATTAAATATATTGCGAATAATATTATACAAGATATGAGAATTCGAATACAGGGAAAATAGTCAGCAATGCAGACACAGCACAGTCAAAAAAGCACAAGATAAAGTACAAACATGTTGACAAAACAATTACAGAGCAGCTGACTTAACAAGCTTAATAAACATTTGAGAGATGCAAGCAAAGTGCATAATGACTAATAAAGATCCAGTGGCTTGCCTGGGGATTTATTTAACCATCATTAACTATGTCAGTTGCAATTATTCTGAACATATAAAAGCATTGGCCATTTCACTTGGCAGGCCAGTCCAGACTGAGAGCTGAGCAGCCCATGTCACAGCCAGCCAAGGGTCATTTATCCAAGAATCAGCACCAGCCAGCAAAGGGTCCTGCCTCTAACAACCAGCTCTGGCTGCCTACTGCTCCAAGGGGCTGGTCACTGTTGTGATGTCATGTAGCAACATCTGACACCAGGACCTTGGTCCATATAAGGACTGTATGACTTGACTTATAATGTCATTTGATAGCAGCTGAAGCAAGCCTTGTCCAGTGAAGATCCAGTGCCTTTACTGAACTGCAATTCACAATCTCAGGTGCAATTATTCTGAGCAGCATAAAAGCAGGGACCATTTCAATGGGCGGTCAGTCTAGGATGAGAGTCAAGCAGCCAACTTCACAGACAGCCAATGGTCCTGCCTCCAAGAATCAACACCAGACAGCCAGGGGTCTTGCTTCCAGCTGCCTTCAGCTCCAGCCACCTGTAGCTTCAACCATTTCCAGATTGATTTCTCAGTGTGATCGAACAACCAGGACAAGCAACATCTTCAGCCTGCTATCTTACTGCTGCTAATAAAATATCAAATATTTGAAGCTGGTAGGTTTTGGTGATTGACTCTTCTCCATCAGAGAGGGAGAAATTGCAATAAGCTGGGAAGCTACTTCTGAGGAAATATTATTACTGAACTCTTAAGGACCTGCTCCTTTTTATTTCATGGAACATAGCAGGACTTGATTATGTTACACAACATGATGCATGCTTTTTAAATTAATTCATTTAGAAAGAATGACATTAATTTTATGTTCTATTGTCTGTTTTCTCCATCCTTTTGAATTATGTTTCCTTTCCCTTCTTTCCATCCCCCTCCTTCCTGTTTTCCATTAAATCGTCTTCTTACCCCCTTCTTTTTTCCCATCTCTATTACCCTTGTAGAAAGCTTAACTTTTTAGCATATTCTTTATTTCAACTGCTTTTGAATAAGAAACAAAGGGGTATTTAACCCAATGAAAAGTTTGAAAAAAATTGTTATGTTTGAATATTTATATCAACAGTGGTTTGCCTAGACTGTTCTTATACCAGCCCATGCCACAATTGCACTTCTGCTTGTCAAAGTGGTGATAGTATTAACAAATTTAATGTTTTCTAGGGCCAGACTTAATTTGTAAAGAAAACATTTTTGTGCTGTTTAATCTATTGTAATATGCTACCTCTTGTATTTTATGATGTTCCAATATTGAACTTTGCTTTGATTTTTTTTTTCTTTTTGGTTGTTCACTTATCTCTCTATTTCTATACTTCTTTACTATAACATTGTTACCTATTTCATTTGTTGGCACTGTTCTGCATTTGGACATTTAGTCATGACAGTTTCAAATTTAATGCTTTAGTGCATCATCTTTAATAATTAACCTACATTTCTCATTCATAAATGTGGCACTGCAGCTACTAGACATTTTATATTACTTTTTTTTTCCCTTTATTTGCTCCAGTTCTTCAAAAAACTCCATAGCTTCTTTATTATTGGCCTATCTGGTTGTTATCCCACTAGCCACTTGGCTACTGAGTACTATACTTTTGGCTACCAAGTATTATATTTTGTTAATGTGGACAAACCAGATTATGTTGAGTAATATTTTTTCAAATCCCCATATGTTTTGGCAATGGGTTTCCATTAAATGCATATATATTTTATAATGTGTTATTACGCAATTTAATTTGATTATTCCAGAATAAATTCCTGATATGACATGCGTTATTTTATGAACAAAGCAGAGTGAAAGATCAAAAATGGCACCAGACCACCTCACAAAATGCAGCATTTTCACAGGGCCAAGGTGGCCCCCCGCCCGCCCCCCCAGCCATTTTGGTTAGCATTCTTTGTCGCCCCCATATTAAAGCTACTTGAACCACCCCTGAACACATACATACATACATACTAGTGCAAGAAATGCTGTGCCTAGTATTAAGTTCTGGCAGATGCACTTGTCAGCCTGAGAAGGGCTCACCTGAGAAGCCAGTAAAATGCATGCCTGTAGTGTATATTGACACAATCCCCATTTTAAACCAGCCCTGTACTTACAATATATCCTGTTTCATACTTCATGTTAATACTTGCTACACTAACTTTCAACAATAAGTGTTATATGTTATCAAGTAATACAGTGACAGCTAAATGACTCTAAAATGGCATATGTGACCTTTCTACCTCTCACTGGCACACAGTAAGGGCATAGTGAATAAGGAGCAGGCATGCACTATCTAAACTTTTGTATGCAGTCAAACTACATAACATGTATATGTTATATTTGCTACTCCCATGGGCTCTACGATGTGATATCATCGACAGCTATGTAGGTCACTGTGTTGGTGTCAGTGTACGAGGGTATACCTTCCCATGATATCACTATACCACAGCCGAAGTATGCATCATTTACAAAATATGGACTGCTCCACATCTAATGGAATTCTTGCATATATCTAAAGTAATGGAATCGATACATTGTCCTCAGGAACCCATTATGTTCTTACATAAATATTTTCAAAAAGATAGTTGCCTAGATCAGTGCAGTATCTTGAGTTTTGCATTTGAAACACTGGCAGCCCATTTTATATCTCCATCCTCTCTACCAAATTGACACAGATTCATACACAACATTCCCTGAGATTCACAAATTACTTTGGAAGAGAAACTGCTTGAGATGATTAATTCCTCCTTATTTGTCTACATGATGCAGAAAATCAGTCTGACTCTGAAGTTAGCTTGCCAGCCTCATAGGATACAGGTAGCTGAGGACAGTTTTGTTTTTTGGCACAAAGCCTAGTCTGCTAAAACTTCATTGTGATAATTTGCATGGGATACACATGTTGCAGTGATTCCAAGAATGTGTTTATTTGAGTGCTTTTTAAGATTCCCAGAAAACCTATAGTAGCCATAGGGGGATTGATTTGTAAAAAGACGTTGGACTTGTATGTATATTTTTAGCTATCTAAAGCTAGTTACAGACTCTTGAGATCTCTGTCAGCCTCCATGCATGTGCCTGTTTTGTTCTTCTATTATTTTCTGGACAGGGCTTTTTATGCTGAGAAATACATTCCCTAGAGTATACAAAGACACTGATGGAATTCATAATGTTTTCTCTTTAAGGAAAGAGTAAGAGAAATATGTAAGATAAGCATCAACTTTCAAAGGGACTTTGTATTTGGCACCTGTTTTATAGCCATGCAAATATAACTGGCTGTACTTTCACTGCTTGAGATGTGTAGACTCTTCCAGTTCTGATTATAACATCTCTGCAAAGTCACTTTTCAGTCTGTCAATGAGATCAAAACATCAGTAGGTTTTGTCTCATGACAGAAGGCTTATAGTTTTAGAATGTTAATTGTGGCTTTTTTTCAGACTAGAGTATCCCTTCTCTTAAAAGCCATTTCATCAAATAGCACTTTTAAAAGTTTGAACATTCCATTGCTTATACAAGACCTTTAAATACATCAAGGGGTTAAACAGGATACTGAAGGGAAGTATTTTTCAGAAAAACAGGTGCTCAAGAACAAGGGGATATGCTATGGAGCTGCAGGCGGGTAGATTCATGAGATATGTGAGGAAGTACTTCTTCACAGAAAGAGTGGTGGATTCCTGGAATAGCCTTCAAGCAGAGTTGATAGGGGCAAACACACTGGTGGGGTTCAAGAATGCATGGGATAGACATAAGAGAATCACAGTGGAAAGGAAAGGGAGAGAGAGGAAAAGCTGTATGTCAAGAATGGTATGTGGTAATAATGTAGGTATGGAAAATGGGTAGTCTGGCTGGGCAAAGAGGTCCTTATCTGCAAGCAAATTCTATGTTTCAGTGCTTAATGTTGACACAAAATGACCACCTCCAAGGGGTTGTTAAACACTCTAAAGGGACACTGTCAACCCCTCAGCTACACTACTGCCTGCATTACAAACTGTTGATATGCATTGTACTGTATATGATTATTCTGTCTGCTTTTAGGTTGCTGTAAGTGTTTCCTATATACCTACAGTACCTCCAGTACACCTCTGGAAACAAACTGTTTACAGCTCAGTGGTGCTTTCCTGATGACAGTCATTCAATAAATAAATAATATTATAAAATGGTAAGAACATTTCTGGGCTCTGATTGACCAGTAGTTGCCTTCAGCAGTGATATTATTCCAGCACAACTTCATGCCTATTCAAAAAGCAACTAAAATATATTTTGAAAATGTCTTTTTTTTCCTTTATTCTTTTAACAAGCAAATCAATTTATAATTTTAATAATGCACTCCAGGGCATGTGTCATAGGGATAATGACATTTCCCTGGTGCTAGACACATTTGGCCTGCTTCCTCATACCCAGTCACCCAAGGCATGGCATTATCCCATCATGACACATGCCCTGTCGTGCATTATTGCTTAATTGTACCAGATTTGAAAAACATCTTTTGATTGTTCATCTACTGTAGAATTTGTTGCTGGAGATGGTTGATTTTCTGTCTTCTTCCACAATGTGCCACTGAATGCAACTCTGTCACTTGACTCCTGTCACTGGACTCCACACCGACCTGGGCATTGGACAGGGAGAGTGATGTTACTGGACACACTGGACACCAGAGAGTCATGGCATTGATTCAGTACAAGGTGGGGAGTTTCAGGGGTGAGAATGAATATGAAGTATACAGGAAAGGGCTTCTGGTGCCAGATCAATCATGGGGGAGGGGCAACTTGTTTAAAAACATTTTGAAATGTTTTGCAGAAATTGTGTTAAGATAATGTTAGCATCACAAAGCACAAGATGTCAGGAAATCCAAAGTTAGGGTCCAAGTTGGTTATTCTACTGTGCCTGTTCTGTCAAACCAAACTGTGTGTTATCCAACTGTCTAACTCTGTTATGAAACTCCAGTACCTTGCATACAGAAAATAGATGTTGTTAGGGTCATCAGCTTGAGAACCCTCAGTATGGATTCCTGGCTTGAGTTAAGTGAACTTGCAGACACAGTGCAGAGGATTTTCAAACCCCTTGGATTGGTACAAGGTGCTTGCATCCAATGTGTTGGATGCTTCAAGCACCTAGTGCCAAGGGTAGCCAAGTGATTTTAAAAAGAAGTCTGCATGAATCAGCAGGCTGCTTGTGCCAAAGTGTGCTAGCACCAGCCTTGCACCACAAAAGTGGCTGCAGCATGGTGCTAGGGGACTCGCGGCAGACCCACAGCTGCTACATCGAATTCCCAAATTTCAAAGCCCTCTCCAGGAACAAAGTGTTAAGTACTGTTAGACCAGCAAAGGGCTGGTCTAACGGTACTTATGCATCTCCTGGGAGGGCCGTACAGTATGTGCCACTGTGTGGCCTGCCCTGATCCACTCCAGTTGATGCTCCCAGGTGATCCAGTGGCCCCACTCCCTGCCCATTGTACCCTGACAATGCCCTAAGTAATCTCCCCAGAGATCCAGTGGCCCCTCTCCCTGCCTGTTGTACCCTGACAATATCATTCCTGAGTAGTCTCTCTTGTGGCCTAGTGGCCCCCCCACCCTGGCAAGTAGTGCCCACCACCCTGCTCTCCCCCATCCAATACCTAGATTCGATGACCGGCACAGCCCTCCGCACACCACCATGGCCCATCACCACCATGGCCGGTCACCAAATGAAGTGTCTAAGCATGTACTGTAAGTATGCACTTTGACAGGTCATTCAGTGGCCGACCATTGTGGTGTGCAGAGAGCTGTGCTGGTCACTGACTCTGGGGTTTGGATGGGGGGAGTGGGGTGTTGGGCACTACTTGCTGTGGTGTAGGCAACTAGACCACCAGGAGTGTTGTCAGCAGAAAGCACTATTAAGGTTGATCAGAGCACGATGTTGTGGGGCACCAACATGCACAAACAAGGTGCAGCTTCACCCCACCATCCTGCAGTGCTTGCAGCGTTCCTTCTGGGTACACCATCCATTTGATGCGTGCATTCAGTTGGCACAAACAGTGGGAGTTAGACCCCGGGACCCTGTGCAGTGAAAAATCAGGCACAGGGTCCCAGACACAATGTCACTCGATGCAAGCTGCCATTGTCGCAGCTTGCTTCAGAGGTTTGAAAATCCAGCCGAGTAGGTTTCATGAAATGTAAACACAATGTTGGTAAGATTTTCGCAAATTGCAAATGTAATTTAGAAAAAAATAGTACTGTAACTCCACAACATGTGGAAAAATTTTGCAAACCCTCAGCTTATGCAAAACATTCTGCAAGTCCCCAACTTGGAAAAAAACATTCACCAGTCTACAAAGTTCTGCAAGTATGACCTTTGATGAAATTTTTGAAAAAGAAATAGGCATTTTATTTTTCATGAAAGTGATCAATAGACTCCCACAGCTGTTTTCCTGCAAATTTGCAAGGTCACCCACCCTGTTCCTGATGTTTTGCACTTTGTCCATGACCCAAAGGTTCTCTTTCCATGAATTTGGGAATACATTTTCTGAAGTTTGCCCTAACTTGAAATTCTCTCTATTTTTCGTGTAAAGATTTGTCACCTAAATGGTCTGTTATCCCCCCTCTTCAGGACCACTAGTGACCACCCAGCTCCATCTACCACTGCACTGGCTTAACCACTGCTGTCTTTTCACCATGTTTATTTTTTTCTGTATGGCAGGTGTTTTTCTGGAGGGCGGGTGCTCTCTTCCTAAGCAAGAATCAGAACTATGAGGCAAGCAGCAGGCTAAGCAGGGTAGGGATCAAGACTAACAACTTTTATCATTCAGACAGAGGCTTAGGTTTTTCCCTCCCTTGTCTCCCTTCTCTTTCATCACACGCCATACACTGGATGTTCCCATCATTACTTCTACTGGCCTTGGATGCCACAATGAGTTCATGGGGGGAAGCTACCCAGCCTACCACAGTGGTTGCTGAGATACTGGAATGGTGCCATCCTCTTCCTAGGATGGGAAGTCCTGCCATTGGAAACACTATCTCCCAGTGTTGGTCCACCAAAATCTGATCCCAAAGTGGGGGTGCTGGCAAAGTATGTCCTGGCCAAAAGTAACCCTTGAAATTCCTTTTTTAAAGAAGACCTAACTTTAACGTGCAAATCTGTGTTTTCACTTGAAGTTGCACTTCAACTATTCGTACCTATTCTGTTATTGTTCAATATTTGTTATGCTTTTTATAAATTAAATGGGCATTTTTTAATTTTTAATTCTCATACTGCTTGTACAGGCCATTTTAGAATTATATAATATAGTTTATGTTCTTCATAAACTCTTAGATTGTTCTTACAATTCATCCACGTTCTATTCATAGGAATTATAGGATTACCTTGAGTTTAGCTTTAGCCATTAATGACTCATAATTTTGCAAAGGATTACCTTTTATAATTTCCTATCAGATAGCTTTCCAACACTGCTTTAAATGAGTCTATACTCTGACTGTTCACCAGTGAACCAGGCAGATTATTCTATATATTTGCCACCCTATGGTTAATCCAGGATTCTTGTCTCGAACTTTTATATAATTCACCCGTTAGTTGGTAACTGTGACTCCTCAGCTCCCTGTTTGCTGTTTTTCTAACTAGGCCAATACATTCCCAGAGGTCACTATTTCTAAGAGCATTATATGTCAAGCACAAATTCCCCGTCTGCCTTCTGTACTCTAATGAGAACAGTCCAAGTTCATTTAATCCTTCCTCATAAGATAGGTGTGAAATTCCAGCAGTCTTTTTTGTTGCCTTTCTCTGCATGTCCTCCGATAGAGCAATATCACTTAATTTGTACAGCATCCAAAATTGAGTGCAGTACTCAAGGTGGGGCCTTACAAGAGAACAATACAAGGGCAAACATTAAAAAATAATTTTATTGTGCATAGTAGAGTATTATTCTATATAGAAATCCATCATTTTCAAAATGCTGTTGTATCACAGTTCAAAAGTCGTGGAATATGATTGCACTCCTCTGTAGTATAACAGCATTCTAGAATCTCTAGAGACTGCACAAGTCAGTTTCATTCTGAAAGACAAAGAACCACAATGTGCATGTTTCTCATAATACTATACACTATAAAAAATACAATATGAGCAACTTTATGCATAACCAGTGTGCTCTGCCACCTCAGGGTTTTGATTGCCATGGGCATCTCGAGCTTCAGAGGTCAGAGGGAATCAGAAGCCTCTGTGGCAGAACACAATGGCTGTGCATAGTTGCCCATCGAGTATTCTTTATGTTTGTAAAATACACAAACTACTGTGCATTACACAGTTCTAAGATTCTACTTATCTCTAAATTATGAAGCAGTAGCACCCAATGAGTTTACAAACCATCAGTAAAGATGGAAGAATACTAGAATCAGCTTTCAACAATCATTTGTCAATGCTTAACATCTGATGCTTGTTAAACAATTTTGTTTTTAATTTTGACCCCAACTTTTGAAGATACTTATTTTAGGATTTGCCTTATAGACATGACATATACCACTTATAGTATATTGGTCAAAATGTCCTTTCACTCCAGAGGTGCAAAAACACATCTCGTCCAGGATTTAAAAAATGACACATGTCAAGTACATGTGGTATGAGATAGGGAAAATGGCTGACTAGGTGGGCCATGAGGTCTTTATCTGCCGACAAATTCTTTGTTTCTCTGTGTGGAAAAATGGCTATGTTGAAAGTTTGGAGTGAGAATATTAACAATTATCAAAGATATGAGTGAATGCTGAAACAGTGTAACATTCAGTCATATCCTATGCATTTTATCATATTTGTAAACCAAATTTTAAGTCTATCCTTCTTATTACCCCATCTAATGTACCCAGCAGGTGAAAATTTTCAAATCCTCACCAAAATGTCATTCCATGCCACTGAAATGTTATTCTGTGCCACAAACAGAAAAACACATTTTGGCCAGGATTTGAAAAATGACAGCTACCACACTCAGGAGGTGCCATAAAGAAATGCCTATGTTAAAAATTTGGGGTAAAAATATTGAATATTACCAAAGTTACGAGCCTGCATTAGCAAATTTCAATATAGGCTCATAATATTTTTTATATATATATATTTTTACACCAAATATTCAACATAGCCTTCTTATGACCCCACCTCATGAACAAGGGTGGAATAAAATGTTCAAATCCTGCCTGAAAGGTGATTTTGCGCAATGACTAAGAAATTATCCGTCTGGACAGATTTAACTAATTTTACTGACACTGTCCATGAGGTGGTATTCCAAAATAGACATGTTGAAAATTTGGGGCAAATATATAAAAAAATGGCCAAGTTATGCCATTACGTTCAAAACCCTATTGAAATACATTGAACCACATGCCTGATTTCATCAGTTTGAAGTCCAGCTTTGAGGAGTGAAGATGTGTCTGCGGTCCAGAAAGAGTTATGGCATTGGACCCCTGGTGGGTAAGTAAGGGCTTGGGGGAGTGTGCTGTGGTGGGTGCTGAGTGGGACAGTCAGGTGGGGGGAATAATGGTGCAACAGACATTGATGGACGGTGTTCTTTTTACAGGTTTAAAAAAAAAAATTGACAAGGGACAATTTTCTTTATTACTGGTGGTGACACTGGGGGATTGGGCACCCCCACTATCAGGGTTATATTTGGCAGCACTAGGGGTGGGCTCCCCAGTGCTGCATAACAAAAAAGGGCAGATTGGGGGGTAACAGCTGGCATGGGGATTGGGCACCCTGTGCCCTAATAATAACATGGGTTGGGCTTGGGAGGGCAGCAGTTACTGTGGAGGCTGCAACAGACATCAATGGATGGTTTTCTCTTTTGTGGGGGGGGTAGCAGCTGGCTTGAGGGATTGGGCACCTTTGTGCCATAATAACATGGGTTAGGCTTGGGAGTGTTGTAGTTAAGGTGGTGGCTGCAACAGAGATCAATGGATGTTTTTCCTTTTTACAGGGTTTACCTGTCTGGCTGACAGGGTCCTGATGTTGAAAGCTGATCAGCAACTTGCTGATGGGCTTCATGCAAATCAAAGGACCAAAGCCCTCTCTAATTGGAGCAGCTTGGTCCTTTGAAGTATAAAAAGTTTCCAACCAGCAAGCAGCGAGTTGTGTCATGACCACAATGCATGATCATTGTTCTGGACTGCCGAGCCCCTGCTATTTTGAACTGCAACAGGCTCAGCAGTGATATCCCACCAAAATCCCCTTTCAGTGTAACAAAATGTTTGGAAAGCATGTGCATCAATGTAAATATGGCTTCTACAGGAAAAGACTTGTAAATCTGATGTAGTTCTCCTTTAAAAACAGAACTAACAATGTTATGGCTGCTGGCTGGAACAATGACCATGCTTCCACTCATAGTACCAGTGATCTGGGCTCAGGAATAAGCTCAAGACACAGGGGGATGGTGAAAACCTACATCTGCGGGTCGGGAGGGAAGCAGGCTGCGCTCCCATACTGCCAGCTGGGGGAATCACTTTTGGTAGTGCAGCAGGAGCAGCTTGTGGGTAAGGTGACCCCAGCAGGCTCTATGTGTCAGCATGTATTTGCATGTGTCTTAATGCATGGAGCCCTTGCCATCAGCATTACAAAGGAAGAAGGCAAAACTGCACAGGAAAAGCCAAAGTGTGAGCAGGATGACACTTAGCACTCACTTTCTCTACCAGAGCAACTAACCACCACGCATGTTGATATTAGACTTTCTTAACAGGGATCACTGACCCCAAAGGCACCAGCTGGGGGTAAATTGGTGGGAATCAGGTGCTATGTAAGTATCTGAGGAGTGGATGGTGCTGGAAACTGACTGGCTAACAGGGGCAGTACCAGCCTGCAGGGGGATAAATGGTATGAAAAAAAATGTAGTTTCCAGAAGCACTCCACTTGCCTGGTGTAAGTTCAATCCAGGGGAGGTGGAAGAGGTATGTGAGGAAACCTTGAATCAGCGGCCCACATACTATGAACTAGACCCAGACCTGACACATCTCCTAGTGGGATGTGTGGGATCTGTTGGCCCAGTGTTCATTGAGATTGCCCAGTGTTCTCTTTCAGAGGGGTAAATTCCCCAGCCCTTTGAAAAAGGCACTGGTGAAACCCCTCCTGGAGAAACCATCTTTCGACATTGACATCTTGGTGAATTGTAGACCTATCGCTAACCTTCCTTTTCTGTGTGAGGTTATCGAGAAAAAAGTGGCTCTGCAGCTTGAAGCCGACCTCACTGCCTTTGACATCTACCCCATATGTGCTTCTCCAGTCAGGATTTAGGTCTAGACACAGTACTGAAACTGCATTGATCAGAGTGCATAATGATCTCCTCAGGCTAGAGGTAGAGGGGAATGGTCAGTTCCCATTCTCCTCACTCTCCTCAGTTTTTGACACTGTGCACCATGGTGTGTTGTTGGATAGCCTAAGGGAACCTTGTGGCCTCACTGGCACTGTCATCAGCTGGTTTGAGTCCTTTCTCACAAGTAGGATGCAGACAGTGGTGACAGAGAGTTTCTCCTCCTGCCCAAAGCCCCTACCTTGTGAAGTTCCTCAGGGCTCAGTCCTCTCACCCATGTTGTTTGCAGTGTATATGCTGCCCCTGTGAGAAATTATTAGACATTACAAGGTGGAGTGTTACTGCTATGCAGATGATAGCCAGCTGTATATATCATTCGTACCCAGGCAGACATGTCACTGTGGAAGTACTAAATGCATGTCTGGCTGTGATCCAGAACTGGATGACCCCTAATTGGCTGAGGTTCAACACTGAAAAGACAGAGGTGCTGGTGACAGAGCCTGATTGCTGGTGAAATGCGGAGACTGCTGGGGTGGGAACCAGCTTGATGCTGGGCCCCACCCCACTTGCAGCATCTGCTAAGGTGAAAATTCTAGGAAGTATTCTTGACAGATTGACATTTGAGGCTCAGGTGTTATCCGTTGTCCGGAGGGGTTTTTACCGTCTGAGGAATATCAACAGGATTAAAGCCTTCATTCAGCTGAATGACATGCCCTCACTGGTGCACGCATTTTGTCACATCCAGATTTGACTACTGCACCACTCTCTACCTCAGGGTCAGTGAAGGGGTCCTGTGTTACCTGCAGCTGGTGCAGAATGCAGCAGTCAGGTTGTTAATGGGCTTTCCAAGGTCCTGCCATTTAACCCAGGTTCTGCGTAATCTGCTCTGGCTGCCAATGAGGGTAAGAATCACCTTTGAGGTGAGTCTTGTCACCTATAAAGCTCTATACAGACTGAATCCTGGCTATCTGAGTACCTTCTGACTCCCCACCTTTCTCAACACTCTCTCCACTTGTCTGAGGTGGACCTCCCAGGGTTTCCCAGGGCCCGGATTAAAATATCAGGAGACTGCTCATTTTATTTTATTTTATTCTTTGGTAACTGGGCAAGGCCCACTAGGCACAAGTGCCTGTTTTCAGGGCAAACTGGGAGCACTGGGTGGTTAAGTGACTTCCTCAGAGTCACACAGTATGCAAGTGGAGGTTGTAAGAATCAAACCAAGGTCTGGTCTGCTGCATGTACCAAGCTCATTCACAATTTGTTACTCTAATCTCTAGGCTATACTGCCAGCCCATTTGAGGTGGCAGGACCAGCCCTCTGGAATTCACTGCCAAGGTCCTTGAAGGAGGCCCCTTTGCTGGAGGCTTTTAAGCAGGGCCTGAAGGCACATCTATTTAGGGAGACCTTCAGGACTTAACTTTTCCTCCCATGTTTAGATCCCCTAGCTACTGTCTTATGCTCTTTTAATCAAACTGTTCTGTTTATGTGGTTTTATATATGTTACTTGTTGAAATATTTTATTTATTAATTATTGCCTTACTACTGTTTGCTTCCTGTACAGTGCCCTGAGCTTCAGGGATAGGGTGTTCTATAAAGAAACTTTTACTTGCTAAAACATAATAGTTTTAAAAATAACTCAGAGGTAGAAGATGTAGCTAATAAATAGTAGCATACTGTGCATTGCATACATAATAAATTATGGAAATGTTTTGTATACAAGAAAATAATGCCATCAAGGGGTTGTAATGAACTAATAACCTATAAACACAAAGGGTGACTGGAATTATTAGCTTATTGCAGCCCTGAGGTGGCATTCTTTTATATATAAATATGTATACCGACCTCTGTTTCTTACAGGATAAGAATGTTATCTCATGCTGTTTTGTGCCAGAGGACCACAAAGCTAAGCTGGTAAATTATGTCATCCCAAAACAGTATGAGATAACATTCTTATCCTGTAAGAGACACAGGCTGGTGTGTATATCTATATATGTATGTATACATATATATATATATATATATATATTATGGTAGCACGGTAGTGCTACCACAGTTAGGACTGAGGAGCCATTTACATGTTAAACCTAAAATTTTGCACCTTAATAACTTTGCAACCGTTCAACAGATTTGCCTGAAATTTTGGAATACATGATCAAGAAACATACATCTTGGGATCTGACAACTTTCGTACTGTTCAGATATACGGCTGCGGAGTTATTAGCGTGATCTGCGTGCGCGTTTATGCTTTTTTGAATTCTTTGCTCATCCCTACAGGTTGCACAGTTTGCGTGACCGGTCTGAAAACTTCAGGGAATGTGCAGCCAGGGTCCCTCATGTGCCTTTTGAAGATTTCGTAAAAAAATATTAAATGGTTCAAAGGTTATTCAAAAACCAATTTCCCATTATAAGTCAAAGGGAAAAGTTAACAAAAAGTTCGACAGTGTCACAAATGCACTTTTTAGTGTTGCAAATGGACCTAGTAGTGCCGCAAATCCACCATTTTGTTTTCAGCTGGTGATCAGAAAAATGCTTGGCATTTCAATTTGGGACCCTCTAGCAACACAACTCTTTTTGTGTTTACCTAGTCGGACCCTGAGGATGCTAGGCATGTCTTTATTTTGAGGTTAAACACCCTAAAAATATGTTTTTCCAATTTCTGGAAAAAGTAGTGTTGCAAAGAAATGTCGCACTCATGAAAGTGTTGCAAATTTTTGCGAAACCTTTCACAAATCACGACACTAGTTTGCGACACTCTGCCCAAAATAACAGGAATACTTTGCCACCCTGCTGCAAATGAACAGTTTGGTCTTTTGGGCTGAAATTTGGAGGGAAGGCAGCCAACATCTAACAGATGTGCCTTTTCATGGTTTTTGACAAAATATTCTATGAATGCAAAGTTACAGTACTCCAAAGTTGACACTTTTTCCTATAGACTAACATTGCGGCGTCCGCTGCATGACAAGAATTCTTTGCCACCCTGCTGCAAAATAATGGTTTGGTCTTTTGCACTGAAATTTGGAGGGAAGAAAGCTAACATCCCACAGATGTGCCTTGTGGTGGTTTGGTGAAAAAATATTACAGGGTGGCAAAGTTATGGCACTCCACACTTCTCTTTTTTCCCCATAGGATAACATTACGGCATTCGTCACGCCTTTCAAGGCCTGTGTCTTGGAAACGGTGCAAGATACGGACTTTTCATCAGAAAAACCGGGGCTGAGTGTAAAACTTGCCAGGAGTGTAAAACTAACCAGGAAAGTCATAAATCATATGACTTTTACATTTTTTTTCTTCATTGTACGGTTCCTGAGATATAAGCAATTTAGTATTCCAACTCGTAATTTTCTGCTCCGAGACCCATTATTATGCATACATTCCTTGTACTCACTGCCTTTCTCTAGGCATCTTTTGGGGAAAACCAGCCTGTGTGCTTACATTACTGTTACCCTTTCCGCTTCCGCTTGCGGTTCCATACCCGTTTCACTTACCGTTCCTGTCTACGCCACCGTGTGCGTTACTCTTTGCGTTTTCATTTGTGCTTGAGTTTGCATTATTTTTACCATTTGTGTCTACAGTACTGTTTCTCTTTCTGTTTTGCTTTGTGTCATCATGCGCATTACCATTTGCGTTTGCAGGCACCGTGTTACTATGTGACAAGATGCCACCACATTACATTCACTATTTCTCATTATCATTCTCAAAAAGAAGGGAAATTAGAGGCAAAAAAACCTCCATTTAATGCATCAGTTAGGGTTGTTCCATAGTGACAAAAGCTAGGAAATTCGATGTTAGGGTTGAAACCCCACTTGCACCCCTCCAGCCCACCCCCCAACTGGCATTGGGGTGTGCATTGGAGTCGTCTGTCCCAACTCTCACCCCATTCTTCTATTCCTCAGCTTCTTTTCCACATGTGATGGGTGAGAGTTAGGGCCGATGACTAACTTCGCACTCGATACCGGTTGGGGGTGGGCTGAGGCGCAAGGGAGGTTTAAACCTAACATCAATTTCTTTGCTTTTGTCACTGTAGAACAAATCTCAACTGATGTATTAAATGGAGTTTTTGCCTCTAATGTATATATATATATATATATATAAATATATTTGAAGCAGTGTAACTGCTTCCATTGATGAAATCAATAATTTCAAATTAAAATCATTGAATTTATTTATCTCCTTTTGTGCACTCCCCCTACTGCTGACAGGATTCCATGGTACATTCCAACACGGAAGATCATACAGTATGATGTCAGTGGGCAATGAAGTGCCAGTAGATTGGGCTTCCACTAATAAAATATCAGTTTAAAAAAATAAAACTCCAAGATAATCTTACATTTGCTTGCTGTTTTGTTTTTAATGGATACCTCACTACCGCTGATTCTTGTTGCACAGCTGAAGTCACGTCATTTCTGATGGTAAAAGTGCCCTGAAGTGCAAAACACAAACCAAAAAAGTAATTTGCAATCAGATAAGTGCAGTAACAACTAAAAACAAGCATGTGTCAATGCTGAATGTTGTCTTGCTGGCTTTGTCATTGGTATTGTCAGAGTTAGAGATGCATAATAGGAATGGCTGTGAAGTATTGAAGTGACGCCAACCCTACCCCCACCCTGTAGAGACCGACAGGCACTGAGGTGTGCCTTTGGGTCATCAGCTATAACATTCATGCTATTTCACCTCACCCTACCTTGTAGACAGTGACAAGTGTTGTGGTGTGCTTTGGGGTCTTTGGGTGTTATATGTACCCCATTCCATAAGTAAATACACTGAGGTGGGTGCAGTATGGGAGAATGGGGTGAACTTTGTGGCCAAACACTGGAAGGCACACCACGATGTGTGTCACTGGCTGCAGGGTGGGGGTGGGGATGGAATAGGAAGCATTACAGCCGATGATCCCAAGTCACACCCCTGACACCTGTCAGTCTGCACAGGGTGGGGTGTTACAGTTGGAAACCCTAATGCTGTAGGCGTGTGTTGGTATTTTCACTCCAAATTTTCAACATGGGCTTTTTGCGACCCCACATCATGAAGAACATCACTATCAGTTTGTTAGTTGAATGGTGGTTTTGCACAGCGGCTATGCCATTTGGTGTCACAGGTCCGAAAACACATTTTGGGCAGTATGTAAAAAATGAGAACTGTATTGTTCATGAGGAGGTGTAAAAAAATGGCAATGTTGAAAAGCTGGAGAGAAAATATGGAAAATTAATGAAGTCATGAGCATGCATA
Organism: Neoceratodus forsteri; assembly: GCA_016271365.2. NCBI lineage: Eukaryota > Metazoa > Chordata > Ceratodontiformes > Ceratodontidae > Neoceratodus > Neoceratodus forsteri. Next base: position 468,530,763 of record CM028129.1, read on the forward strand.
GAAACAGTGCAACACATGTCCATAACCTAATCATTTTGGGGATTTTTTTAACCACATTTTCAACATAGACATTTTGGAACCTCCCCTCATGAACAGTGGCACTGTGATTTTGTTAATTTGTCCCAAAAGATGATGTCCCATAGCGACCACACCATTGTGTGCCACAGGTGCAAAAACACATTTTGGGCAGGATGTGAAAAATTACAGCTGTACTGTTCATAAGATGGTGTGAAAAAATGCCAGCATTGAAAATGTGGCATGAAAATATTGCAAATTTGCAAAGTTACAAGGGTGCGTGGGAACTGCACAATGCATGCTTACAACACAGTCATTTTATAGACTTTCGTCAGCAAATTTTCAACATAGGCATTTTAGGACCTCTGCTCATGAACAGTGGCACTGTCATGTCCTCAAAGTGTCCCGAAAACTGATTTCATGCAGCAACCATGCTATTCTGCGCCGGAAGTCCATCTTCTTCCAAGTTGTGTACTGGGTGTGCTTTGAAACAACTGAGAAGCTGCATGGGATATACAGTACTATATTGGACTAGATATCTGTAACTAATCTCTCTCTCTCTCTCTCTTGCTTACATCTGAGAGAAGTTTTCCTCACTTTTACATTGGTATTGCTTTGTGTTTAATTATTTTAGTTCTTAATTCAGGAAGGGGGTTTCAAAACTGCTTATCTTGTCAGCATATTCATAAGGGCTGAAATAACTGCATATTTGATTTTCCTTTGTGGCTAACTGGACTGATTACTAGAATTCTGTGACAATCTGCATCAATATATTTTGCAATATTTGCTGGTGGTGGTAGTGTGATTTAAAATAGCAAAGGCTGCAGTTTGTAATTGGATGCCAGACATAGCCTGAGGTGGGGGAAATTGTCTTCACAAGTCATGGAAACCTGCATCACAGCCAATTGTTCTAGCTTGACCATTTCAGCATTGATCAATTACTATAAACTACTGGTGTGATCCTGTTTCAGATAGAAGTCCATCTTCTTCCAAGTTGTGTACTGGGTGTGCTTTGAAACAACTGAGAAGCTGCATGGGATATATTATATTGGACTAGATATCTGTAACTAATCTCTCTTGCTTACATCTGAGAGAAGTTTTCCTTACTTTTACATTGGTGTTGCTTTGTGTTTAATTATTTTAGTTTTTAATTCAGGAAGGGGGTTTTCAAAACTGCTTATCTTGTCAGCATCTTCAGAAGGGCTGAAATAACTGCATATTTGATTTTCCTTTGTGGCTAACAAACCACCAGGCTGTTTTGGGGCTGGAGAGGTTTACCTGTGTCTGACTTGGATGTCTGGAGTTTTCTCTGTTTGATTAGCAGGGTATTTTCTCTGTCAAATTGTTGTGTAGGGCATCTTGCTGACAGGAAGGCACTCATCAAGCGGTGGGTGAGAGCTTTTAGCTGATTGTTTGTGAGGGCACAGTTTAGGCCCAACCCCTTCCCACCCCTCACCCCACCCACCCCTGGAAATAGTTCCTTTATACCTGAGGTTCTGACATCATTTCCTCAAGAGTGCAAGGTGCATATCATTGTCATATCCTCTCTAGCACACTACACTGACAATATAAGCATACACATTGTATAATATATATATTTCTATATAACAAACCAATCACACATGTGCACACACACACACACACACACAAAAACAAACAAAAAAAGTAGATAAACATGTGGGGAGTAGTGCAATGTAATGGCTGTGGGGCAGCAGTCTTCCGGGAGTCTTTCTGGAGGTTGAGATGCTGTCCTATTTGCAGACAACTCTCTGCCCTGAGGAAGGAAGTTGCCCATCTTCAGGCCACACTGGACAGTAGTAAGGAAACCTTCCCCCAGGCCACACTGGACAGTAGGAAGGGAACCTCCCCCATCCAGGGAGCACCAGCACCACCACCACCACCTCAGAGGTTGTGAAGAAAGCACAGCAGTTGGACCACAGTGGGCTCAGGGAGGGTGAGGATGGTGGAACAGAGGCACACCCAGTCAATTGTTCCACTCCACAATCCATACACCATTCTGGGGGAGCATAGCTCCCCTATGGATGCACCCGCAGAGAAGACTGATGACAACTGTCACAAGGGAGGCACACAGGAAGGAGGCAGAGGACACCACAGGGAAAGGAAGCAGCTTCTGGTGGGGGACTCAATTATTAGGGGTATAGAACTGGGGGGAGCTGGGAAAACTGAAGTAAGGTGCCTGCCTGGTGCCATGGCTTGGAGGGACAGGAAGCGCATCCTCAGGATCACGAGAACAGCTGCAAGGGAGTCTGAGCTGGACATAATTGTCCACCTAGGGACAAATGACTTGGCTCATCATGAGATTAGAGCAGTGCAGGAGGACATAGTAGAGTTGGGGAGGGGCCTAAGACAAGTAGCACACACAGTATCCTTCTCAGAGGTGCTGCCTGTCAATGGCATGGGGGAGGCGAGGGTAATTAGCACCATGCAGTTTAATGAATTGTTGAAAAAATGGTGTGGAGCACAGGGGTTTGGCTTCATTGGGGACTGGGGTTCCATCTGGAGGGACACCAGCCTATACTGGCAGGATGGTCTGCATCTGTCCAGGAAGGGAACAAGTCTTTTGAGCAATCGGTTTAAATGCTTCATTGGAAAGCTTTTAAACTAGTCAAGGGGGGAGGCACTGATAGGCAGCAGGAAAATCCCAGCCTATCCCTACAAAACAGGGTACTAAATGAGAAAAAGACCGAGGTAGAAAGGTCAGTGAGGGATGCTGCAACAGAAGGTAAAGCCATCAAAAAATGGAGAGCAATGAGTACCAATGCCCATAGTCTGGGCAACAAGCTTCCTGAATTAGTGGCCTTGATAGAGGAGGAACATCTGATATCGTGGCAGTCACAGAAACATGGTACACACAAAACCATGACTGGGACGTAAACAAACCAGGATACACTATCTACAGGAGGGACAGGGAGGGTAAAAGAGGAGGAGGAGTAGCTCTTTACATAAGGGAAGGAATAGAAGCAACAGAACAAAAGGGTAAACAGGGAGGAGGAGAAGAAGCACTGTGGGTAAATTTGGAGACAGGCAATGGCACCACAATCCACAAAGGGGTTGTATAGAGACCCCCTTCTCAGGGGGAGGAAATGGACAAGGAAATGCTAGAAAGTATACTTAGAATGGCAGAAAAAGGGGAGATATTGCTGATGGCTGATCTGAATATGCCAGATGTTAACTGGAGTGCAGTTGCTACAGACACTTTGAAGAGTGGGGTTATTCTAGATGCCCTACAGGGGCATGCCTTAGACAACTAGTATTGGAGCCCACTTGAGAGGAGCAATCTTAGACCTGGTTCTCTCAAATGGAGATGAGAGAGGATCACAGATGTAGAAGTGGGTAGCCATCTGGGAACTAGCGACCATCGAACAGTATAGTTCACAATAAACACAGCAATAGAGTCAAGCCTACACAAAGGCAAAAGTACTGGACTTAGGAGGGTTGACTTTGCCAAAATGGGTGAGTGCCTATGAATGCACAAGCAAATGGGCAGGAAGGAGGGTGGAAGAACAATGGGAATAATAAAAACTGCCATCACAGAGGTAACGAGCCTTTGTGTGAAGCAAATAAACAAAACAAAACGATGTAAGAAACCACTATGGTTCTCAAAGGAAGTGGCAATGAAGGTTCAAGAGAAAAAGAAAGCATTCAGGAAGTACAAGGAATCACAGAAGGAGCAGGACAGAGAACTGTATCAGTTAAAGCAAAAGGAGGCTGAGAAGGCAGTCAGAACAGCAAAGGCCCAAACCAAGGAAAAGATAGCCAACTCAGTTAAGAAGAGGGATAAAACCTTTTATAGGTACATCAGGGAGTGAAGGAAGACCAAGGGAGGGATAGTGAGGCTTAATAAAGGGAGGGAGGGTGGGCAGAGGGAGACTGTGAAAAGGCAGAGATACTAAACAAATATTTTTGCTCAGTATTTACAAATGAAGAGGGAGGTACCTAAAACAAACAGTAGAAACACTTGGATACAGAAGTTGATATCAGCCCATTTACAGAAGAAAGGGTTCTAAACAACTCTTAAAACTGAAGGTGGACAAAGCAATGGGGCCTGATGGGATTCATCCCAGAATTCTAAAAGAACTAAGGATAGAACTAGTGACACCACTGACTACCCATTTTAACAAATCATGGGAGGATGGGGTGGTACCTGAGGACTGGACGAGGGCTGATGTGATTCCCCTTCACAAAAGTGGGAGCAGGGCAGAAGTGGGAAACTACAGACCTGTTAGTTTAACCTCAGTGATAGGGAAAATGATGGAATCACTTCTGAAGGAAAGAATTGTCGAGTACCTAGAGGCCAGAGGGGCACAGGACCCTAGGCAGCATGGATTCACAGTGGGAAGGTCATACCAGATGAATCTGATAGATTTCTTTGACTGGGTGACCAAAGTAGTAGATCAGGGAGGGGCTGTGGACATGGCCTACCTAGACTTTAGCAAGGCATTTGACACAGTCCCACACAAAAGATTAATATACAAGTTAGCCAGCCTGGGAGTGGGTCCCAATATGACAGCATGGGTAAAGAATTGGCTGGAGAATAGGACACAGAGAGTAATAGTAAATGGAGTCCACTCAGAAGAAAGGAGGGTTACTAGTCGGGTACCGCAGGGTTCAGTATTAGGACTGGTCCTCTTCAATGTCTTTATAAGCAACATTGCAGAGGGACTGGAAGGAAAAGTATGTCTCTTTGCAGATAACACAAAGATCTGCAACAGAGTTGATGCACAGGGTGGGGTGGAAAGGATGAGAAGGGACTTGGCAAGGTTAGAGGAATGGTCAAATGTATGGCAGCTTAGATTCAATGCTAAGAAGTGCAAGGTAATGCACCTGGGAAACAAAAACCCAGGGGAAGAGTACACAATGGGGGGTGAGATACTAACAACAACAAAAATGGAAAGGGACCTGGGGTAGTCATATCAGATGACTTAATGGTGGGCAAGCAATGTGAGAGGGCAGCAAGGAGGGCTGGGGGGATACTGGGATGCATAGGGAGAGGCATCACCAGTAGAAAACAGGAGTTATTTTCCCTCTGTACAGACAGCTGGTGAGACCCCATCTGGAGTACTGTGTGCAGTTCTGGAGACCCAATCTCCGCAAAGACATAGACAGGATGGAAGCTGTCCAGAGGAGGGCAACAAAAATGGTGCAGGTTCTGCACCGGAAGACATATGGAAGAGATACGAAAGGAGTTAATATGTATAGCCTTGAGGAAAGGAGAGAGAGAGGGGACATGATAGAAATGTTCAAGTACCCTAAGGAATCAACAAAGTCCAAGAGGGTAGCATCTTTCAAAAAGAGTGTGCAAGAACAAGAGGGCACAATTTGAAGATAGAGGTCGGCTCAGAGGTAATTGGGAAGTATTTTCTACAGAGAGGGTTGTGGATGCATGGAGCGACCTTCCGGAGGAAGGTTGTGGAGTCAAAATCAGTGGTGGAATTCAAGCATGCATGGGACAGTCTTAAGGCCATTCTAGAGTGGGGGTAGGAAGAAGTAGGCTGCTGGTTAACTAGGATCTGCAGCTTATCCAGTAGGTAGGAAAATGGGCAGACTGGGTGGGCGGCGGTCCTTATCTGCCGTCAAATTCTATGTTTCTATGTAAGTGCAAAAACATATTTCGGCCAGGATATGTAAAATGATAGCTGTACTGCTCATAAGGAGGTGTGGAAAAATGCTAGTGTTGAAAATCTGGAGTGAAAATATTACAAATTGATGAAATAATGAGTGTGCATGGAAACTGCGCAACGCATGCTCATAAAACAGCCATTTTTGGATTTTGTCCACCAAATTTGCAACATAGGCTTTTTGAGTGCCCCCCTCATGAACAGTGGCACTGTCGTTTCATTAATCAGTCCCAAAAGGTGATTCTATGCAGTGACTGCGAAATCACCTTTTGGGACCGAATAATGCCATGACAGTGACAGAATTCATGAGGATGGGTCCCAATAACCCATGTTGAAAATCTGGTGTCAAAATTCCCCAAAATGCCTGAGATATGCACCAAAGTTGAAAAAACCCTATTTATACCATTACATTGTTGTATGCTGTACTCACTGACATGGAATCTTTGTAAAAGAGCCTCGGCTCAAAGGTATTGTTGTAGTCCTAGATTTAAGTAATAAAATAAAATAAATAAATACAGCTTACCAACATTTCTTCAGTGCACGGTCTGCTTTGAAGAGTGCAGACATGTTCCCGGTCCACTGAAGATCATCACACAGACTCTGGAGGTAAGTATGGGGTGAGGTGGGGTGGGGTGTGGGGGTAGGTCTGCGCAGTGGGTGGGCGCGGAGTTGTGGAAGGGGGCAGGGACACTGCACAGTGGGTGGGCGCGGGTTGTGGAAGGGGGCAGGGACACCACGAGGGACTGTTTTCTTTTTTACAGGGTGGAAAAAAAAAGGGAACATTGCAGGATGATTTTTTAATTGCAGGGATGTATGGCAAGCTGGGGTGGACTCCCAGTGTGTCACCTGACTGTTTTTTTGGGGGGGGCTGTAGCTAATGGGAGATTGGGCACCCCAATTGGCACATAACAAAAGAGGGGGGCATGAGCTGAGGGGGATTGGGCACCCCCCTCAGCACACAACAGATGGAGGGGAGACATTATGCCGATGGGGAGTGGGCTCCCCCATCGGTAAAATAAACAGGGAAGGGGGGACTGAAGCCAATGGGGATTGGGCCCCCTATCAGCAAAGAAAGACTGTTGGGAGGTGCATGATGCTGAGGGGGATTGGGCACCCCCTCGGTACACACTTTGGGGATCATGATGCTGACAAGGAGTGGCATCCCCCATCAGCAAATGAAGTGTGATGAGGCATGCTTTGGGCGGTGGCAGTCAGTGCCACCATTTTTACATGGGAGGCATGTTATTGTGCCACTGCAATGAGAAGCTTGCTGTGTTCCAGCTTGCCTCTCATTGCAGCGGACCTTTTCTTAGACCTCGTGGCCACATTCAGAATTGCTGGTGTGGCATCTGAATGCTGGCTGATTGGAGAATGAGGAATGCACCTACTGATGCGTGCCCTGCATTCGCCCAACAGTTACCGCACCTCCAAATCTGCTACTACCACAATATGTTAGCTGTGCATGCATGAGCCAACATAAAAATGCAAACAATAGAGTAAAATAATAAAAAATGCAAACAAAAAGCTACAGCACAACTATAAAATGACAAGCATTTGTCAATGCCGAATGTTTGCTTGCTGGCATTGGCAGTGGTAGTGTAGAAGTTACAGAGCTGCATAATAGGAATGGCAGTGAAGTATTGAACTGAAGCCAACCCCACCACCACCCTGCAGAGAGTGACAGGCATTGGGATGTGCCTTTGGGTTGTCAGGCACAACGGCCACGCCATTTCACCACGCCCCACCCTGCAGACACTGACAAGTGTCACGGTGTTCCTTGGGGTCTTTGGCCCTTATGTGCACCCCATTCCATTAGAAAATATGGTGAGATGCGTGCGATATAGGAGAATGGGGTGAACTTTGGGGCCAAAGAGTCTAATGCATACCTCGATGCCTCTCACTGGCTGCAGGGTGTGGAATGGTATAAGCATTACAGGCAAGAATCCCAAGTCACACCCCTGATGCCTGTCATTCTCTACAGGGTTGGGCGTTATGGTTGGAAACCCTAATACCTCAGGCATTCATTAGTATTTTCACTCCAAATTTTCAACATGTTTTTTTTGTGATCCCTCCTCATGAACAGAGGGAATATCAGTTTGTTAGCCGAAAGCTGCTTATGCACAGCGACTACGGCATTTAGCACCACAGGTGCAAAAACATTCCGAACAGGATGTAAAAAATGACAGCTGTACTGTTCATGGGGAGGTGTAAAAAATGGCAATGTTGCAAATCTGCAATAAAAATATTAAAAAAAATGGTGAAGTGACGAGCGTACAGAGAAACTGTGCAACGCACACCCGTAATATAATATGGTTGGGGATTTTTTACAGCAGATTGTCAACTCAGGCATTTTGGTGCCTCCAGTCATGAACAGTGTCACTGTGATTTTCTTTATCTGTCTGGAACAATGATTTCCCACAGCGACCACGCATGTCTGCGCTGAAAGTGTGAAAACACACTTCGGCCATTTTGTGAAAAATGACAGCTGTACTGTTCATAAGGAAGTGTGGAAAAATGCCACTGGTGAAAATCTGGACTGAAAATATTACAAAGTCATGAACTTACGAGGGTGCGTAGAAACTGCACAATGCTCACTCATAACACAGTCATTTTATGGAATTTTGTCACCAAATTTTCAACATAGCCATTTTAAGACCTCTGCTCATAAACAGTGTAACTGTGATTTTCTTAATCTGTCCCAAACATTGCTTTTGCACACCAACAGCACCATTGTGCGTTACATGTGTGAAAACACATTGTGGGCGACATATGAAAAATGGCAGCTGTACTGTTCATAAGGAAGTGTAATAAAATGGCAATGTTGAAAATCTGGAATGAAAATATTAAATTCGCAAACTTACGAGCATGCATAGGAACTGCACACTGCACGCTCGTAAAACAGTCATTTTTAGGAATTTTTTCACCAAATTTTCAACATAGCCATTTTAAGACCTCTGCTCACGAACAGTATCTCTGTGATTTTCTTAATGTGTCCCATACATTGATTTCGCACATCAACTGCACCATTGTGCGCTACATGGGCGGAAACACATTTTGGCCAAGATGTGAAAAATGACAGCTGTACTGCTCATAAGGAGGTGTGATAAAATGGCAGTGTTGAAAATCTGGAGTGAAAATATTGAAAATTTGTGAACTTACGAACGTGCATAGGAACTGCGCAATGCACGCTCGCAAAACAGTCATTTTTAGGAATTTTTTCACCAAATTTTCAACATAACCATTTTAAGACCTCTGCTCACGAACAGTGTCACTGTGATTTTCTTACTTTGTCCCGTACATTGATTTTGCACACTGACTGCGCCATTGTGTACTACATGGGTGGAAACATGTTGTGGGTGATATGTGAAAAGTGACAGCTGTACTATTCATAAGAAGGTGTGGTAAAATGGCAATGTTGAAAATCTGGAATGAAAATATTGAAAATTTGCGAACTTACGAGCGTGCGTAGGAACTGTACAACGCATGCTCATAAAACAGTCTTTTCTTGGAATTTTTTCACCAAATTTTCAACATAGCCATTTTAAGACCTCTGCTCATGAACAGTGTCACTGTGATTTTCTTAATGTGTCCCGTACATTGATTTCGCACACTGACTGTGCCATTGTGTGCTACATGGGCGGAAACATGTTTTGGGTGAGATGTGAAAAATGACAGCTGTACTGCTCATAAGAAGGTGTGGTAAAATGGCAATGCTGAAAATCTGGAGTGAAAATATTCAAGTTTCACAAACTTATGAGCGTGCGTAGGAACTGCGCAATGCACGCTCGTAAAACAGTCATTTTTTGGAAAATTTTCACCAAATTTTCAACATAGTCATTTTAAGACCTCTGCTCATGAACAGTGTCAGTGTGATTTTATTAATGTGTCCTGTACATTGATTTCACACACCGACTGCGCCATTGTGCGCTACATGGGCGGAAACACATTTTGGGTGAGATGTGAAAAATGACAGCTGTACTGTTCATAAGAAGGTGTGGTAAAATGGCAATGTTGAAAATCTGGAGTGAAAATCTTGAAAATTTGCTAACTTATGAGCGTGCGTAGGAACTGCGCAACGCACGCTCGTAAAGCAGCAGTTTTCAGGATTTTGCCCACCATTTTCAAAATAGTCTTTTGAGAGCCCACCTTATAAACACTGGCAGTGTCGCTTCATTAATCATTCTGAAAGGTGATTTTGCGCAGTGGCTGCGAACTCACCCTTCGGGCCTGAGTAACATCATGACAGTGCAAGAATTCATGAGGAGGGGTCCCAAAAACCCCAGGTTGAAAATTTGGTACAAAAATTCCAAAAAATGCCTGAGATATGCAATAAAGTTGAAAACCCCCTATCTAGTCCATTATACAGCTTACCGGCATTTCCTCAGTTTGCTTTCGGCTTTGAAGAGTGCAGACGTGTTCCCGGTCCACCGAAGATCATCGCGCCGAGGTCCGGAGGTAAGTATGGGGTGAGGGGGTGTGGGAGGCACGGTGTGCAGTGGGTGGGTGCGGTTGTGGGAGGGGGGCCTGGGAGACTTGTGGGACCGTTTTGCTTTTAGGTTTTTTAAAATATGACACGGACATTTGCCATGCTGGGGTGGGCTCCCAGCATGGCACAGAGATGGCTGGGGGGCGTGAAGCCAAAGGGGATTGGGCACCCCCGTCCAGCCCATATCATCAGTTGCCACGCTGGGGTGGGCTCCCAGCGTGGCACCGGTACTTTCGGGGAGGGAGGACAGTGGATCCAACGGGATTGGGCACCTTCGGCCGTATATAGTGATATTCTGCCACGCTGGGTGGGCACCCAGCGTGGCATTTGGAAGGCTTTGGGGGGGAAGAAAAGCACAGCTGACGGGGGATTGGGCACCCCCATCGACTATAGAGTGTGTGCGTGGGGTGGGAGCACGGAGTATGCATACACGCGTGTGTGTGTGTGTGTGTGTGTGTGTGTAGGGGGAGCTGCGCATGAGCAGGCGATATCTTATCACTGCTCACTGAAGTGTAGCTCCCCCTTTCAACTGTATGCCACTGCATTTTGGAGTTTGTCATAGACAGCTCCAGCATGCATTGGCTGACAGGGGCCACGCCTGCCAACACACTGACTGAATTGGAGAAGGGGGTGACACACCTCCAAAAACTCAGATGATGGCACTATGTTTCTTGCACATGCGTGCAAGCAAACATAAAAAGAAACAAAAAAGCAGTACTAAACAACATGAATGAAAACAAGAAAGCAAGAAAATATGAATGCAGACCAAATGGAAAAATAAAGCAACTGTAAAAAAATAAGTCCAACTAAACAACAAAAATAATACATAAAATAAAATCAACTAACTAGATGAAGAACCAAACAAAACAATAATACAATCCAAACAAGAAAACTGCAACCCCCCAAAAAAAGTTGAACATCAAAAATACTAAGCAAGCAAAAAAAGCAGTGGTCAAAAAGAAAAAAGGTATGAAAAAAAAACTGCAAATGGAAGTTGGTTGGTTCCACAATGGAAATGGAATCTTACACAACCACAAGGGAAGGAGGGCATTCAAAAAGACTACAAATGGAAGTTAGTTCCACAACGGAAATTAAATCTTAAACAACCACAAGGGAAGGAGAGGGGCAGGATATACATTTTCTTTTTCCAGTTTATTTTCCCTCTGCTGAAATCTTTATTTTATTACGATAAATGCAACCTCCTGTTCTACATCCGTTCATGTAAAATATTGACTATGATTTGGAGGTAAGCAACCCATTAGAATGCCTTGTTTAGCATTTTTTTAACACATCTGAGCCTTTGTACGGCAACTTTTCAGACTGCCTGCTCTGTTGTCTCTGAACTTAGCCTGTGTGGTTTTAATTGATGCCACCCACCCCTGTACCTGCCTCAACCCTTCCCCAAACCTGTATCTGAAGCCATTACTAGAAATCTAAAGCTATTTAGCTAGAAACTGGGGTGTGGTTCAGCTGCCTAGTGTACCTTCCACTCCTGACTGGGAGGATTTAAAGCAGCAGTATTGATAAAATGACCATTTTAGTGTTTTATACATTGTTGTTGAACAGCGCAGTATAGCGTAGTGGTTAAGGGCACTAAGCTGCAAATCTGGTGACTTGGGTTTGAATCTTGTCAGCCCCCTCTTACATATTGTGTGATCCTGAACAAGTCACTTAATTTCTTTGGGCTCACAGGTCGCACCTGGAAACAGGCTTTGCCTTAATGTGCCTTTCCTGGTTAAACAATTTCCCCTTTCTGTACAAAGTTGCTCAGTCTGTCATTATGCTTTGATGACTGCAGGGGGTGTGATCAGTTTTGGGTATCACACGTGATTGACCACAGTGGCATTTTGTTATTTGAACCTGTGTGTGCCCGTTCACGATCCTGGATTCATAAGAGAATAGTAACCATGGAGACTGACAGCTGTTTATCTAACAATCCCAAGTGCCTGGTGTCTTAGAAAGCACAATGATCTTTCATAAACTACTATTACTGCATGATTGATTTTAGATCCTTTGAAACACACACACACACACAGAGACACACACACGCACAGACACACACAAGCACACACACACACACACACACATGACTTATAATGTTGGAAACTCAAAGTCCTCTATTTTGCCCTCTTAGTAATTTAATTGTTATACAGTAATATAAGATTTAAGAGGCATTTTTCATGCCTCTAAAATGATAACAGGTTGCAGTTTGGAATACTGTATATTTTAAATTACAATCACTAACTGTAGTTGATTTTTTCTGTTGATTTGGGAGCTAGTTTACTCAAACATCTGTGGATGTTTTAAGCTGCAGACGTGGTGTGGCACAGACAGACTTCACTCAGACAAAATAGGCAGCTTCAAACAGAAGTCCAATTATCTGTGGCACAGATGGAGACTTCATTCATTAAGTCAGATGAGCCTGCAACGACTGATTTTTCATGAGCTAGTTTACAGAAAAGTCCAAGGATGTCCAAGACCCAGAGATCATGATTCAGGTTATCGGGAGCTTCTTCAAAGAAAAAAAGTAAGATTATGTGTGACACAGACACAGACTTCAGTCAGATAAAATAGGGATCTATTAAGAAGCACATGGGATCTGCAGTTTTATTTAAAATAATTGTGTGTCTCAAGCTGGTATAGCAGCTGAATTATGAACAGTTGACAACTATTTTTTTTTTGCAGTTAAACTTTTTTATTGAATATAAATTTTCATAGACACAGTACAGATAGATACATTCAATCATGGTACATACAGTAGTTCAGACAACTGTGTTCCAATACATGAGTGTATAACAAACAGTTATTTAACATCACATTACAGCTAATCTACAGTATCCTTCATATTTGTAGTGCATGGGAGAGGTTATCATTCCTTCAGTGACTGGGTCTTGCAGGCTAGCTAGCGAGACATATACACTTTGAATCATCCAGGCCTTGGCCTTCATTCACTTTTCTCTTCAGGGTGGTTACAGCAGGTCTTTTTTTCCAGTCTGCTGTATTAATCTGGCTTCTGAAGGTTACGTGTCTCAGATATGTGCCCAAACCGAACAATATCCTGGTTGATTTTGTTGTGAATAGTACAGCAGTCTGGAATTGATCGCCAAGGCCTCTAGAGCTTTATACCACTCCAGTACCCCTGGGATGTCTGTTGTTCTCCACTGCACCAGAAGCAGTCTCTTGGCTTCTACTGAGGCCTGCACCAATCATTGCAGCTGTGGGTTTTTCAATTGCCCATTTGGGGCTTGAAGTCCCAACAGGAGGTTGGTTGACATGGTATGGTGGTACCCATGATAACCATACATCCCTTTACCACCTTTGCCCAAAATGGCTGTATGTCAGGGCAGTCCCAGAGTATGTGGAGGAGGTTCACATTGACCCCATTACACTTCCAACACTGGTCTGTGTGAAGTAGGCCCATTTGTTTCAGGAATGTGAGGGTTCGTACCACATGTGTAGGATTTTCTTTTGTATTAACAGGTTCTTTGGATTTTTGCAGGCCTTCTGAGCCATTCTCCAACACCCTTCACATTCCTCCTCAGTTATAATTCTGCCCAGCATTGCCTGCTGTTTTATTCTGGCCTTCATGGTTTGGTTGGACATCTGACTTTTTATCATGGCCTGTATTCAGCCAGGTAGACCCTTAGGCATCTGTAGCCAATTTGCTGTGGGGATGGTTTGGGGGGCATGCACTTCACTTTTGCTGTATGAATGACAATTACATTTGCTTCTTTGCCAGGTTAAGTGTATGCTCTGCATTTGGAGGAATTTCCAGTGGTCAGAAATAGGTAAACCATATTTATCTTTCAAGTCTTGAAATGAGAGCAGCTCTCCAATATTCAGATCTACCAAATCCCTTACTTTATTAATATTCTTAGCTTCTAAGAATTCCACATTATATTCTTTTTATCTATCAGAAGGGTGGGGTTACACCATAATGGCATATAATTAATAGGATGCATACACATTTGTTAGTTTCACCACCCTCTGAACAGCTGAGTGTGTTGCTTTAATAGTAAGCCAGGATGCAAATAGTTTTGGTCGGTGGGAGTAAAAATATACTGCAGGGTGTGCTCCCTTCAAGACTGAGGCCTCCATTTGTGCCCAGGCTGGGTATTCTTGGCTAGCTTCTCTAAATATTCTAATTAAAGTAGCCACATTAGTAGTAATAGTAAAGCAGTGGAAGTCTGGCATGTTCTAGCATCCCCCATCTCTGTGGGCAAATAATTTTTCCCAGCTAAACCTAGCCCTGCTCGTGCCCCACAGAAATTTTTTTATGATTGTATTTATTTTATCAAACCTGGCTTTAGGACTTGCTACTGGTAAATGAGACAATAAGTAGTAGATCCGGTGGGCTGCCATCATCTTGATGGCTTCTATTTTACCCGTTAAGGAAAGGTTAAGCAGAGCCCATCTTTCCATCTCATGCTGAAGGGTATTAATGGTGGGGGTAAGGTTGTCTGTTACTAGTCTGCTGACTTTGTTAGATATTTTGATTCCCAGATATTTTATGCCACCCTGTGCTATTGGCAATCCCACAGTTAACACACTGGAGGGGGTCACAATATGATTTAGAGGCATAATCTCTGATTTATTTATATTTATTCACAGGCCTGAGAGTGCTGCAAAATTCTTTAAGAGCCCCAGTATTGCTGGTAAGCTGGCACCTATGTCTTCTGTTAGAATAAGGCAATCATCTGCATAGAGTTTGGTGGTGTATTTCTCCAACCCAATCTTTATTCATTTTATCCCAGGGTGTTTTCTGAGGGCTGTGCCAATGGCTGTATAGCCAGTACAAATAATGGGGGGACGGGAAGCCTTACCTTGTGCCTCTATATAATTGAAAGGGGTCTGAGAGGGTGTCATTCATTAGTAGACTGGCTGTAGGGGCCATATATGAGGTACGGATACAACCTCAGAAACCAGTCCCAAAGTTGCCCTCGTCCAACACATGGTGTAGGTATTCCCACTCTATGGAGTCAAAGGCATTCTCAAAGTCTACAGTTAGGGGGTGCTGCCAGTGTTTTAAGGCCTCTTGCCTTCTGGATGAGGGTGACTAAGGCCCTCATATGGTCAGAGCTTGCCCAACCTTTTATGAAGCCCACCTGAGCGGGATGTATCATGCCCGGTAGTAAATATTCCAGTCTGGAGGCCAGCACTTTCACCAATATGTTGGTGTCTGCCTTAATTATGATATGGGGCAATAGCTGGTTGGGCTGATGGGGTCCTTACCCTCCTTGGGCAACACCATTATGATGGCCTCCCTTAGGGCTGCTGGTAGAGACCTTTGTTTGTGCACCTCGTCCAGCATATGGAGCGGGGGGGGGTTCCACTGCTGTAGTCGCCACTTTATAGTAATCAGCGGGGTATCCATCACTACCTGGGGCCTTATTGGGGGCCATGGCTGCGACGGCTATAGTCAGCCCTTGGACCATGAGGGTGGCATCTAATGTTTCCCTTTGTACTTGTGTTAGCTTGGGCAGCCTGAGTGTATCCATAAATTCCCTTAAAGTCTGGCACTTGCACACTAAGTCAGAGGCACTGGGTGTGCAAGGCATACAGCTTCTTGTAGAATGTCTGCATGATGTCATTAATGGATTTTGGGGCAGTTTGAATTTTCCCGGCTTCCCCGAGGAGTTGGGCTATATGCCTTTCTGCCTGTTGCTTACACAGGCAGTAAGTTAGAAGTCTGCTATTCTTTTCTCCCTGGGCCCACTACTTAAATTTTGTGTTGAATCTGGAGATCAGCTTTCCTTGTAGCTAGGGTGTTAGGTTTTATCCTGAGGGCTGTATGTTCGTAGATCAGCTGTGGGTTGGTCAACTGACTGGGGTCATCTTTATACTGCTTTTCTTTATGTGCTAGTTCAGTTTCCAGCTTTGTCACCACCTCCTTTCTTTGCTTCCACTGACAGAAGGCCTTGCTAATAATTTTACCCCTCATGGTTGCCTTATACCCCTCCCATATCCCAGCTGTGGATGCCGAACCCTGTGGGTTCTCTGCAAAATAGAGTTGGGATTCTTTCAGCAACCAGGTTTGGATGTCCCTTGTCCTGGAGCAGGAGGAGATCCATTCTCCATTGTACGGATTTGGACTGAGACGAGTCTAGCGGGTATCGGAGGGTTACCGGGGCATGGTCAGAGAGATATAGCTGAGCAATATTTGTAAGTGGGTCACTCTGATTAAACCTTGGGATGTAAGCCAGAAATTCAGGTGGCAGGCCATGGCCCTTGCAGCAGAGAAATATGTGTAGTCCCTATCCGCAAGATGTAGGGCTCTCCACACATCTGTTAACTGGTGCAGGGTCATAAGGTTCTTTAGGGCCGCTAGTGCATGCACGTGCGCTTCTGATCTTGAGTTGCAATGGTCTTGGATATATTCCAGGGTGAGGTTAAAATCCCCACCCATGATGATATCTGGTTTATCCTGAGTCCAGACCAGTATGGCTTAGGACAGGGTGTCCATGAATTCTGGACTGTCCTCATTCGGGGTGTATACGTTGGATAACACCAGGGGACCTTTTGGGGTATCCAGTTTTGCCATTAACCACTTACCCAGTGTGTCTGATTTTGCTTCTTTCAACTTCTAACTTAGTGGGGGGGGTGTGGCTTTCACAGGCATGATTACGATCGCACAATAGTCAAGCTCCCTGAGCATCTAACATTAAGTCGAAATTGGACCAAGCTTCGTGCAGAGATGCTTGGTTATCGAACTAAGGATCAGTGGCAGAGACATACAGCTGCACAAAAACCTATAAATAAGCAGCAGAAACTTTTGTTCGGGGCCTCAGATCATCAGAAGGAACAATGGGGGTAGACACTCGCATGTGGAACCAGGCCCTGGCCACAGCAGAGGAGGAGTCAAACATGTCTGCCCTGGAGCGCTCACTGGCAGGTGAGCCCAACACGCTTGAGCCCATGCAGCATGAAATAGGGGCTGGCTTCACAAACATCATGGCCCAGATTGTACATCTGCAGACAGTGGTCACCGGGTTAACAGAAACTAGTGCAACCAATTCCACCCACATAGAGGACTTGCAAAAAAGCATTAGCGATCTTGAGGGCTCTCTGCATACCCTATCTTGGGACAAAACCAATTACACAGACAACATAGAGGAGCTCAGAGAAAGGGTAGATGATCAAGAGAATCGCTCACGCATATTAAATCTTCATATTGTGGGCTTGCCAGAGGGAACGGAGGGGAGGAACCCGGTGGTCAGCCTACACACCTAGCTGATCGATGCCCTTCAATTGTCCCTCAAAATAGTTGCTAAGTGGTCTGCATGACCCAGGGATTCCTGCTAAAGAGTAGCCCTATCCAAGCTGTCCTTACCTTATTCAGTAAGTTGCCTACCAACTCCACATGGGGCGAATAAGTAGTGGTCCCAAATCCTGTGCAATATGCCTTGTGGCGAGATTGGGACCTGGAGATCTTGTGATGTGCGGCATTCAGTGGATCCGATCATGCTTCAATCCACCTGTGGCTCAATGCTGTTGTTTGAAGGTCGGTGGTTTGGGAATAAACTAGGAGTCTTGCCAGGGGGATGTTCTGCTCTCAGTAACTTTGCTGGCTCTATGATCTTCGCCATGCAAACTTTCAAAATGGGTGCTATTGCAGGTGGCCTGGTATCCCTTGGCTAACATCCCCACTGGCTTTGAATATCCTTAGCAGTGAATAGTGACAAGTATTCGATCAGCCAGACCACATCTGGGGATGTGGGTACTGGCGGGTGGTCGCTCAGCAGCTGTGGGGGTTACAATTAGAGAAGTACTGCATTGTTCCTTGTTGCTTGTTCAGAACTGTAAATAAATGTATGGGTTTTGAGAAGGGGAGAGCATTGATCATGTATGGAGATGTTGCAACTTGTGGTAAAATGTTTGGGTCAGTGAGAAAACTGGTGTTAGCATCTCAGACCAGTGCTCAACTCTGTTGTGGGGGGAGGGTAGCCTTAAGTGCTGGGATGCTTACTCAATGGTGCAATGCTCTGCTGGGGGATAGTAATTGGGAACTCTGCCTGTGGTTACCGGTTGGGATTTACAGGGGCTGGCACGGTCACACAAGCGGATTTCTTTACTGGCTCGACCAGGTCTGGGTGGTGCCTACAGGTCCTGACTCCAGCTGGGTAAATAGTGGGCCTAGAAATCTAAAGCATGCCTCGTGGTGCTGCATGGGCCACGCGAACCCTTGGCAGATCATCCCCAGCAGAACCATTATAATTATTGCCCAGATATTCATGTACAACATAATATGTACCATCAGGGGTATTTTTGTGGGGTTGGGGTGGGCTGCGAGGTGGTTATTTTTTAATTTTGTGGACTTTATTTTTCTCCCCTGGGCCTGAACTCTCTCAGGCTTCCCCAACTCACTGACTTGCTCTACCATCCACCATGGTCCTGCTCCTCAGAGTGTAGCTGTCCTCCACCGGTCCTGAACCAGATATCCCCCATCTTTGAGCCCTCTGGGGTAGGACCGCCTTTATGTACTGGCACTCTATCTAGAATCTAGAGCATTGGTCAGGCCAGTGGAGAGGCAGAGGGGGTGGAGACAGAGGTCCGGTATTGGATGTGTGGCAGTGGGTACTGTGTGGAGCCATGAACTATCAGGCACAGAGGGGTGTTTCCTGCTTATGTCTCCCCAGAAACTTGGATGTGCAATGACGTCTGGATGGATGAGCCGTTGACGTCTGCCTTGATCCTCCCCTTCTTTGCTCTGTCTGCAGTCTGTACCTCAAGTCACCACCAGAGGTCACTGCTGCTCTGGAGAGTCCTGGATCCCTCCCCAGGGAGAGGAGAGCTGTCCATTGGATGTTCAATCCTCTCCCTCCACTGCTGAACCCCTGGCACCCGAGCTCGTCCCTGAACTCGGGTCACCGGCGTGGTGCAAAGTGTGGTATTCAGCACCTCAACCCTCAGCGCCACCAGGCCAACGGGATGGTTATTGGCAGCAATAGAACTTATAGGTTGTAGGGAGCTCCATGCCATAGAAACTCTAAGTTTTGGACTATGTTATGATGGCCATTGAGCATCAGTGCTCCGGATTTGTGCTGAGACTGTGCTAACTTAAACACAACCTCCCGACCATGTCAGAGGACATGGGTACTGACGGGGGGTTGTCAGATCAATGCCTACCAGCATTAAGACTACAGTCAGGGTAGTACTGTTTGCGAGCCTGTGGCTCGGTTATATGTTGTTAATATGGACTTGTTCGGGGGGGGCACGATATGTTCACTGGGTTTTAAGAATGCTTATGTGTGGTGCCCTCTGTTCTATGTGGAATTCAGTTGGTGGCTTCTCACTCCTCTTTATGCTCCCATGGGGTGGGGGGAGGCAATAGGTCCACCATGGTGGTTTGATTAGAGGGCAAGTAAATGCCGTGCACAGTGGTTGGAAGTGGTGTACGCCTGGGTATGTGACCTGATCTGCAAATTGTATGCCCTATATCCAGCACTTCAAACAATTAGGTACAAACGGGGAAGAGGGGGCACAACAGAATAGGGTGGACACAATAAGGGGGTGGGGGGAGGCAAGAGGGGAAGTAAATGAAGGTTCTGTTTGTTTGTCCTGTGTGTCACTATTTACATGTACCTGTGTAGACAAGACACTTGCTGTTGCATTTCTCCTTCCAAAGTGGTTGCAGCCTTGACACATACCTAATCAAAACATAGTACAGGACAGGTGCACACTCCCTAGTAGTGAGCCTGGAATGGAAGAAGGTGCCAGCAGAGATGGATCGGGAGCGCGTTTCCTGGTGTTGCATTCCTCGGGTACAAAGAGGTAAGATTATAAAGTTCGTTTGGCTATTGTTTCCGCTCAGGGCTTGGTTTAAGGGCACAATTTTGTGCCTTTATGTGTAGAAGTGGTAAGATGATGCCCACTTATCACACACTAGTTGCCATCAACTCAAGGAGGTAAGCTGACAGGGTCATTTGGGGCCCAGTCATGAGGGAGGGGAGGAAGGCAGGAGGTTATGTTGCCCGGTTGGCAAGTTCCATTGTCATTTATGGGTTAGTTTACAATTCTGTTAATGTTAATGGAGGGGGAGGGATATTGGGGGGGGAAGTAAAATATATAATTTGGTAGTTAACTCTGCCATAAGTACATTGGATTGCTTAACAGACACTGTGCAAACAAAAGTAAAGGAACTGAAAATAGATGCCATGGTCTTAGCTGTTAAAAATGGATAGCCCAGTCAAGGTGTCCACCTGGAACATAAATGGATTGAAATCAGTAATAAAAAGAAAGGGGGTATTGTCTGAAATAAAGAGGGGGAGAATACAGATAGCTCTTCTACAAGAAACACATATGTGTCATCAGGAGGCAAGTAAAACAGAGAAGAGTGAGGGGGGGCCATGGGTTTCTGCTTGCTTCTCCACTAAAGCAAGAGGGGTATCAATATGGGTGCCACGTGGTCTGCAAGTCACAGTAATATGAGTCTTAGGGACTGGGGGGTATGTCTTAGCCAACCTGAGTGTGGAGGGGAGGGACCTTGTCTCTGTTGGTTCTATTTATGCCCCAAATGTAGAAGATCCGGGCTTCTTCCTGAACTTAGCCTTGGATATGGCATCTCTGCCGGGGCCAAGGCTAGTGGGGGGGGGCATTAATTGTGTACGTGACACAGTGTTGGACAGATCAAACCCAGCACTGGTCCAGGCCTCACGTAATGCAGTTGCTTTTAGTGTGTTAGAGGACACATTTTCCCTGATTGATGCATGGAGACACCAAAACCCCACCAATAGAAAGTATAGCTTTTACTCGCATGTCCACTGATCATATGCCAGATTTGATAGGTTCCTGTGCAGTGCCTTGCTTTTGGGCAGTATGGGGTGTGCCGGTTACTCCCCACTGCTAATATCAGACCATTCTCAGCTCACGGTTACGGTGAACATGGGTGGGGATGGTCCCCCCCGGTAAGATCCCAGAGGTTAGACCCACTGCTGTTGAAAGATGAGAATTTCATCACTTTCATTTCACACACTCTTTAAGACTTTCTCCTACATAACCAGAGGGGGGGACACTTTCCATGCAGACAGATGGGAGGCCCTCAAGGCATATGTGAGGGGTCAGGTCATTTCATTTTATATGCAGCACATGGGAAAAGAGTAGCACAGGAGGAGGCTGAGCACCTCAGGGAAAAAATGAAGACATGAGAGACAGCTCACATGCTGCGACCTATACAATCACTATACTCAGTTCTTCAAAAACTGAAATGGAAATGTAATACTCTGAACACAGCAGCAATTGAAAGGTCCATCCTACTCTTGCACCCTGAGGATATTTTGATGGGGATAGAGAGGACAAACTGTTGGCGTGGCAATTTAAAGGAAGGAGGGGGAAAGGACCATAGCCTACATTCAGACCACTGATGGGAGGTTACAACCTCCACTTCAGAAATAGGAAGGGAGTTTGATAAGTTTTATCAGGGTCTATATGCCTCCGAGGTGCCTCACACCCCACATCAGCTTCAAGCTTTCTTTACGAAAGCCCCATTAAGACTCCATCCTCAACTGAATCAGAGGATCTGGACAGTCCCATAGTAAAAACCGAAATCCGAATGGCTGTCAGGAAGTTGTGGGGGGAAGGAAGGCCCCTGGGCCATATGGGCTCACTTCTGACTTTTACAAAGCCTTTCTACCATTATTTATTGATCTTCTATATGATGCACTGCAAGATGGAATGGAGAGGGGGATCATGCCCCCCTCTATGAGGGCAGCATCTATTATAGTATTTCCCAAACTGGGTAAGGACCCCATATTATGTGCCTCTTATCAACCCATATTATTACTCATGGCAGACTACAAGATCCTAGCCAAGGTACTGGCAGATCATCTGGAATGCATGCTCCCCTCACTGGTCCACCTGGACCAATCATACTTCATACAGGGCAGACAAGGGAAACACAATATAAGAAGAACTTTAAACATCGTTCACAGCTGGGGTAGATCGGCCGCCAAGCATGAAGCAGCTGTTCTGGCACTTGATGCAGAAAAAGCCTTCAATAGGGTCGAGTGGGGATACATGTTTGATACCCTTAATCAGATGGGAATAGGTTCATGGATTATTAACTGGATAAGGACCTTATATGCCACACCAAATGCCTATATATTAGCAAACAGGTCCCAGACCGTGCCCTTTATCCTACAAAGGGGAACTAAACAAGGGTGCCCCCTGTCCCCAATCCTGTATGTGCTTACACTGGAACAGCTCACTACTGCAATATAGGAATAATTCAAAAATTCAAGGCTTTGTGGGGGGAGGTAGAGAATATAAAGTTGCACTATATGCTGACGACTTGTTACTTTACCTGTATAACCCAGCATACGACCTACCCACAGTCCATATGCTTCTAAAAGAGTATGGCTCCTTGTCTGGTCACAAGGTTAACTGGTCAAAGAGAGAACTCCTCCCTATTTATCACTTGGACAGACCCCTATTATCACAGGCCCTGGGGGGACTTTTGATGATTAACAAATTAAAATACCTTGGTCTATATCTGACAGCAAAGCTGGGTACACTATATGCCATTAATTATGTCCCTCTGTTGAAAAGAATAGCAGAGAATTGCGACCGATGGCATAATATGCCCCTGTTACTCATGGATAGAGGGAACATGACCAAAATGATGGTTCTTCCCAGGTGTCTTTACCTATATCAGTCCCTTTCTATTATGGTACCACAAATGCACTTCAAACAACTCATACATGGATTTTTATGGAGGGGTAGGGCGGCCAGGATCAAAAGAACAATCCTACAATTCCCACCCAAATGGGGAGGCTTGGGCCTTCCTAATTTCCAAAAGTATTACTGGGTGGCACAGTTGGCATTCCTTCCTGCTGGATTGGGCAACATTGAGCCCATGTGGCTCGCCATAGAGGAGGAACAGTTGGGGGAATCTCTACGATTCCAATATTTGTCCAGTGAACTAGGGAAGACACAAAAGACAATAACAGCTAACCCATGTACACTAACCACCATTAAGACTTGGGTGAAAATGCACAACAAGGTGGGACATGGGCAGGCACAGTCGCCATACATGGACCTTATCACAGCAGTCAGAGACAAGGGTCCTTACACATTAAAAATGCATCAAAGGTTGAGACAATGAAAACTCAGAGGACTGGAATACATCCTTCAAATGTACAAGGGGGATAGAATACTAGAATTTTCTGAGGTCAAGGCAATGTGGCCTATAGACCCTGGGGACTTCTTTATCTACCATATAATAGGGCACAGGCTGGGAGAATCGTTGGGCCCGACGGCGAGGTGGGCTAGTCCATCACCTCTAGAGAGGGGCTGTACTTTCCACAGCCTGGTACCAAACCTCTTTCTACATTTTATCACACCATGGCAGGGACTGGTGCGGAGGCCTCCCTTCCAATAAGACAGAAATGGTAGCTTGATCTGGGCATAGACACTGACAACCAGACCTGGAATCTGGCAATCAAGAACCTTAATACTTGCTTTAGAAGCAGTAGGTTAAGACAGGTTGCCTTTAACTTTTTGTATATATCATACCTTATGCCCACTCGGCTCCATGCTATGTGCCCTGACCAATCCCAATCCTGTCCAAAATGCAGGTGAGACAACGCAGTCTTTCTGCATATGGCACTGCTGTGCCGAAGAGTGGCTCCCTTTTGGTATGAAGTTCATAGAATAATGGAGAAATCCAGAAACAAATGATTTGATACCTTTTATTGGACCAACATGGACGTTACAGAAAAGAACAAAGTGCTCTAGCTTTCGAACCTACCCGGTCCTTCTTCAGAAGCTTTATGGCACTTATTTTGAAAATCCCATACTATTAACACCAGATTATGTTGAAAAAACAGAAATAATTCTCATTGGTTTAACATATACATTTAAAACATAACAGAAGATTACGTTAGAGAAGCTAATTAACACCAGTATGCTTTTAACTGAGGAGCCTCAGAAGGACAAAGGTTATCAAGAATTCTCAACAACCAGAGAGTTCTTCTCACATAAATTTTAAAATGTCTCAGTATGCTAAGAAAGCATTCTAGTGATAAAAAAAAAACCCTGGGATAGCATTCTCTCTAATACATGTAAGATGAGGTTACAACTTACATTCCAAGTGTCCTGGTGTATTAAAGAACAGGTAATGAGAGACAAAATCCTGAAATTAGGTATAACTGCAAGTTGAAAAAGAGACCCAAATTAAACATATACATATATACATGATGCATGATAGTATCACTTGTAAGTGTAAGTGCCAAATAAAAAATACTTTCAAGGACCCCCAGGAAAATGAGACCATGAGCCTGATAAGTGCAGATTTCAACACAGAGTCAGTGTATAACAAAAATGCACAGAATCAGTCTAAGGAATCTAAATGAAAACTTTCAAGGATAAAATCCTCCAAGTCCCCTCCTTTTTTTTTCTTTTCTCTCCCTCTCTCTCTCTCCTTGGGAAAGATACTGTAACTAGTAGGAATGAGATATACTGTATGCACAAGAGTCATAATACAGCATCATTCACACCAATATTAATCATTACCTGAAGTAATTACACCTTTTATGAACCCCCAAATAAATGAAATATGCATCTTAATATGAGCAGATTTAAAAATGTGACAGTGTGTAATGCAACCACTGACAACTAGTAGAAGAAAGTAAATGTACACTATATGTGAAAACTAAGTGTCCTAGCCACATAACAATTGTCCCATGCCATGCTCCCTCACACAGATGTGTGTACATGCATACCACACACACACACACACCTGCACACCCCACACAACACACAACAAACATAACAAACACAACCCACACATACCACACCACACCGCGAACACACAAACAAAACACACAGACACACACACTATACCCACAACACACAAAAACACAACACATGCAAAACACACACAAACACACACATAAATACATACATCAATACACACACACACACACACACACACTCACCACAGTGTTAAGGTGAGAAGACAGCATGTAGATAACCATAAACTTACAACATCAAAGGCCCGCTGAAGAACTAAAGTATTTATGTTCATCTTTTAAAGTAAAGGTCTGTGTATGTTTAAGTGGAATCATGTGTCATATAACCAACATCAATGTTCAATCCATCCGCCACCATATTGAGAAGTAAAATAAGTCTAATTTCAGAAGCCTGTCTCTGTTGTGTACTGTTGAAATGTCCTTTTAAGACCATCACAGACATATCTGAGATTGAATGGCCATACTGGGAGAAGTGCTGGGCTACTGGTTTCTCAGTCTTCTTGAGATTAATAGAATGTCTGTGTGAATTCGTTCTAGTGCGGAGTTGTTGACTTGTCTCCCACATAACCTGTGTGAGGACATTTCTTGCATTGGATAAAATAGACCACATTACTTGATGTACATGTATAATTCACCTGTATCCTGAATAGTCTGTTTTGTGATGTAACCACACAGTCTGAAGTGGAAATGAGGTTACATGTCTTACATGTGCGTTGATGACAGGGTTGTGTACCATATGATGTCATGGTATTCTGTTCCGGTTCAAGTTGACGCCTAAAATTCAGGTTGGCTAAATTAGGTGGTTGTTTAAAAGATAGTAGTGGTAGTTCTTGAAAAATACAATTAAGGGTTTTATCCTCACTAATTATTGAATGGAGATCCTTAACAATCTTATGTAGAAGTTCAAGGTCAGGATGGTATGTGACTACTAAGGGTATTCAGTTGGTAGTCATCTGTTCCTTATATTGCAGTAGTTGTTCTCTTGGGACCTGTGTTGCAACGTTCCACCGCTCTGTCAATTTCCCTGGATGAGTGTCCCTGCTCAATAAAGGTGTTTTTCAACATCACCAGATGTGTGTGTCTGTCTTCCTCATTTGAACAGAGGCAGTGATACCGAAGTGCTTGACTATAGATGATAGATTTCTTTGTATGGCTCGGGTGATTACTTTTCTTGTCTAAGTATCTCTGTCTGTCTGTTGGTTTCCTGTAAAGACAGGTATGTAGGGTTCTATCCATAATAGTGATGGTGGTATCCAGAAAATGTACACTGGTGGCAGAATATTCCAGGGGAAAGCTTTATAGTTGGGTGGAGGTTATTAAGTTCCTAATGAAAATCTTTTGAGTGTGTCAGTGCCCTCTGTCCAAATTATAAACAAATCATCAATGTAACGGAAATAAGCAAGTGGTTTATGTGTACAGTGCCTTAGAAAGACCTCCTCCAAATTTGCCATAAAACGATTAGCATACTGTGGAGCCATCCTGGTTCCTATTGCTGTTCCCATAGTTTGAACATAATGTTTACCATTGAAGCTGAAGTTATGTGTCAGAATGAATTCAGTGAGTTTACCCACAACTCCAGGGTCAATGTTGGGGTCCAATTCTTTGTCATACAGGTATTTGAGGCAGGCTGAAATGCCATCTGTGTGTGGAATATTAGTGTAGAGGGAGGTTACATCCATCGTGGCTAAAAGGGTATCCGGGTGGTAAGTCCTTAAAACAAGAAAGTTTATGCAGGAAGTGAGTAGTGTCCTTGATGTAACTATCCCTTTGTATAACCAGCGGTTTGAAAATAGCTTCTACAAACCCTGATATCCCCTCTGTCAGGGTACCATTATCAAAGACTATGGGTCTACCAGGATTACCAGGCTTATGTATTTTAGGAAGCATGTAGAATGTCCCTGGCTTAGGTTCACTGGGGATGAGGGCCTTTGGTTTGTCTTGGACATGGTTTGGAAATGTTCCAATTAACTCCTGTAGTTCTCTTTTATATTCTGTAGTTGGGTCACTTCCCAGTACTTTGTAGTAAGTAAGATCACTTAGCTGCCTGTTTGCTTCCTTAATGTAATCTTCCCTATTCAATATCACCACTGCAGAGCCTTTATTAGCTTTTTTTATGACAATGTTATGGTTCAATTTTAGTGTTTGTATAGCCCTCCGTTCCAATGGAAAGAGGTTGTAACGGGTGTGTTTCTGCCTATTAAGAATCTTACCAGTAACTCTCTGGCAAAAGCAAAGAATGTATTTGTCCATTTTTTTGTTACGGCCACTTGATGGGGTAAACTCATATGGTTTCTTTTTCTTATCCATAATATTTTTACTGTTTGTGATTTCTTCACTGCCTGTGATTTCTTCTCTGCTATGAAAAAATTCCATGAGTCTCAATCTGCAGAAGTATTCCTTCATTTCACCACAAAACTGTATTCTGTCCAGTGGTTTAGTTGGGCAGAAATTGAGGCCCTTAGAAAGTACATTTAATTCTCCAGTAGTCAGTGTGTGGGTGGACAAATTAACAACTGAAAGGTGCCCATCTGTGTGGCTTAGTTGTTCAGTCACTCTGTTCTGTTCTTCATGGTTGTTAGGAAGTATGGTAAGCTGAAGGGCATCTAACTTATTGTTTTTAATGAGCATGGCTTTTCTTAAGGTTCTTTGGTAGTTCATGTCTATCTTATGCAAGGTGTCTGGAAGAGGCTCACCAGACATCCTCTCCAGTGTGGTAGCTATTTCATTAAACTTTTTCTTCAAAAATGCTTTCTTGGCACATGAGTTGTGGATTCTGTAATTTCTCAATTTCTCAGAGGTCCTACAACAAAGTTGTTCAGCATATGTAGAATTATCTGTGTTTCTCAGTGGATTCCAAATAGCTAGACCTTTAGGGATAATGTTATTCCTTTTGCACTGGGATAAAAAGTAGATGTCACTGTCTAGCTGTGCTAGTTTCTTCTTAATGTTATGCAATAATGAGGTAACTTTGGGAAGGAGGCTGTCGTGTGCCCTATTGGAACTGTTGTTAGGAGCGGACCCGATACCTGTGAGGGAGAGGGGCACTCACCCATTATGGGGACTTGCTCTGATAAATACAACAAAAAACTATAGCTCAGGAATGGCTGTCAGACAAACCCCCATCAATTCAAAAAGGGTCAAATAATCAGAAGCAATGTTTAACGCTGGAAAAAATACAGCACAATGTAAATGGCACAGGGGCACACTTTGAAAATATTTGGCTTCTTTTTCTGGATGTGGTGGGTGAGGGCATTATTCCTGTGTAGCCCAATGATCTGTGTCAGGTGTTTGGCAGCCCACGACCCACAGGGCACATAGGCAATATTACGGGGGGGTCTATGCTCTGCTTCATTTATTTACATAGCGAGATCTCACCCAGATTTCATATGTATGTACCCTGGGGTGAGATTCCTGTTTCTGCACATGGTTATGCCAGCCTACATATTATCTTTATAAAGAACCATATTAATGCTATTTCTGTATATATGCATCAAATTAATGTAACAATCAAACACATGTCATATTGATCGGTGTGGTGGTTACTCCCACAAAGTGGAAAATGTACTTGTAAGCTTTGTTTACTACTTAATAAAAAACATTTTACAAAAAAAAAAACAACTTCCAACTTAGTTTTTTGTGTCACAGAATTGATACCTCACATTTTGCCATCTTAGCCACCCTATGAATCTTCCATCCCACCCACTCCCTCTTCAGCTTCTGTGCCTCCTTATTATTTAAGCAATAAGCCATGAGGGAGTGTGGGTTATTGGGGGATTTGCCACGGCTGGAGTGGTTTGCCCACAAGGTGCATCCGAGTGGGTAAATCCATGCCAACCATGGTAAATCCCCCGATAACTCACACTCCCGAGTGACTTATTGCGATAATACCTTGCAATTTAGTATATGTTTGTACTTAAAAAATGCCGCATTTTTTTGTTTCACTTGAAAATATTATGATTTTATTAAATTATTCTTCCACACAATAAAATAGTCCCTCTTGTTTGTATAGTGAGAGACAGTGACATTTAATGTAGTGTTATTCAGCATTCATATGTTTAGCATTCAAAACTTTTATTTAAGATTTTAAAGTTTAATTAACTGAGCAAACATATAGAAAACAGTTTTTAAGATAAGATGGGTATTGCTAAAGTATTTAGACCAGTCTTTTATCCATTGTTGAGTTTAATAATGTGCATTTTGGTTTCATCAGTGCTGTTGATTTAGATATTTTCATGTGTACTTTGCTGTGATATTTAACATCCTGGGTTGTGACCTGTTGGAGAAAACAAAAATACTTAATTTGTTTTTATTCTTGAGGGGGCTGGAGTTTTTAATTTTTTGAGGTGCAAGACTTTTTTCTTACCTGATTATTTACAGATGAAGTTGACAGTACCATAGTTGACAAGGCTGCCGATCGAAGGCATTTTTGGACGTGTCTGTGAAGGAGATTGGCTGTCCTCATCATGTGAATGCTGCATCGCGACGTCCGTTGCTTCTGATGTTGTTTGCATTAGCACCATTGCCTCAGGAGCTGTCTCTGATGTATTTCTCAGGCTGTGTTCGCAGATGTCATGTTTGAGAGGTGCTGGAGGTTTCAAGGCTTGTGCATCACGTACAGCATGTAGTGGCGATACTATTGCATTGCTTATTTGTGAATAAAGATGATTTCTGGAGTCGGGACTGTTTTTGCAGGAGCTGTGGCACAGTTTGAATTCTGTGTTGTTTGTTGTGCAGATTG
The DNA here is from genome assembly GCA_016271365.2 of Neoceratodus forsteri. Classification (NCBI taxonomy): domain Eukaryota; kingdom Metazoa; phylum Chordata; order Ceratodontiformes; family Ceratodontidae; genus Neoceratodus; species Neoceratodus forsteri. Next base: position 468,560,388 of record CM028129.1, read on the forward strand.
GTTCACATTTCTTGATGTTTCGCCACTAATGATTTGCCCCCACTTCATAAATTCATCAACATTGGGCCGCCAGTAGCTTCGTAATGATGACTCACTTTTATGACCAGTTATGGACATAATTTGTCATGCTTCCATACCCGAGTCACTCAATAGAGTGACAGCTGTTGCACGGAGGGAATGGTTTGTAAAAACAGTCTCAAAGTCGGCCTCTTTACATATACGACGCAACATGTTGCCTAAGAAATTTACGCCCATTGGTTCAAATGTGTACCACACTGGCATGTTGTTTAAGATTGATTGATCCATCTTTTTGGGATGCAGAAATAAGCCGGGAGGATTTGGGGGTAATTTTGACACATACTTTTTAAAGCTTTTGACTGGGCACAGAGGATCATTTGGCTGAGCAAACATAAAGCCCCTTGTTAATTGTTTTCTAGGGTCATTTATTTCTTTATGGTTTTTTGTTTGCTCATTAAAGGTTTTTGTGACATATTCATGGCCTTCTTCATTTGCTTTTATTTCAAATGAATGTATTGTCAGTTGGCGCACTCTCTCATTTCCACGACGAGCAAAGTGCAATTGAATATCCATCCAGACTTTTCTAACTAGTCCAATGGCTGTGTCTGGTGTCAGAGCCGGTGAATTTCATAATCTGATGAGCTGGTTGATGGTTAATGGGGCATGATGCTCAGCTCTGTCTTTGCCATCTTTCTATAACGTTTTACCACAACTTTAAAAATGTTATTTCCAGTATTGAACTCTGTATCTAACATCAGATTGAAGCTGCGACTTAGGGGAGGGTCATTTAAGTACCTGTTTAAGCCTGCTCTTAGGCTTATGTAACTTGTCGGTATGTTCTCTTTGCCATCGCTGCTACGTACTGTACTATAGTACTCTCTTAGGATTGTGTTTAAGTCTGAGGGGCTAATGGTGGCAAACTTAATTTGTGTATTCTTTTGTTTTCACCAGTCTATGAAAACGTTCCCTGCCCAGCGAGTTTGCTTCTGGGTTGCTATTTCATGACGTTCAAGCTCTAGTTGCTGCATCGGTTCATTTGTTATATGCTCATGATGCTGTCTTTTTTGACCCACAGCATTGGATGGCCTAGATGACTGCGTAATGCTCGCTGAGTTTGAGTCTGGAACTGCAGGAGGTGCTGCTGTGGATGTTGGCTGCAGATGTGACTGGATGATCATGGTTTTTGGGCTAGAAGCGGTGGGGCTGGCGCTGGAGGCAGACTTTCAAAAGGTACATTTTCTGTGACATTAGAATGTGTTTCTCCACTCTCTACACACTGGAAGATTTCATCGAGCTCAGTGGTATCGATGAGATCGAAAGAGGTGTCCATTTCTTTTTTTTTTTTCACTGTGCGTGTGTAAGATGACGGTAGTTAGCAGGTTATTAATATGGTGACTATTAGGAATTGTACAGGGTTTCGGAGTAATTTAAAGTTAACGTGGCTCACGTGGCAGGCTGGCACCTTTTGCAGTGATTACTGTACGATTTACAACTGGGGTGAGGTGCCAGTCTGCCCTTCTGATTGGACCATTTCTGCACTGCATAGTATAATTAGTTTTGTTTCCTGCAAGAAGGCTATCTGTGTGTGCAATTACTTTAAATGAGACAACACCTTTTTCCACTTAACCAGTGAATTTAAGCCCGTCATATTCCATGACGTGGTAGTAGCATCTATGGAACAGGCCATGTTGCATTTCTATATCTTAGCTGCTGAAAATGGGATTGTAGCTGTCTCATTTGAGGCACTCATCTTGCCTGCCCATACCACATTTCCCTTGAATCTTTCTCAGGTAGCTGTGTGTTCCCTGCCTATTTGCATATGGTCTGACCATGTACCTTTATATATTAATAGCTTGTCCATCTTACTTCCTCGCACAACTATTTTTCTTTTGCGCTCTCTCTTGTTTTCAAAGTCCCTTCCTATCTGTCCAGTCTTTAGATAAAGTGCACCACTATTTTCTTGGACACTAGTGAAAGGGGGGGGGTTTGTAAGTGTGTGTGCCCCATGGAGGGAGTGTTCTCAACAACTGTCATTAACTCTGTAACCTGTAACAATCCTGTATAACACAGCAATTATGTACAATTCCAACCTACCTGGGGGTCTTCTGTAGCTTCCCAGGCAGTCAAGTAACTGCAATCAACAGGTCTGCAGAACTCTGGGGGGGTTACTCTCTCCAAATCACTTGTCATTATAGCCCCTACCTCCATTCATCTATCCCTGGGTATCACTTAGGTCTGTCTTTTCTAGGGGAGTAGGGTCCCTAGGACTACACTGGTCCCAGATCTCACTATGATCTACTGCTTTCACTGGAAAAGGGGGGTGGGTGGCTTCATCTTATCCCCTATCCCTGTGAGCTCCCTGGATGACTACTTTGGGCATTGATTCAACTCCATGGATCCTACAAACTCTCCCTTCTTAGATCCCCTTCTCAGCCCAATAGACCCAAAGATCCATTTGGCAGATTCTTTAAAGCCATCTCGTGGACTATTTACCCTGGAGACTCCTAGGTAAAAATCTAGGCTCTGTAAATTTTACTCATCATAATTCCAACTGTATTATCATAAAATAACTACTTATAAGAAGTAATTTTATTTATTTATTTATTTATTCAAGAGTTTAACCAGGCAGGCATACTGAGCGGAAGACCACTCGTTTCCAGATGCAACCTGGGGGAAACAAGGTGGGGTACATGAGGGAAGGAGCAGTAATTATACAGACATTCAATTACACATGAGGAGGCAATGTTGTGAGCCTATACAGTAGGTAGCTAAGGTAGGCTTGTTCTTATATCCAGATGAAGTACAAACAGGAAGATAGAGCTTTGGTGTAAGGGAGAAGAGTGCCAACAATAGATTATATAGCTGGATTAGGAGGAAGGGAGGGAGCCCTAAGTGGAAGTGTAGCTAATTAGCCGGTTAGTTATTAGATGCAATTTTAGGCTGGTTGGTAGGCCATCAGGAAGTTAAGGTAGGCAGTTGAAGCCTCTTAGGGGCAGGGTCGGAGCAAGAGCAGACCGAGAGGAAGTGCCCTGAGAGGCGAGTGTTGAGGTGTCTGAGATTGTAGTAATGGCGGATATCTGCTGGTAAGTCATTCCAGAGTTTTGGTATGCGGTAGCTTAGTGTTGCTTGGCCCATGGAGGTGCGCATAAGAGGGATGTGGAATAGTCTAGCATCTGAGTGCCGGAGCGAGTACGCTGTGGGGAGCTGAGAAGTTGGGATGCAGACAGGTATGGGGAGAGTGGGACCAGAATTTGGCAGCAATTTTGGAGCCGTGGATTGGTCAGCAAGTGAGGGGAGGGACAGAGGCGCTGTAAAAGGTCGCAGTGGTGTGTTAGTTTGGACAGTCCAGTATGAAACGGCAGAAGGAGTGGAAAAGGGTGTCCAGGCTGGACAGAGTGGACGGTGCGGCGGTGCCATAGATCACATCCCCGTAGTCAAAGATCGGCAGAATCATTTTTTGTACGAGTTCCCGCCTGACCATGGTGGACAGGCAGCCTTTGTTGAGGTAGAGGGCCCCCAGTTTGGGATTAAGTTTTTTGTGCAAGGATTCCACGTGGGTGAAATCTAGGTTTTTGGTTGGGCCAAACACCTAGGTAGCGGAAAAGGAGTACTGGATTCTAATGGAGAAGTGGTCCAGGGTTACGAAGGGGTGCTCAGAGAGCCGGGAGAGGCGAGGCTTCGAGCCGAAAGTTAGCGAGACAGTCTTTTTTGCATTTAGGAACAGCTGGTTTGTAGAGAGCCAGAGTTGTACAGCATTGAAGTCATGTTGAAGGTGGCCATGTACTGTTGCTATGGAGGGGCCAGTGTTGTATATTACTGTATTAACAGCTCTAGATCAAGTACTCAAACTAAACGCCAACTGGATGCACTTGTAATTAAACCTTCAGTTATAACTTTCAAAATGTCAACTCTAAATTTGAAACCACTAAAATTCAGTAATTGTGCATGAAAAGCATTCAGGCTACACTTGTCTGGTAGCCAGTTTGTAAAGGGGTGGGATCTCGTTCCCTAATCAACTGTCTGCTGTTCAAACAGTCAGTCTGTTATGGAGCCATCCTTGAACACGGTGTGCCTGTTTGTACATTAGGCAACAGCCTCTAAAGGGATGTATCTGCTTTCTGGTTGTTTAGACTCTGACAAAAGACCAGGCACCCTTTTATTTTCCCTCCACACCTTGTCTCAAACCTTGTCAGGGATTAATATGCTGGATTTCTGGCTCACCATAAATGACATCCCTTGCGGCACTCTCCCACTTGCTTTGCTGTTTGCAAATTACACTGCATAGTAAAGCGCTATGCGATCTTGCGAGAGGGAGGTGCCATGTGGTGCGCATGTCAATTTTGGAAATTTTACCAGAGGGCCTGTCAAACACCTAAGCTTCCCTCTTCGCTCACAGTGTTAGCCTCTGGACTTACAACTTTTAATTTAAAGTCCTTCAGGCTCTGGTTGCCTCTCTCCTTGTGAGCTGTCAGTATGTGTTCGCAGCCGAGACTGCCTGTCCACATCTTCTACCACAACCACCCAGGCCTGACAGAGTGGGGCCTAGTTAGTCATTTCTGACGGCATCATTGCTGAAGGATCCTGTGGCTGCTTGTCCCTTGCCATATCCAGTGTTGTTGGGAGAAGCTCACGCAAGGGCTCAAAATGGTTGCTGGTCTTGATTGGGAAATCAGCTAGTGATGCACTGCTTGCTCCCGATAAGTGGTGGTAGCTTTGTCGGGTTCTGAATCTGTGCCAAGGTCATGGTTCCCTGCTGACATGTGGGCCATTGTTCTGTTTTCATTGTCATCCTTTCTGCACCTACTGCCATGCTTCTGCTGAGGTCTGGTTGGTTCGAAAAGGAGGTTCACTATCCTGAACTTCCATCACCGGAGGTAAGGGCAAGTTCAATGCTGGCTTGGTTGGAGATGGTCGTGGCTGTGTTTGCTCAGGGCTTTCCTGTTTAATATCCTCAAGAAACAGCTCCACCTGGTCAGGAATATCAAACGTGAGCTGTTTGAATTTATACTTGACCCGAAGCACAGAGAGGTACCTTAGTGAAGCAGACAGTCCCCATTTGTAGAGCTCCTCTTTCACCCCTCCATAAGCTCTCCATTTCTTTGAGAGCTCCTGGGGGTAGTCTTGAAAAAGCTGGATACGATGTCCCTCCCATGTCAATGCTCCTCTTTCCCTGGCAGTACGAAGGTATAAACCCTTGTCCAGATATCTCAGAAAGCGACAGAATAGGATGTGGTATGTCCCCCTCTTTAGGTTTGGGTGCCAGAGACCTGTGATCCTTCCATAGCTCTGGTCGAGGGAGGTTATTTAGTTGTAGCAGGGCTGGAAGGAAAGATGTAAGAAAAGTCAGCATGTTGTAACCCTCTGATCCTTCTGGTACCCCCACTATTCGAAGGTTGTTCCTTCTGGACCTAGTCTCCATATCATCCATCTTTGACAAAAGATACTGAATTTGACCATGGTGTTCCTGGAGATGGCATTGGTGGGTGTACAGGATTTGTTCGTGGGCATTTACTGTTCTCTCAGTTTCATCTACCCTTGATGTTAAGGCTTGCATCTCTGTTACTGTTTTTGTTGTAATGTCTTTTAATTGAGCACTGTCTGGTAGCATTTTATTCAGTCTGTCTGAAATACTTGCCAGTTCATTGGAGATTGATTTTCCCCCTGATAGTGCCATAGCTGAAGACCGGTGTTGTTCCAGCGCACAGATGACAATTCCCAGAGGTTGTTCTGCCACTGCTAGCCTGGGGATTCAGCTCTGCCAGCAGGCCAGGTCTCGAGGTAAGTGCCTTGATATTTCTTTTAGTAGTTATTAGGGTGAAATTCACCCCCGCCCCCAAAAGAGTGGTATCAAAATGAAGCTCCCAGTTTGATGAATGTTGCTATTCTGTTGTTGTTCGATGTAGTCATGGAGTGGACCTAGGATGCCATAGGTTGTAGTTCCTAGGGATCACCTCATGAATTCAAGCTGTCACCATCTTGCCTGGCAAGCTCCACTCCCCAGCTGACAACTATTTGACAATTACTATGACTGAATCACTGATACCTGGGGAACCACACATTAAGTTTCACACTTTCACAGTGAGCCTGCCATAAATCAAAAGTGCCAGGGGAGAAATAAAATTGCCAATTAACAAAGTGATCAAGCAGACAGCGCCTTGTCAGAAGCAAACTGCTGTGATGGCCGCACATTGGGGGAACCCCAAAACTGATTTCAGGCAAGAAAAGTGTGTGCAGATTATTAATCTCCTCATGAGCCACATAAAACAGCTTGGCTCATGAACCACGGGTAGGACACCACTGGACATAGTGTAGTGTCTTCACGCCATATGTGCTGATGATTTTTTATCACCCCTTTCTCTCATTCACATCTGTTGACTATTACAGGAACAGGCTTTGGTGTTTAGCATACAGTATAGTAGAAAACTTCTTTATGATAAATGAGCACTTTGGTTGGTTACTGGTTACCATACAGTATGTTCAATTAGCCTAAACTGAACACAAAGCTCCCTGAAGTGGGTTTCAGCTCTGCACCACAGAAAGGATCAAGCATTTGTCAATGCTGAATGTTGATTGCGTTGGTCTACTGAGCTCGCTCACTGACCCTCTGTCACTGGCTCATTCTGTTTCTCCCAGTGCTCCAGGCTGCTGTTTTGTACTGGGCTCCTGCCTGCATTGGCATCCTTTTCTGTCCACAAAGAAATCTGCAGCTGTCCCGACAGAGCTCCATTGAGGTGGCACTCCCCATCTCTCACTCGCTCATTCTGTTTCTCCTTGCACTGCAGGCTACCTTTTGTACTGGGCTCCTACCTCTGTTGGTGGCTTTTTCTGCCCACAAAGAAATCTGCAGTAGTCCCAACACGGGTCCTTTAAGCTTGCTCACTCCCCCTCTGTCGTTCACTCGTTCTGTCTCTGCCGGTGCTGCAGGCTGGCCTTTTGTACTGGGCTCCTGCCTGCGTTGCCATCTTTTTTTGCCCACAAAGAAATCTGCAGCAGTCACAATAGGGCTCCGTTGAGCTCACTCACTCCTCCTCTCTCACTCTTTCATTCTGTTTCTCCCACCACTGCAGGCTGCCCTTTTGTACTGAGCTTCTGGGTGGATTGCTGCCTTTTTCTGCCCACAAAGAAATCCGTAGTAGTCCCAACAGAGCTCCGTTGAGCTCACTCACTCCCCCTTCCTCACTCGCTCGTTCTGTGTCTCCTGCTGCTGCAGGCTGCCCTTTTGTACTGAGCTCCTGCCTCTGTTGGTGCCTTTTTCTGCCCACAAAGAAATCTGCAACAGTCCTGACAGAGCTCCCTTTGAGTTCACTCACTCCCCCCTCTCACTCGCTCATTCATTTTCTCCCTCTGCTGCAGGCTGCCCTTTTGTACTGGGCCCCTGAGTTCATTGCTGCCTTTTTCTGCCCAAAAGAAATCTGCAGCATGCCCAACAGAGCTCCGTTGAGCTCACTCACTCACTTCCTATCCCTCACTCATTCGTTCTGTGTCTCCCGCTACTGCAGGCAGCCCTTTTGTACTTGGCTCCTGCCTGCATTGGCGGCTTTTTCTGCCCACAAAGAAATCTGCAGCAGTCCCGACACAGGTTCATTGAGCTTGCTCACTCCCCTTCTTTCACTCGCTCGCTTCATTTCTGCCAGCGCTGCAGGCTGACCTTTTGTACTGGGCTTCTGCCTGCATTGCTGCCTTTTTCTGCCCACAAAGAAATCCTAAGCAGTCACGATAGAGCTCCATTGAGCTCACTTACTCTCCCTCTCTCACTCACTCATTGTGTTTCTCCCAGCGCTGTAGTCTGCCCTTTTGTACTGGGCTCCTGCCTGAGTTGGCACCTTTTTATGCCCACAAAGAAATCCGCAGCTGTCCTGACAGAGCTCCATTGAGGTCACTCACTCCCCCTCTCTCACTTGCTCATTCCGTTTCTACCGGCACTGTAGGCTGCCCTTTTGTACTGGCTCCTGCCTGAGTTGCCACCTTCTTCTGCCCACAAAGAAATCTGCAGCAGTCATGATAGAGCTCCATTGAGCTCGCTCATTCCCCCTCTCTCACTCCCTCATTCTGTTTCTCCTGCCACTGCAGGCTGCCATTTTGTACTGGACCCCTGCGTGCATTGCTGCCTTTTTCTGCCCACAAAGAAATCTGCAGCAGTCCCAACCGAGCTCCGTTGAGCTCACTCACTCCCTTTTGCTCACTTGCTCATTCTGAGTCTCCTGCTGCTGCAGACTGCCCTTTTGTACTGGGCTCCTGCCTGCATTGGCAGCTTTTTCTGCCGACAAAGAAATCTACAGCAGTCCCGACACAGCTCCATTGAGCCCGCTCACTCCCCCTCTCTCACTCGCTCGTTCCATTTCTGCCGGTGCTGCAGGCTGGCCATTTGTACTCAGCTCCTGCCTGCATTGCTTCCTTTTTCTGCCCACAAAGAAATCCACAGCAGTCATGATAGAGCTCCGTTGAGGTCGCTCACTCCCCCTGTCTCACTCACTCATTCTGTTTCTTCTGGCGCTGCAGGCTGCCCTTTTGTAATGGGGTCCTGCCTCTGTTGGCACCTTTTTCTGCCCAAAAAGAAATCTGCAGCAGTCCCGACACAGCTCCTCTGACCTCGCTCACTCCCCCTCTCTCACTCGGATGTTCCATTTCTGCTGCCGATCCAGGCTGCCATTTTGTACTGGGCTCCTGCCTGTGTTGACACCTTCTTCTGCCAACAAAGAAATCTGCAGCAGTCACGACAGAGCTCCGTTGAGCTTGCTCACTCCACTTCTCTCACTCAGTCATTCTGTCTGTCCCACTGTTGCAGGCTCCCCTTTTGTACTGGGCCCCTGCGTGCATTGCTGCCTTTTTCTGCCCACAAAGAAATCTGCAGCAGTCCCAACACAGCTCCATTGAGCTCTCTCACTCCCCCTCTCTCACTCACTGATTCCGTTTCTGCCGGTGCTGCAGGCTGGCCTTTTGTACTGGGTTCCTGCCTGCGTTGCCTCCTTTTCCTGCCTACAAAGAAATCCACAGCAGTCATGATAGAGCTCTGTTGAGCTCGCTCACTTCCCCCTCTCACTTGCTCGTTCCGTTTCTGCAAGCGCTGCAGGCTGCCCTTTTGTACGGGTCTCCTGCCTGCATTTTCACCTTTGTCTGCCCACAAAGAAATCCACAGTTGTCTCGACAGAGCTCCATTGAGGTCACTCACTTCCCCTGTCTCACGCGATCATTCTGTTTCTCCTGGCACTGCAGGCTGCCGTTTTGTATTGAGCTCCTGCCTCTGTTGGCACCTTTTTCTGCCCACAAAGAAATCTGCAGCAGTCCTGACAGAGCTTCATTGACCTCACTCACTCCCCCTCTCTCACTCGCTCATTCCATTTCGGCGGCCTGCAGGCTGCCCTTTGTCTGGGCACCTGCCTGAATTGCCACCCTTTTCTGCCCACAAAGAAATCCGCAGCAGTCATGATAGAGCTCTGTTGAACTCACTCACCCCCCTTCCTCACTTGCTCATTCTGTGTCTCCCGGTGCTGCTAGCTGCCCTTTTGTACAGGGCTGCTGCATGTTTTGGCGCCTTTTTCTGCCCACAGAGAAATCCGCAGCAGTCACGATAGAGCTCCGTTGAGGTCACTCACTCCTCCTCTCTCACTCAAACGTTCCGTTTCTGCCGCCGCTCCAGGCTGCCCTTTTATACTGGGCTCCTGCCTGCATTGCCGCCTTCTTCTGCCGATAAAGAAATCTGCAGCAGTCACGACAGAGCTACGTTGGTCTTGTTTACTCCCCTTCTTTCACTCACTTATTCTTTTTCTCCCTCTGCTGCAGGCTGCCCTTTTGTGCTGGGCCCCTGAGTTCATTGCTGCCTTTTTCTGCCCACAAAGTAATCCACAGCAGGCCCAACAGAGCTTTGTTGAGCTCTCTTACTTCCCCTCCCTCACTTACTCATTCTGTGTCTCCCGCTACTGCATGCAGCCCTTTTGTACTGGGCTCCTGCCTGCATTGGCAACTTTTTCTGCTCACAAAGAAATCTGCAGCAGTTCCAACACAGGTCCATTGAGCTTGCTCTCACCCCCCCCCCCCACTCGCTCTTTCCATTTCTGCCAACGCTGCAGGCTGGCCTTTTGTACTGGGCTCCTGCCTGCATTGCCACCTTTTTCTGCCCACAAAGAAATCCGCAGCAGTCACAATAGAGCTCCGTTGAACTCGCTCACTCCCCTCTCTCACTCACTCACTGTGTTTCTCCCGGCGCTGCAGTCTGCCCTTTTGTACTGGGCTCCTGCCTGAGTTGGCACCTTTTTATGCCCACAAAGAAATCCGCAGCTGTCCCAATAGAGCTCTATTGAGGTCGCTCACACCCCCTGTCTCACTCGCTCATTCTATTTCTTCTGGTGCTGCAGGCTGACTTTGGTACTGGGCTCCTGTCTCTGTTGGCACCCTTTTCTGCCCACAAAGAAATCTGCAGCAGTCCCAACACAGCTCCATTGAGCTCACTCACTCCCCCTCTCTCACTTGTTGATTCCATTTCTGCCGGTGCTGCAGGCTGGCCTTTTGTACTGGGTTCCTGCCTATGTTGCCGCCTTTTCCTGCCCACAAAGAAATCCATAGCAATCATGATAGAGCTCCGTTGAGCTCGCTCACTCCCCCCCTCACTTCCTCATTCTGTTTCTGCCAGCACTGCAGGCTGCCCTTTTTGTATTGGGCTCCTGCCTGCATTTGCACCTTTGTCTGCCCACAAAGAAATCCACAGCTGTCCCGACAGAGCTCCATTGAGGTCGCTCACTCCCCCTGTCTCACGGGCTCATTCTGTTTCTCCTGGCACTACAGGCTGCCCTTTTGTACTGGGGTCCTGCCTCTGTTGGCACCTTTTTCTGCCCACAAAGAAATCTGCAGCAGTCCCGACAGAGCTTCATTGACCTCACTCACTCCCCCTCTCTCACTCGCTTGTTCCATTTCTGCCGGCGCTGCAGGCTGCCCTTCTGTTTGGGGCTCCTGCCTGCATTGTTGCCCTTTTCTGCCCACAAAGAAATCAGCAGCAGTCACGATATAGCTCCGTTGAGCTCGCTCACTCCCCCTCTCTCAGTTGCTTATTCTGTTTCTCCCGCCACTGCAGGCTGCCCTTTTGTACTGAGCCCCTGCGTGCATTGCTGCCTTTTTCTGCCCACAAAGAAATCAGCAGCAGTCATGATAGAGCTCCGCTGAGCTCACTCACCCCCCCCCCACTCGCTCAATCTGTGTCTCCCGGCGCTGCAGGCTGCCCTTTTGTACTGGGCTGCTGCCTGCGTTGGCACCTTTCCTGCCTACAAAGAAATCTGCATCAGACCCGACAGAGCTCAGTTGAGCTCGGTCACCTCCCCAACTCGCCGATCCTAATAATCTGTCCCAAACACTGGTTTCCGACAGCAACTGCTGTATTCTGTACTGGAAGCGCGAAAACACATTTCAGCCAGATTGTAAAAATGACAACTGTACTGTTCATAAGAAGATGTGGAAAAATGCCAGTGCTGAAAAATGTGGTGTGAAAATATTACTAATTTGCAAAGTTACAATGGTGCGTGGAAACTGCACAATGCACACTCGTAACACAGTCATTTTATGGAGTTTCATCACAACATTTTCAACATAGACATTTTAGGACCTCTGCTTTTGAACAGTTTCAGTGTGATTTTCTTAATGTGTCCTGAACACTGATTTCCCACAGCGATTGTGCTATTGTACGCCGGAAGAGCGAAAACACATTTCAGCTAGGATGTGAAAAATGACAGCTGCACTGTTCATCAGGAGGTGTGGAAAAATGGCAATGCTGAAAATCTAGAGTGAAAATATTGCAAAGTTGCGAAGGGACAAGTGTGCATAGAAACTGCGCAACACATTCTCGTAGCACGCTCATTTTATGGACTTTTGTCACCAAATTTTCAACATAGGCATTTTAGGACCTCTGCTAATGAACAGTGTGACTGCCATTTTCATAATGTGTCCTGAACATGGATTTCCCACAGCGTCTGCGCTATTCTGCGCTGGAACTGCAAAAACACATTTCAGCCAGGATGTGAAAAATGACAGCTATACTGTTCATAAGGAGATGCAGAACAATGGCAATTTTGAAAATCTGGAGTGAAAATATTATAAATTCATGAACTTACGAGCATACATGCAAGCTCCACAATGCATGCTTGTAAAACAGTCATTTTTTGGATTTTTTCCACCAAATTTGTAACATAGGCTTTTTGAAAGGCCACCTCATGAACACTGGCACTGTCGTTTCGTTAATCAGTCCTGAAAGGTGATTCCATGCAGTGACCTCGAAATCACTTTTTGGGACACTGCCTTTCTTGGAGGGACTACCCGGTCACAAGGGTAGCTGCTGCTGCTCTCCCCACCCCCCGGAGTGAGCCCACAGCCGACGAAGGGACACTGCCTTTCTTGGAGTGACTACCCGGTTGCGAGGGTAGCCGCTGCTGCTCACCCCCAACCCCTGAAGCGAGCCCACAGCCAACGAAGGTAATGGAAAGTTAATACCAGGCCTGCCTGCAAGCTATCTCATTGTACTGCTCCTCCTCCTACTTCAGTGCATTTTTCTACCCTACGGAGAGGAGTCGCAGCTTACCGGAGCATTCTTGTGCCTCTGTGTTCGCCCTTGTGCCTGCCATTGTTTGAAGCCACGCAGTGAACGCCACTCTGCCTTTCCTCTGCTGCCGCTGACAAGGAAGGACTGGGACTGGGACTCTGGCACCATGTTTTGAATTTTAAAGAGGTGATCAGCGTATATGTGCTGATAGGTTCATTTTTAGCCAATTTGAGCCTTTTGCCTGCATTTTGTAACATTTTCACCTGTTACCTTAATTGTGGGCTACCGTACCTGTACTGATAGGTTCATTTTTAGCCAATTTTGTGCCCTTTGCCTGCATTTTGTATCATCTTCACCTGTTACCTTAATTGTGGGCTACCGTACCTTCCTGTAGCATTGTCAAATGACCAAGTTGCCTTAATGAGGTCGGTAGACGGTCTACTAGCTGTGGAATTCATTGCTGTTTGTATATTTTTTCCTGCTGCTGGGATCCTAATCTGTCACCTTAATCTAACCTGTTACCTTAACTGTTGACTGCTGACCCAAAAGCTCTTGTTTTAAAATATAGCTGTTCATTCCTTAGCCAAATGTTGCTGGGATCCTAACCTGTTGCCTGCTGACCAAAATGCTCTTGTTTACAGTATTGATGAATATTAGAGCCTGACTCACTTATTACTTACCCTCCATAGCAGTGTTTCCCCTCTCAGCCCCACCGCCTTGCCTTGTCCTGCCTGCTCCCTGTTGGACTGCCTGTCTCTCTGTAGTCCCTCCCCCTCAGCACTCCTTGGTATATAGGTGGGCTCACCCCGATTGTTTTTCTCTCTACAGGGATTCTGCCTTTCTTGGAGGGACTACCCGGTTGCGAGGGTAGCCACTGCTGCTCTTCCCCACCCCCCAAAGCGAGCCCACAGCAAATGAAGGTAATGGAAAGTTAATACCAGGCCCGCCTGCAAGCTATCTCTTTGTACTGCTCCTCCTCCTACTTCAGTGCATTTTTCTACCTTACGGAGAGGAGTCGCGGCTTACCGGAGCATTCTTGTGCCTCTGTGTTCGCCCTTGCACCTGCCGTTGTTTGGAGCCACACGGTGAACGACACGCTGCCTTTTCTCTGCTGCCGCTGATGAGGACTTGCCCCGCTGGCTTTGCTGGCTGCCCCACCACCCCCACCACCACCCGTGGTTGTCACTGAGCTTTATAGCTCTCATCACGTGGGCTGAATTAACCTATCAGCCCACTTTACCATCTGCAGGCTATAGTAGCTCACCACTAGAGGGCTGTTCTCATTTTCTCTATGTGTGTACCTGCCTGACAGCTTTCTGAGTGACTCCTAGGCACATTATTATGAGACTCTGGCTTTCTGTGCTCATTTAAGGCACTATACCATAGGATACGAGCTGTCCCTTGACTCCTCTCCTAGTCTTAACCTCTGCTCAGTCTTAGCCCCACCATAGACTCCTTTCACTCTAGCAGTTGCCCCTGGGGCTCTGTTAGGCTCACTCTTATTGTGCATTGGATCTCTGGACACTGCACCAAAAGCCCTGGGTTACCTCGCAGCCCAGTAAGAGCAGGCAATGGCTCCTCTCATGCAGCCGGTCACCACACCCTCCTACCCTGGTCCCCCAGCAACCCCATACCCCCCAAGCCACCCCCAGCCTGGCTGTCTAAAAAAGGCCTAAAAATAGCTCATCTAATCATCCGCAGTATCCTACATAACCAAGCGGAACTGGCAGCATGGGCGACCCTGTATGAGCCTGACATCATGGGTATCACGGAAACACGGCTGAAGCCTGGTATTCCTGACACCGCATGTCCCATTCTGGGTTACAGCCACATTAGGCGAGACAGGACTGGTAGTAAACATGGGGGGGGGGTGTACTCCTATACTTTAGGGGGCACCTAAATGTATCCGTGGTGTCTCTATCTCTGCCCGACTCTACAGGTTGTGAATTCATTCACTCCCTCCTACTGCTCAGTAACACAAAAAAGGTGCACCTGGTCTGTGCCTACAATCCCCCTAAGGGAGGCTTACCAGGACTCTCCTCTCTACTTGACCACCTTAAAGACAAGGTTGGGTCTAATGAGCTGCTAATCCTGGGGGATTTCAACCTCAACTGGCTGGGGCCTAAAACCAAACTATATGAGCCGCTTCTGTCTGGCCTCGCCCTCAGTCAGACCATCACAGTACCTACTAGGACCTCCTCCCGGGGGGACAAGGGGTCGCTTATTGACTGGTTACTGAGCAACCGACTGGATAAAATCATCCAATCTGGCACACTCCTGGACATGATATCTGATCACTCGCCCATTTACTACATCTGGGGATCCACTGCCCCCAAAATTCCCAGTAGAGTGATTCAGATGAGGGATTACTCCAAACTTATCCTCAATGACTACTTGGACGACCTACGTCATACCGACTGGACTAGGGTACTCAGCACCAATTACCCTACCAAAGCACCAGACCACTTCCTTGCGATTCTCATCCCTCTGCAGAACAGGCACGCTCCCCTCACAAAAAGGAGGGTGAGGGGTGCTGTCACTAAGTGGCTCATGGTGGACTAGTCACTTTCTTGAAGCAGAGAGACAAGTGCTAGATCAACCACAAAATTTCCAGCGACACACAAGACCTCCTTGAATATCGACAGCTCAGAAACTCTTGCAAGGCTGCAATACATGCCGCCAAGAGCGAGTTCTGCAAATCAGCCATGCTCAAATCGGCCTACAACCCTCGGTGCTTCTGGCAAAACATTAAAAATATGTTTGGTGTGTCCGCCAAGCAGTCGGTCATCGACATGAATGTAGAGGGGTCCAACTGTAACAACCCCCAGACCATAGCCTCAGCGTTTAATTGTTTGTTCTCTGAACTGCCTGCCTCCCCTCCCCTTCCCTCCCAACCTCCACCCCCGAACCTCAGGGCCACCCCCCCCAGCCTCCTTTTTACCTGAAACAAATCTCTGCTAGAGAGACTCAAACTCTCCTAGCTGGTCTCTCACACCACTCAGGGGCGGGTTATGATAACCTTGAGCCTAAGTTTCTTAGTCTGGGGCACCCCTCCTCGCCCGGCCGATTACCCACATATTTAACTCTCTCCTCACCTCTGAAATCTTACCTGATGTATGGAAGGTGGCCAAGGTTGTCCCGGTGTTTAAGCACAGTGACCCCAAGAAGATAAACAACTACCGCCCCATTGCCATACTCCCTGCTACCAGCAAGCTACTTGAAAAGGCTATAGCTGGACAAATCTCCCATTACCTGCAGGAGTATTCAGTTCTCTCCCCTGCACAGCATGGGTTCAGGAAGGGGCATAGTATGGCCACTGCTATCACCGTGGTCACCTCACAAGTCAGATCTGCTACAGATGTTGGCAAATTGACTGGGGCCATCTTTGTCGACCTCTCTAAGGCCTTTGATCGGGTCGACCACAATCTCCTTCACTCCGCTCTACTCGGGCAAGGCTTCTCCCCCCGAGCCCTTGATTGGTTCACCAACTACCTTGAGGGGAGACAACAATACACCTGTTTTAACCTTGCCCTTTCGGACCTTTCCCCAGTCAGATGTGGAGTACCCCAAGGGTCCGTTCTTGGTCACATTCTGTTCTCCCTTTATATAAATGAACTCCCCTCTGTTACAACCTTCGGGTCTACCACACTCTATGTGGATGACCTGGTACTGTTATCTAGCTCCAAGGACATCTCTACCATCAACTCCCAACTCAACTCAGACTTTGGGCGTATCCTTAACTGGCTCATGGGACACAAGCTCACCATTAATCTAAACAAAACCCACGCCATGTTATTCAGGTCAGTGGCCAAAACCACATCTTGCCCCTTCCCCCTTGCCATTAATGGGGGGAATGGCTCCCTCCTGCCTGTCCTGAAATCCGCTAGGTACCTAGGGGTGACCCTAGATCCTCAGCTTGATCTCACTGAGCATCTCTGGAATATCTGCAAAGCGTCGAACAATAAGGACTGCCTCACCCCGGCCGCTCAGCTTGCCATAGCCAGGGGGATCCTCCTACCCACGCTCTGCTACGGGCTTGTTGCCTTTGAGCCAGTCCCGAATGCATATCTAGCTAAATGGGATACGGCCTATAACAACATATTTTTTTTTTCCCTCTCTGCTCCTCGCCTTACACATCAGTGTGCCCTCTATGCCCGTCTGGAGTGGCTTCCCCCTGAAAAATACCGAGCCTTTGTCCTCGGTAACATGGTTGATAATATAGTCCGAACTGCTTGCCCCCCCCGCTCTTGCCCTTCCCTTCAAACATTGCACCCCGGCCTATCAACTAAGGTCCAGCTCGACTTTGGTTTGCAAGGTCCCTAGGACCCGCTCCCTCACTGGTGATTGGGCCTTCTCCGCCTATGCTCCGAGACTCTGGAAATCCCTCCCTGCCCCAGTCCGAGCTGCCCCTTCCCACCCTGGCTTCAAAACGTCCCTCTGGAAGTTCCTCAAAGCTGCCTCCACTTGTCTTTGTACCAACTACATGCTGGCACTAGTGGCTGCCCGACACCTCTCCCACAAGCAGGATTCAGCCTCTGCCACTCTCCACTATAGCACTTCTCACACTCGCAGCTGCCCAACACCTCTCCCACAAGCTGATTTTGGCCTCTGCCTCTCCCCACTATAGCACTTCCCACTCTCCTCTGACAGGCATCCCCTACTCATTAGCTCCCTCCCATGTGGCACCTTGAAGTCCCCACGCTATTTTTGACCTGCCCACTGGGCATGCAACCTGGACTGGGCAGTTCTCTCTCTCTGCAGTTCGAGCCAGACTCCACCGGAGGGGTCCTCCAGGTTGTGTTCCTCCCCCTCTCCTCACCCACTAGTTCTATGCAGTCCTACTGTACTGTTTACTCTCCTCCTTGCCTGTTTCCTGACACACACCTGGATTGTTCACTGATCATGCTCCCCCCTTAGTTACCTGTACCTGTAGTCTCCTACCTCCATGTTACCTTATGGGTTTAACGTATTTGAGTTGTAGTTGTACTCTTGTTTGCTAGCTCTGACTCTGTACCATGTCTATATATTGTACTTCTGCCCCACCTGTGTGTGGGTGAGAATGTCACTCTGTCTATGCACTATGTTCCTTGTACTGACTTCTCTCTGGCCCACCTGTATTGCGGGCTTGTATGCTGCCTTGACTATGTACCATGTTTTTCTGTTTTGTAACCTCCCAGGTCGCACCTGAAAATAGGCACGTGTTGTCTAATGTGCTTACCTGGTTAACAAAAACAAATAAATGATAAATGAATTAATGCAATGACAGTGCCAGAATCCATGAGGAGGGGTCCCAAAAACCTCATGTTGAAAAATTGGTGCCAAAATTCCAAAAAATGCCTGAGATATGTACCAAAGTTGAAAAACACCTATTTATTCCATTATACAGCTTACCGACATTTCCTCAGTTCGCAGTCGGCTTTGAAGAGTGCAGACATGTTCCCGGTCCACTGAAGATCATTACGCCGGACTCCAGAGGTATGTATGGGGTGAGGAGGGTGTGGGGAGGCAGCATATGCAGTGGGTGGGCAGAGGTTGTGGGAGGGGGACAGGGAGACCATGAGGGACCGTTTTCTTTTTTGATAGGGTAAAAAAAAAACATTGCGGGACCTTGTTTTTTTTTAACAGGGGCATTTGGCACACTGGGGTGGGCTCCCAGCATGCCAACAGGCTCTTTTTGGGGGCAGCTATAGCTGATGGGAGATTGGGCACCCCGTCGGCACACAACAAGGGGTTTACATTATGTCGACGGGATTGGGCATCCATCAGCACACAAAAACAGGGGGGTGTTGCATAATGCCGAAGGAGTGGGCTCCCCTGTCAGCAACATCACTTGGGCACTGAAGCCGACAAGTTGGGGCCCCATCAGCAAACAAACACGGTGGGGCACATGCTGCCAAGAGTTGGGCACTCCCTCTGCAGGGTGCTTAATATTGTTTGTGAACACGGCGTCAAGCCACATATATTCTAGCAATATCCCACTATTCAAGTCCGGCCCAGCAAATGTCTTGCGCTGCAATGATGGGGTGGCCCCTGATTGCAGTGGCTGAAACCTTACAAGGTTGTGGCACGCTAGCTGAACTAGTGTCATCAGCAGCATGCCACGGCATTGGGGAAAGCAGGCCAAGCCTTTAAAGGTTGTGCGGGCATTGGCCACAACAGTGCCATGCCTCCACAACCTGCTTCTGGCAACCTACCGCAATATGTTTCTTGCGTATGCGCTCAATCAACATAAAAATGGACTGCAGCCTCCAATTATACTAATAAAGTACAGCAGTTACTTTTTAATTTGTATCCACATAGTTAATTTACATCAGCAAATATGACCAACAACAGCCCATGAGAAAATTCAGCTACCATCTTCTTAGCTCAGCAACTTATTTAGGCTAGAAATACCTTCATATTCAAAAAACAGTAGCACCAAGTGCTCTTCAGCCATACCATCCAGGTGATTACATAGGCATATTGCAAGTTCATCATCCTCAGAGCACTTTTTTTGGCTGGTTTCTAGCTCCTTTGCTAAAATATATGATGGAATGCTATATGCCTGTACTGGCTTGAATATAATGCTATTTCTGGTGTAAATGAGTTGCTGAGCTAAGAATATGGTAGCTGAATTCTTTCCTGAGTTGTTGGTCATATCTGCTGATGTGAACAAACTGTTTGGAAACAAAATGAATAAAATAACTCCTGCACTTTATTAGTACACTTGGGGGCTAGGGTCTGCTTTTTTATTTCCTTTAAGTGGTGTGTTTATGTTAGCATTTTACATTCCTGGGTATGTGCAGGCAAACTGACTGATGTTATAATAAGTTGTGAGCCCTATTCTTGTGCTTCTGTTTCTATAAGCCTTGTACAGTCATTCATGTTTTGGGCACTGCTTGCGAAAGCTGTAAATTAGACCAATAAAAGCAGCATTTTGCAAGCTATTATTTACATTGGGGGCATTTATGCAGTGCAGCTGCAGCAGTATAGCAAGGATCTAAATGTAAAAAACTTTGTACACTTCTGCATCCATCTCTCTTCATCTCCATAAAAATGTATGTGAAAAGGAGCTGCTACCTCTATCAATCAATCAATCAATCAATCGTTATTTAGTCAGTTGTAGCATCATTGAGGAAAACTCATTCACAAGGTGGGCCTGGGTTCAAAACACAATACAACATAACACATTTTATGCAATATGTATATGATCCTGACACAGCAGAAAGACCTAACATAATAGGTTCACAGCATGAATTGAAAATAACAATTTTTGTAATGCATGCATAATCCAGCGTAGAAGGAAGGACATACCATAATACATAATAAGAGTGAAATGGTTAGGGAGGGTGTAAATTATAGTAATGAGCATATCAATAAAATTTGACAATGCAAAACATAGAAAGCACTAAATCAGACAATGGTCAGAGAAGCCAGTAGGGAACAGAGAGTAGGCAAGGAGGCACAGAATAGACAGTGGCCAGAGTAGCCAGAAGGGACTAGAGAATAGACGATAAGGCACAAAATAGAAGGCCTGGAGGGAAGAAGAGAAATTATGAAAAGCTGAAGCAAAAGCATGCTGAAGGATGCTTCTGGTATGGGGAAGGATAGAATAGATGCACATCAAGGGAGTGCGGGAGAGCTTATACATAGCAGGTACAGTCATCATGCAAGGACTGCCCAAGGAGGGCCTTGAATTTCATAGGACTAACAAAGGAGTTAAGTTTGAGGGATATTTGTAAATTGTTCCATAAGGCAGGAAGAGCATGGCTAACTTGAGTGAGAAGAGTGATGAGTTCTGATTCTAGGAGTTTCTAACAAGATGAAGGAGTATTTTCTTCAAGAGTACTGTAGCTCCCATTGGCTATGGTCAATAACTTGCAGCTATAATCAGGAAGTTTATTAGTTAATGCTCCATATGTCCATGTAGCTGCATTTTTCATTCATCTGATTTTAAGAGAATACCAACCCATTATGGCATAAAGGGAACAGTGATGAGTGTTGAAAGGGGTGCCGGTAATAAACCTTAGTGCCCTGTGATACAGGGTGTCCAATTTGGCCAATGCAATGCTAGGGGCATGACTAAAGATAATGTCTGCATAGACTATAAGTGGTAGGAATGTTGATTGTACTAACTTGAGTTTGGCATCTAGTGTGAGCAAGTACTTTACTTGGAAAAAGAGGCTCAATCTCTGTTTAATCTTTTTTGAGAGCTCCTCAGTATGTACTGAGAAGGAGAGTTTGCTATCTATCCAGATGCCCAAATATTTAAATCTATCTACTGGTTCCAGTGATTCCCCCAAAAGCGTGATAATCAGAGTTGGAGAGCTCGTAGGAGGACAGAAGGTTGGCTGGGCTGACAGTGAGATGAACATTGACTTTGTTTTAGTAGCATTAAGTAGCAGCTTCAGATTCAGATGATTATGCTGCAAAATGTTAAATTCATGTTGCAGCATGGCACGGGTTTGTTCAAGGATGGGCTTTGAAACACAGATAATGGTATCATCTGCAAACAAATGTACAAAAGCATTCTCTATACCAGTATTGAGGTTGTTAATATATATATATATATATATATATATATATATATAGCAAAGAGCAGAAGGCCCAAGATAGAGCCTTGAGGAACTCCCTTTAACAATGATTTGGGTGGGGAGAAGTCACCTTGTGCTTTAACTTGCTGCTGCAGTCCAGTCAAGTAGCACTGAAACCAAGCCAAGGCTGTGTTATCAAGTTCAGTATTGTGCAATTCAGTTAGGAGCTGATTGTGGTCGACACTACTGAAGGCCTTGCTTAGGTTCAAGAATACAGCTCCTACATGTTTTTTGGCATTTAGCGCCAATTGCCATTCATTGGTGACATTGGCTAATGCAGTAACAGTTCTATGGTTCAGTCGAAAGCCAGATTGTATAGGTTTAAGTTTATTGTGAGTTTCAAGGTAGTTCCACAACTGAGTAGTGAAATTTTTTTCTAGAAGTTTGGAAAGGGAAGAAAGAATAGAGATGGGTCGATAATTATTGAGTTCAGTTGGGGCACCAGATTTGAAGAGCAGGACGATATGGGCAACATTCCAGAGGTTCGGGAGAATGTCTTGTGAGAGAGATAAGCTGAATAAATGTGTAATGGGGCAGTAAGTATCCAATATCCCAGTTTCAGGAAAAAGGGATCAAGAAGGTCCATGCCAGTGCTTTTTTAGCATCGATCTTAATCAGGAGGTCCTCTACTTCTTTGTAGGACACTGGTGAAAATCTAAACTTATTGTGTTCATTTAAGTCCGGGAGCATATCAGGAGGACTGCATTGTGATCGTAGGTTACTGGCTGGTGAGCTGTCAAAGGCTGCTGAAAAATGGTTGTTGAGGAGATTCAAAATTTGAGACTTGTTGGTGGTAGTTACATCACCAGCAGTAATCTTCACAGGGAGGGAGAAGGGTGGATAATGCCCTTCAATAGCTCTAAGGGTACACCAAAGGAGAGCAGATTTTGGGGAAGTGTCTAATTTTGACTTGAGGAAGTTAGCTTTCTGAGCTCTAACTAAGTTGGTACTTTGATTCCTGACTGTTCTGAAGGCAGCCCAGTCTGAGGGTAACTTGGTCTTTCGGGCACACTTCCAGAGAAAATCCCTGTGGCAGAAGGCAGATTTGAGTTTGTCACTAAACCATGGGCAGGACCTGTTCTTATTTCTGATTTTCGTCAGAGGGATGTATTTGTTGATTACTTCAAGGTACGAACTTCAGGAATATGTTATATGCTGCCGACACAGTTTTCGTGAGATAAAAGTCTTGCCACCTTATGTAATAAAGGTCCTCCAGAAAATTGTCACTATTAAACTTCCTTCAATTTCTTTTGTTTAAGTAAGTAGAGGTGGAAGGTGTTTTGGAAGTTGTGCGCATACGTGCTATAATGCATTGATCACTTAGATCTTTGAAGAACACAGTGAAGTAGGAAAAGTTATGAGGTTTGTTTACTAGAATAAGGTCTATGAGTGAGCTATGGGCAGAGTTTTTGTCGTTAGGGCGAGATGGTTCAGATATGAGTTGGGAGAGGCCGTGCTTATCATAGAAATCTTTTAGTGGAGTGGAATGTGGGAAAAGCCAGTCTGGATTTAAATCACCCATGATGATCACTTCAGAGGAGAGTCTGCCCAAGAGGCTGTGAAGGTGATTTATCACCTCGAGTCCCCCTGAGGAAGGTCGATAGCATCCAATTACAAATAACGATTCGGATGGAGGCAGTTGTATCTTCAGGGAGAGACATTCAATTTGTTAGGGGACAGAGATGGATTCAATAAGGGTGACAGTGAATTTGGTGTGGGCACAAATCACTACCCCCTAACCCCCCCCCCCGAATGTCTATCTGCTCTAAAAACATTATAAGAAGGGAAATTTATTGCATGGCCCTGTGTCACACATTTAAACCAGAATTCTGATATGGCCAATATGTCAAGCTTCCCATACAAATAAATAAGTCAGCAAATAACTAGCGATTACCTTTTCACTAGGTAATGGCTAACTAAAAAGTTAAGCATTATGCCTGATCATTGGTTGAGGATTTTTTCTCAATTAATGTTTTACTTTTGCCATCTAGCAATTAGTTGGGAATTGTTTTTGTTTACTTATTCATTAGTTGAGAAATTATACTGAAAAATACTGTAGCTAGGAATTAATTGGAGTTTTCTACTTAAAACATAATTCAGCTTGAGAGTTAGCTTTTTGTATGACTTAGAAAATGTGTCAGTTGTTTTACTTGAAATCCAAGAAATGGCTCAGTTATTAATTACTTGAGATTTTAACTTAGCATATTTTGCAGTCACAAGCTACTTGATAATGGACTCACCTGTCCAGGAGTATGGTCCACTCTAGAGGCAGGATTCACAAAAAGGATGCACCCAGCACACCTGAAATGTGCTGGTGCAACCCCAACTAGTGCACTGGCACAATTCAGGCAAGGGATTGATGTGCATCACACACCACCCTTAATGTTATGTAGCACATCTGGAGTGGTTGTGCAGGGGGCATGCCCGTGCATATGGTGCGCAGCCCCATTCACAATTCACATTGGAGGTGCATCCCCAGAGCAAGTCTGGAGATGTGTCTCCTCAAGATAAATCTACAACAAGTAGATTAAGTGGGTGTTCACCCACTGGTAGGCCACTGTACTGCAGACAGGAGTTGGCAGCTTTCCCACTCTGGCAGTCCAGTACCCCCCTCCCTGCCTGCCATCCCAATTGTATGCCGACACTGCAAGAGTAAATAAAACATACGTGGACCCCTCCTGCCCACCCACCCCCAACTGTATGCTGCACACTGCAACAGTAAATAAAACATACACAAGCCCCATTCCTGCCCACCACTCTGATTTATACTGCACACTTCAATGGTAAAGAAATAATAACTGCCCCCCACCAGCTTGGCCTAATCACACATTGCCGTAATCCCTTAAGTCAACCCAGTGGTCCAGTAGACCCCCACCCACTCAGGCACCCCTGCCCCACCCCGCTCCCCCATCAGGGCATGGTCCTAATGTCAGTGGGCAGCTCAAGCCACCCGCATGCTGCCACAGCTGCCTGCTGATAGAGCTGTCTGTGAATGACTGCTACTGTACATCTGGAAGTCCATTGGTGGATCCTGCCTACCAATGGACTTGAAATGTGTACTGTACCCTGTCATTCACAAAGTTTCCCCAAGTCTTAACAGAATGGAACTAAGATGGAACACCAGCATGCACAACATTCACTCTATCTGAACTATGTTGGATATGGCTGATCAATGCTAGAACTGCCTCCACTACCCTCAGCCACCAGAAGGAAAACCACCATCCTACCTGTCCTGTGTGGTGCTGGGATTGCAGTCTTATGCTCTGGTGACTGCCAAGGCACTGAATGGTAGGAGGGTCAGGGGATGATTACCAACTATGCATGCCAAATTGCTTTCCTGTTACAGAATAGCAGGTGGGGTGGGGGATTACTAGTCTTATACCCTTGATTAATACCTCTACCCGGGGCAGCCATATTTTCCCCAATCAATGCCACAGTAGTGAAAGACATGCTTCTTAAGGATATTGCACAGCCTTTGTGATTCCAATTGCTGCCCATCTACTGCATAGAGTTTGGGGGGGGGGGATAGGTGTTGCCGGTATTCTTTGCTCAGCTTAAATGATTATGCCCCTTCCCATGCAGTCTACCCTGTTGGGCACTTTTATATTATAGTTTAGATTTTGATCTGTTCCTTGCCAGCCCTGACTGTCATTAGCACTCTTGCACAGCAAATGCTGCATACCCTGTCTGCCAGATTTCTTTTCCACACCCTAGGCAATGTTCCAGAATGTTTGCCTGCATAAATCATTAAATAAATATTAAATTATATTCTATGATCCACTGAGACTCATGTGTTGTGGACAAGATTCCAACTTGTCAGCCTGGAACAGCACACAGCTGCTCCTGCATGGTAGCGGGGATTCGGAGGGAAGTCTGTGTATGGCCTGCCTGCTACCGTCTTTCAGTGTGAAGAAACCTGCAATCTGATATTGGACTTTATCCAAATTGCTTTTATTGAGACTGGAATCCTGAATTGCGAGAGAGTGAATTTCACCTGGTGTGGACCAAAGACTTGTTTCTGGAGTGATCGGCCTGTCAGGAATTGGAGAGACCCACAAAGCACATGGTTTGTGCAGAGACACTGCTTTATTGCAAATAGACTGTCATCCGAACTGTGGTATCTGTCTGTTCTGGTTATAACTGTGCTGAATGTGTAATGTGGGTCACGATTTGGTTCCCCACACCCTTGAATGTGTTGAACTAACTGGACATTGCATCCAGCACCTAAAATGGACTGCAATCCAAACAGTTCACCTGGTCTAGCCTCACCACCTCAGCCTAGACTACCACTCATGCTGCAGAGATTCATCCAATGAAAGACCCACTCAGGGCTTTGGCTCCCTGCTCAACACCATCAAACAGGATCGACCATCATGGTGCATCATGTGGGCCCTGTTTCTCCTGGCAAACAGCATACCATCCTGAGGTTGTCATCTTGTCAATCCTGCCTCCTGGTCTGGGTAGTGTGAGTAACCATCATGATAGTTCCCTGCAACAAAGCTCAAATCATTGTGGGTTATGGGTGCTCAAAATCTGCATGGAGAGGATGGGGAGGGGTTGGAGATCAGCAGGAGTGGAGGGGAGATCAATAGGAAAAGCCCAATAGGCAGAAGTCAGGCTGGTAAGATGATCAGGGGGATGATAGGAGCAGGATAGAGACATGGAGTGAGGTGGAAACAGTGGGAGCAGTTGCAGGAGACACAGAGGGTGCATCTGGAGTGTGTAAGAAGCAGGGCGGTATGAACTCTGGAGTAGAGGAAAGGGTAAAAGAGAGGAAAGGGGGTAAGGGACAGGAACGGGGGTTACTCGTGCTAGGGGATTCTAGACTGAAAGGGGTCAGATGGGGTGGAAGGGGGGAAAGGCACAGCCGTAGTTGGGTTGAAGACATTCCTAGATTGACCGCGGGAAGGCAGGCACTGCTCAAGTGAACATCGAAGGGGAGGAAGAAACCTCACCAAGTGTTTCATGTGGGTACAAATGACTTGGCAGGGGAGCCGTAGAAGTGGTGATGGGGAGGTTCGAGAAGTTGGGCAGGCAGTGTGAGGGGATTGGGAGTCGGTGGCATTCACAGAGGTACTCCGCTACCATGTGCAGCATGGGGAAGGAGAGAAGGATAGAAGAGTTCAACGAGTGGCTGAGAGAATGGTGCCACATCAAGAATTACAGTTTAGTGACAAACTGGGGTAGGATCTGAGGGAATAGTGACTTAAATGTAGGAGACAGGCTACACTTGAGCGGGGAGGGGAGGGGAGTACTAAAGGGTGGAATTGAGGGGTATATATCAACTAAGGTGGATTTAAACCTAAGGATGGTGGAAAGAGGACTGAGGATAGTAAAAAGGTCCGGATAGGGGAGCCTAGTGAGTTCACCCCCTAGACATGAGTAAAGGTAGAGGCGAAGTGTCTCAGGGAAGGGACATGCAGGGTAGGCAGCGTGAAGTGCAGAAGGCACCACCACCCTGTAATAACAAGGTGAAAAAAGGGTGTGGCTACTGAGAGGAGGGGAGCAGACAAAGGAAAAGAGGGGAAAGAGGAAGGAGGGGTACGGATGGAAGGTGGTCTTCTAAATGCAAGAAGCATGGGAAACAAAATTGTGGAACTTCAGGCACTCCTCTCAGAGGGGAATGTGGATGTTGCTGCTGTAACAGAGGCTTGGGCCACTGAGTACCATGACTTGGATCTAGCTCCCAGGGTACAGTATATACAGGAGGGACTGGGGAGTTGGAAGGGAGATAGCACTCTATGTGAGAGAAGGGATCAAATGCATGAGGAACGAGGGGGAGGATGGGAGGGTGGAGGCAATTTGTGGTGCAGCTTCTGGACTCCAAGGGTAGAAAGCTGAGGCTGGGGGTGGTGTACAGACCACCAATCCAGTAGGGGGAACTGGATGGGGAGTTGGCAGAGTAGATAAGGAGGATGTGTAGGAGGGGAAGTGTGGTGATGGTGGGGGATTTCAACTTACCAGGGGTTGACTGGAGCACCCCTGCCACCAACAGCGCCAGGGAGCAGGTACTCCAGAATGTGATCCAGGATAACCTTCTGACACAAATGGTAAGTGGGCCTACAAGGCTTGGTAACACACTGGACCTGGTACTGGCAAATGGTGAGGCAGTGGTGCAGGTAAGGGTTGAGGACCCACTAGCTGGTAGTGCCACCAAACAGTGTGGTTCATACTCACGTTGGACAGGGAGACTGGAGGCATGAGCATGAAGGTGGTGGACTTTAGGAGGGTGGACATTGACAGGATGGGAGAAATACTGCAAGGGAGACTCCAGGATATAACGCCTGGGATGGATGCAGAGCAAAAGTGGGAAGTTATTAAAGCTGGGCTAATGGAGGCTGCAGTAGCCTGCACCAAGGCTAGGAGTAAGAAAAGCAGAGCCAGAAAACCATGCTGGCTGAACAGTGAAGTGCTGTAGGGGGTGAGGGAAAAGAGGACTGCATATTGGAAGTACAGGAGAACAAGGACAAAGAGAATAAGGAGGCTTTATAGGAGTTGGTCCAAGGAGGTGGCCAGGCAGGTGAAAAAAGCCAAGGCCTCCAGGGTATTAAGGTTAGCACAGGGCCTAAAGGGAGGGGAGAAGGACCTTTTTATGTTTGCTTGCACGCATGTGCAAGAAACATAGTGCCACCATATGAGAATTCGTAGGTGTGCCTCCCTACTTCCAATGCCCTGTTGCCTTTTGCAGGCACGGCCCCACCGCGCCAATGAATATAAGCGCTGTCTATGTCAGTGTTTGAAAATGCAGCGGTGTACAGTTGAAAGAAAGAACCGCAGCATGTAGGCAATTTGCATACTGTACCTACACGTTGGCACTGCAGTGAAAGAGCTGTCATAGACAGCTCCTCCCCTCCCTCAACAAGTTGCATGCTGGGAGCCCACCCCAGCGTGCTCATGTGCTCCCCCCACACACACAGTATCGCCGATGGGAGTGCCCAATCCCCCTTCAGCTGCGTTTCCCCCCAACAGAGTTTTAGGTGCCACACTGGGCAACAATCTGTAAGGCTGATGAGGAGCACAATCACCCATTGGCGCTACTGTTCCCCAAACTGTCTTCCAGGTGCCACGCTGGGAGGCCACGCATGGCAAACCTCTCTATGGCTGACGGGTGCCTAAACTCCGTTGGCCTGCTAGCCCCCAAAAACTCCATCTGCCGCTGAGCCCACCCAGTGTGGCAAATGTTCCATGTCATCTTCCTAACAGGAAAAACTAGAAAGAAAAACGGTCCCCGCTGACTGTCTTGACCCCTCCCCACCTGCGCCCATCCTCTCGCACCCTGCCTCCCACCCCGCACCCCATAATTACATCCAGAGTCCAGCAGACGATCTTCAGTGGATAAGGGGACACGTCTGCACTCTTCAAAGCCGACCGCAAACTGAGGAAACTATATAATGGAATAAATAAGGCTTTTTCAACTTTGATGCATATCTCAGGCATTTTTTGTAATATTTTCACCAAATTTTCAACATGGGGTTTTTGGGACCCCACCTCATGAATTTCGGCACTGTCATTTTGTTATTCAGTCCCGGAAGGTGATTTTGCAGTCACTGCATGAAACCACCTTCGGGGCCGATGTATGACATGACAGTGTCACAGTTCATGAGGTAGGCCTCAAAACCCTATGCTGAAAAATTTTGGGAAAAAATCCCAAAAATGACTGGTTTACGAGCGTGCATTTTGCAGTTCCTATGCACGCTCATAAGTTCGTGAATGTTTAATATTTGCACTCCAGATTTTCAACATTACCATTTTACCACACCTCTTTATGAGCAGTACAGCTGTCATTTTTCACATCTCCCCCAAAATATGTTTCCGTGCATGTAGCGCACAATGGTGCAGTCAGTGTGCAAAATCAGTGTTCAGGACAGATTAAGAAATTCACAGTGACACATGAACAGAGGTCTTAAAATGGCTATGTTGAAAATTTGGTGACAAAATTCCTTAAAATGACTGTGTTACGAGCGAGCATTGTGCTGTTTCCACGCACCCTCACAAGTTCATGAATTTGTAATATTTTCAGTCCAGATTTTCACCACTGGCATTTTTCCACACTTCCTTATGAACAGTACAGCTGTCATTTTTCACAACATGGCCAAAATGTGTTTTCACGCTTTCTGCGCAGAAACGCGTGGTCGCCAGGGGAAATCATTGTTCGGGACAGATTAAGAAAATGACAGTGACACTGTTCATGAGCAGAGGCCCCAAAATGCCTGTGTTGACAATCTGCTGTAAAAAATCCCCAAACTAATTACATTAAGGGTGTGCATTGCACAGTTTCTATGCACGCTCGTGACTTCACCAGTTTTTTTACTATTTTCACTGCAGATTTTCAACATTGCCATTTTTTACACTTCCCCATGAACAGTACAGCTGTCATTTTTCACTTCCTGTTCGAAATGTGTTTTTGCACCTGTGGTGCCAAATGCCATAGTCACTATGCAAAATCAGCTTTTGGCTAACAAACTGATATTGCCAGTGTTCATAAGGTGGGGGTCACAAAAAAAACATGTTGAAAATTTGGAGTGAAAATACCAACGAACACCTGAGGCGTTAGGGTTTTCGACCATAACGCCCCGCCCTGTGGAGACTGACAGGCATCAGGGGTGTAACTTGGGACTGTCGCCTGTAATGCTCATACCATTCCACCCCCACCCACACCCTGCAGCCAGTGAGAGGCATTGAGGTGCGCCTTGCACTCTCTGGAACCAAAGTTCACCCCATTCTCCTATACTGCACCCATCTCACCATATTTCCTGATGGAATGGGGTGAACATAAGGGCCAAAGACCCCAAGGTACACTGTGCCACTTGTCGGTGTCTGCAGGGTAGGGTGTGGTGAAATGGTGTGGCCATTATGCCTGATGAACCAAAGGCACACCCCACCAATGCCAATGCCAGCAAGCAAACATTCATCATTGACAAATACTTGTTAGATGTATTTCAGGGAAAAGAGGAAGTGCAAAGAACACATAGTGAGGATAAAGTGGGGAGAGGAATGAGTGGAAGAGGGAGTGAATGAAGTGGAAATACTGAATGAGTAATTCTGCTCTGTTTTCACCAAGGAGAGGGATGGACCACTACCATTATGGATTGGGGTTGGTGGATGAAGAGGGGGAGGAGGTGACAGACAAAATGATCACAGGGAACAGAGTGCTAGAGGGGCTGAGGGTGTTAAGGGTGGACAATGCACCTGATCCTGATAGCATCCACCCCAGGGCACTGAGGGAGATGGCGGAGGTATTGGCTGCGCCGCTAGCAGATCTGTTCAACACCTTCCTGGAAATAGAGTGTGTGCCTCCGGGGTGGAGGGTGGCCCACGTGGTGCCCATACACATGAATGGGCCTAGGGAAAAGCCAGGTAACTATTGGCTGGTTAGTCTCACTTCTGTAGTGGGAAAGCTTATGGAGACAATACTGAAGGTGAGGCTGGTGGCGTTGCTCGAGGATAATGGCCTCCAGGATGGGCGACAACATGGGTTTGTCTCAGGGAAGTCCCATCAAACGAATCTAATAGAGAATTATGACTGAATAACAAAGGAGCTAGATAGGGGTCATGTAGTAAATGTCCTGTACTTGGACTTCAGCAAGACCTTTGATATAGTGCCTCATGGAAGGGAAGCTGACTGCTGTGGGGGTGGAGAAAAAGCTGACAAACTGGATAGAGAACTGGTTACAGGGGAGGGTGCAGAGGGTGGTTGTTGGGGGGGAGTTCTTGACACCCAGAGCAGTGACACACAGGGTGCCACAGGGTTCAGTGTTGGACCTGGTGCTATTTGGGCTCCTTATCTCTGATATTGCCACATGGATTTGGGAGCAAGGTTAGTCTGTTTACAGATGATACCAAAGTGGGGGCGGTGGTGGACGAAGAGGATGGATGGAAACAGTTACACAAGGACCTCACCAAACTAGAGACATGGAGAAGTGGCAGCTAGGATTCAATGTGAAGAAGTGTAAGGTGATGTACTTTGGGGCCAAAAACCATAGGAGGGACTACTGGTTGGAGGGGTGAGGCTAGGGATCACTGAAGAGGAGAAGGACTTTGGGGTGTTGGTAACAGTAAGCATGAACAACTCTGTCCAATGCAGGAAAGCAGCAGCTCAGGCAAACAGGATGCTGGGTTGTAGCGCAAGGGGTTTCTCATCCAGGCATAGGGATGTGATCCTGTCTCTCTACAGATCCTTGGTCAGACTGCATTTGGACTACTGTGAGCAATATTGGAGGCAATACCTGAAGAGAGATATAAAATTACTGGAGGGTTTACAAAGGAGGGCAACACAAATGTTAAAGGGGATGGAAGGAAAGGACTATGACGTCAGGCTGCAGGAGCTGAATATGTACACACTGGAGGAGAGAGAGGATGGGGGATATGATTAAAACATTCAAATACTTGAGGGGGGTAAATAAACCTAGTACCGAGGGGGCGTTTTAAACTGAGAAAAGGTAGGGAGACGAGGGGGCATGGACTAAGGTTGGAGGGGGGATGATTTAAGAGGGAGATGAGGTGGCACTACTTCACTGAGAGGGTGGTGTCTAACTGGAATGCGCTATCAGCGGGGGTGGTAACATGTATAACAGTCGGAAGCTTTAAGAAGGAGTGGGACAAAGCAAGAGGAAGGGTCTGAGGGGCAGGGGCTATGACAGGTATGGGAGGGACAGTGGGGGGAGGAGGCTGGGGCAGCTGCAATCTAGGGTGCTAGCTTCACACTTGGGCAGACTTTGATAGACCAGTTGGTCTGTTCTGCTGGCAGATTTGCATGTTTGTATGTATTGTGTGTCATCTGATTTATTTTGGTTGATCATTATGAACTGAGCCATCCGGCCCCAGAATATAAATTGTGGGTTAAAGTGCATGTTGCTTGTTTCTTTTCTAAGGGCCCCAACAACAACTGCAATGCCGGCTTACCCTGGGCAATGCATCAGGCGAGTCTGAGTAACAACTGGGTACCCAGGGTGTGTGTAACTGTGCTAGTGGGACTCTTAGTGCATGCATGATTAACCTGACTAAATCAAATAGGAAATCAAATGCCAGATTGCTGCTCCACCCTTGTTCATGTCCTCTGAATAAACCAGATTCTGTTCTTTCTGCATTTAACTTAGCTAGCGTGTACCTTTGTGGAGGGGATACTGTATTGCCATTGCACTGCTCTATTGCAGGTCCTGTTTTACAGGGGGTCTCCAGGTCCAGTGCAGCTGAACAAGCCCTGGTGGTCAGTGTGCCAAGAGTGGGTTCAACATTGTATTCTGATATTAACGGTGATTGTTTATCTGCTGACCTTTGCAAGCCATTGGGGGGAGGTATCAGTGTCCTGGAGGGCTATACCCAGAGCAGCTATGCTACCCTTAAACCAACTCTTCCGGTGGAGGCACCCATTTACCGAGCTCAGGTACCTCAACCTGTGCATAGTCATGCAGGCAGGGGTAGTATCCCTTGGGATAGCGCCACCTAGGGGTTACACTTGTTTCTCACAGAACTTGAAAGAAAGAAAGACTGGTCAGGAAGCTTTGCAGTGTTAGACTTCTGAGAACTCCAAGACTGGTCAGGAAGTATTGCAACTTTGGACTTCCGGTTCAGTAGCTAGTGAAACACAGAACTCAAAAGAATGTGGTAATGATTGGTGAAAATGGGAGGATGTACAGGACATAGTGCACTGGTTTAATGCAAAAAATCAACCTCAAGGAGTTAGACAAGGAGTCACCAGAATGAGTAGAAATAAAACAAGCAGAAGTGACACCAAGCTGTATGTAGGTGAGTAAAAGCAGGAAGGGAGCAGTGTGGCAGACTGCAATCCTTGATGTATGGCTGCACATCTAATTATGGTGAGAGTACCATGCTGTTCCCTCATGTAATGGGGAATTTAATGCAGGGCCATTGACAGCTGGTGTTTGTATGAACCTCTCCCCTTTCCTTGGACCTCTGCCTTTTTTTTTTTACTTAACCACCGAGCTGTGATCCCCCCCCTTGCCGTGGGCTCCCAGAGCCATCTCTATCCCATGCTGGGGACTCTGCGCACTGCCCACTACACATGGATGCTAATGTGGTCATTTCTGGCTCTGACAGTTACAAAAAGTTATCAACATTCATCAGTGTTCATCAAACACAAAGGACACTGCTGTGTTGCAGGACAGTAATTACATTTACTGAATTCAATGTAAACATAAGTGTGCATAAGCTCCAAAACGCACCGCAGAGCTTCTGAGGTCATAGCAATCCCCAAACCCCCATTTATATAAACTATTTCCTCCAGAAAATCTCCTGAAAATTTGCTAAAATAACCTAGCAAGGCTTCAGACCTCCCTTTGAAGGTATGCAGTATTACAATGAGTTAGAATTAGTACTTTAGTAATGCTGGAAAAAAAATTGCTAATAAATTCAAAGGTGATGCTGGATGCTTGTGTAAATAGGCAGCAATGCTCACATACCTTTCCAGTTTAACCAATACAAATTAAATTAAATGAAAAAAAAATATGAAAAATGAAATTCAAAGGTGATCAGTGCATTCACTCAGTGCTGATGTATGGAAACACATTATTAAATCTGTGAGTCTGTGATATGTTTTTTGGAGGAAATTAAATACAGGTATGTGACCCAGTCAATATTGAAAGTGGTAATACCTTGGGATTGAGGTACAATGGATTCCATGCACTGACATTCTAAATAAAAAAACTAAATAAGGAAGTGCATGCTTGTCATACAGAAGGAGATGAAAACTGAACACAACACTGATCATTTGTTTACAGTATTTATTCACTTAAACATTCTCTGTTGTTTAAGCATATGCTGTCACTAACAACTGTTCAGACAGAGCAGCACTCTGACACATTGCACTACACACTGGAATGAATATGCGTCACTTATTTGTACCCCCATTTACTGACAGGTGGAATCGCATGTTGGCAGTAGTTGCGCAACATGGGACATTATTCAGTGTAACACTGTAGAAGACTGTTGCTGTGATGGCAGTGTGGAAAGGACCTCTTCAAGCTCAAGTGGATGGCAGACTGCATATTTATTTATTTTATTAATAAAAACTTTACCAATCAACCGATTAAGAAAAAAAAAAACAACACAGTGTATTACAAGCAAGACCTCCAGGAACAATCACAGCTGATCAGGTGAGGAAAACAAACTCCTAGATTGTGCAAGAGACTTCTCCTTTATAAAAAGTATGCCAGGCCCACTGCAACCCTGCTTTGCCATACCTGCCTGCAACACTGCCGACACACATTAAAGGTAGATCATTCTCATTTACTACAGTTTTCCTTTTAAACGTGTGCCAGTTTGAACTAAAAAAAAAAATGGGAAGCACTCTATTTGTCTGCTGGTTGGGTTGTGGCATGGGGGGTGGTAGACAGGGGTAAGACTTGTGATGCTGCATACAAAGTGGAAACAAATCTTACAAGGGTAATTATTTTAAAGTCACATCTGCAGTATGGCCCTGGACATAAAACTGCAAACAAATACTTAAAAAGGAAAGCCTACAGCAGTTTTCTTTGCCAGGGCTGCCTGTATAATATATATATATATATATATATATATATATATATATATATATACATATATATATTATATTGTGTTGTGTTGTGAAGTGTGGGGGTGAGAAATAAATTAATCTGGCCAGTTTGTTTATATTTGTGATGGGTGTCGACTTGCTGGGGCTATAATTCTGTGATTGCTGCCAGCCATAGTGCAACACATTTTTTATCTTGTGTCTTCCAGCATTTTCTGCCTGCATATTGGGCAGGATCTAATGGGCAAGGAACTTTGGGGGAGATTACTGCCTGCCTACTACATCTAATTGCACAGGCAAGTGTTCCAGAATGTAAGAGAAAAAGTTCCATTAGGTGTTAGAGGTACCACCAGTGTGATGCTCTTGGTGGTGGTGGATGGGGGGGGGATGTACAGCAAGGTGATTAACTCTGGTTAGTGGTACAGCTGATTTGGACATGGATACATGTGACTAATTTTGGGTGGGGGCAGCTAGATTATTATGCTGGTGGTGGGGATTTGGTCTATGCTTGGAGGGGAGCTGGCTGAATGGTGTTGATCTTGTGCAGTGTGCCAGTAAGGAGCGCTGTGCTAATGGAAGGGTGTGGACTCTGGATATGTGGTCAGTAAGGTGGTCCCAGTGGTGTTGTGCGATGCAGTCCATATTTGAAGAGGAAAATAGCCAGATGTGAGGTTGGATGTTGTCCATGGATGTGACCGTATATAGTGACCTGGGCAAGCACATGTATGGGAAAAGGGGAGTGTAATGTGAGTGACAAGGGGGCTGGCCATGTGGTTGGGGTAGCTGGCTGTGCTGGTAAAAGAGGAGGCATTGTTGGGAGGGAGACTGTGGGGTTAAGGGAAGCTGGCTGTTAGTTTTATTTGGAGGAGAGGGAGGCTGACCATGCTGGTAGGATGCTGAGCTACTCATGTTGGTACGATGGAAGAGTCTGCTGTTTATCGCTTGGGTGTAGTAAATAGAATGCCCATGTTGGTGAAAGCAGTGGGGAAGCTGGCTCTTCTCATTTTTTCTGGTGGTGGACTGATAGAGTTCAAAAATACATTGATCTGTGCACATGGTGCGGTCTGACAAGACTATGCACTGTCACAGTGGAGGCCCCATGAAAGCTGGAAAATAGCAGCTGCCAGTATGAAGCCACAGTCAGAGCAGGCCCTGCACCATGGAGAAGTGCCATACTGCCACCAGCCACCTAGCTACATCACCCATCATCCCATGGACTAAATGTGGACCTTCGGTACAGCCACTCCCTCTGTGGGGAAGCTGAGGGGGAAGGGTCATTTCTCTCATTAGCCATGGCAACCCATCCTAAGATGCTTTACCAGTTTGGCAGTCCAGAGCCCTGTCAATTGTGCAAGAAGGATAACAGATGGTGTCTTAGTCCTGCCCTGTGTCAGTCGATTGCTGGAGTACAATGGCGCTCCCCCAAGAGAAAATCATTTCAAGGGGCACTGACTCTCCTTCATATGGCCCCTAGGTAACAGAGTCCATTCTAAAACCTGGTGTCGATGGTGAGGCACCAGTCTGCATCCCCCAACACACAACCCACTTTTTAACCATTACAAGTCCTTCCCAATTGACCCAGCTGATCAGTATTTTATTCTTCATATTAACCCATTTTCCCTTATATGTCCACAGGTCTGACAGGATGCTGACTGGGTGAAAGAGGACACTGTCCACATGTGTCAAATAAGTATTGTTTTTCGTTTATCCTACATTGTTTATCACTGTTAGTTCATAAAGAGCTGCAGATCCTTTGTGACCCCATTACTGTTTTGTTTTACTGGTACAACTGGATAGTCTCCTGAGACCCCATTATCCCACGCTCCACAGGAACCCGCTAAGAGATCTCTTATCTGTGCTAGGATGTTAACCTGTAATGGTGCTAACTGTAGGCTTTCACTTGTTAGGTGGTTGATGATGCAGGGTTTGACATCTCTGAACTGTTCTTTTACTATTCCACCTTCATGAAAGGAGGGACATTTATTGCAGTTCACGGGTGGTGGGAGAGCACTCAGGCTTTGCTCTCATGCCTCACAGTGCACCCAGGGCATGCATTAATGCCCCAATCCTCCATCTAAAGGAAGGGTTGGTGGAGTATCTAGAGGATCATGGTCTCCAGGATGAGAAGCAGCATGGGTTCATGGGGGGGAGAGTGTGTCATTCAAATCTGATTGACTTCTTTGACTGTGTCACTAAGACAGTAGACAGGTGCCAAGCAGTAGACATCCTCTATCTTAATTTCAGCAAGGTCTTTGACTCTGTGCCCCACAAAAGGTTGATCAGGAAGTTAATGGAGCTTGCAGATGTGGAAAAGATGGCTAGATGGGTGGAAAACTGGCTGAGGGACAGAACCCAGAGGGTAGTTGTGGGGGGAGAGTTATATGGCACTAGAGAGGTAACCAGTGGGGTCCCACAGGGCTCGGTGCTGGGGCCGGTGTTGTTCAATGTCTTCATCAGTGACATTGGGGATAGCATTAAGGGCAAAATGTGCCTATTCGCAGATGACACCAAGCTCTGTGGAAGAGTGGACACAGCTGAAGGGATACTGGACCTCCAAGAAGATCTGGAAAAGCTGGGGAGGTGGTCCAGGATCTGGCAGCTTGGCTTTAATGCCAGTAAATGCAAAGTTATGCATCTTGGAGCCAAGAATCCCAGGACAGAGTACTACCTGGGTGGAGTCCGAGTATCTGCATCCGAGGAGGAGAAGGACCTGAGAGTGATGATCACTAGTGACCTGAAATACTCCACACAGTGCAAGAAAGCAGCAGCAAAGGCAAACAAGATGCTGGAATGCATAGCTAGGGGGATCAGTATTAGGAGAGAGGAGGTTGTACTGTCCTTGTACAGATCACTAGTAAGGCCACATCTAGAGTATGGAGTTCAGTACTGGTGCCCGCACCTCAAAAAGGACATTAACCTGTTGGAGAAGGTCCAGAGGAGGGCTACAAAGATGATTGCCAGTCAGTAGGGCAAGGCATACAAGGAGAGGTTCAGGGCACTGAACATGTACTCCCTGGAAGACAGGAGAGAGGGAAGGGACATTACTGGAACCTTCAGGTACTTGAAAGGGATAAATAAGGTTGATAAGGAGTTTCTTTAATCTGAGTGGCAACCATAACACGAGGGGGCACAGTCTTAAGCTGGAGGATGGGATGTTTAGGAGGGAGGTCAGGAAGCACTTCTTCACAGAGAGGGTGGTGGACACTTGGAATGCGCTGCTGGAAGAGGTCATCTTGTTGAAGACAGTGGGCAGCTCTAAGAGAGGCTGGGATAGGCATAGGGAAAGGTAGGATCATGGGTAGGGGATGGGAGGGTGGGGAGGAGGGCAGCAACATTATCAGCTGTGGACCCTGCAACATGAGCAGACCGTGACAGACCAAGTGGCTTTCTTCACTGGCTTCTTTGTGTGTTAGTATATAATTCACGTGGTCTGTTGTGGGTTATTGCTTACTTTAAGTTTGGCTATCTCCTATTGGCCACTGCTTTTCAACTCAAAGAAATGGAAAAGGAGAGCCTGGGAACCATTAAAAAAAAATACTGGAATTTTTTTTATTTGTTACCTTTTAAAGAGCAGCTGACGTCTTCAGTAGAACTTAAAAAAACTATATTTAGACATAGTTCAGATTGTATTTCACATTCATTTTGTATTTTTCCTCTTCACTATTTATTATTGAGGTCAGCTACATGACAACAGAATCTTTGATCTTGAAGAGTTCATCTATTCCTGCTGCTTTCTCCCTACCCAAGGTCATACTGCACTGATTTGATATCACAGTTTCTCCCATGACAACAGTTTGTTATGTCACAACAGAGGATTATGACTTGAAGTAGGGAGTCAGCTATAGAGGTAGATGAACTCTAAGAAATAAAGATCATGTATTCATGCAAATGTTCTCAGTAATAATCAATGGACAGAACTCTATAGAATATATACAGAATGCAAGCTGAATTGTACCCAAACAGTATGTTTTTCAAAATTTTGAGGCATCAGCAGTTCTTTAAGCTCCCCTCCCCAAAGCTTTGTTTACATTTGCAGTGCTATCGCTGGTGGGGAACTGTTGTCTGGGGCAGCTGAGGCCACACAATGCAGTGGGGCACTTCCTTAGAAAGATACTTTGGCACCAGCTCATTGTGAGCTGTCAGCTGCCCAAAGACATCAGTTCCCCACTGGTACTAGCGCTGCAGTTGTAAACCTCATTGAGGGTGAGGGAACATTTAAATGATAATAAAAAAATAAAAATTACAGCATATATTTAAACTAAGCATGGTTCACAGACTTTCATATCCATTTCTTTGAATTGGAAAGCAATATCCAATAGGACATAGTCACTTCTTTAGAAATATTGGGCAGGCCATGCATTTATGGGAGACAGGGTTGGGGGGGGAGTGTGGTGGAACTCTGAAGTTTAAGACAAAAGGCCAAAGGCAAAGTGCGTCACCATGCACCCAGTGAGAGCATCACATTAATTTTAATGTGTGGACATCCATGGGGGTCTGGACGCATGTTGCCTGATTCTCCTGATTTACCGCCCTTCTGGGGCGGTGGGAGATTTCTTGCAGGAGGTGGCCGATTTCATCTTCGGGGAAACATTGGAGGCCCCCAGATGTTTAGTGCTGGGGGACTTCAATGTTTGGGCCGAGGATGTATCTTCTTGGCTTGGTTACAACTTCCTCCAGATTATGTCATCTCTGGGCTTTGCGCAAGGAGTTTCCTCCGTGACTCATCTGGGTGGCCACATGTTGGATCTGGTGTTCTCATTGGAGCTTGAGATAAATAGTCTCAGCATTGATCGGGTCGTTTGGTCCAATCATTGCACGGTGAAGTTCTGGTTCAGGTCCCCCCTTGAGAGCCCCCCCCCCACAGAGATGGTCAGCTATTGCCCTTTGAGGGGGTTGAACCCTGAGGGTTTTTTGGTGGTGGCTGACCTATCTAGTGTGGACAGTGCATGCGTTGGGGGATGTGTGCATGGCAATGGATGCCTATAATAAGGCACTGTCTGGTACACTCGACTATCTCGCACCAGCCCATGTACGACCCAGGTCTTCTCACTTGAGGTCTCCTTGGTATGATGGGGAGCTCAAGGTAATGAAGACTTTGGGTCAGAGATTAGAGCACTGCTGGCGGATGTCCAGCCTGGAGGTAGACAGACTGGCCCTACGTGTGCACTACGGTGCACACCAGGGGGCAATCAACCATCAGAAGGCAGAATTCCTGCCCAGGGAGATTGCTGCTGGAAGGAACTGACCAACTGTGGTCTTTCGGACTGTGGACAGGCTTCTTCATCCTTCCTGTCTACAGCCGAAGGTAGCCTTTTCGAACACATTGTACGAGGAGTTTGCTCAGTTCTTCTCAGACAGGGTGTCTGCCATCAGGCAGGAGGTTCAGCCAGTGGACCAGACTTTGGCCGAACAGTGGTCACCATGGGTGACCAGAGAGCGTCTGCCTGGTTG
The DNA here is from genome assembly GCA_016271365.2 of Neoceratodus forsteri. Lineage (NCBI taxonomy): Eukaryota > Metazoa > Chordata > Ceratodontiformes > Ceratodontidae > Neoceratodus > Neoceratodus forsteri. Next base: position 468,600,457 of record CM028129.1, read on the forward strand.
GGGTGAGTTTAGACTGGTGGAGGTGGCTGAGGTCGGTGAGATTGTCTCCAAGCTTCCGCACACCTTTTGTGAACTGGATCCAGTGCCAACTCATTTCTTAATGAGATGTGTTGACTCCGTTGGCCTGGTGTTTGCCTTGATTGCCAGTGTTCCTTGTCGGAGGGGGTTTTCCTCGATGTCTTGAAGGAGGCATTGGTGAGACCCCTTCTCTGAAAAAAACATTGTTGGACCCTGACATCAAGGCAAATTACCGTCCTATTTCCAATCTCCCATTTTTGGGCAAGATTCTGGAGGAGGTAGTGACGCTTCAGCTTGAGAATCATCTCGTTGCCCATGGTCAGTACAAGCCGCTGCAGTCTGGGTTTCGTGCGAGGCATAGCACAGAAACTGCACTAGTTCGGGTGCATAATGACCTCCTTAGGGCTAGAGATCAAGGGGAAGGGACAATTCTTGTTTTCCTCAATCTCTCTTCAGCATTTGACACGGTGGACGATCGTGTGTTACTTGACTGCTTAAGGGAATTCTGAGGACTCGCCAGCACTGTCATCTGCTGGTTTGAGTCTTTTCTATCTAACAGGAGGCAGAGGGTAGTGATGAGGAATTTCTCCTTCTCCCCTGGCCACCTGTCATGCTGAGTTCCCCAGGGTTCGGTCTTGTTGCCGATGTTGTTTGCCATGTATATGCTGCCCCTTGGAGAGCTCATTAGGAAGTGCAGTCTCTGGGTTTTCACTGCTATGCTGATGATACCCAGCTGTATTTTTCCTTTGCCCCTGGAACATCTTGCACAGTGGAAATGCTTAACAGCTGTCTTGCTGAGATCAATAACTGGATGGCCTCCAGCTGTTTGCGACTGAACCCCAGTAAGACAGAGGTACTGGTGGTGGAGTCGAACAGAGGGCATGATGGGTTGGCCTCTGGTGCAGAGACAGGGCTTTGTCTTGGCTCTGTACCATTGAAGACCTCTTCTAGGGTGCATGATCTGGGTGTTATTCTTGACAATGGATTGACACTTGAGTTTTAGGTGGCGTCCGTTGTCTGTACCAGTTTTTATCATCTGAGGACTATCGCCAGGATAAAGCCCCTAGTTCTGCCACTGGACCACCCCACTTTGGTGCATGCCTTTGTGACATCCAGGCTTGACTACTGTAATGCACACTATCTTGGGGTCTCTGGGGGTACCCTGTGCCAACTGCAGCTGGTGCAGAATGCGGCAGCGAGGCTATTGACAGGACATCCTAAGTATTGTCACATCACTCCAGTGCTGTGTCAACTGCACTGGCTGCCGGTTAGGTGGAGGGTCCTCTTTAGGGTGGCTTTGCTCACCTTTAAGACCCTAAACAGCCTGGGCCCTGGCTACCTGAAGGACCTTCTTGCACCTGCTGTCTTGGTCATTCCTCTGCTCCTCCTCTATAGGGGCTACCACGCAATCTCAGGACCGAGGTTAAAACTGCTGGTGACAGAGCAGCTTTAGTGCTCTGCCCCCATCCTGTGGAATTTGCTTTCTTTAGCCATCAGGGACGCCCCTTCTGTGGAGGTATTTAGGGTCCACCTCAAGGCCTTCTTGTATAATCAGGCCTTCCCAGACTATGTTTCATAGTCCCTACTTGTCTTTTAGAAATGGATGTTTAATTTAGTTTCTGCCTATTCTGATTTTAGTTGCTGTGAGGGTAGTAGATTCTGTTTTAACTGTTTGGTATAGTGTATATAAATGTTTATTATTATGTTGTTTTGTATCTATTTTGATTGTTGTATGGTGCCCAGAGCCTCTGGGATTGGCAACTCTTAAATAAAACTTGCCTTGCTTTTCAACAACCAAAGAGGTGAAATAATCCTCATCGTATACCTAGAGCATTGGGCTGAATGTCTTAATACACTAACTGGCTATGCAAGAAGGCAACTTCACAGAAGGAGTCTGCTAATGTAAACCAATAGTCTAAACATGCACTCCAGCCACTCACACTGTTTAAAATGCACCAAAAGGTGAGTTTCCAAAAATGTTTACAATAGCAATATTACCCTGTGAAGTGTAGGGCATCTTCTGGAGTTATTGACCTTGGAAAAAGGATAGGGCCTTTGCTTCACCTCATGTCCTTTGACAGCTTCCAAGTCAATAACAGACCAGGAGAAGATCACTTCATCAGGTAATATTGTTTAAATTGGGTGGCAGTTTCTAGAGTTTCAAAGTTGTAACTGTATTCCTTGTACTTCCGTCAAAAATATTGCCATGTTGTACACCCAGAATAAATAGTAAGCAAAATTATGTGAATTACAGTTAACTTATTTAAATAACAAAATGACAGAGTAAGACATTAGTCTCTCTGTTTTTTTTTCTGTGTGAGAATTTTCTTAAAGGGAAACTCCTGTACTGCCCCTAAGTGCAGCACCTGCTGTAGAAATGCCCAATTAGGGTTTTTTAGCATAAAACAAATTATTTTATTTTCCTGCTGTCTGGTGAGTTTTAACTAGAAAGACCCGCCTCCATCTATAATGGCTCCAGAGCCCTTGGGGGACATTTCGAACACCCCAGATGGCTTCCACCACAAAGGTTATGCTAATGAGGGCTACCAACAAATGGCAGAGTTGGCAACCCTCATTAGCATAACCTGCATGGCGGAAGCCACCTGGAGTGTGCAAGATGTCCACCCGGAGCTCTGCATCCATTATATATAAGGTGGGTCTTTCTAATTTCATAGGAGTTTCCCTTTGAGTCTTTTACTCAGATGCATACTAGTTGGTATTTATCTTGTGTTAGGCACGTACTTTTAATTATTGTACATTTTAAAGCAGCAGTACTACCTAACCAGAAAGTGATCTGTTACGACTGTTGCAACGCCATAGAAAATATGGCGACTGCTGTCTAGTACTACTGCTGTCAATGCAGCAGGCAGCAAAAATGTAAACAAAAACATAGGATAACTGAACAAATTACAGGGTGATAGTTCAATACTGGCAGGAAGGAGTACCAGGTACGTGCTTAGCACAGCACAGGGAATAAACTGTCAAAAAAGCACACTTTTTTCACATTGTACTACTGCTTTAAATTGAAAGAAATGTATCATAAATGCAAATGTTAGTTTTTATTTTCTTTATTAAAAGGTATTATATGCATCATATACAAATTCAGGAAACCTAAAACTTAAGTGTCACAAGAAAGGGTAAAAAGTGTTTGGGGGGTGGGGGGCTGTGCCCCCCGCACCCCTCTGAATATAGATCATCAACTCCAGGGGTGTGCATGTCAGGCAGGGGGCAAAATTCCATATCGCACAAAATTTAAGTGCTGCAGGCAGCAGCAGCAGAGTTTCTGCACACCCAGTCCAGAACCCTGTACCTGCTACACCAGAGTTATCCACCCACACCACAAGGCTAGCTTAGTGGCAGAAGATACACCCGTCCCTCAAAACACCTTCATTGTCCCTCTCCTTCCCCTCACTATTCCCCCCCAACACCGCCCACTACCCTCACGTTTGTGTACAGTTGCTACCCTTGCAGGGTAGCCCAAGAGTATAGTGCCCAATATGAGTTGCCATTTTTACCTGGTGCCCGTATTCTGTTGCTGTACTCATGGTATACCCTCTTTCTTCCAGTGAGTACATATTGAGGTCTCTTAGTCTATCCTCATGTTTTGTGATGCAAGCCATGCACCATCTTTGTCACCCTTCTCTGGATAGCCTCCACCTTGTTAATGTCCGTATGCATATGTGGTCTCCAGTACTGCATGCAGTTTTCCAGGTGAGGCCTTACCAGTGTGCTATACAATGGCATCACCACACCTCATACTAGTAATACCTCCTGCCTATGCACCCAAGCATGCCACTGGCCCTTCTTGCAGCCTTTGCACACTGCTTTGGTACCTTAAGGGCATTAAATATGATAACCCCTAGGTCCCTTTGCTCTTTGGTGACATCACCTCCCCCTCTATCCTGTAGCTCTCCCTAGGGCTCCCCCTACCCAAGTGCATTATCTTGCACTTTTTTGCACTGAACCTCAGTTGCCACACCTCTGACCATCTTTCAAACTTCTCCAGGTCCCTCTTCATTTTCTGCACTTTTTTGGAGTATCCACCATGTTGCAAATCTTGGTGTTATCTGCAAATAGGCAGACCTTTCCTTCCAGCCCCTCCGCAATGTTGCTAATGAAGACATTGAACATGGCTGGTCCCAAAACTGATCCTTGTGGTATCCTGCTTGTCACCCCTCTCTCACCGGATTGGATCTCATTTACTACCGCCCTTTGCCTTCTGTCAGTCAGTTTCTAACCCAGTGTATCACCTTATGCCCCATGCCCAGACTGCTCATCTTGTTAACCAACTTTCTGTGTGGGATGGTATTGAAGGCTTTGCTGAAATCTAGGTAGGTGTCATCTATGGCCCCTCCCTGATTCAATTTCCTAGTCACCCAATTAAAAAAATCTATCAGATTCATTTGACAAGACCTGCCTGATGTGAATCTGTGCTGCCTTAGATCCTAGGCACCAGTAGATTCCAGATGTGCCACTGTCCTTTCTTTCAGCAGTGCCTCCATGATGTTTCCCACTGAAGTGAAACTGACTCACCTGTAGTTCCCTGCTTCCACCCTACTGCCACTTTTGTGCAGTAAGACTACATGCACCCTCCTCCAGTCCTCTGGAACCACACCAGTGTTGAGTGACTGTGAAAACGGTGGCCAGAGGTGCTGCTAGTTCCCTGTGCAGCTCCCATAGTATCTTCAGGTGTATGTCATCTAACCCCATGGCTTTATCCACCTGCAGCTTTGTGAGTTCCTCCAGAACTCTCTCCACTGTGAATGTACTGATGTCCACTTCTCCCCCAAATTGGCTCTGCTCCCCAACCGTGGTCCTCTCCCTCCTCAGTGAATACTGAACAGAAGTATTTGTTCAGTATTTCTGCCTTGTCTAAATCCTCACACTTACACTCTCCCTCCTCCCCTTTGAGCCTCAATCCCACCTCTCATTTTGTTTATGTACCTGTAGAATGTCTTGTCCCCTATTTTTCACAGTCTGTGCTAAACTCTCCTCTGTCTGTGCCTTGGCTTTCCTTACAGCCTTCCATGCTTCTCTTAGACATTTAAGGTACACCTCCCTGTCCTCCTCCCTTTGGATTCCCTTATGCTTCCTGAAACTTGCTCTTTTAACCCTTACTTAGTCTCCCACCTGTTTAGAGAACCATAGCGGTTTCTTTCTTCTTTTCCCTTTGGCCACTATCCTAATGCATTGGCTAGTTACCTCCATAATGACTTCTTTTAGTCTCCTCTACTGTTTCTCCACCCCCTCTATTACCAGGGCTGCTCTTAAACATCTACACATTTCATTGAAAGATGCCCTCCTGATATCTAATACTTTTGCCCTTGTGTGGCTTAATGGGGCCCCTGTCTCCATACCAGACCATACCATAGTGTATAGATCTCCATACACAACGATGCTCCAACATGTACTATAGTGTTTATCATAGAGATGGAGGATGGGGCCACCGGACACCAAGGAATGGCATAATATTGGGAAAGCCAGACAAATACCACTAGACAGCAGAAAACTTTGCATGGGGTGGTAAGAAGGTGCCACTAGAAACCAGGGAGTGGTCCATATAGGATGAGTGGAAAGAGGGTGGCACTGTACAGCAGGGAGTGCCTGTTATAGGATGGGGAAGAGGAGGCATCAGTCTTGTGCAGGGAAAGACTGTCCAAACTGGAGGGGAGGGTTTGGGTGATGGCCATGCCAAAATTCCACAACAAAGCTCTTCCCAGTTTGCTAGTGGTTTGAAGATGATGCCCAAAACAAAACTAGCATATTGATATGCAACAAAACTGGGTAACCATCAGCATATAGAAAATACTGAATGGGTAACTATGCACAGAGTGTTCTGCCACAGAGGGCATGTGATTCTCTCTCTCAGGCCTTGAGGATGAAGCTCAAGTGGTCCGTGGGAATCAGAACCCTGAGGTGGCAGAACACACTGGTTATGCATAAAGTTGCTCATCCTGTGTTTTTATAGTGTATATTATTATGTGAAATATGTGCATTGTTGTTTTTATATTTACTGGTTAGTGGTTAGAAACCACTGCGAGTGAGTGCCCAACAGCTTTGTAAATCACATGTGTTGTTTTTGGAGCTCCATAAACCATGGGCAGGACAGTACTGCAGCATCACCTGAAAAACCACTGAACAAGCTGTCCTCGTGCTGGACATTCACAAGTGCTACACAATCAGTCACTCAGCATGAAACAAGCTTGTCGGCAGTAACAGTTAACCTCACAAAGCGTCAAAGACAATTTAAACCGAAAAACAGTAAATGAAAAAGGAAAACATGGAGAAGTGTGATTCTATGGGGATTTTATGCACCATCTCGTGTGATGCCCATATAAACCCCTCAGGCTTCATGGGACATCACCCACCTCAGGGTGCATAAAATCCCCATATACCACACTTCTCCATGCATTATTTTATATTTCTCTTTCACAGTGAAATTAACTTGTGCATGTCTCTAGAAATTTTAGAATGCTGTTCTACCACAGAAGGGTACAATCACATTACATGACATTTGAACTGTGATACAACAGCATTTTAAAAACTATGGATTTCTGTGTGGAACAATGCTTTACAACACACTGTATCACTGCTGCTGTATGCTTAGCCTAGCTGTTAATCCACCTGTGACCAGGCCTGTTGAACCCATATGGTATCCAACCAGGCAGCTGCTTTTTTTGCAGCTACGTCTGCATGTTCCAGCTTGCAGTTTTCCACATGGAAATGGAAGGGCCTGCATTTTTAGGAGCATCTGACATGATTGCTAGTTCCAGGCAGGCAACTACCGCAGAAGCTATATAAGCCACATATCACATTTTATGGCTTGCATAAAGAGTTAAGTCCATAAAGCCTGGCTTATAATTTCCTTGTGCAAGTCAAGTGGCTACCGAACACTGCAGCCCTAGCCCTAAAACAGCATAATGATTATGCTTGGCAAATAGCCCCATACATGTATACCTGCCAGCAAAGAAGATCCAAGTATATGTAGGTGCCCCCCCCTCAATCCCACTGCAATGCCCACACCCACATCCCCTACCAAATGTCATTATTGTGGTGTTGTTAAGGGTTATTTAATAACTGAGAGGGTTCTTGGGCAATAAATACCAGTTTACAAAAATGTACCAGATAGGACCTTGGGCTGCAGCAGTGAGTAGGGAAATGGGCAGACTAGGTGGGCCGTATGGTCGTTGTCTGCTGACAGATTCTGTGTTTATTAGGGCAAAAATAGCCCCAGAAAATAAGATGACAGGACCTATGACTAGTCTACACATGTGGCTGTGCAGACCAGTTACATTTCATAGATCTTACATTTTTGCAGGCCCACCATTGCAGTGATGGTGCTGTACTTGCAGTGCTGAAGACCCAAGTTTCAAGTGTTATCTTGGGAGTTGGAGGGTCAGCAAGAGGGAAGAAGATTGAGATCTTGCTGGATTGCTCATCTCAGGGTGGGGTGGAGCAGAGTTTGGTGCTTGCCAGATACTATCAGTGGCTGAGGATAAGCAGGCTGAAACCACCAGAGTTGGGAAGAGTAGAGGCAGATGTCAGGTGTACAGTACATGGGGGCATGCTGCACTTTAGAGGGAGTACTAGCAAAATCTGTGCACCGGCTGCATGATGACTCCAGCTGCCAATATGCCCTGTACCTGATGACCCAGACTGTGCTGCCTCTAAGGGATAGCAAGTCCTGGGGGGTGTTGGCTGGGGTGGCTGGTATAATGGAGGCTGCCAGTGCATGGGGAGAAATAAGACTAACTGGAAAAAAAAATAGTTGACAGTAAAATTACTTTTAAAAAGTTTTGTTGTTTGACCATCACATAAACATTTTGGTATAGAGCTGGTTTTAAAGGGACACTTGTGAATCCTTTTTGTATTATATTATTTATAATTGAAAAAATATGTTTAATGATTGCTTGCCTTCTCTATAATTCATTCAAGTTGTTGGTTGTTTTAACTGCTGTGCTTTTTTTAGCTTAACTGAAATACATGCAAACAGTGTATTTATTCCCATTTTGTTTCACATCCTTGATCTACTCTTGTTGCATGCTTCTTGAACATTAGGAACACCCCCAAAGAGTACATTTACTCATGATACAATGGTCTCCTTTCCTCCCACTGCACCGTCAGTGTCTATGCTGTATTGGGAGTATTCACAGTTTCTAGGAAGACGCAAAGAGTTGAGGACGGTGTTTGTTGAACTTCATGATAGAAAAAATGTGGTCTAGTATGGGCTTCAGTTTAATTTCTAAACAGTGTATATGACCTTTACCTTTCTTTTCTGAACACATTCAGGATTTAACTCCCAAGAAATTATGAAAATTGTTTAATGGTTGAGAAGGATGAAGACTTCACTGTGTTTAATTCAATGAGCAGAAATGAAAGTACCCAGTGGCATCCTGAAGAAAGCACCACTACCAGTAAGTAAATGTCCTAAGATATGGGGGGGGGGGGTATAGTGTTGAATTGTGGTTAGTTGGACCTTCTTTCCATCATAATATTGTTTCTGAAACTGTGAAGCAGGATATCCGTGTTCAAGCCCAGTCACTGCCTCTAACTCACTGTGTGTCCCTGAGAAAGTGATGCTGATCTCCATTGAGCTTCTGCTCCAAGTTGTAAAATTATATGAAGATGGACCCCACTGAAATGTTGCATCTCTAGGGTTTTCTTGGTCATTATGTGATAAAACACTGTTTGACACCATGCTGCTGACTTGGGGGGGGGGGGATCAGCTTGAAAAGGAATATAAATAGTGAGTAATGAATAGCAGAGTATCTGAGGTGCAAAAGTATTTGCCAGTGAAAATGTGAAAAAAGGTACTTGCACACCCCTATGTGATGGCTTCCAGGACTCCCTAACCTTCATTAAAAAAAAATGCACGCCCCATCCCCTTTCTTAGTCCTGCTCTGCTTGCAGATTTGTGCGGCTAGTCAGGTCAGAGGCTGAGAAACTGACATGAGGGCAAGAGCATGTTCTGAGTACCAGATTTTCCTAGTTCAGTTCTCTGGGAGGGCACTGAAGCTACACAGGGATGGGTCCAACACCCCATTGTGGCACACAGGTCTCTTCCGGAAATTTTAATTTACAATTGTGCCCTAACTGTGAGAATATTTTATACTGAGAGATTGAAGTTTACTCAAGAAGGTACTTAAATTGCATTTTAGGTGCATTTGCAGAGTACGGGTACCCAATTTGAAGTGTATATACTATAATTCCAAGGCACTTCAGTAACAGTTTTGGAACACATTCTAAAGGTGCTTTTCTGGAGTGTACCAACTGAGAAGGTACTCCATTGGAGGTATATCAGGAACAACTATAAGGCACTTCATTAGCATTTTTACAACACACTATCAGTTTACTCAGCACTTATCTGTCGATTGCTTGATAGTTACCATAAAGTTGCTTGAATTTTTTGTGGCACATTTGGAGAATGTATCCAGTCTATGTGCTAGTAGGTGACTACAAAATTACAAACAAGTGACTCCAGCTGGGTAAGGGAGTCTTTTCTTGCATAAATGTAGTTTATTTCAGATAGTCATTTGGGACTTACCACTGCCTAATGTTTAACATTCAAGCCAACCCCCAGGGCTGTACCGGCAGGATGGAGCCTACCCCCGACAGAGACTAGTTTCTGGCTTTGGGAGTGTGAAGGGATACCTCAAGGTGCCTCAGTCAGATGTGTGGCACCTTCAATGAGGAGTGGATGTGCTCCTGCAGCTTACCTGGACTCCCAGCTAGGTAGTTTCTAGCAGCATTGCGCAAATGAGCTGGTTAAGAATTAGTTATTCTTAACTAATAATTATGCTTACTATGTGGTGTATAGTTACTTACAGTATCAGCTAATGCTCAACAAGTTGAGTATTGATCGTGAATTATTTATTACATAAGCTCAACTCGTAATTAATGAATGCCAAACTAATACTCAATTCATGGGGATTAGTTCATTCTTAATTAGGAAATAGGTCAATGACTAACTGCTGAAACTGTTAGAAATTAGTTAGCAGTAGGTTGAGCTAGGAGGAGTTAGCCACTAACTCATTTGCATGTGAAAAATTCAACCAAAGCAAAACTGAGGAATAATTAAACATTAACTAATTATTAGTGACTTGAGGCAGTTGAGCATTTGGACTGTTTTTTGTATAAGCTCAACTAGTAATTAACAAATGCCAAACTAATACTCAATTCATGGGGATTAGTTAATTCTTAATTAGGAAACCAGTCAATAACTAACTGCTGAAACTGTTAAGAATTTGGTAGCAGCAGGTTGAGCTAGGAGGAGTTAGCCACTAACTCATTTGCATGTGAAACAATCAACCAAAGCAAAACTGAGGAATAATTAAACATTAACTAATTCAGTGATTTGAAGTAGTTGAGCATTAGGCCTATTTTTTTGTATGGGTTGGTATGGCAGGTCCAGTTTTGGATAGTCGAAATTCTTAAGCAAACTACACATATTGTTATGTACAAGGCTTATCTCTTTTAGGTTTTGTAGATCAGAGGGAGATATGACCGGCTGAGTAGGTCTCGGATTCAATTCAACTTTACAGTGCATATTAACAGGAAGAGGAGTAATTTTTTTAAGGGTGTTGAGAAGTACTTTGAGGAGCTGAATCCTTCCTCTTTTAGTTGTTGGTAAGGTGGAAGAGTACTGGTCTGAGGCAGTGAGATGACCAGAGAGGGGGGATGCAAGAAGGAGGGCCCTGATGGCAAAAGTAACATTTAGGGGTTCCTGATAAGGTTGGAATGTCTTTGCAGAGGATGCCGTAATTGTTTGACAAAAATGTACTCAAGGGGGTTGAGAAAAGACGGGGAAAAGGGTGTCGGGGGTAGCAGTATGAACTCCTTTATTGATAATGGGGTCCTGTGCAGGATTAAAATTACTAAGAAGCAGTAAACAACCAAAGAGCGAGGGCAGCAATTGAAATGCCAATAGTGACATTATGTAGTAGAGAGTGGACTACAGATAAAATCCTGGGACAGTGGAAGGCAGAGTATAGTAAGCCTTGGAGAATTGTGTAATGCTATAAAGCCAGTTGGAAGGTAGGGTAATGCAGGGGGATGACATAACTGTATTTAATTAAGGTCAGGGGACGGGGTGGGTGGTAGGGGGCCAAATCATCCCCCAGATAGTCCTCACTCTCCCCGGGGACCCTGAGGCCAAGCATAGGGAAAAAGTCGCTCAGCAATCCTGGGGAAGAGAGCTACCAGAGCCAGGATCCAAGGCCAGCAATCCGATTGGTCGAGAGCACAGCACCATCCAATTGGGAGTGGTCACTTCAAGCACAGTCCAATCATGGCACACTGGCTTGAAGACACCATTTTTTTGTAGTTTGAGCCAGGAGGAGAATGGTCTGTACCTGTCTGAGGGATTGATGGCCACTTCAGGAAGGGGGGTGATGCAGGCGAGACAGGTGGTGGCTAGAGAGAAGCAACGAGCCATGCCATCAGTGGAGAGCTCCCATCCAGCCATGGGCTGAAAGTCCTGTGGGGAGAAAGAGAAAAAAGAAATATTAAATAAATGGTTCAGGCGATGTAGCAGAGCTTACAGGGAAGGACAGTTGAGGCGATTGAGGTGCCGGGAACACAAATGGTAGGAGGGACAGCAGAAAGATTGCAAAGGTTGTTATCACTAAATTGAGATGCAAATAGCTATAATCAGAGGGGGCGGGACAGGTAGGAATTCTAGGGAGACTGGAACAGATGACTAGGAAAGAGTGAAAGAGTGAAAGAGCTGTAATCAAGAGAGAAGATGAGCTCAACAAGACAGACAGTAGGGGGAAGGGTTTTGATCAGAGACCGGGAAAAGAAAGGAAAGTATAACAGGAAATAGAATGGGGAGGACAAAGAGAGACTGTCCACAGGGGGCGATCAGGGCAAACAGCTACCAGGACACTAGACCACGGCAGAGGGAAAGAAACAGTATGGAGAAGAAAATAAAAGGCAGGTAGAGGTCAGACTAGCAGATAGTTACAGACACAATGAACAATTAGCAAAAACAGCAACAACTGGCCATAATACACTAAGTAGTACAAGGAACAATGCAATAATCTGCAATAAGGAGCACCAAAAATAAACAAATAAGCTAAAAACAGCATTAAAAAGGAACAAACACTATATCAGCAGCCAAATGCTATAGGAATCCTGCATGAGCCGAAAATCCTCCCCCAGATAGTGCTCACTCTCCCCGGGGACCCTGAGGCCAAGCATAGGGCAAAAGTCACTCAGCAGTCCTGGGGAAGAGAGCTACCAGAGCCAGAATCCAAGCCCAGCAATCCAATTGTTCAAGCGCACAGTGCCAACCAATCAGGAAAGGCTGCTTCAAACACAATCCAATCATGGAACTCTGGCTTGAAGGTGCTATTTTTTGTAGTTTAATCCGGGAGGAGAATGGTCCGTACCTATCCCAGGGATTGATGGCTGATTCAGGAAGAGGTCTATGCAGGTGAGAAGGGCAGTGGCCAGAGAGAAGTGCCGAGCTGTGCCATCACTGGAGAGATCCCACCCAGTCACCGGCTGAAAGTCCTGTCTGAGGACCAGCATCCATTTAAGGAAGAGGACGATGCAGACGAGACGGGCGGTGGCCAGAGAGAAGCGCCAAGCCTCACTGTCACTGGAGAGCTCCCACCTGATCACGGGCTGAAAGTCCTGTCCGAGACTGATGCAGAAGTGGTTTCTCTGTACAAAGTTTTCTACATGGTGTCTAAAATGCTGCAGCCACACAGCATAAATGCCCACGATGTAAATAACATTCTTATTAAGCAATGGTCAGTCCTTTTAAATTAAGAAAAAAACACATGTGTATCAAGCTGTTCATGTCTCTGCTTTTATTGTGAATGAATAATGCAGTTTAAATCAGTGAAAATATCATAACAAGCTGAATCATCAGCATAAAACTTCAGACTTAGCTTTTTAATAACAGATATCCCTCAAAAGCTCGCTTGCACTTTATGCTGCAGGTGTCATGGCAGACACCTTGCAGTGGAAGTGGCATGGCAGACGAGAGTCTTGTGCTGCTCGAGACTACTCATACACCACTCGGATTGCCACCTACCATGGGAAACTACAAAGCTCAGAGGTGGAGCCTGTCTCGCAGCTCTGCTCGTTTAGTAGTAGTGGTTAGGGTAGTGGACTGCGTGGGAGGTAGGATGAGAGTAGTGTTTGGGGTTCGATTCTGGCAGCCTGCGATTCATACAAATAATAGCTAGATGACTTAAAACTGTAAAAACTCCAAGAAGTCAAACCCGCACACTAAATGACTGTTTCTGTATTTTTTTTTTCTTCATTATTGTGTGACCTCGGAGTTGATTATATTTATTTACAGGATGTGTGTGTGGGGGGGTGCAGGGGGCCCAGACCCGCACAAAACAAAAAAAAATTGTCAGTAAACTTTACTGATGGACAGACATACAGTTATGGCACTGACAGTGTTCAAGCCGCGACAGTATTCCCGTCAGCCATACTGTTTCCTGTCTGCCATGACACCTGCAGCGTAAACTGCAACCACTCTCACCTGCAGCTGTGTAAACTGTAGGCTTGTCAATCAAACAAGCATCATCAGGAATGTGCATATGCTAATTGTAGGTATCTGACGTCATGGCATAGACTCTGCACTTATTTCAAAACTGGGAAGCATTCATCTTTATTGACATGAGTTAGTATATAAAAAAGTTAACATATTATTAATTAACAACAGGTTGTTAGCACAAACGGGCATCAGAGACATAAACTGGAAAGTTAAAAGGCCTAAATAAGGTCAGGACAGTATGTAATGTTTAAAAATTGACAGTAATGAATAATGCTGCTTTAACACCTGTGAGTGCGACTTGCTACCTGGCTACCTTCCATGGCCTGTCCTTCTCCCAAGCCCCTCAGGGAAATTACATTTGCAGTTGGAGTGATGGCTTGGGTAGATGGAGGGAGGTGCTCTTACACTAGCCTCCTTCCCCTCCTGACAAGCTCCTGTCTTCTCATCTCCTTTCCACGTGGAGCAGGCCGCAACCCAAGCTCCGTAGGGGCTGGGATTAGAAAGCGCCCCATGTCACTTTTACTTTTAGCGTGGTCAATCATGCTACCTTCAGTAGCAGCCCGAGATCATCCTCTTACACTCCTGGATAACACTCCACCTTCTAGCTGCCTGCCAAAATGATATCAGGACCCAGTGACCCACCCCCATTACCACATCCCAGGGAACAGATTCTTAACTTGTTTAAACACATTGGCCACTGGCCACCAGGGAAACTAGCCCACCATGGGTATTATAGAAATCCCTGACTTCCCCGGGGCTACATTGCCCCTACCACCACTAATGCTAAATTATTTTAATAATGCCTGACCACTAGCCCAAAAGAGTTCCCAGCAGCCCACTGGGTTACAGTTTTTTTTTAATTAGATTTATTTCTTTCCAGCTGGTAGCTCATCAGTGTAGGTATATACCCTGGTCAGGTCAAACCTGGTCATCATTCAGATGGCTACCATTTTTTTCTCCTCTTTTAGTTTCCTCCTTCCACCCATTTTGGAAATAAGTGCCTGTTATGGCTGTGCACAGCTGCAGTGTACCCCATGCAGCAGGAGCAAGTTTCCTGGCCTGTTGCAGGGGTTGCTGTGGTGGCAGAGTGAGCCACCAACCTTTCCCGACCGAGACTCATTGCCAAGTGGTAGCTGTCTTGGTTATGGCCTTCTGACATGACTTTGTGGGTTAACTTTTGAATCCATGTCATCAACACCGCAGCTAAGCTACTACTTTACTGGCTACTAGGCCATCGGGGGAGAGTGAAAGTGATTTTTTTTGTGCCCTCCCCCAGCAACACTTTCTCTTCTCCTTTGCTGTCTGTTTATTAATTTTATTTCTTTCTCCATATCTCTATCTTGTTCTCTATATATGTAGCTTCCTTTTTTGCCCTAACTGTAACTTTTTATCGAATGCTCTTTTATTTTTAACTTCTGTGCTGTCCTGAATCACTATTCCTCTCTCCGTCTCTGCTCTCACTACTGTATTTTCTCAATATTAACCTATTTTTTTCTTTAACAGGTGTGACAGGATGCTGACTCCTTCCCCATCAGATAAGTATTGCTGTGCATCTAACCTGTCTTATCCTTCCTGTTTACTTCCTAAGAACTACAAATCCTGTGTGATCTCATTCCTATATTTTATTTTACAGGTCTGACAAACATCATCCCTTCAAGACTCCTATATCAGGATCCCTAGTATTCAGGTAAGAGACAATTTACATATTTCCTACACTTGTTACGATGGTGATTGCACCTGTTACTCTGTGTATCTATATGTGTGGGTATGTCCATGTGTATTAAGGTGACATGCCGCAGTATTTTTATTTTTAATAAAGCTGTCTTGGAGGTTGACACAGGTGGGCATTGGGCAATCAGCCTTGTTTCCACCTCCCCTGGAACTGCAGACCCCACAGTCCCCCACAGATTGCCCCCATGACAGAACCGGGAAGGTGAGGGCCATCCTTCCCAACTCCCAGTGACTCACAGCCAGAATTAGGCTGGCGGTCCATGTGGTGGCAGGGAATGGATGTAGGTAGGCAGGCAGGGCTTCATGAAGCCTGCATCAATCATGTTTTCTCCACTTGGATCCATTGCATAACTGTGTATGCATGGTGGTACCCACATATCACAGAACTGCGGCCACTCCCTTCGAGGTTGCTCAAACTTCCTGGGTTACACCCAGGCCTCCACTTGGGGGTAGTCAAGGGCTGAGTCGTCATGCCTCCCGCCCTCCCCACACCACCTCCTTTACTACAGCTCTCCAATGTTTGTGATGTCAGAGTTTGGAGAACACAGAGGTTCCTCATAGAAAATGCTAGGTGTATCTTTTAAATTGGTATTTTTAACATTTTAGTAGCTAATTTCAGGCAGATCAAAGCCATGGTTTAACTAACAAGGCCTTGCTCTGCTTGCTGGTATGCAATTGAGTATGCGTGCATACAGCAGAGACCCATCCACCAGTGTTCTTGGGGAGGAAAGAAAGGGTTGGAAAAGCCTGGCCTTCAGGATGGTGCCCAACACACTTGCCCTACATAGTCTCCTGTTGCCTGTACTTGCCTGTGCTTGGAAATGAACCTTTGACCTTCAAGCCCCAACATGAGAAGGAGGGAGGAGGCAAGCTTTAGAGATTGGTGCTGTAGGTAACAGGTGATAGCCAGGGGCAGAGGGTAAGGCCAGTAAGGTAGTGGGGGTAAAACTGGCAGAAACCCACCAGCTATATGTTGGTAGATGTTTTTGTTTATTGGGCTAGTAATACATGAGATCTGGCAAAGGACCAATAAGGAGGCTCCAAGCAGTTGGCAGACCATGCAACGAGGGACCTGGGGCTAGGAAGAGGAGTTTGACTGGACTGGAGGTAATGCTTAGGATATGGGAAGTTTGGAAGTAATGGGCTAACTGTGAAGATCATAGGACCACCAGAAAATTTTTTTAAACAACAGCCAAGAAGCAATCCTCAGGAGAGCTGGCGGGTGAGAACTTCAGTGACTCTGCCAGTCCCTAAAAAGTTCTTCTATGGAATGGTTTCATGCAACCACATAATGTCATAATATTTTTTGTGGAACAGATGCTTTTTTGTTATTATTTTTCCTCCTTTACCTGGCAGTGGGTGCTTCTCTCTTTCCAGCCTTGTATGGGTCCATACAGCAACCCACTGGGTTCACTGCAGACACTGGTGCATGCCAGCTGACTCCCAGTGTTGTCCGTGGTCAGGGTATATCACTTCCTGGGGGCCCTCAACCCCTCTGTGGCACCAACGACACAAGAGATGCTTGTTGAATTCTGTGAGACCAGGGCTGGTGAACATGTGCATTGCCAAGCAGGTTCTGCTGGCTGGGGTGCATGGAGACAGTCATCCAGAAAAGCTGAGCCAGATATTTTCCCACTTTATTGTGAAACCGCTTTGCTCTCCAAGACACATCTACCATGGCACCCTGGGGCGGGAGTGTGCTCAATGTGTGGTGACTCACATCAAGCATTCTACCTCATGCAACCAGCAGGAGCCACTTGAAGAGTGGGCAGCACTATGACCCTTCCCTGGAAGGAGAACATCTGCATAGACGCTCTGTCACCCTCCCT
Organism: Neoceratodus forsteri; assembly: GCA_016271365.2. Taxonomy (NCBI): domain Eukaryota; kingdom Metazoa; phylum Chordata; order Ceratodontiformes; family Ceratodontidae; genus Neoceratodus; species Neoceratodus forsteri. The sequence goes on from CM028129.1 coordinate 468,617,554, forward strand.
GCTGGCATCTGCTTCTGACGTCCTGAGTTTAGGTGCAAACTAGACACTACAGACTGCTTACCTTAGGGTGGGTGAGGACGGAGGTGGCACTGGAAACTATGGAATATTTAGCAAGGCATAGGGTGAGCAAATGCAGTGTCTCTGGACACCACAGATTGACTCAGGATGGGATAGCAGAGGCTGCTTCCACCAGAAGACACCAAGGTGTGCTTGGCATAGAACAGGCTGAAGGAGGAGGAGGCCTAGGACCCAAGGGCATGCTTGACAGAGAATAGGAAGAGGGAGGTGGCACTGCTGAACACCAGGACCTAATTGATACAGAATTGAGATGTGGTAGAAGTATGCCACTGGGCATCACTAATTGCTTGGCATGGAGTTGGGGTGATAAAAGTGGGGGTGCCACTGGACACCAGGGAATGATTGGCATGGGACAGGAACAGATTGCCTTTGGATACTACAGAGTTATTGGTATTAGGGAGTCCATGGCAAGGGATCAGGTAAGGTAGGACAGTGCCAATAGACAAAATTGAATGCTTGGTGCTGGGTGCATTCATTTGCAATTATCTTTTCAGGCCAAATATTTATGGCACCAGCCAACTCTCAGATTTTAAGTTCTTCACTTCTTTGTTTGCATTCACATTGTTGCTGTGTTGTGTGCTTTTTTGTATGCATTCACTTTTTTGATGTGCCATGCTTTTGTGCTTTCATTCCCTTTTTTTGTTGTGCTGTGCTTTCTGTATGCAGTCACTTTTTTGATGTGCTATGCTTTTTTGCTTGCATTCACTTTTTTGTTGTACTGTGCTTATTTGTTCGTATTCACTTTTTTGTAGTGTTGTGCTTTTTGTATGCATTTACTTTTTTCGTTGTGCTGTGCTTTTTTGTTTGCATTCACTTTTTAGCTGTGTTGTGCTTTTTTTTATTTGCATTCACTTTTTAGTTGTGCTTGCCTTTTTTGTTTGCATTCACTCTTAAGTGCTTTACATTTCTTTTTGTTGTTACTTTTTTTGTGATATGACGCTTTAGGTTTGGTTTTGTTGCTTTATTTTTTATCTGCATTTAATATTTTTTGTTTGTTACTCTATTTATTTGATTGCATGTCACATTGTTGGTGTGTGTTTTGCACTTCAGGGCCACCATATTAGATTGTCAGTGACAGCATGACAGGAATCAGCTGTGCAGAACAGCATGAGATGCCGACTGTATGCTCCATAAAAGGTACAGTACTGGAGTGCTATGATTGGTGGATATAGTTATACTGCTTTATAATGAAGTATATAACATGTTCTATGTTTTTTATATGACAGTTGGGTAGTCGAAAACTGGCTGTATTTGTTTATCTTTTTTAGATTTTGAAAATGTTTCCAGCACTGCTGAGGTTAAACTTATTGAGCTGTAGATTATCTGTGCAGATGGAGTTTGTCTGAGCATACAGAGCAGGAGGGTGTGTCCTGCAGTGTTTATCTGCGTTTGAGGCAGAGAATGGAGTTAGAGCTGAGCATCTGAAGCAAACAGCAGAGATGGCGCAGAAATGACAAAGGAGACTTCACTAGAAGTGGAACTTTTACTGTTTCAAATTTGGGGTTTGGAGTGTCTAATTATTCTCAGAGTCACAAAATGACAGAAACTGACAGACTCATTTCTAGTTGCTGTGTGTGTATGTTTGAGAGAATGGGGTGGCAAACATTTATTTATTTATTAATTTATTTTGTCCATACATATTTTTGGCATTTTCCCTTTTAGTTCCACTCCCGCGCATCCCCGACGTGATGCACGTGTGTGGAGGCACACGTACACATGCCTTGCGAGATGCCCCCCACCCTACTGATTGCACCGTTGCCACCTACGCCTATCACCAGACTGCCATCCGGTGATGGTGAGACTATGGGCAGGTGACCCCCTTTCCCAGGAGAAGAGAGCCTTCGCTCAATCCTGCTCCCAGCCTCCCCCCACTGCCAGCATGCCAGCGACTCAAGGTCGTTTCTGAACCCGGGTCGCTGGCACAGCACAAGGTAAGGCGTCCAGTGCTTCAGCCCTCAGTGCCACCAGGCCAGCGGGGGCAGACATTTAGAAACATTTTTTGGTGTTGAAATGATTGCTCCATGACTTTTCCAATAATATGATGAAAGAATTTGCTTTTTTGTTTAAAAAGTTGATTGCTTTGAAATTTTTAGCTTTTATCATTGAAGTGTTGAAGCAATTGTATCATACACACAGACTGATACAGAAGCTTGAACATGGTTTCAGGAGAATTTACAGCATTATAGTAAGTGAATGACAGCTTGAAACCACCGCTGTGCAGTGCTCTGCAGAATGTGGTGTTCAAATGACAGAATTAGCATGGAATGATCATTCCACCAGTGGAATTTCCATTGGAATTTCGTTGTTCATTCAATGAATTCTGCCTACTGTTATCTGTGGAATTATATTCTGTAGAATAAGATTTTCCCATGGGAAATCATTCCTCGACCATTTCCATGGGATATATTGAGATCCCACAGAATTTAACTCCACAGTAATGGAGCGAAGAACCCATTCTGCATTATACTATGGCTCAAAAAATACTGGTTCCTGATTAGCTGGCTGGCACAATTTACAACATGTAAATCATATTATCACCCCATGGGAAGAAGTGCCAGACAGCCTAATCTGCCCAAAAATTAATCCGATCCCTGAAACTCAAAACAAATGCCGCCATCTTAGATCACCGCTAACTCACGCTACAACCGCAGAACATCTTCAATGCCTAGTATTACGGCATGGATTTTCTGCTATGATTTGATTTAATCATCATTTTTCATTAAAGTTTTCCCACTTCAGCAATTCACACTGCACCCACCTCACCTCTCCGTCAGTCTCTACTCATTCCTCATGTCTCCCATACCTGCAGGCGAAAAGGGAGGCAACTGTCAGTGGCTGGGGTGTGTGATGAGAAACCAGTGGTGCTTCTGCTATCCCAGTTCCACCACCCAGACCAACTCTCATCATGAAATGCTCTTAGGACAGACCAGGGCAGCAGGCGACTCAATTAAAATGTCTGGGGAGCCTAGGGCTTCACATGCTGCAGAGTGAGCTGCAGCTGCCTGAGAGGGAGGTACTCCTAACTTTTCTTTATAATGAGCTCTAGGTATCCTACTCTGAAAGAAGACAAAAAAACAACAAAAAAAGAACACTCTTTTTCAACCATCTCGCTCTCTGCACTTTTGCTTATCACACTCTCACTTTTACCACCTGGTCCTCGCTCACAAAAGTGCTGTCATTCCCGACTCACTATCACATCTTTTTCACAACTTTACATTTTCACAATTTCTACAATAAAATAAAATAACAGCTGCATAACCAAAATTGGAGACAATTTTACCTTGCAACAGGGAACTATTTTACTGGCCGGAACAACAAATTTAATATAAAAAATAATAGTTAAAGTAGCAAAATAAATTATTTTATAATTTGCTACAAAAGTGAAGGGGACATTGTATAATTGCAATATCCCACTCGAGGGTGTGGGTGATGCCCACTTCTTGTGTGGTCTACTCATTCGGCCTGCGGCCTCGTAACTGAACCACACCAGGCATGGGTAAATCCTGGCATCACCCACACCCACACCCTCACGTGGTATTTTGCTGAATTATTCCTCCACAGAATTCGTCTGTTCCACTTCCAATGAACTTTGTGGAATTTTGTTGGAAATTCATGAAATTCCATTAAATTTCATTCCACAGGAATCTGAAAATTCTGCAGAGCACTACTCTTTTGTGATCTTCACTAGGGCTGTGCAAATACCTTTTTTCGAATATTCGGCCGAATATTCGTTATTTGGTGACGAGATATTAGTTATTCGGTATTCCTTATTCGGATGTCTGGGAGGGTAGTATGTAAAAATAAAAGAGCACCCCCCTCCTGGCCAGCATTAAATAAATATTTTCATACCTGGTATCTAGTGGTTCCACCCCCCAGCTGATCGCCAGTCCAAAATAAAGAATCAGCATGCGCTCATTCACTGGAAACTCAGTCGGGTTGCGGCCGTGGAGTTGAGTGGAGGGGCTGTGCTGGTGGCCCGCTCTGGGTCATGGGTGTGGGGGGAGGGTGGCGGCACTTTCTGACAGGAGTGGGGTCCACTAGACACCAGGAAATTAGGGAATGTTTTATTTTTATACATTTGAGGACAAGGGACTGGGGGTATTGCTGAGGGTCTTCGAGAGGGGATTCTTCATTTGGACTGGGGATTTGCTGGGGGTGGGCCTACTAGACACCAGGGCTAAAACATTGATTTAATGTTGGTCAGGAGGGTGGGAATTACTTTTTTTTTTGTTGCGCACGGCCGCATACCGAACACCAGCCGAATACTGGACTATTCGGTATTTGGTTACAAATATTCGGATAGCTTACTATTCGTGGTATTCGGAAAGTAATATTCAGTATTTGCACAGCCCTAATCTTCACTGCCCTGCCATGTAGAGTAATCTGTTAGGGTAGAAGGGAGAAAAAGTAAGTCCTGTAAGTCAAGCCAGCTAACACTATACCTTTTTTGAATTGGTGGTGTTTGTGTATTGCGGACATAATGGAGAAGGGTGAAGACAGTGGGGCACCTGTACATGTATTTCAGCTAACCATCAGAAATGAAATACCACAGCAGGAGGCTTTTAGCTCCAGCACCAGCACCCAGCAGCAAACAGTGCCCCCTCCCCAGCAGCAGGAGGAGACTATAGCCCCTCCATCGCTGCAGCAGAAGCAGTTGGAGACCGTGCCCCTTCCCCACCACCAGGAGGATACTGTTCTTCTGCTCAGGCTGCAGGAGACCACACCCCCTTCCTAGCAGCCGGAGGAGTCAGTGACTGGGGCATTATCTGTGGACCCCCACCTCGCCATGGCCCTGTCATCCCTGAAGTTCTCCTGTCTGGGATTTTTTCTACTTAATATCAGTTGGTGACCCAGTGGTCACCTGCAAACTATTCGGGCAGGAAGTGCATTGAGGAAAGTGTGGATCCCTCTTTGGGACAACCAGCCAGCATAACCACATGGTCCACCACCACCCGCTACAATGACACCTCAAATTGTGGGAGGTGGCAGCACCATCAAGTGCTGCTGTGGGGAGCAGTGCAGGTGTAAGCACTGAAGTGGGTGAGCAGGAGGGAGGAGTGGCTGGACCAGTTAAGCATCCTTGCTGTGCTGACAGGAGTTAAATGATTTCAAACAGGAATTTAGTGATGCCTGGGGGAGGGGGGAGGATTTCTAAACTGCAGTGTGATGTTGACAAAATGATGGGCATCCTGTCTGAACTCCATGGTGGACCCACTGGCACTTAATGTGGCAGCACAAATTAATTTGCTTTTTTTGTTTTCATTTGTCTATCTTACATTCTGTTGTTTGTATGTTCCCCCATAAAAAAAAATGAAAAAAAGCTATTCTGTCCTTTTTAATCTACGTCCATTCGTTAAGTCCTCTTGTTTCTTTATTTTGTATGTAAAATAATTTTACTGACCATTGCTGTTGTGTTTGTTACTGTCTTATGCTCCATATGGAATTCAATCCCTTTTCTTGTTCTCTGTCTATTAGTTCTCCCCTCTCATTGTTGTATTACCCTTGTCCTTCTGATCCTGCCTGTCATTTGTTATGCTTATTCTGTAACATGTCCATGTACCCCTCCCCTAATAAACACCTTATTCCCTTATTATTTGTGGTGTGTGTTACTTCTTAGAGCTGGTTACACCTACAAGATTCCTTTTAACAACATAATGAAGTTGCATTCCCCATATAATGAGTTTGCAAATGAAATGCTGGCTCCTGCCGAAGGTTGTTGGCCATCTGGGCCTTGTGCACAGACTAGTGCATATTTTTTGGCATTCAAATACCTTGTGTGAGTTGCTTCAACTCAGAGTTAGATGTACACACCACAGCACATGTCTATGAAGTGCTCATTCTTTATTCGATTCTCTAGTGTGGCAAGTAAACAATGTAAAAATTGTTTCCTTGTAACCAAGTTAAAAATTCCCACTGCCCCAAGGCACAGTCATTCCTTATATGTATCATGAAGTACGGTAGCTTGAGGGAGCGGGTGTTTTTTATCCTAGTTACATGGGAGCATTTTAGACATGCCACACTGTAATAAAGAAAGAACACTTTATGGATATGTGTTTGTGGTGATTACTTCTTACTTTGAGTCGACACAACTCACACGAGGTATTTGAATTCAAAAAATACAGACCATGTGCAAAGGGCCCTAATGGCCCACAGCCTTCGACTGGTGCATGCCTTTCCTTTGCAAACTCCATATGTGGGGAATGCAACTGAATTGTTGGTCAATGTTATGTTCTGTTAAAGTTATGCTGAAGGCATCACCTGCTCTTTAACATGTTTCCTCCTTCTATCCACAAATGTCAAGTATTGTGCCTATTAAAAAACTGTTTCACAATGCTATGTGATGTTGCATCACATATTGTTGTGTGCAACATTACGAAGATATAACACATCTGGTGCTGGCACTGACAACATGCCCTAGAAGGTCAGAATTCCCGAAATGTTTCCCAGAAAATGTTACAGTAAATTCAGACATAAATCAGGTGTCAGACATGCAGTTATATGGTTCACATCCACCACCAGGACCCACATCTGCTGCTGTCTGCATCATTTCAAATGGTTTTCAGGCATAATCATGGTGGTGTCACTGCCTAACATGCCCCCATATCTAGTAGGGTCAGGTAGTGAACACCAGTGGTGTAACAGGGAGGAAAGAGTTAATATGGCAAACAAATTAAATAGAAAAACAGGGATGCTGCAGTGCAGGGGCTAAATCACAATTTTAATTTCTTTGAGCAATTCAACAATGCAGTGCACCTGGATATAGACAAGTCAAGTGGTTAATGTACACAAATGCTTCCAATAACAAAAGCACAAAAGTGATTAAGCAAAGGGAAATGGAACATAACTACTCAGAATGAGTAACTTTTCAGATAAAGTTACCCAAAAAGGGTCACTATGTAAGAAAACTATCACAAATAAATAGCAGACCAATAAAAATATTAAGACTTAGAAGAAATTACAGAAACTCACTCACACCTTGTGAGAAATCTGTCAAATATTAGGAACTTGCCTGCTCTGCTTTCACATACATATACACATACACACACACACCACACTGTCGACCCTTTCTCACTCAACTCCATCACAGACACAGAGAAAATTGAAAACACTACCTAAGTTTAGCTAAGTATTATCCAAAGATACCAAAACAAAAAAAAAGGTTCACTAGCAGCATTGGGAACTAAATTGAGATTTTGGGAGCAATTAACTCTCAAAAATCACAAATAGGCTTTTGCCTGGGGTTTTTGAAGGACTTTTTGGCTGTGATGCACCACACTGAACTGCTGTCTGACTCAACAAACAATATACTGTGCAGGAAACAGCCTGCATGTGATATTTCAGCTTTTTACTCAGAATGTATTGCAATTTCACTGGTGAAATTGAAAAACATTGGCGAAATTCAGCGTAATTTGATGAAATTTCGCCTTACACGAAAGTGAAATCAGAAAAATGCGGACATTACGCAAAATATTTTACTATGGGAAATTTTCCAATTTCGCACATCTCTATGCATAAGGGAGCTGGTCCAGGCCAGTGTTTGTGAATGCAGCCCCCACTTTGAAATCCCTCTGGTGCAGAGCTGCGCACCCCTATACTGTATGTGCCTCTTGCAAGGTCTTTTGCGAATAGGCCCCAATATGTATATTTTTCACTTCTGGTTCTCTAAAAGCTAAATAATAAAAAGAAGCTTCTGAAGGAATTAGATCGCATCCCTGTACCCCTCTGGAAGATCTGTTTGAACATGCTTATTGGTCATTTCCACATTTACAGCTCCATTTATGCCAAAATTGTACTGTTTTACTTTTTGTTTTGTAATTTCTTAGAAAAAAATGTAAGCAGATGTTCTTTATTAAGTCAACTGCTCTGGTCAAAAGAGAAACTCAGACAGGTTTTAATTCAATAGTATATTCCACATAATTATCTAGAATATAATGAGAAGAAAGCATTCCACAAGAACTAACTACATACACATTATAGTGTAAACCTTGCACTCAGTATTTGGTGACAGTGCCATCTACAGGCTGTCACATGCCACACTGTAATAAAGAAAGAGCACTTTATTGATATGTGCGTGTGGTGATTACTTCTTACTTTGAGTCGAAGCAACTCACACGAGATATTTGAATTTAAAAAATACAGACTATGTGCACAGGGCTTTAATGGCCCACAGCCTTCGACTGGTGCATGCCTTTCCTTTGCAAACTCCATATATGGGGAATGCAACTGAATTGTTGGTCAATGTTATGTTTTGTTAAAGTTATGCTGAAGGCATCGCCTGCTCTTTAACATGTTCCTTCCTCCTATCCACAAATGTCAATTATTGTGCCTATTAAAAAACTGTTTCACAATGCTACATGATGTTGCATCACATATCGTTGCGTGCAACATTATGAAGATGTAACGCATCTGGTGCTGGCACTGACAACATGCCCCAAAAGGCCAGAATTCCCAAAATGTTTCCCAGAAAATGTTGCAGTAAATTCAGACATAAATCATGCTGTTATATGTTGTACGCCTTCCACCTGGACCAAAACATGTTGTTTGGCACACTGTTTCCCAATGGTTTAAGGCATAATCATGGTGTTGCGACTGCCTAACATGGCCCAGAAGTCCAGAAATGTTTTACAAACAATGTTACAGTACAGTCAGACAGAAATCATGTGTCAGACATGCAGTTACATGATTCACATCCACCACCAGGACCCACATCTGCTGTTTTCTGCACTGTTTAAAATGGTTTTCAGGCCTAACTGTGGTGGTGTCACTGCCTAACATGCCCCCATATATAGTAGGGCCAGGTAGTAAACACCAGTGGTGTAACAGGGAGGTAAGAGTTAATATGGTAAACAAATTAAATAGAAAAACAGGAATGCTGCAGTGCAGGGGCTAGATCACAATTTTAATTTCTTTGAGCAATTCAACAATGCAGTGTACCTGAATATGAGCAAGTCAAGTGGTCAATGTACACAAATACTTCCAATAAAAAAATAAAGCACACAAGTGATTAAGCAAAGGGAAACAGGAACAGAACTACTCAGAATGAGTAACTGTTCAGATAAAATTACCCAAAATGGGTCACTATGTAAGAAAAATATAACAAATAAATAGCAGACCAATAAAAATATTAAGACTTAAAAGAAATTAGAGAAATGCATTCACACCTTGTGATGAAATCTGTCAAATATTAGGAATTAGCCTGCTCTGCTTTCACATACACACACACCACACTGTCGACCCTTCCCCACTCAACTCTGTCACAGAGAAAATTGAAAACACTACCTAAGTTTAGCTAAGTATTATCCAAAGATACCAAAACAAAAAAAAGGTTCACTAACAGAACTAGGAACTAAATTGAGATTTTGGGAGCAATTAACTCTCAAAAATCACAAATAAAGAGGTTTTTGCCCGTGGTTTTTGAAGGATTTATTGGCTGTGATGCACCACACTGAACTGATCTCCGACTCAACAGACAATATACTGAGCAGAAAACAGCCTGCAAGTGATATTTCAGCTTTTTACTCAGAATGCATTGCAATTTTGCTGGCGAATTTGAAAAACATTGGCAAAAATTCAGTGTAATTTTGTGAAATTTCACCTTACACGAAAGCGAAATTGGCAAAATGCGGAAATTACGCAAAATATTTTGCCAGGTGAAATTTACCAATTTCGCACATCTCTATGTGTAAGGGAGCCGGCCTGGTCCAGTGTTTGTGAATGCGGCCACCACATGGAAATCCCTCGGATGCGGAGCTGCGCACCCCTATACGTGTCTCTTGCACAGTCTTTTGTGAATAGGCCCCAATATGTATATTTCTCATTTCTGGAAATTCTCTAAAAGCTAAATAATAAAAAAAAGCCCCTGAAGGAATTAGATTGCTTCACTGTACCCCTCTGGAGGATCTGCTTGAACTTGTTCATTGGTCTCTTCCACATTTACAGCTCCATTTATGCCAACATTGTACTGTTTTACTTTTTGTTTAGTAATTTCTTAGAAAAAACTGTAAGTAGAAGTTCTTTATCAAGTAAACTGTTCTGGTCAAAAGAGAAACTCAGACAGGTTTTAATTCAATAGTGTGTTCCTCATAACTGTCTAGAATCTAACAAGAAGAAAACATTCCACAAGAACTAACTATATACACATTATAGTGTAAACCTAGCACTCAGTATTTGGTGACAGTGCCATCTAGAGGCTCTTACATAATATTACAAAAATTATATACAAATTTGGAAGAGATTAACAGGCCTTTCCAGTACTTTGCATGGAAAAATATGCAGTCTGCTGTTCTCTTTACTCAGTAACTTGGTGACTTACCAGCAAAGGTAAGTATTTTATTTTATTTCCTTTTTTTTTTGACTGGAGGGTTGTAACCACTTTATTTCTATCCATTTTTCCTTACTGTTTTTCCATTTTTAAGTATTATCACTAGAGTGTTGAAATCATGTTGCTGCATCCGTCCAGCCTGTGTCTTTTTTTAGGAATTTAGCATTTTTTCCAACCACGGACGGTAAGTATTTTGGGGGGGAGGGGGCTATTTTTTTTAATTCTAAAAAAAGTTTTGCAGATGTCAGACTAACTGTTTTCTGTTACTGTTGCTCTAATTTCACGTAATTTTCAGCAGGTGTCTTTTGCAATGTTGTGCGGGCAGAGAAGGTGGTGCAGGCTTGATTGCTGGAGCAGAGGACAGTAGCACAGGAGACCTGTGAAGACAAGGAAAGATTATTTAGACTCTATTCAAGTACCCACTGTGGTGGTGGCCTCATAGTATAGCCATTGTTGACTTAAGCAATAAACTATGACAGGGTGTGGGTTATGCTGGGATTTACCCACTTGTGGTATAGTACAGTCATGAGGCCTCAAGATGAGTGACCAGGCCACACCAGAAGGGGTAAATCCCAGCATAACCCATGCCCTGGAGTGGTTTGTTGTGATTATACACTGTCCTCCTATATTTTCTGTTACAAAAAAGTAAATAAAAGTGTTTTCCTTTTTTTTTTATTTTCTTCAGTTTATCGCTGCACCAGAAAAAACAGCCCTGGGCTGCCATGGCTCTGGTTTTCCTGCACATGCATAGTACACACAGTTAACTCCTTGAAGTGCCAAATGTAGAAGACAAATGGCCAGAAAAACAACCCAGGTACTCACAGCCCCTGGCCAGTAGCCAAGTATAGAGCACTGCAAGCAGCCCTGTTCTCCAGCTACAGAAACTCTGGGAACACCAAGAACACCATCAGCAGATAAAGCAACTGTCCACTGGGGCATTGTCCAATGACAAAATTCCTGCACAGGAATGTGGTCAGATGAAAGGTATAAAGTACTAAATGTGGCAAACTCTGCCACAGAGTTTGGGATCCCCATATCTCATGGCAGCAGCCTCAGACACCCATGTCTCACAAACACTCATAGGACCAACTGCAACAACAAAGCCAGCTTTCCAGTTTAACACTGGAGTGTTGGCATGGTACAAGACAAATCAGAGGAAAACAGAAGACAAAAACAAGCAGCAAGCATGCCACAAACAGTATTGGGAAGAGTGCTTGTTCTGTGCTACAGATGGTGACTCCGACACTGTGGACATTTGAGTTAAGCACTAATGGAAGTAAAGGGTATACATTTTAGCACAGTCCAGATGTTGCAATCGCATTGGGGTTTAGTGGTGATTCAAGATGGTGGTTTTAATGTTTTGACTTTCAGGTGGCTTGAAATGATTTCTTTAAAGATCAAGTGCAAAGGTTTTTGCATATTGTTAACAAAGCTTGAATTCAAGCCCCTGTTAGAGATTGGCGAAGTGGACCCAATTTGCTCAATGAAGTGAATTGTGAAGCGAAAGTGAATTCGCGGAGTGCTTCACAATGTGAAGTTGAGTACTTCGTGTTATAATGGGTAACGTGAAGTCCATTGAAAACTTTGCCTCATTTCACCTTGTTTTTAAGCTCCAAAGGTGAATTTTACAGTAATTCATGGGATTTCAGGTCACATGGGCTCTAGATTGTTCTGCACAGCCTCAGCTTGAGGTAGTGTGTGTGTAGGAAGCTGTAGGAGACAGTCTGCTCTGAGAGCTCTCTGTGATTCAAATCTTCTAAAAGCTATTAAAAAAAAAACCCTTTTTAAGTATTTTTTTTGCTGAAACTTTGTTCATTGATTGTATGAAACCCTGCTGTGCTCATATCATCGAGTGTTTGTGCATGGATTTTGAATGTTAATGTATGACATTGAGTCTGTGTACTGAGAGACAGTGGAAGTGTGCTTTGGGGGAGGGGTGTATCTGTGGTGTAGGTAGATCAACTTGGAGAAAAATAATTTTTTTTCTGTTTTGGTGATTTTTTTCTTGTATAACTGTTAATATACACACAGTAATATTTTCAATAATTCTTGCCATTTTTTTGCTGATTGTTGTGATGCAGCAGTGCATAATTTTAGTTTGTTTAAAATATGTGGTTATATTACAGAAGTTTTCAGTTTGCTACACATTACTTAGTGTGTGTGTGAGTATGTGTGTGACATGTGTCATCAAATCAGACACCTTTTATTGTGCCACATAGTAATTTCAACAATGTGAACATGCTATCCGCTGCAGCTGTGTGATTTTTGTACTTCTTTGTGGTATCTTTTTTTTTTTTTTGCAATTTAAAATTTTATTGATTTAAAGCGCCAGTATCAACACTTACAGTAATACAGAGAGAAAGCATATAGACAGGAAAATACAAACTTATTGCAGATAAAACCTGCATAACAACCAGATAAAATAATTAAGTAAATACATACCAGGGAGGCGCCACCCACAATAAAAAAAGAAAAAACAAAACCCCTGCCTCTATCTCCCAATATAAAACTATAAAACAACCCCATCCCAATACCCTAACCCCCAACCCCTCTCAAGGTTACAATCACTACTAAATTGAAAAACACTCACACAGAAAGAGAGAAAAGGAAGAAGAAGTCAAGAATAGGCAGAAAAGACAAAGAAAGAGGAAAGCACAAATACATTGCTGTACCACAGTGCATTCAATTCGTATTTCCAAAATTACTTAGTAATAAGTCAAGACCCCCACTTAGTCATATATGCATTCGGTTTGCCTTGCATGTAGGCTATATGTTTCTCTAATTGCAACACTAGCATACATTCTCGGTGCCATTCCAACATAGAAGGAGATCCCATAGATGACCAATGCCTGAGAATTATTAACTTCATAACTGCAGTAATAAGTGAAACATGGGCTCTCCAAGCTTTCGGGGCCATGTCCAGAAAGATTAACAATAAACAAGTTTCCGGCGTGTTCATACTGAAGGAGCCAAGGATAGGACGAACAAGTCTGCTGATGTCCTCCCAAAGCGAGCGAATCTTCGGGCACTCCCACAGCATATGCAATAAGGAGCCCTCCCCAAAACCACAGCGCCAGCATGCTGGGGAGCACCGTGCCTTCCATCGGAATAAATATGAGGGAGTCAGATAGAGATGATGCATAATATTACATTGGACCATCCTAAGCCTATCTTGCTTGACATATTTATAAACAGAGTTCCATAGATTCTTCCAGAACTCTGGAGAATCCCCAATCCCCAGCTCTCTAGCCCAATAGTAACATACCCCAGAAGGAATTTTCTTGTCCCATTCTAAAATTTTTCCATAAATTTTGGAGACCGCATGGGATTGGGTTGCTACCTTCCAAAGTTCGTCCATACTAGAGGGATAATCATGCGAGGCCACGGACAGAAAAGGCCCTTGACAGACAGCCTTCTTAAGCTGCAACCATTTAAAGAAACAATTGTCTGCCACCCCAAAGGTCTGTTTCATATAGGCAAATGACCTAGGTACCTTCTGATCTAAAAAATCTGCTGCTGTGATATGACTAATCTGGGGCCAGAAAGAGGGAGATATTGGGAGACCCCCAATCTTAAAATGCATATTTTCAAAAATAGGCTAGTGTCTGAGATCCACCACTAAAAGCCTAGGTGCTGTTGTAATTGGAGAAAAGCCTTCAAGGACCATCCCATGGGATTGTTCTTGAAGGCCCTCGGGAAATTCATAGGGGAAAGGTATAATAATGACCGCAGCATACATGCCATGCCCTTAGCCAGGTCCGCCTCAATATCATACCAGAGAGGTCTATAGTCCATGGGCTGCACCTTCCTAATCCACCAGGCAAGTTTACTAACATGCTGGGCCAAATAAGCAAAGACCGAGGGCAGCCAAACCACCCTGTTTCTAGGGGCAGTCAAATTATTAAGCGACCTATGAATCGCTTCCCTTGTCCTATAAAGGAGACAAACAACTTCTGCAGCTTAGCAAACCATCTTTCCGGAGAAAACCCCAACATTCCCAACGGATACAGAAACCTGGGCAGGACATTCATTTTTAAAGATTTATCTTACCCCAGAGGTCAGAGCAATGGGCACACCTATTCAGATCCTCTGCTACCACTTGTGTAAGGGTTCCCAGATTCTCCTTAATCATCAAAGCCAAACTATTATTAATCTTAATGCCCAAGTATAATAAGGAACCAGATTCCCAACCTAAGCCTAAGGGTTGCAAATCATCTCTTATCACCCTCCGATTTAAAGGGAAAATCTTAGTTTTAGAGTGATTCAACTTATAACCCGACATCTTTGAGAAATAACTAATTTCCTCCAATATCGATGGGAGGGAAACACTTGGCTGCACCACATGCAAAAGGACATCATCAGCATAGGCTGAACAAACATAGGCTCTACTACCCACTTTGATCCCTTCGATCAGTGGGTTTCCCTGTAACCTACGTAGAAATGGCTCAATATAAATGTTAAATAAAAGCGGGGATAACGGGCATCCCTGTCTGGTGCCCCTTTCTAATCTAATAGCTTGTGAGAGGACTCCGTTACATTTCACCCTGGCAGATGGAAACGAATATAGTATTTTGACCCATTTTATAAACACCTCCGGCAAACCAAAGGCCGACATAGCAAGGAACAGGTAGGACCAGGAGACTCTGTCGAAAGCCTTTTCGGCGTCCAATGACAAGAGTACAGCAGGAACATCTGAGTCCCTAACCTCTGCCATAAGGTGCAACAATTTTCTCAGATGGTCCTGAGGCACCCTACCCCTCATAAAGCCCACCTGCTCCCTGCATATCAATTTATCCATCACTTTTGACAACCTGCCAGCTAGAATTTTCGCCAGTATTTTAACATCAGTATTTAACAGGGATATCGGACGATAGCTATTAAGATCAAGTGGGTCTTTGCCAGGCTTCAAAATTAGTGTGACTGTTGCCTTGAGAAAATTGGGATCCGAGACCCCGTGCCTGGGCCAGTACTCAAAAACTTCCAACAAAATAGGAGCTACCTGACTCGAGAAAGCCCTAAAAAAATTATTGGGATACCCATCAGGCCCCGGAGATTTGTCCGAGGCATCTGCTGGATAGCTTGACGGACCTCCACAAGAGTAATGGGAGCAGCTAGATAGTTGGCCTCATCCGTTGAAATTTTGGGAGACCCACAGAGGCTAAAAAGTTACAAATTTCCAATCTGATGACTCAACCCTGGAGTCCCGTGAATAAATTTTTGAAAAAAGCTCTAAAGGCCTCAGCCATCTCCATCGGTCTGAACATACTTGCTCACCCTGAGAGAGGCAAATTCCCTAATATGATCGCTAAATCCAATTGCTTTAATCAAGTGGCTAACAGCTTTCCTGCCCTTTCCCCTGACTCTAAGTATTGAAGTTTTGTACGGCGTAATGCAAGCTCCGCCTTTTGTTGAACCAACCCTGCAAATTGGGCCTGTAACTTATGCAGCCTGATCCTCTCAGAGTCGGGTGAATGTTGTGATATATTCAACTCCATTTGCTTAATCTGCATTAATAAGGAGTCTATCTCTTTTTTCTGGGTATGATTTCTCCTTGCAGCAATCTTAATTAACTCCCCCCTTATGGTACATTTTAAAGCAGCCCAAACCAGATCTTTTCGGGTCACTGAGTGCTGATTAACCAGCAAAAAAGTATCAATATGCTCACTAATTGTCTGCAATACAGACTGAGCTTTTAATAGTTGAGTGTTAAGCCTCCAGTGAGGGGAACGTCGAGCAGAAGTCAGGGAAGAGCAAGATATACTTACGGGGGCATGATCAGAAATCACTCTGACAGAAATATCTGCCTGGATTACCTCAGGGACTAGTAGGGCACTAACTAAAATATAATCTATCCTTGAATGGGACTTATGTACTGGGGAGTAAAAAGAATACTGACGTACTTTTGGATTCAAAATACGCCAGACATCCAAAAGGGCAGCACACTCCATAAGACCCTTTAACGCTCTCTGGGCAGGGGATAATCCCTTACGTCTATTGAATGTCCTGTCCAGGTCATTTTGGAGCACAAGGTTCCAGTCCCCCCCAATAATTATCGGTTGGTGTGAGCCAGCCAATATCCTAGATAATACCTCCGTATAAAAAAGGGGGGTATCCTCATAAGGACCATAGACTGAGCCCAGCAAAATTGTTTGCGAGGCTACCTGAGCCAGAACAAATATAAAGCGGCCTTCAGGGTCCCAGTGCTCTTCTAGTAGTTTAAAAGGAACACTCTTAGCTACTAGTATAACCACCCCAGCCCTTTTAGTTGATGCACCAGCTCCAAATACTTGAGCTACCCAGGTCCTCCTAAAACACTGCACATCACATCTGTTCAGGTGCGTTTCCTGAAGGAAAGCAATGTGCGCCCCCAAGTGATGCAAATGCCTTAAAATTACTTGTCGTTTAGTCCTATCCTTGGCTCCTTTTACATTCCAACTGATAAGTTTCAGAGTCTGAGTCATGTGAGAGTAAAATATAGGTTCACTGAGACCTATCATAACACCTAGACTGATTACCATCAGTGAGGCCCCATATTGACATAGGAACACCTCTAAGCCCGATGCATAGGGGACTCTCCAGTGATTTGTAACCTTGAGCATAACTAAAGCCCACCCCTAAAAACCCCAGGCCACCCAGCACCCACCTCCCTCCCCCAACCCAACACAAGTATATACACACCACTTCCTCCCACCTAAAGCACTTCCCCCAGTTCCAATGAACTGCCCTCCAACCTAACACTAGCCACATGATAAACATTCTATCAACCCTGAACCCCCAGCCACCACCCGGGAGCCCCCCCTCCACCATAATTAGTCAACATGAACTCAATCGACCCAACTGCAAGCAGTAGGCCTTAGAAAAATACATAGAACCAATGGAGGACCCTACTGCGAATAAAAGCACTCCACCAGTAGCACAAGTCCAATCGTTGACTGAACCAAACGATCACATGTGAGCCCTTGTCGAAGCACTGCAACCTCAGACCAGTTCAAGCTTCCCTGAAGTAACAGTCCAGATCATCCAGTCCAAACTCGCTAAGGTACGGGGGACCCCAACCAGACCACAGGCCCCGTCTCCAACAAGAATCCATCTTCGTAAAGCCAGACCACCCTGTAGAAAAAAGGGAGATAAAAAAAAAAAAAAAAAAAACAAGGAGAATACTGTCCATCTTCCAGCTGGGTAAGAGAAGTATTCCATTCTCCTCTAGTCTCCCTTTATAACCAGCAGGGGACCTCCAAATAAATCCACTTCTTCACAAGGAAAACTGGGCTCTTCCTGAAATATCCCATCAGTCCATAAGAACAGCAGGCCGAAAAACTCCACATCCCTCTGACTGAACCACCATGACCATCACACATACATGCCTGTACAATGTCACTTGAACAGGTCAGGGAGCAAACGTTGCAACTCCTGCTGAGCCTCAGAGCTAGTATCGAATGAGAGCCACTGTCCATCCAGCTTGACCATCAAAATAGCGGGTATCTCACCGGAAAGGTTTAGCAGCTGCCACCAGTTTAGCTACTATGGGATGTAGTTCTCGCCATTTCATCTTAACTGAATGAGGAAGATCCTGTATCACACGAATGCGTTTGCCCTCCCAGAGCAGGTCTTTTATGCCTTTGACTTTGTTCAGAATGTGCTGCTTATCCAGATAATTGAGAAACTTTATAATAAATGGCCTGGGAAGCTGATCTGACGTAGGAGGAGGCCGCAGGGCCCTATGCGCCCTCTCGATTATGTAATCCCCTCCACCTGGGGGAGAACCTGCGATCTTAATGCAGAGCCTTTGAATAAAAGTTATTGGAGCACTACCCTCTTCTTTTTCAGGGATACCAACTATCACAATATTATTGAGCCTGCTGCGCCCCTCCAAATCCTCCAGTTTATCCTCCAATTTCTTGAATCTCCTTTTTACCAGCACTAATTCAGTTTCCTGAGAGGCCAGCTTATTTTCAAGTGAAACCACCTTAGACTCCATATCCCCGACCCTAACCGATAGTGCATCCACTGATCTTTTGATTGTTTGGACGTCTTCAGCTACTGAGGCAATCGTTAACTGCAGCGGCCGCATAAGCTCCAGAAACCGCGCTTCCGATAGCGGGACGTCACCAGTCGGCAGGCTCGAAAGGCTAGCAGCCTGCTGTTTTACCCTCTTCACGGCCTTCTGTTTCTCCAGCATCTGAGGGGGCGAGGGCTTAGGCCATGCCTTCTTCACAAACTCATCCTTGCCGAACCCCACCGCTAACTCGCTCCGCCGCTTCCTCAATGTCTCCGCAGCTCTAAAAATAGGGAATTGTGCAGTAGGGAAATGATTGAGCCCCGAAATACAGCACTATTTACCCGGCGAACGGGAGAGCTCCTCGGGCGCGCTGTCTACGCTCGGGCTGACATCACGTGACCCCTTCTTTGTGGTATCTTTACTGGTACTAGTACTAGTGACTGTTACTGCAGCAGTGCAGTGCAGTACACTGCCCCCCCCCCGCAGCCTGCCCCAACAGGCAAAGGTATTATTTTCCAGATTTGAATTTCTGTGGTGAGCACTGGTTAGGTGTTGTGCCTTTGCATCTACATCTCTTCAATGTGCAGTGCAATCTTAATCTGTCTGTGCATTTGCATCTCTTTAGGGCCCAATTTCCATCTGTAACTTAAGTCACAGTTGTTTCTTTGGCTTCCCTTCAGAGTACTGGACTGGTGTGGTGCCTAATTCTGCATGAATATTGTACTGATTAATATGCTTTTTAAGTCAGGACCATCATCACAAGTCACTCGTGATACAAATCATGTTCTTCATCATCACGGTCATAAATGCAGTCACAAATAACGATTCATGATTACGTCATGAATCACAAGATTAATTTTTTTATTAGTTACTTGGATGTATTGTAAGCCTGTTTTGTAGTATGTCTCCAGGCTTCATCACCCTGCCATTGTACTCATCAATAAGTGTTTTTAAGTTGGTGAGTTTTGTGCTACAGATCATTGGGGAAGTACAGCCATAGGCATTCACATTCCCAATACAGTTGCATATTGGTTATCTCACACCGTCGACACCGAATCACATTATTCATCATCACGGTCACAAATCATGATTCACAGTCATGTCACGAATCACAACATTAATTTTTTTACTAGTTACTTGGATGTATTGTAAGCTTGTTTTGTAGTATGTCTCCAGGCTTCACCACCCCACCATTGTAGTCATTAATAAGAGTTTTTAAATTGGGGAGTTTTATGATACAGGCTTAGCTCATCAGGGAAGTACAGCCATAGGCATTCAGCTTCCTTCCTGGACAGCATGTGAGTTACAGTACTGTAAGTAGTGGTGGGCAAAGTGGCCTCAATTCGCTCCACAAGGTAATGCAGAATTTGTTGGCTGCTGTATCCTGTTCCACAGTTTAGGCTGCTGTACCCTGATGACACCCTTATCTTCTGGCCGAACAGTCGGGGCTGCTGCACCCTGCTGCCCTCTTTCCCCACCCTCACAGCCATGGCACCCTTTTGCCTCCTGTTCCTGTAGGAGGATGTAGCAGGGCACAGTGGTAGCAGGGGACAGAGGACATCATGGTGCAGAAGCCTTGAATGTTACCGTAGAAACATAGAATCTGTTGGCAGAAAAGGACCTCCTGGCCCACCTATTCTGCCTTAATATCCCTACCTACTGTGCCGCCATGGACCATAACTGATCTCCAGCCTTACCCCCCCCCCACGCTCCAGCCTTGTTACCAAGGTCCCCTTATTTGTATCCCATGCATGTCTGAAACCTGTTATAATTCTGGAACCCGTTACCTTTGCTGGAAGGCTATTCCAGGTGTCCACTGCCCTATATGGAAAGAAGTACTTCCTTGTATCCCCATAAGTCTTCCCCCCTCTAGCTACATATCATGCCCCCCTTGTCCTTGAACATCTCTTTCTCAGCAGAATTGAACCTTCCTGTACCTTACTGATACATTTGAGGCATTTGGATATTTCTATCAAGTCTCCCCTTTCCCTTCTCTCCTCTAGAAAGTACCTATTTAACTCCCTGAGTCTTTTCCCTTAGGCAACAGTTCCATCATCTCTTGTCTGGAGTACAAGTTTAAAATTCCTGCTACTCCACTGCTTACATGCGTGATGTATCTTACAACTGAGGCCTTAAGAGCTGGTGCCAAGTGAATTACTCCATACAGGTAAAGGGATACAGCTTCATCCCCAAGAAATGCAAACTGGGCATGTCACTGTATCAATCATTTAAAATAACGCAAATTTAGTTTCACAATCTTACTATGATGGAAGCAAATAAGATCAGCCAGCATGGTTAGCAAACAAATGAATTGATACCTCTGGATGAGTGCGGGGATTGGATACCAGCAAAACAAGTTTCTCAGTTTGCAAATGGTTGTAAGTTAAGCACTGAAACTTAACACAGAAGGAAAAGGCCCATAAAACACTATAGAGGAGGTCTCAGCTTACAAAAAAACAACAAAAGAGGCAGTACGTGGGATAGCTCAATTAAAGGAAAACTACATGTTAAAATCAGAAAAAGATATGCATTATTAACTTTGTTTGTGTTCTAACTTCATCACAATGTTTTTTATTTTTTTAATTTTTTCAGTTCTGGCTATGAGAGGAGTTTTTTTCTAACTCACACTAGCTGTTCTATGGCCCCTGGGGCTGCATTTCAGATTGTGTGTGTATGTGTATGTATATAAGCATGTCACTATTTAAAGTAGTTTTGTCTGCACTCCTGTTGCTATCCCTCAGTCCCTTTCAGTTTTTGCACCACTACCAAGTAGCAGAAATGTAGCAGTACTTTCTAGTTTGTTAGAGTAGACCATGAATGAAATAATATATGCAGAACTGGAATGGTTTATATAAACTAGTCTGGAAACATAATGGAGCACAGCTATTTATAAAACAAATCTGTGATTGCTCCTCAACGATGCTACTTTACACTCCCCCCCCACATAGCAAGGGACATGTTAATTTATCTCAGCAGCAGTTATTGTTGCCTGTAATCTGTATATAAACTGTGCCACTTTGCCTAAATCCCTGCTCCCCCCATTTTGATCGATTTGTTATTGACTTTTGATTCAGTTGCTTGTGTCTTGTGTAGAGGATGGTGCTGTAGACAAATCTAATCATTTTTTGCAGCTGTGGTCATCCATTGGCTAAGTAGGCTTTGTGATTGTGTTTATGTGATCTAATCCTTAGTATTTGGTTACTTTATTGATGTCTCCTATGGAGGGACTAAAAATGTGCAGGATAGTTTTATTAGCAAATTCAGAGAAATCGCAGAGGCACCAGACTTCGACTTTGGGTGGAGTTTTCCTTTAACTTCTCTCAAGCCAGAGGAAAGCCCCATAAAACACTATGGAGAAGGTTTCATCTTGCAAAAAAGACATTACTGGGGAGGGCTCAACTTAAGCACTGAAACTTAACAAACAAAGAAAAGGCCCATAAAACACTATGGAGGAGGTTTCAACTTGCAAAAAAAGGCTGTACTGGAAAGGGCTCAATTAACTTCTTAAGCCAGAAGAAAAATAGTGCTTTCCAGCTGCCATATACACACAAGCAGTGTAGTAATGAGGCTTCAGTGGAGGACACTATTTTTAACACTACCATGTTGTTTGGAAGGTAATTATGCAGGTAGTCCTTTTCTCAGAGCAAAACATCTGCAGGGCTACACCCACTGCAGCCGTAAAAATGAGAAATTACTCACTACAGATCAAAAATGATGCACAAGAAAGAGTGAGGAAAACCAAAATATAACACAAATCTACTGCTTAAACAAACACACTCCAGATCTTTCTGGGCTGGCTTGCTAACTTGCTTTACACAGTACACCTACCCTCCCCCCCACACCACTGCTTCACAGGCCGACAAAACAGAAACCACTACTTAAAAAAGTCAATAATCACACAAAAAATGAACAAAAAACCCACAAATCTAGCAGCCCAAGACCCTCTAGAACAATTTGATCAATATGGATTTAAAAAGCTCTGTTATATAAAATATTTTAGAAGTTTTTTTTTCCTCAGGCAAGCACACACAGAGTTCTCTTCTACTTTGTCTTCACAGTTAGAGCCAGGGTTCGATGTGTTTTTAGGATTCTAGTTTGGGTTGGCTTTGGCAGGGTATAGTTCAAGTTTGGTTCAGTTTGATTTGATAAGTAGAATTTTGAGTTCAAGTTCCGTTTGGTTCGAGCTTTTTTGTGTGTAAATTATCAGTTCAAGTTTGAGTTCAGGTTCTAATAAATTCACCCTACTGCCTCCATGTGGGTTCTCCTCATCTCACATGGTCTGGGTTCATGTGTGGTTCAGGTTCATCTGTTTTTTTGTTTATTTTTTCTTTGTAAGGTTCAAGTTCTGTTTGGATCGGGTGAAAATAGAAAAGTTAGAATTTGGTTCACAGATGAACCCTGGCTTTATTCACATCAATCCCCTGAAGACAGACTCTGTGTGGCATACAGAATGTTTCAGTGACATGTGACCTCCAATACCATAGTACATTGCAAACTTTGCATCTGCACCAAACTTTGTCAGCGATGTCACAGTTTCATGTTCTGGTAAGACTTGGTCTCTGTGCTAAACTCCACCAGTGAAGTTGCAACTTTGCATTTCTTGGCATTATACATTTTTCAAAATGTGGACTTTGACAGGCAGATTAATTGGTGAAATGTGACAAATTTTGCAAAATAATCCTCAGAGCAAAGTTTTCCAATTTCTCACATCACTATCCATTAGTCAGTAGGCTGGTAGGGGAAGGCAAACCCTCATGGTCTGAGCCAGACCTCTCTCCTCTCCACTCCTCAATAAGGGTTTCATTCTCATTATATTGGTCATCATTGTCATTGATGTTCTCCTCTGCCTCCTCCTCCTTCTTACTGGAGTCAGACTCCACCACATTATGGGTGAGCAGCAGGGGCAGTTGCCACCAAGACAGGCCTTGGCCACCAGCAGGGACAGTGTCCATGATAATAGAGTGAGCTGTTGAGATAACAGAAGGGAGAAATACTGCAGAGTAAAGTACATACAGAGTAAAAAACCCTAGCTCACAAAATATCACAATGAAAAGCTCTTACAATATAGTAAGATGCGTAAAACATTTTATTTAAATACATTGCACATTGTGGCAGCAGTGGAAAAAAGACTCAACGTTTTGCACAAATTATGTGTACGTCTTGTAATGTATTTAAATAAAATGCTTTAAGCATCTCTTACTATATTGTAAGAGATTTTCATTGATATATTTTGTGAGCTAGGGCTCTTTACTCTGTATGATTGGATTTTTTTTTTGCATTTGCCCTTGTACTACAAAGCTCCCTTTTGAGCTGTGTGGTGTTTCTAAGTAAGAGTAATGTACATACCTGTGTGCTGACCATGGCAGCATGCAAGCAGTTTAAAGTGCATCAACACCCATGCAACCTTTGCAATGCAGTGCCATACACCCCAGGTATTCTCCACTGCACACACCCCATCACCAGTGATCACACAGGTGACAATACACACATGTGGCACATTAGTGGATTTTCCCAGAGATGAAAGGCACACAGGATATCAGCAAACAGCCCAAACCTCTTAGAGACCACAATGAACACTCATGGGCTGCCCAGGTGCCCCATAGCAAATCCAACAAAGTTGACAACATGGGATATCAATAGTGGAGGGCCAGGGAGACACACATATGTGAATATTACATGTCAGTTTGATACACTAGTTCCTGGTGTTTACCATAACTATACCAGGGACTGACATTGGCCTTCTGTTTGGTCTATCCACCACTACAAACAGATATACCATTACAGACAGAGTATGCACCAGTAATGACCCTTGTGTGTGTTGGCCTGGGGTCCATGCCTTACATTCCATTCCCCCACACCGTGTCTGCATGTCTTGGACAGACAGAACCAATGCTCCATTTGCACACCCCAGCACCACTGGTGTACACACACACACACATACACACTCTCACCCAGTGCTCCCTCCTCAACCATTACCTCTCTCTTCACCTCCTGGACCTCTCTCTCTCTCTCTCCCATGGATATGGTTTTATGTGGTGACTTTAATTGCAACTGGCTAGGCCCTGGGCTGGGTTCTATTCACAATGCCCTACCTGACTTACATCTTTCCCAGTTCATTAGCGACCTTACCAGGCTTAACAATAAATCTGGTCACCATAGTCTTCTTGACTGGGTTCTTACTAACAACCCCCAGAACATTAAAGCCTCGGGCATTCTGCGTGATGCCTTGAGTGATCACTCTCCCACGTTTTTTGTCTGGAAGAATAATTTCCCAAATCCACCCCCAAAAATAGTGCTGTCTAGGGATATGCAAATAAAGCTGTTCTAAGTAAATGGGAGACCTGTTACAATGGCATCCATCACTTTGCTCTATCTAGGCCAAGGTGTACCCATTGCTGTGTGCTCTACACCGACCTCAGATGGCTCTCCCCCTCCTCTACTGGTCATGCATTGCTGACTGCTCCATTGACAAAATAATCAGAGAAGGCCTCCTCAAGTCTATTGCTTGCTGGTTTAAACCTTCCTCACAGACATACTCCTTGCACTCGGTGGACAATTCTGTACTTGATATTCCCAGATGCAATACTGGGATGGTCGAGTATGCCTTTGCAGTGCCTGGACCAAAACTCAGCAACGCTCTCCCTCAGAATCTGAAACACACTCAGTCCCACCAAATCTGCCTTAAAAACCATCTACAAATCAAGGACAAATTCTCTTGCCCCTAAACTACACAGAGTTCTGATCTGGCCCTTTCCTTTCCTTTCCCAAGACCACTTTAGCACTTCTGGGGCTTTCCTGATTCCAAGCTGACTGGTACCTAGTCAACAGTCTACCCAATGTCAACCTGGCCCTTGAATACTTTACTAATGTCTTCAGTTCTATAGTCAACCATCACGCATCCTTGGTTAAGCAGAGGTTAAAGGGGGCTTCTGCCCCTTGGCTCTCCAAGGATGTAAGAGCTCTCATGACTGTGCATGATGCTGCATGGAAGGTATACAAGAGCTATGTCATACCATCTGACTGGCAGGCCTACAGACAGCTTAGTAGCCAATGTAAGTCCAGGATCCACTCAGCCAAATGTACATATTTGTGTACCCTCCAAACCAATAACCTCCCTAACCCCAAAGAATTCTGGAGACATATAAACCCCCTACTTAGGAGCAAATCTGCTTCCTCACCCCACACCATACTCCTTAATGGTGCTGAGATCATGGAACCTGTCTCAGTTGCTACAGAATTTAATTTATCCTTCATGGACCTATCTAAGTATAATACTTTCCTCCCAACACATGCTCTACAGCCACCCTCCCCTACTTCCACTGATGGTAGTCTATCCTCCCTCCTTAAATTGGCCACCTGGAAAGAGGTTCTGCATTATCTCAGTTGCATCAAGGACACCTTCTCATCTGGGTTTGACACTTTAGAAACACGTTTTTTTAAACGGAGTGCCCTGCCATCGCTCCTCCTGTGCGCAAACTGATCAAGTCCTTTTGCTCAAGTACCTTTCCCAGTAAATGGAAAGCCACAATAGTCATCCCAATCCACAAAAGCAGTCCAAATTCATTGTTTAAAAACTACTGTCCCATCTCCATCCTTTGTCCCCTTGCTAAAATTCAAGATAAAATAATTCATGCCCAGCTTCAATCTTATCTTGAACTGAATGACTCTCTCTCTCTCTCCATGTTCCAGCACAGCTTCTAAAAATCACATAGTACCCACACCGCCCTCTTCACTGTTACATCTGACATCCTTAGCAGTATGGACAAAGGCCTTGTGACTGGTGCAATATTTGTTGACCTCAGCAAGGCATTTAACCTTGTTAATTATAATATCCTGTTGCATACATTACTCACCTTTGGATTTGACACCCTAGCTCTGAACTGGTTCACAAACTACCTTACTGGCCATACTCAATGTGTCAAATTGCCCAGCCAGACTTCCCTTTCAGTGCCATAAAGGATGGTGTCCCTAAGGACTCTATTCATGGTCTACTTCTGTTCTCTTAATTTATCAATGAGCTCCTACAACATGTTGGGGTGCATTGGTTCAATTACATGCCAATGATGCCTTCTTCTAGCAGTCCTCCTCTGACCATGCCATGTTAAACCATCTTCTCCAGCAGTATTTCCTGAACCTTGAGACTTGGTTTCTTAATAACCTCCTGGTGCTTAATACTAGGAAAACTAAATCTATGCTCTTCTTCCATCAGACCCCAAAGCCTCTTTCCCTGCCCCCACTGTTAATGTACTCCTCTCAGGGTGACCCTCTTGAAATGGTTCAGTTCTTTAAATATCTGGGCTTGACCTTGGACTCTCACCTCACCTTTGACGCCCATGTTTCCTTAGTTGTAAATAGCCTCCATCAGGAGCTCGGAATGCTGTACCGCCTCAAGCCCCATCTTACACCTGCCTCCTGCCTTGTCATTGACTCCTCCTCTCTACTTCCAGTTGTCTCCTATGGTGCCCCCAATCCTCCACTTCACTCAGGTCTCCCCCCTTAACCAGCTAAAACAGTCTTACCACAGGATAGTTAAATTTTCCCTTGGCACTAATGCCTGAGATCACCACTGCACTGTCCTTTGGCTCACTGGGCTGGCCTTCTTTTGAAGCCAGGCTGCAATTCCCCACCATCTGCCTGACTGTCAAACTTGTGCACACTTACATTCCTCCATGCCTCCTGCTCATCATTCAACATAATCCCATAACTAGACCTTTACGGCCTACTGGTTTATCTTTGCTTTCTATCCCTAAACCCCGTCTAGCAGTGGGTCAGTGTGCCTTCACCTTCTCAGGTCCCTCTCTTTGGATCTCTCTTCCCCTCCACTGTCATGACCTGTACCTCTGTTCACCTTTTCAAGCGTTCTTTCAAATCTCACCTTGCCTCCACTCAGCTGTGTACCTGCTCCTGTTGACCACTCCCCTTATCGCTCATCACTCTCCCTTCTCTTGCCCTCTTTCTGGATTCTTACCTGAGCTTGCTTATCCTTCCTTTATTTACTATGCTATGCTCTGTTGCTATGAAAGTTGCGCTTTGATTGTCTGCTTGGTCTCAGTTGTAAATAATTTCTCACTGTGCCTGTATACTCTGTATTCAATTATACCTAATTATACATATGCTTTGCTTAGTTATCATTCTCTGCCTTTTGTCCCTATACCAGTTTTGAAGATGTAACTAATTTGCTACCTGTTTGACATTTTGCTTTTTTATTATGTATGTTTTTGTAAAAGTGTCTGTGTACACTTACCATTCACAAATTTTATTGTATCACTGTTCCTCCCTTTGTAACCCTTTTCCCCGGGTCACCCCCAAAAAAGGGACATTCCATCTCACTGGGTCTACCCGGTTACCAAAATTCAAATAAATAAATAAATGTGGATATTCACATGGCTTGGCTAGTCTGATTGAGCTCTTCTATCCAACCCCATCACGCCGACCACCTCCACAGCACTGATTGTTGCTGCAACTACCTCCTCTGCTGGAGTTAGAGGGAGAGCTGTCTGCTGGCTACCACCCATGGTCCAGTAGTCCTGCCTTGCCTTTGACACCAGCCTCTTGGCCCAGATTTGTATATCTATGAGGCAGTTCCTCATGTCCTCAAGGGTTCTCTCTCTCTCTCCCCCACTACTGTGTTGACAGCCTCATTATGGCTTGACAGGCCACCCATGTTCAGTCCTGGACCCCCTCTTCTTACAGATGATGGCTTCATGGATGACATATTCATGGGCTAGGGTGATTAGCTCATCCTCTGATAACTTTATCTTTCTCTGTCTCTCAGAATAATTGTCCCTGTTAGAAACATGGAGAAACAGCAGCATTAATAATAATAATAAACTTTATTTTTCTGGTGACTTTCAAATACCAAGGCACCTAACAGTATTACAATCACAAGACACACATCTCAGCAACAAAGATTATATAAAATCACTTATATCATCAAACAGTTAATCACCAAATGCTTGGTGCCATAAAATGTTTTCAAAGCTTGCTTAAATCCCTCCATGGTCCCATAACCAACAGGGAATAGAATTCCAGAGGGTTGGGGCTGCATGCATAAATGCTCTGGCCCCAGAAGATTTCAAACACATACTTGGAATCTTTAGCAACCCCTCATCAGCTGAGCAGAGTGATCGCCTAGGGCAGTAAGGGACCAGAAGCTCTTTCAGTTAGTCTGGGCCCAGTCCGTGTAGGGCTTTAAAAGTCAGAAGACTGACTTTTAAGGTGATCCACCATTGTACTGGCAGCCAGTGCAGTCCATGTAGTACTGGTGAAATATGACAGGACCAGGACTATCCCATCAAAAGCCAGGCTGTCGCATTCTGCACTAGCTGCAGGCAACAGATTTCCACCCCTGGTAGCCCTAGGTAAAGGGAGTTACAATAATCTAAGCGTGAAGTCACAAAGGTGTGGATTAAAGTAGGAAGGTCGCTGGACAGAACAAGGTGCTTTATCCTGGAGATATTCCTCAGCTGGTAAAAGGAGGATTTGATGACAGCCAACACCTGGGAGTACAGGGTCAGCTCTTCATCAAAAATTACCCCCAGGTTTCGCACCTGTTCAGAGGTTGGGAGTGATGTGCCCCCAAGAAAAAGTCTGGAGAGTGAACCTGCCCCCAACCCCAACCCCCTGTCCGGTGACCCGGATTCACAACCAGCACCTTAGTCTTACCAGAGTTCAACTTCAGCCAACTGGAGTCCATCCACTCCTGGATTTCTGTGAGGCAGTTATTAAAGACCAAGAGAGTTCCATCCTGGTCGGGTGCAAAAGAAAGGTAGAGCTGGGTATCATCAGCATAGCAGTGAAACCTCAGCCCATACCTTCTTACAATGTCTCTGAGGGCAGTGTATACACCGTGAACAACATGGAGGACAGCACTGAACCCTGAGGTACCCCACATAACAGAGAAACTGGATCCAAGGAGTAAACCCCAGACACCACTCTCTGAGTTCTTCTGAGAACAATGTGAACCACCCAAGGACTGTACTTGACAGTCCACAGATAAACCTCAGATGGTCAAGCAGGACCCCATGATCCACAGTGTCAAACACTGATGAGAGATCTAGAAGAACCAACATGGAGCAGCTCTTCCAATCTCTAGCCATTAGGAGATCATTGAGCACCTGAACCAGTGCTGTCTCAGTACTATGTCTCTTTTTCAAAATCCAGACTGGAGAGGTTCATAGATGTCATGGATGGTCAAATGCTTCTCCAGCTGTGCAGCCACTACTTTCTCAATCACCTTCCCTAAAAAGGGGAGGTTAGAGATTGGTCTGTAGTTTGCAAGGCAGTCTCGGTTCAAAGAAGCTTTCTTCAAGAGTGGTGTCACCACTGCTTCTTTCAGGGAGCTTGGAAACTCACCTATTTCCAAGGAGCACCATACTATTCGAGCTAGAACCAGAGTGATGGAGTCAGTACAACCCAAAATCAAGGAAGTAGGTCCGGGGTCCAAACTACAGCAAGTAGGGTGCATACTCTGGACAATCCGCATGACATCTATGAACTCCAGTTGGTCGAAGGTACTTCAGGAAACCTGAGGAGCAGTGGTCTCACACTGATCCAAAGCAGTGCCCATAGAGTGTGCTGGTTGGAGTACCGCCTGATGTCAGCCACCTTAGTCACAAAGAATCTAACAAGTTCATTGCACTCTACTTGTGAAAAAGCTTTCTGGACTTGTAGACAGGCTGGGTTGCACCGTCTGTCCACAGTTCGGAACAGCTGAGTTGGTCGATTCTGAGCCATCGCAATCTCCCCGGACAGGAACTTTTCCTTCTTATGGGTGATTTCAGATTGTTAGACTTAATAATGGTCCATCAATCTAAGGTGGTTGGCATCAAGGGGGGATTTCTGCCAGCAACACTCTAACCTTTGTCCTAATCGCCACAACTCCCTCAGAGTCCCATCAACCATGGGGATCGAGGGCTAAGGGAGAGAGGAAAAACATGGATGGGAGCAATGACATCCAGGGCCACTGATATGGCTGAATTATAAGCCATAATGAGAGCCTCTGGGTCACTGTTTGCCACTGAGAGGGATGAGAGGTCGGGTACCACCACTAGGACTTGAGAACTTATATCTTGTAAAGGACGGTACCTGATCATCTCCACAGGGGTAGGCCTATGGAGGGCGGCACTAAAACTAAACCCCACAGTGTAGTGATCGGACCATCCAACTGGTTCCATCCCAAATCAGAGGCTTCAATCCACAGGAGGAAGACTAAGTCGAGAGTGACCATGTCTGTGAGTAGCAGTTGTAACTATTTGTGTGAGGCCCAGAGATGTCATCAACTGGAGGAAGTGCTGACCAAATTGTGAGAGTTCATCATCAATCAAGGCATTGAAGTCACCCAGGACCATCAGCCTGGCTGACTCAAATGTCGTGTCGACGATGAAGTTTCCTAGAGGAATCACTTCTCATCTCCAGGTGCCCGGTAGATGAGGGCGATCCGACAGCCTACATATGCTACTATGGTACACTCAAATGACTCAGTCTCCTCAACTGGTACACTCGTGAGGTTATGTTCGGTCTTGAAACAGACTGCAAACCCCCCCCCCAAAAGATCCAATCTTGGGTGGTGTATAACCGAATACCAGGCCGAAGTTACAGCCTCCAGAATGGGGCCAGAGTTCTTATGCAGCCAGATCTCGGTGATGCAAGCCAGGTCCACCATTTCAACAAGATCTGCAAAAATTGCAGTCTTGTTTCTAATGCATAACTGCATAACACTGCATAACATAACCCGAGTCGAGTGAACCTCTCTGGCCACCTGTCTACCACAATTGATAGTGCCCTTGGGTATGGAAACCAGACATGGCAGACCATGTTCCAGTTTCCATTTTGCCCCAGGGCATCTTCTGGATCTTACCACCCCAATGCAGTGACCCCTCTCATTCACCCTCTTCTGTTCGCACCCACCCACTCCCCTCCCTTCCCTATGCACAATACACAGCACACTTCAGTGCTAGTAAGTTCTAAACTGAAGTGGGGGGGAAAGGGTGGAGGGCATGGAGAGCAGAGGGTAAATAGCGCACAACTGTGGGGGCAGACCTCCAACACATTCTCGTGACCCAGACAACACTCCTCAACTATCCAATTATATACCACAAAGACAATACACAAAATATTATGAAATAAAGTAAAATACAAAATCTTACTAAAACCAAATAAATACCCTCTAAACCCAACCCCAAATAAATAAGTAACCATTACACAAATCTCTCTAATATCGTATTCTTAAAAGTAGATCAGAATAATAATAATTAACAAAATTCCAAATACAAAATATATAAACCAAACAACAAAAATCTTCACCACCCCAGGACCCTCTCACAGCCTCGAGAAGTGAACAAATCAATATTGCACACAAAATGCATGAAATAAATCAAAGCAAAACATCAAAATCATAAAACCAGTTGTTATAAACAGGCAGGGTTGGCTGTTAACTAAAAAGACTTTAGGGAGAAATACAAATTATCCAGTCCCAATGGTCCTCTCACCACTAGCAGAACTAAAGAATCCCCTCAGGAGCTCACACCCCCTGAGCAGACAGATGAAAAGGTCTTTAGAAATTTCTCCCAGAATAAAATCAATAATAATAATATCTTTATTTATTATGCGCCTTTCAGTTATCAAGGCACATTACAAAACTTAAAACAACAAATAAAAACAGCAATATATAAATACACAATAAAATCCAAGAATTAACCTTACTAATTACAGCATATCCTGCTCCATAAGTAGGTCTTCAAATGTTCCTCAGTCCTCAGGTACTCTCACTGCCAGAGCCTAGGGCCTAGGGAAGTACTGTACGGTACTCTCACTGTCAGCAGAATGATAGAGATAAAAAATCTGACCATGGCCCAAGATGAGAGGGCGAAGTCCTAGTAGTCCTCTTTAGAACCAGTCAACTCTGAAACCAGGGAGAGCCCCAAAAAATCTGAACTGGCAGCTGGCCCCAGGCCATAACAGCTACCATGGGTCCCCGTCAGAGCCCACCAACTGGTAGGTCCCCCGGTGGGCCCTAGGGATCAAAGCTGCAGCCAACAATTTCCCGGCAGATAAAAGCATAGACCCCCATGCTGCCACAGACTGATGCACAGTCCACCCGACAGATCGGGCCAACTCCACCCAGCTCCAAATCAAGCTGCTGATGTCCCCAAATCTGCTGCCACTGGTCCAACAGCAAGTTCCACCACACTCCAACGCCAAGCTCCAAAAATCCAGCATCCAAGCCCTTCCTAGTACTCCACAGAATCCTCATACAGCTCCACCTCCCCAGTCCATGCAAAACATACAACCTCAGGCACTCAAATGGGGCATTCAAAGTCAAAGTACAGGATAAGTCAGTCGACAACAAAGGGCAGAATCCAGTCACCATCAGCACAAACAATAATAGGGCCAGTTAATACAACCCCAATGTTCGCTTCAGGTGCATCTGGATCACAACCCAACACCCCTGTAATGCTATCAAGCTCACCACCCTCCTTGGCAGGTACGGAGCAAATGAAAGGTGGCAGACAATCCGTTCGTTCCACTGTTCTAACAGTTCAAGCTGACCACAGAACAAAATAAGTAAAGGCAAAAAGCAAAGAAGCTAGCAGAAAAATGATAAAAGAATTAAAAAATTTAACTGCAAACAAAAGACTACAGAGCAGCCAACGGCACACCCATTGAGCAGTGCATACACACAAAAGAGCACATAGAAAAGGTACAGTGTTGTGCAGGCCTCACTGCCCTCTAGGTGAAAAATGTACATGTCCCTGCATTGCTGGTCCCTACACACAAGTTGCCTGCCTATCACAGACCTTGGCCATGTGCGCACACACAGCAATAGTGTAGCCCAGATGCAGCATAAACACAGTTCTATGATCACCCGCATCCCTTTTCTAGGCCACTCCACAATGCGCTTACCTCTAGCTGCCCACAGTTCCTCTGCAGAATCTGAATGGTGCACTTTGCTCCTTTTTTATGCTCCAGGTGCATTGAGGCTTGCAAATGAATGAATACATTCCAGTTATGACATGTAAATGCTGAATTTGCCTTCTGACTGTGAAATTATCTCGTTTGCCTACCCTTGTTGAATATTAGTTTTGCCCCATGCGCTTTCGTATTAGTGTTAACACTAGCACTAACATAAAGCTAGCACTACAGCCATATGTAATACCTACATGATGGCACATGTCTGTAGCGACATCATGGTATAGTGCCTGCACACTATGATGATGCTATGGCATTGCACAAGTGCTGTGCAGGCTTGTGCATGTGCACCATGCGCACTTACCACTACATAGCTGCTGCATGTGGAATGCCTTTCCACTGGAAGCATGCATAGTGCTGCGCTAACTGACATTAGTGCAGAGCAAACACCAGAATCTATAGCACAAATGGAGGGACAGTACCAGAGGGTGAAGACTGGAATCATTGGAAGCACTGCCACTACCATGATTGACAGGAGGAGGACTGTGCTGTAGAGGGACACAAGCTGGCCTGCCACAGAGCTGGACAACCTGGTGAACCTGGTAATGGCCAGAGAGGAATTGCTCCCAGGAGAGAGGCCAGATGCAGACAAGCCCAGGTGTGAAGTGTGGGCTTCTGAGGGTAGGCCCCTTACATTCTGCAGATGGGTCACCCACACCAGTGACCAAGCTAGACACCAGTACAATGGTCTGAGCCAGAGGGAGCCATGCCATCTACAGTAACTATGGGCAGTGGTATCAAGTGGCACAGTGTCAAGGTCAGGTGAGTAGCCAGGGAAGAGTACACAATGGGGGGGGGTATTAACAACTACAAAAATGGAAAGGGACCTGGGGCAGTCATATCAGATGACCTAAAGGTAGTTAAGCAATGTGAGAAGGCAGTAAGGAGGCCTGGAGGATACTGGGATGCATAGTCAGAGGTATCACCAGTAGAAAACAGGAAGTTGTTATCTCTCTGTACAGACAGTTGGCAAGGTCCCATCTGGAGTATCAGGTGCAATTCTGGAGACTCCATCTCCACAAGGACATAGACAGAATGGAAGCAGTCCAGAGGAGGACAACTAAAATTGTTCAGGGTCTGCACCAGAAGCCATACAAAGAGAGAGACTAAAAGAGCTTAATATGTATACCCTTGAGGAGAGGAGGGAGGGGTACCTGATAGAAACTTTCAAGTATCTCAAGGGAATCAACAAAGTCCAAGAGGGTGACATCTTTCAGAAAAAGAGATGTGCAAGAACAACGGAGGACAATTTGAAGATAGAGGGGGGATGGCTCAGGGGAAACGTGAGAAAGTATTTTATCACTGAGAAAGTGGAGGAAGCATGGAATGGCCTTCCTGAGGAGGTTGTGGGGTCAAAAACGGTTGGGGAATTTAAGAATGCATGGGACAGACATAAGGCAATTCTAGCGGGGGGTAGGAAGAAGTAGGCTGTTGGTTAACTAGGATCTGCAGCCTATCTAATAGGTAGGGAAATGGTCAGACTAGGTGGGCCAAGTGGTCCTTATCTGCCATCAAAGACTACTGTATATTTCTATGCTTCTATGTTCTGTATATGGTTTGGGTTGCGACCTGTGTGCAGTAATGTTTCACTGCTAAGAGACCACTGTGTTTTTGTTCTTGGGGGCTGTGCACAGTACCTGTGTGTGTCCCTGTTGTGCCCCCTCTGTTTTACCTGCACCAGTGTATAGCCTGCTCTTACTAATGCAGGTGTATAGGACCATTGTCCCAATACATGTACCTGGTGCCCTGTACATTACTTAATCCACTTGGAATCAATGAGAAATGCACCTGCCATGGCACCAAAGGTGTGTGGTTACACAGTGACATGGTTGCAGTGTCAGGGTGGATGTTTCTGTCATGTGAGATATAGTCTACATGTAGCAATGGTGGCATGTAGACCCACATGTACCCAATGGCACCACGCAGAGGCCACTGTCTGATCCCTGTACATTGTCCATGTTCTGTATCATGTGTACTGATCACATATTACATGTAATGCATAGTCTAATATTATATAACTCAGGGTGTGTCTCTCTTGGACTGACTCTCATGTTGAGCTACACCTACAGTACCATGCCTCTCCTACAGTTGCACAGGTATGCTTCCTGTGCCCTGTTGTATGCGACCTGTGGCAATATGCATTTTACTGCATGCTATGAGATGTCCATAGCCTGTAGCTGACATGTGTGGGTGTGTCAGACAGGGGTGGTGAGGATGGCAAGATGTGGACACTACACAACCTTTTGTACACAGTGCTAGGCCATAGTAACAACAGTGGAATGTAGCATTCCTGCTTTGTATGGACCCTGGCTCACCTGTCTGTGTGAGGTGCCACTGCTGTGCACAATGTTAGGATGTGGCCCTGCACAGTCCAGTTCATCCACGCTATGAACATCTGGCTGTTGGTGCACAGTACCGGTATATAGGCATGTGAAATGTACAGGGTTTATGGTACTGTGCCATGCATTCCACTACATGCTATTACTCTTGTCTCATTTGTCTTCCTCCATAGATGCCAGGGCTCAGAAGGCACAGGCCAGAGCCTGATGGTACCAACCAGGCATCTAGGAGCCCCAGAAGGAGGAGGGGATCACCAGGACATGATGAGGCCCAGCATGGTCGTCAATCTGAGGGATGTTCCTTGGCACATGTCCATGTAAATACCATGCATTTTGTGTTTAACCTTCTGGGCCGCATGTCTGCACTCTATGCTGCATTCTTCTGATGTTGGAAGTGGATATCCATGTGTGTCTTGGCAGGATGCATGTTGGGGCAGCACCCATGCAGTTGTGTTTGGTGACACTCGCCAGGCCCTTGGGAAATTGTCCCACCACCAACACTGTGGTGTGTCAGAGTCTGTGTAGTCTACTGCTGTGCACATTCTTGCAGCAAGTATGCTGTTCTGTCTGTGTACTGTGCCTTTGCATGCATTACACCATGGGGTGGCATGTCCCCTGTGCTGCTAACCTCATACACCAGAGCCTTTGTGGTGATGGGCACAGCCCCAGGTGGTATGCCTGTCATTCTTGTCAGTCACATCTGTTGTGCATATCTGTCTGGTGGTGGTAGGCACTGGTCATTGTTGTACCTGCACACTACTGTGATATACCATGTGCCCCATATGGTACCCGTGGCAATATGAACACATTTGTGCCAG
Source organism: Neoceratodus forsteri (assembly GCA_016271365.2). Classification (NCBI taxonomy): domain Eukaryota; kingdom Metazoa; phylum Chordata; order Ceratodontiformes; family Ceratodontidae; genus Neoceratodus; species Neoceratodus forsteri. The sequence goes on from CM028129.1 coordinate 468,654,079, forward strand.
CACCTGTGCCATCTGCAGAGTGTCCAGTCATTGTATCACAGCAGAGTTGGGATTATGTGGCATGGGGTAGGTGGTGGGGGACATTGGTGGGCATTGCATGTACCTTACCATATATGATTGGCATTGTGATACATAATTGGTAGTGTCTAACCAACACTGTGATGTCTAGTGTATGCTTATTGCACTGTAATTGGGCAGGACAATGCATACATTCACACTCAGCGGTGTCTTTGCAGGGCCACTGTCCTGTGGTGGCTTTGTATGAGTGGCAAACCACTACTTAGGGTGGGGCCATCATCTGTTGGGATGAGAGGTGCCACCAGGCAGCTCAGTATATCACACCTGTATCATGCAGACAAGGTATGATGTATAAGGGGCCCATTTATGTACAACAATGCTGCATTTGTGTGTTACCTCAGCTGCTGCACACAGTGATGCATGCTGGCACCATCCATATATTGCTGTGATGTGGGTGATATGTGTATACCTTGGCCTGCCCTTGTAGCTGATAATGGTGGCCTATGCATGTTTGTTGTCATGCACACCTGTGTTGGTCTGTGTGCTGGATGGCTGGTGTGCAGGGTGCTGGGTGTGTGGGTACAGCTCAAAGCCCCTCGGATCATGACGTGAAGTATCACATGCTGGTTTGGCACTGCTGTTGCTTGTGCTGCATTTCCACTTCTGGCATGCTTGCTGGTGTCGCATGTCCCTTGTACAGTTCAGTCATAATCCGTTACAGCACAGCACACTCATTGTGTGTGCAGTCCTCTGCTGTTTGGGTTCACAGTGCTGTCTCTGTTATGTCACACACATTCCATTGTGGGTGTTGACTCCTTGTACCTATGTTTGGCATGGTGGCCCATGTGTTCACTGGTTGTAAATCTGTTATGCATGTCATGCCACTTCAGTATCCCTAGTCCTAGTCCTGTGTGCACAGCTGGTTGAGTTTAGTATATTTTTTTCCATAGGTGCCCAGAGGGATGCAGGAGCCCACAGGGTGTCAGAGCGATGCCGCCCTGAATGAGGACCAGGTCAACCTTCTCCAGAGACAGATCTGCCTGCTGAGGTTCCTTCTGTGGGTGGTAGGTTCCTGCACCCACATGATTACCAGCTGCACCCATGCTGTTGAAGGCCTGCCAGCAACATTGGTGTAGGAACTGCACTAGCAACTGCAGCCACCACCTGCCGCTCCTTAAGGGGATAGAGGACTGTTGAACTTTACTGACAGTCATGTGACCTCTTCCTGTTTTTCATGGATGGCTTGCTTTTTTTTTTATTTTCATAGGTGGATTGCCCCTTTTTTATTTTATAGACTGGTGGACTTTGGTTTGTTTTCATTGGCAGGTTGCCCTTTTTTTTGTTTTCCTGGTGAGTGGGCTTTTGTTTTTTTTTTCATGGACGGGTTGCCCTTTTTTGTTTTCATGAGTGGGTGGGCTTTTCTTTTCCAGGACCAGTGCACTTTTGTTTTGTTTTCATGGGCATATGCCCTTTATCTTTTTTTCTCTCCCCCTTTATACAAGTAATTGCCCTTTTTTTAATGTATAAAGTTTTATTAGGTATTTTCTTTTGACATACAACTGTACACTTCACAGTTTTATAATGGATACAACAACATAGCCAGGTCAAGGATATAGATTACCAGTATGACAAGCAATAGACATATATCTGCTTTATAGACTTGAGCTCCCATCGCTATCAGCATATTAATTAGTAAAGAAAGAAACAATCCATTAACAGGTATTTTATACACCCTAGCCAATCAGATAGAAACTGTCAATGCTTCCATTTCTATCTTCAGCTTCCTTTCAGCTGTGAATAACTAGATCAAAAAGGGGGTGGGAGACGAGATCACAGCATTTCTTGGTGACCAGCTCTATTTGGGTAATATTCAGAGAGGGTTTTCTGGCTGTTTCGGGATGTTCAAGAACTCAGACTGGAGGTAGTGTCCCCATTTAGCGTGTTATAGCTGCATGTTTGACCCTTGCAAGGAGGAAAGCCTTTCAAACAGAGAAAGGCGAGCCACAGCTGCATGCCACATAGTCCTGCTAGGTATTAAGGGCTGTCTCCAGTGCATAAGTAGAAGGCGCTTGGCCTCCAATGTGGAGGATAGGGCCCAATGCTGCAGGGGTTTAGAGAGGGTTGCCATCTGACTTGTGTCCCCCAGAAGAACTAGGGAGGCAGTCAGAGTAATTGTGCCACCCAGCACCTGTAGCAGGTCTGTAGCCACCATATCCCAGAATCCCATAAGGGAGGGACAGGACCAAAGTATATGTGCAGTACGGACATCTGGCTGTGAGCAGCGCAGCATCAGCTATGGTTAAGTAGACCCCTCCTATGCAGAATCTCTGGGGTATGGTACCAAAACAGTAATATTTTCAGTCGTATGAAACGACTATTGGTATCTCTGTAAGAGTAATAAATGCTTTTGTAGTAGGACAGCCATTGCTTCTCAGAGATTGATATCCCTAATAGTATTTCCCATTGTATTCTACATTTCTGCATTGGGTTAGGTTGCGAATCCCTCCATGTACTATTGAAACACCCCATAAGGCCTCTTCGAGTATCTAGACAGTGGAGGTCAGTTAGCCAATGCCACTGTGTGCTATCCATATTTTTTGTAAGAAGGGGTGTTAGGGCACTGCGAATCTGTAAATAGCACCAAAAATCCTTGTTTGGTAGGGCATACTTGTTCTGCAGCTGTTCAAATGAGAGCAGATGTTTGGTCCCACGAATAACTAAATCCTGGACAGTTTGAATACCCTGTTGCTGCCACTTCGGCCAGCTTACCCCCACTCCATCAATCTGAGTGAGATTGTTGTGCCATATAGGGGCAAACTGTAATGGGGGAAACCATTCCTGCTTTGGTGTGTGCGATTTGGTGAATAGTAACTTCCAGGCTTTGGCAGTATAAGAGATAATGGGGGGGAGTTGTGGATCCGTTTTTGAACTAGGCATCAGGAGAGTATATAATGTGGTGGGACCTACCAAGGCAGTTTCCAACCAAATCCATAGAGGGGTTGCCCGGTCTTGTGTCACCAACCACCTGGTGGCATGAGCTGCCATACAAGTTAAATGATATCCATAAAACCAGGGTACACTAAAGCCCCCCTTAGTCCAATGCGCTCTAATTTTTTGCCTACTCCATCTTGGTGGATTAGAGTCCTAGATAAATTTGGAGGCCAGTTTTTCCAGTGATTGGAAAAGTTTTTTTAAATAGGGGGATGGGTAGGCTGTTCAGAAGAAACAGTACCCGTGGTAGTAACAAAATACGAACTGTGGCTACCCTTCCAGGGAGGGACAATTTGAGTTTGCTCCACGTCTCTTCTTCCACAGTCAACTGGGTATACAGAGGAGAAAAGTTAACCATTTTAAGAGCTTCCCATTTAAAGGGTATTTGGATCCCTAGGTAATTGAAACTGTGGTCTGCCCAGGAAAGGTTAGTACCCTGTAGACACTCCTTTGTGCAGTGGGAGTTTAACGGTGCCAAAATGGTCTTTTTTTGGTTATTCTTGAGACCTGAGAGTGTGGCAAACTCCTCCAAAAGCAGAAGTGCTTCAGGGATTGCTTGCCAGATATTGGTTAGGGTCAATAAGAGGTCATCTGCATATGCCATAGCCACATATGAATGCCCCTTACTTTCGATGCCTCGTAGTAATGGATCTGCAGCCAGCACCCATATAAGCAGATCCAGAGCAATTAAAAACAGGAGAGGAGAGAGCGGGCGACCTTGCCTGGTACTTCTATGCAGAGGGAAAGAAGAGGAAATATCACTATTAGTGAGGATAGCCGCCATGGGAGAGGCATACAAAGTGTGTATCCATTGTTTAAAATATGGGCCGAAACCAAACACCCTTAAGGTTTTGTGTAGGTAATTCCATTCTAGAGAGTCAAATGCCTTAGCAAAATCTATGGCCAAGGCTGCCATGGGGTGGGGAGATTTAGACGCAAGCCACTTAAGTCCTAGTAACAGGTGTGTGTTGTCTACCCCTGTCTTTCCTCTCATAAAGGCAGCCTGTGCAGGGTGAATGATAGAGGGAAGTACCAAGCTCAGTCTAGTAGCGAGCACCTTTGCCAGAATCATAGTGTCAACAGGTAATAGTGATATTGGCCTAAAATTCACACAATCTAGAGGATCGGATAACTTTTTTGGTAGAAGAGTGATGAGGCATCCCTCATGGATGGAGGGAAGATAGTCTTATTGTGCGAGTCCTGGAGGTCTATTTGGAGAGGGGGGAGGATGTCTGAACCTAATGCTTGGTATAGCTCAACAGACATGCCATCCGGGCCAGGGGCATTCCCACGTGCCATTTTTGTTAGTGCCAACCGTATTTCTTCTCAGGATACTGGTGATTCCAATTGAGTCACTTGCTCAGTTGACAGGGATGGGAGTTGCACTAGCTTCTGGCCCAGGTCTGTGGGATTGATCGTGGAGTGAGATTGGTACAAGGATTCATAAAATAACTGCATAGTTTGATTCACCTCTTTTGAGGTATTGACTATTGACCCCGATGAGGTGTGGAGAGTATGTATCCATGTGGCTGCTTGCTGTTTACATAGGCGATAGGCCAGGAGCTTTCCTGATCTCTCACCATTGGCCAAAAACTCTTGTTTGGATCGAAGGAGAAGCCACTCAGCTTTTTGATGTAGTATTACATTGATCTGATATTTAAGATTAAGTATTCTGCGATATATGCCACTATCCACGTTTGCTTGAGGGGCAGATTTAAACCTTTGTTCCAAGCCGGTTAGTTCAGCCTGCATGGAGGCAAGATTGGCCTTTCGTGCCTTATCCCAGGAAGCTGCAAAGGCAATGATGCGCCCCCGCATAATTACTTTAAAAGCATCCCAAACCATGCTAGGAGATACTTCGCAGTCTGAGTTTAATGAGAAATACTCCTTCGTGACAGAAGATAGCATTCGCTTAAAGTCTGGGTCCTTGAGTAGCAGTGAGTTACAACGCCACCGAACTTTATGACTAGGTTGTTTGGAGGGGAGATATGAGAGCCAAATCAGGGAATGGTCCGATATCAGTATCGAGATGATCCCAGTGCTGGTGATACCTCTACCAGCTAGGTCATTCACCAGCCAGAAGTCTATACGACTGTGAATTTGGTGTGGGGTGGAAATGAAAGTATAATCTCTGTTGGTGGGATGCTCCATGCACCAGGCATCTACCAGGGCCCACTCCTCCTGGAACTCAGTAGGGGATTGTCTCGACTTAGTGGTGGTATGAGGGATAGGTGTGGACTTATCTAAAAATATATCCTCCACTAGGTTAAAATCACCTCCTAACATGATGGGAAGGGGGGACCATCTGTTTGTAATTCTGAGATTGCCTAACTCACTACCAGGAAAAAATCAGTATGCTCACTGCTAGAGGCATATACGTTACCCAAAATCAGGGCTCCCTCCGGTGAAGTTATTCGCACAACCAGCCACCTGCCTTGACTATCTTTCTTTACACCATCAATTTTCCAGGCAGAGGTCCGGCGAATCAAAATGGCTACCCCTTGGATTTTTTAGGAGCGGAATTCGCCGCTATTTCTCCTACCCATGATTTCTTCAGTCATGTATTAGAGTTAGCCAGGAGATGTGTTTCTTGAAGCAGAGCTACTTCTGCTTTCAGGGACCTTAAATGCTGCACAACCTTTGTTCTTTTGATTGGGTGGTTGAGCCCCTTGACATTCCAGGATACCCATCTGTAAGCCTGGGATGGGGGAGGGTTCAACATCATTTCTTCCCTCAGTAAGAAAGGAGAAAGTGTACTTGCCGCTGAGTCTAGAGGGTAGAGGAAGACTTTGGTGGAGTTTAGTGTTGTAATACTGTACCCTACACAAAACAACACAGTCCAACCAAGAAATAGGATAAGCAGGGGGTGGAAGCATCGCCAGAATCCGGCAACACCTTGACCTTGGAATCTAAAGTACTGTTATGATAAGAAAGGGAAAGAAAACAGTTTAATTAGTTACAAAGATAACAAACCAACAGTCAACTGACTTACTATGAAACAGGTAAGTGTCCCTAAAACTGGACACTGTGGTGTATCTTATCTATGAGAATGGAGATCACTGCAAAAGAGGGTTATGATATCACCCTACAGCTATGCTAGCTCCAGCACTCAGAAGGGGTTGTGTAACATGCGTTATCACTTAAGCAGAGCTAGCCCTTGCTGAGTGAACATCCATGGTCGGTTGCTTCGACTCCATGGGGGGGAGGGAGATGTACCAGCTATTCTCTGCTCCGTAATATGTATGAGGGTACCCATAGTGAGCACAGCAACAGCTGAACAGGGGATGTAAGGGGGGTGGGGAGGTGGGGACATCCACCTTCTAGTTATTACTAAAACCATAATGCCATATTCTCTGCACTAGAAAAATAGTAACAGTACTAACAGTCTACAACAACAACAGGATGAACTTGCAGCCTGAACGTAGATGGGAAGGGGGGAAGCCAATCATCTCTTTATAATTTAGACAACAGAATAGTGGAAGCACCGCATATCCTGAACTAATAACGAGCTGTCCTTGAACCCTAAGTGCGCATAGTGAAAGGTATTATCAGCTACCTGCAAGGCACAAAATGTTGAGGGGGAGGGATAAGGAGAAGATAACCTGGGGCAATAACACAATTGCACAGGTTCCTCTGATATACTCCAGAGCACCATGCACCAGCTGCCCCTCACACAACCATAAAAGATTAAGCAAGAGGGGAGGGGTGTAATGAACAAAGGGGGAGGGATGGGCAGGTATCGCAAGGCACAGTGGTGTGTTCCTCTAACAGCTATGAGCCACTTCAAGCGTTCAGTCCTTCGGCCAGCTCGGGTGGTCCCCAAGGGAGAGTCCCATGATCAGAAGAATCCTGCCCTAAACCGCCACATAGGAAAGGAGGCCAGGTTTCACTCATCATAATTCCACCACTGTTTCCAGTAGTGTAGCATCCGGAAGATCCCCCCAGTCCCCTGTGACCTGTGTTTCCATTGCAGATCCAATAGAGGTATCCAAGTCTTTTGATTCAGATGCAATAGGTGAATGGCCCCTTGAAATTTTTGCAGAAGGGTCTTTACAGGGCAAGTGCAGGGGTCCACTTCTTGCTCATTGCCTGGATTTAGAAAAAGACATATCTGATCTTTGTGGCAGAGAGATAGGCTGGGTTGTTTGTGCCGAGATTAATTTCTGCATTTGATTGCTGCCTCTTCTGTGGGGGGGTGTCAGAAGGTTGCATCGGTCCAGTTGGTATTATGCCCCTATAGATGTCACAACCAACAGAAAGGTTCCTAGAAGGAGGCGGAATCACATGAGGCTCCCAAAGCTTTCTGGGTGGTGTAGTTTGAATATGTAGACCAGGCTAGATCCGAGCCATCCACTGTTACAATTCCCCTGGGTGATCTACAATGATCTTATGCCCTCCTTTGCTGACATAAAGTCTGGTAAGATTCTTGAACCTAAAATGGAAATCATTTTGATATAAAACTTGTTTGATAGGACTAAAAGCTCTTCTCTTTGCTGCTGTCTCACGTGCAAAGTCTCTATATTTGTATAGGCGTTCCTTGCCATTGCTGCTCTCCAATGTCTCTAGCCACCCTCAAAATCCTCTCCTTAGTCGAATAACGAAGCAAATATGCCACGATAGGGCAGGGATGATCAGATTGCTTGGTGTGTCGAGCGGCCACTCTCTGGGCCCTTTCAACTTCAATGGAACCCTGCCATATTTCCCCCAGTATTAGAGGGATATTGTGGTTTAAAAACTTCTCCATAGCCTGTCCTTCCACCTCCTTGGGCAGCCCAATAATCCACAGATTATTGCGGCGATTCCTATTTTCATGGTATTCTGCTCTGCTTCTTAGTGCTGCAAGGTGCTCCTCATGTTGTTGCAGCTTGTGCCATATTTGAGTCTGATAGTCTTCACAGATTTCTGCTTTTTGCTCAAGTACATTGACCTTATCCTAAAGTTGCTGGACTTCTGTAGCTATGCTTATCAGGGATAAGTTGCCCATCCACCCTGGAAATTAAAGCCTCCAACAGGTGAGTAATATGCTGCAAAGATTCTTCTATGACGAGAGGCTTGTCAGAATTTAAAGATGTTGCATTTGATGGTGTGGTAGAAACTGGAGAACTCATATTTGCTAGGTGGGAGAAAACAGGGCTGTCCACAAGCGAGCCGTCCTCCTGCTTGGTTTCTCTGCAGTGCCCAATTACAGTCACTGATATTCATTGCAGAGTGTAGTATGGCTGTGGTTGCAATTAGGGCCTATGTGGCCTCCCAGCAGTCAGAAAGATCCAGGACACACAGCACCAAATGTCGGTACGCAATCTCGCCTCATAATCCACTTAAATTACACGCCGCCCCAAAGGTAAGAATGTCACCCGTTCATAAAGTCACTTTGATGATCAGGGCTCCACGGTATCATGGCACTCGAGCACAGATGAACACTTTTTAGGCAGGAGCTCTCCTTCAAGGCTGCCATCTTCCTAGTGGCCAGACTACGCCCCCAAGTAATTGCCCTTTTTCTTTTGCCGCCCCCTTATACAGGCAGTTTTCCTTTTTCATTTGTTTTATCCCCTTTCATTCCAATGATAGCCATTTTTCTTTTGTTCCTCCCCCTTTTATATGGGTGGTTGCCCTTTTTCTGTTGTCCCCCCCCTTTATATGAATGGTTGCTCTTAGTGGGACTGTCTCCTACTAAGTGAGCCAGGAATGTATGCCCTAAGAAGCACATCCTACATCACATTATGTATCCCCAATGCTTCCTCTCGCTATGGCAGAGTGGCCATTAGTTTCCTGTTGCCAATATTGTGGAACAAAGTACAAAAATTATTGAAATTAAGCTGCCTCCACAGTATGAATGCCTTTAAATCTCTATATGCTCGGTATGTGTGTGAGCCATGTAATTGTTATCCTAGCCCCTAACTTTTGTCCGAAGCATCAGGCTGGTGCCTCTGAGCATAGTTGAGTTTATGAGCACTTGTAAACTTTGGTGACTTTAACTCTGTGTGCGTCTTATGCCTTAAATGTTTTTCCTCTCTAGAAATTCCTGTAGGGTCATTATCTTTTCATGGCTTCATGGCCGCTACACCTTACTCACCCTGCTGTCTTTTACATATTGCTTGATCTGTGGCTCTTTTCCCCTTCCCTGTACCATTTAACTGCCCTATTTCATCTTCATATTCCCTTTCCACTGCATTCCACTCCTACTATCTGTTTCCTTTGTCCCCTAACTCTCTTCTCTGCTGTAGACTAGCCCTTCAGGGGCTCTCTGCCCCTCAGGTGGGAGAAATGCAGATACCGGGCGGTTGTCAGTTCCATAGCCTCCGCCTGAGACACCTAGACCAGACTCCTTACTAGTGAGGTGCAACATTGCCGATACTCAGTCAGGACATAAGCACTTTTCTGCTCTGGTGTCTGATTGGCTGCTACAGTCTGCTCCTGTGTCTCCCTCAAAACTAAGCTAAAGTCTGATTTTCTGTCTAAAACTTGCACAAAAAGGAGCTGTACTTACTTACTGCCTAACTGTTATGACCTCTATTTTCCTGTTTCGAATGTAAAGCGTTGGGACTCTGTTTGATTACACTCCTTTCTGAATTTCTGTGGTTGAGCCAGTCTTTAGGTGCCAAGGAATACCTATTTCTGTTGTCCTGCTGATTTGGTCCTCCTGCAGGTTCAGATGTTCCATTGTCCATGGCCCAGTACTTAATACCGACCCCTTCTTCCATCCCCTGCCAAGGATATGCTCTCCACGGGCTCCCTGCCCATAGGCATAGGAAACCTGGGCACCGGGCAGTCGGCCCTGCCTCTACCACCGCCTGAGAACCTAATTAGCAAAGCATGGCATTAGCAGTCATCCAATCGGAACGTGAGCACTCTTAGGTGTTGGCTTCCGATTGGTTCCTGCAATTTGCTTCTGTGTCCATTCTAAACCAAGCATAAATCTGATTTCCATGCTTTAATTTGCTGAAAAAGAGCTGTAATTACTTTTCTGCTTGACTGTTAAGACCCTTATCCTTCTGTTTAGAGTGTTACATTTAGTGAAGCTGTGTGATTGCACTACTTTTGAAATCCTGTGCTTGCGTCAGCTCCCTAAACGAGAGGCCGATCACTTCTCCCTACTGAAGTTCCTACTAAGCCTCATCTTATATCCTCCTTAAATATTACAGAAGCACTCTGAACTGATATGACTGATGTAACTTTGAGTACTTACTTGCATTAATTGCATTAATTGATTTTTCTTGTGTTATTTGGCTCTATTGTAAATATCTCTGTATGCATTGTACCATTTGATCCAGAGCTAGCCAGGTCCATCTTGTAAATGAGCTTTCTCAATGATGTTCACCTGGATAAATAAAAAATTTGATTGATTGATTGTTTTATTTCAACCCCAATGCCCTTTTTCTTTTGATAGTATTATTTGTGTTGTTGTTGTTTTTATTATTTCCATTATTATCATTTTGTTTTATGAGCTGTTGCCCTTTTTATATAGAAAAGTTTATTTTAAATACCTGCTGCTTTGCTGTACATCTTTAATTGATGCCCTGCTCACACCCACAACCACCGTATGTGTTCAAAGCTACACTCAGTGCCATATTCAGTGCTGTGGAAGTGCATTGCACTGTGCTGCTGCTAACACATTTGCACTGTGCCAATCTGGCCCAATATTCAAAGTTGTTAGTGCTAGGTCAATTTGTCTGAATATTCCAGTATTAGCTTAACGGCACTAATGCTAATGCAATGCTATCACATCATAGGGCAAATGGCAGAATATGGGTGTTTAGGTGTTTTAAAAGGATAAAGTCTTAGGTCATAGTAAAAAAAGAGAAATAAACCTTTTTCTCAGCCCAGTCCACTTATTTATCCCTGTTTTGAACATCACACAATATTTGTATTATGGCACAGTTCCACTTCAAAGTCCACCTTTAGTAGGGGTGGTCTGAATGGCAGATGAGTTTCTTTTGAGATCAGTGTCAGGAAGTGTACTGGAGCTGGCCTGGTGACACTGAAAGTTGAGACACTGGATGCCTTACCTCATGCTACACTGGTGACTCGGGTTCAGGAGTGACCTCAGGTCACTGGGGTGCTGGCACTAGAGGGGAAGGTGGGAGCAGGATTCGGTGGTGGCTCTCTTCTCCCGGGGTGGGAAGGTTACCCACCTGTTGTCCCAAAACCACCGGATGGAGGTCTGGTGACTGGTGCAGGTGGTTAATGGTGTGACTAGAAGGGAGGGCATCCTGTAAGGCATGTGCAAGCATGCCTCCACATGCACACATCATGTCGGGGATGTGTGGGAATGGGCTGGGAGAAAACCTGTAAAAACCCACAAAATGTATATAAAAAAAGGATGTGTTTTGGAGATGTCCCATTGAAATATTGTACATTGGAGGGGCTGGGACATGATTTGTTATGGCTGTCAAGCAAGTGGGGAATCTCAAGTGAATAAAGAACTGACCTAGGTGATACACTGAAGAAGTCTGAGGGTTGTTTAGTCTAGCCACTGCCCATGATGACAAGAATGACAATAACTGACTTTGGAGAGGAAGAACTAATAAACTGTCAGTCTGCTCAACTTTGAGAACAGAAAGATAATCTTTATTTTTTTTCTGAAAGAAAATGAAATCATCCATTTAAAACTGAGAGTTTTCATGCTACTAAATTATTGCAATGCAAAAGGACAAAGAATAACTGTCCAAGAAATAAAAAAAAAAATATTCTACACCTCCCCCAACTATGTGGTGTGCCCAGAGCACAATCCAGCCCAACAAAGATTTTAAAAAAGTGCCCATCTCCCAGCTGCCTGCAGACCCATCAGGGAATAACAAAAATCTGTCCTTGTCCCACAAACTATCTGATGGGTCCAGAGTCCAGCCTGGCCAACCAGGTAATAAAAAAACAACCTTTGCAGCTCCTCTAATTATCTTCTGGGTCAGGTACACGACCTTGCCCATCAAGGAATAAAAAAATGCCCCCCCACTACATGATGAGCACAGCATTCAAACTGCCCCATCAGGTGATAATATATCCCTCCCTTTAACAGCTTGATGAATCCCAAGCCCAATTTGTCCTGTCATGGAGTTAAAAAAATCTGTGTCCTCCTCCAAACTACCTTATGGGGTTGGTGCCCAACCTGGCCCATCAGAAAATAAAAAACATCTGGCACTCTCCCCCCAACAATCTGACAGGTCAGCTGCCCAACCTGGCCCACTGGGGGGAAATCTGGCCCTTTCTCCACAACTTCCTGATGGATCCAATGTCCAGAGAATAAAGAAAATGATTATATGTAACGGAGCTATAAGTGACTTTGGTGCTGGGGAGATGGAATTAATTGCCTGGTGTTGGGTGAACTCTAATCACTCTGTACAGTGTAGGAAGCATTATTGAAAAGAAGTCCTGCTGCACCAAATGTCTCACTGTGAGCACAGTATATAAAACATCCATAAAACTGGCATTTGATGTGGTGCTCATATTACTACAGTTAAATGATCGAGACTTTTGAGATTAAAAATAAACTGCTACAAAAAAAATGGATGAAGGCATAAAACAAACTCTGATCAGAGCAAATCTGGCTGCTAATTCATTAGCCAGACAAAGGAGATAGAATAATGTGTGGCTTAGTTGTAATTTTTCATGTATTATTGTGATGTAAAAATCCCTCATTTACTGGACACCAGGAAAAAGATTCATGGGGCATGAATTCAGCTACCAACTGGGAACTAGTTGAAATGGGGGTGGGGCAAGCAGGGGTAAACAACTAGTATGCAGTGGTATAGGTTCTGATGCAATCTATGCCATTGCATCACAGCTGTGCTGTGGTTGGGAACTCAATGACTTTTTCCCTTAAATAGGTTAAAACAACAAAGTTCACCTTCTCTGGTTTTGACCATGTCCAGTGGATCACTAACAAGAAGTCTGCTTTAAGTGCTGGAAATGTAAAGAATTCGCTGTAATGGCTGTGGGGCAGCAGTCTTCCGGGAGTCTTTCTGGAGGCTGAGATGCTGCCCTATTTGCAGACAACTGTCTGCCCTGAGGGAGGAAGTTGCCCGTCTTCAGGCCACACTGGACAGTAGTACGGGGACCTTCCCCCAGGCCACAATGGACAGTAGGAAGGGAACCTCCCCATCCAGGGACCACCAGAACCACCACCACTATCTCAGAGGTTGCAAAGAAAGCACAGCAGTTGGACCACAGTTGGCTCAGGGAGGATGAAGATGGTGGAACAGAGGCACACCCAGTCAGATGTTACACACCACAATCCATACACCATTCTGGGGGAGCATAACTCCCCTATGGATACACCCGCAGAGGAGACTAAGGAGGCTGAGGACAACTGTCACAAGGGAGGCCCACAGGAAGGAGGCAGAGGACACCACAAGGAAAGGAAGCAGCTCCAGGTGGGGGACTCAATTATTAGGGGGATAGAACTGGGAGGAGCTGGGAAATATGAAGTAAGGTGCCTGCCTGGTGCCATGGCTTGGAGGGACAGGAAGCGCATCCTCAGGATCACGACAACAGCTGCAAGGGATTCTGAGCTGGACGTAATTTGTCCACCTAGGGACAAATGACTTGGCTCATCATGAGGTCAGAGCAGTGCAGGAGGACATTGCAGAGTTGGGGAAGGGCCTAAGACAAGTAGCACACACAGTATCATTCTCAGAGGTGCTGCCTGTCAAAGGCATGGGGGAGGCGAGGGTAATTGGCACCATGCAGTTTAATGAATGGTTGAAAAAATGGTGTGGAGCACAGGGGTTTGGCTTCATTGGGGACTGGGGTTCCACCTGGAGGGACACCAGCCTATACTGGCAGGATGGTCTGCATCTGTCCAGGAAGGGAACAAGTCTTTTGAGCAATCGGTTTAAATGCTTCATTGGCAAGCTTTTAAACTAGTCAATGGGGGAGGCACTGACAAGCAGCAGAAAAATCCCAGCCTCTCCCTACAAAACAGGGTACTAAATGAGAAAAAGACCAAGGTAGAACGGTCATTGGGGATGCTGCAACAGAAGGTAAGGCCATCAAAAAATGGAGAGCAATGAGTACCAATGCCCATAGTCTAGGTAACAAGCTTTCTGAATTAGTGGCCTTGATGGAGGAGGAACATCTGGATATCATGGCAGTCACAGAAACATAGTACACACAAAACCATGACTGGGACGTAAACATACCAGGATACACTATCTACAGGAGGGACAGGGAGGGTAAAAGAGGAGGAGGAGTAGTTCTTTACATAAGGGAAGGAATAAAAGCAACAGAAAAAAAGGGTAAACAGGGAGGAGAAGAAGCACTGTGGGTAAATTTGGAAACAGGCAATGGCACCACAATCCGCACAGGGGTTGTATACAGACCCCCTTCTCAGGGGGAGGAAATGGACAAGGAAATGATAGAAAGTATACTTAGAATGGCAGAAAAAGGGGAGATATTGCTGATGGGTGATCTGAATATGCCAGATGTTAACTGGAGTGCAGTTGCAGCTGCCACTTCCAAGAGTGCAGTAATTCTAGATGCCCTACAGGGGGCATGCCTTAGACAACTAGTACTGGAGCCCACTCGAGAGGGTGCAATATTAGACTTGATACTCTCAAATGGAGATGGAGAGAGGATCACAGATGTAGAAGTGGGTAGCCATCTGGGAACTAGCGACCATCGAACAGTATGGTTCACAATAAACACAGCAATAGAGTCAAGCCATACAAAGACAAAAGTACTGGACTTTAAGAGGGCTGACTTTGCCAAAATGGGTGAGTGCCTAAGGAATGCACTAGCAAATGGGCGGGAAGGAGGGGTGGAAGAACAATGGGGAATAATAAAAACTGCCATCACAGAGGTAACGAGCCTTTGTGTGAAGCAAATAAACAAAACAAGACGATGTAAGAAACCACTATGGTTCTCAAAGGAAGTGGCAGTGAAGGTTCAAGAGAAAAGAAAGCATTCAGGAAGTACAAGGAATCGCAGCAGGAGCAGGACAGAGAACTGTATCAGTTAAAGCAAAGGAGGCTGGGAAGGCAGTCAGAACAGCAAAGGCCCAAACCGAGGAAAAGATAGCCAACTCAGTTAAGAGGGGATAAAACCTTTTATAGGTACATCAGGGAGCAAAGGAAGACCAAGGGAGGGATAGTGAGGCTTAATAAAGGGGAGGGAGGGTGGGCAGAGGGAGACTGTGAAAAGGCAGAGATACTAAACAAATATTTTTGCTCAGTATTTACAAGGGAAGAGGGGAGGTACATAAAACAAACAGTAGTAACACTCTGGATACAGAAGTTGATACCAGCCCATTTACAGAAGAAAGGGTTCTGAAAGAACTCTTAAAACTGAAGGTGGACAAAGCAATGGGGCCTGATGGGATTCATCCCAGAATTCTAAAAGAACTAAGGGTAGAACTAGTGACACCACTGACTACCCTCTTTAACAAATCATGGGAGGATGGGGTGGTACCGAGGACTGAGGAGGTCAGATGTGATTCCCTTCACAAAAGTGGAGCAAGGCAGAAGCAGGAAACTATAGACCTGTTAGTTTAACCTCAGTGATAGGGAAAATGATGGAATCACTTCTAAAGGAAAGAATTGTCGAGTATCTAGAGGCCAGAGGGGCACAGGACCCTAGGCAGCATGGATTCACAGCGGGAAGGTCATGCCAGACGAATCTGATAGATTTCTTTGACTGGGTGACCAAAGTAGTAGATCAGGGAGGGGCTGTGGACATGGCCTACCTAGACTTTAGCAAGGCATTTGACACAGTCCCACACAAAAGATTAATATACAAGTTAGCCAGCCTGGGAGTGGGTCCCAAGATGACAGCCTGGGTAAAGAATTGGCTGGAGAATAGGACACAGAGAGTAATAGTAAATGGAGTCCACTCAGAAGAAAGGAGGGTTACTAGCGGGGTACCGCAGGGTTCAGTATTAGGACCAGTCCTCTTCAATGTTTTTATAAGCGACATTGCAGAAGGACTGGAAGGAAAAGTATGTCTCTTTGCAGATGACACTAAGATCTGCAACAGAGTTGATTCACAGGGTGGGGTGGAAAGGATGAGAAGGGACTTGGCAAGGTTAGAGGAATGGTCAAATGTATGGCAGCTTAGATTCAATGCTAAGAAGTGCAAGTAACGCACCTGGGAAACAAAAACCCAGGGGAAGAGTACACAATGGGGGTGAGATACTAACAACAACAAAAATGGAAAGGGACCTGGGGGTAGTCATATCAGATGACCTAAAGGTGGGCAAGCAATGTGAGAAGGCAGCAAAGGGCTGGGGGGATACTGGGATGCATAGGGAGAGGCATCACCAGTAGAAAACAGGAAGTTATTATCCCTCTGTACAGACAGCTGGTGAGACCCCATCTGGAGTACTGTGTGCACTTCTGGAGACCCAATCTCCACAAAGACATAGACAGGATGGAAGCTGTCCAGAGGAGGGCAACTAAAATGGTGCAGGGTCTGCACGGAGGACATATGAAGAGACTTAAGGAGCTTAATATGTATAGCCTCGAGGAAAGGAGGAGAGGGGGACATGATAGAAACTTCAAGTACCTCAAGGAATCAACAAAGTCCAAGAGGGTAGCATCTTTCAAAAAAAGAGGTGTGCAAGAACAAGAGGGCACAATTTGAAGATAGAGGGGGCTCAGAGGTAATTTAAGGAAGTATTTTTTCACAGAGAGGGTTGTGGATGCATGGAATGGCCTTCCGGAGGAGGTTGTGGAGTCAAAATCAGTGGTGGAATTCAAGCATGCATGGGATAGTCAGAAGGCAATTCTGGGGGGTGGGGGTAGGAAGAAGTAGGCTGCTGGTTAACTAGGATCTGCAGCTTATCCAGTAGGTAGGGAAATGGGCAGACTGGGTGTGCCAAGCGGTCCTTATCTGCCGTCAAATTCTATGTTTCTATGTTTCTATGCTGAGGGAACCAATAAGCTTTGATCTACTATGGAACATTGCTGATGGGTCTGGAGGTATAATTATTCATTATACAGTATGTTGTATCTTTACACTTTATTTAGTCAGTTTTATGCCTTTAATGACATACATTTTACATAGAGACAGTCTTTCCACATTTTACTCGTGGAACTGAGTCACACTTTCAATTAATTTCAATTCAATTTATTTATTTATTTCACCAGGAAAAGCTCCATTGAGTAAGCTCATTTTCAAGGAGATTCTGGGGAGGACAGTTGAGTTTTCAGCAAACAGTATTACAGAGTACAAATTCAGGAAGAGTACACAGAGTTATGCATAGGAAACAGTGTTACAGCATACATATACAGGAAGAATACACAGAGTATGCATAAAGAATAACCTTATTGAGATACAGGGAAAAATATGAGGAAACATACTTAGCTGCTCTTATTTAAATCGAAAGTGCAGTAAAACATGCCCCTGGAACAGTGGGTCCCCTCCCATTCCCACTACTGTCTGCTTTAAGCTTCACAAAGCAGCCTAAAAAGTGTGACAGAGGGATGGTATTGGTGTCTCATGGTAAGATCACATGCATGGGAAGCAGCAAATTCAGGTTCAAATCCCACCAAAGCAAGGTATTCACTGTTACCATGAGCAAGCTACAATAGCTCTAAGTGTAACAGCAAGGTTAATGAGATATTAGGAATTCGTATTCTTATTATCTTTTATTGACCATGTAAATATACTAGACACAGATTGTAACTATTTTCAGGTCTGGCCCAGGAGGTTACAAAACAAGCAATACAAAATAATACCAAGAGGTTACAAGACAAGCTGTACATTTCAAAACACTATAATGCAATAAGGGAGATATAATAGTATATGGAACACATTACATGAATATCAACACAGCATAAGATACTAAAAATACTGAGTAAATTGTTTTGCAACAGGTTATAAGTGAGTTTTACCGCATGTCTTTTTTTTATCTTTTCTGATGGAAAGCAGTGTAATTACTTGTATTTTGAGCTTGAATTGGTACATTTCCTTGACAGGGATCTGATATCTTGCAATCACAGTTCTAATTGTCCAGTCTTAGTTGTCAGGTTTTCATTTTATATTGTCACTGTCTTCATACTTATGTAAATTGTAGCCTTATCAGCATAATGGCTGTTTGTTCTTGTCTCATTCTCTACACCATTTGTCTGTTCTCTTAGTACGTACTATGGAGGTAAAAATGTTTCTGCTATGTCAGACGTACATTAGTTGATGGTAGAATTACCAGAGATAAGAAAGCTAGAGGAGTGATCAGGGGGTGGCAGCTAAGTTTCAATGTGAAGATGTGCAAAATCATTAACTTGGGGCACAGAAACCCTGGGGTGGAGCACAAAGGGGGGGTCATTAACCACCATCAAACAAGAAAGGTCCTGGGGTAATAATATCTGATTACTTAAGGGTAGCCAGACTGAGTGACAAGGTAGTTGGGAGAGCTAATGGGAAGCTAGGGTGCATAGGGAGGGGTATCGCCAGTAGAAAGAGAGAAATGTGGTGTTATCGCTGTATGGATCACTCGTGAGCCCTCACCTAGAGTACTGTGTACAGTTCTGGAGACCACATTTTTGGAAGGACATAGTAAGGGTAGAGGAAGTCCTGAGGAGGGCACCTAAAATGGTGCATGGTCTGTATCACAAGCCCTATGAGGAGGGACTGAAGAACCTCAATATGTACACCCTGGAGGAAAAGAGGGAGAGGAGGGATATGATAGAAACATTCAGATACTGCACATATATAAATAAGGTTCCAGAGAGAAGAGTCTTTCAGAAAAAAGATGCTCAAGAAAAAGGGGACATGCTATGAAGCTGGGGGACTCAGGAGATGTGAGGAAGTGCAGTACTTCTTCAATGAAAAAGTGGTAGATGCATGGAACAGCCTCTCATCGGAGGTGGTTGGTGCAAACACAGTAATGGGTTTCAAGAATGCATGAGTTAGGCATAATGGAACCCTAGAGGCAGGAAAAGGGGGGAAGCCAGAGATCAAGGATGGTCTGCAGTGTTACAGTAGGTGGGAAAATGGGCAGACTAAGTGGCAAAGCCGTCCTTATCTGCTGCCAATATCTAAATTTCTATGTTTCTATGTATCTGTTCTTATGTCAGTGACACTGGCCCCTACAATGTTTATTGTGTGTTGTCAACTGCACTCTTTCACTGCAGAGGTAGCACTGAAAACAGAGAAAAGTGCATCCATCATTGATTCATGAATAAAATAGATGTGGTAAGAGGATAGGGAGGGAAGAGGCACAGCCAGAAACAAAAGAGCAGAGATCTCATGCATATCAATTATATAAGCAATAAGACATGATGGGATGTGCATGGAACAGATTTTACAGCACAGCCAGGGGTGTAGTGAGGCACGAGGTCACAGGCCAAGTGCCTTCAGCCCCCTGGAAGTGTGGTAAACTCTGTTCCATGTATACCCCTGGAGCATTTTATTGTGCTTATAAAATGGGCTCCTTTTTTTCCTTTACTTTTTACAATTGGGAAACGCATGCTTATATGCAGAAACAATAGATTTACTTGTGTACATTTATGATAAAATGGTCCTTCCGCCCACTGTAAATGATGTCTTTGATGATGTCATTGTATAACTATTGGTAAGTTTGTCCTTTGCTGGCTTCAGGAGTCAAGATATGGAATGTTTATCATGGAATATTTATCATGAAATACATGGAGTAAAAATTCTTCCCAGTTTCATTAGCAGAATGTTCCTCTCCTAACATACTGCACACACACACACACACACACACACACACACACACACACACACCAAAGGCCTCTTCAACAGCAAGAGACTCAATTATCTCACTGTCAGGGCAAGCAGAAGAGATTTCCCTGATGAGCAGGTCAAGATAGAAGGGGGATTTTTCATTGTCAGCAAAGAAACAGCTGTAATGAAACTATAAACAATACTTAATGTTTCTGATTTGTTTATGTGTGTAAGGAAAGTGTGATGATCATGGAAACAACATTAAATTAATTTACTTTATGTTTTATTAAAGGTAGTTTTATTTTTAGGGCCCGTTGAAATTTTTTACAGTGTAAAGACAGCAGCCGTTTTTGTGATGAAAGATCAATTCTGGTTGTAGGGGAACTGATGGAAGATAGTTCTGGTCGTAGGAGGACTGATGTGCTCATTGTATGATGTGGTTTAGGACCAGGATGACTGTGCATGAAACAGATTTCATGCACGGTCACATGATATATTTTGACCGATGAGACTTATTTATTTTGAATGCCCATTTTATAACCAACAATATATTACTGAGGAAGTAGAAGGTTATATGCATCAGTTTCTGTTCCTGTCTGCCTTGCTTCCTCTCCTCTTGTTAGCAATACATTGCTTAGCTCTCTTATGCAACAGTAAAATGCAAAAGCAGCCTTGTTGGCGCTAGCCAAATCTTGTTTTTAATGTTACTTTTTTCCTGAAGTGAGAATTGTGAAATCACAGCCTAGGATCCAATATCCTATCCCAACACTGCTGGCCGAATAGTAGTCCATTGCAGTGGCAGCCTAGTGCCTACTGCATTCCTACTATTCACCCTGCTCCACCACGCCCCAATACAGAACACTTCTTTTCCTAAACTAGGATCCAATGCTCTGGATGACAATTACTATATATGTTTAATTACAAGCCATCCTAGACTATAAGCCATCCACGAATACAAGCCATAGGCCATAGTGAAACATTTTAATAAAAACTACCCTCAAATATAAGCTGCAGCCTCATATTGTTTGACAAACAATTTAAGATGTGGCTTACAGTATGCAGTAAACTGATTATGTTTCTAACCAGTTGCTGTTTAGTTATATAATCTTTCTGTGATTTTTTTATATTTAAATACAGCATAATCATTTTCATATTTCATGTGATCTAAGGAAACGTTTATGTATATTTTGCTATGAAGTAGACCATTACAATATACTTCTTCAGATCCTGGCTGTGTTAAAATTCTAATGTTTCCGTACAAACTTCCTTTGAATACAAGCCATGTTTGAACACAAGCTGAAGGCCAAAATGTAAACTTTTTGTAGAAGCTGTGACTTCTTTTCAAATATATACTGTACTGTTCGATATCAGTCTACTGGGGCATGGGGTATAGAGAAACATTATCCACTTGCATCTTCAGAGCCTGTCTCATATCCTCTCTCTCTCTCCCCACAAATGTGGGTCACCTCTGCCACTGTGTATCTGTGTGGTGGAAAGTAGGACGTTATGTGGTCATTCACTACTCCTAGTACTACTCCTAATCTTATGGGGTGGTGATGTGGTGGGGCAAGCTTCACCCCCACAGAGAGTCTGAGTGAGCAGCCTGAACAGCACATCTGTAGACTCCCCAGGCCCAGTGGAGGGATTCAAAATTATGACAAAAATGTGGGTCTCTTTCCCATGGTAGCACTGTGTAGTTCCTTGTGGGTTTTGCAATTTGTATGTGTGCCCTTGGTAAGGCTCATTTTCTTTGATGATAATGCAGTGCTGATATGGAGGTTCTTTGTGAATTCATACTTGGAACTATAGGTATTTGCACATTGTACTATATGTTATTGTATTGTTTCTTGTACATAGGATTGGGATCTAATGGCTGACAATTAGTGGTGGGCGAAGTGGCCAAAATTCACTCCGCAAAGTGATTCACGGAGTAACACGGAATCCGTGAAGTACTCCTGAATGTGATGTGGAGTACTTCACATTATGGGCTTGTGGTGTTGAGGATGACAGGCTATAACTGATTGATTGATTAAAAGTTTATTTTTTCACAGGAAATTCATTTGTTTGGACAAAGTTCCGTTTACAACAAAGTCCTGCATGTAGATTCTAATACAATTACCAATTAACAATTGACATTTAACATAACTAATACAAACAAAACTAATACAAACAAACATAATCGCACTCTACATACATACATTATTTAAAACACATACATAAAAAATACAAACTATTAAACTATTCATTTTTAAATTTAAAAAAATCTAAATTTGTTTTCTGTGATTCAGTCAAACCATTCCAACTTAATGCTACTTATTCTGGAGCATACTGTCCCCTAGTCTATTAAAGCTTCTATACATTGGGATATTGCTTAATGGATTCCTAGTCTTTATATATGATTCGTTATTTATCTTTCTTTTTAATTGCTTATACAAAGGATGGTTATACTTTTTGTGAATTATCTTATGACATATAGTAAACCAGAGATAGTTTCTTTTTGCTTCAGGTTGAAGCCAATTTAACTTATTATAAATTATAGAATGATGCTCATTTTTAATACCTCCGGAAGCAAATTTACCTATCTTATAATATATTTGATTAACCAAATTTAAAGCAGTTTTAGTTGAATTCATGTAAATTATAGAACCATACTCCAATATGGGTAACATCATCTGTTTTGCCAATCGCTCCTTTGCCACCAAAGGTAAAGCTCCCGCAACTCTTCTAAGGGCCCCTAATCTTTTATTCACTTTCTTTACCTGAACTGATGTATGATTTACATATGTAATTCTAACATCTACTTGAAACCCTAAGTATCTGTATGTTAATACATTTTCAATCTTTGTACCATCTTGTAAATGTAATTGTGATTTGGGCTCTTTTCCTCTATATGAACCACTCGAAAACACCATAGTTTGTGTTTTTTTAGCATTCAAAAGAAGACCAGATTTACTGAACCATTTTTGCATTTGTAACAAATCACTTTAGGCGAATCCATCATACCTGTGAGACTGTCAGCAGACACCACTAAAACAGTGTCATCATACATAGTCTCACCTCACCATGTTTAATTTCATGAACCAAATTATTAACATAAATATTAAATAATAATGGGCCCAAAATAGAGCCCTGGGGAACACCTCTCTCTAGTTTCCCAGGGGCCGACATCATTGTACCACACTGAACACATTGATATCTATTTGTCAGATATGACTCAAGCCATTTTAATATTTGGCCCTTAATCCCTATGGCCCTTAACCTAGTCAAAAGCAAATCATATTGAACTAAATCAAAAGCCTTACTGAGATCCACAAACACTGCCCCAGTGTACTTTCCTTGGTTCATAGATGTAGCAACCAGGTCATTAAATTCCAACCGGGCAGTGTTTGAGGATCTCCCCTTTCTAAAAACCATGTTGTTCATCTACTATTACAGTATTTGTATCTAAATAATTATTTACCTGTTCATAGACTTTACATTCCAAGATTTTAGATAAAATTGGCAAAAGGGCTATTGGCCTATAATTTGAAGGAATAGTTCGATCCCCAGACTTATAAATGAGAATAATTTTCCCCATCTTCCAAATTTCAGGAACAGTAGAAGTACTCAAACTCCAATTGAACAAATAGGTCACAGTAGGGGCTATTACATGAGCTCCCAATTTTAAATATTGGGCCTCAATCCCATCAATACCTCCTGATTTACTTTTATTTAAATTTTTTAGCTCTTTCAGTATATCCCTCTCTTTTAAAATTTCAAACTTAAATATTCCTTTATGGGCTACCAGCATGTCTGATACAGTAGAGAAATCCATTCCATTCACATTCAAATCTGTCAACTTTAAATCTGGTAATTCCAAAAAATACGTATTAAAAATATTTGCTATAACCTTTGTATCAGTAACTAGTTTTCCATCTTGTACCAAAGTAGGACTTATGGAGTCTTTATTTGGGGATTTCAGCTCTGTTATAAGCTTCCAAAACTGCTTGGAGTCAGAGGACTTAATTATTTTATTCTGATAATATTTATTCTTTATGTTTTTAATTATATTTTTGCACTTATTCCTCCAAAACCTGAAGGTATTCCAATCTGCTTCTTTCTTTGTTTTTCTCGCCTTTTTCCATATCCTATCTCTAATCCTTAAATATTTTTTTATCTTATCGGTGATCCATGGGGCTTCTTTATTCCTTTTAATTTTTCTTATTAATGGGGCATGGTACTGTATTACATTCAAAAACATGTCATTAAACTCTTGAATAGCCAGTTCTAGTGCTATATCTGGTATCAAATACATTCTATCCCAATGGATTTGCCCTAGATGATTTACAAAGGATTGCTCATTAAACCCTTTAAAATCTCTGCTCCAATAAATAGTAGATTGTTGAGTAATGCACTGTTGTAACTCAATAGTACAAGTAATAGGATTATGATCCCCCAAATTTAAAGGTAATACTTCCCAGGTTTTTCCTATGTCCTGGGATGCAAAAAATAAATCTAAAAGAGAACTGTAAGTTCCATTTTTTGTATTTCTTGTAGATTTTTGTATTATTTGGTGCAAACCCAGAATTGAAAAACTACTCTTCAATTTCCTCCCTCTAGTCTGAAACCAATCTGCATTAAAGTCCCCTGTTAAAACTACTTGTTTGTCCTTTATTTTTTCTAAAATTAACTCTGCTAGTACATCAAATGTTTTACTTTTTGTTTTAGGGGTGCATAAAACACTCCTACCACTAATTTTATCGCAATTAATTCAATAATGAGAGTCAATTCCTTCCTTGTTCATACTTAACAGTACTTTATAGGGGCCAAGAGTATTCTTAATAAACAACATCACCCACCTCCCCTTTTACCTCTATCTGCACGTTCTATAGAAAATCCTGAAAGTTGAATTTCTTCCTGCATTATACCTGCATGTAACCATGTTTCTGATACTGCTAATAAATCATACTCAGTTTTAGTTGCCCATACCCTACACTCGTCCATTTTATGGACTATGCTTCTAACGTTCTCATGAACCATCGAAAGCTGCTTAATTTTTTTATAATTAGGGCCCGGATTTAACTCAATATCCCCACTTTGAATTAACAGCATTAAACATAACATATTTCTACTTCCTGTTACTTTTAACCCACAAAAACCATGCTTAACACAAGAACTCTTTTGATAATATCGGGATTCATTTGTAAAGTGATTCCTTCTCCGAACGAATCCATCTTCACAATTAAATCGAACATTTCCCATAAAATACATACCTGATAACTTCATCATATCACCTCTAACTTCTTTATCTTCAAAGGTACTCATGATTATTAATCCCCATACAAACCCACCCCACAAACATAGAGTGGCGTGAAAAAGTATTTGGCCCCTTCCTGATTTTCTCTATTATTGCATATTTGTCACACTGGATGTTTTTAGGTCTTTAGACAAAATATAATATTAGATAAAGGGAACCTGAGTGGACAAATAACACTTTTTTTTACTTATTTCATTTATTTAATGAAAAAAGTTAACCAACACCAACTGGCACTGTGTGAAAAGTAATTGCCCCCTAGTTAAATCAACCCAATTAAAGGGATAATTAGAGTCAGCTGATTGAACACAGCCAGGCTTGATTACAGCCAGCCCTGCTCAATATAAACCTCACTTATTTTGGCCTCCCATCAGAGTCACATTGCCAGCAATAAAGATTCACAAGCTACATTATGCCATGATCAAAGGAAGTTCCTGAAAAGATCAGAAAAACATTTTGTTGCCCTCTATCAGTCTGGAAAGGGTTACAGCTATTTCTAAGGCTCTGGGACTCCATCGAACCACAGTGAGAGCTATAATCTCCAAATGGAGAACACTTGGAACAGTAGTGAACCTTCCAGGAGTGGGCGGCCTGCCAAAATTACTCCAAGGGCGAAGTAAATCATCCAAGAAGTCTCAAAGGATCCTAAAACAACATCCAAAGAACTGCAGGCTTCTCTTGCCTCAGCTAAGGTCAGTGTTCATGACTCCACAATCAGAAAGAACTAGGCAAAATGGGCTTCATGTGAGAGTAGCAAGGCGAAAACCACTGCTAACCAAGAAGAACATAAATGCATCTCTCATTTGCCAAGAAGCACCTGGATGATCCACAAGCCTTTTGGGAAAATGTCTATGGACAGATGAGTCCAAAGTGGAACTTTTGGACAACATGGATCCCATAATGTCTCGCGTAAAGCAAACACAGCATTCCATCAGTA
Source organism: Neoceratodus forsteri (assembly GCA_016271365.2). Lineage (NCBI taxonomy): Eukaryota > Metazoa > Chordata > Ceratodontiformes > Ceratodontidae > Neoceratodus > Neoceratodus forsteri. The sequence goes on from CM028129.1 coordinate 468,679,935, forward strand.
AGAACACCATACCAACAGTCAAACATGGTGGTGGTAGTGATGGTGTGGGGATGCTTTGCTGCCTAAGGACCTGGATGATTGCCATAATTAAAGGAACCAGAATTTGCTCTGTACCAGAAAATTCTTAAGGAGAATGTCCAGTCATCCTTCTGTCAGCTGAAGCTGAGAGTTGGGTCATGCAGCAAGACAATGATCCAAAACAAAAGCAAGTCCACATCAGAATGGTGAAAAGAAGTAAAATTAAAGTTGTGGAGTGGCCTAGTCAAAGTCCAGACTTAAACCCAATAGAGATGCTGTGGTAGGACCTGAAACGAGCAGTTCATGCTCGAAACCTACCAAATGTTACTGAATTAAAGCAGTTCTATGAGGAAAGTGGGTTAAAATTCCTCCACAGTGATGTGAAAGACTGATATTGAATTATAGGAAGTGTTTGGTTGCAGTCATTAGCAGCGAATGTGGCGTAACCAGTTATTATTAAGTGTAGGGGCAATTGCTTTTTCACACAGTGCCAATTGGTGTTGGTTAACTTTTTTTCATTAAATAAGTGAAATAAAAAAAAAAATAAGTGTTATTTGTTCACTCAGGTTCCCTTTATCTAATATTACATTTTGTCTAAAGACCTGAAAACATCCAGTGTGACAAATCTGCAATAATAGAGAAAATCAGGAAGGGGGCAAATACCTTTTCACACCACTGTATATACAAAACAGACCCCATAATTAAGCTTTTTACTGCCAAACAAGTTAAAACAATTTCTCTACCGAGTGGCACTGTGTAACTGTATTGCATGTTTTTACTGTGATTGCAGCATTGGTTTTAAATTGTTTTAACTGTGTACTGCACCTTGACATTTGAAAGGTGCATTGAAAATATAGTTTATTATTATACTATTATTATTATAATGGGGAACGTGAAGTCCATTGAAAACAATGACTTCACATTATTCCACCTTCCCCAAACCACTTCTCCACCAGTTTTAAGGCAAAGTACACTAAAATCAATGTACTTCACCTCACTTCTCCTTGTTTTTGAGCTCCAAAGGTGAATTTTGCAGTGCTTCATGGGATTGCAGGTCATATGGGCTCTAGATTGTTCTGTACAGCCTCAGTTCTGTGTAGTGTGTGTAGTGGAAGATGGAGACAGTTTCCTCTCAGAGCTCTGCAATTCAAATCCTCTAAAAGCTGTTAAAAAAGCCTTTTTGAGCTATTTTTTTTGCTCAAAATTTAGTACATCGATTGTAGGGAGCCCTGCTGTGCTCATATAATTGACTGTTTATTGTTTGTGTGTGGATTTTGAATGTTAATTTAGAACAGTCAGTCTGTGTACTGTAAAGTGTGTTTTGGAGGAGGGGCATATCTGTGGTGTAGGTAGATTAACTGGGAGATAAAGGCAGTCTTTCTGTTTTGGTTATATTATTCTTGTATAACTGTTAATGTACACAAAGTAATATTTTCAGTAATTCTTGACTTTTTTTTACTTGTTGTGGTGCAGCAGTGTATAATTTCAGTTTGTTTAAAACATTTGGTTATATTACAAAAGGTTTTGAATTTGCTACGCATTACTTCTTGTGTGTGTATGTGTGTGTGAGTGCGTGTGCAATGCATGCCATTAAATCAGACACCTTTTATTGTGCCACAGAGTAATTGCAGCAGTGTGAACCTGCTATACACTGCACCTGCATGAATTTTCTTGTACAGCTTTGTGGTATCTTTACTGGTAGTGGACTGTTTCTGCCATGCACTATCCCCCCCAACCAGCAAAAGGTATTCTTTTTCAGATTTGGATTTGTGACTTGTGTGCACTGGTTAGGTGTTGTTGTACCTTTGCATCTTCATCTCTTGAGTGTGCAACACAATCTTAATCTGTCTGTGTGTTTGTAGTACACCATTAATTCTGGGAGACTTTGCATTTCTTCTTACCCTCTCATGTCACTTCATCAGCACTGGGAAATTTTCTGGACACAAGACAGTAGCATCTTGGTGGTGCAAATTAATTCTGGTGACTGTGTTTGACCACTGTGCACATGACTGAGTGTGCCATTAATTCTCAGAGACTTTGCATTTCTTGTTACGCTCTCATTTCACTTCATCAGCACTGGGGAATTTTCTGGACACAAGACTTAGAGAATAGTGGATGGGCTACCATGCACAACCAGCCTATTGTACCACAGAGGGGTTCTGATTACCTCAGACCTCGAAAGCGAAGCTTGAGAGGTCTTGAAGTATTCAGATCTACCCAAGGTGGTGTAATAGGCTGGTTGGGCATATGGTAGCCCATTCACTATTTTGTATAGTGTATGGTTCACTTAAAAATATTTCAAACTCTCTTTTTTAGGAAAATAAAGAAGTTTAGCTGCTTCATTTCAGTCTGTGATGAAAGGCTGGTTGCTAGAGTCCATGGTGAGGTTGTTAGGTAGCAGCCATCTGTGCATTTGTAGCGTGGTCTTCTATTGGTTTAGAGTTTCATTAGGGAAGGCTTTAAAAAAAATATGGCACCCATTTCTGTCACTAAGTGAGAAGTGTGTTAGCAGTGTTTTTTAATATATTATGTGGTTGATTATGTTGTCTTATCTGGTTGATCTGCCTGTTTCATATTTGTTTGTGCACTGCCTCCTCTGCTCATGCTGTCATCGCCAAAGACACTGCTTATTTGGTTGATCCTGCAGTTTGTGCTGGTCAGTGGGTGTAGCACATGCACATTGACTGCTGGAAGCACTAGAGGTTCTCAAAATGTTGTTCTGCTGCAGTAGGGTACAATTGCATCCCAGGACCTTTGAACTGCAGCAGAACAACATTTTGAGAACCATTAATTTCCATGCAGAACAGGGGCTTACCATACACTGTAGTAGCATTTTGTGGATGCACATTAATTCTGGTGACTGTGTGTGAGCACTGCGCGCATGATGAAGTGCACCATTAATTCTGGGAAACTTTGCATTTTTTGAAACCCTCTCAGTTTACTTCGTCAGCACTATAGAATTTTCTGGACACAAGACAGTAGCATTTTGTGGGATGCAAATTAATTATGGTGACTGTGTGTGACCACTGCGCACATGACTGAGTATGCCATTAATTCTGGGAGACTTTGCATTTCTTGTTACACTTTCATTTCACTTCATCAGCACTGGGGAATTTTCTGGACACATGACAGTGGCATTTTGGGGATGCACATTCATTCTGGTGACTGTGTGTGACTACAGCATGCATGACATTTGAGTGTGCCATTAATTTTGGGAGACTTTGCATTTCTTGTGCTCTCATTTCACTTCGTCAGCACTGTAGAATTTTCTGGACACAAGACAGTAGCATTTTGGGGATGCAAATTAATTATGGTGACTGTGTGTGACCACTGCACACATGACTGAGTATGCTATTAATTCTGGGAGACTTTGCATTTCTTGTTATACTTTCATTTCACTTCATCAGCACTGAAGAATTTTCTGGACACATGACAGTGGCATTTTGGGGATGCACATTCATTCTGGTGACTGTGTATGACTAAAGCATGCATGACATTTGAGTGTGCCATTAATTTTGGGAGACTTAGCATTTCTTGTGCTCTCATTACACTTCATCAGCACTGGAGAGTTTTCTGGACACAAGACATGAACATTTTGGGGATGCACATTAATTCTGGTGAGTGTGTGTGTGTGTGTGTGTGTGTGTGTGTGTGTGTGTGAAGGGCTGCCAATATTGTTGTCACTTTGCTTTACTTCACTTTAAGGTGGAGTGACAACACAAAGTAATAATCACAAGGTGAAGTGAGCCTTTTGCATTGGCCACTTCACGTAGCGGAGTGACAACGCAAAGTGTCCACTTCACAGGCACTTCACTGGCAGAATTTAAATTCACTGCATCTCTATTGACAATAACAGATCTGTAAGAATATGTGTTGGTAATGTGTGTATATTGTCTTTCCTCATTTGTGGAGCAAGGTTAATCATGTATTCATACCTCTTAACTGTCTTTGATTATGAGGGACATTCCTCATGTTACCCCTCAAAATTGCTCAATTCCTCTTCTGTCCCTCATGGAAAAGGTGCTTCCAACACAAAGAATGTGCTGTAATTGCATATGTCAAAGGGAAAAATCATGATATAAGATACTAAATCAAAAATAGACTGTACAGGTTGACATACTGGTTTCCACAGTGTTCTGAGCTTGTAATTTTATGTTTGAGGATGTGTCCTTCATTTTTAGAATTAGTGTTCCCAGCTGTTCCATTAGGCTGTCACTGGGCTATGTCCTCATAGTTCCTCATTTTGATAGTCCTTGTTCCTCATTTCAGTGACAAAAGATTGAGAAACACGCATGTATTAATTTCTACTGTGTTTTCATACCGGTAATCAGTTGAAATGAATGAATGAATGAATCAATCAATGGTTGTGCAATGCACTACCACCAGTACCTACTGGGCTGTGAAATCACATTTCTTTTGCAGAATTACCCTCAGTTGCTTCCAGGAGACATAACCTTGAACTCACTATGAACTTCAGAGATAGCAGGTTTCTGACAAGCGGGTCAATGACTGGCAGACTGCTGCCTGGAACTGAAGTTGGCTAGTCAATTGACATCTGATACCAGGCTTCTGGTGTGCAGGTGTCTGCAAAGCTGACTGGTTGGTGACTGACAGGCTTCTGGTTGGTGCTGTGCAGAATTTGGCTTTTGTAAGATTCTAAAACAGAATATAAACATCCCACCCTCTGTTACTGCCTTGCCCCCTTTTCCATCTGTTTTTCCAGCTTCCTAGTTATTTTCAGACTCTTCCAATTCCAGCTTCTTTTCCTCCCCTCCTTGCTTTGGATACCAAACTGATTCACTTTTTCACACACACAAGTGCCCTGTGCACATATATAGTACCTAAACAAATGGAAGGAAGAGAGAAAGAAATAAGTACCTCAGCTGGGGCACTTATTTCTTTCTCCCATCTGTTGGTTTACAATCTGATTCACTGCAGATACTCTGCCCCTGCCTTCTGCTTTGTCATCATCATACTACTCCACTATACCACTGCTGCTCTGCTGTGCTACCTGTACAAACTTGGAAGGCAAAGAAATGCAGAACTTCAACTGGAAAATTAAAAAAGTAAAAACAAAAACAAAATTGGAAGTAAATGCAGGTCTTTGAGTTTAGCACGAGCTCAGAATGTGCAAACCCTTGAATTTGGGCATGGTTTATATTTTAGGGGGAATTAGAACCTATTCCTAGTGTCAGATGCATGCTACACAAATGTTTGCAATAAGAGAACATGGCAAGTTCACGCTTTGCATGTCAAAAGAAATGTTTCAGATTGCTGAATGTGCTGATTTTGCTGCCTTTCATCTGCAGCTGATTCAGAAGAAGATCACGGTCTCTGGTTCAGCCTCAAAGGAAACAACTTAAGGGGGCACCTTAAAACAGATGTAAGCAGGCAGTAATGTGGCCATAGGCGAGAAAGTAGGACAGGGGATCTAGGAGAACCAAAACAGACCCCCTTCAGGTACTTCTCCCCCCTCCACAAGTGCCCCCACCTACCACAGCAGGGAAACCTCCTTCCTGTGATGGTGACTGGCCCAGTCTATCCACTCATAAGCTTGGCTGGCTAAAATCTGAGTTACTGGGAAAGAGCACATACCTAATATAGAAGCAGCTGTTTCACAATTACTGACAGCTCTCCTTGACAGCACTACACAGACAGGTTCAATCACGATGTTAGGTCCTTCCATCCTGATTCTTGTCCAGAGTCAGGATCAAATTTGTCTTACTGTGCTAATAATGAGAACATTTGAAGATTGTGTTCCCACTTGTAACTGCTGATTTTGCCACTAAAGTGTGACTACTGCTTATGCACTGTTCAGTGTGATTTTTGCTGTCAGAGCAGGTGTCCAAACTATGCTAGCCCCAAGGCTGGGGATAGGTGCAAGGGGTATTGACCACAGTACAGCTTTCTGGTGAGCAATCAATCATACCCCTAGACAAAGAAGCCCTCACTGGGCTATTTCTGCTCCCAGCTGATACTAAGAGAGGATTATCATGTGGTGCCAGCTTCAGTGAAAAGTACAACAACTGCTTGGAGTGTGAAGTGAACTGTTAGAGGGTTTACAAATATAATTAATAATGAACTTTCAAATGTGTACATTCAAAGTCATATATTTATGTGTCTTATGAATCTACCATGCCTTCTCATTTTGGCAAATCCAATAAAACTGTTAATGCAAGGAAAAATAACAGTCTACCTCCACAAAACTGCCATAGCTGCATCATAAAAGTGTCACTGCATGCTGGGACACTTCACCGGCACTTTCAGTCCCTGAGAAAAGCTGGCATTACTAAAAACATATGGAAAGCATTCTAGAAAAGCTAATTTGTGAATCTAAACCTGCTCTCAGAATATGTTAGCAAAGGCTGGAGAAGCCAATTTCTTTACCACCCAGATTGTGTGGGTTTCAGACTCATGCTGTTCATCAAACTTTGCTATACAATTAGCCCACGGTGATGAGTGTTTGTGTCTGCTGACCTCACAGCAGCCAGATGCACACAGTGACTGTTGGTTGCCAAAAAAAGCATTTGAGGGGGCTTATTCAACTCAGGGGAGGGAAATGAATTAGAACGGTCGCTGGGAGGCATGCAAGGAAAAGGCTGTTCAGAATTTCATAAATGCATCCTGTTTATTATGTTGACTTCAGTTTGTGTGCAATTACAGCAAGACCAGTGAAATCTCTGCCTTCTGATTGGATGATGATGATGACTTCCTTTCTGTAGGGTACACCAGTGTAGCACCACAGAATGGAGCTATTTCCCTTTTTCAACCTCATCACAATACTTTATTAACATAATATCAATCTACCAACCTAAAGGCTGGCTTTTAATATATAGAATAATGCATGAGTAACTGCATGACATGGGTTTGTTTTACACACCCAAGGTATTTTACCACATAAACCATGACAGTAATGCTCAAGTATTAATAAAGACAAAACCAATCATTCGAAAAAAATGAGTAATAATGCAATCACCCATATTTTATTTTTTATATCTGTTAGAGTCTGACTTCAGAATTGACAAGTGCTGTTAAAACTGTTTTCAGCTATTGTGCCAGCGTAATAACTTCCCACATGTGTGATTGATCAGCTGTGATCTTGTCTTGATTTTATTTTATTGAATTCTTTTCTGGTCATATACAGAAGTAAAAAACAATTAACACATGACTACTGAAGATGTCAAGTACATTCATAAAGGGTGTCCCTTTACCTGGCACAGGTCACAGGTACTTGGTTAGGACACATAGACTAATCTTTGTCACAGTATAGTGCATTAACTTCTTTACTATAGTTTATTATTTCTTGTGTTCTACAGGCACACCAGTCAAACATGCTGTCTGGACAGAGAATGCTAGTGATACCTTCCTTGCCCTGGACAAAGAGTTCCACAGGATTTTGAGAAAGGAACCAAGGGGTTCTGAAATGCATTAAACATGTACCATATGGTGTTTTTTATTGCTGAGTAACAAAAAGTTACATTTATTTATCTGGTGGAGTCCTATTGTATTTTCCTGCCTGGTGAGTGTCCGATTTTTCAGGTTAGTGGAGTTCCACAAGATATCCAGCACTGAACCATGTAACAAAACCATTTATTTTATTGATCATGAGTGTTAACCATCCCAGTCATCTGTTTTGCATCAATAAAGCTTGCCCACCTATGGCGTACATTATTTTTTTCCATACTTGAAACATTTCTTACAATAACCTCCCACTGTGAAATAGTGGTTGTTACTGGTTGTAGAAATAGCCTTGTAATTGTATGTTTGGCTACAAAAAGCATAATTGACAACAGATATTTTTGGAGTGCAACTGTTGTGTCTGGGAAGATTAATAACAAAGCTGTCTGTGGGGTTAACATCCCTAGTTCAGGGAATACCTGTTTGATGGAGTCATGTACTTGGCTCTAACAAGAGGCCAGTTCTTTGCACACCCAAAAAATGTGAGTATGATCAGCTGTCTGATTCACACATTGTCTCCAGCATGCTGGAGTATACTGGGGAGTATACTTTGAGGTGATCAGTGGTGATCTGAAGAACCTAATGATGTTTTTCTAAGCATATTCCTGCCATATATGGGAGAAAATTACCTCACTGGGGTGTTGCATTGCCTTGCGTCAATTATTTCTGGTTATTAAAGATTGTATCTCACTCTCTTATTTGCCCCAAGCTTGTTCTAGTTGGGTCTCCTGTGACACATGTAAATATTTGTAACATAGGAATGTAAAGTGGTCTGGCAACCTTCTAATGAGAGCTGAATGAATGAACCTCACCAGTGGATGTAGTTGACCTATCTCACAGATCCTTGCAACTTGCATAAGCAAATAGGGGCATACCTGGAAGTAGTGGTAATAATGTTTTTGCTGTAGGCCATGTTCTTGCCATAGTTGTATTACTTACTTGGTATGAAAGAACAGAAGAAGGCCAGAGCCCATTGAGACTGTCCCCACACTATGTGGGACATTATTTATCTATTATCCCTCAACCAAACATCTAATTTGTTTTTAAAGACAGTGGCACTAGTTGCCTCTACCGATTCTTGTGGCAAGGTATTCCATACAATGGATGCTCTTATTGGAAAAAAGTTTCCCCTTTTGCTGGTTTTATAAGTTTTTACTTCAAGCTGTTTATTATGTGTGAATTGTGTGTATTGTGTGAATATCTTTATCGCCCTACATCATAAAATGGGAAAATGTGGTTCAGACCCTGTCTGTTCCACCTTCTATGCACTGAATCTATTTGAGTGGGGCTAAATGCTGTATTGTTTACCACCCTACATATTAATAGGGCATCTTTCAATTCTGCCTTTCATCTGAAGGTCTCTCGCCAGTTGTCAAGTACGGCCTGTGTGAATGAGCAGCTCATTAATGCTGTTGATAACATCCTGCGGTAAGCAAATATAGCCTGTGAGATAGACGGCATATGTTCCGTGAGCTCAATATCTTTTCAATGCACTGTGTAATGGAGATCATGCCAGTGGCATGAATGTTTGACATTGGATGCCCTGTAGTATGTCCGTAAATGAGGGAGGGAAAGTCTCCCTCATGGGTAGGTTGCTGTAGCTATTTATAGGCTACCCTGGAGTGCTCCCCCAGTCCACAAGTACCTTAAAATACATGTATCTCATTTCCTTAAATGATCAATAGGAACTGTCTCTGACAGTGTCTGGAACAAATACAATAGTTGTGGTAAGATATTCATATGTTATCAATTCTATTTTGATAATTCAGTGTAACAGCAGACATTGGCTTCTGTTTAAATCTTACATCATGGCCCATGTTAGAGAGGTAAAATGTATGTCATATAGCTGTTTTGGGTCTGTGGGTAGGTTAACTCCAGATATTTTATCGTGGCTAGGTACCACTAAAATGTATATTGCTGTGTTATTATAGGGGGAAGGGTATAGTAAAATTCAAGAATGGCAGTGTTTCCTCTATTCAGGCTGCAGCTCAATAGGTTTGAGGGAGAGGGGACAGGAACCCCACACTGTAGCTGAGCAGTAATGAGAAGGACACTGAAATTCAGATAATCATGGCTTTATTACTTCATAGTGCTCAGTGATCAAAAAAACAAATGTAGCAGGCTGGCTGGTAATAACTGACTCAGTGTTTCACTCTTGACAAAACCTTTTGAACAAGCTGACATTTTGAGTTGGTTGTTACCAGCCAGCCTGCTACATTTGCTTGTTTGCTCACTGAGCACTTTGAAGGAATAAAACCATAGCTATCTGAATTTCAACATCCTTCTTATTACTTCTCAGCTACAGTACAGAGTTCCTGTCCCAGCTCTCTCATTCAGTTGCCTCAGGATGGAGAACCCAGGTCGAACAGTGAGGCCAACTTGCTTGCTTATTTCCTAGCCTGATAGAATCCCATATTTTTCCAGAAGACTCTATAAGTCAGGAATAGATTGGTCTGGGTGGGTGAAGTACAGCAGCATGTCATCAGCAAAAATCATCACACTGTGATCATTATCACCTGTTCTTATTATCTGGATGGTAGTCCACTGTCTACATAATTGTGTTAGAGGCTCTACATAAAGCACAACATAGTAATGGGGATAAAAGGCCTCATGACAAATTGATGACATGTGACTGGAAATCTTTAGTCTTTATGTTTGCCTTTGGATATTGGTATAGGGATCATATTAAGGTTTTAAACTGGGAAGGAATTCATTTTTCCCAGGGTACTCTGGAAGAACCTCCAGGACACCTTGTCAAAAGTCTTCTTGGCATCCACACTTAAGATCAATAATGGTGTTCTGTTGCTGAAAACATGGTTGATCAATAATAATGTCCTTTTGATGTTGTCCTATGTCTGTCTTTGTGTGATAAATCCTGCCAGGTCTGGGTCAATTAACTCAGGCAGAATCAGAGATCACATGATGAGGACGTCTGAGTAGCAGCCTTCGAGCTGAGCTCCCACTTTTCCGACCAACAAACCACTAATTTTACAGTTTCAACTGCAATTTCTTTTAATTTAGAGGCACTTACGATCTGGGCAGAGACTACAGCAACCAACTAACTGAGCGCAAGGTGAGCAATGGAGGCGGAATTGAAGTTAGCTTTACCCATGCACACTCCCCCTCATACACCAGAGAAACATCCAAAAAAATCCAGGCCGCAGTCCACAGACTCTGGCAAAGCACCAGCTACAGCCCCGGATCCAAAGCTGCTCACAGTAGAGAGATTCCTCGAAGAATTTTGAGCATTCCGGGAAGAAGTTAAATCACTTACTTCAAAAGTGACATCCGTGGCTGCTGCCATCAAGGACATCTCCAAACATACTGGAGACAACGAGGTGCACCTTAAATTCTTGGAATGGAAGGTGGATCATGTCAACCCCGAATTTGCCCTTACCAGGCAGCAGATCACTAAACTTGAGGCGAAGGTGGAAGACCTCAAGGCCAGGAGTCAGCGTAATAACACTGTAATCATCGGTTTGCCTGAGAGGGAACAAGAGACAAACACTGTGCTATTTGCTCAAAAATGAATACAGAAGCTGGCGGGTCCCTCACCCTTTGGGCTGACTTACTGTATCAAGTGAGCCCATGGGGCTTTAGGGCCAATGCCCCCACCTGATGCACCTCTTCGTCCCCTAATTTTCAAGTCCCTAAATTTCCAAGAATGCCAACATTTCCTTGCAAAGATAAAGGAACTCCAAGAGGCAAAATGGGAGGAGAAAAAGATTTGAGCGGCACAAGACTTGCCAGCCATGGTCCGGCAACGGCGTGCAGCATTTCACCCTATAGTGTCTAAATTGATCCCAGCCGGGGTGAAGTTTAAAATGATGTACCCAGACCACCTTCAAATCTATCTGGGCAATCAGTGGAAGAGTTATGAAGACCCCACGATGGAAGAAGCTGACCTGCAAACCGCGCTCCCTGATCTCTTCAAGCCACATTGAGGACTGCACTCAGACACCACTGGGAACCCAGTTCAAATCACCTTGAAGGTATTCAGATTAACTAGGAGTATGCTATTATATGTATTAAGCCCTACAATGTCAAAAGTGACATACATTTCTAGACTTAATCAAGGCAAGGATTATGCTATATTTCTTTTTCCTTTTTATCTATCTTTCTTTTTTCTTTCTTTCTCTGTGCTCCTTTTAATTTTTTTTATCCTTTTATTTGGCACTGAAAAATGGGGCATATGCATCTGGTCTGAGGGATTTTTAATCAGTGCAAGCACTCCTTGAGAGCCATCTTTGTTTGGCTCCCATTCAGAACAGCATGGGATGTTGGACTTGAATTCTGATTCAGCGCGCTGCATGGCTTCCAAAAAATCCTCCCAGGCATCTGTACCCATTTTCTTTTCCTCAGCTCGATAGCTGCAAGCATACTCAGAATTGACTCTGTGTGTTTCCTTAATCTTGTGCTATTGTGCGGCACCTGAACTGAGACTTATTTATAGATTTATTTTGGGCAGAGGGGGCTTGTATTTTATTTGCACACCCATGCAAGTTGTGCATAATTAGCTACCCGAATGACTATTTCTGTTTCTCAAGTGAGCACCCCATATGCGTTGCCCTGCGTTACCATTTTCCCATGGTTTTACCTTTTAATTTTTGCTATTATTGCAGCTAACACAAGATTTTTGTCCTTGTTTTTTTTTTTATCGACTGCTTAGGAATCTGTCCTGCAATACAAATGATGGATAGCAGAGGGGAGCAGTACCTTTCCCTCTAATAGCCCATACACTCCCATTTTTTTCTTTTCATATGCAGTTGCATTTTATAGATAAGAAATGCTACTTAGCAGTTTTTTTGAATTGTTTAATTAATACTGCTTAAATAAGTGGGGGAAAGGACAGACAGTGGCTTGGTAGGCATTTTCATCATGATCAAAAAGTTTTTTGTTGAAAGATAGAGAGGGGGACTCCGCTCTGACTTTTATAGTATTCAGTATACATTCTATCTGGACTCACCCCAAGGTTCAGGGGAGGGAGGGGGGATCAGTGTGCTGTATGTTAATGTCTTTCATTGGGTTCTTTGGGGGGTGGGACTAGGGTTTGAGGGTCATTACTGCGGGTTGCTGTGGGAGGGTTTGGATAGGCATTACCTTGGATGGGCACTGGTATGACTACTGGTGTATGAACTGGTATTTCACTCAGGCAATACAGGATCTCATGAGTCATGGCTAATCAGATTAAACTTTTATCTTGGAATGTGAGAGGGGCCAGGAATAAAACAAACACTAACAAATATTGAAGCACTTAGGTCACCTGAAAGCTGACGTGATGTGCCTTCAGGAGACCCACCTGCTACCCTTAGAATCGGAACTCTTCCAGAGGAAAAATGTGGGACACGCCTTTACAGCTGGACCTAGTACATAAAATTAGGGCATAGCAATCCTTATTGCATGTCGGCTGGCTTTTAACTGCTTGCAGACCTTAAGTGACCCTAATGGCAGATATTTGGTGATTTGGGGAATCATAGATCAAACTGAGCTGATAATTGGGTGTTTTTATGGCCCAAATGTTGACTCACCTGCATTTTTTACTGAAATCCTTCACATTCTAACTCTCTTCTCCAGCCTTCCAATGTTTCTGGAAGAAGACTGGAATCTTCCATTCACACCTGACTTGGACAAGACATACCGTAGGACCCAGGGGTTATCACCAGCTCAAAGGGCCATATGGGATCTTGTGGACCACTTGGGATTGTGTGACCCCTGGAGAACCCTTAACCCATCTTTTAGGGCTTACACCTTCCATTCCCCGGTACACGGATCTTCTTCCAGAACAGACTACTTTCTAATGACCAAGAGCTCTCTCCCTGGTGTCTGAGAGTGTGGCATAGAAGCAGGAGTTATTTCACACCACTCTCCTGTTTGGTGTTTGGTTTCCCTGGCTTCTCCCCAACAGAAAGATACCCTGTGGAAGCATAATAACCAGCTTCTGAAGGATCCTGAACTGGTTAAACAGATAGCTCAGGTCATTGAGCAGTACACAAAAGAGAATCTGAATTCCACAGGGAAGCCAGACATTGAATGGGGTGCACTGAAATGCTCTGTTAGAGGAGAGTTGATCAAGCTAGCCACTACCAGGAAGAGGAAAAAGGAACAGCAAATCTCCAACCTATTGGCACAAAATAAGCAGTTGGAATGTTGTCTCCCCCTGACTGGAGATAACACTATAAAAGCCTCCGTATTAAAACTCCAGAACTCTTACAGCAAAGTGCTGAGTGAAAAGGCTGATTATGCCATCCTCAAATCTTGCTTGAGATACATAGACCAGGGAGAGAAAGCAGGTAATTTATTAGCCTTACGGATAAAGAAACAAGAATCTGCCAGATTGGTAAAGGCCATAAAATCTAACACTGATGGTTCCATTAAAACTACCCCTAGGGAGATAATATCTGAATTTGAGTCATACTACAGAGAATTGTATAGCACCAGGATAGTCCTCCCTCCCTTCAGGAAATAGAGGCATCTCTTGCTTCTCTTTCCTTATCAACTTTGGAGAGGGCAGAGAAAGACCTTTTAATAGCCCCATCACAGAGGAAGAAATCAGAGCCATAGTCTGAGATCTCCCTCTAGATAAGGCCCCAGGTCTGGATGGACTCTCCCTTAATTTTTATAAGAAGTTCCAGAACCATTTAGTCCCTTGGTTATACAGAATTTTTAATTTTATTTTGTCAGAGACTCCGTCCAACCCTCACCTTCTAGAGGCCCTTATCATAGTCCTTCGCAAGCCTGAAGATGGTGTCACGAGTTATAGACTTATTTTCCTTATTAAAAACGACATCAAGATTCTAGCCAAATTGGTAGCCACCAGACTGAGCCAGGTGCTTCCTGTCCTCATGGGTCCTGAACAAGTGGGCTTTATGGTAGGCAGATCCTTCCAGGATCACCTAAGAAAACTGGCCCATATTTTATCTACATCCAGAGACTCCGTCCACCCAGCAGTTCTGGTGTCCCTGGATGTGGAAAAAGCTTTTAACAGAGTAGATTGGAACTTTATGTTCAGTGTCTTAGCCAAGTTTCACATTCTGGATCAGTGTATTCGATGGGTCAAAACCTTATATACAGGTCCATGTGCCAGAATCTATTGTAATGGGGTGATTTCCCCTTCCTTCCCGTTAAAGTCCGGCACCCGACAGGGATGTCCCCTGTCACCTATTCTAAATAATTTTTATTTGGAACCCCTATTATGGAATCTCAGAACCAACCCTAACATTCATAGGGTGGAGATAGATTCCCACATGTTAACAGTTTCAGCTTATGCGGATGATATTCTGCTGCACCTCACCCAGCCTTCTTGCTCTATCCAGGCGGCTCCGAAGACAATCTCGGAGTATGCACAGTTTCCAATTATAAAGTTAATTCAGACAAGACTCAGGTTTCCCCCCTGAATAATAGGACCCATAGAGCTTCACTTGGTCTTACTGGCCTACAATGGTGCCAAGATAGCCTTAAGTACCTAGGTATTCTCCTAGCTAGACAGACTACCCAATTAAAGTCTCTCAGTCTTGATTCCATGATCTCCAAGATACAACAAGACTTACCCTGGTGGAAGGACATTCCTCTGTCTCTTTGGGGGAGGATTAGTTTGATAAAAATGAACATTTTACCATGCGTATTTTACCCCCTGAGTATGTTGAACTTGTAGCTGCTTCTCACCTGGTTCAGAAAACTACACTAGGTGGTCTCAGATTTTTTTATGGTGCAGCAAACCTGCAAGGTGCTCCTACCATAAATTGGCAGCCCCAAAGGAGAAGGGGGGGGGGTCTGCGGCTCCCTTACTTTGGTTTGTATTTTTGGGCCAGCCATTTAAGAAAATACCTTATGTGGCTGTGACCAGTAGAGAATCTACACACCTTTCTCTATGTTCCTTCCTGGCTTACCATTGAACAAGAGTTAATTGATTTGAGTGGGATTTTTTGAGAGGACCTCCTACCTACTCGGGTTAAGGGCCTTAATAAAACAAGGGGTGGCTCTCCATTTATTACTTCAATGCGGGTTCATTCTCAGTTATGTAAAGTCTTGAAATGCAACCCCATTATGGATCCAAAACAACCAATTATGCAGAACCCTAATTTTCACATTGGGGGTGTTCCTCTATTGGAGGGATGGCTTCTGTCTCTCAAAGGGAAGTGTCCACAGGAGTTGGCATCCAGGGACTCCTACCTCTCGATAAGGGATAAGATGCTTAGATTCCCAGCAGGACCAAGAGGTTTTTTCAAGTATTATCAGATCCATCACCTGCTGGTTTCTAAACAGTTCTTGCTGGGTAATGGCAGAGGAATAGATGAGATTTTACATCCCCTAATTGCTCTGTCCCACCAGCCCCATTCAGCCTCCCTTATCTATGCTTCTCTATATTTGGTCTATCCCCAGGTAGTTGGGATCTCTCCCTACTGGTCGGATGTGTTTCCTCAGAGGGCTCTTAACTGGGATAAAATACAGAGGTCCTGTCATTTTTACATCACCCAAGATAGACTGCGACTCATGCAATACTCAATCCTTCAAAACATGTACTTGACTCCGGTGAAGCTGCACACAATGGGTAAACTCCCCTCCTCAACTTGTAGTCGCTGTAGTCAAGCAGAGGGTACCTTATATCACATCTTCTGGGAATGCCCTTCTATTGTGGTACTCTGGGAAACCATCAAACAAAGGGCAGATCCTCTCCTAGGGCTAGAAAATGTGTTTACCCCTGAAATATGTCTGCTAAGTGACTTTACTGGAGTTGAGAACAAACAATGCCTGTTTCATATGGCTATGATTGCCCTCTCTCTTAAGGTTCTGGTGCTTCATCATTGGAAAGAAAACATCACCATTTCCTACATGGAGTGGCTCCAGGAATTTTTAGCCAATTTACGTGTGGAGAAAAAATGACTGCAAGTCTACTTAACTGTATGCACAGATATAAGGAAAGATGGGAATCCCTATGTACCTTATATAGTCTCTAAGGTTATATTCCCATAAATGTCATTGTTAATGGTGATGCCTGGGTGGGAGGGGGTCATTTTTGATTGTTTCTTAGTTCACCTTGTCTTACATTATAGTGTTGTACCTTTTGTTGTCCTGTGAATGGCTTATTTGATATGTTTTTAATGGTTAAAAAACTAATAAAGTTGAATTAAAAAAAACTCAGGTAGAATCCTCTGCAGCTACCTAGTCATAACCAGGGCCCCGAGTTTTCTGCAATTCCATGGATCGTGAGACTGCGGAAATATCCATGGAAATTTGCCGTCACCTGTAAATTCATGGCCGCCGTGGAACAAACATCCTTTGCCGGCGGGGTGCCCAATCCCCATCGGCTTCACTGCCCCCTCCCTAATGGTAGTATGCCATGCTGGGAGCCCACCCCAGCATGGTAAAAGACCCTCCTTCTGTGTTAATAAAAAACATCCCTGAAACAAAAAAAACTTCCAATGTTGCTTCTTTTGCCCCCCTCCCAACCTGCACCCACCCTCTGCATACCCACCTCCCCACACCCCTCACCACCTCCTCAACCCATACTTACCTCCAGAGCCTAGCGCAATGATCTTCGGTGGACTGGGAATGCATCTGCACTCTTCAAAGCTGACCGCGAACTGAAGAAATGCCGGTAAGCTGTATAATGGCTTAAATGGATTTTTCAACTTTAGTGCATATCTCAGCCATTTCTGGGAATTTTTTCACCAAATTTTCAACATGGAGTTTTTGGGGCCCCACCTCATGAACTGTGACACTGTTATTTTGTTAATCGGTCCCAAAAGGTGGTTCCACAGTCACTGCGCAGAACCACCTTTCCAAAATGATTAACAAAATGACAGTATCACAGTTCATGAGGTAGGCTCCTAGAAACCCTATGTTGAAAATTTGGTGACAGTATTCCCCAAAACAACTGTTTTACGAGCATGTGTTGTGCAGTTTCTACGCACGCTCATAACCTCGAGCATTTTTAATATTTTCACTCCAGATTTTCAGCATTGCCATTTTACCACACCTCCTTATGAACAGTACAACTGTCATTTTTCACATCTCACCTGAAATGTGTTTTCGCATATGTAGTGCACAATGGCGCAGTTGGTGTGTGAAATCAATGTTCCAGATAGATTAATAAAATCACAGTGATACTGTTCATGAGCAGAGGTCTTAAACTGGCTATGGTGAAAATTTGGTGACAAACGCCCATAAAATGACTGTGTTACGAGCGTGCATTGTGTCAGATATGGCAAAAAAAACAAAAAAGGAAAAAAATGAAGGGTAAAAATGTGCCACAGAATTGCCACAGAAATTGGTGTTGAGTGCTGCAGAAAAATCGGTGACTTGGTCATAACTGCTGCAAACAGTTTATGATCTATGTTTAGTACTGAAATAGGGCAGTGTGAATCAGGTTTGGTATATAATTCTGGACTGATATCAGTCCACAGCACAGCATGAGTCAAGTTTGAACTTGTACTTTTGACATTTGCAATGTCTGCCATAATGCCCCCAACTCCCTTATAGCCAAGTCTGTGTGCAAAGACATTAGCACTGTAAGTATCCCTTTCCTCAGTCCTCAACCACCAAAAACATCTTACAACCCAGGTTGCAACTGGACACTAGCCTTCCTGGGTTCTACTTGCTGCCCTGTTAAAAAAAAGTTTAATAAAATAAAACATAAGCAGAACTGTCAAACTGACATACTTTTCTGTACACTTCAGATCTTACAGTTAGTTTCTGGATGAGTTCTTCTGCAATCACTCTCAAGCAGGTCTCTCTCAATGGCAATAATCATAAATGCCACCAGTTTTTCTTGCCTTAGCATGGAGCACAATCGAGTCTTGATAATGTTTAGTTTGCTAACCTACTGGATCAAGATGTTGTACGCTCAATAGTGTACAAAAAAACCCCCAAACTGCAACAGCACAGTATAACACAGTGAGAGGGTGCAATGCCGTGAATGGGTCTATGCGCAGTACTGCACCCTCTCACTGTCACAGGCAGAGCATTAGACCTCTGCCAGGACAGGGGTCCACCAAGCAGCTGCTGTGGCTTGATGGAGTGAGCCACTGGCAGCAAGGAAACAGGCAGTATGTTTGGGACTGGGTTCAATTCCCGATCCGAGATGCATGGAAATTTTATTTTTTTTCACACTTTTTGTGATATTTCCGTTACCCCCTCTGGAGTTATTTATTTTAGTTGGGGGGGGCTCAGGGGCACTGCCCCCTGTATTGGGGGATGCGGGATGCAGAGTCCCCAGTAAAAAAAAAAGACATGCTGCATGGGATATATCGCAATGTTTTAGCAGTGCGGTATTTGCATGCGGCATAATGTCTTGCAACATTATGACCCTGTGCCATTTGCTAAATGGCCTCTTGTAGGACACCTGGGTAAACAACAGAGTCAACAGGTACTCGTAGATGACAAACAAGGCTGAAAATGTCAATGAGTGCATGTTTTACTGTTCTAAAGTTTTATAACAACACATTAAACATTCTTTGCAGGACTTGCATTTGTTTTGTTTTCTTGGCAGTTCATCCCTTTTTTTCTCTCTGCTCACTCTGATCACCATCAGGTTTGCCTTGTAAACAAGAGTCTTCATAATCATGAAAGGCAACATCTTCTTCAGTTGTGAAGAACATATCTTTATTGTACTACTCCGGCACTGTTCTTTACAGTCATCTGAATTTTTTAGCAAAAGACAACAACTCAATTTTAAGTTTTTTTTATGGTCCATTTCTGCCAATACAGCCACTTTCTGAAGACTTGTGTCTGGTATGCCATCTTGAATCATATCTTCAAAGTGACATGGGTCCATGCAGCTGGTATCCAGAATTAATTGCTTGTTGTTATCAAACTGAACGGCTACACTAATTTGAACTTGATCCATCATGTGGCAGCATACTTTGACTTCAAAAAGCTTCACTGGATTGGACACTCACTCATCATTTAAATTTTCCAAAGGCATTCACTTCTTCTTGGCTACTGTTTTGTTTGGCAGACGATCCTCATGTTCAATACCAAGAGACAAATTGACAATTTTCTCTCATGCTCTGGCAACAAACTATGAAGATTTTTTGTGAATACTCATGGAATCTTCTTCAACTCCATCTTTGCTTGAGCCACCATGCACTATGCTGAAAGGCAGTCCAGTCCTTTAGTCTGCAGGTACTTCAGTACTGGCCAAATCACTGTAAAGATCTTAAAAAATAGAAAGGATATCAAAATGATGCAAAGCTTTGTCCCTTTCTCGAGCAGCAAATTTGCCTCACTGGCAGCTTTGGTATCAAAATGTCCAGAGTTACTAATGAAAAGCAAAGCCCAGAGAATTGTCACATACATATTCCTTTCATGATGTTTACATGCTTCGAATATGAATGCCAGTACTGTTGGTTTGGACCACCATCTAATTTCACCAATCTTTTGAAGCCATCAGAGTTTTTTTGTCCTGTCCCTTCAGTGCTTAATTTCCATATGGTCATTCTTTTGTGAGACTCAGTCATGAAGACAGATGTCCTTTGCAACAAACCAAATAGCATATTTGCTTCCACAACAGCTTCAGTATTATCTGTGATATATACATTTAGAACATGTACATAACACCAGGTACACAAACTGTTTGGTGAATTATTTTTTTATTATAGCCTGCAAGCCCACAGACTCACTCCTCCTATTAAGCACCATCAAATGACTCATCAACAATGTTCATCATATTGAGTCCATGTTTTTCAAAGTTTTCCTTTAAAACTTGATGCATTCCTTGTCCAGAAGTATCCTGCACCTCCACCACAGCAAACAGATGCTAATGAACTTGAAGGTATTTCCCATATTGGTAGAATGAGTCACTTGGTCAGTCACACCTATGTCCTATGTGGTTTCCATCTGAACGCTTATCTTTTGGTCTGTACTGTCTTATACAATGGCATCTCAGATTATCTGCAAAATAATCTCAATGATTAGTTTGACAGAGGTCTTCAATAGCAATGCAACCAGTACACCATGTCCATGAGCTTCAGTTCTGGTGTTTTCTTTTCTCCATTCTCTGCTTCCTTTTCTTGCTCTTTTCCACTGATTTTTGGACATGTGTATTAAGAGGAATGTCAGTCTGTGACAACAGAATAAGAATCAACTAAAAGAAATTTCCATGGTTGAACACTGGTTCTCCAAGCTATATAGAGCTTCATCTTTTCCATGATGATGTGTTAGGCACTAGCATCCAATAAACTGAACAACTTCAGTAATCCTCCTCCTAACATCTATGTTCTGCTGGATTTGTTATTTTCTGACTCTCAGCCATATCCTTATTCACCAGTGTTTCAATATCTGCATCCACTCTGCGATCCAGATATGCATTCCCATTTGTACTGTGAGCTTGGAATCCTCGTGTTCTTCCATGCCTTGGTACAGTACTCATGCTTAAAATATTTGTATCCTGTAACATATCAAGTTTCCACATCAGAAAATGCCATGTAGTTACTGTGGTGGATAGAATGTACCAAACTGTCAATCACCTGTACAGTAATCCAGTTTCTTGGCATAATTTTGTTGCTCCTGGGAAGTATCTGCTTATAGCTTCTCAAATGATTGTATGGTAAGAGCATAACATCAGTGGGTCTGGAATGAATTGGATGCCTTTCAAAATAAGGAGACTTTTTCATAACTCTTTTTAGAGCTTTAAAATGTGGCATCTTAGTATTCTCAGCATTAAGCTGACCAGCTATTCCCATTTCTGAGTCCACTCACTGTATTTCTTGAATCTTCAGAATCTGACTTCCAGTGCAGCAGGTCACACATTGAGACATAATTTGCCCACCTTCTATTATTACGGATGCCTCTAGAGGGGTATTGTGTTTGTTTTGCAGGATTGTCAGCTAGTTTTTCAAGCAGACAAGTAGTAATAGCTTGCATTATTTGGATCAGATGATGCAGCTAACAGAGAAGACAAGTTAGCTTGTTTGCTTTTCTGGGCACTAGATTTGGTGTTGCTCATGTTGGACATGGCTTCTCTTTCCTCAGTGTTTAACACACAGTTTGTAATAATGTGATCGTCCTCCACCCAACACACATTGGTCTAGTATTTTCTAACAATTCTTTTACTACCATTCAGTCTTACCAAGGCAATGACAAACAACAACAAATGACTTTACCAACAAATACAACCAGGTTTACCTTTGTTAGTTCAGTTCCTCTGGTATGATTACACTATCACTGATGTTGGGCTGTGCCACACACATGGTTCCCTCTGTTTCCATAGTATCTGCTCAGCTCCTGTCATGATTTACCTACCCATTGCACTTATCTGGAATTGAATTATGTGGCGCAATGATGCAACAAAACAATCAAGTTTAGCAATGGGTGATCAGTACCACTAAACAAATTTGCTTTAGGTTTGCTTAGTCAAGCTGTTAACCCCCCCAACTCAAGACAGGCAGGGACTTATGTGGCTCCATCATACATCAGTCTTACAACTCAAGATTAAGAACAGGCCACTTAAAGGTAACACTCCTTTTCAAGTACCTTGGTGAGTGGCTGAACCAAACCTGTTTTATACCACATATTTTATGCCATTTCTAAATCTATATATCTGCCAGAAAAGTTATGCTCTTACATGCCACAAAAATGTCCTACCCTCCTCTGTCAAACTAATGCAAGATCATCTTCAAGATAGTTATGATAATGATGTAGTCAGTCAGTGCATTATAAGGAAAGCAAAACCAACAGCATAGAGCACCTAATAATTTTGGTGTTTACTTGTGCATATGCACAAGAAACACATTGCATCAGCTTCCTTCAGTAGTGGGTTGTGGAGGTGTGGCAGTGTTGTGAATGGCAGCAGTCTATTTTGGGGCTGGTCTCTGACACACCAATAGAGGAGCATGCTATCATGACAGCAGTTAATGAGCATGCCACTATGCTCAAAGAAATTGACCACTGTAATCAGGGATCGCCTGGTCACTGAACAATAAGCTGTGTTTGTGGGGCAGTCCCTGACTGCAGCAGCCAATTACAGCTGCATTGTCTGGTGTCCCCTTTCAATAAACATGGTGACAGCTTCTCCGCTGGCCTCTCGCAGTCCCCATGAATCCAATGGACAGCTGCCGCCTGCCTCTCCCAGCACCTGCTAAAGCCAATGGGGGTGCCCAATCCCCCTGGCAGCATGTCCCCTCCCTAGTTCATTTGCTGATGGGGTAGCCCAGTCCCCATCATCATGATGCACCCACCATTTGTTATGTGCTCAGGGGGTGCTCAGTCCCCTTCAGCTCATTCACACTTCCCCCAAGTACACTGTATGGTTTATGGAGTGCCCAATCCCCATGAGCTCCAGTCCCCCACCCAACAAACACCCAGGTAGCATGCTGAGAGTCCACCCAAGCATGCTCATGCACTCCCTCCAGCACACTATATGGCCAATGGGGGTGCCCAATCCCCGTCAGCTCCAATCCCCCCCAACAAACATTCAGGTGGCACACTGGGAGCCCACCCCAGCATGCAAAAAGTCCTGTGGTGTCTTTTTTTGTTTTAATTATTGTAAAAAAAGGAAACCATCCCTTGTTGATTCTCTTGCTCCCTCCTCCAACCCGCAGCCACCCCCTGTGCACCACACCTCCCTACACCCCCTCCCTTACCTCATACTTACCTCCAGAGCCTGGCACAACAATTTTCAGTGGATCAGGAACACATCTGCACTCTTCAAAGGTGACCGCAAACTGAAAAAAATGTCAGCAAGCTGTATAATGGCATAAATTTTTTTTCCAACTTATGTGGATGTCTCAGCCATTTTTTTTACTTTTGGCACCAAGTTTTCAACATGGGGTTCTTGGGACCCCTCCTCATGAATTCAGTCACTGTCGTGGTGTTATTCAATCCTGAAAGGTGATTTCGCTGTCACTGTGCAGAATCACCTTTTGGAACTGATTAACCAAATGACAATGTCACTGTTCATGAGGTGGGCTCTCAAAAAGCCTATGTTGCAAATTTGGTGAAAAAAATTCAAAAAAATGACTGTGTTGAGAGTGCATTGTGCAGTTTCCATGTACACGCATAAGTTCTCAAATGTGTAATGTTTTCACTCCACATTTTCAGCATTGGCATTTTCTCATACCTCCTTATGAACAGTACATCTTTTTTTTTTTCATATCCTGGCCAAAATGCGTTTTTGCACTTCTGGTACAGAATAGCGCTGTCGCTGTGGGAAATCAGTGTTTGGGACAGATTAAGAAAATCACAGTGACACTGTTCATGAGCAGAGGTCCTAAAATGCCTATGTTGAAAATTTGGTGACAAAAGTACATAAATTAACTATGTTACAAGCGTGCATTGCACAGTTTCCATGCATATTCTTAACTTTAAAAAAATTTAATATTTCCACTCAAAATTTTCAACATTGCCAATTTTGCACACCTCCTTATGAACAGTATAGCTGTCATTTTTCTCATCTTACCCAAAATGTGTGTTTTCACATCTGGCGCACAATGGTGTGGTCGCTGTGGGAAATCAATGTTCAGGACAGATTAAGAAAATCATATCACAGTGTTCATGAGCAGAGGTCACTAAATGCCTATGTTAAAAATTTGGTAAAATAATCCACTAAATGACTGTGTTACAAGCATGCATTGTGCAGTTTCAACGTATGCTCAGAAGTTCAAGCATTTTTAATATTTTCACTGCAGATTTTCAATATTGCCATCACTTCACACCTTCCTATGAATGGTACAGCTGTCATTCTTCACATCCTGCCTGATCTGTGTTTTCACACATCTGGCACAGAATGGCATGGTCGCTATGGGAAATCAAAGTTCGGGACACATTAACAAAATCACAGTGCCACTGTTCATGAGCAGAGTTCCCAAATGCTTTCATGAGGTAGGGGTCACAAAAAGGCCATGTTGAAAATTTGTAGTGCAAATACCAACAAACGCCCAGGGCGTTGGAGTTTCTAACTATAATGTCCCACCCTGTGCAGACTGACAGCCATCAGGGGTGTGCTTTTGGATTGCCAGCTGTAATGCTCATGCCATTCCACCCCATCCCGAAGCCAGTGACAGGCATCGAGGTGTGCCTTGGACTCTTTGACCCCAGACTTCACCCCATTCTCCTATACTGCACCTATTTCAGAGTATGTCCTTATGAAATGGGGTGACTGTGAAGGTGAACACCCCAAGGCACACCTCAACACTTGTCAGTGTCTACAGGATAGGGTGAGGTGAAATGCCATGAGCATTACCGGCTACGACCCAAAGACACACCCCAATTCCTGTCCACCTCTGCAAGGTGGAGGTGGGTTGGCATGAGTTCAATACTTCACTGCCATTCCTATTATGCATCTGTCTAACTCCTGTACGTTCAGTGCTAATATCAGTAAGCAAACATTTGGCATTGACAAATGCATGTTTCAGGTCTCTACCCACACATTTAGGCTAGTCTTAAGAGTCCCACTCTGCAACAGTTACTGGAAGGCCTCATGGTCTCAAGAGTCTTGTTTTGTCCTATGTTTTCTCAGCGGTATAGCAAACATGCTTTATTTTTCTAGAAGTCTTTAGAAGGGATTTGTTCCATTCACCTGGATTCCTGTGGTATCCCTTAGGTACTTCTCTCTGGCCTCTCTCAGCACCAATTATTAAAGTCTTCATGAAATCTCACCCTGCCTTCCAACTGAAATTGGCCACTTGCAAAGAGGTCAAGAGGCTCCTTGCTAACCTAAAGGCTGAGAGTTCCCCTGGTCACGACTCTCTGTATCCCAAATTCCTAAAAATTGGTGCTCCTGCACTTGCTCACCCCATTTGTGATTTATTCAATCATTCTTTCCTTTCTAGCACTGTACAGGACAAGTGGAAAGTTGCAGTAGTTATACCAGTGCACAAAGGTGAGCCTAACACTGTTGTTGAGAACTTCTGACTGATCTTGATTCTCTGCCCTCTTGCCAAGATCCAGGAGTGCATCGTCTACCATCACCTACAGGCATACTTAGAGAATTATAACCTGCAGTCTCCATATCAGCATGGATTTAGAAAAAGACACAGCACCCTCACAGCCTTGTTGAAAGTAACTTCAGATATTTATCAAGCCATGGATTAAGGTTCTGCGAGGATCTTCCTAGGCATTGTGGAGCGGCCTCTGTGCATCTCTATGCAGACGATGCCATTATTTATCGTTCCTCTCCTGATGTCTTCTTGATTAACAAGGAACTTGCCTCTGACTTCAAGGACCTTGAAGACTGCTTCCAGTGTAACCAACTTGTCCTCAATACTAAAAAAACTAAATGTATGTGCTTTTCTCACTGTCTTCCCCCACTTTGCCCCCTCACCTCTACGTATCTTCTCCTATAATGGTGACATTCTTGAGTCTGTACCCACATCTAAGTATTTGGTTGTCAACCTAGATACCTTTTTATCCCACTCTGCCCATGTTTCTACCCTGGTCAAACATTGAACCAGAAGTTGGGACTCCTTTACCATATCTGTCCCTTCTTCACTTCTGCCTCTTATATCAAGATTGCCTCCATGTTTCCTCTTAATCTACTTACAGTGCGCCATTATTGCTGTCATCCAACGTGTCTAACATGTCACTGCTTGCCCAGACGTACCATAGGGTGGGTAGGTTTGCACTTGGGGTCAGTAGCCACCATCACCACTCTGATGTCCTCTCTCTCCTTGGCTGGCTCCCTTATGAATCAAAATTAAGGTACTCAACCTTAAGCTTTGCATATAAGCTTGTTCACAAATTTACCTCTCCCTGCCTCAGAGAGATTATTCGACTTAGGAAACCAGCACGTGCCCTCCATTCTTCTGCACTACCTCTCCTTGGTTGGCCTAGTCTGAGGCTTGCAGTCACCTGTAAATCCTTCTCCTTTGCATCAATAACTGACTGCAACTCCCTGCCTCTTCCCATCCTTTCCTGCACATCTCTGTCCAAGTTCCAAACCATTTTACTTGTCTTCCTTTCCTCCTCTGATAACTGCACCTGTTTCTGGTGACTTTCTTGCTACACATTCCCCTCACCTTTACTCTATCCCCAAGTCCTCTCCCCCCTCTACCCTCTTGTCAGTCTCCCTTCCTTGGTCTGTACCCCATCTCTTCTCTGTCCATTGTTTACCTGGTTCTACCCCTCCCTCCCTCCCTCTCTCCTCCCCCATGTCCACTCCCTACATTCACTCTGTCAATACAGATATCAGTCCACACTCAAGTTCTTCCACTCTATCTCCCTGAATCATTTATGGGTATTGACCCTGATACCATGTTATCTTTTGAAGTAACCTGATTGTATTTAACCATTTTACTTATTTTATTTGATATCTATGTATACAAATATTGCTTCCCACCAGAAGGCATTGTACCCTTTGTATAATATGTATATAATCAATGTACTCAAGTGTTTTACTCTTATCGTATTGTATGTATTTTTTGAAATCCTTTTTCACATTTTGCACTCTATTCTACATGTGTTTCTGCCCTATGTACTCATCTGTTTTACATGATTGTTCCTACAGAATAGCTCTTCGAGCACTTGCTATACTGTATCCTCTGGTGAATTGTCATGCTCCAACTTGACTCCTAGTTGCTGTCATTTCCCAAGTGTGTGCTATTGCCTATTGTATCTCATAAGTTGTCTACTGTATTGTTCTTTTTATTGCTGTTCTCTCCCGGGTCACCCCTGAAAAAGGGACTGTAATTGTCTCAATGAACTTACCCAGTTACCAAAATTCAAATAAACAAATAGCAGGGACCTTGACACGACAGAAAGGATTACACTATAGTGAACTAATCTTTATCAGCACTATCAGATGAAACACAAAGGGAACTTTAATCAGCTTAAACTGTGTGTCTTTTTATACAGGTGCAAAAAGTATGTGAAACAAAGTGAAATGGAGCATTTGCTAAGAGCATGTTTTGGATGAGGCAGTTGAGCCCTAAACAATGAAATATACCTGTATGTAAACTTCATGTTTTGTTGCTGTGAGTAAACTGGTTATGTGACACTTGGTAGTTTAAATAAAAAGTCACTAAGGGTAAGATGATTCAAGTTCCCATTGTGTTTATTCTGATAGTGCTGTAAAAATGGATACAGGCACTATCAAATTCTTTAACTGGGAAAGAGGACTTGCTGATGAATAAGCAAGAAAAAAAATAATTCTTCAGTTTTTAACCCATTAACAATACAAATGTTACCCTCTGAGAAAAGTAACTCGGTATCACAGAAATTCTACAATCAGGATGTGCTCTGCCAATAAAAGATTAAACCTAAAAGGAAAACAATAGTCTGAAAGATCCTAAATATGCACCAGATCTTGACTGACTACCTTTAGTCCAGTGGAGTTGGCATTCTGCACTGGGAAAAAGATGCCTGTGTCCCTTCCTGCAGCAATTAAACTAAATAAGAAGTGACAGCAATAACCACTCCATCAAGCAGAATTAAAACAATATAAGTGTCTTATCCATCCAAGATAAGTGGCACTGGTCAGCAACATTATGATGGTGGGGCCTGGGCAGTTTTAAGATCAGCAGAAGTCTCTGGGAAGTGATCAGATCAAACTGCGACCAAAAATATTTCTTAAGCAATTTTTTAATATCTTCATTCAAGTCATTGAACATGCTTGAACAATTATTGCTGCCACCATTCTTTCTTATTCTCACTTAATTCCCTGACTTTGGACTTTGCATCACCACTACATAACTAAACTTTCATGGTCATAGGGATATTTGGTAATGTAGCTGTTGCACCTCAGCTGAAAAACGTCAAAGACTAGCTTTGGAGCTGGAGCAACCCCTTGTGGCTGGGACAGAGAGCTTGCTGCATGTGAGGCAGACATAGGATGAGCTCACACATTAAGAAGGAGGGAGGGACCAAAACAAAGGGAAAAACCAATAGCTGTCTAAATGAATATCTGGGCTTCTGATTCCCTTGGGTTCTAGTACATGACTGCAGTGGTTACTAGTCCACTTGGTGGACTGAATTGGGAAGCAGCCTTCCTCCAAGAGCCCCTGCCACACAAGGAAGTGTCTAGGCTCCAGATTCCCCTGGGGTCCTAATACATGGGTCTGAACAGGGTACACCCCTGCATGACAAATGTGACTGGAAAGAGACACAGCTATGTAAAAATGGTTCAAAAATTATCTTTTTCTGCTCCCATCCTGATCTGACCAGCTACTGGAGGCTCCCACTCACCTCAACTCCCCCCATCATAGTAAAATGCCAAGATGCCACTAGCTGCTTGGCCAGTGCCATTCCAACACAGAGATAGTGTTGTTACTTTGCTTGAAAGTCTGCCTAGCTGAGTGACAATGGATTTTATTTTTGATTAATTTTTTTGCTGGATGCGACAAATCTTTTCTTTCTGATGCAGTCTCAATGCAGCAGTAAAAATGAGATGTTGCAGCTCATCTGGGCTAGAGCATGCTGTTTAGTCAAATTGCAAAATAATGAAATTGGGCAAAAATACAGACATGCTACTGTAGCTTTTGGGGAATCCTAAGACACTTTTAGATTATAGTGGTGCGATAGCACCACTATAGTTAGGGATGAAGAGGGTGTTCAGTGTTAAACCTGTAACTTTACACAATAACATCTTTGCCACTGTTTGACAAAAATGAGCTGAAATTTTGCATGTGTTGTCTAGTGGGTAAGGTCTTGACTTGTGGAAAGCTTTGTGACAGCGGCTTGTACATTTTCTGAGATCCGCATATGTCATTTTTCTGTAGAGGGCTAGCTTTTTCCTATACTTAAAATGTTCATTTTTTGCTATCATCTACAGTCTACATGGAATGGAATTTTCTTGCCAAACTTGCAGGGTAGATGTGGGATGTCCTTAAGTAGTGCCTTTGAGGGGTCTGGTGGAAAAAAATATTAAATGGTTGCAGAGTAATAAGCTTTAATGTTTAGTTTTTTCCATTCTGCGCATGCCCAGCAATGTGTTTGAGTTAATGTTTTGGAGCAAAATGAAAATTTTGATGCCAAGGATTCTTTCTTGGGGGGGGGGTTTCACCACTTGCGTCTTGCTTCAGGAAATATTTTTTGTGCTGTGAGACTGCCATCTTGTTTTTTCCTTCTCAATTAAAAAACTTGCAAAATACATAAACAATTCTGCCTTTATAAAAAACAAACACCTGAATCTAGATAAATGGGATCTGCTTCACTAGATTCTGGAGTTTGTTTTTTGAAAAAAAATGACAGAAATATGTTATCTGGACAGCCCAAAACCCAGGCTGCCCAGCTTAGCAAGAGGAGCCATGACCCACGTTCTCTATATGAGAACAGTGGGGAGTTCCTGACTTCTGCAGTCACAGCTGGAACTCTCACTGTGGGCTGCAGTGAGAGGAGGGAGCTGCCATTTCTCTGGTGTCCGTGGCACCTCCGATTGCTAATAGATGGAACAAAATATACTGTACAACATGACATATACAGACTCATGGGTTTGAGAAGCTCAGGACTCATTGGTAAATCTGAGTTAAGTATCTTTTTGCTTAAATAGGTTACTGAGGCAATTATTGTGCACAGCACAAGGAAATTGCCATGTATATATAGGAAGTTTACTGTACTTTTTTGTACATAATGGTATGTTCTGTAGCTCTCTAAAGCACCACATAATACTCAGAAAAAGATGTGATGGGTGGCAACTTTATGAATCTGCTTTAATAAAGAGCAGGAATGAATATACAGTACAGACCAGTGGATTTGAGGAGTCCAGGACTGACTGGATCAATTGAGTTAAGTCCCATTTTGCCTAAAAAAGATACTGAGACAATTACCTTGCTGGGCATAACTCAGTACAAGAAAAATTGCCACTTATATGTTTACTGTGTTTTTAATGTGTAATCTCCTTTAAATGTGCACATAGAGGTAACTTTCTTACTGTAGGTCTTTAAAATCCTATTTAAGAAAAACAACAGGTATGGCTATATATACTCAGGGGATTGTGGAGTAGAGATGCAGCGAATTTAAACTCTGCCGGTGAAGTGCCCACGAAGTGGACAGTTCACATTGTCATTCCGCTATGCAAAGTGGCCAGTATGAAAGGCTCACTTCGCCTTGTAATTATTACTTCACATTGTCATTCTGCCTTAACGTGAAGTAAGGTGGAGTGACAAGTCTATTGGCCGCCCCCCCACTCATCACACATGGCTTACAGTACTGTAAGTCACATGCTTTAGCCAGGCAGGAAGGAAGTGACTCATGCAAGGAAATACTTTCACTTTCTCCTGTGCAGAGCGAGAGAGAGGAGGCAGTGAGATTGTGAGAGTAGTTGGGAGATTTAGAGAAACAGCAAGAGAGAGAGAGAGAGAGAGAGAGAGAGAGAGAGATAGACCCAACAGCTTTTTTAAAAGCTACATTTGTTTGTGTTTTGTGTAGACTTTTTTTACTTAATTTGTTCCTGTGAATTTCTTTTTTTCTTACTTTTATAAGTTGTTGTTTGTCTGTGTCTGACTGTGTTTGTGCCTGTGTTATGTGTATTTTATGTGTGACTATTTTGTGTCATTGTTTGGACCGAGGGAGGGCAGTCGACTGAGTCGAGTCAAGCAGAGATGGAGCAAGGCAGTGAAGGTCTGGGGCAGGGGCAGTTCTAGGACCACAGGAGGAGTGTGCACATGTGGGGGGCATGCCCAGTTGCAGGTTCCCCGCAGAAGCTGAACCACCACATCCTCAAGCAGTGTCACCACCACCACCAGCACCAGCTCCAGCTCATCCTGAGCAGGATGTCCCTGTGCCTCCAGCCTAAGTTTGGAGCCTCAGCACCATGACCAGGCTGCCAGTGCATCTGTCCCCCCACCTGTGCCTGGTCCTCCTCACACCTCCATGGTTTGGGAGATTTTTGATTGTGTTGGGGGACAGCAGCTTGGTCAGGTGCCGCATTTGTAGGGTGGAGGTGCACCATGGCCCCCCGGAAGACTCACCTGGGGACTGGGGGTCAGCGCACCCACATGATCAACCACCACCCAGTGGAGTGGCAGGCTGCTACAGAATGGGCCAGGTCTGCACCTGCTGGCCCTTCTGTGGAAGAGGGTGTGGCTGTGCATGGCCGTAAGAGGAGGAGGAGGAGGGCCATGGTATCACCTGTTGCTCCACCTGCACCACCACCACCAGCTGGAGTACCTGTGGACCCCAGAGAACTGCCTGTAATTTGGACAGACATCACAGTTCTTTGGAGTGCTGTGGACATGACAAATGAGAGGGTGAGTGCTGTTGAGCAGCAGTTGAAGTGTATAGAGGGCCATCAAGTGTAAATAATGTCTATGCTCCAACTGCTGCTGGATCACCACAGGCTTCCACACTAGTTTTTTTCCTCCCACCATGTGGTCCTCCACCCTCCCTGTTGTGTCATAAAAATGTATTCTCTCACCACCCCTTGTATCTAATTATGCACTTTTTTCTTGTCTTCTGTATGCATGACACTTTGTATCCTGCCCCCTTCCATCTGTTAAGTGTGTGTGTGCTGTTTTGGTTTTCCTTGTTTTAAGTTGAAATGGTTTGTCCCTGCCATCATTATTTTAACTTAAAGGAGTAGTCCAACTCAAATTTGAAGCAGCATATGTTATGCAGAGCATTTTGATGAGCATGTAAAGTGCCTTCCCTAGTGTGTCCTTCCCTCTATCTGCTATTGGGAGTTTTTACTAAATTACTAAATTGTGTCTTCATGTTAAATCGTTTTATTGCTTTTATCACTCTGACAATGCACCCTGTGTCATGTGACAGTGATGTAGAGTAGTCCATTGATTTACCCAGTGCACAGTTCACAACAGCAGAGCTGTGTAACTGACTAGCAGTTTTCGTACAGCAACCCCACTCACCTAGCTCTGAGGTGCATACTAAACTGTTAGAGTTGCCATTTGGTGTCACTGCATAAGAACAGTTACACAGCTCTGCCATTGTGCATATGGTAAATCTATGGGTTATGCTACATCACTGTCACATTACACAGAGTGCAGTGTCAGAGCAATGAAGGCAATAAACTGATTTTACATGAAGAAAATCTACAAGACTCATAAAACAACCATAAAGGTAGAAGGCTAATGTGGTAAAAATTCCTAATAGCAGACAGAGGGAAGGATGCAGTAGGACTTTACATTCAACTCAGAAGTGCTCTGTATAACATATGTTCTTCTCAAATTTTGTGTTGACTACTCCTTTAACAAAACCAAAAATTCATAACTCCACATGAATAGATACCACTAAAAAAGTTTCCTTGCTACTGCGACTGTATTCATGACAAAACAAGGCACACAGTAATGAGCTTTGCGTTTTGCCAGTTAGGCCTTCAGTGGTGTGTCTAATGAAGGCTTACATGGCAAAGTGCAGTAGTCATTTGTGTGTGCCTTGTTTTGCCATCAATAAAGTTGCAGTATCATTTAACTTTTTTTTTGTGGCATGTATTCATTTGGAGTGGTGGCTTTGTGTGTTTGCTTTGCACTTTTGGATCCAGGTATTGTGTACCAGCAGCCGTCCACACAGTGCAGTGTGCTTCTTATGGCCCTGTTATATTCCAAGTTAAGAATTTTCACCCTGACATAATTTAGGTGCCCCAGTAATGTTTACTTTCTGTCATGGAGTGTTTGTTAAAAAGCAGGACTGAGCAGTGCAATAATACTGTGCAAAACTGCATGTGTGCAGTGTAATATCCTGTGTATGCAGACACTGTCCATCTTCTTGCAAACATATCTATGCTGACTTGTTCCAGTGTTTATGGTATAATGAATAAAGATAAGAATATATAATGTATATTTTATTTGTACTATCATCAGCAGTGAACAAAGCCATATAATATATCTTCAGAAGTCTCGATGCAGTCAGTGGGCAGTGTGCACCTCAGTCACAGTGCACACATGACTTTTTGGAGATAAATTCATAGCACTGCTCACTCCTGCTTTTCAATAATCCGTACCCAACAGACATGGAATATTGCTGAGGCACCCCAAATATTTTGTTGTGTACAGACATTATAAAGTTGGAATGTATAACAGGTCCAGTCCACTGCTATGTTGTGGTGTACAGCAACTTGCTGCAAAACTGCCACTTGCAGTCTAAACTAGAAAGACATCACTTAGTCCAGAACAAAAAATGCAAAGAAGAAATGTGGTAGCACAGTGTGGTGGCAATGGACTGGACCTGTCATATATTTTCTGACTTTATAATGTCTGTACACCATGAAATATTTTGGGTGCCTCAGCAATATTTCATGTCTGTTGGGTACGGTCCATTGAAAAGCTAGAGTAAGCATTGCTATGATCTCCTAAAATGTATGTGTGCAGACTGACTGAGGTGCACACTGCCCATCAACTGCACCGCTGCTGCTGATGGTACAAATAAAATATACATTATGGCCCAGATATTCAAAAGGGTTGAGCATGGCGCAATAGTGTTGTGCCATGCACAACCCACTGATGCGCCCGGTGCGATATTTAAAAGGGAAAAGTGCACCTGCACAAATCCCGATGTGCTGGGGCGCATCAGTAATGTATGCAGGCACAGGTGGGGGGGCATGGCCATGCATAAACTGCACAGCCCGATATTCAGCCAGGCCATGCAGAGTTATGCAGGCACAACATTTACCTGTGCCTGCACAACTTTATGCCGGAAAAAAAAGGATCAAGTCGAGGGCCACCCACAGATGAGCTGCCACATTGCAGGGCACAACACAGCAGCTGCCACCTGTGGGTGGCCCTTCACTTGTTCCCGCTGCACCTGGCGGCACCCCCCATGCCCCGATCTTGGGCTGAAGTTCCCCACAGTAGCCCGATTGTGTGTATGAATGCAACTCTCCCCCCAGTAGCCCGATCACGGGCATGAATGCAACTCCCCCCCAGTAGCCCGATCACGGGCATGGTTCAACTCCCCAGTAGCCCGATCATGGGCATGAATGCAACTCCTCCCCAGTAGCCTGATCACGGGCATGAATGCAACTCCCCCAGTAGCCGATTGCGGGCATGAATGCAACCCCCCCAGTAGCCCAATCAAGGGCATGAATGCAACTCCACCCCAGTAGCCCAATCGTGGGCATCAGACCTCCCCCCAATGTCCAATATCACTGGTGGTCCAGTGGACCTAGTGTAGCCCGATCGCGGGTGGCATCCTTACCCCCCCAAGTATGTTATCCCTGGTGATCTAGTGGCACCCCACCTGCCCATGGAGCTCCACCACCCCGCTCCCCCATCAGGTGGCAGGTGGCAGCACCCCACCCGCCTGCTGCCCTGCCACCCGCCGACTGACAGCTCGGTGGGGCTGCACCCATTTATTCAGAACATGAGCCAATGGGCGTGCAGCCCATACCATACAGAGGCAGTCCAGATATGTGAATAATTCATTCATTCACATATCTGAACTGCTATGTTATGGGCTACATGCTCTTGGCTCATGCTCTGAATAAATGGGCGTGCAGCTACCAACTGTCGGCTCGTGGTGTGGGGTGGCAGGTGGGTGAGGTGCTGCCACCCGCCAGCTGATGAGGAGGAGCTGGGTGGTAGGGCTCCGTGGGCGGGTGGGGTGGGGGGCCACTAGATCACCAAGGGATAACATGCTTGGGGGATAAGGATGTCACCTGCAATCGGGCTAACTCTAGGTCCACTGGACCACTAGGGATATTGGACATTGGGGTGGAGGTCTGATGCCCGTGATCAGGCTACATGGGGGAATTGCATTCATGCCCATGATCGGGCTACTCGGGGGCGAGTTGCATTCAAGCCCATGATTGGGCTACTCGGGGGGTTGGAGACCATTATGCCAGTGATCGGGCTGCTGGGGGGGAAGACTACTGTGCTGCCCGCGATTGGGCTGCAGGGGGCATCGGTCCCTGATGGCTGCTGCCTGGCAGGGTGCCAGGCGCAAGTCATAGAGATCGGCACACCTGCATGCTAATGGCATGCAAATGGGGCCGTAAATAGATGCAAATGGTCCCCCATGCGCCTTGAATAAATTATGGCCTCATTTGCATGTCACCTTTTGAATATCACAGATGCTGCACATAGCGCAATGGAACTTGCGCCACCGCATCTGAATGCTCCACTCTGACCACTTGCGGTGGCTCAGTTCCACTGCGCCATGCACAGTGGGTGTGGCCAGGGGGGTGATATTCAAAGAATTTGCTCAATAGCACAACACCATTGAATATCGCCCTGGCCACATCCCTGTGCAACTTTTTTGAGCAGCCCAGGGGCTTGCGCCACAGAATGGAACAGTTTGAATATCTGGGCCTATATATTCTTATCTTTATTCTTTATACCATGGACACTTGAACAATATATATGTTTGCAAGAAGCTGGACAGTGGCTGAACACACAAAGGACATTACACTGCACACATGCAGTTTAGCAGAGTATTATTGCACTCCTCAGTCCTGCTTTTTAACAAACACTTCACGATACCACAACACAGTAGACATTACTGAGGCTCAAAAAATATTTATTTTTGGAAATAGACATTTTGAAGTTGGAATATAACTAGGAATGGAATTAATTAATGGTGCAGTCAGTGTTTGGCGTAGTGCTCACACTCACACACAGTCACCAGAATTATTGTACATCCCCAAAATGCTACTGTCTTGCATCCAGAAAATTTCCCAGTTGTGACAAAGCGAAATGACAACATAACATGAAATGCAAAGTCTCCCAGAATTATTGGTGCACTCAGTCATGCATGCAGTGGTCACACACAGTCATCAGAATTAATGTGCATCCCCAAAATGTTACTGTCTTGTGTCCAAAAAATTTTCCAGTGCTGATGAAGTGAAATGAGAGCATAACAAGAAATACAAAGTCTCCCAGAATTAATAGTGCACTCAGTCATGCATGCAGTGGTCACACACAGTCCCCAGAATTAATGTGTATCCCCAAAATGTTACTCTCTTGTGTCCAGAAAATTCCCCAGTGCTGACTAAGTGAAATGACAGTGTAACAAGTAATGCAAAGTCTCCACACCCCAATAAGAACTAAGTGCCCTGCTTCTGCTGTTGGGATTACATGTAATGTTGCAGTAGACCTGACTCTAATGGGATGATGCACAGTGTTTTTCCAAATGGTGTGCAAGGATAACCTGACCATTGAGTTTACCATCCAAGATGATAAGACTGAGAATGCTGTTGGTTGCCCAAAGTGGGCTGCACTGACCCAAACAGGAAAGATGTCCTTTGTGTGTACACTAATCCTACCCTTGGTAAGATGATTAATGTACCTGCCTGGTATCATCATTTGTTTTCCACAGAACCTTACCTTAACTGTGTGATATATATATTTATGCAATAGGGGTGGACATATATTCAGTGTGATAAATGTGTTTATCTGAGTCACTGTATGTATAAATAAATTTATACATACAGTGACCATTTATACACACAGATACTATGTGCACTTACTTACTTAATCTGGTTTACGGTCAGTTGGCATTCATTTGTATTCCCCTTCCCCAGGTCATGCCTGAAAATAGGCAGGATTTGTCTAGTGCACTTACCAGGTCAACAAAAACTAACAAAATAAATAAATATGTCACAAATCTCTTTAGAATTCATTTAGAATGTTCGGCCTCAGAAGCAGTACTAACCATATTCAAATGGGAATAACTTTAAAATGAAAAAAGATAGCATGGTACTGAGAGCAAGAAAATTGTTCAGCACAAAATTATCTACAAAACAAGCATTTGTCAATGCCGAATGTTTGCTTGCTGGCATTGGCATTGGTAGTGTAGAAGTTACAGAGCTGCATAATAGAAATGGCAGTGAAGTATTGAACTGAAGCCAACCCCACCACCACCATACAGAGAGTGATAGGCATTGGGGTGTGCCTTTGGGTCATCAGGCATAACGGCCATGCCATTTCACCACACCCTACCCTGCAGACACTGACAAGTGTTACGGTGTGCCTTGGGGTCTTTGGCCCTTATGCGTACCCCATTCCATCAGGAAATATGGTGAGATGGGTGCGGTATAGGAGAATGGGGTGAACTTTGGGGTCGAAGAGTCCAAGGCATACCTCAATGCATCTCACTGGCTGCAGGGTGTGAAATGGTATGAGCATTACAGGCAAGAATCCCAAGTCACACACCTGATGCCTGTCATTCTCTACAGGGTGAGGCATTATGGTTGGAAATCCTAACACCTCAGGCAGTCATTGGTATTTTCACTCCAAATTTTCAACATGGTTTTTTTGTGACCCCCCACCTCATGAACAGTGGCAATATCAGTTTGTTAGCCAAAAGCTGCTTATGCACAGCGACTACGGCATTTAGCACCACAGGTGCAAAAACACATTCTGAACAGGATGTGAAAAATGACAGCTGCACTGTTCATGGGGAGGTGTAAAAAATGGCAATGTTGCAAGTCTGCAGTAAAAATATTCAAAAAAACTGGTGAAGTCACGAGCGTGCATAGAAACTGTGCAACGCACATCCATAATGTAATTAGTTTAGGGATTTTTTACAGCAGATTGTCAACACAGGCATTTTGGGACCTCCGATCAAGAACAGTGTCACTGATTTTCTTTATCTGTCCCGAACAATGATTTCCCACAGCGACCACGCATCTCTGCTCTGAAAGTGTGAAAACACATTTCGGCCATGTTATGAAAAATGACAGCTGTACTGTTCATAAGGAAGTGTGGAAAAATGCCACTGGTGAAAATCTGGACTGAAAATATTACAAAGTCATGAACTTTAGAGGGTGAGTGGAAACTGTGCATTGCTCACTCATAACACAGTCATTTTATGGACTTTTGTCAACAAATTTCCAACATAGCCATTTTAATACCTCTGCTCATGAACAGTTTAACTGTGATTTTCTTAATCTGTCCCAAACATTGCTTTCGCACACCGACTGCACCATTGTGTGCTACATGTGCGGAAACACATTTTGGGCAATATGTGAAAAATGGCAGCTGTACTGTTCATAAGGAAGTGTAATAAAATGGCAATGTTGAAAATCTGGAGTGACAATATAGAAAATTCGCAAACTTACGAGCGTGCATAGGAACTGCGCAACGCACTCTCGTGAAACAGTCATTTTTAAGAATTTTTTCATCAAATTTTCAACATAGCCATTTTAAGACCTCTGCTCATGAACAGTGTCACTGTGATTTTCTTAATGTGTCCCATACATTGATTTCGCACACCAACTGCGCATTGTGCGCTACAGAGGCGAAACACATTTTGGGCAAGATGTGAAAAATGACAGCTGTACTGCTCATAAGGAAGTGTAATAAAATGGAAATGTTGAAAATCTGGAGGGACAATAATGAAAATTCACAAACTTACGAGTGTGCATATGAACTGCGTAATGCACGCTCATAAAACAATCATTTTTAGGAATTTTTTCAACAAATTTTCAACATAGCCATTTTAAGACCTCTGCTCACAAACAGTGTCACTGTGGTTTTCTTAATGTGTCCCATACATTGATTTCACACACTGACTGCACCATTGTGCGCTACATGTGCGGAAACATGTTTTGGGCAAGATGTGAAAAATGAAAGCTGTACTGCTCATAAGGAGGTGTGGTAAAATGGCAATGTTGAAAATCTGGAGTGAAAATATTGAAAATTCATGAACTTACAGAGCGTGTGTAGGAACTGCACAACACATGCTCATAAAACAGTCATTTTTAGGAATTTTTCCACCAAATTTTCAACATAGGCTTTTTGAGAGCCCACCTTATGAACAGTGGCAGTGTCATTTCATTTCTCAGTCCTGAAAGGTGATTTCATGCAGTGACTGTGAAATCACCCTTCTGGCCTGATTAATTCCATGACAGTGAGAGCATTCATGAGAAGGGGTCCCAAAAACCCCATGTTGAAAATCTGGTGCAAAAATTCCAAAAAATGCCTGAGATATGCAGCAAAGTTGAAAAAAAACATATCTATCCCATTATACAGCTTACCGGCATTTCCTCAGTTCGCAGTCAACTTTGAGGAGTGTAGACATGTTCCCTGTCCACCGAAGATCATCGCACCAGAGTCCGGAGGTAAGTATGGGGGTGTGAGGAGGCAGGGTGCACAGTGGGTGGTCGCGGGTGGGCTGGGTGAATGCCGAGGGAATGTTTTCTTGTTTACAGGTTTGTTTGTTTTTAACAGGAAGACGACACAGGATGTTTGCCATGCTGGGGTGGACTCCCAGCGTGGCAGCTAGAAGGCTGTTTGGGGGGCTGGAGCCGATGAAGGATTGGGCACCCCCAACGACCATACGGACTTGTGCCACACTGGGGTGGGCTCCCAGCATGGCAGCTGTAAGGCTGTTTGGGGGGGCTGGAGCTGATGGGGATTGGGCACCCCCATCGGCCATACAGACTTGTGCCATGCTGGGGTGTGCTCCCAGCGTGGCAGCTGTAAGGCTGTTTGGGGGGTCTGGAGCCAACGGGGGACTGGGCACCCCCGTCGCCCATACGGATGTGTTGCCACACTGAGGTGGGCACCCAGCGTGGCATCTGCAACTCTGTTTGGGGGAGAAGCGCAGCACAGCTGATGGG
The DNA here is from genome assembly GCA_016271365.2 of Neoceratodus forsteri. Taxonomy (NCBI): domain Eukaryota; kingdom Metazoa; phylum Chordata; order Ceratodontiformes; family Ceratodontidae; genus Neoceratodus; species Neoceratodus forsteri. Next base: position 468,719,794 of record CM028129.1, read on the forward strand.
GGATTGGGCACCCCCGTCGGCTATACAGTGTGTGCGTGGGGGGGTGAGCACACAGTATGCTTGTGCTTGTGTGTGAGGGGGGAGCACGCATGAGCAGGCGATATCTTATCGCTGCTCACTGAAGCGTAGCTCCCTCTTTCAACTGTATGCCACTGCATTTTCAACTGCTGTCATAGACAGCTCCAGCAGTGATTGGAGAACTGTGACCACGCCTGCAAACACACTGACTGAATTGGAAGACGCTGACACACCTCCGAAAAACTCGGATGATGGCACTATGTTTCTTGCACATGCATGCAAGCAAACATAATGAGTGGTGTTTCAAGTATAGATACCCTATAGATTTTTTACAATTAGCAATAACGAAGAAGAAAATGTAATTTTGTATTCACTTTTCTGATAAACAAATGTGAATAACTTTAAAACAAAAAATGACAGCATGGTACTGTGAGTGTGAAAAATGTTCAGCACAAAAATATTTACAAAATGAGTGGTGTTTCATTTATGGATACCTTTTAGTTTTTTTTAAATTAGCAAAAAAATTACATAAAATTCTATTTTCTTTTCCCTTTTTTGATAAACAAATGTGAATAACTTTAAAATAAAAAAGTACCATGGTACTGTGAGCATGGCATGTGTTCAGCAAGAAGTTTTCAACAAAATGAGTGTTGTTTCATTTAATAGCAATCACTCTGCTAGGCGGACATATTCTAGGAAAGTTAATCAAAACTCCCAGAAATTATCATTTAAAAAAAGCTAAACAGTCAAAACCGAATGTTCCTGCAGTGATAGAAAGCATCCCGATTGCATAAATGAAATATACAATGTTGAGTTTTCAGCTAAATTATTTATCTACACCTGTGCTGTTTGACCTCGGACACCTCACTCATGGCTTGCGCTACTCGTGAGGTTACCTGAGGTCAAGCAGCACTGTTAGATAAATCATTATCTGAACGAGTCACTATTATATATCCCAATTATATATATATATATATATATATATATATATATATATATATATATATACAATACTGGAGAGCGGAGTATGACATTTATGACCCCCAAAAACTTTGCTCAGTGCTCTTGAGTATGCTTTGTTTTCAGTGATTACACATCGTAGTAGTATAATCCCACATATAAAGATAGCTCATCATTTATATATTTTGAAAATTGCAGCTGTAAGTTATCATATGAAAAATATAATGTGTGTAATGTGGTGGCCATGATTTCATATTTTCTGTTTTTAGCAATAAAGTTTATTTAATATCACAATGCCTATGCCTTCTATTTAGGTACTGTAGTATGTAACATTTCATCATTTGTTTTTAATTTACACCTGTGGGGCATTGCTGAACTGTCCATCTTGAGACACCATTATATCACTAACTCAAACATGTTATAATTAAGCTATGTCTTATGTCTTATTTGATTTCCTGGACCACCTATGCTGAACAACTATGCACCATTATGTGCTTAAGATTGACACCAATTAATCTCCAAAATAAAAAGGATATTTTATTTTATACAACTTTTTTCTGACACATAACGTGTGTAACATGGAGACCAGTATAACAATGTCACAATATCAAACCATAAAATGCTGAATGTAATTAATTAGGCACATCTCATAACTATGGCATGCAAACAACAAAACCTAAATAACATTTATAAATATTATGTACATGAAAAATATTCTATTACTATATAATCACTGCTGCTTTACATGGATTGAATCTCATCTCTGTATAATGCAGATATATGAACATAGGAACCGGCCTGCAGAAGAGGGTCATTTGGTCTATCAAGTCTGCTAGTATTTGAGGCATACAGATGCAAAACAAAGCCAATCAAGAGGAAAGATTGTCTAGAATAATGTTCATTACAAAGGACACCACTGCTATGGTGTCATTGCAATGAACATTCACTGAAACAGTCAAACAGGCATAAAATTGAAAGGAAACACCATAAATGCCCCCCAAATAATATAAGCCAGGGAAACACTGTGTCAGACACAGTGATCAAAATCCTAGGCAAAGGGATCTTTTTTGCATCAGCAGTTCCCCAAAACCTATGCTGTGCTTTACATGCACCACACGGGACACCAAACTTACAGAACATCACAGGCCTCCACTAACAAATATTTAAAAAAAAATCAAAACTTCAAATTGAAAGACAAACTTTTGCATATCTCTTTTAAACTTCAACTGGCATTTATGACCAACAGATATGAAAGAGCAAATGAAAGCAATAACATTACACAGGATTATGTTACTTGTGAAGGACACCACCACTATGGTGCCTTTGTAGTGAACAATCACAAACATGGTCAAACAAGCATAAATGTTAAGAGAAACATTAGAAACACAAACAAGTTATATGCAGTAGCAGCCACAGACACTGCCAGCTATTTCCTGAAATTTCTGTGATCTTTCCAGAAATATCTCATGCTTTCTCCATTTCCACAGTAGGGGCAGCAGAGAGAAACTCTTTAGAAATTTCATGAAATATCTGGAAATAGCTGGCAATGTCTGTGGCTACTACTGTAAACTGATGAGCAAGTAATATCTTGGGTAAGAACATGTTTTGTTTTGTTTAATTTAATCCTTTCAGATCGTCACTGGGTCAAACATGCATCTTATTTAAGAACAAAAAAAAAAACAAACAAAAACTTATGTTTTTCTTTCAAATAAGGACTGTTTTCCTGTCTTTTTTCATGGTTTTGGTACTTTATTTCTAGGAGGGCTATAGAGTATGAAATAAACCAGTAAAATGGAGTTGTATTCTCAGTAGTAACATGCCGCACAAAGTACATCACCATTATGTTGTCTTAGTAATGCACAGACAGTACAACAAATGTCCCATAATGATAACCATCTTGCTGAAAAAATAACACATTACAGATCCCAACCTGAAATACTTAATGTATCTTTTTGTGATACTTCCCATAATTCATTCACCTAAAGTAATTGTGGCATTCTGGTGGAAGAAAATGAAGAAAAACAGCAAACAACTCTTTAAAACAATAACCATTTGCAAATATAGTTAACTACACCATGATTTTGGACAGAACATGATGGACACCATCTTTGCTGCACATTATGGGGGCTTAAAAGGTGTAAAAAAACAAGTGATTGGTAAATTAAATTTTTTTCTAGTGCAGTGGTATAAAATACATGATGTACTCTGCATTAATCAAGCCCATTAGTAGAACTGGGGACATTATTGTAATAGATAAATTATATACTTTTTAAAGTGACTTACAACTGTCACAAAATGGAGGGCATTTTAAGGCAGACTTTTGGTGTTTCAGGAGCAGCCACAAAAAATAAAGACTCATCAAACAGAGATTTTGTGGGTACTATCTCATTGTTAACATTACAACAACAAAATGAAGAAACTGCAATGATTTATGAATTGTTAGAAAATTTAGGGAGCGGTGCATTGTAGGACTTGCTATTCTCTCGAGTACTGTAAACATGCCTGTATATATATATATATATATATATATATATTTAATTTGTTTATATATATATATTATAGGGGTGTGGTCGTGCCCCTATAGTTAGGGTTATGAAGCCCTTCTATGTTAAACTCGAAATTAATGAGTTAATAACTTTGGACCCGTTCAATGGATTTACACAAAATTTGGTATGCACGGTGGGGCATGGCAGTTCTCTTGATCTGCCAAATTCCTTTTCAGTTGGACTTATGGTTTTTGTACAGCAAAATGCTTAAAAATGCACTTTTCACCAGTTATATGGGCAGTTTTTTGGATTTTATCTGTGGTGCTGCGCGGCCGTTGTGTGGCATGCTGCTTTGCGACTTGACTTGTCTGAAAGAACTTGGGTCAAGGAACAATCCACTTTTCATTTGGTGAAAAAATATTAATCCATTTCAGTTAGTAAAGTTTTAAGTTCCCATTATAAATCAATGGGAAAATGTATTTGGTTATTTTGTGAAAGAAGAATGGGGTTTTGGCCATCTGGTACCTCCTCACAATCAAAGAATCTTTGATGGCAAGGAATTCTTTGATCACGATGGCCACCATCTTGTTTTCAGTTTGCGGTCAGGAAAAATAGAAACTTCTCGGCTCGGGGAGACTTCCGAAGTAAAACTATGCTGGTATTTGCTCAGGGGTCTTCCCTCTATCGAGCAATACCTGTGGTTTCTTGTAAATTGGTCAAAAAATACAGTTTTCAAGTTTTTAATTCTTTGATCGCAGCTCGCTAACAATCTTTGATTGCAAGCCTGCAAATTCTTTGATCGTGAGATTCTTTGACTGTGATCTTTGATCATGAGGGTGCGACTAGATGACCAGATGAAAAAATAAATTTTCTCAGCTCAGGGGTGACATACTGTAAAGGCAGACTAGGATGGGTTTTGCTCAGAGGGCTTCATTCTGATTGAGTCATGGCTGTGGTTTCATGTATTTTTGTGTAAAACTTTAGTTTTAACATTTTTTATTCTTTGATCGTGAGCCTGCAAATTCTTTGATCATGTGGTTCTTTGACCGTGATGTTTGATAGCCAGGGCATGACTAGATGGCCAGATGAAAAAATCAATTTTCTCATGACAGGGGTGACTTATAAAGACAAACTAGGATGGGTTTTGCTCAGGGAGCTTTGTTCTATCGCGTCATGGCTGTGGTTCCATGTACTTTAGTGAACAACTTGACTTTTACCATTTTTTATTTCTTGATCACAATCTTTGACCTCGAGGGAGGGACAAGATGGCCAGATTTGGAGGGACCAGATTGCCCAATTTTAGCAATTTTGAAACATAATATCTGGGAAACGGTTTGGTCTTTTTACTTGAAATTTGGAGGGTGTTGACGGGATGTCCTGTAGATGTGAATTATGGTGTTTAGGTGTCAGAGAATACATTTTTTGTGGAGCTTTCGCCTGGTGCAGTTTGCATTCTGCAGACAGTGTTTTGTGTTGTGGTAGTGGCTGGAAATTTATAGGGTAGCTAGCCTTACTGTCATGAATGTACTTTTGAGTCATTAGGTGTGTGGAATGTAAATAGGTGTGGAATTATTCCACTCTGATAAATGAAAATTTGTTTTGTTTCCAGGTGGTAGGAGAATGGGGCCTGAAGGGCCCCACACTCCCACCCATATGCACTCCCTCCAATAAATATTATAATCAGTAGTTGTACTGAAATGAATGCCTCCCCACACCAGGTACTAGATCCTGAGTGCTGAACCACAGACCAACTGAAGCCATGTACATAACCAGAATACCTCCCTCATACCAGCTGCACACAACTTAGAACACTGAGGAGTTGCACGGCCTAAGACCGGCAATGCCCCAACCCCCCGACCAGGTAGTGAATCCTGAGTGCAGAGCCACAGCTCAACCAAGGCCATAAACATCAATGGTATACTTCCATGATGCCAACTGCACACTAGTTATGACACTCGTGAGTTGCACAGCCTCAGCCAGGCAATACCCCCACCCCCCCAGATCAGATACTAGATCCTAAGTGCAGAGCCACAGCACAACTAAAGCCATGGACATCAATGGTATACCTCTGTGATACCAACTGCAGTCTAGTTATGACAATCAGGAGTTGTATGGTGTCAGCCAGGCAATACCCCCACCCCTCCAGTCCAGATACTAGATCCTGAGTTCAGAGCCACAGCCCAACTAAAGCCATGGACTTCAATGGTATACCTCTCTCATACCAGTTGCACACAAGTTAGAACACTGGGGAGTTGCACGGCCTCAGCCAGGCAATGCCCCCCTCCCCAAACAGGCAGTGGATCTTGAGTGTAGAGTTACAGCCCAAGTAAGGCCATGAACATCAATGGTATACCTCTGTGAGACCAACCGCAGACTAGTTACAACACTCATCAGTTGCATGGCCTCAGCTAGGCAATGCCCCCACCCCCAGACCAGGAATTGGATGCTGAGTGCAGACCCACAGCCCAACTAAATCCATGAACATAAATAGTATACCTCCCTCATACCAGCTGCACACAAGTTAGAACACTGAGGAATTGTATGGCCTCAGCAAGGCAATGCCCCCTTCCCCGAATAGGTACTGGATCCTGAGTGCAAAGCCACTGCCGAACTAAGGCAATGAACATCAATGATATACCTCTGTGATAGCAACTGCAGACAGGTTACAACACTCATGAGATGCACGGCCTTAGCCAGGCAATGCCCCACCCCCCCAGACCATGTACTGGATGCTGAGTGGAGAGGCACAGGCCAATTAAAGCCATGGACATAAATGGTATACCTCCCTCATACCAGCTGCACACAAGTTAGAACACTGAGAAGTTGCATGGCCTCAGCCAAGCAATGCCCCCTCTCCCACCGAACAGGTACTGCATCCTGAGTGCAGACCCACAGCCCAACTAAAGCCATGGACATAAATGGTATACCTCCTCATACCAGCTGCACACAAGTTAGAACACTGAGAAGTTGTGTGGCCTCAACCAGGCAATGCCCCCTTGAACAGGTACTGGATCCTGAGTGCAGAGCCACAGCCCAACCAAGGCCATAAACATCAATGGTATACCTCCGTGATACAACCTTCAGACTAGTTACGACACTCATGAGTTGCACGGCCTCAATCAGGCAATACCCCCACCCCTCCAGACCAGGTACTAGATTCTGAGTGCAGAGCCACAGCGCAACTCTGAAAAAGCAATTTTGGAGAAGGTTGACATGGCATCTGCACACAATGTTTATGAACAATTCATCATACACCCATTGCATGGGAAGGATCCAGTGGTGGATAACATTGAATTGTATCAGATGAAGCAAGTGGAGGGCAATCCTGTAAGCATACGGGAGGCTACTCTGGAGGCACATTGTTTCCAGATCTGTTTCCACTTGGTACAGGTGGGTGATTAGATGAGCAAGAAGTTTGTGTACCAGGAGCTGAGTATAGGACCTCAAGAGTTCTACATAAGGATGGCAAATTTCGTAGAAGCATTGCATACCTGTTCCATCTTCTTTGGGAAAGTGAACTTAGTGTCTTGTCTGCTAGTATTGCTCATACATTGAAACTTGGCACAGAGTTCAGTAATATGATGGCTGCACAGTTACTACACAAGTTGCAGAATAAAAATGAGACACTACAAGTGAGTCTTTCTTCTATTTTGTACAGCATGCATGGTACTAAAGAATATTGATACAGACAACACTCTGAGGTGATGTGCATGCTGAGGGAGTTTGGATCAGCAACATGGCTTGTGACACTGAGTTGTGCTGAATACTATTGGGATGATCTACTTGATCTTCTCAGGTGGGCAAACTCTGATGCTGATAACATACGGAGTATGACTCTCAGTGAGATGTGCTCACTTGATCCAGTGACCGTGTCACGTTACTTCCACCATCGATTCCAGGCTCTTTTGAAGTTCATACTGTCTAAAAATGAATCATTCTCTTGGGGTTGTTGAACACTACTTCTGGAGAGTTAAGTACCAAGCTCGGGGAGCTCCACACATACACATGTTGTTGTGGATTAAAGATGCCCCATGCATTGGTGACAGTGAGACAAGTGCAATTCTGGACTTCATTCTGAAATATGTTACATGCCAGATTCCAGACAAGTATGACAATGCTACACTTTGGGAGTTGGTTCAGAAATTCCAATGACACTTGTGTGGAAAGTACTGTCATAAAAAATTAAGAACAGGGGACAGTGGTACACACGGTGCCATTTTAGTTTCCCAAGACAAGCTTGTTTGGATGCTAGCTTGAATCATGTCTTTTCTGCTAGGCGACACCACTTAAAGGTAAAATCAACAAAGCGAGTGTATTAACTGCCTCACAGGGAATCAGAAGTCTACATTAATGACTATAATCCTTCTCTTCTGTTGATGTGGCAGGCAAACATTGATGTTCAGTATGTTGCTGACAATTCAGTGGCTTTGGTGAGGTATGTGACATCATACATCACTAAGATTGAGCAGACATGCCTGCAAGAAATGTGGGAAGAGTTGTCAAACTGTGATAGGTCAATGTCTTCTAGACTGTGTTTGCTCAGGCTTAGGACTCTTTCACACCGTGAGTGTGGAGCTTATGAAGTAAATGACCACCTTACAGGGATGTGTTTCTATGGGAAGTCAGAGTCCATTCATTATTTGAATGTCAACTACAAGCAGAACAGGCGTTGTGTGCTCAAGAGCCATGATGAGATTGAGGATCTGGGTGCTACAAGACCAACATCCACTAATATTCTTAAGAGCAACTTAATTGACAACTACTATCCATAGCGCCACAGTCCTATAGAAGATCTCTGTCGGTTTGAAGCTGCTCAATGGTATGATTATAAGTGGGGTAATTCTCCTGACCCAGAGAAGAACATATATAAAGTTACTGGCTTCAATGGTTCGCTTGTGAAGAAGCAAAAGCCATGGCTAATTGACCACTGCAAACTGAGCTTGAATACAACAGAAAGCAAGGAGCATTACTATTTTGCTCTACTATTTATGTTCAAGCCTTGGAGATCAGAAACTGAATTGAAAGGATCATCTGAGACATATGAACAAGAGTTCATAATAACTTATGATTACTTTAAGAGTGAGGTGTCTGACACTTACATTGAGAGACTCGAAATTGAAAAAATCAGCTAGAGAGAGCAAAGCAGGTTTTGGATGATGATACCCCAGTGACATCACAAGATATGCTTGATGTTGAGGGAGAAAGGACAGTTGGTGTCCTTCTTCCTCCTAATGACCCAGCAGTGCTGATGTCAGAGGTAGAGGATGCAATGCAACAAAACATGCAGTTGTCAGAGGCAGCTGCAAACATTGGTGATGAACCAAATTCTCATCAGAAAGTTGTGGATCACTCTGTGATACATGGTGTTCAACATGTTATTCAGCACAGTAGCAGAGACTGTGTTTGTGACAAACAGACCCCAGTCAGGATGTGTGTCAGTGGTGCTGCTGGGACTGGGAAACATTTCTTAATTGAAGCTATTAGCAGGGTTGTGTGTGACCTTACTAATTCTGTGACTTCTGTTATTGTGGCTGCTCCTACAGACTTGGCAGTGTATAACATAGGTGGTGCCACTCTTCATAGGCTGTTTATGTTGCCAGTTGAACATGGCAAGAGTGGTGATTGTAGAAAATTGTCTTTTGAGGTTGCCTCTGAACTGAGGTCTTTGTTTGACAAGATGCAATTGCTGATAATAGATGAGATAATCATGGTTTCAAATGTTCTCCTTACATATGTTCACCTACGTCTACAGGAGATACTTGGTACTGAAGATGACATACCATTTGGTGGCAAGAATGTTTTTGTTCTTGTGGATCTCCAGCAGTTGGCTCCTGTGAATGGCAAGCATGTTTTCTGTACTCTTTCTGCTGAAGAGGCTAAGAAAACTATGGATGCATCGGTGGTGTCAATCTGTGGGAGTTCTCATATGTTGAACTGTTACAGAACATGAGGCAGCAAGGTGACATGTCTTTCAAAGCATTGCTTGATGAATCTCAGATTGGTGTATTGTCACCCATTCAAGTTGAAATGCTAAGACAGCACATGATCTCTAGAAGTAATACTCCTATTCAGGATGCTTGTGATGTCTTTGCACATGTGTAGAAATCTGGGGACATGTTGTATGTCTATTTCCAAGACTTAAGCAGTGTGCAGAGTTCAATTGGATCATGATGCAGAGAGAACAGGAACCTATTGTGACTCTTACATCCATAGATACCATAGATGCTGTTAGTCTAACATGCACAATGGTATCAAAAATGGTTGATAGTCTCAGACAGCTCACAAGTGATGTGTCCCATACTGCTGGTTTGGAAGCTGTTATCACTGTGTAGGAATCCACGGGTCATGCTTTACAGAAACATTGACGTTGACTGTGGTCTTGTGAATGGAGCCATGGGGTACATTCATGAGTTCCAGTATAATCTGCAGAAGACAACTGTGGAGTTTGTGGTTGTTAAGTTTGACAACTGTGATACTGCTCTACCAATAGATAGAGTGACAGTCAAGTTTGAGCTTGTCAAAGACATATATGTGACATGGAAACAATTCCCATTGTGTGCTGCTTATGCTGTATCTATACATAGGTCACAAGGGCTTAGCCTTGATAGTGCCATTGTAGATATACACACTGGTATATTCAAGGATGGCATGTCTTATGTTGTTTTGTCTCATGTGAGACGGTTATCTGGATTGCACATAGTAAATCTTGCAGAAAGTAATATACGTGCTGATAGTAAACGCATTGTTGAGTACAACAGATTACGTATGTTGTACCAACCAAATGCTCCTTTGTTCCCAGTTCCTAGATATGCGTCAGCAACAGATGTCCCAATGGATGCAGAGTGCTAATTGAAGAGGAAGCACATAAAGACTCCACAGTCGTCACCACACCATTTCATTGGTAACCAGTCTCTACATCAACAGATCAAATCTAAACCTGTTAAGAAATGCATTGGGGTTCAGACACTGTCACTATTTGACAGCAACTCAGGAGTAAACTGCTATGCTAATGTTACAATGCAGGCACTTCTGCATAAGCCTGAGTTTGTTGATGTCTTGAACTCAGGTCAGTCAACAGCTCTGTCTGAAGCATTAAAGAGAGTCATTAGAGGTAGTCAAAAGGAGTTGCCCAGTTTGCAAAATTTGACTCCTCTATGACTAACTCTTGCAAAGTATGCAGGACAAGCAATGTTTTCTGACAATGCACAAGATGCCACAGAGTTCATCATGGGAATCATTAACAGTTTAGCAGATGATGGTATTGATCTGCACCAACACTTTCAAGTTTATTATGTGTGCAAGTACACATGTTTGTCATGTGGACACAAAGAATTACAAGCAACTCATGACATGTTGTGGTTGTCTGTCTACATACCTGAACAGAGATCTATGAAGTTTCATAGGTTGTTTGCAAATGCAGAAACTGGTTGGCAGTGTCGAAGATGTGGTCGGTCTTGTGTTTGCTCTTTGAGAGTTACATCTTTCAGTTCATACATTATGATTGTATTGCAACGTTTTAACTCTCAAGGCATGAAAGTCACACCACCGATTTCTGACTTCATTGCTGGAAATACTATGTTTTCAGGAAGTCAGTTTGACACACGTGCTATTATTTTCCATCATGGCCTATCTAGTCAGTCTGGACACTATCTCACATGGCTAAGGTTCAGAAAGGGATGGGTGGAGTGTAATGATACAGTATGCACTATGAGAGAAAGATTACCAAGGAATCTGAAAGATGCATACGTTATCATTCTTCATTGCACAAATGTCACACAAAATGTGGAGGAGTGATGGTATCTGAACACGGCAGCTTAGTTAACCAGTATATTTGCAAAACTATCGTTCTGACTGTATATTATGGTTAGATGTATTGTTCTCCTTTTTTTACATATCTGTTTTGATTTGATAGAAGAGCTAAGTCTTTTCATGTGAAACAACCACTGCAATATCAGTGATGGTGATCTAAGTCTTTTACATCTTCTGCAATATTAATACAGCCCGTGTGAATTACTCTAATTCTGCTGGCATTGCAGGAGAGAACCCCAATAGTGCACCTATGTAACAGACTGTTGTAGGCACTGACTTGTTGATCTCAGTGTTTTGCTGACATGCTGTATGCAAAACAGAATTGATTTGTTGATTTATAACAATACAATTTCTAGAACCATTTGTATTGTTATATGAAGCATTTGCAACTTTGATGTACATACTACAATGACTGCCGTGTTACTGCTCAAGTAGACTTGAGCGTATTGAGCAGTTATCATTTGATAGTCAGTGAGTCATATCTTTTTGCAGGTGTCTCAGTTAATCTTGTATGTTATTCACATGTCACTGTGTATTCAGTTGTTTCACAGTGCTATTTTACATGGTAATGACAGAATCAGTAATATTGTTGTCCCTTTAACCCCACCCAGGATGATTCAGGCCACCACTTCATGCTTTGGATGCTCGTTGGCAGCGTTTATTAAAGGACGTAATTGGTATTTACAACATATTTCACCATATATTTTACAAAGTCAAATCTTTACACAGTGGACATAACAGTCCCATTTCTTTCAAGGACCTAGCAGTCCTGTCTTCCCCATCGTGGTTCTTCTCCAGCTTTCTTTGTCTTCCTCCTCCTCTCTTCTCAGGGTCCAGACACCAGTATCTGGCCTCCCCTTCCAATCACCAACACGGGTACGCCACCTACCTGGACCACTCTCCCCCACTAGGTGCGGACACAGGGATCCACCTACTAGCTCTATATCCCTCCCCCTTCCTGTTACTTCCACACCTGGGTTCCTTTGTCCCCAGCCTGCAGTACCTGCCCCTCCCCTTTACCTGCCCCCTTTTCCCCATGCTCCCCAGGCAACCCCTTGACCCCTTCCCTGCTCAGCCCTTCTTGTTCCTGTATCCTCCAGTGAGACTCCACCTAGTGCCCTGGCCCTGGTCACCCTAATGCAGCCCCACCTGCCCAGACCAGGCCCCATCCTGATGTCTTAGTCTGCTAATCACTCCACCTTCCTGCTTCGCCTTTCCTTTGTGACCTAACTCCCCCTCTGCTCCTGCTGGGTGGGCAGGAGGGAATCTTAAAGCAGAAAAGGGGCTCTAGGCAGGATTACATGGCTTTATATACCCATGTCCTAGTCCTCCCTTGGCCCTTGTTGGCCCCTCCCCTTGGCCAATAGCCATCGAGCACCCCCTTCCCTACCTCTATGTCATCATGACATACCCCTTTCCCCTTCCTTCCTGCAGCCTCCTCACCCCCCGTTTCTGTCCCCCCCGGCCCTCATCCTGGGTGAGTCCCACGACAAATTGGCCTGCCTTTTAAGGGCAAGCCTAATTGTCCCTGGATCCCCACCTGGGAATGATTGAGGCCACCACTTCTTGTTTTGGATGCTCATTGGCAGTGTTTATTAAAGGACATAATTTGTATTTACAACATATTTCACCTTATCTTTTACAAAGTCAAATCTTTACACAGTGGACATAACAGTCCCATTTCTTTCAAGGACCTAGCAGTCCTGTCTTCCCCCTCCTGGTTCTTCTCCAGCTTTTCTTCATCTTTCTCCTCCTCTTTTCTCAGGGTCCGGCCCTTCCTTCCAATCACCAACACAGGTACCACACCTACCTGGACCACTCTCCCCCACTAGGTGCAGACACAGGGATCCACCCACTAGCTCTATATCCCTCCCCCTTCCCCGTTACTTCCACGCCTGAGTTCCTTTGTCCCCAGCCCGCGGTACCTGTCCCCCTTCCCCCTCTACCTGCCCCCCTTTTCCCCTTGCTCCCAGGTGACCCTTCATTGACCCATCTCCCACTTGTGCTGGAAGATGGGGCTCCCCCCCTTGCGGGTCAACCCTTTCACCCTTTCTTATTAATATCCCCTACCAACTCCCTGAAAGACCAGAGGAGCAGGCCCATGCTGAAATCGGTTAGGTGGACCCCGTCCGACTTGTAGACCGCCTCATGTTCAAACGATATATCCCGATGCCGGGTGTGCACCCCTCCCATTTCTATTACCGCCCTGGCCACCTTCCTGTTTCACCACTTCCTAGCCACCTCTATTGCCTTTGGCCCTTTTTCTCCCCTCCATACTCTCCTAGATGTGGCTTCTGACCAACCTACGACTACTTGTGGCCACCAACTCTTCATTTTCTCTAGGTCCCTCAGGATGTCCTTCAACAAGGACCCCCATGGCGCTGATCCCAAATCGTTCTCCCCAGGTAGATAATAAGTCCATCTGGTGCCGCCCAGGGCACCCTCAGCTCTTCTAGCAGGGGGAGCAGCTGCGCCCACCTCATGCCACTCAGGCCCTTCCACCACACCTTGGTGTGTTCCGCTCCAGGGTACAGCTGTGTCCCTAGTCTTGTGGCAGCTGCAAACCTCTCTGCCCAATAGATGAACGAGTGTCCCACAATCCACATCTGTCTATTCATGCCTACTGTGGGGAGAGGAAAGGGGGACATTGGTTAGCAGTTGTCAAGCCCATATATATCTCTTATAACATTTTGATGTCCACCTGCCCACCCTCTGGACCTCCCTTTCCCCCTTCCCAGCTGTTGCTGCCTCTGATGCCACCCCGATCCTGATAGAGTGTGGTGAAAACTCATCTGGGTTCTCCCCCATGAATGCCACAGACTGGAACCCTGTCACTGGTTCCCTGTTTCCATGTCTAAACCAGGCACCTGGACCCTGGCCACGCCTTGCGTTATACTCCCACATGGCCTGGACTGCACACACACCCTTTCCCCCCTGCCTATGGATTACCACCATGCAGCCTTTTCTCTGCTGGTCTGTTTTAGACCTCTGCAGCCCTATTACCACCTTCTCATCCTCAAGTCTCACATTCTCACTCTGAAGACCCTCTGCCACCACCCGTTTTCGGGGGCCACCATCTCACTTACCCTGAAAGCCCCTTTTGCCATGACAGTAAATATAGCATGGAACAGGCAGGTCTAACTTGCTGATATACAGACATGTGACAATGCCCCCACTATCCTCGCGAGGAAAGGCCCCATGATGGGTCTTCTCCCATCCTGTCTGGTGCCCTGCCCTCTCTGCCATCTCAATGCCATCCTCTTGACGGTGTGGCTGCCCATGATGTCCTCCCATCCTCTGTCCTGACATGTCCAGCTGATCCCTGCTAGCTGGACCCCCACGGTAGAGGGTGCCATGCCCTCCTCCTCCTCCCATTTTGACACCATGTACTGTGTGACTTGCTCCTCCCTAACTGTGTCACCCATATTCCAATCCTGCTGGGCCCTGAATGCCTGGAAACTGGCCCACTCCCCTTCGTAGGCCTTCAGGGTGTTGGCTGCCCATGACCCTCTGCATTGTGCCCTGGCTCTCAACCTCCAATCTCCCACATCCTCTCCGGTACCCTGGTCCGAGTAGGCACTGCTTCCAGGGCCAGATCCTGGAATTGCTCCATCTGAAGCTGAAAGAGACTGTCAGCCACTTTGTTCCATATGCCCTCTGTATGCTGCGCCCTGAAAGACAGGTTCAACTGCAGCCTCAGCAATACCATGCATTGTAGGACCCACCCCACAGATTCTGTCCGCCCGCTCTGCCTGTTGATCACTTCAACTATGCTCTTGTTGTCACACCAGAATACTAATCTCCTCCCCAGTGCGTTCTCCCCATGTCTCCAGTGTCACCCCAATGGGGAATATTTCAAGAAAGGTGATGTCCTTCATCAAACCCTGCTCCTGCCAGCTGTCTGGCCATGCCTCCGACATCGACTCTTCCTTGAAATAGGCACCCATACCGTAGCCACCAGCTGCGTCTGTGTGTAATTCCATGTCACTGCTGGAGGCCCACTCCTCCTGCCAAAAGGTTACCCCATTGTAGAACTCCAGGAATTCTTCAAACACCTGAAGATCCTCCTTTATGCCCCAGTTTATGTCCACCCAGTGATGTGGCTGCCTTGCCTTACCTGTGACCCTGCCCAATCTTCTCGTGAAAGCTCTGCCTGGGCTTATGGCTTTGCAGGTGAAATTAAGGTGCCCCAGTAGTTGCTGTACCTGTACCAGTGGCACTCTCCTCCTCCCCCCTCACTAGTGCAAGCAGCCCCCGCAGTCTCGCTACCTTATTCCCTGGTAAATGGAAGCACTCTCCCTCTGCATCCAACTCAATCCCCAGGAACTCTAACTTGCGAACCGGTCCCTTCATTTTTTCTGCTGCCAAGGGGATCCCTATCCTGTCACACATGTTTTGGAAGTCCCCCAACATTGCCTGCATCTCCTCCTGACTGGCCCCTATGAACAGGAAATCATCCAGATAGTGGACCACTCTCTTATGTCCTTACCATGACCCAAAAATCCACTGTACCCATGAGCTGAAAGCCTCAAACATGGCACATGCCACCGAGCAGCCCATGGGCATCACCATATCAAAGTATAGTCCCACATCGAATTGGAAACCTAGCAGGTCCGAATCCGCGGGGTCAACTGGCAGCAACCGGAAAGCAGACTCTATGTCTGTCTTAGCCAACCATGCCCCCCTGTAGCCCTCACTAATTCTACTGCTTGCTCTAGTGAGGCGTAAGACACTGCCCTCAGACCGTCCGGTATCCCCCATTTACTGACTCACCATCTGGGTAGGACACATGGTGTATGAGCCTGAACTCCTCCTCCTGTTTCTTAGGCACTGCACCCAGCGGGGACACCCTAAAGTGGTCGCAATGGGGTTCCAGCATCGGCCCCTCTACCCTGCCCACTCTGACTTCCTTTGAATCTTCCTTCTTACTATGTCCTCCTTTCCTTTTACCAAAACCAAATTCTTCACCTTCATCCCCACCTGCTTCCCCTCAAAACCCAGTGGAAAACCGCTCTTAAACCCCAACCTTAGTAACTCTGCCCCTGCCTTGTCTGGATAGCCTGCCATCCAGGCTTCCACCACCCACAATTTTACTGGGGTATGGCCAAGGGTGTACTCCCTCCTCCCCCCTCCTTGTACCCTTTTAGCTCCACCCATTAGAGTTGCTTGCCCTTCCCACCTGTGGCCCCACTGCCCCCTGTTAGGTCCCCTCCCACCCATTACGAAAGGGCTGCTCCGGGGGCTCTCCCGGTCTGACTAACTCTCTGTACCCCTTGCTGACACCCTGTTGCTCGGTGTGCCCCCCCATACCAAGAGCATACATGCCTGAATTTGCAACTCGGCCATGAGCAGGATGCACTGGTGAAAGCCCAGCAGGTTTTTGCTGCCCAGGCGGGTGAAACACGCCTCGACTGATCCACTGCCTGACCTGCTGCTGGGCCCAACAGTGTCCACACCCACAATTCTGCATGGGTGCAGTCCCATCTTAAGTCTCTTTTAGCCGCCATCCTCCTCCAGAAAGCCTCATCATATTTTAGCCATCCAAAACCCAGATTTGCCTTAATGGGATCACCAGGTCTGTCTGCTTCTCCAGCATCAAAGCACTGTAAATCAGGAAACCCACTTGCCATGTGTCAGTATTCTTCCCTTTCCACCTAGCCTCTTCAGCTTTGAGCCCCACCACTGCCAGCTCTACTGCCATCTCTGACTTGCCCACCGACTCACGCTGCTCGTATCTTTTGGCTGTCTCTTCGTCTACCAAACCGAATATATCTACATATTCGCCCTTCCAAATTTTTTCCCTAATGGAGGTTGGCATGTGGTCACCAAGTGTGAAACCAGGATGCCCTTCGTATGACTTCTTATCTCCACACTCCTTGTCCGCCCCTCCCTTACCCTGCTTGCCCTTTTCTTTGATGGACAGTAGGGCTCGTTACATCCTTGAAACCCCTTCCTCCCCCTATCCCTTATTAAGCCCTCTATATATTCTTTCAAGTCTGATTCATTATTCATATCCACTTTCTTACCCCCCTTCAACTGGGGTCCTGCAGGGACCAGGATAGATGGCGCCAGTGGGTCGAGCACCGCCTCTTCTGTCACTTGTTTTTTGTCCTGGCTCCCTCCCTTTCCTTGGTCTCCTTCCACTTTCTCTGGGACTCTTCCTCCACCTCCCTCTTCTTTGCTGCTTCCACCAATTCCGTCATCTGCTTCATCAGCTTCGTTGCATCAGCCAACATGGAATCACTGGATGTGGTGGGTCTTCTGGGTGGCATCCTATCAGCAGTACTAAAACTGAATGTAACCCCCACCCAGGTATGCCGTTTCTATCTGACAGCTCTACCAGGTGGGCTGGGTTCAGGGAGGAATATGTCACTTGGCACATTGGCTAGGTTTGGCTACTCTGCACAGGGGCACCCAAGTAACTCTGGACAAAGGAAGCAATAACTGTAATGTCCGATACCAGAAGTGGGATTCTAAAGTGTGACTTTTATTCACATCCAACAGAATAAACAAAGCATAGATGGACCCCCACAGGGCTACACTCCTGGTAATGCAGATTTAAGGAGACCAGAACACATCCTCATCACTTTAGCCTTCAGGCTCTGAAACACATTGGGCACACAGCCCAAACTTTATGCTGCTCTGGGTTTTCCCTGGCTCGGCTCCCTTGCAAGCCACTTGGACACTTTCCATATAGCATGGAAACATTTACTGGTGACTTCCTCAACCACCCATGAGCACTTCTGCTCCATGAGGGAATCTTCCTCATCAATCCCATGTCTGGGTACTTTCCTCAGGCACTGGCCAAGTACCTGAGAGAAAGCAACAGGTGTCACAGAGCAAATCTGTAGAGGTGAATTTGGTTACTACTGATGGGGGGTCTCCCACCTTTTGCTCCCATAATTCATACCCGGCCATTTCTCTGGACTGAAACACCTCATCCTTTAATACACTTTGCTGTGTAGATTCTTTTAAATGTATTTCACATTCAGTCTACTGTCTTTACATCCCATTTGTGCTGGACTTGAACATACTTAAAAAGTGGCTTTGTCCATTACTCTAGACCCCCCACAGAGTTAAGCAGTCCAATCCCCACATCTTCCAAACTGTACTTGGCTGTCTTTTCCTGACCCCATAGTAACAGTCCCTTTAGTTTGATCTTGATGCAGGTGAAAACACATGGCTCTTTAGCAGATCAAACTCACCCCTTGGTTGCAGGTACCCTACAGGCGTTTTCTCCTCAATGAACTCTCTTACAGAGCTTCTGGTGCCTAAGCACGAACTCAAACAGGCAGCTTCTTTTCTCTAGTCAGACCAAGGGGGTTGCCCCTGGAAGCAGCCTGATTCCTTCCCCCCATCCCCATAGGGATGGGGCCCTGAGCCATTGAGAGTGGTCTCCACCACTTCAATATGCTCTTCTTGTGTTCCTCTTCAGGTGGAAACACACACCTAAAAAACAAAAGTAGCTGTTTGACAGAGCTTAGAGCTCTGAGGGCCTGCTTACAGCAGAGCACCTCTTTCAGACTGCACACACTCTACTGAACCCCTACAGACTCACTTCAAATTCTGCAACATTCTACTCTAACCTCCCACTGCAACATTCCAGTGTGGCTTATGCAGCTGAGACAGTTCTAAATGGCGTCATCCCTCAGTCTCAGCTGAGACTGAGAACAGAGTGAGACATTGTGAAATTCATTTAACTGGCATTTCACAAGCTGCCTTCCCTGCCTACCACTAGGTCTTACTGGGATTCTAGTAACCTTGGGTAACAGGGGGGTTACACTCACTCTGGACCAGGAAAATGACTGTCTGCAGTCATTATTTATCCAACCTAGGCCATCCTACCCTATGTGTTACCTACGGAGAGGGGCGGTCAGGCCCCCTCCTATCATGTGCTAGACACAGGCAGACAACAATAAGGGCCTAGAGGCCTTCAGCTGATGTATCAGCCTCTACTCTACCCGCTGACTATGGGTATCTAGTGGATCCGGTAGAATTGTAAAGAGCATAGCCCTAATAGATCAGTACTGCAACCCCTACTGCAGGTCAGGGCCACAGCCTGTCTATCCCCCATAGCCTTCTATGGAAAATCTGTCTGCCTCTAACTTAAAAATTCCCAAAACAAAACAAACAGGGGACCTCCCTGACCCTGGACACCATGCAACCACACCCTAGGAGCTAATACCATACACTATGCATTACTCCCACATTCCCCCACAACCATACCTGTGGAAGGAAAAGTTACACACAGTAACGACAACAAAAACAGTACTTTAAACACTACACTCTAAAGTACTACTGAGGAACTCCGATGTGTCCCTCCTCCTCTTCTTGTCTTCTCTTCTATCTTCTTCAGGAACACCTGAAAGAAAAAGAAAGACAACACACACTCCTAATCTGCATACACAGTCTATCTAAACCCCTATCATCAAAACACTGGAGAATCCCAAAAATATTTTTTTAGAAAAGTAGAAAAAACAGTATAAACATTAGAAAACAGTAGAAAACAATGACATTATTTACAATACACAATATTTGGGGGATGGAGTGCCCTAAAAGTCCCATCTAGTGCCACAGTGCCCGAAGGCAAGTCCATTAAAGAGTCTCTCCTGAGCCAGATCCCAGTGAAGCACAGTTCTAGCAGGCCAAAGTCCCGAAGGGGAGAGTCTTTGAGGACAGTTCAAACATCTGGAGTCTGCTAGTGTAGGGTGTGTACTGCAATGTCATAAGAATAGAAAAGTCTGGACTTACCAGTCCCCTGTAGAATGAAAATGGCCCCACACCCCTCAGCCGAAGACTCTTCCTGGCAGCATTCTTCTGATACAGCTGGGTGGACATCTTCCAGGAAATGACAGGAAGACACATCTGGAAACTGCTGGGGTGATGTCATCTCTGGAGATGGAACCTTGGAACAGGAACAAAAAGGAAAACAGCTGGTCTGAAGTCATCCGATACCCAGGCGATGAATCAGGATATAGCCGGGCTGGTGTCCTCTCTGGATCTGAAGTCATCTGGTGGTCCAGTTGATGGATTCTGGAAAGCCAGTACACTGTAGAACTGATGAATGTGGGACACCTGAGTCCTGGATGTCCAGACTGGTGGAATAACATAGCTACAGCAACAGCTGGAGTGGCAGCACTGGCTACCACTGCTCTGCTTTCCACTTGGTAGTCATGGGCACATTCACAGGAAGGTCTTTGCATTGTGACCAATAGCACAATGGGTCAGGTGCTTGAATTATCACCCATCTGGGCGCTCATAATTCACACTGTGAAAGGTTTCATGTCCCTCTCCATCCACAATTCAAACAATGTCCATAAACAGTGTTCTGCCTCTTTTCCACTGGCTGTATTTTTTTTGAAACATTCTGTTCTTGACATGCTTGTTTGCACCAGGATGCACACATTTCATTGCTTCTTTCCAAATCCAGGATTTCCTGCCTTTCAACCTCCTCCCAGACTCTCCAAGGAAAGGTAGGAAAGGATATCCCATAGATTTCATTTGCCTTCCTACGAACCAGTCTTTCCTCTTTACTAGCTTTGGTCAACCTGAGACCTCTGCCCTGGCTTGGGGGTGGCCAGTCCTGGTTTTGCCAGCTACGCATTCTTAATGACACAAAAAATGGATTCCTGGCTTCTTCTTGCACAGCCAGGGCAGTGGAATCACCACTCTCTTCCATGCGTTCCACTGAGACAAGAGTTTGAGGCTGTGTACCAATTCCTTTTTCACAAGGCCACATAGGTTCCCCCTCCTCTACTTCCTCACTGAGAATCTGTGCCCAGGAGTGAGCAGTTGTCCTCACTCCTGAGACTGTCCACTCTTTGCTGGGCACGGAGGTCGAAACCTCCCATTCAAAGGCCTCCCTCATCTCGTCTTCAACTATGAGACTTGGGCTAGGCCCCTCTCTCCAAGGGTCTACTGATGCTCTCCCTGAAATGTCTCTCTGTGACTCAGACTCTGAAACATCAGCACATTGTTCAGTCTGTAAATCTGCACCCTCTTGCTTTGTGCCACACTCCTCTGAGGGGCTTCTCCAAGAGGCTCCACTTGGTGCTGTGTGCTGCCAACTGCAGATTCTTGAACTTTTGTCCATGAGGGAGCCAAACGAATTTTGGGCACTTTAAACAAACCATATTTCTCTAGGCACCCAGAACAGTGAGGTACCATGAAGACGTCCCTTCCAGCATTTAAGCACATCAAACATACTTGCACTGGATATCCAGGAATTGCCACATGAGGAGGTAGTTGGCCCCCATAGTAACATCTCTCAATGTCCCTTAACTTGTTAACTTCTACTGCTTTTACAGCCCGGGCATGATCCAGGTAGCGGACTGGTCCTGAAGCCATGACTGCAGAGAAAAAACAAACAACGCTCACTGTTATTTCAAGTCCCACATCACTGAAAACTTTCTTTCTCTTTTAAAATGGCTCCTCTGCTGCTGTGTTTACATTATACCCCACCCTGTAATGGCAGCGGCAGCACTCCTATGCATCAACATTCTGTAATTGACTCAAGCCTCTGAGCATCCAATTTACACACTCTACTGATAACTTTGCTCAAACTGCACAAACTTGCACTGTTCTTTTTCCTAGCACATTTATATGATTTACCACAGAATTTTTACACGCTGAAGACATTTCTCTAGCTTACAGTCCCACAAAGCCTTAGTATTTCATAGCACAGGATTGCTTGTATTTCTTGCTGCATATCTGATACAACTCAAAGTCTCTCTCATGGCTTTGAAAATTATACTGACGCTGAACCTATAATTATGCTCACAGTCGATTGCTTAGAATTCTTCCATTTGATGGTATAACTTAACACAGTCCTTCTTTGCAAAGCGATTACACTGCTACACACAGATTCAGCTGGCTTTTGGTGAAACCACACAGTTTGAGCAATGATTTCTGTTAGTACTCACTGTTATTAGTAGCTGTTTGCTGCAATGGAAAAACAGCCTGCAGCCAGTCTTGGAGGCCTCTGGAAAGAAATGGGTTGGCAGTCCTGCTGATTGTCCCTCTGAACACCACACTCACAGTCCAGTCGATCAAGATACGGGTTGAGCCTGAATTTAAACAGAAAGGTCAGTTTTTTAAACTTTTACAGCGCTTTCAATCACCGCAACGCTCCTCCTGATAAGCCAGTTGGCACACTCCACTCCCTCTCCCTCTCGAATGCTGTGCAGTCGCTCTAGAACTGGCTTGGGAGCAGGACTGATTGCAGTCTCACTAATCACTCGATGCCATGCAAATAGCCTCTTTCCTCTCGTGCTCTTCTCCTCATGGCGATCGTCAAGCAGGCAAATTTAAACTGCAAAACTGCACTTTTTTTTTTTCAACTGACACCACGGCGGGAGCCCATTTCAACCATTTTTCATGGCCATTAAGCACAACAAGTCTCTCAATTCACAAGTAAGCATTTACAATGTCTAGGGCACAATTTTCCTTTTGCTACCCACAGTTTTCCACACTTTTCTTTGTCACAACCACTTTTAAAAGCTAGCAAACGCTGTAATTTGATGCAGGACAAGGGCATACACTCTCAGACTTTTCTGCTCCTTGGTAAACAGTTGGCATTTTAATAGCAGCACATGGATAACAGCACACAGTGGCACATTAGTTAAACATTGCTTCAGTTATTTGGGCTACCCACTGCCAGATAACTAAAACACTAGCCTTTGTTAGAGCGACCTCTCTTACATTCCTCCCTAAATTCCAAACCCAAATCCTCAGTGGCGCCTCCATTTTTGTAATCCCCACCCAGGTATGCCATTTCTGTCTGACAGCTCTACCAGGTGGGCTGGGTTCGGGGAGGAATATGTCACTCGGCACATTGGCTAGGTTTGGCTACTCTGCACAGGGGCACCCAAGTAACTCCAGACAAAGGAAGCAATAACTGTAATGTCCAATACCAGAAGTGGGATTCTAAGATGTGGCTTTTATTCACATCCAACAGAACAAACAAAGCATAGACGGACCCCCACAGGGCTACACTCCTGGCAATGCAGATTTAAGGAGACCAGAACACATCCCCATCACTTTAGCCCTCAGGCTCTGAAACACACTGGGCACACAGCCCAAACTTTACGCTGCTCTGGGTTTTCCCTGGCTCAGCTCCCTTGCCAGCCACTTGGACACTTTCCATATAGCATGGGAACATTTACTGGTGGCTTCCTAAACCACCTATGAGCACTTCTGCTTCATAAGAGAATCTTCCTCATCAATCCCACGTCTGGGTACTTTCCTCAGGCACTGGCCAAGTACCTGAGAGAAAGCAACAGGTGTCCCAGAGCAAATCTGTAGAGGTAAATTTGGTTACTACTGATGGGGGTCTCCCACCTCTCGCTCCCATAATTCATACCCGGCCATTTCTCTGGACTGAAGCACCTCATCCTTTAACACACTTTGCTGTGTAGATTCTTTTAAATGTATTTCACATTCAATCTACTATCTTTACATCCCATTTGTGCTGGACTTGAACATACTTAAAAAGTGGCTTTGTCCATTACTCTAGACCCCCCACAGAGTTAAGCAGTCCAATCCCCACATCTTTCAAACTGTACTTGGCTGTCTTTTCCTGATCCCATAGTAACAGTCCCTTTAGTTTGATCTTGATGCAGGTGAAAACACATGGCCCTTTAGCAGAGCAAACTCACCCCTTGGTTGCAGGTACCCCACAGACATTTTCTCCTCAATGAACTCTCTTACAGAGCTTCTGGTGTCTAAGCACGAACTCAAACAGGCAGCTTCTTTTCTCTAGTTGGACCAAGGTGGTTGCCCCTGGAAGCAGGCTGATTCCTTCTCCCCATCCCCACAGGAGTGCTCTTTGACAGAGCTTAGAGCTCTGAGAGCCTGCTTACAGCAGAGCACCTCTTTCAGACTGCACACACTGTACTGAACTCCTACAGACTCACTTCAAATTCCCCAGTGTTCCACTCTAACCTCCCACTGCAACATTCCAGTGTGGCTAATGCAGCTGTGACAGTTCTAAATGATGTCATTCCTCAGTCTCAGCTGAGACTGAGAACAGAGTGAGACATTGTGAAATTCATTTAACTGGAGTTTCACAAGCTGCCTTCCCTGCCTACCACTAAGTCTTACTGGGATTCTAGTAACCCCGGGTAACAGAGGGGTTAAATGTACAAGAAGGGACAACATCATACCGCAACAAAACCTTGGTCATTATCATTTCTTCAGCATTCATCAACTCTGCCCCCTCATGCTTCCCTGCCCCAGGCCCCATCCACTAGGTGGACAATGCCTTCATGGGCCTGCCTGAGTTAGGTCGCTGCCCTACTGTTCTTGAATTTGTGCTGCACCCCTTTAAGTAGATGCTGTGCACCCCCACCCAGAATTGTCTCTGAGTTAGCCTCATGTTTCATTCACATCCTCAGTGGATGTGGGGTGGGCCTGTAGCTCCTCACCTTACATATCATTTGCCTAGCATGAGGCCTGTCCAACAGGGCCCCTCTGGACACCTGCACCACAGCAGTCTATGGCCCACCGACTTCCAAGGTAGTCCACTGCCTCATGTGCCAGGCACATGCCCCCCAACTGTGCCTACCCCTCTCTCTTTTTTTTTGTCCGCATCACGTCTCTGCCCCTTGCTCTTCCAGCCACGAGGCCATTCTCCATTAGTCCCCTTTGCATCCCTGTGCTTCCCCCAATCTGACGCTCTTACACCATTCCCATTGCCGATGCCCTTTCATTTTTTGCTGCAGCAACAACCTGTTCCTCCATATCGGGCTTGGCCCTGACCGACTGCCCTCACACCTCGCTACCGAGCTGAAAAGCTTTCCTCCCCTCCGCCTGCTTAGGCCGCACCAACCTACATGCCTCATGTAGCTGTGGCCCAAAGAAAGACTCCTTCCTCACTGCCGATTGCCCCTCCACTGCTGCGTGGCCAGCCACCATGCTTTGGCCTGTATAGTGCTCCCCCGGCCTCAGGTGAAGCGCCCGCTGTTTGCGGGCCCTGGAGTACAGAAATCCACTGCAGATTCACAAAATCCCCTCCTCAGCAACTACCCACCCTTCCCCTGCCCCACATCCTGCTAGCACAGCAGAAATGCCCGCTCCATTCTCCTTCCTCTGACCAGCCGTCAATCGCCCCACTGCATGCTGATAGTGCTGTGGCCTGCCAGCTCCTTAACCCACTGGCGTTCTTCCCACTGAAATGCTCTTCAACACTGAGCTACCCACAGAAAGTCCCCTGACCATCTGCATCTCCCTCCCAGACTCCGCCCTGCCTCCATCCTGCCTGCCAGCTTGTCCCTCCCATTTAAGCCACTGACACTCACCACAGCCTGCTACATTCTCCGTGAATGCTTGTATCCACCGAGCTCTAACCTAAACTCCATGCACCTGCCTATATTTTCCAGCCCAGCCTGCACCCTGCCACTTGCGCTTCCCCCCCGGTCAAACAGCTGATTCGGGCTGCAGCCTGCCGTCTACCTACCATGATGGCATCTTCCAGCCATGCTGCTCCTATCCCTGGGCTCTGAAAATGTGGCAAAAACCATCTAAATGCTAATGCTGCTCCTCAGTTCAAAACTCTTTGTGCTTCCATTTAGCCCACCACCAGCCCTGGGTGTCCCAACTCACAACTTGACATGATTACTGCGTCTCCCACACCTGCTTAGCTGCCCTTGCTTCTAACACACAAACGGCATCTGTTTACCAAACCATTTCCCCTCGTACCGCAAAATACTACTTTCATAGCGACTTTACCCCAACATGCTCACACAGTACTTATAATAAATAGGCCTTAGCCCTGTTGTCCTTACCTCCACTGACCAACGAATGTGCTGTAGGAAAATAAAATCTTACAGCAGAAAAGGGGCTCTAGGCAGGATTACATGGCTTTATATACCAATGTCCTAGCCCTCCCTTGGCCCTTGTTGGCCCCTCCCCTTGGCCAATAGCCATCGAGCACCTCCTCCCCCACTTCTATGTCATTGTAACATACCCCTGTCCCCTTCCTTCCTGTAGCCTCTCCCCCTTCCTGTCCCACCCCCTGGCCCTCATCCTGGCTGAGTCCCACGACAAATTGGCCTGCCTTTTAAGGGTAGGCCTAATTATCTGATTATGAGAGTTTTAAGTACTCTTCTGTACATATTGTGTGAGAAGTTGTGCTTCTTTCAACAATCTGCATCAGGTTAAGTTGTGATTTCTTTTCCTGTTGTTGTCTACATTGTTGACCATGACTATAATACTTCCTGAACTGACTTCTGTTTAATCCAAGCAGACTCGAGGGCGCTGGATATTACACACGTGTCACTCAGTAAGTTATGTCTTGGCAGATATAGTTCTGTGACTCACATTTACAGCATGACTTTCTACATGATAATGTCATCTGTTTGCAGTGGGCTGCATTTGTTGAAGTGCATGTGACTGCATTATCTATCACTGTTCTGGGAGTATGGTGTTAAGACTTGATATGACTACTTCTACCAATACAATATGACTCAGTTTTATATATGTGTACATAATGCTGAACTGCAGATTTATGCTATGTTGCTTAAATTGCTTCTTAGCTGTTTTTGTTTGTTGAGAAAAAAGAAATGACATGCATTGTTACATTAACTGTTTGAAAACTTTTCTATTCATGCATTTAATGTTATTGCATTGCATCAAGTGCTACTAGTGATGTTGGTGATCACTGAAGATAGAGATGTATACATGTAGAAATCTGTCCCATTTTCAGTGTATTTATGCATTTCTGTATGTCTGTGCAGATGTCTGCAACTCATTGTTTGACAGCTTATGACCATGATGATTGTACTTCTGCACCACAATGCAAACTATTGGTATGCTCCTGCTTTTATAGCATCATCCATATTTTGGAGGTCGGATGAGGAATTTTTCCCAGTTCAAGTAATGTTAAATAATTAATAAAATGCATCAATTTGGAGATGAACCAACCTTTGCAGGCATGGATCATGACATGGCTGTGATATGTAATATATTTACCACAGCATGATATAGTCAAGAATTGTTCACATTATTTTCCTTTGTTACTAAGCTAGTTGCAGTACAGCAATGGTTATCTATGTGCCTGCCATTGTATGTAATTACTTTTACTTGGTATATATATATATATATATATATATATATATACACACACATATACATACATATATATATATATATATATATATATATATATATATATATATAGATATATACAGTATATATAGATATATATACTGCTAATGTTATAGGTGCCTCTTCACATTTAAAGAACAGAAGAACACATTGATGTGTACCATACAATGCTTTCTGCACAGACATAGTGTGCTATTTATTTCTCTTTGTTTTTTCTTTTGACTTCTTGCTATTGGTTGGTTCAGTTTCAAATAAACAACCAGTGATAAACTAGAAAGAGTCTGAAAAGATGTTTACAGATTTCATAAAAAGTATGATAATTGCTAAATAGGATATTTAACAATTATATCTAAATTATTTATGCAGAATTAATAAATTAAGACATGTACTACACATTGCTGATTACGTAGTCGGTCTATATAAATTCCAAGTTAAATACTTAATAAGGAAAATAAAGCGACAGTGTAGATTTTAGTATGTGAAATAGCAAAATTTAAAAAGAGAACAAATAATGATGAATATTTATAAAGAACTGTTTTTTTGCCCATCCCAGGAGCAACCAAACAATTTGGCCTAAAAATATTTTAATAGTTACATAATAAAAGTAATCTTAAACCTTATCCTATGTGTCTTGAGTAAAATTTATATACACTAGGTGTCAGAGAGGTATACCGTTTATGTCTGTGGCTTTAGTTAGGCTGTGGCTGTGCACTGAGGATCCAATGCCTGGTCTGGGGTGGGGGTGGGGACATTGCCTGCCTAAGGCCATGCAAGCCATCAGTGTCATAACTAGTGTGCAGCTGGTATCATGGAGGTATACCATTGATGTTCATGGCCTTAGTCGGACTGTGGGTCTGCACTCTGGATCCAGTGCCTGGAATGAGGGGGCACTCGATTATGGAATAATCCTCTGATTAGCTGATTATTGGGACAAGATGGTGGCCATGCTGGGCTAGCCTTCAGGAGCGGGAGTTCAGAGTTCTTTTTTAAGTTTATTTTACTGTCAATTTACTGTTATTTTACTGTTATTTTGTCCATTTTAGTTTGTTACCATTTTAATTTGTTTTTTCTTGTTTGTTTGATAAATTTGTTAGTTTATTTTTCGATTTGAAATCGAGTTCAAGGATCACGTTTTAGGATTGTGGCTGTTGGGATCTAATCAGGAACTGCACTAGGAGTTGGAGCAGAGTGGAGTGAGTGGAGCCCGGAATGAGGAGATGATCTGCTAACTGGGGAGCAGCGTGTTTCCCTCAGGATTGCCTGGAGTGCTACGAGGAAGTAGCGAGTGGTTTGGTGAGCCGTGCTTCCTTTACCGCAACTCAGATAATACAGATTCTGGAGTGTTTTTCTGTTCCTGGTGAACTGGGGCAGATCTTTCCCTAGCCCTGATCTCAAGCCAGTGGTGAGCCGTGGTGTAGCTGCTGCAGGGCGGCTGTACTTTCGGCTCTTCTGGGTTTGAAGCTCGGCAGCTGGCAGGCAGCCGGAGTGGTGAGCAGATCAGGGGAGAGGGACTGGGTTGGGGGGATCTCCCTGTGGCTGGGTAAGAGAACACTAAGGTGTACTGAACTAGTGAAATATCTGGCGTTGGAAGGTGATGCCTGTGATCATTTAGCAGGTTACATGAAGAACTTGATCCTCTGTCTCCTGACTGTGTGAAGGAGGTGTATTGCTGTCCTCTGGATGTCCTGGTCTGTTCTCTCTGCTCCATTCCATTTTGGTTTTAACTGTGAATTAAAAATTTGGTTGGATATTTGATTTTTGGATCCTCCCTGCTCTGTGGGTTTGCAGTGAACTTTAATTCAGACTGCTCTTATTTATTCAAAGATGAGACTTTTGTCTAAGGTTTTTAAGTGAAAGTGGGAGCTCACTTTGAAACCTTAACCACTATTTGGAGAGACAAATGTTTGACTTATTTTGACAGCAGTCTGCAGTATTGATCTGGTTTTCACCGGTGAGAGGGGTGAACTGGTTACTGGCCAGCCTAGAGCTTGGTGAAACTTTGTGGACATTTGACTTCAGATTTTAATCTTTTATTTTAAGTTATAGATACTCTGTTTGGTTTGAAGGAATTTATTTATAACATTTTATTTTATCTGGATAGTTGGGTGGTGAGAGGACTCTATATCCAGTTATTTAGTTATTCTGTTTATTTAGATTTTTAGTTTATATTATTGTTTTATATTGGTAGTATTTTCCTCTCTTCCCAGTGGTGTGAGGACTGGGTGGGGAGGGAATTAAATTGAATTAAATTAAATTAAATTAATTTAATTATTGATTAGAAGGTATAGTGTTTCTCCAGTGATGAGAGGATAGGGTGGGGAAGGGGAATTCAGTTAATGTTTTGTATTTGTTTTTGTTTGGGTTTGGGGGGTAAGAGTTTTTAAATTAACAGTCTGAGGTTTGGTTAAACTGTGTTTTATTTTCATTATAGAGCTTTGTATTTATTTAAGTTTTAGAGGTGGGTTAATTTTTGGATTGTTTATTTGGTATGATAATTATGTGCTGGGACAACACTAGGACAGTCAGGTATTATTCCCCCTCCAGGCTCAGGGATCTTCACCCCTTTTCTTGTGCCCCCTTATCGCCAGAGGTCTATAGACATTGTAGGGCCTTGGGAATTGTGGGGAGGAGGAGGAGGATGGGGGCAGGGTCTGGAGGGGGAATGGAAAGGAGTGATCGGATTGGGACACTGGGGACAAGGAGACACCCTTGGGCAAAATGGGCCCAGGAAAGGGGACCTCCCTGTCTGGTATCCATACCCAAGGATCCTGATTATAGTCAGCAGGTAGCACAGTCATCCTCGGAGGCTCATCCTACTCGGGCGGTGTTGTGCAACTCCAGGTCTATTAAAAACAAGACGGCTATTATAGCTGATTTTGTTGGGTCATCTGACCTGGCGTGCATCATTGAGACCTGGCTTGATGAAAATGCTGGACCAGTTTTGGTGGCAGCAGTTCTGGCCAGGTACTCGGTGATACACCGCCTGAGGGTGGATTGTAGGGGCGGGGGTGTTGCTATTTGTTTTAGAACAGAACTGGGCCTAGTGGAGGTGCCAGTGGGAACTACCAAATCCTTTGAATGTATTCTAGGCGAGGGTGTGGGGTGCAGGATACTTCTCATATACCATCCACCAGGTGATGGGAATGTTTTCCTGTGGGAAGTCGCAGACTTCATTGTCGACCTGACATTGGGATCCCCTAGATGGTTATTTCTGGGGGACTTCAATGCCTGGGTTGATGATGAACTCTTGCACTTTGGTCAAGACTTCCTCCAGTTAATGATTTCACTGGGCTTCACACAGATTATTTCCTCCTTGACCCATATTGGTGGTCATTCATTGGATTTGGTGTTCCTTCTGGGGATGGGGATATCTGACTTGGTGGTGGAACCGGTCAGTTGGTCGGACCATCACTCCATTGGGTTCAGATTTGAGACCACCCCTAGTAGGTCAGCCCCTATGGAAATAGTCTGGTACGCCTATTAAGGGGTGTTTCCCCGGATGACCTGATGGTGGTGCTGAACCTATCGGGCTTACCGAGAGATTGCATGGATCCAGGAGAGCTGGTACTTGCCTATAATAAGGCGGTGGCAGGGGCCCTGGATTCCATTGCTCCTGTTCATGTTCATCCTCTCACTCTTCGCCCCAGGTCTCCTTGGTTTGATTAGACCCTGAGGGAGTTGAGGAGAGTTGGACGAAGGTTGGAGAGGTGCTGCCGAGGTCAGGTCTGGATGCTGACAAACTTATTTTGATGGACCCCTATGTGGTCTATCAATCTGCAATCTCTCGTAAGAAGGCTGAATTCCTGTCCAGAGAGATTGTGGCTGCACAGAATAGACCAGCGCAGCTCTTCTGGACAGTGGACAGTTTGTGCAATCCAATCTGTCTTCAGCCCAGAACAGCCTTTTCTCAAGAACAGTGTGAGGAGTTTGCTCTGTTCTTTGCAGATAAGGTTGCCAAAATCAGATCCGAGGTCCATTTGACCCTCTCAAATGGAAGTTGTGATGGTTGGCAGGAGATGTCGGACACCCAGTTTGTGTGGTCTGACTTCAGCCTCCCCACAATCAGTGACATTGTGATGGTCATCCAATCACTGCGTCTGACCAACTGTAATTTGGACCTTGGCCCCACATGTCTCTTAATGGATTGTGTGGATAAAATTGTCTCAGTCGTTGCTGAGATAGTCTGGAGGTCCTTGGAGAGGGGGATTTTTCCAGCTACTCTTAAGGAGGCTGTAGTTAAGCCCCTTCTTAAGAAGTCCTCCTTGGACCCAGACTGGCTAATTACAGGCCTGTCTCTAACTTACTCTTTGTGGGTAAAGTTATTGAGAAGGTGGTTGCATCACAGTTGGATAATCATCTGACCAACAACAATGTCTATGATTCTCTCCAGTCTAGATTTAGGAAAAGGCATAGCACCAAGACAGCACTTTTGCGGGTACTAAATGACCTCCTAATAGCGAGGGTTCCATTTTGGCACCCATGTTGTTTGCAGTGTATATGCTGCCATTAGGAGTGATTATTGGGTGGTACGGCTTGGGTTTTCAATGCTATGCAGATGATACCCAGCTGTACATGTCCTTTGTGCCCGGCCAGGATGCTGCCATTTCGGTCTTTAACAACTGTGTTGCCGAAATCCAAGACTGGGTAAATGTGAGTTGGCTGCGGTTGAACCCTGAAAAAACTGAGGTGTTGGTTGTGGACCAGGGTCGCTGTGAGGTGGGTTTGCTAGCTGAATCACCCTCGGGCTTATGGCTTGGGGGTGTCCAGTTGACTACCTCAGACTCGGGTGCGGAATCTGGGCATTGTATTTGATGATTGTCTGACTTAAATCTCAAGTGTCAGCGGTTGTCAAAACCTCTTTTTATCATCTGAGGAATATCACCCGGGTGAAGCACCTGGTTCCTCCAGAGGATCTTCCAACTTTGGTCCATGCCTTCATTACCTCCCGCCTGGACTACTGCAATGCCCTATACTTAGGGCTCACGGGGGTTGAACTTTGCCACTTGCAGCTAGTGCAGAATGCGGCAGCCAGGCTTCTGAATGGTTCTTCTAGGTCCAGTCGTATAATGCCTGTGCTCCATGGACTGCACTGGCTGCCAGTTTGCTGGCGAATCACCTTCAAGGTCGGATTGCTGACCTATAAGGCCCTACACGATCAGGGACCTGCTTACCTGAAAGATCTCCAAGGGTTCGCTTAAAAACTTCAGGGGCAAGATCTTTTAGTTTTATGGCCCCAACCCTGTGGAATTCTCTACCTCGTCAGGTGTGAAATTGCCCAACTGTTGAAAGCTTTAAAGGAGCCTTGAAAACCTACCTTTTTAGCAAAGCTTTTAATTATTGTTGATTATTTTAATGTTGTTTTAATATTTATTGTCTTATGTAATTTGTACAGGCACCTTGGTTTAAGAAAGGCGCCTATATAAATAAAGAATGATTGAGAATGATTGATTGATTGCTTGGCTGAAGCTGTGCAACTCCTCAGTGTTCTAACTGGTGTGCAACTGGTATGAGGAAGGTATAACATTTATGTCCATGGCTTTAGTTGAGCTGTGGCTCTGCACTCAGAATCTAGTACCTTATCTGGGGGGATGACATTGCCTGGCTGATGCTGTGCAACTCCTCAGTGTACTAACATGTGTGCGGCTGGTATAAGGGACTTATACCATTGATGTCCATGGCTTTATTTGGCTGTGGCTCTGCACTGAGCATCCACTACTTGGTCTGGGGGGAGTGGGGGCATTACTTAGCTGAGGCTGTGCAACTCCTCAGTGTTCTAACTTGTGTGCAACTGGTATCAGAGAGGTATACCATTGATGTCCATGGATTTATTAGGGCTGTGGCTCTGCACTCAGGATCTACTACCTGGTCTGGGGGGTGGGGGTATTGCCTGGCTGAGGCCATGCAACTCATGAGTGTTGTAGCTAGTGTGCAGTTGGTATCATGGATGTATACCATTGATGCTTATGACCTTGGTTGGGCTGTGGATCTGCACTCAGGATTCAGTACCTGGTTGGGGAGGCATTGCAAGGGTGAGGCCATGCAACTCCTCAGTGTTCTAACTTGTGTGTAGGTGGTATGAGGGAGGTATTCTGTTTATATACATGGCTTTAGTTGGGCTGTGGCTCTGCACTCAGGATCTAGTACCTGGTGTGGGGGGGGCATTCCTGGCTGATGCCGTGCAATTCCTCAGTGTCCTAACATGGGTGCAGCTGGTATCAAGGAGGTATACTGTTGATATCCACAGCTTTAATTTGCCTGTGCCTCTGCACTCAGCATCCAGTACATGGTATGGGGGGCTAGGGGCATTGCCTGGCTGAGGCCGTGCAACTTGTGAGTGTCATAACTAGTCTGCAGTTGATATCACAGAGGGATACCATTGATGTTCATGGCCTTAGTTGGGCTGTGGCTCTGCACTCATGATCCAGAACCTGTTCAGGGGGGTCATTGCCTGGCTGAGACTGTACAACTCCTCAGTGTTCTAACTTGTGTGCAGCTGGTATGAGGGAGGTATACTGTTTATGTCCATGGCTTCAGTTGGGCTGTGGCTCTGCAGTCAGGATCTAGTATCTGGTCTAGGGGGCATTGCCTGGCTAATACCATGTAACTGCTCAGTCTCCTAGCATGTGTGCAGCTGGTATCAGGGAGGTATACCATTGATGTACAAGGCCTTAGTTGGACTGCGGCTCTGCACTCAGGATCCAGTACCTGGTGTGGGGGGTGGGGGCATTGCCTGACTGAGGCTGTGCAACTCCTCACTGTCCTAACATGTGTGCAGCTGGTATCATATAGGTATACCATTGATGTCCATGTCTTTAGTTGGGCTGTGGGTCTGCACTCAGCATCCAGTTCCTGGTCTGCAGGCTGGGGTCATTGCCTGAATGAGGCCGTGCAACTCATGAGTGTTGTAACTAGTGTGCAGTTGGTATCATGGAGGTATACCATTGATGTGCATGGCCTTAGTTGGGCTGTGGCTCTGCAGTCAGGATGCAGTACCTGGTGTGTGGGGGCGGGGTCATTGCCTGGGTGGGGCATTGCTGCAAACCTCTCTTTTGTAAAGGTTTCATAATCTTGTTTACATGTACTGTGGTAAGAGAACCTCTCATTTTTATTTCTTTCTCAAAAAGTAAGGAAATTATTTGCAAAATACTGCATTTATGCAACAGTTAGGGTTTTTTACAGTGTCAAAAGCAAGGAAATTCGACGTTAGGGTTTTCAGCCCTAACTCCAACTCCTCCCCCACTGCCACATACACACACACATACACACACACACACACACACACACACACACACACACACACTGAGCACACAACTATGGGGGCAGTACAAGGCAAGACAACCAATCACAGACACACACCATAATGCAACAGAAATGGCATACAACTTCTTAAACATACCACAACAGGCATCCATCATCATGTTTTGCCAACTGTATCACTTCTGCTGCCATCCAGTCTCTTGGATGCATACACCCTTCTACATAACAGCACACTATAAATAGTAAAGCACATGTATTGGTAGGAGTGCAGAGCCCTTTGCCCCCCCACAGTCTCACCAACTTGTCCATTTCTGCATAAAAGCATGGCCCTATGCTACTAACGACTTGGGCATTTCTGCATAAGAGCATATCCCATGCCTCCACTAAGTTGCTCATTTGTGCATAAGAGCATAGCCTCATGGTATCACCAAGTTGGCCATTTCTACATAACAGCATAGCTCCATGTCCTCACCAACTTGCACATTTCTGCATAACACCATAATATGGTTAGTGAAATATATATATTGGTAAGACCACAGGACCCAGCCCTGACTAACTTGCCAATTTCTGCATAACAGCATAGCCCCATGCCACCATGAACTTGCCCATTTCTGCATAACAGCATAGCCTATGGCCCCACCAACTTACCTGTTCCTGTGTAACAGCATAACATAACTACTAAAACACATGTATTGGTGAGAGCGTGGGACCAAACCCCAAGCAACTTGCCCATTTCTGCATAATAGCATAGCTCATTGTTCCCACCAAGTTCTTCAATTCTGCATAACACCATAATATAAGTAGAAAAACACATGTGTTGGTGAGACCCCAGGAGCCTTTGGGCCACTGCACTTCCACCAACTTTCCCAAAATTACCCATTTCTGCATAATGGCATAATATAAGAAGTAAATCTCATGTATTGGTGAGAGTGTGGGGCCCTTTGGTTCCTGTGCTCCACAAACTTGCCCATTTCTGCATAACAGCATAGCTCCATGTTCCCACCAACTTGCCCATTTCTGTATAACAGCATCATATGAGTGATGAAACAGATGCATTGGTAGCACCATCTCAGATGTTTCCACCGGACATCAGTGAACACACCCAAGAGACTGGGATGGCAGCAGAAGTGATACAGTTGGTGAAACATGATGATGGATGCCTGCTGTGGTATGTTTAAGAAGTTGTATCTTATTTATTTTGTGTTATGGTGTGTGTCTGTGATTGGTTGTCTTGCCTTGCACCACCCCCATAATTGTGTGTTCTGTGTGTGTGTGTGTGTGTGTGTGTGTGTGTGTGTATGTGTGTGTCTTTGTGTATCTTGTGTGTGTGTGTGTGTGTATGTGTGTGACAGTAGTGGGGGGAGTCGGAGTTAGGGTTGAAAATCCTAATGTTGAATTTCCTCGCTTTTGTCGCTGTAAAAAACCCTAACTGTTGCATTAAAGCAGTTTTTTTGCAAAGAATATATATTCATGTAATCATTGTTTTGTTTGTGTCACAGGTCACATAGTCGCACTTGGTGTACACACTTCTGTGCTTGATGAGGAAGTGTGGCTTTGGAATACTGTCAAGCCAGTGAAGGTATTTCTTTTTTTTTTGGGGGGCATTTCTATTTCAAGAAAGTTTCATAAATGGTTGGTTTATTGCTTAGTAAATTCTTCACAGGTTTTATCTGCATCCTCTTCCAGTCTAGTACTGATGGTCATGGTCATGGATTCATACTACCTGTTGCGTCATGTCTGCCAGCCCGGCGGGTATGATGTTGAACTTGTTATTTGGAGAAAGCAACAATGACAGCACACAGTATTAGAAAGTTTCCTCCTAAAAGAGATGAACAAGGATTTATTAGTACTTGATTGCAGTAACACAGTATATTTAAAGTGTAGTTATTCCATCCTGTCATATATGTTAACAGATAACAAGCTGTGTCACTAAGCCAAAGCCACATAAAGACCAAATCATCATCAAAATCTCAAATTCAGTACCTGTAACCCATACACTGTGTCACTGTCACTAAATATGTCTTAACACAAGTTACATTGAAAAGACATCTTGTGAATTCACGATGACCTGGATCAAGCTTTGTTTACACTGGCATGGCTGCTGCAGCAATACAGTGTCTGATGTGCATGAAAAATATATTATGTGACGTACATGTCGTGACACCTACTTTATATGACTCATCCTTCGGATTTGCACTGTTTTGAAAAAATGAAAAACAAAAGATAAATTTTGAAATAAAATTGATATACTTACCAGTCTGGAAATGAATGTCCAATCCTGTAGGTAGCTGTAGGCAGTACTGCAGTACTATAGTCCTCCAGTGAAGGAGAGTGATTGGTTAACCTATAAAAAAAGAAAATAATTTGACTGTACATTATGTGTCTGACCACTTCATCTCATAAAATCAACAGGACACGTAAAACATCTAAAGGAAGTTTCACAGTGTGAAACATTAGTACACACCCTCTAAAGTACTGATAATAAATAAGCCTTGTGGCTGTGGCTGATGTATGTGGTCTCTCCTGTCTGACTCCATCTGCCATGGAATCTGCAGGACACAGAATGGAAAACATTGGCGCACCGCTGGTGGTGGTGGGTGGTCATGGGAGCACATGATTTTGACATTCCCTCTCACATTTTTCTGCATCTGGTGGCTTTAGCTGACATCGCTTTTCTGGTGGTGGTCATAGGGCACATGATTTTGACATTTTCTCTCAGATTTCTCTGCATCTGGTGGCTTTGGCTGATAGCGTTTTTCTGGTGGTGGTCATGGGGGAACAACTGCAGCCTGCAACACATTCACTATCACTGTCAGACACACACAGGTGGGTGGCTGGTTGGATATAGTGTGCACTGTGTTACAAATATAATTTGAGTCATTCAGAGTAGGAAACTGCTTTAACTTTATGAAAAACAAAACATGTGCCATACAAAAAATGTGAGAGCCTTTAACCACTTCACTTAAAACCTACCAACATCAAACTCATCATCATCCTTGTACAGAAAGCTGCCCTCACAGTCATCAGGGTCTGGATTCTGCCCACTAGGGAATTTTTTCTCCATCATGTCATCATCTACCTCACTGGTAGGTCATTTAATGCTGCCAGTGTCACGAGGATGGTCCATTTCTACAACATCAGCAGCACAACCATGACCATGTTGGGGCATGAATACTGAGGTTGCAGTTCGAGCTGATATGTGCCCCGCATTCATTTTTATAAATGTCAGCAAGCTGACATTTGCAGGAGAGAGGTCTGTGTGATGATCCTGAACTACTGCATCCACTGAACTGAATACCCTTTCAACACTTACACTGGAGGGTGGGCATGTCAGGTACCTCAGGGCCACTGAGGTCAGCTCTGGCCATTCACTGACCTTTCCACTCCAGTATAAAAGAGGATCTTCAGTTATTAACAGATGCCTGTTTTCAGCCAAATATGAGTCAGCCATTCGCTGTGCTGCACGAAGTCTGGTGGTTGATGCATCATCCTGTTCTCTGGAATCATTTATGTCACAAATCCCCACTTGGGACAAAGCACATCAAAGAGGGTTAATGACAACCACTTTTGATGACAGACCACATAGAACTGCAGCCCTCTTACAGGATGCACTTGATACTGCTCCGAACTGACCTTCAGCCTGATTATGCTGCTGAGGTTTGCTGATCTTGGCTCATGACTTCTGTGCCCCATGAACCAAGTGTACCAGTTGTCCACTGATATTTTTTACCTGTCCAGGCCCTCCCTCCAGTAGTGAGGCAATTCCACGTTTGTATCATGGGTCCAGCATTGTTGCTATTGCAAAGTCATCATTCTGCTGAATGCTCAAGATGTGCCGATTGTGCTCGAATAGTGTCAGCATGTGTTTCAGCAACACACTGCTAGCACAGTCTCCGGAAACATCAAGGCTATGCTGTAGATTCAGCAATGTCTGCCTCAACACCCACAGCAGTGGAATTGATTGGCTAATGGAGGCAGTCTCGCCACTCACTGCCTGTGTGGTATGTTCAAAGGGCCTCAAAATTGTTATTACTGAGTCCATGGGGCACCACTGTTCAGTCATGAGAGACATGGAAGTGTCACGACTAGTGTGCATGACAAGATATTCTGAAATGGCTTCGTATTGTTCATACAACCTCTCTGCCATGTATGTAATGGAGTTCCACTGGGTGACAACTTCCAGCTTGAGGCAGTGCTGCAGTAGGCTGTTTTGGATCTGCAACTGCCGAAGCTGGTCACGGGTCTTTGCAGAGCATGAAAAGTGAGAACAGATATGGCATGCAATCATCAGAGTCTCCTTTATATCAGGGTGCTGCAGAAACTACTGCACCACAGCATTTAAACAGAGGCCATTCATGGAACCCAAACAAAGTCACCATTCATGATGCATTTAACCACATTTGACCCATTGTCACTTGCTATAAACCCAGCTCTCAGGGACAGGAGGTGCAGCCACTTGTCAATTTCAGTCAGTAGCAAGTCCAGCATGTTTTCACCAGTGTGTGAACAGGTCACTGTGCATAGCAAGTGTTGCATGCTGTTGAATTCCGGGAAGATTGCTACCATGACAGTACACCTTACTACACTGATTATTCACACTACCACCAGTGCAAACAAACCCTGGCACCTGTGCCCAATGTGCAGTTATACACAAATATGAACTCCCCTTCTGTTTTGCCACTTGTCCATATATCCATACTAAATGGATGAATGGAGAGAAAGAATATTGAAGGGCATGTCTTACAGAGTTGGCCACAGTACGGTATGACTTGGGGACAGCACGAGTGGAAAAGTATGTCCTGGATTGGACTTTCTATTTCAGACAGGAGAGTTTCGTAAACTGCCAGAATCCAGAATTCTCCATGAAGGAGAAGGGCAAAAGATCAACTGCCAGCATTTCAGCTACAGCAGCATTAAGTTCATGAGACACTGAATGATTTGTTGGGTACTTCAGGTTACGGGCCCAAACACTCTGCAATGTGGGCTGACTTACGTTTTTGCGCGGGGTGTGAAAAATGGCTCTGCTCTGCGAATGGATGGGGGGCTGAACATGTGATGAAGAGGGCTGCACAGGTGACATATCCACAAATTAAGTTATTTTCCCAGATTTACACACAGGTGTTGATGTACCACTTGCACTAGATGTACTGCATTGACCACCACCACTATTGCTACTCTAACCACCACTTGACAAGATTTCAAAATCATTATCCTCCACCTCATCATGCCTGTAGTAATCCTCTGTTGTTATTTCATCACTACCACAGACATTTCTAGTTGCTTTTACATTCATGGAAGGGGATAATATGCTTATTATGGTTGATGACAAGGGTGAATGCCCCACTATGGCATTAGCAGCCATCTGGTGCTGGGTCCACAGTGCCATGTGCCTGTTCTTAAGATGTGTATGCTGCCCCCCATGCCAAGATAACTCCCCTTTTTACTTTGACTCACAAGCACATGGCAAAGCTGGCAGATAGCAACTGAGTCATCATTTGCATCTTTAACAAAAAAATCCCAAATAAGGGATTGTGATCCCCTACAGTACAAGTCACATTAAACTGTTCCACCAATGAGTTGGATTAGCATTGTTTTTCACAGTTGGCAATGCATTGGCAACTCATATAGCATTGTTTTTTAGTGTTTAACTAGTTCAAGAGCAATGTTTGTAAAATGTTTTTGCAACTGAATTGGAATGCTCCTGCAGTCCAGTCACAATGCAATGCAAAACTGAGTTTTACCTCTTAAGACACAGTTTGTGCAGGGCATTGTGCTGGATCCAGGAATACTTAGGCAACTCAGTCAGAAATGCAAGAACTCACTGAAGGAACAATTTAATGTGACTTGTACTGTACTTTTAACATGTCCCTGATGCTGCTTATTGGACTCTGTGTTTTAAAGCCCTGAAATAGGGGGTGTGCTACATGAAGTTTCAGGCAGGACACACTTGGACTGCAACTGACTACCACAGCTACCTATGAGTATTACAGGCTCATCATCATCATCAAGATCAACTGGAACTGCTAAATCACAACTTTTTTCAGGAGGGGGGTATTTAGTGCCAACAGACCCAGACACAGCCACCCTGATTTGCTTTTTCTCCGGTTCCCAACAGGGGTCTCTGACATCATCATCCTATTCATCGACATCATCCGCATCCACATTTTCTGCTTGGATGGTGTCATGTGGACTACATGTTGCAACCACAGCAACATCATCATTATCATCCGATATTTTTGCAGCACACTGTGAATCACTGGATAGCAAAGGCATGACCTCCACTGCAGTGGAAGGAATGTGACATTGCGCATTATCATCGCCATGATCAGAATCATGTTCAACTACCACGGGGATGTTACTGGGAGTGAGGAATATGACATCATCTACACTGTCACTCACTGCTTTAGACTCAACTATATTTTTTGACACGGTTAAATGGTCAGAAGTGGAACTTGAGGCAGCAATACTCATGCCAGCAGAAACTGCATAAACACCACCAGTTGGGACATCATCATCTCTTCCAACTATGAGTGAAGCTACAGATTGCACTGTAAAAAACATTCATGGAGAAATCCCTTTCCTCACATCAGCTATGTACTTCTGCATACTACCACACCTACAATCTTACCCTGGCAGCAGTGCTATGGCCAGAAACAGCTTTGCTTGCATGTCACTTTGCAGGCATTTTGGGGGAATCACCAAGAACATTTTAAACCTATTTACATTTTGGAACTTTCACTCTGGCATGGTGGATGTGATGTGTGAAGCAAAAAGCAGCAACAGTGGCTTACAGATGTAGACTGCGAACTAAGCAGATGCAAAGGCAGGCACAGAAAGATTAGATTACACTGTGCAATCAAGGAAAAGATGTAGATGCAAAGTCACAACAACACCTTAACCACTGCTGCTGGCAACAGTCACAATCCAAATCCAATATGGAAAAGAATACCTTTTGCCGGTTGGAGTGCACTGCAGTAACAGTACAAAAACAATATACCACAATCCCAACCACAAAGTAGTACAAAATCATGCAGCTGAGGTGGATAGCAGATTCAACTGCTGCAATTACTCTGAAGCACAATAAAATGTGTCTGTTTACTGTAAATTGATGGCACATGTCACACACACATTACAAGTAATGCGTGGCAAATTGAAAACTTTGGTAATATAACCAAATCTTTTCAACAAACTGCAATTATGCACTGCTGCAACACAAAATTCAGCAAAAAAAATGTCAAGAATTATGGAAAATATTACTGCGTGTACATTAACACAAGTTATACAACAAAAATATAACCAAAAAAAAGACTGCCTTTTTCTCTCTGACAGTTAATCTAAATCTACCGGGCTACACCACACAGATACACCCCTCCCCCAAAGCACACTTCAACTGTCTCACAGTACACAGACTGAATGTTCAAAATTAACATTCAAAATCTACACACGAACAATAATCACTCGATGATATGCATACAAGAGGGCTTCCTGCAATCGATGTACTATGTTTTAAGCCAAAAAAATGGCTCAAAAAAGATTTTTTAACAGCTTTTATAGGGTTTCAATTGCAGAGCTCTAACAGCAAACTGTCTTCAACTAGTCTACCACTACACATACACTACACAGACAGAACTGAGGCTGTGCAGAACAGTCTAGAGCCCATGTGACCTGCAATCTCATGAATCAATACAAAATTCACCTTGGAGCCAAAAAACAAGGTAAAGTGATGCGAAGTACATTGCAATCAATATACTTCACCTAAAAATGGACACAGAACTGGATGGGGAAGGCAGAGTAACACAGAGTGTATTAAAATACACAACTTCACGATCCTCATTATGACACAAAGTACTCCGATTCGCATTGCAAAGTACTACGCAGATTCACTACTGCAACGTGAATTGCTTCATGGAGCGAATTTTGGCCACTTCACCCACCATATTGTGGAGATTGGGGCTGTAAGTGAATTTTTGATTGAATAAGCTGTGGAGGGGGTTACCATGCAAGTTACGGCATTGATACAAGATTGGTGGCCATTTTTACATTTACCACACATGTCATTGGATCTTTAGGGATTAAATAATCCTGCAAAAGCATGGATGATTCTGCATTATCATGAATAATTCTTGGAATGAGTACTGGATTTTTACTTAATGTCTCACCCCTACATCTCTGGATAGCTGTCTACTTGGCAGGGCATAAATCAGGTGCAGGAAAAATGTATTTTTTGTGTGTAATCACTTTAATGAGCACTCATAGTGGTAACTGCCACAGCTTTCTAAAATCCTGCTAAATAATAAGACAAAGAGCAGGCTTGGTTTTTTACACCTGGGGATGGCAGAGGGACTGTATGGGTACTTTGAATCAAGTCCCTTTTTGATTAAGTTATGGAGGTTTTCACCATGCAAGGAATCCCCATTGCCATCCCTGGAAAATTGTTTCCTTTCCCTGGTATCTAGTAACACCCTCCACCATCCGATCATCATCTCCGTAATTTATTTTTCTTTCCCCAGTGTCTACTGGTCCCCCTGATCATTGTCTCACTCTGTAATAAATAAAATGGTCCCTCAATGTCTTTTTTTACATTTCTGAGAAAGAAAACAGTCGCTCGCTGACCAGAACTCCCCACCCTGACCTCCCACTGAGCACCCACCACCCCAAAACCCCCCACACCCTACACACCATCACTCACCTGAAGAGGTCCTAGGGTGAAGAGCCACTCTCCAATCAAAGACATGTCTTGCCACTGGAACTGTCAACTGCAATATGAGAAACTAAGTTAAGTGTGGTTCAATGTATTTCAATGGGGGTTTTCAACTTTGATGCATAATGTTGCCATTTTTGCATATTTTGAGCCCATATTTTCAACATGCCTTTTTGGGAGCCCACCTCATGAACAATGTCAGTGAAATTATACAAATCCAGCCCAAAAGGTGATTTTGCAGTCACTTGGTGGAATCACCTTTCAGGCAGGATTTGAAAATTTTCACTGACCTTAGTGTGCACTGGGACACATGAGGCCATAGGCCAAGTGCTTTCA
The DNA here is from genome assembly GCA_016271365.2 of Neoceratodus forsteri. Lineage (NCBI taxonomy): Eukaryota > Metazoa > Chordata > Ceratodontiformes > Ceratodontidae > Neoceratodus > Neoceratodus forsteri. Next base: position 468,763,465 of record CM028129.1, read on the forward strand.
ACCACCCAAGGTGTGTGTATATCACAGCAGGACCACATGCCCTGTAGTGGATTATCTGTTTTATAAAATGTCCAGAAGGTTCTGAGGGATGAAAAGAATTGCAGGTATGTGGTCATTGTGGAATAATGCCCAGTTGTGTAGTATGTTTCATCCAAATAGGAGACTGGGGGGGGCCAATTCTCAAAAAGTTACGCATGGGACAAAGTGACTTGCACCAACAGGATTGACACAAGTAGCACTTTGTGCCATAAGTTGCACCATGTGGGATTCTCAAAAGCAGCCTGCAACATGATGCAGGCTACTTGTGCTAAAGTGGACTTGTGCCATGGTTGTGCCAATAGCTTGGCTACAACAAGGCACAAGAGATTTATGGCAGCAGCTGTGCTCTATTCACAAAGGGCTCCTGCCACATCCCCTAATTTGGCATTCTCAAACAACCCTCGGAGGACATCCACCAGAGGACATTTACACCAGCTATGAGCTGGTGTAAGCATACTTTGCCATCCACCGGGGGTTGCGCCACTGTGCTGCAAGTGAACCATACAGCCCCCCCATGATCACACATAGCCCACTTATTCCCAGTATCAGTAATTATAATGCTGTGTTGGCTAGAGGACCCTGCCCCAATTCTGCATGATAATAATAGCCCAACAGCTCTGATCCCTAATGATAATAATAATTCCCCTCTCAGCCTCGATCCCTCATGATATTAATAAAATCCCCCCTCCCAGCAGCCCCAAGCTCCAATCCCCAAAATGTTTCATTAGTAATATTTATAAGTGTTTTGCATGTATAAATAGAGCCCTGGTAGTCTAGTGGCCCCCCACCTCCCCAGCAGGCAGTTCCAGACCATCCTGCCCCCGATCCCAGCCAGCGACTGGTACAGCCCACCTCTCACCACCGTGACCAGCCACCTACTGAGTTCTGTATGAGCATGTACTGTAAATAGTACATGCTCAGTGAATGACATCTGTGGAGGGAGCACTGGAGGCAGGATGCAGGGCCTGGCTTTGGGCATGGTGGTCGGACACGAGACCCACCTTTGCCTACCAGAGAACAGGGCTTTTTTCTTGTTCCATTTCTTCCCCTGATTGACTCAGACATGCTTTGTGCCCTGCTCATGCATGCATGCTTCCATTCATGCACACAGGGTCATCGCTGCAGTCAATCCCCAGTTAGAGGATCCACAGGCTTGATGTGCCCCAAGTTGCCACCAAGAGTGACCTGAAGCCTGGGATCTGGACCCCCTCCCAGGACAGAAAAGCAGTCCTGTCCTCCCCTGCCAACCCCAGATGGCCGAATCTCATTCCTGAACAAGGGTCGCCAGCATGGCATGAGATGCGGTGTTCAGCACCTCAACCCTCAATGTCACTGGGACAGCTGGCTATTATTATCTTGAGAGATCAGGGTTTGGACACTCTGTTTGTTGCTTATCTCATGATGGTATAAACCTTAGGAACTAGCCATGGGGACCCTACCCAACAGAGAATCAGACACAGGGTACCTGGTGCAGTCTGGGTCTGCTGCATCTCTTGAATGTCACAACTTGCAACATGCATAAGGATGCTTTGAGAACTGCCCCCTTGATTTTCACAGATTTTTTTACCAATTCTAAATATATATATATATATATATATATATATATATATATATATATATATATATATATATATATATATATATATACACATATATATATATTAGAGAAAAAAACTCCGTTTAATGCATTAGTTAGGGTTGTTCCACAGTGACAAAAGTGAGGAAATTCTCTGTTAGGGTTGAAAACCTAACTCCGAATTCACTCCCCCAGCATCACACACACACACACATGCAAGTATGGGGGAGGACCAAGTCAACACAACCAATGACAGACATCCAGTAGCAGGTGACAGAAATAAACAATTGTCTAAATGTACTACGAGACATCCCCAACCACCTGACCATGTACTGCATGCTCAGTGGAGATCAACAGCAAAACTGAGGCCATGTGCACCAAACGTACACATCCCTGATTGCTGTCATTTTCCCACAGACTAGAAAATTACTGTCGCAATTTGCGAAAGCTTTCGCTAACATTTGCGACACTTTCGTGAGTACAAAAGTACTTTGCAAAAGTATTTTTTCCAGAAATCTGAAAAACATATTTCTGGGGTGTTTTACCCCAAAATAAAGACATGGCTAGCATCCTCAGGGTCCGACTAGGTGAATACAAAAAGAATTAGTTTGCTAGAGGGTCCCAAATTTAAATGCCAAGCATTTTTCTAATCACCAACTGAGAACAAAATGGCCGATTTGTGAAAGTAACAGGCCCATTTGCGAAAGTAAAAATGCATTTGCTAAAGTGTTGAACATTTGTTAACTTTTCCCATTGACTTATAATGGAAATTGTTTTTAAATAACTTTTGAACCGTTTAATATTTTTCACCAAATCTTCAAAAGGCACATTGGGGACCCCGGCCGCATGTTCCCTGAAGATTTGGGCGGTCGCTGAAACTGTATGCGACCTATGCGGAGCGACCGTGGGAATTCAGAAAAAGCGTAAGCAGCGATGCAAATCACGCTTAATAACTCCTCGCAGCCGTGTATCCGACTGGTACAAAACTTGGCAGATGCCAAGGCCTATGGTTCTTGATCATGTATTCTAAATTTCATACAAATCTGTCAAATGATTGCAAAGTTATTAAGGTGCAAAGTTTTGGGGTTTAACATAGAAATGGCTCCTCAACCCTAATATATATACACATATAGATAGATATAAATAGGGGATACATGATGGGCAGGAATGTGATATGTGAAATATCTTAATCAGTGAACAATGACCTCTGGATACTCACGAGTGCCAAAGGCATGAGTGAGAGTATCCAGAGGTCACTGTTCATGAGTGAAGATATTTCACATATCATATGATTCGCACATCATGTGTGCGATTTATACAATAGGCTTTCCTAAAGTGGTTCTGTGTTGCTTTCAAACTGTGAGCAAGATAGAAAAATGTCTTCCACATTCATTGGTTTTCTTCTGTAAGGAGAATTTATTTATTCTTCCAGTATAGTTCAGCTGTATCAAAGTATGTTTGTTGCTTTACGTCTGCATGGTTTGATGTATTTAGCAGTCAATGCTCCTTCTTTCTTTTTTCTTCTAGTAGGAACTTTAGAGATCTTCTCAGCATGTGAGTGTCTGTGAGACTGAATGCAGTAAACCTGTTGGGTACCTGAAAGGCAGATGAATGTCATTTGTTTTAATGAGCTGAAACAAGTTGCAGCACTGAGGGAGAGTTAATGGGCTTGTCTGGGACATCAACACAGTGAGAATAAATACTGGTGAGATAAGCACAGCATCTATAAACAGCATTTATCATCACTGTGTTAGCCTGGACTTGCATTTATCTCACTGTGATAGTAATACATGCTTTTATCAGTGAAAAATATAGTTCACTCCTATTGCATAATTAAGCAATAAGACACTCCAGGGTGTGGTATATCATGGGATATCATCACACCTCGGGTGGTTGGGCACGAGGCCACAGGCCGAGTGCATCTAATGACCTGAGAAGTGATGATATCCCATGATATACCACACACTGGAGTGCCTTATTGCTATTATGAACTGGCTTACAAGGGTTATGAGTAAAAAATAATAATAAAAATATTTTAACATTTTGAAATGCTTTTCTTTTGGATGGTGGAGTAGTACATTTTCATAAAGTAGTTCCTGCAGGGCTCTCTGAGCAGCTGTTGTAACTGGAGTTTGTGAAGAGGAGGTCTGGAGTTTGCCTCCAGTAGGTGGTGCAGCTAGTTGTTGCCCCTCATGTACATGCTGTAGTGCTCTTTGTCTATTGTAGATCATCCTCCCTCTCCACCTCATTGCCCTGTCAGAGTTTACCCGTACATTGCTCCATCAATTTTAGATTTAAATTTGTAGTTAGCAAGTCACCACTGACTATCCTGAGACTCATGGGGCAGAGTGAAAAGTACTGGCCAAGCCGCACTTCATACAGGTAACACTGGACTGAAGGGAGGGCAGACGTTGTACTGTGAGTTAAATGGGGGAACATGGTATCTGCCACAAGTAGCGGGCGTGTTCATGATGCGTTAGTTGTACTGCGTGTTAAACGGGAAAGTGGTATCTGGCATGAACAGTGAGAGGAGCAGGCAGGTCAATGATGTGAGGTTAGTGTGGTGGTCGGCAGCTGTTGTTTTGTGTGACCGACTGTTTTTTTTTTTGTTTTTTTTTCAGTAAATTTTCCTGCGAGCGGAGGTTGTGTTGTTGGGGGTGGGGGTCATGCACATGCTGCCGTTGTCACATTAGGCTGTGACTTGTGTTTTATGTTAAGCGCTGCCATTGCTGTTGGAGGAATTTTTCAGAAGTGAGAAGGCTGGTAACCGGAGGCTTTTTGAAGCTGTGATGATGTAGCCCGATATCATCACGGCTTCAAAGACCTCTCAGCCAATCAGATTTGTCTATTTCTGATCGCCAGTTCATAAATATACTTTAGACAATGGGGGTGAGTGATAAATGAGTGTGATGAATCATATTATTTATCCGGAGTGTGATAAATGTAAGAACTGACATTTATCACACCCATGAAAACCTACACAAATCCAATGCAAGCCCATGCAAGCTGTGCAAACCTGTGCAAACCCACACAAACCTGTGCAAATGGTAAATTTTGCAACAATAGGGGCCCCTATTGTATAAATCAGATACATGATGTGCACTAGTGTGATATGGAAAATATTTTCACTCCTGCACAGTGACCTCTGGATAGTCACTCATCACTTGTGAATTTTCAGAGGTCACTCTAAAGGAATGAAAATATTTTCCATATCACACTCATGCCCATCACGCATCCCTATGTGTGTGTGTGTGTGTGTATATAGATACATAGATACATAGACAGTGTCGGCAGATAAGGGCCTATGGCCCACCCAGTCTGCTCATTTGAGCTTGTAAGTTCAGTTTATGTTTTCCTAGAAGTCTGTTGCCCCTTACCCCTGACCTCCAGAATTCCTTTATGTCTGTCCCATGCATTCTTAAATCCCATGATTATTTCAGCTCCCATCACTTCCTCTGGCAGGGTGTTCCACTTGTCCACCACCCATTCTGTGAAGAAATTCTTCCTCAGGTTTCCTCTGAATCATCCTCCCTCCGACTTCATCCCATGCCCTCTAGTTCTGGAACATCCTTTTCACTTAAAAATAGTGCATTCCGGCACTATGTTCCTCCCTGTAAGATACTTGTATGTCTCTATCATGTCCACTCTCTCCCTCCTCTCCTCCAGGGAGTACATATTCAATTCCTTCAACCTGTCCTCATAAGACTTGTGATGCAATCCATGTACCATCTTTGTTGCCCTCCTCTGAACTTTCTCTACCCTGTCTATGTCCTTACATAGGTAAGGTCTCCAGAATCGTACACTGTACTCCAGGTGGGGCCTCACTAGTGCCCTAGTGTCTTGCATAGTGGAATTATGACCTCCCTTTTCCTGCTGATGATGCCCCTGTCTATGCATCCCACATCCTATTTTATTTACCTGCTGCCTTGTCACACTGTTTGCCTACCTTGAGGTCATCAGAGATGATAACCCCAAGATCCCTTTCCTGATTGGTGTATGCTATATCCTCACCCTCCAACTGATATATTGTGCCAGGGTTTTTGTGCCCCATATGCATTATCATAGTAAAAGCCAACAGAATAGGTCCCAAGGTCTATTGTGTCTGCTCGGAAGCTAGCCCCCTACCGGGAGCTCACTCCTCCACCCCCCCAACCCCAGAGGTGGCCTTCCCCTAGCCTCAGCTTTCCCCTGTACCTGTCCCAACCCTTCTTGAATCCTTCCACTATGGTCTCTTCCACCAGACACCTGGGTTCCATGGTTACACCACCGTCTCTGTGAAGAAGTGTCTCCTGCACTCCCCCCCTTCCAGCTTCCACTCGTGCCCCCTGGTAGTTCTCCCCCTTCTTAACATAATAACATACTAAAATGCCAGCAGAACAGGCCCAACAGTCCCCCGTCTCTACTCTCCTGGTCAGCCCCCACCCTGGGAGCCGACCCCACTGCCCCCTTGCCCTCTCTGGCCTCTCCCCTCCCAGTTCCAGACATTCTCACTGCACTGGATCTTGCCTCCAGAACCCTTCCCCTGCACCCGTGCCACCCTCTCTCGAACCCCTCCACCATCTCTGCCTCCACCAGCCCCCTGGGCAGCACACTCCATGGCTCCACCACCCTCTCAGTGAAGCAGCACCTCCTCCCTTCTCCCCGAACCCTCCCTCCTCCAGCTTCCACCCATGACCTCCAGCTGCACCCTCCTCCCTCCTCCGAAGCACCCTGACTGCTTCTCCTCCATTCAACCCCCCCATGCACCCGAAGATCTCCACCATGTCCCCCTGGTCCCCTCTATCTTCCAATGTGATAACATCCAGCTCCTCAAGCCTCTCCCCACAAGTCCTGTCCCCCAAGCCCCAAATCACCCTGGTTGCCCTCCTCTGGATTATCTTGCACTTCTTTGCACTGAATTTCAACTGCCAAACCTCTGACCATTCTTCAAGTTTCTGCAGGTCCCTTCTCATTCTGTCTACACCCTCTGGTGAGTCTACTCTGTTACAGAGCTTTGTGTCATCAGCAAACAGGGAAATTCTGCCTTCTAGGTCCTGCGCAATGTCACTCATGAAGATGTTGAATAGGACTGGTCCCAGCACTGATCTCTGTGGTACCCCACTGGTAATTTTTCCCTCTGTGGAGTGACAGCCATTTACCACCACCCTCTGTGCCCTGTCACCCAGCCAGTTACCTACCCACCACACTAGTGTACTGCCCATACCCATATTCCCCAGTTTGTGTAATAGTCTCCTATGTGGCACAGTGTCAAAGGACTTGCTGAAGTCCAAATAGGCCATATCCACTGCCCTCCACTGATTCACCTCCCTAATCACCCAGTCAAAAAATTCAATGAGGTTGGTCTGACATGACCTACCCCTAGTGAAACCATGCTGCCTTGGGTCCTGTAGTCCATTGACAACCAGATGTTCCACCAATCTCTCCTTCAGTAGTACTTCCATGATCTTCCCCACTATCGAGGTGAGGCTGACTGGTCTGTAGTTCCCCGCTTCCTCTTTGTTCCCACTTTTGTATAAGGGGACTACATCTGCTGTCCTCCAGTCTTTGGGTGCCTCCCCTGTTTCCAGTGATCGGCTAAACAGGATAGCCAGAGGTTCAGCCACTACCTCTCTTAGTTCTTTAAGGACCCTGGGGTGCACCTCATCTGGCCCCATTGCATTATCAACTCTTATTACTTCCAATTCCTTCAGGACCCTTTCTCATGTAAAGTGACTTGTGTCCATTTCTGCACCATCCCCACTCCTTGTACTCCCTTCAGACCCATTACCCTCCTTTTCCTCAGTAAAGACTAAGCAGAAATACCTGTTCAATATGTCAGCTTTACTGTTGCCAACCTCCACCAGGCCCCCATCCTCCCCCTTCAGTCTCACTATCCCTCCCTTTGCCTTTCTTTTTTCACTTATGTACCTGTAAAAGGTTTTGTCCCCTCTACCCACTGATTTTGCAATGTGCTTTTCTGTCTGAGCTTTGGTTTCCCTTACTGACCTCCCTGCCTCCCTTTGCTTCTCCTGGTATTTCTCCCTATCCCTTTCTGCCTGTGTCTTTTTGTATTGCCCAAATGCAATCTTTTTGGCTTTCACTTTCTTTGCTACCTAAATGGAAAAACATAATGGCCTACTCTTCCTTTTCCTCTTGCTAACCTGCTTAATGCATAATTCTGTTGCTCTTGTAATCCCCATTTTAAATACTGCCCACTGTTCCTGCACCCCTGATTCCTGCTCCATTCCCCTTAATACCTCTTTCAAGTATCTCCCCATTTTCCCAAAGTCTGTCCCCCTAAAATCCAGGATACATGTTTTTGTTTTGTTTGGTTCTGCTCTTTCTGTGATTTCAAACCACAATGACTGGTGGTCACTGTTCCCCAGGTGCTCCCCCACTGTTACCCCCATCACACTGTCCCTGTTTGTGAGCACTAGGTCCAGCATTGCCTTCTGCTGAGTTGGTTCCATGACCAGTTGCTTGAGGAAGGCACCCTGAAGGGAGTTCAGGATAAATCTGCTCCTAGTTGATGCTGCTGCTGGGATGCTCCAGTCCACATCTGGAATATTGAAGTCTCTAACCAGCACTACCTCACCCTTGTCTGCCATCCTTTGGATGGCTAGCATCAGCTTCCTATCTGTTTCTTCCTCCTGGGCTGGGGGCCTACAGACCACACCTGTGTGGATGGCTGGCCCCAATTTCCTTTTCAGCTTAACCCACAGTATCTCTCCCCCATTTTGTTCCTCCTGGATCTCTGTGGCTCTTATATCATTTTTCGCATACAGTGCCACTCCTCCTCCCTTCCTACCTGCCCTGTCTCTTCTGAATATGTCGTAGCCAAGTATGGCCATCTCCCAGTCGTGGTTATCATTACACCAGGTTTCTGTGATGGCCACAATGTCCAGGTCTGACAGCACCATGACAGCTTCCAGATCTTCCATCTTGTTGCTAAGGCTCCTGGCATTGGCACACATGGCTTTCCATGATTTGACCTCCCTAGACTGTTTAGCTGTTCTACTCCAGCCCCTTCCCTGGTTGTCCTTTATCCCTGGTTCTCCTTGCTGTCCGCCCTTCTGTTGAATTTTGCCCCTTTTCTGCCTATCCACCTCTTGCTCGTTAATCTCCATCTTTTGCACACTGCTTTGTAGAGATATTCACTACTCTGGTTCACTGGTTCCACTGCTAGCTGTGGGGGGTGAGCAACTAGGTACCCTCCTTGCTGGCCTGCCACTCCCCTTGGCTAGTTTAAATGCTTATATATATAAAAAATAAAAAAAGGTAAATTCTGCATCCTGACTGGTCATTAGCTGTGCATTACATGTCTAATGCATGGCTAAAAATAAGTGCTGGCCAGCTGGATGTTGGGCTGTAAAGAAATCAATGAACCATAATTTAAAAAAGAGTTTCAGCTGCCATTTTTTGGGCTCTCACTTAGCGCACCTTTGTAGTACATTACCCTATTGTAAGCCACACAAAATGAGTATCACACAGAGGAAACATAATGTTTCATTAGCTTTGTCAAGTACTGTGATTGACTTCTAGATGTGACTGACATATATAATCTGCTCTGCTGATTTTATTTTTAGTGTTTTGCCTTTTCTAGTGCTGCCACAATCCCAACCGCTGCTGTGATGGCCAGCAATCTCCTCCCACTACTCAATAGTGTGGTGTGTGTAGAAATCAACTCTGAATTATGATTAAAAAAATGTGTGTGTGTATATATATACTGTGTATATACTGTATATATCTATGTATACATGTATAGTATTAGAAGAAAGCACTCCTATTACCATTCTATACATTGTGAAACCGTGAAATGTTGTCTGTGCACTGCTTTTACATTCCTCCCTGTTGCAATCCCGACCACTGCTGTGGTGGCCAACCACCGCTGCTGCACATCTTATAAACCAACTCTGACATCATGATTAAAAGAAAATATATATGGTAGTGGAAAAAATCACTTGTGTACTGTTCTTGAAATTCTCCCCTGCTCACTCATTTTTCCTGAATGCAGAGCACCAGTTATCGAGCACAGTAAAGGTAAAGAGAGACCATCACACAACAATGGTAACAAGGAACAGCAAGGTATGCAGAAACAAATCACAGTGAGTCATTATCAGGAAGCAGTGGGAGTGAGATTGATGACAAAGGGATGACCGAGACAGTGGGAGGTAAAGAAAGTATTGGGCACTAGAGTCACAGATTGTAAGTAGAAATATTCAATAAATTAGAGCAATTAGGTAGGCATAGAATAACTCACAACCACAAGCATCTTTCCTATCAACCCACCCCACACTTCGGTCTGCTCACTCGGCTTCCTGCCTGCTCGCTGGTATTGCAACTTATTCTTACTGGTAAAGATTAATGAAAACCTAGCAAAATGATTTAATATAACAGTTTCTTTTTATTGAATCTGAGCAAAGGGGGTGGTGGAAACCATGGCAACAACAGAACAGCAAAGAGAACTACAGAGGTCATAGTAGGACAAAGGACAGAAACTCAAAAAAAAAGATTGCAATAATACAGGTAGAGGAACTATTTTACTACAAAAGCATAGGAGATTTTAATAATAGGTTATTTAAACAGCTAAATTTAAATTTTTTAATGCTTGTGGAATACAGTGTCCTATTTTATAAATGCAATAAGACACTCCGGGGATGTGCATTAGACATTTTTAAAGCACGAGCAGTGGCTGAAGGCACTCAGCCTGTGACTTTGTGCTTCACTGTGCCCCTGGCCATGCATTAGAAATGTCAGCTGCACACCCTGTCATGTCTTATTGCATATATATATATATATATATGTGTGTGTGTGTGTGTGTATATATATATATATATATATATATATATATATATATATACAGTCAAACCCGTTTATCGACCACCCGAAATACCAAGCCTCCCTATCTAGAGAACCGACCAGTCCCCCAATATTACAGCTTCCTGTCATGTTTCAAATATCAGTTCAACTTTGCTTCTGAATTGCAGTAATTGATATGTAAGCTGACCTCCCTCGACCTGGCAAACACAGATGTCTCCTCAGCAGAAATTTAAATCCTTGCTGCTGACCTCCCTGATCCTCCCTATGCAGAAGAAGTGCTGATCACAATAAGAACCAGGCAAGGAACCCGACGATAATGAATTGGAGACAGAAGTGTCTCACATTTGTTCTCAGTGTCTGGCGCTACACAGGGTAAATGCTGATCTCTCCTTCCCCTTCCCCCTTACCTTATTTTGGGATTTCAGTGTAGATCTGATTTGCAATCAGTTTTCCTGGTGGGGGGGCTATTCCTCCTGCAGCAACGGGCTCCTTTTTCCATCATCTCAGAGTCTGCCAACTCCATCGCCGAGGCAGTGCAGCACCGGGAAAAATCATGCTACTCTAGAGTCTAAAGCAGCGCGCACCAACTCTCCCTGTGCCAACTCTCTCCACTTCTTGTGTGCTTCCTTAAAAAGCCAGGCTACAGTACTGTATTTTGATCATCTATACCAGAATCCCGTTTATCCGACCCCCCCCGGTTATCCGTCCATATCGGATGTCCCCCAAGCAGGTCGGATAAACAAGGTTGAACTGTATATATATATACACATATATACACACACACATATATATATATATATATATATATATATATGCACACTGTATGGAAGCAGTCACACCCCTGTAGTTAGGGTTGAGTAGGCACTTCAATGTTAAACTTAAATTTTGCACTGTAAGAATTTTGCAATGGTTTAATAGAAATGCATGCAGATTCACATGCACTGTCACCTAGGGTAGATCTCTGGTTGTGTCAAGCTACTTGCTGGTAGAATGTGTGGTTTCCAAGTTCTGGAGAGGTGAAAAAAAACATTATTTTTTGCTCATTGACATTGCAGTGATTTTTCTTTGCATTTGTCTATGGCCCAGATGATTTGGAATCTTGATCTGAACTTTTCACGGCAGAAAGAAACAAGCAAGCCCACAGATGTGCTTTTGCTAGTCTGGTGGAAAAATAATAAGCTGTTTTTAAGTTACTGCATTTTAAAAAGTTGAAATAATTGTTTCTGAGCATACTCAGTAAGCACTAAAACAGCTGTATGAAATGAGAAAATAATTATTTTTTCATATGACACCATCCTTTCTCATTTGAGGAAATTTTGTATTTCAAATATGCCACAACCTTGTTTTCAGTTTTGCCTGAGAAATTCAAATTTGAAACCCCTCAAAAATGATATTCTGGGAAGGAACCAACACATATAGCTTGCTTATTGGGACCCCCCCTTAGTTGCATTCTGCACTTTACTGCTCGACAAATGCTCTTAAAATGTGTTTTTTTTTAACATTGAAATTCTTTTTTCATATCAGGGTCATACGAGAAAGATCTTCTTTTGTATGATGACTCACTAAAAAAGATATATTTTTGTATGGGGAAATCAATGTATTTCAATGGGATTTTCAACCTTGGTGCATAACTTTGCCATTTTTGCATATTTTGACACCAAATGTTTAGTATACCCTTTTTGAGACTTTTCCTCATGAACAATAAGGGTGCAATTTCACAAATCCTGCCTGAAAGTCAGTTTCATAGTCAGCTGGTGAAATCACGTTTCGGGTGGTTTTCAAAATTGTCACCATACTTGTTCATCAGGTGGGGTCATAAGAAGGGTATGTTGAAAAATTTTGGGGGCCAAATATGCTAAAATGGCCAAGTTGTGTCCATTTGTTGACATTTCGCTATGCTCAATCGTAACTTTGTTAATTTTCAATATTCTAACTCCAAGTTATCAGCATAGCCATTTATTTACACCACCTCATGAATGTGACAGTTGACATTTTTAAATTCTTGCCCCTAATTTCTTCTCATGCCACTGCTATGTAATTATGCTGTGGTGGCATGGAATGATGTTTTGGTTGGGATCTGACAATTTTTACTATTGAGTTGATGAGATGGGGTAATAGAAAGGCTATGTTGACAATTTGATTGCTTTTGCCTTTCAAATGGAAGTGCAAGGCCTGGAGGGCCTTGTGCTTCCTCATAAACATACTGGGCCCTGAGCTTTACTGGAGAACTAAGGATACGATTACACTATCTCAAAAGTTTCAGATGCATGGGAGTGCAGGGCACTCTCTGGGCCCTGCACTCCCATAGGAAAATAATGATATCATTATACTATCTCAAAAAGTAAGGAAATTCTTTGCAAAAAATACATTAATGCAACATTTTGGGTTCAGGCTAAAGTGACAAAAGTAGGAAAATGTGGCTTTAGGGTTTCCAACCCTGAAACCCCAATGCCACCCTAAAGCAAATTAGGGGCAGAGTCTTCCTAGGGGTTGCCAACCCTAAAGCTCATCTCATTCTATACTCTCCAGAAACATACACACCTAATGGCGTGAGATTTAGGCTAGGGCAAATAAGACTATGATTACACTATCTCAAAAAGTAAAGAAATTCTTTGCAAAATGAAACTATGTTAATGCATCTGTTAGGATTGATATCAAACCATAAAAAGGAGGAAAATATGACATTAGGGTCTCCAACCCCACTACCCAACCCCCACCCTGCACACACCAACTTGCATCAGGAGTCTGCCTTGGGGTTGTCAGCCCTAATGCTCACCCCATTCTCCTATATTGTACCCATCTCAGCTTATTTACTTATGGAATGGAGTAAGCATTATGGCTGATTACCCCAAGGCACCCCCCCAATTCCTGTTGGTGTGTGCAGGGTGGGGGTGGGGTGTTAGGGTTGAAAACCCTTATGTCATATTTCCCTCTTTTTTATGGTTTAATATCTCCCATAACTGTTGCATTAACATAGTTTTTTATGCAAAGAATACACACACACACACACACACACACACACACAAAATATACACATACACACTTATAAAATAGGTGAGAAAAATCAGGAACAATTTTGTCTCCTGATTGGATGATTGTGTGTTATCCTACAATGACTGCACACCTGAATGTCTTTCTATTTTTCACCCACCACCAAAACAATTTTGCCAATTTTATGAGACAGATAATCCACTACAGGGCATATGGTCATGCTTTGATATAAGCACATCTTGGGTGGTTGAACACCCTGGTCTGTGGCCTTTTGCCTCACAACACACACCAAGGCATTCATATAGCAGAGCATGACCGCCTGCCTTTTAGTAGATTATCTGTTACATATACACACACACATATATATATATATATATATATATAATGGCAGCGGGGTAGTGCTACCATAGTTAGGGTTGAGTAGCACTTTTAAGGTTAAAGGGTCAAAATTTGCTCCTTAGCAACTTTCCCACCATTCAACAGATTTGCCTGCAATTTGGTAGGCATGATTGGGCATGGTGGTTCTTGGCATCTGCCAAGTTTCGTACCAGTCAGATATATGGCTATGGAGTTATTAAGCGACAACGAAATGTGCAATTATGCTTTTTTGAGAATTCTTTGCTCTCACCTACAGGTCGCATGGTTTGCGTGACCAGTCCGAAAACTTCAGGGAATGTGCGGACGGGGTCCCTGATGTGCCTTTTGAAGATTTTGTGAAAAAATATTAAACAGTTCAAAAGTTATTCAAAAAACAAGTTTCCATTATAAGTCAATAGGAAAAGTTAACAAAAAGTTCAACACTTTCGCAAATGCACTTTTAGTGTCTCAAATGGCTCTCATAGTGTCTCAAATCCACTATTTTGTTTTCAGTTAGTGATCAGAAAGATGCTTGCCATTTAAAATTGGGACCCTCTAGGGACACAATTCTTTCTGTGTTCACCTAGTCGGACCATGAGGATGCTAGTCATGTCTTTATTTTGGGGTAAAACACCCCAGAAATATGTTTTTCAAATTTCTGGAAACAGTAGTGTTGCAAAGTAGTGTCGCACCTGCGACACTTTAACAAAGTTTTGCAAAAATTGCCGCAAATTGTGACACTACTTTTTCAGACTTGGTCAAAATGACAGGAGTTTTTGCCACCCTGCTGCAAAATAACTGCTTGGTCTTTTGAGCTGAAATTTGGAAAGAAGACAGCCAACATCTGTCAGATGTACCTTTTGGTGGTTTGGTGAAAAAATATTGCATGGATGCCAAGTTACAGTACTCCAAAGTTGGCATTTTTTCCTATAGACTTTTGGGGCTCGTATCTCAGAAACTGTGCGAGATATGGAATTTTCATCATGGCAATGCATAGCCTATGGCCACACATTCAGCAAAATGGAGGCAGGAAAGTCATGAATCATGGGAATTTTTTTCCTGCATTGTACTGTTCCTGAGATATAAGGAATTTAGTCTTCCAACAGCTCATTATCTGCTCTGAGGCCCATTATTATACATACATTATTTGTATACACTGTGTTTCTCTATGCAGCTGTTGGGCAAAAACAGGGTGTGCGCTTATGTTACAGTTACACTTAGTGTTACCACTTGTGTTTCTGTATCCGTTTCTGTTACTGTTCCTGTGTACGCCACCGTGTGCATTACCTTTGCGTTCTCGTTTGAGCTTGCCTTTGCGTTACTCTTACCATTTGCATTTCCACTACTGTTTGTGTTTACTTTTCTGTTTGCATCACCATGTGCATTGCCATTTGTGTTTACAGCAGCCCTTAATTTGCATTTGTGTTTTCGTTTGTCTTTAGTTTTGTGTCATCGTTGCTGTTACTGTTACCATTAGCGCCTCCTATTGCATTACTGTGCCCATGCGCATTACGGTTTGCATTTCCATATGTGCTTGCATTTCCTTTTGTGTTTCTGTTTCCTTTGGCGTTACTCTTGCTGTTACCATTACCATTTGCATTTACAATTGTGGTAAAGTGACCGTGCATGTTACGGTTTGCGTTTATGTATGCGTTTGCATTCATGTTTACGTTTCTGTTTCCTTTGGCATTATTGTTCATGTTAACTTTACCATTTGCATTTACAATTGTGGTACCTTGCCCGTATGTGTTATGGTTCATGTTTACGTGCACGCTTCCACTCGCATTTTTGTTTCTGTTCCCTTTAGTGTTCTTGTTACTGTAACACTTAACATTTTCATTTACAATACTGGTGCCATCACTGTGCATGTTACCAGTTGCATTTTTATATGCTCATGCTTGTCTGTTTGTGTCACTGTTTTGCTTCACCGTCACTTTACGCTTGTGTTTCTATTAACATTTGCTTTACCATTTGCATTTGCATTACCATGAGCGTAACTCTTGGTGCTTGCATTTGCATTGCTTTTCCTGTCACTATGTGACAAGACATCATGTGGTGGGAGTGCGGGGCCTGCCACTGCATTCTACTCACTATTTATCGTCCTCATTCTGAAAAAAGAAGGGAAATTAGAGGCAAAAAACTCAGTTTAATGCATCAGTTAGGGTTGTTTCACAGCGACAAAAGCAAGGAAATTCGGTGTTAGGGTTAAAAACCCTAACTTTGCATTCACCCCCAGCACCACACACACAAAAACACACACACAAATGCAAGTAGGGTGGAGGACCAAGGCAACATGACCAATCACAGACAACCAGCAGCAGGTGACAGAAATAAAATACAACTGTCTAAATATAGTACAGGACATCCCCACCACCCCAGGCCAGGTACTGCATGCTCACCGTAGATCCACAGTAAAACTGGGGCCATGTACACCAATGGTACATATCCCTGATTGCAGGTGTACACAAGTTACCACACTTAGGAGTTGCATGGCCTTAGCTAGCAATGCCCATGCCCTGGCACACCACGTACTGCACCCTGAGTGAAGAGCCACAACAAATCTAAGGCCATGGACATCTATGGTATAGCTTCCGGACTGCAGCTACACACAAGTTAACACAGTTAGGAATTGGAGGACCTCTGACAGGCAAAGCCCCACCCCCCAGACCAGGTATTGCATACTAAGTGGTGAGCTGCAGCAACACTAAGGCCATGGACATCTATGGTATATCTCCCTGATTGCAGGTACACACATAGGCAATGTCTCCCCCAACCAGGTACTGCATCCTGAGTGGACAGCCACAGATGACCGTGTGTATATCAGAGCATGACTGCACACCTGCTGCTGGATGTCTGTGATTGGTTGTGTTGCCTTGGTCCTCCCCCCTACTTGCAAATGTGTGTGTGTGAGTGGTGCTGGGGGGGTTGGGGTGAATGCAGAGTTAGGGTTTTCAACTCTAACACCAAATTTCCTCACTTTTGTCACTGTGAAACAACCCTAACTGATGCATTAAATGGAGTTTTTTGCCTCTAATATATATATATATATATATATATATATAGATAGATATAGCTATATAGATATATAAAACTGGTGCAGAACCAAACCAATGATCAAGCACTTCTTGTGACAATTCCTAAAAAAGGACACTGCATCTCTAATACTGTGAACTGTCTAGATAAAATAAATGAAACCTAAGGAGAAAACTTGATGATTCTTATTTATCTAGACTGTACCAGCCATAGAAACATAGAAACACAGAATTTGATGGCAGATAAGGACCGCTTGGCCCACCCAGTCTGCCCACTTCCCTACCTAATGGATAAGCTGCAGATCCTAGCTAATCAACAGCCTACTTCTTCCTACCTCCACCCCCTAGAATTGCCTTATTCCTGTCCCATGCATTCTTGAATTCCACCACTGTTTTTGACTCCATAATCTCCTCAGGAAGGCTGTTCCATGCATCCACAACCCTCTCTGTGAAAAAATACTTCCTCACATTACTTCTGAGCCATCCCCCCTCTAGCTTCAAATTGTGCCCCCTTGTTCTTGCACACCTCTTTTTCTGAAAGATGCTACTCTCTTGGACTTTGTTGATTCCTTTGAGGTACTTGAAAGTTTCTATCATGTCCCCCCTCTCCCTCCTCTCCCGATGCTATACATATTAAGCTCCTTAAGTCTCTCTTGCTATGTCTTCTGGTGCCTCCTCTGGACTGCCTCCACCATGTCTATGTCTTTGCAGAGAGTCGGTCTCCAGAACTGTATGCAGTACTCCAGATGGGGTCTCACCAGCTGTCTACACAGATGGATAACAACTTCCTGTTTTCTACTGGTGATGCCTCTCCCTATGCATCCCAGTATCCCCCCAACCCTCTTTACTGCCCTCTCACATTGCTTGCTCACCATTAGGTCATCTGATATGACTACCCCTGGTCCCTTTCCATTTTTTTTGTTAGTATCTCACTCCCATTGTGTATTCTTCCCCTGGGATTTTGTTTCCCAGGTGCATTACTTTGCACTTCTTAGCATTGAATCTAAGCTGCCATACATTTGACCATTCCACCAGGCTTTTCAGGTCCCTTCTCATCCTTTCCACCCCACCTTGTGTATCAACTCTGTTGCAGATCTTTGTGTTGTCTGCAAAGAGATATACTTTTTCTTTACAGTCCCTCTGCAATGTCACTTATAAAAACATTAAAGAGGACTGGACCTAGTACTGAACCCTGTGGTACCCCACTAGTAATCCCTTTTCTTCTGAGTGGACTCCATTTACTATTACCCTCTGTGTCTTGTTCTTCAGCCAATTCTTTACCCAGGCTACCATCTTGGGGCCCACTCCCTGGCTGGCCAACTTGTATATTAATCTTTTGTGTGGGACTGCGTCAGATGCCTTTTTAAAATCTAGGTAGGCCATGTCCACAGCCCCTCCCTGATCTACTATGTTGGTCACCCATGTTAACAGAGTTGCATGGAAAGACTGTAGTATTACAGATCCATTCTGGACAATTACAGAAAATCATCCAGAGACAGCTGCATGAAAACTGCAGCTCATGGCAGCTTTGTGTAGAGATGTTTTGGACTGCAGCAATTTCCTGATTTATTACACAGAATAAGTAGAGGGACCTGAGGCAGCCTGGCTGTACAATTTGCAGGTGTTTGGGGGTGTGGTGGTATATTGACTGGCAGTTTTGCAGCTTTAACTTGGAAGTTAGTTGGAAGAATTAATCACTGCAAGTCATATACTGGAGAGAGGTCAGAGATAACTAGTGTTCAAGTCTTCCAGCTTAGTTGAAACCCATATTAAAGCTGCAAAAACCAAACCAATTCCCCTACCAACACCACCCTCCAAAACCCTGGCAGTCTTTAAAGCCACACTGCCTCAGGTTCCTCTATTTGTTTCATGTCATGCATCAGGAAATTGTTACACTCCTAAACATCAAAGCTGCCATCAGCTATGGCATGGTGGCCATGTTGTGAAATAAGGGCTTTGAATCATTTCTGGTACAGGTCAGATAACCAATCCCCTCCAGCCTGCACATCAATTCTGTATCCTACTGAAACAGAAAGCAGAATCAAAGTTCCTGCCAACTCACTGATTGTTCTATCCAATATGATACAGGTGTACAAAGTCATGAAACTTTGAGTCATGAAATTTATGAGTTCTTTGCCTGTTAATGTACCTACTGTAGTTTGCCCAGAGAAGATTACATGAAGTGCCAATTCACCAGAAAAATCTGATAGCAAAATGGCATGTCACAGTATTTACCAGGCAACATAGGAACTTCAGTGAAGAAGGTGAATAAAAAAAACAAACAACACAACAGGCCTTTAAGAGTGGAACCCGCCCCTATTTATTAACCCTCCTACCTTCCCAAAAGTACCTTCAACCCATCAGCCCAACCACCTCCTCCTTCATCAACCCCCATCCCAGTGAAGTAAAAAAAAATAATTTCATCAGAATCACAGTAAATAGTATAAGTACAAATGGCATTTTCACAATTTTTCTCTATAAACCTGTACTCCCAACCCCTGCCACCCACCACCTGGACCAGAACCCTAACCCAGACCCATGATGGGCAACCAGACAACAACAGCACTTACCTCCTTCCTGCCCTGCCCTGCTGGTGGCTGCCTCATTAAAATGCACCTTTCTCAATCATTTCAATGGGAATGTGTAAAATTCTATGTTCAAAAAGGAAGGCTTTTATTTCTATTATCTACAGCTTTTGTTTAATATCATTCATAAAAGAAGAGGAGGGGGCGGTACCTAAATCAATCCATAGAAGCACCCTGGATAGGGGGATTGATACCTGTCCAGTAACAGAAGAAAGGGTCCTGAAAGAACTCCTAAAGCTGAAGGTGGACAAAGCTATGGGGCCTGATGGGATTCACCCCAGAATTCTAAAAGACCTAAGGGGGGAACTAGTGACACCAATGACTACCCTTTTTAACAAATCAGGTGAGGATGGTATGGTACCTGAAGACAGGAGGAGGGTGGATGTTATTCCCCTTCACAAAAGTGGGAGCAAAGCAGAGGCAGGAAACTACAGACCTGTTAGTTTGACCTCAGTGGTATGGAAAAATTTCATTTCATTTCATTTTTATTAAATGGGTTAGACCATTGAGTAAAACTCACTTAAAATGGTGACCCGTGGTTTTTCAAAACAAATAGTTGACAACAAACAATAACATAAAAAAATTACAATACATAAGCACATTACAGTTCCACCTACAGTTACATGCAGGCAGATACCTTACTTCAAACCATTAGCCACACAAACCTTGACTTGAACTAACAGTGTCTCCAAGAACCAAGTTTTAATAGCATTTTGTGAGGGACTTCTTCTGTTATACAAATGGAATTATAGAGGCAACTTATTCAAAAAGTTTGGGATTAGCTGGTTAAAGAAGTACTCAGAGAATTTAGTTTGTGTCCTTGGTATTAATAACTCTTTTGATAGGCTGCATTCCTTAAAGAGGAATTCACATCCCTGAGTTCTAACCTTTCAGCCAGGTAATCCAGAATCATTGCTGTATTGCTTTTGTAAACCATACTATATTTATGAAGTTGTCTTCTCTCTGACGGAGAGATACATCCTAATTTATGATACATCAAACAATGGTGGGTATCCCTTGGACACTGTAAAATTAGTCTAGCCAGGTAATTATAAAGTATGTCTAAGTTATTTAATTTTCCATGATTGCAATAATCATAAAGTATATCTCTGTATTCAAATAAAGGAAAAATCTGTGATACAACAATTTTCTTTATCATATACCCACCCAAGCAATTTTTATTTCAATATAATAAACCCACCCTCTTTCCCACTGATCTAACCAACTCATCCACATGCAAGTTGCCAGTAGCCGAGGAGTCCACCCAGTAGCCTAAATACTTATAGGTCATTACTTGGTCTAATTTTATCCCATCAACATCAAATACTGATAGCTCAGGACTAGTTTTCAGTTCCATAGTGGAGCCAAATATCATACATTTTGTCTTACTTATGTTTATTTTAAGTTTCAACTTTATCAAGTATTCATATAACCTATCAAAGCTTAACTGTAATTTTACTTGCATCTCATCCAAAGATGCAGAAGTATACTGTATACTATTGTACTGTCTGCATACAGTTGCCACATTATTCACGTTCTATCAAAAAAAGTAAAGGTCCAAGTACCAAACCCTGGGGACCCCTCGGACTACTGGCACAGGCATGGAGAAAACCTTGTCAACAATAGTTGACTGCATCCTTCCCTCTAAATAAGAAGAAAATCATTTAAAAGCACCACCTGATAACCCAATGTCCCTCAAGCTCAAAAGAAGAATTTGATGATCCATCATGTTGAAGGCCTTGGTAAGGTTAACAAAGATGGTACCAGTCATATGACCTTTATCCATAGCTTTGTTGACATCATCCAAGACTCTCGACATGGCGGATACTGTATCATGTGATCTGAGAAAACCTGACTGATATTTTTTAAATAAATCAGTTGTTTCGTCATAAATCTTTCCAATAACTTAGAAACCTATGACAAAAGTGAAATAGGTCACTAATTGGTAAACTGGTCCCAGCTATCCCCTTTAAAAATGGGGACAACCCTGGCCAGTTTCCAATCTGAGGGTATTGCTCCCTCAGAGATAGACAAACTATACAAGTAAGTCAGAGGGCAGCTATCTGTAAGGCTGATATTCTTAACAGATAATGAGTTAGTCCATCAGAGCCACCACTTTTTGATGTCTTTAGATCCAACAAGGCCTCAACAACCTCACATTCCTCCAGCTTTTTAAATGAAAACAAATGAGGTAAATCTTTAAGAGGCTGAAAGAAAGAATTGTTGAGTACCTAGAGGCCAGCGGGGCACAGGATCCAAGGCAGCATGGATTCACAGTGGGAAGGTCATGTCAGATGAATCTAATAGATTTCTTTGACTGGGTGTCCAAAGTAGTAGACCGAGGAGGGGCTGTGGACATGGCCTACCTAAAGTTTAGCAAGGCATTTGACACAGTCCCACACAAAAGATTAATAAACAAGTTACCCAGCCTGTGAGTGGTTCCCTGGGTGGCAGCCTGGGTAAAACATTGACTGGACAACAGGACACAGAGGATAATAGTAAACAGAGTCCACTCCAAAGAAAGGGGGCTTACTAGTGGGGTACTGCAGGCTTCAGTACTGGGATCAGTCCTCTTTAATGTCTTTATAAGTGACATTGCAGAGGGACTGGAAAGAAAAGTATGCCTCTTTGCAAATGACACAAAGATCTGCAACAGAGTTTCTAAATGGGGAGATGAGAAGGGACTTGGCAAGGCAGGAGGAATGGTCAAACATATGGCAGCTTAGATTCAATGCAAAAAAGTGCAAAGTAATGCACCTGGGAAACAAAAACCAAGGGGAAGAGTACACAGTGTGGGGGAGGTACTAACAACAACAAAAATGGAAAGGGACCTAGGCATAGTCATAGCAAATGACCTAAAGGTAGGCAAGCAATGTGAGAAGGCAGTAAAGAGGGCTGGGGGAATACTGGGATGCATAGGGAGAGGCTTCACCAGTAGAAAACAGGAAGTTGTTATCCCTCCATTCAGATGGTTGGTGAGACCCCTACTGAGGTACTGCATGTAGTTCTGGAGACCCCATCTCTGCAAGAACAAAGATGGGATGGAGGCAGTCCAGAAGAGGGCAATTAAAATGGTGCAGGTTTGCATCAGAAGCCATACGAAGAGAGACGAAAGGAGTTTAATATGTATACCTTCAAGGAAAGGAGGGAGAGGGGTGACATGATAGAAACTTTCAAGTACCTTAAGGGAATCAACAAAGTCCAAGAGAGTAGCATCTATCAGAAAAAGAGATGTGCAAGAACAAGAGATCACAATTTGAAGATAATGGGGGGACAGCTCAGGGGCAATGTGAGAAAGTATTTTTTTCATGGAGAGGGTTGTGGATGCATGGAACAGCCTTCCTGAGGAGGTCATGGGGTCAAAAACAGTAGGGGAATTCAAAAATGCATGGGACAGACATAAGGTAATTCTGGTAGGGGGTAGGAAGAAATAGGCTGTTGGTTAACTAGGATCTGCAGCTTATCCAATAGGTAGGGAAATGGGCAGATTGGATGAACCAAGTGGTCCTTATCTACCATAGAAGTCTATGTTTCTGTTTCTATCTCCTTTTCTGGGTGTTGAGGGCTTCCCCATGCACCTTTACGAGTCCTATGAGCGTCAACTTTCAAATCATCCTTGAAATGGGTTTGTGGCATACATGGGGAATACCCATTTTGGTGCTAATTTGAAAGTTGATACTCATAGGATTCTTGAGGGTGGGGGGCACTCAAGAAAAGAAAAATGAGGTAAAAAATATTAAATTCTTACCAGTTGCACCATATGGCATTGGAACCATCCATTGCTTAACACGACCCAAAATGACCTCATGAGATAGAATGAAAAAAATGTTGGATAAATGAATAGCAGCCTAGCTGCCAGGCAGGAAGGAGGCCAATGCTGTTGTTATCTAACTACTGCCTACTTTAGGATGATTTGGGAGGGGGGATTCCAAGTAGGTCCGACAGGTTTGGAAGGGCTGGAGGTGAAGAGCTGCAAAAAGCACAAAAACAGATCACTAGAAACCAATAATAAAGAAATCAATAATAAATGAATGTGAATGTCCTAGTTTATTTATGCCTCAACTAGCATAAAAAAACTAATTCTGGTCAGAGCCAATAGGGCTGCTGCTGAGGAATCTGGGGTAAAAATATTGAAAATTACCAAAGTTACAAGCCTGTGTTTGCACAAATTAATGCAGGCTCATAAATGTATTGTGTTTTAATATTTGTACACCAGATTTTCAACATAGCCCTGCCATGACCCTGCCTCATCAGGAAGGGCATAGAAAATTTTCATCTCCTGCCCTAAAGGTGATTTTGTGCAGGAACCTCAAAATCACCTTTCGGGATGCAAGAACACATTTTGGGCAGGAGTTAAAAAATGACAGCTGTCACATTCATGAGGTGCTATAAAGAAAGGCTATGTTGAAAATTTAGTGTGCAACTATTGAATATTATCAAATTTATGAGCCTGCATTTTCAAAATTCAACATAGCCTCTTAACTTTGTTTTTTTTTAAAATATAATTTTACAACACATTTATAACATAGCCTGCTTATGATCCCGCCTCATGAAAAAGGGCAGAACATTTTTAACTCCAGTCCAAAAAGTGATTTCATTCCACGACTGCGAAAACACCTTTTAGGATGTAAAAAAATAAACATTTTGGCCAGGATTTGAAAAATGACAGCTATTACACTCATGAGGTGCTGTAAAAATATGGCTATGTTGTAAATTACCAACGTTAAAAGCCTGCATTCTTAAAATTAAATGTAGGCTCATAACTTTGATGTTTTTTAATATTTTTATATAAAATTTTCAACATAGCCTTCTTATGACCCCACCTCATGAACAAGGGCAGACAACATTTTTAACTCTTGCCCGTAAGGTGATTTCGTGCAGTGGCTGAGAAATCACCTTTGGGACAGATTTGCCTAATGTCAATGCAATTGTTTATGAGGTGGGGTCCCAAAAAAGACATGTTGAAAACTTGGGCCAAAAATATGCAAAAATGCCCAAGTTATGCCACTAAGTTCAAAACCCCATTGAAATACATTGAACTGCATAGCTATTTTTTCAGTTCTTGGTCCGGCTTTGAAGAGTGAAGAGGTGTCTGTGGTCCAGAGAGGATTACAGTGTTAGACCCCCAATATGTAAGTAAGGGCTTGGGGGTGTTGGGATGGTGGGTGCTGAATGGGAGGGTTGGGTGAGGGATTGTAATGGGGCAAAAGATATTAATGGACAGTTTTCATTTTACAGAGTGAAAAAACAAAGTGACCAAGGATTCCTGCACTGGGGGGTTGGGCACCCCCAGTGTATCTGTAATGTTTCAGGGGAGAGTTGGGTAGTGGGTGCTAAGATGAAGGGTTGGGTGGGTGGGAGTAAAAATGGGAAATGGGGAACAGACTAAGGATTCTTGCACTGTGTGATTGGGCACCCCCAGTGAAACAGATTAAGGATTCCAGCACTGGGGATTGGGCACCCCCAGTGTGACTATTACGTTTCTGGGGTGGGGAGTGGGGTGCTGGGTGCTGAGATGGAAGGCCGAGTGGGTGGGAGTGAAAAAAAAAACAGAGGTCATGGCAGAACACAGCACAGTCCACAGTGACCAAAGTGGCTGACAACCTCTATTGTGCAAGCGCAAGTATCAAGCATGCACAATAGCGGTTGTCAGCCATCTTGGACACAGCAGACTGAGTTGTGTTATACCATGTCCTCTTACTGCAAAAAAATAGTGCTCTGCAACTGGTAATGGACAGTGCTGAGTGCTTCATGGACACAGAGGTGACTGTGAGGCAACTCCATATTGTTGTTTGTTTGGGAAAATCTCCCCTTTTCCGATCACAGGTCTGCTGGACTCTGCTGACTGCAGCCCTAACAAGCAATTCCATGGCCCGATATCCCCAACAGTATTTACAGTACTTTAAGTAACTAGTCAACACCCCTCACCTCCAGAAGGAACAAAAGAACCAATCACCACATGTTGTCATTGTCTGCAAACAATAAAGAGCCATATACCCTGCCCCAGCAATGGAAAAGGTGATTCATCTGCCAAAGAGATAGTGGGGTATGGGATTTACCTAGCTGGGCAACTGGTGCTACACTTACTTTCCACCCCCAAATACACAATGCAGAACAGCAGTGGAACCAGGTAGTTTAAACATAAAATAAATTAAATAACTGAATTTGCTCTTAGGGCTCACAGTTAAACTCCTTCCTGCTTTAGTGCAATACATTTGGCTGGTGATCAGGTGACCTATTCCACAGAGGAGCTTCTGTTCATTTAATTAATTATAGACTGTCCACTTATTCTGCCTAGCCTGCCTCCCTCCCTCCATACTGGCACTGCTATGCTGCCACTAGACAGCTACAACAACAAATTTACTAGAAACTAATCCCAGACAGATGAGCATGCTGCCTTAACCTACTGCACATCGTTTATCTCCAGCGTTAAATTAAAGTTCAGCAGAGCACTCACTTCTGAAAATTCATTGAGACATGTGTTGCCTCTGTGGTCATGGAACAGGTAACCTGATCACCAGCCAAATGTACCACACTCAGGGGAAGGGGTTGGACTATGGGGGTAGGTTGGGAGAGGAAGTTTAATTCCTCAGACCAAAATGTATCACCAGTCTGCCACCTTTCAGGTTACTGCCCTTGACTCAGGTGAACGTGCCATAGTGCAGTCCCAGCATGGCTTCTAGCTGGCCGTGCACCTTCTCCAGCCCACCTGCCCAAACTTCAGGTACGGCCACTACTCCTTGGGAAGCCCCGGCACCTAGCTGATTGCTGCTAGGAGGCTGCAGGCAAGACATGGCTCCTCATTATTTAAATCTTCCTCCTGCTCTACTCTGATTGGCCCAGCTTGCTATTTGGCAGCTCAGAGACTACAGGGTGCTCATTTTTAAAATGGTTTACTGTGCTGTAGCTGTTATTAGCTTACTAATTTTCTCCCATCCACCCTCCCTGGCCCCGACCTCTATTAAATATGCTCTAGCTCAGCCTGCTTCACTATTGTCTCACCCCTCTTTGGTTCTTCCTGCCAACCAACGAGGATCTTAAAGTGACATTCTCCACATATTTAATCCACCTTCCCCAGCACTCTGAACAAGCTACCATGAACAAGCTGTCAAAATGTAACAAATGGTCTGCTCGTTCATCCTACTCTTCACAGCTACCCTCCTTGCAGTAGGCCTCGGTGACCAAAATGGAAAATTGGCTCCTCTCCCAGTACCTTCTCTTGGCTTCAGCAGCCTGAATCTGGTGACTGGGGCAACAGCCTCCATATGGGACCATCAAGACTTCTCCCTACCACTAACTACCCCAGTGTCTCCATTTGCCACACCCTGCTATGGCACCCTCCTGTTCCCTTCCTCAATAAATCCACAACAGAAGACCAATAAGACATTTCCCAGCAAAACTTGACACAGGGGGATATGATCCATGATAACCAACAGCCTCTCAGCCAGGAAGGTGCTTTTCATGCTGCTTCTTCTATCTGCAAATGTTCAGGTTAACCCAGGCTCTTCTATTGCCTCAGGTATTGGAGGACACAAGACCAAGGATCTAAGAATTGCTGCCATGAACATCTGCAGCATAACAGTTAAATCTGAACAATTCCAGGCCTGGTTGATTCACCACGCCCCCGACATCATCTGCCTTATGGAGACATGGTTGTCAAGCAAGATAAAAAATGACAAAATATCCCAAGTGGGGTATCAAGCCTTCAGGATTGACAGGAGGAGCAAGAAGGGAGGCAGCTGCTTTATCTATGCAAGGGACTACCTCCACTGCTCCATCCTCCCATCACTGAATTGACTGTTGACTATGAACTATTAGCAGTGAAAGTGCAGATTGGACAGTCTGGCAAGTCAATCATCACCTCGATCTACCTACTCCCCAAAAAAGCTAAAGAAAGCCTCCCTAAAATTCAGGAAGCAATGGCCACTCTCCCTAAGGATCGTGAGCTTATCATCACGGGTGACTTCAACATCAACTGGAATGGTGCTGAGTCGAACCTCTAGAGGGACATCGTGGCAGACTCCTACCTAACGCAACTTGTCACCAGTCCCACCAGACAGAACTACAAGTCAGGCAATGATTCACTCCTTGATTGGCTCCTCTCAAGCTCCCCATCCCGGATCTCTGAGGTCACAGTGCTGCTGAATAGCTTGAGCGACCACTCCCCAAACATCTTCCTTTGGTCAAATAAATTCAGAAAACTCCCCCCATCCTAATTGAAAGCAGGGTCTTGAGGAAAGGCAAACTTGGGTCTCTTAAAACTGCCCTCTCCCTGCATGACTGGTCCCCTATTGACTCAGCACTAGGACTTGACCAGGCACTAAACTACTTAATTGAGGGATTCAATAGCATCTGCGATGTCTTTGCCCCACTGAGGAAAAGGAAAGCTTGAGGGGATACAAATGGTTGGATTACAGGGGAACTCCTTGCCAAGATGCAGGATAGAGATAACCTCTGGTCAAAAGCCAGGTCTTCTGGTAACAAGCATGACTACCAATGCTACAGAGCCACTTGAAATCTCTGCACTAACCTCATCCAACAGGCTAAAGCCAACTTCCACAAGAATCAGCTCAGTAGAAGTTGGAGTGATGGAAAGAGGTTTTGGGAGAACGTTAAAAACCTCATTGGGGAGGATGCTAAGTGGTACCCCCAACTGCTCAACATACATGACTCACCCACAACTGACCCACTCCTCATCATGGAATCCTTCAATATGGCCTTCACTGACCTTAGCTGTGTTCTATCACCTACCTATATGCACCCTGCTGATGATCTTTCGGATTGCAAGTCAACCAATAACTCCCATCCAGACTTTTATTTTAAGATAGTGACAGTGAAAGAGTCCCTGCTACATGTAAAAAAAAGTACATGGTAAGATCAGAATAGGCAGTGATGGGATCGACATGAAACTTCTATCCCTCACACTTGATGTTCTCAGTGTGCCTATCGCCAAATTATTTAACAAGTCACTGTCCCTTGCTGAATTCCCTGCAGTATGGAAACAGGCACTTGTGACCCCTGTGCACAAAAATGGCACCAGGTCCTGCATATCTTACTATAGACCTATCTCAATCCTCTCCCCCCCATCCAAGGCTTTGGACAAGATTGTTGTGGAACAACTCACTGAATACCTTAACAAATATCAGTTGCAATACCCAAACCAGCATGGTTTCAGGCAGAATCATAGTACTTCCACTGCCCTGGTGGAGTACACTGACTATGTGCACATGGCACTGGATGAAGGCAAATTGGTTGGTCTGTGTTTATTAATTTGACTCAGGCCTTCAACACCGTTAACCACTCTCTACTCCGGCACAGTTGCAAAACCTAGGTGTGGCAGCCAACACCACCTGCTGGTTCCAGAATTACCTGTCTCTTAAATCTCAACTTGTCAAAGTCAGACAAACCATATCTGGATCCAGAGAAGTTACACTGGGGGTTCCCCACAGATCAGTTTTGGGACCCTCACTCTTCAGCTTTTTTTAAACAACCTCCCAAAAACTTGTGACTCCAAAATTATCCTATACGCAGATGATGCGGTCCTTATCAATAGCAGGACATGCATCGACTCCCTCCAAACTGAACTACAGAGCTCCTTCAGCAAACTAGAGGACTGGTTCTGTGTGCACAAACTCTTACTATATTACAAGAAAACCAAGACCATGCTCATATTCAGTCCCCAGCTCAAAAAAGTGGTTTCCCTTCCTGGTAATCTTCAACAAAGACAGCAAACCATTGGTACAAGTGCACTCTTTCAAATATCTGGGGGTTACCCTCAATGACACCCTCACTTATACTCAAGACATTGATTCAGTGGTCAAGACAGTAAACAACAAGCTTGGTGTGCTGTACAGACACAGAAAGCATCTCACCCCAGAGGCCATCCATCTCTTGATATCCAGCTCTGTCTTATCAACCATTGACTATGGCTTTGCAGTTTATAGTGCAGCCATAGATACAGCCCTAAAGAGAGTGCAAATAATTCTAAATAAGGCCTGCAGACTTGCCCTAGCTGCAGACTGCATTACCCACACATGTGCCCTGTACAAGCAGACAAACTGACTGTCATTAAGTAATAGGCTCAAGTTCCAAACATGCCTCCTTGGCAAGAAAGCAGGTAAAACTCCCTCTTGTGTAACTGATATTTTCTCCCTGACTGACTCCGGCTAAGGCACCAGAGGTAGGTCGCGTGGAACTCTCTCAGTGCCTTTTCGGTGAACTGCACTCAGACAACATGCCTTCTTCTACCGAGCTCCCCCTGTAGCTAAATGAGATCCTGGACTCTATTCGGAACACCACAAGCCTGGCCCACTTCAAATCTGGCCTAAGACATTATCTTGTATCCAGCACTACATGCGACTGCTATCTATAGGTATGACTCTCCCAGCTCTTGAAGCCCACTACCTAGCCCCATGTGCCCCCAACTACAGATGCCCCAGGATTTCAAACTCTACCCCTCTACCCTAGCTCTGGCTCCCAACCCTCCTTCCCCCTAGCCCCTTCCCCTATGGGCTATCTCTGCCCCCTGCTTCCGACCCAGGCTTGGGCCAACCCACTCCCCCACTCTGGGGCACACCTAACCCATCCCTCCCTACTGTCCACCTTACCCTTTTATAGAATCAGTTATCCTGCCCCTAATCACTCCTACTCCCCCTCCTCCATGCCTATCCACTTGTACCATCTACCTCTTCCTCCCCACCTTTCAGCCTCTCCTCTCCTCTCCTCTCTTCCTTTTGTCCCCCCCTTTCCACTTCTTCTCTCTCTCTCTCTCTCTCTCTCTCTCTCTTTCTCCTCCTCCTCCTCTCCCTTAATATGCCTTGCCCCTTATCTCTGTCTGAAATCAACAAAGCTTCTCTCAGGTGGCTGCCTATTTTTCTGCACCCATGGGCAGGGTAGACCTCACTGTCCTCAACTACCCTGCACCTAAATCTCTTTTTACCTGCCCCTCTGATTCAGAGTCCCCCACCCTCCTCTACTTATGTCCAATAGTGGTATCCATTACTGTTTTAGCACAGACTGCTGTTTTTGTTTCTTGTATCTGCAATGATTTTGAATGATATTTGTAACCATGTAATTCCTTAAACTCATTGTTCTATTAATGCATATGTACATGTAATGTATATCTTATTAATGTATTGTGACCTGTACTCATTTGTCTGTGATACTCTCCTTCTCTACTCTTCCCGACGAGGAACTTTTGTAAAAGATCTTTTGCTCAAAGGTTATTTCTGAATCCTTAAATGAATAAAAAATAAATAAATAAACACATGCCTACATTTCCAAAGCACTCTGAGCACCATTCTCCTCCTGCAGGATAATGGATGGGGTCAGTAGAGGTAGGGCACTGTGCTGCTATCTGCCAAAATTATCAGAAAGTGATAAAGGCCAGGTTGCCCTGCTGTAGCTTGTGTGTCTTTTTGGAAGAGGCCCTATTTTGAGTAATTGAAATCCCTCACACTTTCTTTGCTCCCACCTCCATTTTTCCTGAACAGCACATACAATAATGACTATAAAAACATTACAAAATGAAGTGTTAGAACAAGTATCGGAATATAGATATTTGGGGGTATGGATTGATGATGTTCTAAAATTTGATAAACATATATCAGATACAATATTAAAGGTAAATAAAAGGCTGGGAGTGTTCAGACGGACTAGCTTTTGTATGAATAAAACAATAAGGGAAACTGTAATAAATCAACTTCTTTTACCAATACTAGAATATGGCAACAATGTATATGGCCTGGCATCAAAAGGTCTTCTACAAAAAATCGATATAATGTATAATAGAATGGCTAGATTTATAAAGAGGAAGAATTATAACGTCCATCATTGTGATCTACTAGAGGAACTAGGTTGGCTCTCGCAGGAAGCCAAAAGGCAGATTGTGTGGGCAACGCAGATTTATAAAGTGTTAAATCAGAAACAGCCAGAGTATTTAAGTGATAAATTGGAAACGAAAAAGCATGTTTATAACTTGCGAAATGTAAATTTAAGAAATGTTATTTTTCCCAAACTTAAAAACATATATAGTAATATATGTTTCCCAGTGATTGTTGATAGAACATGGAATATGTTAAAATCAGTAATAAACAAACAATTCAAAGATGTGAAATCATTCTCATCAAGTCTGAAGTTAAAATTAAGAACTAGGTGTGAATGTTATGGTTAGATATTGGAAACTTAAAACATAACTAGAATAGAGATGTGTAATATATGTATTTTTGTTAATTATTAACTGTGTGTAGTGTAATATGATTTTTGTATTGATCCACTTGTAATGTCTGTGAATTGATTGTCTGGTTTATTTTGTTGTTTCATGTTACATATTTGCACTAAATTGTAAAATTTTATACAACAGGAGCATCTTGCAAACAGGACTTTGTCCTAATGATGTAAAATTGTCAACAACTTTCCTATATAAAAATAAAGGTTTTTGCTACTACTACTACTACTACTACAAAAATGTTTGGTAGTGAGTCAAAGCTTAGTTTAATGAATTGATCTGCAAGCAATGTTGTACCCACTGACTTTTGTTTGCCTCCTATAACAAGCAACTTTTTTTGCTGTGGATGACCCACACACATACACTTTTCTCCTATCTCCCCACTTTATTTATTTACTTATTTATTTAAGAGATTAACCAGGCATGCATGCTGAGCGGGGGCTGCTTGTTTCCAGATGCGGCCTGGGGGTTACATAGAAAATACAGAAAATACAGCAGAAAATGTACAGACAATGTACAGAACAGGATAATACAACATGTCCAGCAATAGTGCCAGAGCAGGCATAAATTTGTTTCACAATTGTTACTACAAGGGTGGACAGCCACCGTAGAGTAAGTACAGTAAGAGAACAGGCAGGTAAATTGACACTAAAACAGTGCTAAGGCTGTCGAGATACATCAAGGCACCCGTTGGATGAGGGTCTAGGCTGCTGGTAGCAGTTACATGTGCCTGAGAGGTAGTCTTGGAGGAGAGGTTTTAGAAGCCTGGGGGCAGTAGTCAGCCTGATATGAGCAGGCAGGTCATTCCAAAGTTTAGGCAGGTGGTATTTGAAAGCAGATTGGCCCTTTGAGGTGTGCATGAAGGGGATTTGGAGAAAAATTGATTACATTTAATTACTACAGCAAATCACTGTAATTCCCACACATTGGACTACTCACAAAGTACATGTCAGTGCACAGGCTAATTGAATTTTAAGTAAGCAATAATACCCAACAGGGTGGGCAGTATTGGGTAATGCCAGACAACCCAGGGGCATAATGGGGCCCAATGCCACAGATGGAGGGCCTTATAACCCCTGAAATGTCTGATATTGTCCATACCACCCACCCTGGATGGTATTATTGCACTTAAAAAATAGGTTACATGTGTCATTTTATATAGGATTATAAAAAAAATTAAAGCAGTCCTATAAAAAATTACTACAATTGCATTTTTAGTCCTTTTTTGTTAAAGTTGTCCCTATACTACTGGAATATTTGCTCCACATGTCGTCACTAGGGTGAGCTGTTATATCTCTTTACAATGATAATCAACTGCTCATTGCCTGCTCTACTTTTTTTATTTTGGCTCGCGTGTGCATGCTAGCCAACATATTGCAGTAGTAGCAGATCTGGAGGTGCGGTTACTGTGGGCGAATCCAGGACATGCATCAGTAGGTGTGTCCCTCATTCCCCAATAAGGCAGCTGCAGGCACTGACACCAGCAACATGTAAACTGGCCACCAGATCTAAGAAAAGGTCCTCTGCAATGACAGCCAAGCTCATCATTCAGCGGTGTGCCTTTCCTGGTGAAGCAGTTTAATAAACATGACAGCCACTGACTGCCATCATGCAGAGTGCCCCAACCCACTTCATTTGCCAATGGGGGAGCCCACTTCCCGTCGGCAAAATGCCCCCCTCCCATTTGAAGTGTATACCAAGGGGGTGCCAGTCCCCCTCAGCATCATGCACCCCCCCCAGTCTTTCTTAGCTGATGGGGGCCCAATCCCCATAAGCTTCAGTCCCTCCCTTCACCATTTATTTTGCTGATAGGGAAGCCCACTCCCCGTTGGCATAATGACCCCACTGCTTTTGTTGTGTGCTGAGGGGATGTCCAATCCCCTCGCTCTTATTCCCAACCGGCATGTGCCAACGGGGTTCCCAGTCCCCCGTCAGCTACAGCACCTCCCAAAAAAAATCAGTCAGGTGGCATGCTGGGAGCCCACCCCAGTGTGCCAAATGCCCCAGTAAAACAAAAACCATCCCACAATTTATTTATTTTTTTAACCTGCAAACCAGAAAATGGTCCCCCATCGACTCCGGTGGCCCTCCCCCAACCCGTGCCCACTCTCTGCGCACCCTGCCTCCCCACACCCCCCCTCAACCCATACTTACCTCCAGAGCATGGCGCGATGATCTTCAGTGGATCAGGAACACGTCTGCACTCTTCAAAGCCGACCGCAAACTAAAGAAATGCTGGTAAGCTGTATAATGGCATAAATATTGCTTTTTCAACTTTGGTGAATATCTCGGGCATTTGGGGGAATTTTGGCACCAAATTTTCAACATGTGGTTATTGGGACCCCTCCTCATGAATTCAGTCACTGTAATGGAGTTATTTGGTCGCAAAAGGTGATTTTGTGGGCACTGCGCAGAATCACCTTTCTGGCTTGATTAACGAAATGACAGTGCCACTGTTCATGGGGAGGCTCTCAAAATGCCTATGTTGCAAATTTGATGGAAAAAATCCAAAAAATGGCTGTTTTTCAAGGCACATTGTGCAGTTTCCACGTACGCTTGTAACTTCATGAATTTTTAATATTTTCACTCCAGATTTTCAAAATTGACATTTTTCCATACCTCCTTATGAACAGTACAGCTGTAATTTGCCATATCCTTGCCATAATGTTTTTTCGCACATCCAGCACAGAATAGTGCGGTCGCTGTGCAAAATCAGTTTTCAGGACAGTTTGAGAAAATGACGGTGACACTGTTCATGAGCAGAGGTCGTAATATTCCTATTTTGAAAATCTGGTGGCAAAAGTCCATAAAATGACTGTGTTACAAGCGTGCATTGAGCAGTTTCCATGCACCTTTGTAACTTTGCAAATTTGCAATATTTTCATGCCAGACTTTCAACACTGGCAGTTTTTCACACCTCCTTATGAACAGTACAGCTGTCATTTTTCACATCTTGTCCAAAATGTGTTTTCGCACCTCTGGTGCACAATGGGAAATCAACTATTGGGACAGATTAATAAAATCACAGTGCCACTGTTCATATGGGGAGGTCCCAAAATGCTTATGTTGAAAATGTGGTTAAAAAAATCCCAAAAATAATTGGGTTACGGACGTGTGTTGAGCAGTTTCTATGCCTGCTCATGACTTCACCAATTTTTCATATTTTCACTCCAGATTTTCAAAGTTGTCATTTTTTTACATCTCTTCATGAACAGTACAGTTGTCATTTTTCACTTCCTGCCCAAAATGTGTTTTCATGCCTGTGTCACCAAATGGCATAATCGCTGTGAAAACCCATCTTTCGGCTAACAAACTGATAGTGCTGCTCTTCATGAGGTGGGGTCACAAAAAGCCCATGTTGAAAATTTGGAGTGAAAATACCAACAAACACCTACGGCGTTAGGGTTTCCAACTGTAACATCCCAACCTGTAGAGACCGACAGGCATCAGGGGTGTGACTTGGGATCATTGGCTGTAATGCTCATGCCATTCCACCCCCAACCCCCACCATGCAGCCAGTGACAGGCATCAAGGTGTGCCATGGAGTGTTCGGCCCTAAAGTTCACCCCATTCTCCTATACTGCACTTATCTCAGCATATTTCCTTATGAAATGGGGGTAAGTATATGGCCCAAAGACCCCAAAGCACACCACAACACTTGTCAGTGTCTACAGGGTAGGGTGAGGTTAAATGGCATGAGCGTAGTAGCTGATAACCCAAAGGCACACCCCAACCCCTGTCAGTCTCTGCATGGTGGGGGTGGGGTTGGCATCAATTCAATACTTCACTGCCATTCCTATTATGCATATCTAACTCCTGCACTACCAATGTCAGCAAGACAACATTCAGCATTGACAAATGCTTGTTTTCTTTCTTTTTTGTTTGTTTACAGTTTCTCGGTCCTTGCTGCCTACCCTGAGGACTGTGAACAAATCAAACTGTGTTTACAGTTTTCTTTTCTGGACCCTGCTGCCTGCTCTGGGGACCAGAATCATATGTGATTCTGTGGGAACTTTGATCCCCACTGTCTGCCTTGGGGATTTGAAGTAATGGATTTTTTTTTCAGTTTCCCGATCCTCACTGCCTGCCTGAGACCAGGATTGAGTTGTTACTGTTTTCTTTTCTTTTCTTTGTTGCTTTTTTACAGGTTCCCAGTCCTTGCTGCCTGCCCTGAGGACCAGAAGTGTGAAGAAGAGCCCTGTTTGGTGCAGCGACTGAGCCTTGCCACAAGTACAAACTGGAGGTGCCACAAAACACAGAAGAACTGCCACCAGACAAGAACCATTAGGTAATGTTATCTAGAGATATATCAGGAAGGGGATCTGTGTACTGTGGCAATTTACAGAGGAGAAGAAGGTTGTCTGCTTTTTTTTTCTTTCTTTAACAGCCAGGAAAAACAGGGGCATAGTACATTTGAGAAGGACTGTACCAGGGAAGTGGCACACTCGCTCAGTAAGCGAGAGAAAGAAAAAAAAAGTGGGTGTAGTATCTGGTCTAAGGACTGTGGCAAGGTTCTTATTTGCTCTCTCACTTAGTAAGAAGAAATAAATGTGGCTACTGACTTTTGAATTTCAAATTGGCACAGGGATTCCAGTTTGACATTGGAGCATGTGAGGCAGGAACTTTTTACTTCCTGGGCATCTATTGAAAGTTAATGTACCCCTCTGGAATGGGTACCTACCCAATCAGAGCCCAGGTAATAAAAAGCCCATTTTCTAACAGAAGATAAAATATACTTCAGGGCCAGGTTGGTAAGTGCTAAGCAGGCAGTTTCTCCAGGGGTTTCTCCAGAGGTGAGTGTTGGGAGCAAAGTCAAGGAGTCAGGAGCAGACAAACTAAGTCGACTTGGCTGCAGGTTGGAGTCAAACAAAATTTTGGGGTCATCAGGAGCTATCGAGTTGGTTTTGAGCAAGAAAAGCCCACTTGGGGTTGGAAGCTATTGCAAATAAAGTCTGCAGTTAGTCAGCTGCCTGGGCGAGGTCGGGCACCTCTGAGGCCAACAATGGCAGTTTCAACCAAAAGTTTAAAATGGGTTACAGATTCAAAATAAATAGATGAGCTAATAAGAGAGACTGCTTAACAGTAATGCTTCACTAAATAATTTATTCCAGGCAGGCAACAACTCAGACAGAGCCTGGAGAAGCAGGCAAAAGCCATTAAGCAAAAGCAATAAGCTAGCAAACACTAGGGCTGTGTGGAAGGTTGAATATGCTATGGAATGGGATTCTGCAGAATTTTAGAAAATTTCACATGCAGAATGTTT
This sequence comes from Neoceratodus forsteri, assembly GCA_016271365.2. Taxonomy (NCBI): domain Eukaryota; kingdom Metazoa; phylum Chordata; order Ceratodontiformes; family Ceratodontidae; genus Neoceratodus; species Neoceratodus forsteri. Next base: position 468,800,333 of record CM028129.1, read on the forward strand.
TTTTGAAAATAATAATCTGCATTTCACATAAACAGCAGATTCTTTTTTTTGCAATCAACGGAAAATTATTCCACGGTTTACATGATCTGCAGAAAACTATTCCACAGTTCGCTTAGAAATGCTTTTTGAAATTTTGTGGAATTTGAAAACAAATTTTGCAAAGCATTCAGAAGTGGAGTTGCCATTCAGCAAGAATTCCGATTTAGCAGGAATTCCGATAGTTGAATTTTGCATTCTGCAGAGCCCTAGGAAACACCAGCAGCAAGACTAAACAGACTCCCACACCATTCAGGAAAGAAGTAACGGGAAAGTAAAAAAACTTAAGATTGCAGGTTGAGTCGAAATTGAAAAGTCTCTCACAGCAGTTCCTTCTCACCGATGCTGCCAGCACCAGGACATCAAAGCCAATCCCCCCATGAGTTAGAGAGTAGAAGGGAAAGAGAGCAGTCCCTGCTGTGAGGTTACTTTTTGAATTGACCACTGTGGTCACCACATCACACACTCATTGATGCCATGTTTATAACCAATAGCAACCAGCTCACTGCCCCCAAACAAGCTCCATCCTCTTTCTTTGGCTCCAGTGCTGCCCACACCCCATAGTCAGCTGAAAATGTACCTGTTTGACTGAGATCTGAGGGGGCCAAGCAAGTCAGAAGATGAATAACATAATACCTGGTGCTGTTATCTTTGTTTACTTTTCCACTGCTGTGGTGCCTTGCCTAAGGACCCCGAGGTTAATTGCATGCAAGACAAAGGGCCCCAGTCTCTACAGACACTGGTACTAGCTGTTAATTTTTTTTTCCTTTGTTCAAGCTGAGTTAATTAAATGCTGTTTCCCCAATCCCTGCCATCTGCTGACCTACGGGTGGGATGGTGGGTGACTTGAGAGTGTCTGCTGGAGAGCGAGGTGAGGTGACTGTAATAGACAGACTACCATCACTGCCTTTGTTTTGTTGCATGTACAGTATTTCCCACACTGCCCCTTTGGAACAGGAAGTAGATCTCAGACAGAATCATGATTGTGCTTGCTTGTTTTTAAATTTCAGCCAGTTCCACTGCTCCCCTATGTGCTTCACACAATTCAGCAACATGCACACTGTGGGGGCACACGGACATTTCTGGATATCTGGCCTGGCCAGTCAGACCATTCTCATAGTTTTTAAAACACTCAGTGATTTATCCAGGATGCACTGTTGGGGAACTTAGTTTAGGGCCAGTTGCACTATGCCTATGTTCAGTACCGAGTTTATAATCGGTATCTAGCTCTACAGATGTGTGCAGAAAAAAATAAACAAGCTCAAAATATTGTTCCCCTCAGAGGCCTCCAGCCCCCTAATATCTGATATTTTTTCAGCAAGCCCTGTTCTCGGCATCCTCCTTCTGATCAATTATTTTAACTTGTGTTTCTGCCAGTTCCGGAACCTTGGCTTCCAGCTTGTCTATGTAAGCATCAACGTGAGCGAGCTGGAGGTCAGCCTCATCTGCTCTTTTCTCATGTTTTTGCACATTTCTGTGGATTTCTGTAAGAATTTCTTTAATTTCAGCTCAGAAGCACCTGTGTGCTTTTAAAATTGTATCCAGTTTAGCTGATTCAATAAGGGGTTTGCACAGTGGGAGTGGGCTATCTTACAGGCCTGGGCCATGGACACCACAGAGGATTCTGGATCAGAGCAGTCGCCCTGCAATTCTGCACCATCCCTTCTCATCAGCTGTAATTTCAGCTTAAACGGCTTCATCATTTTGGAGGTACTGTACTATTCCTCTTCTCTATTAATGTCAATATTATGCAGAATCATGACTAAACAGGATTTCCTTGAAGTTGGTAGTATGGAGCATAGGAACTAGGCAGTCACTAAGCCAGTGACATCACCAGAGGCCCCTATTTTCTCTGTATGCATCTGGTGGGCATTATATCAGGTTGATACAGAGGTCTGATTTCTGATTGATATCATTTGTACTTAAACTTGTATTCTTTCTTCCCACAATTCTGCACCTGCTACCCCTAGAGACTGTAGGTTATACCAGTAACCACCAGCCCTCCAATATTACTAATATCATCAGCACTAGGCCACCCCTCAGACCTCAGTTACTGCACTTTCTTTTACAGCTACCTTAAGGGCGTGCAGGAGCTACTAGACTTATACCCACCTGAGCCAGCCCACTCAGCTATTTTAGCAAGATATCCTTCCCTGGTATCTAACACTTTAGCATTCACTAATACTGTAAATTTTCTTACACTCTATATTCATTGTACTCCATAGCATTTATTGTATGGCAAATCATTGTAGCATTAAATCACATTTGGCTAACAAATACTCTAGCAAATCACATTCAAATCCCTCCACAATGTTGGATTTGTGATTATTATATAAGAAATATTTTATAATTAGCAATAAGAATCTTACAAAAGTATAAAACATAACATAATCCAATTTATTTCACAGGGTCAGACTAGAAAATCACAGACATTTAACATGTTATATTCAATTCCCTGAACCATCACATTAGTAAATCATCAGAATGCAGAATGCAAAAATACATTTTTAATTTGCATTATAAAATATTCTCTTACCTTTGGCTAACTGTTGATAGATATAAATAGTTCATACTCACTTCAACATGATCAGGCAGAGGGAAGGTTGATATGCCTTTGCTAGCATAGAACTGTGCAATAAACAACTGGTAAAAAGCTAGCCACTTACATATAATTTAGCCATTAGGCTATTCCATAAGTTTCACTGACTTCACATATTTTACAGATAAGGCATATGTTTTTACTTGGGTCAAAGTGACATAATACTAGCCGATGTAGTGCCGTATTTGTCTGGTACTACTAAAAAACAACTTTAAGGTGAGGTACCTGCAGTCTGTCTAAACAACATTGCTTTGTTAGACAGACTTTAAGGAAACAGCCAAAATGGCTGGATACCCTTGTCAGCTAAACTTTAGGAAACAGCCAAAATGATGTATAACCAGATATAGACATACATCTGAGTTCCCATACCATTCTTTCTGCCAAAGCCTCCAAAACCATAGTATCTTCCTCTAATTCTTAACTTCCCCTGCTAACCCTTTGGTGATATAACCTAAGATGTGCTTAATAATGTGTGCTGTATGTTTAAACCTCTAAGTATTAATGTGTTTAAAGCTGGCCCACCAGTGCAGCGGTAGCACTATAGCTCACGACACCAGTGACCCGAGTTCAGGAATGAGCTTGGATTGTTGGAGGGTCAGCTGGGGTGGAGGCTTGAGCATCCTAAGGACTGCTCATCTCCTCTGGGGAGGTGGGGGGAGTCATGGTTCGGTGCATGACCAACCTGTAGCAGTGGCGGGAGGATAGACATGCCGCGTCGCATGTGAGGGTGGAGCGTGATGGACACCAGCTTATGCCCTGGTATCAGTGAACATCTCATCTCTGGGGGGGCATACACCAGGGGAAAAAGCACACTTGGCCCAGTGCAACACCGACAAGAGGGTCAGGTATGCCCTCGCCACCAGTGCATCAACTCAAGAGAGGACCCCAATGAGATCAAGAGGTACTGGAACCAGGAGAGGTAGCTAAAGGGAACTAGCTGCCTGCTCCCACTCCATCCCCACCTGGGATTAAGCCACGGCTCTGTGGCGGGTCCTTCCGAGCTTGCGGTACTAGGTGGTCAGTTGGCTGACAGTGCCAGGGCAGAGCAGGGATACACAGAAATATCAAAGAAAAAACATTATTGTGTTTGGACTACTGTCATGGTGTATATTTAAACTACTCAGTATTAATGTGTTTGGACTGCTGTTATGTTCATACTAACAAGCATTTTCATATATTTAAGGTTAAAATATAAAACCTATCACAGCATTTACAGACGTGCTGTGCTCATACATCTAATTAATACAGATCTTAAGTGTCAATAGCATTTATAGACATGCTGTGCTCATAAATCTAACTAATGATATGCTCACAATAATGATATGACCTCCAACACACAGTCTCTGAGGAAAGCCTACTTGTTGGACTGTAGACCTTCTTGTAGCAAAAGGGAATCACTTATTCCTGTGTGGCAGATGAGTGTCCCTCATGAACCAGTCCTGCAAAATAAACTGGAAGTGCTATACCACTTTCCTTATGAGCTCTGAAAGTTAGAAGACACAGTCTTGGAGACAGCAGCTGAACCTTGCTGTTGCTGATTCTTGAAGATGTCCTTCTAGCTGAAAAATGCTGTTCTGAATTTGCTGGATGCAGGCTGAAATAACTTACAGGAACAGTTACCACTTTCAGCAGGCAATAACTATACCTCTCAAAAACAAAATACCAGTGCACAACCCCCCCACACAAAAAAAAAAAACATGGCACGTATAAAAATGGAAACAATTTAACTGCCTATTGGCTTTAATTACTTCAAACTCCATGAAAAAAGGGTGTCCACTTAGTTTTTAGATTGGAATTCAAATGTGAGCAAACTATACCACCCACTTCACGGTGGAACCCATTTGGTATGGTCCTACACTAGCTTCTTAGCTCTGAAATGCCTGCAGTGGCTGTTCATAAATATGAAGTGCATTGCCTAATTGGCTCCTTTCAAATAAAGTGCTTCCACACAGGAAATTTCAGAGGTGGTGGAAGGAAGCATGCTGAAACGGGTGCCACACCTCCCCAAACCAGCATGCTCTAACCTCTGCATGGTTCACAAAATGTCATTCACATTTCTGCTAAGGGGTGCTACTGGTGTGTGGTAAACAACAATCAAAAACAAAATACTAGTGCACAACTGCCCCCCCCCAAAAATATGGCACACATTAAAATTTAAACAATTTGACTGCCTATTGACTTTACTTACTGTAAACTCTATGATAAAAGGGGGTCCTCTTAGTTTTCAGATTGGAATTCCAATGTGAGTATACTATACCACCACTTTATGGTGGGGCCCCTTCAGTATGGTCCCTACACTAGCTTCTTAGCTCTGAAATGCCTGCAGTGGCTATTCATAAATATGAAGTGCATTACCTTATTGAAACATAAATAGAAACATAGAATCTGATGGCAGATAAGGACCGCTTGGCCCACCTAGTCTGCCCATTTCCTTATCTAATGGATAAGCTGCAGATCCTAGTTAACCAACAGCCTACTTCCTCCTACCCCCCCACTAGAATTGCCTTATATCTGTTCCATGCATTCTTGAACTCCTCCATTGTTTTTGACTCTATGACCTCCTCGGGAAGGCTGTTCCATCCATCTACAACCCTCTCTGTGAAGAAATACTTCCTCACATTACCTCTGAGCCATCCCTCTCTGTCTTCAAATTGTGCCCCCTTGTTCTTGCACATCTCTTTTTCTGAAAGATGCTACCCTCTTGGACTATGTTGATTCCCTTGAGGTATTTGAAAGTTTCTATCTTGCCCCCCCTTTCCTCGAGGCTATACATTTTAAGCTCCTTTAGCCTTTCTTCATATGTCTTCTGGTGCAGACCTTGCACCATTTTCGTTGCCCTCCTCTGGACAGCCTCCACCCTGTCTATGTCTTTGCAGTGATGGGGTCTTCAGAACTGTACACAGTACTCCAGATGTGGTCTTACCAACTGTCTGTAGACAGGGCCAATGACTTCCTGTTTTCTATCGGTGATGCCTCTCCCTATACATCCCAGTATCCCCCCAGTCCTCCTTACTGCTTTCTCACATTGCTGGCCCACCTTTAGGTCATCTGCTATGACTACCCCCAGGTCCCTTTCCATTTTTGTTGTTGTCTGTATCTCACCCCCATTGTGTACTCTTCCCCTGGGTTTTTGTTTCCCAGGTGCATTACTTTGTGTTGAATCTAAGCTGCCATACATTTGACCATTCCTTCAACCATGCCAGGTCCCTTTTCATCCTTTCCATCCCACCTTGCGTATCAACCATGTTGCAGATCTTTGTGTCATCTGTAAAGAGACATACTTTTCCTTCCAGTCCCTATGCAATGTCACTTATAAAGACATTAAAAAGGACCAGCCCCAGTACTGAACCCTGCGGTACACCACTAGTAACCCCCCTTTCTTCACTGTGGACTCCATTTATTATTGCCCTCTGTGTCCTGTTGTCCAGCCAGTGTTTTACTCAGGCTACCACACTGGGACCCACTCCCAGGCTGGCTAATTTGTTTATTAATCTTTTGGCTCCTTTTAAATAAAGTGTTTCCTCCCATGAAATTTCAAAAGGTGGTGGAAGGAAGCATGCTGAAAGAGGTGACACACCTCCCCAAACCAGCATGCTCTAACCTCTGCATGGTTCACAAAATGTAATTCACATTTCTGCTAAGGGGTGCTACTGGTGTGGTAAACAACAATCAAAAACAAAATACCGTGCACAACTTCAAAGAAAAAATATACCATGTTAAAATTTAAACAATTTAACTGCCTATTGGCTTTACTTACTGTAAACTCTATGATAAAAGGGGGTCCTCTTAGTTTTTTGATTGGAATTCAAATGTGAGCAAACTATACCACCCCTTCACGGTGGGACCCATTCGGTACAGTCACTACACTAGCTTCTTAGCTCTGAAATGCCTGTAGTGGCTATTCATAAATATGAAATGCATTGCCTTATTGGCTCCTTTTAAATAAAGTGCTTCCACCAAGGACATTTCACAGTGGTAGTATAGTGGTGGTATAGCTTGCTCACATTGGAATGCTACTCACCAGCAGCACCCTTCACCAGAACTGCATTTTATGAGCAATGCAAAGGTTTTGAGCGTGCTTTTTGGTTGTCTTTTGAGTTTTGGGAGTTGTGGTACTCCTTTCAGCATGCGCCCTGCCACCACTTGTGTAATTTCCTGGGTGGAAGCACTTTATTTAAAGGAGTCAATTAGGTAATGCACTTTAAGCCAATTCAGGCAGCACTCAATATTTATGAGTAGCCACTGCAGGCATTTCAGAGCTGAGAAGCTAGTGTAGGAACTATACCAAATGGGTCCCACCATGAAGAGGTGGTGTAGCTTGCTCACATTGGAATTCCAATCTGAAAACTAAGAGGACCCCCTTTTCATGGAGTTTAAAGTAAGAAAAGCCAATAGACAGTTACATTGTTTAATTCTGAATATGTGACATGTTTGTTGGGAGGGGGTGCACTGGATGCCACACGCCAGCAGCACCCTTCACCAGAACTGCATTTTATGAGCAATGCAAAGGTTTTGAGTGTGCTTTTTGGTTGTCTTTCGAGTTTTGGGAGCTGTGGTACAACCTTTCAGCATGCTCCCTGCCACCACTTGTGTAATTTCCTGGGTGGAAGTAGTTTATTTAAAGGAGCCAATTAGGTAATGCACTTTAAGTCAATTCAGGCAGCACTCAATATTTAAATTGTTTCATTTTCAATATGTGCCATATTTGTTGGGGTAGGGGGGCGCTGGATGCCATACACCAGTAGCACCCTTCACCAGAAATGTGAATTGCATTTTGTGAACAATGCAAAGGTTTTGAGCGTGCTTTTTGGTTGCCAGTAACTATACCGCTCCCTGTCCTACTTATTGCCCTACTGACCCTGGCACTGGGATACAGGCAATCCTCTATAGGCTAGGTTTAACTGTATGAGAGTTAGTCTCCCTGGCCCTTTCTGACTGTACGTCTCTATAGGTTGGACTCCTTCTGGTCAAGATCTAGTCCCTTCAGGCCAGTCTCCCTGCTGAATCTCCCCAAACATGAGCTATGCTTCTCCTTTTATACTTAAACATTCTATTTCTCCAAAATCCTGGTTCATGAGTGGACAGCAAGTTGATTCCACTCTTCAGAACAAATCACAGCTGATTCCTCCCTGGAATCCTGCAGCAGCATGGACCCAAATGAAATCCTCAGTTTGAAGTTCCTGACTAATTGCCTGAAAATTACAAACCTGCTCAGCTCTGTTCACATGGATACTTTCCTATGTCATATTGTATAAATTACTTTATAAAATAAGTTAGGGAAATCAAGCTCTCTGATTGGCTAAGAAGGGATTATTAAAAACAGATCCAGTACCTATGGACTCACAACTCAAGAGATCCATGTGTCACCCAATAAAATAGTTCAAAACCATTTTGCCGCCATGTTTTTCTTCACTACATGGCACCTTCCTTCTTCAGATTTTTCAAAGTTCACAAAAAAAATGCTCACTCTCTCTCACTCCTTCACACTTAAAATAACTTTTATGCTCCTTCCCAGTCTATTCGCTGTCTCTCCCAATCCTGACATTATCCTTGTGCTGACTGTGCTCTTCAGGCTAGCAGTTGCTTGATAGAGCTGATATTTCATGAAACTCACTACCACAGATAATAGCCTGCTCCTGGCAAGACCAAAGGAAAAATCAGGGTCTTGACAGCAGCCTAGTGTAGAAACCTGCAGGGCAGTAGCACAGAACTTTGCACAGCGCAGCATCCCTAGTGACAACCAGACAACCTAGGAGGCAAGCAGAAGGTCTATTTAATAAAAAACTGGACATTTTTTTTTCATTTTATTACAGTAATTTACTCCTGCCCAAGAGCGTACACCTTCTTCTGGCTTATCTTTTAACCTCCCTTGCCTGCCAGCATGGCTTCAGGACTGCAGACAGTATTTTGTGATCACACCACATTCTCAGCTCAATGACTTCACTTTCCTCACCCCTTAGACTGATGTGACTATGTCTGTCAGAAAGCTCAACAATGAAACTACGAATGATCCAAGTTGGGTAAGATTCTGTCTTTAATTGGCAAAGTTATAGGGTTTAGTAAAAAAGTAGTGCACATTTTTGCAGTTTAAAATGTGTCTGTCTTACTTTCCCAGGCACTGCAGCTTTAACTACTGTAGCTACATTTTAGGGCTGCAGTGGACAGAGCCCTGCAGTCCTTTTACAATCACTGAGACAAGGACTTTGCATTCCTTCTCTACGAACATGTTGGATTACATCACAGTTTTTTCCACATCTGTGAAGCAGTCCACCCATGTTGTCCCTACTGACTGCAGCACTGCACTATTTCATGGCAGTCACAGTGGAACATGACACATTCTGTTGTGTCCAAGATGGGTAACTTACTCTGACTGCACATTCACTAGCAGTTGTGCATGCACAGTAGCATTTGGTGGCCATCTTGATCATGACAGAATGGTCCATGTTCTGCCATGACCAATTATTGTATACATTTGTTTTAATATTATAAAAATTCTCACTACCCAACACTCCCTCTCAGCACCGACCACACCCTCCCCCCAAACACATAACTGTGACACTGGGGGTGCCCAATCCCCCAGTGTCACTATCAAGGATTGTCAGTCTTGTTCTGACACTGGAGGTTCCCAATCCCCCAGTGTCACAATCAGGGATCATGAGCCTTTTTTCTTTCTTTTTTTTTCACCTGTAATAAAAATTGATCCATAGATGTCATCCCCCACATAACTGTGACACTGGTGGTGCCCAATCCCCCAATGTCTCAGTTTGGATCATTGGTCCCTTTTTTTTTTGTTCACCTGTAAAACAAATAGTCCATCAATGTCTTTTGCGGCCGTTCCTTACCCTCCACCCAACCCTCCCACTGAGCAGTCACCAACCTGTACCCCCCCCACCAAGCCCTTACTTGCCCATCAAAGGTCCAACACCATAATCCTCTCTGGACCGCAGACACATCTTCACTCTTCAAAGCCAGACCACAGACAGAAGACACAGGTATGCAGTTCAATGTATTTCAGTGGGATTTTGAACTTAGTGCCATAGCATAAGCATTTTTACATATTTTTGGCTCAAATTTTGAACCTGCCTTCTTTGGGACCCCACCTCATGAACAATGTTACTGCCATTAGGCACATCTGTCCTAAAATGTGATTTCCTGGTCCCTGTGTGAAATCACCTTTCGGGCAGGAGTTGAAAGTTTTCTCTGCCCTTGTTCATGAGGTGGAATCACAAGATGGCTATGTTGAAAATTTGGTGTAAGAATATTGGAAAACAACAAAGTTATGAACCTACATTGAATTTTGCAAATGCAGGCTCATAACTTTGCCACTTTTCCATATTTTTACCCCAGATTTACACCATAGCCATATCTTTACAGCGCCTCATGACTGTGGCAGCTCTCATTTTTCAAATTCTGTCCAAAATGGGTTTTTTTACATCCTGAAAGGTGATTTCCCATTCCCTGTGTGAAATCACCTTTTGGGTACCAGTTGAAAATTTTCTATGCCCTTGTTCATGAGGTGGAGTTGTAAGAAGGCTATGTTGAAAATTCGGTGCAAAAATATTAAAAAGCAACCATGTTATGAGCCCACATAGAATTTTACAATTGTAGGTTCATAACTTTGGTAATTTTCAATATTTTTACCCCAAATTTACATCATAGCCATATCTTTATAACACCTCATGAATATGACAGCTGTCATTTTTCTAATCATGTCCAAAATGTTGTTTTTGTTCACTTCCCAAAAAGTGATTTAGCAGTCCCTGCACAAAATCACCTTTCAGGCACCAGTAGAAAACTTTCTCTGCCCTTGTTCATGAGGTAGGGTCATAAGAAAGCTATATTGAAATTTGGTGCAAAAATATTAAAAAATAACCAAGTTATGAGCCCACTTCAAATTTTGCAAATTCAGGCTCATAACATTGGTAATTTTCAATATGTGTTACCTCAAATTTACAGCATGGCCATATCTTTACAACACCTGATAAATGTGACGGCTGTCATTTTTCAAATCCTGGCCAACATGTTTTTTTAAATCGGTGTGCACTGCTCTGGCTGTGCTCTGTGGTGGAGATGGTGCAACCGCACAGGTGCTGGGCAGCGTGCGGCAGCCAGATGGACACAGCAGCAGGCTGCGGGTGCCACTGGGCAGCTGGACACAGGGTCCATTGGTAGTGTGCCTGTCATACTGAATCCCCCTACAGACCCCACAGTGTGGCATCTACCAGAGAGATGGGCTGTGCAGCATGGCTGGTCACCACATGGGGATTGGCATCTGGCCCGGGAGCCCTAGGATGCTGATCTGCTGGCTGAGTACACCCATTTGCTGTGGGTGTCTGTTCAGCAACAGGTGCTTCTCGCTACTGGGGTGTGCACACTGCACCTGGAGGTGTTCCAGTTAGCTGAGCAGCAGGAGAGGGGTACTACACATATCCTGGTGAGGATGCATCACATGCAGGAGGCCATAACTGCATCCCTGGATCACATTGCCACTGTGACCTTAGATGGCTTTGAGCTGCTGGCAGCCATGGGGTGTGGCTGGGCACAGATGACCTCCCACAGTGTTCTGCTCACCCTGTGTACCCGGTGTCGGGTGACAACAGCAGAGTCAACACGGGCTCTGATGTCAGCATCCCAGGCATGCACAGGGCTGGGCTGTTTGGACACCTTGACACACCCACACAGACATAGTTGTGGTTCCACGGTTCCACCCCTGGGAGGCTGTTGCACACACCCCCATGGCTTTTGCACAGCCTGTGGCTGCCAAACAGCCCAGGTGCAGCTGCCCCCATGGTCATGGTGGCCATGGCTCCATGCAGCAGACCTGATGTGGGCCGCCCAGCCTGTGGTCTGCAGTTGCTGCTCAGTGCAACATGGGTGGTGTGTCTGCCTACCACTGGTGTGGCACTAGTGTGTTGTGTCACATGCTGCCTGTATGCGTGCTTGCCTGGCTGCTGGGCCATGTGACATGGGCGTGATGATGGCAGTCTTGCACCGGTTGTGCCTGTGCATCAGTGTGATGCATCTGATCCATGCCACATACCCACACCTGTGTGTGCGGGTGCATGTGTGTGTGTGGGGGGCTGTGTGTGGTGGTGTGTTGGTGTGTGCCCCTGTCTCCCCTACCCCTGCCTCATGCCTCTGCGTGTGCATGCCCAATGCTGTGCATGCCCCTGCATGTGTGTTGTACCTGCTTGTGCAGTCCACGCATGTGTATCACACCACCTACCTGTGTGCACCATAGTGCTCCTGTGCAATGGTGTCCTGGTGTCATCTCACCTGCTGTTGTAGCCGGGGATTCCTCCACCCAGGGGGTGGCTGTCCACCTCCCTCCGGGCCAATGCCCCCATTGTCCCCACTACTGTTGCCCTCATCAGCCTTGACAGCTATCCCATGGTTAATGGCCATGTTGTGTAGTATGCAGCAGGCCAGGAATAGACCACAGGCTTTTGAGGGACTGTACTGTAGGGCACCACCTGACCTGTCTAGGCAATGGAACCGTGCTTTCAGCATGCCAAAGACCCGCTCAATGATGTTGCCCTTACTGGTGTATGCCTCATTGTAGTATTCCTCTACTGGGGATGACGGGCGCTGGTAGGGGGTGATCAGCCAGGGCCGCAGTGGACAGGCGTTGTCCCCTGTGTGAATAATAACATGGTTAGCCCTCTGCTATTCTATACTGTGCCCATTGCCTGTCTGTGGTGCCCATGCCAACATGCACACCCTGCCCTCCCTATCCCAAGGTATGCTCTGCCCATTGCCCCTTGCCCATGACATACTTACCCACTACGTGGCCCATGAGGTTGTCCCCCACATGCAAGCCTGTGGCACAGCACAGAACTGTGCCAGATGAATGCATCGTGTGCACTCCCAGGGTGTGTAGCGTAGATATTGGTGATGCACCTTGTGGCATCACACACCACCTGGCAGTTGACACTCATGCTCCCCTTCCTGTTGATGTATGCCACACCCTCAGGGTCAGGTGGCATGTGGATGCCCATGTGGGTGCAGTCAATGTCCCCAATCATGCCAGGCATATATGCTACCCTGTGGAAGTCCTGCATGGTTGCTGTACATGCCACCTGTGTGCTGGGGAAATGAATGTATTCTGATGCATGTGGCAGCAGAGCATTGAAGAACTGTGCGAGGAGGCGGGGCGTGGCTGAATGGATTATGCCTGTGGTGTCCCCTGTTGGTCTCTGGAAAGTGCCCATGGTGAGCAGGAACATGACGGCTGTCACCTTCATCTCCATGGACATGGCATGGCTCCGTTTGGTGGGTGCCTGCATCTCCTCCCTGCACAGCTCACAGAGCTGCCTCAGAATGGCCCTGTTTAGGTAGTACTGGTCCACAATCTCTGTGTCACTGTACTTCTTGAAGTTGATGCAGGCACTGTACCTCCTTTGATGGGCATATTACTAACGGGCCCTTCCATGGCCATGTCGCTGTTCCTCCTGCCCCCTCACACCCCTCATTACAGCCTCCATTATGAGGGGTGCACTATCCATGGCTCTTGCTGTCCAATATCCCCCTGAGTGGTTGGATGCGGCTGGCTGTGTGCCACCCTGGTGCACTGCCTGGCAGTGTGTCTGTCTGTCTCTCTCTCACTCTTTCTGCCCCTGTCTCCCTCTTCAATTCCACCTCTGTTCCTCTCCCTCTGTGTCTGCCTTGGTCTGTCTGTCTGTCTCTCTCTCTCTCTCTCTGTCTTTCTGTCTTTCTTTCTTTCCTTCTTTCTTTCTCTCTCTCTCTCACTCTCCCTGTCTCTCCCTCCCCCTCTCTCCTGGCTCAAGTGCTATCTGTATGCTTGCACCCTGTATTTATAGGAACAAGCCTGCTTGGTGCATCTTTGATTTGCTCTGCACTTGCGCCATGGTTTCACAGTTGAATATCCCACTGCTCTGGATATTCATGGGAACACCCCCCTGCACTTGCACCTGCATTCATTATAGTTGCTCATTGGCACACTGAGAGTTGCACTGCTCACTGGCTCCCACTGAATATGGCTCTTTGGCGCAAGTCCGCACTTTCGCCGATTCATTTCAGTTGCGCCATACCAATATTTTTACCCAAAATTTTCAGCATAGCCATCTCTTTACAGCAGCTCATGAATGTGACAACTCTCATTTTTCAGCTCCTGCCCAAAATGTGTTTTTGAGTCCCGAATGTTGATGTTTCAGTCCTTGCATAAAAACACCTTTAAGCCAGGAGTTGAACATTTTGTCTGCTCTTCTTGAGGCAGGGTCATAGCAAGGCTATGTTGAAAATTTGGTGTAAAAATATTAGAAACCAACACATTTATGAGCCTATGTTACATTTTGCAAATGCCTGCTTGCAACTTCAGTAATTTACAATATTTTTACCCAAAATTCCTCTGCTGTGGCCCTATCGGCTTTGGCCAGAGTTGGTTATAATTAAGCATTTCTGCGAGTAAATAATCATGTGCTTGGTTGTTATACTGTAAACTATGAGGATCAGGCTGTAATCTTAGATCATTTGTTTTGTTTTCTTTTTTTTGCAGTTTTCCTTGAATGTTTGGCAGGGTGTACTGTCCCTCCCTTAACAGCCTACTACTGTGTAAGATGGCACCATTTTCATTAAGTCCGCCCTCATTGGGTGGTGTAGTCTTTCTCCTCCTAACCCCTCAGGATTAATAATTTGTAAATAGTAGCCAATCCCTATATTTATGCAGCTGGCATTTGTTGCCTGCCATATAAAATGTGTACTTATCTGTGGAAAAAACAAGCAGTGTGACAGCTGAGAGTTCCATTCTCATTGTGCTGCAGACAGGCCTGAGCCTGTTTAGTGACCACTGTGGTGGCACACTTATTCCCAGGGCTGCAGCTCACTCGAAATTCTCTATCTTCTACAGTGCAATTGTGCTTACCACCAGAGTCGCTCTCCCTCATCCTGCCTTGGTGCCTAGAGCACTGCAGCTGCTGCTCTGCATATACCATAAGATCAAATGCCCTAATATTAAATCAAACACTGTGGCACTATTAAAATTAATTTCTATGAGTGTAATTCTAATGATGGTGCATGGCCATAACACCTCAGACTGGTAAGCATCAGTTACCACTAGACCACCAGGGCACTAATGATGGCCAGGACACACTACTTAGTAGCCCATGGCTACTAAACATTTTAAGTGGTCTACTAGCTAAATATTGGTGCCAAGTACAATAGCATTACTTCTAAAACATGTACAGTGTATGAGAAGGTGTAAGTAATCCCTCCCCTGAGTTTACTACATGTGTTCTAATAGTACTGCATGCACTTGAGATGCTTTCTATTGTTTGACAATGTATTTGCAAGATCTCTTCAGTGTCTACTGGACCTCCCACCAGGTGACCCATGACGGTGAGGTACCATTTGTTTCTTGTGGAACTGACGTTCCATGACTGTTACATTATCAGTTGCTATACTGCAATACAGTATAATTAAGATTGGAAGGACTTTGGAAGATTCAGAGTTTCTGAAAGGTTTTCTTCTTAAGCCTGGAACAGTTGTGGTAGTTATGCACTGTAACCACATCCCAGTGGTAGGATGCTAGGCAGCCCTCAATCTTGGTAAGGAAGCAGACCAGGGTTTTAAATAATTTGTGATGTGGGACCACTTGGGTGAACTGGAGAGGCACTTTAAACAACAGTCTAATGCTAATGTGAATGTCCATGCTTGCACAGAGTAAAGAAGTATAAACATTTATTACCTTACAGATCCATTCCTGAGGAATCCATGTCATCACAATTATAAAATCCAAGTGCAACACTTTATCAGATGAACAGTTTGATCGATCATAAACAGTAAATCCCCAGCTATGTAGAGTTTTTACAAACTCTTTACAAAGAAGAAAATGTGAAGAAATCCAGAGAAGTGAGCATAGTGGTAAGGGCAGCAAAGGCAATGGAGGTTAGCACAGGGGATCAAAGGAGGGGAAAAAGATTTCTTCAGATACATCAGAGAGAAGAAGAGAGCAAGGATCAAATTGTTAGGATCAGGAGAGGAAGTGGGTGGGTAGAAAATGGGGCTAAGCTGGCAGAAGTACTTAGTGAATACTTCTGTTCAGTCTTCACCAAGGAGATGGATGAGCCCATACCTGAGAGGAAGGGCGAGGTTGGATGGGTGGGGGATAAGCAACAATGAATGAGGAAATCACAGTGGAAAGGGTGAGGGAGGACCTTAAGTCCCTGAAGGTGGACAAGGCACCTGGCCCAGATGGAGCCCACCCCAGGGTGCTGAGAGAGTTGGCAGAGATACAGGTAGGGCCACTGGTGGACCTGTAAATATACCTCTTTGAACTCTGGGTGCATGCCCAGGGACTGGAAGGAAGCACATGTGGTACCTCTCCATAAGAGTGGGCCCTAGGATAAACCAGGCAACTACAGACTGGTGAGCCTTACTGCAATTGTGGGAAAACAGATGGAGACAATCCTCAAGGAAAGGCTGGTGCAATTTCTTGAGGATAACAATCTCCAGGACAGCAGGCAGCATGGGTTTGTCTCAGGCAGATCCTGCCAGATGAACCTGGTTGATTTTTACAACTGGGTACAAGGGCACTGGACCGGGGACATGTGGTGGATGTCCTCTACCTGGATTTCAGCAAGGCCTCTGACTCAGTGTCACACGGTAGGCTGACCTGCAAGTTGAAGAATCTGGGAACAGGGAAGAAACTCATCAGATGGGTCGAGAACTGGCTGCAGGGTAGACAGCAGAAGGTAGTAGTGAGGGGGGAGGCATCTGAACCCAGTGCAGTAACAAGTGGTGTACCACAGGGCTCAGTGCTGGGACCAGTTCTGTTTAACATTTTCATAGCTGACATTGCATTGCAGTCGGGATTAAGAGCAAGATCAGTCTCTTCGCAGGTGACACAAAAATCTATGTTGAGGTAGATGGGGGGAGAGGGAGAAAAAGTACTTCAGGAGGATTTGACAAAACTGGAGTAATGGTCTCACACTTGGCAGCTTGGTTTCAATGCCAAGAAGTGCAAAGTGGTGCATTTAGGAGGCAAGAACCCAGGACAGAATTACTGGTTGGAGGGTGTCCCATTAACAAAATCCAAGGAGGAGAAGGATCTGGGAGTGCTGGTAACCAGGGAGATGAACCACTCTGCTCAGTGCAGAAAGGCAGCAGCAAAGGCAAACAGGATGCTACAGTCAAGCCAACCAGGATGAAGTGCAGTGTCACAGGTTTACTGCATGACAAAACGGATTAACTCCCATTGAAACTACACTGTTTGCTGCAGTAACTCTACTGCAGAACTCTGCAGTGCTGCGCTTCATCCTGCTGGGTGCCACTGTAGGTTGCATAACAACGGGGATTACTTCCTGGTGTGGAGAGATCATCTTGCCCCTATACATGTCCCTGGTGAGACCGCACCTAGAGTACTGCATGCAATTCTGGTGTCCCTGCTTGAAAAGGTACATCAAACTACTGGAGGGGGTACAGTGCAGGGCAACAAAAATGATCCTAGTATTGGGGAACAGACCATATGAGAAGAGACTGAGACAGCTCAATATGTATACCCTGGAGGAAAGAAGGGAGAGAGGGGATATGATTGGAACCTTCAAGTACCTGAAGGGTTTGAACAGAGTAGACACCAGGTGTATGTTCAGTCTGAAGGGCAGAAGGGAAACCAGGGGACACTATGAAGTTGGAAGGGGACAGGTTCAAGAGGGAACGGAGGAGGCACTATTTCACAGAAAGGGTGGTGGCAGGGTGGAACTCTTTGCCAGAGGAAGTTGTGTCGCTGCAGAGTTTTGGGGGCTTCAAGAGGGGGTGGGACAGATTCAAGGGGAGGGTACAAACCAGGAGGGGGGTGAAATGGGGGAGGGCATATGAGGGAGGGGGCAACTACAGTCTAATGGACTTGAGTGCTGCACACTTGAGCAGACTAGATAGACAGAATGTCCTGTATCTGCTGGCAATCTCATATGTTTGTAAGTTTGTAAGTTGCCTCCTTCCCATTTCTTTATTTTATTGGGTGTGGGAAGCTTATGGCAACATAATGCCCTTCAGAAACTTTCTGAGACCTTTAAATTTCCCTTCTGCTTAAGGAAATACTGAATCCTGTATTTCATCAGCTTTAATTGGCATAAATGGAGCAACATTTGGCACATACTGTATAGACATCTAATATCAGATTAGGAACACCTTTGGCATCTCCCACTAATTACAGTCACTTAGATTAATCAGAGAACATTTAACTACTTCAGCCATGGAGTATCATCCTCTTTATGGGGGGAATCTTCAGAACAGCTACCACCACTTCACATGCCCACTGAAAGTCATTAGCCCAAGCATAGAAAAGGTCTGACAAGACAAAGAGATGAGGTACTTCTTTTCTCTCTGAATGCTCTCCACAGATTAGTTTTGGAATCCCCACTACTGCATCCCATTGTGGCTTTGGTACAACTGAAAGACCCATTTATTTAGATCTGGTGTTTGTAGTATGCACACTAGTCAGTGAAGCCTGCAAATTCATATCCATTGGATGTCTAGTGGCATACAGCATACTATTCTGGCAACCCTACATTGGGATTATACATGTTACACAAGTTTTATCAGAACTTTCTAAATCTATTTTTTTTTTGTATTTTATTTGAGAACTTGTTGAAAGTGTGGAAACTTCATTTTAACCAAGTTAATAGTGTGGAAACTGTTTTAAACTTCATTTTGACCCATACATTATTACCAGTGTTGGGAATAGATGACTCAATTAACTTAGAGTTGTACCAAACATACTTTCTGCAATTTAACTATTTAGTACTCTGTGGGTAAACCAATAGCATTTAGGAAGGGAAATGTTACCTCTAGATTTGTGTGGAGAGTATTTGTATTTTTTTTCAGTTCATTGCTCTGTATTTTTTAAAATTATAATGGCACAATTCCAATGTTTTATTAATATTTCAAGAGTCCTGAACTATATTAGGTTACAAGGTCTGCTACTTCCAAGATTCTGTTGTTGTTCTTTGGTATTTTCTAATCTCTGAGACACAGTGATGCAAAAGTGAAACATTGCTTATAGTAATATCTGTTGATTTGTTTCCAACTCTGTCACAAATATAATTGAAATTTATATCTTGATCTGTCATGGCTGTCTCCTGCTGCTAATCAGTCGAATAACATGAGTTTCTTTATATTCAAGATTACTCATAATAAACCTCAGTGTTGGGCCACTCCCCTTTAACCTGCCCAAATTGTGCTATCATTACATTCGACTGACAAGAACTTACTTAATGAGGTTTTTTCACTAGAAAAATGGGACAAATGCCATTTTCATTTTGAAGCACACGATGAGAATCCAAGTATGTCAGGGAGAGGGTCAGATAGAGGAGATGGTGAGTGATAGGAGGGGGGAGTTAGACACAAAGCAGAAAGAAGAGTGGTAGAAGTGATCCAATCTGGTTTGCTGGGTTTCAGAATCAGCACCACTTTTTTATCATTGTGCATTTCATGACCAGCTTAACTGGACAAAACTCTCAAACAGTCATGACTACCACTGGTATTATTTGTGTTATGATTGTGCACAAGAAAATATCCTGGTTTTCTTCTAGCCTACCTCACACAGTCAAGCACTGCCTAAACCACTTTGTTTAGCAGCAGCACTTACTTTCTCATTGTGATTGGTTGACCATCCATGGCACTCCAGACATTACCTCATGGATTTTAGCCCACCCGATAGGCTAGTGATGCACATGACTCTAGGATCAAATTTCTAGTATATCCAGGTCCCAGAAAAATCTGTTCTCCAGTTCAAATTGTGCATCTGATAAGGCAACTAGCACACCAGGATCCCTGTGGTTCCACACAGAAAGGTAGGCCTCTGATTATAATTTCTATAAGGACTATGGCTTAGGAGCAGAAAATCTAGGTGCTGCATTGGTGTTCCAGGATGAAAACGCAGCACATTGTACTTAAATGTAAAAAAAGCCAGTTGTGTGGCTTTAAGTTTAAGTTAGGATTAATTTAAGATGGATTCATCGTGAGAGAATAAAAACTTTCCAGCCTGCTGATAGAGACTGGAGGCCAGCAGTGGCATCGCGATCTTGATCATATTAATAAGATTATAAATAAGCTTCTTGCCTGTTTTTTTACTGCCATAAAATTCAGTTTCTCTATTTATACAGTCTTGTTGCTATCACTAAGAGGGTACCCTACCTAGAGGCACCTCAACTGTTTTTTCTTTGAGGGAAAGAGAGAGATCTAGTAAAGGGGTTTGAATCTGCAGATTGCTGTTTGTTTGAATCACGCAGGCTAGTCGCGCGTCCTGGCGCCTCCCCGAACCCCCTCACAGCATCGCGCTGTAGCACACAGTGGAAGGCTTCTGCCTATGGCCTGCTCTAATGCCTCTCCTCCCTGAGTCCCTCTGCAGGCATACATGAGGCACTCTGCTCTGTGGGGGGTCTCCCCCATGGGAAGGAAATGCCTTTTTTTCCTCAGGAGAGCATGCCACCTCTAGGCCTCTGGCCTACCTCTGCTTAGTGCAGCGCCTCACCCCTCCCACCGCCGTGTGGTCAGCCCTAGTCTCCCCTTAGCCAAGCAGTGCAAGGGGCTAGAATCGGGAGGTTGAAGCTCCCAAGGCATGCTCTAAGTGCTTGCTTGCCCCACGACTACCCTCGAGGGACAGCAATGGCCACAGTGGCCTCACAGCAACCATATGAGCCCACGGCCTACCCCTTCAGGTAACGCCACTGTCGAGCTCCTGTCTCACCCCCCACACCACCGCACAAGACCTTCTGTCTCTCATGGCATTTTCTCCATCAAGTGGGCCTTCTTACACAGCATTACAGATGCTGAGGAAAGCGCCTGGTTGTTGCCTCCACGCTTTGAGGAAAAGCACCCGGTTGTTGGCTCCATGCATTTTTTTCGACCGCATGGTCGAGGGTCTCGGCTGCTCCTGTGGTGTAGTGGGTTAAGACAGACCCATCCACTCATTCTAAGGGACTCCAAGTTCCTCGGATTCTGTGAATTCCCTGTATCTGCAAAAGGAGCCCTCTTTACATCAAATTCTGGCATACTTGGGGGACAAACGAACAGACAAAGGGGAACAAGGTCATATGAGCCCAATGTTCCCTCTCACGTATATATGGGGTCCCTCCCATAGCGACCTCTTATGTACGGGCTACGATTACAGAACCTCCCCAATTCTCACTCAGGTCCCTCTCCATAGTGACCATATATGTTTCTCACCACTATACTGGAGGTCCCTCCCTACAGCGACCATCAGGTTGGTGCATCTACCCATGAGGGGTTCTTCCCACAGTGACCCCACATGCTATTCTTACCACCAAAGAGATCACTCAGGCCCCCCAATGCCAATCCTGCCAAACAGCACCTATAGTTTATTCAATACAGTGCTAGACCGTACAGATTGTGCTAGTAACTATGGGGCAAAAATCTGTCTGCAGGACCTTGCACCAGCCCTAACAATACGCTTGCCTTCTTCTTTCTTCACCAGATGGTCAAGGCCAAAAAGTGCTCCTCTTGCAATGCTATTCTCCTGCCCCACGTTCCGGGCCCCCTTTGCTCCGCCTGTCTTCATGACGATGACAACTTATCAATGGAGCAAACTCCTGTCATAGGTCCCAGCAATCCGGGGCCCAGCGGCCCCACTTGGATGGATCCTGGTACCCTCCTGATTCAGAACCAACAGGCCACAGTTGCGATGATGGGGAGCCAACAGAATTTCATGCTGAAGATAATGGAGAAACTCGAATCTCTTACGCAGCATAGAACAGCAGCACAGCTTCCGGAGCCAGACAATGCAGTGGGGCCCTCTGAGGAACATCTAGACACTGAAAACCCAGTACCAGACAATCTTCGGCCAGATTCCGGAGAAGACAAGGATATACCAGATGAAGAGGATGGAGCGGAGACCGATGAGGAGGACATGGAACCACAAGCCGTACCATCCCTCGCTTCTAAATTGTGTTTCTTCGACATGGTACCAGGCCTCATGAAAATTGTCAAGGCCACTATGGGGTTCGACGTAGAGAAGGGCAAACCAGAATCAAAATTAGATCCCATGATCCAACAAAAGGTGACCACCTCTGAGACCTTCCCGGTATGCCCAGCAATCGAGGACATCTTCAACAGAGAGTGGCAATCCACAGAACCAAGCAGAATGTCAAATAAAAGAAACTTGGACAGGATGTATCCGGTCCAAGAGGACAAGGCCAGTAACTGGTGCAAAGCCCCAACCATTGACCCTCTGGTGGCGGCACTTAGTAAGAAAACCATCTTACCCTGCGGGACCATAGCATTAAAGGGTCCAATGGATAAGAAAGTGGAGGACATGCTAAACAGGGCCTTCGAGATCGAGGGAACTGCCACCAAGGCTTCCACAATGGCCATTTACACGGCATGCGCACAAATCCGATGGCTTGAGGAGCTTCTAGAGCAAGCAAACCCCAAGTCCAGAGAGGTAGAACTTTTAGAGTGCACTCTCGATGCTGCAAAATACCTGGCAGATATGGCCGTGAACACCCTTCAACTGCGCGCCAGGGCCACAGCCATCACCAACCGGGCCAGGAAAGCATTGTGGCTAAAGTTATGGGACGCCGACAACGAATCAAAAACACTACTACAAAATTTACCCATGAAGGGAAAGCATGTATTTGGGGATGGCCTACAGGAATTCCTAAAACAAAAAGAGGAGGGCAGAGACCTACTTAATTACAAGGCTAAGTACACCTACCTCCCTTCAGTGAGGCGGAGGTTTTGGGGGGGGAAACAGGTCATACCAACCTTGCAGGGACACACACTCCCAGAACAGTTCCTTTTGAGGCAGAGGAATATCCAATGGTTACCGCAGTTCCTTTTTCCATTCTTACCAACCGTCCTCTTTTAGAGCCCGTGGTCCAAGATTTGGGAGAAGAGGTAGAGGTTACAGGAGGAAACAACAATGACTACGTACCCAGAACACTGAAAGGACAGGGGTCGTACCCCCCATGGGACAAAGACTGTCACTGTTCAGGTGCCAGTGGTTCAACACAACCTCAGACAGGTGGGTCCTACAGGTGGTGTCAAGAGGGTACTCTATAGAGCTGTCCCAATCTCCCATCACACACAGGTTTCTAAGTTCCCCCATCATCAAAAGGAAGGCAACCCCACATCAGGTCCAACATATCCTGTCGGAGTTCCTACAAAACAGCTATCCAGCCCGCTCCCACACATGAGCAGAAACTAGGGGTGTACTCCATTTTCTTCCTCGTGCCCGAGAAATCAGGAGAACTTCGACCCATCTTGGACCTGAAACACCTCAACGAACACGTGGTGTGCCACAGGTTCAAAATGGAAACCATAAGGTCAACCCTACACAGTGTCTGGGTAGGTGATTACCTTACGTCCATAGACTTGAAGGACGCATACCTCCACATTCCCATCATACCAAAACACCTGCACTACCTCAGGTTCCACATCTTAGGCCACCACTACCAGTATCAGACCTTGCCCTTCGGGCTTACCTCGGCACCAAGGGTGTTCACCAAGGTGTCCATCATCCTAGTAGCCAGACTTCAGGAGCAAGGTCTGGATATCATACCCTACTTGGATGACTGGCTCATTTGAGCATGCTCCGAGGAGCAATCGCACCGAGACACATTGACCACCCTACTGGCACTCGAGGAACACGGCTGGGTAGTGAACCATGCCAAGAGCCATCTGGTGCCCACACAACAGATCAAACATCTGGGGGCACTAATCAACACATCACAGGGATGGCAAAACCCTCCCAGACAAGGGTGCTCAATCTGATAACATTGGCTTGTCACATGAGATCTTGCCATCAGACAATCATGGGATGCATAGCCCAGTTGATAGCTTGCATGGCATCTTGCATAGACCTCATACCCTGGGCCAGATGGCACATGCAACCTCTTCAGACTTACATACTCACTCAGGGATCACCGAATGAGTTCAACCTACAAGTCATAGTCCCACTACCACCATCTGTGAGACACTCGCTAACATGGTGGTCAGTGAAGTCCAACCTCACAAGAGGGGTCCCACTAGAGGCATCTTACACCACCACAATAGAAACGGACGCAAGCCTGCCAGGCTGGGAAGCGTGCTTGGGCGACTTGACAGCTCAAGGCCTATGGACTTCAACAGAAGCCAAATTATCCATCAACATCCTAGAAATGAGGGTGGTAGCTCATGCCCTTGAGGTTTTCAGATAATTCATCTGTGGCCAGTCGGCTCTTATATGGTCCGACAACCAGGTCACGGTGGTGTATATCACAAAACAAGGGGGCATCAGGAGCAGAGCCATGCTGAGGGAGGCAACGTCAGTCCTCAATTGGGCACAGACCAACCTCATCCATCTCGGCGCAGTGTATCTCGCAGGCAGGCTCAACGCGCGAGCAGACTGGCTCAGCCGACAACAGGTTCACCCAGGGGAGTGGCGGCTCCATCCCGGTCTCTTTCAGATGATCCAGGAAACCTGAGGACCAGTGTCCATGGACCTCATGGCCTCAACAGAAAACACACAAGTTCAGGCATTCTATTCATGGTTCAGGGAATCCGGTGCCAGGGAACTGATGCCCTGTCACAACCATGGACCCGGGAGCATACTTACGTGTTCCCGCCCCTCCCCCTACTTCCCCAGGTACTAAGCAAGATCCGAGCATCTCGATGTACCATCATCCTAGTGGCACCCTACTGGCCATGGAGGACATGGTTTGCCACGGTACTGGACATGACATTAGCCAGCCTCAGATTGCCCTACCGATTGGATATGCTGACACAGGGCCCAGTACTTCACCCAGCCCCACAGACTCTGAAACTCACGGCCCGGCTCTTGAGAGGAAGAGACTGATGAGAGCAGGCTACCATGAGTCCATCATATCTACGATGCTACAATCTAGACGGTCCTCGACCACATCCACCTATGGTAGAAAATGGTCTCTATTCGTGAGGTGGTGTCGAGAGCACGGTTAGGACCCAGACCAACTGGACATGTCAAACCATTCTCTTATTTCTCCAACAGGGAGTAGACAAGGGACTGGCTCACTCATCCCTCAGAGTACAGCTCTCGGCCATTAAAGCAGCCACAGGCTTCATTGGGGGATACACCCTGGGAGCACACCCGGGCACCCTACACTTCCTAAGAGCAGTGGAAGTGCTCCAACCCAGGGTCTGACCTTCCATCGCACCATGGGATCTCCCACTAGTACTGGATTCCCTCAGTACAGCTCCCTTCAAACCGCTACACGAAGTGGACCTATTCTGGGTTGGCCTCAAGGCCTGCTTCCTTGTCGCCATCTGCTCAGCTCAATGGATCGGAGAGCTAGGAGCACTGTCATATACGGAACCTTACACTGTGTTCACCCCTCAAGGAGTCCGCTTATGGTTGGTTCCAGCCTTCCAACCGAAGGTATCCACAACTTTCCAGAAGGAACAACCCATCGAGTTGCCCACCTTTTCTGGAGACACCCAAGAGGGAGTTAAACCAATCCCACATCATCTGGATGTTGGGATTACCCTCTCCGTTTACATATCTAGGACTCTGCCCCTATGTAAGACAGAGAGATTATTCGTTGTCTCAAGGGGACAAAGACAAGCTAAGGCAGCCTCTAAGACCACGATCGCTGGCTGGCTCAGACGAACCATCCAGGAAGCATACATAGCCAAGCATATGACACCCCCCGAGGGTATCAAGGCCCATTCCACTAGATCAGTAGCCACCTCCTGAGTGGAGAGGGCAAACATGTCTTCAGAGGACATATGCAAAGCAGCAACATGGACTTCCATCCATACGTTTGCCAGACACTATAGGCTTGAGCACCTGTACAACATACCACCCACTTTTGCCACACAGATCCTCCTAACAGCCACCTCTGCCTCTCACTCATAGACCACTCTGTCTCCCTCCCTAGGGTACAATACTGTTACTTATCTACCCATGAGGTAATGTCTGGAGTGTCATGGATGGTCAACCAATCACAATGGGTGTTTACTCACCTGGTAAAGGTGATTGTGTTGGTTGACATCCATGGCACTCCAAGACCCTCCCGACAGAGTACTCAGAGTGACCAGGATCGGAGCATTCCCAAGCATATCTAAGGAGGGAGTAGGGTATATGCCACTACAGGCACACACACAGGGGTGGAGGATACCGACCGATGACTTAATAGGGATTGAGATTAGATTGTAAATAATAGGAAAATAAAAATGGGCCCATTGGCCACACGAGCTTACCGCCTCAGGCTGCATCATGTACAATGATTGTATTGTTTTTTCTTTGGATTTTGTACTTGCACTTTTCTAACCTTGATTTCAGCTATGGAAGATTCAAACTGGAGAACAGGGGTTTCTGGGACCTGGATATACTAGAAATTTGATCCTAGGGTCATGTGCATCACTAGCCTATCAGGTGGGCTAAAACCATGAGGTAATGTCTGGAGTGCCATGGATGTCAACCAACACAATCACCTTTACCAGGTGAGTAAACACCCATTCCCCATGATGATGCATAAATTTGGTAGAAAAGCCTTTGCATTCACAGCACCAAATACCTGGAACAAAATCCCTTTCCATCCGAAGAATGTTTGTAATTCAAAAGTGTTCAAGTCCAGTCTTTCCAGTTACCTTAGAACTGTATTAGTTTGCATCCAGAATCCCCATCTCCTTGATCATAATCATGTTTGTATAACAATGTTCAATCACTTTGTTTGCTGTAATCCCATATTGTTAACTTGCTTTGATTACTGTTTCAATATACTTACCTTTACAGCGTTTCTTTCTCGTGTATATTTTAACCTGTATGTAAGTATTCCTGCTGGACTGTGTTAACCAGTTGACTGTTGCTTTCTTCCAAGGGACCGCCATAACAATGAGACGCTACATCTCATGGGGTTATTCCAATTGGATCATTTCACACCTATTAATAAATAAATTATTTGCCAATAGAAGATGATTTTTTTTAAATTAGTTTTGACAATCTTTCTTTACAATATAGTCTTAAATTGTCAGTGGTTCACTGGCTTTTCCTAGTAGCCTTATTTCTACTGTATCAAATACATGGGGGGGAGCTCTGCCATTGTTCTTAGTAATGGCTAGCCCCACATCACTGGTCCCACCCTCAGCCAGACATCCCACCCCAATACTAAGATTGTGTATTTATCTCCTCAGGTCATTCCCAAACCCTGGCCCACAGCCAGCAAGAGGGGTCAAGCACATCATTAGTGATAGGGGGTTGGGCATGGAAGGCTTTAGGGAGGACGGAGGCCCAACAGCAAAATGAGAGCAGTGCAAGAGTGACCTGAGCAAGCTGTCACCAATGTATGGGTCAAAAAAACAGTAAATCTAAAAAAAAAAAAAGTGTAGGTCCTCTTCATTGCCCCAAGTGATATGGGACTGCTCTGGCACATTAGCAACCTGGGTTTGTGCCCTGAACCAGGGACAGCAGTAGTGGTGGCAGGCAGAAGCACAAAAGAGTATGCAGCAGAATGCTCCTTTCCTGACTGAAGGGTTCAGTGGTGTACTTTCCTGATGGTTATTTCTGGTGCTGACATGGTTGCAATGCACTGGGCAGCATGAGTAGCTTCTGTATATCACACCAAGCATCCCATAGGATGCTGCAATAGTCTTGCTCACAATATGATTAGATCAATTTAATTTGATAAAGGTCGACAAGGCCTACAGGTCAACAAGTTCCCAAGATTGGAAGCACTCCAAGGTAAATGGAGGGAGACAAGGAAGGCCCTGACATCACTCTTGGCAGACCTGTTTAATGATTCACTAGCAAGGTGTGTAGTACATAGGGATTGTGTTGTGGGGAACAGGAATATGGCCTCCTTCACAAAAAGGGGCATAGGGAGCAAGTTATGCCAGTGAGTCTGACATCTATAGCTGGCTAGCTACTACATGAGGCAATCATGAAGAGGTGGATAATTGAATCCTTAGAAGTAAATGGGCTTACTGCTAGGAATCAACATGGGTTAATTAGGGGCAAATCAGGTCAAACAAACTTCATTGATTTTCTTTGCTAATTTGGTTACACAAATGGAGGATAAAAGCCAGGCAATTGACATCTTGTACTGGGATTTCAAAGCCTTTGACTCAGTGCTACATAGGAGACTAGTCAAGATGGTGGAAGACCTAAGACACAGGTAAGTGTTAACCAGATGGATTAGGAATTGGTTAACAGATAGTGTACGACTCAGTGATTGGTTCTTAAGGGAAAATTCTCTGTTGTCAGGAAGATAACTTGCATAGTGCCTCAGGGCTCATTCTGAAGTCACTTCTCTTCCACATGTGCATAAATTACATGGCAGATGTTGCAGAGGAAGTGAGTTTACTGACAAACAACACAAAACTCTGTGGAATATTGGAAAGTGAGGAGGGAATTAATGGCATGAAGAGAGATGTATGGGGCTGTAGAAGTGGCCTAATATTTGAGAAATAAATGTCAGTGTCAAGAATTGTAAAGTAATGCATACTGGTAGCAGAAATCTGTAGACAGATTACTGCATAATTGGAGTCAAGAATGAGCACTCAAAGGATGAAAGGGACCTGACGGTGATAATTATCAATAGTCTAAAAACATCTTTCTAATATAGTTAAGAATAAGGGAATGTAATAGGATGCTAGGATGCATAAGGTGGGGCTTCACTAGTTGCTGAAGGGAGGTAATTCTGCCACTGAACAAGTTATTGGTACTAGTGCTGGGTGAAATTTATCTTCTACCAATGACATTCTACCAAACTTCTGATTTCACTTCTGCAATATTTCATGAAATTTCCATGAAAATGTTGTAAACTTTTACCAAAATTGTGATCTCAGTTATTTCCATCAATTTTAAAAAGTGTTTATACCAATTACACCAACTTTGGAATGGTGATGTAGCCAAGGTCCACACAGAAATGTATTAAGTGTCAGACCTCTATCTTCAAAGGTGACTGAGTTGTAAACCTCCAGACTTTCTGCAATTTTAAAATAACTTTTTGCAGTTACATAAACTGCATAATTTAAAGTCCCTATACTTTAAAACTACAGAACAGAGTATCACAAATTTTGTTTGGCTCATTGACCCTAAATATTAGGCACTGAGTCCACCCCTCATGGCCCAGCAGCAGAGCATTGTGCTGCCATGCTGACTACAAGGCTTCAGAAGTGAGCCAAGGAAGTCATATCAGGAGGCAGCCCATGGACGAGACAGCTGTGCTCAGCAGTTCATCTTGGTCAGGGAGGGTTGGCAGCAGGTTCCACCAACACTGCAATCCCTGAGGCTGGGCCTTGGAGCTTGTTCCTGCCAATGGGGAAGCTGTGGCTGTGCAGGGCTGACAGACGCACCACCCTCATGAGGGGAGATGGAAGGGAAAAAATGGAAGCCAACTTAATGATGACTGAGTTCTCCCTATCAGAGTATATCCCTGTTAACAGGGTATATCCCTGAGACACAAGTTGCTGCCTGTCAGAAAAACCCATATGGAAAAAACAGATGGTGTGTGTGTGTGTCAACTCTAATCCCTAGCTTAGTGTGTGGCCAAGTTATAAGCTTTCAAACATTCCAAAATAACATTATTAATTAAAATTGAATTTCATGAGCTTTTGTGAAATAGTGGAACATTGTGATACTTTTGGCAAAACCATGCCCATACATTTTTCATAGTCACACACTTGAGTTGCTACTGTAGAGGCAGGTAAAGGCTGAGTAAAGTGGCTATAAGGTAGCATTCATAGGAGGCTCCATAGCAAAAGTATAGTGGTGTCAAGTGTCAGGTCACTATCTTGAGTGATGAACCATGATGAATAGTCATGGACATCACTGTGCAGTAGCCTGTATTCTTGCAATATGCCAGATAACCACTAGCATTAACTGACTTAATGACTTGTGGAAGCACATGCACATACAGCATTGTTTCTGTACAATGACACCTACTGACTCATTAGCAACCTGTTGATAACAATACATATTTTACTATTGAAAACAGTAGCAGCAAGTGTTGCCAAGCCTCAAGCCTTACAACTAGTTGTGACTTAGGCCATTGTGATTGAAGTGTCTGGATATCTTCAATCATGATGGAGCATCATAGTCACAGAAGTGTTTGAGGGCATTGTTGGGCCATGATGCTAGTGCAGGTAAGGTGATTCAGTGGTGATAAATACTTTGAGAAAGTTAAATGGAATTCTACTGACATTGCCTATTATGTGTCCATGAATTTTTTAGTAAATTTTGCCAATTAGTAATTTCTGATGTATCCACAATAAATGTTAACCTACTAAACTGCAATTCTCTATCTTACTTAGATTCCAAGGCATATTTACTTTGATACGCATGTCAAATCTTGAGTGTATACCTGCAATAGCAGTGGAGCTATAAATATCAAATTATTTTGAAAATGTTAGCATAACTTAACAAATAATTCAATATTTGGTGAATAGCATAGTGCTTGTGTATATTTATCTTGGCCTTTCTCTCTTCCCAAACCCAGTAGAACAGCTGGGAATCATTAAAGAATACAAGGCCCAGCACTAAGGGTGAGAACAGTACCAGAGGACAAGTAGGCAGGGAGGATGATGGCTGCTTGAAATACTCTGAGCATGGATTCCTGGGAGAGGTTGCCTTTTATTTGGATTGTGGGAACAGTTTATTCCCCCATATTGAATCTTGGGCAAAGCCCTCCCATTCAATGTTTAGAGAATAGTGTATAGTGATTGTGTATACTTTACTTTGGCTTTTCTCTATTTCCACCCTCAATAGAGGAGCCAGGAAGTGTTAGGGAATAGAAAGCCCAAAAAAAGACAGACTTCCTCCTCTAACTCATGGAGAGTGTGAATAGTAGCATGCAGAAGAGGAGAAAGAAACCCCTTGTAGAGGAAACCTCTGAGGACCCATGGCTACTGAACTGCCCATCCTCTCAACATACTAAGAAGAGATGATCCTAAATGCTTGGAGATGGAAGATTCTAGGTATGAAGAGGTCCATGTTCCAAAAGACTTGATGACATGAGCAGGAATATTGTTTTTGGCTATTGATCATGCTGCATCGATCTGAAGGAATGTCCTGAGAAAGCAGAAGATCTCTGTCTGAACCACTGTAGGAAAGTTTCATGTTCCATGAACCATGTAGAAGCCATGTTGCATGATTGTTGAACATCAGAATAGGCTGGGCACCAGTTCTTATGAATCAGCAATATGAGATTTGAACTCCTTTGTGAAGTCTGTCATTCTTTGGAGTTGGCAGTAGCAAGATGTAATAATCTGTTTATTTTCTTAAAGTGGTAACTGTGAGGACTGGACGTAAGAGGCCAATGAATTAGTCCATTCCCCATGTCACAGAAAGCTAGATAAATGGTGGAGGAGACTAAGGTTCAAGTAGAGACTAATGGAACAGAATGCAGTCAGTCCAATAAGTTTTAGA
Source organism: Neoceratodus forsteri (assembly GCA_016271365.2). Classification (NCBI taxonomy): domain Eukaryota; kingdom Metazoa; phylum Chordata; order Ceratodontiformes; family Ceratodontidae; genus Neoceratodus; species Neoceratodus forsteri. Next base: position 468,831,328 of record CM028129.1, read on the forward strand.
ATCTAAGTCCATCGATGGAATCATTTAGGAGCTTTGGTGGATGATTTTCTATGTATTCCAAGCAGGAGGAGTTTAGCTGAGTCATGAGATAAAGTAAAGACAGGGATGCCTTTGACTAAGATAAGAAGATTTTAAAGTCTGGACACATATTTTATGGTTCTATCTGATAATTTTGAGGTTTGATGGCAGTAGGTTAGGAATGCATGACATGATCAATGCAGGAGGAACTCCTTATGGATTGATTGGATGGTACAAAATGATGAAGACTTTTTCTAAGTGGAAGTATAAGGGGCTTAGGAGCAGGTGCTAAGGCAGACCACATGAAAGCTTCATCTTGCTTTGGGGATTGATGGCAGTGGGTATGATGCAAGCACTTCATAGAAGAGGAGCTCTAATGGAATGATTGAATGGCACCAAATGAGGAAGGCTTCTTGAAGCGGTGAGATGAGTTGCTTTGGAACAGAAGCTAAGGTGGACCAAGTGAATGCTTAGCTTGGACATGATCATATGCTATGTCATGATAAGATCGGTGACTGAAGGAGGAAATTTCATTATTGAGTCTGTTGAGGTATGGATGCAACAAAAGTCCTGGAACTGACATTTATAAAGAATCGGCTGCTTCTTCCACATAAACAGGAATATACAGTAAAGCAGTTTGGAGTAGAAATTACAGTCTGCCTCTGCATGACAGCCTGATGGACTGGGACAAATACTTGCCCTTATGGATTATGTCAACCGATTGTTACTTATTTGAAAGATTGAGATGGTTGCAGACCGGAGATGTCCCCAATACAATGCAGCAGCTTCCATGTGGAGGATTTCATTGAGAGGAGATGTTGTTGAAAGTCTTGAAGGGTGGATATATCAGGAGGCCAGGAAGTGGTAATTCAGGAATCTCGAGATAGAAGTACAACCATGTATTAGAAATATGTTAGTATATATTCCTAATGTAAGATTGTAGCTGGTTCTTGTAAAACATACAACATCCATTATATTTTTTTTTTTTTTATTAACTTCAAAAGTTCCACCAGGAAAGACATACTGAGCTGAAAACAGCTAATTTTCAGATGCGTCCTTGGGGTAAAGGATGAGAAAAATCATATACAGCAAGTACAATATATCATGGAGAATAATCAAAATTTAAAGACAAATCAGAGTAACATACGTAAAGGTAATGAAGGAAGCAGATTGCCAGGGCAACACTAGTGGGTGGGGGGAAGAAAGAGGGTCAAGGACATTTGCAGGAGGGAGAAGAAAAATCATGAAGGAGAGCTTTTAAGGTGAAAGCCGAAGAGGCAGAGCAAATTGACAAGGGAAGGTAGGACCAAAGTTTAAGAAAACTGTATGAGAAAGCAGATTGACCAGCAGTAGATTTTCTAGAAGGAATAGTGAAGGAATGGGAAGTATTATTATGTAGAAGATAGTAGGAAGCTGAGGGAGAGGATAAGAGGGAAGTAAGACAGGAGGGAAGGGAACCAAACCAGAATTTAGATATCAATCAATAAATCAAAATCTTTATTTAACCAGGTGGACACCATTGAGCAAAGCTCCTTTTCAAGGTGGACCTGGGAGAACACAAGTATAAGATAACAGGGTAATACACAAAAATAGCAATACACAGGCCTGATCGAAAACAAGCATGAGCAATAAAATGTAAGGAAATACAGGATAAACAACACAATAGTTTGCAGATAATAAACTGAGCTAATAACAGTAATACAGATAAGGTCAGCAACTGTGAAAAGATGGGGTGACAAGAGCCATGGTGACTCAACTGGGACCCTAGAGCATCATGATGAATCGACTGGGCCCTGAAGCACAGGCAGGGGATGGAATGGGGCAGAGGAGTATGCATGAGATGGAGCGTGCATAGATCAGAGGCCTAATGGGAGGGAATGTGAACTGGGATTGCAGAAGTAAAGTGAAGAACCAGATGAGGGGGACTAGACTGGGGGGCAGGGTGAAGGGGAGAGTGGGTACAATACTAAGAATCAAATGGTGGGTAAAAGATAAGGAGGAGAGAAGAAAGGATTGAGGGGAAGGGAGAGGACCAGGCAGAGTCTGAGTTCAGGGTCAACAGATTGGGGGTGAAGAGATAGAGAGAAGTGAAGGATGGAGGGAAGGGGAGGGAGGGAGATGACCATGCAGAAGCTGGGATCAGAATCCAGGAAGAGGCCAAGACAAGAGTGATCCGGGGACAACCAGAGAGGGAAAGTCATTTGATCAAGAGTAGCAAGCAGAGGATTCTTTATTGTGCTGAAAATAAAGTGTTTAAAGGCTGTGATACTGACTTTATGCTTTAATTTCAGAGTTCTTTGCAGTTTATTCCATAGCTTGGTAAATGCATGACTAATGGAAGCCCAGCCAAAGTGGGATCTAGCCTTTGTTACCTTTAAGGTAATATAGGAGGCACTTCTCAGAGCAAATCTGCTTAGAGTGCAAAGTGGTAAACAGGCAGAGATGTAGTCTGGCAGTTTGTTAATAATAGCTTTGTATGTCCAGATGGCAGCATTTCTTTGTCATCTGAGGGTAAGAGAAGACCAACCTACAGCAGAATACAACAAACAGTGGTGGGTGGAGTATGGAAGATCTGACATAAACCTTAGAGATCTATGATAAAGCATATCGAGCTTAGAGAGTGCTCTGACTGGTCCTTGGCTGTAGAGGAAATCAACGTAATCTAGCAGGGGTAGGAAGGTAGTTTGGACGAGACTCGTTTTTGCATCAGAGAGGAGGAGATTTTTTATCCTAAAGAGAAGACCAAGCCTTTGACGAAGCTTCTTCATCAGTTCTTCTATATGTACTATGAAGGAGAGTCTGTTGCCAAGCCATACACCCAAGTATTTGAATTGATTTGCATACTCCAATTGTTCTCCCAGGGCTGTGGATATCGAGGGGAGAGTCCCAGCCAAGGCTGGATTAGGTAGGTTGGGAAAGGATGAGAAGAACATAGCTTTTGTTTTATTAGAGTTCAAAAGCAATTTTTGGTTTAGGAGCTGGTGCTGCAGCAAATTAAAATAGATCTGGAGAGCTGTACATGCCACAACGGGAGAGGGACCACTAGCATAAAGCACAGTGTCATCTACAAAGAGATGTATTTGGGCTTTCTTGATGGTGGCATCTATCCTGTTTATATTGATAGCAAATAGCAATGGTCTCAGGATGGAACCTTGCAGCACACCCCTCAGGATAGGTTTTAGAGGTGAAACTTCACCTTCAGCTTTTACTTGCTGGTAATGGCCTGTGAGGTAGTTCCCGAACCAACTGGTAGATAAAGAATCCAATCCAATATAGCAGAGGGTCATGAGAAGCAGGTCATGATCAACAGTATCGAAGGCCATGCTTAGGTCCAAGAACACTGCACAGACAAAGTTCTTGCTGTCCAACTCACACTGCCAATCATTTGTAACCTTAGCTAGGGCCGAGATTGTGCTATGTTTTGCCCTAAAGTCTGACTGTAGTGGATTGAACAAATCTGCCGATTCCAGGTAGTTTCTAAGCTGGGCGTTCACGATTTTTTCCAGTAACTTAGACAGAGTTGGTAGGATGGAGATTGGCCTATTATTGTTCAGGATACTGGGATCCCCTGATTTAAACAAGGGAATAACATGTGCTGTTTTCCAGGTGGTGGGAAGGTCACCCTGTGAGAGGGATAAGTTGAACAAGTGTGTGATGGGCACTGCAAGGGCATGGTAGCCTAACCTTAGGAGGTAAGGCTTGATGAGGTCACCTCCAGCACTTTTCCTAATATCCAACTGGAGCAGAAGGTCCTCGACTTCCTTCAGGTTTGTGGGTTGGAATGAGAAGGATGCATTTGGGAAGGAGATACCTTAATTATTGATTCCCGGCTGTGAGCGGAGCATACTGGCTGGGGAAGTGTCAAAGGTGAGCCCTGCAGTGGCAAAGTGATTGTTGAAGGCATCAAGATAATGGTTTGTCGGTGAGTATATTGGCACCAGTCAAAATTTTTGATGGCAAGGAGGCACCAGAGGGATGGCCTTCAATGTGTTTAATTAATTTCCAGAATTTTGAGGGGCATTTAGCTGATAGATCGAATTGAGTGCTATAAAACTTAGTCTTTCCTTCTCTAACCATTATGGTGCAGGAGATCCTCACCCTCCTAAAGAGGTTCCATTTTGGATTTACAAGCTTTTTTTCCACAGCATATCTCTGCTGCACATAGCTTCCTTCAGCTCAGAAGTTAACCACCGGCAGGGCTTTTTCCTAACACAAGTTTTCACAAGGGGTGCGTGCCTGTTAATAGCGCCTAATACAATGCCTTGAAAAATGTCATAGGCAGTGGACACTGAATTTGCTAAGTAAAAGTTAGACCAATACACAGAATGAGGTAGCTCTGTGATGTATGCACAGGGATCAAGATACTGGAGGCACCTTTTGAAGGAGAATTTTGGTGCTCCTGGGGGAGTGTGATTGGACCTCACGTAGGCAATGAAGCAGTGGTCGCTAATATCTGAGAAAAAGACATCAGCATGGGTGAACAAGTAAGGTTTGCTGACAAGGATAATATCCAGCAAGGTGCTGTTAGAGGGATTTGACTTGTTAGGGCATGTGGGTTCACTGATGAGTTGTGTCAGCCCGAGAGAATTGCAAAGCATTTTAAGAGGAGAGGATGCACTGGACAACCAGTCTAGATTAAGGTCCCCTTAAAGTATAGACTCAGATGACTTATGTCCCAGGATGAGACTTAAATGATTTAGCAGCTGCAACCCAGTGGACAGGGGCCTATAACAGCCTGACACATAATGTGATACTCCAGATGAAATCTCAACCTGCAGTATAAGACTTTCAAACTTGTAAGGAAGCGAGGTTGAGTCGATGATAGAGACCACAAATTTGTCTCTGACATAAATATTGACCCCACCACCTCTCGACTGCCAATCAGCTCGAAACAGAGAGTAAGAGTGGAAGTTTATTTCATTATTACTGGTCACTGGGTGGAGCCAGGACTCTGTGACAACCAAAATGTCAGGGGCAGTGTGGCATATCCAAGCCTGGCTAGAGGTTGTTTTTTTTAACAAGCTGCACGCGTTAACATGCATAAAGCTTAACCCTTTAATGCTAGTTGTCACAAACCCACTCAGCATGTCAGGCCCTCTACTCCCAAAGTGCCAACCTCTGAGCGCAGTCTTGTGAACAGTTTAACAGAACAAGGTAAACCTCTTGTCTGTTTTGTGAGTTCGGATCAACCTTTGGTCTCAAGTCTTGGAGGGATTCAAACTGTGAACCTCTTGCTAGCGTACCCAGTGCACAGGCTTAGATATTTCTGTCTTCACAAGACCAGATATCTTTGCCTATGGGCACCTAACCAGGTATACAGAGATGAACCTTTAAAAACTTTAATAAAGATCTTAGATTTAAAATGCTTCTCTTTCCAATTTGGTATCACCATTCAGCTTATGCTTAGTGTCTGCTATAACCAGATATACTTTTCTTACAAATGAAAAGAAATCAAAGGCAGACCAAGTATGCTCTAAAAGAGTTTTACTAAAAATAGATAAAAATATGTAAAACACAAAATGCAGAACTCTTATATCACAAGACATAAAATCTTTTAAAAGAACAAGGTTTAAACAGTGCAAATTCCTACTTACAGTACTTGGATTTGACTCTCTCTCTCTCTAAATACCTGTTTACAGTGCTCACAGGTCTTTCCTTGTCAGAGTCTAGATAAAAGTGTCCAAGTAAAAAATAATTATTCCTTAAAGTAAACTATATTTGCCAACCCCTTTGTGTGGGGTCATCTAGCTCCTCCTCTGTCAGATTATATATAAAACTATATCTAATAAAAAAAAACAGGATGTCTTTTCAAAGTATTAATTTTGCAGTCCTCAGCATGACTCATATGTTCTTCAAATGACTTCTCTTTGATCTCATGATAAGCTTCCCCCTTTCACGACATGAAAGCATCTTTATGATTTTCGCACTAATACATCACAACCTGCTGTCTTCCTTTGGAACATCATAAAATGATATGCTCAACTCAAGCTTCTTCCACACTGTAATTAGGTTCAGGCCTTCCGCGTAGCACCTGATATCTAAAAACAGAGAGTGTGTGTGATCTCACATGCTGTATCAGCATTTTCTCATGGCTTTCATCTTTCAGCTGAAACCTGGGGGGATGAGTGAGGTCACTCCTAGAGCATCATATTCTCAGCAGAGACAATCAGTAATACATTTTATATTAAACAAAAATGATACAACACTCAGAACTGGCTCTCCACATCACACTAGGTATGTCTGCCAGAGATCCAATAGATATGGGTGGGCCCGGGTTCAACTCAACATTACCTGGGCACAGTAATAGGAGAAGCAGAAGCTTCCTGGATAATCCTAAGAGTAGTTTTAAAAGTTTGATGTGTTCCCACTTACGGGGAATGTGGGCATGGCATGGTGGAGCCCTAGGGCTAATACCTGACTGGTATAGGGCTACATATAACAGTACCATGCCAGAAAAGTACAGAGTACAGTGAGCAGAGTGAGGAGATGAGTAAGAGAAGTTTGGGGAGTGCTCAGCAAGAGTACCTCCATAATGTATTAGGTGTGTATCCAAACTCGGGGGGATGGAACTAAGGGCACCTACAATATGAGGTAATTGATGAGTCCCAGGATGTCAACAGTATCCAAATTATGGATGATTTCCCCTGACTTGGTGGGAGATGGCTGAGTTGCAGAGTTTGATAGTAACGAGAAAAATAGTATCACAGGCAGGCAGAATAGAACCCACAACCTCCATGTTAATAAGCCAGTATCCTTGATGCAGAGGTATGAGGGACAAGAATCCACAAAAAATTAGATGGATTTGAAAACCTGGGAGTAGGTAAGGGTAAAAGTTTTTTTTCTGGGATCTAGACGATTTTTTTCTGGAATCTAGACAAGGTGCTAAAGTATCCAGAATATAATAAGAAAGTATCTAACAAAGTATCCAGAGTAAAGCAGGTAAAATTAGCAAGAAATTAAGTTAAGGGGTGGCAATGAAAGGGGACATTGAGGAAAAACAAAATGGGTGGGAGATAAGCCAATGAGATGAGGGATAGCTAGGTTGGTGGGGATAAAGGAGTATTTAAGGTGGCCTAGGAGGGGTGGAGGGTGGATGAAAATCCACTGACAGAGACAAGTAAATAGAAAATTAGGCTTCAAAGCCCAAGCAAAGCAATGGGCCAATCAGGATGCACTGCCTGACTAAGCAGCCAATGACAGCTGTCCCAAAGCAGCACCGAAGGTTTGAAGAGAAAAGTCTGGTCTGACAGTTGCCTGGAGAAGCCGGGTCTGAGGCACCAATCTCCGTACCTGAATGTAGAAGATCAGGGGCTGGTGCAGTAGCTTCTGAGCACCTTGGGGTGCCTACCTACGGTTCTGACCACAGCGGTGGTTACAACCTGATGGGGCTTCCAGGAGTCCTGCTATATATGCTAGATATAATGGAGGCACTGTGGGAAAGGTGCCTGGCCTCATGACAGGAGGGGTTTTAGAGGCAGGATGCTGAGACAGAGTGATTGCCATTGTCTAAGACAGAACTCTTTTGTACACATGAATTAGTGTGAGTGCCATGACAAGAGAAACAGAAGCCAGAGCCTTGGAAGCCTTTGTCATTAAAATTATTGCAAATCAGTTTGCTTTCTGCTATTTAATGAGTCTGCCTCTTGTATCATGGTTGTGCCAGAAGGAGGTGTTAGGAAGATCAATATGCAGCAGACTTGAACAGAGAAAGGGTGCAGAGTTGTTCCAGTTGATCAATACCCTAGGTGAATGGTAGATCGTGAGACATCATATGGAGTTATGAAACAAAGGCAAGAAAATAGATAAGAAAGACACACAATGGTCAGGAGTATGGTTCTGCCCACCACAGAGATGATAAAGCCACTCATTATCAAGGATTACCCTGTTTGGCTTGTATTAAAGAAGCTCAGGCAGCTGCAGCTGTGCAGAGAAGGACAAATGATAATCTTAGACTTGCATTCCTGCATATTGATGCTTGAATCGACCCAGAGATGTGAATACAAGTCTAGTTCCTCAAGTCTAGACTGAGTTCTGTTAAGCCGGAAGCTCTGAAATGAATGGAGTGCTTATGGTTGGCAAAGCACCAGTAGAGCATAATGGATTATAGATGGAAGGACAGAAGATACTGCAAAGCTGGAGACTGAAGTAAGTTATGAGGAAGACAAACTCCAAAAAGCTGTACAAGATTGTAGCTCTGGCATGAATTTCATGAGCTGTGACATGAATCCACGAAGTTCAGATGAGGTAGAAGGGAATGGCTGGGAACAAAAGCCTAGGTGCAGGATAAAGCAGACTGAGATTTAGCAACTATAAATATATCAAACAGTTCCTGCTTCTGAGCTGAAGCTGTTACTGGAATACAAAGTTTTTCAATGCAGAAAAAGATAAGTGACAGTCCAGTCCTTTGTGGAGTATGGATCTGAAGATCTGTGCAAGATGGATGAACCCTGAGTACCTTCTTCATAAACTGAAAATGCAGCAGCAGTAGCAGTGGTACAGACTTCACAGAGTATGGATGTGAAGGTCTTTGCAAGATGAAAGCAAGTTTGAAGAAGCCTGAGGGGAACCCTGATGACCTTCATCAGAATCTGAAGATGTAGATTCTTCAGGTGTGGTAGAGGCTTCATGGAGTATGGATTTGGAGGTTTTGCAAGGTGGATGCATGTCTGAAGATGTCCAGGGGAACCTTTAGGACCTTCCTTGTAATCTGAAGATGAAGAACCAGTAGGAGTGGCAAACACTTCATAAAGTATGAATGCAAACGTCTTTTGCATGATGAATGCATGTCTGAAGAAGTCTGAGGGGAACTCTGAGGACCTTCATGAGAATCTGAAGATGTAGAACCCATAGAAGTGGTAGAGGCTTCATGGAGTAGGGATGTGAAGGTTTTGTAAGGCAGATGCATGTCTGAAGAAGTCCAAGGGGAGCCCAGAGGATCTTCTCTGGAATCTGAATATGTAGAATGAGTAGAAGTGGAAGAATCCATAGTAAAGATACATCCCTTCATGTTGTAATTCAATGTAATGAACCCTGGGTGGAGGAACTCGAGCCTTTTACAAACCTTGGAGAACAGGGGGCAATATACTCTCTCAAATGTTCATGGGGAAACATTATCACTGGCAGCACCAAGAGGAAGAATGAACCACAGGCAGCTAGGTCCAGTTACTGGATACTGTCATGGACAAAACTATTCCAGTGGGCTGCATTTGCACTGAGCTTAAAGTTTCAGAATCACACCTCTGGTGGATAAAATCGAGCCCTACTTCTAGTATCTGTTAAAGAACTGCTGGAATGAGTAGGTAAATGTGGATCTGGTGCATTGCTTGTGGATTGCATGTTAAAGGCTCCCATCTCTGGTGGATGATGTCAATGCATAACTTCATACCTTACTTTTATAGACCTCATGAAAATACGAGTTAGGGAGACAGAGTAATGCTGCTGCTGAGGGCTGCTGTAGAACAGAGAAGCAGCAGAGTGACTACTTTAGCAGTTGCATTAGAGGCAGAAGAGCAGTAATGAAGGCCTGAGGGTTAGTAAGGAAGCTGATAACAGAGTAGGGAGGCAGGAGGATGAGGAGGAAAATAAAAAGTTCAAAGAAGAAAAGGTAAGCAAACTTGTAACTTCAGATATCACGAGGCCACTGCCAATATCCAGGACAAAAAGCGTCCTTGAACTGACACTCTTTGCAAGTGAAGCTGCATAATACTAAGTTGAACAGCCAACTGTAATTAATTAACTGGATGGTATGATTGTCTTTGATTTATATGTAGCTCAATTATCTTTTGGTTTATACACAGGATCCAGGATGCTGACTTGTTTTGAGCAGCTTTGCAGCATTTGAATAACCCCTTTTATTATGATAAATGGTATAACGAATAAATGCATATCTGTGATTAAAGGCAATGGTATTAAAATAGTAGCAGGATAAGCTCAGATTACTGCTTGCAGAGGTATGAAGGCATGGGTGAATTTACTATGAGGACCTGTAAATTAACTGGCAGGTACTCCATGCAAGTATCATTCTGAATCAGATGACTATGGAATTCAGTACTGCAGCTTTAAACTGTGCAGGGATGTCAGCCATGCCACACACCCGAACGAAAGGGTTGGCTCCAAGAACAGAGCAAAAGAATGGAGGAACAGCAAAAGTACAGTACAGGAAGGAACCCCCAGATGAAATCTTGAGAGGCAGCAGTAAACAGAAAGGAGAACATGGAATAGAGGTAGGAGACAGAGACAGATAAGCTCAGAAGAGGAAGGAGGTATGGAGGGTGGCAGGAGGAACACTAATGAAAAACCACAGGGCATCTAAAGAGCAGGAGACAGCAAGGAGAGAGAATAGGAATGGGGCAAGCAAAAGAGAAGAAATGAAGAGAGGGAGAAGGGAAGGATAGGGGAGGGATCAACACCGCAGAGGGAGGGCTGCAGCAGTGGTGGAAACAGCAGGAATGACAACAAAATGGGGAGACAAGGGGAGGCAGAGATGAAACAATCAAGAGGGAAGAAAGCAGCACAGCCACACACCATGCAGCAGCTAAGGAGCTCAAAACACTCTGAGCATGGTTTTCTGGGTGAGGTTGCCTTTTATTTGGATTGTGGGTGGAGTTTATTGCCCTATACTGAATCTCAAGCAAAGCCCTTCCATTAAATTGTGACATTTTGAACTGTAACTTACAATTTACATAACCAATTACTTCTCTAGTTAGCAGTTTCTATGACTCCTTAAAGAAGGTATGCATGCACATTTTCAATTATCTAGCTACAAATGTGGCTAAGTTGTAATATTTTTAAGAGGAATATTTTTAGAAACATTCACATGAATAATAAATTGCCCGATTTTGTGCCCCTATAATTTCCCTTCCCCTCATCCAAATTTAATCAAACTTAGCATACATCTAGGGCCCCCACCAAACAATGTATATGCTAAATGTCAGATCAAGCTACAATGCTGACTGTGTTATGACCAATTAAAAATGTTCAGATAATTTCATAAAATGACATGACATTTCATGAAATTTTGCAGAATTTTGTGAAAATTCTGTGAAATAAGAATTTGCTAATTTCCCTCAACTCTAATTGGTATGACCAAACCTGGAGCACTGTGTGCAGTTCTAGAGCCCACATCCGAAGAATGACAGAGATAGGTTGGAAACCATACAGAGAAGGGCAACAAAAATTATCCAGGGGCAGCAGGGTAGATCCTATGAGGAGAGACTGGAGTCTCAAATATGTACTCTCTAGGAAACAGAAGGGAGAGGGGATATGACAGAAACAGTCAAATACTGTCCATACAGATCCAATGGAATCCTTGCACCCTGAACAGGTCAGCTCCTCTACATCCCTCCGGCATCAGCCGCCTGCCTGCTCCCCATGCCTAAGGGGATCCTTGCACTCTGAACAGGTCAGCTCCTCCACATTCCTCCAGGCATCAGTTGCCTGCTTTCTCCCCACTGCCTATGGGAATCTGTACACCCTGAATGAGTCAGCTCCTCTACATCCGTCCAGGTATCAGCCGCCTGCCTGCTCCCCACTGCCTAAGGTATGGTGCAATTTGGAACTGAAGTTACTATACTGGACCTTGAGGCAGATTAATAGACTACCTCTACAATTGAGCAGTACCCTAGGACTGTCCCTATTTTTATTTCATTGGGGAAAGTCCTCAAGCTGGGTGAAGAGCTGGGATCACTGCAGTTCTTTCTCTGTGTGTAGCTCTCTGGGTGATTTTTGATTTTTAGGATGTTCACTGTTTGTTTACTTGAACTGCAGCTTAGATTATAATTTAAATTGTAACTGCAATTCAGAGTGTAATTTAACTGCACCTTATAGTGTAATTTAACCTTAATTTTGTGTTTTTTCTGGTCTGTTTGCCCCTGCTGAACTGGGGTTTGACTCCCCCAAACACCCTGTAGCAGCTACCTGCTCCCAGCCCACAACCTCCATCTGTTTGTTCTCTTCTAATTGTTTTTCTTCCTTTCCTGGGCCCCTCTCCAGCTTTCCTTTCCTTCCTGGTTAATACTCTGAGTCTCCTCCCTGTTTCCTTGCTCAAACTACACCCACCCCTGTCCTTTTGGTGTGGCTGTTAATCCGCTAAGTGCCCTGTCCCTCTGCCCACTATTAATTTCCCTGTTTTTTTCCTTCTCTTAGGAGATCCTTCCACCCTGAATGGGTCAGGTTCTTCACATCCCTCCAGGCATCAGCCACCTGCCTGCTCCCCACTGCCTAAGGTACTGGACCTTCAGGCAGCTTAACAGACTATCTTTCCAACTGAGCAGTACCCTCGGACTGTCCCTATTTTTATTTCATTACCTTGGGGAAAGTCCTTAAGCAAGGTGAGGAGCTGGGATAACTGCAGCTCTTTCTCTGTGTAGCTCTCTGGGTGATTTTTTTGCCCACCCCCCTTCCCTACCTCCTTCCTTTATTAAATTCACTTTTTCTCTCCCAGTGACCTGCCTTCTTCTCTCAGGTTCTCTCTCTCACTCTCTCTCTCTCTCTCTCTCTCTCTCTCTCTCTCTGTCTATTAAAGGGGTAGTACCTCATTCCTTATGCTTGTGCATCACAATGCAGATTAGGACCTCAAGGACCCTATTATGCATCATCATACTCACTCTGTTATCCCCAATGGACCTCTGTGCACCAGATTGCCTCCTTCCTCCCATCTAAATCACCAGGAGACAGTCCTTTATGTGTATGTCTCAATCACCTCCCCCTACCAGGGGTCCAAAAGCTACACCCAGCATGGGTATCCCAAGATCTGGTCACAGTGCTGTCACCCAAAAGATCCCTCCTTGGTACCGATCATCCCTGGATTCTTTGCCAACTTTAGCACCACTAAAGTACTTGTGTCCAGCAAAAGGCAACGGTCAAGAAAATATAAACTCTTACTGGACCACATTACTCACTTCCTGCTACTATTACTCCTACTTTCAGGCAATACTCACAAAATGAAAATGCAGGCACCCAGCAAACGAGTAAGGCAATGTCAGAAAAAAATAATACTGGAACAGCTCCTAAGACTACTCTCGCTTTTCCTATTCCTGATGTCTGGCAATGTGCATCCCAACCCTGGCCCTCCAAAGACCCACAATGCTAGACAGCATAAAACTACAGGTCTCATGTTCTCATCCCTAAACATATACAGCCTCCTCCAAAAATGGACAGTCTCAATGCCTGGGTCTCTCAACACCACCCTGATGTCCTATCTGTTGTGGAAACATGGCTTTCCCCCAAAATACCAGATACTACCATATCCCTGCCTGGCTACACCCTGTACCAACAGGACTGGCACTAAAAAAGAGGTGGAGATGTGTCATTTGCACCAGAAATACACTCCAGGGATATGTCATACCCCCACCACCCAGCAATGACAATCTCCAGGTACTAGTCATCAAACTAATGCTAGGAGCACACAACAGGGTGCTCACAGTACCGTCTGTATATATCCCACCTAAGCAGACCACACCTGACATCAACAATCTGTATATATCCCACCTAAGCAGACCACACCATCAACAATCTATTGGACTACATCAGCACGCTGAGCTAAACACTAAAACAATGCTGTTGGGAGACTTCAGTATCAGCTGGGTCTCACCTGCTGCTAACACCATCAAAGATACCCTTGCCACAATCCACTTTTCCCAACTGGTGGACGTGCCAACTCGAACTAATTACAAGATGGGCACTGGCACACTTCTGGACTAGGTTCCCTTGAACAGCCCTTCCCATGTCACAGATCTCACCATGCTCCCTGACTCATTTAGTGACCACTCCCCTGTCAGTTTCCTCTTGAACAATAACTACCACAAACCCCCTGCCAGAACTGTAAAAAAATGCCTACTCCTAATGGGTCACCTTCTGCAACTAAAGGATGACCTAAAGCAGCAGGGCTGGTTGGACCTGTATGGAATCACGAATGTGGACACTACAGTAGATCTCTTTATTTCAAAATTCACTGTAGCCTGTGACAAACATACTGCCATCACAGAGAGAAAAAAACAGAGGACCTATAAATCCCTGGATTACCCTGGAACTACTGGCACAACTAAATGCAAGAGACCAACTCTGGCAAACAGCATGGGCACATGGCACATCAGCTAACATCCAAAGGTATAAAAAGGCCTGCAATGAGTGCACAAAAACAGTCCATGAGGCAAAATGCAAATTCTACAAGGAAGTGTTCACTAACACCTGGAATAGCAACAAATCATTCTGGGCAAATCTAAATGATATCACTGTGAAGGACACTAAAATAGCCCCAGCCATGCTAAATGTTGAAAGCATCCCTACATTGGACCCTCTGCTCATCGCTAACTCTCTGAACCTTGCCTTTTTGGATCTCAGCAGTGTGCTTTAGACACACTTCTTCAATACTCCTACTCCAGGAGTCAGTGAGAAGACCCCAGCATGACCAAACTGGCCACTCTTTCATTTCAAACTGGTCTCGAAGCCACTGCTAGAAAATACCTTAAAAAATCCCTCAGCAAATCAAGACACACTGGGGACTTTCTGGACCTAAAATTTGTTTGACTAACAGTAGATGAAGTACTTGCTCCACTGGCAAAGTTAATTAATCTATACCTCTGCCACTCGAAATTCCCCCAAATCTGGAAAGCTGCCACGGTCACCCCAGTACACAAAAGTGGTGACCAGTCTCTTCAAAACAACTACAGGTCAATCTCTATACTCCCCCCACTCTCCAAGGCCACAGAAAGGATTGTGGCTGTCCAGCTGATAGAGTACTTCAATCAATATCTGCTCCTATGCCCAGAACAGCATGATTTCTGAGCTGGACATAGCACCACCATGGCTGTCCTGGAATTTATCAAATTTATACAGAGTACTTTTGATAAAGGACACACTGTAGGGGAAGCCTTTGTTGACCTATCAAAGGCATTTGACATGGTCCATCATGCCCTCCTCCTCCTTGAACAGCTCTTGGACATAGGGCTAGCCCTAGAAACCATAGCGTGGTTTTGTAGCTACCTTAGCCTGCGATCACAGCAAGTAAAGATTGGGGACATCCTACCATAAAGTCAGCTGGTCAGATCAGGGGTACCACAAGGATCCATACTTGGTCTGTTACTCTTCAGTGCCTTACTAAACAACCTCCCAGCTGCTTGCAATAGCCATATGCTCCTCTATGCAGATAATGCGATGATCTTTACTAGCAACTTTGACCCCACACTTCTGGAATAGTATACCCTCTGACTGGAAACAAGCAATAGTTGTTCCCATTTATAAAAAGAAGGGGAAATAGAGAGGAGACTGAGAACTATAGAACAATTAGTCTTACATCAGTGGTGTGTAAGGCAATGAAAGGATTCTTAAAAATAGAATCGACAGTCAAATGGAAAAAAATGGAGTCAAGGATTATAAGCAGCATGAATTTGTTAAGGGAAGGTCCTGCACTACCAACTTAATTTTTTGTGAACCTATTAGTAAGTCTTTGGATAAGGGTATACTGGTTGACATAATATATTTAGACTTCAAAGAGGCCTTCAACAAGTTCTCACATCACATTTTGATAAAAAAAAACTGCTTAATATCAAAATGGATCGGTACATCATAGGTTGGATAGCCAATTGGTTAACCAACAGAGAACAAGTTGTTAAAATACATAATGTGTTATCATACTCTATCGAAGTATTAAGTGGAGTGCCACTGGGATCCGACTTGGGGCCAATATTATTTGGTATATATATAACTGACCTACAAAATGGAACTACATGTCACAGTAACAAATTTGCTGATGACATCAAAATCTGTGGAGAGGTAAATAGCAGTGACAAAACCGTATCACTACAAAAGTACATTAAAGTATTTGAGAAGTGGGCAAAAAAATATAATATGTCCTTTACGAGGACAAATGTGTAGTGATGCATATAGGCCAGCACAACTTAAATTCTGAGTACTACCTTAATAACACACTACTAAAGGAAGTTCCTTCAGAAAAAGACCTAGGGATCCTGATCAATAATAAATTACTTCCTGGAAATCACTACAGAAAGATTGCTACCCGACCTAATTATATCTTAAACTGTATAAAAAAATCCTCCATTAGTAGGCAGGAACCATGTCTCCTGGCATTATATAACTCCTATATCAGACCACATTTGGATTATGGAGCAGCCTTTTGGGCACCATTTATGTCAAAGAATAGGAAACTGCTGGAGGGTGTTCAAAGAAAAGCAACTAGGTAGGTAAATATTTATTGACTGACAAAAATTTGTCATTACAAGATAATTAATAAGACATGTATTCAAAAGTATAAATACATACATAAATAAGAAGACTTGGTTTGCGGGCCAAGGCACCTAGCTTCATCTGAGCTCTTTCCTTCTAAGATTGCTTGAAAAGCAGAGTAGAGAACCTTACCAGAGCAAGGGAAAAGGATTAAGACTTCTTTTGGCTAAGCAGATTTACTGTGTGTTGTTGTTTTTATTTTGTACTCACAGGGGTTGCTACTGTTTGTTGCTAACATTTCATTGCTTTATTTTGTTGTTGCTGGTATACCTTCTTCTGCATTATTATAAGGTGTGCCTACAGGTGTGTGCTAACAGATTACTGCTGTAATCTTCTGATTCCAATTGTCTTTTGCAAGGTATATCTTCTGTTACTGCTTTATTTTTCTCTGTAGCAAAGTGTTTCTTACAGGGTATATCTTATCTGAAATTATTACAGGTGGTGCTTTACAGGTTTTACAGTTTTATCTAACATTAGGATAAGCTTTCAGGGTTACTGCATTTGTTGTTGACTGATTGTTTCTGCTCTTACCTCCTTGTTCTTTAGTCCGTGGTTGTTCTTTATTGGCTGGGGACAGGCCCAGCCACCCACCACCATCCCCAACCACCCAACACTACACTCCTTTTATAGGGTACCACAGTTGTGTCATTTCCTGTGGCAGAGCAAGAAGGGGCGGATCAGTGGGGCATCCACAAGGTGAGCTCATTTATGGGGGCAATAGTAATTTTTTTTTTTTTTTAGTTGTTTAACTAGGTATAGCACACTAAGCTGAAAGCTTTTTTACAATAGCAACTTGGGAGCACAAGGAGGTTAAGTGACTTGCTCAGGGTCACACAGTATGCAAGTGGCAGCTGTGGGATTCAAACACAGGCCTGGTCTGCTGGATATCACCAGATTTGCAGCTCAGAGTCTTAGACCACTGCACTATACTGCCTCAAGTTATAACAAGTTATACAAAAAGAAAACACAAAATCAAACCATTACTTGCATTTTCTTCCTTCTAATTACTCTGACTAGGTTATAAACCCAGCAACTTATCTGGAATGGATATCATTAACTGCAGGTACTGTGGAACAATTTTCAGAAGGACAGTCTTACAGGATTTAGGACACTGTCCTACATGCTGGGCCATTGGAGATCTTAGGGCTCAGCTCCAGGCAGCATGGGCAGAGATTGTGTGCCTCAAATTTCATATTCAAGAGGAAATACATTATAAGAACCACCTGCCATTTCCCCAACATCCAACAGAGAAACCTCAACCGCAGAGGGTAGTTGGTCCAGGAGGTTGGCAGGTGGTTAGGAGGGGCAAATCGGGTGCCCCATCACTCTCTGCTCTCCAACATATTACCTCCAAAAACCATATAAACACTACAAACAGGTATCTGCCTCTATCTCTGAAATCAGACAAAGGGGCAGAGGACACTGCAGAGCAGGACACTGCAGCACAGGAGCTAGCACAACAAAACTCAACCAAATCAGGAGCCAAAACAAAAAAAGCAAAAAGGAAATCAAAAACTTCTGATCATAGGAGACTCCATGATTCGGGGAGTTGATACCCATCTCCAGCCAGGAGTAATGGTCAGATGTCTCCCAGGTACATCAGCGTGGAGAGACACTGACCGCATTGCTAAAATTGTTCACAAAGCAGGAGAAAACATTGACATCCTGGTACACATAGGGACTAATGATCTCACCAGCCGGTCAGTTGTGGAGACCAAGGAACACATGACCAGGCTGGGTGACAAACTATCATCCATTTCATCCGGCATCTCCTTCTCTGAGATCCTGCCAATCTGGGAGAGGGGACAGATGGACAGAAGGTCAGAGAAGGGAGATGGGGAGCTAAACATGTGGATCAAGGGCTGGTGCCAGGAAAAAGGACACAGATTTGTAGGGAACTGGCAACAGTTCTGGGAGCGAAAGTTCTTTAAATTTGATGGACTGCATCTGACTAAGGAGGAGTCAGTGCATTGGGGCAGAAGTTTGGCGTCTTTGCAGAATATTTAAACTAGCAAATGGGAGAGGGTGCAGCCCCATACGTCAAATGGGAAGAACACCCTCCCCTCAGCTAGTGGTCAAACAGGGATTCAGCATGTTTGCAGTTCATTTGCATCACCAGGTAAGAAAAAAGGTCCGTCTCCCCATACGACGCACTGGGGAAATGCCAAACCTCACCCAACAACTAACACACCGAAATCTGGCCAATGGAAAATCATGTACACAAATGCTCACAGCCTGGGAAATAAGATCCCAGACCTGCAGGCAATAATGTCAGAGGCTAAACTGGACATAGTATCAATTAGTGAGACGTGGTTTACCAGTAACCACACTTGGGAGACTTCAGTACCTGGCTATGTATTGTTCAGAAGAGACCGAGGTGCAAAAAGGAGGGTGGAGTGGCCCTGTATGTCAATGAAAATATCAAAGCTACAGAAATTCAGAATACACATAAGGAGCCAGAAGAACTGTGGGTCACCCTGGAAACAGGAAATGGGACAGCCATAAGAACTGGGGTTGTCTACAGGCCCCCAGACCAGGGGGAGAACATAGACACATTACTGTTAGAAGATATACAAAACATAACAGCTAAAGGGGAGGTTCTGATAATGGGAGACTTCAACATGCCGGATACAGATTGGTCAATACCAGCAGGAACATCTGCCAGAACTAGACACATGGTGGATTCCCTGCAGGGGGAGGGCCTCAAACAACTGGTACAACATCCCACAAGAGACAGGTCTATCCTAGATCTAGTACTGACTAACAGGGAAGGGATCACAGATCTCCAGGTAGAAGGACACCTGGGGGCCAGTGACCATCACATGGTATGGTTCAATTTGGCTAGTACATCTAAATCATCCCATTCCAAGGCAAAAATATGGGACTTCAGAGGAGCTGACTTTGATAAGATGGCCAACAGAGTTAAGCTAGCCCTGGCAAAAAGAAACACAGGTGAGGGGATACAGGCAAAGTGGGCAAGCATTAAGGATGCAATACTTGAAGCAACATCCCATTGTGTTAGACAGAAAAGAAAGTGCAAAAGAAGAAGGAAACCACTTTGGTTCTCAAATACAGTAGCAGAAAAGGTCAGAGCCAAAAGGCTGGCCTTCAGGAAATATAAGGGAACACAGCGGGATGAAGATAGGGAGGCATACCAAACTGCCTAAGGGAAGCAGGGAAGGCAGTAAGGCAGGCAAAGTCCCAAACTGAGGAAACACTAGCACGAATAGTAAAGAAGGTGACAAGACTTTCTAAGATACATTAGTGAAAGGAGAAAGTCCAGAGGGGTGCTAAGCTCAATGGAGAAAGGGGACATGTGAGGAGGAGGACCCTGTAAAGCATCTATCCTAAATAGATACTTTTGCTCAGTATTTACTGAAGAGAAGGTAGGGCAGGGCCCACAGCTCAGCACCATGGACACAGGAGGGAGGGAGGCGAGCACTACTCCCTTCACAAAAGAAAGGGTCCTACTAGAGCTTGCTAAGCTCAGGGTGAATAAGGCAATGGGACCTGATGGCATACATCTCTGGGTACTTAAAGAGCTAAGGGTGGAACTAGCAGAGCCATTAGCAGAACTGTTTAGTGAGTCTCTGAGCACAGGAGAGGTCCCAGAAGACTGGAGAAGGGCTCATGTGATCCCGCTCCACAAAAGTGGTAGCAGGGAAGAGGCAGGGAACTACAGACCAGTCAGTCTTTTACCTCAGTAGTGGGAAAGATTATGGAGGCACTCCTTAAGGAAAGGATAGTGCAACACCTGGAATCCATAGGGGCACAGGATCCAAGACAGCATGGGTTTACAAAAGGAAGGTCCTGTCAAACTAATCTCATAGATTTCTTTGACTGGGTAACCAGAGTGGTGGACCAAGGGGGAGCAGTTGATGTTGCCTACCTTGACTTCAGCAAAGCTTTTGACACTGTTCCACATAGAAGATTGATAAATAAGCTGGGTAGGCTCGGGGTGGGTCAGAAGTTAGTCAACTGGGTGGCAAACTGGTTGACGGGCAGAAAACAGAGAGTGGTGGTAAATAGCATACAGTCAGAAGAGATGCAGGTCACAAGTAGGGTACTTCAGGGATCAGTCCTGGGGCCAGTCCTCTTCAATATCTTCATTAGTGATCTTGCAGATGGACTAGAGGGTAAGGCTTGTCTGTTTGCAGATGACACCAAGATCTGCAAAAGAGTAGATGATCCAGATGGGGTAGGCAGAATGAGAAGAGATCTGGATAAACTAGCAAAATGGTCAGAAGAGTGGCAACTGGGATTTAATGCAAAGAAGTGCAAGATCATGCACATAGGGAAGAGAAACCCTGAAGCCACCTATAGGCTGGGAGGGGAGTTGCTAGCAGTCACAAAGGAAGAAAGAGACTTGGGCATCATCATCACTGATGACCTGAAATCATCCAAGGAGACCTCTAAAGCAGTAGGTAAGGCTAGGGGGATGTTAGGGTGTATAAGTAGGGGTATCACAAGTCGTAAGAGAGAGGTAATAATCCCTATTTACAAGACACTGGTTAGGCCCCATCTGGAGTACTGCGTGCAGTACTGGAGGCCACACCTTCACAAGGACATTAACCAAATTGAGGCAGTCCAGAGAAGGGCAACCAAAATGGTGCAGGGACTGTATCAGAAGACATATGAGGACAGATTAACCGAGCTCAATATGTATACCCTTGAGCAAAGGAGGGAGAGAGGTGATATGATCGAGACATTCAAGCACCTTAAGGGCATTAACAAGGTGAAAGAGTCTAACATGTTTAAATATAAGAAAAATAGCAGGACAAGAGGACACAGCATGAGATTAGAGGGAGGCCGATTAAGGAGGAATATGAGGAAATACTTTTTCACAGAAAGGGTGGTGGATGCATGGAACGGCCTACCTCATGAAGTAGTAGCTATGAATACAGTGCAGGGCTTCAAACAGGCATGGGATAGGCATAAGGGAGCAATACAAATGAGTATGAATAGATAGACCACTGACAGAGCAAAGGCCGATGGCACATTTATAAGGTAGAAAAAGAAATGGGCAGACTGGATGGGCCTTGCGGTCCTTATCTGCCATCAACTTCTATGTTTCTATGTTTCTATGATAATAATAAAATGTTTTTTTTTTCCTGCTGCCATAATCCATCTCTCGATTCAAATGTAACATTATATCTTGGGGTAATTTGATTTCCCTATAATATCACATTTACTTCATATGTAGTTTACTTTTTTTAATAAATCTACAGAATTTTGACACTCTAGTCATAAAAGATATATTAGTTGTCTTTAATAAAACATTATACTGGTAAATTGACTCCATAACTAAATTTCTTAACAAGTCCCCCAAATAAAAATTCCTTTGTGACTTATACAGTGGACACAGTATTAATAGATGTCTTGGAGTATCTGCATCTAAACCACAAGCACACATATTATTATTTATCAGACCAATTATCTGCTTCAAGTTATTGCTTTCCACATAACCAAACCTACATTTGGTATATGCTTTCCTATTACTTGGGTTATCAGTCTTCCTTAAGTAGTGATGTAACCCAAACCATCTCCCCATGTTTAATGCAAACCATGAGCTTAATTTGCAGTTTTTAACTATTTCCATTTCTTTCTGGTTATGAATATCCCTTATTCAAGTTTTAACAGTTGCATTAATCACTTCCAAAGGGGTTCTTACACTTTCTGCTAATAATTCTAAAATCCCATAAGGTAAAATTAGTTTCTCAAGAATATATGTGATTGGGTAAATGAAGTCTTCCTGTCTCTGTGCTAACATCTCCTCAATAAATATTCTAGGCAGCCTTTGCTCAAACATACGATAAACTTTAATCCAATAGATCATCATCCTTTGTTTTTTGTTGCATGTTATTGGTAACTGACCTAATTCTAATCTTATCAAACTATTAGAGGCTCCATTGGGTAAGCCCAATAGCCTTTTATAAAATGTATTCATTACTATTTATAGTCTCTCTACATTCCCCATCCCCCAAATTTCAGCCCCATAAAGAATGTGTGCTCTCACTTTTGCATTAAGTACATTGAGTGGGCCCATTACTGATCTTCCCCACATTTAAAATTAAATCTATTTAAAGCTGAAGTTATCCCTTCAATTTTCTTTATTATTCCTAGAATATGTTCCTTCCAATTTAAATTATATTTAAAAGTAATACTCAGATAGCTAAATTTAGATACATATTCTATTTCTTGACCTTTATATTTCAATTAGCACAACCTGCCAATTCTAATCAATTTCTTATTAAATATCACATATTTATTTTTTTTTATAATTTATCTCTAAAGAGAGCCTTTCACATTCCTGCTGGAATTTATCTAAACTTCTCTTGATTCCCAGAGAACTAGTCAAGATTAATACAAAGTCATCCATGTATGCCAGGTAGGGACACCCCCTATTACCCACCCTAGGCATATGCAGTGCCAAATCCCCCAAGCCTTCCAGAGCCTTACTTAAGAAAAGGTTGAAAAGTATAAGGGATAATACACACCCCTATCTAAGACTGACATTAGTTGGAAATTTATCAGTACAATCACCCTCAATATTACATCTAATAGTTGTAAAATTGTTGTCATATAATAATTTGATTAAGTTTAGAAGGTGAATTTCCACCCCATAATTATTAAGAATGTTCCATAATTTATCTCTGTTCACTCTGTCAAACACAGACTTTAAATCAACAAATACACAGAGCAACTTTAGTTTTTTTGTTTATTACATACTTATTTATCAAATGAGATAATACAATCATTAATCCAGGGTTGAATGACCCGGGATAAATCCTGCTTGTGCTTCACTGATTATTTTTACTTTATCTAACCAATCCATAAGCCTATTAGTTATCATTTTTGTGAACAATTTTTGAGCATTCTCCAATGGGCTAATTGGCCTGTAATTACCCGGGTCAGATCTAGTTCCCCTTTTATATATAGGGACTATAGTGTTCTCCCTCCAAGTCTGCAGAATTATCCCTGTTTATAATATGCTATTATATAAATTTAACAATACTGGGGTCCATAGTGGGGGGTTGTCAATAAAAATATCCATAGGTATCCTGTCTGGTCTGGGGGTGTTATGCTTTTTTGCCTGCTGCAAGACTAAAATTACTTCACTTTCATTAATTTTATTTATATTTGTTGACCATTTTGTTTTGGTAGTTATATGTTTAATTTCTTGATCGTAAAATAGTAATCTAAAATAATTTTCCCATGTCAACGGGACAATATAACTTTCAATATTATCATAAATTTGTTCCCAACCTTTGCCCACATGCTGCAAGAATTTTTTTGGTGTTATTCTCCTTTCTATATTTTTCCAGTTGACCCCACATCCTAATTCTGTAACTCTTCCTTTTTTTCTTCTAACAATCTTTTATATTCCTTCCTTTACTTATGTAATGTTGTTTTATTTTCTCTTATTGGTCTATTATAAGTGAATCTGGCAAGCTTATTAAGTTCTTTTTTCTTCCTTTTACACTGATCATCAAACCAGTTACTTACTTTTTTTCCCTTGCTTATTGATACTTTAAATAAAATAGCTGTTATATTTATTAAAATTTCAGAGAATATATGCACATATTCCTCATCTAGACCCTGTAATCCTAGATCGATTAATTCTTCCCTAAACCCCAAATCAAACAACAATTGTATAGATTTATAATTCTCTATTAATTCCCACTTGATCCCTTTTTTGGCCCTTATGATATCTAATTTCTTCACCCTGTTATTTTTTAATTTGAAACAAAACTCTATTTTTGTTTCTATTGGTCTGTGTTCACTATTTATTCTGCTACCTACTCTAAAGCCTGTAAATTTTGTTATAAGATTAATAGAAATCCAGCATGAATCAACTGTTGAAGTCCTTTTATTGCCAGTGTAGGTGTAATCACCATCACCATCTGCCTTTGTTCATCCATTTACCAGAATTAAATCTAATTTGTCTAAGACTTCCATTTATATTATCCCTCTATCACATTTTTTGCTATCCTTACACCTTCTGGTGGAGGACAGGGCAGGGGGATTCAGCCTGATCTTCTCATAATTCCAGGTGGTGTTCCACCCTGGCATTCACATCCCCTAGTACAACTATTCCACAATTTGGGTCTTCTAAGAGACAGTTTTCTATAAATTTACCTAATTTCCTGACATCTTCCTGATCCACATAGTTAGAATTTTTTGGAGGGAAATAAACATTAATTAAAACCACTTTCTGTTTGTTAACCTCTATTAGAACTGGCAGGATGTGATCTGAGTCAAGAAACAATTCTGTATGTTCTGCTTTGTTTATTTTGCACCAAGTCACAATTCCCCCCGATAATCTACCAAACTTTTTAAAGCTTTTAGCTACCATATGAAATCCTTTAAAACCATTTAATTTCAAGTCTTTATTACTCCAGGTCTCCTGTAGACAAATATAATTATACTGGGCTAGATATTCAATAAAAGTAGGATACCCAAACTTGTCCCTGATCCCAGCAACATTCCAGGATAAAATATTTTAATCTCTCCCTATTTCTTTATTATTCACTGCCCTTCTTTGAGTTAGGTTTTGTCAATCTTCAGTATTCTCAAGTGCCTGAAATCTGTTTGCAGTCTTAATTAGATTTAGCCAGTGTTCCTCTTTTTGTCCAACTAAATGTACTCTCACTGCTTTTTCACATTCTCCCTGTAGATGTATTTTCACCTCATCTAGGAAATTAAATTTTGCCAAGATATGATTGTAATTCTCTCTATTTTTCCCCATATGGCTATTTGATGGTTATTTTCCCATCTTTTTGTTTTCTTTATCCTTTGATTTAAATCGTTATCCTTAGTCAGATTTTGTAAAATTTCTGTGACTTTTTTTCTGATATTACAGTTTGTTTCTGTTATAAAATCATTCAGACCATATATTGAAATTACATATGCATTATCTTTGGATACTAGCTCAGCTTTTATTCTATAGAACTCTGGAAAAATAGACCTTATTCCCACAATGCAGTCAGTTTCTATTCCCCGTTGTTTCAATTTATCCTTGTGAGTCTCTACTGTTTTTAATACATAAAATTGATCTGATAGAAGAAGCACCAATTCAGAGTCTGATATTGGTCTTATCACACTAAATCCTGCCAGAAAGCTAGCACAGTTTTTATTAAGCTGTAAAATTGAACCTAGAAATTGTTTCAAATTATCATTTAGCTTTGATTCAGTTTCATCTGGCATCACTGGGACCTCATATAATGGCAGAACAAAGTCTGTCTCCAGAGTTCTATCTAGCAAGTACCTCAAATGTTCTTGTCTTTCAGTTTCCTTCTGTTTTTCCTCCTCACTCTCTGTGTTCTTATTCCTTAATTCTTCTTCTAGATAGTGTGATGTAACAGTCTCTTTCATTTCTTCATCCTGTTTACTATTCTCCTGTACTTGTTCATGTTTCTTTATCTCCTTCTCTTTAATGCAAATCCTTTTCTTCTTAGCCTTCACCTTATTATCCATTTGTTTGCCCTGTGTGTTTTTAATTTCCATCTTTGTTTCTTTGAGTCATTTCTGTATTATTTTTATTTATCTGTCTTTGTAAATTTCTCCCCTTTGTTCTCTGGGGTGTCAGCGTGGCTCAGTTGGTAGCACATCCGCCTCTGGATCAGAAAGTTATGGGTTCTCATCCCACACCGGGATTGGACTTGCACCTAAATATTGCTGGCATCCGAGTGCAGTTTTGGGGGGGTGCTGTAGTGTTGGGGTGTGCTGTCCTTTGAATGAGATGTTAAACCGAGTTCCCTTCTGCCCATCCTGGTGTTGTCCTGGTGGGTGTCCAGGTGGCAGTAAAAGAACCCAGGGCACTTTTTGCAAAGAACAGGGAACATTCCCGGTGTCCTGGCCAACGTTCCCCTTCCCATAAACTGGTTCATGCAATTATCCAGGCTGTGTGTGGGTGATGATGTGCGATATGGCCACCTCCACACATTCAGTCACTTCACTACCAGTCTAGCATTGCTTGTAAAGTGCTTTGGGATACTGTGTATGAAAAGTGCTATATAAATGCTGATTCTTCTTCTTCTTCTCTTTTGTAGTGTCTGTATCACTATGTCTTTCCTCCTTTTCTTTTATACTCAAATCCTTTTTCATATTTAACATTTCTATTATCAAAACCATTTCTCCTGTTGTTCCTTTCTGGTTTAATTCTTTTCTCCCACAATTGTGTATGTCCAACCTTTAGTTCCTTAATTAGGCTATTATCACTATCATGGTTGCTGGGCAACATGACTAATTCTGATCTTGTTCACTATCATTTTCCTGTTCTATCATCCTTTGGTCTATCACACTTGCCTGATCTTGTTCACTATCAATTCCCTGTTCAGTGAATCTCAAATCTATTACACTTTCCAATGTGATTGGTATTTCTTCTTTCAGGGCTTCCTCCTGGTTTTCACCCACTAAAATTAAACTCCCTTCCTCCTTTTCCATCAGGTCCTAGGAATTTTCTGTATCACTATGTGCCAATTTACTCTACAGCCAATCAATTTTCTTTTTATTCTCTATGCAGATTCCCTTCATAAATAAAAGACTTTGAGAGTTCTGTATCAATTGCTTGTAAATCATTAAATTAGCTGAAATTGGATCTCTTAAAGTGTGAACACATTTTTTTGTAATGTTGTGGTTTCTAAAGCTGGAGTGCTAAATTCAGTAGGACTCAAACAGCTGGTGACTTCATCTGAAGCCCTTGTGAGCTCTAATGAGGAGGCAGTATAGCGCAGTGGTCTAAGGCTCTGAGCTGAAACTCTGGTGACATCCAGCAGACCAGACCTGGGTTTGAATCCCATAGCTTCCACTTGCATACTGTGTGACCCTGAGCAAGTCACTTAATTTCCTTGTGCTCTCAGATCGCACCTGGAAACAAGCTCTGGCTTAGTGTGCCTTTCCTGTTAAACAATTTCCCCTTTCCCTAAATGGCATCCTCAATCTGGTTGGTTTGTTATAACCAGTTAGTTGGGATAAGGGTGAATTACAATTATCCAACCAATTCAACTTCAATTTATTCAAATCTTTAAGTTCCCTCTCAATTCTATAATTGCTTTGTATTGTATCCATAATATTCACCACCATCCTACTTACCTCATCTTTCATTAAATCTAGTACTATAGGCTCTGGACCAATTGTCCCCATCAAACTACTTATATTTTTTACCATTGTTCTATCTGTATCTATTGACACATTATGCATCCCATCACTAAGTGGGGCTAATTCTTCTTTCCTTTTCCAGAGATCATGTATGGAACTTTGTTTCATTTTTACATTATTTGTATGGGGTAATTTTATTTCATTGGGGATTAATGAAATCGAGTCTTTATTTCCACAATTTTGATTTTCCCTATTATTATATCTCCCCACAACCCCTTCAAAATTACCCTCCTTTCCTTCCCTTCCCTCAAAAAACTTCCTTCTTTTGGATTATCTCTTCCCTCTTTCTCTCCTTCTGTAAATAATCCAAAATGACTAAGTTTCCATGCATTTTTTCCAGAAATTCATGTTCATCCCTGTCAGGGCTAACTCTGTTTATATCAGATGTTTCACAATGTTGCCTACAATTCACACCTTTCATTTTCTTCTGCTTACACATTTCTGGTTTTTTTTTTTTTATCTTTATCCCCTGGCAGGATCACCGGGTACATTCTCCGCCCTGGTCATGGCTCCTGGAGACCTTTACCACCGCCTATTGCTGCAGAGGACCCTCAGTCACCCCCGGCTTGTCCCCCAGAGGGTGGGGCCACGGACCACCTTCATGACCCCGGAACTGTAACTGGTTAGGGTCCTGCAGCGGTGGTGGCGATGTGAGGCTCTCCAGGGAGGGCTTCATCTATCGGTGGTCCTGCCCCACCATCTTTTTTCCTCCTTTTTCTCCCCAGAGGAGGCGGGGACATGCAATGACACCAGCGTCCGCCCCACCTCCTCCCCCCCATGTCAAGCCTCAGCTACGTGAGAACTCCCGGCCTCTGCCAGGAGTCTCTAATGCACCGAGTGCAACCCACACCCTCCGCCCCAGAGAAGGAGAGCTGCCCAATGGATGCTCGATCCTACTCTCCCCAGCCAGCCCTCCGATGACCCGGATCCATTCCCGAACCCGGGTCGCTGGCATCATTTCTGTTTTAATATTCTTTATCCCCTTTCTAGTCATAACCGGCATCTCTTATCAGACCCTGTCTAATATAATAGGCAACATTTAACAATGAAATACCGAAACAAGTTATACAACTTTATCACAGAATGTTATCACTATTTAATCAGCAGCATCCTTTTTTGCTTTTAAGTCCTTCCAGTCCTTCAAATATGTATCAACAGCTTCCTTCAAGGTTCCGGTCATTCTATAAAACAGCCAGCTTCTGGGTAGTTTACCACAGTTCTTTTTAAATAAAATTCAATGCTGTTTTATTTTACTTCACTTAACTCTTCCCTTCCCTTTCTTCTCTCCTTCTTTTTCTTATTTTAATTAGAAAACCAGAGGGCCAGAAGACTAGGAGATCGGAATCTCAAGCTATTTACAAATTTACTGTCTCAGTCATATGTCCGTTTCTTCTTAATTGAAGTTGGACCTTTTGTGATGATCAACAAAAATAGCACAACTCTGTCCACAGAAACTCTGTAGGATTCATTCCTTAGCGTCCCCATATTCCCCTTTTGCCTTAATCTCCACTTGTTTCTCACTAAACAGAGAAAAGAAAAACAAATCTAAACAGTAAACTGGGCTATGTATCAAATCACTCTCAGGGCCTTAGACCCTGACAAAATTAGAAATCTATAAAAAATTAGAGACACTATTATGATCAGGTCAATCAATCCATTGGTGTGGCTATTAATTAAAACACAGTGCATACTACACTCATATCACAGTAAT
Source organism: Neoceratodus forsteri (assembly GCA_016271365.2). Classification (NCBI taxonomy): domain Eukaryota; kingdom Metazoa; phylum Chordata; order Ceratodontiformes; family Ceratodontidae; genus Neoceratodus; species Neoceratodus forsteri. Next base: position 468,860,459 of record CM028129.1, read on the forward strand.
CTAAAACAAATTATTTTACTTTACTTATATAAACTCTTAAAGTTTCTAAAAATTAACATATTATAATAGTTTTTATAACTTCAAATCATTTGAGGAGAAAGAACAGAACAACATACAAGGAGCAGGGGGGGAAAGGAAACGAATGTATCAGACACAAGTACTTGCTTACTTACTTGTGTCTATAATCACTTGAAATATCATCAGAACAGAGAAATGTTTTTTTCTGAGTGGATGAATGGTCTAAAAAGGGCAGCACAGAGTTCATGCAATTTACCCCCACATAAAAAACAAGGTAACTTCACTGCGTTAAAAATGAAGGATCTACCAGACGGCTATAGGCAAAACCTTCCTCTTTCAACTTTTTCAGAGATAGTCGAGGCACAGCAGTTTTCAACAAAAGAACAGAGCAGTCTTCATTCAACCTCAGATGCTCCTTTTACTTCTCCCACAGCCTAGATAGAGAGTGGTTCTCTAGCTGTACAACTCAGGTCTGCGTCAATCTGAGCTTGTAATGCTTGACATGAGCATTATATATCATGTGGCCATGTGAGTTCAGTAACCAACCAAACTGCACATCCCTTTCCACAGAAACAAAAACCCTATCCCTTAAAAAATCAAAACTCCAAAGTAACAGTCAAACCCCCAGCCATCCAAAAACCACAAAAAACAAAGCCACCCTTCCAAACAAAAAGAAAAAAAAAACAACCCTTCCAGGTGTACAGTGATCAATTCCGTTAGTACGTAAATATAACAGAAATACAAAAACACAGCTGCAAACAGAAGCTAAGACCACCGTTAGAGGAAAAGTCAGAGAACCACTGAATAAACGAATGCTAAATAAGTATTATTATCAGACATAAAGGCATAAACGTATAAAGTAAATTCAACACAGGGAACCTAGTTCAGTTTTTCCTAATATGCCTAATAGGATGAATAAGCCTGCAGCTCGCAAAAAAGAGAGGAGCAGAGCAAAACAGAAAGTAAGCCTTATTTTCTTGTCAATTCTGTATATTCTATATATTTTGTGTTTGCATATTAATTTTAACTCCAACCCCACTATGCACCACTATTATCCCATGAATGCTGGTAACTCTGAGAAGTGATAGGACCTGAGGTTCAATAATCAGAAAGTCTACAGTCAAATAAATATGTAGGCCAACATCATACTTTTTTTATTTTTAAAATATACCTAAAAATAGGCCATATGCCCTACTCAAAAAAAAAAGAAAACAAACAATGATTTTAAAAGCTGGAATAATCTCTCTCTGTGCTTAAGGTGCTTAAGGTGCATCCAACATATTTTTCACACAGCACAACCAGGCACAGGCTGATAGACCCCACGGGCTTTACTGAGACTACCTCCCAGCAGGAGACGCTCAGCCCACCGCAGCAACTCCTTCCTCTTCTCAAGAGATGCTCAAAGGCCTGCTTGGTTAAACGCCATGCGTATTCAGTAATCATAAATGATTTATTTTTCACTTCTTATCTTGACCTTATAAAAAACTGAACAGACACCAGAGTTATACTGGAAAGGTCAGCAATATTCTCCTTTAGACAAGCAATGGTGGCATACCTGTTTTAGAGAGAAAAAAATGCTTTTGCCAACTCCTGCTGCAACAGCTTCCCCTCAGTGGTTCAGTGTGTGTCCTTCAGCTCACTCCAACCAAACAACTGCCAAGAAACGCAACTAAGTTAATTCCAAGACTTGAGAAATCTATACTATGAGACCAGATGTAATGAGTTGAATTTATACCCACTATATATTAGGTGTACAAGAGGTGACCTGTTGCTTCTCTATAAAATACTTTAAGATGAACACCTAATGCAGGAATGTGGGATAATATATGATTTTAAACCTACTAAACTTTGATGTAATACAATCCAGCTCTTTGTACCAAGAGCAATAAAGAATAAAAGAAAAATGTTCTTTTCCATAAGATCAACTAAACAATGGAATAAATTGCCACAATCAATAGTCAGTTCAAACACTATGGATCAGTTTAAAAAACAACTTATATAAACACCCTCCTCTCTCATTCTTCGTGTCTAGTCACATACTCTGCTAACTCCTGTACCCACCACGAATGCATGCTGTTCTCAGAACATGTAACCAGCTGACTGTGTAATACTGTATAACTTGTATCATACTGTATAATTTTCATTCATACTGTGATATTTACCAATGCTATGTAATCCTGGGTTGCCCCTGAAAATGGGACCTCCGGGGCCCAGTGGGCTTACCCCGGTCACCAAAATTTAATAAATAAAATAATAAATAAATAAATTTACAAAATTGGGTAAATAACTGATTGTCCCACAAAAAAGAGTGTGGGGGGGTAGACTCAATGGATCAGATGGCCTTCTTCTACAAAAACAAACCATGTAAACCATGTAAACAATCTCCAGAGAGGCTTTGCAGTGGCTAAAAAATGGTTCAAAGAGCAAAAACTGGTCATGAACTGTTAAAAGACCAAGACCATGCTCTTCACCACTGCCCAAAATAAGCTAAAAGGCTATCTCCTGGTAATTCAGAATGACTCCAGTAACACCCCGGAGCTAGTCCCCCTGTTCAAGTACCTGGTAATCACAGTGGACACTGCACTGTCTAACACACAGCACATTGACATCACGGCCAAAGCCTTTAACACCAGGATTGGTATCCTCTACAGGCACAGACATTGTTTGACCTATGAAGCTCTGAACTTGGCAATTAACAGTTCACTCATCACCTTGATTGACTATGGCCTAGCTGTCTATGACTCCACTACTGACACAGCACTCCAGCACCTCTCAATAGCCTTAAACAAAGCCTGCTGCCTGCTCACTAATGCCCCAAAACTCACCCACACCTGTGAGCTTTATATGCGATTGGGCTGGCTTCAATTGAAGAACAGAATACTGTATCAAACCTGCCTACTAGCAAAAAAGGTCTCACTAAACTTACTTCTTCAAGGAGTTCTGAGCCTTCTATCACCACCTATACATGCCAGGCACACCAGGAGGTTGACTACACAAGTATTCCATGTTTCCAGGTGCCACACACCTATGGCCCAGTGATCCATTGCTCACTGGGTTCCTCTGTGGACAAATGGTCTACCACCTGTCATAGCCAGAGCCACAATCCTTGGTTCCTTTAAGCACAAACTCCGTCAGCACTTCACAGACAATAGTACCTGTAGGTGCCCCCACTAGTCTGTGCCCATGGCTTTAGTCTGCCTCAACACTTCCAACTCCTGACCCACCAAGTTAAGTCTTTGCCCAAGTAGTTGCTTCCCACCCCCTTTGCCCTAACACTTGCCTCCCACCCCTACCCCTTGGCTCTTTTCTTTCCCTCTGCCCTTCCTATCCCAGCTCCCACTGCCCCTCCCTATCTCACCCTAACAGTCTGCGTCTGCCTCTCTCTCTTCCACAGGATGCTGGCATACCAAGCACTATGCCTTAGCACAATTTGTGAACTGTTTATCATTGCAACCCATGTACTGTTTAATTTTTTGTACTCTGTATATATAATTTACTGTAACTATATTGTGTCTTCTTGTGTTAATGTATCTGAGGTGAAACCTCTCAACGAGCATCAGCTCACAGGTGTCATCCAAGATTTCAATAAAAAAATTAAAATAATAAAATACAGGGGTATAATAAGTTGAACTCCACAGAGTTGTCCAAGTTGAGGAACATTTCTTCAACCAATGGCCACAATCTCAATCTGAAAGTGAAGGACATTTAAAAGGACATATAGGAGGTATTTTTTCACAGAGTGAGTGGTGGATGAGTAGAATTGTCAAACCCAGGAATCCATCAATGTTGCTTTACAATAAGTATCATTCTTCACCCAGAGCATGATGCCCCAGAGATAGAATGTTATGTTAATTATAGAACTTAAAATACAAGTTCAAACTCTGCAGTGTGGTCATGCTTCACCTAGTGCTCTAACATCAGATTTGTTTCTATGCCTGAAGAGAGAAGTCACACTGAAGTACAGCTTCAGCCTTCTGGTCAACAGTTTAATTTCTTTCTGTATTTTATTGTTTTTTATAAAGTCTGAGTTAGTTTCTTGACACTCTACATTTGTTAGGGTATTTTGTTTATTTTAATTTATGTAAATTGTGATTTATCTGGTTCCCAATCAGTTCCAGGAACCAGAGAAGGCCACTAGTAAAATGTGGTTCTTGCCTTCAGGGAATTGGCTGAAATTGACTCAGTTTATCGCAACAAATGCAAACCAAATAATAAACAATTTTGTAGACCCAGTTCCCATTTTTCAAGGAAATGAACTGCAGTTGGGACAAAAATGTAACCTGATCTGTTCCCTGGTGGTTTCTCACTTAGGAAAGTGAGAAAACACATGTTTAACTGTGAATTTAAATTATTTGGGAACAAATAATTGTAACATGTTTTTATCCTACTGAAAAGTTTGCACAAGGTCTACAGTGTTCTTGCATGACTGAAAGACCTAAAACATGGACAGGACAAACAGACTTTAAAAATTGTACAGATTGTTTTCAGCTCCTGGCAAGGGCAGACACAATGGCAGACTGCCACAAGCTTTGTTTAAGGTGCCTGGGTCCAGATCATGATTTTGTCAATTATGAGCTCTGCAAAATGTTTTGCCCTAAAACTTAAAACAAAAGGGCCAAAAAAAGAGAATATTTTATTGCTTCTCAGTCTGCCTCTAGGTCACCAGAAGAAGATAAAGGCTCTGAGAGAGTTTCTAATGATGGTGAAAAGCACTCCTTAGAGATTTTATCTCCTTATAATCAGCAGAAGTCCCTGACAAAGGGGACAGAGAAAAAATATAAAGCTGCTCAGCCAACAGATAAGCATTGTAAAGATGGTGAAGATATTAGGGACTGAATCCAGTGATGGCAAAAATATGAATAAAACAAAACAATTGACTATGTAACTGTTGAAGTGCTTTGGGCAAGTTTTCAGTCAGAACGTAATAATCCCACTCTACTGTAAGTAGTAAGCAGGCTGTATTATGTGTCACCACTTTTGAGGAAAGCTACACTGGTGTGAATATTTTGCAGGAGCTTCAAAATCAATTTCAGAAATGACTTACTCTGCATTCCTTATCTCCAGGATTCATAGTGTCAGATAATGGTATTAGAGCTGTTAGAGATGGCAACTACCAACAAATACCTTGTTTTTCACATTGTTTAAATCTTCTCATCCATAGTTTCACAAATGGAAACAGAAATGTTGAAAACCTGTTAAGTCTTGCCAGGAAAATATGTGGGCATTTCAGCCACTCTATTAAAGCACAAAAAATCCTGAAGGGGCTGCAGAGATCAAACAACTTACCATTGCATATATTAAAGCAGGAAGTTCCAACCCACTGGAATTCAACATTTTACATGTTGGAAAGGCTTCTTGAACAGAAAAAAAGCTGTACCTGACTACACCATGCAGAATCAAATAGGTAAAGTAGACTTCATGCTCAGTTCCAGCAGCTTGACTCTACTTGAATCTTTGGTCACCTTATTGAAGCCATTTGAGGCTGCCACATGTGATGTCAGTGCAGACAGGGCAACTCTGAGTCAAATTCATCTGGGTAATTTTAGGGTGCTTTTGAGGTACCCGTGAGTAGTCTTGGGGGTCAGGTATTTTAGTATCTGCCCATCCCCACATAGAATTCTCTAACCTGAGTTTGTCAGGGGGAGTTCTGAAAGTGTTGAAGTTTTCAAGAAAATCAGCAACAAGGAAAGCATACTCCACTAAATGGAAGAGATTTTCATATTGATGTGCCCTCAGATAAATAACCCCAACACAGGCAGGACTGCCAATAGTTTTGGACTACCTAGTATACCTACAGTCCTTAGGTCTGACACCTTCAACCCTGAAGGTACATCTGCAGCAGTGTACACCTACACTACACATCAGCAGGCAAGGACAAATCCTTGGCTTCACAACCTGTTTTAAAATGTTCTTAAAAGGCCTCAGTTACCTGTAATCCCCTGTGAGGGACTCCACAGGACCTGAATATCTGTCTTGTTCAGTTGAAGGTGGTTCCCTTAGAGCCGATGGCTACTGCTAATGTAAAATATGTCACATGGAAAACAGTTTTCCTGATTGCCATGACATCTGCCAGGAGTATAAGTGAGCTGCACGCCCTCTGTACAGAACCAAACTACATTGTCTTTCACCTTGATGAGGTATCCCCTAGGACTAATATAAAGTTCCTACCTAAGGTGGTGTCAGAATTTCCCCTAAACCATTTCATTCCTTCTGTGCTGTATCCTGAACATTCCAGTACAGGCCAAAAAAACCTGCACTGTCTGGATATAAAAAGAGCACAAGGCCACTACCTGGACCAGATAAAGGATGTCAGGCATCCATGTACACAGCTTTTCATTGCTTACAGTGAGGTAGGAAAAGGCAAACCAGCATCTACTGTAGGATGACTATCTCTTGTATAGTCTCCTGCATACAGTTTTGTTAATAAAAGCTGGAAAAAATACTTCTTAGAAGCCTAAGGGCACATTCTACAAATGGTACCTCTGTCTCTGTGGCAACTACATGGGATATTCACCCTTTAGACATTTGCAAAGCAGCTCCTGGAAGAGAGAGTGCACATTCACAAACTAATATTGTATGTACATACAGGCCAGAAGGAATGCCAGTTTCAGAAGTGCTCTCTTGCAGAATCTCTTTGCTGAGGAACTGCCAACTGGTGCTGCTAAGGGGTCTAGAGGGTGAGTGTGCGCCTGCTTGAAACTAATCCCCCCAATGATTACCTTAACTGCTGATGGTAGCCTTAAAACAGACATTGAACTAGCTTGATTCACCAGCCAATAGGAAACCAGCTGGTGGGAGTGGGTGTAGCCACATAGAAACAGAATTTACTGTCAGATAAGGACCACTTGGCCCACCTAGTCTGCCCATTTTCCCTACCTACTATAACACAGCAGACCATACTTGATCTCTGTCTTCCCCTTTTCATTACCACTAAGGTTCCCTTAAGCCTATCCCCTGCCTTCTTGAATCCTACTACAGGTTTTGCCCCCACCACCTCTGCTGGGAGGCTGTTCCAGGCATCCACCACTCTTTCTCTGAAAAACTATTTCCTTACATTAGTGCTGAGCCTACCCCCCTCTGGGCTTCATAGTATGACCCCTTCATTCTTGAGCATCATTTTCTCTGAAAAAGGCTTCTCTCTTGAACTTTATTTATACCTGTGAGGTATTTGAAAGTCTCTGTCTTATCCCCCTCTACCTCCTTTCCACCAAGGTGTACATATTGAGGTCCTTCAGTCTCTCCTCATAGGGCTTTTGATGCAAACCCTGCACCATTTTAGTTGCCCTTCTTTGGACTGCCTCAACTCTGTCTATGTCCATCCTGAGATGTGGTCTCCAGAACTGGACACAGTACTCAAGGTGAGGTCTCACAAGTGATTTATACAACAGTATCACCACATCCCTCTTTCTGCTGGTGATACCCCCTCCCTATGCACCCTAGCATTCCACTGGCTCCCCCAAATGCCTTGTCACAATGTTTGACCACCTTTAGGTCATCAGATATGTTTACACCCAGATCTCTTTCCTATTTGGTGGTTGCCAGTACCACTCCCCCCATTTTGTACTTTACTTAGGGTTTCTGTGCCCTAAGTGCATGATTTTGCACTTCTTCACATTGAGTCATAGTTGCCACACTGTTGAGCACTCCTCAAGCTTTCTTAGATATCTGTTCATTCCCCCCCCCTCGGCTATTACAGATCTTAGTGTCATCTGCAAAAAAGGCATACCTTCCCTTCTAGCCCCTCTGCAATATCACTACTAGAGACATTAAAGAGGACCGGTCCCAGTACTAATCCTTGTGCCACCCCACTGGTCACCCTTCCTTCCTCAGAGTGAACTCCATTTACCACCACCCTCTGCTGCCAACCCCTCAACCAATTTCTTACCCAGTTTATCACCTTTGGACTCACTTCTAGTCTGCCCAGCTTCTTTATGAGTCTCCTATGTGGAACAGTGTTGAAAGATTTACTGAAATCTAGGTAGGCCACATCCACTGCTTCATCCTGATCTAATTCCCTGTTAAATAGGTCAAAGAAATCTATCAGATTTGTTTGACCTGACCTCCTCCCAGTGAATCCATGCTGCCTCAGATCTTGTAAGCCACTAGATTCAAGATATTCCACAATCCATTGCTTCAGTAGTGATTCCATTAATTTCCCCACCACTGAAGTCAGGCTGACTGGCCTGTAATTGCCAGCCTCCTTCTTGCTGCCACTTTTGTGAAGCGGGACTACATCTGCCCTCCTCCAGTCCTCCGGGACCACTCCCATCTCAAGTGAATGTTTGAATAGGACTGCCATAGGTGCAGCCAGCATGTCTCTGAGCTCCCTCAATATCCTTGGATGTATCCTGTCAGGCCCCATTGACTTGTACAGTTTCAGATTTGCTAGTGCCTTCAGCTCTCTCTCCTATGTAAACGGACTAGTGTCCACCTCCCTTACTTCGATGCCCATGACTTTTATCTGCGGTCCCTCTCCTTCCCTTTCCTTCATGAACAATGAACAAAAGTATTAGTTGAGGATGTCTGATTTTTCCTCGTCCTTCCACACACTCCCCCTCTTCCACCCTTAGCCTCACAGTCCCGCTCCTGGTCTTTCTCCTTTCACTTGCATACCTGAAAAATGTCTTGTCCCCTTTCTTTACTGCCTGAGCTATTTTCTCCTCTTTTTGTGCCTTTGCACTCCTGACAGCTTTCCCTTGTGTTTCCTTATACCTCTTGAATGCTAACTTTTTTGTCCTTACCTTCCTAGCCACCTCTTTTGAGAACCATAGTGGTCTCTTTTTCCTCTTGCTTTTGCTTACTAGCCTGATGCAGAGGTTTGTTGCCTCCACTCTCCCTGCTTTTACTTTCTCCCACTGTTCCTTCACGTCACTCCACCTGCATTCTCTCCCCCTGCCAGGGCATGCCTGAGGCATTCCCCCATCTTTGTAAAATCAGCCCTTCTGAAGTCCAGGATCCTCACCTTTGTGTGGTTCACTTCTGCCATGGTTGTTATATTGAACCACATTTTATGGTGAACGCTAGTCCCCAGGTGGCCACCCACTGTGACATAACACAGGTAACACAGTTAACATAGGTAATATCAGAGCAGAGAAGACCTTAATCCATAATGCTTGCCTTGTCCATTTAACTAAAACTGTGTATATTTCCTGCTATTAAGTACTTATCAAGCCTTATCTTAAATTCTTGCATACTGTTCCTTACCACAACTTCCACTGGTAGGCTATTCCAAATGGGCACCACTCTCACACTAAACCAATATTTCCACTTTGTTTGATTGGTAACTTTCTCCCACCATCTGTAATGGATGTGTTCTGGTATAATAACTTTGTTCTTTAAGTGTGTACCCAAGTTTTTCCCATAATTCTACATCTGACAGTGCCTTATAGACCATGCACATATCCCAGCACAATCTGTGGTATTCAAGTGTGTACATTCCAAGCTCTGATAATCTCTCTTCATATTCCTTGTCCTTTATATCAGTGATCATTCTGGTTGACCTTTTCTGGACCCTCTCCAGCCATCTGATCTCTGATTTGTACCCAGGTAACTAGAATTGGGCACAATACTGCAAATGCGGCCTGACCAGTGAACCATACAAAGGTACAATCACCTCCCTCTTCCTTCTTTTAATGTGTTTTTTAATACTGTTTAGCATACCACTCTCAGTCCTGACCACCTGGCTGCAGTGTTGTTTGAACCTAAGATCATTTAACACCTTAATAACCAGATCACATTCATCAGTGACCTTGCTTAATGTCTGCCCTTTTAATACATAATCACTTTTGATATTATTTTTCCCCAAAGTGCATCACCGCACATTTGTTGGTGTTAAAGGACAGTTTCAACTCCCATGCCCATTTCTCTATTTTAGTTAGAGCAATCTGCAACTTGTGTGTATCACTGGTATTGTTTGTAATAGTGCCTATCCTGGTGTCATCTGCAAATTTGGATTCCCATACCTCCCCTCCACCTGTCAATGAGTGTATACAAATTTTGAATAAACAAGGCTCCAACACTGATCACTGGGGGACACCACTCCCCACTTCTGACCAGTCTGTGTATAACCCTTTTAAACAAACCCTTTGTTTTCTATTGCTTAACTATGAGGCTACCCAATGAGTAATATTACCTTGGATTTTATGATTTATTAATGCGTCAATTAGTTCCCCATGTGGTACCTTATCAAAAGCCTTCGAGAAGTCCAAAAATATGACATCCACTGAATTACCCTTATCGAGTTCCCTACTCACATGTTCATAAAAATTTATAAGGTTAGATTGGCATGAGCGGCCCTTCTTAAAACTGTGTTGTGTATCATCTATGTACCCTTCTAGGTCCATGAACTCCACTATAAGGTCCTTTATAAACATCTGCAACACTGCCCCTGTTAATGAGTACAAGGCCCAATATTGCTCCCTCATGAGGGGGCTCCTTTACTAGTTGACTGAGAAATTCCCCCTGCAGGGAGTCTAGGATATCCCTGCTGCTAGCTGAAGCTGGAGCTGGGATGCTTCAGTCTACATCTGGCAGACTGAAGTCCTCAACCTGCTGCACCTCCCCCTTATTTGCCATCTTTTGGATGGCTTCCACCAGGACCTTATCCATCCCACCCCACCCCGATGCTGGAGGTCTGCAGATCAAGCCAGTGTGAATAGCAGCTCCATTCCCCTTCTCTAGGGTGACCCAAACTACCTCTGGCCCTCCCTGTGTTCCCTGTATCTCTGTTACTTTTAGCTATCCCTCACATAAAGAGTAACTTCTCCCCCTATCTTACTCACCCTGTCCTTCTTAAACAAAGCATAGCCTGGCATGGCTATGTCCCAGTCCTGGTTCTCATTGCACCGTGTCTCGGTAATGTTGACAATGTCCAGCAGCACCAGTTGGCAGTTTCTTTGAGCAGGATCAGATGGAACAAGGATTTTAAAACTTGAAAAGCATGGTCTGTTTGTGGCCATGTTTCTATGTTTTCTATGTTTCTATGTGAAGCAGTTAAAACAAGATTAAGACTGTCCTACACTGCTAACCATAATCTATCTCCTAGAGCCCACATTGCTAAAGCCCAGGGCATTCTGTTGCAGAAACTTATCCATGGTTTGCCTGTCTTTTCTGCAGCCTCTAAAACCATTTTACAAAAATGGGATGTCATTTACAACAATATTAGTCATTTTGCATTTGCCTTAAATCAACTTATCTAACATTGTACATTGTATGCGAAGCTTGGGTGGCTCCCTTAGTCTGCAATTCAAGACCTTTGCTTGGGAGAAGTCATCTACAGTACTGTGCAGCATCAGGTGCCCTAGACTCTTGCCTCACTCCTGATGACCTGCATGAATGCTTATTCTTTGAGATATTTGGACATTGACTACTTAGCTATACCATGGACCAGAACAAAATTAAGGGATGTGGTAGTCTCGGTTTTTGCCCCTAAACTTTGGAACACCATTCCATCTTACATTAGACAATGTCATACTGCTCAGACGTTACGAAACAACTACTGTTCTCATCTGCTCCAAACAACTGTATGTACCTGTTTCTAGATGCCAAATTTTAAATTGACTTTTGTTCATGTCAAAGGTCAACGTTGTATTTATTAACACATTTTCTTGCTTTGCAGAATGTATTCCTAAATGTCTTAGTTTTGAATTGCTAAGTATTTTCACTGTATGTTTGACTTGTCCTTAGGAACTGGTTATGCAGAGTGAATACCTTATTTCCACTTTATTATGCATTTCTCACTGTATGCTTGATTTTGTACCCTGGAATTTGTCATGAATTGACCTTATATGTTATGTCACCAGTCTGTATTGTTTTGGGTTGTTATTCTCCCAGGTTGTGCCTAAAAATAAGCAAATGTTTGTCTAGTGCACTTTACCCAGTTAATAAAAACTAAATAAATAAATAAGTAGGTTCTGGACCCATCCTCCAAAGGTACTGCTAAAGAGTATGCTTATTGTAAAGCATCATTGATGGATTCCTGGGATTTGAAGAAAATACTAATCACTGTAATTGGCAAGCCAAGGCAGTTTTATTTGTATGGCACCCAATCCCAGGGGATCAGGGAGTCTTAAATTATATGCAACAAATAAAACCAATGTGTTTTCAAGTGTAATTTGAACATGGCCAGTGAAGGAGCACCTCTTAGCTCCGGGGCAAGGGTGTTCCAAAGAATTGGACAGCCACTCCAAATGCTCTATCTTCAGAGGCTTTTAAATGAGAACTTAGGGAGACTGCATAATGCAGCAAACTGTGTAGCAGCTTCTCGGCTCTGCTCCCACCACCCAGCACTTTTTTCAGTTTATTTTAAAATCCCGATGTAGATTGAAGCCCTTCCTCCAAAACTAAACAGTTACTATCTTCCTAGAAGCAGATTTGGATGGTATGGATGCCGAAATGCAGCTCGCTTTGCCAAAGCACACTCCCCCGTCTCTCCAGACAAGGCCATCAAATGATCCAGGGCCCAGCTGATGGGCAGCGGCAAGCAGAATACTAGAGCAGCCTCCTCTAACCCTACTCCAGATGTGACCCCCCCACCTTGGAGTAATTTCTAAGTGTATTTAAACCGTTTCGTGATGACCTGAAATCTGTGGTTACTGAAATGAAGCAAATGGCTTCGGAACTAGAGGATCTCTCTACTAGGATGACAGACAGTGAGTTGCATCTCCTCTCCTTAGAGAAAAAAGCAGACCATGCAGAAAATGAAATGGTAGATAACATACACAGGCTGAAGAAACTGGAGCAGAAAATTGAGGATTTAGAAGGGAGGAGTCGTAGAAATAATGTAGTGTTAATAGGGATACCTGAGAAGGATGAAGGCAATAATGCCATTCTTTTCATTCAAAAGCTTATAGAGAAACTGGCTGGACCTTCTCCTTTTGGAACTGTCTACACTATAGAGAGGGCCCATACAGCCCTGACACCGATGCCAGTACCAGGTGCATATCCCCGACCAATAATCTTTAAATTCTTGAATTACCAAGAAAAGCAATTCTTTCTGGGGAAGATTAAAGAATTGAAGGAGGCGCTATGGGAGGGGAAAAAAATTCATATTACTCAGGACCTACCAGCAACGGTGAAGCAACGGAGAACCCACTTCCATCCCATTGTAACAAGGCTCATAGCCGCTGAAATAAAATTCTGGATGGGTTATCCTGCACATTTGCAGATTTTGATTTCTGGAGCTTAGGCCACATTTGAAGAGGTGGAAGCTGCAAAAGTGGCCTTGCAGAAGGCCTTCCCGGCTTTGTTCCACGCTCGCTGAAGGGACTGGAAGGGATGTTAGCTTTGCTAAGATTTTGTGTGGAAGATACCTTTTCTTCAAAGGATGAAGGCAAGAGAATAATAAGGCTCGGATTGCCAGGAAATCTTTCATGTTGGGGGACTAAACGGCTTCAGTAAATGGAGAGAACTGATCTTACTATTTCCTAATTACGGTGACTGCAGGATGGTTTCAGTACGGATTTTAGGGTGCAAAGCAAGTACCTGACTCTTTTTATTTATTTTATTATGCTCTAAAACTTTGAGAATTGCTCAGATTTCCACAAGTCAATCTCTAAGTAACTGTTGACCAATTTTGTTTGTCTTATAAAAGGGAATGGTTCTGATGACAAGACACCACAAGAGGGTGCTCACTGCCCATGTTTTCTCCAGTAACAGACTTAGAGACTTCTCATATGTATCTGGTTATGTATTACTTGAATGGACTTTAGTCAATTTAGGATAAGAGAAATTCCTGTTTTGCCTGGGAGTGTAGATATTTGATGTTTTTTACATTTAGTAAACCAGGTATTTTTCATCTCTCTGCACATAACCACCCATGGCTAGTATGGTCTCGAAATGAGGATTATTTGTTAACCTGGAGTGTTAACCCCAATCGGTAATGGTTAGTAAACCAAGTATTCTAGGATTTATAGTTAAGCATATTCTATAGTTTCTAGTAATTTGTTAGACCTGTAGAGGAATATAAGTCTAATTATTTAGCTCTCTTGTTAGGTGGCTGGGTGATGGGGAGACAGAGAAGAGGGGAACACAGAGGGCAGACTGCATAGCGGAGTCCATACAGTATGGGGGGATTTAATGGGGTTAGATTTAGGATTGAAAGTAATGTTTAGGTATAATTCTGCACCAAACCATAAAGTGGAAAGGGAGGGGGGAGGAAAACTGGATTTGAGCACAACAAATAAGTTTGGGGCAAGCTTGGTAAGGACAGATTACAATGGCAGATGAAGCCTCACTTCAAGAACTTTCTTAGCAGGGAAATATGGCTAATCCCATAAGAATAGCCTCTTGGAATGTTAAAGGTGTCAGGAAAAAATCTAAACAATATCAAGCATTAAAGCATCTAAAATTGCTGAATATAGATATTGTTTATATTCAAGAGTCTCACTTGTTAGACCCAGAAGCATCTCAGCTTCAACAAGAACAATTTTGTCAGTTCTTTGCAGTAGGAGTAAAACTCATAGTTCAGGGTGATGATTCTCATTCATAGAAGGGTATCTTTTAAGGTGATTAAGGTGGTTAAGGGTCCACAGGGTAGACACTTATTGGTTCATGGTCTACTTTTTAATAAATAAATATTGCTGGGCAGTATATATGGGCCTAATCAGGACACACCAGGTTTTTTTACACAGCTTATACAGGTGTTACCACCATATATTTCTATACCTATGATCATTGGGGGGGACTTTAATCAGGTCTACGATTCTATGGTGGATAAAACAGGTCAACAGAGAACGGGCTGTCACCTGGTCAGAGAGCACTCAGGGAACTAATGGACCAGATTGGTCTGTGTGACATTTGGAGGGTGTTACATCCACTGGAGAGAGAGTATACATATATTTCCCCAGTTCATCATTCCTCCTCCTCCTCCAGAATTGGCCACATTCTCCAGTCTCATTCTCTTGTACCAGAGGTCCTTGAGGCATCGATTTTACCTGGTGCCCCCTCGGGTTACTCTATAGTTTCTTGGCAGATATCACTAGTATCTTTACCCAAAAGGGGCTCCAGATGGAAATTGAATGATTTACTATTAATTGACCCTGACTCAGCTAAGGACATTTAAGAACATATCCAAAGATTTTATGAGTATAACTTTGACCCCTTGGGGAGACCTGATATGCTCTGGCTTGCTTTTAAAGCCTACCTTAGGGGTATTCTTATCAGTTTAGCCACCTGAAAGAAAAAAGCCTCCAGTTTAAGGATGTCCCAATTACTATCCCAAATTGGGCTCTTGGAGAAGGATTTATCTCCCCAGTCCCCGGAAACCATCAGACAAGAATTAACCAAAGTGAGGGTAGCCTATATAGAAATGTTAAGAGAGAAAGCTGATTATGCCATATTAAAAACCCATGTGTCATATATTGACCAAGGGGAAAAAGCAGGTCGCCTCCTAGCACTTAAGGTTAAACAAATGGAGTCTTCCCGTTATATTGCCTCGATAACCTAACTAGTAGATGGTTCCTACAAAACTCACCCAGAGGAAATTATAAGGGAATTTACTAGCTACTATAAGGATTTATACGGCCCTATGCAATCTCCCCCACTCGAACAGGCAATACGTAATTATTTACTAGATGCAAACTTACCTCAACTTACAGAGGAACAGTGGAGTAGTCTAGTAACCCCTATAACGACTGAGGAAATTTCAAAAGTTATTGGACACTTACCGGTGAATAAAACTCCGGGGGTGGATGGTTATTCTGTCAATTTTTATAAGAAATTTAAAATTCAGTTAATCTCAATGCTTCTTCCCTTATATCAACAAATTCTTTCTGGGCAAGTGGTAGATTTTACACTATTTGAAGCACTGATAGTCCTGATACCAAAACCTGACAAGGCTTCTGACATGGTTACAAATTACAGGCCCATTTCACTAATGAATCAGGACGTTAAAATGTTATCTAAATTGTTGGCCAACCATCTCAACATGGTGCTAAATACCCTGATTGGACCTGAACAAGTTGGATTTATGAAGGGAATAACTTCTTCTGACCATATACCTACCCTGTCGCACATCTTCTCGGTGTGCAGGGATGCACCTTATCCAGCCGCTCTGGTTTCTCTGGACACCAAGAAGGCATTCAACATGGTAAATTGACAATATTTGTTTTTAACTTTGGAGGCATTCAGTTTCCCATTAAACTTCATAGGGTGGATAAGGTCCTTGTATCACTCCCCAACTGTGTGTGTCTTGGGTAATGGGGTGACATCTGAGGTTTTCACATTGCAGTCCAGAACCAGATAAGGGTACCTTTTATCTCCATTATTATTTAACATTTATCTGGAACCCTTAATCCAGAAATTTCAAAACTGCCTGGCTGTGCAGGGGATCCCGATCCATCCGTGTGAAGTGAAGGTATTGGCTTATGCAGATGACCTGCTCCTCCAACTCTCTAATCCCGATTTATCCATACCCCCCATGTTAGAAATTATTGATGTTTTTAGTAGTATTTGTAACTATAAACTAAATGTTAGTAAAACTATTGTTTTCCCATTAAACCATAAGGTGCTTAAGGCTGATATCCTGGCTTTAGGGCTCAGTTGGAATTATGACTCCTTAAGATACGTGGGTATCGAACAAACTAGAGTACCTGGACAAATTGTTAAATTAAACCTTGATCCCCCAGTCCACACTATTTTTCAAGACCTAAACAGATGGACATTGCTCCCAATTTCTTTGTGGGGCAGAATAAATCTAATTAAAATAAGTGTTTTCCCACGGCTTTTTTATCCCCTTTCAATGCTCAATATTTGGTTCCCATTATCTTGGTTTAATAAAATGCAATCATTGTTCACAAATTTTACATGGCATAATAAACCCCCTAGGATAGCCTATTATAAATTGACTGCTCCCAAACTTAGAGGGGGGCTATGTCTCCCCCACCTTCTGCTTTATTTTTGGGCCACTCACATTAACAAATATCTAAGATGGCTTTCTAATGAAAGCCTGCATTCTGCCCCCGGCTGGCTCAAAATTGAACTTACTCTCATTCATTCTTGTGTCCTGAATCCCAAGGGATTACTATATATCAGACAGAGCCTTCTTCCTCTAAATCTTAAAAATTCTATAATTACAATCTCATTAAAGAATCATACACAGATTTGCCATTATTTTAAATATGAATATGGCAAAGATCTTAATCAACCAATACTAGGGAACCTCAAACTTAAAATAGATGGAAAACTAATTCCTCTATATTGGCTACCTGGTGTTTAAAATAAGCAAATTACTAACTTTATTAATGACAGAGATTTATGGTTTATCGGTCACAAAACTTAAGGCCAATTTTGGGATCTCATATAAATACACTTTTCGACTCATGCAATTATGGCATTTATTAATACAGTTCTTTGGTCAAAAACCCCAGCTATCTAGCTGCATCCCTTTTTGTCAAGAACTTTCAAAGCTTAGTGGCCATCCCATAGCAGTCTCGGAAAGTTACAGCACAATCCACCACTGGAAATTCCCTGACTGCTTCAGGCCTACTCGATTGTGGGAATCCTTGTTCCCAAATCATGTTATAGAATGGCCGATACTTTGGTACAATTGTCACAAATTTGTGACTCAAAACAGGTTAAGACTAATGCAAATGTACATCCTACACAATGCATATTATTCACCATACAGGTTAGCCAAATTGGGATTAAAACCTTCCCCATTATGTCCTAGATGTCTATTGGATGAAGGGACATTATATCATTTATTCTGGTCCTGCCCCAAAGAGTATTCACTTTGGACTACTATCAAACAGTTATCTGCCCCCTACTGGGACTTAAAGACCTGTTTACCTCTGAAATTTGTCTTCTGAGGGATCTTTCTGGTATTAGAATTCGTAATCATAAGTACCACATGACTCTTATAGCTATGTCAGTCAAAAAACTCATACTAAGACATTGGATTGATCAGCAGGACATCCCCTATAATGAATGGTTGACTGAACTCTTGGCAAATCTTTATATGGAAAAAGCTATTGCTAACCTGAATAATAAAATGGGAAAGTTTAAAACAATTTGGGATCCCTTATACACCCTATACTCTTTATAAATGTTTTAACTGCCTGTATGGTTTGTGTTGGCCCAATCTGTAAACTGATGATTTGAATATGTTTAAGATGTACTGGTAATGGAAATGTTGTTGCTCAATGCGGGAGGGGAGGGATGGTGGGGAGGGGGGAGCAGATTCATGGGGAAACAATGTCTTATGTATCATGTACTATACACATGTATGTCTGCCTTTTGTATAAAGAGAAAAATAACTTTAATAAATTTTA
This sequence comes from Neoceratodus forsteri, assembly GCA_016271365.2. Lineage (NCBI taxonomy): Eukaryota > Metazoa > Chordata > Ceratodontiformes > Ceratodontidae > Neoceratodus > Neoceratodus forsteri. The sequence continues at coordinate 468,878,746 of CM028129.1, forward strand.
AATTGGAAAAAAAATGAGAGCTCAGTACAGACAAGAGGTCTGCCTCCACTGACCAGAAGTGTTAGGAGGCCTTTCATGTAGCCTGGACCCAGATTGTGCAGGGCCTTGTAGGTTAACAAGCACATTTTGAAATGGACGCACCATCACATTGACAACCAATGAAGATCATAGAGTACCAACATGATATGCTCGAACTGAGAGGTCCCAGCAACCAGCCAGGTTGATGAATTCTGGACTAGCTGTAAATGATATAACAGCTTCACAGATAACTCAAGGTATGGAGCATTACGGTATTTCAATCTTGACATAACCTATGTGTGCACCAATGTTGCTATGTTAGTTGGATCAAGAAAGGGTTTGATCCAGGAGATGTTTTGAAGATGGTAGAAGGCACCTTAGATAAGTGCTGATACCTGATAGTCTAATGTCAGCTTGGAGTTCACAATGACCCCCAGATTCCTCACCCTATCTGCAGCTTTGAGTGCCACACCATCCAGCAAGGGTAAAATGGCACTACTACTTGTTGCTGACCAAAACTCAGCCATCTCCATCAATACTACATCTGTCTTCAATGGGTTTCATCTAAACCAGCTGATTGCCATCCAGTCCTGAATTTCCCTACGGCACACGTTGAATTCCAAAACAACTGCATCTTCATCTGGGGCACAAGACACAAACAACTGGTTATCATTGATATGGCAAGAAAACCCAAGCCATTATGTCTAATGATCTCACCCAACAACAACATATACACGGTAAATAACATAAGAGCATGGGAGCTAAAATCAACCCCAGAGACACACCACAGCAGAGTGGAGGACTGCTTGAGATGAACAAGCTATAAGCTACCTGCTGCAGCCTGTCAGACAGTTAGGATTCAAATCACCATAACACCATCCCTGCAAATCCTACACAGTGCCTCAGGCAAGCAAGCAGCACCCCATGATTCACTGTGTCAAAGACTGAAGCAAGATCAAGCAGGACAAGAATGGAATGACACCTACAATCCCTCGCTAGAAGGAAATCATGGTGTACCCTGACTAGAGTGGTCTCTTATATGACAAGGATGGAGACTGGACTGGAAAGGCTTGTATATGTCATATTCATGGCCACTACTGTTCTGTGGCACATTGGGACCAAGTTCTGTGGCAAGACTACCATTTGCTGCAGAACTTCTGTGGCAGTGGTTTGTAATTTCTGCAGAAGTTCTGCAGGACTAACAATCTACCACATCACAGTGTCAACTTGTGATCCTGATTTCACTTTCATGGCAGTGGTTATAGCTAGCAGGATGGGGGAAAGCACAGTAACACTAGTTCAAAAAATAACAGACTTATAGAAATAATGTTATGCCTAAAAAAGCAAAACAATATCTATCCCTTAAGGTCCTAGCCTATTGCATAAATGAAATACACAAAGGATATCATTTGTGATAAATAAGGTATTTCTATACTCATGCTGTCGACACCACTCATGAGGTCCCCACTGTGTATGTAATCTGAGACACACATACAAATGTGTGTGTGTGTGTGTGTGTGTGTGTGTGTGTGTGTGTGTAGTGAGAGAGATATTATGTGTCTGTGTATATGTGTGTGTGTATTGGAAATGGAATAAACAGAATAAAGGAGATATTGCAAAACTCATTTTTCATGCCAACCTGCTTCCCCTGAGACACTTTGTAACACCATCAGGCCATGACATGCACGTGAACCCATTGTGAGATAAAGCTCTCCAGCCCATCACAATGTATCCCCCATGTGACAGAATACTGTGTCATACCTTCCCAGGCTCAGAGCAGTGATGTGTTGCCCTAATCCTTGTGCTGCCCAGCCAGCTCCCAGAGCTAATCTCAGACCCTGAGTTGCCAGCACAGGAACACAACATGCTATCCTCTGACCCAACAACTAGCCCTGCACACAACATTTCTCCATAACTTTTAGCTGATTCTATCAACCAGTGACAATATGTAATCAATAACCCTGGCAAAAATGTTTTACAGCACAATTATTTATTTAACAGGTCTATTCTTTCAACATGTCTACGCATTATTATATTCCGCTTTTCTGGGCATAATGACTTTATTTTTCTTAAAAATGACAGATTAATTAATTTGATCAGTTATTCATTTCAGATAGCATCTCTATATTTTAAAGGCAAAAATAAGTTTGTAGAAGTAAGGTATGGACTTAACAGGTCTATGCTGTTGTCAAGGTTTTGTTTAAGGTGGCCCTAGTGTAATAATGTAAGACTGAAAATTGTATTAGGTTATAGTGCAGGCTGAGAAGATATAATTGTGCCTGATGTTCTGTGCCACTGCCTCTGGCACTGGGAGCTATGGTAGATAAGTGACGATTCATTTCTGTTGCAGAATGCAGTCATTTCATTAGCTAATGTATGATATTATAGTATTAATAACATCACATTCTGAGCCCAGAGGGGTTTTAGATATAAAAAGAGGGGAAGGGAACCAGGTTATATGGATAAATGGAAACATTAATACAGAATCACCAAGAACAATGAATTCTGTGGCACTGCAGAAGTTCTGCAATAGGTTGCAAGTTCTGTGCAAAATTCTGCAGGTGCAAAATTCTAGGGGCCTTGGTCATTTTCTCCAGGTGTTGTTCCAGCAACACTGCCACTACCTTCTCAATCAATTTCTCCAAAAACGAAAGGTTCAAGATGGGGCTGTAGTTTAAGAGAATCTCTGGGTCCAAAGATAGCTTTTCAAGAAGGGGCTTCACCACTGCCCTTTTCAGGCTGGATGGAAAAATTCCCTTCCCAAGCGAACATCCAATGATCTACACAAAGATTGGACAGCATGAACTCCAGCAGTCTAAAAGAAGCCTGGTCGGCCCAGGGTCCAACATACAGAAGGTGGGATGCAGTCCAGAAACCGTCCTGAAGACATCATCTATCAGCACCAGCTGAAACTCCACCATAAAGAAAAAGATCCTCTGCCCAAGACCGGGCACTGTCAGCTGACAAAAGTCCACCTGAGGATGTCCCACTGCAATTTGAAGACTCCTCGTCCAGAAAGAGCCTGATTAAACTCCTCACACTTATCTGTGAAAAAGGCTTTGCGGGACTGCAGACAGGTTGGATTTAATAGCCTATCCACAGTGCTGAAGAGCTGGGCTTGCTGGTTCTTTCCAGCAGCAATCACTCGTTACAGGACTACTAACTTTTTCAAAGTGATTGCCCACTGGTACGCATCTTAATGCACCCTCAGCACCAATTTATCTTCCTCCAAGCAGAACCTCTGCCAATGATCCTTCAACCTCCACCCCATTGTCTTCATCCTCCTCAGATTACCCTCAAACCATGGTGATCTCCACTGAAAAATCAAGGGGTGGACAAAGAGAGGTGCTAGGGAGTTGACTGTGGTGTCAACAGCCTTATTGTAACCTTCCATGGCCATCTCAACTCCCACTGCACAGGTCATCCCCATATCAGAGATGTCCAGTTCTGCCAGGAGACTCTGAGGCTCCAGATTTCTAAAAGAGTGATTACTTACCATTTCCACTGGGAAGGTCAAGCGAGGAGCCATGCAAAGAAACTGTTTTAAATTCTAATCCAACCAGGCAAATGAATCTCAGAGTCAGAGTGGCTCATCAGGTTTCCTGGAAATTTCTAGATGCAACCCCCCCCCGCCGCCATCCATTTTGTACCAGGTCATCTTTTAAAATCTGAAAATCTTTACATTCGTCATCTATTTTCTAATTAAATTGAGTAGTTTGGACACTGCAAGTAAATGTAAGATGTAAACACAGAACTACTGTATCATATTAAAGTGGAACACTGATATGAGTGTGTCACCTTGGGCCCTCCCATGTGTATGTTCCAGTTGGGCCCATGTACAATTTTTCAGGTGGGTCCCCTGTACCTCAGCCCGACCCTGCTGGATCAACATTGATAATCATAGAAACATAGAGTTTGACAGCAGATAAGGGCCACTTGGCCCACTAATCTGCCCATTTTCCCTACCTACTATAACACCGCAGACCCCTCTTGATCTGTGGCTTTACCTCCCCCTTTCCCTACCAATAAGGTTATCTTTTGCCTATCCCACGCCTTCTTGAATCCCATTACAGTTTTTTTCCCCCACCACTTCTGCTAGGAGGCTGTTTCAGGCATCCACCATTCTTTCTGTGAAGAAGTACTTCCTTACATCTCCCCTGAGTCTACCCCCTCTCCAGCTTCATAGCATGACCCCCTTGTTCTTGAGCAACTTTTACTCTGAAAAAGGTTTCCTTCTTTAACCTTATTTACTGTATGCCCTTGATGTATTTGAAAGTCTCTATTATATCCACCCTCTCTCTCCTTTCCTCCAGGGTATACATATTGAGATCCTTCAGTCTCTCTTTATAGGGTTTTTGATGCAGACTCTGCAATATTTTAATTGCGCTCCTCTGGACTGACTAAACTCTGTCTATGTCCTTCCTGAGATGTGGTTTCCAGAACTGGACACAGTACACTTGCTAAGGCCTTATCAGTGATTTATACAGCCATATCACCACCTCCCTCTTTCTGCTGGTGATATCCCTTCCAGCTATATGTGTCATTTGCCTATGGAGCTGAAGGTGCAGTTGAAGTGCTAAATAAATGTCTGGCTAAGATTCAGGAATGGATGTCCCCAAATTGGCTGAGGTTGAACCCTGACAAGACAGAGGTGCTGGTGATTGAGCCTGGTTGATGGTGTGATGGGGATGCCTCTGTAGTGGTAACAGATTTGGCCCTGGGATCCACCCCATTGATGGCCTCTCCAGGGTGAAAAATGTGGGCATCATCCTTGAGGACAGGCTGACTCTTGAAGCCCAGGTGTCATCTGTCATCAAAAGTGGGTTCTATCATCTAAAGAATGTCACCCAAATTAAATCATTGATTCTGCCAGCAGTCTTGTCATCACTAGCACACACCTTTGTGACTTCCAGGCAAGACTACTTTAATGCTCTGTACTTCGGGTCAATGGAGGGATCCTCCGACGATTGCATCTAATGCACAGTGTGATGGCCAGGCTGCTTTTGGGCCTACCAAAGTCCTACCATGTGACCTCAGTCCTGTGGGATCTTCACTGGCTGCCTGTCAGGTGGAGGATCATCTTCAAGGTGAGCTTTCTCACCTATAAGGCCCTATATGACCTGTGCCCTGGTTACCTGTCTGGCCTTCTTACTCCAGCCATCCCAGTACATTCCCTCCACTCCTCCACTGAGGGTCTCCTGGAGGTTCCAACGTCCAGGCTGGAAACCTTGGTGGATTGCTCCTTCAAGGTGGCTGGCCTGGTCTTCTTGAACTCTCTACCAAAATCTTTAAGGGAGGCCCCAGGGGTGGAGGCATTTAAGGGGGGGGGGTCTGAAGACCAATCTTTTTAAAAAAGCATTTACAGATACCTTTTAAATTGATTTTTTTAATATTTATTTATTTAGCTTTTGTTGACCGGGTAAGTGCACTAGACAAATCCTGCCTATTTTCAGGCATGACCCGGGGGAGGGGGATACAGATGAATGCCAACTGACCTTGAACCAGATTAAGCTGTTGGTGGTATTTTTAGTGAATGAGGGAAATTTGGCCAGGACACCGGGGAAATTCCCCTACTCTTTTTGATAAGTGCCATGGGATCTTTAACATCCACCTGAACTACCACCAATCCAGGCAGATGGGACCTCGGTTTAACGTCTCATCCGAAAGACGGCACCTCAGAAATGCAACACCCCTCTCATGCTGCATTACAGTGTCAGTACTGGGATATTAACCCAAGTGCCAGATGTGGGAACTGAACCCACATTTTATATAAGTTATTGTTTTAGTAATTATAACTGTATTGTTAATGCTGCATTGAACCCTGCTTTTATCTGTAATGATGCCCAGAGCTTCTGGGACTGGGTGCCAAAATATAAATAACGTCTTACTTACTTATTTACTTCCTGTGCACCCTAGCATCCCACTGGCTCTTCCAACTGCCTTGTCACACTGTTTGACAATTTTTAGGTCATCAGATATGATTACCCACAGGTCTCTTCCCTGTTTAATGGTTGCCAGTACCACTTCCCCCTTTTACACTCTGCCCCAAACTTTCTGCACCCCCAGTGCATGATTTTGCACTTCTTCACACTGAAATTTAGTTGCCACACTCTTGACCACTTCTCCAGCTTTCTTAGTTCCCTCTTCATTTTTTCCACCTCCCCCCACCCAGTGTGTCAATCCTATTGCAGATCTTAGTGACATCAGCAAAAAAGGCATACCTTCCCTTTTAGTCCCTCTGCAATGTCACCAATAAAGACATTAAAGAGGACCGGTCCCAGTGCTGATCCTTGTGGCACCACACTAGTCAGCCTCCCTTCCTCAGAGTGAACTCTGTTTACCACCACCCTCTGTCTCCTATCTTTCAACCAATTTCTTTTATCCAGTTTACTATCTTTGGACCCTCTCCTAGGCTACTCAGCTTATTTAATGGTCTCCTATGTGGAACTGTGTCGAAGGCCTTACTGAAATCTAGGTAGGCCACATCCATCGCACATCACTAATAAAAAAACTCAATGAGAAAACCAGATCAAAGGCATGGCCATGCTGATGAGTACCAGTGCCAACTGCTCATAACAAGCCCATGGACAACATCAGCTGAAGGATCTACATAAATGAGATGTCACATCATCCACTCATTCATTATAGTCACACAAGAACAAATATCTAGGTGACTCCACTACCAAATCAGTCATGAAACTCTCAAGTTCCTGGAAGAATTTGTTTCCATATCTCAGAGGATGTTATATGAGCATAATCTTGCAACTTGTACCTAGCCCACCTTTCTCCACGATGCATTCAAATGACCTGGTGTCACCTATGGGATATGCCATTAGTCTCAAAGTGGATGTAAAGCAGAGGGCTACCCTGCCCCCCACTGCTCCCACCTGGGACAGTGCACCATGGAAATGCCTGGTGGAATGAATGCCTCAAGCACAGGATCCAAGTCATCCCCCTGCCAGGTCTCCATGATAAATGCTAGATTTGCCAAGGAATCCATGATAAAAGCCTCCATCAAGGATATCCTAGTTCTTAGAGAGCTGGTGATGCAAAGAACTGTCCTAAGAGGTGGAGCTGAGTCTTCTGGTCTGTTGGCTACCTGCTGACCAGAAAACTGAGGAACCTGAGGAATAGTAACCAGAGAGGGAGACACCCTTTCCTGGCAAATCCTCCTCCCCAGGCACCTCCTAGATGCCATACTTCTGATCCTGCTCTCCCCTCTACCATCGAGCAGGTCTACATTGTAAACAGCACCCTCTGAGGACCCCCAACCCACTGGTTTATCACACCAAAGGCAAGGTGTAAGGGAGCCCTCCAATGGGACACCATTCTCGTAGTTGCTTCATGGAATATACTAAATAGAGCCTAACTGCTGCATGACACTTAATATATCCAGACAAATTCACCCACACTGTACAAATCCCCAGTTTCCCTTACCCAGATCTAATCAGCAGACACATTTCTAACCACCCCAAAATCACCTAACAAATCATTCCGTCCTAATGTAAAGCTAACTAACTCACGCTTAAAACATACACCAAACTAAAACCCTAAAAAAGTGACTAAAAGGTGAAATAAAATACAGAAACCTTCAGCTTATAGCATGATGGATTTTCTCTAAAATTCACTTAACATTTTGAAAAAATGCACAGTTTAGAGCTTCTGCATGGAGCCCCAAATGGACAGCATGCCCAGCCTGTTGGCTATCTTTTCATCTTCAGAAATATTGTTTCTTCTCAGGGATCCATCAGTGTGATTTACAATCTCTGACCTGGACCACCCTTCTACAACCTGAATATTGATTCACACAAGGATGAGCTCTTTTCTTAAGGTTGCCTGAGCATTCTTTATTGCAGTCTTCAGCAATTGTCAAAATGTGATCAGTTAAATGTTTTTTCTACCATTGTCTGTCCTAAATTTGTTTGGTGTTATTCAAATGTAACCCCCCTGTTACCCGGGGTTACTAGAATCCCAGTAAGACCTAGTGGTAGGCAGGGAAGGCAGTTTGTGAAACTCCAGTTAAATGGATTTCACACTGTCTCACTCTGTTCTCAGTCTCAGCTTAGACTGAGGGATGACATAATTTTAGAACTGTCGCAGCTGCATAAGCCACACTGGAATGTTGCAGCTGGAGGTTAGAGTAGAACATTGGGGAAGCTGAAGTTAGTTCAGTAAAGTCTGTAGTAGTCTGTAGCAGAGGTACTCTGCTGGAGGCAGGCCCTCAGAGCTCTAAGCTCTGTCAAAGAGTTATTTTTTGTTTTATACGTGTGTGTTCTCACCTGAAGAGGAACACAAGAAGTGCACGTTGAAGTGGTAGAGACCGCTTTCAGTGGTTTAGGGCCCCACCCTGTGGGGATGGGGGAAGGAATCAACCTGCTTCCAGGGCAACCCCCCAGTCCAGCTAGGAAAAAAGAAGCTGCCTGATTTAAGTTTGTGCTGAGGCACCAGAAGTTCTGTACGAGATTTCCTTTGAGGAGAAAATGCCTGTGGGCACCTGCAACCAAGGGGTGAGTTTGCTCTGCTAAAGGGCCAATGTGTTTTCACCTGAAACAAGATGAAACTAAAGTGACTGTTACTGTGGGGTCAGGAAAAGACAGCCAAGTACAGTTTGGAAGATGTGGGGATTGGACTGCTTAACTCTGTGGGCTGTCTAGAGTAATGGACACAGTCACTTATTAAGTATGTTCAAGTTCAGCATAAATGGGATGTAAAGACAGTAGATTGAATGTGAATACATTTAAAAATAATCTACACAGCATAGTGTTTTCAAGGATGAGGTGTTACAGTCCAGAGAAATGGCCGGATATGAATTATGGGAGCGAGAGGTGGGAGACCCCCCCATCAGTAGTAACCAAATTCACCTCTATGGGCTTGCTTTGGGACACCTGTTGCTTTCTCTCAGGTACTTTGCCTGTGCCTGAGGAAAGTACCCAGACATGGGATTGATGAGGAAGATTCCCTGATGAAGCCAGAGGTGCTCATAGGTGGTTTAGGGAGCCACCAGTAAATGTTTCCATGCTATATGGAAAGTGTCCAAGTAGCTGGCAAGGGAGCCGAGCCAGGGAAAACCCAGAGCAGCGTACAAGTTCAGGCTGTGTGCCTAGTGTGTTTCAGAGCCTGAGGACTAAAGTGAATGAGGATGTGTTCTGATCTCCATAAATCTACATTACCAGGAGTGTAGCCCCGTGGGGATCCATTTATGCTTTGTTTATTCTGTTGGATGTGAATAAAAGCCACACTTTAGAATCCCACTTCTGGTATTGGACATTACAGTTATTGCTTACATAGATACATAGACAGTGTCAGCAGATAAGGGCCTATGGCCCACCCAGTCTGCCCATTTGAGCTTGTAAGTTCAGTTTATGTTTTCCTAGAAGTCTGTTGCCCCTTACCGCTGACCTTCAGAATTCCTTTATGTCTATCCCATGCATTCTTAAATCCCGTGATTGTTTCAGCCCCCACCACTTCCTCTGACAGGGTGTTCCACTTGTCCACCACCCGTTCTGTGAAGAAATTCTTCCTCATGTTTCCTCTGAATCGTCCTCCCTCCAACTTCATCCCATGATCTCTAGTCCTGGAACATCTTTTTCACTTAAAAATAGTGTTTTCCTGCACCCTGTTCCTCCCTGTAAGATACTTGTATGTCTCTATCATATCCCCTCTCTCCCTTCTCTCCTCCAGGGAGTACATGTTCAGTTCCTTCAACCTGTCTTCATAGGACTTGTGATGCAATCCATGCACCATCTTCGTTGCCCTCCTCTGAACCTTCTCTGCCCTGTCTATGTCCTTACATAGGTATGGTCTCCAGAACTGTACACTGTACTCCAGGCGGGGCCTCACTAGTGTCTTGTATAGCGGAATTATGACCTCCCTTTTCCTGCTGGTGATGCCCCTGCCTATACATCCCAGCATCCTATTTGCTTTACCTGCTACCTTATCCCACTGTTTCCCTACCTTGAGGTCATCAGAGATGATAACCCCAAGATCCCTTTCCTGCTTGGTGCATGCTATATCCTCACCCCCCAACTGATATATTGTGCCAGGGTTTTTGTGCCCTATATGCATTATCTTGCACTTCCTTGCATTGAATTTCAACTGCCAAACCCTGACCATTCTTCAAGTTTCTGCAGGTCCTTCTCATTCTGTCTACACCCTCTGGAGTGTCTACTCTGTTACAGAGCTTTGTGTCATCAGCAAACAGTGAAATTCTGCCTTCTAGGTCCTGCGCAATGTCACTGATGAAGATGTTGAATAGGACCGGTCCCAGCACTGATCCCTGTGGTACCCCACTGGTCACTCTTCCCTCTGTGGAGTGACAGCCATTTACCACCACCCTCTGTGTCCTGCCACCCAGCCAGGTACCTACCCACCACACTACTGTCCTGCCCACACCCATATTCCCCAGTTTGTGTAATAGTCTTCTATGTGGCACAGTGTCAAAGGCCTTGCTGAAGTCCAGATAGGCCATGTCCACTGCCCTCCCCTGATCCACCTCCCTAGTCACCCAGTCAAAAAAGTCAACTAGGTTGGTCTGACATGACCTCCCCCTGGTGAAACCATGCTGCCTTGGGTCCTGTAGTCCATTGACAACCAGATGTTCCACCAATCTCTCCTTCAGTAGTGCTTCCATGATCTTCCCCACTACTGAGGTGAGGCTGACTGGTCTGTAGTTCCCTGCTTCCTCTTTGTTCCCACGTTTGTATAAGGGGACTACATCTGCTGTCCTCCAGTCTTTGGGTACCTCCCCTGTTTCCAGTAATCGGCTAAACAGGATAGCCAGAGGTTCAGCCACCACCACCTCTCTTAGTTCTTTAAGGACCCTGGGGTGCACCCCATCTGGCCCCATTGCTTTATCAACTCTTATTACTTCCAGTTCCTTCAGGACCCTTTCTCGTGTAAAGGGACTTGTGTCCATTTCTGCAACATTCTCACCCCTTGTACTTCCTTCAGACCCATTACCCTGCTTCCTTTGTCCAGAGTTACTTGGGTGCCCCTGTTGTAGAAGAGCCAAACCTAGCCAATGTGCCGAGTGACATATTCCTCCCCGAACCCAGCCCACCAGGTAGAGCTGTCAAGATAAAAATGGCATACCTGGGTGGGGGTTACACAAACATTTTAAATAAAAAAATTACTAGAAATCTCTGTAGCACGTTAGGTTGTGTTTGTGGTCATAGTTCCCATAGCTATAGAAACAAATCTGTTGTTAGAGCACTAGGGGGCATGTGACCATGCTGCACAGTTTGAACTTGCATTTGAAGATCTATAATTATCATAAACTGCTATCCCCAGACATCACACTCAGGCTGGAGGAGGATAATGCTTATTGTAAGTCACACTGATGAATCTCTTTGAGAAAACAACATTTCTACAGTGCATATTTTTTTTTTTACTGCTCTAACTACTGCTGGGTTCAAAACACAATGATACACCTTTAAGAGGAGTCATTACAAAGTAATACATTGTAGGGTTCAGCACAGCCATGATAAATTTATGGTCTATTTCTATCCTTAGTCTTGCACATTTCTATAATATTCCCACAACATAATGGTCAGGAAAGAGATGGACGGTTTATTTTTTCACCAGCCTCCTTGCAAGCCCAACTTTTTCAGAAACAACAAGCCCTGCTACCACCAGGACCCACTTCTTACTTCCATTTCTGATTTCCAGTTGCAGGTTTCTGTGATGTTTCCCAATTTCAGAGTACAGTACCAGCCAGGGGGACCACCTGTACTCAGAAAAGGGAGCAACTTAGTAGGTTGGGGGATTGCAGTGGTGGACTGGTGGCACTGGGGGGCTTGCATTTATCATGTGGTGGATGGTCAGAAGCCATATTTCCTTCTGCTCCCTCCCCTTCAACCACCACCCATGAGAGTGCATGCTGCATGCATGTCAGTGTCCTGTTAGTTGGGTCAGATAGGCCCTAGTTACGCACAGTTCTAGACACCACCACCATGCAGCCATGAGGAGCTGGGTTTCAAACTGGCATGAGCCCACAACTCAAATGCTATTAGATTTTACTGAGCTTGTAAAATGTTCCTTTCACTAGTCCTGCTGATTTGCATAGGAGATGGTAACACATATCAAATACACCAGCTGGACCCGGGAATATCTGTAGGACCTGTGGATCTTCCAAGTCACTAGCTGCAGTGGTGGTAATTTATAAATAAGTGGTACTAATCCTCATCCATTGATTTATTTATTTTATTTATTGAAATTTTGGAATTACAATTCTTTGAGTCGAAGACTCCTTTGCAAAGGCTCCATGTCAATACAGACAGAGGAGTGTTTAAAATTAGCAGCAATGTGGAATAAACAGGCCAAAATTAGGAACTGTGATACTTACTTACAAAAAGTGCAAACAAGCAAGAGTACCACTTTAAATTTTGAGTGCCAATACCATGTCACTAGACCTCCAGGCAAATTTGTGCTTCCAAAACGTAATTGTGACCTCTGCGCAGTGGCCCTCCCTCCTGCAAAACACTTCCTAGATGCCTTTCAGGTTCTACAAGATTCTGAAACTTTTTGAAACATTGATTTGGGATCATCATATACTCCTGCAGCAGGTTGTAATCTAGAAGAGTGGCTGGCTGGTGGTGGAAAGACCCAGACAGAAGATGGAAAAAACGCTCAGTGAGCCTGATATGATATGTATTAAGTGGTCATACTTAAAGTGATGTTATGCAAGGTATGCTAACTTGTTAAATAATAATAATACTAGTTATATGTAATGTAGTATCACTGGAAGTTGCTATTAGATTCCTTTCCCTTTGCTGATCATAGGTTATGGATGCAAATGACAGTTAAAAAAAAAAGTTGTTTTTTTAATTTTAAAAGTTCTGAAACTTCTGATAAAGCTCAGACAACTATCATAACTTTTCATGGCTTATTATGACCTTTCAGAACCTCAGAATCTTTTGTGTTCTTCCACCCTTTGAATAAAGAATACTGTACTTTCGTCATAATGTGGTGTGTGAGTAATGAATATTATATAGAGAATAATGGATAGGCAAGTGTGTGTTATGAATATTTTTTCACACCCAAGTGGTGTGATGACCCATAAACCTCTAGAGCGAAGCTTAAGATGTTTATGTGGTCATCACACCCCGATGGTGTGGAAAAAATATTCATAGGCACACACTTGCCTAACTGTTATTTTTTGTAATTACTGGTGCAAAGAGTCCCATTCAGCATTTTAGATATATGGCAAAAAAGGAAAGATCCCGCTTTTCACTCAAAATTATTTTTATTCTGAATTCATGCAACACAACAAGCTTTCTTAAACTGATTTTAGTATATTTTGAAATGCAAAGAGCTGCAAAGAACAGTACAATTTTTTGTCTTAAAATGTGAATTTAAAAATGTTTAAATACCAGTAGTCTGAGCCCCGCTGGAGAAGTCTAGTAGAGGTGCTTGTAGAAGTCCGCTGGAGATCAGGAGGTCAGTAAACGGGAAATGAGCGAAAGACTGTGCAACATTATAGAAATTGTTTAGCAAGTATAAATGGTTAGCAACTTTATTGAAATCATGCTGTTAGCAGTGTTGCTGTTGCAACAAAGATATTCCAGTTGCTGTGGAGAACAGTAAGAGAGAGAGAAAAAACTGTAAGAGTATTTCTTCGAATCATGCTGTTCTACAGCTTTTTGGCTACTTTAAAAAAAAGAATTGTGAGGGGTTTTGAAGAAATGGGCCAGACAGAGGCAGTTGTGCCTAATGTCTCAGTGGTAAGGAGAAGCGCTTTGCAGGGTAAAATCTGTGATTTAGCGTTCGAGCTGTCTCAAATCCAGAGTACTGCTTGAGGGCTCTAACAGCGACTTTCAGGTGGTGGAATGCCATAATAACTCGATTTTGGGTTATTACGGCATTTTAATAGTGTCTGAATTCTGGTTGATAAAGAGGGTCACCAGTAATTATTTCCTGAATAAAGTAACAGGGTACTCTGATTGAGAATAGAATATTTATCTCTGTTCATGGGTATGGGGGACAAATTCAAGACACTTAACAGAATGAAAAAACACAATTCCTCCCCAAGTGGCCTGAGCTATTCCTGTGGCCACTACCCACCCCAACACCAGGAATTTCCCATGCTCTACCCCTCTTCCCTATCCTAGAGGGCTGTTTTAAAAAAAACTGTTGATTTCTGCCACTGGACCTTGTTTTGACACCATTAATTGAATGCTTTCCTCTCCCTATTCTAACTCACCAAATCCCAAAATGCTGTTATTTTAATCTTAAATCAACATTACAGCAGGAAAGTGTGCACAGAATTGGGGTGGAGGGGTTTGCAGCATTGATGAAACTAGACACACTGACCCACTCAGTCTGTTTAGCATCATCTGTGGCTTACATGGTTCACCCCCCCAACTCTTGGTCACCCTCACCCTCATGCCGCATCAATGATTATAGATGGCATCCTGCAGGAGGAGGGACAACTGGGTTAACCAGGTTTTCTTTTTATAGGTCCCTAGTACTGGATTGGGCTGATGAGTGGCCCAATCTTAAAATTATAGTATTTGGAGGATTGGAAGAGTCAGAGCTTCAGTAGGGTGGGTGGAAGATTTTAAATGAAGGGGTCACTCTTAACACCATGCCACATACTGACAATTTTCTTTTTAAACAGGTCTCTCTTTGAGAGGATGAGAAAGGGGATGGAAGGTGAGAAATAACTGTGAGGTGGCGGGGTAGCCATGGAAATATCCCTAGCCACCTGTGGAGGGTTAGGGCTTTAATATTTCTTTTTTAATTACTGTGGACTGATTTTCTTATTAATTTTTTTTTTTGCTGCCCCGGTCTGATCTACCCCTATTCAGCCAGCAATTGGCTCCAGGGCTTGGCCCTGGCCAACGTTTCCCAGGACTCAACTCTTCCCTCCCCAAGCACCCTGGCTTACCCACCAGGGTGAGGTCACCAGTTCCCTGATGGACAAGAAGTGGTAAGAGAGGGGACTGAGGGAACCCAAGCACCCTGGCTTACCCCCCAGGGTGGGGCTACCAGTACCCTGATGGACTTTCAATTGTACTGGTGGGGATCGAGGGATCAAGGTCTGCGGTGCGAGATCTGGTCCATGGATGGTGAATGTCATCCTCTTGGTTGACAATTATCCATTCTTCTAACCTGAGGGGAGGCACAGCATGCAATGACAGAAAGATGCTGAAGCATCAACATCTGGCATGCCTCCCAGTAATTCAGCACCAGCTCATTGTAACTCCCATCCTCTACCAGAGATCAGTCATGTGCCGGACACTCACCTCCCTTCGCTCTGGAGCCTCAAAAGAAATTGCAGTTTGGACACTGAATTTCATGAAGGAGCTAAAGATATGGCATGCAGGTTTCAGCAAAAGGGTTATGCACAAAGGGTCATTAATGCAGTACACAGCTCGGTGGTAAAAATGCCCAGGGTGGACCTGTTAAAATACAAAGACAAACAAAGTAATACAAATGAAACTTAATAGTTTGTTACAACATTTGGTCCTTTTTCTACAAAGATAAAAAACATAGAAAGAAACTGGAATACACTGAGGTCTGAAGCAGCACTTGAGAGAGAAGTCAGCACTCTTCCATATACTGTATATAAAAGAGGTAGAAATCTAGGAGATCATTTATTTCACTCCCTGCAACCTACAATACAAGTACAGCAGAATTGGATTCCACAACAACTCAAGGGTAATTTCCCATGTAAGCATTGCAAATTTTGCTATATCAACACCCAAAAAAAATACTTTAGCACTGTCAATACAACAAAAGAATTGGAAATCAGACAGCTCATTAATTGTTTGACTGTAGGAGTAGTGTATTTGGCCACATGCACTTGCAGTGCATTCTATGCTGGAAAAACTTCACAAATGCTCAAAGAAACATCTGACTGACATTAAACAGTGTGAAAAAGAATGCCCTCTATAAACATACTTCCATTAGTGGATTCCAACTAAGTTCACATTTTGTGGGACAGAAAGTGTATACACAGGACAGAGAGGGGGGACGTGGAAACAACATTTTTGCAAAAAGAGGAATTTTGGATTTACAAGTTAGGTGCCCTGAAAAAAACGTGCATCAATGACTCCTTTGATCTATCCCCTTTCTTAAAAATAATTTAAAGTGGTACCCTCTCAATCCCCATTTCGCAACCCTCATTTTCACATATACCATCATCCCATCCCACCATCTCTCTGCCCCCAACTGAACAATTGCACTCTGACCGATTTGCTTCGGGAAGAGGGATTCTTCCCTTTCTACTCCCTCCAGTCCTGGTTTCAGGGAAAAGGGCCCTGATTTTTTTAAATTTCTTCAACTCAAATGCACAATAACTGATTTCCTAGGCCCTCAGTCCTGGTACCTACCACAGACTGAAGGGGTTGAATCCCTTCTGGGTCTAGCTTGTCAGCCCCACGCAATCTCTGCACTTTACAAACATTTCCACTCTATAGATCCCCAACTGCCCCTAGAATATGTTATTATTGGATCCAAATGCTGCTCCTTCCAGATGACAAGGCTTTTTGAAGGTCTACCTGGATCAATCTCTACAAATACATTAAACAGGGTCATTTGCATTTGGCACAGTTTAATATTATGTACAACTTATATTATGCTCCTGCAAAACTTTACAAAATAAGCAGATTCTCTTCTCCTGCATGTAGTAGATATCAGGAAACCCTGGGATCCCTATTTCTCCTCTTATGGGACTGTCCCAAGATTCAGCCCTTCTGGAGTCTCATTAGGCAAGCACTGGACCCCCTGTTGGGACTGGATGACCTTTTCATTCCTGAGAGTTGTCTTATAGTTATTTTCCCTCCTGGTACTCCATGAATCTGGAAAGCACACCTCTCCATAGTGGTGGTGGTGGTTGCCAAATTAGTCATACTCTGACATTGGAAGGATACTAGCTCCCCCATTTTTGGAGTGGCATCGAGATATCCTACTTGCCCTCCAGCTGGAAAAGCACATAGCCACCATGCATAAAAGGTCACAGACCTACTGCACTACATGGGAGCTGCTTTACACATTATTATCTTTTATGGGGTACCTAACTTCTTATGAACCCTTCTTTCCTGCTTGACAGCCACCTCTACCATTAAATTATGAGAACTTGCACCTATCCCATTAACATGTTTTCTGGAGAGTGGATTGCAGACAGGGTGGGAGTGTTTGGGGGGGTAGTGTGGGGGGGTATTGTTATACTGTATGTGACATAGTTTCCATAGTAGATGACAGATGTCAAGTCATATGTACT
This sequence comes from Neoceratodus forsteri, assembly GCA_016271365.2. Taxonomy (NCBI): domain Eukaryota; kingdom Metazoa; phylum Chordata; order Ceratodontiformes; family Ceratodontidae; genus Neoceratodus; species Neoceratodus forsteri. The sequence goes on from CM028129.1 coordinate 468,895,988, forward strand.
TCTATTACCTGGCATTTTCCTGGCTTTAGCTTATTTATGTCAATATATTGTTTGGTTGGTTGGATCGTTTGTTATAAAAATTAATAAAGTATACTAAATTAAAAAAAAAAGAATTGAAAATAAAAAATTCAGAATTAATCTTATTGTTAGTCTGATTGAATATTTATGCTCCTTGTACGAGCATACTGTAAATATGATTATATCTGATATCATCAGTTAAAATTTTGCTTGCACTTTAGATTTTCTGAATGGATATTATTATTAAAAAATAACCCATTCTGTGCATGCTAAACTGTAATATTAGCACTACAGAAACTGCTCATGTCACTTTTTTAGAAAATTCCTTAAGGCTACAATAATAGTGAATACAAAGTACATAAAGGTACATTAATACATTTAGCCATTGGAATATAAAACTGTTGACATGTGAATTGCTCTTTTAATTCACCAGTATTAATTTTGCACTTTATGTTATCTATATATTGGGCATATGGTCACGTTTAGCATTTTTTATATGATAGACACTGCCACTTTAAGAATTTATTGTATCTAAGTGTTACTGCTGTCATGAGATGCACTAACCCCTGAAGAGGTGCACATGCATGAAACTGGTTGGGTTGCATCTATCTTGATGTGAGTACCCTGCTCTTTTGTCACAGCTTCTATATGCTTTAATAAAGCCTTGAACATTTCTGCATTTGAAACTGATGAATGGTGCTGTTCTTTTTTGCTGAGCTCCCCCTGGAGGAGGAGAGCTGTCCCATGGATGTGCAGTCCTCCTCATTCTGGTCAGCCATCCAACACCCCAGCCTCTTCCCCCCCAGTGGCCCAGCTTGATTATCTACTTGAGTACTGAGTATGGACTGTCTGGGTGTCCTAAGAACTCTCAGGAGGCCTCCTTGATTGGGGTATTCAAACTGAGGCTCAAGGCCCATGTCTTCCATCTGGACTACCTGAACTAACTGCTCTCGCCCGACCGTATGAGTTGAAGTTTATAGATACTGTATATTTAAAAAAAACTGTGATCTGAATTTTATTTTTAATTTAGTTCTTATTTCTATTATTGTTGTCATTTGTTCTGCTGTATTGTCAGGTGCCCAGAGCCTCCGGGAATGGGCACCATACAAATAAAATTTGCCTTGCCTTGCTTCACAGAGTATTCAAATTCAGGTACTCACACACCACTTTTCCACAATTTTGTATATTCCTCATTAGGAAAAAAGTTGTACAAAATAAAAAGAAGTCCCCGCAAGTCATTCACAGGTAGATGTTATTAGTCCCAAAGCCACCCCCACACCCTTGTTGGTCTCCAACTTTTCACCGCACTCCACTGTCTTCTCCAATGCAAAGTTATTCAGAAGAACAGTTGTAAAGTGGATCTGGCATGGTGTTAGATCTGATATATATTCTTTTGATGATGCCAACCCTCTTAATCTGACTTCCCCAACCCCAAAATTGCAGATATTTTAAATAGCCATTCCTGATCCTTGATTGGAAGCAAGAGTAGGAAATAATGCAGGCTCATCAGTGGTCCCCCCATTAATCTGCAGTATGCTGCCATAATTTCTGACTGTGTTTCAATTAACAGCTTGCAGCATGCCTGGGAGAGGGTAGAAGGAGTGTCATTCATGTTATGAGGGCAGTAAATAAACTAATAAATTAGTCTTCTTAACACCACTAGTGATGTTGAGACCACCCCACTCTTAGGATCATGGATAAACCATAGTTGTGCATGGTTAAACCATGGTTACACATGGTCAGAGTCCATGCTCATTCATGGTCTATCCATGATTTTAACCGGCTAGCCATGGACAACCACTCACAGTAAACGGCTCAGGAACAGACCATGTGTCATTAGCAAGCCATAGATGGAGTTATCATGTACAAAGAACAGAGCAGGGGTGACCATGGATACCCATGGACAACCTTGTTTGTCCATGAAAACATGGACATCTGTAGAGCAGTGGTACACTGTGTTTGTTTACAGTGTTGTCAAGTCACTCCTAGCCAACAGTTCAGATGCACCATGCATTCCCAGAGCTGCCTCCCTTCTTTGTAGTGTTCATAATGATGCAACAGAATCTGTTATAACTGCCTCATTGTGAGTGTTATAATACTGTAACTACCCCCAACCACAATGTGTATGATTTATCCTATAGATAGTAGCCAGGCAAAGACCTTGAGGTCTTTGTGTGGATGGCGACTGAATTCAGGGTATTATAAGGAACAGAAAATACCATGGTGACTCTGCCTATGGGGGTTCTTTTCAACAAGGTGTTTCTCCACTGGAAATATGCATAACCCACACCCTCAGTGACAGGGGATCAAATAATACAATCCTCACCCACATTTACACTTTAACATGGAAGAATATTAATAACACAACAGTGGAATGGTACTCAGCAATTGTAATAAAATTACCAAGTTTTTTGTTTGGGGGACCAAGAACAGGGCCAGAAATGGGGGCAGGCAGAGGTAAAAATTAAGCAATGATGCATGACTGGGCATGTGTCATGCTGGGATAACATCATGCCTTGGGTGGTTGGGCATGAGGCCATAGCTGAGTGCATCCAACATCCATGAAGTGACATTATCCCCATGGCACATGCCCTAGAGTGCTTTATTGCAGTTATAAAATTGCTTGCTTGTAAAAGAAAAAAAGGCAAAAAAATAATTTTTTAAAATACATTTTTAGTTGCTTTTTGAACAGGCATGATTTTGTGCTGGGATACCTTCACCATTGAAAGCCAGCACTAACCAATCAGAGCCCAGGAATTTTTCTTGCCATTTCATAATACAACATAAACAATACTGTAAAATCCCCAGTTCATTTCCCACCACCCTCTGGTACAGAGTCCCCCAATCCCTTCACTGGTGCAACAATGAACCCAACAGTCCCTCTAGGAGCTCCTAAACAGTCTGTGCATTGATGCAGCCAGGAGTTTGCAGGATGAGCGACCTTGTTGCAGTACTGTTAGGAGTTCTTTGACTGAGGATATCTCCTAAGGTTTTAGCAACAAAACTAACTCTATCTTATATGTACTTGTTATTGTATTTCATAGTCTGTCTTTTGACATAATCCTAAAGTCGTGCAGAAAGCTCAGGGGTTATATAACCATCCCTGCCAAACCCTCAACAGAATTTATTTGGTGATGGCCCAGTACTTGAAATCTTCCTTTTAATGTAGTGATGCTGGATCTTTAGAGATGTTGCCATCTGAACAGGCAGATACAAGCTATGTAAAGGTACAACAGGACCAACTTACTCCTGGTGAGGAGGAGTGCAGACCACCACCCACCTGGAAAGGAAGGTACTCACTCAGGACCTAGCTTAGACCTCTGCCAGTAAGATCCTGATGGCAGTCAGGAAGAGCATCAGCAAATTACCCTGACAGTCCTGCAGATACCTCAAGGACAACTCTCTTTCTCCACAAAACTGGAGCACAAACAAGGCCACCTCTGCTCATAGGTGCCAAAGCCCTGCGAAGGCATTTCAACCGAAATAAATCCCCAATAGAGATGCAGCACTTGAAAGTGATGCAGCTGTTCTCCACCACAGATCTAGAGTTTAAGCAAGACAGCTGCTGCTCCTGGATGACAAAGCCCTGAGAAAGCACATTCGCTGAGAGACATCCCTAAGTGAACATATGAGTCTTTTTTCCAACAGATGGCTGATGTACAGAACAGAACATGTGTGTTCTTCAATTCCTCTGATATGACTAAAAAAAACTTCTTCAGAATCCTCTCATACTCTGTCCAAGGCCTAGTTAGCTAGGAGCAGTAAACAGTTTTTCTCTTACTGGCTGAATGTTGCTACCAGTTGGCTCCACTCCAGTCTTAAGGACAAACCACAACAATGATGGCAGCTCCCCCACAGTCCTGATTAATTCTACATGTTTAAAACAGTATTCCTTGGTGTTATTTCTGTGTGCCAGATCAGTGTAGAGATGTTGCAAAGTTAAACTTCACCCAGGAAACTCGTGCTTCGCAGATTTCACACAGTTTCGAAAAAACTTCAGAACTTCGATTTGCATGGCATTTTGATGAAATTCATTGAAGTTTACCATAAAGCATGAATTTCTTGGGTGGAGCATGAAATTCATGGGTGGAATTTCACATTCTGGGGCATAATCCACGAAATGCGAGGCCAAAAATGTTGTGAAATCACTCCGTGAAATCTGCTAATTACCTCATGGAGTGAATTTTGTGGACTTCGCACGTCTCTAGATCAGTGCCTCTCAGTTCCTTCTGATATCCACTGGGACCAGGAGGCATTTGTACAGTATAGACGTGGTGTTGGAGAGATCACATGATGCCCTGGGAGGAGTAGCAGCACAGCGTTGCAGCTCCGCTAAATTGAATTGATTAAATATAGTAAATTCTGCCAAAACTCAAGTTGAATAGTTCCCTACCTTCTCTGGAATCGAGCAATTACTAAGGGGAATAGTCAAGACATTGGGGGACTTGAAGAGAAACATGAATCCGGAGCCATTGGAAGAACAAGACAAGGAAGTCGCGGTGGGGCTGGTAGCCAAAAGGCTCCGAAGAAGCACTTCACCGGAATCCGACTTGACTCAAAGTAAACCTCAAATGGCACAAGATCAGCTGCAGTAGGATATTGGCACCATTAAGACAGCTTTATTTTCCCTAATAGCTGAATTTAAAGAATGGAAGGGATCATTGTCGGGCATGGGAACCCGCATAGGGGATGCTGAAGTGAGAATATCTTCGGTGGAAGACCACCTAACAAAAATAGAAGCCGACAACGTGGAGTTAAAGAAAACAGTTAAAAAAATGATAATCAAAATAGACGACCTAGAGGGGAGGGCTAGGCATAACAATTTAGTCCTCCTAGGACTCCCAGAGGGGGATGAGGGCAGCAACTCTATTGCTTTCATGCAAAAGCTTTGTGTACGCATTGCAGGCCCTTCTCCTAATGGGCCCATATATGTAATACAGCATGCACACAGAGTGATTAGGCCTAAACCTGATCCAAATAACCCACCAAGACCAATTATATTTAAAGTTAAAACTACTTGGACAGGGATCATATTTTAAAAGCAGCAAGGAGCACAGAAAAAATAGAATGGGAGGGGAAGTGCCTGAGAATGGTTCCCGATCTTACATACAAGGTAAGACAGGATCGAGCTGCCTATTGTCCACTCCAATCCAAGCTCTGGGCTGCCAAAATACACCACAGAACGCTATGTCCAGCATGGTTAGAGGTTACTCTGCAGTCGGGTGTACAGCAATACGAATTGACGGAGCAAGCAAGGCTGATTTTGTTGTCTGGCTACCACAGCTGTTCGGAAAGGGGGACTGATCAAGATCGAAGGCAGCTGGAATCCTGGAGAAAGCAAGTACCAGTGTATAGGCTTCATGTGTGAGATGATAAGTTGGACTGAGCCCTGGAGATAAACAGTGACAATTTTGCATTTCTTTTGGTAGAAGAGTTGATTCTAAGCCCCATATTCAGAGGGGAAAAAGATTTTTAGTTAAAAAGACTGGGGGAGTTTGGGAGGAGAATCGAAGACTCCACTTTTCTGATTTAATTTTCTGGACTTTAAAGTTTGTTTATCCCACTCCATCACTATATAAAAATGTACATTGATTTAAAATAGGGAAAAGAAGTAAACTGCTGCCACTGTGTGGCTGCAAAGGATTATTGCAGTCTTTATTATTACTAGTAGCATTGTATTTAAAGCCTAAAATGAGGCATTTGGGTTTCAGATAAGGAAGAGCTATTGTGAACCATTAACAGATAGTTTTAAGGAAAAGTGCTATAATTATGGATCACGAATTATAGATTTGGACGCTGTTTATAGTTATAGTTTGAGAAAGAGTGGAGATGGCTCTGAAAGTGTTAGTTCTCTAGAGTTAATAGAAATACTTATTTCATGACAGAGGGTTTTAGGGAGTAAGATAATTAGCAAGGTTTGCAAAAGTAGGGGAGGTACAGATTTATAGGGGAGATAGTGTTGGTGTGGCAGAATTGCTTGGGCACCACTTTTGGTGCGTAACAGAACATAGTGGGGCTGCTCCTCACGGGGCATGACGGATAAAACATTAGGGAGTGGGCATTTGGCTTGGGTAGTTAGTCAGTGGAGAAGAGAGAAAAGGGGTTGGGGAAAAGGAGGGGGTGGAGAAAGGGATATCGGCAGGATTTTCATTTATTAAAAGTTTTAGCACCTTTCAGGACGCATAAGCAGATCACAATTAATGTAATGGACATTTATGTTTTGGAAATATCGGGAGTTGGAGAGTAATATCATGGAATATTAAAGGGGGAAAGACAATTCAAAAGATATAATATATTACGTCATCTTAACAGGTATCCACCTCACATTGTTATGCTACAGGAGACACATGTAAGCGTAGGGAACTTGAGTCAATTTCATAAATCATGGGTGGGACAGGTGTATGGGGCAGGTAACAATCCCAGAAGGGCAGGAGTAGATATTTTAATCCACAAAAGTGTGCCTTTTAAGGAAATCAAGATATGGCAGGACCCTGAGGGGAGATTCATTTTTGTGCATGGGCATTTAGCGGGAATGGAGGTAATGTTAGGTTCTATCTATGGCCCGAATCAGGACACCCCTGTTTTTTTTTCACCACTAGCAACCATAATAGCCTCAGTTCCTAATGCTCCATGCCTCCTCGGAGGAGACTGGAACTTAGTCTATGCCAACGATCTGGATAGATCGTATAGTAGACGAGCAGGTCTCTCACCTGCACAGAAAGCACTCCAAGAATTGATGACAGAGTCTGGTCTTTCGGACCCTTGGAGACTTAGAAATCCACAGGTGCATGAATATACTTTTTATCCAGCACCGCATAAGGTGCTCTCAAGGATACATTTTTTCCTTATTAGCTCTTTTGCTTTATCAAGGGTAGAAGATGCTGGGATTTCTCCTAGGGTCCTTTCGGATCATTCACCGATCTGGCTGAGGGCGGGATTTATTCCATATAGGAAGATCTCCAGGTCATGGTCTTTAAATACCCAATTGTTGTTAGATGAGAAGCGAGTAGAACTGATAAGAGACTTAATAAAAATTTCATGGGAGACTAATTATGCATCCATCCAAGCAATAGATGTGTTATGGGGAGCCCTTAAAGCTATGTGGAGGGGGGAGCTAATATGACTGGCCACAGTTAGGAAACATCAAAAGACAAAGGAAGTCAAGGGGTGGTTAGAACAAATAAAGGTTTTAGAAAAATATCTGTGCTTGTCCTCAGAAGATCGGGTTTGGGGAGAGCTTCAATCACTTAGAGCGAAGAATGCCTCTCATATGTTAAATCTTAACTTACAGGCTAATGCTAAATGGAAAGCCACATATCTTGGACAGGGGGAGAAAGCAGGGAAGCTATTTGCAAACAGACTTAAACAGCAGAGAGAGGCAAGGTGGGTGTCGACATTAGAAGATAAAAACACAGAACAGTTGACCTCTGACCCGTCAGTAATTTCCAAGATTTTTAGGGATTATTATCAAGGTCTGTATACAGCTCCAGACTTACCTGGAGATTACTTAAATAAGTTGGAGGAATTTTTACAGGATGTGATGTTACCAAAGTTAAATATAGAACAACACAACTGCTTGGTAGGCAGTATCAGTATGCAAGAAATCCTAGCTGCAACTGATAGACTACTGGTGGACAAAGCCCCAGGCCCTGACGGTTTTCCTCCCACCTTCTATAAAACATTTAGAAAGAAATTAGCTCCATATTTACAGGAATTATTTAATTATTTATTTTCGGCCACAATAAAAGAGCCCTCTATATTCGAAGCCAGAATAGTGGTCTTGCCAAAACCTGGGAATGTCCCCTCTAGTCCAGATAACTATAGACCTTTTTCGTTACTGAATATAGAGGTCAAGTTGTTGGCAAATATTCTGTCATTTCGATTAAAACAGATATGGGACATCTTGATTGGACCTGAACAGGCAGATTTCGTCTCGGGTAGACATTCTAGTGACCTCTTCTGAAAAATTTGTCATCTGATGTCCTTGGGAGCCCAATGCTGTTATGGTGCTGGTCTCCCTGGACGCGGAAAAAGCTTTTGACAGAGTCAATTGGAAATTTTTATTTGACCTTTTGCCTCAATATGGCATACCTTCTGATTTTATTCGATGGGTGGAGATTCTTTATCGTTCCCCATCAGCAAGAGTGCTTTGTAATGGGATTATTTCCGATAGCTGCAAGTTGACTAGAGGTTCAAGACAGGGGTGTCCCTTATCCCGTATGTTGTTTAATTTATATATTGAGCCATTGGCCCTGAAAATGAAGGTGGTTAAATCCATCAGAGGAATAAGAATAGGTGCAGAGGAATATAAAATTTCAATGTTTGCAGATGATATTCTTTTACATCTATCCTCTTGGCACCTATCTTTGCAGTCTGCCATGGATATCATACAGGATTTTAGTGCCCTATCAGGATATAAACTTGAACTCAAATAAAACATCAGTATTAGCTCTAACTTCATCATGTACAAAGGTCATGTTAGAGGAACTAGGATTGTGCTGGGCCCCTAGGTCAGTTACTTTTTTAGGTATAGAACTCCCAAAGGACATGGGTAAATTAAAAACTCTAAATTTAGATCCGGTAATCTCGCAAATGCAACATGACCTGAAGAGATGGCAACAATTACCTCTGTCTCTCTGGGGAAGGGTCAACATCCTTAAAATGGTTATCTTTCCTCGGCTGATGTATCCTTTATCCATGTTAAATTTGGCTCTCCCTCAGAGATGGTTTAAAATGGTGGACTCTATATGGTCCGATTTTTTATGGCAGGGAAAGAGGCCTAGAAGAGCCCTTCAGAAACTAAAAAGACCGAAGGAGCTGGGAGGTCTCAGTATTCCCAATCTTTTTCTTTATTATCTGGTCTTTCAGGGGAGTAAATATTTTCATTGGCAGGAACCACAAAATAACAGTATACCTAATTTAGCCTGGCTACAGATAGAGAGACACTTACCTTCCACTTATAAGGTATCTCTAGCCTCCTTGTTGTTTACCCAGGGTAGGAAAATACCACAGAATTGGTGGAATACACCCTTGGCATGGTCAATGAAAGCTCATGCTCAACTGTGTAATTGCTTTAAACTGGATTGTTTCCATGACCTAGGGCAACCAATATTTAATAACTTAAATCTAACATTAGGAGGTAGAGTTATTACTCAGGCATTCAGGGAAGACTGGCATGTGATGAAGTTATCAGAAATAATGACAGAGAATTAATTTATTTCACCCTCTGAGTTTAAACAAACTTTCCAGCTTTCAACACTATCTGTATTTAAATATATTTAGATTAAACAATGTGTATGTAAGACCCTGAATAAATTCCCATGGTATTCGAAGGCAGATATAGTTTTCACAGAGATGTCAGAATTAGCTACTCGACCTCGACCTATATCTAATTTATACAGAAAATTGGTTTCTATGGCCGAACTCACTTTTAGGACGACAGCTATGTATTGGCAGATGGCTGCTAATCTTTCATATGATTCAGCCTAGTGGGAATCAATATGTAAGTAATAATACCCGATAGGGTGGATGTTATTGGGATATAACGGACCGCCCAGGGGCGTAATGAGGCCCGACGCCACAGGCGGAGGGCCTTATAGCCCCTGGAAGGTCCGTTATATCCCATAATGCCCAGCCTGGAGGGTATTATTACACTTAGATAATGTACTATAGGTGTAATGTTTTGGAAACATATATAACAATAAATATTTGTATATAGAAATGATATAAAAAAACCAAAAAAGTAACTTGTAGTAAAGTAATCCCTGCAGTAGTGGAATGACCACAGGGGGGCGCTGCCGTGTTTGTATGTGTGCCATGAGCTTCTGCTGGTTGCTTTCTTTTTACACACAGTGAGATAGGAGAGCTGCTTCTTGAGCTTGTCGTCTCGATTTGTGTCTGTCTTGTTCGTTAGTCAGACATGGAAAGAGATGCAACGTCTTTATTTTATTTTATTTCGTATTGCCTGGTTATGGGTATTTTAAAATAGGTACCTTTTTTTTCATTTTGCTGCTGTTTGAAATGTGGCGCCATGCAACTCTGGAGCTCACTGTAGAAGCATCTTGACAGGGAGTGTGGCTGCGCTGAGTAAGGACATTTAAGTTATTTAGAAGGAAAAAAAAATGTTTAGTATTGCTGTACATTTCCTTTGGAGTGTAGAGCGACACTGCGACAGAGTGTAGAGAAGTCAGTTTGAGTAAGCGAGCAGGAGAAAAATGGCAGGTGGCAGGTTTCGATTTCAGGGTGCCCAATGATAGCGTTAGTCATAAGGCAGTACCAAGTGGAACTTGTTTTTTAGCGGGCGTTGTTAAGAAATAACGGCCCGGGTGGGAGGCTGTTTCAGCCAATCAGGATGCCAGTTTTACTTTCCCCATTATCTAAGGTCTAATAACTATAAGTTCCTGTAACAGGATAGGCTCCGGCTAGTTAGATTTAACATTCTTCTTTGTATTACCCCGGTTAAGAGGAATCTTATGGAAAAACAACATTCTTCAGCTTGCCTGAAATGCCAACAAGATTTGGGCATGCTCAGCCACATGATCTGGGCTTGTGCTAAAATCCAAGGTTTTTGGCGTCAGGTAAAAGACTTCTGTAGCCCATTGTTTGGAGAAAGTAATTATTTTACTATTGAGACATGTGTGCTGGGCCACCTCTCAGCGGCTATTTCAGGCAAATTTAAATATTATTTAACATTAATTTCAGCTGTGGCATTGCTCCTTATAATGAGGTACTGTGTTAAAGATACTCCACCACCTTTTTGGGAGTGGATTCAATAACTGTATGTTGCTATCAGTGCAGAAAGAGTGATTGCTATACAGTACCATTCTCTTCGCTCTTTTAGTAAGAGATGGGAGCAATTCACATCTTTTATAGCTGACAGGTGGGAGGCAGTACAGAATGGTCAACGCTTCAACTCTTCCTGATGTAGTAGGTGGATATTAAAATAGTATGGTTAATTAAATGGATTGTATTAGTTGATATTATGATCATTTTTTCAGTCATGGAGTCCTGAAGGGTACTCGATTGATAAATGGAGGGAGGTTGGGAGGTGGGTTTGCCTAGTCCATTTTTTTAGTAACATAGACCATAGTAAGGATGGGAGGAAGGTGGAATAGTTTTAGTTTTTAAGTTTCAGTTGTACTATTATTGACATTGAAAGGCTCAATGTTTCTGTATGAGTACTGTATGTCTTTAATTTTGTGTGTCTAATAAAGTTTATTAAATTGCAAAAAAAAAAAAAGAAGTTGTGTTGGAAGTTCATATAGTTGACTCCTGGCTGAGTCCAAGCTCTGGCAGCTGGACATGGCTCACTGGCCACAAAAGCTCATAGGACTTGTCATTTCCAATGTGGTATGTTGTGTCCTCTGATGCCTCCCAGTCCCGGCTGCATGCCTGTGGGGCCAGGAGAGCATAACTTCTTACGGGGCTACAGCCAGAAGGTTCAATGATGTACTGGTGTGTTGACAGAGTGCTGTGTGTGGTTGTGTGTGCTCCTCAGCCCCAGCTGTCAATCTCCATGGGGCCAGAAAAGTAGACAGACACTGTAAAGCTCACCAGCAACTCAAGAATGGGTGCGCTCAATGCTAGAAGGATTCTGGCTGTATTGGTGCTCTTGCAGCCCCATGGTACTGATGTATAATTCATGAGGCTGGGAAGTTGAAGGATTGGTGTAGCTCACTGGCCACTGAAGGAAGAGCATGTTCAGCCATGAAAAGTGGCAGCAAGTCTGAGTCTGTACCTTGGTCCCACTGCAGCAGTCAAGGAGAGGGGACTGCAGGAACTGTGACAGCGATTCCATTTCAGCTTTAGAGAAACAGCAGAAGGTGCTCCCAGGACACAGCTTGAAGGCCAGCCCCTTTATGAGAGGGGATTACATACCTAATATATCTCCATTATATTTTTAAAGTACTTTGGCCCATAAATGAAAAAGCCCTGACTGAGCCATCATATAGTTTCTATTAGACACTACCCTTGTTGTACAGTAGCTTCTACTGCTTCATGCTGTTATTGATCAGCACACACACACATTGGAGGTTGCCAGCAGCTATCACTATGCTTGTGGTGATTGTTTATTTTATGATTGACTGGCTGGCAAAATAAGAGAAGCAGTGTACTGATAAAAATTCATGAAAAAACAGAGTAAATTGATTTTTATGTGTTCTTATTTCAGTTTCTTGGATAGTTCAAAATCCACACCATCCATACTCTGCTAGATAGCTCAGCTTTGAGTAGGTTAAGCTTATCCAGGGTAGATCTGCTCCAGGGAAAGTGTAGGATAGTTTTTGGCCTATCTAAAATTAATTATTCAGTGGCCTATGCAGCCAGTATGATGTAAAACTTGGGCAACTGTGTTAGTTGGTTTTGGCCATTCACACTCTCTATTCCAGAGGAATTGTCACCCTGTAGGGGTACCAAAGGAAAGGAAAGGAACCTTCTAAGAGGGGTTCCACCCCTAGAGTTGTCGCAGGACGATTCCCTTGGCTAAAGGTACCTTAGGAAGTATCCCCAAAAAGAAAAGTAGTACTGTAGTAGGAAAGCAAGTTAGCAATTAGTAGCGGTGAGGCATAGTAGCACATTAGGCACCAGGCAGCTTGATAACGTAATAAGATGTGCAGGTTAGTAATGGCATGAGTACGATGGATTGTGCTGGAGATTAAGGGGGGGCCTCCTAAGGAGGGAGAGAGAATGGCAAGTAGGGACACCATCCACCTCCATCCAACAGTGGAAACTACCTAAAGGAACTAGGGAACACCAACTACTGCTGACTAACGTTTATGACCTGAGTCATGAAGGAGAGAAAAAACCCTTTGAGGAGGAAATCTCGGGGATCCAAGACCTAGGTTGCCTTCTTTCCAGGATTGGGCTGTTTTGTTTAGTGATGGCTCTGCTACTGCAATTTAGAAACCCAATTAAGGGGGTAGAAAATATTCCAATTTGGAGGAAAGCTCTTGCTCATTCCCTCTAATGGGAATACAGTGGAAGATTGCAAGAGTGCTGTGCAACATCAGGGGCAACTAAGGCAAGAGGAGGAGAGCAACAACTGCTGAGGCACTCACCTGGCCTACCCACCCTAAAAACAAACCAGGTAAACCAGAGGCAGTCATAGGGAGAATGCAGTGAAGGTGCCTTGCTAGTAGAATACTAGAGCCAAAGGAGATCACTGTAACCACCTTTCATTGCTAGTCTTAAATTCTATACCAGGAGCTGCCATCAAGTCTTGAATGGCTAAAGCCAGGCCCAGAGCAAGGACATTCCCAGCTGTGGGCCAGGTGAGAAGGACCCCACCCCAAGTCAGGCACGCTCAAGATGTGGACTTCATAGGTGCAGAGCGAGATCGTCGGCTGCAGGGAGGCCCTGTGCTGTGGAATGGTTATGGCTGGCATACCCCAGAAAACAATTGAGGAGGAGCTGAATGAAGCATTGAGTGCTGAGATCCTCACATCCATCATACAGGGTAGTAGCGAACATTCAGCAAATGAACTGCATAATCAATGAGTGAACCTGCATGTAGGTCAATAGGCAGAGTAAGCAAATGGTTAGACCTGCACAGAGGTTGAAGGAGCAGCAAATATGAATAGTGGGGCAAGCCAGCCAGGCCATCAAGGAAGCCAATGAAAGGTGACAAAATACTAAGAGGATTTTAGTAGCAAAAGCAGGATTTGAACATGCGTTAGTATGCCACATGGGGCCATGGCTCCTCAACAACACCTCCAGTCCCATCCATAGGAAATACAAGAAAGTGATGAGAAGTTGCCATGACCCACATGCAGATATTAAAACTAGTTTACAGCATCAGCGGTAGCTTAGCTGACCTCCAGAGTATAATAGCAGTGTGCAAACGTAATAGAGCAGCATCAGTATTGAGTAATTATGAGTTATAGGGGTAGTAATTTGAATGAACATAGACTGTATGGAGGCAACGCTCTGAAAGTAGCAAACTGGCTAAGCAGTGAAGTGAAAACAGCAGTGTAACCCCCCTGCAAATGGGGGTTCCCAAAAGACTTCCAGGAGCTTGCTTGAATGCTCCAAGCCTGAATGGTGTTTGGCATTTAAGCCATTTATCAGTGAGTGTTTTTAGAGCCTCTGGTACTGTCTCTTTAAGAGCTGTCTGCTTGCAGACATAATTAGTTTGTATGGGGGGACTGTGTGCTTCTCTGAGTACCACTCGAGCTGCTGCCAATTCACTTAATTTTTGCAGTCACTAGGAGTGCAAGGGAACCTATCTGAAAGATGTAACTGTTTGCCAGAAATTATTTAGAGTAATAATGAAATTACAGTTTGTCTAACCTGCTTTCTTTGCAGTCAGAACTGTGTCTGCTAATTCCCCATTCTAGTTTTGAACTGCTGAACTGGACCAATCAGTGTGGGGTAAGCTAGCTCTAAATGGTGCCTTGGACGAATCAGAACTTGGACTCATAATCTGAGCCAGCCACAAGAGGATTGTATGGGCAGTGACTCTGGGAGATGTAGTTTAGACTTCAGTGCCTTTTGGACCAACAGCAGCAGTCTATTGTGAGTGACAGCCAATCCAGTCAAGAACTGGGAGGAACTCAAAGGAAGTGCCCGGTTTTGTCGGTTGGAGTTTCAGTTGAGCTTTGGCAGTGAAGAAGGAAGGAGCCCTGTGCTTTTCAGTGTGCAGTTTAGTCAAAAACGTGTGTAAGGCCCAGAGTTCCGGTCTGCAGCTTGTGTAACAGCTTGTTAGGACTGAATCTGTCCTGTGAAAAGAATCAAAGGATCTCTGAAGAGAAACCAGGCTCACCCTGTAGAAGACTGGAAGAATTGCTGAAAATTGCACTCGGTCTGTCAGGAACTGAATCTGCTGTGTGTTCTCCTGGGTATTGTGCAGTAATTGCGATCGGATACAGATGCAGCCTGCCTGGTATAGTGCTTTCTTTTATATGGATGTGTGAAGAGGTTTGTGTACCTCAAGTGAGCCCTGCTGACATTGAAGGACCCTATCTTATTTGGAGGTCGTGAGTACTAATTCAGGGTCGCTCCCTGTTGAATTGCCACATTAAATCCAAATGGAATTACTGTACTGCTGACTGTTTAATTCTCCTTTCTCTGTGTGAAAGGGCCCCCTACCAGCTGCCACGGTTTGGACTAGCCACTAGGGCTTGGGTACCTAGGACAGTAACTGATAGGGATAGGGCCTGTGCACAGAGCCATAGGTAGATTATTAGAGTGATAAGCTAATTAACCTGATTTCCCCTGTCCTTGTTATATCCCTAAATAAATCAGAGCTGCTTGTTTCAGCAAAGTTATACTGCCTGAGGTATTTGTCTATGTTAAAGTACTGTACTGTGATTGTTGCACTGTATCTCATTTCACAGGAGGTCCCAGTGCCGGAACCAGACCTGGGGGTAAGTGTATACTGTGAAGGTAATTCTGATATATTGTGTGGGGCCACTAGTGGGAAGAAAGGGGGGTTGCAGTGTCCCAGAGGGCTGTGACCAAGTTAGTTTAACTATTGCAAACCCTGACCTCTGGGTGGAGGCACCCGCCATTGGATCCAGGCCCCTCAACCTGTTAGTGGCAAATCAGGCAGGGGTAGTAGCCCCTAGGATAGCGCCATCTAGGGGTTACAGCAGCAATGAAGTACATGGTATAAATTCAGGAAGCAGGATTGATCTGCATGGGCTAGGGTTCAGAGTGAGCCTGAACCAGGTGAAACAATTAAGGCGCATAGCATGGACAGCAGCAGCAGGGAAGCAGCTTGAGCTGAAACACACAGATAATGATTGCAGTTGCATTGTGAGTAAATGGGAACAAGTAGCATGAGCTCTGGAGTAGCAAAAATACAAGGAGTTTAGAAACAGAAGCTCCACAAAAAGAATGCAAAACAAAAGACACAAAAAAACAGAAGAACAGGGAACAAGCAACACAAAGAAACACACAGCCGGAGGCAAGAAATACAAACCAAATACAGGAGAACAGAAACAGCCATCCAGTAAAAACAAGCAGAGGGCAAAACACAGCAAGGCGGGGGGGGGGAGCAAACCCCAGCAGCTGCGGAGAACAGACCGACAGAGCCTCCGGCTGCGTAGAAAAAGTGCTTGAGAGAGAGAGGTTCAGAGGAACTGCTTATGTAGCACAGGAAGAGGGAGTAGCTAGCTGCTTGTCCACTGAACCACAGGCATAGCCTTCCAATTATGGCATCTGGGGTCTGGCTGGACTCTCCCACCTCAGTTGCTTCTAGCCCTCCACCCTCTCTCCATCCTTCCAAACAGAGATCACAGTGAAGAAAAAAAAATCCTAGCATTGTGCTACTAGCAAACACAATCTTTTAATACACCCCCTTAAAATCATCTTTTGAAAAAATGTATTCTCTCCTAACCCTTAGTCCACAGTTTGGGTGGTGTGCACTGTAGTCTGAAACCTGGGCTAACTAGCTGGATCCCCACTCCCTAATCCAAATTACACCAAACACTAGGTTGTGCAGTCATCTTGTGACTGTATTAGCACATGGTATGAACAACTAGGAAGGTGACAGAGTTGCCTGCATCATTGCTGTCACTCAGCAGGTGGACTAGTCATCCATGACACTGACCAATTTGGTCCCGCCTCCTTCTGGTTGCATGCACCCCAGTTAATACAGGCATATGATGATTTTATTGGCTGATCCTTCCTCCATTTCATGTTAGCAAGGTGGAACTTGACTAGCTAGCCTGGATCCCAAAAAAAATCATGAATTGGGAGGTCAGGAGGGAAGCAACCTCTTAAAAGAGGATATTTTGGAGCTTTGGGGGTGGCTAGGTAAAAGTCTTTTACAAAAGAATGGCATGGGCCCCTAAAACAATGCCTGGAGCTACCAGAGTTTTATTTTCACTAATAGCCTTATCTGGGAAGATTGGAGAAAGTGTGGAGAGTGAAAAATTGCAGGGTTGGGAAAATTCTACTAGACTACCAGGGAAGGTCTGGCATCAGTTTACACTTTCTGACAGGGATTGGTTGAGGGAGTTGAACCACTTGACTATTGGGAGGGTTTGGCATCAGTTTGCATTTTACGACAGGGAGCTAGGGGTAGTGTCCACTAGATTACAAGAGAGGGTTTGGCATATGATTGATGTATTTATGGGGAATGGCATAGTAGGGGAGAATTTAAGACAGCCAGAGCTTTTTATTAGAGATTGAGTAAGGGTGAGGCAATGGTGGAGGGTCTGCATTAATGCATGGAGGCATTGCACAAAGCTGATATTAATGGCAGCATAATAGCATGCAGCCCCTTTGTGCTCTTCATGCCATATATGATTATTAGCGTGCCAGCCACTGAATATGCTCCATGAAGAGAAGGCACCATCCTTTTTTGGGATGCAATATCCCATTTTGTTCCTGTTTGGCTGTTGCCAACAGGATGCCATGGTAGCACCTTGCATTTGCACATTTGCACAGTGCGAACAAGGCCTGATATTCATTCAGGCAGTGTGTAATTGACAGGCTGCACTGCATGTATGAATATGACACCCTGATGGGAATATACTTTTTTGTGTGCAGTGCTATATTTTGAGCAACACATATTGCAGTGTTTGAATACCAGGGTCCATATGGTTGGAGAAGTATTTGGATTTTTTGGGAATCTCCAGGTCTTCATATCACCTTTATTAAGATCCATTTCAATACTCTACATATTATAGATATGGTAGTTTGGTATCAGAGATTCTTCATGCCCTCACATGTATGCATTCATAATGGAAATGATAAAAAAAGGACTTGCATAATTTTTCTTCTTTGGCTGTGAACAGATTGGTACAGAAAGGCAGTACTTGCTTTCGCTGTCCACCTCTGCAGGTGAACATATTGATGTGGTCGACAACATAAGGTATCTTGGAGTTAATACACTTGTCTCGAGTATGCAGACTACAGACGGCATCTGGTTAAATAAATATGCAGATGACTGCAAACTAGGATGTGTAATGAATGATATAAAGTCTGTAGCTGCACTGCAGGCCAACTTGAATAAACTATGTAATTGAGCAGTGGACAACAAAATGAAGTTTAATGAACTTAAATGTAAAGTCATGCATATTGGGAGGAATAACAATAAGGCTAGCTATGTGATGAATAATATACAGCTGACTGTTACTTCAGAAGAAAAAGATTTAGGTGTTATAATATCAGATAACCTAAAATTTAACAATCATACTAATAGAACAGTCATAAAATGTTATAGTATATTGGGATGTATCCATAAACACATAAAAAGTAGAAAACCAGAGGTAATTCTTCCCCTTTATGCTGGCCTTGTACGACTGCACCTGGATTACTGTACACCCTTTTGTACTCCTACATCAATTGGCTGTCAAAAAATGATTGAAAGAGTACAATGCAAGGCTACCAGGAAATTAGAGAATATGGATAATAAGGTTTATGATGATAGGTTAAGATCACTTCAGCTATATTCTTTAGAATATAGATCCCTACATGGTGATTTAATCTACTGTATGTTTTCAAAGCTTTTCAGACAGAAGCTATGTTGGAAACTATCTGCCTAGAAAAACAAACTGTATATAATAACACAAGATCGCACAGTCTCAAGCTAAAAACCTCTATATGTAGAACAACGAAACGGAAGAGATGTTTTACTCAAAGGATACCACCTATTTGGAATTCTCTTCCAAGAGATATTGTTATGAGTGATAATGTTGAACAATTTAAAAAACGGTTGGATTTCCTTATGGGTAACAAGAAATACTGTTACCATCATTAAATATTACCAGTGGTGTGTTCCTCATGGGATTTGCCTTCTGAACTCGTATCCATCTATGAATCTTATTTGGATCAAGACCTATCTCTAAAAACCCAGGTTGATCATGTAGCTAAAGTGCTGCATTAAAAAATTGGCCTACTCTATTGCCTAGTTACCATGCTTGTCCTAGAGTCTAAACTTGCTATTGCTAACAGCGTCTTGCTTCCCACACTGTTATGTGATGCCCCCTGTGACACTCTTTCAGGAACTCAGAGTTCAACAGGCTCCAGGTCTTATACAATAGAATCTATAGATTGCATCTGGTGATCCCCCTTGTGAACATCACTGTGAAGTCCTCTCCTCCCTTCAATGGCCCTCCTTAGATGGGAGACTCAGTTCTCCCTGATTTGCCTCACAATGAAGCTGACTAAAGTCTATACCCCTCAGCCTTATTGGCATCTTGACCCCCAAACCTGATAGGAGCACACTCCGGTCATCCGCGTCTGGACTGGAGGGTCTAGTTTCAGCTGCTGCTGTTAGGTGGATGGAGTTTTACAGCCCGTGGGTCGCTGAGTCCCTTAACACTCCTCCAATTGAGCCCTTGCCCAGCCTTTAAGAGCACTGTTGGTTTGTTCTTCCGAGGAAGGGGAAGGTAGCATTTTACTTCTTGGGCTGTAATACTGAACTAAGGGTGACTACCTGGGCTGGCCTGTGACCAGAAGGGAATCTGGTGGGGTGCAGATCAGTGAATGCGTGCCCAAGGATTCCTAGGGCTTTCTGTGGGGGGTGCTAATCGTTCTCTCATCAGGATCCTTTATTTGCTGGCTGTGGCTTGCTGAGTTTAGCCTTTGGGGATGGTATTTCGGGTTAAAGTTCTGGAGTGACACTGAAAGGAGGAGAATGGAAGAAGAAATTGGACCTGATTACCTGGGGACTGTTCTGGCGGCTCAGTCGTTTACAAGAATTTTATTATCTGACTGGTGAGGTAGTGAGAGTACCTCTAGACAATTTGAACTATCAAGGAACTGTTCTAGCAGCTCATCTGTTTAAAAGAACTTTATTATTTGACTGTTGAGGCAGTGAGAGTACCACATAACAGCTGAATCTTTTTTTGTATATTTAACACTGACTCACAACATTATTGTTTGACTGTGTTTTTATTTCATTGTTGTTATAAGTTATGGGAGGTATATGATTGTTGTTATAAGTTATGGGAGGTATATGGTTTGTATTTTTATATAGTTATTGATTGTCTTAGTTATATTATAGTATATTTATTTATTTGATTGATAATTATATTAGTTGATTGGTATGGATTAAGTTATATAGCGTGGGATTGTTATTATTGGTTTATAATGTGCTGGGGTAGCCAAATGATGGTCAGGCAGTATCCCCCCCCCCAAGACTCAGGGAACTGCGCCCTTTTGATTGCCCCTATCTTCGGGTGGAGGTTTATAAGTGCTGTCAATCTTTCGGGATTATTAGGAGGAGTAGGAAGGGCTTGGGAACTGGGCATGGTGGAGAAACGGAAAGGGGGTGACGGATTTTGGGTGGTGGGAACCAGGCAATGCCCTGGGGTGAAATGGTGCCAGGACAGGAGTAGTCCCTGTCTTGTTCCCATGCCCAAGGGCCCAGCAGTTAATGCCGGTCAGAAGTCGAGGTCTTCTTCAGCATCACATCCAACTTGGGCAGTGTTATGTAATGCCAGGTCCATCAAAAGCAAGACAGCTATTATAGCTGATCTTGTTGAAATGGTGGATCTGGCATGCATCACTGAGACCTGGCTGGATGAAAATACAGGCCCAATTTTGGCTTCTGCAGTTCCAGTTGGGTTCTTGGTGATTCACCGCCCGAGGTTGGATAGTAGGGGTGGGGGTGTAGCCATCTTTTTTCAGACCAAACTGAGCCTTGTGGAGGTTCCAGTAGGAATTGCTTGATCCTTTGAATGTATCATGGGAGAGGGTGTAGGTTGCAGGATACTCCTCATTTATCGTCCACCAGGTGATGGGGGTTTATTCCTGCAGGAGTTTGCGGACTTCATTATTGACACAGTATTAGAATCTCCCAGATGGATTATTCTGGGGGACTTTAATGCCTGGGTTGACGATGAACTCTCACAGTTTGGTCAAAATCTCCTCCAGCTAATGGCAATGCTGGGCCTCACACAGGTTGTTACCTCCTCTACCCATATAAAAGGTCACTCACTGGATCTATTGTTCCTCCTGGGGAAGAGATTTCTGACTTGGGGGTGGAACCAGTCAGATGGTCTGACCATCACACCATAGGGCTCTGTTTTGGGCCCCCCCCAAGTAGACCTACCCCTTTGGAGATGATCCGGTACCGCCCTTTAAGGGGAGTTACCCCAGATGGTCTGTTGGCGGTGCTTGACCTATCGAGATTGCTGAGTGGAAGCACGAGTCTGGGAGGTCTAGTACTAGCCTATAATAAGGCAGTGGGAGATGCCTGAGACTTGATTGCTCCTGTTCAGGTTCGACCACTTACTCTTCGCCCAAAGAACCCTTGGTATGATGGGTCCTTGAAGGAGTTGAGGCGAGTTGGTCGAAGGCTGGAGAAAGCATGGCGGAAATCTGGCCTTGATGCTGACAGGCTTAGATTGATGGAGCATTATGAGAGCTATCAATCAGAAATCTCCCATAAGAAGGCAGAGTTCCTGTCCAGGGAGATTTCTGCAGCACAAAATCAACCAACTCCACTTTTTCGAACTGTTGACAGATTGTGTAATCCAATCTGTCTTCAGTCTGGAAGAGCATTTTCACAAAGTAAGTGTGATAAGCTAGCTTGGTTTTTCACTGATAAGGTTGCCAGCATCAGGGCCAGAATTGGCCCTGCTCCCTCTATGAGGGGTTGCGATGGTCAATGGGAGGTGGTGAGCACCCGATCTGTCTGGACCAATTTCAGCTGACCGGAATTCATGGACATAGTGAAGATCGGCAGACCTTGCGCCCAACCTGTTGTAGTTTGGATCCGGGCCCTACTCTCCTATTACTGGGTTGTGTAGATGCTAGCTGCCTGATCCTAGCTGAAATTGTATGGAGATCCTTGGAGATGGGTGTCTTTCCTGACCCCTAAAGGAGGCGGTTACTCAACCACTCCTTAAAAAGCCCTCCTTGGATCCTGATGATTCAGCTAACTACCGACCTATCTCTAACCTTCCTTTTGTGGGGAAGGTTATTAAGAAGGTGGTTGCGTTGCAGCTGGATGATCACCTTGTGACTCACAATGTCTATGAAGTTCTTCATTCTGGTTTTAGGAAGGGGCATAGCACCTAAACGGCCTTTGTTCGGGTACTTAATGACCTCCTAATGGTGAGAGATCGAAAGGCTTGTACCATCTTGGTCCTTCTCGATCTCTCAGCAGTTTTTGACACTGTGGACCATGGCGTGCTTTGGAGACTCAGTGGTTCCTTTGTGGACTGTCAGGTACAGTCCTCGAATGGTTTCAATCTTTCCTTGTAGATAGGTCTCAGAGGATAGTCACTGGAATTTATTCCGCTGATGCCCTCCCCCTATCCTGCAGGGTGCCGCAGGGCTCCATATTGGCACCCATGTTGTTTGCAGTGTATATGCTGCCATTGGGAGATATCATCAGATGATACAGCTTGAGTTTTCACTGCTATGCAGATGATACTCAGCTTTATATGTCCTTTGTGCCCGGACAGGTTGATGCTCTTTCTATGCTAAATAGTTGCCTCTCCGAGATCAAAGACTGGATGAATTTGAGCTGGCTGAGATTGAATCTGGATAAGACTGAGGTGTTGGTTGTGGATCCAGGTCACCTGGGGGTGGGTTCTGAAGCTGGGCATATGTCAAGCCTGTGGCTTGATGGCATCCAGCTCACTACCTCAGACCAGGTGCGAAATCTGGGAGTTATTTTTGACGACGGTCTGACCCTGAAATTTCAGGTGTCAGCCGTGGTTAAATCCTCATTTTACCATCTGAGGAATATCACTCGGGTGAAACACCTGGTTCCTCTGGGTGACCTTCCAACATTGGTCCATGCCTTCATTACCACCCATCTTGACTATTGCAATGCCCTCTACCTAGAGCTACCTGGGGTTGATATCTGCCACCTGCAGCTAGTGCAGAACGCTGTGGCCAGGCTGTTGACTGGCACTTCTAAGGCCAGTCATATTACGCCTGTGCTACATGAACTGCACTGGCTGCCAGTTCAGTGGCGGATCATCTTTAAGGTAGGCTTGCTTACCTTTAAGGCCCTACATGAACAGGGACCCAACTACCTGAAAGATCTCCTGACTCCCTACTCCCCCCAGTCGTCCTCTCCAATCCACCGATGAGGGATTGCTAGAGGTTCCCAGGGTTCATTTGAAAACTTCTGGGGCTCGCTCTTTTTCATTTGCAGCACTGACATAGATACATAGATACATAGACAGTGTCGGCAGATAAGGGCCTATGGCCCACCCAGTCTGCCCATTTGAGCTTGTAAATTCAGTTTGTTTTCCTAGAAGTCTGTTGCCCCTTACCCCTGACCTCTAGAATTCCTTTATGTCTATCCCATGCATTCTTAAATCCCGTGATTGTTTCAGCCCCCACCACTTCCTCTGGCAGGGTGTTCCACTTGTCCACCACCCGTTCTGTGAAGAAATTCTTTCTCATGTTCCTCTGAATCGTCCTCCCTCCAACTTCATCCCATGCCCTCTAGTCCTGGAACATCTTTTCACTTAAAATAGTGTTTTCCTGCACCCTGTTCCTCCTGTAAGATACTTGTATGTCTCTATCATATCCCCTCTCCCTCCTCTCCTCCAGGAGTACACGTTCAGTTCCTTCAACCTGTCTTCATAGGACTTGTGATGCAATCCATGCACCATCTTTGTTGCCCTCCTCTGAACCTTCTCTACCCTGTCTATGTCCTACGTGGTATGGTCTCCAGAACTGTACACTGTACTCCAGGAGGGGGCCTCACTAGTGTCTTGTATAGTGGAATTATGACCTCCCTTTTCCTGCTGGTGATGCCTATACATCCAGCATCCTATTTGCTTTACCTGCTGCCTTGTCACACTGTTTCCCTACCTTGAGGTCATCAGAGGTGACAACCCCAAGACCCCTTTCCTGCTTGGTGCATGCTATATCCTCACCCCCAACTGATATATTGTGCCAGGGTTTTTGTGCCCCATATGCATTATCTTGCACTTCTTTGCATTGAATTTCAACTGCCAAACCCCTGACCATTCTTCAAGTTTCTGCAGGTTGCTTCTCATTCTGTCTACACCCTCTGGTGTGTCTACTCTGTTACAGAGCTTTGTGTCATCAGCGAACAGTGAAATTCTGCCTTCTAGGTCCTGCGCAATGTCACTGATGAAGATGTTGAATAGGACTGGTCCCAGCACTGATCCCTGTGGTACCCCCCTGGTCACTGTTCCCTCTGTGGGTGACAGCCATTTACCACCACCCTCTGTGTCCTGCCACCCAGCCAGTTACCTACCACCACACTACTGTCCTGCCCACCCATATTCCCCAGTTTGTGTAATAGTCTTCTATGTGGCACAGTGTCAAAGGCCTTGCTGAAATCCAGATAGGCCATGTCCACTGCCCTCCCTGATCCACCTCCTAGTCACCCAGTCAAAAATTCAATGAGGTTGGTCTGACATGGCCTCCCCTGGTGAAACCATGCTGCCTTGGGTCCTGTAGTCCATTGACAACCAGATGTTCCACCAATCTCCCTTCAGTAGTGCTTCATGATCTTCCCCACTGCAGGGTGAGGCTGACTGGTCTGTGAGTTCCCTGCTTCCTCTTTGTTCCCACTTTTGTATAAGGGGACTACATCTGCTGTCCTCAGTCTTTGGGTACCTCCCTGTTTCCAGTGATCGTAAACAGGATAGCCAGAGGTTCAGCCACCACCTCTCTAGTTCTTTAAGGACCCTGGGGTGCACTCCATCTGGCCCCATTGCTTTATCAACTCTTATTACTTCCAGTTCCTTCAGGACCCTTTCTCGTGTAAAGGACTTGTGTCCATTTCTGCACCATTCTCACCCTTGTACTCCCTTCAGACCCATTACTCTCTTCCTCTTCAGTAAAGACTGAGCAGAAACACCTGTTCAATATGTCAGCTTTACTGTTGTCATCCTCCACGCAGCCCCCATCCTCCCCCTTCAGTCTCACTATCCCTCCCTTTGTCTTTCTTTTTTCACTTATGTACCTGTAAAAGGTTTTGTCCCCTCTACCCACTGATTTTGCAATGTGTTCTTCTGTCTGAGCTTTGGCTTCCCTTACTGACCTCCCTGCCTCTCTTTGCTTCTCCTGGTACTTCTCCCTATCCCCTGACCCTGTGGAACTCTCTACCTTGCCGGTTAAGAGAATGCCTGACCATCAATAGTTTTAAAACTATGCTGAAAACGTATTTATTTTCTCAGGCTTACCTAGATTAATTTATATATTTATGCTTGATGTTTTAAATGATTGTACAGTGCCTTGGTTTTGAAAGGCACTTAACAAATAAAAAGTGATTGATTGAGTGATCCAACTGCAACTTAGTAGAAGTCCCTAGGGTAACTTCTTCTGCAGGCAAACGTTCCTTTGCCTATGCAGCACGTTACCACTGGAACCTGCTCCCTGCTGAACTGCACAATAGCTACTCCCTCGCAGGTTTTAAAAAACAGCCTAAACACTCTTCTTCTTGAAAAATGCCTATGTTTCTGCTACTGTTAAGTATAGGACCTAACTGCTTGCTACCCACCATTAACTGATTGTCCTGTACTCACTCCTTCTTCTCTCTAACCTTGTCTTTGCCTCTGTTATCCCCTCTACCTTCACGTGATACCTAGTCCTTGCATGGTGCTTCAGATGTTTCTTCTCTGGATGCACTTGATGTTATGTGATGTGATGTATGGTATCCTTATGTAACTTAGGTAACCCATGTAACCTAATGCTGCATTGGCATGCTACCTGTAGCTAATTAATGCTATAGTATATCTTAACATATTAATTTTTGTTATTCATTTCTACAATGTGCCATTGTCATGAGAATCGGAAAGTGTGTTTGTTTCTTGAACTGTAACTATCACTGGTCCTTATATCGAATTGCTGCATGTAATTAACTCTGGGTCAGCCCTGAAAAAGGGATCTTTGGTTCCAGTGGGCTCACACGGTTACCAACATTTTAAATAAATAAAAATACTGATCTGTACTACTGTATTTATAATTCATTGAAAACTGCTTATCTGGGAGATACTCTCTCAAAGATGTATTTAGATCAAATATGGCCTGTTGTGTAATTAGTGGTTATAATGAAGTAATTTCAAGGGCCATTGCAATATTTACCCACAAAGCACAAATGAAGAGAGCAGCTTTGGTTGATTGATCGAGTGACTGATTTGTGTATTATATATCACAATTATGTATTATACATTTATAGCTTCTGCATTTCTGTAGTATAATGCACTGTAATATTGTTGAAGTGATTAGTAATTTTTTCATATTATGCGCATGCTTTCCATGCATTTTAATTTCTATTGTAATTTTTTGTCTTTTATGAGCGAAAGCAAAATAAAGTTTGGTTGACAGCTACAGTACATTAGTAAATAAGCAACTGCACTGTAGAAATACATATGCAAAAAAGTAATCCTGGCACCTTGCTCAGTGTCAATAATGTTGACTCAGTACCTGACATCTGCTTTTGGTGTTATCAGTGCAAAGTATTTTTGGTCTGCTGCTCCAACATCTACACTTCTTCCATCTCTGCACACTCTCCTTCACATATGAATTCTGTAGTATAGTACTTCCATTTGGGGCAGCTAGCCAATATACCATCATTGTAAGTCCCTGGGCTTAGTAATCTTCAGAGTGAAACTACCAACTTCCTCTCTCTGTGCCAATCTGGCTTCTGACTCTAGCCTTAAGGGGATGGACCAGGAGCACATACTGCTGCCTGTGACGCTCTGCCCCTTGCTTATGGTGAATGTATGATATTAGTATTATAAATACATGGTCTGTGTATGACATTTCAGTGTGTGAGGAATTTGGCCTGTAATTTAAAGGTGTCAGTGGCTGAGAACTACAGGATGTAATTAAACTGACCAGGAGAACCATTTAATTGATTTCCTTGCAAAATGACATTTTATTACCTTTTTTAGGACCTGCTCAGGCTTTTGAAGTTACGAACATACGAACATATGAAATTTGCCCGCAGATAAAGGCCTAGAGGTGTATCAAGTCTGCTCAAATGTGCAGCTAGCACCCCTTATTCTGCAGCTGCCCCTTCCTTCCACTCTTCCCCTTCATTGACCCTCCTCCTTGTCCTGTTCCATCCCCTTTTGAAGCAGTCCACTGTTCTGCTGGATACCACTTCTGCAGGTAACGCATTCCACCCAGCCACCACCCTCTCTATAAAAAAGTGTCTCCTCATCTCCCTCCTGCACCTTCCTCCCTCCAGTCTCATATCATGGTCCCTGGTGTCCCTCCCCTCCCTTACTTTGAACAGCCCATCTGTACCTGTCTTGTTTATTCCTTTCATGTACTTAAAGGTTTCAATCATGACCCCCATCCCTCCTCTCCTCCAGTGAGTACATGTTCAACTCCCTTAGCCTCCTCTCGTATGATAAGTCCCCCTGCCCCTTGATCATCTTTGTTGCCCTGTGCTGCACCACCTCCAGTAACTTAATGTCCCTCTTCAGATATGGGCGCCAGTACCGCATGCAGTACTCCAGATGTGGTCTAACTAATTACCTATACAGTGGCAGAATCACCTCCTCCCTCCTCGAGGATATACCCCTTACAATACAACCCAGCATTTTGTTGGTTTTTGCAGCTGACTTCCTACATTGTGCCAAGTTGTTCATTGACCCTGTAATGAGCACCCCCAGATCCTTCTCCTTCTTCTTCTCCAGATCCTTCTCCTCCTCTGTCTGGGCTAGCTGCACTCCCCCCAGCTGGTAACTCCTCCTTGGGTTCTTCATCCCAAAATGCAGCACCTTGCACTTTTTGGCATTAATCCCCAGTTGGCAGGTGTCTGACCAGGTTTCAAGCTTTGACAGATCATCCTGCAACCCCTGCCATCCCCCTAGGTCATCCACCACTGCTCCCACCTTGGTATCATCAGCAAACAGACTGATCTTGCTCTTGATGTCCAATGATATGTCTGCAATGAATATCCCAAACAACACTGGTCCCAACACCTAGCCCTGTGGAACACCCCTCATCACTACCCTCAGGTGTGAATGAAGTTGAAACCAAATGTGACTTTATGACATCAGAAAAAGGACGTCATTAGGCTGATTTCTTTTGGCATTTTAACACCTAGGTGCCAGTGTGGGATTATTAAATTCAAAGAGAAATGTTTAATTAAAGACTGTCATATTTGGGAAATGACTTGGAGATACTTATGTCAGAGTATTACAATCTAAGGGAGGATCCTGCTGACCTCATCCAAAAGGGGGTGAGAGAAGACAGAGTTATACATGTAACATTGTAGATGAAGTAACATTATCATCTTGGGCTCTGAAGATACAAAGTTCTCTCTAACTAAAATCAGCACTTACAATGGTAATACTTAGATAGCAAAGATCTAAAGTATTGAGGTAGGAGTTTTGTTCTGTAATTTTCCCATTTTCTTTTGTGACTGTGAGCTCATGCTATTTGTTCTGGATTTTATTTTACTCATTTTACAATTTTTAGTAAACATTTTCTTTAAAATACTGCCTGTGTCTCCTCAGTCATTTTTGCATGGCATTGTTGAACTGATATTAAGTCTGACAGCTGTAAGAGCTTGCATGCTGTTACTAAACTGGAAAAAGGTAAGAACATCATAGGTCTCTTATAGAGTTAAAAAGGGTTCATTTTGGATACCTGATTAGGTGCACCTGGCGAAGGATTGTACAGCATTCCCTGAAGAGGTTATGCATCCAAGCCTGTTAATTGGGTATGCTAGCATAAGGTTCACAGTTTGAATCCCTCTAGGACTTAAGACCAAAGGTGATTCAGACCCAAAGTAGACAGAAGGGTTACCCTGTCTGTTACCTGTTCACACTATTGAACTCTGAGGTTGGCATTGTGGGAGCAGAGGGCCTGACCTGCGGAGTGCATTTGTGACAGATTTGGTTGGCAGCAGTGTGATTTAAAGTAATTGGTAACACAGGCTTTAACAGTTCAGTGGGTCAGCTTAATACTGTACAGCTCACTTGCAAAATAAGGCAGTGATTTATTTAAAAAAAAAGGAAACAGAATCATATAATGTTGCTTACAGACAAAGTTCCTACCTGTTTTATTTTTTTATAAAGTGCAAGTTAGAGTAGCCGTAGTTAGGGAAGAAGATGGCTTCTAACTACAGCGGGTACACTGCAGACTACTTGAGGTAGTTGTGCCAGAACAGAGGAGTCCAGTATGAGGAGAAAGCCAACAAGCAGAACCTCATAGATGCCCTGATGGCAGCAGATGCCCAGAGCATCATGTCACAGTCTATGACTGTAAAGGACCAAACCTTTGGCATGGAGGGGCCAGTGTCCAGTACAGTGTCCTGCTCTGGTGAGGAGGATAGCAGGGCCAGTGTAAGCCAAGGGCCACAGCAGCAGGGGAAGGTCACCAGTATTCTTGAGCCAGAAGTGATCACGCTGCAGATTGAGTTGCACAGAATGAAGCTGGAGTTCCAGAGGGAAGAACAACAACTTCAGAGAGCAGCAGAGGAGAAGAGGGAGTGAGAACATTGAGAAGCTGAGCGAGAACAGCAAGAGGCAGAGCGTGAACAGTGAGAGGCTGACCGTGAAGAGCATGATCGCCAGAGGCAACATGAACTGGAGGAGCTATGACTCCAACCACTGGCACAAGAGCAGATAAGTGACTTGGGTTTAACTGGAACTACAGAACTAGGTTACAAATAAAATTCCAAATTGATAGCCAAATTTAAAGAGGGGGAGTATGTGGATATCTTTTTATATTCCTTTGAAAAGTTTGTATTCAAGAAAATATTCTTAGAGGGTCCTGGAGCTTCCAGCTATCCCTGCTACTTACTGGGAAAGCTTGGGATGCATTGGGTCAAATGGAAAATGAGGACAGTAATGATTACAGCAAACTTAAAGCTGCACTTTTAAAAAAGTATGAATTAACTGCAGAAGCATAGCGAGCTAAATTCCATGAGCTCAGGAGAAGCCCTGACATGAGCTAAGAGGAGCTGACCATGAAACAATGTCAGTTTTTAAAACATTGGTGGGAAGGAATTGAAGCAAACTCTGTAAATAAAATTGAAAATGCTGTATTGTTAGAGCAGTTTTTTGGAGCATGCCCAGCATAGCTGAAAACCTGGCTGGAGGACCGAGATCCAAAAACAGTGCAACAAGCTGCTGAACTCTTGGACCGCTATGCCAAGAGCAGACCTGCTCTGAGAGCAAATGGGACAGGGGTGGCAGTGCAGAAAGGGAAGAGCACACCTTCAGTGCAGCTAAAACCCTGATTGCCTCCACTGAAACAAGTTAGCCCAAGGTTTCAAAGAAAATATTTTTCTGAGAAAATAAACAAATGTTGGGTTTGTAAAGAAACTGGGCATATTGCCAGACAGTGTCCTAAAAGGACAAGCAATATGCAAAGTGGTGCTAGAAAAGAAGTGAATTGTTTGTGTGTCCCTGAAAGCATGCCTGTAAACATGAGGGAACACATTTCACAGATTTCATAGATTTCATAGATTCATTCAAGCAAATAGACTTGCGTCCTTAGAGCTTGCCTTTTAGTTCCAAATTTTAAAATCTATTTGTCATTTCCCTTAAATGCAGATCCAAGGTATCTTTAAAGTGTTTCATACTCTTGCTATTAACAATGGTTGCTGGTATGGCATTCCAAGGAGTAACCACCTTTTGACTATACCAATGCCATCTTGCATTATGTGTCCATGTAGATCATATCAGTTGTTTATTGTGTCTACTACTACCATGCTCATCTGTCCTAGGGTAAATTCCTATCTCAGTTCGACAGTTAATATCACCCATAACCCTATACAATAGACACATGTCCCCCCTAAACCTCCTATAACACAGTGAATAGAGGTTAAAGGAAGTCAGTCTATCTGAATATGGTTTAGTTGTATAGATCTGGTAAATCTCCTCTGAACAGACTGTAGCTTAATAATGTCTTCCCTGTTTTGTGTGGACCACATCTGAATGGCATACTCCAAATGGGGTCTCACCAGCGCCATAAAAAGTGGAGTTAATATTTTTGCATCCCTACTTGCAATATATCTTAAAATGCAATTCAAGTTTTGATTAGCTTTTTTTCATCTGAGTCCTGCAGTGGGTGCTAAACTTGAAACCCGAACTGGTTGTAATACCCAAATCTCTTTCTTCATTAGTTACTGTAAGTGGTGAATTTACAAGTTTATAAATATTGTGTTTGTTTGAGTTGCCCATATGCATTACCTTGCATTTTGAAGCATTCAAAACTAACTTATAAGCCTCGGTCCAATCAGAATTGCCATCTATAATGTTCTGCAATTCCATCGCTCCTTCCTGATTGTTCATGACTGCCCCCACCCTACAATTATCAGCAAACATGTATAACCATACCCTTGGATTGTTTGCTTGAAGGGAGGCTATATATATATATATATATATATATATATAGATACTAAATAAACTAGGTCCCAAAACGGAACCCTGGGTTACGCCACTAGTAACAGGAGACCAATCTGAAAATTTACCTTTGATGGACACCCTTTGTTGTCTTCCCTGCAACCATGCTGAAACCCAGTTGCAGATATTAGAATTCAGGTTGATCTCTTCCAACAGGTTTAGTAATTCCATATGAGGCAATTTGTCAAATGCCTCCGCGAAATCCATATACACCAGATCAACTGAGTTTCCGTTGTCCAATTCTCTGCTGACATTTTCATAGAATGCCAGCAGATTTGTCTGGCAAGACCTGGATTTAGTGAACCCATGCTGTAATGGGTCCACCAAACCATTAACCTCCAGATGGTTTATAATTAAATCTTTAATTACACCTTCCAAGACCTTTCCTATCAGTGAAGTCAAACTCACTGATCTAAAATTTTCTGGCCCAGACCTAGTCCCTTTTTTTAATATGGGCACCACTGTAGCTATTTTCCAATCCTGGGGTCCTTTCCTAGATCCAGAGAGGTCTGAAAAACATACGGTAAGTGGAGGGGCAAAAACAGCTGCAAATTCCCTTAATACCCTGGGATGCATGTCATTAGGACCAGGAGATTTACTGATATCTAATTTTGAAAGTCTATCGTGAATATCTTCAACCTTAATAATAACATGTCCAAGACCCAAACTTTATTTCCCCCTATGTGTTCTTTGAATGCCAATGTTGAAAACTGAACAAAAATATCTGTTTTGAATGTCAGCCATCTCTTCAGGGGTGGTTATCTGTCCCATATTATTTAAAAAAGGACCTATCATACTGATTCATTTCCTCTTACTATTTATATATGAATAAAAGGATTTTTTGCAATCTTTTACTTTGTCTGGAAGTGTTAGTTCAAATTACCCTTTTGCTTTCCTGATTTTTATTTTGGTCTGTTTGAGACTTTCTCTGTAGGATTTGTAATTTAAAAGTGTGCTATGACTTTTATACTTTTTAAACAGTCTATTTTTTCTATTTATCATTTTTTTGATGGAACTATTCATCCAAGCAGGTTTGTTCCTCTTGGAACTATCATGAATATATTTATATGGTATATATTTTTAATAAGTTGTTTCATCCTAGAGATCAATGAATTCCACATGTCTTGGACAGACATACCATGTAAATCTCTTTCCCAGTCCCAGCAAGCAAGCTCCCTATTGATACTAATAAAATCAGCTCTACCAAAATTCTATTTAGCTGTTATACCTGGTATATTTTTGATGCATGGTTCAGCAATGTTGAAATGAATGGAAGAGTGATCACTATTTCCTAATGGACTTTTTATTAACACATTACTAACTGAATTACCCATATTAGTAAGAACCAAATCCAAAATATTTGACCCCCTACTACTCTATGTACCAGCTGTTCCAGTCCCATCTGTTCAAACATCTCAAGATACCTCTTATTTATGTTGCCATTAGCCTGCAATCTTTTCCAGTCAATGCCAGGCAGATTAAAATCACTCACCAAAAATATTCTATCCACAGGATCCAATTTACCCATTACATTAAGTATTTCGATGTCATCCATTAGGGCGATGGAGGGTGCTCTATACAGTAACCCTAAGATAATTTTGGTGCCTTTGTGTGGAAACTGTATTTCTTCACATTTAATAGATTTGTGTATAAAGATATTATACCCCCTTCCTTCCTATAAGTTCTAGATTTTGAGAACAAATTATAACCTGGGACTTTTTCCCCATATGTCCTTACCATCCCACCATGTTTCCGTAATCATGGCCAGATGTATGTTCTGTGTGTGTAAGAGTAAGCTGAGTTCATCAAATTTTCACACAAGGCTCCTTGCATTAATGAGTACTGCATTCCATTCTGTGGGTTTTATGGAAACAGAGTTTGTGTCTAGATGACTATTGAGTTCCCTTACCAAGTCCCCCCCCCCCACCTAGTTTAAATTAAATGTTATTACTTCATTCAATTTTTTGGCCAAGATCCTTGTACCTGAATGACTTAAATGTAGACCATCAGGCTTAAACAATACCTTTCTGTTAAAAGTCACAGAATTATCCATAAATCCTATGTTTTCAGTTTTACAAAATTGCCTCAACCATAAATTAATTTCAGAAATTATCCCATTTTTATATGACTGATGCTCGTAAGTTGGTAAAATACTAGAGATTATTATCTCCCCATTTCTTTCTTTAATCTTATTAATTATGGTTTTAAATTCTGCATGAATATTCTTCATCCTGCTTCTACCCACATCATTAGTACCCATATGTAAAATCATAAGAGGACTTTCTGTATTTTCAAGAAGCCCCTCCATCATTATAGAGACATCATGGAGTCTAGCTCCTGGTAATGTACTAACTGTGGCACATTCTTTGCATCCCCAACATACTGCTGTATCTATCCCCCTGATAATGGAATTGCCAATCGCCACTATGTCCCTATTAACTGTATCCTTTTTTATGTTTGTTTGCATGCATGTGCAAGAAACATAGTGCCATCATCCAAGGTTTTTGGAGGTGTGGCAGCCCTCTTCCAATTCAGTCAGTGTGTTTGCAGGCATGGCCGCAGTTCTCCAATGGCTGCTGGAGCTGTCTATGACAGCAGTCGAAAATTCAGTGGAGTACAATTGAAAGGGGGAGCTACACTTTAGTGAGCAGTGATAAGATATCACCTGCTCATGCGTGCTCCCCCTACACATACACACACATACATACTGCGTGCTTGCCCTACCCATGCACACACTCCGTATAACCGATGGGGGTGCCCAACCCCCATTGGCCAAAGGTGTCCCCCAAACAGAGTTCCACATGCCACACTGGGTGCCCACCCCAGCATGGCTACACATCGTATAGCTGATGGGGTGCCCAGTCCCCTCGGCTCCCACTGTCCCCCAGAGTACAGGGTGCCACACTGGGCGCCACCCCAGCATGGAAACAGATGCTATCGATGACGGGTGCCCAATCCCCTGTCGGCTCCATGCTCCAAACAGCCTCTTGTGCCATGCTGGGAGCCCACCCCAGCTGTGAGCAAAGTCCTCGCTGGTCGTCCTTGAAAAAACCCTGAAACAGAAAAATGGTCCCTCGCTGTCTCTGCCCCACCTGCACCCACCCACTCTGCACCCTGCCTTGGCCACCTCCTCTCCCATACTTACCTCCGGACTCTGGCGCGCGCCTTTCGTGACCGGGAACACGTCGCACCCCTTCAAAGCTGACCGTGAGCTGAGGACATGCCAGTAAGCTGTATAATGGGATAGATAGGGTTTTTTCAACTTTGCTGCATATCTCAGACATTTTTGGGAATTTTTGCACCAAATTTTCAACATGGGGTTTTTGGGACCCTTTCTCATGAATGCTCTCACTGTAATGGCGCTAATCGGGCCTGAAGGGTGATTTCGCAGTCACTGCGTGAAATCACCTTTTGGGATGGAGTAATGGAACAACACTGCCACTGTTCATAAGATGGGCTCTCAAAAAGCCTATTTTGAAAATTTGGTGGAAAAATTCCTAAAAATGACTGTTTTACGAGCTTGCGTTGCACCGTTCCTTCACACGCTCATAAGTTCACGAATTTTCAATATTTTCACTCCAGATTTTCAGCATTGCCATTTTACCACACCTCCTTATGAGCAGTAAAGTTGTCATTTTTCACATCTTTCCCAAAACGTGTTTCCGCCCATGTAGCGCACAATGGCGCAGTCGGTGTGCGAAATCAATGTATGGGACACATTAAGAAAATCACAGTGACACTGTTAATGAGCAGAGGTCTTAAAATGGCTATGTTGAAAATTTGGTGAAAAAATTCATAAAAATGACTGTTTTACGAGTGTGTGTTGCACGGTTCCTACTTATGCTTGTAAGTTTGCGAATTTTCAATATTTTCACTCCAGATTTTCAACATTGCCATCTTATTACACTTCCTTATGAACAGTACAGCTGTCATTTTTCACATGTTGCCCAAAATGTGCTTCCGCACATGTAGTGCACAATGGTGCAGTCAGTGTGCAAAAACAATGTTTGGGACAGATTAAGAAAATCACAGTTACACTATTCATGAGCAGAGGTCTTAAAATGGCTATGTTGAAAATTTGGTGACAAAAGTCCATAAAATAACTATGTTAGAGTGAGCATTGCGCAGTTTCCACGCACCCTCGTAAGTTCATGACTTTGTAATATTTTCAGTCCAGATTTTCACCAGTGGCATTTTTCCACACTTCCTTATGAACAGTACAGCTGTCATTTTTCACAATATGGCCGAAATGCGTTTTCACACTTTCAGAGCAGAGATGCATGGTCGCTGTGGGAAATCATTGTTCGGGACAGATAAAGAAAATCACAGTGACACTGTTCATGATCGGAGGTCCCAAAATGCCTGTGTTGACAATCTGCTGTAAAAAATCCCCAAACTAATTACATTACGGGTGTGCATTGCACAGTTTCTATGCATGCTCGTGACTTCACCAGTTTTTTAATATTTCTACAGCAGATTTGCAACATTGCTATTTTTTACACCTCCCCACGAACAGTACAGCTGTCATTTTTCACATCCTGTTCGGAATGTGTTTTTGCACCTGTGGTGCTAATTGTCGTAGTCGCTGTGCATAAGCAGCTTTCCGCTAACAAACTGATATTGCCACTGTTCATGAGGTGGGGGTCACAAAAAACATGTTGAAAATTTGGAGTGAAAATACCAATGAATGCCTGAGGTGTTGGGTTTACTAACCTAACGCCCACCTTATGAGAGAATGACAGGCATCAGGGGTGTGACTTGGGATTCTTGCCTGTAATGCTCATACCATTCCACACCCTGCAGCCAGTGAGAGGAATCGAGGTATGCCTTGGACTCTTCGGCCCCAAAGTTCACCCCATTCTCCTATAGTGCACCCATCTCACCGTATTTCCTGATGGAATGGGGTGCGCATAAGGGCCAAAGACCCCAAGGCACACCGTGACACTTGTCAGTGTCTGCAGGGTAGGGTGTGGTGAAATGGCATGGCCATTATGCCTGATGACCCAAAGGCACACCCCAATGCCTGTCACTCTCTGCAGGGTGGTGGTGAGGTTGTCTTCAGTTCAATACTTCACTGCCATTTGTATTATGCAGCTCTTTAACTTCTACACTACCTATGCCAATACCAGCAAGCAAACATTCGGCATTGACAAATGCTTGTTTTAATGAGCTCAGCATTTGCCTGTCTGTGAACTTCTACATTTGAAGCAATATCCTCAGTTTGTAGTTTTAAGTCATATGCCCCCTGTGTGTCCTCATTATCAACAGGTAAACTTCCAAATTTATTGGTTAACTGGAGGGGAGATATCAATACAAAATCTTGATTATGGTCACTTACAGGTGCATATAATCCCATAGTAGCAACCACAGTGTCCACATCTTCCATTCTATCAGCTAAGTCGACCCGTTCTTTATCATTTTATTCCTGAGGGCTGTGACTAACATTACAGACCATTTCATCTATATAATTCTCCAGCTTCTCAATCTCCTTCTGGGTCTCCAGACTTTTAAGTAATTGCTGGATCTTCCCCTGAAAGGTAGCAACTAGGAGGTATTTGTTGCATTTAAACTCATGGGATACTGCTTCCTCAGTAAACATTCTACATTCTGTACATGATTTTTTACCTTTACCCCATTTAGATCTTCCTGGTGCCATTTTGCACCTCAGCTAAAATAGGTCCTTCACAGCCTGCACAGTTTATTGCCATAGGTGCTTCCCCACCAGTCCACCGACATCCACAGTAGACACAGTAGACACGCAACACGTGTGTCTCTATGCGTGCCTCCACATGCGAGACGCGCACCACTCAGCTCACTCTGCTCACTGACTGGAGAAAATTTTATGGGTGGTAAAACCCGGAAGTCTACCCCAGGACCGCTCTTGCACTACAAGCTAAACAGTCCTTAAAAAGAAATTAACTAGGCTACAAATAGACCTATACACCGGGTCCTATTAGTAAGCCCTCCCAAACTGTTAAAATATAATATTGAGCATTTGCTGCAGAACTGTAGCTCAGTCACTCATGGACTGGACTACAGAATCTCTCTTAGTGGTTCCAGTCAATACCAGGGCTCCCACAGTACAATGTCAGTTAAAATAAATGATGACTCACTAAAATTACAGTATACACAGTGGCCCAGATATTCAAACTGCACCCAAAAGGTGCGCAACAGCAGGAGCAAGCGCAAGCCCACTGCGCCCATGCGCAAGAAGCACAATATTCAAAAACTACGCAGGTCAAGATGCGCCTGCGGCACATGACTGAATATCGTGCCACCTGCACCATAGTGCAACCAGGGATGTGCAGTTGCGCAGTCCAGATGCGCCATAGCGCAACCAGGAATGCTCAGTGGAGCAGTTCAGATGCACCATAGTGCAACCAGGGATGCTCAGTGGAGCAGGGCAGTAGTGCAACAGCACAACCAGAGATGCACAGGGACAAGATGAAGGAGCCCACCACCCATGCCACAGATGGGCAGAGGAGCACACAGCAGAACAGACATCGCCCCCCCACGCCCCATGCACTGCACAACCAGTGGAGAGACAGAAAACCACTGACCCATGGATACCAGCAACAAACCCACAGCCAGGGCATGGTGCCCCAGCACTCCCCCTGGCAAGCTGTGACCAGCACACAAGGAGGGCCATCCACCCTGTGCCACACCATCCCACCAATGCAGAGCACACCCTGCACCATGATCCCCAGACATCCTGCCCAAGAGCAGCGTCCACCAGTGCAGGACACCCCATGCATGCCAACACCCCCACTGTGACAATGCAACCCTGTGCACCACAGAACCATGCAAGGCAGCCCCACCATGAGCACCTGTCAGTGGGTGGCAGCACACAGCGATGCAACGACTGCATACACAGTGCCACCACACACGTCCCCCCCCCCAGGTACAGCTGAGAGACTAACCAT
Organism: Neoceratodus forsteri; assembly: GCA_016271365.2. Taxonomy (NCBI): domain Eukaryota; kingdom Metazoa; phylum Chordata; order Ceratodontiformes; family Ceratodontidae; genus Neoceratodus; species Neoceratodus forsteri. Next base: position 468,934,197 of record CM028129.1, read on the forward strand.
GTGTCGGCACACGAGGTACCCCACACATGACAGGGCATCCCCCCACACAGCTCACCACCAGTGGTACAGCACCCTGCACACCCTCCCAAGGACACACCTCGACCCAGCACTGGCCACAACAGCCAGCACAGACACCCACAGTGGTGCATGGAAGCATGCACCACACAGGATGCAACACAGTGCATGAACAAACACCCACCCATACCCAAGGGCACAACAACACAGGGACACAGTAGTGGAGCAACCAAGCCCCCAGCATGTGGCCATGGAAACCGTGTACACATGGCCAGCACCCCTCAATGACGCAGGAGTGCCAGCCACCCTGCGCAGGCACTGTGGAGCTGTACACCACCAGCATGCACCCGGAGCACAAGTGACAGACAGTGGTGCACATCCCCTGTGACACACACAAGTGACAGCATGGAGGTGGGACAACAACAGCAGAGGCCACAGTCTCACCTGAGGCAGACGTGCACCACACCAGTGACAGGAGGCAACCTGGCATTGTGCCGGGTACAGTAGCCACCACTGACATGCCAGTGGACCGTGCAGGTCACAGACATGCAAGGGTGTCAGCTGCACAGACCATGGACGGTCTGACAGGTGCGCCATGGACACAGAGCATGCACTGTGGACCACTGCACACAGTCATCCAGTGCACAGAGAACAACAGACACACACCACAGACAGTGACTGATAGCCACTCCCACACTATACTCACTTCCCCATGGACACACACACGCACATGACTGCACTACCCCTGACGCCAGGTACACCACTGAAGCTGAGCACCTATAGCCCGCTGCAAATCAGAGACCACCACAGTAGGCATATCAAAGGAAATGTATTTAAAAACAGCAAACAAAACTATATACAACTATTTACAAAGGTGTGGGGGGAGGGCCACAAACAAGGTGGGGGTGGGGAAGGGGAAAGGGGTGAACAAACAGCAGAGGGAAGGAGGGGTGTAATGGTGTGTCCAGGGGGTAGGGGAAATCAGGGGCATCGCTAAGCTCAGTGGGAGCCCCGCTCACCGCTCTGGCTTCTCCTCCCGCCATGACGCCGTCTGACACCCAGCTTGTCGATACGTTCCAGTATCTCCAGTGACGCCCTGGCAACCTGGAGGATCTCCTGCAGTGCCACTCTGATGTCATGCAGCTGCCGTCCACCTAAGACAAGGGAGCAGAGTCAATAGGTGTGAATGCACAGCCCCCATGCAGCTCCTGAGCGTCTACATGGGTCAGCGGTGGTGGGCTTGTCCACTGAGGGTGATACCATGGACATAGAGGAGGTCCACCTCCACAGGTGTCCGAGGGTCAGGGCAACAGTGGGCCCACCTGGCTGTCTGGACTGATGTTGGTGGAGCAAGTGCGGAGGAGGCCCTACCCGTGTCCTAGCATGCCAGCGTCCATGATGCCATCATGTTGAGACTTGGACTGGTGCCGGATCCGTCACTGATGATGATGGAGCTCACTTCATGGACAGTGATACTTGTGGGCAGCAGGATGGCAACACAGCATGTGACAGCATGGATATGGCCATGGGTGGTGCCGACGTGGAGGCCTGTGTGATATCACAGTCCCAGCCTGTGCCTGTCTGCACCAGTGGGGCAGCACTGGTGTGTGTCCAGGACAGTGGGGCTGTTGCGGCCACTGCAGCAGCATGTTGAGCCCTGGAGAGCGGCAGCCGGAAGGGCAGTGTCAGCAGTTGGCTAATGGCCATGGGGGAACAGTGTCGGGGGACGGCGTCAGTGCACCACCTGTGGACATGCCCAGGTCTGGCCCTGGTGTTCAGCACCCACCCTCAAGGGGTGCTGCCCATCAGGGCTGCGAACACCATGAGGACAGCATGCCGATCAGGCAGATGACCTCTTAGAAGAGCACATCTGCATACTCCAAGAATCAGTCGATCAGCAGTTGCGGCTTGTGACGGCGGTGGATGCACTCAGTGAGGCTCTGCGCCAGGCAGAGGAGCAGCGCAGCAGGGACATCGGTCTGCTCCTGGCAGGGATGGACTGGATGCGGGAGGATGTGACCGCTGCCATTGACAGGCTGACACAGACAATCACAGCTGCCATGTCCACAGTGGGCACACAGTTATTTGCCCATGCGTCGCAGACACCGCACAGTGCAATGTCCACCACCCGTTCCTGGCGTCATGCAACACCCTCCTTGTCGACATCGGGTTCAGCTGTGGGCATCCCAAGTACGCCTGGCACAGGCATGTTCAGTGTGCTGCAGACCCCTGTGCGAGCAAGGTCGTGTTCATGCAGTGGAACCCCTGGGGGACCGTCAGTGCTACCCCATGAGGCCATTGGTCAGCCTGTCACTGCTGGCGGGTCTCAGCGGGGCCGCCCATGCATCCTTGGTGACTGTGTCACTGTGGCACATGACTTGCCTGTCTCCCACCATGGCTACTGTCTGATGCTGCCCTGTGTGCATTGTGTTGTTCAATGTGCAATGCACAGGTGGGGTACCCGGCCCTGCACACACACACACACACACACGTTCCATCTGCACACCCTCCTGGCTGCTGTCTGCTGTGGTGTGTGCATGATGATGCCTGCGTTCCGCTGTCTGCCACTGTGCAATGGTGCCCAGCATCTGACACATGCACAATGACAGGCACTGGGCGTGGTGGTCTGTGGACGTGTGTGTGGCTAGGGGTGGCGGTTGGGGTCAGCATGCCTCCTACCCTTTGTGCATGTCTTGTGGGGTGTGTGTGTGAGAGAGTGTGTGTGTGTGTGTGTGTGTGACCGCATGCCGTGTTAGACCTTGTCCATCCCTGATGGCATGTGTAGTTCCATGCTCAGCCAATTCCCTTAACAACATGCACCCCTGGGGTTTGTTCATGAGTGTTTGTGGGTTGTGCCCTTGCCACTGGTGGTTGCACATGGCCCCATGACTTAACTGGGTTGGTTGAAGTGCTCCTCTGTGATGGTGTCCCGGTGCAGCTGTGCCATCTGGATCAGTTGGGGGTTCCTTTGACCAAGAGGGGGCTGCCCATCACCATCTTCACCAGCGTCCTTATCATCCCCATCGCTGTCCCCCTCTTCGACCTGTATGGCTACCCCACAGTCATTGGCCATGTTGTGCAGGATGCAACAGGCCTGGAATAGCCTGCAGGCCTTTGAGGGGCTGTACTGTAGGGCACCGCCAGACATGTCCAGGCAACTGAAACGTGCCTTCAGCATCCTGAACACCTGCTCGATGACATTGTGTGTGGTGGCATGTGCCTCATTGTAGCGTTTTTATGATGGGGTCGCAGGCCACTGGTATGGTGTGAGCAGCCAGGGACGGAGTGGGTATCCACTGCCACCTGTGTGTACAGGGTGGACATTAGTTTGGTGATCAGTGTCGCCCTGCCATGGGCCATCTAGGCCAGTAACCATGTCACCTCTGACTGTGCCCCTCCCAAGCTCCATGTCTTTCTGCGTGATTTGCATACTCACCCACTAGGTGGCCAGTGGGGATGTCCCCACTCTCAAACCTGTGGCACAGTGTGGACTGGTGCCAGATGAAGGCATCATGTGCTCCCCCAGGGTGCATGGCACAGACATTGATTATGCGCCCCCTGGCATCGCACACCACCTGGCAGTTGATGCTTGTATACCCCTTCCAATTCATGTATGTGGCCCCTTCAGGGCCAGGTGGCGTGCGGATAGACACATGGGTGCAGTCTATTGCCCCGAGCATGCCAGGCATACATGCTATCCTGTGGAACTCCTGTATGTTTGATGTGCCCTCCGCCGGTGTGCTGGGGAAATGGATGTACTCCGCAGCATGTGGCAGCAGTGCGCTGAGGAACTGGGTGAGAAGGCATGATGCGGCCAACTGGGTTATGCCTGTTATGTCCCCTGTTGGTCTCTGGAAGGTACTCATGGCAAGCAGGGACATGACAGCTGTCACTTTGGTCTCCACTGACAGAGCATGGCTCCGTCGTGTGGGTGTCTGCATCACACCACTGCACAGCTCACAGAGCTGCCTCAGGATCACCCGATTCAGGCGGTACTGGCCCATGATCTCAGTATCAGTGTACAGCTCGAAGCTGGTGCAGGCTCGGTACTGCCTGTTGGGGGCATACCGCTGACTGGCTCTTCCATGGCTGTGCCCCCCTGCTGCCTGCCTTCTCACCCCCCTCATAACTGCCTCCATCTGGATGGTGGCACTGGCCATGTCCCTGGCTTGTGTTACCCCCCTGGCAGCTGTTTTACTGTTCCCCCCGCTGTCCTTACTGCTACTCCCCCTGCACCGGGAACACCTCCCTGTAGTGGCCGTACTGCCCACTGTCTGTGCCCTCAGTGCTGTGTGGCACTTCCAAATGTTGTCCTGCGCTATGGCACAGGCTCCCCACACGTTCCCTGTTCCTGGTGGTTCCAGGGGCTCTGTCCTGCTCCTACCCTGTCCTGCTCACAGTTTCTGAGTGCCTGTGTGGCTGCCTGCACTTCACCAACATGTGGCTTCCCTGTAGTGTTCTTGTGCCTCTCTCTCTTGTTCCTTTTTATTTTGGAACATTTCCGCTATAGCGCAACTTCCATTTGCTCCCCTATTGCGCATGGCACATGTTGTTGAATATTGCACTGCACCATTTATGCATGGTTCCTCCCCCTTCAGTTGCACATGCATTCATTACCATTGCGCTCTTGCGCATTGTGATTTGGGGGGCGCATCTGCCTCCTGCTGAATATCGCAAAATGGTGCATTTTCGGACTTGTGCTGGTGCATCCCTATTGCCCATGGCACAACCCTTTTGAATAGCTGGGCCAGTGCATTCAGTTTCATACTATTGGGGTCAGTTACAGTTTTAATGCTGTGTGCCCAAACAGACATGTCATCTACCAATATACTCCATGCACCCAGTCACTGTGAATGGTGTATAGACACAAGGATTAAGAGACACAGGGGCATCTCTGACATTGGAAAAAGGGGATCTGGTAGAGCCTGGTCAGCTTATATCCAATAAATTTGTAATTGTACAGGGGTTCACTGGGGAGGAGAAAACATTGCCACTCACTAGTGTTCTCATAGACTTGGGTAAAACAGGGGGAACTGTGCAACAGGTTGCTGTAGCCAAAACTTTAGCAGTTGACATCTTCCTTGGGAACAATCTCAAACAGGGGATCATGTGTGGAGTTACCCATAGCCAAGTGGTATGGGAAAATTGTAGTTCCCTGGACCCCATGGAAGCCACAGTGGAAACCACTGGGAGGCTAGTTCCTCAGCCTGTGTCTCTTGATATGGAGACTAATGAAGAGGAGTAGAATTTTCCCGGGTAGCTGTTAAACAAACAGATATGCAGGCTTATTCCGAGGAAGGAGAGGTGACCCATTTTCAGAGGGTTAGGGATGGCAGTGATCCTGAGTGTCCTGATGCTAGAGCTAGGGACCCTAGTTTAGAGACTGATGGGGACATGTCCCATGCCTTGGAAATGTGTATGGAGTTTTCAGCTGCTCAGAAAAGTGATCCTAGTCTAGAGAAGCTGAGGGCTTGGGCAGACTCTGATGGAGCATAGGGAGGTGACGGGAAGCATGAAGTTTATTGGGAAAATGGACTGATGTATATGAAGGATGCTAAGACAGAGGGGTGATAGGCAGGCAGTTTGTCATTCCCCAGGGGTACAGTGAGTAGTTGCTCAAGAATGCACATGATATTCCCTTGTCTGGTCATCTGGGAATCATGCGCACTACACAGCGGTGGGGCCAGAATTTCTATTGGCCCAACGTCACCCAGCAGGTGAAGGAGTATTGCAGGTCTTGTCATCGGTGCCAAGAAACAGGGAAGGCAGGTAAGAAAACCCAAGCTGCCCTAATTCCATTGCCCATAGTGGAAGAGCCATTCTACAGGGTGGGAATGGATATTGTGGGACCTTTAAATACCTCCAGCTCCTCTGGGAAGAGGTTCATCCTGACTGTGGTGGATTATGCCACCTGGTACCCAGAGGCAGTCACCCTATCCTCATTGAGGACAGACAAAGTGGCAGATGCCTTACTTGGGATTTACTCCCATATTGGGTTTCCGCAGGAGGTTATCACCGATCAAGGGGGTTCCTTCACATCGGGCATGATGAAATGTTTCTAGGAGAAGTGTGGGGTGGTGCAGAGATGCACAACACCGTATCACTCACAAGCCAGTGGTCTTGTGGAAAGATTTAATGGTACCCTGAAGTCAATGCTCCAAGTATTTGCCGAACAGCATTGGAGGGACTGGGAGAACTACCTTCCCCACCTGTTGTTCGCATACAGGGAGGTGCCCCAAGAGTCAACAGGAGTTTCCCCCTTCAAGCTCTTATGTGGACGTTGGGTACGTGGGACCCTAGACTTGATCTGGGAGGACTGGGAAAGCAAGTACACCCCCCAAGGAACTCCCATAGTGGATTATGTCCTTAGATTTAGGGAAAGGATGAAGAAGCTTATGGGGACAGCCTAGAGCAACCTGGCAGCTGCCCAACAAAAACAAAATGTGTGGTGCAACCGCAGAGCCAGGGCTCGCTCATACACGGTGGGTCTGGAAGTCATGGTCCTCATCCCGGTCCAGAAGGACAAGCTGCAGGCTGAGTGGGCAGGACTATACAAAGTAGTCAGAAAGGTAAATGACATGAACTATATTATAGAGTTATCTAACAGAAGACATAGACGGAGAATGTACCATGTCAACATGATGAAGCCATATGCTAATAGGGCTGACATGGTGTTTGCAGTATGTAGTCCTGGGGAGGGACAGACAAAGGAGACCCTCTTCTGGACTTGCTGGAAGAAAGCAAGTGGGAGTCCTCTGTGGGGGCAATTAAATTGCCACCCCAGCTGGCCCAGGACAAGATCCAGGAAGTAAGGGAGGTTTTAGCAGACTTTGCCCCACTGTTTAGCACCAAGCCAGGACTAACCCCCCTAGTAAGGCACAATGTGGAAACAGGGACACAGATGCCCATACAGCGGACAGCATATCGGGTGTCAGAGGCTGTCCAAAAGGACATTAGGAGGGAGGTGGAGGAAATGCTGGATTTAGGAGTAATCCAGAAATCCCACAGCCCCTGGGCCTTAGCCATAGTCCTTGTTCCCCAGTCAGATGGCTCTACTCATTTCTTTGTGGACTATCGTGGACTGAATGCAGTCACGAAGTCAGACACCCACCCGATGTCTCGGACGGATGAACTCCTGGACAAGTTCGGAGAGGCAACCTACCTTATGACTATTGACCTGACAAAGGGGTATTGGTAGGTAGAGTTAAGTGCCAGAGCTAGGGAGAGGTCAGCCTTCATCACTCCAATAGGGTTATTTGAATTTAAGGTAATGCCTTTCAGAATGAAGAACGCCCCATCCACTTTCCAAAGGTTGGTGAACCAGGTGTTAAATGGTGCTGAGGAGTACACCGTGATGTACCTGGATGACATTGCCATCTTTAGTGCCAGCTGGGAGGAACACCTGTCCCACCTTAGGGAAGTGCTGGGCAGGATACAGCTGGCCAGGCTCACTGTCAAAGCTTAGAAGTGCCAGGTGGCCATGGCTGAAGTGGCATACCTTTGGCATGTTATAGGCTGGGGACAGCTCCATCCTAACCAAGTAAAAATAGAGACGATCAAGGCATGGCCCAGACCAGAAATGCAGAAGCAGGTCAGGAGTCTTCTAAGGATAGCAGGGTACTTTAGGAAATTTGTACCCAATTACAGTGCCCCGGCTGCTCCCTTATCTGATCTGGTAAAGAATAGGATGCCTAAGAAAATTACCTGGGAACCAGACTGTGAAAAAGCCTCTACCAGACTGAAAGAGGCACTGTGCAGTGCTCCTGTGTTGACAAGTCCAGACTATAACAGACACTTTATAGTCCAGTCTAATGCCACAGATGTGGATATCGGGGCAGTGCTGAGTCAGACATCCAACCAAGGAAAAGATCACCCTATCGTGTACCTAAGTAAAAAGTTACTTCCCAGGGAGCCGGCATACTTTACTGTGGAAAAAGAGTGTCTTGCTATGGTGTGGGCCCTAAAGAAGTTAGAGCCAAACTTATAAGGACAGCATTTTGAGGTACAAACTGACCACAACCTCCTGGTTTGGCTGACACAAATGGGGAAAAACAAATGGTAGACTATTAAGATGGAGTCTTGCCTTGCAAGTGTATGACATGATGATCTCACATAGGGCTGGAGCAACCAATCAGAATGCAGATGGCTTGTCATGTCTATATGAGGAATGAACTGACTTAGAAGGCTCATGCCATGCAGGGGATAGAGCCCCCAAATTCAGTCTAGGTAGGGAGGAATGTAATGATCTGCCCCTTGCTTATGATTATTGTAAGATATTGGTATTATAAATACATGGTCTGTGTATGATATTTCAGTGTGTGAAGAATTTGACCTGTAACTTCAAGGTGTCAGTGGTTGAGAACTACGGGATATAATTAAACTGACCAGGAGAACCATTTAATTGACTTCCTTGCAAAATGGCATTTTATTACCTTTTTATGACCTGCCCAGACTTTTGAAGTTGAAACCAAATGTGACTTTATGACATCAGAAAAAGGACATCATTAGGCTGATTCCTGTTTGCTTTTTAACACCTTGGTGCCAGTGTGGGATTGTTAAGTTCAAAGAGAAAAGTTTAATTAAAGACTGTCATATTTGGGAAATGACTAGTTACATATTTTTCAAGGAAATGACTCATATCCTCAGAGACACTTATGTCAGAGAATTAAAATCTAAGGGAGGATCCTGCTGACCTCATCTAAAAGGGGGTTGGGGAAGATAGAGTTATACATGTAACACTGTAGATGAAGTATCATTATCATCTTGGGCTCTGAAGAAACAAAGTTCTCTCAACTAAAATCAGCACTTACAAAGGTAATACTTAGATAGCAAAGATCTAAAGTATTGTGGTAGGAGTTTTGTTCTGTAATTCTCCCATTTTCTTTTGTGACTGTGAGCTCATGCTATTTGTTTTGTGTTTTATTTTACTCATTTTACAATTTTTAGAAAACATTTTCTTTAAGATACTGCCTGTGTCTCCTCAGTCATTTTTGCATGTTATTGCTGAACTGATATTAAGTCTGACAGCTGTAAGAGCTTGCATGCTATTACTAAACTGGAAAAAAGTAAGAACGAGGTCTCTTATAGAGTTAAAAAGGGTTCATTTTGGATACCTTGTTAGGTGCACCTGGTGAAGGATTGTACCGCATTCCTCAAAGAGGATATGTATCTGAGCCTGTTAATTGTGTATGTTAGTATAAGGTTCACAGTTTGAATCCCTCCAGAACTTGAGACTAAAGGTGATTTGGCACCAAAGCAGAGAGGAGGGTTACCCTGTCTGTTACCTGTTCACACTATTGCACTCTGAGGTTGGCACTGTGGGAGCAGAGGACCTGACCTGCAGAGTGCATTTGTGACACTGCCATGTTCGTTGACCTTGTAAAGGCCTTTGGCACTGTAGCCCACTCACTCCTTATGGAAAAGCTGAAAGATGCTTGTTTTTTTTGTTCCAGCTATCAACCGGTTCAGATCCTACCTCTTTGGTTGACTCCAATCTGTCCAGGTTGGTGATGAGGTGCCTTGTCTCTGTCTCCCTTCCTCCTTCCTTCCCTTCTAATGCAGTCTGGGGTTCCCCAAGGCTGCTTACTGTGTCCCATCTTGCTCTCAGTTTTCCTAAATTACCTCCCCTAAGTTTGTATCAGCTCACATAGTCATATATATGCAGATCAACTGAACTTTATGCCTCAAGAGCCTCTCCCTGCCTAATAAACATTCCTTCAGTGTGACTTCAGTAGTCTCCAGTGCTGTTCCAGTCCCACCAACTTTGGGTTAATGCCAGGAAGATGGTGTCCATGACCTTTGACACAAGCCATAGGCTTATGAGTCTCCCCTCCCCCTTGTCTTTTCTACCCTGGGGGGCATCCTCTTGAAGTCATTCCCCACTTCCAGTACCTTGTTGTGTGACTGGATGAATGACTCAACTTCTCCACCCATATCAATGTCATTCACAGAGAGCTCGAGCCCAAACTCCCATACTGAAATAAGGATTGCCTAATAATTCCAGTCTGCAAAGAAATTTTCACCATGATGGTACTTCTGGTGCATGACTATGATGTGGTCTATGGTGCCACCCCATCTCCTCTCTCACCAGTCTGGAGACTTTCTGCAATGCCTTCCACAGCTTTGCCTCTAATGCTCCCTCTTGAACTCATCTTTGCTCCCTTTACACTAACCTACTGATTCCTCCTCTTGTCCTATTCACTGTGCATTTTTCCTTTCTAAATACTGGTTCTCATCTTTCCCTCCTTACCACTCCTCTTTTCTGTCCATTCCACTTCCTGTTAGAGTTGGGCGAAATTGGAATATTTCGCCCAGCAAAATATTTCACAGAATTAGCACATTATACAAAATATTTTGGCAGGCAAAATGCAAAATTTCGCCCATGGTTGTGAGCAAAATTTCACCCCCAAGCTGGTATAATTTCACCACCATGGGAGAAATTCTGCCACTGTTGGCGGAATATTGCCACCAGCAGGCTAATCATCCTACTAATGGACTCCTCAGATGGTGAAAATGTGGGTGAAATTATGAAATTTCTGTGCATTTTTGAAACATTCCTTTGTAAAATACCGATTCACCACAATTTCGCATGCAAAATTTAATTTTGCTGCATCCCTACTTCCTGTGCACTTCACTTTAATGACTCTCATCACTTGTCCATTCCTTATTTCAAAATCTAATGCTGGACAATCCACTTTCTCCTCCCATCATCCCTCCATCTGGAACAACCCCCTCCCCCACACACACACACATATACACACACACTTCATCTGTCCTCTTCCTATCATTTCCTCAAGCAACAGCTCAAATTCCTTTTCACTCCGTCTTGGTCTTGCCATGGCCTTGGCCAGACCATTTCATATACTTACCCTTCCCTTGTGTTGTTTGTGGCCTCTTTGCTCCTTTAGCTAATTAAAGTGTGTGGCCTGCAAGCTGCCCTGGTTCATGTAATATCTAAATACTCTTTCTTCATGCTTTCCTGACTGAAGTGTAGTTGTACATTTTGGTGCACTTTTTTACAGTACAACATCGCCAAACACATTGTCCTAAGATTTTCCACTGTGCATATCGCCATGGATTGTATGTAGTGCCTGCTGTTATTTTCACTCATTTTGCCTGAACCTTCCTCCTGTTTACTTTGTCCTTTGGTCACTTATATTGCCAGTGCGCTGTTTTGTTTATATTAACACCACTGTACCACTGAATGTGTCTGTTCCCCTTTACCCCTCCTCTGGTTTGCACCTGAAAACAAGCTTTTGCTTACTGTGCCTTGCCAAATTACCAATATACAGTAAATAAATAAATGTTAAGAACACTAAAGCCTTTGCCTACCTGAGTACCAATAGGCATGGGAATGGTTATAATAGGTGTACAGATACATACACAAGTGTGTACATTTAGGATGAGTGAACTGCTGCTCCTGTGCTTCACATAGTCTTCATGCGAAGTAAAAAAAAAGCAAAACTTCACCTTTACTAAGGGTAAAATTAAGGGAGCAAGCCTTACAAAGATAGCTCTTAGACAAGGGCAACCTCTGCAGAGCGTATCACTTTGCCAGCAATCTGGTACTATATGTGAAGTATTGCAATGCCTGTAAACAACAGAAACAACCTTCACCATGATGCCAGAAAATATAGAATAAAGGCTGGAGAACTGTGTGTAATGAAAATTTAATGGTCGCCAGAGGTGTGGGATGCTACATAAACCCCGAGAGGTTTATTAAAGCATCCCACGCTGAGGGTGACCATTAAATTTGACTTTGAGACACACTTCCCCATCTTTGTTTTTTTTTTTTACAATTGCTGGTCAGCAATTTTTTCCAACCTTGCTCTAGTGTCCCTGTGTCTCACTCACACTGACACACACACACACACACACACACACACACACACACACACACACACAGTGTCTGTCTCCCCAACCCTTTTTAATTTATTTTTTGTTTTTTTGTACTTTGCTTTTCTTGACCTTTTATTGTTCTTTTTTTACTCGCATTTTCAGACCACTGTTGTGATCAGGCTGTTTACTTACAGTTACATGTTTCAATCAGGCTGGCTCTGTGTGTAAAGCTATGGCCCCATTTCATAACAGACAAAGATCAGGATCAACCAGATAGAGTTTTAAAAAAAATAGATGGCAGGATCAACCAGATACTGTTATTAACTAAAACAAAATAGAAATCTCCAGAGTTCAAAGATGTTGTGGCTGCTCCTCGATAAGCGAGTGATGGAGCCACTATGAATGTGCGACTGTTCAGCCCGACCACAAACAAAGCATTAGCCAATGAGGGAGTGGCTGTGTTTTGAGTGACTTGGCACATGCTCGCTGTTATAACCCATGGGTTATAACGGAAAATGATAACTCAGTCAGCCCATAGAAAAAATTGCGGACCCATTATTATAAGAAAATAAATAACCCTTTCCACTATCTACTAGCATCCCAAATCTCACACTCCACCGCAGTTCAAGAAACATTCCTAATATTTTAATTACTTTAGCATCTCAGCTCCCCCACAGTCTCAATAATTTAATACAAACACTTTCCCCTAATCCACTTAGCAACACAACTCCCCCTACTTCTCTGTCCCCTAGAGTGTGCAAATTTAAATGAAGAAGAATTTGGCTTCTTCACTTTTAATCATTCAGAAGTGACTAGAGGAGATGGTGTGGGGTGGGCAGTACAGTTCCTCATTTCCAGGGACCAAATTCATAGAAACATAGAAAACATGATGGCAGATAATGACTCAAGGTCCATCCCCTGTACCCAAGATCCCTACCTACTCCCTATTGGCCTATGGCCAGAAAGGATAGTTAGCTCATGTTCCTCTTTACTTTTTCTCTCGCAGCTCTCTACCATTAACCAATCCCTGTACCCATCACCTACCTTAGGGATGCCCAGTCCCTTGAGTTTACCCCAGCCTTTGTTGAAGCTGACAACAGACCCTTGCCTCCACCACCTCCCTTTGCAGTTCTTCTATTTTTCCACCATCTTCTCTGAGAAGTACTTCCTGACATTCATATTAAATTCTCCACCTCACTAGTCTCCACTTATGACCCCTCACAACTGGTGCACTTTCCTGATGAAAAGACCTGGATGTCTACCTTGTTAATTTCCCTTAGGAATTTGCAGGGTTCAGTCATGTCCCCCTCTCCCTCCTGCCCATCAGATTGTGCATGTTCAGATTCAGCAGCCTGTCTTCTTAGAATCTGCCCTGCTGCCCTTGGACCATGGGGTTCTGCTCGAGTGCCTAACGTCCATCTGTGGGCTGACTGGAACAGCGCTCAGATGGTTTTCATCTTTCCTCACTGGTCAAACTCAGAGAGTTGTCTCTGGAATATTTTCTTCTGAGTCTTTCTCTCTGCCTTGTGGGGTGCCCCAGGGCTCGGTGCTGTCCCCCATGCTGTTTGCAGTGTATATGCTGCCCTTCGGAGACATTGTAAGATGGTATGGGCTGAGGTTTCACTGCTATGCTGATGATACCCAGCTCTACCTGTCTTTTGCCCCCAACCAGGTGTGTGCTGTCTCGGTATTTAATAGCTGCCTCATTGAAATCCAAGATTGGATGAGTTCCAACGGGTTAAAGTTGAATGCAGGAAAGTCTGAGGTTTTGGTGGTGGACCCGGGTCACAGGACAGAGGGGTTGAGGACTGATTTGCCCTCTGGCTTATTTCTGGGGGGCATACCAATCCTTACTTCTCAACGGGTGCTTGACCTGGGAGTGATACTTGATGATAGGCTGACCCTTCACCATCAGGTGTCGGCAGTTGCCAAGTTAGCCTTTTACCATCTTAGGAACATTGTCAGGATCAAGCACCTTGTTCCGTCCAGTGATTTGCCCATTTTGGTCCACGCCTTTGTGACCTCGCACCTTGACTACTGTAACTCCCTGTACCTAGGGCTTCCTAGGGTTGATATCCACCACTTGCAGCTAGTGCAGAATGCTGCTGCATGTTTATTGACTGGGGTATCAAGGAGATCTCATATTACCCCAGTGCTGCATGATCTGCACTGGCTGCCAGTTCAGTGGCAGATCACTTTTAAGGTAGGTTTGTTAACCTACAAAGCCCTACATGGACAGGGTCCTGACTACTTGAAAGAGCTTCTGACTCCTTACACCGCTGTGCAACAGCTCCGCACAGCTGACGAGGGGTTGCTGGATATTCCGAGGGTTAGTCTAAATTCATCTGGGGCTTGGGCTTTTATGTTTGTTGCCCCAACCCTCTGGAATTCTCTATCATGTCAGCTATGGGAGTGCAGGGCAGTGGGGAGCTTTAAGCAGGCACTGAAGACTTTTCTGTGGGACAAAGCTTTTCCTGATTTTCTATGATTTTATTCATATTTATTGTTTTATTGAATCTGTTGTATTTGTGAAGCACCTTGAAATTTTGAAAGGCACTATATTAGATAAATCTATTATTATTATTATTATTATTATTATTTGATGACCATATGTTGCACCACCTCTAGCCTGTTCCTGTTCTTCCTCAGGTGAAGGCTCCAGTAGTGGGCAGAGTACTCAGGTGGGGCCCAGCGAGGGACCTATATCAGCTCCGTATCACTTCCCTCCTCTAGCTGTTGCACCTCTTCCCTCTACAGCCCTGAATCTTTATTGCCTTGCTATATACTTTTTTTGAACTGACTAGAGATTTTGAGACTGTTACTTATGATAAGCACCATGTCCATTTCCTTCATTGTCTTGGCTATTTTACAGACCTTCTGTGAATAACCTTACACTTTTTTGCATTAAACTTTAACTGCCAGACTTCAGAACATCTTCCATTGTTTCATTGTCCTTCTTTATGTCCCAGACCTCTTTCACACTGTTCACTCTGCTGCAGGGCTTCCTGTCATCTGCACATAGATCCATTTTACCCCAGATGTATTGAATTTTGACAATCGGGATGACCCACTGAGACAAAGTACCTTTTTCAGGATTTAGTTTCAGAAAACACAGAGTAAAACATACAGTATGACACATTGGTATACATACATAGGCTGAGACAAAAGTGAAACATGCTAAGTGCAGAATACAGATTTACAAAGCCAGTCATTAAGAATATATAGACATAACATCATTTATAGACATAACAAAAATACAGTGAGAAGTAGACAATCATTCTGTGAAAGAATGTGCATGATAGAGGTTCAGTTACATTTAGTAAGGGTATCCTCAGTAATTACTGTTATACTGACTACAACCAAGATGACTGCCTTGAGGCCAGAGTTAAAACCTAAGTGTTATTCCATCCCTGATGTTGCTAATTAACATATTGAACAGGATGAGACTCAGAACTGACCTCTATAGCACCCCACTTGTAAACCCACTGTCTACAGATGTGACCTCATTAACTACTACCTTCTGCTTTCTTCCCCCAAACCAGTTCCCAATAAACCTGATGAGCCCTTCCTCTACCTCTTGGTCCTCCTAACATTTTAGCAGCCTCCTGTGAGGCATTGAATTGAAGCCCTTGTTAAAGACTAGCTATAGTATGCTGACTGCCTCTCTGTTATCCACTGCCATCAACATCCAATCAAAGACACCCAACAGGTTGGTTTGACACAATCTTTCTGCCATGAACCTATGCTGCTTGGTGTCCTACAACCTATGGGATTACACCATGGCATTTTTTACTTGTTCGTTGACCACTGACTGATTCCATGAGCTTTCCAACACCTGAGGTAAGATGTACTGGCCTGCAGTTACCTGGGTCCTGCCTCTCTCTCCACTTTGGCAGTGGGACCACATCCGCAGATATCCAGTCCTCAGGGACATCTTCAAGGAGCACCTGAACATATCCACCAGAGGTGATGCCAATTGCTGACCAAGTTCCTTCATCACTGTGGCGTGTGCACCATTGGGACCCTAGAGATGTGTGAAGTTGGCAAACATCACTCCATGAAATATTTTGCAAAGTCTGCCACATTCACGAAGTGTGACGTGGCAACTTTGTAAAGCTTTTGACAGGCGAAGTTGCACTTTTTCAGGAGAAGTTATGTAAATTAGCTAGCGAAGTTGCAATTTAACATTAACGCTCCCTAAACTTTGCCTGACTTTGCCTGAAAAATGACATTTTCCCAGGAAAACTCAATGTGAAGTGGCAAAGTGGCAAAATAGGCAACTGGCAAACTTATTTGTGAAGGCAAATTATGCAACTTTGCCAGAACTTTGTCAGCAAAATAAAACTTTGCAACATCTCTAGACCCGGAACTTTGTCTACCTCAAGGGCTGCAAACCATTTGTGGACCCTGTCCACTGTGATCTAAACCCTTCCCATTTTTTCTGTCCTCTGTCTTATGCCTTCACCCTGCTATCTGGGGCAGCGGCCCCCATCCTCCCCAATGAATGCTGTCCAGAAGAAGTAGCTCAGTACTATAGCCTTTTGCCCAGCATCCTCAACAATGTTCTTCTCTTCCTTCAACCTTATTATCCCCCATTTACCTTTCTCTTTTGCCTTACATATCTGAAAAATTCCTTGGCCCCTACCTTCACCTCCTTCTCTATTCTTCACCTTTGTGTTAGCTTTCAGTACTAATTCCTTTGCTTCATCTACTTTCTTCTGGTTCTACTCCTACTTTTCTTCCCCTGCTTAACTTTAAAGGGGACAATCAACTAAAAGGACCCCTGCATAAGTATAGGGTTGGCTAATGTATACACTTTGTGGGCAAAATATTTTGCTTCACTTACTATTTACACTTAGTGTAGTAGATTATATCTAAACTTGTGATGCCTGGTGGGTAGTTGGATTGGGTATTTCAGGTAGTCACATGTTCAAGCCAGGTAGGGTATTTCAGGTAATATGTTAACCTGTCTAGCTTAGTACAGTTGTAATCAGGTCAGGTATTAGGTCAGGTATTGGGGTGGTTAGTACTGTTTAGCAAGCAGTGTTGTGAGCCAGCATGGTGTGAGATGGCATGCGGCTGCACAGAGTGATGGGTGGCAGCAGTTTCTGTTTGACATCATTATTCACCTGACACCCTTTTGTCACAGTGCACATGTGTGTTGAGATAAGGTTGGGACTTGAAGGCCTGCAGAGAAAAGTGTGGACGGAGTTGGTCTGAGGAGGAAGGAGCCACCCACAACCAGCTTGGCTAGGAGAGAGCAGTTGAGCAGAGCTCAGGTGCCTTTAGTAGTTGGGTGGAAGGGACAAAGCTGAAGCTGCAGGTGGGTGGAGGACTGGCATTTGGTGGCAGCATGGGTCTCTGGTCAAAGGCTGAGGATGCATAGGCATTTGTGATTCACCAGTCTTCATGGTTTTGCTGCAGCTTGCATCACACATATACCTCTTGAACAACTAACCATAAGTGGGCCTCAGCATGTGGTCATCTCATGTCCAACTGCACTCGTACACATCATGAGACATGTATTTGTTTACCAGTTTATTACTTAAGTTGATTTCTGTGGTGAGTATAAACAAATGACTTATTAGAAATCAATCAATCAATCAATCAAAATCTTTATTTAGTCAGGCGAACATCATTGAGCGTAGCTCATTTGCAAGATGGACCTGAGTGGTCATACAAATAAGAGTACAAGTGTTTTTACAAGGACATGAAAATAGCATAACATTAGTACAATGAAATAAATAAGAGAATATACAAAATTTACATATATACAAGGCACAGTAAAAATAACTTAACCTGTAAAAATGAAGGGGATAATAGATATAGCAGTGATAATGAACAAATAATAGGGCTTTGTTGGCTTTTATATGAATGTGGTAGCTGACTGGATATGAAACTAAACATAATGGATTACAGAAGGGGGTGTAGGTTGGATGGGAGCCTAGGCCTTATGGAAGCAGTTGCACAACTCTGGAAATAGGGCGGTGAATAATCTTTTGAAGGATGATAAGGGTAAGAGGGTATTTAGATTCATAGATTTTTGGAGTGAGTTCAAGTGACTGCTGGGAATAGCTGATAGCAGCCCTCCCAAACGGTGCAGGTATTGGGAACCTTTAGCATGATGAGCTTACTGATCCTTAAGGTGTATGGCCTAGATGTGATTCGGGTGAAACAGTCTGTAATATAGGAGGGAGTTTGCCTGATAAAGCTTTAAAGATCCAGATTGCAGCATTCCTTTTTCTTCTGTGTTGTAGGGATGTCCAATTAACTGCCATGTAAAGAGAGCAATGATGGGTGCTGAGAGGAAGGTCTGTGATAAATCTGATGGATCTATGATACGGGGTGTCCAGCTTATTTAAGAGGAGAGTGAGCAATGGCCGTAGAGAAAGTCAGCATAGTCAATGAGGGATAGGAATGATGCCTGGATTAGTCTTTGTTTGGAGTCTCTGGTAAGGTAGTGTTTTATTCTGAAAAATAGGCCAAGCCTTTGTCTCAACTTTTTTAGTAGCTCTTCAATATGGACAGAGTAATCAAGCTTATTGTCAATCCAGACTCCAAGATATTTGAATTTATCCACAAATTCCAGCTTCTCTCCGTATAAGGTGGATAATTGTGGGGTGATGAATGATGGGGTAATGGCAGAGCAATTCTTTGCAGCAAAGAACATAGCTTTTGTTTTCTTGGCATGTAGAAGTAATTTTTTTTCCAATAGGTTGTGTTGTAGGATGGAGAATTCTGACTGTAACAGTTCACAGGCTTTTGATAATGAGGGATTGCTGACATATAATACAGTATCATCAGCAAACAGATGAATGTTAGATTGAGAGAGGTTGACATCGATATTATTAATATAAATGGCAAGAGGATGGGGCCTAGAATGAGACCTTCGCGGTACACCTCTTAGCAGTGGTTTAGAGGTGGATAGGTAATTTCATTTTTACCAATTGTGACCTTCCAGAGATAGCACCTAAACCAATTGAGTGAGCGTGAATCAAGGCCTAGAGAGCTAAGAGAGGAGATTAATGATTCATGATCCACTGTATCAAATGCTTTACTCAAATCCAGGAACACAGCACAGGTACTATTCTTCTTATCCAAGGCAGTCTGCCAATCGTTAGTGACTTTGGCTAGGGCAGAGATGGTGCTATGCATTGATCTAAATCCAGATTGTGCTGGATTTATATCACTGTCTTTTGTTGTAGGTCTGAGCCAAGTTTCAGAGATAATCAGGAAGTCAGGTAGGGTATGTGCAACCCAAAAGAAAGAAAGAAAGAAAGAGGACTATGACCATGGAAAACTAATTTTAAAACTCCACACTGGGACATGTCATTAAATATCTTAATATTTAAATGATGGAATACATATTAAAGCTTTATATTTATGTACAGTGTTGTGAAACAACATTAAAACAAGATGCTTTTCTTTTAAAATGCATAAAGTGAATTCATTGGAATGGCCCGTTAATACAGCAGTAGCGCTACCACTCGCGATGACTATGGACCGGATTTGGTAACAAGCCCAGGTTGTCAGGGGGCTAGCAGGGGGAAGAGGACTGAGCATTCCGGGGGACACTCTCCTCCTCTAGGAGGGAGAGCAGTATGCTCTGCTGCAACATTGCCACCTAGGTGACCATAGGTAGAGATGCAGCAGAATAGCGGATTGGAAGGAGAATGCTCCCCAAAGGGAGACACTCGGCATGCACATGTCATGCTGTAAACTCCGTGGAACATCTGAGAGTTGTGGGAAAAGGAGGAAAGAGCACTGACTGTGGCTATATGGTGTTTGTGGGTCCACGCAAACCCCACACCACCTATTGAGCCCAGGCCCTATTGAATCAAGGAAGAACACCTGGAGAAGGCTTGGGGTACCCCTGACAGCCCCACCACAGGGAGTAAGTTATGGAGGAGCAGATGTGTCCCACAGGTAATCCCTACAAATGGTGGGTGATGGGATTGGGGGAGCCGAAGAGCTGAAGGGTCCAGCCAGGTGCGGAGGGGGGGGGAGGCAATTTATTTCTTTATCAGATTGTGTATTTTTTTTTGGTCTAGGCATAAGCAATTTGAATGACATTGTAAACAGCCCCAAGTTAATATCCTGTCATTTCATGTGGCACCACAAAATGAAAGGTTTTTCATTTTTATGTTAAATAATTGTGGATGCTTTTTGTCTCTGGAGTAAACTGTGTATATCAGAATATGATGAATGATGTTACTAAAGGTCTTATGTTTAGTATATAATATTTCAGGATATAAACAAACTACCTTATAAAGGGACATTCTTCAGGCTCTTATGGAACAAATGGCAGGTTGCTTATGGGTTCTTGTAGCCCCCATAAAACAGGGTGGTAGGGTAGTAAAAACTCAGGGTGCTAAGTACTCTACCCTAATAAACTACCTGTTTTTCTTTGGGAATTTTTAGGATACACTAGGGTACTTTGAACAGACCTGCTGGTAGCATTTAGGGTAGGGTATTTTACTACCCAACCATGCCTATTTATGTCTGACTAAATTCTGTTTAGTTGTAGGCTGACATCTTCTCTTACTACAAATACCTGCAGTTGATATCAGAGCAGTAGGCAGCAGTGGGAGATTCAATAACCTGCAATTGATATTAGAGCTTTTATAACATCTGATCAGATGTTTTCTGGAACTCTTTTCTCCAGAGGCTATGTCCAGTCCTCTGTGACTGTACATAGCCCATGGAGGACATAGAGACCAGCACACAACATATCAGAGCTTACGTAAACTCCAACATGCACTGGAGGCTACTGAATCCTCTCACTGCTGCCTACTGCTCTGGAGTCATCTGCAGGGGATTCTGGGATTCATAGTTACAGAAGATGCAAGCCTACAACTAAGTAAAATTTCTCTGCTACAATCTGCTGTACTACAGTAAACAGTATGTAAATCAAAATGTTTTTGCACACACAGTGCACATTGAGGCCAGTCCCATACTTGAGTGTGGGGGCCCTTGGTGGTGAGTGTTCCCTTCAGACCACCTGAAGTCCTTTTTTACCCTCACTGCCTCCCCATCTCAGTAAGAAACCAGACAAGCTTCTTGTGTTTTTTTCTGTTGGCAAATTTCTTTATATAGGAGTATGTTATCTCCTTTATGGCCCATTTAACTATTTTCCATTGAGCCTGAGCCCCAATGCCCATCTCCCCCTCCCCAGTTTGTCTCTTATCAGTGTTCTCATACAGTTTAAGGAGGTAGTATAGTGAAATGGCTAAAGAGCAGTTGACATGGTCCAGGCAGGCAACTCATTCCAGGGAGTTGCCTGCCCGATAAGCTAAATGAGTTGTATTTAAATTTTTTTTATATCAGTTTAAAGGTATTATTTTAACTAGTTTAACAGCTCATAACTGTCATGTCTGAGGCTGAGCGGTGCTAACGTACAGCCCCTCCCCAAAAAAACAGCACTTTGATGATGTTAGGTAGGGAATGAGGCTGCAGGCACTCTGTGTAGTTACCAATAGGATTAAGGGACAGGGCTGTCTAAATGAACTACGATTATCTTTGATGGCAGTTCTTCATGTATGGGGCTAGTATGTCAGTCATATATTTTATAGCCTCAACATGTAGAACTGCCAGCAAAGATAATTACAGTACATTTAGACAGCCCCCTATCCTATTAGTAACTACATAGAGTGCCTGCTGCCCTGTTCCCTACCTCATGTCATTAAAGAGCTGTTTTTCAGGGCGGGGCTGCAGTACTCAGTGATTACTCTGCTTGTATGCAAAAGTTACGAGCTGAGCAAACTAAGTTAAAATTATACCTTAAAACTACTTAAAAGAATTAAATGCAGGTCATTTAGCTTATCAGGCAGGCAACACACTGGAATGAGTTGCATGCCTGAATAGTAAGAACTTGTCAGCTGCTCTTTAAGGGCACTGAGCTGCAGACCTGGAGACCTGGGTTTGAATCCCATCAGCCCCCACTTGCATACTGTGTGACCCTGAGCAAGTCATTTAACTTCCTTAGTCTTACTGCCAGGTCAAACCTGGAAACAAGCTCCAGCTTAGTGTGTCTTTCCTGGTTAAACACTTTCTCCTTTCCCTTCCATACTCTAGAAGTCCACATACTCTGCTCTTTCTTTCAGTACACCTGTGGGGGGGTTGGGGTTGGTATGCTATGTGAGTTGGGGATGAGAGCATTTATTGAATAGTTGAGGTCATGGGGGCTTGTTGGGGTAATAAGTGGGTTGAGATAAGGGGTTTAATTCATTAAAATATTAAGAATGCTTCTGTGCTTCTGAGGGAAGGATAGTGGGATTTGGGATGCTAAGTAGTTTAGGGGAATGCAGTAACTTATTTTCTTTTAGTGGGACCTTGGGGGAGGAGGGAGGGAGGATACAGGGTGCTATCAAGGTGGAAGGGAGGGTTTTCTTTTCTTTCTTTTCAAGTATTTGCTCACGGAGTACACTTTATTGGAAGTGTGCTCTATGGATGAATTAGGTAAAATGTTGCCAGTGGAGGCACTTTGCCACACTTGGTTTTGGCTGATGTACTAAAATTGCTGGCACTTCACCAAACCTTAGTGAAAGGCAACGTTTGCCACTTTGTTGCATCTTTGCATGTGAAGTTTACTTCACAACATCTCTAGTGCGCATGTAAACACACATACAGATACTTGTGCACAAGCATGCTACATGCATACATACATACAGTACATACATACACAGCTGCCAGCAGAGTAGGCCTAACAGTCCATTTCATCTGTCTGAGACGCAGCTAACAATTAAGTATCTGCTGTGCCCTTCCCCTTATTAATCCTTTGCTCCCAAGTACCCCACCAAGAACTCCCCTGCTGTTCCCCACTCCTCCAGCCTGCACCTTGCCCCTGAACCTGTCCCATCCCTTCTTAAACCCTCCCACTGATCCTGCTGCCATCAGCTTTTCTGGTAACGCGTTCCAAGGAGCCAACACCCTCTCTGTGAAATAGTGTCTCCTCACTTCCCCTCTATACCTCCCTCCTACTAGCTTCAAGCTGTTGCCCCTCGTAGTCCCTTCCCCCTCAATTTGAGCAGACCCTCTGTGTTTACCCTATTGATCCCTTTCAAATATTTAAAAGTCTGTATTGTGTTGTCCCTGTCCCTTCTGTCCTCTAGAGAGTACATGTTCAGTTCCTTGAGTGTCTTTTCATAGGACTTTTCCCCTAGCCCTTGGATCATCTTTGTTGCTCTCCTCTGGACTCTCTCTAAAAGAGTAACATTCCTCTTTAAGTGTGGATGCCAGGACTGCGCACAGTACTCTAGGTGTGGCCTCACCAAGGCATTGTACAGGGGCAATATAACCTCTCTTCTCTTTGATGTAATCTCCCTAGCAATACATCCAAGCATCACATTTGCCTTTGCAGCTGCTCTTCTGCACTGCTCTGAGTTGTACATTTTGTCATCTATTATCACCCCCAGATCTTTTTCCTCCTTGGAGATTGACAGCTGTTGTCCCCCAAATGATAGTTATACCCAGGGTTCCTAACATCCAAATGTAATACACTACCCTTCTGAGCATTAAATCCCAGCTGCCAAGTAAGATCTCAGCTTTTCAGTCTCACCAAGTCTTCCTGGAGAACCCTACTCCCCTCCTTGCTGCCCACCACTGCTCCCAGTTTGGAATCATTTGCAAAAAGGTTCAGTTTGCTCCTAACTGTCTCCCAGATGTCCACTATGAAAGCATTGAACAGGAGGGGGCCCAACACTGATCCCTGAGGGACACGGCTGACGACCTTTCTGTAAGTCAAGGCCTCTCTTCCTACCACAACTTTCTTCTGCTGGTTGCTAAGCCAGTTTGCAATCCACCCCACCATTTTTTCCCCACCCATGGGTTCTTCAGCTTACATATCAGTCTACCATGTGGGACTGAGTCGAAAGACTTGCTGAAGTCCAGGTATAGGACATCAATCAGCCTTCCCCCATCCAGGGATCTTGTCACCAAGTCAAAAAATTCAACTAGGTTGGTTTGACACAATCTCCCCCGGATGAACCCATGTTGGTGTTCATCTTGAAAGCCATTTGCCTCCAGGAACTCCACCATCCTTTCTTTCAAGATGGTCTTCATTTGTATTTCTCCAATGGACATCAGGCTGACCAGCCTGTAGCTACCCTGATCATCCCGATGTTTGCCCTTGTGGAGGGGCACAATGTGTGCTGACCTCCAGTCCATAGGAACACATCCTGATTGGAGAGAGGAATTGAATAGTTCCATATGTCTTCCCCTTCACTTAGATAATTCATAACCAGCTTGTGTAGGGATCACAACTGGGAACCTGAGTCCAAAAGATGGCAACTCTAACAATTGATCTACACAAATTCCCACTAGCTGGAATCCTAGCTGTTTCCTTTGACCCTCATACATGCAGTATCATGGATCACCCCTTCAGGTTTTTTTTTATATTGGCTCATGTTCACGCCAGCCAACATCTTGTGGTAGTAGCAGATTTGGAGGTGCGGTCACTGTGGGTGAATGCAGGGCACGCATCAGTAGGTGCATCCCTCATTCCCCAATAAGCCAGCATGCAGGCACTGACACCAGCAATATGTAAAGTGGCCACCACATCTAACAAAAGTGCTGCTGCAATGAGAGGCAAGCTTGTCATGGAGTAACACAGTAACATGCCTCCCGACTTGCCTTTACTGGAGATGTTTTCCAGTAAACATGGCAGAACTGAATGCCGTCACGCACAATGCCAATTTCAGGGGTGCCCAATCCCACTGTCGGCATGCTCTGACCCACTTAATTTGCTGACAGGGGATCCCACTCCCGTTGGCATAATACCCCCTTCCCATTCCAATTGTGTGCCGATGTGGTGCCCAATCCCCCTCGGCATCATGTGCCCCCCTTTCTGTGCCAATGGGGGGGCCCAATCCCCATCAGCTGCTGTCCCCCTCCCTGTAATGCAGGTGGTACACTGGGAGCCCAACCCAGTGTATCAAGCAACACCTGCAAAAAAAGAAAACTCACCCTTTTTTTTTTCCCCTGTAAGACAAGAAAGCAATCCCTTGCGGTCTCTCCTGCCCTCTCCCCCACCCGCGCGCACCCTTTGCGTGCCCTGCCTCCCCACATGCCCCTCACCCCATACTTACCTCTGGAGCCTGGCACGATGATCTTTGGTGGACCAGGAACACGTCAGCACTCTTCAAAGCTGACCGCGAACTGAACAAAATGCCAGTAAGCTATATAATGGCATAAATAGGGATATTTCAACTTTGGTGCATATCTTGGGCATTTTGAGGAATTTTGGCACCAAATTTTCAACATGGGGTTATTGGGACCCCTCCTCATGAATTCAGTCACTGTCATTGTTATTCTGACCCAAAAGTTGATTTTGCGGTCACTGCGCGGAATCACCTATCGGGACCAATTAATGAAATGGCAGTGCCACTTTTCATGAGATGGGGTCTCAAAAAGCCTATGATACAAATTTGGCGAACAAAATCAAAAAAATGACTGTTTTATGAGCGTGCATTGCGCAATTTTCATGCACGCTCGTAACTTCATGAATTAGTAATATTTTTACTCCAGATTTTCAACATTGGCATTTTTCCACAGCTCCTTATGAACAGTACAGCTGTAATTTTACATATCCTGGCCAAAATGTGTTTTTGCACTTCCAGCGCAGAATAGCACAGTCGCTGTGGGAAATCCATTTTAGGGACAGATTAAGAAAATGACAGTGACACTGTTCATGAGCAGAGGTCCTAAAATGCCTACGTTGAAAATTTGGTGATGAAAGTCCATAAAATGAATGCGTTACAAGCATGCATTGCGCAGTTTCCATGCGCCCTTGTAACTTCGCAAATATGCAATATTTTCATGCCAGATTTTCAACACTGGCATTTTTTCACACCTCCTTATGAACAGTACAGCTGTAATTTTTCACATCCTGAAGGAATGTGCTTTCGCACCTGTGGCGCACGATGGCAGGGTCGCTGTTGGAAATCAACTTTTGGGACAGATTAACAAAATCACAGTGCCACTGTTCATGAGGGGATGTCCCAAAATGCCTATATTGAAAATGTGGTTAAAAAAATCCCCAAAATAATTGGGTTACGGACGTGTGTTGCACAGTTTCTATGCATGCTCATGACTTCACCAATTTTTCATATTTTCACTCCAGATTTTCAACATTGCCATTTTTTACACCTCCTCATGAACAATACAGTTGTCATTTTTCACATCCTGCCCAAAATGTGTTTTTGTGCCTGTGGCGCCAAATGCCACAGTCACTGTGCAAAACCACCTTTCAGCTAACAAACTAATAGTGCCGCTCTTCATGAGGTGGGGTCACAAAAAGCCCTTGTTGATAATTTGGAGTGAAAATACCAACAAACACCTACGGCGTTAGGGTTTCCAACTATAACACCCCACCCTGTAGAGACTGACAGGCGTCAGGGGTGTGACTTAGGATCATCAGTTGTAATGCTCATGCCATTCCACCCCCACCTCCACCCTGCAGCCAGTGACAGGCAGCAAGGTGTGCCTTGTAGTGCTCGACCCAAAAGTTCACTCCATTCTCCTAAACTGCACCCACCTTGGTGTATTTCCTTATGTAATGGGGTAAGTATAAGGCCCAAAGACCCCAAAGCACACCACAACACTTGTCAGTGTCTACAGGGTAGGGTGAGGCGAAATGGCATGAGCATTATAGGTGATGACCCAAAGGCACACCTCAACGCATGTCAGTCTCTGCAGGGTGGGGGTGGGGTTGGCGTCAGTTCAAAACTTCACTGCCATTTCTATTATGCATCTCTAAAGCCTGCACTACCAATGCCAATGCCAGTGAAACAACATTCGACATTGACAAATTCTTGTTCACTGTTACAGTTACTCAGCATTATCCTTCCCAGCTTTCACTACTAGATAGCACTACTTTGTACAGCCTGCTTTTTCTTACAAACAACAGAACACAAAGGGAGCACAAACACACATATAAACACATGTGCACACACATCATGTACACATGATAGGCACACACAAGCATGCATGCACACACATGCATAGAGATTGCAATTTTATAATTACGAGCACACTTCTTGCAGCTTGCAGACAAGACAAGCTTTCCAGCAGGCAGAAAGTAAATGTCATCTCCTACAGAATACAAGAACCATTCCTATCTCATTTTGTTTTCATTTTCAGTGGCAGTTTGAAAGCTAATCTGCTCAACCAGGAGAGCTGGCATGTGCAACATAACATTGCAAGAAACATCCTTGAAGACTGCATGTAGTGATGGTGATGTATGTTCTTTTCTTTCTCTGCGTATTTTGTTTCTTCTGAAAGCCTCTCTGCATTTTGTGTTTTGTTTAGATAAGTTTGAATTTTCATTTGAACTTGGGCACCTTATCAGCTAACCTCTTTTAGCTTGAATGATCTGTATATTGCGTAATCAGATTCTCAACTCCCAAGGTGTCTCTAAGTGAAGACACGCAGACGAGCTTAGTTGAAATTCATGGTAATGGGGAGATAACCAAACGCATGACTGCATTTCTTAATTAGCATCTTGCCGGTCCCCCAGGGCCTTTAGGAGTACACGAAAACACATCTTGGCTGCTGAACTGTCTCCAAGTTTGACAAGATTAAGCAGTAAAGAGTAACATAAGGCAATGGTTTCTTAGAACCTGGGGTGTGCTCCCTTTGACGTTAACAAGTTTGCTGATATAAAAAGTGGAGAGTTGAGAGAGACTGAAATAATCTTAGTGATTTGTTTATTTGTTTTTTTAAATGTATTTTTTTTCCTTTTTGTTAATCTGTGGTAAAAGTTGTTATGTATTAGTCTAGGGCTGTAATTCCTAAGAAATTGTGGTGGGACCAGAAAGCCACCTGAGTTTCAGTGAAGTTCAAGTTGTGGTGGTTTTAAATGTTGCAGATTGTGTCAGATTTTTGCAGCACTTTGGGATTTTCTTCAAAACCAATATTGCTGAGGAAAGAAAATATAAATTATAGTAGGTCTGAAGATGGAAGCTGTAATTCAAATATATCCCTTATTATCTTTCTTTCTGCCTTTCTTGCTGTCACCCAAACTCCTACACCCTTTCTTCTCCAGAGAGGCTCAAAGCTGCTGGGATATGGTGGGTGTCCTCTATGCTCAGTATGCTAACAGTGCAGCGATGGCATTACACCAAATGCAGTACAGTGACACAACCAGTTTGACACCCACAGTGTTGAATGGGTTGTCAGAACACTGTACAGTTACAGCGTCGCACTGGTGTTACCCTGTCTCCCAAGTAATCCCTAGCCCCCAGAATTGATTATATAAAAGTCTGGGGGTGTAGGGTCAGAGCCTCCTAGTGGTGGGGTGTGCGCAGCAAAGCCCCCTGCAAACATTCTAAATGTACCCCAGTGCTTGGGGCACCACGACGGTTGGTCAACACATTTGCCAGGTGATGTGGTCACCGTCAGCAAATTAGGGTCATTGTACTGTCCTTCGACAACTTTGCTGTCAAACTTGCTTGGTGGAACCCCTATGCTCTGTAGGTGCCATGTGAAGTTTAATTTTGTACTTTGTGTAGGTTCTTATTCTTGCACAATAAATGTGTAGAGGCCTTATCCCTGTTACATTCACCTGAACAATTTTGGTCTATAGTAGTCTCTTTTTCTGCTACTGGGAGTTCCCTCAAATGGTCTTCTGTGTTCTCACTAGAATCTGTGTCTGCTGGTGTGTCTGTGTACATGGGTATGTGGGGTCCTGCCACTCCACATCAGTTTCCTTTCCTGAATGATTCAATTTCCAGTTATACAGTACTGTGTGTGCATGTTAAAAATTGAGAAGGGGCAATGCTGTTCCTAAAAGCTCCAGGTATTGTTAAATGCAAAATACAGAAAGACTGGGAGATTGTGTGTATGGGATGCCCTTGCTACTGTATGCTGTGATTACGTGGAAATAAAGAATTTTTTTTTAAATATCAATTTTTTCTTAACTTGAAAAGATAGAATTTTAACTTTTTATGGATATGTTCATTTGGAGTTTATACACTTTTTACAACTATGCTTATTACACAGTAGCTGTCAATGTTTACGTGTGTTGAGGGGATTGGCAGGCAAGGAGGGGAAAACAGGTAGCCAAGTTATCAATGGCTAATAAAAAAATTTGGTTTGGATACTGGATTGTGAAAGTTAGTGGCCAACTGGCCACCTGGAGTCTCTTAAAATGATTTTTCCCACTATACGTGGGAGTCACACTGGCAGAACTCTCCCTCATTTTACACCCGCTCTACCTCCCATGGCCTATAAACCGTTTACAGCGGCAGTCACACTTGAAACAGCTAGAGACAGTAAATTTATAAAGTCACATTTATATTACACTGGTTTAAAACTCTGCACACATACCATAATATTGTCTTGGGGTAATGTTTATAAACAATATGCTTACATACAGTTTGCATTGTTTACTGTATTATTTTGAATTAGTAATATTTTTTATATAGGGTTACCACCTTTTATGAAGCCCAAAGTCGGACATTTCTTACTAAAAGAAGATTTTTCGCAGCACAGTACTTAACCTTGACCAATGCAACAGATTTTTTTTCTCTATGTAATCATAATTCAGGCTGAGTATTGTAGTTTCTTAGTTGCTTCTATTGTTTCTTGTCATTTTAAGGTATTTTAGTTAAGGTATTGTAGTTTTCTGCAACATTTAATGGAAAGTCAGAAAATATTTTCTGTACTATAAAATCAAGACATGTAGTACTTTTCATGTTTTTTTGCAGGACACAGCTGCCCAAATCAGGACTGTCCTGCGAAAATCAGGACAGGTGTTTACCCTATTTTTATAATATAGGTTGCAAAAATCCTGCATCTTGATTGGCTGTTACCTGTGCATTAGCTCTGTCTAATGCACAGGTAAAAACAAGTGCCACCAGCCCAGATACAGCCTATAAAAATCATTGTGAATTTGCAGAATTTTCAAAATTTTCCAATTGCCAACAGCCACCATTCTTTAAAAAACTGAACATTTCCAGTACTGTAACTAACTCCAACTGCTGAACACAGTAAATATAATTACACTGAAACATTTGTTAGAATGTTTTAGTTTTTCTTTTATAAAATAGTTATATTTACTTTACAATTTCTAGTTTCATAAATGAACCGTGGCAGCCACCAATCATTCACTTGCTTAACCAGACTTGTTCTCATGTGTATTCCCAGTTCCCCTATCTTCCGCTGGCTGCAAATATTATCCAATCTGGGAAAACAGATGAAACAAGATAACATTTAAAAAAAAGGTCAAGATAGGCTTGTGCCATGTTAGCTCACACAAAATCTGGGGTCTGATTCACAAAACTTTGCCCCAGTGCAAACACAGTTTGCGCCATGCAAACTAAGTTTTGTAGCAAAGTAGTATTCACAGAAGTCCAGTCTGCACCAGGGAAAGGTTTTGATGGGGCCACGATGCAAATGAGGGGAAGAGGACCAGCATATCAGTACAGTCCCATTCATGAAGCATTTTCTTTATGCAAGGGCCTTTGGTGGGTTTCCCAGACATGGAGAAAATACCACCGAGGAAAATCTCTTCTTAACTCTGTGCAACTCTAGTGGTTGTTGGAAGTGGTGTAAGGTGCCCCCCGAACCCACAACACCCTGTTCCTGGAAGTCCAGTGGTCCCTCCCTTCCCCTTCCACGATTACCTATCACTGGCCACCTATAAAAATCAAAAAGATATGCTCTGGCAGTCCAGTGGTCGCCCCAATGTCCGATCACCATCGCATATTAAAATATAATTGCCCCTGGTAGTCTAGCAGTCCCCCCCCAACCTGTCTCCAATCTGCTCCTATATGAAAAGCAGAGATTTTCCATGTGTAGTGGACCCCTTGTCCCCCCCCCGGCCAGTGGTGTCTCACCACCCCATTCACCCCATCCCAAAACCTGGCCAGCGACCAGCACAACCCTCCTCTCACCACCATGGCTGGCAGCAGATGGAGCTTTCAATGAACATAAGAATATAAGAAAATAGTCAGCAGAAGGAGACCTCTCAGTCTACTGTGTCTGCTTGAAATAATATGCTTTGGTTCCGACCTTAAGTTTACATCTGCGACACCAACACCCCCCCCAAAAAAATGTTCTTGTCTTTTCCGTAATGAGGCAACCTGACATTCCTTTATGTTTGTCCCAGGCTCTTTTGAAGGCTTCTACTGACTTTGCCTCCACCACCACCTCCTGTGGCAGCTCATTCCATGCCATCACCACTCTTTCTGTAAAGAAGTGCTTCCTTGTGTCCCTCCTGGGCCTTCCCCCATCAGTTTTAGGTTGTGCTCTCTGGTGATATTGGCCCTTTTATGGAATCGACCCTCACATTCCACTATGTTAATTCCTTTCAAGTACTTGAATGTCTCAATTATATCTCCTCTCTGCCTCCTCTCCTCCAAAATGTACATCCCCAGGTCCCCCAACCTTTCTACATGTGATCTATCCTGCTGTCTCTCTGTCATTTTAGTTGATCTCCTCTGGACCCTTTCCAGCATGCCTATCTCTTACTTCAGGTGTGGATCCCAATATCTTACTCCGTATTCGAAATGTGGCCTCATCAATGACCTGTAGAGTTGCAGTATAAACTTCCTACTGCTAAATCCCCTTGCAATATGTCACAGCATCCTTTTTTGCCTTTGCCATTGCCTTTTTGCATTGAGTTGACTGTTTCAGATCACTTGAAAATATCACCCCCAGATCCATTTCTTCCTCCAATGGCGTGACCTGAACCTTTCCAATGTAGTACTCTGTTATCAGGTTCTTTGCCCCATGTGCAACACCTTGCACTTTTTGGTGTTGAACCCAAGCTGCCATATCCCCGACCATCCCTCTAGCCTGGCTAGTTCCTCCTTCAACTCCTTAATCCCCTCCTGGGTGTCCACCCTCCCACAGAACTTGGTGTTGTCTGTGAAAATGGAAATTTTTTCCCTGAATGCCTTCCTCTATGTGGCTAATAAAAAGGTTAAACAACACCGGTCCTAACACCAACCACTGTGGAACCCCACTGGTAATCTTCCTGGTACTGGAGCACCACCACCCCCCCATAACCACCCTCTGTGTCCTGCTGCTCAGTCAGTTTTCACCTCATCTAACCAACCTTTTCCCCACCCCTACATCCTTCAGCTTTATGATCAACCTTTTGTTTGGCACAAAGTCAATGGCCTTGCTAAAGTCCAGATATATGATATCCACTGCCTGGCCTTTGTCTTCTGTCCTAGTGACCCAGTCAAAGAACTCAATCAAGTTCATCTGACATGATCTGCCCGTCACAAACCCATGCTGTTTACCATCCTGCAGGCCATTTTCCTCCAGGAACTTTACCAGACCTTCTTTCTATATTGCCTCCATTAGCTTATACACAATCGAGGTCAGGCTGACCAGCCTGTAGTTTCCAGGGTTTTCCTTGGGGTCACTCTTGTGGAGTGGCATGACATGTGCTGTCCTCCATTCCCCTGGCACCACCCTGTAGAAAGATCTATTGAATAGTATTGTCAGTGGGCCTGCCAGATCCTCTGCTATCTCTTTTAGTATCCTGGGGTGTATTCCATCAGGCCCTGGGGATTTCTCCATGTTCAATGCCATGAGCCCCTCCCTTACCCGTTCAATCCCTGTGTACCCTATTGGGTCCTCACCAGGTCCCCTACCTACCCTTCCCACTGTGCAGTATTGGACCCCCTTTTTCTTTGGTAAAGATGGAGCAGAAGTATTCATTTATTAACTCCGCTTTTGTCCCATCTTACACCATTATGTTTTCCTCTTTCTTTAGCCTGATTATGCCATTCTTTTTGTCCCTCTTTTCTTTAATGTAGTGAAAGAAGGCCTTATTCCTTTTTTATTCCTTCTACTATCTGGAGTTCCTTCTTTACTTTTGCCTGTATTACCTTCCTTTTTGCTAGTTTAGCCAGCCTTTGGTACTCCTCCTCGTCCTTTACTGTAGCTGTCCTTCTACTTTTCCTTTATGCAGCCCTCTTATCCTTCACTACCATAGATACCTTCCTATTAAATCAGCTTGGTTGTCTAGTTCCTGTCTTCTTTCCTCTCATTTTTATGCAGCTGTTTGTTGCATTCTGTATTGCCCTCTGACTGTGGCCCAAATTCCTTCAACACCCAAGCCTTCCTCTAAGTTCCTTAGGTCCTCTCTAATCATTTCCCTCATTCTCTGAAAGTTTGCTCTTCTGAAGTCTAGTGCTCTTGTCTTGATGGGGATGTCTTCCCTACCCATGTCCAGGTTGAACCACACTGTGTTGTGATCACATCATGTATACAGTATGAGCTCATACTGTATACCTTACATGCTCATTGAGAGCTCAATCAGTGGCCAGTGGTGGTAGTGAGAGGAGGGCTGTGCTGTTCTCCGGCCCAGTTTCAGAATGGGAGGGGAGCAAGGTGGTGGGACACTACTGTCCAGGGTGGGGGGGCATGGGGTCCACTAAACATGGAAAATCTCTACTTTTTATATAGCGGTAGATCGGGGATGGATTGGGGGGACTGCTAAACTACCAGGGACAATTATTTTTTAATATGGGATGGCGATCGGAGAATGGGGGAAGGGGGAGGGACCACTAGACTACCAGGGACAATTATATTTTAAAACAGGCTGGTGATTGGAGAATGGGGGAGGGGTGAGGAACCACTAGATTACCAGGGAGAATTTGTTTGTTCTACTCAGGACAGCAATTGGCAATGGATGGTCCACAGGGGACTACATGGGCACAAGGCTGCCTCTGGGGCAGGGACTAGAGGGGCACGCAAACCTCTGTTGCAGCTCATGTACAGTAAATGGTCCATAATGGGCATTCAAATGGCCAGCTAGTGCCTTGCATGCCAAATGAACTCATTTGCATGGCTGCTTTTGTGAATATCAAATAGCGCACCAGCACTATTCATTGGGGGGCCATGTATAGAGATGCAAGTCGGGACAGTGCTAGTGGGGTTAGAGGTAGCAGTAATGAGCTTACCACTGCCTCTACCTAGCCCTATTCACAGTCGGATAGCACCGTACGCTATCCATCTGTGAATAGCATTTTTTACCACCTGGGCAATCGCAAAGCGCAACAAAAACTTTTGCACTGCACTTTGCGAATTTTTGTAAATCTGGCCCCAGGAGAGAAACAAAAAGAGAATCTATTCACTATGTAAAAATATTACCTTTATTAGTTTAGTGAAAAATGTAAAGATACAAACTTTTGAGGCCTCTAGCAATGCCTTTTCTCCAGATGTGTTATAGTGTAGGTTTTGGCAACATTTGTATGGGCTTAGTTCTGATTAGCAATGCAAGAAAAAAAAACTGTAAAGGTTTGAATCAACTTTGAAGTGCTAATTAATATCAGATCAGTAGCAATAATGTCATTATTTACAATCTGCTGTCATTGTATAAACAGTCATAAACTTCCAACTTTATTTTAGTAATCCATGATCTTTCTTCGAGAGGGCTCTTGCAGTAGGTAATTACATATGGGACTGACGTCGACAGGTGGCAGGACCCCACGGAAAAATTTCTAGCTAGCAGTCTCTGGCGAGGAACCGCCCCCACATCAGGTGACCGGCCTCAGGAGATGTCGGTATAAAGGGGCAGTCCCTCACGCCCGCCTTCCAGTTCTTTCCCGCCGTTAGCTTATGCCAGCATCTCGCGGAAAAGTTCCCTGCTCGTCAGGCTCCTTCGTTGGTGTTTTAACCAAGTATTTTCGATTTTTTCTTATCCTTCATAAGGTATTCGTCGGTGTATGTCGTCCCCTACACCCTCTGAGCACAAAAACAAGTGCGACTCTTGCGGCGCCCAACTCCCGCACAAGGATGGCCATTCCCTGTGCCTTTTTTGCCTAGGCCCATACCATCCGGTACAGAAGTGCCAGCACTGCCTCAGCTGTCACGGCCACCCGGAGAAGGCGGCAGCAGTCCCTGGAAGCCCATATTTTAAAAAAGAAGATGTGCTCCATGGAGAAAGAACTAAAATAGCTTTGGCAGGTGTCTACTTCTCCTGAAGGCCATCACAAGAAAAAGGATAAAGAAAAGCACAGGGACAAGGGCTCCTCTCCCACCGCGTCTTCCTTGGGAGTCACTGTAAAAGTGCGTCCCCTGGGAACTGCTCCCTAATGGCACCTAGAGGCTTCTAAGGCGGTGTTGGCCTGCCTCTGGCTCACACTTGGGCCCTTCGGGTGCCTCCGGGCTTGTGGAGTCCTCTGCTCCCAGTAAGCCATGGTTTCGTGGCCTACCGGTGCGAGCGGCTCTGATAAGCTGGTCGTTGGCTCCTCCGACGTCTGCACAGAGAAGGTCAGTAAGTCACCCGACCCTTCGGGGCGGCGCGTGGCCCCCATTCCGCCTGACCAGGCCACCCCTCCATTGTGACCTGCCTTCAGTGAAGGATCCGTTAAGTCAGATGTCGGCCCCTCCGGTGCCTGCCTGGAACCCGCTGCTAAGCCGCATGTCAGTTCTCTCGATGTCCGCACAGTGGATGAGCTGATGCCAGACCCTCCCACGTCCATCGTTCCTGGATCCCCACAGCCTTCGCTGCCCTCCGTGGACCCTGAGTCTCCTCAGCCTGACCCTGAGGATTCCCCCCCCCATCCCCGGGTGACACTGAGGTTCCTGTTCCACCTCCATCAGACCGTCCATCTTCTGGTCTGACCGATCTGACATCGGTTCCCTAGATGCCGGCTCTGACGCTGGTGTTGCCAATGTCGGCTGACATCCTACCCCCAGATGTCGCCCCAACGCCGGGCCCTCCAACCCTTGGGCCTTCCGCCCCAGAACCGCCGGTGGGGCCTCCAGCCAGGCAGTCTGCTCCTGCAGCTTCTCTGGTTCATGGGTACGTGACCCCATCATATCCAACGCAGCCATACCTGGGACTGCAGTATCTGGCACCTCAGTACCCAGTGCCAACATATCCAACGCTGCAGTACCCAGCTCCTCAATATCCGACGCCGGTCTTCCTGCCATCGAGTTACAGATACACACCTTTTGGGTATAGTCCATACCCGTATCTCCATCCTCCTCCTCCTCCACCCCCCCTCAGCCGCTGGAGACCGCAGGAGACTCTGGCCTTCAGGTGGGCGGAGGTCAAGGCTCAGTTCACCAGAGAGGTGGAGAGTCATCTTCCGATGACGGTGCTGGTGCCAGTTCCCATACGTCCATGACGACACATTCCTTCCCCACCTCTGGACACCAGGGCTAAACTCTCTGGGTCCAGAGAGGGGCAGGACACGCTTCCCCAAGGGATTCCCAAGGTGTCTGTTCCTCCCCCTCATTGGGAGAGGGAGTCTTCCTCTTCCTCATCTTCTTCTTCCTTGGGCACCTTGGATGCTTCCGATGGTTGCTCAGAGCAAGACGACAAGCCACACTCTCCATCCAAGCCCCTGCCAACGAATCCTCCAAAGTCTCCTCCAGAGGATCCTTACTTTACGGAGTTGCTACGGAAGATCCAGGAAGTACATAAGTGGCAATCCTTGGAGCCAGACCCCCAGTGTAAAAAACTCGCTGAGCATCTGGATCTGCCCATGACAGCTCCCACTCTGGGGCCACCCTGGATCGAGCCTCATGCCGACCTTATTACCACCATATGGAAACAACCGTTGGCCTTCATCCCACTTCCCAGGAAGTCGAATAGGCTATACCAGGCTCCCGTGGGTGTTGACTTTTTAGACTCCCACCCTCGAGCTGACTCGGTTGTGATTAGCGCCGCTCATGGCCGGTCAGCTCAACCCAAACATCTCAGCTCACCTCCACCTGACAAGGAATCCCGCCTTCTGGACCAGTATGGCAAGAAGATTTTTGCTTCTTCCACTCTGGGTATTAGGGCCCTGAACTATGTCGGCCACATGGGGGATTACCAGAAGGCGTTTCTCAGTGAGGTGGAATCTAAATTGGATTCCCTTCCGGATACTCAGGTCAAGCAGAAAGTGGCTGACCTCGTCCATTCTGCATGTTCGGCGAGTCAGCACATTCTTCGTGAGACCTACGATGCAGTGGATACTGCTGGTAGGACATCAGCTTTCGCTGTTGGCCTACGGCATCACGCTTGGCTCTGAGTGCCAGGGTTGGTCCCGGAAGTGCAGTCCGCCATCCAGGAAGCACCCTTCTGGGGTTTGGTGCTGTTCGTGGGTGATGTCAAGGACATTAGTACTGACCTGTAGGAAAAGGGAACGGCACTAAAGTCTGTGGACTGTATGTATCATCCCCATCAATCGCAGCGCCATCCCTTCCGCAGACGGAATCGGCCCAAAGTGAGACCACAGGGAAAGAGGGCCACTAAACGTCGGGCCCCCCCCAGCTGCCAAGACCCCCCACCCAAAAAAGCAGTGGGAGCTGCAGCGCTGCCCCACACCACCTGACTCCTTCCCTCTCCCACAGCCTCCGGGCTTCCCGGAGAAACCGGTAAGAGGGAGGTTTTCCCTCCACCTTCCATTCTGGGAGAGGATAACATCAGATTCATGGGTGCTCCAGCTAATTGCAGAAGGACACTCAATAGAGTTTCTGCAGAAACCACCTCGTCACCCTCCCCCAAGGTCGTCATACTCTCGGGAACATCTTCTTCTGGTTCAGGAAGAAATTTCAGCACTTTTGCTGAAAGAGGCGATAGAACCTGTCCCCCTTCCACTGCAAGGAATGGGTTACTATTCCCACTTCTTCCTGGTCCTGAAGAAGACAGGAGATGTAAGATCTATTCTAGATATCAGTTCCCTGAACATCTTTGTGGAGTACAAGAGGTTCAGGATGCTCTCACTGAGAGCCTATTGCCCTTCCACCGCTCGGGCCAGTGTCTGTGCGCTCTGGATATGCAGGATGCCTACCCGCACTTATCTATCCGCCCATCTCACCACAAATATATCCATTTCACCTTCCAGGGGGACCATTATCAGTTCAAAGCACTTCCTTTTGGCCTCTCCTTGGCTCCCCAAGTATTTACTAAATGCCTTGCAGTGGTGGTGGCCTACCTGCGTACCGAGGGGGTACAGGTTTTCCCGTACCTGGACAATTGCCTCCTGGTGACCTCATCCAGGGAGGAACTCCTGCACTGCCTCTCCCTCACCCAGCAGGTCTTTGCCTGTCTGGGTATTACCATCAACCATTCCAAGTCTCACTTGATCCCATCCCAGAGGCTCCAGTTCATTGGGGCGATACTGGACATGACCCTAGGCAGGGCCTTCCTGCCACCGGACAGGGTGGTCACACTCCAGACTCAGATAAGCCTGTTGTCCGGCCACAGGTGGATCAGTGCAAGGTCGGTTCTTCACCTCCTCGGGCTTATGGCAGCTGCTATCCCAACAGTCCCTCATGCTCAGCTCCACATGAAGGTCTCTCAGTGGACGCTTCACTCTCAATGGGATCAGTTGGTAGATGACTTGGACCAGTTGGTCCTGGTCTCCTCTCCCATGATTCGAGACTTGCAGTGGTGGATGGTTCGAGAGAACCTTCTTCAAGGAGTTCCATTCTTCCTTCCCCCTCCCTCTCAGACTCTGACCACAGTCACCTCAGGCAAAGGTTGGGGAGCCTATCTCGGTCCACATCGGACCCAGGGATCTTGGTCCAATCTCGAACAATCCCTGCACATCAGTGTGCTCAAGCTTCGGGCGGTGCTCTATGCTCTCCAGGCTCTCCACCTGCATCTTCTTCCAGGCCACCTAGCCATCCAGATGGACAATATGTGCGTTGTATGGCACATCAACAAACAGGGTGGGACTCGGTCCTACCCTCTTTGCAGGGAAGCGATGAGAGTCTGAGATTGGGCAGCACAACACGACCTTCACCTCACGGCAATTCATGTTCCAGGAGTCAAGAACTCCTTAGCAGACAAAATCCATCACTCTTCTGCTCAAGCTCAAGAGTGGGGACTAGATCGGGGGTCTTAGACGGTATCTTCCTACGTTGGGGAACACCTCAGGTGGACCTGTTCGCTTCACCTCTAAACGCAAAGCTTCCTGACTTTTGCTGGCTCTTTCAAGAGCAAAGTATTTTCTGGAGAGACACTTTGTGTCTAGATTGGAGGGACAGATTCGTCTATGCCTCCCCCCCGATTCCTCTGATCCCACATGTCTTGCAGAAACTTGGCTCAGAAGAGGCACGAATGATTCTGATCACTCCTTTCTGGCCCAGGCAAGTTTGGTTCTCTCTTCTGCAACAATACTCAGAGGAACCTCCTCTTCCTCTTCCACTGTCACAAATTCTACCAGGATCAGGGGACCCTGGTCCATCCAGGTCTCAAGTCCCTTCAACTACATGCGTGGCTCCTGCAGACATAGCTCAAGCCTGTTTTGGGGTTTCTTCCCAGGTGGCTGAGATCTTGGTGGAGGCTAGGAAACCCTCCACTTGGTCTACTTACACCATGAAGTGGAAAAAGTTCTCAATCTGGGCCACTTCAAAAGGCTTCAAGCCTTTCTCCTGCTCAGTTGGGTGACTGCTGGGGTACCTATGCCATCTCTTCGACCTAGGTCTTAGTCACTCATCTCTGAAGGTCCACATAGCGGCCATTTCAGCCTATCATGTTCCCTTCGCAGATAGGATGTTTGCTCAACTGAAAGTCCTTAAGACTTTCCTCAGAGGGGTTCTTCACTTGAGAACCCCTATCCGAGTTCCTGCCACTCCTTGGGATTTGAACTTCGTTCTTGAGAAACTTACTTTGCCTCCCTTTGAACCGGCGGCCTTAGCAGACATGAAGTTCCTTTCATGGAAGACGCTGTTCCTAGTGGCCATTACCTCTGCTCAGAGGATTTCCGAGCTCCAGGCCCTGATGTATAAAATCCCGTACTTGATCTTTCACAAGGAACGTGTGGCTCTGCGCACTGATCCCAAGTTTCTCCTCAAGGTGGTAGCAGAATCTACTTTGAACCAGTCCACAGAGTTACCCACTTTCTTTAAGCAGTACTCCAACCAGGAGGAGTACCTGCTTCACACTATGGACGTTCACCGGATCCTGAGATACTACACTAACAGAACAAAGTATCTCAGGAAAACTAATCAACTGTTTGTCTCGTTTGCACCCAAAAGAGAAGGCAATGCTGTTTCTAAGCAATGCCTGTCTAAATGGTTGGCTCATTGCATCACCTTCTGTTATGACAAATACAACAAGACTCTGCCGGGTCAAGTCAGAGGACACTTCACCAGAGGAGTCGCTGCCTCGGCGGCATGTTTTAAGAACATGTCAGCAGCAGACATCTGTGCTGCCGCCACTTGGACTTCTGTCCATACATTTACAAAACATTACAGTTTGGATATTGCCTCTTGCCGTAGAGCAGGCTTTGGGCTCGCTGTTCTGCAAGGCCTCCTTTCTTAAGGCCTTCACAGATAGAGGATCTGCTTTGAGTAGCTTTCCTCCTCCCGTGTGCTTCTTCTTGTTCCAGACTGCTTGGGACTCAGTCCTATATGTAATTAACTACTGCAAAAGACCTCTCGAAGTAAGATAGTACAGTTACGTAAGAACTTACCGTAACAGTAGATCTTCAAGAGAGGCTCTTGTAGTAGGTAATACCTTCCCGCCCTCCATCCCCCTAAGCTTTTTCAGCACCTTTTCCAGTGAGGGAAATATCCGCTTCTCTCTCGTCTGGTCTCTTGTGGCCTGTGGGAGGAAAGAACTGGAAGGTGGGCATGAGGGACCGCCCCTTTATACCGACATCTCCTGACGCTGGTCACCTGACTTGGGGGCAGTCCCTTGCCAATGACTGCTAGCTAGAAATTTTTCTGTGGGGTCCTGCCGCTTGCCGACATCAGTCCTATATGTAATTACCTACTGCAAGAGCCTCTCTCAAAGATCTACTGTTATGGTAAGTTCTTACGTAACTGTACTTTCCTGTCCTGACTGTTCACTTGAAATCTCACTGCCAGTTCCCCATTGAACCGCAGTCATGACAGCTGAAATGCCCCCTTTCACACACTCGCACGCTCATTCTTTACCAGCTGATGCCATGCTTACAATCCAATTTGTCAGCTGTTTTAAAAAACAAAGATTTTGAACAAAAATAATTCACAGAAATACTAGTGTTTATCTGTTGATGTGTGCATGTATGTGCGGGGGGAGTCATGCTCAAGACTTCAATAACAATGTAAACAAGATTTGGCTGGTGCCAATAAGGCTGGTCTTGCTTTGTTACGTTGTTATCTTGGCATTACATAGAAACATAAAGGATGATGGTAGAAAAAGACCAACCGTCCATCCAATCATCCTGAGTTCCCCATCTAACCCCGGGACCCCCTGGACTAAATATAATTAACTCTGAGGGGCTGTGGACTCCAGGGATGGGGAGAAACTTGGAAGTGGGAACAATTCACTTTTCTGAAAAAAAAGTAGCAACATCAAAAGACCTGGCAAGGACTGAACTGTGGTCTTAGGTCTATAATCATGCTGTGTGCTGGTGCTTTAGCCACTCCACCATGGGAGCAGCTCAGCCAGGCACCAGACCATATGGCTACTTGATTCTTTCCTTCTTACAGCAGAAAGTGACAGAGGTATTGGTAATTCCCTACCTCTATTATACCCCTTTCACTCTAAATCCATTTTCACAGTGCAGTTATTGCAGCACTGTTTTCCTTGTGCTACTTTGACCTGATACTGATTCGGTCACCCCAGCTGACCACTATAGCCTTCACTCTGTCTCAACCATGCTTGAAACCAGCAACTGTCTTAGTGCCCACCACATCAACTATTAAACTGTTCCATGGCTCTACCACCCTTCCTGCAAAAAAAAAAAAAAATCCTCACGTCCCTCCTGAACCTCCCTCCTGTCAGTTTCCATTCATGTTCTCATGACCTTGAACTAGCATTCAAGCTAAAAAGTTCCTTGCAGTTCACCTTGTTTATTTCCTTTCGGAACTTAATGGTCTCTATCATATCTCCCCTCTCCCTTCTGTTCTCCAGTGATTGCATGTCCAGTGCCTTGAGAAACTCCTCGTAAGACTTGCCCTGTTGGCTGAGAATCAATTTTGTCACCCTACACTGCACCATCTCCAGCTTGTCACTATGCTTCCCGAGGTGAGGGCTACAGAACTGGGCACAGTACTCCAGGTGTGGCCTCACTAAAGGTCTATAAAGGGGTAGTAATACATCTTTCCTCCTGCTGTCAGTACCTCACCCTATACTCCCCAGCATTCTATTTGCTTTACTGTACATCTTGTTGACTGACTTGATTGCTTGAGGGTGTCACTGATGATAACTCCCAGGTCATGTACCTCAACCATAGTGCTAAGTATCATCCAGCAATCCAGTACTCTGTTCTAGTGTTCTTATTCCTTAAGGCATTACTTTGCACTTTCTGGCATTGAATTTCAACTGCCAAACCTTAGGCCACTCCTCTAGCTTTTGTGAGTCATTCTGTATTTCCTTGATTACCTCATCACTATCCACCCTCCTGTAGAGCTTAGTGTCATCTTTGAAGAGACACAGCATGCCATGGATAATTTTTCCAGTGTCATTGATGAACACATTGAAGAGGACCAGGCCCAGAACAGATCCCTGAGGCACTCAACTCATGACCTCCCTCTCATCTGATTTGACCCAATTGAACACAACACTCTACCTAACCTTTAACCAGTTTCCCACCCAGTTC
This sequence comes from Neoceratodus forsteri, assembly GCA_016271365.2. Classification (NCBI taxonomy): domain Eukaryota; kingdom Metazoa; phylum Chordata; order Ceratodontiformes; family Ceratodontidae; genus Neoceratodus; species Neoceratodus forsteri. The sequence continues at coordinate 468,976,544 of CM028129.1, forward strand.
ACTATGCCCCATTGACCACAACTCTCTGCTGCCTACCCTTTATCCAGTTCCCACCCAGTTCACTATGTTCTTAGCTGCACCCAGATCCTCAGATCATTCATCTTTATCAACAAGAGTCTGTGGGGCAGTGAGTCACAAGCCTTACTGCAGTCAAAATTGAGCAAATTCACAGCATGGCCCCTATCTAATTCCCTCATCACCCAATCAAGAAAAACTGTCAGGTTTGTCTGACAGGACCTCCCTGCCACAAACCCTTGTTATTTACTATTCTGGAGACAGTTGAGTCCACATCTTCTTTAGTTAGCAGAATACTGTCTCATCAGTCTCACTGTTATAATTGTGGTTATATGAGGACCACATTCAGTTCAGGTTTATAGTTTTTTTGGATACAGTGCCCACAGGGAGTGCTTTGATGCAACACTACTGCTTTATAGTACTACTCCCTACACTGTACACAGTGGTTCAATTCTACCCAATACCAGGCTATTAGTTTCATCCCCCAGCACCAAACTCACTTATATCCTCCCACCTCAATATTACAATATTTTTAAATTCTCTGATGGTCTAGGTTGGACTCCAGACCCGTCAGGTAGTTTAGGGGGTTCCACCAAGTCGGTATGACAACAAAGTTGTCGACATCCCCCACAACGATATGGATTTGCCAACATCGCCCATGGAGACTGGCAAATCTGTCAACAGACCACCATGGAACTGGGGCTTTCTACATTGTTTGTGGGGGCTTTGCCTCCCACACTCCACATGTGGAGGGCTCTGCCCCCCACACAACCTGGACTTATGGACTGTCAACTCCGGGGGGTGGATTACAGGGGATAGTGGATTACAATGGGAGTCATTGTATCATACAGCACTCCGACAACCGATTCAACACTGTGGCTGTTGAATGAGTTGTGTCTCTGTGTGGGTTTCACTGTTATAGCATCACTGTAACAATGGTATACCGTTTAAGGGAGAGGGCCATATTTTTTAAATTTTCTGATGGGCTGGGTTCAGTACTGGACCTGATGGGTAGTGGAAGGAGAAGACCAGACAGTTTTTGGTTCAATAGGCATATGCAACTTAGTGAGGAATTATGCTTGTGCAACATTGTGGATAGACAGGAGGTATTTGAATGACTGTGTTTGACTGTTATTCGTGGATACTTTGGCCATTCACACTCTTTGTCCCATGGGGAACTACAATCCATTTGTGGTACCATGAAGGCAAAGGAACTCTCTTGAGGAAAGTTCAACCCCCAGAGGTGCCATGAGAACATAATTCCTTTAGGCCAAAGGTACCTTAGGAAGGAGCCCCAAGGAAACAGGCGGGCCACTGGAGGAGGAAGGGAGGATGGCAGGGCAAAGAAACACTGCTTCCAAAGGATGCTGGAGGAAGCTGGCTGAAATAGCTCATGTTGGGGGGTGGGATTGCTAGCTCCTGTCCACTGAACTGCAGGCATGGCCTTTGTATTCAATGGGTGTATTCAACTTAGTGAGGAGTTATGCTTGTGCAACATTATTGACACTCTGAAGGTAGTAGAATGAATGTTTTGTTTGACTGTTATACATGGATACTTTGTCTGTTTGTACTGTCTGTAGCATGGGGGTTGGATTCCATGAAGGCAAAGGAACCCTCTTGAGGAGGGTTTCACCTCCAGAGGTTCCACAGGAACAAAATTCCTTTAGGCTAAAGGTACCTTAGGATGGGGCCCAAAAGTACTGCACAGCAGTTGGTGAACACAGAAACTGAGTGGAGTACTGACTCACAGCAGCTGGTGATGATTGGTAACAGACAGAGACTAAATGGAGTAATGACTGACAGCAACTGGCAACTAATAGCAGACAGAGGCATGGCTTCCATAAAGAGAGAGAGAGAGAAGGGCAGAACTGAAGGATAAGAGAGCCACCATGCAACCTCAACTCATAGTGGAAACCTACTACTAGGGTAAACACTATACTCAAATACATATATTACATTATAGCTTTGGGCACTCAGAAGAGAAAAAAACTCTTGTGGAGGAACTCTCTGAAGATCCATGGCCTTGGCCACCATCTCTCCTGGCATGGAAACTTATTATTTTGACAGCTCAGAATGTTAATTTGAAGTTCAAAAGTTAGGGGACATTATTGGAGGGATAACTCTCTCTCTCTCTCTCTCTCTCTCTCTCTCTCTATCCCTCTAATGGGGTAACACTGTGGGGTGCTTGCAAGTCAATCTCTGCATCTAAATGAAGATCTCCATGAATGAAGCCCACATATCAAAGCATGCATGAGAAGAGTAGTGACTGCTAAAAGGCCATCACCCAGCCTTAAGACCATGAGGAGGCCTATCCTTGAATGAAAGCCAAAGGAAGGGGATATGGATTGAGACTAGGTGGACCTTAGATAGACGCAGGGAGAATAACTTTCAGAGGTGCTGCCCACATGGTATACACAGCTAAAGGAACCCCTGTGGGTTAACAGCCCTACCCTCTGGCAGCCAAAGTCTTAAATGCTACACCTCGAGGTGCCACCGACCAAAGAGCTCCATGGCCAAAGCTTCCCCCAGAGCACTGAACCTTACCACCCAGTAAGACTGCCTAGAGGAGCCACTGGAGACAAGTGGACTGCAGAGAAGAACCTCTGCTTGAGATGAGGCATTCACCTTTAAGATGCATATTTCAAGGGGAGCAAGAGCTGTCTACCCACAGGCAAACTGTTGAATGGAATCGCTGATAACGATGGAAAACCCAATGACTGAAAAGATACTAAGATTTGAAGGTACATCACAGGTCAAAATGAAAGGTAAAACCCAGCCTCAGCAGGAAAGTCTGGAAGCTGTATACACACTAAGACTAGGGTGGTAAATGCCGAAGCAGACTGACTGAGCAAGCTAGCTAAAATGACAGAGCAGGAACGGGAGTGGCTACCTTGCTAGGAAGCCAGGTGAAAGTGTTGTGATGGAATGCACTGGAACTGAGAGGTTCACAAGTGGTCTGGTATGAATAGCAAAATGAAAAGCACTTGAATAGCATAAGCCAAAACAGCAGAATGACATAGATAGGACATACTGTGGAAACTAATAAGCACACCAAGAACTAAAACAGACAGAAACACAGGGGTTACATGAGGACAGGAGAGCAGCAGGAGTAGCTGACTGAAAGAAAGACGGAAGCACAAGCTGTAGCCAGGAAAGGTAGAAAAACAAAATACTGACCTAGAAAACTGCAGAAGGTGCAAATGAAACCCAAAACCCAAAAACACAATGGAAAATCAACAGGCAAACATGGACCAAAAAAGGTGGAGGCAGGGCCGCAGCAAATTCTCTAGCTGCAGCAAATAAACAGTGCTTTCAAATGAGGCTGGAGAAAGCTGGCTTAAATAGCTTAGAAAACCGGTATATGGCTAGTAGCTCCTACCCATTGAACTACTGAACTGCAGGCATACAGTAGCCTTTGTCTCCCTGATGGGTCAGGTTGGGCATTAGGCTCAACATGTAGTTTAGGGAATGGGGCACAGATTTTTTTTTTTATTCCTTGACAGGCTAGGGGAGGGCTTGGGATTTTGTATGTTGTTAAGGGGAAGTGGACAGATTTTTTTTTTATTCACTGTTGGTCTGGGTTAGGCTCTGGACTCATCAGATAATTGGGTACAGGAGGAGGGACAGATTCTTTTATTCTTGAACTGACTGTGTTGGGCACTGGACCTGTTAGGCAGTTGGGGAAGGTGGGCTACTTTTTTTTTATTTCCTGATGAGCCAGGATGGGTGCTGAACCCATCAGGTAGTTTGCAGGAGAGGGACAGATTTTTTTATTCACTGACAGGCCAAGTTGGGCACCAGACCATTCTGTTGTGCAGCAGGCTAGAATGGAACGTGCATGGCGATATGCTCCCTATGTGCATTTTGGGAAGAGTTCAGAGAAACTGGAACACCAACAGAAGGAAAGAGTGACAGAGGTAGAGTTGGGCAGTGGAGGCAGAATCACTGGCACTTGGACTTACAGCCCCAGAACTGTGCACCATCAGTCCCCCTTGAGTCCATTCTCCTATGCCAGTATGCTGTGGCCTGGAGGAGGCGGAGATGCCTTAACAGGCTGGTAGCAGCAGTGTGGCAGCAGCCCCAAGCCTGGATCTTTCAGTTTGAGTTTGTTTGAGCTTCTCACTGTGACCTGAAGGATGGGATTGGCAAGAGCAGTGTTTTAGTACTCTGCCTATTCCACCTTCCACTCACCACTTTGTTACTGCTCCTCCTTATCAAGCTTAATACATGGGCTAAGCTGGGCATGGGACCATTCAGGTAGTTGAAGGGAGGGACACATATTTTGCCTATTCTCTGACGAGCCAGGTTGGGACTGGTAAGATAGTTGGATAGACATTTTTTTTTATTTTTTTATTTTTTTTATTCCCTGACAGGCAGTGTTGGGCACCAGAGCTGTCAGGTTGTTGGAGAGGGTCAGATTTTGTTTTTTATTCATTGATGCATCAGGATGAACACCAGGCCTATTAGGTTGTGGAGAGGGATAGTTTTCTATTTTATCCCTGGCATTTTAGGTTGGGCACTGGACCTTTCAGATTGTTGGGGAGGGGCAGTTTTTTTTAATTCCCTGATGGGCCAGGTTGGACTCTGGATCTTTCAGGTAATTTGAATAAGGTGGAGGGTCATTTCTTTTTATTCCTTGATGGGCCACTTTGGGTATTAGATGCATTAGGTTGTTGGGGAAGGGGGACATATTTAATATTTCCTTGACAGGTTGGGATGAATACCAAACCCATCAGGAAGTTTGGGAGAGAGGACATAAATATTTTTTTTAATTCCCTGATAGGCAGAGTTGGGTATTAGACTAGTCAGGTAGTTGGAGGGGGGGAGAGAGCCATATTTTGTTATTCCCTGGTGGATGAGGTTGGTCACTGGATCTGTCAGGTTGTTGGGAGAGGGGGACAGATATGTGTTATTCCTTGATGGGTTGAGCTGGGCCCTAGATCCATCAGGTAGTTAGGTGATGTGGACAGATTTTTCTTATTCCCTGATGGGCTGGGCCAGTCACTGGACACATCAGGTAGTTAGGAGAGAGGCCTGATTTTTTTTTATTCCCTACCAGTCCAGGCTGGGCACAAGAAAGTCTATTCTACTCTACATTCCCTGCCCTACCAGTATGGAACTCCTGTGCATTGTAAAACACTTTGGGATAAAACGTGTATTAAAGTCATTATATAAAAACAAATTCTGCTGTATTCCATAGTCACTACACTACCGGAATCTAACTACTGTGCTTTGCAAAGCACCAGACCTGTTATAGTTTTGTGGAGAGTGACAGATTCGTTTATTCCAGGCAGGCTAGGTTGGGCACTGAATTCGGCATGAAATCGGGAAGAGAATGCTTTTTTTTTAATTACCCAGGAGGAAGGGATGGTAAATTTATAATAGGCTTTGCTCTCATGGGTGCTGCTAGTGAGTGGAGGTCGCCCATGGGCAGGTGCTCCATTGCTCAGCATTCAGGGTTAGAGTATGCATGGCAATAAGAAGCGTGTGTGTGTGTGTGTGTGTGTGTGTGTGTGTGTGTGTGTATAAGGGGGTGTGCAGAGCTAAATCTGAGTACAGAGACCAAGAATGACAGCAGGAGAAGGAGAGTCAGGCAGTGGAGCCAGGATCACAGGCATTTCAAATTACAGCAACCATTTTTTCTTGACTTCAAATTTCAGCCTGGGAGGTGCGTGATGTCACCCCCCCAACACACACACACACACACACACACACACACACACACTCTCCCATGATTGAGCGCTGCAGGCTGGAAATGACGGACAGGCCCAAACTTACTGGTAGCAGCAGTAGCAGCAGCATGGTAGCAGAGGTGGACATATTTTCTTATTTCCTGACAGACTGAGTTGGGTATCAAACCTGTAAAGTAGTCTGTGGGAGAGGGACAGATTTTGTTTTATTACCCAATGGATCAGGCAATGGATCAGTCAGGCTGTTTGGGGGAAGGGGACAGCATTTTGTGTTAATCCCTAATGAGTCAGTTTGGGCCCTGGACACTTCAAGTAACCTTTCACTGCTCTTTTTCTTTCAGATAAGAAAAGAAATGACTAGCAAATGCCGGTTTATAACCTCTTGCACTGACAGTTTTCAATGTATAGTACCAGTAGTGTGAGCATGCATGACATCTGATAGGCTGAAAATAATATCTCCTTACAAGTAAGCATGGTGAAAAGATGAAAACAGTTTTTTTGCTGGCTAGGTGCTGTTTTGCAAACTGCTTCTTCTTGGCCCCCTCTTGGTCTAGAAACTGACTGCCCCCTTCCCCTTAGTTTTCCCAGTCCCCCACCAGGCTACTCAAATTGACTGGAAACTCAGTTGTTTCTGCATTTAATTTTGAGGCTTGGAGAGAGAATTCTTATTTCTTAGAAGCAACAAATGTTTGTGCAGACTAACAGTACTTCCTCTGTGAGATTATTCATTGTCATTCTTGTCAACACATTGTGTGGCAGGTGATCTAGGATAAATTACACAAGGGCTTCTTCAGTGTATCACCTACAGTAGGTCAGCTAGGCTACATGCTCACAAGAGTTCAACCACTTGTTAAACAGGTTCTTATGCACTCTCCTCCTTGTTAGAAAGTTAGCAAAATGTTACAGACAGCTGGAGGGAGCAATAGCAAGCCCATCACTAGCTTATGGACGTCTACAAATGATGATGCATCAGCCCGCCAATGCATTTTAATGGTACAGCTACAATACACTTCCTGACTTGGATTGCAATAGGATGACCATCTTTTTGTCAGGACTGTGTAGATAAGCAAAAATTTCCTGTTTGTAGTATGCAAGTGCATGAAAAAAGAGGGAACACCATGAATGAGGGCATAACCTGGTGTCACTCTAAAATAAAGTTTCCGATTTGTATACTTGTTTATATAATAATCCACTCACTTGCTGCTTTTTATCTATTTATTGTGCAATATTGCATAGCATCTCATGATGCTGCCAGTCCTGTGAACTTGCTGCTGTTCCTAGCATTTTGAGCAATAATAAAAGAAAAGGTGCACAAATTCATAGAATATCATCCCAACTCAGTTGTGTTGTGCCTCATGGTATCCAGTGACTGATAACCGCATGGTAAAAATAGCGCAACGCTTCCTCAATAATCATGCTATATGGATGCGCGATTTTCACAGTTGCCAGTATACGCACCAGCTGCCACTTTTACATGGAGCTCATTTGGTAGTGAGGAGCCTCAGAACCATTAATCTAGAGGGTAAGTGAAATCTAATTATGTACCACACCTTCAAGCAGAACATTGCAATGTCTTAGTGCACCTCTGTGACCGCCCCCTGTACTTAGTGGTTTTGTTAAGGGCTGGGAGCACAGTGCTCTTGCTGTGGTATGAACAATTATGTGGTTTGCCATTTGTGTCAGAGGAGGCTGGTTATGGGGGGGGGGGTTGCTTAGACACTAAGCGACGAAGTGCGGCCCCTATTGGGAATAGGGGGCCCCAGTGTGAGCATGGCGTTGATGTTTACACAAAGCACTACTTATTCCCCATGTCTCCCAAGTACTGGAAATCTTTAGCCTTGCCCTGGGCAGTGGTTGGGGGGCAGCTACAGTGAACTTGGAAGGGGAGTGGGCTCTCATCCAGCCACAGAGTCCTCACTGAGGGGTAGTCAGTATATTACCACTCTGGTGAAATTGATGTTCCTCTTCGATGAGGATGTAGTCCCTGACATCTAGCAGCAGTGCTAGTGACTGGCTATCATGGGGGTATGCTCTGCTCGTGCTTGAGAGGAGGCATCATAGGGAGACTGCTGCGAGGACCATCACACAAACACTGCCACAAGAACCATCACATGGTTGCCTGGCAAGGATGGCATTTGGCACCAAAACTGGCACTGCTGTTTGGCTTCTGCAGGGCTTAACTGACAACCACCTTTTAAAATTTTGCATGCACCCACCCGCGGTTATTGCTTGCAGCTGTTATGTGCAGTCGCGATTCTATGCCATGCTATTAAATAAGCGCTGTTTTGATTTGCTCTATATTGGATGTGTGATTTTATATCCATACCTCATCTGGATACAGGACTGGGTCCCTGTAAGCAGAAATTCAGCTGCGATTGGCACTGTTTTTTTTTTTTATTATTTTAACTAGCAAAAGGTAAGAAATGTTTGCCAGCAGTTATTAATACCATTTTCCATTCATGTTACATGCACTGAAAGTTCATCCCACTGCACACTCATGAGGGTACAATCTATAAACTGGTTTTAATATGAGGTAGTGGCTTTTTCTATGTGCCTGTACCAAGAGACCCGATCACAATCTGGAGTATTTCTGTCCTGCTTTTTCTGTTTGTTTGCTGTGTGTGTGTGTGTGTGTGTGTGTGTGTGTGTGTGTGTGTGTGTGTGTGCGTGTCTCTGGACTGCGCAGGAATTTAAATATCAACTTGCTCTGATAGCAGTATAGATGAATTCAGTGTTGGCCATTCGAGGAACCTAAACAGGCCACCACCGACAGCCTTGGAGTGAGATCACAGCAGCTGAAGTAATTCAGCAGTGCTTCCAGAAGTCTTTATTCATATTCACATTCACTCACTTCACTACCAGCCTAACATTGCTTGTAAAGCGCTTTGGAATACACGGTGTATTAAAAGCACTATATAAATGCTGATTCTTCTTCCTCTTCTTCTTCTTCTTCTTCTGCCACAAGAGCTTTGTGACAATCATTTACAGTATTGGGGGACTTGAAAGAGTATGAGGTAAAAAAATTTAACAACTTGATGTTTTCTTATTTTAAACAACTGCTGTTATACTTAATTACTCTACAGTTTTGCAGTCATATTGGCCTCTGCAGTGAAGTCATCTTTAGCCTTATTGTAACTGTATGCATGGGAAGGGATATTTTGTCACTAGTGCTGGGATGCCAAGGTTACAGTTGGTGAACCAGAGAAGGGAAGAGGGAGTTTCTGATGAATTGGCCATAAATTATTGATGTACTGTACATCATTAAATGAATAGCCAAAATCATTAACTCTGATTGGCTGAGACCTCATTCAGCCAGCATGATGTTTCAGTACATCAACTCGGGTAGAAAGAAGATCCTGCCATTAGACTGATGACTCAGAAAACTATCCCAGCACTGATCTGCCTGCAGTTTTCCCTAGAAATATCATGAATGCTTTGGCATCAATCATGGCCAAGTCATCAACCCCCTCCCCTTCCCTTCCCTGGTTCAGCAAGTCCATAATTTGCAAACAAAAACACAATTTTTCAATCCCACCAGCAACAGCAAAATTATCAGCAACAGCAAACTTGGTATCCCTGAGCTTGTGGCAAAATACACTTTGACACACAGCTCTGAATTAGTGTGCATGGTTACTTAGGACTGCTTGATACATATCTTAATTGGTGTGTATAGGTGGGGCTGCTGTAAGGTGGTCTAAATTGGTGTGCATAGTTCCGACTGCTGGATACATACTGTACATTAAACTAGTGTGCACAGATAGTAGACTGCGCCAAACTAGTCTGAATTGGTACATACAATATGAGATAAAGATATAGAAAACTGTTCTTAGTTTGTGTTCTGGGGTGGTAATTCTGCAAAATGGTCCAAAAAAGTTTTGCAAAACTTCAATACAGGGCAATCAGGCCAGATATGGAGTGCATGACTGTGACAGAACTTTATGTAATACATTTTTCCTTAAAACAGAAATTACAGATTATTTTCATTTTGGTAACTTAAAGGAATATAGATTATCTAGAGAACAGAAACACTTGAACTGAGATCTGAAAGGGAAAGTGGGGTAATGCAGGTAATCAAGTAATATGCAGTGAGAATCAGATTTAAATCCTGCAACCCTGCAAGCAGCAGTCAACAGTCCCAATTATTCAGATCAAAACAGCCCCCTCCCTCTGGTATATCAGTTATTTCAAAATCCTCTATGGGAGCTTTCACAGTCTCAATCTGCCTATTATGAAGTAATAGGCTGCAGGCCTTTTGGCTGAAAGGGGTGAGGTGAACCAATTAAAGATATATATATATATATATATATATATATATATATATATATATATATATTCAGGGATGTGGGTCCTGAATAGCAGTACCAAATGAAGCAAATAGGAATTCAAGTAAAGGTTTCTTAAGCCGAAGAAGAATTCTGTCTCAGGGCATTTCTTTTCATTTCTTTCTGTTTTTTTGTATATTTAGTTTTATATGTAGTGCATAACTTAACACAGTATGCCATGATTCAAGAACAGTTTGACTACAAACTGTAGATACACAACAGGGTACATAGACAAGAAATAAAAGTGTATCTAAGCAGTATAAACTATGCACATCTCATTTCACACTGAATCAGCACACATATACACATAAGTACAACACAAACAACAGAGGGTTCTTTTTTTCACAGAGAGTAATAGGAGCATGGAATAATTTAACACTGGACATAATTGTCAGTGAAAATAAAACTACATTTAAGAGCAGACTGAACAAGTGGTTTAATGTTTGTGGAATAGCAATGGGGTATATAGTGCTTGTGTAACTTGTAGTACTTTTTGTGGCTTTACTCTATTCCCACCCTTGAGTAGTAGGTATGTAGGTAGTAATTTGTGGGGAATAGAAGACCCATGAACAAGGGTGAGAAGAGCGCCGGAGAAGAAGGAGGAGGGGATGGTGGACAAAAAACACTCCCTAAGCTAGGGAGGTGAGTTAGTGGAGGGCTTAAGTAGAGGTTGTGGGAGGAGCTATTCCCCACATTGAACTTTGGGCAAAACCCTCCCATTCAATATTTGTGGAATAGCAATAGGGAGAGATGGGGTATATAGTACTTGTGTAACTTGTAGTATTTTTTGTGGCTTTACTCTATTCCCACTCTTGAGTAGTAGGTATGTAGGTAGTAATTTGTCGGGAACAGAAGGCCAAAAAGAATACCTCCTCCAACGCATGGTGAGTATGATCCATGGCACACAGGAGTGGAAAATCCTCCAGGTGGAGGAAACCTCTGAGGACCCGTGGCCATATGTCTGCCCATCATCTGGGCATACTAAGAGGAGAAGGACCAGGTTCTAGTAACCATAGTAAATATAAGGAAGGTGAGCTTCTTGGAGAGACAATAATCCATCCTTGATCCATGGCTGATGCAGATTGAATGACGATCCAGAATTTGAAGAGTAGGTCTTTTCTGCAGGAATGGTAGAATACTAAGTGTGAAGCAGATCCAGTTGAAGAAGAGAGAATGAAGTCCAGATTTCCGAGGTGATGAAGGATGCTTGTTCATGGGCAGTTGCATGGGCATAATCAGCAGAGAGAGCATGAATTGATCAATAAATTACTAGACAGTGGAGGGTGGACATGCTATGATATGAGATGTCATGGGTGAATGATCAAACTTGTGTAAGGTTTGACTTTCAAGGTGAGATCTGGAGGCAAGGAATTTGGTAGTGAGTGAGGATTCACTAAGAAAGCATCCATGAAGTTAAAAATGAGTAGAAATGCATCTTTGAGTGCCTTGGAAATGATGGTCTATCCTCGATCCATGGGCGGTGCAGAGTGACTGATGATCCTGAGGATGTAGAGTAGGTTTTTTTCTGAAGGAGTGGCAGAATTCTAAGTGTGAAGCAGATCCAGTTGAAGAAGGGTGAATGAAGTCCAGATTTCCAAGAGAATGAAGGATGCATGTCCAAAGGGATTGCGTGACTGTAAGAGCAGAGAGAGAGTGATTTGATCAATATGGTACCAGATAATGAACAGTGGGAAATGTGATAATTTGTGAAGTTAAAAGTGAATGATCTAACATGTGTAAGATCTGACCATCGAGGTAAAGTCTGGAGGCAAAGAATTTAGTGGTAAGCAATGAGTAGCTAAGTAAGTATCCATAAAGTAGAAAATTAGTAGAGGAGCATCTTTGGGTGCCTGATAGTAGTACTGTCATAACTGATTAGTAGACAAATAGAGGAAGATTTGCAGATGCAGTCCAGATGGTAACCGAATATATATAGAGAATGATTGGAAGTTTCGTATAAGGAATTGGATGGCTTATTTGGGCATGATGTAACTATATTTGTATATGCTTTGCTGGCATGCTGGCTGAAGTGAATGCAGGTATTTCCGTGGCGTGATTGTCCATGAGATGCACTGTGGTGGTGTGTAGTTGATTAGGTTTACAGGTAAGCCAAAGCCAAATACTTAAGAGATGCTTACAGGTGGGTATATGGAAGAGTCTGAAGGATGAATTGGAATTTAGGTGAAGTAGTGCAGAATGCCAGAGAATCTTGGTGCTATGGCTGATTAAGACCTGTTGGGAGGTAAGACTAGGTTGTTGAATTGGCCTTAACTGTTGCAGATTTCTGGATGGAATTTGGAAGAGCCTGTTTTTTGATGGTAGTCTTTACTGGTGAGAGGAATGTATATACTCCATGAAGGAGAGGCTGGAATTCCACTGGAAGGGCAGTTAAATCGACCAAAGGTACTAGATGAAGAAGTGTGGATGATTGTATGAGGAATGGTGATGTCCAGGAGATAAAAATGATGGTTTGGATGGAGTGGCATTAAGAAGAAGCTAGGTGGAGAGCCAACGATGACTATTCTGGAAGTCAGCTGGGAAGGTCTTCGAATAAGCAATGCCTGTTGAGGAAGTAAGAGTCTAATATCATGGAAACAAATTTGGTGAAGGTAAGAAGCTGCGGAATGAAACTAGGTAATGTCCAAGATGCCATAGGGTGTCTTGCAAGTTCGGGAATCCAGAGGAGCAATGATAGAGAGTAAGTTGGAGCATAACAGAAGAAGTTACATCCTTACCGAGCAAGAGGAGGCCTGTGTGGCATGGTAGACAGGAAAGTCTATGGAGACTATATCGGTAAGATTCATAGGGAGTATCCAATGTAGAGAGATGGGAATGTTTCTAGTGTCCAGTCAGAGGAGAGTCCAGAGTGATCGAGGTTAGCAGATTAGGTCGTATGGAAAACTTTACATTAACGTAAGAGCTTCTGAGGCATGATTCACAAGGAATGCATGCTAGAAGTAGTTTCCTCAAGTGAAATGACCAGAGATCCATCAAGTAGTGGATGGGAGTTCTAAGGATGTCCAGAGTAGGAATGTGCGATGGATACATGAGGGTAGCAGTTGCCTGAGTAGGACTACTGGCCTGGGATATGGTAAGAAGCCCAAAAGAGCCACAGCACATAGGATGAAGCCCCGAGCCTGCAAGGCGGAGATAGAAAGGTTGCCATCCAAAGATGGAGGAAAGCCCGGAGTGCATTCCGACGGACTGAACCACTGATCCAGGATAATGTCAAGGAGAATGAAGCCAGATGACATACTGTGCAGGAAGGAACAGGACTGGTCAGCTCATCAGTGAATGGCAACAGAATACAGGAAGGCTGTAGCAGTCACTAGAAGACAATCCATGGAGGGCCGAGGAGCAAAATGAAGTACCAAGAGCAACAGGGTTGAAGTACATAGGTTGCACATGAGACAAAGGCTTCAACCAACTAGTGAAGGGATGGAAGGTGCTGGAGCAAAGAAGGATGTAGTTCCCACATTAGAAGGAAAAATAAATGTGGACATCAACTGGACGGATAACCTGTAGCAAGGAAGTCCCAGAGGCTGTCAAACTGGATCAAAAGAGATACCAGACCAGCTGGTAAGATTCAAACAATAGGACAAAGTAGGCCAAGGGGGTGAAGGATGATGGTCCGTGAATGAGCAGAATGGCGAGCGGTGAGGAAGGCTGGAGGGTAGTCGTAAAAAGAGGGGTCCCAAGCCTGGAGGGAATTGGCAATGAGTTAGGATAAGGACAATGCAAAAGGAGGGACCTTCAGGTGCAGATGCAGGCTCCTACCCAAAGTAGGTGAAGTGAGATGAAGGGCATGATGCTCCATATAATGGTTAAGGTTGAAGGCACAATCAGGAGATGCTCAAGTCCAGGAGGAAGCAGCAGGTGACAGTCCGGTGGAGTGCAAGTAAGATCAAAACAGTTGATTGTAGAAATGAGCTTCCAGGTACAGTAAATGGAGAGAGAGCAAACAAGCCTTTAATAGCACTCTGCAGGAGTAGGAGGATAGACTGCAGGCAAGGAGAAATGGAGACTACTAGCAGGAGGAGGTCCAGTTCCAGCAGGGTTGTGGCATCAGATATCAGGTGGGGAATGAACACATGTGAAGCAGTGGAATGGAAGCCCATGCAATCAGGCATGACGGTCAAGGTGAGATGATCCTGACCGATGCACCCCTTTAGGTCAACACCTCAATGGCGAAACAGGATAAAAGACCATTACGGTGACATTCGTGGTAATGGTCCTTTTTCCATGTTTTGTCTTACCCCAGTGTTCCGCCACCTCCCCGGACCAACTCCAACCTGGAGTTGGAATCCTAAAGTCTGGGGGGTGTGTGGGGCAGACCCCATGGGGGTGTGGGGTGCACAGCCCCCACAGAAAACACTTTTTAAACAGGTGGGCACAATACCTGTGTTGGTATTGTTATCGGCAGGGGAGGTCGGCATTTTCACTGTCGACTCCCTTTGGTGCTTCTGATCCTGACTGAATGCAGCTAGGAGATGTAGGATGATGAGAGTACATGGTTGAAGAAATTCTGTTCCCAAAGGGAAGTGTCAACCCGCATCAGGTTTAGGATGCAAATGGTGGAAACAGTCAAATAGGGATTCAGGCTTCCAGCCATGGAAGTCAGCGGGACAGGCTCAGAAATTGAGGCTGCGGACCAGGTGGGAAGTAGAAGTCAAATCAGGCAAAGTCATGTTGCTGAAGGAAAGCAGTGACCGGGCAGCAGGCTGAGAATACATAAAGTTGCAGCTGTGGAATGAAGGTTCAGACACCCATCGGTGATGGCTGAGGTGGGATGATCCTGACATGAGGCAGTTAGGCATAGATAGGATGAGGAGGGCACATGGTGGAGAAGTTCCATTCCTGAAGGGAAGCAGCAACTGGCATAAGGTAGAGAAGCGTGTTAAGACTCAGTAGCATGTAGACATGACTCCCATCCCTGGTAGTCAGGGCGAGCTAACCTTCACTAAGTGCTGTCCAGCAGAGTTGGGGACGGAGGATGTCTAGCTGGTAAATAGTAGGAGATAGTGAATGTAACAGAATCCCATTCCTGGTAGACAGAGGAAGCCTACCTTCACTCAGTACCTCAGAGGGCACGAGTTAGGGCCGGAGTCAGGAGTATTGCTGGTATGAGCTGGCAAAGCGCAAATCACTGTTGAAGAGAGAGAGAGAGTAGATATAAGAGACGAAATGAGATAGAATAAGGAGTCAGTAGATGTCATGGCAGGAGATAGAATGGTAGATATAGTAAAGATAGGAACAAAACATAAAGGTAAGGGAAGAGGCGAGCAGCAAGGCATTACTGAGGGGAAGCATTATGAAGCAAGTGAGGTTGTAGGCAGTGGAGAAGGAGTCAGTGGGGAGGTAGAATCAGTGGAGCAGGATTGGTTGGGTATGCCCCTTTCTTGCATCATGAATGGGAGTAGCATGGTTGACCAGCGGGGACGAATGTAAGGAGCATCCAGGAGTATGAAATGTATAAGAAAATAGGAATGAACAGGTGGGGCAGAAGGAGACAGGCATTGCATACCATGTTGTAATGTGAAGCACAAGGAAAGACTTACCTGGCCGAACACACAACCACCTCCCCGGCCCGCCAGTATCACAAGAATCCATGCTATGATGTCAGAGCAGAGTTCTAGCGGCTGCTAAACTGCAGAACTCTGTATCCTTTATATATATATATATATATATATATATATATATATATACACACATATGTAAAACCATTCCTGTGAGACAGACTATGAGTGAGCAACTGCAGTGTGAAATAAAATGTAGTATATGGGTGGCAACGACAAGTCATGAGTGGGAGTGTAATTCATAGTCGTGCAACTAACAGTAGTTGTCCCAGTAAGATACTGGGGTGCAGTCTCATAGCAGAAACACTGTGGTATGATGTGAGCCTTATGAGTGCAATGTGGCAAGGTTACAGTCGAGCACGGTATGGATGTCAGGCCAGATAGTTTCCCTGAATGCAAAGCACTTTGGTTAGCCACAACCCCCCTGTCCCCCAAAAAACTCCCCTCTTAAGCTACTCATCCTAATCAAAATTCAAGTTCAGGTAGAGTCGCTGCTTTAATGAAACTTGCTGCAAGTGGATTCGAGCAAGACCTTGGGGTCCGCCTGCTTCACTTCCCCATGGATGACTCATAGAGTATATGACCAGGTATTTGCAGTGGTAATCGAGTAATGGCGTGCCGCCATGAAACAAAGTAGGTGAAATCATAATGGGCTTTTTGGTACAGACAAATTACAGTGTAGTGGGGCAACGCTAACAAGATGGGTGTTCCTAGGTATGGAGGCTGAGCATAGAGTGCCAAAATCATGGAGGTGTAGGGGAAGCTTGCAGGCAGACAGACAGAGGTTTGGTCATAGAAGGAACCCATGGAGGACAGGGAATGCGGGAAGGAGTGTGGATGCCCAAAAAGCTGGGTGGGGAGAAGCACAAAAGAAAACAGGAGCAAGTAGAACCCCAGCATAGCTGGGGAAGCAGGGGAGCAGAGGATGGGAGTGGGCAAGGCCGCAGAGCAGGAGACGTAGCCAGAACAATGTAGGCAAAAACGCTGGGAAAAATGAAGACAAGGTAAAAGGGAAGGGAGGAAGTGGGGAACAGCAAAAGGGGTAGGCAAGGAACAGAAAACACAAATGGAGACAGCGGCAAAGCACAAGGAAGCACAGCCAAATGAGCCACTCAGGAAGCCCAGGAAAAAAAAACACTCCTTAAGCAAGGGAGGCGCATTAGTGGAGGGCTTAAGTAGAATTTGTGGGAGGAGCTGTTCCCCACATTGAACCTCGGGCCAGGCCCTCCCAATACTGAACAGGAGAAATCCGCTTTGTTAGGGGTTCTGGGATAGGAACTACTGTATAATGGTCATTTTGCCTTCAGTTTCCAGACAAACCGCAGTATGAACCACAAAATAAAACCGCAGTATATAATTACATTACATTTAATTTGGTCATTTATAAGATAATGCAGGTCATGCACAATCTATCAAACTAAATCCTTAGCTATCTACAAAAGTTGTAGGGCTAGGCTGCAATCTGTACTCCCAACTTCTACAAAGCAGCTGTAAAACAAACACTATGGAATGCCTTCCATGTGAATTCTGTAACAGGCACTGTTAAAGGTGCTGCTGACCCAAGGCACCCCTGGTAGAACAGGGTGCAGGCAGTGCAGAATCAGGTGACATTCTTGGTTGTTCCACTTCACCCTTTGGAATGGACTCTCCTCAAGACAGTCAGTCACACAGGGCAATGGTATCCAGGCCCTCCACTGGGATAAATCTCTACAGCAGGATAGAAGAAAACAGGCTAGCTTCTCTCTAATAGAATCTGAGCATGTTCAATGCATCCCCTTCTGTGAAAGCTAAAGCCTAGGAAAAGCAGTTCAGTCCTCAGACTGAGAAGCTGTTACTCTGAGTCTCAGGCAGGAAACTCTGGCTGGGATCAATCCAGATGCTAAGCTGTAGAAAGGACTCATGTCTCTCTTTCTCTGTGATAGTCTGGCAGATCTGCGGTGAATGTGCACTTGTCTGTAGATGTCCCATTTTCCAGTGTTCATTGGCTAATCCAGTCAAAAGCGTATAAAGGGACCCTATGATTGGTCCATTATCATGCCCTTTTCCTCATAGAAACATAGAAATTGATGGCAGATAAGGACCGCGTGGCCCACCTAGTCTGCCCATTTCCCTACCTACTGTAAAATCGCAGACCCTTCTTGATCTCTTGCATAGTCCTCCCTTCCTTAATCATTAAGGTTCCCTTTTGCCTATCCTATGCTTTCTTGAATCTCATTACAGTTTTTGCCCCTGCCACCTCTGCTGGGAGGCCGTTCCAGGCATCCACTACTCTTTCTGTGAAGAAGTACTTCCTCACATTTCCCCTGAGCCTTCCCCCCTTCAGCTTCTTAGTATGCTCCCTGGTTTTTCAGCATCTTTTTTCTAAAAAATGCTCCCCTCCTGTACCTTATTAATACCCATGAGATGTTTAAAAGTCTTTATCATATCCCCTCATACCCTCCTTTCTTCCAGGGCATACATATCGAGGTCTTTTAGTCTCTCTTCATAGGGTCTCTGGTGCGCATCATTTTAGTTGCCCTCTTCTGGACTGCCTCTACCTTGTCTATGTCCTTTCTGAGATGTGGTCTTCAGAACTGGACACGTACTCCAGATGAGGTCTCACCGGTGATTTATACAGTGGTATCACCACCTCCTTCTTTCTGTTGGTGATACCTCTCCCTATGCATCTTAGCATCCCATTGGCTCTTCCCACCACCTTGTCACATTGTTTGGCCACCTTTAGGTAATCAGATAGGATTATCCCAGGTCCCCTTTCTGTTTGGTGGTCATCAGTACTACTCCTGCTATCTTGTATTCTGCCCCTGGGTGTCTGTGCCCCAAGTGCACGATTTTGCACTTCTCTGAATTGAAACTTAGTTGCTACACTTTTGACCATTCTTCAGCTTTCTTAGATCCCTCTTAATTTTTTCCACCCCCTGGAGTGTCTACCATATTGCACAGTATGTTAGTGTCATATGTAAAACAGTATGCCTTCCCTCCTAGCCGCTCTGCAATGTCACTTATAAAGACATTTAGGAGGACCAGTCCCAGTACTGATCCTTGTGGCATGATGATGATCATCTTTCCTTCCTCTGAGTGAACTCCGTGTACCACCACCCTCTGTCACCTATCCCCCAAGCAATTTCTTACTCAGTTTACTACCCTTGCAGTCACTCTCAGTCTGCCCAGCTTGTTTATGAATCTTCAATGTGGAACAGTGTTGAAGGCCTTACTGAAATCTAAGTATGCCACATCCACCACTCCACCTTGATCTACTTCCCTGGTCACTCAGACAAAGAAGTCTATCAGATTTGTTTGACATGACCTCCCACCAGATAATCTATTCTGCCTTGGATCCTGTTGCCATGACAGTTACTGATTGGCTGATGCTGCAAGTGCTGACCTATGGCCCCTTCCCACTGTCCTGTGGTTGCCAGAAGGAAACAAAAACATGGTTCCACCTATACCTAAGTGGATATTTTAATTATTTTAAGACAAATTCATCCCTAATTGTGGCCCGGCCATTTCCATGATATCACCTGACACCCATAACAAAAGTGTGGCCATTTCTGTGGTACCTGATCCACTTGTCGATCCGCCAGGATGAAGTTGGTGGGGTTCAGCATCTGAGAGCAGTTTCAAGCACTCCTCTCCCAAATGTCCTTTTTTGTCCCATATTTTCCTTTCTTTTCCTCAGGCAGGATGGGCGGCTGTATCAGCCCATCCCTCATTGGCACAGTGGCCATCCTGAGTCTCTGACCTCCTTTCTCTCTGTGACGGGGCAGGCCACCAGCACCAGCTCGGGGTACTTTATTAAACCTCCAACCCACAGTTTTTATACCAATTTTCTCCCCTTATTTCTCCAGAGCCACCAGTGCAAAGCTGTGCTTGTGCGTGGAGGCAGACACTTACACCTTGGCCTGAACCGACCCCCCTTATTCCACCTGGCACAGTGCCTAGCTCTTCCAGACTCTCACATGACTATCACACCTCCACATGCTGGTGGTTAATGGCCGGGAATGCTAACCTTCCTGATCCAGGTGAGGAGAGCAGCCTGGCAGCCACTCGATCCTCACCTAGCTATCCCCAAGCAATCTGTGCTTGTCACTGAACATGGGTCACCAGTCTGGCAGGAGGTAAGACACCAGTGCCTCAGCCCTCCACATCACTAGAATGGCTTCAAATGTCCTTTTATTCGGTAACTCACTACATGTATTCCCTGGCAGGGAGCCAAAATTGTTTATTTTTTTAAAATGTATCCCCTCATTGTGGAAGTACATAATCTTGGTGCTGCATCAGCAGATCAAAACATGGAAACAGTGTGCACTCTCCCATGATGAAGAAAGAAAACAGCTACTCCAATTTTTTTCTTGGTCTACCTTGCACTTTCTGGGACCCAGGAGCAAGGTAGTCAGTGCAGCTGACTGCTGGCAAGAGTACTGCTCTTTCTGGAGAGAAGATGCTGTGCTCCCAGGCAAAGAGGAGCAAAGTAAGCCCCCATTTGGGATGGGGGTTACAAAATACATACTGCATAGGCAGTTAAAGAAACAACAAAAACGAAATAATAAAAATACTAATAAAGTGGTTCAAACTGGGATTTGTGTGCCACCACTGGAGTCCTACTCTGGATTAAGCTGGGGGACCAACATTGCATGGAGATGAGGTGCCTTGATCCCAGGGAGAGTGTACAGTGGTTGGCAAGTATTCATGCATCCTTGTTGGGTCACCTAACAGCAGCACTGGCATTAGTTCTGATGGCGGCCTCTCAGTCACCCTCCAAGCCAGAGGAAGAGTACAACTGTGATGGAGCCAGGGTCAGGGTGAGAGTCCGGAGGAACCCAAGACAGACAAAAACAAGAGAAAAGTGTTTTTGCAGGTAATGAAACCAGGGATTCTGTGTCATTAATGCATCTTCTCTAATAATTCAGCTAAAGAAAAATCTCCATTAGCCAGGAGTTAGAGTGCTCCCCTGATGTTACTGTGCAATCAGCTTATCACACTGGAAGGTACTGCTCTTCTCAATTTTCAACACCATAGTACTCTATTATTGCTGCTCCTTCACATCACAAGTAGATACAGCATACTGCTCAAACTGCACTATCCATTTATTCAACACAGGCCACTACTTACCCTAGTTGTGGCATAGGTAACCAACGGTGCTGCAAATTAACAATTTGCAGGTAAAGTGGGCACTTTTGCATGATATCCCTACTTTGTGGAAAAAAGAACATGGCACTTTTCCCATTTGAGGGGAAAAATATCTCCTTAAAGTGGCAAAATGTGCACTTTATGGAAATTTTAGTGCAAACTTTGTAAAGTGAAACTGCAAAGTAGTGCATACTGTGGTGAAACTCTGCAAATGCAAAGTTGTTTTTAGTGTGTCCACAGGTGACCTCTTATGGCACAGTTATTGGTTTTATTAGTCAAAAGTGCCACAGTTCATTTTGGTGAGATCTGAGAAGGGGGAGTTGGGAGCACACTCGAAAAGCCACAAGCTAGAGTTCATGGCACTGTCAGATTTCCTGTTGCTTTGGTGTCAAATGAATTGCATTGGACATGTCTTTCATTTCTCCTCTATTGGACATTTTTCCTGCCAGTGGTCATACATAAGGGGAAAAAGTATCTGCATATGGTAGCCCTTTTATAAATCAAATGGGCTATAGGGTCACTGGCCATTGTGTAGATGCTTGCAAGTCCACTGACACACTGACTGCAAGAAAGGACTCAGCACTTACACTTCACAGATGTAAAAAGCACAGCACTGTTGCCCAGTGTTCACAAGTGTCATTTTATTGATCACTGTTAAGACATAGGACAGTGCACCTGAGCCGGCAGAGCCCAAGATCAAGGTCAAAGCACCCCGAGAACTAGACACGAAACATTGGGCATAGTGACATACTTCATTTTACTCTGCCAGTTCAGATGCTGAGTCCTTTCTTGCAGCCTTTATAAAGCATCCTGATTAGTTGCTGGGTATTACTGTGCCAGAGTTGGTAGCACAGCACAGGCGCACTACACACTGTTATAAACCCTGGACCCAGGCCTGAGAAATACCCAAGTTGTGGCATGTATGGTCAGAGGAACATGCAATGTTTTTTTTTCCCTCTGTTTATGATGCAGTTGAAAAGGTTACATAGCAAAATTGAATTGTATGCCACCTATTCAACTCCCCCCCCCCCCAAGCACAGGCACTTTTCAGAAAAGGAAATTACTTTTAATGAATTCGTCTCTCAAAAATATTTGCAAAGCTTTTTAATATGTGTGCGCGTGTGTGTGTGTGTGTGTGTGTGTGCACGTGCACATGAAAGAGAGAGCTCTTCATCATGCATGTCTCGGTCTGCTTTCTTTTAATTGAATGTGGTAAACAAGGGAGGCGAAGGCTAGCAAATTAGATTAGAAACTGTGAAGGGAACAGGAAAGGAAAAAAAATCACCAGCAGTGCTATCTGGGAATATTAAATAAGGAGGCTTGCTAAATAGAGGTGATGGTGATGGAGTGGAAATAAAACACAGAAACATAGAATTTGACAGCAGAAAAGGACTGCTTAACCCATCTAGTTTGCCCAGATGTTCCCTACTTATTCTGGCTCTGTATTCCATATTTGGTCTTTGTTGAGCCTCCCACCTCCCTGTAAAAAAACAAGTCTTCCATGATTGTCAACATCATAGAACAAAAATGTTAGAAAACCAGTGCAGAGACAGATGAAAGTAATGGCTGTGGGTCCTCTCTAATTAAGAAGTCCATGGTTTATAGGTTCTGATAGTTTGTACTGTAGCTCATTTTTGACTCCAAACCCAAATGGCTTTAAAATCTAGGATGTTTTCAGTGTGAGGAAAAAAAACATTAGTGTAGACAGTACTTAATCACATCTAAGAGGATTTTAAAAACAAAGAATAAAATAAAATTTGCATTCGAAATGTCTGCCGCTTACTAAATGTTGAAGCGAAAGAGCATCTATCATGCATATGACTCCTCAGGGAGACTGCAGAGTTCTGCGAGACACCATGTCTTATCAGCAATCCACAATTTTTGTGCAGATTGCTGGTAAACAGGATGCCAATCACTGTGACTGCTGCAGCTGTAAGAGGAAGCAATTTCCATGTAGAAAGATTTCTGCCTCCCCCCAACCTCAGAATGCAGAGGTTGCAGCAGAGTCAGGATTTGCCTAATGCAGTGATGGCACCCAAGCATTGCAACCCCAAGTCACGGGATATGGCTAAGGAGCTTGAAAAGGAGGAAAAAAAGAAGAACTTATGAAGACAGAACAGTCAGAGGGAGAGTTTTACTTCAGAAATGCCTGCGACAACAAGAACTCACACACTAGTAGCTGCCTCATGTCATATTATATTATAATGTTATAATGGCTTTGCAGGGTATCTCTTATGGTACAAGGACCCCAAGCATGAGGTCTGGATGAGAGAACTGCAGATCGAAGGTGAGCAGTTATCGCTGCCCAAACCTCAAAGGAGGAGTCTCTTATACCATAACAGACACCCCTTGGAGGTCCTATTAATTAAGCAATCATGACTGAACAGTAAGTCATTTCCTAGCGATTAATGACTGGCTTGTGGGGGAGGGTGACCCAATGTGCAGCTGTGGGCCAGCCCCACCTAGCTGGTCAGTAATCAAAAGGAAATGACTGGCTGTGAGGTCATTATTGCAATTATAAGTCTAATTGTGTTACACACAGGGAAAAACGTCTTTTTTAAACAGAGAGTTTATAAACGTGTGTGCCCCTCTAATCTGTACTGGACAGTTCTAAAGGATTAATGACTGGTACACCAGCCATTCAGAGTGTGCATTTGCCTCATGAATAATTAGACTTATAACTTATTATAAATCATTTAACTTACCTAGTGTGATTTATAACAGATGTTAATTACAGTATTTTTTTATTTCAAATGATAAATGTAGCTACCATCCCCTGGCTGTAAAGTGAAACTTTCCACTCCCAGTGTCCCTGCCCGAGAGACCACTGTATGCAGGATAAGAGGTACAGTGGATCTATGTGCTAATTGGCTAAAATCACAAAAGTGATTTATAATTATTTTAATGATCAAATCCACGTGCAGTGTGGAGTAGCAGATAGAGCACCAAACTGTGAACTGTGAGAGTACAGGTTCAGATCCATACTACCACAATAACAGGCTCACTGCCTCACATGGAGCAAGTCATTTGACCTCCCTGGGTTTCAGTCCTTCAGACTTCAAAAGAAATTGTTACAGGGGCCATCCTGACATCCCAGAGGTTGCTTATTGTCCTATCATGCAGACAGCCCAGATTCAAAAGTGAGCCTGGGCTCCCCCACAGTCCTGCAAGCCCAGTTTGAGGGAACTGCCAGCAGCAGTGCTTTCTGGCCAGGGAAGGGTAGCACCAAATTCTGCTTCTGCAGTAACCCTTGGGTGGGTGAAGGAGTTTAGTCTCCTCAAGAGGGTGCTGCAAATCCTGAGTGAGCAACTTACCAAATGAGATTTGAGAGAACAGGGGGAAAATTGATGGGGAGGGGCAGCCCTTTTCTCAAAGTGATGGTCAGTGGTACTCTAACACTTCATGAAAAGTTGTGCCATGCTGTCAAGACTTGAAGGACACCCAAGGAAGGGATGAATGTATGATTAAAAACCTATATGTTATTAATCTAAAGAATAGACACCAAAAGCTTGCACTGTATGCAGACAATTTGTTAATGTATCTCTCTGATCCAAACTACTCTTTGCTTCATTTGTGGAATGCCCTGACAGAATTCATTTCCCATGTTGGGTTTAAATTTACAGTTGGCACCACTTATGATAGACTAATCTATGAAATACCAATTTTTCCATTATAGACAGCATCCAATTTAACCTTCGGGTAGTTAAAAGTGCTTCGGTAGTGATACTGTGTGGCAGTAGTGATACAGTGGGTGCAGTAGTGCTTACTGCAGGGCCGAGGAAATGCAGGACAGAAACTAAAACAACTTCAGTTCTAAAAACAATCCCCATACCCACTTTCTGTGACATAAACGATTTTTTATCTAGTAACTCATAATTTTTTAGCTGACCACTTGCACCTCTTTCTCGCTCACTTTCAAAACTGCCTCTCCTGACCACAGACTTAGCCAAACCATTGCTGAGTCCTCATAATAAAACAGTACAAAAAAACCTTGAATCTTCTCCAGAAGCTTCCTCTAAACATTAATATCAGCTGCTCAGTGATTGCACCAGCTTGACAAACTGAAATAGGTGAGCTGCTCGCAATGCTTGCACCAGGCTGTCTTTAAAACTGAAACATGCAAGTCACTCACAGCTCACAACGGACTGCGGTCCCTTACAACTCACACCATGCTCTCTGACTGACATTGCACTGGTACAGGGTAGCAGTGCTTGTGAGGAACAAGGAAAGAGCACCGTAATTACCCCCTGAACAGCTGTGAATGGGTCAGTAATTGTTGATTTTACAACCAGCTGCCAGCTGTAATGATAAATGGGAAAACACGAAGTTTACATCACACCTAATCAACGATCTGGCAGCCACTGTACTTGGTGGTTACAATACGTTATAAGCACCACTATTATTATAGGATTCCTATGGAATAGGTATGGGCAACAAAGAAATGGCTGATGTAAGTGTCGGTCCAGCATAAGGCAGTATAAGTGGTGCTGACTGTAACACCACAAAAACTGAAGTGCTGTAGATCCATCATTCACTTATACCTTGGATTAGGCAATGTTACAAATTTAAAAGGGACCTCCCACCCCTTAAATATCTTGGAATGATGATCCCATCTTAACATGCACAACTAAAAACTCTGTGGACACAGAAGCCCTTTAAGCATAGCCAGTTCTGTGGTGCAGGTTCCAAAACATCAGGAACAGAGAACAAAAAAAGATACCTGCCCCCAGACTCATGCAAAAATTGATTTATTAAATCAAAATAGCATTAGCACGAAAGTACAAAATATTGGGGACCCTCTATGGCACTACCCCATATGTGTCTGGAACCACTTCTTTCTTTGTTGGGAGGTGGGGACCCACGTGTAAAGCACAGAGACATAGACTTTGCGGGCAGATAAGGACCGAACTAGTTTGCCCATTTCCCTACCTACTGGATAAGCTGCAGATTCTAGTTAACCAAAAGCCTATTTCTTCCTACCCCCCAGAAGAATTGCCTTATGTCTGTTCCATGCATTCTTGAATTGTCCCACAATTTTAGACCCCACAACCTCCTCAGGAAGGCTGTTCCGTGCATCACCACCATCTCTGTGAAAAAATACTTCCTCACATTGTCCCTGTGCTGTCCCCCCTCTATCTTCAAATTGTGCCTCCTTGTTCTTGCACGTCTCTTTTTCTGAAAGATGCTACCCTCTTGGACTTTGTTGGTTCCACTGAGGTGCATGTACGTTTATAGGGCATACTGTTGACTGAATCCAATAAATCATTCATACTGTACCATTTATTACTTGGCTGCACAATTAATACACATGTCTGCATGCACACCTAGTGAGAACAATGCCTCTTACAAAGTAAGGATTTAGTCCCAGGATTAGCTGCCCAAAACAAACTACAACAATAAAAACAGTGCAAAAATATGCAAGTTAAAACATTCTTTTAGAGTTTATGCCACTGGTACTAGTGAGTGGGATTTACCCCCTATCAGTGCCTGGACCTTCCGCCAAGCATCCCCCACAGGCTGCCCAGACTGGGAGGCCTGTAGCTTACTCCCTACAGTGGGGTTCCCAGAAAGGAGAGACCAAGATCCACCTGAGGTCCCAGCTGAGGCTTACACCTGGGGCATCATGTCATTCAGCCAGAGGTTCAAGGGCATCACAGTGCAGTTGGCCCCAGGGATTTTCACTTTAGTTTCCCTCAGAGGCACGGACATGCAGTGACATCAATACAGGGTGTGTGCACTTTCTGCACATCCTACAAATGTTCACCCACACTTCCCCCCTGCTATGTGATCCCTGGCTGACATACACCTGGCCTCCACCGGTAACACTCTTTGTTTGGAAATCTCAGCTCCCCCACCCATCCCCAGAGGAGGAGAGCAGTCTGTGGATGCTCATTCTATCTCTTTCTTGCCAACCCTCTGCCACCTGTGCTCATTCCTGAACACAGGTCAGCAACACCGCATGTGGAAATACTATCACTGCTCTGGTGGGCCGACCAAGTTAAAAACATGTTTTATTGTTTGCATTTCAAAATGGAATGAAACACACTAAAAAAGATATAAGGGCATGCAGAGCATGAAACAGATTATGCTTTAAATATCTATGCAAAGTAATCAGGGTTTAAAAATCAAGAACCTAGTTAAAGAGAACAGCATACTATAACACTTACTGTACATGTTAACGTGATATTGAAAAAACAAACAAAATCTGAGTCCCGGGGCTGAAACAATATAATCTTAAATAACTTAATATTCCCAGACTGAAGTTCAGATTCCAAAAATAGAAGCAGAATGGATAAAAGGCCCCTTTAAAAATGTTCAGAACAAATACTGGCTTTATATAAAGACTTCCACAAAGTCCATACTGTATGTCCAAAAAGTAACAAATGGTATCCAAGAAAAAGTCCATGATGATTTAAAGGGATTCAATAATGTAAACAAGAAACTTCAATGGGATCTATAAAAAAGAAAAGGAAGGAGAAAAAACATTCTTAAACATTCTGTGATTACTCCAAAAATGGTTTGAGGCAAAAATATCATTCGGCCCATTTGGTAAAAATCCACCACAACTCTCTTTCCAGTAATTTTTGGAACCTATCACCTTCTTGTAATAGTCTAGGCACCTAGTATAATGCCAGAAATTTCAGATCTGTTGGATCTTTATTGCAGCAAATCCTGAAATGAGTGCCTAAAGCACATCTGTCATAACCATTCCATATGGCTCCCAGATGATCTTGCATACTGCTCTTAAGCTGCTTGGAGGTCCTGCACACATCAAGTTTTGTTGTAGGAGCACCAGGTAACATAGATCACATAGTTAGTGCAACAACTTGCAAATTGTTGAATTTCCACCAACTTCTCCCTATGATGCACCATCTACCACTAACCAAGAGGTGTATTCTGTAATGACTTCAACCTGGACTGGCTAGCCCCCTCCTCCAAGGCCCACATCTCCAAAATAGAGTCCCTTAATCTCACCCAGCTACTAAGTGAACCCACCTGCTATAATCCACACTCCCAAAACCACTCTCTACTAGATTGGATTCTCTCTTCCCACCCACACAGGATAACTTCTTCTGGCACCCTCGCCAATTCACTAAGTGACCACTGCATAACATTCTGCATCAGGAAAACTCATATGCCAAAATCTGCCCTCAACTACTTAACTGCATGCCCTTTAAATGCACTACACTGTATCTCTACTTGCCAGCTTTAGGCACGCTGGCTAGCAACAGGAATACTTGGCCTCTGATGTTGACTCTGCCCTCACCAGCTTCCTGAACATCTTCTCAACAGTCTGGGACTCACATTCCCCCATGAAAAAGACCTGAGTTAAGAAGCGACACCACAGTTGGATTTCTGCACACAGTTTGGTGCAATGCAAGGCCAGAGACAAAGCCTGGTCTTTTTTCAAGTCCTACTCCACCCCCCAAAACAGGAAAGCCTATAATATACTACGCAATGCCTACACCAAAGCCATAAGGCTAGCCAAAGCAGGCTACTTCAAGTCACAACTCTCAAATCCTCAACACTCCAATTTCTGGAAAGTTGTACACTCCCTTCTCGACCCACCATCCTAACCTAGTACCCCTGCTTTCACAAAACATGACCAGCCTACTACAGACCCTATCAGCACTGCAGACATAATCAACAAATTCTTCACATCCTGTGCCCTGCCACCGAGGCCTCCTCATCAATCTCCACCCTCCCCCTACCCCTCAACAACAACAATTTCCATTTCCCTGCCATCTCTGAACAAGAAATCCTAAAAGCCCTCCAATCACTTAATACCGCTAAATCTAGTCCTGGTGGAATCCACCCAAAGTTCCTGTGGATCTCAGGTACTGCTATCACCAAGCCCCTCACCCACATACTAAATCTTTCTTTTTCCTCAGGAACAGTCCCTCAGGCCTGGACATTAGCCTGCATAATCCCTCTCCACAAAGGTGGCGACCCCTCCTTTCCTGGCAACTACAGGCTTATCTCCCTCCTCCCAGCTGTAGCCAAGCTCCAGGAATCCCTAGTTCATATCAGACTATCAGAATGCCTCACAAACAACAACCTCCCTCTCCCCACCAGTCAGGCTTCATAAAACAACATTCCACCATCTCCTCCCTCCTGTTGGCCACAAGCCACATCCTCACAACCTCCTACCAGAGACTTCTAACTGTCACTGTTTTTGTCAACCTTGCTAAGGCCTTTGACTCCGTATCCCACCCCGTCCTCCTTCAGAAACTAGAAGCAGCTGGGTTAGCCCCTATCACCATCCAGTGGCTCAAGTCCTACATCTCTAACAGGCAACAATCAGTTAAATATTGCCAACGTAGCTTCTCCCCCACCCATCTTGGTGGGTGTCCCCCAAGGCTCAGTTCTTGGTCCCATAATCTTCACCCTCTTTATTAATGACCTTCCCTTCTCCAGCTCTAAATCCTGCTTACACCTGTACGCATATGACACTATCCTCTTTTCCTCTGATCCATCAATACAAGAAGCTCAAGCTACCCTCCAAAATGATTTCAACAGCATCCAGCAATGGTTCAGACTAATGCAACTGAAAGTGAACACCTCCAAAACAGTATCCATGGTTTTTGGTAGGGTGCAAAAACTGAGCAGATCACCTCCCCTTCCGCTATCATTTCATTGGATGGCTCCCCTCTAGATCAGGTAATTAAATACAAATACCTGGGTGTTTGGTTGGACCCACAGTTATCCTTCTCTGCACACATTGATGCAACCATTTCTAAATTATGCCCCAAATTTGGGATGCTGTACCAGCATAGAGGCTCTTTCCCACTACCAGCTCGACAGGAAATCCTATCTAAAATGATCCTCCCATTTTTGACTACACAGATGTGGTCTACAGCTCTGCTACTGTAACCGCCCTGTCCAGACTAGACACCTTCCTAAACTCTTTCTGTCATTTTGTAACAAACTCTCCCCTTTGAATTCACCAATGTGATCTTTACTCCCCCGTTGACCTCCACCCACCTTCACGTAGATGTTATATACACTCCCTCTCTTTCATATCCAAATTTTAGTTCAACATCCTTCCCTCCCACCTAATGGAGGTCTCTCTTTGGACTCTCACTCCCCCTATGAACTGATGCACAGGAATGGAAGATACTTCACCCTGCCTTGACCAGCCTACTCAGCCGGCAAGGCTGCTTTCTCCTATTGGCTCCCCAGTTTATGGAACAATCTCCCCACCCAGGCTAGAAACTCCTCCTCCCACCTTGCCTGCAAGCAATAACTTCATCTTCTTCCACCCCCCATCACTGTTACACTTGAACCTGCTCATGCACCACCCCTCTCTACCACTGAAAGATGCCCCTACAAAGCACTTACTTCACAATGACCTTGTTGCTGCAGCCTGCCATCCCTTGTAATGCCCCCTGTATTAGGTAGCTTGCTTTTAATGACTGCTATGTATCTGCTATTGTACAGCCTAAATGTTCACCTGTTGTGTCTTGTAATCCTCATTGAAACATGGCTTATTTGTTCTTGGTAATGTTGTATTCCTCAACTCCCCTGCCCCTAGGTTGCACCTGGAATCGAGCCTCGGCTCAGTGTGCCTTTCTCGGTTAATGACTGTTTAAATAAAACAAATAGATAAATAAATAAAATGTTCCATCTTGGGTTCACTCTATAGTGACCTTATGTCAAGAGGTTCCCCAAATTCGGGTCTCTTGAAAAGGAAACTTTAGGTCTAACTCCCACTATTTCACTCAAATTTGGATCTGATAACAGTACAGGCCAATGTTTTAAAACAATTTCCCAATTTTTCCTGACAAGGGATTGTATCTGGTAAACAGGGTTAATGGTGGTTCATTTTCTCTCCTATCCACTTTAGAAAACAAAAGATGATCTGTGGGTGTTAATTTTGCCCTTTTCTACACATGAATGATAACCTTCCTTGCATAACCCCATGCTCTAAAGTGCTGTCTCAGTTCATGCCACTGCAATTCAAATTTCTCCTTAGTGGAGCAGTTCCTCTTAATTCTAAGGAACTGCCACACAGGGATACTTTTAATCAAGTGAAGGAGGATGGACGCTTTTAGCACACAAGAATTGCCTGCTGTGTCCTTGCAAAAGGTGTCACTCTGTACACACCAAACTCGTCAATAGAAATTCTGATATCTATTGGATCAATACTAGAAGCACTCACTGTGTATGTAAAATGAAGATTGAAATTACTGATATTTAACCATGAAACAGAATTTTCAACCTCCAAAACAGAACCAGACCAGACAAGAATAATGTCATCAATAAACGACAGACTTTCAGTTATGACCCCCGGCACAGCAATTTGTGAAAGACCTGGATGCCTGGCATACTATACCGCTAAACCTATTACTGATAATTGACAGTGTAAGGATATTTACTGCTACCCAGGCTATTGTATCTCACTCAGACCCTACCTCTTGCACCTATGGATGGGCACAATTAATCATCTTTCAGTGGAATTCTGGTGAAATGATGATGTCCCTTCTGTGAAATTTCACAAAATTTCCACAAACATTTCACAAAAAAATTGCCAAAATTGTGATTTCAGTTATTTCCATCTAATTTAAAGAATTGCACCAAATTCAGCATGCTGACTATTCCAATGTCCATACAGAAGTGTACCAAGTTTCATATCTCTATCTGTAAATATTACTGAGTTGTAACCCTTCAAACTTTTCAAAAATGTTACAATTACAGTAAACAACCACATAAAAAAGTTTTTATCAAAATTTAACCAAATTTGGAAACATGACTTTATCAAGGCCCACACATATATGTGTTCCAAGTTTTAGATCTCTAACTTTAAACGTAACTGAGTTATAAGCCTCAAAATGTTCAGAAATTTTAAAATTACATTTTGCAATTTTGTAAACTGCAGAATGTTAAGCCCCTATATGTTTAAAACTAGAGAGTGGAATATCAATAATGTTGTTGGGTTCATTAACCCTAAATATTATACTTTAAGGCAACTACCATGGCCTAGCATCAGAGCACCTTGCTGCCATGCTGAAGACCTGAGTTAGGAAGCAAGCCCTAGAAGTCATGTTGGGGAGGAAGGCCATGGCTAAAACTTATAATTTACATAACCATTAATTCACTATTTAGCAGTTTCTATGAATGTTCCAAGGAAGTATGCATCTACATTTTCAATTATCTAGCTCCAAAGGTGGCTAAGTTGTAAGCACAGAAATGTTTTCAGAAATTTTCATGTGAATATTAAATTGCCAGAATTTGAGCCCCTATAACTTCTCTACTTTTCATGCAAATGTCAAGATATATGGCATACCTTTAGGACTCATACCAAACCATATTTGTGCTACATTGCAGACCTCTAGTTGTAACACAGACCGAGCTATTGCCAATTAAAGAATTTCAGAAGATTCCAAAAAAATGTTAAGAAATTTCACAGAATTTCATGGAATTTCATAAAAATTCCACTAATTCAGAATATGATAATTTCACCTACAGTATTTTACTTGTACCATCAACCACTCTGTTCAGAAAATGGGACAAACTAATAGACTGGTTTGTATGGAATGCTGCTAAACCTACATACGAACATACAAACATACGAATGTGCCAGCAGAAACAGACCTCCTGGTCTATCAATATCTGCTCAAGTGTGCAGCTAGCTCCACTAAGTTGCAGCTGCCCCATCCCCCTCCCCTTTTGTCCACCCTCATCCATTCTCAACCTCACCCGCCCGTACTCTCTCCAGTTCTCTGTCCCATGCCCTTTTAAAGCTACCCACAGTTTTGTATGCTATCACCCTCTCTGGCAGGGCATTCCACCTTGACACCATTCTCTCTGTGAAGTAATGCCTCCTCTTCTCCCTCCTAAATCTTCCCCTCTCTATTCTTAGCCAATGCCCTATAGTGTCCCTTCCCTTCCTCAGTTTAAAAACCCCATCGGCTCCATCCTTTTTGATTCTCTCTGATACTTGAAAGTTACTATCATGTCCCCCCATCCTTCCTCTCCTCCAGGGTATACATATTAAGTTCCCCCAGCCTGTTCTCATAGTCTCTCCCATCCATTTCTTGTATCATCCTCATTGCCCTCTGCTGCACTACCTCCAGTAACTTGATATCCTCCTATATGGCCTCCAGAACTGCACACAATACTTCAAGTGTGGCCTGACCAGTGACCTGTAGAGGGTCAAGATCACCTCCCTCTGCCTGGATGAGAACCCCCTCACTATACACCCCAGCAACCTGTTCACCTTTGCTGCTGCTTTCCTACATTGGGCAGAATTGTTCATGCTCCCTATTACCATCACCCCTAGGTCCTTCTCCTTCTCAGTGATCCACAGCTTCACCCCCCACCAGTATTCTCTCCTTGGGTTCTTTGTCCCAGAGTGCATAACCTTACACTTCTTTGTGTTGAACCCCAGCTGCCACCTCTCCGTCTACTCCTCCAATTTGGTTAGGTCCCCCTGCAGTTGCTTCCATCCCTCCTCCTCGTCCACTCATTTTTGTATCATCTGCAAACAGACTTACCCTGCTCACCACTCCATGTGCGATGTCAGAGATGAAGAGCCCAAATATCACTGGGCCCAGCACCAAGCCCTGTGGCACCCCACTCATCACTGGTCTAGGTGTTGAGAATTCCCCACCACCACCACCACCACCCATTGTAGCCTCCCATGCAGCCAGTTTGTAATTCAGTTTGCCGTCTTCATCCCAACTTCCATGCCAGTTAGCTTCCCCCCAAGTAGCCCATGATGTACTGAATCGAAGGCCTTGCTGAAATCCAAGTAGAGGACATCCACTGCATGGCTCCTATCCAGCTCTCTTATTACCCAGTTATAATATTGTATTAGGTTAGTTTGACAGGAACTCCCTGATATGAACCCATGCTGCCTCACATCCTGAAGGTAATTGTCCTCTAGAAATGACACCAGCCTCTCCTTCAGTATCATCTCCATAAGCTTTCCCACTCTGGAACTGAGACTGACTGGCCGATAATTACCCGGTACGTCCCTTGGGCTGCCCATGTGTATTGGCATCACATGGGCCATCCTCCAGTCCTGAGGCACACATCCTGTATCCAGGAAGGTGCTGAATAGATCCACCAGAGATTCTGCCAGCACCTCCGCCATCTCCCTAAGCACCTTGGGGTGGATACCATCCGGCCCTGTTGCCTTGTCCACTTTTATCACCCTCAGTCCCTCTAATACTCTACTTCCCTTGATCATTCCATCCATCACCTCTCCCTTCCCCTCCCCACACTCCCAGTCCAAGATGGTAGTGGTCCCCCCTTCTCCTGCATGAATACTTAGCAAAAGTATTCATTTAGTGCTTCCACTTGTTCCTCTCCCTTTTCCACCCACTCCCCACCCCTCTTTATCCTCACTATGTTATCCCTGCACTTTCTCTTCTTACTGACGTACCTCGAAAAATCTTTGTTCCCCCTTAATTCCCTGTGCTAACCTTAACTCCCTTGAGGCCTTAACTTCCCTCACCCTCTTGATCACTTCCTTGGACCATCTTGCATATGTCTCACTGTCCTCCTCCTCCTTCCCCATCCTTCTGAACCTCTAGTACACAGTTCTATTTGTCCTCACCCCCTCCATCACCTCACTGTTCAACCAGCATGGTTTCCTTGCTCTGCTCCTCTTACTCTGTAACTTGGTGCAAGCTTCTATCACCTCTGTAATCCCCTGTTTAATAATGTCCTGTTTCTGCTCCACTTCCATCCCTGGCCCTATGCCCTCAAGTTTCCCTTTCAGTATCTCCCGCATCCTCCCTAAGTCTGCCCTACTGAAGTCCACCACCTTTGTTAGTGAGCTCTCTGACTCCTTGCTCATCGTGATAGTAAACCACACAATTTGGTGATCGCTATCAGCTAGTGGGTCCTCCACCCTTAATTCCCTCACTGCCTCACCTTTCAACAGTATCAGATCTAGCATGTTACTTAGCCTAGTATGTCCAGTGACCAGCTGTGTCAGGAGTCCCTCCTGGATCACGTCCAGCAGCACCTCCTCCCTAGCACTGGAGGTGACCAAAGTGCTCCAGTCAATCCCCAGCAGATTGAAGCCCCCCACGATGGCAACATTAACTTTTCTACATATCCTCCTGATTTGTTCTGTTAACTCCCTGTCCAGCTTCTCTGCCTGGTATGGTGGCCTGTACACCACCCTGAACCTCAGCTTCCAACCCGTGGAGTCCAGGAGCTGCATCCAAATTACCCCTGTTCTCCTTTCTTCCCCCTCTTCCCTTGTACATTTGATCCCATCCCTCACATAGATTGCCACCTCACGCCACGGTCCTTCCTGTACAAATTATACTCTAGGATTGACAAATCCCAGTCCTGGTAGTCAGTGGCCCATGTTTCCATGATGGCCACAATATCCACCCTCCTCACTGCCAAGAGCACCTGTAACTCAGCTGATTTGTTACCTAAGCTTCTGGCATTCAGTGAGACCACCATCCATCCTGGCCCCTTCCCTTCCTTTCCATGCTTCTCCTCCTTCATATCCCCCCAACCATGCAACTTCCCCAAATCCTTCCTTGCTAGCTTTGGGGGTAAGCTTGTTTGGCTCTTCTCTTTGGGATCCCTGCCTACCAGCTGTCCACTGGCCACCCCTCCTACCTAGTTTAAATCCACCTTTGTCACTATATACCCCTCTAACTTCTGCTTTAATGCCCCTTCCCCTCCCCACTCAAGTGCAGCCTATCCAATGCATATAGATCATTATTGTCCCAGGTTCTGCCCCATCCACCCACTAGCCCATACCCCTTGGATTGACACCACTCCCCCAACCATGTGTTGAACTCCAATCCTCCCTTTCCTCACCATACTTGGACAGGGTACTGGGAGCACCTCTGAGAAGGCCACCGACTCCCCTATCACCTCGCACACCCTTCCCACACTCACAAACCTCTGTCTCGCTACCTCCACCATCTCCCCCACCAGGTAGTTGGTCCTCACATGCACCATTATATGCGGTTTCCTCCTACCCCTCCTTGTGTACTTTAGAATTGACTGCCCCACCCTGTCTGCCATTAACCCTGGTATGGACTCCACCCATATGTAACTATGCCATTCCTCCTTGCTGCCCCATCTGATCCCGTTAAGTATGGAGTCCTCCAATACCAATACACCCCCTTCCTCATTTCTCACTCTCATCCCTACCCTTCTACCCAGGTTCCCATTTCTAGAGTCCCCCAAATTAGAAGCTCTACCATTCACTCCAGCGGTTCCCCCCCTTTCAACTCCTGACCTATCCCCTGCCCCCTTCAATGCTCACTCACTATCCTTCACCTCCCCATCTGCCCTGGGCTCCTCCCCCACCTCTGCAATGACCCTCCCCCCTTCACCAGTATTGCCCCTATTTCCCACCTCTTCCTGAATACAGTCCCTTGTGCAGTCTTCTCCTGTTTCCTTTCATGCCCCCTCCTGGAGCCCGCCCTCCTTCTCTTCCTCCCCCTCTAGTGTCGATAGTACAGGAAACCTATTTCCTATCCCTTCTGTCCCGCTATGCATTGTCTCCTCCCTCCTGACTTTTGTCCCCCCTCTGTTGCTAGGGCCGACTTGAGTCCACCCTCCATTGTTAGGCTTCCTGGCTAGTTCACTCCTGCCCCCTCCCCCAACCCTTCCCTTGACCCATTGTTCCTCCCATGTAGTGTCCTCATGTTTCTCCCTGGTGAATGCCCACTGGTCCTAGAATCCCCCCATCTTCTCCAGCTATCTACCAAGCCACCGCACCTCATCCTCAAGCCTCCTCAGCATGTGGCAGATAGGACACCCTCCCAGCCTCCACAATATTTTCATCCATACCGCTACCCCACAACCATTGCATCCCACAATCCTGCTATGGCTCCCCACTCCTGTCCCCCAGTCCTTACTCTCATACTTATATCCTCTATTACTGGTCCAATATCAGTCCTTCTTCAACCCCCTGGTCCTCATTTGATGGCCTTTGTTCAGTAACACATTACTACAATCCCCTCAGTGTACTACATTAATACAGTAACACATTAGCACAATCCCTTCAGTGTATTACAGCTCTTATGAACCCTAAATACTTATCACAGCCCCGAGTATGCTAAATCTGTAGCTTAGTAATACACTACCACTTTTGTATATATCAAATCCAAATATGACATCACATAACAGGGCTAGCTTTCATATCATAACAATCATTGCCAGAGACACTGTGGGCTTGGTAAACCTTTCTAC
Source organism: Neoceratodus forsteri (assembly GCA_016271365.2). Lineage (NCBI taxonomy): Eukaryota > Metazoa > Chordata > Ceratodontiformes > Ceratodontidae > Neoceratodus > Neoceratodus forsteri. Next base: position 469,013,456 of record CM028129.1, read on the forward strand.
CTCCACCCACCTATACACCCTGTGTCTGAACTTTTACCACCTGACTATTAGTTTTAAGAGTTAGTTCATACTGGCAGTTTGTATCTCCACAAGCTCCTCCCTCACAACCTGCAAGCCCAACCCCCAGTGGCTTTTCAGTATTTAAGAAAGCCTGCAACACAGGGTGGGTGAGAGGGCTTTAGCACAGCCAACAACTGTTCCCACAACGAGCACACAAGCCACCAACAGTTACAATATCAGACCAAGTAACAGTTTTAACTCACAGTACTAATTTAAAGTACAAACTATTTAAATATCACAATAAAAACAGATGAAAATGAAACAGAGCTCCTTCCCTGTACACACCTCCCTCTTCTGTTCCCAAGTGAATAATGAAAGACAAGATGGTTCCTGTAATTACCCCTCCCCCTCTCACCAGGCAAACAACACCAATTTAAATGTTTCTTTAAATATCACAGCCAACAGCTGTTCCCACAACCAGCACACACGCCACCAACTGTTACAATATCACAGCCAAGTAACAGTTTTAACTCACAGTACTAATTATGATGTCTTGCACATGCACAAGCAACATTTTGTGGCAGTAGGAGATGGTAGTATGAGAAATGCAGAGGTGTGTCAGTTTTGGTGAATGCAGGGCATGCTTTAGAAGGTGCATCCCTCATTTGCAAATTGGTGAGCATGCTAGTGGTGACACAAGTTTTATGCAGTGCCACCAACTTGAAACAAACTTGCTGCTGCAATCAGAGACAAGCTCACCACGCAGTGGCACAGATGACATGCCTCCCCTACATGCCTTGCCTGGTGAAACATTTCAATAATCATGGTGGCAGCTTGGGCTGTCCACCTCTCACAATCCCTAGAAACCTGACTTGGGTGTGCCCAATCCCCCTATCAGCATGTTTAATATCCCCCCAAGGTTGTGTGGCACACTAGGAGCCCACCCCAGTGTGCATCCATGGTGTTTGGAAGCCAACCACTTTGGCATGTTCTTGCCCCTGCCCCACCCCCATTGTGTGCCACACTGGCAGACCACCCCAGTGTGGCCAACATCAGCCCCCCAAAGTCATGGGGCACACTGCGAGCCCACCCCAGTGTGTGCAAGATTTGTTTTCTTACACCTGTAAAGAAAGAAAACCTTCCGCAGTGTTCCTTTTTTTAAAGTACTGTACTTGAAACAAAGAAAACAGTCCCTTGTTGTTGGCAGCACCCTCTGTCCCAACCCTCACCCACCCTCTGCGCACCCCACCTCCCCACATCCCCCCTTACCCGATGCTTACCTCCGGAAGTTGTCACAGCGATCTTCAGTGGAGCGGGAACATGTCTGCACTCTTCAAAGCTGACCACAAAATGCCAGTAAGCTGTATAATGGCATCAGTGGGGGAGGTTTCAACTTAGGTGGATATCCTGGGCATTTTATTTACTTTTGGCTTCAAATTTTCAACACTGTCATTTCATTATTTGTTCCCAAAAGGTGATTTTGAGGTCACTGCGCGGAATCACCTTTTGAGACTGAGTAACAAAATGATAGTGCCACTGTTCATGAGGTGGGCTCCCAAAAAGTCTATGTTGCTAATTTGGTGAAAAAATTAAAAAAATGACTGTTATAAGTGTGTGTTGTGCAGTTTCCCCGCACACTCATAACTTCGAGAATTTTTAACATTTTCATTCCAGATTTTCAACATTGCCATTTTTTCATACCTCCTTATGAATGGTACAGCTGCCATTTTTCACATCCTGCCCAAAATGTGTTTTTGCACATCTGGCTCACAGTGGCACGGTCGCTGTGGGAAATCAATGTTTGGGACAGATTAAGAAAATCACAGTGACACTGTTCATGAACAGAGGTCTCAAAATGCCTATGTTGAAAATTTGATGAAAAAATTCCAAAAAATGACTGTTACGAGCGTGCATTGCACAGTTTCCATGCACACTCATAACATCAAGAATTTTTAATATTTTCATGCCACATTTTCAATATTGTTATTTTTTCACACATCCTTATGAATGGTACAGCTGCTATTTTTCACATCCTGCCCAAAATGTGTTTTCACATCCAGTGCAGAATGGCCTGGTCGCTGTGGGAAATCAATGTTTGGGGCAGCTTAACAAAATCACAGCATCATTGTTCATGAGTGGAGATCACAAAATGCCTATATTGAAAATTTGGTTAAAAAAATTCCCCAAATAATTGTGTTACACTGTATGTTGCGCAGTTTCTATGCACGCTCGTGACTTCACCAATTTTTCATATTTTCACTCCAGATTTTCAACATTACCATTTTTTACACCACCTCATGAACAGTACAGCTGTCATTTTTCACATCTTGCCTGAAATGTGTTTTCACACCTGTGGTGCCAAATGGCGGAGTCGCTGTGCAAAATCACCTTTCAGCTAATGAACTGATAGTGCCACTGTTCATGAAGTGGGGTCACAAAAAGCCCATGTTGAAAATTTGGAGTGAAAATATCAACAAACACCTGGGGTATTAGGGTTTCCAACTGTAATGCTCCACCTTGTAGAGACTGACAGGCATCAGGGGTGTGGCTTGGGATTTTCGACTGTTATGCTCATGCCATTCCATCCCCACCCATAGCCTGTAGCCACTGACAGGCATCGAGGTGTGACTTGGACTCTTTGGCCCCAAAATTCATCTCATTCTCCTATACTGCACCCATATCAGAGTCTTTCCTTATGGAATGGGGTGAGCATAAGGCCCGAAGACCCAAGGCACACCGTGACACTTGTCAGTGTCTGCAGGGTAGGGTGAGGTGAAATGGCATGAGCCTTATGGCCAATGACCCACAGGCATATCCCAATGTCTGTCAATCTCTGCAGGGTGGGGGTGGGGTTGACATCAGTTTAATACTTCACTGCCATTCCTATCATGCATCTCTCTAACGTCTGCACTACCAATGCCAATGCCAGCAAGACAACACTCGCGGCATTGACAAATACTTGTTTAAACAGTTGTAACACACAGCACTAATTTAAAGTACAAACTGTTCAAATATCACAATTAAAACAGAAGAAAATAAAACAGAGCCCCTTCCCTGTACACACCTCCCTTTTCTGTTTCCAACTCATAGAACATTTTCTATTTTGCATCTTCTTAAACCACAAGGGGGATGGGCCCCTTCCAAATCTAGCATACTACCATAGTACTAACAATTCTACACTGCTTTTTTGGGGGGGCTTGAGCAGGGGTACATTTCTCATTAGAAAACAATTGAATTTTATGAATAAGATATGTTTTACCTTACCAGAATACTATTCCCACAGCCTTGTGTTTCCCCTAGAAAAATTTTGATGAACCCATACACCAAACAAAGTCTTACACACTGGTTTAAGGCCCATTCACATACATTCTTGCAGGACTTGACATTCCTCATAACCCCACCCTCTCATAATTCTATGTTTATGCTGTACCTGCCCATTTAGAGCATGTCTATCTTAGACTGGAACATATTGGCTTGATTATGCCATACCAGTTCCTGCAGGGCAGGGATATTATCTCATTTGTTGAACTGCAAGCTAGGTTTAATCTAAGAAATATGGATCATTTCCTGTATCTCCAGATAACTACCTTAAAGCATCCATTCAGACATAGCTGAAGGAAAAGGACGTCCCATTGTTTTTCCAGTTGGCAATAAGAGTAATGGGGGGATAATTACTTCTCTCATTGCACAATTGTATAAGACAATTTTGCTGCTAATGGAATGGAAGATGGAATGGACTATGTATCCCACACATCAGAAGTGGGAGATGTATATGGACATTCAGATTGAAAACTCTCATGGAGATTGCCTGGGTTGAGCCTGTAAACAGACCATATGGCTCAGTGCTTTTTTAGCTGGTCAACAAAATTTTAAATAAATAAATAAGAAGGGATAGGTACTTGGCAAGCATACACAGGATGACTTCCTCACACAAATCGAGGAAGTTCCATTGGAAGATGGTAGTCTGTTTCTTCTGTACACGTCAGATTGTGGCCAAATTTCATCCTGATAAAACTGCTCAGTGCTGGAGAGTCTACGGCACTCTCCTTGTAACCCATGGGCACATCTTTTGGCATTGCTCATTACTTGCTCCTTTCTGGTTTCAGTTTACAGTGGTCCTTCAGTCTATTTTTGCAGACAACCTTCAACTAATGGACAGTACTATTTTATTCCTAAACTTTCCTCTATGCTTTTGAGGCCCTTACACTAGGAAACTGTTGTGGGTTTGCCTAGTGGCTGCCAAGAAAGCAATTAAGAAACAATGACTTACAGCACATGTTCCTACTATTTCCCATTGGCAGGATGCCATGCTGTCTATGTCATGGAAAGGTTGACGGCTAAACTAAATCAAGCAGTACCTAAAGTTGAGTCTCTATGGCATAGATGGGTACAATATATGTTAGAGCAGAGAATATATTTTGTATTTTGAACCATGTCATAACCATTTAGCAGTGTTTAGTCAGATATGTATAATGATATAGGCTACTTGATTATGGGAACTGTTTATAAGTCTGCCACTGACCTGCATACTGTATGTGTCTGATTGTTCTTGTATGCATGTAACTAACAAAAATCATTCTTGTATGCATGTAACTAACAAAAATCATTTCAATAAAAAAATAAAAAAATAAAAACAATATGGTAAGAATGTAAACTGGGGTAGAAGCTGGACCCCACTAAGAAGAGATATTTCATTTAATCTGAGCTACCCTGCTCAAATAAACTGGGAAAAAAATGAAAGAGAAATAAAAAGAAGGAAGGAAGGACGGAAGGAAGGAAGGAAGGAGTGAGTTACTGACTTGTCCTAGGCTGCCAGTCAACAGGGCTAGTTTTGCAGCCTACTGGTCAAAAAACATAATGAATGCTCATGGGGATGTTAGAAGAATCAAAGTAATCCACTGCGTTAACATACGCAAAACTAAACACTTAACCAGCAACATTTTTATGAGTTCCATAGAATTCTCTCATATGCCGCTTACAGTAGTTGTTCCTAATTACTGTAGGAAAAGTGTCCCGCATTTTACCTGTCAGACCCTTACTGCTCCACATGGAAAGGTTGCTGTTCCTCATTTTACATTGAAACTTCAAAGCAGAAATTCACGTTAATCAGTGATGATCAACTAACAGTAATTACAACTTATTAATTGTTCATGAGGCCAGCATGCTCTGGGTATTTACTGCTGTACCAAGCATTACTCTTTTAGAAACATCCAGTACCATTCTCAGCACTGCAGCAAGTGACAGTGTAAAGCACATCTTTCTTTAAAAATGCAGTTTTTTTTTTCATCTCACGCTGCAAATGATTACAAGTGATTTGATGTATAATCGCAATCAGCCAAGATTTGCAAGACCTGGGGTTCATGGCCCTCAGGCTTTCCAGTTGGATATCAATCCCCTTGAAATGCCTGCTTGTTCAGATATTATTGCTTATTATAAAATGGCATAGAGAAAAAGAAGAAGGTAATTGGCTGAACCACATAATGTGACTGTTTTAAGCTTTGTATTGCTGCTTGGCTGTCTTTCAATCAAATTTAAAATGTCTCTTGCAAACATTTTTCTGTCTAAACAAACCATTTTATAAATGCAGCAACCCACTCCAGTGTGTGTGTGGTAACACTGATCTAACTTAGTTCCCAGGAGATTGGAAGCACTGGGCTGCGCCTCCTGCTTCACAATTCACTTGTGGGGCATATGTCAAGATTTGTCTTACTGCACACCCTGTTGTGGATTATTGCTTAAATATTATCAAGACAAAGCCGTCAATTTCCACTGCAGTCTAGCCTGTGCCTTCAAGATTTCATCATGTAAAGTCCCACATTTTGAATCCTTTCCATGTGAAGACCAGTATCCCTTATTAAGATGAAGAATGGTTGAGAGGTACGTTCTGTCATAGTGAGTATTGCATTTCACTTGAAACATTCTGTTCATGGATCTGTGAAATTCTGCATTCCATGGGAATCTCCAATTCTGCATATTTCATGGAAATGTGTATAAATAAATTTTTTACATTTAACTAGCTATGTTGGGAAGCCTTTTCTGCAACCTAGGTATTATAGGTAGTTTCAGAGCTAGAAGACTTTCATCCATAATGCTCGCCAAATATTCATCCATAAACAGACAAAATAAACTTTTGTAAGGCTGATTTCAACTTGCTTTCACTATGAGTTTATTTTATTTTTTCTATATTTAAATGTTATTTTGTACAGTGTTAAAGATGTATGATCTGAACTCTCCTCCCTCTGATGTTCCCTTTCACTGTGACTTGAAGTGGACCCAATTTTCAAAGGGTGGCCTGAAGTAACTGCAATAGTGTTGTATATGCATTGTCAATTTACCAACAGTCACCTGTCTTACGATCAAACAATGGTATTTACCCACAGAAGAAAGATAAAATATATAGGCTCACCTACAAATGGTAAGGTAGATCCAATCTGACTTGAAAAAAAAATGTGTGGCTGATAGCATGACTCCTGTAAGTTTTTAACCATGTATGTGTATTTGGGAGTCTTGGATGAAGGTGGGTAGGGTTCAGAAGAAGAAGGCCAAGTAAAAACAACTTGAACAAATTCTTTGATAAAACACAGAAAAATAGAAACATAGAAGAAAAACAGCAGAATAAGATCATAAGTCCATGAAGCCAGTCCAAATGCCCTGCAAAGTATTACTCCAAGTTGAAATAGTAGTCTTCCTCTCAGAGATTTTCCTGTCTCCTACCACCGTCTTGTTCCTAACAAACCCCTTGACTGTGTCCCATTGTCTTCTCAACCCAGCTAAAGTCCTAACAGTGACAACACTGCTAAGTAGACAATTCCACCCATCAACCACTTGCTCTGTGAAAAAATAATTCCTAATGTCCAGTTAAATTATTCTCTTCCAGCTTAAGGTGTTGCCCCCTGGTGGATGAACTGTTCCTCAGTTCCTCAACATGTGCAACCCTGTGGAGTTCACCAGTGTACCTCCTCCCCATCATATTTATTTCCATATATATTAAAACATTTCTATCATAGCAGCCCCCTCTCCTTTCTGTGCTCCAGAGAGCATATATTGAACATTTTCAGTCTCTCGTTATGGGACCTACCAAGTTCCCTGGATCATTTATGTAACCCTTCACTGCATTGTTTACAACCTGTCCCTGTCTTTCTTCATATGTGGGCTCTAGAGTTTCACAAAATACTCCAGGTGTGGTCAAGCCAGTGACCTATACAGTGACAGTATTCCCACTATCCTGTGACTGTTGACATCAACAGGCGGGTGAAGAGGGAGGTAGCAAATGGATCTGTTCAATATCTGTCTGCTCATATTTTAACTGCAGTCTTGTGTCTATGTTTAGCAGGAAGTGATAGAGCATAAATTCATCCAGCTGGAAAAATCTGCATAAAAAATGCAAATTGAATTTGTGACTAATTTTGGATGATAATTAGGATACACTTTCAGAGTCAGATGCAGTCTTTGAAATTAAGCTACAATTTTGGATGCAAATCAGACTCAAAAGGTGAGGCACACAGGTTTATCTGCACTGTACACTTTTGAAGGTCTGATCCAATATATTGGAGGCAGAATTCTCTAGGCCAGATTTTCAGAGTGGAGGACACAACCCATGGGTCGATTATCTGAATAATCAGCATACTTTCAGTTGCACAAAAATGTGAGTGCCTTATTGTAAAGCTGCTCAAATTTTACAACAGTTTCTGGAATTTGTGGCAGCTTGTGAAAAAAAAATGATTCACTCATTATTTTTTGTCAAAGGTTTTGCCAGATTTGCCACAAATTGTGGTATCTGTACTAGAAGGTTAGACCACTTTTTAGACTGTCTAACGTTCAGGTGTGATTTCACAAATCCTGTTGGAAGGGTATTGCAAGTCAGTGACACTCTTGTGACAATTCTGCCTTGTACCTTACTGAAGCTACAATGTTTTCATACATTGGACATATGTGATCCATTCCAAACTGCTATGTGATAATTTACATCCCATTTTGATGCAAATTGTTAAACATTAAATCTTTTTCAATGCTATACCAGCTAAAACTTGGGCTGACGTTTGTATCCAGAAACATGTTCAGTAGATAGGAGCTTTGAAAAACCAAACAGAACTAAGTTACAGTTTTGAAAATTGACGTAGATGCAATTTGCTCTCATGCCTAAATTTATAAATATAGAAATAGAAAATTGTATTTAGACATAAGGTTTCTTATTTATTCTTTATATTCCCCTGTCCACAGCTACCCCATCAGTACTGTTCAGCGACCTTCCAGCCCCACCTATGCCATTCCTGTTACTTACCTCAACCTCCATCACCTCAGACTTTTCCCTCTACAGTGGAGTGGGAGGAGTGGGCCAAGTTCCCCCCAGACTACTCTGTTGCTGGGGGGAGGGCAGTCTGTCTGTTGGGTCCAAGTGTATTGCGGGATCTAACCCTGCTGTGCTGTGGCTTTTTTCCTTGTTTTGTGTTACCCTCCCACAGAGGCATTGGGTCAGGCTCAATGAAGGGTGCACATGCAAGACTTGGTGACATCCCGTTGAGCCAAAAGGCATCTTTGCTTCCCTCTTATGCTCTTTGCTGGCACCATCACCTGTGGACCTCCAGCTGTTGGTAGAGTGGGGGTTGAAGCTGCCCACCCATCCTGAGGAGGAGGAGAACATCTGCTGGGATGCTCAATCCTGCTACCCCAGCCAGAAAACCAATGACTAGGGTTTATTCCCAAACTCAGATCCTTGGTGTCATGAGCAGTAGTGCTACCGCTGTGCCAATGGGCTGTCATACACATATACATAAACTTTGAAAATCACCCTGGACTTTAGCAAGGCATTTAATAAGGTACCACAACAAAGACTTAGCCACACAATATGTACAGTCATGCTGAATGGTAACTAGTCATGTACAAAGTGTGAATTGATTCACAATGCTCCACCACTTCAAAAAGTTAATTCACCATTCTCAGTACAGATTCAACTTCACAAAACTGCAAATGGAGAACTTTGCCTTCAAAGCTGACTTTATAGGTGAAGTTCTTTGGAAAGAATCAATTAATCATGTGACTTCAGGTAATTTGGTACTGAAATGACGTGTATGACATGAGAACGCTGTGTTCACTACAATCTTATAAAGAGTGTATGATATAAGTCTATCCCTGTGCTTGTCCAAGCAAAACTAAGTCTTAAATGCTTTAAAACTGAGCATTTTGATCAAAAATCACTAGCAACTTATGCTAGTGTTCCTTGTGCATCTAGATTGTCATTTTTGGTTCAGTTGGAGATTTTCCAATTAAAATTGTATTTTGTTTTTGTTTTGTCTATAAAGAAGCACAGCTGTGGGGTAGGTGAGATGTGGGCAGCTAAGCAACCCTAAATGGTCTGTAGTTTTTGACTGGTTAGAAGGTTTTTCCTTTTTTCAGTCTTTCTTCTTCATTACTTGTCTGTAGTTTGTAGTCTGGAACTTCTCATTTTATTTAGGGGCATAAGTTCTGTATCTTTAAGTGAAGTATTTTGTAAGTCTTTTTCTATATTAGTTTTGTTTCTTAAGAGGACAGTGCTCTGATGCACATACTTATATATATTCTTTGCAAACAACTGTGTTAATGTATCAATTAGAGTTCTGGATAAATTGACAAAAGTAGGGAAATGTGATGTATGGGTTTCCAATCTCAACACCCCTGCCCCACCTCTGAGGCGAATAGGGGTGTCTTTCTTGGGGTTGTCAACCATAACACACACCCCACTGCAGTAACAGAAAACCTGAGATGTGATGGAGACAGTTGTTTATGTTTCATGAGTGTGTAGAATGGTGTGAGCATTAGTGTTGACAACCCCAAGGAAGACTACTTCCTTATTCACTTCTGGGATGGGGCTGGGGTGTTAGGGTTGGAAACCTTAACATCACATTTCCCTACTTTTTCAATTTATCCTGAACCCTAAATGATGCATTAATGCAGTTTTTTGCAAAGAATTTCCTTACTTTTTCAGATAGTCTAATCATATCCTTAATTGCCTATGGCAGCACAGTACCCTCTGGGCCCTGCACTCTCATCCCTCCATAGATGCATATATTTATATTGCTGTGGAATTGCAGGGCCTCCTGGGCCCTGTGCTTCCATTTGTAGCACAACAGCAACAAAATTGTTAACACAGCCTTCTTATTACCCCACCTCATGTACCTGGTGTTGAAAATGTTCAAATCACCACCAAAATGTAATTCTGCACAAGTGCTATGCAATTCTGTACCACAGGTATGAAAACACATTTTGGCCAGAATTTGTAAAATGACATCTGTGACATTCATGAGGTTGGGCAATAAGAAGGCTATTTTGAAAATCTGGGGTCAAAATATTTAAAATTTCAAAAGTTACAAGTAACATATTAGGCAACAGTTAGCATTGTGTACATTTGTGAATACAGTGGGTACAAATGATAATAGAGGGCACAGACAATGAAAACATTAGGTGACACATGAGCCATCAGTGAGGAGACAGAGTCAAAAAAGCATGGGGTTCCAATCCCAGTGCAAACTGATAAATAACAAGGAAAGATAACAGCATGAACGTGTAGAGAGAAACAGGGAAGGAGGGCTAAAGGTAGAAATGTTTATAATATGAATTGCAGGTTGGTGCACCAATAGTGTGATGCAGCAGTATTGGAGCAGTCAGACTAATGATTTTGTCAAGTAACAGAGTGGAGAGAAGAGGCAAAAGAAGAGCAGTCAGCAAGGAGACTTTGTCAGGCCGAGGGTTGAAGGGAGGGAAGTGGAGTGGTATGGAGGGGAGTGAGAGGGAGGGAGAGAGCACAGGAGACATGGGGTGACAGAGAGAAGGATCAGGGGAGAGTGTAGAAAATCTGGGAACTGTCAAGAAATGAAGATAGGAGAGTGGGGAAGGGGTGACCAGTGAGGGGAAGGGGAGCTGATAGAGGGAAGGAGGGAGTAGTTTGGTGATAAGCAAAATAGGGAATGGGGTTGCAATGTTCTGCTAGGGTAAAAAGCTATTTGGGACAGTCACAGTTGCTAAGTACAGTAAGGTGCTGTCAGAGTGTGCGTTTGAAGGAACCAAGCTTGGGCTCATCGAGGATATCCTTGGGGAGGTTACTTAAACCACTAGGAGCTTGGAACATGATAGAATGTTGAGCCTGGGTGATCTGACAGAAAGGTTCCAGGAATATGTGCTTAGACACGCTCCTGGTGCTACATAAGTGAGACATGTGTATGAGAAGATGCTGGTTGGTTGGTGGGATGAGTCCTAGACTTATTTTTTCACAAGCAGGCAGGTCTGATAGGAAATTCTCCCTTTAAGGTGCAACTAGTTGGTCAGGGCATATAGGTCACACGTATGGGTATGACTGTGAGCACCAGAGACCAGACAACATGATTTGTTGCATGCCATACTTATTCTTTTAAGTGTAGTGTCAGTGGTGGAGCCATAAACGACTAATCCATAATCCACTATAGAGAGTATTGAGCTGGTGACAGCTAACCATAATGCCTCAGGAATCATGCTGTGCTTATGTCAGTAGAGGATTCCATTTCTGGAGTTGATCATGTTCGAAATAAGGCAGACATGTTCGGCATAAGACAGGGCACTGTCAAGTGTAATAACTAGGTAGAGACTTGCTTGATGGGGACATTCTGATTATTAAAGATGGTAAGAGAGGCTGACGTTTGCTTGTTATGGGGACTAGCAAAGAGCATAGTCTTAGATTTTCTGTTGTTCATAATCAGTGTATGCTGAATGAACCAGGACTCAACTGCTGAGAAGTTATGCTTGAGACTACTAATGAGGGGGAGTGAGTTAGGCTGACTAGTAAATAAAACTGCATCATCTGCATAGAGAAATTTATCATGGGGATGGCAATTGGCAGGAGAGGGATGCCACTAGACACCAAGGAAATAATATATTATTTAGGGATGGCAAATAGCGGGTGAGGAGATGCCTCTAGACACCAGGGAACTACTATTACATTTTGGGAAGGAAGGTCGGTAGGTGGACGGTGCCACTAGACACCAGGGACATATTATCTTGTTTGGAGGACAGAAATTGGTGGGTGGGGGTGCCACTAGACACTAGGGTGCTATGACAGTTTGAACTGTCCTGGACCTTTACTGTTTGCAATCTTTTCGATTTGAACAGTAAAGTTTGAACTGTAAAGTACTGTGAATAGTTATTTTCAGATCAAACTTATCTTGGCAAAATGGCAGGTGTGGGTCTGCTAGTAACCACAGCAGCAGTTTGAATGATTTTATTTTTATTTTGGATGTTTTAGATCTAGTTAGTTTTCTTTTAGTTATTTTAGTAAGGGAGTTTGCAGTGAATAAGATTAGAGAGAGTCTAGCATTTTGGGGGATAGTTAGAAAATAAGATAATTTGAGTTTTGTTTGAGCTAACATTTTTCACCAGAGCTAGCTTGTTTTATGCTGTTTTTTGTCTGTTAATTAACTTGGACACCAAACATCTAGTGATTGATAAATTTCACTAGTCAATTTCACCTTTTATCTGCTGTCCTAATTTCTGTGAGATCTCCATATCTTGAAATCCTTTTGTAGTGTTCTACCCATTTTTGATTACCATCTGTGATGAACCACACTTGCCTGAACATGGAGCTGCTGGATGACTTTCTGCATGACTGAGGGCTGAAGGAGTTTGCAGGTGGATGCCTTGAGTTATCCGAGGAGTCACCAGAGGAACTGCCATGCTCAGAGTATCAAGATCTTATTCAGCATCAAGTGACTGTAGGGTCAGAGACGTGGTGAGTCTGCCCGGTCCCAGGATTGATACGACTGGTGCCAATTAATGATCCATCTCAAACTATAACTTGGCATTCCAGTGGAACTTGGCTTGTGACCCCCTGTTGCCTGACTGAGGGGTGTTAGTCTGATCTGGGCTTTCCTGGGGGGAGGGAGTGGGGACACTTACCAGAGGGTTGGTATTCTTGTCTGCCTGGGGGCCTTGGAGACCCTCTGTCAGAGGATGGCTGTGTTTGGGGCTCTGGTCCCTGGGTTGACCCAGTGTTGGGGTGTCTACCTCCTAAGACAGGATACTTAGGGTCCCAGCTTTGTTGGGGACTGTGGTGATCTTCATCAGGCCTATTGCCACTGGTGGACCTGATCTGTGGCTGCCTTATTGGAGTCAGTTTTGCGGTTGGATGGCTTAGCAGAGAGGAGTCAGTGGGGTGCTTGCTGGTAGGTGGCCTAATCCTCCTCTATCTTGATTTCTGTAGAGCTGCCCAGCCAATATAGCTGACCTAGGGCAGCTCTGGTGGCTAAATGGACTACTGAGGAGCTGGATCACTTGGATTTCAGCTCTTAAGAAGATACTGTGGACTATTATGAGCATACTGTAATTTTGGGACAGAGCCATGGTTAATATGTTCTAAACAGGGAGGTTGTGAGACAGCCTCTTTGACTGTTATTTTATTCACTCTGATAAACGTCAACTGTAGTAGTGGGAGTGCTACAGTGGGATACAAGTTGTAGAGGTAGACGGTGGGGGTGAGAGCTCCATCCCTATTAATAATTTTTCAGCTGTAAAAGCTCTGGCATGCTTTGTCTTTACACCTGAATATTAACTTTCAAGCTCTTGTGAACTGCATTACTAAACAGATAGATAGATAAAAATGTTTATTTTTTTGAGAGGAGATAACCTTTTGGACTGCAAAGCCCTGTTTTACAAAGTTGCCCTGTATAAGCAAGTGGTTACATAATAAGAAAGTACAAATCTTAACACAGTTTCATACATACGAAGACAAACATACATGGACTATCATAGAGATTAATCCATAATACATGTAGCAATCACAAATAAAACGACCATAAGATAACACTTCTTTGCTATCTCAATACAGTAACTATAATTTTGAATCTACTATAAAATAAATTTTACAATTAACAAGAAAAAGATCACACATAGAACAGTCTGAACAAATACATATTAACAACATCGGTACTCCATACTATCCACAATTTAACCTAAAACCTTTTCATAACAATTTATACTATGGCCCTAAACACTGGCAATTTACATTCCACATTAGATCTAAACTTTTCCTGAACAGTCCCAAACTACTTGCATTTCTGGTTTCTAATTTTAGTTCATTCCATATTTTTGGGAGATAATATCTCCTTTGCATCTGACTATACCCATTCTCGACTATAGGGATCTTTAAACCTCTATTTTGTATAACCCTCAGAGAGTATTTTTTTGTTGTCCTGGAAGCATAATGTGTTCCATTTTTGTTTCCTTCTCCAAATTCCACATATGCTTTTTGACCAAACTGTTTCTTTCTCCATGTTTCCAATGTATCCCGGTTTAACTTCTGTAGTAAACTGAAGTAGTGGGTGACATTTAGAACATATCTAGCTATCTTCAGATATACTTTCATTTTTCCAGTGTCGTTTTAGTCGCATATTGATAAATCAGACTCCCCTACTCTAGTATTGGCAGCAATAGTTGCTGTGCTACTTTATTTCGATCCTCACTTGACAAAAATGAAGTCTTTCTTCGTATAACCCCCAGTCTGACACTCACTTTCTTTGCAGTGTTGGCTACATGCTCCCCAAAAGTTAAATTATCATCCAGTAGTACCCCCCCCCCCAGGTATTTATATTGTACCACTTCATCCAGCTTTGAGCTATCCAGGGTAGTTATATGTAGTCCTTGGTTAGATGTCTTAGTTACACTTTTTGTTTGAAATAACACAACCTGAGTTTTTTCTTACTCAGAATAATTTCAAAGGTATCCAACCATTATTGCAGAACATTAAAGTCTGACTGTAAGATGTTTTGTAAGTCTATTGTAGTTTTTGCTCTAGCAGTCAGGCCATATCATCAGCGTACAGAAGAATTTTACACATGTCAATCAATTGTGGCAATGGATTTATATAGATTAAGAACAAAAGGGGACCTAGGATTGAACCCTGGGGAACACCCCCTATAAGTCCCTTCCTTCTCAGATAATATGTCACCCACGCAGACCTGTTGGGTATACTATGTCAGGTAAGACAACATCCATGTTTTTACCGGCTCAGACATGCCTACAAGTATAAGCTTTTCCATCAATACTCTATAATCCACCAAATCAAAGGCTTTGGAGAGGTCGACAAACACCACTCCCACAGACTCCCCCATCTCCAGTCTGTTTGAGACTGTGTTGAGAAAGTCCGCGAGAGCAGAGTCCATTGACTTCCCTGCTCTGAAGCCTACCTGGCAGTCCATTAGCAATTTATGTTTTTCTAAGAGCTCACGTATCTGATTACATACTAGTCCCTCAAAAACCTTAAAGAGTGTAGACAGCAGAGCTATCGGGTGATGATTTGTTAAGATATCACTAGTTCCTCCCTTAAATATGGGTATTATTTTAGAATTTTTCCAGAAATCTTGATAAATCCTCTGCTGTAAACTAGTATTAAATAGATTTGTTAAGGTTGGAGTTATCTGTTTAACAGCATCAAAATGTTATTTCCACCTGATCTAACCAAGCTCTTGTGAACTGCATTACTAAAGTCCTAATAGTTTATGTTTTAAGTATTGGGTTCTATGTTGGTTGTTGGGGGGGGCTGTGGGGTTTTGTATTGTTTTGTTTTGTTATTTGTCTGCTGTTGTGATAGTATTAAACCATGTGTTGGCAGAGAGCTCTCCCAGCCAGGTGCTACTCCGCCCTTTTTGCTGTCCCCTGCTGTCCTCTGAGGTGTATGGATGGTTTTGTGTGCTCGGGGTAGTGGGAAGAAAGCATGTGTGTGGGGGTCCTGAACCTTGGGGTAGAGTGGAGTGGACTGGGTTGATTGGGGTTGTGGGGTCTATAAGATGCCCTGGGGCGAAATGGATTCAGGAGAGGGGTATGCCTTGCCTGATTCCCATACCCAAGGGTTCCACATTGAGTGGGGAGATAGCATGGCCGGCCTCGGTGTCCCATCCTACTTGGGATGTGTTAAACAATATCAACTCTATTAAAAACAAGACAGCAGTGATTACTGATCTTGTTGGAACATCTGACCGGGGTTGCATCACCGAAACCTGGCTGGATGATAATGCTGGCCCAGTTTTAGAGTCAGCGATTCTGGATGGGTTCTCAGTGATACACCGCCCAAGAATGGATCATAGGGGTGGGAGCATAGCCATATGTTTTAGATCGGAATTGGGCCTTGTAGATGTGCCAGTTGGGGAGACCCTATCCTTTCAATGTATTGTGGGCTCAGGTGTGGGGTACAGGATTCTTCTCATCTACCATCCACATGGAGGTGAGAAGCAATTCCTGCAGGAAGTCACAGACTTTCATCATTGATATGGTATTTGAGTCCCCCAGATGGGTGGTTCTGGGGGACTTCAATGCCTGGGTCGATGATGAACTCTTGCGTTTTGGACAGGACTTACTCCAGCTTATTAATTCATTGGGTTTCACACAGGTTATTACCTCTGTGACTCATAATCACAGTCATTCATTGGACCTGGTCTTTCTACTGGGTATGGAGACCTCCGACCTGGTGGTGGAACTGGTTGGATGGTCTGACCATCACACTATAAGGTTCAATTTCTAGGCTTCCCCCTATAGGCCTGCCCCTATGGAGATGGTCTGGTACTGCCCTTTAAGGAGTCTGACCCCAGATGGCCTGATGGTGGTGTTGGATCTATTGGGTTTTCTGAGTGCAAGCTTGGATCCAGACAAACAGTTACAGGCTTATAATAGGGCTGTGACTGGATTCCATAGCTCCTGTCTGCATTCGCCTCATCATCCTTTCCCCTTAATCCCCATGGTTTGATGGGATCTTGAGGGAGATGAGGAGAGAGGGATGAAGGATGGAACGGTGTTGGCAGAAATCAGGCCTTGATACCGGCAGACTTAAATTGATGGCCCACTCCCATAAGAAGGCAGAGTTCCTGTCCAGGGAGATCGCTGCTGCTCAGAGTCAATCAGCTCAGCTCTTTCGAACTGTGAACCAACTGTGCAGTCCAGCCTGTCTGATGTCTCGAAGAGCGTTGTCACAGGAGAAGAGTGACGAGTTTGTTCAGTTCTTTGCAGATAAGGTTGCTGACATCAGGTCCTAGATCAGCACAGCTCATTCCAATGGGTGTAGGGGTGGTCAGCTGGAAGTTAGAGTTCCTTGTTAACTTGTCTGACTTTGACCAGGTGGCGATCATGGATGTCGTGAAGATCATCCAGAGTATGCGGTCAACTTGCTGTGGTTTGGTCCCGGGCCCAACTCGCCTTCTTGTGGGGTGCTTTGAGGTCATTGGCCCAATCCTAGCTGAGATAGCCTGGTGTTCCTTGGCGACAGGTGTGTTTCCAGACACCCTGAAGGAGGCAGTGGTGACACCTCTCCTTAAAAAATCCTCCCTCGAGCCAGATTGTCTTGCTAACTACAGACCTGTCTCTAAAATGCCATTTGTGGGCAAGGTTATTTGAGAAGGTGGTCGCAATTCAGCTGGAGGATCATCTTCCCATCCACGACATATACGATCCTCTCCAGTCCGGATTTTGGAAGAAGCATAGTATAGAGATGGCCCTAGTTCATGTACTCAGTGATCTCCTGATAGTGAGAGATTGGAAGACGTGTTCCATTGGTCCTCCTTGATCTCTCTGCAGCATTCGACATCGTGGACCATGGTGCGTTGATGGAGCACTTGTAGTTGATCTGTGGACTGTCTGGTACAGTCCTCAGATGGTTTCAGTCCTTCCTCACTGGCAGGTTTCAGAAAGTGGTGTCAGAGATTTATTCCTTTAACCCATTCTCCCTGCTGTGTGGGGTGCTGCAGGGCTCCATCTTGTCACCCATGTTATTTGCGGTGTATGTGCTGCCATTGAGCGACATTGTGAGGCAATATGGGCTGAGTTTTCACTGCTATGCAGATGATACTCATCTATACATGTCCTTTGTGCCTGAACAGGATGAAGCTATCTCAGTCTTTAACAACTACCTCGCTGAGATCCAAGATTGGATGACTACCAACTGGTTGAGGTTAAATCCGGGCAAGACTGAGGTTCTAAAAGTGGACTCAAGTAATCAGGTAGAGGGGCTTTCAGCTGGTAAGCCTTCTGGACTTTGGCTTGGTGACAGCTAGCTGGTTGCCTCTGAATGGGTGTAAAATCTGGGTGTTATTTTTGATGAGGGACTGACACTTAAATCTCAGGTGTCGTCTGTTGTCAACATCTTGTTTTACCATCTGAGGAATATCACCTGAATTAAACACCTAGTTTCACCTGATGTCCTTCCAACATTGGTGCACACCATTGTGACCTCCCACCTTGGCTACTGCAACTCCATGTACCTAGGGCTACAGGGGGTTGATAGTCGCTGCTTGCAGCTGGTGCAGAATGCTGTGGCCAGACTATTGACAGGGCTTCCTCGATCGTGCCATGTCATGCCTGTGCTACGTCACCTGCACTGGCGGCTTATTCAGTGGTGGATCACCTTCAAGGTTGGCTTGTTGACCTACAAAGCCCTACATGGACAAGGACCATGTTACCTTTGAGAGCTTCTGTGTCCTTACCGCCTCCTCCACCTGCTCAGCCAAAGAGGAATTGCTAGAGATTCCCAGTGTGCGTTTGAAGACCTCTGGGGCCAGACATTTGCATTTGTGGCTCCCACCCTGTGGCATTCTCTGCCTCATTGGGTTATTTATTTATTTGTTTTTGATAACCAGGTGGGTGCACTAGGCATAAGAATGCCTATTTTCAGGCACAACCCGAGAGAGTTATGGAGTGCCTGACCATGGAGAGTTTTAAAACTGCACTAAAAATCCATCTTTTTAGCCTTGCTTTTTTTAGTTTTGTATGAATGATTGCCGCTGACAAGTTTTAATTGTATAGATATTTTAACTTGGATTTTGTTGAATACTGTACAAGCACTTTGATCACCTGTGAACAGAGTTTTTTTAAAAATAAATTTGAATTGAATTGAACAATCCTTACCTAAATGAGTGATGGGCGATATGGTTCTCGCCCCCAAAAGACATACTTGCCATTTAAACTTGGGAATTCCAGTACAAATATGGAACTAAGTATGTGACTGAGACCTAAATAAAGGTCTTGTTAATTCCTAATCAAGTAGTATTTCCTTAGAAATCCAGTTTTAAAATGGAAAAAAAACAAGATGGCAGGCAGCATGAACAGTATTTCTCAGAGCGTAAACAGTAAATACTTAACTATTAATAGTTCAAACTTTTTTTTAACCTGTTTGTCAAGCAGCTATCACAAAAAAATTATAATTCAAAAATTTTATTATGTTTTTTCACCAACCCATCCAAAAGCACACCATTGGCACAGACCCCATCGTCCCTGAAAATGGCAGGAAAAAATCTGAGTTGTAGATAAGGGCAAAAAGTGCTGTGTTAAGTATAGGAAAAAAAGTTTTTTTTTCTTCTGTTTTTACCACTCCATATCTCAAAAACTATACAAGATGCCATCACAAAACTTTACACCTTTTAAAACACTGGAAGAATGACCATGCATACCAAGTTTTGGGCTATTTCATCAAAGAATGCCAAGGTTATTAAGGTGCAAAATTTGGGATTTAACATAGAAGTGCCAATGCAACCCTAACTACAGAGGCGTAACCGCACCCCTATAATATACATATATATATATATATATATATAAGTTGATGGCAGATAAGGACAGCAAGGCCCATCCAGTCTGCCCATTTCTTTTTCTACTTTATAAATGTGCCATCAGCCTTTGCTCTGTCAATGGCCTATCTATTCATACTCATCTGTATTGCTCCCTTATGCCTATCCCATGCCTGTTTGAAGCCCTGCACTGTATTCATATCCACCACTTCCTGAGGTAGGCCGTTCCATGCATCCACCACCCTTTCTGTGAAAAAGAACTTCCTCACATTACCCCTTAATCAGCCTCCCTCTAATCTCATGATCTGTCCTCTTTTCCTGCTATTTTTCTTATATTGAAACACGTAAGACTCTTTCACATTGTTAATGCCCTGAAGGCATTTGAATGTTTCGATTATATCACCTGTCTCCCTCCTTTGCTCTAGGGTATACACATTGAGCTCCGTTAATTTGTCCTCATATGTTTTCTGATGCAGTCCCTGCACCACTTTGGTTGCCCTTCTCTGGACTGCCTCAATTTGGTTAATGTCCTTGTGAAGGTGTGGCCTCCAGTACTGCACACAGTACTCCAGATGGGGCCTAACCAGTGTCTTGTAAAGTGGGATTACCTCCCTCTTCCGACTTGTGATACCCCTACTAATACGCCCTAACATCTCCCTAGCTTTACCTACTGCTTTAGTAGTCTGCTTGAATGAGTTCAGGTCATCAGTGATGATGATGATGCCCAAGTCTCTTCCTTCCATTGTGACTGCCAGCAACTCCCCACCCAGCCTATAGGTGGCTTCAGGGTTTCTTTTCCCTATGTGCATGATCTTGCACTTCTTTGCATTAAACCCCAGTTGCCACTCTTCCAAACATTTTGCTAGTTTATCCAGATCTCTGCTCATTCTGCACACCCCATCTGGATCATCTACTCTGTTGCAGATCTTGGTGTCATCTGCAAACAGACAAATCTTACCCTCCAGTCCATCTGCAATGTCACTGATGAAGATATTGATGAGGACTGGCCCCAGGACTAATCCCTGAAGTACCCCACTTGTGACTTGCATCTCTTCTGACTGTATACCTTTTATCACCACTCTCTGTTTTCTGCCTGCCAACCAGTTTGCCACCCAGTTGACCAACTTCTGACCCATCCTGAGCCTACCCAGCTTATTTATCAATCTTCTTTGTGGAATAGTGTTGAAAGCTTTGCTGAAGTCAAGGTAGGAGACGTCAGCTGCTCCCCCTTGGTCCACCACTCTGGTTACCCAGTCAAAGAAATCTATGAGATTAGTTTGACAGGACCTTCCTTTTGTAAACTCACACTGTCTTGGATCCTGTGCTCATATGGATTCCAGGTGTTGCACTATCCTTTCCTTAAGGAAAGCCTCCATAATCTTGCCCACTACTGAGATAAGACTGACTGGTCTATAGTTCTTTGCCTCCTCCTTGCTACCATTCTTGTGGAGCGGGATCACATGAGCCCTTCTCCAGTCTTCTGGGACCTCTCCTGTGCTCAGAGACTCACTAAACAGTTCTGATAATGGCTCTGCTAGTTCCACCCTTAGCTCCTTTAGTACCCAGAGATGTATGCCATCAGGTCCCATTGCCTTGTCCACCCTGAGCATATTGAACTCTTGTAAGACCCTTTCTTTTGTGAAGGGACTAGTGCTCACCTCCCTCCACCCTGTGTCCATGGTGCTGAGCGGTGGGCCCTGCCCTTCCTTCTCTTCAGTAAATACTGAGCAGAAGTATCTATTTAAGATAGGTGCTTTTACATGGTCCTCCTCTTCACACGCCCCCTTATATCCTTTGATCTTATATATGTGTGTGTGTGTGTATATATAGGGGTTTTACTAGTTCAGTAAATTCATTTTCATCTCTTGTTTCAGGCAGCACTGCTAATCTCTGGGGGAAGCATTGTCTGTTGCTATTTACTTTTACTGCAGTCTTTCTGTAATTTTTTCATTTGTTCTGTAACATCATAAAATAATATGTGTTTAAAAATGACTGGGAAGAGATGTTATTGTAAAGAAAGAGATGCCAGGGAGGCATCAGAGATGTCAGCAATTTCTGTGATGCAAAAGAGTATTGCTGCACCTGCTGCCAATAAAATAACTATGTCCTCAGCAGCGTCTTCTGTGAAGGCAGGTAGTAAAGGAATACTTGGTGGCAGTGGCATTATTAGTGCAGCCACATTTTTTATTGTTACATCAGTGGCATCCATGCTGGTTGGGGCCAGAAAAGTGTCGACAAGAGGAACAATACAACACAGGGTGGCAAAACATCAGGCTCTGGCATAGTTGGCAAGGTGGAGGTTGTTGTGGGTGTCCCTGTGACTGATGGTGGTCCTGGCACTGACCCTGATGTCAATAAGAGTTTTAAACTCCCTAATGAATGGACACAGCTAAGGAGGAGGATAATAATGGCTGGGATGATGATGATTATCATGATGATGATTATGATACAGATTCCTTTTGGGAGCCCCCCAAAAAACAAAGGAGGGCGCTAATGAGGATGTTGGATCCAGTTCCTAGATCTGTACATTCAAATCCAAATACCAATATTCCCCCTTCCTACATCTGTTTTTCCTTCTACTAGTGCACCCATTAGACCCAGTGGCACAAAATTCATGTCAAAGTTTGCAAAGCAGCACACAAAACACCAGCTGCTCTAACCACTATAACTCTCTTCTTTCTTCTCCATATCAAATTAAGGGGCTCCAAATCTTTAGTTTGGGATTTCTGTGTACTTGACCATGATGATGAAATGGTCACCATTTGTCAGCTTTGTCAAGCCTGAGTTAGCAAGGAAAAAAAGGGCAGCCACTTAGGCAATGGTGGGCAACACACACACCTAAAGTTACATAACTTTTTATGCTGGACTCACCACCAGAAACAAGCAGGTGAGGGGGGGACTCTCATCATCATCATTAGCCAAAGCAGTCATAAATGATGAGGAAATACCCAAAGTGGAGGGAGTGGTGGATGAGGAGGAATACAGAGACACTGACACAGTGCAGCAGCTGCATATAGCAGCAGCATGTATACTTTCTAGGACTTGAGAAACTTTTCAGACATGAGAAGTTAATATTGTGAAATTGTCTGTGTACCACAGAGTTTTACAAAAGGTGCTATGGAGGGCCACTGATACAGTGCAGCAACAGCATATAGCAGCAACATGTATAATTTTGGGACCTGAGAAACATTCTGGACATAAGATGTTACTATTGTGCATTCTGTGCAGTGAAGTGCTTTGACAGGTGCTATGGAGAGACTCTGTTGGGAGGGAGGAAGGGAGGCTGACACAGCACAGTAGCAGCATATAGCATCAGAAATAGAAATATTTAAGAAATAAGAATTTAATATGTTGTGCTTTTACATACAATAAAGTGCCTTACAAACTACAACATGTGGTGTAGTGGGAGACTGTCACAATGCAGCAGCATTTATCAACTATAGGGCTGTTAAAAAATTCAGGACTTATAAAATTTACAATAAAAACAGTATTGAGATAACAGAGTGATAATGTAAGGACTGCTCAATAATGCATAAATGAGATCATTAGATATGAAATCAGATATGTTATTTTGTTACTTTTTATTTTATTTTTCTAAAGGCATAGAGCTGACAGACAAATTTAAACAGGATATAGAAGAGACGGGTTGAGGTGCAACAGTAAGTGGTGGGGAAGATAACAGAATGACTGCAGCAATCACAGAAATCAGGAGTGAGGACAGAATAAGAGAATAATTAAGACTTTACATTTTGTACGTTTTTTTTTTTTTTGTTATTATGTTAGCAAGATACAGAGATGAAGAGGAGAAGACAAGAGTAGCTTTCTAGCAGTACTACCTGGGTGGGACAGAGGATCACTGCTACCACAGAGATCCACCATTCACTCAAGGAGAATACACTGGTTTGCAAGCAGCATCTGGAGCATAGCCTCCATGGACATGATTATACATCTTAGATCCCTCATCTTGATGAAGAGATGCACCACTTTGGCTCTTGTGGAAATAAGTGGGGTAGGAGTATCAGAATATGTGGTATCTGTTGCTGTCCCCTGCAGTCCCCAAGTCCAACTGCAGGTCCTACTCTCAGTCCCCTTCTGCATTCCTCAAGAAGAGAAAGGCAAAGAGTGCTGGAGAAGTGCAGGGCAAAGTGGATGCAAAGTGAAAACAGGTGAGTTTGCCAAATACTCTACCTCTGCAGCAGCTGGTCTGGATGCAAGTCTTTGCCGCTGATCTCACAGTTCAACAGCCATTCCTGGTGTGGCTCTTTCACCAGGATTTCTCATACAGCAACTTCTTAGATTTGGCATTTTAAAAAAATGCAACACAGGCACAGTGTCTGAAGCAGCTCAATTCAGCAGATGCTGTTTGAACACAGTTTCACTGCAAGTCTGATTTACAAGTATGAGCCCATGGGAGATTTCCTAAGATCAGGCCTGGCTAGGTCTTCTGCTCTCTCAAGGCAGCAACAGGTCTTGTCTGTTTGGTGCCTCCAGCCAGACTGCCACAAGCTCCAGGTGAGTCCAGATCTTTCCTTGTCCCAGTATACAGTGGCCATTAGCTAAAAAGGGCTGTCCATCAGTCTTTTTCCTCTGTCATGGTCTCATTGGTCCCCTCAAGCCCACCAGAACTTCAATGAGGCATCTGGTTTCAGTTATTCCCCACAAATCCATGGGGTCCCCTTCTGGGCTCCTCAGCCACTGACTAGTGCACTACTAGGTCAGGGGCCATCAATATGGCTGTGACTATGTCCATGAAGGAGTCAAGGCTCCAGAGCCTTTATTTGTATCCATTTATTGGCCCCTCAAATGACACCTGGTCCTCCAGGGTATGTAGCAGCCCTTCAGGACTGCTGTTTTGTTCATCTCATGATGATCAGAAGCATTGGGTCCCTGAATCAAAACTGGTGGGGGTGGGGAACCAAGAAGCAGTGGGGAGGAGCCCACTACTGCATGCACTCCCACTCTGTCTATGGCAACAATCTGACTGTTTGGCACTTGAGGCACCAAAGAAGACGGCATTCTGGTTGCTCCTAGTCCCCATTGCAGGATCCATTGGGAAACAGGAGCTGTGAAAGTACAGTCAGAGAAGAGAGTGCACAGAAGGCACTGAAGACTTCTGGAAGCACTGTGGCTGTCATGTACAGTGCCATACATGTGTTTGAGCAAGGTCAGCAGCTGCTGAGTTCAGCACCAAGAGGGATGGCATAGCCCAAAAGAAATCCAGGTAAGCCCCCTCAACTAGGGGAGGTTCTATTCATATCAATCAGAAAGGGGTCAGTGGATTAACTACTTGGTTAGATTTATGGATGGCATGAAGTTTATGGGTATGCAGATACATTTATTTAGTATTCATTGAATATTTGCGTAAACACTTTAAAGAGTATTCAGGAATTAGACTTTAGAAAATGTGTTTGAAAAATCCTGGAAGTGGATTGGCTAAGTCACCAACTAGCCAGTCCGGTATCAGGCAACAGAGACCGGGAAATAAGGAGTCCCCATCTCTGCTGCCTGATTACGTTCCAAATTGGTGTGCAAATAGAATTTTTAGATTTAAATTGTGGCCATGTTGTTCTCTCACTTTATGGAGATAGCCCCCCATCTGGCATGATACACAAACTAAATAATTATTATTATTTTTTTTTTGCTGAATCTTGTCTGTACAGTTTGACCACACTTCATTGGTCAGAATGTCAAAAAAGAAACTGAATAGTGCTATCACGCTCTCTCCTCACGGTTGAGCCCTCGGGTCCATTGGCATTCTGCCATCTTCCCTGTCCGTGCTGCTGCTGGTGAAAAAAAAACTAAGGTGATGCAAGCTAACATAAAAACATACATTGTAGAAGAAACAGAAATCACCGTTCTCTTATTTGTTTAAACTGACAGTGCTATTCGGCATCATCTCGTGCTTCCAGCCTTCTGCATCAAGGACGCACTACAGTGAGCAAACCCTTTGCCAGCCATTCTGACAGTGACGCCACCACGCTCTCTGTCCTGTCCTGTTTCCTGGTACATTCCCATCCCATTATTAGATGTTTCCCCTACTGTCACATCTAGAGTTTTATCTGCCACAGGTCTGTCATGTTAATGGAGCAGCCAGTTTAAACTCTGTTTCACTCGTTCTTCATTGTGGACTGTTTCCTGCACAGATTTGCAGCTCTACAGCCCCATGGCATATTAGGTTTAAATTCACCATGTGGCAAACCCGTGCAATACAATCACATCTCCATGCATGCCATTCCTTAGCAGTGCCACAGCTCTCCCACACTACAGTCATTATCTCTCACCTTTTAGCGCTGACACAGTTCTCTGCTCTAACTGTTTCTATCTCTTTGATTGAAGAAAAAATGGACAGCTACTCTAGGGAGGTTATTATTTTTTTTTCACCATTGTCCCAAACTCTACACCTCTCACTTTTCAGAGCAGCACCTAGCAATCTCGATTTGGGGGTGGGGTGGGGTGGGTGGGATGCAGGCTCAAGGAAAAGAGTTGGAAGAAAAGAAAAGAAAAGTGACTGCACCATAGGGCTACTTTACATCAAACTACATTTGTACTCTTTTTTGACCATTTATTTGTTTTATTTTTAAGCTTTGATTTAATCTTATTAGAAATGTTAGCTATAACCCATTTTCTAACTGCAATAATACCCTCCAGGGTGGGCACTTTTGTCATGCGAACGTGATGGGGGGGGATATGAAAGCAGCTCTGAGGTAGGTGCTCATTATATTGTAATGCAGGCGGAGGAACTATTTTATTAAAAAAATGTATTTGAAACTATTTTTTATTTACACTTTTTATAAAACTTATTTTCCTTTACAGTGCCCATTTTCTAAGCGCAATAATACCCTCCAGGGTGGGCGGTATTGTGCTATATCCTAAACTCCTAAACTCCTAAACTCCCTAAACTCTACATACATATACTAACGCTTCTGCATACTAATCCTTGGGGAATCCCAAAAAAAGGCTCACAACCAGTTTGGAACTCCTCTATCCCCTTGCTACCATACTGGCACTACAATTACTCCCTACGCCTGTCCATTAAGCTGGTAATCTATGATAAAATCGATAACCATGCAGCAGAATCATCACCCACTATATATTGGATCCCAAGAAAGAAGAAAAACTGCCTGACTGCTCACTACTCCTATTGCTTGGTGCCCTCATCAAGCTAATCTTCTTTCTGCTGGTCTGTGTTGGCACTGTGGAAATCAACCCTGGCCCCACTGAAAGCTCGATCTCTCCAACTGACCTAACCTCCATAAATGGATTGAGTTTTCTTCACATCAATGCCTGCAGCCTCCTAAAAAAGTTCTCATCAATACAGGCCTGGGTTGCATACACCCTATCTGACTTTCTGGTTATATCTGAAACATGGCTCAAATCAGCAACAAAAGATAGTAAAATAAACCTTCCCAACTACCAGCTCTTCAGATCTGACCATCTATCCAGGGGCGGTGGGGTAGCCATCTATGTCAAAGCAAACATCTCTGCATCCTGCCTCAATTCTACATCACAACCAAAGGAATTAATGCTTGTCAATTAAAATAACCCTTCCCAACACATCATCCTTTCAACTGATTGGTTGCTATAGGTCCCCTCTGCAGGCCTCAAACCCTATCCCACCTAGGATCTATACTTAATCTGGGCCCTGAAGACACCATCATCTTAGGAGACATGAACTTGAATTGGCTGACTAATGCATCTGCACCCTGGTAACCTTCTGTGACACCTATGGATTTTCTCAATTAATCAAAGAACCAACAAGGATCAACCCAAAGAATATTCTCAACAGCACACTCCTGGATATTATATTGGTAAATAAACCTCATCATTATCCTGCAGGAGTACTATTCAGTGACATAAGTGACCACTGTCCCATAGCTGCCATTAGATCAACAATCAAGCCACCCAATCCTGCAAAATTCCTCCCACGAAGGTCAAAAAAGAACTTTAATATTTCAGGATATCTCCATGATCTGTGCCACATCACACGTTGGCAAGAATTCTATCTCACAGCCTCAATAGAGACAGCTCTTCAAATCTTAAATGATATAATCACAAGTGCCCTCAATTCACATGCACCCCTCACCAGCGTCAGAACCAAACTCAAATCCTGTCGCTGGTTCTCTGCCAACCTTAAATCCGCACTGCTTGCCAGAGACAAACTCTGGAAAAGGGCAAGAAAGACAAAGGATCAAATGACTGGCTTCAATTCAAAAGCCAGAAACTCCTGCACAAAACAAGTAAGAAAAGCCAAGGCAGCCTTCTACACAGCTGAACTAGATGCCTCCTATAACAACCCTTCCAGGTTCTGGGGTACCATAAGGGCATCCTAGGTCAAACTTCTACCCCTGTCTTACCACCCAAAATTCAATTAAATAGTATTGAAATCACCGACAAGCAAAGTATCTTGAATGCCTTTAATGATCATTTCACTACAGCTGGCCTGGCTTTCTACTCCTCTCCTTCAAACCTATTAAGATCATCTCTAAACCTACAATCTACTGAGGGTCAAAAGGTTGCTTCCACATTCTCATTCAAACCAATATTCTTCAAAGAAGTAGAAGACCTTCTACTCCAGCTAGATACCACCAAAAGTGCAGGTGCAGACTCCCTGGACCCCTACTTTCTAAAAGTAGCTCTGCATGCCTTAACCGCCCCCCTCACCCACCTCTTCAATCTATCACTTGCCTCTGGTTCTATCCCCTCAATATGGAAAACAGCTCAAGTGTTTCCATTACTTAAGGCAGGTGATCCCATGGACCTCAATAATTATAGCCCATCTCCATCTTACCAGTACTATCCAAGATGCTTGAGAAGCTGGTAAACTCTCAGTTAACTGCCTACCTTGATACCAACAATCTCCTAAATCCAGCTCAATCTGGGTTCAGATCTATGCATAGCACCATCTCTGCACTAGCAAAAGTCACAAATGACTGGCAGACTGCCCTAGACAAAAGAATAATACCTGTGCTGTGTTTCTGGATCTAAGCAAAGCCTTTGACACTGTGGATCATGATCTTCTAATCTCCTCTCGAACTCCATAGGCCTTGACTCACTCTCTTAAATGGTTCAGATGCTATCTCCGGAAGATTACAACTGGTAAAAATGAAGGTGATCTATCTACCTCTAAACCATTCCTAAGAGGTGTACCGCAAGGCTCCATCCTGGGTCCCATCCTTTTTGCCATTTATATCAACAATATTGACTCCAATCTCTCACTTTCTAATATCCACCTTTTTGCAGATGACATTGTACTATATGTGAGCAATCCCTCACCATCAAAAGCCTGTGAGCTCCTACAGTCTGAATTCTCCCTCCTTCAGCACAACCTACTAGAAAAGAAATTATTACTAAATGCCAAGAAAACCAAAGCTATGTTCTTTGCCACCAAGAACTGTTCTTCCACTATCCCATCATTCACCCTCCCACAACTCTCTACCATCCTTGGTGAAAATCTGGAATATGTTGACAAATTCAAATACCTAGGAGTATAGATAGACAATAAACTAGACTATACTACCCACGTTGAAGAGCTCCTAAAAAAGCTAAGACAAAGACTTGGCCTATTCTATAGGATCAAACACTACCTGACCAAAGATTCCAAACAAAGATTAATCCTAGCATCATTCCTGTCCTCATTGATTATGCTGACTTCCTATGGTCATTGCTCCCTCTCCCATCTAAACAAATTAGACACCCTGTATCATAGAGCTATTAGATTCATTACTGACCTTCCTCTAGCACCCATCATTGCTCTTCTACAATGCAGTCAGTTGGACATCCCTGCAACATAGAAGAAAAAATGCTGCTATCTGGATCTACAAAGCTCTGACAAACAAACTCCCTTCCTACATCTCAGACTGCTTCAACCGGATCACTTCCAGGCCCTACACCTTGAGGATCAACAAACTGATCCTGCTGAAGATTCCTATCACCTGCACCCGTATGGAAGAGCTGCAATCAGTTATTCCTGGCACTTATCTGGAATTCTATCCAAAAGTAATTGAAAATGGATACACTGATTCCTCTTACATCCTTCAAAAAGCTGTATACCAGCCTAATCCCAGATTCGTGCAATTGCTTCCACAAGGCCTAGTCCTCCCACACCCCAACCCTCCCACACCCACTCTCTCTCCACCCCTCTTTTTAAAGCTCCTCCTATTCTTCTATCATTCATCTGGTCCTTTCCCCATCAAACCTCATACATATATGCCCACCCATGTACCATTATCCAAGCCTTATCCCTACTAGACTGTTTGTTTTCTCCTTTATTAGGTTTTAGGTTTACTGTCCTTTGCCTTGTATATATGTAAATATTTGTACATCTATCTCACTCATAAATGGTTGTATTTGTGCTTATTCAATATCATGTTTTTGTATACAATCTGTAACCTTTTGTTATGACCACTCAGGTCCATCTTGTAAATGAGCTATGCTCAATGATGTTCGCTGAATAAATAAAGATTTTGATTGATTGATTGATTTTTTGATTGATTGATTGATTGATATCGACCTTCCTCCTGCCGGGCCTTATTACACCCCATGGTCCGGGAGAAAATAATACTGCCCACCCTGTTGGGTATTATTGTTATATATTTATGCATTCCGAATGCATATATTATCCCACCCAAAAAGCTCTTGTTTATAGCAAACAAAATAGATGTTACAAGTATTTTAACCACTCCCCCACTCGTGGCAATGTTGCCCACACTTCTGCACCCCTCTATCACCTAGGAAAGTACAACCCCCCTCCCATAGCAGCACTCTACCACCACCACCCCTCCCTCCTGTGCAGTAGGTCCTGTCCTAATTGAGAAAATTAAAATGAATTCCCAGGTGGGCTAGTGTTGCCAACAGTAGCCATGCCAAGTCCCTTCTTTCCTCTCCCTGCCTGACCTAATTAAAACATTAACACCCACCACACCACCCTCTGACACCCACCACACTCCTACCACCTCCAGCACTCACTGACTCCTCCACAAAAGTTAGTTAAATGCTGTCCCACAATGGGTGACTGGCACAGCCTTCACTCCACTTTGGATAGCTAGCCCACACCACCCTCTGATACCCATGACCTTTCTCTGACTAGCCACCATCTATTGAATGGAATCAGGCTCATGCTCTGTAGTAATCCCTGACTAGCTTTAGCTAGAGTCAGTCAAGGATTACTACATAGTGCATGCCTCAGCTGGTCGAGATGGAGGGCGGGTTGAGCAAGTTGCCTGTCATGGGTCTACATTTCATTTTTTTTTTTTTTTTGACATGGGAATCAGTGAGTGCTATTAATGCAAGGAGGATGGTGAGCAGCACAAGCTCAGATGGGAATTCATTTTAATTTGCTCACTCAGGATGGGACCTATTACATGGGGGGATTAGGGTGGTGTAGCGTTCTGTGGGGGGAGGGAATGGGGTGTACTGTCCTGGGTGATAGGGAGGCAGAGGAGGGTGGGCAACATCTCCACATGTATAGGGGTCATGGTTAAATACTTTAAAAAGTCTTTTTCATTAGGGTACTTTTGTACTGAATACAATATTGCCAAGTATAGTTGAAATACAGTTGAATTCAGCTCGTATTCACAATTCTGCTGAATACAGCTAGTGTTCAGTGTCTTTGGCAGTCAATTTGAATTAGGTGCACACCCCTGTCAAGTATACAGTAACTAAGCTTGCCAGGGTAGTCAGTACAAAGGATGACTGCAAAATGCTGCAGAGGGACTTAAATGGCAAAGCAATACAGCTGATCAGCTAAGTGGTTAACTGATTTTAACGTGGGTAAGTTAAGGTTATGCATCAGGGAGATAAAGTACAAGAAATGGGAATACTGTACAGGCTTAAGGACTTCCTAGTCACAGGCCTCTTGAAATCCTAGAACCAACAACAGAAGCTATTTTCACTTCTGTTTCTGCAGCCAATTACTTATTTTTGTTTGCATTGCATGCCTTAGTGTCAGCATGATTATGACTACTATATGACCCAGGGGCATTGTTTCACTAAAACCATAGGGGCTGCAAGACCATAGATAAAAGGATCAAAATGTAAACTATAGGCCATGTGTCTGGGGACTGCCAAGGCCCCTAGAAATGTATTTTAATTTGATGCATTCTAGTACATTTGGGGGGTCATTTGAAACAGAATTTGCTGCCCTGTTACCCCCTTCCCATGCCCAGTAAGTTTATGGGGTCACCAGAGCAGTGGATCCTGATGCCTATCTTCCCCGAGCTGGGAGTACTGCCATGCAACAGTGTCTTCCCACTCACCCCAACTCCTGAGTTTGCTTCCAAACCTAGGTCTCTGAAGTTGAAGTGCAGATCACTACCCGCTGAGACATTGAGTGGCCCTTATGCTTGCACTCTTGAAGCAAGATCTGGGGCTGGGTTACTCTCACCTATGAAAACACAAGTTGCACAGAGGTGCTGGATGTAAAGAACAGCATCCAAAATAAATACAATAAAAAGAAATCAATTTACTCATGACTCAGTATCAAGCAACTGTTTTAATGCTTAGGAAATTAATCCTGAAATGTGGTGAATTGGCAGAATTCCAAAACCCTCCATGGATTACTTACTTGGGGTTAGAATGTCACAAAAAAAAAAAAAAGTAATAACTTTTGCAGGGATGTCCATTAGCCCTGTGGGGACCACATCGCCTTCCTGTGCCAGTGACCTGAGTTTGGGTGTGATCTTAGTGAGCCAGTTTAATGAGCCAAGGCTGATGGGGAAGGTGCTGCAGCATGAAGCAGCAGCCTGAGCCTGGGTAGGGATGGAGCAGTGTTTAGATGCAGACATGACACCCTGTGGTGGGTCGGGGATCCTTCCCTCATAAGATACTGACATGCGTGGCGAGGCCTGATGGGCAATGCACTGAGTCAAGACTGTCTCCAATACTGTATTTATTTCATTTCGTACATGAGGATACAATTGCATTATCATAAAAAGAAGGGAAATCAATTGTAAAAAAACCTGTGTTAATGCAGGCATTAGGATTGGACGCAAAGCACACAAAGTAGGGAAATGAAAAAACATTAGGGGTTTGGATATCTGGAGTACTGGCAAATCAGTGGTGGAGTCTTCCTTGAGGTTGTGAATCCTAATGCCCACCCTTTTCCCTGAGCAAATGAGGACAGATGTGATCTCTTTTCAACACGCAGGGCTGTGTGAAGAAATCTATGACAATTTTTTTTTATTGCCTTTTTATTAAAAGAGTTTTGCATTTATACAAAAAGTGGTGAGATCATATACATAATACAATTAAAAGCTGAGACATAGTGTTCAGAACATCAATAGCTCTAATACAGTGATACAGTAACGTCTGATTGAATAAAGTATATCAGTACACTTGATCAGTTCAAAGAAAACTATGAAGAAGAGCTAAGAGCTAGAATGACAATGCTATTCAGCTAACATCTATGCTGTAACAAAAAGGAATAAAGTTTATCATAATATAGCTTCTTGTAGTTGTGTTTTATATTCAACAATGTTATGCCATCTGTTTAAAGTTCCTCCCTGCAGGGAGGTCATTACATAAAGAAATACTGTTAGCCTTATGTGGAGCCTATAATAAAGATATATTTGAGGAGTGAAAACATCTATAACCTACATGGTTAAGTCTGAGCCTGTTATCAGGACAGGAAAGTAGGTCAGGAACCATTACAGAATGAAGAAATACAGAGGGCTGGGGAGTATAAATTTAGGGAACAGTATATCCTTTCCAAGGAAAGGAATTATTCAGTGAGAACGGGCTGATTTATCAGTCCCACTGCACAGACAGAGAAAGTATGGGAGAGTTAGTTATGGAACAAACTCAGGATAATGAAGAGCTTGATAATTAACCCATGCATACCAGAAAGTCTGGAATGATTTTGTGTGGGAGTTAACATTAGCAATTAATCTGTCCAAGCTATAAATTTCATAAGTTAGGGCTCTCCAGCATTCCTTTGTGGGGACACTCTCAGTATGCCAGCATTTCGTAATAGCCTTTTTAGCTGCCAGAATCAAGATCGTAATTATTTTGAGTATGGGCTTAGAAATCTTCTGACCTTGTGTGGGGGAGGGGGGTGCGGCTCTAAGATATACGCAAGGGTGAACAGATCTTGGTGACCAAAAAGGTCTTTCAATTCTGTAAGGATCTCCATCCAAAAGGGGCCCAGTTTAGGACATTCCCATATTATATGGGTTATGTTAGCTGAGGGATGACCACACTTTCTCCAGCATACTGTCATTGCAGAGTCACAGTATTTGGCAACCACAGAAGGGGGGGTCTGAAGAAACGGATCCTGAATTTCCAAGCAAACTCCTGCCAATAAGAAGAGTTCAAAACTTTAAGAGCCTGTAGGGCCATAGGTCACTGTTTTTTATCTTCTGGTTTCTCCAAAACCCACGCCTTCCTTATATGGTCTGTAGAATTTTTTCTGTAAGCTTTGAGGGCTTTATATACAGTAAATGGTTAATGAGATGCAACTGCTCTTGCCCTTCTAAACCTGCTTTAATAAGTATTATCAAGGAGTTTGGAGACTCTGCTAGTTTAGTCAAACTGTCTTCATGTGGAAGGAGTGAATATTTTAATTTATAATAATATGGATTGGAGAATTGTGAGAATTTGTACTGGTTTTGGAGATAGCTAAAAGATAATATCCCCGATGGAGTAACCAATTGTCCTACATACCATATTTTGAGTTGCCCAGGACCTGATTACTTCTCTTGTTCATTTGGTAATAAAAGTATGTCAGCATTTACAGGCTGAAAATAAAGTTTTTCAGAGAAGGAGAGCGTTGTGTTCGAAATGGTAAGCCAGGTCTTATATGGTTCTGCTATGAATTCTGGAAACTGACTCAGGGGGAGACATTGTGGTGGGTTTCCTAATTAAAGAGCTAGTACATCAGGATGGTTCATAACTACTAGCTTCAATTCCTTCCAAGGGGCTTTATACATAGGGTTGATATGGTTCAACAAGAGTTGAAGTTGGGTGGCCATAGCATGAGTTTTGAAATCTGGTAAATTTAAGCCACCTTTTGATTTAGGCAGCTGGAGCATTGAGAATTTAATTCTGGGGGCCTTTCTTTCCAGATAAAATGATAAATAATCTTATTCTAATAGTGGAAGTAAGTATTGGCTGGGGTAATGGGGAGAGTTTGAAAAAGGAATAACAGCCAGAGGATAATGTTGTACTGAATAGTTTTGATTTTGCTGATGAAGGTTAAAGGAAACCCTGACCAACCTGACAGGTCTTTAGTGATTTGTTGTGTAATAGGATCAAAATTAACCATTTGAAGGTGTGTTAGGTGATAAGGAAGTTGTATCCCAATGTATGTCATTGAGATTCTGTTCCATGTAAAGGGAAAGCTTTGCTTAAGACTGGGTAAAGGTGAAAGGAGCAGGTTAACACTTCTGTTTTTGTATTATTGATTTTATATCCAGCCAGACTCCCAGATTCCTCCAAATAGGGCCATACTGCGGGTATTGATTATTCAGGAGAGGTCAGGGTGAGTAGTATGTCGCCCACATAAAGATTAATTTTATGGTGCTTCCCTCCTATAGTGAGGCCAGTAATGTTATGGGAATTTCTAATAATGGATGCTAGGGGTTCTAAATATAAGGCAAATAATAATGGGGATATGGGGCAGCCCTGGTGTGTTCCCCTGGTAAGGGAAAAGGGTTTGGATACAGCACCATCTAATTTTAAATATGCTTTGGGAGGTTCATAGATCAGCATTATTTGTCTAATAAAGGTTGATGGCAGGCCAAAATATTTCAAGGTGGAACACATAAAGGCCCAGTTGACCTTGTTGAAAGCCTTTTCAGCGTTGAGTCCCAAGAGAGTCAAAGGGGTATGATGCTTAGTGGCATGCTCCATAATAAGTGCAGTCCGCCTTACTGTATCCCTGGCCTGACACCTTTTTTTTTTCATTCAAAGTTTATTAATGTTTTCAACATACAGAAGACAACACATCACAAGTTACATAGGATAGATCCAATTATAACCGGGATATAGCACGTGTCTCCTCCCCCTCCCCTCCCCCATCCCCCCCAACATAAAACAAAACTTAGATAAAATACACAATGTCCCAGGCCTGATACTTTTTAATGAAGCCCACCTGATCATCAACCATTATGGATGGGAGTAGATTATCTAGCCTGTGTGCTAACGCAGACATATACATTTTATAATCACAATTTAACTTTGATGCAGGCCGATATGATTCTGGATGTTGTGGGTTTCTCCTAGACTTTAGAATGGCTCCTATCTCAGCATATTCCCATGGGGAGGGGGTGCCTAATTGTAAATCCTGCATAGCTTCTAGGAAAGTAGGGGATATGTTTTTATTAAAAGTTTTATAGAGTTCCATGATGTATCCGTCGGGGCCAGGGGCTTTCATTGTTTTGGCCTCTTTAATTACAAAGGTAATCTCTTCCCTAGTTATTGGGGCTAAGAGGACTCTGGACTGAGCCTCAGACAAGTTTGGTAAATTAACTCAGTTAAGGAAGTTCAGAATTTGTTCAGGGTTGGGGTTAAGATCTTCCCTATACAGTTTTCATAATATCTGGCAAAAGCTTGTCTGATAACTTGTGGATGGTGTAAAAGTATTCCTGAGTCAGGGTCCATAAGATGTGCTACCCTTGCAAAAGATTTAGCACCCCTTAATTTCCTAGCAAGATTTCTGGCTACTCTTGGACCTCCTTCATAAGAGTTCAGCTTAAGGTAAAAGAGCTGCTGTTCCACTTGTAGATCTAAGATTTTTTTTATTTTCTGCTTTAAAAGTTTTAATTTGGAAGCAACAGTCTTACTTCCCCCATGCTAGATCTTCAGAAGACCATTATTTTCACTTTGTAAATCCAAAAGATTTCATTCTCTAATTTTTCTTCTTATAAGAGGCATACTTCATTATTTCTCCTCTGAGAACCATTTTTAAAGTATCCCAGCGAACTGCATCCGAGGTGACACCCTTAGGTTTATCAGCTAATAGTCTAGTTATTTCTTTTGAATTAGGTCCTTAAATTTGGGATCCTTTAGTAGCATAAGGTTTAGGCACCAGAAAGACTGACTCGGTGGGCAACCCAGTAATAATTTAGTGAACACAGGTTGATGATCCGACAATGGGGTAGCCCCATAGTAAATATCATTTATGGATTCCAGATGTTCAACTGAGCTGAACATGTAATCTTACCTAGAGAGACTTCGCATCTTAGGGGATTGATAAGTGTACAGCATGTCTGTGTTTTAAGGAAGAAATGCCACCATATGTCAGCTAGACCCAAGCTAGGTAGGGTTTTAACCAAATACTTTTGTAGTGGAGAGGCTCTATGTTTTAATGGGGGGGGATGCATCCAGAGTTGGACTCAGGGTAGTGTTAATGTCACCACCCAGGATCAACTTTCCCTGCAAGGTGGACAAGAGATCCTCAAAAAACCTCCTGGCCAATTTTGGTGGAGAATTAGGTGGAAAGTAAATGGAAGCCAAGGTCACTGGTTTTGAATAAAGAAGCCCATGCGCAATCACATAGAATGCTTCCTTATCTGCAAGTAGGGTTTGAAGAATGAACGGAGTGGTACTGGGGAATAAGATTGCCACACCTCTCCAGCGACCAGAGTGGTGTGATGTGGAAAATACCTTTTGAAAGCCAAATCTTTCCAACTTACCATGCTCCTCAGTGGAAAGATGGATTTCCTGTAGAAATATCAGGTCAGGGTGTTGAGATTTTAAGTACTTTACCATTTCTGCACTTTTAATCGGATTGTGAATGCCATTAATATTAAGTGATATAATCAATGAGCTAGTAGCCATGGGGCTAGTATAGAAAATTGCATGGTATTAAAGCTAATCACCTCCCGTCTGTTACACCCAATATGGTAGAACAGAGAGATATGCCAGAATAACTGGAGTGTCCCCACGTATAAGCAGATCCAATAACCAGAGCTCAGCAGTTGCTCTATATTTTTGTCAGACAAGTTGTCTAAACTAATAATAAGGTGCATATGAAAAAAATCAGCATGTATAATAAGTTCTGAGTTGACATTGTTATAAGGAGGTCTCATTTCAAGCAAGGTAGAGTAAGCCAAATTTGTAACATCAAAAATTAGGTATAAAAAGGAATGGTCCAGAAAATTGTGGAACCACATAGTAAGGTAGACCAACAGGGTCTGAGTAGAGATATCAGTATAAATGCTATAGACAATATGGTAACTTCCAAGGTAGGGGTGAGCTTTGGAGCTCTCCTGTCAATCCCCAAATGCCAGAAAAAGTTGACAATGGTGGGGCAGGAGTAAAATCTCTGGGCCCTCTGGCTAAATGGACCAACATAAAATGACTATTACTGCATAGCCTAAAAGGTTGGCAAGGATCAAAAGAAATAATTGGGGAATAGGGAGATAATAGATAATCAGTCATCCAAGAGAGGTGGTACACGGCAACACAGTCACCTAGGGGAAAAAATCAGGACCAAGCAAAAAAAGGCTACTTCTGGGCACCTCCTTTCATAGTACTAACAGTATCCAGAACTTGGTAATAAATCAAATATTAGGGCTATAAAGTAATGTCCATAATAGTACTGTGGAGAGGCTGGTTATATCGTGGTTAAGCTGTGTAAACTTTCAGATTTAAGTCCCAGACCTTGGTCCATAAGCATCATAAGATGTCGCGGAGGTTTAGTGGGGTCCCCAGCCAAAGATAGGAAGGGGGGATAATGGCTCTACATGAACCCAAGTGGCTCCTAAGTCTAAACTCCCAGCTTAGAGGGAGTATATAGAGGATCTAGGGCCTTGAGGGTCGCTCAAACCGAGGGAGTTTACTTGTAACTTCCCTATCCCCCCTCTCCCCAGCTCCAACCGGTCGTCCTACCTGTGGCAAGACTGTAAGAGTTTAACAGTACAAAGACGCCTCATCCCTTCAGGTTATTAAGGCACTGGTTCTTCGAAAGGGATCAAGTCTTTGTTGTAAGTCCTGGGCTATTTTCCAGTTGTTGTTTGGCATTCTTGCTGCTTTCATCGGGGTTTTCCATCTTAGAGTATGAGGCTCCCTCGCAGCTGGTGCAGTTTCCCTTTCAGGAAAAATGATGCCCTGGGTTACTAGATCTTTCCTCGCCTCCTGTGTGCTGGCATCTTCCTTTTTTACTCCATCAGGCAAGGGTACGCTTATAAGCTTATAAGCTTAATGACAGGGAGTACTAGACTGTGAGTTCCTGAGATGACATCATAATCAGCTCTTCACTGACAAAGGCTTTTTTGAACAGGTAGTGAAATCAGGGTTACAAAATAGCTCATAACTTTAAAATGAAGTAACGTAGAAATCTATTTCTTGGTATGAGATTTACTGGGGGTATGTTTATTCTAATTCTGCATTATAGCACTTTTGTCCAGAGTGGTGTCAGTTACTCTTTAAGCACTGGTTTGAAACAGAGACCTGTGTTAGTCAGTCTTGGTATTGCAGACATCTGCACTACCGAAATAGGGAACTGCAACTGTCAGTAAAGAAATCTTGTCAGCTAGATACTATATACACAATGCCTTGTTTTGAAAATAAACATATGAGAGCTTTTATTGTTGAAGCCACTACAGAAATATGAGACTGCACTTCAAAGTAAGGAAATTCAAAAACAACTTCTTATTGTGCCCACAATGCCTTGCTACGTACGTCTACATATTAGGTACTATACTGCAGTCACTACCAAAATAAGTACTGCACCTCTGAGTAACTAACATTAAAATCACCTTTATAATTTACCCAGAATTGCTTGGTGCTGTATGTAAAATATTGACAGATCCCTTGCATGACATCATTCTGGGGATGTGGCCCCACATAGAAAACTGGAGGACAAAGTGCTGCTAAAACATAACATAAAATGACTATGACAAATTTTTTTACAAAACAAATTGCAGCTTCAACATCTGAAGCATGGGTGGCAATGGCATACTATGTGAAAAAGGCATCTGAGAAACCTCACAACATCACTTTAGGGAAGGGAAGGGAAGGAGGAGTGATATACTCTTTGAAGAGTGTACGACTATGAGGCACTGGTGTGGAGCTGTACCTTGTGCTTCGGACAGGATGCTATGGGCTTGGGGGGGGGGATGGATGGGCATTGGGGTTGAAAACGCCAAGGAAGACCCAACCACTGAGTCATAAATACTCCAGAGACCCAAAACACTAATGTTTTTTTCATTTCCCTACTTTGTGTACTTTAAGTTCTTCAATCCTAATGTCTGCATTAATGCAGTTTTTTTGCAGTTAAAGGGGCCTATGTACAAAAAAAAGTTGCCTCCGCACCATGTTTCCAAGGTGTGTAGACAACCCTAAGTTGGAATGAAGCTAGTAGGGGTCCCATGGACTACTGGTGGCAGGCAAGAACCACACAGAAGGTGGTTACATGCCCGATCCCCAGACTCACCATCAGCAATGTGTTGGGGTGGGCATGGGGGAGTGTGTCAGGGTGCACCTGCACTACACACCATTCATTAAGGTGGATAGTGCCAGGTACATAGGGTGCAGATTATAGCAGCCAGGACCCTGCAGTAAACCCACTGTGCACCTCCACAAGCATCACCCACCAGTCACTGCGGGACCAGGAATCGACCATCCATGATGCCCCTGCCCATTAGGCTGATGGGAGGGATGGGACAGCTGCTCAGGTGAGTGCCTGCACATCTGTGGAAAGTGTCCTGATGTCAGGGTACTGCACCCCTGATGTGCACACATCATGATTCAAACAGACGCCCCCAACACAGGATGTCCCCATCCCCATTGGAGCAAAGTAAAACCCCCCCACAGATCCATCCCATCCCATTGTGTAGCAGCACCCCCCACACACTTGGCTGCCTGGTCCTCGTATAGTACAAGACCCCCACACACACATGCATGTATGCCCATCCCCAAAATGCCAATACCAGACCCCCCACACACACGTCCACCCTGTCCCCAGTGCAGATAAAGACCCCCCTACACACTTACAGAGGAGCCCCAGTCCAACGCACCCCAGTCCAACACACCCGACCCCTGAATCAGTTCACAAACAACCTCATTAGTGGCCAGTGGTCCCCCCACCCACCTGTGGCACTGTCAACCCTCGAGGGTCAAGGTGTGTTGGACAGGGGCTCCTCTGTGAGTGTGGAGTCATCGTGATCAGCACCAGGGATGGGGTGGACATGTGCTTGGGGGGGAGACATTTGCATTTTGGGAACAGGGCATACATGTGTGGGGAAGGGGAAGTGATGGCATTTTGGGGAAGGGGCATGCATGTGTGGGGGTGTTGCTGTGCTACATGGATATCAGGGCTGCCATGTATTAGGGGGTGGTTAAGCAGAGTGGCAGGTGGCCATGGTGCACCAGGGACTCAGCCTGTGGGTCCTCCAGCCAACAGGGAATGGCCATGTGGGTCTGGGTGCCTGCGTTGGCTATTGATGCACCTGGACCCGCACCTTCTCAAGTAGGTGATCCATTATAGGACCCAGAACGGGTATCCAATTGGATGCCTGCTTGGGTCCGCTACTCCTCCCCCAGCTGCCCTGCATAGTCCTGCATGCCATGGGGGCTGGGCCATGGACAGGTGCCCTGCTGTTGCTTGCGGTTGTGAATACCAAGCTCCCTGCACCTGTCCATGGGCGCAGAGCTACACAGGTTGGGTACGCACCTTTGGCTTGTATCTTCCACCCTAATGGTACATAGCACCCAATATTTTTTATACAGAATACTGCAGATAACTGAAAACAAACTGGTTCATTCTGACTAGCTGTGACTATCTGGAATGCAAAGTATTACAGTTTCAAGAAGCATCAACAAAACCTACAGTATGTTAAATCTATAATACAGCTTTAAGTTGCTCCCCTCAACATCAGTGTTATTTAAACAGTGTTGCATGACAGTGGGTGGGTTGGATCAGATTATGCAATGAGTCTTATGAATCCACTTACCTGCCTGGCTGTTACAGTTCTTCACTGGTGGCATTGTTAGCCTGTCATGCACTAGTATAACAACTAGTCCCTCTATGGTACCCAGAGTCTATTTACATTCATAAACGCACTGCAAATCATTTCACCAAGGAACTCCAACTATCTCTCGCAGCACCCCCTCCCCCACACAAACACATACACTCACACAGTTTAAATGCAAGCTGGAAATCACTACTGATGTCGGCTCCTGACTCTCACTCCCACACCAGCATAAAGTTCAAATAAAAGATGCACCACTCTCGATTGCTCACATCCCAAACTTGTTAGCTGTCCTACCACTACCCATAGAGTTAAAATATAAGCCTTGTGGCTTCCTCTTGCTCCATAACAGCCATGCTCCCTGCCTAAACTTTAAGGAAAGTAGCAGTGAGACAAACACCCACTATATGGCTAGATTA
The DNA here is from genome assembly GCA_016271365.2 of Neoceratodus forsteri. Lineage (NCBI taxonomy): Eukaryota > Metazoa > Chordata > Ceratodontiformes > Ceratodontidae > Neoceratodus > Neoceratodus forsteri. Next base: position 469,055,327 of record CM028129.1, read on the forward strand.
AACTGTCAGGAATGCCTCCAAGTCTCTCAACACCAGCATCTTCCTCATGTCAGCACCAACAATTGAGTGTGGGGGGGGGCAGGCAGTATTAACAAACCACAAAAAACTCTGCTGTGCTGTCTATTTATTTATTTCAAAATTAGTAACCAGGGAAAGGCATACTGAGCCAAGGCTCATTTCCAGGTACCTACTGTGCTCTGCTTGTATTACATCAGCACCGGCTATTGGCCACAGCATAAATAACAGCACTCTCATAAGAAAAAAAATTACACCTACACCTGGAAAAAAAAACTTTACAAAAATATTTATAAAGCTTCTTCATTTTTAATTCTTAAATAATCCATTGTGTAATAGGACTACTACTGTACCCTGTAGGGTAAGAAATATTTGATATTAACACTTCTCAGGTGCATAAGTCTCTCAGTTCATGGTCTCATGCTTCATTATGCACTCAAGGAATGTCAATACCCCATGGTATCCCACACCCTGTTGTGTACTGTTACTTTATTATGCAATGGGTAAAATAAAAAATCTTGAACTCCAATTGGCTAAGGTCAATAGAACCACATACTTTATATCCCAGCACAAAGCATGGTGAAAAGTTCCATGTCTTCTCCTGACCTGTTTACCCACAACATTAGCACACTGTCAAAAATTTGATCCCAAAATGCCCGTACTAACCATGACTTCCCTGGCATCCTGTTGACTTATTTATTTATTTATTTTTTTCGAGTTTCTATTTTTCCCCTCCTACTACCCCAATGGAGCCGCCGCATCAGGATCCGCCCATGAACCTCCTCCCTGTAATCAGCTCACCTATTGCCTGAATCCCTCCATCTTGATGTGGTTTACCCCACCGGGTGGGGTTGGGAGGGCCAAACCCTGAATCTTGAAATCACGTCAGGTCCCTGGACAGTGGTGGCTTGGCAGCACATCAGGACTTGGTCAGCGCTCCATTTTTCCAGCTCCGCTTGGTGCGTTTTCCTCCCTTAGTGTGGAAGCTGCGTGCCCTGACATCAGGCATGAACGCCGACATCCTCAGGTTCTGCCCCCCAATGGTACCAACCCAGAGTTGATGGGTCCACAGACCTCCGCCCATGGTCAATCCAACCTCGGAGGTGTTGATGTGCCAGCATGCCCCCAACCTCCACCAGGGGTCAGCGCACACAGGGATAAACCCCATCCCTCAGATAACCGAAAACAAGGATGAACTCCACTGCAAGTCACATGATAATTAGCAAACAATAGCTGCTTTTATTGTATTAAACGCACTTTTAAATGGGTCAACAGTTTCGTGGCTTTCACCACTTCTTCAGGCCCACACAACAGTGTTGATCTGTCTACTAAAACTATATTCCTTCATCTCACATCTTGTAAGTTTATTACATCTCTTTCTTTTCATCTCCCAATTTTACTCATAGAAACTTGCTGTCTCCCCTATCTCAGGACTTGACTTAATTCACCAGACAACATGGCTGCAGAGGTCTCAGTATCTCCCTGGATATAGGAGCCATCCCCCATCCCTCCCACTGGAGAAGTTGAGCTGTCATCGGATGCTCCAGCCTGTCTCCCCCCGTTTGACCCCCGGCATCCCGAGTCCACTACCAAACCTGGGTCGCCGGCATGGCGCAAGGTGTGGCGTCCAGCGCCTCAACCCTCAGTGCCACCAGGCCGGGCTCTGACTTATTTATGTTTTTTTTTTTTTCCAAGTTAACATATTTTATTAAACAAGCTTAAACTGATTGTACAAAACACAAAAGTGGATTACAAGCATTGTTTGGTACAAAAAAAAAAAAACACACAACACAACCCCCCTCCCCAACCCACATAAAACATAAAATCCCCAATTTTAACCACCCTCCACCCGCCACAGCTATCCAAACATTGTAATAACAGACTTATCCATAGCTACTAACTATAAAAGTAAATTTAGCAAAGTTCTGGCCTACCTAGCCAGAATATTAATTGTAATAAGTACAAGTACAAGGCAAGGGCTAGAGTAGTATCAAGAACATCCGCTTAACAATAAAACACATCAAATACAACTAATTGCAAAATAGATGCAAAATTAGATGCAAAATAGATCCAAAAATAGATCAAGGGAGAAAAGGGAAAAGGAAAGGGGAAGGTGATAAGTAGTGAAGAGGAAGGAGTCAACAGTAAGGAATAAGTAATACAAACAAAACTCCTCTAGGCTCTAAACTCAGATTTAAGATAGTGGACAAATCTCCCCAATATTTGTAAATTTAACTGAAGCTTTGCCCAACCTAAATGCTAATCTTTCTGCAAAAGCATTCAAAATTCTTCCCACCATTCCCTGAAAGAGGAATCCAATCCTCGCCAATGGCGTAAGATTAGTAACTTAGTAACGGAAGCAATCAGAGCCAACTGAAATTTCTGATCTTTCCTTGGGACAGAAGCGACATCCCAAATATACACGTTTCTAAGCTATAAACAGGTGAGAGATCAGTATATGGATCCATCCAATTTTTAACCAAGGCCCATAATTTTTGCTTTTGGGGCAGAACCAAAACTTGTGGATAGTTGTCGCTAGTGGTTCTGCAGAATAATCATTACAGGCGGAGACACCAAACTACCTTGCCTGTGCAACCTCGCTGGAGATAAATATAAATTATGAAGCAATTTGAACTGAATATCTCTCAATCTTTCCTGTTTAATAAAGTAGTAAGTATCTTTCCAAATCTTGCCCCATACCGCTTCTGACCAGTCCAAGGCTAAATTAATTGACCAGTATACGGGTATGTGGACAGAAGGAGAAATAGTCTTCTCTAAAATATACTTATATATTCTAGAGATCCTCTTGTTTAGCAAGCTAAGGTCGCAACTCCTTAAAGATCACACCTGCCTTGTTAGAACACCGACTCCCACCACAAAAGCCTTAATAGCGGTATAAATTTGCAGTAGTTTGAAACCAAATTGGGGTCTAACCCCAAATTTTAAAATCAATGATGCTGGTGGCAACAATGAATCCCCTGTAAAAAAAAATCAGCTAGACGTAGCCTAGGGAGGGGGATAAAAGCAGGTTCCGAAATAGGACGTTTATCTATTAAAAAATTAGGATTCCTTAATATAGGTTGGGATAAGTCAAATCTTGGGCGTATACCAAACTTTGCACATAATTGGTGCATAGCTCTAATGTCCCAGCCTAAGGGAGTATCTCTAATAACTTTAGGAACTTTAGCCCAAGAGATAAATAAGAAGGATTCCAAATCTATATTCAGCACCTTTGAAAAGGCTCTGTCAAACATTAAACCGGGCGAGGATACTCGTGGGCCATGGGACCATAAGGTAGCTCTTGCTGCATGAATTGCCAAATAGTATGAGAAAAAATCCGGTACCTGAATGCCCCGTTTTCCTCCTGTGGCATAGTTTATGGTAAGCTCGACGTGAGGAGCCCTTCCCACAAAAAATCTGAACATAATTTATTTAGCGGTTTAAAAAGACTTTGGTAGATAAATATTCAACACAGATAAGGGATAGAAAATTTTAGGTAAAATTACCATTTTAATTGTATTGGCTCTACCTGAGAGGGACAAGGGGAGCTTCAACCATCTATCTAGATCTTCCTTGATTGATTTTAAAATCGGTTTGAGGTTTAACTCAGCCAAATCCTGCAGGTGTTTAGAAACACGGATACCTAAATACGTTAAATCTTCTGTCCGCCAATGCAACCCCAAGGAGAGACACCAACTCTTCGAGAGGTTCAATGATAATGGATACACCATTGTTTTAGATAAGTTTAATTTATAGCCTGAAAATTCACTAAATTTGGCAATAAGTTCCAATGCTTGAGGCAATGAGGTGCTAGAATTTTGGATATGCAATAGTATATCATCCATAAATGCTGACACTTTGCATTCTAGGTTCCCTATTTTAATGCCATGAATTTTAGGATCTAGGTTAATACCTCGTATTAGGGTTCAATATACAAATTAAACAAATAAGGAGATAGAGGGCACCCTTGACGGTACCCTCCTCAAGGGAAAAGCTTCTGAAATTAAATTATTGCACTGAATTCTGCTAAAGGGCATTGATACAGAATTTTTATCATGTTAATAAAGCATTTTGGAATACCAAATTTAGCTAGGGTAGTAAACATTGATAACCACTCCACCCTGTCAAAAGCTTTCTCCGCATCTAGAGAGACCAGGGATGCTTCCAACCCTGGGCTCTCTGACGCAGAGATTAAATAAAATAGCTTCCTAAAATGGTCAGCCGAGGAGCGGCCCTCTACGAAACCCGCCTGCTCCAGACTGATTAAGCTGTCCCATACGCTTTTAAGTCTGGATGCCAAAATCTTAGCAAAGATCTTAATATCCAGATTCAGCAGAGATATTGGTCTATAATTGCCTACTGAGTCAGGAGCTTTACCCTGTTTAGGAAGGAGAATGATTCTAGCCTCGAACAAGGAATTGTCCTTGACCCCATATTCTGCCCAAAAAAGGTAAAGCTGTTTCAACAACGGAACGATATGCTGTTTAAAAGATTTATAGAATAGGGGGGTAAAGCCATCCGGCCCCGGAGCTTTATCAGTTTTCAGGGAGTCTATTGCCTGTCCTACTTCCTCCTCAGTGATAGGGGTAGATAGACTCCGGCCTGATGCTTCCGATAGACAAGGAAGAGGTACACTTGACAAAAATTCCTCCATTTTAGCTATACCTTGAGGAGAGGGTGGGTGACTCGAATATAACTCTTGATAAAACTCAACAAACCCCTTTAATATGCCCTCTGGGGTAGTAATTAGCTTGTTGGACACTGGATGCCTCAGGGCTGCAACCCATCTAGCAGAGGCTTTCTGTTTTAATTGCCAGGCATCAATTTCCCGGCCTTGTTACCTTGGCTCACATAAAGAGCCCAAATCTTTGCAGCTTGGGATACCACCTTCTCCCGTAGGGTGTTGGTATACCATGACCTTAGGGTCAATAATTCTTGCTCCTGACTTCCCGACCTAGAACCTTCATGGATACTTTCTAGCAACTTAATTCTCCCCAGGCAATCCTGCAAACGCGAAGTCTCTATAGCTTTACGTTTAGATGCAATATGGATAAGCTCACCCCACCATACCAGCTTAAGGGCCGCCCAAGTGTAATCCACAGCCTCTATAGACCCCCAATTAAATTCAATCGAGGCCAACAAAAAGTCCTTAAAACGTGACACCATGTTGGGGTCTTTTAAAAGGTTATTGTTTAAGGACCAAGAGTATGATCTTAGGGAGCTAGAGGTTGGTAACCACTGAAGAATAATCGGGGAGTGATCAGAGATAACTCTAGGTAAAATAGACACCTCCAAAATACCAGGAAGACAATCTTTACTTAATAAAAAGTAGTCTATCCTCGAGAAAGATCTATGGGCATGAGAAAAAAAGGTATACTCTCTGGAGGATGGATTAGCCAATCTCCAGGGATCCATCAAGCCAGGAGAAATAAACTCCTGAAGGCGGTATAAACTGGTGAGCATTTCGGTCCCTCTATTCCACGAACGATCCAACTTATTAGATTGAGCCAAGTTCCAATCCCCTCCTAAAATAATTGGGATCCCTTTGAAGGGGGCCAGTGTTAATGTTAACTGGACAAAGAATGGTGTTGACTCCTGATTCGGTCCATAGACCGATCCCAACATCACATTAATTCCATTAAGTTTGCCCAACACAAATATATATCTACCAGTTGGATCAGAAATTACTTCCGAATGAATAAAAGGGAATCCCCGTGCTATTAAAATAGCCACACCGCGACTGCTAGAAGAAAACCCGCCTCAAAACTTTGCCCAACCCATTTCTTTTTAAATGTGGTAACTGGTTGCTAACACATGGGTTTCTTTGCAAACACTACCACCGTAGGCCTATATTGGGCCAAATGATTTAATATAATAAACTTCTTGCAGTTATTCTTCCCCTTTAATATTCCAGGAAAGAATATTTAGCCCACAAGTCATGGGTGAGTATTGATTTTTTACCGAAAGTATGGATAGCTGTCCCTCTAATATCTAATTCTCTTATCCAAATAAAAAGAAAAACACCTAAATGCCCAATCTATATAAAAGGAAAACTTAAACCCCTTGTAAAGAAAAACTCCAGTCTCACCCCAGGCCCGTAGCCCACTCCACTGTCTTCGGTTCATGATGCGCAATAGGAGCCGGGTCCCTCCCTCCAAGTAATTGAATAAAAGGGAAGGAAATGACAAAAAAGCAGTTAGATTAGCCTAAACCATCTTACCCCTACACTACCTCTATATAAAACAGATGACATATAAATGACATATAAAGTCCCCCCTAAATCCTTGTCTATAAAGAAAGCACCACAAAATAAAAATTCCAGGGTCAGAGAACACTAAAGCATCATAACACCCGTGTACTTAAGATAAAGCAGTCAAAGTTAAACTGGCAACATTTATCAACTGAAGCCATATTAATAATCCCAAGTTTAAAATTATAAACATACCCACATGGGACTAACTTCCCATATACTGACCCTGTTTATAGCCCATACTTAAACTAACGGAAACCAGCATGCAAGCAAGGCTTAATTCCCCACCAGCTAAATAATCTCGTAATAATATGAAATACCAAACTTGAGGTGTTAGTAATATGTTATGATTATGACAATAACAGTTCAATAGCTCCCTCATGTGGACATAGTCATGAAACACCTCACTTCAAACTCTTATTGAAAATACCAAGGTTAACAACGGAGGTTTATAAAAGGAAACCTTATAACATTAAAATAAGAGTGGCACAAATGACTTCCTTAAATGTTCATATGTCCATTCTGATAATAGAAAAGAAAAAAAAACAGCAGAAGCATAAACAGTCTTTTCCATGCAGGACCACCAGTCCACAAGGTTAGCTACAGTGAAGGTATATTAAACCCTATGAAGCTCCATTGATAACAGTACTTAACAGCAGGTACATTCAGCCTTTGCCTTTGGGAAATAGATCTGGGAACCATAGCTCCAACGAGTAAGAGCTTCTTCAGCGCTTCAAACCGCTTAGTTCCTCCTTAGCAGAAACTTCTAACTTAGCTGGATAAAGCATTCTATGACGGATCCCCGCAGCCCAGAGCTTGAGAGAATAGGGCGAAAAGCCATAAGGGCCTGTCTCATCTTCCACGAAGATCTGAACTACACGAGTTTCTTACCTCCCACTGGAAGGCAGACACTTTTGATCTCCGCAAGATATGCTCCCGATCTAGGTAGTTCAGTAATTTAAAATTATCGGTCTCGGCGGTTCTGTGGATGAAGAGCTTAGCTCTTAGTGCTCTATGGCCCCTCTCTATTATATACTCTGGGCCATTAGGGCGATGGGCCCACCGATTTCTTCAATAACTTCTGTAGAAAACCAATTGTATTCGGCCCCTCTTCACCTTCTGGGAGGCCTAAGAGGACCAAGTTGTTACGTCTACTCCTGCTCTCTAAATCATCAAGGCGATCCGACAGTTTCTCCACGCTCCGCCTGAGCTCTTTTGACGAAGGCCCAACTTTCTCCATAGCTCTTTCGATCGAAGAAATCCTGGCTTCCGCATCCGTGACCCGACGGGCGAGTTGTGTGAGCGCCGGTTTAAACTCTGCAACGTCTTCAATAAGTTTAAATAGCGCATCCTTGATTGTGGTTAAGTCCCCATAGATTTTAGTAGGCGTGATGGTATCCGGCTCGGTCTCCGGGGAAGAACTCCTTCTCGGACGCTTAGCTTCCAGCTCTGACTCTTGGGCTTGCATTCCGGCTCACAGATACCTTTAAACAGGGACTTGGGGTACCTCCAGACAGCCAGCAAGCTAGTTAGCTAGATGGGGGGCAATAAACATTGCGCAAAGGCAAAAAAAAAACTCCGTTGGAGAGGGAGACCAAATGCTTCTGCTACTCCGCCATGCGCGTCACCTGACCCACCTGACTTATTTATGTTTAAACGCAGTGTTATTTTAAAACTCCCTCCCACCCAAATAGCTGGAAACAAACATTCCCAACCACAGTTAGTCCATTCTGTCCAATCCAGTGAGCACAGTATTTGTTTTTGCTAGCCTTCTCTCACTGGTTCCTACTGATCAGCTGTTAAACTCTCTGCTCCTGTCTCCTGTCTGTCAATCACAGCTATATTTTAAATCCCATCCCATTCTCCCTAATACCTGCTGGTGAATTTCCCGATAATCCTTGTTGTCATCCCTCTATAGTCTCCAACAGCAGCTTGCCTTGTGCCTCATTACACATGCTAATCACTACTTTTCTAAAAAAGTTCTGATTTAGCTCACTAAATTGCCGCCAATCACAGCCCTTTTTACAAGGCTTTTTAAACCACTGCTGTTCTTCCCGACTTTTCAAACAGTCAGCTGCTCTTCACAGCTGATCTGCAGGCCTTTTAAACCACTGTGGCTCTGCCTGACACTTCAAAGTTTTCACCCTGGCTTATCAGAGCTGACTCTTTCTCTGACAGGCTTCACACTGCAGATGTATCATCAGTGTATGCAGCATTCAGTGTAACACAAATCTTCAAGCAGCCTCCTAACTTGCGTCCTCAGAGCTCATACCTCTAACCTCTCCTCCTGCCTGAAGCTGTTGCTGCCCACACACTGCTTATGGTTGCCCATGCTAGCTGCTTACATACACATTGGTGTCACCTACTGATGAAGCCAACACTACCTAGTGCTATTTGTTTCCATTTCATTTTTCACATTTTACAAGTTGTTTACTCATTTGAACATAAACTTTTTTACTTAAAATACTATACATTTATTGATGTCACTATATCGATTTCATAATTACAATAAGGCACTCCAATGCATGCATTGTGCTTGGATAACCACACTTCTAGGCTAGAGAAAGCAATCAGCTTTCAGCTTCGGCTTCAACCCACCTGAGGTATGTCTTATCAAAGCACTATGCACACTCTGAACAAACAGGGGATTCAACAAATGGGAGACCACACAGACTGTAGAAGTTGATTCCATGGTTGTATTAACAAAAAGAAAACATGTTTAAGAGAGCAAGGTGTGACTTGAGGACACCGGACAAGAAAGCCCCCATGCACACCTTGTCCTGTCTTATTGCTTAATACAGTTCAAACAGACTCCACTGCCTGTGCACAAGGAAATTGAGCATGGTGTGCTGTTGAGGGCTACCAGCCCTATTTAAAGCATATAGTTTCACAGGAGCATCAATCCTTGCCCCTACTCACAGAAGTTGCTTAACCACTTATTTTTTGAATAAAGTCAGTTTTATTCCAGATAACAAAATATTGGTAATCCAGCTGGTAAGCTCACCTTAGCATATACACTTGCCCCTGTGCTTCGGCTGTAAGCCTTCCTCAGGGGGCATGAGGATAGCTTCAGGTAATTCCTCCTCCACCATATATATATATATACTGTATGTATATATATATATATACATACACATATATATATATGACAAATGACACAGATGTTTGCGTGTTATTTGGTCCTTACGTCAATAGTGCTGTGGGCAGCTGGTCTGCTAGCACAGTGATGGAGCTACTGTCCCCGATGTCGGAGACCCGAGTTCAGGAACAAGCTTAGGGCATTGGAGGGCCACAAGGGTGGAGGGAGGAGGATTGAGCATCCTAGGGATGCTCTCATCCTCTGGAGAGGGAGGGCTGCCACTCCCACTGTAGTACTGCCACCTGGGTGCACGCAGGTAGAGGTGCAGCTGGGAGTGCCATGAGGGAGGGGAGGATTTGGCTGAGGTCCAGAGCAAAGCCCATCTCAGTGTGTGCATGTCTCCTTGGACCACCCTGAATGCTGCCATCCTGGGGGAGCCAGGGAGAAAAGATGGAAAACGGACCCCACCTACACGCCTAGCAACGGGCCCAAGTACCAAGCCCATGGACCGACTCTGATGTCCCAGAAGACACAGCCCAACATGATTTGTGTAGGTAGAAAGGAAGCTAGGACTCCCTCCTTCCCTGCTAGGGGGGTCAAACCACGGCAGGATGGAGGTTGGTCCTGCTGGGACACTTGCAAGTTCAGCCGAGCCTGTGGACACTTTGGGAGTCCCTCAGGAAAGGTGAAGTTGCAGTGTAAGGAGGCTTGAAACAGAAAATAAAAAAATGAAAAATAATGCTGTGGGTGGCCACATGACATGGTAATGAACCTAACCAATTAGATTTTTTTTCCAGACAAACAAGTCTGCACCAAAGACAAAAAAATCCTTGCCCATTTTCTCAGGCTTGGACCTTGCCTTTGGTGCCCATTTGGTGAACAGCAGTAATGTCACCCATTGACCATATTATTCAGTCTTTTTGCTTTAGGCAACTTAACTGCTGTTTTCTTACTACAAACTAAAGGCAAATTTTGAAAATAATAAGACGCATATATTTTCTATTTTAATTGTATGCAAATGATATGCTAATGACTAGTTTGCACTTTGAACCACTAAAACTGTTTTTCAACAGGAAGTTAATTTTAATTCTTATTTTAAAACTGGATGATTGCACATACTTCTTTATTTTCAGAACCTTTTCTACCCATCCTTAACCAAAAGTGGTCCAGGTGACTTTAAAGGACCCCAGCTTCAACAAGGTTTTCCTTCTGTTTCTTCTTTCAGCCCTACCCTACCAATCACTTTAAACCTTTCTGGACCTCTTCTAGTTTTAAGCCCATTGGAGCTCCCCTTGCTGAGTCTCTGCACTGTCATGGCATACAAAGCAGTTAACCTATTTTGGCAACCCTGTCCATCAAGTTGATATGAAAGGAATATGGAGAGAAAATAAATTAATTTTCTTGCAAATTCTGATCCCTATTCACAAAGGTCATTACATCTTTTTTTCCCTGCATAATGAAATTAAACACAATGGGACATCTGACACATTGTACTGACTCTTATCCCATGAACACTGGGGCTGAATAACTTAAGAGTATTTTCATAGACCCCCTCCCACATACACCCATCTCATAAGTTATTCCAAGCACTGAACATTGCTTTAAAATCATTTTATTTTTTAAAAGTGATCAAGCTTACTGTTGCTTATATTTGTGTGTGTGTGTGTGTGTGTGTTGGGGGGGATTCAATCTTCTGTTAAAAACTGAGAAAAACATCCATCTGAAACTTAGGTCTATAATGTATTAGCTGCAGCTAATATTGAGTTTAATTTAAGATAATGAAGTCTGTGTGACTGAGCTGAATAGTAACCACCATTGCTCACTGTAGGGATGTTCATTATAGTTACTATTTATAATTTACTACTATGTAATGCTTTTAAAGGTTTCTGCTACTGAATGTGCCCCCCTCTTTTCTCTGCACCCTGACAACCTATATTAAGAAGCATGCTAATGTTTAAAGGTGCATTATATAGTTGACTTCACCTTTTGCTCTTGTTACACAGTGGCAGTAGAAGAACAAGCATTTGTCAATTCCGAATGTTTGCTTGCTGGCATTGACAGTGGTAGTGTAGAAGTTACAGAGCTGCATAATAGGAATGGCAGTGAAATATTGAACTGAAGCCAACCCCACCACCACCCTGCAGAGAGTGACAGGCATTGGGGTGTGCGTTTGGGTCGTCAGGCATAACGGCCGCGCCATTTCACCACACCCCACTCTGCAGAGACTGACACGTGTCACGTGTTCCTTGGGGTCTTTGCCCTTTATGCACCCCATTTCATTAGGAAATATGTGAGATGGGTGCTATATAGAGAATGGGGTGAAGTTTAGTCAAGAGTCCAGGCATACCTCGATGCCTCTCAGTGACTGCAGGGTGTGGAATGGTATGAGCATCACAGGCAAGAATCCCAAGTCACACCCCTGATTCCTGTCATTCTCACAGGGTTGGGCGATTTAGTTGAAAAGCCTAATCACCTCAGGCATTCGTTGGTATTTTAACTCAAATTTTCAACATGTTTGTTTTGTGACCCCACCTCATGAACAGGGGAATATCAGTTTGGTAGCAGCTGCTTATGCACAGTGACTACGGATTTAGCACCACAGGTGCAAAAATATTCGAACAGGATGTAAAAATGACAGCTGTACTCTTTCATGGGGAGGTGTAAAATGGCTATGTTGCAAATGTGTAGTAAAATATTTAAAAAATGGTGAAGTCACGAGCCAAGACATAGAAACTGTGCAACGACACCGTATATAATTAGGTTGGGGATATTTCATAGCAGATTGTCAACTCAGGCATTTTGGTGCCTCCGATCATGAGCAGTGTCACTGTGATTTTCTTTATCTGTGCCGAACAATGATTTCCCACAGTGACCACGCATCTTCTGCACTGAAAGTGTGGAAACACACTCGCCATGTTGTGAAAAATGGCAGCTGTACTGTTCATAAGGAAGTGTTGAAAATGCCACTAGTGAAAATCTGGACTGAAAATATTACAAAGTCATGAACTAACGAGGATGCGTGGAAACTGCTAATGCTCACTATTAACACAGTCATTTATGGACTTTTGTCATAAAATTTTCAACATAGCCATTTAAGACCTCTGCTTATGAACAGGTGTAACTGTGATTTTCTTAATCTGTCCTAAACATTGCTTTCGCACACCAACAGCACCATTGTGCGCTACATGTGCGATAACACATTTTGGGTGACATATGAAAATTGCAGCTGTACTGTTCATAAGGAAGTTTAATAAAATGAACATGTTGAAAATCTAGTGTGAAAATATTAAATTGCAAACTCTACGAAAGATGTATAGGAACTGTGCAACGACACCATAAAAAGTCATTTTAGGCATTTTTTCACCAAATTTTCAACATAACCATTTTAAGACCTCTGCTCATGAACAGTGTCACTGTGGTTTTGTTAATGTGTCCATACATTGAGTTTGCACACCGACTGCGCCATTGTGCGCTACATGTAGGGAACACGTTTTGGGCAGGATGTGAAAAATGACAGCTGTACTGCTCATAAGGAGGTGTGGAAAATGGCAATGTTGGAAATCTGGAGTGGAAATATTGAAAATTTGCAAACCTACGATAGCTGCGAACTGCGCAACGAGACACCGTAAAACAGTCATTTTAGGAATTTGTCATTCAAATTTTCAACATTGCCATTTTAAGATCTCTGCTCATGAAACAGTGACACTGTGATTTTCTTAATTTGTCCCATACATTGATTTCGCGATAATCGACTGGCGCCATTCTGCGCCATACAAGGGCGGAAATACATTTTGGGTGAGATGTGAAAATGACAGCTATACTACTCATAAGATGGTGTGGTGAAATGGCAATGTTGAAAATCTGGAGTGAAAATATTGAAATTTCATGAACTTACGAGCCTGTAGGAACTGCGCAACGACGCTGTTAAACAGTCATTTTTTGATTTGGCACTAATTCAACATGGGGGTTTGCCCTCTCATGAATGCTGTCACCGTCATGGCGGTATTCAGTGGCAAGGGTGATTTTGTAGTCACTGCGTGAAATCACCCTTCGAGTCCGAATAACGCCATGACAGTGACATCATTCATGAGAAGGGGTCCCAAAAACCCCATGTTGAAAATTTGGTGCAAAAATTCCCAAAAATGCCTGAGATATGCAATAAAGTTGAACCCCTCCTATCTAGCCCATTATACAGCTTACCGGCATTTCCTCAGTTCGCGGTCGGCTTTGAAGAGTGCAGACGTGTTCCCGGTCCACCGAAGATCGTCACGCCGGAGTCCGGAGGTAAGTATGGGGTGAGGGGGGTGTGGGGAGGCTGGGTGCGCAGTGGGTGGGTGCGGGTTGTGGGAGGGGGGTTCGGGAGACGCGCCGAGGGACCGTTTTTGTTTTACAGGTTAAAACAAAAAAAAAGACTTCGTGGGACCGCTTGCCATGCTGGGGTGGGCTCCCAGCTTTGCACAAGGACTTTGGGTCATTCAGCTGACGGGGATTGGGCACCTTCTGTCGGCAACAAAAACAAAAACCTGGGACGCTTTGCCATGCTGGGGTGGGCTCCCAGCGTGGCACAAGGACTTGGGCGCTCAGCCGACGGAGGATTGGGCACTCCTGCTGCAAATACTGATTGCCACACTGGGGTGGGCCTCAGCGCGGGCACCAACTACTGGGGAGAAGCGATGCAGCTCAGCGACAGGATTGGGCACCCGTCGGCTATACACTGCGATGCAGAGGGCGCGTCGCCTGCGGCTGGGGGGGGAGCTGCACGTTAGCAGCTTCTTATCGCTGCTCACTCAATCATAGCTCCCCCTTTCAACTGTATGCCACTGCATTTTGGAGCGTGTCATAGACAGCTCCAAAATGCATTGGCTTACAGGGGCCACGCCTGCGAGCACACTGCCTGAATTGGAGGAGGAGGTGACACACCTCTGAAATCTCCGATGATGGCACTATGTTTCTTGCACATGCGTGCAAACAAACATAAAAATGAAGAAAATGGCCTGTTGATCCCTGTTCCAGAGATGTTCACAGATTTAAATGTAAAAGCCCGCAGGGGTACAGGATATCTACAAACCATTATTGCATGGTGTGGAAAATTGTGTGTAAGCTTTAAAGGTGAAGGACTGATGACATATGGAGACTGCATTTTTCTGCTTGTTCATGGTGTTTGAAGTACTCCAACACTGAATAGGTTGGAATGTTAGTTGTTTTATCTGTATTGTTTTTTTTTTTCTTTCTTCTTGTAATGCCATGTAAGGCTCACTTAGCCATAGGAGGGGAGGTGTAAATTGAATAAATAAATAAATAAATACAATTCTGTGATCAAAGTTGCTCCACAGTGTACAAGAAACAGGGCACATTAAATAGTTACTGATAGAATAGCTCTATAAATGTTACATGGTACATTATTACCTAAATTTGTGCTTTGGGTGGGTGGGCTAAGACAGAGAGGGAGGAGGTGACTTCTTATATTTGGGCCAGTCAGCATGGAGGGAGGAATGCTGTATATTTATAATGCTCCCCCCCCCGCATAGGGCCAACAAGGGCTCATTTAAGTAAGCAATAACCCACAACAGAGTATGAAGTTATTGGGGATTAATCAATACCCTGGCTGCATTGTGAGTCACAAGGCTGCAGGTCAAGTGTCCTCCCAGCACCTGGGGTGTTGATTAATCCCCAATAATCCCATACCCTGGAGTGGGTTATTGCACTTATAACATGGTTATGTGCACAACCAGGGTAACAACAGAGAAAGGGTATTTCCCCTATTTAAATAACAAAAAAGGTACTGTATCCTGCCACCATGCAAAATAGTCCCCAATAAATAATCCATATGTGATTGATGTTATGCACATAGAAATGTCAGACATTCAGTACTGACACGAGTTCTCACATTTCTGGTGCATAACATAATGTTCTACACTTCCTATGATGTTTAGTGTTCTGCCCCCAACACACACACACACACACGCAGGTCACAGCTCAAAGGGGGCTGTGAGAATGTCTCAGTCTCCCTCCATCTCTCACTTGTCACATTATCTGTGTGTCTCGTCCCCCTCTCTCAGCTGGTTGTCGGTGTCTCATATTGGTATATATGTCTGCCCTCAGTGCCTCTGCCCCCCCCAACAATGCCCATCACCCATGGATACCGACCTGCACAACTGCTAACTGTACCAAAACACAAGCAAGTTCAATTGATTGGTGCACATTGGCTCATCGTAGAACTGTATAGTAAGAATGACACTGTACTCTCTCTCTCTCTCTCAGAACATCTTTCTCCACTCACTCTCTCCCGTTGTGTCGCAGCTACTTGCTGGCAATCAGCCAGTGATCAGCATCTGCTCTGTATAGAAGGAGAACAAGTGGCTGATACACTGCTGCAGCACTTGCCAGCAATGTCTGTGAACATGCAGATACAGATGCAGATCAGCACACCACGCTGCTGCACAACATACCAGAACAAAAGACTTGCCAGCAGTTAGCTACACTAACTAATGCTCACTATCTTGTAATCAACTATAACTTGCGTGTGTGTGTGTGTGTGTGTGTCTGTGCGTGTGAGACACTGACAGAGAGACACCTCTGTGTCTAATGTAAATGGCTACTGCAATCACATTCACGTCCTGACATTTGCATCATGGGGTGAAATGAGCAAGATGTTAACTAATTGAATTCTTCTGTGGACATAAAATGAGAGTGAGCAGCTCATCACGCTTTCTCCTCATTCCATATGCCTGGTGTCTTCATTGCTTTCATGGCCAGGGAACCAGTTCTGATTGTGCACTCCTGTTGCTTTTGGTGACTTGCTCTGCCTAACTGTGGATTGCTGTGAACTAATGACTTGCTCTGTTAAACTGCCCAGTACTAAATACAGAATCACACCTCTACAATAACATGTAGGATGGGGGGTACAGTTTGCAGTCCGACAACTTTTCAGTGACTGCCCTTTTCCTTTGATTGCCTGAGGATGCAATAGATGCTAATGGCACTTTACAGGACTCCCTCTGTGAAACAGTGGATTAAATAAGGAATTTAATCCATGGGCACATACTGCTTCTCCACCAATTGACTTACACTTTATTCCAACCCATGTTATGCAGCAATAATACCAGACGGGGTGGGCAGTATTGGGCAATACTGGACCACCCAGGGGTGTAATGAGGCCTGACGCCACAGGCAGAGGGCCTTATAGTCCCTGGATGGTCCAGTATTGCCCATGCTGCCAGCTCTGGAGGGTATTATTGCACTTAGAAAATGGGCATATGTGTTAATTTCAATTGAGTAGTAAAAATAACAGAGGAACTGAGTTTTAAAATGAAGAGAAATAGAAAAAAATGTTTTTTTGCAGTAAAGTAGTTTCTCTGTTTTAGTGCTGTTCTGTCTGTTGTACACCACACCCCTCAGAGCCATTCTGTTCTACTTATTCACCCTCCATGAGGAACCTGCATTCCTTTTGAGTCAGAATAGAAGTCGCGCTGTTAGGTGCATGACCTTGCGTGACGCTGCTAAGTAAAAGCAGGAAATGGAGGTATGATACAGCATGTCGGTGCCTTGCATTTTATTTAAAAGTGAAGAGCTGCTTTTTTACAGTTTCGCCGATCTCCAGGGACAATGTCCATTTGCCAGGAAGTTCTGTAGCTCTTCTGTGCCGTGTAGCCTGAGGTCGATCGGGGATGGTACAAATAGAGTGTCAGCCTGAAAGACATGAGAGAAATATAAGGCTAAGCAGTTATTTAAATGTTGCTATTATTAACGAGGGGAGTGTTGGCTGTGAACTAGCACACTAAGCGAGGGAATGGTCTAGTGTGCAGTGGACTGTCTCCTGCAATCATGCGTTCCTTCACCTACAGAGAACAACGCCCATCATCACCTCACAGAATAGCGAGAGAACAGACAAAAAAAAATGTTTTCAGTTGTTTTGTTGTACTGCTGTTTTTTTTTTTCACTTTTTATAGTACTGGGTATACTATGTCTAGGCTAAGGACTGATGGTGGTGGGGGCTCTCTCACTAAGCGAGGGAACAAAATGGCAGCATTTTTAAAATTAAAATTAGGTGTTGCAGCCAATTAGGAAGCAGGGTGAGCACTAGGACACATACTGGGTGATGCAGGGGCACTGTAGACTGGTACTTTTTCTTTCTTAGGCATCTATTGAAAGTTAATGTACCTCCTGGCAAGGGTACTAGCCAATCAGATGCCAGGAAATAAAAAGCCCATTTTCTAAAAGTTTTTATTAGCCTGGATGAGCATGACACAAGGGGGAAAGCAGTTGTGAAGCACAAAACTGCATTTCTGTAAAACTGTTTTTTTTTTTTTGTTTGCCAGATCTGAAAGCCAAATACAGAATAACCCAAATATCTGTCCAATCAATTATGAATATTCTCAGAACCTGAATATTGAATTATATTCACACTCATCCCTAGCTACAGTAAATTGCAAAGTAGTTGGAACTGTATTGTAAATATGACTGCCCAGATGACAGAGAAATCTTATTTTTCCAGTATCTTTTTAAGCAATGTTTTTACATAAACAAAGTAAATAAATACATCAGGGCCCGATTCTTGGTTGTGAGATGTCTGTAGCAGTGTCAGTGGCTCAGCAGGCAGCTCACTTGTCTCTGGGGCTGGAAGATTGGATGGTCATGGGCACTAGTCCCACACCAAGACCTCAGGCTAACACGTACACTGTAGTGTGACATTAGGGTGATGCTGCACAGTCTTCATGCTGTCCATCAGATAAGACATTGAACCAAGTTTCTATCTACTATCTTTAGTAACTATCCAGGTTGAAGTAAAAGATTCCATGGATCATATTGTAAGAGTTGAGGACTTTCTGTTGTGTACTAGCCAACATTTAAGTAGCATTCAGTTCCTGGAGACAAGAAGACTCACTCACCAGGAAATTGTTTGATGTTTTTATTTCACCCATGAGGTTTCAGTACTTCATAAAAGCCAACGATTTGAGCAATTATCCTCTTTTTAGGGTTATATAGTTACTACAAATTAAAATAAAAAATGAAAATTATATTTTAAAAACATAAACACATTTGCTATTTAGTCATACAATACCTTCTGTCCTTCTGAAATGTGAGGCTCAGAATCCCAAACCCACTGTTTGTGCACATTACCAAATTGACTTTGTAACTCCTAATCTTACTTAAAGTATACTTTTTTAATGACATTGCATTTCTTAGTATGCAACCTTTTTATGATTCTGCTATTGTACATATGCAACGTGGAACATACAAACACCCACAGTACCAGAACCCAAGGGCCCAGATATTCAAAACCCTGCATCTGGGCAAAGGTAGCACTGCCCGGCAGGCAGACATAGCCTGGAGCAGAAAGCAAGCTATATTCGAAAGGATTAGCCCAGTGCAAAACCAGCTGAATATAGCAAGCAAAGGAATCCGGGCAAACAGGGCCAGGAGCACAGGGCAAACATTGCCCGGGAATAAGACAGCACTGAATATAACAAATAAGACAGCACTGACTATAGCACCCAGGCAGGCAGTGCAAACACCCAGTGGAACACAGTGCAGAGGTGAGACATCCTGACCCTGGGACAAAGCAAGGAAATATAGCCTGGAACAAGGTCCCAGGTGTGGATTGCAGTGCAGAACCCTGTAAATGACACACATGCATGTAAATGGCAAGCAACAACCAGGACTCATGCGTGGGAACAAAGGAACAGTGCATACGAGGTGAAAACCCCAGCACCCAAGAATGACACTGGACACAGTGAAATGTTTAAACTAGAATGTAATAATAAACAAAGGTATGGCAAAGCAACAGTAAAGTGAAGCAAACAGTAGACACAAAATTGCAAAAGGTAAATGAAGAAAATAAACAACAAACAAAAACAAAATGAGAACTGAACAGTACCACAACACCAACTGGGTGAACCACCACGAATATCTTAAAGTCAAAACAACAAACTGAAATGCAAACCCCCCCATCCAACACAGAACAAAACCACAATGAAGACCTGCATGCAAATGAGCACATCAGTGAAATTATAACAACAGAAACAGTGGCATGAGAAACATATTAACATATTTACAATATATACAGGATGGCAAGGGGAACGGGGGAAGGGGACGTGGACACAAACAGGGGGAGTGTAACAGAGGGCAAGGATGAACATCAGTCCAAATGGGGGGGATAGCCAACAGAAAAGGGAAGTTGATTATGGCTGAATGCTGGATGGATCCAGCAGATGTGCCTCCAAGGCAGAAGCCACCCTCCTGGTCTCTGAAATAAGGACGGCCTGCTGCTCCATCAACGTCCTCTGCTGCCAGACAAGTCATCACAGAAGGTCCTCTATTCCCTCCGACTCCTCTGGTCTGGTCGCCCACAATGATGAATGGAGTGGACCTACAAGAGGAAGGGGGAGACTGTGAGGATGGTTAACCGGCCAGGGGGCACACTGCAGCCACAGGTGGCCATACCGAGATGGACAGCATGTCCTGACAGCCATGCCCAAGTGGTGCTGAGGAATGCAATGGTAGGCCCATCTGGAAGGTGCCCACATGGCAGGCTTGGTAGACACAGGCACCAGCCCAATAGCCAACAGACGCGGTGACATCAGGCCCCAATAGCACCATGGCACAGGTAACACCACCCTCCCCAGCACTGCACACAATGAGACAGTGCAGACACACAGGTAGACCTCAGGATGGCAGTAGGTGTGGCCCATACAGCAATATGCACATGGGAGACCACACATTGGGACAGGCTGCCCATAGTCAGATAGCAATGTACCAGAAAGCATAGCACTACAACAACCCAAAGGGGCACCAGAGCAGCAAAATGCAGTCATGGTGACCAGCCAATGACCGATCCATGCCAGGACCAAACAGACACACAGCATAAGCAGGCACACAGGGTGCAGATGGTGGCAGGGGTGGGCTGACACATGCCACCAAACATGCCCCATGGAAGGCACAGTGTGTGGTGCCCTGCAGCCACAACATGCACGCAGTTGGCAAAAAGCCGACCATAGCCAGCGAAGCCTGTGGACAGCAAGACACCACCAGCTGCACATGGGCGTAGGAACTGTGGGGGGCAGAAGGGCTGGAGCACACCTCACTGCACCTGTGAGCATGGCAAGTGACAGCTTGTGTGCCCTACCGATTCTCCACCATCACAGCCACTACCACCATCTGGCATCCTTGCAGCCATGCATGCTGACACTGGCCCACAGTGCCCCCCCCCGCCAGAGGGCACAGTGGCCTGACAGCTAGACTCTGGCAGCAGTGTGCAACACAAATGCACAACCCAGCATGGTGCCGTGACACCCCTGGCCCAATGCCCGTGGCCGCCATGCCACTAGCACAGTCAATGGCAGACTACAGAAGGAACTACACATCACAGAGAGACACCTCAAAGTAACAAGACATGTACTCATGCAACAGGCCCCTGGCCTTAGGGCTGCTCTCCTGTGGCCACTGTGGCATGGCTGGCACCCTCAGACTGGTCCTCTGGCTGTCCTGGGACATCCCTCGGCCCTCTCCTGATGTCCTGGGCTGCACAATCCACAGTACAGTGGACAGAAGAAACAGCAGCATTAGTGCAACACACAGCATGTAACATGAGCAGCACAGCAAGATGCACATCCAACCCCCACATTGCACACACAGGGAAGCCCAGAAACAGTGGCTGAACACAGGGGTCACCCACACAGAGGGTGGCAAGACCCACAGAGCATGTGCCAGGCACACAGGACATTGTAGGCATGATGGTGCAGTGGTGCAACAGTGCCAGACACAGAAGCACATGGCTGTGTGGGCTGTCAGTTGCCCAGGGACAGCACCCCGGCACCACAGTGTGGTAGGCTTCAGAACAGTGCTGTATCATGTCCCGCCAACAACGATGTCCCGAACTGCCACCCACACCAGTGTCACCTCCATGAATGCAGCATGCACCTTGCTACCACTGTGTGTGCCACCCCACACCCTGTACTGGAATGCTCCCCTAGGTGGCCAGCATGCGTGGCCTGACCTGTGCCACATGCATCTCAACACCATGCACAGTATCACACCTGTGCACACACACACACACACACATATGGTCACATGCACACACTTGCAGTCTGAGAGGCACATGACAGTGGGGAACAACGTGCAATGCAACCTACCTGGTACTAGCACAGTGCCCTCACGCACCATGCGCTTGAAAAGCTCCAGCTGCTACCACTGCTGATGGCGCAGGTCAGTGTAATAATGCTCACACTTCTCAGCATCACGGGTAATTCCCATATGGTCACTGAGCCTCTGGGCAATGGAGGCCCACATCTGCTGGTGTGGGAGGTCACCCTCCCTGACCCCCCAAAGAGCCATCTGTGCCTCTGCTGCACTAGCTGCATCAAGTTGGCAGTCGCCACCTCCCCCAGAGCCTGTCTCTGTACAACACAGCACGTTGCCTCCTTCTCCTTTGCATTGCCCAAGTACCACTGGTACCCTGCCACCTATTGTACTGCACAGCCTGTTCCACACCCTGGTCCCACCAGCAATCAGTGCAGTAGCACTGCGCTATCACATGACATAGCTCAGAGCTACACGGAAGTGGGCACACTGTACATGCATGACCCCGTCACGACCCTAGAGCCACAACATCATGCATGTGCTGAACACTGCGCTGTGTGGGCTAGCGCGGCACTACATCACACTAAACTGGGGTGCTAGTGTGGCACTGGGGACACACGCGCATGTGTGGTGGTTTGTGCTATGCCACATAGCACTGCGCTACCAGGACAGTGTGGCACTGGACACCACATAGCCCTGCGCTAACGTTTGCATGCCGCTAAGTGGATTGCCTGGCACTATTCGGGCCCATATTCAACCAGCACATGCAAATGAGGGCACTTGTGTATATATGGTGCAAACACTGTGATTAGCATATCATTATCTAATGATTTGCATGTGTAACAGGCTGGATTGCCCAGCTGGGCTATAAAAGGGCAAGCAGTGCTCCACCGGTGTTGTGTTGTAGGATTGCAGCACACAGCAGAAGCTGCAGATGAACAGACACAACAGATGGAGCCATGTCACAGAAGGCAGAGCAGCAAGAGGCAGGTCTGTATAGTAGCCAGAGTCCTGGTGGAAGGGCACTGGTGCATCACAGGGCTGGGGCATACACACTGCACACCAGCAGTCCGCAACTGAACAGGCTGGGGACATGCCTGCTGATTGCAGGCCCACAGGCCATCATGGTGCTGCATAATGGTGCACAATGCCATTGTGGTGGCTTTCCAGCAGACTGGTCCATTCGCCAGGCCCTTGCACCTGCATTAGCCAGCACCATGCAGGCACCGCCTGCACACTGTGGGTGCTAGTCACGGGGTGGGGGGCCCCCCACCGTGGCCTGCAGGTATGACCTATAACAGTGGCTCACCAACATGGGGTCCATGGACCCTCGTTTGTCACCCTGTATGTGGGTCGTGGAAGGTCACAGACCTTCTGATGGTGGTACACAGCTACAGCCCATGGGTCACAGGGTCAGGACTGTGTGGATCCCATTGTGACATTGACAGCACCATGTGGTCTGTGCCTGGTAGCCTGCTATTGTATGTGAACCATCTGTAGTGTCCACACCCTGTGTGCAGTGCACATGTCCCCTAGGGGGCTGATGGGGGCATGGTACAATGCCAGATGGCGAGCATTGGGGCACCCCTCATCCTGGGGAACACATGGCTGGCATGGGTGCTGGTGGTGCCTATCTGGGTCCTGTGTGTGAAGTCAGTATGTGGTGTACGCCATCAGCCATGCAGTGGCATGGTGCACACAGGGGTGGCCACGGTACACTGTGGCTGTGTGCGCTGTACAAACACATGCTGGCCTGTGCCGTCACCATGCCACTACCAGGTGGAAGTGCAGCTGTTGGGGATGGCATGCACATACTGTTTCATGTGTGCCATGCACCACAGGCCCGCCACAGCTGGTGACACATATCCCTCTACATCTCACCAATAGGTACTGCAGCACAACCTGAATGCATATGGGCACATCCCTTTTCACAGGACAAGCTGAGGATGATGGTGCATGGTGTGAAGAAGAGGGAGCAGGTGATTCGGCAGCATAAGGCAACAGATGCATTGGTGTGCCGGGCGTGGGATGAGGTGATGGCAGGGGTGAACACCATCAGTGGCAGTGGCAGGTTGACAGATGCAGTGCGCAAGTGCTGAAGTGACCTGCTGTGCCAGGAAAAGAAGGAGGAGGCGCAGCAGCTCTGTTATAGACTGTGGACCGGAGGTGACCTGCAATCCACACAACAGCGGTAGGAGGACCCACTCATGGTTGTGGTGACATGGGTACACCTGCCATGGGTCTCCAATGGTGGTGTGGACCTGGACTTCAGTGCAGCCCTGGAGGATGCCCAGGTGGAGAATCTCTGTGGTGGGCAAGTGATCCTGCTGACAGTAACCAGCGACATGGAGTTGGATGTGTCAGAGGGGGGTTGAATCCTGCCTGTGGAGGGGCTTGTGGAGGGGGCACAGGGGTGGGGCAGGATGCAGTCCACAACATGGGTGCCAGAGGGGTGGATTGCCATGCCAGCATGGGTATACCCATGCAGCCGGTGGTTGGCCATGTGGGTGCCGTGTGTGCCCCACTGGACATGCGGTGCTCTTCACGGGGAAGGGCACAGGTCCCACAGGGGTCACAGCTCACCACCCGTGGCCTGCAGCATCAGCTGGACATTCCACCAGTGTGATAGCTTTCCCACCCTGGTGAGCTGCAGGCACCAGCACCAGTTACCATTGAGGGTGCCACAGCCATGGAGCTGGATGCACTGGGGGCCTGCCCCCTGCTCCAGACCACACTCACATCCCAGCAGGAGGCCCAGCTGGACCTGCATGGCCTGCAGTGGGAGCTCAGGCATGAGCTCTCACAGATGTGGGAGTCACTGTCCCTGGGTTTCGCATGGGTGGAACAGTGGGCTGCGGACAGGTTGGGCCGCATGGTCGCCACACTGGACCATGGCTTTGCTGGGCTCACGGCCACGGTGGTCGATCTCACCACAGTGCTGCACAGGGTGCATGGCAGACAGCAGGCTGTGCAAGGGTGT
Organism: Neoceratodus forsteri; assembly: GCA_016271365.2. Lineage (NCBI taxonomy): Eukaryota > Metazoa > Chordata > Ceratodontiformes > Ceratodontidae > Neoceratodus > Neoceratodus forsteri. Next base: position 469,079,729 of record CM028129.1, read on the forward strand.
CTGTGCACCCATGGCACAGGGGCCCACAGGCGGGCCACTCATGGCCATAGGACTGACACTGGCATGAGCTCCTCTGCATTGTGCACATCAGCAGGTGCCCAGTGCTGCCATGGGCGTCCGGCCACCCTATCCAACTCTGCTGGTCAGTGGGGACACAGGTGGTCTGCCCTCCCAGCCTCACTGTGGTCCTCCCCTACTCTGTCCTCAGCTCAGAGCACCCCTGGCTCTGTGTCCTGCATGCGTGGTCAGTGCCATGTGCATGGTGGTAGTCACCAGAGATAGGCACAGCCACCATGCACATGTGCACAGTTGACACTTGCATGTGCACACTAGCACTCCCACACACCTGCACACACTTGCACTCATGCTGTCACATGCACATGCACATACACACACACATATACACACACACACACACACACACACCTTCACTTGCACAGTCTCACATGCACAGCCATAGTGTCCATTCCCACACTGCCACCACACATCAGGCATCGCCCACATCACTGTACCATGGCTGTGTGTCATCATCACATGTGTGTCCTGCACAACCGACTCATCACACTGCCCTCACGCATGCATTCAGTGCCACTGTTTTGTGCACATGCTATGTTTGTTGTCAGCACTGTTGTGGTTGTCTGTACATATTAAACTATTTACCATTGTTCTATGTCTTGTTTCCGTGCTGTCTGTCCTCACCCTCTGGCCTGTGACAGTGTCCTGATGATGGCAGCCCTGTGCTCCAGGGCTCTGTGGGCCGTGTGAGGATTCCTCCTCTCGAGTTACTCTACTATCCCTCTGACCACTGGCTCTGGGTCACTGTCAGCCTGTCCTTCAGGTTCAGGTGCCTGTATCCCATGGTTCATTGCCATGTTGTGCAGCATACAACTGGCTAGGAAGATACCGCATACCTTCTGAGGCCTATGCTGTAGGGCACTGCTTGACATGTCTAGGCATCAGAAGCACATCTTTAGTATGCCAAACACCCTCTCTATGATGTTTCTGGTGGCAGCATGTGCCTAATTGTACATCTCTTTGGCCACTGTGGCTGGCCAGGGTACTGGTGTCAGCAGCCAGGGTCACAGGGGATAGGCGGTGTCCTCTGTTGAGAGAAGTGCACCTGTTAGTGATGTTCTGCTGTCTGCCCATTGCTGTCTTGCACCACCTGTGTTGCTCTCCCAAGCCCCTTCCTTAATTTCCCCTGCCTGTCCCCACCCCTGCTGTTGTGTGTTTGTGTACCTTGTTTGCTGCTACTCACTGACTAGGTGCCCACTGGGTCTTCTGTCCTCCTCGAATGCCTGGCACAGTCAGGACTGGTGCCAGATGAAGGTGTTATGGGCACTGTCAGGGTACTGCGCATAGACATTGCTGATACACCCAGTTGCATCACACACCACCTGGCAATTGATGGAGTGGTACCCCTTCCTGTTGGCATACACCTCACTGCCATCACCAGGTGGTGCATGGATGGGGACATAGTTGCAGTCAATGGCACCAAATACCGCTGGTAGGTGTGCAACTCAATGGAATTGCTGCATGGTTTCTCTGCACTCTGCTACCATGCTGGGAAATACCATGAACTCCCCAGCATGTGGCAAGAAAGCTTCAATGAACTGGGTCAGGAGGCATGAGGTGGCAGACTGTGATACCCCGATGGTGTCCGCTGTTGGTCATTGGAATGTCCCTGTGCCTAGAAAGCACATCGCTGCTGTCACCTTCTCCTCTACTGTCATGGCATGGCTGCATCTAGTGTTGGGGTGCAGCTGCTCATGCAGGAGTTCACATAGCTGCCTCAACATACCCCTGTTCATCCTGTACCAGCCAGTGATGTGCTCATCTAGCAGGGTCTCGAAGGAGACCCTGGGCCAGTACCACCTGTTTGCTGCATACCTTCTCCTTGGCCTGCTATGCGGCCCATGTTGGGCCTGCTCCCTCTCCTCCTCCTCCGCTACTGCTGCCATCAGTGGCAGCATCACTGCTATCAGCACTGTAGCCATTTCCACTTCCTGGTGTGGTCACTCCCCCTCAGTAATTTGCCCTGGGTTAAGAACAGCCTTTTATAGACATTAGTTAGCACCGCGCTACATGTCATGCTATGTGTCCTAGCGCAGCGCTATGGCTTTGAATATCCTGTAGCGCATGTGAAGGCCACCCCTCATTTGCCCCTTGCATACATTATCATTTTTGCCCCGCGTTGTGCAGTTGCGCGATGCGACGCTGGCCTTTGAATATCGGGCAGTCTTCGCTAGTCTCCACTTATTGTCACGCTATTGGTTTGCACATTACTGCACTATATTTTGAATATCTGGTCCAAGGTTTATAAATAGGCTCCTCTTTTGAATCAAATCTTTTTGCTTTTATTTGCTGTGGACAAAAAAAAAAAAACTGCCAACTATAATCTACATTCAAGCATTTTAAACATCATCTTGCCTTGTGGCACTACCATCTCATAAAACCCTATATTTTTATGTAAATCTCCTTTTATTTTCTTGTTCCTTCATCAAAATATATGAACAATTTGTTTTTCCCCTTAAATGAATACACAATTATTGGAGTGAAAAAATAATGAAATTAACATGGTGGAACCCTTTCTATTTTAGCCTTCTAGGCTTGTTGGCATAACCAGGAGAATTTTTCCTCATGTGGATCCAGGACCTGCAACTGTATTAATGACATCATGATGTGGTACATAATCCAGATTCACCAATGTGCCTTACAATAGAGAGGTAAGGGGTGTTTAAAGTGAGAACTTATCCTGAAACACATACTGTAGTTTCAAATTACAGACAGTGCTGAAGATCATGGCCGGGTCTTCGCTGGCTTGTGCATGTGGTGACATAACAGTATTGATGGTGTCATGACATAGACATGGTCATCTGCACTGTAAGCTCCTCACAGGGTATAAATACATTTAGTATCAAAAGGCCATGGTCCTTGTCTGTTGGCAGACAAGGATCGTGAGAGATCCCTGCATAGCCAGGGTAAGTGCCTTCAGTGCACAAATTGTCCCTGAACATACTAGTCTAAGCACCAGCTAGAGTATAACTTTAAGCAGTATGATAAAATGAATGAATACAGTTGTAGATCCTGGATCCATAAGTGAAGGAAACATTCTCCTGGTTATGCCAACAAGGATAGAAGCCTAAAGTACAAAAGGTACTGCCGCGTTTATTTTATTATTATTTTTACTCCTATAGTTGTTTATTCATTTAAAGGGACACTGTCAGTCCTTCTTGCATCATATTATTTCTGGTTGAAAACACACCTTTTATTATTGCTTACCTGCTGCAAAACTCATTAAAGTAGTTGGTTGTTTGATTTGCTTCCTTTCTTAGTAGAACTGAAATACATGTGAATGGTGCAATTATACCTAACCATGTTTTGCTTCAAATCCTTGATCTACTCTTATTGCAAACATCCTGAATATTAGGAATACCCCAAAACAGTGCAGCCACTCATAATGCAAAAGTCTCCTCTCCTACAGTATCACAGGTTGCTAGATTGTGTTAGGGGCATTCCCAAGTCAAGGAAAGATTCAGTGGAAGTCAATCAAGGAATTTAAACAAACATGTTTTTGTGTGGTAACACCAGTATGGTAGGCAGTCTGTGTTTTACTTTTAAAAAGAAAAGAGGAATCAGAATTAAACAACCAGCAATCAGCAATCTGTACAGAATGTGAATATTCATAACATTCATTTTTTAATCTATGGAAAATTTAAGGTCTAAGGGTGTTGTCAGTGTCCCTTTAAGGAAAAAGTGAGTTGTTTATAGATTTTAATGAACGAAAAGAGTACAAGGAGATTTAAATAAAAATATAGAATTTTATGAGGTAGTAGTATCACAAGGCAAATGTTTAAAATGCTTGAATACAGATTGTAGTTGGCAGCTATTTTTTTTGTCCATATAAAGTGAAACGAGAAAACGCTATTTCAAATAGAAGCATAATTACAGGCCTTGGTTTAAGGTAGGTGCTTGTGTGTACCAGTGGCACATGTGTACAATAGCAGAATCATAAAAAGGATGCTTAGTAAGAAATGTAACATCATTAAAAATGCATACTTTAAGGAAGATTAAGAGTTACAAAATCAGTTTGATGATGTGCCCAATCAGTGGGTTTGGAGTTCTGAGCCTCACTTTTCCAGAAGGACAGAAAACATTATATGGCTAATTGGCAAAGTGCTTATGTTTTTAAAATATTTTCATTTTTAATTTTAATTTGTAATAACTGTATAGCCTTGAAGAAGAGGACAAGTCCTTAAAATGTTGGCTTTCATGCAGTGGCGAAATCCCGTGAGCATAATAAAAATGCCAAATCATTTCCTGATGACTTAAAGGACTTTTCTGGAGCATTCTCCTCCCTGTGTTTTTTTGTATTTACAAATGCAGGGCCACACTAGATTCTCTGGAGACATTAACCAACATTTACCCTGTTAATAAAATAGGTCCATGTATACCCCCCTGCACACACACACAGTCACACACACACACACACACACACACACACACACACACACACACACCTGTAACTACTGCTGTGTGGAAACTGCAAATTCCGAAATTGTGGACTTTTTGGTAAATGTTCTGAAAGTCTGATTCTGGCAAAATCTGAACCCTCCAAATGTGTTTGGTGAATTTTCGCACCATTCAGTGAACTTTTCTGACTGAATTTTGGAACAATCGACATGAGTTGCAGAATGACAGCTCTGCAAAATTAATCATTCAGCTGATCATTGATCAGTTCTGTGGAATTTATTTCTGCAGTTTGATACATTAAAGAGGGAGTCTTGCCAAATGTACTACATAACAGAATTAGTGTCAACATACCCCTAATAAATCTCATACCAAAAATTTGGTTTCTGTGTTACTTCATTTTAAAATTATGAGCTATTTTGTAACCCTGATTTCACTCGCTGTTCAAAAAAAGCCAATTTCAGTTAAGAGCCACTCATGATGTCATAACCAGAACGCACAGCCCAGACCTCCATGTCAGCAACATTATAAGACCTATTTCTCCAAAGTTTAAGAAACTGTAGCTGTAGCAATCATAAAAAAAAAACACTGGTATAGGGTTGATTGCAGTGCTTGCATTTCCAGAATGTTCAGATGCATGGTACAGCACTTTAGAATGTGTCAGGGTGTGTTTTTGGAATACAATGCTGTACCAAGGTATAGAATGTCAAGGTGGTGCTCAATTTTAGAATGTTGGGGGGCATTCAATCTCAGAATGTGTCAGTGATATACCATCTTGAAATGAAGTTGCACATTCAGTCTCAGGATGTGACAAGAACACACATTGAGGAATTTTGTGGGGACTGGCAAATTCAGAAAATAATGGGGATGTACACTGTTGGAATGTGATGGAACACACCATTTTATTCGGAAATTGCATTTCCCTGCCACCTTCCAGAATTGTATGCACCCACCACACTTCAAAATTGTGCACCACATCCCCACCAGATTCTGTCATTGTGCATCCCAGCCATATTTTAAAATTGTGCATCCACACCACATTCTGAAGTTGAATTTCAATATCACATTCTAAAACTGTGTCGCCACCACATTCCACACTTGTGTCACTGCCACATTCTGCAAGTGTCCATCCCCACCACATTCTGAAAGTGTGCATCACTGTCACATGGCAAAATTGCACATTATCACCACATTCCAAAATTGTGTGTCACCGCAACATTCTGACCTGTTTTCCACTGCCACATTCTGAACCTGTGCATCTCCTCCACATTCTAAACTGGTGCTTCACCACCACATTCCAAAATTGTGCATCACTGTCAAATTCCGAAATTATACGCCACCTCCACATTCCAAAATTGTGCACCACTGCCACATTCCAAAATTGTGTGCCAACACCACATTCCAAAATTGTGCATCACTTCCACATTCTGAAATTATTCACCACCACATTGCAAAATTGTGTGTCACCGCCATATTCTGAAATTGTGCACCACCGCCACATTCTGTAATTGTGCTCCACTGCCACATTCCAAAATTGTGTTCTACTGCCACGTTCTGAAATTGTGTGTCACTGCCATATTCTGAAATTGCTCATTACCAGCACATTCTAAACCTGTGTGTCATCGCCACATTCCAAAATTGTCATCACCACCACAATCTGAAATTCTACCCCACCACCACAGTCCAAAATAATGCATCACCACCACATTCCAAAACTGAGCACCACTGCCACATTCTGAAATCAAGCATCACTGCCATATTCTGAACTTGTATGTCACTGCTAAATTCTGAAATTGTGCACCACCACCACCACATTCCACAATTGTGCTCCACCGCCACATTCTGCAATTGTGCACTACTGCCACATTCCGAGACTATGCATCACTGCCACATTCCAAAACTGGGCATTATTCCACATTCTGAAATTATGTGTCACCACCACAGTCCAAAATTGTGCATCACTGCCACATTCTGAAATTGTGAGTCTCCACCATATTCCAAAATTATGTGTTGCCACCACATTCTGAAATCTGTGCATCACTGCCACAGTCCAAAACTGTGCATCACCACCACAATCTGAAATTGTGCATCACCGACACTGTCTGAAATTGTGTGTCACCAACACAGTACAAAATTGTGCCTCACCACCACATTATGAAATTGTGCACCACCATGACATTCAGAAATTGTGCAACACCACATTTCAAAATTATACACCACAGCCACATTCTGAAATTATGAATCACTACCACATTCCAAAGTTGTGCATCACTGCCACATTCCAAAACTGTGCATCATCACCACATTCCAAAACTATGTGTCACTGCCACATTCTAAAACTCTGCTTTATCACCACATTCCAAAACTGTATGTCACCACCTTATTCTGAAACTGAGCATCACCTCCACATTCTGAAATTGTGCGTCACCGCCACATTCTCAAATTGTGCACCACTGCCATATTCTCAAATTGAGAATCACTGCCACGTTCTGAAATTTTGTGTCACCACCACATTCTGAAATTGTGTCACTGCTGCATTCAAAAACTGTATGGCATCACCGCATTCCAAAATTGTTTGCCACCACCACATTCTGAAATTGAACATCACCACCAGATTCTGAAATTGTGCATCCCTGCTACTTTCTGAGATTGTGTTACTACTGTATCCACGATTGCAGCCTGATGACATTTTGAAATCTCAGCCCTGCAGTATTCTAAAAATGCACACAATTGTGTCATTCTAAAGCAATGTTTGCTGCTGCATTCCACCACCCCCATCACATTCTGAAGTACTGTACCTTAAATCTGCACATTATGGAAATGCATGCTGTAACCCACACAGTGTCAGCTTTCCTTTCTCAAATATTTATTACAACTGCATTTTATGCAACATGGGAGAAATAAGCCCTATAAGGTACCCTGCAGGGAGGACTAGGCTGTAAGTTCTGGCTGTAAGTAAAATAAGTAAGTAAAACTTTATTTGTATTAGGCTCCCTTCTAGAGCTCAGGGCACCTTAACAACATAAATAAAACAATATAGCAACCTCCTAAAATACACTAAAACAATAAATATATACACCCTCACAGTGTTTATGACATCAATTTTACTAGGACCTTTCAAAAGCCTGTTGAAGCAAGTAGTCCTTAAGTGAGTTTTTAAAGCCCTAAATGGTCAAGCTATCTCATATCTGATGAAGTAGAGAATTCTACAGGGTAGGAGCCATACAGACAAATGATCTTCCTCCTGAAGTTTTCAGGTGTACCCTGGGAATCTCCAGCAATCCCTCATCAGAGGATTGGAGTGGGAGGGTGGGACAGTAAGAAGACAGGAGATCTTGCAGGTACTGGAGTCCCTGGTCATGTACAGCCTTATAGGTCAGCAATGCGACCTTGAAGGTGATTCTCCACAGTATCAGTAGCCAGTGCAGTTCATGCTGCACAGGTGTCAAGTGGCTGGATCTATGGGTTCCAGTTAACAACCTGGCCATCACATTCTGCACTAGCTGCAATCAATGGATATCCACCCCTGGTAGCCCTAGGTAGAGGGTGTTGCAGTAATCAAAACCAGTGGTGACAAAGACATGGACCAAGGTGGGAAGATCCTCAGATGGGACCACGTGCTTCACCTTGGTGATATTTTTCAGATGGTAAAAGGAAGATTTGACCACAGCTGACACCTGATCCTTTAGGGTCAGGCATTCGACAAATATCATGCCCAGGTTATGCACCTGGTCAAAGACATTTAGTGGGACCCCTCCAAGGTATAAACCTGAGGGTTTTCTCACCCATGTCCAGTTTATCCTACGATCAGGGTCCACTACCAATACCTCTGTTTTTCCCTAGTTTAACCTCAGCCAGCTAGCACTCATCCAGTCCTGTTGTCCGATAGGCAGTTGTTAAACATTGAGACAGTGTCTAACTCCTGATTGGGCACAAAAGACATGTAGAGTTGAGAATCAGCTGCATAGCAGTGAAAACTCAACCCCTGCCATCTTATAATGTGCCCCAATGGCAGCACGTACACTGCAAACAACATGGGGGACAGCTCTGAGCCCTGCGGTACTCCACAGGGCAGACTGCGAGAAGCAGAGGAATGAATCCCTGACACCAATCTCTGAGATCTGCCCTCAAGAAAAGATCGAAACCAACTGAGGACCACCCCCATCAGTCCACAGAAAAACCACAGGCACTCAAGCAGCACCCCATGGTCCACAGTATCAAATGCCACTGAAAGATCAATGAGAACCAAGATGGAACATGCTCTCCAATCTCTAGCCATTAGAAGATGATTTAGAACCAGCACCAGGGTGGTCTCGGTGCTATGCCTTTTTCTGAAGCCCGACTGGAGAGGGTCATAGATATTGTGGATGGATAAATGATCCTCCAGCTGTAGGGTGACCACCTTCTCAATAACTTTCCCTGTAAAGGGTAAGTTAGAGAATGGTCTGTAGTTTGCTGGACAGTCTGGGTCAAGGGAGGGCTTTTTCAGAAGAGGTCACTCTATCATCTCCTTTAAGGGATCAGGAAAGATCCCTCTCTCCAATGAAACTCTTACTATCTCAGCCAGGACTGGGCCAATGACCTCAACACATCCTAAAAGAAGGTGAGTTGGGTCCGGGTCCAAACTACAGCAAGTTGGCCACAGAGTCTGGATTATCCTCACTATATCCATGACTTCCGGTTGGCTGATGGTAGACCAGGTCATCTGGGCATATGTATGACCTGATTGATCAATGCAAGGTCCAATTGGGAAGCACTGGCTGATCTCATCCCAGATGGAGGATACCTTATCAGCAAAAAACTGTGCAAACTCCTCACACTTTCCTTGTGACAACGCTTGACCAGAACGCAGACAGGCTGAATTGCACAGTCTGTCCATGGTCCGGAAGAACTGAGCTGGTCTATTTTTCACTGCAGCAATTTCCCTGGACAGGAACTCTGCCTTCTTATGGGAAATTGCTGATTGGTAGATCTTAAAATGGTCAAGCAATTTGAGTCTATCCTCCTCCAGGAGAATTTTCCACCAATGTCTCTCCAACCTTCACCCTTGCCTCTTCAACTCCCAAAGTGTCCCATCATACCATGGGGCACCTGGGTGCAAAGTAAGAGGGTGAACATGCACTGGGACAATGACATCCAGAGCCCCAGTAACAGTCCTATTATAGGCTAGTACAAGGGGCCCTGGATCAGTACTATCAGTCGGAACTCCCGAAAGGTCCAGTACTATGATTAGGCCTTCTGAGGTAACTCCTTTTAAAGGACGGTACTATACCAACTCCTTAGGGGCAGGCCTATTTCTGGGGGCTGAGAAACTGAATCTCAGGGCATGATGGTCAGACCACCCGACTGGATCCATCTTCATATCGGAGCTTTCCATCTCCAGGTGGAACACCAAGTCCAACGAGTGTCCACCCTGGTGTGTTGCAGTGGTAATAACCCATGTCAGGCCCAATGATTCCATCAATTGGAGGAGAGCTGGTCCAAAAGGTGAGAGTTCATCGTTGACCCAGGCATTGAAGTCCCCCAGAACCAGCCATCTGGGGGCCTCCAATACCATTTTGGCGATGGAGACTGCAACCTCCTTCAGAAAAACCCTCTCATCACCCTCTCATCACCTGGTGGACAGTAGATGATAATAATAATATAATAATAATCTTTATTTATAAAGCACCTTTCAAATTGTCAAGATGCTGAACAATAAGAACAGATAAAACCCATAAAATACACAGTAATCAAACAGATGGATACAGGACTAAAATCAGTTTGGGTATGCTTGTAACCATAGGTGTGTTTTTAAGGCCTTCTTAAAGCCATCCATGGTTGTTCACTCCTGTATCTGATGGAGCAGAGAATTCCACAGAACTGGGGCTGCATACATGAATGCACGTGCCCCCGATGTCTTCAAAGATACCCTGGGAATCTCTAGCAACCCCATGTCAGCTGAACAGAATGGTCACCCAGGGCATTGGGGGACAGGAGCTCTTTCAGATAGTCTAGGCCCTGTCCATGTAGGGCTTTGTAGGTCAGAAGCCTCACCTTGAAGGTGATCCACCACTGAATAGGCAGCCAGTGCAGTTCGCGCAGCACTGGTGTGATGTGACTCGCATGAGGGGCCCTCGTCAACAACCGGCCACAGCATTCTGCACTACCTGCACGCAGCTGATATCAATCCCCAGAACCCCTAGGTAAAGGGAGTTGCAGTAATCAAGGCACAAGGTAACAAAGGCATGGATCAATGTAGGAAGGTTGCCAGATGGCATAAGGTGCTTGACCCTAGCAATGTTCCTCAGATGGTAAAAAAGGACTTGATGACTGCTGACACCTGAGAATGTAGTGTCAGCCCCTCATCAAGAATCACCCCCAGGCCCCGAACCCGTTCAGAGGAAAGAAGCTGGGTACCTCCCAGGCAATGTTCGGAAGTTTGGCCAGCCCCCAATCCCTTTGTCTGGTTTCCCAGATCTACAACCATCACTTCAGTCTTTCCTGAGTTCAACTTCAACCAGCTGGAGTTCATCCAATCCTGGATTGCAGTGAGGCAGTTGTTAAATACCAAGCGTGCACTATCCTGGTCGGGTGTAAAAGACAGGTTGAGCTGGGTATCATCAGCATAGCAGTCAAATCTCAGCTCACACTGTCTTACAATGTCTCTGAGAGTCAGAATATACACCATTAATAACATGGGGGACAACACTGAGCCCTGAGGGACCCCACATGGCAGAGAGAATGGGTCAGAGAAAAAAATTCCTGACACCACACTCTGAGTTCTGCTAGTGAGGAAGGACTTAAACCACCTGAGAACTGTACCAGACAGGCCACAGATGAACTTCAGATGCTCGAGGAGCACCCCATTGTCCACGGTGTCAAAAGCTGAAGAGAGATCAAGAAGTACCAAGATAGAATGGCGCTTCTGGTCTCTTGCCATTAGGAGATTATTGAGCACCTGAACCACAGCAGTTTTGGTACTATGCGTCTTATAAAAACTGGATTGGAGAGGTTTGTGAATGTCATGGATGGTCAAATGGTTCTCCAGTTGCAGTGCCACAGCCTTCTCAATCACCTTCCCAACAAAGGGAAGGTTAGAGATCGGTCTGTAGTTCACAAGGCAGATGGGATCTAAAGCAGCTTTCTTCAGGAGAGTTGTCACCACTGTCTCCTTTAGGGAGCTAGGAAACTCACCAGACTCTAAGGAGCACCAAACTATCCTTGCAAGGACATTTTGGATGTGGGAATAGCCAAGTAGGTGTGAAGGAGAGGAGGGGGCAGCTGAGTCTGATCTATGAGAAGGCAGTGGGAAACTTATGATATTAAAATAGACTTTGCACTGGAATTGTAATTGGAGTAAATATTAATTTTTTATGGTTAAAAAAGAGAAGCTTTATATGTGGAGATCTTTTTTTGAATAAGTGAAGCTGAACCGATGGACTAGAACGAAAAATATGGCATCAGTTTCATTTTGAAAATTGTTGTTGGTGTAATGATTTTGACCATGTAATTCATACTGGCTGGTAGGACTAGTTTTTAGCCCTGCATCAGACACTTTAAATGCATGGCTAATGACCAATCAGTTTGCTCAAAATTCTTAGCTCATTTTATAAAAATAAATATACAAATGGAGTCTGTGCTTGCTGTTGCATTTCATGTGTACGTTTTGGTCAGCACATTTTGATACAGTTTGCAGCATTTGTTCCTTCAGGGTTCCACCAAAGTCACAGCAACAACAATGTTGTCAAAGGACTTTACATCAACACTTCTGTGCCAACAGTGATCACATCGCTGCTGCACAGTGTCTACAGACTGCCGCAGTGCGACTGACTCCTTTACTGTTTGCAGGGGGGTGCACCCCCACACCCCACATGGGGGACTGTGCCCCTCGCACCTCCCCAGATTTATGGATACCAACTTTGGGGGGTGTGGATCACAGGGGAGAGCAGACAACACTGGGAGATTCTATATTGGTACAGCGCTCCGACAACCCATTCAACACTGTGGATGTCGAACAGGTTGTTGTCACTGTATTGGATTCACTGTTGGGGGGTTCACTGTTCTAATGTTATACAGTTCCTGCAGTTGTGTCCTTTGCAGAGGGGTTTGCAATGCATCATCTTGATAAAAATTGATGCAACTGTGCAATCATTTTGATGCAAGTGTACAGAATTGACACAAGTGCACAAAACTGGCACAAGTGACTAAAGCTTCTGACACAGATCTCCCTTTAATAGTATTTTTCAGAACAGACAGAAATAAGGCATAAATCAGTGAACCAGGTTTGGGAATGGACTCAGATTACTAGGGGACTGGCTGAGTGAGAGAGGATTGAGCATCCCTCAGACAGCTCTCCACCCTCCAGGAGAGGGATACACATGTCTTACTAGCTGCCACGTGGAGGAATCTGAGTTGCAGCAGAGCAGGACCCCAGGTAAAGGGATCCCAAAAGATGCCAGGGGGCATCTCAGTGGAGCAGGAGCATACACATCATGTTATTGCATGCGTCTGGTCCCAGGGAGAAAAATGGAGGAATGAACCTCCAACAGCAGCTTTGGTGACTGGGTGCCTCCGACCTGGTCCTGTCATGAGGTCATTGGAGTAAATGCAAGACCCTGGGATGTCAGGTGATGAAACTGAGGGGACCAGTCTGGATGGGAACAGGTAGGCAGAGAAAGGAGAGAAACAATAGATTCAAAAAAAAAAAGGAAAGGCATCCATACCTTACTTCCTGCCACACCGATGACCTCTGTTTGAGGTGTGAGCCAGTTGTCGGGGGTCCACTGGGGAGGAAGAGGATCGAGCATCACAAAGACTGCTCTCCTCTTGTGGGGTGGGTTTTGCACTGCTCCCACCAAATGATTGCCACCAGGTGGAGGTCTGGTGGTAGCATGGGTTAGGGAGTGACCAGGAAGGGAGAGTGCTGCAGGGCTGCAGCGTGCACACACCTCCATGGGCACATGCTGATGTGCACATCATCATGTGGCAAGGGAGAAAAGAGGATGCTGATGTATGCATCAGCAAGTGGTGAGGGGGCAAAGAGGAAAAATGGAGTTAGCAGACTCCATGAAAGCTCTGCTGCGTGGTCAAGACTAGACAATCCTGGGTAACTCTGGATTGTGCTCCGGGGGTGCAGGGGATGGCCCTACCCTTCCTTCCTTGGCCCCACCACGGGGGGGGGGAATCTGTTGGGGAATCAGTCCAGTAGGAGACTGAGGCAGGGGCAAGTCAGGAATGAATGGAGTCCTCTGAGAGAGGGACCGAAGCCCTGCCTACTAGCTCCTTGGTGGAGAGAAACAGAAGAAAGAAAAGAACAAAACAAAAAGGCACCATGGAGTTTTGCAGGCCCTTTTCCAGTAACCAGAAATGTAAAATGTGTCATATGACTTTGTGATTGTTTCTGTAAGGTACATTCTGTCTGTTCTGTACTTTTAGGACCAATGTTAATTTCTTGGCACTCAGTTCCCTCACTGGTGGTGGCCCAGGTGAAGGTACATCTGGGTTTCTGTGTGGCAGTAGCAATAGAAAGTTGCACAGATCCCTGCTTCATTATCTCAGTGAGCTTTTGTACAAGGGAAGACCAAATGGCTAGGATGAAGAAGTGTGTTCCTACTCCTTCTTCCAATTTGCAGTAGACCGCCACCTCTGGGGTTGGGATAGGCACGATCAGATGTACTAGGACATCCATCATAGAACTTGAGCAGAAAGGATGTTTTTTCCAGATCTAAATCAATCCCCAAACCAGGCCAGGAAAAGGAACACCCCCAACCAGATGGATGCCGATCTCAAGAAATTAGAAGAGTGGTCAAGAATATGACAGTTCAAATTTAAAGCCAAGAAGTGTAAGGTGATGCACATGGGTAAATGTAGCCCAAGAAAGATGTACACACTGAATGGGAATCAATTAGAAGAATCAAAGATGGAATGGGACCTTTGTTACTGATGATCTAAAAGTGTGGAAATAATCGGAAAAAGCAGCACAGAAGGCCAGTGGCATCCTTGGCTGCATAGGTAGAGGGATTACGAGCAGAAAGTGCAAGGTAATCCTCCCTTGTATAGGTCCTTGGTCAGGCTGCACCTGGAATACTGCAGGCAGTTCTGGAAGCCCCACCTTAAAAGAAAGGATATTGACTACTTAGAAAGGGTTCAGAGAAGAGCCACTAAGATGGTGCAGGGTCTGCATCAAGAACAGTATGAAACGAGACTCAGTGAATTAAACTTATACTTTCTAGAGCAAAGAAGAAATAGGGGAGACATGATAGAAACATTGAAATACACAAAGGGAATCAACACAGCCCAGACAGGAAATGTATTCTAGGAAAACAAAACAATGCATACAAGGGGGCACAATCTGTGCCTAGTGGGAGGCAGATTTAGAACCAATACGAGGAAATACTTTTTCACATAGATGGTGATAGAACCATGGAACAGCCTGCCCTCAGATGTGCTAGCATCGAAGACAGTAAGGGAATTCAAACTAACATGGGACAAGCAATGTGGGCACCTGAAGGGGTAATAAAACAGGGAGGGGGTAGAAATTTTTGGACAGACTAGATGGATCTTGCCACCCCCATTTGCCTGCTACTTCTTATGTTCTTATGAACAGTCTTAGATCTGCCATTTTCAGCCATCAGAACTAGTAGATCATTTATAGTAAGGTCTACTCTACACCTGTCTAAAGTTGGATGCATGGCAGTTGTATCTAAAATAGCAGAATATGCATAAAACAAAATGGCACATTCAACAGTTTTTTGTAAACTGAGATTTGTTTGTAGTAGACGCAACTTTTAAAAATGCAGTGATAGGCAACACCATCTGCAGACATATCGCTTGCCATGGTGCACCACCACCTGACATCATTTGCAAAAACTACGTTCAGTTGAATGCAGCTTTTGCAATGTCAGATGACATAAGGCTCCTGCCATGGCATGCCATCACTCAAATTGGCATTGGCTACCACTGTACCAGCAGGGGTCCCTGAAAGCAATTGGTCAGATGTAGGTGTAGGTTCAGCATGCATATTAATCTGCATCTGACCCTTTTAAAAATCTTCCCAGCAGTTTATAGCATCCACACAGTTTTATTTCTAGCATGCTGTATTTAATTTAAATACAGACCCTACCCTCCCTCTGTCTTCTCCCTTCCTCTTCTCTCTCACTGTCTCTCTCTCTCTTTCTTTCTTTCTTTTGCAGGAACACATTGATGAATAATTCTTTATGTTTAATAAATTCAGGAACACAATGATGAAAAATCATCATGGGCTCAAAAGAAGTCATTTTTTTATTTTCCTTAAAAAATGCTTTTACTATTTTAACATTGAATAGCCTAGGCTGTAGCAGCTCTTTGCAGTTTCACTCAATCAGTTCTTGGTGGACATCATATTGTATTTATCATGCTGCCGAAAGGTGGGGGTGCATGTCTGAATTAATGTATTACACAGCACACCAAAAGATCCAGCAGTGCACTGCATAGGCAACAGATGATCAGATTGTCTGCACTCAAATCATTTTGCTTTAATGAAAAAATAATTGGGAGCGAAAGCTGGAAAAAACAGTGAACTACCAACCTGGAGGCAATTTATAATGGCAATGAATGGTTGCACACTGAGAGGTGCCTTAGATTAAATATTAACTACTGAGATGCAGTTTGAAAGAGCAGATTGCATTAAATTAATCTCTCATTATACTATATTCTTCTTGCCTTCTGAAGCAGCACCCTTTTATCTCACTTATGGCCCCACCTCCCAACAACTGGTGATCATCCCAACCACTGTAATCTTCCAGCTGGGAAGGTGGGACAAGCTGTTTGCCATTGTCACAGTAACCATTAACACACTCCATAGCTGGCCACTAGGTGGTACTCATGTGTGCTGGGCAGCCAGTGTCCTCCAACCTGAAACAGTGCACAGAATAAAACAAAAACATCAGTATTTAATTTTGAAGTAGCACTGTAAAGGACTAGAATAAAATCAGTTGCCAAGATTCTAGAACTTGTAACTTAAAGGGAGACTTTCCTTTAGTTCAATGCTATACGTAAGGGATAACACACAGAGTGGTGTGTGGTCATACACCAGTAAAAACATTCCTCGATTACCTATAACCATGCAAAAAGTGTGTATACCTGAGTATGACCACACATCCCAGAGTATGGTATCCCACATATAGCATGGCTCAAATGTTAAATAGGAAAAAAAAGACAAAACAGGACTTAATGCAGTGGTAAGAGATAATTAAAATACTATGCCTGTAGTTCAATGGGCAAGCAACCAGCCACTCCCCTTCCTGAGGTATGTAAGCAGTTCTTCTCAGCCTCTCTCTGAAGCACTTTTTGTTTGCTGGCCTGAGGTTCTGTTGGTTTGTCATCTCGCTTTGGTCCTGCTGAGGCCTTACAACCCCCCCCCCCCAGTTTGTTTGTGCTCTGGACTCCGCTTGGTTTCTGCTGACTGTGTTCATGTGTTTCTCCTGCTTTGGTTTGTATTCGCTGTGCCTCCAGCCACTATGTGGTTCCTCTTCTGCTTGTTTTTTGTTTGTTTCGTTTTCCTGTTTGTACAGTATGTTTGTTTTGTCCTTTCTTTTTGTGGTTTTTCATTGCTTTTGGGTGTGCTGTGTTAACTGCCTACCACCCTCAGTTTCTGCAGTTGTTGTATGTTTTAGCTACATTCCAATTTCTCTGCTGTTGCAATTTCCATCTCATTCACTACACCTGGTCTAGGCTCCTACTGTCAGCTAGCTGCCAATTCCTGTTGCAGCTCTACTCACAGTTTATCCCTGCTAGCTCGCTTCATTATGTATTGGAGTTCAATGTGCTG
This sequence comes from Neoceratodus forsteri, assembly GCA_016271365.2. NCBI lineage: Eukaryota > Metazoa > Chordata > Ceratodontiformes > Ceratodontidae > Neoceratodus > Neoceratodus forsteri. Next base: position 469,096,989 of record CM028129.1, read on the forward strand.
TGCTCCAATTTTCCAGCACTTCCTCAGCCAAAAATATTGCTGTTTGGTCTCATGGTGCTCAGTTTGCATATTGCCCTTTAGGGGATTTACAGCTGCTCAAACATAATACTAGTACTCGGTGGGACTCAAACCTGCGTTTTCTGCAATTTTATATACTTTCTCCATGGAATTCAAACCTGCTTACATGCAATTGTACCAAGCAATTATTGCTGTTGTTTCAGTGCATTGCCTCTCCCTACAATTCCTATGTTTGTTCAGCTTAGCTACTCCTAGAAGCTACACAGTAAATTAATTGCTCCTGGGTGCTACTCAACTACTTTTGTAAAACTGCTTCATTATACTCTGGAGGTCAGCTCAGCAACAGTTGTCACTGTAAACAAGTTTTAAAATTTGCATGTGGGTCATGGCACTTTGTTTTTCCTATGGCGGAGGACTAAGGGGTTAAAGTGGAGAGTCGTGGCCCTTTGTGGTTCAAATAACTCATGTTTGAATACTGTCTTCACCACTAGAATCCTCAGGGTATTTATGTCACCTTTAATTGACTTCCTTAATGGAACTGGTTGGCTTGCCTCCCTGCAAGTCATGCGAATTGCTTCCTCACAGTCCTATGTGCTGGTCTGATCATTGCTTACACTGACCTTGGAGGTTTAGTCTGCTACAGGTATGTGCTTGCTTTAAAACATGTATGACCTACATGAGGGTCTACAGTGCTCACACTTCCTTTAAGCTTTCCTTCCTATTGTGTCTCATCCATAATCAGAGACATGCCAACCACATCAATTATTTACCATGGCTCAGGGCCCATCCTGTAGACAACGGTCTAGATCTGCACCCATGAAGTCCACATCTTGAGTGTGTGAAACTCAGAGCAGGATCCTTCTCATCTAGCCCATAGTGGGAATGTTCTCGCTCCGGGTGGAGCTTTAACCATGCTGGCATATTGGTGGCATCTCTTGATGCAGAATTTAAGACTTCAGCTCCAAAGGGTGGGGTCCTGAGCTCAAAAAGGGTCTCCTTTAGCTACTCGAGCTGCTTCAGCAGCACCATCCCAGCTATTCTCCCTACAACTGCCTCCAGTTTACCTGATTTGTTTTTTAGATTGGCAAGCCAGCTGAGTGCCTCAGCAGCCATTACTCTTCTCCTCCCGCCTTGCAGGAGCCGTGTTGCAAAAAGCTCGCTTGCAACCCTTCACTGCATTTCAGTTAGAGGGATAGAGTGAGAGCCTTCCTCCAAATTGGAACATTTTCCACCCCTTTTAAATGGGTTTCCAAATTGCAGCAGCAGAGCCATCATTAAATAAAATGCCCCAAGCCTGGAGGGAAGGTGACCTAGGCTTTGAATCCCCAGAGATTCCCTCCTCAAAGGTTTTTCTTTTTCCTTGCCCCCGTGCCACTGGTCATAATGCTTAGTTAGTCTTAATCAGTATTCCATAGTTTGCTTAGGTAGATTCCACTATTGGATGGAGTTAGATGGTGTTCCTACTTGCTGTTCCCTCTCTCCTTGAGAAGCCCCCTGCAGTCATCAATGTAATCCATTGCACTTGTGCTATTCTACTTACCTGCCCCGTGCTCTTCTGCTAACCTGTGAATCTCATTTATGTTTCCTTAAAGGTGATAGGAAACTGTTTTTACACCTCTAGATGCCATCCAGTTGTTCTTTTATTGGCTACCCATTATTCTGATATTTTGTGATGTTTTTGTTAAATTAATAATTCTAATTTCATTGCCTTTGTAACTACCTTAAATACCTCTCTACTCAGCAGTTGCTGCTTTCTCTTTTCATACTGGCTGAACATTCTATGACATCAGAAACTCCCATTCCAGGTCAAGCAGATGAATAGCATGGAATGGAAGTTATTGATGTCATAGAATGTTTTAGAAATATGAAAATCAAGAGCATTAGCTGGTGAGGAGAGTGGAACTCTATACAGATTTGAGGGCACCCAAAAGCTAATAATAATAATAATAATAATAATAATAATAATAAAATCTTTATTTAATATAGAGCCCATCCCCACTGCCAGCAACCTTGGTCTACCCTCCAGATTTATTTAATAATGGGCAGAGAGTGTGCAGCCCTAATATGCTTTAGTAATAATAATATGCTTTATTTGTTAAGTGCAATTCTAAAAATCAAAGTGCTGTACATAATTAAAATATCATATAAACAGAACAGCACAGCTTAAAATTATTTACAATACAAATATAAATAAATCAGATAAAATAATCACTAAATACTAAATGCCCACTGAAACAAAAAAGTTTTTAGGCCTGCTTTAAAGCTCTCCACAGTCTCGCACTCCCGAATCTGATGAGGTAGAGAGTTCCACAGGGAAGGGGCACCAAACATAAAAGCCTGGGTCCAAGATGTTTTCAGCCAAACCCTGGCAACCTCTAACAACCCCTCACCAGCTGAACGCAGAGGATGGCCAGGGCTGTAGGGAGTCAGGAGCACTTGCAGATAGCTTGGACCCAGTCCGTGCAGGGCTTTAGAGGTCTGACGTGTGACCTTGAAGGTGATCCTCCACTGTACAGACAGCCAGTGCAGTGCATGCAGCATGGGAGTAATATGATTCGAATGAGAAGTCCCAGTCAACAACCATGCCTCAGTGTTCTGCACCAGCTACAAGTGATGGATATTAACCTCTGGAAGCCCCAGGTGGAGGTAGTTGCAGTAGTCTAAGCTCGAAGTCACAAAGACGTGGATCAGCGTAGGCAGGTCACTGGACGGAACAAGGTGCCTAATTCTGTCAACGTGCCTAAGGTGGTAAAAGGAAGACTTGACAGTTGCCAACACCTGCAAATGCAGTGTCAGCCCATCTTCAAGAACCACCCCCAGATCATGCACCCATTCAGAGGAAGACAACTGGGCACCCTCAAGCCAGAGACCAGAGGGTAACCACACTACCGACCTCTATTCGGCAACCCGGATCCACCACCAACACCTCAGTCTCCTCAGAATTCAATTTTAGCCAGCTGGATTTCATCCAGTCTAGATTTCTGCTAGACAGCTGTTAAACACTGAGGGCTTGAGTCTAGAAAGGAAAATATGCCAGATGCAAGCAACGCCGTTGCAGATATTACGCAACAGCAGCTGTGACATGCGAGTTACGGGCTATTCTAGAACCTGCAAGAATACATCAAATGCAACTGCGTAAGTCACAACACACAAGTTACACCATATAAAAGTGCGCAACATGCAGTGGTGGTCCAACATACACCAGCAGATACGCCACAGCAATGGCAGAAGCAGCAGCCAAAAGACAGAGGAGGAAGAGGAATTTTTGCTATGAGGAGGTTAGATCCCTGTTGGAGCAAATAGACCACCACCATGCACTCCTCATGAGTCGTGGAGGGGATGCCAAGAGGAGGGAGAAATGCAAGAGGGCATGGAACAGGGTGGCACGCAGAGTCAATGCCATCACTGCACAGCGCAGGACAGTACGAGATGTGCAAAAGAAGTGGAATGACCTCAAGCCCCTGGTGAAGCACAAGGTGGTGCACAACAGGCAAAGAGCACAGAGCACAGGGGGTGGACCCCCCCCAGCAGAAGCCACTCAGCAGCATCAAGAGGAGGATAGCAGCACATCTCAGCCAGCAGAGCATCACTGGAGTAACACAGCTGAACATGATCAGACAACGGACGGCCACAAGCAGGGACAAACAACCAGCAATGTATATGTCAGGCCAGACATGGCAACAGCACCGAAGCCAATGGCAAAGATGGGGTGGGTGGGGTGACAATGTGTAGGCAGATGTAATGGTGGGGAGGCATGCCATAGGAATGCAACATGGACACAGCTGGCCACAGAGTGGACCAAGGGAACCAGACAATGGTGGGGGCAGGCCGGGGACAGGCATGTGTGCTGCTGACATGTGCAGCAGTACAAAGGAATGACCCCTGGCCAACTGTGGAGGGGCTGACATGGGCACAAGAAACAGGAGAGGGGGACTGTGCACAGGACTGGGCCGGGCAGCACTGGGTGGTGCTGTGTCCTGCACTGGGTATTGTTGTGGGGGGGCATGGTCAGGTAAGGTCTGGGCTGTACTGGGGGATGCTGTGTCCTGCACTGTATACTGTTGGGGGGGCATGCAGAGGTAAGGCCTGGGTTGCACTAGGGATGCAGTGTCATGCACTGTGTACTGTTAGGGGGACATGCTGAGGCAAGATCTGAGCTGCACTGGGAGATGCTGTGTCCTGCACTGTGTACTGTTGTGGGGGTCCTGCACTGTTTACTGTTGTGGGGGGCATGCTGAGGTAAGGTCTGGGCTGCACTGGGGGATGCTGTGTCCTGCACTGTGTACTGTTGGGGCATGCTGAGGTAAGGCCTGGGCTGCACTGGGGATGCTGTGTCCTGCACTGTGTACTGTTGGGTGGGGCATGCTGAGGTAAGGTCTGGGCTGCACTGGGGGATGCTGTGTCCTGCACTGTGTACTGTTGGGTGGGGCATGCTGAGGTAAGGTCTGGGCTGCACTGGGGGATGCTGTGTCCTGCACTGTGTACTGTTGGGGGGGACATGCTGAGGTAAGGCCTGGGCTGCACTGGGGGATGCTGTGTCCTGCACTGTATACTGTTGGGGGCATGCTGAGGTAAGGTCTGGGCTGCACTGGGGATGCTGTGTCCTGCACTGTGTACTGTTGTGGGGGTCCTGCATGGTGTACTGTTGTGGGGGTTCTGCACTGTGTACTGTTGTGGGGGCCATGCTGAGGTAAGGCCTGGGCTGCACTGGGGGATGATGTGTCCTGCACTGTGTACTGTTGGGGGCATGCTGAGGTAAGGTCTGGGCTGCACTGGGGGATGCTGTGTCCTGCACTGTGTACTGTTGTGGGGGTCCTGCACTGTGTAACATTGTGGGGGAGGCATGCTGAGGTAAGGCCTGGACTGCACTGGGGGATGCTGTGTAGTGTTGAGGGGGCATGCTGAGGTAAGGCTTAGGCTGCACTGGGGGATGCTGTGTAGTGTTGGGGGGCATGCTGAGGTAAGGCCTGGGCTTCACTGGGGATGCTGTGTCCTGCACTGTGTACTGTTTGGGGGGGACATGCTGAGGTATGGCCTGGGCTGCACTGGGGGATGCTATGACATGCACTGTGTGCTGGGGGGAGGGCTGTGCACAGGCATGGGCTGGGCAGTAGGGAGGGGGCATGGGTCATTGTCCCAGTGCCTGCAGAGTGTGGGCGAGGGCCACAGGGGCCATGCATGGCTGGCAGGAACAATGCAGTCACCCAGGGCTGCAGGCCTCTGCCATGCAGTGTTGCCCATGGGCATGGCCCTGCTCAGTGCCCCTGTGCAATGGGGAGCCATACAGGGTGGCCGTGTGACAGCTTGAGTTCCTGCACCAGGAAGGATGGCACAGCAAGGGCAGCAATGTTGGGGGTCCACACAATCAGTGCAGGATGCATGTACAGTGGTGGTATACATGAGGTGGGACAGCACAGAATTGCAGTGGTTGCATGCCAGAGTACAACGCCGAGGCAGACCTGTGAGGGCAACACTGATCAGGCAGATGAGGGAACACTGTGATACAGAGACACACTAACACATTTCCCATCCAACAGGTGCAGTGGCAGCTGGTGCAGATGGCCCCAGCAGAGCCAGAAGGTAGGTGCAGCAGCAGCAACAGGGCCAGGATGGTGCCGGCATGGCCCACGCCACTGGTATGGTGTCGGACGACGGCGGCTGCTCAATGGATGCTGGAGCAGCCCTGCCGCCAGTACACCTGTGGCAAAAACACCAGAGCTGATGTCAGAGCCTGAGGGTAGTGGGGATGGTGACAGTCCCATGGTAGAGGAGGCGGTGGACAGCAGTGAGGAGGATGCAGCTGGACTGCCACGGGAGCAGCAGGGGACTGCTGAGGACACCACCAGCAGTGCTGCCACATCTGTGGAGGCAGTGTAGAAGCATGTGGTCGAGTGGGAGGTGTCAGACCAAGACCAGCCAGCAGCTGAGGACACTGCCGTATCACTGCTCAGCCCACTGAGTGCCCGTGGACTGGAGGACGAGTTGGATAAGGCCATCCGGGTGCTGCAGGACCAGCTTCCCCCACTAGCCTGCATTGGGGACTACTGCCAGTTGGTGCTGGCTGGCCAGGGGGATTGCAGGCAGGAGCTGGGGAACATACAGCAGGGCATGCAGGAGCACCTCACCTGTATGGAGCTGCAGCTATCCAGCATTGCTGGCAGTCTGCAGGCATTCACTAGGGACACATCGGCATGTATGGCTGGCCTTGGGGATGCCATACAGGGCATCCTGCACTGTGCCTAATGCCAGTCAGTCATCATGAACTGCCTCAGCACAGGCCTGGAGAACATGCTGGCAAACCAGCAGTGCCAGGATACAGCCATAGCCATGGCCATGCAGGCCATAGTGCGTGCACTGCAGCCGCTGCACCACCTGCAAGGCCTGGCCCAGCGGATGGCACCCTGGCCACCGCTCAATCCAGCACTCAGATACAGCCACCGGAGCCAGTGGAATCCCCTTCCCCACCTCCGGCCCAAACGTCAGTATCTACCCACCTGCCAGTCATGCTGCCAGAGCTGCATGCCCAGCCAGGCACCACCCACACTGACCCAGGCACAGGACAGTGCCAAGATGTGACTGTGGTGGTGCACACAGGTATGCCGGCAACACAGGCACAGGCTGGGCCGATCCCCTCACACAGTTCCACAGGACCAGGAACAGGCACAGGGCGCACGCGGGGGGGGGGGCAGGCACAATGAGGAGGGTGCTCTGCAGGCTGTACAGGGCCCAAGGCATTCAGCACATGATGGAGGAACACACCGTGCAGCCCCAGCATGGCCACTGCCACACGTGGCACAGAGGCAAGTAGGCTTGCATGGGTGGAGGCACAGAAGCCCACCTGTGGGGGTACATGCAGGCCCACAGGGTACAATGCCAGGGGTGGTCCTCAAAGGCACAGCACAGCCCGCCAGACCGGCAGGGTCCTCTACAGCCCAGCACCCGGCACTGGAGGGGTCGGTGCGAGGACGGCATGCACGTGGCAGATGGCTGTGAGATGCCCAGACGACCTGTGCAGTAGGGGAAGTGTTGGGTGTGGTTGCAATGGGGTGTGGGGCCATATGTATGGCAGGGGGCACATGTCTATCAGGGGGCACCAGGTGTTCACAAGGGTGTGTGTGTGTGTGTGTGTGTGTGTGTGTGTGTGTGTATGTGTATATGCAAGACTGTGTGCATGGGTGTGTGTAGGGTCACATGTGATGGGTTGAACCGGGGAGCTCTGCGCATTGGGCACATGTGTGTATAGAGCACAGTGTCAATAAACCTTTTTGCACCTCATCACTACAGTGTGTTGTTCTTTTGTCATCATTGCATTGGTAGGGCCTTACTGGAAACATGTTGGGCAGGGCGTAACACCCAATAGCAACAATGCCCTGCATGGGTCACTGCCGGTGGGCATCTGCCTGCCATTGACCACCACAGGGCACGTGCATGCACACACACACACACACAGGCCTGCAGGCACAGGTGCCACACATGCACAGGCACCCACACCCATTCCACAGCTCTGGTGCGTCCGCAGGGGGCACACACAAATGCGTGGAACAAGCAGGCCACATCTCCACATCGTAGATACCATGCCACACATCGCTATTGCAGATCACAATTTCCACCACACATGCTGCATATGCGCATGTGCGATGTGCGACATGTGATGCACGTGTGAAATGCATGTGTGGCACGTACCGTTGCAAGTCGAAAGGTCCAGGCACCGTGTAGTGGTACAGGGGCTGCAGACCTGGGTGTAGGTGAGAGCTGGACCAGAACAGTGCTACCCAGACCAGGACAGGGACAGACAATCAGCAGACTGGTGAGTACTGTGCCACAGCAGCCCATCCCTTACATACCCCTACTCCATCTGTTACTGCCCTGAGGGACAGGGACAGGCATGCATACCTCTCAGTCTTTTGTCTCCCATATGTTGTACAGTGCCTGTCACAATGTGGGACTCATGGGCAGCATGTGGAACACTGCAACAAACAGTAAGTAGATGCTCAGAACACTGGTGAACTGTTGCATTAATAGTCCAGGGTGTAGGCAGGCATACTCACTGTACACATATTTGTACAGTGTTGTTGAGTGCCTGTCATAAACCATATGTTATTCCAGTAACAGTGCCATTCTAATCTATGGTAAATGGGTTAATGTAAGCCACTGAGGAGTGTCTCTGTTTAAACTGTTGTTCAGGAGACAGATACATGTAAATCCTATTTAGAGTAGAGGAATCATCCGACAACAATCAGACTTGTTTGGAAGGGGCTACCATTTGGAGAGGATGTGTACATTTACTAAGGGGGAGATGTAACTGTTGGAGATCGCATGTACATAACAGAAATATCTGGCTACACCCCTGTTTATGTTCAGAATGTCTGTCACAAAGTGACTGAAATAGTGGCATGCAACATGTAAAAGGGGGGGGCTGCTCACGTATGTTGACTATGACTGTGGAACAGGTCCTCGCAATGTGTCACAGGAAGCCTCTGTGAGGTACAACAGGGAATGTTCCATGTACTGTGGCATGGGTGAGAGGTGTGCAGGCATGACCCTCCCAAAGGTGGACAGTCAGGGGATCCGATACGATATGTGCAATGGCTGTGGTCAGTACCAGGGACTGTGCTGTGGGAGGGTGCCCAGGGATATGGGGGACATGGTATGGCCACACACCACTGTATGGCAGGTGATCTACTGGGCATGCCATATGTGTGTGGTAACATGTTGCCTGTGTAGTCCATCACTCACCCATGCGGTTGGGCCAGGCGAGACTGCCCTCATGCCTGCAGTGGGGGTGGACATCCTATGGATGTGTCCTTGGCTGAATGGCACCGACAGCCCCCCTCCCACTTGTGGGGACTATGTGGGACAGTGACCCTCAGGTTGGGGGTTTCTACCCCACGCAGTGGGGCACATGTTCAGACCGCTGTGGCCCCCATTGTGGTGTGATGTGCACCGTGTACTGCGGTATTGGGTGTGTAGCTTACATGGCATCCGGCCAGTGGCCTGCAGGAATTGCATGGTGGCTGTGTAAGTGGCACACTGCCCATGTGGGGCAGCTGTGGCCCAGGGCTCAGGGGTGAGGTGGGAATGCCCCCTTGCTGGGGGCGCCTGAGGGGTACACCCCCAGACCTCTGAGCCTCTCAGCGGTACTGTCGATGGCATAGGCCAGCATACCTGTGTGGCACAGGCCCAGGCCACACCCATCAATGGCCCCTGCAGTACAGGGCAGTGCCTGCTGTGGTTGCGGCCACCCATGCGGCCCATATTTGCTACACGCAGCTGCCATGGCTGGGTGGGGTTGGGACCCACACCGCCATGCAAGCACTGGGCATGGCTGTGTAGGCCACAACAGAGTACTGCAGTGCACACCCAGTGGCATGGTGTATGCAGGCCCTGGCACAGTTGACACCAGTCTGGCGGCTCAGACCACAGTGTCGGCTGCCCTGGACCTGGGATGTGCTGTGGGAGGGTGGGGGCTTGGGCCTGTCTGTGTGGCATGACCCCCACTGTGCACAGTACATGGTCCACCATGGGTACGCCCCTCACAGTGGGCACCAGGGAGGGTTGTACCTGCATAGGTCAGTATTGTGTTAGCGGTGGCCACTATTGACTGCCATGGTGGGTGGCATGCAGGTGTACCATCATGCCTCCGGTGTGTGGGCACGGGATGCAGGCAGGGTTCGGCATCCACTGCAGGTGCGGCAGTGCCCAGCAGCACACACACCCTGGTGGCCATTGCTGCCACACCATGGTGGCATACTGTACTACAGGGTCACATGGGCATTTCACAGACTGGAAGGTATGTGTGGTACAGTAGTCTGGTGGTGTCGGCATAGATGTACGGGCAGTGTGCCAGCAGGCACACCATGGGTGCACAGTGTGGCAGGGACCAGTTACAGGATGCCATGCTGGGTTGCCAACACGGCGCCCGTACCGGACCTCACAGGCAGTGCCTTGACCCTGTCACACTGTCACTGTGCTGCTGCAACAGGGATGAATGTCTGTTTGGTGGGGGTGTGTCAATGCAGTGGTGGGCTGGCCCACATGCTGGCCTGTGTGCCATATCCAGTCATGCTGCTATGGCCAGCCTTGTGGCTCCATCCATGCCTGTGTGCAGAATGTGGCGACCCATGTCCCAGCTGTCCTGTATGGAACGGGTTGGGTGCTGCCAGACGTTACCTCCGACAGTGCGAGGGGGGGCCTACACAATTCATTGCCTGTGCCAGAAACACAGGTGCACAGCTGCCTCCCAGCTGGCTGTGTACCACTGTCCTTTACCACACCCATCATGTGAGGCCCGTCGGGTACGCACCTGCCACAGCCACCCTGTGCAGGGTCGGTCACAGCGGGGTGTCTTGGGGGCCATCCTGGGCCATGTGCGGGTACATTCCTGTGGGTTGGCACCAGTGTGGGGGGTTGCAACACCCACAGGCAGCAGGCCATGGAGGCACTTACAGCTGTGTACTAACCCATGTCCTTTCCCTCCTTAGCTCTACGGCGGACACATACCAGTCTTCGGTGAGTATCTGACATTGCTCAATGCGCACATTCCTGATGCCTGTACAGCATTGTGTACCTGACATTGTTGCTCTCTGGCCCCTGTGTAAGCATCAGCACCACCGCACAGGTCCAGGTAGGTACACACTGCTGCATCACAGCTGCTCTGGGGTTCACCGACTATGCCACAGGCTCATGTTGCTCTGCTCTTTCTCCATCCAGGTGTGCTCCAGAACTGGCAGTGCCACCCATTCTGGACACCACAGTGCACGATGCAGGTAAGGAACTGTCATTCCCCATGCTGGCACCCACAGCTGCCATTGTGTCTGCCACTTGGGCACCTGGTGGTTGTGGCCGCATGCAGCTCCACGTGGGGGGTGGTGGTGCGGATGTATGGCAGGGATGCATGTGGTGCTCCATGCCCACACCATGCAGGGTTGGCTCATGACATGCCTCTGCAGGGTACTGGTGCCGTGTTGGTGCACTGTGGTCACTGTGTGCAGCACTGTGTGCCTGGCCCCTGCATGGCACAGCTCGGCCTTTATACACCTCAAGTTGTACATGGCATTGGCACAGGTGACCCACCTGGGGTGGTGGGCCACAGTTGCAAACTTGTGGCCCAGCACTGACCCATGGCCCACTGCCGGTGTCCAGTTTTGTGCATGGTGGATGGGGGTGGTCTGCACAGCCTTAGTGACATTCTGTAGTGATGCATGTGCCATTTCTTCCCCTGTTACAGGTGTCACGCAGATGACCAGCCAGTATGTCATCCAGGTCATCCCTGAGCCTGAGTGGGCGTGCCCTGAACTTTACCCCACATAATACAGCGCTGCTGGTGAACTACGTTCATCAGTGGGGTAGGACTCTGCTGCCACCTGGGAGCTGGAGGAGCAGTGCTGCAGAGTGGGAGTGGGCATGGTTAGCCATCTGTACCCACATGGCAGAGACGACGGGGATACGCCAGACCATCTGCCAGCTGACCCAACGCTGGCAGGACCTGACGCGGAGGGTGGCTGGGATCCTGCAGTGGATGCTGCACATGGCCTGCCACAAGGACACGGACATGTGGTCTGGGTACGACCCTGATGTTGGCATGTATACCTACAGCTGTTCATCTGTTGCAGCACTGCTGGTGTGGAGGCCATGGCTCATGGTGCCTCCAACACACTCACCTGTACCTTCACCCCACAGGTTCCACTGGTATGACCCATGGCATGCAGAAGGACTGCATCACCAGCTTCAGGCAGGAGGTGCTTCACTGGCAGTCCGGTAAGTACATTCCTTGGTCCCCTTGGGCCGTGGCCATGACTGGCGGCCACATTGTGGCTCATGCTGCACCCTCACATAGCTTGCCTATGTGTGTGTGCCCACCTGTCTGGACTCAGCACTGACTGCATCCTATACATCCCTACAGGTGTCCATAGCAGGCTGCCACAGTGGCAGAGGGTCCTGCTGTGGGCTATGGCTGACATCAAGACCTGCGATGCGGAGGAGTACTGGCTGCATGCCCAGCGCAGGCAGTGGAGGGCCAGGGGGCTACCACCAACCTCCTCCTCCACCTGTCCTCTTCAGTGGTGGTATCCGAAGGAGACCCGGCACCATTGAACACACAGCCAGACCAGGGGGGACCCCACTGATGGTGGGAAACATGCGCCGGAACAGCCACAGCCACACAGCCTGGATGCAGAGTGTGCAGTCACAGCCGATGGGGACAGGGACATGGCTGCACCACCTACTGGATCTGCTGCTGTGGATGTCACAGCAAAGATGGGCAAGGATGCCCCACCACCAGATGCTGTGTTATGCACTGCTATCTCTGCAGAAGGGGACACTGGACCATGGCAGGAGGTGGCCATGCCGGTGTTGCAGCAGGGGGAGGCATTGTCTGTTGAGGCTGAGTGACCCACCACTGATCCTGTGCAGGGTGGGGGCCTGGACCAGAAGTGCCTTGTGGAACTGGTGATGGCCATGCTGCAGGACATTGGGCACCTCCATGGGTTGGAGGGCACCCTCCTCAACGAGCTCCGGCAGAGCTAGATCCCATGTGTCAGCTACTGCTGGACATTGGTGGGGCTTTCTGTGTGGGTGAGCTTGTTTATAGGGGTGGTTGGTTTTGGTGAGTCTGTACATATGGGTGATGTGGGTGGTCATTGGGTGGGTCTGCATTTTGCTGTTTGTTTTGTGGGTGGGATCATGTTTGGTTTTTGGGCCTGTGTTGGGTTGTACGTGGGTGCAGGTTGGTGTTCGGTTTGTTGTGGGTGGCTGTTTGGGTTTGGGTTTACTGTCATGTTACTGTTTGTTGATGTTGCCTGTTTTATATCCCCATCCTTCTTCCATCATTTCCCTTTATCCCTGTCCCGTTTTGTACATTAAACCTTTTGCCATACACACTGTCTCTGTGTCCGTTCCTGGTATGCTTGGCTGTGTGTGTGTATGTTTGCGTGTGTGTGTGTGTGTGTCTGTCTGTCTGTTGCTATGCACAGGGGTGCACACTGGTGTTGGTGCCTGCTGTCCCCAGTGTTCCCTCCCTATGCATCAGGTTGGTGTGCCATTTGTGCTGCTCATAGCATGGGCCACTGTCCACAGGCCACATCTGCATGGTGTCCTGTGTGCTGCAGGTCACCATGTGTGCTATGGTGTCCCTGCCAACTCACAATGTACCTCCCAGCTGTGTGGTGGCACGGTGCCTGTGCTGCATCTTTCTGCCTCGGGTGCCATTGTTCCCTGCAGGTGGCACCACTGGCACGCACATTGGTGTGTCTCACCACCATCTGTCCACTGGTCTGTGCCACCCGATGTTGTGTCCCTGCCGTGGTTACACTGTTTACATGTATCAGTGGCCATGGCAGGGGCATTGTGCTTGGTGGCACCATTGTCCCTGCATTATGCCTGTGGCCTCTGTGCACTCATTGTACCCTGTGCCACACTTCCCCATGTGCCTGCCTTCCTCGGACACCCTCTCTTATGTAACATGGTGTGTTGCTGTGTGTCCGGCCTGTCTGTCCCTGCTCCTTTCTATACTGTGTATGTTACACCTGCTCCCACCTGGTTCATGTTGCACCGGCTGGTCTTGGTGTAAGCTGTGGCACTGCTGCTTCTAGAATCCCACTCTGGCATTTCTCTTCCATTTTCTTGGTGTATGTTCAGTTGCGCATTTGCGTACCCAAGGGTTTGTTGCAACTGCAGCGTAAGTTGCCATTGGCATACTGCATTGCGTCAATGTGCATTTCGCAATGAAGAATTGCATTTGGCATATTTGCTGGATGTATTTGTGACTTGTGCCATTCCCATTGGTACATCTGCATTGCACATTGGCATATGCTTTCTAGAATTGGGCCTCGAGACTGCACTATTCTGGTTGGGTGCAAAAGGCAGATAGAGCTGTGTATCATCAGCATAGCAGTGAAACCTCAGCCCATATCATCTTACAATGTCTCCAAGGGGCAGCATGTACACTGCCAGCAACATAGGGGACAGCACTGAGCCCTGAGGGATCCCACATGGCAGAGAGAATGGATCAGAAGAAAAAACCCAGGACACCACCCTCTGAGATCAGCTTGTGAGGAGAAACTGAAACCATCTGAGGACTGGACCAGCCAGGCCACAGATAACCCTCAGGTGCTCGAGCAGTTCCCCATGGTCCACAGTGTCAAATGCTGAAGAGAGATCAAGGAGCACCAAGATGGAGTAGCGCTTCTGATCTCTCGCCATCAGAAGATCATTGAGCACTCAAACCAGAGCGGTCTCGGTACTATGTCTTTTCTGGAAACCAGACTGGAGAGGATCATAGACATTGTGGATGGTAAGATGGTTCTCCAGTTGCAGCGCAACTACTTTCTCAATCACCTTCACAACAAATGGGAGGTTAGAGATAGGCCCGTAGTTAGCACCACCCTCTCTGTCTTTAACAAAATTGGCAGTGTGTGTCCAACAGCACCACCAGTACCCCCTCACACACAATCTTTAGCAAGACCAGTGTTGGTTGCCTGACCCCATCATTGGCATCCCCACTTGCCCACCTAATCTTTAACAAGACTAGTGTCAATATCCAACCACACCACCAGTACCCCCTCTTTCTCATAAAGTCTTTAATAAAACTGGTGCTAGGTACCCACCACTGCTACCATTCCAACATCTTGTCTGATCTTTAAGAAGACCTGCAATGGGTGCCTAACGCTGCTGCCAGTACCCACCACTTCAGTTTTACTTCCTGCCTGAGTTGAGGATGGTGCAAAAGACTACAGCTCATTACACGCTCTCTGTCTTGTGGAGTAAGACAGAGAAGCAGGAAGACATAGCTTTGAAATCATTTTTAAAAGGTATGCCATCTATACCTTCCATATTTGTCTCCTTTCTGGTCTGCTTATTGACAGCTGATAGTTGTACGGTTTCTCCCGGTGTTATTCTCTCTTTGCAGCAGGAGGAAGGCCCACTCATAGGTGGAAACCAGGGGTTCTTCCAAGGTGGAGCGGGATTGAAGTAAGGAAGGAAGGCCATTTGGGACAGCCTGAAGACACTGCGGTGCGGGGCTGTCTTTGCCACACAGGAGAACTGCACCATCAACAAAAAAACGACATCATCTGCCTACAACACCCACTTTACAAGGGATATTTTTTTATTTTTATTGTACTAGTCACTACGCTTTTTAAAGTGATTTTGAAAAGAAGTTTTGGTGCTGTGTTGATAGCAGAAAGTATACCAAAATTTCCCTAAGCAAAACTTCTAATTGTGCTATTAAATCCCACATGTCTTGTAGATACACCAATAAGATTCAGTCTCAGCCAGTTTATGCATATGTAAAGCATTTTTATTTAGCTTTACTGAGTTCATCCTGTTTTGCCCTACAATAAGTTTAAAAAACATTTTTCTCTTTCCTTTTGGTGCCTTATGCTAATTAAGACACATTGATCAGTGATTAAATGCACATGTGCAGTGGTCAGCCAGCAGAAGCCGTTTGATCTGCTACGCGCAACGAGCTCTTGCACAGCACAGAGAGCAAACTTCTATTTTACAATATATCTGCCAGAATATCCTAGTAAAAAAATTAAAGAGCTGGGACATTACCAGCACTGTGCTTTTATCTTGGAACTCAATCAAATGGATGGTTTTAGCCTTGTGATTTGCACTTCTCAAATTTTTACTCTGAAGCAGAAGCATCCACTGACGGTGAGTACTTCACAGTGGCTGACTACTTTTGGCTTCTACTTTGCTTCTACCTGAATTAATATTTATTATACAATGGTAAGAAAAAATTCTGGACTCTGATTGGTCAGTCTTGGACTGGACCCGTGATGTTATCCCAGCATAACATCACGGGTGTGATGTTATCCTGCATAATATCACAGGTCTAGTCTCAGCCTCACTGTGAACCTGCAGATGAGCATTTTATGGAGCATTTCATTGATTGTTTAATCTCTTAAAAAACCAAAATATTTTTCCACATAAAAACATCTTTAAATTTTTTTTTTATTCTGTATAATGCTGCTCCCACTCTTTGGAACTCTCTACCAGGCCGGTTACGGGAATGCACCTCCGTGGAGATATTTAAAAAAGAATTTAAAACTTTTTTATGGAAAATGGCCTTTGTGGAGAATTAGGTTAGGTGGAATTTGACTTGATTTTACTGTAATTTATTATGTTCTTATGATGTATTTTATGATGTGTTTTTATATGTTTTTATGTTCGTATGGATATTTGAATTTATGTGATTAATTTGGTGAAGAAGGGTTCCATGTGTTCAGCGCTTTGATATTTTGAAAGGCGCTATATAAATAAAATTATTATTATTATAACAATGAGCCATTGTATAATAGGAATAATGCACTCCAGGGTGTGTGTCGTGCTGGGATAATGTCACTTCTGGGGTGATTAGTTGCACTCGGCCTGGCCTCATGCCTAATCACCCCAGGCGTGACTATCCAACACATTCATGCATTATTCCTTTATTTGATAACAGAGTTAGTGACAATAAGTAAGTGACCTCTGATTTTAAACTTACATGTTAGAATATATAAATACTTTTCTTTTCTCTCTCTTTTTCCACTAATATCTGGTTTTATATTGGCTTTAAACTTAATGCCTAGTATATTTTATGCATAGTGATTATGTAAAAATGTTTTAGCATCAATAAAATACTCTGGAGTAAATGATATAGCTAGTCGTAGGATAGATACACAGATACTTAGTGAAGGTCAGACTCTTAACATATCTTCTCTTTTCGACATAGTGGGTAGAGATCTGCACCATTTTGGGGCCACTTTTGTGAAACAAGAGCTGCTGGCACAGGAGATAACGGGACCCTCTATTTTCATACAGAACTCTTCAGCTTTTAATCTGATCAAGCAGTGGATAAGTACTGTTGACTTTTTTCCCTGTGTGGTCTTACTGACGTTTACAAGATCTCGAGTGCTGAAAAAGTTTGCACTGAAAAAAGATCCCACCTGAAATGTGATTGATCTCACAAAGCCTGTTGAAGGCTGATGAAGGTTGTGGGCTCTTTCCTGAGCCTTTGTGGGTACTTACTATAATTGCAGGAGTTGATTCAGGGACTTTTTATCATTGTGTGTGCTACATAAGCAATAAGGCATGAAGGGGTGTGTGTAAACCATATTTAACAGCACGGCCAGGGGTGCAGTAAGACACAAGGCCAAAGGCCGAGTGACTTCAGCTGCTGGCTGTGCTGTAAGATATGGTTTACACACACCCCTGAGTGTCTTATTGCTCTTATAAAATTGACACCTTTTTTTTTTCTTTTGACTGTTGGGAAAAGCATATTTATATGTTGAAAAAAATAGATTTACTTCTGTGCATTTGTGATAAAATAGTCCTTCCGCCCACTGCAAGTGATGTCATTGATGATGTCATTGTATTATTGCCTACTTTCTTCTTCCTTTTTTTTTTTCTGTTGTTCTCCACATTCAAGGTATGGCATGTTTGTCATGGAATGTTTACCATGGAATACACAAATTCAAAATTCTGCTCAGTTTCACTGGCAGAATGTTTTCTCTCCCAACACACTGTACACACAGACAACAAAGGCCTTTGTTACAGTCAGAGACTCAGTTATCTCACTGTCAGGGCAAGAAGGAGGGTAATTTCCCTGATAAGACAGTAAAGATAGAAGGGGGATTTTTCACTGTCAGCAAAGAAACAGTTGTAGTGAAAACTATAAACAATATTTATGGGACTGGATTCACAAAGCTTTCTGAAGGTGCAAAACCTTTCCTAAGTCCCCAAAACTGCCATAGCTATGGAAAAAAAAACGGAAGATTGTGCTGAGTGCTATTCACAAAAACCTCTGCAGCTGTGGAAAAAAACACTACAGACTGTGGAAAGAAATGCAGCTGCTGAAGTCCCTGACGAAAAAAGGGTAATGGATAAGTAAGGCACAGCCCCTCAAAGGCTATTCTCAGCCAGTTTTTTTTCTGTAGTTGTGGAAAAATTGTTACACACATTGGAGTGAGGTGTAACTCTCCCTCAGCAAACTGCAGTAGTGCCCCAACAATTGAAATCAATTATGGTGGCGGCGAGGCACAGGTGATAGCATCCCAGTGGGTATAGCAATGGCTGATGTTACAGCAACAATAGCACACATTACCATGATATGGCAACAGACAACAACCACCAGACCCACTGCAGTCCATGACAGAGCCCCACAGACAGTAGAGCCTGACCAGCCTGCAGTGAGTGCTAACCCTGCAGGCAACAGGAACACCCCAGGGAGGGACTGCCACCAGTGACAGTCGGCA
Source organism: Neoceratodus forsteri (assembly GCA_016271365.2). Taxonomy (NCBI): domain Eukaryota; kingdom Metazoa; phylum Chordata; order Ceratodontiformes; family Ceratodontidae; genus Neoceratodus; species Neoceratodus forsteri. The sequence goes on from CM028129.1 coordinate 469,115,243, forward strand.
CTGTGGTGGCATGGTAGTGCTGGTACCTGTGGTGCTGCAGTAGTCCCAGTTGGGGAACTGATTGCTGGTCTGTGTATGTGTGCTTACAGCTACATGCTATGGCATACTATGTTGGACTGCTGCTGCAGCTAATTGGGGCCACTACTGTTGTTGCTCCTCAGCCATTTCCACAGCTGCAGATCCACAGTCACAGCTGTGCAGCACTTGTTCAATTTCCACAGCTGCTAACTTATAGCACCTGCGGCACTTTTTGTGGAAGTCCGCTGCTGCGCTGGTTTTCTTTGTATACCACACAACTGCATTTCCACAGTGCTGCAGACCTTTTTCTCACAGCTGCGGGATTCTTGGCTTTCTTTGAGAATCCTGCCCATTGTTTCTGATTTGTTTATGTATGTAAGGAGAGTGTGATAATCAGGGAAACAGCATTTAATTCATTTGTTTTATTTTTTATTTAAGGTTTTTTTTTTTTTTAAGGCCCAGGTGAAGTTTATTTTACAGTGTAAAGATAGCAGTCATGTTCATGGTGGGAGATTACTTCGGGCAATAGGGGTCTAACGGAAAAGCTTGTGTTCCAAATGGCCATTGATCTGTGTTTCAGACTCTTCACTGCTGAGCAGTCCTTTTTTTTAACCATGTGTAAACCATATTTTACACATAAATAAGAGCCAATCAGATTACTGGATTTTACCCTGCCATTTTATAAATCAAAATTGGCCATCTTGTAGCTATATCTACTGCGTGCCAGGTTCAACAGCTTTAACTTCTTTTCTTCACTGTTTTCTACTCTACTTAAAAGCTACTGGATCATAGTGCTCACTAGAAAACAAGCTATGGAAGCAGATATTGACTTGTTAATTTGCACTACCTTAGGTCAATCACAAATGGGTATATAGAAAGGGGCATAGGACAGAATCTCCTTGAATCATGTTCTAATACTATGCCAAAAATAAAATCAAAAAAGAAGTCTAACAAAAATGCTGCTTCTCAAAAAGCTGTAAAGCAGTCTACTAAACTACACACCCATAAAAAGAATACTATAAATAATATGCAACAAAGTGATAAAGGGATACAAACTAAAATTAGGGATCACTCTGTTCCACTGAATGCACAAAATAATAGTTGTGATGTAATAGTTATAACTGAAACACAAACTGATCCAATAAGTATAAAATAAGAAACTAAACAAACCTGGGAATGGACTAGATCATCCACTTCCCCAAAGATATTTGATGCTAGTTCTATTTCTACTCCATTTTGCTACAAAGCTCAAACAAGTCTAGAAACTAATAAAGATACTTTGAACAAGAGCAGTACAGGTAATACCACTGGTAAAGAGGCCTAACTTTAATCTAACTGACTCACTTTCTAATTATTCCTAACTTCCCTTGATTTCTCCCTTGATTACTTTAATGATTCCAACCAAAAGCATATTTGGCAAACAGACTTGAAAAATATTGCTAAGGACTTGTAAGAAACTATTATTGAATTAAAGCAAATTAACATTCTGGATGAGAAACCAGGTCCTAGTGTCCCATTTTTGAAACAGTCTAGTGTAAATGGCCATTTTTTAAGTGATTCTATATCTTCCTATCTGTTTGGTCTTAGTGAAGATCTTAAAAAATTCTTGTATGATCCTTACGCAGCCCTTTTGATGATCCTGGAGCAAGTAAATAATCTTAAATGTGAGCTCGATACTCTGAAAGAGAACACTGCTCTGAATGGCTACAGATTAGATGATATCTTGCTGAAATTAAGGAAACTTATTCCACAAGAGGGCTCTCCTTCTTTTCCGTTAGTAGACTCAATAAATAACCACCCTGATTTTTCCTCTATCTGCATTCCCAACACACCGATTAAACGTGCTGTTGACACAAAACAAGGCAAAAAGATGGGAAGAAGTAATAGGAAAAAAAGGGGTTGAAAGAAGGGAAACTTAAGAAACAACTAAGAAAAAGACTGGTCATGTTAAGGTACCAGAACGGTCTCTGTTACCTGCCCATAGAATACAACAGATTAATACAGAACAGTCAGACAGCACTGCATCACAGCTTTTCACTCTGCAGGAGTTTCCTGACAAACCCCAGAATTACAATATTACACAAGCAGCTCCCAACTGGAAGCCATTACTGAACAGCTTACTAGGTTTGATTCTTATCTAATAACTTTCAGAGAAGAATGGATCAGCTGGAGTAAAGTTAATCAAGCTGAGTGTTGTAATCCAATCTGAAATGTGAACCATATTCAGCAAGTAAACCCTGTCACAACAGCTGCAGAACTTCTGGCTCAAAATAGTGATAGAGATAAGGTTGATACTCTAGATTGTGCTATCTTATGTCTTTATGATTTTCATATTCCAGAAACTATTTTTTATAGCCCCTACCAAGGATAAGATTGTGAACCTTCTGAGGGCAGCTACATGGGCTGCTATAAACTTTACAGATGCGGTGCAAATCTAGAAGGATCAGAATACAAATGGAATTGATTGTGTATATATTTTTTGTTCAGTACCAAGAGTCACAAACCAGGTCTGGATTAATAATGAGGGGCTAAAGAGACATGGATGCACTATAGAGTATATCAGTAGGGAACTAGTAAATAGCTCCCTATCTAGGAACAAAAACAATTAAGTATTTTTGGACTCATATCCATTCCAAAAGAAACACCAGCTAAGATTAAAAATGTTTTATTCAATGTTTTTGTACATGCACTTAAAATACCAGCAGCTTATTTAGTAATATGGGTTGTGTTCCACTGGTAAAATGACAACAACACAGGACAAGTAGACTGCACGATCCAGGGCACAGAAATAGCAGATTTAATATTAGATAAAGCCTCAGTTTTGGGCAAGGTAGGTGTCCACATATTAGACAGTGCAATCTTGGACAACAAATACATTTTCTATCTATGGTTTAAAATGTACTACACATGAGAATAATTAAAAGTTAAAATCAACTGTTCAGAATTTGCTAGAGCAACTTTTAAACTTTCTGCCAAGAAATAGCTAGCCATTACTGTGCACAGACTGGACTTTGACCCAGACTGTGATCAAATTCATGTTACAACAACTTTCCAAAACTTGGACAATAAAATAATGGAAAACATAGGACTACTTGATGCACTCAGCCTTTATGTTGTTCCACTGTGCCCTGATATTAAGAACTCAATTCAAGAAAAGGTCAAAACATATGGTAGCAACCTAACTGATACTAAAAACAAGAGAGACCTGTCAGTTGAACACAAGGACAATTTCATTTACAACATTACTGTCTCAAATACAATGAAGTTCTTGCCGGGCATGATAATTGACTGTGGGAAGAAAAACCTTCCCCAAAAGATCTGATGGAAATATTACTTCTAACTTGGAATATTGCAGGGCTAATAACCACATTTGCAGACAGTGAATGGTTGGAATTTATGAATAAATTATCAATAATTTGTCTACAGGAATCATGGCACTTTATAGATATTGATGTTACCTACAATGGTTATATAACCCACCATGTCCCCAGTAAAAGAATCGCAAAAAACGGTAGATATGCAGGGGGCTTAGTAGTATGGGTCAAGATTGATAAACTTATTAAAGTAGACCTGCTGACCTCAAATTCTAATTTTATAGCTGTACTGGTTCAAATCAGAGAAAACAACTTTGTCTTATTAAGTCATATAACCTCCATCAAATTCTAAATATTATTATGATGGAATCTGGGATGTGTTAGAAGATACTATACACAAGAGTTGGGTTATAACAGCTTGTGACAACAACCTATTGTGTGGGGACCTAAATGCAAGGACAGGTCTTTTCGATGGTTATGCAGATAATACCTTTCACAATTATTGCCACAAGGATGTTTTTAAATTCCCCAGATTGTCAAAGGTCAATAAAGCTGGTGTTAGACTGATAGACATGCTTAAAACACACCACCTAGCTTCCTTAAATGGTAGATGAAAAGGTGATAGCTCTGGAAAATACACCCATTACAGCCCATTCGGTCCATCAACAATTGATTTCATATTCTGGAATGGTAATATGCACTTTTGGGATATGTGCCAGGTAAACAAGAGAGCAGATAGCGATCATTTCCCAGTGGTAGCCAAACTAAAGATTGCTAACCCAATAGTCACTAATGTACAAATGCTTACACAGATAGAAATAAGGAATCAAAACAGAATCAAATGGTGTAACTCATCAGAAAGACTGATCTTTCAAATAATAGACTCCAAAATAATCCCGATGTTGCACATTCCTAATGATAGGAGAAATATGAAAGATAATATACAGGCTAGTCTCTTGGAGATTAGAACAACTCTAATAAACAACACACCACAAAGTATTAGAAATAACACTAGGGATACCTGGTTTGACCTGAATTGTTGCAAAGCTAAGAGATAACTGAATCAGCTAGTTAGGACCTATAGACATACTAAAAATAAACAGGGCTATAGAAAGTTAAATCAGGCCAGACAAAAGCACAAGAACCTATTGAAAATGAAACAAATATAATTCCAGTTAAAACAATGGAACAAGATGCTAACAATAACAGAAAAATAATAGTCACTCTTAATGGCTTCTGGTCACCAAGGGAACAAACAATCGCAAGTTTGAAATAGATTCTCATATTGCCATAGAACAATGGATTACACATTACACCAACATTTTTTATGACCCTAATATGAACATAATGGACAATAAAAATGACATAGACATGACACATTTCAGTCCAATTATGGTATAAGAAGTTTATTTTGTGATTACTTCTTTAAAAAGGAACAAGGCCCCCAGTCCTGACTTGATACCAGGTGAGGTCTTTCTACTTGCTCCTTCCCAGTGGGCCACTATTCTTGCTGTATATTTTAATCAATGCATTATTGAGCTAGCATTCCGACCACCCTGGAAAGGTGCAATAATCATATCTATCTACAAAATGAGTGACAAAAACAATCCAATGATGTATAGTCCCATTCCTTTGTTAGATAATTTGGGCAAAAATATTTGCAAGAATGATCCTGGCTAGATTAACAGATCAGGTTTTGAACCTAGGCGGTCTCTCAGAAAATCAGGTTGGTTTTCACACAGGATACAATACAAATGATAACTGCTTCATTATTAGGCATCTACATGAAAAATATGTTAAACTACACAAACAGAAACTTTATGTTGTATTCATAGACTTTAGTTCAGCCATTGATACAATTTCTCGTGTCATACTATGGAATCTCATGAAAGAATGGGGATTTCCTCAAGACATTGCGGAAATAATTGGAGCATTATGCACAGACACTTGGGCACAAGTCAGATTAGGTACTAGAGGACAACTTTCTTCAAATTTTCCAACAAATAAAGCTGTCAGAATGGGGTGCATATTAGTTCCCCTTACTGTTTTGCATATATATAAACAAACTATTATTGTAGCTTAATGACTCTGATACAGATTCCCCAAACATCTTGACTAAAAAATGTGCTGCCCTTGCCTACGCAGATGATCTGGTTCTCTTTTCTCTTACACAATCAGGTTTGCCTAAAAATTTAAAGATTTTGCAAGCACATGTTACAGAATATAAGCTGAAAATAAATGAGGCCAATGCTTAAGTTATAGTTTTTTGTTCAAACTGTAGCAATAAAACCTGGCACAAAGGGGATAAAAAAGCTGGAATCAGTTAAACATTACACTTACTTGGGATCACAGCACATTAGTTACCTGAAAACCAAACTTAAACAGACCACTAGCTCATTATCTCTGTTTGATAGAAAATATGGAGGTAATACTATCAAACCTTTCATCACTGCTGCAAAAGCTAAATATCATGCACAGGCCTTGTACAACTCTAAAATGTGGGATACTAACACATTTGAAGCTTTAGAAACATCTTTAAAAAAACTACACAGAGTTTGCTTGGGTTCGTGCTACTCTGATCCAGCATCACTAATTAGGGCAGAACTTGTGGTCCCTAGATTAAAGGCATTGTTTTTTTCTAGAAAAATGAACTATTGGAGCAAAATATTACATTTAAGCCCTGATAGGCTACCACACTTGTGCTTAAATGAAAAGTAACAATGGAACAAGGTGGGTTTATTGCAGTCAGAATGGCTCAAGAATCTTTTATATGTATTGAAAGAAACAAATTTGGACTTCCTGAGAAATCTCCATGAAAGGGGAATCTCTATTAGTCTAAAATATCAAACGTTTGTAACACAGAGGTTAATAGAATACTATATAGCACAAGATCTAGAAGTAATCTCTGGGCTTCGTATTGTACCATGGTTGAAACAAAACTGCCCACTCTATAATTATCGGTCTTACCTTAACATACTGATAGACTGTAAACAAACAAAAGCCTTTACTAAATTGAGGATGGAGATGTTTCCTAGCAAAGTCCTGTATGCAAGACATAATAAGATCTCAACTCTGCAATCCCGATACTGTCCATGTAGTAGTCAAACTGTAGAGAACTTGTTTCATGTCATTTTTAACCGTCCCTGGTACAATATTCCCAGAAACAAATGGCTGATGCTACTTTGGGAAACTATTCAAACAAAGGAACAGCACTTATTATTAAATATTTCATTCACAACAATTGATGAATTTATTATTAAAAAAAATGATGGGATATTTAGTTGCTATTTTAAGAATTCGTCCCAAATTGTGATGTAAGATAATTCTCTGTTGAAAAAGATTTAATCAGTCATCTATAAGCTTTATTAACTTGTGTATATACAGGACTCATATAAAGGTGTTATTCTTATTTTTAACTAAGAACTGTTTGCTAATTATTGATTTACTTTTTAATGTTTACTGTTCCCCTGCAGAATTGGCCCTTCCTTTTCCCTTGTGAAAACTGAACAAAAGTACTCATTTAGTACTTCTGCCTGCTCAGCTCCCTCCTCTGCCCACCCATCTTCCCTCTTTATCCTGGTGATCTGGCCCACAATTTATCCACTCTCTGATGTACTTAAAAAAATTCTTCTCACTGTCCATGATCCCCTATGCCAACCTTAGCTCCTTTGAGACCTTGGCTGCCCTTATCACCATGCCCATCTCCCTCAATCTCTTAATGTACTCCTCCCTGTGTTCCCCCCATGGGATCTGTTGTATTTTCTGAAGGTTAACCTTTTCTCCTTTGCCCTCTACTGCACCCCCCTATTCCACCAACTGGGTATTCTGGACCTTGCTTTCTTGCTGCAGGTCTTTGTGCCTGCTTTTGTGGCCTCTATCACACACAATTTCAAGATGGCCCATTTGCTTTCCGTATCCATGTCCAGGCTGATTGTCACTATGTGCCCCTCAAGTATGACTGCCATCCTCCTGAAGTGTGCACCCCTAAAAGCCACTACCCTCATTTTGGTAAGCTTTCCCTCCCTCCCAGATCAAAGGAGAATCACACTGTACAGTGGTCAGTCCCCACCAGTGGGTTCTCTAATATCACATCCCTTACCTGGTCACCATCTGCCCATACCAGGTACAAAATGTTCCCCTCTGTGGTTGGATTTACCACCTGTTGTGTGAGGAATACATACTGGAATGCATCCAGTATCTGTGGTTCCCTTGCACTAACAGAAGTCATTGTTCTCTAGTCCGCTCCTGGCAGGTCGAAGTCACCTACAACCACCATCCTGCCCCTGCCACAGTGATTCACTAGGTTAGCCACCAGTTCCCTGTCAAGTACCTCAGACTGGGATGGTGGTCTATAAACCACTCCCAGACTAACCCTCCTGCCCTTTGCATCCTGCATGGTAACTCATGTCTCCACATTTACCTCCTCTCCTTCCTCCCTACTGCACTCTATCCCCTGCCTAATGAATAAAGCCACCTTGATTCCCTTTCCAATTTTTCTATCCCTCCTATACAGTCTGTACCCTAGAATTATTAAGTCCCAGTCATGGTACTGGGTGGCCCATGTCTCCGTGATAACAACTATGTCCACTACTCCTTCCATCATCAATGCCTGAAGCTTGGGTAACTTGTTACTTAGGCTCCTCGCATTTATGGAGATCACTCTCTAATTGGCACCAACTTCCTCCTATCCATCCCTTGACCCCCTTTATCCCTCTGTGATTTCCTTACATCTTCCAAGATTCCAGTCAGGGGGAGAGGCACAAGGCCTCCCAAACTTTGTTCCCATGCCTGCTCTGCAAGTCTAAGCCCTCCCCCCCTCCTAGTTTAAATCATATATGTTAGCAATAAACTCTCCTAGTTTCCTCTTAAAGGCTCCTGAACACTACCCACTCAGATGAAGTCTATCCTTGGCATACAGATCTTTGCTTTCCCAAGTTGTTCCCCATCCCCTCAATCCAAATCCCATAGTTTTATGCCATTCCCCTGACCATTCATTGAAAGCGCTTATCTTCTGTTTTTTTTACTGTGCTTGCCCTTGGAACCAGCAGAACTTTGGAAAAAGCAACTGTATTCTTTTCTATTTGCCTATCCTGACCAATTCCCAAAATCTAGCTTGTACCTCCTGCACACTATTTTTTTCCAAAACATTTGTGATGAGGTGTACCACTTTGTGGGGGTTCTGCCCCTGACTGCTCACTCTTGAGTGAACTATGTGTGTTGCTTTGTGTGCTGTCATGCCTAGAATGCATTCTAACCAGAAGGAGCTCCTCCTCTTGTCCCCCCAATCTGATACCCTTAAGCATGGAATCCCCCAGTATGATAACTCTGCTACCATAACCATGCTGGACCTTTTTGAATCCTCCCCCATCCACTACTTGTCCCTTTCACCAAACTCTATCCCAAAGCCTTGTCCCTCTCCTCATCTGGTTTCTCATGCCTTGCTCTCTCCTCTGGGGCTTCATCTCTTCTCTTTGTAGATATATTTTGCATCACCCCCTGACTGCTATTTTCAATGATTCCCCAAATTAATCCAATTTCCTGCTCCCCCTGGGACCCCCTCAGGCCTTTCCATTTCATCACCATCCTGTCTCTCTCCTCCCCCCAATCTTCCCCATCTCCCCCTGACAGCCATCTCCAGTTCCCCCCAGTGGACCTTTTTTCTGCATTTACAGTACCTCCTTTATTGCCTCTCTCTTTCTCATTCCTCCTCAGACCCCTCTGTTCATCCTCCCTATTACTGCCCTCCATCTCACTCTCCCCAGTATTTGCATGCCGTGGCCCATGCCCCTCTTCATTTCTCTTGTCCTGCATAGTTTTTCTATCAGTTGTTGACTGTGCAGACTTCCTTTATAGTCACTGCCCCATCTTCTACCTTCTCAAGCTGTATACCTTATACTATAGAGCAATAAGGTTCATTACAGATCTGCCATATAATACCCACCATTGCTCTCTTTATAATGCAGTTGAATGGGTTTCCCTTCATATCAGGAGGAGCAGAAATGCAGCACTACGGATTTACAGAGCTTTATCAAAAAAACTTCCAAACTATATCCTGGACTGCTTCACCCAGACCACTCCTAACTCTTATGCCCTAAGAAGCAACAATATCATCCTGCTCAAATTGCCCAAATTCAACACCAGGCTAGGGAGGGCAGCAATCAGCTATTCTTTAGGTATAGCATGGAACACCCTACAAAAATCCCTAAAACTGTCCATTATCATTCCATTTGCATCCTTTAAACAGCACTGTACAGCCTACTTTACAGAGAAATGCAGCTGTTACAGCTAGAGCTAGAATAGTCATCTTACAAATCTGACTTCCAAATCATATATGGCATATTCCTTCCATACAGACACCCCCATCTTATGGCACCCAATAATACTTTCACCATCCTAGTATTCATTATGTTGTGTGTCTGCCATGGCCCCCATTGGGATATGTATGCACTGTACATACTGTAAATATTAGCTTAACCTCTCTGTAACCGAGTTTTATCATGTGAATTTACTGTACATCATTGTGTTATAAACGTTATTTTCCTCTGTATGTATATCTGTCTTATAAAGTGTATGATGTATCTGTTGTGTATCAACTATTGAACCTTGACCTTATCAGGTCCATCTTGTAAATGAGCCTTGCTCAATGATGTTCGCCTGAATAAATAAAGATTTGATGATGATGATGATTTGATGATGATGAGTTTCTAACGGTGTATACCTATTTGACACACTAACCTCACCTCCAGTGAAAATCTTGTTTCCCACATGTACCATGTCAGTTCCATTTCTCTTTGTTCCTTTTGCAGTTACACCATGCTTCCCCCGCCTCCTACTCATCATCTGCCACCCTCTGCTCCCCCAGCAGCCCGGTCTGTCTCCTGCCCTTATACTCCCCTCTGCATTTCTCACACTTTCCCTGCCATCCCTGCCCCAGCTATTCATATCTCCAGTGCAGATACTCCCCAACTCCCACTATGCCCTGCCTCACCACCTCCCTTCTCAGCCTATTTATTTCTGTTTCCAAGTGCACCATTCTTATGCATACTGGGCAAACCCTGATTCTCTACAAAGTGTCCATGAATACCGCTGCTCTGCATCTGTTGCACCCCACTATTCTCCATGGTCCTCTCCTCTCCCAGAGAACACTCTGCTCCTGCCCTACCCCTCACCTTCCCCTACTGCCATGATAATCCATCCCTGAATGTATTGTTTGCCTCTTTTTAGCTTTATGATTAGTTAAGTTTAAGCATTATGAATATACTTATACTATATTGATCACTATCAGTGCTAAACCCTTTATAACCCATAGCAGTACTAACCTAATTCAGGGTGATATCGTTAAAAAATAAAAGAATTAAAGTATTATAAAAACTAGTTATTTTCTAAACAAATAAAATCAGACATAAATATTAGCAGTCACTTTAGAAATGAGTAATCTTTCACTTCTTTAGCAGTCACTTTATCACCATACTACCCCAACTGCTCAGGCTGTCTAATTATCAGAGAGTTCTAATTAGGTTGTGAGATGGTGAGTGTGGGGTGGGTGGGTGGAGAAAATCAGCACAGCACAGTTCAGTTCCCAGATAAAATCCGCACAGCAGCCCAGCTCAGATCCACCAAACTCCATGATCCGCAGCCAAGCAGAAATGATCATCTGCCACAGCAAAATGAAGTGTCCACAAGCAAGTGCTTTTAGCAGCAGCAGGGATCCCCTGCTAAATCCAGAGCCACAGAGACACACTCAATTCTGGATTCTGACACCTCACTCTGACTGTAAAATACAATCTGTCACCACGGAAATTCTTAGAGACTGCTTTAGAATCTTAGAACTTCCAGGTTGCTAGGACTATTGTTTTAAATTAAATCACAGCAGCACAGTTCAGTTCCCAGATAAAATCAACACAGCAGCCCAGCCCAAATCCACCAGACTCCACGATCCACAGCCAAGCAGAAATGATCCTCTGCCACAGCAAAATGAAGTGTCCACAAGTAAGTGCTTTTAGCAGCAGTAGCGATCCCCTGTTCTACATATGCACAATGCAAACAACAGTACAAGCTGTAATGAAGTACATCAGCAGTTGAAGAAGTGCACCATTCAGTTCCATGGCACACAGTGACCAATGGAGCTGCACAATGGAATTCACTTTGGCTTCAGCACCCTCTGCCCTGACATCACAAAGCAGAAACTGACTGTATCCACAATAACCCTGCCTCTTTGTGTACCCACTGGTCAGGTGGCACTGCATCTACTACATTGTGCTCATCTGGAGCTGCAGTGGCATTCCACGGGTAATGCAATGTTGTGCAGGGCACAACAGGCAAGGGATATCTTGCATGCCTTACTGTGGTTGTATTGTAGGATACCACCAGACCTGTCCAGACAGCTGAACTGCATTTTTAGCATGCCAAACATATGCTAAGTTACATTCTGGGTTGTTTGGTGTGTTCATTGTGGTGTTCCTCTGCAGCAGATGCAAGGCACAGGACAGGTGTCATGAGCCATGTACGCAGGGCTAAGCATTGTCTTCTGGTAAAATGATGCAGTTTACATTGGGTACAGTATGGTATATAGTGATAAGAGTGCAGTATTGTGTTCTTTGTGTACATACTAATGAGGAACCTACAGGGTATCTCACCAGCCTTGAACATCTAACACAAGACTGAATTGTGCCAGACATAGGCATCGCATGCTCCTCCTGGATACCATGCCACAACATTATTTATGTACCCAGTGGCATTGCACCCCACCTGCTTATTCAGGGAGTGAAAGCCCTTCCTATTGATGCTGGTTTTAGCATCCACTCCTGTGGGTGGTGCAAAGATGACCACACAGATGCAATCTATGGCTCATAGCTTGGACAGCATGTGCGCTACATGACAGAAGCTCTGCACGGTTGCTGTTCTCTTAGTCTGGGTACTATGGAATTAGATGTGTTCCCTAGCATGCCACAGCAGGCCATCCAGGAACTGTTTCAGTAGGCTGGACATGGCAATGGGACATTGCCAATGGGGTTTGTCCCTTGGTGTCCCCTTTTAGAAGCTAGAATGTGCCTGTGGCCAGTAGGCACATGGCCCCAGTGGTCTTGAGCTCCACACTCATGGCATGATTCCAGAGTGTGAGTGTCTTAACTCAGTTATGCCTGGGCAGCCATTTTGTATCAAAGTTAAGCAATGGAAAGCTTATACTTCAAAAAGCATTCCAGGCAGTTAAGAGTTAAGGTCACCATGTAGCAGCTCACAGAGGTACTGCGGCACTGCCCTCTTGTGCCTGTACCAGGCCCAAATCTGGTCATCACTCATTTTTCCAGCCCATTACACTTGTTAGGCAGCATATGTTCTCCAACAATGCATGTGGCATGGGCTTGCATTGCCCTCTGCCTCTTATTCTGCCTGCTGTACCCTCTGCATAATTAGCACAGCATGTGCCATTGTGGTTATTGTGGTTCCTGTAGCCTTTCCCTTTCTGGTGCTACTGTGTGTGCTGTGTTGGCTGCTATGTTTTTCCACTTGTTTAAGGCACGCCTTAGATATATAGTTGTCCTTATTTTATGCTGTACATTTTGTTCTGTCAGAGCATTGCTGTGTGTTTAAATATTGCACTGCACATTGCAGTCAGGTATCCATCCTTATCTAGGTGCATTGCACACATAGAAATATAGTCTTTGATGGCAGATAAGGATGCTTGGCCCACCCAGTCTGCCCATTTCCCTACCTACTGGATAAGCTGTAGATCCTAGTTTTACCAACTGCCTACTTCCTCTAACCTCCCACTCAAATTGTCTGGTTCCACCATGCTGCGGTAACAGGAATTCTGTTAACGGCCATTACAGCGATGGCACATGCAGACAGCCAGCATTGTACCATCCAGGACATATGTGTTTGGGATTTCCAACTGTGAGTTGGAGTTGTTTCAGGGAGGGGGCGAACACCCCATAGACAGCGGCATCAGTAACACAGTGAACCAGTGGAGTGAACAGCTAATTCTGTCACTGTACGGGTCTTCACTGTGTTACCATCACTGTAGCAATGGCATAATCGAATTGCCTTATCTCTGTCCTATGCATTCTTAAATTCATCTATTGTTTTTGACCCCACAACCTCCTGATGAAGGCTGTTCCATGCGTTCATCACCCTCTCCAGGAAAAAATGCTTCCTCACATTGTCCCTGAATGATCTTCCCTCTATCTTCAAATTGTGCCCCCTTGTTCTTGAACGTCTTTTTTTCTGAAAGATACATTTTTTTCCAACTGGTTTATCCTTTCATTTTTACTTTTGATAAAAGTTAGTTGTGCTGGGGTATAAATTATTGACTCAGTGCTAAGCATATTTGCAGTTAAGGTTGTCATAGCTATGCAATAGTGATTACCAGCTTAAACAACAGCAATTAAAATAGCAATGCTTATGTAACACAACTTTGAAACAAAGAACCAAATCTTCTCCTCATGATATTTCAAAAGTCATTTTTCTTGAAGCTTTACTGCCAGGCAATTACTTCTTTCTGTCTTTTCTCACTGTCTAGGGGTAATTCTGTCTTTAAATCCATGAGCAACAAGAAAAGAAAAATATTACATGTCTTTCATTAACTTGCAACCATAACAATACTCATATTTATTTCCCATACACTCTAAGTGTGGACTGTTATTCACTAACAATTATCCCATGGATGAGAGACCCCAGATAAGTTAGAACATTTGGTTATAATATCACTTTTTATAATACTGCACTTGGATTCACCTAGAGCCTTACCCAAAAATATTTGCATAAATTACCAAAAATAATTATAAAATTCAAATATGATATTATCCCTGTTCTCCAGGTTCTGGATAATGGTAATAATGCTTCTGCCACACTTAGGAATATTGAAAATATACAGACACACACACACACACACACACACACACATATATACATATCTATATATATATATATATATATATATATATATATATATATATATAATATATATAGATTAATAATACCAGTACAATAATTCTAAATATTCCTAATTAGCATGACTATATGTTGTAAACATAATAAACTATAAACATGCACAATAAAGGTTTCAGAAAATCAAATGAACCACAAGGAAAGAAAACAAATGACAAAATAAATTTTACCAAATGAATAAGCACTATTCAGCACAATAAATGGCGTTGGCTATATACTAGGCTTTCAGCATACTTAGTATTTAGCATGACCTTGTGATATAAGAACATGCAAACTCATTACATTAGTGTTTCAGATTATTTCTGCATAAGACTTATTTCAAAATGTTATAGCATGTAAAATGTATTTCCCTTTGTTTAAATTTCTTAACCTATATACCCAAGTTTTGTTTTTATAAGTTAAGCTCACTATGTTACCACCCCAAATAGCCACATTGGAATATTAAGATATTATTAATAAATAATTAAAATAATACATAAATTTGTGTTTATCCATAGACTTGGTCTTCTTTACTTTTAACTTTCAAAATCTTGGTGAGAAGTGCTTCTTCTGATTTTGGATGATAAAAATCCTATAGTGAATTGGCTTGGCTGTCATCCTCGGTCTTTTCCTTCCTCACCACTGAATCTGGGACCGTAGAATCTTCTGACATCAGTGAATCAGTGCAGGCTGGGTCCCTCTTGCTTGACATCATGAATCATCAAAAAGTCACTCATTAAGATTTGGTGGAAATATTAAGTAGTTATGTACTTACAGTTTAAGGCACAATGGGAAGCTTTTTCCCAACTGCAGTTGTTTGCAGAAAAGGGTTTCCTTATGGATGTCAAAGTCTTTTGGTTGGCAACTGGATCAATAACTTTTCTGTTTAAATTTTCACTTGGACCACAGGACCTTGGCTTGAGCAGTAGTTTAAAACATTCCTTTAGTCAGGGGGCTAGATATCCAAAAGTATGCCTTGAACATGTGCAATGGGATGCATAGCACAACCCAGGTGCACCACAGAAAATGATGCAATATTCAGCGGACGTACCACAGAAATGTGCCTGCACAAAACTCACTTAATATAGCACAAAAGCACCATTGCACAACCAAACATGCACTGGAGCAACCTGAACTGCACAGGAGCAAGTGTGCATGCTGACAGTTGCAGGTAGACCATGGTGCACCATGCATAAAGGAACACAGGCAGGGCCGTGCAAGGCACAGTAGCAAGGCAGAGGTGGCAGGGGTGAACCAGAAGGGGACAATGGGCATGAGGCACAGGACAGGCACAGGGCCCAAGTGCCATGGACAATGTCCGGTGCCCCACAGAGACCCAGGTGACCAATGTGACAAAGCATGAAACACCCATGGAACAGAGGGCTGCAGGGCCTGGGCACCCCACAACCATGGTCCCCAACAGCCAACATGGGACAGGAACATGCTGCAGCCACTGTGTGAATGCACCATGCATGTACAGTGTGCCACAGCCACATCACCACACAGGCGCCAGGTCACATGTCACACACACCACACAGACACACACGGGGACAGGACACAGCACTGCACAGCACAGTGGCACTGGGATGGGCCTCATGGCTGGAGGTGTACAGGCCAGCACAGGCAGACAGGGACACATGGCACCATACCAAGCACAGGGGAGGTGCACAGCCCACACCAAAGGAACTGTGACACAGAGGGACATGGCACACAGACCACTGTGCACCAAACAGAACAGCACTGCAGGGACAGCACGTGCACAGACAGGGACCTGCCCAACCACAGCAATGAACAACAGTAGTACAGTGCACTCTTTACTAGAAAATGTAGAATGAAACAACAGAATCAGAAACAAGGGTTCCAAAAGGGCAAACACAGCAACAGGTAATGGGTCCACACACTAGGCAACAGAAATAGGAGTACCAAACTGGACGGGCAGGGGCAGTGTAGGGTGTACAGGGGAACAAAACCAACAGTCCTGGTGGGTTGTAGGCAGGGGAGGGAAAAATCAGTGGTGAATGTTCAATGACCAGTGGCTATTACAGTAGCTGCTGCAAGGCCATACGCATCCTGCATACTTCCATTACCAACTCCCTCGTAGCTGCCAGCTGTTGCTGGCTGAGCCAGATGTGTGCTGCTGTGTGGGAGATGAGCCGCAGTGTCAGTCACTGCAACTGGAGCATACCTCTGCTGAGGATACCAGCACAATGCCATCCACCAGCTGGCCCAGGATGACCTATGAAAGGGAAAAACAGAACAGCCACTAAGTGACAGGCTCCACACAGCAGAAGCCACCCCCAAGAGCTGTGTGTGCATAGAACAGCTACAGTGCCCTCCCATGGATGATGCTGCCAACAGCACGTGCACAGCAGACAGCCACAGCAGATCTGGTCAGTGTCCCACATACATACTGGGTGGAAGGCCATAGAGTGTCATGCACCCACCCTGTGCACAGGGGCCCCACAGTTTGGGAGCAATGCTCACGTGGTCAGGACACACACACACACACACACCACCAGTGACAGCAACAGGATACCACCACATAGAGGCCATGCACATGTTCATGCCACCCACGTTGCCAACCAACACAGGCAGTGGTGCCAGTGTGCCAACACATGCCATAACCCTGCATGGCTCCAGTGCCCTGGAGATGTACCGGCCAAACCCATCCCAGGCCCTGCAAAGCTGCCTGATAAAGGCTTCACACACTCACCTGCCACCCATTGTGCTGGTCCTGCCACATCAACAATGTTATGGTGCTAGCCCCCATGATCGGTGGCCTCCCTGGCCCTCCTGCATGCCTCTGGCCCTGTGGATGAAACACAGACATAAAGGAACATGAGTGGCTTGCCATGAACATGCACCGCCCCGCAGGCCTGACACAGTGCACAGTGCCACCGCAGCCCATGCAGTGTCCCTGTCCCGTGTGTGGGGTATGGTGTGAGGGCTCCTGGCACTGTGCAACACCACCAGACACACACCCACCATCAGTACCAGGCCCCCCCATGTGCAGGTGCAGATGCACAGGCAACACACCCACTAGCACAAATACTGGACAGTGGCAGCACGCACAATGCACGGAGACACCTACCTGGTTGTGGGACCAAACTGCGGTGGGCACAGTCCTGCAGCCTCATCAGCTACTCAGGGTCACAGTGCAATAGGTCCCTGTACCAGTGGTGAAACTGCTGCCCCATCCGGGCAACACCCATTTGCCTCTCAAGGCTCTCTGCCACATGGGCCCACACCAGGGACAGGGCCTCATGCAGATCCCCTGCCCCAAACAGCTGGTCCACCAGGGGTTCCACCATAGCCAACAGGTTGGCAATCTTGACATCGGACCAGTTCCTGGTTCATCTCCCCTGTCATGCTGACCGTGCCATACTAGCTGCGTGGACTACCGGTAGAACAGAGCAATGTGGCATGCACTGGAAGCATGTGTAGCACTGCTGCACCACATGTATGACAGGAAAACACAGCCCATGATCATGCAGCAAGTAGATGCATGATTGATATGCACAGCTATGGCCTATCATGCAATACTGCACATGCGCAATGCTGGAAGTATGGGTGGGAGACTGGGATCACATCCATGACCCACGTACGTGCAGGCCATTGGAGCCGCCATGCTGTGAAGGGCATGCAGTGCCACACAAGCCGCTTGTCAATGGTACAGTGACCATCCATGCACAGTCACTGGCATTGCACAGCAGGCCAGTTGTGCGGTCCATCACAACAGCAAAGCCATGCTGAATGTGTGGCATGCACACACTTAAGCATGTGCAACAGGACAGGCATGTGCTGTGCAATCGGCTGCATGATACATGACATGGGAAGGTGCCCTGCCCCCATTGCACATGGCAGGTGCTCATATACACATTGCATATGCACCAGAAGTGTGCCTGCATATTGCTTCAGTGCATTCATGTTACACATGACACAGTCTATCGCACAAGGAGCAATTCTACAATATGGGCCAATGCCAGGCACAATCACTCACATTAACATCTCATTACCAATTGTGCACAGCCTCATTTGCATGAGTTGGGCCATATAAGTGCCACAACACAGCACTGGTCACTGACAAGTATTACTGCCATTAAGGTAAGACTGTCCACATTGTGTTGGTTACTGTTGTGATCCAAACAAAAGGAAATGTGGCACACAGGAGCTGGATGCAAACAAGTTAACAAATTTATTTAAGCACAGATGCCAAATCAGAACAAACACTGCTCCCAACACAGCAAATGATACGGACAGTAATACCCCAGCACTTTGACTCTGGAAATTAGTCTTCCTTATGGTATGTGGCATACAGAAAGACACTTCCCTTTTATACACATTACAGCATTTAAAAAAAAATGTATACATATAGGAATGACTCCCTACTCTCAGTGCACACAACATTAATTAAACAAATACTAATATACAAAAGTGCATATATTCTCACTTACTTACCTGAGTTCCATAGAATAAACGTAGAGAAAAAAATCCCCTACATTATAAACGTATTTTAATTTAAAGACATAATTTGCCTGTTATGAGCTGCTCAAATGGTGCTCAGTAATTTAAAGGGAACTAAGCAAATAGGAGAGAACTTAAAAATAAAATGTGATGGGGCTCAGAGAACAAATCCAAGGCTTCCAATACACTGAAGCATTGCCAAAAATCGTACTATTTACACTTATATTTTTAAAGTTATAATTTGTACAATGGCATATTTTGGTAATCATTCCCTGATCCATGAGAAGGTTGTCCTAGAAAAAAGGCAGAAGAATAAATTATTATTATTATTATTATTAAATTAATAAGTCACTATATTACCACTAGAAAACTACATCAAAAAACTAGCAAGCACTATTACACTTCTTGTTAAATATAATACAATACAACCTTCTAAAAATAGAGAGAGAAGCACTAATAAATTCAATATATATGCAGAGATATCAGCAGAGTTAAGACGGTATTTCTTTTTTGATTTGTAGCTTATTTCAGCTATTTGTATTAGTTCTGTTTATTTTTAACGTTTATTTCTTCAGATATGGTTTAAGGTCCCATTGATTGTTCATTCCCCTAGGTTTTATACTCTGCAGTTTAAACATCCATCGCCATTCCTTCTGTAATAGAAGGTTAGGTCTGTCACCTCCAAGATTTAAAGGGGGCACCCATTCCAGGCCCATAAATCTGAGGTCTGCAGTATTGGACAGATGATGAGTGGCAAAGTGGGCACCTACTGGTGTATTCGGACTTACGTTTGTAATGAAATGAATATGTTCCTGGATTCTCTCTTTGAGGGGGCAAACTGCTTTTTCCACATATAATAGTCCACATGGACACCATAGAATATAAACTACATGTGGGGTATCACATATTATGAGCTGTTCAATCTTGGCACTGACACCTGGCATTTTTGGATGCTGAAAAGTTTTATCAGAAACTGCATATTTGCAGATATTGCATTGACTGCACCTATGGAATCCTGAAGGTCTTGTGGGAAGCCATGTCCTGTTTGTCTCTGTTTGCATTGTCATATAACTGTGAACAAGCTTGTCTTTGAGACTGCTTGCTTTACAGAATGTTACTCATGGCCTGTTTCCAACCGCCATTCCCAATTCAGTGTCACTCAATAGGATAGTCTAATTTCTATGTACCACATTACCAATTTTACCTGCCAAATGATTATATTCAGTGACAAAAGTGCAGGGTGGAGATACTTCTGGCTGATAGGGTTTTTCTCTTGGTAAAGAGTCCATTGGAATCTCATTTACCTTTTGTAAGGTTTTGTCTAGCAAATCTGAGTTATATCCCTATTCATGAATCTCTTGGTCAATTCCTGTGCCTGACCCTCATAAGAGGAGTCATCACTGCAGTTCCTTCATAAATGGAGATACTGCCCATACGGAATTGAATTTTTTAGGGTAGTGGGGTGGGCAATAGAGGCATGAAGGAGTGAGTGGATGGCAGTCTGTTTATGATAGCATTGGGATTTGATAGAACAATCAACAGGTGAGGCCGTTAGGACCATCGCTGCCAGAATTGCATCGCTGGCATCCACTGGGTGCAGCAGGTCATGCACCTGGCAGGGCACCAGGCGCAAGTCCTCAGGGATCGGTGCACCTGCATGCTAATGGCATGCAAATGGGGGCATAAATAGATGTAAATGGCCCCCCCTGCTCCTTGCATGGATTATGGCCCCATTTGCATGTCACCTTTTGAATATCGGAATTTTGCGCATGGCGCAATAATTGCTGCACCACCGCAACTTGAATGCTCCTCTGACCACTTACAGTGGTGCAAGTTCCACTGCACCATGCACAGTGGTTGTGGCTGGGGTGATATTCAAAGGAGTTGCTCAATAGTGCAACTCCTTTGAATATCACCCCGGCCACACCCCTGCGCAACTATTTTGTGCAGCGCAAGTGCTTGTGCCACAAAATAGTGCAGTTTGAATATCCAGCCCAATGTCTTTCATAAGTTGAGAAAATTTCAAACCAGCAGTATGTTGCGTTTTTAAGTTATAGACAAAAGACTTTTCCTTAGTATAAAACTTAAGGCAATTTTTTTTTTCTTCAGGGAACATAGTATAGGCTGTACCTGGAACACGTTGGTACAGAAAAACATATCCATTCATCACCTGTGAAGATTTCATAATAACATCTCTTCAGTTAGTGAAACTCATCCTCCCTTATATGGATGGGATGCTCCATTCATTTTTCAGTGCTCACTAAGAAGTGAAACATATTCCTCATATGGAATGCTCCATATATGGAATGACTGCAGTACCCCTTTCTCAGTCAGATGAAGGATACTTGAAACTTAAACAGTAGAACCAAATTTTTCTTTTTATGGCTGCAGTAGGCATAGCCCTGCAGACATTTTGCTTTGATCAAAGGACTCCCTGCATAATTTACCTTCTAAACAACATGATAGAGTGTTAAAAATAGTGTCTTCTGCTGAAGTCTCATTACTACACTGCCTGTGTGTGTATGGGAGCTTGAGAGAGCACTATTTTTTCCTCTGACTTAAAAAGTTAATTGAGCCCTTCCCAGGACTGCATTTTTTGCAAATTGAAATCTCCTCCAACAATTGAGCCCTCCCCAGTACTGCCTTTTTTTGCAAGTTGAAACCTCCTCCAACAATTGAGCCCTCCCCAGTACTGTCTTTTGTGCAAGTTGAAACCTCCTCCAAAGTGTTTCATGGACCTTTTCTTTGTTTGTTAAGTTTCAGTGCTTTATTTACTACCTTCTGTAAACTGAGAAACTCCTGCTTTACTAGGATCCCCTTCCCCACTCGTCCAGAGGTGTGAATTCCTTTATTTCCTAACCATGCTGGTTGATTTTACTTGCTTGGTTCTCCCACAATATGAAAGCATTATGTTTTGAGTAGGTGATCCAACCACCTCAGTTACCCCTCTTCCCCACCACACACCAACACAAGTAGAAACCATATAGCATCTGTCAGCACTTATACAAATGGGAAGAATATGCCACTAGCAAGCAGCTCTTTAAATATTTTAAAGTTGGAAGACCACAGCTGAACAATGATTACATTTGTCTACAAGCACTGTCTTCTATGCAAGACACAAGCAACTGAATCAAAAGTACATAATATGTTGATCAAAATGGGGGGAGCAACATTCTGGCAAAGTGACAATTTATATACAGATTGCTTGCAGCAGTAACTGCTGCTGAGATAAACTGATGTGTCTTCTGCCATGCAAGGGGAGGGAGAAGCATTGTTGGAGCAATCACATACTTGTTTTATAAATAGCTGCCGGTGCTCCATGATGTTTCCAAACTAGTTTATATAAACCATTCCAATGCTGCACATATTATTTCATTTAGGGGCTACTCAAACAAACTATAAGGTGTTGTTCCATTTCTGCTACTTAGTACTGGTGCAAAAACTGAAAAAGACTAAGAGGCATAGCGCAATGAGTGCAGACAAAACTACTTTAAACAGTGACATGCTTAAAAGCACACACACACACACACACACACACATACATACACACACACACACACACACACACACACACACACACACACACAATACCCTAAGCAGAACACAACTGGATGAAGTACCAGTATTTAGGAAAGTTATTACACTTACACAAAGACTAGCAGTGTGACTCCTGGCTGCTGTGGCTGAGTTGTAATAAAGACCCTGTAACAAGACACTGGCCTCCTGCAGGGGCTATTAGACATCAGAGCAAAGGGCACTCTGGGAAGACTGTCTGGGACAAGATGTAATAAAAGAAACCTGAATGGCAGCCATCAGCCCATAAAACAGCCAGGGAAAGTTAGATGAAACTCCTCTCACAGCCTGAGCAGAGAAAAAAAACACTGGGATGAAGTAAGAACACAAAAAAGATAATAATACACATATTTTCCTGATTTCAACATGCAGTTTTCCATTAATAATCCACAGCAAGATGTGGGTTGGGCTGGGATTTACCCACACCTGTCAAGTGACCAAGAATGACAGGCATGCATAAGTCCCAGTGCACTCCACACTGTGCAGTGGAGTACTGTGATTTTACAACAGGTAGGAAGTAAAGAATTTAGAAAAAGTTATTAAAATATTCAATTTCTAGAGTGGAGCATAGGTGCAAAGGGGACAAGGTATTGGTCTTACCTTTAGACGTCAGCTGACCAGGCATATCCCTCTCTAAATCAGTCTTATCTTAAATCAAGACAGTAGCCATTTCATAGAACCATGAGACTGAAACTGATTCTACAATTGATAAACCTGTGCTGGGCAGCATATAACTAGCTAAATTCTGGCATCAATTTCTGTCTCAAGGTTTTGTGAAATGCATTCTGCCTTTCTTTATTGCTTTGTTGCAGAGATGTGAAAATTGATATTGCTGGACAGCTGACAGCTGGGTAGCCCTTCACACCTACATAGAAAAGAATTTAAAAGACATTACCTCCTGACTTACAGGGTTGTTATTCCTTTGATTTCTTCCAAAAACTTTGCTCCTCATCTAAACACATTTGAATGGAATAAACCAGAATATTGGTCTAATTTAAAGCAATTGTATGACACAGGTTTATTACATATAAATCCTTAATGCTGCACTAAATATAGATAATACTGGATGGGCAACTATGCACAACCAGTGTCTTCTGCTACAGAGGGGTTCTGATTCCCTCTGACCAGAAGAGCAAAGCTCGAGAGGTCCATTGGAATCAGAACCCCAAGGTGACAGAACACATTGGTTATGCATAAAGTTGCTCATCCTAAATTTTTTATAGTGTATAGTAGTATTATGTGAAATGTGCCAATTGTGTCTTTTTTCTCTCTTTCATAATAAAACTGACTTGTGAAGTCTCTAGAGGTTCCACCACCTATTCTGTGAAGAAATACTTCCTCGAGGTACCCCTTAGTCTACCCCTTCCAACCTCATGTCATGTCATGTCCCCTCATTCCTGGACATCTCGTTTTCTGAAAGATGCTACCCTCCAGCACCCTATTTATGCCTTTTAGATATTTGAAGGTTTTTATCATATCACCCCTGTCTCTTCTCTTCTCCATGGTGTATATATATAAATATATATATATATATATTTTTTTTTTTTTGAAGTCACCCAGTCTCTCCTCATATGACTTTTAGTGCAGGCCCTGCACCATCTTTGTTGCCCTTCTTTACTGCCTCCATTCTGTCTACATCCTTATGGAGATGTGGCCTCCAGAACTGGACACCATATTCCAAATGAGGCCTCACCAGTGATCTGCACAGTGGCATCCCCACCTCCTTCCTTCTGCTGGTGATGCCTCTTCAAATGCACCCCAGCATCCCCTGGCTCTCACCACAGCCTTGGTACATTGTTAAGCCACCTTTAGGTCATCCAGAATGATTGTCCCCAAATTCCTTTCCTGTTCGGGGACCATCAGTCTCCCCCCCCCAACTCCTGTAATTATCCCCTGTGTTCCTGCAACCCAAATGCATGATTTTGCATGTTTTTGCATTAAATTTCACCTGTGATACTTTGGACCATTTCTCCAGTTTACCTAGGTTCCTCCTCATTGTTTCCACCCCTCCCGGAGTGTTCACCCTGTTGCAGATCTTAGTGCCATTCACAAAGAGGCACACTTTCCCCTTCAACCCCTCCACAATTTCACTTATGAAGACATTAAACAGGACTAGGCCCAGGACTGATCCCTGTGGCACTCTGCTAGTCACACTCCTTTCCTTACATTAAGCACCATTTACCATTACTCTCTATCTTCTATCATTCAACCAGTTCCTAACCTAGTTTACCACCTTGTGACCCACTCTCAGGCTGCCCAGCTTGTTCACAAGTCATATGTGGAATGGTATTGTAGGCCTTACGAAATGCAATTCATGTTTATGTTTAAGTCTATGAAACACCATTCTCTAGTTAATGCATTTGCAGCTGTAGTGGATCTGCCAGAATTTGTTTCCAAACTCTAATGGCTTGGATGTTATATCTCCTTTTTAGTGCTTCAGATTCAAGCAGTGTACTTCTTCTTGCATTTAGAATTTATTTAGATATTAATCCAACCAGAAATATAATATTATCCCTTATAATTAAGCCCTTGTAAAGAATATAAAATAGAAATTAATAATTAATAAGAATATGATAATAAAAATTAAAATAATAAAACAGAATATTTTGAATCGATTTAGTTTTGTTCCTACACTACCCTCTTGGACTTTGTTGATTCCCTTGAGGTACTTGAAAGGTTCTCTCATGTCCTCCCTCTCCCTCCTTTCCTCAAGGGTATACATATTAAGCTCTTTTAGTCTCTCTTCGTATGGCTTCTGGTGCAGACCCTGCACCATTTTAGTGGCCCTCCTCTGTGCTGCCTCCATCCTGTCTATGTCCTTGTGGAGATGGGGTCTCCAGAACAGCATGCAGTACTCCAGATGGGGTCTCACCAACTGTCTGCACAGGGGGATAACAACTTCCTGTTTTCTACTGGTAATGCCTCTCCCTATGCATCCCAGTATGCCCCCAGCCCACTTTGCTGCCTTCTCACATTGCTTGCCTATCTTTAGGTCATCTGATATGACTAACCACAGTCCCTTTGCATTTTTGTTGTCGTTAATACCCCCTCATTGTGTACTATTCCCTTGGGTATTTATTTCCCCAGGTGCAAACATTAGTTTAGGGTTCAATAACTACTTGCCCAAAAATTGCTGGGCTAGCTGGGACATCAAACTTAAAAGGAATGTGTATGAATCCCTATATGATTATTTTAATGAATCCCTATATGATTATTTTAAAATATTCTATATTTATCCAGAAAGTGGCTTGAAATATTAGATTTAAAAAATGCCTCCAATAAAATACTGAACATTTTATTTATATGAGGATGGAGGTATCCAGTCTGTGGATATGATGATGTTAACATGATGTCACTTCCTCACCACTTTTAGATGTGTATCCTGTGTACTAAAGCTGATGTGAATCAGCTCAGTGCCACAGGGCAGTGGGGAGGATGAATACGATGCTGGCAAGTATAGGAAAGGGTGTCAGTAGCTGGATGAGTGAACTGATTTTCCCACAGTACAGGTCCTTAGTTTGTTGTCACCTGGAGAAATGTGTACAAGTCCAGGACCCACACTTGGAGTAATACCAGGACAGGGGAAGAAGTGTACAACAGGGTTACCAAAATGATCCAGGATCAGCAGAAAAAGGCTTACCTAGAGAGAGAGGTTGGAAGACCTCAACATGTACACACTAAAAGCAAGAAGAGTGAGAAGAGGGCATGATAGTGATGTACAAATACTACCATTAGATAAAGAAAAGAGCAGAGTTGTTCACACTGAGTGGGAACACAAGTATCAGAGGAAACTCAATAAAGCTGGCTGGTGGGAGATTTAACAGAGCTGTCAGAAAGCATTTGTCATAGAGAAGGTGGTAGATGGGTGGAACAGGCTAACAAGGGAAGTAGTATGTGTGAAATCAGTAGGGGGTTCAAACATGGGTGGGACAGAAACATGGAGCTGTTAAGGACATTGGAAAAAGGGGGAGGCAAGGAGGAATTAAGGTCCATTAGGTCCCTCACAGTCAACATTAGATACAATAGGTAGGGCTGGGCAAACATGATGGGCCTCAGGGCCTTTTTGTGCTGACAACCTCCATGCGTCTGTGAACAGAGGCCTCCTGGGGACACCAATCCTATTAAATATCTTTGGCACAGTTCAATAAGAGCATCCAGTTCTTTAGCTCTCAATTTAGCAAAATTCCTGTCTGCAGGAGTAATCAGTTCTTTCTCACCTTTTTTAATGCATACTGCTAGGACTGATGAAGCACTGGCATCATTACAAAGCCATTCCTGTTCACAAAATGAAAGCCTCTACATGTCAATTTAAAATGTCCTTTTCTATGTTTTACTGGCAACATTTGCTAAAACTAACCTCAAGCTACTGTCTCCTTTTAAAGTGTAGTAACATTTAAAGCAGTCATATAGTCAGTGCTGTACATTTCCTAATAATGAACTACCACCCTGTCAATTAATCTTAAATCAAACATTTAAAAAAGAGCTAGACACCCATCTCCAGCAAAATAATATGTGTACTGTAACATAATTATAGTGTATTGCTACTGTAGTTATTTTCTATAACACGTGTGTGAACCTCTCATGTGTATGTGCAGCATAACTATAACTTATTCTTGCACTCCATCACCCTCACCATCTACTCTGTAACACAACACTTCATCTCAAGGAGTTTATCCTAGTGAGGAAATCTCAATCAATAGATTATGGTGATTGTGACAATCACTGTCATAACAGTAATGTTTGTTTATTCAAGAGAACAATTTAAAGACCACCTGAGCTCTTGAGCTGCTCATTTACAACTGAGACACCAAAGTGCAACAGTGATCTAATAGTTAGGGTTGTCTGGGTAGGTTACATTAAAAGGCAATTTTTGTTCTGATTATAATTTGGTGATCTTTGAATTTCCAAAAGAAATTCATGGATGCACGTCACCATTGCATCCGATTTCAGCTGCCATGGGACTTGCCTCAAAAAGAATCAAGATTTCTTTTATGTATTTGATAATCCCTGCATCCAGCTGAGACCTGCTAGACATCTTTAACATAGTCTAGTGTGTGTCAGTTTTGCATCTGCTTTCATCATCGGCTGGATACAAGCTGACATAAAACATCTCCAACTGCCATGTAACTGATAGAGGTGCAAAATCAGGTGCATCTAATGGCAAAGATGCACTGGCAGCATTTAGGTTTGTGGACCCACTTACATCCAACTACTTGTAAACACTGAGCACCTGAAATTTAGAAAGTATTGGTAGTGTGGGCAGCTAAGGTATATGCAAATGACAAGTCAAACTATCATGTACAACTGAAAACATATACAATAAAATGTGGGTGGATATAGAAGCCTTAAATAACTGAAGCATTTTGTAGCATTATTTGAAGAGATACATAACCTCTCAAAGTGCTTTAAAGGAGTTTGGGTTGTATTTCATCTGTTTTCTTTAGTTATTATCCCCGTATTCATATTTCCAATGACATCTGTGGAAAAACAGGAACATTGTCCCTTGGAATTCAGATGATCCTGTTGCTTGGCTTCTCCTGAAGTCATAGCCTTCTGGAAATTACTATGATATTATAATCAGAGGAGTAGGGCTAGGGGAAATTTATCTTCTGCCAGTGAAATTCTAGCAATATTCCAATTTTGCTTTTGCAAAATTCAGTGAAATTTCTGTAACAATTTTGTGCAATGTTGCCAAAATTGTGATTTCAGTTATTTCCATCTAATTTAAAAAGTATTTATCCAGATTACACCAAATGTGATATGATGATGCTGCCATCATCCATACAGATGTTTACTAAGTTTTAGATCTCTCTCTTTAATGGTGACTCAGTTATAAGGTTTCAAACCTTCCTAAATATGTAAATTACATTTTGCAATTATGTAAACTGCAGAATATTAAGCCCCTATAACTTTAAAACTAGAGAACAGAATATCACCAATTTTTTTAGGTTCCTTGACCTTAAATATTAGGCTTTGAGGCCACTCCCATGGCCCAGCAGCAGAGCATCACACTGCCATGCTGACGTCCCATGTTTGGAAGTGTGCTTGGGAAGTCATGTCAGGAGGCAGGCCATGGCCGAGACAGCTGCCACTCAGCAGTTTGTCTTTAGTGGAGTGGGGTGGTGATGGATTGCACCAGGACAGTGACCTCTGCAGCTGGGCAATGGAGCTTGCTCCTGCCACAGAGGAAGCTGTGACTGAGCAAAGCTAACAGAGATACTGCCCCTACCAGGGCAGATGGGGTGGAAAAACTATTGGAGAAAGACCCGGTAGCCATCTGGTTGATGACTGGGTTCATCCTGATCAGTTTATATCCCAATGAATCGAATATATCCATGACATATGAGTTGCTAGCCAGGAGAAAAAACAATATGGCAAAAAAAGAGGCTGTGTGTCAACTCTCTAACCTCTTGCTCAAACATTGGTCAAGTTATAAGCAGTCAAAGATTCCAAAATAACAGCAATAATTAAAGTTGAATTTCATGAGCTTTTGTGAAATTGTAGAAGGTTGTGATACTTTTGTTGAAGCCATGTCCACACATTTTGCCCCGTCATACACTTGAGTTGCCATTGTAGAGGAATAAGGTAGCATTCATAGAAGGCTCCATAGTAAAAGTACAGTGGTGCCAAATGTGAGGTCACTGTCTTGAGTCATGAACCATGAGGAATAGCCATGGGCATCACTGTGCGCTTGCCTGAATTCCTGCAAATATGCCACATAACCACTAGAGCTCACTGACTTAATGACTTGTGGATGCTTATGCACATGCAGCATTGTTTCTGTGCAGTGCCACCTGCTGACTCTTTAACAACCCTGTAGATAAAAAGGTATATGTTTACTATCTGAAAACTGGCACCAAGTGACACCAAGCCTCAAGCCTTACAACTAGTTGCAACCTAGACCATTGTGGCAGATGTACCTGGATAGCTTTAGTCATGAGGGAGCACCGTGCTGGGCATTAATATCACAGGAGTGTTGGAGGAGTATTGCAGGTCCATGATACTAGTGCAATTCAGGTGATTCTGTGTGATAACTACTTTGTCAGAATTAAATTCCACAAGTGGAATTCTAGTGGCATTATCTAGTATGCGCTCATAAAATTTTGATCAAATTTTGTCAATTGGTAATGTCAGAGGTATCCTCAATAAATGTAAGCCTACTAAATGACATTTACCCAGCTTAATTAGATTCCAGAATATATTTACTTTGGTATACATTCTAAATCTTCAGTGTATACCCGAAAATACAGTGGAATTACGAACATCCAAATATTTTGACACTTTTCAAATAATTTAACAAATAATTAAACTAAAATGTTGAACTCCTGTAAGTTATAATGTACATAACCAATTACTTCTCTGTTTAGCAGTTTCTATGTCTCTTTAAAGAAAGTATGCATATAAATTTTCAGTTATCTAGCTCCAAAGGTGGATAAGTTGTAAGCATGGAAATATTTTCAGAAGTGTTCACATGAATAATACATTTTCAGAATTTAAGCCCCTATGTCTTCCCCACTCTGCATCTAAATGTCATGAGACTGGACATCCTTTTAGGGCCCAATTGCAGCAATGTATGTACCAAATGACAAATCTCTAGCTAAAATACTGACCGAGTTACGACCAATTAATTTCAAAAAATTAAGCAAAATCTCACAAAATTTCACAATAATTTGCAATCTTTCACAACATTTTGCAGAATTTCAGTAACATTCTGTGAAATTGGAATTTGTTAATTTTGCCTAGCCCTAAAGTATGATTTCTGATTTAGGGAACCACCAGAAGACATATTTTCATGCTACTGTAATTTCCTTAGTAGTAAAGTAAAAAGAGGGAGGTACATATTATTCTTACTTTTCATTGTGTTTCTATATGAATTAGTAGCTTTTTCACCCTTGTTATCCCCAAAGTTATCTGCTAAACTCTCCACTCATGATCTTCTGAATAACAATTTATTTCTATTTTGATATAATTTATTTTTATAAAAGTTTCATTAATATGCAACATGAGTTTAAGTGTTCCACAAATTAGAAAAACATGAAGATAATACAGCAAATATACAAAATGTGTTTGAGTGTTCCATACACAAAAAAAGAGCATGAACATAATAAAGTATATAACAGTGATTTAACTGCCCACAAAAAAAGAACAAGCATGAACATAATACATATGCTTATATAGATGTTTCATGATAACAACATGTAGTCCGTGACAGTACAAAACAGAAATAAATTATCATACACTGTGCCACAGTTATGCAGACAAGATCTTATTGATCATCCTTTGTTTTGTGTAAAACTGGGCCAATTAGATTTCTCAGAGAATGTGGTTGGATGATATAGGGACTAGAGATGCATCGAAATTTTATTTCACCTGCAAAATTATGGTGAAATTGCCAATTTCACCCAGCAAACCATTTCGGTGAAATTACGCCACTAATTTCACCTGCGCATTTGAGGCCAAATTAGGCAAAATTGTGCATTTCACTCTGCTGGTGGTCACATGGTTGAGTCTAAATAGGAAGTAAGTGAGTGGTTCATTTCCTGTGCTATATATCTTGAGGAAGCAGGCAGCAGTTAGACTCCCTGTGACTGCAGAGTGCACTTTTACACCTAAGTTGCTTAATTTGTGCTATTTTTCTGTAACTTTTTCTTGTTTGCCTTTGTCATAGTTCGTATTTTAGTACCTGGTGATTGTGTTTGTGTGTGATTGAGTGTGTGTAATTCATCCTCCCCACCCTGGCTTTCTCTGAGTCTCTGTTTCTGTTTCTTTCTTTTGTTTGTTTGTTTGAATTGGTAGTGTTTGTGGATTGTGAACATAATGGAGAAGGGTGAAGACAGTGGGACACCTGTACATGTGATTTTAGCTAACCATCACAAATGAAATGCCACAGCAGGAAGCTTTCTGCTCCAGCATCAGCACCCAGCAGGAAACTTTGCCCCCTTCCCAGCAGCAGCAGTTTAAGACAGTGCCCCCTTCCCAGCACCAAGATGATACTGTTCCTCCACCCAGGCAGCAGGAGACTGTGCCCCCTCCCAAGCAGCCGGAGGAGTCAGTGCTTGGGGAATTATCTGAGGCACCTCCCCATGGTCCCATCATCTGTGAAGTTCTCCTGTCTGGGATTTTTTCTCCTTAATATTAGTTGATGACCCAGTGGTCACCTGCAATCTATGCGGGCAGGAAGTATGTTGAGGAAAGTGTGAATCCCACTTTGGGACAACCATCCATCATAGTCACATGTTCCACCATCGCCCATTGCAATTGGACCTCAAATTGCAGGAAATGGTGGCATCATCTAGTGCAGCTTTGGAGAGCAATGAGGGTGTAAGCACTGAAGGGGATGATCAAGAAGAAGGCATAGCTGGACCAGTTAAACATCCTCGCCATGCTCACCATACCAGAAAACAGCAACAGTCAATAATATCAAGACCCCTCCAGGACCCCGCCATCCAAAGCCAGCTGCACAGGCAGCCCCATCCCTGCCAGCAATGCCAGTGACACTTGAGGACTTATCAGCTGTCCTGTCTGAAGTCCAGCATCTCTGACAGGAGTTAAACAATTTCAGACAGAAATTTAGTGATGCCCCGGGGAAGATTTCTAAACTGCAGTGTGATGTTGACAAAATCATGTGCATCTTGTCTGAACTCTGTGGTGGCCCCACTGGCACTTAATGTGGCAACACAAATTAATTTGTCTTTTTTGTTTTCATTTTTCTATCTTCCATTCTGCTGTTTGTATGTTCCCCCAAATAAAAAAATTAAAACCAAAAAAAGCTATTCTATCCTCTTTAGTCTACATCCATCCCTTAAGTCCTTGTGTTTCTTTATTTTGTATGTGAAATAATTTTATTGACCGTTTCTGTTGTGTTTGTTGCTGTCTTATGCTCCCTATAGAATTCAGTCCCTTTTCTTGTTCTTTCTCTATTAGTTCTCCCTGCTCATTGATCTATTACCCTTGTCCTCCTGATCTTGCCTGTCATTTGTTATGCTTATTCTGTACCATGTCTGTGTACCACTCCCCTAATAAACACTTAATTCCATTATTATTTGTGGTGTATGTTACTTCTTAGAGTTGGTTACACCTACAAGATTCCTTTTAACAACATAATGATGTGTAATGCAGTTGCATTCCCTATATATTGAGTTTGCAAATGAAATGCCAGCTCCTGCAGAAGGTTGTTGGCCATCTGGGCCTTGTGCACAGACTAGTGCATATTTTGTTTGGAATTCAAATACCTTGTGTGAGTTGCTTCAGTTCAAAGGTAGATGTGCTCACCACAGCATTTGTCCATAATGTGCTCGTTCTTTATTCTATTCTCTAGTGTGGCAAGCAAACAATGAAAAAAATGCTTCTATATAACCAAGTGAAAAATGCCTGCTCCTCCAAGGCACCATCATTCCTTATATGTATCATGAAATATGATGCCTTGAAGGAGTGTGTGTTTTTTATCTTAGTTTCATGGGAGCATTTTTTACATTGTTTGCATGCCACACTGTAATAAAGAAAGAGCACTTTATGGATACTTGCTTGTGGTGATTGCTTCTTACTTTTAGTTGAAGCAACTCATATGAGGTATTTGAATTAAAAAAAATGCCGACTCTTTGCACATGGCTCTAATGGCCGACAGCCTTTCACTGTTGCTAGCCTTTCCTTTGCAAACTCCATATATGGGAAATGCAACTGAATTGTTGGTCAGTGTTATATTTTGTTAAAGTTATGTTGAAGGCATCACTTGCTCTTTAACATGTTTCCTCCTCCTATCCACAAATGTCAAGTATTGTGCCTATTAAAAAACTGTTTCACAATGCTATGTGATGTTGCATCACATATTGTTGTGTGTATCATTAAGAAGATGTAACTCATCTGGTGCCAGCACTGACAACAAGCCCCAGAAGGCCAGAATTCCTGAAATATTTCCCAGAAAATGTTACAGTAAATTCAGACATAAATCAGGTGTCAGATATGCAGTTACATGGTTCACATCCAGCACCAGGACTCACATCTGCTGTTTTCTGCATCGTTTCAAATGGTTTTAGGCCTCACCATGGTGGTGCCACTGCCTAACATGCTCCACAAGTCTAAAAATGTTACAGTAAATTCAAACCTCAATCAGGTGTCAAACTTGCTGTTATATGTTGTACACCTTCCACTTGGATCAAAACATGTTGCTTGGCACACTATTTACCAATGGTTTAAGGCCTAATCATGGTGTTGCCACTGCATAAAGTGGCTCATAAGTCCAGAAATGTTTCCCAAAAAATGTTACAGTACATTAAGACAGAAATCAGGTGTCAGACATGCAGTTACATGGTTCACATCCACCATCAGGACACAATCTACTGTTTTCTGCACCATTTCAAATGGTTTTCAGGCCTAACCATGGTGGTGCCACTGCCTAACATGCATCCCTATATAGTAGGGTCAGGTAATAAACACCAGTGGTGTAACAGGGAGGAAAGAGTTAATATTGTAAGCAAATTAAATAAAAAAAAACAGGAACACTGCAATACGGGGGTAGATCACAATTTTAATTTCTGTGAGCAATTCAACAATGCAGTGCACCTGGATATGGACACGTCAAGTGATTAATGTACACGAATATTTCCAATAAAAAAATAAAGCACTAAAGTGATTAAGCAAAGGGAAACAGGAATAGAACTACTTCGAATGAGTAACTGTTCAGATTAGGTTACCCAAAAAAGGGTCAATATGTAAGAAAAATATAAAAAATAAGTAGCTCACCAACAAAAATATTAAGACTTGGAACTAGTTTGCTCTGTTTTCACACACACACACACACACACACACACACACACACACACACACACACAGTCGACCCTCCCCAGTCAACTCCCTCATAGACACATACACAGAGAAAACTGAAAACAGTACTAAAGTTTAATGAAGTATTATCCAAAGATACCAAAACTAAAAAAGGTTCACTAGCAGCACTAGGAACTAAACTGAGATTTGGGGAGCAATTAACTCTCAAAAATCACAAAAAAAGAGCTTTTTGAAGGGTTTATTGGCTGTGATGCACCACATTGAACTGCTCTCTGACTCAACAGACAATATACAGTGCAGGAAACAGCCTGCACATGATATTTCAGCTATCTACCCACGATGTATTGCAATTTAGCTGGTGAAATTGAAAAACATTGGCAAAATTAAGGATAATGGCAAACTTTCACCTTACGCAAAAGCGAAATTGGGATAAAATGTCACATTACACAAAAGTGAAATCAGAGGCAAAATTATGTTTCGCCTAGGTGAAAAACTTTGCATAATGCGGGAATTACACGAAATATTTCGCTAGATGAAATTTTCTAATTTTGCACATCTCTAGTAGGGACTACTGGATGAATCAGACTCAGTTTGTTAGTTTACAATCAATTGCATCTACTGTTTGTTCCATGGCTTATGGGGTGCCTCAAGGGTCCATTTTTGGCCCTTTATTATTTTCTTTATTTTTTAATCAATTTCCTTTTCTCTGCAGGTATTGTGAATGTCTTTTGTATGCAGATGATTTGATCTTATTTTATCAGTCTAAATCCATTCCACAGTTATCAGTTGTTTTAGAGCAGGAATTTCTTGAAGTTTGCAATTGGTTTGCTGATAATTGTTTGAGTCTGAATGCCAAAAAAACTAAAACTATGTTGTTCGGTTCTCGTCATTTGTTGAAGGAGAATCCAAGTTTTTTGATAAATGATAGCAAAAGGACTGCAACTGAATAAGTCTTTGAATTCAAGTATCTGGGGGTTCTGTTAGATCCCAGTTTGACTTTTTTTTCTACAGGTTAAAGCTGTGAGTACGGTAGTCAATCAGAAGTTAGGTCTGTTATATAAGTTTAAAATTTATTTTTCCTTTGAAACATGTCATTCTGTTGCTATTGGGTCATTGTTACCTCAGCTTGATTATATAGCTAGCCAATACTTTAAACTTGGTGTAAAGGAAATCAATGCTTTCACTATTGTTTATAACAGTATATAGCGAATAATGTATGGGCAACAATACACAAGGCTGAATTTCCATTGAGGGGTTGAAATTACAGCATATGGACCTCAAGGGTGAAGCTTGAGAGGTCCATGTTTTCATCTCAACCCCAAGATGGAAACACATGCTGAGCTGTGTGTGGTTGCCCATATTTTATTTTATATAGTATACGGTTTTGCACCC
Organism: Neoceratodus forsteri; assembly: GCA_016271365.2. Taxonomy (NCBI): domain Eukaryota; kingdom Metazoa; phylum Chordata; order Ceratodontiformes; family Ceratodontidae; genus Neoceratodus; species Neoceratodus forsteri. Next base: position 469,150,711 of record CM028129.1, read on the forward strand.
AGAAATCACAGAAGTGTTACCTCCCTAAATAAAACAAAAGAAAAAAAAAAACTCAATTTCTTTGTTCTGTTTTATGATTGAAATTAATTTATAGATTTTTACAAGTTAAAAGTTACAAATGTGGCACTGGATGGTTAGCAATCAGCTACATACTGGGTGAATGAGACATTGAAAATGTTATGACCTTTAAACTGTGCTGAACAACTGCTCAGAATGCATACAACAGCACCTTGGAATGCACACAACAGTCAGAGAATGTGCGTAACAAGGTTTTTGAGCAGGCTGATTTTTATACAGAACAAAGGCCAACCATATATTATTTGTCATTTTGTTTTGGATTCCCCTTTTTGAACTCATCATTATTTTCTATATTCACAACTAGGCTTTTTGTCCCCTAAATCTAAGTTTGCTTATTTCTTTGGTTGTCAAATATTTAAGACTGTTTTTTTTCCAGAGTTTTGTTTTCCTTAAGGATTTATGCTAATTTCACTCAGCTGGTACAGTCAGCCACAAGGATGAACTACAAATCTGGGACCAGTACTCTGCTGGACTGGGTAGTCAACAACGTACCAGATCATATTACCCACACTGAAGTCTTACCAGATTCAATTAGCGATCACTCGCCCGTACTATGTACTTGGTCTAACATGTACATCTGACCTCCATTTTGGACCATTAACAGCAGGGTGTTCATCAGAGGGCACCTAGACCTCTAAAGACACAGCTTCATAGGTGGATTGGTTGCAAATCGATATGGCCTCAGATATCGATACGGCCTTGGATTACTTTATTACTACCTTCAATACAGCATGCGATCTCCATGCCCCTCACAAAACAAGAAAGAACAAGGGTTACAGCAATCCTTGGATTACATATGTCCTACTCAAGCAAATGAAATCCCGCGATCACCTCTGGTACCGAACCAGGACCACTAGCAACCAAGTGGATATTCAAGCATACAAAACAGCAAGGAATGCCTGCACAAGAGCATTTTGGGCAAAAAAAGCAAAATACTATAAGGAAGTCTTAACCAATTCCTGGAAAGATGGACACAGATTTTAGAACAATAGCTCTGAGGTGACAGGGAAGATCCCCAAAGAGACCCTGTCCATGCTCAACATAAATGGCACTACAACCATTGATCCTCAAACCATAGCTGACACTTTCAATGAGGCTTTTACAGATCTCAGTCATGTCCTATCCCCTAACTTCTTCGACCCCACCCCCTCTTCCTGCAATTCACAGTTAGCAGAAAATACGAGGTCACACCAACCATTCCACTTTAAAGTGGTGAACAAAGAAGAAGCAAAGAAGAGAGACCACATGATGCGGGGTACAGGGTAGAAGCGCCTCTTTGCAGCTCCAGCCTCCCGACTTACTAATTTTGTATTTTGGATCAACAAAACTGCCTAAAACCCTCTAAATCTACTTTACTTTGCCTTCTTATCATCCCGAGCTTCTGTTTAGTGGGTTGCTATACCGATGGAGGTCTACATGAAGAAGGCGCAGCAGAAACATGCCCCACCGGTCACCCCCGAGAAGGCCCCAAAGAAATCATGGGCCTTGAGTGTGTCAGATAAGCCAGAACACTCGAGCCTGGCCACAGAGCAGGAGCCGCTAACCTTGAGCAGATTTTTGGAGGAATTCAAGCCCTTTCATGAGGAAGTAAAGGAAATTTCTTCTGAGCTCAAATCCCTATCTAAAAAAATCGACGAGGTTTCTGTTACAACCTCAGATAACACTGCCTGAATTTCCTCCTTGGAGAAGCGTCCGGAAAAGATTGACCCTGGGATTGTGGCTATGCGGCAGAAACTTTCACATCTCGAAATGAAATTAGAAGACCTAGAAGGTCGTAGCTGCAGGAACAATGTTGTCATACTTGGGCTTCCAGAGGGAGAAGAGGGCCAGAATACCATAGCATTTATTCAAAAGCTGGTTGAAAGGATCACCGGTCCCTCTCACTTTGGGGCCAAGTACATCATCAAGAGGGCACATAGGTCCTTGCAGCCAAAGCATCCCCCAGGAGCTTCACCTCATCACATTACATGCTGATTTTTGAATTATTTAGAACGGCAGCATTTTCTGGTTAAATTTAAAGAATTACAGGAAGTCAGATGGGAGAATGCTAAACTCAGGATTGCACAAGATCTACCGGGTTCTGTCTGACAGAAATGCACAGCATTCCACCCTATAGTTTCTAAGATCATTGCTGCAGGCCTTAAGTTCAAGATGGGGTACCCAGCTAGGCTGCAGGTGCAAGTGGCTGGTACCTGGTCAGCCTACGATGATCTAGATGCTGCACTTTCGGGTTTAAAGCTAGCCCTGTCTGATTTGTTTCGTGATCCATGACATGCCCTGCACTTTCTGAATTGGAGAGATCTGAATTGAAGGAATGATGCTGCGCTTTGAGATGTATGAGTGGGATGAGTGATAATTTCCATTTGAGACTATGAGAGCTTGCTATTGAAGGCTGAAGGGACATCATGTTGCTGTGTTCATTTAGTTCCTTATAGCACTTAGTCATCCTATTTACTCCTGGGACAGCTGATTTCATCAGGAGACTGTTTCAATTGAAGGACAGCTTATTTGGGGGGGTATTCCTTGAAAAGAGCTTGATTGGAGCCTTTTTTGCAGGCGCAGCAGCGTGATTGTCTATTTACCAGGCTCGTACCTCCTTGATTCCTTATTTTATTTAATGGAGGGACAGAATTGGGGTACAGCTGGGCTTTTTCTTTTTCAATGTGTATTGCAGTGCGCTTTCGCTTTGGTACCGCCAGAGGGAGCTCCGGTCACTTATTTAGCGGTTTATTTATTTTTATTTTATTTAGCTTTTGTTTACAGGATAAGTACACTAGACAAGTATTATGCCTATTTTCAGGAATGGTCCGGGAGAATATAACTTGGGGGAAACAGTCAAGGTACAAAGAAATGAGAGTGCATTATGTCACAGTAAACAAACATGTGGGAAAGAAATACATCATTTGACGTTATGAGGAAACATATAGTAGTGGAGCACTGTCCAAGGAATGGATTGGTCATAATATAACTTATAATTACTGGTTTCCCTTTTTTCCCATAGGGAAACCGTGACATAATTATAAGTAATGAAGGGTGTTCATTCACGGCAAACCTGCCTAATTTCCTTCACTGTGCTCTTGTCGCCCTGTACTTCCTCGCCGACACCGCGCCTGCTCGGGAACCGCAGGACAGCAAACCGCCACCTCACCAGGGCGGTAAGTACAAAAAAAAAAAATCTGCCTCACCAATGCTATGCACAAAATAAAAAATAAAAATAATTACAAAATGAAACTGTTGACTGCACTACGCACTTCACCTTCAGCGAACCCGGCTGCGGCTACATTTATTTTATACAGTGCTGAGGTGTGAAAAATGAAACCAGCAATTATAAAATAAAATATGGAGTCTAGTGTGAAACTTGATTACACACACCTTGAGGTTAGATGCTTCACATAAACCCTCGAGCCCTCCCGGGTTTATGTAGCATCAGACCCCTCGGTGTAAATTCTCATTACACACCCAGACCCATACTTTATCCTATATATAACATTTCAGTTTATGCTCTCTAGACTAGTTGGTTCACTGACAGACATTTACAGGTCATCACTACTTGACAACCAGGGATTTTACTTCTCTTGCAGGAACTCTCTATTTGAGGCCTGGGATTAGCTAGTATATTTCACACTGGGCAACTCAGTCCCGCTGCTGGCATGGCTCCATGGTGGACTTGTTTTACCTTGTATTGCCTGCCACTGGCAGTAGTTAGGTAATTGTGTTTAGTCATCAGGTTGCAAGCAATTATTTGGCTATGCCAGTATACTAGTTGAGTTTCAAGCCTCAAAGTGTTGAGCATTTCCCCTCTGGCTATCAGGAGTTTGCTAGCTATGAGATGTTAAATGGAACATTGCTTTACATTTTGTTTAATAATTACCTGTTCCTTACAAGGGGGCTTGCAGAACTTGTTTGGGTTTGTGGGGGTAATGCTGGGAGGCTGGGGAGAGGAAGAGAAGCTATTTTGTTGAGTGTTGTTTGTGACAGTTGGGGTGGTAGAGTGGGTGGGTTTATGGTCAGATTTAAGAGATCTGGTTTACCTATGTTATGGGACATTGGGGTGTTATGGAGGGTGGGACTGGGGGATTAGGTCTGGACGGAAGGGTGTGGGGTTGGGAGTGTGGCATAGCAGTAATCAAGGGGTATTGGAACTTGGATTCTTGTTGTAGTAACATCTGGGTTTTAATTATGTGTTTACTTTTACCAGTTTAGATGGCTAGCAATATTAATCTTGCTACTTGGAATGTGAAGGGGATAAGGAAAAAGCCTAAACAATATCAGGTGCTTAAACACCTGAATTTGTTGCATTCCTAGATAACGTTCTTGCAAGAATTCCATATGCTAGACTCTGAAGCTTTACAACTCAGGAGACAACAGGTTGGACAGATTTTTAATGCCTCGGAGTCCACTAATAGCTGTGGGGTCATGTTAATTGTCAACAGAGGCATTCCCTTTATTGCCACGCAGGTTCTTAAGGATCCAGGGGGTAGATATGTCCTGGTTCTGGGTACTCTTTGGTCTATGCCACTTTTACTCTGTAGTATCTATGGGCCTAATACAGATGACCTCAGCTTTTTTATGAAGCTGATCACCATTATTCTCCCTATGCTTCCAATTGCGATAGTTATGGTTGGAGACTTAAATTTGGTTTCAGACCCTAACATGTATAGGTCTGGTAATGGGTTGAGGGGACTGTCTCCTGGGCAGAGAGCATTTAGGGATCTGCTGGATCAGTGTGGACTGTGCGACGTGTGGTGAGTTTTGCACCCCAACTCCAAGGAATATACCTTTAGTTCGCCAGTGCACGGATCACAGTCTCTCATTGATTATCTATTAATTTCCCAGGCGCTCTTGCCGGGGGTTTTGTCCACCTTGACTCAGTCTGGTCCTGTATCTGATCATTCCCCGGTGGTATGCAACCTGGCCTTTCTTAATATTCCTAAGAAAGAGACCCGGTGGAAATTAAATGAACAATTATTAAAGGATGCTAGGTATTGCAACCTAGTAAAAGAGCAGATTGATTTCTTTTTTTCTACTAATCCAATAAAAAGCACGGCGCCAGATATTTTATGGGGCGTTTTCAAGGCCTATATGAGGGGGATCCTTATTAGTTTAGCAACAAAGAGGAAAAGGGCTCAAGAAGCTGAACTATTATCCATACCGACTCAAGTACGGTCACTAGAAGCCAACTTATCCCCCAGCACTCCAGATGAGTACAAGAGGAAACTTTTGGTAGCTAAAGATAGATATTTAGACTTGTTGAGGGAAAAGGCAGAGTTAGCCATTATCCGCACTAAAGCAAGTTATACTGATCAAGGAGAAAAAGCGGGGCGTATGCTTGCTTTAAGGTTAAAGCAGCAGAAGTCTGCAAGATTTATTCCTCCAGTCAGGGCTCAGGCGGACGGGTCCCTGAGGGTATCCCCTTCAGAGATAGTCCAGGAGTTCGCCTTGTACTATGAGCAACTATACAGGGACATGGACAGTCCTACTCCTTTGGAGATGTTGGAGGCGTATCTTATGGAGTCTCATCTCCCTTCCCTGTCAGGTCCACAGAGGAGTTTTCTGTCCTCCCCATTATCCCTGGAGGAAATTTCAGAGGTTATAAGGGCATTGCCCTCTGATAGAGTCCCAGGACCGGATGGTTTTTCCTCATTATTTTATAAAGTTTTTCGAGAACAATTATTGCTGGTGCTTCACTGGTTGTACCTTCACATTCTCTCTGGGGTAGATGTAGATGCCTATCTGTTTGAAGCCCTGATTGTCCTTCTCCTCAAACCTGATAAAGACCCTGAGTTAGTACAGAGTTATAGGCCTATATCCCTTTTGAATCAGGATATCAAAATTCTCTCGAAGATATTGTCTGACAGGTTAACGCTGGTCCTCCCGGATCTGATTGGCATGTCCCAGGTTGGATTTATGAGGGGACGTTCATCATCAGACCATTTGCGCACCCTTTCGCATGTCTTCTCGGAGTCCAGGGATGCCACCTTTCCTACTGGGTTGGTTTCACTGGATGCCTAGAAGGCATTTGATCATGTGAACTGGAATTTTTTATTCCAGGTTCTTAAGGCATTTGATTTTCCTACCATGTTCATAGTCTGGATTCGTGCTCTATATCGGGCCCCCTCTGCCAGGATTTCAGGTAATGGTGCATTTTCAAAACTCTTCCTTTTATATTCAGGTACAAGACAGGGCTGTCCCCTTTCTCCTCTATTATTTAATTTATATTTGGAGCCCCTTATTCAAAATATCCTTAACAATGCAGGGATACAAGGTATACCAATTGAGAACAATGCGGTGAAGATCGCGGCATATGCTGATGATCTTCTCCTCCATTTGTCTCACCCGGTAACATCTATCCCGGTTATGTTAGGGGAGATTGCCAAGTTTAGCTCCTTTTTGAATTATAAATTGAATGCTCACAAGTCGTCCTTTTTTCCCCTTAACCATAAGGTTTTTAAGACTGATATTATCCCTTTTGGTTTGTGCTGGTCACCCCGTGTTCTTAAATATCTGGGTATTAAATTAAAAAGCAATCCTTCCTCATGCTTTAAAGAAAATCTAGAGCCCCTTTCCCAGCTGATTGTGCAGGACCTAGATAGATGGTCTAAGCTTCCTGTTTCACTATGGGGTCATATCAGTATAATTAAGATAAATGTATTTCCCCTTCTTTTTTATCCCCTTTCTCACCTTAATTCATTTATCCCATTATCCTGGTTTCAGAAAATGCATAGAACCTTTACCAATTTTATCTGGTCTAACAAACACTCTCGACTGGCATACTATAAGCTGGCCGCCCCAAAAGCAGATGGGGGACTGCGGATTCCTCACTTGGCAATCTACTACTGGGCTAGTCATCTAGCTAAATACCTGAAGTGGGTGAGTCCGGGCCCCGAGAGTTTGAGACCGGTCCGGCTCAACATTGAATTAGATTTTATCCAGGCTATGAACATGGACCCCTTGATCATGTTTTATGTTAAGCTTTCTTCTTTACAAGATGCTAGTAAATGCCCCACCCTTATGACCTCATTAAAAGTACATGCGCAGCTTTGTTCTTTTTTGAGATACATTCCACATCTGGGCCTGTCCCAGTCCATTTGGAATTCCCCGGCCTTTACTATAAATAAACAGAGGATCCCCCATACATGGTTGCCCCAAGTAGGGGATGGTATAGTATCCACCTTTCTGGATGGTGAGGGGGCTTGGCTCCCTGTAACTAAAATTATCTGAAAATTTGGCATCCCAGTAACTCAGCAATTCAGGGTTTTCCAACTAAAACATCTGCTTACCACAGTGCTGGGTAATACCCCTCCCCACCTACCGGCCTTCTCATTGATACCTGAGCTTACCTCCTTACTTGGACCCTCAAGTGTCATTTCTAAAATATATCAAGTTTTGTTTCACTGGTGGTATGGGGGTTCCTATGGCCCTACCAAGTTCTGGGGCTCCCTTTTTCCCCCAATACACCTTCAACTGGCCAGCTTTATGGATGTTCTGTCACAAATACGTGTCTCAAGACAGACTACGACTTATGCAATATCTCATTTTACACAACATGTACTACACCCCAGTTAAATTGGTGAAATGGGGTCTTCTTGAATTAGAGCTGTGTACCAGATGTTCCCAGAAAGAAGGAACACTTCTTCATATATTCTGGTCGTGCCCCAAGATAACTCCTCTGTGGGATTCAATTAAAGCCAACCTGGATCCCATACTGGGTTTGCAGGATTGCTTTACACCTGACATTTGCCTCCTGGGGGACCTGTCTTCTATTAAGGTTAAAGCTCGGAGATTTCACATCTCTATGATTGCACTATCTGTCAAAAAAATCATACTTAGGCATTGGAAGGATGAGGTTAGCCCAACATACCAGGAATGGAGTCATGAAATCCTTGTTAACTTCGCAGAGAGAAAGCCATAGTGAGTCCCACAACAGGTTACAGAGTTATAAACAAATCTGGGATCCCCTTCACACCTTAATCATGGTTGGTATGGATAAATGAGTTGTTGGAAATTATTTATCTCAGCTTATACAGGGTTCTTGTTATATGATATTACACTACAACGTTGTAGTGCACTGCTGTCCTGGGGGAGGAGGTGGGGGGGGGGCAGATCATGTAATGTATTATGAGCATGTTGTATATGTTACAGTTGCTGTCCCCTGTATTGTGGAAAATCTGTTAACAAAGTTTGAATTGTAAAAAAGAAGAAGCAAAGAAATGCATTCTCAAAGTACTTGGGAAAACTAGGCTAAGTGGGGAGTCACTTGACCTAAAGCTCATCGCCCTCACCATTAATGAGGTACTGCCCCCCCTTGACAAAGATCCTTAACCACTCCGTCATGCTATACCAAATCCCTCAAAAATGGAAAGCAGCCTGGGGACAGGACATTGCATGGGAACTACAGGCCCATATCAATCCTTCCACCATTTTTCAAAGTGTTAGAGCGAATTGTGTCAGATCAATTGGTAGAATACATAGAGAAGTATAATCTTCACTGTAGTCAGCAGCACAGGTTTTGCAGAAGGCACAATACTACAACTGCCCTGCTCGAATTTTCAAACTATATACATCATGCCTTGGATCAAGGTCAATCAATTGGAGCAACATTCATTGACCTTTCCAAGGTGTTTGATACTGTAAATCACTCTCTACTTATTGAACAATTATCTGATCTAGGTTTATCCATGGACACCACCAACTGTTTCAATAGCTGCCTCAGCGGACACACTCAACAAGTCAGGATTGGTGATACACTCTCCGCAAAACAACCAATTAATTCAGGTGTCCCACAAGGGTCTATCCTGGTCCCACTACTTTTCACCAGATTCCTGAATCAGCTCCCAGAATCCTGTCATGGTCAGATTCTACTCTATGCAGACAACATGGTTCTTTTCTCAAGTAATACTGATCCCACACTCCTGTTTAATCAATTGCAGACTAGCTTTACAAATGCTGAGGGCCTGGTTCCACTCACAGAAGCTAGTCCTTAACTACACAAGAACAAAAACAATGTTGTTTCACAGTGCACAAAACATGTTCCACTCCCACCAGCTGGAAATCAGAAATAGCTCAGGCATTATCCTAGAACAGATTCAACTTTTAAAGTATTTAGGAGTGACAATTGACAGCACTCTGTCATTCTCCAGATATTGACAATGTTACCAAAACAGTGAATACCCCTATTGGGTGGCTATACAAACTCAGACATTGCTTTACCCTGGAAGCCCTCAGTCTTGCTATACATAGTTCAGTAGTCTCAGTAATTGATTATGGGCTTGTGATCTATGGATTCACCTCCAATACCACCCTGTGCCATGTCACCACTGCCCGTAGCAAGGCCTGCCATCTTCTGACTGGGGCCACCCGCCTGGCACACACATGCAACTAATATGAGCAAGCAAACTGGCTTCAGCTCAAAGGCATACTATCCTATCAATTATGCCCAATAGCAAAAAAGGCCTCCCTCAGTCTCTTGCCTCCTGGTGTACAGTCAATGTTTGTCACCAAACCACACCCGACATACTAGACGCACCTTGAGCCGCGTGTTTATAGTGCCATGCTGCAGTACCACCCAAGGGCAATGCTCATTTGCATACAGAGCACCACCGTGGTATAATTCACTAAACTGTGTTGTTATTAAATACCAAACACTGGGCTCCTTCAAAAAGAAACTTCGCCAAGCACTAGTCACCAATGCCTCCTGTGACTGCCGTGCATAAAACAACTTGGGCCTGTTTCCTCTCCTTTTCCCACACCCTCCCCACCGTTCCTCTACCCTACCATCCTACCCTTGCTACTACCCTATAACTTACCTGCCCTCCTGAGGTCCCAATTAACCAATCCCAGCATCAAACTATGCTTGCTGCTCCATAGAGGGCATCATCAGTTCCTGCACTGATTGTCCCACTGAAGTGTACTCTTAAATTGAATGACACAGACCATTTTTGTCTGCTGAAATTCCCCTACTGGCAACACCCCCCTCACTCAGACAATGCCTTTGGCTGTATCCCTACTCTGGAACAATGTTAGGCCCTAGCCCTTAGCTTCTGTCAATCTTGTAAGACCATGTCCCTAGTTGTTGTCTTTCCCTCATTTTGTCTCTGACAATGCCACTTGGCTGCATCTTTTTCCTCCTGTAGGTGGGAACCCTAATACCCTTCCTTGCTAGTTAAGCTTACTCCTAGCCACTGTATGTCTGCAAAATACCGATTTTTACATCTTAACTACACATGTGCTTATTTTATTGTTACCTTTATGCCTAGGATCACTATGTATTTTCTCACTATACTGTTTGTTTCTGTTCTTTGATATGATGTAGAGACTATGTAAAAAAAAAAAAAACTTTGGCTCAAAGATATTAATTCCAAGACTGAAATAAATAAAAAAAAATGAATAAAAAAGTTACTATTCACTATACTCCTATTAATTTGATGTCATCAAAAGACATTCTTCTTCAAACCGTTGCATATATGTTTAAGTCTGGGTCATGCTCCTTTTCAATTGCAGCCCCTTTGTTTTGGAATAATTTACTGGATAATTTAAATTCTGTTTCTTCCCTACAAAATTTTAAACTCAGTTTTAAGAATTATTTACAGGCACAGGATGTTTGTACATGTTTTATTCAATCTGTTATTGTTTGTTCATTAATTGTTGTTTAATTGTATTTATTTTGGGTCTGACCTGAAAAAGGACTTTGCCCAGTGTCCCAACTGAACAGAATTTAAATAAAAATAAAAAATAAACACATTTTGGGCTTTATGCATGAATTTGGAGTAGCTATGCTGAAAAGAGACATAACTGTCAGTTGTAGCTACACAGACCATCAGCTGGTGAAAAGGTGCTGCATGATCTAAAGGGGGTGATATAGATAAGTTAAGACATTCCATTCGAGACATGATCATTCTTATATACACTTAATTTGGTAAAGTAATCATTTTATGTATTTTTCCTTCTGTGCAAGCAGTATGGAAAATATGTCTTGCCCAAGAAACCAAGCTTATTAAACTGATAGGATATACTCAGTTTAGCATACAGATAGGCTAGAAAACATCACCTCTCTCTTTAGTGCAATGAACTTATTCTCCTGCAGTGTATATCTATGGCAGTGTTGTGTGGAATGTGGAATTCCACTGCCAGAATTAGCATGTAATAACCATTCTGCCATTAAAATTTCTGCCAGAGATTCGATAGTTGTTCTGTGGAATTCTGCCTGCTGTGATCCACTGAATATTATTCCATGGAAGAGCATTTTTTCCACAGAAAATCTTTCCGCAACTATTTCAGTGGAAAATATTGAGATCTACGGAATAATATTCTGTGGAACTGCATTATTTCTGTGGAAAATCATTCTGCAACCATTTCTGTGGAAAATATTAAGATCCAAATAATGAAATTCAGCTGAAATTTACGATTCCATTTCTGGTGAAATTCAGCAGAAATTCTGTGGAATTTTGAAAATTCCACGAAATTCCATTCTGCCAGAATTTGAAAATTCTACACAACACTAGCATTCATATAGCAGGATACATGTCGCTGTGCATAATAATATCTAGATGTTTCAAATTCACAAAGTTTTACAATACAGTGTCACACCATTTCCCACCAACCAGACTGACTTGGAATAAGGTAAATAGGGATTAGCCCGGATTAAGGATGGGGTTAAAGGACCAGTTGGGGAAATAACGTAGGATGAAGTTTGGCTCAGTAACTGAGATGGGAAAGGCCCACTTGATAACAGAAACAAGGGCTGGATAAGGGGTCAGGCTTGGGCACAGTCTTTCTTTGATGTTTGTATCTGTTCTTTGATAACCTGGTAAGTACATTAGACAACTGAATGCCTATTCACAAGTATGACTCAAGAGAGTACAAAGGATGGAAATAAAAAGAGCAATACAAAATACAATCATGTATGATATGAAAGCAGAAAATAAAACATTGGCAGCTAGTAATGCTAAGGCAAAATAGCCCAACAAATAATGTAAACAGACTGATGTAGGTTCACAATCGTATAACAACTGGACTGTAGGATGAAGAAGGCAAAACAAAGTGCTGTTGGGGAAAAGTAAAGTAGAATGTTAAGTGGAATCAGGTTATTCCATGGGAGCTGGACATGCATCAAGACATAGTAAAGGATATCCGGTTTAAACGTCAGATTCCTGTCATTTGAGAGAGGTCTGATATGCGACAGAGCTGAAATTCGATGACTGGATTGTTTGTTTTTGTAGATGATGAAAGGAGGACAACAACATCTTTCTTATTTTTGTGGGGATACAGATGCAAACTGATTTAATTGGTTGCTCAGCCACTCATCTCCAAATCCGTTCTCTACAGAAGATTTGTGGTAGAATGTGGCACAAAATGTAAATATGTATTAAGCATGAGTGTGTATATAAATGTTACAATATCTCCAGTGTGTATTATGTAAATTAAGCTTCAGGGCAAACCCAGACCATGAATAACATGTCTAAACTCTCATTTTGGTAGCCAGTAGGGCAGAAGGCACAGTGAGACAATTCAGTTCAAAGCAATTTGCTGATCAATGAATTAAATGCTGGTAGCACAGGGATGGTGTGTGGTTATCTGCAGCTATTAAAAACTTAGCATCATTGTCGGCATGAAAAACTTCTTTACCGTGTGTGTGTGTGTGTGTGTGTGTGTGTGTGTGTGTGTGTGTGTGTGTGTATAAATGGAATATAACAAATGGGGAGCATTTTCTCCATTAGGGAAACCCAGTTATTATTCACCATTATATCCTGTGGGTTATAACAGCGAACATGCACTGGGTTTCCCATGCTCCATGCATGTGCAAACTGACACTGGATGAACTGCCTCATCACCTTCTGTGCCATGAATGACAATAGTGTCAGTGGCTAACAAGACTGAAGTGCATACACTGGATCAGTTCAACACTTTCTGAGAAGAGGGAAAAATTATAGTACCTGTTCTTCCTTGTTAATCCTGCAATCACAGCATCTAGGGAACTGGAAGCAGTCCCAGCGCCACCTTCCTCTCCATTGGATTTGTCCCCTCCCAACTCCAGATCATGACCTCAGACCTCTCACGTTCCTGCAGCCATAGCAATACTTCCCACAACTTCCCACAGTTCATTTCAGATACCTGATGTCTAATGGATACAAAATAAAAAGGCAAAGCAAAAAAAATGGCAGTTCAGCTTGCATGGGACTGAACTCTCAGCACTGCTGCAGCTCCGCAAGCAACACGCTGGGCTACTTTGTAGTGAGAGAGAGAGAGAGAGAGAGAGGGGAGAAAGGGAGGGAAGGAGGTGGATGCTTAGTGATTACAAACTTCTGCTGTGAGAGGATTTTAAAAAGCAGCATCAATGCTGCTTTTTTACTATACACAGCAGCACTATGTACTGGCCACACATTTTTTTCTTATTAATTTAAATGAAGCAGGTGAAAAAACGCTCCCCCAGCAATTATATAAAACCATACATGGGGTGGTGCAAAAGTCAAATTTAATGAACACCCTCGGTGTGGGATGCTTTGATAAACTGCTCATGCTTTGCCCTCGATGTTTATGTAGCATCCCACACAGAGGGTGTGCATTCAATTCTCATCATGCACTCCCCCTACCATGTATTATTCCATATGTTACCAGTACCTAGGAAAATCGTCTCCTGATCATATGAAAATTGCCATGCATATTTTACTTCTAGTTGGACAACTACAAGAGGTGGGTAATAGGGGGACTATAACTGTATGGAATGTGGAATTCTGCCAGTGAAGTTAGTATGGATTCCACTTCTAAAAGGCTTTTCTGTTATGTTACACAGAGTTCTGAAAAGCAGTTGTATGTAAACTACAGAATAATGACATGTGGATTATTAAATCTGCAGAATATTATTCTGTGGTTTGTTGCAAAGGAATCCACAGTTTATGTAAACTGCAGGATACTATTCTGCAGTTTGTGTAATCCACAGTTTAAAAAAAACACTTTTCAAATTCAGAATTCTGCTGCAGATGAAATTCCTCAGAATTAGGTGCAATTTCTGAAATCCCATGGAATTCCAACAAAAGTGGAATTTGCAAATTCTACGCAGCTTTCATACAACCTTTAGAACAACCTTAATGCCACATGTAAGTTTTGGAAGGTAATACACTCCCTTTTTGACCCTCCCACCCAGTTGTCCCCCCAGTTCTTCTGATAAATATTTCATCTGTGCCCAACTACTCTTCTTTTGCTACTCATTTCAATGAGTTCTTCACCACTTGTGCTCTCCCTTCCACTCCTCCTCCAGCCTCCTTCAGCCATAGAAACATAGAAACACAGAAACATAGAAGTTGACAGCAGATAAGGACCATGTGGCCACCCAGTGTGGCCCACCTAGTCTGCCCATTTGCCTACCTAATTCAAACCACTGGTCTTAGTTGATACACAGCTCACCCTTTCTTTCCTGTCTCTAGGGTTCCCTTATGTCCATCTCATGCATTCTTGAATTCCCTAACTGTTTTTTCCCCCACCTCCTCCTTTGGGAGGCCATTCCAAGCATCCACCACTCTTTCAGAGAAAAAGTACTTTCTTATGTTGCCCCTGAATCCCCCTTCCCAGCTTCATTTTGTGCATTCTTGTTCTTGGATACCTTCTTTTTTGAAAGATGCTACCCTCTTGTACCTTTCTTATACCCCTGAGGTACTTAAACATTTCTATCATGTCCCCTCTCTCTCTACTGTCCTCCTGGGAATACAGATTGACTTCCCCTAGCCTTGCCTCATAGGACTTTCTTGCAGATCATGTACTATCTTTGTAGCCCTCCTCTGGACTGCGTCCAGTTAGTCTATGTCCTTCCGGAGATGAGGTCTCCAGAACTGGACACAGTACTCCAGCTGAGGTCTCACCAGAGATCTGTACACTGGCATAACCAACTCCCTCTTTCTGCTAGTGAAGTCTCGCCCTATGCAAACCAGCATCCCACTTGCTTTCGCTGCTGCCTTCTCACAGTTTGGTCACCTTTAGGTCACTCGACATGAGTACCCCACATCCTGTTTCTGCTTGGTAGCTGCCAGCACCTCTCCCTCATCTTGTACACCTCCCCTGAATTTCTGCTCCCCAAGTGCATGATTTTGCACTTTTTTGCATTGAATCATAGCTGCAGCAATTTTGACACCTCCTCCAACCTGCTCAAGTTTTTTCTCATTTTTTCTATCCTGTCTGGAGTGTCAACCCTGTTGCAAATCTTAGTGTTATCTGCAAAAATACATACTTTCCCCTCCAGCCCCTCCACAATTTCACTTAAGAAAACATTGAAGAGGACTGTATCCAGGACTAATCCCTGTGGTATCCCACTGGTTACATCCCTCTCCTTGGAATGAACTCCATTTGCCAGCAACCTCTGTGTCCTGACTCCCAGCTAATTTCTGACCCAGTTCACCACCTTGGGGCCCACTCCCATGTTGCCTAACTCATTTGTCAATCTTCTGTGCCGGACGGTATCAAAGGCCTTGCTGAAATCTAAGTAGGGCACATCCACTGCCCTTCCCTGGTCTACCTCCCTGGTCACCCAGTCAAAGAAATCTATTAGATGTGTTTGACATGACCTTCCTGCTATGAACCCATGCTGCCTTGGATCCTGTAATCCACTAGATTCAAGAAATGGCACAATCCTCTCCTTTAACAGTGCCTCCATTAATTTTCCCACCACCAAGGTCAAGCTGAGTGGTCTGTAATTGCCTGTCTCTTCTCGGCTCCCACTTTTGTAGTGAGGGACCACTTTTGCCCTTCTACAGTCTTCTGGGACTTCCCCTGTCTTGAGTGATCTACTGAATAGAGTGGTTAGAGGGGCTGCCAGCACCTCTCTGAGCTCTTTAAATATTCTGGGGTATGTCCCATCTGGCCCCATTGCCTTATCTAGTTTCAGTTTCCCAAGTTCCTCTAGGACTCCTTGTGTTGTGAATGGAGTAGTGTCTACCTCCGTTCCCTGGTTTCCTTTTTTACTGAGTTGTGGACCTCTGCCTTCCCCTTCATTCATGAAAACTGAACAAAAGTATCTGTTCAGTATTTCTGCTTTTTCTATGTCCTCGTCTGTACACCCTCCTCCCTCCTTTTTATCCTCACAATCCTCTTCTTCCTCTCACTGATATATCTGAAGAAGGTCTTGTCCCCTTTCTTTACAGCCTATGCTATATTTTCTTCTGTTTGAGACTTTGCGCTCCTGACTGCCTTTCCTGCCTCCCTCTGCTTCTCTAGATACTGCTCTCTGTCCTCTTCCCTTTGTGTTTCTTTGTATCTCCTGAAGGATCTTTTCTTATCTCTGACTTTCCTGGCCACTTTCCTCAAGAACCAGAGTGGTTGTTTCTTTCTCTTTTTCTTGCTTAGCTGTTTAACACAGAGGTGCATTGCCTTTGTTATTGCCCTCTTGAGAATAGACCACTGCTTCTCCACTTCTCCCTCTTTGTCTTCCCTTTCCAGAACTCCCCTGAGACATTCTGATATTTTGTCAAAGTCAGACCTTCTGAAATCCAAGACCTTTACTTTTGTGTGGTTTGCCTCTTCCATAGTTGTTATATTGAACCATTCCATCCTGTGGTCACTGGTTCCTATGTGGCTGCCTACCTTAGCATCCGTGACCCTGTCCCCATTTGTGAGCACCTGTCTAGTATAACTCCCTCACAGGTGGGTTCAGCTACAAGCTGTCATAGGGATGCCCCCTGTAGTGCAGTCAGAATGTTACTGCTTTTGACTGCACTCGCAGTCTGGGTGCTCCAGTCTACATCTGGCAGATTGAAGTCTCTTAGTAGTAGTAGTAGTAGCTCACATTTGGTTGCCATTTTGTGGATGGCTTCCATTAATGTTTTGTCTGTCTCAACCCCCTATGCTCAAGGTCTGTAGATCACCCCGTTCTAATGCTAGTTCCATTTCCTGTCTGTAGGGGGACCCATAGTGCCTTAGCTCCCTCCTGCTGCCCCTGAACCTCAGTTGCTTTGATTCCCTTCCTCATGTGCATGGCCACCTCTCCTCCCTTTCTTCCTTCCCTGCCTTTCCTGAAAAGTGCATACTCTGGTATGGCTATATCCCATTTATGGTTTTCTGTGTACCATGTTTCTATAACTGCCACTATGTCCAGGTCTATTTCCCTCATCAATGCCTCTAGGCCTAGGATTTTGTTTTCCAGGCTGTGGGCATTTGTACATATTGCTCTCCATGTTTGGTCACCTCTCCCCTTGATCTCCAGTCTCCCCTCTGTCCCTTTTTTGCATTTTTGCCTGACATTTGTTTTTTCCTCCAGGTTACCAATGTATCTTTATTGAAATTTTCAAATGCACTTACATTCATAATACAGTTAGTAGGAAGTATCAAGGCAAAAATCCCCAAACCAATGTAGCTTTTCTGTCTTTTTTTTGTGTGTGTTATTTGTTTATCTCCCCTGCACCCCCAACTACCACTCCTTCAGGCCAATTGCCAAGGACACTCTCCCCCAAGGCTCCAATGCCAATCTCTGACCCCACATTGCAGACACTTCAGGGTAACCTTCAGGGTTGCAGTGTCAGTGGCTCAGTAGGTAGCACACTTGCCTCTGAGGCCGGGAGATCAGAGGGCTGTGGGTTCAGTTCCCACATCTGGCACTTGGGTTAATATCCCAGTACTGACACTGTAGTGCAGCATGAGAGTGGTGCTGCACTTCTGAGGTGCCGTCTTTCAGATGAGACATTAAACCGAGGTCCCATCTGCCTGGATTGGTGGTAGTTCAGGTGAATGTTAAAGATCCCATGGCACTTATCGAAAAGAGTAGGGGAATTTCCCCGGTGTCCTGGCCAAATTTCCCTCATTCACTAAAAATACCACCAACAGCTTAATCTGGTTCAAGGTCAGTTGACATTCATCTGTATCCCCCTCCCCCGGGTCGTGCCTGAAAATAGGCAGGATTTGTCTAGTGCACTTACCTGGTCAACAAAAACGAAATAAATAAAATAAAAATAACCCGACGTGACCCTTCGTCAGATGGGTCCTCCTCCTCTTCCGAGGAGGAATGGCCTGGTGGCCTAGGCATTGGCCCTGGGTGATGCTGAGGTCAGGTTGGAGTCTTAGAGTTCTGAGGAGGCACTGGTCCATGCGGCTGTCATCTGGCATTTTGGAGGTGCCATTTTCTGTGTTTTTCCTCCTTCAGTTCCCTGCATGTCACATCAGCACTGCCCCTAGTCTCCACCGGGAGCTGCCACCGAGCAATGTCTCTCCCTGACCCATCCCAGGAGAGGAGAGCAGTCCTCTGGATGTTCAATCCTTCTCCTTCTCCTGCCGACCTTCTGGCGCCCGAATCTGTTCCCAAACCTGGGTCGCTTCCTGTCATTTTGGTGATCTTTTGACACCAGATTCCTGTGTTATGACTGGCTCTTTTTTGGGGTGGAGGTCAATATTTTATTTATTTATGTATTTATTTATTGATTTAGTTTTTGTTTACTGGGTAAGTACACTAGACAAATTCTGCCTGTTTTCAGGCACGACCCAGGGGAAGGGGATGCAGATGAATGCCAACTGACCTTGAACCAGATTAAACTGTTGGTGGTATTTCTAGTGAATGGGGGGAAATTTGGGCAGGGCACTGGGCAAATTCCCCTACTTGTGGTAGAGGGCACTGTTTGCTGCAGCACAGAGGTTGCCAGTGAGAGTGTGGAGGACAAAGGAGGTGGACGTGCATTAGCGGCGGCTCCGATGGAGGTGGCTAGGAAGCATCCTTTTGGATGGCCAGCATATTATCTCGGAGACCATTTTACAGAGAAGTGAAGGTACTGGAATAGCAATGAGGGCTTTCACAGCTGAACCACTTGATATTTCCATGCCAGAAGACAACCCAGATAGTTTGCAGCATGCGCTCTTAGAAAAACAGCGTGACTTACAAGGGCAACTTAGGGCAGTGAAACAACAGTATAATATGGTTCATGCCATATCTGAAGAAAAAAAATGAAAATGGCTGTTGAATAACTCACAAGAGATCAATGGAGCCAATCTGACAAATGTTCTTGCAGTCGCTGGAATTAAAAAGGGCCTGGATGTACCTATGGGAGGCCTGGAGACACAAGGAGAGAATTAATTACTAATGGAACAGATGGAGTGGTCCCCCGATAGAGCTTTACAGGAAGCAGGGTGGATTCCGGTGGATAATGTCATTTGGATTCCTGACCAGGAGATACCACTACCCAGGACAACAGTGGAGGATGATAGCCATACTAAATTACCGGCACATCACACACAAGGGACAGAACCCAAGATTGAACTACCTCCAGAAAGAGTTGTAACCACACCCGAAGTACAAACAGGTAGAATAGCTTTCTCACCTGTAGAAATTGTACCTGATGAATTTATTGACACTCAGGAGGATGAAATAATTTTGGAACAAGTATCAACTTTACAGGATGGGCTGAGAAAGGGTTTGCAAGGAACAACCAAAAACAGCACCTGCTTATGCCAGTCTGTTTAATAAACTGCTTGAACTGGCTAAATGACGTAATGCTGTCAGGCTACAATTTTTGGGGAGCAATGAGGAATTACCAGACAGATTTTAAGTGGGTAAAACTCTTTTGAAACAGTCTTTGGGTTTTTTCCCCAGCAGATGTATATGCTCTTATCCATATATCAGGAGAGCATTCGTTTGATGTTAGCTTCAGGACGCAAGATATACTGGATCAGTTTTGGATTAAATATTCCCAGATTAAAACCAACCCTTTATGAAAATAGTTTCAAGCGATCCCTTTGACAAAACAAACATTTAAAGTGCTTATAATATGATTTCATAATGAGGGGGTAAATGTTACCAACATATTTTATTGGTTGGAAAAAAGGTGTAAAATTCAGGGACATCCTGAACCAATAATAGATGATGAAGGGTCTTGGAATGAGGGGTGGAGGTTTAAGATGAACCTTATACAAGATAACATTTGCCCAACTGTTTTTATTTATGTAGGGAGAAAAGTTTTGTCTTTTACCCTGCCCAACCAAGGCACTGTTACAAATGTGCTTCACCAAAACACCTTAGTAGGACATGAGAGATAATAAAACGTGTACAGTGTGGAGAAGTGGGCCATTCAGATGTACATTGATATGGACAGTGAAAATGTAATTTGTGTGATGAGGGACATTCATTTTTAAGTTGTCCATGGGCTGCTCACAACACTGATGATGATGCAGATTTGGGATTCGGGATTTTTACATACATTCAGCTGGTAAAGCTGGAAGACAGGCCAACCAGGTCTGCTACACAGGTTTGAACAACCTTCATGTCCTGGTCCTCCCCCCCTCCCAGCCTAGTGAGATGGGTGCAACAACAGAGATAGCTCCTGGGTCTGTAGTGGGGGAAATACAACCCATTATAACTACAATCCAAAATCCATTACCCCAGGAGATGCAACAAGAAGTAGGGGCTGCAGGAATCCCTGCCACCAGATTGAGGTTCCATCTCAGATCCCTAAGAAAAGGACTATTCTCAGTAAAAAACCCAGAAATACACAAGTTTTACCTGTGCCTGAGGTTTCATTGCAGAATAAGTATTCAGCATTTCAAGATCCTGAAGTGGAATTGGAGTCAGATTCCATGTCTATGCACTGATCACAACCAAAAGGGGGATCTGATATAGATCAGGTAGAGGAAAGACCTGACAGTAAAGTTAGGAAAAAACAGATGGGAACAAAGCTAGTACTTCTCGAGGCGCAGGAGTCGCTTATGACACACCCTTTGTATGATTTCACTTCAGCTACATTGAAAGCTAATAGTTTAAAATCTGAGTGGAAACGTACACTTACATATGCTAATTTTTCTGAGAAAATGCAAGACTTTGTCTTCCTACATTTGTTTTTTAATTTATTTATTGTATAAATCGGATTTGCAACCTTTGAGCCAGAGGCTCGTTTATAAAGGTACCTCGTCACAGAGAGGACATACAGAGTCAACATACATACAGAATACAATCATACAGTAACATATTTATACATAGTTGCTTTTACATAATGAGTAATTAGAAAACATTTCAGACATGACAGGTTGGTACCAGCAGGTACTGGCAGAGGAGAAGGGGCCCATGGGGGAGGGGGGGAAGAGGTAAGGGGTAGTTCAGACTAGAGGGCTATGTCAATAGTGATAGAGAGCAGCAGAGCATCTCTTAGTGACAGGTGCAGCAGCGGGTGTTGAACAACATGATACTAGGCTGCACACTAGCAAGGAGATGGAAGAGGCTAGTGCTGCGTGGGTGTGGGGAAAGACCTATTCATCTATGGGAACTGAGATGTGCTCAGGAGTAGGCATTTGTATTAATGTTTCCTTGTTTAAAATGATAAATATTGTAGATATAGTTCAGGGGAGTGTGTTGTTGGTGGATATCACAGTACAGAAGTAACACCGAATTAGTCAAAGGATTTTTACGGATTTTTAAAAATCCCTATTGAGAATTGTGAAACCTTTAGTTAGGGATTTTGTATTGTTTATTAGTGTGTTCACTGCTACCCAGAGAGGGTTGTTTCATCTGATAGTGTAGTTGAAAATCTACCAGATGGCACTTAAGTACTCTAATAGGAACTGGCATCTTTCTGTAGGTGTAACAAAAAGAATTTTAGAGGATTTTTTCACCCTAAATTTTGTGAAGGATAAATAGGGAATCTCACAAAATTGCTTGACAAATTTGGTGCTACTACTGTACATGGTTTGGAATTGAGACTTTTAAATGTCTATGCCCCCCCAGACGAAAGCTTTATGAAATGACTTATTTTCTCAAATTAAACCCTATCTATATACAGCATGACTAGTTTTGCTAACATAAGACTTTAACTGCAGTTGTTTTGTATCTGATAGAGGCTTAAAAACTACCAAAATATTTTGTGATTCTATGTCATTGAATAATTTAATAAATCAAGCAAATTTGGTAGATGCACTTACTATAGGAGGTAGAATTCCACCTAAAACATACCATAAGGGAAAACCTGTGAATAGAATAGATTATGTTTTTGTATCTGAAGCCGTGGGGACTATTAAGGCTTCAGCTATACCAATGATTTCCTCAGATCATGTTATGCTTAGTCTGATGCTGTCAAATTACCTGAAAATGCGGAGAGGACCCAGGTATTGGAGGATAAATCTGATCTTATTAAATATCCCAGAAATACAGGAGGTGTTTCAGTATGTCTTTGATGCTCTTAAATCTGTGGCCTTTCTATATGACCACCCACAGCAGTGGTGGGAGAATACAAAGTCAGAATTGCAAGATTATTTAAACAAAATGGGGAGAATTAATGGAAAGATGAAATCTGAGCAATACAATATATATCACACTACAGTGCAGGACCTATTGTCTTTACAAGAAGACAACCTTGAGGATTATTCAACTCAGACTCAGGAAATAAGAGATAAAATGGTGAAGTTATAATACAATAGGTTAAAATCATTGGAAGTAGAACAACAATTTGGGACACAGGGCAGACATGCCTTAGTGAATCCTTATGAATTTTGTCAGACACTACAGAAAATAAGGCACATCTCACTGATTATGTTAGCTAATGGCACAGCTGTGACAAATAAAAATGATATTCTTAAGGAAACTGACACATGTGTAGAGAGAATATTTCAAGCCCCACTCCCTTCTCAGAGAGGGAAGGTAAAGACATAGTTACAGAAGTGTGATCTACCACAGATTACAACACACATGACACAGACATTATTACAACCTATAACAGCACAGGAAGTTTTAGGGATTATGAGAAATTTAAAATCTGTATCGGCTCCAGGCATAGATGGAATGCCATATGAAATCTTTAAACACTTGACAAATTCCCTGTTGGAGGAATTGGTTCTGGTGTTTAATGACATGAAGGTACATCATTCCATAAAAGCAAGTATATTTAAAGGATTAGTATTGTTATTATATAAAAAAGGGGAGAAGGGACATCTATCAAATTGGAGACCAATCACTTTGCTTAATGTCAATTTTAAAATGTTTACAAAAAATGTTGAGTAACAGACTGGCTGCAGTAGTCCTGGATGTAATTCACCCTACCCAAATGTGTGGGGCACCTGGGAGAGCTGTATCAGAGAACTTAATTTTGTTACGTGATTTGATGGAAAGGGGGCAAGATGGAGAACTGACAGGATTCCTTATAAGCACTGATCAAGCTAAGGCATTCGATAGGGTCCCACATAATTATTTATGGATTGTCTAGAGGCATATGGAATGCCACAGAAATTTATCTTTACATTTCGGGTATGTTATTTACATGCCCTTTCCATCCCTTATTGTAAAGGGTGGCTAGGGAAGGAAGGAAGAATAGATAGGGGAGTATGACTGGGATGCCCAATGAGTCCTCTCCTATATGTTTTGTCCATAGACCCATTGTTACACAAGATTAATAGCTGCCGGTCGCTCACAGGCCTTTCATTTTCCAGTACAATGCCTGAAATTAGGACTTTGGCTATGCTGACGATTTGTACTAGTACTGGCAGATACAGATGCATGTTTACAAGCCACACAATTATTACAGGAATATTCTGAGATGGTGCAATCTGCTAATAATTACAATAAAAGTAAATGTTTGGTCATAGGGGGCATGAGGCATGAACAGACTCACATAATTGGTATTCCAATAGTTCATGAACCTGCATCTATTCTAGGACTATATTTTGACAGTGGAAATTTAGCTATTCTAAATTGGAGCAAACAGTTGGAAAAAGCTCAAGCTAAGGTAACAATCTGGAACAAATAGAAGATGGCTAAGAGAAAGAGGATATACATGGTTAAAACTTTTCTTTTATTTTTATTTCTTCTTGTGAGTGTGGCGTTTGCTTTACCTGTGAACCTAGAAACATGGGTGTATAGTTGTTTTTTCACCTCCGTATGGAGCAGTAGTTTAAACTCCATAAAGAGAACTATACTATACCGCCCAATAAAGCACAATGGGTTGAACATGGTTAACCCTATCCCCTTTTTCTTCTCCATGTTTCTCAGTAGTAATCTTGGGCCTCTGTTAAGACAAAAAGAGTTGATATGGACTCTGTAGATATGTGATAAACAGGAGAATTTCTTAGCAGAATGGCCCTTAGATACACAGATACACAAAAAAATTGTTGGGTGTGATACCAAGTTCTTTTCTTAGTTGTTTTAGTAAGAATAAAGTTTAGTTACTTACAAAATGCCAAATTCAGGTATTACCCAGAAAAGAGTTGTCTAAATTCATTATGGGGATATTTTTTCTGGAGACTGCACATTTTGAGACATGACCTAATTATGAAATTGCTTGTATTTCACGCATGATAACATTGAAAAGAATACCACCACAAATGTGAAGAAGAATCAGCATTTATATAGCGCTTTTCATACATCCAAAGCGCTTTACAAGCAATGCTAGACTAGTAGTGAAGTGACTGAAAGTGTGGTGGCGGCCATATCGCACATCATCACCCACACACAGCCTGGATAATTGCATGAACCGGTTTATGGGAAGGGGAATGTTGGCCAGAACACTGGGAATGTTCCCTACTCTTTGCGAAGAGTGCTCTGGGTTCTTTTACTTCCACCTGGACACCCACCAGGACAACACCAGGATGGGTAAAAGGGACCTCGGTTTAACATCTCATCCGAAGGACGGCACACCCCAGCAGTACAGTAACCCCCAATACTGCACTCGGATGCCAGAGATTTTTAGGTGCAAGTCCAATCCCGGTGTGGGACGAGAACCCACGACCTTCTGGTCCAGAGGCGGATGTGCTACCAACTGAGCCACGCTGACACCAAACATGTGGGATGTTATCTGGTTGGCTTTACACAATAAACTTAATGTAAAGGGTAATCTGAAACATAAGGGGATAGAAGATCGATATTGCTCCAGGTCTTTGTGCATAATAGAGATTGAAACAGTGCAGCACCTTTTTTTTGAGTGTCCCTTTGTGATATACATTTGGAACATGGTACAACATAAGTGGCCAAGATCTTCTTTATGATGACACCAGAAATTCTTCTGCTAGGGATTTTACCTTTTCAGTGGTTAAAAATTGACAAAGGGACTTTGTGGCTATTTTTGATATGTTGTAAATATTATGTATGGAATATTAGATGCAGACTATCTTTACAGCAGCAACAGATTTCAATAGAGACATTGCTTGCTATTATTGAAACTGCTGTGTTAAAAATTAAATCCCCCCAAAAATGTTTTGTTTCTTCACAGCTCTTTCATACCTGGTGGGATGCTGTCAATTAGATGTAGAAGATCCATGGTTACCTTGAAGGATCTCAACAGATGACCTTGTGTTTGCCTTGACTTCAAGGATAGGAAGTACAGTATTTTGTGATTGTGGGCTATATGGTTTAACTTCCTCTGTGTAATGATTTAATTTTTGTTTAAATAGATGTACATAGTAATCACTGTTAAATATTTTAGCTTTATAACAAAAGAGAATATATGCTGAATATTTATTTCGTTATATGGTGCTACTTTACTTGCCTGCAGTGTTTGTTTTCCAGATTTGTATGTTTAAAGTTTTGTTACCATATTACTTTCCCCTACTCTGTTAGTTTTCTACAGTTCAATAGAAATACTGGATACCTTACTATTCAACATATACCTAGAGCCCTTGCTTCTTAGGATGGCGGGTAATGCTAATATTATGGGAATTCAGGTGGGAGGAGCTAGGTACGCATTCTTGGTTTATGCTGATGATATATTATTACATTTAGAGAGCCCAAGTGCCTCAATTCCGGCTGTACTAGAGGAAATTGAGGAGTACTGTAAGGTATCCTATTATAAACTTAACCGGTAGAAAACGATGGTGATTCCCCTAAATCACAGAGTCAGCAAAGCAGAATTAGCCCCCCTAGGCCTTACCTGGGAGACGAAGTCCATAGTCTACTTAGGAATCAAGATCTTTAGGGATTCTGGCACTATTTTGAGAAACAATATAGATAATCTCATTAAAATAATGACCAAGGACCTTGAAAGGTGGCGGTTGCGTCCCATATCGTTATGGGGTAGACGAAGTATAATTAAAATGAATCTATTGCCTAGAATATTATATCCCTTAGGTATGTTGGGTATGTATCTCCCCAAAGTTTGGTTCTCTAGGTTGCGAGGTATGCTAAGCTTCTTTTTGTGGAACAAAAAGAGTGTCCGCAGGTCTTATTTCAAATTGACAGCACCGAAAGGGAGGGGGGGCCTTGCAGCCCCCTCTTTCTTTTTATACTACATTGCACAGCATCTGAGTAAGCTGTTCTACTGGCAGAAAGAGGTGGATCACACAGTATACTCTCCTTTGTGGTTACCCATTGAAAAACACCTGGCATCGCATAAGAAATGCTCCCTGCAGGCCCTACTATATGTCTCTCCATCCCACATTCCCAAGTCTCTCAGAAATAATCCGATGGGCTGGTCGATGAAAGCCTCTCATCAGGCCCAAACATACCTTGCAACTAAGTGGAGTCAGTCTTCTGACCAACCAATTGTCGATAACCCACATTTCAAAATTGGCAGTGTACCCATACCTCATGCCTTTTGGCCTTGGTTGAGTCAATGTAAAGTCTCAGAGATGTGGAGGGGTGGAAAAGTGATTTCTCTGACTCAATTACGTGACTCTGCTGGTGCTGCAAGCAATGAATCCTTTAAATGCCTTCAAGTCAGCAAGGCCCTATCCTCATTTTCACGGCTTTCTCCATTAATAGATATAGGGGAAAGAGATCTTATTACACTCCTGCAGGTTGCTTCCCAGCCACACAAAGTGTCAAATTTATATAGAATTCTTCAGGATTGGGACCATAGACTACCCTCGGGAGTCTGTTTTTATTTGGTAAGGGAATTAGGTCTTCCTGAAGATGTTAAGGTGTGGAGGAAACTTTGGATATCAATGTATAAATTTATTAAACAAGATCGACTCAGATTAGTTCATTACAATATTATGTATAATATGTATTTGACACCAGCCAAACTCTTTAGATATGGATCCCTGCACACATCAACATGTAACAGGTGTAAGGAGGATACTGGGTCACTTTATCACATGTTATGGTTATGCCCACATATAAAGACATTCTGGCAATCCATTAATAATTCTTTGGACCCTATCCTTGGCTTGAAGGAATTATTTACCCCCGAAGTTTGTCTTGTAAATCATTTCCCAGTTGATACTCCAAAAAGTAGGAAAGCACATATGACTCTTGTTGCAGCAACTGCTAAGTTAACAATAATGAGGCACTGGATGGACGAAAAGCCACCTATAATCTTGGAATGGTTTAGGGAGTGTGTTTTGGCATTACAATTGGAAAGACATGTTGCACTTGTTCGAAACAGAGGCAAAATCTTTACTTCATTATGGGGAAACCTAGAGGCCATCCTGAAATTGGGACGTCAGTATATCTGTATATCTGTAGTTCAGTTGGTAATAATGGAGTGTAGTCTGGGGGGTGGGGTAGTGGAAGATGGGTTTCTCTTTTTCTTTAGCCTTAAAAGTATGTACCTGATGTCCGCAGCTGTACGAGATTGCTTGATGTTGTTTACTTGGTGCTGATATACTAATAAAGCCTTTAAATAAAAAAAAAAGAAAGAAATACTGGATACCACACATTTATGTAATATTTGATGAATTATGTATTTCAGTTTTTTTCCTTTGACATTTTGACTAAGTGTGCATGTACCACTATGATGTTTATGATTTCTTTGTCAGTCATAATAACAAAATTCCCCTACTCTTTTCAAGAAGTGCCATGGGATCTTTAACATCCACCTGAACTACCACCAGAAGAGGCAGATGGGACCTCAGTTTAACGTCTCATCCAAAAGAGGGCACCTCAGGAGTGCAGCACCCCCCTCATGCTGCACTGCAGTGTTAGTATTGGGATTTAACCCAAGTGGCTGTTGTGGGGATAGAACATAGAAACATAGAAACATAGACTTTGATGGCAGATGAGGACTGCTTGGCCCACCTAGTCTGCCCATTTCCCTACCCAGAGGATAAGCTGCAGATCCTATTTAACCAACAGCCTATTTCTTCCTACCCTCCACAAAAATTGCTTTATGTCTGTTCCATGCATTCTTGAATTCTTCCACTGTTTTAGACCCCCCACAACCTCCTCAGGAAGGCTGTTCCATGTGTCCACCACCCTCTTTGTGAAAAAATACTTCCTCACATTGCCCCTGAGCCATCCCCCCTCTATCTTCAAATTGTGTCCTCTTGTTCTTGCACATCTCTTTTTCTGAAAGATGCTACCCTCTTTAACTTTGTTGATTCCACTGAGGTACTTAAATGTTTTTGTCATGTCCCCCCCCTCTCCCTCCTTTCCTCAAGGGTATACATATTAAGCTCCTTTAGCCTCTCCTCGTATGGCTTCTCTTGCAGACCCTGCACCATTTTAGTTGCCCTCTTCTGAATTGCCTCCATCCTGTTTATGTCCTTGCGGAGATGGGGTCTCCAGAACTGGACATAGTACTCCAGATGGGGTCTCACCAACTGTCTGTACAGGGGGATAACAACTTCCTGTTTTATGCCGGTGATGCCTCTCCCTATACATCCCAATATCCCCCCAGCCCTCCATACCGCCTTCTCACATTGCTTGCCAAAATTAAGGTCATCTGATATGATTACCCCCAGGTCCCTTTCCATTTTTGTTGTTGTTACTACCTCCCCCCACTGTGTAATCTTCCCCTGGGTTTTTGTTTCCCAGGTGCATTACTTTGCACTTCTTTGCATTGAATCCAAGCTGCCATACTTCTGCCCATTCCTCCAACCTTGCCAAGTCCCTTCTCATCCTTTCCATGCCTCCTTGTGTAATAACCCTGTTGCAGATCTTTGTGTCATCTGCAAAGAGGCACATTTTTCCTTACAGTCCCGCTAGACCCACAGAACCCACAGCGTTCTGATCTCCAGGCCTCAGAGTTGAGCGTGCTACTTGCTGAGCCACTGATGCTGCAATATGATGTTCCCTGCCTGCTTTTGCCTCCCCCTTGGCTAGTTTAAATGGTTGCAGAGGAAACATTCAAACTTTTCACCAAGAATCTTGGTACCCCTGCTGGATGGGTGCAGGCTGTCTGGCTTGTATAGACCTTCATCCCCACAGGTGGGGCCACAGTTCCCAATGAAGCCAAAACCCTCCAGTCCAAAATAATCTTCCAACCATTTATTGAATTTCCTTGTGTGGATGTTCCCACCTTCCCCCTTGCCATAGAGAGGCAATACATCAGAGAAAGCTGCAGAGCATGTTACCTGCTTAAGGCCCCTTCCCAAGTCCCTAAAGTCCTCCTTCACTGCTCCAATGTCCACCACATTTCCAGCTAGGTCATGTGTCCCCATGTGGACAATGATGTCTAGCTCCTCCCTCTTTGCTGCTGCCCTGGTGATCCTTAGGATCCGCTCACCATCCCACTGAGCTGTGCCTCCAGGTAAGCACTTTACCTCCCCCCCACTACCTATCCCCAACTCTATACCTCTCACAATGTAGTCCCCAAACAGGATTTGAAGCTTCCTCCTCTGGGGTCCCCTGCTACCCACCCTTAGGACTCCATTACAGAGGACCCACTCATTCTCCTTGGTGACTGCATTGGGAGGCTATGTTGAACCTTTCTGCTCTGCCAGGATTACGTATGAATTTTGTGGTTCCACCAGTTGAGGGATGTGCCTGTGACCCCTCTTCCTCACACTCCCTGAGCCCACTGTAGTCCATTCTCTCTCTCTGTGAGGCAACTGTTAAGTAACTAGAATCTGACAAGGTGGCCTCTGGGTGACTGCGTAGGCCTCCCATAATCTAGCCAGCTCAGCCTGGAGACTGTTGACCTCTGCTCTCAGCCCAGATAGGTGCCTGCATATGGGGCAGCACTGCAGCATCCAGAAGGTCCTTCTGAACACTGCTACTGTGAATCCACTGCACTGCACCACACCTATCATTGCCCCCCTTTACTCTATTGACATTCCCCTTTTTTGCCTTGCCCCTCTGCAATTGCTTGTCCCCTTTACCCTGAATTATCTATGGTGCCCCCCTTCTCTGACTTCCCACTCTACTCCATCTCTCCCTCTCTTTTTTTCTGCCTCATTTGTAAGCACTAGCTTTATGCCAGGGCTACCCTTGAATTTCCTTCTGGACTATCAATCTAAAGAGTTTGCTTTTAACTAACTGTGATTAAGGCATTTCCTGTGTAGTGTTAGGAAGATTCAGTTTACCAGATTCCCATAATTGTGGATGAGCCTGGGGTGGGTGGGAATTGGGGAGGGTGGGAGTGATGTACTTGTGTCCCTTGCGGTGTGAATAAACAGATGTACTTGTGTCCCTTGCAGTGTGAAAAAACAATCAGCCCACTCTTATTCTTCCAGAGTACAGGAAGGCTCTCTAAAGCAGCACCACTATTTCACTGCTGTATGCTCCATTTACCCCAGTCAGGCAAACATCTCACCTGGGGTGCCTCAAGTCTTGTTTGTAAAGTGAAAAATACACTCAGCCCTATTAGACAAAAATACACTCAGCCCTGTTAGCTAAGCAACACCTCAAACCCCAGTTATACTACTTCTTTTCATTTGAAAAGGAAAAATGCACTCAGATGTCTAATTTCAGACCTCTTATCTCCCTCCAGCATCGGTGTGGCTCAGGTGCTTAATTGTTGCTTTTTTCACCTAGCTTATTCATGCTGCACCTATACCTGTAGTCATCATATTATTCAGTTTACACTTTATTGTAAGTGTGAACTGTGTCCTTCTATATATTTTATATCCCGTTACCTTCTCCTGGGTCACATATGGAAATGGGCCTCAGTTCAGTGTGCCTTTCCTGGTTACCAATATTTAATCAATCAATCAATAAATAAATAAATAGGGACCTCAATTTAATGTCTTATCTGATGGATGGCACCTCAAATAGAGCATCAACACCCTCCTAATACGGTACTGCAGTGTTCACATTAGGTAGGTAGGATGGCACCCAAGCTGTTGGTGTGTATGTAATTTTACCAACATGCTTATCAAGAGAGGAGAGTCTGGGCTGGAATGTGGCTGCAATTTTGTGCAGTAGATTTCACAATAGTTTTCCACTCTCTGTGTCCATTTGTTAACTTATTAAGTTTATAAAATGGGTAATGAACTCTCTATCATGATTGGTCTGCAGCTATGCATTTTGAGACCACTACAGATTGTTAAACAAACCCTGGGCAGAGTCGACAGGGCTACAGCTGAGGAATTTGGGGTAAAAATATTGAAAATTTGTTTTGTAATAGTTTGCCACCAAATTTTCAACATACTTGTAATGATCCTGCCTCATGAAGAGGGGCAGAGACAATGTTTGCAGGGACTGCAAAATCAGCTTTCAGGATGCAAAAACAGATTTTGGGAAGGAGTTTAAAAATGACAGCTGACATATTCATGAGGTGCTGTAAAGATATGGCTATGTTGTAAATTTGGGGAAAAAAATAGCAAATGACCAAAGTTACGAGCCTGTGTTCACAAAATTGAACTTAGGTTCATAACTTTATTGCATTTTAACATTTTTACACCAAATTTTCAACATAGCCTTCTTATAACCCCAGCTCATGAACAAGGGCAGAGAAATGTTCAACTCCTGCCTGAAAGGTGATTTCTTGCAGGGCCACGATATCACCTTTTGGAATGTAAAAAAAAAAACATTTTGGCCAGGATTTGAAAAATGACAGCTGTCACACTCATGAGGTGCTGTAAAGATATGGCTATAGGAAACACAATTGCACATACCCCAATAATGCAAAGCATCATGGGAAACATATGCAAATCCCCATGAGATAATTTGGGCTGGCTCTACTTTAAGTAGAATTGCATAGTGCAAGAAGGCCTCAGAGTGCAGTCAGCAAAGGCTAAGGACAGCAAACACATACACTTGTTTCATCCTTATTTGGAGTCATCAGTGTGCCATATCTGTGTCTTAGCCCAGAGCAGGGGAGCCAGCCACTCCTTATGGGGGTGTTATTTGTTTGGGTCATGGGGACCTCAAAATAGAGAAGGAAAAGAACTACAAATGAACCCCATCGCAAGAAGATATGGCTATGTTGTGAATTTGGAGGAAAATATTGAAAATTACCAAACCCTGCTTTTATGAGGAAAGGTTGGTGGGAAATCTGAATGGTCTTGAAAAGAGTGATGAGAAGCTGCAGACCACAACTCTTTCTAACCTCCCACTCACTGTCCCCTTCCGATGCCTATGACCTGTGTGCCACCCAAGTAGTTTCTGCTCTGGGGGTGGTGCCAGGGCTACTTCCCATCCATGTGGGCAGAATCCCACCTGCCTGCCTAAGGCCAGGATACAGGAGAGGGGACATGGACAAAGTGACATCTGCTGCAGTGCTTGGCAGACTTTCTATTGTCTTATTAGTCCCCATAACCCCTTTATGGAAGAATATGCACTACACCAGTCTTGGCAAAATGGTCGCATTCATGTTTATTGACTGACATTTAGACAATTGAAGTGCTGTGCACAACTGGGATATCTCCCCAATTGGCTCAGAAATTCTGCACACTTACTGTGAAGGGCATGGCCCATATGAAGATCGAGGGACTGATATACCTCTCTGAGCTGGATCAACCTCAGTGAGTGGGGAGATCATGTGGCTGAGTAACAAACAATCACCCTGTCTGGTTGTGCAGCTCCTGCAGGAAAGCCTAATGAATTTGGACTACAATTCCCTCAATTACTGTTGGGGTCTTATGGATCTTCCTCCCCTTGCCTCATGCTGACCAGGGAAGAAGAGTCCTTCAGAAAAATTCGATTCAGTTAGGCCCATAGGGACCCCATTTTTTTGTTGGCTGCACCACCTCTTAGACCCTAAAGGCCCCACTGAATACCAACAACATCTCAGTCTTGAGTAACCTGACATCCAGTGGAGACCAGCAGCAGACTGTTGGGAGGGTCTCACACACTTTTTCAAGTGTTTCTAGACTAATTGGGCACTGTTGGTTGAGTTATATTGGGATTCCTTTGCTCTAACCTTCATGGATCTTCTGAATCTTGAATGTTTAATTAGTATCAGTGGAGCCACATGCCCTGGAGAACCAGGGCAATAGCCAGGTGCTGTTCCATCACCCCAGGCATCAGGCCCTGCTGCTTAACTTCCATAATATAGCTGCACAACTAGTCTCATGGGAATTGATCAGCTATTAAGCCATCTCTCCTCTGGTAGGACAGTGTGATAGCATTCCACCCCATGGTGATACACTGCTCTGGTTTGGGTGGCAATAGAGTTAACTATACACTTCTAGGCCTCAGGTTTACAGTCTTGCACAGGAAAGGTGGGACTGGATGTGGATCCTGGTCCACTGCTGGAGCTATCTCTTTGAATGTCTGCCACTGTGAATGAAATAAAGCATCAGTGGTACGATTCTTAATGTCAAGAACTGATACAGACTTAGAATGAATATTAAAAAGCATGTACTTAAGGACAAGGATGTTTATGCAGTCACTCAATGGGATCATGGCCCCTAGTTGCCCACACACAGACTGCCACCACTATAGGGAAAAACTCCAGCAGGTAATTCTGCTTAATAAGTTCCACTTCTGCCCAGCTTCAGGAGCACTCAGCAGCACATCATGCACTCTTTAAGTATGCCCCAATACCAAGTCCCCCTTATTTGTCTGTAAACAGTTTTTGCTCCCAGCTGTTGACTGCCACAGGTTACAAGAAGACAACATTGAAGTGGGAGAATAAAGTTAACCACACCTCCAAATTATCCCTGAAGCCCTCCATTACCCATGTCCAGTGGTGGGGCTACTGAGCAGGGATATTTTTTTAATTTAATAATACTTAGAATTACAACTCTTTGAGTCATAGACTCCTTTACAAAGGATCCACATCAAAAAACAATAAGGACATACATATAGTATTAAGCAGTACATTGTTCAGGTAATAGAAACGAGAGAAAACAAGTAAAGGAAGTTACCCATACAAAAAATTATACAATATTATAAGTACAGTGATCGTGGAAGAATGATAATGCACAAAAACACACAGACGGGATACTGAAACAATAGTATTTGGCAGAGGAGGACCCAGCGTTATCCATAATATCGTAATATTTAGGCAGTGCATGAATACACATTTTGTTTTTCATATATATTATAATATTTATTAAGTAGATTTATACTACAGAGCCCCTCCAGGAGGGGAGAACAGGTGGAAGAGAGGGTTAGGGAGAGCTGCAGGCCACAGTTCTTTTTAACCCATCACTCTCTGCCCCCTCCAGATGCTCACACCCTGTAGGCAGCCCTTTAGTTCCTCCCCTGGTGGTGGTGCCATGGTTACTTGTCCACAGGCAGAGCCCTACCTGCCTACCTAAGGTCAGGTAACAGGGAAGGGGACACAGAGAAGGTGAAGTCTGCTGCAGCGCTTGGCAGACTTTCTATTACAAACATGGCCACCACCTTTACTCACTAAAAAAGTCTGCAAGGCCCATAAAGCCAAAACTCCCTCAAAATTAAAACAACATTGATTAAATATTCTTTCCCTTCATAATCCCTTCCTTACAACCATACACAAATAAAAAAATGAAGTACTACTCAAAGTTTTATTTTTTTTGGAGCTTCTTTTCTTTTTTTTCCTATTTACTCTTTTTGTCTCTCTCCTCTCTCTCTGCCGGCCATCTGCCCGGTCATGGACTCCTCAACTTCGGCATCTCCACATGAGCAGTTCTCCTGGGACCCCCTGGATTGCCCCCGAGGGTGGAGACATGGCACCCTCCCCCTTTTTAGATGCCACAAACAATGGGATAGGGTGGGAGTTGGCCTAGGGAGCTGATTGCAGCCGAGGAGAGGGCACCATTTAGGCAGAGAGGAGGCAAGCTTGATTTTTCTCCCTCTGGGGGGGTGGGAAAGTGCAATGATGCCAGCGTCCATCCAGCCCCTTAGTTACCTTGTTGTCATCATATGTTTGCGGCATTCCTGGCTTCCACCAGGAGTCCCCCTTGCACTGGTGGCATCCCGCACCCTCCCCCCAAAGAAGGAGAGCAGTCATGGGATACTCGATCCTTCTCCCCCCGGCCGGCCCTCTGATGACCTGAGTCTGTTCCCGAGCCTGGGTCGCCAGCATCGCAAGCGGAAATCCAACTGCTGTGCTGGTGGGCCAGCCTGGAGCTTCTTTTCTGATCATTGAAAGAAACTTCCTATATTTACATGCTTACCAAGGAAATGTTTACAGCTTACCCTGTCACAGATAAAACTGAATCCTTGACTTTGTTGAGGCCTTCTGTTGTGTGTGTTTTTGTAGGGGGAGGTGAACAATCTGGCAGCAGAATTTTGGAGAAGTTTGAAATCCTGTATTCCATAAACAAACATTCCATCTACTGAATGTGTGGAAAGACAGATGAGTGACAGGTGGGAAGATGCTTGTTTTTGCTAATTGCTTTTACCCTCCCCCCATACCTGCTTTTAATTAAAACAAATTTTGCAGTTTTATGTTTTTAACATTTTCTCAGTTTACCCATTTTATAAACACAATAAGACACTTTGTGATGTGGGTAGTTATGTGATGACTACACATCAAGGTACTGAAGGCACTCTAAGTAAATGCCTCACGCCTCAGAATGCACTTGGTCATGCGTGTCACATATAGAGATGTTGTTAAATTTTTCTTTGCTGTTGAAGTACCAGTGAAGTCACAAAATTCACCTTCATGAATAACTTTCCTGCTGCCTTCATGAATAACATTGTGAATTGCCCACTTCATCACTTTGCAGTGTTGCACTGAGTTGGAAATAACACCTTTCCAGGCAAAGTCAGAAGTTGCAACTTTGCTAGTGAATTTGCAAAACTTGTCTGAAAAAGTGCCACTTCGACTGTTAAAAACTTTGCAAAGTAGGCACTTCACACTTCTTGAATCTGGCAGACTTTGCAAATTATTGAGTGGAGCAAAGTTTGCCAACTTTTCACATTTCTAATCACATACTGTAACAACCCAAACCCTGTTGTGTCTGATTGCTTACATAATGCACATGGTACATTTATTTGTGGGCTAGTAAATAGAAATATTTGACCAGGGCATAATGACAATTCTCCTTTCTCTTTTCAGGAATCCCCATGAGATCTTTAATGGGAGGTGGTGGTTTGAAAAAAAAAAAAGAGACTCTCCATATGTGGTACTGCTACCATTGTGGCATAAGAGTTGGAAGCCGAATAAAGATTATAAACTGAATATAATATAGTTATATGCTATAGAATATGAACATGGGAGATTTTATTTATTTTTTCAAAGCATACAGTGAATGACTAGATTCTTTTTGAGGAGGATGTGGTTCACACAACAGTTCTTGTGCCAAATGATCCATGCTGTTGAATCTTCATAAGGAATTAAATCTCATCTGCATTGACAAGCCAGATTATATTAATGAGTGTAAGCTATGTTTAGGCCACTTTTATTCATGTTGATGGAAAATGTTCTCATTAGTAACTTTGTAATCATTTCAAATAAATATGAATTATGTTAAATTATAAATTAATTATAAATGAGATGTGGTTCCTGAGCTTAGAGAACCATAGTAAGTACATCTGCAAGTAACAGACTGAATATATTCATTTCTAAAAGTAGCCATCTATTATGATTTATTTCTGAAGTATTTTTTCTTTATTATTTTCCTAGTTATAAGATTGCATAAATGGCAGTGAATGGTGTGATATGTAAAATAGCCTTTTATCTGAAAGCTGACATGTCTAGAGCTATCTGCCTTCATAAGTCTTCAGCACTGATGATGATTTACAATGACTGAAAAAAGATGCATTCCAGGAATTGCACTGATGAATTCAGCATTTTCAATTATTGTGGAGCCACGGTATTCCACAGATACTGACAAAATCACTGTTCATCAGCACTGTGTAACCTTACTGAGTGCAACATCATAACTAACAAAGTGAGATAATGTGGCTGTAGATTTCATGCCGCTCATTCTGTTGCCTTACTGGTCACTCATGATATCATGGTCAGTTTCATAACAATGGTGGATATATAGGAGAGGGGATATCACTAGAGCTGTCAGGCTCCAGATAAAATAATGCTCTCTACTACACTATAAATCATAAATTTAACCCTAAGTATTGTTTATTAATAAACATTCCAGCCACTAAAATAATCATAAGAGAGTTTATTGATTTTATTTTATTAACAGTGTAGTTGCCCAGAATAGTCCAGCTGAGATTCATATAGTTTCCAGTAGGGTCCTTCTACCCATTTCTGTAGCTACATGGATTGGAGCACTAAGGTTAGCAACTTGCCCAAAGTAAC
This sequence comes from Neoceratodus forsteri, assembly GCA_016271365.2. Classification (NCBI taxonomy): domain Eukaryota; kingdom Metazoa; phylum Chordata; order Ceratodontiformes; family Ceratodontidae; genus Neoceratodus; species Neoceratodus forsteri. Next base: position 469,187,964 of record CM028129.1, read on the forward strand.
ACAGAGATTATTTGGCTGTGATGGAGTTTGAACATGCAGTTTTCTGGTTCCCAAGCTGCTGCTCTAACTAATAGACCACAATACCTCTATTCCACATTCTGTATTCTTCAGGAATGTCCTAAGGTTACTACATTCTACTGTAGGAAGACATTAAAGGTAACTAAAACCATCAAATATAAGAGGCATTTTTAACTGAGGAATGTGTGGTTTAGGAGGGGTTCTGAACTTTAACATTTTGGATAACACCAATAATTATCAAATAAGCTTCATATCTGTGGCTTCTAAGAAGATTATTCCAGGACAATGGATGGATAATCTAATCTCCACTTATTCAAGATTAAAGATTTTTATTTAAAACTGGAGAGAGATTCTACTTAACCACTTGAGCAAAGGTTCATTTGCAATGGTTTCCTAACAAAGGATTACAGTGTAAATATGTTTTGGTTATAATTACATAAAGGAAACAATAAATATAGTAATGCAAAGCTGATTAAAAGTAATTTTTAATCATTAGAATATGGTATGCACAAGATGAACAACATACTTTATAGTCTCCTGTAAACAAAACAGTTCACATAATAAATGATTTATCAAAATACTAACTGCTTGTGGGTGGAAAAAATGGTTGCAAGTATGCAAAATAGACCAGTAAACCTAATACAAATTAGGTTTGATTTCCCTCTGGACTACATGACTAGAGATGCCAGACTGTTGCCCTTTATCAGTCAGTTTTAACTAGGTGATTTATAACCTTTTTGTTAACTTTTAAATCTAATAGTATGTTGTCTTTCACTAATATTGATTAATATGTCCTACTTTGGTCTGGTTAATAACATTTTGTTTTTCTATGGGGTATATTGGTTTTGACTTGCATGCTTATGTTCTATTTAGCTATAGTTTATTGTTTCACAGATGCATAGATCGTTTAGGACAGAAGATCCAGCCATATGTATTTCCAAAGACAACTTCCATCTGCACTATGAAACAATCACTGATTACATGGTCTAGCAATCTGGACACAAGTCCAGGAGCTTTCCTAAAAGAATTATCCTGGAATCATTTTTGTGTTGCATGCTCCATTTCCTGACATATATCTAATTTTTTTGACAGTGGTCTTTTTTTTGCACAAGCAGCTGTAAATTGTGAAAACTGTCACACAAACTTAAGACCCTTTGAAAATACCCTTCCTGAGTTTTAGTGTAATTGGGATGATGCAGATGCTGTTAAAATGCATTTGCGTTAGCATCGGCACATTTTCAACTCCCACTGAGTCCAACAAGTCTGCTCTGAAGTTCCTAGCTTGTTTTATACTGCCCTTTCACATCTTTCCCACACTCAGCCATACTTTTCTTCTGTATTATTTCCTTGCAAATTTCCCATTGGGTTTTGAACCATTAGACAGTCCCAGCACTGATCACATCACAGGGTAGACTATTCCTCCTAAGCATCACCTACTCGGTGAAGTCATACTTTCTGATGTCCTTCTTGCATTTCCTCCATTTTAGTTTAAGATTGTGCCCTGGGGGTTATGCTGCTCTTTAACGGTATGCAGTGAAGTGGGCAAAACTTGAAAGGGTGACACCCAGAATCGTGATGGGAAAAGGGTGAAACCAAAATGGTTTCAAAGGTTTCACCCCTTCCCTGAGGTGCTATGACATCACAGTTTATTATATTAGTAAGGTGGTGCAGGGGGCAAAGCTCCCTGCATGTGGTGGTGTAGGGGAGTCACCATTTTGGGTTTCATCCAGCTATTTATGTGCTTCTGGGTTCACTCTTATAATTTCACCCTTATCACATAAAACCCTCTTTAACTTAAATAAAGTTCCACCCTGTTGTTTACCCTGTCATGTCCTTGCACATTATTTGTATATTTCTGTCATATCCTCTGTTTCCACTGGTGCATTGGCGTGGAGGGCTGAGGCACCATGCCTTACCTCCTGCCATGCCAGTGACCCATGTTCACAGTGTGAGAGGGCTGTCGGGGGTTGACTGGGAAGGGAGAGGATCAAGCATCCAGAGGAGAGCTCTCCTCTCCCAGGGAGGGGTTGGGACAGAGTCCGCTGCTTGCCTGACCCCTAGCAGAGGCTGGGGGTCAGCTCCAGTTGCTCACATGCAGGGGGTGGCTACAGGGCAGTTGCATGCAGAAGCATGCATGGCTCAGCCATTGGTGTCATTGCACATAGCTGTGCTGCTCTGGGGGGAAGAAAAATGGAAAATGGCCCCTGAGCAGGATGATTGCCATGCACCAAAGGCACCGCTTCCACAAAAAGGCAGCAGCCCCTCGCACCAGATCTATTCCAGTGGGTAGAGGGATCCACGCTGCCTTGCCATGGGGGGTAAGCTGTGGAGGTAAGTGGAGGGGTAATGCTGTGAGCGGGAGATGAGGCTGGGTGCCCTGGTAGGAGGGAGCACTGTATGGGATGAGGCGATAAAATAGATTAACAGCAAAAAAAAAAAAAAATCCTCTCTTTCCTTCCTGTCCTTCAGATAGTACAGGCAGGATTTTCAAAAGAATTGTGCATGGATGCAAATGCATGTTGTGCTTGTATCTGTCTAATTGTGTCCAGGCAGCCTTGCAGCTATTTTCAGAACTGCATCCATCTGCAACAAAAAGTCATGGTTTGTGGTAAAAACTGGATGCAAATGTGATCTGTGCCCAGTTTTCCACACATGCAACTTTTGTTGGCCACAGAATTTGCATGCTGCTAGACCACCTAATACACGATCTAACAGTTTGGATGCATTTCTGTTTTGGAAATGGCAGCAGGAGTAGTTTGGATGGATCCTTTTGAAAATCCTGTCTTACATGTTTATGTTTGGACTGTCACATCTTTCCAGATAAGTCATACACTGCTGCCCCTGGATAATGTTTGCAGCCCTTCACAAGATAGTTACTAACCACTGCCTATCATTCTTCAGATGTGAGTTTCCAAACTGCATGAAATACTCCAGGGGTAGTCTAACCAGTGACATGTGCAGCAGCAACTTCACATCTTTGCTGTGCATAAGTAGTGAAACCCCAGTTGATACTGTACATCGCAACATCCTGTTAGCATACCCATATTTTATTTATTCTTTGTTTACTGAGTAGGTACATTGGCACCAGGCATGACTCAGGTACTTAAAAGTACATAAATAACAGAGTAATGATGCAGTACATGATACAGTACAAGAGATAATGGGAACAAGAACACATATGGTACAAGGAAGTGACGCACTTTTGCATTTGTACATAGTGCAGAAGAGGCATGCATGGAAAAGTAAATATGACAAATGATGTTTTGTGCAGTAAGCTATACAGTATTGAGTAGGCTGGTTATAAGGTAGGGCAGTAAGCAAACTCTACAAGAAACAAGAACATGCATTAATGTTTATCAGATGATTGCTGCATTGGGAGGGACTTTTGAACTGTTGTTTATTTCCCATAGATCCCTGAGTACTCTACCATGATCCCAATCAGTCAATATTCCGTCCATGGATTTTTGTTCCCAATGTGCATCAATTTAAATTTTTGGCATTGAACTATAATTTTGAAAGTCTGGACCTCTTCTCCCGCTTTTCTATATCCCTTTTCATGCTGCTAATCTCTTCATCACTATCCACTTTCTTTCAGAATTTTGTTTCATCTGCAAATAACATCACCTTACAGTACCCTGTTACCATGATGTTGGTTATATACATGGTAAATAGTATCAGTCCCAGGACAGACCCCTGTGGCACACCACATGTGATTCCCCCTGACTCAGAAAATTCTTTATTCAAGACCGAGTAAAAAGACATAGGTGGCTACACTCATTGTAGCAGAAGAAATTTCCAAAATAAAAGTTACTGTATTATAAATGGAGCTCTATTTTTCATTTGTAATACAAAAAGAAAGTGTGGCACTTAACCACAGTGCTTCAGGTCTAAGACAAGACCTTTCATCGGGGTGTGTGGCTAAGATGCAGAAACATTGCTTTTATACAAATGACAAAGTTAAAGTACATAATTAATTGAGCAATTGTAAGTAACCAGGTCCTGCAATAGAAGTTCATCAAGCACAATAAAAACTGCATAATATCTTAAAAACATCCCAAATGAAAAACGTGTTAGTGAAAAAATGTGTATAGTGAGTTAATGAAGTGCTGAAACCCGAAGTTGAGTCTGGGACAAAATATGAAATAATAGCAATGATTTGATTTTAAAAGGGTTTGAAAATGTGGAAATGGGGGACAATATGAGGGGAAGAGGAGAAATGGAAAGGATGTCTGGCACTACACTTGAACAGAACCAAAAGACACAAGAAGCTGCAAAATTAAGGTGCTAGTTGTACATGGAACAATTAAAGTCACAGTGCCTAAAACATTGTTCACCCAAGTATTGCCAACACCAAAGGGAAAGATCAGGTTTTAGAAGCTACAGTATGTATGTATGAATAGGATATATCTGACAAGAAACATGGAGCACAACATATTGCAAGTACACAGATACCGTAAAAGCTAAGGGTGTCACATCACTTAAAAATGTACTAAAAAAGAGGGAAAGAAGATAGGGTGGTATGGAAAGGGAGGGCTAAAGACAGAGAGAAAGGGAACACATACTGAGAAACAGATTCCATGAAAGCAAAAACATGTATGAGGGTAATTAGCAGCATACACAGACTAATCAAAGTTGAAAAGATCTTGGAGTACCAAAATGCCAAGTGGACAACTGCATGCAAATGAGATCCCACACATCAGGCTGGATGGAAAATCTTCACAAAATCTATCACAATAAGACACAACGGAAGTCAATACAACAGTAAAACGAGTTATACAGAAAAAAACAGTATATTGCAATTCAGTCAGTAACCAGGGGAACCAGATCTAACAAACATCATTCACAAAAAAAAAGGAATAATGTCTATAGCATCGCGCAGAACTGCTGGTATTAATGCTTTTAACATCTAAATCCACATAGATTCCTTCTGAAATAATATTTTTAGGCAGTCATCCCCTCTGGTAGCTACAGGACCATGCTCAATTCCCATGAACTTAAGAAAATTTGTGTTTTTGTTTGCTTGCTTTTGTTCAAAATGGATACCCAGAGTATCAGGATGTTATTCTGTGACTGAGCAAACATGTTCCTGAATCCTCTTTTCGAGTGGCAATGACTTGGCAAGATGACATTTATTTGTTTGACTCATTTGAGTCATTACAAGATCATTTATACATTACATTTAAAAATCAAGTCCACATAAAGAAGTTTTTCATACATAGCAAGTTATAGTCATAAAAAATGTAATATTTCATTTTAGAATAGAATATAACAAAGTGCGTGCAAAGTACTTGGATATTTCAACATTTTTATTACCTAAGCTGTTTCAAAAATGGTCCCTTTTAATTTGAATGTATTTAACAATCCAAATATTTTTCCTTAAGTAATACCTTTTCCATTTATAATACTGCAACAAGAATTATATGTATACATCTCATTAGATCTTCCCCAAGACTTGAAGGTCAACATAGGATAAACAGTCTACAAACACCTAATCAGAGAAGATAGAAATAAAATTTCTACCTGCAGTACTATGAATCAACAAACAAAAATTGATATTAATAATGTTAATGTGCTCCAGATGAGACAAACACTTTAAATAATGCCATGATTAAATCAAACCAAACTGCATGTAAACAAGACGCTACTGTCCAGGATATAATATTTGCTTTTCTTGCAGTCGTGAAAAATATTCTTGAAATAGATTTGTGGTAATAGTAGTAATAAGTTTTACTCATAAAGTTTATGAACAGGGATGATTTTAAACATTCCATTGAGTGATGCTCATTTCCAAGGAGATCCCATACCTTTTCAGCTCTGAATATGCCCCTGACCGGGTGCCCACCTCCTTGAACACAACTGCAGCTGGAGAAGCCAGCCGGCCATGCGCCACTCCACAGCCCACCTTGGAGCACTGAAACTTGGCTCTGAATACGCCCCGACTGGGAACCCACCTCCTCGAACACGGCCACAGCTGGAGGAGCCAGCTGGCTGTGTGCCACTCCACAGCCCACCTTGGAGCACTGAAATTTGGCTCTGAATATGCCCCTGACCGGGCGCCCACCTCCTCGAACACAGCTGTGGCTAGAGAAGCCAGCTGGCCATGCGCCACTCCACAGCTCGCCTTGGAGCACTGAAACTCAGGTAAGCCTGTCCTCAACCACCGGGAAAAGCACCGGAGCCCGATTGGGTAATTAGCCTGGGAACGCCACTCTATTGGCTGCCGCTCTTATGGCTCTGGCTGCGATTGGCCACACGAGGGAACTCCGCTCCCTAGGCCATTTGGACTTGTTCTAATTTAATGAGTGCTGTGAATTTTTCCTAAAATTGACCAAGCGGAGAGCGTGCTGTTTAACATTTGCCAGCATTGCTAACTATTACTGAATGTATTGTTTGGTCTTATAATATTGCATTACTAGATCCCCTCCTATATACTTGTTTGGCTGCTAAACATCACTGTAATTCCTGTTTTGGGCCTTATAATTTGGTTTGCTGCATTCTTAACTGTATTCTTTTAAATGTCTCCCTCAGATACCCATTCCTGACTTTCCACCTTCTTGACCTAGCTACTCTCTCCACCCTCCCCATTGCCGAAAATTAATCCTCCCTCAGACCATAACCGGGCAAGTGGTGCCATTGATAACTGCTCAGCCGTTAATCTTTGCCTGCACCACACCTTTTCCATCAGCTCCTTTTCTGCTAACCTAGCACTCCCGCCCCCGATCTAATCTTTGTGTCCCCTAAAGCCCTTTTGTCCCCAAGCACTATTTCTAATCTGCCTTCTCTGCTCCTTCTCAGCTCTGAATATGCCCCTGACCAGTCGCCCACATCCTCGATCATGGCCGCGGCTGAAGAAGCCAGCCAGCCGTGCACCACTCCACAGCCTGCCTTGGAGCACTGAAACTCGGATAAGCCTGTCCTCAACCACCAGGAAAAGCACTGAAGCCCGATTGGGTAATTAGCCTGGGAACGCCACTCTATTGGCTGCCACTTTTATGGCTCTGGCTGTAATTGGCCACACGAGGGAACTCCACTCCCAAGGCAATTTGGACTTGTTCTCATTTACTGTGTGCTGTGAATTTTCTTCCCACACCACCCGCCCTGACTCCAGTCTCTATTAAATGCTCTTCCATGAGCACTGTGCCCACCCCTTTCTCATCTATTGGCTCGAACGCCTTTTGCCACGCCCATCCTACTAGTTCTCTACCCTGGCTTTTCCTCTCTTAAAGAGTCATACTTGCTTTTGACTTCCTCGTGCAGGACACTCATACCTGAAGTGAGTCTCTCCTTTAAAATGCCTTTTGTGGCTTCCATTCTGCTTAGTTGCCTCATTTTTTTTTCATTCACCTCTTTTAATTTTCTGGCTACCAACGTAAATCAGGGCCAAAACTCCCCATCTAATGACCTCCATGGACTGCCCTCTCTCAATAACACAGGGCATTTTATAGCTGGGAGCACCTCCCCATGGCTGTGCCCCTTCCCACACCATGACCTGACCAAAGTATTCATGTGCACGTCTTTGAATCTATCAGCCTCAACCACCATCTATATCACATCTCTCTCAAAATTTTTTAATGCCACTACTAAACAAACACCCACCAGACAATGCAACAAGTGTGTACTTAGCAGACTAAGCCAGTACCTCAAGAAACTAATCCTGCTTCTTCTGTTCTGCTCTGGTGACATTGAATTAAACCCAGGCCCTCCTGCCCCCTAGACTCCCCTGTAGACCTCTCTGATCATAAAGGCATTAGCTTCCTTCACATTAAAATATGCAGCTTATTGAAGAAGATAGATATTATTCAGGCCTGGGCCCTGCATGCAGCTCCTGATTTCTTTTTGATATCAGAATCCTGTCTCTCACCCTCGACCCCTGACAAATCCATTAATATAACAGGCTACAATATGTACAGACAGACCGACTAGAGGAGGTGGGGTAGTAATTTATGTAAAATGCAAATAATCTGTCTCAGTCATAGATTGCACTTCAAAGAGCAAGGAATTTGAATGCTTGGCACTCAAACTAGCTATCTCCACCAACAAAATCCTACTTATTGCAGCTTGCTATCAACCTCCTTCTGGTGGCATGGCCATCTTGCAGCACCTCCAAAAGCTAGTTGATTCATCTAACTCCGAATGCATATTAATTGGGGACCTAAATCTTAATTGGAATGATGAAAGCTCCAAGAAATTAAAGGATCTATGCGATGCTAATGGACTGTCCCAAATAACACCTGCACCTACTAGACCCAACAGAAAGCACCCTGAGCGTAGCTCCCTCTTGGACCTTATGTTAGTAAAAAAAGCCTCATAATTTCTCACACAGCGGAGTGTTCTTCAACGACATAAGTGACCACTGTGTAATAGCCTGCATTAGAGACTTTCCTCAAATCAAACTGGCCCCAGAATTTTTACTGAAAAGATGCCTGAAGAATTTCTGCCGGAACACCTTCTTGAAAGATCTAAGCAACATCAGGTGGCAGGACTTCTACCTAGCCCCATGAATTAGTGAGGTTTTCAATATCTTCCACAGCCTATTAATGGGGTTAATCGACAAACACACACCCCCCTTTGACTGATTAGGTCAAAAAAGAGATCTCCTGGATGGTTTTCTCCTAGCCTGAAGAAAGCGCTCAGAGAAAGGGACTCCTGTTGGAAAAGAGTGAGGAAATCCCAACAGGAGGATGATTGGCTTGGTTTTCTCATCTCCAGAAGTGCCTGCACTAAATTAATAAGGTCCAAAAAAGCCAGGTACTTCCAGGCAAAACTTGAAGACAACAAAAACAACTCTGTCAAATTCTGGAATATTCTCAAGGAAATCGAAGGTCAACATTCGGCTGCCTCTCTTCCAGCCAGAATCGTGACCAATGGAGTTACTTATACAGATAGAGCCGCTATCTTGGAGCAGTTCAATGACCATTTCTCCATGGCAGGACTTGCCTTCGATACCTCGCCCATCAGTAAGCTTAGCTATGCGGGTGATAGCTCAATTAACTTAAATGCTATCCCTTACCCTTATCAACCAAACCCTCCCTTATTTAGCTTTTCCACAATTCCATTTAAGCAAGTAGAGGACCTCCGTTTGGCATTGGACACAAAAAAAAGTGCCGACGCAGATAACATTGCACCATTCTTCTTAAAGCTTGGCTTATTCAGCCTGACCGCCCTTATCACCCACTTATTTAACATCTCTTTGAGTCAGGGTGAATTACCTGCGATGTGGAAGACTGCCCATATTCTACCTCTTTTTAAGTCAGGGGAACCTTGTGACCTGAATAACTACAGGCCTATTTCTATACTCTTCACTCTCTCAAAAGTCCTGGAAAAGATTGTCATTATTCAAATCAGAGATCACCTGGACCAGCACAATCTCCTAAACCCTGCCCATTCTGGGTTTCAGGCAAAACACAGCACCATTTCTGCTCTTGCAAAAGTAACTACCGACTGGCAAATTGCCCTAGGGTCTAAAAAACATGTAATTGCTCTATTTCTTGACCTCAGCAAGGCCTTCGATACTGTGGATCATAACATAATGCTTACATCACTGAGAAATATTAGCCTAGACAACACTGCCATCAACTGGTTCACTAATTACCTTTCTAACAGATTGCAGCAATTTAAATCAGCTGGTGACCTGTCTCCGCAGAAATCCCTATTGCGAGAGTCCACCAAGGCTCCATACTGGGACCTATTTTATTTGCTATTTACATCAACAACTTGGACTTCCACCTGCAAGTAGCTAATGTGCATCTACTTGCTGATGACACTGTAATCTATTCCTCAAATTCCTCACTTCTCACGGCCCACGATGACCTACAACGAGACTTTACAGCCTTACAACATAGTCTCATCAAGCATAAACTCCTTCTCAATGCCAAAAAGACTAAACCCATGATTCTCTCTCCAAAAGCAGCCTCTGGTCCCACACACATCCCACCATTACTAATGCTTTTGGGTGAACTCCTGGACTCAGTAGATACCTTTAAATACCTAGGGTTCTGGCTGGACAACAAACTTAATTTTCTATGCCACCTAAATGAAGTGTCAAAAAAGCTAAGACAGCAACTCAGACTATTCTATCATATCAAACATCTGCTCACCACAGAATCTAGAAAGAAACTAGTACAAACCACTTTCCTACCCATACTCGATTATGCCAATTTCCTCTACGATCATTGCCCTCTCACAGCGGTAAATAAACTTGACACCCTTTATCACCGAGCCCTAAGATTCATCTTCAACCTGCCTTTTTGTACCCATCACTGTCTTCTGTACCAAATGGCAGATTGGCCCTCACTTTCAACAAGGAGAAAAAGAAACGTGCTCATTTGGTTCTATAGAGCTATCACAGACAAGCTCCCTGCATATATTTCTAGCCTGTTCAAGCGTGCCTCTGACTCCTATGGTCTCAGACGTTATGCAACTCTTTGCTTCCAAATGCCCAGAATGAAAAGTAACCTTGGATTGTCTGCAATTAACTATGCACTTCCTTCACTTTTGAACACTATGCAAAGAACATTCAAGCTTATCTCACTTCCGTGCCTTCTCTCCTTCAGAGCCCTACTAGTCGAGTATTTGTGGGAACCTTGTAGTTGCTATAAGTAATCTGTCCTTTCTTTTATTGATATCTCCACTCTAATATTGTTAGTATGTCACCCTCCTTCTTCCCTAGGGATTCCAGTACACAGACTCCCTCCCCAACTCCATTGTTCTCACTCCCTTTCTCTGCCTTCACATATCCACTCACAGGCCCCTGTCTGTTTACAGTTTCTACCTTCCTTTCCCTTTACCCATTTGATGTTGTTTTTTGCATATGTCTAATTGTGAGTTACTGTGACGGACTCAAGTATTTTGCATCCGACCTTGTACCGCAATCTGCTGATGTTACATTCGTTGTATTACTATGTCTATGTATTTGTACTGTTCCTTGTCCAGGACCACTTTGAAAATGAGCTTGCTCAATGGTGTTGATGCCTGGTTAAGTAAAGTTTGATTGATTGATACAGTTATCATATGGTTGCCGATCCAATAATCTATAAATAAATACACAATAATAACTGTTTTCCCTTTTTTCCCATAGGGAAACCATGGTGTAATTTGCCGTAATAAAGAAGTGTTCATAATGGCAAAGACGTGCATGGTTTCCCATAATTTGCGCATGTGGCCATCACTTTTTGACCACTTGCCGGTCACCGAACCAATAACAGACACTGATTGAACCACCACCCGGAGTCAGTGGTAAGTGATAAAAAAAACAGATGGTCTTTAGTTAACTTTCACCTGTCCATAAGCTTACCCAAAACAGGTTCTATGTGAGAATGGTGATCGTGGAAAGGCGATTGCCGTTAGGACACGTGTGCATCGGCAAAAATCAATTTTGGCGATGTACACTCATAGCACAGACCAAAAAGGCACCAAAAACTTACGTTTTTGTTTTGTAAGGGCATAGCCCTGCACCCCTCTACAGGATTCTCAACTCCATGGGGGTGCATATCGGGGTGAAAACAAAAAATATATATTCCTGGACCGGTGCAAAAATATCAAAGTGCCAACCATCGAACCTGGCACCCTCCCAACCCCAGCTTGCCATGATCCTAGCACACCACATGGCCAGCTCGGCAACCCACCACCACACTACACCTCACAAACCCTTCCTCCCCTTCTGCCCATCATATGACATGCTCGCTCCACTCCCGCAAGCATGTACATATAGCGACAGGATGTCACTATAGCCGTATTCACCCCCCGTCCAGTAGCCCTGTGAAAAGGTGCCGCTATTGAGTTGCCCTTTTTGTAAGCACTCAATAGCAGACGCCCATCTCACAAGATACCCCCAAAACATTAAAAAAAAAAACTTTTAAATAAATAAAGAAAGGCAAATGCTGCCCCGCACTGTAACTTAACCAGACTGTGGCCGCACAGCAACTTTTTATTTTATCAATTGTTGAGGCAAAAAAAGGAAAACTCAACAATTATGTAATATAAAATATGGACTGGTGTATGTAAATTCAAAGTTAGATGCTATTCAGAAACCTTTCAAGCTTCACTCTCAGGGTTTATCTAGCATCCTATCCCTCAGGTGTGTGTAAATTTCTAGTTACACACACCGACCCATACTTTATTCAATATATTATACATAAGCTTTTACAGTACTAAGTTGCAATAACATAATACCGTCACAGAACACACAATAAAGTACATAGAAGACATATCATCAATATGCATGTTTCAGTAGGGGTTTCCAGATAAGGAAACAAATTAAAGTTGTTTCCCTTATGGAGCACATTACTTAAAAATGTTTCTGTTCAATACTCAAAAATGCATAATCATTTATTATTTTTAAGTTTCAATGCTGAGTAAATCCATTTTAAATATATTATCATATCTTTGGTTACACAATCTATGGGGGGGCATTACAATTCTCAATATCTCTTTTTTGGTAAGCATTCTAGTTGAAATATAATTGAACATGTGTTTCTCATGGATTCATTTCTTGAGCAATCAAGAATAATGTGTTTAAGGGTTTCTAGTTCATGTTGGCTACAGCCACAACTTATATTTTATTTATTTATTTTATTTATTTAATAACATTCAGAATTACAACCCTTTGAGTCATAGACTCCTTTACAAAAGCTCCACATCAAACAACAATAAGGACATACAGTACATATAGTATGAAGTAGTACAGTTTTCAGGTAATAGAACAAGAGAGAAAACAAGTAACGGAAGTTACGCATATAAAAAATTATACAATATAATAAGTACAGTGATCATGGAAGAAAGGCAATACAAAAAAACACACAGATGGGGATACTGAAACAACAGTCTTTAGGAGAGGATAACCCAGCGTTATCCATAATATGCATAATATTTAGGTAGTGCATGAATACACATTTTGTTTTTCATATATATCATAACATTTATGAGGTAGATTTATACTACAGAGCCCCTCTAAGAGGGGGTGCAGGAGGAAGAGAAAGTTAGGGACAGTCACAGTCTGAAGATTCTAGCAGATGAGCTTTCAGACTGGTCTTAAAGGGACTGATCCTGGGCTCCAGAGAGACAGAGGAGGGGAGTCTGTTGAGCCAATGGGGGCTCTGTAGAAAAAGGCTCTTTGTCCAAGGGAAGTTCAGCAGCTGGGGACTAGTAGGAAGGTCCCAGTAGGGCTATAGAAGGTTCTGACCAATGGGATGGGTTGGATGAGGCTATGCAGACCAGGCGGGGCTTGATCAAGGTAGATTTTCTTGGCCAGGAGGCAAGTATGGCAAGTATGGTACCTAAGATGGGTGTCAAATGGCAACCATTTGGCAGACTTGTAGAGATCATAGGAGTGTGTCTATCTGTCACAACCCATGACCAGTCTGTATGGTTTGTTTAGGGTGACTTTGATGCATTGCAGTACAGTGGGGTCAGTGCTGTAGATAACAATGGTGTAATCTACCAGGGAGAAGAATGAAGATGTAATGGCCAGGTGGATAGCCATTGGGGGGAAGGCAGTGTTTATGGCGGTACAGAAGTCCAAGTCTGGAGTTGATAGTGGAGGACAGTTGTTGGATATGTGCATGGTAGGTGAGAGATGTGTCAAGGGTGACACCTAGATATTTAAACAAATCAACCAGCTCAAGTGGGGATCCTAGTGAGTTGGTGATGGTCAGCAGGAAGTCATGATGAGGACTCTGATGGTGGGCAAAGATAATTGATTTTGTTTTCTTATAGATTAGAACTAAGCGGTGGGAATGGAACCATGTTTCAGCTTCAGTGAAAAAATCCTGTATGGCACACTGGAGAGAATCAGGGCTGAAGTGGCTCCAGAAAATTACTGTGTTGTCCGCATAGAGCAGAATCTTTTCAGGGCATGAGCTGGGGAGGTGGTTTAGGAAGAGGCTGAAGATGAGGGGTCCCAAATGAAGCCTTGGGATACTCCTGAATCGACTTGGAGGCTGGTTGCTAGAGTGGAGTTGATTTTCACCTGCTGGGATCTGTTAGAGCGGTAACCTTTGGACCAAGTTATTATTTCGTCTGAGAGCCCCAGGGAGGCCAAGGAGGCCAAAAGCATAGCATGATTAACAATATCCTTTTGGATATATTTGTTTTTAGAAAAAATATATTGGAGATACTTTGAAGGATATAATTCCAAACAAAATTTTATAAAATTAGCGCTATAATTTTTTTCAGTGAGATGGTGTAAGTATGGTTCCAACATATGATTTATTTTGTTCTGTGCATACCATCTGGGTGGTTTCAATACTCTTGATTATCTTTTAGATGTGAATCAAATGATATTTGTTTTAATTTATTTTTGGTTAATTTTACTTAATCTTGAGAGATAACTATATTCTTGAGTGAGTCTCTTCATAAATGATTGAGATTAAGAATTTTTAACATATTGCTTACCTCTTTTAGCCATGGGAAGGATTGGTTTCTAGTTAGCTAGAAGATCTTCTCATCCATACCTTTCCCTACTAACCTACTGGGATTGTACTTCTAATCCAATATTGTATTTTAGCTGAATAGGCCTCTTTTCAAGTGTGGGGATGGTCTGTCCAACACATAGCTTAGGACAAGTGCATAAGATGACATAAGTTATGAAGGACATGTCACAATTAATAAACAGCCTAATTGCAACATTGTTTTTAGAGTAAATTGTTGCAGAGTTAACAATTTAGAACAGCTCTGATGATTTTTATTAGTCAGTATAACTTAATTTATCTTTTTTGTAAGTATTTCTTATCTAAGATTTGATTTTTGCACCTCTGCACCGAACACCCTTCTATTAGGGCAAATTGCTGATACAGCATAAATAATGGCTCTGTCTGTTTGACATAGAAGGGGATTCACAAAAGAGATGTGCCTAGTGCATCTGAGATGTGCTGGCACATCCCATACTTGTGACCAGTCATGATTCTATAAGGGCACTGATGTGCCGGCACATCGCAGATGCGCTGCCCGCCACCCATAATGTTATGCAGTGCATCTGTAGGGGTTGTGCAGGGAGTCCTATTCACAACCCACATTGGAGGTGCATCTCTGGAGCAAGTCTGGAGATGTGCCTCCAAAAAATAAGCCTACAAGAAGTAGACTTAAGTGGGTGTCCTCCCACAGGCAGGCTGCCATACTGTAGACAGCAGCAAGGCAGCGTGCCGACCCTGTCAGTCCAGTATTCTCCCATGCCCATAGCCCCATAGCTGCTGAACTACTGTCACTGTAGTCCAGTGGTATCCCCCACCTCACCCATATCACTGTACATTCAAATATAGCACCAGACATCCCTGGTAATCAAGACCTGTGTTACAAAGTTGTGAATGATAGCTTACAGTACACACTGCAAGCCCATTGGTCGACATGGTCTACCAGTTGGTGTATAGTAGTACAGTATGCTGTCATTCACAGACAGCTCTGTCAGCGGGGCAGCCATGGTGGTGTGCAGGTGGGTTGAGCTGCCCACTAACATTCTGCACATGCTGGGATGAGGGGAGTGGGGTGGAGTGGGGGTTCCAGAGTGGGTGGGAGTCCACTCCATCACCAGGGATACTTTTGGTATCAGATTGTCAGTACGATCGGGTCAGAGCAGGGTGGGGGTTCCAATAGCCTACCAGGGCTGACTACTTTTGTTATGACATTATGGGGATATGGTCAGGGGGGACATGACTTCTAGGGATACCTCATGCTATATTTGACAGTACGGGGATATGGGCAGGGTAAGGGGTACCACTGGACTACCAGGGCTTTTTGGTGTGCTGTACTGCATTTACAGGATATGGGCAGGGGTGGTTCAACTATACCACCAGTGCTACAGTGACAGTAGTTCAGCAGCTACAGCTCTATGGGCAGGGGTTGGGGGCCACTAGCCTAGGGTGTTGTATTTGTGTTCATTGCCACAATTGCAGGGCACCAGGTGCATTCCAGTGGGTGCATCCCTGCAGGCTTCATGCCCAAACTTTTGTTTCAAATGTGTCACTGCCAGGGAGGCCAGGAAACATGTCCTTTAGGTACTAGGTAAAACCAGGCTAGGCAGTGACAATATCAATATGAAGCTGGTGGCCATTGCTCTTAACGAACTAATGACCCCATTACTAAAATCTTCAATAAATTGCTCATCCAGGAAAAATTTCCATCTGTTTGGAAACTAGCGCTCGTGACACCAGTCCCAAAAAGTGGGGATCGCACATGCACTGCCAATTATAGTCCAATATCTATTCTCTCCCCCCCTTTCTAAAGCACTAGAGAGAATCATGGCAGATCAGGTCACAGAATACATACAGAAGTATGATCTCCAGTATCCCCAGCAGCATGGCTTTTGTAAGAACCACAGCATGACTACTGCCCTAGTTGAATTTTCTGACTACATTCACAAAGCCATGGACGATGGTAGGTGCGTGGGAGCTATTTTTTATAGATCTCACTAAGGCCTTTGATACTGTCAATCATCCCATCCTGCTCGAGCAGCTGCTGTCCCTGGGACTTGATTCCAAGGCTGTGTACTGGTTCAAGGACTACCTCGCCCACGATCACAGAGCATCAAAATAGGCTCTGCAACCTCCTCTGCTAAGGAAATTGGACTTGGAGTTCCCCAAGGCTCCATCTTGGGTCCACTCCTTTTCAGTTTATTCGTGAATAACCTCCCTGAAGCTTGTATGAACAAAATGATCCTGCATGCGGATGATGCAGTCATTCTAAGCAACAGTGCCCAGCCTGATCAGCTACAGAAGGAGTTACAGTCCACTTTCTTCCAGCTGGAGGATTGGTTTAAATCAAGGAATCTTCTTCTTCTTAACTATAAGAAGACCAAATCAATGCTGATTTCCAGTGCTCAACATAAGAAGACATCCCAGGTTGTGTCCATTGTAAACAACAAGTGTGAACCGCTTAGGGGTCACCTTTGATGACACCCTGTCCTTCACACAACATATAGACCAGGTTGTAAAAGCAGTGAATGTCAAACTGGGGCTACTTCATAGACATAAGCACTATCTTACACCCTCTGCTCTACAGCTAACTGTAGCTAGCTCTGTCCTGTCAACCATTGAGTATGGGCTGGTAGTGTATGGTGCTGCATCAGACACTGTGCTTCAGTGGGTAACAACTGTACTCAATAAGGCCTGTAGGCTTACACTTGGAACTGACAACTCAACTCACTCCTGTAAACTCTATGAGCAAATGAACTGGTTCAATCTAAATAACAGGATAAAATATCAGACATGCCTCCTGGGTAAGAAGATACTCCTAGGCAAAACCCCACCCTGCATTAATGCTATGCTACAAACCTGTCACATGAGCTACCGGACCAGGGGAATTAACCAAGGCTCGTTGGCTGTTCCATTTAGGAGAACATCACTAGGACAACGATCCTTCACTTATAGGGCTTCCCTTTGGTCGAATGAAATTCCTGCACTTATCCTTAGCAATAACAGCCTCCCTTCCTTCAAAGCAGATCTGAAGCAACACCTCACCATTTCCAATCCCTGTGTTTGCAAGTTACTGGCCTGACCTGTGCATCCTGCCCCCACCACATGGAGCACCTCATTTATCCTTGGGCCAACACTGAGATGGTGGAGGATATGCACCCCAATGTAGGTTTAGCCTCCACTTATAGATATTGCATTATTTCTTGGTGTGGCACCTTTTTTCTCCTCCTCTATGAGGATTCCCACCCTTCATATCTCACTACTGGCATTGGTTGCCCAAACCCTGATATTTAGAATACAGTCCGCCTCCTACCCACCCACCCTCCATCCATGACAGTCCCATCCGCCCAATTTCCTTTCAGTTTCAAACGCTATAAGCTCCTCCCTGGTCCAAACCCCTCCCCCCATCTGTTTTGATGGCATCTTGCCCCATCTCTTGACTACACAGTTTATTTTTCAACTCTAATCCCCCTCTCCCCTTCTTCTTCACATAAATGACAAAGCCTCCTCCTGGCTGCATCTTCATCTTTGCTAATTATGTGACTTAAGGAACTGCAACTGTTTTTGCCTCCTGTGACATACCTGATCTCAAATAACTGCACCAATCTGTGAATTGTCAAACCCACTATTGAAATGCTACACATTTGTACAAATCAGCCCAAAATTCTAAATAACTAGATTACTTGCTGTTATATCCTGCTCTGTTCGGGCCCAGTGCCTAATCAGTTACTTATTTCTCTGTGTTTTGTCTTCTTGTCATGAAACGGAACCTTTGAAAAAGAGCACTGTGCTCAAAGGTTATATCCGAATGATGAAATAAATAAATAAAATGAAAATAAATAAAATGGGACCATAATGGCATGCAAATGGTCCCATTGCACCTTGCATGACTAATGGCCCCATTTGCATGTTTGGGGCTGTGAATAGCAACATTGGGTGCAGTGCATCTGGAGATATGGTGTCCCATTAGTTTTCCAGCTTGAACAGGGGGATGTGCCGGTGCTTCTCAGATTGGGCACAACTGTGGTATTCACAGAGGGGATGTGCCGAGAGCATGTTCCGGCACATCTTATGTGAATATCATAGTTTGGGCATGGTGCCTTTCATTTGTGCTGGGGCAGCTGGGATGCACTGTGCACAACTGCTTTGTGAATCCTGCCCAGTGTATGCAAGCTCTAACCATTACTTTTGAGCATCACATAAGCAATCTCACCTCTAAGAGAAACTATTGTGCTATTGCTGTTTTAGTTTTAGAAAGCATAACAAGATTTTAGTATTGCCCTGTGTCTACATTTACTTTATATATTTTATTTTATCCCTTTTTAAATAGTCGGATGTTTGTATGTGTATTTAATAGTGCATAAGCCACTTTTCTGGGTCCCAAATTCACAATTCTGTTTTATGTAGCTTTCTACTCAGAGCTACTCAGCTCATCTCCAGAGGAAAAGGGACAGAGAAGGACAAGGCTGCCAGAACTAATCCATACTATAACCAAGGAGGAATTATAAATCATGAAAAGATACTCCTTTAAGAGACATACATGGTGCACAGCCATTTTGCGGAACACTGGAAACTGTATTATCCAAACCTTAGCATTTTAACAAAAACTGGATGCCTATGCCTATTTAAGCAAAAGAACGGTGTACCTAGGCCAGGATATTCAAAAGGGTTGCACATGGAGCAACACTGTTGCACCATGCACAGCCCACTGATGCACCCCGGCACAATATTATAAAGGGGAAAGTGCGCGGCACAAATCCCGATGCGCCGGGGCGCATCAGTAATGTAAGCAGCACAAGTGGGCGGGGGTGCCCATGCATACTCCACACATCCCGATATTCAGCCCGGGATGTGCTGAGCCCATGCAGGTGCAACCCCTACTTACACCGCACACAGTTGAGCCAAAATAAAATGGAGCAACAGCTGACCACCCACAGGTGAGCTGCCATATTGCAGGGCACAACACGGCAGTTGCCTGCTGTGGGTGGCCACCCGAGCTCTGGCGGCACTGTCTGTCACAGTAGCGCCACCCCCATGCCCGATCATGGGCATAGGTATATAAATTAAATGTCCAATATCCCTGGTGGTCCAGTGGACTGCTTCCAGCCCGATCATGGGCATAAGTAATATAATAAAACGTCCAATATTCCTGGTGGTCCAGTGGACCTTATCCCCATGCCTGATCATGGGCATTATGAATAAAGAGCATCCCTGGTGGTCTAGTAGACCTGTCCCCATGCCCGATCACAGGCATTAATAGAAATGAATATCCCTGGTGGCCCAGTGGCCCATCCAGCCCGATCTCAGGCACTATGTATGAACCCATACCCTGGTGGTCTAGTGGTACGCCCCTCCCCACCTGCCCACTCAGTCCCACCACCTCGATCCCCCCCAGTCAGTGGCAGGTAGCATCGCCCCACCTGAAAGCCGCCCGGTTGCCCACTGACTGACAGCATACAGAATGGATATATGCCCATTGGTCCATAGCGTGGGCCAATGAGCATGCAGAGCTCATACTGTACTACACAGTCTAAGCTGTGAATGAATGGACTGTGTAGTACAGTATGGTCTGCACCATTATGGCCCATGCTGTGGACCAATGGGCATACAGCCATTCTGTATGCTGTCAGTCAGCGGGCAGCCAGGTGGCTTGCAGGTGGGGAGATGCTGCCCACCACGACTGAGGGAGAAGCGGGTGATGAGACTGAGTGGGCGGGAGGGGAGGGGGTGCCGCTAGACCACCAGGGTATAGGTTCGTACATGGTGTCCAAGATCGGGCTGGATGGGCCACTGGACCACCAGGGATGTTATTTATTCATAACACCCACGATCGGGCTGGGGACAGGTCCACTGGACCACAAGGGATGTTTATTTCTATTAATGGCCACGATCGGGCATGGGACAGCTCCACTGGACCACCAGGGATATTTAATTATTGTTATAGCCCACGATCAGGTGGGGCACCTCACGCGAGAAGCAGGGGGCGTTGGTCCCCAAAGGCTGCAGCCTGGCAGAGTGCCAGGCGTAAGTCGCCAGGGATCGGCGCACGTGTATGCAAATGGGTCCATAATGGTATGTTATGGCCCCATTTGTGCCATGCATACCTGATGGCTCCATTTGCATATCCACTGCTGAATATCACGGTTCCTGCACCTTGCACAACTGCTCTTGCACTGGCTCATCCCCCTGCTCCTCACCTGCCACTTGCGCTCCTGCAGTGCCACTGTGCCATGCACATGCAGGTGGCCACAGTGCCATATTCAACGGTGTTGAGCCATGGTGCAGCAC
Organism: Neoceratodus forsteri; assembly: GCA_016271365.2. NCBI lineage: Eukaryota > Metazoa > Chordata > Ceratodontiformes > Ceratodontidae > Neoceratodus > Neoceratodus forsteri. The sequence continues at coordinate 469,208,672 of CM028129.1, forward strand.
CGTTGAATATCGCCTGGTCCACGCTCTGGCACAGCCCAGTTGTGCTGCGCCCTTGCATGCGCCCTAGTCAGGTGCAGTTTGAATATCCAGGCCCAGTTATACCAAGTGTCTTTGGGAAACACATTGAAGAGAGCAATTCCTTAAAGGACTGGAAGCATTAAAAAGGAGAAACTGAAAACTTGGTGTTATAAATATTGTTTAATTTTTCTGCTACATCTTTCTGCTAGTGAAAGATAAGCAGTCAATACTGTATATTCAGGTTCTGACTTAATGTTTCTCATTTACTAGAAGGGTAATATTCTGTCTAGGATACCAGGGAAAAAAAACATGATTATTTCAGCACATACTTTAAATACAAAAAAGATCACTAAGGGAAAAAAACAGACAGACAATAGTACAAAGGAAGGGTGAATCACCAGTTACTTCCTTTTCCTAGGAAAAGATTTATGGGTAATCCGCAATAAAGATTGTATGATGACTAAAGATGTTGTAAAGTTTTACTTTGCCATCAAAGTTCTGGCAAAGTTGCAAAGTTGGCCTTCATGAATAACTTTGCGAATTGCCCACTTCACCACTTTGCCACTTTGCACTGAGTTTTCTTTGGTACTTTCTGAGGTGTCTTCCTCCTTTTCCTTGGTTAGCCACCCCTTTCATTGCCACCTCCCAGCTCCCTTCCTTGTTTGAATATTCTATCATTTAATTTTTTTGTTGTTGTTGTTGTCCACATTTCTCCTTTTCTGAGTGACATTGGTACACTGTGCCTCATTATGCCATACTGGTTTAACCATCTGTTCTTGTTAATCTAGCCCTATCACCTAGAAATATGTGTACCACGTACCAGTGACATCACCATTTTATCTCTATTTAATGTGTTTTCTTTAAATGTTGCCCCAGCCTTTGATAAAGGAGGCTGTCTGAAATGCATCAGGTGGTTACAATGGTGTGCTATTTTAATGTTTTTATGTGATTGTCTGTAATAAATGACAACAATTTTTTTATCTGCAACTGGTGTCTGTTTCTGTTTGAAGTTGTGAGTGCCCAGTTTTCAGTATTTGTGTAACTTTGACTCACTGAGAGCATTGTTGACCCTGTGCATACTTTTTTGGAGTGCCATACCCCATTTGTAATCTGTCCTAGTGTACCCGATGGGAACTGGCCCTGCACAGGGGGTGGCAGACCAACATTGCCCATGTCCCTTGTCATGGTGTGCACTGTCCATACATTCCACAAGTGTGCCACTGCATGGCACACACCATGCTGGCACATGACAGTGTGCACCACCCAAGGTGTGGGTCCCACACCACTGGCTGTGGTACCCTAACCTGCTGCCATGCCTGTGTCTGTGGTAGGCCTATGGGTCATTGGCTTCCCTCTGCATGGTGTCCCCAAGCTACTGGGGGTACCACAGCAGCACAGACACCCACCATGTGTGGTCATCTGACTGCCATCTTCACCTGTGTTTATCTGTGCTGTATGATGCTCTGACACGAAACAACATGGGGTTAACAGTGCAGGTGTAGTTAGTCAGCAGATTGGTTCACAGATGCATGAGGGGATGTTATGGGCCCTGTGGAAGTGTGGTTAGGACCATGACACCGGATACCTGACAGCATGCATTCATTGGCCTGGAGACCCCAATGTATCTGGGCAGGCTGGCAGTACAGGCAGCCATCACAGGGCCATGCTCCCTGTCACCTTTGTTGCCCTATCTTCAAGCACATTTCCATTCTCACACATGGGCCATAGCCCCACCATCTTGCTGGCCACAGGGGCCCACAGGGGCATGCCCTGGGGTGGACTCAGGCTGCTACATGCATCTGCATGGGTGACCTCACTATGCAATGTTGTGCCAGTGTGGGACTTTTCTGTGGTATATGGTGGTGCAGCCATCTTAGGCAGGGGGGTATGGATGCAGCATGCCTCCTGTGGCAGGTTGGTTTGAGTGGTTGCCTTGTGTCCATAAGAAAAGCCCATTCTTAAAGAAACAGTAGTACAGCAAGGTTCCCTGCTTCAAGTGTCAGTCCACATTCATTTGGAAATGACTGGTATGGAACCTACCGGAGAAATAATTAATGTAAATAACACAAATTGTGTCCAGTTTGTTAGGAGGTCTAAACCTCACTTTCTGGTTCTTGATGATATTGGGAATGCAAGTAATCACAGACACGTGTCTCTGTGTAATGACTGATGGCTGCAAGAATTTCATCCCCTCCTCGAGTTGCTGGCCCCCTGAAGTTGAGAATCCTTAGTAAGGGGGATGTGGGGGGGTGAAGCCCCTCTGCAAGGCCCGTTCCCGATCCTGCCCCTGGCCCAGACAAACACACCAAGGAGCAGCAGCAGCAGCTGAGCTATTTCAAGCTCTGACGGGTGCCGAGGTAATTAAACTACCTCCTGAAGTGCACCCTTGGGAGGGGTGTTAGCCCGTCGATGCGCTGTGTGCATCGACTGCCCCACCCACCCTGGGTCAGCTCTACTTATATAGTCTCTTACCTATGACATCACATCCTGTTCCTTATTTTACTAAGTCCCCACTTTCCCATTAGCAGCTTATACCAGCCTGCCACCAGAGGGAGCCCTGACTACCCACATTGGTTTTCACTGTCTGAACTTCCCTCCTCCTACTTCCTAGGAACCCCTCTACCCACACTCAGTACTTCTCTCCCCTTACTCCCACTCCTGTCTCTGAACTCTCCACATTCCTATACCCAGATGTCAAACTAGCCTGGCACACTGATCTGACCCAACTATCAGACCATACCCTAGCCTGACGCTAACCTTCAGTGACCACTAGGAGTTGCTATTTCCACCCTGGTTTTGGCCCAGTACTAGCCCATTTTGAACCACCTGGATAGTGGAACCTACACCTGCCCAGGTCCTTTTTCCTCTTGCCCCACCAGGGGTTAGAACCTTGTACCCTGTCCACCAGAGTCTGTGACCCTACCTCTGTCTCTGAATGAGGCCCTACCTCAACCTCTCCACTCATGACAATGCCCACCGGGCAGCTCCCCACCTAGCCCACCCCCCATCCCTTACCCAGCACACCATTCCTAAGTATAACCTGGCCAGAGCCTGCTGTCTCATGCCAGTTGATTGCTCAGCAAGTGAAACCAATTGTGTCAGATCTATTTCTATTACATGTACCCTGTAACTCAAATGTATGTTGTTTGACCACAGTGTGATGTGGCGCCTCTAACAAATGCCTGCTTGAAGAAAACCTGTATTATGTAATCTAAATGCTATGTATGTCTCAATGTGATGAGGTACCTTCGGAAACGAGCCTCTGGCTCAAAGGTTGTAAACTGATTCTCACAAATAAATAAAAACACGTTGCATTAGAGTAATAAACAAGTTTATTACTACCAAAGGATAAATCACAGTTGCCCTAAGCAGTTCTTACCAATCTGAACTGGGAGCCAGTGCTAAGCATTCCCTATACCTCGAGGTTTCTCTGTGTCTCTTGGGGATCTCCTGAGGTCTCCCAGGTATAAGACTAGTGTATTACATTATATACCTATGATAATTACTATGGTTACTGTAAGATAGAAACATTTCTAGTTACAGAAATGAGCCCTATTGGCTAAATTAGAGGTGGATCCATGGTCCAAGATAACATTATACAATTCTGTAAAGTCATCAGTTTGAGAACAAAGAGTTCTTATACAGAGTCTTACATAACTCAGTGTAGTAGTACAAATCACCAAAGGTGGCAATGCCGTCTTACATATTATAATTATTCCAAGGACACAGGTGCCTTGGCATCTTACAAGTAAGAAATACACAGAAAATACATACCAGAATATATGTATTAGCAATCAAAGTGTATTACAACAATATGCATTCATATCCTGACATCTACTATTGTACGGTAGATGCCCTTAGCCCTATATGTTAGTATAACATATACTCAAGTGCTAGCTGCCTATGGTGTACCTCTGAGGGTACCAATTAGGGTGCAGGGACCTTGTGTAACATTCCCCCCCTTGTTTCCTCCAAGGGAAACATAGGCAAATGTCTAGGAAAGGACAGGAGCAGTGGTTGTTTACAAACCCGATGCGTGAGCTTTGTAAAGGAACTCGAGCTGCTCACAGTGTTGGCGCAATGTGCGCCATAGGCAGCAGAGCATAATAATCAAAATAAAGATTAAAAATGCTTGTATAATAACAAAACCTTTAAAAGTAATCTCTAACCAGGTATTAGTCAATGCGTCATTCATGTCACCATCATTAATCAGGGAGAGGATAGCTTCATTGGCTTTGGTCATATTATTGCTGATGTAGATGAGGTGTGTGTCTTTCCTGTCTAAAAGTGATTTTAATGTAAGTGTGAGTGGGTCTATGTGTACATTAAAATATGGCAAGTATTCAGACAGTGTGAGCAGATTATCAGGGTTACCATCAATTATGTCTGCATCCAGGAGGGGTAGGGTGGTTATAACGGTATGCCCAATGACAGTCTTCTGGTGGGGAACAAAACAGAAATTGGGGTAATCAATAGCACATGTAACAGAACCATAAGTATATGACTTGTAATTAGTTACCATGCAGTATTCTCCAGCAGAATTATGCTGTGAGTGAACAGTAGGGAGTCTCCACTTTTGCAACTGGACAGGGCAGGTGTAGGTCGTCTTCGAAATCCATGTTGGCAGGTGATGAACCTCCTCATGATATGATTGATAGAGCTTATCCGGAGGCAAAGTTGAGTCGAAGGAGTCAGTGCCATTTGCCGTGATGTCATCATCCATGGTAAAAGTCCAATCAATGCTGTCTGGAGAATAACCACAAACAGGTTGAATAACATCAAATACATCACATCGGCACAAGTAAATGTATTGCTTCTTCGCACAGCATTCCATGTGTGGAGCCACCCAGGAATCCAGGAAGGGATGGTAAACCAGTAGAGGCAGTAGCTCCAGGCGTTCTCTGTAGATGTCGTCGTCCAAATGCCCAATCGAATGCACCAGTGCAAGCTTGTCGAACAAAGCTGTAGTGGGATCGAAACGTGGTAAAAAGAAAGTAAAAGAAACAAGCATGATATCTGTTATGGAATGTTTCTTAGCAGCAAAACAAGGACCAGTATTAGGATGTCTGGTCACAAACCCCAAATTCCTAGCTGTAGAAAGAGGAATGGTTAAAGTTTGTTGCATACACATGGAAACACAGCTAGGGGTTTTACACCGTGGACAATACCATTTGGAGATGCGTCTGTCATGTATGATGTCTGGGATTCTTCCAGATTCTAGATCGCAGAAAAGGTTGTTGATGGTAGTGATAATGTATGAGCTGTAGGCAGAGCAAAGTATTTCTCAAGCAGTGTATTGTTTATCTGCTTCTTTATTGTTCTGTTGTATGAGTACGTTGATCTTTTCTCTTGAATCGGTGAATGCCTTAGCAATGTTGTGCATGTTGTATACAGTGTATCTTTCTTCTTGACTAAGGCCATCCACACCATGCAATAATGGGGGTAGTGTGTTGTTGACCAAACCAGTGGAGAACTTGGCAGAATGAGCTTTGATAGCAGCAATGTCTGCTTTATTCCAAATAGACATAGTTGTACCAAAAAGGCCTGTGGCAGTACCTGTTGCACCTGTGACATCAGAACTGTCAACTTCTAGTGTCTTATGTTTACGAGTTAGATCATCAGGAGAGGGTTTCTCCTGAAGTTGCCTCTATGTTCAGTAGAATGTACCCCAGCAATAGGGTCTTGAGTATGAATCTGAAATGCAGCTAAACTACCAAGCAATAATGTACTATAAAATTCTGAAGTGTTAGTATTGTGACACATACCAAATTCTTTCATATTCCAGTAAGTAAGATTAAACAAAACAGGTATATGCATAAACTGTAAGTTATTAATCAAAGAACCTGGGAGGGCAGTGGCTGTTAGACCACTACGGGGACCAGGGGTATGCTTTGGACATTCCAAAAGCAGTTTAACAGTGGGTGGTAACACAGAGAGGTACATGGCTGCAGAAGCCATGTGATGTATAGCACAAAATTTCCCAGCAGAATCTCTGGACAAATAATTACAGTATGAAGGATCAATTAAGGTAGTGATGTTGTACAAACCAGAATGTCTTAATGCAGTTTGTAACAAGGGCAGAGAACCATTTGGGGATAATTTGGCATTGGGCCAACCTTGGAAAGTTCCTTTGGAGAGTTTGGCCACAGGGAGAATTTGTCCTTGTGATGTGGTTTGCCACTCAGTTTGAAGGGTAGATTTATCAGGAGCAACAACCAAGGCAGTGAGGTAAGCATCGGAACCTTCCTGGGCAGTGATCATACTATCGGATATAGCGATGGATACTCCCTCTGGAGGAGGTGCTGGAGGACTGAGGTGCCGTAGGAAGTCAGGTACCATGCCTTGGAAGCAGGGGATAACTCCTGAGATGAGGAGATAATGGAACAAGATAGCCATCTTTTCAGTGTATCTGAAAATGAAGATCAAAGATTAGTATGTTAGTACTATTCCACCCGATGGGGTGAAGAAAAGGAATTTAAGCTCCTTTGTACAGTTTCAGCTGGTTTGCATGTAACCATTTGTCAGTCAACTTGTTATGCAGGAGTCTAACCTGATAGACTGCTGGACTGAGCTTGTTGACAATGGGATATGGGCCTTCCCACTTGTTGGAGAAGGAGTGGATGGGATGTACAAATTGAAGTACCATTACCTGATCTCCAACTTGCCAATCCACCTCTTGTGCGTGTTTTTCAAACTGTATTTTGGATTGTTGCTGGGCCTTACCCATGCAGTTGGCAACATACAAGTGTGTGTGTGTGTATGAGGTCTTTTCTGAGTTTTTCCACATATTGGTCTATAGACACACGGTCTGCAGTGGGGGTATGCAGGTCAAACAACAGGTGTTCAGGTAATCTCATCTGTCTACCAGTCATCACCTCAAAGGGTGTCAGCTGGGTGGTGGCTGACAGTGTGCCCCTAATTGCCATAAGGAGTAACAGCAGTAGGGAATCCCAAGTTTTGGGATTATCCGCAATGAATTTGGAAAGCATTTGCTTAATCCATCTGTTGACTCTCTCTACTTGACCTGAGGATTGGGGGTGGTAGGGTATGTGTAACTTCTGCTGAACTCCCAGGAGTTCAAGGGATTCTTTTATCAACTCACCTATAAAACTAGTTCCTTTGTCAGAGTCTACTTTTAAGGGTAGAACCCACCTGGAGAAAATCTGTTCCACCAGGATTTTGGCAGTAGTTTTTGCAGTGCATGTCTTAGTGGGGAAAGCTTTAACCCACTTAGAGAAGAGATCAGTTACCACAGGAGCATACTTATTATTTCTGCTCGTGTTGGTCAGGGGACCAATGAAATCAATCTGTATGGCATGCCAAGGACCAGAGTGTCATTGTGGTAAAAGTTTGGCATTTCATTTGGTAGGGATTGGGTTGTTTTGTGCACAAACAAGACAATTGTCTATGTATTGTTTAACATCTTTGGTGATACCAGGCCACCAGGCAGTGGTCTTGAGCCTTTGAAGGGTATTTTCCACTCCCTGGTGTCCACCAGTGGGGTATCATGCACTTGGCGCAATAATTTAGATCTTAAGTGTCTGGGGACCACCCACAACTTGGTGGTGGAGTCATCTGGTTGGAACCAGATGAGCTTGTCATCTGGTGACAAGTGTAACTTACCTTCAGGCCTCCAATAGGGGTTGTGTGTGGGAAGTTTCTCTTCGGTACCCTTGTCAAGGAATCTGAACACTTCTTTGAGTTCAGTATCAAAATGCTGGGCTGCTGAGAGGTCCAAGGGGTAAAATGGTTCAGGTTTCTTCCTGAGTGCTGCAATCTGTATAGCTGCATTGGCCTCTGGATGATCCATCATCCAGACATCCCCTTCCTTAGCAAGGGTGTCTGCTGTGTCGTTGAAGGCATGGTAGGGATCATGGAGAGAATGAGCTTTGACTTTGTGTACATAGAGTTTGTGTGCAAATTATTGTGCCAGTGAATGTATGTCTGTTACCAATTTCTTGTATTTCACTGGGCTGCCATCAGAGGAGAGGAAGGAGTTCTTCTGCCTGAAAGGAAAAAATTCTGTAAGAGAACACAAACCCAATTAGAGTCTGTAAAAATGATGGTATCCTCGGTTCCATACTGGATGAACTCGAGGGCACAGGCCACCGCTGCCATCTCTGCATATTGTGATGATGCTACACTACAGCGCTTAGATATTTTGACAGTGTTCCCATAAGGGTAGATCACTAGAATGCCCATCCCTGCAATTTGTTCTCCCTGATAGTAGGATGCTGAACCATCAGTAAAGACACAACACAGAGAGGTGCTATCAAGTATTTGTGGTGTGGCAGGGAGGAAAGGACCTGGATCTGGAAGATCAGGTGACTGCAGTGTACAGTCATGGGGTTCTCCCTGGAAAAGGAGTCCATGAGCCAACATAGATGGAACTTTTGTTGGTTGTACCTGTATGTCTCTATCCTGGAGAAGAAGTGACCAGTGTGTCAGTCTGGTTTTAGAGACTGACCCATCCTTCACTCTGTCTGAGAGCAGAAAGGTAGTTGAGGTGTGGTTGGTGTTGATGATCAGTGGTGAGTACCCAATGATATACAGGAAGTGCTTGACAGCCCAGTAGGTGGCCAGAAGTTTCCTTTCACAAAGGCCATACTTCTGTTCCACTGGGGTCAAGAGCTGTGAGGCATATGCAATGGGTCTCAAGGTACCATGCACCTTCTGAGCCAGCACTGCTGACATGGCAACGTCAGAGGTGGCACATTCCAGATGGAATGGTAGTGCTGGATTGGGGTTGACCAGAGCTGGGGCGGAGGCCAAGACCTGCTTCAGTGATGTCACAGCCTGGGTGTGTATGGGGCCCCAAGTCCATGAGATGTCCTTTTTGAGTAACTCATACAGAGGAGCAGCTTTCTGAGCAAAATCACAAATAAAATCTCTCGAGTAGTTCACCATACCTAGAAACCTTCGAAGAGTTGCCACACTGGTGGGCAGTGGCAAGTTTTGCAATCCCTGTACCTTCTTCCAGGTAGGGCTTCGACCTTGGTCAGTTATTTTTATACCCAGAAAGAGTACTTCTTTCTGACACAGTTGTGCTTTTGCTGAATTGCAATTCAAACCTGCTCTCTGAATGAGAGTCAGTAGTTCGTCCAAGAGATCCAAATGTTGTTCCTGTGTGGCTGATGCCAGCAACAGGTCATCCACATATTGCAAGAGACATTGGGGAGTAGAGAAACTCTTGAGGGTGTCCATCATGTGGAGATTGAACAGGGATGGACTGTTATGGAATCCTTGTGGCAGGCAAGTCCACGTGTACTGCTTTCCTTCAAAGGTGAAGCCAAACTTATATTGACTCTTAAGGGCCAATGGTAGTGACCAAAAACCATTGGAGATGTCCAGGGCACTGAACCATTTTAAGTCAGGTGTCAGAAGTCATAGCACATCTGGTGCTGATGCCACAGTTGGAGAACAACTGGGGGTGACCTGATTCAGTTTCCTGTAGTCAATAGTAAGTCTCCAGGTGCCTGTGGGTTTCTTCACGGGTCACACTGGGGAGTTGGCAGTGGAAACACATGTTCTGATTACTCCTTGCTTGAGGAGTGACTTGATCGTCTCTCTAAGGGAAGGAAAGGCCTCAGTTGGGAAAGGATATTGCCTTTGCCTCTCATGTGCTGGGTCTGGCACTTCGATGACAGTGTGCATTCTACCACAGTCATGTTTATTGATTGCAAATGCTTCAAAATGTCATTGCAAAATAGGGAGAAGTTTTGGGAAAAGTTCATGATTCTTGAACAAATCTATGATGTCATACTCCTTGTCATTGGCAGATATTGTTGCCACGATGTGTGAATCAGGAAACAAAATGGTATGATATTGAACCTGAATCTGTATCAGTAGCATGTTAGCTAGGTCCACCACACAGCCATGTGGTGTGAGGAAGTCAATCCCTATGATACTAGGATGATCATGCAATACCATTAGTTGGAAGGTATGTGAGGCCTTTAAATGACCTGGCTCTACCAGTAGGGGTAGAGAACGGTATGCAGGTAGCCTAGTACCATTAACTCCTGACATGTTGGTCATCTGTCTGGTGGACCAAGGGGATGTGTCTGGGTGTTCATCATGTAACACAGATACAGCTGCACCTGTATCTAACAGGACTACTAGTAGGCGGCCCCCAACCTCGGCCTCAGTGCAGGGCCTTCCATTTGTATCCAAGACTAGCTTGTTTACAATCCGGACTGGGGCTTGTAATTGTGAATCTGTACTGCTGGAAGTATGGAGAGGTTGGGCCTGACTCTTGTGCATCACTTCAACATGCTGCACTGATACTATATAGGGAGGAGCTTCTGGGTTCAGGCCTGAATGGGCCTGAGGGCCTGTACCACCAGTGTCCCCATGACCAGTTAGGGTCTGGGTTGCCGGTTGTACTGCCACAAGGGTCTGTGCGGGAATGGCATCCACTACAGAGTGTACTTGTCCCAGAAGCTCTCTGAATTTCTGATTCTCTTCAGCTATCTCCCTATATGAAGGGCCTGTTCTTTGCTGTTGTGGTTTACCTTTACCCTTATTCTTTTTATGCTTATGCCAATTCCGGTTCCCGGCCCATTGTTGTTGCTATTGCGGTTGTTGTTGATGGGCCTTTTGGGGGTGTTGGTTATCAGCTGGAGGGGCTTGCTGATGTTGGGCCTGTTGGTGTTGGATCTGCCCTTTCACTGTGTAGTGCGTCGTGGCCTCTGGAGTAGGCTCCACGGTGGCTACCTTCTTGGAACCGGAGCCCAGATCATGGTTATAGAGTTGGTACACTCTCTCGATTTTCTGAAGAATGTAGGCAAACCTGTCCGTATTGGGGTAGGTGGTTGGCTCTACCTTTTCTCGTACTGCTGGAATCATGTTCCTAAGGAAAAGGGTCTTATATTCAATAAGATCTACATCCACAGCTTCTTGTGCCAAGTGCTTTCCTGCTCGGTAGGCCATCCAACGTCTCTGATGGTAAGTCGCTGGACTTTCCTTTGCATTCTGTTTTACAGGGTATGCAAGCATCACTCCTACTACACCTGGGCTGTGAGCAGAAATGAGCTTTGCTGCAACCTCATCAAAGGTGGCGTTCCCATCCTGGCGGACAGCATCGGGGAGTTTGGCCCACAAACCAGGATCGATGGTCTGGCGTAGTATTTGGACCTGATATTCTGCAGCGAGACTTAGCATCTCACATTTAGAATGCACCTTTTCCAGGTGACAGCTGAGGTTGTTGGACGGGTTCATCCGATCGATGCTGTCAGCAATTTGCTGAACAGAGTAGGCCATTTGTAGGGGATTACTGGGTCGATCATGCAGAGGTAGATTGTCTTGGGTGCCATCTAGGGTGGCCCGAGCTGCAGCCTTGGCCACAGTGCGGACAATACCTTCCTGAGTGCCAGCCTCTTGCAGAAGCTGCCTAATCTGGGTTTTAATGGCCTGTTTACTTCTCTCAGGAAGGGGTACATTGCCTATTGCAGTTTCAATCATAGTTTCTATCTCCTGCCTGTCTTCCACATTAATAATGGCTATCGGTGGTGCTGTTGGGACCAGGTCTGGGACTGCTCCCCCCCATAATGGGGGCTGCCATGTTGGCGTCTCCCATGATGGGCGTCAAGACGTTGATGACGTATGACATGGTGAGGGTGGAGTGGGGACCTGCCATGTTGTGGATGGCTGGGTGGGGTCTCTAGGCCATAGTAGGGGTGTGACTGGGCACTGTATTGTAAAACATCATCATCTGATAACTCCCCTTCAGATGAGGTATGTAAGGCAGGGGCAACGCCTCCCATTGCCTTAACATGCCCAGCCAGAACCTCCCGCTGATGGCGCAGTTTTACCATCTTGGTTCTACATTCAGTATGACTCACACTTGCAACATCCATATCAACCTCATCTTGCTTTTGCTTTTGCAACGCTCTATACGCAGCACTCAATTCACTATTGTCCCTGATAGACACTTCTAAATCATTATGTACCTGGTTTATCTCATCATGCAGCTTACCCATTTCCTCACTCAACTGAGCATTTGCAGCACTTATCAAATCATTCACTTGCAATGCCTGTCCCTTATCCTGTCTCAAACTTTCACACTCCTGCTTCAACATACATAGTTCCTGTTCTCCAGCTTGAGCTGAATGATGCAATAGTGAATCCTTTTCATTCCGCAGAGTTTGGAGTTCAGACTCCAAATTCCGCTGCAGTCTGATACATTCTGTTTCCTGCAAACCCATCTGTTGCTTAAGAGATGAAATTTGCAGATCAAGGGTTCTAAACCTCACTTTGGAGGCTTCCAGAGCAGCATACAGATCCGTGACCATCAACCCTTTAGATTGTTGCATATTGGCTGATTGTCTCATCTCCATGTACTGGGTTGAAATCCCCAGTATAGGGTTTTCAGATTGATTTGCGTCCCACGTGAAGTCAGCCCATCCTCCATGGGAGGCAATGAAGTTCGAGACAGTGAGTCTCAGTTCTGTGCAGATATTTGATATGGTGGCCATTCTGTGGGAGGGAATGAAAAATCAAACTGTGAAAAAGGCACCGTGCTGCTTATCAATCCACAGCAGGAGCTCTTTATACACAGCCGGGCTACTGTATAAGTTGTAGGCTTGCAATTCAGAGCTGCTATGGAGTGGGTCGAGACGGCATCGACCACACCCGATAAGACAGCCAGACTTTGCTAGTTACTACAAACTGGTTTTAAAATGGGAGAGGTGATACGGGAGTGTACTCCTACTGTCCCAGAGGGAAAGGGAAAAAGTTTTAGCAACAAGTGAAAACTTACAAACACCAAATATCGCCTGTACATGGTCGCCAATTTGTTAGGAGGTCTAAACCTCACTTTCAGGTTCTTGACAATATTGGGAATGCAAGTAATCACAGACACATTGCATTAGAGTAATAAACAAGTTTATTACTACCAAAGGATAAATCACAGTTGCCCTAAGCAGTTCTTACCAATCTGAACTGGGAGCCAGTGCTAAGCATTCCCTATACCTTGAGGTTTCTCTGTGTCTCTTGGGGATCTCCTGAGGTCTCCCAGGTATAAGACTAGTGTATTACATTATATACCTATGATAATTACTATGGTTACTGTAAGATAGAAACATTTCTAGTTACAGAAATGAGCCCTATTGGCTAAATTAGAGGTGGATCCATGGTCCAAGATAACATTATACAATTCTGTAAAGTCATCAGTTTGAGAACAAAAGAGTTCTTATACAGAGTCTTACATAACTCAGTGTAGTAGTACAAATCACCAAAAGGTGGCAATGCCGTCTTACATATTATAATTATTCCAAGGACACAGGTGCCTTGGCATCTTACAAGTAAGAAATACACAGAAAATACATACCAGAATATATGTATTAGCAAGCAAAGTGTATTACAACAATATGCATTCATATCCTGACATCTACTCTTGGACGGTAGATGCCCTTAGCCCTATATGTTAGTATAACATATACTCAAGTGCTAGCTGTCTACGGTGTACCTCTGAGGGTACCAATTAGGGTGCAGGGACCTCGTGTAACAAGTTCCATTATATATTAAATAGCAGAGACTTTACCTGAGTTTGACAAGTGCTCCAATCAAGACTGAATTTGCATACAAATAGCAATGCGGCAACTAGAGCAGTACAAGAGCCTTTTTCTTCTTGTAACTCATTTATAGTCTATTAATTAAGTGTGTAGACATGGTTATCTCAAACAGAAGAGATTTTACCCAATTTTGACAAGTGTACCAATCCAGATCGGACTTGCATGCAAATGGTAACTCTGCAACTCGAACAGTTCAATAACTACTTTTTTCTTCTTGTAAATCACTTATAATCTACTAATTATTAAATGGGTATGCATGAAGCCATCCATAGCACATGGAAATTATTGAATTGTAGTATTTAAAAAGGGGTTAAAAACATACATGTTCCAACAAGCTTTTAATGACCTTTTTTTTTTTTTTGTTTTTGTTTTTATGGATGGATAGAGTAATTTTAAATCTGTTCCAATGATGAACTGTTGTGTATATATATTGCTGTGTTTTTTTATTATACAGTGCCCAGAGTCTCTAGAGATGGGTGTTTTTATAAATACAACATCTGTCTATCTATCTATCTTATTTTTTTATCATCAAAACAAGTATTCCATGTGCTGTTGATGCCTTCATGCCTACACACTTAATAATGATTTTTTAATTTTTTTTATTTAGTTGTTTAACCAGGTATAGCACACTAAGCTGAAAGTTTTTTTACAGGAGCAACCTGGGAGCACAAGGAGGTTAAGTGACTTGCTTACAGTCACAAAGTATGCAAGTGGAAGCTGTGGGATTCAAACCCAGGTCTGGTCTGCTGGATGTCACCAGAGTTGCAGCTCAGAGCCTTAGACCACTGTGCTATACTGCCTTCTTAATAGATAATAGGTGATTTACAGGAAGAAAAAAGATCTTGTACTGTTCGAGTAGCAGCATAACCATTTGCATGCAAATCCAGTCCCAATTGGAACACTTGTGAAAAATGGGTAAAATCTCTGCAATTAATATGTAATAGAAACTGGACCCAATTTGTGTTATTTACATTAAATATTTTTTTGGTAGGTTCTACACAAAAGTGGACTGATGCAGCTATGAGCCTTGTGTACTACTGTTTCTTTAAGAATGGACTTTCCATATGGACACTGATTTTTATGAACACTATCACTTGCTGTCATTCATTGATACATACAAAATGCTCAACTAATAGAAACAATTTTGGGGGGGAATATTCTTTTTTTTTTTTCATTTAATTACCAGCATTGATACTGGTCAAAGAACATCAGCACGCAAGCACTGAGGCAATAGTTATCCCAAAGGGCACTGGCTGGGAAGCCAAGTTTCAAAAAAATACAAAATTACACATACCCCCATATTGCAAAGCATCATGGGCTGTATATGTAAATCACTACAGAGTATTATGCTGGTTCAACTTTAGGCAGAAATGCATGGTGCCAAAAGGCCTCTCACACAGTCTGCAAAGAGTGCCGACAAAAGACACATACATGTGTTTCATCGTACCAGGACTCATCAGTGTACCTCATCTCTGTGACACACCAGCGGAATGAACCAGCTACCCTAAGATGGTCTATCTGGGTTATATTGTGGTGAACCCAATAGGAACAAAAAAACAAACTAAAAGACAAAGAACCTCAGCATGCAAGCACTGACTGAGGCAATGGTTACCCCAAAGGGCACTGGCCAGGAAGCCAAGTTTCAAAGAAATACAAAATCACACATACCCTCATAATGCAAAGCATCATGGGCTGTATATGCAAATCACCACCGAATATTATGCTGGTTCAACGTTAAGCAGAAATGCATGGTGCCAAAAGGCCTCTCACACAGTAGCATTGCTACTGGTTACCTCTGATTAAGCCCTCAAGTGGGAAGGGCAAAATGTTAGATCAGGAAGCTCTTCAGTGTTGCTGTGTTGTGCAGCTGATGAGTTTACTTGGAATAAAATGAACTAAGAGGCACCTCTACCTGCATAAGTGTTCTTTATTTCACCTATGGTTTAAAGTGGTGAGTGCTGACCTCAACCTTGCTTCAGACCACTACTTATTTGGACTAGGTTCCACAATATGTGTGCTCACCTTCACCTGCCTGGATGTGGTATAATTATAACAAAAAAATGAAAATTATTTTGCACATGTGCAAGGATGGAAAATGTATAGTGTACAGTTTATAATAGGTCCCTTGTATGTTCCATTTATTTCACATTCTAATTTCATTGCAGAGATAATTCTGGATTTAGTGACATTGGGGGTGATAATGTTACACTGGGAGAGATTCAGTACATTCAAATATTCCATTAGACAAACCCTGTAAAATATCAGCAGATGATACAAACACACACACATATTCAATGAATTTCTCAAAGATCAAATTTTCTTAGTACATGATGCCAATACTATCCATCCCATAAACAATTCATATTCTTTTCCAACCCTACAGTTTCCTTTTCAAGACTGGACTACATGCTGTGCTCAAAGAAATTAATAAATATATTAACACTATAGATATATTACCAATTTTTAATTTTGGACCATGCTATGGTGTTTTTTTCTTTAATTACTTCTAGAGAAAGAAGCACATCTGCACAATGGAGGTTTGATAACTAATTATTAAAACAATAAGAATTGATTACTGGAATGACTATTATAATCAAAGAATTTTGGTTATTTACTTATAATGGTGCAAAGCGTGTAATACACTTCTGAGATGCTGTCATAGTTACTGTGAGGGATAATATAATATATTTTCAAATTAGAAAGAATAGAAGGAAGACATCAAAAATTAATTGCTTAAAAAAACAATTATTAGATACTGATAAAGGAATAGTAACAGGTGAAAGTGACTTGGTAATGCACTGTGGCAAGCTACAAGAAACAATACAGGATACAGTCTATCAAAAAAAATTGAGTCTGACATGAAAAGACTACAAACTTTTATTTTAATGGAGATAAACCTGGAAAATTATTAGCCCATGTTTTAAAAAATGCATAGAATTAAATAGTATACCTCATATTTAAGATGTGAAGGATCAGAGTGTTATACTGATATGGAAATGGGGAAGCATTTTAGCTACACTATAAAATTATTTATTGAAAACAAACACTGTAACAGAACAATAGATCAAAAATTACATACAAAAAGCACCATTTCCAAAAATAGAAATAGTTGATAGAGATTTCTTTGTTTCTGAAATTAAAGAAGCTATACACTCCCTCCCAAAAATAAAACAGCAGGGGTTAAATGGTTTAACTGCAGAATTTTCTGTTGTAAAGATTTACTGATTCCATGACTAGAATTAACATTTTTAGAAATGTCTAATAGTATTTCCATCCCTAATGCAATGTTCAAAACACTGTTCATTTTGATTTACAAAGAAAATAAAGATCCCTTGAAGATCCTGTGATGATGGATAGTTATCACCCAATTTCCCTTCTAAATATTGACTCTAATATTAAAGAAAAGTTTGTGGTGAGCCATTTGGAAGAGAAAATTGGTGAATTTATACATACTTACCAGTCAGGATATGTAAAAGTCTGCACTATACATCAAGGTCTTAAATGAGAACAAACAACATTAGAATTACAAAGGGAATTACACAAATAATTAGTAGCACTAGTGGTAGATGCCGCAAAAGCATTTTATATGCTTCTTTGGCAATTCATGTCTGCCAGTTTAATAGCATCTGATTTTCAGCAATAATCTTAAAAATTGTAAAATTATTTTACAGATCACCTACTGCACATTTTAAAACTAGCTTTCACATAACTGAACCACTGATTATGTTTAATGATGTTAGACAGGGCTGCCTAATGTCCCCAATATTATTTATTTTTATGTTGGCGTGCGTGCGCAGCCAACATCTTGCGGCAATAGGGATTTGGAGGCACGGTTGCTGTTGGATGAATGCGGGGCATGCACCAGTAGGTGCGTCCCTCATTCCCCAATTAGCAATGCCACACCATGCATACTAAGCCGGCAAGCACATCTAAGGAAAGGCCCGCTGCAATCTGAACAAAGCTCATCACACATAGCAGGCCCTTCCTATGTGCTCGCCAGCTGGCAGCATGGCGGCACAGTGGCCGCTACTCTGCCAACAGTGCCAACTTTGGGGTGCCCAATCCCGCGGTCAGCTTCCCTGCCCTTTGAAGTATGTGCCAATGGGGGAACCCACTCCCCGTTGGCAGAATGTGCCCCCCCACCTCGTTGTTTGCCGATGGGGGTGCCCAATCCCCATCAGCATCCGCCCCCCCTTCCCGTTGTACTGTGCCGATGGGGGGCCCACTCCCCATCAGCATCATGTCCCCCCTTCTTCTGTGCTGATGGGGTGCCAATCCCCATCAGCTACTGTACCCCAAAACAAAAGAAACAACCTGTAAAAAGAAAACGTCCGTGTTTTTTTTTTTTGTCCCTGTAAACTGAAAACAGTCCCTCATAGTCTCCCTACCCACCACCGCACCCACCACTTTCACGCACCGGCCTCCACACACCCCACCCCACCATGCCTCCCGGTCCAGTGCGACAATCTTCACTGGACGGGAACTCGTCTGCACTCTTCAAAGTTGACCACAAACTGAGAAAATGCCGGTAAGCTGTATAATGGAATGAATAGGGTTTTTTCAATGTTGCTTCATATCTTGGGCATTTTTTGGTATTTTTGCACCAAATTTTCAACATGGGTTTTTTGGGACCCCTCCTCATGAATTCTATCATATTTTTGACATTAATCAGTCCCGGAAGTTGATTTCGCAGTCACTGCACAAAATCACCTTTTGGGACTGATTAACACAAGGACAGTGGCAGTGTTCATGAGGTAGGCTCTCAAAAAGCTTATGTTGCAAATTAGGTGGAAAAAATCAAAAAAATGGCTGTTTTACGAGTGTGCATTGCACAGTTGCTACGCAAGCTCGTAACTTTGTGAATTCACAATATTTGCATGCCAGATTTTCAACATTGTCATTTCTCTACACCTCCTTTTGAACAGTACAGCTGTCATTTTTCACATCCTGGCTGAAATGTGTTTCCACACTTCTGGCGCACAATACCGCAGTCACTGTGGGAAATCAGTGTTCAGGCCAGATTGTAAAAATGACAGTGACACTGTTCATGAGCAGAGGTCCTACAATGTCTATGTTGAAAATCTGGTGATGATACTCCATAAAATGATTGTGTTATGAGCATACATTGTGCTAGATGATAGCCTGGGTAAAGAGTTGGCTGGAGAATAGGACACAGAGAGTAATAGTAAATGGAGTCCACTCTGAAGAAAGGGGGGTTACTAGTGGGGTGCCGCAGGGTTCAGTATTAGGACTGGTCCTCTTCAATGTCTTTGTAAGCGACATTGCAGAGGGACTGGAAGGAAAAGTATGTCTCTTTTCAGATGACACAAAGATCTGCAACAGAGTTGATGCACAAGGTGGGGTGGAAAGGATGAGAAGGGACTTGGCAAGGTTAGTGGAATGGTCAAATGTATGGCAGCTTAGATTTAATGCTAAGAGTGCAAGGTAATGCACCTGGGAAACAAAAACCTAGGGAAGAGTATACAATGGGGGGTGAGATACTAACAACAACAAAAATGGAAAGGGACCTGGGGGTAGTCATATCAGATGACTTAAAGGTGGGCAAGCAATGTGAGAGGGCAGTAAGGAGGGCTGGGGGATACTGGGATGCATAGGGAGAGGCATCACCAGTAGAAAACAGGAAGTTGTTATCCCTTTGTACAGACAGCTGGTGAGACCCCATCTGGAGTACTGTGTGCAGTTCTGGAGACCCAATCTCCACAAGGACATAGACAAGATGGAAGCTGTCCAGAGGAGGGCAACTAAAATGGTTCAGGGTCTGCACCGGAAGACATATGAAGAGAGACTAAAGGAGCTTAATATGTATAGCCTCGAGGAAAGGAGGGAGGGGGGACATGATAGAAACTTTCAAGTACCTCAAGGAATCAACAAAGTCCAAGAGGGTAGCATCTTTCAAAAAGAGGTGTGCAAGAACAAGGGCTCAATTTGAAGATAGAGGGGGGCGGCTCAGAGGTAATATAAGGAAGTATTTCTTCACAGAAAGGGTTGTGGATGCATGGAACAGCCTTCCGGAGGAGGTTGTGGAGTTAAAAACAGTGGTTGAATTCAAGCATGCATGGGACAGCCATAAGGCAATTCTATGGGGTGAGGGTAGAAAGAAGTAGGCTGCTGGTTAACAAGGATCTGCAGCTTATCCATTAAGTAGGGAAATGGGCAGACTGGGTGGGCCAAGTGGTCCTTATCTGCCGTCAAATTCTATGTTTCTTTGTTTCTATGTAAGTTTGCACGCTCGCTCGTAACGTTGTGCATTTGTAATATTTTCACTCTGGATTTTCACCACTGGCATTTTTCCACACCCCTTGATGAACAGTAAAGCTGTCATTTTACATATCCTGGCCGAAATGTGTTTTCGCACGTCCAGTGAAGAATAGCATGGTCACTGTGCGAAATCACTTTCTGAGACAGCTTGAGGACATGACAGTGACACTGTACATGAGTAGAGCTGCTAAAATGCCTATGTTTAAAATTTGGTGCCAAAACTCCATAAAATGCCCATGTTACAAGTGTGCATTGCACATTTCCCACACACCCTTGTAACTTTGCATATTTGCAATATTTACATGCCACATTTTTACCACTACCATTTTTTTACACCTCCTTATGAACAGTACAGCCGTCATTTTTCACATCCTGCCAAACATGTGTTTCCACAATGCACTACCAAATGCAATGCCAGCGCGAAAACATTCGGCATTGACAAATGCCTTGTTTGCTTTGGAACTCTTACCACTGTATTACATATAAAAATAATAATTACATTAGAGTTCTAACACATGGACAATCCGGGATTAAGAGTAATGCCTTTGCTGATGATAATCTTACTTTGCTAAATTACCCCTTTAGCCCCCCAACCCCACCCCCATGGAAGAGTTTAGGATTTTCTGGATACTAGCTTAGTAAAAGCAAATCCATCATATTACCACAAAATACTGTTACAGAGAAGACATGTAAGATAGTAAAAGATATTAAAATGGAGAATATTCTGACATTATTCTGACTAATGACTAACAAAAAAACTGTTAAAGTTAATATAGCAGAAACATTAAAGAAAGTATCAAATTTGCTAGACAGATGGCAAAATCTCTCATTATCAATTTGGGGGCAAATTGAAACATTTAATGATGACATTGCCTCATCTTTTGTAACAATATCAAGTATTAGTGGGAAATATTTCAATTAATTTCATTAAGACATTTTGGATTACATTCAGTAAATTATTATGGAGGGGGCAGTCCTAACATATCACAGCAGATTGCATGTACTGTATACCTAGAACTCAGGGGCCCAGATATTCAAACTGCTCCAAGCTGTGGCACAAGCCTGGGTGCAGCGCAACTTGGCTGCGCAGGGGCATTGACTGGGTGATATTCAACAGAGCTGTGCCATGGCACAGCATCATTGAATATCACACCCTAGCCACCCGCAGTGCACATTGCACAGTGGCACTGTGCCAGTGCAAGTGGCCATAATGGAGCAGGGGGATGTGCTAGCACAAGTTCCGTTGCGCTATGCGCAGCAACTGCGATATTCAAAAGTGCACATGCAAATGGTGCCATAATGTATGCAAGGCACAAATGGGGCCATTTGCATGTCATTATGATCCCATTTGCATACAGGTGCGCCGATCCTCGGTGACTTGCGCCTGGCACCCTGTCAGGCAGCACCCGTCGGGGACCGACGCCCACTGCAGCATGGCATTGTTGTTTCTCACAGCCCGATCACGGGCTTAAGTAAAAAAAAATCCAATATCCTCTGGTGGTCCAGTGGATCGCCGTCAGCCTGATTGTGGCTTATAACACATCCAGCAGCCTGGTGGTTCAGCGACTTACCATTTGCTGACTCACTGCCCGCTCTTCCGTCAGCGGGCGGCAGTTATTTTCGCCCACCTGCCGCCGCCGATGATACCGGCTGTATGTTTGCTGGTCCGCCGCGAAACAGTCGGCGCAAGCCAGTATACGAGTTATACATTCCAGATATGTGAAATGGTCACATATCTGGAATGTGTATGGTATGGACGGGTACCCACTTTCTGGCTCACGCTGTGGACCAATGGGTGTACAGCCCTATTGATGGTGTCGGTCGGTGGCCAGGTGCAGGTGGGGTGCTGCCGCCCACCGCTGACCAGGGGAGCGGGCAGTGGGGCCCAGTGGGTGGGTGGGAAGGGTCCACTGGACCACCAGGGATATTGGATTGTTATTTACTTTACTTAAGCCTGCGATCGGGCTGACAGTGATCCACTGGACCACCAGGGATATTGGATTGTTATTTACTTTACCAAAGCCTGCGATCAGGCTGACAGCGGTCCACTGGACCACCAGGGATACTGGATTGTTATTTACTTTACTTAAGCCTGCGATTGGGTGGACAGTGGTCCACTGGACCACCAGGGATATTAGATTATTATTTATTTTACTTAAGCCCACAATCGGGCTGACAGCTGTCCACAGGACCACCAGGGAGTTTGGAGGGTCATTTTTGTAGGTATGCCCACTATCGGGCATGGGGGGCGCCGCCAGGTGCAGCCGGAGATCAGGTGGCCACCCGCAGGTGGCAGCTGCCATGTTGCGCCCTGCAATACAGCAGCTTACCTGTGGGTGGCCAGTCATTGTTCCTTTTTTTATGGATCAACTTTGTGCGGCGCACGTAGGGGTTGTGCATGCATGGACTCAGCACATCCCAGGCTGAATATCGGGATGTGCAGAGTATGCATGGGCATGGTCCCCCCACCTGCGCCGCATACTTTACTGATGCACTCCGGCACATCGGGATTTGTGCCAGGCACAATTCCCATTTGACTATCATGCTGGGGTGCATCAGTGGATTGCGCATGGCACAACACTGTTGTGCCATGTGCAACACTTTTGAATATCTGGGCCATGGAGGATTGTGATGTCCAGACCTATGTGCATAGTATAAGGCTGTAAAAATTGCAACCATTCATTAATGGTTAATGGACCAACATATAAGAAATCAATCAATTAATCAATCAGTTTTTATTTAATATAGTGTACAATGTCAATTGTGAATCAAGGTGCTTCACATAAGATCTATAAAACCATAAATCACATAATAACAACATTAAAATTAATAACAGGTTAGCTAATCAATCAGGCAAAAGGCCTGTTTAAATAAAAAAAGTTTTCAATTCCCTCTTTAAGGTTGCTACCGACTCACTTTCTATTACCTGATGAGGGAGGAAGTTCCACAGGGTAGGTGGCACTAAAGCAAAAGCAAAAGTCATGACCACTATATGTCTTTAGGCGGACCCAGGAATACTCCAGGAAACCCCAACCACTGAAGCATAGGGAGTGGAACAAGCTGCAGGGGAAACCAGAGGTCTTTCACATAACCAGGCCCCTGACTGTGCAGGGCCTTGTAGGTCAGCAAATCAATCTTGAAGGTGATCTACCACCCAACTGGCAGCCAGTGCAGAGAGTGCAGCACAGGAGTAATATAGCATGAACTTGCAAGACCAGTCAACAACCTGGCCACTGCATTCTGCACTACTGTAGCTGCAGGTGGTGAAGATCAACCCCCAGTAGCCCTAGAAAAATGGCATTGTAGAAATCCAGCCATGATGTCACAAAAGCGTGGACCAGTGATGGGGGTCACTCGGGGCAATAAAGTGCTTGACCATGGTGATGTTTCTCAGGTAATAGGAAGCACACTAGACAACAGCCAACACCTGCATTTTAAGTGTCAAGCTGCTATCCAGACAAACGCCAAGGTTCTTTGCACTGGCTGAGTAAGCAACTGGGAGCCTCCAAGCAATAACCTAGAAGTTAACTCAGATTGTACCTTCACTCCCAAGTGATCCTCCACCCCCAGTACTTCAATCTTGTCTGTGTTTAACTTCAACCAGTTGGTTCTCATCCAGTCTTGGATCTCAGAAAGGCACTGATTAAACACCAAGACTGCCCCCTACTGCTCAGGTGCAAAAGACAGGTATAGCTGAGTATCATCTGCACAGCAGTGAAAACTCATCCCATACCATCTTATAATCCCTCCCAGTGGCAGCATATGCACCACAGACAACAGGGGGAACAAAATGGAGCCTTGCAGGTTCCCACAAGGCAGGGGCATTGGTGCCGAGGAAAAAATCCTTGACACCACCTTCTGCTTCCTACCAGTGAGGAAAGATTTAAACCAGTTG
The DNA here is from genome assembly GCA_016271365.2 of Neoceratodus forsteri. Lineage (NCBI taxonomy): Eukaryota > Metazoa > Chordata > Ceratodontiformes > Ceratodontidae > Neoceratodus > Neoceratodus forsteri. The sequence continues at coordinate 469,232,435 of CM028129.1, forward strand.
AGGACTGTATCAGCCAGTCCACAACATACCCACAGGTAATCCAATAGTACCCCATGGTCCACGGTGTCATATGCAGCTGAGAGATCAAGGAGAATAAGGATGGAATGACTTCCTCAATCCCTCAACATCAGGAGATCATTTAGCAACTCGAACAAGGGCAGGGTCGGTGCTTTGGCCCTTCCTGAAACCAGACTTGAGAGAGTCATAGATGTTGTGAGTTAGTAAATGGGTCTCCAGTTGATGGGCCACCATCTTCTCAATAACCTTACCCACAAAGGGAAGGTTAGAGACAGATCTGTAATTAGCCAGGCAGTCCAGGTCCAGTGAAGCTTTTTTCAAAAGGGTTCTTACCACCACCTCCTTTAAGGGTTCAGGGAAGATCCCCATTACCAAGGAACAATGGACTATCCTAGCCAGGACCAGGCCAATGACATGAGCACACCCCTCTAGGAGATGTGTTGGCCCCGGATCAAAATTACAGTAAGCTGGCCTCATCTCCTAGATGACCTCCATGACATCCATGATAGCCAGCTGAACAAAGTTGTACCAGACAGACTGACTACCCATGACTTCCAGCTGATCACTGCACACCACACTAGAGGGTTCTGACTAGATATCTGACCTTATGGTGGTAATTTTATCAGCAAAAAACAGAGCAAACTCATCCCACTTTGTGAAAATGCTTCCCCCCGGACTGAAGACAGGCAGATTTATGCGGTCTGTCAACAGTGCTGAAGAGCTGAGAAGTTCTGTTAATTGCTGCAGTAATCTTCTTGGACAGTAGCTCTGCCTTCTTACAGAAGACTGCTGATTGATAATCCTGATAATGGGATATCAATATAAGCTTGTCCTCACTAGATCCAGATTTCTGCCATTGCTGCTTCAACCTTTGACCCCTTATCTTAATCTCCCTGAGAGTCCCATCAAACCAAGAGGATTGCTAGTGTGAAGTAAGAGGCCAAACACAAACAGGTGCAATGGAGTCAAGGCCCTCAGTCAAGGGCCTCAGTAATTGGCCTATTATAGGAAAGAACCAATTCTCCTCGCTCCTCACATGCACTCATCACACCTGATAGGTCCAGCACTGCAGTCATACCAAATGTGGTCAAATCCTTTAGAGAGTGGCACTGGGCCATCTTGGTAGGGGAGGGTCTATTTGGGTGGGCTTTAAACAAGAACATCATGGTATGGTGGCCTGACCAAATGACTGACTCCACCATAAGGTCAGTACCCTCCATTCCCAGCAGGAAGATGAGATCCAAGGAGTGGCCATGTATATAGGTAACAACCTGTGTTAGGCTCAATTAACACAGTTGGAGGAAGTCCTGACCAAATTGTGAAAATTTGTCATTGACCCAAGCATTGAGGTCACCCAGAATAACCCATTTGGGTGACTCCAGCACCCATTCAACAATAAAGTCCATGCCTTTCTGCAAAAATGCCTTCCCATCACCAGGAGGATGATAAATGAGAAGGATTTTGCAACCCACATATGCAACCCATTGAGCATTCACACACTCAAATGATCTTGTTGTTCCTACTGGGAGAGCCGTGAGGCTCAAGTCCAATTCAAAACAAATTGCCACACCCCCTTCCCTACAATCCTTTCTTGGACAGTGAATCACCGAGTACCCAGCTGGAACAGCCGATTCCAAGATTGGAGCAGCATTATCTTCCAGTCAGGTCTCAGTGATACAAGCCAGATCTGATGTTGACACAAGATCAGCAATAATTGCTGTCTTGTTTTGCATAGATCTGGCATTGCACATCACTGACCCAAAAGGATAGGCAGATGAGGCTGGTCCAGCTAGCTGACTACCAACCGTGGTACCCTTGTGAATGGGTATCTGACAGGGAGGCCCTCTTTCTTGTACCCATTTCATCCCAGGGTACCTCCTGGTTCCCAGCACCTCAATCCATCCTTCCCCCCAGCTATATTCCCCACAAAAGTTTCTGCTGACCTCCTTTTCTTTCCCCCATGAGCTATCCCCAATGCCCTTCAATGTCTATTAACATTCACTGGAAGTGAAGGACAGTCAAAGGGATGGAGGTCACGGAGTCTAGATGGGAAATAATACCTTGTTTGAGAGGTTAACATCCAACACATCTTAGGCCTAATCAATTCAACAGCTTAAAAAAATATATATTAACAATTTGCTAACCCATATTCACAATAAAATATAACACTCTCACACATTCCAGACACTCACCCTCAAACACACTCCACATACACACAGACACTCAACTCCCACTCAATCAATTCACCTCCCTAACCTTCTCACAAAATATCCTGCAAAATAAAAGCAATACAGCACCTATACAAATAGGGGAGTCTATAATCTGTGGAACAGTCTACGTAATAGATCATAGTTCAAATCCACATACCTGAAACATCAGAAGGACATTCTCCTCTCTCACAGGGAGTGCCTCTTCAAAACTGTGTATTCTGGGCAAACAGCAGTTCCATGAATTGCATTACCAAGAGTCAGTTATAGTAAACAGAACAACTGTAATAGCAGCACAAGGCTCTGACCCCTGTAACTGCTCTTCTTTGATTAGGTCCTAAGTATCTAGCCCTCCAATCCTCTCATGATTCAAATTCCTCTCTGGCCGCAACACAAAGTCCCAAACAGTGCTCCCAATAATGAAAGCACCCTGTCTGTCTCTCACAATCCAAAACTGGTACAAGCCCTCTCAAGGCATTAACTAGCAGTTAAATCATACTGGCATTACTTAGAAGAAAACAAAGTTCTGAGACTCTCAGCAATTTCTCTTCCTGGGACACCCGGTACCATGCTGATTAAAAATCAAACACCCCTTACCTCGTAGGACAGGGGCAAATGTACCATCCAATAGATGGAACAGTTCTTCCAGGTCCACCAAAAAATACAGACATTCACGTTCTCCACTTTACTCTTCACCCTGGAGAACACACTGCCAAATGGCAGTCTGTACAGGACTTTCTGGGTCATAGTGTAGCCAGATCTCCTTCCCCTGAACAAACTGGAGAGAAATTTACAAATTGTAGCAAGTTTAGGGAGCTTCCCCTCACTCCCCAGTTATATATAAAAAATTGCTTTTTTTTAGCCAGTCAGGAACCTCAATATTTTGTTGGTTTTTAAGTACCAAAACTTGCAGCAGGAGTCTCAGACAACATTACCAACATTGGACCTTTCCACAACAGCTTCTCCTCTCATTAGTGGACCCATGACTTCAGGAACTGCACACAGCTTCATAGAGGCCATTCATGGATTCAGTAAAAATACTGACCCCAGTACACAGGTAGGAACACTCCACAGTTAAAACGCTCTAAAAAAAACACCCAACTTCTACCTCTAACATACTCATGCCCCTAACTACGCTACCCACCTGAAACCAAACCACTAACTGAAATTAAATAAAAATGAGCTTCGAAGTACAGTAGCAGAAAATGATTAAATGCTCCCCTCTTACAAGCAGCAGCCCAGTGAAGCCACCATCTTGCTTCTCTTGAAAAGAATCAGTTATTTCAATAAATACTTCATTGAAAAGGAAAAGACTTAATTTAGAACATATTTTTCTTTTTCCCAGCTTTTCAAAAATGTACAATACAACAGCATGAAAGACATTATACACATGATTAAGGACATGCATAAATACAATAGTCAGCTAGTGCCATGGCTGCCTGATTATGGCAGTTTGTAGCAAAGGCACAAGTTTATCTATCCTACATCAGAACATTTTGTTGAAGCTCAAAACAGTGGGCATTACCACATGGCAATAACTAGTTGCTGTAGAGGAATTAATTACACTGGACACTTTAAAAAGCAATTATTTGGATTTACTAATAAAGTGGTTGGAATGCAATGTAATAAAACCATTTTATAAGTTTGCTCTGCTCCTGCCAAGTAATAGATGTATAGGGAGGAAATACCAGTTTTTTTATAGAAGAGGAAATATTAAAATGATATAATATTAAAATACTAAATACATGTATAAAGGTGAAACTCTGTGTCCCACAAATGATGCTGTTACCATTACAATTTGAAGATATCAGAAAATATTTATTTACAAAGAATTTTAACTTAAGTTCTCTACAAATCAGCTTGATATTTCAAGGAAAATAAATGGATATGTATCAAATCCTATATAGGATAAACTGTAACTGCATCATCTTAACCTCCTCCCTCCCCCCTTGCCCATTTGTGTTGAGACTGTTGTTTTCTCAGTGCATCCCCTCACCCTCTTTCCTTTGTGACTTCAGGGGTGTTTTACATTTGTCATGTTTTTAATTAATATAAAATTGTTACTGATGCTGGAATCTAATCTCTGTCCTCTTAATATGTGCTGTTTAGCACTTTATGCATTGTTGCACATGTTGCTCATGTTGCACCACAAAATAAAGTTTTGCACTTTTTTGAATAATGCACTACAAAATGTAACAACAGAACCCAGAGTGTTCACCTTGATGAAGCACATTTGCACATATTTGAAATGTTGGTGAGTGGGGTGGTGGCAGCTGTTTAGGACAGTGTTCTGTAAAACAGCCTTGTATTCCTATGACCATATCTTTGGTCCTTTTGTATCCACAAGCTGATGTTGCCTGACTTGATGATTGCAAGAAAATGTTATATAGATTTAAGTGAAAAGCAAAATTACATGGAAAGAAAATCAGAATTAAATTAAAATGGGAAAAAAGAAGAGAACATTTCCATAATCGGATTATAGTTGGTTACTGATGTGGAAAGGAACAAACAAAAGATATTCTTATGCCAAGAACAAGTCAATCCAATTTGAAATTGCATTAAGAGTTTATTATACTCCTAGTCAACTATATAACATGAGTATAAAAGTAGACCCTACATGTCATCATGAATGTGATCAAATTAATAATTTATATAATCAGTTATGGTTGTGTTTATGTATTTATTTTATTTTATTTAAATGTTTGTGACCAGAAAAGGCACACTGAGCCAGAGTTTGTTTCTAGGTGCGACCCCGGGGAAATCAATCAGGTAGGAGATACAATCAGAAATACAAGCAGGGCAATTACATTACATTAGAACAGCGTGTGAGTACACCACCTAGGTTGGTGTTCGGTGCAAAATGATCTTAAATTATACAAGCATAATTAATAACAGGAAAATTCAGCATATTAAGACTACACAACTATGTTGACAATGAAGTGCTATGGAAGAGGGGTTAAGTACAATCGGAGGTAAATCTGCTGCAGGAGAGAAACTGAAAAGAGAGGGGGAAAATAGGCTTGGAGAGAGGTGGAGGAGAAGAAGGGGCAGCAGCCAATTGAGCTAGGGAGGCGATGAAGATTAGACTTTAAGGTGGTAAGCATGGGGGAGTGGCAAGTAACCAATGGGAGTTGGTTCTGGAGAAGAGGGAGGCATTAGGAGAAAGCAGAAAGCCCCACCCTAGAGTGAGGGTGGGAGAGACAGAAAGAACTAAAATCTCTGGAGCAGAGGGAGTAGGTAGAAGAGTGAGCAGGAAATATAGTGGTAATTGCAGAAAAGTGTACCTGTACACTGGTATGATGCTTGGTATCCTGATCAGCTATCTTGTTTACTTTTACAACTGTTCTGGTTCTGCTAAATACACCAGTGAACCCAAATATGAAAAAAAAAGTATAGTTAAGTTGAAAAGATTGTCAACAATACCTGGAAAAAAAAATCATTACTAGCTTCACTTCAAGACTGGTGGAGGGCAGACGGTGCAGGGCAGTGATCTGCAAATGTTTTTTCCCCCTGCCAAAGCAATTATGATAAGCTTGCCTTTTGTTTTCTGCAACAGTATTCCAATTATATAGCCAAATACAAAAAATATACAGGTGGCTGAGCTCTTGCATTCAGGCAGATGGGCAGCAGTAAAAAATATTGATGACCACAAAAGGGAAATGCTTATAATGCCCAACATCTATGGCAGACCCCAATCAGCTATAAAACAGTCAGAACAAGATGGTTGATTGGGATGCAGAACAACAAAGAAAAAATACTCTTTAACTAAGTAGTGGTGTTTGCATGGCCAACTAAAGCAAATTATTTCTTTTCAAAGCATGGCGTGGGGTTTCAAAGAAAGAAAATCAAAATGCACATGTACTTAACACATTGACAGGATTGTAACATTCAACAGAAAAAAGTCATTAACAGCAAGGATTCAGATGAGGGCAGGGAACATTTATTGCCACTTGTGCTCCATAAACAGAGTGTCCTTCATGCCCACTGTAGTGGATGTTTTTATATAGTGAAAACCAAGATGATATTTAAGACCAGGATAGTGGAGCACATTAGAGATACAGCGAATGAGGATACTATTAATATTTTTGCAGACCATGTTAAATATGCTGGTTCAGAAACTGAACATTATTGGATGTACATGGGAATTGAAAAGGTGAAGTTGGGACCAAGAGGGAGTGACCTAGATGACCTCCTTTTAAAAAGAAAGGCACCAGCTCTGTGGCACCGAGTGAATGGTTTCGCTTAGCATGCTGGCAACCTGGGTTTGCACCCTGAGACCAGGTACCAGGAGTGGAGACAGGCAGAGAGGGGATGCAAAAGTGTCTATTGGATGCTTCCCTCCCAAGTGGTGGGCAGACCTTTTGCACCTGGTGGTGGATTGGAGAAGCACCAGGTGGCGTGCTCCATCGATGCTATGCAGTACATCCCAATCCCAAGGCACCACTGGATAGGTCTAAATTGTGAGGTGGGAGGGGACAAGAAAACATGAAACAGATGGCCATCCCAGCCTCCCGGATGATAGTGGCCCATTCCACTGGCTCCATGAAGCCCAGGAGAGCCCTGTGCTGCACCCTCGTCAGCCCCGTCAAGGATTGTAAGCGTGTGCCTTCAGGCATATGGAAGTCCCCCCTCCCGGTCGTGACCACGAGAGGGAGAACCCCCCCCCAATGAAGAGATACATCTCTTCAGTCTAAGGTGGCACAATGAGTGGCAGCGGAAAGTGCCAGAAGGGGCAGAGACAGCAAGGGCTTGGCCTCCTGAAGGAGTGGGCAGCCTGGCTGGCCAGTGGGGAAAAAAAAGCATAAAGCAAGAAATAAAAATAGACAGAGGCATGGTGGATGTGCATTTTAAATGCAATAAATAGCCCAAGTCTTAATGGTAAATTCAAAATTAAACCATTTTTGTAAAATTAAGAACATAAGTTTTTCTGTTCTTTTTTTTGTATAAATGTGAGTGCCACTGTATTTTGTGTTCTCTTTAAAGACTGTGGTCCTGTTCCACAGTGGTGAAGTAGCTACCATTGACATCATTACACAGCAGAACTTCAGCCCCCCCAACCCATTATGTTGTCTGTTATGATGGTGTGACATTGAATACCAGATCTATTAAGAGAGACCAAAATAATTTGTCAATCAACTAGTTACCATGGCTATTTATTGAAGACGTATAAGCACATAAGCCCTGATAGTTGAGAATATAAAGTGAATCAAAGGACTGACTAGTATTGGAAATGGGCATTTTCCAATAATGATTAAGACCTTTTTGTGGAGCTTCAATATTTTCCTGTTGATGTTTGTGGTTTGAATGTTATTTATATGGGTCTTATAATTAGATTGTGTTGTTTGTATGTAATTGATATATGATTTATATTAATTATGTGGAAGAAAGTGCAGGCGCAATCTGTGAAATATTTTAATGAGTTTATTTATGGATATTGTTAAATGTTTGTATAAATACTAGCCCTATTGCATAGTGAACTGTACCCTTCATAAAGTACTCACAGGGGTGTGAAACAGCTGTTGGGGAGTTTGTTTTTTTTACCACAGGACATTTTTCCTCCAGAATACAATGTACTATGTTTTTATATTGTAATCAAATTAAGATGTTTATTTTTATCTCCATATTGGAATGATTTTCTTCTTTTTGGTGTTGTGAGCTAATGTGGTGGTTCTGCTTTCTTTTAACATGGAAATATTTACTCAACCCTAACTATAGTGGCATTACTGTCCCTTTATAATTACAGATTATTCTACTATAAAGTGTGTAACATAATCTATCTGAATAGGCAAAGGGGAGTTAACATAGACTATGTAATGTTCTTCTCCTTAGTAGGAAAACATCATTTATTTTCATACAAAGCAAGTACATTTGCAATCCAATATTATGAATAGTTTCCCAGTATGCATCTGTTGTATATAGTACTAAATAGGAGCAAAAAATAGAGTAAACGAATAGCAGGACCCATATAAGATAGTTATTTGCACTGAACGTAGTGTTTTTGAAAAATAACACTGTATCTGCATGTTTTATCTAATATTGTTTCACAATGCACATCCTTGTTTTAACATCTGGGGGCCAGATATTCAAAACTTAGCCCTGGGGCTAAATTAGAACTTGCACAGAGTCCTAACTTAGCCCTGAATCAGTAGCAAGCTATAATCAAAGGAGTAGCCTGCTGAATATACAGTAGCATGCAAAGGAAGCAGTGTGCAAACAGGGCTGGGAGTGCAGTGCTAAAACAGCCAGGGAAATAAGACAACTGTAAATATAGCAACAGGGAAGTGCAAAATGCAACAGCAGCTCAGTGGACACAGGTGGAATAAGGCAGAGTTGAAATTGGTGGACAATGTGTGTGATAGCAATGAAGTGTTGCACAACAACTGCAATCAACAATGCAGGCCACACACTGCAGAACTGTGCTATGCTTTTGAAAGGTTTGCCTGGGGCTAACTTGATTGCACAGTGCTAACACAGGTTAGTCCAGAGCAAAAGTTTGCAGTGTTCAAAGATCCTATGCAAATTAGCCTATTCAAGGCAATCCAAGGGAAAACAGTCACATTTGCATCTCATTATGGCCTGCTTTGCATGCACTCCGATGTACTTTGTCCAGCATGATTGCAAGGAGCTCACAGCCACCCCCCTTTTGGTCGGAATGGAAGTACAGGCTGGAAGCTGCAGGCCAGGCTGTGCACACAGCAACCCCCTGTTGGTTGGAATGGAAGTACAGGCATACCAAACTGCCCTAAGGGAAGCAGGGAGGGTAGTAAGGCAGGCAAAGTCCCAAACTGAGGAAACACTAGCACGAACAGTAAAAGAAGGTGACAAGACTTTCTATAGATACATTAGTGAAAGGAGAAAGTCCAGAGGGGGTATTGGTAAGCTTAATGGAGAAAAGGGAGCATGTGAGGAGGAGGACCCTGTAAAGGCATCTATCCTAAATAGATACTTTTGCTCAGCATTTACTGAAGAGAAGGTAGGGCAGGCCCACAGCTCAGCATCATGGACACAGGGGAGGGAGGTGAGCACTACTCCCTTCACAAAAGAAAGGGTCCTACAAGAGCTTGCTAAGCTCAGGGTGGATAAGGCAATGGGACCTGATGGCATACATCCCAGGGTACTTAAGGAGCTAAAGGAGGAACTAGCAGAGCCATTAGCAGAATTGTTTAGTGAGTCTCTGAGCACAGGAGAGGTCCCAGAAGACTGGAGAAGGGTTCATGTGATCCCGCTCACAAGAGTGGTAGCAGGGAGGAGGCGGGGAACTACAGACCAGTCAGTCTTACCTCAGTAGTGGGCAAGATTATGGAGGCACTCCTTAAGGAAAGGATAGTGCAACACCTGGAATCATAGGGGCACAGGATCCAAGACAGCATGGGTTTACAAAGGAAGGTCCTGTCAAACTAATCTCATAGATTTCTTTGACTGGGTAACCAGAGTGGTGGACCAAGGGGAGCAGTTGATGTCGCCTACCTTGACTTCAGCAAAGCTTTGACACTGTTCCACATAGAAGATTGATAAATAAGCTAGGTAGGCTCGGGTGGGCAGAAGTTGGTCAACTGGGTGGCAAACTGGTTGAGTGGCAGAAAACAGAGAGTGGTGGTAAATGGTATACAGTCAGAAGAGATGCAAGTCACAAGTGGGTACCTCAGGGATCAGTCCTGGGGCCAGTCCTATTCAACATCTTCATTAGTGACCTCGCAGATGGACTAGAGGTAAGGCTTGTCTGTTTGCAGATGACACCAAGATCTGCAACAGAGTAGATGATCCGATGGGGTGGGCAGAATGAGAAGAGATCTGGATAAACTAGCAAAATGGTCAGAAGAGTGGCAACTGGGATTTAATGCAAAGAAGTGCAAGATCATGCACATAGGGAAGAGAAACCCTGAAGCCACTTATAGGCTGGGAGGAGTTGCTAGCAGTCACAAAGGAGAAGAAAGAGACTTGGGCATCATCATCACTGATGACCTAAAATCATCAAGCAGACCTCTAAAGCAGTAGGTAAGGCTAGGGGTGTTAGGGGGTGTATTAGTAGGGGTATCACAAGTCGTAAGAGGATAATAATCCTCTGTACAAGACATTGGTTAGGCCCCATCTGAGTACTGCGTGCAGTATTGGAGGCCACACCTTCACAAGGACATTAACCAAATTGAGGCAGTCCAGAGAAGGGCAACCAAAATGGTGCAGGGACTGCATCAGAAGACATATGAGGACAGATTAACGGAGCTCAATATGTATACCCTTGAGCAAAGGAGGGAGAGAGTGATGATCGAGACATTTAAACACCTTAAGGGCATAAACAAGGTGAAAGAGTCTAACATGTTTAAATATAAGAAAATAGCAGGACAAGAGGACACAGCATGAGATTAGAGGGAGGCCATTAAGGGGAATGTGAGGAAATTCTTTTTCACAGAAAGGGTGGTAGATGCATGGAATGGCTTACCACAAGAAGTGGTGGCTATGAATACAGTGCAGGGCTTCAAACAGGCATGGGATAGGCATAAGGGAGCAATACAAATGACTATGAATAGATAGGTCACTGACAGAGCAAAGGCCGATGGCACATTTATAAGGTAGAAAAAAAAATGGGCAGACTGGATGGGCCTTGCGGTCCTTATCTGCCGTCAACTTCTATGTTTCTATGTTTCTATGTTTCTAGGCTGGATGCTGCAGGAAATGGGTGCTGGCAGGCACAGTCAGTGCATACTACTTGCCAATGCATCAGTGCAATGAAGGACACAGGAGTGCTGAATGAGGGGCAATGAGGGACACCGCTACCTAGAGGGTGGGATACATTTTCAAACATGGAGATACAAACACAGAACACAAATACCAACACCGTTGTATGTACAAAGGTTCACTATATGTAGGCCCATAGCTTAGAACCCTCTGTGGCCATGCCTGGCCATACATCACAGTTAATGTGTGGAAATCACTGTTCACATGGGGGACATATGCAGGCCTGGGCTAGATTGAGGGGTACACTGAGGGATGTCCCCCATAATGAGGGACACATTGGGGAATATGTGACTGTGTATAGCACTATATAGATCTGTGTACATACCAGGCACCGGGGTGTGCCATGAGGTCATTAGGCCTAACTCTCACTCCATTGTCCTATACTGTAGTGTGTAAGCTTGTTTACAAATGGAATGGGGTGAGAGTTAGGCCTAATGACCCCATGGCATACCGCAATGCCTGTTGGTGTGTGAAGGGTGGAGGGTGGGGGGATGGGAGTGGGGTGATTGGGGTGAGAACCCTGTGGATGAGGCATTAGAGTTGTAAACCCTAACACCCCATTTTCCTGCATTTGTTGCTATGGTATTCACCCTAACTGATGCATTAATTAAGTTTTTGCAACTAAGTTCCTTACTTTATGAGGTAGCATAATAGTATCCTCATTTTAATGTGAGGACCCTGCACTCCCATCCCTCCATCCAGATAGTATAACAGTATCCATATGTCACAGTGGGAGTGCAGGGTCCTGTATGTAGCTATGGAAACACAGGGGTCTCTACCCCTGCACCTCTACACATTCAGGTACGAGCAGGCATAACGAAATTGCAACAAATTGCCATAACGTGCCATCTTAAATAATTTTCACCCCAGATGTTCAACATAAGCTTCTTATCACCTCACCGCATGTACCCAGTACAGAAAACTTTAAAATCCCTGTTGAAATGTAATTCCACACAACTGTAAGGCCGTTTTACACCACACATGAGTAAAAACATATTTGGCAGGATTTGAAAAATTATGGCTGTACTATTCATGAGGTGGTGTGAAAAAATGGTATTGTTGAAAATCTGGAGTGAAAACATGAACCACTGGCAAAGTTACAAGAGTGCATAGAAACTTCACAACGCACACTCATAACAGAGTAATTTTTTGGGAAGTTTCTTACCAGATTTGCAACATGGGCATTTTGGGACCCCACCTAATGAACAGTGGCACTGTTGTTTCATTAATCAGTCCCAAAAAGTGATTCTATGCAGTGACTGTGTAATCACCTTTTGGGACTGAGAAATTAAATAACAGTGACAGTGTTCATGAGGTGGGGTCCCAAGAGCCCCATGTTGAAAATTTGGGGTAAAAATTCCTTAAAATAGCTGAAATATCACCATAAATTGAAACCCCCATTGACAGCCATTATACGGTGCTTACCTTTGAGTCTTCATTTTGTGGTTCGGCTTTGAAGAGTGCAGATGTGTCATGTTCCTCAGAAGATGACAGCACCAACCTCCAGAGGTAAATATGGGGTAAGGGGTTGCAGGGAGGTGGGCACTCAGTGGGAGGGTAGGGATGCGGAAGATGGGACTGGGAAAGCATAGAGGGACCGTTTTCTTTTTTCCTGGTTAAAAACAGAAACAACATGTTGTGGGGATGGCTTTCTTTATTTACAGGTACATAAAATAAATAAATAAATATGGGCAAATTGGGGAGGGTTCCCAGTGTGCCATGTGAGTTGGAGGGGGGTGATACATGCTGCCGACAGTGGTTTGGGCATCCCCATTGGCAAGGAAAATAATATTATATAAAATAACTTTTGGCACACTGGGGTGGGCTCCCAGTGTGCCACATGAGTTTGGGGAGGGATACGTGCTGGGGATTTGGCACCCTCATCAGCAAGGCAAAAAGCATACATTAAAACAACTTTTGGGCACACTGGGGTGGGCTTCCAGTGTGCCACATGAGCTGGGAACATGGGGTGACATGATGCCGACATGGGGATTTGGGCACCCCAATGTCAGTGGATTTTTTTGGGCAGACTACAGAAGTTGGATGAAGGATCCTGCATCAAAAATATTGATGCAGAGTCCTGCATCAAAGAAACAAGATGCCAGGGGACAGTTTTTTTTATTTACAGATATGGAAAATAATCAATACATTTGGACACACTGGGGTGGGATCATGATGCCAACAGGGGAATTGAGCACCCTATCAACCATAAAAGTGGGCTGGTGGAGGAGGGCATCTGACACTGGGAGTGGGCATCCCGGTGTCAGAAAGTTAAGTAAAAAACAATGAGTATGATCATTCATTACTCAGCTCTGTATGCGCCATTCAACACTTAGTCGGCGTCTGGCTGTGGAGGTGAGCGGTGGGTTGAGTCAGTCATTGGCTCTGATTGGGGATAGTTGGGGAGATGCATGGGGTAGGCACTGCCAGGGAAAAGATAAGATTCTGAATACAATGGGAGTTGGGATCATGATGGGGGATGGGGGGCCACTAGACTACGAGGGAAGAATTAAGATTCTGAGTACAGCTGTAGTCAGGGATCATGATCGGGGGACATGAGAGTACCAGGATTGGACATGGATGTAATTAGAAGTTACACTTTGAATTACTATGGTAGTAATTCGAAGTGTCACGTTGAATTACTTTGGGTTCCACAGCCACTTACCACATGCTTTTTGCAGGCGGTATTTAGCACTGTGCCACTGATGGCACAACAACCTGTTGCACAGCACTACTATTTTGAATATGCTGGTGTGCCAGCATTCATGACCCCTTCCCTATCTCCCTCCTCTGCATACATTAACTTTCAATGTCGACTCTATCACACAGCACCAGCGCTAAAAGGGCTTTTGAATATTGCAGTCCGGCATAAATTCGGCACTATTCCAGTGCTATGGATTTGTGCTTGGCACAATGCTTTGAATATCTGGCCCCTGAGATCTTAAATAACCAAAAGGCTATCCAACTTTGAAGTTGTATGGTGCAGCTAATCATGTAAAAGCATGACAATCACTTATTATAGAAAGATAAAAGCCACAGCTGTGGTTTAGGGCACTGAGCTGCAGACCTGGATACTTGGGTTTGAATCCTACAGCCCACACTTGCATACTGTGTGACTCTGAGCAAATCAGTTAACTTTCTTGTGTTCCCAGGTCACGCCTGGAAACAAGCTTTGGCTTAGAGTGCCTTCCCTGGTTAAGCAATGTCCTGTTTCCTTTTCCTATATACAGAAAGGAACTGACACAAATAGGCATTTCAGCCAAATAACAACTGTTTGTTGGTATGGGCTGCATGATGCAGGTCAGGCAGAAAAGCATGTACTGTCTCTGTGGCTACTAGTGTCTTGCACTATGGTGAAGCAATGACATAGTAACATTGTGACATCATGCTAGGGTGCCCAGTTCAGCTCCCTGTGGAGAAGGAGCAGCAATGGCCATATAAAGGACACCAGGAACCATGCAGTTTTGGTGTGGTGCTGCTGACTAAGGATGGTACTGACGGACTGTACCTATATGCTGTCTCTGGTCAGGTGTCAAAAAGCATCTGGGCCAAGGGGTAGAGTTGGCATACAGGAAGTGGAAGAGATCAGGTAGCCACCTCCTAAGGACCACATTACTAACTTTCTTTCTGATGGTAAGTATAATGCAAATTATGGGAATATGACTACGTGACTAAAGCAATGGTTAGGGAATGCAATATCTATCTGAGAAAGCACCCAAACTAGTGCATTAATATGTTAAGTAATTCCTTTAACATGATTTATAATATGTTTAGGTGGCCAGGTAATGTGTCTGTTATGATCATAAGTGTCTACTCAGCAGGACCAGAAAACAAAAGACTCAGTGAATTATGAGTAGCTAGACTGTGGGCGGACATTGCCAAGTTTCAGGAAAGATACAGTGGCATCAGAACAAGGAATGTTAATGTGGTAGCACAACTATAGCAAAAGTTACTTTTTCACTTTAATTAAAGGTGTTCAGCAAGAAAAACTGAATGGATAATTTATTTTAAAAATTATCAAATAATTTATTGTTGTTACTGGGTCATAATTGAAAATGTTGTTTTATTTATTTACACTCACAATCAAAGTTTGGGTATACAAGTCTATGAAACTACATTCTAATCTGTTACCAGTAGAGGGCAGCTGGTGACATCATTGCCACAACAAATAAACAGCTAGTGATTCAATATGTAGATGCTTACTAGTGACACAGAGAAGAATGCGTTTTCAAATCTTTTCAAAGCTGCAGTTATTCTACATGTGAAAAATCCAGATTATTACATAGTTAAAAGCATATACAATGTAGAAAATAGGAGTTCAGGTAAAATAATTGTTTGATATGGGAATAAGTAATGAAAAATAGTTTATATTTTATTTTAATTTGCAAGACAATTTTATTTATATGGCACCCTATCCCAGAGGTTCTGGGTGCCTAACTAAAAATAAAACAAATAAATTAAGAATACAGTAGATAACAAAGCTATAGATCCATTTTATATATTGAATCCCAGCCAAAACTAAAAGTAAAAACGTGAGTTTTTAAAGATCTTTTAAAGGCAGCCAGTGAAGGAGCACCTCTCACCTCCCAGAGCAGGATGCAACACCGAATGTCCTGTCGCCAGAAGATTTTAAATGAGATTTTGGAATGGACAAGAGGTCTGCCTCCACTGACCAGAGGACAAAACCAGAAGCAGATGGAACCAGGTCTTTCAGGTGGCCTAGACTCAGAATGTGCTGGGCCTTGTATGTCAACAAGCACACCTTGAAGCTGATGTGCCACTTAACTGACAGCCAGTGGAAAGCACGGAGAACTGGCATGATTTGCTTGAACTGGGAGGTCCCTGCAAGCAGTCGAGCTGCTGCATTCTGAACTAGCTGCAAGTGACACATCAGCCTCATGGATAACACAAGGTAAAGAGCATTACGGTAATACAACCTAGATGTGACAAAGGTGTGTACCAGTGTTGCTAGATCAGTTGGTTCGAGACAGGGTTTGATCTGGGCAATGTTCAAAGATGATGAAAGCCACTGCAGATACCACCTGAAATTCCAGAGTCAGCTTGGAGTCCACAGTGACACCTAGATTCTTCACCCTATCTGCAGTGCGAAGAAACACATTGTCCAACAAAGGAAGGCCGATGCTAACACTTGTTGCCGCTGGACCTGACTGACCTAGTTCCATCAGTAACACCTTCATCTTTGAAGGAATAAGCCTAAGTCAGCAGGCTGCCATCTAATCCTGGATTTCTCTAAGGTACTCACTCAATTCTGAAACAACTGCACCATCATCGGGGCAGAAAACACATACAGTTGGGTGTAATCAGCATAGCAGTGAAACGCCAAGCTGTAGCATCTAATGATCTCCCCCAATGGCAATATGTAAATGGCAAATAACATGGAGGCCAGAATTGAGCCCTGAGGTACACCACAGCAGAATGCTGCGCTGCTTGATGTAAAAGAGCCAAATGCCTCCTACTGCACACTGCCAGAAATGTAGGATTCAAACCACTGCAACACTATTCCTGAGAGTCCCACATAGTGCCTCCGGTGATCCAACAGCGCCCAATGATCTATATACAAATGCTGAAGACAGGTCAAGTTGGACAACAATAGAATGATGTCCTCTATCTCTTGCTAGGAGGTGATCATGGTGCACCCCAACTAACGCAGATCCTGTACTACGAGGTCGGAAGCTGAATTTGAAAGGCCCGTAGATGTGACATTTCTCAAGGTGTTGCTCCAGTTGAACTGTCACCACATTCTCAATCAACTTCCTCGAAAAGGAATGTTAGAGATGGATCTATAGTTAAAGAGATCATCAGGGTCCAAGGAAGCCTTCTTGAGGGCCACTTTTAAGCAAAAGGAAACAGATACAATACAATCTGTTACATCAATATATTCTACAAAAAAAGTGTGAAATCATAAAATGTTTGAGAAAAAATTAGTGCTGTCAGTGTCAGTTTTAATCTTTTATCTATTAAGAACAACAACGGAAAGTCTGGCCCCCTTAGCTGAAATCTTCTGTATCTTCTACTAATCGGGTTGCATTCATCTAAACTTTTTTTATTAAATCTGTATCTTTCCTATCATGATCAAGAATCTACATTGTACTCAAGATAGGGCCTAACAAAGGATCCATAAAATGGCAATTTTATATCTCTTGAGCTACTTATAATATGTAATAACCCCCCTCCTTACAGTAAGAAGAGGTGGTTGTTCATCAAATGTTGGCCACAGGGGGTGTGAAAGTCCAGCATCCTCCTTTGAATGTAACTAGTGGGATGAACTTTAATACATACAAATGTAGGATACACTCATGGTGCCAGATGAGCCTATTTAGCTCTCAAGGTAAAAGTCATGTTTTGGAGGAAATTTCAGTCCAGGTACCCTTTCATTGCAGGAGTCTCCTGGGATGTGAGAAAGGGTCCAGCTGTGCTACATTGGGCAATGCTGTTAGCTAAGGGAATGAGGAGCACAGATAGCAGGGACTGATTGTGCCAGTATGCCATTTTGACTATCAGGGATGGGTACTGGCTAGTGCCCCATAGAAACAATTCTGCCTGAAAGAAGCAGGAAGAAGTGGTGACAAGGTCGCAGTCTGGGTGTCACCTGGCCATTGTCCCAGGACCAAGGGAATGATAGGCATTGGTGGGGAGCTGTCACCAAGTGTGATGTAAGGAGCAGGATGACAGCCACTGTTGGGGCCCTGGGAGGAGCAGATGTCATGGACACCTTGCCATAAGCAGGTCATCAGGAGATACAGCAAGTGAGACACTGATGGTTATGAAGAAAGGCCAGGTACCCAAGACAAGTTTCAGCTGCTGGAATATGTAGGGGTGTGGGGCTAGGAACATTGAACATTGCCCATAGAGGGGCATTATGGCAGGACCACAGGGAGGGTATAGCAGACTCTGGGGATATCCCCTCAAGGGGGCACTCCTGATGACTTTTAGCTTGTGGCAGGTTTTTCTGAAAATTATTTAGGGACATCTTGGTGGGGGGCAACCACAAAGACTAGCATGAGCTGAGATATCAATCACCTGAAGAAGCATGTGAGAGCTGGTACTGAGTCCAAAGGCACATGGATAAGGCTATAGACTGATCTCCAGCCAGAATGGAGGAGGGAATTCATTAGTGTGATTACTCATGATTTGACCAGCTAGAGAAGAAAGCCAGGCAGGCAGACCATAGGGTTGGCAAGGAAACATGGCAAGGAAGTGTGCAGGATGTCATCCAATGGGCGCTCACTGGTATCAGGCATATAGGAGGGTTAGAGGGTCCCGACCAGGGATGTGCCACCCCCATAGTGTTCTCTTGGAAAGCAGCTCACATTAACTGAAGAGTGCCCTGCTAGTGTCCTGAACAGGCAAAGAATGTGATTACCACTGTGGTGGGTAACATCTTACATGGGTGAGTATTATTGAGCAGCTCAATATGAGTGGCTCAATAATACCACTCACCTGTAGAGGGACAGGAGAAAATGAGCACTGAATGATCATACAGAGTGTAGCACTGAGAGATAAGCACTACATTCATGAGAGAGGATATAAATAGATCAATTTGGCCAAGCTCTGCTGAGCTGCCCATGTGGTATAGTGACTTGAGCCACTGCTCCTGGAGCCTGAGGTGCTGGATTCAGATCCTAGTATAAGAAGCTATTTTGCTTCCTGGGGGAGTTTTTAATTTTTTCTGTGTCCGCTCCCCTTTGAGTTAACAATGTTTCTTTTGGGGGGTGTAGGAGGCTTGTCCAATGTGTTGGGTGGTGCTTTTTTTTTTTTTTGGTAAGTTAGCGACCATCACTATTTGCGATGGTTGGTGCTGTGTGGCTCACCCTTTTGATATCGGGAAGTTGTTCACTCACTTTATGTGATCGGTGGTCTTATAGACTCGCTGTCATCACATAAAACCCTGTGGAGCAGTGCCATGCTGCAGGTAAAATATGAGAAATTAAATTAGTCAGTAATCAGGGCGGAGGGGGCTAGGGAATCCCTGAGCAGAGACTTGCTCTGCAAGTATAGAGATGCCATCTGTAGGCACCCTGCACATCTCAGTAAAAGGACAGTGATTCTCAGGAATCATTACTTAAGGTTGGGAACTGCACACAACAAAAAAGGGTCTACACTGGTTGTAGCAGAAGGCTGAAACACAGCTGGCATGCCTATACATAAGGGGTTGGAAGCTTACCTGAGAAAACCTAAGGACTGTAACACTGATTATGAACAAAAGAAATAGGGTACTTGGACCTAAAATAATTCAGTTAAAAATACACTTTGCCTAAATCTCACAGTAAAAGTGAGTGCTTGAATCTTTGGGAGCCATTGTGATTTGTTACAATCCTTGAAATACATCATAAATTGCCCAATATTCTCCCAATCCAGCAAAAGCAATCCAAGTGACTCAGCACAAGGTGTCTTGGCTAGCAATACATAACCCCAGACATGTGAATTTCTTGGGCCATGCCCAAGCCTATTCTAGGGAAGTGATGCACCACTATGGGGTGGCTGCAAATATGTTTTTAAAGAGAAAGATGTGTCTTGGTCCTGCAATTCTGAAAGTCCATGAAAAGGTTGTTTAAACAATGTGTTGTACTAGGTGTCAGCAGCTCTGAGTGATACATTTATACCACATATATTTTTATATTGATGACATATCTACTATCTAGCTAAAATAGTATCATGATACTATATATGCCACAAACAAAATAATAAAGGGTTGATATGTCATAATACCATACTTAACTAATAGAGTAGATAAAACAAAATGATTACAACACAGTGGATCTACAGCATGCAACATTCCTAACAGTGTTGCAAGTCAAAGTAAACAATACTACATTAACTTATAATGAGTGGTATGAGTCTAGCCTTAGTAACAGTGTGTTAGCTAAGATGTTGCTTAGTCTAAAGATGAATTTAGGGAAGTTTGAAGCAAGGTGGGAAGTTTATTAAAATTTCTTACAAATACTGAATAATACAGGTCTAAATAAAATAAAAGCCTATATTGCTAATAATGCAAAAGATGATATAAACTATTTCATGATGTCCTCTTGTTACTCTGGCTCCCTAATGTGAAGCTTATTGTAGCACCTGTAAATGATATTGATCACCATGTGTGAACCCTGATTGACTCTGATGTTTTACATTTTGTTCAGACTCTTCATTCTCATGTGTGTGTGTGAGAGAGTGTGTGTGTGTGTGTGTGTTTGTAGTGTAACCACCCAGTACCCTGGGGTTACTACAGTCCCCATCGGTTTTGCCATAGGAAGGTACTGGGCGGCTGGTAAAGGTGCTTATTAGAAGCCTTCTACAGTACATGTGACATCATTGTTTACTCAGCTAGACTGATCAGAAAATGGATTATATCATTTAGAATTCTCACAGCAGCAAAAGCCACTTTGGAATCAGCTGCTCTGGGGGAAGTTTAGAATGTTGAGATGGTGGCCAGTGAGTCTGTAGTCAGTAGTAGCGTAAAGTGGAGCTCTGATCCAGCAGCAGTGCTCAGAGTGTGGGGGTGCCTGCTAGTCTCCTATGAGATTGGGCAAATAACCCCTGGTAGTTTCTCACCTTGTGTGTGAGACCCAGCAGAACCAGAAGTGGTGGAGACCCTTTGCCTGCAGGACCACAGTGGGTCATTTTCCAACGAAAATGTGATTTGGACTGTGTTTCTGTGGATCCATGGGGCAATCCCCTGAAGATCCTGAAGAGTGTCAGCTGCCCAGTGAGGAAGGATATCTGTGTTGAATCTGTGACAAAGCTGCCTTTGAAGGGAAGAGGATGTTTCCTTCATGTTTCCATGTCTGTATCAAAAGGACAAACAAAGCTGTGAGTGCAGATTCATGGGACTATTCTTGGGGGTTTGATCTGAGATATATGTGCCCATAGATGAGGATAGAGTACACCTGTCAGGGCCTCTGTTTCGTCACAAAAATGTGCTGAGTGCTCAAGTTTAAAGTTTGGGAGTCCTTTAGCAATCCAAGTGTGTTGGAAGGATCCTGTTTCACCACAAAAATGTGCTGAATGTTTTCAGGTTTAAAGTATAGTCCCATTTACTTGGGACAAGCTCATGCCACTATGAGGGTATAGGATAATCACCCCCGATCCTAATCACAACACCCATCCACCCCTTCTCACCTTAACCTACATTAAATCATGCCTTAAATCCTTAAATCTTTCAAGTGTTGCACTTATGGTCTACGATTTGAATAATTGCCTGTACTGTTATCCTCATTATCTTGTCTACTTCTCATAACCCTGTATCACCTGACTGTATGTATTGTATTGCTTCTGGATCACCTGATTGTATGTATTTTATTGCTTCTGTTCCCCAGGTTGCCCCTGAAAAAAGGGACCTTTGTGGGCCCAGTGGACCAACCCGGTCATCAAAATTCAATAAATAAAAATAAATAAATAAATAAAGTTTGGGATTCCTTTTGCAATCCAGGTGTATCAGAGCATCCATTTTGGTGTAACCCAGAAGGAATGGCAGAGACTGGGCATGGAGCAGGATTGAGCATAACTCCAGTTTGGTTCCTCAGTCAGGGCTAACTGGTTCACATATGGGCACCAGGTTTAACTGGGCATGTTAATGGATGGTATCACTCCACTGGAAATGCATTTAAGTGTGTGGCAACTACCACAATATACACTTGTTTTGGAAAAGGTAAAGTCCAGAGATTCCTAGTACAGAGGAATGGACAGTTCAAAATGCATATGAGGAAAAGTTTGTTCTAAAGTGCCCAAACAGTTGTTGTTCTGGAAAGAAAAGACTTGCTTCTGTGCAGGCAGTACCAAACCTGGGGGACCACCCTGTTCTGCATTTGTTAATAACGTGTGTGAATAAAACCATACTGTACAATCACAATTTTCAGCCGTGGACATTGCATCTGTGCTTCCAGTGTGAATTGTTATTGGGCCTCCACTGAAGTTAGACCCAGAGTAGCACTGGCACCTCTCTCCCAGAACCTGGAGTAAATATAAATGTTATTTAGTACCCCAAACCCCACCCCCTTTAGACTGTTGAGCCAGGTATTCAGCTCAGAGCTAGGGGTGATGCCCATTGTTTTTGCCAACTTGTGGCCTGTCGCTTTGTCTGAAGTACAAGGTAGGGGGGGTCCCAGTTTCCAGATGTTTTTTTTAGCTGGGGCATGGGTTGCAGTAATTTAATTGCATTTATGATATTCACTGTAATTTATTGCACTAATGTCATTGTATTTCAAAAAACTTCAATACAATTTAGTATATTATGAACAGTTTCATTCTATCTAGATGCTAGAACTAAATGGATGCACCTCTGCTCTAAGATTAGATTAGACATGCAAGGGGAAAAACACTGTATTAGTTTGTTGTGCAGTATGAAACTTTACTAAACAGTGTGAAGAAGATCCCATACATTTTGAAAGATTACAAAATGATGATGTCTGATGGATATCTGTTGTGGAAGACGGACACAGATATCTTAATTAGAAGGCCGTAAGTTAATATACTTTATAATTCTTAACAACACATATTGGACACCTGAAATTATTTACATGGAAATGCAAGTAATAATAAGTGCTATAGATGTGGGGCAGAAAAGGAAAAGCTTTATCATATGCAATATTTTGGGAAAGTGATAGAGTGAAACCAGTACAGGATACCCTGTGAACAAAATTTGAAGAGCAGCAGGGTCTAGGATGTGTCGTCATACCTGAAATAGAATATTTGTGTCTGTTTCCATCAAATACATTTAATAAAGCAAATCATTACATATATATGATAGCCATAATTATATAATGGCAAGAAAGAATCCTGGTCTCTGATTGGTCAGTGTGTGCCTGGGACAGTGATGTTATCCAAGTACAACATCACTGTATCAAGTCCAGGTGCAAACATGACTGAATATCATCAGTAAAAAAATCACTCCACATGCAGATTAGGGAGATAGATAAATTAACTATTTACTCTACCCACAATTCCTCACTATGTAAATTAGTGTAGAGCTATTATATTTCTGTACTCACTACAGAAATAGGAGACTACAACTCTCAATAAAGAAATCATGTCAACTATCGGTGTATGCACAATGCTTCATTTTGAAAATAAACATTTGAGATCTTATATGTTGTGACCACTACAAATATAGGAGACTGCACCTCCCAGTACGGAAAACTAGAAGACACTTCACATTTTACCCACAATTTCTGGCCACATACATCTACATATTAGGCACTGTACTGCAGTCATCACTACAAAAATAGGAGACTGCACTGCTGAGTAAGGAACATTTTAGTTAACTTTATCATATATACATAATTCGTTGTTGCTGTGTGTAAATCAGCATATTAGCTATTATTCTGCTGAAACCATTACATTAAGCTGCTATACCACAGTCACCACTACCATAGAAGGAGACAGCACTACTGAGTAAGGACAATTTATAATAGTGTTATAATCTGTCCAGAATTCCTTGTTGTTGTATGTAAATCAGCAAATTAGCTGTTTTAGTGCTGTAGCAATTTCCAAAATAAGAGTTAACTGATTTAGAAAAAAAGGACTACTTTATGTCCAAATGTTAAAATGTAAGGGAAAATGTATTTTTAAATCTATTGCTTTGTTTTCAGCAAAGGAGCCATTATATAATAGCAATACTACACTCCAGGGTGTGTGTGTCATGCTGGGATTTTTATTTTATTTATTTATTCTAGGATTACAAGTACCTTTGAGCCAAGGCTCTTTTACAAAGGTTCCATATAGTATAACATCACTTATTGGGTGTTGGATGCACTCGGCCTCTGGTCTCATGCCCAACCACCTGACTCATGACATTATCCCAGCATGACACACACCCTATAATGCATTATTGCTTAATTGTTAAACAGATTATATTAAAGCAATGGACAGAGAAAACTATAGTATATTACTGTAACATATAATGAGAAGTATGGGTGTATCCTTAGTAACATTTTGTTAAGTGAGATGTCATATAAGCTTAAATAGGAAGTCTATGGCAAGATGGGAAGCTTCTTAACATTTCTTATGGATATTGAATGAGACTTACCTAAACACAACTAAAGGCAATGCTGTTAATTATTAAGCAGATGTAAGCTATTTCCTGATGTCCTCTTGTTACTCTGACAGCCAGATAGAATACATTTCTACATATTTACCACTGTTTCCTTTTCTGCTACTTGCTACATTGTCAATGGATAGCCATTACAGATGGGTGATGTCCACTCCCACTATGGGAAATGGCACAGCCCAAATGGCTGAATCAGCCTACAATGCTGGGCACATGAACATTCCAAACCTTAGCAACTCTCCAGTCACTATTGTCCATTCAGTGCCTCTAAATAAGGAAAGATTATTAAAACAGTCAACTTGATACAAGAGTACACAAATCAGCTGTGTACACAGGTAGAACTTCATCCAGAATAAAGTACAATAAGCAGTTGCCTACTTCATCAGTTGGTGGAGGTAAGGGATAAATAATCATCTTTCAATCCTCTAATTCTGAAAAGGTTCTGCAGCATTAAACCATCTAGAACACTTATCAAATTAATTACCTCAAACAGACAACACAGGGAAAAAGACTGCATACAGTATAAGCACTCACCTGCAACAAAGTGGCACCCTTGATTAACATCAGATTTGAACCTGTTAAATCAGTGTGCCAGCAACCAACATTCGATCGTGGAACTGGTCTCTTTTTCTAGCTACATAAATGCAAGCACAGCAGGTAGACTGTAGAAGGATGCCCAGACAGAATTATGATCAGAGTTAATAATAGAATAATGGACAACCTAGCTGTCATACCAGACAATATTCTCCTGCAGGAACAAGGCTCCCAAGTGGGTCCCGTTAACAGTGTAGGAGCTAACCAAAAAGGAAATAATGGTATGAAGAAATTTCTTCTTTTTGAAGTGCTCCACGTTGTCCCAAGAACCCTGCCAATAAAGACACAGACAAGAATTCTTGTGGTTGCTGCGTTCGGCAAAAGTTTACTGAGACTCCAGTTTCCATCTTTACAATAAATGATCACTGTCATTATCTTTTACACACAGTTCCATCATATTGATTATAATTATACACATATATACACTGTGTCAATCACTTTTTCCTTTTGTCCCCCCAGACGTATGTCATGGGGGGGCCTGCTTTCTTCCTCTTTGTTGTCAAGGGTACGAGCACAAACACCATACCCCTGCCTCTGTCCTATCACCCTGTGTCCTTTGTCCTGTTTTTCTTAAAAAACTCCCATTCTTTCCTGTCCTAATCCTCCTTTTTCTACTAGTCCACCTCCAGCTTGCAATGGATGGTGGATTGCCCCCCTTTTTCTCCCCCCCCTTTTTTTTAACTCCGTGCTGTATTAGCCAGTGCTCTTTTCCCTATCCACCCCTCAATGGTGTTAGCTATTTCTTGGTTAAACAGTGCCAGTCCCAGGTCCAAGAGGTGTACCCCATCTCCCCGGAAATATTCGTCTACCCTTTCTTGAATTGCATGGCGAATTACCACTCCCTCCAGGGTCTCGAATAACCTGCCCACTCATGCATTCATCCTTTTCCTAGCCCTGTCCATACCTTTGTGGCTCTCCTCATTCTGCCACACCCTCCTAGGGGTTATATCTGACCAGGCCAAAGTCACTTCAGGCCACCATTGTTTAATTGATTCCACATCCTTTTTTATGTGGTAAAATAAGTCCAGCCCTGGCCATGTCCCCAAGTCATTGCCACCCAGACGTATGATGATGAGGTCTGGTCTCCCGTGTACCTTCCTGACCTCCCTCAGTTCCGGCAGTAACTGTGCCCACTTCATTCCCCTTTGGCCTTTCCACTTCAACTGGATGGCATCAATATTCAGGTACAACTGCTTTCCACCTTGTCTCCTGGTTGCCTACTTCTCCGCCCAGTGGATAAAAGAATGACCACAAATCCATGCTTCTAGCCTCTTGGTCTTGCCTGTATGTGAAAAACATACTATTGTTTTATTTATTTATTTATTTATTTATTTAGTTAAACATCAGTTTAGAAACCTTTGAGCCAGAGGCTCATTTACAAAGGTACCTCATCACAAAGAGGACATCAGAACAGTAGTACAAGGGACACAGTACTTACAAACAAAAAAAGTTACAGTTCAATTACAGTTTTGTTACAATAGAGTACAATCTCCAACGAGCAAAAGATAACAAAAGGTGCAAACTTATGGTCGGGGAGAGCTGGTGGGGTAGGAGGGGAGATAGGGAGGAGGAATAAGTAGGGAAAGGAAGGGAGGAGCTCAGTGAGCATTGTCAAACAGAGTATATATATATATATATATATTTTTTTTTACACTAGGCTAGCGGCAGTTGCATTTAAGTAGAGCTAAGCAGGAAGTTTCTGAGCCTGGGCTTAAAGCAAGCTAAAGTTAGAGAGTTTGAGACACTGGCAGGGAGGGAGTTATACCAGTGGGGCGCACGGTAGGGGAATGCCCTCTGACCTTGTGAGGTCCTGGCTCTCGGAAGAACTAGAGTAGCTCTTGACGAGCTGCGCGTGATCAGGGTCAGTGCAGTACGGCGAATGGAGTTGGATAGGCCTATGGGGGATAGGCCATGCAGGGCTTTAAAGGTGAGCTGGCATGTCTGATACATGAGTCGCTCTTCAAGGTTGAGTAGGGTAGCCAGGGTGTACAGCTCACATGTGTGAGTGAGTCTGGGAGCACCAGTGATAAGTCTGCAGGCCTTATTTACTGTGAGACTAACCTTGTTGAGGGCAGTCTGATCTGCTGAGCCATAGACCGAAGGCCATAGTCAATGAGAGACATGACAGAGGAGGTGACAGCCAGGCGGAGGGGCATCAGAAGGGAGGCATTTTTGTGCAGTAAAGAATGCCTAGCCGTGAGTTGGCGACAGAATTTAGGGCAGATATATGTCCATGGAATGAAAGTGCAGGGTCAAAGGTTATACCAAGATATTTATAGGACTGCACCTGGTCAATGACGAGATTGGGTGTGGAGTGGACAGCTAAGGGAAACTTGCTGTACTTATTTTGGGGGTGGGAGAATAGCATCGTTTTTGTTTTCTTAAGGTTGATAACAAGTCGGTTGTTAGTGAATGCATGTCTTCCCTCCCCCCCCCCGGGCGTACCTGCTATGGGAGACAAAGGAAACAACATTATTGTGGAACCTTGTGTACATATTTCTTACAACACTCAGACTTTCACCTCCCCTTCTCCATGATTGCCCCTGCTGTGCCCCCCTGTGCAGCCAACTCTGATGCTGCCCCAATCCTGAATGAATGTGAAGAGTAACCTACCAAGGGTTCGCCCAAAAATCTTAGGCCCTTGCGCAGCATGGCTGTCACCTGATATCCGGTGACTGGTTTCCCATTACCGTGTATGAATAGATTGGACCATTCACCTGTAGGCCACCCTGCCACGTAAGCGTGCAGGGCTCCCACCGGGCAAATGGTTGTGTTGCTATGCTTCCATAAGCATACTCTGTCACCCTGACCCTTTTGGTCTGTTTTTGATCATCTTACCTTTATTACCACTGCTGCTGCACTCCACTCTATATCCTCCCATTGCAGGCCCCCTCCGTCGTTCTTCCCACTGTGCCCCACTACCTCGCTTAACCTGAAAGCCCCGCCATACATCGTCAGATACAGGGCTTGAAAAAACAATGCCTCACTACTTGAGCTAGCTATGTGGTGCAGTGCCCCCACTAGCCTTGCCAGCAGGCTCTCCTCTATTGGTTTCTGACTGTCTTGTTTCTTGTCTGTCCCCCGGGCCCAACCCTGCATCATTCTGCGAGTCAGGTTGCTTTTTGTGGGATCCCCCCACACTTTTAAGTTGCATACTTGTCCTATGGTTGCCAAATGCACCCCCATAGTGGCATGCACCCCACCCTGTTGCCACGCCTTCACTATAAACCTAGCCACCTGTTCCTGTGTTACTGCACCACTTACGTGTCTGCCGTATTGTTCCCGAAATTTCTGAAACGCCCTCCATGACGTCTCATAAGCTCTACAGGTCCTTGGGGCCCAGGAGTTCTGGAACAATATTTCTGCTCCCCTGATCCAATTGTCCATACAGATGCTGGAATGGAAGTCCCCTCGACCTCTGCTCTAGGTGCGATGGTCTGGAATTTGTCCATCTGCAAGCAGGAGAGGCAGTCAGCTATCATGTTTTCCACTCCACCAATGTGCTTAGCCCTGAGTGACATATTCAGAGTCAATCCTAAACACACCATCTTCCTTAAAACCCCTGTTACCCTCTCTGACCTGGTATGCTTTTTGTTCAGCACCTCCACCATTGCCTGACTATCACTCCAAAATGTGACCTGCCTGTTCCGAAGCTCCCCACCCCATACAACCATTGCCACTGATATGGGAAATATTTCTAAGAATGTTATGTCCTTTGTTACTTTCCCTTCAACCCATTCTTCGGGCCATGGTTCTGTGAACCACTTACCCTGAAAGTACCCTACCATTCCCACCCCCTTGCTGTGTCTGTGTAAAGCTGAAGGTCCGTGTTGTAAAGCAACTCCTCCTGCCAAAATGTCTGCCCATTGTATGCCTGCAAGAAGTGCTCCCACACCGTCATGTCTTCTCTAGTACCTTTATTTAGGGCTATCCAGTGATGGGGCTGCTTTGCCCCTCTCATTGCCCATGCAAGCCACCATGTAAACGTGTGTCCCGGTGCAATGGCCCTACATGCAAAGTTCAGATGCCCAATTAGCCACTGAGCCTGTCAGAGCTGTACCCTCCTGTCCCTGCCAACCTGCTTTAACAACACCTGTAGTTTCTTGACCTTCTGCTCTGGTAACCGGTACAGCTCCTGCACTGTGTCCAGCTCCAAACCCAAAAACTCTATCTTCTGGAGTGTCCCTTCTGTTTTGTCTTCCTCTAATGGCACCCCCACCTCCTGACATAAGGCCTTGAAATCACACAGCATATTCTCCGTCTCCTCTCTGCCCTCCCCTATGAACAAGAAGTTATTGAGGTAATGCACCACTGTCCGGTACCCAAACCTCCTCTGAAACAACCACTGCAACCAGGCACTAAACATTTCAAATGTGGCGCATGCTATCGAGCATCCCATAGGCATGGTCTTATCAAAGTAGTACCCCCCTTCTTTCTGGAAACCTAACAGGTCCCAATCTGCTGGCCGTACTGGTAGTAGCTGGAATGCAGATTCTATATCCGTCTTTGCCAGCCACGCCTCCTGCTTAGCCCTAAAAAGTTGCACCACCTCTTCCAATGTGGCATAAGTAACCCTGCTGTCTTCCTCCCCTATGGCATCATTAACCGAGTCCCCTTCCAGGTATGAAAGGTGGTGTACCACCCTGTAATCACCCAGTTGTTTTTTGGGAACCAAACCCATTGGGGATACCCATAGGTTTGGCAGCAGAGGTGATTCGAAAGGGCCCTCCACCCATCCTGGTGCCACTTCCTTTTGAATTAATCATGCTAGGATAGCCCTTTTCCCTTGAGTAGTCTTAAGATTCTTTGCCTTTGTCCCCTTCTGACAAACCCCGATACTTTAAACTAAAACCTAAACGAAAACCTGTTCCCAGCTCCTTGGCTGCCACCTGGTCAGGGCAGCCCATCAAACCTTCCTGGATTGCAGCCACCCTGATTAGTGTCTGCGCCAACCTAAAGTTGCCCCTTGCAACCTCAGTTGCCCTGGTACCGGGTCTGGTATGAGTGACCCCTTCCTCCCTCACTTGCCCTGCCTCTGCTTTCCATCCCCCACTGCTGGCCCCAGAATGCACCCTGGTTTGCCCAAAAGGGCTGCTGGTGCACATGCTCCTGTCCCCCACTGTTCTTTTCCCAGCTGTAGCTGCACTTTGTCGCTGGATGGTGCTCCCTGCATTTTGATCAAACGTGCTGGATTCAGCAATTAAGACAAGAACAAAATGCCCGATTGTATCCCCAACAGGCCTTTAACACTGTTCCCCATCTCCTTTCTCCTTCGGCCTCCTTGTCTGTTGGGCCCATATAAATTTTTAGCCACAGGTCTATCTGCCACGCATCCCATTTTACATCCCCAAAATGTGCCATCCTCTTTCTGAATTTCTCATCGTATCTCAGCCAACTATGCCCCCCCTTTTTCATATGCGTTCTTGATGATTAGGGAGTAGGTCAAAAGCGGGGTTGCTAACTCCAGCTTCTTCTCGATGGTGATGGCCATGAAATAAGTAAAGCCTGTGGACCAGTTTTCCCATGTCTTCCCTTTGCCAGCTTTGTCCTCTTCTCCCTTTCCTAACAGCACTACTGTCACCGCCATATCCTTCTTCTTGAAGCCATCCCTTTCCTCAAGCTTGTCTATGTTGTCCACGTTCACTAAGGCTAATACGTCAACATATTCCCCTTTCCATATTTTCTCCTTTATGGCCGTTGGCACGTCATCAACTAGTCTGACACCTGGTGCTCCCACTTCCCTGCTGGGTGTGGGCCCTTCCCCCGCTCCCCACACTTGCCCCTGCCTCTTTTATTTCACCTAATGCTTTCTCCAGTTGCCTGAGCCCATTCTCCCCATGCTTTTTAGCATCTGCTCCACATATTCCTTTACGCTACTTTCGAGTGTTACCATTGAATTACCTGCAGGGCTTGGTTGTGGGCCACTGGGTCCCAGTGTGGGATCTCCTGGTGCTGGTGTAGGTCCTGGTCCTAGCAGTGGGCCAGCAGGGTGAGGGGCACTGGTGTCAGTGCAGGGCAGAAAGCAGGAGAAGTTATTGTGTTATCAGGGGGCAGATCTCTGGGCATCTCCGGAGCTGGCACCAGCTCTTCAGGCCCGGGCTACGGCACACATGGTCACTTTGGTGCCCTCTTTTCTTTTCCCTGTCCCTTTGCCTGACTCCCCTTCCTCTTAGCACTTGCTCAACCTCATCTGGTTCCACCACCTCTAATAGCAGGTTGGCCTTTTCGAACAAGTCCATGACTGTTCGATAGCACTCCTCCTTATTTGGCTTCCCTTTCTTTGGTGCCATCTTCTCGTACACCTACTAAACAGAAAAAGACATGCCATCAACATAAATTTCATTCATTTTTTTTTTTTTGCGCCTTGAGCTTCCCCTTATTCCCTCCTATTGCTCCCCTTGGCTCCGTTTCCATCCCGGTGTCTCTTGTGCTCAAGGCGCCATGTTTTAAGCAGTCCCCCACTGATTCAGAGCCTTTGTCTGCCCCTCCAGGTGGTTTCCCCAGCTCTTATGAGCCTGCTTCCATACCTGGAACCATCCTTGATGGCGTGAGGCATTTCAACACCTGCCACGCCATGCGAGTGATTAGTGGGTCAGCCGCTACACCAGGAGCCATAATGGCACCCAAACCAAGCCTGTGTACCCTGCATAATACTGGCTCTCTTTATATTTTTTAATTTTTTTAATATATAAGGGATCAGCCTATCTGAATTTGTGCCTTCCTTTGTCCCTTATGCCAAACCAGGGGCGTACCCTCCCTCTGTATGGGAATGTTGTACTGTGAAATTAATAAACGTCTGTCCCAAACCCCCTTTTTTTTTATTGCCATTGTAGCCCATTTATTTCTGTTTCCTTGTCTACCAATGCCTCCTGAGATCCTTGTCCTTGCCCCCCCGGGTCTTCTACCGTGTGGTGATGACATCAGATGCCATCCCACATGGTAGGCCCAGGCTTTTGTTCATTCTCCCCTACTGACTCTCCTGTCCATCATTGCTTTCCCTGCTAGTTGTAGCCCCTTCTCCCCGTGTCCTGTATTGTGCACCCATTCTCCCAGTGCTGGTATAGGAAAAAACTTTATTTCTGGGGCTTGTATCCTTCATCCTCAGCGAGGTCTGTGTCCCCTCTTTTCCTTGTCTCTTCCAGCCTCCCGGGATCTGCGTCCTTGCCCCCCCTGGGCCTTCTACTGCATGGTGATGACATCAGATGCCATCCCACGCAGTAGGCCCAGTCTTCTTGCTCGTCCCACTCACTCTCCCCTCTCGAAAACAACTGCCTTTAGCCCTTACATCGCTATCTCGCAATGTACCGCCTGCTTCAACATGCCTAGAAGCCAATTGTTGTCTCCTGTCCCATAGCTGTTCTCGCTTTCTTCCTCACTTCCCCTACCACTGGGAGCCCATTCTTCCACTTCCTGAATCCATATTCCCCTGTTGTTGCCATCCTTTGCTAGCTCCCCCATTCCCTTCGCCTTCTTCTCCTCCCCGCCGGGCTGCTAATCCCCAACCCGTGTGCCTCCACTTACTCCCCTTGCCAGAAACCTCTCGGAAGCTCTTGCAGCCCAACCTCCTCACTGAAACCTGTCGCTTATAGGTGCTCTCACCATCCAGCACCTGGACTCTCTAGCGACCGACCGCTTGTCACTTCTCCCACCTGCTCGACCTACCAAACCCCCCCGAGCTGCCTGGAAATAATACCTTCTGCTACCTTACCTCTGAGTAGTACTGCTTCCCTCTTCACAGTTCTTCTTTTACACAGGTCAGCTTTGAGATACTTACTGCTGCTGAAATTTTTTTAACTTAATCCAACCTTTTGCTGTACGAACCATATATATATTTTAAACTCCGAATATCTCCAAAACTAACACTCCCACAGCCGAAATCCATACTAATCTGCCGAACTGCTGTGCGTCCAAAGAAATTCTTCTGGAGCAAATTGTGACCTCCTGCTCCAGTGCAGCCCTTTTTAAACCCTATTTTAGTCCAGCCCCTTTCCCGGCCCAATCAATCCTTAGCTGCCAACCAACATTCCCACCTCTCTCCTTCCACCGCCTACCTTGTGACCTCACTGTGGATAATCCCTCTGCCCCCAGCCTCCACTAATTCCTGTCTGGGTCATAGGAACAATGTGGTCTGCCCTTTAAGATGGGCAACCCTCTTGGTCAATGGGTAGTCATTACAGATGGATTCTAAGAAGCAGTACCGATGAAAAAAGTCAGGTGGGGGAGAATATTGTCCCATATGTCTTTAATATCTTTAAAAATAGATTAGACATTTATATGAAATCTGGAAAGTTGTTAAAACATTATATATAGGTTTGAAGCACCATGGGTCTCTTAGCCTTCTGCTTCTTATTGATTCTTAGTATGATTCTTAGTATGTCAGCAATGTAGAGGAAAGGAATTTACCTGCTAACTGGTGCCTGCGAAACTCCATGACAAAAGGCTGCATCAGCAGAACATTGAACATCCAATCTATAGTGCTTGGTGAAAGTATGAACAAAGGATGATGTAGCTGCCTTGCATAACTCTAAAACAGATATATCACCTCTCTCCACCCACATGGTGGCCATAGCCCTGGTGGAGTGAGCTTTGAAGAGAGCTGGAGGCCTCTTTATTTCTGCAACATAAGCCTTGGTAATGGAGGCCTTCACCTACCTTGCCGTGGTAGCCTTGAAGGCTTTTTGTCCCTGTTTGGCCACTCCAAAAAGAATGAACAACCTAATTTCCAGAAATCAGCAGTGCATCTGAGGTACTTCCTAATAGTCCATTACAAATCATACTTGTGCAATTCCTTCTCGTTTGGGTGAGTAGGTTGTTGTCAGAAAGACTGGAGACAGATTTCCTAGTTCACATGGAAGGCCATGAGGACCTTCAGAATGAAAGACAGAACTGTCCTGAGCACCACCTTATCCTTATGCATAACGAGGTATGGTTATTTGTGGGACAAATATTTGAAAAATCAGCTCTCCAGACACAAAATTCAGTGAGAGAAATAATGTTTTGTTTTTTTAAGGGTAAAAAAGTCTCCAGTACTTAGAGTTGACAACACTGTGGAAAAAATCAAACAACAGTAACTTAAATCCAGCTCCCATTATTTAAAATGAACTAGCCTCAGTGTTTCGGGGTACTCTACCCCTTCGTCAGGAGGTGAGACTTCTAGTAACTGTAGTAGAGATTAAATACCCAAGAAAACAGGTGCATCAAATTAAACAGTAATAGTGCAACAAATCACAAGCTATCATTTAACAATTGGCTTCAGATGACAATGAAAGGAGCATTTCACTGTTGCCCATGGCTCTCCTTAGTGCAATCGGTACCTCTCCTGCCCATTATTATTATAAGGTCAGTGAAAAAAAGTTAATTACTTGGTATTTAGATTTTCACTGCCATAAGCAGCAGCAAACAGCAAAAATGAATCATTTCATGATAGTGAAACACATCAACCATTTTCTCTTTTTACTCATTTTCTTATCTATGTAAGCTATATCGAAGTTATTATGGCACCATCATAATTTAGATCTATAAATATCTTATTATTCAAAATTCACTTATTGGTCAACAACTTCTAAGAAGAAGGAAAATGAAGGGCAACATAATACATCAGAAAAAAGAAGCCCATGGAACTCATAATATATAAACAAAAAAAAACCTTTTTATTGTAAATAAAATAAAAAAAATATGCATGTATAGATCTCCTTGAGTTCCTTTAGGTTTAAAAGGAGAGGGGCAGAGCAATAACATGGCTGCAGTGCTACTCCGATCCCTGCACCTCGACTTTCATAGTAGCAGTGTAGCATTTGTAAATTTTGTCGGTAGTTCTTTTTTTGCTTTTCTCGAAATGGATGGATGAATGAAACCTACCTTAAAAAGTGCAATTAATTCATTATAGCATTATCGTTTATACCCCCTCTCCTAGGTGTTTCAGTTTTGAGCACCTGTGCATTGTTTGGCGTTCGGTGTTGATGCAACCAGCCTTACTGAGGAAGTGTGTTTTTAGTTGTCAGCCCTGTAGTTTAGGGTCTACGCTCAGTGTATCAGTAGTTGGTGAGCCCAAGCTATTGAAACAGTGGTCGGAGGAAAGCTGAACGTGCACAAGGAGGAATGTTGAGATTGCAGTGACTCTGGAGTTGTTTTCAGGCTTTCTAAGCTTTTTAAAAGATATACCAATGTTGCCTAGGGGCTTGGGATTACCAGGGTCTGTGTTATAAACCCCGAAGTTTTTGCACTTAGAAGAGCGTTCCTTTTTTTTTATTTTATTTTTACAGGTATCTACAGGCATACATCATCAGAGTTGGAGTGAGGGATGTGGAGGTTTTTAGAGGAGCATTCTGAACTGTGGAAAGTACCCTGAAAATTCCTTGAGATGTGCAATGGACTTCTGATGTGAGCTACTAAACTAAAGTCATCTCTTCTTTTTTGAGTCATGTGAAGGTCCATTCAGGAGAGAATTTTGGAAATACTAGGGAAGGTTTAACCCGTATGTTTCAAAGTGATCAAGTCAGGATTGAACCTGGAGAGCGGGAATATAACGAGAGAGAAAACTTTGCTTAAAGGTTAACATCGAGTGCCATTTTGGTAAACAGCAGCACTAACTATACTAATTGCACTAATTACAAAGCAGAGCTGTCTTGAACTAATGGATTAGTGTCTGCCACTGAGTGATATTATGTCTTGAGAAAACTGATCCTTGATTTAGGCATTATATTTAATAGAATTTTACTATATAATTATAGCTCATAGCAGGCAGCAAGTATTTATTGCCACAGAGAGCAGTTTATTGAGATTTTCAGGTAAACTTGTCTGAATGTTTAAAAAATGTTTTCTTTTTTTTTAAGTATTGGTATAATGTGTAGTCTCAAACTCTTTTTAGACAGTTCTTCTAATGTTTAAGGTGGGTGCAGGGATGGCCTTGGTTAATCAATGGCCTCAATTGAGTTTGCTGACCTGGTAAATGCTCAATTCTGAACCTAGGAACCCCCATAACGAAGTACCAATAAGGAGGAAAGGAGGCAATGTCTTTGGAGTTAAGGAGCAAAGTTATTTGGGACATCCCTAGACAACTATCACTCAGAGGCCGACAGTAGCAAGCAGAAAATGTGTTGCCTGTATGTAGTTTAATTTTGGATAGGAAATGTTAGTCGGATGTGTGAGGCCTAGAATGGATCACCTCAAATCTAGCATGATAGTACCAGTAGTATCATCTACAGAAAGTAACATGCCAGTAAGTGGGCTTACATAGGTCAGCAGTGATGGTACAATTGGGTGACCCTATAGACAGATTTTCTGACACCAAACTCAGTATGCTTCATAGTACTATCTAACTATCCAGACTTGATGTCGAGTACGGGAGTGGGGTGGAGTGGGGGGGGGGCAGGGATGGAGCAAAGCCAGTTAAGGCAGACCTGTTTGGGCAGGAGGTTTACAGAGGTTCTTTTTTGCACTACCAAGATTTCTAGTCTGTCTGAAATAATTATTTAAGGATTACTTAGAGTTTATGTAGTTTCACAGCTTTCAAACCTTTTGAGCCTGTTATTTTTATAAAAAGAAGAAAGACATAAATGTCTGTAATTATCAAATTAGAATTTGTAATTTATGTGTTATTATAGTGTATTTAATTGATCTTTTCTTTTTTTAAGGTGATTGCCTCCCTACTTAAAGTATTTGGAAGGATAATGTTTATGAATGTTTATGTATGTAGTTGTTAAATGCAATGCTAAATTTGTAATGGTTTGAACAACTGAAAAAGTAAAGCATAAATGCATCAGTTTGATACAGACAATCCCTTATTCATAAATCCAAGCATTTAAACCATTCTATCTTTAACCCCTATATTTTTAACGTATAAAGGGCTTCCAGTCCATTATTTCAGTAAAGCCCTGTGGTCTCAAACATTTAAGTTTAAAAATCCACATGGACTCTTTACGATCCAGTGCCAGAATTCTGTCTCCCCCTCTTAATCTTGCTGGTACATAATTGATCCCCATATAAGAGGTTGTATGTTCTGTTACATCTATTGCTTCCAAAAGATGTCTAGCCATGGAGTGTCCTAGATTATTTTTACATATAGTCCTGTAGTGTTTCTGTATGCATTCTTTCAACATTCTGGTGGTTTTTCCAAAATAAATCATTGTACATGCTAAAAAAATTCTAATAAGGATCTCTCTAATTCCTAAATTTCCAGGATTCTGAAAGATTTTCCCTTGTACTGCCCATTTGCAAGTGATACATGTTTTGCAAGTAAAAACGCCACAAGGCTTCTTACCAATCCAGAGGCCTTGGTCTGTTGTAGGTTTTAATGAAGTAGATGTTAAAAAATCCTTTAGGCATTTACCCATTTAAATGTAATGAGGGGGCCATTATTACTCACTTCCTTTAAATCTTTGTCTAAGACAAAACCTGACAGTGCTCCTGAACAATAGCTTTTGAATCCAAAGAAATCAGACTATATGTGGAAACAAAGGTGACTTGTTCTAGGGTACTGGAAGGTTCTTTTCATGCTAGAAGTTGTTGACTGACCATTTTTTCCACTTTCAAAAAGATGCTTGTAGTGTTGTTTCCTGGTAACCCCAGAGCCTGAATCTAGCAAACAGTTCATTTTTAGTTCCTATGTATTCATCTTGTTTAGAACTGTTTCTTTTTAATATAATAAGTTGCCCCAATGGTATATTTTAAATGGTATGCCTTAAATGCACACTCCATGCATGCAGCACACTGTTACCTGCTAAATGTTAAATGCCCAAAAAACCAAGACAATGATTTTCTCAAGACTTGCCTTGTCTGGTGCCCTACCTACCCCACATAAAAACTTTATAGTTACCTCCCTAGGTGAACCCTTGGAAGTTGTACCTAAATTTAAATATCTAGGTATGTGGATAGACAACAA
The DNA here is from genome assembly GCA_016271365.2 of Neoceratodus forsteri. Taxonomy (NCBI): domain Eukaryota; kingdom Metazoa; phylum Chordata; order Ceratodontiformes; family Ceratodontidae; genus Neoceratodus; species Neoceratodus forsteri. Next base: position 469,269,924 of record CM028129.1, read on the forward strand.
GCTTTCCTTCAATGACCACATCGAGGATCTATCAAAGACGCTTAAAGCATGCTTGGGTTTCTTCTTTAGAAATACAGTAGGACCCTCTTTTCTCTCGCGACCAGCAAAAGACTTGTCCAAGCAACATTCCTTCCCTTGCTTGACAACGGACACATTATCTTTATCTCCTTCTCAACCTTGAGCCTATCTAAACTGGACGTACTCTATCACCATGCTCTTCGCTTCATTACTAACTCTGTGTACAGGACCCACCACTGTGATCTTTATGCAGCAGTTGGGTGGACCTCTCTTGCCACCAGACACCTCCTGCATACTGGCATATGGACCCTCAAATTACTACTCCACAAACTGCCTGTCTATTTAACATCTCTCATACACATCTCGCATAGTGCCTACTCCCTAAGGAAATCCAACCTTATCCTACTAGATGTTCCCAGGACATGTACCACAGCTGGCCAAAGAGCTGTCTCATACACCCTCCCAAACATTTGGAACCAACTACAAGCCATGCTGAAACTAACCAGCATCATATCAATTAACTCCTACAAAACACTAGCTATCTCTAAATTAAAAGACATATGTAGGTGCTACTAGGCCCCCAACGCCAAGTCAACTTCCTAGGTACCAACTGTCCCTCTACTTATTAAGCTGAAATATGTTGCATAACTCAGGGTAAGGTTAAAGCTGGAATGTACTGCAAATATAGCATAAGGACTTCTATTGTGTATACCTCTTGTATTACATATTTTTTCTTTGTTGTTCTACATTTTATATCTCCTGTCTATGTAATTGCGAACTGTATGTGTATGTGCCTCAGGACCTCCTTGTGAATGAGCTTGCTCAATGGAGTCTTTTCTGCAATAAACTGAACTTGAACTACCTGCATTTGGTTTTCTGTATGTTTCTAAATGCTATCCTCTGTCCCGGGACCCCAATAAGAATGAGGTCCAAATAGGAGGCAGTATAGTGCAGTGGTCTAAGGCTCTGAGCTGCAAATTTGGTGACATTCAGCAGACCAGACCTGGGTTTGAATCCCACAGCTTCCACTTGCATACTGTGTGACCCTGAGCAAGTCACTTAACCTCCTTGTGCTCCCAGGTTGCTCCTGTAAAAAAGGTTTCAGCTTAGTGTGCTATACCTGGTTAAACAACTAAATAGGGTCAACTGATGCAGTGAATTTTAAATCCACCTCATTTGAATTAAAATAACTCAAAAACTGACTAATTTCATTGACTGTGCCTTGCTAGACAAAAATCAAACAATCCGTAAACCTTTTGCAATAAATGATATTAGGAAACAAATGGATTAATGACGGGGTCCAAGATCGCACCCCCCTCCCATCAACTCATAAACAAGTTGGCATAGGAGGGTGCAACTGAGGTTCCCATCACAGTTCCACACCTCTGTCTGCAAAAATCCTTGCCAAACAGAAAAGAAATGGGGACGGAATTTCAAACGTGCTGTAGACCAGCGCACGGTGTGCCAAAGGGCCACCTTGCATCAAACAAGCTGCGTCAAACCCCATGTGCCGGAATTTGCAAGTAATGGGTCTGCAGCTGCAAAGACCAGGAGGATGATGCAAGGGCAAGCCTGCCCCATAAATATGATGCACGGCGTGGAATGATGCAAGCGACCCAGAAGGCCTACGGCAAGGAGAATGGTGCAGGCTACCAAACAGAGAGGAGAACCACGCCATACCCGGAAACACAACTTCACGAACAAAGAGAAACAAATGTCCTAATCAAGGAGGTGCACAAACAACACTAACTACTGCTATCCCAGGGTGGGAACAAGCAACACAGGGACAAGAGGCAGCAGGAATGGACACAGGTGGCAACAAATGTAAATGCCGTTGCACCAGCAAAGTGGACCATCAGGGAACTGCAGAAATTGTATCATGCCCTCAAGAGGCATTCCAAGGAGAAGATGGCACACAATGCATGCTGTGCAACAGCCACAGGAGGTGGCCCATCAGAGGCCCAGGTGCTCACCCCACAGGAGGAGAGTGTCGCCAGCCACCTGCTGCACTGCACCATTGCAGAAGACAGTGAGCTCAACCCCTTCAGGCAGTAGACCACCACACAAGCTTCAAGCCAACAGAGGCAGCTGTCATATACACCATGCAGTGACAGCACAGCACTGGAGGGGGGGCACAGCACAAGCACTGACAGCCCCTACACACAAGGGTGTAGGCAGGCACACACACTGTACTCAGATGTGCACAGCACCGCTGAGTGCATGTCTCCAGGCATATGCCAGCCTGAGGACATGTCCAGGCAAAACAGTAGGTGATGGGCAGTGGAGGCAGCTGAGCAGTGTGTCACTGGAAACCCCCCACCGGTACGGAGACAGGGACATGTCCAACCCCAATATTCATGACATGAAGCACCTGTGAACATACCTATGTGAATAGAAGGGGGTACCATGTAGAAGGGATGTGCATATGTAACAATGGGGGGGCAACTTCTGGAGACCATGTACACAACACCCCTGCCAGCACACGTAAATGTGATGGCAAACAACATGACTGTCACCAAAGGCACCATGTGCTGCACCAATAGGGAACCCTGAGACCCTGCCAACACAATGTGGGGATGCAGACAGCCTGTTGCTGCACCATGTCCCAGCCAGGGGGACTGAAACTGTTGCAGATACAAGCATGGAACAACACATGGAACAGCAGCGTGATGTGATAGGAACCATGCCTACATGCAGCAAGCAGGCCAGAGACTGAATGGTGGGATACCAGGGCACAGCAGAGGGTACACAGTTATCATAATGGGTGGTGTGCAGACAATGAAAGCCCCCCCCCCACAGCCATAAGAGCAGAACAGTGGTGGGAACCAGATAGTAGGTGCATCAATGAGCAGAAGCACACAACATAAGGCCGGGAACTGCCACACCACAGGCACACACACCAACAACTGCATGGTATCCTCCTCACCACCAGGAGGAACAGCACACCTGCAATGTGGGTCCCCACCAGCATCAGTCACATGTGACACGCCAACAATGGGCAGCCCATGCCAGTGATGCAGACAGGACTGGAGAACAGCACAGCCACTGCACACAAGGCACACTGGCAGGCAGCAATTGAGTCTGTGGGAGCATGGGTTCAGGCAAGATGTGCCACACAGATGCACACAACAACGAACCAGCAGCATGGTGCACACATGACAGTGCCATGGGCAATGCTGACGGAGAAACACACAGCCCCAACCAGGTGGCCCAGGCCACAATTGTCAACAGTACGTGGCAAGCCACCAGGGCCCCAACACACACCACAGCCCCCCAACATGCACGCATAACCAGTATCCCCCAGTACACTCCATGCCCCCCCTGCATGGCCCATGCCTGCTGAATGCACAGTCCAGACATGCACACAACACTGCAGCACACAGACTAGGGCACAGTCCCAAGTCCCCTCTGTACAGCACCACACCTCCATGGCACCCATGACACCACCCTCTGTCAGTACCCAGTCATGGCATTGTGAATGCGTACAGGAACACAGGCCACATAGCACCTTGAAGACCATGTCAAGAAGTGACACTGTATGACACGAGTACAACCCCCCTGCACCCATCCAGACCACACTGTGTGCACATGCAATACCCCATGGCACACAGCATGGTACCAACCATGCCAGCCCCACAACATGTGCATAACACAGCACTGATAGCTGGCAGCCATGCAACAGCAGCAACACAATGCCGGGAATGCAATGCGAGGGTGTGTGGAGAGGCTGGACCCAGTGGTGCCATGCAACACAAATGTACTGTGGACTGCACACAGGCAGGTGTACACAAGACAGTAACAGAACTGCACCCACACAGCACAACATGGGGACACCAATGGGGATCACATGATAAGGACACAGCCACATAATGTATGTGCTTTATACCCACAGATGATGCTACAGAGACACGAAGCACCATGACAGGCAGTGAGACAAACAGCACAACAATGCCACCATGCTGCCCAGGTGCACACACAGATGCAGTGGTGCAGGAGGAGGAGAAGGCTGAAGACGAGGTGCAGCAGCACCACAGTGATTCAATTGCAAGGCCCAGGGTGGGTGAGGAAGAGTGGTACACAGGCGAATTGCCAGACACAGACAGCCCTGTGACAGCAACCACAACAGGGGATGTGGGGGATTTGGTGGAGGACCCTGCAGTGTCAGCTGATGAGGAAGATGACACCACTCAGGGTGTGCATGGACAAGCAGAGGAGGCAGACAGTGACGGCACGTCTTCAGTGGACATGCACGTGGACACCCCACAACCGACAGAGGATGGTGATGGAGGACAGACACACAGTGACGATGGGCTGAGACAGTACTTCCAGGAGGTGGTGAATGCCAAGGAGTCCATGGCCGGTAGCATGAGTGGGGTGTGTGCAGCACTGGAGGCACACACCATTGCCATCTAGGCAAGCATGGCTCACATTGAGGGGACCATAGCTGTGATGCATGTAATGGTGCAGACCAGTGTGGAACATACACGGGGCCAACAGGCACACATGGAGGCCATACTGCTGGGCATACAGGCAAGCATCCAGGAGCAGGAAAACAGCCAGGAGTTGACTACAGCATTACTGCATCAACTGGTGCAGTCACAGCGGGAGGAAACACAGGCTTCACAAGCCATGGCCACAGCATTGCAGGTGATGGCCTAGGTCACGGTCACTGGTCATGCACAAGGCCATGCCATGCATGGTGGAGGTAGCCAATGCCACAATGCAGCATGTGGCACAGGGCCACAGGACACATACCAGAACATGAGCCAGGCAGCAAGTGCACCACATGCACAATACACCATCCCATATATGGCACCACTCAGCAATGTGCCATCGGCATCAGCAATGGAGGGAGGGAGGGTCCCAGCGGTATGGGCCACACAGCAGCAACATCCACAGTGATGTGTATCCTGCTGCACATGCCCAACACACTGACCCATGCCCAGTGCCAATGCTGGCCAGCCCATACATGTTACAGGCCATGGCACCATATGGAGATGGCACTACACATGTCCATGGGGAGGGACATCCACCTGTGTATGGAGGCATACAATGCACACTGCATGGACTATACATGAACAGTGGACATAGGCACAGCAGTGGATATGTCACACAACAGGCAGGGCACCCACAGACACAGGACGTAATGGCACCCGGCGCCGCAGACCAGCAAACTGTCCACCAGACATATGTGTATCCTGTGGCTGGTGTGCAACATCAGCAAGAGCAACACAAAGGTGGCATAGTGGCAAAACAGATTGCAGAGTATGGCAACATACAGGATGCCACCGAACCAACTGACACCGTGGTGGATTACAACAGCAGAGGTGGGATATACAGACCCATGGAAGGGACAATGGTCCACAGACACACCGAGGCCCACAGCAGCACAGTAGAACATGACCAGCCCAACATGGCACAACAGTCCCACAGTGCAATGGCACCACAGGCAACATGTGGCCAGGGTGCACAGCCAACCACCATGCATGACAGCACAGCCAGCATGGATGGACAGATGCATGCCAGCACTGCACATTGCACTAGCCACCTGAGCATGGCAGACACACAGTCAGATGACACATGTCCACACACAGCAACAGGGCAGACACAGGTATGGCACAGCAGCATGGACCACACCACAGGTCCGCAAACAGTACTGGCCACCATAGGCAGCAGTGATGGTGCAGCGTCCACCACGGCACACAGTGTACAACACAGTGAGGCTGGACAGGGGTCAGCGCGACAGCCTGTACATCCCGGGGAAGGCCGCAAAAGGTACCTAACACACCCAGTGTGACTTCAGCGGTGAACACAGCAGTGCCATATGAGGCAACCCGTGCTGAACAACATGGACACACTGAGGTCAACAGGGCAAGGGCGAGAACAGTACAGGTAACAGCTATGGAAGCATGTGCAGTATCCAGTGCAGCTGCAGCTGTGACCATGGACAACACACAGAGTGGAACGGTGGATGTGCAGCAGTGCAGGATCAGTGCGTCGGGGTGTTGACACTCCAAAAGGGCGGCAGTGGCAGTCCAGACACAGGTGACCACTGAACGGCAAGGGAAGATGCCAAAGACAGACATGGAATGACATGCCCCACCACACTGCACATGCACTGAGCCAGGACAGCACACGATCACACCACATGGCATGGGATGGCCGTGCTGATGTGACTGTCACACACAGCACTGAACAATGGCAGGGACAGTGGAAATTGCACATATCACTCCTTAGCCCCAGACACATATCACTGTGGACCCTGAACCCACATGCCCACTCACGACACACATCCTGTGCATGTGTAGCACTGTAACGCACACACACAAATGCACACACATGACATAGGACCTACCCATGGACCACTGGTGGCAACCCATGATGCATCACCGTCTGACATGACAGGTACACAATGCACCACTGTAGGGATGGAAACATAGGACCATAGAGGGTGTGTCACAGGTGTACCACATCACACAGCCAGACAGCCCACGTCCATGTGTTACCAATGAACATGACACCTGTTGATGCACTGTGACCGGCCTGGTGACACACACAAAGCTGTATTGCCCCCACATGCTGGTGCCATGCCTGTGCAATGGCCTGCACAGTGTGCAGAACAGACACACTCTGGGGTAGATCGTACCATGCAGCCACCACCCATGCTGTACATCACACACTCGCACAGTACCCTGTATTCAGCTGCCTCCAAACACATGTGGTGTATACCTGTCATGCTATGTGGCCGGCATACCAACCTGTGAGGCCCTCCCAACATGGCACTGTCCTGCAGGTGACCATGTGCACCAAGCAGTACACCACACTCCCTCAAGTGCACTAGGGTATATGCATCTGCAGATGACACATGCACGCATTTGTGGCCACGTCTGCAAAGAGTACATTATGCAGCAGACCATGCAATGGCAGTGCACGCAGGGCACACCTGGAGGTGCCCCTGCACAATGCAGTGGCCGCCGAGGCACACCACCCACACCGGTCACAGGACTGCATGGACCCAGGTGGTGTCCACACAAGGGCATGTACCACACTATAGAGTGGTGCCCAGATGGCTGACAGTGACATGGATGGTCCTGCATGCAACAGACGATGGCAGTGGATGACGGCCATGTGGCCGAATGTGCACAGCATGTGGTGAGGAGCCAGCTCCTACACCCAGGCCAACCATCCTGGGAGCATGGTTCCCACACCCACGCCTTGTTGCAGCTGTACTGTGACCTGACCGCTGTCTGGCTGTAGTGTCTTCCCCCACAGCCGAGTATACCAGGACCCCAATGGCAATGCCACATAGCCCTGTGTTGTAGTCACACAGTAGCACCCACCATCTGCTCACCACTGACACTGCCCCCTCAAGCTGAGGCTGCGATACAGCAGGACGCAGACATCCGTGTCCACCATGATGATCCCCGTCATGGACCTGTGAGGGCCACACAAGGCCCCCACCCCAGCATCTAGGCAGCGGTACTGTCATGCTTGCCCAGGCACATGTGTGCTAGCATACATGTCCTGCATGCCAGTGGGACAGTGGTGTCACATCTGTGCCCTGTCAGCCATGCAACATGCCATGCCTGCATTGTTCGCACAGCACCACGTGTACCCTGGCACACCCCCATGAGGGCCTGTTGCCAGGGTGCTATGGGCTCACTGTGCTGGGGGGGTCTGGTTACACCTAAACCTTCTACAGTACTGTGCTGTGCTGTGTGTGCATTGGAGTGCAGTGCTGTGGGGCACAGTGGCACACAGTACCTGCACATGCTGTGCATATCTTCCCAGGTACCCTGTGATTCCCCCCCCCCCACACATACACACACACATTGCATTGATGCCTTGCTGCCCCTGTTATCTTGTGGGCTGTACACCTTTGCACAGCCATGGCTGTCTGCCCCGGCCCTCATCTGTTGCAAGGACCCTGAGTGCAGCTGTGACCTTTATCTCCATCGGTAGGGGGTTGCCGCTGCCTATCCTGCTTTGTAGGTCTTCCCCTCAGCTCATTGCACAGCTGTGTGATGGTGTCCTTGTTCAGCCTGTACCATGCCAGGCACTTTTCATTTGTCATGTCTGTGTACATGATTCTTTGGTGGAGCTCCCTTGGCTTATATGGATGCCGTGCTGGGTGTTGCTGCTGTTGTTTGGCCAGTGCTAGTCTCCTGGCAGCCTCCAGTCACTGCTGCCTGGTGCATCATTGCCTCCTGACCACCCTTGCTGCCTTGTGGAGGAGTAGTGCAGCTGCTCCTAGCATTCCTCTGTGTTGTCTTCCACCTCTTTGATTCTCAGCGTGTCAACCATATCCAGCTTTCAGCATTGTCTGTTGTGCTGTGTGCCTTTATGTATGCTCTAGGGCTGCTTGGACCAGCACTGGCTGGTCTAGTGGCTGACAGTACTTTGACCTGTTGGTTTTCAGGGTGCATGTTTGAAATTCCTGTGAGTGCGATCTTGTACCATTTCTGTGGCACAGGCTGTCTTGCTTCATGGTGCCGCTATTATTTTGGCGCAGGGCTGACGCAGTCATCTTTGGCACAGGGTTGTCTGGCTTTGACACAGGGTGCCTTTGAAAATTGGGTCTGGCGCAGTGCTTGATTCAGGGCTGTCTTGTGCCAGTGTTGTTTGGCGCAGGCTCCTTGCCTCATGCCTGGGGCTTTGAAAATCTGGCCCGTAGTGTTTAGAATGAGTTCCAAGGCTGAAATAATAAAATCAATTGGGTATTGTAACACTGAATTTGTGAGAGTCTCCCTAACTGCTCTGATCCCTAATTCATGTTGAATATTTGTGTACAGGAAGGAGACATCAATAGACAGCCACCAATATGATTCAGCCCAAATGAATCCCTCCAGGGACTGCAAAACTGATGTGGTATCTTGAAGATAGGATTTCAAGGTAACCACTTCTTGCTGCAAGAAGCCATCTAAACAAATGGCTAAAGGCTCAATTAAAGAGCCACATCCGGGGACATGGCCTAGCTTAGGAGCTGTATAGAGCTGTTTTAGGAGAACTCCACCCTAATCCACAGAAAATACGCATCATCCTGCACATTACTACCTCAAAATCTACCTATATAGTAGGATTTTACTGCTCTGATGCCTCCTCTGCCTAAATCTCTAAAGAAACAGGCTAAACTAAAGTTTAAACAGCAATCCAATGTGACTGCATCTTTGAGGCCTGCAGACCTGCCTGGGAACTCTTCTAACCAGGCCCAAGATTTACAGGAACCCAGTGGTGGTGCTGTGAACACAGAAATGGATCATGGTTGTCAGAATTTGGAGACAGTAATAAGAGATCTGAAATATGACCTGGGGACAAGGATGCAGTCAGGATTTGATAATATGGCTGCACAATTCAACACCTTCAGTAAATGGTGAATGCCACATCAGAAACTGTAGAGGCACAAGCAATGCATATTACTGAAGCTGAAACCAGAATCAGTGCCCAGGAGGACACTACAGCCCAGTTATCTTTGGATCTCCAACAAGCTCTAAAAGATATCAACTTTCTTAAGCAAGTCATTGGATGACCACGAAAATAGGGAGAGACTGTGCAACATAAGGGTGGTGGGCCTTCCGGAGGGCATGGAAGGGAAAGACTGCCTGGTATTCATGAAAGATTGGCTCAAGAAACACCTTACCCTTCCATCGGACATCACATTAGAAACTCAGCGGGCTCACTGCTCTCCAGGGCAGAAACTATCACGGAGCAAAACCTGAGACATCTACTGGTTAAGTTGCTTCAGTTTCAGGATTGTCAGGCGGTTCTAACAACGGTTCGGAAGAGTGACCCTATTTTGATGCAAAGTTCCTAGGTCAGTATATTCCCGAACTACTTTAGGCCATTGCAGATGAGGTGACAAGCATTCATGGACATTAAAAAGAAGCTATACGGTCTGAACTATCTTTTCACAATGACCTACCCAGCGCGACTCATTGTGCGATGCCCCGGGAATCTCCAAAGGGCTTTTACCGACACTGAAGCTGCGATGAACTATCTGAAGGGCCTGAAGAGCAGCAAGAGAGCAAAATGAGAGCAGGAGCTTGGAAAGTGATTTGTGGTACATAGTAGTATGATGTGAATCTTTGGAACAAGAGCATCCAGGGGAGAGTGTTTTTGGGAGGGGATCATCTAGGCCCATAACTCCAGAGTACGGAGGCCTATCAGGACAGAGCCTAAGAGGATCTCCGATCTAACCCACCCTCTTCACTGGGAGGGACACTACTAAGATGGACTTAAGAGTTCCCTTACATTGGGGCACTTGATCCAACATCTATGTTTGTTTTTGAACTGGCTTCTTATTGCCAGTTTTTTATTTTTTTACACCCCCTGTTATTTCTTAATAGTTTAGCTGTTAAAAATTGATAAAAGTTAATACTGTAGATGTTACAGACAGGGGGGAGCATATCTAATGGGGCAAAGAAGACACGCGAACTATGTGGGATACTAGTACATCTGCGAAGAGGGAGGGGGGAGGTACAATGGCCAGTGAATCTCCTGTGCCTGGCCCCACTGACACACTTCTACTGAGACCTGTATTCCCAATTAAACTGAGGGGAGATTAAAATGTGAGTGGAAGAGCTATGGTGACAATCTGTTAAAAGCATTTTAATGTCGGGGGGAGGCCTGTTTCTCCATGCCAAACAGGGCATGATGGGGGCTCCCCATGACCATGATTAGTTGGTAGCTATGGTGGATGGGGGCGAACAAACTTCCTTAATGGTTCACAGTCACCTGCGACTGGGCAAAGGTTCCCAACTGGGGGCCTCTCTCCTGCAAATGACATATTGGTTAAAATGCAGGATGCTTCCATACTAATAGTAATTTCTTTGTACTAGTCAGCGGATTGGGAAGCTCACTCCATGAAAAGTAGAGGGTGACGGAAGGTGGGAATTCTTGCAAGGGAACTGGGGGGAGGAGAGACAAAGTTCTCTGGGAAGCTGGAGGGGGGGGGGACCAGTGGGAGAACCAATGCAGAAAGAAGCAAGTTTTGGGCATGGAGGGATTAACACATATACTGAGGGGAGGGGCAAAAAAGGGGACAACTGGGAAGTACAACTGCAAAGGGGGAATGGGGTCTGGGGAGGGGGAAGGGGAAACAAAGGTTTTGTGCTGAGGGGACTTGTTACAGTTAAAAGTTATGGACTATACAGACATTGTTTATGCTTCCCAGACATTAATCTAAGGCACTGTCAAACAGTAGCAGTTAGACATATTGAGACTCAAGTGAAATGGCAGACCAACAGTGTTATCATGGAATGTCAATGGATTTAAAACTGTTGTGAAATGGAAGAGGGTGTGGTCTCACATCAAGAAAGAAAAGGGGGATGTGGTACTATTACAGGAAATTCACCTCACCAAAAATGAAGCGAGTAAACTGGTTCAGTCACGGGGAAGGGTCCTCTTGGTGGCACCATCAACTTCCAGAGCTCAGGGGGTGGCAATTTGGATACTGCCTGGACTTCCCCACAAAGTTAATAAATGGGTGGCAGACCCCCAGAGAAGATTTGTGATAGCTGAGATAGACCTGGGGGGAAACTATTCACCTTTGCCTCAATCTATGGCCCTAACTTTGACTCCCCAGACCTTTTCACCCATCTGGGGGTGACCCTAGCCCCTTTTCCAGATAATATAGTGTTAGGGGGTGATTTCAACACCTATCTAGATCCTATATTGGACCACTCTGGATATAAAACAAAACCATACCCGAAAAGCTTGGCGTCATTTATGGAGTTGATAGAGGGAAGAGTGCTAGTGGAAGCCTGGAGATATACCCACCCTAGGGACAAAGAATGCTCCTTTTACTCCCATTCCCACCATATTTATACCTGACTAGATTATATATTTATTTCCACCCCTTTGGTTACAGAGGACATGCGGGCCCAGTATGGGCCTATGCTTGTATCGGACCATGCCCCTTTGCAATTGCACATGTCAGTCGACCCACAGGCTCCCACCGGGAATGCATGGCAGATGGACCCAATCATACTCCTGGATACCCAATATATATAGAGCACATAAATGAGAAAATCAATATCTTTATTGAGCTAAATAAAGGACAGGGGACTCATATCACCTTCATTTGGGATGCTCTAAAAACCTTTATCTGAAGGGAGACAATCTCCTGCTCTGCATACAAAAAAAAAAAAAAATCTCTTAGAAAAGAAAGCCTTCTCTTGCAGGATATCCAGGAGCTGGAGAGGGCGACCATGGCAGACCCTCAACCACTCATAGTTAAAGAACTCAAATCCCTAAAGGGCACATTAAACCAGATAGAATCTAGGAAATTGGAGAGGGACCTCCTCATCACTAAATCTTACACACACTTTGAGGGGGACAAGGCAGGCAAGTGGCTTGCGGGACTGATAAAACATAAGAATGTGGAAAGGGCTATCCTGAAGATGGCAAAGCCAGATGGTACCTATACATTTGACCAGAAGGAGATAAATTACATTTTCTGGGAGTTTTATTCCATCTTGTATACCTCCCAGGTGCCGCCAGATGGTGATCCTGAGAAATTACTCCAGGGGTGACTCTACCCTCTCTGGGGATGGACTTAAGGGATAATTTAAACTCACCTATCACTCTTGAGGAGACTAGAACAGCTGTGTGGCAAATTAATAAGGGGAAGTCACCTGGCCCGGATGGCATACCCGCTGAGTTCTACAGGTATTTATGGGATTCCTTGGGTTCCCTCCTGACAGAGGTCCCATGTAGCACATTGAAGGAGAGGATGCTTCCTCCCTCCCAGAAGTTAGCAACAATTGCGGTTCTCCCCAAACCAGGGAAAGACCCTATGAAATGTGGCTGCTACGCCTAATTTCCCTCCTCAACTCTGATTATAAAATTCTTGCTAAAACCCTAGTGGGCAGGTTGGAAAGGGTACTCCCAGAAATAGTGCATAATGACCAAGGAGGGTTTGTCAAAGGTCCTCAGGCCAACACAATCTCAGGTGATCCATAAATGTTATTCATCAGTGGAGCAAGGGGGACCTAATAGAGGCCATCTAGCCCTGGACACCGAAAAGGCTTCTGACTGGGTCGAATGGCCTTTCATGTTTGTGGTACTCTGCAGATTTGGTTTGGGAGAGCCCTTCCTCACCTGGCTTAAAGCTTTGTATACCAGTCCCCAGGCCCAGGTACTAACCAACAGCACCACCTCCACCCCATTCGTGCTATCCAAAGGGACCAGACAGGGTTGTCCTCTATCTCCTCTGCTTTATGTCCTTACCATGGAGGCTTTGGCATCCATTATACAAGGAGACCCAGCAATATGAGGATGTGTTGTTGGAGGGATAAACCAGGTTATTTCTTTATTTGCTGATGAAGTCCTTTTATTTCTAGACAACCCTGGTGAGGCTTTACCAGCTCTGGGTAAAATACTTGAGAATTATGGCTCATTATCGGGTAATAAAATTTACTGGGACAAGAGTGAGTGGCTCCCATTAGAAGGAAAGAGGGCACCCATTATGATTGTGGGTACTACTTTTTACCCTACCAAACAAATAAAATATCTGGGGATCCTTCTTCCCAGCAATCTTTCCCAAATTATCCAGATCAATTACAGACCGCTGATACAGAAATTTAAGGAGGACTGTACTAATTGGAGAGCACTTCCCCCAACTCTTCTAGAAAGAGTTAATATGATAAAAATGTACATATTACCAAGAGCACTATCTTTTCCAATCCATCCCTATCCATCTCCCCAAGTAGTGCCTCCAAGCATCAGACAGAGCTTGTACCCAGCTGCTGTGGCAGGGCAAGAAACCTAGAATTCGGAGGGAAATCTTATGGAACCCAGAACACATGGGGGGACTGGGATTACCCAACATGCATTTATACTACTTAGCCACAAAACTGGCCCACATACAGGCCTTGCTGCAGGAGGGAGGTGATGCCCCATCCTGGAAGGGAATGGAGACCACAGGAGACACGCATCTCTATCATGGCCTACTAGTTGATTCCATTAGGAATAAGATACCTCCTAAGATTATGAATGCTTGCACTAGGGCAATCTGGAGGGCATGGTCATCCACTCATGCCCTGCTGGGGGAACCCTCACATCTCTCACTGGACATGACCCTGGGGGCGGAGTTGGCGGGGGATGATAAGTTCTCAAAACATGATGGGATAGGCCTCAAAGCCTGGAGATCTTGGGACTTATTTAAACTGGGTCAGTTTCTGGATGGGGGGGAGGTGTGCCAGTTCCCCACCTTAAAGAAGGAATTTTAAATAACTCCATGGGAAGACTCAGAGAATATTTACCCAGATGCGCTCACCCGGGGGGGTGGGGGGACTGGAAACTAATTTGTAAAAACAGTTTGAAGTGCTCTGTCAATGACCACCTAAGAATTATCCAGTACAATTTCTTTATGCAGATATAGCATACACCTAAACTGGCACACAAAATTGACCTGGGAAGCTCCCCATACTGTTACAAGTGCTCCACAAAGGAAGGCACCTTCTATCATATGGCCTGGGAATGCCCTAAAGTCCAGAACTTTTGGACAGGGGTGGTAGATATCCTTTCTAAAATCCTAAATTGCGCCTAGGCTGGATCTGGTTGAAATACTGTTGGGACTCCAAACACAAGGGACCTGAAAATCCATAAGGGGACACCGATTATGGAAACTGGGTATTGTGGTGCGGATGCAGGGATTGGCACTATAGTGGAGACTTAATCAAGTCCCAACTATAGCTGCATGGACAATATCCCTACTAAAAGTAATGAAATCGGAAAGAACACAATACCTAGTTAGGAAACAACAAGATAAATATGAAGAAATTTGGCATCCCTTGGAGCAAGCTCTCACACAGGACTGGTTCCTGGCCTTTTGAACCAAAATTAAGGATCCATTGACATTCCCCAACTTTTCTTCTAGATAACCATAGAATAAATGTTGCTAGTAGTAATAATTGAACGAGATTTCATTGTATAGACATACAAATCAGTACAGCAACAATCTGAGTAAAAACATATGCTCTTAGCTGTACTTTATTGTCATTTTAAGGTTATTGCTGCCATAGATGGATTAAGTATGGTACCTGTGATACTTGTATGTATTGGTTTCCTCCCATGACTGGAGAAGTGAAGTCAGTCTGTATGAGTCCAAATTAAATAAAACGTACAAAAACAAAAAGATCCACAACCTGAAGGACATCCTGGAGGACAAATCAGATCATTCTGAACCTTTGGTATATGATAAAAAAATGGCACAAGAGGAAACTCAGTATTTAAGCATTCAGATTCTTGTCCATTGATCCTGTCATTCTTCAGTGCTTGCACTGAAAATGTTTCATGCTGTGCTTTATACTCATCAACAGGGTTGTGGCCCAGTTTTTCATAGGTGGATGGATCATTAAGCTGCCTCTCAGGTTCTGCTATGTAGAAACTCTTATCTAGAATGACCACATTTCCTCCTTTATCAGAAGGTTTTATGATAATGTTATTTAAATCTTGTAGTTCTGATAAGGCTGACCTTTCCTCAGTTGTTAAATTGTCCCAATGATGTTTTATTTTTGAGTTCCTAATACAGCTGGCTACATCCCTTAAAACTAGCTCCTGGAAAACCTTAATTGCTTCACTGCTTGGGGTCAAGGGCATGAAGGACGATTGTTTCTTAACATTTGGCTTGATTGCTTCATTAGCAGTGGTCGCATTACTCATGGAGGTTCTAGGGGTCTGTGTATTTAAATAATTGAATTCATTCATTATCCCAGTATTAGTATCAATTACTTCTTCTGAACTTGTAGCATTGCCCAAAACATTATCTGCTGTGGACAGCAAATCCTTCAGCTCCAATTCTGTTAAATAATACAACATTGGAACAGGATGAATGGTGTCCGCAGTTTCAGGGGTTGAGCTAGAATCATTACCCAAATCACTCACAGAAAAAAACTTTCTAAGATTCAATTTGCGATAGAGCCTGAACAATTCACTGTACAACAGAAATTCATTCATATTGTTACATGGTACAAAAGAAAATCCATATGATAAGAGTGTTTCACTGAGAGTTTGTTTGGATAAATTTATAACAGTTAAGTGCTCTGAAGTTGCCACTACACCATTATTATATTCTGCCTGTGTAAGTGCACTTACATTCCTGTTGCTCCTTCCTCACTGTCCTTGTCTTCACTTTTTTCCTTTTTTGAATTAGGAATGTTATTGGTATTATTAGTTCCAGATTCAGGGCTAGAAGCTCGCACACTTCTGGAGGTTGAGGGGGAAGATGTATTTGAATATGGTTGCCAGCTTCCATTTCTCAATCTCCCTCTTGATCTTTGTGGGACAAAGCCTAAAGCTCACCAATCCTCCTTGCTGAGAATATGGCAGCCAAGAAACATACCTTGTAAGAGAGCATGTCCAATGACACAGACAAAAGCAGTTCAAAAGGCTCCTTACAAAATGCATTCAGAACCAGACTCAGATCCCATGGTGGGACAGGGGATCAGAACAGACGTTGACTCCTGCCGACAGCCCACAGAAAATGAATAATCTCACAGTTAGACCCTAGGGATGACCACAAGGAGGCTCCAAGGGATGACACCTGACTTCTCAAGGTACTCATGGCCAAACCTTTCTGCACTACTTCCTACAGGAAAACTCAAATCTGCAGAATGGTGGATTTAGAAGGCCAGATATTTCTCTCCTTGGCCCAAGCCAAAAAGGTGGTTCATATGCATGCATATGTTGCTGACTTGGAATTTTTCCTGGCAGCCATCAGGTTGTCCACCACCTTCTGAGAGAAACCTTGTTTTAGGAGTCTTCTCCTTTCAGGAGGCCACATCACTCCTGGATTTGGATGCAGAATGAGGCCCTGTGAGAGAAAGTCCCCCCACACTAGAAGGCAAAACGGTGAGCGTTGATCTAAGTTTACTAAGTCTGTGAACCACAGTCTTCTTGGCCACTCTGGAGCCATTAGAAGAATGCTTTATTTTGAGTATTTTATTTTGTGTATGACCTTGGAAAGGAGCAGTAGAGGAAGGAAGGAAGGCATAAATTCTGTCAAAATTCTACATTTGTGACAATGTGTACACTGCCTCCACCTGTGGACACTAGTAGTGGCAGAAGAACTGTTAAACTTGAGCTTTCTGACTGGAGCCAAACCGGTCAATATGAAGACAACTGAACCTGTGACACAGCAGGTCAAGCACCTCTGTACTCAGCATCAACTCCCTTGGATGGACATCTTTGTGGCTTATCCAATCAGTGTAATTGTTCAATGACCTACCAAATGAACTGCTAACTGAGAGCAAAGAGTCTCCTCTGCCCACAGCAGGAGATTGATGGCTTCTTTCATTATCTCCCTGGTCTTTGTGCCCCTAATTGTTTATGTACACCACTGAGACAGTGTTATTTGACCTTATTTTCATAGCTTTTGACTAAGCTGCACCCATCTTTGAAAATGAAGGAGAGCAAGGTGCACAGCCCTCATCTCCAGAACATTTATGTGTAGGTGCTGTTCCTGCACTGACCAAGCCACCATGAATGGAAGTGTGGTCCAGGACTGCTCCCAGTCTGACAGGCTGATTATAGATGTCAGAATCAACTCTGGTGGGATGTCCAAGAGGGACCCTTTACTCAGATTCTCCAAACTCACCCACCAACTCAGAGATTGCTGCTTGAGTGGTGAAATTGGGATTCTGGCCTGATAATCCTTTGAGATCAGATTCCAGGCTGACAGCAACTCAATCTGCAGGAGCCGCATGTGAAGGTGAACTCACAGTACTACTACTTTCACAGCATTATGAGGCCCAGAATTCACAGACGGCTGAGAGCTGAAGCTTATGATTGGCTCCTCAGCCACTGAATCTTTCTCAATGGGTCTCCTTCCTGGCTGGTGAGAGGAATACCTTCCCCTCATCCATCTTGAACACCACTCCTAGGTGTGCCAGAGTCTGTGATGGCTCGATAGAGATCTTCTCTGGATTCACCACCCAGCCATGTGACTCCAGCACCTCCAGAATCCTGGTACCTGACTTCCTTGCCAACAGCGCAGTTGGCATTTGCATGAGCAGATTGTCCAGATAGGGACAGACATGATGTCCCTCCTTTCAGAGTTGAACTACCAGGACTACAAGCACCTTTGAGAAGACCCTGGGGCTGTTGCCAGCTCAAATGGGAGCCCCCTGTGCTGGAAGTGCTGTCCCAGGACTGTGAACCTTAGGAACCTCTGATGGAGCTGTCTGATAGGGATGTGGAGATACTAGTGCTGTGCGGAATGTGAAATTCCACTGGCGAAATTAGTGCAGAATGACCATTCCACTGGTGGAATTTTGACCAGAATTTTGCTGGTTCTTCTGTGAAATTCCACCTGCTGTGAGCCGTGGAACCGCATTTTTCCACAGAAAACAATTCTGCAACTATTTCCATGGAAAATATCAAGATCAGCATTTTTTCCAAAGAAAATAATTCAGCAACCATTTTTGCAGAAAATACTGAGATCTGCAAAATAAAATTTTGTGGAAATATTGCAGAAACAATCATTCTTCTTTTTTATGTCATGGAATTCCACCATTCTGTTTCAGCAGAATTTCAGCAGAATTAAAAAAAATTCTGTGAAAATTCATTCCACTGGAATTTGACAATTCTGCACAGTCCTAGGAGATACACATCCCTCAGATCTATGGATGCTAGATAACTCCCTGGCTGAATAGCTGAGATGATTGAACATGGGGATTCCATCTTGAAGGTCATGTGGTAACAAACTTACAGGGAGGAACAGGGTGCAGGAAAACACTATTTTTAAGCGAAAAAGATGTTTCAGGACTAGAGGGCATGGGATGAAGTTGGAGGGAGGACGATTCAGAGGAAACATGAGAAAGAATTTCTTCACAGAACGGGTGGTGGACAAGTGGAACACCCTGCCAGAGGAAGTGGTGGGAGCTGAAACAATCACGGGATTTAAGAATGCATGGGATAGACATAAAGGAATTCTAGAGGTCAGGGGTAAGGGGAAATAGACTTCTAGGAAAACAAACTGAACTTACAAGCTCAAATGGGCAGACTAGGTGGGCCACAGGCCCTTATCTGCTGACACTGTCTATGTATCTATGTATCTATGTATTTAGGTGTTTCAGATCCAGAATAGGTTTAGAACCCCCGATTTCTTAGGATCTATGAAACAGATTTGAGCAGAAACCATGCCCTTGCTCACTGGTAAGCACTGGAACAATCACCCTTATTTGACTGAGATGGTCCAGGAGCTATGATACCACTTGACACTTCAATCATTCATTCAATCAATCAATCAATCAGTTTTATTTTATATGGATAGTATGTGAGCAAAAATGACAATTTTCACAAACATCCAGTTGTACAAGTAATTACAAAGATACTGTACATGAGTAACAATTTACAGTATACATAGTACTTACAGGTTGTGGTAACATCTTATAAACAGGCATGAGAGAACTACATACAAGTTTTGGTAGCATCTTATGTACAGGAACCAACTAATAGGCATGAGAGAACAAAAGAGCATAGTACAATAATAATTTGCAGGACAGAATTTACAGAAGCGTTTGAATTTATTAGTATAATCAGGATAACCAAGGAAATAAAGATAGAGGGAAAAACAGAGGATGGTGGGAGGAGAAGGTGCTGGGACATCAGTCAGTCAATCAATCAATCAATCAAAATCTTTATTTATCCAGGCGAACATCATTGAGCAGAGCTCATTTACAAGATGGACCTGGGTTGAACAAGGTCAGGGTACAATAAGATAACATATATATATATATATATATATATATATATATATATATACATGACAAAGAACCTCTGTGTGCAAACACTGAGGCAAGGGTTACCCCAAAGGGCATTTGGCTGGGAAGCCAAGTTTCAAGAAAATACAAAATCACACATGCCCACACAATGCAAAGCATCATGGGCTGCATATGCAAATCACCACAGAATGTTATGCTGGTCCAACTTTAAGCAGAATTGCATGGTGCCAAAACACGTGTCTATGTCTTCTGTTAGCACCCTTGCAAACTGTGTGAGAGGCCTTTCGGCACCATGCAATTCTGCTTAAAGTTGACCAGCATAACATTCTGTGGTGATTTGCATATGCAGCCCATGATGCTTTGCATTGTGTGGGCATGTGTGATTTTGTAGTTTATATATGTATATATATATATATATATATATAAATGGGTACAAAAAGGTCATGATAAGGTGTAAAAAAGAAAAATAACAAGGAACCATAAAAACGGAGAACCTATCTCGGGAGAACCAATTACAAATTGCAGATACACCATTAGCAGCATTACACAAGTGAATATATGATGTAAGGTCCATTTACACAATACAACAATACAAATATATACAAACTTGCCAGAGGAGATAATAAACACAGCCCATGAAGCAAACATGAGCAGTCAGCTAACAGAAGGTGGGGGTACCAGGTGGAAAGTAGGAGTACACTTGATCGGAGAAGGCCTTTGTGGGGGGTACCATAATAAGGGATATGAATAGAGAGGACTAGCGGGGGACAAAGAAGAACTGAGAAGGGAGGGGCAGGTGATGTTGACCAGAAGATGTGAGTAAATCCACCTTATAAGGGGGAACTGAAGATGAAAATGCTTGATGTGAGTCAGTGCTGAAAAGAGATGTAGAGGCACAGAACAGAGATCACAAGATGGTTGTATATATGGTTAAAAAGAGTATGATGGGTACAGCAGCTTAGTCAAAATGCTATGGGCCAGGTAAGAAGTGGAACAACTGGAACACGGCTCAGATTAGAATCATGGAAAACAGTTACACGGTTCTTTTCTGAGACAAGAGTATAAGGACTTGAAGGTAGAGATGCTGATGGGTATGCTTAATTTTAGTGTTTTTTGCAGTTTATTCCATAGGGAGGGTAGCACAAAGCTTATAGCTACCCTACCAAAGTGGGAGTTAATTTTGGGTACTTTCAATGAGATAGATGTGCAACTTCTCAGGGCGTACTTGCCTATTGAGTTTAGAGGGAGACAGTTTGTAATATATTGGGGACGTTTTTTGGAAATAGCTCTGAAGGTCCATGTAGCTGCATTTCTATTGCGCCTATACTGAGGGAAGCCCACTTCAATGCTTCATATAAGGAGCAATGATGTGTAGTATAGGGAAGACCTGTAATAAACCTTAAAGCTCTATGATAGAGAGTGTCAAGTTTTGTGAGGTAGGAGGTAGGGCATTGATTATGCAGGAAATCTGCGTAATCTATCAATGAGAGAAAAGTTGCTTGGACCAGCTGCAGTTTAGTGTCTCTAGTTAAAAAGTGAGTTATTCTGAAGAAAAGGCTGAGTCTCTGACATAATGTTTTGAGTAACTCCTTGATCTGCTCTGTATATGAGAGCCTGTGGTCCAACCATACTCTCAGGTATTTGAATTTTGAGACAAATTCCAACTTTTCACCTAGAATTATAGTAATTTGTGGCACTGGTTCCGTAGAGGCCAATTTTGCAGCATGAACAGAAGGAGAAAGAAGCATTGCTTTGGTGTTCATGGTGTTAAGTAGTAGCTTTTTATTTAAAAGCTGGTATTGCAACAGGTTGAATTCAGATTGAAGGTCACTACATGCAACTTGTGATGTTGGGCAGCTCAAGTAAAGAGCTGTATCATCTGCGAACAGATGAATGTTGGCCTTGGTTATGCTGTCTTAAGTGTTATTGATATAGATTGTAAATAATAAAGGACCTAAGATAGATCCCTGAGGAACACCTCTTAGAAGAGGTTTGAGCGTTGAGAGATCTTCTTCGGCCTTGACCTGCTGGAAGCGGTCAGAGAGGAAGTTATTGAACCACTACAAAGATAAGTCCACGCCTAATGAAGTCGGCAAAGAGAGCAGAAGATTATGATTAACAGTGTTGAATGCCTTGCCTAAGTCCAAGAACACAGCACAGATGAAGTTTCTATTATAGAGGTCTCTTAGCCAATTGTTGGTCACTTTACCGAGGGCTGTGATAGTGCTATGATTCGCTCTAAAACCTGATTGGACAGGGTTTAACAGATTAATAGATTCTACATAAAGCCTCAGTTGGTCACTTACAATTTTTTCCAGTAGTTTCAACAGAACAAGAAGAACTGAAATCAGCCTGTAATTGTTGAGATCACAGGGATTCCCCGACTTGAACAGAGGTATGATGTGCCCTGTTTTCCAGATTGAAGGAATAAATCCTTGGGTCAGGAATAGGTTAAATAAGTGGGTTAAGGCACAGCTAGCACCTGATGGGCCATCTTCAAAAAATACGGTCAAGGGTGTCCGCACCAGCACTTTTTTTTATATCCAACTTCAATAACAGGTCTTCAACCTCTTTTAATGAAGTAGGGTGCAAGGAGAATACTGAGTCAGTGACATGAGATTCAGCATCTTGAGTGCCAGCCTTGGAGTGTATCAAATTTGCAAGAGAATTGTCGAATGCTAGGCCTGCAGTAGGGAAATGGTTATTAAAGGCGTCCAGAACATCCGACCTATCACTAATAGTATTGTTTCCAGAAGAGATCTTAGCCGGTAATGACTTTCCAGGCGTGTGGCCAGACAAGTCCTTAATAGTTTTCCAAAATTTGTTGGATTCTTAGAGGCAGAGTCAAATTCAGTGTGATAATAAGTGGCTTTTGTATCTCTAACCATGTTAATGCATACATTTCTTTCCCTCTTGAACCGGCACCAGTCCACAGGGGTTCGAGTTCTGTGTGCTCTTTTTCCATAGTTTGTTCCTCTCAAACAATGCAGATTTAAGTTCCAATGTGAACCATTGACATGCTTTATTTGCTACAATTATTTCATTGAGGACATCAAAAGCCGAATATACATTTTTTGCCAGGTAGAAATCTTGCCAGCGCAGGGAGTGTTTTAGTTTGTTGATGTGTGCAAAAAGGTCAAAGTTCTGTCTAGATCTCTTAGCAGAGAACTTTGATGTAGATATTGGTTTATTAACTGATCTTACGCCAGCAATGAAGCAATGCTCACTGATATCACTGAAGAAGGTATCAGTGAGAGAAAAGATATGGTTTGTTCACTAAGATAACATCTAGCAGGGAGCTATTATCAGTTTTTTTTTTATTCAGACGCATTGGCTCATTGATGAGTTGCATTAAACCATGAGTATTGCAAAAGGATAACAGAGGTGAGGGGGCCTTGGATCACCAATCTAAGTTAAGATCCCCAAGAATAATTGCTTCTGAAGACCCTTGCCCGAGGATGTTGCTTAGGTGTGCTAACAATTGTAGACCCACAGAAGGGGGTCTATAACATCATGTAACACATAACGATCTGGTGTGCGAGATTACAACCTTAAGTGGCAGGCATTCATATGCATTTATGACTGATGATGAGTCAAGACAAGATGCTGTTAATTTATCCTCGATGTAGATGGCCACCTCTCCTCCCCTAGACTGCCTATCTGTTCTAAATAGTAAATAGTTTCAGATTTTAATCTCTCTATTAGGTGTAGCTGGTCTAAACCAGGTTTCAGAGATCACTAAGATATCTGATGAGGTGTGGAGAACCCAGGTCTGGATCATAGAGATCTTTTTTTAGTAGGCTGCATACATTGATATGGAGGAAGCTTATACCTTTGAGTATGGCTAGGTCTGAAGGCAATGTGATGGTATCTGGTGGCCCTGGAATAAGCTCAACATTGCCTGAGCAAATAAGTAGGAGAAGCAGCAATTTTCTTAGGGCAGCAATAGTTAGCTTAAGGTTTCTAGCCCTTTTACATCTGTGCAGATTATCATTCCAGGTCGGCATGCCCCCACATCTTGAACCTTTCTGATTTAGGGCAGCAGAGACTAGGACCCTGACTGTTATATGTAATGGTGGTTCAGCAGTGGGGTAAGCAGGTGCCATACACTGTGGAGGTAGTTCGGTTCAGGTTCCACCATCAGAAGGGGTGGAGTAAGCATGAGGTAAAACATAGATGGGGGAGAAAAGGGGTAGAGCAGGAGGGAGGTAAGGAGCAAGAGTTAGTTCCCCTGGAAGTAGGAGTGCAAGTGCATGTGAGTTTTGTTGTTGGAGGTGGCTCTTGAGGGACCTTTGAAAGGCAAATGTAGTTCTGCAGGCAGGGAGGTCAGGAGGGAGCTGGTTATAATGTTTTGTACCATTATAAGCAATGGAATTTTGCACAAGTGTGGTGTGGAAGAATGTTGTTCTTTGGAATTGGGGACAGAAGAAAATGCTCCTTTGAGGGAATTTTTGAAAATTCTGTTGCATAACCTAAAGCCACAATTTTCAGAACACAAGAATCTGAAGTTATCCATGTGCCGTTGTTATACCGACACCAGCAGAGCAAAACCAACCCAGCCACACAACCCGTTCAACATCCAGATTGTTGAACAGGCTGTCAGAGTGCTGTACAGATACAGCGACTACCAGTGTTGGCTGCTCTCCTCTGTAATCTGCCTCCCCTTAAGCCCAGGGGTTGGGTGGGAAAAGCCCTCTGCAAACAGTAAAGGAGTCTTGCACTGTGGCAGTCGGTTAATACTTTGTCAGGCGATGAGATTGGTATTGCAAAGTAGTGTCAATGTGAAGTCCATTGACAACTTTGCTGTCAATGAGAATTGGTGGAACCAAGTTATCTGGGCCCCTCTTGTGTAAAAATTGTGCAGACTTCCACCAAGGGAAGGGAGGCAGAGATGGGCCTGCATACCCTCACTGTGAGGTGCCCACTTTCGCCCTGGGTCTCTGATGCATCTTTGGGCACCAGCTCCTCTGTTACTATTGTTCTTGAAACTAGAACAGGCTCCTTTCCTCCTCTGTTTCCCAAACTTCTGAAAGGGATGAACCCCCCTCGATACTGCCTCTGCTGGCTGCCTCCTTGATCTTTTGTAGTTGAAGTGGCCTTTTTCTGTTGCTTTGACACTGGAAGGTGGCTCTTTATATCCTGGTTATCCTTCAAAATATCATGCAGGCCAGAAACAAACAACAAGCCTCCCTCAAAGGTTAAGTTAAACAGCTTGGTCTTTGAAGCCTGATCAGCTACCCAATGCCTAAGCCACATGTCTCACACAGGAGACACAATGTGATAGGTGGAGTGAGCTGACATGCTTAACTTTTCCACCATGGCATCCCTTAAGAAGGTGGAGGCCATGAATACCAACTGTAGAATGTTCACCCCATCCAAATATGGGGGAACAAAGCTGCCCAGGGTCATAACCCAGAAGTTTACGGCTCTGGATGCAATAAAGGAGGCATAGGATATGTGGAGGTTTGTACTGTTGGTGGCAAAGGCTCTCCTGCACAAAGCATCCAATCGCTTGTCATGTGAATCTGCTAAAACCAAGGACCCCTCAATAGGAATAGTGGTGTGTTTGATGGAATTATGAACTGCCTTGTCTGCAAGAGGAGGGGTTTTCCACTTGCTGGTATTTTCTTTCAAAAAAAGGAAAACACTGCACTTTAGGTTTATGCAGATATTTTCTTTGGTCAACACCTTCTCATTCTTGTTCAGTAATCTGACCACCGTGAATAAAGCTTGGAAAACACTTTGGAGTGGAGGAGGACAAGGACAGGACAGGGGTTGATATCTTATGCCTCAATGGATTGTACCTCATTCAGTTGTATTGTCCTACATGCTTCTGTTATCAGCTAGGATAAGGATTTGACAATAAGAAAAACTCAACCCAAAAGAGGTAAGGGAAGCTGGCCTGGTGGTGCTGAAGGCTGTTGTGCCGGATGCCACACCTCACTGTATGCCAGCAACCAGGACTCAGGATTGAGCTCAGGTTGCTGGGGGTCAGCCAGGAAGGAGAGTATACAGCATCCAGAGGACTGCTCTCCTCTCCTGGGGAGAGTGGCTGTGGATCCCCTGGCATCAGCGACTCCCAGCGAATGCTGGGGGTGCTACAACTGGGGGACACATCAGAAATGGATGGAGCAATGGTTGATGTACATGTGAAGGATGTGGGAGCATGACCCCCCTTGACAGTGTCCTTCAAATGCATGCACTGTACATTCTGGACCCACCTGTAGTGCTGTGCCTTTCCCATTTACAAACTCATGCTAATCTGGCATGGGCATGCCTTTGGGTTCTCAGCCCTAACGCTCACCCTGTTCTCATATACTCTACACATCTCAGCTTCTTTCATGGTTCAATTGGGTGAGCGTTTGGGCTGACAACCCCAAGGCACACCCCATGCCTGTATAGTGAAACACAAGAGAGGTGAAACAGTAATGTTTTTCCTGTTGCTGTCGGGTGGTGGGTAGGTGTTAGGTTGGAAACCCTAACACCACATTTCCCTACTTTGTTGTTTCAAACCTAACTAGTGCATTAATGAAGTTTTTGCAAAGAATATATAATTCCTCCAATGAGAAGGATCAGATCATGTTCTGTAACCTGATCACTTATCACCACTGTAATAGTTTGATAATTGTGCTTCAAGGCTGAAGCTATGGCTTTGTAGACATTAAGAAAATATATAGGTGTTAAAGAATTTGAAGTATGTTACAGTGTTTCTTTTATTAATTGGTGATACCTGAAGTCATCCCTTGCATCATTCTGTTTGAATTATTGTTCTGCTTTAGAAAAAGTATATAGCCTCTCCATGATTCAAATGTTAATGTACTTTGTAACTGCACAGACTGATGCCCCATTGTCCTGGAAATCCACCTTGCTCCAAAATATTACTTTGCATGTACTCGTGAGGGGATGAGACAGAGTAGTTGGTCAGAACACTAATATGGCATAGCAGTGTCCCAGCTCTGCCCCTTGTTCTGCTGCTTCTGGGTACCTGCAGTGAAGATCTGCCTTTTACAAGTGAGTGTGATCATGTGGATGACTCTGAATGATTGCACCACTGGGTGCATCAGTGGGGTAGCTCCATGAGCAGGTGAGGATAATTGCATTAATCACTACCTGCTTTAAAGAGAACAAAAACTATCTCACAAGTTACAGCTTAATCCAGAAGATAAAATTGACTAAACAGTCAAACCTGAATTAAATCATTCTGGTTAAACAAACTAGTGAGCATGAGGTTCCGAAGTGATCAGAGCAGTATGGTTCCAACATGATGGCACCACATGGTCTAGCTGCCTTGCCTGTGTTCACCTGCCTGCTTGATCCATTCAAGAAATTATTGTGCCTTGAACCCTATCACACTTTTTAAATATTTTTTCTCCATCTGTCTTAGCTGCATCCTATGCAACAGAAAATGCTAGCAGGATGAGGTAAGAAAATCTGGAAAGCACAAGACCCTTCTGGACAGGGATGCCACCTCGAGACCATGAGGCCACTTCAGGATTGCCCTCACGTATGCTGAAGATGTCTCTCATGCTGCCCATTTGCATGCCACTGTAACTGACAGCCCATACCATCCAGGAACACAGAACAAATGCTGATTGAGTTGTGAGCAAGGTGTCTAAATGTACAGGGCTTTCTTTTAAGTATTTTCTTGTGAAACATGAAAAGTGTGTGAAATTTGTGAGCAGCATGTACAGCAGAGGTAGGCAATGCTGCATTCCTGACCTTGCACAATATGGACTGGTAGTTCAGAAAAGCATACCAGCCTCGCAAGTACTGTTGCACCACTCCTGGCTGGCTTCCAACCACAAAAACAGAGCAGACAGTCCTCCTCTTCTGGCATGCCACAGTCATATGGCCACACTAGCAACCAGCTGCCAGGGACCATGATTGTTGGACTGTGACCACTGTTTCGAGCCCTGCTTCTATAGCTCCACTACTGCTGCCCACCCACTACCAGTAAGTAACCATCTGGGGAAATGCCTTTTCAGATCTTACAGGGTGTGCCCCAATGAACCGAGCAGCCATCCTGCCATCCCGGTGGTGAGTCCAGCAGGTACAAATTCATTTAAAAACAGCCAGCCAGACACATAGCAATCTCACTGTAGTTCCAGCAGAAACGGAACTCTTATCATAGCACAAAGGACCAGCTAAGCAGAAAAGAATGCTTGCAAACAGAAAGAAACAACATGAGTCAATTCAAAGGGGACTCCAATCACTTGTAATCCTTAACTCTGAACCCAGCTAATGCTGGGATCCTCTGCTGTTCCTACTTGTGCTCACATTCCAGATAGACTGCTGCAAGTCTTCAGAAATCTTTAACTGTGAGACGAGACAGGAAGCTGCATGCCACTACTCTTTTTAACCCCACACTCTCCTCCTCTAGCCAGATGGCCATGCCCCGTGTGCAGCCCCAGTGGTTCCTCCCCTAGGGGTGGTGCCTGAACATCTCTTCACCCCCATGAGCCAAAGCCTACCTGGAGGCCATGTTTCAGGGGATCAAAGAAAAGGGTTATCTTCTGCAAGGCTTTAGCAGACTGTCTATTACAGAATGACTTTTCATGCATGGGAAAAGGTGCACTCTTATTGGTTTTGAAGTGCTCCCTTGATCAGTAATTAGAACATAGAAACATTGGCTCTGTCAACAGAAAAGGATTGGTAGGCCCATCTAGTCCATCCCTTTTCCCAGCCTATTTTGATGCCTCTGACTTTATTTGGTCACTAGCATCCCTACCTCCACCCTTCCTCTACCTGATTTGCCCCAGTGCCTATCCAACACATGCTTGAAGCTCCACATAGTCTTTGCCTCACCACCTCCTTTGGAAGGCTGTTCCAATCATCCACCACCCTCTACATGAAGAAGTACAGTATTTCCTCACATCGCCTCTAAACTCCCCCTTAGCTTCAATGCATGCCCTGTGTTCTAGTACCTTCTTTCTCTGAAAGTGACACCCCACTTGCACTTTGTGTACCTTTGTGAGTTACCTGCAGGTCTCAAACATGTCTTCTGTCACTCTCCTCTCATCCAGGGAGTACATGTTGTGTTCCTGCAGCCTTTCCTTGTATAGCTTTTTGTGAAGTCCTTGTACCATTTTGCTTGCCCTCCTCTGTATTGCCTCTACCCTGTCAATGTCCTTGCAGAGGTGCAACCTCCAGAACTGGACACAGTACTCCAGGTGGGTCCTCCCCAGTGAGTGATATAGTGGCAGCACTGCCTGCCTCATCTTGTTAGAAATCTCCCTCCCAATGCACCCCAGCATCCTACTTGCCTTTCCCACTGTCACATCATACTGACCAGCTACCTTGAGGCCATCAAATATGATGGCCCCGAGATCTCTTTCTTGCTTGGTGACTGTAAGTACCACTCTACCATCTTTTATGCAGCTTCTGAGCTTCCCTGCCCCAGGTGCACAATCTTCCACTTTTTGGCATTGAAACCCTGCTGCCACACCCTATAACACTTTTCTAGTTCTCACAGATCCCTTTGCATTCTCTTCACCCTTTCCTGAGAGTCCACCTGTTGCAAATCTTTGTATCATCCACAATGAGACAGACCTTCCCCTCCAGCTCTTCAGCAATGTTACTTATGAAGAAATTGAAGAGGACCAATCCCAGCACTGATCCCTGTTGCACTGCCCTAGTCACTCTTCCATCCCTTGAGTGTCTATCTTTTACTGCCACCCTCTTCCTCCTATCCTTTAATCAGTTAGATACACAGCTTACAACTTTCCACCCTCACTCCTAGGCTTAGTTTCTTAACTAGCTTCCTGCATGGTACAGTGTTGAAAGCATTACTGAAGTCCAGATAGGCTACATCCAATGCTAACCCTTGGTCCACCTCCCTAGTAGCCCAGTCAAAGAAATCTATGAGACTTTTTGGATATGACTTCTACCTGTGAAATCATGTTGTAGCCCATTAGCCTCTTGGTACTCCATGAGTCTCTCCTTCATTAGGGTCTCCATTAATTTTCCCACCACTGACAAGACTGACTGGCCTGTAATTGCTAGCCTACTCTCATCTGTCACTTTGTGCAGAGGGACCACATTGGCCTTCCTCCAGTCCCCTAGAACTACCTCCATCTTTAATGAGGTGCTAAATAGCATTGTCAGAGGGGCTGCTAGCACTGTGCTTAGTTCTTTAGGACCCTTGGGTAAATTCCATCTGGCCCTATCACCTTATTCAACTTTAGGGCTTCCAACCCTTTCCAGACTCTCTGTCTACCGAGAATGATCCCGTGCCTACTTCCCCCTCCCCAGTGTTTGCTGCTACAAGCTGGCCCATACCCCGACTATGCTGTGAAGATCGAGCAAAAGTAATCATTTAAAATGTTACTTTCTCTTTATCTTCCTCTGCACAGTCCCCCCCACCCTTATGATGCTCACTATCCCTCCTGTATCTTCCTCTTTTCACCCATTTACCTGAAGAAAGTATTACCCCTTTTTTTTACCTGTTTAGCTATCCCGTCATCTGTCTGTGCTTTAGCTGCCCTCACCTTCCATCCTGCTTCCATTTGTTTTACTGGCTATAGCTCCCTGTCTACTTCTGTCTGGGTCTCCTTGTGCTTCATAAATGCTTTCTTCTCCTTCACTGCCTTTGCCATCTCCTTAAAGAACCATAGCAGCCTCTTCACTTCCTTCCCTTACTCACTTCCTTCAACCATCATGCTGTTGCCTTGGCTATTCCCTCCTTAATCCTTCTCAACTGAGTCTCCATGCCATCCAACAATTTCCCCTCAAGGTATTTACTAGGGCAGTTTTCCATTTCTTAAAAATCTGCCTTCCTAAACTCCAGAACTCTTGACTTACTGTAGTGTGTTTTTCTCCTGCCCAGTCTGTATGCTAAACCACACAGTACTGTGGTCACTTGTACCCAGAGGATTACCCACTGTGATTTCTGCAGTGCAGTCCCTATTTATAAATACAAGGTCAAGCACTGTTCTATCTCTAGTGGATTCTGTAACCAGTTGCCTGAGAAATGCCCCATGTAGGGAGTTGAGGATGGCTGTACTTCTTGTTGCGGCTGCAGCCAGAATGCCCCAGTCTACGTCCAGCAGATTAAAGTGCTCCAAAATCAATACTTCCCCCTTGCTTGTCATTTGCTAAAGGCTTCCACCAAAGCTCTGTCTAATTCCTCACCATGTGTTGATGGTCTGTACACCACCCCCTATTAGAATAAATGCCCCAGACTCTGTCTCTAAGCTGACCCATAATAACTCCAGCCATTCCTTATTCCCCTGCAGCCCCTGTATCTCAGTGGCCTTTATACCTTCCCTCACATATAAAACAATGTGCCCCCACCTTCCTCCCTGACCTGTCTTTCCAGAACATGGTGTAGCCTGGGATGGCCATTTCCCAGCTGTGGTTGTCAGTGTATCATGATTCCATTATGGCTACCAGATCCAGATCTACCTTCACAATGATTGCCTCAAAGTCTGGAATTTTGTTTCCTAGGCTCCTTGCACTGGCACACATCACTCTCCATTCTCTTCATCCCTTTCCCTCCCTAGCCTGTCCATCCTTCCTGCTTCCATCCCTCACCCAGTCCTGTCCTCCCCTGTTTAGGGCTACAGTGGGTGGAGCCCTGTAGACCTCTTGCTATGAGAAAAGCACTCCTGCATTCTTTGCGACCAGACAACATGCTGAGGTGTGAACACAGTCACCACCACGACTGTGAAGCTCTCCACTTGCTGTCTCTAAAGGCAGTTGCACTGCACTATTTGAAATCCTCATACTGCCCCCATCCACTACCGTGCATGCGTGTTTTTTCTGCATTTTTTCTTTTATTTGAATTATCTTTTGTCAACCCACCCAACCCTCCCTCTCAGCACCCCACGCCCCCACCCAGAAACATAAAAGTGCTACTTTCCTGAAGAGCAGTGGTCTGGAGAAGTGTGAGCTGATCCCGAGTCACTGGCACCGGACCCAACGGGCAGTAGTAAAGGCCATAATAAGGCACCATCTGCACCTGCAGCAGGAGAAACAGACCAACAGCCAAGGAGTTTATACTATCAACAGCCAAAAGAGTAGGAATAGGGTGAGAGCAGAAGTGCCCTGTGCGCCCCCCCCCCCAGTGCTGCCACTTCCTCTGCATGACTTCTGGTCTCCTAAGCCACTGACAGAGATATGAAAAATGCCCCCCCCCAACAGTGAAGAACGTGACTGTAATGGTTGTGGAGTGGCTCCTAAAGGTGAATCTTCAGCTGTCTGTGCAGCTGCATCAACTGCCTATGTCAGACTGAGGAAGTGCTGGCTCGACTCTGTTACTCATTGGAATAAGCTGGACTTTGGTCCTTTACAGTAGCAATGCAAGGATGTGCGTTTGTGCCCACACTTTACTCCCAGTGATGAACTTGACTCCTTGTTTCTGCCAGGGTCCCTACCTTCCTGGGTGCAGGGATATCTGAAATGACTAATGGATTTGCTTTACTGGGTTTCCTTTCTTGGGACCAGGGGATAGGCAGAGATTAAGACACTCCATTACCATATCAGGTGCGTACAAGGTCAACAAAGTAGTGTAAGTGCAGCTGTATCAGTCTGTACACAGAGCAACCTTGATTCCAATGGCATCCTTTTATGCCTTTCTATATCTGCCTGCCTATCCTGAGAAAGACAGGAGTGTGAGACCACAGCAGCCTGGCAAGGAAAAGGGTGACTTATAGACATAAAACCTCCATTCACAATTGGAAACTGATGAGGGAGCTGCCCTGCAATCTTCAGTGGACTGCCTCACCACAGGTGGAAGTGCAACTCCAAAAACTTGAAAGGGGGGCGCATTTGTGTTTGTCCAGAGCCTTCCCTGGTGTTGAACTTGCCTCTCACAAAGCCACTGCCTTAAACTGCTGATTTTTTTTTTATTTGATTTGGGGGGGCTTACTTGCATATCCTATGTGTTGTTATGTCTGCCACTGTGACTGTTACATGAAGGGTGTTCATTTTTTTTTGTACCTGTAAAAAAAAATTCATCTATGTCTTTTGCAGTTGTTGCACTCTCCCACACCCAGCCCTCCTACTCAGCACTCACCACACTGTGCCCCCCTTAGACGCCTACTTACCCATCTGAGGTCCAATGCCATAACCCTCTCTGGACCACAGACATGTCTGCACTCTACAATATTGGACCACAAACTGAAGAAACAGGTATACCATTCAATGTATTTCAATGGGATTTTGAACTTAGTGGCATAACATGGCTATTTTTTCATATGTTTGTCCGAGATTTTCAACATGCCTTCCATGGGACCCGACCACATGAACAATTGAACTGTCATTAGGCAGATCTGTCCCAAAATGGGATGCCATGGTCTCTGTGTGAAATCGCCTTTTGGGCAGGAGTTGAACATTTTCTCTGCCCTTTTTATGAGGTGGTGGTCATAAGAAGTCTATGTTGAAAATTTGGTGAAAAATATTAAAAAAACAACAAAGTTATGAGCCTATGTTGAATTTTGCGAATGCAGGTTCGTAACTTTAGTAATTCTCAATATTTTGACCCCAGATTTACAACATATCCATTTCTTTACAGCACCTCATAAATGTGATAGCTGTCATTTTTCAACTCTAGCACAAAACGTGTTTTTGCATTCCAGAAGTTGATTTCACAGTCCGTGCACAAAATCACCTTTCAGGCAGGATTTGAACATTTACTGAGCCCTTCTTCATAAAACAGGGTCATAACAAGGGTATGTTGAAAATCTGGTGTACAAATATTACAAAACAACAAATTTATGAGCCTACATTACATTTTGATAACACAGGCCCATAACTAGAGGTTGGGCAAGTGGCCAAAATTCACTCCGCGAAGCAATTCGTGGAGTAAGGTGGAATTCGTGAAGTAATCAGCAACGCGAAGTGGAGTAATTCGCATCATAATGAGGAATGCAAAGTCCATTGAAAACAATGACTTCACTTTACTCTGCCGTCCCCCAACCACTTCTGCACCAATTTTAATGTGAAGTACATTGAAATCAATGTACTTCACATCACTTTGCTTTGTTAGTGAGCTCCAAGGCAAATTTTTCAGTGATTCATGGGATTGCAGCTCACATGGGCTCTAGATTGTTCTGCACAGCCTCAGTTATGTATAGTGTGTGTGTGTAGTGGAAGCTGGAGACAGTTTGCTCTCAGAGCTCTGAGATTCAGACCCTCTAAAGCAGTTCAAAAAGCCTTTTTGAGCCTTTTTTTTATTTTTGCTCAAACTTTAGTACATCGATTGTAGGAAACCCTTCTGTGCTCATATCATCGAGCATTTATTGTTTGTGTGTGGATTTTGAATGTTAATTTAGAACACTCAGTCCATGTAGTGACAGACACTTGAAGTGTGCTTGGGAGAGAGGCATATCTGTGGTGGCAGGAGGTAGATTTATTTATTTTTTTAATTATTGCATTTTATTTGTTTCACCAGGAAGGAAGTTTGGATCCGAGGACCTTTTTTCAACCATGCCTGGAGAAAGGGTAACAGGGATATAGGCACAGTTATAAAAAACAAAATACCATGCATCCACTAACAATAATTACAGTATCTCAATCTTACTATATGTTATACAACACACTTTACAAGTCACAGATCACATACAATTCATTAAATAATGTTGATTTCACAATTCAATTACATCATGGCACCCCCACACACTTACAACCAAATACTCCAATCAAATGGTCCACAAGAGTTTTGCCAAAAACAAGTCTACTACTGTTAATAACCAGATTCAGGGCCAGCCTGGTGGCATTGAGGGTTGAGGCACTGGATGCCATACCTATCACAATGCCGGCGACTCGAGTTCAGGAACAGACTTGGGCCATTGGAGAGGCAGGGAAGGATTGAGCATCGAGAGGACTGCTCTCCTTCCCTGGGAGGGAGGGGGGGTCATGACCATGCCATTCTGGTGACCCCCAGTGGAGACTGGGAGTCTTATCCAGCAGTTGGGGTCCAACCAATGGGGAATCAGCTGTGGCAGCTCTCCTGTGGGCGTGTGTGGAAGCGCGCATGTACCACACTGGAAAGCATTGCACTGCCGAGCTAGTGTGGGGGGGAGTAAAGTAAGAAACACCCCCTTAGCCTATGGATAGGTGAAGGCTCCACCTGGGACCAGCCACACTCCCACCGTCAGACTCACCAGACTAGGCGCAGCCAGCACTCCAGTTTTGGCACTTCAGACTTGCATATAGAGCACCAGGGCAGGCGGCCCTGCCCCGGGGGACTCAGAGCCAAGGGAATCCAAGCTGGAGTGGCCTGGTCTGGATGTGTTTCAGACTGAGAGGTAGAACTGGTTCCTGGGGGGTAGCTGGAGAGAGTTCCACAGGAGTCCCAGTGGAGATAAATAAAGTTAGAAAAAAAAATATCCAGATTCATGTGTATTAAATCATTAATCATTTTTGGGTCATAATTTATTACAGAATGCTCTGCAATTTTTGTGTTGGCTTTATTTTCAGTTTATAGTTTTGTCAGAGACACCCTCAATGGTCTAGCTAGATTTGTGCACCGAAATGGTTTTGCTAATGCTATAGGGGTCTGGTGTGATACAACTTATAAAGTGGCACATATGCCATTTTAAAAATTCTCTGCTTTGATGGTAAGGCCCCAAAAGAATAATACAAATTACAATGATGTTCCCTTTTGCTTGAACAACCTATATCAAACCTCATGATACTGTTGAAAGTCACTGTGTATTTGTGAATTAGAGTCTCAGAAGCGTTTATTAGAAGAACACTATTATATTCTAAAACTGGCAAAAAAGCCTGGTTAGCTGCTATTTTTTTACCTGTACAATTAAACAATTTTTGTTTCTATTTAGATACTTCAATTTTTTATTGACATTTAGTGTTATTTTAAATACATGCTCTTTTAAAGTTAGCCTACTGTCTAACATGACTCCTAAATAATTAAATGTCCTAACCTGTGCTAGTATATCACCATGCTTTCCCACTATAAGCAGGGTATTATCTTCAAGTCTACATGTGAGACCAGATAGCATTGTAACTGTCTTTTCTTTTCATTTAATAACATTTTTTCTACAAATAATCTTTAAAGGTTCAAGTAAATAGGTTGCAATTTTTCTTCTAGGTCCACTCCTGTTCTGGCTTCACAATACATCACTGTATCATCGGCATATGTAATAACCAATGTCTTATTAAGGATAGTTGGTAAATCATTTATGAAGGCAGAGAACAGGAATGGACCCAGAACTGAACCTTGGGGGACACCGATTTGGACACATCTCAAGGAAGATACTACTGAACCAATCTCTACTTGCTGCTTTTTTTAAACAGATAGTGTTCAAACCAGGAGATTGCATAATCCCCTACCCCCTAGATGCTTCAGTTTAGAAATCAGAATAGGATGGTCCACCAGATTGAAGGCCTTGGTCAGGTCAATAAAAATCTCACCTGTTAGTAGATTCTTCTCCATGTTGTTATAGATGTCATTATTTAACCTGACCAACGCCGTCAATGTGCTGTACCCCCTTCTGAACCCATACTGATTGTCACTCAACAAACATTTTTTTTCTAGATAGTCAGTCAGTTGTTTCGTGACAATTTTTTCCAGCAACTCTGCTAAAGCTGGTAAAACAGATATTGATCTATAATTCGTAACCTGACACTTGTCCCCAGACTTGAGAATAAGGGAAATTATAGCTGTCTTCCAAATGTCTGGAATTTGATTCATACATAATGATAAGTTAAACAAATAAGCCACTGGTTTAGTCAAATATCTGGCAGCTATCTTTAGTAGTTTCAATGATAACTCATCTGCCCCCGAACCCTTGTTTTCATTCAATGTAGCCAACAAGTCATATACTTCATCTTGCTGTATTTTCATAAATGAAATGTTTGCTGATTTCCATCAGTAGATGATGAACTTATACAACACTTTCTATGCTTTGTGTCTAAATTCTGAAGATTTAAATTTATTTGATTCCTATATTGAGTCATGTCCGTAAAGAATTCATTGAACACATTTGCCACTTTTTGATTAGTATCCAAAGCTGTATCTCCAAAAATGACCTTATCAATCTTGCTAGCATTCCTAGGTGTATACAAATCTTTAAAGGAATCCCCACATTTTGGGGGGTTTAACAGATGTTCAAGTTGTTCTTTGTAGAAATTTTGTTTGGCTGTTTTAATCTCTAATTTACAAACGTTTCTCATGTGCCGATAAACTAAGAGAAAGGCAGTCTTTCTGTTTTGGTAATATTTTTCTTGTATAACTGTGTCAATGTACATACAGTAACATTTTCAGTAATTTTTGACATTTTGTGCTGATTGTTGTGGTGCAGCAGTGCATAATTTCAGTTTGTGTATGTGTGAGTGTGTGTGCGACACGTGCTATCAAATCAGACACATTTTATTGTGCCACACAATAATTGCAGCACTGTAAACCTGCTATCCACTGCAACTGTGCTATTTTGTTCCTACTTTGTGGCATCTTGGTAGTGGACTGTTACTGCAGTTCACTGCCCCACCCCCCAACCTGCAAAAGGTATTCTTTTCCAGATTTGGGTTTGTGACTCGTGAACACTGGTTAAGGTGGTGTTGTGCCTTTGCATCTGCATCTCTTGAGGGCACAGCACAGTCTTAATCTGTCTGTGTGTTTGCATCTCTTTAGGGCTTACTCTCCATCTGTAACTTAAGTCACAGTTGTTTATTTGACTTCCCTTCAGAGTACCATCTGGTGCATATCTCGGCATGAACATTGTACTCATTAATGTGCATTTTTAAGTCAGGTGATTATCACGAGTCACTCACTATACAAATTGTGTTCTTCATCTTCATGGTCGCAATGATTCACAATTTACAAAACTTTAAGTTTTTGCATTGTAAGTTGCATGTAATCCTGTTTTGTAGTATCTCGGCTTGACCATTGTACTCATTAATATGTGTTGTCAAGTCAGGGTGTTTGGTGGGTACAGGTCAGGGAAGTACAGCCACAGGTATTTGCATACAGTTCATTAGTCATGTCACACCAGTCACTCATCACAAGACAAATCACGTTCTTCATGAATTACAGCATTTATATATTTTCTTCAGTTCTGATGATACACTGATTGGGAACCAGAGAAAAAGAAAGTCAAGGTGGCTGTGTCTGGGTCTGTTGGTGTTAAATCCTCCCCTCCTCAAAAAAGTTGTGATGTAGTGGTTCCTGGTGATGTTCATGACCTACCGGTTCATAATGTTGTACGCTTAATAACATATGACATTATAGCTAATCCAAAACAGCACTGCCCATGACAGTGAATGGTGCAATACTATGTATACTGCTGTACGTGGTATTGCACCATTCACACAATCCCACGCAGAGGATTAGACCTCTGCTGAGAGTGGGTTCTGCCGAGCAGCTGCCATGGCTCACTGGACTGAGCCACAGCAGCAGGAACCCAGGCACTGCGTCTGGGACTGGGTTTGATTCGGTCCCAGACATTTTATTTTTTCCACATATTGTGCACTCCTGAGTTGGCCCCAGGTTGAGATTCTTTAATGGGGGGTCCATGGCAATCTGCCCCTCATAATGGGTGGTGTGGGGTGGAGCCCCACAGAAAAAGACTATGCCGCATGGCAATATCGTGCTGTATTGGCAGCGCAATTTTGCCATGCAGCATAATGTCTTGCAACATTATGGCCCTGTGCCTGTTCATGATGACCTGGGAGGGGGGCATGATAGAACATATCAAGTACCAAAAGGGAATCAGCAATGTACATGAGGGTAGCATCATCCAGAAAAAGAGATGTGCATGAGAAAGGGCCCAAAATTTGAAGACAGAGGGAGGACAGATCAGGGGCAACATCAGGAACTATTTTTTCACACACAGAGTGGTGGGTGCAAGGACAAAATAAAACTAATGATCCACGTTCTGATGGGACAGCAACAGTTGAAGCATCCACATAATTTGTACAGTAGCTGGTGCCCCTCAATTCACCCCAACTGCTGCTCAATGTTGTCAACATGGTGGTTAACAGCCTTCAACTCACTCCACATTGAGCCCAAATCAGCCTGTGTAGCAGGTAGTTGGACAGGGTTGCCACCATCACCTGCTGCAGGTTGTGGTGGTGGAGCAGCAGCTTGATCCATGGCCCTCCCCTGCTTCACACCACCATGTGCAGGTGGATGCCGTGCTGCCCCCGCTTCCCCAGCAGGGCCACCAGGTGCATTACTGTCCTGTTCTGCAACCTTGGCCTGCCACTGTACATGGTGGTGATTGTACAGGTGGGTGTGCTGACCACCTGTGCCAAGGTTCATTCCTTTGGGGCCACAGCACACCTCCACACCACACAGATTACATTTCACTACACTGCTGTCCCAGGCAGTGTAGTAGAGAACTCCTACACTAATGAGGTGCTGGGAGGACCAGGCACAGGCGGGGGGGGGGTACCCAGGTGTTGTAAGAGCCAGGGACTACTGCTGCTGCAGTGAAACTCTCTTCCAAGCATGATTCACTTCCTGCCTGCCTGAAGCATGTGACATAGACTGTAGAAGCTTTGTGATGTGTGGGGGCTGCCTGTAAATTCTCACGCCTCCTTTAAAGGTAGAGTGAGCAATGCAAACTCATTATCGCCATCATGACAAGGTTAAGTGGTGAAGTATCACTTTCAATGGCCACTTCGCTTAGCCATAAAGTAACTTGAAGTGGTCGACTCCGTGTCTACTTCACTGGCATAATTTAACTTTGCTATATCTCTACACATAACATCTTTCTCCTACTACAAGACAAAAGTAAAACTCTTTCAAGCATGAGTCACTTCCTGCCTGCCTGCCTGAAGCATGTGACCTACACTGTGTAAGCCATGTGATGTGTGTGAGCTGCCTGTGGATTCTTACTCCGCCTTAAAATGAAGTAAGGGGAGTGAGCAATGCAAAGTCATTAGTATGATGCAAAGCAGTGAAGTGAGGGGTTTAAATGGGCACTTCACGTAGCGGGATAGTAACGTGAAGTGGGCCACTTTGTGTCCACTTTGGGGGTGGAATTTTACTTCGCTGCATCTCTACTCATAAGTTTGGTAATTTTTTATATTTTTACCCCAAATTCTTCCCATGCAGCCCTATCAGCTCTTGCCAGAGTTTGTTCACTGTACCTCTGCCTACCCTTCTTAATTTGTCTCCAAGCTTTAGTTCCACTTTCTGACCTGCCTGCCCTCCTCCTTGTCCTTGCTCCCCTCTACCCCTGGGGAATTTCTCCCTCCTGGGCTTCTCTTCCCTGTTTCTCTAGTATCTGAGGAGAGCAATCTCCGCCTCCCTCAGTCTTCCTGCTTTCTCCCCTTGACTAGTTTAAATGCCTTAGCCTTTCTTCCAGGACTGCTGTTCCCTTTCAGGATGGATGGAGGCCATCCCTTTTGTACAGGACTCCATCCCCCAGGTGGGAACCCAGTCCTCCATATAGCCAAAACACTTCTCCATGCACCATGCTTTTAACTATCTGTTGAAGGACCTGGTGTAGTGTTCTCTAGCATTCCCCTGGCCATACACTGGTCACACCTCACTGAAGGCCACTGTGTATGCTACTTGCTTTGGGCCACTCCCCACTCACTAAACCTATCCTGCATTATCCCTGCACTGTCCCTTGCCAGGTCATTCATCTCTAGATGGGAAATGACATCCAGTTCCTACCCTATGCCATCTCACTTGATCTCTATGATCTGCTCGCCAGTCTTCCCTGCTATATTGCCTTAGTACCCTATCCCTCTCTTCTTCTGCCCCCACTTCTATCTCCCTCCCTTCCTTCCTTCCTTCCTTCCTTCCCCCCACCATCTTGGAGCCAACCAAGTTCCAGTCACGCAGCCTCTTTACTGGTATCCTTTGAAGGAAAGTTTGGCCCTGAGACCAGTGACTTCTGCTCTCAGCCCAGAGAAGTGGCTGAATATAGAGCAACACCTCATTCTCCAGAACATGTCTCTGAAGATTGCAGCCCCACACCCATTAGACTGCACCCCTCCCAATCTTGATGACATAATCCTCTTACCTACTTTCTTCCCTGCAATAATATACTAACCACTTAAAGGAGAGCTGCCTTGAATCTGTAAGCCTGTGTTTTCTGTAGAAGCTGTGTTTGGTTCACATTCTGTTTTTTTTTTCATCTGTATTTGGCTTTTAGAAGATTCACTGGTTATTTGTGCTTTATACTCTGGTGGGAAGTACCATTTCAGAACTGTGTGATGTACTTTATGTCATTGTTACAGAACTTACATTATTTTCACAATGCATTCATGTTCTGTTCTGGAACTCTGAGGCCCAAAGGGGACACATTACATCATATAGTTCTAAAATGGCATTTACCAGCAGTGTATACATCAGAAACATTCACCGTGTTTACTAAAAGGTCAGTAAAGTTGGAACAATGTCAGAAATTGATTAAATATATGAAAAAAGCATCTACTGGGAAACATGACTTACAGTTTCAGTGCAGTTCTCTGCTAATGCATCACTGACTAGTGATCAAAAGTTCAAATTTTGGGCAGGATTTTCATCATCCTGCATATCTCACATGAGCCTGGTGTGATGTTGCATTTTGGAAATCCTGCCTGCACCTGATTTTCAATGCATGCTGGATTCAGTATGTGTGTCACTAAATTTTAGATAGTCTGCCACTGATGTAAACATTATGCCATGATAC
This sequence comes from Neoceratodus forsteri, assembly GCA_016271365.2. NCBI lineage: Eukaryota > Metazoa > Chordata > Ceratodontiformes > Ceratodontidae > Neoceratodus > Neoceratodus forsteri. The sequence continues at coordinate 469,311,256 of CM028129.1, forward strand.
AGGAGTGCTCTACTGTGGAACTAATACATGTTGGGGTAGGTTGGCATGAGGCCACAGGCTGAGTGCCCACAACCATCCAACCATGCATCAATTCCACAGTAGAACACTCCTCTGAAGTGGCTTAATGCACTTGTAATATGGCAAGTGCAAGGTGAATATTGTTTAGATAGGGTTTAAGTTAAATTAAAATAAAGATGAGCTAAAACACTCATTGTGGTTTAGAAAACATCCTTTGCATGTGTCCCTATGAAATGCTGTATCTATCTATCTGGAAACTTGCGCATGCACATTCTACACTTCACATACATTTATGTTGTGCCTCAGACTGTGAAACATGCATGTATCTTATATTCAGTAAAAAAACACAGATAAACGTAAAAAATGGCTATTTGTACTGAACAGTTTCAATGTTTTGCACTCCATTGCTTGCTCACATTTATGGTATTCTGGTTCATTCATAACCGTACTGCATTATGGTCACTGTGCTTTAATTTGCTTACAGCGACACAAAACTAGACATGCAGATTTTGTATACCTTTTCAATGCAGACAATGTATAATAGTGTGAAAACCAAAGTGATACACACTGGCAGCACATTTGAACTGTGTGGGTGTCTGGTGATGGATGAGGTGAGCGGAGCAAGTATGGAGATTGTCACATGTCCAACTCCAACATAGTTTTCAAGTCACCCAATTGTACTGCAAGGTAAGATTGCAGACAACATTAGAGAGGGACACACTACTGGTGATGACACTGACTGCATGATTTTATGAGTTCCATTGGGTGGATGAGGACTGTAAAAAGCTGTTTGGGGTCTGTCAGTCACATGGAGAAAGAGACACAGAGATCGATTATTACAGTGTGACTGTGTGTCTCTCTCTCTCTATTGTCTTTCTCTGTCTCTTTCTTGAGATCACCCTGCAGTGCTCAAATCAGTGTAAGGGGTCTGTCTGTGGAAATAAATACAAGCATTCTCCCGATCATTACCATGCATAACAATGGAATTAATGCACTACTTTTTTCTACTTTTCAACCAATGGAAAACTGCATTTCTAATCTTTCATTTCTGCCATGTTACAAATTAGCTTTGTGCATCCAGATTTTAATTCATGGTACTGAAACAGTGGTTTTGTAGTCACAATTCAGTAGCTATGGAGCTTTGATTATAGCTGTGAATAATCTGTGCTAGTCTCTGGTATTGTATATTGGGGCTGGAAGCACTGAGAATTTATCCATGAGATGTGTCCTTTCTGCTTCTTCACGAAAAATGGCCCACAATATGGACAGGTCTTCCTTTCTCCAGTATTTCTTTAGTTACTTCCTCAAATGATCAAATTAAGTTGGTTTAGCACAGTTTCTCTTTACTGAATCCCCTTTATCAGGACACTGTCAAGCTGCATTTATTTAATGATGGTAAACAGTCCTTTCTGTGTCATTTCCCATTGCCAAAATCCTATCTAGTGCTGTACTTATCCATGCAGCTTCTGTTTTGTTTTGCTTGGATAGTATAGGTAGGCATCATTTAGGTTGTCTGATCCACAAAAAAGTAAACCCTGGTCAAGGGTACTCACTAGAGATGCTCAGAAAATCCATTATCTTTCCCCACACCCCAGCTAAAGCCAATCGAAGAACTATGTTTCCTATTGTCAGAGAAAGACATTGTGATGTCTAGGTCATTTTGTAATGCTCTTGTACAGATCACTGGTCAGACCCATCTTGGGTATACTGTACAGCTCTGGTCCCTGTTTCTTTTTTATTTTATTAATGTATTTTTAATTATTTATTTATTTATTTCCATTTTACAAGGGAAGGCAGACTAGATCAAATGGGTCTGTTTTCAGCCACATCTGGGAGAAAGGGTACAACACAGGGAGCATCACAATACATACAAGAATTACAAAATAAGTACAAAATCAATAAAATCATCAAGACAAATAATTATGTACAATAGTATCTACATGTGCCAGACTGAACTTTGTATTCAAAGAAAATCAGATGTAATCTACTGCAAATTAACTGGCCCTTACACAGCACCATGTAAAAGATGCCTGCAAACTGTTAGCCAAGTTTTGTTTTAAAATAGAATACTTTACTGATATTTGTAAGGGAAAGATCTGTACAAAATTGAGAAGGTGCAGGGGAGCATGACCAAGGCAGTGTAAGGTTTGAAAAACATAGGCTATGGAAACTGACTGGCAGAACTGTGTCTGTTGTCAACAGAAAAGAGGAGACTAGGGGTTGACTTGATTACCGTAATCAAATATCTGAAAGGGATAAAACTATCAGACCCAATGTAGGTATTCACAGTGTACAAGGATGGAAGGAAAAAGGGACACTCAATGTCACTGAATGGTCGCAGATTCAAGGGAAATATTTAAAAGATGTACTTCACAGAGCGAGTGGTGAACGCTTGGAACAGACTTCCAACTGATGCCAGCCAACACTGATTCTACCCTAAAAGCCTAAACTAGGTAATCCAAACAAAAAAAGTAATACCTGGATGTGGAGCAAAGCAAAAGTGCAAAAAATCTCGAACACTTACAACTATCTAGATATGTTCCTTGAAGAACAGGCATCTGTCAATGCTGAACATGTTTGCTTGCATATTGTACTGTTACAAGTTATAACAACAGTAAATTGAGGCTATGGAAAGACCTTTCTTACTTCTAAACCCATTGTCTCATGAACTTGGGTTCCACCAGGCTAAGGGGTATAGAGTTGAAAACAATGGTCAACAGAATAAAGAATATCTTTATAAGTTCACTGTTTCTTCATGACTTCATTGTTACATTTTGTTTTTACATTCTGAGCCCAATTTTTCAACAAAGTCTAATTATAACCCCACCTTATGATCCATACATGTGGAATCCTGTCAGAAATGTGCTTTTGTGGAGCAACTGCAACATGTTTCAGAGGGTATTTTAAAAATGACACCTGTTATATTCATGAAGAAAAATAAAATTTTGAGAAAACATTGGAAAAAGCCCACGCTTTTTTATAATTTAGTTGATTTTTGACATTGACCCAAATTTTCAGCATAGTTATGTTATAACTCTACCATGTGATCATAGAAACATAGAATCTGATGGCAGATAAGAACGGCTTAGCCCACCTAGTCTGCCCATTTCCCTACCTAATGGATAAGCTGCAGATCCTAGTTAACCAACAGTCTACTTTCTTCTACCCTCCACTAGAATTGCTTTATGTCTGTCCCATGCATTCTTGAAGTCCCCAACTGTTTTTGACTCTATGACCTCCTCAGGAAGGCTGTTCCATGCATCTACAACCATCTCTGTGAAGAAATATTTCCTCACATTACCTCTGAGCTGTCCCTCCTCTATCTTCAAATGGTACCCCCTTGTTCTTGCACATCTCTTTTTCTGAAAGATACTACCCTCTTGGACTTTGTTGATTCCCTTGAGGTATTTTAAAGTTTCTGTTATGCCCCCACTCTCCCTCCTTTCCTCAAGGCTATATATTCTAAGCTCCTTTAGTCTTTCTTCATATGTCTTCTGGTGCAGACCCTGCACCATTTTGGTTGCCCTCCTCTGGACAGCCTCCATCCTGTCTGTCTTTGCAGAGATGAGGTCTCCAGAACTGTACACAGTACTCCAGATCTGGTCTTACCAACTGTCTGTACAGAGGGACAACAACTTCCTATTTTCTACTGGTGATGCCTCTCCCTATTCAACCCAGTATCCCCCCATCCCTCCTTACTGTCTTCTCACATTGCTTGCCCACCTTTAGGTCATCTGATATGATTATCCCCAGGTCCCTTTCCATTTTTGTTGTTGTCAGTACAGGTATCTCACCTCCCCATTGCATACTCTTCCCCTGGGTTTTTGTTTCCCAGGTGCATTACTTTGCACTTCTTTGCATTGAAACTAAGCTGCCATACATTTGACCATTCCTCCAACCTTGCCAAGTCCTTTTTCATCCTTTCCACCCCACCTTGTGTATCAACCCTGTTGCAAATCTTTGTGTCATCTGCAAAGAGACATACTTTTCCTTCCAGTCCCTCCGCAATGTCACTTATATAGACATTAAAAAGGACCAGCCACCGTAATGAACCCTGTGGTACCCCACTAGTAAGCCCCCTTTCTTCACTGTGGACTCCATTTACTATTACCCTCTCTGTCTTGTTGTCCAGCCAGTGTTTTACCAAGGCTACCACCCTGGGGCCCACTCCCAGGCTGGCTAATTTGTTTATTAATCTTTTATGCTGGATTGTGTCAAATGCCTTGTTAAAATCTAGGTAGACCATGTCCACAGCCCCTCACTGGTCTACTACTTTGGTCACCCAGTCAAAGAAATCAATTAGATTTGTCTGACATGACCTTCCCGCTGTGAATCCATGCTGCCTTGGGTCCAGTGCCCACCTGGCCTCTAGGTACTCAACAGTTCTTTCCTTCAGAAGTGATTCCATCATTTTCCCTACCACTGAGGCCAAACTGACAGGTCTGTTGTTTCCTGTCTCTGTCTGGCTCCCACTTTTGTGAAGGGGAATCACATATGCCCTCCTCCAGTCCTCAGGTACCACACCATCCTCCCATGATTTATTAAAAAGGGTAGTCAGTGGTTTTACTAGTTTTTCCCTTAGTTCTTTTAGAATTCTGGGGTGAATCCCATCAGGACCCATTGCTTTATCTACTTTCAGCTTTAGGAGTTATTTCAGAACCCTTTCTTCTGTGAAAGGACTAATATCAACCCCCTATCCAGAGTGCTTCTATTGACTGGATTCGGTATTTCCCCCTGCTCTTCCATTGTGAATACTGAGCAGAAGCATTTGTTTAGTATCCCTGCTTTTTCAGTGTTGCTCTCTGCCCAACCACCCTCCTCTTTATTCAACCTCAGTATCCCTGCCTTAGTCTTTTTTTACTCCCTAATGTACCTATAAAAGGTTTTATCCTCCTTCTTAACTGAGTTGGCTATCCTTTCCTCAGTTTGGGCCTTTGCTATTCTGACTGCCTTCCCTGCTTCCTTCTGCTTTAACTGGTACAGTTCTCTGTCCTGCTCCTTATGTGTTTCTTTATGCTTCCTGAATGCTACATTTTTCTCCCTAACTTTACCCACCACTTCTTTTGAGAACCATAGTGATTTTCTCTTTCATTTTGATTTGTTTATTTGCTTCACACAAAGGCTTGTTGCCTCTGTGATGGCAGTTTTGATGTTTCCCCATTGTTGCTCCACCCACCTTTGTGCCTGTTTGCTAGTGCTTTTCTGAGGCACTCTCCCATTTTGACAAAATCAGCCCTTCTGAAGTCCAGTACCTTCACTTTTGAATGGCTTGACTCTACAGCTAAGTTTATTGTGAACCACACTGTTTGGTGATCACTTGTTCCCAGATGGCTACCCACTTCTAGATCTGAGCTCCTCTCTCTGTCCCCATTTGAGAGTACTGGGTCTAAGATTGCTCCCTTCTCAGTGGGTTCCAAAACTAGCTATCTGAGGCATGCCCCTGCAGGGCATCAAGAATGGCCCTGCTCTTGGAAGTGGCTGCAGAAAAGGTGCTCTAGTTAACATCTGGCATTTTCAGGTCCCCCATCAGCAATATCTCCCATTTCTCTGCCATCCTAAAGATGCCTTCTATCATTTCCTTGTCCATTTCCCCACTAAGACGGGGGTCTGTATACAACCCCTGTGCAGATTGTGGTGTCATTTCCAGTCTCCAGGATGACCCACAGTGCCTCCTCTCCTCCCTGTTTACCCTTTAGTTCTGTTGCTTTGATCCCTTCCCTTACATAGAGAGCTATTCCTCCTCCTCTTCTACCCTCTCTGTCCCTCCTGTAGATTGTGTACCCTGGTATGTTGACATCCCAGTCATGGTTCTCTGTGTACCATGTTTCTGCGACTGCCACAATATCCAGGCATCCATCTTCCATCAAGACCACATTTCAGGGAGCTTTTTTCCTAGACTACAGGCATTGGTAATCATTACCCTCCATTTTTTATGGCCTTATTTCTTTTTGCCCCATCCCTGCCCTTACTGCCTTTGTCTTTTTCTCCATTTACCTCTGCCCTTCTCCCTATCAACTGCTCTATTTTGCTGTTTACCTCACTAACTACCCTGACTTTTGGGGGGTGGCTAGGATTTCCCATCTTCTTTTCAGTGTCTCCCTTCTTGACTAGTTTAAATGCTTGCCAATGAAGCATTTAAACCTGTCACCTAGGATCCTGGTTCCCCTCTTGGACAGAAGCAGACCATTGCACCAGTATAGGCCTGCATCCCTCCAGGTGGAGTCTGTGAAGGAATTTTTATATATCCTAAAGCTATATTTGCTATTATATGCCTTGAAGCTATGCTTGCTTTGTAAGCCATGCTGTAACAAAGTCATAATGAATGTAGTAGAAATTTCTGAGTTCATGCTGTTTTCTACAGGGTTATACAATGTTATTGAAGTTACTTGAGGTACATTTGTAGAAACAGAAAGCAAGATAAAACTGGGCAGAACTGGTTGTACCAGCCTGAATAACAGGCTCGGACAAAGTATAAGATAACAACATGCTTGGGCAAAATATAAGATAACAGCATGTTGAGGCATTGAAGGCAAGCTGTACGTTGCTATGGTGTGAGTGAAACTCATTGTTTCACCCAGGTCAGATTGACCCAGGCATATGTATCAAGAAGTATTGTGAAAGAAATGGAATAAGCAGTGGAAAAGTACCCCATACATTGGTATCAACTTGTTTTTATGTTACATTGGTATCAACTTGTTATTCTGTTTTATGATTGGCTTATACTGAAATGTTGGTATTTTTCAAGATAAGAAGTGCAGAATCTAGCTTATAAAAAGCTGCTGTAAATTGTAATCAGGAAGCTTTCTCCTTTGCAGAATTCCCGCATGCATGTGAAAGATTTGATCAAATAAAGCGACGTTAAGACAAAACCCAGTGGTGTGGTTTTTGCCCCATGATGACGGGAGCGGTTGCTCAAGTAATACTTACAGTGAGAGAATTTGCGATCACAGTTTTGGCATAGTCGGCAGGATGAGTTCTTCGGTCGTGTCACCTCATGATCGGGTTGCTTCCTTGGACAAAAAGAAGGACATTTTGTGGAACCCCATCAGGACGTGCGCCTATAGGGCCGCGACACTCATCATCACTGTAAGTACAAGTATACCTTGAGCGAGTGTGCACTATAAAGGACAGGCCTAGATAGAATGGAAACAAGGAACAAAAGATAACCTAGGTCCAGAGTTAGTATTATCTGGACCAGCAAAATGTATGGTTGATAAGTTTGGCCAGGATTCGGTCTCTGAACTAGGACAATGGCATAAGTTGACCAGGGAAATATTTCCCCTTATAGGTACTTTTAGTATAGATGTACTAAAGAAAGCAAGAATAGCATTGAAAAAAAAAGAAAAGAGCAAACAAAAAGGGTGCAAGGTAGACTGGTCAGGGTTTAGAATATGGGAAAGAGAGGCAAAAAGGCGACATGAAAATCAAGTGAGAGGGTTAATGGTAAAACAAGAAGGGGAAGATACTGAACACCGTAGGAGGGTGTTTCATCATCACAATACCCCACCACCATATCGGCCCCCTCCCCCAACTGTTCCGCTGGTCCCACAGGGAAGGGTGGTGCCAAATGCACCACCAGAACAGGTTGCCCCAGCTGTGCCTGCTGCCCTACCTGCTCAACAAGCACTGATAGTCCAACCGGGCCAAGCAGTATAGTCGAATGAGGAGGTAGGGAGTGAAGAGGGGGAAGAGGACCTGGTTAAAGCAGTGGAATCTATGTCACTGGAAGGGAAGGTATATGGCAAGGGAAATGGGAAGCCTTGGGTATTTAGGCAAACTGATGCAAGGACTAAGGGCCCAAAACACGCAGGGGGAAGAAAGAAACTAACACAGCAGTTGCCTTTAATACATTATCCCAACCCACACCCCGAGGCAGAAAGACTGTCTACTGATGACCAGACTGCAGTCCCTAAATACATTGAAGTGGACCGCCCATGGAATCCTGAGGAGTTGAGAGAGGCCCTAAAAAATGTACCAACGCCTCAAAATAACTTAAAAAAATATATAAAGCAGTTAACAAACTTAATAAAAATGTATGAACTGTCTACGACTGAGGTTGGAGAGTGTCTTAGACGGACATTAAAGGGCAGGTGGGAGGAAGTAAAAGAGGCCTGGGACCCAGAGAAGTCAAGGGACCAAATTATTCCACAATTTAACGCAGTGTGCATAAAACTATGGGAAAAATACAAAAATGTGACAGACTGGTCTCGCATCTGGAATACGAGACAAAAAGATGAGGAATCAGTACGCGATTACAAGGAACGATTGGAGGGGGTCTTTAGGCAATTTTCCGGTATTGGGCCAAATAATCCCGTATGCCAGCGTCAGTTGGGTATGGCTTTTTGCACCGGACTGAGTGAGACAATTAGATTGGGAGTTACCACAGTGTGCATTGGATGGGAGACAAAGAAAATGGCTGACCTAGTGCCGATGCTGAACATACTGAGAGACAGCAAGGAGATACAAAGAAAAGAAGAAAAGCTGGAAAAGGCTCAGCTAATGTACTTTGAGAGAGACAGTAAGCAGCCCCAACGGGAGGTGGAAATGGCAACAAAAGAAGACAGAGAGGACAAAATAATGGAGGTTATCCACAGGAAGGAGGGGGAAAAGGGCAACCATCGGAAGGATCGGCAGGACAAAGACCCGGACCGGGAGGTGGTATCAACTGCTTTGCTTGTGGAGAACAGGGACACATAGCAAGAAATTGTGTAAAAGCAAATCAGTGGCAGTGTAATCAAGATTCCAATGCCCTCTTGCCTCCGCCACCACCCCCTCCTGCTCCACAACAGTGGCAGCCAAATCAGCAGCAAGGATGGGGTGGAAATCCTCGGGATCCTCAGTTCTGGACTAATAATGTTGGCTTTGCCAATGACAGCTGAAGGTTAGTGGAACACTCCCCCTTCCCCTTTTCACAAATGCTATGTGCTTCAACAACGCCAAAAGGTAGTCCAGTAATAGACGTAATAATCATAAACACAAAGTTGACCTTCTTAATAGACACAGGTGCCTCAATGTCAGTAATTCAAAGAAGCAAGTTAAATTCACCCTTATCCAGTCAAATGGTGACAACAATAGGGGCATCAGGAGTACCACAAAGAGAGCAACTGACAATCTCATTACCAGTTCGGTGTGGAAAAATGAAATTACAACATACTTTCCTCAGTAGCATGACCTGTCCTTTAAATTTATTGGAAAGGAATCTCCTGTCAAAGGTAAATGCACACATTACTTGTACCCCAGAGGGGGTTAATATAGAAGTGCCGGGGGTGGATTTGTATCCATGTTTGGCAGAAAGAACAGGGGATTGGCTGTATAGTTGGGAATTAACAGAACCAAAGGAGGTGGGTTGGCTACAAGAATGGGCGGAAGTAGTAACACATGGCCAGTTGCAGTTACAGACAAATTTGCATTGTACAACACATTATGCAGTGGGAGGTTGGGACCTAAAGAGTGCAAAGAGTGGGGAAAACAGCCAGTAGAACAGGCCATCTGGGTGTCAAAAATATATGTGGCAAAGAATTGTTGTGCAGCCTCAGTGAGGCTAAATGCAGAGCAATTAAAAGTATTCCAAGAGCCAGGGTCATACCCGCACATTTCCATGGCAAGAGAACCCCCCCTTGAGTGGAAGGAATTGGGGCCATGGGTAGCAAAAATGGTACAGTTGTGTGATTGGAAACGTGTAGGAAGCAAGCTAATATCAAGGGCTGGAAACTGTGAAAAATACATAATTAACAAAAAGGTTAAGGTACGAGTGAATGAAAGAAAAGTGAATGTGCGAAAGGTTTGTGAAGAAATAGGCATGCAGGAGAGTGTAAGTTGAATAAATGAGTTACCAGCAAAGCTATGGGCAAAATCAAAGTATAATGTGGAATTACTAAAAAATGCACAACCCCTTATGGTCAAGCCAAAGTCCTCTTACAGACCGAATAGGCATCAATATCCGCTGGGTAAAGAGACGGAGGAGGGAATAGCCCCAGTGCATGCAGCATTAGTGGAAAGGGGAGTAATCATCCCCTGCCCATATGCAACGGTAAATACACCAATTTTACCAGTGAGAAAGCCAAATGGAAGTTATCGCTTTGTTCAGGACCCGAGAGCGGTAAATGAAGCAGTACATGTAGTACCCCGGTAGTGCCAAACCCAATTACTGTATTGTCATCCATTCCACATAACAGCTGTTATTTCACAGTCATTAATTTAGCAAATGCATTTTATAGTATCCCCGTAGAACCAAGTAGCCAGGAATGGTTTGCATTCACCTACAAAAGGGAAAAGTGGACCTGGACTCGCATGCCCCAAGGCTATGCTGAGTCTCCAGCAGTATTCTCAGCTCAAATGAGAGAGAATCTATCCACTTTTGTGGCCCCATCGGGCAGTACCCTAATACAGTATGTGAATGATTTATTGCTTGCTAGCCCCAGTAAGGAAGCAAATGAACAGAATACAAAAGCTTTATTACTTTTCTTGGCTGAGAATGGGCATAAAGTGTCTCAAAAAAAATTGCAATTGTGTAGAAAGCAAGTAAAATATTTGGGTCATGTGTTGTCTGGCAGTGGTAGAAAGCTAGACCCTGAGAGAATTAAGAACATAACAGCTTGCCCATGATTACCAAGCAGCAAATAATGTTTTTGGGTATGGTGGGCTATTGTAGAGCCTAAATCGTGGATTATGCTATGTTGGCACAACCCTCCATGAAGCATATTTGGCAAAAATGCAATGACTGAGGAGATCAGGTGGACACCTGATCTAGAGATCTGTTTTGCGAAACTAAAAAATAGTATTGGTTACAAGTCCTTGTTTGGGACTACCAAATTATGAGAAGGGTTTTAATCTGTTTGTGAATTGTAAAGGAGGTTACATGTCAGCTGTATTGACACAGGAACATGGAGGGGGACAGAGGCCCATAGCATATTACTCGAAGCGTTTGGACTCAGTGGTATGTGGGATGGTGTCTTGCTTGCAGTCGGTGGCAGCGGCTACTAAAGCGGTGTTGGCATGCTTGAATCTGGTAGGATTCTGTGCTTTGACAGTGCATGTGCCTCATTCTGTGCATTCTATTCTGCTACAAGCTCGCGCAGCTCATTTAACACCTGCACAATTGCTTCAGTATCAAAATGTGTTACTAACCATGTCTAACGTAACTTTGAAAAAGTGCACCACTTTAAACTCAGCGACGTTGCTCCCCACCTCGGAGGAGGGGGAGGAGCACGACTGTGGGCAAGTAATTAATTTAGACTATAAGCCTCAACCAGATATCACTGACGTACCCATACAAAACGCAGACTTAGAATTATTTGTTGACGGCTCGGCACAAAGAGACAAAAAAGGATCCCCCTTGGTAGGTTATGCAGTGTGTACTCAAAACTATGTCGTGGAAGGAGCAAAGTTACCCCCACGAACATCAGCCCAAGCTGCTAAACTCATAGCTCTAACAAGAGCTTGTATAATAGCCGAGGGTAAAACAGTTAACGTATACACAGATAGTCAATATGCATTTGGGGTAGCTCATGATTTTGGCACCCTATGAAAACACAGAGGGTTTTTAACAGCAGCTGAAAAACCTATTGAGCATGCAAATTTGGTAAAAAATCTTTTGTTAGCAATCCAAAAGCCAAAAAAGTTAGCATTTGTAAAATGTCAAGCCCATACTTCTAACCAAGATTTTGTTTCTGCAGGAAATGCGAGGGCTGACGCAGCTGCAAAGGAAGCAGCTCTTTCTGGGAGTGTTCCAAAATTTCAAATGTCTTTGACTGTAACTAACCAACTTGATTTATTCTCAGTAAAGAATGTTGCAACTTTACAACAGTCAGCCAGTGCAAAAGAGAAACGTAACTGGCAAATAAACTGTAAATTTAATGCTAGCACTAAGGTGTGGACAAACCCCGATGGCAGGCTCTACCTGCTCTCGGCAGTATTTCCCTTTTTGGCAAAATTGGCCCATGGGGCCAATCATGTTTCAAAAAGTGGAGTAGTCAATCTTGTAAATAAACATTGGTATGTTGTTGGCTTTACCGTATATGCTGAAGATTTGTGTAAAAAGTGTGTAATATGTATGCAAAATAATGTTGGCAGAGGACTCCAAGTAACCCCCTCTGCCCATCCTTTTCCTACAGGACCTTTTAAACATTTAATAATGAATTTTATTAAGCTAAACCCGTGTGAGGGGTATAAATATTGCTTAGTGATTATAAATATGTTTTCAAAGTGGGTAGAGGCGTTCCCAGTACAAAAAACCATGGCCTGTACAGTAGCAAAGGCCCTAATTAGAAAAATCATACCAAGGTGGGGAATTCCCACCTGACTCTCCAGCAATAATGGCTCGCATTTTGCAAATGAAGTCATCAAAACCTTGTGTGAGGCACTGCAAGTGAATTTACGAACGCACTGTGCATACCACCCACAATCGGGAGGGGCAGTAGAAAGGACAAATCAGACATTAAAGCTAAAATTGACCAAAATTATGGCAAATACTGGCCTTAGTTGGGTAAAGGCACTACCAATAGCCCTAATGAGTATGAGGGGAAGAGCTTGCCCCATGGGTTTATCACCTCATGAAATTTTGATGAAAAGGCCCCTCAAAATGACAAATGTCCCCTTCCCACAAAACCGAATAACATTGCATGGTTTAAATAATAAAATGATTGCCTACTGTTTATCTCTTAATGCTGTTTTAAAATCTCTCTATCCTAGGGTAAAAGCTGTACTTCCAGTTCTCTTGGAGGGACCCCTGCATAGGATACAGCCAGGAGCCTTCGTGGTTATTAAAGACTTCCAAAAAAAAAAGTGGTGCGCCCCGAGGTGACGAGGACCGTTTCAAGTGCTCCTGACTACCGCCACTGCCATAAAAATCGTGGAGAGAGAAAAACGTGAATTCACGCATCTCATTGTCGCTTGGTGACAGCCTCTACAGTCAATACCATTGCACAGTGAACTGAGCAACCATAAAACTTGTTATCGTTCTGTTTTCATTTGGACTATCGCTGCTATTTTTGCTATGGGGCTCTAAATACGAAGGGGGCAACTGCTCCCGCCCAGCACAGAGCCATTGCACATTACAAACACTTGGTGGACTTTAATAATAAACTAACATGCTAATAATGCTAATGTCTCTAATTGCTATGTATGCACTAGCTCTCCTTTCTCTGGTGCCGTAGGGCTCCACCTAAAACCCAGGCCTGTAAATAGCACTGAGGCCAGCAAAATTCTCAGTGCCATCAGGGGAAGAAACATCACTAATGCCCCAAATTATGCTACAAACAAAATAAAAAACCTAACTGTGTTTCGGGGGCACAATTTTACTGCATGGTACAGCCCACCAAATAATACAAATGTGTCAACCCGCTGTATCTAGACGTTAGACAGCAAATATATCAGCCAGGCTCTGGTCAAGGTAATAAGCAATTAACCGTGAGTTTAGCGCCACTGAATGGTCCACGTGCTAACATTGTAGGCACTACAACAGCACCACCAAGTCCGAGTCCACCATAACCAACTGCTCTCAAGCAGATGCCCACACAGTACATCCTAATTTCACTACCGTGGGCAGTCTGTCAAGTCTATACTGGGTATGCGGAAATTGGGCTTATCTTTTTCTACCTATGGGGTGGACGGGCTGCTGCTATCTAGCCACACTCCACCCTGCGGCCCATGTATATAAGTACAATGCATCTGCTATACATCAGCGTGTAAGCTATATAAATCAAGTTCAAAAAAGGGAGGTGCCGGATGCAAATAAACGTGTCCCAGTGGAAAAAAAATTGGGGGCAAAAATCTTCCCATGGTGGGGTGTTGTTCAAACATGCATTACATTGACCAGTTAAGCTATGAGTTGAAAACGTTAATTAATAATACCTTAAAATCAACTGCTTTGCTGACAGCTAAAATTAAAGCCCTTAAAATCGTAGCTTTGCAAAATAGAGCCACACTTAATTATGTATTAGCCTCGCAACGGGGGGTGTGCGCCATTATAGGGGAGAAATGCTGCACCTATATACCTAATAACTCCCAGGAACTAGAGCAAGTGATTGAGAAAATAAAAACGCTACAGCAGTGCGTTCTTAGTGAGCATGCACCTATATCACAGGGCTGGGACCCCTGGTCATAGTTCTTAAGCATATTTGGTGACTGGGGCACTACCCTCCTCCACTGGGTGGCAGTAATTGTGGTGGTAATACTGGCATTATGGCTCCTGACTGTGTTGCTCAAATTTCTCTTGCGACGACTGTGTAGCACCTTGTCACCACATGCCATCACCCAGCTGCACCCCTTATTACACCCCAAGGACCAAGACCCTAGTGAATTAGTCGGGGTGCTCCCATTCTATAATGTACCAAATGTGACTAAAATGTAATAGTTCACAAGTTGATACAAAGTATCAAAAGGGGGGAGAGTGTGAGGGAATTTTTATATATCCTAAAGCTATATTTGCTATTATATGCCTTGAAGCTATGCTTGCTTTGTAAGCCATGCTGTAACAAAGTCATAATGAATGTAGTAGAAATTTCTGAGTTCATGCTGTTTTCTACAGGGTTATAGAATGTTATTGAAGTCACTTGAGGTACATTTGTAGAAACAGAAACCAAGATAAAACTGGGCAGAACTGGTTGTACTAGCCTAAATAACAGGCTCGGACAAAGTATAAAATAACAACATGCTTGGACAAAATATAAGATAACAGCACGTTGAGGCATTGAAGGCAAGCTGTACGTTGCTATGGTGTGAGTGAAACTCATTGTTTCACTCAGGTCAGATTGACCCAGGCATATGTATCAAGAAGTATTGGGAAAAAATGGAATAAGCAGTGGAAAAGTACCCCATACATTGGTATCAACTTGTTTTTCTGTTACATTGGTATCAACTTGTTATTCTGTTTTATGATTGGCTTATACTAAAATGTTGGTATTTTTCAAGATAAGAAGTGCAAAATCTAGCTTATAAAAAGCTGCTGTAAATTGTAATCAGGGAGCTTTCTCCTTTGCAAAACTCCCGCATGCATGTGAAAGATTTGATCAAATAAAGCGACGTTAAGACAAAACCCAGTGGTGTGGTTTTTGCCCTGTGACGACGGGAGCGGTTGTTCAGGTAATACTTACAGTGAGAAAATTTGCAATCACAAGCCCCAGCCTCCAAGCCAAATCCCTAAAGCTCTGCACCAGTTTTTCAACCAGTCATTAAATCCCATGGTGCAGAGTACCCTAGCCTCATCCATGCCATAGACAGGTAGCACTTCTGAGAAAGTTACCATGTGTGCTACTTGTCTAAGGCCCCTCTCCAACTCCACAAACTCCTGTTGCACTGGTCTGATCCCGTTCTCAGTCAGGTCATTTGTCCCTAGGTGGATAATGACATCCAGGTCACTCCCCCTTTCTGCTGCTCCAGTGATCCTGAGGGTTTGTTTCCTGTCCCTTCAGGCCATGACACTGAGCAGGTACCTTACTTCCTTTTCCCCTCCCTCCCCCAGTTCTACCCCCCTAACAATTGAGTCCCCCACCAGGAGTTGTTTCCTTCCCCTGTGGGGTCCTGTGCCATCCTCCTGTGGGTCTTCATTGTGGAGATTCCCAGCATCCTCCTTGGTCTCCACTGCAGGTACCTCTATAAAGGAACCATGCTCTGCCAGAGTGGTGAATTAATTGTGGAGAGGCACAACTGGAGAGATGTGCCTCTGTTCCACCACCCTCACCCTCCCTGAGCCCACCATGGTCCAATCACTTCTCTTTCTTGGCAACCTCTGAGGTAGTGGTGGTGGCCTGGGTGGTCCCTGGGTGGGAGAACAGGTTTTCCAAATTATTGCCAGGTCAGCATGGAGATGAGCAACCTCCTCCCTCAGACCAGAGAGGTGCCTGCAAATAGGGCAGCAATGCAGTCTCCAGAATCTCTTCCAGAAGACTGCTGCTCCACAGCCAGTGCATTGTACCACTCCCCACATGTCTGTCTCCCTTCCTGTTTCAGATGTTTTTCATTTTTTTATTCTTGTTTTAGTGTGTGCAAGCTTGTGAGTGTCTCTACTCCCTATTCAGTATGTTGTGCCTTTAAGGATATGAACAGGTGTATATTGTTAGCAATTTTGGGGAAGTGATGTCAGAACCCCCTGATATAAAGGAAGTTATGTGCTTGAGGCAAGTGGTGTGAGGGGCATGGTGGGTGGGAGTAAACCTGCGCCCCCCAGAAACAATCAACTACAACTCTGACCCTCCACCCTGGGGAATGCCTTTCTTCCTTTCAGACACCTATTTCACAGAGGTTAAGTAACAGGTCTAGTCACAAATGACTGCAAATATCTCCCAACTAGAGTTCCTCCCTGGCAAATAAAAGTTAAACTCAGAAAAGTCAATCCCAAAAACAGAGAATCAAAACTACTTATGTACACAGGCCCAAAAATTAATAATTCAATTCAGTGTAGTCTATTAAATTACCTAATTGATTTAAGGAAGCTTTTGGCTGATCTCTCTCTCTCTCTCTCTCTCTGCAACATCTGTCTCAAGACTGATAAAATTATAATTGTTTAAATCCTGTCTGAAAGGAGATCTCGGGGGGGGATTCACAAAAGGGATGTGCCCAACACATCCGAGATGAGCTGGCGCATCCCTGACTTGCGTCCAATTGCGATTCTGTAAGGGCAGTGATGCACCAGCACATCACAGATGCACTGCACACCACCCATAATGTTATGCAGCATATCTGGAGGGATTGTGCCGGGGGGTGTGCCCATGCATATGGGGCACAGCCGTATTCACAACCTACCTTGGAGGCTCATCTCTGGAGGAAGTCAGAAGATGAGCCTCCAAAAGACAAGTCTACAAAAAGTAGACTTAAGTGGGAGTCTGCTCACAGGCAGGCTGCCATACTGTAGACAGTAGCATGGCAGCCTGCCTACCCTGGCAGTTCAGAGATACAGGTCATTGGCAAAATTGTGAATGACAGATTACAGTACACACTGCAAGCCTATTGGTAGACAGGATCTACCAATGGGCTTCCAGGGGTACAGTAGCCACCATTCTCTGACAGCTCTGTCAGCAGGCAGCCGTGGTGGTTTGTGGGTGGGTTGAGCTGTCTGCTGACATTCGTAATATGCTGGGATGGGGGAAGAAGGGTGGGGGTGCCTGAGTGGGTGGGGAGTCCGCTGGACCACCAGGGAGACTTTGGGACTTCCTTTGGTGTTGCAATCAGGTTGGGCAGGGAAGGAGGGGTTGCTCTAGACTACCAGGGATTATGCCACTTTTAATTTCCTATTACCAGGGATATGGGCAGGGTGGGGGGTACCAGTGGATTACCAGGGATACATTGTCAGTTATGTGTATTACTGGGGCTATGGGCAGGGAGAGGGGTTGCACTGGACTACCAGGGGTGTTACTGGGTTATGTTATATGTTATGTTATGTTATGTTATGTTATGTTATGTTATGTTATGTTATGTTATGTTATGTTATGTTATGTTATGTTATGTTACTTCAGGGATTTGGGTGGGGGGAACACTGGATCACCAAGGATACTTTGGAGTTTGAAACTCAAAATGTGATTGGGTCAGGGAAGGGTGGGGGGGTACCACTAGACTACCAGGGAATATGTGTTCAGCACACAGCCCTTGCAGGGTGCCCAGCACATTCTGCCAGGTGCATCCATGCAGGGTTCATGCAAATGGGGCCATAATGATATGCAAATGGACCCACTGTACCTTGCATGCCTAATGGCCCCATTTGCATGCCTGGGGCTGTGAATACCAACCTTGGGTGCAGCACATCTGGAGATGCACTGCCCCATTGGTTTCCCAGCCTGATCAGGGGGTTATGCTGGTGCATCTTGGGTTGGGCGCAACTGTGGTATTCACAGAGGGGATGCGCTGGGAGCATCCTCCTGTGCATCTTCTGTGAATCCCACAGTTTGGGCTTTATACATCTCCTTTGTGCCGGGGAAGCCAGGATGCGCTGAGGGCATCTGCTAAGTGAATCCAGCCCTGACTGTGAAAACATGTTTCTGAGGAGATCTGAAAATTTCAACTCCCCTGTTCATGAGGTTGAGGAACAAAAGGCAATATTGAAAATCTAGGGCATAAAAAGTGACAAAGCTATCTTGAAAGTTCAGAACACATTAAACACTCATTAACTGGACTTACCTTGTTTAAAGTCAGTTCACAGTTGGTGTCAGTAAGAATAGGATGTTTGGCAGTTATCAGTGGAGTTCAGTGGGGCACTGGATATGGAAGTGTGAGATGCAGGGGACTGGGGTGGTGTGTGCTGAGAAGAAGGCTGGGGTGTGGGAGTTAGATTGTCCTGGGGGCAGAACATGCCAATGAACAATTTTCTTTTTTATCAGGTTTAAAAACAACAGAGGATGATGTGGAATGGTTTTCCTTGCATAGAGACATAGAAACATAGAAGCTGATGGCAGATAAGGACCACAAGGCCCATCCAGTCTGACCATTTTTTTCTGCCTTATGAATCTGCCATTTGCCTTTACTCTGTCAATGGCCTATTTACTCATACTCATCTGTATTGCTCCCATATGCTGATCCCATGCCTATGTGAAGCCCTGCACTGTATTCATAGTCACGACTTCCTGAAGAAGGCCTTTCCATGTATCCACCACCCTTTCTGTGAAAAATAACTTCCTCACATTACCCCTTATTTGGCCTCCCTCTAATGTCATACTGTGCCTCTTGTCCTGCTATTTTTCTTATATTGAAACATGTTAGACTCCTTCATCTTGTTAATACCCTTAAGATGTTTGAAAGTTTCAATCATACAACCTCTCTCCCTCCTTTGCTCTAGGGTATACATATTGAGCTTTGTTAATCTGTCCTCATAGGTTTTCTGATGCAGTCCCTGCACCATTTTGGTTGCCCTTGTCTGGACTGCCTCCATTTGCTAATGTCCTTCTGCAGGTGTATCCTCCAGTATTGCATGCAGTACTCCAGATGGGGCCTAAACAGTGTCTTGTAAAGAGGGATTATTACCTCCCTCTTATGACTTGTGATACCCCTACTAATATACCTCAACATCCCTCTAACTTTACCTACTGCTTTAGTGATCTGCTTAGATGATTTTAGGTCATCGGTGATGATCATGCCCAAGTCTCTTTCTTCCCTTGTGATTGCCAGCAACTCACCTCCCAACCTTTAGGTAGCTTTACAGTTTCTCTTCCCTATGTGTATGAGCTTGCATTTCTTTGTGTTAAACCCCAGTTGCCACTCTTCAGAACATTCTGCCAGTTTTCCCAGATCTCTTCTCATTCTGCCCACACCATATACATCATCTACTCTGTTGTAGATCTTGGTGTCATTGGCAAACAGGTAAACCTTACCCTCCAGTCCATCTGCAATGTCACTGATGAAGATATTGAAGAGGACTGGCCCCAGGACTGATCCCTAAGGTACCCCACTTGTGACTTGCAACTCTTCTGACTGTATACTGTTTGTCACCACTCTCTGCTTTCTGCCCACCAATCAGTTTGCCACCCAGTTGACCAACTTCTGACCTACCCTGAGCCTACCCAACTTATTAATCAATCTTCTATGTGGAACAGTATCAAAAGCTTTGCTGAAGTCAAGGTAGGTGACATCAGCTGTACCCCCTTGGTCCACCATTCTGGTTACCCAGCCAAAGAAATCTATGAGATTAGTTTGACAGGACCTTCCTGTTGTAAACCCTTGCTGTCTTGGATACTGTGCTCCTCTGGATTCCAGGTGTTGCACTATCCTTTCCTTAAGGAGTGCCTCCAAAACTGTGCCCACTACTGAGGTAAGACTGACTGGTCTATAGTTCCCTGCCTCCTCTCTGCTGCCGCTCTTGTGGAGTAGGATCACATGAGCCCTTTTCCAGTCTTTTGGGAACTCTCCTGTGCTCAGAGACTCACTAAACAGTTCTGATAAAGGCTCTGCTAATTCCACCTTTAGCTCCTTTAGTACCCTAGGACGTATGCCATCAGGTCCTATTGCCTTGTCAACCATGAGCTTAATGAGCTCTTACAGAACCCTTTCTTTGGTGAAGGGACTTGTACACACCTCTCTCCCCCCTTCGTCCATGGTGCTGAGCTGTGGGCCCTGCCATACCTTCTCCTCAGTAAATACTGAGCAGAACTATCTATTTAGAATAGATGTTTTTCTTTGGTCCTCCTCCACACACTCCCTCTTATCCCCTTTGATCTTAGACATACCGCCTCTGGACTTTCTCCCTTCACTAATGTAGCTATAGAAAGTCTTGTCCCCTTCTTTTACCATTCATGCTAGTGTTTTCTTGGTTTAGGCCTTTGCCTGCCTTACTGCCTTCCCTTAGGGAAGTTTGGTATGCCTCCCTATCTTCATCGCATTGCATCCCCTTATATTTCCTGAAGGCCAGCCTTTTGGATCTGATCTTTTCTGCTACTGTTTTTGAGAACCAAAGTGGTTTCCTCCTTCTTTTGCTCTTGCCTTTCTCTCTAACACAATAGGATATTGCTTCAAGTAGTGCATCCTTAATGCTTGCCCACTTTGTCTGTACCTCCTTACCTGTATTTCTTCTTGCCAGGGCTAATTTAACTCTGTTGGCCATCTTATCAAAGTCAGTTCCTCTGAAGTCCCATATTTTTGTATTGGAATGGGATGACTTAGTTCTAGTGGCCAAATTGAACCATACCATGTGATGGTCACTAGCTCCAAGGTAACCTTCTATCTGGAGATCTGTGATCCTTTCCCCATTAGTCAGTAGTAGATCCAGGATAGCCCTGTCTTTTGTGGGTTGTTGTACTAATTGTTTGAGGCCCTCCCCCTGCAGGGAATCCACTATGTGTCTAGGTCTAGTTGATGTTCCTGCTGGTATTGACCAATCTGTATCTGGCATGTTGAAGTCTCCCATTATCAGAACCTCCCCTTTAGCCATCATGTTTTGTATATCTTCTAACAGTTAATGTGTCTAGGTCCTCCCCATGGTCTGGAGGCCTGTAGACAACCCTAGTTCATATGGCTGTCCCATTTTCTGTTTCATGGTGATCCATAGTTCTTCTGGCTCCTTATGTGTATTCTGAATTTCTGTAGCTTTGATATTTTCATTGACATAAAGGGCCACTCCCCCCCCCTTTTGCACCTCTGTCTCTTCTGAACTATACATAGATGGATACTGAAGTCTCCCAAGTGTGGTTACTGGTGAACCATGTCTCAATAATGGCTATTATGTCCAGTTTAGCCTCTGCCATTGTTGCCTCCAGGTCTTGGATCTTGTTTCCCAGACTGTGGGCATTTGTGTACATGATTTTCCATTGGCCAGATTTCAGTGTGTTAGTTGTGGGGTGAGGTCTGGCTTTTCCCCTGTGTGTCGTATGGGGAGCCCAACCTTTTTCCTTTTCTGGTGATGCAAATGAACTACTAACATGCTGAACTCCTGTTTGATCACTAGCTGAGGGGGAAGGGGAGTTCTTTCCATTCAATGTGTCGGATGCTGCACCCCTCTCCCCATTTGCTAGTTTAAATATTCTGCAAAGACATCAAACTTCTGCCCCAATGTACTAACTCCCTCATTAGTCAGATGCAGTCCATTGAATTTGAAGAACTTTTGCTCCCAAAACTGTTGCCAGTTACCTTCAAATGTATGTCCTTTTTCCTGGCACCAGCACTTGAGCCACATGTTTAGCTCACCTATCTCCCCTTCTTTGAACTTCTGTCCATCTGCCCCTCTCCTAGAGTAGCAGGATCTCAGAGAAAGAGATGCCTGATGAAATGGATGACAGTTTGTCTCCCAGCCTAGTCAGGTGTTCCTTGGTCTCCACAACTGACCAACTGGTGAGATCGTTAGTCCCTATGTGTACCAGGACATTGATGTTTTCTCCTGCTTCCTGCACAATTTTAGCAATGTGGGCAGTGTCTCTCCACACTGATGTACCTGGGAGACATTTGACCATTACTTCCAGTGGGAGCTAGGTATCAGCTTCCTGAATCATGGAGTTTCCTATGATCAGAAGTGTTTTGGATTTCCTTTTTTGTTTTAGTCCCTGTTTTCAGTGAGTTTTGTAGAGCTAGCTCCTGTGCTGCAGTGTCCCGCTCTGCAGTGTTCTCTGTCCATTTGTTTGATTTCAGATATAGAGGCAGATACCTGTTTGTGGTTTTTATATGGTTTGTGGCGGTGATACGTTGGTGAGCATCGAGTGTTGAGCCACTCAATTTGCCCTTCCTAACTACCTGCAAACCTCCCGGACCAACGACCCTCTGCGGTCGAGATGATTCAGTTGGATGTTGGGGAAATGGCAGGTGGTTTTTGTAGTATATTTCCTCCTGAATATGTGATTTGAGGCATGTTCACTCTCTGATGGTCCAGCATGTTGGACAGCATCCTAAGTCCTGTATAACTGCCCCCTTGAAAAGTGTCATGCAGTACCTGCAGTTAATAATATCTATTCCAGGTGAGTTGCTGAATTTATAACCTTATCTGAGTAATTAGAAGGAAACTGAAAGCAAAAGTTTAATTTTTTTATACATTTTTTTTTTATTTTGATTGTTTGTTTTTATATAACTTTTTATAACAAGTTAAATTAATTGTGCCCCTCTAAGTGAGGTCACTGTGTGGATGCCCTTTTAATCCTCCCCTTCCTGCTTTGCTACAGGAAATGTCACAACTGTGCTACTCTATAAAAGGAGTGTAGCATGGGGTGGTTGGAGGTGGGGGTGGGTGGCTGGTTCCTTCCCCTGCCGAAATAGAAGAACCACAGACGAAAGAAGCAAGGAGGTAAGAACAGAAACAATCAACCAACAACAAATGCAGTAGCCCTGAAAGCATAGCCTAATGATAAATAAAACTTTAAAACCTGTAAGCACCACCTGTAATAATTTCACAGAAGATATACCCTGCAAAAAAACACTTTGCTACAGAGAAAAATAAAGCAGTAACAGAAGATATACCTTGCAAAAAACAATTGGAGTCAGAGAAGATTACAGCAGCAATCTAAAAGCACAAAACAGTAACAAACCTGTAGGTACACCCTGTAACAATGCAGCCATAAGTAAACCCTGCAAAAGCCATTTAAATCAGAGAACAATAAATCAGTAAAATGTAAGCAAAAAAACAGCAACAAAAGCTGTAAGCGCAAAAGAAAAAAGTAACACACAGTAAATCTGCCTAGCCAAAAGAAGCCTTCATTTTTTTCCTTGCTCTGATAAAGTTTTTCCTTGCTCTGTCCTTACAAGCAAACCTAGAAGAAAAGAGCTCAGGTGAAGCTAGGTGCCTTTGCTAGCAACCTAGTCTTCCTTATTACAGATACCAACACTGGAGATTGGGCTACCCAATGTATGTGTATTGGTTGGCAGCACCCTGGTGTTGCATCCTGCTTGGAGATAATAGGACTTCTCTGATTACAGAATTCAGTGCCCAACTCCCACACATTCATGTGGGGATGACTCTAGACTTCTCCAGCAGTGCAGTTGGGCACTTGACCACCAAGCCATTTGTTAAGGAGGGTTACAAAGTGCTCTGGCAGCAGGTTTGGGCACCTGACCACCAGAAGTTCATTAGAGGGGTTTGCAGAGTTCTGTAGTGGTAGAACTGAGCACCCGCCTGCTGGACAGATGTTTGGGGGAAGGGTGACAGCAAAGTTCTCCAGTGGCAGGGTTGGGCACCTAATCACTTGACACTGGGGTACAGATGGGTTGGGCGGGAGGTGGGGACACTGCTTTGCTGCCTGATGATGGTGATATGAAAGGATGCAGCCACAATATGATAGATGCAGCTGCATCTTTTCCTATCATAGAAATCATAGAAAGTTTTCAACCCTTGGTGGCAATTTGCCCATTTTTGGCTTACCATTATCAATGGAAGAAGCCCTGTTTATTAATTGTGGTATAGTGCTGATCCAATTACTTTTTTATTTATTTTTGGACTGTTGCTAGCCACTACAAATTCAGGAAGATCATTCCATACTGAATCAACTCTCATATGTGACTAGTCTCTGCCCTTCAGCCATCAAAACAATATCAGCAGCAGCCTTAGCAGTATTGGATATTGACTCACATGCTTCCCGCATGACTCAGCTGCATTAGTGCTGCAGCACATCCCTACCCTGCCCTTAACTGTCAGAGTGGTATCAATTCATTTTCATGTGCATGCACACAAGTAAACATAAAAAGGTGTGACAGAATATGCCCACTGAGTTGTTGGGGGACAGAACTTGACCGACCAGAGGACTTTTTTTCCTTTCCTTTATCTGTATATTCATATTATCCTGATCAGTTATCAGGATAATTTAGTTTGATTTAGGCAGATTATCTGTTATCCAGGTCTGTTAATACAGCTGTTTGAATTATCTTCAAAAAGTGATCTGGAGTCATAAACACACTGCATCTACAGTAGTTGGTCCCCTTGGTATTGCTATAGCATCTCTGTTTCATAGTTTCATAGTATTGTTACAGCAGAAAAGGACCATCCTGGTCCATCTAGTCTGCCCATAACCTCCCACCCCTTACCTGTTTCCTTTTGTCAGAGATACTTTTTGCTTCCCATCCACCAACCCCAGGCTTTCTAAAAACCTTCTATAGTTTTAGTACTCACCACCTCCTCAGGTAAACTGTTCCATGGCTCCACCACCCTCTCTGTGAAGGAAAAACTTCCTCATGTCACTTCTGACTCTACCTTCCTCTAGTCTCAAGGGGTTATGGCTTGTTTTGTACAGTTCATCTTTTGCTGTTATGCAGTTACTCTGCCAACTGGAGAAAGAAACAAAATACTATAACAACTTGTAACATGGCTCTGAGCAATGTCTCAAAATAACTAACACTGATTGGTTAAATAGCAACAGGTGACTATTAAGCAACCATGGATTAATTCCACAGTAGAACCATGGTTGCTTATGTAGTACCATATTGAACCACATTAAAATTAGTAGCATTATTCTGTGTTTATCACACTCACCCACTCAGGGGTCCACCATTCACCAGTGAATATCAGAAGGAGTGGAATGGCTTTTGATGTTAACTTTAGTCTGTGTGGTGTAATGGGCATCACTACCTCTGTCAATCAGCACTATGGTAAAGCTGAGCCTACACCTTCAGCTTCTGTGATAGTAGGCAGTCGCATAAGTAAAGAAAAATCAAAGAAAAACACTCCTGGCATGACTGAAAAGAAAGATCAGAAAGAAAATCAGAAAAAGAAAAAATCAAAGAAAGGCACTGAGAATTGTGAAAACAAGTATTGCAAAGGTGAGAGCAGGCAATGTCATGTTGTTCTATCTGCAGCCAAGTTAGATAACCTAGAAAGGAAAAAAAGTGAAGTAAATACACACAAAAACACAACTTGGTCTATAAAAGTTTTCACTGGTTGAATTCAGTTCATTTGGAAGTAGATATAACAAGCATTTGTCAATGCCAAATGTTTCCTTGCATGGTTTATGTGGCAAAGGTGTATTGTGTTAGTTATTTATTGTTTATTGTTTATTGAATAAACGTATAGGAATTACAACCCTTTGAGTCATAGACTCATTTGCAAAGGCTCCACGTCAGTTACAGGGGGTGGAGGGGAAAACATAATACAGAGATACACAAGTAGTAAAGCAGTATACAAGGAAAGAAACAAACACTTATTTACAAAACAGTACTGGCATTTCTTACCAGATTCTAACACAGGTTAGTATAAGCAGAGGTGATTCAGTGTTCATGGCATCAGCTGTTAGAGAGAAAAGAAAAAAATGAGGGGTGGCACAGTCTTTAGGCCTAAGGAGACCCTGTGACTGAAGTTAAAGGGTTAGGTATCCTATTTAGGAGGGCAGAGCTATCCACAGTTATAGTTAGCAGACTCAATTAGGTGGGATTTGAGGCCAGCTTTGAATAGGGAAAGACTGTGAGTCTGCATGAGCCTATGAGGTAGATCATTAAGCCATTTGGGGGCTCTGTATCGGAACGATCTTTGGCCCAATGAGGTCCTACAGAGGGGCACTTAGAAAGAGAGTTTAGTAGCGAGGCGCGTATTTCACCTGGGGGGGGCTGTTTTGATTATGTGGAGAAGACCAGGTGGGGCTTTCTGGAGTTGTATTTTTTTGGCTAGTATGCAGGTGTGGTACTGCAGTCTTTGCTGGAGATTTAGCCAGCCAGGCAGGGCATACAGGTCACATGTATGAGTAAGGCGGTTGCTGCCGGTGACTAGTCGGCAGGCTTTATGCAGTGCGGTGTTAATACTGTGTAGAGCGGTGGGTTCAGCTGATCCATATATCATAATCCCATAATCAATTAGGGAGAGGACGGAGGTGGATACAGCTAGGAGCAGGGCCTGGGGGGGGTAAACAGTGTTTAACTCTATAGAGGACTCCAACTCTAGTGTTAACTGTGGTGGCAAGCTGCTGAATGTGGCTATGGTAAGAGAGAGAGAGGTATCTAACATGATACCCAGGTATTTGAAGTTAGTGACATGCTCAAGGGGTATTCCATGTGTGTTTTTGATTAGTAGTGTCAAAAGGTTATGTGGGCTTTGTCTATGGGCAAATAACATTGATTTTGTTTTGGTATAGTTGATGACTAGCCGATGCTCATCAAACCAGGATTCAAGCTCCCCAAAGAAGCTCTGTAGTGCTTGTTGCAGGGCGTTAGGCTGTGGGTGTTTCCAGAAAAGAACCGCATCATCCGCATAGAGAAGCAGATGGCCACTGCAGGCATTGGGAAGGGAGTTTAAGAAGAGGGAAAAGAGAAGAGGGCCGAGGATAGACCCCTGAGGGACCCCTGAAGTCACTGCTTTGCAAGTGGAGATAGTAGTAGTTAGCCTTACTTGCTGAGACCGGCCAGAGAGGTAGTCCTTGAACCAGGTCATTGTTTCGGGAACCACGTGTAGCTGTGGCATAACACTAAGCAACAGGTCGTGACTAACCGTGTCAAAGGCTTTCGTAAGGTCCACAAAGATTGCACCTGCTAAGGCTTCTTGGTCTAGGGCCTCATGTATGAATGAGGTGAGTTCGGAAAGAGCAGTGACGGTGCTGTGGCCAGACCAGAAACCATGCTGAGCGTGGCATAGTAGGTTATTTCTAATTAGGTGTTCAGTAAATTGGTCAGAGACTATTTTTTCAAGTGCTTTAGAGAGAGAAGGGAGTATAGAGTTGAACTTCTGTTGGCAGGAAAAGCCTGCCTGAACTGTATTTGGACAAGCTGTCATGTGTTGGACAGCATTTGAATAGCGAAGTTTGGGTGAAAAGAAGGCAATGTTGAAATTGTGGGGTGCAAATATTTAAGATTTCTGCAGTTACGAGCATGTGTACTGAAATTGCAACAAATGGGCATAACTTTGTCATTTTTTCATATTTTGACCCCAAATGTTGAACATAGTCTTCTTATCACCACACCTCATGAACCCCATAGGTGAACATTTTCAAATCCATGAGAAAACGACATTCCATGCCACAGGTGCGAAAACGCATTTTGGGCAGGAAGTAAAAAATGACAGCTGTACTGTTCATGAGGCGATGTGATAAAATGGCTATATTGAAAATGTTGAGTGAAATATTTAAAATGACCAAAGTTACACGTGTGCATTGAAAATGTTTAATGATTGCGTGTAACTCAGCCATGTTTTGGTGTTCTTACACCAAATTTTCAACACAGGCTTTTTGGGACCCTACCTCATGAAGAGTGCCACTGTCATTTTGTTCATTGGTCCCAAAAGGTGATTTCGCACAGCGACAGCACCATTCTGCACCACAGGTGTGAAAACATGTTTTGGGCAGGATATGAAAATTGACAGCTGTACTGGTCATGAGGAGGTATAAAACAATGCAATGTTGAAAATCTGGAGTGCAAATATTAAAAATTGTCAAAGTTACAAGCATGTGTAGAAATTGCACAATGCATGTTCATAATGCAGTAATTTTTGGGCTTTTTTTGCACCAAATTTTCAACATGGGCCTTTTGGAACCTCTCCTCATGAACACTGGCACTCTCATTTCATTAATCAGCCCCAAATGGTGATTCTGTGCAGTGACTGCAAAATCACCTTTCAGGATGGAGTAACAAAATAACAGTGACATTGTTCATGAGGTGGGGTCCCAAGAATCCCATGATGAAAATTTGGGGTCATAATTCCAAAAAATGGCTGAGATATCAACATAGGTTGAAAACCCAATTGACAGCCATCATACAGTGCTTACCTTGATTCTTCAGTTTGAAGTTTGGCTTTGAATAGTGCAGACATGCCCCATTCCAGAGATGATCGCATCTGCTGACCTCTGGAGGTAAGTATGGAGTAAGGGGGGATGCTGGGATGTGGGTGTGCAGAGAGAGGGTCAGAAGAAGATGACAAGTGACCATTTTCTTTTTTACAGGCTTAAGAAAAGGACATCACGGGACAGTTTTCTTTTTTTTAACAAGGTATAAAAATGCTTATTTTGGGACACTGGGGAGGTTAGATAATGCCGACATGGGGACTGGGTACTCCGATGTTGGCACGAGGATGGGGAACAGAGGGTGCAGGGCAGACAGCATGCAGAGGGAGGGAGTGGTATGGTTTAATTTTGATACTGGGACCAAGAACGGAGGGTGCAGGGCAGACAGCATGCAGAGGGAGGAAATAGGAGTGTTTTACTGGGTGCTGGGATGGGGAACAGAGGGTTCAGGGTGGACAGCACACAGAGGGAGGGAGCAGGAGGGCTTAATTTTGATACCAGAACAGGGAATGGGAAATGGAGGGTGTGGGGAGGACAGCACACAGAGGGAGGGAGCTGAAGGGTTTTATTGGATGCCAGGATGAGGAATGGTGGGTGTGGGGTGGACAGTATGCAGAGGGAGGGAGCTGGAGGGCTTAATTTTGATACCGGGAGAGGGAACAGGAAATAAAGGGTGTGGGACGGACAGCAGGCAGAGGGAGGGAGAGAGAGAGAGAGGGAATGCAGCTGGTGATAAGGCAGAGGATGCTCAGGGGCACCATCACTATTAAAGCACTGCAGTATATGAATGGCAGTGAAGAAGACGTGACAGATCTGTCTGCTTACCAGATGACATTATGCAAATGAAAGGAGTGAAGTGCTCTCATTGGAGCACTTCTTTTCTTTCAACTAGAGAATGGCTTTCAGCTGTGAAACTCTGACTAGTGTCACAGTCTGGATGTGTGCTCATTGGTCTGTCAGGGGCAAGCACACTGTAGATTGCTCTGCATTGGACTCATCCCTGAAACACCTCTCAAATGTCATTCTACCACAAGATGTTTCTTGTGTACACATAAGGAAACATAAAAAGTATTCCAGTGCCTGAGTTAGCCAATATTTTGAGATGATTTTATGCAGCAGTGCACACAGAGGATGGCAAGAAATACAGTATTAGTTCATACATAGGAATCCATACTGGACTTAATTGTTATTTTAATAGCATTGAACAGAAAAGAAATATAAATTTCACAACTGATGCAGAATTCCAAAGCGCTAACAATGTGTTTGTTGCCACTGTCAAAGAATATAAGAGAGCTGGCAAAGATATCGAAACACACCATTCTAGGATCAACAATGCAGATTTGGTAAAAATTCACACATGTGAGAAATTGTGTCCAGAGTCTGTGTACAGCCTTGCACACAGACTCTGGTTTCAGTTGCAACTGAGGTTTGCAAGACGGGGATGGGAGGGACTAAATAAACTAACTCAAGACTCTTTCAGTTTGCAGCATGATAAGAATGGGAGAGAATATCTTACTGTTTTGTTTAACGAATCCACAAAAAATCATAATGATATGAACAAATTTAATCATGATGCTCTCAGAGGTCTCATTTTTTCACAGCCTGACAGTCTCAACTGCCTTGTAGCTCTCTATAAAGAATATGTATAAAGATGTTCTGAAAATCTCCCATTGTTCTATTTACATGCCAAAAAAAACCTTAGTCTGTGTTGAACAAAGAAAAAGTATGGAATGGCAAACAAGCCATGGGAGTTAATTATCTAGGGGATATGATAGCTCACATCTCTGCCAATGCAGAGCTCAGCCGCCAATATACTTACCATCATAGATGGAGTACAGTGGTTCAGTTGTTGTCAGAAGCTGGGCTTGCATCGAGAGAGGTTATGAGAATTACTGGGCATTGATGTGAGACCAGCTTGCACAATTATTGGTTTCCCACAGCCTCCAATAGGAAGACATTATCTTCAATTTTGTCCAAAGGAATACGCAGTTGTCAGAAAGCAGCTCAGCACACTATCTCCCATCCTCCCCCGATACAAATTAATGTACTGCAACACATCCATCAGCTTCTGAAATGTCCACAGTTTCAATTCCTCCCAGCCAGACCAACAACAGAACACAAAGAAATGGTCCTAAGATTGAAACTCCACACATGACAGACAGTTCCTCCTCTGCATCAAACAGTGACTAGGCTACCATGTCAAATATAACACCAGCAATGAAAGAATATTCTGTAAATACTCATACTCATAGCCCATTCAACATGCATAACTTTATGATTAATGGTCCTGTTCATTTTAATTATTACAGTGGGCAAGCAGAGCAACTGCCTATGTAGCCAGAGTATGTACCCAAAGTGAAATTCCATCAGGAAATAGTTATTCCACTGCTAAATTTAACTGCCTCTCCATTATGCAACAGTCTCTTACACTTCTCAAGTAACATGGCATAAAAGTGGAGCAGCAGCTTCATTAATGTATGTTACAGTTGTTAACTAACATAGCAAAAAAGTGGAGGAGTAGCTTGGTTAATATATGTTATAAATCATATGTTGTGTTACCCATTAAAAAGAGTTATCTGGTTCATGTTGTTGCAACATGTAAAAGAGTTTCTCAATGCTTATGCTGTACTATTGCAGTCTTTAATATAAAGTTAAATATAAAATCTCATTGTTGAAATGTTCTAAATGTTAAATGTTACAGTTCCTCTAAAATATAAACAGCGTTCATCTCTCTCCCCAAAATGTGCATACTAATGATGTATCATGACATTTACAATCCCACAATGCAGTCCAAAATGGCCTTGAATGGTGATGCATGGTTTAGAGAGGTGGTCTACAATGCATCTGTAAGTAGTTACCAATAAAAAAAGAAAAAGTTAAGAGTATGAGCACCATACATCACATAAAACTATTTTCCTGTAATGCCTGCATCCCCACAATTTATGTAAGACAACCTGCATTGAGCAAAATGCTTACTATCAACACAATGTTAAGTATAATAACTGTTAGAAAGACCTAAGCAAATGTCATTCTAACACCTAAGCAAATGTGATTATTCCTAGATATGCTTGCCATGTTACAAGTGCATTAAACCACTCCTGACCATGGTTCTACTATGGAATTCATCCATGGTTGGGTCATTGTAGGCACACGGCCTGCAGCCTCATGCCCCCCAACCATAGATTAATTCCACAGTAGAACCATTGTCTGTCATGGTTTAATGCTTACTTAACAAATAGCTAGGAATGCTTTTAGTGGTTAATAATACTTTTGTGTTGATGCTTACTCATTAAATGCTCTGTGAAATAGATTAAGTAGCAGTAGTTGTTAATCTTTATCCAGTATTAATTAATGAAAACTACTAAAAAGATTTTTTATAGCTGCAACCTTCAGAAAACTGAGAGGACCCAAACTTTAGAAACTTGAATGATTAGTTTAATTATTCTCTGGGTATATTTTTAGATAGAAACTACAGTATTGCAAAATAAGCTCATTTGTTTTAATTTGCATTACTATAGTTACACTGTAACTCTTAAATGAAACAATGTAATTTATATTACTCTATATAACACTGAAGAGCAGAGCTACAATTCCTATCAGGTTATGGTTATGAAAATAAAAGTGCATCCACACATTTGATACAGCTGGGCTTCCCAGATGAACACCAGCAAGCCATGCACCCCTCTACCTTGGCTCCTCCCCAACTTTTTCTTTTAAACAATTTTGAAGTATTTAGGGAAAAAATGATAGGAATGGACAGAACCCTTTATTTTGTTTTGATTTGATTTTTTTTTGTTTGTCACACAAAGGGACAAGAATAATCACACCCAAACTTATTTACAAATAAACTTTATTTTCATATACAGTAGACTGATGTCTGGCCACAATACCACAGACAATGTTTTGTGATTTACGATAAAGTTTAGCAACATAGTGGTTCATATCCAATCCCTTACCAGAAAGCGCACTTCCTTTGGGCACTAACAGATTTGAAAGAGGAGATACTGAGAGTGGAGATTAACAAAGTAGCAAGAACTGCTAGACAGAATGTGTAGCTAAAAGCCTTATGGGAATTATGGTAACAAATGCTATTAACCAGTATGTTATTTATTTAGACACAGTTTTGGAATGCGGAGGGCATGAACAGTTTAGGAATGTGGTGTGATGCATAATTTTGGAATGCAGTAGTGACACACAGGTTCAGAATGTGGCAATGACAAACAATTTTGAAATGTGGTGGTGAAGCACAATTTTGGAATGTGGCGGTAATGCACAATTTTGCAATGTGGTGGTGATGCACAGTTTTGAGATGTGGCAGTGATGTATAGTTTTGGAATGTGGTGGTAACGTACAATTTCAGAATGTGGCAGTGATACACAGCTTCAGAATGTGACCCTGACGCATAGTTTCAGAATGTGGCAATAACACTCAATTTCAGAATGTGTCAGGGATGCTGAATTTCAGAATGTGGTGTGATGCACAATTTAGGAACGTGGCAGTGACAATTTTGGAATGTGGTATTGAAACACAACTTGGTGGGGATGTGCAATTATTGAATTTGGCAGGGATGCACCATTTCAGAATGTTGCAGGGATGCACAATATGGGAATGGAGAAGGGATGTGCAATTTTCTGGAAACAGAAAATGGAAAAGCCACAAAAACTGGGGTTGTCTACAGGACTCCAGACCTCCAGACCAGGGGGAGGACATAGACACATTACTGTTAGAAGATATACAAAACATGATGGCTAAAGGGGAGGTTCTGATAAAGGGAGACTTTAACATGCCAGATACAGATTGGTCAATACCAGCAGGAACATCTGCCAGAACTAGACACAAAGTGGATTGCCTCCAGAGGGAGGGCCTCAAACAACTGGTACAACAACCCACAAGAGACAGACCTATCCTAGATCTAGTACTGACTAACGGGGAAAGGATCACAGATCTCCGGGTAGAAGGTTACCTGGGGTCCAGTGACCATCACATGGTATGGTTCAATTTGGCCATTAGAACTAAATCATCCCATTCCAAGGCAAAAATATGGGACTTCAGAGGAGCTGACATTGATAATATGGCCAACAGAGTTAAGTTAGCCTGGGCAAGAAGAAATACAGGTGTGGGGGTACAGGCAAAGTGGTCAAGCATTAAGGAGGGACTACTTGAAGCAACAGCCCATTGTGTTAAAGAGAAAAGCAAGAGCAAAAGAAGAAGGAAACCACTCTGGTTCTCAAAAACAGTAGCAGAAAAGGCCAGATCCAAAAGGCTGGCCTTCAGGAAATATAAGCAAATGCAGCGGGATGAAGATAAGGAGGCATACCAAACTTCCCTAAAGGAAGCAGGGAAGGCAGTAAGGCAGGCAAAGTCCCAAACTCAGGAAACACTAGTACGAACAGTAAAAGAAGGTGACAAGACTTTCTACAGATACATTAGTGAAAGGAGAAAGTCCAGAGGGGATATTGCTAAGATCAAAGGGGGTAAGGGGGAGTGTGAGGAGGAGGATCAAAGGAAAGGCATATATCCTAAATAGATACTTCTGCTCTGTATTTACTGAGGAGAAAGTAAGGCAGGGCTCACAGCTCAGCACTATGGACACAAGGGGGAGGGAGGTGTGCACTAGTCCCTTCACCAAAGAAAGGATCTTACAAGAGCTCACTAAGCTTAGGGTGGACAAGGCAATGGGACCTGATATCATACATCCTAGGGTACTAAAGGAGCTAAGGGTGGAACTAGCAGATTCATTATCAGAACTGTTTAGTGAGTCTCTGAGCACAGGAGAGTTACCAGAACACTGAAGAAGGGCTCATGTGATCCCACTCCACAAGAGTGGTAGCAGAGTGGAGGCAGGGAACTATAGACCAGTCAGTCTTACCTCAGTAGTGGGCAAGATTATGGAGGCACTCCTTAAGGAAAGGACAGTGCAACACCTGGACTCCATAGGAGCACAGGATCCAAGACAGCATGAGTTTACAACAGGAAGGTCCTGTCAAACTAATCTCATAGATTTCTTTGACTGGGTAACAGAATGGTGGACCAAGGAGGAGCAGCTGATGTCACCTACCTTGACTTCAGCAAAGCTTTCGATACTGTTGCACATAGAAGATTGATTAATAAGTTGGGTACATTTGGAGTGGGTCACAAGCTGGTCAACTGGGTGGCAAACTAGTTGGTGGGCAGAAAACAGAGAGTGGTGATAAATGGTATACACTCAGAAGAGATGCAAGAAACAAGTGGGGTACTTCAGAGATCTGTCCTGGGGCCAGTCCTCTTCAATATCTTCATCAGTGACATTGCAGTTGGACTGGATGGTAAGGTTTGTCTGTTTGCAGAAGTCTCCAAGATCTGCAACAGAGTAGATGATCCAAATTGGATGTGCAGAATGAGAAGAGATCTGTATTAACTGGCAAAATGGTTGGAAGAGTGGCAGATGGGGTTTAATGCAAAGAAGTTCAAGATCATGCACATAGGGAAGAGAAACCCTGAAGCCACCTATAGGTTGGGAGGGGAGTTGCTGGCAATCACAAGGCAAGAAAGAGACTCGGGCATCATCATCACAGATGACCTGAAATCAACCAAGCAGACCACTAATGCCGTAGGTAAGGCTAGACAGATGTTTGGGTATATTAGTATGGTTATCGCAAGTCGTAAGAGGGAGGTAATAATCCCTCTTTGACACTGTTTAGGCCCCATCTGGAGTACTGCTTGCAGTACTGGAGGCCGTATCTGCACAAAGACATTAACAAAATGGAGTCAGTCCAGAGAATGGCAACCAAAATGGTGCAGGGACTGCATCAGAAAAAATATGAGGACGGATTAACGGAGCTCTATATGTATACCCTAGAGCAAAGGAGGGAGAGAGGTGATATGATCGAAACATTCAAACACCTTAAGGGCAATAACAAGGTGAAAGAGTCTAACATGTTTCAATATAAGAAAAATAGCAGGACAAGAGGACACAGAATGAGATTAGAGGGAGGCCGATTAAGGGAGAATGTGAGTAAGTTCTTTTTCACAGAAAGGGTGGTGGATGCATTATACAGCCTACCTCAGGAAGTGTTGGATATGCACACAGTGCAGGGCTTCAAAAAGGCATGGGATAAGCTTAAGGGAGCAATAAAGATCAGTATGAATAGATAGGCCATTGACAGCACAGGCCTATGACACATTCATATGGTAGAAAAAAATGGGCAGACTTGATGGGCCTTACGGTCCTTTTCTGCTGTCAGCTTCTAAGTTTCTATGTATATTTGAGAATGTAACAGGGATGCATAATTTTAGAACATGGCTGGGATGCATCATGTTGGAATGTGGTGATGATGTGATGCCCAATTTTGAAATGTGGTGAGTGCATACAATTCTAGAATTTGACAGGGGCAAACAATTTCAGAATAAATGGTGTGTCCTGTCACATTCTGACAGCATGCATCACCACTATATTTTGAAAGTGCCAGTCCCCATGAAATTCCTTGATGTATGTCCCTGTCACATTCAGAGACTAATTGTCCCACCACATTTTGAGATGGCACCTCCCTGTCACACTCTGAGACTGCATCCCCCCTCCAACATTTTAAAATTGTGCACCACCTTGACATTCTATGACTTGGTTCAGTGCTGCATTCCAAAACCATCTTCTGACATGTTTTAAAGTACAGTGCCAAGCATCTGAACATTCTGGAAACACAAGCATTGCAGCCAATCTTATGCCATTTTTTTAAAAGGATTACTATAGCTACAGTTTCTTAAACTTTGGAGAAGCAGATCCTATCAGGTTGCTGACAGGGAGGACTAGTGTGTGAGTTCAGGAGATTACATCATTAATGGCTCTTCACTGAAACTGACTTTTTTTGAATAGGTAGTGAAATCAGGGTTACAAAATAACTCATAAATTTAAAATGAAATAATGTAGAAACCTAATGTTTGGTATGAGATTTATTGGGGGTATGATTATTCTAATTCTGCAAAGTAGCACTTTTGGTGGGAGTCCTCTTTAAAAGAGTTTCACCAGGAAACACATACTGAGCTTACAAATAACATTTCCAGATGTGTCCTGAGGGAGGAGATAAATACAGAGATTGAATTGTATATACACTACAATAAAACAATAAAGTACTACTTACGCAATGCATTGCAATAGTACAAAATATGCATCACTTATAGATAAGATGCACAGTCATAAGGGAGTAGTATTGACAGAACATAATGGCATTATGGGTTGCAGGAGTATCAGGCTTGAGCAGGTTGTTAATGATTGTTAACCTAGGCCAGGGCGTAGGGGGGTGGTTGAGGGGACAAGTATGAGGGGGAGTTAAAGAGGGGAAGGTAGATGATTTGGAGAGGCAGGGGTAGGTGGAAGTGTGAACAGAGAAGGGCTGGGTGAGGAGGTGAGGAGATTAACTAAGGGAAATTAATGGGGGAGGCTAGGGAGAGGGGGGAGAGGGTAGGGGTTGGGGGAGTTCTATAGTAGGTGGACATGGGAAGAAGGGAAAAGTTGGGCATGGGGAGGGGCAAGTTAACTAGGACATTTACAAGAGGAAGCAGTGCAGTCTTCGAGTACAGATGATAGAGGGTGTTTTGAGAAAGAATGGTTAGAGGGAGAGAATTCCAGAGTTTAGGAAACAGGAAGGAGAAAGAAAACTGACCAGCAA
Organism: Neoceratodus forsteri; assembly: GCA_016271365.2. Taxonomy (NCBI): domain Eukaryota; kingdom Metazoa; phylum Chordata; order Ceratodontiformes; family Ceratodontidae; genus Neoceratodus; species Neoceratodus forsteri. The sequence goes on from CM028129.1 coordinate 469,348,001, forward strand.
GGGATTTATGATGGGGAGCAGAAGGGAGCGATCAACAAAGTCCAAGAGGGTAGCATCTTTCAAAAAAAGAGGGGTGCAAGAACAAGTGGGCACAATCTGAAGATAGAAGGGGGGTGGCTCAGAGGTAATTTAAGGAAGTATTTTTTCACAGAGAGGGTTGTGGATGCATGGAATGGCCTTCCGGAGGAGGTTGTGGAGTCAAAAACAGTGGTGGAATTCAAGCATGCATGGGACAGTCATAAGGCAATTCTAGGGGGTGGGGGTAGGAAGAAGTAGGCTGCTGGTTAACTAGGATCTGCAGCTTATCCAATAGGTAGGGAAATGGGCAGACTGGGTGGGCCAAGCGGTCCTTATCTGCCATCAAAATCTATGTTTCTATGTTTCTATAGCCTGGATTACGGAGTGAGTAAGAGGAGGGGGGTGTAGGCAAGAGAGGAGAACTCAGATGGGGGGTGGGAAGCCAGCCAGAATGTAGAAATAGAAGAGATGCAGTGGGTTAGGCAGAGGTCTTACAGGGAAGGAAGGGAAAGAGCAGTGTACAGAGTGCACTGATGGCTGTGGGAGAGGGGGGCAGTTCAAAGAAAAACAGTAAGAGTGGAAAAGGGTGTCGAATCTGGACAGGGCAAACCTTGGTGCAGCATCATAGACTATGTCATCATATTCAAAGGTGGGGAGGATCATCTTAGTGATGATATCATGGTGGGTGGAGGACAGATAGTGGGATGCAGCTTTTGTTCCTAAAGTGGCCACCAAGCTTGGGGTGGAGTTTTTTGTGAATTACGTCTATATGCTGTGAGAAGTCGTGGTGCCGGTCAAGTCAGACACCAAGATACTTGAATGAGAGCACGTCATCTACTGTGCCCCCATCTAGTGTGTTGAAGGAGGGGAAGGACAGGAGCTTGGAAAGCCTCAGCTTAGTGTCAAAGTACATAGAGACCATCTTTTTAATATGTAGTGATAGATAATTAGACCTGAAACATTTCTGGATGGCAACAAAATCCGGAAGAAGTTTGGATATTAACTCAGCTGGAGAAGACCCAGAGGCACACAAGACTGTGTACATGTGGATGGATGCAGATGGGCAGGCAGAGGGGAAGTCACTGAGAAAAAATTAAAAAGTAGAGGGACGAGGATGGAACCTTGGGGTACACAGGTGTGAATGGGGGGCGGGGACAGGGAGCCCCCAATTCTCACCAATTATAATCTACTTAATAGGTTGGAGTTGAACCAGCTTGTTGAAAAGTCTAAGAGACCTGCTGACTTCATTATGAATAGGAGAACAGGGTAGAAGACAATGTTGAAAGCTTTTGTTACATCAACAAAAATGGTGGCAGTGAGGAGGCATGGGTAGGGGTGGAGTGGTGTTTGCGAAAACCAGACTGGAAGGTTGTGAAGAAAGAGGAGGAGTCAGGAAAAGGGAAAGCTGGGACAGAACTATGTGCTCTTGGAATTTGGATAAGGTTGGGAGGAGGGAGATGGGGCAGAAGTTGCTGGGAGAGGAAGAGTCACCTCTTTTAGGCAGGATAATGACTGCTGCAGGCTTCCAGATGTCTGGGATGGAGGCAAGAGAGAAAGAGAGGTTGATAAGGGAGGAGATTGGAAAGGCAATAGCAGCGGGAAAAGAGGCAGTGGAACTTAGGATCTAGTTCATCAGGTCTCCCGACTTTCTGGGGTTGAGAACCATAAGGGCTTTCGGAGAAGTTGCTGGGGTAAGGTGAATTGAGATGCAGAGTGCCCAGGTGGAGGGGGGAGGGAGGGGGATTGGAGAGGGAGATGGAGAAGAAGGGTGAAGAGGCACAGGCAGTAAAGTAGGAGTTGAATGCTGAGGCTACAGAAGGAGGGTCAAAGATGATCGAGTCACCTACCTTGAGGACGGAGGGGTAGACTGGGTGTGGGGGAGATGGCATGGATGACTTTCCAAAACTTCGATGGGCTGGTAAGGTTTTTCTGGAAACAGGAGGAAAAGAACTGAGCCTTTGCTAGGCTGGCGGCTCTAGTACAAGTATTCCACAAGGCGTGGTAACTGTTATGGTCTGCCAGCGTGTCAGAGGATTTGTATATCTTCCATGCTAGGCCACATGTCTGGAGGCAAGCCAAAAGTTCTTCTGAGATCCAGGGGAGGTGAGAACCTCTGACCCTGGTTTCCTGTAGGGAAGCATGTTGATCTCAGATTGATAAAAATTTAGAATGTAAGTAATTGAGGGCTTGGTTTATGTAACTGGCCACATAGATTGGGGATCAGCTGGTGGTTAGCAGATCCACATGTAGTGAGGCTAGGTCCATTGACTGGAAGGACATGATGTGGGTAATTTTTGGGGGGACTTTGGGGCAGTATATTTTGCACATGCAGTAAACCATATGGTGGTCACTGAGGAAGTCAGGAAGTGTGCTGGCATCAATGATGCAAAAGAGGGTGATTTGTGAGCATCCAGTCTAGCACTGAGTGGTTTGGAAATTTGGAATTATATTGAGTAGGGACTGAGATGAGCTGAGTAAGGTGTAGGGACTTAATGTTTTGACAGAGTTTATAGTTAGAATGGGAGAGCCAGTTAATTTTGAAGTCTCCCAGGATGAGAAGTTTGTCATGGAGGGTATGGAAGGAGCTGGTAGTTAGCAGTTCTGAGACAGAAGGGATAGATAGCCCTGGGCAGCATTAGATGCCTGCCATTAAAATGGGAAGAAGAAGAAGAAGAAGAAGAAGAAGAAGAAGAAGAAGAAGAAGAAGAAAAAGAATCAAAATTTATATAGCGATTTTCATGCACAATGTGTCCCAATGTGCTTTACAAGCAATGCTAGACTTGTAGTGAAGTGACTGAATATGTAGTGGCAGCCATATCGCACATCATCACCCACACACAGCCTGGACAATTGCATGAACTGGTTTCATGGGAAGGGGAGTATTGACCAAGACACTGGGAATGTACCCTACTCTTTGTGAAGAATGCCATGGGTTATTTTACTTCCACCTGGACACCCACCAGGTCCACACCAGGATGGGTAGAAGGGACCTCGGTTTAACATCTCATCCGAGGGATGGCACACCCCAGCAGTACAGCGCACCACTAATACTGCACTCAGGTGCCAGCATATAGGCATGAGTCCAATCCTGGTGTGGGATGAGAACCTACGACATTCTGGTCCAGAGGCAGATGTGCTACCAACTGAGCCACACTGGGTGGGTGGAAGGGTGGGAGAGTTCGAGGATGAGGAGTTTGTAGGTACCAGGGGAGGCAACAGACAGCACTGTGGTAAACTGAATAGAGGAAGAGAGGTAGACGGTGACTCTACCAACCTTTGGAGTGTGGTCTTGGTGGCTGATGGTGCAGCAAGGGATGGTTATAGCAGATCCTGGAATCTTAGGGGAAAGCCAAGATTCAGATACTATCATCAGGGTGGAGGGAAACGGTGAGGGGCTGGAGCTGATCATTCATGGGCAGGAGTCTGCAGATGTTGATGTGGGTCACCCGTAGTCTCATAGTCTTTTGGGAAGGTTAGTGGGAAGGGAACATCGCCAGCAATGAGGAGTAGTAGAGGAAAAATGAGCTTGTTGGGGACTGGGAAGTGACAGTGATGCAGAGGAGATGACAGGGAAGGGGGAGGAGGGCAGGAGGGTAAGGAGTTTCTGAGGGATACCTAGTGGACCCAGGAGGATATGGATGGGAGGAGGGTGCTGCCTGGAAACCAAGGGGAGTGGAGAGGGGATGTAGGAGAGGGTAGGATAGGAGGGGGTGGGGGATATGAGAGGAGGCAGAAGAGGGGGAGAGGGATGAGCCGGAAGGATGGCAGGGGGAGAGAAGTTGTGGTGAACAGAAAGGGAAGGAGGGAGAGGATGATTAGAAGTTTGCTTGGTAGGTGCATGATCAGGAGACGGGGTGGTAGCTAGGAGGATGCAAAGAGGGGGTAATAACTGTTGCTATGAGGAGTCGCAGGAGTGAGTAAGAGCTGAGAGGAAATAGGGGGTGTAGGTGGGCGGATTATCAGAAAATAGGCAGCTTGGAGAGATACAAAAATATGAAAAGAACAGCAGTACAGCAGGGCAGCAGTGCAGGCTTAAGTAGGACAGAGAGGTAGTTAAGTATGAGAACAGGAGAAAGTGGTAATACAGGGTAGCAAAGGACTGCCACCATGACTAGTGGTAATTTCAAATAGGCTGGCAGAAAACAGGCTGATTCATCTGCTAAGAGGTTTTACAGTCTAGCAGGAATAGAGGGCAGTGATAGAAGGTGAAGAGCGGGCAATTACAGGGGGTATGAGATTAGCAGGTAATAAGGGCAGGAGCAATAGGTAAATGGCTACTATTTCAGGGAATATAAAATTATTATATGTTATTTATTTTTTGGTTTTTTGTTATTTATTTTGTGGATGGCTTGAGGAAATAAAGAATAGGTAGGAGGGAGGGTGGAAGCAACACATACTAAAGAGGGTAAGGTCAATCCCCAACTTCAGTTCCCATTTCTTCTTAGATCCTACCATGGGAGATGGTGGGTAGGCCCTAAGCCACTATGCTTTTAACTTCGAAATGAAATGATGAGAGCTAGAGAGCTTGGCTAGCCACTTTTCGAAAGACACCTCTTGGGAACAGTTAAATCACTGGAAACTGCTTGCTTAAATAAATTACAAATCTGTAGATACTTCCAAAAATGGGAGGAGGGAATGACAAAAGTAGATTGAAACTCAGCAAAGATTAAAAAGGTCCCAGTGGATGGGTCAACCACATTTTGAATAGCAGCTATTCCTTTCAGTGCCCATTCCTGCCAATAGATTGGCTTGTTATGAATAGGTAGACCAGGACTGCACCACAGATGCCTATTAAGGGAGGTACAGGGGCACCAACCTAACTAAGGAGCATGTTTATTCCATATAAATCATGAGTTGCTGGCACAGGGGGAGATAAGGGACAAAAGGGACCCATCCAGGAAGAGGGTCGCCGAAGCGACAGGAATGTGTCCCTGCACAAGTTTGAGAGGAAGCCATCCCAGACTCACCAAGGTCAAACTGGAGTTTAGGCTGCTCACAGCCTGGCACAAAACCATAAAATCATGGAATAATTTCATATCAGGTAAACCCAAACCACCTTCCATCCAAGGTTGCTGTAAAATTTGGTAACTAATCCTGGGTGCTTTGCCATCCTATATGAATGATGACATCTTGGAAGTAAGGCACATGAGAAAAGAGCCCAGAAGGGCCAGAGGAAGGTTGGCCAGGGTGTATTGAAGTTTAGGGTGGATGGCCAGTTTCAAGTCATTGACTTTGCCCCACAAAGACAATATCAAGGGTTTCCAGTGGGAAAGGTCTGCCTCTAACAAGTCCAATGCCTTCTGAGTATTAGCTGTAATAGTCTCAGAAAGAATAGACTTGGAAACAGACCCGAGACAAATAATACCATCTGAAGACCCCTGAAAGGGGTAATGGACAAAGAAGTTTGCCGTACAAAATGAATTCAGAGGAAGAATTTGAAATTTACTCTTGTTTAATTTATAACCCAAAAGGGTGGAGTAGGAACTAATAATATTCTGAAGGGCCGACAGGGAGGATTCAGGACTTATTACAAAAAGGGTAATATCTTCAGCAAACAAAACAATCTTGTGAGTAGTTGAACCTACAGAAAAACCCGGGAACTTGTTCTCTGATCTGATTTTTATGATAAGGGGCTCTATGACTAAAGGAAAAAGAAATGGTGAAAGAGGACAACCCTGACAGGTGCCTGTATGAAGAGTAAAGTATGGGGAAAGGGCCAAATTAGTGAGGACTACCACTTTGGGAGAAGAGTAAAAGATATGAAGTAAAGAAATACACTGGGATGGAAAACTGAACTTTCACAGAGCTTTAAACAGAAAAGCCCACTCCACCCTGTCGAACACCTTTTCACTGTCTTTTTTGGTTTTATATATATATTTCTTTTTCCCTGCCTGCTGTCCCACTGGAGCAGCACCATCAGGAGTCGCCCATTAAGCTTGTCCCTGCTAGTGCCTTACTTGTCAGTCTCTGGTCCCTCCATCCAGCCTTGGATACCTCCCGGGAGGGGTCAGGGTTGGGGGCAGACCCCCGAATCTTACTTGTTTCATCAGGGTCCGAGGCTGTAGGCAGGCACCAGCACATCAGGACCCAGCTCAGTGCTCCATCTTCCCGGCACCAATGGGGGTTTTTCTGCATTCCTGTGGGACATTGCAGGCCCTTACATCAAGGTGCAAGCACCGATGTCAGCAACATTCCTCCCCCTCCTTTCCTCAAAGGAGTAGCCCTGAGGCTGATTGGTCACTGGCCTATGCCCTTGACCAATCAAGCCCCCAGACACCAGCTTGCCATCATTCCCCCAGCCTCCTCCAGGGGTCACTGATTGCTGGGTTAAGAGACCTTCCCTCCCCCAGAGAAAGCAAGCTGTCATTGGATGCTCCAGCCTATCTCCCCCAGCCAACCCCTGGTGGCCTGAGCTCGCTCCTGAAACCAGGTCACTGGTGTGGTGTGAGGCATGGCATCTAGTGCCTCAACTTTCAGCGCCACTGGGCCGGCTTCTTTTCAGTGTCTAAAGACAGTGCGGCAGCAGGCCCATGATAGGAGCATGCCTCCAAGAGTAGGTCCAAAACTCTACAAATATTGTTGTACCCCAGCCTGCCTGGGACAAATCCAGCCTTGTCTGAATGGATTAATAAGGGGATAATAGGCTCCATTCTCTTCGCTATTACTTTGGCAAAAATGTTAACATCTGTATTTAAAAGAGAAATAGGTCAGAACTGTGAACAATAAATGCTGCCTCTGCCTTTTTTTGGTAATAAAGTAATAATAGCTTCAGTGAAAGTTGGGGGAAACTGTCTCACCTCCCAGGCATATTTAAACAGCTGTGTGAGTCTATGGGCCAGTGATCCATGAAAGTAGAGTAGAAGTCCAACGGATAGACGTTTGGACCAGGGGCTTTACTGTGGGACATACTATTAATTGCCTGCACCACCTCCACAAGTTGAATAGGAGCAACCAAGGACAGAAAGTACTTCTCAGGAACAGAGAGAACTGATATTGCATAAAAAAAACAATGCCAATTAGTCCGGTGAAGGATCAACTTCGGAGGTGTAAGGCCATTGATAATAAGTAATAAAATCCTGATTAATATCAGCAGGGGAAGTAAGACATGTCCCAGAGTCATCCACTATCTTAGGAATATACCTTTCTTGGGCCTGGGTACGGAATCCGGAGGCAAGAAGTTTACCCAGACCCTCTCCAGATTTCTAATATTTTTGATTTAATTTATATAAGGCACATTTTCATTTTTTTCATTTAATTTCATTTCATTTTATTTTGTTAACCAGGATAGGGCACTGGAACAACTCCATTGTCAGGTCCAGCCTGACAAAAGTACATACAACAACAACATAAATACATATCACAAAAAACAATGACAATTATCCGAAGATGTTAAATATTGCCTAAATTTAACTTTAAAATGTTGCAATGAAGTAGTTTATGAATATCACATATTAGAGCATTCCAAAACAAAGGAGAAAACACTGCAAATGATTTAGAACCTGCCTTCGACTTTTGTGTAACAGATTGTAAGAGTATACCTTGAGAGGAACATAACGAGACTGGAAAAATGATGAGTGGATACTAAATCTCAGACGAAGGAAGATTTGTAGTTGGAAAAATTGTTTAAAAATTTGACAACTGAAAAAACAGGCTAATTTTGATTTTGGAGATAGCCACTTCAGTTGTGAATATAGTAAACAGTGGTGGGTCTGAAATGGGGAATCAAAGATAAAGGGACAAATGTTATTGTTAGCAATTGGTAAGGAATTAAGTTTCCTCTGTCCAAAACTAAAATAGATACTTGCATAATAATTAAAATGTGGCATCAAGGATCCCAGGGCAATGGCCCTGTGAGTGTTAGATGAAAAATATAATTTCACCTTATAAAGTAATCCTAATTTTTTACTCACAATTTGATATATAGTCCTAACCTGTAAAGAAAAAGTTAAATAGCAATCAAGAAAAAAACCCCGATATTTACAGTAAATTCAAAAACATGATCGAGCAAGTTTCCAATCGAGTCATGAATTGCAAAATTTAGCATGTAACATTTGGAAAGTACCAAAAAGCATTGATTTGGTTTTCTTTAAATTCAAAACCAAGGCATTTGCTACAAACCAATTACTATAAATTCCCTTTTGACAACAGAAGAAAGCTCCAAGATTGACTTAGACTTGTAAAATAACATCAAGTCATCTGCGTACAATAAATATTCACAGTTTTTACAAATTGAAGGCATCTGATTAATAAACAAACGAAACAATAAGGGTGTAAAATTGAGTCCTGGGGCACACCACACTTCACAACAGAAATAGAGGAACAAATGGAATCAATAGCGACTAACTGATTAGTTAAATAGTCGCTACACCATTCCACCACTGAAAGCAAGAAATCAAGTTGTGCCAATTTCTCAACAAGCATGTCATGGTCAATCAAATCAAATGCCTTGGTCAGGTCCACAAAAATCACCTCTGTCATAAGATATTCCTTTTTTCAAATCCAAAAAGGGTGGAATTTGTGAACATGACCGAGGCAGTCTCATTCCCATGACTCTTATGAAAACCATGTTGCTTAGAAGCCAAAATATCATACTTTTCCAGATATTCGGTAAATTGATTAGCCACAAGTTTTTCGAAAATCTTACTAATAGGATTTAGGATTGATATTGGACAAAAATCATCAGGAGTGATAGTGTTAGCTTTCTTTGGAACTGGAACCACTCTGGCACACTTCCAGCCTGATGGAAACTGACCTGTTATTAGACAAAGATTGAAAATTATGCTAAGTGGTCCAGCAACAGAGAAAGCTGTTAATCAGATAAATCTACCATCAAGTACTTCCCCACAATCACTAAGCTTATCTGGTATAGACCTAAGTAACTTCACGACCTAATTTCTTGTCACTTTTCAAAAATAGAAAAATGATCTTGTTCCAACCTTAGTTTGCAAAGAAATATTGATTAGAGTTAGACCATCACAAGAATGAAGATTATATGTGGAAGACTGGATTTTCTACAAATCAGAAAAGGGACACTTTGAAATGAAAAAACTGATTTACAAATTTGACAACCAAAATAGAATATAATTCCATGTTTTATTGCCTGCCAACCAAGTCTGGAATACATTGAACAATGATGAAATCTAGGGGGGCAGTCCAAAACAAATCTGCAGACATTATTGTAGGACATATGGAGCTTATTTTGCTCTCCAATAGAGAGTCGATGGTAAAGACTAGCAACATAGTCAAAATGAGGTAAGAGAATTCCCTTTGCAATAGACTTTCTTGTATCTTCGGAAAAATACTGCTTAATTTTAAACAACAAACCCAATTTTTGATTAACCTTTTTTACACATAAATTTAACCTGTGAAGAAAAACTTAGGTCTATATCTAAAACAACTCCCAAATATCAAAATTCATTAACAAATTCAACAACAATCCCCCCAGTATTATGAATTAACAAGGAAGGATTCTCTCTCATCATAGAGGAAGTGCAAAACAACATTACTTTTGTTTTAGCAACATCAAGTATCATATGATTATTATCAAACCAGGTACAAACTATATTGAAATCAGATTGTAGATCAGCTTCAATAGAGAAAATAACAGTAGAATGAGAGAAAACTATAAAATCATCTGCATATAACAGACATTTACTGACCTTAAGAGTAGAAGGAAGAGAATTTACAAATAAAGAGAACTGCAAGGGGCCCACACCATATGTAAGACAACCTGCATTGATTGAGCAAAATGTTTACAATCAATACTATCCTAAATATAATAACTGTGCCTGTGTATTTTTGTTAGAAAGAACTAAGCACATGTTGCTCTAACACCTAAGCAAATGTGGTTATACCTCGATAGGCTTGCCGTACTGCAAGTGCATTAAACCACTCCAGACCATGGTTCTACTGTCGAATTAATCCATGGTTGGGTGGCTGTTAGGGATGCAGTGAATTTAAATTTCACTGGCGAAGTGCTGATGATGTTGGCCAAATTCACCTGGTGGAGCAATTCGTGAAATTTTTCCGCCTAAGTCGGAATTTGACCTAGGAGAAATTTCGCCTTCTGCAGGTGAAATTCTGCCTTCCGTGGGTGAAATTTTGCCTTCTGCAGGTGAAATTTCACCACGGAATGCAGAATTTCCACCACAGAAGGTGAAATTGAGCCACTCTGCCAGGCAAAATTTCACATTTAGCTCCATGAAATGGGTGGAATTTCGCAGATTACTCCACAAAGTGAATTTTGCCCACTTCACCTCCAACTAGTGGTTGTAGGCACTCAGCCCATGGCCTCATGCCCTCCCAACCATTGATTAATTCCACAGTAGAACCATGGTCTGTTGTGGTTTAATGCTTAGTTAACAAGCAGCTAGGGATGGTTTTAATGGTTAATAATAATTTTGTGTTTATGCTTACTCTTTAAATGTTCTGTGAAATAGACTAAGTAGCAGTAGTTATTAACTCTTATCCATTATTAATTAATGAAGACTGCTAAAAATATTTTTTTATAACTGTGACTTACAGAGAACTGAGAGGACACAGGTTTTAGAAACTTGAATGATTAGTTTAATTATGCTCTGGGTGCATTGTTAGATAGAAAATACAGTACTGCAAAATAAGTCCCTTTGTTTTAATTTATGTTACTATAGTTACCTTGTAACTCTTAAATGAAACAATGTAATGTATTTTACTGTATATGACACCATAGGGCAGAGCTAAAATTCCTCTTAGGTTATGGTTGTGAAAATAAAAATGCATCCATACATTTGATACAGCTGGGCTTCCTTCCCAGATGAACATCAGCAAGCCACATGCCCCTCCACATTAGCACCTCCCCAACTTTTTCTTTTAAACAATTTTGAAGTGTTTAGGGAAAACATGATAAGAATGGCCAGAACCCTTTGTTTTGTTTTGATTTGTTTTGCTTGTTACATAAAAAGAGCTCACCTTATTTAATCCCATTCTCTGTTCTGCTCTCCTCCACAGGCTGCCAACTGAAAGCTACAGAGGCCCCCCCCCCCCGCTGGGAGGAAGGTTCTGAGGGCCAGCACAAGGGAGCCCTCCCTAGGAGAACTTAAGGTACAGAGAAAATGTAGGAGGATGCCACGCAGTCCGAGCTGTGGCTGCTGAATTCTCCTGCCCGCTACAGCTCTTCCCCACTGATGCTCCACATCGGCTGCCCCACCACCACCCTTGGTGGACTCCTACTTATATTGTGGAGATCACGCACATGCATGAGCCTATCTGCTCACTTTTCCATATGCAGCTTATCAGCAGCTGCCACTAGAGGCCACCTTAGCAGGGCTGCCTAACCTGCTACTACTACCATTAGCTCAGCAGTAGTTTCACTCCCCTCAATCAAGGTCTCATAGTGCTGCATAACAGTTTGGTCTGTCCATCCTATATCACAGGTCTGCATGACCTGCTACCACTGCCATTAGCTCTACAGTAGATTCCCTCCCCTGAGTTGAGGTCTCGTAGTGCTGCATAAACAGTTTGGTTGACATAGCCCATATCACACTATGGGGAAGTATTGGAGCATGGGGCAGAGCATCCTCCATGACCCCCACTGCTGTTTACTCCTGCTTACCTCTGTGTAAAGAATCCTACCTTGTTAAGCAAGTTTGGCACAGACCAAAAGCCAGTTTGGCACAGACCAAACTACATAAGGTGAATACACCTCATAATGCAATTGAATGGCTCAGGAGTAGAAAACCCTGCACCCTGGGCACCCCTCATGGGTTGGGAGGTTTGGAGGAACATGCCCCACACCAAAGCAGCTCAGCCATATTGCCAGCACCAATGGTGCTTGTGGCACTATCCCAAGCCCTACTACTTACAGGGTACCAGTAGTGTTTCTCTTGTATGTTGTTGCACTAGGCTGGATAGACACAAAAATGAGTGTCTGCCATGACCCTAACTTGCTTAGGGGTGTGCAGGACCATCATCTACCACACCTCACAGTCTGCCCTGACTCAAGAATCCTGCACTAGCTGGCCCTAATGCATGGCCTAGCACATAAGGGAGCATACTATTTCATCTTCTCAGGTGTGCATGACAAGAGATCAAAACCATCTCCCCCTCACCTAGCAGAGGGTACTCCGCCTCATCCTGCTAAAACTGCTAATACATTCAGGTGGGCACATAACGACAATCCCTGTGACATCTTCCTGCATCTGGGGGTGGTGGCAGTGGTTAACAGCGATGATGATGGTGGTGGTGGTCCAGTGGGCACACAAAGTCATTCCCTGTGGTGGCAGTGGCTAACAGCAGTGGTGGTCCAGGGGGTGCACACAAAGTCATTCCCTTTAGTGACAGTGGGTAACAGTGATGGTGGTGGTGGTGGTGGTCCAGGGGGCATGCACAAAGTAATTCCCTGTGGTGGCAGTGGCTAACAGCAGTGGTGGTGGTGGTACAGGAGGGGCACACAAAGCCATTCCCAGTGGTGGCAGTGGCTAACAGCGGTGGTGGTGGTGGTCCAGGAGGGGCACACAAAGCCATTCCCAGTGGTGGCAGTGGCTAACAGTGGTGGCGGTGGTGGTCCAGGGTGGCACACAAAGTAATTTCCTATGGTGGCAGTGGCTAACAGCAGTGATGGTGGTGGTCCACGAGGGCGCACAAAGACACTCGCTGTGGTGGCGTGGCTAACAGAGGTCATGGTGGTAGTCCAAGGGGGCACACAAAGTCATTCCCTGTGGTGGCAATGGCTAACAGCAGCAGTGGTGGTGGTGGTCCAGGGGGGCACACAAAGTCATGAAAAAGAAAACATGTATCATACAACAAATGTCACAGCCTTTTACCAACTTTAGTTAAAACCTGCATACATTAACCTCATCATCATCCTCATAAAGAAAGCTGCCCTCACAGTAATCTATATCTGAAGCCTGACCACTGGGAAATTCTTTCTCCATTGTGTCATCATCTACATCAGTGGTAGGCCGTTTCATGCAGCCACTGCCAGTGCCACCAGGATGGTCCATTTCTACATCACCAAAACCATGACTAGGCCAGGGTATGAATATTGAGGTTGCAATCTGCACTGGTATGTGCCTCTCATTCATTTTTGTGAATGCTAGCAAACTAACATTTGCAGGAGAGAGGTTTGTCCGACGATCCCTAATTATTGCACCTGCTGAACTAAATACCCTCTCGACACTTACACTGGAGGGTGGGCATGTGAGGTACTTCAGTGCCATTGCAGTCAGCTCTGGCCATTCACTGACGTTTCTGCTCCAGTATAAAAGAGGATCATCAGTTATTGACAGATGCCTGTTTTCAGACAAATATGACTCAACCATTCTCTGTGCTGCACTAAGTCCAGTGATTGATGCGTCATCCTATTCTCCGTAATCATTTATTTCACAAATCCACACTTGGGGCAAAGCCTCCTAAAGTGGGTTGATGCCATCTGCTTTGAATGACAGACCACCTGGAACTGCAGTCCCCTTCCCCTTACAGGATATGCTTGATACTCCTCCAGGTGCACCTTCAGCCTGATTATGCTGCTGAGGTTTGCTGACCTTGGCATGTGACTTATGTGCCCCATGATTCAAATGCACCAGTTGCCCACTGATATTTTTTACCTGTTCAGGTACTCCAGTACTGAGGCAATTCCACATTTGTATCAAGCGTTGTTGCTATTGCAAAGTTATCACTACACTGAATGCTCAAGATGTGATGATTCTGGTCGAATACTGTCAGCATGTGTTTCAGCAACATACTGCTAGCACTGTCTCCGGCAACATCAAGGCCATGCTGTACATTCGCCAATGTCTGCCCCGGCACCCGCAGCAGTGGAATTGATTGACTAATGGAGGCAGATTCGCCACTCACTGCCTGTGTGGCATGTTCAAAAGGCCACAAAATTGTTATTACAGAGTCCTTGAGGTGCCACTCTTCAGTTGTCATAGACATGGAGGCATCGTAACTGTCACGGCTAGTGTGCATCACAAGATATTCCAAGATGACTTTGTATTGTTCATACAACCTCTCTGCCATGTATAAAGTGGAGTTCCACTGGGTGACAACTTCCAGCTTCAAGCAGTGTTGAGCAAGGCTGTTTCGCATCTGCAACTGCTAAAATTGATCACGGGCCTTTGCAGATCATAAAAAGTGAGAACAGATAAGGCATGCAACTGTCAGCATTTCCTTTATGTCAGGTTGCTGCAGAAACTCCTACACCACAAAATTTAAACAATGTGCCCATGCGTGGAACACGAAAAAAGTCACCATTCGTGATGCATTTCACCACATTTGACCCATTGTAACTTGCTATGAACCCAGCTCTCAGGGACAGGGGATTCAGCAACTTGTCCATTTCAGACACTACCACATCCAACATGTTTTCACCAGTGTGTGAAAAGGTCATGTTGCACATAGCAATCATTGCATGCTGTCGAATTCCTGGAAGATTGCTACCACAACACTCCACCTTACTGCACTGATTATTCACACTACCAACAGCACAAACAACCCCCAGCACCTGCACCCAGTGTGCAGTTATACACAGATATGAACTCCCCACTGTTTTGCCCCTTGTACACATATCCATACTTAAATGGATGAATGGAGAGAAGGAATGTTGAAGGGCATGTCTTACTGAGTCGGACACAATACGATACAACTCTGGGACAGCACTGGTTGAAAAGCATGTCAGGAATGGGACTTTCCATTTTGGAAAGGCATGTGCAGCAAGCCACTTGAACCCAGAATTCTCCATAAAGGAAAAGGGCAAAGGATCAGTTGCCAGCATTTCAGCTACAGCAGCATTAAGTTCACGTGACACTGCATGCTTGGGTGGGTACTAAAGCTTATGCACAAAAACACTCTGTAAAATGGGCTAACTTAAATGTTTTACATGGGGTGTGATGACAAATGGTTCTGCTCTGTGAATGGCAGGGGGTGGAGTGTGGATGCGTGATGAAGACAGGTGATGACAAAGCCACAAATGCAGTTATTTTGCCACATTTATCAACCGGGGTTGATGTACTACTTGCACTAGACATACTGCATTCACCATCACCACCACCAAAACTGATACTCTCACCACCACTGGAAAACATTTGAAAGTCACTTTGCTCCTCTACCTCATCATGTCTGTAGTAATCCTCTGCTCTTATTTCATTACTACTGCACACATTTAATTTCCTACTTGATTTAACAGTCATGGAAGGGGATAACATCCTTGTTATGGTTGATAATGAGGGTGAATGCCCCACCGTGGTATTACCTGCCATCTTGTGCTGGGTTCACAGTGCCATGTGCCTGTTCTTAAGATGAGTATGCTGTCCTCCTGTGCCCAGATGGCTACCCTTTTTACCTCGACTCACACGCACATGGCAAACCTGGCAGATTGCAACTGATTCATCATTTGTATCTTGCACAAAAAAAAATCTCAAACAAGGGATTGTGATGCTCTACTTTTAACATGTCCCTGATGCTGCTTATTGGACTCCGTTATTTTAAGCCATGAAGTGGGGGGGTGCTACGTGATTTTTCGGGCAGAACACACTTGGATTGTAACTGACCACCAAGACTACCTCTCATTATTACTGGGTCATCGTCATCATCACCATCAACTGAAACTGGTAAATCACAAGTTTTTACAGGGGGGAGGGATTAATTCAGACAGACCCACGCGCAGCCACCTTGAATTTCTTTTTCTCCGGTTCCCAACTGGGGTCAATTACATCATCATAGTCATCAAAATCACCCACATCCACATCTTCTGCTTGGATGCTGGCATGAGGGCTGCATGTTGCAACTGCAGCAACAGCATCATCATCAGATTCACCATCATCATCAACACCACCATCATGTGATATTTTTCACCTCACTGTAAATCACTGTATGGAAAATGTGTAATCTGAACCACGGTGGAAGAAATGTCACATTGTATGCTATCGTTGACATGATTATCAGAATCCTCATGCTCAGTTACTAGGATGTTACTGGGAAGTATGACATCATCTACACTGCAACACTCACGCGCATTGCTTCACACTTCACTATATTTTCGGAAACGGTACACTGGTCAGAAGTGGAACTTGTGGCAGCAATACTCATACCACCACCAGCAACTGCACTAACACCACCGGCTGGGACAACATCATCTCCTCTAACTATGAGTGAAGCTACTGATTGGGCTATAAAAAACATTGCAGGAGAAATACCTTTTCTCTCACCAGCAATGCACTTCGGCATCTGTGTACTACCATGCCCACAGACAATCTTACCACTGGCAGCAGTGTCATGGCTATTAACAGCTTTCATGCATATCTCTTTGCAGGCATTTTGGGGGATCAACAACAATATTCTAAACAAATTTAGATTTTGGAACGTTCATTCTGGGTGGGGGGATGCTGGATGTGAAGCCAAAAAAACAACTGTGGCTTCAGCAACAGATACAGACACAAATTCACAAGTTCAACAACAACTTAACTAACCAGTGGTGCTGAAGTCACAAACAATCCAATCTGGAAAATAATTCCTTTTGCCGGTGGGGGGGCACTGACTGCGCATTTTTACAGCAGTGCAAGCAGCAAAACAAAGAAAAGATACCACAGTGACAGTACAAAATCATGCAGCTGCAGTGGATAGCAAGTTCACACTGCTGCACCTGCAATTACACTGTGGCACACTAAAAGGTGTATTATTTGATGTCATGCACTGCATATACACACACACACACACACACACACAATTTGTGTACAAGTAATGTGTAGCAAACTGAAAACTTCAGTAGTATGCCACAAATTGTAAACAACCTGAAATTATGAACTGCTGCACCAGATCCACACAACACACACTCAGCAAAAAAATTCAAAATTACTGACAATATTACTGTGTGTACATTAACACTGTCAGTTATATAACAAAAATAAAACAAAAAAAAGAACTCCCTATTCCTCCAACTTAAATCTACCTATACCACAGATACACCCCTCTCCCAAAGCACACTTTCAATGTCTTTTACTACACAGACTCAATGTTGTACATTAACATTCAACATCCACATACAAACAATAAACGCTCAATGATATGAACACAAGAGAGTTTTCTACAAATGATGAACTAAAGTTTCAGCAAAAAAAAAACACTCAGTAAGGGTTTTTTAACAGCTTTTAAAAGGTTTGAATCACAGACAGCTCTCAGAGCACACTGTCTCCTAAAACTTCCTACACACTCTACCCTGAACTGAAACTGTGCAGATCAATACAGAGCCTATGTGACCTGAAATCCCATGAATCACAGCAAAAGTTGCCTTTGGAGCTTAAAAACAAGGAGAAGTGAGGTGAAGTGCATTGTTTTCAATGCACTTCACCTTTAAAATTGGTGGAGTAGTGGTTTGGGAAGGTGGAGTAATGTGAAGTCATTGTTTTCAATGGACTTCGTCTTACCCATTATAACACGAATTACTCCGCTTCACATTGTGGAGTACTCTGTGAATTGGCCTTGGCTCTGTGAATCATTTCACAGAGCAAATTAAGCCCACTTCACCCACCACTAGTTCTTAGCAAAAATGATGGCTGAGCTTCGGTAGACCATCTCCGCCGGTTGTCCCATGTCTTCTCCGTGTCCTGGGAGACTCGCCAAGCTATGGCCCTGGTCTCTCTGGATGCAGAGAAGTCATTCAACAGGGTAGATTGGCAGTTCTTGTTTTGAGCTCTCAATACGTTTGGTTTCCCCTCTAAATTTATTTCTTGGATACAGGTCCTGTACTCGAATCCCTCTGCCCATATTTTTTGTAATGGGACCTTATCCCCTCCCTTCCCCCAAGGGCTAGTATGAGACAAGACTGTCCCCTGTTCCTCCGTTATTTAATTTATATCTAGAGCCCCTCATTGTAGCTATAAAGGTATCCCCAGATATTAAGGGAATTTGGTTAGGGTACAAGGAAGAGAAAATTGCAGCATATGCAGACGACATTCTGCTGCATATCACTAATATTACATCCTCAATTCAAGGTCTTTTGTGAATTATACAGGAATATAGCTCACTCTCTAATTATAAATTAGATACAGGTAAATTCTTAGTCTTTCCACTGAACAATAAAGTTTCCAAGCAAGATATCTCGAATTTAGGCTTCATATGGTCCCCCAAATCTCTTAAATACTTAGGTTTATATCTCTGTACAAGTGAGTCCCAATTGCATCACTTTAACTTGGACGCTTTACTTAGAGCTATCCAACAAGATCTAAAACAATGGTCAGACCTTCCCTTAACTTTATAGGGGAGGGTAAACACCATCAAAATGAATATTCTTCCTCATCTTTTTTATCCCATCAATCTATTAAGTTTATGGATCCCCAAAGCTTGGTTTAAAACGGTCCACTGACTTCTTTCAGATTTCCTATGGAATGGGAAACCCCTAGGAAAGCTTTCCATAAGTTAGCTGCCCCTAAACATCTTGGTGGCCTGAAGCTTCCACAGTTTGGTTTATATCACTGGGTCAGTCACCTTAGCAAGTGTTTGAGATGGGAAGAGGCACATAGCCCTATAGACAGGTCCGTATGTATCCCAACATGGCTTAGAGTAGAGCAGGAAAGAATATCCTCAGCTGGCATAAATCCAGGTTCATTGCCATATATTAAAATAGGAAAGCTTCCATCAATCCTCTGTCGCACACTACTGGGACACTCAGTTTCAACACACTCACAATTGTGTGCTCAATGAAACATGTAAATTCACATGATTTAGCACAACCCATTTTCAGAATCCTAACCTCCTCATGGGGGGACATATGACCCCTTATACTTGGATTCCACTAAGGAATTCCTGTACTGTGCAAGAATTCCAAAATCAAGCCAATGATTGGTTGACCACTCGGGAGCTACTGAACAAGTTTGGCTTGTCCCCAAAGTGGTCTTTTTGGATTTGCCAGATTTTCCATATGTTGGCAGCATATTTTGGTTTCAAAATTGCTATAAGCAGCCCAAGGGACTGGGTTTCTATCTGTAGAAGCCTGGCGTCAGCTTCGCATGCCATATCCTCAATTTACTCATTTTTGTATCTGTTGGTCTTTCCAAAAGTGAACTGTATCCCAAAGTATTGAAGTAAAAGGTTTCCCATTTCCACCCCAGATGGTCCAAGATTTGGGAGAACTGTCATAAATTTATCATGCAGGACAGGTTGCATATTATGCAATTGCAATTTCTCAGTGATATGTATTTGACCCCTTTTCATTTGTACAAAATGGGCCATACTCAAAGCCCAGTTTGTAACAGATGTGGGGGGGGACGGGTGCTCTATACCATATGTTTTGGAAGTGCCCAAAATCTTTCCCTCATGGGACCTTATTAAGGCTAGAATGGATCCTCTGTTAGGGTTACAGGACTAAATAATAAAAAACAAAGTCCAAGAGAAAACTACAAGGACCGTGGAGTCTCAAAGGCACAGAGTTTTGCACAGTACCCCAGGAGTTGAAACTACAGACTCACCACTAAAAAAGGACAGGGGTCAGCAAAAGAAAAAGGCTGTATTCATAAACCCTTTAATCAAAGATTTTATAAAAACAATGGCCACATAGAAAAAGCACAGGTGACGCGAGGTGCTACAACTGCAAAACACCAAAGCGAGTGGCAGAGAAGACAGACATAATGGTGAGCAAACCTTGGAACAAAACCAAAAAAGGCATACCACTCCAAAGATAGAAAGCTTGTACATCTCAAGTTGTAAAGTCCAAACAATAAAATAGCTGCACACCACGAGCGAAACCCGGAAGAGACAAACGGACCAACGTCACGACGTCATGTTTACGTATCGACTACCATGTCTTCTTCAGAACATGAGTTGGCTATACTGTGTTCCCTTAAATATAGGGATCTATTAAAGAGATATGCCACAAAATCCTATGCGAACACATACCTCCATACACCTACAGATAATGAAATAAAAAACAAAACATAACTTAGATACATAAACACCATTAAATATACCAAAGGGAAAAGAGCCAAACAAGTCATAATCCCCAACTGAACCTGGCTAGAGTTGATTAAAGGCTTTATGAATACAGCCTTTTTCTTTTGCTGACCCCTGTCCTTTTTTAGTGGTTACAGGACTACTTTGCCCCAGAGGTATGTTTGTTAGGGGATTTCACATGCTTCCTGCAAATAGCCTGCCATTACCATATTTCCATGATTGCTTTGTCAGTCAAAAAGGTTGTGCTGAAACACTGGAAAGACTCCTTGTTGTCTTCATATCTGGAATGGAAACAAGAGTTCCTTCATAATATAAAGGTTGAGAAAATGATGGCGAGAGTATTTAATCACATGGAGTCATCTAAAAAGAGATGGGAAATGTTACATGTTTTGTATACTATATATTGTCTCCCCTGCAGTAGATTAGCACCCTCCTAATTATAGATGTAATCATGTACCCCTCATAATGTTTCTTTGACATCAGTCACAGGTGGCACCATGGAAAGGGTGGGGGTGGGTAGTAGGTGGAGGGGTGGGAGTGTGAATGTTGACTAATTCTGTACTTTGTTAATATCCCTATATTGTGGTAATGTATGTTTGTACTGGGATAAGGATGGAAACTAATAAACAATAAATAAAAAAAAATGATGTCTGAGGTCCGGCAGTATAGAGTGAAGTTCCTAGATTTTAGGCATGCAAACTTTCAGAAGATGGGTAAAAGAGTTCATCAAGCATTAGCACAGATGGGGGAATAAGGGGTGTTGAGGAAATGTGGTGGCAAATTAAAGGGACAATAGTCAAAGCCACTAGCCTCTGTGTCAGGAGGGTAAATAAAAGTAGAAAAAAGAGGAGGCCACTCTGGTCCAATTGGGATGTGGCAGATAAGGTCAGGGCAAACAGAAAGGTGTTTAGGAGGTATAAGAAGACACAAAGGGAGGAAGACAGGTCTATATATCAAGAGAAGCAAAAGAAAGCAAGTAGGGAAGTTAGGAGGGTGAAGGCAAGAACAGAGGAGAGGATTGCCAACATAGTTAAGGAGGGGGTTAAAACCTTCTTCAACTATGTGAGTGAGAGGAGAAAGTCAAGGGAGGGGATAATCAGGCTGAAGAACAGGGAAGGGGAGTTGATGGAAGATGACCAGGGGAAGGCAGAACTACTAAACAGCTATTTCTGCTCCGTATTCATGGTAGGGATAGATGGGGAACTGAAGAGAATCAGGGAACACAGGGTGGTGGTGGGGGGGTTGACTCCAGTCTGTTCCAGATGAAGGCTGTCCTGAGGGAGCTTGAGGGTCTGATGGTGGATAAGATGATGGGACCAGATTGGGTGCACCCCAGGGTACTAAGAGAGCTTAGTAAGGTGCTAACAGAACCTCTGACCTACCTCTTCAATAGATCATTGGAAACAGTGGATGTACCGGATGAATGGAAACAGTTGGATTTTGTCCCCCTTATAAGGGGGGGGGAGATAAAGATGAAGGAGTCAATTGCAGGCCTGTGAGCTTGACATTGGTAGTGGGCAAGCTCTTGGAGAGACTTCTAAAGAAGAGAATCACAAGCTTCCTAGAAGCCAATGGCCTCCAGGACAGGCAGCGACATGGGTTCACTAACTGAAGGTTGAATCAAAGGAACTTAATAGAGTTCTTTGACTGGGTTACCAGGATACTTGATGGGTGTGGGTGGGTGGTTGGTGGATATTGCATATCTAGATTTCAAAAAAGCATTAGATTCTGTGCTGCACAGGAGACTACTGCACAAAATGACATGCCTAGGGCTGGGGCCTCTCATGGTTAGGTGGGTGCAAAACTGGCTGGAAGGCAGGAGGCAGAGGGTAATTGTTAATGGGGTAGCACAAAGGAGGATATTGTCATCAGTGGAGTGCCTCAGGGGTCAATTCTGGGGCCACTTGTTTTCAATATATTTATTGGGGACATAGCGGAGGGGCTGGAGGGAAGTGTGTGTTTATTTGCAGGTGACATGAAGGTCTGCAATACAGTAGATATGCTGGAGGGAGTAGAGAGCATGTGCAGAGATCTGGAGAAACTGAAGGAGTGGTCCAGGGAATGGCAATTGTCCTTCAACACAAATAAAATGCAACATCATGCACTTAGGTAGGAATAACCGGGGTGTGGAATATCGTCTGGGGAGGATGCCCTGGATGTGACCGAGTTTGAAAGGCACCTTGGTATAATTATTTCATGGGATCTGAAGGTGGTGAAGCAATGTGAGAAGGCAGTGGCAAGGGCCAATAGGATGCTGGGATATATCATCAGGAGAATAACTAGTATGAAGAGGGAGGTCATAATGCTTTTGTACAGGCATCTTGTCAGGCCTCACCTTGAGTATGGGGTCCAGTTCTGGAGACTGTACTTCAAGAAGGATGTGGACAGAGTGGTGAGAGTCCAAAGGAGGTGTAAAAATGATAAGGGAAATTAATCATCTGTCTTACAAGGAATGGCTGAGGAACCGCAGCATGTACTCCCTTGAGCAAAAAAGGGAAACGAGGACATGACTGAGACTTTCAAATATATCAAAGTATCAACTTGGTGCCAGCAGGGGACAAATTCCAGCTAAGAGAGCAGCCGAGAACAAGGGGGCATGGTTTGCAGATAGCAAGAGGTAGGTTCAGGGGTAACATCAGAAAATTCCACTTCACGGAGATGGTGGTGGAAAACTGGAACAGACTTCCAGAGGAGGTGGTGGGGGCAAGGATTGTGGAGGGATTCAAGAATATGTGGGATAGACACAAGGGCTGTGAGAGTTGGGGCCGGGGGTGGGCAGGAGGCAATTGTGAAGTCCTAATGGCATACTAGGCATACTTGGTGGGCCTGGAGGTCTTTTTCTGCAGACACATTCTATGTTTCTTTTGTTTCTATCATCACACACCTGCACTTCCTTGAAGAGCATTTAGACTTTGTGCACTGGCATGTGGTAAGTTCTATCAAGTCTTTTAGACCTGATTCTTGCGTCATTAGTTGAGGCTCAAGATGATTATCTGTCTGTGTCCAGCCATGTCCATCACATGATGCAATAAATGGCTTAGCCATTAGTGCTGCTTTCCAAACAGCACAATGGTAATTAGCTCCCTTTATGTGCTGTACAAGGCTGTTCATACATAGTGACAAGCTGTAATTCTGATCTGCTTGCTTGCAAAACTGTTTGTACCTTAATAGGTTGATGCCAGAACTAATACATCCTGTTGGCTGGTAGAGTTTGCATACAAACTTGTGACAGACATCAATAACATCATTCCTGACTTCAAAAGATTCTCAAAGTTCAGCCAACCTCTACAAGTTGTTATGGTTCATTCTTAGTATCTGTAAGGATTTCTTTTTGCCTTTGCCCTTGAAACAGCTGGTGCTGTCACAGCCTGTAAGGGTGTGGAATGGCAGAAGTAACTTGCATATTGAGCTGCCAAGTTTCTCAGTTATGATATTCAGTGGTACAATATGTATTGGGTCTTCATTTTCGTTCCTGTTTTGAACCATAGCTTGATGCCAAGCTCCTCTGCAAAATATGCTCCAAGCACAAGAACATCCATATCTGGTGAACATACGATCACATTTTCTGTCTTGTAGCAAGTATCTGAGTCACCACTATGGAGATGTATCCCACTATCAGCTTCCTCTTGGGTAAAGAAGAGTTCAGGAAGATCCTTTACTTGTCCATGAGTTATTTCCACCACCCATTCATGATTTTCAAAACCTTCTGCTAGCACCAATGTTTGGGACGGTGTGAGAACATAAAGCATGGTTTCACACCACGCCTCGAAAGAGAAGTTAGTGAAGTTCTCCTTGTTTTTGGGATTGGAAAGGCATGCCTTCATGTTTTGGAGTGGTACCTCATTTCTTGCACTAATTCTGATTTCTGGACATCCACTGTCTCCTCATCTTTTCCTTTCACCGGCTTCGATAGATACATCATTGTTGTACCTGTCTGACATGACCCAAACTGTATCACTTTCCCTAAATGTATGCTCCACAAACATTTGTAGTTCATCCATGTCACCAAAAGTTTGAATGTTGGTTCTCGATGTCAGCTTCTGAAGACATGCCATATGGTTTATGAAAGTGGCTGTGGTGTGTCTTTCTGAGTTAATGTTTCTCATGAAGGTAGCTAGATCTAGTGAGGAATCATCTATGTCCTCCAGGTCCTTGAGCGTTTTGTGCCTTGTTACTTTTTGCTAGTGAACCATCTGCATTAGCAATAGCCAAAGGTTGGCTTGACAGTTCATATTCGAAGAACATCTGAGGGTCTATCTTTATGCCTCTTGATATCACCAGAAGCCTGACAAAGAGCTGCCTATCTGAATCTATGGATTTTACCTAGTCTCTGCTTTTGGGTTTGTTACTATGCTTTGTTTGTAAACATGAGTAGGTTCATCCTTTTGATAGGGTTATTGACTGCAGCAGTATTGTGTCTTTCCTCAACAAATTCCATTAAGGCAGTCTTGCCACATTCTTTTGCTGACAACAGGGCAGTAGTGACATGAGATGGAGCAACAAGTCTTGTAGCTATATTCACGAGAGGCTCAGGTTCATCTCTTGTATCTTCAAGTATATCCACAGCAAATGGATTTCCATAGCAGTTCAAGATTTTGCTAATAATCCTCATGACATCTTCATTGTCTTTCCTTATTAACTATGGTTGACGATCATAATGAATCTGCTCTTCAAGATTGTCCAGTCCACACATGTGCTTGAAGTTCCTCATGATGGCACTTCTTTCACATGCTGGGAGGTACAACTTGAGAGTTGCTTTCTTGTGTCTGCTTATTCCTATCATCCCCCCTTGCCTTGACTTGGAATCTCTGACTACAATGTGTTCCACACCTACTGTATGATGTGTTTTAAACTTTGTTCAGTGCCTTGGCTTTTGAAAGGCACCATAAAAATAAAGCTATTATTATTATTACTGTAAGTCTGACTAGATGCTTTTAAAGCAGGCTGAGATTGATCGTGTGATGATGTGCTTTCCAGTGGCAAATTGCTCATGCACTGTTGGTGCAGTCTTGGGAAGCAGAAACATTTCTGAGAGGTACACAGGACCCTAGATGGCATAATTTTGGGCATTGTATGAGAAGGCATCACAAAGGATGTCAGCAAAGCATTGTAGGTGCTGGTTCAAGTTCTGAATTTTTCTCAGCTGCAATGTAGTCAAGAGCGATTTGCACCTCTGTGATATACTGTTGCTAGAAGTGAAATGCTGCTTTTGCCCTTAGTTAGTGAACTCCTCAAAATCACCTTGTAGAGTTTTCAGCGTGGCTTCAAGGTCTTGAAATTAATCAGCAAAGCTTTATTTTCCTCATTCATTTCACCTTCTGTTGCTATCACAGCCATTAGTTACTGGGCATTTTTGCACTTCAGTTCTGTTTGATCTGTGTCCCCTGACTGTATTTTCTTCTTCTGCACCACCCAGGAAAACAATGCTTGTCACTATAACTGACACATGGCTTCACACATCAGCCTGTGGGATAATGTGCAATGTTTGTATTTTTTCTTGCATGATCACAACTACAACATTTGTTCCAAATATCTATCAAATAACTAGCAAATCTTCAAATCCACTGTCTGCATAGCGTTTGCCAAGTATCTTCCAATAGAGCTCCATGATGTGGAATGCTCCCATTCTCAAAACATGATTCTTCAGCTACTCCCAGTTGCAGAAACAGACTTCTTGGGCAATGATGTACAACTGAAGGTCCAAAGTTATCACTAGGGTTTATTATATTTATTTATTTTATTTTATTGTGATCTTGGAATTAACATCTTTGAGAGCGAGCTCATTACAACAGGTTCCACGTCAGGAGAAACAATAGCAGAGACAACAGTTGGTTTTACAGGTAAACAGGTAATTCAAAGACTAGACACACAATGCTATATATTATAGAACTACAGAACAATAGAAAGAATAACAACAATGCAGGCAATGTACAATGTATGCCAATATTTCAAGGAATGGACAGGGTGAAATATAAGGGGTATGTGTGCAGGGTGAGAGATACTTCAGGGCAGGGCCTCATCAATAGACGGTTAGAGGAGTGAACAGATATGTGTGCAAGGTGCAGAGATACTTCGGCTCATGGGGCCTCATCAATAGAGGGTCAGGGGAGTGAGACTATCTAAGAAATTGTCACAATGACTGTCAAGTGGGGAGCGAGGTTAGGGGGATGTGGTAAGCGGTGGACTAGTGAGGAGAGAGGAGAGAGGGGATTAAACTTAGAAACATAGAAGTTGACAGCAGATAAGGACTGCAAAGCCCATCCAGTCTGCACATTTCTTTTTCTACCTTATAAATGTGCCATCAGCCTTTGCTCTGTCAATGGTCTATCTATTCATACTCATCTGTATAGCTCCCTTATGCCTATCCCATGCCTGTTTGAAGCCCTGCACAGTATTCATATCCACCACTTCCTCAGGTAGGCTGTTCCATGCATCCAGCACCCTTTCTATGAAAAAGAACTTCCTCACATTACCCCTTAATCAGCCTTCCTTTAATCTCATGCTGTGTCCTCTTGTCCTGCTGTTTTTCTTATATTGAAACATGTTAGACTCTTTCACCTTGTTAATGCCCTTAAGGTGTTTGAATGTTTCGATCATATCGCCTCTCTCCCTCCTTTGCTTTAAGGTATACATATTGAGCTCAGTTAATTTGTGCTCATATGTTTTCTGATGCAGTCACAGCACCATTTTGGCTGCCCTTCTCTGGACTGCCTCAATTTGGTTAATGTCTTTGTGAAGGTGTGGCCTCTGGCACTGCACACAGTACTCCAGATGGGGCTTAACCAGTGTCTTGTAAAGAGGGATTATTACCTCCCTCTTCCGACTTGTGATACCCCTACTAATACACCCTAACATCCCCCTAGCCTTACCTACTGTTTTAGTGGTCTGCTTGGATGATTTCAGGTAATCGGTGATGATGATGCCCAAGTCTCTTTCTTCCCTTGTGACTGCCAACAACTCCCCTCCCAGCCTATAGGTGGACGTCAGGGTTTCCCTTCCCTATGTGCATGATCTTGCACTTCTTTGCATTAAACCCCAATTTCCACTCTTCTGACCATTTTGCTAGTTTATCCAGATCTCTTCTCATTCTGCCTACCCCATCTGGACCATCTACTCTGTTGCAGATCTTGGTGTCATCTGCAAACAGACAAACCTTACCCTCCAATCCATCTGCAATGTCACTGATGAAGATATTGAAGAGGACTGGCCCCAGGGTAGGGAATAAATAGCATGATTGTGGAGGAACAGGTGGGAGGTAAGTTGGAGGAGGTGAAGGATTCAAAGGGAGTTTCTGGTGAGTTCAAATTATCTACAGGGAATCAGGTAGAATTTTGCTAAGTCATAAGATGGATGCTTTGGGGGTAGAGTAGGTAGGGAAACCACTGTTGAGAACCATTAGGAGTTAGAGAGAGAGAGAGAGAGATCAGTCACAGCATGCCTTTAAAACAAGATGTTTCCTAAGCTTTTGTTTAAAGGGGCTTAATGAAGTTACAGAGCAGATGTCCTGAGGCAGAGAGTGCAACTAGTAAGGTGCACGGTGAGCAAAAGCCTGCTGACCTAGAGAGGTGCAACATCGAGGAACTTTGAAAACCATACTGTCAGTGCTTCTAGTATACTGGCTACATTCATAAGGGTGAGGAGCTTCTGAACACCAGTGGGAACCAGGCTTTGCCTAATCTTTTTGGCCAATAGAAAGGTTTGGTACCTAAGCTGCCATCTAACTGGAGCCAGTTTGCCTGTTCATACAAATCATGTGTGTTAGCATTGGTGAACTGGTAGCCAAGTGGCATGCTTTATTTAATGCTACTATAGTACATCGGAAGGCCTTGGTCACTGATGAACAATAGATTTCTAGTTCATAGTCAATAAGAAAGATCGCTGAACTATAGATGGCCAGATTAAGAGTCTCAGGGGAGAACTTTTACTTGTGTCTGTGAAGCATTCCAAGCCACCTGTTGACTGCCTTTGCAGTATTATCAATGTGTTGTGAGTAACACGTGGTGCTGTCCATTATAATCTCTAAGTATGTAATGTGTTGGACTAGTTCCAGCAGGGTACCAGCCACATTAGTGATATTGAGGGGGTATGTACTATGCCTGTTCTGGGTGCTGGAGAACAACATTATTTTCATTTTCTTGTGGTTTCCTGGCCCAGTGTCTGCATCTGTTTTTTGATTTCCTTTTTAGTACTGTCTATATATAGTATTCTTAAGGGTGGGAAGGCTTGGTACTACAGGATTGTAACCAATTGTGTTCTTGAATCTTTCCTCTTTGAAGTTGTAGTGAAGGATTGCATGAAACCCATCCCAGTTTGGCACACTTTCATCCTCTGATTGTAGGGGCTCAAATTCAAGAGTGAAGATCTTTGTGGGGTATAAATGAGCAAATACCCAATCTCTGTTGAGTGTCAAAGATGTGGAATGGTTTGTTAAAAACCAAGACTTCACATCAATTTCGCCAGACAGGTGACTGAGTGGGCACTTTCTCTTAAATTGGTTAGGGCACTCTAGAACACCAAGGCATATAAGTTTGCTGACAGCTTTTTCCCTAATGTCAACTTACAGCAAACTGCCTAGAACATGTGTTGCTCCTTGACCACTCCAAGTTTCTTCATTTATGTCTATGTTATCCATTGTGGCATATGCAAATATTCCAGGCACGATGTATGTTGGAAGAAATGTTCCACCTTGTTGTGAAATTGATGACATAATGGTACTTGCTATGCATGTCTCAACTCTGCAAACATAATCAGGAATCAAGGGAATGCCCTTGACTATGTAAGATATCCAACAATTGGTCACTCCTAGCCAAATGTTGGACTGTTATGGCTAGTTCAATATACTTTGGCATTTTAAAGTGAGAATTTGAAGCACTATAGATTATATATTGGGCTACTGCTAAGACTCTTCTGTGTGCATCAGGACTGTTTCAGATGTGTTATGCTGTTTCTCCCCATCATGAGCAGACTCAGAAACTGGTACAGATCAGCAGGCACTAGGGCTCCAGGTCTGCCTCAATTGCTTCTTCCTGGACCTTTCTTTAAAACTCAACAATCTTGATTGTTTCTTTCAGATTTATTTTGCTACTATACACCAGCTAAAGTTTGTTTGCTGAATGAGGCTGATGGAATGTAATTGAACCTTCAAAGTGTCTAACAAGATGTTTCTTTAACTTTTTAGCATGGCATGCCCCTGATTCAGCATAACCACGTGTCCAAATATCCTCTGTATTTTGTTCACAGGAATGCCATATCAAATGCCCTGCCTTATGTTAAGTCATTCTGAATGTGGTTTACACGCATGACAAATGCTCTTGTGAAGACATCAATGCTTTCTTCTATCTGTTCAGTGCTAGTTTCAGTGGCTCATCGGGCACTTACCAGTAGCTGAGGTAGACAATTTTTGTGGTACTCAGCCTCCAAGGCTATGAGATCTTAGCTTTGTACCTTAGTCAATAGATCGTACTACTAAGAGACGTGGCTGCTAATTTAATATTCTTTTGCAGTTGAAATGTTCTCACTTGGAAAAGATGTGAATCACATGTTTCTTCACACAATTGCAGATCATGCATTTGTTAGCTGCAATTGTGGATGCAAGTCTTGCTCTCATAGCTGGCTCCTGGTTGCTTGTTCCAGGCTTTTTTGAGCCTAGATGACCTAATGGTGGATTGTGTATGTGTGATAGGTTTTCTTTGCTGGCGAAATTCTGATAACACTGGCGATGATAAAAATTGGCAGTAGTGAATCCTGTCTCATCCAGCACCCCTAATGTTTCAGCACTTCTGTATGATTCATCATCTGCTTCTCTCTTACATCTGAACAGAGTTTCTTGACCTCTGGCTTTGTCTGCAACAAGATTTTGTGAAGCATCTCTGTCTTGGCAAATAACACAAATAGTTGCATAGTCATGGTGTGATCTATGAAATGTTTTAGCTGGAGATGGTACAAGTCCAGTACCTTGTTTACTTGCCATTTCCTGCAATTAAAGAGAAACCTGCAATAAACTGAAAAAGGAAAAAACATTATTACGTTTCCACCAGAAAACAACACATATATTTAAATCTTTTTCAGATATTGATCCCTGAGTGCCATTTATGCCTCTCTCATTGGCAGTGCCTGATGTCACTTTCAGGGGGTAGAGGCTCAACAAAGATAGGCTTGTATCTTGGTACATGCCTGACCTAACACCACAAGATACTTTTCATGAAAGCTCAAGGTCATATCTAAGTCATGAACATGACAACCTTCTCTAACAGGACAGTGCAACAAAAAACTGAAATAATGTCCTTTTGAAAACTGTCCACTAAAACATGCAAAGCGCTGCACTGATCTTTGTTTGCTCTGCACTAATGTGAAAACGTTGCATATGGGGCATGCAACACCCATACAGCCAGGGAATTGTCACTAGGTGGGTGTGAGGGCTGTTGATAGCACATATTATACAACGAAAGACAGAAGAAGGAGAGCTGCTAGACAGACCTGGAGGTGGGTCACAGAGCTATCCAAACTTAGATACATAGAAACATAGACAGTGTTGGCAGATGAGGGCCTACGGTCCACCCAGTCTGCCCATTTGAGCTTGTAAGTTTATGTTTTCCTGGAAATCTGTTGCCCCTTAACCCTGACCTCCAGAATTCCTTTATGTCTATCCCATGCATTCTTAAATCCCGTGATTGTTTTAGCCCCCACCACTTCCTCTGGCAGGGTGTTTAACTTGTCCACCACCCATTCTGTGAAGAAATTCTTCCTCACGTTTCCTGTGAATCATCCTCCCTGCAACTTCATCCCATGCCCTCTAGTCCTGGAACATCTTTTTCTCTTAAAAATAGTGTCTTCCTGCACCCTGTTCCTCCCTGTAAGATACTTGTATTTTCTCTATCATATCCCCTCCCTCCCTCCTCTCCTCCAGGAAGTACATGTTCAATTCCTTCAACCTGTCCTCATAGGACTTGTGATGCAATCCATGTACCATCTTTGTTGTCCTCCTCTGAACATTCTCTACCCTATGTCCTTACATAAGTAAGGTCTCCAGAACTGTACACCGTACTCCAGGTGGGGCCTCACTAGTGTCTTGTATAGTGGAATTATGACCTCCCTTTTCCTACTGGTGATGCCCCTGCCTATGCATCCCAGCATTCTATTTGCTTTACTTGCTGCCTTGTCACACTGTTTCCATACCTTGAGATCATCAGAGATGATAACCCCAAGATCCCTTTCCTGCTTGGCGCATGCTATATCCTCACCATCCAACTGATATATTGTGCCAGGGTTTTTGTGCTCCATATGCATTATCTTGCACTTCTTTGTATTGAATTTCAACTGCCAAACCCCAGACCATTCTTCAAGTTTCTGCAGGTCCCTTCTCATTTTGTCTACATCCTCTGATGTGTCTACTCTGTTACAGAGCTTTGTGTCATCAGCAAACAGGAAAATCCTGCCCTCTAGGTCCTGCACAATGTCACTGATGAAGATGAACAGGACCAGTCTCAGCACTGACCCTTGTGGTACCCCACTGGTCACTCTTTCCTCTGTGGAGTGACAGCCATTTACCACCACCTTCTGTGTCCTGCCACCCAACCAGTTACCTACCCACTGCACTACTGTCCTGCCCACACCCATATTCTCCAGTTGGTGTAATAGACTTCTATGTGGCACAGTGTCAAAAGCCTTGCTGAAGTCCAGATAGGCCATGTCCACTGCCCTCCCCTAATCCACCTCCCTAGTATCCCAGTCAAAAAATTCAATGAGGTTGGTCTGACATTAACTGCCCCTGGTGAAACCATGCTGCCTTGGGTCCTGTAGTCCATTGACAACCAGATGTTCCACCAAACACTCCCCTTCAGTAGTGCTTCCATGATCTTCCCCACTACTGAGGTGAGGTTGACTGGTCTGTAGTTCCCCACTTCTTCTTTGTTCCCACTTTTGTATAAGAGGACTACATCTGCTGTCCTCCAGTCTTTGGGTACATCCCCTGTTTCCAGAGGTCAGCTAAACAGGATTGCTAGAGGTTCAGCCACCACCTCTCTTAGTTCTTTAAGGACTGTGGGGCATACCCTATCTGGCCCCATTGCTTTATCAACTCTTATTACTTCCAGTTCCTTCAGGACCCTTTCTCGTGTAAAGGGACTTGTGTCCATTTCTGCACCATTCCCACCACTGGTACTCCCTTTAGACCCATTACCCTCCTCTTCCTCAGTAAAGACTGAGCAGAAATATCTGTTCAATATGTCAGCTTTACTGTTGTCATCCTCCACGTGGCCTCCATCCTCCCCCTTCAGTCCCACTATCCCTCCCTTTGCCTTTCTTTTTTTGCTTATGTACCTATAAAAGGTTTTGTCCCCTCTTCCCACTAATTTTGCAATGTGCTCTTCTGTCTGAGCTTTGGCTTCCCTTACTGACCTCCCTGCCTCCCTTTGCTTCTCCTAGTACTTCTCCCTATCCCCTAATGCCTGTGTCTTTTTGTATTGCCTGAATGCAATCTTTTTGGCTTTCACTTTCTTCGCTACCGCCTTGGAAAACCGTAATGGCCTCCTCTTCATTTTCCCCTTGCTAACCTACCTAATGCATAATTCTGTTGTTCTTGTGATCCTCATTTTAAATACTGCCCACTGTTCCTCAACCCCTGATTCCTGCCCCATTCCCCTTAATGCCTCTTTCAAGCATCTCCCCATTTTCCCCAAGTCTGTCCCACTAAAATTCCAGGATACGTGTTTTTGTGTGGTTTGGTTCTGCTCCTTCTGTGATTTCAAACCACAATGACTGGTGGTCACTGTTCCCCAGGTGCTCACCCACTGTTACCCCCATCACACTGTCCCTGTTTGTGAGCACAATGTCCAGTATTGCCTACTGCTGAGTTGGTTCCATGACCAGTTGCTTGAGGAAGGCACCCTGATTGGGGGGGGCCAGGACAAATCTGCTCCTAGTTGATGCTGCTGCTGGGATGCTCCAGTTCACGTCTGGAATACGGAGGTCTCCAACCAGCACTACCTCACCCTTGTCTGCCATGCTTTGCATGGCTAGCATCAGCTTCCTATCTGTTTCTTCCTCTTGGGCTGGTGGTCTATAGACCACACCTGTGCAGACGGCTGGCCCCATTTTCCTTTCCAGCTTAACCCACAGTATTTTTCCCCCATTTTGTTCCTCCTGGATCTCTGTGGCCCTTATGTCATTTTTCACATGCAGTGCCACTCCTCCTCCTTTACTACCTGCCCTGTCTCTTCTGAATATGTTGTAGCCAGGTATGACCATCTCCCAGTCATGGTTATCATTTCACCAGGTTTCTGTGATGGCCACAATGTCCAGGTCTGACTGCACCATGACAGCCTCCAGATCCTCCATCTTGTTGCTAAGGCTCCTGGCATTGGCACACATGGCTTTCCATGATTTGACCTCCCTAGACTGCTTAGTAGTTCTACTCCAGCCCCGTCCCTGGTTGTCCTTTATCCCTGGTTCTCCTTGCTATCTGCCCTTCTGTTGAATTTTGCCCCTTTTCTGCCTATCAACTTGTTGACCTGGTGGTCACCAGGGAGAACCAGTTCATGGGTGAGGGGAAGAAGGGACCAGACAGACCCATGTGTGAGATATGGGCTTCTGTGGAGAGGTGCCTGGCACAGAACACTGGAGTCATAAGGACAAGTAACCAGTGCAGGCACAGGTTCAATGACCTGTCCTATAAGAAACTAAGGCACCTGCAGCAGTTCTGTGCAATGGTGAAGAGTAGCACTGTGCCATAGACAGGTGAGTACAGATGGCTATATGTACAGTTGCTCTTGTGTCTTGTATGCAGTACTGTTTCCATAATACTGTACTTCTGTGTTCCCCTCCTGAGGGAATGTGCACTACACTGTGTGTCCATATTGTGTCCACTCTGTCCTATAGGACCTGCTCCACTATGTAGTCATATATTAGCAATGAAGGTGTATGGGACTACTGTCCCAATGGATGTCCCCAGTACCCAGTACAATACAGGAAACACTGTGGATCTCAGAATCATGCTCCTACCATAGTACCAAGGGTGTGTGCTACTACAACGACATCTGCCCACTGTCCATTAATGGGTGCGGTGTCAGGTTGAATGAATCTGTCGTGTGACATGTGATCTATATGTAGGTAGGGTGGCTGGTGAAGTTAATAGAACATTTTTTAGAGGCCACTGTCTGTTCTGTGTACACTGTCCATGTTATATAGCATGGGCACCATTACTAATATGCCAAGTAATGCATGGTATGCTATTATATTGGAGTAAGTATGCCACTCTTAGTAAGGCCACTATGTTGGGCTATACCTATGGTAAAATGTCCACCCCCATTGTTGCACAGGTATGCTTCCTGTGTCCCTGTTATATGTGACCTGGGTCTACATGCATCTTATGGTGTACTATGAGGTGTACATGGTGTGCAGCTGATATGTATGGATATGTTGAACAGGGATGGTGAGGATGGCTGGATAGTGCTAGGCCATAGCTACAACACTGGTATGTAGTATTGTGGCTGGGCCTAGGCTATGGTACACCTGTCTATTTGGGGTGATACAGCTATCCACAGCTTTAAGATATGGCTCTGCAAGGTCCTGTCTATTCTCACCATGCACATGTGACTGCTGTTGCGTGTCACTAATATATAAGTGTGTGTATTGTTTAGGGTTTATGGTAATGTGCCTTGTGCTCCACTGCATGCTATTGATCATGTCTCCTTTGAACTCCACCACAGATCTCAGAGTCCAGCACAGTGCCAAGTCAGGGCCTGGGAGGAGAAACTGGACCACCAGACTGTGATGGTGCCTGGTGTAGCCAGGCCATGGAGGGACAGTTGATAGACACACATCCAGGTGGGTAAGTATCCAGCATTGTGTGTTTTGCCATCTAGATTGCACATCTACACTATTTTTGTATGCTGTTGCTGTTGGAGACAGATGCCCATGTGTGTCTCACCAGGCTACATGCATGGCTGTAGAGACTGCACCTATGCAGGTGAAGTTTGAAAGACTCGTCTTGCCCTTGGGGTATTGTCCAACCACTGTCACTGTGGTGTATCTAGGTCTGTTCAGTCTACTGTTTCACTTGTCATTGTGAGGCATACTGCCGTATGTATGTATTGTGCCTTGACATGCATTACACCATGCAGTGGCTTGTCCCCGTGCCACAGACCTATGATCACCTGCCATTGTCAGTTGGATCTGTTGTACCACATGGTCATGACTAGGTATGCATAGCCATCTGGCAGAGGTAGGCATGGGCCACTGTTGTACCTGTACACCCCTGTGATATGCCATGTGCATCATACAGTACCATGGTAGTCTTCCCACATAGGTATCATCTCCAGTGCCTTATGCATTGGGTGCAACACCACTACATTTCACCAGAGTTGGCATTATGTGGCATGGGGTCAATGGCTGATGGAGGCATTGATTGATATTGAATGTACCTTACCGTATTTTATCAACATTGTGATGCATACTTTCTAGTGTCTGACCAACACAGTGATAACCAGAGTATGATTATTCCACAGCACACAGCAGGCCCATGCAAACAAAACCACACAACTTGGTCTTCACAGGGACAGTGTTCTGCACTGGCTCTCTGTGAGTGGAACCCTCTATATGGGGGGGCAGCATCTACTGGGGCAGAGGGTGTCCCCTGGCAGCTCTGTATCTTACACTGGTGTTGTGCTGATCACAGTATAGTGTGTCAGGTGCAAACCCATGTACAACACCGCTGTGCTCATGTGTTACCCTGCTTGTTGTACAAAGTGCTGTATGATAGTGCCATTTGTATACAGCTGTGTTGTGTGTGTGTGTGTGTGTGTGTGTGTGTGTGTGTGTGTGTGTCTGTGCTTGCCCCTGCTGCTGGCCAGGGTGGATCATGGATGATTGTTGTCTTGCACCCCTCTTCTGACCTGTGTGATAGATGCTTGGCTGCATAAAAACATAGAAACATAGAGCATGATGGCAGAAAAGGACCATAGGTCCATCCAGTCTGCCCATATTCCCTATAATCCATAGAACTTTCCCTGGAACCTAGTGTCCCTCCAGGGTACTAACCCTCCCCGTTCTATCCCCATTCTCCTCCCTGGTCTTGTTGCCACATTTAACCGATTTTCCCTTCATTCTATCCTATGCCTGCTTGAATCCCACTGACTGTGTTTGCACCCACCATCTCAATCAACATACTGTTCTAAGGTTCCACCACCCTTTCCATAAAGAAGTACTTCCTCACATCCCTCCTGAACCTCCCTCCTGTTAATTTCCAGTCATTACTATATGACCTCGAATTGGTATTCAGGGTAAATAATTCCCCACAGTTTACCTTGCTAATTCCTTTAAGGAACTTGAAGGTCTCTATCATATCTCCCCTCTCTCCCCCTCTCCCTTCTGGTTTCCAGTGAGCACATATTCAGTGCCTTAAGGGTGCTCCTTGTAGGATCTGACCTGCTGACCTGAATAATTTTTGTTACTCTGTGTTGCAATGTTTGTAACCTATCCCTGTCCTTTCTGAGGTGAGGACTCCTTTGACCACCCCTCTAGTTTTTGTGTATACCTCTGCATATCCCTTACTCCTTCATCACTATCCACCCTTCCACATAGTTTTGTGTCATCTGTGAAGAGACACAGCCTGCCCTGGATTCCCTCACCAATGTCACTAATGAACATGTTGAAGACCCAGAACAGATCCCTGTGGAACACTTCTCATAAGCTCCCTTCCCTCTCAAATAACACCATTGACCAAAACCTTCTGCTGCCTCCCTTCAAGTCAGCAACCCATCCAGTTCACTACGGTTTTAGCCACACCCAGGTCTTCTATCTTTTTGAGCAACCTTTTGTGTGGTACCAAATCAAAACCCTTGCTGAAGTCAAAGTACAGTAGATCCACAGCATGGCCCTTGTCTACTTCTTTAGTCACCCAATCAAAGAAAAAAAAATCAGGTTAGTCTGATGAGACCGTTCTGCCATGAAACCGTGTTGTTTACTATCCTGGAGCCCATTGCTCTCTAGGTAGTCCACGAGATCCTCTTTGATTAGTGATTCCATGGAGGTCAGACTGACAGGCCTGTAGTTCCCTGGTTGCTCCCTATCCCCTCTCATGACACAGTATTTCTGCCATTCTCCAATCTCTTGGTACTTCCCTGGACCTAAATGAGCTGTTGAACAGCCAGCCGATCGTTCAGCCAGTTATTCTGCTAATTCTCTAAGTATACTCGGATGC
Organism: Neoceratodus forsteri; assembly: GCA_016271365.2. Taxonomy (NCBI): domain Eukaryota; kingdom Metazoa; phylum Chordata; order Ceratodontiformes; family Ceratodontidae; genus Neoceratodus; species Neoceratodus forsteri. Next base: position 469,385,136 of record CM028129.1, read on the forward strand.
AACCCATCTTGTCCTGAGACCTTATCTAGGCTGCTTCATTTTCATGGCTCCTTAACTGGCTGTTTTCATGCCACTTTCTGACATGGACCTGTAGTCCTCCTTAGTGAATACTGAACAAAAATAGTCATTCAGGATAGTGGCCTTTCACTCAGCCTCTTCTATCACCCTACCCCCTCAACTAGCCATATGATGCACCCCTTTTTTTCTTTTTTTCACTGATACTAAAAAACTGTTTTACTCCATTTTTGACCACCTCTGTGATACACAATTCTGTGTCTGCTTTCACCTCATTGATAGCCCTCTTTACAGCCCTATTTTTCTGTAGATAATCCTCCCTTTCTGCCTTCCCATGCATTTCCTTCTATTTACAGAAGGCCTTGTTTTTAGCCCTATTTCCCTGAACAAAGCTGAGAACCATAGTGGTCTCTTAAATCATTTTTTTTTTTAGATACTGTTCTTATGCTAGCCATTGCTGCCTCGAGGATGGCTCCTTTTATTGCCCCATCTCTTCTCTACCCCCTTATGTCTTCCACCCCGACTAATTTATCTCTGACCATTTCTCTCAACCTATTGAAGTCCGCCATTCTAAAGTCAAGGATTTTGGTCCTTGATTGTGGGTTTCTGGCCCCAAGGGCCAATTCAAACTGCACAGAGTTGTGGCTGCTGTTCCCTAGTGGTTTCCCTGCTCCTACAGCACCTATAATCTCTGAGTTGATGAGCACCACATCAAGGATTGCATTCTGCATGGTAGGTTCCTTAACAAGCAGCATCAGTAGACAGTCTTGGAAGGTTTCCTGTGATGTCTGACTCCTGTAACTCTTGGCCACCGGGACATCCCAATCAATGTTAGGCAGGTTCAGGTGTCTTGCCACCACTACTTCTCCTTTGCTGCTTCTCTTCTAAGTTCCTCCTTGACTTCTCTGACCCTTTCCTTCCCTTGTCCTGGAGGCCTACAGATCACCCCTAAGCACACTTTCCTGCCTGAGGCTGCTGTGAGTTGCATCCATGCTGACTCAGCTTCCACACTGCTACCCCTAATACTTCCATCTTCTGCTATGTCAATGCCACTCTTGACAAAAAGGGCAGCTCCAACCCCTACCAATTCTTCTATCACTCCTGAACAGTGAATACCCAGGGACCATCATCTCTCAGTCATTTTTATCTGTGTTCATCATCATTTAATGTGTACGTCAAGGGTTCATTTTTGTGACTGCTAGCCACTTGGGCCTTTACAATGCCTATCATACCCTGGCTTTTTGTTGCTGTTGCATGAGCTGCATTTCCACATCTGGCATGCCTACTGTTGCTAAGAGTCCCTTACACAGTTTGGTCATGCTCGGTTGCAGCATGGCACACTCACTGAATATGCAGTTCTCTACTGTTTAGGTACTCAGTGCTGTATCTGGTATGTTATGCACATTCCATTGCAGTTGTTTGACACCCTGCACCTCTATGTGACTTGGTGGCCCATGTGTTGGCAGGTTGTATTTCTGTTATGCTCATTATGCCACTCCTGTGTCCCTCATCCTGTGTGTAAAGCTGGCTGAGTACAGTGTATTTCTTTACATAGGTGCCTGGATGCATGAACCAGAAGGTGACAAAGAGGTATCATGCTGCTGGAGGGATGGAATAACCTACTAAGGCACCAGTTCCACCTGTTATGCCTCCTAGTTTGCTGCATGGAGGACTGCTCCTGCATAGTCGAGGGCCTACCAGCAGCCATTGTCTTTGAGCTTTGGCAGCAGGTGCCCTTTAACTTTCATTTCTTAAAGGGTTTTTAAGATTTCATATTGATGGGCATGTACCTATTTTTTCTTTTGTTCCCTCCTTTTGTACAGATGGTTGCCCATTTTTTTGCTTCCCCTTTATACAGGCAGTTACCCATATTTTCTTTTGCCCTCCCCTGTACGGATGATTGCCTATTTTCTTTTGTTCATCCACTTTATATAGGTGGATGACCATCTGTATTGCTTCCCCCTTCATATTGGCATTTGCCCATATTTTCTTTTGTCCCCCCATACAGGTAGTTACCATTTTCTTTTGTTCCCCCCATACAGGCAGTTGTCCATTTTGTTTTGTCCATGCCTCTTATACAGGTGGTTGGCCAATTAGTTTTGTTCCACCTTTTATGTATGTGGTTGCCCATTTTGTTTTGTTTCCCCTCCTTTTATGTAGGTGGTTACCCATTTTGCACCCCCTCATTTAATACAGGTTGTTGCCCATTTTCTTTGTATTCCTTCTTTTATATAGGTGGTTGGGCATTTTCTTTTGTTTCCCCACTTTTATACAGGTGGTTACCAATTTGCTTTTGTCCCCCCTTTCAGGTGGTTGCCCATTGTCTTTTGTTTCCACCATTTTATACAGATGGATGTACATTTTCTGTTGCCTCTCCCCTTTTATACTGGTGGTTGCCCATTTTCTTTTGTTCCCCCTCTTTATACAGATGGTTGACCATTTTCTTTTGTTTCCTTCCTTTTATACTGGTGGTAGCCCATTTTCTTGTTTTTCCCCCTTTTATACAGATGGTTGCCCATTTTTCCCCCTTTTATACAGGTAGTTGCCCATTTTCTTTTGTTCCCCCTTTTAGGTGGTTGCCTATGTTCTTTATTTCCATTTTATACAGGAGGTTGCCCATTTTCTTTTGTCCTCCCCATTTGATACAGGCAGTTTCCAATTTTCTTGTGTTTTCCCCTTTTATACAGGTTGTTGCTCATTTTGTTTCGTTCCCCCATTTATACAGATGGTTGCCCATTTTGATGTGTCGCCCCTTCTTTTATATAGGTGATTGCCCATGTAATTTTGTTTCCCTCCTTTTATACAGGTGGTTGTACATTTTTTTGTTCCCCCATTTATGCATATGGTTGTCCATTTTCTTGTGTTCCCCGGTTTTATACTGGTGGTTGCCCATTTTTTCTTCCCTCCCCCCTTTATACAAGTGGTTGTCCATTTTCTTTTCCTTCTCCCTTTTATACTGGTGGTTGTAAATTTTGTTTTGGGCCCCACTTTTATACAGGTGGTTGACCATTTTGTTTTCACCCCTTTTATACATGTGGTTTCCCATTTTCTTTTGTTTGCCTCCTTTCAGACATGTGGTTGTCCATCCTGTTTTGTTCCTACATTTTATGCAGATGATTGATCATTTTGTTGTGTTCTCCCATTTTATACAGGTGGTTACACATTATGTTTTGTTCCTCCATTTATGCAGGTGGTTGCTCATTTTCTTTTGTTCCCTTTTTTATACAGGTGGCTGCCCATTTTCCTTTGCCCCCAACCCTTTAATACAGGTGGTTGTACATTTTCATTTATTTCTCACTGTTAAACAGGTGGTTGCCCATTTTGTTTTGGTCCCCCGTTTATTCCCTTTTATATAGATTGTTGCCCATTTTGTTGTGTTCCTCCTTTTATACAGATGGTTGCACGTTTTGTTGTATTCCCCTTTTTATACAGGTGGTTACTCATTTTCTTATTTCCCCAATTTTTATACAGGTTATTGCCCATTTTGTTTTATTCTGCCCTTTTGTACAGATTGAAGCCCATTCTATTTTGTTTCCCTCCTTTTATACAGATGGTTACCCATTTTCATTTTTTTCCCCCTTTTTATACAGGTTGTTGCCTGTTTTGTTTTTTCCCCTTTTACAGAAGTGGCTACCCATTTTCTTTTGTCTCCTCCTTCCTTGTATACAAGTGATCACCCCTTTTCTTTTGTTTCTCCCATTTCATTCAGGTGGTTGCCCATTTTATTTTGTCCCCTGCCTTTTATACAAGTGATTGCCCATTTTCTTTTCTTCACCCCTTTTAAACATGTGGTTGCCTATTTTCTTTTGTTTCCCTCCTTTTATGCAGATGGTTGCCCATTTTCTTTTTCCCCCTTTTTATACAGTTTGTTGCCCATTTTCTTTTATTCCCCTCCTTTTATACAAGATGTTGCCATTTTGTCCCCTCCCCCCATTTATACAGGTGGTTGCCCATGTTCTTTTGTTTCCCCTTCATTTGTCCAGCTGGTTGCCCATTTTGTTTTTGTTTTTTAATATTCTTTATTAATAAATCACAGTGTATGGTACATGAAGCAATTAATCAAGAGTACAACCAGTTACACAAGACACTGGAGATCTTTCTGTCTAAACAATCAGGGTTTTATATGCAGGCAGAAGCTGTACAGTAGGAGAAACAACCCCAGGGGCAGATTATGTTTAGTTGAGGGCTCAAAAACTTCCCAATATTCTATATTCTATAATATTTCACATCCTGAGGTCCAGGCTGCTCCAATTCCCCTGTAAACAGAGCCCCCTATGGGTCCTATTATCCATCCCTCCAGTAAATCATACATATCCAAGGTCAGAGAACAAAGGTCTCATCCTTCCCAGTGATGTAGAAGATCCAGCTCCTCCACCTCAGTTCAAATCATGATACTTGGCCAGTCCAAGAGCTGCTCCAATCAATACAGATAATTGCTAATTTCATGCCAAGCAATATCTGTAGGGTGCTGTGGGTGTCTCCACAACCTGGTTATTGCTTTTTAGTATCTAAAATATAGACATATATCACAGATCTGAGAGGGACTTTCTTTCCAGTGGAGGAATGGACAGAAGCAACATTTTTGGAATTATGAACCCCTGTTCCCCATTAACTTGTCAATGCAACCCTTGATTTTTCTTTTGTTTCTCCCCTTTTATAGAGGTGGTTGCCCATTTTGTTTTGTCCCACTTTTTATGCAGGTGATTGCCTATTTTCTTTTCTTCACCCCTTTTAAACAAGTGGTTGCCTATTTTCTTCTGTTTTCCTCCTTTTATGCAGATGGTTGCCCATTTTCTTTTGTCCCCCTTTTATGCCGGTTGTTACCCATTTTCTTTTGTACACACTTTATACAGTTTGTTGCTCATTTTCTTTTGTTTCCCTCCTTTTATACAAGTGGTTGACCATTTTCTGTTGCCCTGCCCCCATTTGTCCATCTGGTTGCCCATTTTGTTTTGTTTTTTATATTCTTTATTAATAAATCACAGTGTATGGTACATGGAGCAATTAATCAAGAGTACAACCTACAACATAAGACACTGGAGATCATGCTGTCTAAACAATCAGGGTTTTATATGTGGGCAGAATCTGTACAGTAGGAGAAATAACCCTGGTGGCAGATTTTATAAGTCAAGGGCTCAAAAACTTCCCTATACCCTATAATATTGTACATCCTGAGGTCCAGGCTGCTCATGAAGCTGAAATCTCCACCTCAACCTTCTGGCAGCCACCAGTTGCAGCCTCAAAATGCCTCATCTGCTCAGTCTCATCCCAACCCCTCATACCTGGTCACCAGCAGAAATCTATGACACTCCTCAGATGGATTCTAAAGCCTCTGGTTATCAGAATGCTGTGAGGTGAGCCATTATGCCTTGCTTACCTTTGTTGGTTTGTTCTTGGTGTTGTTTGACTTGTCCACCTAATTGTCAGTGAAGTGGTTGTGAATTAAGGCTAAATGATGGACGGAGGCCCTCAGGAATCTGCAGTCCCCACCGCTTGAGCTCTTCTTTGGCCTCTTGTGCTGTTTGAAACTCTTGCTTGCCAAGAGGCAAATGAGAAGGAGTTACCACATAAGGATCTCTGAAAAGTGATATTTTTGCTTATAAAAGGTATGCCACCACTACCTAAAAGGCTAAAATTACTATAGCCTGTGTAATCCTTGGCAGTTTACATTTAAAAAAAAGAAGAAAAAAGCAATTTCAGAGATCTTTCTAGGCCATCTTGTGTCACAAAAGCTTGGCCTACTTTGCTGGCTCTGTTCTTTCTTCACAGGTGCTAGGAGTCCAGTGGTGAGGAGCCTGCATCAATGCAGGAGTGGCAGTGATCCCCATGGGGGAGAACAAACACTAGCAAGCACAGTCCAAGGTCACAGATGGGGAGAAGCCAAATCAAGAAGAGCAGAGCATACAACAGGAGAAGAGGAAAATAGCGGCTGAGTAACAACAATGGGGATGAAAGAACTAGAATTAGAAAGCTCTCTACTATTGTTCCTTTTGATTCCTCTGTAACATCCACCAAACAATGTTTAGAGTCAGTGTCATAGACTAAGGCTGAACTACAGGCTAAGAGAATCAGAAAGCTTGCATACTGATTAAAGGAAGTAAATTTGTGGTTTTCTTATTGACAATTGAAGCAAGAAAATTAGTACTGGCAACATACTTATACTTGCAGATGTTTATTTTAATCAATTGTTTTAAATGTAATGTGAGGTGACAACTGTGTAACTGTGAAAAATGTGCTAAACTTAGCTGAGGATTGTTTTAAGCTTTACATGAATGTTGTATGCAGAGTGTAGTGTGATGTTTTAACAGAGCTAGAGGTTCCAGGAAAAAAATGAGGAGATAGGAGACATTGTGGAGATATAAACAGGTAAAAATAAGTATTAGTACAAGAGAAAAAGGTAGATAGAAGTCCAATATAAAAATACTAAAGACCACAAGAATATTTTTTTATATATTTTAATTCTGAATTTAAACTTTCATGCTAACAAGCAAAAAAGGTAATGTGACCTGTCCCCTTAAAGTGTATGCATCTGCATTTACTCTCAGTCACTCCAGGTAATCCTAGGTGAGCTCCCTGAGGCACAAGAGTATGCCACTTCTCATGCGTCTTTTAGAAAACACAAAGTCATTTAAAGAACTTTGTACTTAAAAGTAATTAAATTATTTAAAGGTTGAAAACTAACCAGCTCAAAAGGCACTGTGTTGTGCTCAGAAAGAGACACAGCTCAGGAAAGTCATTCTATTTAGACGAATATACACAGTAACAGTGACTTGCATGGAACCGGGACTAGAGCTGTAGTAGAAATTAAGCTGTGTTTATTTCTCACTAGCTATTTTCGATTGCTGTTAAAAGAACAATTGATGTCTGATTTTAGCTAAACAAAACAAAATATGGAAACCGAGCAAAACATCTCAAACTACTTCAAGCAGGTATTACATTTATATTTCAGTCTGGTTGAGATAAATACAGTAAAAAAACAAGGTTTAAAGTGCAACATTTGAGAAAACAGGTGTGTGATTAAGTAAGTATTGAAGGGCACAATAAGATATTGTAGCAGATAGGACTAAGTGATAAAGGGATAAGAGAGGGAAAATAGGCACATGCAAATCAGGCATTGAACGAAAGTAAACAATTAAAAATGGTAACTATTAATCAAAGCTAATAGTTCCTAATTTATGAAATAAAGAAACAATCTCAGTAGATGTTTAATTATCATGCTTAGTAGTAATTCAGACTATATTTATAATTGATATAAAACTGATAAAGACAGTTACTAATACTTGATTGTTTGTTCACATCCTACTATTTATTTTATTTTATTTTATTTATTAAGTTTAGGAATTACAACCCTTTGAGTCAGGGACTTATTTACAAAGGCTCCGCATCAAACATTGAGATGAGGACATGAATACAGAGTAGAACATAAGGTGCAAAGACAAAGGAACAGAGGCAGTAATATGTACAATACATAATATATAGTCAAAACTACACAATGATGCACAATTTAGGAAACAACAAACTAGAGTCAGAGGTTTAAAAAAAGTTTAGCAGGTAAAGCTTAACCCTTGTATATGAGTTTATGAGCAATCACAGGGCTGTTTAATAAAATATGGGTACACAATGCAGGTTTGAAAGGCCCCAATCTGGGAATTGAGAGGGTAGAGTCAGGGAGGGAGTTCATCCAGAGTGGCAACCTGTAGCAAAAAGACCTTGGGCAGGCAGTGGTCCTAGCAAAAGTGATGCGAAAGGAAGAAGCATTTGAGTGCCTTGAGGCCTGCAATAGGGAGCATGTTTGTAGGAGAGTGAGGCAACCAGTGGGGCTAACCCTAGTTGTATTTTTTTGGTGAATAGGCAGGTCTGGTAAAGTAGGTGTCCCTAAAAGTTTAGCCAAGAGGATCGATTGTAGAGTTCACAGGTATGTGTAAGAGAATCACAGCCTGTTGCTAGCCAGCAAGCTTTGTTAAGGGAGTGCTTAATGCTGGACAAGGCAGTGTTTGAGGCAGCACCATATATGATAATGCCGTAGTCTACCAGGGAGAGGATGGAGCTAGATATGGCAAGCAGAGGGTGTCTGGAGTGAGATAGGGCCTATATTTATAGAGGAGGCTGATCCTGATATTTATAGCAGAGCAGGTCAATGATATGTGCTCACAGAAAGTAGAGGCCAAGTCGAGGGTGACCCCCTAGGTATTTGAAATTGGTAACTGCTTCAGCATGACACCCTGGGAGTTCTGAATAGATAGTTTGGTCAGGTTGTGCTTATGCTGAGGGTGGGCAAAAAGCATGACCTTTGTTTTATTGTAGTTGAGAACAAGTTTGTGGGATGTGAACCATGTTTCTATTTCTGTGAAGGAGCCCTGCAGGTTTTGCTGTAGCTGGGTAGGGTCAGGGTGTCAGCTAAAGATCTTCACATCATCCACATACAGAAGCAGGCGTTCAGTGGAGGCCAGAGGGAGGGAGTTTAAGTATAAGGAAAAAAGGAGTGGGCCAAGGATGGACCCTTGTGGGACACCAGATAGAACTTGAAGGCTAGTAGAGAGGTGCTATTTATCTTTACTTGCTGGGAACAGCCATGGAGATAGTTAGAAAACCAGTCAGCAGTCTCTTGGGAAACACCAACAGAGAGGAGGGAGTTTAACAGCATACTATGACTGACAGTATCGAAAGCTTTGGAGAGGTCAATATAGACCAATCCAGCCAGTGCTCCCTGGTCAAGGGCATCATGGATGAATGAGGTAAACTCAAGCAGGGCAGTAGTTGTGTTGTGACCTTTCCTAAAACCATGCTGCTGCTGGCACAGCAGATGGTGCAAGTCTAGATAGTTGGTCAGTTGGTCTGCAGCTATTTTTTTCTGGCACTTTTGAGAGAGGAGTGAGTATAGATATGGGCCTATAATTACCACTAGCAGTAGGGTCACCCTTTTTGTGTACTGGAATGATGATCACCCTTTTCCATAGGGTAGGGTAGGGAACTGCCCAAGACATAGTGACATGTTCAGTATTTTTGTAAGGGGTGTAAGGACTGTGTCAAGTGTTAAAGAGAGTAGTTTGGCATATAGAGAGTCATCACTATGTCTAGTCTTTCTGAGGAACTTGGCAAGGTATGGGCGAGCGATACTAGGGGAGATAATTTTGAAACAAAAGGGTGGAGCATTATGGGGTGGTAGGAACTGTCCAGTATGAGACATAAAGACATCAGGAGGGAGGATAGAGCTGAGGTCAGAGAAAAATGCATTTAAGGCATTTGCTATCCTAGTAGGGTCTTGGGTGGGAACACCGTCAATGACTATGGTGGATGGGGGGAGGGAGACTTGCCACTAAGTTCCTTCATATTGTTTTCCTATCTCCCCAGGTGGCAGTAAGGATGGACTGATAGAAAGCTGCCTTTGCCTTGTGGATACCCATGTGCATGAGTTACGGGTAGTATGGTACAACTGTCTGTCAGAAGGGAGACCAGACTCAAGGGCATGGTGCCATAGGTTATCACAGTCCTTCATCAGATCTAGCAAGGACCCATTTACCCATGGGGAGGATTTGGCTTTTTCTATTCACTTAACAAAGGGGCGAAGATGTCACAAGCAGCTTGGAAGGAGCTGATGAAGAAGGCCAAGGCAGCATCAGCTGATGACAGGTGATCAAGTGGGGACCAGTCAAGTTTAAGAAAGTGGTTTCAGAGGTGGGCCAGGGACCCTTTTTTTGTTGGTGAAACATAGTGATCCTCGGGGGGGTGGCTTCCAGCTATTTGACGTGAGGCAGGTTATAGGGGCATGATCGCTGAGTGAGTTAGGGAGGATCTGGATGTCCTGCAAATGCTCAGGGTGATTCTTGAGAATGAGATCTATGAGGGAACTAGTTCCTCTGCGTTGGTCTAATCTAGTAGGGCTTAGGACCATTTGCTGGAGATTTAGTGCTGCAGCTGCATCCCTGAGGGAGGATGTTTGAGGGGCAAGCCAGTTTGTGTTGAAATCTCCTATGGCAATGATTTCTGAGTTTTTTGGAAGATGGGCAATGTTGTTAAGGAGGAAAGAGAAAGCCTCCTTTTGCTTACGAGGGGGTATGTGGACAGACATATGGTAGAATGATTTATTTGATTTGCCAATTGCTATCTTAAGGGTGAGGGACTGTGCACCGGCCTCAGGGTTCAAAGTGGCAATTTCAGTACCTTGAAGGTGATCCCAAAGGTATAGCGAGCATTCACCACCACACCTATCTTGCCTGTCTGATCTGAAGAAAGACTAGCTGAGAAGGCAAACAGCCAAGTCAGGGGTGATTGGGATAGCAAAGTCTCAGAAACAGCTATTATATCAGGGTTATAGAGACAGACCTAAGCTTGAAATGAGGTGAGATTTTTTTGGAGGCTATATATATTTATGGCTCCTAGTCTTAGACCTTTGAATTGTGTAAACAGGCAAGTGGTGGGGGCAGTGGGGCCAGGGTTTGCGTGGATATTACCTATGATTAGCAGTAGGATAATGCAGATACTAGATAGTGTTCTTTTGAGGATTAGCTTATGATTATGTAGTGTTGGGCCTGCTTGTTGAGGTAGCTTGTTAGTAAAGTGACAGCAGGCAAAATGCAGTATTTCTCAGCTAAAAAGAAAGGGGGCACTGTTGCTAGTGGGAGCAGATGGCTAGGAGCAAGTAGGAGGAAGGGTGGATAGAACATGGATTCAGAGGGTGGATTCTAGTGTGCATTCTTTTCAAGGAGCCTTTTATCAGTACATTCAAGGCTTGGGGAGCAAAGTTCAAAGTGCAGTGAACAGGAAATGGAGTGAAGCAAATGGACATACCTTAACACAAAGAAGAAGAAACTCACCTTCCATTAGCTGAAGGGCAAGGACGGCCGTGAACTGAAGTGGCAACTAAAAACTGAAGACCGAGTCAGAGTGAAGAAATACAGATACTGTAGAACTGAACATATTAAAATCGTAAGGAAAAGTGAAGGGAAAAACTAAACTCTAAAAATGGAAAAGAGAAGGCTATTGGGACTCTATGAATGGTGATGCACTTTATTTTCTCTTTGTGATTGTTGCAGCCTATAGATTTTGAATTGTGTAGGTGGAGATGCCTGTATAGTGTAAAAGTTTAAGGATGGTTTGCTGACCAACATTACTCCACCATACATGTATCTAACTATTAAAAAGTGCAAAATACAGAAGCACAGAATTTAGTAGAACAGAATAATGGGTAAACAACAAAAAAAAGAAAACTACAGCTACTAAGAAAAAGGGAACAAAGAATAAAGGTCTAACAAATATAACAGACTTTTTTCAAGTAAATGAGAAAGGCAATGATTTTTTGGCACTATGGTGAGATGAAAAGTGCATAGTTATGCACCTGAGGAGGAAGAACCTAGGCTGGAAATATACCCGGGGGGGGACAGCTGACCAAAACTAAGGTAGAAGGGATTTGGAGATGCTCGTATCGGATGATTAAAGGACAACCAGGCAGTGTGAAAAGGCATCACAAAAAACTAGCAGCATTCTCGGATACATAGGGAGGGGTATCACAAGCAGAAAAAAGTGAAGTCATAGTCCCGCTGTACAGGTTCTTGGTGAGGCCTCACCAGGAGTATTGCATCCAGGAAACTATGTAGAGGAAAGCTATGAAGATGATGCAGACTACATGAAGAACCATATGAATCTAGAGTAAACCATCTTAGGATGTACTCACTGGAGAGAAGAAGGGACAGGGGAGATGTGGAAGAGACAATTAAATACCACAAAGGTATCAACTCAGTACAAACATGGATCTCTTCAGGGAAAACATAAATACATAGACAAGGTGGAACAACTTGCACCTGAAGGGAGGTAGTTTCAAAACAAACAGCAGGAAATTTTTCTTTATGGAAACAGTGGTGGAGCCCTGGAACAGTCTGCTCCCAGAGGTTGTGGCAGTGAAGACAGTGTAGGAGTTCAAGCTAGCATGGAATGGGCACTGTAGAAACCTACAGTAAGGCAGTAAAGACACTGGGAGAGGGGGTAGCTTTCATGGGCAGACTAGATGGATTGCAAGGGCCCCTTCTGCCAACACTTTATTATGTTCTAGTATTCTTAAAATTTAGAAAAATGCAGAAGAAACAGAAGATTACAAGAAAAGATTGATCCAACAAGGCAGAATTCTACCAACTATTTTTATAAGGTACTTACCAAAGGTTAAAAATGAGAATCAGTGTGTCCTAAAATTATCAGTTAATAACCTTCTGAAAGGTATACTAAAGAATAAGACTGAATGGGCTGATACAGTGACTGTATATAGATGCAACCCTTACAGAAATAATTCGTAAAATCGTAAGGAAAAGTGAAGGGAAAAACTAAACTCTAAAAATGGAAAAGAGAAGGCTATTGGGACTCTATGAATGGTGATGCACTTTATTTTCTCTTTGTGATTGTTGCAGCCTATAGATTTTGAATTGTGTAGGTGGAGATGCCTGTATAGTGTAAAAGTTTAAGGATGGTTTGCTGACCAACATTACTCCACCATACATGTATCTAACTATTAAAAAGTGCAAAATACAGAAGCACAGAATTTAGTAGAACAGAATAATGGGTAAACAACAAAAAAAAAGAAAACTACAGCTACTAAGAAAAAGGGAACAAAGAATAAAGGTCTAACAAATATAACAGACTTTTTTCAAGTAAATGAGAAAGGCAATGATTTTTTGGCACTATGGTGAGATGAAAAAATATTAACAGATGATAAATCCTTGCTGAATCTTACATCTTTACCAGTTGCATTGCACCCAGTCAAGGCAAAGATGCCCAGGCCAGAAGCTTCTGCTCCTGGGTCCTTGTATACACTACTGGTCGAAATTCATATACTGGAGTCATCCCCTACACGAACTTGAAGTAGAAGATGATTTATTAATCAGCTTGTCAGAAATAACTGGGCAAGCCCTTTGTCTATCAAAATGGCAACATCTAACAAATCAAAAGAATGTACAAATACAGTAAGAGAAAAGCCACTGATATTGTGCAGAAAGCTATTATTGTAGATAATAGACAGAAGGAGGGAGGATGTAAAGAAAGAAATGAAAAATATTTTCTAAAACAATTTGATAGTTTTCTGACCACGTATGTAAAAGAATTGAAATGGGATCCTCCTACAAGACGTCCCTCTGATATTCCTCATTTATGGGCAAGTCAAGATAAGAATGAAATAAATAAAAAAACAGCACTTAATGAGGAATTCAGAAATGAGATAAAACAACTGAAAACTATGATGGTTAAAATTAAAAAAGAAATACAACATGGAAACTCATTTTTAGCAGAACTAGTAAAGCTAATGAAAGAATATATAACTGAAACTAAAAGAAAGATATTAAAAAAGAAAAAGGGATGACAGATACGAGAATAATTGATCCAATAATTTGTAATCAGAAAGAGAACAAAGCAGGGAAAAACTATCAAAAAAAAAGAAAAAGACATCGACTAGTAATAGGGAAAAAAAAATAAAAAGGAGCATACATGAGATAAAAGAAATAGCTGATAGGGAATCAAAGGAAATTCGAGAGCTAATAGTCAATATGAAGTCCAACACTAAAGAAAACTGGTAAGAAAACAGAAGAAAAGGGAAAAAAGGCAAACTAAAAGTAGTGGATGGATCAATAGATAGGAGGGAAAATAAAAATCCAAATGGGAATATACATAAAGCAACATATAAGGGAAAATACAAAGAGTAAAAAAAAACTTGTCAGGAAACAGAACAAGAGATAGTAAGGGGAAGGAAAATACAGAAAAAAAAGAAGGTGGCCTTCAAGCTCACTGAAGATAAGAAAGGAGAAAATTGAGAACTAGTGAGGGACAGAATGTTGAAACCGATGGACAGAAGACAGAGGTTCTAAATGAATACTTCTGCTCAGTTTTCACCAAGGAGGATCAGGGAAGTGGACCAGTACTAAAGAATAAAGAACACAGCACCCGTGAAGCTGACACAAACCACTTCACAACTGAAAGGGTCCAAAAAGAACTAGCAAAATTAAAAACTGACAAAGCTACAGTATAAGACCTGATGGTATCCCCCCAAGAATACTCAATGAATTCAGAGAACTTGCCACCCCATTTGCAGACCTCTTCAACAAGTCACTGGAGAGTGGCACAATACTGGATGACTGGAAAAAAGCCAAGGTGGTACCACTGCACAAAAGCGGCAGCAAGGAAGATGCTGGAAACTACCATCCAGTTAGCCTCACTGAAGTGGTGGGGAAAATCATGGAAACATTACTGAAAGAAGAATTGCACAGCACCTAGAAGCAACTAGCCAAATAGACATAAATTAGCATGGCTTCACAGCAGGGAGGTCATGTCAGACAAACATGATTGATTTCTTTGATTGGGTGACCAGAATGGTGGACCAAGGAGGAGCAGTAGATGAAGTATATCTGGACTTCAGTAAGGTGTTCAATTCCATTCCACATAAGAGGCTGATAAATAAGTTGGAACACAAAGGAGTGGGACATAAAATAGCAGGCTGGATTAGAAACTGGCTCCAAGGTAGAACCTAGAGAGTATTAGTAAAAGGCACTCTGTCAGAGGAAGGAGTGGTGACCAGCAGAGTCCACCAGGGATCAGTGCTGGAGCCAATTCTATTTAACATATTCATCGGTGACATTGCAAAAATTTTGCATGGGAAGTCATGTCTGTTTCCAGACAACACCAAGCTAAGCAACAGAGCGGACACACAAGAGGGGGTCACAGAAATGATCACTGATCTAAAAAAACTGGAGGAGTAGTCAAAATAGTGGCCGTTGAAATTCAGCACCAGGAAGTGCATAGTTATGCACCTGAGGAGGAAGAATCTAGGCTGGAAATATACCCGGGTGGGGACAGCTGACCAAAACTAAGGTAGAAGGGATTTGGAGATGCTCATATCGGATGATTAAAGGACAACCAGGCAGTGTGAAAAGGCATCACAAAAAACTAGCAGCATTCTCGGATACATAGGGAAGGGTATCACAAGCAGAAAAAAGTGAAGTCATAGTCCCGCTGTACAGGTCCTTGGTGAGGCCTCACCAGGAGTATTGCATCCAGGAAACTATGCAGAGGAAAGCTATGAAGATGATGCAGACTACATGAAGAACCATATGAATCTAGAGTAAACCATCTTAGGATGTACTCACTGGAGAGAAGAAGGGACAGGGGAGATGTGGAAGAGACAATTAAATACCACAAAGGTATCAACTCAGTACAAACACGGATCTCTTCAGGGAAAACATAAATACATAGACAAGGTGGAACAACTTGCACCTGAAGGGAGGTAGTTTCAAAACAAACAGCAGGAAATTTTTCTTTATGGAAACAGTGGTGGAGCCCTGAACAGTCTGCTCCCAGAGGTTGTGGCAGTGAAGACAGTGTAGGAGTTCAAGCTAGCATGGAATGGGCACTGTAGAAACCTACAGTAAGGCAGTAAAGACGCTGGGAGAGGGGGTAGCTTTCATGGGCAGACTAGATGGATTGCAAGGTCCCCTTCTGCCAACACTTTCTTATGTTCTAGTATTCTTAAAATTTAGAAAAATGCAGAAGAAACAGAAGATTACAAGAAAAGATTGATCCAACAAGGCAGAATTCTACCAACTATTTTTATAAGGTACTTACCAAAGATTAAAAATGAGAATCAGTGTGTCCTAAAATTATCAGTTTATAACCTTCTGAAAGGTATACTAAAGAATAAGACTGAATGGGCTGATACAGTGACTGTATATAGATGCAACCCTTACAGAAATAATTATATGAAATGTTTTCATGCTGCACACATAAAACTACTCAAGTGATATGCATGCTGCAAGTATGATTTAAAAGTTAAATTTGAACTGATTCAATGCATACAGCATGTGTGCAGTAAGCAAGTGTGGAAACTATGATTTTTGGTATCCTCTGAGGTGGGCACATGGGGAAGGGTACTGTCCTTAATGGTGACTCTTTCTTGGTGAAATCCCTCATGGTGATGGGAGGGTAGGGTGACCGGATGAGGGGGTGGGCGAACTGGGTGACAGGATGTTACTATATGTACATGGGGGGAGCGAGCACGGTGAGCATGGGCTGGGAAGGGGTGGAGGAGCTGTAGGGGTGGTGCTGTGGTGGATTGCCAAGCTGCATCACGGCATTGGGTGTTGACTTTTCATTGGAGTGGGTGAGGTACCAGGTTCTGCTCCGGACACTGGTGCAATTTTATTGTACCCAGCCCAAATCTTTATTTTTGCATGCTTTCACCCTCTCATCATGCACCACCCTGGAGTTGAGAATCCTTTAGCAGGGGGGTGCGGGGGTGAAGCCCCCCACATGGGAGGGTGGGGGCACAGCCACCCCACAGAAAGCATTAAAATACATATCCCAGTGCTATTGTCCTGTGCGCTGAGGGTGTCAGAGTGCTGACAATGTTTTCAGCACTCTGACTGCGTGATAAAGGCTTTCGCTGTTATCACATAGAACCATGAGTTTTATGCTAAATTGGGAAAGACTGTATGTATGTGGCATGTGTGCAAAAAGCAAGTGGTCACTGATGACTACACATTTTAAAGTTAAGTGACTTGCTCAGGATCACACCATACACAAGTGGGGGTTGAGGAGATTCAAACCCAGGTCTTTCTGCCTCCAGGCTTGCAGTTCAGTGCCTTTAACCACTAAGCCATACTGTCTGCACACATATGGCTCACTTGTACTGCAATACATAATGTAGCTGAATACATTTGTATGTATGCATGCAGCATGCCTGTAGCCACTGTTATGCTTTTCAGTTTTCTTCTCTCCCTCATCTTAGTTTCACAGTTGAACTGCAGCACACATACCAATGGAAACACATGTGTTTTTTTCACACCCCCAGTACACAAACATACCCACTAAACCACTTAACTACTTCTGTGCGTCCTGTACTCCTATTTTCTCTCCATAGTTTTGAATGCTTCCATGCAGACATTAAGGTGCAAACACAAAAGTAGCAATACAGTAACTTGACACCCCCCCCCCACATGTCCAGTCCCCACCCATGCAAACACATTGTAGCAGGTATGGCCATGCTGCTACAGACAAGCCACCAAGTGTAGATACAAGTAAAACGTATCTCACTTGAGTACTAGGGAGCCAGAGGCAGGAGTCTTTAAGAGAAAATGTCCATGGGTCACAGTGCTGGGGCATACCCCCTTGAAATGAATAGAGTTACTTTCTGTTACTATTTTATATGTTATGATGGTGACCTGGAGAATAAGGAAGGCCACTGTTCTAGTAACAAGGCCCTGGTTAGTCTAGTGGAGACCTTCATTAATCTCCATCTCTCCATCAATAATGTTTAAAATAGTAATAAAAAAATACCCCTGTTCATTTCAATGGTGCACACCCCTTCAGTCTCCTTTGCCCTTTGTCATAATGTGCCTGAGCTTGGGAATGTGGAGGTCTGCTTCACTGGTGGGGGGGCCTTAGGCTTGACTATAGTGGGTCTCCAATAGTCTATGCATACATACCACTCAGCTGTCCATGAATGCAAGGGATAGCTGTAGAATGTCTGTAAGATCTTTAAAAAGTACAACTTATTTATTTTGACAGAAAAGTGATATGCAAATCAGAAATAATTCAAATGTATAAGATTCATCTGTATATACCCCAGAGCAGTGTATCAGATTTGGGCTTAAACCCACCTTGTTACTAATCATTTTTTTTCCTAGCTGAAGTTCTGCCCCCCCAAAAGACATTGTCCTGATTCTTCTCCCCAACTCCATTCCATTCAATACCCATCCTCTATGGGTCATGAAGCCACCCAAAGGTGAAGAAACTGAAAAACACATCAATATTTCAGTCCTTCCTCCTTCCCCAATTCTCTGTAAAAAAAAAATATTCACTTTTACTTACTCAGCCATATGGCGAGAACCTGCAGCCTGGCATAGTGTGCCACCAGCCCAGTTTTCAGTCTGCTCCCCTGCTCACTTTCCACCCGACGCTGGATGCTAGAACTGACAATTACAGGTCCCCAACATGGTCCGCGACCAAGTCACCTGACCAACCAAACCCACTCAGCCTGGGTTGCATGCTTCTTGCGTGGCTGCTGCTGTTGCTGCTGACACACTGCACTGATCAAGGCCTATGAAGACCACCCACACTGCTGTCATCACTGCTGCTAAGACTAGATTGCTGCCATGGAGGTCTGTGCTGTTTTTTTTTTGTTTGTTTTTTTTGCAAGATGAGCCTAGTAAAGTAAGTAGGTAGCCTAGTCTTGAGTTAGCTTCTAGCTCACCCTCTCCCCCTTCAGCCACCTAGGAAGACAAAGACTCACTAAGAGCAGAACAACAAACCTGTGCTGCTGTAACACTGCTATTGAGAGTTCAGTGATCACTGACTCCTCCAAGCTGTAGTGTGAAGTCTGTTTACTCTGAGGTGGGAAAGACACTGTTGCACTTGTAAGACTCATGCACTTTTTCTTGACTGGAGCTCATCCACATCACATGTGATTGTGCTGCTGTTAATAGGTGGAGAGAATGGACAACACAATAGAGACACAGTTGAGTGTGGAAAGTACCTGCAGCATGATCACACAAAGGACAGATGGGCACTGATTGTGCAAAAAAATTAAGCCAAATATGAAGACTTTGCCACATCATAAGAACAACCTAGGCACACATACGGGGGGGGCTGCCCCCCTCTGCCCTACCTAAATGAACCCTTCCTTCATGGTAGAAATTCATTCTCAGGTGTAAATGCAATGGTTTCATTATGTGTCCTGATCATCATGTGGGTTGGTGTCCCTCATTTTGAGTGTCCATGTCCCTCATTTCAGTGACAAAATGTGAGGTATGGTGCATACTTCCAAGACCCTACTCAGCACAAAGAGTGCTGTGCATGGCCATTGTGTATATGCTCAATACAGAATGGCAAAGGGAAAGTAAGTGAGATGAAACAGTCATGGAGAAACACATTTGTAGCATTAAATATGCATAGGGGATTTGCATGGTCCCAAAAAAAAGGATAGACTTCACAATACAGAGGCCCCTCTTTGTAAATCTTGTATGGGGGATGTTGACTGGCTATATCCTAGGCATTTAATGCAGTGAGCAAATAATACTTTACAAATTAATGGTGATTTATTGACAAAAATCAAAAGCTATTAAACAACTTGCAAAAGAATCAAAAATAATTAGTTTATTTTTTATGGAAATTCAAATAAAAATGTATTTTAATGACTCTAATTGCTAGCAGTAGTATAATAAATAGAAATGGATGTTTTATTTTTTTCTTATGAGATTTGCAACAGCTTAGCTGCTGCACACATGGCAAGTGTGCAGCATGTGAACCTGATGTGATATTTAAATGATGTTGCACCAGCTTAACTGCTGCACACATGTCAAGTGTGCAACATGTGAACCTGATGTAATTTTTAGAAGTTGTTTACACCAGCTTACCTGCTGCATACATGTCAAGCTTGCAGCATGTGAACCTGATTTGCATTTTAGACCTGGTTTGCTTAGGATCACTTTGTGTATATGAACTGCATGCAAACATTGCAGACCTAGGCATGTGGCACGAATTCTGCATGTACAGAGCACATCTATATTTATGTAAAGGAGAGCACAACCATAAAAGGGATGGGTTTGCAACTCCCTAAAAACATTGAAAAAGGAAAATGATAATAGAAACAGCACAAGACTTCAGAAACACAGGAATTACATTAGATACAATGACAAGAATAAGCTTAAATAGTGAAAATGAAAGAGTAAACAAGAAACATTCCAAAAAAGGTCCAGAAATGGAGGGTCAAAATTACTCATGCCAACAAAGAATAACAAAATTTATGAACCCAACAATAACTGAACATAAATTAAAGGGAGATGAAACCCCAACACTGTACATCAGAGGCAGAAGACTAAAGGGTTCATGAATTAATAATAGTATAATCATAAGCCAATCAGAATCAGTTCTAGAAATTTCCAGTTGTCATGAAACTTTGATAACCACAAAGATTCAAATACATGTGGCACACTGGAAATTACTGATACATCCCCAAATGACTTTCAAAAAAAAATAAGGATGATAGAAATGAAAAACTGAACACATAAGTATTAAGCTGGAATGTAATAGGCCAGAGAACAAAACTAGAGGACAGGAAAGGATTAGAAGAAATAAAAAGATAACATCCTACTTTTCCAAGAAATCTTGGAAGAAATGAGTGATCTAACAACTCTAGATGGCTTTTGCGTATGGAATATTCAAGCAATTAGACACTCAAAGTTTGGACAACATAACTAAGGTGGGATTGGCAGTTTATGTGAACACTAGTAATATTTTTAAATGTTTTGACATTAAAGTACAAAATACAAACTATCTATATGTTACAATGGCCATTGGGAAAGACATATTTGCATTTTTCAATATTTATGTCCCACCACAATTTACTCTAAAGGAATTTAAAGACATTATGCATAGCATAGACAGTGATAGAATATATAAAAACAGTAAATATCCAAGTACATTTAGATTCATGGCAGGTGATTTTAATGTGAGAACTGGTGAAGAGAGGGAGGTCAGATCAACACATTTGGGATCTTGATGATATGTAGGAAATTCCAAATAGAAATTCTTCTGATAAATTTGTCAGTAATAAAGGAAAATGTCTAATGAATTTTGTGGCAAAACACAATTTAAGAGTCTTAAATGGTAGAACAAATGGAGACGGAGAGGTGACTATAACTTCCCTATGGCTAAAGGAGGGAATCTACTGGATCTATGTATAACTGAGGCAAATAGATACAAAAGCATAAAGTTATTAAATATTTTAAAAATATGGGATATTGATCATTTCTCTATTATCTGTGAGATACATTTGGAAACAAAAAAAGAGTTAACATCTATAATGATCAGTAGATTGGCAGAAATAGAGGCTAGTGAAAATATATGTATAATGTATAGCAAAAAAATCAAATGGAACCCATACACTAAAGAGATTGCAGACTTGTTATCAGACTGAATCCACAAAAAGGAGCTGCTGCGAGCATGCATGTGGTCCATCCTCTGTGAAGGGTAGCTATCCTAACTTTGAACAATTTCCAGACACAAAGCACTCAGCGGTATAAAGTACAGTAACTGCAAAATGCTTACAAATTTATTTTGGGCTTTTAGTCCAAAACCCCAGCACTTTGGCAAATGATGATGGCATTAGCTGAAGCACTGGGGTTTGGATCTGAGAGTCCAAAATAAGCTTGTAAGCATTTTGCTGTTAATGTATGCCTCCAGGTGCACCATGTGTGGAAATTATTATCAGATTGGTCAGAATCGAAAAAACTTACTGAAAAAATCGAAGATGGTGAAACAGTAAACTTGATAGAGGACTTTTCTAATTATATGAAATTCGTAGCAAATAATCTATGACTTATACAAAGAGAAGCATGAAAACATAATACTATAGACTCCAGCACTTGGTCTGACATTGAATGCAAAAAAAATATATATATATAAACAAAGAAGGGTGATATACAGCAAAACATACAAATATTATAGAAAAAACTGCATTGCACAAATTAAAATGAATATTAAAAATCTTGTTCAGAAAAAAGGGAACATAAAAGTCAGTTATGGGAAATATTTTAAGACTCATTATGGAAGAAATATAGGAAAACATTTTGGTCACTTGTGGCCTGTGGGACTATAGAAAACAACAGAACATTCAATATCTGTGCAAACATCCCTGCCACAGCATGGTTAAAACATTATAAAGATATATATATAAAATAAAGGGAAAATCTTAGTTACATCAAGGGGAATTTGTTAAAGACTTCTCTTAAGATCTAAAAGAATGGCCCTTTGTGACAGAAAAAGAAGTAGTCAAGGCAATATCAATACAGAAAAATAACAAGGCCCCAGATATAGACGGTATACCTGTAGAGATATTTTGACATAACACAAAATATTGGGCTAAAATATTGGCACCCATATATACAAAAATAATGACTTAATTTTGCCTCCAGAATGGAACTATGGAATTATTGAAAGACAAAGAACCTCTGTGCGTAAACACTGAGGCAAGGGTTATCCCAAAGGGCATTTGGCTGGGAAGCCAAGTTTCAAGAAAATACAAAATCACACATGCCCCTACAATGCAAAGCATCATGGGCTACATATGCAAATCACCACAGAATGTTATGCTGGTCCAACTTTAAGCAGAATTGCATGGTGCCGAAAGGCCTCTCACACAGTTTGCAAAGGGTGCTAACAGAAGACATAGACATGTGTTTTGTATGGAATTATTGTACCATTATTTAAAAAAGGTCAATCTAGCAATCTGAAATGTTACAGGAAAATAACTCTCCTGGCAAGCTCACAAAAAATATATTCTAGAATAATGTTATACAAATCGATAACTTGGATAGAAGAAAACTCTTTAATTTCAAAATATAAATGTGGTTTTAAAAGATGCCATAGCACCTTGGATTTAGCCTTTTCCCTGAATTGCTTTGCAGAGTGCTAGGTATGAAACAAGGGACAAAAGATATATGCATGTTTTGTGGAAATGAAGTCAGCATTTGATACCATTGACAGAGGAATTCTATGGAAAATGCTTGAGGACAGAAATATTGAAAAAAGACTTTTGTGTGTTCAGAAAATGTTATATTCTGATACTAAGGCGCATGTAACATATATGCTGGATGGTGCACTAACAGAATCCACAGAGATTGATAAAGGTGGAAACAAGGATGTCTGTTGGCACCACAATTATTTAACTTGTATGTGGAGGCCCTTGTGAAAAGTATAAGCAAAGTAGACACATTCCCACAAAGTATCAATAATGAGAAAATAAGAATTATGCTATGCGTGGATGATGCAGTTATAATATCTCAAAATCAATTGGAACTAAAAAGAGGACTTGGTACCATTATAGTGAAACTGAAGGAAGTAAAAATAGATGCAAACATTGAAAAGACCAAAATAATGATATATGGGCGACAAGACACACACACACACTTATGGTCAGTAAATGGCATTAACTTTGATGAAGTGAAAGAATATAAATATTCAGACTTCAATTTTGTTGAGCAGTTAAGCTGGAAAAGTCATATTTAGTTAATTAAGGGCAGTGCCTATAAGACAACAGGGACACTAATGGAATTCAGAAACAAATTTGCAAATGACTCCTTTAAGCCACTTAAATCTGTGTGTGAGGCCAAAACCTTAAGTCAAAGCCTATATGGCAGTGAACTTTGGAGTGCCAATTTTAATAATACAAATATAAAGAGCCTCCATATAGAAGTTCTACAGCATTACATTTTTAAGTATGTGTTAAACTTTCCAAAAGAAAATGCCCCTCTGCTTTCATAAAATTAGAAGCTGGGATTCTATTAACAGAAGCCAGGATTATAACAGATTGTTGAAATTTCAGAAAAGAATTTCACAAGTAATCGATGATCGACTTCTGAAAATGGCATGAATAGAAACAACAAAAGAAGTACAAATTAACAGAAAGATCAAATCCTTGTTTGTAAGATTAAATGTGATGGTGATAAAGACTGGAGTGCCAGACTTGTGGTCACATTTTTATTTGTTATTTGGTAACCGGGTAAGGCCCACTAGGCATAAGTGCCTATTTTCAGGGGTGGCCTGGGAGCACTGGGTGATTAAATGACTTGCTCAGAGTCACACAGTATGCAAGTGGAGGTTGTGAGAATCAAACCCAGGTCTGGTCTGCTGGATGTACCAAGCTTGTTCACAACTCATTACTCTAACCTCTAGGCTATAAAGCCAAAACACAAATGAATGAATATTGTAAAGAACTTATTCAAAGAATTCAGTATATACACATTCAGAAAGATTTTGAAATTATACATGATCTTGATAAAGAAGGTTTATATTCTCAAGTAAATTATATATTTGAAACAGAAAGGCACCTGTTATTTTGAGAGAGAAGAACACATAAAAATGTATTATGTAAGTATGAATCCAATTACTTAGCGGTAATGAAGAGCCCATGGTCAGAAACATTTATTTGTACAAGTGTGGATGTAATAAGCAGATGAGGATTGTATATATTATTCACCTTCTAATGGAATGCCTGAAGTTTCATAAGGAAAGGGAAACATTGACTAACCCCTTACTGTTTACTAAAGAAGAACTAACACAGAATGAACAAGCATTTGTCAATGCCGAACGTTCGCTTGCAGGTATTTGCAGTGGTGTTTAGCACGTATGGTGCTTTACCCTAATGCCCTGTGCGATTGCTGGTATTTGCACAATAAATTTTCAGCATGACCTTTTTGTTACCCCTATTGTGCGCTACATAGGTGGAAACATGTTTTGGAAGGATATGAAAAATGACAGCTGTACTGCTCATAAGGAAGTGTGGTAAAATGGCAATGTTGAAAATCTGGAGTGGAAATATTGAAAATTCGCAAACCTATGAGCGTGCGTGGGAACTGTGCAACGCACACTCATAAAACTGTCATTGTTAGGAATTTTGTCACCAAATTTTCAACATTGCCATTTTAAATCCTCTGCTAATGAACAGTACCACTGTGATTGTCTTACTGTGTGCCATACATTGATTTTGCACACCGACTGCGCCATTGTACACTACATAGGCGGAAACACGTTTTGGGCAGGATGTGAAAAATGACAGCTGTACTGCTCATAAGGAGGTGTGGTAAAATGGCAATGTTGAAAATCTGGATTGAAAATATTGAAAATTCGCAAACTTATGAGCGTGCGTAGGAACTGCACAATGCACGCACGTAAAACAGTTATTTTTAGGAATGTGTTCACTAAATTTTCAACATAGCCATTTTAAGATCTCTGCTCATGAACAGTGACACTGTAATTTTCTTAATGTGTCTCATACACTGAGTTCACACAGCGACTGTGCCATTGTGCGCTACATGGGCGGAAACATGTTTTGAGCAAGATGTGAAAAATGACAGCTGCACTGCTCATAAGGAGGTGTGGTGAAATGGCAATGTTGAAAATCTGGAGTGAAAATATTGAAAATTCGCAAACTTACGAAGCGCAGCATAGGAGCTGCACAATGAACACTCATAAAACAGTCATTTTTAGGAATTTTTTCTCCAAATTTTCAACACAGCCATTTTAAGACCTCTGCTCATGATCAGTGTCACTGTAATTTTCTTACTGTGTCCCATACATTGAGTTCGCACACCGACTGCGCCATTGTGTGCTACATGGGTGGAAACATGTTTTGGGTGAGATGTGAAAAATGGCAGCTGAACTACTCATAAGAAGGTGTGGTAAAATGGCAATGTTGAAAATCTGGAGTGGAAATATTGAAAATTCGCAAACCTACGATGCAACATAGAAACTGCAATGAACACTAAGTAAAACAGTCATTTTTAGGAATTTTTCACCAAATTTTCAACATAGCCATTTTAAGACCTCTGCTAATGAACAGTGTCACCGTGATTTTCTTAATGTGTCCCATACATTGATTTTGCACATCGACTGTGCCATTGTGCTTCATACATGGGTGGAAACACATTTTGGGCCAGATGTGAAAAATGACAGCTGTACTGCTCATAAGAAGGTGTGGTAAAGTGGCAATGTTGAAAATCTGGAGTGAAAATATTGAAAATTTGCGAACTTATGAGCCTGCATAGGAACTGCGCAACGCACACTCGTAAAACAGTCATTTTTTGGAATGTTTGCACCAAATTTTCAACATGGGGTTTTTGGGACCCCTTCTCATGAATCATGTCACTTTCATGGTGTTATTCGGGCCCAAAGGGTGATTTTGTGCAGTGACTGTGCACTGACTGTGAAATCCCCCTTCGGGCTCGAATAACGCCATGCCAGTGACATCATTCATGAGAAGGGGTCCCCAAAAACCCCATGTTGAAAAATTTGGTGCAAAGATTCAAAAAAATGCCTGAGATATGCAATAAAGTTGAACTCCCCCATCTAGCCCATTATACAACTTACCGGCATTTTCTCAGTTCGCGGTCGGCTTTGAAGAGTGCAGATGTGTTCCTGGTCCACCGAAGATCGTCGCGCCAAGTTCCAGAGGTAAGTATGGGGTGATGGGGGTGTGGGTAGACAGGGTGCGCAGTGGGTGGGTGCGGGTTGTGGGAGGGGTGGGAGACTGCGTTGGATGGTTTTTAATTTACAGGTTTTTTTTTACAATTGATGACATGGGACATTTGCCATGTTGGGGTGGGCTCCAGCAGGGTAGAAGATGGCTGGGGGCCGTGGAGCTGACAGGGGATTGGGCACCCCCTTCAGCTGACAACGCGGGACTTTTGCCATGCTGGGGTGGGCTCTCAGCATGGCAGCAGATGGCTGGGGGGGCTGAGGAGGCAACAGTGGATTGGGCACCCCGTCGGCAAACAACATGGGACATTTGCCACGCTGGGGTCGGCTCTCAGCATGGCACCAAAGCTTTGGGGGGGAGGCGTGATGCTGGGGGGGTGGTGTGACGGGGTGCTCTGTATGACAGCGGTGGTTTTCTTTGAAGCGAAGACCACTGCTGTCATACACAGCTCCCACACCCATTGGTGCAGGACCACCATGCCTGCTCAACTGAGCAGTGGATTGCAAAGGAGAGGCACACCTCCAAAGTGTGCTACTCTCCCAAAACGTTCCTTACGCATGTGCCCAAGTGAACGTAAAAATGTATATATGTCCTGAAACAGAAAACAAATCCTGCACTTTATGCTGTGGCACAGTTTTTTATTATAACCACAATACGTAAGCAAAAACAGCAGTGAAAGTTAGAGACAGATATGAAGGTGGTACATAACACATGCATTTGTGAATAACAACACATAAGCAAAATAGCAGCAAAAGGTCACAAGCAGATTCAAAATGGAACCTAACATATGTATATCAGCAACACAATGTGCAACATAGGTTACAAGTGGATATGAAAACAGTACATAACATAAACATATCAACCACACGTTGTGCAACATAGCAGCTAATGCTACTGTTGAAATTTGAGAAGACAGTAAGGACACATGGGAGACTTGGGCAGATGCTAAATTCAGAAAAAGCAAAGGACCTGGAACTCTTAATACCCTGTCTACCCCAATCTAACTCTCATAATCCTCCCCCCTCAAGGATCTCCCTAATCATCCCCTGTGGCATAGGCCTGTCTGCTTCTTTGGTGAAGACTGAGCAAAAGTACTCTTTCAGTGCCTCTGCTTTCTCCTCCCCATTTTCTGCCTGTCCTTCCTCCTTCTTTATCCAAACTATCTCATCCCTTGTGCTTCTTCTCTCCTTGATGTATCGGAAAAAGTCCTTCTCCCCTTCCTTGATCTCCTGGGCCAGTCTCCATTCTTTCTCAGCCTTGGCCACCCTGACCTCTCTGCCTGCCTCTCATGGTTTCACAGTGTATGCCTCTCTGTCCTCCTCCCTTAAGGTATGCTTGTACTTCAGGAAAGCTGCCCTCTTTTCCCTGACCTTTTCAGCTAATCTCCTGTTATACCAACCAGGATTCTTCATTCTGAAGTTTTTCTTATGGGCCCTTGTACAGATGCCTGTGGCCTTGATTATTCCCCTCTTAATGATGGTGCATTTGTGGTCTGCATCCAACTCTGGTCTGAGCTTTGCCAGGTGCCCCTGTACTCTGCTCCCCATCCTAACAAAGTCTGCCTTCCTAAAGTCCAGCACCTTCATTTTAGACATGGCTGCTTCCTTCCCTATGTAGATGGCAGGTGCCCATTTTCTTTTGTTTACCCCCTACTTTTATGGTTGTTTGTTCTTAGTGTTTTTTGTGTTTTTATTTTGTTGATGTTGTGGTTGTTGTTTTTTATGGGCTTCTATGTTGTTGTGTTGTGTGTCTTTCATTGGTGCCCCTCTTTGATACCCACAGCCCCCTTCCCCCAGTACTGTGCCTGGGCTCTGTGCTATACTCAGTGCTATATTCAGTGCTGCTCAAGTGCATTGTGTTGTGCCAGTACTATGCTGTGCCACCACTATGCACTTGCACTGCACGTTTACACTAAGCTGAAGCCAAATATTCAAAGGTGTTTGCACTTTGACAATTCTTCTGACTATCATTTGGTATACCAGTATACTGGCCCGAGCGCTAGCCATCACAGTCTCTTCTGAATGAATATGGGGCCCAAGGAAAGGGAATGGGAAAAGAGAAATTGTTTAACCAGGAAAGGCACCAATTAGCCAGTGCTTATTTTTATTTACAACTTGGGGGCACAAAGAAGTTAAGTGACTTGTTCAGGGTCACACAGTATGCAAGTGGGGGCAGATGGGATTCAAACCCAGGTCTCCAGATTAGCAGCTCAGTGCCCTTAACCATTACACTTTGCTGCCTCTCATGAAGGCACAACATGGCTTTTTCAAATATGGGCCCTCTATCTGTACCATTTATAATCTAACAACTTTACTTCATACCAAATACTATGCAGAGTTTTTATCATTTAGTTAGCTTATAGCAATGGGACTTTTAATGACAAATGCAGAGTTCTGAAGTAAATACGTTATAATCACATAATTTAGGCATTCAGAAAAGTATGGTACCTGCACAGATGGAAAACAGCACAATGGGTGCTAGCCTTCTCAGTAGACAATCATCTGACAGGATAGAATGAAAGGCCTTCCTCTGTCAACAGTTTCTGTTTCTGTGTTTCTATCATGCATACAAAAGTCCAACATGTGACTTTTAAAATATTTCCAGTTTTTTATAGAGCTTTTTCTCCAGGACACAGTCTCCCCCCTCAACTGCAACCCACCAGTCCCCTTATCAACTTTCTCAGGGACTTATAGGTTATCCATTACTTAGCCAGGAACACAGTGTGGTGGGTGGCCTGACCTGTCAGTCATGAATGGGCCAGTGGGTGGTGCCAGCATCATCCTGGCAGACCAAGGAATTTCTTATCCTGTTTTCTCTCCTGTGGGTGCTAGTGTGCAATGAGGTATGTGCAATGACACACATGTGCATGACATCCAACAGCTACTCCTTTGTCTATCTGGGCTCATTGTACCACCACCTCTCCTCCACCATGGGTCAGTCAAGTAGCAATGAACAGCATTCCTCTCACTGAGGGAGGAGAGCCCTCCTTCAGATGCTCAATCCTCACTATCCCCCAGCTAGACTCCTAGCATCCTGATTCCATTCTTGAACATGGGTCACTGGTATAAAAAGTGGTAGTGTTATACCTGTACTACAGGCTGGCTAAATTGTTTCCAATTTTAACTCTGTAAGCATCAATAATAAAGTAGAAGTTTTGTTGCAAATAGAATGATATATTTATATGAGCAAAATGCAAGAAATAATATGATAAAAAAACTCAACTTGTTTCTCAGAGTAGTTTAGTCCCACATTGGCAGAAACACCAAAGTGTGCAATGTGCACATATGGACTGGAGGAGGGCAGATGTGATCCTCCTTCACAAGAGTGGGAGTAAGACAGAGGCAGGAAACTGTAGACCTGTTAGTTTGATCTCAGTGGTAAGGAAAATGATGGAATCACTTCTAAAGGAAAGAATTGTTGAGTTCCTAGAGGCCAGTGGGGCACAAGACCCAAGGCAGCATGGATTCACAGCAGGAAGATCATGTCAGATGAATCTAGTAGATTTCTTTGGCTGGGTGACCAATGTAGTAGACCAGGGAGGGGCTGTGGGCATGGCCTACCTAGACCTTAGCAAGGCATTTGACACAGTCCCACACAAAAGATTAATATACAAGTTAGCCAACCTTGGAGTGGGTCCCAAAGTGGTAACCTGGGTAAAGAATTGGCTGGACAACAAGATACAGGGGGCAATAGTAAACAGAGTTCACTCTGAAGAAAGAGTGGTTACTAGTGGGGTACCGCAGGGTTCAGTACTAGGACCAGTCCTCTTTAAAGGAAAACTCCATGTTAAAATCAGAAAAAGACATGTAGTAGTCTTTTTTTCTGTGTTCTAACAAGTTCCCTCTGTTTTCTTTTCCTCTGGCTGTGAGAGCTGTTTTTTCTAACTTTCCCCAACTGTTTTATTGCCCTTGGAGGTTGCCATTCTGGTTTCTTTTATGGCCTCTTGTCCCAGATAGTCTTCCCAGAGTGCCCTTTGATGTGATGTCTAGTTGCCCCTGCAGGAAGCCAGAGCCTTGTTACAGGGTCTGTCACAGCTCAGCCACAGAGAAAATACTTCTTCCAGAGAAGACACACTGCTAGATTTTGGGTGAATGTAATCATTATTATTTTTTGATATTAGTACCTTGTCCTGCTATGTTTTGCTGTGTGTGTGTGTGTGTTTGAATCATGTCACTGTTTACTCTAGTCCTCTCAGTCATTTTCAGTTTTAGCACCAGTACTAACTTGCAAAAATTGAGCATCACCTTATAGGTTGTAACATAGCAGGACAAGGTACTAATATCAAAAAATAATAATGATTACACTCACCCAAAATCTAGCTGTGTGACTTCTCTGAAAGAAGTATTATCTTTGTGGCTGAGCTGTGACAGACCCTGCTAAATCTAAGGGCATAGCTACATCACTGTCACATGAGCCAGGGTGCATTGTAGGGAAAAAGAACGCCAATAAACCTATTTGTGATGGAGATCCCCAGGGATTGTAAAACTACCATACAGCTAGCAGGCTAATTTAGGAAAAACTCCTAATAGCAGACGGAGGGAAGGACACACTAGGACTTAATATACATATCAAAACACTTTACATAACATGTTTTTGCACATTCTGGGTGGACTTCTCCTTTAATGTCTTTATAAGTGACATTGTATTGGGACTGGAAGGAAAAGTATGTCTCTTTACAAATGACACAAAGATCTGCAACAGGGTTGACACAGAAGGTGGGGTGGAAAGGATACAAAGGGACTTGACAAGGTTAGAGGAATGGTCAAATGTATGGCAGCTTAGATTCAGTGCAAAGAAGTGCAAAGTAATGCACCTGGGAAACAAAAACCCAGGGGAAGAGTACACAATGGGGGGTGAGATATTAACAACAACAAAAATGGAAAAGGACCTGGGGGTAGTCATATCAGATGACCTTAAGGTGGGCAAGCAATATGAGAAGGTAGTAAGGAGGGCTGGTGGGATACTGGGATGCATAGGGAGAGGCACCACCAGTAGAAAACAGGAAGTTGTTATCCCTCTGTACAGACAGTTGGTGAAACCCAATCTGGAGTACTGCATCCAGTTCTGGAGACCCCCTCTCCACAAGGACATAGACAGGATGGAGACTATCCAGAGGAGGGCAAATAAAATGGTGCAGGGTCAGCACCAGAAGACATATGAAGAGAGATTAAAAAAGCTTAATATGTATACACTCAAGGAGAAGAGGGAGAGGGGGAACATGATAGAAACTTTCAAGTGCATCAAGGGAATCAACAGAGTCCAAGAGGGTAGCATCTTTCAGAAAAAGCGATGTGCAAGAACAAGGGGGCACAATTTGAAGACAGAGAGGGAACGGCTCAGAGGTAATGTGAGGAAGTATTTTTTTACAGAGAGGGTTGTGGATGCATGGAACAGCCTTCCTGAGGAGGTAGTAGAGTCAAAAAGAGAGGGGGAATTCAAGAATGCATGAGACAGACATAAGGCAATTCTAGTGGGGGGTAGGAGGAAGTAGGCTGTTGGTTAACTGTGATCCGCAGCCTATCCATTAGGTAGGGAAATGGGCAGACTAGGTGGGCCATGCGGTCCTTATCTGCAGTCGTATTCTATGTTTCTGTGTAATATAGACTAGTAAGTGGCTCATTAAGCACAGATTTGAAAAAGATTATAGTAACGAAATAGTAATGCAAGACAAATTTAGTTGGTTAAAGTAAAATAAGACATTTTC
The DNA here is from genome assembly GCA_016271365.2 of Neoceratodus forsteri. NCBI lineage: Eukaryota > Metazoa > Chordata > Ceratodontiformes > Ceratodontidae > Neoceratodus > Neoceratodus forsteri. The sequence goes on from CM028129.1 coordinate 469,416,854, forward strand.
TGCTTGTTACACTGGTAAATAAGAGGCCAACATTATTCAGGGCCAGCACAATAAGGGGCATAGTGGTTAAAAACTCTGTGGTGATAGTATTGCCGTTAACACGCTTACCTTTAAGAAAATGAATCTGAGATGGGACATAATCTTAGTCTTCCACATATTAAGGATATCTAAAAGGTTAAGCAGACAGAGATATCTTATCTGATGTCCTCTAGTAGGTTGCAAAGACACACCCTGAAGATCAGAGGTGATAAATCAGGAAGGCAGTATGACCGAGAAGTTAGAGTAATGAGCTGTGAATGAGCTTAGTACATCTAGCAGAACTGGACTTGATTCACACAACCCCTACTTGAATGTTGTGTGACTCTGAGCAAATAAGATAATTGTTCCAGTGCTCCCGGGTCACCCCTGAAAACAGGCACTTGTGCCTAGTGGGCCTTATCCACTACCCAGTTACCAATGAATTAAACAATAAATAAATTCATTCATTAATTAATTAAAAAATTCAGGGTTAAAGTTAGTATGGCCATCCTCTTCCAGAAGACGGTGAGCCTATGAACCAGCCTACCAGTGGAGAAAGTAGACATGAAGTCAGTACAGGCCTTCAAGGTAAGCCTGGACAAATTTCTACTTACATAGAAACATAATTTTTTTGGCAGAAAAGGATCACTAGGTCAACCCAAGGGTTCCCTGCCTATTGTACCTCTACAGACTCTAACTGACCTCCAGGGACCCCTCCCCTGCCTGTTTCTGTACTAATATGCCCCTGTTTCTGCACTAATATGCCTGTCTGTCTATCTCAAGCATGCTTGAACCCTTCCACCATTTTGGCCTCCATGACATTGACTGGCAGTTGGTTCCATGCATCTACCACCCTTTCTATGAAGAAGTATTTCTTCACATCCTTATTGAACTTCCCCCCTCTGGTTTCATTGCATATCCCCTTGTTCTGGAGCTCATCATGATCTGGATAAGACTCCTTCCCTTCACCCTGTTCACTCTTGTGAGGCACTTGAAGGTCTCAGTCATGTCATGCCTCACGCTCCTGTCTTCCAGAGTGTGCATATTGAGTTCCCTCAGTCTCTCCTTATAAGGCTTCACTTGTAACCAATGCACCATCTTGGTTGCCTTTTTCTGGACTGCCTCTAACCTGCCTATGTACTTCCTGAGGGTCCATCTCCTCAACTCGATACACTACCCTAGGTGGGGGTGCACCATAGGTTAGTACAGTGCCAGCACAACCCCCCCTCCTGCTGTTGATGCCCCTCCCTATCCACCCTAGCATCCCACTAGCCCTGCTTTGACACACTGTGCTGCCTCCTTAAGGTTATTTAAGATAATGACCCAAGGTCTGTCTCCTGCCTAGTGACTGCCAACACCTCCCTCCCATCCTATACACAGCACTGGGGTTCCTGTACCCTAGGTGCTTGATTTTGTACTTTTTGGCATTGAACCCTAACTGCCATGCCATCAGCCATTCCTCCAATTTCCTTAGATGCCTGTACATTGTCTCCATTCCTTCCTGGGTGTCTACCCTATTGCAGATCTTGGTGTCATCTGTAAAAAGACAGACCTTCTCTTCTAGCTCCTCAGCAATGTGACCTATGAAGATATTGAAGAGGAATGGCCCCAGCACTGAACTCTGTGACACCCCACTGTTCACCTCCTGTCCTTAGAGTGAATACCATTTACCACTACCCTCTGCATCCTATCCATTAGCCAGTTGTAAATGCAAAGTACAGTTTTTGGCCACTCCAACCCCCAAATTGGTCATCTTCTTAATCAACATCAAATGTGGCACAGTGTTGAAGGCCCTACTGAAGTCTAAATAAGCTATGTTGACTACCCTTCCTTGGTCCATTTCCCTGGCCACCCAGTCAAAGTAGTCGATATGATTCGTTTGACATAACCTTTACTCATGAACCTGTGCTGTCTGTGGTCCTGCAGCCCAATGGATTCTAGGTACTCAATCAGTCTCTCTTTCAGTAGACTTTCCATTAGTTTCCCAGCCACTGATGTTAGGCTAAATGACTTGTATTTACTACTGTAAATTATTCCCTAGTGCCACTCTTATGCAGAAGGACAACATCAGCCCTTCTCCAGTCTTCTGGAGCAATTCCTGTTTCCATTGAGCAGTTGAACAGAGCTGTTAGTGGAAGCAGCTAGCACCTCTCTATGCTCCCTCAGCACCCTAGGATGTATCCCATCTGGTCCCATAGCCTCATCAATTCAGGGCTGGAAGTCCTTTCAGTACTCTTTCCTCTGAAAACAGTGTTGTATCCACCCCTTCCCCACCCCTGTTCTTACTTCTCTCTGGTGGCCAATCCTCTCTCCTATCTCTGATGAAGAGCCAAGCAGAAGTACCTGTTCAAATGTCTGCTTCTTCTTTGTTGCCTTCTGCACAGTCTCCTCCTTCCATCCTACTTATCCTCACTATCCCACCCTTAACTTTTCTCTTCTAGACTAGAAGGAGGTGTGGAGCAACAATGGGGAATTATCAAAACTGCCATCACAGAGGCAACAAGTCTTTGTTGTGAAGCAAATAAACAAATCAAAATGAAAGAAAAAGCCACTATGGTTCTCAAGAAAGGTGGCTGTGAAAGTCAGGCAGAAAAAGAAAGCATTCCGGAAGTATAAGAAAACACAGAAGGAGCAGGACAGAGAGCTGTACCAGTTAAGGCAGAAAGAAGCAGGGAGGGAAGTCAGAATAGCAAAGGCCCAAACTGAAGAAAAGATAGCCAACTCAGTTAAGAAGGGGGATAAAACCTTTTATAGGTACATCAGCAGTGTAGAAAGACAAAGGGAGGGATAGTGAGGCTGAATAGAATGAGCAGTGGGTGGGCAGAGGGACAGTGAAAAAGCAGGAATACTGAACAAATATTTCTGCTCAGTATTCACAAAGGGAAGTGCCTAATCCAAATAACAGAAGCACTCTTGATAGAAGTCGATCCCAGTCCTTTCACAGAAGAAAGGGTTCTGCAAGAACTCCTAAAACTGAAAGCGGACAAAGCAATGGGTCCTGATGGAATTCACCCAGAATTTTAAAAAGATTAAGGAAAGAACTAGTGAAACCACTGGCTACTCTTTTAATAAATCATGGGAGGATGGTGTGGTACCGAGGACTGGAGGAAGGCGGATGTGATTCCCTTCACAAAAGTGGGACCAAGACAGAGGCAGGAAACTACAGACCTGTCAGTCTGACCTCTGTGGTAGGGAAAGTGATGGAGTCACTTCTGAAGGAAAGAATAGTTGAGTACCTAGAGGTCAGTGGAGCACAGGATCCAAGGCAGCATGGGTTCACAGCGGAAGGTCATGTCAGATGAATCTAATAGATTTCTTTGACTGGGTGAACAAAGTAGTAGACCAGGAGGGGCTGTGGACATGGCCTACCTAGACTTTAGCAAGGCATTTGACACAGTCCCACAAAAGATTATTAGTCAAATTAACCAGCCTGGGAGTGGGTCCCAGGGTGGTAGCCTCAGTAAACATTGGCTGGACAAAAGGACACAGAAGGTAACTGTAAATGGAGTCCACTCTGATGAAAGGGCGTTACTAGTGGGACCGCAGGGTTCAGTATTGGGTCCAGTCCTTTTAATGTCTTCATCAGTGACATTGCAGAGGACTGGAAGGAAAAGTATGCCTTTTGCAGATGACACAAAGATCTGCAACAGGGTTGATACACAGGAGGCGTGGAAAGGATGAAAAGGGACTTGGCAAGGTTGGAGGAATGGTCAGGCGTATGGCAGCTAGGATTCAATGCAAAAAGTGCAAAATAATGCACATGGGAAACAAGAACCCAGGGAAGAATACACAATGGGGGAGGTAGTAACAACAACAAAACAGGAAAGGGACCTGGGGTAATCATATCAGATGACTTTAAGGTTAGCAAGCAATGTGAGAAGGCAGTAGGGAGGGCAGGGGTATACTGGGATGTATAGGGAGAGGCATCAGCAGCAGAAAACAGGAAGTTGTTATCCTCTGTACAGACAGTTGGTGAGACCCATCTGGAATACTGTGTCCAGTTCTGGAGACCCCATCTCTGCAAGGACATAGACAGGATAGAGGCAGTCCAGAGGAGGGCAACTAAAATGGTGCAGGGTCTGAAGAGAAGCCATATAAGGAGACTACAGGAGCTTAATATGTATACCCTTGAGGAAAGAAGGAGAGGGGGGACATGATAGAAACTTTCAAGTACCTCAAGGAATCAACAAAGTCCAAGAGGGTAGCATCTTTCAGAAAAAGAGACTTGCAAGAACAAGGGACACAATTTAAAGATAGAAGGAGGCGTTCAAGGGCAATGTGAGGAAGTATTATTTCACAGAGAGGGTAGTGGATGCATGGAACAGCCTTTCTGAGGAAGTTGTGGGGTCTAAAACTGTGGGAGAATTCAAGAATGCATGGGACAGACATAAGGCAATTCTTGTGGGGGGGCAGGAAGATATAGGCTGTTGGTTAACTAGGATCTGCGGCCTATCCTGTAGGTAGGGAAATGGGCAGACTTGATGGGCCTAGCGGTCCTTATCTGCCGTCAAAGTCTATGTTTCTATGTTTCTATGTTTCTTCTCACTGATGAATCAGAAAGATGCTTCATCCCAATTTTCCTATTCCTTGCAGTTCCTTCCTCTGCCTGTGCCTTACCTCTTCTAACTGCCTTTCTTGCTTCCCTGTTTTCTACATGGTTGTTAAAGTGTCTGCAGGTGGCATTGTACATAAACAATAATTCACAATCATGTAGTTCCACAAGTCATTAACTCAGTTGGCTCGTGTGGTTATCTGGCATATTGCAAGAATTCAGGCTAGTATGCAGTGATGCTCAAGAATATTCCTCTGGTTTGTCACTCAAAATAGTGACCTGACACTTGGTACCACTATACTTTTACTATGTAGCCTCTTTTGAGTGCTATGTTGCTGTCAGTTTACCCAGCCTTCCTCCACAATGGCAACTAAAATGTACAGTATGGATGTACAAAATGTATGGACATAGCTTCGACAAAAGTATCACAACAGTCCACAATTTCCCAGTAGCTCATGAAATTCAACTAAAATTACTGATTTTACTTTGGAATCTATGGCTGCTTATTACTTGGCTAGCCTTTGCGCAAGAGAATAGAGAGCTGACACACACACACACACACACTCTCTTTTTCCATATTGGCTTTTCTACTGGCCAACAGCTCATCTCTCAAGGATATACCCTCTTCATGGAAATATACCCTGATCAGGCTGAACTTAACCATCATTCAGTTGGCTACAGAGTTTTTCTCCAACATTTTTTTCCCTCCCATCTTCCCTGATAGGGGTGGTACATCTGTCAGTCTTGCACAGACACAGCTTTAACATGATGGGAACAAGCTCCCTGACCCAGCTGTAGGGGTTGCTGCATTGGAGGAACCTGCTAATAACCCTCTCCAACTGAGATGCACTGCAGAGTGGCAGCTATCTTGGCCATTGCCTGCCTCTACATGTAATTTCCCTAGCAGCTCACTTCCCAAACATGGGTTGTCAGCATGGCAGTTCAGTGTTCTGCTACTGGGCTGTGGGGGTGATCTCAAAGTCTAATATTTCAGGTTGATGAACTTAACAAAATTGGTGATATTATGTTCCCTAGTCTTAATTAAAGTTACTGTATAAGGGCTTAACATTCTGCAGTTTATATAATTGCAAACTAAAATTTTAAAATTTCTGAAAATGTGAAGGCTTATAGCTCAGTCACATTTAAAGATGAAAATTTCAAACTTGGTACTCTTCTGTATAAATCTTGGAAAGCCATTGTACCAGATTCGGTGCAGATAGGAAAAACATTTTTTTAAATTAGATGGAAATAACTGAAATCACAACTTTGGAGAAATTTCATGAAATTTCACAGAAGCAAAATGTAATTTCACCAGAATTCAGCTGGTAGAAGTCAAATTTCTCCCAGCCCTAGTGGTGGCAGAAGAACTACCCGTTGTGAGATTTGCAAAGCTGTACTGTTTGTAGGTACCATGTCCAGCACTCCTCCATCCCTAGTAGGTTCCTTTACAAGCTGGCTGAGAAAAGCTCACTGTAGGGAGTCTAGGATGGCCCTGCTTCTTTCTGAAGGTGCAGCTGATAAGTTCCACTCCACATCCAGTAGATTAAACTTTCCAACTATCAGAACCTCCACCTTCCCTGCCATCCTGATGATGACCTTCTCTAGGGAAATGTCCATCTCCTTTCCTTGTGATGGCGGTCTGTATACTACCCCCATTCGGATAGCAGTTATTCAGCCTGTCTATAAGGGGACCCACAACACATCTTGACATTCCTCACGTTGATTTGCTCTTGCTTCTGTGGCCTTTATTCCCTCACTCATATACAGTGCCACTGCACCTCCCTGCTTCCCAGCCCTGTCTCTTCTAAGAGGTAAATAGCCTGGTATGGCCTTGCCCCAGTCATGGTGCTCTGTGAACCACATCTCTGTAATGGCACCTAGATCCTGTTGAACCTCTGCCATAATAGCATCCAGGTCACAGATTTTCTTTCCAAGATTCCCAATGTTAGCAAACATGGCTTTCCACTCTTTCTCGCCCCCTTGCCCAATGCCCTGTGTATTCCTTTCTGCTTGTCTCTATACAATACTCAACTTTAGCCCCATACTGACCCACCCATTACACTTAATCTGTTTCTTGTACCTTCTGTTCCACTTTCCTTACCAACGGGATCTCAGGATACCTTGAGTAGTAAATGGGAAAGGAATCCTTGCATTATAATACACTAATACATGGATATTGAAAATAACACCACAAAAAAGTATGCAAAAATATCCTGGTAATAGCATAGAGCAAAATTGATAATAATATAATTTGTAGGTGATAATAGTATCATTCAGCACCCATAATACTAACATTCTGAGCTCTGAAAAATACTATTATCACAAAAACTGAAGAACGCATGTGTAGGCTCTCCCACACCATTCAGTGATTGCCATACTCCTCCCAAGTGTCAATCAGACAGCAGCACCCACACATTTCAAATTGTGGCTCCTGATGGGATTCTTTCTGTCTGTGAGTGGGCAGAACACTTTAAAAACATGGCTGCCATCTCTCTCATAGTGAGAGTGTACCTTGTCTTCACTGTTTCCCTGGCATTTTTTCTTTTAAATAAACAAATTATCTGGTTGATCATGCCTTCACTGAACATGAAAACAACTAAAAAGTAGGGCTCTCCACAAAACATAATCATCAGATGCTCTCTCAACTACAAGTTAAGAGAGATGGGTGCTGGTTCTTGGACATGGGGTGATCAAGTTCTCAATGCAGTGGAGGATACACAGAAAGCGAGTCCTCAGAGCAGTGATGGCCCATCCTCAAACACACCACAAACAAGGAGCTGCATAATTTCAAAACTGGATCCCTATAATACAAAAAATAAATAGATGAGTATATTACCTGGGAGTAATACCAACTCAAGGTTCTGGGCACAAAGGAACCTCTCGAGCTTCACTGTTGAGGTTCCCTTGTCCCCAGAACCTCTCAATGGTAATACTCCCTTGTAATACACTCTCACCTATCTATTATTCTATTCATACTGTCCACCAAGGACCATAGGATCACCAGCCTCATGCAGAAGAACTGGTTCTTAACATTACCTCTGCATTTACTGCCTCTGAGGTTCTAGATCCATGTGTATACCTTAAGATTCAGTGCTATCATTTTGATTTAAATAAGGTATTTAGTGTTGTTTAGTAACCAAAATAGTTTTTACATTCTGTGATTTCACAAACTGTGCTTTATCTAGTGATGAGATTGCAAATGAATGACAATGGGGATCTGTTTTCAGCAGTTTACATTTCAAATCTCACAGAAGATTTAACTTTTATTTAATATTGATTAGCAGTGAAACACTGAATAACATGCAAATATTTTGGATCTTTTGCTGCATATTTAGAATATGAGCAGTACATGAGGTGCATTTAGATTTGTATAAGATGCACTGCATATCAATACATTTAAAATTGCTTTAAAGAGCAAAACATTTCTTTAGCTTGAAAGCGTATACAAGTGCCAATACGGTTGAAGCAAATGACATGGTCAGATATTTCTTGAAATTTCTGTGATATCTGTAGAGAAATTCCCTACCTGTCTGCAGTACAACTATAAGGAAACCCCCTACAGAAATATAGGTGTGCTGTGTACATGCAGAATGCATGCCACAGGCTTAATTGTGCAATGTTTGCATGCAGTTCACATACACAAAGTGAACCTATGCGAATCAGGTCTAAAAAGCAAATCAGGTTTTCATGCTGCAAGCTTGACATGTGTGCAGCAGGTAAGCTGGTGTGAACATCTTCTAAATATGACATAAGGTTCGCATGTTGCACACTTGACATGAGTGCAGCAATTAAGCTGGTGTGAACATCAGTTAAACATCACATCAGGTTCACATCGTGTACACTTTCCATGTGTGCAGCAGCTAAGCTTGTGCAAATCTCATCTAAAAAACACATCAACTTCTATTTCTTATAGTACTGCTAGCAATCAGAGTCATTAAAATACATTTTTATTTCAATTCCTATAAAAATTAGATAAACTCCTTAATTCTGATCCTTTTGCAATTTGTTTAATGGCTTTTGATTTTTGTCACTAAATCGCCATTAATTTGTAAAGTATTGTTTGCTTACTGCATTAAATGCCTAGGATATAGCCAGTCAGCATCTTCCATTCCAGTTGTATGAAGAGGGGCCTCTGTATTGTGAAGCCTATCCTTTTTGATTTGGACCATGCAAATCCCTTATACATATTTAGTGCTACAAATGTGTTTCTCCATGACTGTTTCATTTCACTTACTTTCCCTTTGTTATTCTGTACTGAGCATATACACTACGGCCATGCCCAGCACTCATTGTGCTGAGTAGGGTCTTGGAAGCATGCACCATACATCACATTTTGTCACTGAAATAAGGGATATGGACTCTCAAAATTAAGGACAATGAGGGTCACTAACCCACATGAGGATCAGGACACATCATGAAACATGGAGATTCAGTACCTCAGAACACAGTGGAAACCATTGCATTAGCACTTGAGAATGAATTTCTACCATTAAGCAGGGGTGCCATTTAGGTAGGGCAGAGGGGGACATTTGCTCTTCCCCAACCCCCGGTATTTGTGCCTAGGTAGTTCTTATGGTGTGGCAATAATGGCTTTAAATTTAGATTTAATCTTTTGCACAATAAGTGCCCACCTGGCCTGTGTGTGTCCATTCTGCAGGTACTTTCCAGACTCAACTGTGTCTGTATTGTGTTGTCCACTCTCTCCACCTATTAGCGGTGACACAATCACATGTGACGAGGATGAGTTCCAGCCAAGAAAGAGTGCATGAGTCTTGCAAGTGTGACACTGTCTTTCCCGCTGCAGAGTAGACAGATTTCACACTGCAGGTTGGAGGAGTCAGTGAGCTGTGAGCACTGAACTCTCCATAGCAGTGTTGTGGCTGCATATTTTTGTTGGTCTGCTCTTAATGAGTCTCTGTCTCCCCTGGTGGCTTAAGGGGCAGAGGGTGAGCTAGAAGCTAATTCAAGACAAAGCTAGCTACTTACTCTACTAGGCTTGCCTTGCAAAAAAAGAGCACAGACTACCATGGCAGCAAGATAGACTTAGCAGCAGTGGTGACAGCAGTGTGGGTGGCCTTCATAGGCCTTGATCAGTACAGTGTGGCAGCAGATACAGCAGCAACCAAGCAAGAAGCAAGCAACCCAGGTTAGGTGGGTTTGTTTGGTAAGGTGACTTGGTCTTGGACCAGATTGGGGACCTGGGATAGTCGGTTCTAGCATCCAACTTCTGGCAGAAGGACAGAGGGGTAATGGACTGAAAACCTATGCTGGTGGCACACTATGCCAGATTGCAGTTTCTCGTCATATGGCCAGGTAAATAAAAGTCAATATTTTTTTTTACAGGGGGATTAGGGAATGAGGAAGGTCTGAAATATGGATGTGTTTTTCATATTTCTTCACCTTTGGGTGGCTTCATGACTAATAGGGGATCAGTATTGAATGGGACAGGGTTGGGGAGAAAAGTCAGGACAAAGATCTTTTTGGGGGATGGGGGCAGAACTTCCGCCAGGAAAAAAATTGATTCGTAACTGGGTGGGTTTGAGCCCAAATCTGATGCACTGTCCAGGGTATATACACGTGACTCTTATACATTTGATTTTTTCCTGATTTGCATATCACTTTTCAGTCAAAACAAAGAAGTTGTACCTTTTAGAGATGTTACAGACATTCTAGATCTATCCCTTGCATTCACAGTCAGTTGAGCGGTATGGTATGCACAGACTATTGGAGCCCCACTATAGTCAGGCTTATGCCCCCTACCCAGAGAAGCTGACCTCCACATCCCCATGCTCAGGCACATTATGACAAGGGCAAAGGAGACTGCAGGGGTGTGCACCTTGAAATGAATGGAGGTATTCATGGGCAGACTAGATGGGCCTAGTGGTCCTTATCTGCCGTCAAAGTCTATGTATTTTTTTTATTACTATTTTATACATAACAAATAGCACCAACAGTTTAATCAGGTTCAATTTCAGTTGGTTATCATCTGTATCCCCCCCTAGTCAGCCCTGAAAAAGAGACTTCTAGTCTCAGTGGGCCTAGTGAGTCAACAAAATTCAATAAACAAATAAATACATCAGTGATAGGTTGCATAGTATATGCAGAGATTTATTAAGACCGAGTCCATTGTAGCTCACTGCTAGAGTCAATAGTAGCCCACAATGTTATTGGCAATGAGGTGAGTATCCAGATGTGCCTTAAAACTGTTCATGTTACTGCTAGCCACTACCTCTAATGGAAGCTCACTCCAGATCTTAAACACCCTGACAGAGAACCACTGCTTCCTTTTCATAGTGTTAAATCTTTCTCCTTCCAGCTGTAGGGGGTGGGCTTTGGTGTTGTTAACCTGTTCCCTGTACATAAGGCCCAACTGTTCCCATAGCTGCCAATCGGTTTAGGCTCTATAAATCGGGCACATGTCCCCCCCCTCAATCTGTGAAATTCCAAAGAGTGCAGAGCCAATGTGTCCAATCTTGTGTGATAGTTTGATCCCTTAACCTCATTAATCCTATGGGTTGCCCTTCTCTGAATCCTTTCTATGGCATGTATCTCCCTTTTACCACCAGGTGACCAGAACTGAACACAGTAATCGACATGTGGGTGAACCAGGGATGTGTACAGAGGAAGCAGTACTTCCTTGTTCCTACTCTTGATGCGCTTATTTATGCAGTATAACATGCTGCTAGATTTTTTAATGACCTGGTTACAGTGCATCTTGAAACTAAGATCATTACTGATTCTGATGCTCAGGTCTCTCACATCTTGCACTTCTTTTAGTTTCAACCCATCCAGTGATGGGGAGTTGGAGATTAATGAAGGCCACCCTCGACTAACAAGAGCCTTGTCAGTAGAACAGTGGCCTTCATTATTCTCCAACTCACCGTCATAACATATAAAATAGTAATAAAAAATAACTCCATTCATTTCAAGGGGGTACGCCCCAGCACTCTGACCCATGGATATCATCTCTTAAAAACTTCTGCCTCTGGCTCCCTGGTACTCAAGTAAGAGATTTTTTTACTTATATCTCTACTTGATGGGTTGTCTGTAGCAGCATGGCCATACCCGCTACAATGTGTGTGTGCATGGGGGGGGGGAGACTGGCCATGTGGGTGTGTGTGCTGAGTTATTGCTATTTTTGTTTGTACCTTAAAGTCTGTTTGCAAGGAAGCATTCAAAAATATGGAAAGAAAATAGTAGGAGTACAGGCCAGACAGAAGTAATTAAGTGGTTTTGTGGGTAAGTTTCTGTATTGGGGATGGGAAAAACCACATGTTTTTCCATTGATATGTCTGATACAGTTCAACTGTGAAACTAAGATGAGGGAGAGAAGAAAACTGAAAAGCATAACAGTGGCTACGAGCATGCCACATGTGTGCAGATGCATTCAGATATATTCAGATACAGTATGTGTTGAAGTACAAGCCAGCCATATATGAGCAGATAGTTGGTCTTAATGGTTAAAGGCACTGAACTGCAAGTCAGGAGACTTGAAAGCATAAAGGCCTGAGTTTGAATCTCATCAATCCCCCACTTGAGTATGGTGTGATCCTGAGCAAGTTACTTAACTTTTACATGTGCAGTTCTCAGTGACCACTTGCTTTTTGCACACATGCCACATGCATGCAGTCTTTCCCAATTTAACATAAAAATCATGGTTTCCACACTTGCTTGCTGCACGCATGCCATATGCATTCAATCGATTCCAGTTTCACACTTACATCATACTTGCAGCACTCATATCACTTAGGTAGTTTTATGTGTGCAGCATGAAAGCATTTAATGTAATTATTTCTGTAAAGGACGAGACAGAATCTCTAAAAATACTGCAAAATATCTGTAAATATATGACCATATCTATTGCTGCAACTGTTTGTTTAATAACAAATTTAGACAGACAAATTTTAAATACATAAAAAAAGAGAAACCTTAATGTGCATTATAAATCAGTAATGTGATTTCAGCCAATCAGCATGCAGAGCTACTATACCTTGTATCCTGAGTACAATGTGCTCACGTGAGGGAACGTTTGGAGGAAGCCCCCCACTTCAGAACCAGGGTGGAGGGTGTTACAGTAAAATAAAAAAAAAGACTACAAACTTATTATAACTCACTCGAGCTATGCTTGACTGATTTATAATAAATTAAGGCTGTATGACAGTTGGTCGACAATTTTGTTGTCGACTGATGTTATAGCAACTTCTTTATGTCAACCACATTTGTGTTTGGCATAAAGGGAGTCACATACGATTTTGTTTTCTTTGGGGGGAGGGCAGAAAGACAGATGTCCTTCTTGAACCCCTTTATGCTAGTTTAAGGTTGTGTTTCCTTGTGGTGGTGCTGTTCCTTAACTCTGTGGTGTCTACCCCATGCTGTTGCTGCATATTTTGTATGTTTCTATTACATCCCCCATGGTTTGCAAAACAATTTCAAGAAACTGCAGGAGTACCTCAAAACATTCCCACTGCTGCAAGTTAATAGGCTTCCAAGAAGTGTCTGTTATGGTTTAAGAGTCCAAAGAAAACAATCCGGTCCTCTTTAGTCTCTCCTAATATCCATATTTATTCAAGGTCCCCATCATTCTAGTGAACCTTCTCTGTACAGCCTCCACGCATTTTTTTTCACCTTTAGTATAGGGACTCCAAAGCTGTGACCCAAAATCCAGATATAGTCTTACATATGATCTATATATTGATAATAAACAACCTACTGATTTATTCATAAAACTTTGTTTTATGTTCCCAACCATGTAATTAGCTTTTTGTATGATCTGTGTTCAGTGCATCACAAAATTGAGCTTGTTGTCTATAAGTACTCCACAATATTTTTCCTCCTCCACTTCTTGTAATTCCTCCTCATTTAATGCATATTTATTCTTACCATTAGTTCTTTCCAAATGCATTATTCCTGATTTTTTCACATTAAATTTCATTTTATTTTGATTTGCCCAAGCTCCAATTTTCTTTAAATCCATTTTCTGTGCCCTTTGCTGTTCCACTGAACTAACAGGTCCTCCTAACTTAATTTAATCTGCATATCTGACAAACTGGTTAGAAATATTTTGATGCAGGTTGCTGATATATAAAGAAAACAATATTGGCCCCAGTACGGAGCCCTGTGGGACACCACTTTCCACCCTTATGTTGTCAGATAGTTCTCTAGTTATTCTCACTCTTTGGGTTCTGTTACTCAACCAGTTCTTAGTCCAGGTGACAATTTGACAATCCAGCCCTATGTTTGTTGTTTTTTTAATTAGATTATCATGCGGTGCCTTATCGAAATGCTTTTTGAAAATCTAAAAATACGATGTCTATCTGTATATTTCTACTATCTGTCTCAATAATGTTTTCATAGAAGCATAAATGGTTTGTATTGCATGCCCTGTTCTTCTTGAATCCATGCAACTTCTTATCAGTAAATCCTAACATTTCCAAGTTCTCCTCCATTCTTATTTTCAGTATGCTTTCAGCTACCTTCTCTAAAACTGCAGTCAAACTCACAGGTCTATAACTGGATATTTCAGATGTATTATCTTTCTTAAACAATGGTATCACAAAAGCCTGTTTCCAATCCTCTGGCACCTCACTAGTTGTAAAAGACCAATTAAATATCCATACTAAAATTTCTGATATCAGTGGTGATAGTTCCTTAATGTATCTTGGATGCAATAGGTCTGGTCCTGCTGACTTATGTGGCTTTACTTTGTTTATTAAATTTTCTATTTCTTCTTTTGTTGTTAATAGATTTATTAAATTATTATTGTCCTTCACTTCAACCTCATTTACCATCCCACTTTTCTCAAATATAGTTCCAAAAAAACTCATTTAAGGCGTTGGCCATTTCCTTTTGTTTCTTAAGTTCCATACCATCTTTATATAATGGTCCCACATGGGGATGCATACAAAAAGGCACAACAACACCTAGCCAGTGTTCACAAGTCACAAATCCAAATCTGGAAAGGAATGCATTTTGCCAGTTGGGGGATTAGTGCATGGCAGTAATGCTCCACTACCAGTAAAGATACCGCAAAGTAGTATAAAAAATTCATGCAGGTGTGGTGGATAGCAGGTTCACACTGCTGCAATTACTCTGTGGCACAATAGAAGATGTCTGATTTAATGGCACATATTGCACACACACTCACACACACACACTTCAAGTAATCCATAGCAAATTGAAAACCTTTAGTAATATAGCCAAATGTTTTAAACAGACAAATTATACACTGCTGCACCACAACAATCAACAAAAAAAGTCAAGAATTATTGAAAATATCACTGTGTGTACATTAACACAGCTATACAAGAAAAATATAACCAAAACAGAAAGACTACCTTTTTCTCCCAGTTAATGTACCTACACCACAAATATGCCCCTCCCCAAAGCACACTTCACAGTACCTAGACTAACTGTTCTAAATTAACGTTCAAAATCCATACACAGCAATAAACTTTTGATGATATGAGCACAGAAGGGTTTCCTACAATCGATGTACTAAATTTTGAACAAAAACAATGGACTCAAGAAGGCATTTTAAACAGCTTTTAGAGGTTTTGAATCGCTGAGCTCTGAGGGCAAACTGTCTCTAGCTACCACTACACACAGACTAGACAGGCCAGAACTGAGGCTGTGCAGAACAATCTAGAGCCCATGTGACCTGCAATCCCATGAATCACTGCAGAATTTCATTGGAGCTCAATTACAAGGTGAAGTGAGGCAAATTACATTGATTTCAATGTACTTCGTCTTAAAATTGGTGGAGAAGTGGTTTGATGAAGGCAGAATAACACAAAGACATTGGTTTCAATGGACTTCGAATTCCTCATTATGAAGTGAAATACTCCATTTCACATTGTGGAGTGATCCGTGGAGTACACATTACTCCATGAACCACTTCATGGAGTGAATTGGGGCCACTTCACCCACCACTACTTATAGTACTGTAACTCACATGCTGTACAGGAAGGAACACAAATGCCTATGGCTGTACTTCCCTGATGAGCTGTAGCCCAAAACTCCCCAACTTAAAAATGCTTATTAATGAGTACAATGGTGGGGTGGTGAAGCCTGGAGAGATACTACAAAACAGGTTTGCAATAGATCCAAGTAACTAGTAAAGCAATGTTGTGATTCATGACGTGATCATGAATCATGATTTGTGACTGCATTTGTGAACGTGATGATGAAGAATATGACTCAGTGTTGATGGTGTGAGATAACCAATATGGAATAGAACTGTGTTGGGAATGCAAATGCCTACAGCTATACTTCCCTGAAGAGCTGTAGCAGAAAACTCCCTGACTTAAAAATGCTCATTAATGAATACAATGGTGGGGTGGTGAAGCCTGAAGAGATACGACAAAACAGGCTTATACTACATCCAAGTGACTAGTAAAAAAATTAATGTTGTGATTCGTGACATGATCGTGAATCATGATTTGTGACTGCATTTGTAACCGTGATGATGAAGAACGTGATTTGTATCACGAGTAACTCGTGATGATAGTCCTGACTTAAAAATGCATATTAATGATACAATGTTCATGCAGAATTATGCACCACACCAGTCCAGTACTCTGAAGGCAAGCCAAAGAAACAACTGTGACTTAAGTTACAGATAGAGATTGGGCCCTAAAGAGATGCAAATGCACAGACAGATTAGGATTGCGCTGTGCACTGAGGAGATGTAGATGCAAAGGCACAACACCTAACCAGTGCTCACCATCAGAAATTCAAATCTGGAAAAGAATACCTTCACTGGTTGGGGCGGGCTGCATGGGAGGGGAAGTGTACTGCACTGCTGCAGTAACAGTCACTAGTACTAGTACCAGTAAAGATACCACAAAGAAGTACAAAAATCATACAGCTAAAGTGGATAGCAGGTTCACATTGCTAAAATTACTATGTGGCACAATAAAAGGTGTCTGATTTGATGACATGCGACTCACACACACTAAGTAATGCATAGCAAATTGAAACTTCAGTAATATAACCTCATATTTTAAACAAACTAAAATTATGCACTGCTGCACCACAACAATCAGCAAAAAAATGGCAAGAATTATTGAAAATATTACTGCGTGTACATTAACACAGTTATACAAGAAAAATATCACCAAAACAGAAAGCACTGTCTTTTTTCTCCAAGTTAATCTACCTACACCACAGATACACCCCTCTCCCAAAGCACACTTTCACTATCTCTCAATACACAGACTGAATGTTGTACATTAACATTCAAAATCCATACACAAACAACAAACACTCAATGATATGACCACAGGAGGGTTTCCTGCAATTGATGAATTAAAGTTTCAGCAAAAAAATTAGTCAAGAAGTCTTTTTTTAATAGCTTTTAGAAGGTTTGAATCACAGTGAGCTCTCAGAGCAGACTGTCTTCTACAACTTCCTACACACACTACCCCAAACTGATGCTGTGCAGAATAATCTAGAGCTCATGTGATCTGAAATTCCATGAGTCACTGCAAAAGTCGCCATTGGAGCTTAAAAACAAGGCGAAGTGAGGTGAAGTGCATTGCTTTCAATATACTTTGCCTTAAAAATTGGTGGAGTAGTGGTTTGGGAAGGCAGAGTAATGCAAAATCATTGTTTTCAATGGACTTCACATTACCCATCATAACGCAAAGTACTCCACTTGGCATTGTGGAGCACTTCGCGAATTCGTTTTCACTCCATGATCCACTTCATGGAGCAAATTGGGGCCACTTCGCCCATCTCTAGTTGGGAAGGCCAAAAGATGGTTAGAGAGTATTCCCACAACAGACTCAGAGAACTGCACCTTTTTGACTGCCTCTCTCTATCAACTGAATCCTACAAATGCTGTCAATCCTTTGGGATTGCCAGGAGATGTAGGAAAAGTGGGAAAACTGAGCCTGTTGAGGAAATGGAAAGGGGGGAACATATTGGGGTGGTAGGGACCAGCTGATGCCCTGGGGCAAAATGGTGTCAGGACAGGGGAAATCCCTGTCTTTTTTCTCATACCCAAGGGCCCAGCATTTGATGCTGGACAGGAAGTGAGGTCTTCCCCAGCATCTCATCCAACCTGGGCGGTATTATGTAATGCCAGGTCTATCAAAAACAAGACAGCTATTATAGCTGATCTTGTTGAAACAGTGGATCTGGCATGCATCACTGAGACCCAGCTAGATGAAGATGCAGGCCCAGTATTGGCCTCTGCAGTTCCAGCTGGGTTCTCGATGATTCATAACCCGAGGTTGGATCTTGGGCGGGGTGTAGCCATCTTTTTTAAGACTGGACTAGGCCTTGTGAATGTTCCAGTGGGGACCACCAGATCCTTTGAGTGTATCATGGGTAGGTTGCAGGATACTCCTCATTTACTGTCCACCAGGTGATGGGGGTCTATTCCTGCAGGAGATTGTAGACTTCATCATCGACTTGGTTGTGAAGTCTTCCAGATGGATAATTCTGGGGGACTTCAATGCCTGGGTCAATGAAGAACTCTTGCAGTGTGGTCAAAATCTCCTCCAGCTAATGACAGTGCTGGGCCTTACACAGGTAGTTACCTCTTCTACCCATATATGAAGTCACTCATTGGATCTGCTGTTCCTTCTGGGGATGGAGATCACTGACTTGGGGGTGGAACCAGTCAGTTGGTCTGACTGTCACACCATAGGATTCAGTTTTGGGGCTCCCCTCAATTGACCTATCCCTTCAGAGATGGTCCAGTACAACCCTTTAAGGGGAGTTACCCCAGATGGTCTGTCAGCAGTGCTGGACCTATCGGGATTGCTGGGTGAAAGCACAAGTCCAGGGGACCTCGTACTAGCCTATAATAAGCCAGTGGGAGATGCCTTGGACTTGATTGCTCCTGTTCGTGTTCAACCACTAACTCTTACCCAAGGTCCTCTTGGTATGATGGGTCCTTGAAGGAGCTGAGGTGGGTTGGTCGAAGGCTGGAGAGAGCATGGCAGAAGACTGGTCTGGATGCTGACAGGCTTAGATTGATGGAACATTATAAGGGATATGATAGAAGGCATACTTCGATGGCAGAGAAAGGGGAGATACTGTTGATGGGGGACCTTAATATGTCAGATGTTAACTGGAGCACCTTTGCTGCAGCCACATCCAAAAGCAGGGCCATTCTTTATGCCCTTCAGGTGGCATGCCTCAGACAGCTATTTTTGGAACCTACTCATGAGGGAGCAATCTTAGACCTCGTACTCTCAAATGGGGACAGTGGGAGGATCTCAGATCTAGAAGTGGGTAGCCATTTGGGAACAAGTGACCACCAAACAGTGTGGTTCACGATAAATTCAGCTACAGAGTCAAGCCGTGCAAGAGTGAGGGTTCTGGACTTCAGGAGGGCTGACTTTGGCAAGATGGGAGAGTGCCTTAGAAAAGCACTAGCAAACAGGCTAGAAGGAGGGGTGGAGCAACAATGGGGAAATATCAAAACTGCCATCACTGAGGCAACAAGCCTTTGTGTGAAACAAATAAACAAATCAAAATGAAAGAAAAAGCCATTATGGTTCTCAAAAACAGTGGTGGTGAAGGTTAGGGAGAAAAAGATAGCATTTAGGAAGTATAAGGAAACACAGAAGGAGCAGCACAAAGAGCTGTACCAGTTAAGGCAGAAGGAAGCAGGAAGGGTAGTCAGAATAGCAAAGGCACAAACTGAGGAAAAGATAGCCAACTCGGTTAATAAGGGGGATAAAACCTTTTATAGGTATATCAGGGAGCGAAGAAAGACAAAGGGAGGGATAGTGAGGCTGAATAGAATGGATGGTAGGTGAGCAGAGAGTGACAGTGAAAAAGCAGGGATAGTGAATGAATACTTCTGTTCAGTATTCACAAAAGAGGAAGTGGGGGAGGTGCCTAATCCAATTAACAGAAGCACTCTGGAGAGGGGGGTCGATCCCAGTCCTTTCACAGAAGAAAGAGTTCTGAAAGAACTCCTAAACCTGAAGGTGGACAAAGCAATGGGGCCAGATGGAATTCACCCCAGAATTCTAAAAGAATTAAGCAGAGAACTAGTGACACCACTGACTACCCTTTATAACAGATCATGGGAGGATGGTGTGGTACCTGAGGACTGGAAGAAGGCTGATGTGATTCCCCTTCACAAAAGTGGGAGCAAGACAGAGGCAGGAAACTACAGACCTGTCAGTTTGACCTCTGTGGTAGGGAAAGTGATGGAATCACTTCTGAAGGAAAGAATTGTTGAGTACCTAGAGGCCAGTGGGGCACAGGACCCAAGGCAGCATGGGTTCACAGTGGGAAGGTCATGTCAGATGAATCTAATTGATTTCTTTGACTAGGTGACCAAAGTAGTAGACCAGGGAGCGGCTGTGGACATGGCCTACCTAGACTTTAGCAAGGCATTTGACACAGTCCCACACAAAAGATTAGTAGTCAAATTAACCAGCCTTGGAGTGGGTCCCAGGGTGGTAGCCTGGGTAAAACATTGGCTGAACAACAGGACACAGAAGATAATTGTAAATGGAGTCCACTCTGAAGAAAGAGGGGTTACTAGTGAGTACCACAGGGTTCAGTACTGGGTCCAGTCCTTTTTAATGTCTTTATAAGTGACATTGCAGAGGGACTGGAAGGAAAAGTATGCCTCGATTGCAGATGACAAAAGATCTGCAACAGGGTTGATACAAGGAGGCATGGAAAGGGATGAGAAAGGACTTGCAAGGTTGGAGGAATGGTCATAAGTATGGCAGCTTGGATTCAATGCAAAGAAGTGCAAAGTATTGCACCTGGGAAACAAAAACCCAGGGGAAGATTATACAATGGGGGAAGGTAGTAACAACAACAAAAATGGAAAGGGACCTGGAGGTAGTCATATCAGATGACCTTAAGGTTGGCAAGCAATGTGAGAAGGCGGTAGGGAGGGCTGGGGGGATACTGGGATGTATAGGGAGAGGCATCACCAGCAGAATACAAGAAGTTGTTATCCCTCTGTACAGACAGTTGGTGAGACCACATCTGGAGTACTGCATCCAGTTCTGGAGACCCCATCTCCTCAAGGACATAGACAGGAAGGAGGCAGTTCAGAGGAGGGCAACTAAAATGGTGCAGTGTCTGCAAGAGAATCCATATGAGGAGAGACTAAAGGAGCATAATAAGTACAGTATACCCTTGAGGAAAGAAGGGAGAGGGGGGACATGATAGAAATGTTTAAGTGCCTCAGTGGAATCAACAAAGTCCAAGACGGTAGCATCTTTCAGAAAAAGAGATGTGCAAGAACAAGGGGACATAATTTGAAGATAGAGGGGGGACGGCTCAGGGGCAATGTGAGGAAGTACTTTTTTCACAGAGAGGGTGGTGGACGCATGGAACAGCCTTCCTGAGGAGGTTGTGGGGTCTAAAACTGTGGGAGAATTCAAGAATGCATGGAACAGACACAAGGCAATTTTTGTGGGGGGTAGGAAGAAATAGGCTGTTGGTTAAATAGGATCTGCAGCTTATCATCTAGGTAGGGAAATGGACAGACTAGGTGGGCCAAGTGGTCCTAATCTGCTGTCAAAGTCTATATTTCTATGTTTCTATGATATTAATCAGAAATCACCGTAAGAAGGCAGAGTTTCTGTCCAGGGAGATTTCTGCTGCTTGGAACCGACTGGCTCAACTCTTTTGAACTGTAGACAGATTGTGCAATCCAATCTGTCTCCAGTCCGGAAGAGTTTTTTCGCAAATTAAGTGTGATGAGCTAGCTCAGTTCTTCGCAGATAAAGTTACCAGCATCAGGTCCGGAATCAACCCTGCTCTCTCCATGAGGGTTTGCGGAGGTCGATGGGAGGTGGTGAGCACCCAGTCTGTCTGGACGGATTTCAGCAGACCGGAATTCATGGACATTGTGAAGATTGTCCAGACTCTGCTCCCAACCTGTTGTAGTTTGGATCCAGGCCCTACCCCCCCTTAGTGGGGTGTGTAGATGTTATCTGCCAGATCCTAGCTGAAATTGTATGGAGATCCTTGGAGAGGGGAGTCTTTCCAGACCCCCTAAAGGAGGCAGTCATTTGACCACTCCTTAAAAAACCCTCCTTGGATCCCATAGACCCAGTTGACTACCGACCTGTCTCTCACCTGCCCTTTGTGGGGAAGGTTATTGAGAAGGCGGTTGCATGTCTGGTTTCAGGAAGAGGCATAGCATGGAGGCTGCCCTTGTTCGGGTACTAAATAATCTCCTAATGGTGAGAGATCGAAAGGCTTGTACCATCTTGGTCCATCTTAATCTCTCAGCAGCTTTTGACACTGTGGACCATGCGGTGCTTCTGGAGACCCTGCCATTCCTTTGTGCACTGTTGGGTACAGTCCTTGAATGGTTTTGATCATTCCTCACAGGCACGTCTCAGAGGATGGTCACTAGAATTTATTCCTCTGACACCCTTCCCCTGTCCTGCGGGGTGCCGCAGGGCTCCATACTGGCACCCATGTTGTTCGCAGTTTATATGCTGCCATTGGGAGATATCATTAGGTGGTACGGCTTGAGTTTTCACTGCTATGCAAATGATACTCAGCTGTATATGTCCGTCTTGCCCAGGCAGGTTGATGCAATTTCTATACTAAACAGCTGCCTCTCCAAGATCAAAGACTGGATGAGCGCGAGTTGGCTGAGACCGAATCCGGATAAGACTGAGGTGTTGTTTGTGGACCCGGGTCACCCGTGGGCAGGTTTGGTGGCTGGGCACATGTCTGACCTATGGCTTGAAGGTGTCCAGCTCACTACCTCAGATTGGATGCAAAATCTGGGAGTTATTTTTGACGATGGCTTGACCTTGAAATCTCAGGTATCAGCAGGGGTTAAATACTCATTTTACCATCTGAGAAATATCGCCCGGGTGAAACACCTAGTTCCACTGGGTAACCTTCCAACACTGGTCCATGCCTTCATTACTACCCATCTTGACTACTGCAATGCCCTCTATCTAGGGCTGTCTGGGGTTGATATCCACCGCTTGCAGCTAGTGCAGAACACTGCAGCCAGGCATTTGACTGGTATGTCTAGGACCAGCCACATTACACCTGTGTTGCGTGGACTGCACTGGCTGCCAGTTCAGTGGTGGATCACCTATAAGGTAGGCTTGCTTACCTTTAAAGCCCTACATGAACTGGGACCCAACTACCTGAAAGATCTCCTGACTCCCTACTCCCCCCACTCGCCCTCTCTGATCCGCTGATAAGGGATTGCTAGAGATTCCCAGGGTTCATCTAAAAACATCTGGAGCTTGTGTGTTTTCATTTGCAGCACCAACCCTGTGGAATTCTCTACCTCATCGGTTAAGAGAATGCCTGACTGTCAGTAGTTTTAAATCTATGCAAAAAAACTTATTGTCTTTGGCTTTCCCTGATTGATTCATTTTAAATAGTTTATAATGCAATTTGTTTTAACATTGTAATTTATATTATGTACAGTGCCTTGACATTGAAAGGTGCTATATAAATAAAGTTTGTTTGCTTACTTGCAAAGTGATCCCCCTAGCAATGCACCCCCAGCATTCTGTTTGCCTTACTGTAGCTTCTGCTTTCCTGCATTTTCCTGATTGATTCATTTTACTAGTGATCACTACTCCCAGATCTCTTTCTTCCTCCCTCTGAGACTAACTATACCCGCCCCAACTGGTAGCCGTGCCCTAGATTCCTAGCTCCCAAATGAAGTACACTGAACTTCTGAGCATTAAACCACAGTGACCGACCACTGTTCTAGTCTTTCTAGGTCTTCCTAGAGCATCCTTCTTCACTCCTCACTATTTACAACCACTCCTAGTTTGGAGTCATCAGCAAACAGGATAATTTTGCTCCTAACTCCCACCACAATGTCTGAAATAAAAGTGTGAAGTAACAGTGGACCCAGAACCGATCCCCGCGGAATCCTGCTAATGACCCTCCTGGGTGTTGATAGCTCCCCCCTACCACTGTTGTCTGTTGCTCAGCCAGTTTACAATCTTCCTCACCAACCTATCCCCCAGCCTCAAGTTCCTCTGTCTGTCCAGCAGTCTCCATTGTGGTACTGAGTCAAATGCCTTGCTGAAGTCCAGATGCAGGACATCAACTGGCCAAGCATCACCCAGAGATCTTGTCATCCAGTCATAAAATTCAACCAGGTTTGTTTGGCAAGATCTCCCCTGGGCAAATCCGTGTTTCCTGACATCCTGAAGGCCATTCACCTCCAGGAACTCCACCAGCCTTTCCTTCAATATGCTTTCCAATAGTTTCCCCACTATGGATGTCAGGTTAACCAGTCTATAGTTTCCCAGCTCATCCCTAGGTCCACTCTTATGGAGGGGCACTACATGTGCCATTCTCAAGTCTAGTGGTACAATTCACGTTTGGAGGGAGAAGTTGAATAACTCTATCAGAGTTGCTGCCATGAATCTGCCAGTTCTTTAGGACTCTGGAGTGGATCACATCTGGACGTGGGCCTTGTCTGTCCTTAATGACTTAAGGCCCTCCCACTCTCTCTCCACTAGTATCTCTCAACATGTTAGTGTTCCCCCTCCCCACCGCCTGCCATGCCTCCCCCATTGGCCCATCCTTTTCCCTCATAGACAGAGCAGAAGTACTCATTTAGTACCTCAGCCTGCTTCACTCCCTCGTTTGCCCACCCAAACTCCTTTTTTAACCTGGTGATCTGCTCCTTACACTTCTTCTTCTCCCTGATGTATCTAAAATATTCCTTCTCTCCCTCCCTGATCCCCTGTGCCAACCTTAGCTCTTTGTTTGCTTTGGCTGCCCTTACCACCCTGCTCACTTCCTTTGCTTTCCTATAGTACTCTTCCCTGTCCTTCTCCTTACAGGTTTTCTTGTACCTTCGGTAGGCTAGCCTTTTCTCCCTTACCCTCTCCTACACATCCATGGTCCACCAGCAGGGTTTCCTTAACCTTGCTTTGTTGCATTTGGACTTTGTGCAGGCTTTAGTGGCCTCCAACAGACCCACTTTCAAAATTTCCCACCTGCGATCGGAGTCCATGTCCACACCTACTTTCTCTAAGTGTCCTTCCAGAATGGCTGCCATCCTCCTGAAATCAACCCTCCTGAAGTCCACTACCTTTGTATTAGTGTGATTTCCCTCTCTCCCCAGATCCACAGAGAACCAAACTGTTGAGTGGTTGCTCCCTGCAAGTGGGTCCTCTAATACAACATTCTTTGCTCGGTCACCATTTGTCAGAACCATGTCCAAAATACTTCCTTCTCTGATTGGCTGTACCACCAGTTGTTACAGGAATACATGTTGAAATGCATCCAGAATCCATTGTTCCTTAGTATTTGCTGGTGCACCAGTCCACCCCTGGCAGATTGAAATCTCCCACCACTACCATCCTGCCCCTACACGTAGCATAGTGATTTATTAGGTTTCCCACCATTTCCCTGTCCTGTTCCTCATTTTGTGCTGCTGGTCTGTAGACTACCCCCAGATTGACCCTCCTACCCTTAGCATCGTGTAAGGTGACCCACAATATTTCCATGTTCCCGTCCTCAGTCTCCTCCCTGTTACACTCTATCTTCTCCCTCACAAATAGCACTACCCATCCTATCCTGCCAGTTATCCTGCCCCTCCTAAATGTTTAGAATCATGGGAGTACCAAGTCTCAATCATGGTACTAAGTGGCCCAAGTCTCTGTGACCACAGCCATATCAACCCCCCCCCTTCCCACTGGCCATCATTGCCTCTAACACGGGTAACTTGTTTCCAGGCTCCTTGAATTGGTTGAGACCACCTTCCAACCCTCTCTCCTGCCCTTCCCAGCCTCCTCTTCCCCCATGGTTTTGTACTTCTGCAAGTAGTTCCCATCCATCGAATTTCTAGTTGGGGGGGAAAGGCACAGACCCTCCCTGTCTGCCCAGCAAGACTAAGCCCCCCCCCCGCTAGTTTAAATCATACTTTCTGTCAATAAACTCCCACAGCTTATTTTTTAAAACTATTTTTTCTTCTGTACTCAGATGCAGCCTGTCCTTGGTGAACAAATCCTTGTTGTCCCATTTAGCACCACAGTCTCCCACCAGCCCAAACCCCATATCCAGACACCATTTTCCCAACCACTCATTGAAATCCCTAATCCTCACCTTTCTGTCCGTGCTTGCCCTTGTTACCAGCATAACTTCTAAGAATGCAAGAAAGTTCCCCTCAGTTTGGTATATTCTGGCCAGTTCTCTGAATCTTGCTTGCACCTCCTGTACACTGTTACCCTCCAAATCATTTCTTGTGAGGTGCACCACTATGTTGGGATTTTCCCCTGCCTTACTGCTGTGGAGTGTACTATGTGCTTGGCCCTGTGCGCTATCATGCCTGTCATGCACTCAACCCAGATAGAGCTCCTCCCCCTTCCACATTCCCCCCTTCCCATTTGATATCCTTAATTATGGAATCTCCGAGCATGATATCCTGTCTACCTTCTTTCTGCGTACTCTCAGTGAACTCCCCATCCACCTCCTTGTCCTGCTCAAGCATTCACTCTCTCCCTAGCCTTATACCCCCTCAGGTTCTGCCTGCCTTGCTTCTTCCCCAGGGACATCCACAATCCTCATTGAAGAGATGAATTCTAACTCCTCCCCTTACCCCTAATTCCACTACTTCCCTCATGTGAACTTTCATGACCCCCCGTTTCCCACTCTCACACTCTTCATGTTACTCCCCCAGTTCCCCCTGACTTTCCCCTTTACATCCACCCTATCCCTCCTCCTTCTCATCTTCACCTCCTCTCTCTGACATCCCTACCCATTTTCCCTCCTGTAGCCCCCAAATTAACTTTCCTAGCATCCCCAATATCACCACTCACCTTGACCTTCCCCCCAGTTCTTCCTTTTTCTCGTTCTCCAAGTTCCTCTCTCATTCCTCCCCATTACCATCCTCAATGCTCCCTGCCCTATCCTGCTTACCTGTGTCCTCCCAGTTACTTAGAGGAGTATACCTGTTTGCCTGCTAACCCCTGCTTCATTTACAAACTTGTTTCCCACATTAACCTTGCCATATCCATTACCTGTTTCTCCCTGTACAGCACTTCACTTCACCTCTGCACTTTTTCTACAAACTCATTACCCACATTAGCCTTACCATATCCAGTATCTGTTTCTCCCTATACAGCATGCCCCTTTACCCCCTTGACCAACCCACCATCTGCCATCCGTCATTCCTCCAGCATCCTGATCTCCTCCCCTCCTTGTAGTTACCCCTAAATACATCTCATTTGTCCAAGCCATCTTACTCCTTCCATTGGTAGTTCTGGTGCAGATTCCCCCTCATTGCCCCCACAAGCCCTGCCTCTCTCCCTCCCTCCTTAGGCTAACAATGCCTGTTTCCAGGTGCCACAATCTCATACATATTGGACAACCCCATGTTCCACAACATGTCCATGTATACCACTGTTCCACAACCGTTACACCCCACTATTCTCCTTTGTCTTACACTCCTCCTTGTATTATCTTGCCCCCACCCTCCCGTTCTGTCCTGATATTTCATGTCAATGTTAATTTGTCTTTACAGGTCCCCCTTCATTTAGCCACAAGCCCTCAGACCCACTTAGGCTACAGAGTGGGAGTTACAAATAGCCCCCCTTCTAGCTTTGTGTATACCCCTTCATTGGCTATATTTGATGTTCCGCTAAATTATGTAATAGCAATACTAAAGCACCCTATGTGTTATTTGAAGCCCTCTTTTGTCTTCCTATTTCACTTTTGCCTAATTCAACCCAGATTTGAACAAGGACAGATTAACAGAGCTCAATATGTGTACCCTAGAGCAAAGGAGGGAGAGAGGTGATATGATCGAAACATTCAAACACCTTAAAGGCATTAAAAAGGTGAAAGAGTCTAACATGTTTCAATATAAGAAAAATAGCATGACAGGACACAGCATGAGATTAGAGGGAGCCCGATTAAGGGGTAATGTGAGGAAGTTCTTTTTCACAGAAAGGGTGGTGAAACAGCCTACCTAAGGCATAAGGGAGCAATACAGATGAGTATGAATAGATAGGCCATTAAAAGAGCAAAGGCCGATGGAACATTTATAAGGTAGAAAAAGAAATGGGCAGACTGGATGGGCCTTGTGGTCCTTATCTGCTGTCACCTTTTATGTTTCTATGACTCCTCCCCCCTACACATTTGCACAGTGTTACTCAGTTTGGCTATAATTTATCAATTATGCTTCCAGTTGAGAACCATAGCTGTGCAAGCACACAGGCACTCTTAGGGCTGCTGTATGAGATTTCAAACAATTAATCAGTAGCAAATTATCTAAGACCTAAGAAATTTGATCCCAACTTGAAAAATTATCTGTAAAATCCCTCACTCTTAAAGGCTGCTGTGTGGGATTTCCAACAGCCCCCTCCCCCCCTTATCTAATGATTTTACCTTTACTTTTTATTTGTGTGCAGCCAAATAGAGATGCAGCAAATTTAAATTCCGACGGCGAGGTGAACGCAAAGTGGGCAATGCAAAGTGCTCACTCTGCCTTGTCATTATCACTTTGTGTTAAGGCAGAATGGCAATGTGAAGTAAGGCAAAGTCATTGTTTTTAATGTACTTTGTGTTCCTCATTATGATTTTAAGTGATCCACTTGGTGTTTCAGATTTGGCAGCCCCCCCACACACATCACATGGCTTACAGTACTGTAAGTCACATGCTCTTTAGCTAGGCAGGAAGAAAGTGAATCATACAAGCAGACACTTTTACTTTCTCCTGTGCAGACGGAGAGAGAGAGGAGTATGTTTTGTGACTGCTGATAGTTTGAGATCAGAACGAGGAGGAGATTTAAACTTTGATTTAGACCCAACAGCTTTTTTTAAAAGCTACATTTTTTTGTGTTTTCTGTCTGTGCTCTTTTTTACTTAATTTGTTCTTTCTGTAAATTTTATTTTTCTTACTTAGAGGGTCATCAGTTGCAAATGATGTCTATGCTGGAATTGCTGCTGGATCACCATGGGATCCCACATTAGTTTTTTTTCCCTCACACCATGTGCCCCACCACACCTTCCTTGCTGTGTTATAAAATGTATTCCTCCACCATCCCCGACTCTTGTATGTAATTATGCCCTTTTTTGTTGTCTTCTGTATGTATTCTGAGCAGTGGAAGTATACTGTGCTAAACTGCATGGGTGCAGTTTTCTTTCCAGTCTGTGTATGTACTGCAGACACTATCCCACTCCCTGACTTAAAAAAACTTATTAATGAGTTCAATGGTGGGGTGGTGAAGCCTGGAGAGATACTACGAAACAGGCTTACAACACATCCAAGTACCTAGTAAAAATATTAATGTTGTGATTCGTGACGTAATCGTAAATCATGATTTGTGACTGCATTTGTGACTGTGATGATAAATAAACACAAATGCCTACGACAGTACTTCCCCCGGCCCCGATGAGGTGTGGCACAAAACTCCCCAACTTAAAACACTCAGTAATGAGTACAATGGTGGGGTGGTGAAGCATGGAGAGATACCACAAAACAGGCTTACAATACATTCAAGTAACTAGTGAAAAAAATTACTGTTGTGATTCATGACTTGATCGAAAATCGTAATTTGTGACTGCATTTGTGACCGTGATGATAAAGAACGTGATTTGTATCAAGAATGTCTCCTGATGATGGTCTTGACTTGAAAACACATATTAATGAGTACAATGTTCATGCTGAATTATGCACCACACCTGTCCAGTACTCTGATGGGAATCCAAAGAAACAACTGTGACTTAAGTTAGAGATGGAGATTGGGCCCTAATGAGATGCAAATGTACAGACAGATTAAGATCGCGCTGCACACTGAAGAGATGCATCTGCAAAGGCACAACACCTAACCAGTGCTCACCATCAGAAATTCAAATCTGGAAAATGATAACTTTGCTGGTTTGGGTGGGCCGTGGTGGGGGGGGGGCAGTGAACTGCACTGCTGCAGTAAGAGTCACTAGTACGACTACCAGTAAAGATACCACAAAGAAGTACAAAAAATTACACAGCTGCAGTGGATAGCAGGCTCACATTGCTGAAATTATGTGGCACAATAAAAGGTGTCTGATTTGATGACACGCATCACACACATACTCACACACACACTAAGTAATACATAGCAAATTGAAAACTTCAGTAATATAACCACCCATTTTAAACAAACTAAAATTATGCACTGCTGCACCACAACAATCAGCAAAAAAATGGCAAGAATTATTGAAAATATTACTGTGTGTACATTAACACAGTCATACAAGAAAAATATCACCAAAACAGAAAGCACTGTCTTTTTTCTCCAAGTTAATCTACCTACACCACAGATACACCCCTTCCTCAAAGCACACTTCTACTGTCTCTTAGTACACAGACTGAATGTTGTACATTAGCAGTCAAAATACACATATAAACAATAAACGTTTGATGATATGAGCACAGGGGGGGGTTTCCTGTAATCGATGAACTAAAGTTTCAGAAACAAAATTACTCAAAAAGGCTTTTTTAACAGCTTTTAGAAGGTTTGAACTACAGAGAGCTCTCAGAGCAGATTGTATCCTACAGCTTCCTACACACACTACTCCAAACTGAGGTTGTGCAGAACAATCTAGAGCCCATGTAACCCGAAATCCCTTGAATCACTGCAAAATTCACCTTTGGAGTTTAAAAACAAGGTGAAGTAAGGCAAAGTACATTGTTTTCAACGTACTTCACCTTAAGAAATAGTTAAGTAGTGATTTGGGAAGGCGGAGTAACGCAAAGTCATTTTTTCCAATGGACTTCGCGTTACCCGTTAATAACGCAAAGTACTCAGCTTTGCGTTGCAGAGCACTCCACAAATTCACTTTCACTCCGTGTTCCACTTCGCGGAGCGAATTGGGGCCATTTCACCCCCTCTCTACAGCCATACAGCCAAATCACATAACAGCAGCATTAATCGCCTTGTGCTCAGCTTGGAGACCCCCTTTATCTACAATTTTACCTTTACCTTATTTTATTTTGAATATAACAATAATCCTCATTAACCATTTGCTTAAAGTTTATCAATATATGTCGAATCTAAACAGGGAATATACTAAGCAGTGACAAAGCCAGCTTTAACAAGGAATATGTGTTAAACAGTCAATAATATGATGATGCTAAGGTGATGGTAAGGGGATTATACACAAACCTATAACACAGTGCGCTAATAAACAGTTTCTAGTAGTGATTTGATCAATGTTGAGACCATCCTATGGTTTAAACCTTAATGGGACATCTTTATGAGCATTATTAGGAATAAAAGGGAGGCAGGGAGTGGAGAGTGCTTGGTAAGGTCACAGGAAAGCATTATACAGTCATCTGGGCAGATTCAATGGCTTTGCAGCCTTTTTCTAGTAACTAAAACTACAGAGATGCTACAGATACATGTAGCTATGTGCAGAATATATAGCAGCTCTGTATTTCTGGTTAATATTTTTCACAGTTTGTCAGTAACTCTGATGATTTGCTAGGAAACCATGACCCTCCCCAGAAAGGATTTCACACAAAAACGCATCACACAAAAACAGAAACATAGAATTTGTTGGCAGATAAGGATCAGTTGGCACCAACCAAGCCTGCCTAGTATGCCCTGCCTATACTGTTACCATGGACCTTACCTGCTACCTCCTCCCTGCTTTCCTGTCAAGATTCCTTTGAGCCTGTCCAATGCATGCTGGAAGCCCACCACTATTTGTGCCCCCACTATCTCCAATGGAAGTCTGTTTCAGGCATCCACCACCCTTTCAGTGAACGAATACTGCCTCACATCCTTCCTAAATTCCCCCTTCCAGTTTCACTGCATGCACCCTTGTTCTCGTGCACCTTCACCTCTGCTGTACTGTATTCACTTCTGTGAGGTATTTATTGGTTACTGTCATGTCACCCCTCTCCCTTTTCTCTTCCTGGGTGTACATATTGAGATCTCTCAGTCTTTCCTCAAAGGGCCTGTGATACAGCCTCTGCATCATTTTAGTTGCCCTCCTCTGGACAGCTTCATCCCTGTCTTTTTTGAGAAGTGGTTCCCAGAACTGGATAAAGTACTCCAGATGGAGCTTTACCAATGATCTATACAGTGGTAATATCATCTTCCTTTTTCTGCTTATGATACCTCTCTCTATGCATCCAAGCAACACATTGGCGCTACCTACTGCCTTGTTGCACTGCCTGTGAAACATTTAAAAAACTCCTGCATATTTTGATAAAAGTTAATTAACAGGAGTTACTACTAAAACTCACACATTCCTGTAAAATGTGGGTTATAAAAACAGTTTGGGGCTCAAATCCATATTTAAATACTGAACCCCTTAAACTCTGGCATTATAGACAGATAAACATTTACTTAACATCAATGTTTTTCGATAGCCATTATGGCTGGTGCAAATGTGCAAGCTTCATATAAACCCAAGCACTTATTCTTAGGACTACCAATTATCTGATGAATACTGCAGGAAAATTACAAGATCTATCCTTAAGCACAGAAACAGAGTTAGTCACACATGGAGTGAGCGGTGGGGACATCAAAAAATGTATAGGTCAGAGAAAAAGCTATTGGATCTTTGAATTAGGAGCACAAAAACATCATGGTCTGAATGACAGTATAGATTTGTCAGCCTTTTTAAAGAAATTCAGATGTTAAACATAGTGCCTGGCTCTTGTTCTATGTCCAGTCTCTGCATTGATTTGTTTCTATAACAGGATGTGTTCATGTAACTTGTTAGCCATTTAGCAAATAAATGCCCATATTATTTATAATTTTCATTATACAGGTTTCAGATAGATCAGCATTATAATATGAATTTTGTTTCTGTGCTTAAGGATAGATGTTGTAATTTTCATGCAGTATTCATCAGATAATTAGTAGTCTTAAGTATAAGTGCCTGGGTTTATATGAAGCTTGCACATTTGCACTAGCCAGGATGGCTATTGAAAAACATTGATGTTAAGTAGATGTTTATCTATTTATAGTGCCAGTGTCTAAGGGGTTCAGTATTTAAATATGGATTTGAGCCCCAAATTGTTTTTATAACCCACATTTTACAGGAATGTGTGATTTCTAGTAGTAACGCCTGTTAATTAACTTGTGCCAAAATATGCAAGAGTTTTTTAAATGTTTCACTGCCACCTTTTTTTTATTAAACATACTTTATTAAGATTTTCACATCAATATTTACAGGCATCCGACATGCATCATAGTCAGTTTTCGCTGCAAGCATTTACACAAAAGAAGATTTTACCTCCATCAAAATACAGCTAATTGTCTAAAGAACAACAAAGTAAGCAGATGCCTGTACCCCCCCCCCCCATCCCACCCTGACTGCCAATAGGTAGTATTTTCATTTATACATTGAATATTGCACCTGAAAGTCTTTTAAAATCTAACGGATTACAAAGGGGCACTGATGTTGGAACTGACCTATTCAGGTCGGATCAGCAACACGCTAAATAGAGGGTCCCAAATTTGTTTGAACTTTTCTAGATGATTGGTCATCCCTGCTATAACTCACTCTGCCTGTATAGCAGACATTATTTCTCGGTACCACTCAGTGTAAGAAGGGGTAACTGTATCTACCCAATGTTGAAGTAGTATTTTTTTTGGCACATGCTGAGATTAGTGCCATATGGGTTCATTGAGATCGGCCCTAAAGAGTAACATAGTCTCCTAGAATACAAATCTCCGGAGTAAACTTATCTGAGAGAGATAATAATGGGTCCAAACAGGATATGATGCTATTCCAGAATGGAAAAAACTCTCTCACATGACCACAACATATGCAGCAAGTCTTCCGGAAGCTTTAAGCACCTGGCACAGAGATCAGAAGTCAGGGCACCTATCCGGTGAAGTTTAACCGGGGTATAGAACAGATTATGGTTGATTTGAAACTGCATATACCTATATCGATCCCATTTAGTGTATCTATATAGGTGTTTCCAGATTCTTGGCCAACATCTAGGAGTAGTAGGTGTAGGCAATGACTGGTCCCACCAATAGCATCTATGACTTTCTGACCAAGCCATTGCGGTCTGCAAAAAAGGTATATGCATTTGCTATTAAATAGGAGGTTGGGAGAGATTTAATGTATGGAACTAGTATAGATGACAAAGTGTTAGACCAAAGCCCAGTACCAAAGTGCTTCATTAGCATATGGGAGATCTGCAAGTATTTAAATGCGTATACCGGGGACCACTTATAGAGAGTGCAGGCTTTCTGGAACAGCATCAGCTTGATAACCAAGTCATCAATCTTCTCAATTCCCATGTTAGGCCAAAATGAGGTGGCTTTGAGAAGTTTACCTTAGATTAAAAAGTTAGGGTTATTGAAAAGAGGTTGTGTTAAATCCCTATGGCCAACTGTCTTAAGAAGAGCATTAAGCTGCCATTGTATCTCGAGCATAGAGCCCAGTGGGGAGTCTTTTAGCTGATTGGGAAGGTTCTTTTTAATGATGAAAGGGAGGGCCCTGGTATTTACCTCTTGTTCTAAGCATAGGGAGTGCTCTATATCCAACCAGAAGGGATGATAGTGAGAGTCAGGAGAGGAGCTAGGGGAGATTAACCAATATCACATCCTTGTCAGGTGTATCGCTAAATAATATAGATAAGAGTTTGGGGCCTGTAAGCCACCATCCATCTTTTGATGAGTAAGCTTGATATAACTATGTCTAGACTTTTTACCTGCCCATAGAAAGGAGTTAACTATTTTCTGTAGTTGTGAGAACCAAGAACTCAGCAAGGCCCAATTGTACATTTGTAATGGGTACAGTATACGGTGTAAGATGTTCATTTTTACTATACTCATTCTACCCCACAGGGACAAGGGTAATTGAGACCAACATTTAATATCTTCCTTTAAAGTATTAATAAGAATATCAAGATTGTTTTTTCATTATTTGGAGAGAAGAGTGAAGGTTGATACCCAAGTATTTAAGTTTAT
Source organism: Neoceratodus forsteri (assembly GCA_016271365.2). Lineage (NCBI taxonomy): Eukaryota > Metazoa > Chordata > Ceratodontiformes > Ceratodontidae > Neoceratodus > Neoceratodus forsteri. The sequence goes on from CM028129.1 coordinate 469,451,297, forward strand.
CAATTTGCCATTGTAATCCCAGGTTTTCAACCTCTGCCTTCTGGGAATATTTGTTAAGGGGAAAGACTTCTGTTTTGCCAGGATTCAATTTCTAATTAGAGAAGGAGCCGAACTGAGAAATTATTGTAAATGCAGCCAGAAGGGATTGGGACGGAGATGAAATATGTAACAGGATATCATCCGCATATGCGGAAAGTTTATATTCTGTATTACCTATCTTAATGCCAGAGATTAATGGGGAAGACTTCAGTTTTCTTATAAGAGGATCTAGGAAAAGATTAAATAAGTAAGATGAAAGGGGTAGCCTTGACTAGTCCCTTGTTTTAAAAAGAAGGGAGTAGAAAGTATACTGTTACACTGGACTCATGCAGAGGGAGAGGAATAAAGTATTTTAACCCAATTTATAAATTCCTGGGGAATACAGTATTTAGGAAGTAATGAAAAGAGATAATCCCATGATACCCTATAAAAAGCTTTTTCTGCATTCAAGGACACCAAAACAGCAGGTGTAAGGGAGTCCTCGGACACAGAAAAAAGGTAGGCCACCTTCCTAAGATGATCAGAGGAAAGACGGCCTTTAACGAAACCTACCTGTCCCGGACTAATCAGTGAGTTACAAACTCAGCTCAGTCTTAATGCCATGATATTGGTGAGGATTTTTTAAATCAACATTAATAACAGAGATGGGTCTGTAATTAGAGAGGAACTGAGGGTCTTTACCAGGTTTGGGAAGGACTACTATAGTGGCTTGAGTGAGGGAAAGATCAGATATGCCGTTTACATAAAGGTATTGAAAGGTATTCAGGAAGATAGGTGCTATTGTGTGTTTAAATATTTTATAAAAGTTGGAGGAGAAACTGTCTGGGCCAGGTGCCTTATCCAAAGGAAGTGAATCAATGGCATCAAATACTTCTTTAATTGATATAGGGGCCTTTAAAATGAGAATTTGAGATTCAGAAAGTGTTGGAAGATTAATATCACTCACGAAGGAATCCAGCACTTGCCAAGAGAAAGAAGAGATAGGCAGAGTATATAAACAACTATAATAATCTTGAAAAGCATTACTAACATCCATAGGGGAGGTGAGGATATTACCTGATGGAGAGTAAATGGACGTAATAATTCTATCAAAGGTTTGGGACTGAAGTTGGAGGGCCAGAAACTTCCCAGCTCTCTCCTTGATCAAAGTAAGATATTTTAGACCTAAGCATGAGAAATTCGGCCTCTTCGGCTAGCAATAGATTATATTGTGCCGGCAAAGATTCAGCTTTTTCCCAATCCTCTACCAGGGATAAGGCCGATAAATTGGCCTCAGCTATTGTGATCCAATCAAATAAGGAGGAAAGGGCCTGATTATTCTGATGTTTTACATTTTTGATGCAATACGTATCAGTTCCCCTCGAAAAACACATTTTAAAGTGCACTATAAAATATCCATTTTAGATGTAGGTGGGGAGTTCTATTCCACAAAATTTGAAGTAAAAGATTGTAAATGTTGTGTAATGTCTTCAGATTTTAGGAGTTGGTTATTAATCTTCCATATTTTGTTTGTGGAGATTGGTGCAATATTTAATAATAGTTGCACCACTTGATGGTCAGAGAAAACCTTAGAGGAGTAATAAACTGATACAACCCCATGAAGGTATTCTGCACTCATCAGGAAATAGTTTAGATGTGAAAATGAGTGATGCAGGAGGGAGTGGAATAAGAATTCCTTCTTCTCTGGGTGGGTTATTCTCCAGGGATCTGTAAGACCTAGTGAATGCATTAGCTCATGTAAAGCTTTCTGTCCTAGTGATAGGGAGAGTCTAGGATGGCCTGACTTGTCTAGTTTGTTCAATAGGACTTGGTTACAGTCTCCCCCCAAGACTGTTGGTATCATTGACCATGTAGCTACTATTGTCATTAGGTTCACAAAAAATTCAGGATCATCTGACTTGGGACCACAGATGGATCCTAGAATCATTTCTGATTGTCCTAAAACCACCCTTATAATAATGTAGCGACCCTCAGGGTCAGATACTTCTTGCAATAGGTGAAATGGTATCCTATGTGCGATAAGTATAGCAGTCCCCCCCTTTTCGGGAATTAAGTCCTGAACCAAAAACATGTCCTACCCAAATCCTACGAAGAAACTGAGTTTATGTGAGCAGGAGATGTGTCTCCTGTAGGAAGACTATATCTGCTTGAAGACTACGAAGATGCAGTAAAACTTTTGTTCTCTTAGCAGGTACCTGTGCCCCTTTGATGTTCCATGAACAGAAGTTGTAACCAGTCATTTTAACTGAGTAACAGGAAGAGTTACATCCTTGTATACAGGAGTATTAGAAGTTAAAAAGAGAGTGAACAAGATGACCCAATTACCTATGGCAGTCCCCATCCCTCCCAAACCTTTTAGGTCTTCCCCCCTAGTCAATATCTCATTTCCCCTTGAAAAACTCGCAAAATAACAAATCCCAGAGCCCCATGTAACCAAACTAAAAAAGAGGTAATCTTGACTCCTTGCCAGGGAGTCAAAAGTGGAGGCTTCTTTCCGAAATGTAAAGATGTGTTTGCTTCCTCCTTGATAATGTAGCACTACCCTAACCCCTCCTCAGCCCTCCCGAAAAGCCCAGAATAACAACATTGCAAACCCAATTTAATTTCCAGGGGTAACCTAGGTAATAGAGCCTATACCTATGTTCTAAGCTATGTCATATAAAAAAGCACAATAACAATCCACGCCACCATGCAAACAATTAGTAACTTCCACATTAAAGCTAACACATGTAACATTTCTATCTATCAATTGCATAACATGTAACTTTCCAAAACCATTATATATAGAGAGAGAGAGGAAGGGAAAAGGGAAAAAAAAGGGGGGTAGACTATTCAGGAGGGTGAGGAAGGGAAAGGGACAGGAGTGGGAGGGGGATAACATACCTTAAAGCATCTTATTTTAAACATTAGGAACTTAGTATTGAGTTATGTATCAGGGCTTAGCATGACCGAAATTACATGGAGGCATAATAAAGAGAAGGAAAAAACACACTGCTAAATAATAAAGAAAAACCAAGATAAAAATTTGCAGATCCATAAATCCAGAACTAGAACTGTATTTTGAAGTCAATATATGAAGACTGGATGGCTGTTGGATGTCAGATAAGTCTGACCTCTTATAGTGCGCTTACCATGATAACCGCATAGATGAAAAGAAGTCTGCACGCACTTGCGCACGTTCGAGCAGTTCAGCAGTTCGTGTAAGAGGATGCCATTTAGGTTTTATTCAACAGACCATAGTTTTGGATCAGATCAGCAGAGGATAGAAGTAAGGAACTATGCATGCAAGTCTATTTAGGAAGTAGTTAGCCATCGCATACTTATTTTACTGAGGACCAGAGTTAGACAGCTCTCGTTTATTGGAGCATTTCTCAGGTAGAAGGATCTGAGATACTCACTGTCATGCCAACTATCCTCTCCAGCAAACTCAAAATATAATCGGACCATAGCAACTTATCAGCAGGTCTCTGGTGAAATTATTATACTGTAGCAAAGCCTTTCTTGCTCCATACTTTTGAGGTTGTAGGCTCAGCGGTGAGCAAACAGATCAGGGAACATAATGGCTAGATTGTCTGCAGCTTGTTCTGCATTTTCAAACTATCTCCAGCTTCCCCGGTGTTGGACTGACAGTCTAGCAGGGTATATCATTTTAAATTTAATTCAGGCAGCTATCAACCTGGTTACTGATGGGTGGTATTCGGCTCGTTTCTGCCTGGTGGCCACCAGTAGATCTTGCAAAATTCTCAGATGGGCATTTTCCCATTTTATTTCCTGCAACTCCTTAACTTTGTACAGAATACGCTGCTGATCGAGAAAGCTCAACAATCGGACGATAAATGGTCTAGGTTTAGCTCTGAGATGGGGTCTGGGCTTTAACGATCTATGAGTCCGTTCCACATGATAAGTGGTGGAGTGCAGCGGAGGACCAGCATTCTGTGTGAATAAGACCGTAGAAGAACCTTCGGCTTCTTCAGGCAGACCAAATACAACTAGGTTATTTCTCCTATTCTGACCCTAAAGGTCTTCTAGTTTTGTTTCCACTTTATTCAATTTCAGTCTAAGTGCCACCACTTCTGGATTTGAACGAGACTGCCAGCCTTCTAATGAAGTATTTCGTGCTAAGACATTGGAAATCTTTTTATTCGTTTAATTTAGATCGGTCTTCATGCTTTTAAGATCTGATGCAAATTCCAGAAGGGCTTGTTTAAGCGGTTCCATTTTGGCAAGAAACCTGTGTTCTGATAATGGCACAGGATTGCTGGTTGGCATTGCATTTTTACTGTTAGATGTGGCCTGGGTTTTCACACGGTTAGCCATTTTGTCTGGCATTTGAGGAGGTGTATGAGCAGAAAGGCCCTTGCGCATTTCCACTTCCATTGGAAATTTGGAGAGATTTCTCCTGTTAGATGATGATCACAGGTATCTCCAAGCTGTAGGATGTCATGATGTTCGATTTGCAGAGTTTTGTTATCAGGAAGATATTAAATTAAGGGCTTTTAGGAGGGCCGGAGCGGGAGCAGAGGAGCCACATGTCCTCTCAGGGTGAGTGCATCACGTGATCTCCCCTTCACTACCACCTTTGATTGCTAGGGCTGGTGAGTGATTATTCAATTATTTGAACACATGACCATTGTATTTATAGCACTAGATTTGGGCTTCACAGATCACTCTGAGGAAGCCTAGCAGTTTGCTGGGTGAATGCAAGTCTTTTTCACATTTGCAACACCTGTATTGTTCTAGCCATTTTTATTTATTTATTTATTTTATTTTTTTATTTAGCTTTTGTTGACCGGGTAAGTGCACTAGACAAATCCTGCCTATTTTCAGGCACGACCCGGGGGAAGGGGATACAGATGAATGCCAACTGACCTTGAACCAGATTAAGCTGTTGGTGGTATTTTTAGTGAATGAGGGAAATTTGGCCAGGACACCGGGGAAATTCCCCTACTCTTTTCGATAAGTGCCATGGGATCTTTAACATCCACCTGAACTACCACCAATCCAGGCAGATGGGACCTCGGTTTAACGTCTCATCCGAAAGACGGCACCTCAGAAGTGTAGCACCCCTCTCATGCTGCACTACAGTGTCAGTACTGGGATATTAACCCAAGTGCCAGATGTGGGAACTGAACCCACAGCCCTCTGATCTCCTGGCCTCAGAGGCGAGTGTGCTACCTACTGAGCCACTGACACTGCCATCTGTTATGTACTTTGCCACAAGTTTTCACATAAAGGACTGACACTTCAAAGAGTTTATTCGTCGGAGTGTTTATTTGTCCATTGCTGTTGGTGCTTGTGCTTTTCGTTAATGTGTACCTGACTACTACAGCACCACTGGTCTGTTCATCCTGGTGCTCCTTAGTTTTGCTTGGTTGTGTGCATTTTCTACACATCATCTGGAGTGTCTACCCTATTACAGATTTTTGTGTCATCTGCAAAGAGGCATACATTCCCTTCCAGTTCTTCTGCAATATCACTTATAAAGACATTAAAGAGAACAGGTACCAGTACTAAGCCCTGAAGTACCCCCACTGGTCACTTTCTCCTCATTAGAGTGAGTGCCATTTATCACCACCTTCTTTTGTCTATCATTAAACCAATTTTGTACCCAGTTTGCCACTTTAGGACCCACCCTCAAACTGCTCAGCTTCCTTATGAGCATCTTATGTGGTACGGTGTCAAAGGCCTTATTGAAGTCTAAGTAGACCACATCCAATGCCCCACCTTGATCTATTTCCCTGGTCATCCAGTTGAAGAAATTGAGCAGCTTCATCTGACAAGACCTTCCTCTCACCCCCCCGGAGAATCAATGCTGCCTCGGATCTTGTAACCCACTGGATTCAAGATACTTCACAAGCCTTTCCTTTAAAAGCATCACCATTAACTTCCCCACCACTGATATCAGACTTACTGGCCTGTAGTTGCCAGGCTCTTCCCTGTTGCCACTTTCATGAAGCAGGACTACATCTGCCCACCTTCAGTCCTCTGGGGCCACTCCTGTTTCCAGTGAGTTGCTGAGTAGGGGTGTCAGAGTTGCAGCCTGCACTTCTCTGAGCTCCCCAAGAACACTTGGGTGCATCCCATCTAGCCACATAGCCTTGTCCACTTTTAAATTCACAAGTCCTTGCAGTACTCTACCCTCCATGAATAGACCTGTGTCTAATTTCCTCACCCCAATTTTTATGTTGTCCATCCTCTTCCCCTTCCACTGTAAAGACTGAACAGAAGAAACTGGGCTGGATATCTGCTTCTTCCTGATCCTTCTCTGCACAGTTTCCCTGTGCCTTTCTTCACCTCACGATCTCTCCTCTTGTCTTCCTCTTCCTCTTTCCAATTATGTACATAAAAAAGGTCTTGTCCCCCTTTTTACTGCATTGGATATCTTTTCCTTTTTTTGTGCCTCTGTATCCCTCACTGCTTTCCCTGTTTCCCTTTGTTTTTCCTTGTACACCTCCCTATCTTCTTCACTCTGCATCTCTTTGTATCTCCTGAGTGTTACCCTTTTAGCCTTAACCTTTGCAGCCACTTCTCTTGAGAACCATAGAGGTTTCTTTTTCTCCTGTTTTTACTCAGTTCTTTTGCACAGAGATTTTTTGCCTTCAGTATACCATCCCTTAATTTGGCCTACTGTTTCACTGCCACATCCAGGGCACCCCCCTTCCCCCACTATGAAATCTCTGATGCATTAACCCATTTTTTAGAAATGTGCTCTCCTGAAGTCCAGAACCTTCATCCTTAAGTGGTTTCTTCTGCTGCCACCCTTATGTTAAACTACACTGTACAGTGATCGCTGGTGCCCAGGTGGCCTCCCACCTTGACATCTGCAATACTGTCCTCATTTGTGAGTACCCTGTTCAGTATTGCCCCATCATGAGTCGTCTCCTTGATTAATTGCCTGATAAATCACCCACTGCAGGGAATCTAGGATGTCTTCACTTCCAGCTGAGAGGCTGAAAGTGGCTGGGAGGCTCCAATTGACATCCAACAGATTGAAATTCCCCACCAGCAGCAGCTCCCCTATTTTTGCAATGGTGCTATTGGCTTCCCCTACTGCCTTATCCAGTTCTCCCCCTGTGTTGGTTGTCTGTATAGCACCCCAGGGGGAATAGTGGCTCCAGCTCCTATCTCCAGGGTGACCCACATTATCTCTACCCCCCTCCTTCTTGCCTGGCTTCCTTGTGTTTACACTGCTTTGATACACTCCCTTACATATAGCACAACCTCTCCTCCCCACCCTATTCTTCCTGAACTTTGTGTAGCCTGGTATGGCCATGCCCAGTTGTGGCAACTTGTGCACCATGCCTCTGTAATGGCCAGAATTTCCAGGTCAGCCTCCACCATGATGGCTTCTAGGTCTGGAATTTTATTTCCAAGACTCCTTGCATTTGCACACATGGCCTTCCACACTTTGCTTCCACTCTGCCTGCAACCCCCCCTTCCTCCCCTTGTATCCTGCCTCCTTCCCCCTCTTAATTTATAATTTTTCTTCCCATTCCCATTGTCCTCTACTTCACTGCTGTTCCTATATTCCTGCTGTGTGAGGGATTTCCTTCCCCTGTTCCTCCATTACTATCTCTTTGGTCTATGGAGGGAGTGGAGTTTATGCCTTCCTTTTTTTCTTCCAGCACTCCCCACCCCCACCTAGTTTAAATATTCATCAAAGTAACATTTAAACTGTCTACTAAGGGCTGCTGTTCCCTTCCAAGATGGATGCAGGCCATCACCTCTGCATAGGCCCTTATCCCTCCAGGCTGGTCACCAGTCCCCAGTGTAGCCAAAACTCTCTTCTTTACACCATTCCTTCAACCACAAGTTGAAGCTCCTGGTGCATCAGGTTAAATTATGAGGAAAGCTACTAGTTATAGTATAGGCTGGAAGTAAATAGTAAATAGACTGTGCTTAATTCAGAGGTGGGAATTGGGGCAATTCTAAAAGGATCCTAACTTGACCAAACAGTCCCAAAAACCAAACCATGTTGCCTTAAATTGTGTACACCTCCCCTTCTGCTGCAAATGACGAACAAATTCTGTTGCCTTGGTTGTACTGTAGGGTTTTCATTTTCACATTTTATTATTACTGATTTATGCTCCATGCAAACCTTTTTCTTTGCAAAATATGGCATGTATATTTAAAAAACTAATAAATATAAATCGCATAAAATAAAACATAAAAGCTTTCCTCAGCTCTTGTTCAAAAGAGCACCTGGCTGCTAATAGAGCCTTTTAGTCCTCCAATTATTGAGAGGAAGCAATCTTTCTCTTCAAAGAATTAATAGCTTCAGAATGAAAAGGGATGTTTCTGAAGAAAATTACAGGTTTCCGACAAGATTCGTCTTTTATACTCTGCATACTTCAATATTTTAGGACTACTAAAACATGACTGGTCCAGGTCAGCTGATTAAAATACCTGTGTAATCGAGATTAAATGGAGCAAATCTGGAAATACATTTCAATAAAAAAAAATACAGCAATTTAAGACATTACAACATCTAATTAAATTGCAAAAAAATATAAATAAAACATTTGTTGATACTTCAGTTTGTACACAGCAACAGCAGGGAGCATATTTACCACATTGACCATGCAATTACCATTTCAAGAGATACTATATTTCTTGGCTAAGGAAAACAATGGGGGTCGACAACAACAATTCAGTATAATTTGCATTAGTTCCATAGGATTGGCTAGTGCAGTTGCATATTTCAAACCATTTAGATGGATGGTTGGATCTCCAGGTAATTTGCATATGTGTTAGGTTTTCTTGTTATAGAACTGAAGCCTGTCTTTGACACTATGGTGTCAGTGTTGGAACTGCAGTAATCCAGGTAAGGAGCTAAGCCATTGTGGATTTCATTGACAGTAAAACAGGTCCTGAATCTTAATCTGTACTGTATCTGCAAATAAACTCTGCATTATACTGGCCCAAATGATGTGTCTCCATTACTGACAAACAGTAGTCATTACCAGTGCATTAGTCACATGCTGGTGGATCTATAGTATTATGACTTTCACGTTGTTCTCAGTTTGCTCTTATTGGGTGCTATGCACAAAGGTGTGGAGTGCCTGTGCACCCGATATCTTGGGCATGTAGCCACCGCTCACCCATTGTACCTCCCTGAGTGGGATGCACAAATGGGGGTGCATGGACCCAATGCACCCATTCCCCCAGATCTGCAGACTGCACCAGTGGCATTCTGGGGGTGTGCCAGCACTATGCAGTATTCACTAAACTGCCTAGTGCTGGCCATGGGTGCAGAGGGTGGTGCAGGGTATACCAGGGTAGATCCTTCTGTAACCCTCTGTGTACCCCCATGGATGCCTCCCACCAGTTGTGAGGGGATCAGAAAATGTCCTGCAGTGTCTCCCCTGCCCACAAGGCAGATTGGGAGGGCTAAGGCAGCTAAGCTGCAGCACTGGAAACATATATGGTGTCCAGGGGTGTCAGTGCCATGGGGGTAGGGGGTCCACTGATGAACTCCTGGGCTATGGCTGCACCATGCCAGGGGTGAGAGGGTGTCTCCAGGGCTGGACTGCTCTTGGAGTGTGGTCGCATGGGTCCAAGTGCCCACTGGGTGCATGACCCAGACCCATGCCTACATGAGCAAGGGATCAATGCCTGGACCCAGGACAGGCATCCGATTGGATGCCTGTTTGGGTCTGTGACTCTGCCCATGGCCACCCCACAGAGTCCTGGGCACTAGGGGTGAAGGATCCGTGGACAGGTGGCCGGCATTGGTGAATGCAGGTATGGGTGCACCTGTCTGTGGGGTGCAGGGCCGTGGGCAAGATATGTGACTTTTCTGCATACCCCTGCCCACTCCTTGCATATCTCCCATTGTGCTTATAATGCTAACAGTGCATTCTAGCACATTCTTGGAAATGTATGCCCCCAACCATGCTATTTCATGCTTAATCATTAGTGGCAGAACAGCCTGAAAAGTGGTATGGACAAGGATGTGAGGGGTAAATTCTCACCTAGTAATAAATTAACATGGTTGCAAATACTGATAGGGCCACTTATGAAAGTGGTAGGGCCATGGCGATAGTGGTCCCCCTGTTTTGATGATCTTCAACACACTGACTGTCCCCCCAACATCCACTGATATTGATTGACAAAACCTTTCCCTTCTTCCATTCCAAAGTCATATTAACCTAGGAAAACACATACCCTCCTAGATCTGAATCAAACAAAGTTTTTTTTAGTGCTGTCTGCATCTACTGAGTTAACTTGTGTGTGCAATTTAATTTTAAACTGTGTCTTTTATCTTCTGTCCTCATTTATATACCTGTTGTTTAACACTGTTTGAGCCCTGCTGACGTCTCCTTAGAGGAAGCAGGAAGACGGAGTATAGTTTCTCGGGTTTCTCTCGAGAACTACATTTCATTGAAAGAGCTGCATTTTTTACTACTGGGGGTCATTCTTTCTGTGTTACTACACCAGTTCCTCGAGTGACTGGAAGTCATGGAGTTTAAAACCAGGGAATTGAAAATTTAACTAAAAGGGGCTCGGTGACCTTTATAACCACTTCCAGGTCACGTTTCCTTCTTAAACTCACTTCCATAGCGAGCAGGGTGAGCAGGCTAGGTGGACCCTCATATAAATAAGACATGCGCCATATAATATGCGCGTGTTGCGTGTTAACCGTGTTAGGCAGTGTTAGAAGATTTTGGCATATTCAGCCTTACTACACACTTCTAATTGTGAGTAAATGTGCAGTGTGTGACTTTGGGTGTTACTTCATATTTTAAAATGGCATCTATAACTAGCACACCTAGATGCATTAATGTGTTTGTTACTACCACTACTGGGGAAATAGGAATTCAATGTACATCATGCCACATGTTTAGTTTGACAGCTAGTGCTATTGATAATTTACCCTTTCAATGTTCTAAATGTACAGATTATATAATTTTGCAATGTGAAAATTCTCTATATTATAAGCAGATTCTGGTACTTGAATCAAATAGAGATCCTGAGCTCAATAATGCTCAATCCACTGCACACATTAGTAAGATTCCTACAGATCAGAGTACATCTAACACCTTTCACACTTTTTCAAGTTAATAAAATGGATGTGTACAACTATACTAATTCTAGAAGTTTCAAATAAAAAGAGAGTAAGAGAAGAAGAGTCTGGTTCTATTTATAGTTCAGAAGACACAAACTGGTATAATGTACAGGGGTCAAAATGTACAAATAAAAGAAGGCCCAAGGCTGATCAATTTGTTATTCCTACTCATAATAGTTTTGATCCATTTTCTGTCATCTCTGTGGATTCAAATGACATCCTTACTGACTCTACAAATGTAGGTACTAGTTGTACTGATATATCTGTAGTTAGGGATAATTTGCCACATATCTCCAATTCGTTGTTCAACTCTTCATCTAATTTACCTTTGATAGATTTTGTAACGAATCATACTGACATAGAAGTACCCCCATGAATGGTTTAGATAATGTTGTTCCTAATACTAGGCAGTTATTTATTTTGGGTGACTCTTTAGTAAAGCATCTAGATTGAGCCCTTTGTGAGCCTGACAAACACAACAGAACTTGCTACAGCTTCAGTGGAGCCAGGATCACTGACATTACATTAATGGTTGATAATATTATTGGATATCACGAATCAAACCCACTGTGTTTTATTCATGTTGGAGCTAACAATATTTACAGGGATTCTGTTCAAAATATTAAACAAGCCTTTGTATCCTTGACTAATAAACTTGTTGATCTAGGGTGTGATATTATTTTTTCTGAGATATTACCAATCCCACAATTTTCTAGTTTTCTTAACCATAAAATTAAAATCGTTAATAACTGGCTCAGGCTATGGTGTCTTCAACAAAAAATAGAGTGTTTAACACACTGGGAGGAATTCATTGACAGAAATGAACTTTATTGTCCTGATGGCCTGCATCTAAGAAAGTTAGGGAATGCTCTGTTGAGTCAGCAATTTCTACATTCTATTAACTCTAATCTAAATTTAAACTGACTTATGGGGGGAGGGGAGTAGTTAAATTACAAACTCCATCATCATTTTCTCCTAAAGTGTCTAGTAATTTATTGCAATTTCTAAGTTTTAATGCAAGGACCCTGACACATAAATTTGATGAGTTATTAACTGTAATTTCCAATAAAGATTTAGATATAGTTACAGTGGTTGAAACATGGGGAGATCTGGATTCACCTTGGATCATGCAAATTCCAGGATACAAATCCTTCTATTTAAATCGTAGTGAAAAAAAGGAAGGCGGCATTGCCACTTTCATTATTAATAAATTTAATTCCATTAATGTATCTTGCCTTATTAAAACTCATAACTTTTCAACTGAGACTCTTTGGCTTAAAATTTTTCTATCTGAGTCAGACTTTATTATTCTCGGGACATGTTATTTCACCCCCAACCTCATCTAGCTTAGTTATGGATGCTATTCTTTCAGAATTTGAACTAGCTACTCAACTGGGAGATGTTATTATTATTGGTGATTTTAATCTCCCAGAAATTAATTGGCAGTCACTAACTGCAATTAGTAGTGTTAGTAAAAAAATTTATATCTACTTGCTTGGCTCTGGATTTACATCAATGGGTAAATACTGCTACAAGGGGCAATAATATACTCGACCTCGTTCTTAGCAGCTCTACCTTAGATATTAGGGATGTGTGTGCCTCTACTCCTATTGGTAACAGTGATCACAACTCAATTTTATTTGATTTACACAGACAGTCTTTAATAATAATTCTTCAATTATCTATCTGTATGATAAAGCTGATACATATAGTATCAATCATTACTTAAATAAGATAGATTGGTTAGCCTTGTTCAAGGATCAAACTCCATTTCAGAGCTGGATTCTTTTTAAAACCATCATTTTGACCATAAGGGACACCTACATTCTGTCTAAATATAAAAATTCCAATGGGAAACAGTCTCCTAGATGGCTAAATAAAAACATTAAATGTTTGATTAATTTAAAAAATTAAAAACACAGCAACTATTTAAAAAATAGGACAGTTTCCAGTTTGGATTCCTACCTGAAAACCAGTAGGCAATGTAAGTATACTATCAGAAAGGCTAAGGCTAAGTGGGAATGTTATTTAGCATCATCTGCAGATAAATCTAACTCAAAACAATTTTATTCTTATATTAACTCCCTTAGAAAAAATCCAAGCATGGTTGGGCCCTTAACATCTGATAATATACTCATTCATGAACCTAAAGCAATGGCAGATGTCTTTAATAAAGAATTTTGCAAAGTTTTTTTCTCTATCTAAGGAGCAATCAATTATTCACAGTATAATGCCTACAGATTCTCCTATTCTTTTCTCAGAGGAGTCTATTCTTAATAAATTATTATTATTAAAAGGTAAATTCTGTCCTGGTCCAGATTTAATTGCAGGACACTTACTTTACTTAATGTCCGCATATACTGTATTGCTTTTCCATTAAAAATACTATTCGATTTCTTTTTATTACATAATTTTATTCCTTGTGAATGGAAAGAGGCATTTGTAGTTCCCATTTATAAGAAGGGTCCTAAACACTCATGGGATAATTATCGACCCATTAGTTTGACATCAGCCATTTATAAACTTCTAGAAAGCTTACTCAAGTATATGGTGTCTCCTAGAATTGACGAATCTGACCAGGAACAACATGGCTTTAGGAAGGGCAGAAAGTTGCTTAACTAACTTGCTCTGCTTCTATGAGTACTTTAGCTCCTTTTTGGATAATAGTGTAGCATGTGATATTATCTTCATTGATTTTAGTAAGGCTTTTGATTCCATACCACACTGGGCTCTTATTCAAAAACTTTCTATTCTTGGTATTAATAGCTGTGTAATCAAATGGATTCAAAACTGGCTTTTGAATAGGACTCAGAGAGTGATGATAAATGGTTCATTTTCTGACATTGGTAAGGTGCTTAGTGGTGTGCCTCAGGGATCTGTTCTCGGTCCTTGTCTTTTTCTGGCTTTTATTTCTGATTTAACCAATTCTTGTCTCTCTAACACTATTAAGTATACAGATGATGTTAAGATCGGAGGTCCAAGCTCCAACCTTGAGCAAATATCTTTTATACAGCATGATGTTGATGTAATTAGCACTTGGGTAACACAATGGGGAATGAAGTTAAACGCCGCTAAATGCAAGGTTATGCATCTGGGAACCAATAATCTAAAATTCCAGTATATTTTGGATGATCTCCCATTGTGTTCCACTGTTGATGAAAAAGACTTGGGTATAACAATATCTGAAGATTTAACTTATTCTTAGCATATGCATTCTGTTACTGGTACATGTAATAAAATTATGTGGTCTATTTTGAGCAATATTAGATCCCGAGACAAGGAAGTGTTGTTATCATTGTTTAGATCTTATGTTCGACCACATCTTGAATACGCCTCACAATTATGGTGTCCTTTCAAAAAATCTGAAAATTATTCCCTTGAAAGAGTCCAACGTAAATACACTAAAAAAAATTTGGAATTACAACAATTATCATATGAATCTAGGTTGGATGTATTAAAATTAATGCCACTAACTATTAGGCATATTCGAGGGGATCTCCTTCTTTTATACGACATCATTAAGGATCCATATATTATGTCTGAATTAGGTTTTACATTTAAAAAATCTGTTCATAACACGAGAGGTCATATTCTTCAGTTAACTGGTAAATCTTTTAAGCACATCAGTCGAAAGTATTTTTTCACTGTTAGGATCATTGGGCCTTGGAATCGGCTCCCATCCAATGTAGTCACTAGCAATAATAAAGAGACTTTTAAACATCGTCTTGATAATTTAATCATGTCAGGGTATGACTTATTCCATGGCATAGTATAGGAGCATTATGGGCTTTGGCCTACTGGCTCCTTCTTCCTACCTTAGTATCTTACCTGTCTTAGATTTCTGCAGAGCTCATTGCTCATTTTGAAGCCTGTGATTCTGCCTGGTACCAGCATAAGGCTTCTGGCTCCCCAGAGAGCCTATAAAGGTACACATACTGTATCTCTGGAACACCAGTGCCATGACAACCAGGAAAGGTAAGTCAAATTACATCTGCAACAAACCAAACAACAACCTAATGTCCCCAGTCAAGTTCTGGTAGTTTTTTCATTTCCTATTCTACCTCTTCCCAGTCAACACTCCCTGTCTTCATACTGGTAAGCTTCCCCCATCTCTAACCAGTGGTGTACACTATATCTTTCATTGTGCCCTCTTAATTCTCCTATCCTCTCTTCCCCTCCCCTACACCTCAGCTCCTCTTGCTGACCCCCTCCCATCCCCACTCATCCCCTCCCCTCTCCCTTCTACTTCCCCTCCATTTCATCCTCTCTCAATTCCTTTCTTATTCTTCCCCATCTCCCCTGCTGATAATTTCTTCACACTACACTTTATAAACCTCCCCAAGGGCTACAGCCCAGATAGTCTGGACACTGCAATTGCTGTCATACTGCTACCATTCTTAACCATTCCTTTTATCTTGGACCAGTTCCTTGCAAAATCCTTCCCTTCCCTTCCCAGAGGGGTCAATCTCTTCACTCTGGACTCCAGTGAACCACCAGCCCATCTCCCTTCTCTCTGCTGCATTGGCCAAAATGCAAGAAAAATGTGTGCTTTCATAACTCATATTTTATTGACTCCACGTCTTTCCTCTTCCCTTCCAGTATGGCTTTCCTAAATCCTACTACTGGGGGACAGATCAGCTTCATCACTCATGATGTCATCAGGTCAACTGGCACTTGAACAAAAAATATCAACAATATTTCCAGCAGGGGGTACCAAATTCTGTTTATGCTATACCACCAGAAAAGTGAAAACAAATTGAATATCCTGGCATTTTTTTGCCGATTATAGGAAAATCTAAAATGTATCTAAAAATGAAACACCACTCTTTTGTCAGATATTGTTGTGCTGAAGAACATTTGCACTCAAAGTATCATGCTGTCATATTTCATTTTAAAATTATTTGCATTTGTTTGTTGCTAAGAGTGAAAAAGGAAATTGAATTTTCTGCTATTTTTGATATATATATATATATATATTCTTTGCAAAAAAACTGTGTTAATGCAACAGTCAGGGTTTTTTACAGTGACAAAAGTGAGAAAATTCACCATTAGGGTTACCACCCCTTGCACCCCATGACTACCCCACCCCCACCAACAGGCATCAGGGTGTGCATCGGGGTTGTCAGGCCTAACTGTCACCCCATTCCATGTGTAAATAAGCTGAGGTGGAGCAGTATAGTAGAATGGTGCAAGAGTTAGGACCAAAGACCCCAATGCACAGCCCGATGCCTGTTGGTGGGGGTGAGGTGGTTGTGGGGTGGAAGAGGTGGTAACCCTAAAAGCAAATTTCCTCATTTTGTCACTGTAAAAAACCCTAACTGTTGCATTAACACAGTTTTTTGCAAAGAATTTCTTTACTTTTTGAGACAGCATAGTAAATTACAATGTCATGCAAGTTGGTGGGAGCGCGGGGCCCAGGCTAACATAACAGTACAAGTACTAAATATCATATGTATTGGTGGGACTGTGTATAAGGGCCCCACACTCCCACTAACTTGAAACTAACCAAATTTGCATTCATCTGAATGGTGTAATTCCACACGTGTTTACATTTTACACACCTAACCACTGAGAATTACCTCTGTGGCAGTAAGGCTAACTACCCTATAAATCTCAAGCCAATACCACAATGCAGAATGCTATCCACAAAACGTAAACTGCATCATGCAATATCTCCATAGCAAATTAATTTTCCAACACCTAAACACCATAATTCACATCTACAGGACATCCCCTCAACACCCTCCAAATTTCAAGTTAAAAGACCAAATCATTTCTGAGATATTTAATTTTAAAGTTTATATTTTCATTCATTGGAGTGGCATAATTCTGCATCTATTTGTATTTTACACACCTAACCACTAAAAAGAACCTCTGTGGCAGCAAGGCTAGCTACCCTATACATTTCAAGCCACTACTGCAATGCAAAATGCTATCCGCAAAATGTAACCTGCATCATGCAATATCTTCACAGAAAATTAATTTTCTGACACCTTAACACCATAATTCACATCTACAGGACATCCCCTCAACACTCTCTAAATTTCAAATTAAAAGACCAAACCATTTCTGAGATATTACATTTTAAAGTTTTTGCACCTTTACAAATTCTTTTATCATGAGAATCGGCCCCATCCTCGTGATCAAAGATCATCTTTGATCATGAGGGAACATCTGGTCATGAAATTTGGGCTATCTGGTCCCTCCCAGAGACATCTGGTCCAGCAAAAATCTAGTCATCTCGTCCCGTCCTCATGAACAAAGCTCGCAATCAAAGAAATCTCATGACCAAACAATTTGCAGGCACGCAATCAAAGAATTTAAAAACATTAAAACTCCATTTTTTTGATACAACTACATTAAACCGCAGGCATGGCTAGATAGAGGGTTGCCCTCTGAGCAAAACCCATCATAGTTTTACTTCACAACTCACCCCTGGGCTGAGATATTTGTTTTTTTGCAACTCAAATATCTGGCAATCTCGTCCCTCCCTCACAAACGAAGATCGCGGACAAAGAATCTCATGATCAAAGAATTTGCAGGCTCATGATCAAAGATCATTAGTGAGCTGTGATCAAAGAATTTAAAAGTTTAAAACTCAATTTTTTAACACAACTACATTAAACCACAGGCATGGCTCAAGATATTTGTTTTTTTCCAACCCCAAACTGAAAACAAGATGGCGGTTGTCGTGATTGATAAATTTCTCACGATCAAAGAATCTTTGATCACAAGCCTGCAAATTCTTTGATCATGAGGAGTGACCAGATGGTCAAACCCCTATTCTTCTTTCACAAAACAACCATATAAATGTTTCCATAGTCTTATAATGGAAGCTAAAAAGTTTAATAACTTTTGAATGGATTAATATTTTTTCACCTAACAAAAAGTGGCATGCTTCTTGACACAAGCTCTGTCTATGTGCAAAGTTTCAGACTGGCATGCTACGTGGTGGCTGTGCAGCACCACAGACAAAATCCAAAAAACTGCCCTCAAAACTGGCTAAAAGTGCATTTTTCAGTGATTCACTGAGCAAACACTGTAAGTCTGATCAAAACACAATTTAGCAGATCAAGAGATCTACCATGCCCCACCATGTATGCCAAATTTCATGCAAATTCGTTGAATGGGTCCAAAGTTATTAATGCACAAAATTTCAAGTTTAACATTAAAGTGCCTTCATAACTCTAACTATAGGGGTGCAATCGTGCCCATATTTTATATATATATATATATATATATATACACACACACACACTAAACAATATCTGTAAATGAAACACCACTCCTTTTGTAGATATTTTTGTGCTGAACAACTTTTGTGGTCACAGTACCATGCTATCATTTTTGTCTTAAAGTTATTTGCATTTGTTTTCTGAAAAAGTGAAAAAAATTGCATTTTCTGCTGTTTTTTTAATACTAATTTAAAAAATCTAAAAGGTACAGTATATATAAATGTATCACCACTCATTTTGTAGATATTTTTGTGCTGAACAACTTTTGTGCTCACAGTTCCATGCTATAATTTTTTGTTTTAAAGTTATTTGCATTTGTTGCAAAAGTGACAACATATTTAATGTTCTGCTGCTTTTTTTTGCTAATTTAAAAAACTAAAAGGTATGTATAAATGAAAAAACACTCATTTTGTAGTTATTTTTGTGCTGAACAACTTTGTGCTCGAAGTCCCATGCTATAATTTTTCATTTTAAAGTTATTTGCATTTGAATATGGTTAGTGGAGCTAGAATACATCTGCACAGCTAGCATCTCTCACATCACTGACATCATTAAGGCAGTCTTTTTAGAATTTCTCAGAGTAGGATTCTTGAATCAAGAGAGGCTGTGTTTAAAATTTTCAAATGCCATGAAACTACATTTATCCTACTTTAATAAATGGAGGTTTCAGTCTAAATGTAAACAACAGCCTCACCTTTACAAGACTATGGAGTAATTAGAAGAAATGTGTAAAAAGATTGTTTAGTTGTCCTTTAATACTTTGACCCCAAACTTTCAACATAGTCTTTTTATGACCCAACCACATGAATCTGTTAGGTGACAATGTTTGAATCCCTGCTGAAACTCTATTCAGTGCCACAAGTTTCAAAAATACATTTTGGCCAGGATGTGAAAAATGACAGCTGTAATATTCATGACTTGGTCTGAGAAAAATGGCTATGTTGAAAATGTGGGGTCAGAATATTGAAAATTACCAAAGTTATGCATGTGGGTAGAAATATTTCAGTGTACTCATGTAACTTGGTCACTTTTAGGAATTCTTTTACCAAAATGTAAACATGACCTTTTTGGGACCCCGCATTATGTACACTGATAGTGAAATTACCTTAATCAAGTTCAAAATATAATTTCACACAGGGACCATGAAATCACTTTCAATGCCAGAATAATGAAATTTCACCATCAGTGTTCATGAAATGGGGACTCAAAAGGACATGTTGAAAATTTGGTGAAAAAATTCCAGAAAATGACCAAGTTATGCACATACATTCAAAACACCATTGAAGTATGCTATACAGCACTTATCTGTTTTCCTCAGTTCCCAGTTCAGTATTGAAGAGTGAAGACAATTATGACGTTTGACCTTGGATCCATAAGTACAGGGTATAGAGGGTGGGGTGCTGGGTGCTCAGTGGGAGGGTCAGGATGGGGGAGATGGATGGTGTCGATGATGAGGGACCATTTTCTTTCTTTCAGGTAAAAAAAAGACATGGGATGGTTTCATCTTTCCAGGAACATGAGAATAAACATACTTATAAACAGGAAAAACAATGTGGATAGTGATCAGACAGTGGGGGGGGGGGTGCCACTACACACAAAGGAAACACAAAAAAAAAAACAAATGGGGATGGTGATGGGGGGGGGGTGCCACTAGACACCAAGGAACCACAATTTAATAAAGCACATGAGGGAGACAACTTTCTGCATTTTCCTTATGTGTGCCATATCATATACTGTGGTGTTCTGCTGTATGAAACACCACTATATATAGGATAGTGCATGAGTACCAGTTAACAACAGGGCTATTCTTTCACCGAGTTGGTACTATGACGACAGATTACCTCGAGAGTGCAGCTCGAGAGGTAATCAGTCGTCATAGTACCAACGAGGTGAAAGAACAGCCCTGTTGTTAATTGGTACTCATGCACTGTTCTGTATGGTCTATAGTGGAACGTCGTTGACTCAAAAAAAAAAAAACTGCATCTTTTTTTTTAAAATAAGACTAACTGTCAGATTGCTGCTCGAGGACACCATGTGTGACGTCCGCACTGCAGCAGAATGAAAAGTCTTTTTTCATTCTGCTGTCCTGCGGACGTCACTAGTGCAGCAGAACAACATTTTGAGAGCTCTAGAACTCAGTGAACAACGACGTTCCACTATACACTATATATGATTACATACATAATGAAATGTGACAACAGGACATCACTTTTTTTTATAACAAAGAGGGAATCTGGGCTGGGGGCCCCTAGACAACCAGGGATGTCTGTTTTTTAATAAAACGAGGATTGGGGCATTTCATTCAAAGAAGGAAACAACTTTCAACTTTTTTCTTATGTGTGTCATATCATATGCTGTTGTGTTCTGCTGTACAAAACACCACTGTATATGTTATGACATACATAATGAAATACAACAACAGAACATCATGGTTTCACAAAAAAAAACAGCTATCTGCAGAACATTAATTTTAACATTATGCATTCCCAAAAATGAAAAATCTTTTATAAATTATTCAAAAACTACTTGACCCCAATACACACGAAACACAAAAGCATGTACCTTTGGTCAAACCCTATCAAACACTGATTGAAATAGGGAGCTTTGCACAGTAATCTGCAAGGAGCTCACTTGGACACCACAATACAGCATTAAGTACCTTCTCTCTGTCTTTTTTGTATTTTATTTAGCTATTTTTATTGTCTGCCCATGTATTCATAGCAGAAATATTAGTTTAGCATTATATTTCATTATGTAGAAAACCTTTCATTTTTACAGGCACTTTACTAAAGTGCTAACTCTTTTTGTCTGTGCACAGGTACTTTGCTTGTCTTTTTTAAAATACAATGCCACTAGGATTCATTACGGGGACAAAACCAGAAGAAATAAGTTAGTTCAGCAACAAGAATACAAGGAAAGACAAACAACTAGAGTGCAACAATAAGGAAAGCTACAGTGGGTGGCCATTCCACCGTAGCAACAACACATACAGTACTATAGACAAGGAATTGGAAATTAGCAGAAATACACAGCAGCTGAGAAATATTAGATGCTGTTGTGCAACAGACTTAATAAGTAGCAAAATAGGAAAGAAGCAATGTCCATGTTGAAACCCCAAAGTGGTGGCACATTTTTTTTTGGGGGGGGCTCCTTCTATCACAGTCTGTTTCTGTTGCCTCCGTTAGTCCTCCCACCAGACCATTCCACTCTGCATGCACCACCCCACACCACCCCACAAACATAACACTAATACTGGGGATGCCCAACCCCCCAGTATTACTACCTGAAATAAAGTAATCCATTCCTCATTTTTATGTTTGCTTGCACGCATGTGCAAGAAACATAGTGCCATCATCTGAGATTTCAGAGGTGTGTCACCCCCTCTTCCAATTTAGTCAGTGTGTTGTGAGCGCGGCCTGTGAAGCCAATGCATGCTGGAGCTGTCTATGACAAGCTCCAAAATGCAGTGGCATACAGTTGAAGAGAGCTACACTTCAGTGAGCAGCGATAAGATATAAACCTGCTCATGCGCGCCCCTCACACACACACACACAGAAAGCACCCATACTGCTAGCTGCCTCCCCGCGACACAAGTATAGCCGACAGGGATGCCCAATCCCCGTCGGCTGTGCCTACCCCCCAAAGCTTTCCACTTGCCACGCTGGGTGCCCACCCAGCGTGGCAACTCATAGAATAGCCGACGGGGTGCCCAATCCCCATCGGCCCGCTGTCCTCACCCCCGAGTACTGGGTGCCACGCTGGAGCCCACCCCAGTGTGGCAACTGATCATATGGCTGATGGGGTGCCCAATCCCCATCAGCTCCACCCCAAGCCGTCCTTGTGCCATGCTGGGAGCCCACCCGTGCAAATGTCCCATGTCATCTTTTTTTTTTACCTGCAAAATAAAAACGGTCCCACGGCACTTCTCCCAGCCCCCACAGCCGCACCCACCACTGCATTCTGCCTCCCACCTCCTCACCCCATGCCTACCCGGGCTTGGCGCAACAATCTTGGTGGACCGGGAACACGTCTGCACTCTTCAAAGCCGACCACTAACTGAGGAAATGCCGGTAAGCTGTATAATGGGCTAGATAGGGTTTTTTCAACTTTAGTGCATATCTCAGGCATTTTTTGGAATTTTTGCACCAAATTTTCAACATGGGGTTTTTGGGACCCCTTCTCATAAATGATGCCACTGTCATGGCGTTATTTGGGCCTGAAGGGTGATTTTACAGTCACTGCATGAAATCACCCTTTGGGCCCGAATAACACCATGACAGTGATATCATTCATGAGAAGGGGTCCCAAAAACCCCATGTTGAAAATCTGATGCACAAATTCCAAAAAATGACTGTTTTACGTGCGTGCATAGGGCAGTTCCTACGCAGGCTTGTAAGTTCACGAATTTTCAATATTTTCACTCCAGATTTTCAACATTGCCATTTTACCACACCTTCTTATGAGTAGTACAGATGTCATTTTTCACATCTCACCCAAAACGTGTTTCTGCCCATGTAGCGCACAATGGCACAGTCGGTGTGTGAAATCAATGTACAGGACAAATTAAGATAATCACAGTGACACTGTTCATGAGCTGAGGTCTTAAATGGCTATGTTGAAAATTTGGTGAAATTCTAAAAATGACTGTTTACAAGCGTCAATTGTACAATTCATGCGCTCGTGAAGATTATAAATTTTCAATATTTTCACTCCAGATTTTCAGCATTACCATTTTACCACACCTTCTTATGAGTAGTACAGCTGTCATTTTTCACATCTCACCCAAAACATGTTTCCGCCCATGTAGCGCACAATGGGCGCGATCGGTGTGTGAAATCAATGTACAGGACAAATTAAGAAAATCACAGTGACACTATTCATGAGCAGAGGTCTTAAAATGGCTATGTTGAAAATTTGGTGAAACTAAAATGACTGTTTTACGGTGCATTGCGTGGTTCTCGCCGCTCGTGAGGATTTGTGAATTTTCAATATTTTCACTCCAGATTTTCAACATTGCCATTTTACCACACCTCCTTATGAATAGTACAGCTGCCATTTTTCATATGTCGCCCAAAATGTGTTTTAAGCATATGTAGCGCACAATGGTGCTGTTGGTGTGCAAAAAGCAATGTTTAGGACAGATTAAGAAAATCACAGTTACACTGTTCATGAGCAGAGGTCTTAAAATGGCTATGTTGAAAATTTGGTGACAAAGTCCATAAAATGACTGTAGTGCGAGTAAGCATTGCGCAGTTCCACACGTAACCCTAAGTTCATGACTTTGTAATATTTTCAGTCAGATTTTCACCAGTGGCATTTTTCCACACTTCCTTATGAACAGTACAGCTGTCATTTTTCACAAAATGGCTGAAGTGTGTTTTCACACTTTCAGCGCAGAGATCGTGATGTCGTTGTGGGAAATCATTGTTCGGCACAGATAAAGAAAATCACAGTGACACTGTTCATGATCGGAGGCACCAAAATGCCTGAGTTGACAATCTGCTGTAAAAATCCCCAACCTAATTATAGTGCAGGTGTCGTTGCCCAGTTTCTATGTTCTCGTGACTTCACCATTTTTTAAATATTTTACTGCAGATTTGCAATATTGCCATTTTACACCTCCCCATGAACAGTACAGCTGTCATTTTTACATCCTGTTCAGAATGTTTTTCACCTGTGGTGCTAAATGCCATAATCGCTGTACATAAGCAGCTTCGGCTAACAAACTGATATTCCCCTGTTCATGAGGTGGTGCCAAAAAAAATGTTGAAAATTTGGAGTGAATATACCACCGAATGCCTGAGGTATTAGGGTTTCCAACCATAACGCCCAACCCTGTAGAATGACAGGCATCAGGGTGTGACTTGGGATTCTTGCCTGTAATGCTTATACCATTCCACACTGCAGCCAGTGAGAGGCATTGAGGTATGCCTTGGACTCTTCGACCCCAAAGTTCACCCATTCTCCTATAGCACTCATCTCACCATATTTCCTAACGGAATGGGAGTGCGCATAAAGAGCCAAAGACCCCAAGGAACACCGTGACACTTGTCAGTGTCTGCAGGGTGAGGGTGTGGTGAAATCGCGTGGCCGTTATGCCCGGCTTGTTAAATACACCCCAATGCCTGTCACTCTCTGTAGGGTGGTGGTGGGGTTGGCTTCAGTTCAATACTTCACTGCCATTCCTATTACGCAGCTCTGTAACTTCTACACTACCACTGCCAATGCCAGCAAGCAAACATTCGGCATTGACAAATGCTTGTTTGTTTTGTTTTGTTTTACAAGATAATCTGTAAAAAGAGAATGGTCCATCAATGTCAGTTGCTGTTGTTGCTATTAGTCCCCCACCCAACCTTCCAATCAGCACCTACCACCCCACCTCACCCCACCCCAAGCCCTTACCCACTAGGGTCCAACGCCGTAATACTATCTGGACTGCAGGCACATTTTCAGTCTTCAATGCTGGACTGTGAACTGAGGAACTCAGGTATGTGGTTCAATGTACTTCAATGAGGTTTTGAACTTCGTGGAGTAACTTGGTCATTTTTTAATGTTTGTGCCCCAAATGTTCAACATGCCTTTTTTGGGACCCCACCTCAGTTTCCTTTCTCCACTCTTGTTCATGAAGTGAGGTCATAAGAAGGCTATGTTGAAAATGTAGGGTTAAAATATAAAAACAAAGTTATGAGCCCACACTGAAATTTATGAACGCAGGCTCATGACTTTGATAATTCTCAATATTTGTACCCCAAATTTTCAACATAGCCATTTCTTCACAGCACCTTATGAATATGGCAGCTGTCATTTTTAAGCTCCTGGTAAAAATGTGTTTTCGCATTTGTGGCATGAAATCACCTTTTGGCAGGATCTGAACATTTTCTTTGCACTTGTTCATTATGTGGGCTCATAAGAAGGCTATGTGGGGTCATACGAAGGCTATGTTGAAAATTTGGGATAAAATATAAGAAAACAACAAAGCTACGAATGTACATAGCAATTTTTCAAAGCATGCTCGTAACAGTAATACTTTTCAATATTTTGACCCCAACTTTTCAGCATAACCATTTTTTCACACCTCCTCTTGAATATGACAGGTGTAATTTCTGATAGCACATCAAATGAGCATGGTAATATGAGCGAAGTTAAATTAGCAAATTCAAAAGGGTGCAACACATTTTGGAGACTGTACTAAAATAGCGACAATGACATTTGAGCGACCAATGTTCTAAACTACCCCCTGTGTCCAAGTGTACCTTGGTGTTAGAATCCTTTAGATGGGGGAGTTCAGGGATGCAGCCCACCTGTGGTGAGTGCAGAGGGTGAAGCCCTCCTGCATGACAAGGGTGCACACTATTGCAGACAACATTGTTGCTGCCTGACCTGAGGGAGAGGGAGAGTAGCATTTGCTGAGAGGACCGTCTAGAGAATCCAGCAGGTAGAGAGAGTGTGTCCGGTGACACCTGGTAGTGCTGCTGAGCTGGTGATTCCACTGAAATATACCCAGACTGAATGGGAAAATACTTGTGCTGTGGGATAGCAGCACCAAAGATGACTGCATTGTGATGTAAGTAATTTGTTATTGTAGCATTCACGGTAGTGTGCAGTCGTCATTATTACATTCGCTTTTTAGTATTCGCTCATTTTGCAGTCGCTCATTAAAACTCGCTTATTTGATATGGAACCTATTTCTCAGATCTTACCCAATATGTGTTTTAACACTTGTGACACAAAATGACATTTCAGCCATTGTTTTATAAATGACTTCTGTCATGCTCAGATAGAGTGGTCATAAAAAGATTATGTTAATAATCTGAGATAAAAATGTGAAAAACCAACTAAGTTATGAGGAAATGAATTGTTCCAACATTTACAGTACTGTACTCATAACTTTATTTTTTTGGAGATTTTGGCCCCTAATGTTCA
Organism: Neoceratodus forsteri; assembly: GCA_016271365.2. NCBI lineage: Eukaryota > Metazoa > Chordata > Ceratodontiformes > Ceratodontidae > Neoceratodus > Neoceratodus forsteri. Next base: position 469,477,562 of record CM028129.1, read on the forward strand.
ACATATTCATTGTGTTACCCCAACCCTTGAAAATGGCAGGTATAATTTTTCAAATCCCCTTCGAAACTTGTTTCCACAGAAATCACCTTTCGGATGGGATTTTAAAAATTCCACCTGTCTTGAGCATAATGTCAGGTCATAAAAAGACTGTTGAACATTTTGGGTAAAAAATGTGGTAACCCACTTAAAAGTAGAATATTGCAGGCCATCCCGATGGCTCTGAGGGTTGAGGTGCTTGATGCTACATCTCGCTCCACGCCGGTAACCTGGGTTCAGGAATGGACTCAGGTCACCGGGGGTTGGCTGGGGCGGAGGGTGATTGAGCATCCGTGGGACTGCTCTCCCTCTCTGGGGAGGGGGACAACAGTTGTCAGCTTGCTTGCGACCTCTGGCAGAGGCTGGGAGCAGTGAACTGGCACTGCACTGCCAGGGGTGACACTGGGGCACAACGCCAGAGGGAGCAGATGCAGATGCATGCACGCTCCCCCCTTGGCATCATTGCACACCCCTGTCATGCTGGCAAAGAAAACAGGGAAAACATGGTGCTTGGTCACGGTGGCTTGATTGCCATCTTGGGGATGCCTGGCCTCGGGGGACACCACTGCCGAGTACTGGATCTAGGTTCAGTGGGGAGTGAGGGAGGCTCTCTGCTGCCCTGCCATGGGGGGCAAGCTGCGGGGGTAATTGGGCAGTGGGGGCTTCATTGGGGGCCGAGGCAGAACCAGATGGAGGCTAGAAAAAGGACGGATGCCAGGACGTGAAATGCAGACCAGAGGTGCCAGACAAGGTAAAAGTACTAAAAAAAAAAAAAAAAGTAAAATATTGCCTCTCAGCTGCCCCATCTTGAGAAATTACAATCTAACAAGCAGGGCACCACTAAAAATGAGATATTGTATTTGATCTGCTTTATCCTGGTAAATATATAGTAAAAATGTGTACAAGCAACACTCAGTACAACTTCAATACCAGCAGCGAACATTCAGCCTTGACAAATGCTTGTTTCTGTGTTGTTTCTGATCATTTTGCCTACTTTAGCAGCAGTATCCTTCATGTGTTGTCCCAAATTGTGTGTGTTTCCTGCTGGTGTGCCAGCTATAAATATTGAAACAGTGAAGAAACCAGCAACTGTGACTCTAAGTTGGAGGCAGACATACTGTATGCAGTAGCATGCATCCTTGATGAAAACTGTGAGTTGATGCTGAAGGGCTAACAAATGCAGTTTCAGGTGGTTTACTGTGATTCAGATACAGTAGTTGGTTGTTTCATTTGTCATTAGTTTCTAATGGGATTTTTTTTTTATTTTTCTTCACACTGGTTAGATTGAAGTGAAACAGGGTGAGCAGAGTCATAGACTTCTGGAAAGAACAAAATGAATTTTTGAAGAATGAAGATAACTACTGCACACTACCATAATTTGGCCCTAGCCAGCATATTCCTTTTCCTAGTCCTCCTTCCAGGTCATTAATCTGATGACAAAAACAACACTGACAAGTGGCATGCTAGTGCTAGTACACTTATGACACTACACCTTGTCCTGCCAGCTGGACTGCCTGTCCTATGCCATCCCCATTGTGTAAACTCACATGATACTTAATCAAAAAGACTTACTTGTGTGACATCAGGTACTTCATTGGTACTTACCTCCAAATGCAACTCACTGCTAATCAGATTAGCGAATTTATGACTGACATGGCTGACCAAGACAAAACCTGGATAACAGGTAAATCTGGACCTAGACCAGATCTTCCCCCATAAGGTTCACCTCTGGATAACTGAGGCATTCCAATATGCACTGCTTTCTCAGAGAGGGACTCCTCATTGTCCTTGAAATTGGTTTAGTAGGAGAATTAGCTTTTTCAGTCTACACACCCTGAGTCAAAAAATCTGTCCCTGATTAGATTTACATGGAGCTATTAATAACTAATTTTTTTTTTCCATTGTCTCCTTACTATGTCAGTCATCCTTCCATCAGGCCCTTGTCTGATTACCTCTTGGCCTCAGTAATCAATTTCATCCCAGGGTAAGAATGACAAGGCAGCACATACAGTAGATGTGACAGCATAAAATAACAGATTACCATATAAACATTACTATAACTACAATTAATAACAATGATATTGTTGTCCATAAGGAATGGAAACCTTCAGTTCACTTTAACTGGTCCTCACATTAATAGGAGTTGTTATATTTACCAGTCCATTCTGGAGTGATGGTGCCTATCAAATAAATGCCCCGGCACCAGATCCAGTCATTACAGTAGGTACAGTACTGTACATGGCAAATCATTATCATCTAAAATCTTAAGTAATATGGGGTGCTGAGTGGGTCCAGTAAGTTAGCTAGGGCTTCAGAAAGCCTGCAATGATCCAGAAGTATTTAAAAGCTTACTCCAAACTCAGCTCTTCCAACTAGCCTTTGTGTCCTCCTGATCTTTGTGTATTCCAGTTATGTTACAGTGTTTGTACAGCACCTTGAAAATGTTCTATGGTACTTTTAAAAATGGTATTTATTATGATTATTATTATTTATTATGAAGGTCCGTGGTCATTATATCAAAAAAAACAGTATAGTTAGCCAGCCAAATGGTGTTGAAGGCTAAGGCAGTTAATCCTTACCTCCTGCCATGCCAGCAACTCGGGTTTGGGAATAAACTCGGGTCATCTGTGGTCACTCGGGGCAGGAGATGCTCAAGTGTCAAAGGTAGTGCTTTCCTCTCCCAGGGTAGGGAAGCATGTTTGCCTGGCCTAGGCTGCCACTAGGTGAAAGCCTGGTGGCAGAGCAGCATGTAGCAAAAATGTAAGGGAGGGAACTGTGGGGATTGTTTGATGGGTTGCACCTCCACAAATGGGTCTGATGCTCTGCAGTAGGGTGAGGAGAAAATGAATCATCGGGGGGCTTTATGATGTCCTCCCTAGCTGACTCTGATTCCACACTGCCACTCAGCTCACAAACAGGTCCACCTTGTATTATGCATTGGGGGGATGGGTCTCCCTTCTCCAGCCCCACAACAAGGGGGTATGTATGGGGAGACCCAGACCAGGTAAATGGATACCAAGGGAAGTGTGGGAGCTAGCTCATTGATCTAGTGACTAGTCTGAGCAGCCGCCACCCCCCCCCCCGACACAGGAGGATAAAATGTAAACAGAAACAAAAGCAGCACATTTCAGCTATGGGTGTGTTGAGCCCTTTGTCATGTCCTTCCTAAAAATTTACATTTCCACATACTGTGTAAACTTTTGTACTTAATTAAGTTCTCAAGAAGGCCGTCACTGAAATCAACATTGGCTCAATGGTTCGTAACGTAATTTCTTGATTTTCTAATAAACCTAATTGATGGTGATGATAATGAACATTTTCCAATGTGGTACTATTAAACCAGCAGATATTTAAGGTACTATCTTGCTGTTTTAATATGGGTTTAGAGTCAAAAAGTAAAACTAGTTTTCTTTTTATTTGAGTGATTTTCCAGTTTTGTACAAAACATTAACATTTGGTGGCATCTGCAGCACTGAAACCTCAAATATTCAAAAAGAAATCAATTCCAGAGCATTCCAGTCTTTGTTACTAATGCTCGGCATCTACAGTATTCTTGCAGCTTTTCCAGGTCTGAAGTCATAATCCTCAGCTGTGCCATTGCAACCTGTTGCCATGGGAAAGATGCTGATGCCCAAGTAGATTACTGTGACTTCAAAGCAAGAAAAGCGACTGGAACCAATAATGTTTCAAGGCCGAAGAGCCTCTTTTATTGCAAAATGTCTTCTGTAATAAAACATTGAATCTCCAGAAATTCTAATTTTGAAGGGAATTTTGTGTAATAGATCTGCTGATGCCAACAGTGAATGTTTTGCTTACGATCAGAAAATCATTTTAAATAGCTGGATATTTTTAATCTTCCAAGTCTGACAGACACTTGGAAAAGGTGGCTGCCTGGCTTTAAAACTTGTTTTCTACTTGATTTGTTGCTGATTTTAAGGTTTTATGTATGTGGTTTTGTATTTAATATGCTTGTAAGTGCCCAGGATACCCTCTTTCCAAAGGGCATCAAGTAAATATATGTATACCATCTACGGAATAATAAAAAACTGTAATTTTTAGCTGTGATATCACAGCTGGTAAAATAACATGATTATTTTCTCAGCTGTAATGTCATTCTGATTAGTGATGTGCAGAACCACATTTGTGAGAAACAAGTCACCCCAAACTTGTCTGGCTCAGTTGGAACAGTGTTAGAACTGAACTTTAAGGTAATATAGTAAGGTTTAAAAATGAATCAATGTGGGCCAGCTCAGTGGTGCTGAGTGGTGAGGTGCCAAAAGCCACAACTTGCACCATACTGGTGACCTGTGTTCAGATGTGGACTCGGGTCATTGGGGGTGCCCATGGCAGGAGCAGATAGAGCTTCTGGAGGAGTGCTCTTCTTTCCAGGAGAAGGAGGGTTACAGTGCCTGCATTTGCCTGGCTGCTAGCATCAGCTAGGGTTGAGACAGCCTGAACTGTTCAGACACAGGGAGTGGCAACTGATGACATCCCATGTAGGGAAGTGTGCATGGGAGCATCAGAGAGGCATTGCACGCACACTTGATGGCACCAGAAAATGGAAAGCATTGCAGACTCCTGAGTGGCTGCAGACATCAGGCCAACTGGTAGTGCTGTACCCAATGAACACCAAGGCCATGCTGCTTCAGACGAAGGTAAGCCCTGGAGGAAAACTGGGGTGATGCGGCTGTGGTGGCTGACATCTGCTTGGCTGCTTGAGGCCAGGGAGAAATAGCACTAACTGCAAAAAAAAAAAAAAGGAGTTGATACTTCGTTATAGTGGGGATAACAAATAAGTGGGATAGGCACAAAGCTTCCCCAGGTAAAGTAGGTAGAACAGGGAAGTCAGGATTAAAATGTAACCCTCTTGTTCCCAGGGGTTACTAGAATCACAGTTAGAACCAGTGGCAGGCAGGGAAAGGCAGCTAGTGAAATGCCAGTTAAATGGATTTCGCACTGTCAAGCTCTAGTGTCAGTCTCAGCTGAGCTAGAGGGTGATGTAATCTTAGAACTCTCACAGCGGCATAAGCCACACTTGTAGTTAGCAGCTGAGGGATGTTAGCTTTAAAAAGTTCAGTCAGTCCTGAGTAGGATTTCCTGGAGGAGGCTGCAACTTGCTGTGCAGCTCCTCAGACAGCTCTGACAGACAGCTACCACTGTGTTTTGGGTAGTTTGTTCTCACCCTAGAAGAAGAACAAAGGCGACAGTGATTGAAGTGGAGGATACCTTGCCAAGTGTGTTTTCCTTTGCCACACTCCAGGAGGAATAGGGATGATCTTCAGGATTCAGGGGCAATGCCCTGGTGCAGTCTGGACTCTGTTGAAGCTGCCTGTGACAACTTTAGAATTGTGAGTACTTTTGTGCCACCCCAGGAGGGGCACCTGCAAACCATAGGTGGATTTTCTCTGACAAAGGGACCTTGTCACCTAGACTGTGTCTGTTTTTAAAAGTGTCTGCCTACAATGGAGGCTAGAGAGAGAGAGAGAGAGAGAGCGAGAGAGAGAGACTGTCCAAGTACAGAAATTTTAGTCCATGCAATATGTTCAGTGTGAAAAACATTTCAAGATAGCATCTTCAAGTTTTCTGTGAGGGTGTTATTAACCAGATGTATGGCCGAATATAAACTTGGAAGTAAAAGGTGAGAGGTCCCCCATCTGAAGTAACCAGTTTACCTCTCCGGGTTCAGTTTGGGCACCAGTTCAATCTTCAGTCAGTGCATTTGGCCAGTGCCTGTGGAAATAGTTACCCAGATATGGGTTGGATTTTTTGTGAGTCTGTATTTGGTGGTCATGTGTGCCACCAGTATTCCTCATGAAACATGGGAAAAGTGTCCTAGTACTGGCCGTGTGTGCCTAGTCAAGAGGAAATGTACTAGTAACAGGCCATGTGTGCCTAGTCGAGAGGAAATGTACCAGTAACTGGCCACTTGTGCCAATCTCCATTTAAGAACCTGAGAGTTCATTGTGAGTGTTCAGTATGCCTATGTTAAATGGGGAGTTCAGGAATGTCTGCACCTCAGTAATCTGCATTACCAGTATGCGTAACCCTGTGGGAGTCCATCTTCGCTTTGTGATTATTTTCTGTGTATGTGAATAAAAGCCACACTCTAGAATCCTAACCTGGTTTGGAAAGTACTGTTATTGCTTCCACTGTGTCTGGATTTACTTGGGTGCCCCTGTCCAGAAGTACAAACCTAGCACAATTATGAGCAAACATTTTCTCCCAGGGACCTGGGTTGCTGGCCATGGTAAATGGTCCAACCAGGTACGTGCCAGGTAGTTGCCACACTTGGGTTACCTGTCTGTAATAGCAGGCTCAGAAAGATGTGTAAATAAAATGTTCTGTAAATCCCCACTCCTCTGTTTTTCCCCAAGATGCTATGCGTTGAGAGGAGCAGCCCTGCTAGTTAAACAAGAGGGGCCAGTGGGGAGGTTACAAAAATGGGGTCTCCTCTGATGATATGTTTGAATTTGGGAGAAAACAAGAGATGTTTGCTCAGGTTGTGGCTAGCGTTTTGTCTGTCTGGTAGTTGATAGTCCAAAATCAGAAGCTTTGTGCATAAGGGGTTTGTCCAGAGTAGTGCCATCCAGATGTGCCGCTGTGTGACTGCTGTTCATGTGCTGCTGTGATTGTGCCAACATTTACCAAGGAGCTATAAAGCCAGATTGTGTGTGCCCCTTGTCCTGTATCAAAAAGAATGTTTGCCAGCTTTAATTTTCAAGTTGTGACAGGAAAACATATTGTGAACTGTGGAAACAAAGAGACTATTGTGCTCTGAAAGTTTCAAATGATTGCTGTGTGAACTGGGGGAGTCGCTAGAGAAATAGCCATGAAAAGTGGTTCAAAATGGTGCTCCTGCCATGAAGTTACAGTTGAAAGAAAAACGTTGTTTTGCAGTTCATATTTTGCTTGCTCAACAATCGCTATGAAGGAGAAGAGCACGAGAAGACAGAGAGGCTCATTTGCATGGCATCAAGTGATTGGTGAGACTGCAATCAGTCCAGCCCCCTAGCCAGCTTCAGAGTGCTGCCCAGTGTTCGAGAGGGAGAAAGCGAGTGGTGTGCCAGATGGTAGCAGGAGAATCATTGTTGTGACTGTAAACATTCAATTTCTGTAAAGACAGACTGTTTTCTGTGCTAAATTGGGCTCAACCTCTAATCCAATCAACTGGGGAGAAAATGTGGTGCTTGTAGAGACAATCAGTGGTATCGCCAGCCACCTTTGACACAAAGGCCTTCCAGGATCAGGTTTAGGCCCAGATTTTCCATCAAAAAGCCAGCTACTAATTCAGTGAGTACCATTCAGCAAAACTGAGCTCAAACTGTGTTGTGATTTTCAAAAAGCCAGCTGGATCTGTGTGTAAAGAGTGTGATTGTTTTTGCAAAGAAGGACTATGTAAAGTAATCAAAACCCAAGCAAGATTTCTGAGCAATAGACTATGAGCATGTATGGTGGATTCAGCAAAAGAGTAATTTTCTGAGCAACTCAACAGGCTGTAAGTTGTATGAGAGGTTGCAACAAGCAGGCAATCATGTTCAAGAAATACTGTGGCTTTAGTGAATTTAAGCAAGTAAAACTGATTGAAAGCTAATGGTAAATATAGATGTGTTGAGGAAGAAAAGCAGTGCAGTCAGTACAGTTTGAGCAAAATTTATCAGTACGCAGTAAATCACATGTGCAGTGGCTTGAGTCAGATGCAGGTTGGATGCGTCAGGAGTGCTGCCGCCGCCATTACAGGGTGGGGCAATAATGTAAACACAGCAGCAGGGAGCCATTTTGTGAGACTGTTCCAAGTAAAGTGAACTCAGTAATAACAGTGAACTTTTGTGTGTTTATCTACAGTCATGGCTTTAGGATCATCCCGCTACCCAGATAATGCCTGGACTATGATAGCAGAAGAGGTTACCAAACTTAAAGAAATAGAGCAATGTTTCTACAGTGGAAGTTTGCCTCCTCATGTTGCGATTCCTGGATACCTTGTGAGAGTATGCATAATGTGCCTCAAGACTGGAATGAACATATTCATGATTTCTCACTGTTCAGGGTGCTTTGAGAAGCAAGGTCTGTCCAGAGCACCTAAAATTCATTTGGCTCCCGCTTGGACAAAGCTACAAGATCCTGCAAGTAGCAGCACACAGCACCAGGTTGAACCTGTTGGGGGAGACCCAGCAGAGTGTGGCACAAAGAAGAAGAAGAAGAATCAGCATTTATATAGCACTTTTCATACACAGTATCCCAAAGTGCTTTACAAGCAATGCTAGACTGGTAGTGAAGTGGCTGAATGTGTAGTGGCGGCCATATCACACATCATCACCCACACACAGCCTGGATAATTGCATGAACCAGTTTATGGGAAGGGAAATGTTGGCCAGGACACTGGGAATGTTCCCTGCTCTTTGCAAAGAGTGCCCTGGGTTCTTTTACTTCCACCTGGACACCCACCAGGCCAACACCAGGATGGGCAGAAGGAACCTCGGTTTAATGTCTCATCCAAAGGACAGCACACCCCAGCAGTACAGCACCCCCAATACTGCACTCAGATGCCAGCGTTTATTAGGTGCAAGTCCAATCCCGGTGTGGGACAAGAACCCACGACCTTCTGGTCCAGAGGCGGATGTGCTACCAACTGAGCCACGCTGACACCGATAACCGAAATGAAGAGGGATTCCTCGAGATGTCTCCATGCCTGTCTCACAGATGGACAGTGCAGAAGGAGAATCAGTGGATCCATGGAGAGGGTCCTAGTCCTAGCCTCGTGGGAGAGGATGAGGCTCAAGGAACTTTAGAATGGGAGGACTCTACCCCTGCTCCCAGTGAAGAGTGGACAGTCTCAGGAGTGAGGATGACTGCTCACTCTTGGGCCCAGATCCTAAGTGAGGAAGAGGAAGAAGTGTATTTCTCTGTTGAGGGTCCCAGAATGCAGCCTTAAGCTCTTGCCTCGGGGGAACCAGAAGGAGAAGTTGGTGACTCCATAGCCCTGCCCTCAGAAAGGGTCAGGGACAAGTTCTATGTAGCTTTGAGTATGTGTCACTGGCAGAACCAGGACTGGCCACCCCCAAGCCAGGCCGGGGGTCACAGACTGATGATGAGTAGTAGGGAGGAAAGACTGGTTCATAGGAAGGCAAAATAAATCTATGGACTGTCCTTTCCTACCTTTCCTTAGAGAGTCTGAGAGGAGATTGAGAAAAACAGGATAGCCTGGCTAGTGGAAGATGCAACCAAAAATCTGCATCCAGATGCAAATCGTTATGTCAGAAACAAAGTGATAAGAGACAAACTGCAGTTTTGGAAGTTGGGCAGGACACTGTTCATAGACACTATACGATTTTTGGACAATAAAGGAAATGAGACTTTCCATAATGTGAATTATGAGTGCCCAGATGGGGTCACAATTCTTGCACCTGACCCATTGTGGTACTACCCACAATGTTACCATTGTCCTGTGACTATGCCAATGCCTACCTTCAAGGAAGCAGAGCAGTGGAAGCCAGTGTCTCCCATCCAGCCATTGCCGTACCCATGTTGTTCCGCCAGTCTGGTATTCCAGCATCTGAGGTGCCTCCAGTTTCATCAGCCTTGCAGTGTGCCTTTCTAATTTCATTGCCTGGCCTTCCAGATGACATCAGCCAGAGATTACATCAGCCCAAGACGAGATCAACCCAGCAGTTTTCCTGATTCATTCCCTAGTATTTCTGATGACATCAACCCAGCTGTTCCTTTCATATTCCAAGGTTCCATCTCCTAGATTACATCAGCCAGAGATTACATCACCCCAGCAGTTTCCAGATGTCTGTCCTGTTTTCCGGAAGATTTCTTCCCAGCTGTGTCCAAAAAATGCTGCCAGGGAGAGTCTTCGGCTGGAGACCCAGGTGGTCTCCATTTTTTCGTTCTTCAAGGGATTGGCAAGTCCAGACTTTTCTTACCTTATTGACATTGCAATACACATCCTACACCTGGCAGACTACAGACTGTTGAACTGTCCACAAAGACTCTCCACTTTGGATTTACAGTAACTAAAGAACTGTGCTTCCCCGGGCTCTGGCCCAGGACAGACTCTTTCATGGACCCTGCCTTCGGGCACTGTTTGTCACTAGCTGGGTCAATCAGGGCCTTCCATCACCCAAGGGTGTATTGTACATAATGTTGGTTTTGTACTATTCTACTTTATTCCTAAAAAATATCTTTGGGATTCTCCAGTGTTCTGATAGCATGGGTTATTGTTGTTGTACTGTGTGTTTTGCAGGTTTGGTGTGTTTTGTCTTTTCTCTTTCAGGTGAATCCTGGTAAAGAAAGAAGAAAAGACAAGAAAAGGATTGGAGGGACTCACCAGAGTTCCTCTGTGCTTTAAAGTGTTTTTTAAAGTACTGTGTAGTTGTTAACATGTGTTAACCTTTTTTCCTTCCACAGGTGTATTTGTGGAGGAGTGTGGGAGTGTAATGCTTGTGTATAGTGTTAGCTCTGTGTTTGGTTTGCAGGTGTCCTGGGTTGCGGGGAGGTTCCCCTGTGTTGGGTAGGTTTGTTTTGGCCAGATAGGTTTTCCCTAGAGGGCTAGGGGGATAGACAGATTGTCGTCCTGATCTGCAGTAGGGGCCACAGTGTTGGTATATTAGGGCTATGCTCTGAACAGTTCTTCCAGGGCCACTGGTTCCCATAATAAGGTCATAGTGTAGGGGCTGATGCATCAGCCATTGGTCACTGGGCCCTTAGTGTTGCCTGCCTGTGCCTGGCACATGGTAGGGGAGAAGATAGTGCTACCTCCCATTAGTCAACACATGGGGTAGGATGGCCTGGTGCTGGGTAAATAATGACTGGGGACAGTCATTTTCCTGGATGAGAATGAATGTAACCCTCTTGTTCCCAGGGGTTGCTAGAATCCCAGTTAGAACAAGTGGCAGACAGAGAAAGGCAGCTAGTGAAATGCCAGTTAAATGGATTTCACACTGTCAAGCTCTAGTGTCAGTCTCAGCTGAGCTAGAGGATGATGTAGTCTTAGAACTCTCACAGTGGTATAAGCCACACTTCTAGCTAGTAGCTGAGGGATGTTAACTTTAGAAAGTTCAGTCAGTCCTGAGTAGGAGTTATGGGAGGAGGCTGCAGCTTGCTGTGCAGCTCCTCAGACAGCTCTGACAGAGCTACCACTGGGTTTTGGGTAGTTTGTTCTCGCCCTACAAAAAGAACATAGAAGACAGTGATTGAAGTGGTGGAGACCTTGCCAAGTGGGTTTTCCTTTGCCCCATCCCAGGAGGGATGGGGGTGATCTTCAGAATTCAGGGTCAATCCCCTGGTCCAGTCTGGACTCTGTTGAAGCTGCAGTGACAACTTCAGAACTATGAGTAATTTTGTGTCAGCCCAAGAGGGGCACCAGCAAACCTTAGGTGAATTTTGTCTGACAAAGGGACCCTGTCACCTAGACTTTAGCTGTTTTTAAAAGTGTTTGCCTATGATGGAGTCTAGAGAAAGAGACTGTCCAAATACAGAACTTTTAGTCCATGTAGTATGTTAAGTGTGAAAAACATTTCAAGATAGCATCTTCAAGTTTTCTGTGAAAGTGTTATTAACCAGATGTATGGCAGAGTATAAACTTGGAAGCAAAAGTTGGGAGACCCCTCATCTGGAGTAACCAGGTTACCTCTCTGAGTTCAGTTTGGGCACCAGTTTAATTTTCAGTCAATGCATTTGGCCAGTGCCTGATGGAAATAGTTACCCAGACATGGGTTGGATTTTTTGTAAGCCTGCATGTGCTCTTTGGTGGTCATGTGTGCCAACAGTATTCCTCATGAAATATGGGAAAAGTGTCCTAGTACTGGCCTTGTGTGCCTAGTCAAGAAGAAAGGTACCAGTAACTGGCCACTTGTGCCAGTCTCCATTTCAGAACCTGAGAGTTCGCTGTGAGTGTTCAGTATGCCTATGTTAAATGGGAAGTTCAGGAATGTCTGCACCTCAGTAATCTGCATTACCAGTATGAGTAACCCTGTGGGGGTCCATCTTCGCTTTGTGATTATTCTCTGTGTATGTGAATAAAAGCCACACTCTAGAATCCCAGCCTGGTTTGGACAGTACTGTCATTGTTTCCACTGTGTCTGGATTTACTTGAGTGCCCTGTCCAGAAGAATAAACCTAGCACAATTATGAGCAAACTTTTTCTCCCAGGGAGCTGGGTTGCTGGCCATGGTAAATGGTCCCACCAGGTGTGTGCCAGGTAGTTGCTACACTTGGGTTGCCTGTCTGTAATAGCAGGCTCAGAAAAATGTGTAAATAAAATGTTCTGTAAACCCCCACCCCTTTCTTTTGCCACTAGAAGCTATGCGGTGAGAGGAGCAGCCCTGCCGGTTAAACAAGGAGGGCCAGTGGGGGGTGGTTACGAAAGTGTATAAGGTAAGAGTAGCTATAAAAAGGAACAGGTAAGAGGGGTTAAATAAAGTGGAAAGCAGGAGACACCCTATCTATGGTATGTTATAGAAGAGTTTTGAGGAAGAAGAGGAGCAAGGTAGTAAAAACACGGGGGATAGTAGGTAGAAACACAGAGGGTAGTAGGTAGAAGGATAAACCAAACTTGCATAGTCACCCAGCAAAGAAGGTAAGGAACATGGGAGTACTGCACTGCAATGGTTGGGATACAGCAGTCTTTAGGGAAACATTCTGGAGACTGAGGTGCTGCCTAATATGTACTCATCTCTTTGGGTTGCAGACACTGGTTGTTTGATTCTGGGCCAAATTGGCGAGGATACAACAGACATTCTGAATCACCCAGGGGCCACCATGTCCATTGTAACTCTCCTCCAGGGGATGCCTAGACAGTGGCTGAATGGATGAATCACAGTGGGCTCTGGGATAGTGAGGGCATGGGGTAGGGTGCATACTCCTCCACCTATACCACTGCATACCACCTTCACCTTACTGGCGGAAAGGGGTAACAAAGAGGAAGTACCTTCACACTGGAAAGGGAGGTGGTGAAAGTTCTCAAAAGTGGAGAACCAAAGGAAAGATGAAGAATGCCCCTGGCAAAAAGGAAGCAGTTGCTAGAGGAGGACTCATTTGTTAAGGGGATTTTATTTTTTTTTAATTTAGAAGCTGTAATTATACTGAATAGGTTCCATTAGAATCAAGTCTCATTTACAGAATGTTGCAAATAAAATTTGAGCAACTACAATAAACAATAAATAAACATCAACAACAAACACAAATCAATTAATAAAACAGTTGCAAATGAATTGCTTCTGTAGCAACAATTTTTTTAAGCCATTCTTAAAAAAGGCAAGGGTAGAAACATTTCTTAACTGGGAGGACAGATTGTTCCAAGAAAAAGGGGACCCATAGGAAAATAATTATTTGCTAAAATATGTGCAAAGTTTAGGTAACGAGAAACCACGCTATGGAACATCTCTAAACCTATATCTGTGATTGGGATTTTTAGTCCTTTGGATAGACAATTAGGAATCTGATTATTTATCGATTTACAAATGAGAGATAACAAATGACTATTGTGCCTGAAGGAGAGAGATAACCAATTTAACTGATGTAGTGAAGAGCAATAGTGCATATCCCACTTTGATTTTAATATAAAATGAAGTAACTGAAAATAAACAGAATTTAGATGGAGGAGATGCAAATTAAAGGCATGGCGACAGATGGTATGCCCATAGTCAAGAATGTGGAGAATTGCTTGCCCAACAATATGTTCATGGTCTATGGTTGATAAGCATTGACTGGTATGCTTTAGGCATCTCAGGCATTGATGACCATTGGAAATAGTTTTATCAATGTGTGGCTTGAAGGTCAAAGAAGAGCTGAAAATTAAACTAAGATACTTAAATTCATGGAAAAATTTCAAAGGCTGATTTTTTTTACAGGACTGAAAAGGAAGAACCCACTGAAGACAATAAATTCTGAGACCAAGACAGCACTACTCGAAACTAGAGTGTGTGTGGTGGGGAGATTGGGAGGTGAGGTGCTTAGGGGGTGCCTCAGCTATAAGAGTTGGAGAGCAGATCCTGTGATCACTAGAGCAACTGCAGCTGTGAGGGAGCTGGATATCATTATTCATATTGGGACAAATTATGTAATACATGAGAAGGTAATAGTAGTGTAGGGAAATTTCAGGAAGTTGGGGAGGGTCTCAAGCAAGTAGCATGCACAATATTATTTTCCAAGGTGCTACCAGTGAATAGACTAAGATAGGCAAGGAAACTCCACGCCAGGGCTTATATTGAAAGGTTGAAGGCATGGTGCAAGAGGGAAGTTTTTTTGGATATATCAGGGACAGCGGACCAACCTGCAAGGATATTTGCCTATATGGGAGGGATGGCTTGTATCTTTCTAGGAAGGGGTCTGCAGTCCTTGCTTTCAAGTTTATTTTTAAATGCTACATAGATGAGCATTTAAATTAGACAGGGGGTAGGTGGTGAAATCAAGGGAGGCAAACACCGCCTCTCCCAAGATTGTAAAGCAGATGATAACATGTTAGGGGGAGAGAAATGTTAGGGAGGGAAGGCCATAGTGGAGGAAGCTTCCCTAGAGCAGAAGCACAGAATGAAAGGGACAGGGACAAGAAGGAATAAAATGGGAATTTAACACAAGTTGGGGAGGTCACAGGATTAATGGGGTACAGATATGGTGAACCTAAGAAGGGGAGGGGTGAGTTAAGGGTTAAGCTAGGAAAAAACACTGGCAAGAGTGAGAGGGAGAAGCAGGGTAGTAGATGGGGGGGATTTAGAAAGTGATGTGCATTATTGCAATGAGCCTTGGTAGCAATATTCCAGACCTGGAAGTCATCAATCTATAATAGAGTTGTGGTTTGCTGAGCACAACAGGGAAATGAATATATTAGGATACACTCTGTTCAGGAGAGACAGAGTAGGGAGGAAAGGAGGAGGGTTTATTACATGTGAGAGGGTTATCAAGGCCACACAGGTACAGGGCCACAGAGAGGAAAATGAGGACTTGAAGTTACTATGGGTCAATCTGGAGACATACTCTGGGTACACTATCCACACTGGAGTAATATACAGATCTCCAGCAAAGGCCCAGGAGGTAGATAAGGCACTTGGGGAAGTCATAAACAGAATGGCAAGTAAGGGGAAGGTGCTTCTAGTTAGTGACCTCAGCCTGGCAGATGCAGAGTGTCGCCTTCCAACTGCAGTTTTGGCAAGGAGCAGGGCTATTCTTGACTCCATTCAAGGGGGTTTTCTTGAGCAGTTAGTCAAAGATAAGATAGATGTACAAGATCCAGCACTCAACTTGCAGCTTGCAAATATCACTGGAGGTCAGCTTCATCTGCACAACAGTATTTACTCAGTATCAAAAAGATCAAATAGTGAACAGCAATTAACATAGCACAAAGCAGGACTCAGAAGGGAGAACCCACTGACACCCAATGTTTTTTGCACCAACATCAGAGGGGCTTTATCAAGGTGGCTAGCTCTCCCATGTGAACTCATTTTATGGCCCTATGTCTTAAAGGGACAAATTTACTCAAAACACATGCTGCTGTGAAATAATATTACAAAGTGAAAATTAAAAACAGAATGAAAATTGCACACAGATTATCTGCTACCAAAAACAGCAAATGGCCTGGCTAAAAATGTCTCATAGCATTCACTTTTTAATGGCTCTGCATTCAAATGTTTCACTAGCCAAAACTGCATCCCACTAGCAATCTAAAAAAGTCCAACAATGCAATATACTTTGAATGCATAAACTATGTAAAGGATGACCAACTGCAAATGCTTGTTTTATAGATGGCCAACTGTTAAATTCCATGGACATCAAAAAAATTTAAACCTTGCATTTTCAGATGTTTAAATATTTTATGAAATAACTATGGCAACAACCTAGCACAATCATGATAAATAAGCATGTAATAGACAAACCACCCAAATAAATATACTCAAATTAATTTCTCTGGCACTTAAAAATTTGAACCATTTCACTTCAATTTGCTTCACAGAAGTTACACTAATTTCACAAGTTCCACCTGATCATTAATGCCTGGCCAGGAGCATGCACCCAGCTGGCAAATACAGAATGCTTCTCTTATGGCTAGAGCCTTCTCTGTATCATTCATTCTCTCTCTCTCTCTCTCTCTCTCTCTCTCCCTCCCTCCCCCTCTCTGTCTCTCTCTCTCTCACATGCCCAGCCCAGACAAACATTGGATCTTGTTTATACCCTACCCCTGCTGCCCATTAATGTATTGAGTGAAGGCATATTTTTCATTTTTCTGCACAATTGCTCTCATATGTTCCCCCAAAACAATTTCAACCTCCTTTTGGTTTGCCACACATAAACGTCCCCACAAGAACATGTCATGAAATAAACAACATTAGTGGTATCACATTTAAGCAGACTCTTTATCCGATAGATGGTTCCATCCCTCAGGCTCAAAAAAAGTGGTGGTATTTGGAACAACATTACAATACTTATGATGGTTACATGATTTGCTACCAGGCTGTTGTGTGTGGGGGGACCATGTGCTTTTCTTTGGCATTGGTTATAGGCAGTGGACTAGCGAATCCTTAAGATTCCTATCTCTGTGATACATTATTGTAGCAGAAAAATTATTACATTCCTCAGCCTTGTCTCAGCTCTCAACATATCCCACCTTTTATATATCATGTCATGAATTACCCTAGCATCTGTTGAATATGTAGTCGCAAAGCTGATTTTGCTATCACTTTCTCCCTCCCACTCTAGGCACCAAAAAGGACTATCTTGACATATTGTCCATATCCCTCCTAGTCTTACTAATAACACTACATCTGTAGCCACATTAACTGAATCGAAATTCTAGATCATTAGCTATTTTTGCATACTCAGATTCATCTGTTCAGTTCCTTTTCATAAGCATTAGTTGGCCTTTAGGGATGCTGGTTATGGTGTGGTAGAGGTGACAGCTATCAGCCATGAGCAGAGTATTTATAGCTGTAACTTTATGACAGACAGTGGCAGTCATGCTCCCATCTTCAGTTTCTTTATCCACAGGTAGAGGAAAGTGATCCTTTCTGAACTCAAACTTACAGTGAATTTGAAACCTGGACTCTGTGAACCCAGGGGTGAGGCTGGGGAAGGGGAAGACAGAAGCATAATATTTACAATGCAACAGATTACATTTAAATAGACAGAATTAAGTAAGAACATCACAGAAGCTGGAGCAATTGTGAGGAATTAAGTGGAAAAATAATTTTAATTTATTTTTATTTATTTATTGAATTCTCGGATTACAATAACTATGAGTCAGGGACTCTTTTACACAGATTCCTTGTCAACTTCAATATGAAACAATATACAATACAAAATAAAATACAATTGAGTACAGATCATATTGTAACAAGTATCTGTGTTATGGTTGTAGGGTTATACAGGTACGAATAACAAAGAAGGAATAAAGCACATTGAAATCACAAATGCATAGGTATGAGCAACTAGCTGAACAGGCAAGGGCGAGCAGCCATGCATGGCTTTGTCAGTTAGTATGATCAGCCAGTAGTTGGCTTTGTGGAGGAGAGGGCATACCATAGGCTATTAGGAGGGTGGTGGGGCACAGGAAAGTGAGGATGGGTAGGTAGGACAGAAATGAGCAGTCAGGCTATGGAACGGAGAGGGGTGGTGATAGGATTGGTAAGGGGGGAAGGGAGGTACAGATAGGCTAGCTGGAGGGCTAGGCAGGCAGTCACAGTGGCTGCATTCAACCAGGTGTTGCCTAAGGACCAGGTGTGGGTAAATTCAGGATGTCTGTTGGGCGACCATTTAGCCAACAGGAAGCCCAGTAGCTAAAGAATCATTGGGCTTGCGTGGTCTGACAGAAAGGGACATGAAAAGCATGTCTAGATACACTCCTAGTGCTTTGTGAGCAGGGATCACATGCGAGGAGGTGCAGAGAATTAGGAGGGATTAGGTCTGAGCATATTTTCCTTGCGTATAAGCAGGTGTGATACTTCATCCTGTCACTGAGGTTCAGATATTTGTCCTGGAGTACAGGTCATACATATGTGTGCAGCTGTCGGCATCCGAAACCAGGCGATAAGATTTGTTTAGGGCAATGCTAACACTTTTTAGGGTTGTGTCAGCTGGAGCACTGTAGATAATTAGACCATAGTCAACAGTCAAGAGAATGGAACTGGTAACTGCAGTTAGGAGTGCATCTTAGGTCATGTTGTTGCATGGATGGGTGAGTAGGAAACAGTAAAAAGGGTACTGTGCCTGTTGGGGAGGGTAATGGTGTTACTGGGAAAGCAGAAACAGAGTGTGTGTGAAAACAGATGCTAACCTTGACAGCTCGATCTCCTACGCCCTCCACATAGACATCACAGCTAAAGCAATCAACAAATGCTTAGGGCTACTTTATTGCCATAGGCAGAGCCTGACCCCTGAAGTCCTCAGCATAGTGGTCCACAGTTCTATGGGTACCCTAGTGGACTACGGACTGCCGATATATGGCTCTGCCACAGATACTGCCCTCTGACATATAAAAAATGCCCTTGACAATGCCTGCAGGCTCACCTTAGGGGCACACCGACTAACCCACACCTGCAATCTCTATGCAAAGGCTCACTAACTAATGCTCTTTGGTCGCTTAAAATATCCTTGGTCAGCTCCTGACTGGGATCCAACAACTCCTAGTTCCCAGCACTAATCCCAGGCCAATTCAAAATTCAGAACTGCATTCCTTCTTGACTCCAAAATGTTGGACATCTCAAGGACAAAGGTCCTTTGCCTATTGGGCACCTTTGTGGTTCAACTCCCTCAATGAGAACATTACTAGCCTGCCCACTCTGAGGACCTTCAAAAAGAACCTAAAGAACATTTAATACAGGAATCTCAATGTGTTTGTCATCGCTAGCACCTAGCAAAGGCATCGCCTATGATCTGCCCTTCTGCCAAACAGATCTCTCTCTCTCAGACAACCTGCACTTGGGGCTTAACCCCCCACACCATCTCTCCAGCACTTCTATGCGCTAACCCCCTTGTGTTGCTGACAACTAATAGGCTCCCTGTTGGGCACAGTTATTTAGTCTGTTCCTGTATGTATCTGACTGTGTTTACTTATTCCAGTTTTAGTTTTCACTTTATTTTTTTGCATTCCTTTGTTTAAAGACCAAATGTACCTAAATGTTCTCATTCTAATCCTATTGCCTTGTTTGTCTCAATCCTCTGTATAATCACCTACTTGTTCTAAATGTACTAACGAGGAACCTATGTAAAGAGCTCTGAGCTCAATTGGTTAATCCGAGATCATAAATAAATAAATAAACCAATCTTGGATTAGGGAGTCAAAAGCAGGAAGCAGGTTGAATAAGAGAGGAAGGAAGATCAGGAGGATTATGGCAGGTACTGGGAGGAGAAGAAAAATGCTTTAACAGGCAACTAAAGGCAGGGAGTGAGGGAGGGAGATGGAGGGAAGAGGAGGGCAGGTTCCAGGTGGAAGGGTGGTGACAGGAGAAAGCAGCCTGCTAAGCAAGAAATATTTCTGAAATTCTAGTAACTCTGTAGTTGTTCACTACCACACCATAACACAGTCTCCTGTGTAACATCACCAAAGATCAATCTTTTCATCAAAGGGATTTGAATCCACATAGGTAGTATTCACCTTCCAGTAGCTCACTGCCAAACTGGCATGACTGTGAGTGAATCTCACCCCCATTTCCATACCACTCTGCTCAGGTAAATTCCCCCAACCCACCCCCAGAATTGAAAGCACTACCCTCTAATACAGTGTCTGCCATATCAACAAGAAATTATGTGGGGGCAGATCCCCCTGATTAACCCATCTCAACAAAAAATGGCCCAAGGCACTCTCTAAGACAATGAACTGGTCTCCTCAACATGGATCTCTTGCAACAAATTTAAGTACATCCCTTGTGTCCTGCAGAAAGGACAGTAGCTTTATGAGAATCAGTTTGATGTGTCAATCAATATATGGGGACAGTGACTAGAGATGCAGCGAATTTAAAATCCGCCAGTGAAGTGAACCCAAAGTGGCCACTTTGCGTTGCCACTTCGCTACACGGAGTGCCCCATAGGAAAGGCTCACTTCGACTTGTTATTATTACTTTGCATTGTCATTCTGCCTTAAACGTGAAGTAAGGTGGAGTAACAACAATATTAGCAGCATCCCACCCACACAGTCACCAGAATGAACGTGCATCCCCAAAGTGTTACTCTCTTGTGTCCAGAAAACTACCCAGTGCCGATGAAGTGAAATGAGAGTGTAACAAGAAATGCAAAGTCTCCCAGAATTAATGGTGCACTCAGTCATGCACGCAGTGGTCAGGTCACACACAGAGTCACCAGAATTAATGTGCATCCCAAAAATGCTACTGTCTTGTGTCCAGAAAATTCCCCAGTGCTGACGAAGTGAAATGAGAGTGTAACAAGAAATGCAGTCTCCCAGAATTAATGGTGCCATGCAAATGCACAGACAGATTAAGATTGCACTGCACACACAAGGGATGCATACAAAAAGGCATGACAATACCTAATCAGTGCTCACAAGTCACAAATCCAAATCTGGAAAGGAATACATTTTGCCAGTTGGGGGATTAATGCACAGCAATAACAATCCACTACCAGTAAAGATACCACAAAGCAGTATAAAAAATTCTTGCAGGTGAGGTGGATAGCAGGTTCACACTGCTGCAATTACTCTGTAACACAATAAAAGGTGTCTGATTTAATGGCACGCATCGCACACACACTCACATGCACACTCAAGTTATGTGTAGCAAATTGAAAACCTTTAGTAATATAACCAAATGTTTTAAATAGGCAAATTGTACACTGTTGCACTACAACAACCAGCAAAAACATTTCAAGAATTACTGAAAATATTACTGAGTGTACATTAACACAGTTATACAAGAAAAATATAACCAAAACAGAAAGACTGCCTTTTTTCTCCCAGTTAATCTACCTACACCACAAATATGCCCTGCTCCCCAAAGCACACTTCACATTACACAGACTGACTGTTCTAAATTAACATTCAAAATCCACACACAACAATAAACACACAATGATATGAGCAATGAAGGGTTTCCTACAATCAATGTTCTAAATTTTGAGCAAAAAATATTACTCAAAAAGGTATTTTAAATACCTTTTAGAGGTTTTGAATCGCAGAGCGCTGAGAGCAAACTGTCTCCAGCTACCACTGCACACACACTACCCAGGCCAGAACTGAGGCTGTGCCAAACAATCCAGAGCCCATGTGTCCTGAAATCCCATGAATAACTGGAGCTCAATTAGTGGGCGAAGTGAGGCAAATTACATTGATTTCAATGTACTTCACCTTACAATCTGTGGAGAAGTAGTTTGGGGAAAGCGGAATAATGCAAAGTCATTGGTTTCAGTGGACTTTGCGTTCCTCATTATGAAGCAAAGTACTCCGCTTCACATTGTGGAGTTCTCCGCAGATTCTGCGTTACTTAGTGAATCACTTCACGGAGCAAATTGGAGCCACTTTGCCCACCACTACTTACAGTACTGTAACTCACATGCTGTATGGGAAGGAACGTGAATGCCTATGGCTGCACTTGCCCAATAAGCTGTAGCACAAAACTCCCTGACATAAAAATGCTTATTAATGAGTACAATGGTGGAGTGGTGAAGCCTGGAGAGATACTACAAAACATGCTTACAAAATATCCAAGTAACCAGTAAAAATAATTTATGCTGTGATTCGTGACGTGATCATGAATTGTGATTTGTGACTGCATTTGTGACCGTGATGATGAAGAATGTGATGCGTTGCTACTGGTGTGAGATAACCAATATGGAACTGTATTGGGAACGTGAATGCCTATGGTTGTACTTCCCCGATGAGCTGTAGCACAAACTCGCTGACTTAAAAACACTTATTAATGAGTACAATGGCGAGGTGGTGAAGCCTGAAGAGATACTACAAAACATGCTTACAATACCTCCAAGTAACTAGTAAAAAAATAATGCTGTGATTTGTGACATGATCGTGAACTGTGATTTGTGACTGCATTTGTGAACGTGATGATGAAGAACGTGATTTGTATCATGAGTGACTCCTGATGATGGTCCTGACTTAAAAACGCATATTAATGAGTACAATGTTCATGCAGAATTATGCACCACACCTGTCCAGTACTCTGAAGGGAAGTCAAAGAAACAACTGTGACTTAAGTTACAGATGGAGATTGGACCCTAAAGAGATGCAAATGCACAGACAGATTAAGATTGCACTGCACACTGAAGACATGCAGGCGCAAAGGCTCAACATCTAATCAGTGCTCACTATCAGAAATTCAAATCTGGAAAAGAATACCTTTGCCGGTTGGGGCGGGCTGCATGGGGGGCAGTGTACTGCACTGCTGCAGTAACAGTCACTAGTACTAGTACTAGTAAAGATACCACAAAGAAGTACAAAAATCACACAGCTGCAGTGGATAGCAGGTTCACATTGCTGAAATTATTATGTGGCACAATAAAAGGTATCTGATTTGATGGCATGCGTCACACACATACTCACACACACACTAAGTAATATGTAGCAAATTGAAAACTTCAGTAATATACTGTAACCTCATATTTTAAACAAACTAAAATTATGCACTGCTGCACCACAACAATCAGCAAAAAAATGGCAAGAATTATTGAAAATATTACTGTGTGTACATTAACACAGTTATACAAGAAAAATATCACCAAAACAGAAAGCACTGTCTTTTTCTCCAAGTTAATCTACCAACACCACAGATACACCCCTCCCCCAAAACACACTTCCACTGTCTCTCAGTACATAGACTGAATGTTGTACATTGACATTCAAAATCCACACACAAACAATAAATGCTCGATGATATGAGCACCGGAGGGTTTCCTATAGTCGATGAACTAAAGTTTCAGCAAAAGAAATGACATAAAAAGGCTTTTTTAACCGCTTTTAGAAGGTTTGTATCGCAGGGACCTCTCAGGGCAGATTGTCTCCTACAGCTTCCTATACACACTACCACAAACTGAGGCTGTGCAGAACAATCTAGAGCCCATGTGACCTGAAATCCCATGAATCACTGAAAATTTTGCCTTTGGAGCTTAAAAACAAGGTGAAGTGAGGCGAAGTACATTGTTTTCAATGTACTTCGCATTAAGAATTGGTGGAGTAGCGGTTTGGGAAGGCGGTGTAATGTGAAGTCATTGTTTTTAATGGACTTCACGTTACCCACTATAATGCAAAGTACTCCACCTCATGTTGCGGAGCACTCCGCGAATTCGCCTTCACTCCGAGAATTGGGGCCACTTTGCCCATCTCTAACTCAGACTCAGTCAGTAAGCCCAGACTCAAAATGATTGGTCTTCTCGTGGGTCCACAAAAGACTTGTCAGCCTTAGAGAGAACATAAATTACTGGGTGCAGGGAGTGTTTTACACAAAGAAAATCCCTAACTTTTTCATCAGTCCACATTTTTTCATAAGCATTCTCAACAAATCCATCCACTTGTCTTTTCAACTCCACAGTAGGGTCATAATTAATCTTTTTATAAACACTTCTGTCTGCGAGCTGCTGTCCCAGCATTCAAATTATTATT
This sequence comes from Neoceratodus forsteri, assembly GCA_016271365.2. Taxonomy (NCBI): domain Eukaryota; kingdom Metazoa; phylum Chordata; order Ceratodontiformes; family Ceratodontidae; genus Neoceratodus; species Neoceratodus forsteri. The sequence continues at coordinate 469,501,146 of CM028129.1, forward strand.
ATAATGCTGTGTATTATTTATTTTTATTTTTTTTATACTGGAAGATATGTGAGCAATACTACCCTTTTTCACAATCACCCATTGTAACAGCAAGAACGGGGGGGGGGACTAAGAAAATGAGTAGCAACAAAAACCTAGATTATACAGCAATTCAGATAGCATAGAGGGTACAATTATAGGAACAAGAGTACAAAATGTTTTGTACAAAACTGAAGGAATTAAGTTATTAGATTGGAATTTTACAATTATGTACAAAAGGAGTTTTACAATATGTACAATAGGAGTGGGTTATGAGCAGTTGCATTGGGATATGTTGAGCAGAAATTTAGCAAGATTGCTTTTGAATGTAGTGACAGAAATGCTATGTGTGAGTTGAAGTGGGAGAGTGTTGAATAGTCTTGGGCCCCTGTAGGTGAGTGAGTGTTGACCATGTGAGGTGTGAAAGAGAGGGATTGCAAAGAAACAGTTGGTATGGTGTCTGGGGGAATCAGGTTGGAAGGGCAGTGAGAAAAGGGAGGAGGTACTCTCGGGGAGAAAGTTCTTGAAGGCTTTGAAGAGGCATATGCAGGTTATGCTAGTGAACCTATCCTTGAGGGATAGACTGTTCATTGCCCTGTATAAGGTGCAGTGATGTGTTAACCTTGGGAGTCCAAAGACAAATGTGAGGACGCTGTGGTGGGTGGATCTCAGTCTGCCAAAGTGTTTCTAGGTGGGAGGCAGAGAGTATACAAGGGAACCATAGTCTAAGAAGGGAAGGAATAAGGAGTTGGCTAGATGAGTTTTAGTGTCAGGGATGAGGAATTGCCTAACATGGTACAGCATACTGAGTCTTTGGTGCACTTCAGAGATAAGGAGATTAATGTGGTTATCAAAATTGGGGTGGCCATCGAGAAGGATCCCGAAGGGGATCCTGAGGTATTTAAATTTGAGGACCCTTTCAATCTGGTTGCTATCATTGTCAGAGAGGTTGAAATCAAATTTGGCATTTTTCCTGATACCAGAGAAAACCATGGATTTATTTTTTTTTTGGCATTGAGGACAAACCCATGTGTGGAGAATCAAGTGTGGAGTCTACTGAAATCAGATTGGAGTTTGTGTCTAAGGGAGGAAGGATCTTTGTCACAGCAGAAAAAGACTGCATCGTCAGCATAGAGAATAAGTTTGGTGGTTGTGCAGATGTCAGGGAGGGAGTTTACAAAGAGGGTAAAGAATAAAGGGCTGAGAATGGAGCCTCGGGGCACTCCATATTTAATGTGATGGGATTAGGAGAGGTACCCTTCGATTGTGGTTCTATGAGTCCTGAGGAATTTTTGGACCCAGTTTATGACATTGTTTGAGAAGTGCAGTTGAGTGAAGGTTTTGAGGAGGATGCTATGGTCGACAAGGTCAAAAGCCTTGGTGAGGTCTATGAAAATGGAGCCTGCGTAGAGACTGTTTTCAATGGTTTGGTAAATATAATGAGTAAAATTGACTAGTGCAGTTTGGGTGTTGTGGTGTGCCCTGAAATCATGCTGGGAACTTGTAAAGATGCTGTGTTTATTAAGAACATCGGTGTTCAGGTCAAGTATGATTTTCTTGATGATTTTTGAGACAGGTGTGAGGAGTGAGATGGGTCTGTAGTTGCTAATGTAATTTTAGGACCTGATTAGTGGAGTGGTTTGATGATGTTACTTTACCAGGTGCTGGGGAAAGTACTGGATGACAAGGAGTGGTTGAATATGTAGGTGAGGGGAATGGATAAGGGATGAATGGAGAGTTTGAGGAAGCGAAAGTCTAGTCTATAGTATTATTGTTCTTAAAACTGTTGACCCCCTTTATCACACTGATTATCAGAGTGATCAAATGCTGTAATAACCAGGTATGATGTCATATCCAGTTATTATGGCATTTGGAGTTCCTGTGCTTCACTTTCCCTGTCAGAAAACTTGATTTTTGTGCTCATGCCCCTGCACCAATTATTATAAAATGTAGAATATAAGCAACTGTGTGCATATAGAGTTTTTTTACACACCCTTGGTGCGTGATGACCAAATACAACCCTCGAGCTTCACGCGTGAGATTTGTTGGTCATCACAAACCTTGGATGTGTAAAAAAATCTTCATAACACTCAGTCACCTATTCGTTACTCTCTATGTAAGATTGTTCCAAGTCAAATTCAAAGGCCTTGAAAAAAGTCAATACTGTGGAGTTCATTGATGGCATAAAAGTAAAATGTTTATATGATACAGGTTTCTCTGGCAAAGCCTGTGAAAAAGCAGATTGTGATTCAAAGATTTGTAAGTCACTCATTGCTGAAATACTCTCCACTATGTGGTGGGACTGCTTATTTTCTGAGTGGAAAAAAACATCTCCTGTTCAGCAGTCTTATAAACCTGTTTAGGTCCAGCTATGTGTTGAACCTATTTACCTTTGTAGATGGAACAAAGCTTAAACCTCTAAATGGAGTATTTTTTTTCTCTTATGTCAAATTGGCATTGGATAAGTTTATCACACTGTCAGACTGAATGTCTTCAGAGTTTTCACTGTTAGTGATACTGTCCTTTGATATATTGGGTGTATTAGGCATTGAGGTTAATTTTGATTCCTTCTGAACCTGACTTGTTTGTTCCTGTACTCCTGATTGTAGTTGTACCCCTTTCCTCTCTTTCCCCTCTTACCTTTCCTCATCCCCTTTTTTTGTTGCAGGTTTCTGAGGCTGCTCCTGGGTAATGGTGGGTGGGGGGGGGCAAGTCCTCCTCTAAAAAAACACATAGACTAGCTATCAGAGTCTATAGTGCTCCCTTCTAGACCTTGGGCACTTGCATTAGAGTCCTTCTTTAAAAGTATTGATTTTGGATATTTTGCCCAATCAAAGACTCTTTTGTTAGTTTGAATACCACACTTTTCAATAGCATCATCCAAGCATTTTTTATAATGCTAACCATCTGGTGAATTCATAAGCTGTTGAAACTCATAGAAACGTAGAAGCTGTCAGCAGAAAAGGACCTCTTAGCCCACCTAGTCTGCCCTAAAGTTCCTACCTACTGTTCTACTGTAGGCCCTAATTGATCTCTGGCCTTTAACCCCCCCCAGCTCGGTTACTAACGTCCCCCTCTGTCTAGCCCATACGTGTTTGAAACCTGTTACCCTTTCTGTAACCACCACATCTGTTGGGAGGCTGTTCCAGTTGTCCACCACCCTTTCCATGAAGAAATATTTCCTCACAACCCCTCTAAGTCTCCCCCCCCTTCCAGCTTCATATCATACCCCCTCGTCCTTCAGCATCTCTTTCTGTGCAATATGCCACTATCTTGTACCTTATTGATACCCTTGAGGTTTTTTAATGTTTCTATCATGTCTCCCCTTTCTACCTTTTCCTCCAGTGAGTTCATATTTAAGGCTCTATGATGCCGGTTCAAAAACTATGTTGTCGACTGACATCACAGTGACAGATTTATGTCAACTGCAAGTTGCAGTTGACATAAATCTGGCAGAAAACCCCAGTTCTTTTTCCATCAGAGGGCTTTTCCCCCCCAACACTCCATGTGGGGGGCTCTGCCCCCTGCATCCCCCTGAACTTAAGGATTATCAACTCCAAGTTGGAGTTGATTTGGGGAGGGGGTGCAGGACTGGGGGACAGAGTGACAGAGTCTCAGGCGGACCATTACAGTGAACTGTCAATGTTGTCGGCATCGACCTGTTTGCTGCAATGGTGTCACCGTACAGTGGGCATAGCCATATTTAATTCCCTGAATCTTTCTTCGTAGGGCTTCTGATGCATGCCATGCACCACTTTGGTTGCCGTTTTCTGTACTGCCTCCTCCCGGTCTATGTCCTTTCTGAAATGGGGCCTACAGAACTGAACACAGTAATCAAGGTGTGGCCTCATCATTGATCTATATAGGGGTAACACTATTTCCCTTTTTCAGCTGGTGATACCCTCCCTATGCACCCCAGCATGCTGCTTACCTTTCCTAATGCCTTATTACACTGTTTTGCTACCTTTGGGTCATCAGACAGGATGACCACCAGATTCCTTTCTTGTTTTGTTGTTGCTAAAACCTCCCCCCCCCCAAATGATACCTTGCCCTTGGGTTTCTGTGCCCCATATGCATAATTTTTAAATTTTTGGTGTTGAAGCCCAGTTAGCAAACCATTGACCAGTCTTCCAGTTTTTTTAGATCTTCCTCATTTTCCCCCCATGTGTCCCCTCTGTTGCAGATTTTTGTGGCATCCAGAAACAGGCATACCTTCCTTCCAGCCCCCTCTGCGATGTTGCTAATAAAGACATTGAAGAGGACTGGTACCAGTACTGACCCCCTGTGGCACCCCGCTGGTTACCTTACCTTCCTCTGAGTGAACTCCATTTACCATCACCCTCTAAGTTCCATTTCTTGGCCAAATTTGTACCCATTTTACTATATTTTGACCCACTCCCATGCTGCCTAGCCTGTTTTCCAGTCTTCTCTGTGGAACAGTGTTGAAGGCCTTACTGAACTCCAGGTAGGCCAAATCCACTGCTCCTCCCTGATCCACCTCCCTGCTAACCCAATCAAAAAATTCTTGCTCCTTTTTCTATAATTTACCTGTGATTTCAACCTGAAAACATCTTGAGTCTAGCAGGACACGTGTAATCATTCCCAGAGAACTAGAGTGTAACTCCTCTCACTATTCTTGCATGAACAGAGATCTTTTCTTGACAAAAGCAGGATTTTTTTAACAACCTTAACATCTTATGCACCCTACTTAGATCCAAATGCCAGAGAAATTGATTAAGGTATATTTGTTTGGTCCATTTGCCTATTACACGTAAGCAGTAGCCCACGACAGGGTGTGCGGCAATTGGGGATTAATCAACACCCCAGGTGCATTGTGAGGCATGAGGTCGCCGACCGGGTGTCCTCACAGCACCCAGGGTGTTGATTAATCCCCAATACTGCACACCCTGGAGTTGGTTATTGCACTTATAAAATGGGCTAAATAACTACTTTTAAGAAATAAAGAATAATGCTGTTAAGTAAGATAAACCATAGGACTTTATTATGTGTCCTTACACCGAACCAGGACAGAGTACCACAAACACTTAGTATTCTTACTTAGTAACAGAAAATAGCGCTAATTCTTATATATTTGAACATATATCCTTCCGGTAATTCTCATATTTTTAACACATATGCTTTCTGTATTATATAATTAACATTTTCTTTAACATAACATTCTGTTGAACACTTTATAGGTTTCACTATATGTAGGATAGTGCATGAGTAATAGTTAACAACAGGGCTATTCTTTCACCGAGTTGGTACTATGACGATGAATAACCTAGAGTGCAGCTCGAGAAGGTAATCAATGCGTCATGGTACCAGCGAATGAAAAGCTGATCCCTGCCATTAAATGTTACGCATGCACTGTTCTGTATAGTATATAGTGGAATGTACCCCCTGAGAAAAAAACATTAACATATCTTTCTTTTTAAAATCAGACTAAGTGCCAGATTGCTGCTCGAGGACACAATGTGTGACATCCACACTGTAGCAGAATGAAAAGTCATTCTGCTGTCCTGCAGATGCCACTTTTTGGTTCTGCTGTACTGCGGATGTCACTAGTGCAGCAGAACAACATTTTGAGAGTGCTAGATTTCAGTGAGCAACGACGTTCCACTATACACTATAACAACATTCACTTAACTTTGCACCTTTCTAAATTTTTAACCTTATATACCTCTCCTGTTTCTTTCAGATATTAATGCATGTCACAAATGTCATACAGGTATTTTAATAATGGAAAGATGATCACAACGACAATAACTAATCACTCAATGTGTATGGTAGTGGAAATTCACAATTCCGTAGTTTTGAAACTGCTCAAATTTAAATTCCCCAGCTAGCATTTCAGCATCACTGATTTCTAATGAGGACACCGCTGGTTGTGATTTCACACTATCTTTCTTTTCAGCTGATGTGCTCATACTACATGGTTTCGTATTATCTGTATTACTTTTGCATTCTTTATTGTCTGCCGATAATGGTGCACCTGCAGATGTCAGAAGGTGACTCCATTTCTGCCTGTCTGACACTGAGGCTGACCAATAGTTCTTTAAGCTTGATTCACATTTGTGACATGTGACACTCATTATCTCACGGGAAGCAAGACCGGCATTAGACAACATTTGCACGGCCATGCTTTTGATGCTATGATTAGTATAGCGTCTTGGGAGCTCTGCTCCTTCTGAAATTTTAGCCATCATACTGCCCAGATAGTTGACACTCATAGGCTGATGAGATTACCACATTGTCTCAGTAGGGTGGATCACTCTCTTCAGATGCAAATACAGTGCACTTGCTCCTGGTGGGCAGTGGCTCACGTACTGCTTGAAGAGCTGCACAGGACAACAAGGGTTTCCTGGGTCAGAAAAAAGAAAGCCAAGGAGCTGTGTTAGTGATCAGAGAGTGAGGCAGTATAGGATACATTATAAAAATGTGAGGAATGGAAGTGAATTTTTCTATGTTTGGTAAATTTTCCTTGAATAAATGGCTCCAGTGCAGATTTCCAGATGGAGTGGCTGCAAGGGATGTAGAATGACATCTGATATGTGTATCGCAGTGAGACAGTGTGGTACACTCATCAGCCTATGGGTGTCAACTATCTGAGCATTATGATGGCTAAAATTTCAGAAAGAGCAGAGCTGTCAAGACGCTACACTAATCATAGCATCAAAAGCACGGTCGTGCAAATTTTATCTAATGCCGGTCTTGCTTCGCATGAGATAATGACTGTCACAGGTCACAAATGTGAATTAAGCTTAAAGAACTATTGGTCAGCCTCAGTGTCTGACAGGCAGAAATGGAATCACCTTCTGACATATGCAGGTGCACCATTATTGGCAGACAATAAAGAATGCAAAAGTAATATTGACAGTATGAAACCATGTAGTATGAGCACATCAGCTGAAAAGAAAGATGGTGTGAAATCACGGCCAGTGGTGTACTCATTAGAGATCACTGATGCTGAAATGCTAGCTGCGGCATTTAAATTTGAGCAGTTTCAAAACTATGAAACTGTGAATTTCCACTACCATACACGTTGAGTGATTATTTATTGTCATTGTGATCATCTTTCCATTATTAAAATACCTGTATGACATTTGTGAAATGCATTAATATCTGAAAGAAACAGGAGTGGTAATAAGGTTAACAATTTAGAAAGGTGCAAAGTTAAGTGAATGCTGTTATAGTGAACCCTATAAAGTGTTTAACAGAATGTTATGTTAAAGAAAATGTTAATTATGTAATACAGCAAGCATATGTGTTATAAAATATGAGAATTACAGGAAGGATATATGTTCAAATATATAAGAATTGGCACTATTTTCTGTTACTAAGTAAGAATACTAAGTGTTTGTGGTACTCAGTCCTGGTTTGGTTTAAGGGACACATAATAAAGTCCCACTGTTTATCTTACTTAACAGCATTATTCTTTATTTCTTAAAAGTAGTTATTTAGCCCACGTTATAAGCGCAATAACCCACTCCCGGGTGTGTGGTTATTGGGGATTAATCAACACCCCGGGTGCTGTGATGACACTCAGCCTGTGGTCTCGTGCCTCACAATGCACCCGGGGTGTTCATTAATCCCCAGTAACCGCACACCCTGTCGTGGGTTATTGCTTACTTGTTGGATTTTTTGGTTTGGCTAGTAGGATGTAGTTTTGGCTAATAAAACATTTTAATGCATAGCCAATAAAAAGTGAATGTTGTGTAATGTTTTTTAGCTAGGCCGCTTTCTTTTTTTTGTAGCAAATAATCTGTGTGCAGTTGTCATTCTGTTTTTAAATGTTGCTCTGTAATATTGTTTCACATTAGCATGTGTTTTGGGTAACACTTCCCTTTAAGATATAGGACTATAAAATGGGTCCACATGGGAGAGCTAGCCACCTTGACAGAGCACCTGTGACATGGGTGTGAAATGGGTGTCCGTGAGTCCTCTCTCTTGAGACTTGCTTTGAGCTGTGTTACTTGCTGTTCACTCTGATCTTTCTGACACTGAATAAATACAGTTTAGCAGAAGAAAATGACCTCTAGTGATCATTGCCAGCTGTGAGCTGAGTGCTGGTTCTTGTACACCTATTCACATATGACTGGACTTTCAAGCACCGACACTGAAGCTAGTGACCCTTTCAATTCAGAGTTAGTCAAGGAGTCCACTAGGGATGGGGCAGTGCCGGACCTCATGCTTACAAAAAGGGACAGCAATGAAGATGACACAGTGGGCAGTCTTATTGGCACCACTGATCACCATACAGTGTGGTTCAACATAAAAACAGGAGCACAGGCAAACCACATGAGGACAAGGGTTCTGAACTTCAGGAGGGTGGACTGTAAAAAAATTGGGGACTGTTTCAGGAGCTGCCTAAAAGGGGTGGAGAAGTGCCAGGGAAGGGTAGAGAAATAGTGGGGGAGAATAAGGAAGAGCATAACTAAAACAACCAATTTATTTATTTATTTTTTCATTTTTCAGATTACAATACCTTTGAGCCAGAGGCTCTTTTACAAAGGTTCCACATCAGGTAAAAGACAAACACAGTTACACAGTAAGTTACAAAAAACAGGTCAGGTGAACAGTGCATGATAGACAAAATAAAGTGCAAACTTAAGGAGAATACAGAATAACAATGCAGCTAGGCCAAGGCTATGTTATGATAGGGGGGAGGAAGAATAGAAGCGGGGGGGGGAGTATGGGAAGGGGGATATGACAGACAGAACAGGACAGCTTAGATCACTGGGAACGGGGCTAGAGAGACAGGGGTGAGAAATAGAGTTCCAAGGGGGGTCAGTTTCGTGATAAATGGAGGGGATAGCTTAGGTCAGACAATCACACATGCACTGTGTTGTGAGGTGCTGGCAATGTTTGTACTTAAAAGGGCCAATCTTGGACTGTTCTTGACTATTCTTAAAAGAAGTTAGCAAAACATATGACAAAGTCAGCAGAAAAAGGCCATTAGGTATATCATCTCCGCTCGTATTGTAGGTTCCTCAGTGTCAGCTACTGACCTTGCCACCCCATCCTCTGACCCATGCAAAGGAGACCATTATGGTTCTCCAACGAGGTGGTGAAGATAGACAAAGAAAATGGGCTGCATTCAAGGGGTATATGGAAATGCAGAGAGAGGAGGACAGGGAGGTATATCTAGAAATGCAGAAGGAACCAGAAAAGATGATGAGGGGTACAAAGGTTCAGACAGAGGAAAGGATTGCAACAGGTGCCATTATGCAGGACACCTCAGGGACAAAGAACATTTATGTACAGAGCACATAGCTTGCTTAACTACTTCCCCACACACGTTTAATCTGCTCCAAAAATTGGTACTTTCAAATACTGTCTTCAACAGCAGCTAGTTAACCGCAGCAGCTGTGACTGCCCCACTTAGCCCTGGTGACACTCTGCTTATACCTATCCTGCCATTTTAATGACAACACCCTGTTGGGCTGCTATTCTGTGTCACCACTGAGTCTACGGTCATCTGCAATGTTTCCCACACTATAACCTGGAAAATCACCAGTATTATCCCCTGTCTAAAGTCACCCTCCTTGATTGCTTGCTCTTCTTCTTTTCTTCCTCCACCTGTTGTCCTGTTTATGCATCATAACTCATCACTATTCTAGTTTGCTTCTAACTGGCTGTCTCTGCCTGTACACCTGCCATCCACCAACTTCTGGTTACCTTTTTTAACCCTAGCACTTAGTATCAGTACTATTACGTAGTTTTAACTATAGCGCTTAATATCAGTATTATTATGTATTGTATGTACTAAGTTTATTTTCAAATGTCTCCTGGTTTATTGTACCTAACCCAGCATACTTATTTGTAGCCAATGTACTCATGCCTGTTACTCCCTCCTCTGTACAACTCCTTATTGATGTGGGACCTTTGCAAAAGAGCTCCTAGCTCAAAGGTCTTAATTCTGAGATTCAATAAATAAATAAATAAAAAGGGGTCGCTACAGGGGATAAGACTTTCTTCAGGTACATAAGTGAGAAAAATAAAACAAGGGTAGGAATAGTAAGAATTAGAAGGGTAAAAGGGGGAGACTATACAGAAGGAGACCAAGAAAAAGCTGATATTTTAAACAGGTACTTCTGCTCAGCCTTCACAGTGGAGGGTAGAAAGGATGGACCACCAGGGAGTGGCAATGATAGGGTGGGAATGGTGGTGGACACAGGTCAATTTTTAGAGGAAAGACTGCTGATAGGACTTGCAGCCCAGAAGGTAGGCAAGGCTATGGGACCAGATAGGATGCACCCCATGATATTAAAGGAGCTTATGGAGATTCTGGTTGCCCTATCAACAGCTTTGTTGAACAACTCACTAGAAATAGGAGTGGTTCCGGAGGAATAGGGCAGGGCTAATGCTCTCTGGTATCCTGTGACGTGCTATTGAGAAGTGGGTGCCTACTGAAATGGTGACCCACTTTTGGCACTTGTCGACAGGGTGACGGCATTGGGAAGGTGACTGGATGGGGGGGTACATGAATGGCGGCAGGATGTCGCTTTATGTACACAAGCGTGGGGAGGTGGGGAGCAGGCACACTTAGCGAGGGTCAGGAGGGGAGGGAGGGTTTGTCAAGGGTGGTGCTACAGTGAGCTACCAAGCTGGCTCCATGGCATGGTGGGTGGGTGCTCTGCTGCAGTGGCCAGGATGCTGGGTTTGGGTCCAGGTGCAGGTGTATTTTGTTGCACCCAGCCCGAGTAGTGATATTTTAATTTTTTTAGAATTTGCATCCCCCCCCCCCCAACATGCGCCCTCCTGGAGTTGTGAATCCTAAAGTAATGAGGTGCAGACCCCACAGAAAAGTAAAAATTACTATTCCTTGCACCATTTTCTGTGTTGCCAGGGTTGTACATCACCAAAATTGAATTTCGGTGATGTACACTCTCCATAAGGATGATTGTGTTTCAGCGATCGCCCTTATGACATAGAACCATGTTGTCCCTCACCATAAGAGCTGCAGCAGGGATAAGGCTGCCAACTATAGGCCAGTCAGTTTTCAGTAGTGGGAAAATTGATGGAAACGATACTGATAGAAAGTATGATAGAGTATCATGAACCCAGTGGGCTGCAAGACCGTAAACAATACAGATTCATGGTGGGGGGGGGGGTCGTGACAAACAAATCAAATTGATTTCCCTGGTCACCATGTCAAAGAAATCTATCAGGTTGAGTTGTGGATGTGGCATATTTAGACATGAGCAAGGCCTTTGACACTGTGATGCATAGAAGGCTGTTTAGAAAAAAAGACCAACTTAGGAGTGGAATCCATAGTTGTAAATTGGATTAGAAACTGGTTAAAGAATAGGAGACATACTGTAGGATGGTGGTTAATGGCACTAATTCTAAAGAGGGGAGTGTGACAAATGGGGTACCACAGGGCTTGATACTGGGACCAGTTCTCTTCAGTATCTTTATTGGGGCTATTGCAGAAGAGTTGGAAGGTAAGGTACACCTTTTTGCAGATGATATCAAAATTTGCAATAGGGTATGCACTCAGGAATGGGTGGAAAAATGCACAGGGATCTTGGAAAATTTGAGAAATGGTCAAAGACATGACAGTTGGAGTTTAATGCCAAAATGTGCAAAGTAATGCACCTAGGACATAGAAACCTTGCCACTAAGTATATGATGGGGGAGGAGGAGTAATGCTTTGCAGAATTTTCACATTCCGGCGAAACAAAATTTCATGGAATTTTCAAAATTCCACTGAAATTCTGCCAAATTTCACCAGAAACAAAATGGCAGAATTCCATGGCAGAAAAATGTGCAATGAGTTTTTTTTGCAACTTTTCCATGGAATTGTATTCCATGGATCTCAATATTTTCCGTGGCAAAGATTGCAGAATGATTTTCCATGGACAAAATGCTGTCCGCAGAACATTATTCCACTGATCACAATAGGCAGAGTTCTGCAGCAGAACTTGTTAAGTTCCAGTGGAAATTCTGCCAGCAGAATGGTCATTCCTTGTTAATTTCATTGGTGGAATTCCACTTTCCACACAGTACTGGGGGGGAGCACTAACAGTCACTAGACAAGAAAGGGACTTTGGGATTATCGTATCTTAGGACCTCAAGATGACAAAGCAATGTGACAAGACAGTGAGTAAGACTACTGGAATGTTGGGTTGCATAAGGAGGGTATCGCCAGCAGGAGGGGTGAGGTGTTGATGCTATTGTATGGTTTGTTACTGCAGCCATACCCTCAGTACTGTGTTCAGTTCTGGAGACCACACCTCAGAAAGGTCATAGATAATAGCACTCAAAAAAAAATGTAATGTTATTTTTTATTACTGCATAACAGAAAATATTGGCACCCGTTAATATTGGTGCTCTGCCTGGCATAAACATATTTGCACCCAACAAAATTCATGATCAGACCGTGAAAGTACAGAAACCCCTTATTAAAAACGAACTAATGAGGAGCCATAAACTGTATTCATTATAGCTCCCCATTCGTTATATCGGGGAAGCTAGTCAGCAGGCACATATCGAATCCAAAGACAGCTATGTGTATTATATGCACATTCTATAGTTGTTTTGAAGTTATATTTTTTTTTTTAAATAAAAGAAACTGACTAGTGGAACAGTCTTTCTTTTTGATTCAACTCGACTGGAGGCTCAGACACACATCCCTATGCCCGCCCAACTCATGATCGCGTTCTCCCTCCTACTCGCACAATTAGCACAATCAGCAGTCAAAAGTAGCTAAAAAATTACAGTAACTTTGTTGCTAACTTTGTTAAAAATAACACAGAAAGCTGTAAATAGTGGGTGCAGTGTTTCTTACCGAATCTCAGACACACATCCCTTCATCCGCCCAACTCATGACCGCAAACACGGTCTCCCTCCTACTCATACACTGTCAGCACTGAGAACAGATTAATGCCCACAGTCTGCAACTACTGAACACCAATACAGAACACCAGTACTGACTTGTTTTAAAAAACAAACAAACCATGCAGCATGACCCAACCCATTCACCATCTTACTCACAATCAGCAATCTGAAGCAGCTGAAAGATTGAAAGCTGCAGTAAAAGATACAGTGTGACCTCGACCGCCTGCTTCCTCCTACTCACACACAGTCAGCACTGAGAAACAGAATTATGAAAACTGCCTGCAAATTCACCAGTAAGTACACCAGTAGTATACCAGTATTGTGGACTAGTTTTTAAATACTGTACATGATACAGCAATACCACGACTTGTTCTCTGTCCTAATCACACAGTCAGCAATCCAAAGCAGTCAGAAGCAGCTGAAACATTTGGAGCCACAAGAGCCATTCATTATACTTGAGGTTTCGCGATAGCGGGGTTTGCTATAGCGAGGAGTTACTGTAATTAGTGCATCTAACAGTATGTTCACTAAAATTGCTAATTGTCCTCCACCTTTAGAGATATTTGAGACTTGTGTCCAGATAAGACTTTCAGCACTGGGTATCAAGACAGTGGCTTCTGTGTTCTAGGTGCTGGAAGCTGATCAGAAGCTGACATACATGATTAGATGTTTTTTTCTCATAAAATGGTATGCCATAATTGCCTTATCTGAAATACAGTGTCACGAATAAAAAATGATTTACTGCTACTACTACATACTGTAGACAGAGTAGAAGTGGCCCAGAGGTGGGCAACTAAAATGGTGTATGGTTTGCACAAGAAGCCCTACAAAGAGAGACTATGGGATCTCAACATGGAGAGAGAGAGAGAGAGAGAGAGAGAGAGAGAGAGAAGATATGATGGAATCCTACAAGTACATCAACAGGTTAAACAGACAATTTTAGGCCCATATCCATCTTGAATCCTTTGAGTAAATTCTTAGAGAAAGTAGTGTCTAGTCAATTGAAGGATTATTTGGATTGTCATAATATCTTATGTCCGCAGCAGCATGGGTTTCGTCGTGGATACGGAACTGGTACTGCTTTGATCAGGTTCATCATCTTCAGGGGCTTTGAAAATGGCCGAATGACTGGGGTGGTGTTTGTGGACCTGACCAAGGCATTTGATTTAATTGATCATGGTTTATTATTATGTAAATTGAAAGTTATTGTTTTTTCTTAAAATGCATTATCCTGGGTTGATGATTATTTAGTAAATCGTCAACAGTTTGTGAGTGTTGGGTCACAGGATTCTCAAATGGCTCTTATTGAGTGTGGTTTTCTGCAGGGGTCCATATTAGAACCCTTGCTGTTCTCCTTATTTGTTAATCAATTGCCTGCTTATTGTGGACCTTGCAACTCAATAACGTGTGCAGATGATCTGATACTTTATAATTAGGGTAAATCACAAGATGAGTTGGTAGATGCTTTGGAAGTTGGTTTTAGTAATGTGTGTAATTGGTTTGTAACAAATTTCATGATTTTAAATTAAAAAAAAAACATATCAATGATTTTTGGGACTCCGGTTATGTTGAAAGATAATCCTTGTTTGTTGCTTTCTGATGCGAATGGTGCTGCAATAGATCAAGTTACCCAATTTAAATATCTGGGTGTGTGGTTGGACTGTGGTTTAACTTTTTCATTACATGTTAAGCATGTTAGTCAAACAATAAAGGCAAGGCAAGGCAAGGCAAAGTTTATTTAAAAGACGCCCAATCCCAGAGGCTCTGGGTGCCGTACAAAATTTAGGACAAGCATTTAAATATAATAAATATAGACATTACACATAATAAATACAAATCTTACAAAAAACAAGCCATAACTATAAATATACATCTAGACATTAAAAGCTTTAAAAAAGAGAAAAGCTTTAAACTGGGCCTTAAAAACATCAACTGATGAAGCTTCTCTGACCATAGTTGGTAAGGAGTACCACAGAACAGGAGCCGCGGCGCTAAATGCTCTATTGCCAGCGGATTTCAGCCTAGTTCTGGGAATGGTCAGGAAGCATTCACTAGAGGAGCGAAGAGGGCATGAGGAAAAGGCAGGTGACAGAAGGTTTAACAGGTAACCAGGGGCCTGCCTGTGTAGGGCCTTATAGGTGAGAAGACCCACCTTAAAGAGGACTCTCCACCTGACTGGAAGCCAGTGCAACTCACGCAAAACCGGTGTAATATGGCAAAACTTTTGCTGCCCGGTCAACAACCGGGCAGCTGCGTTTTGCACCAGCTGCAATCTGCGGAGAGATTCTCCTGTGACCCCGAGATAGAGTGCCTTATAGTAATCAAGCCTAGATGTGACTAAGGCATGTATCAAAGTAGGGAGATCCGGAGGCGGAACAAGGGACTTAATTCTGGCAATGTTTCTGAGATGGTAAAAACAAGTATGAACCACGGAGGATATTTGAGCCTCCATGGTTAGATCTTTATCTAGAACCATGCCAAGATTTTGCACCCAAGAGGAGGCCTTCAATGGCACAGATTCTAGGACAAGCCCAGTTTCTGCGTCAGAGGCCATCCTATCATGAACTCTGTTCGACTCCACTACTAATACCTCCATCTTATCGGGATTCAGCCACAACCAGCTGGAGGCCATCCAGTCGTTTATCTCGGCCAGACAGATATTAAGCACATCCATTGCATTAGGTGTTCCTGGGGCAAAGGAAAAATACAGCTGAGTATCATCGGCATAACGATGAAAACTCAAGCCGTACTTCCTAATGATCCCGCCCAGAGGCAGCATATACACTGCGAACAGCATTGGAGCCAATACTGATCCCTGAGGAACTCCACAAAGAAGTAGTCTGGGTGTAGATTAGAAACTTCCCATCATAACCCGCTGCATCCTGTTGGTAAGAAAGGACTCAAACCATTTGATGACATTACCGGTGAGTCCACATAGGTCCTCAAGGTGAGCATGCAGCACACAATGGTCAACAGTGTCAAATGCTGAGGAGAGATCGAGGAGAACAAGAATTGTCTTGTGTCCCCAGTCTCTAGCCCTGAGAAGGTCATTCTGCACCCAAACAAGTGCAGTTTCGGTGCTATGTCTAGCACGAAAAGCCGACTGGAAGGGTTCATACAACTCATGAGATATGAGGTGCTCTTCCAACTGAAGCGCTACCACTTTCTCAATAACCTTTCCCAGAAATGGAAGGCTAGAGATTGGATGGTAATTTGCCTTGACCTCCGGGTCCAAAGATGGCTTCTTTAACAGCGGTCTCACCAGAGCCTCCTTCAAGGCATCCGGAAAGACACCCTCAGAGAGGGAACACCGTACAATCAAGGCAAACACCGGGCCGACAAAGTCAGCACATCTCATTAAAAAACGTGTTGGAGCCGGGTCCAGTTCACAAAAGGTATGCTTCATATTGGTTGCTACCTCAATAACCTCACTAACCTCCACTGGTCTAAACTCTTCCCAACCAGACGGAGTGCACTCGGAACACATCAGGCGATCACTGCCAGCTATGTCATTGCTGACTGAAGGAGCCACCCGCCGGATCGCGGACACCCTATCTGAAAAGAACCGAGCGAAATCCTCACAATCAGTATTAGAAAAAACCCTCCCGGGCCGTAGACAGACTGGATGTAAAAGTTTATCAACAGTCTGGAAAAGTGAGGCCGGTCGGTTCCTTCCAGCAGCAATCTCCTTAGACAGAAAAACTGTCTTCTTACGGTTGATTGCCTCCTGGGACCCAACATAATGGGCACGCAGGGCCAGTTTGTCCACATCCAGACGGGATCTCCTCCAGCAGCGCTCCAATCTCCGACCCATCTTCTTCATCTCCCTGAGATCACCATCAAACCATGGCGATCTCAGGTACGAAGTTCTGGGTCTTACATGGACAGGTGCGAGGGAGTTAATAGTGTTGGATAACACCCCATTATAGGCGTTAACCCCATCCACACCACCTCCCGCGCATGCATCACCCACTCTAGACAAATTCACTGCCACCAAAAAACCCTCAGGGGTCAAACCCCGTAAAGGGCGACAGCGAATTGTCTCAACAGGGGAAGGGCTTATGGCAGGAGCCCCAAGCATGAACTGCACTGTGCAATGATCGGACCAAAGAACTGGATTGATCTCAAGATCATTGATATCAAGTCCCAGTGAGAACACCAGGTCCAATATATGGCCATCATGATGGGTCGATGAAGTAACTGCCTGCATCAGACCCAAGGAGGACATAATCTGAAAAATTTCATAACTATGTAAATCAGAAATTGGGCATTTTGTTTATGTTTCGGTCATTTTTCTCCTTTGAAACTAGAAAATTGATTGCTGTTGGTTCATTACTACCATATTTTGATTATGTTTGTTATTTGTATCAGAATTTGAATGTTAAGGAATATAATGTTTTGATTGTGGCTTATAATAACATTTGTAGGTTTATTTTATCGGTCCCTTTTACGACACATCATTGTTTATTGTATTTACAATTAGGCTGGTTATCACCCAGAGAAAGAATTAATTGTTTTTCTGGTTGTTTGCTCTATAAGTCCCTTTTTTTTTTTTACATTTCCATTGGTAGATATGGTTACAGTTCATCCTTCCCTCCACAAATTGCGATCTGCAAATGGGATCTTATTAAACCTTCCAGTTTTTAAGACTCAGAATAGACAGAGGGCTTTTTCTGTTGCAGCACCAACCCTTTGGAATGCCTTACCCCCAGTTCTTCACCAAACTATGTATTTGTGTTGTTTTAAGTAAAAGCTTAAATCAGTTTTGTTGAGTAAGACTAATTGTGATTGTCGATGTGTCTTATTGTTTGTTATTATTGTTGCTTGTAGTTTGTTCTGGGTCGGACCTGAGAAAGGACATTGTCCAGTGTCCCTACCCGGTTATCAAATTATTAAATAAAATTAAAAATAAGGTACATATATGGAGTATCTTTCAAATAAAAACAAGCACAGGACCTGGGGGCATACAGTAAAGCTGGGGGGGGGATCGGAGAGTGAGGTGAGGAAATATTTCCTCAGTGAAAGGGTGGTGGATGCTTGAAGTACTGTAGATTGCCAGTGGACATTGTGGAGGCTAGAACAATAGGGGGGCTTCAAGCATGCATGGGATAGATATAGGTTTTATTAGATAGGATGCAGGAAGGTGGGAGGGTTGATAGAGACCAGATAGGGTCTGCAGAAACAGAATAGGTAGGGAACATCTGGACAGACTGGGGGGATAAACAGTCCTTTTCTGCTGATAAATTGTATGGGCTGGATTCTCAAAAGGGCCAAGAATGCTGTAACCCTGAGGTGCACCGAGCATATGGCGCATGGAGGTTGTGGCATTTTCTGGTCGATGATCAGCATTCTTTTTTTTTTTTTATGTACTATGCTTCTTGCCCCTGGTTGCTTTCCCATCTGCCCCACTCCTGCACCTGTCTCACTCCACAATTACCGCCATCTTTGACTGATACTCCCTGGCTTACCCCAAGGGTGGGGCCTTAGTATCACAACCCGCCTGTCTGTGATGGGTAAGGTGTCAGTAAGTCAACATTGCTTTCCTGGCTTCCCAACTCAGGATGGGGTTCGGGGTGAGTAGTGTTGCCCATGGAACTGGGATTAAGTCAATGGCAGAGCAGCGAGGAGCTATGGAGACCAGGTGCTGGGGCGGCATCATTCAGAGCACCCAGATAAGTTTTGCTGTGTTTTTTCTTGGAGGTGGGGATGTGAAATGACATCTGGCATCCACCCCACCTCCCAGAACAGACTGACACTGGTCGCTGTGGTACCCCCAGCCTTCACCAGGGGTCCATCATGCACCGAGCATACTCCCCACCCTCCCTCTAGAGAAGGAGAGCTGTCTGCAGGACACTTCATCCTTCTCTCCCCGGCCAGCCCTCTGACAACCTGGGTCCATTCCTGAACCCTGGTCGCCAGTGTCACAAGCAGAAATACAACCACTGCACTGCCGGGCCTGCTCAGAATTCTTGATCTTGTGTGCCAATTGCCAAAAGTTAAACCAGCTTTTTCTGGTCTAACTTGCATCAATCTCAGGTACTCTTTTTACAAGGCTTGTGCCAAATATTTGGTGCAACCTGCCATAAAACAGAAACATTTTCATAAATGTTCTTAATCTTCCTGAATCAGGTGCAGTGTTTGGCAAAGGTTTTGGCACAGCTGCAGCAACCACCTCCTTTGATGCAGGTTGGACGCATGCCCTGCATCACCCTTTGTGAATCTGGCCCTATGTTGCTGTGTTGCTACAGTATGTTTGCCAGTTCAGCTCAGAAGTGGTAACATTTGTTAAAAATGATAAAGAAATGAAGTCTGAAAGACTTAATAATTGTGGCCCATTTATGGCTAGGTGGGGTGATGTTTGACATCCCTTTCCTCCCTATGCTATTCATTCAAGGTTTCAAGGGCTTAGTAAGCTATCAGTCCTCTTTAAATGCTCTTGGTACTGCCCCTCCCTAACCCCCACACACACACACCCTACTTGACAAAACCCTCTGGAGCTGCTCCCCCGTCACAGCCCCCATTTCACTATCTCCCACCTCTCACTCTCTGCGGTAGGTTGAAACCCAATCCCCCTTGTTTCACTGTTACCCAGTCTCTCGCCATCTGGGATAGCGTTAAACCCTATGCAGTTACTCTGCCATAGTCTATCAACGGATTTGGAGGTTTCCAAGGGTGTGCTACCTAGGGCAACCAATTAGAAATAGCTTAGTATTCCATTACAACTGCTCTGTTTTTATCCTATTTGTCTAATTCTCATGTAGTTGCTCATTAATGCCTAATGATCAGACCTCTGCAACCACTGAATATGTGTATTGTCTTATTGTCCACCCTGACATGGAACCTTTGTAAAAGAGCTCACACTCAAAGGTCTTTCCGAAAAACTAATTAAATAAATAAAATTTAATAAATTAAATAAATAAGTAAAGCGTGATTTCTAGTGTAAAGTTAGGGCAGCAGCTGCAATGCAAGTGATGCAAAGATACTGTAGATGTCTGTGTGCCTAAAGTATTAGGAGTGGCCAAAAGAGTAGTGTTGGGTTTAAGAATGGACAAAATCATCCTGGGCAGCCACAGAGAGCAAGTATGAGCATGGTGGTAGAACAAGCATCAGGGGTTAGTGCAAGACCTGGCAGCAGTGTTTGAGCCACAAGGCCAAGGGAAATGTGATGTCTGGTGGTCCCGCTGAACTGGAGCAGCGGTAGTGTGAGCAACACTGGCAAGAAGTTTCAAGAAATATGAGGCATGGCCCTGCTCTTGAGATATGTAATGGGAGGCAGCACAGGGGAGCAACACACAAACTAAAATAAAGCAAAAGCCTGAACCAGGTGGGATTACAAGACAAGATAAAGTTAACAGCACAAACCATAGTGTTTCCTTAATATAGCTCACGGAAAGGCTAGAGTAGTAATAGACTACTACTGGGTTTGAGCATGTAGTGAGCAATGGCTGAGCCACACAGGAGACTGAGAAAAAAATGAAAGAGGCCAGGATGTGGGGGCAGCAACTTTTTTTCATTTCAGCCATGTTATAATCAGGGTTCTTCTAATTTTATGGGACAACATGCCCTTTTAGTTTCTCTTCAAACATGGCTCTTATATGATTGACCTGGATAGGATGATGGGCACTGCCTGAGAGTCCCTCCCATAGCTCATGTTGCTGTCACTGACCTCCATTAGCCTCTTTATAATGTATTCCTATTCTGTCTAGGCCCTGTGCTGTTAAATTTTCATGTGTGCCTGACAGCAGCATTCTGTCTCTTCCATTTTCTGGACTGTAAAGTACTTCAGCATACAATTTGTCTGAAAGGTGCTATATAAAATAAAACTGCTTTCTGTTCCAAAGAGATTGGGTGGGTGGGGGTGTAAGGGGACTATTGTAAAGAGACTGTTGGATGGCTTGTTAGGAGGTCAATCATTTATACTATTTGTAGAAGTGGGTGGGTGGGAGGTGGTTCAATGGGTGGGAGATTGCCGTGGAACTAGCCCTAGTCACTTGGGGGGGGGGTTACAGATTGTGTTTTACAGAAGATCTGCTGCTAAACACAATTTAGTACTGATTTCAAAGAAACATAGAAACCGACAGAAGATAAGGCTGCTGAGCCCACCCAGTCTGCCCATTTTTATCATCTTCATTTTTGCTGCAGACCCTACTTTATGTATGGTGCTGTCTCTTTCAACTTTCTTACCCCATGATTCCTTTGTGCCTATCCCAGGCATTTTTGAATCCTACAGATTTATGGGTATGCAAATACTGTATCTGATCATTTAAATATGAATACTGTATTTGTCAAATCCAAATACAGGAATATTCACATGCACCTACATCTTCTACTTCTCTGTATATTGTGTGCATTGAGTAAGAAAGGGTATCTAACATGCTGGCTGCCGTTAAGCTTTCTCATTCATTTCACACAGAAGAATCCTCCATTTTTCTACAAAAAATCAATGTTCAGCTTTATTGTGTAAAAGTCACAATAAAGAATGGTATAGTACCTGAAATCCTGAATCAAATCTAAAATGGGGGTAATCTGACAAAACCATAATCTCCCAGTTTTTCCCCACCATTGTCAATTGTTACATCAACAGATTAAGATCTCATTGCTTCTGCTTGTTTTACTGACAGTCATAGTTCTAGAACTGATAGCTGTTTTACATGGTACACACAGAGGATAGCGTATGAGGGATCATACACAACAAGGATGCTTTTCACTCAAGAGGTTTCTGTGGTAGCCGTATACCTCAAGAGCACAGCTTAAGAGGTCTTATTACCACAGAAACCTAGAGAGTAAAAAACATCCGTGTTGTGTATGATCATTCATACATTGTCTTTTAAAGTGCATGGGTGACCATAAATTGAAGGATGTGTCCTTAATTTTGCATTTTTTCTCATCACCATTCTCTTCTGGGTCCTGCTCTCACCACCACGGCCGTTTCATAAAAAGCAGAGGTTAGCGATGCATGCATGAGCAAAGATGTTCAAAGTTGTTTTGCTGTAGTAGCTACATATCTAGTGCAGTACAACTACGATATGATGGAGCTACTGCAGCACCACAAGCCTGTTGTAGGGATGGATTTCCATCCTCAGCAACTTTTCGCCATACACTATATAGGACATTCTATAAACTGCTTTGAAATATGATTTGTATTCTCTGTGGAATGCTGATGTCTTTGTTGCCTAACACTCTAGGCTTTGAGCAGTCATTCTTTGCGAGGTAGAAAAGTAGTAGTAGTAGTTTTTTTGTTTTTTTTATGAATAAAATTTATTGCATTTTCACTGCAGGAACTGCCACAAACAGAACAGCACAACACTCCATAGATAATCCATGCAGTGAATATATACAGTGCAGACATATATAATTAATTGCAATCATATACTGTAGACATAGGTACACTCAGAAAATAAAAATGAGACTCAGGGCATCAAGACAATGTACAGAGGTAGCAGCAGAATATACCATAAAATAATTTATATAACACATATGTACTGATAAACAGCAAGATAAAAAGTGTTATCTTCATCCAAAATTGCAAGATAATATTGTCTTTCAAAGAAGGGTATGTCACAATGCAGACTGAACCAATCAAAGTGCAGCTTTCACAATGCTGATGACATCACATTAGTTAAGATAGCACTGAATCCAGCAATTTAAACCAAACAGAAACAGTTATATCTTCATACAAAGAGCACATTTAAAGTCATAACATGTCAAGATATTATATAAATCAAATATGCAATGGTCTGACTCAAGATATATAGCTTATCATCACTTGTCTAGGGGCTGGACTTTTATAACTCACTCATGGCTCCGCCACTCATGAGTTATAGTCCAGTAGATAAAGTGCATATTTTGATTTTTGAGTCAGATTGTTGCATATATCCCCTATTTATACCACATTCATTGAGAATATATTTCACCAGATAAATGGTGTTAATTTGTTGATGACATACAGTCTCTACAATCAAAATAAATATGTTTATCTTAGTAGCTATGCGACAAACAAAACAGCATAGGTTAGATACTATAAACTAATGGGAGGGCAGCTGAAACAAGGCTTGATGGCAACACTGTGGATCCATTCAGCATTCTATCTGGAGTAGTAAAGTTAAAGTAAACAATTATGGCTCAGACAATAAGCTAAATTAGAAACATAGAAACACAGAAAAAATGGCAGCAGAAAAAGATCAAGATTCATCCAGTCTGCCTAAGCTCCCTATATAGACCTGGGACCCAATGATTTCACTGGATTTTAGCTCTTCCCTCCTTCACCCCCTCTCCCCATTGCTGATGCCCCTAACAACCACTATACTCTTTATTCTGTCCCAGCAGTGCTTAAAACTAATGGTTTTCTCACCCACCACCTCAGCCAGCAGCCCATTCCATGGCTTCACCACCCTTTTCTATAAAATAGTACTTCCTCACATTCTTACTGAACCTCCCCCTTGTGAGCTTCCACTCATGATCACATGACCACAAGCTAGAATTCAAGTTAAATAGGTCCTACAGTTCACCCTGTTAATTTCTTTTAGGAATTTGAAGGTCTCTATCGTATCCCCCCTCTCCCTTCTGGTCTCCAGTGAGTGCATGTTCAGTGCCCTGAGGTGCTCCTCACAGGACTTGTCCTGCTGGTCCTGAATCATTTTTGTTACCCTGCACTGTACAGTTTCCAGTCTGTATCTATCCTTCTTGAGGTGAGGATTCCAAAACTGGGCACAGTACTCCAAGTGAGGCCTCACCAAGGATCTATACAGGTTTGAAATAATTGTTTTGACCAAGCTGTATTTTTTTAATGATTTATTTTGTTTTAATCTGTTATTTGTGTATGGCACCTTGGCAATTGAAAGGCACCTTATAAATAAAATTATTATTATTATTATTATTATTAAGTATTACCTCTCTTCTTCTGATATCAATACCCCTCCTGGTACATCCTAGCATCCTTTTTGCTTTGCTGTAAGCTTTGCTGCACTGACTCAATTTCTTTAGGGAGTTACTGATGATAACCCCAAGGTCAAGTTCTTCAGCTGTGGTACTGAGTCTCATCCCTCCCATCCAATACTCCATCCCGGTGTTCTTGTTCTCCAGGTGCATAACCTTATACTTTTTGGCATTGAATTTTAGGTGCCAAACCCTTGACCACCACTCTAGCTTTTGCAATTCTCTCTGCATTTCTTGTATTCCCTTGTTAATATCCACCCTCCCTCAGAGATTGATGTCATCAGCAAAGAGATATATCCTGCCTCAGATGCCCTTACTAATGTCACTGATGAACATGGGCAGACTGGATGGGCCTTGCAGTCCTTATCTGCCGCCAACTTCTATGTTTCTATGTAACATGTTGAAGTGGACGAGACCCAGCACAGATTGCTGTGGTACCCCACTTGTGACCTCCCTCCCTTCCTTCTAATTTAACCCCATTGACCACCACCCTCTATTGCCTCCCCTTTAGCCAGTTACCAAATCAGTTTACTATGGCCATAGACACACCCAGATCCCCCATCTTCTTCAGCAAGTGTCTGTGCAGCACTGAGTAGAAAGCCTTGCTGAAGTCAAAGTACAGCAGATCCACAGTATGGCCCCTATCCAATTCCCTTGTTACCCAGTCAAAAAACACTTATCAGGTTAGTCTGACAAGACCTCACTGTCATGTATACATGTTGTTTGCTGGCCTAGAGCCAACTGGTCTCCAAATAGTCCACTAAGTCCTCTTTGACAAGGGACTCCATCAGTTTCCCTACGATAGAGGTAAGACTGACAGGTCTATAATTTCATGCTTGTTCCTTGTTCCCCTATCTCTTGAAAAGTGCATAACAAATAAAGTATTATTATTATTATTATTTTTATTATTATTACTTATGAAGCAGAATCACATCTGCCTCCTTCCAGTTGCAGGAACCTCCCACATTTCTAGAGAACTGTTGAATAGCCCTACCAGGGGATCAGCAAAATGCCCTGTTAATTCTCTGAGTATCTCCGGATGCAACCCATTTGAACCAGGGGCCTTATCAATTGTTAGGGCTGCCAGCCCTTTCAGGACCTTTTCTCTAGTAAATGTTGATTTCCTCATCTCTGGGACCACCTTGTTGCCTGCTTTGATACTACTCTCTAGCAAGGGCCAAGCATCCTCCATAATGAAGACAGAGCAAAAGTAATCATTAAGGATAGTGACCTTTTGCCCATCCTCTTCAATCACCCTAGCCCCCTCGGTTAGTCTTAAAATTCCCCCTCCTTTCTTCCATTTTTTATTAAAATACCTGAAGAACTCTTTCTCTCCCCTCTTGTCCCCCTCAGAAATACATAGCTCTGTGTCTGCTTTTGCCTCCCTAAGTGCCCTCTCTGCCTCCCTGTTTTTCAGTAAATATTATCCTCATTCTTCCTCCCCTTGATGTGCTTTAATTTTGTAGAAGGCCGTTTTTGGCTCTCACCACTTCCCTGACCCTTGCTAAGAGCCACAGTGATCTTTTGAACCTGTTCTTTTTGGTTACTGTTTTTATGCATACTGTAGATGCCCTGAGAATGGCCCCCTTAATCAGCCCCCAACTCTCTTCCACCCTGTTTATGTTGTCCACCACAACTAACTTATTCCTGATCAGCTCCCTTAGCCTACTGATGTCTACCCTTCTAAACCATATGGAGTTATGGCCACTATTCTGGAGTGGCTTCCCTATTCCCACAGGTCCTACTATTTCTGAATTAGTGAGCACCTAATCAAGAATTGCAGTCTGCTTATTGGGCTCCTTAACTAGTTTTAGCAGCAGACAGTCCAGGAATGCATCCAGCAGGGCCTAACTTCTGGTGCTCTTTGCCACCAGAACATCCCAATCAATATCGAGCAGTTCAGATCATCCACCACCACTCCCCCCTTAGAAGTACTCATCTTTCCAGTTCTTCTCTGATCTCTCTGTCCCTCTCCTCCCTGTGCCCCAGTGGTCAACAGATCACTTCAAAATGCAGTTTCTTGCATGAGGGTGCCATTAGTTGTACCCGCAATGACTCAGTGGTCTCATTTCTACTGATGATGCATTCATCTTCTGCCACCTGGATGCTCTCCTTCACAAAAAGGGCTACTCCTCCCCTGTACCAGTTTCCCTATCCCTCCTGAACATTGAGTATCCTGGGACTGTCAGTTGTCAGTTGTTATTTTCCATGGCCCATGTTTCCATTGTGACCATAAGGTCCTCCATGGTGTCTACCACTAGCACCTGGAGGTCACTGATTTTATTACCTAGACTCCTAGCTTTACTGCATACGCCCCCCCCCTCCATCTGACCCACAATTCTTCTTTTTTACTACCCTTGTTTTTCCCCTGTTCTTTCATCCACTTGCTTTTCTTAGTGTTTGCACCATGAGGGTTCCTCCTCTCTAATGTCCCTTCATCTAGTCTGAAATAAGTCACAGCTTTCTTTATATCTGCTATGCAGTTACAAGCCCTGGTATGGGGAAGTACTAGCTATGGTCACCTTCCACTCCCCTGCCATCGAGGGTCTGCTAGGCCCAGTCTCCCCCACAGTCAGTTTAAACATCTGATATAGATGTCAAACTTATATCTCAGAGCACCAGTCCCCTCTCTTGTTAGATGAAGTCCATCACCCTTGAAAAGCCTCCTGTCCCAGAAGTTCCACTAGTCCTCCACAAAGTGGTAACCCTTATCCTCACACCAACCCTTAAGCCATCCATTAAATTCCTCTATTTCCTCTGCTCTTGCTTCCCCTCTCTGCCCCACACAGGGAGGACATTGAAAAAGGCCAGGGAGGTTGAGTGTGCTCCAATCTGTGCACCAGTCTACCAAAGTTGCACTTCACCATTTCAGCTGACCAGTTACCAGATCTTTGGTATCCAGGTGTTCCAGTACCCACAGCTCCTTCTCTTCTCTCTCCATTATCATCCCTATCCTATCTAGATCCCAGATAGTAGATGCCCCAGGAAGGCACCGGACCATCCATCTCCCATCCTCCCTCCCTCCCTCCCTTCACCACCCTCTCTACTCTCCTAATCATTGAGTCCCTAGCCACTATTACTCTCCTAATAGACTTGCTCCCCTTGGTTGTCATCATGTTGTCCTGCTCTTTATCAATGACTGTCTCAGAGACCCCACTAGCAGAGTTAGGTGCATGAACCTCTTTTAGGAGTGCAAAGCTATTCACCATTTGGATGGTGAGAAGCTGCACAGCTTTCTTGTGGCTGACCCTACTTCCCCTTCCCATCCCTCTCTACAATGCTCTTCACTACTCCTTGACCTGTGGGTCTCTGGGTTAGTGGGGGTGTAGAGGGTGGGCTCCTGCTAAGCCCACCAGCTGAGCCTGGAATTCTAAATGGTCCTGCAGATGAGGCAGTGCTCCCTCCTTCAGGACAAATCCCTAGAGAAGAGCACCCTGCAGCCAGCACAACTGACTGCCTCATCTCTGAATCCCATCCCCAATAAAGACCTTCTAAGCAGATGCTTAAATTACTAGCAGTCCTCACCTAGGTGAGGTGTAGCTGTAGGCTCACAGAAAGTAGGTGTTCAAACTATCTCATAGTTCTTACTCAGATAGGGTACTGCTGTAGGTGTAGCTGTAGCACAGACAATTGTAGTTATACTACCCTGTATTGCTTATCATGATAGGGTAAAGCTTTATGATGAGTGAATTACAAAGCAACCCTGCACTAAATGCTCTGTTATCTGTGGCACAAGCTGCTCTTCTGTAATATATTTTACAATCCTTTTAGTACACTCCTCAATATAACAATACTAGGACCCCCACACATTACTCCTGTTAACATTACATGTATATATGCAAATGCAGCTTTACCTGGGATGGGAGAGGCAGAGTCCCTGGCTGCTGGCTGTCTCACTGCCAGACTCCTGCCAAACTCCTATGATATCTTTCGTACTCAGTCCTTAAAAGTTTTATATTTAAAATAGTGTGGTATAAACCAGATACACTGTAGTTTGACTTAGATGATGTCATTCATCTTCATTTGTGAGGGAGCAAGACCTTCATAACTCACTCATAGCTTTGCTACTGATGAGTTATGGTCCACCCTCTCACTCATTAAGATAAATGGCATAAGGTAATATAATGAAAATGCACTGAAACTGGAAAAAAGTCCATAACATTTGCACATTTACATATTACAGTTTTGATTGTGCCTATGTTTTGCATGCCACACCTTATTAAAGATACCAATTTCCCGAAAGATGCATCATAAACAGTGAAGTGCATATTTAACATTTTATATTGTGAAATTTCAGAAGTGTACATTTTTCAGTGGAAGAAAGTTGCATTTTTAAATTGGACTCCATTTTCACAAAAGGAATGCTATTACAGGAAGATCTGGTACATTTTGACACTGTGAACTGATATAACTCATATTAGTAAGCAAATATATCACAAAGTGGAAGCCATTTATTGGCTCAAAAATTGTTCCAACAGTGGAACTGAAATTGACTGGGAGTCTTGCTTCCCAGATTAAAATGCAGTTCTTTTAATGCACTTGTAACTGAATGAAATAATTTGAATTCAGCATACAGTAACAGCTTTTATTTTGCATTAGAAGCAGGCAGTGGTGTAATTAGGAAAATAAAATTAGTAAATAAAAACCATTGGTGCCTGTTTGTGCACCCACCCCCTTGCTTGAACTTGTTCCTTCTCAGATAATTGTACAGGTCATATTCTACTTTAGGAATGGCATAATAAAATAAAAAATGCAATATTGCTTAGCTGTATAAATTAAAACAGAGTACAACATTCATATAATAACACCAGTAGAGGTATTGGGCAATAAAAAGTAACCAAGATCAATGGTCAGGGCCCAGATTGCTGCCACCTCAATCAACTTGTAAGCCATAGCTTACTTGGTGTATGTGTTTCTACTCCCATGCAAGCAGGTTATAAACAGCATCACAGTGACCTATGTGCTTCATAGGGATGACTACCATTCATAGCTTGCAGGTGCTTTGGTTTATGCAGTTTGATAGACAAATCTCTAAGGCCTGCTCTCCATTCACCTCCTATTGATCTTTTTCCCCTGAAATCAACATCAGCATGACTTAGATCTGCTGACCTACATTTACTTTCAGAGAGGTGTATTTCTGCTACTGTGGGGCAAAGAGCATTTTCTGTTTCTGCAACCGTGCAATGGAACAACTTCTCCAACAACTTGGTGGAAGTGTCTAGCAAAGTCATATATTGCTCAAATTAGACAATCTGAGAAAGTGTCTCTTTGAGAGATATGTATGTAATTGTTGATAACTTAATAACATCATGTGCTGTATTTTTTTTAATAAACAATAAGGCATGGCTAGGAGTTGTGTTAATGGTTGGTTATAAAACAGCGAGGGAAATGCTGCTTCCTGATTGGCAGAGATGGTTCCAAAGCTACATGGTTCAGGACTAGGAACTGCACTGCTTTGAACTTTTATTGTCTTTTTTGCAGTGGATCCATTTTATAAGTGCAATGAGCCACTCTAGGGTGAGGATTACTATTCCTGAGATGCACTTCCAGGTGGTCGAAGGTACTCAGTGGAAGAGTCTTGTGCCTCACAACACACCTGTGTGAGTGGTTCAGTAATAGTAATGAACACCCTGTTGTGGTTTATTGTTTAATCACCCTCTATGGGTGTAATGTGGTATGAGGCATAGCTGAGTGCCCTATGCCTCTACAGGGTAATTAATGGACCATTAACATGAAGCCCCTATTTGAAAAGGGATATCAAAATTTTGGAGAGGGTGCAGAGAAAACTAACTAAGATGGTATCAGGCCTACGACATATGCCCTATGATGAGAGGCTAACAACCTTGAGTCTGTACCCCATGGAATTGCAAAGATTTAGAGGAGACTTACTCCTTATGTACAGAATATTTAATGATGCAGAAATGATGATAAGTCTAGATTTAGTACCAGCAGGCAAAAACTTTAAACTAAGGAGTCGTGACAAACGATTGAATCTGACCTATCCAAGAAGTAACCGTAGGAGATATTTCTTTAAACATAGAATAATTACCCAGTGGAGCAGATTACCAAGTGATATTGAGAAAGCTGCTAACTTTGAGATGTTCAAGAAAAAACTGGATATATATTTATTAGGTATAAGCTAGGAATGTATATGCCTCTTACAGGGAGGCAGGTCTTATGGGCCTATGGCCTTCTACCTGTCTGATACACCGAGTATAGTATCGAGTATTAACATAACCATTGGGAATGCCTTATTGCTATTATAATAAAATATATTTATAGTGTTGTACCTTGTCTAGCAAGTGATTAACATAGGGTTAACGAATGCTTATGGCCAGTTAGAAATTTTTAGTTCCCATACCCATTTTATGTTTGTTTTTGTACATTTGTAAAGTAAACATGCTGGGATGACTCCAGGCATAGTAGGAATGGGGAGTTGTGTGCTGCAAGCAGCTAATGCAGCTGAGCCTACATTGCATGTGCACACTCAATCCTGTCTAGCCTACTGCTGCTGAAGGTTTGCTGGCTGATGGGCCGAAACTTCTCACATATGAAAGAATGCAGCTGCACATATCATAGTATGGTTGCATCCCTTTATTGTTTTTTGCACAACTGACAGCATCCAGTGTCCCATTCCACAGCTTCTCAGTAACACCAGTGGCAACTGATATCCTCCCTCCTGCCCAACTCAGCGTTATGTGACTGCCCCGCAGGTGTTCCCCCTCCAACCCAACCCAGCTTGATTATGTGACTGACAGCAGGTGCATACTCAGCCCCGCCACTGGCATCCCCCTCTCCCACCTATAGATGTTGTGAAATTACATTTTGCCAGCAAAATTGCCACAAAATCAGCAATTTTGCCACACACAAACATTTCATAAAATTCTGCCATTCTACAAACTTTTTGGCTGGAGTGCGAAACTGCGACATTTAAGCACTGTAATCATGAAATTTCACTATGAAATATACGCAATTTCACCACATTTCACCCAAATTTTGCAAAATTTACGCAGTTTCGCGGGCAACATTTCACATTTCGACCGTGGAATTTCATATTTTGCACCCACAAAATATTTCACAAAATGCACGAATTTTGCAAAATATTTTGCAGGGTGAAATTTTCTAATTTTGCACATCTCTACTCCCACCAGACCCAGTTTGCAAATCTCTCCCAAACACACACAGTCCAGATACTGGGGTACCCATCACCTGGTGCTGGCTAACCCCCCCAAACAGGATGTGACAGCCATGTGCCTACCCCTGATGCTGCCAAACAACAAACTAACAGAGGAATGCCCAATCCCCAGTGTTAGTACCTAATATAAATTAAACTGTCCCTTGAAGTCTTTTTTTTTAAATACCTGTAAAGACGAAAATGGCCCCTCGATGTGCTCTGATCCCCCTCACCCTATAGCCCCCCTCCCACCCAGCATGCACCAAACCACATACCTCCACACCCCTCACTTTCCTATGCAGGCCTCTCCTAACCGTTCAACATCCTGCTGCTTCCAGTACTGACCACAATCTGACTGAAGACAAGGTAAGTTTGGTTCATAGTTTTTTAATGCATTTGGAGCTTTTACTCATAACTTTGGTACTTTTTTTTACTAATTTTGCCCAAAAGTTTAACGTAGCATTTTTGGGGCCCAGCCTCTTGAACTGGTAGATTAAATTTCTCTCCCGAAACATGTTTTCTCAGTCACTCTGCCAAATGACCTTTTGGACAGGATTTGAAAAATTCCACCTATCTTCATCAGAAGTTGGGGTCATACAAAGCATATGTTGAAAATTCGGGGTCACCATGTTAAAAAAAAATAAATGATTTTATAAAGAAACATTGAATTTTTTCAGCATTCATTCCTAACTTTGTGATTTTTGCAGATTTTGGTTCCAGATTTTCAACATAACACTCTTTTACCCCACCTAATGAACATAGCACTTGTCATTGTTCAAATTCCTTCTGAAATATGTTTTTGCAGATGCTTTGCAAAATCACCTTTTGGACAGCATTTTAAAAATTCTAACAGTCTTTATCACAAGGGGTGGTCATAAAAGGTCTATGTTGAATATGTGTGGGTCAAAATATCAAAAAATAACAAAGTTAAGAAGAAACTGTGAACTTATAAAGATGTTCTTTATTGTGCTCACAATTTTTTTTCAGTTCTAGGGCCACCACATTCAAACAGCACAGCACTGACTGGATTACTGCCATACTAACCATGAGTAGCATTGACCCGTCCATTGTTACGGACCTGTAGCGGCGTCTTCCGAGCTTTTACAGAGAGCTGTTGGCAGGGTTGCGTCCGAGGACTCTCTTTCATTTTGCCCTAACCTGCGGTAGTTTTTCGGGTTTCCCGACTGGTCCTACCTTAGCGGAGATACGTCAGAGGGTTTTCTTTGCTCCTGCCCCCTCCCTCCAGTTTTAGTTCCTGGATGAGTCCGAGAAAGAGAGTGGGAAGCTTTCCGGCCTGAAGATCATTTAATTTCACTTTCTGGGACTGTTTGTTGTTCTGGACACCTCCTGGATATCATCTGGAAGGTTTGTGGAGTTCCGGATTTGGTTTGGGTCAGGCGGTTTTGACTTTTCTTGTCGGTCGCCTTCCGCGATTAACTTAGCGATTTATTTTGCTGATTTAGGGCCTGAAGAGCCCACTACTTCCACGTCACTCTGAATTTTGATGAGGATTGGAATGGAGTTATATAGGATGGTTTGCCTTCTCTTCCTTTTTACTTATATTTAACCTGACGCTATTTGACTTGGTCTAGGTTGTAATTACCTTAGCTTTCAGAGTGCTGAAAGGCCTTGGCTGTACAAGGTTTAAATCTGGTTGTGTAACTCTGTCTGTTAATTATATTCCTGATAGGTGTCCTGATTTGGAGCTTTTGCTACCCTGCAGGGGTTTGGGGGGTATTTTTGGTCAGGGAGCTGGCTGGAGTACCCACCCCCTTGAGTCTTGAGGACTGCCACTTTTGCGGTACCTCAGGACCCTTTGGTTAGGGTAGTTTTGGTCTCCTTTGGGGATTACCTGTTGGGAAAATTATGGGCATGAGTTAAACCGATTTATCTGATCAAAATTCTTCAGACTTTGAATTATTCTGGTGAATCTTCGGACTCCTCCTGCTTTATTCCCATTTGTTCCTGCTTGATATGGACATACTAATTTTATGGACTTTGTATTGGTTTGATTTGTTTTACTTTTGAGTTTCTTGATTACAGCTCTTGGACACGGGGGGTGAGAGGTCTTTGTGTCCTTAGCTTTTTAGTTTTGTTTTTTTCTTCTATGAGGCTAGAACAAATTTCATCCTCCCCTAGTTGTGAGAGAACTTGTGTGGAGTTTTGTTCTTGGCCCTTCGCTGTTTATCCTATAAGGGCTAGGCAGTGAGAGTGCCTTGTCCCTTTCCTCACCCGGTGGTGAGAGCAATCCGGGTTGGGGGGGGTAAACAGGTTAGGTTTAGAATTTTTTTTTTTTTTTTTTTAAGCTTATTCTTATGTTGTTGTTTAAACTGATTTTAATTGTTTGTTGTGGGTTTTGGCTTTTATTTAGTTTTAACACGTGTTGGCCTTCAGCTCCCACGGTGGTGCGCTATTCATCCTCCTCTCTTCGTGCCCTCCGCCCCTTTGTTACTCCTCCTCTACTTTTTGATATTTATCAGTGCTGTAGGGCTCTGGGGATTGCCCATAGGAGAGGAGGGGGGGTTGTCGAACAGGGGTGGATGAATGAGCGGGTCCATCGTATCGGGGCAGTCAGGACCAGGAGGCGCCCTTGGGCGAAATGGAATACAGATCGAGGTTCTCCTTGTCTGGTAGCCATACCAAGGGCCCCACAGTAACTAGTGGGCAGATAGGCTTGACAAGCCCTGAAGTTTGTCCAACTCGGTGGTGTTATGCAATGCCAGGTCTGTTAGAATAAGACCGCTATTATTGCCGATCTTGTTGATTCGGCTGATCTGGCTTGCATCACGAGACCTGGCTGGATGAAAACTCTGGCCCCACTTTGAGGCCATGATTCCGACGGGTGCTCGGTGACCACCGCCAGATGGACCGCAGAGTGGGGGTTGCAGTCTGTTTCAAGGCAGATTGGGTCTCACGAATGTGGCAGTCGGTGAGACTGGGTCTTTCGAGTGTACAGTCGTAGCAGGTGTAGGCGTTCCAATCGTCCTCATCTACCGTCCACCCGGTGATGGGAGACACTTCTTACAGGAAGTAGTAGACTTCCTCATCGATATGTCGTTTGAGTCACCCAGGTTGATGGTCCTGGGTGACTTCAACGCCTGGGTTGACGATGAACTCTCAAATTTGGGTAACGACTTGTTCCAATTGATGTCTTCTATGGGCCTCACACAGGTGGTTTCCACTGCAACGCACAAATCTGGACACTCTTTAGATCTAGTCTTCCTTCTAGGGATCAACGCATTCGACATGGGGGTGGAACCAGTCACCTGGTCTGATCATCACATCGTGAGGTTCAATTTTTGCACCCCCCTGAGAAGACCAGCCCCTGTGGAGATGGTCAGGTACTGCCCATTACGGAATGTTACTCCACAAGGTCTAGCGGCGGTACTTGACCTCTCATCCCTCAGTTCGGTGAGCAGTAGTCCAGAAGCACTAGTGTCGGCCTATAATAAGGCCGTCACGATGGCACTAGTTCTATTGCTCTGTTCATCGAGACCACCCCAGATCCCTTTGCCCCAGAGCCCCATGGTTTGATGGGACTCTGAGGGAGATGCGGAGACAGGGGCGAAGGTTAGAGCGTCCCTGGCGCAGGGCAGCCCTTGATGCCGACCACTCTAGATTGATAGAACATTATGTTAACTATCAATCTGCAATCACCCATAAGAAGGCAGAATTCCTGTCCAGGGAGATTGCAGTTGCTCAGAATCGACCAGCTCAGCTGTTCCTAACTGTTGACAGACTGTGCAACCCAGCCTGCCTGCATGTTCGGAAAGCTTTTTCTTAAGTAGAGTCACGGCGGGCTCGCTGATTCTTTGCAGCTAAAGTGGCCGACATCAGGAAGAACCTGGGTCCGGCAAGCTCTATGGGTGAAGCCTCTGGTCAGCATGAGATGACAGTGCCTCATTTCTCCTGGAGTTCCTTTCGACGACCTGAGTTCTTGGACATTATGAGGATCATCCATTCTATGCGCCCCACAAGTTGTGGTTTGGATCCTGGTCCGACTCCCCTTATTTTGGGTTGTTTGGATACCATTGGTCCGGTCCTGGTGCAAATAGTCTGGTGCTCCTTGGAATCGGGTGAGTTTCCCTGCTTCTTGAAAGAGGCTGTGGTAACTCCTCTTTGAAAAAGCTTCCTTGGACCCGGACTCTTATTCTAGCTATCGACCTATCTCTAACCTTCCCTTTATTGGGAAGGTTATCGAGAAGGTCGTAGCGAGTCAATTGGATGACCATTTAACCATCCATAATGTCTACGAATCCTTCCAGTCGGGCTTCCGTAAAAGACATAGCACCGAGACTGCGCTGGTTCAGGTGTTAAATGATCTTCTGATGGCGAGGGATCAGAAGAGATGCTCCATTCTGTTCTTCTTGATCTCTCTGCAGCCTTTGACACAGTGGACCACATGGTGCTGTTAGCTCGTCTGGGGCATAGTTGTGGAATGTCTGGAACCGTTTTGCAATGGTTCACGTCATTCCTTACCGGGAGATCACAGAGAGTTGTATCGGGGAATTTTTCCTCTGATCCAATCTCTCTGTTGTGTGGAGTGCCCCAGGGATCCGTGCTGTCGCCCATGTTGTTTGCAGTGTACATGCTGCCCCTCGGAGGTATCATTAGACGATATGGGCTGAGGTTTCACTGCTATGCGGATGACACCCAGCTCTATCTGTCCTTTGCACCCGACCAGGATGGAGCTCTGTCGGTATTTAACAGCTGTCTGAGGGAGATCCAAGACTGGATGGATTCTAGTTGGCTAAAGTTGAACTTGGAGAAAACAGAGGTGTTGGTGGTGGATCCTGGTGGTCAGGTGGTGAGGCCGGATCTCGGTGCTCTGTCTGGAATTATTCTTGGTGGAGTACCTTTGCCGTCCTCAGAACAGGTGCATAGCCTTGGATTTATTCTTGACAATAAGCTGACTCTTGAAGTTCAGGTGTCTGCTGTTGTCAAGACTTCCTTTTATCATCTTAGGAACATTGCCAGGGTGAAGCATCTTGTTCCGTCTGACTCCCTGCCTACTTTGGTTCATGCCTTTGTATCCTCATGCTTAGACTATTGCAATGCCCTGTACTTTGGGCTTCTGGGTTGAATCATTCGCCTGCAGCTGGTGCAGAATGCTGCAGCCCGGGTTTTGACTGGGACAAGTCGTTTTTGTCACATCACTCCCGTGCTGCGCGAACTGCACTGGCTGCCTGTGCGGTGGCGGATCACCTTTAAAGTCATTTTGTTGACTTTTAAAGCCCTTCACGACCAGGGTCCAGCCTACCTGAAAGACCTCCTTGTACCTTACTGCCCTGACCGATCACTCCGCTCGGCTGACATGGGGTTGTTGGAGATCCCGAGAGTGAGTTTGAAATCCTCTGGCAGCAGAGCATTTTCATTTGCTGCACCCACTCTTTGGAACTCTCTACCATGTCGGCTACGGCAGTGCACCTCCGTGGAACTCTTTAAAAAAGAGCTGAAAACTTATCTGTGGAGCATGGCTTTCTAGATAATTAATTATTTACTAACGCTCTGGATTTTATTATTACATATTTTATCTTGTGGTATGCTGATTTTATGTATATGTTTGTGTATGTAATGATTGAATTGTTAAATTGTTCAGCACCTTGATATGTTGAAAGGTGCTATATAAATAAAATTATTATTATTATTATTATTATTATAGGGCAGGAGCCATATTCAAAGGCCCTTGGTACATTGCAGTAATCTGACAGTGTGACTGCACTGAATTCTTTGCTGTGCCCATGCAAATAAGGGATCCCCCAAGCATACTGGGCAGAGCAGTATAGTCAGCAGTTTCAACATCACTAAACAGCCTCTGCTACAGAACTATTTAATGCTACCAACACCCTGCCCGTACAGTATGTCTGCACTTAATGGGTCCCCCAGTAGTTGTCTTGTACAGTATATTCTTGATTGTCTAGTGGTCTCCCACCCCCACCCCAATTTCATGTAGCTGTTTTGAATATTCCTGGTGGTCTGGCACTCCCCCACAAACAGATTGCCCATTTTGTAGCTGTCTTGAGTATTCCTGGTGGTCTAGTGGTCCTCCAATCCTTTGATTATCCATCCTGTAGCTGTCTGGAGTGTTCCTGGTGGTCTAGTCATTCCCCTTCAATAAGGGTATCAAACTCTCTCCTGACCAATCTGCTCAGGACTAGGGATGGGCGGACCCAAAAAGGTCCTGACCCGTATCATCAGGATCAGAATCCAGGCCCAAGTCCTGATAAGTTCTGATTAGTTCTGATTTAAATAAGAAGCTTTATAAAATGAATGCCTGAGAGTGAAAACAATTACTAACTGCACTAAAAAAAAGTAGAAAATAAAGTCTTTTGCTAACCTGAGTGTGTTGGTCTGTGATTCTGTCTCCCTTTTGCCCATTTGTTTTGCTCAGTCTCCCATTTTTCTCTGCTGAAAAGATGCCTCTTGTGCTCCACACTCTTGGATTTACTGACTAATCAAGGGATGCTGTTCTTATCAGGAAACATATGTTCCTCTGATCTGCTGACACTGTCACTGATGGAACACATTTCCTTCACACAGCATAATTCAGTATGCAAACCCCAGTCCCTTCCATATAGTAGTGCTGATGCCCAGCCTGCTCTTGCATGTAAATTCCTTACTCCCCTATGCAGAAATACCATTGATCCACTATAGAAACATCCCTACCCACATCAGCAGACACCCACTCTGACCCAGTATATACATGTGTACCCTATTTTGGGAGGCAGTATAGTGCAGTGGTTTAAGGCTCTGAGCTGCAAATCTGGTGATATCCAGCAGACCAGACCTGGGTTTGAATCCCACAGCTTCCACTTGCATACTGTGTGACCCTGAGCAAGTCACTTAACTTCCCTGTGCTCCCAGGTCGCACCTGTAAAAAAGCTTTCAGCTTAGTGTGCTACTCCTGGTTAAACAACTAAAATAAAAAAAAAATGTTGAAATGCCCCCATCCCAGCATACACAATCCAGTCCCATTTCCCTATCTATGCTGACAGCCCTCCCCCCCAAGTGCAGTGCCTAGGGAAATAAATGTTTAATACCAGATCCCATTTTGACTCCTCTTTGCCACAGCCCCCCACCTCTTCATTTGTTCTTCACAAAAGGCATAATTTTAATTTATTTCAAAACGGGTTACCATGAGGGAACACTGCAAGGCTAATTTCGTGGTGCCACCCATCAGAGGGGAAACAAATGCATAAACTGGTAAAACACAGAAATCATAGTAAAAGGCAGGGTATAACTATACAGTCTAGTGCAGGACAGGTGCAATCACAGTACATGAAATCATATCATAACATTTGTTGGGATGGGGCTTAGACAGTGGTAGAAACATGAATCTATGCCAAAGCCCACAATGCACCCTTCTAAATCAAGTTGCTCTTACACATATGCCCCTATGTTCTAGTTGATGGACTCTTGTCAGTGCCACCCATACCTATCATCCTTTTCACAGCAAAATGCAGGATCTTGGTAAACAAAAATGTGATAACATACAGAACACATCATAAAGTCTGAAAATGCAGTTTCAGAACACTGAAAATTAATTAATGCATGCATCTGTGCCAGTTTATTGTTTACTTTGCATTTTAAAGTATAGTATTATGATCATTTTGTTGTTTTAAAGCCTGGTTTTACAGCACTTTGGGCAGAAGCAGCACCTTATCCACTGTGAAGCAGATGTAGGGCAAAGCAATTCTAAGGGGCAAAATGAAGAATATCCCAGCTCCCTTGTAATGTGGGGCAGTTAAGAACTATGCTAAGGTGTAAAGTGTGTTATGGAATATAGATCCATTCAGCCAAACAGTATCATGAGGTATTTGGAGCAGCTTGAAAACCAAGATTCAGAAGGACTGGATGACATAATTGGAGCCCTACAAGAACACTATTTGCAGCAATTACCTGAACAACATCCCAGCTTGAAGTTCACAGAAGATAATTCAGACAGAACTAATCTGAACTTGCTCTCTGAACTGTGGAATGAGAGTGCAACCCACAGTGCATCAGAACGTGAGAATCTAACTAGACTGATTCAATGAAATGAGGGAACATACTTTTAAAGCAAAATCGGAGTTCTGCCCTATAAAATGCATTTTCTAACTCAAGTTAGGGAAATCTTAAAACAGAGTAGTGGCCCCTACTGTCACAACCTTAAACAATATCATTCATCCTCTCCCACTCCCCAGTGCCATCACATTTATCTTGCAGTCTTGTCTTGCACATTATTGTTTAAATGCAAAACTTTAAACTACAGATCTGATGCTGTCTGTCCTCTCTCATTCACATGACTGCCCACCCAACCACCTGTTTGCAAAACTCACTTGGACAATTTCATCCTTACCTTCAGACCACTGTGTCCATCTTAGCATTAGTAGCACAATATAGACCACAGTTGCTAAGTCATCCAGTTGACCACCTGTCTGCATTCTTGGTCTACCATCTGCCCCTGGATTCTCACTAAATCAGTCCACAGTATCTGCTCTCTCGAGCCTTCCCATGAACTGCCAGCATGCATAAGAGCACCAATACAGCAAAGCATTCCCACCAGCCTCCAACTTCCTGCTTGCTCTGCCAAGCACTCCATCGTATAGGTGCGACACAGTGGAAGGAATGTCTGTGACTGAGCAGTGGTGGCATGCTAATAACCTGTCATAAAAAAAATGTTTTTAAAATGGGGCATTTTTATTGTTGTCGTTGCAAAAATGGAATAGAATAGAAAAGAAAACATTGAAAAGTGGCTGGAGGAAGAGAGACAAACCAGGTAAAGGACTCCAGCTGAAAAGTCCGTATCTACCCGAGTCCATCAGACTGTATTAGATCCAAGGGGGTTCTGATTTTTAGTGGACTGGTCTGCCCATCCCTACTCAGCACCTTCCTCTCCATACCCCCCCCCCTTCATTCTGGTCACCTAAGCTAAACTATGGCAATAGTAATTGTGAAATGCACAGCCCTCTGTTCACTACCTTGGCTGGCCACTATGTGACTGTCAGTGAGCAATCATAAGTATTGTAGAAACAGTTGTTTTTTGCAGTACTTATGACTGGTCACTGACAGTCCACAGCTCTTCTGCAGTGCTCAAAATCACTCACTGACATTCAGATGGTGGGCAGCCCAGGGGCAGAGGGCTGTGCTGCTCCCTGTCACTATTATCATAGTTTGGCTTCAGTGACTGGAGTGAGATGTGAATGCAGGGAGGAGGGACCTGACATGGCAGGTCGAGAGGGGGCTTGGATGACTTTTTGCAGGGGTTAACTACTAGATCACCCAGAATATTCAAGACAGCTAGAGGACAGACAGTTGTAGGACAGACAATGGGGGGGAGAGAGAGGACCACTACACCACCAGAAATATACAAGACAGCTACAGGATGGCTGACTGGGGGTGGGGGGGTCTACTAAACTACCACAAATATTCAAGACATCTACAGGACAGACACTCAGAGGGGGAGGCACTTACATGCTAATGAGCCCATAGCAAATGGACAATAGCACCTTGCATGTCCAATTGACTCATTAGCATTTTAGGGCTGAATATGGTTCTCAGGAGTCCAGGCCCTATCCCATTTGTGCTGCACTATCTCCATAGACTGATTGATTGATTTCTTTATTTATAAAAAAGTGCCTTTCTGAAACCAATGCACTTATACATAAAGATAAAGCAAACATCACAATTTAAAACTGTCATAACAAATGAACATTAAAATCCAAATTTCAAACAATAAATATAGCATTAATTAGATCAAAAGCATTAAAATAACTCTATGTAGACCAGACTAAATCAATTTCCACCAGATTCTGGATAGGCTAAACTAAATAGATATGTTTTTAATGATGTATTAAAACTCTGGACGATCAAGCACTCTCATACATGTCGAGGTAGATATTGCCACAGGGTTGGGGCCACAAAAGCAAAAGACCAGGCCCGTGATGATTTCAAACGGACCCTGGAAATCTCTAGAAATCCCTCATCAGCAGATCGGAGAAGATGGAAGGGGTGGTAAGGGCGAAGGAGATCTTGCAAGTAATGGGATCCCTGATTAGTGTTGTCAGAACTAGTTCGAGAAAGATTCGAACCCTCCTCGAACCCTGGTGTTCGAGTTCTAATTTAGAACTCGAACACTGCAGGGTTCACAAAAGAGTTTGAATCATCCATGAATCTTCTCACTTCTGTGTGCTTTTGCTTTGAGTCCCTCCCATTCCTGTTGTTCCTGATTTTGGCACCAGCTGAATAATGCAGCTCAGTTTGCTCCCCCTCCCATCAGTGTTATTATTGGGGGGGGGCAGCTGTTGTCGGTTTGTCACGCTAGTGTAACTTTACCACCTGACCATCTGCTATGCAGTCAGGTGGTAATGGTAGTGTGACTCGACCAGTCTCGTGAGTCGAGGGATCCTGCTGAAGTCATCTGTGCAGCTCTGGCTCCATTGCCATTCAGTCATGTAGTGGAGAAGGAGGAGCCTCAGCGTCTGTGTGCTCTCAGTTCAGTTGTGTGTGTGATGACACGAGCGACTGTTTTTGTTATTAAACCTGGTCCTGTACGAGTGTGTATGTGCCTGAAAATTAAAAAAAAAAGTTAATGGTCAGGTGGGGAAAAGGAAGGGGGGGGGGAGTCGGGAATCTTGGGATTGGGAACTGAGGAAAGAAACTAGGGCAGGAACCGAGAAAGGAGCTAAACGGTTGGGACTCGGTACTGTCGGGAGGACTCAGGGTTGGGAATTAGTTAACTTGCAGACTGCTGCCTGTGTGCTAGTGCTCAATCACACATGCCTCAAGTTGCTTGCTGAATTAAATGCATTTTCTTTGCAAATCACAATTGTGACTTGTGGGCCGTGGCACTCTTGAGAGAGCTCCCTGGCTGGGGGAGGGGTGTTTTATTTTGGGAAAAAAAGAGGTTAAATTAAAACACTTTACTGATTGTGTGAAACTTGATGTTCTAAGCCCACAAAAAAGAAAAAATAATTTGGTCCCAGTCCCACCCAAAAATTGTCTGGAAGGAAGACACGGTTCTCTCAGCCAGGACTGTGCTGGGAGGGGGGCTTCAGTAAACTTTCTCCCTAAAAAAATCTTCATTGCATCTTCTGTGAGGTAGACAGCAAGTCACCCTGCTGCTGTCTGTGCTATTTGACTGCACTTGTCTGGCTATTTCACAGTGTGTGTTACCGTGTGAAGCCCAGTGGCCAGTTTTGTGGTGGCATCTCTTTCTTCGGTTTGTGTGTATAACTCTGTCTCTTGTGGTCAGCCCATCAACCTGCTGCTGTGCACCCCTTGATTGCACTGTACCTTACCCAGTGTGTGTGACCGTGTGAAGACCAGTGGCCTGTTTTGTGGTGGCATCTCTTTCTTCCGTTTGTGTGTATAACTCTGTCTCTTGTGGTCAGCTCATCACCCTGCTGCTGTGCGCCCCTTGACTGCACTGTACCTTACCCAGTGTGTGTTACAATGTGAAGTCCCGTGGCCAGTTGTGTGGTGGCATTATCCCTAAATACATGACAGAAGCCTAAAAATATATTTCCCTGTTGGGAGGAGAGACAGAAAAATCTCTTTCCTTGGGTTGTGAATGTAACTCCGTCTCTTGTGGTCAGCCCATCACCCTGCTGCTGTGCACCCCTTGACTGCACTGTACCTTAACCAGTGTGTGTTACTGTGTGAAGCCCAGTGGCCAGTTGTGTGGTGGCATTATCCTTAAATACATGACAGAAGCCTAAAAATATATTTCCCCATTGGGAGGAGAAACAGAAAAATCTCTTTCCTCGGTTTGTGTGTGTCACTCCGTCTCTTGTGGTCAGCCCATCACCCTGCTGCTGTGTGCCCCTTGACTGCTATATGTATGCCTATGCCCAGCAGCCCAATCATTCTGTAAGCCTTGAACCTGGGATCCTTTAGTTGCAAACCATCATATTCTTCAATTACTTTCAGTCCACTGCATTA
The DNA here is from genome assembly GCA_016271365.2 of Neoceratodus forsteri. Classification (NCBI taxonomy): domain Eukaryota; kingdom Metazoa; phylum Chordata; order Ceratodontiformes; family Ceratodontidae; genus Neoceratodus; species Neoceratodus forsteri. The sequence goes on from CM028129.1 coordinate 469,544,041, forward strand.
CAGTGTTACACAACCAAAATAAAATTTTGGAGTTGTAGCCTGCGATCACAGATTACATTGCTTTCTTACACAGGAATTGTGTGGGTGTGGGTGTGTTCACTGCAGTATACTGGTACTGTTATGGCTGACACCAACATAGATGAAGCACCTGATGCTGGTGTTGGAGCAGGTGTTGGTGGTAGTGGTAATCTTGGTGCTAGCAGAAATAACCAAAATGTTTCAGGTGATAAAAATTCAATAAACAGCAAAAGAGCAACAGCAAAGTGTGGTAAATGGGGACCTTTTAAGAACACATATGAAGCTGCTGGGTTCACACAGAGAGGCACCATAAGGCATGCCGTTAATGCTGTTAAAATCCCTGTGACTAGCAGTAATAATGTAAGTGACAGTGAGTCCCTCTCTGACTCAGACTCAGACAGTAGCTCTTTGTCTCAGTCTGACACTGTTATGTCTTGCGACGTATCATTACTTCCTCAACAAAGTGAAATGAGCAAGTCTGCTGACAATGAATCAGATAGTGCACTTGCAAATACATCCAGCACTGTTGGCAATGAAAAAGATATATCCATTGAATCCACCACTTCTGTGTCGGCCAGCAATGAAAATCCATCAGAGTCTTCTGCCCACTCTTCTAGCACCAAGGAGCATGTCCCGGGTTCTGTTAGGACAGGTGAACAGATGCAAACAGTCTTTAGCTATCTTCCTAGCACGCGAACAAAATCTGTCACATGTGAGGTGTGGAATTACTTCTCTGTCAGTAAAACTGATACATGCTGAGCAATTTGTTTCCTGTGTAAACAGAGTGTAAGCCGTGGTAAAGTTGTGACATGCCTTGGCACTACAGCTGTTAAACGCCATCCGAAAAAGCATTTAGTTTTGCTTGATCATCCAAAACCCATGTCCTCCATCTTCCAGACTGCACTTGAGAAGGGTCAGGAATCTGAAATGGATACTGCATTGTCTGAACTTGATGCGGATAGAACCACTGCCAGCCCTAGGATCACTGTTACCACCAATGCCAGCACAATTAGTACCAGTTGCACATCCAGTGATGGCAATGAATGTATAAGTCCTAGTCCAGCATCCCAGTGTCCATCTGACCATCGAAGCATGGTGTATAATAAACCAGCAGGGACATGTTGTAAACAGCTAACACTGTCTCAAGCATTTGAAAGGAAGAATACCTTTACTAAAAATCATCCAAAGACCCTTCATCTTAATCACAGAATTGGTGAACTGTTAGCTGGAGCCCTTCTCCCATACTCTTTGGTAGATCATGAGGATTTTAGGGAGCTCTTGAAACTAGCAGAGCCTCATTACAATGTTCCTCATCAAAGGTACTTTTCCTATGTTGAAATACCAAACATTTATCAGGCTTTAAAAGAGACAGTGATGCTTGCACTTAAAACTGCAGAGGGTGGGGTTATTCATGTCACAACAGATATGTGTACCAGCACTCAAAACATAGATTACATGTCCCTTACCGCGCTCATTGGGTCACGTTTTCTTGTGGTTCTTCAAAAAACAAAGACATCCCAGAAGATGGTGTTGCTTCATATAAAGAAGTTTGGGCAACGTCATATAGCTGCAAACATTTTGCAGGAACTAAATTACCTCCTTGATGAATGGGTTTATTCTCACAGTCTAAAATGTGGCTTCATAGTAAGTGACAATCGAGCCAACATCTTGAAAGCAGTACAGGATGGAGGATTTATGAATGCTTCTTGCTTTGCACATTGCTTACATTTAATTGTCACGAGATTTCTCAGCAATGAAACACAAGTGGATGGTATGATTGCTGTTTGCAAAAAAATTGTGTCTCACTTTTCACATTCAACCAAGGCTATACGGACATTGTCCGAACTGCAAAACAACACAAGCTGCTCCAGCAAAAGCTGATTCAAAATGTTTCCACTCATTGGAACTCAACGCTTTATATGCTGCAGTGCCTCTTGGAGCAAAAGCAAGCTGTACATGAGTATTGCTCCAGTTACATTATTGGAGATGGCATTATGCTGTCTGTGCTGCAGTGGAAATTAATGGAGACAGTGTGCTGCATCCTAGCTCCTTGTGAGACAGCCACAAGGGACATGTCTTCTGAAGGTGCATCTGTGAGTCAGGTTATCCAACTCATAATGCTGATTTCACATCATCTTAGTGTTCTTAATCTACAACTAGAAAAAGACAGATCTGAAGCTCAGAAAACATGTCACCTGTATTATGGGAATCTAGTAAAGAGAATGAGCGAGCACATCAAAACCAATGACAAATTAGTTGCAATGATGAAATCAAAACACTACATCCTTGCAACTCTCTTAGATCCCAGGTTCAAGGCTATACATCTTCCAAAAACAGATGATATAGAGCAGTACAAATGTCTGTTGCTAGATGAGCTGCAGCACTCACAGGAGTCAAACACAGACACGCACATCCTCAGGTTGTCATCACCACAACATGCAGTTTCATCTTCACAAAGGGATACAGAACTGGAAAAGTCACCAAACCTTAACAGTAGTTGTTCCACAACTGCCTCTTCTTCAACCCTTAGTAGCAAGCTAAATCTGTGGCAAAACCTTTCCCAAATTGCTGCCATACCAGCTTATGCTGATTCCTCCTCTGAGCAGTCTCTTGTCCATCATCGTAGGCAGTTACCTGCAAGAACTGCCTATTCCTATTGATGCATGCCCTTTTGAATACTGGAGATCAAAAAAGTCAATTTGGACAGAGCTGTATGATGAAGCCTGTAAATATATTGGTTGTCCTGCAACAAGTGTCTCTTAAGAATGCATGTTTAGTACAGCTGGCAATATTGTGACGGACACCAGAAATAGGCTGCTGCCAGAAAATGTACACACGTTAACTTTTATTAAAGTTAATAAGTCAAGATTTTCATATCCCTACAAGAGTATACAAACTGATCCTGAAGTGATTGATGTTGTGGATGCTGATGGTGATTTCAACTCAGATGGTGGTGACTGGTAAATACTGTGTGGGACAGAGTCTCTCTGCACCAAAAAGGAAACTTTTACAGACTGTGATGACTTTGGTTGTCTCTCTCCTTTCTCAATCTACTACCTTGGACTATATACCCCACAAAACTTTCACCATTTTATGGCAAACTGCTTTGTAGCTAGGGTCTAAAGTCAACAAGTTTTATATACAGGGTAATTTTAACATCAGTGGAACAGGCCCAAATTTGGCATAAAAGGGACACTGTCATGTCAATCATTTCTGCATCATATTATTTATAGTTAAAGTGCAAACATATATTTTGGGATTTACCTTCTGTGACTTTGTGGTGCATCAGTATGGGCTGGGACTGGGGGTGGTCTATTTTTCAATTTTAAAGAGGACAAAACAATGAGTTCTTATTGGTAGCTGTTTATTATTTTTTCAATTACAGAAATGCTAGCCATAAACCAAAATGATCCATATGTAACTTATCTTACTGAATAAAAAACTATGGGAAAAACTGTATTTTGTATTGTTATGTTTCTGTGGGCAGCATCCTGTTACAAGTCTCTTCCTGGAAACGGAGTAATCTGGAGTTTTACCTATGTTATGGTTGAGCACATATTCTGTAAGCATAGGTCTCATACCACAATAGCTCATGTTTAACATTCTGTTGTACACAGACCATGGCATAATAGCAAAAACTCTCAAATTACTGGTTCCATGAAGAGAACTGTACAGAATGTTGTCCATAAGAAGAAAGCAATTGAAAGACAGTTTTTCACAGAAGTGTTGTTTATTAAGGAACAGTTAAGTATGGCTCATTTGGAGGCAAGAGTTTCATTTTTCTTGAGTAAGCATGTGGTAGTTTTAGCATTTGAGAGGGGGAGGAGGGTAGAATGGGTGCTGAAGGGTGGGAAAGGGCTGGAGGTTGGTTTAACATGGATGCACGAGGGAGAAAGATGGCATGGATGCTAGTGCAAGGGTGAGGGTTGGGGGTTGGTTTTAACAAGGATGAAGGAGGGAGAAACATAGCATAGTTGTTAGTACATGGGTGATGGTTGGGGGAGTGGGTTTTAACATGGGTGAGGGACGGAAAAGGGTGACATGAATGGTAGTTCATGACTAAGTGTGGGGGTAGTTTAAACATTTGGGTGAGAAAGGAGGCGATCGTGCTTTAGGGGGTGAGGGTTGTGGGTTGGTTTTAACACATGGGTGTATGGGTGGTATGGGTGCTACTGCATAGATGAGGGTGGTGGAAGAAAAGTGGAATGGGTGCTGGGGTGAAAGGTGGGTGTTGTTTTAGTCCTTTCATTTACAGATTCGTGATCGGCTGGGGATGGTGAGGAAAAAGATGATGACAGACCGATGGTATGGGAGGGCTACACCGATTGCCCACTGTGGAACCTACTATAGATATAATATATATATGTTTTTTTTTCTTATTAAATACATTGCAAACTGCTGCCACCTAGCACAAGTGTCCTGTCCCCTTTAAAAAAAAAGAATAAAGGAATCAGAAATAAAAGAAAATCTGCATCAGCAGTTTTCACAGACTGTGACCTATCATAAAGTGTTTTTGCTTTACAGGTAGTGATAATTTGATGCATAATGGGGTTGACAAGACACTGTCCCTTAAACATCACATGCCAACTGCTGCAGCTACATTAAATGTTCTTTAACTTAGTATGTGGTGAGGAAACCACTTTTTTTATTTATGTGATTGAAATACAAATTTATTGACATATCAGCTGGAAAAATGCATCATCTTAGAAAGTTGTATGTATTACTTCAATTTGCTAACAAGAATGTTGGTATATGTATGCATTATCTTAGAAAATTGCATGCATCTTTTGCCAGCAACAATGACTGACATTTTTTTTATTCAAATGTCTTGACTGACTACGTTATGACATAATATGTTTTGCAACAGTTCCATGTGCTGGGGCTGCAGTACCTTGGCTTAACTTTGTTATAAAAGCTTTCTTTTAAACATAGCAACTTTTGATTTACTCATTTAAAACACAAAGCAGCAAATAGCTGAAATTAGGTAATATCAGTTATTTTTTCTAATAATTCATGATGATGAGTATATATAACTGAGTACATAAATGGCTAATGTGCCTCTTTCTTTCACTAAAGAACTATGATGCAGCTGTAGCAGGAAAACTTTTAACATATGGGTGGGTGGGCCTGTTATGTATTAAGTTGCTGGCTTTAGCAAACAGAAAAAAACATAGATAAACCTAGTTGTATTCCTATCAATGTTACACATGATCATTTCTCTCCCCCTTAAGTTAAACAGTTTTTCCTTTAAATGTATTTCATTACTATCTTCATTACTGGCAGCACAATTGAAAAATAGGGTTTGAGTTCTAAAAAGTTCTAAAAAAGATTAGAACCCTAGAAAGTTTTCAAAAGTTCTAGACTAGAACTAGAACCCAGAACTTCAGAGGGTTCTGACAACCATATCCCTGATTGTGTAGGGCTTTATAGGTGAGTAACCTGACCTTCAAGGTGATCCACAACTGTACTGATAGCCAGTACAGTCCACAGAGCACAGGTGTTATATGACTGGTCCTAGAGGTACCAGTCAACATCCTGGCTGACACATTCTGCACTAGCTGCAAGTGGCAGATGTCAACCCCCAGTAGCCCTAGGTAAAGGGCATTATAGTAGTCAAGGCGGGAGGTTATGAAGGCATGGACCAGCACTGGAAGATCTTCGGGAGGAACCAGATGCTTCACCCAGGTGATATTCCTCAGATGGTAAAAAGAGGATTTGACAATGGCCGACACCTGTGATTTAAAGGTCAAGCTGTCATCAAAAATAACACCCAGATTCCGCACCCAATCTGAGGTAGTCAGCAGAACTCCCCCAAGACAAAGCACAGATGGTTGACTTGCCGACAAACCCGCCTCCTGTTGACCTGGGTCCATGACCAGCACCTCTGTTTTAGCTGGGTTAAAATGCAGCCAGCTGGCACTCATCCAGTCCTGGATCTCTTATAGATAGTTATTAAGCACCAAGAGGATCACATCCTATCCAGGCACAAAGGACATGTACAGCTGAGTATCATCTGAATAGCAGTGAAAACTCAGACTGTATCACCTAATGATCTCTCCTAATGGCAGCATATACACTGCAAACAACACAGGTGCCAAAATGGAACCCTACGGTACCCCACAGGATAGGGAGAGAGGGGCTAAGGAATAAATCCCAGACACCACTCTTTGAGTCCTACCCATGGGGAAAGATTGAAACCATCTGAAGGCCACACCAGTTAGTTTACAGATGAATCACAGGCACTCCAATAGCACACCATGGTCCACAGTATTAAATGCTGCAGAGAGATCTAGGAGGACCAAGATAGAATGAGTTCTCCGATCTCTCACTATTAGGAGGTTATTTAGCACCCGGACAAGGGCCATCTCAGTACTATGCCTCTTCCCAAATCCTCACTGGAGAGAATCATAGACATCTTGGCTGTACAAATGGTCATCCAGCTGCAAAGCAACTACCTTCTCAATAACCTTGTCAGCAAAAGGTAGGTTTGAGACAGATCTGTAGTTAGCCACAGTCCGGGTCAAGGGAGGGCTTTTTAAGGAGTGGTCAAACAACTGCCTCCTTAAGAGGATCCGAAAACATACTCTTCTCCAAAGACCTGCAGACTATCTTGGCTAGGACCAGGCTAATTTCATCTATGCACCCTACAAGAAGGGGCGTAGGGCCTGGGTCCAAATTATAACCACTTGGCCGCTAAGTCTGGATGACTCTCATGATGTCCACAATTTCTGGCCAGCTGAAGACACACCAGGTAAACTGGGCACCTGCCACCTCCTGCTGACCTCTGCAATACCCACTAGAGGGGGACAGATCCCAGACCTGATGGTGGCAAACTTTATCTGCAAAAAACTGAGCTCCTGTGGCCCATATTCAGTCTTGAACTGTGTCAGTGCAGAGCATAGTCACTTTGTGCTGCACTAACACAGTCCCATTTTAAGAGAGTGCATTTCTGTCCTAGCATGCAAATTGTCTGAATATTACTCCCAAGCTGGCTATGCGCTAATTGCCTCAAAGTGCTCCTTTAAGTGCAGCACACGCAAATGGCTCTAAATATGGGGTCTCATAATCTCTTAGCACAGAAGAACTCAAAGTCCACAAGACAATGTTGGGAATAAGAAAGATATGCTCTTAAAGACAATGGCTACTGGGGGTAAGACAGGTCTGCTCTTAGTCTCAATATACTATTGTTTTAACTTGTAACAGCATGCAAGCAGACATGTTTAGCAATGACAAATGCTTGTATATGCATGCTTTTGTAGTTGTATATTGCATAATCTATTTCTTATACCATCATTGTTGCCTACGATACCAGGTCATTCCTAACAATGGATCATGGGCTCAATACAAAATTAAAAAGTGAAACATGCAGATTTCACCAAGCAGCTCTACTTACAATAGATCCTATTCACAAAGCCGAGGCTGCACTATGTGATACGTAACTAGAGGTGTGTGAAGTTGTGGTGATTCACTTTGTGAAGTTCTTCACGACATTTCCACAGTTTTGCATCTTTGGGGGATGCACTTTGTGTAGTTTTCACCTGGCAAAGACTTTGAATACTGGAACTTCACTGTGTCTGTAAAGTGCCACTTCACATAGTTTTCACCAGGCAAGTAACTCTTCACCAGCAAAAACTATGTAAAATGTTCTTTGTTTACAAAATGTTTTATATAAATGATGTACCCCACCCACCACCATCTACCACCCACTTCCTTCTTTCCTCTCAGTCCCAGAAATGTTTACTATAATAAAAAACATTTAGAAAGTAGAACAGATCTTCCCTTTGCCCTACCCATGACACATCACAAAATGCACACCACCCACCCTTCCACTCCATGTTTGTCGCCTCAAGTCACAAAGGAAGGAAGGAAGGAAGGACAGACAGACGGACAGCATGAAGGACAGCACGTCATGCCCTGCACCACTGATTAGCAGAAATGGGATATCATTAAATGGCGGGTTACAGAGGCAACAGAAGCCTGCACCAAGGCACAGAGTAAATGGAGCAGAGCAAGAAAACCATGCCGGTTGAACAGTGAGGTTGTGGAGGTGGTGAGAGCAAAACAAGTGGTGCACCAGAGGTTTAGGAGGACGGGGAAGGAAGTGGACAGGGAGGAATATGCAAGATGGTCCAGGAGGTGACCAGAAAGGAGAGAAGCCAAGGCCCAGAGGGAGCTGAGATTAGCAGACGGAATTAATGGGGGGGACTTTTTCAGATACATCAGGGAGAAAAGGAAGTGCAAGGAGACAATAGTGAGGAAAAAAGGGGTGGGGAGTGGACAGAAAAGGGTGAGGAACAGGTAGAAGTACGGAATGAATACTTTTGCTCAGTGTTCATGGAAGAAAAGGGGGGACTACTACCAGCATGGACTGGGAGGGTGAAGGCAGGGGGAGAGGAGGTGACAGATGGAAGAATTGAGGCAAGTAGAGTCCTAGAGGGACTGAGGGCACTGAAGGTAGACAAGGCACCAGGGTCAGATGGTATCCACCCCAGGGTGCTGAGGGAGATGGCGGCGGTGTTGGCAGAGCCACTGATGGGTCTGTACAGCACCTCACTGGAGTCAGGATATGTGCCACTGGACAGGAGGATGGCACATGTAGTACCATTACACAAGAGTGAGCAAAGGGATACACCAGGTAATTATCATCTGATAAGTCTCACCTCCATAGTGTGCAAACTCATGGAAATGATACTAAAGGAATGACTGGTGCCGTACCTGCAGGACAATGACCTCCAGGATGTGAGGCAGCATGGGTTTTTTTCAGAGAAGTCTTGTCAAATCAATTTCATACAATTTTATGACTGGGTGACAGGTGAGCTGGATAAGGGTCATGTGGTGGATGTTCTTTACTTGGACTTCAGCAAGGCCTTCGATTCAGTGCCTCATGGGCAGCATAGGGGGAAACTAACTGGTGTAGGGGTAGGGGCAAAAATGATGAACTGGATTACAAGCTGGCTAAGTGGCATTCTTCAATGGGTGGTGGTGAGAGGGGAGCTCTCAACTCCAAGGCAGGTGACTAATGGAGTGCCACAGGGCTCTGTTTTGGGGCCAGTATTGTTTGGGCTCTTCATATCAGACATTGCACACTGGGTGGTGAGCAAGGTAGGTCTGTTCACTGATGACACTAAAATTGGAGAAGGGGTGGATGGAGAGGAGGGATGGAAGCAGCTGCAGGGAGACCTACGCAAGCTAGAGGAGTGGTCAGAGAGGTGGAATCTGGTGTTCAATGCAAAGAAGTGTAAGGTTATGCACTTTGGGGTGAAGAATCCAAGGAGAAAATACTGGCTGGGGAGGGGGTTAAGCTGGGGATCACTGAGGAGGAGAAGGACCTAGGAGTAATGATAACAGGGACCATGAACAACACTGCCCAGTGCAGGAGAGTGGCTGCAAAAGTGAACAAAATGCTGGAGTGCATAGCGAGGGAGTTTTCGTCCAGGCGAAGAGAGGTGATCTTGCCCATGTACAGGTCACTGGAAAGGCCGCACTTAGACTATTGTGTGCAGTTTTGAGGCCATACCTAAAGTGTGATATCAGGCTACTGGAGGGGGTGCAGAGGAGAGCAACAAAGATGATATGTGGAATCAAGAGGAGAGACTATGACAGCAGGCTGGGAGACCTGAATATGTACACCCTGGAGGACAGAAGGGAAGGGGGGGACATGATAGAGACATTCATGTATCTGAGGGGAATCAATAAGGATGGGTAAGATGGGGTCTTTAAGTTAAGGTGGGGGAGGGTCACCAGGGGGAACAGGCTAAGAATAGAGGGGGGAAGATTTAGGAAGGAAATGAGGATGCACTATTTCACAGAGAGGGTGGTAGCAAAATGGAATGCCTTACCAGAATGGGTGGCATCATATAAATCTGTGAACAGCTTCAAAAGGGCATGGGACAGGGAACAGGGAGAGTGAGGGTGGGGAGGTGGGGTGGCAGTGGGATGACAAAGGGGAAGGGGTGGGGCAGCTGCACACTAGGGGTGTTGGCTGCCACTTGAGCAGACTTAGATAGACTGGGTGGTCTGTTTCTGCTGGCACATTCATATGTTCATATGTTCAATTATACGTCTCCTCAGTAGCAATCTTGAGTGTGCTCCGTAGGGGTCTGGACAACCATAGTTGCCCCACCGGGAGGGGGGGATAATCCATAGGAGACGTCACTGGAGAGAGGTAAGTGCTAGAGAAGGTAGCTGACAAGGCTGGGTGCAGTGAGGCAGCTAGGGGCCAGTCAGAGAATGGAAGATAAAAACTTTGTTTAACCAAATAAAAAAAATCCAGCACTGGAACATGCTGTGAGGTGCCCTCTTCCCTCTGTGTCCTGCTATAGAAAGAATGATTGATGACATCCTCACCTATACAGTAGTAACATTCATTCATTCATTCATTCATTCATTCATTCTATTTCAGGACACTGAGTGAAGAGAGCATCCTGTAGCATGCTCCAGTGCTGGATAGTGTTTTTTTTTTTTATTTATGGGTACTGCATCCTTTAAATTTGGGGCTGGGGAGGAGGACAGTTGGTTGCTAAAGGATATGGCAGGGTGAGGATTCTGGGTGTGATTCTTGACTCCAGGGGACAGGCACAAGGTGGAAGGTGTGTGTTGTGTGTTTAAGGTGATGTGATGAGGGTGTGAGAAGGGAGGATCCATTCTACTGTACTTAACATATGTTTTTATTATAGTAAACTTTGCTGGGACTTTAAGGAAGGAAATTAAGGTGAGTGCTATAGAGTGGTGGGGTACTTCATTTTTAAATGTCTGCATGGTGGGAGGGGGCCATTTGCTACAGTGGGTGGAGAGTGATGTAAACTGTTTAAGAAAGGCTTTTCTTTTTTTTTTGTGTAATATTTTTATTTGCTTTTTCCAACAAACTTCTACAAACAAATAGATGTATAGCTTATTCTGCTACTGTCCTCATACAATATATAAATCATCCTTTCCATTTCACCCCAAATCTTGCAATATGCAAATTTAAACATTTTAAACTGGGTTAAATAAACAGCACCCCAGTAGCATAGTCCATTTTCCCGATCTTATAAAAAAAAAAAAAAAAAAAAGAGGATTTTTATTTTTCCCCATATCCCCCCCCCAAACAAGTACAAATTTGTTCATGAAGATTATTAAAAAACTATTTACAGATATCCACATCCACTCAGCTGTTCAAACAGAGACAGTTAATTATAGTCACATCTAGGTCACTCATTCATTATAGGTTGTAGGCACAATTTACTCTCCCCTTACACGATACCCCCTTCTTCAACAGGTCCAACCTCTCCACCATTCACATAGTGTTCCAGTTATTCGACTTAGGGCTGGGATTCGAAATACGAACATTTATTGCACTATTCCCCTTCATCAAAACAACCTAGCTTAGGGCCACTAGATCCTCCTGCGGTAAAGCCAAGAGGAGTGGGCCCCATATGATTCCGAACATCTCTGCTCTCTCCTGAAACTGATAGGCCCTTCTCTCCATAGCCAGAGCAGAGACTATCATTGCTTTCAATGGTCAAGAGAGGGTTTCTTGCTGAAATCAAGTATTCAGGATACATTGCCTGGCAATTGCCAAAGCCACCCTCAGCCACTTCCTATGCAAACTCCATTCCTCTTCCTCCCCACTCAATTCAAAAAGGAGCTCTATCGGTTGAAGGAGACCCTGGCCTCTGCCTTCCCGTTTAAGAACTCTACGATATCCCTCCAAAAGCTCTGCATCCGGGAACACTTCCAAAAGCAGTGTATGTATGTACCCACCTCATTTTACATCGGGACATGTTTCTGTATCTCTGGGCGGCTTTATGGACCACTACCGGGGTAAAAGTCTATGGACAAACTTATAGGCCGACTCTTATATCTGTTTTGATAATAGTAGGCCCATGTGTGTTCCCAACATCAGCTCCCAATTTAGTTCTGAGATCAGTCCCCAGGTCCCTCTCATAGTGCTCTCCCTACCGAGCTTTCTTCTGGGGCCTCTCTAAGGATTCGCACCGCCTGCCTATTACCCCCTTAGGATTGTGCCGGGCTCTACAAATTGTCAATTCCAAACTTTGCTGAGGCATAGTCTGCGAGCCTGGTCCTCCCAGACTGCGGGCAAAATCTCTAGCCTGCAGGAATCTAAACATGTGGTTACCCGGGATTCCCCTCCTTTCCCCAACTCCTTTAGGGAGGAGATATGCAGACCATCATACAAATCCTTCACGCAATGTATACCTCTCTCATCCCATTCCTTAAATCCATGGTCCTCCAAACCAGGGAGAAAGAGAGGGTTACCACTCAGGGGAGGAGCAACGTCTCGCCTTACCATCACTTACCCTTGCCCTGATCTGTTCCCACCCTCCAGGGTCCATATTACCAACAGGTTGGGATTCAAGTGATGCTGATATGCCCTTCTACCTCCCTTCCTCAGATGGGCTGAAAGCCTACCCTGCATCCCTCTCCCTTCCAGGTTCTAGCCAGCTTGCTGCCTCTGGGCAGCATACCCAGTCTTTGATTACCCTCACCTGCGAGGCTAAAAGTAACTTTTAACGTCCTGAGAAGCTTAATCCCCTCTCCTCGCCCCAGTTTTAATCTTTGTAGGCTAATTCTGGGCTTCTTCCTTGCCAGAGATAATCAGAAAACCCCTTTCAGTCTCTTCCTATCCTTTTAGTGAGGCCCATTGGGAGCATCTGTAGAAGATACAAAATTCTGGGTAGGATATTCATTTTATGATATTCATCCGGCCTAGCCAGGACATAGGGTATGCCTCCACCTTTTCATATCTCTCAGCACGCCTTCAATCATTGGGCGTATAGTTTATCCTGTATAAATCAACCAGAGATCTTCCCAAACCTACCCCCAGATATTGCAAAGACTTCTCCACCTCCGTAGCCCCATTTCTGTAGGTCCACTAACTTCCTCCTAAACACATTACCTCCGATTTAGCTAGGTTTATTTTATAGCCAGAGAACATTGAGAAACCCTCGATCAGGTCCAGAACAGCAGGGAGAGAGTCTTCTATCTGACTCAAATATAAAAATCATATCGTCAGCATAAAGGATAATTTATGCTGTCGCCTCCACTCCCATCACCTTTCTCCCTCTCACACTGTCTGATAGCTGTGCTAGGGGTTCCAGGGCAAGATCAAACAGAAGAGGAGAAGGGGCAGCCCTGTCTTGTCCCTCTGTATAGTCTGAAGACCTGTGATAGGCCTCCATTAACCACCACTGCAGCCTTTGGTGATCGATATCGAGGCCCCCACCATGTTGAGAAACCCTGTCCAATCCCGAATATCGCCCCAAGGCCTCCATCATATATTCCCATTCGATACGGTCAAAAGCCTTCTCGGCGTTCAGTGCCAGTACAAGAGTAGCTCCTGGACGCCGAGAAGAAATGAATATCACATTCAGCAATCTCTGTATATTGTGATCGGAGTGCCTCCATTTTATAAACCCAATTTGATCCGGGTTTATGAGACTAGGCATTAAAATCTCAAGCCTGCCAGCCAGTATCTTCGCATAGATCTTCGCGTCCACATTCAGCAGTGAGATAGGGCGATAGGCAGCACAGTCCCTGGGATCTTTACCCTGCTTGGGAATCACACATATGGTAGCCATTTCCATTGAAGGTGGGAGCATCCCCCTCCTAGTACCTCTATACACTTCCCACAATAAATCCACCACCTGGTGCCCTACTACTTTATAGAATTCAATAGGGAATCCATCTGGTCCGGCTGCCTTGCCAGCCCTAAGTCCCCCAATGGCCTTCTTTATTTCATCCTTGGTGATGCTGGTCTCCAAAGCTGCCCTTTGCTGCTCACTTAGCTCCTTCGACCTAATCCCATCCAGAAACTGCCTCATCCTGCCCTGGGTCCCCCCAGCTTCCCTCTGATATAGTGTGCTATAAAATTCCCTAAATCTTTCCCTGATAGCCTGAAGGTCTTTCGTTGTAGCCCTTTGTCTATTCTTAATTTCCAGCACCCTAGCTTTCCCTCTTCTGCCTCTAATCAGGTTGACTAATAGGGGGCCAGGCTTATTAACCCATTCATAAAACCTCTGCTTCACCATCCACTATTGCCCCCTTGCTTGCTCCTCCAGCATGCTATTTAGCTCCTCTAGTTTGCTGCCAGCAGTGGACCACAAGCGCGTCCCCTCTGAGCACTTGCCCTCCAGCCTTTTGACCCCTTTGGAGTAGATTCTCATATTCCTTTGTTTTTCTTTTTATACCCCAACACCTACCCAATAATGGCCCCCCTTAGATAAGCCTTCCCTGCATCCCATAATATCTGTGGGGACGGAGCCGTTTCCTTATTTGTCTCTACATATCTCTGCAACTGCTCATCCAGAAATGCCCTAAAGTTCTCATTCCCCATCAGGTATGAAGGAAAGCGCCACACATTGAGCCTCTCCCTCTCTCCGTCCAATTCTACCGTCAAGGTTACCATCACATGATCGGATATATGGATAGGCTCATGCTGCGCCCCCATCACCCTTTGATACCAACCTCCTTCAATGTAAATGTGATCTATCCTCGACCAGCTCTTATGAGGTTAGAGAAAAAGTATATTCTCTAAGTTTCGGGTTTGCCGTCCTCCATGCATCAATTAGATCTAAATCTAATAGCCCTTCCTCCATTTCTTCAGATATCTACCCCTTCCCTCCCTCAGAATGGTCCATCACGTGTCCGGAGTGCAGTTGAAATCTCCACCCAGTATCAATCCTTGAACTGTTCCTTCATCATTACTTCTATTATGTGCCTATAAAACTGGGGTTCAGGAACTGCAGGCGTACACAGCAGTAATCGGGATCTCCCAGGTATGCCTTCTATGAGCATAAATCTACCCTCCTTCTAGCACTATGCAGTTTGCCTGGAATGGGAGATTCTTATGAATAAGAACTCGTGACCCCCCTCTTATATGAGGAGAAGGAAGATGCATGCACCTCTCCTACCCAGTTCCTAATCAATTTCCGGTGCTTAGCTGGGGTCAGATGGGTCTCTTGTAAGAGGGCGACCTGTGCACCGACCCTCCTTAGGGCAGTAAGCAATGAGGTTCTCTTAATTGGAGATGACACCCCTCTAACATTCCATGACACCACTTTCAGTCTTTCTTTTAGCACCATCTACCTTTTAAACTCCTTCTTCTTACTCCTCCTTCCCTTGCTCAGCTCTTTCCACATCCCACTGTGCCTAACAACCTGGTGACTTTTCTCTTTGAATGTGGATCCATAGTAACAACCTTTAATGTAACAAACCCCCCAACAATCAACTATCCCCCCCAACTTATGTACAAAGTACTCCATAACATTCCCATACAAGGCGTACATAATCACACACCGGTATGTTCCTCCCAGTAAAGTAAAGCAGGGTTTGAACCATAGATATGTCTCTATGTTCAGCCTCCCAGGCAGGTTAGAGGCTTTACCCATCGCTAGTCACTTCCCACATTTAATCACATTACCCTCTGAGTACCCCCCCTCCCTCCTGTGGTGCAAAACAGAGCCTGGCACGTACCATTAAATCCCCCCTTCCAAGAAAAGGATCTAGGCAAAATGACTTCCCTAAGCGTCCCCAACACACATCATATTACATTTTGCCCCCTCCTGTAAATATTGCTCCACGAATATCCCCTCACCCTTTGCATTTTAGAATGGGAGTTCCGCAAGTCCTCCATCCTCCCAAATGTCCACAAGAACCCCCAAGCATTTCCAGTGCCAAACTTCACAATTAATCAGCGAGATGGAGCCATCCCACAAGGCCCTCCAGGTTAGGCCACGCAGCTTAACATTCACGCACCAGCCCCCCCCCGGGGCCCGTGAGCTCCATCCCATCCACCCAGCATACACCCACATGTTAACAGACCCCAAAGTCACCGAAAAAAACCTTGTGGGTGGAAGCTGAACGCTGCCTTGACCCTCCGGTCTACGAGCCGGGACCCACAGTTTCCAGTCTCAATCCATTGATGTGGGGTAGGACAGAGGATCAAACCACAGATGCAGCACTGACTGTCCCGTCTGTACTTATTGTGAAAGAAATAAAAAAAAAGGGCCAGTTAATCTTCTGTGTCAGACTACACAGCTACCCAGACACTGTGTCACCTCGATCACTTCAGCAGCATAGGCAGCCTCCTTCACCAGCTACCCAATTTTCTTTTGCAGCTCCGTAACAAAACTCTGCGCCTTCTCCACCTCCCAAAAACTATATGTAGCTCCTTCATGCTTGATCTTTAGTATGGCCGGGAAAACTATAAACCACTCCACTCCCATCTTCTGGCAGGTCGCTATGACTTCATTGAACTCTCTTCTTTTTCCCGATCCAAGATGAATAATCTTGCGATAGGAATAGTTGGACCCCCTCATCTTAAAGCTCTGAGAGAGATTTGTAGGCCCTCCGCATCTCCTGCCTGTCTTGGTAGTTATGGAACCAAAGATGATTTGTCTGGGCGGCTGACCACTCTGTGTTTGGGCTGGACTGCCCGTGTGCTCTTTCCAGCTTCAGCTTCCCGCCCTTCAACTGCATCCCGAGGAGTGTAGGCAGTTTTCCATAAGAAACCAAGGATGTCAGATCCTTCTCTCCCTCCGTAGACCTCTCAGCCTCAAGTTGTTTCTCCTCAAATAATTCTCCTGATAATCTATCACCTCTCTCATGTCCGCCATTTGCCTCTCCAGCTCAGCTACTCGCCTGCCAGGGGCTTAGCGTGTCTTCCGCAGTCAGATTCGACCCTCCAACTCTTCCACCCTTTCGTTTTGCTGCAGCTTGTGCCTCCATTAAAGTCAGTCTCCGATCTTGTTCTCCAAGCTCTCTAGCTTGATGCGAGTCGCCATGGCTGATCTTTAGCTCGCTTCAAGTCTGACATCTCGGCCGAGAAGGAGATGGGGCCTGTACAATTCATCGTCGAGCCCGACGGAGCCTTTTTACTGTTTTTAGCCGTCATTCTTTGCGATTTGCTCGCCGTGGTGACCACATACTCATCCATTATGGCCTCTTAGACACACCAGCAGCACAGTTCGGGTATTCAGTGGTATTTTATAGCGGATTTTACTTAATAATTCGAGCCTGAGGGAAGGAGCACAGAAAGGCACGTCTCTACTCCATCTTGCGGTCACGTGACCCCCCGGAAGGCTTTTCTTAAATAAAAATAAGAACTTCTTCACATGAAACTGGGGTGAAGTTGGGAAATTTTCACCTGCTATTTGTAGCTTGAAATTCCGGACTCCATATCAACTTTGTTGATTTAGTAAACATTTGCTGCGTCTCTATGCATAACACAGGTGTTTAGCCTGTTAAGTAGTACATGTGGCATGAACAGTTTTACTTGGGATGCAAAACACATGTGGGTACTGTGAGCAAGGCTGAGATGCACAACTGCGTAGATCACTGCCATACACAGTACAGCAGAGGCATGTATGTGCAAGTGAGGCCATTAAGTGGACTCACAAATATGAATATGACTGTGGGCCAGGGTATGGGAGACAGCATGCACTGCACAGCACTAACAGCAGCCATAAACCTAAATGTGCACTTTTCCACAATGAAATCCCTATGACCCCTTCCTCCAAAACCACACTCTGCACATGGCACAGTGGAATGAACACAATACATGGCAGTTAATGAAATAATTGTGTTTATTATCATACCAGCAAAATGAGAAAATTAACATGACTTGGAATAATACATCTCTGGTCAAAGACATAACATGAATTGAAAAAGCAATGTCCTGTCATGGCCTGTGGAATGTTTCCATGGTTGTACCAAACTGCACAGTAGGAACAGACACACAGACACAGACACACACACACACACACAATAAAAAGTAAATGTCCATGAAATAACAGTTGCCCCCACCATAGCTGGTCATGACCAATGACCATCACCCCATAATACATGGGCAGTATCACCTTCTGTGTCAGAACCAGGTTGACATCCACTTCCTGAGGTCTATTCCATCAGAGCTTGATGTACATTAGAGGAGCAGGGAACACCTGCAAGAAATGAAAGGGGAGACAAGAGTCACTATAAAGAGGGACCCTGTCAAATAGTTTCCCTTTGTCTGCCGTGCCCATCCAAATATCCCTTACCAACACCTCAACTCCCTACCTCCATGGTAGCAAGTGTATAGCCCCCATCATCCCACCACCACTCACCATACAAAACTATGCCCCATCACTCTTGCCCACCATGCATGACTGAACCCCTATCACTCTCACCTACTGCGGATGACCATGCTCTCATAATCATCCACCTATCGTGCATCATTGTTCCCCCATCCCTGCCTAGAGTGCAAGACTTGCCCTCCTTGCTGTGTGTATGGTAATGGAACAGGCCCACCCATGTGCCATACCTGTATACGCTCACAGTCTGCACACATATGGAGAACAATGGCAGCCTACCTGCACAGCCACTTATCAAGGATGGCTCCAGGATGAACCATGCAATGCCTGTAAAGGTGGTTCACATTCTGCAGTCAAGCCAGCATTCACATAATCTTGACAGTCACACCAGGCCACCTTTCAGTGACTGATGGAACGTGCGGTGGGAGATATGAATTTGCTGGAATGCCTAGTGTACTTGGATGATGTCATTGTTTTTGGGAGCACCTTAGAGAAGCATGAGAACCAACTGTTTAAAGTCCTAGACTGACTGGAAGACTTCAACCTCAAGCTGTCCATTGACAAGTGCCAGTTTTTCCAAACCTCCGTGAAGTATATGGGGCACATAGTATCTACAAAAGGGATAAAGACTGATCCCAGTAAGGTTGAAACACTGACTACTTGGCCCCAGCCCCATAATCTGAAAGAACTACAATGTTTCCTAAGGGTCTGTGCCTACTAGCACAGGTTCATAAAAGACCATTCCAAGGTGATTCGCCTACTCTTGAACCTTACCCAGGGTTACCCTCCTACCAATCGTAAATACAAAAAAGGGGCCATTAAAGAACCAGAAAAAGTATACTTCCGCCCAGGTGAAATCTTCGGGCCCCGCTGGACACCTGACTGTGAAGCAGCCTTCCATGCGATCATATACCAGCTCACCCACGCTCCCATCCTCACCTATGCTGACCCCACCAAACCCTATGTGCTGCATACTGCCACTAGTCTGCAGGTTCTAGGAGTGGTCAAGATCATGAGGATGGCCTGAGACCAGTAGATTTTGCCAGTAGGAGCTTGACCCCGTCCGAATGAAACTACCCTGTGCATAAGTTGGAGTTCCTTGCATTGAAATGGGCCATATTGACCAGTTTCATAAATACATCTATGGGGCAAAGATATTGATGAAGACTGACAATAACCTGTTGACCTATGTACAGACTTCAGCTAAGTTAGACTCCACTGGGCACCGGTGGCTTTCTGCATTATCAACCTATGATTATGCTGTCGAATGCAGACCGGGTCTGAACAATATTGATGCTAACACCCTATCACGAAGGCCCACTTCCAAGAGTGATTGGGTCAGGCTGTCTGAACCTGACATTCGAGCATTGTGCCAAAAAGTTTGATAGAGATGAACAGATGTCTGCGGACACAGTGGACTGTTTAGTAGATTGCTTTGGGCCATTCTGACACCTGATGCCAGCGCTTATTGCCACTTCTCTGCTCTAGATATTAGTGCACTACCTCAAATTGACAATGACAGCATTCAGTGGGCTCAATCCCAAGATCCTATGATTCAGCCAGCACTTGATGCCCTCTATGCGGGGACAAATGTGTCTAAGTTACGTTCCACTTACTTGCAAACTGCTTTATTGTTTAAAGAAGGCCCCAGATTGAAGTTGCTCAATCAGTTGTTGTATATAGAGACAGTAGATCATAGTGGCAAAGTAGACAAGCTACAACTGGTCCTGCCCATGGCCTTTAAAGATTTGGTACTGAGGTCCCTCCACAATCACATGGGGCACCTCGGTATTGACAGAACCCTTGACCTGGTACGATCTCGCTTCTACTGGCCCCAAATGGGGGCCGATGTTGAGCACCATGTAAAGACTTGTAGTCGCTGCCAGCAAAATAAAGCCCTGCCTCAGAGGGCTGCCCCCCCCCTTGTTAATATTACTACCAGCACCCCCATGGAACTAGTCTGCATAGACTTCTTGTGTTTAGAACCTGATCAGCGGAACATTGGCAATGTATTAGTGGTTACAGATCATTTCACATGATATGCACAAGATTTTCCCACCAAAGATCAAAAGGCATCTACCGTGGCCAAGGTGTTTGTGGAAAATTTCTTCATCCACTATGGTGCCCCCCAGCGGATCCACTCTGACCAGGGCAGAGACTTTGAGAGTCGACTAATCAAAAAAATGCTCTTTCTTTGGGGGGTGCGAAAGTCAAGAACCACCCCCTATCACCCGCAGGGAGATCCTCAACCAGAACATTTTAACTGCACCCTTCTAGTCATGCTGGGTACCCTCCACCCAAAAGACAAGCATAAATGGAGCCAGCAGATTAGCACCTTGATACACACATACAATTGCACAAGAAATGATGCTACTGGGTTCTCCCCTACTGCCTCATGTTTGGGAGAAAGGCCCGGCTGCCAGTTGATGTCTATTTTCGGGTCTCTCCAGATGGGGTCCAAGCTGAAAACTACTTGCAATATGTACAAAAACTGAAAGCTCAATTGAACAATGCCTATCAACTGGCCTAGACAATGGCCGCGAAGAGAAATCTAGCCAAGAAAGAGAAGCATGATAAAAAAGTAAAGGCTCAAGAGCTTCGACATGGAGACTGTGTGATGTTATGCAATTTGGGACTGCATGGTAAACACAAAATTGCTGATCGGTGGCACCATCTTACCCATATAGTAGTTGGAAAGTTGGATGATTTACTTGTGTACAAGGTGTGCCCAGAGAACAACTCCAAAGCTGTCAAGATCATGCACCATAACCACTTGCTACCCAGCGGCCAAGTCATGATTGAGGCTGAACCCCCAGAAATTGAGCCCCCTGGGCCAGTGACTCGTGCTGCTGCAAGAAAGAGACAGAGGCAACCTACCCCAGTGGTCACAGATTTAAGGTTTCCTCCGCAGCAGGCCCAGAATGATAGTGACTGTTAGTCCATTTCTGATGAAAGTGAGTGCAGCTATGCCTATTACCCCTCTTATGAACTGAGTCAGCTGTTTCAAGGAAATCCTATGACTAATTGTGGGGATGAAGCTGGGCCTTCTGGACTGTCTAACCCACCCAGCTTTGTCCTTGGAGCCAATGCTTCCTGAAATTGAAGTGCCAAGCCTTATGTCTGAGGACACGGACTCATTGTGTTTTGTGGAACTCTGTGAATTGCCCGAAGAAGGGGTAGATGGTTTGAGTCTGTCTGGTGACACAACAGAACCTGAGGAACAGTATGAGAGTACTGACTGACCCCTTTCAGCACCTCAAAGTTTGATTGTGCCTGAACCTTCACAAAATGAGTCAAGTGTTGTGGAGCCAGAGCCTACAGAACAAGGAGCTGACAGTGCTTCCAGCTTGGACATTCCCCTTCATACAGAGGCAACCCTCACAAGTGATGAAAGCTCCAAAACCATGCTGAAAGTACAGAGACTGTGGTTGCTCACCCCAGAAAGACTGGCCGAGCTGTCAAGCCAGTGGTGCGCTTCAATTACGATTCCCCCGGGAGGCCAGTGGATTTGCCTCTCAATGTAGTCCACAAAGGTGTTTATGTCTCTCAGAGCTCACTATCCAAATTGAGCTTGATGGCCCATTCCAGGTTACTTGTTCTGCCCTCTCACCATGGTGCCCCTGCCCCATCTAGCCCCAAGTTAGCTGATATGGAAGGTCCCCCTCTTGCATTGTTTTGAGTACAAGAAGTTATTACATGATTCTATATAGTAATGTTTATTTTATGTGTGTGAAATATGCATAATGTATTGTCAGAATGGAAATGATATAGTGGAGTCCATTGAAATGTATAGTAAAGTGACAAGTTATGTCAATTGATCAATCAGATAGTACTTGTATAGCATGCTAATGGCATAAATGTCTTGTATATGTTGCATTTTCAATGTTATGATAGTACAGACTTGATGCGGACACCAAGTTTTCCCAGGCAGGGAAGGGTGTAACCCCCCTACAAATGGGGGTTCCCGAAAAGTATTCCATGAGCTTGTCTAAATGCTCACTGCCAGGCTGATGTCCTGCGTTTAGCAGTTAATCGTTATTGCCAAAGAGTGCCTGTGTAGCATCTATGTACTGTTGCTTTAAGAGCTGCCTGGATTGCAGTAATACTTGATCTGGGAGGGGGCTGAGTGTTGTCATGCTCGAGTCCCACCAGTGCTGCCAGGTAATCGCTTAGTTTCTGCCATTACTAATTGCGCAGAGGGAGCCCTGTTAATAGATGTAACTATTTGCTGATCATTCATTGGAATAGTAATAATAATGTAGTTTGTCTAACCTGCCTTCTTTGCAGCAAGGACTGTTTTGTTTATCCCCACCTTTTTGGCCCAGAACTGCCGAATTGGACCAATCAGTCTGGTGGGACCTAAAATGGAGCTGGACTACAGGAGCTGTCTGAAGTCAAAATCTGTAGGAATTGTAGTTTTGGGCTTTTGGCACCTTTTTCACCTGAAGAGGGAGCCTTTGTTGTGTCTGACAGACAGATCAGCTAACCGAATCTTTGGGATCTGAGGGAAATCCCCAAGCTGCCTGCTGTTTCAGTCAGTTCTGAGCTGGGAAGTGAAATGAGAACAGTTCAAGTGATCTGGGCAAGTCATTCTGTGTAGTTTTGCATGGGAGAATTGTGAAAGGGATGAGTTTTTTGCCTGCATTTCTGCCTGCTGCCCCTGAGAGGGAGAGAAAAGAATTATTTTGAACTAAATCCAAGTTTGTGAGAATGAAGTAAGCTACTGATTTTTTTACCAGGTTCATACCTGAAGAAGACCGAAGATTTTGCTGAATGCGATAGGCCTGTCAGAATTTCCAGCTGCTTTTGAATCCCTGGTTTGTGCTGAGACTTTGCGATCATGACCGGAGAGCAGTTTGCCTGGTACAGTAGAATTTCCTTACATGTAAATGTGCTGTGTATTGAAAGTGGGTCGTGATTTGTCCCCCACTGTGTGAACTGTGTTCTGCTTGCTGGAAGCTGTATCCAGCCCAAAACGGACTGTATCCGAATTTGTCTCCATTTGGCCTGGGCCTTGCCACACTGGCCTAGCCAGACTACCCGCTGCACAGAGAAAGCCATCGATGAGAGACCTGCCTGGGGATCAGCCCCCAATCCACACTTGAACAGGAATGATGCCTCAGCAATTCGTGTGGTCCCTGCTTCTCCTGGCACTCCAGATTAACCACCTGCTGTCTCGATTTTCGTCCAGCCTGTGTCCCATCTTGGGTATCGTGAGTAATCATCAGGGTAGATCTAGAAGTGTGTCATCTGATTGTCTTGTTGTTTTCTTTTCATGAACTGAGCCCTCTGGCTCCGGATTACAAATAATGTGTGTTGTGCATGTTGTTTTCTTCCATCATAGGGCCCCAATCAGCTGCAACATTCCTGGCTAGCCCACCATTCTCCATTTGGGTACCCAGAGTGTGTGACTGTTTATGGACCCTGAAGTGCATGCATAATTGTTTGATTGCTACAGCTTTTAAGCAAATTAACGTGATTAAGCCCCTCCCTTGTTCAAATCCCTTAAATAAATCAGATCTAACTCTTTTTTGCATTTACCCTGACTGTGGTTCCAGTTTGAGCAAGAGTACTGTACTGCTGTTATTTGCTGTGTATAACCTTGTTTTGCAGGGGGTCCCCAGGGCTGAGCTGGAGCAAGGCCCTGGTGGTGTGTGCAAACAGTGTGGGTACTTGTGTGGTGTATCAGGGGTATTGTGAAAGTGATTATTGCGTATTGTTCCGGCCACTAGAAAGGAAAGAGGGGGTGAGTGTCCCAGAGGGCTGTGCCCAGGTTGGCTTGACCACTACCAACCCTGAGGCACCCGTTTCAGAACTCAGGCCCCTTAATCTGCTACTAGCTAAGAAGGCAGGGGTAATAGCCCTTGGGATTGCGCCACCTAGGGGTTACAGAATGTTATGAAAAAGAAATCTGATTGCCATGCATTTGTTCTATCAATATTGATTATTGATTCAAAACATCATCTGCAGCATTTGGACCTGTTTTGACTCCTTTATAA
This sequence comes from Neoceratodus forsteri, assembly GCA_016271365.2. Taxonomy (NCBI): domain Eukaryota; kingdom Metazoa; phylum Chordata; order Ceratodontiformes; family Ceratodontidae; genus Neoceratodus; species Neoceratodus forsteri. The sequence continues at coordinate 469,568,129 of CM028129.1, forward strand.
ATTTATTGCATATTATGTTGTTACATCTCTTGTTGTCTTTAATGGAATAGCTTGTTGCTCAAAACCCTTTTCCTTTATTGTTTAATATAAATTGCCACTACTGGGCTGGCCCAGTGGTGCAGCAGTAGCACTACCACTCGCGATGCCAGTGACCCGGGTTCAGCAATGAGCCCAGGAAGTCAGAGGACCAACCAGGTGGAGAAGCCTTGAGCATCCAAGGACCACTTACCTTCTCTGGGGAGAGACGGGGGATGTGGCTCGGTGCTTGACTGCCCTCAAGCAGAGGCCTGAGGTGCAGCAATCACCCAGCCATGAGAAGAAGGGGGACATAATGGATATTGACAGTGGCTCTGCCTTGACATCAGGGTACACATCACACCAAAGAAAAACAGAAAAAATGGCCTACTGTGGTCTGGGAAGATGGAGTGTCAGCCAAGATCCCTAATGCCCACTGCCTGTCGCACCAGTAGCCCCAACGAAGTACATATGTTCGGGGTGTACATGCCCCCACCTAGTCCATGCCTGGGAGGGAAACCAAGGCTACATGGGTGGGGGTCTACTGGGGTCTCCAGGCAGAAAGGAGCAGGGAAAGGGGCCAGGCATTTCCCGATGGGGTGGAGCGCAGGAGGCAAGGGAGGGGGCAAAAATAGAAAGTAAAAAAAGAAAGAATTACCACTACTAGGCAATTCTGCCCCACAATTAAGTGTGAAATTCAAATGTAAACATGTGATGCATCAGATCACAATGTTATGGGGTATTTAAGCATTCCATATACATATCAGAGCCTGCCCCCTAAGGAAATCCTAACGGTTGAAGTGCAGGTGTTTCTGTCGGTTACCGCAGTGTTTGGATACTTGTAAGTCAGCACAAAAAAACATGAAGTTTTTTACTTGCAGTTTCTGCCTACGTGCCTTTGTCCCCAGATCCCCTTTGCAATAAAACACACATACCATACTTTAGTTGGTTGCTCAGTCGGCAATCAATTTATTCAAACAATTCCTATATTCACAGTCTAAATTCATACTTCCTACTCCAAAACTCATATCCATGAAACATATAATCACATCATTAACATCATCTAATTCATCGTTTTACAATTTTACATCACATTTTATTTACAATTTTTGCTTTCCGCCTTCTTCCCCAGATGTACATCTGAGGCTTCTTTTCTTTCTTATTCTTTCTTTTTTCTAGGGTACAGATGTACATCTGTACTCCTTATTCATAGCTCCTCTGGGCATAAACCACAAAGTAATCTCTCCTTCCCAGCCTTGGTGTAAACCAAGGCTGGATCCCCCTGCCTTCTTTCCTCCTTTTTCCTTATTTTTCCTGCTGTCCACCTTCAGCAGTCCATTCCCAATGTCCCATTTTTGGCTCTCCCAAAAACTGCTGTCCACCTTCAGGAGCTTCCCATCTTTTCAGAGAGGACAGGTGGGAAAACAAAACTGGCTAGCAGCAAAAGAAGGGCTGCCTGCTCTTGTGCAGCCCCTCATATACCCCCATCCTCTCTCTTTCTCTCTTTATCTCTCTTTTTCCCTCCTGCTTTACTTCAAGCCCCAGTCATTGCTCTCCCTTTCTCCCCACCCCCTTTATTACCTCATCACCCCTGCCCTCCCTGCTCCCCCTCCCTTCCCCTCTCCCATTTTCAGACTGACTGAGCCCTGCTTTCATTGGACAGAAGCCAGGAAAAAGGAGTCTGCCTCATATTCAGGCAACCCTTCTTGTCCCCAGAACCCCTTCTATATGAAACACACATACCATACTTTAGGTGGTTGCTCAGTCGGCAATCAATTTATTCCAACAATTCCTATATTCACAGTCTAAATTCATACTTTCTTCTCCAAAACTCATATCCGGGAAACATATAATCACATGATTAACATCATCCAATTCGTCTTTTTACAATTTTATGTCACATTTTATTTACAATTTTCACTTTCTGCCTTCTCCCCCAGATGTACATCTGGGATTTCTTTTCTTTCTTATTCATTCCCTTATTCATAGCTCCTCTGAGCATAAACTACAAAGTAATCTCTCCTTTCCCAGCCTTGGTGTAAACCAAGGCTGGATCCCCCCCAACACACACACCTTTTTCCTCCTTTTTCCTTATTTTTTCCTGCTGTCCACCTTCAGCAGTCCATTCCCAATGTCCCATTTTTGGCTCTCCCAAAAACTGCTGTCCACCTTCAGGAGCTTCCCATCTTTTCAGAGAGGACAGGTGGGAAAACAAGACTGGCTAGCAGCAAAAGAAGGGCTGCCTGCTCTTGTGCAGCTCCTCTTATACCCGCCCCCACTCTCTCTCTCCCTTCTGCTTTACTCCATCCCCTGTCCTTGCTCTTTTTTTCTCCCTGACCCCTTCTCTACCTCATCACCCCTGCCCTCCCTGCTTTCCCTCCTGTTCCCTCTCTCCTTTTCAGCCTGACTGAGCCCTGCTTTCATGGGACAGGAGCCCAGGAAAAAGGGGTCTGCCTCATATTCAGGCAATCCTTCTTGTCCCCAGATTCCCTTCTCAATGAAACACATATACCATACTTTAGTTGGTTGCTCAGTCGGCAATCAATTTATTCCAACAATTCCTATATTCACAGTCTAAATTCATACTTCCTTCTCCACTCATGTCCATGAAATATATAATCATATCATCAACATCATCCAATTTGTCTTTTAACAATTTTACATTACATTTGATTTACCTGTCAACTCTGGCATCCCTCAGGGCTCTATTCTTGGCCCACTCCTTTTCAGCCTGTTCCTAAGCACCCTCCTGGACTCCTGCACTGAACAAATGATACTTTACACCAACGATGCGGTAATTCTTGCATCCCATCAGAACACTAATCAGTTGCAAAAAAATCTCCAGCAGGGTTTCAATGCAGTCGAGAATTGGTTCATAAGGCATAAACTGATCCTTAACCAGAAAAAAACCAAAACCATGATTTTCAGCAGCACCCATAATAAGTATAAGGATCACCACCTCACCATTAGCATCACACAAGGAGACCATCTAGAACAGGTCCAATCATTTAAATACCTTGGGATCACCCTTGACTCACACCTCTTCTATGTTGATCACATAAATAATGTTGCCAAAGCTGCAAACTCCCGACTGGGCATGCTTTTCCGATACAGACGACACCTTACCCCTGAAGCACTGGGTGCTGCCGTTCAGAGCTCCATCATTATCACCATTGACTATGGCCTTGAAATCTAGGGCTCTGCCACTGCTACTGCACTCAAACGTGTAACTATCTCTCTAAATAAGGCTTGTCGGCTCATCACAGGTGCTCAACACCTTACTCACACCTGTGACCTTTATACCCAAACCAGCTGGCTGCAATTAGACAGTCGAATAAATTATCAAACCTGTGTGGTGGCAAAGAAAATTTTAATAGGCCTTGCACCTCCTGGAGTCTGTTCCCTCCTACCACCCAGAAACAGCAGCCACAACACCAGGGGGGCTAAACTGCAGCTTCTCCAAATTCCGCGCTGCCGTACTACACAAGGTCAAAGATCCTTTGCCTTCAGAGCTCCGAGCTGGATGAATGGACTCTCTAGTGATATTACCACCGCCACCTCACTCAGCTCCTTCAAATCCAGCATCCGCAAGTCACTCATTGCCTCGAGTGCCTGTGACTGCCTTTGATCATAACTGAATCGTCTGTCACCTATGCCAGCCTTGACCTTATGCTAACCCCTACTGTTTGGGTGATGGTTACTGTCTTTAACTCTTGCAAACGTCTGGTCACCCTCTGCTAATCTTTGAATCTTTGACAATGCCTTCCTGGCGGCACCCACCTCCCTCTTACCCCCTGCCTCAATCCTTCCCTAACTCCACCTCTGACACCCACCATCACCCCTCTCCCTCACTTTATCATCTCCTGCCTTTCCCTTCTACTTTTGTCAACCCTAGTTCTAGCTTTGTGTATGTATAGATAAGTGAGTATTTATCATAATGTCATCTTTGTTGTTTTGTTGTACCATATAACAAGGAACCTTTGTAAAAGAGCCCTGGCTCAAAAGTATTTGTAATTCTAGACTGAAATAAATAAAATAAATAAATTTATAATTTTTACTTTTTGCCTTCTCCCCCAGATGTACATCTCGGGCTTCTTTTCTTCCTTTTTACTAGGGTATGGATGTACATCCATACCCCCTCCTTCATAACTCCTCTGGGCATTATCCCCAGAGTATTCTCTACTTTCCCAGCCTTAGTGTAATCCCAAATTGGGTTCCTCTCTCCCCCCTACATTCTTTCCTCCTTTTCCTTTACTTTTTCCAGCAGACCACCTCCAGCTTGTGAAGGATGCTGGACTTCCCCCCTTACCTCCTTTCCCTTTTTTATTATTGATTGGATGCCTTCCATGTGTCTATTGCACTTCCTATTATTGCTATAAATTAATCATTACTCATGCCGGACAAATGTACACTATCCAATCTAGCATACTTACATACTAACATACTAAGATGCCAGCAGAGTAGGCCTAATGGTCTGTCGAGTCTGCTTGAAAATCAGCATCCAGTCAGGACACCATTGCTGCCCTCCTCACCTCCCCCATAAATGCCCCCAACCCTATCCTCCATCAGAGTTACACCTCCAGATCTGGCATTACTCAGTTTTACCTTCCCCTTATACCTGTCCAAGCCCCTCTTAAACCCCTCCACTGTACCAACAGCCACCAGTTACACAGGCAGTGAGTTCCAAGGGTCCACACCCTCTTGGTAAAGTAGCATGTCCTAGTTCCCCCTGAGCCTTCCATCAACCAGCCTCATGAAATGCCCCCTGGTGGCCTCCCCTCCCTCAATTGGAACACTCTATCTAGGATGACCTTATTCACTCCCTTTAGGTATTTAAAGACCTCAATCATAACCCCTCTGTCCCTCCTCTCCTTCAGGGAGTACAGGTTTAGTTCCTCGAGTCTTTCCTCTGGGATCTTTAGCGCAGACCCTGTATCATCTTGGTCACCCTCTTCTGAAGCCTCTCAAGAAGTGCAATGTCCTTTTTCAAGTATGAGTGCCAAAACTGCATGCAGTACTCTAGGTGCAGTCTAACCAGGCAGTTATACAGAGTGAGAAGTACCTCCCATCTCCTCAAGGTTATCCCCCTGGCAATACACCCAAGCATTTTATTTGCTTTAGCCGCAGCCCTCCTACACTGCTCAGAGTTATTCATTTTGGCATCCATGGCCACCCCAAGATCCTTTTTCCCCTCCTAAAACCTGCAGTTTCTCAGCACCCAAAAGGTACTCATGAGCAAGGTTTCTAAGCCCCAGGTGTAAACACTGCATTGAATGTAACCCCCAGGTCACATCTGGAAACGAGCGGTTCCCGCTCAGTATACTTATCTGGTAAATCTCTTAAATAAATAAATACATTTCTTGGCATTAAATATAAGTTTCCAAGTGTGTGGCCACCTCTCCAGAGTCTCCAGGTCCCCCTGTAGGGCTCTTCTACCCTCCTCACTATCTACCATTGCCCCCAGCTTCGAGTCATCAGCAAAGAGGCTCATCTTACTCTTGATACCATCTCTGATTTCTGAGATGTAAGCACTAAAAAGGAGTGGGCCCAACACTGACACTTGTGGGACCCCAGTAATGACCCTCCTAGGAGATGATACCTCACCCAAACCACCATCCTCTGAAACCGCTCAGTTAACCAGTTTCCTATCCACCTTACCATCCTTTCCTCCACCCCCAATCCCCCCAGCTTGTCCAGCAACCCTGAGTGTGGCACTGAGTCAAACGCCTTGCTGAAGTCTAGAAAGAGGACATCCACTGGCCTGCTCTGGTCCAGTGTCTTTGTCACCCAATCATAGAACTCCACAAGGTTAGTCTGACATGATCTGCCCTTTACAAAGCCATGTTCAGGGCACATCTATATAAAAAGGTGACCTGTTCTTCAATTGCACTATGCTTTATAATGTCACCTCCAATAATCCTGAAAAATTCTCCTACCCTTTTGTTCATTCTTCTACGTACATGCTCTATAGCCTTATGCCTTCTAGCATATCGCCACACACTGCGCGGCACCATTTCTGATCACATGAGCTTCACATTCAGCCACCAGTCCTTAATAATTTTTGTGTCTTTTACCTGGAAGAAAATGTCCAGCCATGGCCTGGTTCCCAGGTCATTGCCTCCCACATGTATGATTATAAGATGTGGCTCCAGATGTGTTGTCAGTGTCTCCTCCAGCAGTGAAAGTGACTGTGTCCATTGCCCCCCCCACAAGCCATTCCATAGAATTCATAAACTATGGTAGTCATGGTACAGTTGCCTTCCCCCAGCTCTTATTGATGCTCTGCACTCTGCCCAGTACACATACAAGTGTCCGCATATCCAGACTTCCAATCTCTTTCCCACCTGTACACAAATAAAAGACAAAATAAATGAATTAAAGCTTCCATATACAGAATATTCCTCCATCCCCCAACCCCTCTTTTCTTCTACAGCACCGACCTTTCCAAGCCATCATGAAAAACCAAACAGCAAGATGTTAATCGTTCAGTTTTCTAATGTTTGATTTCTAACATCCTAAGGACCATATTCCAACCCTTTTTACTTCTTCAGATGATCCCCCTCTTGCTGCCACCTATGAGGCAGCCCCTATCCTGAATGACTGCGAAGAGTACCCGCTCGGGTCTTCCCCCAGAAATACTATCCCTTTTTTTCAAAATAGCCGCTAATTGTCTCCCTGTTCCTGGGCTCCATCCCCATGCTTATACAGTGGTCCTCCCTCGACAGGCCTGACTGTCGCATATGCTAGCAGGGCCTAAAGAGGGCAAATAAAGACCCTTATGTGTCTCTGTAATGCAATAGTTGCCCCCTCCCCACCTGATCTGTTTAGGACCTTTGCAGTTGTAGGGTAACTACATTGCTTTGACACTGAGTGCCTTCCCACTGTAATCCCCCCTTCTCCTTCCTTTTTCCATATCCCAATACTTTTCCTGCTCGAAATGCGACCTGAAACGTAGTCGTGAAAATAGCCCTAAATAATGCTGCTTCATTTCCTGAGTAACATATCTGCGGTAATACTCTTACTAATCTTTCCAATAATGCTACTGATATTGGTCACCTCCTGTCTGGCTCCTTTCCTCATACTCTCTGCCATGCTTGCATCATTCGTTTCATGATTTGCCCTTTTCCTGGATTACCCCAACCCCACAAGAGTCTAACCCATCCTACAGCTGCCAAATGCACACCCATAGTAGAATGTGCTACTCCCTCTCTCCACCCGTTGACCACAAACCTTGCCACTTGCTCCTCACTGACTCTCGCATTTACCTCCATGTTCTGGCTTGTGCAAAAGACCCCTCATAGGCCCTTAGGGTCCTTTCTGACCAGGCATTCTGAAACAAAAACTTGCCTCCCTTCAACCAGTCTCCTACATGTCAGGTTGTTTTCCTGCTGCTGTCTGCCCCTGGTTTGATGGCCCAAAGACTGTCCAGCTGTAGATGGGAAAGACTGTCAGTCTCTGTGTTCAAAATCCCTTCTATATGCCTAGCCCTAAAGCACATATTAAGGCATAAACTCTACAACACTGATTGCCTCAAGACCCACATAACTGTGTCCAGCATCACACCTCTCTTGTTCAATGCATCCACTACTGCCCTATTATTGTACCAGAAAGTAACGTTCTGGTTGCGGAGTTTCAATCCCCATACTACTGTTGCTACCCAGATGGGAAAAATCTCCAAAAGGGTTATATCCTGTGTCAAACCCTTCTCCATCCATTCCTCTGGCCATGACTCTGAAACCCACTGACATCTGAGGTAATCCCCAACTCCCAGCCCACTGGCAGCATTGGTGTAAAGACCTAAATCTGTATTAAACATCCACTTACCCTGCCAAAAAGTTACCCCATTGTAGTCTTGCAGAAAAGCATCCCAAATCTCTAAATCTTCTAAATCTTACTTCACCCCCTTGGATATGTCAACCCAATGGTCAGGCTTACTTGCCCCATTTGTTGCCTTTGCCAAGTAACATGTAAATGTATGACTGGGAGCAATGGCCCTGCATGCAAAATTCAAGTGCCCCAAATGCTGTTTTATCACATGCAGTGTCACCCTTCTCCTGCCTTTCACCATACTAGTGGTGCTCGGATAGTACCACCGTAGATCTGCCAGTGATTTGGTGGATGGCAGCACTATCTGAGTGCAATCCGGCCCGGGATCCTGCCTAATATGGAGGTCCGATCTCATGTTGTATCCCAGTGCCGGATCCAGGGATCTGGTGCTGGATCCCTGGATCTGGCCATCAGATAATGTGGGATCCAACCCAGGATCCAATGTCCAGATCCATGGGCAGATGGTGGTGTCCAGTCAGATCCACTATCCTGCCATGAGGGCAGGTATCTGGTGCACAATGCACATTAGCCGTGCTGTACACCATCACCCATTGTGCGCTTGGATTCTGAAGGCAGCATTCCCTGCCCAGCTGACTGTTTACAGGTATCGCTCAGCATTCTGTCAGCTTTTGTCATCTGGTGCTGCCCTCATTAGAAAAGACATGGCCATGTGCCTCTGTACTCATGCACTATCTAGTTGGTGAGGCATGTCTGTGCTATCAACAACAGACTGATATGCAGCATCTGTGGTCTGATCCAGATGGCATGTCACAATCTACAATGGTCAGTGCTGGGCACAGACACACCCCTCACATATAATGACAATCATCATGTCACACATTCACATGGTGTACATATCTGGGTGTGGCACCATGCCCTCCTCCTCCACCATGGCACAGAAGTGGTCAAGGCATGCCCTATTCCACCTACTGAGGACCCTGAACCAGTGGCAATACTGCTCTGCTGTGGGTGAGATGCCAGTACATCTGTTGAGGTGACTGGCAATCTCAGCCCATACAGCTGACCTGGCCCTGTCCAGCTCCTCCTGCCCAAATGGCTACCCCTCCCTGGGGACCACCTGGTCCAGCAGGTTTGCCAGCTCTACCATCTCCCACCTCTGGGCATACTATTAGGGGCATCAATCTATAGGTTGCAAGTGCCATTGTGGTTAGAGATGCAGCAAATTTAAATTCCACTGGTGAAGTGCCCGCAAAGTGGGCACTTCATGTTGTCACTCTGTTACAAGAAGTGGCCAATGCAAAAGGCTCACTTTGTCTTGTTATTATTACTTTGCATTGTCATTCTGCCTTAACGTGAAGTAAGGCAAAGTGACAACAATATTGGCAGTCCTTCACAAACACACAGTCACCAGAATTAATGTGCATCCCCAAAATGCTCATGTCTTGTGTCCAGAAAACTCCCCCAATGCTGATGAAGATGAGAGCACAAGAAATGCAGTCTCCCAAAATTGGTGCACTCAGACGTCATGCATACAGTAGTCACACACAGTCACCAGAATTAATGTTCATCCCTAAAATGCTACTGTCTTGTGTCCAGAAAATTCCCCAGTGCTGGTGAAGTGACATGAAAGTGTAACAAGAAATGCAAAGTCTCCCAGAATTAATGGCACACTCAGTCATGTGCATAGTGGTCACACACAGTCACCAGAATTAATTTGCATCCCCAAAATGCTACTGTCTTGTGTCCAGAAAATTCCACAGTGCTGATGAAGTAAAATGATAAGGTAACAAAAAATGCAAAGTCTCCCAGAATTAATGGTGCACTCCGTCATGTGTGCAGTGGTCACACACAGTCACCAGAATGAATGTGCATCCTCAAAATGCTACTGTCATATGTCCAGAAAATTCCCCAGTGCTGATGAAGTGAAATGAGAGCGTAACAAGAAATGCAAAATCCCCCAGAATTAATAGTGTACTACAAATGCACAGACAGATTAAGATTGCGCTGCACACTCAAGAGATGCAGTCGCAAAGGCACAACAACACCTAACCAGTGCTCACAAGTCACAAATCCAAATCTGGAAAAGAATACCGTTTGCTGGTTGGGTGGGTAGAGCACGGCAGTAACAGTCCACTACCAGTAAAGATACCACAAAGCAATATAAAACATTCATGCACGTGTGGTGGATAGCAGGTTCATACTGCTGCAATTACTCTGTGGCACAATAAAAGGTGTCTGATTTAATGGCACTCATTGCACACACACTCACACACACACGACAAGTAATGTGTAGCAAATTGAAAACCTTTAGTAATATAACCAAATATTTTAAACAAACTGAAATTATACACTGCTGCACCACAACAATCAGCAAAAAAAGTCAAGAAATACTGAAAATATTACTGTGTGTACATTAACACAGTTATACAAGAAAAATATAACCAAAACAGAAAGGCTGCATTTTTCTCCCAATTAATCTACCTACATCTACCTACATCACAGATATGCCTCTCCCCCAAAGCACACTTCACAGTACACAGACTGACTGGTCTAGAAGGCATTCCATGATGCTCTGCAGGAGTTGCAGTTGCAGATTTGTCATGATGAGGAGTGGGCTACTGTCCTCCTTGCGGAGCTCATAGGGCCAAGTCACCTGTTATGTGCTGACATTACTGCATGCTTCTCCAGTGTAGCAGTGTCTATACAGGAAGTCATTGCAATACTGGATGTCTGTGGAAGCTGTACGACATACCACACAGCTCTAAGCAACCCCAGCAACCTCCTTGAACACCACACAGCATCCACATTTCCCTAACACCCCGTCCCCTGCTCTTGGATGTCCACCCACTCCTGGCTATGGTGTTCAGTTCTCCACAACCATCCTTACATTTAGTCATTCATGGTCACATGTATCTACCCCCTCAGAGATGGAGGCCTCACCCCATGTGGCCCAGGGTTCCCCATTGGGGTCACCTGTGCCTGTGGGGTGAGGCCATGTACGTGTCCGTGGTGGCCACATGTGCACAACCTGAGGTGTCCAGGGCCATTACAGACTGCCTGTAATGCCTCCAGGCCACATGTGGGACTACTTCTGCCCTCTAGTGCCTATGGATGTCCACTCCCTGTGACCACACTACCCCATCTATCCACCCCTGTGGCACTGTCACACTGTATGGATGGCATCAAGAACATGTATGTGGAGCATGGTGTCACTGGACCGGCAAGGGCGTGATGAGTGCACCTGTGGCTTACCACTGTGGATATGTGCCAGTTGGTCTATCTCTGACCCATGTCAATCCAATACCAGTACCTCTATGCATCCTTGGAAATGTTGTCCCACCTGTGGACATGTGTGCATGCAACTGCCGCACACCTCTCCACACATCACAACGGGGCAAACAGATCATATTCAGCATCATCATGGGGCACACCATGCACCCACATATACAGTGCCTGTGTTCATGACAACAATGTCACACCTGCAAGCATTACTCACCTTTGGAGTCCGAAATGCTCCTGCACAATGGTGTTCCTGTGCCACCGTCCCCTTAGGGTCGAACTTGGGTCCCTCCGGTCTTGCCATAGATGCTAACTCTCGTCTGGTGGCTCCATGTCCTCTGCAATGTCACCCTCCAGGGTCTGGACAACTATTCCATGATCTATGGCCATGTTGTGTAGCATACCATGCCATCCTTCAAGCAATAGCAACATTTCAAGTCTCGAACCGGAGCCAGCACTGGCACTAGAAACTGACAGGGGCCAAGTAAACAGATTGCATCTTGTGTTCTTGCTTTAACATCATCTGTGAGCCTGGGTAACTGCACTACAGACATTTTCTGCATTCAACTTGTTGTGCTGTTGTGCCTGAATTGACATTCAACTTGCTCCTGCTTAGACTGTTAACATTCTTGTCTGCTATTGCTATTACTGCTCATTCTCTCAGCTGCTTTGGGAGTCAGGCGATAAACTAGTAGCTGAGAGTTGAAACAAGGGGGCAGGGCAAAGACATAGATTAAAAGTCTGTGCTGCCCTATGGCATGAATGGCGCAAGTGATACTTGGTCAGAAAAATTAAAAATGGAAAGGTACAATAAACCTAGGCCAGGGAAAATAGTAATAGTTTATTAGGACATAAGATCTCCTGTTGTTAACCTAATATAGTATTTAGTGTTAGGGTAGATTGTCTGTATTTGTACAAATCTGTGGTTAATGCTTATTTTTGATTTTTGCTATAAGGTACAATGTTTACAGGACAGAATAGGCAGTTTGTTGATTAGAACATTGCTTGAAGACCATCCTTTTTGGATAATTTGTGGTCTATAAAAGGAGTCTTTCTCTCTAATTTCTAGCAATTCGGTGAGGCCACCACTGAATCTTATTTACTATAGTAAAGCTGGAAGTTGTGGGCAGACAAAATTATCGGGGTGTAGAAGCTTGTACTATGCTCCTGGTGAAGAAATACACAGAGTATACTGTAGTTTTAGACCTTAATCGGTGATCTGGTTCCGATTAACTTAAGTACAGTAATTTGATTATCTGATTAAGTAGATGAGGCTGTAAATTAAAAAGTGGAGAACGTTTTAGTATCTTATCATATTTAGATTCTAAACTGGGACAATTTTTTTGATAGTTTCATTTAACTTAAATAGATTTTAATTTGATGTAATATTCATAAGTGTATAATTAACACAGATGATGTTAATGAAACAGGTCTAAATTAAATAAAGTGAGGTTCATATGTATTTAGATTCCATTAGCTTAAAGTACTTATACGTACAACATATGCTTATGATTACTAGACCACAATAAACATAGATTCACAGTAAAATAGTTGTAATTTTAACAAGAATACTCATCAATATACAGATTTTAGTATTCTAATATCTGGAGATTAGAGTAACAATGATGATCAGTTGGTTGGGGTTGTTGATTTTGATAGGTCTTTATAAAGAGAAATCGGGCCCTAAAAATAAAAAGGGTGAGATTAATGATATGTAATAACTGGGGCACGTTTTTTTCCATTGGAGAAGCAGGTTATAATTTGCTGTTATAACCTACGGGTTGTAATGGCGAACATGCGCCAGCTTCTCCTCAGCCCCGTTTGCTTTCAGCGCTTTCACATTTCCCATTGGAACAGCAGTCAGGAGAAACACTCTCCTGAAATGGCACTATTGCAGCAAATTTATTTCACAGAAATAACCCCCCCAAACTAAAATCCTCAACCTTCAACACAATGTTTAGTTTAGTTTAGTTTAAATATCTTACTCAGACCCACATTCTCCTGTGCCGCACTCACACTTAGTCAGCCTCGCTCACCAGTCCCTCGCATTTCCTATTCTTTCAGATGATAAACTACTGCGGAAAAAAAACCAAAACAACAAACCTACCAACCCTGTATACCGTAAAATATTCAGATATTTTTTTGATTCCAGTTCCTAGTTGTCATGGAGATATGCAAATGAGCTAGAGAGTGTGACCTCTCAGCCTCATTTGCATATCGCGGTGACAACGGCCACCCAAAGAATACCTTCAAAATATGAGCAAAACACCCTGCCCAGAAAAGCTTCTGAACTACTATTAATAACATTTTAGCCCCCTAGGATAAAATTGTATCATTAACTTGTCTAATACAAAAAAAGCACAATCAAGGGTTTACTAAAAAAAAGCAATTATTTTATTAATACTGGTTGGCTACAAAACATCCCCTTGCAAGTACACATAACAATGCATGGGAGTGAGTGCATAATGAGAAATTATGTGCACCCGAGATGTGCTACATAAACCCACACCTCAGGTGCACATAATGAACATTATGCACTCACTCCCATGCATTATTTTATATGTTAAAGACCGTAAATGAACTTAGAAAATGGTCAAACTAAATACTAGTCTTTGATTGACTAATACCAGCAATTACCCTGTCTGGTATGAGTCAGCAAAGACTCGCAAAAAACTAGTGCAGTCAATGTTCCCTCATACCATTGCGAGCATTAGTGTGCCATTGGAATGTTCAACTGACTAGCACCACCATCTTGAACGATGTACCTTAACGAGTCCCCCCCCCCCCATAGTATCATGAGCAGAGCAAGTCAAACATAAAAAGTTATAGATTAACAGTGAAAGCAAGCAAAAATCAACAGAAAGTGTACCTTCATATTTCTGTCCACATACACGGTCTCCCTGCTGCTATGTCCCTTCTGCACTGCGACCTGTTTCCCCTGTTATGAGCTGCAAACCTTCACCCGCCTCCCACCCACATAGTTGGCCATTGAAACATACCATACAAGTAAAAATAAATAAAAACACAAAACAGTGTAACCAGAAAGGCAGAGCCCCGTGTCCCAGCCAGCTCATCTTAAAATCATGCAATCATGCTGATCGCAGTGCGTGTCTGTCTGTCTTGAGTTCTCAGAGGTACTTTTTTTGTTGTCTAAAAGCAGCATTGCTCACAAGCACTCAAAGAATGCATGCACTTGTTTAAAAAGCTGAAAATAAGCACTGGAAAACGTGCCCAGTGCAATGCCCCTTTAAAACCACAAGTCCATATAATACCAGATGACAGGTCACACAGAAATCATTAATTTAACCCACCCGTCACACTTCTCTGAACCCCCCCCGCCGTGTCCGAGACCCTGTCCCATCACCGATCGTCAACTAATTTTTACAGTTCCACAAAACACCATCAAAACATAACAAATGTACCTGCTGTTTGAAGGTTTGTTTTTTGTATTTCTGCCACCTTTCTCAACCTTCTCCACAGCGTGCCCTCAAGCGACTGCAACTTTTTTTTCTCAAAGCTCACCCAACCACCACCACCACTCCTCACTGCAGCGGGGGATTACTGAGCAGCAGCAGCATTCATCACCTGGACCTCAGCGGTGACAGGATGGGAGCAGCGACTCTATGGGGAGAGCAGTATACGTGAGATGACATTCCTGTAACAGCTGAATGTTTTGAAGCACATTAATTGAATAAATAAAAACCAGGAAAAACAAACAAGGCTGCAAACTTGAATGCACACAGTATAACTAAAGCTTTTTTATCAACTCTAAGCCCTCTATGCGAGTGTGTGCGCATGTGTGTGTGTGTGTGGGGGGGTAACCATAACAACCAACTACAAACTACAGAATCTCAACTAGATCAAAAGTCCTGGCTCAAAAAAAGAGGTATGTGGATACAGGCGGAGGAACTATTTGTTTAACAAATTAAATAAAAGGCTTAAGTTTTAACATCTTAAAATGAAAATTGTTATTTTGTTTAAACATATACAATACAGTGCCCATTTTCTAAGTGCAATAATACCCTCCAGGGTGGGCAGTAATGGGGTATAGCGGACCTTCCAGGGGCTATAAGGCCCTCTGTCTGCGGCGTTGGGCCTCATTACTCCCCTCGGTGGTCCAGTATAGTCCAATACCGTCCACCCTGTTGGGTATTATTGCTTACTTACACATAAGGGTACAGCACTGTGAACCCTGGAACTTCTGAACCATTGGCAAGGAATAATACAATCTAAACTACTTAGCAATGCCCTGAATACACCAATGGTAAAATGGACTACTATATTAGTAACCTTATAGGTGGCTGGGGACAGAATGCAGTATAGGTATCTAATAAAGAGATATAAGAAAAGTTGTATAGAGATAGATTTACTTGATTTACTCGAGTAAGGATATATAAGTTATGTGAGATGTTGTTGATCACAAGTTTGACAATAAATGATGATATTCACCCAACTCTAAGACCACAACAAGATCAACAACTGGACCATACTGCAGAATTGTTAAGGGAACAGGGGGCTTTGGTTTATTCATAGTGACATATGCGGTTTACCAAAAAAAAAAAAAAGAAAGAAAACTGACCAGTTAAGAGAATGGGCCATAAAATATAAATCAGACATTTTAGTACTTAGGGTCATGGTTAAATACAAAAATTACAGATAGCATGATAGCATTAAATGGATTTAATTTGTGGAGAAAGGACAGAACCAAAAGGATTGGAGGTGTGATTATATCTGCAAGAAGTTGGGTGGATTTAAATGATGTAAGTAATTTGAACAATTGCTCTGGAGCAGAGATCTTGTGCATGGAATTAAAAATACCGTATTCAAAACCAATGTTACTATGAGGAATTTATCACCCACTTAAGTGTAACTCTCAAGTATTTGAAGAATTACAGGAGGCATTAAAGGACTCCACTGACTCTCATGAGTTGCTAATGGTAGGTGATTTCAATGTTAACTTGAGTACAATAGATTTCAATCATAAGCTGAAGGATATGGCTATCACATTGAGTCAAACTTAACTTATAAATGGTATAACTAGACTTAATACTAAAAGTCCAAATTCATCCATTACTTTGGATTTTATATTTTCTTCTAATTCAGATAGGTTTGTAGCAAGCAGGGTGTTGTCTGCTGCATTATCAGATCAAATGATCTTTCGTAGAATAAATCAGAAAATGAAAAGATAATTAGGGAAAACAATTAATATCAGATCCTATAAACATTTTGATTACATAAAATGTATGTTAGAGTTGGAAAAATATTATTGGGAAAGGCTGGATCTAATCCCAAATGTGGATGATGCCTGGTATTTACTACAGAAAGATTTTCTAAGAATCTGCAGTACCCATGCCTCTATAAAATCAAGGCAAGTTAACGTGAATAATGCCCCATAGTATTGCTCAAAATTGTTCAAAATAAAGAGAAAGAGGGATCAGGCATGGAAAAAGGCTAAAGCCCAAATATTCAAAAGGGTTGCGCATGGTGCAACAGTGTTGCGCCATGCACAACCCACTGATGAGCCCCGGCATGATATTCAAAAGGGAAAAGTGCTCCGCACAAATCCCGATGCGCCGGAGCGCATCAGTAATGTATGCAGGCACAGGTGGGGGGGGGGCATGCCCATGCATAACCTGCACAGCCCGATATTCGGCCCAGGATGTGCAGAGTCATGCATGCGCAACCCCTACCTGCTCCTGCACAAAGTTAAGCCAAAAATAAAAGGAACAAGTGATGGCCACCCACAGGTGAGCTGCTGCATTGCAGGGCGAAACATGGCAGCTGCCACCTGTGGGTGGCTACCCAAGTTCCTGCCACACCTGGCAGTGCCCCCCACATGCCCCATCACGGGCATCCATGTAGTGAAATCCCCCCTCCTATATTCCTGGTGGTCCAGTGGACTGCTATGTGCCCGATCATGGGCATTTGTCTTGAAGAATAAGCCCCCGTCCTATAACTCTGTGGTCTAGTGGATCGCGCTCTGCCCCATCACGGGCATCGGTACTATAACCCCCCCCACGTCCAATATCCCTGGTGGTCCAGTGGACCTCTATGTGCCTGATCATGGGCATCGGTAATATACCCCCACCCACTTCCAATATCCCTGGTGGTCCAGTGGACCCATCGCTGCCCGATTGCGGGCATCTGTAACTCATAAAATACTCCTACTACCCTGGTGGTCTAGTGTGCCCCCCTTCCCACCCGCTCACTGAGTCCCACCGCCCGCCCCCACCCGCCAGCCAGAGGGCAGCACCCCACCTGCTCGTGCTCTGCCACGACCGATAGTTCGGGCTGCACACCCATTGGTTCACAGCATGAGCCAATGGGAATGCAGCCCATACTGTATTTACTTCAGTCCAGATATGAGAATGAATTCATTCACATATCTGACTGAGCAGTACGGTATGGTTGCACGCCCATTGGCTCATGCTGTGAACCAATCGGCGGCAGCCCCTACCGAGCTGTCAGTCGGCAGGCGGCGGGTGGCAGGCGGTGGGTGCTGCCGCCTGCTGGCTGACGAGGGGAGCGGGACAGTGGGGCCAGTGAGCGGGTGGGGGGGGCACAGACCACCAGGGTAGTAGGAGTATTTTATAAGTTACAGATGCCCGCGACATGCAGGATCGTCCACTGGACCACCAGGGATATTGGACGTGGGGGGAATTATATTACTGATGCCCACGATCGGGCACATAGAAGTCCACTGGACCACCAGGGATATTGGATGTGGGGGGGTGATATTACCGATGCCCGCTATCGGGCAGAGGCGTCCACTGGACCACCAGGGATATAGGACGGGGCTTATTCTATAGACAAATGCCCGCGATCAGGCACATAGAGGTCCACTGGACCACCAGGATATTGATGGGGGTTCTTTAGATGAATGCCCGCTATCGGGCTGTAGGTGTCGGTCCTCGATGACTGTTGCCTGGCAGGGCACCAGGCACAAAGTCGGCGGGATCGGGCGCATCTGCATGCTATGGCATGCAAATGGGCCATAATGAGATGCAAATGGACCCTGCAGCGCCTTGCATAAATTATGGCCCTATTTGCATGTCCCCTTTTGAATATCACAGGTGCTGTGCATGGCGCAATGGCACTTGCGCTAGTGCATCTCCATGCTCCACTCTGGCCACTTGCGCTGGCACAGTGCCACAGCACCATGCACAGTGGGGGTGGCCAGGGTGCGATACTCAAAGCTGCTGAACCATAGTGCAGCTCTGTTGAATATTGCCCAGGCCACACCCCTGCGCAACAAAGTTGAGCTGCGCCCAGGCTTGCGCCACAGCCTGGAGCAGTTTGAATATCCGGGCCTAAGTGTACAAGACTGAATCAGGAATGGAGCATATATACTGTAAGCAAATGCAGAATTTATATACCACAGAATTTAGGAAAGCTGGACAAATTTACTATAATGAACTATTGACAAAAGATATTTCTTTTTAATTTTTAGAAATTTCAGACAAAACCTTTGAGCTATTAACTCTTTACATAGGTTCCACATCAAGATTTGAAAACAACATAGATTACAGAATTGGTAGGCAGTCAGGTATCACAAAGCGGGTGGATAGGCAGGGGCAAGTGATTGAGCAATACAGTGGTGAGAAATACATATGTGACAATCGTAAGTGGATTAACATGAGCTGATACTGGTTACATTTGAGAATAGGAGAAAATGGATTTCAAACACTTATAATGAAGTAACAACAACAAGGAGTATCAACCAAATAGGCCTTGTCATGTGGAGAGCAAGTGCAAGAAGTTGAGGGAGAATTGGGGGGAAAGGATAGGAAAGGTTTGGTAGGAGGAGGAGGTCATATGCATAAGGTAAGAAGGGTGAGGGCATAAATGAGAGGGGGGAGCATGGAAAGGAGGGAAGAAGAAAGGAAGGTGTGGGGAAAGAGAAGATATGGGGGGGTGTGTGAAGGAGGGAGGGGAGGAGGGGGAGTGAAGGGAGTGGCCATTCAGAAACAACGAGGGATACTAGATTTGGGACAAATAGGCACTGAAGGGGTGCACATCAGTGGTGGGTATACCGAGTGGAAGCAATCACAGCTAGAAGTGGTTACAAGGTGCTGCTGGAGTTTGGGTTTAAAGGATCCCAGCTTGCAGGAGGAAGATATTTCACTTGGTAGAGAGTTGTGTCAGAGTGGGGCCCTATGGGCAAAGGATCTTTGCCCAAGGTAAGTACGGCAATGTGGGATCTTAAAGATCTAGTTCTCAGAGTTTCTGATTTGCCAGTGACAGTCGTATGGGGTAAGGAGCTTCTGTACCCCAAGCGGCATAAGTCCTAGGTGAACTTTTTTGCAACAAGACAGGTTTGGTACTTAATTTGGTTATTGAGCTAGAGCCAATTTGCTTGTGAGTAAAGCTCACAGGTGTGAGTGAGACACACAGAACTTGTGAGAAGATGACAGGGTTTGTTAAGAGCCATTTTAGTTCTACATAGGAAGCTATCTATTACAGACTAGAGATATTGCAAAATAAAATTTCAGCAAAATTGTCACAAAATCAGCCCCTGAGTTACTCTTATGTCTTGAGTCCTCCCGACTCCTTGTGCTAAAAAAAAATTAATAAATCAAATGCCTAACTCCCTGGTGTCTAGTGGCCCCCCCATGGCCAATCATCAGACAAAATTGAATAAAGCCCCCCAAAGTACTGAGGAGGAGCAGGGTTGGTGCTATCTTCTGACAGGGTGGGGTGGTCTACTAGACACCAGGGAGTTGGGCATTTGATTTATGTATTTTTTTTTTTTTTTAGCACAAGGAGTTGGGAGGACTCGGGACATGAGGGTAATTTGGGGGGGCTTTATTAAATTTCGGCCGGTGATCACCAGAGGGAGCCACTAGACACCAGGGAGGAAGTTAGTGGTGAAATTGCGGAATTCTGCCTTCGGGTGGTGAAATTTTGACAGCAAGGGGTGAATTTCACCAGTTCATGGGTGAATCTTTGCTAGCTCCATGGGCAAAATTTTGTATTTTGCCCTGCAAAATATTTCACAAAAAGCGTGAATTCTGCAAAATATTTCTGGGGGGCCAAATATTTCAATTTCACACAACAGTATTGCAGACCCATAAATTACTAGCCCATAGCCTATATGGGAGACAAGTGAGCTGTGAATCACCAGCTTCAGAGCATCTGGGGTCAGGCAGTGTTTATCTCTGTAAAGCAAGCCAATGTGTGAGTGTGCAGCTTTTGCAATGTTGTCAATGTGACTAACATAGGTCAAGGAGCTATCACTTTGTAATTCCCAGGTATTTGAATTGCTGGACCAGCTCTATGGGGAGCCCTTGGCATTAGTGATGGAAAAGGGGTATGTTCTATGCTTATTGAGTGAACTGGAGAAAAGCCACTTTTTAGTTTTTGTCTAGTTCATAATGAGTTTATGGTCACCAAACCATTTCTCTACATTGGTAAAGCTGTATTATAACTGGTTCTTGAGGAGTGTAGGGTCCGGACTGCTGGAAAAAATAACAGCGTCATCAGCATACAGAAAGATGCGACCATTGGAGATTTTAGGGAGTTTGTTAAGGAATACTGAACAGTAGTAGCTCCAAAATGGACCCCGGAGGGACACCCGAGCAGACAGGTCTTTCATCTGAGAGGATGTCACCTATTTTCACCCACTAAGATTGGCAAGAGAGATAGCTCCTAAACCAAGCAGTGGTATCATTGGAGAGTCCAGTGTCAGTTAACTGGTCAACCAGGAGAGTATGATTAACAGTGTCAAAGGCTTTGGTTAAATCGATAAACACCGCACCTGGCAGGTGACCATGGTCAAGGGTGAAATGGAGGAAACCAATGAACACTAATAATGCTGTGGTGGTACTATGCCCGGGCCTAAAGCCATGTTGTTGAGGACATTTTATTTGATATTTGTCCAAGTACTGAACCAACTGGCCTTCGACTATTCTTTCCAGTGCTTTGAAAAGAGGAGGATGAAAGGAGATCGGTCTGTGATTGCCAGGGCATGCTCGATCCCCACTTTTAACGATAGGGGTTACTGTGGCAGCTTTCCATTTATGTGGGAATTTGGAGTACTGGAGAGATAAGTTAATAATCTATGTAAGAGGTGCTAGGATATCATCAAGGGTAAAGGCAACGAATTTGAGGTTGAGGTTGTCCCCACTAGCTCTAGATTTGCCGAGAACTTTATAGAGGTATTTTTGTGCCTCAGCTTCAGATACTACTTTGAAATAGAAAGGTGAGTAGTCGTTAGGTTGATTGGGTAACCTGTGTCTGTTATCATAAGTAGTGGAGACAAAAAAGTCAGGTGGGAGGACACTGCCAAGGTCAGTAAACGCATTATTAAACATGTTTGCAATGGTCTTGGGATCAAGGGAGGGTGTACTTTCTATATTGAGCATGGTAGGGGTAGATTTGGAGGGCTTCCATAGGAAGTCATTAAGATTAGCCCAGAACATTCTGCCATTGTTCCAGTAGCAAGACAGGGCGTCTTTAAAGTACTGCCTTTTGGCAGAACGTATTGCTCTGGTGCACACATTTCTTGCTCTTTTGTAGTTCTGGACATCAGTTTGGTTCCCTGTGGCCCAGGCCCTGTGTCATAGACTACGACTCATAGTTGATCCCTGGTTTTCATGAGTTCAGAGAGGTGGGTGGTGAACCTAGGATTAGAGGTGCCTTTGACTTTAATCTTCCTAAAAGGAGCATGCTTATCACAGATAGTATTAAACTGGTTGATGAAAAGGTCGAGTGCATAGTCTACGTCATAAGTGGAGTATAATTTAGTCCAGTCTTGGTGGCAAAGGTCTGATTTCAGCCGCTTGAGGTGTCCTCACAGGAGAACCCGAGCTGTGATATTTCTGGCAGGTGGCTTGGAGTATTTAGATAACCAGCTACATATAACTGGAGAATGGTCACTGAGAGTGTCGGGCAACACTGTATTTTCAAGGATATGTTTAGGGCAGTTCGAGAAAACCAAGTCGAGTAGGGTATAAGACCCAATTGTATAGTTCTTCCTGGTAGGGTATGTAACAAGCTGGGAGAAGTGGATGGCAGAGGTGGCATCCTTGAAGGAGTTTGCATCAGTGGAGAGCCAGTTAATATTGAACTCACCCATGAGGATTATTTCGAAATTGAGGTTCAGGCTGTTTAAACAGTTCAAGAGGGAGTCTAGGCCTGCTCCGGTTTGTTCAGGTGGGATGCAGGCAGAAAGAACTGTACGGGATTTATCATATGCACCAGGATGCAGTTTTAGTGCAAGTACCTGGTTATTGTCATCGGTGTTGGGTAGGGAAAGGACTAGGCCCTGTAAGGTGTCCTTTAGAGAGATAGCACAGCTGCGCCTCCCCCCCCCGGCCCGCATTTTGTCAACCTATCCTGCCAGAAAATTGTGTAGCCTGGCAGCTATTTGGCAGCGTCCATGATCTTGGGGGAGAGCCAGGTCTCCACAACCGAGATAATGTCTGGGTTGTGCTGCATGACCCAGGCCTGGAGGTTGTCAAATTTTGCAAGAAGGCTACATATGTTAATAGATGCGTGGGTGAGCACCTCCTGATGATGCACCTATCTGAGCGAAACCGGTAGAGGGATAGTGTCAGTTGTTGCTGTTTGACGTCTGTTGTAATAAATTTTCTAAGTGTCATTTGCAGAGCCTGGAGTAGTGCTGTTGTTTTAATTTGTGCCCTTATATTTACTTTGTGCACACTCCGAACAGCTTGTAGCTGTTGTTTGCTTTTTTGACAACTGAGATAATGTCTGGGTTGTGCTGCACGACCCAGGCCTGGAGGTTGTCAAATTTTGCGAGAAGGCTATGTATGTTAATAGACGCTTGGGAGAGCACACTGGTTTTGGATGGGGGTAAGGATTGCCTGTGGGGTGGGCCAGGGTTGGGGTGAATGTTCCCAGAAAGCAGCAGTAGTAGCAGTATTATCCTGCAAAGATATAAACTTTACGGTTCTTTTTTGAGCTCTTTTGAGGGTGGCAGGGGTTGTGTGGCAACACTGAAAGAGAGTAAGTTTTGGGATAAATGCCAGTGGAGCCAGCCAAGAGTACTGGGAGTGGAGTGGGAACAACCAAGTAAGGGTAGGTAACAATTCACGAGAGTGAAGGATAGCCTGGTCCCCATTGATAGTAGATGTTGTAGTGCTGTAGGTGAGAGGTACAGTCTTAAGGGATGGAAAGAGCATGGGTGCAGCCATGCTGACATAGTATGGGTAGCAGCAGTAGAAGAGCAAAACTGCAGGGCAAGGAGTAGGAGATAGGAACCATGTCCAAATGGCAGAAATAAGGTGGTAACTTCAGCAGAGGCACAGGTTGAGTTTAGGGGTGGGGAAGAAGTGGGGAGCAGGAGAGATCAAAAAGCAGTGTTAAAGGCAGGGAGCGGGAGGCTGGAAGTAAGGAAGCTTGAGGGCTTAGTCCTTTTTTATGTCAGATAATTCCAGGGCATTTTGGAATACAATGAATAAACTGCAAAGGGTAAAGAAAATGGAATATCCAGATATTTTTATAATAGGTGGCCAAAAGGTAGATCTGCAGACAAGAGTTGAGGATGATTTTAATGATTTTTTGTTGTCAATATGAGAGTAAATGCCCTGACACAAAGTTTAAATAGTGACAAGAATACAATCCAATCACAGCAGGGATTCCTCTACCGGTCAAGGATGTGGGGCTAATCTTACAAGGGTGGATGAAGAGTTTTAATTTTCCACTGTAGCAGGAAAAGAAGTACAGGATCTGCTACTTAAAATTAAAACCAATAAAGCTGAAGGGATGGATGGCATTTCGAAAATTATTGAAGCTAGCAGCTCCTATCATAGCACACCCACTTGCTAACATATTTAATATGTCTCTGACCTATGCAAAAATATCTTTAATTTGGAAATGAGCTAAAGTAGGGCCAGTTTTAAAATCTGGATCCAAAAATCAGTTTGAAAACTACCGACCAATTTCACTATTACCCACTATCTCATACATTTTTGAAAAGGTAGTAGCAAAACAACTAAATGCTTTCCTGACTAAGTATAATATTCTTAACAAATTTCAATCAGGTTTTAGGCCTCTACATGGGACCACAACTGAATTATTGAAAGTCATTGGTGACATTGTTGATAGTCTGGACAGGGGGATGTTGGTGGCAGCAATATACAAAATGCAAAATTGCCGGCAGAAAAAGGCTCACAGGTCCATCAAGTCTGCCTGGTTTTGTAACTCTCAGTTTAATACTACTGCAACTGTTCCCCACCCAATCCCTCCCTCCCTCTTCTGGTCCTTCCCCATTGTGTTCTTGTCTGCATTAATTCTGCCCCTGACTCTACCCCAGCCTCGCTTAAAGCTATCCACTGTCCTCAGTTCGATTAACTCCTCCAGCAGTGCATTCCATCCCACCACCACTCTGTCTGTGAAGTAGTGCCTCCTCATTTCCCTCCTGAACCATCCCCCTTCCAACTTCAGACTGTGCCCCCTAGTGACCCTACCCCCTCTTAAGCAGAACAATCCTCTCTCTCTGACTTTATTTATGCCGTTCGAGTACGTGAAGGTCTCTATCATATCACCCCGTTCCCTTCTCTCCTCCAGCAAGTACATGTTGAACTCCCTCAATCTTTCCTCATGAGGAAACTCCCGTAGTCCCATGATCATTTTTGTAGCCCTATGCTGCACCCCCTCCAGTAATCTCACATCCTTCTTGAGGTATGGGCACTAGAACACAGTACTCCAAGTGCAGCCTCATCAGTGTTCTATACAAGGGCTGGATGACCTCCACCTTTCTAGAGGTGATCCCTCTGGCAATGGACCCCAGCATCCTATTTGTCCTTGCTGCCTCCCTCCTACACTGTGCTGATACCTTCATGTGCCCTGTGAATAGTGCTCCCAGGTCCCTTTCCTCTTCTGAAGCTGCTACCTGCACTCCCCCAGCCAGTAGCTCATCCTGGGATTTCTGGCTCTGTGGTGCATGACCTTGCACTTCTTAGTATTAAACCCCAATTGCCACTCCTTTGGCCAGTGTTCAAGTTTAGCTAGATCCTTCCTGAGTGCTTGCCTCCCTTCCTGACTGTCTACTTTTGCACAAATCTTAGTGTCATCGGCAAACAGGCTGATCTTACTCTTGACCCTCTCTGCAATGTCTCCAGTGAAGATAATGAACAAAACAGGGCCCAGCACTGAACCCTGCAGTACCCCACTAGTTACTGGCCTTGGCTTGGATGTCTCCCCCCTTACAACTAACCTCTGTTATCTGCCCTTCAGCCAGCTCTCAACCCACCCCACCAGTTTCTCCCCTGCTCCCATGTCCCTCAGCTTGCTCAGTAACCTCCTGTGTGGCACCGAGTCGAAAGCCTTGCTGAAGTCCAGATACAGGACATCCACAGCATGGCCTTCATCAACCGCCTAGTGACCCAGTCAAATAAGGCGATTAGATTAGTTTGGCACAATCTTCCCGAGACAAATCCAAGCTGCCTCTAGTTCTGGAGACCATTACTATTGAAAATGGTTATCAACCTCTCCTTCAGAATGGTCTCCATCAACTTCCCCAATAATAGAAGTCAAGATCACCAGTCTGTAATTGCTTGGTTCATCCCTAGATCCAGTCTTGTGGAAGGGCACCAAGTGAGCCATCCTCCAGTCTCTGGGTACATTCCCCATCTCCTAGGAGGTGTTGATCAGGTCTGTCAGAGGGCCTGCCAACACCTCTGCTAGTTCCTTCAGGACCCTTGGTATACACCGTCCGATCCCAGTGCCTTGTCCACCCACAAAGCTTTAAGGCCCTTCGGAACTCTATCCTCTTGGATAACCCCATCTGTTGTCTGCCCCCCCCCCACCCTTGCACCCTTTCCCTTGTGGTATTGGGCCATCCCTTTATGTATTTATTTATTAGATCATTGGTTTACAGACCTTTGAGTCAAAGACTGATTTACAAAGGCACCTTGTCAAGAGAGCAATACTTCACAGCAAACAAAACAGTACAGTACATAACACATACATTAAAAAAAGCAACCAGTGTTACAGGAATTCACTGGTGGTACAAGTTTGGTAATAGGAAGATCACAGTAGTCATAATATAGGTACACGAGTACCAAGTCAGGCAGAAACCAGAGATATTTTATTACATTAGTCAGCAGATGTTGCCTGAGACCCCAGGCATATACAGCAAAAGTAGACAGGGCAAACCCAGCCTAGGGGTGAGAGTAAGGGGCAGGTGGGGGATTATGTGCAGTTGCAGCAGTGAGTGCTTATCAGATGGCTTCTGAGCGAGACCTTGAAAGGACCAAGCTTAGTGGAGCCAGCTATGTTGGCTGGGAGGGAATTGAACCAGGATGGAGCCCGATAGCAAAAGGATCTCTGGGCCATAGAGGTCCTTATCCTGGGGACAATAAGGGAGGGTTATAACATTGCTGCAGGTGGAGACTGAGGGGGAGGTACGCTTCAGGGAGGTGGCAACCCCAGGAGGGGAGAGCCCTAGCAGTGTCTCTTTTACAAGAAGGCAGGTTTGGAAGCGGAGTCTTTCTTTAAGGTTGAGCAAGTTGGAGGTGGAGTACACCAGGCATGTATTGGTGCACCTAGGGGCTCCCAGCATTAGCCTGCAGGCCTTGTTTATAGAGAGCTGGATTCTTGCAAGCACAGTGCTGTCAGCTGCAGCATAAATGGGAAGCCCATAGTCAATTAGTGACAGGACAGAGGAGGTGATTGCCAATCTAAGGGCCTCTTGTTGTAGGCAGTCCCTATGGTGGTATAACAGTCCAATCCTGACACTGGTGGCAGCAGAAAGGGCATAGATATGGGAACGGAAGGAGAGTGCTGAATCAAAGGTACTGCCCAGATACTTGTAGGAGGAAACCTGCTCAATGGGGTTTAGTGTGCTAAGCAGTATCACGAGAGGGGCACCACTGGCTTTGCTTTGGCGATGCAAGAAGAGCATAACTTTGGTCTTTTTTAGGTTCAGGACTAGCCTTCCTGATGTGAACCAATGCTCAGCTCTATCAAAAGCTTGTTGGAGAGTGGCCTGGAGTGTGTTGGGATTGGTGTCAGAGGCGAAGAGCACAGCATCATCCACGTAGAGGAGGATCTTACTTGAGCAGGCAGAGAGGAGGGAGTTGAGACAGAGATTGAAGAGGAGAGGGCTTAAAATGTAGCCCTGGGGAACCCCAGAGCAGACAGATCATGTGTCAGATAGGGTGCTATTGATTTTTACACACACTGAGTTGTGGCAGAGAGGTAGTTGGTGAACCATGCAAGGGGGCCGGGGGAGAAACCAAGGCATCTGAGGGAGTCAAGAAGGAGGGAATGGCAAACTGTATCAAAGGCCTTAGAGAAGTCAATGAACACGGCACTGGCAGGACTGCCGGCATCAAGAGCAGAGTGCAGGAAGTTGGAGAATTCAAGTAGTGCTGTTGTGGTGCTGTAATCTGCACAAAAGCCATGCTGTCCAGGGCACAGGATATTGTGCATGGCCAGGTACTTGGCAAGCTGGTTGGCAACTACTTTTTCAAGGGCCTTAGAGAGTAGGGAGAGGATGGAGATAGGTCAGTAGTTACTCGGGGTCGCTCGTTCGCCGCTCTTTAGGATGGAAGTGATGATGGTGGTTTTCCATGTGCTGGGGAACTGCCCCAGGCACAAAGAGTGGTTGAGCAGCTTGGTAAGTGGGACCAGGATTTTTTCTTTTTTTTTTTTAGTCTTTGGTAACTGGGTAAGGCCCACTAGGCACAAGTGCCTGTTTTCAGGGGCGACCTGGGAGCACTGGGCGGTTAAGTAACTTGCTCAGAGTCACACAGTATGCAGGTGGAGGTTGTGAGAATCAAACTCAGGTCTGGTCTGCTGGATGTATCCAGCTTATTTACACCTCGTTCCTCTAACTTCTAAGCTATACTGCCAGCCCCTGGATAGCATCCAATGTCAGACGAAGTAGCCTAGTGTCTAGTAGGTTGGTGCCGGGGTTGTTACTACTAATGGCTTTTTGTAGAAGGGGTCTAGCCTCCAGTGGGGAGATGGTACATAGATAGAAAGGAGGTCTCTGGAGAGTGGGCAGGGGTGCTACTGGGATGGGGTCAAAGAAGTTATTGGGCAGGACTGAACTCAGGTCTGAGAAAGTGTGGTTTAGGCAGTCTGTAATAGCAAGGGGGTCAGAGCAGACAGTTCCATTAAAGGAGAGTTGAGAGGGGGGTGGGGAGCAGGCTATCCCATTCAACTCTTACATTATCCCAAAAGTTCCTAGCCACCCCCAGAAGGAGACAAAAGCGGATTGGTAGTACTGGGCTTGGCCTGTCGAATTACCTAAGTACACTTATTGCGCTCGGCATTGCACGCTTGCCTATCAACTGGCTTACCAGATTCCATGGCAATGTGCCATAGATTGCTTCTCATTTTAAGTTTATGAAGGAAGGAGGGGGTAACCCACTGGTGATTTGCTTTTTGGTGCGATTTCTAGTGAAGGGGGCATAGAGGTCACAGGCAGTGTTAAAAGTACGAGTGAAAAAACCCAATGCCTCGTCTATGGACAGTGCAAGCCTGATTGGGGACCAATCCAATTGTGAGAGGTACAGTTTAAGGTGACGCAGGCAATCTAGGAGTAGGAAACGTTACTGGGTGGTTTGTAGTGCAGGTTTGCTGTTGATAGTGCACCAAGATAATATGACCTGAGAGTGGTCACTAAGTGAATTGGGAAGTATACTGATATCGAGCACCCTCTGGGGGCGGTTGGTAATGGTGAAGTCCAGGAGGGTGCTGATGCCAGTAAAGGGGTTTGAATCTAGTTGAGGTGGTGACAAGCTGAGATATGTCAAGGGTGGCAAAGATATCTCTGGTTTGGGAGGCCATGGCAGAGAGCCAGTTGATATTCAGGTCACCAACAATTATCTGGGCCATTTTGGGCGGTAGGCCAAAGAGATAGTCAGCAAGCGCCTGAATGGCAAAGTCTTGCTTTCTGGGGGGAATATAGGCAACGGTGAGAAAGAGTGGGCCCTTACCAGGGTTGGGGGAGATTTTTAACATGACGGCCTATGCCCCATTATCAAGCTTGGGTGGTGGGGATACATGACGGGTGCTCGACTTCTGCATTCTGCAGTTGGCTGCCGGTTCCCACAGGCTGACTGTGTTTTCTTTGGGGGGATCTGCCCCCGAACACCCCATGTGGGGGGCTGTGCCCCCACTTCTTAAGGATTATCAACTCAAATTGGAACTGATTGGGGGTGCAGGACCCCAGACAGACAGCACCTGGTGTCAGTGGGTTTCCCACAGCAGCATGGTGCTGTAGTCGCTGTGGGGGACCTCGCTGGTGAAATGTCACTGTCGGGGGGGGGGGTAACCGGGGTGGTGGAAGTGCATGTCCAAGGAGGGAGTCATGCATGTAGACAGCACAACCACCTCCATGCTTATCCACCCGATCTTCCCTGAAAAGGGTGTAACCAGGAAGGGAGATGAAGGAGTCGGGGTGGATTTGGATAACCAGGTTTCGACGAGTGCAACAGTCTCCAGCTGGTGCTGAGTAACCCAGCCTTGGAATGCAGCAGGCTTCTTAAGAAGGCTGCAAATAATCATGGAAGCTATGCGGAGACCTTGAGCCTGGGCAGGCTTGTTCATAAGGTTGGGCACGGGGACAGGGTTTGGATGAATGCTACCTGACAGAAGCAACAGGAGGGTGATTAGGCACACCAAAGCATGGTAGTGATTATGGCATCTTCCCTTGTGATTGGACACGGGGCCGGGTGCTGGGGTGCAACGGGTAGGTAGAGTACAAAGGGTGGGAAAGGCATAGAGGAGAAGAGACCAAGGTATGAGTGGGAACACCGAGCAGAAGTACTCGTGGAGTGCCTCTGCCTGGTCTTTTCCTTTTTCTGCCCATCCTCCCCTCCCTTTTGATTCTAACAATGTCATCCATACAGATCCTCTTCTCCCTTATGTATTTAAAGAGCTGGTGACACGTTCAGGAGAACTTTAACAAAACATAATATTTAGACACCATCCAGCTTGTATTTCCCTTTAGTTCTATATTCCTCCTCTCCATTACTTAGTAGTGAGGTCATCTGCATGAAAACTGGATCTTTGGTCCTGAAGAGTACATCTATTCCTACTGCTTTCTCCCTGCCAGAAGTCACAGGGCACTGCTTCTGACCTCACAGTTACACCCATGGCAGCAGATTGTGGTGTCACAACAGAGGATTGCGACTTGAAGTAGGGAGTAAGCTATAGAGGCAGATGAACTATAAATGAACTCTAAGGGACAACAATCATATGTTCATACACATTTTTTAGTAATAAATTATGGAGAGGAGAAATATGTAAAATATAAATGAAATGCAAGCAGAATTGTACCTAATTATGTGTTTTAAAGTTTTCTTTGAAGTGTCAGTAGCTCTTTAAAGAGCCCATTTTCCCCCTCTTTGATCCCCTGAGTCAATTCCAGCTCCATTGCTGCCTTGGCTGCCCTGACTGCCCTGCTCACCTCCCTAGATGCCATTGTGAACACCTCCCTGTCCTCCTCATGCCCTGATTTTTTGAACTTAATGACGGTCAGTCTTTTTCCCTCACCTTCCCCTCCACTTCCTTGCTGAGCCAGCTAGGTTTTTTTGACCTGGACTGCTTACTTTAAGACTTGGCACACGTGTTCATGGCCTCATTCAGTCCCTTCCTGATGATTACCCACTTCTGTTCAGCATCCATCCATGGGCTAATACCAGCTAAATACCCCTCTAGGATGCTGCCAATTCTGGCAAAATCTGTCTTCCTGAAGTCTAACACTCTTGTCATGGTCTTAGTCAACTCCCTCCCTGTGTTGAGGATGAACCACACTGAGCGGTGGTCACTTCCTGCTAGAGGGTCCTGTACTGCCACATCCTGGACTCACCATTTGTTAGCACAATATTCAGTATGTTTTCCTTCCTGG
Source organism: Neoceratodus forsteri (assembly GCA_016271365.2). Classification (NCBI taxonomy): domain Eukaryota; kingdom Metazoa; phylum Chordata; order Ceratodontiformes; family Ceratodontidae; genus Neoceratodus; species Neoceratodus forsteri. The sequence continues at coordinate 469,599,042 of CM028129.1, forward strand.
TAGGCTCCATCACTTCCTGCGCTAGGAAGCTGTCTTAGATAGACCCCAGCAGTACCTGTTCCCTGGTGTGTGCTGTAGTTGCCATGCACCAGTCAACCCCAGTTAGGTTGAAGTCACCCACTAAAACTGTACTTCCTTTGCCACTGATATTTCTGATTTGCTCCCTCAGCTCCCTGTCCACCTCCTTGCTTTGTGAGGGTGGCCTGTACACCACCCTAATCCTGAGCTTCTTTCCTTTGGGCTTTGGAGCAATACCCATATGGCTTCTGGCCTCCCCTCTTCCCCTTCTTCTCTGGTATACAGTATCCCCTCCCTAACATAAATAACCACCCCTACCCTCTTCCCCCTCTTGGTCCCTGTGGAACACCTTGTATCCCTGGATCATGAGATCCCAGTCATGGTATTGGGTGGCTCAGGTTTCTGAGATGGTGGTGATATCTACCTCCCCTTCTGCCATCAGTGCCTGCAACTCTGCCACCTTGTTTGCCAAGCTCCTTGCATTCAAGGATACAACTGTTCACCTTATGTCCTGCCCATCCTCTCCCCTTCCTTCCCTTCTGCACTTCCATCTTGGAAACTTCCCCTCATTCTCTTCCTCTCTCTTTGGGGGATGAGACCTTCTGGTCTCCCATGGAAGGAGACTCCCTCTTGCTGTCTGACTCAGCCCTCCACCAGTTTAAATCTATTTTGTTTTTAATGTAATTCTCTGGCCCCTGTTTCAACATCCGTGTTACCTCAATGTTAAGATGCAGCCTATCCTTAGCATAAAGCCCCTTATTATTCCATGTCTCTCCCCTTTCTCCTACTACGCCATACCCCATTTCCGCACACCACACCATCAGCCACCTGTTAAACTCCTGTATTCTTAGCTTTCTAGTGGTGCTTGCTCTAGGTACCGGAAGTACTTCAAAGAATGTCACTGAACTTCCTACCCAATTGCAGATACTCCCACCTCCCTGAACCTCCCCTGCACGTCTTCCACTCTACTGCTCTTTAGGTCATTTGTACCTAGGTGCTCTACAATATGAGGCTTCCCTCCCACCTTCTTCACACATTTCTGAATGAACTGCTCTACTACCCCCGCTGTCATACCTGGCATACATTTCACCCAGGTTAGGCTCTTCCTTGCACCCTTACCTCCCCATCTCACCCCCCCCCGAGCATAAAATCTTCTAGTACATGTACCCGATCCTCCATCTCCCACTTCCCCATGGTTTCCCTCCTGACCACTTTCCTCAGTATTCTCTCTTTATAATACCCTGTCCATTCCCCCTTAGTTTCCCACCAATTGCCTCCTGCTCTCTTCCTTCTCTAGTCCTGTCTGTGGTCCTTCCTTTGCACAACCACCCCCTCCTCTAATTGTCTTCCTCTCCACTGCTCCCATCATTGTACCCCTCTACATGTTTTGGCCTCCTTACCCCTTTATTTATTTATTGATTGATTGTTCTGAAGCTTTTGACACCTTGGACCACAGCATCCTCCTGTCCAGACTAAAGTCCACCGGTCTATCCAAGCTGGCCATGAAATGGTTCAAAGACAATCTGGAGGGTAGATTACAACAAGTAACCATACCTGGAAACTGGCCGAGGTGCTCCCCCTACAAAAGGGTGGGAACCCCATCTCACCTGGCAACTATAGACTCATATCTTTCCTACCTACCCTTGCCAAGCTCCAGGAGTCCCTCATCTACTCTAGGGTCCTGAAACATCTAACTGCCACTAACAGTCTTTCTCCCTACCAATCCAGCTTCAGGAAGCAGCACTCCACAGTCTCCTTCCTGCTCTGGGTCACTGAAGCAAACCAGTCAGCAATGGACAAAGGCCTAGTCACTGCAGTCATTTTTGTGGACCTGTCTAAGGCCTTTGACTGCATCTCTCATACCCTCCTTATCCAAAATCTTCAGTCCTCTGATCTTGCTCCAGTTGCCACCAACTGATTCTGCTTGCACCTTCAACATAGGCAGCAGTCTGAGTTAGTAGGAGCCACCTCTCCCCTCCTTCCATCACAGCCGGTGTCCCCCAAGGCTCCATACTGGGCCCCATTCTATTCTTAATATTCATTAATGACCTCCCATCCATTTGCTCCCCCTCCAAAATCCATATGTATGCAGACAATACCATGTTCTACTTTTCAGGTGCCTCTACTGCCGATGTTACAGCCCCCCTTCAAAGCAACTTCAACAAAGTACAAAAATGGTTCCACCTTAACCAGCTAAAACTAAACTCCAAAAAAACAGCATCCATGTTCTTTGGCTCGAGGCAAAAAAATTTAAAAATCCATAGTGCCCTTATTTTCACCACCATCAATGGCTCCCCTTACAGTCAGTCATCTCTTTCAAATATCTAGGGGTCTGGCAGGATAGTAGTCTTGACTTCTCTGCCCACATAGACTCTATTTTCTTCAAACTCCACCCTAAATTCTGTGCAATTTAGCGACACAAAGAATGCCTACCAATGTCTACTTGCTGAAACTTAGTCACCAAAACTATTCTCCCCATTACAGGCTACGCTGACATTGTCTATGCCTCTGCTCCTGCCACCTCTTTATTCAGACTTGACACTCTACTTAATTCATTCTGCTGTTTTGCCTCCTCCTGCACCCCTGTCACTCACCACTGTATCCTCTATTCCTCTCTCTCCCCCTTCAACCCCTATCCACTAGGAGTCAGATACATAGCCTCACATTCATTGGCAAATTCTGGTTCGGGACTCTCCCCTCCTATCTCAACTCCTGTCTTTCCCCATTAAGTTCCCCCAGTTACCCCCTTCATTCTAGGGATGCCCGAATGTTCTCCCTTCCACATCCTCATTCATTCACAGGTTAGAAGGCTTTCTTTTACCATCTCCCTCACCTCTGGAATAAACTCCCATGCAACACCCATCACACCGCTTCCTTCTCTGCCCTTAAATCTATTCTCCATGCCATTCCTGCAGCTCCATGCACATGCACTCCTTCCACTCCTCCCCGCCTCCCTACCCCTCCTACACACTCCTATAGGCTCTGCATCCTTGCCACCTAATGATGCTCCAGCATCCCTGGTCTGACAGCACTCCTCCTGTCATTTGCTATTATAGTGTAAATCCATTTTTTTACCAGCCTTAAGAGTTAATTGGCTCTGTAAATACTTAAAAACAATCATCTATTTATGATGTAAATATTGTTTTGTTCTCTGTATAGCTATGATGCTACTGTATATTTTTTATATTTTGTTTTACCTCTCTGAAAATCATGTACACAACTGTTATCTGTAAATCTTCTCCCCACCGTAACCTATGGGGCTCCCTTATTTGGGGCTGCTCATAAGACTGACCTACTCAGATGGGATATTACATATAACAACATATGTCGCTATGCCTCTTCTGCTCCTCGGCTTAAATACCACTGTCAACTTTATAATGATCTCTCCATTAGCTAGTAGGAAATATTACCTTGGCTCTCTTATTGATTCGATAATTCAAAATCATACCCCTAGGTGTCTTGCAGCTATGCTTGTTCCTTAGGACACACACTCCATGGTCTATGACCAGCTGATAAATCCTTTCTGAATTTGCCGAGGTGCCACACTAGGAAAGGAATTGCTGCATTTGAGCATGCGGCTACACAGCTGTGGAATTCCCTTTCCCTTGACATTAGACTTTCTAGCTCCCACACATGCTTTAAGAGAAAAATGTGCTTGAATCTGCTGATTGCTGATACCTGTTCCTGCTTTCACCCTACCTAATGACTGATGTCTCTGGCCATACAGTAGTATTTCCTCACCTCTATATAACCCTCTTACTGCCTCAGTCTGTCCCGGCTCCCCTTTCCTGCCCATATACAATCTTGAACTGCAGGCATCTCCCTTACACTTACATGCTCTCATATAATCTAATTTCATGACTTGCTCCCCTCTTCTCACTTACCGACCTTTTCCTTAATGACACCCCCTGCTCTCAGTGGTTATTGCTTCCTTTTCTATTACCTGTTTTTGTTTTTGTGTACCTTGTTCTGTTCATATGATATGTCACCTGATAATTTATCGTCCAAGGTCCTCCATTCATTGCATAGGTAGGCACCTATGAACTTATGAATGGTCTACTCTGTGTGTCTCTGATATATTGTATCCACTTTAACTCATTGTATGTAAAGCACTTATAATTTGTTATCCTGTTAAGTTTCTGCATGTCTGTACTCTCCCGGGTTGTGCCTGAAAATCGTCATTTTATGGCTAGTGCACTTACCCAGTTAACAAAATCTAAATAGATGAAAATGTACTATTTTGTGGTTTTCTTCTCTCCTGTAAGTGTCCTTTCCCCCCAGGTCACACCTGGAAATGAGCCTCGGCTCAGTGTGTCTTTCTCAGATATCAACTTTTTAATACATAAATAAATAAATGGTCCTCCAGAATGAAAACAGCCATCTTGGGTGTACACAGGGATCTATAATGGAACCAATATTCTATAATTTATACATGAATGATCTTGTGTTGTCAAAGCATAGGGTGGATTACTATCTTTATGCAGATGACACCATTATATATGTTAAAGGGATGTCATCAAAGTGCATTCAGTCATCCTTAAAAGAAGCTGTAGACCAGCTGCAGGATTTTCTTCTTGAATCCAAACTGGTATTAAATGCAAAGAAATCACAAGTGATGTTGTTTCACAGAAAGAAAATAGTGAATCAGGTAAAGAAGTCAATTCAGATTGAAACCTTTTTGGGCTTCAAATTAGAACAAGTTGACTATTATAAATATTTCGGGATCCATTTAGATGCCCACCTTAAATGGGACATACATATTTTTTTTTGCAATTTAGTATACTTTATTGATTTTAGGAAAAACAGCATACAAACCACAATATATATACAGAGCAGTTAAAAACAAAACAGATAAAAACAAAAACAATAACTATACTCTCAAGAAAAGGTCCCCTCCACCCCTTCTCCCCCTCACCCACCCCATCATCCTTTGTGCAATAGTATAAAACAATTTCCCCAAAGGGGGCATACATAATTGTGGGGGACATACACATTTTAGGAACTATAAAAAAGGTTGGAAAATATTTGTGTTCCCTGTGTAGAGTAAGGACTTGTGTGTCAACTGAAATTAGGAAGCATATCATAAATGTTGTGGTAATTCCTGTGTTAGAGTATAGAGATATACTGTATGCTGGGGCTTCACTAATGCAATTAAATAAGTTGGACAGTATGTACAACAAACTAGCCAGATTCATTTTCGGTGCCCAAAGAAGGACACATAGGATAGATATGTACAGGGAATTAATTGGATGTCACTGCAAGATAGAAGAAATCTCCACACCTTGTTACTAATGGCAAAATGTGTTAAAGGAAAGGTTCCTAGCTACATAAGGGAATGTATCTATTTTAGAACCCCCGAGCGTGGTCTCAGATCAGCCGAAGGTTGAGAATGTTTACTACTGAAATACAAAACAGATTTGGGTAGGAGCCATTTTAGTTATAATGGACCAGCTACGTGGAACAAACTTCCAATCTATCTGAGACATACTGACATGAAAATCCAAGTAGGGAAACTAAAAGCCTGGCACATACTACATATAAAACAGGAGAATTAACTGATAAAAGATAACAAGGGTGGAAAAGTTTAGCAACATATAACTATATGGTAGTACAGAAAAAAAGCGATTATGAAATTGTTTGTTTGTACAGCATGTTGTCTCCTATTGTGGAACTCATGTTTAATCTAGCGTGCTATGGTATCTATTTAATGTCCATTATTGCACATTTTATTTGATGTATACTACCTGTAAAAGTAACTGGAATCTTGCTTTTTGGAACTCACTGGAAATAAGTCTTGGCTCAGTTGAGATATCCAGTTCATTTGTTTATGAAATGAATAAAAGTTTTACTACTAGTACTACAAAAGGCTAGGAATATGCCACAGGCCTTGTCTGGGCTATACTGCAGGGTACCACTTGAACTGTTCAGGCACCTGAAGCGCATCCTCAGCATGCCAAGCACACTCTCTGTTATGTTATGTGTAGCCGTGTGTGCCTAACTGTACCTCTCTTCGGCATCAGACATGGGCCACAATATTGGGGTGAGCATCCATGCCCAGAGGGGGTATGCGCTGTTTCCTGTGTGCGGGAAGGTGATATGCTTGTATACATTACACATCCATAGTATTCTGCCCTCCACACAGACCTGTTACATCTTGTCAGCCTTATCTGCACATTTCCCCACCCACAGTGTCACTGTTTCATATTCCCACCCTCCACTATCTGGCCCTTTCCCTGCTGTCATGTTATCACTATCATTGTCACTGCAGCCTGCTTGCCATTCAGTCTGTGGGGCATGGTGCATCCCTGGCCTGGATGTGCCACACTGCACTGTCGCCTTCCAGGGCATCGCATTGTGTTACTTCTCCTACATTGTTACAGGCCCCTACTGGTTGGCACCACTGTAACCTATGCCTATTACACACCATCACATGTTCTCCCTCCCATGTGGCTTTTCACATCTGTTCAGTGTCAGTCCTTCTCAGGTTCCCATCTCTGCCTCCCTCCCCAGTCCTGTGTGTCACATGACTGTCTGCCCTTGCAGCACTCCTTCCTACTGTGTCAACACCTGTATGGACACCATCACTGCACCGTGGCACCATGTGGGCACCTTGTTTGTGGCTGTTTTCCACTCACCCACAAGATGGCCACTGGCTATCTCCCCAGACTCAAATCAACAGCACAGGGACAACTGATGCCAGATGTATGCATCAGGTGCACCATCCTATGCCCCCTCTTTGCATCTTGCCAATCTGCTTTCTCTTTTAATTTCCCTTCTCTCTGGAATAAACTCCCCTCCAACCTCAAAACTTTCCTCCTTCCCCTTCTCACTCAAAGGACTGCTCAGACTTCTGCATCACCCACAGTGCTCCCTTTGTATCCTAGTCCCACCTCTTAAGTTTTAGTTAAGCAATCACCTACAGTTGCAAACCCCTGACAGCCATATCTCCTTGTCCAATTGGAACTCCATTGTTGTAATTTGTGCCTTGCTCTCTGTATTTCTTTTTGCCTTGACCCATTATTTATTATTTGGTGCAATGGCCTCTCCTGCAACTGGACTGTGGTGCTATCTGTGGATAATTTTTTTTTTTTACTTTAATGTTGTACTCCTGTACCTTAAAGTTACCTACTGTTATGAGCCTTGTAACCGTAACCCTTACTTCTTGTTACTGATGTTTGTTTTTTTTTGTCATATGTAAATGTACTATTTTTCCCATATTGCCTTTCCCCGGGTCACACCTGGAAATGAGTCTTGGCTCATTGGTGCTTTTCCCTTCTATCAACCTTTAAATAAATAAATGTGTGATGCACCCTGTAGCATCGCACACCACCTGGCAGTTGATGGAGTTGTACCCCTTCCTGTTAACATGGACATCCTTGTCTCCACCAGGTGGTGCTCTGATGGCCATATGGGTGTAGTTAATGGCCCCTGGCATGGTCAGTAGGCATGTAACCCTATAAAAGTGCTGTATTGTTGCTGTCCACTCTGCTGGTGTGCTAGAGAATTGAATGAACTGACTAACATGGGGATTAGCAAGGGGCAGCAGAGCAGTGAGGAACTGTGTAAGGAGACAAGATGTGGCTGACTGGGCGATACCAGTGGTGTCACCCACCAGTATCTGGAAGGTGCCTGTGGTGAGCACCACCATCATAAAATGACTGTGTTCCTGGAGCTCATCAGGGAGCTGCTCACAGAGCTGTCTCAGAACTGCCCTGTTGAGCTGGTACTGGCCCACAATGTCTGTGTCACTGAGCTGTACATATGTGATGCAGGGGCTAGTACTGTCTCTGTGGGGCATACCACCTATGGACCCTTCCTCGGCCACCTTGCTGTTCCCTCAGTCTCCTCACATCAGCCATTACTGCTGCCATGTGGAATGCAAGCCCAGACATTGTTCCTGCAGTACAGTAGCCTACTTCTAGGTGACTTGCCGATTTAGGGCTGCCCATTTTATTCCTAATTTTGCACAGAACAATTTTGGGTTGCGGGACACATGCACTGCTCATTTTGGCTGAATTTTATTTATTTATTTATTGAAACATATCAGAATTAATACCTTTGAGTCAGAGACTCCTTTACAAAGGTTCCACATCATAGAAAACAATACAGAGTGTACAGTGACAGACATTACTGTACAAACAGCGGTGTGGGAAATATCACACCTCACAAATGATACAGAGCATAGAACAAACAGGCAGATGTGGTACAGGATATTTACAGAGACAATGCAGTACAGAGGCAAAGTACATTGTGCAGTATCTACAGAAGTGATCATACAATACAGCAGTTGTTGTAGATAAGTATTTATGACAGGAATATGCAAGCAGTGCAGTCCAGTGAGTAACAGCTAGTCTGAGACCTGGGTCAGACAGAGAGATGCCAGGGACAAACACTCTGGAGACAGGACCAAGAGGGTCCATTGTCATGGCACAGTTTTAGGTCATGGGTAGGTCAGATACAGTCACAGGTTGAGTCCTGTGAGATGTGGCTATGGAGAAGGATTTGAACAGTCCCAGGGTAGGAGCCGAGAGGATTGGCTTGAGAAGTGAATTCATCCCACTGGAGGTGCAGTACCTGAAAGTTCTTTGACCCATGGAGGTTTTACAGAGGGGAACCTGGTAGGGCATTTTCTCAGACTAACACATGCATGGTATATTCAGGTGTCCACCCCCTTTTTCTGCATGGCATACATTATATTTACATGATTGCACATTTTGACTTGTGCAGCTCATTTCCCACTTTTGAGTATCGCGCTGCCACACATTTTCCAGGATGCACCACACATCCCCCGATTTGTGCCATGCAACTCATTTGAATATATGGGACAATACTTTTTTCTGTGGAGCCAAGTTATCATGCGGTTGTGCTCTCATTTGAATGCAGTGTCTTAGTTTGTTATTTGTTTTCTTTTCCCATTTATTAGAACAACATTTAATGCACTTTGTGTTGGATTTTCAAAAGAGTTAGACACAAATACATGCCACAACTGCATCTGCATCCCCCTGATTGTGTCTGAGCCCAGCTGCTTTTTTTCAAAAGATGCATCTATTTGCTACAAACTGTAACAACTTGCAGTAAACAAATTGTCATACATCTGATTTGCATAATTTTTGCTGCAATTACATTTTCTTCATACAAAATTCAGATGTAGTTTGACCATATGATTAATGATTTAACAAACTGGACACATTTCCACTTTGAAAATAGTAGCAGGTGGATCTTGGATGGATATTTTGAACATCCTGCTCTTTGTCTTTAGCAAGCGTTAAGCCAAAAGACTGGAAAGACCAAACACATGTTCTGTTTCAACATTTAGGATCAAAATAAACCCTCACTTTAAAACAGTTATGCATGATTGATATACAAATGATTAATGATTATGTAATTAGCAAATAATCAATACTTTAAGTACACGGGATCCAGAAGTGGGTTTAAAATCACATTTCAGTAACTTTGCAGTTTCTAATAACGACTGTTTATAATTAGAGTACCAGAAAAGTAGCAACCTTCCCTTGTGTATGGTTAGTGTGTTGCTATAGTTATAGAACATAGATGTGTATAATCCCTTGTTAAAATCCCATCCTTCAATGTATGACCTTCACTTTACTTTCCTGTGTTGCAGTCCTCCTAGTTATAAAATATGGTAGAAGCAGGACCTCAGCAAAAATGTGCTGTTACTTTTCCATGCGGTTATATGCTTGGGTTAAAAATTTCAAAAACAATATAACTGGTATTTCATCCTTTATCCTGTTGAGAAAGAGCAAGCTGGTTTCTTGATAATTAAAATAGACTGGGTATGTTGTTTAATGATCAGATACACTTTATTTTTGTAATCCTCATTGGATTGTTCTGGATATAATGTAGCATCTCCTAGTCAGCAATATGTCACAATTTGGTACACCTTTTTCAGGATGGAGTTATTAGTATCTCTTTCAGTCTGACCCTATGAATTTTTACAGCCTGCTTTTCTTCCCTTTGCCTCACTTCATGCTTAATATAAACATTTTTCATGCCAGAGCATGCATTTAAAATTAAGCCCATTCTCTAGGACAGTTGTTGAAGCACTTCTATCATATCACCCACACACCGCAACTGTTATCAAAACCTCTGCCAGTCTCCTATTAGTTTTTGGGAGGACCTGAAAGTTGAACCATAAGACTTGCTGAAGAATTTGATGAGAGAGCAGGCAGGAAGCAGGGCCCCAGTTCATTAAGATGGTGTAGATGTAATGGATCCCAACAGTTGAGTATTGCAGTATCCTCCAGCATGAAGCTTGCTAGAATCCATTGAGGTAGATAAAGCTGGAACAACACACATGTGGTTTGAGAGGCATCAATAATACAATGACTTCATAATGCAAATCATGATAATGAACACAATTTATTTTTAACCAGGATTATAGAGATTAGAGACTATCCCTATTTTCCACCATCATTCTGTATGTAAGAACATCTACACAAGAATGACAACATTTGGACACAATTACATACATGAAAATATTATCTTAGTAACATGCTTAAATTAATATCACAATTTAGACGTAGATTTTAGTATCAACAGTTTTTCAGGCAAAATATAATTCTACATTATTTGCAGTATATTTGGACACGCAGGAATAGAATCAAGCAGCAAGGCAGGTTTATTGCATCTTCCATTCCTGGCAGTTCCTCAGCAAGGGTAGTGAGCACCAAAGAGACAGATACAGATGACAAAATTAATTCACGTCTTCCTCTTACACCCTCACATAAAATTCTGCTGGGATAGCTCTGTTTAAGATCTAAGTAACTATGAGACACTCGCAGACTAGGTGGGCCAAGTGGTCCTTATCTATATTCAAAGTCTGTGTTGGCAGTGTAGCATACTATTGGGCATTTAGATACATGGCAAAACAGCTGAAGCTAGCCACTTTGGAACAAATATAGAAGTGTCAGCCAGGATGAAGCACAGTAACTCACAGTAATGACATGTCACAACACCCTGCATGACAAAAGGGCTTAATTGCCATTGTCTTACAATGGCCCCTGCAGTAAATTGCAGTATTCTGTGATATTCTGCAGCATTTCTATGCTTCATCCTGGCTTGACACATCTGTATATCTCTACCGTAGTCACCAGACTCTTTATACTTGAGATGGCATGACAGCCAAAGTTGGGCACATGGAACAATTATGACTTGACAGCAGTCACTGGACTCTTTAGACTTAATTGGGCATTACAACCAATGCTGGGCACATTATTGCAGATATGCACTACCACAAAATGGGGCATATTCTGCTCAGTAGCTATCAACTGTGACATTTAAACATCACTGGCAGGCAACTGTAGTTAGCCAGCTACTGCTGAGCTTTACAGAAAATCAAAATCCGACTACTTCTTACACTGGCACCACCTATGCAACAAACTTTGGCCTAGAAACTGCAGTTACTTGAAGTCAAGTGGTCTGCTCTTTTGTGTGTGGAAGGGCACCTCTGGTTTATTGTTTTTCTGGAGTGTTTGGATTTGGGGATTTTAATACCCTTTCTAAGCTGTTAGTGCATATTTTATCTGCTTTCAGTTTCCAGCACTATGAAAAATTGTTTTTTTGAAGTTCTTTTGAACTTGCAGCCAGAGCCATAACCTTCGATGCTTGTACCAGTATGGTGAGCTGTTTTTCAGCTTTTATTGTTTTGATGTAGATACAGTTAGATTTCTGCAGTTTACAGACTTTGGGGACCCAGTCAAATTAATAAAAGTAATTTTCCAAGAACTGTTGGATTTTCAAGTTTTCTGTTCTGGTGCTGACCGTGCTCTCATTGAGTGAGACTTTTTGATTTCTAATACTTCCATGTTCCAGGTATTAAGGTGCACAGAATGAAAATGTTTTGAGCCTCATACTCTTCCCTTTATTGCTATATCCTGCAGTTACTGTCTGTATCTTGATTTTTAAATTTATCTTTGAACCTTAGGGCTTCACTATAATTGCCACCCTTGGAGAATAGAAAGCATTTGAAGAGATGGCCACAGTCACATCAACAGGACATAGTCTGGCAACACTCTATGAAGAAATAATGCTGCTGCTACTCATGAACTGAGTTGAAGAACAGTTGGTGAACTTTGATTGATGTTGATGAACCATTAATGAATGTTCATCAATGTGCATGAGCTGATGAAATTCATTTTAGCTGGGTCTTTTTTAGAGGGGGTTATTCTGCTCATCTTAATAATGATGGTCATGTTTTCATGTATGCACTACAGTCACCCCATTACCTGTGTACTGGTCTAAGTCATTTGAAGTACTCTGAGACACTTTGCAAATGAAAAGCACAATATACCACATTCTAGTCTATTAGCCGTCTTTCAAATCCTGATACACTGCAGTACATAGGAACACTGAAATACATGGTTAATTGGCTCTAGGTTGGACTCTGATGTGTAGTCTTTTGCTAAGAGAATTATATACTCTGCCATCTACAAGTGTTTTTCAGTACACTTTTATTTTTTTAAATATCAAACCCTATGCTTCATAATTTATTTATTTAATTTTATTTAGTTTTTGTTGACCGGGTAAGTGCACTAGACAAATCCTGCCTATTTCAGGCACGACCCGGGGAAGGGGGATAAAGATGAATGCCAACTCACCTTGAACCAGATTAAGCTGTTGGTGGTATTTTTGGTGAATGAGGGAGATTTGGCCAGGACACCGGGGAAATTCCCCTACTCTGTAGATGGGTGGCGCTGTCCATCGGTCTGCAGAGATGGACGACCTCAGTTGTGAGAAGGTGGTGGAGGAGAACGGTCATGCTGTATTGAGCTTTGAACCTCTGACTATTGCTTTTCCCATTTCGGATATGGACGGTTCAGTGCTGTCTCCTGCTTTACCGCAAGATGATATGGTTATTCCTGATACTAATTTGAGTTGTGCTGACACTCAGGCTGAAGAATTACGGCTCCACAGAGAGTTAGAACAGAAAAAGTTACATTTGTTGGATTTGCTTTTGGCTGCGGAGCAGGATTACCTGACATGTTGACAAAAATTGGATGCAGAACGCTCTAAACGAATGCGTTCCATTGTTGGCTCTTTGACTGAACGGAATAAACGTTTACCTTCGGATACGACAGACGTGCCAATGATGCATTCAGAACCTATTCACGATACTTCATTATCCATGGATATTCCTGATCAATTGTCGGAATGGTCTCCGGACACTGCATTGAGTCAGGCTGGCCGGCTGTGGGCGGAGGATAAGTGGATACCTGACCCAGATATACCAGTTCCAGGTTTTCCACTGAGTTCTTCTCATCGGTCTGCTCCTCTTGAACTGTTTCCAGCTTCTTTGATGGAAGATGCTTCTACTAAGTCTAAGTCTCTTGAAATTGTTACTGAGGATGCGCAGCCTCTAAGTGAGCAGACTAGAATACCTGCTGTGCCAGACGCTGACATTTCCCGGACACTGTTTTGGCCCAAGCTGATGTTGCTGCTGGATGTGTTGTGAATAAAGGCTCTTTTCCATTAAGAACTGCATCTTGTGCTATTCCTGTCTCAGACTCAGGTATAATCTCAGTTCCTCCTCTTCAACCGGTTTGTTCACACAATGTTCCAGACTTGACCATGACTGTTGGCCCTCAAACTTATGCTGGGTTATTTCTCAAACCTGCTGTTGCAGCTAAGCGCAGGTTTTTAGTTAGACTTAGATTCAAAGGGACTGCTCCAGTGGTTCCGGACTGGGTATGGGTTGGGAAGACCTTACTCATTGACTCGATGAAATTTTCACCTGCTGAAGTTTATGCATTAATTCATCCACCCGGAGATCACACTTATGACATTAGCTTTTGCTCTGTCATTTCTCTTGATAAATTTTGGCATATTTACTATGATGTCAAGGACCAGGAGATTTGGAAAGATTTTGTAGCAATTCCTATTACGAAACCTACGATGAAGTTTGTGACAATACTTTTTAGGAATGAAGGTGTTAATATTGCCAATATAATGGTTTGGCTAGAAAAACGTTGTTCAGTGCATGACAAACTTAAACCTTAATTCAAAAAAATCCCAGGTAATATTGTTCTCTAGGGAAAATAAGGAGATTTATTCTAATTTGGGTTTGAGTATAGTGACGGTAGATAATATTGCTCTTGAACAAGTCCAATGTTATAAATATTTAGGGTTGTATATGGACAGATCATTGAGTTGGGTTTCCCATATAGAATATACAATTAAAAAAGTTAACCATCGTTTGGGTGCACTTTATAGAATTAGGAATTGTATGGACGTTAATGTAAGGAAACAGGTAGCTATGGCTACCTTGATTCCTTTGTTAGATTTTGGGGATATTATCTATACAGGGGCAACTTCAACCCAGTTGGCCAGATTAGATGTTTCCTTTAATAAGATAGCTAGGTTTATTTTGGATATCCCTAAGAGAACTCATAGAAGAGAGTTGTATCAATCTTTGAATTGGATGAGTCCTAAGGATAGAAGGTTATTTCATGTTTTGATATATATGGTTAACTCAGTTAGGGGTAGGGTACCAGAATACATTACTGATGAATTCCAGATTAGGATAATTAGAGGAGGGTTACGTTCTGCTGAGGGTATGGAATTTGTTTTTCCCAGAAGAAGGACGGATTTGGGTAGAGAACATTTTTTCTATTTGGGTCCTAACCTATGGAATTCACTTCCAACTTACTTGAGGCCAATTAGTTCCAGCCCTAACTTGGGTGAAATAAAAAGTTGGTTCAAATCTGAAGCTGTTAAAAGGTTAAATGATGAGTAATTATGTATGTCTCACCTTATAATAGTATATATAACTGCACTTTATGTATGTGTATTTTGTTGATTATGTTGTATGGATGTTAGTGTTATTGTAAATAATGTTATGTTATTGTTGTTGTTCTTTTTTTTGTGTTTTTTTATGATTATGTTAATAATGTATGTATGTAAGTATGTATTAAGGACCTCACTGGAAATGAGCTTGTCTCAGTTGAGCCTCCTATTCTTTTGCTTGTCAATCGAGTAAAAATTTTACTACTACTACTACTATAATTGATGAAAATGATTTTTGGAATGGGGGGTGGTTGGTAAGAGTCCAGTTGCACCAAACTGAAGAAGGTATACAAACATTTGCCCAGTTCCTTCTTCTTGGGCCACGATAGGGTATTATTTTCTAAGCAGGCCAACCAAAGAGTTGTTTTAAATGTGGCTCCTTGTCTCATTTGAATACTTCTTGTGATCAAATTAAATGTTTTCAGTGTGGTGTACTAGGTCATGCTGCACCGACTTGTGTAGCTTTACCTGTATGCAATTTATGTGAAGAGCATTCTCATTCCTTTACAGACTGCCCATGGGCTTCTACAGACACAGATGAATCTTCAGACCAGGAGTATTATTTGGCTCAAGCTCAGAGACAGTTTACTAATCCTGACCCCCTTAAGGGGAATAGCCATAGGGGAAGGGGTAGAGGCAGAAGAGTTTTTGTTGAAAACAGATTGTCCATCCCTTCACAGCTTATGGATTCTCAGGGGGATAAGTCCCTTCTTTTAAATGGTGCTTCTCATCCCCTTTTTAGGCTTGAGAGCCTGGACATTGGGGGAACTTCTCTTGTGCCTCTTCAAGGTTCTCCTCAGCAACAGATACCCATGACTGCCTTAGTTGTGTCCCCCTCAGTGAGTGGATTACAAGATATGAAAAACGATTTGCCTGGGATTCCTGACAAAGACTCTGAGTTGCATAGTATTGAATCAATGGAACGAGAAGAAGTTCCTTTGTCTGGTCAGAGTAATCCCACTTTGTCTCCTTTACCTTTGGCAAACAGGTTTGAGGCTTTTTCTTCCTGGGGAGATCAGGTGGATGAAGCTCAACCATTGTTAGATTCTTATGGTTTGCATGATGAAGCAGTTTTAGTTAAAAACAAGCCTGTTCCTCCTAAAACTACTAAACTTGGATCTAGAAAACATCAAACTAGGTTGAGTGTGAAATGCCCTAAACCCCCTCCCTGAATGTTCTACGATATCGATCACTATGCTAAATGCTAACAGCCTGAAATCCTCTAGGAAGAGGCTGACTACCTTTAGTATATTATTTAATTTTCACTATGATGTCTATTTTTTGCAAGACACAATACTACATTCATGCACTGAAGTTTCACAGGCAGAAAAGGATTGGCATTGGGGACCATCTTATTGGTCTATAGGGGAGGAAGCGTACAGCGGAGTTGGTGTTTGTTTTCATACATCTGAGGTACGCTTACAAAGGCTGATTGATTTAGAACTTGGGAGGGTTTTTATATTGGATGTGGTTTTAAAAGGCTTATCTTGCCGCTTAATTACTTTATACGGGCCACAGACGAAGGCATCCCGGATTGAATTGTTGAAAAAGGTTCAACCTTTCCTTTATACTAGTCGCCAACTATTTTTTGGCGGAGATTTTAACATAAATCTCCATACTAGAACTGATGTAGGTAAACCATATTGTGATAAATCCTTTTTAAAATCTCTCATTTCTTCCACAGGGTTGGTGGATTCACATTCTTTAGGTAAGGTTAAAGCTAAGCCCACTTTTTTTAGGGTACTTTATCTTCCAGGATTGATTTTTTATTTATCAATCTTTAAAATTTGAGAAATGTCTTTATGACCCTGTAGAATCTTCGGATCATTGCTTGATTGGAGTTAAACTGAAAAACCCTCCTTCTAGACAAAGGGGTCCTGGGATCTGGAAACTAAACGTATCTTTATTGTCCCAATCTTCTGTGGTATTGGATTTGCATGCTATTGTGAAAGATAAAAAAACTACGATTTTTTTATATTACTCTATTGCCAATTGGTGGGTTGATTTGAAAAGGTGTTTGATTAGTTATCTCCAATTGATAGGGAAATATAGAGCATGGACAAAATATGAACAATATTTAACCCTTAGGAAATCATTACGGTCACTTTTGTCTGTTCAAACTTTGGGAGGGATAGATGTGTCCCAAGATATTAAGGTTACTAAACTGCACATGGCACAATACCAATATGATAGGTTAAAATCTTTGAATAAGGAACAATCTTTTGGCACACAGGGCAAATCAGCCTATGCTAATCCTTTTTTAGCTGGTCAGAAACTTCGCGAGCGTAGGTTGATTTCATCTTTAAGGACATCTGCAGGATTATTGGCTATGAATAATGTAGATATTATGCAAACCTTAGATGCACATGTTAATTGTACTTTTGCTGTAAATCATAAGACTTCTGCTTCAGTGGACTGGATATTACAAGCTGCTGATCTTCCCCAAGTTCTGAGTGAAAAGCAAAAGGTTTTGACTTCTGATTTTACATTACTGGAGCTCGAAGCCATTATTTCATCTCTTAAATCAAACATTTCTCCTGGATCAGATGGCTTGCCCAATGAGTTCTATAAAGTTTTGTAGCAGATTATGGCTCTAGAACTTGTGAATTTATATAATTTTTTTCTGCACAAATTTTATTTACCCTCCCAAAGGTTTGTTGATCTTTCTTTATAAAAAGGGAGATCGTTCGGACATTGGGAATTGGTGGCCTCTAACCTTGCTTAATGTGGATTTCAAGATTTTTTCCAAACTTTTAGGTAATAGACTGTCCTTTGTAATGCCCGAGTTGGTTAGCAGCTCTCAATTTTGTTCTATCCCAGGATGAAATATTAAGGATATTTTATTGTATCTTAGGGAAATTTCAGCATCTAGAGATCCAGGGGATGGATTGCCTCCTATAGAAGGTTACATTGTGTGTTTGGACCAGGCCAAAGCTTTCGATGAAGTTTCACATCCTTATTTATGGCAATGCTTGGCAGGGTTTGGGATTCCCCCTTTATTTATACATTGGCTACAGCTCTGCTATGCAATGGCATATAGTATTCCATTTGAAAATGGTTGGCTAGGTAATAGACATCATATTCTGAAGGGAGTGCACCAGGGTTGTCCCCTCAGTCCATACTTATATGTTTTGGCTTTGGACCCTATGTTGTGGGTCCTAAAAAGATCTCTCCGGATATTGAGTGTATCTGATGGTACCAAGGTGTATGAGAAAGTTGTGGCATATGCAGATGATTTATGTTTAATATTACGTGATTGTAATTCCATTAAATCTGCCTCTGAGTTAATCACAGTCATAGGTTACACAATGGGAGCTAGAATTAATGTCCAAAAATCCCATTGCTTACAGCTGTCTGGATTCCCTACTACTGTCGAAATGGCTGGTGGCATTGTAGTTGCTCAAGCCCCATGTAAAATTTTAGGTATTTACTTCGGGGGTAATGCTAGTGCAGGTTTCAATTGGTCGATAGCCTTGCAGACAGGTTATAAGAAAGTGGTGGGTTGGAATAAATGGAAACTCTCAAAAAAGAAGAGAGTTTATTTGATAAAAACCTTTTTGATTCCGGTTTTCCTATATTTAAGTTCTGTTTTTTTATTACCCAAAAGGTTGGAAATGGCAGTTATGCGATGTTTTTTATTGGGAATCTGGGGGAGTCGTTTGAACCTGATTAAACAGAATATGCTATATTTAGATATTAAATCAGGGGCCTGAACATGCTCAATCCTCTTATATTTTTTTTTCAGTTTTTTTGTATGCTAATATATTGCCATTGTTGCAACATCAAACTTTTTTTGGGACTCCCTTTGTTATTAGTAAACTTTGTGTCGTCCTGAAAGAATGGTTGACAGATCGTTTTGTCCACGAAAACAAAAGGCATCCAAGACTCCCCAGGGAGTGGTCTGAAGTTTTTGATAAAATTCAGCACTGGGAAGTTAAATGGGATATAGTTTTACGTCTCCCTCGGAAGAAGATTTATTTTGAGATTTTACGTAATTTCTTTTTTGAATCTCCTTTTGTGGATAAACCTCCACAGGTTCAAAAGAGTATTGCTACATATATTTTGAATGATCGTATTCCTATTCATATGTGGGATTCAGCGTGGTTGGGGTTACATTTAAAAATTAATGTACGCAATAACCAAAACCATAAATGACTGCAAGATCGTTATTGCCCGAGGGACTGTTGTACTTTGCTTTTAGAAACTATGGAGCATATATATTTTCATTGCCCTTATGCACAAGACTTTTGGGATGTGGTCAAGCATCGCTGGAAGAATAAGATAGTGATCCCGCCCTCTGCTGATCTTTTATTTTTTGGGTTTTCTTACACTAAATTATCAAACAGTTCTCTTAATACCTTGCAAATTATCCACATTTTTTTTTATACTGGATTTGGATATCGCGATGCCGCTTAGTATTGCTACAACAAAATATTTTGGTACTTGATTTGTTTTTTATGGTTTATCAGGATTTGGTCCTTTTAAAATTGAATGAGAAATTAAGGCTCAACGGTAATATTTGGAGAACATTATGGACAGAATATGATTTTATACTATAACCATTATATTGTTTGAATGGATTACTTTGTATGGTGGAATAGATTATTGTAATGGACACTGCTTTTTTCATGGGGTGGGGGGTTGTTTATACTGTATTTCTTATATTTGAGGTTATTGTAAGACATTATATTTTTTATGTTCTTGATTTTTCCTTTTTTATGAATTTGTATGCTGTAATACTGCATTGTATATAATTTGTTATATTTTCAATAAAAAATTCCCCTACTCTTTTCGATAAGTGCCATGGGATCTTTAACATCCACCTGAACTACCACCAATCCAGGCAGATGGGACTTCGGTTTAATGTCTCATCCAAAAGACGGCACCTCAGAAGTGCAGCACCCCTCTCATGCTGCACTACAGCATCAGTACTGGTATATTAACCCAAGTGCCAGATGTGGGAATTGAACCCATAGCCCTCTGATCTCCTGGCCTTAGAGGCGAGTGTGCTACCTACTGAGCCACTGACACTGATGCAATTTAACCAGTAATTATTATTATTAGAATTACTGCTTCTGTCATAGTTTCCCCAAATAAACAGTACGGTACCACTTTGCTAGCCTCTACAGTCTGAAGCAAAATGATCAGCCAGCTTGATCTTTTGACCTGCTCCTCATCTGGGAACAAACCTTGGAGTTAGAAATACTGTAGAAGATCAGATGCAGACTCTTCTAAGATTTCTGGCTGAAGTTGGTCTGCATTTTGCCTGGCTCTTGGTGTGCCCTTGGTGGCAGAGCAGATGTGAATGTGGAAAACTATGACCAGCACTTCCATGATGATGGTATCAAAGAAGAGAGCTATTTAGTGAACTTGGAGGTATAGTACCATACCAAATAGACAATTTAGAAGAACAAAACAACAAAGAAAGACCATATCTGGAGGCATAAAGGCACAATTTAATAAATATGTTTTGTGAAAAAGTTACAAACCAGATATAAACACTTCTCAGTATGTTACCTCTGAGTATGCTAAATGCTTAGTTCCCTATGGGGCTGACCTAGTACTGTAGCTGGCCAACAGAAAATGCTCTGCTAAGAAGTTCCAACAGGATGAAACATAAGTCTGTACTATGGTGTTCTCAGCCTAAACTAGATCTAATGTAAAAAAAAACTGCTTAAAAGGTAACTTCTGGGCTGGTTGAAGCCTTGTTAAATGCACTTCATAAGGATTTGCATAGCCATGTTTTTTTTTTATTAATGGTTTATTGATTTTTTAATAACATAACACCAACATGCCACAATCACTGGTGCCTGGCCTGAGTAAAACTCCTTGGAGATACAATCTATAAATATTGGAGTATTTGAGAGTAGGTATACAATCAAAACATACACAAAAATACAAGCAGAAAATAGCTAACACAGTCTAAAGATATAACAGTAATCACAACATTAAGAAAAAACATGGCTCAAAAAATTGTCCAATAGTTCATAATGAAACAGCACCAAATGATAACCTAGGTGTCCCTATCAACTTAAAAAGAAACAATAAAGTCAAAATACATAACTGTATAGGTAAAGAGACAATCAGCTTACCACTGACTGTCAGTATCCTAGGACATTACCATACTGCCAGGATATCAAGTAAAATTGCCCCCCCAATAACCATACAAAGAAGAAATGAAGAACTGACAGGCAGTATGGGCTATTTGAGGGGGGAGAATAAGGAACTGTTGGATAGCTGAAGGGAAGGAGCAGGTAAAGGAAGGAAAGATGGAACCAAATTCCCACTAAAAGGGGAGGAAGCTCCTTCCAGTGCAAAAACTATATAAATTTATGTGCTCTAATGGCTATACCAAAGGAGGTCCACACAGTAAATTCATCCTGGAGACATGCAAGGGGGGACTCCATGTCTGCCCCAACTGAAAAGAGATTCCCAAATAGTTTGTAAAAGGTGCCCAGGCCTGAGCAAAAATCATTATCTCCCTGCAGTAATATAATGCAAACGTTCAAAGCTGGCCACCTATAACATGGAATCTATCCATTGGTCTCTCATGAGAACATCAGTTGAATGCAAGTGGCATAACAGTAAATGCTTGGTTTCTGTAACTGCCATCATAAACCATGACTTTTGGGGATTAGATAAAGAAGGTAAAAGGCAGGTGTTACCCAGGATCAACAGGGATGCATTAGATGCCACTTTAACCAACAAAGTGGCCTCTATCACTTGGATAATGGTTGTCCACTAGGATAGGAGCATAGGGCAATCCCATCAAATGTGTAATAAAGTCCCTTCCCCAGAGTCAAATCTCCAGCACTTACTATGTTGGAGTAAGTTCATCCCGTATAACACCACTGGAGTCTTGT
Organism: Neoceratodus forsteri; assembly: GCA_016271365.2. Taxonomy (NCBI): domain Eukaryota; kingdom Metazoa; phylum Chordata; order Ceratodontiformes; family Ceratodontidae; genus Neoceratodus; species Neoceratodus forsteri. The sequence goes on from CM028129.1 coordinate 469,620,725, forward strand.
ACCATAACCATAGGGTCATAAGTTGCATAAGCCAACCTGTGGTGTCCTTACCCCTTGTGTATCCATTCTGACATACCGTCCTCCATTCCCTATCACTAAGGGAGTAACCCAATAACCTCTCCCATCTCTGCTGGAATCTGGTGAGGTCAGGAGCCTTAGATTGCAAGAGTGCCTTGTATACCGGTCCCAATTTTGGAGAGACCAAAGACAGCCAAGATAAACCACAACCAGCAAACATGGCCTCCCATGACTTCTGAGGGGAAAACGTTAATTCCCCCACAACTTCGATTGTATCAGATGGCGCTGTTGTAAATATCACCAGTGATGAGAAGTTGGAAGGGAAAATTGCTGCTGCATCTCCTGAAAAGACTTGACGTAACCTCCCAGGGATGAAAATAAATCCTCCACCCTCATAATTTCCCCTTCTGCCCAAACCTGCCATTTGAAAGATGCCCCATGCATAGTCAATTGGGGATGATGCCATAAAAGCCAGAGGGGGAATGGAACCTGCCAGTAAGACCCAGGGTATCCCTAGCCAAGTGCCATACATATGCTGCATATTCCTGAGTGAGCAACCACTTAGGCAGAGACTGTCCATCCCAAAGCACCTGTTCCAGAAAACCGGGGAGGACCATTCTGCTTCCAGCTCCAATCACTGGACAATATGGGTGAAGTGGTGGGAATGCAACCAGAGCCAAATGTGGTGTAGTCCTGCCATAACATAATAGCCTTGTAGCCACAGTGAAGCCAGACCACCCTGGTCATACGATGCCACCAAACAGGCTGTGGATATATGGGGTTTCTGTCCTTCCCAGTAGAAGGTAACCAGAGTCTGATGGAATTGCTGCCACAGAGTAAGCAGAATTACTAAGAGAAAATACCTGATGAAATATAAAATGCATAGTAAAAACTTTATTCATATCACCTGTATTTTCCCTTATAATGTGAGGAGCACATATTTCCATCTGAGCACGTCTGCCCTGAGTCTGGAGAGCAGGCATCGTAAGTTCAATTTGGGCCAGTCCTTGGGAGCAAAAGAAATAAGAATCCCAAGATATTTAATGGGCCCTGTGGACCAAGTCATCCCAGGCACTGGGAGGGGTGCGGAGATGATCTGAGAACCAAGCGGTAAAATCTCAGTCTTGGTCCAATTATTATGAAGACCAGAAATAGCTGAAATTTCCTCCAAGAGACACATAAGGGGTGGCAGGGAAAGTTTACATTTCTGAGCATAAGCAGAATATCATTGGCAAAGAGCATAGTTTTATACTCCTTAGAGCCCACCTGGATACCATTTATAGACATGGAATCTGTTAGCTTTTGGGCCAGAGGTTCAATGGCTAAGAGGAAAAAAGCCAGAGAGAGAAAGAGAGGCCAGCCTTGATGAGTGCCCCTGCCCAGTGCAAAAGAAGGGGAGAAGTGGCCATTAGTAAGAACTGAAGCTTGTAAATAGGAATAGATAACCTCGATCCAATGGAGAAGATGAGGTCCAAAACCAAATCTCTCCAATGTCGCCAACAAATAAGGCAACTCAACAGAATCAAAGGCCTTCTCTGTGTCCAAGGCCACAACTGCTCCAGTCTCAGTTGAATTCTTAAAGACACAGAGAAGGTCCGCTTGGTGGCGAAGGAGGCTGTCCCAGTCCCTACACTCATTGCATATCCATGTTGCTGCATATTGCACTTGATGTATCCAGATAGGCTATCAAACTAAAATTAAAGTATCTTTTAAAAAAATGTGTTGACCAAGAACTAACCTATCTAGTGCAGAATGTTGCACCAAGCTTTTCATATAAAAGTTACAACTAATTGGACTCCTAGGGGTTTCTCAGATCTGCCTAAGGTTACAACTTTAGAAATGCTCAGAATTTTCCTGAGTATTGAAATCACTGTATTCCTAGCTTTTCTAAAGCATGGACATATTAGAAAAAACATTGATCTGGAAACTTTTTGGACCTTTAGTGTGAGACCAGTGTGTGGGGGGGGGAGGGATAAGGACGAAGAAAAATTGGCTTAATCATTTACATTTCATCAGCCTATGAGAAATGTAATGCAATGTGCTGAAAAGAGACAAGACTTACAAACATGAAAAATATTTGTACAGTTCATAGGCAATGAGAGGCAAAGTACAGAGGTTCCATACGGTAACAAAAAGCTCGGCTAACTGTAAAAAGCAATGACAACCAAGGTGGAACAGGTTACAAAAAACTTTAATCTTAAAATACATACCACAGTAGAATGGATCCCCATCCACCAGAATTTCATGCCAATACTTGCATAAAAAAAATTTTGATAAAGTACAAGTATTGGCACAAACCATCCGCTGATAGGGATCCATGCTACTGTGGTATATAAAGTTTTGTAACCTGCTCCACCTTGATTAATAGCATTTTTTCTGGTTAGCCCAGCTTTCGGTTGCTGTACGGTTCCTCTTTATGCTGTGGTTCCTGGTAATTGACTCCTTAGCTACCGTTTTGGTTGGGAAGTGCGGAGGTTGGGTGCTGGACTAAGAACCTCTCTTGTAACATTCAATTAGATCTGTGGCCTGCGTTATACATTTTGGAGTGTATCTGTCTGCTTTCTGATTGATATTTTAATATCAAGAATGGATGCCTTTATAAATTCATTGTAAGTAGCTTCAAGTTGAGGATTTATATGAGAACAGATCTTTACAAAAGATGTTGCATAACTTTTATTAAGATGTGCTGTGGTTTTGTTATGCATAGTAATTGTTGGACATCCATTTTGTGCTGTATCAGATAAATAATTGAACTTTTTTTCTATCTTTTTTAGCCCTACTTTCCTCACACTAACAAATTTTCCAAGATTACATTGTTCATCCCATTACATTTGTTTTGCTGCTTCAATTTTAATATATATGTGGAGAAACTCAAATGTGATGATGCTATAGGTAAAATGGGAAAAGCTCAAAAAAGCTGGTATAAGCAGTGGAAGTATATTAACTGCAGCAAACCTTTAACAAGCTGTTACCCTAGCTCAGCAGAACTTAGACTGAGACTTACAAATGATCTAACCTTTTCCTAGAAAATCTGACTGTCATAGAGCTGGATTCAGAAAAGCCCCTGCTACTGTGGCCTATACCATGGATCAGGCCACTGCTCCTCTACTATAGCATGCAGGGATCAGGACCCCAGCAGGAGCAGGCAATGTTAAGCTCTCCGTGCATCAGGTACCTGTAGTTTTTTTTTTTTTTACCAGGAGAGACACACTAAGCTGAATGCTTGCTTACAGGTGCGACCTGGGAGCACAACGAAGTTAAGTGACTTGCTCAGGGTCATACAGTATTCAAGTGGGGGCTGTTGGATTCAAACCGAGGTCTCCAGTTTTGCAGCTCAGAGCCTAAAACCACTGTGCTATACTGTCTCCATAGTTCATGAATATGTATGTATGAGTATATTTGGAGCATTGCATTGTTCCTTGTGCTACCCATCAGTGTGGTGTAGTGTACGCACTGGGGCAGAAGGGCTGCTTTGCACACCGTGGCCAACACCCCTAGTAACCATGGGGGTACTAGACTCATCCAGGTTGCATGTAAACCACCCCAAGAACAGCCAATGCCTGTGAATTCTTGTCCAATGTCATAGGCATCACTGTGGAAGGGTACTTTGCTGTCCAGTTCCTTTGTTCTACAGGCTTCCACTGGGTGGTACAGGGCTGGGGAACATCTAAGGTGGAAACTTCTGACTTGGTTTCCACCTGCATGTTCTCTGACTTTTCCCATGCTGCATTCAGCATTCTGTTGTGTAGCACATGCAGATGAACATGGGAATCCCTGGTACTGCCTTGGTTGCTACTGCTGCTCCTGTTGTGGTAGGCAGCTCTCAGTCTTGAACCATTTCTTGGTGCCCCATCTTTCATCAGATGGGGTTTGGCCACCAGCAGATGAATGGACACTTTACTAGTGGAATCCATTCCTGAATCTAGCACTAAGCTTTTTTTATGTTTTTCCTTCTATTTGAGTTCTAGGAAAATATCAGACCTACAGTATTAGAAATTTTAACTTTTTCAAGCCAAGATTTTTCTTGACATTCTAAGGATTTTCTATAGGAAATTAACATGGAGTGAAGAAGAAACCAATTTCCTGGGGCCATTGCTTTGTATCCTGGTTTGTGTGGTTCCTGCCTCCCCTCTGTGTTTTTTCTACATAGTGTATGTCAGTCAGCCTATGTTTTTCAGTAACGTTTCAAGGCAATCAGGTTGGTTTGTCAATTAAGTCTTTCCTGCAGTCTGACTGCCAGATTTGACTAGGGAATGATGAAACCTTTCCTTGATCTAATTAATACTCCCCAAAGGCTTCAACACAGTCCTCGTTTTCAAACCTCATTTTGAAACCAGTACTTTGTGTGCATTGCAGAGTTCTAAATACAATTATAAATAAGGAACTATGTGTTACAAGACTATAAGGCTATCATGAGGTTGTGACAACACAAACACCTTGTGATCAAAGCTTGAGAGGTTCCAACATGTCACCAAATCCTGTGAAATGTATTTAACAGAACAATACATATTTTCCTATTTGTTATGTTTTGTAATATATGGATCTGACTCCAAGCTTATTTCTTACCCATGTGAACTCGTCGCTACCCTCCACTGATCATTATCTCCCCTCCTCCTTGCTCTAAATTGCATCTCTCTACATCCCTTTGTCTAATTTCCACCCCTCCCACTGCCACTCCAACTCTGTCTTTGTCATTCATCTGCACACCCCCCCCTCTGATGGTCTGCCATCAGCCTCCTGCCCCCTCTCTCAGCTCTCTCAGTCCATTTAATCTGATCCCTTTTCTCTATTTCCCCACTAGGGATCCTGCCCACACTGACTGCACTACCGCTGCCAGCAACGCCCAACGGCCGCAACCTCGGCCGCTGCCCCAGCACCACCCGACTGCCTGTGACCACCCTCCTGGAAGTAGGACTCAGATCCCCTTGCAAGGTATGAGCGCCCAACACCACTGGAGCCTGGAGCTTTGCTGCTAGACTGTGATTGGTGCGGTGCTGCTGCTAGTGGCCCACGATTGGTCCTGATGGCCTTAGGCAGCACGGCTACTGGAGCTCTTTTTTTCCTCCTGCATCTAGCTCTCCTAGCTATTTTCTTGTACTCAGTATTCTTTACTTATGTGCTTTGTTTAAGATTTATGCTGTGTTGTGACTGTTTGTTAATTCCTTAGCTGCCATTACATTGTATCTGCCTGAATATTTAAGTTTTAAGAGTTCTGCTGCCTAAATTGTAAAGTGTAAGCCTGTACTGAAATTTTTTTTTTGTTCAACATGTCTTTATTGAATTTTGATTAACAATCATCATTCATTACAACTAGAAAAAAAAAAAAAGAAGATAAAGACCTGGCATAACCAGGGTATACAGCCCACAAACTGGCTGTATGAACTATATACAATCCCATATATACATAGACAGCAGGAATCCATCTTAAAGTAGTACATGTGTCCAATAAAGACCCCTGTAAAAAAAAAAATTTACAACCCACATTGCCAAAAAATAAAGTATTAGCAAGAGATATAGGTCATATAAACAACTAAGAACAACTCACAATCAACCTGTAGAGAAAAAAGAGAAGATAGAAAGGAGCCAAAACAGGAGTCAACTCCACCATACCGCCAAACATACCTGTCCACAGTACTATTACGGTAGTGAAGATCATAGACAGCCTCTGAAATAAACCAGAGGTGGAGCCTCAGCAGCATCCCCTAGAGAGAGAGAGAAACCACATCCCACCTGACATCTGGAAGGCTTACATCCGATCCCTTTAACCCTTGCCAGAATCTCAAGTTATTTATATACTGACCAACTTACTCGATCAAGTCATCGAAAAGAAAAGAAGAAAAAAGAAGGCAAAATACTAATCAGCAAATTCCCATTCTGAAAAGAGAAGTTAACTAAGCCCATGCTAGTCAAAGCAAGACAGATGGACCTTCAGCTATTTCTGAGATAAGTAAATTGCTTCTAAAGATGCCCATCTCTTAGTATATAGCCTTTTATTCCCTACTTAAGCTGTCTCCTTATTCTACCCAATGTGATCACCAAATCCCACACCCACTGGCCATAGGAGTATTCCTGGTCGTCTTTCCAATGTTGAGCTAAAAAGGACTTGACTAATGACGACATCAAAGCCAAATGAAATTTGGATAAAACACCAGGAACTTTTGAGAAATCGGCCAGAACACACACCTCTGGGGTTATGTGATCAGAATAATTCATCAGTGGATCCATATGTTGCTTAATCTCCAGCCACAAAGGGGAGATTTTACAGCACTCCCACATCACATGGAGTAAATCTCCATTTCCATTCCCACATCTGAAACAACGGTCCATCTGCCTAAGCTTTCTATCATATAATTTTGCTGGGGTAAAATAAAGATCAGATGCGATAAAATACTGCATGGTCCTAAACTTAGGAATTGTTATATACCTATGAGCTTTCCAAATTGAATCCCAAGCAAGATTCTTGGGGGCCATAACCTTATCCCAGTACGCCACCTGTATGGGCGAGGGTGGACTAACAAATTCCACCAGCTTCCTGTAAATCTGAGAAAGAATATTTGCCTTCGGATCCACTGCCTTTAAAAATTCCCAAGTGAATGACCCATCCGAAAACCCTCCAGTCTTTCTCACCACTGCCTTCAACAACTGGGTTAGCTGAAATTTTTTAAAGAAGGGCATCCCCTCCACCGGGGCTGGAATAGTGACCCTTTCGCCTTGGACAAGATCCCTCACCTTTAAACCCCTTAATTGGTGGGCCCACCCTCACTTATCACCTGCCCCCAATTACAAATGTGGGTTACCCACCAAGGGTTGATCCCAAGATTTCAACTGGGATTTTCTCTCATGTGGGGAGAGAAAGGCCCACCAGGCTCTCAATTACTTCCCAATCGGGTTCCCACCCCTTTAAAGTGATCCTTTGTAGGATTAGAATATATTAATGCCTCAGATGAAAAACCTCGCTCCTTCAACATCTGCCTCTCAATTTGTAACCATATTGGGATATATACCGGCCCCTCAGTCTCCCTAACCCAGCAAAGCATAAAACCCAATTGCCCTGCCACATAATATAATAGGAGATCAGGTAATTTAATCCCACCCATTGCCTGGGGCAAACAAAGAGTTTCATACTTCTTCCTAGGTGGTTTAGATTTCCATAAAAAATCAGAAAGAAGTTTCTTAATGACCCTAAACCAAGTGATATGGATATCATACGGGGCAATATATAGTGGATATAAAAGCCTGGGCAACATATTCATTTTGATAAGGCCAAGTCTAGCCATAAAGTTCAAGGGGAGCTTATTCCATCTCAGTATATCTCCTCTTATTGCCGATATCACCCCCTCCATATTTGCCTCAGCTCCCCGTTCGCTATTTGCTGTAACCCGAATGCCCAAATACTTAATCTCATCCGCCCTCCACTGAAGACTAAGTTGAGTAAAATCTACCCTAAATACATGCGGGGTCAAGGGGAGAACCTGGGTTTTGTTAGATTCAGCTTATAATTTGACACCAGCTAAAACGCCAATTAAAACCCTTGCTCTCTCAAAACTCATAGCTGGGTCCTCTAAATGTAGTAGGATATCATCAGCAAAACTGAGAACTTAAGTTCCCTCCCCCTACCCTTACCCCTTTTATCAGTTTATCCTCCTTGAGCACTCTTAACAAGGCTCCAAATAAATGTTAAATAGTATTGGCGATAAGGGGCATCCCTGTCTAGTCCCGTTTTTCAACAAAATTTCTCGTGAACTGTACCCATTGCACAAGATCCTAGCCGTTGGGGCGGCATAAAGGTGTTTAATACCCTTAAGCAGACCCTCCGGAAAACCCATCTTCCGCATTGTGGCAAACAAAAAACCATGGGAAACCCTATCGAACGCCTTTTCGCGTCTAATGATATTAAAGCTAAAGGTAATTGAGAATCTGATGCATAATTGATTATATGATGGAGCTTTCTGAGAGCATCCTGAGCCCCCCTCCCTGGCATAAATCCCACTTGCTCTTCACTAATTAATAGCGGTGCAACCCTCAATATTCTATTAGCCAAGATTTTGTTAAGATCTTAATATCCTGGTTCATTAAAGCTATAGGCCTATAGCTATCCACCCTATCCCTGGGTTTGTCTGGCTTGGGAATCAAGGATATGTATGCCTGATATAACGGCGGATGGGATAATCCCTCTTGCATAATAATATTTAAAAAATCCAGAAGAAGTGGGAGTACCGTCTTAATATGGGCTTGGTAAAACTTCACTGTAAGACCATCCGGCCCCCGAGTCCTACCAACCGTAAAGACTGCACCACCCCAATATCTCCATCTCTGTAATAGGAGCCGCAACTTACTAGCCTGCATCTCATCCAAAACCGGGAGGGTATTCCTCGAGAAAACATTTATTTCTCCTCTCCAACTACATTTCCCAACCCATATATGCCAGTAAAATAGGACGTGAATGCATCTGCTATTTTTTGAGGGTCTACTATCAATTTCTCCCCATGGCAAATAGAGGTAATGGTTCTACTAGCTTCCCATTCCCTAATCCTGGCCGCTAGCAGACGACCTGGGACATCCCCCTGGAGAAGATATTTAGCCTGCATCCTATCCAACCAATATTCCACCTTGCGGTACCCAATATCCCATTTTCCCCGTGAGGATTTAAGTTCCTATCAATTTCCCCGAAGACCCTCCAAAGGAGATAAGGAGGCAATCGCCCCAGAATAAATTCCTCCTTTGCCTTTCTCAATCTATTCCTCCCTAGCTGCCAAAGCCTGAACTGCCCCTGCATACAAACTCATATGTCGGCCAAGCCAACTTTTGGTTTTGTAGGATGGTATTGAGACTGAATAACTCCTCTCAGATGCTCATCTAACTCCTCCTGTACCTTAGGCTCTGCAAACAACAAATCATTCAATCTCCATCTAACTGGCCTGGGAGGCACAAGACTTGGTTCCCACAAAAGCGAGATAGGGGAATGATCCAAGATAACCCTAGCCTCAGTAGTCATACCCTTCACTTCCCTAAGGGCCACACTATTAATTAGAAAGAAGTCAATATGTGATTGGGATTTATGAGCCCCAGAAAAGAAGGTCATAATGTTGCCCTTCTTAGAGTGGGTCCTACACGGGTCCACCAAAGCAGTCGCCTCCACCATCCTATTCAAGGTAACCTGTGCTTTGGTTAGAGGCCTACCAGATGGAGGTATCCTGTCATCCAAATTATTAGCACACACATTCCAGTCCCCAGCCAAAATAAGTAGGTCTGTAGATATAGCTGTGATGTCCCTTTCTATGGAAGCAAAAAAATCTGCAGAAGCAGGGGTGGGACCATAGATAGAGGCCAAAGAAATTGCTTTACCCGCTAAGATCCCAGACAGATATATCCCTCTACCATCCTCTCTTAACAGCCCTGCTCCACCCTAAAGGGCAACTTTTTTTATTAAAATTACCACCCCCAGCTTTTCCTTACCCTGCCCGTACACCTGGCCCACCCATAATTTTTTAAGACAGCTTAATTCCTCCGTTAACAGATGTGTCTCCTGCAGAGTGGCTATGTGAGCCCCCAAATGATTAATATGCCTCAAAATGGCCATTCTCTTACGTCTACCCCTAAGCCCTTTGACATTCCAAGAAATTATGTTAATGCAAGTCATTATCTATCAGATCGATCATAACATGAGATCCATTTCACCCAAACCATACCAGTCCGCCTTCCTTCACTATACATTCTAAAAACTCTCTCTCTCTCTCTCTCCCCAACCCCCAATCCCATCTTCCCCCCCCCCGATCCTTCGATCGTCCTCCTAACGATTCATCGGTCATGGATGAGCCTCCCTGTAGTTTCCTCCCGCCTGTCCTCCCTGGCCCTAACACATCAATAGTCTGCCCATCACTTGGTCCTAATAGATCACCCTCCCCTCCAGCAGTGCCATCCCAGTTCCCACATATTCCCCTAACAGATCAAAGAAAAAACAACAAGCTTCAGAACACAGCCATATTGGCTATCGCTAACCAGTCAATTCACAGGGAAATCTGGCCCTGCCTGAAACTGACTCGATTAAATATAAAAGGGATCAGACAGTGCCATCCTTATATGATCCCTTTAAATAGGGTGGTCATCACTGACCCTTGCAGCTTTGCCCCCAAAACCAATACCCCAGCCCCCAAACTTATACCCTAAAACTACCCACACCGACCAAACAAACATGATACAGTCCCCCAAGACACTGCTCAGCGGGAGAAAAAAAGGAAGGGGGAATACAACCATAGCTGAGTTAAACTAAGCGACTTGAGCAAGCTTCATATAGTATTTGTTCAACTGTAGTGAAATCAACACAGCCCCACATCATCTGGGCAGTCCACCTCAGGTCTGAGGTTTGAACAAGTTCGGGAGTTCAATACGTAAACCTTCCAACGCATCCCTCGCGGTCAAGTAACGCTTTTCTCCAGATTGTAGTCTCACCAAGAGCGTTGCTGGATATTGCACCCGAAATTTAATTCCGGCTAAATATAACTTTTTCTTAATTTCCACATATTCCTTCTGCTTCTCTCTAATTAGAGGGGTTTGATCTTGAAACATCCAGAGGGTCGCGCCGTTCCATTGCAGGGATTTAAGTTGTCTGGCCTTCCACAGTACATGCATCTTCTCCTTAAAATTGAGAAATCTCATTATGATCACCCTGGGCCTCGCTCCTGGCGGGAGTACTTCACTTAACGCCCTATGGGCCCTCTCCAAGTTGTATGCTTCCCCATATGGTGTCTGGCCCAGTAATTTTAATAGCATGTCCTGGATGAATGAGACACAGTCCGACCCCTCAGCTCTTTCCGGCAGCCCAGCCAGCACCAGATTATTCCTCTGGCTTCTTGACTCCTGGTCATCAATACGATCTTCCAATTTTTTAATTTGTTTTTTGGCCAAAATCAGCTCCTGCTCCATAGTCAGCACTTTCTTCTCTTGGGACGCGATCCTGGCCTCAGCATCCCCCATCCGTTGCGCAAGAGATTGCAGTGCGGTTTACAGCAGCGGTCGTTTACCAGTCCTGCAATAACTTCTTAATTTCCTGCAGGTCCTCGTTGGATTGACCCCCTTCTCCTCCCCTATTTATGTCCTCCTCCGATTCCGTAGGGGTGAGGATTGCGGCTTGGGTCTCTTGGTCGCGGGGGATCTCATGCCAAGGGGCTCGGTAACTTCGGGCTCCATCTCAGCTTCCAGCCGCGGCCTACAGCTCTTGGATACAGCACACCCCAGCCGAACCTCGTTAGCGTGTCCCGTGGCTTTCAGGAACTAACTGCCGCCCAAATTCGCGACCGCTACGATTAACACCCCCTTCTAAGCGGGAGGCGACCAAAATAAACAGACCCCTGGACAATTAGAGCACTTAATTTATGACTCGGGCCTAGGAGCGGCACGGAGGACGTCCGACTCGCCTCAGCACATCACGTGACCCCTAGCCTGTACTGAAATTTTACTGTTTTACTTTCCTCTGACTCGCTCTCCCCTCCGACCACTACCACAATTTCAGCTTGTAAGCCTCCCACTGCTTGATCTGCTGTTGTCCTGACCTCCCACACACCAGCAAGCCCCTTCCAGTCCACTAAATCTTCCTTTTCTTTTTTTGCTCTCCTCTCTCTCCCCCTTCTCCTATTCTTACCCCTTGACTGGCGCTTGACTCATCCAAGAACACAACGTCGCTACCATCCCCCGATCATTAACTTCCCTCCTCCTTGCTCTAAATTGCATCTCTCTATATCCTTTTGTCTAATTTCCACCCCTTCCACTGCCACTCCAACTCTATCTTTGTCATTCATCTGCACCCCGGCCCCCGCTGATGATCTGCCATCAGCCTCCTGCCCCCCTCTCTCAGCTCTCTCAGTCCATTTAATCTGGCCCCTTTTCTCTATTTCCCCACTAGGGAACCTACCCACATCGATGGCACTACCGCCGCCAGTGGCACTCAACGGCCGCAACCTCAACCATTGCGCAGGCACCACCCGACTGCCTGTAACCGCCCTCCTGGAACTAGGACTCGGATCCCCTTGAAAAGTATGCGCATCCAACACCACTGGAGCCCGGAGCTTTGCTGCTAGACTGTGACTGGTGCAGTGCTGCTGCTAGTGGCCCATGATTGGTCCTGATGGCCTTAGGCAGCACGGCTATTGGAGTGCTTTTCTTCTCCTGCATCTAGCTCTCCTAGCTATTTTCTTGCACTCAGTATTTTCATCCCACTCCCCCACCCCCTCCCAGGCCACCTTTAAATATACTCTCTCCCCTCCCACACTGGGAATCTTTCTCTCATTGGATCAGTCCTTTCAGCCTAACCACTCCCTCTCCTCACCAGCAGCTCACACTCTCTGCTGCTAGTTTTGCCCATATCAGTGACTACCCTCACCCATAAACTGATCATGTCCTGCCTTAACTGGCATATTAAGTTGCCTATTGTAGTGGTGATGATACTACTACACTACCCCCTTTTTCTTGTGCCCACCTCGTACCAATCTTTCCTACTGCAAGCACCTTTCTATGACATGCACTACACACTAGGAATGACTAGGGGATCACATTATGCTGATACCTTGGCCCATTACACACCAATATGGCACATTGGATACCTTCTTAAACTCAATGCGGTCAGTCCACAGGTATACCCTCAACAAATACTAGTACCCTACAACCTAGCTGGTCATCCACAGTGCCCTGGCATTGGGAGACACAGAAGACTAACAAATAAGATGATCTGTAAAATGCTTAAAACCTATCTCCTGAGAATTCTCCTTATGCTGCTTCTGCTCTCTGGCAATGTTCACCCCAATCCAGGACCAAATGGCCTGACAGTGCATCCCCCGAACAAGAGGGAAGGGTCCCTCACACTCGCTTCCATCAATGCCTGTAGCCTCCTCAACAAGCCTGATAACCTCCATACATGGATACAACAACACTAGCCTGATATCCTCTCTGTTGTTGAAACTTGGCTAAACCCTAGGATTCTATACACTGCTGTTTCAATCCCTGGCTATTCCTTATTCAGACAGGACAGGTCTGCAAAATGAGGTGGGGGCTGTGCCATCTACCTAAGGGATACCTACATGGGCCACATCATTCCCTTCCCTATCCAAAGCTACCCATCACAGATCCTTGCCATTAAAGTTTTACTTGGGGCCCACAATAAGGAACTTACTGTAATCTCTGTTTACCTACCCCCTAAGGACCAAGCTGTTGGCTTCAATGGCGTCATGGAATACCTAAGAAGCCTGCATCACAACTCGGAGATAATTATTTTGGGTGACTTTAACATAAACTGGCTTTTGCCTGAGGCCAGCATTTGTAAGGATGCAATCATGGCCAACACCTCACACAGCTTGTCCCCACTGCCACCAGGAGTAACTATAGAACTGGGATGTTCACCCTTCTTGATTGGATTCTGTCAATCCACCCTGAATGAAAATCTCTCAGGTTTCAGTACTCCCCGACTCAATAAGTGACCACACACTTGTCATCTGCTCCTGGGTTAACAAACTCAACAAGTCCCCTTCTAAGCTAATACACAACAGGGTACTTAAACAAGGGCATCTACAGCTGATAAAATCCCATTTATGCAACCTGGACTGGACACCAATTGAAACAATCAATGATACTAACGAAGTGTTGGACTAGTTCATCAACCACTTCACAGCGGCCTGTGATATCTATGCACCCCTGAAAAAGATTAAGGTCAAAGGCAGAGCAAACCCATGGATAACTGCTGAGTTTGTGGCATGGCTGAAACACAGGGACCACCTCTAGCACTGTGCTCGAGCAACACCTACGGAAGGGAACATACAAAAAATATAAAGCTGCCAGAAATGACTGCACTCGAGTGATTTGGAATGCTAAATGCAAATACTTCAAGGAGTCATTAACCAACTCTTGGGTTAACGGTAAAAAATTCTGGAAGAACCTGAAAGAACTCACAGGCAAGGATCCAAAGGCACCATCCACTATGCTCAACATCGATGGAATACCAACGCTTGACCTTGGCACTATTTCCAACACTTTAAACAATACATTCTCCAACCTGGGCAGTGTCCTTCCACCAAACTTCTTTGATGCACCTTTATCCACTACACCCCATAACATCTCACCACAGTTGCACACAACTCCGCAGTTTTTCTTTAAAGAGATACCAATACATGAAGCCAGAACCTATATCAGCAAGGCCATCCAAAATACTGGGTACAATGGTGACTTCCTGGACCTGAAGCTGATCTTGCTTGTTCTAGATGAAATCCTTGAACCCCTGACTAAGATCTTCAACCTCTCCCTAAGACTGGGGCAATTCCCGTCACTTTGAAAGCTGACCACTATCACACCAGTACGTAAAAGCAGAGATAGGGCCCTACACACCAACTACAGGCCCATCTCACTCATCCCACCCTTATCTAAAGCCCTTGAATGAATTGTCTCGATCCAATTAGTCAAATTCCTAGATAAGTATGAAGTTCAATGCCCAGAGAAGCATGACTTCAGAAAAGGGCATAGTGACCAGCCCAGTGGCACTAAGGGCTGAGGCGATGGGACGCTACACCTCTCACCATGCTGGCAACCCAGGTTCGGGAACGGACTTGGGCTGCCGGGGGTTGAAGGGATGGAGAAGGATTGAGCATCCCAATGGATGCTCTCCTCCTCCAGGGGTGGGTTCCTGTGGGTACCTTGAGCACCAGACGCACCGGTGTCTGTGGAAGCACAGGCATTGGGGCACAGGCGGTTCTTCGGAACTGGGGAGGGGAGGATGTTGTGGGCACTTGGCAACGACGTGCATCAGCACGCCATCTGCCTGGAGACCCCAATGTGCAGGCACTCCAGAGGGAAGGTAAGGGGGATATAGGAGTATGCCTGACAGTCTAGGGGCAGAGTCGATGGGAGGATCACTGGGAATGGTCAAGTCTGAAGGAGAGGGGGCTAGTGGGCAGTAAGGTGGGATAAAAATAAAGTATAAAAAAAAACAAAAGGGTATACTACCACCACGGCACTTTTGGAATTTACAAGTTTCATCCATGCCACGCTTGACCAAGGGAACTGTGTGGCGGCAGTATTTATTGACCTAACGAAGGCATTTGACACTGTAAATCATAAACTCCTACTCAGACAACTGTCTAATATTGGGATCTCCAATGACGTACTGCAGTGGTTTGCTAGCTACCTCGGGGGCAGGGTCCAATGTGTTAGGATTGCCGGTGTCACCTCAGATGAAAAGCCAGTCCTCTCTGGAGTCCCACAGGGGTCAATACTGGGAACCCTACTCTTTTTCCTTTTTCTGAACAGCCTCCCTAGCATCTGCCACCAAAAAATACTGCTCTACGTGGGCAATGCAGTCCTGTTCACAAGCCACCATGATGCCAAACTCCTGGAACACAAGCTGCAGCTAGAATTTAAGCATGTTGAACATTGGCTGAGCACACATAAACTCGTCCTGAATCACAGTAAATCTAAAGTCATGAATGACATTCTGTTATGCACGAAGCAAGTTCAAATCTCTGCCCCTTTCCATCAAGAACCACTCGGGGTGCTGGCCCGGTGGCGCTGAGGGTTGAGGTGCTGGAAGCTACACCTCGCGCCATGCCAGCGACCTGGGTTCGGAAATGGACTGGGGTGCCAGGGGTCAGCAGGGGAAGGGTTGAGGACTGAGCGCCCTCATGGTGCTCTCCTCTCCCCCAGATCGAGGGGATGGGATGGGATGGGATGGTCTGGTGAGCCAGAGACCCCCAGTGGAGACCAGGGGTACTGTAGCAAGCCAGGCAGGCACGTATCAGCGTGACCGATGCTGGCAGGGTAGCCGTGTGCCAGATAGCATTGGGGCATGCCCACACATGGGGAAGGGACAGAACAAGGGAAAACTCGGTCCCAGGGGTAGGCGATGGCACCAACCCCCATGCCCAATGCTGAGCTCGACCTCGCCGACTTCCACTGATCTTTCGCCTATGGTCCCAGATCTGCGGCTGGACTCTACAAAGTTTAACGTGCACCCAAAGTAGGAGGGGTGGCCCCACCCCGGAGGGGTTAATCTGGGAGTGCCAGCTGTGAGGCGGGGGCACAGATGTGGAAGGTACGGCCGAGGAGAGCTTCAGGTAGGGCAGAATACAAGTTGGATGCCTGAGAGAGTCTTCTGGGACCATGACAGGAGCGAAAAATACTTGAGGAAAAAAAAAGAACCACTCGGGGACTTCACTCGAACATGTCTCTGAGTTCAAGTACTTTGGTATCACTGTGAACAGTACCCTCTCCTATGCTCAGCACATTGACAATGTAGCAAAGGCCACCAACATATGTATTGGTATGCTCCACAAGCACAAGCACTGTAAGACTACAGATGCCCTTAGACTGGCTATCTACAGCTCTGCCTCTTCCGTCATTGACTAT
Source organism: Neoceratodus forsteri (assembly GCA_016271365.2). Lineage (NCBI taxonomy): Eukaryota > Metazoa > Chordata > Ceratodontiformes > Ceratodontidae > Neoceratodus > Neoceratodus forsteri. Next base: position 469,637,123 of record CM028129.1, read on the forward strand.
GATCTTCCCATCTATGGGTCTGCCTCTACAACTGCCCTACGCAGGATCTCAGTGTCACTAAACAAAGCCTGTAGGCTTCTAATGGGTACTGCCCACCTAACACACACCTGTGACCTGTACGCCCAGGCTGGCTTGCTTCCTCTACACAGTCAAATACAATACCAGACCTGCCTGTTAACTAAAAAGGTACTTCTCAGGCTCATGCCCCAGGTGTTGAAAAGCTCCATACTACCCATAATAGTACCCATCATACTCGTAGTACCCAAAATCAAACCTTCAAGGTTCCCAGGTGCAGGACAACAATGGGCCAGCAGGCATTTATGCACAGGGCTCCTCAGTGGTACAACACCCTCAACAAAGAAGCACTTTCTTTTGCTTTGCTTGGACCCTTCAAAAGGAATCTCCAACACTACCTCACCGCAATGATGCAATGTGACTGCTTCTCCTAAAGGGACTGGCTCTCTAGCCACCTGGCCACTTCTGACCTGCGACCTATAACCATTAACAGCTAACCACCTGCACCATGGCACCTGCTGTTCCTGTCCCAACCAGGCCCTCCCACCCACCTCTCACGTCCCCCCCACTACACCACTCCTGCCCTTCCCCCATCTTTCACAACCCCTCCCTCCACAACTGCACCCACCAGACATCTGCCAATTTATCTCTACTCTGCCTATGCTACTTCTATCCACCCATCACTCCAACAGAGGCCCCTCAGCCTGCCCACCTCTTCCCTCCCCCTCCTGCCCTGCTCACTCAACTGTCCCTCCTGAATAGTTTCCTTTTACTCTGAGACCTCATTTAAGCTACCCTCTGCATCCTCCCTTCACTTATTACTGTAACTGTAAAAATGTGCTAATGACTGTAAATCATTGTCTACCTTTGTATTGATGTTTCCCTCCATCCTCTGACATGGAACCTTTGTAAATGAGCAGTTCTTGCACAAAGGTATTTGTAATCCTAGAGTTTAATAATAAAAAAAAAAACTCTTGCTTGCATTGTCTAACCAATCCAGCACCTCCCTAACAACTCCTGCTGAAAAACAGTCATCCATGAATTATAATATGCTAATCATGTATTTGTATTTCAGTATCTAAAAAATATTTTGTTTAGTGGCAGGTTCTTTTGTGACTAAAATTTCAGAATTTGGGGCCATCCAATGGCACAGTAGACAGTGGGGAGCAGATTGTGCTTCCATACTCCTAGGTTCAGGAACAATCTTGATATCTAGTAAATGGGTGGCTGCTGATAGAGGTGTGCTGCCAGTGGCAGCACATCCATGATCAAGTGGTTTTGCACCATTCTTTGCAGCATCTTAACCCCTGTGGCAGGGCCCTTGATAATTAATCTTTCAGACACAGGAAAAGTCATGCAGTGGTAAGACCGCCAATGGATGAAGTGCACATCACACTGTGGTGGGAGGCCAGAACTACAGGTGATTAAACTGCCAGGCACCATCTGAATGTTGGTCACAACTGGTGCAGCAAGCCTCACTCCATGATGCCCACCATATACCTGGATCTTGATTGGTTCACCAAGTAAAGGATATCCTCAGTACCCATGCTGCTGAAAGAATAACAGCAGGAGTGGCAGAAGTAGTACAATAAGTGGTAAATGGGTCTGGGCAGTTGCAAGTGGACTGGAGGCCTGGTGTCATATCCTGATCAGGGAGACAGAACTTGACTGGGCAAAAAATGTAGAAGTGACAACAAGTGTTGTGCAGAATTTTTGAATTCTGATAGAATGGAATTCTGTGGAATTTTACAAAGTTTCACCAAATTCCACAGAATTCCATCACAAGCAGCATTTTGTGATTTCAAAAGCAACATTTTTTTCACAAATAAGTAACCCACAATTTATATAGGCCTCAGACTCCTTTTCCACAATCCCCAGAAAATTATTCTGCAGTTCGCATCATACCTCTCAACCTTTTGTCACTGTAATGGGGGAAGCAGACACTCAAAATGAGGGACAATGAAGGACACTGACCTTCATAATGAGGGACACATCCTCAAACATGGAGATAGATGTTCAAACCCCTATGTAAACCATTGTGTTTGCTTGTACAAAGTTTACTTTTGATATACCACCTTAAAATATTTTTAACTTTTGCTTTTCAGTTGGACTTTACAACACATTCTCTGTGTCAGTAGCACCTTTTCTATGAGGATGAATGAGGGACAGAGCAATTTTGAGGGGTAAAATTAGAGACACCCTTTCACATAATCAGCAACCATTGTTCCTCAGTTTACATAGAAATGCTTTTTGTAGTTCCTCATTTTTCAAAATCAAGTTCTGAAAAGCATTTCTGAAGCACAATTACCATTCTGCACTAATTTCGATTTCCATGTTCCTCACAGATCTAGTGGCCAGTTTCTTGTGGGTCCTTTCTTTACGTGGCTCAACCCATGTCAAACCCTCGGATGTTACTACACCTCATTAGGCAGCATTTGATCTGATTTTTCTTTGCTGTCTTTTGCTCATATTGTATGTTAGGAAGGTATAAATCAATTCTGGTGCAAATATAGTCTGCAAATGAACAAGTGTGAAACATTTTCCACTTGGCAGCTGTTTATAATGTGCATATTTACATGTATGGTAGGCATGTTCCTAAATGATCCTTCTGAATACAGGTTGATGTGGAAAACTATCTTGGTTTGTTTGTTTTAAACTATTGCATGTTATTGCCTGGAACCTGTAATTTGGAGTCTTGAATATGCAACAGTTTGTGTAACGGACCTATGAGCACTGCTCAAATAACTCCTTGTTTCATGCTTAGCATTATGAACACAAAACGTGACATAGCGACAATACAAATTACTGGTTCCATGAAACAAACACTGTAAAAATGTTGTCTATAAAAATAAAACTGTACAAAACACAGGTGTTTACTGCTTATTTTGCTGCAGTTAATTATAAGGATCACTTGGATACATGTAATTCATTTCTGTAAATAGGGACTTTACAAACAGCTGGCAAGTAAAATAAATTTTGTTCATGTTAAACAGAAAATGTAGCTAGGGTAGATAAACAAGGGCTGTTGCTGGTATAGAAATTAGAGTCAGAAATTTTTCATTTCTAGTCCACTGCTTTTCCTCTTGTAAGAGCAGTGTGTTTTCACGAGTCCACAAAGTCTGTACAACAGTAGCTTTCATCAAGATTTTATGACATCATAATGCTTTTTTTCATACAAATGCTCACATTGATGTTAAACTGATGACACATATACAAAAACAACCATTGCAAGGTAATTTGGGGACAGTCAGATGTTCTTGAAACTGACAGTAGAATAAGTACTTGTTCATGTGAAATATGTAAACGGATGATAACTGAACAAAGCCAAACACCTAGAAACTGTACTATTCAGTGCCATTGCCAGAAACGTAAAGCAGCAGTATTTGCTAGCAGAAGCTTTTTAGTAATACTGTATTTCTGGCAAAAAGGTCAATGAATCAATTTTTATGTTTGCTTGCACGCATGCACAAAGTGAACATACTGGTACTATAGTGCAGGGGGCTGTATACATGTGTACTTTACAAGTTAATGGATGTAGAAATGCTGGAGGTTTGCTTCTCAAAAGCCAAAGCTGAGAAGGCTGATGATGTCAGTATTCAGCTGGTTGATGGGCATAAATTTCTTGTAGTTCAAAGAATGAAGCTACACTAATAGCATTGGTTTTCTGCCCATTAACCAGTTAGCAGATATCATCAGGCATTGAAGATAAGCATCAAGCCTCACAGTGTCTGTGTGTTTGTGTGCGACGTGTGTGCGCAGATGTGTGCGCATGCGTGAGTGCATGCGTATCTGTGTGTTTGTTTCTAGCACTAAACAGAATTGGGGAAAAAACAACATGCAGAGTGCAAATATAATTGCTTCAAACATGTTAATAGCATGTCAGTAATGAACAGATAAACAGAAAACACCATCAACTGTTGATTTAAATTAAATATTGTTTATGTTCCCTTTAAAAAGCCGCAATATAAGTTGCATAACTTTAAAAACTATGAGAGAAAAACACAATTCAGTTTATAGTTCACATATTCTTTCAATTTTTTTCTTTTTTAATTTGGACTTTATCCTCCTGCTCCTCCCCATTGGCCCCCTTCCGCTGTTGACTCCCTGCCCCATCAACCCCCCTCCAGGACTTACCCATCTACTTCTTACCTCATTGTGAAAGTAGTGCAATGGATGGTAGTGGTGCAGTACCTTCAGGATCACAGTCTCATCCTGCAGACAGGGGTTCTTTCCCACCCATTACTCCACTTGACTCAGAACCTGGAGCATTCAATGGGATACATAGATCATGATGACAGTGCATGCTTTCTTCGCCCATCTCTGACCTTAAATTCTGGTGACCATTGCTGTGAAAACTATCCTCCACTAAGTGGCAGCCAAGAAGCAGTAGACACTGTCATTCTACCCCAAAGGAGGAGATCTGTCGATGGATGCTAAATCCTCCTTCCCCCCACCAGCCCCAGAGAGACATTGGTCCATTCCAGAAGCCAGGTAGCCAATGTCATGGGAGGTGAAGCATCCAGTACCTCAGCACTCCATGTCAGTGGCCCAGCTACAAGTTTATTGCAGCTCAGATTTCCTTAGACAAGATTGCTTGTGGCCCTGAGGAGGACTGAATCTGCAGCCCATTATTTTACAGTTCTGTGCTCTTGACCTCTGCATCATTGAGCAAGAACTATATTTTTGCATTTCTTGCCCCTTTGTCCATATTAAGTAATAAAGACATTCCATGCGCACTCCTACCTCATACTCTATACTGAAATCTACTTTTTCTGTAGCATGCAATTGTTAGTATATTCTACGGCCTGGATATTCAGACTGCGACAAGCAGTGTCGCAAGCCTTGGTGCAGTGCAACTGTGATGCTCTGGGGCCAGGTCCAGGTCCAGGTGATATTCAATGGTGCTGTGCCATGGCACAGCACCGTTGAACATTGCATGGGCAGTGCACACACTGCGCATGGTGCTTTGCCACTGTGCCAGTGCAAGCCACTGACCGGGAACAGGGGATGAACCAGTGCAAGTGCAGTTGCACTAGGCATATCAGCAGTGATATTCAGCAGGGGGAATGCAAATGAGGCCATAATATATGCAAGGCACAAATGGGGGCATTTGCATGTCATTATGGCCCCATTTGCATGCCTTGCACTGGGCAGGCCAGCGACTGGTGCCTGGTGCCCTGCACAACATGACATGTGCTGTGGGGCTCCCAGGGCATCCCCCACCCCATAGCCATGATCGCGCAGTAAATGTATCTAAAGATAGCCCTGGTAGTCCAGTGGCCCCCCATCCCTGATGCTCCAATGATTTCACAATATGTCGATCCCTGGTGGTCTAGAGGTCCCCTCTCCCACCCGAGTCCCCGATGCCCTGATGTATGCTGGTATGACCACCCTGGAGTTCTAGTGGAACCCCCTGCCTGTTGCCTTGATCACAGAACCATCCCATATCGCAATGCCCTGGTGATCCAGTAGCACCCCTCACCCCACCCACCACACAGAACCCCTTGCCCACCCCGCTCCCCCGTCATCAGAGGCAGCTGCATCCCACTGCACACCGCCTGTCTGCTCGCTGAATGACATGTAACAGTATATTGTCAGCCCATTGTCCCTAGCGTTGACCAATGGCTTGGTAGAGCATAATGTACTTGACAGTCCCAGATCTAGGAATGACTCATCTATATATTTAGGACTATCTAGTACAGTATGAGCTGTGAAGCCCATTGGTCCACACTGGGGACCAATGGGCTTACAGCACATACTGTACCTGTCATTCAGCAGGAGCAATGGTGTGCAGGGGATGCAGCTGCCCACCGATGATGGGGTGGAGCAGGGTGGGCAAGGGTTCTGTGGGGTGAGTGGGTGGGGTGGGGAGTACCACTGATCACCAGGGTGTTACGATACAGGATGGTTCCACAAATGCGGTAACAGGTGGGGTTTCCACCAACCACCAGGGTGGTCTTATTGACATGCATCAGGGCATCGGGGACTTGGGTGGGAGGGGGAACCACTAGACCACCAGGGATTGACATGTCATAATATCATTGGGGAATTGGGGATGGGGGGGCCACTAGACTATCAGGGCTGTTGTTAGATACATTTACCTGTGATTGCGGCTACGGGCAGGGGTCCACTAGACCACCAGTGATGTGTGTGCTTGCGGATGGTTTTCTGGGCGGGTGGGTGGCCACCCACCGCTGGGCTGCTGTGTTGCACCCAGCAATACAGCAGCCCACCTGTGGGTGGCCGTGAGTTGCTCCTATTCTACAGGGGCTCAATTTTGAGCTCCCCATGTGGCACAGGGCAGGAGTGCGCCGGCATATATGCAGCACATCCCAGGCTGAATATCAGGATGTGCCGCATATGCATGGGCATGCCCCCGGCATCTGTGCCGCATACATTATCATTGCGCCCCAGTGCATCGGGACTTACACTGCACCAGGCAGTCTTCTCAATATCCAGCTGGGCACAATGTGGGGTAGCGCTGGTGCAACTCCATTGAGCCTGGTGCAACCCCTTTGAATATTCGGGCCTATGTGTTTTTGTAATCATATTTGTATTTGTATAGTTTGTGATGTATGCTTATGTGTTTATATTTTTATATGCAATATTGGTTGTGGCTTGCTGAACATCTTAACAGGACTGTCTTGTAAACAGGGTATACTCTCCCTTATTACATGTACTTATCATGTATAAAAATAAACGTTTTATCTATCTTTTGTCTATCTATCTATAAAAACAAGATTACTGTTCCTTGGACTTTATAACCTTTGGCTGCTTCTCTATACAAGGCATAATAACACCCTTCTTATGACATCATAATTGTCCTCCAAAGCAATAGATTGGTATGTCATAAATATAACTGTGACTACAGAAGTAGACAAGCAGATAGAGCAAATTGGGAAGCGATCCATTTTCCATTCAAATGTCCTTAGTGATAAACAAATAAGTGTGACAATTATAAACAAGCATTTGTCAATGCCAAATGTTTGCTTGCTGGCATTAGCACTGGAAATGCAGAAGTTAGACAGATGCAGAATAGGAATGGCAGTGAAGTATTGAACTGACACCAGCTCCACCCCACCCTGCAGAGATGGATAGGCTTTTGGGTGTGCCTTTGGGTCGTCGCCCATAACGCTCACATCATTTCACCACACCCTACCTTACAGACACCGACAAGTGTTGAGGTGTACCTTGTGGTGTTCAAGCTTTACAGTCTCCCCACTCCATATGGAAATACACTGAAATGTGTGCAATATAGGAGAATGGGGTGAACTTTGGGGCTGAAGAGTCCAAGGCACACCTTGATGCCTGTCACTGGCTGCAGGGTGGGGGTGGGGGTGGAATGGCATCACCATTACTGTTGACAATCCCAAGTCACACCCCTGACGCCTATCAGTCCCTACAGGGTAGGGCGTTATGGCTGGAAACCCTAATGCCCTGTGTGTTTCTAGGTATTTTCACTCCAAGTTTTCAACATGGGCTTTTTGTGACCCCACTACATGAACAGTGACTTTGCACAGAGTCTGCACCATTTGGAGCCACAGGTGCAAAAACACATTTCAGGCAGGATGTGAAAAATGACAGCTGTACTGTTCCTGAGGAGGTGTAAAAACATGGCAATGTTGAAAATCTGGAGTAAAAGTATAAATAAATCGGTGAAGTCATGAGCCTGTATAGAAACTGTGCAACACACATCAGTAATACAATTATTATGGGGATATTTTTACACCATATTTTCAACATAGGCATTTTGGGACCTCTGCTCATGAACGGTGGCACTGTGCTTTTCTTAATCTTTCCCAAACATTGATTTCCCACAGTGACCGTGCCCATTGTAGGCCACAGGTGTGAAACATGTTTCAGGCAGGATGCGAAAATTGACAGCTGTACTGTACATAATGCAGTGTGCAAAAATGACAATGTTGAAAATCTGGAGTAAAGATATAAAATAATTTGTGAAGTTATGAGCATGCGTAGAAACTGCACAATGCACGCTGGTAACTCAGTCATTTTTTTGAATTTGTTCACCAGATTTGCAACATGGGCTTTTTGGGACCTCTGTTTATGAACACTGTCACTGTGATTTTCTTAATCTGTTCTGAACATTGATTTCACACAACGACCGCGCCATTGTGTGCCAGAAATGCAAAAACACATTTCAGGCAGGATGTGAAAAATGACAGCTGTACTGTTTCTAAGGAGGTGTGGAAAAATGGCAGTGTTGAAAATCTGGAGTGAAAATATTAAAAATTCTCGAAGTTATGAGTGTGCGTAGGAACTGCGCAACGCATGCTCATAACAGTCATTTTGGAGAATTCTTTCACCAAATTTGCAACATAGGCTTTTTGAGAGACCACCTCATGAACAGTGACACTGTCGTTTTGTTACTCAGTCCTGGAAGGTGATTCCGCAAAGTGACCACACAATCACCTTTTGGGACAGAATAACAACAGGACAGTGACTGAGTTCATGAGGTGGGGTCCCAAGAACCCCATGTTGAAAATTTGGGGCCAAAACTCATAAAATGGCCAAGATATCCACCTAAGTTGAAAATCCCCCATTTATGCCATTATACAACTTACAGGCATTTCTTCATTTTGTGGTCGGCTTTGAAGAGTGCAGACATGTTCCCGCTCCACTGAAAATTGTCGCGCCAGACTCCGGAGGTAAGTATGGGGTGAGGGGGGTGCGGGGATGTGGAGTGTGCAGAAGGTGAGTGCGGGTTGGGGGAGGGACCCGACGGTGAGGGACCGTTTTCTGTGTTTCTGGTTGTAAAAAATAAATAAATAAAAACCCACTGCAGACTGTTTTCTTTTATAGGTGTATGAGTTTGGGGGTGGGTCATGTTAACACACTGGTATAGCTTCCAGTGACGATAGGGGGGTAGGAAAGGTAATGTAATTTTTATATATATATTTTGTATATATTTATATATCAAAGATATATATATATATATATATGTATAATAAATATATATACAAAATTGTGTTGACATTTTCCTGCCCCCGCACCACCCCAAACACTTCTCAGCCAAATGCCCTTTAGGGTAATCATTGTCTCAGTGTTTGCACACAGAGGTTCTTTGTCTTTTAAATATTTTTTTGTTTTAATGGGTTCACCACAACATAACCCAGACAGACCATCTTTGGGTAGCTGGTTCATTCCACTGGGGTGTCAAACAGATGAGGCATACTGATGAGTTCTGATAGGATGAAACACGTGTCTATGTCATCTGTTACCACCCTTTGCAAACTGTGTGATAGGCTTTTCGGAATAGGATAGGATAGGATTCGGATAGGCTGAACCCCTGACTAAGATCTTCAACCTCTCCCTAAGACTGGGGCAATTCCCCTCACTTTGGAAGCTGACCACTATCACACCAGTACGTAAAAGCAGAGATAGGGCCCTTCACACCAACTACAGGCCCATCTCACTCCTCCCACCCTTATCTAAAGCCCTTGAATGAATTGTCTCGATCCAATTAGTCAAATTCCTAGATAAGAATGAAGTTCAATGCCCAGAGAAGCATGACTTCAGAAAAGGGCATAGTGACCAGCCCAGTGGCACGGGCTGGGCGCTGGGGGCTCACCTCTCACCATGCTGGCAGCCAGGTTGGGGAGCGGACTTGAGCTGCTGGGGTTGAAGGGATGGAGAAGGATTGAGCATCCCAATGGATGCTCTCCTCCTCCAGGGTGGGTTCCTGTGGGTACCTTGAGCACCAGATGCACCGGTGTCTGTGGAAGCACAGGCATTGGGGCACAGGCGGTTCTTCGGAACTGGGGAGGGGAGGATGTTGTGGGCACTTGGCAACGACGTGCATCAGCATGCCATCTGCCTGGATGTCAGTCCTGCGTGCCGACATCCTCAGGTGTAATGGGACTTAAGAAAGGGAGTAAAACGTGAAAACACCCCACTAGCTGCCTAGATGATGACTGACCTAATCTCCCAGATCACCAACCATGTGGAGACCCCAATGTGCAGGCACTCCAGAGGGAAGGTAAGGGGGATATAGGAGTATGCCTGACAGTCTAGGGACAGAGTCCATGGGAGGATCACTGGGAATGGTCAAGTCTGAAGGAGAGGGGGCTAGTGGGCAGTAAGGTGGGATAAAAATAAAGTATAAAAAAAAGAAAAGGGTATACTACCACCACGGCGCTTTTGGAATTTATAAGTTTCATCCATGCCACGCTTGACCAAGGGAACTGTGTGGCGGCAGTATTTATTGACCTATCGAAGGCATTTGACACTGTAAATCATCAACTCCTACTCAGACAACTGTCTAATATTGGGCTCTCCAATGACGTACTGCAGTGGTTTGCTAGCTACCTCGTGGGCAGGGTCCAATGTGTTAGAATTGCCGGTGTCACCTCAGATGTAAAGCCGGTCCTCTCTGGAGTCCCACAGGGGTCAATACTGGGAACCCTACTCTTTTCCATTTTCTGAACAGCCTCCCTAGTATCTGCCACCAAAAAATACTGCTCTACGTGGGCAATGCAGTCCTGTTCACAAGCCACCATGACGCCAAACTCCTGGAACACTAGCTGCAGCTAGAAATTAAGCATGTTGAACATTGGCTGAGCACACATAAACTCGTCCTGAATCACAGCAAATCTAAAGTCATGAATGACATTCTGTTATGCACGAAGCAAGTTCAAATCTCTGCCCCTTTCCATCAAGAACCACTCAGGGAGCTGGCCTGGTGGCGCTGAGGGTTGAGGTGCTGGATGCTACATCTCGCACCATGCCAGTGACCCAGGTTCGGAAATGGACTCGGGTGCCAGGGGTCAGCAGGGGAAGGGTTGAGGACTGAGTGCCCGCATGGTGCTCTCCTCTCCCCCGGATTGAGGGAATGGGATGTGATGGTCTGGTGAGCCAGAGACCCCCAGTGGAGACCAGGGGTACTGTAGCAAGCCAGGCAGGCACGTATCAGCGTGACCGATGCTGGCAGGGTAGCCGTGTGCCAGATAGCATTGGGGCATGCCCACACATGGGGAGGGGACAGAACAAGGGAAAACCCGGTCCCAGGGGTAGGCGATGGCACCAACCCCCATGCCAATGCTGAGCTCGACCTTGCCGACTTCCACTGATCTTTCGCCTATGGTCCCACATCTGCGGCTGGACTCTACAAAGTTTAACGTGCACCCAAAGTAGGAGGGGTGGCCCCACCCCGGAGGGGTTAATCTGGGAGTGCCAGCTGTGAGGCGGGGGCACAGATGTGGAAGGTACGGCCGAGGAGAGCTTCAGGTAGGGCAGAATACAAGTTGGATGCCTGAGAGAGTCTTCTGGGACCATGACAGGAGCGAAAAATACTTGAGGAAAAAAAAAGAACCACTCGGGGACTTCACTCGAACATGTCTCGGAGTTCAAGTACCTTGGTATCACTGTGAACAGTACCCTCTCCTATGCTCAGCACATTGACAATGTAGCAAAGGCCGCCAACATATGTATTGGTATGCTTCACAAGCACAAGCACTGTAAGACTACAGATGCCCTTAGACTGGCTATCTACAGCTCTGTCACTTCCGTCATTGACTATGATCTTGCCATCTATGGGTCTGCCTCTACAACTGCCCTATGCAGGATCTCAGTGTCACTAAACAAAGCCTGCAGGCTTCTAATGGGTACTGCCCACCTAACACACACCTGTGACCTGTACGCCCAGGCTGGCTGGCTTCCTCTACATAGTCAAATACAATACCAGACCTTCCTGTTAACTAAAAAGGTACTTCTCAGGCTCATGCCCCAGGTGTTAAAGAGCTCCTTACTACCCATAATAGTACCCATCATACTCGTAGTACCCAAAATCAAACCTTTAAGGTTCCCAGTTGCAGGACAACAGTGGGCCAGCAGGCATTTATGCACAGGGCTCCTCAGTGGTACAACACCCTCAACAAAGAAGCACTTTCTTTTGCTTTGCTTGGACCCTTCAAAAGGAATCTCCAACACTACCTCACCTCAACGATGCAATGTGACTGCTTCTCCTAAAGGGACTGGCTCTCTAGCCACCTGGCCACTCCTGACCTGCGACCTATAACCATTAACAGCTAACCACCTGCACCATGGCACCTGCTGTTCCTGTCCCAACCAGGCCCTCCCACCCACCTCTCACGTCCCCCACTACACCACTCCTGCCCTTCCCCATCTTTCACACCCTCCTTCCCCATCTTTCCAACCCTCCCTCCACTACTGCACCCCCCAGACATCTGCCAATTTATCTCTACTCTGCCTACGCTACTTCTATCCACCCATCACTCCAACAGAGGGCCCTCAGCCTGCCCACCTCTTCCCTCCCCATCCTGTTCTGCTCACTCAACTGTCCCTCCTGAATAGTTTCCTTTTACTCTGAGACCTCATTTAAGCTACCCTCTGCATCCTCCCTACACTTATTACTGTAACTGTAAAAACGTGCTAATGACTGTAAATCATTGTCTACCCTTGTATTGATGTTTCCCTCCATCCTCTGACATGGAACCTTTGTAAATGAGCAGTTCTTGCTCAAAGGTATTTGTAATCCTAGAGTTTAATAATAAAAAAAAAAACTCTTGCTTGCATTGTCTAACCAATCCAGCACCTCCCTAACAACTCCTGCTGAAAAACAGTCACCCATGAATTACAATATGCTAATCATGTATTTGTATTTCAGTATCTAAAAAATATTTTGTTTAGTGGCAGGTTCTTTTGTGACTAAAATTTCAGAATTTGGGGCCATCCAATGGCACAGTAGACAGTGGGGAGCAGATTTTGCTTCCATTCTCCTAGGTTCAGGAACAATCTTGATATCTAGTAAATGGGTGGCTGCTGACAGAGGTGTGCTGCCAGTGGCAGCACATCCATGATCAGGTGGTTTTGCACCATTCTTTTGCAGCATCTGCAACCCCTGCGGCAGGGTCCTGGATAATTAATCTTTCAGACACAGGAAAAGTCATGCAGTGGTAAGACCGCCAATGGATGAAGTGCACATCACACTGTGGTGGGAGGCCAGAACTACAGGTGATTAAACTGCCAGGCACCATCTGAATGTTGGCCACAACTGGTGCAGCAAGGCCTCACTCCATGATGCCCACCATATACCTGGATCTTGATTGGTTCACCAAGTAAAGGATATCCTCAGTACCCATGCTGCTGAAAGAATAACAGCAGGAGTGGCAGAAGTAGTACAATAAGTGGTAAATGGGTCTGAGCAGTTGCAAGTGGACTGGAGGCCTGGTGTCATATCCTGATCAGGGAGACAGAACTTGACTGGGCAAAAAATGTAGACGTGACAACAAGTGTTGTGCAAAATATTTGAATTCTGATAGAATGGAATTCTGTGGAATTTTACAAAGTTTCACCAAATTCCACAGAATTCTATCACAAGCAGCATTTTGTGATTTCAAAAGCAACATTTTTTCACAAATAAGTAACCCACAATTTATATAGGCCTCAGATTCCTTTTCCACAATCCCCAGAAAATTATTCTGCAGTTCGCATCATACCTCTCAACCTTTTGTCACTGTAATGGGGGAAGCAGACACTCAAAATGAGGGACAATGAAGGACACTGACCTTCATAATGAGGGACATCCTCAAACATGGAGATAGATGTTCAAACCCCTATGTAAACCATTGTGTTTGCTTGTACAAAGTTTACTTTTGATATACCACCTTAAAATATTTTTAACTTTTGCTTTTCAGTTGGACTTTACAACACATTCTCTGTGTCAGTAGCACCTTATCCATGAGGATGAATGAGGGACAGAGCAATTTTGAGGGTAAAATTAGAGACATCCTTTCACATAATCAGCAACCATTGTTCCTCAGTTTACATAGAAATGCTTTTTGTAGTTCCTCATTTTTCAAAATCAAATTCTGAAAAGCATTTCTGAAGCACAATTACCATTCTGCACTAATTTCGATTTCCATGTTCCTCACAGATCTAGTGGCCAGTTTCTTGTGGGTCCTTTCTTTAAGTGGCTCAACCCATGTCAAACCCTCGGATGTTACTACACCTCATTAGGCAGTATTTGATCTGATTTTTCTTTGCTGTCTTCTGCTCATATTGTATGTTAGGAAGGTATAAATCAATTCTGGTGCAAATATAGTCTGCAAATGAACAAGTGTGAGAAACATTTTCCACTTGGCAGCTGTTTATAATGTGCATATTTACATGTATGGTAGGCATGTTCCTAAATGATCCTTCTGAATACAGGTTGATGTGGAAAACTATCTTGGTTTGTTTCGTTTTTAAACTATTGCACAAGTTACTGCCTGGAACCTGTAATTTGGAGTCTTGAATATGCAACAGTTTGTGTACGGACCTATGAGCACTGCTCAAATAACTCCTTGTTTCATGCTTAGCATTATGAACACAAAACGTGACATAGCGACAATACAAATTACTGGTTCCATGAAACAAACACTGTAAAAATGTTGTCTATAAAAATAAAACTGTACAAAACACAGGTGTTTACTGCTTATTTTGCTGCAGTTAATTATAAGGATCACTTGGATACATGTAATTCATTTCTGTAAATAGGGACTTTACAAACAGCTGGCAAGTAAAATAAATTTTGTTCATGTTAAACAGAAAATGTAGCTAGGGTAGATAAACAAGGGCTGTTGCTGGTATAGAAATTAGAGTCAGAAATTTTCATTTCTAGTCCACTGCTTTTCCTCTTGTAAGAGCAGTGTTTTCACGAGTCCACAAAGTCTGTACAACAGTAGCTTTCATCAAGATTTTATGACATCATAATGCTTTTTACATACAAATGCTCACATTGATGTTAAACTGATGACACATATACAAAACAACCATTGCAAGGTAATTTGGGGACAGTCAGATGTTCTTGAAACTGACAGTAGAATAAGTACTTGTTCATGTGAAATATGTAAACGGATGATAACTGAACAAAGCCAAACACCTAGAAACTGTTCTATTCAGTGCCGTTGCCAGAAACGTAAAGCAGCAGTATTTGCTAGCAGAAGCTTTTTAGTAATACTGTATTTCTGGCAAAAAGGACAATGAATCAATTTTTATGTTTGCTTGCACACATGCACAAAGTGAATATACTAGTACTATAGTGCGGGGGCCTGTATACATGTGTACTTTATAAGTTAATGGATGTAGAAATGCTGGAGGTTTGCTTCTCAAAAGCCAAAGTTGAGAAGGCTGATGATGTCAGTATTCAGCTGGTTGATGGGCATAAATTTCTTGTAGTTCAAAGAATGAAGCCACACTAATAGCATTGGTTTTCTGCCCATTAACCAGTTAGCAGATATCATCAGGCATTGAAGATAAGCATCAAGCCTCACAGTGTGTGTGTGTTTGTGTGCGTACGTGTGTGCGTGCATGTGTGCTTGCATGCGTGAGTGCATGCGTGCATCTGTGTGTTTGTTTCTAGCACTAAACAGAATTGGGGAAAAAACAACATGCAGAGTGCAAATATAATTGCTTCAAACATGTTAATAGCATGTCAGTAATGAACAGATAAACAGAAAACACCATCAACAGTTGATTTAAATTAAATATTGTTTATGTTCCCTTTAAAAAGCCGCAATATAAGTTGCATAACTTTAAAAACTATGAGAGAAAAACACAATTCAGTTTATAGTTCACATATTCTTTCAATTCTTTCTTTTTTAAATTGGAATTTTTCCTCCTGCTCCTCCCCATCGGCCCCCTTCTGCTGTTGACTCCCTGCCCCATCAACCCCCCTCCAGAACTTACCCATCTACTTCTTACCTTATTGTGAAAGTAGTGCAGTGGATGGTAGTGGTGCAGTACCTTCAGGATCACAGTCTCATCCTGCAGACAGGGGTTCTTTCCCACCCATTACTCCCCTTGAGTCAGAACCTGGAGCATTCAATGGGACACATAGATCATGATGACAGTGCATGCTTTCATCGCCCATCTCTGACCTTAAATTCTGGTGACCACTGCTGTGCAAACTATCCTCCACTAAGTGGCAGCCAAGAAGCAGTAGACACTGTCATTCTACCCCAAAGGAGGAGATCCATCGATGGATGCTAAATCCTCCTTCCCCCCACCAGCCCCAGAGAGGCATTGGTCCATTCCAGAAGCCAGGTAGCCAATGTCATGGGAGGTGAAGCATCCAGTACCTCAGCACTCCATGTCAGTGGCCCAGCTACAAGTTTATTGCAGCTCAGATTTCCTTAGAAAAGATTGCTTGTGGCCCTGAGGAGGACTGAATCTGCAGCCCATTATTTTACAGTTCTGTGCTCTTGACCTCTGCATCTTTGAGCAAGAACTATATTTTTGCAATTCTTGCCCCTTTGTCCTTATTAAGTAATAAAGACATTCCATGCGCACTCCTACCTCATACTCTATACTGAAATCTACTTTTTCTATATCATGCAATTGTTAGTATATTCTACGGCCTGGATATTCAGACTGCAACAGGCAGTGTTGCAAGCCTTGGTGCAGTGCAACTGTGATGTGCCGGGGACAGGTCCAGGTGATATTCAATGGTGCTGTGCCATGGCACAGCACCGTTGAACATGGCATGGGCAGTGCACACACTGCGCATTGCACTTTACCACTGTGCCAGTGCAAGCCACTGATAGTGAGCAGGGGATGAACCAGTGCAAGTACAGTTGCACTAGTCACATCAGCAGTGATATTCAGCAGGGGGAATGCAAATGAGGCTATAATATATGCAAGGCACAGATGGGGGCATTTGCATGTCATTATGGCACATTTGCATGCCTTGCACAGGGCAGGCCAGCGACTGGTGCCTGGTGCCCTGCACAACATGACATGTGCTGTGGGGCTCCCAGGGCATCTCCGCCCCATAGCCATGATCGCGTGGTAAATGTATCTAAAGATAGCCCTGGTGGTCCAGTGGCCCCCCATCCCTGATGCTCCAATGATTTCACAATATGTCAATCCCTGGTGGTCTAGAGGTCCCCTCTCCCACCCGAGTCCCCGATGCCCTGATGTATGCTGGTATGACCACCCTGGAGTTCTAGTGGAACCCCCTGCCTGTTGCCTTGATCACAGAACCATCCCATATCGCAATGCCCTGGTGATCCAGTAGCACCCCTCACCTCACCCACCCACACAGAACCCCTTGCCCACCCCGCTCCCCCCCGTCATCAGAGGGCAGCTGCATCCCACTCGCACACCGCCCGTCTGCCTGCCGAATGACATGTACAGTATGGACTGTCAGCCCATTGGTCCCCAGCGTTGACCAATGGGCTTGCAGAGCATAATGTACTTGACAGTCCCAGATCTGTGAATGACTCCATTCATATATTTAGGACCATCTAATACAGTATGCCCTTCAAGCCCATTGGTCCACACGGGGGACCAATGGGCTTACAGCACATACTGTACCTGTCATTCAGCAGGCAGCGATGGTGTGCAGGTGGGATGCAGCTGCCCGCCGATGATGGGGTGGAGCAGGGTGGGCAAGGGGTTCTGTGGGGTGAGTGGGTGGGGTGGGGAGTACCACTGGATCACCAGGGTGTTACGATACAGGATGGTTCCACAAATGCAGTAACAGGTGGTGGTTTCCACCAACCACCAGGGTGGTCTTATTGACATGCATCAGGGCATCGGGGACTTGGGTGGGAGGGGGAACCACTAGACCACCAGGGATTGACATGTCATAAAATCATTGGGGAATTGGGGATGGGGGGGCCACTAGACTATCAGGGCTGTTGTTAGATACATTTACCTGTGATTGCGGCTACGGGCAGGGGTCCACTACACCACCAGGGATGTGTGTGCTTGCGGATGGTTTTCTGGGCGGGTTGGTGGCCATCCACCTCTGGGCTGCTGTGTTGCACCCAGCAATATAGCAGTCCACCTGTGGGTGGCCGGGAGTTGCTCCTATTCAGCAGGGGCTCAACTTTGAGCTCCCCATGTGGCACAGGGCAGGGGTGCACTGGCATATGCGCAGCACATCTCAGGCTGAATATCAGGATGTGCCGCATATGCATGGGCATGCCCCCGGCCTCTGTGCCGCATAAATTATCATTGCGCCCCAGTGCATGGGGATTTATACTGCACCAGGCAGTCTTCTCAATATCCAGCTGGGCACAATGTAGGGTAGCGCTGGTGCAACTCCATTGAGCCTGGTGCAACTCCTTTGAATATTCGGGGCCTATGGTTTTTTGTAATCATATTTGTATTTGTATAGTTTGTGATGTATGCTTATGTGTTTATATTTTTATACGCAATATTGGTTGTGGCTTGCTGAACATCTTAACAGGACTGTCTTGTAAACAGGGTATACTCCCTTATTACATGTACTTATCATGTATAAAAATAAACGTTTTATCTATCTTTTGTCTATCTATCTATAAAAACAAGATTACTGTTCCTTGGACTTTATAACCTTTGGCTGCTTCTCTACACAAGGCGTAATAATACCCTGTTTATGACATCATAATTGTCTCCAAAGCAATAGATTGGGATGTCATAAATATAACTGTGACTTCAGAAGTAGACAAGCAGATAGAGCAAATTGGGCATCGATCCATTTTCCATTCAAATGTCCTTAGTAATAAACAAATAAGTGTGACAATTACAAACAAGCATTTGTCAATGCCAAATGATTGCTTGCTGGCATTAGCATTGGAAATGCAGGAGTTAGACAGATGCAGAATAGGAATGGCAGTGAAGTATTGAACTGACACCAGCCCCACCCCCACCCTGCAGAGATGGATAGGCATTTGGGTGTGCCTTTGGGTCGTCGCCCATAACGCTCGCATCATTTCACCACACCCTACCCTACAGACACCAGTGTTGAGGTGTACCTTGGGTTTTCAAGCTTTACAGTCTCCCCACTCCATAAGGAAATACACTGAAATGTGTGCAATATAGGAGAATGGGGTGAACTTTGGGGCTGAAGAGTCCAAGGCACACCTTGATGCCTGTCACTGGCTGCAGGGTGGGGGTGGGGGTGGAATGGCATGACCATTACTGTTGACAATCCCAAGTCACACCCCTGACGCCTATCAGTCCCTATAGGGTAGGGCGTTATGGCTGGAAACCCTAATGCCCTGGATGTTTCTTGGTATTTTCACTCCAAGTTTTCAACATGGGCTTTTTGTGACCCCACTACATGAACAGTGACTTTGCACAGAGTCTGCACCATTTGGAGCCACAGGTGCAAAAACACATTTCAGGCAGGATGTGGAAAATGACAGCTGTACTGTTCATGAGGAGGTGTAAAAACATGGCAATGTTGAAAATCTGGAGTGAAAGTATAAATAAATTGCTGAAGTCCCAAGCCTGCATAGAAACTGTGCAACACACATCAGTAATACAATTATTATGGGGATTTTTTTACACCATATTTTCAACATAGGCATTTTGGGACCTCCGCTCATGAACAGTGGCACTGTGCTTTTCTTAATCTTTCCCGAACATTGATTTCCCACAGTGACCGTGCCATTTAGAAAATAAGAGGTGTGAAACATGTTTCAGGCAGGATGCGAAAATTGACAGCTGTACTGTACATAATGCAGTGTGCAAAAATGACAATGTTGAAAATCTGGAGTAAAGATATAAAATAATTTGTGAAGTTATGAGCATGCGTAGAAACTGCACAATGCATGCTGGTAACTCAGTCATTTTTTTGAATTTGTTCACCAAATTTGCAACATGGGCTTTTTGGGACCTCTGTTTATGAATACTGTCACTGTAATTTTCTTAATCTGTCCTGAACATTGATTTCACATAGCGACCACGCCATTGTGTGCCACAAATGCAAAAACACATTTCAGGCAGGATGTGAAAAATGACAGCTGTACTGTTTCTAAGGAGGTGTGGAAAAATGGCAGTGTTGAAAATCTGGAGTGAAAATATTAAAAATTCTCAAAGTTATGAGTGTGCATAGGAACTGCGCAACGCATGCTCATAACACAGTCATTTTGGGGAATTTTTTCACTAAATTTGCAACATAGGTTTTTTGGGAGACCACCTCATGAACAGTGACACTGTCATTTTGTTACCCAGTCCTGGAAGGTGATTCCACAAAGTGACCACAAAATCACCTTTTGGGACAGAATAACAACAGGACAGTGACTGAGTTCATGAGGTGGGGTCCCAAGAACCCCATGTTGAAAATTTGGGGCCCAAACTCATAAAAATGGCCAAGATATCCACTTAAGTTTAAAATCCCCCATTTATGCCATTATACAACTTACAGGCATTTCTTCATTTTGTGGTCGGCTTTGAAGAGTGCAGACATGTTCCCGCTCCACCGAAAATTGTCGCACCAGACTCCAGAGGTAAGTATGGGGTGAGGGGGGTGCGGGGATGTGGAGTGTGCAGAAGGTTGGTGCAGGTTGGGGGAGGGACCCGATGGTGAGGGACCATTTTCTGTTTTTCTGGTTATAAAAAATAACTAAATAAAAACCCACTGCAGACCGTTTTCTTTTTATAGGTGTATGAGTTTGGGGGGGTGGGTCATGTTAACTACACTGGTATAGCCTCCCAGTGGCACGATAGTGGTGGGTAGGAAATGTAATGTAATTTTTTATATATATTTTGTATATATATATATATATATATATATATATATATAATAAATATATATAAAAAATTGTGTTGACATTTTCCTGCCCCCGCACCACCCCTAACACTTCCCAGCCAAATGCCCTTTGGGGTAACCATTGTCTCAGTGTTTGCACACGGAGGTTCTTTGTCTTTTAAATGTTTTTTTGTTTTAATGGGTTCACCACAACATAACCCAGACAGACCATCTTTGGGTAGCTGGTTCATTCCACTGGGGTGTCAAACAGACGAGGCATACTGATGAGTTCTGGTAGGATGAAACACGAGTCTATGTCATCTGTTACCACCCTTTGCAAACTGTGTGATAGGCTTTTTGGCACCATGCAATTCTGCTTAAAGTTGAACCAGCATAATATTCTGTGGTGATTTGCATTTGCAGCCCATGATGCTTTGCAGTGTGTGGGCATGTGTGAGTTTGTATTTTCTTGAAACTTGGCTTCCCAGCCAAATGCCCTTTGGGGAAACCATTGCCTCAATGTTTGCACACAGAGGTTCTTTGTCTTTTAAATCGTTTTTTGTTTTAATGGCTTCACGACAACATAACCCAGACAGACCATCTTTGGATAGTTGGTTCATCATTCCACTGGGGTGTCAAACAGATGAGGTATACTGATGAGTCCTGGTAGGAGGAAACATGTGTTTATGTCATCTGTTAGCACCCTTTGCAAACTGTGTGAGAGGCCTTTCAGCACCATGCAATTCTGCTTAAAGTGCAACCAGCATAATATTCTGTGGTGATTTGCATATGCAGCCCATGATGCTTTGCATTGTGTAGGCATGTGTGATTTTGTATTTTCTTGAAACTTAGTTTCCCAGCCAAATGCCTTTTGGGGTGACCATTGCCTCAGTGTTTGCACACAGAGGTTCTTTGTCTTTTAAATAGTTTTTTTGTTTTAATGGGTTCACAACAACATAACCTAGACAGACCATATTTGGGTAGCTGGTTCATTCCACTGGGGTGTCAAACAGATAAGGCATACTGATGAGTCTGGGTAGGACAAAACACTTGTCTATGTCATCTGTTAGAAAATGGGATTTTTATTTCCTGGCATCTGATTGGCTTGTACCCCTGCCAGGTGGTTACATTAACTTTCAATAGATGCCCAGGAAATAAAAAGTACCAGGCTGTCATGCCCCCTCACCCACTGAAGAATCATAGTGCCCACCCTGCTCCCTAATTGGCTAATAGCCCCTCATTTGAATTTTAAATGCAGCCATATTTCTCTCTCGCTTAACCAGAGATACTATCCCCCCAATACCAGCTCCTGACTCCAGGCACATAATCTCAGCTGGATTCCCTTTATAACTACTTTGTTTAAATTCTATTTCATTACACAACCTGCTCCATGAGAGCCGATGATGCTCTCTCTCTCTCCTTCCTACTCTAGCCAGCTGCCTGGCTACCCACTCGCTCACTTCCGAAAGTTATGCTGCCCCCTCTTCAGCCAGTCAGTCAAGTGCCCCCCCAAGTCTGCCTTTCCTTTTTAAGAATTTGAAAGTAACAGCCACAAATATAAAAAAAAGGACAGCAAAATAGAAGCCGTCAGACTAATCGGCTTCACGTAACCACCCGTTGTCACTGTGATGTTTTACATGCGGCGCAAGACACCTCACAGCAGTTAAATGCAGAATTGCTGCTTCCCGGACCTCCCAAGATTACAAAAGCACTAACAAAACCTAAAGTGCCTAGATTTACTCGACGATCACCACCCGAAAACCTTTTCCTATATTCAAACGTTACCGGGGTGCACGGATAACCACAGCTGCAGATTGGCCACTTCAGAATGATTTCCTTGATCAAATAAAGGTGAAACAAAAAACTCCAGAGTGTCTCTTGACTTCTGCTATTAGAAGTGTGTGTGTGGGGGGGGCAGCAGATGATTGCCAGCGCTGTTTCATGCCTGTCTCAATGGCAAGCAAACACATGTGGGGGGAAATATGTGTGTGTGTGACCTTGAAAAATACAGGCGGAGGAACTATTGTATTAAAAAACTCAGTTTGAACTAGTTTTGAAAGGACATTTTTTAATTAAGCATTTTCATTTTCATGGTGCCCATTTCCTAAGTGCAATAATACCCAACAGGGTGGGCAGTATGGGCAATACCGGACCTTCCAGGGGCTATAAGGCCCTCTCCTGCAGCGTCGGGCCTCATTACGCCCCTGTGAAGTCCGGTATTGCCCAATACTGCCCACGCTGTCGGGTATTATTGCTTGCTTAGTACCCTTTACAAATTATGTGATAGGCTTTTTGACACCATGCAATTCTGCTTAAAGTTGAACCAGCATAATATTCTGTGGTGATCTGCATATGCAGCCCATGATGCTTTGCATCATGTGGGCATGTGTGATTTAGTATTTTCTTGAAACTTGGCTTCCCAGCCAAATGCCCTTTGGGGTAATCATTGCCTCAGTGTTTGTGCACAGAGGTTCTTTGTCTTTTAAATAGTCTTTTGTTTTAATGGGTTCACGACAACATAACCCAGACAGACCATCTTTGGGTAGTTGGTTCATCATTCCACTGGGGTATCAAACAGATGAGGCATACAGATGAGTCTTGGCAGGATGAAACACGCGTCTATGTCATCTGTTAGCACCCTTTGCAAACTGAGTGATAGGCTTTTCGGCACCATGCAATTCTGCTTAAAGTTGAACCAGCATAATATTCTGTGGTGATTTTCATATGCAGCCCATGATGCTTTGCATTGTGAGGGCATGTGTGATTTTGTATTTTATTGAAACTTCGCTTTCCAGCCAAATGCCCTTTGGGGTAACCATTGCCTCAGTGTTTGTGTACAGAGGTTCTTTGTCTTTTAAATAGTTTTTGTTTTAATGAGTTCACCACAACATAAGCCAGACAGACCATCTTTGGGTAGCTGGTTCATTCCACTGGGGTGTCAAACAGACGAGGCATACTGATGAGTCCTGGTAGGATGAAACATATGTCTAGGTCATCTGTTAGCACCCTTTGCAAACTGTGTGAGAGGCCTTTCGGCACCATGCAATTCTGCTTAAAGTTGAATCAGCATAATATTCTGTGGTGATTTGCATATGCAGCCCATGATGCTTTGCATTGTGAGGGCATGTGTGATTTTGTATTTTCTTGAAACTTGACTTCCCAGCCAAATGCCCTTTGGGGTAACCATTGCCTCAGTGTTTGCACACAGAGCTTCTTTATCTTTAAAATAGTTTTTTGTTTTAATGGGTTCACAACAACATAACCCAGACAGACCATCTTTGGGTAGCTGGTTCATTCCACTGGGGTGTCAAACAGATGAGGCATACTGATGAGTCCTGGTAGGACAAAACATGTGTCTATGTCATCAGTTAGCATCCTTTGCAAACTGTGTGAGAGGCTTTTCAGCACCATGCAATTCTGCTTAAAGTTGAACCAACTGTGGTAATTTGCACATGCAGCCCATGATGCTTTGCATTGTGTGAGCATGTGTGATTTTGTATATATATATATATATATATATATATATACACACACACACACACACACACACACACACACACACAAACAATAGGGATGAAGGATAAATGAGAATGATAAAAACATGTATCCTCACTGTGGTGACATCACCACAAGAGATAAATCATGTCATGACATCATGACTAGAGATAAATCATGTTGTGACCACCACTGTGAGATATTTCACTGCTGCCTGCAGCTCAGTTACCATGGCAAAACATTCCCACCTATTCCCTACACTCTGTCTCACTCCCAGCCCATTACTGTGATACTCTCAGCTTGACTGCAGCCAGAATTCTAAAGGACACAGCTTCACAAAACAGTTTGTTTCTCACTGCTGCCTGTAGCTAACTCAATTACCATGGCAAAATATTATCACCTGCTCCCCACATTATGGCTCACTCCCAGCCCATTACTGTGATACTCTCAGCTTGACTGCAGCCAGAATTCTAAATGACACATCTCCACAAAATGGTCTGTTTCTCACCGCTGCCTGATACTAACTCACTTAGCATTGCAAAACACACTTAGCTTTTCCCACAGAGTTTGTAACACTGCAAGCCCATTCAGAAAAATTCACACACAGAAACAGCAAACCCAGAAAAAGCAACAGAACACAAAAAATCATAACATTACTTCTAAAACTTGTACTCCATTGTAAAAATTGAACACATGATGTGCAGATCATGTGCTATGGAAAATATCTTCACTCTTGCATTGTGAGCTCTGGATACTCTCACTCATGCCTTCGGCACTTGTGAGTATCCAGAGCTCACTCTGCAGGAGTGAAGATATTTTCCGTACCACAGTCCTGCCCATCCTGTATCATATATATATATTACTTGCTTGGTATTACTTGGTTAAGTGAGATACAAGGAGGCATGGTGCCCATTGAGAGTATCTCCCACAATTACTGTGGATCATTGTTTGCCAATGGTGTTCAACCATATATCTACTTTGAGTTTAAAGTTCTCAAAGTTAGTGATATTAACAAAATCATTGGGTAGTTTATTCCATATTCTGGGGACTCTGGTTGTAAAAAAGTGTAGTCTTTTGTTGGTATTCGCTTTTGGGACAATTAGTTGTTTATTGTGTAATCTGGGAACTAGTTTCTTTTGGTGTAATTTAATTCACAGAGCTGCATCATGTTAGGTTGTTTCAGGATTTTGTAGAGAAGTAAGAGATCTCCCCTTAGTCATCTGGTTTCTAATGAATAGAGATTTTATTTTTCAAGTCTAGTAGCTTATGATAGGTGTGCCAGATGACGTACCATTCTAGTTGCTCTTCTTTGGATGCTTTCGATAGTAGCAATGTCTTTTTTGAGATATGGGCACCAAAATGGTGACCCATAGTCAGTATGTGGTCTCACATAGGTCCTATACAGTGGAATAAAACAGTTTTCAAGTTTGATACAAATGTACGGTTTATTCTTCTGAGTAGCCCATTTGAGTTTTTTGCTAGTTGGTTACAGTGGTCGCTTGAGGATAGTTTATTAATATTTACTCCAAGATCTCTTCACATTTTGTTGTTTTAAAATTATGTTATTTAGTTTATAAGTGTGATGTGGATTATTTTTACCAAAATGGAGTACAGTACATTTGTTATTGTTAAATGCCATACCATTTAGTATTGCCCATTTTTCAATTAGGTGTAAATCTGTACACAGTTGGTTTATATTATCTGGAGTATCAGCCCTTCCTCCCAATTTGGTGTCATCAGCAAATTTTGATAGGTGGGTGTTTGAGCTAACCTGGATATCGGATATAAAGATATTAAACAGGACAGGTCCGAGCACGGAACCCTGCAGCACCCCACTAGTCACCCCACCCCTATCAGACAATATTCCATTAATTCTGACTTGTTAGGTTCTATCTGTTAACCACTTTTTCACCCAGTTGATTAGTTGTGCAGAAATTCCGAGTGATATCGGCTTATTGATTAATTTTGTGTGAGATACACGATCAAAAGCTTTGCTGAAATCAAAGAGAATAACATCCATGGGGATTCTTACATCCAATTTGTTGTGAATTTGATTGTAGAAAGCAATCAAATTAGTAGTTGTTGAATATCCCTGTTTGAAACCATATTGTGTGGTGTCTTGAAGGTTTAGGTGTGATAGTTCATCTTCCATTAGAATTTTAATTATTTTTTCTAATATTTTACATGGCACAGAAGTCACGCTTATGGGTCTGTAATTTTCTGCATCTGATCTATTCCCTTTTTAAAGATTGGTGTTACATATGCAGTCAACCAGTCAGTGGGAACTGATGATTCATTTAGAGACTTGTTAAAGATAATAGCCAGTGGTGTAGATATTGTATCAGTGGTTTCTACCAAAAATCTGGGACTAATCGTATCTGGTCCGGGACTTCCATTTTTGTTTAAAGTTTTCAAAGTCAATTTAATTTGGTTAATAGTTATCAAATAATTATGATTGTTTGGTTGTTTAGTTATTATAGACTGAACTGTATCTGTATGTGAGAAAACGGAACAAAAATATTTGTTTAGGTGATCAGCAGTAATTTTGTCAGATATTGTTGGTGTATTATTGATTATTAATGGTCCAGTTTGTCTTGTATTACCTTTATTTTTGCTTAAATATGAATATAGTGATTTATGGTTGTTTTTTGTGTGTGCTATTCTGAATTCTAGTGTGTGCTATTCTGAATTCTAGATTTCGTTTTGATTTTACAATTGCAGATTTAAGCTTTTTTACAGAATCCCTATATAGTATTAAATTTTCCTTATTATTTGGTGTTTTTTTTTAGTCTAGAAAAACATCTTTCTTTATGCTTAATTAGTTTCCTAATGTTATTATTTAACCATTTGGGAATGTATCCTTTTGGGTTATATTTGTTTCTTGTTGGTACATATTTAGATTCTAGATTCAGTATAATTTCCTTAAACTTGGTCCAGGCATGCTCAGCTGATAAAGAAGAAAGAGTATATTCCCAGTCTATATCATTTAAGTAATTATTAATTAGTTTAAAATCTGCTTTGTCATATTGTTTGAGTGATATAGTATTTCTTACATATTGTTGGTATTGAGGTATACTGAAAAATATGGATTTATGATCACTGTTTCCAAGTGGGTCTAGCAGAGATAGGTTAGAAATATGTATATCAGTTGAGGTAAGAAGCAAATCTAAGATGTTATTTCCTCTGGTGGATTCTGAAATAAGTTGATCTAAACCCATATTGATTATTCCAGTAAGGAAGGTTTTTTTCAGTGTCAGTTTTACCATTAAGGTTATCCCAATCAATATTTGGCATGTTGAAATCACCCATTATTATGACGTTATTATTGTTTGCAATGTTTCTTATTTCAGCCACAAGTAAATTGGTGTAGTCAAGGTTTTCATTCGGTGGTCTGTAGCACATTCCTAGCAATAACTGTGGCTGTCCCTTAAACTGAATTGTAACCCAAAGACTTTCTGTATTAGTTAAGATGGTATTTTCAAAAGAGGGAATATGATCCCTAATGTACATGCATACTCCGCCACCCTTTTTATGTGTTCTGTCTTTATGGTAAAGTTTAAACCCAGATATCTGCTTTGTCCAAGCAGAATCGGTATCCCACCAAGTTTCTGTAATTGAAATGATGTCAATATTGTGATTAATAATTTTGGTCTCTAGTTCAGCCAGTTTAATGATGTTTAAGGATCTTGCGTTTAATGAGAGAATGTTACATACTGTATAGTTGTTATTTGTGTTTGTAAGAGATGTGGAAATAAGTCCATTCTCCCCCAAGGTGTTTAGTTTAAAGCTTTGTGAATGAATGTTGAGATTTTTTTTTCCAAGAATTGTACTCCCTCTTCTACTCAGGTGTAAACCGTCCCAACAATAGAGGGAGGGTCTGTCAAAAAAGTCTTCCCAGTATGTTAGACATTTAATGTTTTGTTTAAGGCACCACTTCCTGAGCCTCTCATTTAAGGCTTTGATCTTGTTTGTGATGCCTAAACTTGCTCTGGGTACTGGAAGAATTTCGGAAAAACATACATCACATCCCTTTTCCACTAATACATTATTTATGGCTACAAAATCCTTTTTTAGTTCAGTTAAGGTATTGCTGTAGATGTCGTTTGTCCCTGCATGGACCACTACTAATGTTTTTGGAGGTTGGTTATTTAGTATGGATTTGGCCATGGACGTAATGTCTGAGACTTTTGCCCCTCTAAAGCTAGAACACGTACGGTTAACCTTGTCAGGGTTGCATATTAATCTGTCAGTATGCTTTATTATTGAGTCTCCCAAGACAAAAACTGGTTTAAGATTGTGAGAAGTTGTAGGGTTAATTATGTTGTTCATACATATATATATATATATATATATATATATATATATATATTAGAGGCAAAAACTCCATTTAATGCATCACTTAAAGTTGTTCCACAGTGACAAAAGTGAGGAACTGATGTTAAGGTTGAAACACCCCTTGCACCACTCCAACCCCTGCCCCCAGCCGCATCAGGGCGTGCGCGGGGTCATCGGCCCTAACTCTCACCTCATCACATGTAAATAAGCTGAGGTGGTGAACTATAGGAGAATGGGGTGAGAGTTAGGACCGACGACCCAACGCATACCCCGATGCCAGCTGAGGGGGCAGGGTGGGTGGGTGGGTAAGGGGATGTCAACCCTAACACTGAATTTCCCACTTTTGTTGCAGTGGAACAACCCTAACCGATGCATTAAATGGATTTTTTTGCCACAATCCCACTTCTTTTTGAGAATCTGCAGTAGAAGTAGTGAATGGAATGTGGTGGTGGGAGTGCAGGGCCCACCACATGATGTTTTGTGACATAGTAATGGTAAGTGCAAGGGAAACGCAAGCAGTAACAGTTGCACACATGGTGACAGGAACGTAAATGGTAAAAGCAAATGTTAATAGAAATGCAAGCGCAAAGTGACGCCAAACCGAACAGTGATGCAAAAGGGAGATGCAGCAGCATAAAGAAATGCAAACCGTGATGTGTACAGTCATGGTACGGCAATTGGAAATGCAAACGGTAATGTTAACAGCATAAATAATGGCAAAGGAACCGAGAAGCGAAATGCGAGCATAGCGCACCGCGAGCATGAAACTGTAACATGCGCGGTCATGTTTACGCGTTAACAAATCCAAATGGTAACAGTAACAGCAGCAATAATGCCAAAGGAAACAGAAATGCAAAAGCAATGGAAGCATATATATGGACACGAAACCAGAATACGTGCACAGGCACAGTAACGCAATTGGAAACGCAAATGGTAACAGTAACAGCAACGAAGACGCAACCCGAAAAAGAAACGCAAAAGAAAATGAAAGGGGTGCTGGAAACACAAACTGAAATGCAAACAGAAACAGTAGTGAAAACGCACATGGTGACAGTAATGCAACAGCGAGCACAAAAGAGAACACAGAGGGTAACTCACACAGAGGCGTACATGGGAACAGTAATGCAAACGGGCAGGGAAATGCAATTGGAAATGCTAACTGTTACAGTAACGGAAGAGCACAACCTGTTTTTGCCCTAAAGCTGCATAGAGAAACACAGTGTGTACAAAGAATGTATGCATAATAATGGGCCTCGGAGCATAAAATGAGCTGTTAGAATACTAAATGGCTTATATCTCAGGAACCGTGCAACATAGAAAAAAATGTTTAATTTCACATGATTCATGAGTTTCCTGGCTAGGTCTTTGCTGAATGCATAACCTGTCATGATGAAAATTCTGTATCTCATAGAAACATAGAATTTGACGGCAGATAAGGACTGCTTGGCCCACCCAGTCTGCCCATTTCCCTACCTACTGGATAAGCTGCAGATCCTAGTTAACCAGCAGCCTACTTCTTCCTACCCCCAACCCCTAGAATTGCCTTATGACTGTCCCATGCATGCTAGAATTCCACCACTGATTTTGACTCCACAACCTCCTCCGGAAGGCCATTCCATGCATCCACAACCCTCTCTGTGAAAAAATACTTCCTTAAATTACCTCTGAGCCACCCCCTCTATCTTCAAATTGTGCCCCTTGTTCTTGCACACCTCTTTTTTTGAAAGATGCTACCCTCTTGGACTTTGTTGATTCCCTTGAGGTACTTGAACATTTCTATCATGTCCCCCCTCTCCCTCCTTTCCTCGAGGCTATACATATTAAGCTCCTTTCATCCCTCTTCATATATCTTCCGGTGCAGACCCTGCACCATTTTAGTTGCCCTCCTCTGGACAGCTTCCATCCTGTCTATGTCTTTGTGGAGATTGGGTCTCCAGAACTGCACACAGTACTCCAGATGGGGTCTCACCAGCTGTCTGTACAGAGGGATAATAACTTCCTGTTTTCTACTGGTGATGCCTCTCCCTATGCATCCCAGTATCCCCCAACCCTCCTTGCTGCCTCTCGCTTTCATTTCGAGATCGGTCCCGAAATGCGCAGATACCACCATGTCTCTATGGGAAACAAAACATCAACTTTGGAGTACGTAACTTGGCATCCGTGCAATATTTTGTCACCAAAGCATCCAAAAGACACATCTGAGAGATGTTGGCTGCCTTCCCTTCAAGTTTCAGCTCAAAAGACCAAACCGTTCTTTTGCAGCAGGGTGGCAAAGAACTCCTGTCATTTTGGCCATAGTCTGGAAAAGTAGTGTCACAATTTGCAAAAGCCTTCACAAAATTTTGCAAAAGTGTCACAGGTGTAACAGTACTTTGTGACACTACTTTTTCCAGAAATTTGAACATATTTCTGGGGTGTTTCATCCCAAAATAAAGACATGGCTAGCATCCTGAGGGTCCGACTAGGTGAACACAAAACAAATTGTGTTCCTAGAGGGTCCCAATTTTAACTGCCAAGCATTTTTCTGATCAGCAACCGAAAACAAAATGGTGGATTTGTGACACTACTAGGGCCATTTGCAACACTAAAAAGTGCATTTGCGAAAGTGTTGAACTTTTTCTTAACTTTCCCCATCGACTTATAATGGGAACTTGTTTTTTGAATAACCTTTGAATCGTTCAATATGTTTTCATGAAATCTTCAAAAGGCACACCAGGGATCCTGGCCGCATGTTCCCTGACATTTTTGAACTGGTCACGCAAACCGCGCAACCTGTAGGCATGAACAAAGAATGCGCAAGAAAGCGTAATTGCGCACATGGATGTTGCTTAATAACTCCATAGCCGTATATCCAACCAGTACAAACGTTGGCACATCCCAAGATCTCCCATGCCCAACCACACATGCCAAATTTCAGGCAAATCTGTTGAACAGTGTGCAAAGTTATTGAGGCTAAAAGTTTCACCCTTTAACCTTTTAAAGTGCTACTCTCGTCTCTAACTATAGTAGTTTCTATCATAGTTACCATAATATATATATATATATATATATATATATCGGTGGTTGGGGTGCCACTAGACACCAGGGAGAGATATGAAAGGTGGTGGGGTTGCCACTATACAGACAGGGGACAGTTATCAGCAATTGGGGGATGCCACTAGACACCAGGGAAACAGCTGCTCACAGATGAAGCTGCAGCACACATTTCAGCTGTAGCTGCAGAAGTCAAGAAAATCCTGCTGTTCTCATACAGAGAATGTGGCAGAAATGGTCCTCTCGCTAGCCTCAGCACCCAGGATTTTGGGTGCAAGAAAAGGTGTTTCTGGCCACAATTTAAAAAACACAAACATCATAATGTACCTAAATGTGTCCCATTTAGCTAGGTTCTGACATTTGTTTTTAAAAATCCACTCAATTTTATGTGTTTTCTTTCTTTCTTTCTTTCTTTCTTTCTTTCTTTCTTTCTTTCTTTCTTTTCTAATTAAAAAACAAAATGGCGAACATAGGGTCGTTCTGCAAAATTACATTAGGCTCCTTGTGACATAATGTGACCCTGTCTGCGAAAATACAACAGCTCCTGTAAAAACAAAAGCATTTTCATGCAGAACATCTAACTTTTCCCATAGGAAATAATGGGACATTTTGAAATTTAATAACTTTGGAAAGGATTAATATTTTTTCACCAAACTTTCATAAGGCACATCTGTGAGACAAAGGCATTCAACCCTGAACATTTCAGACCACAACCTAAGACAGTTTCTGAGATACAGGTGGACAAAGAAACTGCAAAAAACGAAGTACATTTAGGGATTTTTGATGCTCTGTATCTCAGAAACCACACAACAGATTCACACACAGTTTGAAATATTAGGAGGCCTAACCACAGAGATCATGCATGCCACATTAAATGCAAATCCATCAAACAGTTCCAAAGTTATTAAAGTTCAAAGATTTGACTTTAACACAGAATTGTGCGCTCAACCCTAACTATACTGGCGCTACCACACCAGTATAATATATAGGGGATAGATGATGGGTAGGAGTGGGATATGGAAAGTATTCTCACTCTTGCAGAGTGATAATGCACAGCTTACTTTGCATGACTGAGAATATTTTCCATGCCCACAATCTGTACATCATGTGTGCGATTTATACCATGGGGGTCAGAGCTTTATGAATATTTTTTCTGTTTCTGTGTGTTTTCTGCTCATTCTGTGTGTGGTGTGAATGTATAAAAATGTGTGTGTGTGTTCTGAATGGACTGGGAGTCACATACACAGTGGAACTCAAGTGAGTGTGTCTTGCAAAGCTATTTGAGTAAGTTGCAGCTTCAATGAGAAAGAGAAACTATTGCAGGTAGCACTGAGAAAGAGACACTGCTGTGTGAAGGAGTTTCATTTGGAAGTCAGGTTGTTTTGAAGCTGAGATCAGTACAGTAATGAGTTAAGAGTGTTAGAAACACGATGGGACACAAGTGAGAGTGTTTTGCAAAGCTAATTGAGTAAGTTGCGGCTTCAGTGAGAAAGAGAGACTTTTCTGATGCTGTTTCATTTAGAATGCAGGCTGCAGTGAAGATATCCTCACTCTGGTGACATCAGCAGATAGTGAATAAATGGCATTTATCCTTACTCTGCTGATGTCATCAGGATTTATCATTTTTTTTGTTAGTTCTTTAACCAGGACTAGCACACTAAGCTGAAAGCTTTCTTACAGGTGCGACCTGGGAGCACAGGGAAGTTAAATGACTTGCTCAGGGTTACACAGTCTGCAAGTGGAAGCTGTGGGATTCAAAGCCAGGTCTGGTCTGCTGGATGTCACCAGATTTGCAGTTCAGAGCCTTAAGCCACTGTGCTATACTACCTCCCTGCCATCATTACTACCATGGAAGTAACACAGGATATTCTACTGAGAAAGCTCTCACCCGGTATGTGTATGTATGTATATATATATATATATATATATATATATATATATATATTAAAAGGATATACAATGGTGAGCTGTCAGATAAATGATTTATCTACAAGTGCTGTTTGACCTCGGTAACTTCACGAGTGGCGTAAGCCACGAGTGAGGTGTCAGTCAAACAGTCTAGTAAGAGATAAATCATTTATCTGACAGCTCAAATTGTATATTCTATTTATGCAATAGGGATTCTTCTTATCAGTGCGGGAACATTTGGTTTTAACTGTTTATCTTCTTTTTTAAATGATAATTTCTGGGACTTTTGGTTAACTTTCCTGGTGTATGTCCGCCTAGCGGGGTGGTTCCTATTAAATGAAACACCACTCATTTTGTGAGAACTTGCTGAACAAATGTCATGGTGACAGTATCATGCTACTTTTTGTTTTAAAGTTATTCTGATTTGTTTGATGAAAAAGTGAAACAAAATTTAATTTTATGCTGTTTTTGCTAATTATAAAAAAAAACTAAAAAGTATTTATTAATGAAACACCACTCATTTTGTAGATATTTTCATGCTGAACATTTTTTGTGCTCATAGTACCATGCTTTCATTTTTAGTTTTAAAGTGATTCACATTTGTTTGTCGAAAAAGTGAAAAGAAAATTGAATTTTATGCTGTTTTTTGCTAATTATGAAAAAACTAAAAGGTATCTCTGAATGAAACACCACTCATTTTGTAGATATTTTTATGCTGAACATTTTTCGTGCTCACAGTACCATGTTATCATTTTTCATTTTAAAGTTATTTATATTTGTTTCTGAAAAGTGAAAAGAAAATAGGATTTTTGCTGTTTTTGCTAATTATAAAACAAGACGGTATCTATAAATGAAACACCACCTCATTTTGTAGATATTTTTATCCAGAACATTTTCGTGCTCACAGTACTATGCTATCATTTTTCGTTTTAAAGTTATTCACATTTGTTTGTCAAAAAAGTGAACAAAAAAGCTTTGATTGACAGTTTGCATTTATCCCACATATGTGGAATAAATCTAGGGTGGTTAGATTTATTCCACATATGTAGAAATAAATGGATTTATTCAATGGCTTTTGGTCTCACACCTATTGCATAAATATGGGATATACAATGATGAGCTGTCAGATAAATGATTTATCTACACAAGTGCTGTTTGACCTCGGGAACTTTCACGAGTGGCTTAGTTATGAGGTGTCCTAGGTCAAATAGTACAAGTGTAGATAAATCATTTATCTGACAATCTCATCGTATTTCATTTATGCAATAGGGATGTTCTTATCAGTGTGGGAACATTTGGTTTTGACTGTTTATGTTCTTTTTTTAAATGGTAATTTCTGGGACTTTCTGGGACTTTTGGTTAACTTTCCTGGTGTACGTCCGCCTAGCGGGGTGGTTGCTATTAAATGAAACACCACTCATTTTGTAGAGAACTTCTTGCTGAACAAATGTCATGGTGACAGTATCATGCTACCTTTTTTGTTTTAAAGTTATTCGCATTTGTTTGATGAAAAAGTGAAACAAAAATTTAATTTTATGCTGTTTTTTGCTAATTATAAAAAAAAACTAAAAGGTGTTTATTAATGAAATGCCACTCATTTTGTAGATATTTTCATGCTGAACATTTTTTGTGCTCATAGTACCATGCTATCATTTTTAGTTTTAAAGTGATTCACATTTGTTTGTCGAAAAAGTGAAAAGAAAATTGAATTTTATGCTGTTTTTTGCTAATTTTGAAAAAACTAAAAGGTATCTCTGAATGAAACACCACTCATTTTGTAGATATTTTTATGCTGAACATTTTTCGTGCTCACAGTACCATGTTATCATTTTTCATTTTAAAGTTATTTATATTTGTTTGTCTGAAAAGTGAAAAGAAAATAGGATTTTTTGCTGTTTTTTGCTAATTATAAAAAAAACTAAAAGGTATCTATAAATGAAACACCACTCATTTTGTAGATATTTTTGTCCAGAACATTTTTTGTGCTCCAAGTACTATGCTATCATTTTTCGTTTTAAAGTTATTCACATTTGTTTGTCAAAAAAGTGAACAAAAAAGCTTTGATTGACAGTTTGCATTTATCCCACATATGTGGGATAAATCTAGGGTGGTTAGATTTATTCCACATATGTGGAAATAAATGGATTTATTCAATGGCTTTTGGTCTCACACCTATTGCATAAATATATATATATATATCTATATATATATATATAGATATATATAGATATATATATTTATATATATTCACGGCAAAAAAACTCTGTCAATGCATCAGTTAGGGTTCATAGCACAGTGACAAATGCATGGAAATATGGTGTTGCGTTACCACCCCTTCCACCCCCAACCCACCCACTATCCACACATCAACAGGCATCAGGATGTGCGTTGGGGTCATCGGCCTAACTCACACCCCATTCAATGTGTAAAGAAGCTGAGGTGGTGCAGTATAGGAGACTGGGGTGAGAGTTAGGCACGATGATCCTAACGCACACCCCGTTGCCTATTGGTGTTTGGATGGTGTTGGGGTAGTAGGGGTGGTAACCCTAACACGACATTTCCATGCTTTTTTCACTATGCTATGAACCATAACTGATGCATTAATGGAGTTGTTTGCCATGAATTTCTCTTCTTTTTGAGAAAGTGAATTGTAACTGGTAAGTGGTATGTGTTAGTGGGAGCGCAGGCCCTCCAGGCTCTGCGCTCCCTTCACATTGCCCATTTTTTGTGTAATGGTATGTGTATGTCAGAGGATGAGCCCTCTGGGCCCTGCTCTCCCACTTACACATAACTGTGGAGCCATGCAGCAGCCTTACAGGGCAAGGAACCGTTGAAACATTAATGTGACAATATCTCGGCAACCTTAGCGGCTGGGAAAAAAATGCAGTGTTGTTATAATCAAGACAGTGAGACCTCCACATGACATAATTGACTAAATCCATATGTTGCATCGTTTCTGAGATACAGGCACTGAAATGTGCTGAAAAGGCACCCTTGGAACCTTTGTGACACTAATTTTCCAGTATCGCCATAACCATAGCAAGTAGAAAACAAATTCCACTGCTGGTGTAATCTATGATTTCCAAACTTATTTCAGCAGGTAGCGGAAAATCAGTATCTCGCTTTGTTTTCTAGATACGGGGCAGAAAGGCATCACAGGCACCGCAGTGTTATCCTATGGGAAATTTCTCAACTTTGGAATGCTGTAACTTTATGCCAGTTGAATGTTTTGGTGCCAAACTGCAAAAGACACATCTGTTGTATGAGGGCTTGCCATCCTGCAAATTTCAGCCCAAAAGTCCCAACCATTTTGTTGCAGGGTATGGCAAAGATTTGCAATTTTTGGGCAAAGTACTTTCACAAATTGAGAAAGTTTTGCAAAAAACAGTATGAAACTTTCACATTTGTGAAAGTGTCACAGCAGTATTTCCCATGATTTGCAAAAATACTGGGGCTCCGAGTTTTAAAATGGCATTTATGGGTGGTTTTACCCTAAAATAAAGATAGGGCTGGCATCCTCAGGACCCAACTAGGTAAACCCAACAGTCAGTGTTTACCTAGGAGGTCCCAAATTTAAACACCAGGCATTTCTCTCTCTTATTAACTGAAAACAAGATGGTGGGAGCATGACAGTAAAAGGTCCATTTGCTAAAGGAAAATTGCACTTGCGACACTTTTGTGAAACACATATACAGTATTTTCTCCCCCATTGACTATAATGGGAAATTTGCTTTTTGAATAACTTCTGAACGGTTTAATATTTTGGCACCAAATCTTCAAAAGGCACATTGGTGACCCAGACTGCATCTTCCCTGAAGATTTCAGACCAAATGGACAAATCATGCTGGCTGTGGGTGCGAGCAAAGAAATGCACAAAAAGTAAATTTTTTTGTGCTTTTTGGTGTTCTGCAGCTCCGAAAGCGTACATCCAACCATAACACAACTTGCTAGATCTGGAAATCTATGGTACCATACTGTTCATGCAAAATTTCAGGCAAATCCATCATACAGTGCCAAAGTTATTAAGGTGCAAAATTTGAGGTTTAACATTAAAGTGCTTACTCAACCCTAACTATAGTGCCACTACCAGGGCACTATAATTTCTATATATATATATATATATATATATATTCATTGCAAAAAAACTCCATTAATGCACCAGTTAGGATTCCTATTACAACAGCAAAAGTATGGAAATTCGACATTATAGTTCCCAACCATACCACCCCATCTCCCACCCTTCACACACCAAAAGGCATTGGGGTGTGCCTTGGAGTCATTGGGACTAACTCTAAGCATTAGGGCTGATCACTCCAAGGCACCCTCTTGACGCCTGTCAGTGTCTGAAGGGTGAGGGTGGGGTGTTAGGGTTGGAAACTCTAATGCCACATTTCCTTGCTTTTGTCACTTTAGTAACAACCCTAACTGATGCATTAACAAAGTTTTTTGTGATATATATATATATATATATATATATATATATATATATATTGGACTAATACTACTGTTTTAATGGTTTTAAACATTTTATTTTAATGGTTGCTTGATCTTTAGGATTAGAAGAATGATTCAGCTCCTTTGTAGGAAATACTATTATTGCTCATTTGGAGAAGAAACCTTTCTGAATTTTTGAATGGTCTTGGCACAGCCCTACCAGTGATTAACATAACATCTTGGAACCATATCCCACTGGAGAGACCCAGTAAGATGTTAAGCACAGTCTGAAGGAACAAAGATCGGGGTAATGCCAAAATGATAGTCATGAATGCAAGAAGTAATATACAGCTGGAGGTATATTATACTGCGAGGCTTGATGAGCAGCTGAGTGCTTGTGCACCCAGGAGGAGGGTGCTAAATCATGATACACAGCCCTGGTGTGAACTATTATGCTTACAAATGGGTACATATGCACCAAGAACTCAGAAGAAAATACATTACTGATCTGTATGGTTGCAATATGTTGTAATAAATAGAAGGTAATGTGATTATGATTCTGACTGCAAGACTCAGCACAGGACTTCTCTTTTTCATTTTATATATCAATACAGCCCATACTTTGAACTGATAGTTCTGTACTTGCATTGTACTTCTATCAGGGGAAATTCAGCCTCAGTTTTTAATTGTGTAACCTCAAGTGGGATACTCTTGGCTAATGAATTCAGCAGTAGTATAAGTCAGCAGATTCCTCATTCTGTACTGCTTCACTTGCCACATCTAAATGGAATAATCAGAGCTGGACTTACTTTTCCAGCCACTTTGTGAAAAAAATGGATTCTTTCTGCTGCTCTTGACCACAGCTCCTGGAATAGCACTACATGAAACAGTGGTGGTTGGGACTAAATAAGTAGGCCTGCCAGCTGCAGAACAAATGAGTTTTGTAAAGTTCCCACTGCTGCCCCCCAAAAAACTGTCTGAACCTTCAAGCAAGCTACTACAGCAATATGTTATGGGTGTACATGACCTTCCCCTTGCCTCCTATACATGACTAGAATAATTTTCACTGTGCTCAGTCTCTAGGATTTTATTAGGTGATCTGCCATCATTATTAAAGAGTAGATGCTGTGGGTATGGAGGGTTCCCCTTGG
Organism: Neoceratodus forsteri; assembly: GCA_016271365.2. Classification (NCBI taxonomy): domain Eukaryota; kingdom Metazoa; phylum Chordata; order Ceratodontiformes; family Ceratodontidae; genus Neoceratodus; species Neoceratodus forsteri. The sequence continues at coordinate 469,675,976 of CM028129.1, forward strand.
GCATCACTTCCATCAGCTCTGTAATGTCATGGTCACTGCTACTATGACTGCTAGCATCCTTCAGTGTTCTAGCTTTTATGATGAGTCACTTATGAAGGAGTTGGTTATAAAATCAATAGCTTTAAAAGGCATGGTCAGAGTGTCATAAAATGTTTTGGCCTTGTAAATAGTGTAACAGAGATGAACTGGTCAGAACTTGTTGCAATTTTGTGTTCTGTGCTTCTTGAACTCTGAGTCTGAGTGTGTGTGTGTGTGTGTGTGTGTGTGTGTGTGTGTGTGTGTGTGTGTGTGTGCATGTGTGTGTGTGATGGGGTGACTCATTTTTACAAAACTGAAATTTAATAGTGGCAAAAAGGCACTTCAGTATCCTTTTAATTTTAACATCTTTAGTTTCACACACAGTATGCACTATTGCAGTGGTTCTCAAATGGTGAGTCCAGCCTCCCAAGGGAGGCCCCAAAGTGTTCCAAGGGAGGCACAGTCAAGTCTGAGAATGTACAGTATTTAAATTTTAAGTTTCCGATGTTTTGTGTGAAGGGAAGAAGCAAACTAAATATGGATAATGGCAGGTGGATGTTTTACTCATGCACAAAGTTGGGACCAGGAAAGGCCCATTGAGCCAAAGCTTGTTTCTAGGTGTGCATTTATACGTAAATTAGTGACTAGAAGGTATACTGAGGCAAAACTAGTTTGTACAGTGTGTGCTTATATGCAAATTAGTGACTGGGAAAGGCACACTGAGTCAGGGCTTGTTTTCAGGTGTGACTTGGGGTAAGGGTACAAGAAGTGGCTTGACAACAGAGTAAGAGGGGGAGAGATGAAGTGGCTAGGTAGCTGTTACAGATAGAGAGAAAACACAGTAACAAGGGCCCAAGAGCCAGAAAAATGGAGTGACAAGGATAAACTGGGGTGTGGGGTTGGGGGAGGAGAACAGTAAGTTGAATAAAATGAGAATATTCTCAGCTTTATTAGTCTCACTTTATTCCAGTTGTACTATGCAAAGTATGATATTTTTATGTTGATTGCGTGCAGCACAAGAAGCATATTGGCACAGCTTGCTGAGAAGCAGGCTGTGGAGGTACGGCACTGTTGTGGCCAATGCCCCCACAGCCTGCAAAGGCTTGTCCCGCTTCCCCCAATGACATTGCAGGCTGCTGGTGACACAAGTTTGTTACATTAACAACAGCGACAAATCAACTGCTGCAATCAAGAGCCACCTTGTCATTGCAGCATAAACCATCCGCTGTAATGAGGGCGACCTGTCATTGCAGAGTGGATCTAGCAAGCCTGATATTTTTGTGAACAGGGCGGCAGTTGCCCCTGTTCACAAACAATATAACCCCCCACAATGTTTATCTGTCGATGGGGAGCCCACTCCCATTGGCATAATGCCCCCGTTTCAGTGTCTGCCAATAGGGTACCCAATCCCGCCAGCAAAAGGAATTATCCCCCTTGTAATCTGCCGATGAGGTGCCCAATCCCTGTCGGCAGAAAGGATCTCCCCTTTGGGTTTTTCTGATGGGGTGCCCAATCCCCCATCAGCTACAGCGCCCCCCCAAAAGCAAGACTCCAGTGGCATGCTGAGAGCCCACCCCAGCATGCCAAATGCCCATGTGAAGGTAAAAACCATCCCGCATTGTCTTTTTTACCTGTAAAGAAAAAATGGTCCCTCGCGGTCTCCCAGACCCCCCTCCTGCAACCTGCGCCTACCCACTGTGCACCCTGCCTCCCCATAGCCCCCTCTCACCCCATACTTACCTCCGGAGTCTGGTGCAATGATCTTCAGTGGACTGGGAACACGTCTGCACTCTTCAAAGCCGACCGCGAACTGAGGAAATGCCGGTAAGCTGTATAATGGAGTAAATAGGAGTTTTTCAACTTTGCTGCATATCTCAGGCATTTTCTGGAATTTATTCACCAAATTTTCAACATGGGGTTTTTGGGACACCTCCTCATGAATGCTTCAACTGTCATGGCTTTAATCGGCCCCGAAAGGTGATTTCATGGTCACTGTGTGGAATCACCTTTTGGGGCTGATTAATGAAATGACAGTGCCAGTGTTCATGAGGTGGGCTCTCAAAAAGCCTATGTTGCAAATTTGGTGGTAAAAATAAAAAAAATGACTGTTTTACGAGTGTGCGCTGCACAGTTGCTACCTACGCTCATAACTTCATAAATTTGCAATATTTTGATGCCAGATTTTCAACACTGACATTTTGTTACACCTCCTGGTGAACAGTAGAGCTGTCATTGTTCACATCCTGGTGGAAATGTGTTTTCACACTTCCGGCACAGAATAGCGCAGTTGCTGTCGGAAATCAGTGTTTGGGACAGATTAAGAAAATGACAGTGACACTGTTCATGAGTAGAGGTCCTGAAATGGCTATGCTGAAAATTTGGTAATAATGCTCCATAAAATGACTGTGTTACGAGCATCGTTGCACAGTTTGCACTGCGCGTTCGTAACTGCGAATGTATAATATTTTCACTCCATATTTTCAACATTGCCATTTTCCCACACCTACTTATGAACAGTGCAGCTGTCATTTTTCCAATCCTGGCTGAAATGTGTTTTCTCAGTTCCGGTGCAGAATAGAGCGGTCACTGTGGGAAATCACTGTCCGAGACAGAGTAATAAAATGACAGTGATACTGTTCATGAGCAGAGGTCGTAAAATGTCTATGTTGAAAATTTGGTGATGACAGCCCATCAAATGACTGTGTTACAAGTGTGCATTGCACTTTCCACACACCCTTGTAACTTTGCAGATTCATAATATTGTCATGCCACATTTTCAAAAATGGCAGTTTTTCACACTTCCTTATGAGCAGTACAGCTGTCATTTTTCACATCCTGAGTGAAATGTGGTTTCACAGTTGCAGCACAGAATAACGTGGTCACTGTGGGAAATCAGTATTCAGGACAGATTAAGAAAATGACAGTTGCACTGTTCATGAGCAGAGGTCCTAAAATCACTATGTTGGAAATTTGGTGTCAGAACTCTATAATGTGACTGTGTTACAAGCGTGTGTTCAACTGTTTCCATGTACCCTTGTAACTTCACAAATTTGTAATATTTTCACTCCACATTTTCAACAGAGGCATTCTTTCAAACCTCCTTATGAACAGTACAGCTGTCATTTTTCGCATCCTGGCTAAAATATGTTTTTGCACTCCTGACGGAAAATAGCACGGTCACTGTGGGACATCAGTGTTTGGGATAGATTAAGATGTAACAGGTGGGGGGGAGTGACCGAGCTCAACTGAGCTCTGTTGGGACTGCTCCAGATTTGTTTGTGGGCAGAAAAAGTCCCCAACACAAGAGGCCAGTACAAAAGGGCAGCCTGCAGCACTGGGAGAAACAGAACGAGAGAGTGAGTGAGGGAGGGGGAATGAGCAAACTCACCTGAGCACTGTCAGGACTGCTGCAGATTTCTTTTTGGGCAGAAAAAGGCGTCAATGCAGGCAGGGGCCTAGTAGAAAAGGCCAGCCTGCAGTGGTGGAGGAAACAGTACGAGTGAGTGAGACAGGGGGACTGAGTGAGCTCAACAGAGCTCTATCAGGACTGCTGCGGATTTCTTTGTTGGCAGAAAAAGGCACCAATGCGAGCAGGAGCCCGTGCAAAGGGCAGCTTGCGGTGCCATGACAAACAGAATGAGCACGTGACAGGAGACTGAGCGACCTCAATGGAGCTTTGTCGGTACAGCTGCAGATTTATTTGTGGACAGGCAAAGGTGCCAATGCAGCCAGCAGCCTCGTACACAAGCGCAGCCTGCAGTGCCAAGAGAAACAGAACAAGTGAGTGGCAGAGTGGTAGTGAGCGAGCTCAACGGAGCTCTACTGTGATTGGTGCGGATTTCTTTGTGGGCAGAAAATGCGGCAATGCAGGCAGGAGCCCGGTACAAAAGGCCAGCTTGCAGCGCGGGCAGAAACAGAATGAGTGAGTGAGACAGGGGGAGTGAGCGAGCTCAATGGAGCTGTGTCAGGACTGCTTCAGATTTCTTTCTGGCCAGAACAAGCCACCAATGCAGGCAGGAGCCCTGTATAAAAGGGCAGCCTGCAGCGGCAGGAGACACAGAATGAGCGAGTGAGGGAAGGGGACTGAGTGAGCTCAACGGAGCTCTGTTGGGACTGTTTCAGATTTGTTTGTGGGCAGAAAAAGACAGCAATGCATGCAGGAGCCCAGTACAAAATGGCAGCCTGCAGTGGAGATGAAAACCAGAATGCACAACTGAGAGAGGGGGAGTTGTATTTTAACTGCTGTAAATGGCGGCAACGCAGGCAGGAGCCCAGTAGAAAAGGGCAGCCTACAACGCCACCAGAAATGGAATGAGTGAGTCAGAGAAGGGGACTGAGCAAGCTCAATGGAGCATTGTCGGGACTGCTGCAGATTTCTTTGTGGGCAGAAAAAGTCACCAACAGAGCCAGGAGCCCAGTAAAATAGGGCAGTCTGCAGCGCCAAGAGAAACAGAATGAGTGAGTGAGAGAGGGGGAATGAGTGCCCTCAATGGAGCTCTGTCAGGATAGCTGTGGATTTCTTTGTGGGCAGAAAAAGGTGCCAACACAGGCAGGACCCCAGTACAAACGGGTAGCCTGCAGCACCGACAGAAACGGAATGAGTGAGTCAGAGAGGGGGACTCAGCAAGCTCAACAGACCTGTGTTGGGACTGCTGCAGATTTCTTTGTGGGCAGAAAAAGCCACCAACAGAGGCAGAAGCCCAGTACAAAAGGGCAGCCTGCAGCACCAGGAGAAACAGAATGAGTGAGTGAGAGAGGGGGAGCAAGCCACCTCAACGCAGCTCTGTCGGGACAGCTGCAGATTTCTTAATGGGCAGAACAAGCTGCCAATGCAGGCAGGAGTCCAAAACAGAACCGGGAGAAACAGACTGAGCAAGTGACAGAGGGGCAGTGAGTGAGCTCAACACACCAGCACAATCAACATTCGGCATTGACAAATGCTCGTTTTCTATGGGGCGGACCAACATTTTTTCCTAATTTGAGGGAGGCTCAAAAGCTTTTCTATGGCTTGGGGAAGGCTCATTTTCACAAAGTGGGGGACCTAATGCACTATTGTAACCAATAATTAACTCTTTAGGCCAGCTGAATGGCCTGCTGCAAGAACCTGGCCCTCTGGATACCTGTAAATTCCCAAATGGGCCCATCCTCTTGGTTAGACTCTTTTGCATCTTGAAAAGTCTTCAGATCTTTCCATGTAAAATCTATTTTGTTATTAAATGGGGTTTTCTGCTCACTGTACAAATTTATAAGATGCAAACACAGAGCCAGTGTACAACATTTATTTGGTATGCTGATATTACTATATCACCTTTGGCCCCCCTTCCATTCATTTTCCAGTGGGTTACAATAGCAACTCTCAAGATAGGCCATTTGCACCATGTTCTGCTTCTTATGGCATGGCAGACAGAGTTTGTAGTGTCCTTTAGTCCTATGCTACAGTCATCTTGGGGACAAACCTATCACAAGGATAAAATGCTTAGCTGCTGATGATGAAGGATGTGGGCCACCTCACTGACCAAGAAGTAGCATTACAATCAGCCGTGAAGGTAGCCACTCATCTGCCATCCCAGTTGAGGAAGGCTGCAGCATTTGAAGCACTAACTCATCAGGGTTGGGGACAGGGCAGGAAATGAGAAGGAGGAGAAAACCAAAATAAAACAAGAGTTGCCTTGAGCAAACAATGTCTGCATTCATGTAACACTGCAGATGTATCTTGGGGCTAGAAATCTGGTTTCTCCACCAGCTCTCAACATGGTGCTGTCCACTGTTTTTAATGATTGGATGTAAAACTCCATTTATGGAGCTGTTTCTCTCATTGTATGGATCCTTGGTAAGGCCCCCACCATGTATACTGTATACAGTACTCGTGCTTGTATGTGAGGCGGGATGTGAGGAGACTAGAGAGCTACAGTATAAGGGGAGATTGGGCAGTCTGTGTTTGTACTCCTTTATGAGATGTATACTAAAAGGAGATATAATCTTGACATATAGAGCAGCAAGGAACCCTGTACTACTTAATTGCCTCAAATTAGACTGGAGAAATTCTAGGGTAGGTAAGCAAAGTCACAATTTTCAGCTAGCATGAGAACACTATGCGGCCAAGAGAGAGAAAGGGTTTAGCTCATACAAAGAGTATTGCCAGAATGGAATAAACTACATGTGGAAGTAGTAGAAAGCAATGACTTAAACATATTTAAGATCAGGTTAGACCAGTGCATAAGTGTATGAGGCATATCTGGATACGATCTTTGCAAATCCAGAAGGGTGAATCATCTGCCTTTGCTTGTAACATTTCAATGTTTCTATGCTCATAGTAAATGCAAAGTGGTAAAGTAATTTAAATATTATGAACTACCTTGCAAAAACACTAAAGTAAGGATTATCCTCTAAGGTCAAAATCAGTAAAGTCAAGAACTATAAAATTGGACACATTGCCCCAATTTAAAGCTTGTATGAGCTTAAAGCATGCATATGTATAAGTTAATTTCCTTATGGTACCAGTGATATCACTACACATTTTGAAAATACATGTTTTTCAAATTATATATAGCAAGAGGAAACACAGACATCAACAAAGTATTAAAAACTAAAGCATGAATTGTACTTAGAGGTATCCAGCTCCCTCAAGCAGATTCTGAAACCCACTGGAAAGAAGATGTGGCATCTCAGCAAGGATACCATGTGCAATTAAATAGCTTGTAAAACACGTTGGGATACAGTGTATAAAAAGCACTACATAAATGTAAATGCTGTGCTATTCTACAGTAAATGCATCACAAGTATTTAATTAAAGCATCACTGGTTCTGAGTGATGCCAAAGCTAAAATGGCTAGAAATGAACTACAGTACATGCAAAACAAGAGTTGGCTACAATAAATAATAGTTACTTTAGGATTTCCTTGAAAATTTAGAATATTTAGTTTTAATTATTTATTTAGTTATATATGTGTTTGTTTATTTTTGTTGACCTAGTCTAGTAATTTAGTAAATAGATAAAACGATAGTGAAGTATGTAAGGGTGCTGTGGCAATAAACAAAAGTTTGTTTTCAGTTAATATCATATCATATGAAAAAAAGCCAAACTATATTAATACATTTCATACTCAGAAGCACTGTATAAAAATAGTAATAATAATATCACTTAACTATTCAGTACGTACTTTAAGGTAAAATGAGCAATAGTTGTCCTATAGAAATGTAGTGCACATCATGAGAAAAGGGAGCTCTGTCTTGCCAAGCAGTAATAACAATGATTCTTTATTAAAACAAATGCATGTTAATAAAGAATAAATATAACAAATTGCTTTGCATTTTAGCTTGTTAATTAAAAAAAAGAAATTTCAAAAGTGATAGACATACTGTACATACAGACAGATAATTAATACTGAGAGGCAATTTGACCTAATGGTCAGAGTGAGGATCGAGACATTTTAAATGTAATGCTTACCCCAGTCAAGTAGCTAACTAAATCTACTGTACAGTACTTGTCCCACTGCAAAATAGGGTATTTCATTTAAGACACGTGTTAGGCTGGCCTGCCAGTGCTGTGGTTGAGCTACCACGTGTGATGCCAACAACCTGGTTATGGGAACAAGTCTAGATCATTGAGTGCTGGCTGGAGGGAGAAGGACTGAAAGTCTATGGAGTTGCTCTCCTCCTCAAGAGAGAGAGATGTCTGCTCACCTCGCAGTGCTGCTACAACCAGTAGATGTACGAGTGGCAGAGCAGCTGTTAGGGCACTGGAAGAGAGGGACACTGTGAGGCATACAAGTGGAGTGAACATTATCACACTCCTGGTGGGACCTTGGTCACCACACTGGTGTCCTTATGGGGAAAAGGGAATAGGGGCAACTGAGGGGTAAATTCTTTCCCCTCGAAGCTCCGTGATGACCAGTATTTCCAGCCTAAAAGTGGTACACCTGCCACACCAGATGGTGGAGCAAAAACAGAAGTTTAAAAAACTATATATGAAGTAATCTTAACCATCTGCTCGTACAGTGCATGGTACATCAATACTGCAGCTACAGTACATATAAAAAACCAAAACAATTACATGCCTGCAATACTATTTACCTCTTTATTTCTAAATATTGTTTCACTCTTCTCTTGATAAGGTTCCACATTCTAAATAATGTTCAGCTGTGACTTTTCATCTTTCTTGGCTTTCATATTTTCTTCAATCTCCTCAGTTCCTGTTTTTGTTTTTCATCTCCACTCCACTCCATGTTCTCAGTTGTAGGACCGAAGTGAGCATTGGCTTGTTTGATCAGAACCAGTCCAATGGAGGTCATAGTGATTATAAGTGTGTTCTAGCACTACTATCCTCATAGAAGACTGTGGAAATCAGCTCAGTGCAAACACTCCTTCACTGAAGAGACAGTCCACCACAGAACACATTATGTAACAACCATCACAGTCAGATGTAGAATACCAGCAAGGCAATTTGGAAGAAGACCAATATGTAGGACATGTAAGAAATACAAGAAGATAGATAATTTTCAATTTGTTTGTCTATAGGCGCCAACCAAGCTCAATGCATTATCGGTATGCAAACACATGTGACTGCACTCACCTTCGTTTTGCATACCATTGATGCTGCTACTGTTCACATATCTCTTAAAAATTGAAAACAAATAAAAACTATTACCATTTTGCAATGTTAGTGTGATTTATGTTTATCTCTTTCTAAAATTCTTTCACTCTTTCTTTGTTCAGGTTCCACATTTGCATTCATAAACTTTACCTGTGACTTTTCATATTTCTAACTTTGTCTTCATATACACTTCAGTCTCCTTAGATCTTCCTTTCATTCTTTCCACCACTCCATCTCCTAGATTGTATAGCTTTACTGAGCATTAGTTTGTTTGATCAGAGATAGAAAAATAGAGGACCATAGGGAGCATGAGCTTGCTTGTCAAAAGTACAGCATAGTCTCATAGTGACAAAAAGGGTTGCCCCTTTGAGAGCAGCCTGGCTTGTCAGGGGTTTCCTGTAGTGAAATGGCAGGGAAGAAGGGGGAGGTGAATTAGTAGAAGGTAAGAAGGGGAGGAGGGGGACATAGGAAATCATGGATAAGGGAGGGGGTTGGGGAAGATGATTGGCTGACATGCAGGGAAGGGGAGGGACTAAGGGGGTATATAGGTGGAGGTTGTGGAGGACAGAGTGCTTCTTTTGCAGATTTCTGAATGAAAGACACTAGCACATCAACTGGCTATAGAACACTTGGTAAGGACATGTAGAGATTGGAGTTACCAGGTAATATTGGGTAGAATTTAACTGTTCAGCTTTAGAACTGGTTCTTTAGCAAGGTTTGTATGGTAGGGGATTTGCTGTATGAGAAGGTAGGTATTTTGAGGTATTTGTTAGTAAAAGTTTGGTTGGAACTAGGGCAAGAAAAGTGTTTTCAGGAGTTCATGTAAAACAGAATTCAGTTAGTTGTCATTGGGGGGGGCAGGACACTGAAAAGGGCTGGTGGCTTGGATGGCCTTGCTGGGTTTAAATGAGGTCAGTTTGGGGGGTTTGTTGGATGAAATGAAAGGATGGGAAATCAGGGCCAGCAATGGCTGGGGTAGGCAGTTTTGCAGGAGGTTATGTTTTTCAGGCTAGGAACAGCTGGCCATACAGGGAAAGAGTAAAAAGAGGAAAGAAAATGACTGTCCAAGCAGCCAGGAAAGAGAGAGTCAGAAGAACCAGGGTCCAGCTGCATGGGGGTCTAGGAGAGCAGGGCATTTTGGCTTAAAGAAAAAAAGGAAATGAAGGAGCCATTTCATTGGTTACGGTGACCCAGGCTGGAAGAGTTGGGGCTGAGATAGGAAGGGCAGCGCCATATATATATATATATATATATATATATATATATATATATATATATATATATGCAGAATAAGGATCAAGAGAACATGCAAGAACAGTCATGGGAGAGCAAGGTAGTCTGAAAATCAAGTAGCGGAGGCAACAGGCTTCAGTCCACGATTTGAACCTCGTGGGTCAGCATCTGATATCACCATTGGCAGGAGAGAGAGAGACACCAAGGAGGTGGCGGTGGCATGGCTGCAAGATCCTGGATTTGACTCCTTTCCAGGGTTTGAGTTCAGTTCTGGTTTGTCTGGGTAGAGTTCACGTTTGGTTCAGTTTGTTTGGATGTGAAAATTTGAGAGTTCAGGTTCAGTTCAGTTTGATTTGATTTAAACATAGCAAATACAGTCCAACACTCATTAAACAGCATTGGCATAATCCAGAAACACATCACCTGTATCAGAGGGAATGATGAACGAGAGTGGGTGACTCACAGGATGACCAGCAGACAGACAGTTTCAAAATCTGCATCTGGACAAAGGCAATTACGTAAGTGCAGTGGCAGACCATTTGGCCACATAGCCTGATCCCCCTCTGCTGGCTGTCTGCACCGTGGTACTGAGTTCCAGAACAAGGTGCTATCATGTATATGTGTATGTATTTTGCTTGGGATGTAACTCTTTGACCTCCCAGTGGTACTGACACTTGCAGTACTTTTTTAAACTTTCACCCACTGTGATTGCATCTGCCTCTCCTGCTATCCCGGTCGGTGAGTGAGTGAGTGAGCGAAACAGCTTACTGTATATCAGAGGGAATACTGAATGTTAAATGCCCTGAACTGCTGGCAATCACACATGCTAATACTGGAGTGAAGCCATCAAAACAATGTAGCCAGCCTGCAATTAGAGGGGAGAATGAGCAAAACAAAGGTAAAGTTCGGCATGCACGGCAAGGCAAGGAGCATCTGTGAGTCACAGATTGTGACTGCTGACTGTCTCTCCCACAGTCCCGATCGGTGAGTAAGTGGGTTCTCGTCATGATAAGATGCTGGTTTGAATTCAGTTCATGTTCTTTGTTTTAAGTTTTTTGAGGTTCAGGTTCGGTTCGAATATTGGGAAAAACAGGAACTTTGCATTCTGTTCAGGTTCAGTTTGTCATGAACCCAGGCTCTAGCAGCCGCAATGTGGGTCATTGAGACTTCTTGAAAGGTTTTCTTTTCTGGTCATATACAGAGGAGTGAAATGGGTCCTTCAACTCTGGTGTAAGCGGGATAACAAAAATATATATAAACAAGCATTTACCAATGCCGAATGTTGTCGCGCTGGCATTGGCTTTGGTAGTGCAGTGCAGAAAAACATTTTGGGCAGGATGTGAAAAATGACAGCTGTACAGTTCATAAGGAGGTGTAAAAAAATGCCAGTGTTGAAAATGTGGCATGTAAATATTGCAAATTTACGAAGTTACAAGGGTGCATGGGAAATGTGCAACACACGCTAGTAACACAGTCACTTTATGGACGTTCTGCACCAAATTTTCAACATAGGCATATTATCACCTCTGCTCATGTACAGTGTCACTGTTATTTCCTCATACTGTCCCAATAAGTAATTTCGCACAGCAACCATGCTATTCTGCACATGACGTGCGAAAACACATTTTGGGCAGGATATTTGAAATGACAGCTGTACTGTTCATCAAGAGATGTGGAAAAATGCCAATGGTGAAAATCCAGAGTGAAAATATTACAAATGCATAACGTTACAAGCGTGCGTGCAAACTGCGCAATGCATGCTTGTAACACAGTCATTTTATGGAGTATCGTCACCAAATTTTTAACATAGGCATTTTAGGACCTCTGCTCATGAACAGTGTCACTGTCATTTTTGTAATCTGCCCTGAACACTGATTTCCCACAGCGACCACGGTATTGTGCACTGGAAGTGTGGAAACACATTTCGGCCAGGATGTGAAAAATGACAGCTGTACTGTTCACAAGGAGGTGTAGAAAAATGATGATGTTGAAAATCTGGCATGAAAATATTACGAATTTGCGAAGTTAAGAGCGTGCGTAGCAAACTGCACAATGCACTCTCGTAAAACAGCCATTTTTGGATTTTTTCCATCAAATTTGCAACATAGCTTTTGAGAGCCACCATGAACACTGGCACTGTCCTGTGTTAATCGGTCCGGAAGCTGATTCCACACAGTGATCATAAATCACCTTTTGGGACTGATTAACATCATAACAGTGACAGAATTCATAAGGAGGGGTCCCAAAACCTCTTGTTGAAAATGTACTGAAAAATTCCAAAATTGCCCAAGATATGCATCAATGTTGAAAAACCTATTTATTCCATTATACAGCTTACCGCATTTCCTCAGTTCACGGTCAGCTTTGAAGAAAGCAGACGGTTCTCGTCCATCAAGATCGCCGCCACTGGCCCGGAGGTAAGTATGGGGTGGGGGCAGGGGGGAGACAGGGTGCAGTGGGTGGGTGGGTGGGTGATGAGAGGGGGTTAGGGAGACTACGAGGGACAGTTTTCTGTTTACAGGTGTTAAAAAAAAAAGACATTGGGGGACCACTTTCATTTTAATAGTGCTTTGGCATGCTGGGGTGGGCTCCCAGCGTGTCAACTGAGTGTGTGTGTGTGTGTGTGTGTGTGTGTGTGGGTGGATGCTTTAGCCGATAGGGGATTGGGCACCCCCATTGGCAAACAAGGAAAGGGGGGTGCAGGAGCCGAGGGGAATTGGGCACCCCCTCAGCAAGCAAAAAAAGGGGGGGTTACATGATGCTGATGGGAATTGGGCACCCCTATCTGCACACAGTAAAAGGAGGTGTTGACAGGCAACAGCGGCACAATGTTGCCTGCATGTAGGAGGAGGCTTGTTGTGGTCACGATGCATGAGAGCTTCATTCTCATTGCAGCGGACCTTTTCTCTGATGTCATCGCATTATTAGCTAGGCAGGGTGTCAGCCCCTGCTGCTGGCTGATTGGGGAATGTGGGATGCACCTACTGGTGTGTGCCCTGTATTATTAGTTTAAAATCAGTGTCAGTGGCTCAGTAGGTAGCACACTCGCCTCTGAGGCCAGGAGATCAGAGGGCTGTGGGTTCAGTTCCCACATCTGGCACTTGGGTTACTATCCCAGTACTGACACTGTAGTGCAGCATGAGAGGGGTGCTGCACTTCTGAGGTGCCGTCTTTCCGAAGAGACATCAAACCGAGGTCCCATCTGCCTGGATTGGTGGTAATTCAGGTGGATGTTAAAGATCCCATGGCACTTATCGAAAAAGAGTAGGGGAATTTGCCCGATGTCCTGGCCAAATTTCCCTGATTCACTAAAAATACCACCAACAGCTTAATCTGGTTCAAGGTCAGTTGGCATTCATCTGTATCCCCCTCCCTCGGGTCATGCCTGAAAATAAGCAGGATTTGTCTAGTGCACTTACCCGGTCAACAAAAACTAAATAAATAAAAAAATGATGATATGTCACCTGATAATTTATTGTCCAGGGTCCTCTCTATTCATTGCATAGGTAGGCACCTATGAACATATGAATGGTCTACTCTGTATGTCTCTGATGTAGTGTATCCACTTTAACTCATTGTATGTAAAGCACTTTACTTTGTATGTTCTGATATATTGTATTCTCTTTAACTCATTGTATGTAAAGCACTTATAATTTGTTATCATGTTAAGTTTCTGTATGTCTGTACTCTTCCGGGTCATGCCTAAAAATAGTCATTTTATGGCTAGTGCACTTACCTAGTTAATAAAAGCTAAATAAAAATAAATAAATTTGCCCAACAGTAACCAGGCCTACAAATCTTCACTACCGCAAGATGTTGGCTGTGCAAGTGTACCAACATATAAAAGGCAGAACAAAGACAGGGAGGAAGAGGCAGTTGGGGGGAGGAGGCAGGAATCATTAAGCAGCCATTTTGTAGGTAGCCACATGGCTGGAAGCAGACTGCAAGATGGCCACTGTGGGTGGGGGTTGGGTACAAGAAGGAATTTGGTGGAAGAAAACAAAGGACTTACAAATAAAAATAAGAAACAAAATAATAAAAGAAGGCTACAGAGAAACAAAGTCAGAAGCAGATCGAAAAAGGAATAAAAAGAGAAAGATTTATATCTATTGGGGGTCATTAACAGTGTACTGTTTAATACAGGTACAGTATGGACTAAATTACGGAAGTGTGGAGACTGTGTTCTAAAAAGTTTGTGACATAGGTAAAACAGAAATGAGTACTGAGGTGAGAAAAAGGGAAAGGAACAGAAAACAGAATGCAAATAGATGAGAAAAGAAGAGTTATAAATCAGCAACAGTGATAATTCTACAACATCATAGAAATGCACAAACTAAAAATATTGTGTGATGGACACTGCACTGGTAGACCTCTGGATTCTTCACTCGGAGTGGTGAAGGGAACTGTCTCACTACCAGCAGCGCCAGCGACACCCTCAGCAGGTGGGATGGCGAGGGGCCGCTTGAGGTCCGAATGGGGTTGGGCTGGTGGAATCACCCGACAAGGAGAGGCAGGAGTCGTACACAGAGACTGAATGAAGCAAAGACGTTTATTAGACAGGAGGGAACGGAGGACATGGTCATACAGAAACATACCAACCACAAAAACAGTAGGGAGTATGGACAGCATTATGGATATCTAAACAGTAACAACTAAACTCTAAAATGTATAAACTCTAGGTTATTATTCTCTATAGGTGCACCACGGCCTATTGCCACTACACTCCTAAAATTCCTTAGCAGTATCCTGTAAGAGCAACTAGTACATAGACGGAAATCAGATGTTCTTCACTACCCACAATACAATATTTGGTTTTACAATGACCATCCAATTCTCACAAAGTCCAAATGTCTGCCGTCTTCGTATTGTACACGTCGTTCTTGGTTGGTAGCTACAAGGAAATAAAACAGAACTGTGGAACCCTAATCTCAATTCCCAGCAAGGACCTAGATAAGGCCACTGGGGTGGTGAGAGGTTTGGTAAACAGACCATATATCTTCGGCAAAAGCCCACTCTCTCCGAGGCTGCTGGAATGTAGAACCAAAGCAACTGGTTCCTGAAATAACACACACTGAAGCAAGAGGTTCCTCGGCCAAAACCCACTTCTAGGGTTGCCAAGGATGAAGAAAGACCAAGATCTGCGTGGTGATGAATCCAATGGAGGACTACCATGATCCGACTGATGCTGCAGCACTCCAAGGGCCAGCTGGACTCGGAAGGAACTCTGACAGGACCAGGAACCATAAGAATCTGAAGAGATGATGGCTGAATCTGCAATCCTCAGGTCAGGAACTAACACAAAACAAAAGCGAGCGGACGCGTCCCGGACTGGAGCTTCGACGGACTCGACTTCTTGAGCATCGACCAGGTGGGGCGAACAGTTCTCCAAGATGAGCTCTCTCTTCTGTAGAGGGCGACCAACTTCGGGACATCTGGAACAGGAACCAAATGGAACGACACTGGCACGGCCGTCGTGATGCATTTCGGCGGACGTACTTTCAAGCTGTGAAAACAAGAAAACGGCGGGTACGACTGGTACAACTGACGACGGACTTCGACTTCGGTGGATGACACGAACAGACGGGATGAGCTGATGGATGATCTCCCAAACGTGAAGAATGCTGAGAGGACGTCTTCTTCTGAGTAGAGACTGATTCTGAGTACGTGGTGTTACAGACCACACTATGAGACTTAGGTACTTAGGACAACAGTTCAGGTACTTAGGGCAATAGTTCAGGTACTTAGAGCAATAGTTCAGGTACTTGGACCAATAGTTCAGGTACTTCGGACAATAGTTCAGGTGCTTAGGGCAATAGTTCAGGTACTTAGGGCAATAGTTCAGGTACTTAGAGCAATAGTTCAGCAGAAGCAGTACAGTAATCACAGTAGTTTCACAGTATGGGCAAATCAAACACTATCAAATGAACCCGTTTCTATAGGTAGGGTACTTCTGGGATAGGATCCCTTACTTCTGGGATAGGATCCCTTACTGTCCATTGTGGTTGGGGCCTCCCTTTAGACCAGGCTTTACCTCGGGCCTAATGCCCTACCATTACCTCGGGCCTGAAGCCCTACATCAGCTTGAGCCTGCCTTATTCCACTAGGCTGGGGCCTCCCTTTAGTACCACTAGGCTGGTTTGCCCTATTCCGCTAGGCCGGGGCCTCTCTTTAGTACCACTAGGCTGGCTTGCCCTATTCTGCTAGGCCGGGGCCTCCCTATAGTACCACTAGGCTGGCTTGCCCTATTCTGCTAGGCCGGGGCCTCCTCTTAGACCAGGCTTTACCTCGGGCCTAATGCTCTACCTTTATCTCGGGCCTGAAGCCCTATGTTAGCTTGAGCCTGGTGCCCCACTTTATACTGGGCCTGGTGCCTCACTTTATAATGGGCCTAATGCTCTACTTTAGATTTGGGCCGGAATTACCCTTTTAAATCCTGTTGCCCATTCAAATCTGCAGGCTCCCAATGCCTGCTGTCAATCTTTAAGATAGTTGCCGCCTTTAATCCCGCCCCTTTTATTAATATTTATAGGCTATGATAAAGGCCTTGCTTTCTGGCCCTCCCAGAGGGCTTAACCCGCCTCCCAAATTAATAAACTGTGGGTCCTAGTGACCCGACAGCCCCGGCCAGCCACTCTCAAAAGCGCCAATGCGCTATTTCAACAAAATCCAGTTCCCCTTTCAATGCGGGCGGACAGCACAACGCACTGCCGCCGACTCACCACTCTGACAAGCTGCTGGGCTGTAGGGAGGTGGGAGGGATGCTGGCAGAGGGAGGGAAAGCAACAGGAAGCTGGGGGACAACTGGGGGGGCCTCCGACGACCGACAATGATGCAGCGCTTCTCTGCCGCCGACGTGGGACCGGAATTAAACTAAAATACTCTCGGGGGCCAAAATAAATAAACAAAGGGCTTTTAAGCCCATAAAACGAGGCAAACTGACAGTTTCTTTTCTTCTGGTGTCCCGATGGCACCGCGGACCGCAGGACTAACGCTGGGCATGGAGTCTTCAGGCAGGGGAGGCAGCACAGGACCACAGCAAGCCCCGAGGGACGGCTTCAACACAAGGTAAGCCCTAAACTGTCCCTGGATTTCTGTGTCCTGTCTCCTCAACCACTGCCCAGGATCAATTGAACACTTGTCTAATTATATTTAAAAGTTAAAACTGTCTGGATTCTGGAATGGCTGGATTGGAATGCTGTGCATGAGCCACTCAGCACAGTGTTCCATCCAGCCATTATGACATGGCATGCTTGCAAGATCTATCTTTTGACCAGGAGTTAAGTGCACAAGGCATTTTTTATTATTTACAGTGTTTTCCTGTACTAGGAGGTTGAATCTTTATTTCTAGGGGCCCTTTAGCATTGTACCCTGCCACCTACACCTGCAGCAGGTACTCTGAGCACCTGTGGACTCTTTGTTTATTTATTTTTATTTTATTTTTCTGGAATGACCAACTTTGGGGCATTACAATTGTTGGATTTGACAGAAATGACTATTTAAAAAAATTATTAAATAAATCAAAAATTCCAAACTGAAGGCCTCAAATGAGAAGGTGCATAAGGGTATGGAACAAAGTCCCATTCTTCCCTAATCTGAAATGGAAAATATTTTTACAAAAAGATATTGCATAGCAGGCCAACGAGGATTTATTGGCACAGAAATCTTGATCAGCAGGATAGTATGCACATGGAAAATTACAATATTATGGTAATCTCATTGGATTCCATTAGCCAAAATCATACTGCAACAGGTTGCAGTGGGGCGGGGAGTGACAATGGGGTATCAGAGAGCAGAATAGTTAATTTGTCTATGTAAATAAACAATATGCTGCCATGTATAAAAAAAATAAACAAACAAAAAAGGAGAAAAGAAGGAGACTAGGGGTCAACACAGACATGCTGGGCCAGTGTGCCATTGTCAGGGAAGTTGGTTGTAATGTGACATTCTACTTGAAGTTTTGATACAGGAATAGCACAGAGAAGAACTGCAACAAAGACAGGGCAGACAGTGAAAAGCTGATAAAGCAAGTGGCAGAGCTCATGGGACAGGTGCAAGCTCTTCTGAATGAGGTGAAGAAATTAGAGGATAAGATGAAGAGGGACAGGAAGAGGAAGGCACCAGAGGATGATGGAAGAAAGGCAAGGGAGAAAAACGCCCAAACAATCCAGGGATTGGAAGAAAGAAACCCAGGGGTAAGAATTCACTGGTGGATTTGAAGGTCAATGGGAATTTGAAAGAATATTTAGCAGGTTAATTTATTTGAAAAGGTTTCACCAGGAAAGACAACATGAGCTGTAAACAGCTCATTTCCAGAAGCGTTCTGGTTTCAGGATTCATTGAAGGAAGTGGAGAACAAGGTTTAGAGGAGATGAAAAAGGCACTGCAGGAGCTGAATGTAAAAGGAGGGCAGGACAAGGACAAGGAGATGGAGTGGAAGGTGGAAAGGGGGATGAGGGGGTACCGGGAATGACCCTAGGCGATCATATATCACAATCGATAAAAGAATAAATATGGAAAAGGGAGTATGTGGATATGTTTGTACTAGTGGACAAGGAGACAGCTAAGAAATATGAACAGAGGGAGACAGTTGGGAAGTTAGAGATAGCTGTGGCATTGGCATTGGTGGGAAAGATGATAGAAAAAAAGAGCAACAAAGGCAAGACTTTCAATGCATGGGTGGCTGGTTTTATGCATTTTAGTGCTATCCTGTTGCAGAAGCAGCCTAAGTTGGCCATACCACTGCTGATGTATTCAGTGATCATACAGGATGTGTATAAGATGAAAAGGGGATATGGGTGATTACACTATGATGAGAGGTTCAGGCAAAAGGATGGCATCACGTGGTGATGTGTGTTGGGACTCCATGCATGCAGATTTGTGGCTTAGAACAATGAAAGGGGACAACGGGGTGGTTTCAAAGGGGCCAAAAGTCTAATTGGTCATCAGATTAAAACCTTTTGGGGATACAATAAGGCAGTCTGTAGTTGAGTGAATTGTAAATTTAGGCATGTATGCTCCAAGTGTGCAGGTCAGCATCCGGCATCTCAGTGCAGTGCCATGCGGGACAAGTTCAGATCTCAGCACTACTCAGGGCAGCCCTTTTGGGAGATTTCAGGGGGCAAGAGGGGCAGAGGGTTGGGGCAGGGTGGCAGAGGGAAGGGGTTCATTAGAAGAGGGGCATTTGGGTCAGGCACAGGAGGCAGATAAATCAACAAGGGAGGAGAGCCCAAAAAGAGGAGGAATTTAGTATGGCTCAAATGTCAAACAGGATAGAGATTCTGATGGAGAGATATATGGATTGCAGGCTAGGCGAATATTGAGGAACAGTTTTACGGGGGGGGTTCAGCCAACACTATGAGGGGGGGAAGGAAAGCTATGAAGGCAAGCAACCTGGGGTCAGTGAAAGGGAAAGACAAGGTAGTTCAGAGGAAGACAGAGAAGGAGGAAGCAGTGGGCAGGGTTGAGGGTCATTTTGAAACACCCCCTTTTCCTGATCTTAGAGTGTCACCTTTAGGCCTAGTACCAAAAAGCAGCCAAGGGAGTATTAGCTGATTCAATCACTTGTCCTACCTGGAAGGAGAATTGATTAATGACTCAATTTCAGATGAGCAAAGGGTGGTGCCTTATGCCACGCTGGCTTATGCAGTAGAAATTATCAGAGTGGTGGAAGGGGCATGGCTGGCAAAAACAGACATAGAAGCCACTTCCAGTTGCTGCCAATATAAGCAGATGATTGTGATCCCCTGGGTTTCAAATTCAAGGAGGGGTACTATTTTGACAAGGCAATGCCAATGGGGTGTTGAGTGCCATGCTCCACTTTTGATACATTTAGTACCTTGGCTCCAATGGATATCCAGGAACATGTACGGGCACAAAACAGTTGTCCACTATTTAGAAGATTTTTTGCTGACAGGACAGGGGAAGGATGGGGCAGTGGGGATGCTACAGGACTTCTGGGAGTTGTGTAACACACTGGGGATACCATTGGTAGAAGGAAAGACAGAAAGGCACACACATAAGTTAGAATTCCTGGGGACTGAGGTGGATGCAGAAGACTGGGTATTCAGGTTTCAGCCAATAAGGTAGAAAAGTTAAAGGAAATGAATGCGTGCATGAAAAGTAGATGGAGGATACAATTGTTGGTAGTGCAACAATTATTGGGTCATTTAAATTTTTTATGCAGAGCAGTTACACTGGGGAGAGTGTTCACCTGCAGACTGGCTAGGGCCACAGGTAGGGCAAGGCTGCCACATTATCGGGTGGATGACAGAGATTGCAAGGGAAAACAATGGACACTAGGAGGCCAGTAGCGAGGGAATTGTTGGAATGGCTGTTAAAAGTTTTAATGAATATCTGCAGTTTGGCTTATGAGGCCTGCTTGTTCATGGCAGTTTTCTTGGTGATGCCCCGGGACACTTTCAGACTCAGTGAGGTGGTAGCAAGGATCAAGAAGGACGGGGTTGGGGGGCTATGGTGGAGGGACATGTAAAGGGGAGAGGGGAACATAGTGATATGGCTGTGCAAATCAAAAATGGACCAGATAGGTTAAGAGGCAAAGGTGGTGTTCAAGAAGGGACAGGACTAGCTGGCCCAGTGGCGCTGAGGATTGAGGCGCTGGACACTACTCCTTGCGCCACACCGGTGACCCGGGTTCGGGAGCGAGCCCGGATCATTGGGGGTTGGTGGGGAGGAGATGGATCAAGTGTCTGAGGACTGCTCTCCTCTCCTGGGGAGGGATGTGGGGAATGTCCCACACATGTAGTGACATCCAGAGGTGGCTGGGGGTACTACAGCTGCAGGACCCAACTATAGGGGTTACAACATGGGGCTGCGGTTTCTCTGACGGTGTGGAAAAGCAGACATAACAGGCTGGGCAGCATTGCACTGCCCTCATTGAGGGAAAATAAAGTTAAAATCCCTCCCCCTCCAGTAGGCAAAGGCAGGCCAGTGGCATCGGACCCAAGTCTGCCGTCAGGCATAAGGATGCATATTCCGGATCCCCCCCCCCCCCGCAGGCTGCCTTACCAATCCTGTAGATAGAGCACTGGAGGAGATGGCAGTCCTTCCACGGAGGAGGTAGACCCGGGGGGCTTCGGTAGGCCATGCAGGCAATGGGGGGAAGCCCCTGACCGGAATCGAGTGTGCACCGTGCTTCAGACAGGATGGGAAACATCGTTGACCAAGATTCCCATGCTGGAGAGAGTCTGGAGGTAGGGAGAGTAGAAATAAAGTGTACAAAAAAAAAGAAGGGGACAGGACAGGGGAAGATGCATGATAAAGGCATTGGAGGATTATAGGGCAGTCAAGCTGGCAATGGTGGGCAGTGTTTGTGCACGGTGACGGTGTCCTGGTCACCAGCTATCAACTGACAGTGGTATTAAAGAGGGGGATGGATTTTCTGGGAGAAGAAACAGGTAGGTTTTAGTTGCATTCATTCAGGATCAGCGCAGCCTTGGGGCTGGCAGAGCGAGGGGAACTGGTGACGGAGATCAAAGAAGTGGGCAGGTGGTAGTTGATCTACTATACAAAATATGTCAGGAAACTGAGATAATTACATTGTCTGATTTTCCCCTCAAAAGCAGTTTACAGGAAGACTGTTTGGATTGAGGGGCATTCATTTATGTATTGGGCGGAGAGGCAAGCCACAATGATGACTGGTGGGAGACAGCTATGGTGGGCACCAGAGGAAGAGTGCTTTGGAAGGGGGTCCAGAGGATAAGATAGGTGTGGCTGTTACTGCTGGTGGAAGAACTCAAAACAAAATGACCTAGTTTGGATGTGTTATTACTGAGTTTGGGGGACAATGACTTGGGTGAGTGGCCATGGGTGGAGTTGTTACAGGAAATAAAATGGGATATGGAGTTGGTGAGAGCTTGGTGGCTGGGGGTGGTTAGAGGCAATAACAAGAAGGGTATGGAGGCAGGCAAGGGATATTAAATGATTGGGTAGGCCAGGAAGAGGCTGAATAGGAGAATGGCGGCATTTAGGACAGAAGGGAGGAGGTATATATGTTTTGCATAAAGATATTTTATATGACTGTGTGGGTTACTAATGTCACAATGGGGTATATTTGTCAGAAGTGGGGACTGCTATGTTTAACCTGTGGCTGGAGGAGGTGATAGAACAGTGGGAGAAGAAGGGGAGTGTAATGGGGGGAAACCCATCATCCATTGCATGGGAGGGAGATGAGTTAATGGAAGGAGCAGTAAGAAGGGGGAAGGGGAAGAGGTGCAAGGAGAGGACTTAGGGGGGATGGTGGGGGTACGAGGTGGTAGAATGCTAGGCACCGGCTGGATTGACATCCAGCCATGTTGGACACCTCATGGGGTTGTCACCCCAGGGGTACAAAAACAGGGAGTAGGGTTAGACATCCAAGCCCAGAAAGAAGAAAGTATGAAAGACTGGGTTTTCTTCAGATGGAAGAGGGGTGTCAGACACACACCCAAGCCCAGGAAAGAGGTTAAGGGATGGACATTTTGTGGGGTATATGGAATGGGATAGTAATGATTAAGAAAGGAAATGTGAACATACAGTATATGAATGCATTTAAGGATCAGATTTCATGATGTAAATGAGTTGTAAATAAACATATATAATAAAATGATGAGAGAAGACTATGTATAGATATGCTTAATAAACAATGGCCAACTGAGCACCCAAGTAGGTATAAGGAGTCGTCAGTTCACAAAGGGATTCCCAATGACAATCAGCTTGTGTGAGTACCAGCAGTACAGAATGGGACCATAGTGCACATTGGCTTATTTAATCGCTGTGTGAACCAAAGAGCAGCTCAGTGTAATCACTCCTTCACTAAAGAAACCAGTCCACTACAGAGGAACCATTACATTTGAATGGAGCATATTAGAGAGGCTGCATAACAGAGAGGCAGTTTAGAAAAAGAATAGTATGTAGAATGTAGAATTGATACAAGACAGATCATTTTTAATTTATTTGGTTTCTGTTCACGCATATACAGTCTAAAGTCCGAAACCCAACACAAAGCATCATGGATGTGCAAAAACCAGTGTAGAGTGTCTGTGTGTGTGTGTGTGTGGTGTGTGTGTTGTGATCGCAAATCACAGTGTCTGACAAGGCAATGGCTAAACTGGTACTACATTCTGCTGACCATGCCACAATGCACACTGTACTACAGCTGGCTAATACAAACAAAAAACAGTAATCTTTCAGAAATGGACAAAACAACACACATGACAATAAGAGATGCTTGAGCTATCATGTGATGCCTCAAAATACTTACCCACAGGAATAAGATCATGGTGACAGAATTATATCCTCTGGCCACTGCAAAGAAGTCAGGAGGCAAACTGCAGGCATCAGATGTGACCACTGGGCAGGCCCTTTTAGAGTGCACTGCAGTACTTTAGGCATTAGTTAACAAAGACTTGTACCTGAATATTCAGGTCATCAGATTCAACCCAGGGATGCAATCTGATCTTGGTTAAACTTCCGAATGGCAAAAGAAATATTAAATTACCAGGGGAGTTTAAGTTCTGCCTTATGCAATATTTGTAAATCATTACAGGGCCCTGGTCTGGCATGCTTTGAGTGGGCCTACACAAGGCAGCTTTATGAAAAGTCATTTATCAAGCGATCATCTTCGGAAGCTTTTCTATCTTATTTCTGCATCTCAGAAGGGCAGGACCCCTTTGGTTCTGGTCTCCTTGGACATGGAAAAAGCTTTTGATTGTGTTTCGTGGCCAGATCTTTTTGCTGTTTTACAAAAATTAGCTTTTCCTTCTGCATTTATTATCAGGGTTTGGTCGTTATACAGTAGGCCTACTGCCAAAATTTGGTGTAATGGGGCATTAACCGATTCCTTTTCCCTACAGTGGGGTATGAGACAGGGATGTCCCCTCTTCCCTTTCCTTTTTAATCTCTATTTAGAGACCTTACTTTATAATCTTCAAAACAACCCAGAAATTAAAGGGAGTTTGATTGGGGGACTAAGGTATAAACTATCTGCCTATGCAGATGATTTTTTGCTGCACAAATTTGAGGACCCCCTAACCTCACTCCCTGACGCGTTGGAGGAGATTCAATGATTTTCTGATATATCTGCATACAAGCTCAATTTAAGTAAAACTAAGGTTTTGCCCCTCAATAACTTGGTGTGTTATCAAGATATTCTTAACCTGGGACTATCGTGGGAACCTAGGACACTTACCTATTTGGGAGTTCATCTTTTCCAGTCTCCCACTGACTTGGTTAAAGATAATCTTCTTTCCCTTGTCAACACTGTTAAATTGGACCTACAGCGGTAGGCAGCCTTACCTCTTTGTCTCTGGGGGTGTGTTAGTGTTGTAAAGATGAATCTTTTACCACCTATACTATATCCATTGAGTATGCTAAATGTTTTTCTCCCTAAATCCTGGTTTTCTCATTTGCAAAGTTTAATTAACAATTTTTTATGGAGAGGTAGGGCTGTGCGCTGCTCCTATTTCAAACTGGCAGTCCCGTAGCAATGGGGGGGGGGCTTATAACTCCCTAACTTTTTTCTTCATTACTGTGCTCTCCATGATAGTAAATTTGTTCAATGGGGGTGCTGTGATAGCACTTGACCTGATGTTTCTTATGTACCAATTTGGCTGGATATTGAATGCTCTCTCTGTAAAACTTCAGGTATACAATTTAACAGTTTACTATATAGTAAACCATCCCAATTGCCCTCCTTGCTTAAATCAATGCTGGTATTTTGGTCCTTAAAAGCTTATTCATAGCTTAGTTCCTTTCTAGGACTGAATTTGACCAAAGCCTTTACTCAACCTATTTTAGATAATCCCAACATTCAAATAGCCCGGCTCCCAATTCCAGTTACCTCCTGCCCCAAGCTCCGCAACAATGCAATTGCTTCTCTCCTAGACGGAGATCAGTTTATAACATTTAGTTCCTTTCAGGAGCGCTAACAGCTACCCCAGTCTTATAACTTTAAGTTCCTCCAGTTAACTCGGCCCATTTCATCTCATTTCAGTCCCAGGCAATGGACATCAGTAAGGAGCTCATCCATTGGGGTTTTCTCATCCACAGTGATGCAGCCCCAACCATTGCCTCAATTATATGACCTGTTTCAATCCTTGGACCCTGCAAGCCATCCTGGGACATGCTATTACTGGCAGCAGGCCTTAGGTCTTCAGGGTGATCCCAAGATGTGGCAATCAGTTTGGCACAACGTGTACAACTATATCACACAAGATAGATATCACTTAATTCAGCATCGAGTCCTTCATGATTTATACTACACCCCCTCACAGGTTATATAAAATGGGCACATTATCTTCTCCTGTATGCTCCAGGTGTGGTCCAGCTGATGATCATCTTAAACATGTATTATGTTAAAGTGATTTCCTTCTGGAATGCCATTAGGGATCCTTTAGATCCACTTTGGGTACTGGGTGACTGTTTTATTCCAGAGGTTTGCCTAGTAGGCATTTATTCTTCTGAGTTTTTAGCCTGTCATAAGACCCATATGGCCTTGATATCTATTACAGCGAAACATATTATTTTACATCATTGGAAGGATGATGTTATTCCCTCATATGGGGCCTATTCATGAACAGGCAGGAATAACGTACAAAAGGCAAGTATCCCACCCATGTAGCTCTGCACCCATGGAAAAGATGCACGGTGGCCATATTCAAGGACACCAGCCATTGCGTGGCTCACATCTGTGGCCCCTTCCCCTGATGCATGGGTGTGCAGGGGCTGTTCAGTGGAAATGGGGAGCATCCAACGGGATGCACGGACCTGGTCTGCCACTGGATCCCTTGTGCCTGTGAGGCACCACATATGGCAGGCAGTAAGCAGTGCACCTGTAGCACCATGGCAGGTGGGTGCCTGGATGGCTGCTCCCAGCCCCCTTGTGGTCCCCAAAGGCTAGGGTAGTGTGTTGGGGGGGGTCTGCTGTGCCTCAGTGTCACCAACACAGTTGGTGGTGGCATCCTGGGGCAGGCGCATATCCCTTATGGCTGGGGTCACCAGGCATAGCTTGAGGCCCCTTGCACCCAGCATGCCACACCTTTGTGAAGGGTGTAGTGTAGCCACACCCCTCACACCACCCCCGACCAGCCCTGCACAGATATTTACAGCTGGTTGGGGGATCGGGTGTGTATGGGATGCGCATTCCATTAGTGAATCCCGCGCAAGAAGCGAAACGGTTATGGGTGGCAACACGTCGCAAATACACGGCTCATAGGCACTTTGCACCTTTATGAATAGGGCCCATAGAGAATGGCATCAGAGATACTAGATGCTTTGGTTGTTGAGAAACAAATTGCCTCTTCACATAGACGTATTACACATTTCTGTAACAGATGGGAATCACTTTATGCTTTGTTATCTTTGACGACAATGGGGTCTTAATATATAGTTGTACCCTGCAGCTCCTTTGTTTTTCATGTTTGTTGCACTCATAGTTTTTATTTATGGGATTGTCGAGCTCTGGGAGGATAGGGGGACTGGGGGACATGTTTTATGTTTTGAGTTGTTCTGTTTGTATAATTGTTTATTGTGTTGGTTATACTTGGGTGTTGTGTTATTTCTGGAAATTAATAAAGTATATTCAATTAAAAAGTAAAGAATTACAGGGTACAAATGTTTTTAATAACTCTGGATATTCTTTTTTGATACCTGTACTTTTTGTTAATTTAGTTATATATTATATATTATTTAGCTATAGTTAGTTGTGTATATATTTGAGCTTGTTATTTGTCCATATTTAATTTCATATTTTTTTCTTGAATTGTTTATTTTATATTGTGTTCATTTTTTTATTCTGATGTATTTTGGCATTTGTTGTATCTCTGTACATTTGATACAACTGCATTTTGCAATCGTGTCCAGGCCATTCCTGTAAAAAGGGCCATGTGTCCCAGTGCATTTGCTTGGTAACCACATTATTAAATAAATAAACAAATCAGTCAATCAATCAATCTATCAATTAGTAAATAAATAATTCCTATTTATGGCCAGCACCTGGGATTCAAAGGTCAGCTTTTCATTGCCAGCTGCATCTAAAATGCTACCAACCCTTTCTGTCACAAGTTGAATCAAATTCAGGATGGGTAACTTCTATTACCTTAGATCAATGAAAGTACAGAACCAGGCACATTTTAAATATTGTTATGCTGTAGTGAGCAGGAAGAGGTAACATAATTTAAATAATTAGAACAAATTTGCTGAAGTCAGAGTTACCCAGTGAGGGCAAAATCAATAGAAAATGGGCCCTATATTCAGAGCCAGTTGAATATGCGGCACAAATGGATACGCCGCACAAAAAAATGGTCCTGCCAGCTTTGATGGGATATTCAAATAGAATACATCATCAGAACAAATCATACAATCTGTTTGAATGTCAGACCCTAAAAGCACGTCACATTGTGGGTGGCCGCCATGTTTGGCACAGTGCATCAAGGGTTCAGAGCTAAAGACCACCAATGGGGGAATGCATGGCATATACTGTACCTGTATGTGCCATTTCCCCAAGGATGATATTCAGCTAAAATATGCTAATGAGCTCATTGAGCATGCATGGTGCAAAGGGGCCTCATGCATGCCCATTATGGGCTCATTAGCAAGATTGCGCCCAGCGGAATGCGCCTGGCCATTCCTCTCCCAGCCCCGATCCCCATCATACAAAAGAAATGTAGCTCCCTTCCCATCTTTTCCATAGTGTAGTGTCTTTCCATAGTGTAGTGTCACCCCTCCCTAGCCCTGATCCATGTTAGAATAATAAAATGTAGCCCCAATTCCCACTTTTCTATAGTATAGTGTCCCCCCTCCCAAGTCCCGATCCACTTTAGAATAATAAAATGTATCCAGATCCCCACTTTTTCATAGTGTAGTGTCCCCCCTTCTAGCCCTGATACCTGATGAAATAAAGTAAAACATTCTCCCTGTTTCCATGCTGTAGTGTCCCACCCCAGTCCCCGAACACCCACCCGATAATAAAAAATAATCTTTCCATAGTGTAGAGTCCCACTCCAGTCCCCGGTCACCCACCTGATAGCAAAAACATATGTTTATGTATTATAATGGCTCTCCTCCCT
The DNA here is from genome assembly GCA_016271365.2 of Neoceratodus forsteri. Taxonomy (NCBI): domain Eukaryota; kingdom Metazoa; phylum Chordata; order Ceratodontiformes; family Ceratodontidae; genus Neoceratodus; species Neoceratodus forsteri. Next base: position 469,703,882 of record CM028129.1, read on the forward strand.
CCCTGATCACTGATCCCCAGTAAAAAATACATTTTCCATTGTGTAGTGGTCCCATCCCCACTGCATTCCCTGAACCTGTGTAGCGGATGGAAACCCTGGCAGTCTAGTGAACCCAGCCGGTAACAGTCCAACCACCCCGCTCCCCCCAGCCAGACCCACAGCCAGTGACCAGCAGAGCCCAACACTCACCACCACGGCTGGCCACCATCTGAACTCCCAATGACTGCATAGTACTGTACACTGTACTCTGCGGTCATTGGGAGCCTCAGTTGGTGGCCAGCTCTGGCAGTAAGTGGTGGGCTGTGCTGGTTGCCATCTGGGAGATAGGTGAGGTGATCAGACTCTTACTGGGTGGGGGGTCCACTAGACGACCAGGGTTTCTGTCAGTTTCATGGGTTCAGGGATCGGGGAATGGGGTCGGGGTGGGACCACTACACTTGCAAAAATGTATTTTTCATGGGGGATCAGTGATAGGGGAGGGCCAATACACAATGAAAACATATGTTTTTACTATCAGGTGGGTAGTCGAGGACTGGGTTGGGACACCACATTTTGGAAAGTTTAATTTTTATCATCAGGTGGGTGATCAAGGACTGGGGTGGGACACTACAATATAAAAATGGGGTGATTGTTTTACCTTATTTCTTTAGGTATTGGGGCTGGGTCAGGGGACACTACACTATGGAAAATTGGGGATTGGGGCTATGTTAATTTTTACGGGGATTGGGGATGGGTAGGGGGATCATGTGACTGAACATGGACTTTGCACAGGGCACCACCCTGCCCGGCTTTAAGTTAGGACAGGGTTTTGGTGTCCTAACTTTGTTCCAGTGCATCCAGTCATGTCTTCGCTAGTGGAGGGTTGAATATTGCAATCCACGGAATATGCATGAGGGACCCCTCATATGCATGCCCGCATTGCAATATTCTGTACCATGGCATAGCTGGGTTTGCATGGCACATCAGGGGCTTCTGAATATTGCCACGCCCCCAACGGCCATTGCAAGTCTGGAGATGCACGGGTATGTCTAAGGATGCGTCACACATCTCCTTTGAATATGTGAGTCGATGTTTCAAAAAATGGTCAGATTGCACATACTGCCCCCATTTCACTAAAAATACCACCAACAGCTTAATCTGGTTCAAGGTCAGTTGGCTTTCATCTGTATCCCCCTCCCCCGGGTAGTGCCTGAAAATAGACAGAATTTGCATAGTGCACTTACCCGGTCAACAAAAACTAAATAAAATAAAGCTCATATGAGCTTAAAACATGCATATGTACTACATGGACTAGTTTGCATATGGTTTTAGTGATAACACTATGCTGTTTCTTGTATTTAACAAATATCATATACATATTGCAAGAGCTAATTGATTGCGGGGGGATTATTTTTACTGTGACATTATCAGTAGTGATTTCTTCCTTGTCTCTGGAAGCTGCCTGACCTTGCATGAAACTATTGTTTCCCTTTGTCTCCTACCCCCAAAACCACAGTATTAAGATCTGCATGGAATCATACAGATTTAAAAAGTTAAATGTTGCAGTTAAACACTTGTGAAAGCCAGAAACACACTGATCTGTAATCCTGGCTTCTGATTGGAAGAAAGTATAATCTGTAATAATGCGTATTACATTACAGAAATATGTTATGGAGTACATGACCTCCCCCTTGCCTCCCTTAGGTGACTTGAGTTATTTCCACTGGGCTCAGGCTTTGATACTTTATTAGCTGATCTGCCAGTCTTATTAAAAGGTAGATGCTGTGGGTATGGAGGGTTTCTGTTGGGCATCACTTCCCTAAGCTCTGTATTGTCATGGTCACTACTATGGCCAATGACAGCATCTTTCAGTGTTTTAGCTGTTATTATGAGTCCCTTATAAAGAAGATGGTTATAAAATCAATTGCTTTCAAAGGGATGGTCAGAGTGTCAGTGGTTCAAAGGTAGCACACTTGCCTCTGAGGCCAGAAGGTTGTGGGTTCTAGCCCCACACTGGGAACATGGGATAAATCTCAATACTGACACTGTAATGCATCATGAGGGGGGTGCTGCACTCCTGAGATGCCGTCTTTTAGATGAGATGTCGGTATCCAGCCTAAGACTAACTGGTGTAGTAGTAGGAGGAGACATGATAAGCAACTTGTCCATTTTAAATGGAACTGTAACCTAAGAAAGAACTGGTTTAGTCAAAGGATTGTGGTACCTTGGAATGCGCTTCCATCAGTACTCGTGGAGATCCCGAGTATGAATAACTTCAAAGTTAACTTTAACTGACACTTCACTAAAATAAATACTCAATTTTAAATCTGGTATTTGGCAAGCAATTATGGACACAAGTCTGCCAGCTTGAAATTTGCTATGACACCTATGAACCTAGGTCCCGTCTGCCTGTTCGGGTGGTTTTTCGGGTGGACGTTAAAGATACCAAGCCACTTCTCAATAACAGTAGGGGAATTATTATTTGCAACAAAGGAGTAACCAGACAAACACAAATAAACAAAAGCAAAATTTCATAGTTACACATACAGTACATGCTCAATAACATTTCAACATAAAGGCATGTTAGTACAATACAGAGAAAAAACATTCTAAAACACATACCATAAGATGCAAGTAATAAACCAAGCACACCAATTTGGAGTGCACACCCCAAAAGAAAACCTAAAGAAAATCACCAGTAGGATTTAAAATAAAAAGAAACAATTTCTCCTCAGCTGGTTCATTTGCTAGGGTTAAGTACAGTACACTTTTCTTCAAAAGTGTGCATCTTCAGAACAGCCCCTAGGACCTGTAAAGTAGAAATATCATACCTTGTCCATTTTTTACCAAAAAGTCCCAGGACCAATTCGGTATGTGCAATGGCCTGGAACAAGGGCTCTTGCCACTGTCTAGCATGGTAACACCAGAAGGCCTGTATGTAAGGACAGTTGAAAAAGAGATGGCCCTGAGTTTCCAGGAATTGAGCACAGTCCTACCTGGAGCAATATCTGTCAGATAACTGCTTATGTTTATGTGAGTTCTGTACCCCCACTTTTCCATAAATACTCATCCACTGTGCATCCCAAACATAAGGGGGCAGTTGTTTATTATTCAAATACCCTAACACTTTAGTCGAGTACTGATAATTATAGTGTGGTATTTCTAGAGGACTTAGAAAGTGGTTTACCTTAATCTTTCCATGTAACTGTTTCCTGCTCATAGTTAGGAGGCTAGGAAGACCTATGGTCCATTTTTTTATTTTAAAAAAGTAGAAAAATTATACTTGGGGCTATAACCCGACTTCCTTATTACCCGTAGTGCATTACTATGCCAATCAGCCAGGTAGGATTGCAGCCACTCTAGGACACTCGAGGCCCAGGATTTCCCATTCATAGGCATGTGCGAAAAAAACTTCTGCAGGTGCAATTCAAGCAAAAGTCTGACTTTCACTTCCGCAGAAGTTCAGAAATCCATTTCCGAACTTACACGGAAATTCCCTGCGTGATCTCTGCCCAACCCAGGTCACTAGCGGTCCCTCCCCCTGCCGGATCACCCAGCCGACCTAAAAAAAAATACCCTGCCCCAGTGGTTATGATCCTTAACCTCCACCCTAACCCTGCCCAACAAATGCAATGGTGGCTAGTGGTTCCTTCTCTGCACCTCACAAACCCAAAGTGTCCAGTCCAGTAACCATGCCCTCCCATCCCCATTTCCGTCCATACTTTTAAAAACAAATTCTCTTGTGGTCTAGTGTGGTTTTCAACCCCCCATCCCTAATCCCCAATTCCTGAATATGTATTATTTCCCTGGTGGTCTAATGCCCCCCACACCCCCAACCCAGCACGTGTTCCACCACCCTGCTCCCACCCCTATCCCAAACACCAACGGGCGGACCAGCACTGCCCTCCTCTCTCCACCATGGCCGGCCTGCCCACTGAGCTGTCAATGAATGAGCTGTCAATGAATGTCCAGCTAATATTTTGGCAAGTATTTTGTAGTCTGTATCTAACAAACCGAGAGGCCTCCAGTTCTTGATATCTGCTTTGTCTCCTTTCTTATGTATGAATATCAGCAAAGCTGATAGCTGGGATCTCGGAAGGTGTCCAACATCCAAACAATAATTATGAAGTTCTGCTATACTGGGGGCCAAATGGGCTAGGAATTCTTTAAAAATTCTGCACTATAACCATCCTCCCCTGGGGCGGTATTATTATTCAAACATTTTATAGTGGCCTTTACCTCTTCAGTTGTTATTGTGGTCGTTAAAACCACCATGTCGTGCTTGCTCAGGACCAGTATATTTAAGTCTCACAAAAATTCCTTAATGGTCAGGTTAATCGGATCAACTCTAATGGTTGCAGTTACATGTTGATGCACCACAGTCAATAATTCAACTGAGGTTACTACAGTATGTCTCCATGAGTACTGTATAACCTGTACAGAGATCTCTTTTCAGTCCTAATGCTACAATCTTTATAGGGGTCAAAAGTTTGTTTTTGACTTTGGGTCCACATTTCTTGATACAGGGACTGTGCTCTATATTGTAATTTCTACATTTGCTGTTTAACATTACGATTTGGTCACTATAATCCAGCTTCTCAGTTTCTGTCCTAGAAATGGGTTTTTGAAAAAATGAGCTCTTAAGCATCAAATACTATAAATAATCTTCCTGTGTCTTTGTTCTGGAATATTTTTGAAATAGCTGTACAATATCCCACTTGCTGTCCTCCCACCAGGAATCAATGCTGTCATAAAAACCTCTGACTGACAATTGAGCGGACGAATATTAGGTCCATTGTTTTTCAAGAACAGGGTCCTCCAGCCTACTATTATTCAAAACACCATTGGCCTTTCCCATGGATGGAGGCCTGTCCCCACTGCAAGGAGCAGCTAACCATTTTATGATCTGTAAATTCATAACCAGCTCATAGTTACTCATTTTCTAATAGGACATTTATCTCTATGGGCACCATGAGTAATAGATCAGCTACATCACCTTACAGAAACATTGGGAGCAATCTCACCTATTACTAAGCAAACCAGAATGGCAGACCTACCAAACTATTTTACAGGTAAGAGGACATGATCTGAGGTGGTTACTGGTACTTCTGCTTAAAATTTAACTAGAAGGTGAGGTGACGTAAACCAGTAGCCAATCCTGGTCATATAGTGTTCCTCTAAAGTATGTAAACCAAGGTGTTTTATGGTATGTGTGAAATATATGTGTAAGGATTTGTTTGTGCCAGCATTTTATTTAGAAATGCCACATCGCAAAAAACCTTATCTGTGGTGACCCTCTTTCACATTTAAATCTACTACAGTTAAATTCTCCCCCAACAAGATAGTTTTCGATGTGCAGGGCTATGGTTGTAAAAGGGTAAAAAGATGTATCCTTTCTGCTTTTCCTTGAGGGGAAAATACATTTATTACCTTAAACTCTTGTAACTCTAATGATATGTCCAGTATTTGTAGCCTACCTGGAAAGATGTCTATTATGTTTGGGATTTTAATAGCAAGGTTATGTACACATATCTCCACCGCACTACATACTGTATATCTTCCCCTATGGACCAGTAAGTAACTCCCCAGATCCATTCAGCAGTAGTTGTTTGGATGTCTTGTACTCAACTGAATGTCCTGAAACAGAACTAGATCATATTTATTTGTGGCAAACTCTGCAAAAGTCACTTTCCTTTTTCTTTTGGATTCAATACTATTTGGGCTGGATATTCAAACTGCGCCATTCATAGGCGCAAGCCCTTGCACTGGTCAAAATAGTTGTGCAGGGGTGTGTCGTGATATTCTAAGGTTGCACTATTGCAGGCGGAGGATGCTGCTGCCCGCCGGCTGTGGGGGGAGGGTGGGGCTCGTGGTGGGTGGGAGGGGGACACAGCCACCAGGGCAATGTTGAGGGGATTTGTGTAGCATTTACATCCCGCGATCGGATGTGCCACTAGACCACCAGGGCTGAATTCGGGAGGGGGGAGGATTCTACACTACTGCCCGTGATCGGGCTTTTCGGTCCACTAGACCACCAGGGATGGATTCGGGAGGGGGGAGATTCTACACTACTGCCCGCAAACGGGCTTTTCGGTCCACTGGACCACCAGGGATGGATTCAGGAGTGGGGGAATTCTACACTACTGCACGCGATCGGGCTTTTCGGTCCACTGGACCACCAGGGATGGATTCAGGAGGGGGGGATTCTACACTACTGCCCGCAATCGGGCTTTTCGGGTCCACTGGACCACCAGGGATGGATTCGGGAGGGGGCTTACACAGCTACTGCCCGCGATCGGGATTTATTGTCCACTGGACCACCAGGGATATGTTGGGGTGGAGCCACATTGCTGCCCGAGATCAGGCTGGTGGGGGATTAAGCTATGCCCGCTGATTGGGCCAGTGGGGGTGGTGGGGGTTCTAGATCATCTGCCCTCGATCGGGCTGCAGGGGGCACAGGGACTGGGTTGGGGCCAGCCACAGGTGGCAGCTGCTGTGTTGCGCCCTGCAATGCAGCAGCTCACCTGTGGGTGTCCCTGACGAAGTTTTTTTTTGGCTCAAAGTTGTGCAGGCGCAGGTTGTGGGTTGCGCCAGACATCCTGCACAGCCCGTTGAATATCGGGCTGTGCAGTTTATGCATGGTTCCTCCCCCTCTAGTTGAGCATGCATTCATTTGCATTGCGCTGTTGCTCAGCTTGTTTTCAGTGGTGCAACTGCCTCCTGCTGAATATCGCAGAATGGCGCAATTTCGGACTTGCGCATGGCGCAACCCTTTTGAATATCCTGCCCTTTGTATTTAAGGAAGCCACACATTACTCAGTGTCCATTGTGGTTAGTCAGGGTTTTTTTTCACTCAGACTGAACCATGTTCCCATTCTCCCCCCCCCACCTTTTTTTCCCTGTTTGGGTAGGGGAATCTTCTTTCTCCCCTCCCCCCTTTGGTCATACCATCCTTATGAGAGGAATGTTCTGATGCTGCATCTGAGTCTATGTCCATTTCTGAGTCACCCCACTAAAGTGCCATAAATTTGTTTAGTAGGGTAGTAGGTGATTCTTGGATAGTGTTCTCTTTGGCTGCCTGTAATTTCTCCTTAGGAACTGTTTAGAATGGTGTTTCTGATGGGTTGGGGGTGGGGGCATTTCTTTGCTTGATACAGTCGTGTCCTTATCGGGGGGTTACTGCTTCCTGGTTTGTAGGCTTAGTGATTGTTCTTGTGCTAGCTTCTGTATTGTTTGGTGCAGTCTGGGTTGTCCTCTATGCTTCTGAGGCCATTCTAGTTTCCAGGGGTGTAGCCATGGGAGATGCCTACTGAGGCGGACACGGTCTCTGTGAGTGTCGAGTTGCTTTAGTTATATACAAGTCCTGTATTGCAAAATCTCCATCTTCTGTATTGTGCGCTGCCCAGGGGCATGTAAGAAAGGATCATCCAGTCTTCTTGCACAAATGGCACAATGGAGTTTCTCTTCAGCTCCCTCCCAAATGTCCCATAGCTCCACACTGTATGCATTTCAAGATTTCACATGAATTACTTATATGTCTATGAGATCCACACTTGTAGCATGAGCATGGTTGTCTCTGGTAAAATAGGATGCCTTTATCTCTCCCCAGATAAAAACAATTAGGGAGATGCTTTATGCCTGTGTTATCTTGCTGGAGTTTGACCCTGATCCTCCAGACCCCCCATCCAAAACCCTTCCTCATCCACGATGGTGTCTGGATTCTCTTCCACATCACACTTCTTTTTAAACATAAGAATATAAGAAAATAGCCAGCAAAAGGAGACCTCTCTGTCTATCTTGTCTGCTTGAAATAATGTTTTTTTTCCAGGCCTTAAGTTTACATCTGCTACCCTGACTCCCCCTCTCCACCCCTACATTTTGCCTTTTCCCTGACAAGGCCACATTACCTTCCATTATGTTTGTCCCTGGCTCTTTTGAAGGCTTCCACTGACTTTCTCTGCACTATCTCCTGTGGCAGCTCATTCCATGCTGTCACCACTCTCTGTGTAAAGAAGTGCCTCCTCACGTCCCTCGTGAACCTTTCCCGCATCAGTTTTAGGCTGTGTCCTCTGGTGGTGGTGTTGGCCCTTTAATTGAATAGGCCCTCGCATTCCACTCTATTAATTCCTTTCCAGTACTTGAATGTCTCAATCATATCCCCTCTCTGCCTCCTCTCCTCCAGAGTGTAAATCCCCAGGTCCCCCTACCTCTCTACATATGATCTGTCCTGCTGCCCCTTTGCAGCATGTCTATGTCCTTCTTCAAGTGTGGATGCCAAAATCTTACTCCATATTCCAAATGTGACCTCACCAATGACCTGTAGGGTGGCAGTATGACCTCACTCATTCTACTGCTAAATCCCCTTGCTATACATCCCAACCATCTATTTGCCTTTGCCAGTGCCTTTTTGAATTGAGTCCAGTGTTTTGGGCCACTAGAAATGATCATCCCCAGATCCTTTTCTTCCTCCGATGGTGTAACCTGAATCTTTCTAATGTAGTACTCTGTTCTTGTGTTCTTTGCCCCTATGTGCATCACCATGCACTTTTTGGTGTTAAACACGAGATGCCATATCCCTGACCATCTCTCTAGCCTGGCTAAGTCTTCCCTCAGCTCCTTTATCCCCTCCTGGGTGTCCATCCTCCCACAGAGTTTGGTGTCATCTACGAACATACACATCTTTCCCTGAATGCCATCCCCTATGTTGCTTATAAAGACGATAAACAGCACTAGTCCTAACACTGACCCCTGTGGATCCCCGCTGGTAATCGCCCTGGTACTGGAGAACTCCCCCCCCCACAACCACCTTCTGTGTCCTGCTGCTCAGCCAGTTATCAACCCATCTAACCAACCTTTCCCCCACCCTAAGTCCTTCATCTTCATTATCAGCCTTTTGTGTGGCACAGAGTTAAAGGCCTTGCTAAAGTCCAGATATATGATATCCACTGCCTGGCCTTTGTCTACTGTTCTAGTGACCCAGTCAAAGAACTCAATCAAGTTCATTTGACATGATCTGTCTGCCATGAACCCATGCTGTTTACTGTCCTGTAAGCCATTTTCCTCTAAGAACTTGACCAGACCCTCCTTCAATGTTTTCTCCATTGGTTTATACACAATTGATCTCAGGCTGACAGGCCTGTATTTTCCAGGGTCTTCCTTGGGGTCACTTTTGTGGAGTGGCAGCACATGCACTGTTCTCCACTCCTCTGGCACCATCCCTGTTTCAAGAGATCTATTGAATAGCATTGTCAGTGGACCTGCCAGATCTTCTGCCATCTCTTTTAGTATCCTGAAGTGTATTCCATCAGGCCCTGTGGAATTTCCACCTTCAATGATATTAGCCCCTCACTCATCCATTCAGTCCCTATGGCCCCTATTGGGTTCACACCATTCCCCTCCCCACCCTTCCCACTGTGTGGTATTGGACCCCCTTTTCTTTGGTAAAGACAGAGCAGAAGTATTTTTTTAATACCTCTGCTTTTGTCCCTTCATCCACTACTATCCTTTCCCCTTTCTTAAGCCTGACAATGCCATCCTTCTTGTACCTCTTTTATTTAATGTATCAAAAGAATGTCATATCCCTCTTTTATTCCTTCTGTTATCAGGAGTTCCTTCTTTGCTTTTGCCTGTATTACCTCCTTTTTTCCTAGTTTAGCCAGCCTTTGGTACTCCTCCTCGTCCTCTACCATAGTTGTCTTTCTACTTTTCCCTATACACAGCCCTCTTATCCTTCACTAGCTTAGTCACCTCACTATTAAACCAGCTTGGCTGTCTATTTCCTGTCTTTTTTCCCCTTCATTTTTCTGCAGCTGTTTGTTGCAGTTTGTATGGCCCCTCTAATTGTGATCCAAATTCCCTCAACACCCAAACCTTCCTCCAAGTTCCCTAGGTCCACTGTAATCATTTCTCTTAGTCTCTGCAAGTTTGCTCTTCTGAAGTCTAGCATTCTGGTCTTTGTGGGGATGTCTTCCCTTCCCATGTTCAGGTTAAACCACAGTGTTATGGTCACTTCCACCCAAGGAATCCCCAATGTCTATGTCCTGCATATGCTCATCATTCAAGAGCACCAGGGCCAGAATTGCTTTTACCCTGGTGGGACTAGTCACATACTGTGTCATGAATCCATTGTGGATCACATCCAAGATTACTGGTTTTAGGCGCAGGATGTGGCGGGACTGACCCAGTCCATTTTGGGCAGGTTGAAGTCACCCATCACTGCTATCTCTCCCTTCTCTGCTGCTTCTGTTAACTGTGTGCTTTACTCCCTGTCTTTATCCTTACCCTGACTAGGCGGTCTGTATACGACCCCCATCATTATCTTCCTCCCTTTATTCATCTGGAGCTGAAGTCATACTGCTTCTGTGCTCCCTTTTTCAAACTCTTCCTCCCTTGCTCAAACAATACCTTCCCTTATGTATGCCACCACCCCCTCCCCGCCTGACTCCCTGTCCTTCCTATATAGCCTATAACCTGGAATTGATAGGTCCCAGTCATGGTGTGCTGTTGCCCAGGTCTCTGTAATGGCTGCTATGGCTAGCCTGCTTTCTGCTAAGAGCACCTGTAGTTCTGCCATCTTGTTCCCAAGACTAGGCACATTCAGCATTACCACCCTCCACTTTGTCTCTGCTGTGTCCATGTTCTTTTTTTTATTTAGTCTTACCTGACTTACTGCAACATTTTCTTCTGTGTCTAAATCCATCCTTGCTCCCCTTTCCTTGTCTCCACTAATGTGGGGGGGAGGTACTCTGGACTTCCCTTTTCTGCCTCCTCCCATTAGCAGTTTAAACCCAGTTCCCTTGCCATGTATTCCCCCATTTTGGCTTTGATTTTCTTTCTCTCTTCCCAGATCAGGTGTAGTCTGTCTTTGCTGTAGAGTCTCTTTTCCAACCATGTGTCTCCCCACCTACCTATGAGACCATATCCCTCCTCCTCCTCCTTACACCACCAGCCTAGCCATCTATTAAATTCTTCTATCTTCTTCTTTCTAGCTGTGCTTGCCCTTGGTACAGGAATGATCTCAGAGAAGGTCAGTGTTTCCACTGACTGCCTACATGCTGCAGTCAAATCCATAAATCTATATTGCACTACCCCGGTTTCCTCCCCTGCTAAATCATTGGTTCCCAAGGTGCAGTTCCAAGTCCAGTTTTTCCCCTGCCTCACTTATCAGCCCACTTGCCTTTTGTGTTGCTCTACCTGCCTCCATCCCAGGTATGCACACCACTGTTGTCCTCATGTGTGGGTTCTCACCTCTTCCACATTGAGTTCCTTTTATTATTGAATCTCTGTAGACTATTATTTTATTTTTTCCAAAGTGACCATTCTCCCTACCCTTCTTCCCCCTGTGTAATGATTGCCCAGTATTTTTGGTAACCCAATTTCATGGGCCATGGTTTCTCTTCTTGTCTCCTTGTCTCCCTCCTCCACCTGATTCCTGTTTGGACCTTTCCCCTCATGGTTCCTGTCCCCTGAAGTGTCTGCCTTGGTTTTACTTTTTCCCCTCTTTCCCTTAATGTTTGTCCCCTTTTCTATCACTTTTGTGTTTTTGTCTTCCCTATCCCTTTCCACTGAGACATCAAGTTCCTGGCCCTCTTGAGTTACCTTCTAACTTTCTTCTCTCATTACCTCTCTGGTATTTTGCTGCCACCCTGATTACATTGCACCTTTGTCCTCTTAAGTCTCCTCTGCCAGTATTGCATATCTATTGTATGTAGGCACCCCCAAGCTGGAGATTTCCTGAGCTCTCCAGCTCCTGCCCTGAATTCCATGTTTGTTTCCCCATTTCCCTGTCATCTTCCATCCCTCCATTTCCTTCATATTGTTATTGCTCTTCCTGCTTCTGGCTTGCCCCTTGCCCTCACCTGTCCCCTTCCTGGTACTCCCCTTTGCTGATATTTTTCAGCCTCTGTACATCTGTTCCTTGTCCAGTTTGCCTCTGTATCACATCTATGTTGCCCCCTTTCATTTGTTGTAGGACCTTAATGAGGCATCCTATTTTCATTCTTAGTTTTCCTATGCTCATACACATTGGGCATCCCCCCTTCCTCCACAGCATCTCCATAAATTCAGCCGCCCCACAATTGTTACAACCCACAATCCTTCCCTGGCTGCCCTGTCCAGTGCCATGTCCCTTAAACCCCCACATTTTACACCCTGCTTTTCTGATTATAAATACTCCTCTTGTTTTGAGGTCCCCCATTCCGGTATCACCCTTTACACTAAACTTAGTGGCTTAAATACATTTGTATATTAAATGCGATCATTGTCTACCCTAGGCAGTCCTTACAATTTCAGTAGGTTTAAATGCAATTGTACGTTAACTGCAATATCATCTTAATCTAAACAGTACCTGCACTTTCAATAGTATAGTTATAATTTCCACTTACATGCCACACTTTGAACTGTATCTATAAAAACTAGTAGCTTAATTGTACTGACTTCCTAGGTGTCACGTACCACAAGTACAGTAACTTAGATGCTATTTCATTTCCCAATGGCCCAATCACAGTAGTATCCTCCAAAATGTAAATATTCTTACAAGTACCCCAAACTTGAAACAATTTTCTGACTACATTACCCAATAACAGCATTAATTTCATTCAAATAAACTTTGAGGATGCGAGTACCCAGGATCCCAAAACTATTGCAGATGGCTTCAACAAGGCCTTCACAGACCTTAGTGGGGTCCTTCCTCCAGACTATCTGCGACCTGTGCCTAGCACCGCCATTAGTTGTACTGACATCCCTCCAACACACACAGCACCTCTTTCTACCTGAGGGTAATCTCTACAACTAAGGCAAAAAAATACTTGGAAAAAGTTCTCGGGAACACTAGATCCAGTGGGGACTCACTTGATCTAAAGACTGTGGCTGTCACCCTGGATGTGTTACTCTCCCCTCTAACCTGGATCCTAAATCTCACTAACCACTGGCATATTCCCTCAATGCTGGAAAGCTGCAGTGGTCACCCCATCTTTAAAAATGAGGACAGAACCTGCCTGGCCAACTACAGGCCAATCTCAATTCTGCCTTCCCCCCCCCTCCAAGGCACTAGAGAGGATAGTATACAATCAGTTAGGTATGTACCTTGATAAGTACAACCTTCAATGCCAGGAACAGCATGGCTTTCGGAAGGCACATAGTACTTCAACGGCATTGGTTGAGTTTACCGGTCATATCCATGAAGCACTTGACCGAGGCCTCTTGGTGGGGCTATTTTCATCGACCTCACCAAGGCCTTTGACACGTCAACCACGACTTGCTTTTCACAAAACTCTCTAACATTGGTATATCCTCTGTCTTTCTAGGCTGGTTCCAGAGTTACCTCTCTAACAGGACCCAGCAAGTCAAGATTCTTGACGTTCTATCCAACCATCGGCTTGTCAACACGGGGTGCTCCGAGGTTGCATTTTGGGCCCCCTACTGTTCTGCCTGTTTCTAAATGAAGTCCCCAAAGTCTGCCAGAATAAGATCCTTCTATATGCAGATTATGCTGTTCTCTACACGTGTCACTCTACTCTGGAAGAGCTGGAAAAAGGCATGCAAGACGACTTTACTGCTGTGGAAAAATGGTTCCTTCAGTCTAAGCTCTTGCTCAACTACACTAAGACTAAAACAATGTTGTTTGCTTCCCACCAAAACTGTCATAAGTCACATCACCTCAATATCTATAATAACAAGTTTGATGCACTCGAAATGGTCACCACCTTTAAGTACCTTGGTGTCTACCTTGACAGCTCTCTCTCACCGCCAGTATAAAGACCATGTTGCCACTGCAACTAGTGCCAGACTAGGTCATCTCTACTGGCATAGGCAGTGCCTCACCAAAAGTGCCATCAAGCTTGCAGTTAACAGCTCTGTGCTCACTATCATAGATTATGGTCTGGTAGTCTACGGAGCCTGTACCGATACAGCACTTAGGCAAATCAAGATTGTCTTAAACAAAGCCTGCAAACTAATCCTGGGTGTGGACTGTTTAACTCACACTTGTGAACTATACTCAAGCACCGGTTGGTTAAACTCGAATAGCAGAATTCAGTACCAAGTCTGTCTATTAGCTAAAAATCCACCCTAGGTCTTGCTCCTCCTGGAGTGAGGCAACTGCTAAGAAACTCCACTTCTTCCAGACTAACTAGGGGGTCGAGTAAAGCTGCCTTCATTATCCCATTCCACCGGACCTCACTAGGGCAACGGTCCTTTGAATACCGGGCCCCCTGCTGGCCAAATTCCCTTAACTCTGAGCTGATTGAGGAAACGAAACTACTCCCATTTAAGGCCAAGCTGCTGCAGTACCTGGCCACTCTTGGTAACTGCGACTGCATCACATGTGCCTAATTCTACTGTTACTGATAGCTTACCTGTCCTGCATAGCACCCACTCCCCAATTCCTCCCCTGCCTGGTGTGACCCCACTGAGCACTTACCCCCAAGTACCCTTTTTATCCCCCCTGCCTTCCTGCTTTCTCTTCACAAATATTAATGCCCTCCAATTTTCACCCCCTCCCTCAGTTTCCAACTCACCTCATCCCCCCACTTTAAAACCCTTTCCTTTCCCTTATCCTTCCCTCCCCCCACATTATCCAGCCCTGCCCTATCACCTTCTTACATAACCCGGGGTAGATTCCTATCCAATTCCACCCCTCTGACTACTCAGCCTCCTTATTCTGTCACCCCCTTTGTCTCTGTCCCCAACCTCCCCCTGTTCTCATCTATTCTGTCCTCCCCCTCCTTTGGTCACCACCACTGCTGACCCTCCATAACTCTACCTGCATGCTGTAAAGCTCAGCTACCACTATAAATTGCTTGTCCACCTTAGGTACGCTCTTAGTACTGTTGCAGTAAAGTTGACCTCTCCTTCTTGATGTATTTTAACTGTACTTGCTTGAATCTTTATCTGTATATACCATGATGTACTTGCCTGCAGTATATACCCCTATCTGTTTTGTATTGTCTACATACCTTGTCTATTGCCTTATGATGTGGAACCTTTGTAAATGAGCTTTTAGCTCAAAGGTGTTATCCATGATTCCAATAAATAAATAAATTCCTAGCTGCAGTTTCCTTTTAAAATTTTAAATGTCCCATTGTCCAGTACTTGAGTTATCTTCCCCTCCGGTGCCTGTATCCTTCCCCTTTTCCTCCATTTGGTGGAGGTCCTCCTCCAAGGATCTCCTAGTTGCCACTCCCTTTGTCCGAATCCACCCCTGATTGGTAAGTCTCCGCTGGGAGGTGCCCAGTGAGACCTTTTAATACTGGAGGTGGTGGGGGGGGAGAAAAATCTCTAATTAATAAATAATATCTGAAATCTTTACTGCTTTGTTTCGAAAAAAGATGGTCACTAGTTTAAAAGTAGGTTTTGTTAGAGGTATAGCTTAAAATGGGCTCCATAGTGGTGACTGTTTACGAATTGCAAAGCAAATCCAAAATCTGTCAAGCAATTGTGCTGAATGAAAACTGATATCAAATGTGGATTCTCCAAGGGCATGAATAAGGGCATATACTTCTGATGAGAGGAATCCAAGATCTTGCTTAATCAACTGTTTACCTACATAAAATCTATTGGGAGGACACTCTAGGCCTCCAATATATCTTAACCTAACTGTGTGCCTACGTTTGGCTTGTTCTAGGTTTTTTTTCAGTAGGCTAGCATAGGTTACTCTTGGGGCCTTGGTATCATTTGGTTCATGCTGTTCATGTCTCTCAGAGTCTGCAGTTCCCACTTGTGCTCCCTCAAGATTTCCAACTTCTGTAAGGGCTTCAAAAAAAGTTGCAGGTTCCCCCTCTAAAAGTGAGAAAGAAATATCATGTGTTATTTTCCTTTCTCACACTATTAATAATTTGCACATTGCTTACTATTTACTCGGTGGTAGGCATCTCTTTGCTGTGTTCCAAAGGCATTTCTCTGCACATTGCTTACTATTTACTCTGCGGTAGGCATCTCTTTGCTGTGTTCCAAAGGCGTTTCTCTCTTCTCCGATAGAATCTCTGTGTTGTCATTTGGATTTGCCGCTCCTGGTAATGGTATGCATGGATCAGGTATCCAGATGCTTGATTTCATTCTAATCCAACCCGCTCATTCCAATGTCGTCTCTGGAGACCAAGCAGTTTCTTTGGAAGTGCCAGGATATACTGTTGACTGTGCCCCCTCATCCGTGGTCTGGGTGTTTCCAAAAGTGAACACCTTTATTTTTTAATTTCCTTGTTTCTCTGAGGAAGCATCCCCTTGCCGTTTTCTTTTTTAGTTCATCTTCCAGTTTGGATTTTTCTGTTATATTGTTCTTCTACCACTACCAGCTGCACTCATAATTCTGCTTTTGTCCATTCTAGTTCCACTGAGATTTGATTTGTTGCTGCCTGCAGTTCTTCTTTTGTTTGGACCTCCATGAACATGTTGCTTGCAGTTGTGTTTTCCTTTTCTTGATTTTTATTGTAAGCTGAAATGGTTCCTACTGCATTCTTTGAGACGCTTTGCTGGTCAACCTTGGGGTGAATCTTAGCCATCTCTGTTGCAGCTGCCACTGCTTCACGCTGTTTGCCTCCTATTCAGTCACTCTCCATCTGTTCACTGGATTCCTCCATTTCTGCTTACAGGAAAGCAAAGCCTCCTGCAGCAGAGTAGGGGAATTTTGTTGGGGTAAAGGGAGTAATATTCCTTGATCAAGTCCATACTTTACTGTAGTTACACTTCATTCCTTAGTTCAACTATTCAATCTCTTCTTTCCTGATTTTCTTAAGTTTTCCATAAAATGTTGTCACATCCTTTCCAGAAATAATGCAACAGTTTTCTGAACACCTTTCCAAATCCTTTTCATACACTTGTCTTATTGCCACCTGTATGGTTCATAACAACACCTCTTGAGGTACAAAATATTGTTGAAGAACCCACTTACATCTGACTTGCCACAGGTAATACTTTAAAATTGAAAATACAACTTGTAAATTTTCCATTGTAAACTGTTCCAACTCTGAGTCTGTAAAACATACAATAAGTCTGTATATGATATATTTTAAAGTGTTCAGTTTCCTAATGGTCCACTATCAGTTCCCAAAACTGTTTTGCATATATGCATTCCAAGAGCAGATGCTCCTGAGGTTCCAAAATCTGATGACAACTATGACGTAAACAGTATCTCTCCTCGAGGGCCTTATGTTTGTTATTGTTTTTTACATTCAATCTGCCATGATTTGATAACCACAGCACATCCCACACAAAAACTGGTATTTGTTTATTCAATAGTTGATGAAATATATCTTGGCTTTGTTGAGGAACGCAATAAAGTAATACTATTTCTCCCATGCATTGTGCTTTGACCATTACACCATAAATCTCATTCCTATCCTGGAACAATGTGACATCATACTGTACTTTCCATGTAATAATTTGTTTGAACATTTCCTTCACTTCTTTTGGAATTATTTGAAATTTTGTTAACAATCTACTTGTCTTAAGTTCCCATGCCCTCATACATGGTGCAGCTCATTCCATTAATACTGCATACCATACTTTCTTTTGGTTCTGTAATGGTTCCATAATATTGTAGTAAAGGAACATACTGTAAATAAAAGGCCACTGGATGTATCATGTCTATACCAACATCTTAGATACTTCAGTACATAATATTTCTCTAGATTGGATTCAATCTACTTCCCCACAGAACTCTAAAGAAAAGACTATATAGTTTTGTTAGCAGTATCTTAGGAGTGGGATAGATATAACTCACATAGAGTAATATGGGCATAATCATATTTTTTTTATCAAAAATATTCTTTTCTGTTTCAGTATTGTTCCATGCACCTATTTCTCTATCAGACATTCTGCTTTCCTTATCTTCTCTTCCCAATTCAAAACAGCCACATTTTCTTTCCCAAACTTTATAATCAATATTGCAATGGGATCACTGGTAAGGGCTATACCAGCAAAAAAAGCTCTTTGACGGGTCTCCAGTACCCAACTGAAATCCAACACTCTTTTCCTTATTGCTACTGGAGGCCGAAGCCTCAGAAAACTCTTGAAGGTGGCTCTGTACCACATTTTCCTCTGTAGAGTCATGTGCCATAATGACCACATCATCCACATATGCTAACACCTTTAATGGGGGGAGGGGCAGTTACTGAGAGATAGATTCCTTGAATCTCGGGATCATTTGTTATTCTTTGAAGTAAAGGGTCTATGCCAAATACATATAACGAGGAGCTAATGGGGCACCCCTGTTTTACCCCTCTGAGTACCCTAAGTTTTTTACCTCTCCATCCATTCAATTTTGGAATCACTGTTGCCTCTTTGTATAGGTCTCTAATCCAACCAACATATATAGGTGGGATTCCATATTGTAACAGAATCAAAAATAAATATTCTTAAGAAAGAAAATCAAGGGCTCTCCTTTGATCTAAATGCAAAACAAAACCTGTTCCCACCCCCAATTGACCTCTATGAAACAATTCCCTTAACTGTATTAAATTTCCCTGTATACCTCTCTGGGGAATAGCACACTACTGTTCTTTATAAATAAGAGCATCTGCACAATTTGCTAATCTATTGGACAAGATTTTAACTAAAATTTTAATGTCCGTATTCATACTACAAATTGGCCTCCAATTCTGTAAACTTGTCCTATCCCCTTTTTTAAATAATAAATTAATTCAGCTTCCACTAAGGAACCTGGAATGTCCTGAGTTTGTAACAACTCATTGAACAATTCGGCCAAATCTAAACTAAAGAAGCTACTAATAACTTTGTAAAATTTGTCTGTAAGCCTATCACGATAAGGAGTAGAGTTATTTTTTAACTTCTGTATCACACCTTTTACCTCCTCCTCAGGAATGGGTGCTATTAGTTGCAATTCCTGGTCATTTGTAAGAGTTTATTCTTTCCAACATGCCTATATATCCTTCCTCATTGTGGGTATTGTGGGTATCTGGTCTAAAACTAAAAGTATTTTCCACATGATTATTCACTATATGCAATATGGAGTCTTTATCACTACATACTATAACATTCTAATCTTTTAACACCCAAATCATCTTTTTCTTCAAATTATGTTGGCTCTCCTTAAAGGGATCAATAGTCAGTTTTCTACTTACTGTACCAAATCTTAATTCCTGTTGTAATGTCTTAGCCCTATCATATTGAAATTTAAACATTTCCTTTTTTACTTGTTGAATTTGAGAACAAAAATCATGGCCTGTGGTTTCAGATAAAGAAATCAATCTATGTAGCTGTTTTCTAAGTTGTAAATATGTAATATATTGTCTCTATTCTTTCTCCCTAATCATACATACACCGTACAGAAGATCTGGCTTCCCATAATTTCATAACTTCATTAACTATTCCCTCCTGTTCCAATAATGAAGTATTTAATTTCCAAGAGGATTTCCCACAATTAAGGTTGTTATCCCACTGACAATCAATAAACACTGCAGAATGATCAGAAAAGGCCAGGTTCCTGACTTCTGACCTCTAAAATTTTTGATACAAAAAAATAGTAAATTCTTGTTCTCAATGTACCTTCCTGGAAAGTAAAACCACCAGTATCAAGAAAGTTGTGATATGCATCAATTAATTGTACTGTGACAATAATTGTTTTTAAAATATTAGAGTCAAACAACATTTTATCAGTCCTTAACCCTCTATCTTCTTTCTTCACACTACAATTAAAATCGTCCCCACACAGTATGGTTCAAGTAGTGCACAAAAAAGGCTGAATTTTCCAAAAAGGTTCAACCCTCAAAGCTTTCCCTTGGGGAGCATAAGTATTAATTAAACAAATCCCATTCCTTCTATAGGAAATATCCAGAATTAAGGCCCTGCCTGGGTCTAGGTCTATGAGCCTAGAAACTTTTAAATCCAGATTGGAAAACAAAATTCCCAGCCCATCACACCTATATTGACCTTGAGACCAAAAGGTGACCCCCTGCTTCCATTTAGCATTGCACTGCACAATTTCTTGAAATGTTTTGATTCTAGTGTCCTGAATCACAATAATATCTGTCTTGAGCAAACCTAGTTCATGTAAAGCTATATCTCGTTGTATCCCATTCTTTATGCTATTAACATTTAAGGTTATGATATGAAAATAACCCATGTGTGATTAGTGGTTCCCACAATCAAATCACTGCTTTGATCTGCTAGCCCATTGCTTTCTCCCTGAACCACCCTCCTCCATTTCTGAAGAGGTCCCTTTAGAAGAGGCCACCGAGGAAGAATGTCACACTTTTTGCCACATGACAAGATCGCGCTGCCAATACAGCGCTATTCTTGCCATGCGGCATATCTCTTTTTTCTGTGGGGGGCTTCACCCACACACCCCCTGTTATGAGGGGGTTGTGCCCCCAGCCCCCCTCACTGTAAATTCTTAACTCCGGGGGGGGGTTAGGTCAGGAAGCGCACAAAGTTGAAAAATCTAAAAGTTCCTGGGACCGGGAATCAAACCTGGTCCCAGCAGCATTGCCTGGGTTCACTGCTGCTGTGGCTCAGTCCATTAAGCCACAGCAGCTGGTTGGTGGAACCCACTCCCAGCAGAGGTCATATCCTCTGCCTGGAAGAGTGTGAATAGTGCAATACCACGTACAGCAGTATACATGGTATTGCACTATTCACTCACTGGTGCAGTGCTGTACCGGGTAAGCCATAATGTCATATAATATTCAGCGTGCAACATTATGACCTGGTAGGGATTTTTAATAGGTAAAACTGCATATTGGTTGGGCTGTAATTTCCCCCTTCTTTTCATAAGTCTCCTTTCTTTCCTTCTTGGTTCTGGGGGTAATCCAGTTTTATCCCTCATCCTTTTTTTATACGTCACTTTTTTGAAAGGAATCTCAATATCTAATTTTGGGGTGAGGCATAGAGATCATCCCAGGGTTGTGGTCTTCTCTGTCTCCCACTTGTGTACCCCTTTCACTGTCAACCCCCGTTCCTCCACTTCAGTAATCATGTCTTGTGGGGTTTCTTCCATCCACCCTAAGCAAGGGGGCCTGGTCACTTTCTACAACCTCCACTTCTTCTTGAATGCCTAGCATTTCTGCATTTCCTTCATCCATTTGCTTCTTCCCCATATCTCCTTTACCCTCAAGGAGCCTAACTTCATTTCTTGTATCATTATTGTGTTGTTCTTCCTGATGTATGTTATTGTCTTTCTGTCTGCCACTTTTCTCTTTTTCTTTTAAGATGTCCTGCATCCTTTTCTCAGATGCCAATGCACATCCTTTTTTCTGGGCCTGAGTTACCAAAGCTTCATGGGAAAGACCATCCCCGGAATTGTAGCAGGACCATGAACATTTAATGTAGGAGTGACCTCTTTCCTCACACAAATTACATTGAAACAAGTTTTTACAGTTCGTGGAGAAATGCCCAACTTCCAAACAATGAGAACATTTAGGTGTGTCGCACGCATTGTTCAGGTGTAGTCTAGAACCACATTTATGGCAAGACTTAGGCTGCCATGGGTAAAACAATGAACCTCTGTCTTTCCCCAGGAAAAAGCAACTCGGTAGGTGAACAAAACCACTACTGGCCATAAACAGTTTACATTTGACCCTCCACCCCCCCCCCGTCCAAAACTGTTCAGAATCAATCACTGGGGTAGGATGTTCCAACACCTCACAACGTTTTTTGAGCCAATATAAAATATTAAAAACATCAACCCCCTCATTCTTAAAAAGAATGGTAATTTTTCCTACTGCAGGCTTTGTAATGGGAATCGCCAGAAAGGGGGCCCACATTGGTGAATCCTTCAGCGTATTATATTTCACCTCAAATCTGTCCAGAGCCTCCACAGTTTTAAAGTTCACATTATAGTTGAAATCGTCTGTATGAATCAAAACAAACACTTCTGAGACATAAAATTTCAGAGAATTCTTCAATGATTTCCTCCCAATATACACTCTATCAGGAGGGTTCTCCAGGCCTCCCTTGTACATCAAACGAATAGCGTTCCTCCTTGGTGCAGGTTCTCTAGCACTAGTTTTAAATAAATCAGCCATGTGTAGTAATGGTTTAAATATTTTTCCTTTAGCAGGGTCTTGTAATATGTCTATTCCCAAGCCCACAGATACATTATCATTATTTTCCTGCAAAGCAAGCACCTCCTGCATTAGTCATGCTTTATTTATGATATTATTTCCCCTCATTTGTCTGCTGGTGCTAGCTCTGGAATTGCCCCCCTTATCACAGGCATTCCTTTTACTCACTGCCTACAGATCCATAGATTTTGTGCCTGCTGCCTCTGTTGCCACTGCACTGGTACTGGCACTGTCACCTGAATGCCACAATGACCGCTGTGCATTCAGAATCAATTTCCCAGTATCTTGTATCAGCATTCCTTTATATTCCCAAACTTTAGGGTCTTATGGATAAGGTAGTAACCATTCTACACGTGGACCCAGCCCACATCTGCTAACGCTTCTTCCGGTTGCTGACCCTGCTGTTCCATCACTTGTTGCACATTTTTCCCTTTCAAACTTTTGTATGCCATCCCCAATGTTTTACTTATCTTATCTATCACTTCTTCAGGCTGATTTCCACTCAAGCCCACTGTTTTTTTCTCCAGATCTGAGTTTTCCCAAACTGTCTCTTCAACCTCTGTTTCATCCAGGCATCTGGGCACTTTCTCTCTCTCCAGTCCTCCGGTACTTACACTGGCTTCATGTTGTGTAGTTGCACCTTGTGGTGCCTCCAATACCACTTCTTCAACTTTTCCTGACTCTGAACATTGCTCCACAGCACTCTTGCTGTCCTGATTGCAAACATCTTTGCAGACAAGGTCCAAGCCAACCGGCAAGTCAGCATCCTGCAAAATACAGGTAGCTTCTGCACTTTCAGACGTTTTTGGTGAACAGTCAATGCAGTCACTTTGGGTCTCTATAATAGATGGGGTAGGGGAGGAGACCCTCTACCCCTCCTCGCACACCTCCTCACCCTCTAATGCTTGGGACACAGTGGCCATTCTAGCATGGACAGCAGCTCCCCCTACCATTCAGTAGCGGAATTTCCCCAGTGTTCTGGCCAAATCTCTGCCATTCACTAATACTACCAAGAGCTTAATCTGGTTCTGTAAGTCAGTTTACATAGATACATAGAAATTGTTGGCAGATAAGGATCACAAGGCCCATCTAGTCTGCCCATAAGCTCTATACTTGTATGCAGTCAATTACCCCAAGTGATCAATGGATTTTTATCACTTCCTCTCCACCCAATGTTCCCTTCTGCCTGTCCAAGGCATGTTTAAACCCCTCCACTTCTTGTGACAGACTGTTTCAAGCATCAGCCACCCTCTCTGTGTAGAAAAACTTCCTCACATTACCTCTTAATCTACCCCCCTCCAATTTCATATTGTGTCCCCTTGTTCTGATATCTTTTCTACATTGGAAAAGATCCCCTGCCTGCACCTTGTTTATGCTCTTGAGGTAATTGAAAGTTTCTATCATGTTCCCCCTTTCGCTCCTCTCCTCCAGTGAGTACATATAGAGGTATCTTAGTCTCTCCTCATATGTTTTGTGATGCAAGCCATGCACCATCTTGATCACCCTTCTCTGGATAGCCTCCACCTTGTCTATGTCCTTACGTATGTGTGGTCTCCAGTACTGTATGCAGTACACCTGGTGAGGCCTTACCAGTGTTTTATACATGGATCTCACCACCTTCCATCTCCTGCTAGTAATGCCTCAGCCTATGCACCCCAGCATGCCAATGGCCCTCCCTGAAGCCTTTGCGCACACTTTGATACCTGAAGGTCATCAGATATAATAACCCGGATTTATGTGATAAAGGTGAAAACCTAAAGACAATCAACATTATCTCAAAGTCAGAGTGCCGAAAATCTGTTTTGCCGGCACAGCAAAACGGCGTTGGGGACTTGTGTTTTCAATGGTTTATGTGGGGGGTCTGTGCCTCCTCCACCCCCCACCATTATGGATTCTCAACTCCAGGGGGGTGCATATTGGGGGGGTGCAAAACTATGAAAAGAAAATTTGGGGCTGGACGCAACAAGAAAGTGCCAACGCCCAGACCCGAACACAGCACCCTGCCTACCAGAGCTGCCTACTCATCCACCACACCATGGGGCCAGCTCAACAACCCACCATGGCACTCCCCCTCACAATCCATCCTACAGCTTGCTGTGCATGCTCACTCCCCCCTGCACATGTATGTATAGAGACATCCTGTAGCTATATTCGCTGACACCCCCATCTGGTCACCCTACCATGTCACTAGCCCCGAAGACATGTGCTGGGGATTGGGTCAGCATTTTTGCAGGTGCCCAATCACCAACACCCATGTCATGCGTACCCAATAACCCCAGTTCCCTTTCCTCTTTGGTGACACTCAGCACCTCCCCATTGCAATATTCCCCTTCCCTTTTCCCCGGGTCACACCTGGAAAGTAGCCATGGCTTAGTGTGCCTCTCCCAGTTACCAACTTTCAAATATAAATGAATAAATAAATAAAAGAGCGTCAAAAAAATGTGTAGCCCTGTAAATAGTGTAACTGATGTAAACTGGTCAGAACTTGCTGCAATTTTGTGCTCTATGCTTCTTGAACTATGAGGATTTGAGTTAGAGAGAGAGAGAAAGAAAGAGTGTGTGTGTGTGTGTGTGTGTGTGTGTGATGGGGTGATTTCATTTTTGCAAAACTGAAATATAATAGTGGCAAAAAGGCACTTCAGTTTCCTTTTAATGTCAACATTATTGGTTTCACCCACAATATGCAATATTGTAACCAATAATTAATTCTTTAGGTCAGCTGAAAGCATTGTAAGAGGTCTAAACCTCACTTTCAGGTTCTTGGCAATATTGGGAATGCAAATAATCACAAACAAGTTGCATTCAAGTAATAAACAAGTTTATTACTACAAAAGGGATAAATCACAGTTGCCCTAAGCAGTTCTTACCAATACGAACCGGGAGTCAGTGCTAAGCGTTCCCTACACCTCAAGGTTTCTCTGTAGTCTCTTGGGATCTCTCGAGTCTCCGAGGTGTAAAACCTGTGCATAACATTATATACCTGTGATAATTACTATGGTTACTAAAAGATAGAAACATTTCTTGTTACAGAGATGAGCCCTATTGGCTAAATTAGAGGTGGGTCCACGGTCCAAGATAACATTATATAATTCTGTAAAGTCATCAGTTTTAGAACAAAGAAGTTCTTATACAGAATCTTACATAACAAGGTGTAGTGGTGCACATCACCAAAGGATGGCAGTGTTGCCTTACATATTATAATTACTTCAAGGACAGGTGTCTTGGCATCTGACAAGTAAGAAATAGACAGAAAATACATGATATAATATGTATGCATTAGCAAGCAAAGTGGGTTACAACAATATGCATTCATATCCTGACATCTACTCTTGTACGGTAGATGCCCTTAGCCCTATGTATTAGTATAACCTATGCCTAAACATTAGCTGTCTACGGTGTACCCCTGAGGGTATCAATTAGGGTTCAGGGACCTCGTGTAACAATTCCCCCCCTTGTTGCCTCCAAGGGCAACTCAGGCAAATCCAGGGCATGGACATAAGCAGTGGCCATTTACAATCCCAACGCGTGAGCCTTGTAAAGGAACTCAAGCTGCTCGCGGTGTTTGTGCAGTGTACGTCGTAGGCAGCAAAGCATAATAATCAAATTGAATATTAAAAATGCCTGTATTATAACAAAACCTTTAAAAGTGATCTCTAACCAAGTGTTAGTCAATGCATTATTCATATCTCCATCATTGATCAGGTCAAGAACAGCTTCATTGGCTTTGGTTATATTATTGCTGATGTGGATGAGGTGTGTGTGCTTTCTGTCTAAAAGGGATTTCAGTGTAAGTGTAAGTGGATCTATGTGTACATTAAAGTATGGTAGGTATTCTGAGAGTGTGAGTAAATAATCTGGGTTACCATCAATAATGTCTGCATCCATAAGGGAATGGGGTTATGACGGTATGTCCAATAACAGTTTTCTGATGGGGAACAAAACAGAAGTTGGGGTAATCAATTGGACAAGTAACAGAACCATATGTATAAGACTTAAAATTAGTCACTATGCAGTACTCTCCGTCAGAGTTATACTGTGAACGTACAGTAGGTAGTCTCCATTTTTGCAACTGGACAGGGCATGTGTAGGTCATCTTCGAAATCCGTGTTGACAGGCGATGAGCTTCCTCACTATAGGACTGGTAGAGCTGATCTGGTGACGGCGTCTATTCAAAAGAGTTGGTGCCATTCTCATTGATGTCTTCATCCATAGTGAAAGTCCAATCAATGCTGTCTGGAGAGTAGCCACAAACAGGGCATATGACATCAAACACATCACATCGGCACAAGTAGATGTATTGCTTTTTCGCACAGCAGTCCATGTGCGGTGCCACCCAGGCATCCAGGAAGGAGTGGTAGACCAGTAGAGGTGGTAGATCCAGGCATTATCTGTAGATGTCGTCATTCAAATGCCCAATAGAGTGTGCCAGTGCAAGCTTGTCGAATAAAGCTGTAGTGGGATTAAAACGTGGTAAGGAGACAGTAAAAGAGACAAACATGGTGTCTGTTATGGAACATTTCTTGGTAGAAAAACAAGGACCAGTGTTTGAGTGTCTGGTCACAAACCCCAAATTTCTCACTGTGGAGAGAGGAATAGACAAAGTCTGCTGCATACATAAGGAAACACAAGTTGAAAGTTTACATTTAGGACAATACCATTTAGAGATGCATCTGTCATGTATTATGTCAGGGATTCTTCCAGTTTCTAAATCACAGAAGAGGTTGTTGATGGTAATGAGGATGTATGAACCATATGCAGAACAAAGAATTTCCCTACCAATGTATTGTCTTTCAGCTTCTCTATTATTCTGTTGTATGAGTGCATTAATCTTATCTTTTGAACCAGTGAAGGCTTTTGCAATGTCGTGCATGTTGTATACAGTGTATCTTTCTTCCTGACTAAGGCCATCCACACCATCCAATAATGGTGGTAGTACATTATTAACCAAACCAGTGGAGAACTTAGCAGAATGACTCTTGATAGCAGCAATGTCTGCTTTGTTCCAAATGGACATAGCAGTACCAAAAAGACCTGTGACAGTACCTGTAGCACCTGTAACATCAGAACTGTCAACTTCACGTTTAGTACATTTATGATTAAGAGTACCAGGAGGGGTTTTCCTCCTAAAATTACCTCTATGTTCAGTAGAATAAACCCCAGTAAAGGGATCCTTAGTACGAATCTGAAATGCAGCTAAACTATAAAGCAATAATGTACTATAGAATGCAGATGTATTGGTATTGTGACACATACCAAATTCGTTCATATTCCAGTAAGTAAGATTAAACAAAACAGGTATATGCATAAGCTGTAAATTATTAATCAAAGAACCTGGGAGGGCAGTGGCTGTGAGACCACTACTGGGACCAGGGTTATGTTTTGGACATTCCAAAAGCTGTTTTTCAGTGGGAGGCAAAACAGAGAGATACATGGCTGCAGAGGCCATGTGGTGTACAGCACAGAATCTGCAGGCAGAATCTTTGGAGAGAGAGTTACAATAGGAAGGATCAATCAGAGCAGTAATGTTGTACAAACCAGAGTGTCTTAATGCAGTTTGTAACAAGGACAGTGAACCATTTGGGGATAATTTAGCGTTGGCCCAACCCTGAAAAGTTCCCTTGGAGAGTTTGGCCACAGGGAGAATTTATCCTTGTGATGTGGTTTGCCACTCAATTTGAAGAGTAGATTTGTCAGGAGCAATGACTGAGGCAGTGAGGTAAGCATCGGAACCTTCCTGGACAGTAATCATAGTATCTGGTATATTGACGGAAACTCCCTCTGTAGGGGGTGCTGGAAGATCCAGTTGTCGAAGGAGGTCCGGTACCATGCCTTGGGTACAAGGGATCACTTCTGCAAGGAGGAGAGATAGGAACAAGATAGCCAACTTGTCAGTGTATCTGAAAAGGAAGATCAAAAATTAGTACATTAGTACAATTCCGCCCAGTGGGATTAGGAAAAGTAAGTTTAAATTCCTTTGTACAGTTTCAACTGGTTTGCGTGTAACCATTTTTCAGTCAATTTATTGTTGTGGAGGAGTCTAACTTGATAGACTGCCGGACTGAGCTTGTTGACAATGGGGTAAGAGCCTTCCCACTTATTGGAGAAGGAGTGGTTGGGATGTGCAAATCGAAGTACCATTACCTGATCTCCAACCTGCCAATCCACTTCTTGTGCGTGTTTGTAAAATTGTATTTTGGATTGTTGCTGGGCTTTGCCCACGCAGTTTGCAGCATACAAGTGCGTGTGTATGAGGTCTTTTCTGAGCTTTTCCACATACTGATCCACAGACACCCAGTCTGCAGTGGGGGTGTGTAGGTCAAACAGCAAGTGTTCAGGTAATCTCATTTGTCTTCCAGTCATCACCTCAAAGGGTGTGAGCTGGGTAGTGGATGAGGGTGTACCCCTAATTTCCAAAAGGAGTAAAGGCAATAGGGAATCCCTGGTCTTGGGATTGTCCTCAATGAATTTGGAAAGCATTTGCTTAATCCGCCTGTTGGTTCTTTCTACTTGACCTGAGGATTGAGGGTGATAGGGTATGTGGAACTTTTGCTGAACCCCAAGGAGTTCAAGGGACTTTTTCATCAACTCACCTGTAAAACTGGTTCCTTTGTCAGAGTCCGCCTTGAAAGGTAGGCCCCACCTGGAGAAAATCTGTTCTACCAGGATTTTGGCAGTTGTCTTTGCGGTGCATGTCTTAGTGGGGAAAGCCTCAACCCACTTAGAGAATAAGTCGGTTACCACAAGGGCATACTTGTTGTTTCTACTGGTATTGGTCAAAGGGCCAATGAAATCAATTTGGATGGCATGCCAAGGGCCAGTGTGTCTTTGTGGTAAAAGTTTGGCATTTCATTTTGTAGGTATGGGATTGTTTTGTGCACAAACAAGGCAATTGTCAATGTATTATTTACCATCTTTGGTAATACCAGGCCACCAGGTGGTGGTCTTGAGACATTGGAGGGTATTCTCTGCTCCCTGGTGTCCACCAGTAGGAGTACGATGTACTTGGTGCAAAAATTCAGACCTCAAATGTCTGGGGACTACCCACAATTTGGTGGTAGTATCCTCTGGTTAGAACCAAATGAGTTTATTGTCAGGGGATAAGTGTAACTTACCTTCATGCCTGCGATATGGGTTATGTGTGGGGTGTCTTTCTTCATTACCTTTGTCAAGGAATCTGAACACTTCTTTGAGTTCAGTGTCCAAATGCTGGGCTGCTGAGAGGTCCAGGGGAGAAAAAGACTCTGATTTCTTTTTAACTGCTGCAACATGTACTGCTGCATTGGCTTCTGGATGATCCATCATCCAGACGTCCCCCCTCAGGCCCCTTCCTTAGCAAGGGTATCTGCTGTGTCATTAAATGCATGATAGGGATCATGTAGAGAGTGAGCTTTAACCTTGTGCACATAAAGTGTGTGTGTGTGTATTTCTGTGCCAATGCATGTATGTAGATTACCAATTCTTTATATTTCACTGGACTGCCATCAGAGGAGAGGAAGGAGTTCTTTTGCCAGAAAGGGAGAAATTCTGTAAGGGAGCAACAAACCCAATTAGAGTCTGTAAAAATGATGGTATCCTGAGTTCCATGTTGGATAAACTCAAGTGCGCAGGCCACCGCTGCCATCTCTGCATACTGTGATGAAGCTACACTACAGCGCTTAGATATCCTGACAGTGTTCCCATAGGGATACACCACCAAAATACCCATCCCTGCAATCTGTTCTCCCTGATAGTACGATGCTGAACCATCAGTGAAAACACGGCAGAAAGAGGCACTTTCCAGTATCTCTGGTGTGGCAGGGAGGAATGGACCCGGATCTGGGAGGTCAGGTGACTGCAGTGTACAGTCATGGGGTTCCCCTGAAAAAGGAGACCATGAGCTAGCAAAGACGGAACTTTGGTCTGGTGGACCTGGATATCTGTCCTGGAGGAGAAGCGATCAATGTGTCAGCCTTGTGTTGGAAACTGACCCATCCTTCACTCTATCTGAGAGTAGAAAGGTAGTTGGTGTGTGATTAGTGTTGAGAATCAGTGGTGAGTACCCAATGATATACAGGAAGTGCTTGACAGCTCAGTATGTGGCTAGAAGGTTCCTTTCACAAAGGCCTTACTTCTGTTCCACTGGGGTCAAGAGCTGCAATGCATATGCAATAGGTCTCAAGGTGCCATGCACCTTCTGGGCCAGCACTGCTGACATAGCGATGTCAGAGGTGGCACACTCCAGATGGAATGGTAGTGCTGGATTGGGTTTACCAGTGCTGGGGTGGAGGCCAGAGCCTGCTTCAGTGACGTCACAGCCTGGGTATGAACAGGGCCCCAATTCCATGGAACATCCTTTTTGAGTAGATCATACAGAGGAGCGGCTTTCTGAGCAAAATCACAAATAAAATCTCTCTAGTAGTTTACCATACCTAGAAACCTTCGAAGAGTTAGCACACTGGTGGGTAATGGCAAGTCTTGTAATCCCTGAATCTTTTTCCAAGTAGGGCTCCGGCCTTGGTCAGTTATTTTCAAACCCAGAAAGAGTACTTCTTTCTAACATAATTTTGCTTTTGCTGGGTTGCATTTCAGACCTGCTCTGAATGAGAATCAGTAGTTCGTCTAAGAGATCCAGATGCTGTTCCTGTGTGGCCATGGCCAACAACAGGTCATCTACGTACTGTAAGAGACATTGGGGGGCTGAGAAACTCTGTAGGGCATCCATCATGTGGAGATGGAAGAGGGATGGACTATTATGGAATCCCTGTGGCAAGCAAGTCCACGTGTACTGTCGTCCTTCGAATGTGAAGGCAGACTTGTATTGACTCTTGAGGGCCAATGGTAATGACCAAAAACCATTGGAGATGTCCAAGACACTGAACCATTTCTGATCTAGTCTTAAAAGTCAAAGCACATCTGGTGCCGACACCACAGTTGGGGAGCAACTGGGAGTGACCTGAATCAGTTTCCTGTAGTCAATAGTAAGTCTCCAGGTGCCTGTGGGTTTTTTCACGGGCCAAACGGGAGAGTTGGCAGTGGAAACAAAGGTTCTGATTACTCCTTGTTTAAGGAGTGACTTGATCTTTTCTCGAAGAGAGGGTTAGGCCTTAGTTGGAAAGGGGTATTGCCTTTGCCTTTCATGTGCCGGGCCTGGCACCTCGATGACAGTATGCATTCTACCACAGTCATGCTTGTTAACTGCAAATGCTTCCAAATGTCGTTGCAGAATAGGTAGGAGTTTTGGAAAGAGTTCATGGTTATTGAACAAATCTATGACATCATACTCTTTGTTGTTGATAGATATTGTCGCCACAGCATGTGAGTCAGGAATTAAGACAGTATGGTATTGACCCTGGATCTGTATCAGCAGCATGTTAGCTAGATCCACCACACAGCCGTGTGGTGCAAGGAAGTCAATCCCAATGATACTAGGATGATCATGCAGCACCATTAGTTGGAAAGCATGTGAGGCCTTCAAATGGCCTAGCTCTACCGGTAAGGGTAGAGAACGGTATGCAGGTAGCCTAGTACCATCAACTCCTGACATATTGGTCTTCCGTCCGGTAGACCAAGGGGATGTGTCTGGGTGTTCATCAGGTAAATACAGATAATAGCTGTAATTTGTATTCTATTAAGACACTAGTTGGCGCTTCGACCTGGCCTCGGTGTAGGGCCTTCCATTTGTATCCAAGACCAGCTTGTTTACAATGCGGACTGGGGCCTGTAATTGTCAATCCAGATTGCTGAGGCATGCAGAGGTTGGGCTTGACTTGCATGGATGACTTCACAGTGTTGCACTGATGCAATATAGGGAGGAGCTTCCGGTTCAGGCTTGTGTGGGCCTGAGAGCTCATACTTCCGGTGTCTCCATGACCAGTAGTGGCATGGGTCACCGGTTGTACTGCTGCAAGGGTCTGTGAGGGAACAGCATCTGCTACGGAGCGCACTTGCCCCAGGAGCTCTCGAAATTGTCGGTTTTCTTCAGCTATCTCCTTGTATGAGGGACCCGATCTTTGTAATGGTTTACCTCTGCCCTTGTGCCTTCTGTTTTTGGGCCAATTCCGGTTCTCACCCCACTGTTGTTGTTGTTGTTGGCCCTGTTGGGGGGTTTTCTGGTTGCTAGCTGGAGGGGCCGATGGATGTTTGGGCTGCTGTTGCTGGGTCTGCCCTTCCACAGTATAGTGTGTCGCTGTCCCGGAGGTGGGTTTCACGGCAGCAACCTTCTTGGAACCGGAACCCAAATCATGGATGTACAGTTGATACACCCTCTCGGTTTTCCGAAGAATATCGGAAAACCTATCTGTATTTGGGTATGTGGTTGGCTCTACCTTTTCTCTTACAGCTGGGATCATGTTCCTGAGGAACAGAGTCTTATATTCAATAAGATCTACATCCGCAGCTTCTTGTGCCAAATGCTTCCCTGCTTGGTAGGCCATCCAGAGTCTCTGGTGGTAGGTCGCTGGGCTTTCTTTTGCATTTTTCTTCACAGGGTATGCCAGCATTACTCCTACCACACCTGGGCTATGAGCGGAGATGAGCTCAGCTGCGACTTCATCAAAGGTAGTGTTCCCATCCTGGCGAACTACTTCAGGGAGTTAGGCCCATAAACCAGGATCGATGGTCTGGCATAGTATTTGGACCTGATATTCCTCTGCGAGGCTAAGCATCTCGCATTTGGAGTGCACCTTTTCCAAATGGCAACTGAGATTGTCGGATGGGCTCATCCGACCGATGCTGTCAGCAATTTGCTGAACAGAGTAGGCCATATGTAGTTGATTAGTCGGTGGTCGATCAGGCAGAGGTAGCGCATCTCGCACACTGTCCAATGCTGCACGAGCTGCAGCTTCAGCTGCAGTACGAACAACACCTTCCTGAGTGCCAGCTTCTTGGAAAATTTGTTGGATCTGACTTTTAATGGCTTTCATACTTCTTTCAGGAAGAGGAACATTACCTAATGCTCTATCAATCATGGTTTCAATCTCTTGCCTGTCTTCCACACTAATAACGGCTACTGGAGTCGCCGTCGGGATCAGGCTTGGGCCTGCTCCCCCCCTATCATGGGCGCCATCATGATGGCGTTTCCCATTATGAGCGCCACGACGTCGTCGACGTGTGACCTGGGGAGTAGTGGGCGGGGACCCGCCATACTGTGGATGGCTGGGTGGGGAATCTGGGCCATAGTAGGGGCGTGACTGGGCATTGTACTGTGAGACGTCATCATCAGATAGCTCCCCTTCTGATGATGAGTGAAAGGCAGGGGCTACGCCTCCCATTGCCTTAATGTGGCCAGCCAAAACCTCTCACTGATGGCGCAGTTTATCCATCTTAGCTTTACATTCATCATGATTCACACTTGCAACATCCATATCAACCTGATCCTGCTTCTGCTTTTGCAAAACACGGTACGCGGCGCTCAATTCGCGATTGTCCCTATAGGCTATTTCTAAATCCTTACGTACCTGGTTGATCTTGTTCTGAACCTCACCCATCTCATCACTCAACTGAGCATTCGCAGCACTCAACAAGTCATTCATCTGCACAACTTGACTCTTATCCTGTCTCAAACTTTCACACTCCTGTTTCAGAGCACACAGTTCTTGTTCACCTGCCTGTGCTGAATGATGCAAAAGTGAATCCTTTTCATTACGCAGAGATTGGAGTTCTGACTCCAAGTTCTGCTGTATTCGAACACATTCAGTTTCCTGTAAACCCATCTCTCGCTTAAGAGATGCGATCTGCAGATCAAGGGCACGAAACCTCACTTCGGAGGCTTCCAAAGCAGCGTAGAGAGCGGCGACCATCAACCCTTTAGCACAACGCTTATTGGTGGATTGTCACATTTCTGTATACTGGGTTGAAATCCCCAGTACAGGGTTTTCGGATTGACTTGCGTCCCACGCGAAGTCAGCCCATCCTCCATGGGAGGTAAGGAAGTTAGAGACATCGAGTCTCAGTTCTGCGCAGATATCTGATACTGTGGCCATTGTGTGGGAGGGAATGAAAATTCAAACTGTGAAAAAGACAGTGTGTCGCATATCGATCCACAACATGAGTACTTTAGACACAGCCGAGCTACTGTATAAATTGTAGGCTTGCAATTCAAAGCTGCTATGGAGTGGGTCGAGACGGCATCGACCACACCCAAAAAGTCAGCCAGACTTTGCAAGTATCTACAAACTGGTAGAAAAGATGGGAGAGGTGTTACGGGAGTGTACACCTACAGTCTCCGTGGGGCAGGTAAAGTTTACGGCAACAAGTAAAAATTTGCAAACGCCAAATATCGCCTGCACATGGTCGCCAATTTGTAAGAGGTCTAAACCTCACTTTCAGGTTCTTGGCAATATTGGGAATGCAAATAACCACAAACAAGTTGCATTCGAGTAATAAACAAGTTTATTATTACAAAAGGGATAAATCACAGTTTCCCTAAGCAGTTCTTACCAGTACGAACTGGGAGCCAGTGCTAAGCGTTCCCTACACCTCGAGGTTTCTCTGTAGTCTCTTGGGATCTCTCGGGTCTCCGAGGTGTAAAGCCTGTGCATAACATTATATACCTGTGATAATTACTATGGTTACTAAAAGATAGAAACATTTCTAGTTACAGAGATGAGCCCTATTGGCTAAATTAGAGGTGGCTCCATGGTCCAAGATAACATTATATAATTCTGTAAAGTCATCAGTTTTAGAACAAAGAAGTTCTTATACAGAATCTTACATAACAAGGTGTAGTGGTGCACATCACCAAAGGATGGCAGTGTTGCCTCACATATTATAATTACTTCAAGGACAGGTGTCTTGGTATCTGACAAGTAAGAAATAGACAGAAAATACATGGTATAATATGTGTGCATTAGCAAGCAAAGTGGGTTACAACAATATGCATTCATATCCTGACATCTACTCTTGTACGGTAGATGCCCTTAGCCCTATGTATTAGTATAACCTATGCCTAAACATTAGCTGTCTACGGTGAACCCCTGAGGGTATCAATTAGGGTGCAGGGACCTAGTGTAACAGCATGTTGCAAAGAATTAGCCCTCTGGACACCTGTGAATTTCCAAGTGAGCCCTTCCTCTCTGTTGGACTCTTTTGCGTCTTGCAAACTCTGCAAATCTTTCCAAGTAAAACCTATTATGTTATTAAATGGGGTTTTCTGCTCACTGTACAAATTTATAAAATGCAAACACAGAGACAGTGCACAACATGTATGTGGTATGCTGATATTACTATGTCACCTCTGGACCGCATCCCATTCATTTCCCAGTGTGTCATGATAGCAACTCTCAGATAGGCCCCTTGCACCAAAGTCTGACCCTTATGGAATGGCAGACAAAGTCTGTAGTGCCTTGTAGTCCTATGCTAGAGCCATCTTGGGGACAAGCCTGTCACAGGAATACAATCCTTAGCTCTTGGTGATGGAGGGTGTGGACCATCTCACTGACCATGAAGCATCAATACCATCTTCTGTGAAGGCAACCACTCAACCACCATCCCAGTCAGAGGAAGGCTGCAGCAATTGAAGCACCAAATCATCATGGCTGGGGAAAGGGGAGAGAAGGAGAGAAGGGGAAAAAACAAAATAAGATTTGGCTTGAGCCAACAATGTCTGCATTCATGTAAAATTATGGATGCATCTTGGGCTGGAACTCTGGTTTCTCCATCAGGTCTCAACATGATGCTGTCCACTGTTTTCAATGGCTGCATGTATAACTCTGGTTCTGGAGGTGTTGCTGTCATTGTATGGATCCTTGGTAAGGCCCTCACATTATATACATCATACATAGTGCTAGTATGATATGAGGGACGGGAGGAGACTGGAGAGCTACAGTATGAGAAGAGACTAGGCAATTTAAGTGTGTACTCCTTTGCGTGATGCATACCAACAGGATATATGATCCAGACACATAAAGCAACAAGGAACCCTATATTATTTGATTGCCTGAAATTAAACTGAAGGAATACTAGGGTAGAGAAGCAAGGTCACAATTTTCAGCTAGCATGAGAACACTTTATGACCAAGAGAGAAAAGGTTTTGTTCACACAAAGAGTACTGTCATAATGGAATAAACTGCTTGCATAAGTAGTGGAGAGCAAGAATTTAAACATATTTAAGATTAAGTTATTGTATGAGGAATATCTGGATATGATCATTGTGAATCTAAAAAGGTGTATTGTCTGCTTTTGCTTGTAACTTTTCAATGTTTCTGTGCTCATTGTAAATGAAAAGAAGTAAATTAATGCAAATGTTAAGAACCACCTTGCAAAAACATTAAAGTAAGGGTTACTCTTTGAGGTCAAAATCAATAAAGCTATGTTTCAATGACTATAAAATTGCACACAGTGCCCCAGTTTAAAGCTTGTATGAGCTTAATGCATGCATACGTATAAGTGTATATGCCTATTGTACTTGTGATATCACCACACATTTTGAAAACACATGTTTTTTGCATTATATATAGCAAGAGAAAACACAGACATCAACAAATTATTATAAACTAAAGTATGAATGGTACTTGGGGGCATCCAGCTCCCTCAAGCAGATGCTAAAACCCACTGGAAAGGAAATGTAGCATCTCAGCTATGCTATCCTGTGTAAATGAATAGCTTGTAAGCACATTGGTATACAGTGTACGAAAAGCACTCCATAAACGTAAATTCTGTGCTATTCTACAGTCAATGCACCACAGATATTTAATTAAAGCACCACTGGTACCAAGTTGATGCCAAAGCTAAAATGGCTAGAAATGAATTACAGTAAACAATAGTTGCTTTGGGATTTTGTAGAACACTTAGAATATTATTTCAATTATTTATTTAGTTATATATTTGTTTGTTTGTTTTTGTTCACCTAATCTAGTAATTTAGTAAATAAAAGAAAAGATAATGAAATATGTAAAGCTGCAGTGGCAATATATAAGCCATTTTGTTCAATTTTGTTTTCAGTTTATATCCTATGAAAAAAAGCCAAACAACAATACATCATTTCATTATTAGAAGCACTGTATACTACTACTAATATTAATATTACTTAGCTGCAGTATTTAGTATATACTTGTAGGGCAAGTGACACATTTTGCTTTACCTTTAATGCTGCAGTTTCTGGTCACAGGTGTCCCAAGTAGTCCAACTGGGCATGTTTCTGACATAATTTCTTTTAGAAATTAATTATTTTTACTTTGTTTATCTGCACTCTATGCACACGTTGTGGTCTGCTAGCAAGTACACTGTTACAGTGTGTCACACTGTACTGTGTTGTCAGGTAGAGATCAGTGTCTGCTATCTGTGTAGCGCATACATAATTGCTTATACCTGATGTCCCTGACTAACAAGCAACGTTTGTGAGGTAAAAAAAAAGTGTGATACAATACAATTGAGGCACAAAGGTGTTACTGTCTTAAAAAAAAAATCTTATCTTTCTACAATGCCTCGTATATATTTGTTGAATCTGTGAAATGCAGTCATAAAATGTCCCACTCCCATTCACTCATTTATCCCATTGTACTGTGATGCCTTCCCAATGTGCTATAGCTCATATCTGCTGTGTATGTCATCCTTTGGTGATCTGTGTGCTGCTGTCATACAGCACAGTTCTGTCTTTTTTTATGTTGTCTAATATTTAGCATTTTTTTTTCCTTTGTATCATGTTTGTTTACTGTCCCCTACATTCACATTTCTCCCAAGTAATTTCTATCTTAAAACAAGCATTTGTCAATGCTGAATGTTGGATGCTTGTTTACTGCTGGCACTTCCCTAAGCTCCCTTTATACCTTGCAGTGTGCCTCATCTGGTCTCATAGCCTTATATACTTTCAAGGCAGCAACTTCTTTCAGTAACACCTATTTAAATCCTACCCTCCTATGCACCCAGCACCTATAATTTTTTTTTTCTGCTGAAAAAAGATTTTAATGGGGACCGGCAGGACCGGCCCACCTCCACAACCAGCCCCCAGCTTACAAACAAATTTAAGTGAGTGGCAACAGAGCCAAAAATACACAGTAATCCCCCAAATTTAAGTGCGAGACAGCAGTACCAAGAATTCACAGTAATCCCTCAAATGTAAGTGAGAGGCAGCAGTGCCAAGAATAAAGAGAAATAAGTGATCTGACCACTCCATCCATCCATCGGCCCCACCTGCACCCACACCCCACACCCAGAACCCAGCACCCTGCACCCAATTCTCCTTATTAAGAGAAGATAATTGCTACCACCACCCGCCGGTCCAGCACAGCACAACCCTCTCTCCTCCACTGCCGAGCGCTGGCTTCTAATGAATGAAACCACATGGCTTGTTGTTATAGTACAGCCAGCTGATCACATTGCAAAAAAGTACATTGATTCTTCAGTTGGAGGTTTTATTATATCACCAAAAGCTGGGAAATTCAATGTTAAGGTTCCTACCCCAACCATCCCACCCCATGCCCACCCTCCACACATCAACAGGTGTCAGGGTGTGCCATGGGGTCATCAGGTCCAACTCTCACCCGATTTCATGTGTAATCAAGCTGCCATGGTACAGAATAGGAGAATGGGGTGAGAGTTAGGCCTGACAACCCCATTGCACATCCCAATACCTATTGGTGCATAGAGGGTTGGGGGGGTAGGATGGTAGGGTTGGGAACCCTAACATTGAATTTCCCACCTCTTGACAATTTAATAAAAAGCCTAACTGATGCATTAATGTAGTTTTTTGCAATGAATTTCCCTTCTTTTTAGATAGTATAATAGTACCCTTTTTTTACTGTGGGAGCCCAGGGTCCGACTCCTGCAAAGCTATGTGAGTGCGTAGAACAAATTCAATGGACGCACATAACTTGGGCATTTTCAAGAATTTTTTCATCAAATTTTCAACATGGCCTTTGGGGACATCCCATCATGAACACTGGCACTGTCATTTTGTTAATTAGTCCTGAAAGTTGATTTTGCAAAGAGGTTGCACTATTCTGTGCAACAGGTGTGAAAACATGCTTTAATCAGGATGTGAAAAATGACAGCTGTATACTGTTCATGAGTAGTTGTGAAAAATAGCTACAGTATGTTTAAAATCTGGAGTAAAAATATGAAACAATTGTGGAAGTTATGCGCATGTGTAGAACCTGTGAAACGCACACTTGTAACACAGTCATTTTTTGGAATTATTTCACCATATTTTCAACATGGACTTTTTGAGACCTCTGCTCATGAACACTGGCATGTGATTTCATTAATTCATCCCGAAAGTTGATTTTACACAGCAAGCATGCCATTCTGCATCACAGGGGTGAAAACACATTTTGGGAAGGATGTAAAAAATGACAGTTGTACTGTTCATGAGGAGGTGTAAAAAATGGCAATGTTGAAATCTGGATTGAAAATATTAAAAATTGGCAAAGTTACGAGCATGAATATAAACTGCACAATGCACGCTTGTGATGCAGTAATTTTGGGGACTTTTTGTACCAGATTTTCAAAATGGTTTACCACCTCATGATCACTGGTACTGTTGTTTTGTTAATTGGTCCCAAAAAGTGATTCCACATAGCAACAGAGAAATCACCTTTTGGGACCGATTAACAAGATGAGACTGTCAGTGTTCATGGGGGGTCTCAAGAATCCCGTGCTGAAAATTTGGAATCACAATTCCTAAAAATGGCTGAGATATCAACTTAAATTGAAAGCCCCATTGACTGCCATTATACAGCGCATACCTTTGATTCTTCAGTTCCCGGTTCGGCTTTGAAGAGTGCAGACGTGTCCCGGTCCAGAGAAAATTGCAGCCGCTGACCTCCAGAAGTATGTATGGCATGAGGTGGGGTGCGGGGAGGTGAAAGCGCAGAGGGAGGGTGGGGATGGGGAGAGGGAATGTGGGGAGACAATTAGGGACTGTTTTATTTTTCCAGGTTTAAAAAAAAAGATGTTGGGGACTCTTTTCTTTTTTACAGGTACATTATACATTTGTGGACACTGAGAGTGGTCTGCCTAGTGTCCCACACTGTCAGGGGAAGTGAGGCTACTGCTGATGTGGGTATTGGGCACCCCGCTGTCAGCAAACATAAGAGGGGAACATGGCAACACTGCTGGAGGGGCATAATGGAAACACTGGGAGTGTGCTCCCCAGTGTTTGACAACAATAATATGGAATTTAGTATACAACTGAGGACACTGGGAGTGGGCTACCCAGTGTTCCACATTGTCGGGAAGAGGGGGGCTACTGCTGATATGAGGATTGGGTACCCTGCTGTTGGCAAACCTTTAATGAAGAGGGCACACTTCTGGGGAGATGGGGGAACCATACTGGGATAAAGGACAACTGGGGACATTGGGAGTGGGCTACCCAGGGTACCACACTGAGGAGGATGGGAGGCCTGTTGGTTTTGGAAGGAGATTTGTGTTTTTTTTGGAAGCTGTTGTTGCAAGACTTCCCCTTTCACTGTTTACTGACGTGGGAATTATGCAAATCAAAGGGCAGAAGCCCTCTGATTGAAGCGGCTTCAGCCCTTTGAAGTGCATGACCATTCAGCCCACCTAGCAGAGAGTAGCATCAGGACCACATTGAGTGGTCATTGGTGCAGACTGCCAAGCCCATTACAAGCCCCTGGGTTTGTGTACTGCAATGGGCTTGGCAACAACACACACCCCAAATCCTGAATTGCAACAATACTTTGGTTTGCACATGAGTGCAACCAATGTAAAAATCATGACTGAGGTGCTGTACAGTGATCATTGTCAGTGCCTCTCTGAATGCCTAGTAATTCATTTGTAGTTATCATCCTGAACAGCTGTCACCAATGGGATAGCTGTTGATAAAACATATTTTTCATATCTAATCTACTCCTGAATACTTGTTTTCATTGCATTCGTGCATTACCTTTTTTCTTATTTTGTGTCACATTTACTGTTGTCCTGTGACTTCTAATATCTACAGTATATTTTATTCCTAATTCTATTATCACATGAACTTGAAATGGGCAGTAACTATGACAAATAGTGTTTTTATATTTAATAAAGTTTGGGCATATTCAGGGTGCTGAACTGATGCATCAGCGTTCTCTTCCACAGAAGTATTAATCCCATATTTCTGTCAATAGCATAAATGTGTTTGTACTGTGGTTGTTTAGGTAAGACCTTACTGCAAAGTTACATGAGACTTTTGTTTGTCTGTTTTTCTCCCTGCTTTGTCTGTGTGTGTTTTACTGTGTATTTGTGTGATTTTGTGTGCATGCCATTGTGTGTACTGTGCTGCAGTCACCATCTTTCATAATGTCCATCACGGATTTAGGTACTGTTGTTGGACCTATTGGTACCTGAGCAATGGGGATAGGCATAAAAACATAGACATTGCAAACAGATAAGGACCACTAGGCCCATCCAGTCATCCCGTAAGCCCTACATTTGTTGGCAGCCTCTGACCCTATCTGGGTAATGTATTTTCACCACACCTCACCTCCTCTAAAATTCCCTTATGCTTGTCCCATGCATGTTTAAATCCTTCTACTATGTTTGCACCCACCACCTCCTGTGGGATACCATTCCATTGTTCATCACTGTCTCCATGAATAAAAACATCCTCACATTACCCCTTAACCTGCCATCTTCCAGTTTCATATCATGCCCTCCTCGTTCTTGTTCTCATCCTATATTGGAAGGTGTCACAGCCCCTTGCACCTTTTTTATGCCTGCAGTGGACTAGAATGCATGTATCACATTCCCCTGATCTGCCATCTCCACTAGTGAGTACCTATTGATGTCCTTTACTCACTCCTCATACGTGTTCCGGTGCAAGCCCTGTACCATAATTTTTGCTCTTCTCTATACAGCCTACACCCTGTCAGTGTCCTAACAAATGTGTGGTCTTCATTAATTGCACACAGTACACTTGGCGAGACCTCATTAGTGTTTCTTTTAATAACATCACCACCTTCCACCTTCTATGAGTGATATCTCTGCTTATGCATCGCAGCATGTCATTGGCACTCCTTGCATCCTTGTTCTCTGATTAGACACCTTTAGTTAATCTGAAATAACTTCTAGTTCTCTTTCTTTCTTAGTGATATTCATCTACTCCCCCCTGTATCTTTACATTGTGCATTATTTTCACTTCTTTGAATTGTTCCTCAGTCGTAATATCTCAGACCATCTTTTCAAGCTTCCACAGGTTCCTCCACATTCTCCCCACACCTGTCTGAAGTATCCACCCTGTTGCAATTTTTGGTGTCATTTTCTAACTGCCAGACCTTTCCCTCCTACCCTTCTGCAATGTAAGCAGGACCTGCCCAAGGACTGATCCCTGAGGGAAGCCGCTGGTCACCCACTTATCCACTGTTTGTTTCCCATTTAGCACCACCCTCTGCCTCCTGTCTATTAACTAGTTCCTACTACTGTCTACCATATTGTGTTCCATGCCCAGACTACCCATCTTGTTAACCAACCTTTTATGCAGGACAGTGCTGAAGACCCTGCCGAAATCAAGGTAGGTGATGCCAACAGCCTTCCCTCCTCCTGATTTGACTCCTCCATCACAGAGTCAAGAAAATTAATCCGATCCATCTGACATGACCTTCCAGCAATGAATTCATGTTCCCTTTGATCCAGTGCAAAATTGGATTCCAAGTCTACCACTAGTTTTTCTTTATGTAGTGTATCCATGACCTTACCCACTACCGAGGTGAAGCTGACTGGACTACATTTCCCACCTCCTCCTTTCACCACTGTTTTGTACAGTCTCTATATTTGCCCTCTTCCAGTCATCCTAAGCCACTCCATTGTCGAGTGACTAGGTGAACATGGCTGCCAGAGGCACTTCTTGCTCTCTTCACAGCTCCCTTGATATACTCAGGTGTATTCCATCTGGCCCCATTGCTTTGTCCACCTTCTGTTTGGTGAGTTCTTCAAGGACTCACTACACTGTGAATGGACTTGAGTTTACCTCCCGCTCCCCACTCTGTGTCTGTTACCCAACTGTGGTCCCTTATCCTCCATCTCTTCAGTGAATACTGAACAGAAATATTGTTTCAATAAACATAGAAACACAGAATTTGATGGCAGATAAGGACCGTTTGGCCCACCCAGTCTGCTCATTTCCCTACCTACTGGATAAGCTGCAGATCCTAGTTAACCAGCAGCCTACTTCTTCCTACCCCAACCCCCCAGAACTGCCTTATGACTATCCCATGCATGCTTGAATTCCACCACTGATTCTGACTCCACAACCTCCTCTGGAAGGCCGTTCCATGCATCCACAACCCTCTCTGTGAAAAAATACTTCCTTAAATTACCTCTGAGCTCACCCCTCTATCTTCAAATTGTGCCCTCTTGTTCTTGCACACCTCTTTTTTTGAAAGATGCTACCCTCTTGGACTTTGTTGATTCCCTTGAGGTACTTGAAAGTTTCTATCATGTCCCCTCTCCCTCCTTTCCTCGAGGCTATACATATTAAGCTCCTTAAGTCTCTCTCATATGTCTTCCGTGCAGACCCTGCACCATTTTAGTTGCCCTCCCTCTGGACAGCTTCCATCCTGTCTATGTCTTTACGGAGATTGGGTCTCCAGAACTGCACACAGTACTCCAGATGGGGTCTCACCAGCTGTCTGTACAGAGGGATAATAACTTCCTGTTTTCTACTGGTGTTGTCTCTCCCTATGCATCCCAGTATCCCCCCAGCCCTCCTTGCTGCCCTCTCACATTGCTTGCCCATCTTTAGGTCATCTGATATGACTACCCCCAGGTCCCTTTCCATTTTTGTTGTTGTTAGTATCTCACCCCCCATTGTGTACTCTTCCCCTGGGTTTTTGTTTCCCAGGTGCATTACCTTGCACTTCTTAGCATTGAATCTAAGCTGCCATACATTTGACCATTCCTCTAACCTTGCCAAGTCCCTTCTCATCCTTTCCACCCCATCCTGTGCATCAACTCTGTTGCAGATCTTAGTGTCATCTGCAAAGAGACATACTTTTCCTTCCAGTCCTTCTGCAATGTCGCTTATAAAGACATTGAAGAGGACCGGTCCTAATACTGAACCCTGCGGTACCCCACTAGTAACCCTCCTTTCTTCTGAGTGGACTCCATTTACTATTAGTCTCTGTGTCCTATTCTCCAGCCAATTCTTTACCCAGGCTGTCATCTTGGGACCCACTCCCAGGCTGGCTAACTTGTATATTAATCTTTTGTGTGGGACTGTGTCAAATGCCTTGCTAAAGTCTAGGTAGGCCATGTCCACAGCCCCTCCCTGATCTACTACTTTGGTCACCCAGTCAAAGAAATTCTATCAGATTTGTCTGGCATGACCTTCCTGCTGTGAATCCATGCTGCCTAGGGTCCTGTGCCCTCTGGCCTCTAGATACTCGACAATTCTTTCCTTTAGAAGTGATTCCATCATTTTCCTATCACTGAGGTTAAACTAACAGGTCTATAGTTTCCTGCTTCTGCCTTGCTCCCACTTTTGTGAAGGGGAATCACATCTGCCCTCCTCCAGTCCTCGGTACCACCCCATCATCCCATGATTTGTTAAAAAGGGTAGTCAGTGGTGTCACTAGTTCTACCCTTAGTTCTTTAGAATTCTGGGATGAACTCATCAGGCCCCATTGCTTTGTCCACCTTCAGTTTTAAGAGTTCTTTCAGAACCTTTTCTTC
The DNA here is from genome assembly GCA_016271365.2 of Neoceratodus forsteri. Taxonomy (NCBI): domain Eukaryota; kingdom Metazoa; phylum Chordata; order Ceratodontiformes; family Ceratodontidae; genus Neoceratodus; species Neoceratodus forsteri. The sequence goes on from CM028129.1 coordinate 469,748,458, forward strand.
TGTAAATGGGCGGTATCAACTTCTGTATCCAGTGTGTTACTACTGTTTGTTTTATGTACCTCCCCTCTTCCTTGTAAATACTGAGCAAAAATATTTGTTTAGTATCTCTGCCTTTCACAGTCTCCCTCTGCCCACCCTCCCTCCCTTTATTAAGCCTCACTATCCCTCCTTGGTCTTCCTTCGCTCCCTGATGTACCTATAAAGGTTTTATCCCCTTCTTAACTGAGTTGGCTATCTTTTCCTCAGTTTGGGCCTTTGCTGTTCTGACTGCCTTCCCAGCCTCCTTTTGCTTTAACTGATACAGTTCTCTGTCCTGCTCCTTCTGCGATTCCTTGTACTTCCTGAATGCTTTCTTTTTCTCTTGAACCTTCACTGCCACTTCCTTTGAGAACCACAGTGGTTTCTTACATTGTCTTGTTTTGTTTATTTGCTTCACACAAAGGCTCGTTACCTCTGTGATGGCAGTTTTTATTATTCCCCATTGTTCTTCCACCCTTCTTCCTGCCCATTTGCTAGTGCATTCCTTAGGCACTCATCCATTTTGGCAAAGTCAGCCCTCCTAAAGTCCAGTACTTTTGTCTTTGTATGGCTTGACTCTATTGCTGTGTTTATTGTGAACCAGACTGTTCGATGGTCGCTAGTTCCCAGATGGCTACCCACTTCTACATCTGTAATCCTCTCTCCATCTCCATTTGAGAGAATCAAGTCTAATATTGCTCCCTCTCGAGTGGGCTCCAGTACTAGTTGTCTAAGGCATGCCCCCTGTAGGGCATCTAGAATAACTGCACTCTTCGAAGTGGCAGCTGCAACTGCACTCCAGTTAACATCTGGCATATTCAGATCACCCATCAGCAATATCTCCCCTTTTTCTGCCATTCTAAGTATACTTTCTATCATTTCCCTGTCCATTTCCTCCCCCTGAGAAGGGGGTCTGTATACAACCCCTGTGCGTATTGTGGTGCCATTGCCTGTCTCCAAATTTACCCACAGTGCTTCTTCTCCTCCCTGTTTACCCTTTTGTTCTGTTGCTTTTATTCCTTCCCTTATGTAAAGAACTACTCCTCCTCCTCTTTTACCCTCCCTGTCCCTCCTGTAGACAGTGTATCCTGGTATGTTTATGTCCCAGTCATGGTTTTGTGTGTACCATGTTTCTGTGACTGCCACGATATCCAGATGTTCTCCTCCATCAAGGCCACTAATTCAGGAAGCTTGTTACCCAGACTACGGGCATTAGTACTCATTGCTCTCCATTTTTTGATGGCTTTACCTTCTGTTGCAGCATCCCCACTGACCGTTCTACCTCAGTCTTTTTCTCATTTAGTACCCTGTTTTGTAGGGAGAGGCTGGATTTTCCTGCTGCTTGTCAGTGCCTCCCCCTTTGACTAGTTTAAAAGCTTGCCAATGAAGCATTTAAACTGATTGCTCAAAAGACTTGTTCCCTTCCTGGACAGATGCAGACCATCCTGCCAGTATAGGCTGGTGTCCCTCCAGGTGGAACCCCAGTCCCCAATGAAGTTAAACCCCTGTGCTCCGCACCATTTTTTCTAGCTATTCATTAAACTGCATGGTGCCAATTGCCCTCGCCTCCCCATGCTTTTGACAGGCAGCACCTCTGAGAAGGATACTGTGTGTGCTACTCGTCTTAGGTCCCTCCCCAACTCTGCAATGTCCTCCTGCACTGCTCTAATCTCATGATAAGCCAAGTCATTTGTCCCTAGGTGGACAATTACGTCCAGCTCGGAATCCCTTGCAGTTGTTCTCGTGATCCTGAGGATGCGCTTCCTGTCCCTCCAAGCCATGGCACCAGGCAGGCACCTTACTTCATTTTTCCCAGCTCCCCCCAGTTCTATACCCCTAATAATTGCTGCCTTTGATACCTTTATATCCTGAATTGGTGTCCTTTTATGCTGTCCAAATAAATATTTCTGCCTTTTCCAAATCTCTCTCCTTACACCCCCACATATCACATCTGAACTTTACTACTCCCTTCCCTGGTTTTCAATTTTTCGCTGATGTAACTATAGAATGTCTTGTTCCCTTTCTTCACTGTCTGCGCTACTTTTAATTCATTCTGCACCTTTGTGCTCCTTACAGCCTTCTCTACTTCAATTACATTCTTTAGGTACACCTCCCTGTCTTCCTGCCTCTGAGTCTCTGTATATTTCCTGATAGTCACCATTGTCTGCATTACTTTGTTTGCCACTTTTCTGGAGAACCATGGTTGTTTACTCATTCTCTTGCCTTTTGTTTAACATCCTGATGCACTGGTTCATCACCTCCTCTATTGCTTCCTTCAGGTGTCCCCACTGCTCCTCAACTCCCCCTGCTATCTCCCTCCTTGCCAGTACCTCCATGATACACCTCTCCATTTTAGCAAGGTTCACCCTCCTGAAATATATTACCTTTGCCTTTGTGTTACTAGTCTATGTCCTTGTCCCAAAGCTAAACCACACTATATCGTGGCTGCCAGATCTCAGTTGACCTTCCACTTGGACATCTGTGATTCTGTCCCCATTGGTCAGTACTAGGTCCAGAATCATCCTGTTTCTGGTGTGGTCAATCACAAGCTGACAGGTCTGCTCCCTGTATGGAGTACAGGATGGCTTGGCTCCTGGTTGAAGCAGCTGCTGGGATGGTCCAATCCACATCTGGGATATTGAGATCACACAGTAGTAGAACCACACCTTTTGTTGCTATCTAGTGGATTTTATCCATTAGATCCCTATCAACCTCATCCCTATGTGTTGGATGTCTGTAGGCCCCACACCTGTGCGATTCCAGTGCCATTTCCATTCTCAATGGTGAATCACAAGGACTCTTCCTACCTCTGTATACCCTGCAACTCCATTTCTTGTATACCTTCTCTTACATACATGATTCCCCTCCCATCAGCCTACCTTCTCCTGAATAGAGCATAATCTGGAACATTTTTGTCCCAGTCATGATTTGCAGTGTATCATATCTCTGTTATCTGCGTTATGTCCAGGTCTGCCTCTACTAGCACAGCCTCCAGTTCTGGGATTGTATTTCACATGTTGTATGCATTTGTAACCATGGCCTTCCATATTTTTCTGCTTGTCCTCCCTCTAATCCTATGTTTGTCCTCCTGTTTATTTCCCCAAATCTACTTTAACTTTTTAAGCTACATTTCTTCCCCTGCTTTTACCTTTGTATCCTGAATTGGTGTTCTTTTATGCTGTCCAGAACCATGTTCCTCATTTCTGGGTACTCTAACTTTTGGTTGGTGGGCTACATGAGTCTCCATGCTCTCATGGCCCCAAGCACCAGGCTACATTAAAAAATAATCAGGGTAATATTTAAACTGTTCACAAAGGACTGCCATCTCCCTCTTGGATGGATGCAGTCCATCACCCTTGAACAGGGCTGCAGTGTTCCTGGTGGCTGCCCAGTTCCTGTTATTCAAAGCTATCTCTTCCAGTAGGCTTGTTTTGTCTCACAGCAGTGCTGTGTTGCACCTGTAGATGGTGCAGAACTACATTCTACCTGAAGTCTGCCAATACATGACCGCAGCACTGTACAACTACTGTCCCATCATAGTTAAAAATGTATTTCTTGTACTGTTCTGCTACTGTGGTGTTATTTTTCAAACAGTTGTCAAAAAGTAGCATGATCCATTACTCAGACTTCATTGTAAATAGTAACTTCAATGTTTTTTTTTCATCACTATGTAATGATGTCTACCAGCTTTAATTCTGCACATCCAAATTACAATCTGTATGTTACAATTTCATGAACAATTACCAGTCAATACCACTTTTGCATTGATAATTTTCTCACTCTCTCAGAATCTGTATTCATATAAGTTTGCATATTGTAATTGAATTACAGTTGGTAGATACAGTATTATTACCTAGAGAGTAAACAAATACTGCTGAAGTTAGTATTTATAATTATCTGATTTTTGATTGTCTTATTGCTGGTCAATGGACAATATTGCCTCTGCCTCACCCACAGAAATTTACACATATATCCATCAGTCAGCTATTGGTCAAGTCACTTTTTGTGCGTCATTGGTAATGGCATGTCATCTGTTGTGCTACTAACATTTTTTAAAATATGAAAAACAGGTCAGTGGAGCATCAAAATGACCGACCTGACAAAATTGACCTGAAGACTAGGTCAAGTTAAAAAACATTTATTTTACATAAAAGTTAAAGCTGATACAGAATAACAGCAACACCCTTCCACCAATGTTTCATGTAACTCTTATGCTTTATCAAGGCATCGCCATGACAGTAAGACATGCCCATTTTAAAGGGCTTCCTTAAAGAAACATTCATCCTAATTATTTAAATGTGATATACTATCGTGACTCAAAATATTAGCAACCAGTGGATAACCACATGCTAAATACTTATAAGTGTATATAAAATCACTGTGTATGTGCAGCCTAAAGGGCTACTAACCAAATGACACACATAAATATATATAAATAGATACAAAAACTACATACAATGAAAATTTTTTTTAACATATCATATTATATCATCCAATAATCCCATTATCAAAAGTCATGATCTTGTATAAAAAAATCTACCCAATAGTAAATCAAAATGCAATACAGAAAGCCATACTAATTAATACTTAATGAATAAAGGATCCAACTGATAGTCAATCCTCTTGTACAATATATGCAAAATATGCTTAATGTGCAAATAATGCCATCTAGCCTGATGTATGTTAGAGCCAGAAAATCTATTTGAATAGCACTTAACCTATGATGCTAATTGATTACTATATATGAAATATAAGTTACTTCAAGTTACTTTCAGTTGCTTTAAAGTATTTTATTTTTAGTTGAATTCTGAGGGACATTATATCTGCCTTCATGTGGACTTATATGGACTTACAAGACATAAAGGAAAAAGAAACATGAGAACTACTATCCCTAGAATCACTCTTAATACGTGCAAACACAGAGGAGAAAAGCAACTGAAGGGAAGAGAGGGGGGAAGGGGAGGAGACAGACGGAGAGGAGGAAGAAGAGGAAGGAGGGAGAGAAACTGGGAAAGAGGCAAGGAGAAGAGGGAAAGGGGAAGGGAGGGAAACCGGGGAAGGAAGGAAAATTGCACAACAAATTCTGTGAGCCACAATATGTGGAAGGAGCCAATATTCAAATGAATCATCTATATTTAAAAAATGGTTTGTCACCCTTGGACAGGGCTGCATTGTTCCAGGTGGCTGCCCAGTTCCTGTTATCAAAAGCCATCTCTTCCAAGAGGCTTGTTTTGTCTTACAGCAGTGCTGTGATGTGCCTGTAGATGGTGCAGAGCTACATTCTATCTGAAGTCTACCAAGACACATGACCACAGCACTGCACAGTTATGGTCCCATCATAGTCAAAAAATGTATTTATTTTACTGTCCTGCCACTGTGGTGTTATTTTCCAAACAGTTGTCAAAATGTAGCATGATCCATTACTCAGACTTCACTGTAAATAGTAACTTCAATGTTTTTTCATCACTATGTAATGTTATCTACCAACTTAAATTCTGCACATCCAAATTACAAACTGTATGTTACAATTTCATGAACAATTACTAGTCAATACCACTTTTGCATTGATAATTTATTTCTCTCTCAGAATCGATAGTCCTATATGTTTGCATATTGTAATTGAATTACAGTTAGTAAATAACATTATCTAGAGAGTAAACACATACTGCTGAATTTAGTATTTACAATAATCTGATTTTTGATTATCTTATTGCTGGCCAATGGATAATACTGCCTCTGCCTCACCCATAGAAATTTACGGATATTCCTATCAGTCAACTATTTTATCAAGTCACGTTTTGTATGCCATTTGTAATAGCATGCCACCTGTTGTGCTACTAACATTTTTTAAAATGTCTTCAGTACTGATGGGGAAGGGACTTGCCACGGTGGTACTGCTTTTCACTAACATTTCCTGAACATGAAACATTGCTATGTTCATGACATCTTTCAGATATATATAGTCTGTTTTATAAATATGTATTTATTAGAAACATGTACTGCTCGAAAAAATATACATATAGAAAATTTCATGTAGATAAGGACCACTAGGCCAATCAAGTCTGCCATTTTGCCATACCTACAGTACAGTACATAAGTTGATGTTGACACTGTGTGGTAATGACGTTACTCTATCTTTTTAACATTTACTGTTCAGGTATGGCTGTCTCATATATGTTTGAATCCACCCACAATGCTTGTTCCCACCATGTCAAGTGACAAAGTTTGACACGCATCAACCCCCTTTCAAGTGCAGAATAGCTTCCTCATGTTCCCCCTTTAGGCTCCCCTCATATAGTGTCATCCTATTCTTGTATCCCTCATATACTGATGAATGTCATTGCTGTCCTGTTTTTATGCAATTGAGTTGATCATAGTGGCCATCCGTACAGACTTTGTACACTGTTTAGACACCTCAATGTACTTGAGGATGATAATCCACAAGCCTCTTTCTTCCCATGACTGGTTGTATGTAATGCAGCATGCAATTGTAATATTTTTGGGCTAATATATGATGATGTAAATATTCACTAGTAAGAGTGACATTTCAACATTTGTTTAAATAACATAGAGTCTTTGGTCATAATTATTACGTGTAGTAATGTCATAAGCCCAACACCTCGGCAAGGCAACTCCGTAGGTTGGGGCTTAAAAAGGTTGGTAATGCACACCACTGAACACTTGGATGACATCTTTAGGTGTGACATTACTAAGGGTTATATCCACTTGTTCTCTCAGACAGAGGACAGCACGTTAACACTTAGGGTGCCACTGACAGGATATCTTGTCCTAAAAACCTATCTGTTCTAAATCTTATTTGTAACATAAGGGTTAACAGCACATATGAAACACAGAAAGATTAGAAATTACATTTTTAGTTTCAGTGATACACAAAAGAAAAACATTGTTGTAATTTCTTACATGTGAAAAGACAAACATTCCAAATAATATCATTAAAAGAAATACTATGTTCTAAGAAAAAAACAGTAAATGTAATGATTTCAATGCATGCCACAGGGGGTGGGATATTCAAAACAGTTGCGCATGGCGCAACCAAGATACACCTGTGCAAGTGTGAAAATGCACCAAAGAGTGATATTCAGCAGGAGTCAATGTGCTGCGCAAATTGCAGTGCACCAATGTGGAACCCTAATGAATGCTTGCTCAAGTGCTGGGGGCGTAGCCATGAATAAGCAATGCATTGCGATATTCAACAGCAAGCAAATGATGCAAGCGCGGAGCAAGAAGGACATATGTGGAGCAAACTTGATCCCATAAAAAGAGGGAGCAAGCAAGGGATGGAGGCTTGCACCACAGGGGAGCAATAGAGAGGGAGAGCGAGTGGGTAGGCAGGACAGCAGGAGGGGTGCAATACAGAGACAGAGGCAGGCAGGAAGTGCAACAGAGTGTGGGACTGGGCATGTGACACTGATTGTGCTCTGCGCGTGTGTGTGTGTGTGTGTGTGTGTGTGTGTGTGTGTGTGTGAGTGAGACAGGTGCGGGGGCAACAACAGCAGCGTGAGTCTGCGATGCCAGGCATAGGAGTGGCACTGAAAGTGCTTGGACAGGTGGGAGGCGGAGGCCCCCAGACAACATGCCGCCAGCTGGGAACCCTGAACACAGGTGTGTGCCCAGCTCAGGGGCACACGCAGCAGTACACACCTAGGGGTGCCTGGAGAGACAGCCGCCCGGGGGCGCAGGACAGCCCAGGCCATGGTCAGTGCCATCTTCCAGATGGAGTCAGTAATGAGTGGTGTGTGGAGGCAGGAGGCAGAGCAGCACAGCCATGTAAGGGCCTGTCAGCGGTATGCCAGGAACAGGTGGTACCATGCCCGCACTACCTTTGAACAGTACAGTGACACAGAGATTTTGGGCTGGTAGCACCTGAACTGGGCAATTCTGAGGCAGCTCTATGAGCTGTGCAGTGATGAGATGCAGGCACCCACAAGAAGGAGCCATGCCCTGTCAGTGGAGACAAAGGTCATGGCCGTCATGTGCCTGCTCAACACGGGTACCTTCCAGAGACCAACAGGGGACACTACAGGCATAACCCGTTGGCCGCATCATGGCTCCTCACACAATTCCTCAATGCACTGCTGCCACATGCTGTGGAATACATCCATTTCCCCAGCACACAGGCAGAGCATACAGCGAATATGCAGGAGTTACACAGGGAGGCACTTGTGCCTGGTGTGCCAGGGGCCATCAACTGCACCCACATAGGCATCTGCACACCACCTGGTCTGGAGGGGATAGCCTACATCAACAGGAAGGGCTACCCTGCATCAACTGTCAGGTGGTGTGCGAAGCCAGGGGGTGCATAATCAATGTCTGTGACACACACCCTGGTGGAGCACATGATGCCTTCATCTGTCACCAGTCAGCACTGTGCCACAGGTTCAAGAGTGGGGACATCCCCAACAGCCACCTAGTAGGTGAGTATGCTGTTGAAATGGACAGCCTGGCACAACAGGTCAGGGTGTGGGGGATGCTAGGCCAGGGGCATCAGAGGGTGTGGCCAGGAAGGCAGAGGGGTGCAGCTACACAGACTACCATGTCAACCACACATGTCGACAGGTGACAGCAGATATCCACTCTGGCCCTGGCTGCTTACCCCATACCGGCACCTGTCGACCCCAGTGCAGGAGTGATAGCATGAGGCACACGCCAGCATATGGAACATCATCAAGTGTGTGTTTGGACTTCTGAAGGCCCAGTTCTGTTGCCTGAACAGGTCTGGTGGTGCCCTACACTACAGTCCCTCAAAGGCCTGCAGCCTATTCCTGGCCTGCTGTATGCTACACAACATGGCCACCAACCGTGGGATAGCTGTCGAGGTTGAAGAGGGAAACAGCAGTGGGGATGACATGGCAGCCGGGCCAGGTAGTTGTGGGCAGCCTCCCCTGGGCAACGGGAACCCCGGCTGAACAGGATGGCCCAGTAGCACTGGGACATAATTGCAGAGGAGAACTACGGTGTATGCAGGTAGGTGAACATGACCACATGCATGTCCCAGGGACCATGGCACAGTATTCAGGCATGCAAGGGTGGGCCCCATGACAGTAACGGCTGGAGGGTAGCGTGGGCGAGCATGAGACTGGGCTCCATGCAAGCACCCTGTACAGCACTGAACACCCCACCCAGACACCCTCACACACACCCGCACACACACGCATGCACATGCACACAGGCACCTACATGCGCACGCCCAGAAGCTGACAATGGGAGTGTGTCAGACTGTCAACACCAGTGCATGGTAGTGGCCGGTGTTGTTTTGGCATCATCATGCACATGCCACAGTGGCCAGTGGCCGGGTGGGTGTGCACAAGACCTGTGTGCTGCGTCAACCATGGATGACATGTCCCTGGAATGCACACGCACATGCCACACCAATGTGCACACAGGGCAGCGGCAGACTGTGGACAGGGAGGATGGTGGCTCAGGACCACCGCACGGTCACACGGCTGCCATGGACATGTGGACAGACCCACTGAGACCGTCCAGCAGAAGTGGGCTGTGTGACGGCCACAGGGGATGTCTCTGATTGTCCCCCAGGTGTGTCACTGTGGGAATATGACCGGTCCCTCGCAGGTGTCAGCAGGCTCCCGAACATGCCCGCTCCAGGCATGCCTGGAATGCCCACAGCATATTCTGGTGTCAACACTGAGGTGGTCACACGACGCCATGACTGAGGGGTGGAGAAAGCACTCTGTGGGGTCTGCAGCAGATGGCCATGCACCAGGGTGGCCAGTGGTACTAGGCCAGCTGTGACCGCAGCGGTAAGCAGATCCAGGGCTGCAGTCGTGTCCTCGCACATACATGTGGTCTCAGCCAGGAGCTGCTCATAGTCCCTGTCACTCCTCCCTGCAGATTGGCACAGCTCTGTGCAGAGTGCACCCACCCCTGCCACGACCAGCTCCTGTTGCTCCATGGAGGCCCGTAGCAGACAGGTGTTCTCGGTCAAGGGGTCGGTGCCCTGGGGGGCATGGGCATTGCACAGACTCACAGGTGGTGCTTGACCCTGCAGCCCAGCCCCCCGTGCTCGTGGGGGCTGCACAGAGGGGCCCACTTGAGGCTGATCATTCTGTGGTGCACCATTGGCGGCCACTGCATCTGGCCCCTTTCGACATTGTCCTGCTGCCGCTGCTGCCCCTCCAGCCACTGTGCATGGATCAGCGCTGGAGTGGCTGCACCACCACCACCACCACCCCTTTAGACTGCGCTGCACCGATGGCGCCCACAGCATTGCCGGGTATGGTGGCCTGTGGGTGGATGAACACCACCACCAGGGCACCGTTTGCACTGCTGTGGCGGTGTGTGGTATGGGTGCCTCCCCCTGAATGGCACACCACTATCCAGGATAATGGCTACATCGTCATCGGTCCCAGACCACGCCCTGATCTGTGTCTCAGCATACTGGACACCATGGCTGGCATCCTGCTGAAACACAGCCAGGATGTCAACTGCAACCACACCACAGGCATCCGGATAGACAGTGGGGTTGAGCTGCCTGCAGTCCGGACCCTGGACACTAGAGGAGGTGGACAGATGGTCCTCCAGGTCCAGGACTACCCCCATGGTGGACACCCCCAACCCTGCCACTGTATGCAAGTGCTCCGGAGCTGAAAGGGAGCACAGCTGCATTAGTGCCACTGGCACACACCCCTGCCCCATGTGCTGCCATACCTACCATGCAGTGATGGGTTGCCCCCCCATCTGGAACATGCCACCGGGCACCCCCTCGATGGTGCTGCACCATATGGATGCCACCACCGACTCCTCCTGCAGTGACAGCTGTGGCACATCAGGCTGTCCACAGCCCATGGCAGCATGTGCACCCAGATGGCGGCCACCTTCTCCTTAATCCTCCTACGGTCTGTGCCGACCTTTTTCTTGCACTCCTGTGCAGTCCTTTAATGGATGCCCTGCTGGTTCACAGCCCTGGCCACACCCTCCCATGCTGTTGATTGGGCCTGAGGGATGCCTGTTGAGCCACTCAGGAGAGGCTCATGGTCCAGGCAGGCATCAAATAGGGCATTGCTCTCTGCCCTTGTAAAGTTGGGCCTGCACTTCCAGGCAGGCCCATGCTCCTCAACCTCCTCATGATCTGTCATGCTTAGTCCTGTGGGTATGAACATGTGGTCAGTGATGGCTACAACCCACACCGCCATCCCATTCCACTGTCCTGACAGGCCCACAGCCTGGTGGCTTACCTCGGAAGGATGCAATACCTATCCAGTAGCTGTGCAGTCCCATGGCACCCTTATAGCACATCACATGCAAATGAGGGGATGAGCAACTGAAATGAGATGCAAATGCTTCCGATGCACCGTGGATATGCTGATTAACTAATCTGCATATGCCAGATGAATATCGCAAAACTGCACATGGTGCATTGATGTTGCACAAGCACAAGTCATGGCGCAACAGTATGACGTGCGCAGTAGGCCCGGCAGTGCACATGTGCTCAGTACCATCATGTATGTCAGTGGCACATCTGATGCACACTATGCCATACATGGTACAGTACTCTACCACTATTGGGCATGTGGCTCTCATGCACTTTATGCCCTATGGTGCCCATGCGTGACTGGCCCGCATGCAACTATTGCGCCCTATGCATGGCGTGCCCAATCGTGTTGTCGCACACAGTGCGCGTGCTGACCCTTAACCCCACAATTGCCCTTTGACCCTCCAGATGACCTACGACATGTGCCAGTGCTGCATCAGCTGTGTCATGCAGCACCGTAGATGAGCGATTGGAGATGGCAGCACATCACCAAGCGATTCGCGCACCCACAGTATGTGTGGCTCATGCCCTTCTGGGCACCATTTTGGTTGTGAACTGCAGAAACGACCATGCTGCACCACAGCAGTGCAAGGGCACCCAACTGGTCCAGGTGGAACTGGTGAACCTTGTGGCCCTCGTGGAGCCACATGCTGGCAGTCTGTTTGGCCAGGTGCCCCTGGATCGGCCACGAACAGTGGTGTGGCAGGAGGTGGCTGAGGGGCTGGAGGAGGCCACAGGGGCACAAGACAGCAGTGAGCAGTGCCACCACTACTATGGGGACCTGCGGCAGAGGGACCCTGAGAGACTAAGGGCACTACTGGCACGCATCTGGAGGGGCTCCGTGCCACATCCAGGTAAGTGCACTATGCCCATGTCCGTGCCAATCCAGTGTTCTGTGGGGGCCAGCAGGGTGTCACACCATGCTGCAGGGGGGGTCTGTGGCTGCGCATTCTGTTGGATGTAGCAGCACACCAAGGGTGTGTTGTGCAACTGCACTGCCACTGACCTGGGCCAGGGGGCATGCTGTGCTGGGTGGGCATGTGGTGTCGCCAGGTACAGATGTATCATTCTCGATGTCTTCCTACTAGGACCTGAGGATAGAAGAAGAGCACGGCTGGCTGGCGCTGCGGGTGGGCCAGGGCAGACCACCATAGGGGCACGGGTGCAGGATACTGGCCACATAGGTGGTGCTGCTGGACAGGCACAGGGTGCATTGCAGCAAGCAGGTAGGCACTGTTCCAAGGTATGATGTTGTGCAGGACGGGGGTGGGCCACAGCCCCCATGCACATGGCCATTCCAGCTGTGCACCGCTGGCAGTATCCATTGTACCATGCCGTGGCTATTGCATATATGTGTGGCTGCTGTAGGTGGGCTGTGGTTGCACCCAGATTCCAGCTGTGCCACTACCATCCTGCCGCTTACCCCTGTCACCTGGCTGCCATGGTTGTGGTGTGTGGCACATGGGTGGTGTTGGTGTGCAATGTTCTGCGTGGCTGTGGATAGTCAGCTTGGTGGCTTGTGTGGGCCCACACACTGCGGGAGGCTGTGTGCTATCTCAGGGGCACATGTCACCACTGTCCAGCTGTGCACAGTGGGTGGGCTATGGTCATACGGCCATGCACTCATACCATGACCCTCCTTTGTCCTAGGTGTCCATTGCCCTGATGTCAACACCAGGCTCCTGAGGTGGATCCTTCAGGTCACCACTGCCATGCTCAAGGTGGCATGGCTGATACAGCGTGCACTGTGCAGGCTGCAGCGAAGACGTTGGCGTAAGGCACTGGTGGGGCATGGATGCCCATAGAGCCCATTGACCTGCAAATGTTTCCCTTCCCTGTCCCCCTTCCCTTTCTCTCCCTTATACCCTTGTCTAGCCATGTCCCCTGTCCCCTGCCTCCCTTCCCCGGCCTCCCAGTTTGTTTGTGGCCTCCCTATTCCTTGCTCCCTGTACCCATTTATTGTTGTTCTGTAAGTAGCTATTTCTTGACTAGTTTTAATACACATTTCTATGGTTAGATATCTGTTTCTGTGTCTGCTTTGTAGCTGGCGTGTGGAGCCATGTTGCAGTGATGTGCATGGTGGTTGAGTGGTACATCTGGGGTTGACTGGAGATTGTGCCTGGTGGTCTCTGCCCAGCGGCTGGTGGCTGTGCCCTGGAATGGCTGTGTGCTCTCTGTTTGTGTTGCGTGGCATGTGTGTTGTGTGCTGCTGGCCTGTGTGTTGCCAGCTGTGGTCCAGGTGGCAAGTCCCATGCCTTCCTGTCGGTGTTGCCAGTGGCTGTTTGCCAGTGTACATTGGTGCCACCCTGCCTCTGTGCACCGCTGTGGTGTGCATGGTCAGGGGCCTGCTGCTGTGTGCCTGCCATGCCTCCCTCCTGGCATCCTCTGCACCCTGGTGGTGGTCTATCCTGCCCTGGTGTCATGCTCCTTGCTGTGCCTGTTGTCCTGTGTCCTGGAGCATGCACCTCTACCCCTTGTGCAGCCCTGGTTACGCTATGGCACATGTTGGCTTGCTCCCTGGCACAACCCTGTTGCACTATGGTGCATCCCTGCAATAGTCAGCCGTGTTGTGCTGGCACTTGAAATCATGCGGTAACCTTTGAATATCACATTTATGCATCATGGCGCAGTGTACTTGTGCTGCGCCACTACTGCGCCTGCCTCTGGCGCATTTCTGAATATCCCACCCAGGGTGTACAATCTCTATAAGCCTAGACACACTTTAACGTGAACACTTGTGCATATCTGCCAGAATGGCAGAGGCGCACAATTGCCATGGCACTACCAATTTCAGAAGTGGTCCTATCATTTTGTGTAAATTGGCTCAGTGTGCTTCTCCCATTTAACAACTTTCAAGTAAATTAATTAATGAATGAATGGTCCCCTACTTGGCACAGCTATGCTATACAGACAGGCTTCAGAAACTAAAACTACATTCTCTAGGAAAAAAGACGGTATAGGGGAGATCTCTTATTCCTCTATAAAACCCTACAAAAACCTGCCTTGATGCTGCATTGTGGGATTCGTCCTGCAGGCAGAAAACTTGTACCAAGACTGCATTCCAGGCAAATAGAAATTTAGAAAGCAAATACCAATAAAAGAATACATTTTTTCACAGTAAGGGTGCCAATAATTTGAAATGAGTTACCAGACTATCTTGTGAACAGTAAAAACTTTGAAACATTTAAAATAAACTTAGACCTCTGGCTAAACGTTATTTAACTCTTAATATTCCACAAAATTGTGGGGGGCATTCTCAATGCTCAAACAGCTTTCTTATGCCCCCCCCAAAAAAGAATGAATGAATGAATTAATTAATTAATAGGGAAAAATACACCCCTTACATCCTTGGCCCTACCACTTTTCAGTCTATTCTGGCACCAAATGCATGTGTGTAGTGCACCGAAGGGGGACCTGATCAGCCAGCTAGTTGTGGTGGTCCCTCTCCAGGATGTCATATATGTTGCTTTTGAAAGCATGATGACTGACTGAGGACATTTGTGACATAGCATCAAAAAAAAATACAAGTAAGTGAACTCTGGATGCTGAGGGAGGGGACCTGTGACACGCACTATCCGGCAGATAGAGCACAAATAGGATGATCTCCAAAGGAGAGACAGCCAAGTACTGGTGGCACTCGGTGGTGCAGTGACCATCCCTAAAAAGGGGAAGAGGAAGAGGACAGCAGACAAGACCACCACTGGATATGCAAAAGGGAAGAGGATGCGGGTGGAGGAGGACAGCAGCACTAGTGAGTATACTTTTTTCTTTATTTACTCTTTTTCAGCCCCCTTCTCTCTGCTGCAGTATCTACTCTTCAGTGATCCCAAGGCTGGGTGTCCCCTACTCTTGCCCCGAGTAACTCCCGGAAGAGCTGCTGGACCTGCCCCCATCCTGCTTGGCTGTGGCCTACCCCCTAGTGGGGAGCCTTGGTCATTCCCCTCCCAGCAAATTAGAGTGTGCATCAGGTGGTTCAGCAGTCCCCCATTGGGATCCTGGTTGTGACATCTGGGGCATCTGGGGCCTGTCTACCAATTGCTGCAACTGTGTTTATCCTTTGTTATGACTCCATCCCCTGAGAACACTAGCATGCAAGGGGAGCCAAGGAGGCAGAGCACATCAAGATGTGCCTCCACTCCTGCTCCTTACCAATGTCCTCCCCTCCCAATCACCCTGCAGCTCCACTACACCACCATCTGTGGTCACCCAGGTGGCAGTAAAGTGGCAGGGCCTGCATCCCACCCTCCCCTACGGATGAGAGCAGTGCCTCAGGTGCTCAATCCTCCTCCCCCCAGGCGGCTCTCTAGCAACCCAAGCTTGCTCCTGACCTTGGGTAGCTGGTTTCACAAGCAGTAGCGTTACCACTGCACCGGAGGGCACCCTTGCACTATTGAGCATACTGACTTTTTTATTTAAAGTTATTTTCATCTTCTTCAAAAGTTATTGTTTTCATCAGTCAGTGTTTGAATTACACCATAAGATTGTTTTTACAGTGATCCAGGGTGAGTCATAGAGGTTGAACAGTGAAATATAGCCCGCTTTTCACATTATAACTCTAGACACTGAATAGCAGTGCTCCGTCCTTGAGGTTGAGCCACTGTGGCTTACTATACAGCTATGTTTTATGTGGTGTTAAGCCCTGCCCCATGTAGTTCCAACAGTGATTGTCATGAACAAGTTAAAGATAAACTGTTACCCCGATGCACTGCATGTAATATGACCCTTATTTCATAATTACATTGTGATAACAAAATGTGAAGAACAGGCTGTAGATAGGTGTGTTGTTACCATAGTTGCCTGTGGTGTCATGCATGATATATGCCCCCTGAGCTGACTAGAACCCATCTTTGATGGTGATGGGTGTGTGTGTGTGTGTGTGTGTGTGTGTGTGTCACATCACAGACTACTTTGTCTGTAACAGTGCCATCGTATTTCATGCACTTGCCAGAGCATCACCTCACACATATATCTTCAGGTGCAGGTGCATCAACTGAGAGGATGTTATATCCATTCTGGACTGCTTTCTAATTTGTTTTTGTGTTAACTTGTTGTTCAACCACTACAATTCAAAGTTTATTGTTCGACATATATATTGTCATCACATACAAAAAGTTAAAAAACAACATTAGTACAAATAAATAAAAAAACATTTCATGCCATACTATTTTAAAATCATGACAAAAATATTGCACATCTATTCACTTATTTCAATTGTACAACTCTTATTACAGTGACATGGGTTCCTCCCAAAGATTTCAATACCTAGATAACATTTTCCTAATGAACAGAAAGATTTGACCCTGGCAATCTCCATGTAGGTTGTCAAGCTGAAAATATTATTAATATACAACCATATTTAACCAAATACTATACATCCCAAAGCTAAAGTCGTACATATATACCTTGAACATGAAAGACACAACTGACTTAAGCCCTAACAAACCCCTTATCCCATTCAAGGATAAGAGGTGTAAACTGAAAAAACGGGTTCCGGTCTGGCTACTTACACCCCTAAGTTAAACCATAATCTCAAATCTCATATGAGAAAAAAGATCCTAACAAGTATTAATTAGGGCTCCTTGACCCTGTGGTGCTGAGGGTTGAGGAGCTGGTTGTCTTACCTTGCGCCATGCTGGCTACCCGTGTTTGGGAATGAGCACTGGATGACAAGGGTTGGCAGGGGAGGATAAGGATCGAGCATCCATTGGACTACTCTCCTTCTCAAGGGAGGGGGGCCCACAACAGTTAGTGCCTGGCTGCCCCCTGGCAGATGCTGGGGGCAAGGCACTGCACTGTACTTTGGGGTGGAGTCTGGGGTAAACGCCAGGAAGGAGCATGTGTGGACGCGTGCATGTTCCCTTCCGCCGGCATCCTTGCACGCCCTCAGCTCTGGGGGAATAAACATCAAAAAATAGAGAAGAAGTATGTGTCTGGGGCAGAGCAGCTTGATGACTGTCCACGGGTGCCAGCTCTGGAGGGCACCTATTTGGATCCATTAAGGCGGGTGAGAAAAGGGGCTCCCCGCCACCCCGCTATGGGCGGCAAGCCACAGGGGTATCGGGTGTGACCTTGAGGGAGTGTGGACACCCAGACATTGGCTGGAATCCCAAGGTGGCTGCCAGAACACAGGAGCTGCCCAGGTACACAGAGGAGGCAAAAACTATGAGCAAAACAAATGAATCAATTAAGGCTCCTTGTTTACGGTCTTTACTGAACATATTTCAGTCTTATTGTTTTGGCTGCCATAAAAAATTCTGACAAATCAGTAAAAATGTGCAGATTTTCAGAGTTTAATAAGAGATCAAGGAAGTAACGTGAAGGTATAATATATGACAAGAAATATTTAGCTAAGTATTTCTTCCTTATTGTTTAATACCACTGTCATCTTATAAGTATATGATGTAGATCTTCAGGTTCCTTTAAATAGCATAAACAATTAAAAGAAGCAGGGACTTGTCATGAATATCTGGCAGTTAGTATGCTGCTGGGAAACAACTCAAATCTATAGAGAGTCAGGATTTGCCTATGACTTGGATTAGTTATTAGGCAAGGCAAGGCAAAGCAAGGGCAAGGCAACTTTTATTTTTCTGGTGCCCAATCCCAGAGGATCTGGGTGCCATACAACAAAAACATCAGAATTTAAACATTATAAATAATCAATATTCAATTAAAACTTCATATCACATCATGAAAAAGGTCTAGATTGTCAGCTGAATTCAATACTAGTAAATAAATAACCCATACATTATCCACAGAACAGTGTTTGGGAATGCCCAGTGAAACAGTAAAGTCTTGAGCCAGGCCTTGAACACCTCCACTGAAGGGGCCTACCTTACTGATGGGCCAGCGACACTAAAAACTCTGGTGCTGGCATATCTAAGCCACATCCTGGGAATTGCCAGGAGGCCTCTAGAGGAGGATTGGAGGGAGTGGACTAGGGCAGCAGGTGTAAGAAGGTCCAACAGGTAGCCAGGGCCCAGTCCATGTAGGGCCTTAAAGGTAAGCAAGCAAACCTTAAAAAGAAACCTCCATCGAACTGGCAGCCAATGCAGGTCATGCAGCACCGGGCTGCCATGACAGTATCTAGACTGTCCAGTCAACAACCTGGCAGCTGCATTCTGCACCAGCTGCAGTTGATGAAGGGCTCCTCCCAAGATCCTGAGGTAGAGAGCATTGCAGTAATTAAGCCCAGATGTCATGAATGCATGCACTAAGGTGAGGAGGTCCAGTGGCGGAACCAGGTGTTTGATCCTCATGATATTCTTCAGATAGAAAAAGCTGGACCAGACAATAGCTGACACCTGACATTCAAATGTCAATCTGCTGTCAAGAATAACACCGAGGTCATGCAACCGAAAAGAGGCCTTCAATGGCACAGATCCCAGGAACAATCCAGTCTCTGTGCCAGAGGCCAACTTATCATGCCTCCAGTTCGACTCCACCACCAGTACCTCTGTCTTATTGGGGTTCAAGTCACAACCAGCTGGAGGCCATCCAGTCATTAATCTTGGCCAGGCAGTTAAGTACATCTGCCACATTGGATGTCCTGGGACAAAGGATAGATACAGCTGGGTATCATTGGCATAGAAATGAAACGCCAAACTGTACTTCCTAATGATACCCCCAACCCCCCAGGGGCAGCACATACATGGTAAACAATATCAATAACAAGACTGAACCCTGAAGTTCTCCACACGATAGAAGGCTTGGGGAGGAAGAGAAATTCCCCATCACAACCCTTTGCCTCCTATTTGTGAGATAGGACTCGAACCAGCAGATGACCATGCCAGTGAGTCCCCAAAATTCCCTCAGGTGGTCAAGTAACACACAATGGTCTAACATGTCAAAAGCTGAAGAGAGATCAAGGAGAACGAGAATTGTCCCCTCACCTCAATCTCTCACCCTGAGAAGATCATTGTGCACCCGAACTAATGCAGCTGTACAATGCCCAGCAGGAAACCCAAACTGGAGTGGATCATAGATGCCAAAAGCCTTGAGGTGTTTCCCAAGCTGCTGTTCCACAATCTTCCCTACAACTTTACCTAGAAATGTCAGGATGGAGACAGGATGGTAATTCGCCTTGAAGTCAGGGTCTAAAGATGGCTTCCTCAGAAGGGGTCTCACAAGTGCCTCCTTCAAGGCATCTGGGAAGCCCCCCTCCAACAAAGAGCACCAGACATTCAAGGCGAACACCAGCCAACAGCATCAACACATCCCATTAAGAAATGTGTTGGCACTAGGACCAGTTCACAATATACTGTATGTGCTTCAGCCTCGAGACAACCTCAATAACCTCGGCCACTTCCACTGGTTTAAATTCCCCCCAACCAGTAGGAATGCACCTCGGACAATCCAGGCGACCACTGTCAGCCACACTGTGGCTCACTGGTGGGATCCTCTGCCTGAGGGTGGACTCTCTGTCAGAGAAGAACCGAACAAATCCATTGCATAACTCATCAGAAAAACCTTTTTTTGGCTGTAGACAGGCCAGATGTAATAGCTTGTCCACAGTCTGAAAAAGCATAGCTGGTTGGTTCTTTCCAGTGGCAATCTCTCTGGACAGGAACACTGCCTTCTTACGATTGATTGCCCCCGGTACACTAAATAGTGTGCAAGCAGGGCCAGCCTGTCCATCTCCAGACCAGTCTTCTGCCAGCAGCGCTCTAACCTCCGACCCTTGATCTTCATCACCTTGTGCTCTCCATCAAACCAAAGGGACCTCAAGTGAGAGGATCTGGGTTGTACATGGACCAGTGCAAGGGAGTTGAGTGCCCCAAACATTGCCCCATTATAGACAGCGACTGCTTCACCCACACCCCCCATGTATGCACTGCCCACACTAGATAGATCAGCTACCGCCAGAAAACCCTCTAGGGTCAAACCTCTCAAAGGGCAGTAGCTTGCCATCTCTGCAGGGGAAGGGCTCATGGGGGGGGTCCTTAGCAGGAATTCCACTGTGCAATGATCGGACCTACTGACCCAATCAGTCTTGAGATTATTAATCTCAAGCTCCAGCGAGAAAACTAAGTCCAACATGTGGCCACCCTGTTGAGTCATATTTGAAACCTCTTGTGACAGGCCCAGAGATGACATCATCTGGAGGAACTGATAACCCAATCTAGACGATTCATTGTTGCCCCAAACATTGAAGTCCCCCAGGTACTAAATACTGGAGGAGGGGCTCCAATGTTTGACTGGCAACGAAATTGGCTACTTCCTGCAGGAATTCTCCTGTCGCCCCAGGAGTGTGGTAAATCAGGAGAATTCTGCAACCTACACCTGGACCACCACAGATGGCCACACATTCAAATGAGCTTGGTGTTCTCACTGGATGCATGGAAAAGCCCTAGAACCGGGCCAGCATCATCCCCAATCCAGGTCTCCGTAATGCATGTCAGATCGACTGATGAAACCAGAGCCACAATAATTGTGGTCTTATTTCTGATTGACCAGGCATTATTAATATTAAACATAGAAACACAGAAACATAAACTTTGATGGTAGATAAGGACCTCTTGGCCCACCTAGTCTGCCCATTTCCCTACCTACAGGATAAGCTGCAGATCCTGGTTAACCAACAGCCTATTTCTTCCTACCCCCCCCCACAAGAATTGCCTTATGTCTGTCCTAGGGTTGTCAGAACCCTCTGAAGTTCTGGGTTCTAGTTCTAGTCTAGAACTTTTGAAAAGGTTCTAGGGTTCTAATCTTTTTTAGAACTTTTTAGAACTCGAACCCTATTTTTTTATTGTGCTGCCAGTAACGAAGATAGTAATAAAATACATGTAAAGGAAAAACTGTTCAATATAAGGGGGAGAGAAATTATCTTGTGTGACATTGATAGGAATACAACTAGGTTTATCTATGGTTTCTTCTGTTTGCTAAAGCCAGCAACTTAATATGTAACAGGCCCACCCACCCACCCATATGTTAAAGTTTTCCTGCTGCAGCTGCATCATAGTTCCTTAGTGAAAGAAAGAGGCACATTGGCCTATTTATGTACTCAGCTATATATACTCATCGTCATGAATTATGAGAAAAATAACTGATATTACCTAATTTCAGCTATTTGCTGCTTTCTGTTTTAAATGAGTAAATCAAAAGTTGCTATGTTTAAAAGATAGCTTTTATAACAAAGTTAAGCCAAGTACTACAGCAGCAGCATGTGGAACTGTTGCAAAACATATTATGTCATAACGTAGTCAGTCAAGACATTTGAATAAAAAAATATGCCAGTCATTGTTGCTGGCAAAAATGCATGCAATTTTCTAAGGTAATGCATACATATACCAACATTTTTGTTGGCAAATTGAAGTAATACTTACAACTTTCTAAGATGATGCATTTTGCAGCTGATACTTCAATAAAATCTGTATTTCAGTCACATAAATAAAAATTGGTTTCTCACCACATACTAAGGAACATTTAATGTAGCTGCAGCAGTTGGCATGTGATGTTTAAGGGACAGCGTCTGTCAACCCCATTATGTATCAAATTATCACTACTTATAAAGCAAAACACTATGATACCTCACATTCTGTGAAAACTGCTGATGCAGATTTTCTTTTATTTCTGATTCCTTTATTCTTTTTAAAGGGACAGGACAATTGTGCTAGGTGGCAGCAGTTTGCAATGTATTTAATAAGAATATATATTATGTGTACAGTAGGTTCGGTCTGTCATCATTTTTTTCCTCACCATCCCCAGCTGATCACGAATCTGTAAATGAAAGAACTAAAACAACACCCACCTTTCACCCCATCACCCATTCCACTTTTCTTCCAACACCCTCATCTGTGCAGTAGCACCCATGCCACCCTTACACCCATGTTAAAACCAACCCACAGCCCTCACCCATGTACTAGCATCCATTTTTCATTTATGGCTAACATTTCTGTAATTGAAAAAATAATAAACAGCTACCAATTAGAACTCATTGTTTTGTCCTCTTTAAAATTGAAAAATAGACCGTCTCCTGTCCCAGCCCATACTGATGCACCACAAAGTCACAGAAGGTACATCCAAAAATATATGTTTGCACTTTAACTATAAATAATATGATACAGAAAGAATTGACATGACAGTGTCCCTTTTATGCCAAATTTGGGCCTGTTCCCTCTGATGTTAAAATTGCCCTGTATATAAAACTTGTTGACTTTAGTTTAGACCCTAGCTACAAAGCAGTTTGCCATGAAATGGTGAAAGTTTTGGGGGTATATAGTCCAAGGTAGTAGATCGAGAAAGGAGAGAGACGACAACCAAAGTCATCACATTCTGAAAAATTTCATTTTGGTGCAGAGAGACCGTCCACACAGTATTTACCAGCCACCACCATCTGAGTTGTCATCACCATCAACATCCACAACATCAATCACTTCAGGATCAGTTTGTATACTCTTGTAGGGATACGAAAATCTTGACTTATTAACTTTAATGAAAGTTAACATGTGTACATTTTCTGGCAGCAACCTATTTCTGGTGTCTGTCACAATATTGCCAGCTGTACTAAGCATGCGTTCTGAAGAGACACTTGTTGCAGGACAACCAAGATATTTACAGGCTTCATCATACAGCTCTGTCCAAATTGACTTTTTGATCTCCAGTATTCAAAAGGGCATGCATCAATAGGAATAGGCAGTTCTTGCAGTAACTGTTCACCATGATGGACAGAAACCACTCAGAAGAGGAATCAGAATAAGCTGGTATGGCAGCAATTTGGGAAAGGTTTTGCCACAGATTTAGCTTGCTACTAAGGGTTGAAGAAGTGGCAGTTGTGGAACAACTACTGTTAATGTTTGGTGACTTTTCCAGTTCTATATCTCTTTGTGAAGATGAACCTGCATGTTGTGGTGATGACAACCTGAGGGTACTGTGCGTGTCTGTGTTTGACTCCTGTGAGTGCTGCAGCTCATCTAGCAACATACATTTGTACTGCTCTATATCATCTGTTTTTGGAAGATGTATAGCCTTGAACCTGGGATCTAAGAGAGTTGCAAGGATGTAGTGTTTTGATTTCGTCATTGCAACTAATTTGTCATTGGTTTTGAAGCACTCGCTCATTCTCTTTACGAGATTCCCATGATACAGGTGACATGTTGTCTGCGCTTCAGATCTGTCTTTTTCTATTTGTAGATTTAGAACACTAAGATGATGTGAAATGAGCATTATGAGTGGGATAACCTGACTCACAGATGCGCCTTCAGAAGACATGTCCCTTGTAGCTGTCTCAAAGGAGCTAGGATACAGCACACTGTCTCCATTAATTTCCACTGCAGCACAGACAGCATAATGCCATCTCCAATAATGTAACTGAGCAATACTCATGTACAGCTTGCTTTTGCCCTCAAGAGGTGCTGCAGCATATAAAGCGTTGAGTTCCAATGATGGAAACATTTTGAATCAGCTTTGCTGGGGCAGCTTGTGTTTTCTTTGCAGTTCGACAATGTCTCTATAGCCTTGGTTGAATGTGAAAAGTGAGTCACAATTTTTTGCAAACAGTAATCATACCATCCACTTGTGTTTGTTGCTGAGAAATCCGTGACAATTATGTAAGCAATGTGCAAAGCAAGAAGCATGCAGAAATCCTCCATCCTGTACTGCTTTCAAGATGTTGGCTCCATTGTCACTTACTATGAAGCCACATTTTAGACCATGAGAATAAACCCATTCGTCAAGGAGGTCATTTAGTTCCTGCAAGATGTTTGCAGCAGTATGACTTTGCCCAAACTTTTATATGCAGCAGCTACATCTTTGGGGTGTCTTTGTTTTTGAAGAAGCACAAGAAAATGTGACCCAATAAGCGTAAGGGACATGTAATCTGTGTTTTGAGTGCTGGTCCACATATCTGTTGTGACATGAATAACCCCACCTCTGCAGTTTTAAGTGCAAGCATCACTGTTGCTTTTAAAGCCTGATAAATGTTTGGTATTTTAACATAGGAAAAGTACTTCGATGAGGAACATTGTAACGAGGTTTCGCTAATGTCATGAGCTCCCTAAAATCGTCATGATCTACCAAAGAGTATGGGAGAAGGGCTCCAGCTAACAGTTCACCAATTCGGTGATTAAGATGAAGTGTCTTTGGATGATTTCTAGTAAAGGTATTCTTCCTTTCAAATGCCTGAGACAGTGTTAGCTGTTTACAACATGGCCCTGCTGGTTTATTATACACTGTGCTTCGATGGGCAGATGGACGCGGAGATGGTGGACTAGGACTTATACATTCAGTGCCACCACTGGATGTGCAATTGGTACTAATGGTGCTGGCACTGGTGGTAACAGTGATCCTAGGGCTGGGAGTGGTTCTGCCCGCATCAAGTTCAGACAATTCAGTATCCATTTCAGATTCCTGACCCTTCTCATGTGTGATCTGGAAGATGGAGGACATGGGTTTTGGATGATCAAGCAAAACTGAATGCTTTTTCAGATGGCGCTTAAGAGCTGTAGTGCAAGGCATGACACAACTTTACCACGGCTTACACTCTGTTTACACAGGGAAAAATTGCTCTGCATGGATCAGTTTACTGACAGAGAAATAATTCCCACCTCAAATGTGACAGATTTTGTTCGAGTGCTAGAAGATATCTAAAGACTGTTTGTGTCTTTTCACCTGTCCTAACAGAACCTGGGAGTGGACATGCTCCTTGTGGTAGAAGAGTGGCAGAAGACTCTGATGGATTTTCATTGCTGGCCAACACAGAAGTGGTGGATTCAATGGATATGTCCTTTTCATTGCCAACAGTGCTGGATGTATTTGCAAGTGCACTACCTGATTCATTGTCAGCAGACTTGCTCATTTCACTTTGTTGAGGAAGTAATGATTTGTCGCGAGACACAACAGTGTCGGACTGAGACAAAGAGCTACTGTCTGAGTCAGAGAGGGACTCACTGTCACTTGCACTATTGCTGCTAGTCACATGGATCTTAACAGCACGAATAGCATACCTTATGGTGCCTCTCCCTGTAACCCCAGCAGCTGTACAGGTTTTCTTAAAAGGTCCCCCTTTACCACACTTCACTGTTGCTCTTTTGCTGTTTGTTGAATTTTTATCACGTGAAACATTTTGCTTATTTTTGCTAGCACCAGGATTACCACTACCACCAACACCTGCTCCAACACCAGCACTAGATGCTTCATCTATGTTGGTGTCAGCCATAACAGAACCAGTATACTGCAGGGAATACACCCACACAATTTCTGTGTAAGAAAGCAATGTGATCTATGATCACTGGCTACAACTCCCAAAATTATTTTGGCTATGTGACACTGTGATGCAGTGGACTGAAAGTAATTGAAGAATATGACAGTTTGCAACTAAAGGTTCAAGGCTTACAGAATGATTGGGCTGTTGGGCAAAGGCATAAGCATAGCAGTCAAGGGGTGCACAGCAGCAGGGTGATGGAATGACCACAAGAGATGGAGTTACACACACAAACCGAGGAAAGAGATTTTTCTATCTCTTCTCCCAACAGGGAAATATATTTTTTTGACTTCTGTTGTGTATTTAAGGATAATGTCACCACACAACTGCCCACTGGGCTTCACACAGTAACACACACTGAGTAAGGTACAGTGCAGTCAAGGGGCACACAGCAGCATGGTGATGGGCTGACCACAAGAGACGGAGCTACATACACAAACCCAGGAAATAGATTTTTCTGTCTCTCATCCCAACAGGGAAATATATTTTTAGGCTTCTGTCATGTATTTAAGGACAATGCCACTACAAAACTGGCCACTGGGCTTCTGTCTTCCTCCCAACAGGGAAATATATTTTTAGGCTTTGTTGACAACTTGTCATGTATTTAAGAATAATGCCACCAGAAAACTAGCCACTGGGTCTCTCACGATAACACACACTGGGTACTAGGGTACAGTGCAGTCAAGGGGCACACAGCAGCATGGTGATGGGCTGACCACAAGAGACGGAGCTACATACACAAACCCAGGAAATAGATTTTTCTGTCTCTCATCCCAACAGGGAAATATATTTTTAGGCTTCTGTCATGTATTTAAGGACAATGCCACTACAAAACTGGCCACTGGGCTTCTGTCTTCCTCCCAACAGGGAAATATATTTTTAGGCTTCGTTGACAACTTGTCATGTATTTAAGAATAATGCCACCAGAAAACTAGCCACTGGGTCTCTCACGATAACACACACTGGGTACTAGGGTACAGTGCAGTCAAAGGGCACACAGCAGCAGGGTGATGGCCTGATCACAGGAGATGTTTCTGTCTCCTCCCAACAGTAAAAAATGTATTTAAGGATAATACCACCACAAAACACACACTGTAATAACTAGGGTATAGTGCAGTAAAGGAAGGGAACACAGCAGCAGTGTCATCCTCCTGATACTTGGTTGTAGGACTTGACTTTAAACAATTCAATTCAATAAAAGTTCACTGTTCACATTCACTCATTTAACTTTGTTTTCTCTCAAAATCTGATTTTCTTTACCCTTCCCCCAGCCAGGGTGCTCTGTCTCCATGACAAATCCCACTAGACAGAGATATTGAGTAGTTAATCTTAAACAGATCAGGAGGATCAGAAAATTCATCCAATATAGTAGTTTGGCAACTAGAGACTTAGCATTCCAATGCAGGCAGTCAGCTAGTAGATATAATATCCCACATGGCACACAGCGAGAGAGACCCTCACTCCACCGTTTTTTCCTACCTTCCCTTGCTTTCCTTTTCACCCAGTGTCCACTGTCCACCACCCACACTTTAGATTTTTATTTTGTTTTACTGAGTAGCTGGAGGGAAAGCAAGTCACCACTTTTTTTTTTTAAATGCCAGCCCACGACTACCACATGGCACACAGCGAGAGAGAGACCCTCACCCTACAGTTTTTTCCTACCTTCCCTTGCTTTCCTTTTCACCCAGTGTCCACTGTCCACCACCCACACTTTAGATTTTTTATTTTGTTTTACTGAGTAGCTGGAGGGAAAGCAAGTCGTCACTTTTTTTAAATGCCAGCCCACGAGTTCGTTCGCAACTCGCAGTCGGACTCACAGTAACGCAATCAGGCAACAGAATGATGCAACCCTTAATGAACAGTGAACGCAGTCACCACGCGCGACTTAAATACCGTGGTTATATGAGCACCATGACCGCAGAGCAGTTGGTCAGGGTGGTGGTGATGACGGTGACTGGCTGCCAGTCTGGGATCAAGGGTACGCACTACGCAGGCGCGATCTCACAATGTCCCCCACAAGAACAGTGTCAGTAACTGCATCGGGATGTGGGAACGGAACACAGGCGAAACTTTACTCGAGTAAGATTTTTTTCAATCGGGGGCTGAAGTTTTGCATTCGGGACTTGGGAGGGATGCGCTTACCAGAAAACTGAAAAATAACATTTTTTTACAAAGATTTGAACCCTTTAGCGAACCCTCTAGTGTTCAAGTCCTAAATTAGAACTCGAACACCAGAGTTCGAGATGGGTTCGAATCTTGCTCGAACTAGTTCTGACAACCCTAGTCTGTCCCATGCATTCTTGAATTCTCCCACAGTTTTAGACCCCACATCCTCCTCAGGAAGGCTGTTCCATGCATCCATCACCCTCTCTGTGAAAAAATACTTCCTCACTTTGCCCTGAGCTGTCCACCCTCTATCTTCAAATTGTGTCCCCTTGTTCTTGGACATCTCTTTTTCTGAAAGATGCTACTCTCTTGGACTTTGTTGATTCAACTGAGGTACTTAAAAGTTTCTATCATGTCCCCTCCTCCCTCCTTTCCTCGAAGGTATCCATATTAAACTCCTTTAGTCTCTCCTCGTATGGCTTCTCTTGCAGATCCTGCACCATTTTAGTTGCCCTCCTCTGGACTGCCTCCATCCTGTCTATGTCCTAGCAGAGATGGGGTCTCCAGAACTGGATGCTGTACTCCAGATGGGGTCTCACCAACTATCTGTACAGAGGGATAACAACTTCCTGTTTTCTGCTGGTGATGCCTCTCCCTATACATTCCAGTATCCCCCCAGCCCTCCGTACTGCCTTCTCACATTGTTTGCCAACCTGAGGGTCATCTGATATAATTACCCCCAGGACCCTTTCCATTTTTGTTGTTGTTACTACCTCCTCCCCACTGTGTAATCTTCCCCTGGATTTTTGTTTCCCATGTGCATTATTTTGCAGTTCTTTGCATTGAATCCAAGCTGCCATACTTCTGACCATTCCTCCAACCTTGCCAAGTCCCTTCTCATCCTTTCCATGCCTCCTTGTGTACCAACCCTGTTGCAGATATTTGTGTCATCTGCAAAGAGGCATACTTTTCCTTCCAGTCCCTCTGCAATGTCACTTATAAAGACATTAAACAGGACTGGACCCAGTACTGAAGACTGCGGTACCCCACTAGTAACCTCTCTTTCTTCAGAGTGGACTCCATTTACAATTACCTTCTGTGTCCCGTTGTCCAGCCAATGTTTTACCCAGGCTACCACCCTGGGACCCACTCCCAGGCTAGTTAATTTGACTAGTAATCTTTTGTGTTGGACTGTGTCAAATGCCTTGCTAAAGTCTAGGTAGGCCATGTCCACAGCCCCTCCCTGGTCTACTACTTTAGTCACCCAGTCAAAGAAATCAATTAGATTCGTCTGACATGACCTTCTCACTGTGAACCCATACTGCCTTGGGTCCTGTGCCCCACTGGCCTTTAGGTACTCAACAATTCTTTCCTTCAGAAGCGATTCCATCACTTTCCCTACCACAGAGGTTAAATTGACAGGTCTGTAGTTTTCTGCCTCTGTCTTGCTCCCATTTTTGTGAAGGGGAATCACATCTGCCTTCCTCCAGTCCTCAGGTACTCCCATGATTTGTTAAAAAGGGTAGTCAGTGGTGTCACTAGTTCTCCCCTTAATTCTTTTAGAATTCTGGGGTGAATTCTGTCAGGCCCCATTGTGTTGTCCACCTTCAATTTTAGGAGTTCTTTCAGAACCTTTACTTCTGTGAAAGGACTGGGATCAACCCCCCCTTATCCAGAGTGCTTCTGTTAATTGGATTAGGCACCTCCCCCTCCTCATCTTTTGTAAATACTGAGCAGAAGTATTCGATCAGTATCCCTGCTTTTTCACTGCCCCTCTTTGCCCACCCACTGTCCATTCTATTCAGTCTCACTATCCCTCCCTTTGTCTTTCTATGCTTCCTGATGTATCTATAAAAGGTCTTATCCCTCTTCTTAACCGAGTTGGCTATCTTTTCCTCAGTTTGGGCCTTTGCTAGTCTGACTTCCCTCCCTGATTCCTTCTGCCTTAACTAGTATAGTTCTCTGTCCTGCTCCTTCTCTGTTTCCTTAAACTTCCTAAATGCTATCTTTTTCTCCCTAACCTTCCCCACCGCCTCTTTTAAGAACCATAGTGGCTTTTTCTTTTGTTTTGATTTGTTTATTTGCTTCACACAAAGGCTTGTTGCCTCTGTGATGGCAGTTTTGATGTTTCCCCATTGTTGCTCCACCCCCTCCTTCTAGTTTGTTTGCTAGTGCTTTTCTTGGGCACTCTTCCACCTTGCCAAAGTCAGCCCTCCTGAAGTCCAGTACCATCACTTTTGTATGGCTTGACTCTGTAGCTGAATTTATCGTGAACCACATTTCTTGGTGGTCACTTGTTCCCAGATGGCTACCCACTTCTAGATCTGAGATCCTCTCACTGTCCCCATTTGAGTGTACAAGGTCTAAGATTGCTCCCTCACAAGTGAGTTCCAAAACTAGCTGTCTGAGGCATGCCACCTGTAGGGCATCTAGAAAGGCCCTGCTCTTTGATGTGGCTGCAGCAAAGGTGCTCTTTGAGAGCATGATCCTGTATGTTTTTAATTAACCATTGAGAAACATTTAGTTGTTTGATTTTTTTTGTAAGTCAATTTCCATGTCCTTTCTTGTAATCACTGCAGAAACAACTTTAGCATAATTTTTATGTATTTTTGTTGAGTGATCATCCCAGTATCGTAAACAAGTGAGATCATATCTCTCTAATAAGGAAAACACAGTTGACGGCCAGACTTGCTTAACAAATCTAAATATGTTATTTTTTCATTTAAGCATGAAGCAACAATGGAACCAGTCAGTTCCTGGAGCATATTGATCCAAAATGTATTACTGTTATGTGACTTTTTTCGGTAAATGTAATTTGACCAAGGTGTGCCCTTACCAATGTGTTAGCTGCCAAAAAAAGGTAAACCTAAAGTGTTCTTATATAATTTATTAATAATAGATTCTAAGGTATACTGATTTACAAATTCCATCGGTTGATTAGTCAGAAACAAACTTCTATACTTTTTTCTGGACCCTATGACCATAATGTTGGTTTTTAGTGTATTAATTATTAATTTTAATACAGTACAAAGAGCTTGTAGCTTACAGAGACTCCTTTGTAGACCCAATCTAGTCATTACAATAAGCGCAAGATTGTTCGTGTATGCCAAAATCGGTATAGAACATTCAAGAACTTTTGACATAGGATTAATTAATTCTATCAAAATACGATTTATATAACGATTAAATAACATCGGTGACAACATACACCCATGGCGCACATCAGTGTTGGTGTAAATATTTTCTGAGAAACCACTGTTATTGTTATATCTTAACTTAACCCAAGATTCATTGTAGTCTTTTTATGAGATTTATTAGATTATGGTCTACACCAAGAGCCTCAATGCTAAAAGCAATAAACAAGGGTTGTTTTTTTAATTTGCAATATTTTTCAATGATATGAAAGAGTATGAAAATGTGCTTGGTTGTCTCATTGTTTTTTTTGAAATTCTGCCTGTAATGGAGAAATTATCCTATTTTGTTGAATCCATAATTGTAACCGATTTGGTAAAATTTTTGAGTAAATGTTTGCCATATTAACTATCAAACTTATTGGGTGATAATTCACAGGGTCTCTTCTAGCTCCCTTCTTGAAAACTGGAACAACATAACTACCCCTTCAGTAATCTGGTGTGAAAACATACATTATGAACCTGTTAAACAAGTCCATAAGGGTAACTGCCAACCACTCAGGGGCAGCTTTATGAAAATCAATTGATATTTGATCTGGACCTGGGGATTCATTTGGCTTACTGCTATTTATAGCAGAGAGAGTTTCTTCATTTGTAATCCAAATATTTTATCGTTAATTAAACTCATGTGATAGAAAGATGTTTCACTAGTCTTAGAAAAGATAGTACTAGAAGACCTCTGGTGACGCAGAGCGCCTAGCAGCAGCACTATTTCCTCATCTCTCTGACTACCCATTCTAATTTTATACTACTTTGACAGCGATCTTCTATAAAAACATCTTCTACAACAGCAGATAACAGCACCTGGTACCTTTTCCAACAACTATGTGGCATTTCGCTTATCTGATGGAAGTCGAAATGAGAAAAGTCCCGCCTCGCCACACACCGCCGGCTACGCCTGAGAAGGTCGCTAAGAAATCTAAATCCTCGGGCCCCCCTGATACATCAACTGTGACTTCCTCTGATCCAGATCAGCAGCTGCTGACCCTCACCCATTTCATAGAGGAATGTAAGCCTTTAAAAACTGAACTCAAAAGCATAACTTCCAAGCTACGTTCACTGTCCCAAGCGATGGAGGACATTTCTCAATGTACCACAGACAGTGAAGCTTGAAGTTGCTCTTTGGAAAAAAGAATGGACAAACTGGATCCAGAACTTACAGCCATGAGACAGAAGCTGGCCAAATTAGAAGCTAAAGTGGAGGACGTTGAGGGCCGCAGTAGATGGAATAACGCGGTCCTCTTAGGCCTCCCTCAAAAAGAAGAAGGGGCTGATACAGTGCTTTTAATGCAAAATTCATAGAAAGAGTCACTGGTCCCTCACCTTTTGGGCCCAAGTATATCATAGAGAGGGCACACCAGGCTTTTCAACTGATACCTCCATCTGGATCACCACCACGTGCAAATATGTTCAGGTTTTTAAGCTACCTGGAAAGGCAACACTTCTTGGCAAAAGTACGAGAAACCCAAGAATTAAAATGGGAGGGCATCAAGATCAGGGTTGCCCAAGATCTTATGGCAACAGTACGGCAACGGCGAGCCAGTTTTCACCATTTAGTAATGAAATTAATAGCAGATGGCATTAAGTTTAGGATGAATTACTCGGCTCGGCTTCAAGTCTTGATATCAGTCAGCTGGTTCACCTACAATGACCCAGAACAAGCAGTGGCAGGGCTCAAGTTTGCTTTCCTGGATCTCTTTAGAGCTCCTTGAACTGAGAGACAGCAATTTTGGAATGTTTTCCCTTAAATAATGCTCTGGTAATGATGTTGTCTATCAATTAAACCAACATTAAACAACCTAATGTGCACAAAACTCTTCCCCAACAAGCAGTTACATTACTTCCTCCTTAGGAGCAAGGAAAATGCCCTGCTAAATGGATAACAAAACCTTAGATGCTGAATAAGCCTCTCCCTCAAATAATAATAAAACAATAATTCTTGGGCACATACTAAGGTTGTCAGCTAATTTCCCCACCCTAACGTTGCAGAGTCTGAACACTAGGGTACACGTTTGAGTGCAAATTAAATATGGTCTGCCAGATAATTGGCTCATCTTCCCCTTCTGTGACTTTTGCTTGCAACAATAGATCTTGTATACCTGTGAAGCCTTCTGTTCTACATCTGCTTCTTAACTTCAGAGTTATGGACATAATCCTTAATATCGATCTTCAAGCCAGAGATTGGTTACTGAATCTTAATTTTTCTGATACAAAGCAGCTTCAATTTCTCTTTTGAAGAATCAGTTGGAACTACTCAGTGGTTAATACGTGAACTGACACTACACTCCTTAGACACTTATTCTTTATTGTCGCATCAGTTGTTATGGGTCCTTAGAAGCTTGCCATCTATCGCTACCTAGCTTTTTCTGTTTAATCCAGCTACATTTTTATACCGATTACAACTTTACTTGCAGTGATAAACTTCAGCCACTAGAGGGGCCTCAGGACTCATTTTACTCCTTGACCTCTCAGTTGCATGACTAGATATTAATTCGGGTTTACTGGCCTGGGAATGGTATTTGAAACTAGATTTTTTTTTCTCAAGGAACAATGTTTATTTTCAAAGACAATCGAGGATTTAGATTTAACCACATTTAGGTCTAAGTCATCATTACTTTCTGCAATTATATGGAGTCCTAATAGATTACAACGGATAACGATACGGATCTCTTCCCCCCCCTTCGGGCACTGACTTGATTTAACAGCTCTTTGTTCATATTTAAATCACTTCAGAAGTCAAGAAGTGAGAACCTTGATTAAAACTATAATCACTTTATTTTCCTCATTATAGGGGATTTACTTTTTCTTTTTTTTTTCAATGCTTACGTGCAACTTAAATATTTACTGTTTGTTTTAATTTTACATAGTAGTTTTACCTATACTTTGGCACAGAAGGGGTGGCCGGAGGGAAGGGAGCTGTTTTGGGGTGTAATGCTGCAAGAAGAGCAAAATGATGTATGGGGACGGGGGGTGGGTTTGTTTTGTATTTGGGAGAATTGTGTATGTAAGGAAATATGTTCTTAGGGCTACTTGGTGGGGAATGTTTTGGGATCAAAATGACATAACGTGGTTGGGAGGGGGTGAGGGCAGCACAGAAGAGTTAACTATAGGACAGCTGCTTATAGAAATAGAATATTAATGTGGCCTTTCATTGACTTACCACATATCTGGTCAGATGGCTAGGGATCTAACCTTTGCAACCTAGAATGTTAAAGGGGTCGGGAATAAACTTAAACAATATAAAGTACTAAAACACCTGGGTCTTCTGAAAGTGGACATCATTTTTATACAAGAGTCACATTTACTCAATTCAGAGGCTCCAAAACTACAATGACAGCAAGTGGGACAAATATTTTCTGCAGGTGGCAGTACACAGAGTTGTAGTGTAATGATTTTAATGACTAGGTCAGTGCCTTTTAGCCCTACCCAAGTGACAGGGAACCCATTGGGAAGATTTCTGTTTGTTAAGGGCACTCTCCAAACCACAGAGATACTACTCGGTTGCATTTATGGTCCAAATATTGATTCCCCTGGGTTCTTTATGTAATTAATTAATAAAATATTTCCCTTTCACTCCCTCCCAATTGTCATAGGTGGGGACCTCAACCCAACCTATGATCCTAGTTTAGATCACTCAGGTACTTCTCAAAAAGGTCTTTCCCCTGCCCAAAGGGCACTAAGAGACTTTATAGACCAAATATGACTTTGTGATGTCTGGAGAGTCGTGCACCCGACCGATAAATGTTTTACATTTGTGTCTCCAGTACATGGGACGTCCTCCTATATAGACTACATTTTAATTTCTCAATCCCTTCTTTCAGGGGTGCTTGACTCTTCCATACACCACAGTCCACCCTCAGACCATACCCATGTCTCTTGCAAAATATCTTTCCTCCCTCTCCCTAAACAAGGGGGGGCGGTGGAAATTAAACAATCAACTCCTTAAAGACCCAGAAGTAGTCAGTTATATCTCGGACCAGATTACCCAGTTTACCTCTCTTAATCACAACTCCACAGGAAAACCTGACATAGAATGGTGCACCCTAAAAGTGTACATTAGGGGTCTTTTGATTGGAATTGCTTCATAGAGAAAAAATAAGAGGGAACAGCTTTTGTGCTCTACCCATCCCAATCCATCTGACCAGATTAAGCAAGACCTCATCAAACTGAAAGAACTGTATATGGAGCTCCTGAGAGAGAAGGCAGAATTTGCTATCTTAAAAGCTAAAGCCAGTTACACGGATCAGGGAGAAAAAGCTGGCAGACTGTTAGCTTTAAGAATTAAACAGCAGGAATATGCTAGGCTCATAGCAGCTATTCGATAGGCAGAATTTAAACCCTTAAAAACCTCCCCTAATGACACTGTAGTAGTATTTCATAGTTACTATGATAAACTATATAGATCCATGCCAAATCCTCCTTCAGAAACTGAGTTGGACAATTATCTTACCAATTCCTCTCTTCCTTCTCTCTCAGAAACTCAAAAACTCCCTCTAATTGCTCCCATTTCATGTACAGAACTGAAAAAATTATGGACCTGCCTACAGATAAAACCCCAGGCCCAGACAGTTTTTCCCCTATTTTTTATAAACATTTTGTAGATCAACTGATTTCCTCTGTTACTGCCATTATACCAACATATTCTCTCTGGATTGGACTCAGATAAATCCCTTGTTGAAGCCCTAATTGTTCTTTTGCCTAAACCTGGTAAAAGACCTGACCTAGTTACTAATTATAGGCCCATCTCCCTCCTTAATCAAGACCTTAAGATCTTAACTAAATTATTAACAGAACACATTCGTACTATCCTTCCAGATCTTACTGGTCCTGAGCAGGTGGAGTTCATGAAAGGCAGGTCATATGTTGATCATTTATGGACTTTGGCCCACATCCTCTCAGCATCCAGAGATGCAGACTACCCAGCTGTCTTAGTCTCTCTGGACATTGAGAAAGCTTTCTATAGAGTCAACTGGTATTTTCTATTCAGAACTCTTCAAGCATTTGACTTCCCACTAGAATTCCAAAAGTGGATACAAGTTGTATCTCAATCCCCTACTGCCTGTGTCTCCAGTAATGGGGCCATTTCATCACATTTTTCCCTGCATTCTGGAATGAGATAAGGTTGCCCTTTGTCCCCTTTACTTTTCAATCAGTATTTGGAACCCTTAATACACAGAATAACGGACTGTCAGTTAATTAAACGAATACCCATGCTCGATCAAGAAATCAAAATTTCTGCTTATGCAGATGACCTGCTCCTCCAGTTATTTTATCCAATACTTCTATCCCCCATGAACTGAATATTATTAATGAATTTGGTACCCTTTCCAATTATAAACTAAACGTAGATAAATCAGTGGTTTTCCCCCTTAATCATAAGGTGCTAAGGAATATGATAGTAGACCTTGGTTTATCCTGGGAAGTGAAATCCCTGAAATATTTAGGCATTGTGATTTTCAGAAGTCAGGCCAAAATGCAGAAAGACAATCTAGATAATCTTTTTCATATATTGAAGCAAGACTTGGACAGATGGGCCTTACTCCCTATTTCGCTTTGGGGTAAAATTAACTTGGTAAAAATTGATATATTTCCCCGCCTTTTGTACCCTCTCAACCTTTTAAATATCTGGTTACCTCTCTTGTGGTTTAAAAAAATCCACAGTATAATTATTGATTTTATTTGGTCTGGCAAGAAACTCAGATTGGCTTTCCATAAATGAACTGCCCCTAAATCTAAAGGAGGCCTACGTCTCCCCCATTTTTCACTATACTATTGGGCCATTCATGCCAACAAATACCTTAGGTGGCTATCCCCTGAAGCCACTCAGGGATTGCTTACCTATATACCTGTCTGGCTTACAACTGAATTATCTCACATCAGAGCTCTAGGATTATCTCCTTTAGCTCTCTTACATACAAAACCCAAATCTCTCCCTGCTTATAGATTTGTGACTCCGGATAGACTTTATCTGACTCAATACAACATACTTCATAACTTGTACTACTCCCCGCAAAAACTTGCTAGATTCAGCCTAGCTGACTCCCCTACCTGCACAAGATGTGATCAGGCAGAGGGCTCCCTACTACACCTTTTTTGGGAATGTCCCAAAGTGTCTCCTTTATGGACCATCATCAAACAAAGGGTGGATCCCCTGTTAGGTCTGGAAGACCTGTTCACACCTGAAATCTGTTTGTTAGGAGATTTCCTCCAAGGTTAAAGTTCATAATCATAAATATCATATAACTTTGATATCAATGTCAGTTAAAAAACTAGTCCTTAAACATTGGAAAGATAAGGATGCTGTGACATACACAGAATGGTTACAAGAATTTCTCGCCAATTTAAGAACAGAAAAGGCAATAGCAAGTCTCTGTAACAATTTAGGTAGATTCAAAAAAACTTGGGAATCATTATACACATTTTATACTTTATAACCCTTTTGATGACCCAGTCATTAACAAGCTGTAATCTTCCTCTTTAACAAAAATCTCACTGTGTGCTGAGGGGAGGGAAAGAGGGAGGGATTATGGGGGAAGGGATGAGGGAAGGAAGAGGAGGATGGTGGGTGTGGAGCCGGATCCTTGAATCTACTTTGTATATTTTCTAACTATCGTATGTACAACTTGGATCTGAATTTGTATTGAAATTTTTTTCTAATAAACTTTAAATTTAAAAAAAAAGACAGTACTAAAGAAATTCACCCAAGATGATGCAGGAATAGAAGCCTCATAACTCTTTTTATAATTATTCATCCCAGCAGCAACCAACTTCCAGAAAACTCTATTATTTTTTTGCTGTATTGTAATTAGCATATTCTTCCACAAGTCTGATTGATGTTTTTGTTTTTGTTTCTGAATAGGATTTCTGTATACTTTCCTACTTTTATTTAGCATCTTGATATTCTTCCACATGGGGAAATTTATTGCAAGTCTAACCTGCTTGGTCAGTTGGTCTTTCTGGAAAAGGCAGGTTTTATAAAACCAATTGTGATATTTTAACTTATCTGGCTTGTGTGATTATCTATGTTCAGCAAGGAGATGATCATACTGCTAGAATATTTCATGATAGATGGTCTCAGGATCGGGAACAGTAGAAATCAGATCATCAATTTTTGGGGAAACTTTTTTTTTCCAATTTATCCATGGGAATCTGATTCCATAGGATTATTTAATTATTTATTTATTTTTGTTATCTATTTCCACCTGATCTTCTTTTTTTCTACTTAACCTGCCTTGAATCTTCCTGCTTAAGCAGACAGGGAAATGAGCACTCTCAGGCCTAGGATTTATTTTAAGATCAAGATATTTATAATAATTGTATGGAGAAACAAAAACATAATCTATTGTTGAATGGCGATTATAAGTGAAGCATGTAAAGTTGCCAGTCTTGTCTGAGGATAATCTACCATTTAGAACAATTAGGTTCAATGAATGTAAAAACATAATTAAATGATTGTTATAATCTGTATTTTTGTGATCTTGTGAATTCCTTGGGTCAATTCCATAGATCTCTTCTTGTAATTGGGTCATAGAGTTGTCCAATTCACTTTCCTGACCCAGTCTAATATTAAGATCTCCCATAACTGCTATCTCTACATCAGTATACTGATTACATAATTATTCTATGGCATCTGCAAGTTTAAACAGCAGACCATCATCAAAAAGGGGTGAATTTTTTATCGGGTTATGTAAGTTCATAAAGAGAACCAACTCGTTCCAAACTTCCACCAGTATCAAAAAGAAATTTTGAGACAAGACAGTGTTTCTAATAAATATATGATCATGAATCTTAATATAAGTCAGTAAGCCCCCAGCAAAGCAACCTACATTTAATTTTCTAATAGTGGGAATGTGAAAAAGATGATAACAAAAAAAAAAACAGAGTGTCTATCATGGCCAAGGTATGCCAGGAGTCATGTAAATTAATTATGCCATGTTTCATAAGATAATTCATACATTCAGAATCTGCCAATTTCATTGCAAACCCTGATATGTTTCATGAGACGAATAGTAGTGCATTCTCATTGACCAGTGAAAAATGACTAGGCTGTTCTATAGCAGAATCCAAATGGTCTTCTGCAGATATATATAAAACTGTGGGTTTGGAATGCCAAGCCTTTAGTCAGTTATTACATTCAGTAAGAACCCCATATCTGTTTACCAAAGGTAAAGAGGAAACAACTGACCCTGCACAATCAGTAGTCTGCTTTAAATGGGTAGACCTAAGGGCTGTACTTGAATTTAAATTATTGATTGTAGTGTTATTAAGTCCAAAAATATCATTAGACTTTTCCAAGAGCAGGCCCAAGGTATCAAGTACAATACTTTTCAGTAGGAGCTTCTCAGCAGTTTCAGGGTTTATAACCCATATGTCAATTTGTGAGCTAGTTTTATGTCTGGTCACTTTGAGAATACCTCTCTCGCCCAACTGTATCTGCAAAAAATTTTGAAACAAATTGCAAAGGGATCCTCAAAGTCTATAATTGTTTTCTTTCGGCATAGTCTCGAGACCAAACATGGTCAAGAGTGTAGAAGATTCCTACACATCTTTACTAGAGATATTACAAGCATTAAAAGCTGCCCTATTAGGAACTGAAAGGAAAATTCCTTTTTGGGCAAATCTCTCTGCATTGTACCATAAATGTTTGGCTACATATGGAGAGTACACCATGAGTTTGATGGTATTAATTCTACCATTGGTACTTCTGTATACTTCGCAAACATGAGAATCCATAAGATCCAGTTCTAATTCTTTATTGACAAAATCAGTCAGAAAGACCTTAAAATTGTCATCAGAGATTCTAGACCAACCCTTCTCAGCTGTCAAGCATAATGGGGGGGGGGGCTCCTGAGGTCTGGAATCAGGTGGTGGTCCAATCGTATCTACTAGCATACATTCCTCAGGAAAAAGTTCTGCATGAGAATTGCAGCTAAAGGGTACCCTTTTCCTTTTGCTTTGTTTTTTTATTTACCTCATCAGAGCAAGCCAGATCAATTCCCTGTTTAGGTAAAGATCCCAACTGTCTCCCAAGCAATTTAATCTCATTTTCTAAGTGCTTCAACTGCTCCTCTAAATTGTTTTTTCCCTTAGAGATTTCAGGTGGAGGGGAATTACCCAATTGCTTTACTTTGTTAGAGTTAGGGTAATGTTCTACTGTCGTAATTTGATTTTTAGACTCAAACGCTCTAAAAGGGGCTGTGATTGGCTGACTGAAACTTATGTTCTGAAGTAACTGCTTATTTGTTTCAGTAGTCCTAGAAAATTTAGCATGTATCTCTCTGTCGTTACCATGGGCTTTTTTTCTTTTATTTCTTTCTTTTCCTCTTTTTAATCTGATTGGAGAATCTGGGATTATTACAGAACTAAACTCTGGCCTACCATTTAGTATACATGACACAGTACTCGAATCTGGAAGGATTTCATCTAATTTAAATAAGACTGTATCAAGCTTTGATGCATTGACTACTATATCAAACCTTGAAGCATCAATTTAATTCTTAAGTACTATCATTTGCTCCATTATAAGAATGCTAGCTTCATGTTGATTCTTCAAAGACATTATAAGATCATCACTAAAGTAAGTAGGCAAATGCTTCAATTGCTCAGGCTCAACTTTCTGCAGTGATGTACTGTTTTTATCAGAAATTAATGTTTTTTCCCCCCTCCTTACTCAAGCTCAACTTCCTGTGTTAGTATACTGGATTTATTACAATTTGATATGATTTTCCCAGAAATAGGACAACTTGTGTCTTGTCTGGATTCCAGAGATTTAATACTTTCAATTGTCTGTTGCAACCTAACAGACATTTCCCCAAGTTCTTCCCCTGAAACAATTATTTATTTTAGTCTTTGGTAACCGGGTAAGGCCCACTAGGCACAAATTCCTGTTTTCAGGGGTGGCCTGGGAGTAGTGGGTAGGTTAAGTGACTTGCTCAGAGTCACACAGTATGCAAGTGGAGTTTGTGGGAATCAAATCCAGGTCTGCTGGATGTATCAAGCTTTTTCACAGCTTGTTACTCTAACCTCTAGGCTATACTATACTTTGTTGGATAATGTTCTAGTAATATTTACAAGATGATCTGTAAGCTCCCCATTAACATTGTCAGCTGGTACACTTAAATAACTATTTTCATTAGAAACTTCACTTTCTCCAGCAATTAGCAAATTACTGGATTCTGAAGTTTTATCAGTCGAAAAAAGTGTAAGGTCAGGAGTTTTCTGAAGACTGTCATCCAAACATGTTTTACTCAAAGAATCATGTAAAACTGGTAAAGAAGCTGACAACCTTCCTTTGGGGGTTGAAGTCTGATTCCCCATCAGAGGAGTTTTAGGGAGTAGATGGTCCATAATCTTTGCTTGATTGCTTTACACTTTTTCTTTGTATTACCAAGCATAGTGTGACACAATAAAGGGGAACAGTCACCCTTCAGTTCTCTTTGCTGTCTTGTAACAACCATTGTTTTTAAGTAAATTACAAAACTAATAGTGCAAAGTTACAATGCTAGCAACCCAGAGAAATTATAAGTTCATAAAATACATAGAATACATAAAACACCAGCTCCTGTGTTCTAAAGTATCCTATTCCTGAAGTGTTTAAGCAGAGTACTGCAAAGTCCTGCACAGTCCTGCACAGTACTTCAGATCAGTCAAAATCCTGCTTTGCATGGAGTAGTACTTTAAGGCTTTAACCTTACAGACTCGAATATGATATCCCAGTAAGAGCTGCTTCTAGGCTTTCGATATTTGTCAAAGTAAACCAGAGCTACAAAGCTGTTTTTAGTTGGGAATTCAGGAACTGACCATCTATCCACCCAGTCATCTGTAGAGGCAGGTAGGCAATAAGCGTCAGTTGATATCAATGCCAAATGTGAAATAAAATATGCAAAATATTATAAAATCACTCACTGTGTGAACCTTAAAACACTGACAGTCTATAAAATTCTTAATCAGAGCAACCCTGCTTGTTGTAATTTAATAATATAAAAACTGAGTCCTATGATAAAAATTTAAATATTATAACAACACTTCAGAAAACTACTTCAAGTGTTTTGCTCAGTTCTATGCTAAAATCAGAGCAGCACAAGAAGTACTATTATATATTAGATTAATCAGATCCATTCCTAATTAAACAAGGTTAAACTTACTCTTGCACAGCAAGGGTACAGAGTTCAACACAGAGCAAAGGCCCACAATAAAATGCTGTGTAGACACTGCACATATTGCAGCACTGGTCATAAAACACTGTCCCTCAGCAGGCATTTTGTTAAATGCTGCTCTTATAAAGAATCTATCTGACCATTGCAGGCATTTCAATGTTTCAAAGTTTAAAAAGTATTCATCCCAACCATGACCATGTCCTCAAATTTTAACATGTACACAAAATGGCAGCCCCATATGGTAGCAGAAGTTCGCCACACGCCTCTGTACTAACCTCACGTAGAACTGCAGTCGATGCGGATAAAAATTAAAGGTAAGAAAAAAACCCAGACAGCTGCAGACAAAGCTGCAAAACAAAGTCAAAGAGGATAAATCCTCTAGAGTCTCTGGGTCTGTATCGAGAACACACAGCTTGCAGTGGACTGATGGTCTGGTGGTGCTAATGGCATTTTGTGCAGTGAAGACGCCAGTCCCACACGCATGTGCTTTATAGGGACATGGGTAGTAGAGGTCACATGGGCAAAAAGCCACAAAAATTCTAAACAAAAAAAAACTATAAATTAAAATACTGAAATTTAAAATAAGTTGTTAGTAATTCATTATAAAGCTCCCTATCAGTACCAATTAAATGCTGCCTCTCTCTGTGCCACTGTGCTACTTATGTTTCTAAAACAAATATACCCCCAATTTCTCCCCCCGGTGTATGTATATGCACACAAAAGTACACAAAGGCACAGAAATGCATGCCTCAAAACAATTCAAAGTGTTCAAACATCCAAAATAATCCCAACGTATATTCATAAAATCAGAACAGAGTCAAACAATTGTTGCAAGATGAATAGTGGGTTAACAATCCTAGGGCATCAGTTGTAGCATCAGAGCGTCATTACAGATGTCTCCTTGAGTCCAGTCCACCCAACCCATTCTGTCCACAGGAAACAAGACAGGCCTCTTCTCACTCTCCCCGCTCTCCTCAAACTGCACTCATCGCTCCTCACTCCTCGCTCCTTGATGTCTCAGCATCTCCATTCAGTCTCCACCCGGTCTCCACCCAGTCCTACCTGTCCAATCACTAAATTGTTAACTGAACACAGTTGTTGTGTCTGCATTCATGTGCATAGAAACTGTCTCCATTGTGGCTATATGTGACTTGTCATGTGTGTCATGGCTACCACCTGCATCTTCATCCAGATTGTCCAGTGGGAGTGGTGGTCAGATCAGTGGTCAGAACTGCCCAGTGCTCACTGCTCCATACATCTCCTCATGGCATCCCCTGCAGCAGAGTGTGATCAGTGCTGTGGCATCCAGTGCATATGTGTGCTGTACTATGTGTATCTGAATATGCAATCCTCACCCTGAACAGTCATGTCACTCCATCATGGCCATTTCCAACAGCACTCCTTGGCTGACTATGTGATGATGTGAAGTTTTCTGGAAGGGAAGTGGACCCCTTAGTGTAATTCCTTCTCACCCCCCTTCATGTGATTATGTGTTGTATTCTATGGTCAATTTGGCAGTTTGTCTTCCCCACAGTATGGAATGTGTTTGATTATTGCAGTGCTGCTCTACTGTTATGTGCTCCAGCTTCCA
The DNA here is from genome assembly GCA_016271365.2 of Neoceratodus forsteri. Classification (NCBI taxonomy): domain Eukaryota; kingdom Metazoa; phylum Chordata; order Ceratodontiformes; family Ceratodontidae; genus Neoceratodus; species Neoceratodus forsteri. The sequence continues at coordinate 469,792,007 of CM028129.1, forward strand.
ACTCTTATTTTAACTATTCCTCTTCATTTGGAACAGGTGCTGCCAGAAGGTCTATTGATGCTGCAGTCAGCAGGGATGCCAGCAGCAGCAGTGTGGCAGGCTTGGAGGAACGAGCAGGAGCAGTGGAAAGCCTGTGTCTGGTAAGCTATGTATATTGTTAACAAATTAAGTTGAATCATGTATTGAAGAACTCAGTTGAATCGACAGACTACCATCTGTTGTGTTTCATTGCTGCAACCTAGTGGATCATGGTCTACAGCTAGTGAGCACCATATTCTAGAGGCACCAGCGTAAAAGGTTTTCATATATTATGTTGTGAAATTCAAATGCTCCTTGTCCTAAGGAACAGCTGGCTGCCTGACCCATACCACCTTCCTGGTGCTTAGTAACCCACTGATAATCCCCATGTAGCCCTGTGTGAATAATGGCAAAAGTCAATTGAATTTCACAAAAGACACCTGTATTGTAGTACACACGGTAGGGTTGTTGATCATGCTGGTGGTAAGTTTGTGCACAGGTCAACATCTGTGACAGACCAGGCAGGGTAGGGGATTGGGTGTTCAGTTTGTCTATGTGATCCTTATATGTTTACACTGGTCATAAAATACCAAATGAAAATTTCTGAAATCATTCAGTTCCTTAGCAGTCCAGTTCATGACATCTACACTACCTGTTTGGCTACATGGTCACTGGAAGAGGGGTGGGGGTGGTAGTAATTAATTCCATGTCCAATCCAATTTCACTGTAAGAAGTGGCATAGCCTTGACTGCCCCAATCAGTGTTTTAGAATTGTTATGAATCCTCTCTTGTGAGTACTGTGTCCTCCTGACTAAACTGCAGCATCACAATAGACACTGGTGGCAATGTATCATTCCCTGCACAGTGGAGTGCAAGGAGTCATCTCCAAAACTGTGACTATAAAGATTGAATGTATAATGGGTTGAGGGGGATGGTGTGTGTGTGGCCTCATCATTCACTGACTATAGAGTTATGGAACAGTGGTCACAATATGCCATGTCAGGCCATTAGGTAGGTAGGTATCTACAAGTACTCAGTTGAACCCGCTGTAAGGGTGCTAGAGTTAGCATTGCCATCACTGGGTGAGGACAGCCAAGACATAAATCATGACAGTAAATAATGTTTGCACTTCTGTGTATTTCTATGTTAGGAAAACAGGTAAGTAAGAGGGCTACTGTGCAGTACTGCTGCTGCAGTACTGTAAGCAACTTACAAGTGTGACCTCAGATCAGAGATAGGTGCAATTTGTTGCTCAATGCAGGCAACACAGTTTGTAATTTAAATGGTCAATGGAGGATGTGAAAGTATCAATGATACCCCAGTCTGCTGTTGTATCAATGACATAGAGACAGAGAAACATAGACGGTAGGTGTCATCACAAAAGGGGCTCATGGGCCATGGCCAACCAGTCTGCAGTCATTTTACTTCTCTTTTACACTACTGTGTCACTGTATACCCTACCCTGTCTCAGAACTTGTTTCTTCCCCCTTCACTTCCAATATCTTCTTGTGCCTACCTCATGCTTTCTTGAATCCTGTAACTGTTTCTCACACAACCAACTGTGCTGGAAGGATGCTCAACCCCTCTACCACTCTGTCAGTGAAGAAGTGCCTCCTCAAATTCCCTCTGAACCTCCCTTCTTCTAATGTCATGGCAGGAGTCCTTGTAGTTGTGCATATTTTCCTTTGAAATATGAGCTGCCTCCCTGTACCTTATTTTTACCCATGAGGTATATGTATGGTTCTTTGTATCATATCTCCATATGAGGCACAGTTATCATTGCTGGAACCCCTAGTATGCAAACCCCATACCAATTCCTTGACCTTCCATGTCAGTCTTGTATTGTGAGAAAATGTTTGGCATAACCACTTGTGTATAAATTAATCATCATCTGCCGTGTTTGTGTGTCTTTCCATAACAGAACTGCATCAGTACCTGTCCCATGAAATGGCCCTTGACTGCTACTAGTGCCTGCTGCTGTTTTATTTTGATTTCACATATCAAATGCATGACACAACTGCTGACTTTGACAAACACCACCACATCTTTCAGCCTAAGTATAATACTGCGTACAGTGTCCAGTAAGGGGGTACTCTAGAGGAGAGATATATACACGATGTACTGCATGTGTTGCAGCATACACTGTTTGGTGGTGCTCTAACTTAGTACTGGGTCGAATGAACCACACCATGTGCATCACACATGGTATGATTCCCTTATTTTTTAACACTAAACATGTAGTCATCACATGATGGAAAGGAGGGTTCATGCTTTTTTTATGGTGCATGCTGTTTACAGAGACAAATTCCAATACCAGAATGGGCTAAAGACTGTTGTGACATCTTCACATTCAACTATATATGTGGACTTCAGTGTCTGCAAAAATACAATGTAGATGTGTCTGGGGGGGGGTTCCAATGGGTGTTACACAATTGTCTATGGGATACAGTGGTGGGGGCAGACATGACAAGAGGGTACAGTATAAAACAACACATGGGTGCTATTCCAACATTGCTTTGACTAAAGCTTTCACATACTCATAGCCTTTATACTTCCCAACCTCTATAGATATGGTGGGGTGTAACATGTACAATAGTGACCAAGGAGAGTTGTTGAATAAATATGTGTCTGAGACTGGAAACCATAGCATCAGCAGAAGGACAGGGTGCAATGAGATGACACTGGATACTGGATAGAGTAGTGTACTACAACTACTGATGATGCCAGGAGTAAAGGATTCCTGCAGTCCCTGCAAGGGGTGGGTCTCTCACACAGCTAGTGAGGGAGCCTACAACGGAGAATGCAATTCTGGATCTTGTCCTGAGCAATGGGGACAGGATAAAGCAAATTACAGGGGGGGGGAGATCTAGGGACTAGTGACTATCAAGCAGTGGGGTTCATCGTAAGGATGTCACAGGAGCCTAGCCACACAAGGACTAGAATCCTGGATTTCAGGATGACAGAATTCACTAAGATGAAGGACAAATTCAGGAAGGCTATGCAGGGATATGATGACATAAGGGGAGTGGTGGAACAGTAGGATAGGATAAGATAAAGGAAGCCCTGCAACTAGTAGCAAACCATTGCATCAGTTCCTGCAGCAAGAGCAAAAGGAGAAAATCACTGTGGTTCTTGAGGGGGAATAGCAGAGCTAGTAAGAGGGAAAAAGATGGCATTTCAGAGGTACAAGGCAACATAAAGCAAGAAGGACAGGCAAGAATACTTGGAAAAACAAAGGGAAGCGAACAAGGTAGTAAGGGCAACAAAGGCCAAAACAAAGGAAAAACTAGCTAAATCGGTGAAGGAAGGAGATAAGGAATTCTTTAGGTATATTTGTGAGAGGAGGAAGATGGGGGGTGATTGTGAGATCTAGGGAAGAGAGAGGCAGGGTAGTGGAGAAAGACACTCACAAGGTGACCATCCTCAACAAATACTTCTGCTCCATATTCATGGAAGAAGACAATGGAGACGGTCTCCCATTAATTGACAAGGGCAAAAAGGGAGAAGGGGTGGACATTAGACCTTTCTCAGAGGACAGAGTAAAAAGAGCACTGGATTGGCTTAGGGTGGATAAAGCTATGGGGCCCAATGGGATACACCCAAGGATCCTAAAGGAACTCTGGGAGGAACTGGATAAACCTCTGGCTAAGCTGTTTAGTGGATCACTAGAAACAGAAGTGGTTCTGGAGAAATGGAGGAGGGCACAAGTGGTACCCCTACACAAAAGTGGTAGCAAGGAGGAGGCAGGAAACTACCGCCCAGTCAGTTTGACCTTGATAGCAGGTAAAATGATAAAAACCCTGCTTAAGGAAAGACTGGTGGACTACCTAGAGACAAGGGGGCTGCTGGACCCAAGGCGACACGGATTCACACCAAGGAGGTCATGCCAGATCAACTTGATTGATTTCTTTAGGTGGGTGATAAAGGAAATAGACCAGGGCAGAATGATAGATGTGGCCTATTTGGACATCAGGAAGGCCTTTGACACAGTCCCACACATGAGACTAATCCACAAGCTGGCAAATCTGGAGGTGGGGTCAGAGGTGGTCATGTGGGTTAGAAACTGGCTAAGTAACAGAACTCAAAGAGTAGTAGTAAATGGGATTAGCTCACAGGAGGGATGGGTAACACGTAGTGTACCCCAAGGATCAGTGCTGGGACCAGTGCTCTTCAATGTCTTTATATGTGATATTGCAGAGGGTCTAGAAGGGAGGGTTAGCCTGTTTGCAGATGATACAAAGCTACGTAACAGGGTAGATACACAGGAAGGTATAGAAAAATGAGTAGAGATCTGAGGAGGCTAGAAAACTGGTCTAAGGAATGGCAGCTAGGTTTCAATGCAAAAAAGTGCAAGATTATGCACCTAGGGAGAGGGAACCCTAGAGTTGAGTATGAACTAGATGGGGTAACACTGGAGGCCACCACAGAGGAACAGGATCTAGGGGTAGTCATAGAAGACAACCTCAAAGTGACTAAACAGTCTGACAAAGCCATTAGAAAGGCTAACAGAATACTAGCGTGCATAGGGAGGGTTATAACAAGTAGAAGGAGGGAAGTGGTGGTACCATTGTATAACTCACTAGTAAGGTCTCATCTGGAGTGCTTTTTTCAATTCTGGAGGCCCCATCTGTTACTTATGAGTCCTGCTCATAATTCAGGATCTTGTATGCATGTCACTGAGTAAAGAAAACACAGGACAAGTTCATAATAACAAATAGTTTATTACCAAAATATTCATGCCAAAGCATGTAACAAGGAGTAACAAAGAGGATGATTTGCACCAGTTAGCCCTGGGGTTATGTGTGCTAAATAAATCTAAACACAAAATGAACAAATGTACAAAAAGAACACCAACATTTTAGAGACACTGTGTAGGTGCTGACTGTCAGTTACATATATACACTGCTGATAAGAATGCAACATTTGGATAAGGCAGACAAATACAGTACAATTGGATATAATATACAGAGTGAAATATCTGGGTGGACTCCAGGAAGCAAGAGTGCCTGGTTGGCATATATCTTAGAAATTCATAGTAAGCAAGAATAAGTATTATCTGTACTTATTTCCACATAGTGAGTCTGGAAATATTTGCAACATAATCACAAAAGCATGCATGTCACAATAGTAGAAAACTACAGGCTATGAGTGATTATGAATATAGCAGAATATATTGCAGAAACATAGCATATAGGTACATGCATTACAGACAAATATGAGCATAGCAACTATAATAAAGAACACTTATATAAGTAATAAAACAAAATAAAACATTATAAGTCTGTGATAAGGCACTAATACTTGTACAGTAGGTATATAAGGTTACAGTTACATATGGGTCAGTTGGTGGTATATAACCCAGGCATAACAGTCCCCTCCTTGTTGCCTTGCTGAAAAGGCAACACAACAAAAAGAAGAAGGTTAGGTCTAGTTGTGGTATGTCTTATTTCATTAACAAGCCCAAGGTGTGGGACTTGTAAAGGAAATCTAGTTGCTGTCTGTGTTGTTGTAGGGTTCGCCGAAGACAGCAAAGAGTTAATATTTTGAAGAGAGGCAAACAGGATTGAATTATAACAAACATTTTAAATGTAAATTCAATTACAGGATTTTCTAAAAAAAACAGTATCATCGCTACTTAAATAATTCAAAGATTCAGTAGCCTTTGCAATATCATTACTAATGTAAATCAATTGAGTATCAGTACAATTGAGAAGAGATTAAAGAGACAGATTCAGAGGTCCTATATGGACATTGAAGATAGGGAAATATCGATACAGAGCATCCAAATAGTCTGGGTCAGACTCAGTGATGTCCATTTCCATAGAAAGGGCAGGTGTGATCACTGTGTGACCAATAATAGTCCGTAGATGGGGTGTGAGACAAAAATTCAGTTGAAGAATGTTACATTGTTTATCACCACAGCAGAATGTTTTCAGGTTGGATACAACACAAAATTCTTGATCAAATGAGTAAGTCACTTTAGCAGATGGTACAATCCATTTGCGAAGACGAACAGGACAAATAAGGTAAATGTTATTGTCCACAATCCATGCACCAAAATTAGTTCCAGGGATAGATCCACAGTTTCTTCCAGTGTCAAAAGAAGAATCAACAGGTGTCAAACTATCAGTATTAACACCAAAGTTCCATAATAAAACATTCAAAGTTCTGTTGTTCAGAAGACCCAAATTAGAGGCATACAACCAATTCAAGTTCATTGGTGAATATCCACAAACAAGGCAGATGGCATTAAAGACATCACATCTGCAGAGAAGATGATACCCTTTCCAGGCACAGGAATCAGTGTGGGGAGCAGCCCAATCACTGAGTATAGGGTGAAACACCAACAATGGAGGAAGAGCCAAACGTTCATGATAACTGTTACCATCAAGATGACCAATATAATGGACAGTTGCCAGATGGTCAAAAATTGCTGATGAAGAATCAAATTGAGATAAGGAGATGGTAAATGTCACATAAAGTGCATCCTGGATAGAGCATAAGCGAGATGCAAAGCATGGAGAAATGTTCGGGTGTGGGGTTATATATCCCAGATTTCTTGCTTTTGATAACTGCATAGATAAAGTTTGTTTCAAACATATTGCCACACATGACATAGAGGAACATTGAGGACAATACCATCGTCCAAGATGTTTATCATGGATGAGATCTGGAATACGTCCAGAGTCCAGATCAAGTAACAGTCCCTTAATCGTAGTTTTGATGTGGGAACCATACATAGTGCATAAAATTTCCCTTCCAATTGAATGCTTTTCTGCTTCCTTATTGTGAGCAGAAACCAGTTGATTAATTTTCAGTCTCATGTCCCCAAACCCTTCAAATATTTCTTTCATATTATAAACTGTGAAATGTTCTTTCTGGCTTAGACCATCTACACTATGTAATAGTGATGGAAAAATGTTATATTTAAATGCTTCATAAGTTTTAAACATTTGGGATTTTAAACTGGCTATATCAGCACTATTCCAAATAGACATACCAGAACCATAGAGGCCTGACAGTGCTGGTAGCTGCACCTGCAGATGTCATATCAAAAAAAACCTTTATAGCATTTTGATTTCCCTTTTTTCACAGAAGATTTACGGTGTGGTCTTAGGACTCCCCTAAGTTCAGTGCTAAGGATCCCAGTTAAGGGGTCACTAATGCGTGTTTGATACGCAGCAATAATATCAGTAAGTAAATGTGAAAAAAACTTGAAACATTTGTTTTCAGAACATAAATCAAACAATTTCATGTCCCACAAGGAGAGGTTCAAAGGAACAGGAATGTTCATGAACTGCATATTACTAATCAAGGCACCCACTAAGGTATTGACAATTAAGCCACTGGGTGGTCCCTGTGTTTGTTTGGGACATTCAGTTGCCTTGATAAACCAATCTTGATTTCTAAGCGCTTCAAATTTAGGTGTAACTTCTAGTTGAATACTAGAATGTGCCAGGAAATGTAAGATACAGAATTACTGATCATCATAATTTTGAAAGTATTGCATGAGCTAGGATCGAACCAAGCTATAATGTTATACAGACCAGAATGTGAGGGGTTTCATGATGGATGAAAAGGGTACCGTTAGGTGTCAATTAGGAGGCAGTATAGTGCAGTGGTTTAAGGCTCTGAGCTATAAATCTGGTGACATCCAGCCAATCAGATCTGGGTTTAAATCCCACACCTTCCAGTTACATACTGTGTGACCCTGAGCAAGTTACTTAACTTCTCTGTGCTCCCAGCTCGCACCTCTAAAAAAGCTTTCAGCTTAGTGTGCAACTCCTGGTTAAACAACTAAAAAAAAAAATTGGTTTTGGGCCATCCTTCAAAACTGCTATTAACCAGGTGGGTCACTTGTACTTTTTTCCATTGTGATATGTATACCAGACAATATCAACGCTGGTTTGATCTGAGGTAGTAACCATAACATTCAGTAGTACTTCCTCGCCCTCCTGAACAATGATCTTTGGACTTGTGACATCAATTTGGGTTCCACAAGGCATTACCTCATTGGTTTTGAAGTTGATGTTGGACACCTCAGAATCAGGGTCATGGGGAGATTTATGATAGACCACACAATTTGACGTCATGAACAAGACTCCATAAAGTAGCGGGTGTTGGGTCACCATCTCAGTTAGGTACCTAGAAGAAAACAGAAAAGAAAAACATGATTAGTGCAGTACTATTCTGCCCTCTTGGGTGAGGAAAAGTAGTTTAATCTCCTTTATATAACTTCATTTGATTGACATGTAGCCATTTGTCAATGAGCTTCTTATTATGTGGCAGTCTAACTTGGTAGACTAATGGACTGAGCTTATTTACAATAGGATAGAAACCTTCCCATTTGTTTTCAAAAGCATGAGTAGGAGCAGCAAATCTGTGAACCATCACTTGATCTCCAACCTGCCAGTCCAAACCATGGACTGTCTTGTCAAATTGTATCTTTGACTGTTTTTGGGCCTTGCCCAAGCATTTTGTAGCAAACAAGTGTATCAGTTGGATGTCTTGTTTCAGTTTCTAGACATATTTGTCTAGTAATACTCTATCAGTAGTAGGAGCACACAAATCTTTGACACATCTTTCTGTAACACCCTGTAGGCTGCAGACACCTTGATGTGATCTAGCCTTAACTGTTCTAAAACATGACTCCCCTGTTTGCAATCGGCTTTCAATTCTTCATTCTCCTGAATCAAAGACTCATTAGTATTAGACGGTAGATCATTCATTTGCAAAACCTACTGTTTATAAAGCTGCAGTTTATCATAAAGTTCACTCAGCTTAAGCACTTTCATGTTAGAGTGTTCATCTGAAGTAGCTAAAAGGCAGTCACACTGCTGACATAATGCTTGCAGCTCAGACTGAAGTATGTTAACATTCTTTGAATGCTCTGCATTTTTTTCACCAACAATTTCTTATAATCAGTAAAACTAGACTTCACAGAAATCAGTATCTGTAATGAAGCCTCTAATAATGCTAATAATGTAGCTAGGAGCAGGTCATTAGTGGACCGCTTGTTAGTTGACACTCTCAGTGTAATATACTGCTCACATATCAACATAATTGGATCTGAAACATTTTTGATTAACTCATCTTTACTAAATCAGTATAGCACTCCCATCCACCATGTGAAGTGAGATAAGTTGAGATATCTTCTCTCAACTCCATGCTAATTAATATAGACATGTAAGATAAGCAGAGGAAACCTTAACCATCTGTTGGTCAGCTGTTGTGTTCCAAACCACAGTAGAGGAACACTGGCAAATGGATAGGCATGTGTGGCTGACTTTAAAAGATAGAAAAAGTTACCACAAACTGCTGTGTGATTTATTTTTTTTATTTGTTTCTCTTCTCAGACCACTGTTATTGTAACTAGTGGACAAAGGTAGCCTGTCTGAATAGAAGCAGGGGTTTCTGGTGCGTTATGAGTCACACTGGAAAAAGACATACTGAGAAGAATTAAACAAAAGCCACACAGAGCAACTTGCCTTATATGAATTCCTTGCTAGCCACATCATTAGCCATGGTTCACCAATAATGTTACTTATGAGTCCTGCTCATAATTCAGGTTCTTGTATGCATGTGACTGAGTAAAGAAAATACAGGACAAGTTCATGAGGGCAAGAATGGAGGAGGAGACAGCAAGTCAGAGAGCATCTGGGGTGAGACAGTGTTTGACATGGTAATATAAACCGATTTGGGTATAACCACTGTACAGAGGTGGTGTATGTGACTATGGAAGTTAAAAGCGAGGTCCAAGAAGGTACCTAGATACTTAATGGAGGTAACCTCTTCAAGAGGCTGCATCTGGGTATTAAGGATATAGAGGGTAAGGTCTTTATGCCTGCTTTGTGGGTTGGCGAATAGCATTACTTTCATTTTTCTGTAGTTGAGAACTTGGCTCAGTAAACCAGTCCTCGGCATCTGAAAATTATTTTTGCAGTGAGAGTTGGAGTTGAGAGGGGTTGTGGTGTGAGATGAACTGTACTTCATCATCTGCATAGAGTAACAGCTGCCTAGATCATGAGGATTGGAGAGTGTTTAGGAAAAGGCTGAAGAGAAGGGGTCTGAGTATGGAACCCTGCAGGACTCCAGACCTGACAGGGAGAGAGGAGGAGAGGGCAAGGCCTATCCTGACTTGTTGCATTCTTCCAGATAAGTAGTTGGAGAACCAGTTCAAGGCAACAAGGGAGAGATCTATGTTGGAAAGCGTGTTGAGGAGGAGGGAATGGTTAACTGGGTCGAATGCTTTCAACAGGTCCACATAGGCAGCCCTGACTAGGTGGCCTTTGTCAAGGGTGGAGTGCAAGGAGTAGGTGAATTCCAGAAAGACAGAGGTGGGGCTATGGCCATGTCAAAAACCATGCTGTTGCTGGCATAGAACATTGTACTTAGTGAGGTATTCAGTGAGTTGGTTGGATAAAATTCTTTCTAGTGCCTTGGATGGGGGGAGAATAGAGATGGGGCGGTAGTTTCGAGCAGAGGTGCAGTCACCTCCTTTGTAGATTGGAGTAATGACTGCAGCTTTCCATTTGGAAGGGAAGAACCCAAGACAGAGGGAGCGGTTGAGGATGGAGGTGAGGGGGGAGAGGACAACATCAAGAGTAAGGCATACAAGCTTGAAAATAAGAGTGTCAGTGCTGAGGTGTGCATGCCCTAAGACCTTTAGGAGACAGGGCTTGGCTTCAAGGAGAGCGAATGTCCTGAAGAGAAAAGGGAGGAGGAGAGGGGGTAGGGGCTACATTCGAGGTAGGGGGGTTGAAAAAGTGGGAAGGGAGTATGCTGCTGAGGTCAGAGAAGGATATATTAAGGATATCTGCTATGTGTTTGGGGTCGGTGGTGGCAGTGCCATTAGTGAAGATGGTGAAGGGGGGGGTGTGGGTTTTCCATTCAGCTCCTTGAGATTGTTCCAGAATTTTCTGTCTGACCCCCAGGTGGAGGGAAGGGAGGACTTGTAGTGTTCTGCATTGGCTTCACAAATTTCCCAGGTGCATTTGTTTCTTATAGCATGGTACAGTTGCAGATCAGCTGGCTTGCCAGTGTAAAGGGCAATTTGCCAGGGGGTGTCACACTGGTGCATAAGGTCAAGTAAAGAATAAGTAATCCAAGGGTTAAAGGGTAACTTAATGATGCTTTCATGTATGGGGCATATCTCTCACAGGCAGAAGTGAAGCTGGATATAAAGTAATCTAAGACCGAGTTGACATCAGAGGCCTTGTAGATAGGTGACCAGTTATGGGATATGAGGTGGTGTTTTAGGCATTGGAGCATCCCAGGCTTCAGATGTCATTGACAGACAATTTTCAGAGGTTGTTTCTACCTTTTATAGGACCAGGTACAAGTCCCAGGAGAGTGATCTCTCAAGGCATTGGAGAGCACTGAGACACATGAGATTCTATCAGGGTGGTTAGTTAGTACCAGGTCAAGCAGGGTAGCAGTGCCAGTTTTGGGGTTGAGCCTTGTGGGGGTGGGGACAATTTAAGAAAAGTCCATTGCAGTAATGGCATCCTTGAGGGGGGCAGCAGAGTGGGAAAACCAGTTAACATTGAAGCCACCAAGAGTTAGGCATTCAGATTTTGGAGGCAGAAGGGAGAGGTAGTTTAGGACAGAGAGGAAGGCAGATGTTTGGTTCCTCAGTGGGATGTATACAGCAGTGACAAATAGAGGGGCAGAGGCCTTGTGGAGGGTAATTTTAATGGTGAGAGCTTGTGCACCATGGTCAAGGTGGGCAGGAGGGAGGGCAAGGCACTGCAGGGAATCACACAGGTAGATGGCACAACCCTCTCCATGTTTACTACACCTGTCAGAGCAGAAGGCAGAGTACCCAGGGATGGAGATGGTAGAGTCAGAGGTGGTTTTGGAGAGCCAGGTTTCTACCAGGCAGAGTATATCAGGCTGGTGTTGGGTGATCAAGACTTGAAGGGAGTCAAATTTTTTCTGCAGGTTACAGATATTGATAGATGCTAGATTAAGACCATGGGATGTTGAGTGGCTAGGGGGGCGAAGGGTGGGCACAGCATGAGACTAAAAGGGTGAAAACTTAAAGGGAACTTGAGGACATTTTACTTTACTGAAAGGGTGGTGGAGAGATGGAACAGTCTCCCCCAGGAAGTGGTGTGGGTGGCCACAATTCAGGGATTCAAGAATGCAAGGGATAGGCACATGGGAATTATCAAGCTAGGGCAAAAGGGAGGGAACATGTAGCATCTAGGGCACCTTAAGCAGTAGAAATAGGGATAGGGCAGACTGGATGGCTACAAGACCCTTATCTGCTGACATCTATGTATGTATATATTTATGTATATATGTATGTATGTATGACATTAATCTGACAGTCACACACACTTGCACAGTGCATTCTGCTAAAACTGCATATCTCTTTCTGTACTGCAGACAATATCGACACACTGCCACAACTGCTGCCTGTCCCACAGAAAGACCAGGACCAGCCCCACTAGCAGAAGACCACCAGCACACAGACCAAGAACCGTGTGCTGAAGATCCAGCGGGATCTGAAGAAGCTGGCAGACAGAGAGGAGCAGCAGCAGCAGGGCCCCTCACAGCCAGGGACAGTGGCAGCAGGGCAACAGCCATCTGTGGCACCATGTGGGCAGGATAGAGTAGCCACCGCAGCAGCCACTCAGCGTACTGCTAGACCTCCAATGCTGGGAAGGGGCAAGGACTTAAAAGTTTTAAAGAAAAGAATAGCAGCACTGGAGGCTCGCCTGGTTTGAATTGAGGTGAACCAGGGGAAGATATTGCATCTCCTTAGAAAGATGGCTCAAAGGAGGCGGCCACGGAACCTGCCATCACTTGGCTACTGATGCCATTAGTGATTTGGCATTTTTTTTAATGGAGTTATTTTTCCAAACTGTAAATAGTTAATTACCACCTACTGTTGTGACTGTTGTATGTGTTTTGTTTTGTTGATTATGAATAATCTTCCCATGTAAATAGTTTTTTTTTAATTTGTTGTTGGCTTGCTGTTGTTTTCATTCCTTCTCTTCAATAGTAGTTTTTTTCCTTTGTTATTATCTTCATTGTATTTTGCTTTGTTCTTGATTTTCTTGAAAACATAAAAGTTTATCTGTTTTGATACAAGACTTCCTTGTCATGGATCCAGTCACTGGGTTTCAATGTTCAGTTATTTTTTGGGGGCCCTGGGGGATAAGGGCCTGAACAGTGGCAAACTGGGAAAATGGGCTGGCAGTATAGCCTAGAGGTTAGAGTAATGATCTGTGAATGATCTTGGTACATCCAGCAGACCAGACCTTGGTTTGATTCTCACAACCTCCACTTGCATACTGTGTGACTCTGAGCAAGTCATTTAACCACCCAGTGCTCCCAGGTCGCCCCTGAAAACAGGCACTTGTGCCTAGTGGGCCTTACCAAAGACTAAAATAAAAAAAAAAAACTTGCAAACACTCAACATTTCAGGACAAGAACAATGTTCACCGAAATATGTTTGTTTTTTCTTATTTTATGGTGGGGGGGGCCTGAACAATGGTAAACTGGGAAACTTGAAAGTCATGCAGTGTTATAACTGCAGAACTGCTGCTGCTGTGAGTGTGAATTTTCAGCACATATCTGGATGTACTAATCCTTTGCTTCACCAACTTTTTGGGTAACACATCACTTTATGACTCAGCCTGGCATTGCACACTGACTCCAGGTGCAAGGCTCTTTATTGTTCTGATAATGTGATTGAAGATACAAGGTCCTAGGGTACCTAGCAACACAATTTCTGCCCACAATACACATGTTCTGTGACACTGTGTCTCCAACTCAAGAGAACTGAAACCCCTCAGCTGTGTCTTCATTAGATGGCACTGTCACACTCTCCTCATCCTCTAAAGAGTCCTGCTGCTCACCCCCTTCTTCAGCAGGATCACAGAATGTTGCTGTTGTTGACACAACATAATTCTTGGGAAAGAAATGGGAGTTCATTTTGACAAATGTTAGATACTCATCATTCCAATCAGACAGGTGGCTTCGGCAATCAGTTGCAATAGCATCTGTGGCGCTGAAAACCCTTTTTGAGCTTACACTGGCACAGGGGCATATGAGGTACTCCATGGCGATAGCTGTAAGCACAAGCCAGATTTCCAGTTTGTTTCACCAATAGTCCAGGGTTTCATCATCAATGCTTAGGTGCTGTGGGTCATCCATGTATGACTGCACCATATGGCATGCAGACAGCTGCAGTTCTGTGTCACCCTCCAGAGGCTGGCATGTAGAGACACTAATGTTCTTCAGCATGGATCAGAGGGAATTTTTTTGACACCAGTGCTACCATGTGATGAAGAGGGTGAGGGTCCAGATACCGTACTGGTTGAAGGGAAGGCCAGGCAAGGGGCTGTTGCACCCTTACTTTGAATGCATCATCCGGTTTTGGACATTGCCACACAGGATGACCACACAGTGATCAAGATCAGCCTTCCCACCTGGAAGAAGGGCTATCATGCCATGCTTATATCTGGGATCAAGCAGGGTTACCAGGGTGCATGCATCTGAGCTGTGATGTGAATGACCTGAGGATCATCATCACACAGCTGAATGATGCAGTCAGACAGCTCTACTCCAACAGTCTGCAGCCACTTCAGATTGCCCCCTTACATTGACCAGTGCCTGGTGGAGTATATGCAGCAATGGTATCACCTGGCTCAAATATGCATTTTCTGCACTCACAACCTGTGTCGCCTGTTCAAGTAGACAGAGTACTTGGATAATACTGTTTATCAAAAACCACTGGGATGGTTTCAGTGACATGGCTTCCTGTGCTCCCGAATCATGCATATGCATTATATACTCATTAAGTGACTTGTACTGTTTATACAGCCTCTCAATCATATACAGTGTGGAATTCCATTGGGTTGGCTCATCAAATTCTAGCGGTGCTGGTGTGCATTATTGGCCTTCTGTACAGACCTGAGCTCTGCTGTAGCCAGTGCAGAGTGACTGAAATGGCTGCAGATTTTGTGGCTGGCAGCCAACATGGTATTCATTGCTTCATGATCCAGAAAGGACTTCACAATGAGATTGAACACATGAGCAAAGCAGGGAACATGATAAAAGCAGCCATCAGAGATTGCTTTGATGGCATTCTGGGCATTGTCACTGGCAATATACACAGTCTTGAATCCATGTGGCTTTAGCCAGTGTCTAATGGACTCATTAATGCATGTGAGAATTTTGTCAGATGTACTGTATGTGACCCATGCATACTCTGCATACTCATTGCGGCATGCTGTTGACCAACAGTATTTTTATTTATTTGTTTATTTATTTGAAAGTTTGTGACCAGAAGAGGCACAATAAGCCATGGCTTGCTTCCAGGTGCGACCCGGGGTCAAGGAAGGGGAATATGTGTACAGATATAGACTGATTTACTGAACCAGCTTAAGCTGTTGGTGATATAACAGTAATACTGCTGCTGCCAGTAGTCACAGGACAAGTAGATGAGGGACAGGGGTGCACGGCATATACCCAATGGAAATAAGCCCAGTGTGCAGTTATGCACATATAACTAACACCTGATTATGGGACACTTGTCCAAATGTAATTGGCGAGGTGAATGCTGGCTACTGCAGAGTGGGACAAAGCATATGACACCATGCATGCTAGGTCATTATATAATGCTGGAAGAGCCTTAGTGCTGAAATAGGTATGACTGGACACTTTATATTTAAGTGCAGCCTTCTCCATAAGGTTAATGAATCCCAGATTATCGACAAATGAGAACAGCAAAAGGTCTTTTGCCAGCATCTTGGCAACAGCCATGTTCAGCTCTTTTGTCACTGGGTGTTTCCAGTGACCTTTGGTGTGCTTGGTTAATGCTGATCTGATATCTGGCTGCTTAAACCTAACAGTGCACAGAACTTTGAGGGGTGTTTTGGATTTGTCAGGTATGGTCTTATGGCTTTGTCTGCCTTGTCCACCAGCAGGGACATGCCTAAGAAAGCTCTCTAACTGTGCGGCGGATGGATCAGCTTGACTACCTCCACTTGCATCTGCATGTGTGGGGGGGAACACAATAAGGGGTCAAATTTTTCCACATCCTCATCACCAGGCTGGGAACCCTCTCTTTAAGAGTGTGCTAAACTATCAGAACTGGGCATGGATGCCAGCTGCTTATGCTGTGTCCATTTAATGGGGTGCTTACTTTTCATATAACTGTGCATACCAGTCATCCCATAGTGTGAACTGGATCACCCTGCTAATTTGGGAAGAACAGATGTTGCACACAGCCACAGTGTGAACAGATTCATCAATGACAAAGAAATTTCACACAAATGAATGTCCACTGACTCGACGGATTTTCATGGGCAGGGCAGATGGGTACAGGGACAAAGGAGTGGGCCATAGTCTTTTCTTAGGATGCTCTTGCTACTGCTGCTGATCCCCATATCCCATTTTTTTGCAATTGCTGTGCCTTTAGCCTGACAGATTGCTGCTTGTGGAGTGACATAAAAGGGGTTTCTGGCCTTTTACCACTGACACTTGTGGTTGCTGATTGTGGAAGGGGTGTCTGCCAATTAGGGTGTAATACTGGGTCATCATTGCCCTCATCCTCAACACCCTCATCATTAGTACCCTCACTGTTTTCTGAAATTTCAGGCTGTGACAGTAAGGGCTGACTGTACCCCACCTCCTTTTCCTCAGTAGCCTTCTGTGCCACATGAATAGTGGAACTAACCGGATGTTAGCTCAGAGGAGGTTCTTGCTCCTTAGACACTTTTAGGAGCTGTCTGTGCTGTTGCTCCTTCTCAATCTCTTCTCAATCCACAGTAACTGGTCCTGCACCACCCTTACTGTCATCATCTCTGATAATGCCTGCCACTGGAACCAAACCCTCCTTGCTGTCAGTCCCTAGCAGCTCCAGAGTTAACTCCTGGGTGTCCTGTGGCTGAAAAAGTTCACTGCATTCCTGCTCATCCTAAGACCATAGGGACTCACACAGTAGTGCAGTGACATCCATGGCAGTCTTTTTACACTCTTTTGATTGAAGAGCACCAGCTGCGCTGGAAGCAGCCGTACTGCGCTGCATGCCAAAGAAGCTAGAAACTTTGATTCCCACTGTAGCTGACACTGGCGCAGTATGTGGAATGGCTGGTGTTGCACTACCACCAGAACTTGTAGTACCAGAAACAATGCTGCTCCCACTACCACCTTCTCCAGCACCATGTACAGTACACATCATCATGACACCCCTGTGAGTGATCGAGTACCAATGGCACTTTTTTCACATCCTCTATGCTTCCCCCGGCCTTTGCCTGACATGTTGTACTTTCTGTGCTTCACTAAAGCCTTAAATACCAGCAAGTATTCAAAAACAATGCAACAATACTACAGACTGAGACTGCAGAACACAGAGTACCACAACATATGATATAATCGCAAAGATCAACAAAAGTGCTGAAATATTTTTGCCCTAGCACCCCAAGTACAGATACCAGCGCTATATTTCTTCCCTTGTTAATCAATCAATCAATCAACCTTTATTTATCCAGGCGAAACACCATTGAGGCAACTCATTTGCAAGGTGGACCTGGGTCAGTTGAATAGTACAAATTCATGTCAAAACAAACAATGGAAGTACTGTATATAATGTACAGCACAAATCAGCACAGATACAGTGAAGCAAATGTATATAGAAATTGCAGTACGTACATTATGATGCAGTTGCATAATATAGATACAATATATACAATATATACAGTTCCCACCATAGGGGACGAATCGTACAAGGCATTTTAGAGGGAGAGAGTACTAATATAGTTAAATTAATGAAAACATTTGCAGACTTCCTTAAAGACCCTTTCAAAAACTTTTTAAATTAGGGATTTTTAGAAAGCATGTTCTATGGAGAAGAACAAATATAGCTCTTTCCTCTTCAGAAAACTCTTCAGAAGTGAGTAGCTATGCAGTGAGAAATGTGTGCTCTCACCTAATGCCTTCCTCTGCATCCCATGTGGCTGCAGAGCTGCAAAGCATGTGATTAGAGCTACATTTGCTGTAATGTGTCCTTTCTGTGGGATTTCTATATTGAACCACATAATTTTTCATATACCACAGAATTAAAAAGAGTGTACTTCTTTGGGTCTGTGGAATTCAAAAGAAAGAAACACAAAATAAAACAAGGAAAGAAGGAAAAAATGAAGCAATTAAAAAAAACAGAACAGATTACTTGCTGACCCCATACTTAAGGTGCTTGACAGCTTGGGTGGTTACATTCACCATGTGTGCTTAAGATTGACAATAGCATCTGTAGAAAACAAATATAGTCATACATAGCTGGAAGAAAAAAGAATCCACAGAATTACATTGAAAACCACGGATAATTACATGATATGGAAACATAAGTGACAGGACAGTGAA
Source organism: Neoceratodus forsteri (assembly GCA_016271365.2). Taxonomy (NCBI): domain Eukaryota; kingdom Metazoa; phylum Chordata; order Ceratodontiformes; family Ceratodontidae; genus Neoceratodus; species Neoceratodus forsteri. The sequence continues at coordinate 469,810,403 of CM028129.1, forward strand.
TACACTTTTTTCTGCATTTCTTTAGTAAAATTCCACAGTTACCCTATAAGTAAAACAGTATGATGTTTCCCTCAGCACACCACGTGACTGCAGAGCTGCAAAGCATGTGATTACAGCTACATGAGGTGAAAATTGACCTTTTTGTGGAATTTCTGTTCTAAACCGCATGATTTTTCATATGATGCGGAATTAAAAAGAATGCAATTCTTGGGTGCGGTGGAATTAGAAAAAAAGAAGCTTGAAATACAACCAAGAAAAGAGGGAAAAAAGAATCAATTAAAAAACACAGAATGGGTAAATTGCTGACACCACATTTAAGGTGCTCGACAGGCTGAGTGCTTAAATTCAGTATGTGATCTTACAATTTGAAATACCATCTATAGAAAAAGAAATATGGACACACATTGCTGGCAGAAAAAAAATCCACAGAATTACATAGAAAACCACGGATAATTACATGATACGAGGAAATAGTTAACAATACACTTTATTTCCACACTACATAGCAAAATGTCTGGAGTTCATAATCAAATACTGCAATACTAGGTGGAAATCCACCATAATTTGGTGACTGTTCGGAATTCCGTCACAGGTGAAGGAGTAGAAAATTCTGCAAAAGTTTTGAAATTTTGCAGAATGTCCATAATGGCAGTAATTGGAACTTTCGCCCATGCCTATTAATGACACACATCCCAAATCAATATTGTATCTCCTCATGTAAGTACTACAACATGTCATTATACAATTACTAAATCATGTATCATGTGTGTGTGCCCCATATAACTCAGTTGGTCAACATATGTAGTATAGTGTAGAAAAAGAAGAGCAATAAGTACCTCATGTCCTTCACTCTCTTTTTGTGAGCAGCTGAAAGTCATAGCTTCTTGGAATTGTTGCCTAGACTACCTGGAAACGGTCATTTATAAATATGGTGGGTACTGCATCTGGACACGGACTCAGACAAACATGCCCTTCGTTCAGACCAAACTGTTGCTGCAATATATACATGGGTTCAAAAGACTCAGTAGTGAAGTGCGCACTACAAAGGCAGCTATTTTTAGAAGTCCCCTTCCAATCCATTCTAGTTGCTGCAACTGCCTGGTTCCATTGATTATGCACAATGCTACTGAATGGGAACCGATGAAGGCTGACATTGTCTTTATGAGAATTTGAGCAGTCATATGCAATACATCAGTTACCCAGAATTTACAATTGTACTGCCACCTTCAGATAAAAAAGGTTAAAAAGGTTAGAGCAGTTATCACTAGTAAAAAGGCATATACTGAGATCCACTAAAATGTATGAAAGGCATACAGTTATGGGTCAATTTCTAGGAAACAAGGGAGAATCTCCATACAGGCAACAATCACATCAGTTAGGTGTAAGCCTTGTGTTATGATAGCTGTAAGTCAGTAACAAGTCACAGATAGGAATTCTCTGTCAAAGATTGTGTGTCAAGCAAAATCAGTGCAGAAAAGTACATGTAAGATAGCAAATAAAAAAAAAAAATCCACCATCAAAAAGTTAGCAAAACAAAGACACCAGTAATGTAAGGATACAATAAACAAAATGTCACACATGCATAAAAAAGGCAGAAGAACCACAATATGTACTTCAGACAAAAAGTATTATACCAAAACAAAATGTATGTGACAGATTATGCAAGCTGTGGTAAAACTGATCAAAAATCTTGTCTCCAAATCAATTACTCATTTTCAGGACTACGTGTCATACAAGTACATTTACACCGGTTCAAAATGCAGTGGAGTATAAAGACATTTATAGAGACTGTCTCCGATTTCACCTTCAATAATTCAAGGTGTCAGAACTGCACTGTATTATAAGGTATTCTTACAGTTGGACCGATAGCAAGTCTCACACAAGATAAACTGCAGCAATCAATGTATGCAAAAAAAAAAGAGCTACTATTAGCACTTCAGTAAACAATCACTGATGGGCCAGTTACTATTCCTGCTCCTCAGACAGAAAATACTCTTCGCAGCAACACCAACGCACTGTCACAAGCTGAGAGAGAACTGTCAACTTTCCCTCTGTGACAGTGCAGCAAATGTGATCACTGATCTCTATCTTACATCGCCAAGCACACTGGGAAGGAGAAGAAACACAGAGGGGATGCATGAATGCACATGTACATCACAGTCCGCATTTTTAAATAAAACAATACAAAATCAGGATTTTAAAAAAAAAGAATGATGCGATTTCACTAAAGATACCAGCAGGGACCAGCACAAAGTAAGGAACATAAATTATGGCACTTGCTCTTTAAGGTAAATGAGCAAAAGCGCTCCTATTGGAATGTAGGGCAAATCCAAAGAAATGGAAGCTCTGTCTGGCCAAACAGTAGTAAACATTTTTCCTCAGTTAACAGCAATGATTCGTGTTAAAACAAATGCATGTTAATGAAGAATAAATACAGCAAACTTCTTTGGATATTAGGTTGCTATTAAAAAAATACATTAAAAAAGTGATAGACATACAAACTGATAATTAATACCAAGAGGCAATTTTACATAATGGTCAGAGCAAGGATCAAGGCACTTTAAATTTAGTAATTACCCCAGGTAAGTAGCTAGAGATGGGCGAAGTTGGTAAAATTCGCTCTGTGAATTAATCCGCAAATTTAGTGCAATTTGTGGCATGCAGATTGATCTGCAAAGTGGGACTTTGCACCTGCAAAATATGGAATTTCACCCGCAAACACCAGAATTTTGCTGTGAATGGCAGAATTTTGCTGTTTGCAGGCAAAATGCTGCCGTTCACAAGTGAAATTCCTCTGTTCATGGGCAAAATTCCACCATTTGTGAGCAAAATTCACAGTGAAGATATACAGGTGAATTTTTAAGCTCCACAAAGGCCACGTGGGTGATGTCACTATACAACATCTCTACAAGTACCTAACTAAATCTACTGTACAGTACTTTTCCCTCTGCCAAATAGGGTATTCCAGTTAAGATATGCATTAAGCTGTCCTGTTGGCGCCTAGGTAGTGCTATCACTTACGATGCCAATAACCTGGATATAAGAACAAGCCTTGGTCTTTGAGTTCTGACTGGAGGGAGAAGGACTGAGAGTCTAAGGGGATGCTCTCCTCCTCCAGAAAGTGAGTTCTGCTCATCCTACAGTGCTACTGCCACAGGTAGATGTATGGGTGGCAGAGCAGCTGTTGGGGCACGGGAAGAGAGGGACATTGTGATTCATACAGGTGGTGCATATATCTGCACACTTCTGTCGGGATCTCGGTCCCCACACTTGTGTCCCTATGGGAACAAATTCTGATCAGAGCCAATATGGCTATGTAGAGTTTTAGGATGCTTTTACCCATTATTTCTTATGAATTTGCACAATGCAGATCTGCTGAGAGGCAGTTTCAATGTGGTCTTCCTTTTACACATTTTTACAATGTATTTTCCTAGAATATGCCTGCTGATTTTTATATATTTAGCCTGGATAGTTCACAGAAGAAATGGCATCTTATTTTTGGGTGGTGGAGCACTAGCAGTAGGATGCTGGAATGTGCCATACGTAGGTATGAGCTGTGTGCGGGTGATAATGCCCAGTGGCCTTACACCTTAGGCACTCGCATGTGGATCCATCATCCTGGTGCCGTTGCACTGCTCAGTGAGGGTGAAAGCAGATGCTGTACTCACTCATACAGGTCCCGGAACAGGCATGTTACAGCTGACCTCTCATTTGTTTGTCAGATTGGGGAACCGTGAATGCACTGTCCATAGCCTGGAGCGTACACTACAAATGGCATTGCAGGATATCACACCCCATGGCACCCAGGATACCTCAGCAGTCTGGAGGGAGGCATATTACACAGGGGAATGGAGAGAGTGTATGACAGCAGGAAGATACATAATCGACAAGATATGCATTGGAGGTATCGGGCTGAGAGCGGTCCACTGGACCACCAGGGATATTGGATCATCTTTCTTTTTACACATGCCCGCGATCAGGCTGAGAGTGGTCCACTGGACCACCAGGGATATTGGATCATCTTTCTTTTTACACATGCACATGAACGGGCTGAGAGCGGTCCATTGGACCACCAGGGATATTTAATCATCTTTCTTTTTACACATGCCCGCGATCGGGCTGAGGACGGTCCACTAGACCACCAGGGATATTGGATCATCTTTCTTTTTACACATGCCCCCGATCAGGCTGAGAGCGGTCCACTGGACATCCAGGGATATTGGATCATCTTTCTTTTTACACATGCTCGTGATCGGGCTGACAGCAGTCCATTGGACCACCAGGGATATTGGACGTTATTATTTTCAACAGATGGCCATGATCGGCCATGGGAGGGTGCCACCACAGAGGTGCAGCTGGAGCTCGGGTGGCCACCCACAGGTGGTAGCTGCCATGTTGCGCCCTGAAATACGGCAGCTCACCTGTGGGTGGCCAGCTGTTGTTCCTGTTTTTTTTGGATCAACTTTGTGCGGAGCAAGTAGGAGTTACGCATGCATGGACTCAGCACATCCCGGGCAGAATATTGGGATGTGCAGAGTATGCATGGGAACACCCTCCCACCTGTGCCGCATACATTACTGATGCGTTCCGGTGCATCTGGATCTGTGCCAGGCACAATTCCCGTTTGTATATCTCACCGGGGCACATCAGTGGGTTGTGCATGGTGCAACACTGTTGCGCCATGTGCAACCCTTTTGAATATCTGGGCCTAATTATTTAAATGTGCAGTTTGTTGCATTCTGAAGGGGTTAAAAAAATTTCCATTTTAATAGGCAACCAATATTTAACAAGTTGTTTCAGTTTCCTAATGGTATCTGATAAGCAGCTTGGAGTTATGTCTCCAACAAAAAGAAGGGAATATTTTATTTCAATTGGCATGAAAGGATACATTGAAAAGTCCAAAACATGTGTTCCATGATACTCCATTTTCCAGCTACAGATAGCAAGATGGCTGTAGGCTCCTCCCACAGCCATAAAAAGAAAACCCCTCTGCTCAAAACTCCATGATCACCATTTTTTCTAGCCCAAACATGGTATACCTCCCACACCAGACGGTGGAGCAAAAACAGAAGTTTTAAAAAATACATATGCACTAAATTTAACCATGTACCCTTGCATGATGCATCAATACTGCATCTGCATAGACATTTAAAAAAATCCAAACATTATCTATATATATATATATATATGCAACGTTAATGTAATATATTTCTCTTTTTTTCTAAAATTGTTTTGCTCTTCCTCTTCTTTTGTTAAGGTTCCGCTTTCGGAATAATGTTTAGCTGTGACTTTTCATATTTCTTACTTTGCTTTCATAATTTCTTCAGTCTTCTCGGTTACTGTTTTCATTGTTTATCTCCACTCCAGCTCCTTGATTGTAGGACCAAAGTGATCATTGTCTTGTTCAATCAGAACCAGTTGAACAGAGGGCCATAGTGAGTATAAGTTTGTTTTATCACTACCATCCTCACAGAAGACTGTAGAAATCAGCTCAGTGCAAGCACGCCTTCAATGAAGAGCCAGTCCACCACAGAACACAATATGTAGCAACCATTACAGTCAGATGTAGAATACCAGAGGCAATTTGGAAGAAGATCAATATGTAGGATGTGTAAGAAATTAAAGGACAACACATCATGGGTGTGCAAACACGTGTGATGGTACCCACCCTTGTTTGGTGTACCATTGCTGCAGCTACATATAACTCCTAAAAACTGAAAACAATTACATTTTTGCAATACAGTATTAGTGTGATTTATTTCAATTTTTTTCTAAAATTCTTTCAGTCTTACTTTTTTCAGGTTCCGTATTTGCATCCATAAACTTTACCTGTGACTTTTCATATTTCTCACTTTTTCTTCATATACAGGATGAAGTCCAACTCTGCAGAATTCTACAGTAGAGTTACAGCAACAAACAATACAATTTCAATGGGAGTTAATCCCTTTTGTCATGCAGAAAACCTGTAACACTTTGTTTCATCCTGGTGGCCCTCACTGAACACTTCAGGTTCCTTAGCTCTTCCTTTCATTCTTGCTCTCCACCACTCCATCTCCTGGATTGTATGGCTTTAATGAGCATCTCCTTGTGTGATCAGTGACAGTGCAATATGGGATCATAGGGAGCATACACTTGCTTGCCAACAGTACAGCATAGTCCCATACTGACTTTTAGCTTGTGGGAATAATCAGCAACCCAACATGGGACCATAGTAAATGTGGCTTGTTTAATCACTGCAAGCTTTGAGCAGTACCATGGCTATGCAGCTCAGTGCAATCACTCCTTCACTAAATAAACCAGTGCACTACAGACCACTGTATGAGGGACCATTACAGCTGGATGGAGCATACCAGAGAGGTAGCATGACAGAGAGGCAGTTTAGAAGAAGAGTAGTATGCAGAACGCATACAGTAATTGATGCAAGAAGACAGTTAATTGTCATCTTATTTGGTTTCTGTACACACACATACAGTCTAAAGCCTCAATCTCAACACAAAGCACAAGGGTGTGCACAAAACAATCTACAGTTTATGTGTGTGTGTGTGTGTGTGTGAGGTGGAGCTAACAAGTCAGTGGCTCAACTGGTGCTACATTCTGCTGACCGTGCCCCTATGCAGCTTTTATCACTGCTGGCTCATGCAAACTAAAAAACAGTCTTTCAAAAATGCACAAAATAACACACATGACAATGAGAGAGAAGCTTGAGCTATCATTTGATACCTGAAAATATTTTGTTTTCTCCTGAACCCCACAGGAATAAGATGGGTGGTGACAGAATGATATTCTCTGGCCTCTGCAAAGAGGTCAGGAAGCAAGCTGCAGGCATCAGATGTGACCACTGGGCAGGCACTTGAAAAGTGCACTACAGTACTTTAGGCATTAGTTATCAAAGGCTTGCACCAGAGTATTTTGTGTCATCAGATTCAACCCAGGGGTGCAACCTGGTCATGGTTTACTTCCAAAGGACGAAAGGAATGTTAAATCACCAGAGGCATTTAAGTTCCACCTTAAGCAATATTTGTACAGCATTACAGGATGCAAATGTTTTTAATAACTCTGGATATTCTTTTTTGATACCTGTACTTTTTGTTATCACATGTTATTTAGTCGGTTATAGTCAGTTGTGTATATATTTTAGTTTATGTTTTTATAGTGCATAGTAGAGCATTTTTCTGTATAGAATTCCATCCCTTTTAAAATGCTGTTGTACCACAGTTCGAAGGTCATGGAATGTGATTGTACCCTTCTGTGGTACATTAGCATTCTAAAACCTCTAGAGACTGCACAAGTCAGTTTCATTCTGAAAGCAAAACAGCCACTGCATGTACACTTCACATAATACTATACACTACAAAAAAATACAGGATGAGCAACTTTATGCATAACCAGTGTGTTCTGCCATCTCGGGGTTCTAATTCCCATGGACATATTGAGCTTCACTCTTGAGGACATAGAAAATCAGAACCTTTCTGTGGCAGAACACACTGGTTGTGCATAGTTGACTGTCCAGTGTTATATAAATATTTCATATCATATTTTTATTTTTTATTGGATTACTTCATATTGTGTTTCTTTTTTATTCTTATGTATTTTAGCATTTAATGTGTCATCTGTACATTTGCTACTATTTCATTTCATAATCTTACTCAGATCATGCCTGGAAAAAGGGTCATGTGTCACAGTGCATTCACCTGGTAACCAATTTATTAAATAAATAAACAAATCAATCAATAAATAAGTAAATAAACAATCCCGGACTACAACCGACAGCTGGGATTCAGAAGTCAGCCTTCCATTGACAACTACATCTAGATTGCTGCCAGTCTTTTCTGCCACAACTTGAATCACATTCAGGTTGGATAGCTTCTATTTCCTTAGCTCAATGGGACTACAAACCAAGCCTGTTTTAAATATTGTCATAAGGCAATTCTAGGGGTTGGGGGTAGAAAGAAGTAGGCTGATGGTTAACTAGGATCTGCAGCTTATCCATTAGGTAGGGAAATGGGCAGACTGGGTGGGCCAAGCGGTCCTTATCTGCCATCAAATTCTATGTTTCTATGTTTGTCATGCTGAAGTTAGCAGGAAAAGGTAAAGTAATTTAAATAATTAGAACAAAGTTACTGAAGTAAGGATTAACCAATGAGGGCAAAATCAATAAAGCGTGTTACAAAAAAATGATCAAATTGTACATACTGCCCCGAACTGAAGCTTGTATGAGCCTGAAACATGCACACCTACTATATGGACTAGTTTACATATTGTTTTAGTAATATCATTATGGAATTTGAAGCTGCATGTTTTACATCTATCTATCTGTCTATCTATCAACCTACCATTAGAAAATGTGCTTAAACAATAAAGCATGCTTATTGGCTTAAAGCCATGGTTAGGCATACATTTATTTTGCAACAATACCATTGAAAAACAAGTGCTAATTCAGGGTGCACCATTTCTTAGAGTATCCACTTGCACCCTGAAGTTTCAAAACTGACCAGCCACCATTTTTTCTCCTCTTGCTTATGCAGAACCATCAAGCCATAAACTGCCCTGGTACCCACATGAAATATAAATTCCAACACATGCAGTACACATGAAACATTTTTTCTTTGAGATAGAACCACCATGCTACAATGCACATGGTGATTCCCCCAACTTGACCTCATTGCTGATCATGTCGTTTACTGGCAACCACCAGACTTCATGGCCGCTTAGGCAGTCACCTCATTCAGCCACTCAATTTGCTATCCTGCTCGATTGTGCTCCAAAACTGACCCTTTTGTTGTACTGTACTTCATCTGTCCATAGACAAATCACCCCACAACATTAACTAAAACATTTTTCCTGGACATTTCTGCACAAAATCAAAGCACCTCCTTTTCTGGGGCAGTAGGAGAGTTTATCCCCCAACTTCCATGATGGACACTGTGCTGTTCTCACTCCACCACTGAGCAGCTCGCTCCCCAGTCACAGTGTCCAACAAAACCCTTTTTTTTCTTTTAAAAACAATGTCTAATGCTAGTGCTATGAGGAAACTCAGGGGAGGGGGGAGATGACTGAAAAGTAATCAATCCAAAATGAAGAGACACTACAATCTAATTAAAATGTCCAATAAGCAGCAGCACCCTCTAGTAGCAGTAACCAGTAAAGGGACTACTTTACAGAAGCTACTGTTTGTGTTTATTTTTATTAATATTTTCACACTCTATTTCATTACAAAATCATTCTTATAAAAAAAGTTAAAGAAAGACCATTTTCTAAGCATAATAATACCCTCCAGGGTAGGCGGTATTGGGCAATACCAGATCTTCCAAGGGCTACAGGGCCCTCTGCCTGTGGCGTCAGTCCTCATTGCGCCCCTGGGCAGTCTGGTATTGCCCAATACTGCCCACTCTGTTGGGTATAATTACTTACATAGATACATTGTTATAGGGGCGCAGTTGCACTCCTACAGTTAGGGTTGAGAAACCAATTTAATATTAAACCCTGTTTTTTGAACCTTAATACCTTTTGCGTTCTTTGATGAAATAGCCCAAAACATGGCTTGCTTGGTCAGGCTGCCATAATCTCAAGATGTAGAAAGTTTTGTGACAGCATCTTGTGTGGTGTTCGAGATACGGAGTGCCAAAAAAAAAGAAACAAAAACACGTTTGGTTTCCCTATACTTAACATTAGGAATTTTTTGCTGTCACCTACAGCCTAGACAGTGTGGAATTTTTTCATGAACTTTTCAGGGTTGAAAGAGCCCATGCCAAGGGTGTGTCTTTGGAAGGTTTGGTGAAAAAATATGATTCACTTTTCAAGTTATAACAATTTTTGAGTTAATGGTCTGGTACGACTGGTAAAAATAACCTATCGTGAAAGGTAAAAATCCTATCGTGAAAGGTAAAAAATCATATCTCAAGTGGTTATTTGCATGATTTACTTGTCATGGAGGAAAAACAGTTGAGATGGCCATCATGTTAATTTTACTGTTTAAACTTACAAATAGTAAAAATACATATGAATTATGTATTTTAAAAAAATGAACACCTGAACCTACTGTAGCTAAACAGCACTCGTTTAGCTAGATTCTGGTGTTTGTTTGTTTTTTTTAAGTTGGTAGAGGTACGTTTTCTGGGCACTCAAAATCCAGGGTGCATACCTTAGTGAGAGCAACCGTTCACCCACATTCTCTGTATGAGAACACTGGGACATTCTTGACTTCTGCAGTCACAGCTGGAGATTGTGCTGTGGGCTGCAGTGAGCGCAATGAGCTGCCATTTCCCTGGTGTCTAGTGGCACCCCCACCCTACATTTGTCAGCTCATTAGTTATTTGCTCTTTCCCTGGGGTCTAGTGGCACCCCCTACCATCCAATCATGGTCCCATAGTTATTTGATCTTTCTCTGGGGCTAGTGGTATCCCCCCACCCTCCAATCACTATCCCCATTGTTAATTTCTGTTTCCCTGGTATCTAGTGGCACCCTCCACCCTCCAATCACCATCCCCATTATCATTTAGATTTTACCTTGTGTCTAGTTGCACCCCCCCCCACCTTTCAATCACCATCACCCTTACTGTTTATATTATCCCTGGCGTCTAGTGGCACGCCCGCCCCCATTCTTTGATCGCTGTCACTGTTTTTGTTTATATTTTCCCTGGTGTCTAGTGGCACCCCCAACCCTCCGATTGCTGTCCCCGTTGCTGATTTATGTTTCCTTGGAGTCTAGTGGCACTCCCCACCCTCTGAACATGTCCCTGTACCTATTTGCTCTTTCCCTGGTGTCTAGTGGACCCCAACCCACCAGTGGCTGTCCCTGTTATTGTTTTCTATTTTCCCTGGTGTCTAGTGGCACCCGTCACCTTTCTATCACCATCATCATTACTTTTTTTTATTTCCCTGGTGTCTAGTGGCACCCCCCATCCTCTAATTAACATTGCTGTACTGAAATAAATAAAACAGTCCTCTGATGTTTTTTATTAAAGCTGCAAGAAAGAAAATGGTCCCTCACTGATCTAATCCCTCCACCCCCACCTCCCACTAAGCAGTCACCACCCCACACACCCCACATACCATACTCACCTGAACAGGTCGCAGGGTGGAGAGCCACTCTACAGTTAAAGACACATCTTGCTGCTGGAACCGCTGACTACAATATGAGAAACTTAGGTAAGTGTGATGCAATGCACAGTATTTCAACAGGGTTTTCAACTTTGGAGCATAACTTTGCCACTTTTACATATTTTGAGCCCAGCTTTTCAACATGGCCTTTTGGGACCCCACCTCCTGAACAACAGCGATGGAATTACACAAATCCAGCTTAAAATGAGATTTCATGGTCACTTGGAGAAATCACCTTTCAGGTGGGATTTGGACATTTTCACCAGCTTTCTTCATGAGGTGGGGCCATTGGAAGGCTAAGTTGAAAATGTGGGGTCAAATATATAAAATGGATCAAGTTATGAGAATACATTGAAATTTTTCAACGCTCGCTCATAATTTAGGTAATGTTAAATATTTTGACCCAAAATTTTCAACATAGCCATTTTTTTACACCACCTCATGACCGTGACAGCTGCATTTTTCAAATCCTGGCCAAAATGTTTTTCACAACTATGGTGTGAAATAACAGTTTCTATGCAGTGGAGTGACATTTCAGTAGTGTTTGAAAATTCTAACTACCAGGTTCTCGAGATGGGGTAATAACAAGGCTATACTGACAATATGGTTCCTTCGGGCCCTGTGCTTCCACAGGCAAATGAAGATAAGTTATACTATCTCAAAAAGTAAGGAAATTATTTGCAAAAATTTGCATTCATGCACCAGTTAGGGTAACTTAATGCCACAAAAGTAGATAAACCTAGGATGATTACTGCAGAATTTGGAAAACAATATAGGATGCCAGGAAGAATATGAAGACAGCTATCTACTGGGGAAGGTTACACAGGGAGTACAATATAGTAGGATAAGACATTAGACAGTACACATTCCTCCAAGTCTGGGACGATCACGCTCCACTGCGTCGCTCCAGGATATGTGGCTATCACCTGCCCTGGATCACCCAGGAACTGACAGCCTGCCAAATCGCTCGGGACAAAGCATGGAGTACTCACAAATTCTCACGCCTCCCAAACGACCTTGTCATCTATCGGTCTTTATACAACAAATACACCAGAGCAACCCGCCTAGCTAAAGCAGAATACTTCAGCTCCTCTCTTCATTCCAACTGAAACTGTCCATCCAAATTCTGGAAGGTTACTCACTCCGTCTTCTCCCCCCAACTGCCCACCCTCCCCCTCTCCTCCTCATGAATAACTCCCTCCTCACTGAGCCACAGGATGTCACCACTGCTTTCAACACATATTTCTCCTCCTGTGCCTCGGCCCTCCTCTCTTCCATGCCCACCTCAGTGCCACTCAGTCCTCCTCCCATATGTTCTAATTCCAGTGGGCCCCTCACCTTCACCTTCAAAGTAATCCTGCCAGTTGACATCCTCGAAGCCCTTCAGGCCCTCGATACAACAAAAGGAAAATTCCCCGATGGCCTCAACTGCAATCTCCTCCACCTCTCCACCCCAGCCATTGCAACCCCCCTCGCCACCCTCTTAAATCTCTCCTTTTCCTCTGCCGCTGTTCCCCAGGTCTGGAAGCAGGCCATCATCATCCCTAAAGGGGGAATCACCACCTCCCCCTCAAATTATCACCCTATCTCCCTCCTCCCTGCACTCGCAAAGCTGCAAGGACACTTAGTGCTCAACCAACTCACCTCCTTCCTCTCTGACACCAACTCATTCATGCCGTTCCAGTCCAGTTTCAGGAAGGGCCATTCCACAGCTTCCTCCCTGGTTAGGTTCATGGATTCTATCCTCTCAAGCATGGACAAAGGGTTGATCGCTTCGGCCATTTTCATAGACCTTGCCAAAGCTTTCAATACTGTCTCCCACCCTCTACTACTTCAATGTCTCTCGGAAGCGGGTCTAGCTGGCTCAGCTACCAATTGGTTCAAAGCCTACCTCACTGACAGAACCCAATCAGTTAGAATCTCCGATGTTACCTTGTCACCCCTCCCTATAGCCACTGGAGTTCCCAAGGGATCAGTACTTAGCCCTATCCTGTTCTCCATCTTTCTAAATAATCTCCCTCTGGTGTGCTCATCCACATCTATTCAAATGTACGCAGACTATACTGTCCTTTTTGCCTCTGGCTTCTCCCCAGAAGAGGTAACAGCCAACCTCCAGGCTGACTTCAACAAGGTACAGTTATGGTTTAGCTCTCACCAGCTCTCTCTCAATGTGAACAAAACTACCACCATGACCATCGGCACTCAGCAACGTCTAACCAGGCTTCCTTCCCTCCCTGCCTTCCACTCCCTTGAAGGGATGGTGCTGGAGGACGTCACTTCCTTCTGCTACCTCGGGGTTTGGCTCGACCGTCACCTATCCTTCTCTGACCACATTGATGCCATCATAAAAAAAACTGTTCCCCAAGCTTGGAGCCCTTTACAGGAACTGCAACTGCCTCCCTGTCATGGCCAGGCATGAGCTAGTGCATAAGATGATCCCCCCTTCTTTTGACTACTGTGACATAGTATACAGTGCTGCTCCCAAATCTACCTTATCCAGATTGGACACACTTTTCCATGCCTTCTGTCGCTTTGCCCTCGATGCCACCTCCGCACCCATCTCTGCAACCTCTACCATGCTCTCACATTCCCTTCACTTGAAAACCGTCGCCTGCAGCACTGCGCTAAATTTGTAGCCACATTCTGGCATGATGCCCTGCCCTCATACCTCTCTACCTTACTTACCCCAGCTCTCTCCCCTTCTCATGCCCTCAGATCCCTCGATGACCGGAAGCTTCAAATCCCTAGGCAGAAAACCACTATTGGGCAATTTGCCTTCTCCTACCGCTTCCCCAAACTCTGGAATGAACTCCGTCCCCAAATTTGCCACTCCTCCTCTACCCGCTCCCTACCTTCAGCACTAGCAAACTTCCTCTCAATAATTTTCTCCTGCATCTAAGCCTCAAAGGTGTCCCCTTTATCTCCCCCCCCTCCTGATTGCCTGACCAGTGGCACCTAGCTTACATTACGGAAGCTGGCTAATCTATACCAACTTCAGCACTTCTAGTACATGGGCTTGCCCTGTCCTAAACCATCCTTGATACTGCCTGATCCTCACATTTTCTCCACTCAGCGTCACACCTCTTCTATCCAATACTTTCCCATTCTGTAATATAATCTATGCCTGCCAAGTGTTGTTGTTGAACTGTACTGTTTGTCTTGACCCTATTCCACCACACAAGTGTATCCTGCAACTGCATAACTGAAACCTTCTCTGTAAACTGTTCAACTCAATCTGTCTACTGTATTGCTATAATTGTGCTCAGCTAAGTTCTACTGTTTTTCATCGCATATGTAACTCTTGATAACCTACGAGTTATCTCCCACTGTACCCTCACTCCCCAGGCCGCACCAGGAGATGAGCATCTTTTTGCTCAGTGTGCCATCCTGGTGAAACAATTTCAATAAATAAATAAATGAATTAAAAAATTAGGTATTTGACAAGAGGATAGACAAATGTGTTTTTTTGTGCTGTTTTTATATACTTTTTTTTATTTTTTATGTTTTGTTTCTTTTTTGGGGCACAAGAACAATAACACTTGGGGATGAGGAAATGGGGACATACACTTACAACAACATACAGCACAGAGAAGAAAAAAAAGGACAGAAAAATATTTAATAAGTGTTGCCACTAGCTCACAACCGATGATTAAGTTCTTCGTCTGCCTTCATCAGCTTATCAAAATCATGCTGATCCAAGATTTGCCACTGACTTTCTTGGATGCTTTTCAGCTCCTCCAAGACTTTGTCTACCTTGTACTCCATGCTGATCAGTTGCTCTGGCAGAGTGGCCACGTCTGCCTTTGTGTCCGCTGCATGGGGAAAAATGGTGGAACTGGGGGAGGGGCTGCTGAAGCCTGCCCTGTTGTGTCCTGCTGCTGTTCCTTGCTGATCATGGTGGACTCACCCTACGTACACTGGTGCCTACATGTTGGGACAACAGGCTTTGACCTTCCCTCCTTCTCTCTCGCCACTTCCCGAGGAGCAGTTGCAGTCTCCTGCTGAAGCCTGGCTTCCCATTCCTGCATGCTGTGTGCTCACATGTGCGTTCGCTGACCACCAGTTTCCAGATGGCTCCCCTTTTCCCCCTCCTCACCAGTCTCCCACACAGTTTGCAGGTAACCATGCTGACATCTTCTGCATGCCATTCAAAGAAGTACCACACTGGGGAGACACAGTGAGTGAAAGGGGGGGGACCCTGCACTTGCAGCAGGTGGTTGTTGCCGCTGCTGCTGTGCCAGTTCTGGATTAACTTCAGTCTCCTACTGCATCACCATCACCAGCGCCACCTGAACCTGCTCCACCTGCTGGTGGTGGACTGCTGTAATCTCCAGCTGCTTCTCTTCTTCAGCCTGACTCCTGCTGGTAGCACTAGCTGGCTGACTTTCCCCTCCCTTGCTAGGTACCTCCATCCCAACATGAAACACAGACTGATTCAGCCAATGCACATCATCGTGGCCCACTTTTCCCACCTCCTCTGCCATCCTAGCAAAAACTACTAGTGCTAACTAAGAGGGGAAAGGTAAAGGCATTTAAATCAGAAGATCAAATACAACCACAATAAAGGGAAAAATTTACCGTTACTATTATTGTTTGTGTTTGTACTTGTGTTTCCATTGCCATTTCCATTTGCATTTCCTTTTGCATCATCTTTACTGTTATTGTTAGCGTTTCTGTTTATGTTACCATTACCATTTAGTTTACATTTACGTTTGTGCTTGCGTTTACATAATCGTTTGTGTTTGCATTTTTCGTTTGCATCACTGTTAGCGTTACTATTAGTGTTTGCATTAAAGGTACTGTTACCATTTGCGTTTGCTTTTGAACTTGCATTTACATTACCATTAATGTTTGTCTTACTGTTTACGTTTGTGTCACCATCACTGTTAGCGTTTGCATTTCCGCTTGCATTACCGTTTGCGGTTATGCTTCGGTTATCAGCAATGTTTGCTTTTTTTACCATTTGCATTTACATTTCTGCTTGCATTTATGTTACCATTTGTGTTATTGTTTCCATTTGTGTCACTGTTGGTGTTACTGTTTGCGTTTGCACTTAAATGTCACATTCTTTGTGTGATTATAACTTTACAGCTGTTGAAAGGATTTGTGTGACATTTGTAATACTTGGTCTACTATGGTACTTCTGTGCATTTACCAATTTTCATTTGACATCTGCATATGTATTTTGCACAATGAAGTGCCAAAAATGTATTTTTCGGCACCCGTATGCTGTTTTATGCTCGTGCTGCTCTGCAACCATTGAACAGATTTGGATAAGATTTGGTATACATGGAATGGAATGGTACATCTCTTGATTTACCAATTCCTGTTTCACTGCTACAGTGAAGTGCAAAAAATGCAGGTTTTCCTATTTTTTTGCACTACCTTGTGTGACGCCTAGTGCTGCCAGCGTATGGTTTATTGGTCTGAAGCTTGGCAAGCAACAAGACCTTTGTTCGTGGAACATGACAGTTCTTGTTTGGTGAAAAAATGTTTCTCCATTCCAGAGTTATTGCCATTTGAAGTTGGCCCCCCTCGCAGTTAAAGATTTTTTGTCCGCCATGTTTGCCATTTTAGTGCATTTTCTGCCACAATTTCCACCATTTTGAAGTGGAAGACTTCTTAAAGGTGCAGAAATGTAAAAATATAATATCTCTGGAACAGTTGGTATTTTCACATGAAATTTGAAGGGTGTTGGGTGGATGTCCTGGAGATGTGAATTATGCTGTTTACTTGTTGGAAAAATAATTCACTGCAGAGATACTGTGTGACGCAGTTAACATTTTGTGCATTGAATTCTGCATGGTGCTACTGGCTTGAAATCTATAATGTAGGTAGCCCTAGTGGAGTAGCCAGAGGTGCCATGCAGTGGTTTGGTGTGTAAAACATAAACAGGTGAGGAATTATGCCACTCCAACAAATTAAAATTTGGTTAATTCTGCTTCAATAACTTTTGAACCGTGTGTCCGATTTGCCAGGCATTTGGAATGTAAAAATATTTATAATAGATCTTTGATTGTAATAATTTTTGGGTCACTGGCAGTTACAGTTGCTGAATTGTGCCTGTAAAGTTGTTTGCTTGTGGTGCTGTACGACCGTTAAACAGATGTTCACACAATTCTGGACACACAGTGTTCTATGGTACACATCTTCTTTTACCAATTTTTGGTTCCATTGAATATAAGGTTCTTGTGTAGTGAAGTGGCAAAAATGTTCTTTTCAGCACTCCTGCTCAGTTTTCCCAGCGTGACACTGTGCAACTGTTGAACAGATTAAAATAACATTTGTTATACATGTTGTAGTATGGTACATGTCTTCATTTACCAATTTTCATTTCAGTCAAACATACAGTTTTTGTGCAGTGAAGTGACAAATATTCACATGCTGGGAGCTCGGGGCCCAAAGGGCCCAGTGCTCCCACCACCACATACCATTCACTATTTATAGTGCACATTCTCAAAAAGAAGGGAAATTCATGGCAAAAAAATTAGTTTAATGCATCAGTTAGGGTTGTTCCACAGTGACAAAAGCAAGGAAATTTGGTGTGAGGGTTGCCACCCCTTGCACCCCACGCCCACTCAGCCCCCACCAACAGGCCTCAGAGTGTGCGTTGGGGTCATCGGTCCTAACTCTCACCCTATTCTCCTATACTGCACCACCTCAGCTTATTTACACATGGAATAGGGGTAAGAGTTAGGGTCGATGACCCCAATGCACACCCGGATGCCTGTTGGTGTGGGTGGTGGTGGGTGGGGTGCAAGGGTGGCAACCCCAACACCGAATTTCCTCACTTTTGTTGCTGTGGAACAACCCTAACTGATGCATTAGATGGATTTTTGTGCCATATGTATATATATATATATATATACAAGAGAATGCACAAAGATCAACAAAATAGTATAAAATGTTTATTGTATTTAACAAGCATCATATGCACATTTCAACAGCTACTGTAATTGTTTGACAGAAGTGCTTATTTTTATTGTGGTGTTATCAGTAGCAATTTCTTCCTTGTCCTGTGGTGTTATCAGTAGTGATTTCTTCCTTGACCTAGGAACCAGACAGATATTGCCTGGAACTACTTTTCCTACTTCCCCCAGAAATACCTTAGTAAGATCTGCCTGATATCATTCAGATTTAAAACTTAAATGTTGCAGTTAAACACTTGTGAAAGCCAGAAAGACACTGATCTGTAACCCTGGCATTTGATTGGAGGAGAGCGTCCACATGTAGTATAATCTATAATAATATCTATGTCAAGGGTCTCATTGTGATTTTAAGTCATCAGCACTGATTAAACCCATCAGCACTGAGCATGATCCTGTGCATGAGAACCTTTCATAAATCATAAGTAGGATTTACACTTAATGGGCTCTATGCACTATTGATGTTCAGCCCTACATGAGCGGATATATGGTACATACAGATACACACATCCCAGGGGTCCTTTGGACACCCGCAGATGTGCTAACCCCCACCCCTGATGCGTGTGCTTCCCAGGCCTGACAGTACTTGTAAACATGCATCTGCATCTACAGTCAGGGCTGGAAGCGATGCTGGTGGGTCTCTGGGGCTGAGTGTACTCAGCATGGCATTAAAGATGCCAGTTGTGCTCTGTTAGCCCAGTGGCAGGGAGAGTTTGTTACACCAAAGAAAGAGCTGCGGTAACAGGTGCTCTTCCCCATAACAACTGCCCACTGGCCATGTGGTTGTTCTGTAGCTATGGTTCCCAGGCCTCCTCTTTGCCATAGAGGGCTGGGGAAAGGATGATGACTGTGGGGCACATTTTAAAGCAACCTAAACCAAAGCAAATATGCAGATGGGGACACAGCAGCCCTTATGTTGACTGCTATATTCCATATTCTTCTGCTCCAATGGAGCAGAAGATCTGTTTTGGGACTGACTGTGGTTTCTGACTGGAACCTACAGTTTGACTCAGGTCTGTTTTCTTGGCTCATCCCTCTCTTGTGCAAACCTATGTGACTGCACATTGGGTCAGCCTAACTTAGTGCATTCCAGACCCATGTATTGTTATGGGGCTGGGTGCATGGCGTGTATAGTACCTGTGCAGCCCAATATGCACTTGCTTTGGTGCATACTGGGCCTCATAGTACATAGAACTCATTTCTAAAAAAGCTGAATGTTTAACTGTAAAATGGAAGTGTTCATTTTTGATTTTTTTTAGTATCTTTTACACTTCTTGCTTGCAGCTTACACTTTGCCACAATTTTTAGAAAAAGAGAGAACAGGGATGAAAGGGGGAGATTTGTGGGGAAGGGAATCATATGATAGGCATGGATGGTGTGAACAATGAACTGTAAAGAGTCAGTGGCTACCTGAAGGGGCTAAATGCATGGAGATTGCTGGGGCCAGATATTATACTCCCAAGGGTACCAAAGAAATTAGCTGATGAAATATTATTACCATTAACTTTAACATTCAAGTCATGGATCAGAATTGCAGCAGTACTAGAGGACTGAAAGAGGGCTAATGTGGTTCTGAGAGATATGAGCTAAGAAATTATAGTCTTGTGAGTCTAACATGAGTGATATGTAAAAATCATAGAAAATATCATAGAAGAGGAATTATACACCTTAACTGAGGGAAATCAACAGAACAAGGATAGCCATAATAACCTTGCCTATATGATTATTGCCTATAACACTCTATGTGCTCTCTACAATTTTTGAAGTTTAAATTATTATTTGTAATGGCTATTTGTAAATCTGTATGCTAGTTGTCAGTTTTTTGTAACTAATGGTGTGTTTGTTTAGCCATGACTATTTAATGTGTGCAATAAAGACTTTGAAGATGATGATGATGACTGATGGCTAGTTAAAAAGCAAATTTACTGCTCTACTCATTCATTCCCATAATATCCTTGCTCCCCTCTTGTTTAAATGCAGCCCAGCCTGCCTGCAGATGTCCTCTGTGCCAAAAAATGTCCCAATTCCTAAAAAACACATAAACTCTCTGAGCCCAGTTTTAATAAAGAAAAATTGTGGCACAAGGTGCCTGTGCCAAACAGCTTTGATGCAAGTGGCACCTTGCATCAAAGTCTGTGGTAATCCTCATTTTATTTATTTATTTATTTATTTGATATATCGGTTTACAACCTTTGAGCCAGAGACTCATTTGCAAAGGTACCTTGTCACATGTAAGACAGATGGAAACATAGAGTAGGTATAAAGACAATTACATTAAACATGAGATACATGGTATAACAGTGGTTACATTAAGCATGTGTTACAGACATTTGTCACAGACAGTATTTACAAGATTTGGAAGTAGAGTTTGAACACAGGCTGTGTCAAAATCAGGATGCCATGCACTTAAGCTGCCCTATGTTACCCTTGAGGAAGAAGCACTTTTGAAGCAAGTTGCAAGGGAGCTAGGTTGACTCATCCCTCTGTCAAACCCCGCAGGTGTGCTAAATGTTTGGTGCAACCCTGGGACTGTGGCAACTCCCAGGTCTTTGAAGCAGGGACCCCCTGTTTTATAAAATAGGGCACAGTGTCCCTGACACATGTAGAGTTTGCTGCAACATGCATGGGCTGAATAGTATTTTCCGAATACCACAAATAGTAGGCTACCCGAGTATTCAGATGCATTTTCTGAATAGTTCACTATTCGGCCACTATTCGGGAACTACTATTCGGTGAGATTTCCAAGTCTTGCAGAGCTTTGTTGGCCAATCAAAAACTGTTTCTTGAGCTCAAAAGCAAGCACACCATGTGACTTCCTCACTCTGAGCTGGTAGAAGACAGGAGATAGTGGTTTCTGAGAGCTGTTCTGCAGTATTTTTGAGACCTTAAACTTGCTAAAAAAGAAATAGATGTTTGCTTCACAGGCTTTTTTGGGTCAGTATAGTTTTTTTGATCAGCATTAGAAAAGCTATGTTTGGCTTTCTGGCAGGTATTTTGTCCTTATTGATGTACTCAGATCCAGGGACTAGGAGGGCTGTCTGCTAACACCCCTTTTCTGCTGCTGTCTGACATAGCTCCAGTGTGATTTTTATTTGGGTGGAGCACATTTTAATTTTTTTTTTTTTTTTTTTTTGCTGTTGTCTGGTTCCAGGCTTGGTTCCCTGCATGACTGATGAGGGTGTCTGCTAACTCCCCCTCCTGCAGGTAATTGCCTATAATTTGCTGTATATGTGCAAAATATGTGATTTTGTGAGGCTTCACCCTGCATGTGCATGCTTAATATATTTTTTCATGAGGCAGCATTTATATAGCACTTTCCATATACAGTGTATCCCAAAGCACTTTATAAGTAATGCTAGACTGGTATGGAAGTGACTGAATGTGTGGTGGTGGCTATATCGCACATCATCACCCACACACAGCCTGGATAATTGCATGAACCAGTTTATGGATACGGGAATGTTGGCCAGGACACCGGGAATGTTCCCTACTCTTTGCAAAGAGTGCCCTGGGTTCTTTTACTTCCACCTGGACAACACCAGGATGGGCAGAAGGGACCTCAGTTTAACATCTCATCCAAAGGATGGCACATCCCAGCAGTACAGCACCCCCCAATACTGCATTTGGATGCCAGCAATTTTTAGGTACTAGTCCAATCCCAGTGTGGGACGAGAACCCACAACCTTCTAGTCCAGAAGCAGATGTGCTACCAACTGAGCCACACTGACACAGCGGCTGACTCCCCCCACTTCTACAGCCCACTGCACACAATTGAGCTGTGCTTGTGAAATATAGTCCCCTTCGAGTCTGTGCCATGTGTGTGTGCACAGTTGTGCACATGCATTTTTTTTTGTTTGTTTATTGTTGTTTTGTTAATTAAACCATTGCACTTAGTGGGGCAGGCTTGTCTCACTGAGTTAACTGTATGTCATCTGTCTGTTCCTTGCTCGGTTCCATGTTTGACTAAATAAGTTGCCCTTTTCTTCCCCTTCTCAGTAGCAGTGTTTTTCTTTGCTGCTACTTTTTTGTGGTGCAGTATAACTGGAAAGGTTGGTGTATTACTGTAGTCCCACAAGCACTAAGTAAAGCATCACACACACAGGTACTATGTACTAATAGTTTGTGTTTTACCCAGTAACCAGCAGTGACCTGATCCATCATGTCTTTAGCAATCTTGCAAACATGCTTGGTCCAGCCCCAGCAAAGCATCTGCACCGCTGGCCCCAAGTGGTGAGAGACAGAATGACAGACCACAAACATACAGCACAGCCGCACAGTTACTGCTAGTGTTGTCCCTGGGATACCAAACCCCCAAACAATCTATGTAGAACAAAGGAAGCACTCAGCGGGAAGGGGATTGCAGTAACAAAATACAGTAAGAGCAGTGCAGCATAAAGTTGCCAATACATTTGTTTGTGCTGAGGCTGGAGGATGCCAGTAGAGCCCTGGTGCTTTGATCAGAACCTGATCTTTGTCAGGGTGCACATTGGGAACGTACAAACACGTTATGAATATACAACCCTTAAAGAAACACACACTATAAATAAGTGAAGTTAAAGTGAATGAGACCAAGATGCCCTTGTAACAAAACAATCCACAACTAACATACCCAAAGATGAAACACTGCATCAAGATTATAGGGGCCTAGTATGATCTCCCGATGACAAACATCCTGATGGCAAAAGTCCCATCTTTTATTTCCCGAATTTAACCTTCCCATTATCACTGTATTACTGACGAACTTCCTTCCAACAGACATGTTGTCTCACTATGTTACTCCAATGCATGTAGCTGAATCATGTCTCCCTAGGCTGCTGATATAACTAATAAATACAAAAATATAGGGGGAGAAAAAATATGAAGACCTGTAAGGCTTTATAATTATATATTGATTGATCCCCCACCCTATCCTTACTCACACCTTCTTAGTCTGTGAACAGTTACTTTTCTATGTCTTTTATAAGCCTAGTACAAAGCAGTTATGGTATCAGTAACCAAGTTCATAACATTTAAACAAAATATTCTGGACTGTTTCCTATGAAATATCTCAATAACTTACTGCCCATGTTAGCATTCTGTTTGTACTCCAAATATACTCTCATCTCTGCCTGAGTAAAAATAGATATGTGGCTATGATAGCCATTAATTGCTGGCTATTGGCTAGGTGTTAGCTGCTTAGCTGCTGGCTATGCTGCTTGTTGCTATATGCTGTTTATTCTAGAGAATGCCAGTGCCAGCACAAATTATACTTCTGTCGTCATGTGACAAAAGGGTATGAAGATTTTAAAACTTTTTAATTAATTTAAATACATGAAATGATTAAAATGTATTATTTAGTGAACTAGCAGATTTTGCTTGAAGTAATGTATAATATCCAGACTAATAAATTACCCAACTATAACCCTGTACAAATGTGTAGTATGCAGTTAAGTATGCACTTATATAAATTCAATTTAAATTCACTTTAATAAAATTTACTATACCCCCCTGGATGTCAGTAAGTTCATTTGTTGCAGAACCTTGACGGTATAATGGTAGCAGAATATGTGCAGAACCATGATGGTATAATAGTTGTCAGTAAGTTCATTGTCAGTAAGTTCACTGTTAGTCAGTTGTTATTCTTGGTAAATAAATGACGGTAGTTTACACGTCGGGAGGTTAGTATTCGGGCAATAGTACTGATCCCGATTATAGAACGTAGTTCATACTGGGGTGCCAGACAGTACGCAATGTAGTATCTTGCAAAATTGCTGTAAAATGATGCAGTATGCTGCAAGGAGCAGTGTAATTTAATGGCAATTAAGCCCTCCAGTCATCCAATATTTTGTGGCATGTCATTTACTGCAAAGTATTGAATTGCATCTTGACTTGTTCCACTGAAAATTATTGATACATAATACAATTCCAGAGAAGGTGGTGAGATAGACTACATAGACAATGACATATAGGTGTCTCTCTTTATTCAATGGGCTCAAATATTGTTCTCCCCAAGCAAGCCTTTTAGTTCTTGTAGGATTGGTAATAGTACTACTACCACTAATACCATTAGCAGTACTACTACTGCTAGTGTCACCATCTGTCCATCTGTATGTTCACTGTCACATCCTGTTGTGCAGTAGTAGGGGGGAATTAGAGCATACATACTTTGTGCAGCAAGTAGCAGACACCACCATCAGTGTCCCCACTGCTACCATTATGGCTGCTACATCCGCAGCCAGCGTGCTTCCCACCACCACCAGTGCCATTCTTGCAGCAGCCACCCTTTCAGCTGTCACCACTACTGCAGCCACTGCTACCACTATTCCTATGCCCATGGCTGAAGCACCTTCTACCCCGTGTCTGTAACCATGAACACCCTCTAGTGCTGACCCAATGCAATGCTTGAGATTGTTTTCAGAGTGCTATGTGTGTGTGTTGTGGATTGAGTGTGCCACATGAAGCTTGTGTTGCATTAGTGAGAGATCAATGTTGGTGGCTAAAGTATCATTGAGGTGTATATGGTATACCAGGTTCAATGGGTGATTAATGGTGTTGCCGAAGTGCTTTTTTAAAGTTTTCTTAAAAAAACACCTTTTCAGGCTGAATACTGAATAATGAATACCGAATACCTGGGACCCGAATGCCGAATATTTGGCCGAATATTTGGGAAAATGTATTCGCACAGCCCTACAATGCAAATGTTGTCGCTCTAAGGGCTGATTGAAATTGGGCCCTCTGCATCTTTCTCTCTCTCTCTCTCTCTTTCTGTCCATTTCACAAATAAACATTGTTTAGTCTGCTTGCCCTCTGTCTGCTTGAACTAACACACTACACAGGCAGTATCTCTGAAATGACAACATTATATACTTTTCCTTTTAAGTCACTCCTGAGTTCCTCAGAAACCTTCCTAATATCATTATCTGTCCTCATCACTATGTCATATGTGCCTACATGCACTACCACTACTGTTTTCTTTCCCACCCCTCTCAGTATATTCCCATCCTACTTTTCATATACTGCACTCTTGCTCCTCGTACAAAGCCTGCCATTCTATTTGCCTTGTTCCACTTTCTCACTGGACTGTCTATGAAGCTTATAATTGATATCCCATTATCACTAAATGCCTTTGTTCCAACTCAGCCTCAGCTATCACACCCAACTCTGAGATATCACCCCTTATAGCATCATCTGCTACTGACTCTTTCCGAAATACCCTAAAGTTGTTACTTTGGCCTATTAAGGAATCATACATTCATCTCCCTCTTATTAATCTCCTACCACTATGACTATTTTCTAATCATCTTCTTGAATGTCCTTGTCACACTTTCTCGTCCTTTTTCCCACTGTCCTCTTACAGCACTATCCTTGGTAGCCTTGTCTGGTCCTTTGATATTCATCCTCACAGTCCCACCATGTAAATACAGTACAGACTATATCTCAGTAATTTTGCATTTTACTTGTAATGAGCAGTAAGTTGGATTGCAAACACACTGATAGCAGGAACAGCAACAAGTTTTAAATGAGTTTGCAGAGAATTATGCATTGTATTTTGCAAGGCATTCCGCTATTAGCAAAGCATTCAAAATGAAACAGAACTTTCTAAGACTGCAGCTTGAAATTGTCACTGTGAGCAGTGAATGAGTTGTTAATGCAATGCAAAGTTACTTAAATACAGTCTGTACCATGATTTCACCAGGGATTGGTCCACAGATTGTTCCAACTCTAATCTCATACATTCTCACAAACTCGGTGTACAGCTTCTTAACTGCTTCTCCAGATGTTTCACCATTGCTCATCTAAAAAACACATATCACTTCTCCTCTGTCCCTTTCTCCACTGAAGAGTATGTTGTGTTCCTGTTGCATCATAGGCCCAGTATAACATGTATCATGAGTATACTTTTCCTTGTCCATCCTGTACAATCCTGTATCTCCAGATTAAAATATTACCTGCTTTAGGTCTTGTAGATCCTTCCTAACTAAACCAGAAACCCTGACCTCCAGTCTCTGGTCTCCTCCTCATCTGACTCTACAGACAGATTCTGCCTAGGCCTCATTATCTCTGCTTGCAATGTGGAGGGTGGGGAAGGCTTTTGACATATAAACATTATTATAGATTCAGAGGACTCACCAAATTCCTGGTATCCAAGGAGGGGAGAGAGAGATACTTGCAGATAGTCCTGCTGAAGTGGAGCACTGGATTTCTAAACTTTGGCCTAATTTGCTCCCCCCCCAGGCCTACATCTCCCAGAAGGCTATGGAACCCATCTGTTACAGCCACTAGGAACTCTGAATCTGGCAGGCAGCATCCAGAGGACCGTTATGCAACTTGATCAGGTTCTTCTTTTGAAGATTCCCCCAGGACGAGGAATCCACCTCGCACAGTGCCCCTGGCCACATCTAGCCCTGCTACTCCTTCAGAACAAATATTCTTATCTCCTAGAAATACAAGAGCTGCCTCCCACCAGCACCAATGATCGAGAAGTAGCCAACAACTTTCACTTTCACCTGAGCAACAAGGGGCGGCACCTCCTGTGAAGATGCCCAGGGATGATTCCCCCCACCCCTGATCTCAATAGACTGCCGTTCTCCACACCTAGATCTTTCTCCCATAGAAAATGAACACTCTACAGACTGGGCTGTCATACCATACTCCTCTCTTGTCGAACCAGTGGACATTTCTGGGAAGTTTAAACCTGGGGAAAAAAACATATGCTGCTGCTGTTTTAACAACACATTCATCCCTCATAGCAGCTCCCTGGACCATCAAAATAAGATGCTCCCAAGGTGAGATGCAGCATGGATCCTACTGGCTGATTTTTGAACTATATTCTGCACTGACTTTTGCTACTTAACTAGCTTGCATAAACTATAATTATTGTGCATTGTAAGGCTGCATACCTCTTAAGGGGCCATATACGCCAGCACCTATATAAGCCAATGAGGCTGATCTCACACATGGGCTTTTGCATACCAATGAGCCAATGCTATTTTCTGGCATGTGGCTAATCCTATGCCACCCCCACTTTCCCTGGCCTAAGAGCCCAAGAGGGGATGGCACCCTTCTCCTCCTCCTCCTCCTCCTCCCCTCCTCCCATCCTCTTTCCTCTGCAAGCTCTCCGGGGTATATCAACCATTCTCCCTTGGAATATCTGGGCTATATTGCTTGGACCCGGTGCCATTACCTTGTCTGGCTCCCTCTATCAAATTGCAGCTAGTTGTACAGGTCATCACACCAAGCGATGCTGAGTTTGCAGGCAAACCTGCCCTTACGGTTTTCGATTGGGGTAGTTACCCAGTCCCCCCCCACTTTCCCCGAACTTCCTCCCTATTCCCCTCCCCGGGTTTATGTTTTGCCAGGGATTGGTTACTGGATGAGGAGAAACAAGTTTTCTTGGTTGTCTTTATTTATTTATTTAAGAGATTTACCAGGAAAGGCATACTGAGCAGGGTACCGCTCGATTCCAGATGCGCCCTGGGGGTAGGGGGTTACAAGGATGTAGTACATAATACATAAAGCATGACAGAACATACATAAATTGTAATTACTCCTCTCCTGCCCTTGAGCATTGAAGCTTGTGTAGCTGAGGGTACCTTCTTCTTTTGTACCCTCTTTCACCAAAGCCTCTTTCACTCTTAGCATATGAACACTTGCTAGAATTGTTGTATTGCCCCTGCCTCTTCAGGTACTCTGACTTAGGTGGGACTACAATAACTTTGTTGAGTTCTAAGCTATTTGCTGTTACTGTTAATGTTATTGTTCACAGGTTCTCTCTTCTATTTTTACAGGTTTGTGCATTACCTGTTCCTGTTTTCACTTTGTGATTATACCTTCCTCTGTGTTTGATACATCCCTGAACACCCTCTTTAAAGCAGTGCAGTTATACCTTCCTGATACCCAGCAGCAGCCCATCATTGCTGAAAATCAGGTTTGCAACCCCTTAGGCACTCTCCCTGGGTTTCACTGAATCTCTCTACCTCTAGGTGGGTAAGTACCCTGCTGTTTTCTACCTACATGCTGCTATGACTGCTTCCAATGTTCAAGGTCTACATCTGGTATCGTGGAATGTTAAAGGTCTCAATCATCCCATAAAGCATTCTAAGGTTATTCAGTGCCTTTGTTCCCTTCACAGAGATGTGGCCCTTTTACAAGGAGATCTGTTCCCTGGCTTAAAAAATCCTGGGTAGGTGCTGTTCATGCTAGCTCCACCTCCTCCAAGTCCAAAGGGGCTGCATCCTTATCTGCCGCTCCAGCATGTGGGTAGTTGAATAATCTTGGTCTGACTCCCAAGGTCCTTGGGTTGTGGTTAGATTAGCCTCCCCCACTGGGAAACTGATTGTGGGAAATGTATATGCTCCCAACACTGATCAAGCAGACTTTTTTCCCAGTCTGAGCCAAGTCATTTCCACTTTAGAGCAGCCTAATTCCACTCCCCCCCTACTATTAGGAGGAGACTTTAATTTGGTATCCAAAATGTTTTTAGACAAGTCCAAACCCACCCCAAATGCATCCTAGGGCCCATGTAGCCCTACAAGAGCTGCAAGAAGAGTGAGGCCTGATAGATGTTTGGAGGCAGGACAACCCTTCTGGGTGAGACTATTCCTATTATTCTGCTTTCCACAGTGTGCATAGTCGTATTGACTATTAGCTGGCCAACAATGCAGCATCAAGTGGAGTCTCAAATAATTCCATTGGTAATATCATCATCTCAGATCATGCACCTGTGTTAACTACCTATACCCCCTGGGGCACTGGTCCACCAGTACATGATGGAGATATAACCCCATGCTTGTTAAAGATCCAGAATTACCCAGCCCAGTGGCATAGAGGATTGAGGCGTGGGCGCCTTACCTCAGACCACACTGGCGACCCGGGTTTGGGAACAGACTTGGAGTCGCTGGGGTCGGCAGGGATGGAGAAGATTAGTGTCCCAGGGCAGCTCTCCCTCCCGGGGGGTGGGTTAGGAGCTATGCCTCGCTCTGTAGCGGCCCCCGGTGGAGACCGGAGGCACTACAAGAAGCGGCGTGACAGGGGAAAACCAGACAAAGTGGAAAATAGCATCTGAGCGACTGGATGACAGCCGCCTGGATCCCCCACCTCCATGGAACCCTTGATGAGCCAGGGGAATCCCAATCCCAGCAGCATCAGGGCCGAGAGCAAGAATGCCTGAAGGCAATTTCCCTCTGGAAGGAGGGGACCCATCCGACAAAGGGTTACGCCGGGCTACCCTGATCAGCTGCGATCTGGGATCTGGGGGAAGCTGGCATCGGGGTGGGTTCGGAATGGTGCAGGGGTAGTCCTTGGCAGAAGGCCTGAAGGAGAGGCCGGTCGGATGCAGAGGGGGCGATAAATAAATAATGCAAAAAAAAAAAAGATCCAGAATTTAAATGAGCAATGCTGAAAGCAACCCAGGGTCATTTTGTTCTTAACTATGGTTGTGGTGTTCCTGCAAGCACAGTGTGGGAAACTTTTAAAGCTAACCTCAGCCATATTATTGCTTTTGCAGCAAATCGGAATAAAGCTCAGAAAAAATCTCTGGATCTGTTACAGTCAGAACTTACTGGGCTAGAGGTGCACTTTAAAGCCTCCCCTGATGCTTCCATAGAACGTATCCTTGACCTGTAGAATCGTAGGGCTCAAATACCAAATCAATGCTCTGCTACACCACAAAGCAGAGTGGCTGTTGCTTAGATTGAAGCACACTAATTGGGAGGGTGGGGACAAAGAGGGCAAGCTTCTTGCCTACCAGCTGTGGAAGCAACAAGCCTCCTCTAAAATCCATGCTCTTCATACTACCTGAGGCTCAATTACCACTGACCCTGCTGGTATTAACGAGACTATGAGGCTTTTCTACCAATCCCTGTACAAATCACAATCCTCTCAATCGCCAACTCAGTTGTCCCAAGGCCTAAACCAGTTCTGCCAGCGTTTCACCATGCCGATTCTGTCACCTGAAAAAGTTACCCTCCTAGACACCCCGATCACTGTTCCTGAGATAGGATAGGCTTTGTCCCAGATGGCCAAGGGGGAAGTCCCAGGACCTGACAGGATGACTGATGAATTATATCAAGCACTGGAACATGAGATTACCCATCTGCTGTTGCTAGCACTGTAGGATGCTCAGTCCTCAGGCTCTCTCCCCAACACGATGAAGGAAGCCCTCATTACCCTCCTACTTAAGAAATTCAATGACCCCCTCAATTGTGCTAATTACCACCCTATATCCCTACTACTAGTGAATACTAAGATTCTGGCTAAGATTCTGGCCACTAAAATGCATAATGTCCTCACCTCCTTTATACACCCCTCTCAGATGGGGTTCATGCCAGTGAAAGTGGGCTCCAACAACACCAGGTTACTACTCAACCTGAAGTGGTTAGGGAGTAGGTCCAAGAATCCCATGGCTGCTTTAGCAGTTGACTTTGCTAAAGCATTTGATTCCATTGAATGGAACTATTTACACAAAGTCCTCCTTCTATATGGCTTTGGGCCTCAGTTCCGTCGCTGGGTCTCGACACTCTATAATTCCCCTATGGCCAGAATTCTAACAAACTCAGATATCTCCCCCTCCTTTCCCCTTTATAAAGGTACTCGTCAAGGATGTCCCCTGTCTCCTCTCCTCTTCTTGGTTGCTCTTGATCTGTTGATTAGGGCACTTACCAATGCTGATGGTCTCATGGGCATCCCAGCTTATGGTAACTCATATGTGATAGTGGCATACACGGATGACCTTCTATTTACCCTGTCTCACCCTCAGCAGTCCCTCCCAGTGGGTAGCTCTCTTAGTCCTCCGTGATTTTGCCTCACTCTCTGGGCTGCAGGTTAACCAATGGAAGACCACTCTAGCCCCCACTTCATCCACTCTGTACACAAGAGTGCCTTCAGGGCACAGAACTGAGCTGGGCTGCACAAGGATTTACTTACCTTGGAGTCTACATGCCTACCAAATGGATGGATCTTGAATCCTCTAATTTTGCCCTCATCTTAAAGCAGCTAGACATGGAAGAGGAACGCTGGTGTAAGTTACATTTATTACTGCCCAGTAAAGTAGCCGCTGTTCACATGCTTCTTCTTCCCAGAGTCACATACTTGTTCAACAATCTCCCGATCCATCTTTCTCCCAGACTATTTTCCTCCCTTGAAAAATTAGTAGCCTCCTTTCTGTGGGAAGGATGGGTGCATAGGTGGGAAAACATAAGTTGTGAGCACATTGGTCCAAGGGAGGCCTGGGTGTCCCCTGATTCCAGGCTACCACTTGGCGAGTGTGGCCACCCAAGCCACAAAATAGTTTGTGACTTTGGCCACATCTCCCTGCTATGGGTTTTTCTTGAAGCCAACAGGGTGACCCCCCCACTCCACTTAGGTCCCTGTTAGAGCCAGGTGGTCCATCAGATATGAGACTCTCCCCTGTTATATGTGAACCCCACTATGCCTGGCATCATAGCATGACCCTATCTCACACCCCAAAGAGGCTTGGCCCCCCCTTTGTGTTATGCTGAACTATGGCAGAATAACTTTATCACCATTGGAGGGGAACCCATTAAATGGCTATCCTAGGAAGCCAAAGGAATTCAATATGTGCAAGATCCTATGCTACCTGTTTCAGACACCATGTTATCCTTTAACCAGTTAAAGCATAAATTTAATCTCCCCAATACCAACTTTTGGTGGTTCCTCCAAGTATGCAGCATTATCAATGTCCTCTCATCTCAGTATAGATCAGACAGCAAATGGAAATGGCTTGCCTCCTTGCACAAATCCCCCTCCTCTCAGGACCGTATAGGCAACTTTTATGCCACATGGCCAGATTCTCAAACTGACCCCACTGAGCATTGCAGGGCTAAATGGGAAGCTGACATGGGCATAGCTATTTACGAAACCTCCTGGTCTCGCTGTCTTAAAGACTCACATAAAGGGTACAGAGACTCCAAAAGCCAATTTCTACAGCTTAAAATTATTCTGCGATGGTACAGAACTCCTGCTACCCTGCATTTAGCAGGAGTCCTGTCCCATTCCAAATGTTGGAGATGCCCACTTGCTCCATATATTGTGGACTTACCGCCAAATCTCAATCTTTTGGTCCACCATTGCTCAGGAGTGCTCTAAAGTCCTTGGCATTAGGGAATTACCTCTAGATCCTAAATTGCTCCTGGGTGACTCATCTGAGATAACCTTTTGCCTAGGGCACATAGAGAATGGATCATGTTGGCACTGCTAGAGCCAAGCAGCTACTATTAATGTATTGGAGGCAGGTAAATAATCCAAATATAGGTATGTGACACACTGCTATGGCCCGACTGGCCTTTTTAGAACTACTGTCCTACTCACACCGAGGGCAGCTGGAATGTTTTTTCAAGAAATGGGGAGCTTACCTCCACTCACCACTGTGCAAAATCCCTTTTCCCCCAGGAAATCCTCCCTCCGTAAAGCTTTTGTACGTTGGATAATGACCTTACCTTTGTTTGCTGCTCCATGGGAAGCTATAATTAGCACTGCTATGTCACTGAGTTTTATTTAGACTTTCTCCTCCGTCTTTGTATCAGTCTCTCTCATATTAGCTTGCATAATACTGATATAAGGAATGTAAATCCTACTTGGTCTGTACAATAATTCTGTTTTACATGGAAATACAATGCATATGATGTATGAAGGTGCACCACCCTAAAAAATTTAAAAACCTTCAATAAAACTATCTATGATAAAAAAACAAAAATGCTGCTCAGAGGAATATAATATAATTGCCAAGATTGCAGCAAGTGGAATTCCACAGAAGGACCAGTGATATTACAGTGGAAAAATGTAAAAACCTTCAATAAAACTATCTATGATAAAAAAAGAAAAATGTTGCTCAGAGGAATATAATATAATTGTCAAGATTGCAGCAAGTGGAATTCCACAGAAGGACCAGTGATATTACAGTGGAAACACAGCTGTCAGAATTCCACATTCCTCACAGCACTAGTCCACGTAGTACCAAAAATAACAGATAGGAAACCATCAGCAACTAACCATGTCCTTTTGAATTAATATACAAATAATCATTTCATGTAATTACTGAGGATCTACTTAACAATATTAACTGTTACATTGTGTACTTTGTAAAAGACTCCAAGAGCTGCATGAAGCAGCCTTTTAATTATTTGTTATTTATTTTTCTTATGATAAAACCCATTGAGCCAAAACTCATGCACAATAGGGTCCTGAGCTGTCAGGATAGTGTAGTAGGTCATATGGTTCAAACAGGCCCTATGCACCATTCGGGCAGAGTGGCTACATGCGTGCATCTGGAGAGTGCTACCACTCCACACCCTACATGCCCCACATGTGAAATGTACACAGTGGGGCATGCAGCACATTCATGCCCGATCCCCTGGCCGCGCATGGAGCAATATGATGGGGGTGGGTGAGGGGCAGACCAGCACAACATGCCAGTCACAAAGATGCATAGTGTGATCAGCAGGGGGGCACACTGCAGAGCAGGTTACGGCAGCAGAGACCCTGCCATAAGCCACTGCGTGCCCCCACATAAACCACCTGCTGGATGCAGTGGGACTGTGAGGCAGCCCTCCATGCTGCCCAGCCCACAATGTA
Source organism: Neoceratodus forsteri (assembly GCA_016271365.2). NCBI lineage: Eukaryota > Metazoa > Chordata > Ceratodontiformes > Ceratodontidae > Neoceratodus > Neoceratodus forsteri. The sequence continues at coordinate 469,843,999 of CM028129.1, forward strand.
GATGGGGAGGGCTGTGACAACTGTTCTGGTGAGTGTCTGCACATCATGGCACAAGGTGTCACCTCCATGGAGCAGCACCCACCACCCAGTTTGTGCACTGGCACCCCCCAACACATGGTGGCACCTCCTGGGCATGACAGTAGCCCCCCTAGTTGCCCCATGTCTGCTTCCAGGCACAGTTCCTCCTCCTACCACCATCTCTGGGTGCACCAGTTCAATGCCTCATCAAGGATGAGACAGTGGTATACACACCACTCACTCCTGCAGTCCCTGGCCATCAGACTTCCACATGGTGCGCTGCCACCGTGTGTGCCACTGCACAAGGGATCCAGTGTGGGGCCTAGGCTGGGAATCCAATTGGATGCCTGGCCAGTCCCGTGACCCCACCCCCAATGGCCCTGCAGAGTCCTGCATGCTGGGGGGGGGCAGGGCCACAGACAGGTGTCTGGTGGTCGTGAATGCTGTTGGTGTGCACCTGTCCACGAGTGTGCAGCTACATGGGTGGGGTGCACGCATTTCACATGTACCTACATTCCGAATGGTGCATAGGGCCAGTCAAGAGCACTTAGAGTAAATACACAAAGTCACATCAATTGGTACATACTGTAGACCACAGACTTTAGAAATGATCAAATATTCACACAGTAATCCCTGATGTAAGTAATGTATGGATATTATATATGTACTAATCTCCCTTTGTGAGAAAACCATTGCATGGAAACCTACTGTATGCCCGATTTGTCACTGGTACCCAGGAAGGAAATGCCACAATAAGGGGCCCATATAGCTACATTATCACATACCACAAGTAAAGTTCACTTTATGGACTTTAAAGAGCCACCAGGTTAGCTGCCCATTGCATCCTAGGTAAACCCTATTAGTGATACTTGAGAACCTGTGGCTGAGTGCCTTGGCTGGCAAACATTTCATAACAAAGAGATTTGTGGATGGGCAACCATGCATAACAAGCTTCTGTTGCCACACAGAGGTTCTGAGTATATAATTGATGTCAAGAGTGAAGCTGATGCAACACAGGCTTCTTGTGTCAGTGGTTGGACAGACACTTTTTCATATAGCGTATAGTGTCAAGAACTTGAAATTGTTTACTGCCAAAGTGTAAATGAAAGTGGCACTGGTAAGAGTAGTGTGGAAATGAAAGTGGTGATCATAGTGGTGATGATAACAGCAAGGCAGTAAATAATATTGGCAACAGAAAAGTAGCCCTGGAATGCAAGGGGAAAAAACAGATTGCCCAGGGGTGGTAATCAGCTGGAAATTTGGTTCAAAGAGGTCCATACATTACCAAAAATAACAGATAAGAAACTATCAGTAACTACAATTGTGCTTCTGAATTATTACACAAATGATCACTTCATGTAATGACTGAGGATCCTGATAATAATAACAATAATAACTGTTACCTTGTGCACAAAGATAAAGGCCCCCAAGAGCTGTATGAAGCAACCCTTTAGTTTATTTATTTTTTTGTTATTTGCTTGATTTACAATAAACCCCATTGGGCCAAAACTCATGAACAATAGGGCCCTGAGCTGTCAGGTGACAGAGCAATAAGTCAGAATAGCAATTTTTATGATAGTCACTCAAATCTGCCTCAGCCTTATACCACAACATTTTCAAAAATTATATAATTATAAAAATAAAATCTGATATTATTCCTGTTGTCCAGGTTTAAGATAATGGTAAAATCATTTCTGTCACATTTAGGAGTATGAAAAATACATTTTATTAACACCTGTACACACATCCTAAATATTCCTAATGAGCATAAATATACCTTATAAACATAACTGTAATCACAAACAACAAAAGTTTCAGAAAATCATATAAACAAAAATAAATAAATAAATCAAACAAAATCTGCAGTTTTTGGGGGGTATTAAATAGAATGGAAAGGACAGGAGAAAAATAAAACCATACTTATCTGATGGGGTCAGAGTCCATGTCCTGTCAGACCTGTTGAGGTACATTCACAGCCAAAGACATGGTCAGATATTTCCTGAAATTGTTGTTATATTTCTATAGAAAATTCCTGCTTTCTACATTTCCAAAGCAGAGGCAGCAGAGAGAAACTCTTTAGACATTTTTCAAACTATCTGGAAATATCTAACCATGTCTGTGGCTATTACTGTAAAAGAAAAATAGGTTAGTTAAGAAGGAAAAATATGTACGATAAGCAAAAGCATAGTAATGGGAGTGTAGTTTGGAGAAGGGGGCTCAGCTAAAAATCCCTTTGCCCATAATGTTGGCTAAGTGGCCAGAAATTTATTCAGTAGCCCAGGAGGCTAGTGGAGGCTACTTGCCCTTTTAGTCAAAATAAGGAGTGGAATTGGTGGTTGTGTGGGCTAGGAAATGTCTGAGCATGGAGAGCCACTGTGTAAAATTATGCTCTGGTGGTTTAGTGGGTTAGCTCCCTATAGGATGGGGCTAGTGTTCTTTCAAATATATTAATACCCTCCTAGGGGATCTAGTGGGGATCCCTTAGCCCTTGAATATTGTGTAGGCATTATTAGAGGGCTTATTGGTGGCAGCAGCAGGAGGATGCTTTCATAGGAGCCGGGTTTGGAACATTTTTGGTGGAGCACAGGGTGTTACAGTCTGCTCCACATGCTTACTGGCACCTTAACTGGCTTTCTCTCATCCTGTATGGTCTGTCACATCTACCACAATTGACCATTTGTTTCCATGAGAAGAAATAACACCATACAGCAACATTCCACAACCACTCAAAGTTACATAAAATCATTTTTTCACAAACTGATAAGATCATGGTCTTTTCTACATGCTGGCAAGTCTTGTGTTCCAGCACAATTAAAAGCAGGACTTTACCTAACTCCATTTTGGAAATACTGATGTCTACAAATAAGGTACAAACCTCCAAAATGAAGTGGGAGGAAGTATCTTAACTCCCAAGAGGTAGTGGGGTTGGGGGACAAAATTGGTTGACATCCAGTTCTACAGTCAGGAAAGTCAAAACAGTTATTTTTCTGAAACGCATATTTTTATGAGTAATTGTAGTAACTTCCTAAATTAGTCTCAGAATACTGATTTCCAAAATTCACGATTTCTGAAATTCATGCCCTGGGAAAGTATTATAACTTTCATAAAATTGTATTAACTTCCAACTTTAGACTCATGAGAGTTTCTGACTTCAAAGAATATTAATTCAAAACATATCCTTTACTGAACAACTTTTTTTTTGTCTAATAACTGATTATCCTGTTGACTTACTCAATTATCAGAGGTCAAATTGTTTTGCAGCTACCAGCTAGCAGGGATAATGACTGCAAAAATCCACTGACCCCATAGACAGGGCTAGAAATAATATTTTTGAGATGCCTGTCCAAGCAATAGGTGGGATGCAAATTTTACCTGTACCTCAAATCATTTACCTGTCCACCTCCTTGAAAACTAGATGGGGTGTACCACTGCAAAATATTTATTTCTGCTTAATTCAGAGCTCGCCCACCCCCTCTTTCAAACTAGAGCAGGGTAGGGTGCATACCACTGAAAAATATGTTTTATGCTTAAGAATCCCCCCACCCCCTTTTAAAGTAGAACAGCCAGTAAGGGTGTATTGCACTACACTAGGACAGGGTAGGGTTGAAGAGTGTAACACTGTGTGGGCCCTTCACTCAGTCTGATGGGCAGGGTATGAGCTGCTTTTAAATTATTTTTCCCACAGATGTCAATGTTGCTTAGCCACCAAATCAGAACTGTCCTGGTCCCCAACTCAGTGATAGCCAAGGCCTGGCTGCTGGCAAAGAGTACTTAACTCCAAAAAGAGACTCCAGTCTTCCTGCTTAAAATGTAATTGACAGGAGTCACAGGACAGTAGAAGTCACAGGACAGCATAGCAGCAGGTGAGGGAATCAGAGGCATTTGCACAGTGGTGACGATTCCTTAAATCCAGCCCTAAAAAATTAAATTCTGCTAATCTTCCGACAGTTAACAAGACTGCTCGATTAGCCCCTGGTCCCCTTTAATTCAGAAAGGTTTATTATTTTCAAGTAAGTTCAGTCTTTTTTTTTTAACCTCTGTCCAGTTTCACTATTTCCATCCCAAACTGTTAACATTTGGTTATCTAACCCAGAGCCCTCCAAGCACTCCACACTTAAAATTGCTTCTTACTGTATGCACAGCAAAGGGCTTCTAATTCTAAATGTTCCCCAAGCCTTGAAATAAACCTTTTTCCTGATCATTTTACTAGCCTTTCTGAGACACAGAAGCACATACAAGTGCTTAATTGCTGATGCTCTGGCCAACTCAGAAAAGAACTGAAAGGCTTATGAAAAGTATTGAAATGTACTTAAAGGGGGCAGGAAATTTGTGCTAATTGGTAGCAATTAGTAATGTTCCTACTAAGAAAATGAAAGACATGCCTCAAAATGAGTCATATTTAACTGTACTTTTAATAAACATTGATGTGAAGAACTGTTTCCAATCATTTTCTTTTTATGGACAACATTATGTAGGGTTCTCTTCATGGAACCAGTAATTTGGAGTTTTTACTGTGTCATGGTTTGTGTGCAGAATGTTAAATATTAGCTATTGTACTATCAGAATCATGCTTAGAGTTCTGTGCACAAACCGTGACATAGTTAAAACTCCAGATCACTGGATCCGTGAAGAGAACTGTAAACTGTAATGTTGCCCATAAAAACAACAATGCAAATTACAGTTTTTCACATCACATTTTATTCAGGTACAGTTACTTACTGTATGGGTGATTCAGGCTTCTGGATATAAATGGGAACATTATAAACAGCTGCTAATCAGAAGTCATTTCCTGTCCTCTTTAATTATTGTTTGTTGTCCAAATTTCCAGTAACTCTATTTTTAATTAAAAATGTTCCCAAGAGGACTGAAAAGGGTTTTTGACTCTAATTCTACACAGCCCTTACAATGTCAATGATGCATGTCTGACAATTGCAAAGGCTTGTTTATTCAGATGTGTTGCTGATTGTCAGGTTCTTTTAGAGATGCAGCACAACTTAGCCCTGAAAAAAAGACTTTTTACAAGGGTTGTCTCTTGATTGTGATCCGCTGTACTCTGATGCTCACCTCATGCTGGTGCTTCTCACACTGCTCAAGATCACAGTGAGGAATGCAGAACAACTGGTGAGCAAGGACTATCATCTGTGCATGCACAGTCAGTGTTAGAATGCACAGTAGTTTCTTCTCGCTTGTTCAACTGTCACTCAAAGCAGTCTACAAACCTTGTCAGGAGTCACAGGAGCTGTTAGAAGAGTGAGGCATTGCATCATGAGATCGGACAAAGGACAGATGTCACAGACCACATCACATGCTTAGCAATGTGATATGCATGAAGTCCATCACTACTTGATCTCACAGTCTGCTTTCATCTATTGTTTGCTGTATCCTAGAGTCCATTTCTTGAGCTTGCCCAAGCTGCCTGTCCCATGGACAGGTACTAAAACCAAAACAACTGTCCAGTGTAAAAATCAACTGTCCGAGATGGGTAGAATGCTGGTTATTTCAAGCCATGCCCATAGACATTCCATTGATCCAACTGATGTAGTTATTTAAAGGTTATCTCCTCCAGCACTAGCCAAAAGGGCTAATTAAAGGAAAACTTTACTGACCCAATAAAAAAATCTATCAGCATTTGGCTGGTGCCAATTTTGATCACTGACTATGAGGTAGGAATGTATACTCCTAGTAAACCATGGCTTACAAGCATATTGGCGAGGGAGCAACATTCTGGGCCCTGGCTATTGATGTTGGTTACTCATCCTGTCTGATACTCACTCTTACTGACATTACAGGATTGTTGTGCTCTTTTTGATTTAAACATAATGCTGCTGACTGTTTAAAACTAAATAATATGGGGTGTACAAAGTGTGTGACTAACAAATATAGGCATGTCTACAATGGCGGGGGGGGTGGCAAAGTGACAGCAAAGAGATCCGGCTTACAAATTTTATTATGCTAGCTAAATCACACACACACACACATATACACACTTTTTATTTATTTTATTTATGTCTTTGTTAACCGGCTAAGTGTGCTGATCCAGTGACCGTTCTCAGATACGACCCAGGCCACAAGGTGGCACCAACATAGTTCAACAGCCATAAATTTATATAGACAACAGTAGCTATTACACAGTGATGAACAATAAACACAGGTCAAAACATGAGTCAAACATGTCTGTACAAAACTCAATGTGAGGTCAATAGGGGTACAATGTAATTTGAGCTGAGGCAGCAGTAATAACTCAGATTGCAATGGCAAAATGGTGCACAATTAACAAGCAGTAACCTTTATAAGTAGAAGCAAAACATCTATTTCTCCTGAACTGGCCAACAGAGTAACATGCAGACTTGATAAAACGACCTTGTAGGTCAAGGGGAAAGGAAACCAGAGCCAGCTAGGAGGTCAGGATGGGATAGGATAGAGATACATAGCTCCTAGGGCAGTTTGTGGGCACTACTTGTTGTCCAGGACACAATTACATGGGGATTCAGATAGGAGCTAGGCTCTTAGGTTCATTTTGAAGGACAGGAGGGAGGGGGACAAGCCAACAGGTAGTGGTAGACTGTTCCATAGGGTGTGGCAGAGACTGAGAAAGCTTTAGTTCCATTAAAGTGAAGACACGTGGTACTTCCAGGGGAGGGACTGAGGATGTCCTGAGGCTCCTGGAGGCAGTCCTGTGAGTGAGCAATGGGGAATAAGGGGACATCTGGTTGCAGCTGAGTGCATTGTCCACAACACAGTCCATAGCATATTCAAAGTGACCTTGCAGAGGGAGCCACCTTAGGGACTGGTAGAGTGAACAATGGTGGGTGGAGTAGGGGGCTTGAAGAACAAAGCAACAAATGGAGTTGTAAGTTGTGATTAGTCAAGAACATAGGGTGGAGGACACAGAGGACTAGATAGGGGAGCAGAAGTCAAGAAGGGGCAATAGGGTGCCTTGCTTGATAGTAAGACGAGCTTCAGGGGACAGAAGCTGCTTAATACAGTAAGCAGCACCTAGTTTTTGGTGTATTTTCTGGACAGTGTCTTTTATATGGTCAGAAAAGGTTAGTGAGGGGTCAAGGGTAACACCTAGGTACTTGAAAGAGTGGACATTATTGAGGGGGGACCCACTGGGGTACATACCAAGAGGGAGGAAGTGGTTAGAAAGAAAGGTTTTGAGCCAAAGAGCATAGCCTTTGTCTTTTTTTTTCATTGACTAGGAGCCTACTGGAGAGGAACCAATGATGTGCAGAGGCATAGTTATGTGAAAGGGTGGATTAGAAGGAATCAAGTGACTTATCGCTGTGATAGAGCACTAAGTTGTCTGCATAAAGAAGATCATGATAGTTTAGGCTGTCAGCAGGGAGACCATTGATGAACATGAAAAAAAGTAGCGGGCCAAATATAGAATCCTGGGGGACTCCCGTATGGATTGGTAGGGTAGCAGAAAAGTCTTTACTTATTTGGACAGCCTGATATCTGCCAGAGAGATAACTGTGGAACCACTCTGTAGAATCAGAGGAACAGCCAAACTGAAGTATTGTGGAATGTAGAAGATGGTGGTCAACAAGGTCAAAGGCCTTAGACAGGTCCACAAACACTGCTCCAGTGGCCTTGCCCTTATCCATATTTGTTAGGATATGATCAGAGAAAAGTGCTAGTGCAGAGGAGATACTATGATGCTTCTGGAAACCATGCTGGAGGGGACATAGGAGGTTATATTTCTGTAGATGTTCCAATAGCTGGTGGTGGACGATTGTTTCCAATAATTTGTTGAGGTGTGGGAGGAGTGAGATAGGAGAGGGGATCATCTGCCTTGAAGACAGGTACCATGTGTTCAACTTTCCATGCATGAGGCACAGTGGATGATGGGAGGGCCAGGTTAAATATGAAGGTAATTGATTTAACAATGGCTGAGGAGATAATCTTGAGAAAAATGGGGTAAAGTCCATCACTGCCAGGGCTGCCTCTGGCTGGTAAACTCTTTAGAAGCTTAGTAGTGACTCTCTGCCCAATGACCCTGAAATAGAAAGGGGGTGGAAGGGTATTGGTTAAAGCATTTGGGACTCGGTCTGGTTGCTTCTTTAGGTCAGAGGGAGACTGAAGGGAAGCTTACTGAGGTAAGAGGAAAGGTCAGTGAAAATTTCTTTGAAGGTATCTGCAATCATAACTGGGTCAGAGACAAGGCCCTGGGGGGATAAGAGTTTAGAAATTTGCTTGTTTTCCTTGGGGTTTAGGAGTGACTCTAAGGAGGCCCAGAAAGTATGAGGATTACAAAGGGAAGCTTGTTGCTGGCCACAGTAAAATGTGCACTTCAGGGAATTTGCTGCCTATTTGTAGGAATTGCAGTTTTCTATATGCATTCCAGAGTTGTGGGAAGGGGGATGATATAAAGACTCTCCATTTATAATCCCTGTCCTCTGTTTGTGCCAGGAGTTCCTTTGGTAGCAAATGGTTTCTGCCCCCCCAACCCTCCTGGTTGTGAGGAGGCAATGTTTGTCCTGCAGTTTTAGGAGGGTAGCAGAGAAAGAAGCAACTGCAGCTGAGATGTGCTTGTGCAGATAGAGATCGTACCAGTTAATAGCCTCTGCATCCCTGAGGATAGGTGCAAGATCAGGGCAGTTGAAATTTCTAAATGACAGATATTTAGATGGGGGACGATTTGCTTTGGAGCCCAAAACAATATACGGTTGGGGTATGGTCACTAATAGAGTCAGACATAGTGCCTGCCTGGAGGATGAAGTCTACCCGGTTAGTGGCAATCCTGTCAACTGTGGTGTGGTTTAAGGGGCAGGAGCTGTGCCTTGTCGGGGAGGAAATGACTTACATAGAAACATAGAAACATAGAATTTGACAGCAGATAAGGACCGCTTGGCCCACCCAGTCTTCCCATTTCCCTACCTAATGGATAAGCTGCAGATCCTAGTAAACCAGCAGCCTACTTCTTCCTACCCACACCCCCTAGAATTGCCTTATGACTGTCACATGCATGCTTGAATTCCACCACTGTTTTTGACTCCACAACCTCCTCCGGAAGGCCATTCCATGCATCCACAACCCTCTCTGGAAAAATACTCCTTAAATTACCTCTGAGCCGCACCTCTATCTTCAAATTGTGCCCCCTTGTTCTTGCACACCTCTTTTTTTGAAAGATGCTACCCTCTTGGACTTTGTTGATTCCCTTGAGGTACTTGAAAGTTTCTATCATGTCCCACCTCTCCTTCCTTTCCTCGAGGCTATACATATTAAGCTCCTTAAGTCTCTCTTCATATGTCTTCCAGTGCAGAACCTGCACCATTTTAGTTGCCCTCCTCTGGACAGCTTCCATCCTGTCTATGTCATTGCAGAGATTGGGTCTTAGAACTAGAACTCCAGAACTAGGTCTCCAGAACTACACGCAGTACTCCGGATGGGGTCTCACCAGCTGTCTGTACAGAGGGATAATAACTTCCTGTTTTCTACTGGTGATGCCTCTCCCTATGCATCCCAGTATCCCCCCAGCCCTTCTTGCTGCCCTCTCACATTGCTTGCCCACCTTTAGGTCATCTGATATGACTACACCCAGGTCCCTTTCCATTTTTATTGTTGCTAGTATCTCACCCTCCCATTGTGTACTCTTCCCCTGGGTTTTTGTTTCCCAGTTGCATTACCTTGCACTTCTTAGCATTGAATCTAAGCTGTCATGCATTTGACCATTCCTCTAACCTTGCCAAGTCCCTTCTCATCCTTTCCTCGCCACCTTGTGCATCAACTCTGTTGCAGGTCTTTGTGCCATCCTCACAGAGACATACTTTTCCTTCCAGTACCTCTGCAATGTCACTTATAAAGACATTGAAGAGGACCGCTCCTAATACTGAACCTTGCAGTACCCCACTAGTAACCCCCCTTTCTTCAGAGTGGACTCCATTTACTATTACTCTCTGTGTACTATTCTCCAGCCAATTCTTTACACAGGCTGTCATCTTGGGACCCACTCCCAGGCTGGCTAACTTGTATATTAATCGTTTGTGTGGGACTGTGTCAAATGCCTTGCTAAAGTCTAGGTAGGCCATGTCCACAGCCACTCCCTGATCTACTACTTTGGTCACCCAGTCGAAGAAATCTATCAGATTCGTCTGGCATGACCTTCCCGCTGTGAATCCATGCTGCCTTGGGTCCTGTGCCCCTCTGGCCTCTAGATACTCGACAATTCTTTCCTTCACAAATGATTCCATCATTTTCCCTTTCACCGAGGTTAAACTAACAGGTCTGTAGTTTCCTGCTTCTGCCTTGCTCCCACTTTTGTGAAGGGGAATCACATCTGCCCTCCTCCAGTCCTCGGTACCACCCCATCCTCCCATGATTTGTTAAAGAGGGTAGTCAGTGGTGTCACTAGTTCTACCCTTAGTTCTTTTAGAATTCTGGGATGAATCCCATCAGGCCCCATTGCTTTGTCTACCTTCCGTTTTAAGAGTTCTTTCAGAACCCTTTCTTCTGTAAATGGGCTGGTATTAACTTCTGTATCCAGAGTGTTTCTACTGTTTGTTTTAGGTACCTCCCCCTCTTCATTTGTAAATACTGAGTAAAAATATTTGTTTAGTATCTCTGCCTTTTCACAGTCACCCTCCGCCCACCCTCCCTTTCCTTTATTAAGTCTCACTATCCCTCCCTTGGTCTTCCTTCACCCTGATGTACCTATAAAAGGTTTTATCCCCCTTCTTAACTGAGTTGGCTATCTTTTCCTTGGTTTGGGCCTTTGCTGTTCAGACTGCCTTCCCAGCTTCCTTTTGCTTTAACTGATACAGTTCTCTGACCTGCTCCTTCTGTGATTCCTTGTGCTTCCTGAATGCTTTCTTTTTCTCTTATTTATTTATTTAAGAGTTTTACCAGGAAAGCATACTGAGCAGAGTACTGCTCGATTCCAAATGCGCCCTGGGAGGGGGGGTTACAAATGGTACAGTAATACAGAAGAAAACATACATAAATATATGTGTGGTACAAAACAATTGATAAGACAGTCATAAATACAATTTACAGGTACAATTTCAGTAAACATTTGGAGCTGTCAAAATCTCAAAATACTGAAAATGGAGTAACCAGACCGGTGTTAACAGCTGGTAGTTAGGTTGTGGGTGGTTCAATGGAGAGGGTTACAGGAGCAGTAGGTAGAGAAGTGAGTTTTAAGGAGGGCATTCCGGTGTGGAGTACTTGTGGCATGTCTAATATCTGCTGCCAGGGAGTTCCATAATTTGAGCAACCTGAAGCTGAAGGCAGCTTGGCCAGACCGGGTGGATCTGTGTGGGATGTGAAGGAGCCAAGAGTCGATGTTCCTGAGAGTGTGAGCTGGTGGGGGGAGGGCTGTTAGGAAGGACAACAGGAAGGAGGGGAGTGTCTGCGTCCAGAATTTGGCAGTGGTTCTGGTACAGTGTAGCAATCGCCGGTTATGTAGAGAGGGGAGGTCCAAGGACTGGTAGAGGTCACAGTGATGAGTACTAGGAGGACGTTCCAAGGAGAACTGGCAGAAGGAGTTGAAGAGGGGGTCAAGCCTGGATAAGGAAGTTTGGGGGGCAGCACAGTAGACTACATCACCGTAGTCAATAATTGGAAGGATCATTTTTTGGACTATTGCTAGTCGTGTTGGTAGAGGGATGCAATTTTTGTTGCGGTAGAGAGCACCCAGCATGGGATGCAGTTTTTTGTGTAGAGCATCTATATGCGCAGAAAAGTCAAGGTACTGATCTAGCCAGACACCAAGATATCTATAGGAAGTGCAGGCCTTCAGTGGGGAGCTATCCAGAGTGTAGAACTTGGGGGGGGGCAGGAAGGCGGGTTAGTTTGACCCGAGAGCCGAAGGTGAGGGAGACTGTTTTATTTGAGTTTAAAAATAATTGATTTGAGACGAAACAACGTTGGATGGAGTCGAAGTCCTTCTGCAGACAGGCTTTCACTGCATTGGGGGATGAGCCAGAGGCAAACAGCACCGTGTCATCTGCGTACATGTGGATAGCAGTATGTGGGCAGGCAACAGGCAGGTTGTTGAGAAAGATAGAGAACAGCAGAGGGCCAAGAACAGACCCTTGGGGGACTCCACTGGTGACAGGGAGTGAAGTGGAACTAGCCGAGCCAATACGGACCGATTGGGACCTACCTGTCAGGTATGAATGGAACCAGTTATTTGCAGTCACAGACAGTCCAGCTTGAGAGAGTTTTGCCAACAACAGGGGATGGGAACCTTCACTGCCACTTCCTTTGAGAACCATAGTGGTTTCTTACATCGTTTCATTTTATTTGCTTCACACAAAGGCTTGTTACCTCTGTGATGGCAGTTTTTATTATTCCCCATTGTTCTTCCACCCCTTCTTCCTGCCCATTTGCTAGTGCATTCCTTAGGCACTCACCAATTTTGGCAAAGTCAGCCCTCCTAAAGTCCAGTACTTTTGCCTTTGTATGGCCTGACTCTATTGCTGTGTTTATTGTGAACCATACTGTTCGATGGTCGCAGTTCCCAGATGGCTACCCACTTCTACATCTGTGATCCTCTCTCCATCTCCATTTGAGAGAACCAGGTCTAAGATTGCTGCCTCTTGAGTGGGCTCCAATACTAGTTGTCTAAGGCATGCCCCCTGTAGGGCATCTAGAATAACCCCACTCTTCGAAGTGACTGCTGCAACTGCACTCCAGTTAACATCTGGCATATTCAGATCACCCATCAGCAATATCTCCCCTTTTTCTGCCATTCTAAGTATACTTTCTATCATTTCCTTGTCCATTTCCTCCCCCTGAGAAGGGGGTCTGTATGCAATCCCTGTGCGGATTGTGGTGTCATTGCCTGTCTCCAAATTTACCTACAGTGCTTCTTCTCCTCCCTGTTTACCCTTTTGTTCTGTTGCTTTGATTCCTTCCCTTATGTAAAGAGCTACTCCTCCTCCTCTTCTACCCTCCCTGTCCCTCCTGTAGATAGTGTATCCTGGTATGTTTACGTCCCAGTCATGATTTTGTGTGTACCACGTTTCTGTGACTGCCACGATATCCAGATGTTCCTCCTCCATCAAGGCCACTAATTCAGGAAGCTTGTTACCCAGACTATGGGCATTGGTACCCATTGTTCTCCATTTTTTGATGGCTTTACCTTCTGTTGCAGCATTCCTCGCTGACCTTTCTACCTCGGTCTTTTTCTCATTTAGTACCCCGTTTTGTAGGGAGAGGCTGGGATTTTCCTGCTGCTTATCAGTGCCTCCCCCCTTGACTAGTTTAAAAGCTTGCCAATGAAGCATTTAAGCCAATTACTCAAAAGACTTGTTCCCTTCCTGGACAGATGCAGACCATCCTGCCAGTATAGGCTGGTGTCCTTCCAGGTGGAACCCCAGTCCCCAATGAAGCCAAACCCCTGTGCTCCACACCATTTTTTCAACCATTCATTAAACTGCATGGTGCAAAGTACCCTCGCCTCACTCATGCCATTGGCAGGCAGCACCTCTGAGTAGGATACTGTGTGTGATACTTGTCTTAGACCCCTTCCCAACTCTATGACTTGCTCCAAAAGATGCATTTTTAGAACATTCACATACTCAGGCTGAGGAGCACCTAACCAGCTAAGGTTAAAATCACCAAGAATGATGGTTTCTCTGGAACAAGAGAGACCACCTAAGCCATCAAGGCAGTTAGTTAGGCGTGGGATGCCTGCTGGGGGGGATTATAACAGAACCCAAGATTTATTTTTTTGGATGCACCCAGGATAATCTCAGCCAGGAGCCATTAACTTGGGGAGGAGGGGGTAGAGCAGCCAATGGAGGTGGCAGAGATATGGTCTTGAACATACAGTGCAACTCCTCCACCCTGCTTTCTTCCTGGTCTGTCCAGTTGAAGGAGAGAGTAACTAGGGAGTTTATAGACAGCACCAGTGTGGTAAGGTTTTAACCGGGTCTCAGAGAGGCCTAGCACATTAGGCTGATATCGGGACACACACACACACACACACACACACACACACACACACGCATGCACACACACACACACACACACACACACACACACACACACACACACACGTGTGCTTGCACACAATCTTGCATCCAAGATAAACAAACAGCAGCCTGTTTCCTGGAGTATGACTAATCTGGTCAAGACCTAATGAACACAAAAGTTTCGGGTTTCAACTCTCAGTCAGATTTTAGTTATTGAACAGCAAAAATATGCCTTAAAAAGTATGCTTTTCCATGTTTTCCAGAAAGCTTTTTGCTCCCCTTTTTGCTCCCCCATGCCTTACTTGACAAGAAGGGAGCCATGGTATTTCTGCTTTTCTGCCCTGTTATATGGGACTCCAGATCACGGTCGTGCATGCATGTGGAGGTGCGCATGTGCTCTGCAGCTCTGGTAATGGTCCCTTCCTCCCTTCCGGCCTAATGTCGGGTTTCCCCCTTGACTTGGCACTGCCACCAAGCCTCCACAGGGTGGCAGCCAAGAGCTTGGGGAAACTGCACATCCCTCCCCAGAGAGGAGAGCTGCCTTGAGACTGCTCGATCTGACTCCTCACCCTCCCCCCCTGGCAAACCCCTGGCAGCCCAAGCTCAGTACCGAACCCAGGTTGCTGTCGTGGTGTAAGGTGTGGTGTCCAGCACCTCAACCATCAGTGCCATTGGGCCGGCCACTTTTCCATGTTTTCAACCTTTTAGGACTTTGCAACGGCTACACCAAGTCTTTCAACTAACTTTTCAGGAATTGGAGATTCTGGGCCAAAGACTGTGCATGCCATTGTTCATCCCAATCAATGAAACACTGTCAGAGGTATTACTGGCCGAAACTAGGGGTTTAATATAAAAGTGCTCCCTCCACTCAAACTATAGTGGTACTATCATGCCACTATTTGAAAAATCCTATCAGTAAAAAGTTTTAAAGGAATGTTGTACCTTATATGTGCTACCTAGGGTAAATGATATATAGAAAGAAAAAAAAACACTGCAGCCCTTGTTACTTTCAACTTAAATATCAAATATACAAAATATTATATTGGAAGGGAAATGGCTACAGGTTATAATTTTCTAGAATTTTTTTTCAGTAGGACTGGGTAGCAACAAAACAGCACTGTTTATATTACTAATTCAAAGTTGCATCAAAAATTATCCAGGAGCTGAAGTACAGTGTACAATATGATGCTGATAAAAGGAAACTTTAAATTAGAATTGCACATATTACTTTGGGGAGTTATTTGATCTGGATGATTGTCTAGTAAGGTTCACAGTACTTTCAGATTTTTTGTGCTCCACAGAGGTTTCATTTCTGCCCTTTATGTGGTATATCACAGTATCATCTGAAGACCTCCATGTTATGAAATGATGAGCCCTCTGTAGAGTTGCATTATTCCATTATATTTTTTCAGGTAGAATTTCTTGAGTATCCAAAGTGACACGCACACCACACACACACACACACACACACACACACACACTAGATGAGAGAGGTAGCCCTATCCTGGGACACATTCAGAGGGTCATTTCAGCACAGTGAAAACAGTCAGTCGCCCTTGCCATCCTGCCTGCCATTGTCACCCTATGTACATAGCTCACCATGGCCCACAACTCCTCATTCTGGGGGATTGATCCTTCTGCCTCGTCGACTGCCTGAGCAGTGAATCTTCAGACTGCTGTGCTGTGTGATGTGGCGTGACAATGCCAATGATTTGGCCATAAAAAAAAATTCATTGTTTTGTTTCAGAAATGTAATAACATGTCCCAAACACTACCTTCAACTTAGGTACTGTGCATCCTGCTACAGCAACCTACTGTATAATTTACCCCCCAAACAAGTATAGCAGTTGAACTGACAACTGATGCAGCAGCAAGAAGCTCATGTAAAATGTATCTTTGCTTAATATTCATGTACTTTATAAAGGCATGTAAACAATTTCCCCTAACACTTAAAAATGTGTTTGTGTACTTATTCAGCATCACAAATACATAAACACTAAAAAAATGCTACTATAAAAATATAATGCCCTTAAGTGCAGTTTAAATGACCATGACTCATATGAAAGATCCATTCTACAAATATTAGGGAAAAAGAAAATGGTTCTAAAATATGACAACGCAATGTAACAGAAGGTGTCCCTGCTGTGTTAGTTGATAATATGACATAAACCTATAAAATGTTATGGCTGCATAATGTTACAAGCTCTGCTATTTATTGGATGTAGTTTCTTGAGACATGCCGCATATTTAGTCCATGGCACTTACAGACAGATATTCTGAGCTGTGTCTTAGTTGACCTGGATATGCAACAAAAAAAGACAGGCAATTTTTGTGAAAGAAATTCAAACTGAAAATCTACCTAGAAGTGTATCTGTATAAAGTCCCATCACCCTCATTATACATAAAGGTCTGGTTAGTATAGCACTCACATTTGCTGTTCTGTTCTGCTGCTTCACACCCTGTAACTCACCCCATGTCCACTCTCTCTGACTCTGTTCCACCATTGTCTCGCTTGTGCCTACCTCAAGTTCTCGCTGCCACCCAGTGATTACCCCCTCTCATTGCATACACGCACAGCACATTGAAGAGTGTACACAGCATGGCAATTAAAAAATGCCACCAATGAAGGGGGGGATCGCTTTCTTCCGGGGGGGGCAGCGCAGCTGGTGAGGTCACAGAGGGTGCGCACCTGGGTCACAAAAAAACTAGAGCCAAAGCCAAAAATTATTAGTGGGACTGCGCTCACATCAAAAAATACTGCTAGTAGCTTGCCTTGGTCCCCCGCATGAAAAAGACTGAATAACCTCTGAATAAAATTAATTGAATTTTGTCATTGTTAAATTACATCACCTGTCCACAATAAGGCTCTAGTGCTATCAGCATATAATTTCAAAAGCTGTGTAATGATGAGGTGTAAAATGTAATCTTGGAGACCAATAAAAAGGATTAGGGAACAAGCACTGACCTGGTTTACCAGGCACCTGACTGATCCGGTGTCCTGAGTGAATGAGCAGCTGCTGCAGGAGTGGGGCAGTAATTGTCTGACAGTCCAGAAGATGGAAATCACAGAGTGGCTTGTTCATGTGCACAGGTCTGGCAAGTCAGTTCAATTCAATCAGTTTATTGATCAGTAAAAAACACCATTACAAACATATAAGCTTAAAATTCCATAAAATTTCCAGCGAGACATAAATATACAGTATATAATAGGACAGACAAATGTATAGTTTCCATACAGTACAATCAGAATAATCCAAAATGCCCAACAGTATCCAGTATCATCTTTTTCCAATGTTAAAGATGAGTAAAATAAAGGAAATCAGCCAATCTTGTTAGTTTTGAGATATCATTAGAAGTAAATAGCTCTTGCATTATTAACTTTGTAGGCTGACTCATGTTGCTCAATATTTTCCCCAGCCATCTATCTCTATTTTTACCATAGAGGGGACACAGTAATACCAAAATGTTTTAGATGATCCTCAAGTTGTCTCCCACACCTACAAAATGATGAAATAGCCTTACATCTTTTTTGAATGTGATAAACATAATCTGCTTTAGATAGTTCCATCTTGAATCTAGTAATCAATCGCCTATGTTCTGGTTTTGTCAGTATAAGCAGGTAAGACTGGCAAGTTCATCAGTGTTACGGGATAATCACTGACCAGGTTTACCATGTGCCTGACTGATCAGGAGTTCCAGGTGAAGGAGCAGCTGCAGGAGTAGGGCAGTAAGTGGCTGACAGTCCGAGAGATGAATATGGACTCGGGACTTCTTCAGCCACTCCCTGATGATGAGAGGCCAACCATCAACCTGCTGTGGTACCCACTTCTAGATTGGGGGGTTATTACTCAGAGACTGGAGTTGTGGCATCGGTACCAGGTAAACAGTGCCGGGGACCAGGAATTTTTGATTTACTTGCGGTGGCATAACTTTGATTATGGAAGATGTGGTCAGTGTTGACATTCTGTCTGTTTTGGTTTAAACTATTGCAAGCAACTCCAAAATTTCTATTTGCAAGAACAATCTGACAAGGAAGGGGGGAGGCAGGGAAGCAAGCTGGAAAGCATGCGGTATGATTTATAGAAACTACATGAGCCAGCTGCTGTCTGAATGGGGTGGTCTATTCTTTACAACTTTACGCTCCCAAACAGAAACTTGCATCAGAATCATCTTTGCTGGTAAATGGGCTGCTGCCATGTCCATTGCTCTACGAGTTGCATTGGATCTGATGGAGACACACCTCTGAAATGCCATTTACTGTGACAAGGTGTTCTTTGCTCACACGCAAGTGAACACAAAAATGATCAAATATTCACAAAGAATCCATGATGTACTGTAAATATAGTATGGTTATTACTGTACTAACCCCCTTTGTGATCAAGCCATTGCATGGAAATCTGTTCCCTGTTTGTCTGAATCCAGGAAGAAAATCCCACAATAATGTACTTAGATTATTGCATACCTCAAGTAAAGTTCACTTTAGGGACTTTAAAGAGCCACCAGATTAGCTGCCCATTGCATCTAGATAAACCTTATTAGAGATACTTGAGAACCACTGGCTGAGTGCCTTGGCTGGCAAACATTTTATAACATAGAGAATGGTGGATAGGCAACCATTCACAACAAGCCTGTGTTGCCACAGAGAGGTTCTGATTATATTATTGACATTGAGTGCGAAGCTCAAGAGGTCTGATGTAATCTAAACCCCCTAGTTGCAATGCAGGCTTTTTGTGCCAGTGGTTTCCCAGGCACTATTTTATATAGTATATTGTTTTAAGATATTAAAATTGTTTACTAGCAAAGTGTACAGTAAATGAAAGTGGCATCAGTCATAGCAGTGGAAATGAAAGTGGTGATGGTAATGGAGACAATAATAACAAAGCACTAAATAATATTGGCATTAGGAATGTAGCCCCAAAAATTTATCTGTTAAAATTGTTTACTATACTTTTTTAAAGAGCAGTTGACATGTTCAGGACAACTTTAACAAACATAATATTTAAACACAGCTTGTTTTTCACATTAGGTCTGTATTTCTCCTCCCCATTATTTATTAATGTGGTCAATTGCAGGAAAATAGGATCTTTGCTCCTGAAGAGTTTATCTATTTCTCTTGCTTTTCTCTTACCTGAGGTCATAAAGCATTGCTTGTGACATCACAGTTACTTTCATGGCAACTAAGTGTGATGTTACAACACAGGAGATTATGACTTGAAATAGGGAGTCAACCATAGAGGCAGATGGACTCTTAATGAACTCTAAAGGATAAAGATCACATATTCATGCAAATTTCCACAGTAATAAATAATGTGAAGGAGAAGTCTAAGGAATATAAATGGAATGCAAGTAGAATTGTACCAAATTATCAAGTTTTCATTGTAGCATCAGTAGCTCTTTAAGGTTCTCATGTTCAGTGATGAATTTTTGATGGTCATGGACAAGTTAAGAAAAGCCACCACTGCCATGTTTGATGCTGACTCACACTAACCGGATGTGCACCCTGGAATGAAGATGAAAAAGAACTGTTGGCCCAAGGGTGGTAATCAGCTGGAAATGTTGCTGTATCACAAATGAGTTCAATGATGTTCTATTACCTTTGAACTATGGTACAATGGTATTTCAGCTGAGATGGATTTCTATGCTGAGCAACTGATAAATAAATAAATATAGTTATTTCAAAAGTTTCACAAGGAAAGACATACTGAGCTGACAAAAGCTAATATACAGATGTGCCATGGAGGGAAGGGGGATAAAGTAGGGCATGAGGGCATACAAGGCAACAATTGCATTGTTAAACAGGTTGCATATTCAAGGATTACATAAAAAGCTGAAAGAATAAAAAGTTCATGCAAAATGAGGCCAAAACATGTACTCCAGTGGATATCAAGAAGCATTGTTTGTGATACAAAGTGCAATTATACAGGAGGAAAGGAAGGGAGGGCAATTTATTGAGAGTCAAAGGAATATAGATTAGAGGGGAAGGGTAGCATGGAGTGAAGGTGTAAGCTAGGGCAGGAGGCACAGAATTGGAGGAGAGGGAGAGAAGTGGGTAGGAGAAAGTGGTTTACCTATGCCGATGCGACAACAATGTTTTTGACATCTGGCATAGCGACAGCCCCGATGTTGACAGGTGAAATTTCACCTTTCAGACATCGATCTGTGTTTCTATCAGGGGGCTGTGCCCCCCCATGCCCCCTTCTATAGATCGTTAACTCCAGTTGGAGTTAACTCGAAGGGGGGGCGAAAGTGGGCAAAAGGGTGAAATTTCACTGGCAGTTCCCCACAGTGATATTTTTGAAACTTGTCGAAAATGTCGCTGTGGGGAATTTCACCAACAGGGTTTCGCTCTTCTGTCAGTACACCATAGAATGTAGGGGTAGAGGAGCAGAGTACGATAGTATGGTATCAGGTGCAAATGCAGGAGTGCAGGGTGAAGTTGTGGAGAACAGAAAATAGAGAGCTTTGGGAAGTGGCAGAGCAGATAGAAAAGAAGATGGAATTCCAAAGTTTGGGGAAATGGTACGAGAAAGCAGCCTGGCCAGTTGAAGATTTCCTGGAAGGGAGAGTGAGGGAGCGATAGCCAAAGTTATGAAGGGAGTAAGTGGAAGGGGAAGGGGAGGGCAGCAGAGACGCAAGGCATGGGAGAAGCAAGCTGACCCAATATTTAGATAGAAAGGAGGCACAATGAATGAGGCATCTGGCTTCAAGTGAGGGGAGGGACAGGGAAGAATAGAGTAGTAATGGTGTATATTGTGTGGACAGTCCAGTACATAGCAACAAAAGGAGTAAAAGAGGGAATCCAGTGTGGCTTGGGTGGTCTTAGGAGCAGCACTGTACACAATGTTGCCAAAGTTGAAGATGGGAAGGATCATCTTAAGGGGAGCAGGAAGAGGAATGCAACCTCTGTTCTTGTAGAATGCTCCTAGTTGGGGTGAAGTTTATTACGTATGGTGTCCACATGACCAGAAAAATCAAGGTGCCAGTCAAGCCAGACCCTGAGGTACTTACATGAAGTCACATTGTTGATGATGGCCCCTTCTAGGGTGTGGAAGGAGATGAGGACAGTAAGACTAGCAAGCATCTGCTTAGTACCAAAGGTCAATGAAAATGTGTTCTTGGAATTCATGGATAACAGGTTCAAACAGAACCAATGCTGAAAGCTGTTAAAGTCCAGCTGAAACCTGACCATGAGATCAGAGGGGGAGGTCTCAGAGGCAAACAGAACAGTGTTATCTGCATACATGTGGATGGACACCGAGGAGCAGGCAGCTGGGAGGTCATTCAAGAAGACCAAAAAGAGTACTGAGCCAAGGACGTAGCCTTGTGGGACACCAGTGTTGGTGGGAAGTTGAAGGGATATGGAATCAACAGTTAACACAGATTGAGATCTACACAAGAGACAGGAGCACAACCAATTAGTAGAGGAGCTGGAGAGGCCTGCTGCCTTGAGCTTGGCAAGGACAAGGGATTGAGATACAGTGTCAAAGGCTTTGGCCAAGTCAGCAAAGATGGAGGAGGTGATAAGGCCCTGATCCATGCCTAAGAGAACAGAGTCAGCTAGCCGGAGGAAGGAGGAAGAGGAGGTGGAGTGGAATTTACAGAAGCCAGAGTGGAAAGGGGTGAAGAAAGAGGAAGAGTCAAGGAAGGAAGAGAGCTGGTCAGCAGAAGGTGCTCTTGCATTTTGGCTAGAGTAGGGAGCAGGGAATTAGGGCAGTAGTTGACAGGTGAAGAGCAGTCATCTTCTTTGGGGAGAAGTATGATGGTAGCATGTTTCCAGGAGTCGGGAACAGTGGAAAGGGAGAAATAGAGGTTGAGAAGGGAGGTAAGTGGTACAGCAAAGGCAGGAGTGGAGAGATGGAGGAGTTTGGGGTCAAGCCCATTAGGACTCCTGCCCTTAAGGGGAATAAGGGCCAAGAGAGCCTTAAGGGTGGCAGCAGGAGTGACAGGATAGAAAGGCAGGGTAGGGGATTGTAGGATAGGGAGAGACAATAGGAGGAGGGTTGGGGGAGGGAGAAGAGAAGGGAGGAGAAACAGGAGGTAGAGAATGAGTTGAATTCAGAAGCAACAGAGAGGGGATCAAAAATGGAGATGTCACCCACATTGAGGATAGGGGAAGACTGGGTATGGAGGAAGATGAAGCTATGTATGGCCTTCCAGAACCTGGAGGGGTGGTTAAGGTTACCCTGGAAGGTGCAGGCAGTGTACTCAGTCTTAGCAAACCTAGTAGCTCTGGTACAGGCATTATGGAGGGCTCAGCACCTGGTTAACTCAGTAGGGGAGCCAGAGGACTTGCAAGTCTTCCAGACAAGATCTTGTGCACATAGGCAGGCCAGTAGTTCAACCAAGATCGAAGGGAGGTGGGAACCATGGAATCTAGTTCACTTGAGAGGGGCATGCTGATTCCAGATAGACATGAATTTAGTACTGAAATATTGGTAGGCAGAACTGAAGTTGGTGGCAGACGAAATGAGCGACCAGTCGGTATTCACTAAATCAATATGCGGGGAGGAGAGGTCAAGTCAAGCCACTTTATTTGTATAGCACCCAATCCCAGAGGCTCTGGGTAATTAAGAAATGTACAGAACAGGATGATACTTGCATTAATAAATCAGGGTCAATACAATATACAGTATACCATAAATAATTATAAATACTATACGTAAAGGTCCAATGACTGGAAAGACTGTATTTGGAGGGGTTTGGGGGGCCTTGGAATGGTGAATTCTGTGCACACGGTAGACTCCGTGGTGGTCACTGAGGGTGTCAGAGAGGGTACCAACAGAGACATGGTGGGGTTGGAGTTAAGTACCCAGTCCAGAAGGGAGTGATTGGATGATTTATAATTGTGTCGAGTTGGGTCAGAGATCATTTGGGTAATTTGAAGGGGCTTAATGTTCTGACAGAATTTAGTTTGAGAAGGGGAGAGCCAATTTATATTAAAGTCCCCAAGAATGAACAATTCCCCAGATGAGGCATTAGTGAAGATATTGGTAAGGAGTTCAGTGACAGATGAGGGGGAGAGACTAGGACAGCAATAAACACTGGCCATAAAAATGGGGATGGAGAAAGGGAGAGAGAGGCTGAGGAGGAGAAGTTCCTAAGTGGAGGGAGAAGTGATTGAGAGGGCAGAAGTGAACTGGGTAGTAGAGGAGAGGTAGATTGCAATGCTACCACCCCTCCTAGCATGATCTTGTTGGGTGAGAGAGTAACCAGGGATGGTGACAGCAGTATCTGTGATCTTGGGCAATAGGCAACATTCAGAGATAATTAGCACATCAGGCTGGAGGTTAATCATAAGAGGTTTCAGTGGTCTATCTTTGGGAGGAGGCTATGGACATTTTTGTGAATCCCTCTCTACCCTTTGGGGAGACAAGTGGAAGGTGAGTAGGTTAGGCCAGCATTGGGTTCAAAATCCCCAGCCATGAACTTAACGAAGATAGAGAAGCATTTACATGGCAAGAGGGTGGGGTGTGGGGGGGGGAGTGTCTGGAGGGAAGAAAAGATCTGAGCATTTCAAGGTGAAGGTAAGAGGAAGTGAGGAGGCAGCCAGGAAGCCAGGGGAGTGGAGAGAGAAGGGTTGCAGGAAGAGGGAGGGTGGGTGAGAGGAAGAGCAAAAAAAAAGGTGGAGGAGAAGGAAAATGGGAGGAGGGAGGGGGGCTAGGATAAACATGAGGGGAAGGAGAAAAAGAATGCTTATGAACATATTAGAAAGACAGAAGAGGGCAGGAGGGCAAAAATGGGTTACCAGATGAGGGGGGAAATCAAGCAGGCCAGTTATAGGAGGAGTAGTGAGGAGATAGAGGTGTAAGAAGGGGATAGAGAAGGCTGATGAACATAGACCATGAAGAAGAGGAGAAGGAGGAGAAGGAGGAGGAGGAATAGGCAGGTGAAAAGTGAGAGACTAGGCAAGTAGGACTGATCAGAGTCAAAGCAGTTCCATGAATAGAAAGATAGGGGGGCCCTGTATAAGGAATTAGAGCAATAGCCAAGCAGGTAAAGGATGATAGTTGTGAGCAGCACAAGTAAGCAGCACGGGGTGGGGGGGGGAGCAGAGGTAGAAGGAGAGAGGAAACAGAAAGCAGACTACAGTGTTTTAAGCAGTTAGAAGCCTTGAATGTCAGCTTACTCACCATTAGTCAATAAAAATGCCTGCTGTGGTATTTCAGAACTGAGCCTATAATATACAAATATGGATATAAAATCCGCAGAAAATTCTGAGATTCTGATGAGCCATTAACTGTAAACTTATCAGATTCTTATCAGAAATTTTTTAGCTATTAGTTGTTGAGGAGTACTCTGCGTCCCCATGCTCCCTACATAGGATCCCCACACTTGATTGTGCTATAAAGCAGGATACCATGAAGGTCCCTCCTTATGAGCACCCAGTAAAGCAAGTTGTATGCACTAGAATGTTCCTAGGTCAGACCCAAGGTCAGAAAGAGCAAACAACTTTGATTACAAAACTGAAAACAAATCAAAGTAGCACTAAATATACCTAGTGTGACATAATATATTACCATAATATGGTAGAGAGGTCCATTCTACCTTCCCCTCTTGCTACACAGCAATGACTATACCTAACCATGTTGGCAATTTGTTATCTACAGTGGTGTCATAATTTTAATCTTGGTGGTGACTTGATATCTTATTGTAGAAGGCACTCATACCGTGTAGAAACATCGAAACATAGAAACTGACAGCAGATAAGGATAGGGTTACCACCTTTTAAGAAGCCCAAAGTGGGACATTTCTTACTGAAACATGATTTTTCGCAGGACAGTTCATAACCTCAACCAATGCAACAGACTTGTTTTCTCTATATAATCAGAATTAAGGCTGAGTATTGTAGTTTCATAGTTGCTTCTATTGTTTCTTGTCATGTTAAGGCATTTTAGTTAAGGTAATGAGGTTTTCTGCAACATAAAATCAGGACATGTAGTACTTTTCATGTTTTTTTGCAGGACACAGCTGCCCAAATCAGGACTGTTCTGTGAAAATCAGGACAGGTGGTAACCCTAGATAAGGACCGCTAGGCCCATCCAGTCTGCCCATTTTCCCTACCTACTGCAAAAGCCGCAGACCCTACTTGATCTCCGGCTTTACCTTCTTGTTGCCCCCACTGTATTTGTCCCCCTACCACCTCCACTGGGAGTCTATTGCATGCATCCACCACCCTTTCCATGAAGAAATACTTCCTCACCTTACCCCATAGCCTACCCTCTTCCAGCTTCATGTCATGCCCCCTCATTCCTGAACATCTCCTTTACTGAAAGATGCTACCCTACGGTACCCTATTAATGCCCTTTAGATATTTGTAGGTTTCTAGCATATCTCCCTTGTCTCTCCTCTCCTCCAGGGTAAACATATTGAAGTCCCCCAGTCTCTCCTCATACGACTTTTTTTGCAGGCCCTGTACTATCTTTTTTGCCCTTCCATGAACTACCTCCACCCTGTCTATGTCCTTACAGAGATGCGGACTCCAGAACTGGACACAGTGCTCCAAATGAGGCCTCACCAATGATCTGTACAGTGGCATCAGTACCTCTTTTCCATTCTCCATCAGGAATCTGAATATTTGAACATTGCTAACCTCCATCATATCACGAGAGAGGTCACCTGTTAACCACCCTTTGTGTTAAGTAATACTTCCTGTGTTCTTACTAATTATTTAATACCACATCCATACAATATTGTTTAACACTACTGTGATGATAAGCACTAAACACAGACCAGATCTAATGTCCCTTATCTAGCCTTGACCTTCTTTCTTAGTCTTTTCTGCACCCCAACCTTCTTCAGGAAAAAATCTGCTTAGTGGGGTGATATCTTGCACTCCAAAAATCATTAGAACCAGTCAGTGTTTGAAAAATATGCTGAGGAGTCATTTCCCAGGAAATTTTACAGGTTTTGGAAGGGTCTGAAGTTATTTGACGCATTGTCTTGGAGAAATGGCAGCAGCCATATGTTTTTAAATAATTTATACAAAAAGTTGGAGTGGCATGCACAGCTGAGAGATTCCGTCAGTCACCTTAAATTGCCACACCTCCTCACATTAAGGACATTACACCTGTGCAGACCAAGGGAATGATGTACTTCTCTAGGTTGGCTCAGCCTCAGCGAGTGGAGAGGTCATGTGGCAGGGTGCCAAGTGACTACTCCATTCTGGGGGTTCCATTCCTGCAAGCAAGCCCAATGAGATAGGACTGCTCCCCCCACAACTGGGGTCCAGGTCTTGCGGTCCCACCTATCTCATGCCACTAGAGAAGAAGAGTCCTTCAGAAGAATCTGACTCCTTCCCCTTTTCCCCTTGTGCCATCACTCTGAGAAATTCCCGAGCTGCCTTTTGCAATGACTAGTATTGGTTAAACTCCTTTGGAGGAGGTGAAAAACTCAGGAAAGCCCCTCAGAGTGAAAACTTTGAAAACTCCTCTCTGACCCCTAGTGCAGTCACCCATAGAAGGGCAAAGGGTTCCCTACTCTAGCCTGACTGAACTGCTTTTATGAAGCCAGATGGCTGGGAAATCTGAAGAGGGTGAGGATATTGAGAGGAAGCTGCTGGTTCCATCTTTTTTTAAGCTCTCACTCTCTTCCTTTCCACATGCCTCCCACCCTGTGAGTGGCCCAGTGGTTCTACCCGTGGAGGTGGTACCAAGACTATGCCCCACCCCTTAGGAGGAATCCTGCTTGCCTGCCTAAGAGCAGGTTATGGGGGGAGGGATACAGACAAGGGGATGTCTGCTGCAATGCTTTGGAAGACTTTTTATTGTCTTATTAGTCCCCATACACTTCCTCTGGAAGAATACACACAACGGTTTTGGAGAAATGGCATGCTTCTCTTTCCCAACCAATGGATATGCATGTTCTCAGTTTCATCACTTCTCAGAGCCATGTTTAGAGTGCCCAGTTATCAGAGTGCCAGATTTTGGAGACACAGACCTCTCTGTGCTGTTTGTGCCACCCACATCCCCCCCCCCACTTGAAGTACTAACTCCCAGGGGGTAGACCTTTGAGGGGGTCACAAATGTAATCTCATGCTCTAATGACTGGGCACCCTAAAAGCAGCACACTAATGATGGTAAATGCACTTTCTGACATGGAATCATTAGGTTCCTCCCCCCAGACCAATATTCCATTCTCTCCATTGCCCGGTGGATGAAGGAGTGTCCACAGATCCAAACTAACATTGGAACATCAGGGGAACCTAGAAAGCACAGCCAGCCCAGTGGTGCTGAGGGCTGAGGCTCTGGACACCACACCTCACACCACGCTGATGACCTGGGTTCGGACGTGAGCCCAGGTTGTCAGGGGTCGGCAGGGGAGGGAAAGGATTGAACATCCAGAGGACTGCTCTAATATCCTGGGGAGAGATGTGGGTTGCCACCACTCTGCAGCAGCCCCTGGTGATGACCGGGGGCACTGCTAGAGTCAGTGCAAGTGAGGGGGGTAGTGCAGCAGTCATCAGCACATTGGTGCTCTGACATCATTGCACGCCTGCATGCCAGGGAACAAACTACAGCGAGGAAAATGGCAGCATTGACCATGGCAGCTTGATAGCCACAGCTTGCTGAGCCCAGTGGGGCTTGTTGTGTGCAGCCACATGCTGATATTAGTTCCTTGCCTGGTGCAGGGACTGAGGGGAGGGTCCCTTTCGTGGGTGCAGCTGCATATACTAGCTGGTGTGGAGATGTACCTCTGGGATCATTGGGGGAAGTTGAGCAGTGGCTGGATTCACAGTAGGTCAGTGGATTCAGGAGGAAAAAACACAGATGTGATAAAAAAAAGGGAACCTAGAAAGCAGCAAGACAATGTTAAAGTAAGTGTGGATGTACATTACATAAAAACACTTAGGACCTCCACCAACCTAGGGCCTGAATGTGCCTGTCCATATGCCCTTGTACCCACACACATGTTGCCACGCCACTCCTGAAGGAATGGATATTGTAGTTTTTAGCATTCAACCCAAACCATTGTACTGCCAAACTCAAAATGTGCCTAAACTGTGCAATATGAAGGCCCCCTCTCAGGTGGGCAAAGGGCCTTGTAATCCATCATAAAGGTCTTTATATCCCATGCTGAGCCCTCAGGGGCCTGCATAGTGCACAATGTACTGGCACTCTGTGTCCACTGATCATACTTACTCTTAAGCAGCTAGACAGAGACACCCTCTGGTGTCACTGTCACATCTGGACCCATTGGCCAGTGGCAACCAATCTTTGCTGGATGCACCAACTTGGAGACTCTAAGGGTCCCACAAGATGTCAGCAAAATTGCTCTCTTGAATAAACTGACCTCATCCAGAGACCATCACACTGCTGGGATGGCATCCCACACTTTTTTGAGGGCAGGTGGGCTAATAGGGTGCTGCTGGTCTGTCTGTTTTGCGAGTCCTTTACTCCAAACATCAAGGGCCTTCTGGACCTTGAATGTTTGAGTAGTGTCAGTGAAGCTCCACACTTGAGAGGACCACAACAATCCTACCAAGTGTTGTCCCACTACCCCCCAATGTCAGGCCATGGCAGTTAGATTCTTCAATGTAGCTGCACAATTGTTCTGTGGGAATAGGCCAGCTGTTAGGCTATTCTGCCTCCACATGGACAGCATGGTAGTGCTCCACTCATGGTGATAAGCAGCTCTGGTCCAGGTGCAGTTGCATTACCTATACATTCCCAGGCCTCAGGGTCACTGCTTTCCACAGAAAAGGGTGATTGGTTATGGATCTCAGCCTGTTGCTGGAGCCATTGCCCAAATGTCTGCCACTTTGAATGAGATAAAGCATCAACAATACCACTCTCAATGTCAGGAACAAGTGCTGCCTAAAAGTGGACATTCAACAGCATGCAATTGAGGAAGAATATCCTTATAAGATCACCCAATAGGCCTTTTGCTTCCAGTTGCCCGTTGATGATGTGGACTACACCCATATTGTCTGATTGGAAAATAACCTGTTTGCTCCACCAAAATGTCTGGTTTAACATGGGTACAGGGTCACAGTCAAGCCATACAAAGGTGAGGGTCTTAGATTTCAAGAGGGTGGACTTTGCTAGGATGGGGTTTGTATTAAAGAAGCCCTGGCAAGGAGGGTGGCAGGAGAGGGGTTGAGGAACAGTGGGAACTCCTAAAAGGAGCTATAGAGGAGGTGACAAACCAGTACATTACCCTGATAAGCAAAGGCAAGAGAAGGAGGAAACCACTATGGTTCTCAAAAGAGGTAGCAGAGAAAGTAAGGGCCAAAAGGTTGGGTTTCAGAAGTATAAGCAGACAAAGAAGGAAGAGCATGGGGGGTGTACCTAAATTGTTTGAAGGAAGCAGGGAAAGCTGTTAGGACTGCAAAGGTGCAAACAGAGGAAAGACTAGCACAGGTAGTGAAGAAAGGGGACAAGACTTTCTAAATGTATATCAGCAAAAGAAGGAAGTCTGGGGGGATTGTAAGGCTCAGAGGGGATGATAGGAGGGTGTGGATGGAGACCTGGAAAAGGCAGAAATACTTAATAAATACTTCTGTTTAGTATTCACTGAAGAAGGGGAGGAACAAGGACCACAGCTGGGCATCAGATTCAAAGGGTGGAGGGAGGGGAACACCAGTCCATTTACAGAAGACAGAGTTCTGGAGGAGCTCACAAAACTGAAGGTAGGTAAAGCAATGGGGCCAGATAACCTTCATCACAGGATTTTAAAGGGATTATGGGGGAGTTAGCTGCACCACTGACAGCCATGTGCAGTGAGCCACTCAACACAGGAGTGGTTCCAGAGGACTGGAGGAGGGCACATGTCCCTCTTCACTAAAATGGTAGCAGGGAGGAGGCAGGAAACTATATGCTGGTCAGCCTCACTTCAACAGTGGGTAAGATTATGGAGGAACTGCTTAAGTGAAGGATGGTGGAATACTTGCAATCCGACAGAGCCCCGAATCCAAGGCAACATGGATTCTCAGTAGGAAGGTTATGTCAAATGAATCTGATAGATTTTTTTTGACTGGGCAACGAGGGAGGTGGATCATGGGGAAGTGATAAATGTCACCTACCTCGATTTCAGCAAGGCTTTTGACACCATCACGCATAAAAGACTGGTTAACAAGTTGGGTAGTATGGGCATGGGCCACAAGGTGGTAAACTGGGTTAGAAACTGGTTAGGGGACAGGAAGCAGAGGGTGGTGGTAAATGGGATCCAATCCAAGGAGAAGGGAGTGATCAGTGGGGTACCTCAAGGATCAATCCCGTGGTCAGTCCTTTTTTAAAGTCTTAATTAGTGACATTGTAGAAAGGCTGGAGGTGAAGGCTTGCCTGTTTGCAGATGACACAAATACCTGCAACAGGGTGAACACTCCAGGTGGGGTGGAGAAAATGAGGAGGGATCTAGGAAAGCTGAAAAAGTGGTATGAAGTGTGGCAACTGAGGTTCAATGTGAAGAAGTGTAAAATTATGCACCTGGGATGCAGAAACCCTGGAGAGAGCTACAGGAGGGGAGTTGCTGCTGGTCACCAGGGAAGAATGGGATCTGAGGGTTATTATCTCAGATGACCTAAAGGTGGCCAAGCAGAGTGCAAAGGCTGTAGGGAGGGATGGTGGCATGTTGGGGTGCATAGGAAGGGGTATCTCTAGCAGAAAGAGGGAAGTGGTGATAGCACAATACAAAACACTGGTGAGGCCAGCCCAGTGGCACTGAGGGTTGAGGTGCTGATCACCACACCTCGGTCCACGCCAGCGACTCAGGTTTGGGAACAAGCCTAGGCCACTGGAGGGGCAATGGGGTGGGGGACGAGAGGATCGAGTATCCAGAGGACTGCTATTCTCTCTCAGGGGAGGGTCCCACATCATCCTGATCTCTGATTGCCCTCTAGTAGAAACTGGAGGTCAATATGGGTTGAGAGGTGTGCTCCGATGTAGTTACGTCGGTATGGGGGAGCAGGAGGAACAGGAAGGAAAAGGAGCCTGGCAGGGCTCCATGATAGTCCACCGCACCAAGAGCTGACCCTGGCTTCTGTATTGGGTCTCTGGGGAAGGGGATACCACTTCCCCAGCCCCGCCACAGGGGGAAGCCATGGGTAAATCTCTGGGGTCAGCGAGTGCAGTGCAGCGGGACCTGAGAGAGTGTCCCTTCTCTGGAGGGCCAAAGCCCCTACCAGGGCTCGGGGAACATAAATACCAGAATAAAGAAAAAAAAAACATTGGTGAGGCCTCATCTGGAATACTGTGTACAGTTCCGGAGGTTTCATCTTCGTAAGGACATAGACAGGATGGAGGCAGTCCAGAGAAGGGCAACTAAGATGCTGCAGGGCTTGCACCAGAAGACATAAGAGGAGAGATTAAAGGACCTCAATATGTATACACTGGAAGAGAGTAGGGAATAGGGAGACATGATAGAAACCTTCAAGTACAGTTTCTTAAAGGCATAAACAAGGTGCAAGTGGGCAACATCTTTCAGTATCGTAGATGACTAGAACGTACTTAAAGACTTAAAGACCTCTATCATGTCCCGCCTGCCCCTCCTCTCCTCCAGGGTGTACATGTTGAGCTCCTTGAGCCTCCCCTCATAAGTCCTCTCCCCCAGGCCCCAGATCATTTTGGTTGACCTCTCTCTGAACCCCATTTAAAAAAAACCAAAAAACTTTCTGTTCCTCATCCGAGGGCCCCACATGCACAAAGCCTCCACTACTGGAAAGAATTTCAACTGGGTACTGTTTTGTAAGTTAAGTTGCCTCTCAACTAGGGGGCCACTCCATGACACACCATTTGCCTTTGAAGTATGTTGTGAATCCCGTCCCCGAGGCATCCATAAACAGTTTCAGCTTCTGGCTATCAAGTAATACCTGTTACACTGAGACACCGATGAAGTGGAAAATAAGGTGGACTATACCTCCAAGTCCTCTCTGAAGCCCCCTGTCACCCAAAACTGGTGACAAAGCTTCCAGCACCAGCCCCCAAATTTGCCATCTGCCACAAGAATGCTCTCTCTATGGGAATGATGCAGCTGGAAAAGTTTAGATTGCCTACTATCTGTTGGAGCTCCCTCAGGATACTCTTTCTAGCCTGTATTGCATGGCTCAAAATGGTCCTTAACAGTCTCAATCACATCCTGAGGCAGGTGATATTCTTGCACCCCTGGATCAATCTTTATGCCAAGCAATGTCATTACCAAGTTTGGTGGTTAACTTTTGACTGGGTACAATGGTACACCAAAGGTTTGCACAAGTGTAAAAAAAAACTGTCCATTGTTTGCCCACAGACTGAGGAGTGGGCTAGCCCCACAAACTAAAAATCATCCAAATAGTGAATGATCCCATGCCTTCCTGCCTTCTGGACAGTCCTCCAGTGCAAAAAGGTACTGAAACACTTAAACAATGCACAGGCCACCAAACAACCCATGTGCACACGATTGTTCACATAACATTGCCTCTCAAAATTCACCCCCAACAGATCATGATCAGTGGTGTGGACTGGCAGCAGCTGGAATGCCAACTTAATGTCTACATTGGCCAACAGAGCCCTTGGACCTGCAGCATGCACCACCTTGACTGCTCTGTCAAATGATGCATATTGAATCAGGATAAGACATGGGGTTAACTGTGTAAACTCACACTGGACCTTCTTGAGGACTAAGCCAATCTGTGAAACTCTAAGGTTTGCCAAGGGTGGGGAGGTATAAGGGACCAGTCATCCTTCCCAGCCAAGCTTCTTTTTTCAGCTTGTCCCAGACCACCCCTGGCTTATCTCTAGAAGGTTTAAGGTTCTCTGCCTCATATTCCTGCTGGGGGCACTCATACTGAATCTTGTAAAACACTGAAAAGCCTTTGAATTGCATGCAAAATGCATTGCAGTCTGGGTAGCACTCCAACCAGGGGTAAACTGGTCCACCCTTACCAGAGTGGGAAGGCTTACCTGTGTAGGGCTTGCCATACTTCTTCTGAATGGACCAATTGCTCCTTATGGGGGCTTGTTAGGTTTGCATTGAATGAGGGATGCTGATGACCACAAGAGAAACATTTGTGCCAAAATCTGCAGGGATTCTTGTTGCAACTCCCCTTGTTGAAGCTAAAACAAATTTGGACAGTTGACCCAGAGGATTCAGGCCTCTGTGACAGTGGTGCCTTTATGGCAATCCACTTTTGTATGATGGACCCACCCCACCCCATGCATGACCTCGACGGGCATTGGTATGTCCAGGACACCGCCGTATAATGTTGGGTTGTATTGCATGCAGCACCTGAATTCCTCATCATACTCCTACCAGGCATCCCCCTTTGCACTTGTAATCTAACATTATCCTGTTCAGGTAATTGAAGAGGTCAACAAATATGTCATTTTATTTCAATTTTATTTTAGACTGGAAAGGCATGTGAGCAAAAATTGCCTATTTTCACAAGTGTCCAGTGTGTCAGAGTATATACAGACTAATTAAGGTACAACACAGAAATTTACAAACAATTGTGTACAGGACAGGCTAGGCCATAAATTACAGAAGAAAAGTGAAATGATATATACAGGTAATTGATATAAGACAAAGGTATGTCTTACATATGTCGGGGCCATTTCACTAATTGTATTTGCAAAGATTATGAATCTCAACAGCAAGTTGATGAACATTCTTTCTATTTTGACTATCTTTTTGTCAGTATACTCTTTTTTATCCTTGTCCTCCTTCTGCTCACTTGGGTGGTTTAGCAAGGAGAACATGTCTATGTATTTCCACCCATGAATCTGCTGGTAGACCTAGTCAGTCAAGTGGGAGCTGACAGGCTTTGCAACACTGATGTAGTGCCTTAGAGATAATGGCAAAGCTGCCTGCACAGCATCACTGCCTTCTGCTGCCCCTGAGGCCACTGGAATCGTGCCTCCCCCTGCTGCTGGTCCTGCACTGAGACCACCACCCCTACCATTACCTCCATAAGCCTATCCAGCTTTGGGTAGAGGTGGGTGGAGCCAGGCCCCATGGGCACTGACTCAGGTTCTGGCAGCAGAGATGGCCCAATCTCTTACATGTTTAGATCCGTGCTTTGTGGGTCAGATTTCTAGCCCCAAGAGTTATGTCTAGCTGGAGGAATCACCACTTGGGGGCGCTCCACCAAAAACCCATATCACCATCTGCCTAAATTCCTCATCCAATAACTCAGTCAACCCTGACTTGGTCATGCCTTCTTGGGGCTTTTTGGGTACCCTGGCTGAAGGAGCTGATGGCTCCTTTCCTGGCTGCCTTCTTTCACTTCTCCAGCACCTTGTTCTTCTTTGGAGTTGTGGTTCCTTCCAAGCAAGCCTACAGCCAGTCTTATCCATTCTTTGCAGATATGGCTCTCAGCTGGGACTTGAGTGCTGCAGTTGCCTTTGCCTTCACAGATGTGGCCTTCCTCTTTTTGCTAGACATTTTGCACTGGATTGACTGAAATGACAAAACTACTACCAGCAAAGAAAAATTATGTCAAGAACATTATCATAACCAGCAACCCCAAACTCCTGGGGGAGAGCCTTGCCATGGCACTCCAGCTTCCACTAGCACTCTCTCATTCACCAGGCAATCATGCCTAACCATTTTTTTTCCTTTTTGAAGTGTCACCTAGTCACCAATCATGCTGTGGGCCGTGGCCCAGGTTCAACACTGAAGTACTGTGGGGACTGTAAATAGATAAGAAACCTGCTTTGGTGTGCAGCTACTCCCTAAAGTGGAGGTCGAGGTAGTGCTAAGCCACTTCATGCAACAGCTATTCCCAATGAGTATATAAGCAGCAAACTGAATGCAGTCACCATGCATATGATTATGCCTAGTGTAAACCTGCCCCACTGTGCAGCTGTAGCATGTCTAAAGGGATCTTATCATGCACAGCAAATCATAATGTACCAGAGTGGCTCCTCACATGATGTCCACCCTGTGACCCTCTAAAAGTATATATATTTATGAAGCACAGCTTTTTTAACAAAGATTATAATGGTAATACTATATGATAATATTTCCTGAAATTTGTTTCAATTTTGAGACAATAATAAAGTCCAAATCCCTGATTACAGAAAACACTAAACAGGAAATGCAGCCATTAACCAAACCCATATTAGAACAAATCACCTTTTCATTATCTTCATAGCCACCATAATGTTTAGCACAAGGGAATGTGAAATGTCATATGAAAGGAAAAATAGCAACACCAGAAGACAGATAAACTTATTTTAATAAACTATTTGAATAAGACAACATTTTCCAGAAAGCATATTTCTGAAAGCTGTCTTTATAAATTTGACTTCTTTATTCAACAGCAAAAACATAATAAAAGGAATAGGCAAACAAACCTTTAAAGGCACTGTTTCTCTAGGGTCACTAGAAATTATTGCTGCTTAAATCCAGCTTATGTTACAAGAATCAGTAGCTATGGTGCAGAAAATGGGAGAAGGTAAGATGGCCAATGGTAGGAGGTTGCTGACTTCAGTGCTCTGCTGAATGTTCACATTTAACTGCCTTTAATAGTTCTTTCTCATTGCTCTAGGCTGTCTTTCTGGTGTAAAATGGATTTATCTTTATTTTTTTTTTAATTCAAGTTTATTGGAGTTACAGGCAAACATACAGCATTTATTTTCTCAGATTTTTTAACATTTCACATATTTCCAAAGGACAGGCTCTGTACAATTAATATATAACATGTTAAGCAAGCTCTGCTGTACTATAACTTCAGTCCAGTTCTTCATTAAGTACAAGGAGTCTTCCATCATAACCCCTCAGTTTAACCTTCACATTTCATTTAAACACTGTTGAGTGAGCTTAGTTTATTATGTCTTGTGCTAGGAGATTGCCTCAAATCAGATTATCTCTAGCCATCCCCCCTTTGTATGGGTTCCCCCATTTTCATGGTTTCCCCTTCTGAGCCTCCTGCCACATTATCCATCTAGTCCATCTATTTAAAAATGATGAGGTTCTAGAATTAATCTTGTGGGTCAGTTCCTCCATATCCTGGTTCTCTCCGACCACCTCAAACCAATGTTCTAGTTGGGGTGGGGCTGGTTGTAGCCATTTTCTCATAATGGCTTTATGGGCTGAGGTCACCAGGATATTCCACAGCTATATCTTGTCCTTACTCTTCACTCTTCTGGGTACTAGCCCTAACACCAAGAGTTTAATTTTAAGACGCTCTTCTAAGAAAAATATATTTTCAAGGGCTTTAGTAATTTCTCTCCAGAATGGGATCAGATTCAGGCAGAGCCCCAGGACATGTAGATGGTGAGCTGTCTCAGCTCCACAATTTCTCCAGCATACTGGGTTGTGTCCCCCATCTTATTTATTTTTCACCACTGGGGTGATGAAGAAGCATGATCTGAGTTTCCAGGCAAGTTCTTTCCATCTCTGGGAATATGTTGAATGGTGTGCCTGACTGAAGATGGAGTCCCACTCTTTTTCTAGTAATTGCTCCCTAGCTCAGTTTCCCATCTACACTTAAGATGGGCCAAGTGTCTCTCCCCTTTATTTCTAAGTGCCCCATAGATAGCAGAGATATGTCCTTTACTTGTTGTTGAGGTCATAATCCCATTCATCACAACCTGCAGTCCCTGTTGGTCTGGTATAGGGCCATATTACTGCTGAAGGTTCTGAATATGGGTCCTGAGCTGGAGATACCTGAAGTGGTCTGAATTCCTCAACTGAAATTGTGTTTTAATATCTGTAAATTCCCTAATTGTGTCCCCGTCCAGGAATTGTCCAAGGGAGTTCAGACCCACCCTACTCCATCTCCTAAAAGTAAGGTCTTGCTTTGCCTGGTTAAAATCTCCATCCCTCGTGAATTTCCCTAGTGGCCACAGTTCCCCAAGGCATTTATGCTTTACCCAGAGTCTGTGCACTGCTGCTAGGGTATTCCTCACTGCATATAATGTGAGGCCTTTATCTTGTATCAGTGATTTGGGAGTAAATATTTTGACTTCTAGAGGGGTACCCTCCATGACCCCCCCATAAGCTTCTGTAATGCCTGATAGCCTGGTGTTGATCAGAGAAGGGCGCATTGAAGGTGGGATGCCAGGCAGTAGTCCTCCAGATTAGGGACTACCCTTCTCCCATCCTTTTTGTTAGATTGAAGCAATTGGATTTTAATGCTAGGTTTTTTGTTGGCCCAAATGAATGCCATAATTATTTTTGCCAGCTCATGAATTGTGCTTAAGGAATCCTGACCGGGAGACATTAAATGAGGTACAGGAACCTAGGTAGGACATTCATGGATATTGTTTCAATTCTGGAGTATAAAGGCAGGTTCAGGATTCCTATTTTACTATGTCTTGTTGATCTATGCAAAGAGGGGATCAACATTATTAACAAAGAGATGATTTAAATTCTTAGGGATGTAGGTTCCCAAATATTTAATTTTGGGGCAGTTCCATTGCAGGGTGAGGAGACTGTTCACTTCAGGGGAAGGTGTATAATAAAATTTTAGGGTTTTAGTTTTGTTCTTATTTAAAACATATCCTGAGAGTGCACCAAATTTACTCAATAGATCCCAGATTTTAGGCAGGGATTCTTCAGGATTCGTTATATAAAGCAGCACATTATCCGCATATAAGGATATTTAATGTTCCCTATTCCCCACTATGAATCACCTTATAGGGATCCTCCCTGATTGCCTGTGCCAGAGGTTCAATGTATATTGCAAACAGTAGTGGAGACATTGGGTAACCCTATTGGGTTCCGCTACCCAGGGTGAACCTTTGCAAGATGCCCCGATTGACTCTAACATAGGCCTGCGGAACTGCATAGAGTGACTTCACCACAGCCAAGAAAGGTCTGGTGAAGCCCAGCCTCTCCAGGACTGCAAACAGAAAGTTCCAATTTACCCAATTGAATGCCTTTTCAGCGTCTAGGCTGAGAAGGCAAGGCAGGGTTTAATGTTTATTTATTAGGTCTATAACATTGATTGTTCTCCTGACCCCTTCTTGGGCCTGTCACCCTTCAATAAACTCAGTCTGATCTAGTTTTATGATCTGAGTCAGTAGTGGGTTTATTCTGTTTGCCAAAATGGCTGTAAAGATTTTATAATCTACATTTAAGAGGGAGATAGGCCTAGAGGAGCTACATTCCTTAGGATCTTTTCCCTCTTTGGGAATTACTGTGATGGTGGTATAATTCCAAGATGGTGGAACTGTTTCTTCCTCCAGTCAAATTGAATCAAAAACCCTTTTCTGAAAGGTTGTAACCTCTGGGACAAAAACCTTGTAGAACTCACTACTGTAGCCATCTGGGCCTGGACATTTGCCTGATTTCAGATTTTTGATTATGGCAGCTACAGTATCTCAACTGTTGTTATTGGGGACATCAAAGTCTGTGCTTTGGTCTCAGTTAACTTGGATAACCCTAATCCTCATAGGTAATTGGCTGTATCTTCTACCAGGGTCACTTTCTCTGCCTTATACAGAGTCTTATGATGTTATATGCTCCCATGTGTGCCTTAATACTCCTGAAGCTGGCTCCCTTATCCCAGTTATGGTGGCCCTGGCTGCCCTCTGTCACAAGTGGTATGCTAGTTGCTTTGCCGCTTTGGAGCTCCCCTCATAATATGTCTGTTTTAGATTGTTTAGGGCCCGTTCTGTTTCTATTTTATTTAGCCCCTGTATTTTGTTTTTAATTACTTTAATTTCGGAATCCCTTTCTTTATTCCAGCTCAATTTTTGCTGTGTTTCTAGAGACCTTAACTGTGCCAAAAGACTCTGCATATGTTTGAGCCTTTCTTTTTTGTTTTAAGAGGCCAGGGAAATGAACTTCCCTCTCACCATGGTCTAAACTGTATTCCAGAGTATTTAAGTTGTGGTGCCTGGTTTATCATTAGTTTCTACTGTGTGTTTAATCACCTGTTTTATTTCTTTTTTGATGTCTTTGTCTCTTAGTAGGCTTGTATTTAGTTTCCAGTGTGCAGTTTTTTTTTGGGAGCTGGAAATCCA
Organism: Neoceratodus forsteri; assembly: GCA_016271365.2. Taxonomy (NCBI): domain Eukaryota; kingdom Metazoa; phylum Chordata; order Ceratodontiformes; family Ceratodontidae; genus Neoceratodus; species Neoceratodus forsteri. The sequence continues at coordinate 469,882,829 of CM028129.1, forward strand.
TTTCCAAAAAGATCAGCTGGTGATCCTAGAGTGTGGCCGTACCCACCCACACATCCTAATAGAGGGAGATATCCCTATCAAAAACAAAAAATCTATCCAGTCTGGAATATATCTTATGTTTGGGTGAGTAGTAGGTGAAGTCTTTAGCTGAAGGATAGTTTTCTCGCCAGACATCTAGTATTCCTGCATCCTTTAGGAGTCTGGAGACCAGGGATGCAACTTGTCTCTCTTGAGTGGGGATACCATAGGTGGAGTCCCACCTTCAATTTAAGATTAGATTCCAGTCTCCCCCAGCTATCATCACCCCTTTTGCTTTCTGCATCACCAACTGCAGTAAATCTGCATAAAAAATGATCAGAGACCCTGGAGGGGCATGATTTATCTTCATTTGACTTTGCATTGCTTTTAAAAAAAAAGCTACCTGAGTGAAAAACAAAAGAGAAGATGAAGGAGGCGAATGTCTCTCCCTAGGAGCAAACACAGTCCGAGAACCTGAGCACACAGGTTCGTTTGGCAAGTACCTAGGAGATATATACTTGAGTCACCCCAGGGGTGCAGGTTTGTCAGCTAAGGCTGAAACCATAAGCCTCCATCTCATTCAAAAAGCCACATTGTCTGCAACTACTGCTAAACTATCCATAACAACAGAAACAAACTCAGGTCAGAGCCACAATGGCTGCTAATGCATTAATATGATAAGAGATTTATTTATGTCTGTCTATATGTATGTATGTCTTATTAGCATATTATTAGTGAACATATTATTAGCTTAAGTCAATTAATGAATGTGTATAAAATGTAATTTGGATAAGGGTATTCCATGTGTGTGGTGACTCCAAGAGGAGGTGGGGAGGTTCAGTCACCCAGGATGTTGTACTAAACCAATATCTGGCCTACCTATTATTTACTCTGGGTGAAGGCACCGCACTATTAATTTTATCATTTGGAAAGAACCCCCTTTTCTACAAGAAACAGAGCCAAGGCCCCTCATCCAGGTTTAGGATGGCCAGACAGGAGTAGTAGCCCATTGCTATGTGGTGCCTGGGTTACAACATGGAAGCATTGTTGGGATCTCTTGTTTGCCAGTCATGCCCAGCATGGAGCCCCTTGGTCACAAAGCAGATGGTGACCCAGTAGTGTCTGCCAAACTAACAAAGGTACTGTTAAAGTGTACTAACACCAGCCAAACAGCTGCACTGCATCAGGCCTGCTACTGCTCCAACTGGGTACCCAGATAGAATGTGGGAGCTCCCAGGTTAGATATTGGGGGAGACTGGCACCAGTTGGGGAGTGGATAATGTGTTAGAAAAAGTGATCTGATACCTCTTTTAATATATATGCTGGTGGGAGGTGGGCACTGGAAAAATTTCTGGAATTACACAAAAAAGTGAATGATTGTTTTCAAAACGCTAAAAAATTGCTCAAACTTTACATCAATTTTTCCTTTTCCTAACCCTACCTCATGCAAACAAATTGTTGATTAACCTTTTACAACTGTCTCATGAGCATATTATTAGTGAGTCTCCATCCCATTCAAAAAGCCACGTTGTCTGTAACTACTGCTAAAATGTCCATAACAACAGAAACAAACTCTGATCAGAGCCACAATTGCTGCTAATGCATTAATGTGGTGAGATTTATTTATTTATGTCTGTCTGTATGCATGTATGTCTCAAAGGCATGTTATTAAAGAGCATTGTATTAGTTAAAGTTAGTAACTGTATTTGAAATGTAGTTTGGATAATAATATTCCATGTGTGGGGTGACTGCAAGGGGAGGAGGGGAGGTATAGGATCTTAGGGGATTGTACTACATCAGTATCTAGCCCACTTTATATTTACTCTGGGTGGTGGTTAGTGGTGGATGAAGTGGGCTCAATCTGCTCTGCATAGTGATTCACGGAGCAAAGGCAGATTCATGAAGTGCTCCGCAATGCGAAGCGGAGTACTTCGTGTTATAATGAGGAATGCAAAGTCCATTAGAAACTATGACTTCACATTACTCCACCTTCCCAGGCCCCTACTCTGCCAATTTTAAGGTGAAGTGCATTGCTGGCAGTGCACTTCACCTCCCTTTGCCTTGTTTTTGAGCTCCAAAGGTGAATTTTGCAGTGAGTCATGGGATTTCAGATCACATGGGCTCTATATTGATCTACACAGCCTCAGTTCAGGGTAGTATGAGTAGGAAGGAGTAGAAGACAGTGTGCTCTGATAGCTGTCTGTGATAGGAATCTTGTAAAAGCTGCTCAAAAAGCATTTTTGCTTTTTTGGGGGGGGATCCAACTTTAGTTCATCGATTGTAGGAAACCCTCCTGTGCTCATATCATTGAGTGTTTTTGTTTGTGTGTGGATTTTGAATGTTAATTTACAATATTGAGTGTGTGTGGTGAAATACAGTGAAAGTGTGCTTTGGGGAAGGGGCGTATCTGTGGTGTAGGTAGATTTAAGTTGGAGAAATAGTGATTTCTTTGTTTTTTTGGTTATATTTTTGTTATATAACTGACTGTGTTAGTGTACACATAGTGATATTGTCAGCAATAGTAGAAATGTTCTTGCTGTCTGTTGTGTGGATGTGGTGCAGCAGTTTATAAGGTCAAGTTGTTTAAAATACAAATTTACAATACGTAATGTGGCATTGTACTGAACGTTTGCATTTGCGTCGCATTCCTCATTCAGCATTGTACACAAACTGTTCTGTGTTGTGTGTGAGTGTGTGTGCATCAAATAATACAGCTTTTATTGTGACTCAGACTAGTGTAATTACAACTAAGTGCAGCAGTGTGAACCTACTATCCACTGCAGCTGCCTGATTTTGTACTGCGATCGTGGTATCTTTTCTTAGTTTTGCTGCTTGTAATGCTGTAAAAATCAGCACTGTCTGTATTCAGTGCTCCCACCCCCATCCCCATGTTCAAAAGGTATTTTTTACCAGACTGGATTGTTTTTGTGATCTCATCAGCATCACTGGTTACTGAAGTTGTTTTAATTCCATGACAGTCTCAGAGTAGTCTCTTATCTGTTGCTGAAGCCACAGTTGTTTATTTGGCTTCACATCCCGCCAGTGTCCCTCCAATCAGAAAGCGAACATATCAAAATCTCAATTCGGTAATACTATTTGTGGTTGATCCCTCAAAATGCCTGCAAAGAGATGTGCAAGCAAATCTGTTTCTTGCCATGGCAATATGGGCAGTAAGATGGTCTGTGGGCATGGCAGTAGTACGCAGACACAGAAGTGCATTGCTGATGTGAGGAAAGGTATTTCTCCTGCAATGTTTTTTACAGTCCAATCAGTAGCTTCACTCATAGTTGGAGGAGATGATGTTTTCCCAGCTGGTGGTGTTAGTGTTACTGGTGTTAGTGGTGGAGGAGGTAGTATTAGTATTGTTGCGTCAAGTTCTAATTCTGACCAGTGTACCATTTCCAAAATTATTGAGTGTGAAGCAGTGCAAGTGAGTGGCAGCGTAGATAATGTCATACTTCCTAGTAACATCCTAGTAACTGAACCTGAGGATTCTGACGATCATGTCAACGATAGCATACAATGTGATATTCCATTCACCATGGCACTTAACGTCACGCATTTTCCATGCAGTGTTTCACAGTGTGGTGAAGAAATATCAGGTGATAGTGGTGTAGATGCTGATGATGAATGTGATGATGATGATGATGATGATGATGTTGCTGTTGTTGCAACATGCAGTCCACATGCTAGCATCTAAGTAGAAGATGTGGATGTGTGTAATGTTGATGATTATGATGATGATGTAATTGACCCCAGTTGGGAACCAGAGAAAAAGAAATTAAAGTGGCTGTGTCCGAGTCTGTTTGCAGGAATTCCCGTAAAAACTTGTGATCTACCACTTTTAGTTGATGATGATGAGGATGACCCAGTAATCAATATGATGGGTAGTCGTGGCGGTGAGTTGCAGTCCAGGTGTGCAGTGCCAGAAACATCACCTGCCCTTCCCACTTCAGTGCTTAAAATAACAGACTTAAATAAGCCACGTCATCATGGCCAAGTTAAAAGCAAAGCATCACACTACCTTATTTGGGATTTTTTTGTTCAAGATGCAAATGATGATTCAGTTGCAATCTGCCAGGTTTGCCATGTACATGTGAGCTGAGGTAAAAAGGGGAGCCATCTGGTGTCAGGAGGACAGCATACGCATCTTAAGAATAGGCACTTGACTCTGTGGACCCAGAACAAGCTGGCTGCTATTACCACAGTAGGCCATTCACCTGCGTCACTGACAACCATAGCCAGCACGTTATCCCCTTCCATGACAGTTAAGCCCAGTAGGAAATTAAACATGTGCAGTAGTACGCTAATAAGAGCAGAGGATTACTACAGGCATGATGAGGTGGAGGACCATAATGACTTTGAAATGTTGTCCAGTGCTGGTGAGAGTAGCAGTTTTTGTAGTGATGGTGGTGGTGGTAAATGCAGTATGTCTAGTGCAAGTGGTATATCAACCCAGGTTGGCAAATCTGGCAAAATAACATCATTTCTGGGTTTGTCATCATCACCTGTGCAACCATCTTCATCAAATGTCCACACTCCATGCCCTGCCAATGCCATTCATCACAGAGCACAACCATTTGTGATCAACAACACACCACATGTAAAATGTTTAAGTCAGCCCACGTTACAGAGTGTTTTTGTGCGTAAGCTGAAGCACCCCTCGAATCATGCAGTGTCACATGAACTCAATGCTGCTGTAGCAGAAATGCTATCAATTGATCTTTTACCCTTCTCCTTTGTGGAGAATTCTGGGTTCTGGTGGTTTGCTGGATGTGCCTGTCCAAAATGGAAAGTCCCATCTAGGACATACTTTTCTACCTGTGCTGTACTCGAGTTGTTCCATACTGTGTCGGACTCAGTAAGACACTTCCCTTCAACATTCCTCCTCTCCATTCATCCATTTAAGTATGGATATGTGGACAAGTGGCAAAACAGCGGGAGTTCATATCTGTGTATAACTGCACACTGGGCACAGGTGCCAGGGGTTGTTTCTCATGTTGGTAGTGTGAATAATCAGTGCAGTAAGGTAGATTGTCACAGTATCAATCTTCCTGGAATTCAACAGCATGCAATGATTGCTATGCACAGTGTGACCTGTTCACACACTGGTGAAAACATGTTGGACATGGTATTGACTGAAATTGACAGATGGCTAAACCCTCTGTCCCTGAAAGCTGGGTTCATAGCAAGTGACAATGGGTCAAATGTGGTGAAATGCATCACTAATGGTGTTTTTAATTTTTTGTGTCCCATGCATGGCCCACTGTTTAAATCTTGTGGTTCAGGAGTTTCTGCAGCACCCTGATATAAAGGAAGTGCTGACCATTTCACAACTTATCTGCTCCCACTTTTCAAGATCTGGAAAGGCCTGTGACCAACTGTGGCAGTTGCAAATACAAAACAGCCTGCCTCAGCACCGCTTGAAGCTGGAAGTTGTCACCCGATGGAACTCCACGTTATATTATTGGCAGAGAAGTTTTATGAACAATACAAAGCCCCCCCCCGGACCACCACCACCGTTACTGATGTTATCCAAATCTGCCACCATGAGTCTGTCTGCCCCCCCAGACCACCACCACTGGGACTGATGTTATCCAAGTCTGCCACCATGAGTCTGTCTGCCCCCCATGGACCACCACCACCAGGACTGATGTTATCCAAGTCTGCTGCCATGAGTCTGTCTGCCCCCGATGGACCACCACCACTGGGACTGATGTTATCCACTGCCACCACTGCCACCATGAGTCTGTCTGCCCCCCCAGGGACCACCACCATTGGGACTGATGTTATCCACTGCCACCACCGCCACCATGAGTCTGTCTGCCCCCCTGGACTACCACCACCGTGACTGATGTTATCCAAGTCTGCCACCACGAGTCTGTCTGCCCCCCATAGACCACCACCACTGGGAGTGATGTTATCCACTGCCACCACTGCCACCATGAGTCTGTCTGCCCCCCAGACCACCACCACCAGGACTAATGTTATCCAAGTCTGCCACCATGAGTCTGTCTGCCCCCCCGGACCCACCACCACTGGGACTGATGTTATCCACTGCCACCATGAGTCTGTCTGCCCCCTATGGACCACCACCACCAGGACTGATGTTATCCAAGTCTGCCGCCATAAGTCTGTCTGCCCCCCCGGACCACCACCACTGGGACTGATGTTATCCAAGTCTGCCACCATGAGTCTGTCTGCCCCCCATGGACCACCACCACTGGGACTGATGTTATCCAAGTTTGCCACCATGAGTCTGTCTGCCCCACCAGGACTGATGTTATCCAAGTCTGCCACCATGAGTCTGTCTGCCCCTCATGGACCACCACCACTGGGACTGATGTTATCCAAGTCTGCTGCCATGAGTCTGTCTGTCCCCCATGGACCATCACCACTGGGATTGATGTTATCCAAGTCTGCCACCATGAGTCTGTCTGCCCCCCACAGACCACCACCACCGGGACTGATGTTATCCACTGCCACCATGAGTCTGTCTGCCCCCCACGGACCACCACCACCAGGACTGATGTCATCCAATTCTGCCACCATGAGTCTGTCTGACCCCATGGACCAGCAGCACCAGGACTGATGTTATGCACTGCCACCATGAGTCTGTCTGCCCCCCCAGACCACCACCACTGGGACTGATGTTATCCAAGTCTGCAACCATGAGTCTGTCTGCCCCCCCGGATCACCACCACCAGGACTGATGTTATCCACTGCCACCATGAGTCTGTCTGCCCCACACGGACCACCACCACTGGGACTGATGTTATCCAAGTCTGCTGCCATGAGTCTGTCTGCCCCCTACGGACCATCACCACTGGGATTGATGTTATCCAAGTCTGCCACCATGAGTCTGTCTGCCCCCCACGGACCACCACCACCGGGACTGATGTTATCCACTGCCACCACTGCCACCATGAGTCTGTCTGCCCCCCACGGACCACCACCACTGAGACTGATGTCATCCAATTCTGCCACCATTAGTCTGTCTGACCCCACGGACCACCAGCACCAGGACTGATGTTATGCACTGCCACCACTGCCACCATGAGTCTGTCTGCCCCCCCAGACCACCACCACTGGGACTGATGTTATCCAAGTCTGCAACCATGAGTCTGTCTGCCCCCCTGGACCACCACCACCAGGACTGATGTTATCCAAGTCTGCCACCATGAGTCTGTCTGCCCCCCATGGACCACCACCATCGGGGCTGATGTTATCCAAGTCTGCTGCCATGAGTCTGTCTGCCCCCCATGGACCATCACCACTGGGATTGATGTTATCCAAGTCTGCCACCATGAATCTGTCTGCCCCCAATGTACCACCACCACCGGGTCTGATGTTATCCACTGCCACCATGAGTCTGTCTGCCCCCCATGGACCACCATCACCAGGACTGATGTTATCCAATTCTGCCACCATAAGTCTGTCTGACTCCACGGACCTTCACCACCAGGACTGATGTCATCCACTGTCACCACTGCCACCATGAGTCTGTCTGCCCCCCCTCAACCACCACCACTGGGACTGATGTTATCCAAGTCTGCCGCTATGAGTCTGTCTGCCCCCCTGGACCACCACCACTGGGACTGATGTTATCCACTGCCACTACTGCCACCATGAGTCTGTCTGACCCCCTGCAACACCACCACCAGGACTTATGTTATCCAAGTCTGCCACCATGAGACTGTTTGCCCCCCAGGACCACCACCACCGGGACTGATGTTATCCAAGTCTGCCACCATGAGTCTGTCTCCCCCCAGACCACCACCACCGGGACTGATTTTATCCAAGTCTGCCACCATGAGCCTGTCTGCCCCCCATGGACCACCACCACCGGGACTGATGTTATCCACTGCCACCATTGCCATGATAAGTCTGTCTGCCCCCCCGACCACCACCACCAGGACTGATGTTATCCAGGTCTGTCACCATGAGTCTGTCTGCCCCCCCAGACCACCACCACCACCAGGACTGATGTTATCCACTGCCACCACTGCCACCATGAGTCTGTCTGGCCCCGGACCACCACCACTGGGACTGATGTTATCCAAGTCTGCCACCATGAGTCTGCCTGCCCCCCACGGACCTCCACCACCTCCAGGACTGATGTTATCCAAGTCTGCCACCATGAGTCGATCTACCCCTCACGGACCACCACCACCGGGACTGATGTTATCCACTGCCACCACTGCCACCATAAGTCTGTTCAGACTACCACATCCATAAGCCAGAGACAGAAAGCTTCTTAATATTTAAACCATAAAGTGAGTATGTGTTCTCATGTTTGTTATACTGCTTCACTTCCTTTAGTTGTACGTTTTGTTTTCTGTAACTTTTCAGAGTTGCAATGGTAAAACACATACAGCACACTTCTTTTGTTTCTTTTACAGGGTAACAAAAAAAGGTTCCATTGCTAAAACTCTTTGGGAATGATACTGTAGCTGTACCGTACAGAGTGGAATTGATGTAATATCCATGTGAAATCCATTCTGGTAAGTATGAAGATTTTATTTCATCCATTTCATTGTTTTGTAAAGACTGCAGCAAATATTGCACACAGGTTGTGTTAGTTGACAAGATGTGTCTTTGAAATGTAACTTGACTTTAGGGACTGAGATTTGAGAACCAGGGAGGGACACATAACAATTAAGTTGTAAGAAGTCATTCATTTCTTTTTTAAGGAAACTTCCAGATGCTTTGTCGTTCTGACAAAGTGGCCTTATCCAAACAAGTTCTTCAACATCAGACCCCCGCCGCAGGCTGTGTCGCACATGCAACATGCAGGAGTCATTTCATTAGATGACCATGACCATCATTAACAACCAGACTCGAGAAGGATGCAGATGAAATCTGTGAAGAAGTAAGAAAATAAGAAACCATTACAGACAAACCTGCAAATATGCATCCCCCCCCAAAAAAAATGTACCTTCATGTGCTTGACGGTTATCCATTGCAAATTTCTACGCAAAAAGTTCTAATCGAGCACTGGAATGTGCACACCAACTGTATCTGTGACCTGTGATACAGAACAATACCATGAGTACATGTCCATGTCAACCTCCCTCACCTACAAAATTCAGAAATATATAACTATATATATTAACTCACCAAGGCTACTATCAGTGTATAGACAAAGGGCACCTTTCCTTCCAGTTGAGATGATGACATTGCATTTCCTTGAATCGCAGCACACATTGGACCAGCAACAGTTCACTCACAGTTATGATTTTATTCTGGGGCACTGAGCGCATGACTGAGTGTGCCATTAATTCTGGGGGACTTTGTATGTGCTGAAACAGTCTCATTTTGCTGTGTAACCACTTGTCAATTTTCTGCACATGAGGAGGATGTATTCTGGGCCAGCAGAAAAAATCTGGGGAGTCTGTGCCACTTTTGTGCCCACGACTGAGTGCACCATTAATTCTGAGGGACTTTTTATGTGCTGAAACAGTCTCATTTTGCTGTGTAACCACTTGTCAATTTTCTGCACACAAGGAGGATGCATTTTGGGCCAGCAGAAAAAAAATCTGGGGACTCTGTGCCACTTTTGTGCCCATGACTGAGTGTGCCATTAATTTTGGGGGACTTTGTATATGCTGAAACAATCCCATTTCACTTTGTTACCACTTATCAAATTTCTGCACACGAGGAGGATGCATTTTGGGCCAGCAGAAAAATCTGGGGACTCTGTGCCACTTTCGTGTGTTCTGTGATTGTTGCTGTGAGTTCATGATGTCATACTGCCATTTTTACAATTAAAGCAGCATTGCAAGAATGTCCTCACAGTTCTGAACTGTACTTTTTTTTATGTTACTTTACATTGCCACAGCCACCACTACTTACCTCCGAGCTGTGACTTGAATGATACAATTCTTTTCACAATATATGTCTGCTTTACTTAATTGACTACTTTTTTCATGTATGAAAAACAAATGAGCACGTCTTCCAATATTGTTCAGACCAGCTTTGTATTTATTTGCAGCTGCTTTTTAATAACTATTGTTCCGTGGTGCCATAAAACACTGCTTGATGCATAACTGTTAATTAACAACAAAAGTGATATATAACAACTACCTGATGTGATGGAGAAAAGCAGAGGAAAACAATAACAAAGACCTGGTCACCTCCAATTTAAGCACCAATTTAAAAGAAATGCTCCTTTCATTATTTCACACATGAAAAAATGTAGTACAGCAGACTCAACTACTGGAAATTCTCGTATCATTCCAGTTAGTCAGGATGTAAGTAAAAGAAGTTGTAACATAGCATTAAAAAATATAGGTCAGAGTTATCAACAGATTGTAGTGCTGCTGCTTTACAGAAATTCACCACATTACATAGTTATGGTGATGCACATAAACTAATAAGTGGGGGCATTACTACCACTGGAATAGTTCTTGCTCCACAGAGTGCAATGTATTTCTGTGAAAAACACCCATAATTTCATTACAGTGAGTCACATGATGGAGGAATCCAGTTCTGAAAATCTGCCCACATTCTGTCTCCCTTCTCAGCAATATTAGGACATGATGGCAGGGAGACCGCACGTGCGTGCTCCTTACAGTGAATATCCGATTATCTGGCAGCTATCCCAATGTTTCCTTATGTTATAAGGTTCACTTTGTGGTGAAATGTGGGATGTTTCCACTAACAAGGCTCTTCTTACTGGAAACGTGGCCACCCATTTCACCACAAACTGACCATTATAACATAAAAAAACATTCGGAAACCTGCCAGACAATCGGATATTCACTGTAAGGAGCACGCACATGTGCTCTTCCTACCATCACTTCCTAACATTGCTGAGAAGGATGGCAGAATGTGGGCAGATTTTCAGAATGGGAATTCCTCAGTCACATGACACACTGTAGTGAAATCATGGGTGGTTTTCACAAAAATGTATTGCACTATGTGGTACAAGAAAGATTCCCCTGAAGGGAAAAATGTATGATTAAACAATAACAATCAAAAACACAAAAAAGTACAACACAGTAGTGGGTGGGATCAGGGGTGGGTGGGGGGCAGAAAACAATCCCTGACTTACTATGGCTGTGGGATGCCATGGTGGTCCAGCAGCAAGTGCAGCATTGAAAGTATTTGCTGCTGCTGTGCTTCCACTCTGTTAACCTGCTGCTCCAAAGCACTGAACTGCTCATTATCTTCCTCGAATACCGACCAACCCCAGGCTGATGTCAGACTTGGTTGCAGGGACTGTGGCGGGGTCCACTGCAGTGAGGAATCCAGGTAGTGGGGCTGGTGGTGGACAGAGTGGTGCTGGTGGCTGTGGTGGCGGTGGCAGTGGTGGTGGTGGTGGAGGAACAGCTGCTGTAGTAGCCCTCCTCCTCCTGCTGCAATGGTGACTGCTGCAAGGCACATCTCCCACCCCAGCAGCACCCTTGGTCACTGCCATGGAAGGGCCAGCAGTTGGACACCTGGCCCATTCCATGGCAATCCTGCCACTCTGTCCTGTGGTGGTTCAGCATGTGTGTGCGCTGGACACCGGTCCCCAAGTGTGTCCCGGGGGGCCACAGCACATCAGCACACCACACACATGGCACTCCACCACTGTGCTGTCTCCCCCCACACAATTAAAAAACTCCCAGACTGGGGACCGGCGGGGGGACCAGACACAGGTCTCACTCATCGGGCACGAGTCCAACTACCACCTACAATTTCCAGGGCCACCTTCTGTGGCTGTGGAGGTGGTGGTGGGGGTGCTGCTGGAGCCCCAACAGCTGTTGCTAGTAGTGGCGGTGCTAGTGGTGGTAGTGGCAGAGAAGGTGGATGTGCAGCAGCCACCGGTGGCACTGGTGCTGCTGCTGCTTCTGTTGCTTCAATGAGGGAAGCAACACCAGCCAGGAGTCTGGAGCGGTCCAACTTCACACAACAGCTCCACCCCCCATGGGTCCACACTCCTCCCCTCCTACCGCACCCAGGGGCCAGAGACTCACCTTCTCCTACATGACCCTTCATTCTCCTGAAGTCCACGGGATGACACACACACACAGACAGTGGACACACACACACACACACACAGAGTCAGTCACACACACAAAACAAAACAAAAATTATACAAAAAAATTCCCTAACAAAAAACCCACTAATACAATACAAAAACTAAATAAAATAGCTTTTAAAAAAGCTGTTTGTTTTGCTCTGGGTTCTGGCACTGAAAAGAAATGAAAGGCAAGCAAACTCCTCTCCTCTCAAAACTGCTTTCTCTATCTACAAATGCAAAGGAGAAAGTGAAACTGCTTCTCTGACTCACTTCCTTCCTGTCTTGCTAAAACATGTGACTTTCAGTACTGTAAACCATGTGATGTGCCTATTTTCTTCTCACTTCACTTTATTTCGCATTAAGGCATAATGGCAACATGAAGTGGTAATAATAGTAATGCAAAGTGAGCACTTTACAGGGTCCACTTCACGTTGTGCTCCTCGGACACGAAGTGCCCACTTCGCGTCCACTTTGCAGGCAGATTAATAATTTGCTGCATCTCTAGTGGTGGCACCATGCTATTAATGTTATCTTTGGAAAAGAGCACCATTTTACACCAGAAACAGAGCCCAGGCCCCTTATCCTGGTTTAGCCCATCAGGCAGGGGTAATAGCCTATTGCTAAACGGCACCTGGGTTACACTGTTTATATTCTGCAAAGACCCTTACCTGTCCTCTGAATTTGTTTACTAATAAAACAACGCCTTTGAACTTTGTGATGAAGCCAAATTATTTACAAATGGTCCGTTTTTACTGCCTGGACTGTCTAGATTTTCAAATAGTGAAGGAGTGAGGAAATGAATGAGCATCAATCAGTCAGTATTTGCTAAAGCCCATAGCTGCTTATAGGTATTATGCCTATTGACCTCATCCACAGCAAGTGTCAGAATACAGTATGTAATTGTGCATACATTATGCAACTGTGAATGTTTTCTTTTGTTGTAAATAAAATGGTCCATTTTCACTGGCTTCATGGACATGGACTGTATCTGAATAGGAAAAGTGAGGGGAGTCAGAGACAGGAAATGGGCATGCTGCTGTCTGTGTGTGTGTGTGTGTGTGTGTGTGTGTGTGTGTGTGTGTACTGGAATGTAATGGAATTCTAGACTGATATGTCAGTCCCTGGCAAAGTAAGGGTTAAGCACAGTGAGGTTAAGCACAGTGGAGTGGAGTGGGGTAGGGTGACAGAGACCATAATCTGAAAGAAGTTAGAGTCACTGTAGTCTTTCAGAGCAGTATGTAAGATAGTTTACTTAGAGTTTATTCAGCACATAACCTGTGACGTGTCACTGTATGCTGGATTCAGAGTAGTATGTAAGGGTTGGGGTGTGGAAAAGACAGCACAGAGGAATTTCTCCACTTACTGATACTTAGTTTAACAACCTGTGTGTGCTGTTTACACTGAACACATCACTGATTGTAATTTAAGGTGACATGAGTATGCTGCATGTAGGAGGGGAATGTAACATTCAATGAATGAATGAATTAGAGGCACTCTCTCTGTCTCTCTCTCTCCCCCCCCCCTCAGCAGAGTGATTTTAGGTAGTGGAAAGTTTGTGGTTCAACTCCAAAGTTATGTTTTGGTGGTAGTCTGAAGTGTCCTTTTTAGGGCTGAAGTGAGCGTAGCCCTGCAGACCTCTTGCTATCAGAAAATGACTCAGTACATTCCTTCCAAAGGAACAACATGTTGGAGTCACAACACAGTCACCTCTGAGTCTGTGAAGCACTCCACTTGCTGTCTCCATTAACATTCACCCTACATTATTTTTTATTCAGTTGTTAGTCACTACAGAACACAGCACACCCTGCCATGTCCAAGAAGGCCACCACACTCTACTGCACATGAGCTAGTAGTCATACATGTGCAGTACAGTGTTGTGGCCATCTTGGACACAGCAGAGTGTGATGCATTCCACTGTGACCACCAGTTTTTTTTAATTATAGATATCCATTCCACCCAACCCTCTCACTGAGCACCTACCCCTCCTCCCCAGAAACATAAGAGTAACCCAGAGGGTGCTCAATCCCCCAGTGTCACAATCAAGATGCCACACATTCTTTTTTTAATTATAGATATCCTCTCCTCCCGACCTTCACTCTCAGCACCCACACCCTACCCCTCATCCCCAGAAACATAAAAGTGACATTAGGAGGGCTCAGTCCCCCAGTGTTGTGATCAGAATTCTTCCATGTTTTTTTTTAAATATTCCACCTCCTGACCCTCCCTCTTAGCATCCATCAGCCACCCAGAAACATAAGAGTGACTCTGGGGGGGCCCAATCCCCCAGTGTCATGATTAGAACTCCTCCATGGTTTTGTTTAATATCCACCCACCTGACCCATCCTCTCAGTGTCAAACATAAGAGTAATACTGGGGGTGCCCAATCCCCCAGTGTCATGATTAGGACTCCTCCATGTTTTTTTTTTAATATCCACCCACCTGACCCAGCCTCTCAGTGTTCACCCCCCACCACAATATAAGAGTGACACTGGGGTGCTCAATCCCCAGCATCATGATCCAATCTGGGTGTTTTTTACCCTGTAAAAATAAAACTGTCCACCAATGTTTTTGTGGTCATTCCTGTCCCCCCACCCGGTCCTCCCACTCATCACCCACCCCGCAGCATACCCCAAAGCCCTCACTTACCCATCAGAAATCCAATGCCATAATCCTCTCTGGACCACAAACATGCCTTCACTCTTCAAAGCTAGACTGCAAACTGAAGAAACAGGTATGTGGTTCAATGTATTTCAATGGAGTTTTGAACTTAGTAGCATAACTTGGCCATTTTTGCATATTTTGGCCCACATTTTCAACATGCTTTCTTTGGGTCTCCACCTCACGAACAATTGCAATGACATTAGTCAGAACTGTCCTGAAAGGTGATTTCATGGTCCCTGCTCAAAATCACCTTTCAGGCTGGAGTTTAACATTTTCTCTGCCCTTGTTCATGAGGTGGGGTCATAAGAAGGCTATATTGAAAATGTGGTGCAAAAATATTTAAAAAAACACACAACATTATGAGCTTACATTATATTTTGTAAATGCAGGCTCATAACTTTGGTAATTTTTAATATTTTTTTACCCCAGATTTACAACATAGCCATATATTTACAGCACCTCATGAATGAGACAGCTGTCATTTTACAAATCCTGACCAAAATATATATATATTTACATCCTGAAAGGTGATTTTGTGGTCTCTGCATGAAATCACCTTTCGGGCAGGAGATGAAAATGTTCTCTGCCCTTGTTTATGAGGTGGGGTCATAAGAAAGCCATGTTCTAAATTTGGTGAAAAAAAAAAGTTATTAGGCTATGCTAAATTTAGCAAATTCAGGCTCATCAGTTTGGTAATACTCAATATTTTTACACCAAATTTTCAACATAGCTGTTTACTTACAACACCTCATGAATGTGACAGCTTTGTTTTTTTTTTTACTCCTGCCTAAAATGTGTTTTTGCATCCTGAAAGTTGATTTTGCAGTCCCTGCACAAAATCACCTTTCAGGCAGGAGTTGGACATTTGCTCTTCCATTCTTCATGAGGCAGGGTCATAACAAGACTGTGTTGAAACTTTATTGTAAAAAACATAACTAAACAACAAATTTATGAGCCTACATTACATTTTACTAATGCAGGATCGTAACATTGATAATTTTCAGTATTTTTACCCCAAATTCCTCAGCTGCAGCCCTATTGGCTCTGTCCAGAATTTGCTTCTCAAGTGACAGCAAGATGTCTGCAGGACTCCACCTCCTGCAACATAAAAATACAGGTCTCCCTCTATCAAGCTCATCTCCCTGCACACCATTATCAAGTTCTATAATACTCTTTTAACAGCTGTTTCAAAGTTAGATGCTAAATGGGAGGTTATTGCCGACAAATGTGAGGTGACAACTCAGACTGCAAAAAACTGATAAAACTATCTCAGATACCATTAAAAAACCAAGCTGCCACAACCATTAAGGCAGACTCGAACACTGCACTCATATCCTCTGTTGTAAGAATCATTATATACAGCAGGCATGAAAAATTCAGGGTTTGGAAAATGCAACTTCAGTGTTGGAGGAACAATCTTCATACAGTTGACTTGCCAGATTAAGAAACACCAGAAATTATTACCTGGGATGGGATAAGAAATACTTTAAATCTGTACTTCCATAACCTTAGGCATAGAAAGAGTAACTCTACATTTCATCATGTGCCTTTATAAATAACATGTTTCAATTGCTGCAGTTTAGTAGAGGATACATTTTTGTTTTATTTTCAATGTTCCTTTTCAATATTTACAGCACATCTTGGTATTCCGCTAAAGAGTCTGTAAAGAAAATGTTTGTAAACATTTGTCTTTCCTCTATTAACCTCACAGTGCCGTTGTTTATGATATCATAGTGTTCACCATGACAACAGACTATGATGTCACAAACAGCAATAGTGTGGTTAGCAGGGGAGAACCAGACACGTTGAAAGACTCAGTGAAATAAGTACTACATGATCTACAATATTTAGTAGACCAACAGCATGGGAAAATAAAAAATAAATAAAATAACTAGAAAACAATAAAGTTAAAACACAACTGGTATAAATCAAGTGTTTTTAAGCCTTTTATTAGGGAGCTGGTCTTTAACTTACATAGTATTCCTATCTCACCCTTGATAGCATTGTTTCCCTTTTCCTGACCAGCTGTGACAGAGCTGTAGGAGATGTGGTTAGTGATCTAAGGGTACTTTGGTTTAGGTAGCCATTGTGAATTGAGAGGTAGAAAAGGAGTGCAGTAACAGGATCTATTGTGTTGTTTGAGTGCTGTGAGCATGGCAGACTCCCTCTCTCTCACATAAGCTCTGTGAAACTGCTCTAGAGTAATTTTTATTTAATGTGCACTGATTATTAAAACTGTGCAATGACTGTGTTGCTGTAGCTAACAGTAATATTGCTAATCTTTTGTTATGATTATACCACTGTTTCTTAAGTTAATTTGACTATACCGTACTCCTGTTATATGTTAATTGCATCCATTCCTTTTTTCCTTACCCTTTATCTGTGGCAGAGCCATAAGGGGTTTGGCACAGTAACAATACTGTACTCCTCTTATCCATCAATTGCATCCACTTCTTTCCTCCTGACCCATTAAATGCAACTGTGGCAGAGTCTTATGGGATATGGCCTGTGACTGCAAAGATCCCTGGTCTGTGAGTGGTTGTGACCACAGATGCTATATCTGGAGTGCAGTAACAGAGAGTATAAAGTTATCATGAATTAGGTAGTTGTGGCATGCTTCCTCTTTTTCATGAGAACTTGCTAACATCTCTATTTAGAGTTTCGTCATTCTCTCATTCTGCATTGATATAACACAATCAGACAAACTGAGGCCAGCAACTAGTGAATCTGTTATATTAATATTTTAAAAATGTTGTACATCATGGGACCGATATTCAGAATTGCACCTAACAATGGCGCCAGTGGTTGCTCAGTGCAACCGAGTTGTGCTTTAGCAACAAAGGGATATATTCAATAGAGATCTGCCATGGCACATCTCTTCTGAATATATCAAATAATGCATGCTGCACATATACAATGTGTCGCCACACCCCCCAGACAGATCTGAATACCAGGAATGGGAAATTTGCCAGCGCATCAGAGATACACCATGTTCAAATTCCTGTTATTCAGACACCAATATACAAATGGGGCCATAATGCATGCAAGATGCAAATAGGGCCATTTGCATGTCATTATGGCCCTGTTTGCATGAGTTGTGCAGGGCTGGCCAGAGAAATGCACCTGGCACCCTGCACAGTGTGCGATCCCAGTACCAGGTACCGCATTAGTACCGCCTCCCCATCCTTACCATGAATCGCCACAATGCAGTAGTGTTAGAATCCCTGGTGGTCCAGTGGTACCCTCTCTCCACCATAACCCCAATCGCTGTTGATATATGTTTATTTCCCAATCCCTGGTAGTCTAGTGGTACCCCCCTTCCATGCCTCTGATCACCCATACTGTGTGAATCATAGTTCTCTGGTGGTCCAATGGTACCCCCCTCCCTGCTGGTAACCCTGTTCACCTGTAATTGTAGAGAAATATTTCCCTGGTAGTCTAGTACTACCCCCTCCCCATTCAATGCTTCTATCACTGTAAAAATGAATTCCCTATCTCCCTGGTAGTCCAGTGATACCCCCTCCCCATCACATACCACAATACATTTGAAAAAAAATTCTCCATCTCCCTGGTAGTCCAGTGGCATCACCTACAGGACCCACCCACCCGTTCCTCAGTTGTTGGTGGGCAGCATACCCACCCACATACCTCTGCAGTTGCCGCAAATGACAACATACAGTATGTGCTGCAAGCTCATTGGTCAACATTGTGGACAAATGGGCTTGCAGTGCATACTCTAAAAGTCATTCATAACATTGTGAATGAATGACTTCATTCATAAAGTTCTGAATGACTATTACAGTATGCACTGCAAGCCCATTGATCTACAGTGTCGAACAATGAGCTTGCAGCACATACCGTAAGCTGTCATTTAGCAGGCAGCTGCAGAGGTATGCAGGTGGGTATGCTACCTGCCGATGATGGGGGGTAGTTGGGTTGGCTGAGGGTCCTGTGTGGGTTGGGGGTGTCACCTGACTACCAGGGAGATGAGGAATTTGTTTTTATGGTGCTCATAGTATGGGATGGGGAGGGGGTACCACTAGACTACCAGGGAACTATGCTTTTGAACAAAATGGGTGATCGGAGTTACCAGCAGGAAGGGGAGTACCACTAGACTACCAGAGAAATATATTTTTGAACAAATTAGGTGATCAGGATTTATGGGAGGGAAGGGGGTACCACTAGACTACCAGGGACTATTGTGGGTGCTTGTGCATGGTGTTGGGGGGGTTACCACCCACAGCTGGTGGCTTCTGTGTTGTGCCCTGCACTACAGTGGCTCACCTGTAGGTGGCTAGCAGTTGAGCCATTTTTTATGGGCTCAACTTTGTGCCTAGGTATGCGGCACATCTCTGGAATGTGCCAGCAGATGTGCCACACTTCCTAGGCCGAATATCGGGATGTGTTGCATATGTATGGACATGCCCCCTGGCGATGTGCTGCATACATTATCTTTGTGCCCTGGGGCATTGGGCATTGTGCTGCACAATTCCCCCTCTTGATTATTACCCCAGGGCACATTTCTGGGGTTGCCCTCTTGCAACTCAGTTGCACCGGGTGCAGCCCCTTTGAATATCTCAGCCCATGACCTTAATTAGTTTACTGTTGTTATCTTCCTCAGTAGTAGTGCTGTGCAGAATGTGGAATTCTGCTGGCTAAATTAGCATGGAATGACCATTCCACTAGTGGACTTTCCTCCAGAACTTCACTGCTTCTTCTGCAGAATTCCACCTGCTGTGATCAGCTGAA
The DNA here is from genome assembly GCA_016271365.2 of Neoceratodus forsteri. Lineage (NCBI taxonomy): Eukaryota > Metazoa > Chordata > Ceratodontiformes > Ceratodontidae > Neoceratodus > Neoceratodus forsteri. The sequence goes on from CM028129.1 coordinate 469,902,267, forward strand.
TAATATTCTGTGGAACAGTATTTTGTTCCATGGAAAATCATTTTGCAATCAATTCTGTGTAAAATATTCAGATCTGGGGAATAAACTTCTGCAGAACAGCATTTCTTTCCACAGAAAATCAGTCTGCAACCATTTCTGCAGAAAATATTGAGATCCAATGAATAGAATTCCACAGAAAAGTTGCAGAAAAACTCATTCCACATTTTTCTGCTGCAGAATTCCGCCATTCCATTTCTCAAGACATCTGGTGGAATTTATGTGAATTATGAAAATTCAATGATATTTCTCTCCTCCAGAATTTGACAGTTCTGCACAGCACTACTCATTAGGTCAAATGGTTAAGGTGTCTAAGGATAACCATTTACATTGGGATTCAGATTTGGGATAGAGGTTCAGCTACTGTTTGGTACAGTTACCATTTCAGTGGGGACATTAGTTTTTGACAGAATTGTAAAAGTGAATAAATGATTGATGATGATGATGATGATGATTCCTCCCCTACCCCTTTGTCCAATGTAATGATGGATCATTTAATGGGGAAATTAGTTTTCTTCTCTACCCATGTACCCAATGTAATAATGGATCATTTTTAATGAAGTTACGTACTATTTGTTTTATATTAGTAATCCTGAATGCCTTTTTTCAGATATTAAGGGGTTTTTGTATTTTTCTATGTAAAGTTAAGAATGAGAAAGATTTTGTTTCCAGAAAATGAGAGTTAGGAAGTTGTTATTTCTACTCCTATTAATTTCTGGTTTTGTACATTCCCATCCAGAACCAATGAACCAGAGGAACCATTCACCCCTCATTGATACTGCCAGGCCTCCAATATAATTCAGAATACTCAAAAAATTGTTCATGCTAACATTTAGAATCTTCTTGCTAAATGGGTCCCCTTTGAAGCTTGGGTTAAATCCAATAAATCTGATATCATTGCACTTTCATAGATGTGGTTAAATAGTGAAACGGGGACAAATAAATAGTGCGTAAAGGCTATACAGATTTTAGGCATGACAGAGTAGGGAAGAGGAGAAGAGGCTCATTGATTTATGTTGCTTCTAATTTGCAGAGTCAAGAGCTCTCTCAACCAATCATTTTTTAATGGTTGCAATTCTATATCAGCAGATGTCGGGTTGGGAACTAAGATACACCTTACTGTTAATTCCATTTATGTTCCCCCTGGTAAGAAAGAAATTGGTCTAGAAATTGTTGCTAGATTTAAACAAAATCTTCTGGCTAACAAAGAATGAGTCCTGGTAGATGACTTCAACATTAATTGCCGTCATGAGTCTACATCTGGAGTCAGGGATCTAGTCACTTAAACTGGTGTCCAGCAGTTGATTGTTGAGGACACCAGGCCCAGCTATAAGTCAGGAACACATACTATGCTCAACTGGATAGCAGTTACCCATTCTAACAGGCTAGTCACTTTTAGTTTATGCACTGATTCAGTGAGTGACCAATGTTCAATCTGTTGTGAATGGACAACAAAAAGAGCCAGTGCACCCCCCCCCCCACACACACACATGCAGTTTATATATATATACTAGAAATATTAAGTCTATTATTGCTGATATTTTGAAATCTGCTTATAGGGTCTCTCAGGATGCCCTGTTATTACTGGAATTTGAACAATTAAGAGATAAATGTAAATCAGCAGTTATGGTAACCAAAATCAATTTCTTCAGAACAGAACAGATGAATGACCTGGAAGCCTGCAAAAAAAACCAAAAAACTGGTGGACTTTAAATTCACTTTTAGGGTGGGATGGCAATACTGAGACATTTGCTCTTCAGAGTAACCTGGGTTTGGTTAGTGACCCCAAACAGGTTGCAGAGATGTTTAATGATTTCATTAGGAATATGGAATGATTTAGGGGAGATCTGAATGTAAGTGTTCCTCATACTAACTATGAGATAAAGGTGGGATCTAACTAAACCCAAATTCATTTTTTTTATCTTTGTCTCATAAAATGATAATTAATTATGTTTTGAAGTATGGTCCATTTCCTAACATTGGTACGGCTGGTGTGAAGTACAGAATATTAAAATTGGCCATTTCTTTTTTTTATTTAATTTGTATTGAGAGACAGATTAGGTATAGCATATTTTCATTGAGGTTCCACAAGTACAGTCATAAGAGTAGGGTGGTGGTTTGTCTATACAGTTAATATATAGTACACTTTTCACTCCTGCAAAGTATGTGAAGTTGACATTTTTGCAAATCCCTGTTTTTCCTAGGAATTAATTGATTATAGACCACTTTTCCAAAATCTGTAGTTTTTGTGTCTCCTTGTGTTATGCTCCACCCTGGGACCCCCTGTTAGAAATTTATGGTACAAATGTTGGGTCGATTTGGAGAATGTATCTTGACCAATGTTGCCACTTTGACTGGAATGCTACGGTTCTATTTGTGAGTTCTTCGATTAGTTTATAAACTAGGTAGATAGATATAAATAGATGTAACTATTATTCTCCAATCTACAATTGCAGGTTGGTAGGTAGGTCATCCATCTCTTGGTAATCACCTTCTTGGCTGCAATTAGAAGGACCAGACGTAAGGTTTTATACCAGGATGGAGCATGGGGAGGCATTATCCTTACTAAGACCATTTCTTCAGTTAGCTCTATTTCTCCCCCCCATACATTTGCTCAATTCAATCTGTAGAAAATACCAAAAGGGGGTCAACATAGAGCACAACCAAAATATGTGTCCCAGATAAGCCTTTATACAATTACATTCCCTCCAACATCTTCCATATTGTGCTAGAAGATATTTCATAAGAACTGCTGAAGCTCTGAAATATCTATTCCTTCACTACCAGGAGAACTCTCGCCATATGGTCAAGTGTGTGAGTTTGACTGCTGGAAGAGCTGTTCCCAACCACTCCTCCTGAGTAACAGAGGGTCCCAGATCCTTATTCCAGCTTTCAAGAATAGTGAAGGTGGATTCCCCCATTTTATAATTTATTGTTTTGTATAAAAGACCAATTAGCTGCTTAGGTAGGGCCACACCTAGCTGGTTGATAATCAGTTGAAGGAAAGGTGGCTGTGGATTGGGAAGTGAAGATCATTAATGGTGGTTTCTATATTTTTCCACTGTGCCTGGTATAGTGGAGACATCCACAGAAAGATGACATGAAGGAATGCAGCCTTTGCCTAGAACTCCAAGTTTGGCAGATTAACCCCCCCCCCCTTGTGCAAAGGGTAATTGCAATATTGGGAGGTGAACTCATGGCCTGTGTCCTGCCCATATGAAATTTGAAATCATTTTATTCCACAACGTATAATAAAATCTGGCCTGTAAACAGGGAAGTGTTTGATAAAGATATAGCAGCCTTGGTAATATGTTCATGCGTGTTATCTAGATTCTTTGAAAGAAAGTAAACATTAGTTTATCTGATTTCTTAAGGTCTTCCTGGATTGTTTTTGTAAGTGGTTCATAGTTAACCAATTCCAAGTGAGTTAAGTCTTTTGGTATGTAAATACCTAAGTATTTAATTTTCAGTTTGGTCCACTTCAATGGGAACTTTCTTTTTAATGAGGCTGATGGGGCAGAATAGAGGGATAATATTTCTGCCTTGGTTAAATTTAATTTAAAGTCAGCTAGTGCCTCGAACTGCCCCAATAATCAAATACTGCTGGTACTGTGTCCTCAGGGGATGGCACTGTTAACAGAACATCATCAGCAAACAGGGCGATCTTATATTCTGTTTGTCCCAGCAGTATTCCCTGTATCTCCCAATGTTCCCAAACCACTGGTCCCAACAGCTCAATATACAGTGCAAACAGGAGGGGGGAGAGTGGGCAACCCTGTCTCATCCCCCGTCTTAATGGCACTGTGGCAGACAGACCACCTTTCGCTCTAATGTAGGCACTTGGGTCAGCATCGATAGTTTTTAACCAGAGTAGAAATTTGTCTGGGAAATCAAGGGTCTACAGAGCGTCTCATGAAAATTGGTCATTTCTGAGTTAGCCAAACCCATGGCTTTAATTTGTAATCATTCTTTGTGTTTTTGGAATTTTCCATGATTGAAAACAACTATTATGGAATCTATTCACAAGTCTGGTAGCAAGGAGTTAGTTTTCAATTTGTGTCCCATTTCTCTTCTGGCACCATTATCTAAAATTCTCAAAAGAATTTTCTTCGATCCGGTCGCCACTCATTTGCAGAAATACCATATTCTTACAAGTGCTCAACATAGGTTTCATGCCTCCCATAATATTGAGATGTCCTTGGTGAGGTTTGCCAGTAGTGTACATGGTGCAGTCAGTAAGAAGCACCATGCCACAACTATTTTTATGGACATCTTCATTGCGTTTGAGCACGTTTGCTATAATTTGTTAGCAAAGGCTTTAACTGAGAGTAACTTCTTCCAGGATGCCACAGAATGGTTCTTGAACTACCTCTCCAAGAGACCTCATAAAATACTAATTTCAAGCTGCTATTCTGCTTCTCTTCCCATCAGTTGTGGAGTCCCACAGGGCCCTGTTCTGGGGCTACTGCTTGTTTCTTTGTTTTTGAATTGAGTTCCTCAGTCCGATAAATAATCTGAGGTTATTTTATATGCAGATGATGCAGTCATTCTAAGCTCCAATCCCAGTGTTATGGAATCAGTAAATAGAGTACAACCAGATTTAAATTAATTTCAGACTTGGCTTCTGACAAGAAATGAATGCCAATTCCAAAAATACTAAGCTAATGAAATGTTCTGGTCCCAGGATGGTAAGAGAATCCAACATTTCTGTTTCTGAGCTTAGAGGTGACACAACAGAACAAACTGATTGTTTTAAGTGCTTTGGTGTACATACAGACAGAGCTTTGTTTTTTGAGCCACATGTGGGACACACACATCAGTAAGACAATACATCAAAGATTAAGCGTGCTGTTCAGGATTAATCAAAAGAAAGGAGTGAGCACCCAAACCACGGACCAATATGAAAAACAAAATAGAATAATAGATAGGTGAGTGTGCTTTACAAGGGAATAATACCATCAAAAGTTTCTGGGGACATGAGCAGGGACACTGGTTTACCGGGATTGAGAAAGGGCAAATTCCATTTTGCACATTGTAAAAAACGGTACTGTCACCGGTGTCTGCTAAGCCATAATCCGGTTTTACCGGTGTTTGGTTTTGGGTACTTTATTTAACAATTTTTAACTCTGCTAACATGCATTTTAGCAGTTTTGACCTCCACCCTTCCATCCTTGTACCAATTTAAAGTTAATTTTGGTACAAAATATGATGGCAGCAAAGCACTACAGCCCCCATCCCTGAGGTGTGATGGAAGCAGCAGTAAGGTCTCCATCCTCTGGTGTGATGGCAGCAACAACACTGTGTCCCTCCCTCAGGTGTGATGGAAGCAGCAGCACTGCAGTCCCTATCCATTAGGTGTGATGGCAGCAGTACCACATTCCGCATTCCTCAGGTGTGATGGCGGTATCAGCACTATGGCCCCATCCCTCAGGTGGGACAGCAGCAGTACAACATTCCCATCCACCAGTGGTTATGGTAGAAGCACTATGCCCCCCCACCTCTCAGGTGTGATGGCAGTAGCAACAATGCAGTCCACATCCCTCAGGGGTGATGGCAGTAGTGACAGCACTATGATCCCCTTTCTTCATCACCCACACCCCACAAGCAGAAAGTACAAATTACTTAGTCTCTTTGCTTGTTAGAACTCAGCTTTGAATTAATTTTAACCACCACCACTACTAAGGTGGACCATGTTTGTTTTTTCCTATCATTTAACTGCCTGAATTGGATTTCTGCCAGTGACACCACTGACCAGGGTTTGGGAATAGGTTTGGGTGCTGGAAGACCGGCCGGGGGGGGTGAAGGCTTGAGTGTCCAACAACCACTTGCCTTCTCCTTGGAAGGAGGGTATATTCACAGCTCAGCATTTGCTGGCCCCAGGTGGAGGCTGGAGGCATAGCAACACATTGGACCTCATTGCGGAAGAGAGCGCGATGGATGTCAGCTTGTGTCTTGACATCATGTGACCTGTCATGCTCCCACAAAAATGGAAAAACACCTGCTGGCTACTTAGAGGATGACTTCTGGTCCCTCCATAAGCATGACGTCCCAGACACATGTGTCTGTTCTGACCTCTGCCATGCCTGGGATATACAGGAAGCTCTTTAGGGTGATTGTCTTCCCTTGTTAGCCTCCCACAGGGATAGAGGCCCACCGATGAAGGGCTAATTCGGGTTACCTGGTAGCATGGCCATAAGGGGCAGTGGATGGTAGGGGGGACTCAGCAGCAGTGGTAGGGGGACTTGGCAGGCCTGAAGGAGTGGATGGCCAGGGGGTAGGAGGAACAAAAAAAAAACTGCCTGAATTTGCTTCTTTGAAATAGTGTCTTCACCTAAAAAAAAATTCACAAGTGATTAGTGGAGGACCTTCTAATGCATCTCATCTTTTTTTCCCTTGGTCTCCATGAAAAGGGTGTCTCTCAGTTTTCATGTCTGAGCTCAGTTGTGAATTGAGCACCACTCTACCCACTAGCATCATACGGCCCCTGGGGTCTTACCTTCCATGTGTCCCTGAATGTGCTTTCAAATCCACTGGCCAAGTATAAGTACACTTAAACACGTAACATTTGCTTTTTATTAAAGCAGTCTGTCAGAAAACATTTTGTTGTCACAGAGGCTGACACAACAGGTGGGAGAGAAGGTGCAAATGATGAAATGGGCAGACTAGGTGGTCCGTCAAAGTCTATGTTTCTATGTTTCTATCCCATTCACCTAAATAAGTAGTAAGGCAGCTTGTGCCTTGTGAACATACTTTCATTCAGACTCACTTTCAATCAAACAACTGAGGATTTTGGATGGCCCTGCTGATTATAAACTTGAATAAACTAGTTGGTAACAGTAATCCTGCGCTTAGCAATATATACCCTAGATGTTCATATGCAAAAAATACAATAAAAACCTGACTAAAGTCTAAAAACAAGCTTATAAAACACAAAATGTATCTGAACATTTATATTTACCTATACAACATCATTGCAGCCCTAGTACAACTCAGATAAATTTCATGGTACCCTGACTACTGTATGATGTAGTAAACATATATTGGTATTTTTTTATATTTTTGTAAACTGGTAAACCAAACAGGCAAACTGCCTGTTTTCAGAGGTGATCCAGGAGCACTGTGGAGGTTATGCCTTGCTCAGAGTCACACAGTATGCAAGTGGAGGTTGGGAATCAAACCCAAGTCTTCTAAATGTACTCAGTTTGATCACTGTTTGTTACTCTAACCACTAGGCTATACTGTCAGCCATAACACCCATATATAATGTTTTAATATATGATTTCAATAATAGTGCACAGTACCTACAGTGCAAATTATGAACATTGAACACTTTGCAACATTTTACTAAAACTGAATTATTTCCTCTCCATCTGCTTATGTTTTCTTACACCAAATGGGTGTATAGTTGACAGAGCACTGTAAATAGCCTGAGGTAGCACTACTGCTTGCAATGCCAGGGACTCAGGATCAGAAGTGAATCGGGTTGCTAGAGGCTGGCCAGGGAGTAGGATTGAGCAACTGGGGCCACTCTCCTCCTCTGGGAACAGTGACTTGCAGGTCCTGATGCTGTACTGCCACCTGGGTGACCACAGGTGGTGGAGCAATGAGGCTGCAAAGCATTTGGGAAGAGAGAAAGCTAGCCAGGATCTGGAGTAGCGGCATGTCTCTATGTGTCCTACTTCCTTGGATACCCTTGAGTGTTGGTGCCCTCAGGGACAGAGACCAGAAAACCAGTAACAATCACGCCACATGAGCTGCTGGTAGAAGGGACCCAGCTGCCCCAGACTTCATAACCAGTTTCCATGAGAGACCCACTGGGCTGCCGGACACACATTAAAGGACTGTAGAGGGGTGACCTGGGGTCCCTTCCCTTCCCACCTGGGGGGTACAACCTAGGCAGGATGGGTGCAGGCTCACAGGAGCTCCTGAGCATTACCTGGGGTGAAGCTAAGGGATAGCCAGCCTAGGGATCTCTGAAAAGTGGAGACTGATGCTGTAAGAAGGGGGCAGAGAAAGAGAAATTAAAAATGTTTAAAAATATGCTGAAATATTAGGGATTCTGTGCAGTGAAATGCAATTTCCGTGAGGCACCGCTACAAGAATTCAAAATCCGCAAACCAAGCAGGAATACCGTTAAAAATGGAAAACCATTGTCCCTGGACATGAGCTCCCAATGTTCCCATGTCCCTAGAACCTCTTGACGGTATTACTCCCTTGCAATGCACACTCAACTATCTATTATGTTTTATATATGTATCCGATGAAATATTCTGCTGTTCTGAGTTCTGTTAAAGTTATCCTGTGAGAACGGCTTCCTGACTGCTGCACAACTCACTGTCTTACTTAGTCTGTGACGTTCTGCTCCTCTGTCAGTGACTCCTGTTGTCATCTTCAGTACAATAGCTAGTGGTACCTGTTACTTCATTTTCAGAGATGAGTGAAGGCAGGAACAACCAGATAAAGCTTCATATGTCAAAATAATTTTTTAAAAATCATACAGATGAAAGTACTGTGGCTACAGATTAGCCTCACTAAGCAAACGACAGCTGCCATGATTTCTAAAGCAAGTGACAGCTACCATGATTTCTAAAGTGATCTGCTCTCCCACAGAGTAAATGCGGCCATTCAAAAAGCACACTTCTAAAGTCACCACGTCACATGTCTAGCAACCACAGGTGGTACCATAGCAACCAGCTCTGAAGTGTGAGAGAGTCTTGCACTTGCTCCATTCTGTTTCTCTGATAATATAATCATTCAGAGCTCTGAACAATAGTATTACGGGTTCTGAATAATAGTATTACAGCTGTGCATCGATAGTAGTATCACATTTAGGCAGTGCTATTACAGGACATTTTTTGTATGCTTTCATGTCATATTAAAATGACATATCCATGTATTACAATATATTTATTAACAAAGTACAAGTGCTACACTACTTGCTCAAAACCATTATGGTACAAAGTGGGTAGAACCATGAAAACTTTTACTTTACACATGGCAGGTTGCTAAGCTTCATTTTGTAATGTATATCCATTAAGTAAATCTTCACTCAAAACTTCATCCATAACACTCAAACTCCCATGTCTTATAATAGAGAATTTTCTGATAAAAGCACTGATCTGAGAGTTGCCTCATAAGTTCTGCTACATATTTAGGTGTATCGATTGTAACAATTGCACCCCCTTTGTCAGCACATTTGATTACAATGTCAGAACCAGCTGCAAGATCATCTAATTATGAAATTTGGGATCTGATTTTGTGCCACGCTTCTGGAGCTGTATAGGCTTGAATGCTCCTGTGGCTACTATTATAATGGTAGAATCACTAGAGAGCTTTGAGTCAGGATGGGAGGACATGTTTGGGTTTTAGAGACAAATGACATGTCTTATGCTATAGACCAACAAGTGAATAGTAATAGCAGCATAACACACTCCATTAAATTTGTGGGACTTGAAAAAGTCTCAGTGGGACTCCGAGGTAGCAGTTTGGAACCTAAGATTCGATAACGGGAGAGTTTCTGCATATTTGAGTTGAAAGCAAGGAAAGGAAAGGGGTTAAATGACAACCTGGATCTATCTGCTTTTTATAAAAAGCATTTGGATCATATTAAATAATACATGTGTTTTATATGCCAAGTTTTTGCATAATCCTTGTGGCTATCTCTTTAAATAAGTTGGTGCCTGTGATAATTTAGTTCTGTGTATTCATACGAACATATATATGAATACACAGGCCTAAATTAGCCCTGGCACCAACTTAGTTAAAGAAACAGACACAAGGATTATGCAAAACAATACCTGTAAATATATCTTCATTAGTTGTACAAAATTAAGATATATGTTTATTTATTGGTTTGCATAATCCTTGTAATTGTCTGTTTAAATAAGTTGGTGCATCAGCGAATTTAGTCTTGTGAATTCATATAATATGTTTATCTGACTGGTGTATTTTATTTGTATGAGGTCAATTATATGATCCCTTTCAGAAATATAAGTGTGCAGCATACATGCACAATGCATGTCACATCCTTAATTGTGCAGTGTTTGCATGGTACCCTTATGTAATCCCATGGTTCACTATCCTGACACGCACCTGCCCGGGCATTATTGCCTGACAGGTGCAGTGTTCCGATAGCAGTTATGTCGACAGATACATGACTGACAGTGTTACAGGATGAGGTAAGGTAGTAGATGTGATGGCTTGCTACCTTACTCCTGAAAAGACTGTTAAATGTGGAAGCTGGCAGAGCTGCCCCCATGGTGTAGAGGGCTGGAGCACAGGCAGCTTGGCCAGTGTGTGTCATTGGACGTGGGTTCTGGTCAGGACAAATCCTCTTGCCCCCCCATAACAGTTAGTTATTTAATCTGGGGTTCACTCCCCCTCAGTGTTAGTTATTTTAGTTACGGGGGATGTGGGAGTGAAGCCCCCTACATGAGGGGGTGTGGGGGGCACTGCCCACCTGCATTGTAAGACATGGCATTTGCTACCATGTTACCTGATATTACATTGGGCAAGTGGTGCCATCGGGTTTCTAATTTTCAGTTATCTGGACTTTGTATCCTGAGCTTCAGGATACTGAGTTTTCAGATAACATAGTATATCAGTTTGCATGCAGTCAGCATACTCAAAGTGATCCTAAGTGAGCCAGACCTAAAACACACATCAGGGTCCAGATATCCAAAGCCTTCCACTAGGCACAACCCATTTGCATTGCAATTGCGCCCCATTTGTGCTCGGCTGCAATATTTAAAAGTGCCAATTGCGCCATTGCAACATGATAGCACTAGAAAATAATGTATGCAGGGAGTGAGCAGAGGGGTGGGGACAGGAACACTGGCACCCCAGGATTTTCAAACAAAACTATCACGCTACAGCTCTTAATGCAACTGGTAGTACTGTGCCAAATACCGCTGCTGAAAAGCATGCGGTAACTCCAGGCAATCCCGGTAATACGAAGCTCCTGATCCCAGTATGTCCTGAAACACCTCAAAGAGCCAGTAAGGGAGATCAGGGCTGGGTCAATGGAATTTTACAGGGAACATGTGTGGGGAAGTGGGGCTTTGACCCCATATAAGCTGACATGTATTGAGGATCATGGCTGTGACACAAGCATGTTATAATGGGGCAACAGTGCTGGCTCTTGTGTGGCCATACCCCCCCAACACACACACACACACACACACACACACACACACACAGGAAACACACCTAGGAAAGTCGGGGCAGAGAATGACACAGGCACACACACACAGTCTCTGTATTGGCGGGGAGGCTGTAGCTGTTCTGTGTATGTGACTGTATGAAGTGCAGGGGACAGAAACATGTGATGAGGAGGTCACAGGGCCACACGTTGACACAGCCACAGCAGTGCCATCTGGTGGACCAGGACAACTGGCATGTGTGTGTGTATGTCTGGGAGCCACAATGCTGCTGAGAGTAGGGAGCCCAGACAGAATCACCAGCAGCTGGTGGAGAAGGCATTGGGAGCATGTCAGGCACCCCTCCAACCATCTCCTGGTGGTACCATTATACAGCAGCAGAGAATGGGATCATTACTTGGCTGTTGGCCCTGCTAAGCAGCCACTTTCTGACCAGCAGTCACATGAGTCCTAATGATTTGTGATCTGGGAGTCCCCATATAATTGCATTCTGCATCACTCCCTCGCATTGTACAGTAAGTGCCTTACTGCTGCTTCTGGTCATCCTGTTTCCCCACTGCACTACAGTGCTCCTCCTTACTGACCTAGCCAGCATATCTCTGGTAAAGGGGGGACACAATGTGACACAGACACCAGCACAACAGAAGCTGTATGGTGGGGACAGCATGACTCTCCACTCCCTCCCTCGGTAAACTGTTTGCAGTTGCTCCATCCTGTGCCATTTGGGGAATATTCACTGCGTCATATCTGTCTTGTCCTCCATTCCAGTGCAATGGACCCCCTCTTCCCCTCCAGTAGAACAGAGTTCATGGTTATCACCAGTCAGGGCCTGCCAATTACATACTGGCCATGGTGTGGGTTCCTGCCTATTGGGACGTAATCCTCTAGCAAAGTGCATTCAGGGACACTATCTGGAGTGATGTTGCAAGACAGAGTGACAGACACCGGGAGACAGTCAGTGTGCATGGGAAAATGACAAGCACTTGTAGGATGCTCCATGGTTCCAAGTGACATTCAAGTTACACACTGTTAGGTTGCTCACTGTTTTATGCAGCAGTTTGCTTACATAGTACAGTGGTGAAGCCCTGTTTGTCAGTGCCTGACATGCCAGTACTGTACATCACAGTGCCAGCAGCAGCCCAAATAGGCAACTCTCTGACAGACAGATAGCATAAGCATGCTCTGGTGTCAATAGGCAGTGTGTATGTAGGTGCGTGTGTGGAGGGAGACATTGGACTGCCATGGGCACAGACCATTAATGCTAGTGCTCTTTCTCTCTCTCTCTGTCTCTCTTTCTCTCTCTCTCTCTCTCTCTATATATATATACATTTATATATATATATATATATATATATATATATATATACATATATATGTATGTATATGTCTCTCTCTCCCTCTGTCTCTCTCTCTTTCTCTTCACAACATGCATGGAGGATTGTGGATGGGAGACCACCTTACCAAAGTCGATTCACACTAGAATCAGTGCATGCCAACTAGATCAAGTCACACATGCAGTCATGGCCTCTAAGCGTAGCACCCACACAACCTCCAGAGACCATTCATAAACCCACACTGCCATTTACACCATGGCCATGCTCAGCACTCTTTGTGCTAAATGGGGTCTTGGAAGCATGCACCTTACCTCACTTTTTGTTACTGAAATAATGGACATGCACACTCAAAATGAGGGACAGTGAAGGATACTAACCCTCATAATGATCAGAACACATCCTGAAATATGGAGATACAAGACCTCAGAACACAGTGGAAACAGTTGTATTTACTTGTACAGATATTAACACCTTAGAATGAATTTCTACCATAAAGCAGGGGTGCCACTTGGGTAGGGTAGAGGGGAGCAGTTGCCCTCCCCAACATTAGTTTTTTTGGTGTGGAAATAGTGGCATTACATTTGCATTTAATCTTTTACACAATAAGTGCCCCCCGGCCTGTGTGCACTTATGCTTTGGGTGCGCTTCTGTCTCAGGTATGTCTGTATTGTGTTGTCCACTCCCTCCACCTATTAGGGGCAGTGCCATCACACATGATGTGGAGGAGCTCAAACCAAGCAAAAGCTTGTGAGTTGCATGAGTGTGACACTGTCTTTACCACCACAGAGTAGACAAGCTACACACTACAGCTTGGGGGAGTCAGTGAGCACTGAGCTTTCAATAGCAGTGTTACAGCAGCATATTTCTGTTGGTCTTCTCTTAGTGAGTTTTCATCTTCCTTGGTGGCTGTTGGGGTAGGGGTGAACTAGAAGCTAGTTCGACAACTATGCTGCCTAGCTAAACTATTAGGCTCGCCTTGCAATAAAAACAGCACAGGCCCCCCACAGTAGCAAATTAGGCCTAGCAGCAGTGGTGACAGCAGTGCAGGTGACCTTCACAGGCCTTGATCAGTGTGGTGCAGCAGCAGTCAAACAAAAAGCAAGCAACAGAGGTTCGATGGGTTCAGTCATTGAGGTGACTTGTTCGCAGACCACAGTGAGGACCGGGGACAGTCGATTCCAGTAGATAGCTTCTGGCAGAAGAACAAAGGAGGAATGGACTGAAAACTGAGCTGGTGGTTCACTAGGCAAGACTGCAGGTTCCAGCCAGATGGCAGGGTAAGTAAAAGTATTTTTTTTTAATGGGGGATTGGGGAAAGAGGAAGGACTGAAATATTGATGTGTTTTTTACATTTATTCATGTTTGGGTGGCTTCAAGACTCATATGGGATGGGTATTGAATGGAATGGAGTTGGGGAGAGAGATCAGGGCAAAGTATTTTTTTTTTGGAGGGATTCAGAACTTCAGCCAAGAAAAATAAATGGTTAGTAACTGGATGTGTTTAAGCCCAAATCTGATGCACTGCTCCGGGTAGAGACAGATGAAACTTATACATTTGAATTTTTCCTGTTTTGCATACCACTTTTCAATCACAACAAATAAGCTTTACATTCTAGAAATGTTCCAGATGTTCCAGAGCTTGCCTTCTAGGGGATAACTAGCACCTGGCCTCCACTGGTTGTTGTCCCCTCAACTGAAATCTGAAATGGCACCCCTGCCATAAAGTCTAAATTTATAGGACATCCTCTGTGTGAGCAGCATGTTTTCCATGAGGGATGGATGATAGACAGAGCAGTTTTCAGGAGTAAAATGAGGGCTACCTCTTGCAATCAGGGACAGATGAGCAGTATGGTTTGCACAGACCATTGGAGCCCCACTGTAGTCAGGCTTATGCCCCCCAAGGGTAGCTGATCTCCATACCCCACACTCATACATGTTATGACATAGGGCAAGGGAGAGTGCAGGGGAGTGCCCCATTGAAATAAATGTTTTTTTTATTACTATTTCATACATTATGATGGAGCGTTAGAGATTAATAAAGGCCCTCATTCGACTAACAAGGGCCTTGTTAGTAGAACAGTGGCCTTCATTAATCTCCAACTCACCATCATAGTGTATAAAATAGTAATAAAAAATAACTCAATTCATTTCAAAGGTACATGCCCCAGTACTCTGTCCCTTGGACATCATCTCTTAAAGACTCCTGCCTCTGGCTCCCTAGTACTCAGGTAAGAGACTCTCAACTTATACCTATGCTTGGTGGGTTGTCTATAACAGTGTGGCCACAGCTGCAGTGTGTGTGTATGTGGAGCGGGGGACTGGTCATGTGGTTGGGTGCTGAGTTATTGATACTTTTGTGTTTGACCCTTAAAGTCTGTTTGTGTGAAAGCATTCAAAACTATGAAGAGGAAATAGTAGCAGTACAGGGCAGAAAGAAGTGATTAAAGGAAAACTACACCCAAAACTTGAAAAAATATATACTGTGCTGAGTGTTTTAATTTGTACGTGAAGTTCTAGTGTTTCCTTCCCTCTGACTGGTATTAGGAGTTTTTCCTAAATTAGCCTGCTAGCTTTAGGGTAGTTTTACAACCCCTGGAGATCTCAATATCAAATAGGTTTATTGCATTTCTTTGTCCTACAATGCACCTTGTTTCATGTAATGGTGATGTAGCAGAGCCCATAAATCCAGCAGAAAGCATTGCATTGCAATCCGTTCACAACAATAGAGATGGCTAAATTTTAAAATCTGTAGAATTCAGCTTGGTGACCACCCTCATCCTAAAGGTTTTACTGTCCTGAAAAACTTTGCTGCTGGTGATTTTTGTGCAGCTTGTAAAGCTTCCAAGATATTTAGTTTGTTTGGTATGTGTGTGCTGAATGTTGGGTCTCTCTTACATCACAGTCACGTGAGACAAGATGCACTGTGGGAACAAGAAATACAATTACACTATCAGGTATGAAGATCCCCAGGGGTTGTAAAACTAGTATAAAGCTAGCAAGCTAATTTGGGAAAAACTCCTAATACCAGTCAGAGGGAAGGAAGCACTAGAACTTCACATACAAATTAAAACACTCTGTACAACATATATTTTTTCAAGTTTTGGGTGTAGTTTTCTTAAGTAGTTCTGTGAGTAAGTGTGTATATGGGCAGGTGGGGAGAACCACATGCGTTTCCAATGATATGTGTTCCACAGTTCAGCTGTGCAGCTGAGATGAGGGGGACAAGAAAACTAAAAAGTATATCAGTGGCTATAAGCATGCCATGTGCATGCAGATGTGTGCAGATGTGTATTGAAGTACAAGTGAGCCATACTGTATGTATGCAGGCAGTATAGCAGAGTGGTTAAGGGTACTGAACTGCAAACCTGGAGACTTGGAGACCTGAGGACCTGGGTTTAAATCTCATCAACCTCCACTTGTATACTATGTGATCCTGAGCAAGTGACTTAACTTTTATCTGTGCAGTTATCAATGACCACTTGCTTTTTTCACGCATGCCACGTGCATGCAATCTATTCCAATTTAACATAAAAAGCATGCTTGCCACACTTGCTTGCTGTACACATGCCATATGTATGCAATTGGTTCCAATTTAACATAAAAATCATGATTGCACCACACATCACATGGGTAGTTTTATGTGCATGGCATGAAAACATTTCATATAATTATTTCTGTAAGAGATAGCATATAAGGGAGCACAATATATTAGCCATCTCTGAAGAGGTTTGGCAGCCTGCCATGCAAAACATAAGTGTTTTTACACTTCTAACCACTTTGTACCAAAATAGTTTTGAGTTAGTAGTGTAGCACTTTATTAATAGATATTTTGTTTTTCATATTGATCCTTGGTTTCGGTGCTTAATCCTTTATTTTGATTGGTTTCATTTTTGTGATAGCACCAAACCATTCTCGATGCAGCTCTCCTGTCTTTTCCTGTTAGAATTAAGAATCATTTAACCCCTGAGTCTCAGTAGCTGCCACACCATAATCTCTTACTTTCAGTAACATACTGTGGACTACCAATTTTCTCAGCAACCAATGAAAGTAAAATGTCTAAGATACTAGTTGCTCACAATAATGTACTGTATGTCAGTTTATTACCAAACTCACTAGGTCTATCTACTATTGTGTCTATGCCACCACAGGGTGTATTCCTTTAGAAGATGGATGTAGTCTACATTTAGCCATTTTGTTGCAAAAAAAAAGGGCTGTCTTCCTCACTCTGTCCTTGGATTGGTTTGCAGGAGAAATAATGTATGTGATACTAGATCTCATAGAAGAATACCTTATATTGTACCTTTTTTCAGAAAATTATCTAGTCATCAATCTATAACTGTATAGGGCCCTCGTGTTTCATAACTCACTACACCTTGAAATTGTAAAATGTTCCACTATTCTCATATGTAAAGTTCAATTTAAGGAGTGGCTATACAAAAGCAATGTCTGCATATGTTTATGATGTATGACACACTTGGAAGTTTTGTATGTATAATATGTTTACAGGTTTTAATCTTTTGTATTATGACTTGTTATTTATCAGCTTGTCACTGGTGAACATAGGCATCTTTGCTCATCAGCCTAAAAGTATAAAAAATAAAAATAAAATGAAGTGCAAAAAGGCTTGCTTGTGGAGTCCCTGGATTTTACAATAGATAACCTACCATCTTAGAGTTTTCAAAAAATAAGCAGACTCAACATTCTGTAAATGTCTCTGACCCTAAACTTGAAACCTCAAAACCCACTACTGTGTTAATACAATTTGCCCTAGAGAGCAACCTGGACTATATCATTAAAAACGTTTATTTGAAGGGGGCTCTGAACTTTAGGCAATGTACTGTAAGGTCTACCTTTATCCCAATGTGAGCCCACAAATGTGGGCTAGATGGTGGCATTTTTTACAGTTTCACTCTGAAGCCTCCAACATTGATGGGAAGTTCTCATTGATGTATCCCTCCAAAGCTAGGATCATACTGGACACAATTACTTAAGTTTTTTTTAAATGGCCGGGACCAATTGGCTATATTTATTAGACGCCAGTATTCAGCACAAAAGAAAAATTACCCTGAGTCTTCCTCAAAAGTAGAGGGAGATTCTGAAACTGATGTTCCTGCAGTGGCCTCAGATGAAGTCAGCAACATGGTGGTTATACTCGCAAGCAGTCTATTTGAAAATGAACTCTTTGCTACAACAGAAATGTGCTTTAAAAGGAATCCTGTCATAAATAGTTCTGCACTTGATCAATGGCTTTCTCCTGTTGTGTTAAACTTTAATTTGCAGGTCTTGGTAAGTCCTTTAAGATTGTTGCCAAGCCTTGCAGAATGGCTTCTATGATTATAGTTTATGTTTAAAACATGTCACTAATGGCGAGCTATTCTCAGGGTGCACTGCAGTGTTGAATAAGATCTTCAATCAAGTGAAAAATGCTGAATTATGTTTACTCTCACTATTTTACCTTCTAAAATTATTTCCTTGACTGTCTTATGAATTAACATTATTAGATAAATGGCTAAATAGGAGTGTTGTTTCTAAATGCTAAATGAATATTGATTAGTTGTATATTATATTCATTTACTGTATATCTAATATTCTTTGCAAAAAAATTTGTTAATGCACCAGTTAGGGTTCAGATTAAAGCAACAAAAGTATGGAAATGGGGTGTTAGTATTATCATCTCTAACACCCCACCCCCACCCTAATGGCAGCAAAAGAAAAAAACAGTATGGTTTCACCTCTCCTTAGTCTTCACAAATCAGGCCTGGGGTGCTCCTTGGGGTTGATAACCCTAATGTTCACCCCATTCTCATAAAGTCTGCACATGTCAGCTTCTTTACTGATGGAATGGGGTGAGTGTTAGTGTTGACAAACCCAAGGAACACTGCAGGCCTAATTTGTGAAGACTAAGGAGAGGTGGAACCATAATGGTTTTTTTCATTTGCTGCCTACAGGGTGGGGGTGGATTGTTAGGGTTGGGAACCCTAACACCACATTTCCCTACTTTTGCCACTTTAATCTGAACCCTAACTGGTGCATTAACAAAGTTTCTACAAATAATTTCCTTATTTTTTGAGATAGTGTAATCATATCCTCAGAACCTGCATGAACATATTCATCCCTCCATAGATGCATACATCCATGTTGGTGTTGAAGAACATCCATTTGTCATAAAAAGCTATTTATTTGCTTGGCTGTATAGCTTGTTAAACTTCCAGTGTTATTTTATGGTAATTTTGATTTTTTCATTTGTATACTTTTTTATATGGCCCCTACTTTTTTTTTTTTTTTGCAGTGGAGATATGTTGAGTTATTCTTGTAGTATTCATTGAGCCCATTGGTTTGATATATAGATTGTGCCTTAAGCATAAATATTGAGGGAGTTATGGCTTGTTGAAGTTAAAATGTTGAGAAAACAAAGTCCTTTTTTTTTCAGATGAAGGCATCACTTTTCGTATGAATAAAAAAAAGCATACAAAAAAGGATTCCTTTATATGAAAAAAAATTTAGGAAAGAAACTAAGTCCCACATTTTTTTTTTTCATATGAGGACATCCTTTTTCATATGAATTAAAAAACATGTGAAAAAGGATCCCTTCATGTGAAAAAAGAATCAGGAAAAAACTAAGACCAAATTCTTTTTTCATATGAGGGCATCCTTTTTTGTAAGAACAAAAAAAAAACATGCAAGAAAGATCCCTCCATACAAAAATAGAATTTGGACTTAGTTTCTTTTCCAGCTCTTTTTTCATATGAATGGATCCTTTTTCATACTTTTTTTTTCATTCATATAAAAAAGGATGCCTTCATATGAAAAAAGAATTGGAAAAAACACTAAGTCCAAATTCTTTTTTTCATATGAAGGGATCTTTTTCATTTGGCCTAATTCCTTTTTCATATGGCCATATGAATAAAGGATATAGATTAATGAGAAA
Organism: Neoceratodus forsteri; assembly: GCA_016271365.2. NCBI lineage: Eukaryota > Metazoa > Chordata > Ceratodontiformes > Ceratodontidae > Neoceratodus > Neoceratodus forsteri. The sequence goes on from CM028129.1 coordinate 469,921,723, forward strand.
ATATGCTAAAATGTGTAAAAAAAATGTTCTCAATCATTTTTCCAATAAGTAACTGCAGAATCCATCTAATGGGGTCTCTATTAGCAAGATACATGTGTTGTTGTCTCTGCAGGATGTCATTTTTATGGGTTTTCAAATATGCAGGGTTTTGAATATGAGAAAATTATGTCAGCCATACAAAAAAAAAGAATTTGTCCTCTCAAAAAAGGATACCCCATATGAAAAAGGATCATTTTTTGTATGGACCAAATAACGTTTTTATTCCAAGCAGTTATCTGAAAGACCATACTAAGCATGCTCAGAACCAAAATTTAAAAATGTCATAACTTTGGAACTGATTAATATGTTTTCACCAAACCAGTGAAAGGCACCACTGTGGGCCAAGCCCTTTGTACCCTAATAATGTCATAGGAAATTCCAAACCATCTAGACACTAGGCAATGACAAAAAAAAAACTGCAAAATACCCACATTTTTTCACTTATTTCACTATCCATATCACAGAATGTGCACATCCGACCAGAAAGAAAATAGGCACATCTCAAGATCTTGCCCCCAAGACTACACATACAAAATTTATACAAATCTGTTGAACAGCTGCAAAGCTATTAAGGTGTAAAGTTTGGGGTTTAACATAGAAACCCCTGATCAATCCTAACTATGGTGGTGCTACTGCTTCACTATAATACTGCTCATAATACATATGTAGCACTTGTGGATGTTGTGGTAGGGAGGGGCCAGCCTGATTTAGAGGGTTAAATACTAAAAAATTTACTTCCAGTGATGTCACGAGTATGGGAGCAGAGTAACTTTGCTCTCTCCCACAGCTGCATTTATAAATCGATGGGAATCTGAATCAAAATTGAAAAATTCAGTAGTTTTTCTTTGCTATTAGCTGACTAAGATGTCAACAAAAGCCACCAAGCCTAAATGAGGGAAAGTAGTACTCTGGTGAGCATATTGAAACAATTTCTCATGGATGTGGGCATGTAGGGTTTTGCTGGCCATGACACCAACTAGTGAGGAAAATTTCTGTCCATCTATTCAATTGACCTGGATTTATAAGAGGAGGAATGGCCTACCAGATCAGAAAGAGCAGTTCAAAAAGTACTAAAATCTATCAATAAAATCAAGTCCTCAATAGTGGACTTGTGGATGGACTCGTACAGAATCTATAAAAAAGTAACTGCCAATGAAGCGAAAGTTGGGGAAATAGAAGAGGCTCAGTAACCCCATGACAGCATTCTGCTTTAACTGCTGAAGAGAGACTGGGACATTCAAGCACACTTGAAGATGTGGAAAACCACCCGTGAAGCAATGATTTACGCATTCATGGCATAAAAGGAGCTTTACTACAGCAACAGACTTTGTCCAGCATGTTATCCTGTCAACCCCAGCCCTCCTCATGGACATCTTACTAGACATGGAGTGGGCACATCACTCCCTAGAGCCCCACCCACAGGCCCAGAACCTCAACCTTGCTCCTGGGTAATTAGGTTGCTACATTTCAAATGAAAGAGTGCATACTAGAGGAGGCTTGGAGTCTCAAAGACATCAAATATGAGAACCAAAGTATCTATTTTGATCATGATTTCTCCTCCAAACTCCAGGCAAAATGCAAAAATATTTGAGCAATGGCCTGAGACACAAAGACCAAGACAGGCATGAAGGCTCAGCTAAATTCCCTAGCAAAGCTCAAAGTGCATATAGAAGTAGGACCCAAAGTCTTTGACAGATTGCTATAAGTGTCCCCTTTCTTGAAAGATTTAAAAATTACTTTGCCTGAAAGGTGAAATGAGGAACTTAGAATTATCAGGAAAAGACAGTCTTGTTACAATTCTTAAGATTTTCAGTGCAGGAAGAGTTTAAACCCTGGGCTAAACATTTGTCACAAATCCTGAAATAAGTGCAGGTACAGGTTGTGTATTTGACCCAGACAGGAAACAGTTTTTTGTGTTTATCTTTGTGTGCCTTAAAAGGAAATTCCAGACTTTCTCAGGAAGTGATTACATCATAGCTACTTATCAGCCAATAGCTTTGGTAACAGACCTGAGAACAATAGTATTATAAGCAAGTGTTTTATAGCAAACTCATCAGAACAGCTAATATTTTTCAAGTCAAACTACCTCTTGCTGGGAGCTGCAATACTGAACATAGGATTTGCAAGAAAGCGAGTTGTGCTCACAACAGGGAGGTGAACCTTACAATTGTCTTTGGTTTGTAGCAGATATTCTGCAGGTGGAGGCTACTTCTAACTGAAAGGTGAAATAAGGAACTTAGAATTATCAGGAAAAGACAGTCTTGTTACAATTCTTAAGATTTTCACTGCAGGAAGAGTTTAAAGCACATCTGACTTATTTTGGGTCTGACTGCTTTCAGAGCACAAACCACCAGGCTGTTTTGGAGCTGGGGAGGTTTACCTGTGTCCGACTTAGATGTCTGGATTTTTCTCTGTTTGATTAGCTGGGGATTTTCTCTGTCAAATTGTTGTGTATGGTATCTTGCTGACAGGAAGGCACTCATCGCAGCGGTGGGTCAGAGCTCTTAGCTGATTGTTTTGTGAGGGCACAGTTTAGGCCCAACCCCTTCCCACCCCTCACCCCACCCACCCCTGGAAATAGTTCTTTTATACCTGGGGTTCTGACATCATTTCCTCAAGAGTGCAAGGTGCATATCAATGTCATATCCTCTCTAGCACACAGCACTGAAAATATAAGCATACACATTGTATAATATATATATTTCTATATAACAAACCAATCACACAAACACACACACACACAAAAAAAGTACATAATCATGTGGGGAATAGTGCAATGTAATGGCTGTGGGGCAGCAGTCTTCCGGGAGTCTTTCTGGAGGCTGAGATGCTGCCCTATTTGCAGACAACTCTCTGACCTGAGGGAGGAATTTGCCCCTCTTCAGGCCACACTAGACAGCAGTAAGGGAATCTTCCCCCAGGCCAGAATGGATGGTAGGAAGGGAACCTCCCCCATCCAGGGAGCACCAGAGCCACCACCACTACCTCAGAGGTTGCAAAGAAAGCACAGCAGTTGGACCACAGTGGGCTCAGGGAGGGTGAGGAAGGTGGAACAGAGGCACACCCAGTCAGTTGTTCCACTCCACAATCCATACACCATTCTGGTGGAGCACAGCTCCCCTATGGATGCACCCACAGAGGAGTTTAAGGAGACTGAGGACACCTGTCACAAGGGAGACCCACAGGAAGGAGGCAGAGGACACCACAAGGAAAGGAAGCAGCTCCTGGTGGGGGACTCAATTATTAGAGGGATAGAACTGGGGAAGCAGGGAAAACTGAAGTAAGGTGCCTGCCTGGTGCCATGGCTTGGAGGGACAGGAAGCGCATCCTCAGGATCACGAGAACAGCTGCACGGGAGTCTGAGCTGGACATCACTGTCCACCTAGGGACAAATGACTTGGCTCAACATGAGATTAGAGCAGTGCAGAAGGACTTTGTAGAACTGGGGAGGGGCCTAAGACAAGTAGCACACACAGTATCCTTCTCAGAGGTGCTGCCTGTCAATGGCATGAGTGAGGCAAGGGTACTTTGCACCATGCAGTTTAATGAATGGTTGAAAAATGGTGTGGAGCACAGGGTTTGGCTTCATTGGGGACTGGGGTTCCACCTGAGGGACACCAGCCTATACTGGCAGGATGGTCTGCATCTGTCCAGGAAGGAACAAGTCTTTTGAGCAGTCGGTTTAAATGCTTCATTGGCAAGCTTTTAAACTAGTCAAGGGGAGGCACTGATAAGCAGCAGGAAAATCCCAGCCTCTCCCTACAAAACAGGGTACTAAATGAGAAAAAGACCGAGGTAGAAAGGTCAGTGGGGGATGCTGCAACAGAAGGTAAAGCCATCAAAAAATGGAAAGCAATGAGTACCAATGCCCATAGTCTGAGTAACAAGCTTCTTGAATTAGTGGCCTTGATGGAGGAGAAACATCTGGATATCGTGGCAGTCACAGAAACATGGTTCGCACAAAACCATGACTGGGATGTAAACATACCAGGATACACTATCTACAGGAGAAACAGAGAGGGTAAAAGAGGAGGAGGAGGAGTAGCTGTTTACATAAGGGAAGGAATCAAAGCAACAGAACAAAAGGGAAAACAAGGAGGAGAAGAAGCACTGTGGGTAAATTTGGAGACCGGCAATGGCACCACAATCCGCACAGGGGTTGTATACAGACCCCCTTCTCAGGGGGAGGAAATGGACAAGGAAATGATAGAAAGTATACTTAGTATGGCAGAAAAAGGGGAGATATTGCTGATGGGTGATCTGAATATGCCAGATGTTAACTGGAGTGCAGTTGCAGCAGCCACTTCGAAGAGTGGGGTTATTCTAGATGCCCTAAAGGGGGCATACCTTAGACAACTAGTATTGGAGCCCACTCGAAAGGGAGAAATCTTAGACCTGGTTCTCTCAAATGGAGATGAAGAGAGGATCACAGATGTAGAAGTGGGTAGCCATCTGGGAACTAGCGACCATCAAACAGTATGGTTCACAATAAACACAGCAATAGAGTCGTTTACACAAAGGCAAAAGTACTGGACTTTAGGAGGGCTGACTTTTCCAAAATGGGTGAGTGCCTAAGGAATGCACTAGCAAATGGGCAGGAAGGAGGGGTGGAAGAACAATGGGAATAATAAAACTGCCATCACAGAGGTAACAAGCCTTTGAGTGAAGCAAATAAACAAAACTAAATGATGTAAGAAACCACTATGGTTCTCAAAAGAAGTGGCAGTGAAGGTTCAAGAGAAAGAAAGCTTTCTGGAAGTACAAGGAATCACAGAAGAAGCAGGACAGAGAACTGTATCAGTTGAAGCAAAAGGAAGCTGGGAAGGCAGTCAGAACAGCAAAGGCCCAAACCGAGGAAAAGATAGCCAACTCAGTTAAGAAGGGGATAAAACCTTTATAGGTACATCAGGGAGCAAAGGAAGACCAAGGAGGATAGTGAGGCTTAATAAAGGGGAGGGTGGGCAGAGGGTGACTGTGAAAAGGCAGAGATACTAAACAAATATTTTTGCTCAGTATTTACAAAGGAAGAGGGAGGTACCTAAAACAAACAGTAGAAACACTCTGGATACAGAAGTTGATACCAGCCCATTTACAGAAGAAAGGGTTCTAAAGAACTCTTAAAACTGAAGGTGGACAAAGCAATGGGGCCTGATGGGATTCATCCCAGAATTCTAAAAGAACTAAGGGTAGAATTAGTGACACCACTGACTTCCCTGTTTAACAAATCATGGGAGGATGGGGTGGTACCCGAGGACTCGAGGAGGGCAGATGTGATTCCCCTTCACAAAAGTGGGAGCAAGGCAGAAGCAGGAAACTACAGACCTGCTAGTTTAACCTCAGTGGTAGGGAAAATGATGGCATCACTTCTGAAGGAAAGAATTGTCGAGTATCTAGAGGCCAGAAGGCGCAGGACCCAAGGCAGCATGGATTCACAGCAGGAAGGTCATGCCAGACAAATCTGATAGATTTCTTTGACTGGGTGACCAAAGTAGTAGATCAGGGAGGGCTGTGGACAATGCCTACCTAGACTTTAGCAAGGCATTTGACACAGTCCCACACAAAAGATTAATACAAGTTAGCTAGCCTGGGAGTGGGTCCCAAGATGACAGCCTGGGTAAAAAATTGGCTGGAGAATAGGACACAGAGAGTAATAGTAAATGGAGTCCACTCTGAAGAAAGGGGGGTTACTAGTGGGGTACCGCAGGGTTCAGTATTAGGACCGGTCCTCTTCAATGTCTTTATAAGCGACATTGCAGAGGGACTGGAAGGAAAAGTATGTCTCTTTGCAGATGACACAAAGATCTGCAACAGAGTTGATGCACAAGGTGGGGTGGAAAGGATGAGAAGGGACTTGGCAAGGTTAGAGGAATGGTCAAATGTATGGCAGCTTAGATTCAATGCTAAGAAGTGCAAGGTAATGCACCTGGGAAACAAAAACCCAGGGAAGAGTACACAATGGGGGTGCGGTACTAACAACAACAAAATGGAAAGGGACCTGGGGGTAGTCATATCAGATGACCTAAAGGTGGGCAAGCAATGTGAGAGGGCAGCAAGGAGGGCTGGGGAGATACTGGGATGCATAGGGAGAGGCATCACCAGTAGAAAACAGGAAGTTATTATCCCTCTGTACAGACAGCTGGTCAGACCCCATCTGGAGTACTGCGTGCAGTTCTGGAGACCCAGTCTTCGCAAAGACATAGACAGGAGGGCAACTAAAATGGTGCAGGTTCTGTACCGGAAGACATGTGAAGAGAGACTTAAGGAGCTTAATATGTATAGCCTCGAGGAAAGGAGGGAGAGGGAGGACATGATTGAAACTTTCAAGTACCTCAAGGGAATCAACAAACTCCAAGAGGGTAGCATCTTTCAAAAAAAGAGGTGTGCAAGAACAAGCGGGCACAATTTGAAGATGGGGGGGGCGGCTCAGAGGTAATCTAAGAGTATTTTTCACATAAAGGGTTGTGGATGCATGGAACGCCCTTCCGGAGGAGGTCGTGGAGTCAAAAACAGTGGTGGAATTCAAGCATGCACGGGACAGTCATAAGGCAATTCTAGGGGTTGGGGGTAGGAAGAAGTAGGCTGCTGGTTAACTAGGATCTACAGCTTATCCAGTAGGCAGGGAAATGGGCAGACTGGGTGGGCCAAGCGGTCCTTATCTGCCATCAAATTCTATGTTTCTATGTTTCTAAAGAACTGGTGGCAAAACTCTTGAAAGCAGCATGGATGGGGTGGGGGGGTGGCCAGCAAAAATTGGAAGAAATCCAAGACAGGGGCTGAAGAACCTAGCTCCAGAGACAGTGGGGATAATGGAAAGACTGCACCAGGCTGAGACAGATCAAGAAGCAGCACACATAATCCTGACTTCATCAGCTAAAGCACCTACTTGAACTTGGTGTTACTTCTAGTCCCACCATTTCAAGACCGGAAATCTTTCACAATGCTCAGTCAACTGAACTGTCTACCGAATGTCTTGTGAAACAGTTTATCAAACTCTTGGGTTCCCAAACATGACCAAGTAAGCATGTTCTGTGTTTGGGGTGGCACTGGAGGTGAAGGCGATGGATGATCATTGCACAAATCAAGAACAGATGAGAGTGGGGGGGGGGGTCACACCATGGGCCATGCAGCCACTGCCTAGGGTTTATGATTTTACAGCTTTTGTAGCACAAGGAACTTGGATCATCTTTAAGGACTGGGGATGTGCCCTCTGGTAAGGAGGCACCTAGAAAACTGGACACTGCTCACAACTGGGGAGGAGGTCCATGGGACACACTGTGTCATCCAGATGGCATAAACCTGCACTCCAATGCACTGCAATTGCACACAACAAAATGCTAGGCAGGCAGAAGTGCAATAACTTTAGCCAGATCACACTTGGTCATCCTACCAGAGCAGAAATGGCAGGGAGGGAGTAGGGATGCTGCAAGTATAAGTACTGCTGGAGGTACCCAAGACAAATGGGAGCAGTCAGGACCGGAGTGATAAGTGGAGGTCACAGGGAGATACACAGCCTAATAGGAGCATGGATGCTCACTCCTGATCCCTCTCTGCATGGCATTGCAGTACAATTTGAACTCGGTCTAAAAGTTACAGACCACTTGGCATTGACAGTGCAGCTTGCACATAGCTCCCTCCAAGAGAAACCTTGATGAAATGACTAAGTACTGTGATTTCCCTCGTGAGGTAATTTTGGACTGGTATTGGTACAACTTAAACAATGCAGAGTGCAGAGTACCTGCTGGCAGGGGTGTTCATAGAAGGGTAGGAGGACAACCCTGCAAACACTGTCACCACTCAGGAGGAATCTTTGTCCATTTTTTAAAGTACAGAATATTTACTTTCATAAGAGGAGTGGGAGACAAAAGGAGATAGTAAGATAGCACTACCTAAAGCAGATACTAAACACTCCCTCTACACCCCACTTGGCTGAGTGGTCCAGGGCAGCTCTCCTTGTACTTTCCACAGATATTGGCTTTTTAGCCTGTTGATCTTCACCAGGATGCCTGCTATGGCCATATTGAGTGCAGCCACATTGTAAGCCAGATGGGGCTGTGGTAGTGCGGGGGGGGGGCATGGTATCCTCATCTTGTTCAACCCTACAGCTCTTGGCCTCATACTTTTGATGTTTAAGTGTACTTGTTTTCCCTAATGGGGGAAAGGTGTACAGCTCCTTAAACCAGCTAGAGCAATGGGTGGGATTGTCCCTTCCAAAACTGGGGCATAACATCAGCCCACACCACATCCTTTTAGGTATAGTTACATTGGAGCAGTATTGTTATGATAACCGTATAGTGTTTAAAACTCCATCCAAGTAAACACTGTGCCGGACCACTGTCTTTTTTTATTGTTACATTCTTCAAGTTGAGCTTGGCACCACCTGTTAAAAATTTGCAGTGATTGTTTCGAGTACTTAAGAGCTGAGAGGCAGTAAGTTGCATACAGTATACAGTTTATAGGATAAAATGGTTTGCCCCCCACACAATATAAGGATATGGTCACAGAAGATTGTACTGTATGGTATCAAGGGTGTTATCTTAACAGTAAAATGAACTAGAATAATGGATGAAAAAGTTTTGGCAAGGTGGCCACCTTGCAAGCAGATAATAATGTGGGTGATTTCAATTGTGCACTGTCTTCATCAGAGGATTGCTCAACAGAGCATATGGGAACTAATGGGATGGCAGCTAAAACCCTTAAAACACTAATGGAGGAAGTAGGTATGATGAACAAATGATGACAAATGCATGGCCAGGAGAGGTATTCTACTTAGGTGTTTTACTTTCTATTCCCATCTACAGGCAGACTACTCTCACACGGACATGTTTTTCATCAAAAAAAACTCTCATGTATAATATTGGAGTATCCTCTGTTTATAACATTACACCCAGTTTGACCATGCTCCTATTTCAATTCAGCTTATGGTGGGCAGTCAGGACAGGTTCTCCCTATTATAGCTTAATTCCACTTCATTAAATGCTTCTAATGTTAAGAAACAAATTAGCCAGACCCTCATGGGGACCTCTACCATAAACCAAGCTTCTAGCATGACTGAAGCTACAATATGGGACATGGTAAAGGCTGTGATTTGTGCCCATATTACTAGTCATGCTTCAGCAAAGAAGAAACAGGTAACAGCAGAGCAAGAAAAACTAAAAAAAAAAAAACATTACTTAATTGGAAATGGAACATTAGTAAACCTCAGGGAATTATAGAATCTTAATTGGCCTTACTCAGGCAAAACAACAGTTCAAAGAAACCCAGGAAAGAAAACCTGAGGGTACCTGAGCTATAAAGTTCCAAAAGCAAAATTCCTCTGCTCACACTTACAGGAGGAGTTCGCTACTAAGATAAAACCTTAAAAACTCCAACACATCTCCAAAGCAGTGTCGCTCATCCACAGCAAAAAACGGAGATACAAATATCCATTTGCAACAACTGTTCTTTATTCCGCCAAATGTGAGAACCCCTAGCGCTTGTCAGAGTGCCTTCAAGGGTGCATAATGCCAAATTACAATCTTGAGCATTTAAATACATTTGTCACAAGTGACATCACACTATTTTAACCAATCCAAACTAAATATTTATGTAGACCAATCAAAAAGAGGAAAGAAAGATAAACAATTAAGTTGGGGGGGGAGAGAGGGGAAAGGAGGAAAGAAAGGGTTGTGAAAAAAAAAAACCTAAGTTAAAAATAAAAAGGGGGGGGGCAGAGGGGAAAGAAGAAAATTAGTTTATTTTAAACTAACATTTACAATTCAAAACCAAAATGGGATTTGATCCCAGATTTACATTCCTTTACCTGCAATCCAAAGAAACTACAAATTATAGGATACAGCTTATGCTATGTTATATTATTGCCAGTATTGTGAACTTTTTCTATGTTTCATATATTTTTCAGGGGTTCTCCTAGGAAACTAGGGATACACCAGACTTCTAAACATTGAGAGATTCAAAAACTGGAACAGATAACCCAGCTGAAAAGTACATTTTGTACTTATCTTCAGTCTGTAAACAATTCATAGCTTGTATTGCACTTTAGAATACACTTGTACTCAAAAATAGTATATAAAACAAAATCTGATTTTTACTTTTATGATGTTTGTCTTACAGTTGTAGAGGGATAGATACAGAGGACTGAGGAAGACCCATCTAGACTGGAAATATTTTTTACTGGATTGCCATCTGTACCGGAAGGGAGATATTCTTTAAATTTTTTGTAACCTGCAAAAACTGTAGAAAAGACATGATAAAAAAACTCATCTAACATAATGACAATACACACAAATATTCATATAGAGAGCATGTCATCAATTGTTTTCAACTTTCAAAATTATCTGTTCTTTCAGGAAGGGTTTAAGATCCCATCTTTCATTAAGTCCAAAAGGTGCCACTGTGTTTGCTTTAAAAATCTAGGAGTTTTCTTTCTGTAACAACTTATTTGGCCTATCACCTCCTCTGAAATTAACTTTTACTTGTTGCAATCCCATAAATCTTAGACAATTAGCATTGTTATTGTGCACAGTGGAAAAATGTCTTCCTATAGGTGTATCCAATTGTCCATTAATAATGGACCTTACATGTTCCTACATTTTTTCTTTCAACAGTCTAATGGTTTTCCCTATATAAAATAAATCACAGTGACACCATAGCACATACACTACAAATGAAGTTTTACAACTGATAAACTCTCTAACTTCAATTGTAACATTATTTGGTAATACAAAACTGTTACACACATGCATGTATTTACATATGTTACAGTTTCCACATTTGTGGTTTCCTGTAGGCATCTGTGGTAACCATGTCTCTTTTTTGGGTCTATTCTGTAGAAATTGACTGTTCACTAGTTTGTCTTGAAGGTTGGCTGTGCGTCTGAATGTTATTCTTGGTCTTTCAGGCAAAATGTTGTTTATCTCGGGATCACTATTTAGTACATCCCAGCTATTCCAAACAACATTTCCTACAGCTCCTGAAATTGCATTAAATTCCAGTGAGCAAGTCACTTGACAGCTTTTATTTTGATTTTCTTTTGTTCTTTTTACTAAGAAATCTTTCTGTTTTTTGCCCTTAATTCTGACGAAAGCTTTGTTTAGTACTGATTCTTTGTAACCTTTCTCTCTGAACCTTTGCAAAAGTTCTTCTGCTTGTAGTTCAAAATCAGTATCCGATGTACAGTTTCTCCTCATTCTAACCAATTGCCCATATGGTATAGAATTTCTTAATTTGGCTGGATGTGAACTGTCATTTCTCAAGAATGAATTGTTACTACTTTTTTTTCTATATCCTTTTGTGTAGATAGAACCAGTTTCTCTATCACCGTCTAGGGTAATGTCTAGAAAATTAATAGTACACTCATTAATCACTGCTGTAAATTTTAGGTTTAAATCATTATGATTTAACCACTGAATGAATTTTTCTGCAGTTTCTCTGTCCCCATTCCATATGCAGAGACAATCATCAATGTATCTTTTCCATTGTATGATATTATTTGCATAAGGATTTATGTTAGAATCATAAAGTGTCTCCAATTCCCATAGTCCCAAAAAGAGATTTGCATATGCTGGGGCCATTGATGCTCCCATTGCGGTGCCACATATTTGTAAAAAAATTCATTACTGAATTCAAAATAACTATGATATAGTATAAATTCTAATATTTCTTTTAGGAATTGTACTGGGGCACCAGTATGTTCTTGATCTTTTGACAAAAAAATATCGAGCTGCTCTAATGCCATCAACATGTCTTATAGATGTGTATAGAGCTTCTACATCTATACAAATCCATAAATAGTTTTTTCCCATGTCAGATTACACATCTTGTTGATGGTATCCCCAGTATCCCTCAGATATGATGGTAATTGTACCATACTGTATTGTAAATATAGGTCCACAAATTTGCTTAAATGTTCAGTAATGGATCCAATACTGGAAACAATTGGTCTTCCTGGTGGATTTATTTTTGGGTGATCGCAGAACAGATATTTAAATTCTTGATCATTTATGTCTCCCATATGAACAGCTTCATCCAATAGTTCACATAACTGTTTTTTAAATACATGTGTTGGATTATATTAAAGTTTCTTATAGTTGTTTACATCAAATAATAAAACTTTCACCATTTCTTTATATCTCTCTCTATCCATTAGTACAATGTTTCCACCTTTGTCTGCTTTTTTAATTACTACTGCTGAATTAGTATTAAATTCTTTAAGAGCCTGTTTTTCTATATTAGTCAGATTTGAAATAATTTTATGATTCTTTTTGTTCAATAATTCTCTTACCTTATATATTACTGTATTTTCAAAAGCAGCCACATTGTTATTCATGATGAAGGGACAGAAAACTGAACTATTTTTAAACATGATGTTTCTTGTCTTCTTAAAGTCTTCTGGTATTTATTAGTCCCTCTGTTTCTGCTAAGTTGACATTTCCTGTGATATCCATCTCCCTATTTTCTACATTGTCTCCAGTCCATTCTGAAGATAGCTGATCCTTAATTCCTCTTAGGTCTTCTTCTTTATCATTTTCAGCTAGAAGAAAGTCCAATGTCTCATCCGACGTCCCTTCATTTGTTTTCTTGATTTCCAAAAAGCCCATTTCTTCACCAGTATTAAGCTCTGTTTTTCTTGCAAAAAATATTTTCAATTTAATTTTGCGCAATAACTTAAATAAATCAACAAAAATACTGAAATTATTTATAGGCGGAGTCGGAACAAAATTTAGACCTTTTTGAAGTAAACTCAGGTGATTATCATTTAGCATAAACAAACTAAGATTAATTATTTGCTTTTTTGAATCTTCTGATTCCACAATAAATGCTTCCTGTTGGTTAATGTTCCTATGTTTACCACCTCTTGTTCCTCTCCTGGTTCTTGGCTTCTTACGCCATCTTCTCCCTTCTGCTCTAAAAAAATAGTGGGGGTTGGATTAATGGATACAGATCTCTGTCCTATATTCACAGTATTTTCTGTTGATTCCTTGAGTTCTCTATTGCTGTTGTTTCTTTTCCCCAGATTTTTCCTGCTTCTTGAGCGACATCTACTTAGTGATCTTTCTTTGGTGCTTTTTTTGGGAATATATGCAACACCTGCTAAGTAATCAGTGTCATCTCTGTTGTGTTTGAAACGTTTTCTTTCTAACACCTCTTTTTCATGTTTGACAATCTTATTTTTTAATGATTTATCTAAATTTGCAAATTAACTGTGTTCTTTAAAACGTCCAACTTTTTCTTTTGCTGCTTGGATTTCTTCAGATAGAGACTGATAATTTTCACTGTCCTACTCAATTAATAGCTTGATATATGCTAAAGATGCTGTTTCTGAGACTTTAAGCCATTTATCTTTCTGTTTAAAAGAATCTAGACCACAAGACGGTGTCTTTTGGACTTGTAAGCCTTGCGGTGCTTGCTTTGTATCTCTATAAGTTTCCAGGGACAATATGTTGTAACTAAGATTTACTTCTTTGATTAGTAATTGCTCAAGTTTCAAAAATGCAGTTCTAATGTTACCTTCAGCAGTATCCATCTGTTCTTGTGTTCTAGCTGCGTTCTCTCTCTCTAAAACAGCTCGTAGTTCAAGTCTTCATGACTGCAGGGAACTAATGTTTGCTAGACAGAAACTTTCCTTTCCAATATCTGTTTCTATTTCCTGGTTACCACATCCTGGTACTTTTGACATCACTACACCAAATCAAAACATCTTTTTAAAGTTCAAATTACTTGACACAAGTCAAAAAGTGAACCAGAGTAGATTCGAAAAAACACACAAACACTTGCGATGTAATCCACAGGGTATTTTTCTGTCTCTCACAGCAATATACAGTGTATAATAATCCGTTTTGCTTAGGGTATCCTCCACAGATTGCAGTAGTCCGGCGGTTCACAGATAATCGAAAATGAATCAGCATAAAGTTCCAAAAGCAAAATTCCTGCACTCACACTTACAGGAGGAGTTCGCTGCTAAGGTAAAACCTTAAAAACTCCAACACATCTCCAAAGCAGTATCGCTCATCCACAGCAAAAAACAGAGATACAAATATCCATTTGCAACAATTGTTGTTCTTTATTCCACTGAATGTGAGAACCCCTAGCGCCTCAGCAGAGTGCCTTCAAGGGGGCATAATTCCAAATTACAATCTTGAGCATTTAAATGCATTTGTCATAAGTGACATCACACTATTTTACCCAATCCAAACTAAATATGTATGTAGACCAATCAAAAAGAGGAAAGAAAGATAAACAATTAAGTTGAGGGGGGAGAGGGGGAAAGGATGGAAAGAAAGGGTTGTGAAAAAAAAACTAAGGTAAAAATAAAAAGGGAGGTCCAGGGGAAAAGAAAGAAAATTAGTTTATTTTAAACTAACATTTAAAATTCAAAAAGCAAAATGGGATTTGATCCCAGATTTACATTCCTTTACCTGCAGTCCAAATAAACTACAAATTATAGGATACGGCTTATATAGGATACAGCTTATGTTATGTTATATTATGTTATGTTATATTATTGCCAGTATTGTGAACATTTTCTATGGCAATCCAGTAAAAAAACATTTCCGGTCTAGATGGGTCTTCCTCAGTCCTCTGTATCTATCCCTCTACAACTGTAAGACAAACATCATAAAAGTAAAAATCAGATTTTGTTTTATATAGTATTTTTGGGTACAAGTGTATTCTAAAGTGCAATACAAGCTATGAATTGTTTACAGGCTGAAGATAAGTACAAAATGTACTTTTCAGCTGGGTTATCTGTTCCAGTTTTTGAATCTCTCAATGTTTATAAGTCTGGTGTATCACTAGTTTCCTAGGAGAACCCCTGAAAAATATACGAAACATAGAAAAAGTTCACAATACTGGCAATAACATAACATAACATAAGCTGTATCCTATAATTTGTAGATCCTTTGGACTGCAGATAAAGGAATGTAAATCTGGGATCAAATCCCATTTTGCTTTTTGACTTTTAAATGTTAGTTTAAAATAAACTAATTTTCTTTTTTTTTCCCTGCCCCCCCTTTTTTATTTTTACATTAGGTTTTTTTTTTTAACAACACTTTCTTTCCCTCCTTTCCCCCCTCCCCCCCAACTTAATTGTTTATCTTTCTTTCCTCTTTTTGATTGGTCTACATTAATATTTAGTTTGGATTGGTTAAAATACTGTGATGTCACTTATGACAGATCAGTTTAAATGCTCAAGATTGTAATTTGGTATTATGCCCCCTTGAAGGCACTCTGCCGAGGTGCTAGGGGTTCTCACATTCGATGGAATAAAGAACAACAGTTGTTGCAAATGGATATTTGAATCTCCGTTTTTTGCTGTGGATGAGTGCTACTGCTTTGGAGAGGTACCTGAGCTATGCATGCTACAAAAAGTTTGACGTGGGGGGTACATTTTTTTTATTTAGTTTTTGTTGACCAGGCAAGTGCACTAGACAAATTCTACCTATTTTCAGGCATGACCCTGGGGAGGGGGATACAGATGAACGCCAACTGATCTTGAACCAGATTTTGCTGTTGGTGGTATTTTTTGTGAATGGGGGAAAATTTTGGCCAGGGCGCCGGGGAGATTCCCCTACTCTTTTCGAGAAGTGCTATGGGATCTTTAACACCCACCTGAACTACCACCAGAACAGGCAGATGGGACCTCGGTTTAATGTCTCATCCAAAAGACACAATGCTGTTAGCTTTTAGACTGAAACAAATGGCAGCAGACAAAGAGGTCCCCTGAATCAAGTATTAAAAGGATCCCAGTAAAAAATGGGACATACCTAAGAAAACTGCATGATGTTTCAGAGAGTTTTATGAGTAGCTCTCATGCTGCAGGGCACAGCAACAAGATGGCTGCATTGGTGCTCCACTCCTCAAAGCTCAGAGTAACTCCAGACTCTGAATTGTATCTATGTCTCTTTTTCACTTTTAAAGACTTTTTATATCTTTAAGAACAGTTAAGTAAAAGTGATGTCTAAAGTTAAAAGACTTAGGACCAGATATTCCAAACTTTACCTCAGGGCTAAATTAACACTGCCCGGCATGCTAAATTAGCTCAAAATCAATAGCCCGCTGTGTTCAAAAGGGATAGCCCCAGTGCTAAACCTGCTGAATATAGCATGCTAAGGAAGCTGGGCAAATGGGCCTGGAAGTGCAGTGCACAAATAGCCCAGGAATAAGACAACTCTGAGAATAGTAACCAGGAAGTACAAACCACAACAGCATCCCTGTGCACAGTGACATGAAGGAAGGCAAAGCTGAACTATGTGGCCAATGTGTGTGCTAGCAGAGGAATGGAGTTAGTAAAGCTGCAAGCAGCAGCGCATGTAAAATTACATTGTGTAAAAATGTGCAATGTTTCTGAAACCATTGTGCAGCACAAGCACATTTGCCCAGGTTTAGCTCGGAGCTAAGCCGTTTGCCCTGCGCAGTCATGTTTACCAGGGACAAAGCTTTGCTATATTCAAAAGTGACATGCAAATGATCCTACTTAGGTAGTCTGTGGGCAAATATCCAGATTAGTATCTCATTATGTCCTGATTTGCATGCAGTTTGCCCAGCGCTATTACAGGGTCCCACAGCTCCACCTGTAGTTCAGTCTGGAAGTACAGGGTCTGGCTGGATCTGCCCACAGCTCCACTTGTAGGTCAGTCTGGGAGTGCATGGTGGTAGCTGCAGGCTACATTTGTACAGTACAGAATAGAATATTGAGCACCAAGAGACTACACAGCACAGGCACAGGTGGTGGTGTTGCATGTAGTTGTCAAACTGTAGTTCATGCTACAGTGCATAGCAGACACTACAGTAGCAAGAGGGGGCCAGCAGTGTGAGGGACACAGCAATGCCTATGGTGTGTAGGGCAGTGATGACCACTGCACTGTACACAGTGACAGACCCAACTTGCAGGTGTTTACTGACAGTGGACATTACTACTATGCTGTTGTGGACCCTCAGATGCTGCACCACTGGCATGGAATGCTCACAGTGACACATACACAGCTGGCTGTGTGTGCTGTGATGTCTGTACAGATGTGCGGCATGTGACTGGGGGGGCACATACCGTCAAACAGGCACACTGGTGTTGAGGTATTCCCAACACTGGCCCATGTGCACTGCTTGGCTTGTCCCAGCCTTGTGGCCACACCCAGTCTGTGGTGCAGACTGGCCACTTGCACACCCTCCAATCAATACCCTCCATGCCCACAGTGCTGCATGTGTGTGTTGGCTTCTGTTGGTGTCCGCAGAAGGGTGGTCTGCAGGTGTGTGCTGTATGGCCTCACTGTAATGGTGTCCACTGGGAGCTGGGTCACCACTTACTGCCTGGTATGGCTGGGACTGGTGGCAGATGATGGCATCATAGGGATGCCACCTGGGAGCAGCATGTTTCCTCTCTGTCTAGCTTACTTCTATGTGTCATACTTACTGGTTAGGGTCATGCAAAACTCACGCAAAGCCAAATAGTCAAGCAAAGCTGATTTGCCCAGAGTTAAGACTACGTTTTCCTGAGCAGTAATTTACACCATACAAAGTCGCGCAAAAATACTTTGCACGTTGCTATTTGCTGAATATAGCATTGTGCCTGTATTCATGTACACACCCCTCAGTTTGCCCCTTGCATACATAATAATTTTGCTCTGTGCTAATGCAGATTGCACATGTTATCTGACCTTTTGAATATAGTGGACCTGC
The DNA here is from genome assembly GCA_016271365.2 of Neoceratodus forsteri. Taxonomy (NCBI): domain Eukaryota; kingdom Metazoa; phylum Chordata; order Ceratodontiformes; family Ceratodontidae; genus Neoceratodus; species Neoceratodus forsteri. The sequence continues at coordinate 469,939,432 of CM028129.1, forward strand.
TCTAAACCAGTGACAACCCTGTGCAAACTGTTTGCACCCAGCGCAAAGTTTTGAATACAAGGCCCTTACTCTCTAGTGATTTGAAAATTCTGTTTGTAAAATGGAATGCCTTGGAACATATGTTGCTGTCACAGTTGATTTACCTGCTTACTCTGGCATTAATGATTCAAGGGATGAAGCTGATATTGAATGGCTCACAGTGTGTATGGGTTTGACCCCAGAGCGGGCCGAAGGGCAAATAGTTGAACCAAATTGAAGGAGGTCCCAAGCGCATGGAAGGGAGAAAGGAGAGGAGAATGGACAAGGTGTATTTTCTCCTGTACAGAAGCTGGGCTGCACTATTAGTGGATAAAGGTAAATCTCCTTGACCCGATTGCTAGAACAAGGAAGTACCGCAGGACAAATTGATGAGTAGGAGTGTGGGAGAGATGACAGTTGAGAAGCTCTTTGGAGTTTGGAGTTGGTGTCTTTTGGGTTTATTTTGATTAAAATTGCCGGAATCTACATGCAAAACTCCCCAAGAAAATGAGTGTGTATTTACCTGCTATGTGTTTGGTCACTCAATGAACTGAAGTTAGGCTGGGAAGATACCCTATCCATGGTTCATTTATCACATATCCAGCTTTCTTAATGAATGCAACAGCATCCAAGGTGCAGTAGGGATGCAGTCAAAGCTGGTTTTGAGCCACAGATGTGAACTCGTTTGTCATGTGACACTGCCCTGTTTTGGGGCTAGGACGTCTCTTAAATGAACCCTCAGCCTTATTGTAGTACTTTTAAGAATGCATATGTGCTACATGGAAACAACCGTCTGCTAGTTATTGGGAAATTTATATTCTTTTATATCTTTGTTAATGTGAAATGATTCAGGATGAGTATGTATTGGAATCTAATAACTAGTACCTAGGAGAATGCTGACTAATATAACAGTTTTTTTTTTCTAGATTGTGTTTCCACGATGTTTTTGCATGTTTTATATCTTATAATTTAAATGTATATTTTAAGAAAGCATGTTTTAGCAGTTTTATGTCATAATAGCGATTGCAAAACAGCAATTGCTATTATGGCATGTGTATATCACCCAAAAGCAAATCGGCGATATGCACATGCCAGCGGGAAGACATCCAGCAACTAAAGTAAGTATTGATGCGGTGGGGCCGCACCCCCCTTGTCCTTCCCCTCATGGGGGGATTCTCCCCCCACCCCCCTGATTTATGATTACCAACTCCGGGGGGGTGCATGTCAGGGAGAGGTCGACACTCCATATGGGAAAAAAAAAACAGCCTCAGCAAGGAGTAGCAAAATGTTTCCCCCAGTCCCAAGCCCTGAACCCAGTATCTGCTGCACCGGTACTAGCCACCCTCACCACCACACCACATGGCTAGCTCAACCACAGCAGGCACACTACCCCCTCACAAACCCTCTTCCCTACCCTCCCCTTTCCCTTGCTATTCCTCCCCCTTCTGGTCACCCTACTCTAGAATTACTGGTGATATTGCAAAACCAAGATCAAGTGCCTCCGTCTTTCCAGAAACATAGGTCTCCCTCCTCCAAACCCTTAGGTATTCCAGTTGTTGATCTTGCCATATTATACTGTGGACCTCGGACACCGACCAATGAAAACGGCAGGCTGGCACCTTACCTCCATTGTAAATCCTCTGATAATCACCGCAAAAGGTGCCAGCCAGCCGCATCTCAATAACAACTACAAAAAAAAATTTGAAATCATTCCGAGCCACCATCTTCGTTTCCTCGCTAAACGCAAATGAGCACGGCCCCCCTCCCCAGCCTTCTCCCATAGCTCACGAAACATTAAAAAAAAACTGCCTGGCATAAACACAAATTCCACTCTCGCATTTCTTCAAAAAAGTAACGGCAGCTTAAGAAACATGTGGCAAGCCTTTTGATATATGTCCCTGTAATGCTCGCTCACTCCCTCCAAATTCCATCGCTCTCGCTGCTTCCGGTCTCCTAGATCCTCGCTCATACCTCCTACCCCCCACAGTGCCAAGTCCAGACCACCTTCACCTTCACAGTGTTAGTTATAAAATTCCATATTCCCACATAACAAAAACAAAAATTCTCGTGTCACAAGGTTTTTTTCTTGCTAGAAAAGCTTGTACCGAGGCAGCAGTTCAAACACGGCAGCTCTTAGCGTTAGCACCCACGCCGCACCACACACTGCCTGCACCTAATATTGCTGCCTCCAACACAAACTATAAGCAAAACCAAAACAGCACATAATGGCATGCTACCTAGTTTTGTACAGGGAGAGAGCCTGTATTAGAAACTGTGCAGTGCCTGAAGGGCGGTGGGGGAGTTGCATTACAAGCTGCACAGCACATCTTCTGCCTAGCAACAAGGAACTATTTACTATAGAGTAAGAATACCTCACATTAAAATCAATAAAAACATTTTTTTTTACTTTTTAATATCATTTTTAATATTTTTACTTCCTCCATAGTATAATCGCAATAAGCCACTCGGGATGTGGGTTATCAGAGTTACCACGGCTGTCGAGGGGATTTACCCACTCAGCTGCGACTCGTGGGCAAACCACTCCAGCCGTGGTAAATCCCCCGATAACCCACACCCCCTCGTGGCTTATTGCTTAATTATAAGATGGGTCTCAAAAATCCTGTAACCTCATTGGTCAAAACATGTCACGTGACTATGTGTAAATCCTGCAATAGACAACCGGTAAAGATTCTGGTAATAAAATGTTTACTTTCTTTGAACCTAATTCATTTTTCTATTTTAATTTTTAATAATAGATTGATTTTATAATTGCAATAATGCACTTTAGGGCATGTATAGTAGTGGGATTTACACACTTCTTATATGATTAAAATCACTCGGCTGCGCCTAGTGACATACCACACAAGGTGTGTGTAAATTCTACAACAACATATGCCCTGTTGTGTATTATTGCTTAATTCTCCAACTGTGCCTTCTCCCCCTTTTTTTCACTAGTCCACCTCCTGCTCCTTGATCACTGTGCGAGATAGCTGTGTACCACTCCCTTGATTACAGTGGCCATCACGACCAGTGCTTTCCCAGCCAATTTACCAGTCTCTTCCACAGAGCTAGACATTGCTTCAGTTTTCTCACTTAAGTAATCTAACTTCCTGTCAAGCTATTGTATGGTCTGTGTTAGCACTGCAATTCCTTTTTGCAGTGATTCATTATTAGTGGGGTGATCATCATCACTCTCCAAGGGTTGCTGTCCTGCTGGAGATTCTGTAGGCCCTACACTTCTGCGCTTATTTACAGGAGTGACCTGGGAGCACAAGGAAGTTAAGTGACTTGCTCAGGGTCACACAGCATGCAAGTGGAGGCTGTGGGATTCAAACCCAGGTCTCCAGGTTTGCAACTCAGAGCCTTAAACCACTGTGCTATACTGCCTCTTGTTTTCCTCTTTGCCTCAGATTCACTCACTATGTCTGTTAGGGGTTTAAAAGTACCAGCAAAGAACTTTAGAATAAAAAAGCACTACTTTCAGATGTTTAAATCAATTCATTTAGCTCACACACTCCGAGCTCGAGCTAAACACGTCTTCCATGCTTGTCTGCTGTCCAGCTCCCACTTTATTAAATGGATGAGGGAGGAGTGGCTGAGCTTGAAAGGGGAGGGAATAAAACATTGATATATAGAATAGTGCATGGGAAACTATGCAAAACAAGGCTGTATTTCCACCAAAGGTTTGCCATGATGACAGAGTGGCCTCAAGAGTGAAACGCCAGAGGCTCCCTATCATCATGCCAAACACTGGATAGAAACATAGGCTTGTTGTGAATGGTTTCCCATTCACTTTTCTGGATAATGAATGGCGACATCTGCATTAAAAGAAGTCACACTAAAAACAGTTCGGAGCACAGAATTATGTATTGTCACAGCAAAAAGCAGCAAATGCAATGAGGGTGACAGAAACAAAAACACTGTCAAGTAACCTTTGACACTTTTCTACCTCCACCCACTCTCATGTCCTCACACTGTGAAGTGAGCCCTGGAGAAATGAGTGAGCCTGCCCGTTTGCTGCAGTTGAACTGTTCCTGCTGTGTATTTTACCGCCAGAATCTGTGTCTCTATTGCCACACCCAGAGACATTTCTGCCCTAACATCTTGCTGTTTGATGTGGAGGAGGGCTGGGCAGTGAGCCCATTCAGTAACAATCTGTGTGCAAGGGGGTGTGACACTTCAAAGACCTGTGTGGCTACACAGTATCAGGACACCAGCCCACTGAAGTGAGCCCTGGAGACATGAATGAGCAAGCCGGTTTGCTGCAGTTGAACTGTTCCCACTGCATGTATTACCAGCAGATTCTGTATCTCTATTGCCACACTCATAGACATTTCTGCCCTAACACCTTGCTGCTTGGTGTGGAGGGGGGGCTCTACAGTGAGCCAAATAGGTAAACTGTGAGCAAGAGGACAGGGCATGGCACTTCAAAAATCTATGCAGCTACTCAGTTGTGCGCAAGAGCGAGTGGCACTAGCATTACTCAGAAAGTTTTACTCATTTTATTATGTCTGCTTGCTCGCATGTGCAAGAAACATAATGCCATCATCCGAGTTTTCGGAGGTGTGGCAGCCCTCTTCCAATTCAGTCAGTGTATTTGCAGGCGCGGTCGCAGTTCTCCAATGTCTGCTGGAGCTGTCTATGACACCTCCAAAATGCAGTGGCGTACAGTTGAAAAGGAAGCTATGCTTCAGTGAGCAGCGATAAGATATCGCCTGCTCATCGCCTCCCTCTACACACACACACACACACACACACACACACACACACACGCACATACTGCGTGCTCACCCCCACACACACACTGTGTAGCCAATGGGTGCCCAATCCCCTCGGCTCCCTGTCCCAGTACAGTGCGCCATGCTGGGAGCCCACCCCAGCGTGGCAACAGATGTTACTGCCGACGGGGTGCCCAATCCCTCTGCTCTGCTTCACGCCTCGCAGCCATCTTTTGTGCCATGCTGGGAGCCCATCCTAGCGTGGCAAGCGTCCCATCATCATTTAAAAAAAACAAACTGAAACTTAAAACAGTCCCTCGTTGTCTCTGCCCCACCCATTGCCCACCACTCGCACCCGCCTCCCACACTCCACCCTCACCCCATACTTACCTCCGGACTCTGGCGCGATGATCTTTGGTGGACTGGGAACACGTCTGCACTCTTCAAAGCTGACCGCGGACTAAGGAAATGCCGGTAAGCTGTATAATGGGATAGATAGGGTTTTTTCAACTTTGCTGCATATCTCAGTCATTTTTTGGAATTTTTGCACCAAATTTTCAACATAGGGTTTTGGGACCCCTTCTCATGAATGCTCTCACTGTCATGGCGTTAATCAGGCCTGAAGGGTGATTTCAGTCACTACATGAAATCACCTTTCAGGACTGAGTAATGAAACGACACTGCCACTGTTCATGGTGGGCTCTCAAAAAAAGCCTATGTTGAGTAGTCGACTCCCTAAGAATAACTGTTTTCCGAGCGTGCATTGCGCAGTTCCTACACATGCTTGTAAGTTCGCAAACTTTTAATATTTTCACTCCAGATTTTCAACATTGCCATTTTATTACACTTCTTCATGAGCAGTATAGCTGTCATTTTTCACATCTTGCCCAAAACGTGTTTCCGCCCAAGTAGCGCAAAATGGCGCAGTCGGTGTGCAAAATCAATGTATGGGACACATTAAGAAAATCACAGTGACACTGTTCATGAGCAGAGGTCTTAAAATGGCTATGTTGAAAATTTAGTAAAAAAATTCCTAAAAATGACTGTTTTTCGAGCGTGCGTTGCGCAGTTCCTATGCATGCTCGTAAGTTTGCAAATTTCCTATATTTTCACTCCAGATTTTCCACATTGCCATTTTATTACACTTCCTTATGAACAGTACAGCTGCCATTTTTCACGTCTCCCCAAATGTGTTTCCGCACATGTAGCGCACAATGGTGCAGTCGATGTGTGAAAGCAATGTTTGGGACAGATTAAGAAAATCACAGTTATACTGTCCATGAGCAGAGGTCTTAAAATGGCTATGTTGAAAATTTGGTGACAAAAGTCCATAAAATGACTGTGTTACGAGTGAGCATTGTGCAGTTTCCACGCACCCTCGTAAGTTCATGACTTTGTAATATTTTCAGTCCAGATTTTCACCAGTGGCATTTTTCCACACTTCCTTATGAACAGTACAGCTGTCATTTTTCACAACATGGCCAAAATGTGTTTTCACACTTTCAGCACAGAGATGCGTGGTCGCTGTGGGAAATCATTGTTCGGGACAGATAAAGAAAATCACAGTGACACTGTTTATGATCGGAGGTCCCAAAATGCCTGTGTTGACAATCTGCTGTAAAAAATCCCCAACCTAATTACATTATGGGTGTGCGTTGCACAGTTTCTATGCACGCTGGTGACTTCACCAGTTTTTTTAATAGTTTTACTGCAGATTTGCAACATTGCCATTTTTTACACCTCCCCATGAACAGTACAGCTGTCATTTTTCACATCCTGTTCGGAATGTGTTTTTGAACCTGTGATGCTAAATGCCGTAGTCGCTGTGCATAAGCAGCTTTTGGCTAACAAACTGATATTGCCACTGTTCATGAGGTGGGGGTCACAAAAAAATGTGTTGAAAATTTGGAGTGAAAATACCAACAAATGCCTAAGGTGTTAGGGTTTCCAACCATAACGCCCAACCCTGTAGAGAATGACAGGCATCAGGGGTGTGACTTGGGATTCTTGCGTATAATGCTCAACCATTCCACATCCTGCAGCCAGTGAGAGGCATTGAGGTATGCCTTGGACTCTTCGGCCCCAAAGTTCACCCCATTCTCCTGTACCGCACCCATCTCACCATATTTTCTGATGGAATGGGGTGCGCATAAGGGCCAAAGACCCAAGGCACACCGTGACACTTGTCAGTGTCTGCAGGGTAGGGTGTGGTGAAATGGCATGGCCGTTATGCCTGACGACCCAAAGGCACACCCCAATGCCTGTCACTCTCTGCAGGGTGGTGGTGGGGTTGGCTTCAGTTCAATACTTCACTGCCATTTCTATTATGCAGCTCTGTAACTTCTACACTACCAGTGCCAATGCCAGCAAGCAAACATTCGGTATTGACAAATGCTTGTTATATTTACTGCTTAGCTGCTGTTTAAACCAGTATTTTAGCTGGTTTCTAACAGGTAAATTATTTTACAAAATGATGCTTACTGTTTTATTTTGGTTAATCTTTGTTGCGTCAGGCAGAGGAGGCGATTGCTTAAAAAAACAATACAAGCAACAACAGGTTCTCCCTGATGTATTTTTACCAAATATTTATCTAGGGCATAATGTTAATTTAGTGCTTATTAGCAGTAGTATTACCTGCAAAGCCAATGTTACATATATCTGAATGGTTCCAGCCGATAACATTGCCTGCAAGAACATTGTGGCACACAACACAGCCACCAAAATATCAAAAATAAATTACAACATTGGTGAAAACACCAAGCAATACAAAACAGCAGGAGTTCTTTGTTTTGTGTGTGGGGGGGTCTGTCCCCATGCCCTCCACACTCCCCGGAATTAATATAATCAACTCCAAGGGAGTATGGACTCTGGGGATGGGGAGAAACTCAAGGGAGGGGAAAAGTCTTAAAAAAAAACAAAAAAAAAACAATGCAGTCCACTTCTTGGAGACAGGGAACCAAACCCTGGTTCCCAGATCTTTCCCACTTCAGGAGCATGTGCCTTAGCCACTCCAGCACAGGATCATCTTGGCCAAGCAGCACACCTCCTCCGCTCTTATCCCTTCCCCACTACTGTTTTCCATTCCCTGCCTTCACATACAGTGACAGGGGTAGGCGTAACTTGGTAATGACATACTACCTCTGTCCTTGTTAAGGCTCCAGACATTCTGAGCTGCAATGTTATTGCAGCGATGTTGTTTAAACAATGTCATAGGCAGGTATGATCTGAATGTATATTTTTAACCCAAGGCAATCATGTTGCTGTGGGTTACATACTAAAATGCTATTTCTAACTTTAACAAGGCATTTAATATTGCTTTTGCTTTTACTATCTGGAAATGTCAATGTGAATCCTGGCCCAGTGAAGTTGCAGAATAATTTCTCTCTGCAAAACATTTGTGCCTGGACTAGCTTGAGTATATTGCATCTAAATGCCAGGAGCTTGCTGCAACAACTTCATCATTTGGAATCTTTAATTGGTGCATCTAGCTAAGACATTTCTGTGTTTTTTGAAACCTGGCTTAGTAACAAAGTTCATGACTCTGATATTGCAATCTGTAACTGTAATATCTTTAGACAAGATAGGACAAGGGGGGTAGCAATTTATCTTAGAAACACATATGGGGGCCTGGTTAAAATTGCCAAAGAAACTGGATTTATTAGTTTTACAGATTATGGGTTCTTGAAATTTTAGTTTTAATTTGACTACATTTTACAGACCAGCTTCTACTATATCTTATTTGTTGCAATTGTTAAGTTCCTTAGTTGCCCCTTGTCCCCAGAACCCCTCCAAATAAAGACACAGACAACTTAAGCGTAGTTGCTCAGTTTGGCACTAAATTTACTAATTTGTTAAATCATTGTTCATAATATATTGTCATCAACTGACACTTTTTCCACATTTCCATTCTCTCATCTCTTCCCTTTATATTTATATACAGTATACACACCTATGTTTCTTTCAACTGATACGTTCTATAATTTTCTTCTTTTCTTCTTCTGCCCCCCAGACGGACATCCTGGGGGGGCTCTGCCTCTTCCTTTTATGCTGTCAAGGGGTACAAGTGTACACACCATACCCCTGCCTCTTGGTTCTTAATGCTGTGTCCTTTGATTGTTTTCCCTTTTCCCTCCCTTCCTTTCCTGTCCTTCTTCCCCTTTTTTTCACTAGTCCACCTCCAGCTTGCGATGAATGGTGGACTTCCCCCCCATTCTGCCCCCCCTTTATCTCCCCCCTTCTACCTTCTATGGCACAGCCAACCCTCAATGGTGTTCCATATCTCTGTGTTAAATAATGCCAATCCTAAGCCTGAGAGGTGTATCCCATCTCCCCTGTAAAATTCGTCCACCCATTCTAGGATACCGTGTTGGATGACTATTCCCCCCATGCCCTCAATTAATCTGCCCACACGTGCTGTCATGCACTTCCTGGCCCTGTCCATACACTTGTGGCTCTCCATCTGTCTCCATACCCTTCTGGGCGTAATCTTGGACCAGGCTAATGTGACCTCTGGCCACCACTCTTTAATTTTTTCCACATCATGTTTTATTTGGTAAAATATGTCCAGCCAGGGCCTTGTACCAAGGTTGTTGCCTCCCAGATGTATCACCAGTAAATCTGGCCACTTATGCTTCTTCTTGAGCCCTTTAAGTTCTGGTAACAGCTGCGCCCACTTCATTCCCTTCCGGCCTTTCCAAACCAGTCAAACGTTGTCGCTGTCCAGACTCAACTGCTTTCTCCCTTGTCTCCTGGCAGCCCATTTCTCCACCCAGTGTATAAATGAATGCCCACAGAACCACGCCTCGAGCCTCCAAGACCTCCCTGTTTAATCCAAAGTAAACTGATTAGTTTTTCATCTCTTCCATACCCCCCTTTCCCCCCTTCTCCCCTTTTCCCGTGCTCTTGTACCTGCTAAGGGAGAGAAAGAAAATATCGTTATTGTGGTAATTTCCATACATATAGCTTATAACAATCTGATGTCCACCTGCCCTTCGCCTTGATCTCTCCTGGCCTGCTGTCCTGCGCTGCCATCATAGAGGCCACTCCAATCCTAAACAAGTGGGAGGAGTATTCCTCCCCTGATTCTCCCAAGAATCTGAGGCCTTTGTGCAGCACTGCTGTCACCTGGTACCCTGACACTGGCCTGCCATACCAATGCATGAACAGGGCTGTGCCTCCTGCCTTCAGGCGTTCTGTCACATACATGAGCAGAGCCTCTACCAGGCAAATGCTTGAATTAGGATGTTTCCTTAACCACACCCTACTGCCTTGCCCCTGCTGATCTGTCTTTGATCTTTTTAATAAAATGGCAATTGCCTCCCCCTGTCCACTCTATATCCACCCATTGCAAACCCCCTCCCTCTCCCTTCTTACCATGCCCCACCACTCCGCTCACTCTGAAAGCCCTGCCATACATGGTGGCTTACAGGGCTTTAAATAGCACCGCTTCCCCCTTAGAGCTGCAGACATGAGGTAATGTTCCCATCAATTGTCCCATCAATGCCTCTGATATCATCTTTCTGACATCCTGCCTCCTATCCTGTCCCCACATCCATACCTGCATCATTCTGCGGATCAGGGTGCTTTTGTTGGGTCCTCCCATCTCCTCAGTGTACAAATCTGTCCTATAGCTGCCAGTTGTATCTGCATGGTCACATGCACCATGTGTTGATGCCAGTCTGCTATGATGAATCAGGCTACCTGTTCCCTGGTTACTGCCCCACTTACCTGCCCTCCATATTGTTCCCTGAATTTTTGAAATGCCCTCTAAGAGGTTTCATAAGCTCTATGGGTCCTGGGTTCCCAGGAGTTGTGGAACAGTGCTTCAGCTCCGCCGTTCCAATGTATGAACAGGGCAGTGCCTCCTGCCTTCGGGCGTTCTGCCACATACACGAGCAAAGCCTCTACTGGACAAATGCTTGCATTAGGATGTTTCCTTAACCACATCCTACTGCCTTGCCCCTGCTGATCTGTCTTTGATCTCTTTAATAAAATGAAAATTGCCTCCCTTGTCCACTCTATATCGTCCCATTGCAAACCCCTTCCCTCTCCCTTCTTACCGTGCCCCTCCACTCCGCTCACTCTGAAAGCCCTGCCATACATGGTGGCTTACAGGGCTTTAAATAGCACCGCTTCCCCCTTAGAGCTGCAGACATGAGGTGATGTTCCCATCAATTGTCCCATCAATGCCTCTGATATCGGCTTTCTGACATCCTGCCTCCTATCCTGTACCGCATCCACCCCGACATCATTCTGCAGATCAGGGTGCTTTTTGTTGGGTCCTCCCATCTCCTCAGTGTACAAATCTGTCCTATAGCCACCAGTTGTATCTGCATGGTCGCATGCGCCATGTGTTGATGCCAGCCTGCTACGACGAATAGGGCTACCTGTTCTCTGGTTACTACCCCACTTACCAGCCACCATATTGTTCCCGGAATTTTTGAAATGCCCTCCAACAGGTATCATAATCTTTATGGGTCCTGGAGGCCCAGGAGTTGTGGAACAGTGCTTCAGCTCCTCCAATCCAATCATCCAAACATACATCGGGATGGTGGTCCCCCTGATATCTGCTCTGGGTGCGACTTTCCGGAATTTGTCCAACTGCAATCGGGAGAGGCAATCAGCAATCACATTGTCCACACCATCAATATGCTTGACCCTCAAAGACATGTTCAGGGTCAGGCTCAAACATACCATCCTGCTTAGCACCCTCATGACCCTATCCATCTTTGTCCTTTTCTTATTCAGCACTTCCACCATTGCCTTATTATCACTCCAGAAGGTTACTTTCTTGTTCCTTATCTGACTTCCCCATTCCAGCATTGTCACCCATATGGGAAAGAGTTCCAGGAAAGTGATGTCTTTCATCACTCCTTCCCTTACCCACTCATCTGGCCATGCTGCCGCAAACCATTTCCCTTGAAAATAACCTCCCATGCCCAAACCGCCTGCTGCATCTGTGTACAGCTGCATATCGGTATTATGCAACCTGTCATCCTGCCAAAAAGTCTGCCCATTGTACTCCTGCAGGAAATGCTCCCATATCACCATGTCCTCCCTGGTCCCCTTATGAAGATCTACCCAATGGTGGGGCTGTGTTGCACTCCGTGTTGCCCATTCCAGACATCATGTAAACGTGCGTCCAGGAGCAATGGCCCTGCATGCAAAATTTAGGTGTCCCAATACCTGTTGTGCCTGCTGTAGCTGCACCCTCTGTAGTCCCCCCATCTTCCCTAATAATTCACATAATCTCTCCACCTTATTCCTTTGTAAACGGTACAGCTCCTGTGTAGTGTCCAACTCCAGCCCTAGGAACTCTATCGTTCGACTAGGACCTTCCGTTTTTTCCTTTGCTAGGGGGACTCCCAATTCTTGTCATAGTGCTTTGAAATCCTGCAACATGGCTTCAGTCTCTGTTTCCCCTTCCCCTATAAACAGAAAATTGTCCAAGCAGCGCACCACTGTCTGGTACCCGTACCACTTCTGAAATGCCCACTGTAACCACGTACTGAACATTTCAAAAGTGGTGCATGCTATGGAACATCCCATTGGCATGGCCTTATCGAAATAGTACTGCACCTCCACTTGAAATCCCAACAGGTCCCAGTCCACTGGCCTAACTGGCAGCAACCAGGAGGTGGACTCTATGTCCGTCTTTGCCAACCAGGCATTCTGCTTAGCCCTGATGAGTCACACTGCATCCTCCAAGGCAGCACATGTGACCCTACTGTCCTCTTCGCCTGTCGCATCATTGACTGGCTTCCCCTAAGGGTAGGATAGGTGATGTATCACCTGGTACACACCTGCTTTTTTCTTGGGCACTAGCACCAAAGGGCAAATCCTTAGGTTTAGCATAATGGAGGGGATGCAAATGGCCCTTCCACCCTCTCTCTTGCCACCTCTTTTTGAATTATTTTTGCCAACGTGGCCTCCTTACCCTGTGTGGATTTTAGTTTCCTTGCCTCTGTTGCCTCCCGCTTTCCTTGAAACTGTAAACTAAAACCTGAATTGAAACCTGACCATAATTTCCTGGCTGCCTCCCTATCTGGGTAACCCCATAACCATCTTTCCATTGCCTGCACTGTTATAGGTGTCTGGGCCAGCTGGAAAACCCTTCTCGCTGGTCCCTCAATTGTCCTGGTATCGAGTTTCATAGCCGTGACCCCTCTCTCCTCCCACTGCCCTCCCCTTGTTGCCTCTCCCCCACTGCTGACCCCTAAAGGAACCAGGATCGGCCGGAAAGGGCTGCTGATGTGCGGCCTCCTGGTTGCCAGTCCCTTTTTCCCAATTGTACCTGCACTTGGATGCTGGATGATGCCCACTGCACTTAGAACAGACGTGCCAGAATCAGCAGTTGGGCCATGAGCAAAAGGCTGTGTTGTATCCCCAGCATGCCTTTGCCCCTGTCCCTCCTCACCTGTCTCCCTCTGTCTGTTTCTTTGTTGGCCCGTTGTATATTTCCAACCACAGGTCTATTTGCCTGGCATCCCATTTTACATCCCCTAAATGTGCCATTCTCTTCCTAAATTTCTCATTGTACCTCAACCAGCTGTGCTCCCCCCATCTTATATGTGTTTTTAATGGTGAGTGAATAGGTGAGGAGTGGGGTAGCTAGCTCCAGCCACTTTTCTATGATTATGGCCATGAAATAAGTAAATCCCGTGGACCAATTGTCCCAGGTTTTACCTTGCCCTACTTTATCCTCTTCTCCCTTCCCTAATAAAACCACCACCACTGCCATATCCTTCTTCTCAAAGCTATCCTTCTCCTTATACTTATCCATGACATCAACACTCGCTAGGGTGAATATGTCCACATACTGTCTGTTCCAGATCTTTTCTTTCACTGCCGTGGGGACGTGGTCCGCCATGGGGGCCGGGCTGGCACCCTGTCCCTCCCCAGCCTCCCCATTCCCTTAATTTCCCGTAACGCCTTCTCCAATTGCCCCAATCCCTTCTCTCCCATATTCTTTAGCATTTGTTCCACATATTCTTTCACACTGCTTTTCATTGTCACCACCTGATTACCTGTCATGCCCGGCATGTTGGTCCCCAGCTGGGGCACTCCCGTTGGACCAGGTATGATTGTCAAAACCTGTTTTGGCTGCTCAGGCTCTGGCAGGGCCAGCAGTGCCACTAGTGTTGGGGGTTCCGGCACTGGTACTGGTACTGGCTCCGGGTGCGGCTAGGGGATCGGGTCACAAGGGAGACTGATCCCATAGGGCCAGTGCTGGTATCTTCTTCCTTGGCTCCAGCACCCCATGCTTTCTAGGCACCCATTTACTCCTCTCCTGTTCCTTCCCTTGCCTTCCCTTCCATTTAATGCCTCTCTCCCCCTCGTCGGGCTCTGCTACCTCCAGCAGCCAATTTGCTTTTTCTACCAGGTCCATCACTGCTCAGTAGCATTCCTCTTTTTTGGCCTTGACTATCTTTGGCACCATCCTGTTGCCTCAGCTGTACCTGCTGAAGAAATAAAATTTTATAACCATTAGCTTGTGCTAACTCATCTAGGCCTGGAGCCCTATGGCATCCATTTCCTGTGTTCGGTCCTTCATTGACCACCCCACTGGTTCCCCATGTGTGATAGTCTGCTGACCCCCCCATGTGACTGTGCTGGGCTTTGACCCCACCACAGCTAGGGGGGCCCTCTGTACCTCTAACCACAAGCCCCCTTTACCCCAAGGGCTGCTGGCTGGACTCCTGCTGGTCCAACCCCTATTCACTGTGGGAGGTGTGCCCTGAGGTTGCAACAGCCGAGCCATCCTGGCCTACCAGGCTTTTGTTAACCCCTCCCTTTGTTCATTTGACCTACCTCCCCTTGGCCTTGCTCTGCATGGCAATGATGTCACCCACCACCCCATCAGTATGCCAGAGCTTCTTGGCGCTCCCATCGGAGCACTCGCTCATGCTCCTCGCCTGCCACCTGTCCCCCGGTAATTGGTCCCTTTCCTGCGATATGCCTCGTATTCCATCAAAAACACCCCCCCCTTCTGTTTCCTCCATGGACCCCCTTCATTCTCCTTTGTGTGGTTCTCCTTCACTTTTCCTGGGCCCAGCACCGAGTGGCGATGACATCAGACACCATCCCATGTGGCAGGCCCTGGTTTCTGCCACTCCTGGCAGCACAAACCTGGCTTCCTCGCCCTATTCCCTGCTATCTGCCCCTTAAAAAGACTCACTTCCTACAAGAAAAACAACTCCTTTATGTTTATTTCATCCCCCCCGTTAAGCTTTGTTTGGTCATCCTTCAGCCCCCCCGGGCCAAGTGCCATGTGGCGATGACGTCAGATGCCATCCCACGCAGTAGGCCCAGGCTTCTGCTATTCCTGGCCATGCAAGTCTGTTTACTCACTCTTGTCCATGCTAGGCACCCTAACAAGTCAATGCTCCCATGCAGGACACACTCTTGCCTTTCAAATCCCCTAATTGTCCACTGCCCTTTTGTCCTTGCACCTCCCCAAAGACCTGAGCTCTCGGCTCCCTTTCCCTGTTGCATCCATGCTCCTGGCGTATCACCACGCATTGGCCAAAGCTCAAAAACACCCTGTATTGGCTTCATCCCCTTTACTCTACGCTCTGCTGCCCTGCAAGCCACAACTCGATCCCCATGCTGGAGCCCTACACCCTCAAGCGCTCTCCTCTTGGCACTCTCTAAAGATGCCCATTCCTGCTGCCTCACATGCCCCACAACTCTGCTGCTCAACATGCCTGGCTGTAACTCCTGCCTCATATCAAAACTATCTGTCTGCCTTTGTTCTCTCACGGACCTGACCAACAACCAAACACCTTGCGGTGTCTTCCGCCTAGTGGTGCCGACATTTCTTTATCCTGGCCTGATCTTCTGCTCCCACATCCCTGGCTGCAAACAGCATACCGTGGTTACTAGATACCTTTAAATGCCCTAAAAACCTGCTCCTTGCTCCTGCGTTGCATATCCTAGGCAGTCCTACCTGGCAGAGAATTAAATCAGGGACCTTACCTTGTTTCCACAATTTGTCTGTTTACTCACTTACAAAGGCCTCCAAATCCATTTGATTCCACTGTAATATATTACTTTTACTGGTATTTCACCCCTTTTTTTTAAACTCAGAGTACCCTGCTATTCCCAAATGCCCACTGGCCCACAATTCTTTCCAAAGTGATGTGCTTCCAAAGTAAATAATAATAACAATAAAATTTATTTATATAGTGCAAATCAAACCTATATCAAAGCGTTGTACAAGAATTAAAATACAGATAATCATTAAATATTAAAACCCAGTATAATACAATGAAATAACATTCAACAGTCCCCACAGGCACAGCTAAACAAGTATGTTTTTAGGGCTGTCTTAAAGCTCTCCACAGTCAGGCACTCTCTAATCCGATGAGGTAGAGAGTTCCACAAGGTCAGGGCTGTATACATAAATGCTCTGGCACCAGAAGTTTTCAATTGAATGCTGGGAAAATCTAGTAATCCCTCATCGGCTGAACGGAGGGGTCAAAGTGGGTGGTAAGAAAACAGGAGCTCTTGCAGGTAGCCAGGACCCAGTCTGTGCAGGTCCTTATTGGTCAGTAAACTGACCTTGAAGGCGATTCACCACTGAACAGGCAGCCAGTGCAGTTCGCACAGAACAGGGGTGATATGACTAATCCGAGAAACCCCAGGTAGCAACCTGGCTGCAGCATTCTGCACCAGCTTCAAGTGGCGAATATCAACCCCTGGAAGCCCTAGGTACAGGGAGTTTCAGCAATCAAGGCGGGAGGTCACCAAAGCATGAATCAACTTTGGAAGGTCATGAGACAGAACAAGGTGCTTAATCTGGGCGATATTCCTCAGATGGAAAAAAGAGGATTTGACAACTGCTGACACCTGTGAACGAAGTGTCAGCCCCTCATCAAATGTAACACCCAGATTCCGCACTTGAACAGAGGACACGAGCTGGCAAGCCCCGAGCAAAAGCCTGAAGTCAAGCCATGCTCCCATCCTCTCTATCCCGTGACCTGGATCCACCACCAACACCTCAGTCTTACCAGGATTCAACTTTGGCCAACTGATCCGCATCCAGTCCTGGAGTTCTACAAGGCAGTTATTAAAGACAGAGACTGCACTATCCTGGTCGGGGGCGAAAGACAGATAGAGCTGGATATCATCTGTGTAGCAATGAAACCACAGCCCATACCATCTTACAATGTCTCCCAATGGCAGCAAATACACTGCAAACAACATGGGGGACATCACAGAGCCCTGAGGAACCTCACATGGTAGAGAGAATGGAGCCGAGGAAAAAATCCCCGATACCATTCTCTGAGTTCTGCCAGTGAGGAAAGCTCTAAACCAGCTGAGGACTGTACCAGACAGGCCACAGATGTCTCTCAGACACTCAAGCAGCCCTGCTTGGTCCACGGTGTCAAAGGCTGAAGGGAGATCAAGAAGGACCAAGATTGAATGGCACTTCCAATCTCTAGCAAACAGGAGATCACAGAGCACCCGAACCAGAGTAGTCTCTGTACTATGCTTTTTCCGAAAACTAAACTGGAGGGAATCATAGATGCCTCGGATGGTCAAGTGGTTATCCAACTGATGGGCAACTACTTTCTCTATCAACTTTCCTACAAAAGGAAGGTTACAGATTGGTCTGTAGTTGGCAGGGCAGTTTAGATCAAGAGTAGCTTTTTTGAGGAGTGGTGTAACTACTGCCTCCTTTAAAGAGTTTGGAAACTCAGCTGACTCTAAAGAACGCCAAACTATCTCTGCTAAGACAGGGCTGATAACATCTACACACCCCAAAATGAGACGTGTAGGGCCCAGGTCAAGACTACAGCAGGTAGGCTGCATACTTTGGACAATCCGCATAACAACTTGGATTGCCAACTGGTCAAAATACTCCCAGGAAGACAGGGTTACAGTGGCCCTATACCGATCGCTGCAAACCCCCAAAGAGCGTGCCGAAAGGGTCTCAGCCCTGATGTCGGTCACTATATTGGCAAAGAATTGAGCAAACTCATCACACTTATCTTGTGAAAATGCTCTCTGAGCCTGAAGACAGGCTGGATTGCAGTCTGTCCACAGTTCAGAAGAGCTGAGCTGATCGATTCTGAGCCACAGCAATCTTCCTGGACAGGAACTCTGCCTTCTTATGGGAGATTGTTGACTGATAGACACGATAATGTTCCATCAGTCTAAGGCGGTCGGCATCAAGGGCTGATCTCCACCTGCACCACTCTGACCTTTGACCTATATGCCTCAACTTCCTCAAGGTCCCATCAAATCAAGCGGACCGAGGATGGAGAGTGAGGGGGGCAAACACGGATGGGAGCGATGGAATCCAGAGCAACCCCCACAGCCTTATTATAGGCCTGGACTAGGTGCTCTGGACCCTCACTGGCATCCGTATATCCTGATAGATCAAGAGCCGCTGAGAGACCAATGGGAGTAACATCCCTCAAAAGGCAGAATTTGACCATCTCCACAGGAGCAGGCCCATAGGAGGGAGCCTGGAAATTGAAACTTACAGTGCAATGGTCAGGCCAACTGACTGGTTCCACCACTAAGTCAGTGGCTTCCATTCCCAGGAGGAAAACCAGATCAAGTGAATGACCATGAACATTTCTCGGAGCAAGTTTGTGAGCTCCCCTTGCTCTGCAGCCCCTTATAAGTGGCCCCTTTTGTGCCTCCTCCTGGCTTCCTGGGCTACTCTTCTGCTGCCACCTCACTGTTCCCACCACTCCCCTTTCTCCTTCATTTTTGTGACCTCATCAGCAGGGCCAGATTAACCATAGGGCAGAAGGGGCAATTGCACTGGGCCCCATAGTTTGAGGGGCCACTGATTTTTAATTTTTTTTTGGTTTTTCTTTTTTTTTTTATATTCTTCTTCTTCTTCCCTTCCCCCTGTACTTTCCCACTGAGTGACTAAACCTTGTGGGGGTCGATCATCTGTGGCTGCCGCCGACCATTTGCCCCACTGCCTCGACTGTCCAAACAGCTCACCGTTTGTGCCATTTTTGTTTCCCACGGACATTCTCTCTGCAGGTGAAGCACAACATGCTAGCCAATTAAATAGTTCCAATGTGGTCTGTTGATTATTTGCCCCCAACCCACCCTCCAAGACCATAACTTTTCTGTCCCCCCAGCCCTCAGGTAATGCATCATGTACCATGCATGGTGCTCCCGTCATGCTCATGTGAAATAAGTTCCGCCCGGATGATAAGAAATGGCACCATGCACCACCAAATTAATTTCCTCTCAGAAAGCCTCCTGTCATCATCATCGATAGAGAGAGAGAGAGAGAGAGAGAGAGAGAGAGAGAGACTGACCATCCACACTCCGCATCACTTGTGCTTCAGCACTTGCAGCCAGTCACTAGGCCCACTGTTTGGCCTGACTGTCAACTAAGTCTAGTTGAGTCTCGTGGTCCAGAAAATTTTTAGTTTAAACGAAAAGAAAGATAAACACAGTCAGTCAGCAGCAGTGCCACTGCCAGCAGAAGCTGAATTATCAGCCAAGGCAGTGCAGAACACGCCTACTGCCCCCTCATGTCAGAGAGACAGAGAGGTCATCGAGTAGTGGGAGCCACCGGTGAGGAGCACGATCAGTCAGCAGAGTGGACTCACATCAAATTCAGCCTGTCCAGACCACCACCAGTGCCTGCCCTATTTACCTTCTTCTTGAATTTATCATGTAAAAAAAAAAAATAATAACGCACCTGATGAACAACTGCAACTGAATGTTTCTATGTTTGTTTATTATTTTAAAAAAATTCTAAATAAAATGAGTTGAGAAGAGGATCATACTATAGGAAAAGGGAGTGGGAGAAATTTGGCATCTCACTGCTTCCCCTAGTGCTTTATTTGTCATCATGTCACCAGTCAGTGGAGTTTTGTAAGGAAGCCACAGTTACTCACATCTCTTGCTGACTGTGGTCAGTACTGTGACCTCAGCAAACATTCACAGTAGCTGCAACAGGTTTGTATCCGGGTTACCTTCCTTGTCCCTCACAGCAGCACCTACCACTACCTGCTGTCCAACACAACACCAGGTACAACCACCCACTGATCTAAGGATGGTTAACACAGTTAAATGGCAGGCTGTCCAGGGTGGGCAAGGGGGGGGCAGTAGGGGCTTATTCAGCAACATTTCAACATCAAACTGCAGTCCTTGATAGACAGAAAGGAGTAGTGAAAAGCTGGTGGAAGCTGAATCAGATGTATTGGAGCATCAAACTGGTGTCCTGGGTGGGAGGTAGTCAGGTAGAATGGTTAGGAGCTGAATCAGCCACATTGGCAGCATGTAACTGCTTTACTTGGAAAGATGGAAGGAGAGTCCATGCAAGCTGAATAAAATCCATTGGTACCTTTAATCTTGTTCTCAGTCACTGAAGTAATATGCTGTTTAGAGATTCTTGCAGACTGCACTGCAACAGACTGAGATGGTTTCAAATGCAGTCCCAGAGGGTTGTACCAAATTAATTCTAAATATGTGATAGACTCCTGCCTGGCTGGCTCCATGGTCAGACACACTCTTCTTTACTAAAGAAGGGAAATAGTTTTTTTGAGGGTGAGACTACAGCCTTAACAGTGTGTCTGACTCTGACTATGGAGCCTATCACATGAAGGAGTAGTAGTAGTAAAAACCATATTACATGGGGTTGCTATGTGATAATGTGCGAGTCACCTTCCACCCCAATAATGGCATTCAGAGTAGATGGAAACTCCTCCAAATTAATTTTAAGGCATCAAAAATTGTTCAGCTTTCTGGGGCCTAGACAGACCCTGAACCCCCAGCCTATTGGTTAAGTCACAGGGGGCCCCACAATTCTATATTGCCCAGGGCACCACAACTTGTTAATCCATCCCTGCTCATCAGGCCTCCCCTCTGAGGCCTAATGGTTTTCCTGGTTCCCACCCTCCTTCTGCCCCTCCCCCGCTTCCTGAGCTTCCCACACTTATTTGCTGGGATCTTGGGACAATGGGCTCTACCCTTTTACAGGGGCAACCCTCTTTATCTGGGACATGAGTTTATTTTACTGGGGGACTTAAATTAGGATATGATAAACCCTAATCAGGAAATAACCAATTCACAGCCTTGAATTTAACACAGTTCATTCAATTCCAACTAGACCACATAAAACTAACAGTGAAAAGGATACTTTATTAGATCTTATACTGACTACACTGCCCCAAAAATATGTCAGCTGCATCTGACTGTGACGTTAGTGATCTTTGCTACACTGCATGTATTAGAAGTCAAATGAAAATGCATTTTCCAGCTTGTATAATACTTACAAATAATTTTGATTTTTTTTTATCAAGCTTACTTAAGAGATGTACAGAAAATAATATCAAATGGACGATAATGTATGACTGTCCCGACATTAGTACCTCATGGGAATATTTTAAATTTTCACTTTTGGTTGCCCTGAATAAACATGCCCGGGTAGTTAAAAAAAGGGATTAAAAATAAGATTTCCTGGTGTTTCACTAATAATTTGAAAAGGCTTTTAATAGAAAAATAATATTTTTGGAATAAAGCTAGATCATCTAAAGATTACAAAGACAAATTAGCTCATAAAGTTTTTAGAAACAGGTGCACTAAAGAAATTAGGAAGGTTAAATCACAGTACTATACAGATCAATTGACAGATTCACCTAGAATCCAAGAAGGGTTTTGAAAGGGCATTAATTCACTACAAGGGAAAGAAAATGTATCAACACTGCCTAAATTACTAATTTATAATACCTCAGTTATTCATAATACAAGACCAGGTTGTGGCTTTTAATAATTTTTTTTTCTGAGGCTAGTCTTTCTTTTCAAAGAGATTATCCTAACCTAACACTACCCACTTTAGATCTTGATTTTACATCTAAGCTTAATAGGCCTATGTTCTCATTCAGAGCTATAAGGGAAGAAGAAGTTTAAAAGAAGCTTGTTAAACTGAATACTAGCAAAGGAGCAGGTTGTGATAACATTGCCCCGGTCTTCTATAGAATTGCAGCAAACATTTTTGCAAGAAACTTGACTTATCTCTATAACTTTTCTTTACAAACTACATAGTTAACAGATGAATGGAAAAGTGTTCATTTAACACTCATTTTCAAAGGGGTAGACTCTTCAGACCCCAGTTGTTATTGCCATATTTCAATTCCCAGTACAATAAAAATATTTGAGATATTGATTCATAGGTAACTTTTCCAGTATTTCTCTAACCATAATAATAATAATAATAATAAAAATAATAATGATCAGACACTTTAATTAAGCGCCTTTCAAATTTGTCAAGGCACTTTGGATAAAAATTGATAAAACAGTAGCATAAAACAGCAATATAAAAGAAACAGTAAAAATCTGCTATTCAATATAATTAATTAGAATAGGCTTGGCACCATAAATACATTTTTAGTGCCTGTTTAAAGCCCCCCACAGTCACGTACTCCTGAAGCTGATGAGGTAGAGAATTCCAAAGGGCTAGGCCACGTACATGAATGCACGGTCCCCTGAAGATTTTAAAGATACCCTTGGAATCTCTAGCAACCTCTCATCAGCTGAGCGGGGCCATCACTCAGGGCAATAAGGGGCCAGAAGCTCTTTCAGATAGTCAGGGCAGAGTCTGTGTAAGGCTTTATAAGTCAGTAATCCAACTTTAAATGTGATCTGCCACTGAAACAGCAGCCAGTGCAGTTCACGCAGCACCAGTGTGATGTGACATGACAAGGAAGTCCCCATCAACAACTGGGATGAAGCATTCTGCACCAGCTGCAGGCAGTGGATATCAACCCCCGGTAGCCCTAAGCAAAGGGAGTTGCAATAATCAAAGCATGAGGTCACAAAGGTGTGGATCAGCGTGGGAAGTTCACCAGATGGAATAAGGTGCTTGATCCTAGGGATGTTCTTCATATGGTAAAATGATGACTTGACAACTGCCGACACCTGGGATTGCAGTGTCAGCCCATCGTCAAGCATCACCCCTAGGTCCTGCACCCATTCAAAGGTAAAGAGCTGGGAACTCCCCAGAAAAAGCCCCGTAGGCTGACCAGCCCCGACCCCGCTATCTGGTGACCTGCATCCACAACCATCACCTCAGTCTTTCCCAAGTTCAACTTCAGCCAGCTGGAATTCATCTAATCCTGGATTTCAGCGAGGCAGTAATTAAATACCGAGAGTGCACTTTCCTATCCTGGTCAGGTGCAAAAGACAGGTAGACAGGTAATTATGTACTTTCAATCAGGTTTAAAAAATGGTTTATAATGCCAACAATGTGATTTCAAAAGTTACTAATAATGTTTTTGCTGCTTTCAGCACTTTATTACAGCGCACTCAGGTTTGTAACAGGCTTACCCTGGACAACTCATCATTGTCATCTATACACTTCAATAGGTTGGAATTCTTTGTCAAATTATGGAGAAACACACTGGTATGTATTTGTATGTCACTTTATTATTAATGCTTTTTTTTCCATTTTTACTTAATATCCTTCATCATAAAACAACAACAAAACATAGCCTTAGGTCTGCCAAATACTCAGATGATCTAATTCCTAGATATTGAACTAAATTTGGAGATTACAACATGGCTGTTTCAGTTCCTTGTACATGGTAAACAATCAGAAAAAAATATAATTTAGACACTTTATTTCCCCTTCTTTCATTTCAAGGCCTCTATTGCTAGACTGATATTTAGTCACTGTGATTGTTTGGGATGAATTTCATCTATTTTAACCTATGTGGAACAAATTTATTAACTGTTTGTAAATCTTTTGTATTGAATATTTGTCTGATTAGCCTGTCTTTTATTGTATTTGGACACAATTGCAAATGAGATTCTTTTCTCTTAACTTGCTAGTCAATAAACTGATGATGATGATGATGATGACTTGTGTCTAGGGAAAGCAAGTAAAATGACTCTTACTGTTTGTGCTGTTATTGGGCAGAAAAACTGCTAATCCATATATTAATGTTGGTTGCACCATAGCAGTTGACATACTGTGATATGCCACCACTGGCCAGCCAACTGCCACACCCCAGAGGTGAACAACCAGCGCTTGTGCAGCAGAAAAAACAGTGGTTCATTTATCCCCCCACCCTTTGACTGCTGTGCAAGGGACAACTATGTCTATTTAAATCTGTGGCATGTTTAAGTGTTTTTGAAAGTGAACTCTGTGAAACTGAACTGTGAGCAGTTGACATACAGCTCAACAGCTGATTTGGCTGCTTTGTTTTTTTTTTGCTCAGTGGTATGATGTACCTACCACAGCAGAATGCCTTTTTGCTCTGCTTAAGTACATTCATCACTACTGCACCAGAACTGTGTTTGTGACTGAATTGATTTCTATACATAATCGCTATAACCCATACACTATAGATAGAGAAAGCAATCACCTGCTCACTGCTCAAACTGAAGCCAGTAGCACAACTCCAGCTGCAGCTTCACAAGACGATAAAATCCCACTGTTTAATTGTTTAATTAGTATTTCGGAAAGACCTTTGAGCGTGAGCTCTTTTACAAAGGTTCCAAATCAGGGAGGACAATAAGACAATACACATATTCAATGGTTACAGAGGCCTGATCATTAGGCATTAAAGAGCGATTACATGACAATTAGATAAATAGGAGAAAAAACTGAGCAGTTGTAATTGAATACTAAGCTATTTCTAAACAGTTCCCTTAGGTAGCACACCCCTGGAAACCTCCAAATCCATTGATAGACTATGGCAGAGTAAATGCATAGGGTTTAACGCTATCCCAGATGGTGAGAGGTGGGTGACAGTGGAACAAGGGGGACTGGGTTTGAAATCAACCACAGAAGGCGACAGGTGGAGGGATAGTGAAGCAGGGGGCTGTGATGGCAAGGAGCAGCTCCAGAGAGCTTTGTCAGTATGGTGTGTGTGTGTGGGGGGGTTTGGGAGGGGCAGTACCAAGTGCATTTAAAGAGGACTGATAGCTTACTTAAGCCCTTGGCTAGGTTGGAATGGAGGCAGGGTTCTCTAGGTAGCCCTGCTGGGTGTTACCTTGGGGGTAGGCCTGTCTATCAAGTGGGGCCTGAGAAGCAGGTGCATTTTGAGGTAGACATTAGGTGCTGTTTGAGGCCTACTTTGAATTGAGACAGGCTTTTGTTTGCTTGTACATACAAACTCTGTTGTCATACACAGAACATGGGTGAAAGATTCCTCTCACTAAGTTGGGCTCCTTGAATTTTGGGGTACCCCCTAATGATTGTTTTAAAGACAGAAACACCAGGATCTAACTAAGCAGGTCCCATTTAGTTAGGTTCAGGTGTTTGCTTTTTACAAAATACACCATTTGTATGTATTTTCCATTTTCTTTAGTTTGAGGGGAATGCAAGATGGCAGCTGTCACAACACAAAAGAAAAAATTCTCATATAAGAAGCAGGCAGTGAGAAGCCAAAAACAGTCTTATGACATGACAAGTCCTTTTACATGAGAAAGGGTCCTGAAGGAAATGGAAGTAATAAGAGTTGATAAAGCAATGGGGCCAGATGGGATGCACCCCAGGGTCCTTAAAGAACTAAGAGAGGTGGTGGCTGAACCTCTGGCAATCCTGTTTAGCAAGGCCTTTTACATGGTGCCACATAGAAGACTACTACACAGACTGGGGAATATGGGTGTGGGCAGGACAGTAGTGTGGTGGGTAGGTAACTGGCTGGGCGGTAGGACACAATGGGTGGTGGCAAATGGCTGTCACTCCACAGAGGGAAGAATGACCAGTGGGGTACCACAGGGATCAGTGCTGGGACCGATCCTATTCAACATCTTCATCAGTGACATTGTGCTGGATCTAGAAGGCAGAATTTCCCTGTTTTCTGATGATACAAAGCTCTGTAACAGAGTAGACACACCAGAGGGTGTAGACAGAATGAGAAGGGACCTGCAGAAACTTAAAGAATGGTCAGGGGTTTGGCAGTTGAAATTCAATGCAAAGAAGTGCAAGATAATGCATATGGGGCACACAAACCCTGGCACACTATATCAGTTGGGGAGTGAGGATATACCATGCACCAAGCAGGAAAGGGATCTTGGGGTTATCATCTCATCTCTGATGACCTCAATGTAGGGAAATAGTGTGACAAGGCAGCAGGTGAAGCAAATAGGATGCTGGGATGCATAGGCAGGGGCATCACCAGCAGGAAAAGGGAGGTCATAATTCCACTACACAAGGCACTAGTGAGGCCCCACCTGGAGTACAGTGTACAGTTCTGGAGACCTTACTTATGTAAGGACATAGACAGGGTAGAGAAGGTTCAGAGAAGGGCAACAAAGATGGTACATGGATTGCATCCCAAGTCCTATGAGGACATATTGAAGGAACTGAATATGTACTCCCTGGTGGAGAGGAGGGAGAGAGGTGATATGATAGAGACATACAAGTATCTTACAGGGAGGAACAGGGTGCAGGAATACTCTATTGTTAAGCAAAAAAGATGTTCCAGCACTAGAGGGCATGGGATGAAGTTGGACGGAGGATGATTCAAGGGAAATGTGAGGAAGAATTTCTTCACAGAACAGGTGGTGGACAAGTGGAACACCCTGCCAGAGAAAGTGGTGGGGGCTGAAACAATCATGGGATTTAATAATGCATGGGATAGACAAAGGAATTCTGGAGGTCAGGGTTAAGGGACAAGAGACTTCTAGGAAAACATAAAGTGAACTTACAAGCTCAAATGGGCAGACTGGGTGGGCCGTAGGCCCTTATCTGCTGATACTGTCTATGTATCTATGTCTATAGAATGTAAGCAATCATAAAATGTGTTTTTTTATCTAGGGATACTTTGATGCCTAAGGGGGTTGATAGTGTCCTTTAAGGTGCAAAGTTAGGGGTTTAACATAGACCCTTTTTGGCATCCCTAACTATATTGGCACTATTGCACCAGTCTATACAGAGGTTCAGAAGATAAATTTATTACTCAAGTTGGGAAGTAATGCCTGTTGGTCTTCCAGCACCACAGTGGGACATGGGTCACCTGCCTGTGGTCTGAGTTCCTAGCACCAGATACTATAATTTCTTGTGGCTGATTTATCTTATGCTCAGATACAAACTATTATGTGTGTGTAAGAAGTCTAATGAATTTCTGGGCATAAAGTGGACAGTATTCTCCTAAACAAATCCTTCCTTTGATTTTGAAACAATTTGTTTTACTTAAATAGCTAAGGGAATATGGTAGCCCGGTCCCTAGTCACCCAACATACTGTATGTGTAACTCCCTCCCCCATAAGCAGTTGAGGCTTGCTGTTAATCTTGGCTGGTCCAGATTATCCTCTCTACTGGGCTCTAAAGAGTTAATGTACCCAAATCTGACCTAGATACCTAAGCACTTTATTGCTCCAGCAGTACTCTTACTGAAAAAAAATGCAAGAATTGTAAAGTATTTTGACTGGTATACAAACAAACAAGGAGATATGCAAGCTTTATGCAAGTTTTTATGTAAGTCTTTATGTAAGAATTATATGCAAGGAATATGTAAGGAATGTGACATGTTCCATACATGAAAAATACATACAAGAACAATTCCTTGCTTCATGCACAAAAATGTTTCATCAACATCCTGACATGCAAAAAAAACTGTGTGTGGGGTTACTACACTAGAGTACTGGTTTTACATCCTGATGTGGGGCTATAACCTACTGTATAACCTTCTGACACCATGCTGCTCTAGTGTTTTGCAAAAAGTTCTATAAACATACACGCATGCAATAATCTTGATAAATTCCTACATATTTCTTGCATTTCTAAAAGGAAATGTCTTCATTCTGCTCCCAAAATTTCTGATTTGAATGCACAAGACCACTCTTACAATTCTTAGAGTGGTCTCCACATCAGTATTAACATACAACTGAGGTCATAACACTGTATTCTACTTACATAGATACATTGACAGTGTCGGCAGATAAGGGCCTATGGCTCACCTAGTCTGCCCATTTGAGCTTGTAAGTTCAGTTTGTTTTCCTAGAAGTCTGTTTCCCCTTACCCCTGCCCTCTAGAATTCCTTTATGTCTATCCCATGCATTCTTAAATCCCGTGATTGTTTCAGCCCCCACCACTTCCTCTGGCAGGGTGTTCCACTTGTCCACCACCCGTTCTGTGAAGAAATTCTTTCTCATGTTTCCTCTGAATCGTCCTTCCTCCAACTTCATCCCATGCCCTCTAGTCCTGAAACATCTTTTTCGCTTAAAAATAGTGTTTTCCTGCACCCTGTTCCTCCCTGTAAGATACTTGTAGCATTACAGTCATTACCATGACTAACTATGATGTAGATACAGAGGGATATGAATTCAAGTGGGTAATGGGAACAAGGGTAGATAAACTGTCAAGGATTAAGACCCTGGGCTTGATTTTCATACCCTGATGCAGTGTTTACATCAACCCCTGCATCAAACCCTGCCATTGGTGCAGCTGCACCAAATATCTTTGACTCAACTATGCCCAGTCTTGGTAGGTTGGGCACACTTTACCCAATTTACGCAGTTTTTGACAAATATTTGGCACAAGCTCCATAAAAGGGTACCTGGGATTGTTGCAAGCTAGACCAGAAAAAGTTGGTATGACTTTCAGCAATTTGGCACATGGGATCAAAAATCCTGATCGTCAGTCTGGAGAATGCTGCAAGCCCCAAGTGCCACATGTTCAACACACCCAGGGCTGGTGGTGTTTGGGGCTGTCTGAAAATCTGGCCCCCTGTTTTCATACAAATTTCTTCAGTGATGACAGGAATGAGAAATCTAAGAAGGATATTTGTAATACTAGCTAAATTGTGTCTAGACAGTATATTTTAACAAATTTGTCCTAAGGTGCAAGCAGATTTTTACAGCTCAGATGGAACCTAAAGATTTGTACTAGCACTATGAAGACATGCATTCTTACCTGTATGCATACAAAGTAGTGCAATCTTCCTTGCACAGTTCTTACAAGGTGTCATTCATCTTTAAACACTGCACTTTATACTTGGCATGCATGTTTCTCGTCTAGTGAAAGCATACAGTTTTCTTCTTGAATTGTTCTTACAAATATGTATACATGCTGGAAGGGGAGTGTAGGAAAAAAACTATGTTTATAAGTATAGTGGAAGAAAAAAAATCATGTGCTTACACTAGGCCAGAAACATGCAAGTTTGGCTTGTGACCCACCTGCTGTGCATTGGACCCTGGGCTGACTTGACTTCTTTTAGAATGCTGAGACTCTCTTGGTCCAATTGTAGTAAAGATCGTCAAGAGTTCCCTTCTAAAGGGTGTCTTTCCATCCACCCTAAAACAGACAACGGTGAAGCCTCTTCTTAAGAAGGCTTCCTTGGACCCTGATTATCTCATCAACTACAGACCTATCTCAAACCTCCCCTTTCTTTTTTCCACACAGCTTTTTGCTCCCCTGTAGCCTCCTGCATCTACTTGGCATGGGGGAGACATGGTATTTCCTGACTTTCTCCACATAGAAGATTGATTAATAAGTTGGGTAGGCTTGGAGTGGGTCAGATGTTAGTCAACGGGGTGGCAAACTGGTTGACAGGCAGAAAACAGAGAGTGGTGGTAAATGGTATACAGTCAGAAGAGATGCAAGTCACAAGTGGGGTATCTCAGGGATCAGTCCTGGGGCCAGTCCTCTTCAATATCTTCATCAGTGACATTGTAGATGGACTGTAGAGTAAGGTTTGCCTGTTTGCAGATGACACCAAGATCTGCAACAGAGTAGATGATCCAGTTGGGGTGGGCAGAATGAGAAGAGATCTGGATAAACTTGCAAAATGGTCAGAAGAGTGACAACTGGGATTTAATGCAAAGAAGTGCAAGATCATGCAGACAGGGAAGAGAAACCCTGAAGCCACATATAGGTTGGAAGGGGAGTTGCTGGCAGTCACAAGGGAATAAAGAGACTTGGGCATCATCATCACCAATTACCTGAAACCATCCAAGCAGACCACTAAATCAGTAGATAAGGCTAGGGGGATGTTAGGGTGTATTAGTAGGGGTATCACAAGTTGGAAGAGGGAGGTAATAATCCCTTTTTACGAGACACTGGTTAGGCCCCATCTGGAGTACTGCATGCAGTACTGGAGGCCACACCTTCACAAGGACATTAACCAAATTGAGGCAGTCCAGAGAAGGGCAACCAAAATGGTGCAGGGACTGCATCAGAAAACAAATGAGGACAGATTACCGGAGCTCAATATGTATACCCTGGAGCAAAGGAGGGAGAGAGGTGATATGATCGAAACATTCAAACACCTTAAGGGCATTAACAAGGTGAAAGAGTCAACATTTCAATATAAGAAAAATAGCAGGGCAAGAGGACACAGCATGAGATTAGAGGGAGGCCAATTAGGGGAGATATGTGAGGAAGTTCTTTTTCATAGAAAGGGTGGTGGGCATGGAACAGCCTACCTCTGGAAGTGGTGGATATGAATACAGTGCAGGGCTTCAAACAGGCATGGGATAGGCAAAAGGAAGCAATACAGATCACTATGAATAGATAAGCCACTGACAGAAAAAAGGCCGATGGCACATTCATATGGTAGAAAAGGAAATGGGCAGACTGGATGGGCCTTGCAGTCCTTATTTGTCATCAACTTCTATGTTTCTATGTTTCTATAACCCCGGAACATGATCATGCATGAGCATGGAGATCCACATGCTCTCCACGGCTCCCATGACAGCCCCTTCCAACCACCCAGCCTAGTGTCAGGGATCCCTGCGGCCTGGCTCTACCAGCTAGTCTCCACCAGGTGGCAACCAAGAGCTGAGGAACCCTCACTTCCCTCTCTGGAGTGGACAGCTGCCTTAAAGTTGCTCAAATCAGATCTGCACCCTCCTCCTGTTCAACCCCTGATGGCCTGAGCTCGCTTCTGAACTTGGGTCACCGGCATGTCATCAGGTATGGCATCCAGTACCTCAACCCTCAGCAACACTGGGCCACCTTTCTTGAGAAGCTGATTGAGAAGGTGGCAGCACTGCAGCTAGAACAACACCTGGAGAGGAATGACATCTGTGAGCCCTTCCAATCTGGCTTTCAGCCTTGCCACAGTACAGAAATTGCCCTAGTCCAGGTACTCCTTTCTGCAAGGGATAATGGATGATGTTCTGTTCTCATCCTACTAGACCTTTCACTGGCTTTTGATACGGTGGATCATGGGGTGCTTTTAGCTCACCTTAGGCACTATGTGGGACTCTCAGGCACTGTTTTGTGCTGGTTTGAACCCTCAATAACCAACAGGATGCAGCAGGTGATATTTGGTTCTTTTACATTGAGCACTGCTGTGCTCTGTTGTGGGGTGCCTAAAGGGGCAATCCTAGCTCCCATGTTATTCACCGTGTACATGTTGCCTGTTCTGCTCGAGTTTTCTACCTGTTCCCGGGCTCAGCTTCTAGTGTCAGTTCCATGTATCAGAGCGGGCTCTTCAGCCCGCTCTGAACCATCGGGAAGTGACATCCCTTTTAAGACCTTGGTCAAACTTGGACAGAGCCTAACGGGGTAGTGACACATAGGGCTGCTTGTTCTCCAGGTTTATTGGGGTTCCTTAACCACCCTACTTCCTCTATATCATGATCTATTTGACTACGTAAAATAATTTTATTTTCAAGGGTAAAGACCTCGTATTCTCAAAAATCTCCTTTACTTTCATGGTCATGACTGTGGGGCATTGGGCAATAGGTACTACCTATGTACTGAAATATCCTTACATGTATACTATCAATAATTTGATTGTGATGCCGGGGACAATTGAATACTCTGGAGAACATGTCTTTGTCTAAATCATAAAAACACCAACCTAAAACTGATGTAAATGAACATTACACCCCAAATCTTCACAATTGAATAAATGGCTATAACCTTCGAGGTGGTCTTAAGAGTACCGG
This sequence comes from Neoceratodus forsteri, assembly GCA_016271365.2. Lineage (NCBI taxonomy): Eukaryota > Metazoa > Chordata > Ceratodontiformes > Ceratodontidae > Neoceratodus > Neoceratodus forsteri. Next base: position 469,971,003 of record CM028129.1, read on the forward strand.
TATGGCTGATGAAACAATAATCAAATTTAACTTTGCCCTTGCGTAGTAAATCTTTTTCCTGATAACTAAGAATGTCCCTAAAATATGTATCTGTTGTTTCGTTATGTTCCATAATTTTTTTTGCTGGTATGTGTAATATTTCATTACATTCTACACTTGGTTGAGAAGAAATACCAGAAAATGCCATTTTGTAATTATATAAGTTTTACTGTATCTAAAATAATGTAACAATATTACATAACAGCAGTGCAAACAAAAACAATTTAAACAATTACGATGGAGGGGCAGCCCCTCTCCTTTAGATGCAATAGAAAAAAAATAAGCCAAGCATTAACTTTGTCCCTGCTCAAAGATAAAGGCAACCTTACCACACATCAAGTACCCAGATGTTCAAGCTGTGGTCCTAAGAGAGGTCTCTGTTCTGGCAGTCCTGCTTCTCCTCTTCTACCTTGATTATGTTGAGGACTGTCTTTTATATCTGATGAGGTGGCTGCTAGGCTTGCAGGAGTTTCAATGGTACTCCCAACTTAGTAGGGGATGTTTTATGTAGCCCCATCTATGCTTTTGGTTGTAAGGGGAAAATTGACATCATGAAGAACATGACAATAAGAAGGCTTGAATAGAGGGGGTAGAATATCATTTAAACATTCAGCTTAGCTAAACTAAGTTGTGGTTTGTGGTGAAGCCCTAGATCTTGTTCATAAACACAGTTTTTAACCAGCCACAGAGACACTTTAAAATATCTTTGTATTTTAACAACTGTCAACTTTGAATTGCAGGTAACTTAAAAGGTTTAAAATGCAAATAATGTAGCCATGTACTTATTTTTTAAAGAAAACAATCTACCTATCAAGCTTAAAACATGCAAATACTTTTGTAACACTTAAATCATAGCCATTTGGTTTTTAGACTTCAGATATAACTATTGAAGGTAGAAGCTTATACATAAATTGGAGCTCTAAGCACCTGACTTGACAGTTCCAGGATGCGGTTTGTGGCTAGGCCCTAGATTTTGTTCAGCTAGCAACAGAAGCACTTTAAGACATCTCCATATTTAAAAGAAAAATATATGTAATATATAAAGTTTAAAATGCAAATAATGCAAGAAGTGTATCACACAATTCATAGCCCTGTACCTATCTTTAAAGAAAACTACCTTTCAAGCTTAAAACATGTAAAAACTATTTTAACATTTAAGTCATTGTTTGTTTAAGTCAAAAGCATGCACTTGCAAACTTCTTATGCTGAAAGTGTACAGCTGTTTTATTCTTTATTATGTAGTTTATCTAACATGCCCTCTAGGTAGCCTGCATAATCCACTTGTCCTTCCATCTCATTACTAGGTGCAGACCACTCTTTTATTAGTAGGTCAATCTCTTTATCAGTATCTTGGTTTGGGTGGATGGCCAGGTCAAGTTGTCCCATTTGGAACAACTGTGGGGTGTAGGCTGTGCAATTCCCTCCGCTTTTACAAACATACATTGGAGAAAAAAAGGCATTATCCTTAGTTTCATGTAAGGGGCAGTTATGTATTAATTGTGCCAATGGGCAAGTCAAACCATTACATGTGACTCCCAAATAAGAATGATATTTTTGGTGGTGGGCTTTGATATGATACCTATAAGATGATCATTTATTCAAAACATTGCAATAGCGGGAAATAGGTTGTCACAGAGTATGCATTGTGTACCTTGGCCAGGGAACGGCTGAAGAAAAATAGTTGTGGCAGAAATCATTATCTTCTGAGGTCAAACATACATCATGATATCTGAGACATGTTACAGCAGTTTTAAATTGATGGTTTTATCAACTTGTGTGGTTTGAGGACATTTGTCTGGAAGAAAATAAATGAAAGTGATAATAGAGACATATGCTATTTTCGGCAACAACAACAAAGCAGTAGGAGAGCTACAGTGAGGCCAATTACCACCCATATCATGTTAAAGGGAAATAGTAACCAAGAGAGTAGTTTTTTTATCCAGTTTAAAGGATTTTTCCAATCCCATACTTACATGGCGCCATCCTCGAATACACCAAAAAGGGAGTTAAGAGCATGATTAAACTTATGCTTCCAACTGGTAAATTCTACTTCAGATTATGTTGTCTGGAGTTGCACTATTTGTTGCTGCAGAATATTTAAATTAGTTTGTATGGATTGTATGGTGTAATCTGTGTAATTAAGGGCTTGATGAAATTGCATATTCTTGTTTTTAAAAGAGAATCTTAGAACCTGCATGGTGCCTAGAATAGTGGTTAATCTGGCAATGGAATTTTGGATTAGGATTTGATGAGTGGTGGTGAATGTGAAAGTTTGTAAGAGAAGGGGAATTTTAAGTTGTTCTGCCGTGCAATTATATTACATTATGCAGTAGTCTGAAGGGTTTTTCCAGATAAAACCTGATATAAGAATAGGTGTATCAATGCTTCCTATGGTTTTACTATTTAAGAGTGTGCTGTTTGGTAGTATGTTATATGGGTAGTATATGGAATTGAGCCCTTGGTAAGGCCAGCACCATTGAAGTGCTGATGTATTAGTTGGTTGTTGTACACAGACTAAAGGTGGTTGTGAGAGCAAGTATAGCCCTGACTGCATATGGTATGGGATTGGCGAATTACATACAAAGTACCTGTATATGAGCATACAATGTGGTTAAGTTTTGTTGCTTGTATCTGGTATCTTGCAGAATCATGCAAACTTCCATTTTGCACGCTTGTTCTAGCCCTGGGAAATCACATCTCAGGAGTGAATTTAGGTGCATGTAGGCTGCTTCACCTATATCTTCCACAATGTTAAGATGGTTTATTAGTTCCAAGTGTTCATTGTTAAGGTAGGTTATTAAGTCTTTTAAATTTTCTCAAAGATTTTCTAATGCATGTTGATATTCCCATGTGGTATTGGTAATGTCTTGATAGGCTTTTAATAATGATTGTTTGTTGTGTTTTAACTGTGGTCATTGGACTCAAGCACAGAATTTGATGTTATGTCCCGATTCATATTCATATATTTCACCCTGGCATAGTGGTGTGGTATTTTTGCAGAAAAGGAAGTTGTTGGCAAGTCCCAAGGGTATGCATTCTGGATTTTTCTTTAAATGTGCCACATTTTGGATATCTTTTAACTCATTATACCATTCCACTTGAGGAACTTCTAGGTTGATGGTAGATTCTTGGCAAATTGCTGCATCTCCACAAGGGGTGCATGTTACTTTATTTGGAGGAGGTTGCTGACATGGTATTGTCTCTCTGCAAGGTACATAACAAACCCTGAGTTGACTTAGTTGCAGAAGTGACAGAGTGTAGTCTTCTAAGAAATAGCTGTAATTCTGAAGTTCATGAGGTCTTAGAGAGGCATTTTGGAATTGTGAATGTTGCGTTCCCCCCTGGCATCTTTGGCAAGTTCTGTACAGGAATAAATGTTTGGATTTGTTGAGCTCCAGGTGCCATACCTCAAGGAACATGAACTGTGAGTCCAATTTGTGAAGAGAGAGATGTTAAAGCTTGATTGTGTTTACACAAGTGTGTAATTGGATAGTATTCACCATTTTTCTTTAGAAATTGTCTCACATCGTCAGGGCTAAGGTTTTCAGAATATTGGAGGTAGGTATCTGGGCAGGGTTGATGTAGCAATAGGTCATCAGATTCATTCTTTTGTGTTCTAACAAGGTAATGTACAGCAGAATAATCTTGATACCATGTCAATGTTTCAGGGCCAGAGAAGTTGCACCAATACGCTGTTAGATTGACTTGCATGTTGGGTTGAGTATCCTTTAGCATGGAACAGGAGTCACAGTGTACCTTTATTTTTTTTATGGAGGCTTGTAGTTCTTTTAACAATGGCAAGTGGTATTGTAGGGGCAAATAGTCCATGTAAGTTCTGATGTCCATGCTGAGATTGTATTGATATAAACGTGGCTCGACTGCCATGGGTATGCACTCGGGAAATAGCATTTTTGTGTCATTTATTGTAGACACTGAGAAATTAGGAATGTATGTATATAACTTAGGTGTTGACGTTGTAACAATGTCATCAGAATATGATTCTGTTATATTCTCTAAGGTATTATCGTATAAGGATGTAATGTTGAGTGTAATTTGATTTGGGCCTGTCAGAGGTCATGAATGGCCCTCTACTGCTAGTGGAGTAGATTGTATATGGTTCTGTTTGTAATAAGCATAGAGGAAGAAGGTAAGGGTGGACAGAAAGAAAGTTAGGGAGATAGCTCTTAGTATTTTGCATGGGGAGCATTTCTGGGATTGACTCTTAGATTTACGTGATGCCACATGAGTCCCCACAGGGTCATCTGGCATAGTGTAAATGTCATTTACTTTGCACAAAAATGGTTTAGAGGTGGATCTGGACTCACTGTGCTGGACCATACTGCAGCAATGATGCAAATAATGCTAAAATCAGAAAAGACAGAGAAGAAGATTGACAGAGTCTCCTTGAGGTTTTTCTTAATAGTTTTTTTTTTTTTGCAGTTGCGTAATTTGGGTGTTAATTCCCACCTGGGGATTTTACCTGTTTTGTACGGTAAATACCATAAACATTACACAGACTGGTAATGGAGAAAGTATAATTTCATTGATTCCCACAATTTTTTTCCAGTGCAGGAGGTATTTTGGTGCACAGAAGACCACTTCTGCTTGTTGTTGCTGATCCCATTCAGCAATGTACTGATGTGCCTCTTCCAGATCCCGATGTCTTTTGTTCTGTGTTACATATTCTTATGGTACTTCTAGCTCGACGTCTGTATTCTCTGCAAAGGACAGCTTGTTCCTCTTGGGGAGTGAGAATTAGAGCATTGGCTGGTTGGTCCTGAATTTAAATGGAAGGGTTATTATCAGCAATCTGAAACAGAAAATGTTTTAATTGTGATATGGACCCATTTTGGATTGGCTTTTATCTCCAAGAGTACAGCGTTATTAGAAACTTGTTTTTTTTTGCATGGGCTTGGTGTACTTAGGACCCATAGGGGTGGTTACCAATTTTTTCTAGCAAACTCATTCACCTGTTGCATAGGGATTTACCAGTGGATGTACTGTTTGTCTCAGTTTAATAGGGTCTTGTCTGTCAACAGAATCCAGAACAGTTTGGGTTTGCATTTGAGCTCCGGTTAGGAGTTGATAGGGTGACAGCCCATGCTTTGAAAGAGGTCTGTTTCTTAGGTGCATAAGTGCAATGGGTAAAGTCCTGGTCCGCAGTTTATTTTGCCCCATTCTCAAGGCTTGCTTTAGCTGTTTGTTAACATTTTCCACAAGGCCTTGTGATTGTGGGTGGTATGGTGTACCATAATGCCAAGTAATGCTGTATTTTTTGATTACTGTATGTCTTCAGAAATGTGGATGTTTTTAAAATGTGACCTCTTGATCTGAATGCATATGAGTTGGAATTCCCCAATGAGGAAAAATCTCTTTAGTTAGGGTATCAACCACAAACTTAGTCGTTGCTGCTTGTGCTGGAAAAGCTTCAATGTACTGTGTGAAATGATCAATAATTACCAACAAATATTTTTTATTTTAGCTAGGAGGGAGTGGCCCCACAAAATCAATATACACTCTCTCCCAGGGCTTTTGAGAACTTACTTGTAAATTGGGATTAGAAATTGGCTGGGCCTGCTTGAACTGTTAGCAGGTTACAGAGCTGTTGACAAATGTTTTTATATCTGTCATCATGGAAGGCCAATTAAACCTCTGTCTCAATATTCTATAAGTTGCCTTTATGCCCTGGTGTATATGTCCCACGCCTGTGTGAGCCAAATGAAGTAGCTCCTGTTCGCAAAGATTATCTTTTACCAAATACATGTTTTGGGTTGTTTTTTTGATTAGGCCTTCTGACTCCCATTTGTGCAAGTCTTGAAAATCTTACTGTCCAAGAGGTGCGTGCCAACCTCTTGTTCGGCCAGGCGGAACTCCATCATAGTTTGACTGATGGTGAGTTGCAGAGGCATGGTGCATGCTAATTTTGCCATGTGATCAGCTAATGAATTGCCCAAAGAATGCTTGGAAGATATGTCATCCCTCCCATGCCCTCTGACATGGGACACCTTGGGCTTAATGGGTTTGGTTTAGTCACTTGTTTGCCAAATTTTGTCCCAGTATGAGGGAAATGCCTCTGGCTGTTGAGGGCGTAAACTGTAGGTATGTGCAACATAACTGCTGTCAGTAAAGATAAAATTTGGTTTGTGCTTTAATGCTTCCTTCAGGACCAAAACCTCAGCATGTTGAGCTGACTTTGCTTGAACTGATATTGCTTCTCACCTAGTAACGGAGTATTCTCCCTGGTGTGTTTTACACCTATAATGAAATCTATTCCTGACTTTCTCTTACCATGTACAGTAAGTGTTGAACGCTTCCATCTGAATATGCCATAATGCTGGCATTTGGAATGTTTGGCCCATGAAATATATTTTAGGTTTTAGGTTTGTGATATGAGATTAGTTTTCCTTGTTGATGTAAGGCAGCAGAATGATTATCACGATTGGTGTCCACAAGCATATCTATCGAAAGTGATAAATTAATTGGCATTAAACTTCTGATGTTGTAGTACTGCCTGCTGCAATTGCTGCAGGAATTTTTTCTTTGTCCCATCTAAACTGTGTCAGTGACTGGTATAGTGATTTTGTTATTGCAGCGTAGTTGGGGACATGGCTTCTTGAAAAGTTGCATAACCCCAAGATAGACTGCAATTGTTTTTTTTGTTTGGGGCATTGTAATATTTTTTACTTTTTCTAAATAATCATCGGTGAGTAATATTTTGTGGTGTATTACTTTCCCAAGATAATTTTCCTTGTGTAGGCCTATTTGACTTTTTTCCCAGTTGATTTTGTAACCCCTTTGGTAAAGCTTATTTGCAGCTTGTTGCATAGTGGCAAAATGTTCTTGTGGGCTATTGTGGCTGAAAAAATGTCCTCCATGTAAATTCAAAATATTGGGGATGCTCCCCAAATCTGCAGTTATGACAGACTGGAATACGTTTGGGGTTGTACCCCCGTGTCAGATGGGTAAAACAATACTGCCTGTTATTTACGGTAAATGCAGTTTTGAATTGGTCTTTGGAGTGCAGGGGTATGGAAAAGAATCCATTTGGCACATCAAAGACAGTTTTGTAGGTTTGTATTGGGAGTGATTCCTATTGTTGTAACATGTCAATGTTCTGAACCACATAATCAGTGGTGTGTTTGTTAAATTGCCTGTAGTCTACTACCAAGTTGATAGATCCAACCCTTTTGTGGCACCGGTAGTACCGGTGAGTTGGAGGAGGAATTACAATGTCTAATGATACCATCTTTCAAAAGCGCTTAAATGGTTTTTAGTAGTTCAACTTTGTATTGTGATTTTATAGGATATTGTTTTTGCCAGGGGTGTGTGGTGCCATGTATTCATACTGGGGGCATGTCTATTAGCCCTGCATGTTCTGGACTGGTGGTTGATTGGATTAGTTGTTGGATTTGAACTTTATAGTTTTGGGGCAGATCTCTTTGTAGGAGAGGCTGGTCAGTGATTACATTTAACAAGGCTAAATGCCTAGCATCTAGGGTTCCAAAGATACCCTGGGCTAGTATGTCCTCTATCATGGCTGTTGTAAGATGGCCATTGATTTTGATCAGGACCTCTCTCCCTGTTACTGCTGGCTGGCCCATAATTGTATACAATGTTTTTTGTTTATAGGTTGTAAGATCAAATGGGTAATTTCACAGAGGTAAAACCATGTGGGTTGAACCTGAATCAATGAGCAATATTTCCACTACCTCCTCCTCGATTATTTCCCCAGTGGGGCCTAGCTCTACCTTGATTAAGATCCTGGCAGGGACAAAGATCATATCCATAATTCTGTGGATTTTGTGGTTGGTGATTTGGCTGTTTTGGTGGTCCTGCCGTTGTTGGTTTTGGGAAAGTGCCATTGAGTAGGGATGGGATTTCCCTCCTGGGTGTGGCGTCCTGAAAAGACTGCTGTACCTTGGGTGGAGTTTGTTCTCTTGTCTCTTTTTCTTTACGAAAAGGTGGCTTATCTGGTTGTTTTACTCTGTCACTTTGGTGCAATAGATGTAATTTATGGGTGTCATCCTCCCAATGGAGTTCTTTAATTGCATGGAGGTCAAATTGTGTTTGGAGGGATGGATTTAAATAGGTTCTTAAATCTGGTAATTCTATATTTGGTATTTCACACTGTAGAGTATACAGCCATGAATGCAAATCCTTACCCGGGGTGAGGCCCCATTTAGTAGCTCTTTGGATGATACCTTCCACTTGCAAGTCAGAAGTATGATGTAAGCAGCAGACAATGATCTTGCCTGCTTCATATAGTTTTTAAAAAAAGATTGTATTTTACTGGGTCTAGGGTTTGTCTTAGTGTCTCTAATAATATTTGTCATCCATATTTGTCTGAGAACTCTTGGAGTTGCATGGCGTGTTTATGTATATTGTTGGTGGTGACTCCTTCATGTAGGTGCAATTGATCTTTCAACAATTTGACCAATTTTATTTTTTATAATTTGACTGCAGGAAGGAGGGGTTTTATGGGAATGGGGACAGTAGTTTGCAGTAGTGGAGTGATGGGAATGGGGATTAGTGATGAGGGTGGTGATTGTGGTAGGTTGGTTGTTTGGTCCTAGATGGTGGGTTGGTCTGGGGTGTAGATTGGAACATGGGTCTAAGGCTGGGCAGGGAGGTTTGTGATTGTGCTGGTATTGGGGGGGTGTCTTGATTGGGCATTTTGTAACTTTAATACTGCATTGTCCTGAGTTAATTTCTGAATATCATAATATCATTTTAGCTTATCATCATACAGCATTTGTGCTATTGTCATGTAGACTGCAAATATTCTGGCTAAGTGAAGCCTGCATTCATGGTAAAGGTCATAAAGGACCATACGCCATGGGGGATTTTGTTGGATTATTTCTGAGAGTTCTGGATCAAACTGGATTTCTTCTAGTAAGTGACCCAGAGTGACAATATTAATATTTGGTATTTGATTGTGGGCCTCTGGCATATTGGTAGGGGTAGCAGCTAGAGTGCGGGTGGTTACGGTGGGTAAGTAACAGTGACTGTTAGTGCTATTTTGAACCTTGCAACATTTGAATTTTTGTTTTGGTTTTGGGTTTTGATCTAATCCTTTTTGTTCCTGTTCTGCTTCAGAACTGAAACTTTGAAATGAGTCTGTACGATCACAATCTGAGTGTTGATCAAGGGCCCCATACTTTCTAGAGATGGGTGGGGGTGTTGTGCCCTCAGTATTGGCTCTGGTTTGGGGGTCCATAATGAATTCATAAGTTCTTTTAAATTTTGTAGTAGTCCTTTTCGTTAGAAAAACTGGCGCATGCGCGAGGCATTTTAGGAAGTAGCACACTTTGGGTGTGCCTCTCCCTTCAATCACTGCTCCGTTGAGCAGGTGTGGCGATCCTGCACCAAGGTGTGGCAGCTGTGTATGACAGCAGTGGTCTTCACTTCGAAAACCACCGCTGTCGCGCAGGCACCACATCACACCACTCCCCTGCATCCGCGGCCGCCCAAAATCTTTGGTGTCATGTGGGGGCCCACCCCAGCGTGTGGCGTCACCGTGTTGTTTGCCGGCCAGGGTGCCCAATCCCGTCGGCTCCTCATTTAGCCATCCTTCTGCCATGCTGAGGAGCCACCCCAGCATAGCAAGCGTCCCGCAAAGTCTTTTTTTTGACCTGTAAATCAAAAATGGTCCCCCATGACACTTCTCCCAGTCCCCCTCCCCAACGGCACCACCACTGCGCACCAGCCTCCCCACCCCCCACCCCATGCCCCTCCAGACTCGGTGACGATCTTGGTGGACGGAGGCTACGTCTGCACTCTTCAAAGCCGACCGCGAACTGAGGAAATGCCGGTAAGCTGTATAATGGGCTAGATAGGGGGTTTTCAACTTTATTGCATATCTCAGGCATTTTTTGGAATTTTTGCACCAAATTTTCAAGATGGGGTTTTTGGGACCCCTTCTCATGAATGATGTCACTGTCATGGCGTTGTTGGGGCCCAAAGGGTGATTTCACAGTCACTGCTCAGTCACTGTGCGAAATCACCCTTTGGGCCTGAATAACACCATGACAGTGACATCACTCATGAGAAGGGGTCCCAAAAACCCCATGTTAAAAATTTGGTGCAAAAATTCAAAAAAATGACTGTTTTATGAGCGTGCATTGCGCAGTTCCTACACAGGCTCGTAAGTTCGCAAACTTTCAATATTTTCATTCCAGATTTTCAACATTGCCATTTTACCACACCTTCTTATGAGTAGTACAGCTGTCATTTTTCACAACTCCCCCAAAACGTGTTTCCACCCATGTAGCGCACAATGGCGCAGTCGGTGTGCGAAATCAATGTATGGGACACATTAAGAAAATCACAGTGACACTGTTCATGAGCAGAGGTCATAAAATGGCTATGTTGAAATTAATTAAAGTCCTAAAATTACTGTTTTACGGCGTGCGTTGCGCAGTTCCTACACACACTTTCGTCGCTTGCGAATTTTCAATATTTGCACTCCAGATTTTCAACATTGCCATTTTACCACACCTCCTCATGAGTAGTACAGCTGTCATTTTCATCCTGCCCAAAGCGTGTTTCCATACATGTAGCGCACAATGGCGCCAGTTGGTGTGAACTCAATGTATGGGACACATTAAAGAAAATCATGGTGACACTGATCATGACAGAGGTCTTAAAATGGCTGTGTTGAAAATCTGGTGAAAAAATTCCTAAAAATGACTGTTTTACGAGTCTGTGTTGCGCAGTTCCTCTGCACGCTCGTAAGTTTGCGAATTTTCAATATTTTCACTCCAGATTTTCAACATTGCCATTTTGCCACACCTTCTCATGAGCAGTATAGCTGTCATTTTTCATATCCTGCCCAAAACATGTTTCCGCCCATGTAGTGCACAATGGCGCAGTCTGTGTGCGAACTCAATGTATGGGACACATTAAGAAATTCACAGTGACACTGTTCATGAGCAGAGGTCTTAAAATGGCTCTGCTGAAAATTTGGTGAAAAAATTCCTAAAAATGACTGTTTTACGATTCTTCATTGCGCAGCTCCTATGTACGCTTGTAAGTTTGTGAATTTTCAATATTTTCACTCCAGATTTTCAACATTGCCATTTTACACACCTCCTTATAGCAGTATAGCTGTCATTTTTCATCCTGCCCAAAATGTGTTTCTGCCCATGTAGTGCACAATGGCGCCAGTCGGTGTCTCGAAATCAATGTATGGGACACAGTAAGAAAATCACAGTGACACTGATCATGAACAGAGGTCTTAAAATGGCTGTGTTGAAAATTTGGTGAAAAAATTCCTAAAATGACTGTTTCGACTGTGCGTTGCTCAGTTCCTACACGCGCTCATAAGTTTGCGAATTTTCAATATTTCCACTCCAGATTTTCAACATTGCCATTTTACCACACTTCTTTATGAGCAGTACAGCTGTCATTTTTCACATCCTGCCCAAAACGTGTTTCCGCCTATGTAGCGCACAATGGGGGTAACAAAAAAGGTCATGCTGAAAATGTATTGTGCAAATACCAGCAATCGCACAGGGCATTAGGGTAAAGCACCATACGTGCCAAACAGCACTGCAAATACCTGCAAGCGATCGTTCAGCATTGACAAATGCTTGTTTATTTTTATCAGTAGGTAACATTTCAATATCCTGCACTGAGGGAATGCTGGAGGTCCTTTTAAGTTTTGGCACTTTGTTTTTAGACTTTGTGGGATCTGTGGGCTTTGTAATCATGTCACGGTCACCAAATGTTCTGCTTGGGTTTTCTACCTGTTCCCAGGCTTGGCTCCTAGTGTCAGTTCTGTGTGTATCAGAGCGGGCCCTTTAGCCCAATATGAACCACCTGGAAGTAACATCCCTTTTAAGATCTTGGTCAAACTTGGATAGAGCCTAACAGGAGCAGTGACACATAGGGCTGCTTGTTCTCCAGGTTTATTGGGGTTCCTTAACCACACTACTTCCTCTATATCTTGATCTATTTGACTATGTAAAATAATTTTATTTCCAAGGGTAAAGACCTCATACTTGCAAAAATCTCCTTTATTTTCATGGTCATGACTGTGGGGCATTGGGCAATAGGTACTATCTATGTACTGAAATATCCTTACATGTATGCTATCAATGATTTAATTGTGATGCCTGGGACAATTGAATACTCTGCAGAACACGTCTTTGTCTAAATCATAAAAACACCAACATACAAATTGATGTAAATGAACGTTACACCCCAAATCTTCACAATTTAATAAATGTCTATAACCCTCTAATGTGGTCTTAAGAGTACCAGAATGGCCGATGTAACAATAATCAAATTTAACTTTTCCATTACGTAGTAAATCTTTTGCCTGATAACTAAGAATGTCCCTAAAATATGTATCTGTTGTTTCGTTATGTTCCATAATTTTTCTTGCTGGTATGTGTAATATGTCATTGCATTCTTCACTTGGTTGAGAAGAAATACCAGAAAATGCCATTTTGTAATTATGTAAGTTTTACTGTATCTAAAATAATGTAACAATATTGCATAACAGCAGGGCACACAAAAACAATTTAAACAATCACGATGTAGGGGCAGCCCCTCTACTTTAGATGCAATAAAAACATAAAAAGGCCAAACATTAACTTTGTCCCTGCTCCAGTATGTCAGAGATAAAGGCAACCTTACCACACCCCAAGTACCCAGATGTTCAAGCTGAGGTCCTAAGAGAGGTCTCTGCTCTGGCAGTCCTACTTCTCCTCTCCTACCTTCATTATGTTGAGGACTGTCTTTTATATCTGACAAGGTGGCTGCTAGGCTTGCAGGAGTTTCAATGGTGCTCCCAACTTAGAAGGGGATGCTTTATGTAGCCCCATCTATGCTTTTGGTTGTAAGGGAAAAATTGACATCATGGAGAACATGACAATAAGAAGGCTTGAATGGAGGGGGTATAATATCATCTTAACATTCAGCTTAGCTAAACTGGGTTGTGGTTTGTGGTGAAGACCTAGATCTTGCTCATGAACACAGTTTTTAACCAGCCGCAAAGACACTTTAAAATATCTTTGTATTTTAACAATAAATAGTTAACTTTGAATTTCAGGTAACTTAAAAGGTTTAAAATGCAAGTAATGTAGCCATGAACTTATTTTTTTACAGAAAACAACCTATCAACTGTAAAACATGCAAATACTATTGTAACACTTAAATAATAGCCATTTGTTTTCTAGACTTTAGATGTAACTACTAAAGGTAGAAGCTTATACATAAATTGGAGTTCTTAGCACCTGACTTGACAGTACCAGGATGCAATTTGTGGCTAGATCCTAGATCTTGTTCAGCTAGCAACAGAAGCACTTTAAGACATCTCCATATTTAAAAGGAAAAATATAAGTAATATAAAAAGTTTAAAATGCAAAAAATGCAAGAAGTATATCACAAAATTCATAGCCCTGTACCTATCTTTAAAGAAAACAACATATCAAGCTTAAAACATGTAAAAACTATTTTAACATCTAAGTCATTGTTTGTTTAAGTCAAAAGCATGAACTTGCAAAATTCTTGTGCCAAAAGTGTACAGCTCTTTTTTTCTTTATTACGTAGTTTCTCTAGCATGCCCTCTAGGTAATCTGCATAATCCACTTGTTCTTCTATCTCATTACTAGGTGCAGACTACTCTTTTATTCGTTGGTCAATCCCTTTATCAATATCTTGGTTTGGGTGGATGGCCAGGTCAAGTTATCCTATTTGGGACAACTGCGGGGTGTAGGCTGTGCATGCCCTTGGGGGAGATCATCAGATGATATAACCTGTCATTTTATTGCAATGCTGATGACACCAGCTGTATGTTTCTTGTGCCCCTGATGGTAGGGCAGCTATCTTGGAACTGAGCGAGTTTCTTAAAGATATTCAGGATTGGATGGTGGCTAGCTGGCTTAGGCTTAATCCATCTAAGATGGAGGTGCTACTGTTGGAGCTAGGTCGGGTCAGTTTTCTAATGGCAACTTGGGGACTGCCCTTCCATTGTTGGGGGGAGTGACCCTCTGTGCCGCAGATAGGGTTAAAAATCTGGGGTCATTGTGGACTCCAATATGACTCTGGAATTCCAGGTGTCAGCTGTTGTCTGCAGTGGCTATCATCATCTCCGCAGTATTGCTCAGATTGAGTCCTATCTTGAGCCAACCAACCTTGCAATACTAGTGCACGCCTTGGTCCTGTCCAGGCTGGGCTACTGCAATACTATTTATTTGAGGCTATCCACAAGGCTGATGGACCACCTGCAAGTGGTTCAGAATGTAGTAGACTGGCTGGTTGCTGAGACATCTCATTCTGAACATATCACACTGTTTCTCCACGCTCTCCACTGGCTTTCAGATATGTGGCACTTCAGTTTCAAGGTTAGTTTGCTATCATACAAGGCCCTACATGGCCTGGGTCTGGGCTATCTGAAAGACCTCCTAATTCTGTATGCTCCTGGTCATGCCTTCTAGTCAGTGGAGGCAGACTTCCTTTCCATTCCATGATCCCATGTAAAATTATCAGGTGATATGATGTTCGATGTGGCAGCTCAGATCCTTTAAAGTGCCCTTCCCCATGAGGTGAAAATGTCTCCTTCACTGGCCATTTTAAAAAAAATCTCTAAAAATCTATTTTTTTTTTTAATTTGTGTGCTAGCCTGGTTTATGATTGTTAATTGCTTTATTGTAAGGCACTCAGAGCGTTAGGGATTTGGTGCCATATAAATAAAATTGGCATTGGCAAGTATCATTATTTTGTACCACACTACATTTTAAACCTACAGATTTCTTGACTAGTGTTAAAGCTGATATTGTGATTTAGCAAAATTGTGTGTGTCCTTGAAATAAACTTGCATTCATTCATGCATTGTGTATCTAGAAAAATTATTGTGCAGTCATGCAAAGAAGTTATAGTAATTTGACACTAAGTACATTTTCTCATGTTTTTCTTCCAAACCATACAAGATCAGTCATAAACCTTACATTTTTAAATGTTTTCCAGTAAAGGTGTTTCTGTCCAGGAAACTTTGTAAAATGCACCTACTGTCATGCTCTCTGTAAACAGATGGCCTCATTCTGTCTGGATTCATCAGCCCACGGGGGTATAAATAAAGAGACCCCTGCCCAGCAATTAGATTTGAGAGGGAGACAGTGTGATGAGAGAGAAATCTGCACTGCCCAAAATGGGGTTTGCCCTATGTACTGTGGGATCCAGCTGTGCCTGGCCAGAGGTGATCAGACTTGCCAGGTTCAGGATGTGGCACTTGGGTACTGAGTCTGGGAAGTGGTACCTGTCTTCAGAGTGTCTGGAGGCCTTTGCCTGAGTAGACCTTTGAAGACCATCACTGGTATGAGGGAGGCCTTTTGCCAGTTCCCCCTCAAGGGGTTATGATTGATGTGTCAACCATGTATCCCATCCCACTACACAGGTAGACACTCAAGCACTGAGATTATGGAGTACGAAGTGCTCAGATTTGGAACATCATGCCCATGTATGCCCCATGCTTCCGTTCAGGGAAAATGGGTGAAGGTATGCCTATAACCTTTTACAGCATTTATTGCCCAAGCAGGTACTGCTAGATGTAAATATAAAGTATTGGTTATGTCCCATGGCAATGCTTGTCTATAATGTTAAGTGAGAGCTATACACTGAAGGTGTTCTGTTGGGGCTGTGAGTTAACTCCCACTGGAGAGCATGACCTTCACTCTGCAATTCTGGGGTAATTGATCTTTAAATTGCTAAATGTGACGAAAGAATATTGGCATTGAAATGAATGGCTGGAGAGTCAAAATGCTTTTTTTTTTTGAGAACAAATGTACCTCTGACAGAGCAGTACTGTAGTAACATCTGTAGCACTAACTCCAGGCCTGTGTGCAATGAAGATTCTGTAAATAAACTTATGGATCCCATGTTTACATCTAAGGGCTTGTTTTGCCAGCCTAATGTTAGGTGAAAGAGAATATTCAACATGTACCAGTGATCATGCAATGTGAACAGATAATAGAAAGTAAAGTTAGAGCTAGCCAGCTGCTGTGGAATGGTCCCTTACAGAAATAAGTATATGAAATGTTTTCATGCTGTGCACATTCTCATGTGATAGGCATGTTGCAAGCATGATTTAGACATTAAATTGGAACTGATTGCATGTATATGGCATGCGTACAGCAAGCAAGTGTGGAAAGCATTCCTTTTATGTTAAATTGGAACAGACTGCACTCGTGTGGCATGTGTGCAAAAGCAAGTGATAAGTGCACACATTAAAGTTAAGTGACTTGCTCAGGATCACACCATATACCGTACAAGTGGGAGTTGATAAGATCCAAACCCAGGTCTTCAAATCTCCTGGCTTGCAGTTCAGTGCCTTTAACCACTAGGCTATGCTGCCTGCACACATATGGCTTGCTTGCACTTCAATACAAATCAGCATACTGTACATCTGCACACATGCAGCATGCTTGTAGCCACTGTTATACAGTGCTTTTCAGTTGTCTTGTCCTCCCTCAGCTGCACAACTGAATGGTAGCATACATACCAATGGAAACACATGTGGTTCTTCTCACCCCCAATACACTCACTTGCCCATAGAACTACTTATTTACTTCTCTCTGGCCTGTACTCCTACTATCATCTCTCCATAGTTTTGAATGCTTCCACACAAACAGACTTCAAGGACCAAACTCAAAAGTAGCAATAACTCGATACCCACCCACATGGCCAGTCCTCCCCACAATGCACACACACTGCAACATGTGTAGCCATGCTGCTACAGACCACCCACTAAGTGTAGATATAAGCTGAGAGTCTCTTACCCGAGTACTAGGGAGCCAGAGGCAGAAATGTTTAAGAGATGATGTCCATGAGTCAGAGTGCTGGGGCATAGTCACACCCCTTAAAATGAATGGAGTTATTTTGTATTACTATTTTATACATTATGATGGTGAGCTGGAGAATAATGAAGTCCACTGTCTGACTAACAAAGCCCCTGTTAGTTGAGCAGTGGCCTTCATTAATCTCAACTCCTCACGTCAATAATAATAAAATAATGTCACCCATTCATTTCAGTGGTGCACACCCCTGCAGTCTCCCTTGCCCTATGTCATAATGTGCCTGAGTGTGGTGATGTGGTGGTCTGCTTCACTGGGCAGGGGGAGCATAATCTTGACCATAGTGGGGCTCCAATTGTCTGTGCATACCATACTGATTAACTGCCCCTGAATGCAAGGGACAGCTCTCATTTTACCCCTGGAATCTGCTCTGCTCCTCATCCATCCCTTATGGGAAACATGCTGCTCACACAGAGGATGTTCTGTAAACTTGGATTTTATGACATAGGCACCATTTCAGATTTCGGCACATGGGAGCCAACAACCAGTGGAGGCCAGGTGCTAGTTAGCCCCTAGGTGGCAAGCTCAAGAATGTCTGGAACATCTCTAAAAGGTAAAACCCATTTGTTGCTACTGAAAAGTGATATGCAAATCAGAAAAAATTAAAATGTAAAAGATTCATCTGTCTATACCTCAGAGCAGTGCATCAGATTTGGGCTCAAACCTACCTAGTTATTAACCAATTTTTTTCCTGGCTGATGTTCTGACCCCCCCCCCAAAAAAAAATGTTGTCCCAATTTCTCTCCCCAGTTCCATTCAATACAAATCCCATATGGGTCACAAAGCCACCCAAAGGTGCAGAAAAGTGAAAAACACATCAATATTCTAGTCCTTCCTCCTTCCCCAGTCCCCTTTTAAAAAAACACTGATTTAGTTTTGCTTACCTGTCCATCTGGCCAGAGCTTGCAACCTGGCACAGTGTGCCACCAACCCAATTTTCATTCTGCTCCTCCTCCATCCTTCTGCCAGTAGCTGGATGCTGGAACTGACCATCCCAGGTTCCCAACGTGGTCTGCGACCAAGTCACCTCACTAACCAAACACATCCAACCACACCCAGCCTGTGTTGCTTTCTTCTTGCTTGGCTGCTGCCATGGATGCTGCTGCACTGCACTGATCAAGGCCGATGAAGGGCACCCACACTGTTGTCACTGCTGCTACTAGGCCTAGCTTGCTGACGAGGGGGCCTGTGCTGTTTTTTTTTTTTTTGAGAGGTGAGCCTAGTAGAGGAAGTAGTTAGCCTAGTCTCGAGTTAGCTTCCAGCTCACCCCCTGTCCCTTCAGCCACCAGGTGAGATAGAGACTCACTAAGAATAGACCAACAAAAATATGCTGCCACAACACTGCTATTGAGAGTTCAGTGCTCACTGACTCCTCCAAGCTGCAGTGTGCAGCCTCACTACTTTGTGACAGTGTCATATTCACGTGACTCATGTGCTTTTGCTTGGCTGGAGCTCCTCCACGTCATGTGTGATGGTGCCGCCGCTAATAGGTGGAGAGAGGGGACAACACAATCGGTATAAGTAAAAACAACAGTTTCCTCTGTGTTCTGAGGTACTGTATCTCCATGTTTCAGGATGTGTCCTGATCACCGTGAGGGTTAGTGTCCCTCATTGTACCTCATTTGAGTGTCCATGTCCCTCAGTTCAGTGACAAAATATGAGGTATGGTGCATGGTTCCAAAGCCCTACTCCGCACAAAGAGTGCTTAGCATGGCCATAGTGTATATACTCCCTACAGAATGACAAAGGGAAAGTAAGTGAGCAGAATCAGTCATGGAGAAACAAATTTGTAGCACTAAATATGCATAAAGGGATTTGCATGGCCCAAATCAAAAAGGTCAGGCTTCACAACACAGAGGCCCCTCTTCACACATCTGGAATGGGGGATGTTGGCTGACAATATCATAAGCATTTAAAGCATTAAGCAAACAATACTTTACAAATTAATGGAAAGTCATTGTCAAAAATCAAAAGCAATTAAACAACTTGCCAAAGGATCATAATTGATGAGTTTACCTAATTTTAATGGGAAATCAATGACAAAATGTATTTTAATGGCTCTAATTGCTAGCAGTAGTATGAGAAATAGAAACTGATGTGTTTTTAGATGAGATTTGCACCAGCTTAGTTGCTGCACACATGGCAAGTGTGCAGCATATGAACCTAATGTGATTTTAAAATGATGATCACACCAACTTAACTGCTGCACTCATGTCAAGAGTGCAACATGTGAACCTGATGTGATTTTTAAATGATGTTCACATCAACTTGCCTGCTGCACACTTCAAGCTTGCAGCATGCAAACCTGATTTGCTTTCTAGACCTGGTTTGCTTAGGTTCACTTTGTGTATGCAAACCACATGCAAACATTGCACAATTAAGCATGTAGCATGCATTCTGCATGTACACAGCACATATTTCTGTAACAGATGCCTAGCCACTGCAGTAACAGACATTGGTGCACATTCTCCCAGGAAATGGCAATATCCCAGGGGCTGTTTTGATTAATGCACTGAACCATCTTGCTCCATTGTACCAGAGCCCAGGAGTGTCCTGGAGGCACTGTTCAAATTCTCCCAAGTGGTGGCACCTTCAGCCTAAGAACACAGGCCAACCCCTTGGAGAGGACACAGAGGATGATTCCAAAGGCTGTGGTAAAAATGCCTGGCTCTGGCACTGGGTACTTGTGCTAATCCTGGGGAAGAGACCTTGCATAAAACCCCACTGTCACCATCCATGCACTTCAGAGACTTGCATAGGTTCAAATCTGGGTACTAGTTGGAAACACAGTGACATACGGATGAACAACAATTTTAAGTTAGGGTTACAGAGCAGTCTGAATGCATTTCATGGACTGGGTTTTCAAACTGTTATTTTTACTGCAAACTCTGGGCTTGTCAAAGATATAGTGCACTGATTGGACAGGTGGCCAAAAAACTGGATTTTTCATCCTTTTCATCTTACTGACATCCACAAGATCACTTTTCCGTGGTATAGCATGCATCAGTGTTGGGATCACCCACAAGTAGCTTGCGGCCAAGCTTTGCTTAGGCTATATAAAGTAAGTCCAATTGTTGTAACTGTGTCCTAGGTGATAAAATCATATGCAGATGGGGCATTTGGCCTTAAAGCAACTGCAATGACACAAGTGTTTGACACATGGCTTGATGTGGGCCCTGCATCAGCCTTTGAAAATTGGGCCCTATGTGTTTATCTGTTCATACCTTTCTATGTTTCTGTGTTTCAAACAGGTAAAATTCTGCCCCAGCACTGTTCCTCCAGCTTATAAGGCTAAATTATTTCTCATAATGCCACTGGGTCAGAATTGTGGAGGTGTGGTTACATCTTTAGGTATTTTTTGTGCACCCATACCCCACAGAATGCCCCAGTTTGAGATGAGCCCTAATGGACTACAAAAATATTATTCTTATCTCCCAGAACCTTTCCAACCCTGCCTACAAGAATAAGATATAGAAAAAAGGAAAAATAACTATATTCAAATCTTAAAGACTTTTCGTAACATAAAGGCAAGACAAATGCAGGAAGTCCTTCCAGAACAGTCTCTTAAAACAACTTTTAATACAGCCAGAACTGTGTTTTCCTTTGGGCTTTTCCATTTCAAATTGCTCTTTTGTTTCATCCAATATATTGTGTTCTGAAGAGCAATTCACCTCCTTGACAGAAAAGAACTATAAATTTTAGTTTGATGTGAGCTCACTACAACCCTCAACCACCCCCCACCCACCCATATGCTTTTTATAGGCTCTATCTCCCTCCGGTAAACATGCAGCAAAATCTAGTGCAAGCTATCTCAAAGCAGCATAAAGGCTGAATGTCTGACTCAGCACTTCTTCTGCTCTGTTGTCGGATACCATCCATCTAGCAGGCGGTAGAGTTAATCTTATTACATTGCTTGTCTCCATCCAACTAACCCTCAGTTGATCACTTCACAAACAAGAGGCAGCTGGAGCCTATAATCTTTGCTTTTGGAGACAGTACATGTTCTCATGTACTGTTGTTTCCCTTCAGACCCTAATTTTGTTCTTATATCCCCAGATCCTTATCCTTCCCAGGCTCCCAACATCTACTTGCCAGCTGTCATTAGTGTTCTTCCCCAGACACCAGTTTTCCTCTTGCAGCTCCTGAGTTCTCTCACTCCCTCTCTTTCTCTGGTGTCCATGTCAGGGGCTCCCCAAAAATGTTTGCAGGCCCTGTTTCACCAGATTAAACTTTTTTGATTGACTACTTTGTAGGAATATGCAGAACCAATTCTAGAAAAAAGAACACCCTAGAAGATAGAAGCATAGAGGAATAAGGACGGAAAAAGACTATTAGTCCAGTAAGTCTTCCCTGATGTCCTACATATTACTCTGAATTAGTCTTCCTGTCTATGTTTTCCTTGTGTACTATAAACAAACACAGGAATCCTACAGTCATCAGACTGGACCATTCCCATTCCTCTTGCACCAGGAAAAGTCTACTCCCTTAGGTCTGCAGACTCAGCTCTACTACATGTCCCAAAATGTGCATCCAAGATGGGAGAACAGGCCTTTTCTGCAATTTGCACTGAAATTCTGGAACTCCCTTTCCCTTGAAATTAGGAGTCTCCCCTCACATGGGCTCTTTAAAAGTGCCCTGTATAGGCATCTGCAGTCAGTTCATCAGGCTGTCACTCTGCTGAATGGATCCCAGACTGATTTTTCTCTGTTATAGTCCCTCAACCTGGACTCCCAATTCTAGGTTTTAATTGCCATGCTAAATTATATGTTTACCTCTATGTATAGTTTTTATATTTGATTCTGTTCTATTTGGTTGTATATTCTCTATATTTTAGTCCATGGTTGTTACTCGATTTCATTATTTATCATTGTTGGCTGTCACTGGTTGCTACCTCTATTATATATTCTTTTGTGATATTTGTTTTACTGTCCCAGGTTGTACCTGAAAATAAGCATTTACTTGTCTAGTGTACCTTACCCAGTTAACAAAAACTAAATAAATAAAATACTTGCAATGCTCAAGATGTAGCACTTGCATCCTTAGCTTGGGAGGCAGCACCTGTCTGTTGACTCTGCAGAGGCCTTTTCCACACTAGACCTCATTAGCTTGGTAGCCCCCACTGTTTTTCTTGCACAGTCACAATCAAGTTAGTGATTGTACTGAGAAAGGCTTACAACCCAATTTTTAATGTCCTTCAAGGTTTGGGATGCTTCTTTAATCTAACCCTAGTGGCTCAATGCACTCTGTTTTGCTTATTGCCTCACGACACCTGTACGGTTAGATCAACTTGTGGTAACCCAACCAATGGATATGCTTATTTCAACAACATTACAGTATTTTGTATCACTGGCCAAAAGGGGGAGATAAGACACAATCCCTCAGGGCAAGAGAATGATTTATACACTTACCATTTTATGAAGTTCCATGTAAAACACCATCCTCATAGAACAGAGAGGAATTAATGTTTTTTTTTATTGCACATTACACACACTATTCCAAAGCTGCTCAAAAATCACAGACAATTGAAACAACCATCACAAAGACAAAAGAAGATTATGTTAGATTAATGGAGGTAAAGAAAGCTAAGAGAGGGTTGACCTGTCAGCACAGCAGTGGCTCAACTGTGCACAAATCCAGTGATCTAGGTTCAGGAGCAAGTCTGAGTTGGGCCAAGGGGTAGAGGATTGAGCATCCCAGAAGATGCTCTCCTTCTCCTCCAGTGAGGGTGTGCTATGTTCTTTACCACAGCACTGCCACCTTGGTGATCACAAGTGGTAGTGTGGCTGGAGGACCATATAGTAGGGAGGGGATGGTTGCAGATGTCAGTGTGTAGGCACACACTGTGTGTGTGTACCATGATATAATCACTTGTGCTGTCCCGAGAAACAGGAGTTAGGTAAAAAGGCCCTCATGGACCCTGGCATATCTGATGCATAGTCACTGCCAGATTTAAGAAACCTGACAGCACATGTATCGGGATAAATCCCTCACCACAGCCAAGGTAGAAACACTGCAAGCAGTGTGCTCACTGCTTCCACTGAAAGACTTTGCCCAAAGAGAGTAGCTCCACTCATCAACATCGATAGGAGTGGGCCACTGGGCTTGGTTTTCCTTGACATCTTATCCCTGGAGCTAGATAACTAAGGCAGCAGCAATAGTAGGCAGTGCAATCTAGTGGTTAGAGCACTGGATTGAAAACTGATAGAGCAAGTTCAAACTTGGCAGAGTCAAACACTCATGGAAAAATTACTCTCCCAGTGCACCAGTCCACCTACAAAGCTGTGAAAATGGGTAGCAGCAGAACAACACTGGAAATGAGTTGTTGCATCTCAGATGAGCTATGCTGGGGAAACAAACTGTAAAAAATATAAAATCCTGGTAGTGACAGATCACTAAACCTTTTATGCCCTGGTGTACCCTACAAAAGACCAGAAAGCACCCACAATTGCCAAGGTGCTTTGGGGAAAGTACTGTGTACTGTACATTCTGAGATGCCCAAATGACTGCACACTAATCAGGGCAAAGATTTTGAGAGTTGGCAAAACACAGAGTTCTTAGAAGTGATGGGTCAAGAAATTATGTACCACCCCATTTGCAGGAAGAGCCACAGCCATAGAGGTTCAACAGCACACTGTTGAACATGTAGGGGACTGTGGATTCCCCCAAGAAATCTTGCTGGAGTCAGAAGGTCTAGTTCTATAATTGTACAGAGAAGCAAACCACCATATTTTCTCCATAGTACCAGATGTTTGGAGAGAGGTCAGAGTCCCAATGGACGTACTGTGGTGTGACTAGCAATGAGGCTCTGTCTGGAACTTGTCTAAATACACCAAACATCTATGGGAACAGCTTCTGGAAGCATGCTGTGTGTCCGAGAAGGTCACTAACAAGACAAAACAAACCAACAATGCCAAGTATGACAAGCATGTCCAGGAGCAAGCCCTACAGGTTGGAGACAGAATGCTGATAAGGCACCTTGCAATCCTAGCACCACATACAATACTGGATTGCTGGAAACCAGATCCATAGTTGATTGTTGAACATTTACTGTACCTGTGGCATTACAGTTTTGATTTGCCTATCTGCTGATTGCATTAGGAAAATAGAAGGACTGTGGTAAAGCACCACAACCACCAGTTGACAAGCAGACACCTGATAGCAGAAGCTGAAATCAGTGTACTTTCTTTTCCCACCAGATGAATAATCATCAGGGAATGAGACCTAATGAGACCGAAAGAGAAAGAGAGATTGAGAGAGAGAGAGGTCTCCTGTTACTCATCCACAACCAGCATTGATTGCCAATAGTGGTGGGTGAAGTGGGCTCAATCTGCTCCGTTAAGTAATTCATGGAGCAAAGGCAGATTTGCAGAGTGCTCTGCAATGCAAAGCGGAGTACTTCGCGTTATAAAGAGGAATGCGAAGTGCATTGAAAACAGCTACTTCACATTACTCCACCTCCACTGGTCACTTCTCTTTCAATTTTTAAGGTGAAGTACATTGGTGGCAGTTCACTTCATCTCACTTCGCCTTGTTTTTGAGCTCCAAAGGAGGATTTTGCAGTGATTCATGGGAGTTCAGGTCACATGGGCTCTATATTGATCTGCACAGCCTCAGTTCGAGGTAGTATGAGTAGGAAGGAGTAGGAGACAGTGTGCTCTGATAGCTGTCTGTAGGAATCTTTTAAAAGCTGTTCAAAAAGCATTTTTGCTTTTTTGGGGGGGATCCAACTGTAGTTCATCGATTGTAGGAAACCCTCATGTGCTCACATCATAGAGCGTTTTTGTTTGTGTGTGGATTTTGAATGTAAATTTACAACATTGAGTGTGTGTGTGGTGAAAGACAGTGAAGTGTGCTGTGTGGAGGAGGGGTGTATCTGTGTGTAGGTAGATTTAAGTTAGAGAACTAGTGATTTCTTTGTGTTTTGGCAATATTTTTGTTATATAACTGTGTTACTGTACACATAGTAAAATTGTCAGTGATAGTACACATTTTCTTGCTGCTTGTTGTGTGAATGCGGAGCAGCATTTCATAAGGTCTGGTTGTTTAAATTACAAATTTACATTACGTGGCACTGAGTACACTGAACTTTTGCATTTGCATCGCATTCCTCGTTCAGCATTGTACACAAAGTGTTCTGTGTTGTGTGTGCAGTGTTGTGTGCATCAAATATAATACACCTTTTAAAATTTGTGACACAAATCAGTGTAAGTGCAACTAAATGCAGCAGTGTGAACCTGCTATCCACTGCAGCTGCCTGATTTTGTACTGCGATCATGTTCTCTTTTCTTAGTGTTGCTGCTTGTAGTGCTGTAAAAATCAGCACTGTCTGTATTCAGTGCCCTCCCCCCCACTTGAAAAGATATTTTTTACCAGACTGGATTGTTTTTGTGACCCCATCAGCACCACTGGTTACTGAAGTTGTTTTAATTCTGTGACAGTGTCACAACACAGTAGTCCCCTTATCTGTTGCTGAAGCCACAGTTGTTTATTTTGCTTCACATCCAGCTAGCAATAGTAGCGAGTAGCGACCCTCCAGTCAGAAAGCGAGCGTATCAAAATCTGAATTTGGTAATAATATTGTGGTTGATCCCCCAAAATGCCTGCAAAGAGACGTGCAAGTAAAGCTGTTGCTGGCCATGGCAATGTTGGCAGTAAGAGGGTCTGTGGGTGTGGTAGTAGTACGTGGATGGAGAAGTGCATTGGTGATGTGAGGAAAGGTATTTCTCCTGCAATGTTTTTTACAGCCCAATTAGTAGCTTCACTGATAGTTGGAGGAGATGATGTTTTCCCAGCTGGTGGTGTTAGTGTTACTGGTGTTAGTGGTGGTGGAGGTAATATTAGCATTGTTGCATCAAGCTCTAATTCCGACCAGTGTACCGTATCCAAACATATTGAGTGTGAAGCAGTGCAAGTGAGTGACAGCGTAGATGATGTCATACTTCCCAGTAACATCCCATTAACTGAACCTGATTCTGATGATCATGTCAACGATAGCATACAATGTGATAGTCCATCTACCGTGGCACTTAACGTCACTAATTTTCCATGCAACAGTGATTTACAGTGTGGTGAAAAAATATGAGGTGATGGTGGTGTAGATGGTGATGATGAATGTGATGATGCTGATGATGATGATGTTGCTGTTGTTGCAACATGCAGTCCACATGTTAGCATCCAAGCAGAAGATGTGGATGTGTGTGATAGTAACGTTGATGAATATGATGATGATGATTTAATTGACCCCAGTTGGGAACCGGAGAAAAGAAATTAAAAGTGGCTGTGTCTGAAATTTCTGAATCTGTTTGCAGGAATCCCGTAAAAACTTGAGATGTACGGTTTTAGTGGATGATGATGATGATGACGACCCAGTACTCAATATGATAGGTAGTTGTGGTGGTCAGTTGCAGTCCAGGTGTGCAGTGCCAGAAACATCACGTGCCCCCACTTCAGTGCTTAAAATAACAGACTTAAATAAGCCACATCATCATGGACATGTTTAAAGCAGAGCATCACAGTCCCTTGTTTGGGATTTTTTTGTTCAAGATGCAAATGATGATTCAGTTGCAATCTGCCAGGTTTGCCATGCGCGTGTGAGTCGAGGTAAAAAGGGGAGCCATCTTGGGACAGGAGGACAGCATACACATCTTAAGAATAGGCACTTGGCTCTGTGGACCCAGCACAAGCTGGCAGCTAATACCAGACTTGGGCATTCACCCGTATCACCGGCGGCAACCATAGACAACATGTTATCCCCTTCCATGACTGTTAAGCCCAGTAGGAAATGAAACATATGCAGTAGTATGGTAATAAGAACAGAGGATTACTACAGGCATAATGATGATGAGGTGGAGGACCATAATGACTTTGAAATGTTGTCCAGTGCTGGTGAGAGCAGCAGTTTTTGTGGGGGTGGTGGTGGTGGTGAATGCAGTATGTCTAGCACAAGTGGTACATCAACCCTGGTTGGCAAATCCAGAAAAATAACATAATTTCTGGGTTTGTCATCATCACCTGTGCAACCGTCTTCATCAAATGTCCACACTCCACCCCCTGCCAATGCCATTCATCACAGAGCACAACCGTTTGTGACCAACACACACCCTGTAAAACGTTTAAGTCAGCCCACGTTACAGAGTGTTTTTGCGCTTAAGCTGATGTACCCCCCCCAATCATACAGTGTCATGTGAACTTAATGCTGCTGTAGCGGAAATGCTGGCAATCAATCTTTTGGCCTTCTCCTTTGTGGAGAATTCTGGGTTCCGGTGGTTTGTTGCCCATGCCTGTCCAAAATGGAAAGTCCCATCAGGACATACTTTTCTACCCATGCTGTTCCTGAGTTGTTCCGCACTGTCTCAGACTCAGTAAGACATGCCCTTCAACATTCCTCCTCTCCATTCATCCATTTAAGTATGGATATGTGGACAAGTGGCAAAACAGCGGGGAGTTCATATCTGTGTACAACTGCACACTGGGCACAGGTGCCGGGGGTTGTTTGTGATACTGGTAGTGTGAATAATCAGTGCAGGAAGGTGGATCGTCACGGTAGCAATCTTCCTAGAATTCGCCAGCATGCAACAATTGCTACGCGCAGTGTGACCTGTTCACCCACTGGTGAGAATATGTTGGACATGGTACTGACTGAAATTGACAGATGGCTAAACCCTCTGTCCCTGAGAGCTGGGTTCATAGCAAGTGACAATGGGTCAAATGTGGTGAAATGCATCACGAATGGTGTTTTTTTTCGTGTTCCATGCATGGCCCACTGTTTAAATCTTGTGGTTCAGGAGTTTCTGCAGCACCCTGACATAAAGGAAATGCTGACCATTGCACAATGTATCTGCTCTCACTTTTCAAGATCTGGAATGGCCCGTGACCAGCTGCGGCAGTTGCAAATACAAAATAGCTTGCTTCAGCACCACTTGAAGCTGGAAGTTGTCACCTGATGGAACTCCACGTTATAAATGGCAGAGAGGTTGTATGAACAATACAAAGCCATCACAGAATATCTTGTTATGCACACTAGCCGTGACAGTTCTGGGGCCTACAAGTCTATGATGACTGAACAGTGGCGACTCCTGGACTCTGTAATAACAATTTTGCGGCTTTTTGAAAATGCCACACAGGCAGTAAGTGGCGAGTCTGCCTCCATTAGCCAATCAATTCCACTGCTGCGGGTGCTGAGGCAGACATTGGTGAATGTACAGCATAGCCTTGTTGTTGCCGGAGATGGTAGTAGCAGTATGTTGCTGCAACACCTGCTGACAGTATTCAACCAGAATCGCCACATTGTGAGCATTCAGCGTAGTGACAACTTTGCCATGGCAACAATGCTGGACCCACGATACAAACGTGGAATTGCATCAGTACTGGAGGGAGGACCTGAACAGGTAAAAAATATCAGTGGTCAACTGGTTCACTTGGTTCATGGGGCACAGTAGTCACGTGCCAAGGTTTGCAAACCTCAGCAGCATAATCCAGCTGAAGGTGTAGCTGGAGGACCAGCAAGCATATCATGCAAGGGTAAGGGGACTGTAGTTCCTGGTGGTCTGTCATCCAAAGTGGTTGGCGTCAACCCACTTTGGGAGGCTTTGTCCCAAGTCAGTATTTGTGACATCAATGATTCCGGGGCACAGGCTGATGCATCAACAATCAGACTTAGTGCGGCACAGAGAATGGTTGAGTCATATTTGTCTGAAAACAGGCATCTGACAATAAGTGAAGATCCTCTTTTGTACTGGAGTGGAAAGGTCAGTGAATGGCCAGAGCTGACTGCAGTGGCACTGAAGTACCTCACATGCCCACCCTCCAGTGTAAGTGTTGAGAGGGTATTCAGCTCAGCAGGTGCAATAGTCAGGGATCGTCGGACAAACCGGTCTCCTGCAAATGTTAGTTTGCTAACATTCATTAAAATGAATGAGAGGCACAAACCAGCACAGACTGCAACCTCGGTATTCGTACCCCGACCTAGTCATGGTGGTCTTGCTGACGTGGAAATGGAGCATCCTGGTGGCACTGGCAGTGGGTACCTGAAACGGCCCACCACTGATGTAGATGATGACACAATGGAGAAAGAATTTCCCAGTGGTCAGACTTCAGACATCGATGACTGTGAGGGCAGTTTTCTTTATCAGAATGAAGATGATGTGGTTAATCTTGGCAGGTTTTAACTGCAGTATTTAAAAGACAGTGTGCCCTCCCAACCCCGGACCATTACCACCAGGACTGATGTTATCCAAGTCTGCTGCCACCATGAGTCTGTCTGCCCCCCATGGACCACCACCACCACCAGGACTGATGTTATCCAAGTCTGCTGCCACCATGAGTCTGTCTGCCCACCCCAGACCACCACCACCGGGACTGATGTTATCCAAGTCTGTTGCCACCATGAGTCTGTCTGCCCCCCATGGACCACCACCGCCACTGGGACTGATGTTATCCAAGTCTGCTGCCACCATGAGTCTGTCTGCCCCCATGGACCACCACCACCACCGGGACTGATGTTATCCAAGTCCGCTGCCACCATGAGTCTGTCTGCCCCCCATGGACCACCACCACAACTGGGACTGATGTTATCCCAGTCTGCTGCCACCATAAGTCTGTCTGTCCACCCCGGACCACCACAACCACCTGGACTGATGTTATCCAAGTCTGCTGCTACCATGAGTCTGTCTGCCCCCCATGGACCACCACCACCACCAGGACTGATGTTATCCAAGTCTGCTGCCACCATGAGTCTGTCTGCCCACCACGGACCACCAGTCTACCACTGCACCACCGCCACCACCAGCTTTTTAATATTTAAACCATAAAGTGAGTATATGCACTCATGTTTGTTATGCTGCCTCACTTCCTTAAGTTGTCTGATTTGTTTTCTGTAGTTTTTCAGAGCCGCAGTGGCAAAATACATACAGTACACTTATTTTGTTTCTTTTACAGGAGAACAAAAATAGGCTGCATCGGTAATATTACTAGTTGGGAAAGATGCTGTAGCTATACCGTACAGACAGAGAGGAAGGGATGTAATGTCTATGTGAAATCCATTCTGGTAAGTATGAAGATTTTATTTCATACGTTTCATTGCTTTGTAAAGACTGGTGCAAATATTGCAAACAACAGGTTGTCATGGTACTTGACCAGATGTGTCTCTGAAATGTAACTTAGTTGACAATAGGGATTGAGATTTGAGAACCAGGGAGGGACACATAACAATGAAGTTGTAACTTTTAAGAAGTCATTCATTTCTTTTTTTAGGAAAATTCACAATACTTTGTTGTTCTGTCAAAGTGGCCTTATACAAAGAAGTTCATCAACATGATCAGGCACACCCTTCCCCGACCCAAGCTTGGGCACACATACAACACACAGAAGTCATTTCATTCCTTGACCATGACTATCATTAAGAACCGGACTCCAGAAGAATGGTGATGAAGTCTGTGAAGAAACAAAAAAATAACAAACCATTACAGACAAAACTGAAAATATGATCCCCCCCACAAAAAAAATAAATACTTACCTTCATGTGCTTGAGAGTTAACCAGTTCCATTTAAGTGCAAACAATTCTCATTGAGCACTGGACGGTGCACAGCAACAGTTCGGAGACGGAGTCACCTGTGTGTGATGCAGAACAATAGCATGAATACATGTCCATGTCAAGTTCAACCCCCCTCATCATCACCTACAAAATACACAATCTATATATATATATATATATATATATATATATATTTATATTTATATTTATATTTATCTACTCACCAAGGCTACTATTACTGTACTTCCAAAGAGCATCTTTCAATCCAGTTGAGATGATCACTTTTCACTTCTCTGCACACACAAGGAGGATGCATTCTGGGACTGCAGAAAAAATCTGGGGACTCTGTGCCACTGTTGTGCGCATGACTGAGTGCGCCCTAAATTCCGGGGGACTTTTTATGTGCTGAAACAGTCTCATTTCACTGTGTTACCACTTGTCAGTTTTCTGAACACAAGACAGATGCCTTTTTCGGATGCAGAAAAATGAGGCACCAAAACAACGCACATACACAAAACACACAGACACTTAACAGAAGGAAGGGGCCCCAGAATACAAAGTGTAACACATACTGAAGACAACAAAAAAAGGGCATAATTACATACCAGGGTAAAGGATGGTGGAGGAATGCATTTTATGGCACAGCAAGGAAGGTGGGGGGGGAACATGGTGTGAGGAAACAAAACTAATGTGGGATCCTATGGTGATCCAGCAGCAGTTACAGCATGGACATAATTTGAAGCTGGTGTCCCTCTATGTCATCCAGCCGCTGCTCCACAGCACTCATTCTCTCATTGTTCTCCTCAACAGCACTCCAGAGAACTGCCAAGTCAGACAGTGTTACATGCACTTCTCTGGCGTCCACTCCTTCGACAGGCTGACCTGCTGGTGGTGGTGGTGGTGGGGGTGGTGGGGGGTGCTGGTGGAGCAACAGGTGCTGCTGTGGCCCTCTCTTCTTAGGGATGCCACATCCGCTATGCACAGTGGCAGCCTCTGCCACGGAACAGCCAGCAGGTGCAGACATGGTCCGTTCTGTGGCAGCCTGCCACTCCAACTGGTGGTGATTAAGCATATGGGTGCGCTGGCCCCCAGTCCCCAGGTGACTTCCCCGGGGGCCACGGCACACCTCCACCGCACAAAGGCGACACTTAACCACACTGTTGTCCCCCCTGACACAGTCAAAAAACTGCCAAACAACGGAGGTGCGGGGAGGACCAGGCACAGGCAAGGGAGGGCCAGATGAACTTGCAGTATGCTGCTCACACTGCTCAACAGTTCGGATGGTAGGTAGGTAGGTAAAATTTATTTGTATGCGGGTAATACATGTCATTTGGACGTAATCCAGTTTACAAGACAGACCTGTGTAAATTCCTATCTAATTACATACAAATAAGTTCCATATTAAATACATCTAAATACAAACACCACAATATACAAACAACACAGTATACCTAGGACACTTACAATGACTAGATTATAAAAAATCTTAAATGAATCCCAAAAAAATCTCCAAGAACCATTTAACACTCACAAATGTGAGCATATAGCTCCTTTATAGTATGAGTAAACAAAGAATAATTTGAATTTGATGGTGGGATCCACACATGGGCCTGGGGGAACAGGCACATCCTGCTCCAAAGGACCTTGTGCTGGACTTGGTGGTGGTGGTGGTGGTTGAACTGCCTCAGAGTCAGGAGGCGGTATTGGTCCTGCTTTTGGGGGTTGGACACTCAGAAGTTTAGATTAGTCCAACACAAATGGGTGCCCATGCCCCCCATGCATGCGCATGTACTACGATGCGTACTACCATGCTCTCCCAGAGCTGCCCCCACCCCAGACATTCCCTCACCCTGCTCCATCTCACAACACAAGCACAACACACACACAGTCACACACACACACAGACAAACAACTAAGTAGGTAAGAAAAATAAAATTTACAGAAAGAACAAATTAAGTAAAAAACAGTACAGAAAAGACAAAAAAATGTAGCTTTTAAAAAAGCTGTTGGTTTAAGTATCAAATTTTAACTCTCTCTGCAATCAAAAAAACACTCCTCTCTCTAGTACACACACACCCCTCTCTCTCAGTCTGCACAGGAGAAAGTGAAACTGTCTGTGTAACTCACTTCCTTCCTGCCTGGCTAGAGAGCATGTGACTTACAGTTCTGTAAGCCATGTGATCTGTGGGGGGGCTGCCAAGTCTGAAACACCAAGTGGATCACTTAGAATCATAATGAGGAATGCGAAGTCCATTAAAAACAATGACTTTGCCTTAATTCGTGTTCTCATTACACCAACGCGAAGTGGTAATGACAAGGCGAAGTGAGCACTTTGCATTGTCCACTCCGCAACGCGAAGTGCCCAATTCGCGTGCACTTCGCCAGCGAATTTTAAATTCACTGCATCTCTTCTTGCCAACAGCTCAGATGAAGAGGAAGGATGCCACAATCCAGGATTGCAGTATACAAATACCCTGGAAATTGGAATATTATCCATTAATACCAAGGGAAGTAGAGAAGGACACTTCAGTATATGAGGATATACCTACTGATGTGCTATCAGTGGATCTAATGGCAAATGTAGAACCCTTTATCCCATCCAACTAGAAATACAAATTTAAAGCTGATCACCTCGAGAAAGATAGAGGAGGCAGTACAGAGACCTGTGAGACAGAACTTAAGGACCCAAAACTTTCAACTGAAGCTCCATTGGTGGACAATTTACTTTTGAACAGTAGCAAACAGAATTGCCCTTGAGGAAGAAGCTGTTGAACCATGATGCTCTAGTTGAGACATAAGTAAGTGAAAAGACATGAGGAGTGTGGGTTGTTGTCTGATAGAAGCACACCCTAGGTCCATAGGGAGGCATGAGGTGCTCGCACTGAGTGCCTTCAGCAACTGGGAAATGATCTTATCAGAAACAACCCACACCCTGGAGTGTCTTATTATGCATATAAATTGGATCCCACAAGTAAATATTAAAATAATGAAAAGAAACAAAAAAAGATGTCAATAGTTTTCTTCAAAATATTGTTTTATTTTGTTTTTGCAGTAAAATAGCCTATTACAGTACATTAAAAGGAATGCATTTGTAGTGTAGAACTGCTTTGTTGCCAGTAGAGGGTGCTTCTCTCTATATATAGTACTGTGGAAATCCCCGGTAAGTTACGTTACCTGCCCCACCCACTGTACCTCTTTGCACACACACCACTTTTACTACTCTCCACCTCTCAGCAACACCAGTATTTTCTGATGGCTAGCTCTCAGTGACTGCGGGCTGGCATTAAGGGACCGAGGGATGTTTTCAGTGAGTAAGTGTGTTGCTGAAAGCTGCCATATTTGAGCACATGAGCGAGGGAGTGTCTTACTGAAAGATGTTCAGTGGTCATGATTGAGCTGTTTTGTTTGGAAAATGAGAACATGTCCTATCCCCTGATAACTATAGGCCCATCTCCATCCTCCCCCACCTAACAAACTCCTGGACAAAATAGTCCACCACCAGTTCTCTGCACATATAGAAAAATACAACCTGCTTTGCCCACAACAACATGGGTTTCAGAAACATCAGAGAACTACATCAGCCCAGGCCCACCTAGCCAATCACATCCTCAGGAATATGGACACGGGAAACGCTACTGGGGCCATGTTTGTAGACCTGACTAAGGTCTTTGACCTTGTTGACCACAGCCTTCTCCATACTAAACTTCTGCACCTTGGTTGCTCAACCGAGAGATCGATGTGGTTGCAGAGCTATTTCTCGGGAAGATCTCAATCTGTTAGCATCGGTACAGCCACCTCCCCAGCCATGTCAGTATCCACTGGAGTTCCCCAAGCTCCATCCTGGGCCATCTACTGTTTTCCCTGTATATAAATTCCCTTCCTCCTGATTAGTCTTTCTTATGAGGCCTTACTGTACACTGATGATCTTGTCATATATCATACTGTAGTGACAAATCCCTGGAAAATCTATCCTCCAACTTTACCCAAAACTACAGTATGGGGCAGCCTATAAAGGATTCCTGTCCAACAGGCTACTAGTCAATGAAAAAAAACTAAAGCCATGCTCCTGGGTTCCAAACCCAATCTTGCAAAATTAACCAAAACTAATTTCTCCCTCTCAGTATTAACACCTGAAGGCCCCCCAGCAGAACATTCCCTGTTTCAAATATCTGGGTGTCACCCTAGACCCACTCCCTTATGTTTTCAGAGCATATCAACAGCACTGTGTGATGGGTCAACCAAAAACTAGGGCAGGTTTTAGAGTCAAACACTATCTGCTTCCTGATGCATACCTTGCCATAGCCCAAGGTAACCTTATCCCCCTACTAGATTACTGCTCCCCTCCCTGTGCACCAGACTTAACACTGTCTATAACAGTATCTGCAGGTTCACACTCTTGTCACCCTACTCCACACATCATTGCACCTTATACCAGACCTTAGGGTGGCTCCCTCTACAAGGATGACATGACTATGCCCTCGGTTGCATCATAGATAATGCCATTAGGTGCAGCAACCTGTCACCTTACTCATCCCTGCTCAAACACAAAGTCACTTCCAGGTGCCTCCAGGAATCTTTAGTCCCTCCTTTGGAAGCTCCCAGGATCTCCACTTTCCTGGGTAGTAAAGCCTATCCTTTGTGGCTCCTATGCTATGGAACAAACGCCCCACCTCCCTCCATTCACTTGACTTGAACCTTACTTTTAAAACTCATCTTAAAGCCTAGCTGCTGACTGAAGCCAAATGTTCCTGTTGAGCCAGAATGAGGTCACCAAAAAACTAAGACAACACTTAGGCATATTCTACTGCATTAAACACCTCCTCACCAAAGAAGTCAGAAAGAGGCTAGTGCAATCCACATTCATGCCACTTCTGGATTATGCTGACTTCCTTTACAATAACTGTCCTTCCTCAGTGCTCAGTAAGCTTGACACTCTTTACCACAGGGCTTTGAAGTTCATCCTTAATTTGCCTTCTTGCACCCTCCATTGCCTGCTATACCGTGAGCTGGGATGGTCCTCCCTTCCTATAAGGAGGAAAAGAAATGCTCTCCTCTGGTTCTATAGAGCACTGTCTGATAGGCTTCCTGCATACATCTAGAGCTTCTTCGAGCATGCCAAGGGGTCTTATGGCTTGAGATGCTTCTCTATACTCTGCTTTTAGATACCTAGAGTAATAATATCCCATGGCTTGGCTGCAATTAAATTCTCCTTCCCTTCCCTATGGAATACGTTGCAAAGTTCTCTAAAACTCTCAACCCTCCCCAGTCCATTCAACTTCAAAGCACTAATAACTGAATATCTGAAAGAAACCTGCAACTGCTTTAGGTGACCAAGCTTCCTCAATCTCTGATACTTCTTGTGAATACTCTGGCACTTAGTTATGCTCAGCTCCCCTGATAGGAATCCTCCTTTCTCTCTCTCTCTCTCTCTCTCTCTCTCTATCCCTCTTTCTTTCACTAATTTGGCCTGATTTATTGAATACATGTATAATGGTTTTGTGTCTGTTCTAACTGTTTGTAATATTGTTATCTAGTATATTATGGTCTGACTGATATTTCACATGCACATTTGTGTTTTTGTCTACCCATGCCTGTAACCTGTTTAATGTCCAGGACCACCTTGAACATGAACTTGCTCAATAATTTCTATGCTTGGTTAAATAAAGTTTGACTGATTGACTGATTGATTGATTGAGCTGGGTAAACTAGAGATGAGAGTCCTTTCCCCTGCTCCTGAACCTTCCCCTTCTCCTCCCCATGTCGTAGACTGCCCCTGGCTGTTCCATCTGTGCCCTCACTCTTACTGCACTTGCTCCTTACTGGCACTGTATTGTACTCATTAATGAAATTTATTTATTTAAAGTGTTTTAGCAACAAAGGCATACCGAGCAAAAGCTCATTTCCAGATGCATCCTGGGTGAGGGGGGAAGGGATAAAGGGAAGAAATACAAATGGATATAAACATCATATGCGGTATAAACTTACACATGTAGTAATTACAATTTTACAGAGGGTATAAAGTTTAATATACAATGTACACCAGCAGACAAGGAGATACTGAGTCAGCTACAGGCAAAGTTATAAAACAGTGCAAAACATAGAGAACACAGCAACAAAACAAACATAATCACTCTGACAGATTATAAGGGACACAGTGACATAGCTTTTAACATTTATAAGTGCTAACAGTTTATGTGCAACCAAGGGGGCAAAAAATAAGGTGAGGGAGTATTTATTTAGTGTGTTTAGATTAGGTGCAAGCACAGACAAGGGGGAAAAGATTCCTTAAGAGGGAGGAGAGGATTTTAGGTGAGGCAGAGTGCCAGACAGGCTGGGGGAGGGAGTTCCATATTTTACGGAAGTGATAGGAGAAAGCTGATTGGCCAGCAGATGAAGATCTGTGAGGAAGATTTAGGGTTTGTGAATCTTGGTTTCTAAGGGAGTGGTAGGAAGGAGTTTTGGGAGAGAAAAAGGATGAGAGGTAAGAGGGGGAGAGAGTGAAACCAGAATTTAGCAAGGAAGGAGGCACAGTGGAAACAGTATGTCATCTGTCAGCTACGGAGAGGAGGGAGAGACATTGGTAGAGGTTACAGTGATGGGTGTGTGGAAGACTGTCAAGAGCAAAACAGCAGAAGGCATGAAATAGAGTGTCCAGCCTGGCTAAGGAAGATTTGGGAGTGGCACAGTAGACTACATCAGCATAGTCAAAAATGGGAAGTATCATTTTCTGGATCAGAGCACAGCAAGCCAGCAGCAGGATGCAACCACAGTTTCTATATAGGGCACCCAGTTTGGGATGCAACTTCTTGTGGATGACATCGATGTGTCCAAAGAATTGGAGGTTCATGGTCAAGCCAGACCCCAAGATAGTGAAATGAGGAGGTGTCCTCGAGCAAAGTCCCATCAAAGGTGTGGAAGGAGGGTGGGGATATGAGCCGAGAGAGTCTATGCCTAGTGCCAAAGGTCATACAGACTGTCTTCTTGGCATTCAGGAATAGCTGATTTGGGTTAAACCAACGCTGAATGTTATCAAAACTAGCCTGACATCTAGATGCTGCATCATCAAGGGAGGCTCCAGATGTATAGAGGACAGTATCAACAGCATACATATGGATGGAGGTGGTAACATAGGCAGAAGGAAGGTAATTTAAGAAAATAACAGTGGGCCAAGCACTAAGCTTTGGGGGACCCCTGTAGTTATGGGAAGCGGGGGAGAGGTTTTGTCGGAGATCTGAACAGATTGTGTTCTTCCAACTAGGTAAGAACGGAACTAGCTGGTAGCAGTATTCGAGAGCCCAGCAGCAGAGAGATAGGTAAGCAGGTGGGAATGGAAGACAGTATCAAAAGCCTTAGATAGGTCGACAAAGATTGCAGAAGTGATAAGTCCATGATCCATGCTGGTAAATATGGAGTCAGTGAGCCTAAGAAGGGAGAATGTGGTGGAGTGACCTTTCTGGAAGCCAGACTGGTAAGGTGTGAAAAAGGAGGATGAGTCAGAGGAGAATTGTGAAAGAACCAAGTGCTCTTGAAGCTTAGCAAGAATGGGTAGTAAACAGATGGGCTGGTAGTTGCCAGGGGAAGGTGGGATTACCATCTTTAGGCAGATGGATTACAGTTGTGTGTTTCCAGATGGATGGTACAGAGGCAACAAAGAAGAAGAGGTTTAGCAGACAGGCAAGTGGGGCTGCAATAGTTGGAGCAGATAGATAAAGGATTTTAGAATCAAGATCAGAGAGGTATTTGCATTTAGAGGGGTTAAGGGAATGAAGGGTTTTGAGAGTGCTAGCAGGGGTGATGGAGTGAAGGTGAAAGGGGGGCTAAATAGGTGATTTGGCACGGGGGTTAGAGGGCAGTAGAGAAGAGGTGGAAGGTAGGGTAGAAGCAAGGAGGAGGCACAGGAGGTGAAGAAAGTGTTAAACTCAGAGGCTACAGGGAGAGGGTCAGGGAGGGTGACATTTTCTACTACAAGAACTGGTGCAGGACGTTGAGATGGGGGGGAGAACAGGGAACTGACCACCTTCCAGAATTTGGATGGGTGGTTAATGTTTCTGTTGAAGTTTGCAGTGAAGTACACTGCCTTTGCAAGTCTAGTCGCTCTAGTGCAGGCATTTGTTAGTATGCAGTAAGTCTGGAAAGCAAGAGGGGGAGCAGGATGATTTGTATGTTTTCCATGCCTGATCCCTGGTATGTAGACAAGCAATTAGTTCAGCAGAGATGCAGGGTAGGTGGGAGCCATGCACGTGGGTCCATTTGAGGGGGAGCGTAGCGGTCCCAGATAGAAAGGATTTTAGAATGGAAATAATGAACAGCCAAGTCAATTGATGTAGCGTGATGTATGGGTGTCCAATCACAGGAGTAAATGTCATTTAATATTGTGCATAGGTTCAAGGATTTGTAGGAATGGAGTATTAAGGTTTTCGGCAGGGGGGCTTTGGGATGGTGGATTTTGTAGACAAAATAGATTAGGAGATGGTCACTAGTGGAGTCAGGAAGTGTACCAGCTGTAATTATCCGATAAGGGTCAGAGGTGAGAGCCCAGTCGATTAAAGAGTGGTTTTGAGATGAGGGGTTTAGGAGTGTGGATTTGCCAATTAGTTGTGTCAAATTTAAAGCAGCTATTTCATTTTTGATTTTGCTTTGAGATGGGGTGAGTCAATTTAGTTAAAGTCACCCAAAATGTGAAGCTCACCAGTGGAGGAGTGAGACTGAAGGGTGGTTAATAGTTCTTTAATAGAGGAGAGGAAGGGGTTTGGGCAGGAATACACTCCAGCAATGAAAATAGGAACAAAGAAAGGAAGTGAGATCTTTATTATCAGTACCTTGTGCGCTCTAGAGAGGGATGTTTTGAGTATAGGAGTAAATTGAATGGAGGAGTTTATATACATGGCAATGCCACCACCTCTGGAGTAATGGTCCTGATGGATGAGGGAGTAGCCAGGTATTGAAATTGACTCATCAGTAATTTAAGGATTTAGCCATGTTTCAGATATAACGAGGATGTTGGGGCTGAGGTCAAGAGCAAGGGGTTGAAGGACAGTGAGCTTGGGGAAAAGGCTCCTGATGTTTAGATGGGAAATCTTTAACCCATTTGGAAGATTTGATGACAGAGAGGTAAATGGCATTTCCTTGTACATTATGGTAATTGTATTCATTTTCTGTATCTTGCATTCCAATGTATTTTGTTCCTTTCTAGTATGTTTCTATGCTTAAAGCATTTCATTGTATCTCAAATTGTACAGTCACTTGCACCAGTCTTAAGTTTGTAAATTGGATTTGTTCTGTATTCATATGTGCCATCTACATGGCCCAGGTCGTGTCTGAAAATGGTCCTTGGGATCAGTGCACCTGGTAAACAAACAAATAAATAAATACCAGTACCTGAGGAAGTGTGCCACAGCTATATGCAACACTTTTCTGGTTTTGGGGGGGGGGGGGACAAGAGCAAGCAAGCAGGCAGGCCTGCAGCAGCGACAGGCATGGCGTGGAGTTGCAGTGAATAATGATCAGCATGGGAGCTGAGGATTACAGGCCTACAAGAAAGTTTTACCAAATGAAAATAAACTCAAGGTCAGATGATGCGTTTCAATACTTTACATGAATTGTATGTTTGTTAGTTGTGGTGTGGGGGTGGGGAGTGATTCAAAACTGTAAAAAAATATTGTTTTATATATTAGGGCAAATAGTGAATGCTCACTGTTTTTACAGTACTAACATGGCTTCCAGAACATTTATTTTTAAGTTTCTGGTAGGCATAAATATGTGGGATGTTCTGCTGCATCCTGGTGCCCAAAAATATATCAGGGTTGTTGTCTATGCAAGCAATAATGCCCAACAGGGTGGGCGGTATTGGGCAATAACGGACCACCCAGGGGTGTAATGAGGCCTGACGCCGCAGGCGGAGGGCCTTATAACCCTTGGGTGGTCCGGAATTGCCCATACCGCCCACTCTGGAGGGCATTATTGCACTTAGAAAATGGGATTCTTTACAAAATAAATAAATAGACAGAGTCAAGGTTTGCAGTGTGAACAATAAATATT
Source organism: Neoceratodus forsteri (assembly GCA_016271365.2). NCBI lineage: Eukaryota > Metazoa > Chordata > Ceratodontiformes > Ceratodontidae > Neoceratodus > Neoceratodus forsteri. Next base: position 470,011,468 of record CM028129.1, read on the forward strand.
TTTTATTGTGTTTTAATTTAATGAGTTAAACTGTGTTAAAGAAAAAAATAGTCCCTTTTTGGGACACTTGAAATAAACATAAACGCTGGTGAACCACATTTTTTAAACTTTTAACTTTAGGGTGTGGAGAAAACAAGAAATTGCTGAGGCTTTCATTCCTCTTTGGTATGTGATGAACTGGATTGGGCTGTTAAACGTGCAGTTGTAGTCTGGAAAACGTTGCTTGTTCCTAGCGATGAACCGTCTGTAGGTGACAGGCTGCTACAACTGGTCTGGTTTGCTTGATGATTACTCTCATGTTCTGGTGCTTCTCTTGAGGAGTGTTGCTTAGGATTTCCGTTTGCTGCGCTTAATATACAGCTCCACGCTTTTCGGTCCAATGTGGGTGGTGCCCATTACGTTGAGAGACTTTGCTCAGATCGGTGGCCGGTAACTGAGACAATTTCCTTCGCGCTGAGTCCTGCTTGTGAGAGGAGCTGCACTGCAGTGGCGTGTATACTATGGTTAGTGTACCGCTTAGATAGGTTTGCTTGTTCACTTAATTTCGGCATCAAGGATCCCAAGTAATTTTTGCCCATTGGTTCTTTGCTGTACCAATACATTAGGTGGTTGAGCTTTTCTTGTGGTAGGCATTTCGGGTGGAGGTAGAAACTTGTGGCATCAGGTGGGCACTTTTCGAGGTATTTTAGGAACGAGCTGACAGGGCAGAGTGGGCTGTTTCTCTGCTCGAAGATGAAACCTCTGGTGTTTTCTTTATTGATTTCCTGAGGATTTTTGTGATTCTTGGTTTCCTGATTGTGGCTTAAGGTGATGTAACGATTGCCTGCTTCATCTTGTTTTATTACAAAACTGTCTCTGGTTAACTCTCTCAGTCCTTCCCTGCCGCGCCTGGCCATGTGTAATTGTACGTCAAACCACACTTTTTTTACTAGCCCAGGTGCGGTTTCGGGATCTAGGGCTGGACTGGTATGTAACTTTTGGAGGTCGGCTTCTGAAATTGCAGGGTAGTGTGTGGATGTATCTTTGTGGTGTTTATGTAGCCATTTTAATACAGCTTGCAGGACATTGTTAGATGATTTAAAGACTGGGTCCTCGATGATGCTTACCGGCCTTCTAACATCCGTGGTGCCTAAGTGACAGTTTATGCCTGCTAGGAGAGCACAGTAGCCGGCCACGGAGTACTCAGACCCGCTCCTGGTATGCACCTTGGCGTAGAAGCGCCTGATGTATTCATTGAGGGTTTGAAAATTTATTGTTTGCCAGTCAGTTGTAATTTTGTTATGGTTTCCCCAGTCTTCGAAAACTGATATAGCCCACTTTGTGCTTTTTAGTGTATTTTGCTTTTGCCTTTCGTTTTCTATCCTGTCTAGCTCGTTGTCATTTAGCGCTAAGAAACGGTCACTTACTTTTGCTTTTTTTTTGTCAGGTTGGTTTATTTTCAGCTCCGGTTTACATTCCTCATCCTCGGTGAGTACCCTGTTTCTTTTTAGGATGTTTAGTAGGTCAAAATTGACTGGATAGTGATCGGACATTTTTGAGGTGACAGCTGATTTTCACTCGCCTCAGTAGGTTTGAAAAAAGTGACGGTGTGGCACTTTGATATGACAGCTGGTGTTTTGGTCAGGTCACTGGGAGTTTTTCCTTGCTGGTCATCTATTGAAAGGTAATGTACCCCTTTCTTAGGGGTACTGGCCAATCAGATGACAGCAAGGAAAAAGCCCATTTTCTAAGCAAGCAATAATGCCCAACAGGGTGGGCGGTATTGGGCAATACCGGACCACCCAGGGGTGTAATGAGGCCTGACGCTGCAGGTAGAGGGCCTTATAATCCCTGGGTGGTCCGGTATTGCCCATACCACCCACCCTGGAGGGCATTATTGCGCTTAGAAAATGGGGTTCTTTACAAAATAAATAAATAGACAGAGTCAAGGTTTGCAGTGTGAACAATAAATATTTTTTATTTTTTTTTAATTTAATGAGTTAAACTGTGTTAAAGAAAAAATAGTCCCTTTTTGGGACACTTGAAATAAACAAACGCTGGTGAACCACATTTTTTAAACTTTTAACTTTAGGGTGTGGAGAAAACAAGAAATTGCTGAGGCTTTCATTCATTTTTGGTATGTGATGAACTGGATTGGGCTGTTAAACGTGCAGTTGTAGGGCTGGAAGACGTTACTTGTTCCTAGCGATGAACCGTCTGTAGGTGGCAGGCTGCTACAACTGGTCTGGTTTGCTTGATGATTACTCTCATGTTCTGGTGCTTGTCTTGAGGAGTGTTGCTTAGGATTTCCGTTTGCTGCACTTAATATACAGCTCCGCGTTTTTCGGTCCAATGTGGATGGTGCCCAGTACGTTGTGAGACTTTGCTCAGATCGGTGGCTGGTAACTGAGACAATTTCCTTCGCGCTGAGTCCTGCTTGTGAGAGGAGCTGCACTGCAGTGGCGTGTATACTATAGTTAGTGTACCGCTTAGATAGGTTTGCTTGTTCACTTAATTTCGGCATCAAGGATCCCAAGTAATTTTTGCCCATTGGTTCTTTGCTGTACCAATACATTAGGTGGTTGAGCTTTTCATGTGGTAGGCTTTTCGGGTGGAGGTAGAAACTTGTGGCATCAGGTGGGCACTTTTTAGAGCATTTTAGAAATGGGCTGACAGGGCGAAGTGGGCTGTTTCTCTGCTCGAAGAAAACTCTGGTGTTTTCTTTATTGATTTCCTGAGGATTTTATGATTCTTGGTTTCCCAATTGTGGCTTAAGGTGATGTAACAATTGCCTGCTTCATCTTGTTTACTACAAAATTGTCTAAGGTTAACTCTCTCAGTCCTTCCCTGCCGTGCCTGGCCATGTGTAATTGTACGTCAAACCACACTTTTTTTTACTAGCTCAGGTGCGGTTTCGGGATCTAGGGCTGGACTGCTACGTAACTTTTGGAGGTCGGCTTCTGAAATTGCAGGGTAGTGTGTGGATGTATCTTTGTGGTGTTTACATAGCCGTTTTAATACAGCTTGCAGGACATTGTTAGATGATTTAAAGACTGGGTCCCCGATGATGCTTACCGGCCTTCTAATGTCCGTCGTGCCTAAGTGACGGTTTATGCCTGCTCGGAGAGCAGAGTAGCCGGCCACAGAGTACTCAGACCCACTAGCTAAGTACGGACCTTGGCGTAAAGCATACAGGTATTCATTGAGGTTTGAAAATTTATTGTTTGCCAGTCAATTGTAATTTTGTTATAGTTTGCCCAGTCTTAGAAACTGATATAGCCCACTTTGTGTTTTGAGTGTATTTTACTCTTGCCTTTTCTTTTCTATCCTGTCTAGCTCGTTGTCACTTAGGCGCTAAGCGGTCCTTACTTTTGCTTTTTTTGTCAGGTTGGTTTATTTTTAGAGCTCGGTTCATCCTCATCCTCGGTGAGTACCCTGTTTCTTTTTAGGATGTTTAGTAGGTCAAAATTGACTGGATAGTGATCGGACATTTTTGAGGTGACAGCTGATTTTCCCTCGCCTCAGTAGGTTTGAAAAAAGTGACGGTGTGGCACTTTGATATGACAGCTGGTGTTTCGGTCAGGTGGCCGGGAGTTTTCCTTGCTGGTCATCTATTGAAAGTTAATGTACCCCTTTCTTAGGGGTACTGGCCAATCAGATGATAGCAAGGAAAAAGCCCATTTTCTAACTGGCCTTACAGAATGGGTGGAGAAAATCCAGCATCTTGACTGGTCAGGATCCATGTTGTTTTAGAAAATGGGCATTTTCCTTGCTGTCATCTGATTGGCCAGTACCCTAAGAAGGGTACGTACCTTTCAATAGATGACAACGAGGAAAAACTCAACTACCTGACCAAAACACCAGCTGTCATATCAAAGTGCCACACACGTCACTTTTCCAAACCTACTGAGGTGAGAAAAATCAGCTGTCACCTCAAAATGTCCGATCACTATCCAGTCAATTTTGACCTACTAAACATCCTAAAAAAACAGGGTACTCACGAGGATGAGGAATGTGAACAGGAGCTGAAAATAAACCAACCTGACAAAAAAGCAAAAAGTAAGTGACCGTTTCTTAGCTAAAGTGACAGCGAGCTAGACAGGATAAAAGCAGCAAGAGCAAAAACACTAAAAAAACAAAGTGGGCTATATCAGTTTAGAAGACTGGGCAAACCATAACAAAATTACAATTGACTGGCAAACAAGAAATTTTCAAACCCTCAATGAATACCTCAGGCACTTCTATGCGAGTCCGCAATGGTCTGAGTACTCCATGGCGGCTACTGTGCTCTCGAGCAGGCATAAACCGTCACTTAGGCACCACGGACGTTAGAAGGCGAGGCACATCATCAGGGACCCAGTCTTAAATCATCTAACAATGTCCTGCAAAGCTGTATTAAAGCGGCTATGTAAACACCACAAAGATACATCCAAACACTACCCTGCAATTTCAAAACTGACCTCTAAAAGATCACGTACCAGTACAGCCCTAGTCCTGAAACCGGCGCCTGGGCTGGTAAAAAGTGTGGTTTGACTTGTTACATGAAAGCGCGGCAATGAGAAGAGTTAACCAGGAACAGTTTGTAGTAAACAAGATGAGCAGGCAATCGATTACATCACCTTAAGCACAATCCAGAAACCAAGAATCATAAAATCTCAGGAAATCGTAAAGAAAACACCAGAGGTTTCATCTTCGGGAAACCCACTCTGCCCTGTCAGCTCATTCTAAAATACAGAAAAGTGCCCACCTGATGCCACAAGTTTCTACCTCCACCAGCACCTACCACAAGAAAACCCAACCACTAATGTGGTACACAAAGAACCAATGAGCAAAATACTTGGGATCCTTGATGCCAAAATTAAGTGAACAAGCAAACCTATCTAAGCGTTATACAACCATAGTATACGGCATCCACTGCAATGCAGCTCCTCTGCAAAGCAGGACTCCAGTCCGAAGAAATTGTCTCAGTTACCAGCCACCGATCTGAGCAAAGTCTCGCCAACGTGCTGGGCACCATCCACATCGGACAAGGCGTGGAGCTGTATGTAAAAGCACAGCAAATCTAAGCAACACTCCTCAAAGAAGCACCAGAACATGAGGTAATCATCAAACAAACCAACAATTCCAGATTGTAGCAGCCTGCACCATCTACAGACGGTTCATCGCTAGGAACAAGCAACATTTTCCAGCCCTACAACTGCACTTTTAACGGCCCAATCCAGTTCATCATATACCAAAAACAAGCATTTGTCAATGCCGAATGTTTGCTTACTGGCATTGGCAGTGGTAGTGTAGAAGTTACAGAGCTGCGTAACAGGAATGGCAGTGAAGTATTGAACTGAAGCCAACCCCACCACCACCCTGCAGAGAGTGACAGGCATTGGGGTGTGCATTTGAATTAATCAACCATAACGACCCACGATTCACCACCCACCCTGCAGGACGACAAGTGTCACGTGTTCCTTAGGGTCTTTGGCCCTTACTCGCACCCATTTCGAGTAGGAAATATGGTGAGAAGGAGTGCGATATAGGAGAATAAATTGAATCTGGGAGACGAGAAAAGAGTCCAAGGCATACCTAGATGCCTCTCAGTGACTGGGGTGTGGAATGGTATGAGCATCACAGGCAAGAATCCCAAGTCACATCCCTGATTCCATCATTCTATATAAAGTTAGGCGATTTAGTTGAAAAAGTCTAATATAAGGCATTCATTGGTATTTTAACTCCAAATCTTCAACATGTTTGTTTTGTGACCACCTCACGAACAGGGAATATCAGTGTAGTGGCGAAAGCTGCTTAGCACAGTGACTACAGGATTTAGCAACAGATCCAAACATATTCCAAACAGGCTGAAAAATGGCAGCTGTATTCTTTCATGGGGAGGTGTAAAAATGGCTATGTTGCAAATGTGTAGTAAAAATATTTAAAAAATGGTGAAAGACACAAGCGTACACATAGAAACTGTGCAAAGCACACACCGTTATATAAATGAGTTGGGGATATTTTATAGCAGATTGTCAACTCAGGCATTTTGGTACCTCCGATCATGAACAGTGTCACTGTGATTTTCTTTATCTGTGCCGAACAATGGTTTCCCATAGCGACCCACGCATCTCTGCACTGAAGGTGTGAAAACACACTGACATGTTGTGAAAAATGGCAGCTGTACTTTGTTCTACCAGGAAGTGTTGAAAAATGCCACTAGTGAAAATCTGGACTGGAAATATTACAAAGTCATGAACTGAACGAGGATGCAAAAGGAACTGCACATGCTCACTCGTAACACAGTCATTTATGGACTTTGTCACCAAATTTTCAACATAGCCATTTTTAAGACCTCTGCTCTGAACAGTGTAACTGTGAATTTCTTAATCTGTCCTAAACATTGCTTCCGGACCTGTAGCTTTCATTAATAAGCTACATAATGCGATAACACATTTTGGGTGACATATGAAAAATTGCAGCTGTACTGTTCATAAGGAAGTTTAATAAAATGGACATGTTGAAAATCTAGAGTGAAAATATTAAATTTGCAAACTAACGAGCATGCATAGGAACTGTCTAAAGCAAGCTCGTAAAAAGTCATTTTGAGCATTTTTCACCAAGTTTTCAACACAACCATTTTAAGACCTCTGCTCATGAACAGTGTCACTGTGGTTTTGTTAATGTGTCCCATACATTGAGGTTGCACACTGACTGCGCCATTGTCGCTACATGAAATGACTGCGTTTTGGGCAGGATGTGAAAAAATGACAGCTGTACTGCTCATAAGGAGGTGTGGAAAAATGGCAATGTTGAAAATCTGGAATGAAAACAATGAAATTCCATGAAACCTCCACGGCGGCGTCAGGAACTTTATGCAGCGCGCACTCGTAAACAATCCATTTTAAAGATTCTGTCACAAATTTTCCAACATTGCCATTTAAGATCTCTGCTCATGAACAGTGACACTGTGATTTTCTTAATATGTCCCATACACTGGTCGCTAGCGACTGCGCCGTTATGTATGGCAGCTACATGGGCGGAAACAGGCATTTGGGTGAGATGTGAAAAATGACAGCTGTACTGCTCATAAGAAGGTGTGGAAAAATGGCAATGTTGAAAATCTGGAGTGGAAGCCAATTATGACCCTATGGCGTGTGCTGGGAACCCTGCATAGCCTTGCCTTTCGTGAAATGATCATTTTAAAATTTTCACCAAATTTTCAAAATAACCATTTCAAGACCTCTGCTCACGAACAATTGATACTACAATTTTCTTAATTTTGTCCCATACATTGATTTACTTTTACCGACCTAAGCCATTCTCAGCTACAAGGGTGAAGCTTACATTTTGGGTGAGATGTGAAAAATGACTTGTGTACTGCTCATAAGATGGTTATTCGGTGATAGCAATGTGAAAATCTGGAATGAAAATATTGAAATTTCATGAACTTATGGGCTGTGTAGGAACTGCATAGCATACGCTTGTTAAACAGTCATTTTTGGAATTTTGGCACAAATTTTTCAACATGAAATTTTGGGCCCCTTCTCGAATGATGTCACTGTCATGGCAGTATTCAGTCCTGAAGGGTGATTTTGCAGTCTGCACAGTCACTGTGAAATCACCCTTGACCGGCTCTTGCCATGACAGTGACATAATCATGAAAGTCTAAAACATGTTAATTAGTAAAACTCCAAAATACAGAATATCAAAAGTTTAACCCTCCTATCAGCCCATTACTGCTGTTGCAGCACTTCCTCAGTTCGCAGTTGGCTTTGAAGAGTGCAGGCGTGTTCCCGGTCCACGAAGATCGTCTGCTGAGTCGAGATAGGTAGCAGGGTGAGAAGTGGCGTGAGGGAAGCTGGAGTGCGCAGTGGGTGGAGTGCGGGTTGTGGGAGGGGTTCGAGAGAGGCGCGTGGGACAGTTTTGTTTTACAGGTAAAAAACAAAAAGCGTCGCGGGACCGCTTGCCACGCTGGGGTGGGCTCCCAGCGTGGCACAAGGACTTTCAGTGGGGGCGTTCAGCCGACGGGGATTGGGCACCCGTCGCACATACGGATTGCCACGCTGGGGTGGGCTCCCAGCATAGCAGCAACTAGGAGGGAGGAGACAAATAGTTCAACCGACGGTGATTGGGCACCCGGTCGGCTATGCGTCTGCGTGCAGGGGCACGCGCCCTGCGACTGGGGGAGCTGCGGCGTGAGCAGCTCCTTATCGCTGCTCACTCAAACGTAGCTCCCCCTTTCAACTGTATGCCACTGAATTTTGGAGCGTGTCATAGACAGCTCCAAAATGCATTGGCTTACAGGGGCCGCGTCTGCCAGCACAGTGCCTGAATTGGAGGAGGAGGTGACACACCTCCGAAATCTCCATTCACGGCACTGTGTTTCTTGCACATGCGTGCAAGCAAACATAATGAATGAAAGCCTCAGCAATTTCTTGTTTTCTCCACACCCTAAAGTTAAAAGTTTAAAAAATGTGGTTCACCAGCATTTATGTTTATTTCAAGTGTCCCAAAAAGGGACTATATTTTTCTTTAACACAGTTTAACTCATTAAATTAAAAAAAATATATATATATATTTATTGCTCACACTGCAAATCTTGACTCTGTCTATTTATTTATTTTGTAAAGAACCCCATTTTCTAAGTGCAATAATGCCCTCCAGGGTGGGCGGTATGGGCAATACCGGACCGCCCAGGGGTAATAAGGCCCTCCGCCTGCAATGTCGGGCCTCATTACACCCTTGGGTGGTCCAGTATTGCCCAATACCGCCCACCCTGTTGGGCATTATTGCTTGCTTATAACACAACTCACTCACCTGACATTCAGCCAGCTCAGTGACTTGTACATTAGTATTTTTTTTTCTGTATACTGTAGGTTTTTCTGGCACCTTTATCCAGGGGAGAGCTGGATCATCCTGGTCACCAGTCACCCAGGCCACCAATCCTACCTCCCTCTGTTGTGCGCTTTGTCGAGTTTTCTCCCCAGGAGTTACTCTCTCGTGGCAGGACCATCCCACCCTGTACACAAATCCTTGGTACACCGAGACACACACCGAGTGGCATTGCAGGTGCAGAGATGGCTAGCCCAGGCTCCATGAAGCCCCTAACATTCCTTTTTTCTGCTTTTATAGTCCCACCCTCGACTGTGGAGCATCGGACTCATATGTGGAGGCCCACTCATCCGTTGTTCCCCACAGCCCTTCCTTACATTGCCTCCCTGACCTGCTCTACTTCCAGGTCTCTGCCTGGAGGCAGCCTAGGTTGGGGATGACAGGCCTCCTCACCCAGGAGAGGACAGCAGTCCTCCGAACGCTCAATCCTCTCTCTCTCCCCTGATCACCCCCGATGACCTGTGTCTGTCCCTGAACCTGGGTCACTAGCGTGGGAGAGAAAAGGCACTAAGCCCCTCAGCTCTCTGCACCAATGGGCAGGCTTTGAAGTTTAGTAAGTTACTTGCAGGACAGATATTTCTGGTGAGCTGTTCCTCACAAGCAACTAATGAGAGAAAGTATTAGGTTCTAGTAATAAAAATTTGTGAACCGTTCACCCAGCATAAATAAAGAGGTTCAAGGTTAAATCAATTATGCTTGATTATACTGTCAAATAAATTCTAATAATGAACAGTGACAGTGATTGGTTCTGTCTCTTGCTATAGGTAAATCATAATCTTTACATTATTTCATGAGCCATCCTTATTTAGCTCACTACTTTCCTTATCTTTGGCAATCTTTCCTGCCTCTTCTATAATCTGCCTTCCTTATTGGCTGATCTAACTATCCTGCTTTCTGGTTATCTATTCTAACCCCAGGATTCACTCACCTAATGTTTATGCAGTCATTGCCTTATGCCTATACCATGCAGTTTTGAACCCCAGCACTGTTTTCACCCCCATCAGCTGAGCTGGTAGGCTGTTCCAGGAATTCACCACTCTCTCTGTAAAGAAGTACATCCTCACATCTCTCCTGAAGATAAACCCCTCTATCTAAATAGCATACCCTCTTCATCTTTGCACCTTTTTTTCTGAAACATGTATTCCTCCTTTACCTTATTTGTCCCTGTGAGATATTTAGAGATTTCTATCATATCCCCTTCTCCCTCTTCTCTTCCAGGGTGTACATATTGAGTTCCTTTAGTCTCTCCTCATAGGGCTTTTGATGTAAACCCTACAACATTTTAGTTTTCCTCCTCTGGAATACCTCCATTCTGCCTATGCTCTTCCAGAGATGTGGCCTACAGGACTGTACATAATATTCTAGGTGAGATCTTACCAACAAGCTATACAGAAACAGCACCACCTCCTGCCTTCTGCTGGTGATATCTCTCCCTATGCACCAAAGCATCCCATTAGCCCTCCCAACTGCCCTGTAGCACTGCCTGGCCACCTTTAGGTCATCAAAGGTAATTACTTTTGGCCTGTCTCCTACTTGGCGGTTGGTAGTAACACTCCACCCATTTTGTACTCTGTCCCTGGGTTTCTGTGTCCCAAGTGCATTATTTTGCACTTTTCACATGGATTCCCAACTGCCATACCCTTGACCACTCCTCGAGTTTCCTCAGGTCTCTGCTCATCCTTTCTACCTGCCCACCCAGCCCGGAGTGTCCACCTTATTACAGATTTTGGTGTCAGCCACAAAGAGGCAGACCTTCCCTTCTAGATCCTCTGCAATGTCACCTATGAAGACTATAAAGAGGACTGGTTCCAGCAATGATCCCTGAGGCACCCCGCTGGTCATGCTGTAGGAAGATTGTTCTCCTGATGACTGGTCTGGGACCAGCCTGGTCTGAGGCCTGTTTCCGAGCAACCTGGTCTGAGACCAGCCTGATCTGGAAACAGCCTGGGAGGAGACCAGTTTCAGAGATACATGGTCTTAGACCAGTTTCCATGCCACCTGGTCTGAGAACAGTTTCTCCTTCTAGCTGAACTGGTCTGGGGTCAGTTATTGTCACATATGTGCCTAACTAAAGGCTTGCTAAGCAGCAGCCAGCACAGTGTAGTGGTTAGTGCACTAGGCTGTGATCCTGAAAGTCTGATTTTGAATCTCACTTTCCCCTAAAATACTTTTGAAACCTAATTTCACTGGTGTGGTGATCCATGGCAGTGTGGGGTTGGAAATAGTAAATTTACACTAAAGGGATTTGGTGCAGGAAAAAAACTAAGTGTAACAAAGAAAGCTCCTGTACAGTGGTGAAACTGGCCCCACATCAGGTGGCTTGGAAACTGGTTTTAGACCAGGCTAGTCCCAGACCAGTCTGGTTTCAGACCAGTTGCATGGAAACTGGTCACTGACCAGTTGACTGGGGAACAAACTTCCTGCAGCGCTGGTCACCCTCCCCTACTCAGAGTGAACTCTGTCTACCACCACCCTCTGTCTCCTATCTCTCAGTCAATTTCTTACCCAGGTTATCACCTTGGACCCACTCCTAAGCCAACCAGCTTGCTTATTATTCTCCTATGTGGAATGGTGTCAAATATCTTACTAAAATCTAGGTAGGCCACATCCACTGCTTCACACTGATCTAATTTCTTATTTACTCAATCAAAGAAATTTATCTGATTCATTTGACATTACCTCCCACTCATGAATCTATGCCGTCTTGGGTCTTGTAACCCATTAGATTGAAGATAATCTACTTTCTTCTTCTTCATCAGTGATTCCTTTAACTTTCCCACCACCAATGTCATACCGACTGGCCTATAATTGCTGCCAGCTTCCTCCCAGCGACCACTTTTGTGTAGTGGGACTACATCTGCCGTATTCCAGTCCTCTGGAAACACTCCTTTTTCCAGTGAGCTGTTAAACAGGCTTGTCAGAGATGCCTTCAGAGCCTCCTTGTGCTCCCTCAATGCTGTAGGATGTACCCCATCTGGTCCCACTACTTTGTCCACTTTCAGATAAGTGAGTCCCTTTAGGAATCCCTCCTCTGAAAAAGGACTAGTGTCCACCTCCCTACCTCCAAAGCTCATGTTACTTTTTTGTGCCCCCTTCTCCTTCCACTGTGAACAATGAACAAAAGTATTTTTTTAGGATGTAGACTTTTCCTGGTCCCCCTCTGCACAGTCCCCCCGTTCCTTTTTAACCTCACAATCCCTCCCCTGGTCTTCCTCGTTTCACTTACGTAACTAAAAAAGGTTTTAGCCCTTTTTGTTACCAATTGAGCTATTCTCTCTTCAAAATTGGTAAACTATCAGGTGAACTATCTTGGAAGAACCATCAGCTCCATCATTTTGTTGTAGACTACCAGCCAGATGGACAGTCCCAGAGGACACCCTGGTACTGGACAGGACACTGGAGTTTCTGTATAGCTTCCCACCATTGCCACTAATTCAGAAAATACTTCTGAAGCTCAGGAGGGAACTTGCAACAACGATCCTGATAGCTTCAGACTTGACAAGGCAGGCCAGGTGCTCAATGCTCCTTGTCCTTTCCAACAAGGCTCTAATCAGCCTGCTACTCAGCCACACTCTGTTGACTTTGTCCTAAAGCAGAATAATTGTCACCCGTGAAAATGTGCATTTTGCTCATCAGGCCTACAAGAATAAAAAAACAAGCATTTGTCAATGCCGAATGTTTGCTTGCTGGCATTGGCATTGGTAGTGTAGGAGTTAGAAAGCTGCATAATAGGAATGGCAGTGAAGTATTGAACTTAAGCGAACCCCACCACCATCCTGCAGAGACTGACAGGCATTGGGGTGTGACTTTGGGTCGTCAGACATAACGGCCATGCCATTTCACCACACCCTACCCTGAAGACACCGACAAGTGTCAAGGTGTGCCTTGGGGTCTTTGGCTCTTATGCTCACCCCATTCCATCAGGAAATACGGTGAGATGGGTGCTGTATAGGAGAATGGGGTGAATTTGGGGGCCAAAGACTCCAAGGTACACCTCGATGCCTCTCACTGGCTGTAGGTTGTGGAATGGTATGAGCATTACAGGCGAGAATCCCAAGTCACACCCCGATGCCTGTCAATCTCTACAGGGTGGGGTGTTATGGTCAGAAACCCTAACACCTCAGGCGTTCATTGGCATTTTCACTCCAAATTTTCAACATGTCTTTTTTGTGACCCCCACCTTATGAACAGTGGCAATATCAGTTTGTTAGCCAAAAGCTGATTTTGCACAGTGACTACACCATTTGGCACCACAGCTGCAAAAACACATTTCAAACAGGATGTGAAAAATTACAGCTGTACTGTTTTACGGGGCGGTGCAAAAAATGGCAATGTTGAAAATCTGGAGTGAAAATATTTTAAAAAACTGGTGAAGTCACAAGCGTGCATAGAAACTGTGCAACGCACACCTGTAATGCAATTAGTTTGGGGATTTTTTTACAGCAGATTCTCAACACAGGCATTTTGGAACCTCCGCTCATGAACAGTGTCACTGTGATTTTCTTAATCTGTCCCGAACAGTGACTTCCCACAGCAACCATGCATTTCTGCGCTGGAAGTGCGAAAACACATTTTGGCCATGGTGTGAAAAATGACAGCTGTACTGTTCATAAGGAAGTGTGGAAAAATGCCAGTGGTGAAAATCTGGATTGAAAATATTAGAAATGCATGAACTTACAAGGGTGCGTGGAAACTGCGCAATGGTCACTCGTAACAGTCATTTTGTGGAATTTTCTCACCAAATTTATAACATATCCATTTTAACACCTCTGCTCATGAACAGTGTCACTGTGATTTTCTTAATCTGTCCTGAACATTGATTTTGCACACCGACTATGCTATTGTGCGCTACATGCGCGGAAACACATTTTGGGTGAGATGTGAAAAATGGCAGCTGTACTATTCATAAGGAGGTATGGTAAAATGGCAATGTTGAAAATCTGGAGTGAAAACATTGAAAATTCGAGAACTTACGAGAGTACGTAGGAACAGCTCAATGCATGCTTGTAAAACAGTCATTTTTGGGAATTTTTTCACCAGATTTTCAACATAGTGTTTTTGGGGGCCTACCTCATGAACTGTGACACTGTTGTTTTGTAAATTCGTCCTGAAAGGTGGTTCTGTGCAGTGACTGTGAAATCACATTTTGGTGCCTATTAACAAAATGACAGTGCCAGAATTCATGAGGTGGGATCCGAAAAACCCCATGCTGAAATTTGGTGAACAAATTCCCAAAAATGCCTGACATATGCATCAAAGTTGAAAAAACCCTATTTATTCCATTATACAACTTACCGGCATTTCCGCACTTCGCGGTTGGCTTTGAAGTGTGCAGACGTGTTCCCGGTCCACCGAAGATCATCATGCCAGACTCCAGAGGTAATTATGGGGTGAGGAGGGTGCGGTGAGGCAGGGTGCTTAGAGGGTGGCTGGGTTGGGGGCAGGACAGTCAGTGAGGGAACTTTTTTCTTGCAAGTTATTTTTCATAGATGATGCGGGACTTGTGCCACGCTGGGGTGGGCTCAGCGTGGCAGCTGGAAGGCTGTCTGGGGGCAGTGGAGCCAACGGGGGATTGGGCACCCCCGTCAGCCTTATGGACCGTTGCCACGCTGGGCTCTCAGCATGGCACCTGGAACTCTGTTGGGGGGGGACACAGCAGAGCTGATGGGGGATTGGGCAACCCCATCAGCCATATAGCGTGTGTGTGTGTGGGGGAGGCGCATGAACACACAATATGCTAATTAGCACTATCTTATCACTGCTCACTGAAGCAATCTCTTCCTTTCAACTGTACGCCACTGCATTTTCAACTGCTGTCATAGACAGCTGCAGCATTCATTGGTGAACTGTGGCCGCACCTGCAAATACACTGACTGAATAGGTAGACAGGGTGCCACACCTACCAACACTTGGATGATGGCACTATGTTTCTTGCACTTGCATGCAAGCAAATATAAAAATGAATGAAAATGAAATGAAACGAATAGGTCCTATGTGATAACGGCGATCGAGAAATAGCAATTGCCATTGTGTCGAGTGTACATCACCAAAAAACAAAGGCAATGTACACTCACAGCGACAAAAATGGTCAACAGCAAAAAAGATTGTTCTTCAGGGGGCTGAACCCCGTGTACCCCCCTAAATAGAGATGACTAACTCCGGGGGGGGGGGTGCATGTCGAGGAGGGGATGAAACCTCCAGAAAAATGAAAAACAAAGTACTGCAAATAAAAAAAATGCAAAAATATGTAGCCCTCTCCAGCTCTGAACTCTGCACCCTTCCCACTCACTGTAGCCAGCCACCCTCACCAGTACACCAAGGTACCAGCTCAGCAGCCTCCCACTGCATTACCCCTTACATACCCTCCCTCCTCTTCCTGTCCCCCTCTCCTTCTTCTTGTCGCCCTGCTCTTCCCATTGCTACCCTAGCAAGGTAGCACACATAACCATTTCTATCCTTGCAGGGTAGCCCACATGATAGGCACTGAAAGTGAGTCACTCATATTCAAGTCGCCCACTTTCAGTCACCCTTTTGATGAGATACCATCAGGATAATATTCCTGAACCTCAGGATCCTATGCCCGAGGGCATGGTTTATAAGGAGTTAGAGTTTTTGTGATTAGATCTTTCAGAACAAGTCCTGAAGTTGCTTAAAGGAGAACTGTGCTGAATCTATAAGTCATTTTCACCAGTAGAAGCTGTTTTTTAAGTACTGGTTCAAATTCAGTTATCGTTCTATCTATATGGGCCCATTAGTAATCTCAGGAGATGTTTCTGATTTACAATTAAGTTAAGTGCCATTTTAGAACTGTATGATGTAGTTTACATCCCACTCAGCCTCAGAGTTCTATAGCAGAACATGGATGCATTGTACCAACAAGAAATGAGTAGAACAGGGAGATAAACTATATCACACAGTCCTCAAAGGGTCCTTACCAGCAACATGTAAATCAGAAACATTCTCAGGGATAACTGAAAAGTCAGTGTGGCTAGAACAATATTATTTATTATAAGTTATTATTTAAAAAAACACAGCTTCTTCTGGAAAAAAATTACTTATAGATTCAGCTCAGTTCTTCTTTAAGGTTTCAAGGGACACCCACTACCAGGAAAGCAAATTCCTCTAAGTGGAAAAGGTTTTCTTACTGGTGTTGCCCCTGAACAATAAAACCAATAGAGGAAGGATTGCCTATAATCCTGGAATACTTAGTACACCTACAGCCATTAGACCTATGGCCTTCAACTTTAAAGGTGCACTTAGCAGCAGTATCAGCACACATATCAGCTGGCAAGGAAATGTCTTTGGCCTCACAACCCATTTTCAAAAGGTTTTCTAAAGGCCTCAGCCATTTGTACTCACCAGTGAGAGCCCCTGTCCCACCTTGGGACCTCAACATATGTCTTACCCTGCTTATGGAGGCTTCCTTTCAAGCCTATGGAAACTGTTGACCTGAAGTATGTCACATGGAAAACCATATTCCTTGTTGCAGTGACCTCAGCTAGGAGGGTAAGTGAATTGTAAGCCCTCTGCACAGAGCCAAATTACATAATCTCTCATAGAGATAAGGTAGTTCTTAGAACCAACAGAAAATTCCTAACTAAGGTGGTATCTGAATTCCAACCAAATCAGTCAGTGACCCTCCCTGTACTCTCCAGAACATTCCAGTTCAGGTGAGGAACAGTCGCATAGCCTCAACCTAAAGCGAATCCTGGCTGTCTACATGGACCAGACAAAAGAGGTCAGGTCCCAAAGTGCCCAGCTTTTCATTACCTATGGTGAAGGTCGCAAAGGCAAACCAGCTACAAAGAGATGTGTCTCTCACTGAATAGTCTCTGCATTGAGTTCTGCTATGGAAAAACTGGGTAAATGCCACCAAGATACTTAAGGGCACACTCCACAAGAGGTACCGCTGCCTCTGTGGCATCATCAAGAGGCATCCAATTGTCAGACATTTGCAAAGGATCTGCCTGGAAAACGGTACACACCTTCACAAAGCACTACTGTTTGGACATACAGCCTAGAAGGAACTGCTGCGTTGCAGACCCTTTTTCCTAACTGGGTTCTGTATCCAGCCTCCCAAGGTACTGCTACTGAGTCTGCATATGTGTAAACATTAAGTGAGTGATTTCTTTGGCTAGAATTAACAATTACTCACCATAACAATGTTCTTTTTTCTGAAGGGATCACTCAGTATGGTTAGAATCTCTTACTCTGCCTTCCTTCCAGAATTTGAAATAGGTTCACACGGAAATCAGTTCCTTTTTCACTGAGGTTGCTTAAGCAATACTATTGCAGTTCCCGTAATTGTAAGCTTGTTGTTATTGTTTATATGGTAATATTTCACGAGTGTTCTTCACTTTGTTTGGTGTTTTCAAAAATGTTATAAAAATTTTTCTGAAATTTTTTGGGTAGTCTGTATTAACTAGTTTCACTAGCTGCTGCTCCACTCTGGCTTAGAAACAGATCTGAGCAAGTGCCAGAGTGGAGCACTACATTCCAAATTCTAAAAATGTGCATAGGTTCTATCTCTGGGGCATCACTCTCAGCTAAGATGACTGCATAAAGTGTAAACATAATGAGGGATCCCTTAAGAAGAAACATTACTACAGTGATTTTTTTCCCACCATCTACCTTTTTATGTTGGCACGCTTGAGCAGCCAACATCTTGTGGCAGTGGAGATTTGGAGGCGCGGTCGATGTTGGACAAATGCAGGGCACGCACCAGTAGGTGCATCCTGCATTCCCCAATCAGACAGCAGCAGGGGCCAACACCCTGCCTAGCTAATGAGGTGCCGACATCTGAGAAAAGGTCCACTGCAATGAGGGCAAAGCCCTCATGCAGCGTGACCACAACATGCCTCCCCCTATGTGCAGCCAACATGGCAGCAGTGACTGCCGCTATTGCCTGTCAACATCCTGTTTATTGTGTGCCAATGGGGGTGCCCAATCCCCATCAGCATCATGTAACCCCCCTGCTTTTTTGATTGCCAAGGGGGTGCCCAATCCCCCTCGGCATCATGCGACCCCCCCAACAGTTTCTCTTTACCAAAGGGGGTGCCCAATCCCCATCAGCATGTATCCCTCCCTCACCTTGAATTTTGCTGAGGGGGAGCCCACTCCCCATCAGCATAATGTGGTTCCCCCTTCCATTTTTTTCTTGCCGAGAGGGTGCCCAATCCCCCTCAGCTCCTGCGGCTCCCCCTCTTTCCTTGTTTGCCGATGGGGGTGCCCGATCCCCCATTGGCTAAAGCACCCACACACACTCAGTTGGCAGGCTGGGAGCCCACCCCAGCATGCCAAAATACCTATTAACAATGAAAATGGTCCCCCGATGTCTTTTATTTTTTTCTTCTGTGGAAAGAAGGAAATGGTCCCTCGGTGGTCTCCTTGGCAGCCCTCTCACAACCCGCACCCACCCACTGCACACCCTGCCTCCCCACATCCCCCCCTCACCCCATACTTACCTCCGGAGTCCGGCGCAACGATCTTCAGTGGACCGGGCACACGTCTGCACTCTTCAAAGTCGACCATGAACTGAGGAAATGCCGGTAAGCTGTATAATGGAATGAACAGGGTTTTTCCAACTTTACTGCATAGCTCGGGCATTTGTTTGGAATTTTGGCACCAAATTTTCAACATGGGGTTTTTGGGACCCCTCCTCATGAATTCTACCACTGTCGCAGCGCTAATCGGCCTCGAAAGGTGATTTCGCAGTGACTGTGCGGAATCACCTTTTGGGACCGATTAACAATAAACAGTGCCAGTGTTCATTAGGTGGCCTCTCAAAAAGCCTATGTTGCAAATTTGGTGGAAAAAATCAAAAATGACTGTTTTACTTGTGCGCATGCAGTAGTTATACGCAGGCTCAGAATTCGGAATTCGCAATATTTTTACACCAGATTTTCAACATTGTCTTGTTTGTACACCTCTTGTGAACAGTATAGTTGTTATTTTTCCACATCCTGCCCAAAATGTGTTTTCACACTTCCGGCGCACAATACAGCTTTCGCTGTGGGAAATCCGCGTTTGGGCCAGATTATAAAAATGACAGTGACACAGTTCTTGAGCAGAGGTCCTAAAATGCCTATGTTGAAAATTTGGTGATGATACTCCATAAAATGACTGTGTTACAAGCATGCATTGGCAGATTGCACGCACGCTCGTAACACGTGCATTTGTAATATTTTCACTCTGGATTTTCACCATTGACATTTTTCCACACCTCTTGATGAACAGTACAGCTGTCATTTCACATATCCTGCCTAAAATGTGTTTTCGCACTTCTGGCACAGAATAGAGTGGTCGCTGTGCAAAATCACTTTTTGGGACAGTTTGAGGAAATAACAGTGACACTGTACATGAGCAGAGGTGCTAAAATGCCTATGTTGAAAATTTGGTGCCGAATGCCCTTAAAATCACTGTGTCACAAGCATGTGTTGCACATTTCCCACACACCCTTGTAACTTCATAAATTTGCTGTATTTACATGCCACATTTTCAACACTGGCATTTTTTTACACCTCCTTATGAACTGTACAGCTGTCATTTTTCACATCCTGCCCAAAATGTTTTTCCGCACTGCACTACCAAAGCCAATGCCAGCACAACAACATTTGCCATTGACAAATGCTTGTTTATTATTACACAAATAATATTAATACACCTTTTACCTTTACAAAACCCAGACCCACCAGGTCATTTCACCCTCTGGAACCCTGCAGTAAGATTTTTTGCTGCTATATCCCAGATCATTCAGGCAATTCCACCCTTCAGGAACCCTGCAATGAATCCTTCTACTGTTATTAAAGCATGGCTTGAAATCTATTACCCTGTTCCCACATTGCCAGTATAATGTTGAAATAACTATTTTTTTTTTAATCATTCATTTTTTGTGCCACCAGCACTCCTAGCCCCATGAACAGGCTCGCCTATCCTCGGTGACCTGAACCATCACCTAGGAAAGCCCCCCTTGAGTGGGGCCACCAAAGCAGAACTGTGGTGGCTAGAGGGTCAGGCACCGAGGCAGCTCATACGCGGGGGCCGGTGATTTTTTCTGTACTGTCCCCCTGGAGCTGGGAAAGTGCAATGATGCCAGTGGGAAGGCATCCATCCCAGCTCCACCCCACATTACAGCATAATGCCCTGTCCCCCAGCCTCCGCCAGGGGCAACCGATGCTGGCAGAAGGAACCCCCCTTCCCCGGAGAAGGAAAGCAGTCCTCTGGATGCTCGATCCTTCTCCTCCTCTGCCAACCCCTGGTGGCCCATGCGCATTCTAGAACACAGGTCACCAGCATGGTACAAGGTGTGGAGTCCAGCGCCTAAGGGCCACCGGCCGGCGAAATAACCAATTTTAATTATAGCAGCAGCCAAGACAAAATAATGATAATGAATTGAGCTTAAATTGTCTTAAAATACTTTTGATGACTTTCTGCCTTTCTCTGGTTGTTAAAGAGTTTGAAGAGATGTATTACCTTGGCCAGGGAGAAGCTGTTGTTGTAACTGTATACTGCTGAAGCAAAGTCTTCTTGTTGTGGCTCCCACTGTATTCTTCAGTCTTGAGATTGCTGAGCTATTGATCCTAAAGAGCTAGTACACTATCTGAAAATATTATGGGCTCTATTCTCAAAAGAGTTAGATTGCCTCAAGCCTCAAGTGCACCAAACGCACGGCGCATGGGGCTTGCCACAATCCTAGGGCTGAATTCGGTATTCTCAAAACCTGAGCCCTCTGTGTGCCACATGTTGTGAGTTATGTAAGTTTTTGCTGGTCTAATGTCACCAACCTTTTTATGCTGTAAAAAGGGTGTAGTGTCACAAAGGTGTGCGACCTACAAGAATAGGATGCACTGTGTGCCAAAGTGTTTGGGACAGCTGCACCGTTGGTGCAGGGCTTCTGTACACCCTGCACAAACTGTTGAGAATAGAGCCCTATACATTTGTATTTGAAGTGCTTTTATCTTTTTCCTTTTGCTAATTAGAATATATTTTACCTGACAGTGCTGAGTGTGATGCATGGAACAGGGGCCTGACATGGCTAACCACAAGGACTAGGTCCATGGGCAGGATTTTCAAAGAGCTGAGGATGCTGCCAGCCTTGGACATGCTGAACATATGGTGCACAGGGCTTGACACATTCTTCAAGCCAGCGATCGAAATTATCAGTCCTGTGTGCTAGCTGCCACAAGTTAGACCAACTTTTTGCGGTCTAGCTTGTGGGAATCCAAGGTACCATTTTTACAGGACTTGAGCCAAATATTTGCTGCAAGCTGCTGTAAATCAGGGAAAGTGTTGTAACTGCGTCTGATCTACTAAAATTAGGCACAGTAGCTGTCCTAGCAAAAATGTTTGATGCAGGGCCTGAAGCATATCCAGCATTGCTCTTTGAAAATCTGTCCCTCTGTGTGCCACTCCCTGGTGCAGGGAAAAATCCCCATACCTGCAAAAATACTGTTTATAGCATTTTATGTGCAGGGGTGACTTTTTCCTCTTTTCAAGCAGCTGCTGAAAAAAAATATGCACAAGCTGCTGTAAATTGTGAAAAAGGTTGCAAAAAGGTAACCTTTTTGAAAAGTGAGCAAACGTGGAAAAAAATGTTGTCACACATAGAAACCCTCACTTGTGTAACTTGCTTTGCCACATGTGCATAATTTTTACACTTTTAAAAATGTGGCCCCGGTTCTCTGACTGGAGGCTGACATATCTACTTCTGTTCCCCTTTATACCTCATGAACATTGTGACTTACTTACTGTGACATCACAACTGACCAAAAAGAGACAATCATCTTCTGCCAGACTGATCACTAATGATGCCCCAATAAGTGAGATCACAAATGCTGGTTAAAAGGAAGATGCACTACATACTGTATAGCAGTTTCTGAATAGAGTGCTATTCCATGTATGTCACCTAATACTATCAGGAAGAATGTTTTCTAATTAGCAACGTGATAAAGAAAAATGTTTTGTAAATAAAAAGTAGCAACTGGCTTTCTTCAAATAATGTTTTCTGTTTGTTGTTTTTGAGGTGATTAGCTCTTCAAAAATTTAGCCTGTTACAAAATGTTAAATCACTATGCAATAACAAATCCCTTTGTAAAAATAAATCCTCATGGTCACTTTACTGCCCCACTGTATGTTAATCCTATTCTGACAGATTGGATTCCTGTCCCCTATTCTACCTATTTAATCCCTCAATGAGAATAAAATCTCAAGGTAATCTTCCAGCCACTGTCCACCCTTCAAACACAACAAGACACCTGTTCCAGCTGCTGCCAGCCCAAAATGCCAGATTAAACACAAATTCAACCACTTAACTTAAACCTTCAGCATTCCATTAGTACAACCACATGCCACATTCCACGACATGTTTGCAACTGGCTCCTACAAGCAACAGATCATTCCATAGTCTCACCTGTCAGTCGTGCTCCATATGAGTGAGCCAGACTGACAAAAGATAACATCAATCACACATCTGCAACTCCACAGAGAACAAGCAGGCAGGGCTTACTGCCACAACTGTTACTGTCGCTGACTGGAAAGCTTCCATATGGTTATATAGAACCCAAACATTAACTTCACACAATTTAAAACTGGCTTCTAGAATTCAAAATCTAGCTTTTCCTATAAAGAAAGCAATCTGGCCACTAAACCTCCAGAAAATGTTAACTGCCAGAAGCATTTCCTTCCCTTGATTGCTTATGCTCAAAATTATGCCATCAAGCTATACTAACTTTCTATTCACTGTACACTTACCGACAGAAAAAGACAACAAAGACTCTAAAACACCAAAAACCATTATCCTCACCTAATTCACACAATTTTATATAGTGCAATGCAAACCTACAGAAAATCAACCTCAGAGACAGTCAAGTCAAGTCAAGTTTATTGTTCTTCCAATAAATTAGAAAAATTTCTGGACATTACAGTTTTTAAATTTAAAAATACAAAATGTGAAATAAATTAAAAATATGATTAAACAGACTCCTTATCTCATTAGAATAACTCTCATAAGAAAGTATGCTGGTTAAAATTCTTCAGATTGTATAAAAAACAATTCATTTATCTCTGAGCCACTTTTGGTATGCTTTTTTTCTTAACACTTATTACAGACATTATAAAATTCCCTACCAGTATTGCATCTTGAACAGTCATTGGGTACATCAATATGAATATCACATCATATGTTAAATTTGCATATTTACTAAGAATTTTCCCCAAATATTTAAACGAATATAATTAAATAAAGGGCATTGAATTAATACATGCTTTAATGATTCAGTGAATCCTCTATTGCAAGGACATTTATCCTGAGTTGATTCATTTAATTTTAGTTTATTAAAGTAAATGTATTTTGATGTAATAAGTTCAAATCTACGTCAGGTTATTGCTTTATGTATGTATGGTGATAAAGGAAGTCACAAGTATTCTTCCATGTTGGAATCAATTTTGTTTTGAGCAAACCACAGGGCTTGTCTTTGGCTCCTTACTTGATTCATCTGAATTTGTGTGGCTTTTGTAAAAGTTTTTTTTAAATTAACCTTATAGCTTTCGTGTATTTTTATTTCCGTTTGCCAATCATTCCATAGGTGAGTTGACTCTATACTGTGTAATATTTGAAAAAGGGATTTTAACCATAGAGAGGTAAAACCTTCTTTATGCCAGGATTCCTTTTCCATTATACAGTTCAATGGCATAACATTATTTATATTATTTATTGATCTCAACCAATATGTGACTATCCTTAGGTTAATAAGGGAAATCAAAGGTAATCTACCTAATTCTGTTCTAACTATTGATCCAGCCATTGAAGTGGGAACTTGTAAAATATATTTATAGTAATATAAAAGAGGGGGTTTCCAGTTGTAGATAATGATTATTTCCCCAGATTTCCGCTCCACATAATAGTAGTGGGTAATTTTTGCCTCCCCTGCTTTAATAACAGGTATTACCGTAAAACCTCCATATTTAAGGTTAAATCTTTGCAGTGCTTTTGCTGCATACTTTGCCTTATTAATCTGTTCCTTAATATGATGTGTCCAGAAGTTTCTAGAGTGTAATGTTATACCAAGGGTATTTATAAGATGTCACTATTTCAATAGGGGTATCATTGTAGAAAATCCTTTGTTTTGATGACCGATTTCCAAAGATCATTATTTTTGTTTTGTCTAGGTTTATTCTCAATTCCAATTCTTTACATTTATTCACAAGAGATTTAAATTTTAATTCTAGTCCTTTAGGGGTCAGTGATAGTAGAATTAGATCATCTGCATATGCTAGGTTGTGTATGTATTGATCTTTTATTTTTGGAGAGTCCCACTGATCATTTAAGTCATAATCTAATAAGGTATCTATATAGATATTGAATAATAGGGGAGCTAGTAAACATCCCTGTTTGATACCTTTAGAGGTTGGGAAATATTCTGTGATATTTCCTCTTTGATCAAATCTCGCTGCCGTATAAGTATTAGTATAAAGTAAAACCATAGGGAGGCGTAAAGATGAAGGGAGGCCTCGAATCCTAAGAATTTCCCATAAAGTCTGTCTTATTAATGAATCGAATGCAGTGGAGAAATCAACAAATAAAACATAAAGGCCCAGATATTCAAAAGGGTTGCGCCATGCGCAACAGGGTTGCGCATGCTCAAGTCCTACATTGCGCCATTCTGCGATATTCAGCAGGAGGCAGTTGTGCCACTGAAAACAGGCTGAGCAACAGTGCAATGCAAATGAATGCATGCTCAACAGGAGGGGAGGAACCATAAACTGCACAGCCCGATATTCAGTCGGGCTGTGCAGAGTTGTGCAGGCGCAACCCCCAACTTGTGCCTGCACAACTTTGAGCCAAAAATAAAAGGCTTAAGTTGAGGGCCACCCACAGGTGAGCTGCTGTATTGCAGGGAGCAACACAGCAGCTGCCACCCATGGCTGGCCCCAACTCAGTCCCTGTGCCCCCCACCAGCCCAATTGCAGGCATCAATGTGGCCCCCCCTCCCATTCACATCCCTGGTGGTCCAGTGGACCATAATGCCTGATCACGGGCAGAACGTGAAAAGAACCCTCACCCAAACATCTCTCAATCGCCCGTCACCTGGCAGAATGAAGAACCTCAATCCAAACATCTTCTCATACCTGATCATGGCAGACATGTTAGCACTTCATCCAAATATCTTCCCACGTTCACGGGCAGAACGCGAAAGAACTTTACCCAAACATCTTTCAATGCCTCACGGCAGAGCGCGAAAGAACCTTCCAGTGCTCAATCGCGGCAGAATGTAATAGAACCTTCCACTCGACCTGGTGGTCCAGTAGACCGCACGCCATCGCTGGCAGAATGTGATCCTGACATCTCTTGGCGTGTGCAGTCCTCTCACCCTCCTCAAAGCCTCACTAGCCGCGGCCGGGCGGTGGCAGCATCCCACTGCCTGCCGGCCCGACTGATCGTCCGTAGGGCTGTACGCCCATTGGTGCAGAGCTAGAGCCAATGGGCATGCAGCTTGATGTTAACATGACAGTCCAGATTTGTGAATGAATGTCATTCACAAATCTGGACTGTCATGTAGTATGGGCTGCACACCCATTGGCTCTAGCTCTGCACCAATGGGCGCAGCCCCACCTGACAGTCAGTTGGTGGCTGTGGGCGGCAGGTGGTGGATGCTGCCACCCGCCGCTGCCGGGGAGTGGGGTGGTGGGGCTTCGGGTGGGTGGTGTGGGGGACACTAGACACCAGGGAGATGTTTGGGGGTTGTCAATATACATTCTGCCCGCGATCGGGCATTACGGTCCACTGGACCACCAGGAGATATTCGGGTTGGGGGTTCCTATTACATTCTGCCCACCATCAGGCACTGGGGGTTCTTTTCATGTTCTGCCTGGCGATCGGCATTAGGGAGATGTTTGGGCTGGGGTTCTTTTCATGTTCTGCCCAGATCAGGCATTAGGGAGATGTTTGGGGGTTCTTTTCACGCTCTTCCCATGATCAGGCATTAGAGAGATGTTTGGGGGTTCTTTTCATGTTCTGCCTGCAATCGGGCATTAGGGAGATGTTTGGGGGTTCTTTTCACATTCTGCCCGCAATCAGGCATTAGGGAGATGTTTGGGCGGGGGGGTTCTTTTCACGTTCTGCCCGCGATCGGGCATTAGGGAGATGTTTGGGGGGTTCTTTTCACATTCTGCCTGTGATTGGGCTGCAGGGTGCGTCGGTCCCCGACGGCTGCTGCCTGGCAGGGCGGCCAGGCGCAAGTCCTCAGGGATCGGCGCACCTACATGCTAATGGCATGCAAATGGGGTCATAATCAGATGCAAATGGCCCCCCCTGTGCCTTGCATGAATTATGGCCCCATTTGCATGTCACCTTTTGAATATCGTGATTTTGCGCATGGCGCAATGGTACTTGCGCCACCGCAAGTTGAATGCTCCACTCTGACAACTTGCAGTGGTGCAAGTTCCACTGCGCCATGCACAGTGGCTGTGGCTGGGGTGATATTCAAAGGAGTTGCTCAATAGCGCAACTCCTTTGAATATCGCCTCGGCCACACCCCTGCGCAACTATTTTGCGCAGCTCAAGGGCTTGCGCCTCAGAATGGCGCAGTTTGAATATCCGGGCCAAAGTCTCATTTTCCTAAATAATATGTATTTCTCTAGGAGATGGAATAATATGAAAACATTATCTGTTGTGGAAAATCCATGACGAAATCCAGCTTGAAATTTTGAAAGAGGGCTATTAGTATCTATCCAGATTTGTACTTTGTTTAACAATATATGAGAGAATATTTTCCCTGCAATGTCTAGTAAACTTATTGGGTGGTAATTACTTGGTTTGTATAACAAACCTTTTTTATGAATAGGTATTATTATGTCTTTTTGCCATGATGATGGTATTGTACATTCTTTTAAACAAATATTGAATAAGTTGAGTAAAAAAGGAATACAAAAATTGAGATTTTCTTTATAAATCTTGGCTGGGATTTTATCTGGGCCTGGAGCTTTATTGTTTGTTAATTTTAAGATTGCCATTTGAACATCATCAGAAGTGAAAATTATAGGCGAGTAAGGAAGCAGAGATATCCATTGTAAGGAATTTATTTGATCTCTTTGTAAAATGTTTTTGTTTAATAAAGCTGTATAATAGGTAACCCATGCTTCTTTGGGGATATAAGATGGTAGTTGAGATTGATATAATTTAACCCCTCTTGCAACCATACTCCAAAAGGCCCTACTATCATTGTTCAATATTGTTTGATGGATAAATTCCCATCTTTTTTGTGTAAATTCATGTTTTTTTATCTTTAAGAATTTTTTGTATGCTTTCCGGGCATAATTTAATTTTACTTTAGTATGGTTTGATGGATTTTTAAGATGTTCCCTAATTATTTTACCTAAATTCTTCTTTTGATACTGGCACTGGGAATCAAACCATGTTGTAGGGGATGATGTTTGATCCTTGTATACATATATTTCGCTAGTAATTCTAGATAAAAGATTCTCAAAGTTTCTGATAGTAACTTGGGTTAAATTTTCATTTTTTAAAACATCTTCAGAATAGATTGGTGTAGAAAAAATATGTTCAATATTCTTCATTTTGTTATTTTTTAAGGATAGTTTAGCTTTCCCCATGGAGACCAATGAAACAGGATAAATATCTTTCAAAGGAGGCCTTTTTTATCATTAAAAGTGATCATGCGGCAAGTGAGTGCATGATCACTTTCTGCTCTAAGATTTATTTGAAAATTCTGTACAAAATCAGAAGATTCAGGAGAGATTAATACATAATCTATTAGACTGTTTCCAACTGAAGAAAAGTATGTGTATGCTCCTCTAGATCTCCTGGTCCCTACCATTAAGGATTAGTAAATTATTCTCAGTTATGAATTCTTTAAATTTAATGCCTGCTGAATTAACAATGGCATCCAATGATTTCCTCTGTTCTAAATCACCCATATATATATGGAGTGCAACATTGGGAGATTATCAAAGGAGGCTATCCGAGCATTGAAATCACCTATTAATATTATATCTATGTGATGTTTAATATACAAAGTATCCATGATCAAGGAGAGCTCTGAACAAAGATCGCCATATGTTGTATTTAGAGTGTTGGGGAGAACATACACATTCACAATCATATAAGTAAACAAGTCCCATCTGACAATATTTATCAATGCAACATTTTTAACCTCAAGATAATCAATTGCATTGATACCAGCTCTAATTTTTATAAAGGTGGTTAACCCACCACTTGGCCTTCCAAACTTTTTCTCCCTCTGTGCTAACAAACTAAATGCTTCATAACCATTTAAATGAATTTCTGTGGATGCCCATGTCTCCTGAAACAGCAATAGTTCATATTGGGAAACCATTTTTTTTCCAATCGGGGTCAACCAATTTTGTCCCTATGCCTGCTATGTTCCAAGACAAAAAATTATCTAATTTAGAAGATGTTAAGTCTTTATTTGTTAAAGACTCATCCATATTTGATAAAATGGGGTAGTTATTAGGTAGTCATGATTTGATATTAGTTTCCGTAGTGATTCTTTTTGAAATTTCTTTTGACTGTAAATCAGTTAAGAGTACTTGGATTCTATCCAACGTATATGCATTATGTAATAAGTTCCTGTATAGAGTTTCTGATTTTATTGCCAAGTCAATTTGAGAATCTATTTCATCCTTATGGACTCTCCTGACCTCTCCCAAGTCAGCTTTTGCTACTTCTATATCCAGACATGATGACTCAAGAAGAGTTCTAACAAGGGAGGGTAATCTATGGCTGTTGTTTCCTTCAAACCTTGTTATTCCAAATAGGGAGAGACGATAAACATCTGGTATTTTATCGAAATTCCAATTAAGCAGTGTTAATGTTGAGGTTATAGATTCAATTGGAATCATAGGACCTATTGGAAGATTCCTATTCCCATGAGCAAACATCCATATAGTAGACCAATTAACTGGAGGAGAGATTAAAATATCAAGTTTATTTAGATGTGTTTGTTTAGCCCAAATTTTCTTAGCTGTATCCATATCAGATAATAATATGTAAACTGGCTGATTATCTATCGATTGATCTCTATAGACCAGTTTTATGTTGGAAGCTGCCTGTGGAAGTTCTAGTTCTGCTTTTAAGCAGATGGGACATTAGGGAAGATAATGAGTCAGTTGTTTCATAGGGTTTTGTATAAATATTTTCAATTTTAAAAACTACCTCTTTCCCTGTAATAGTAATGGACTCTGGATTATGATTTAGAGAAAGAAGACTCTGCAATTTAAGATTCTCAAAAGATGCCACATTTGAATCTATATTTTGTAAAGAGTTATTACCCAAGGAGCACTGTTCCGTTAGAACTAAGGAGCTTTAAATTTTATCTTCTTTAACCTGGCTTTTGTGGTCCTCATTACTTGTTTTTACTTGGTTTGTAATATTTGTATTTACATTATCTGCTATAACCTGTTTTTTTTGTGTGTTATTTTTACATTGTTTTTTCACCTTATTTTTATTTGATTTTTGATTTTTTTTCTATCCCAGGCTTCTGTGATCTCTTTTTTTCACTTTTTTCTTTAATGGAGAGTTCGGATAGTAAATTGAAGAAAAAGAGGGCCTGTTTGCCTTCTCAGTAAAGCACTTGTTATCTTTAGTATTAATTTTGTCTGAAATGTCTGTAAGTTTATTTATTATGAAATCGGACAATCTTTCTACGTGATGTTTTAATTCATTGTATGCTTCAAGGAAAACTATATTGCTTCATTGGATGTGTTAATGCTTTAATCAGATACTTCAGATTGTATCTGGGCATTGCTTAAGGAATTCAGGATCTAATTTAATTGCTTCAACTTCTTTATCTAGTTTATTAAACACTTTTTCTGGGGAGTCAGTCAAAATGTGTGAGTCTGTTAAATAATCCAAATAGTGATCTATGCTATTAATAGATTTAGAAGGACTAAAAAGACCCATGTAAGTAGGGTGAAGTGAAATTTATTGTCCTTTAATAGGGCTTTTTAATAAATGAGTACTTGGGTGATTATCAGGAAGATTCACTGGAATCTGGCTATCTAGTGTTGTGCCCCTTTGAGGTTTTTTGGGATTTTTGAGAAAGAATTCCGGGATTTTCCTTTGACTAAATGGTTTATATAATTGGGGGTTTAAATTATTTTTCTCCAAGTCTATCACAGAATCTCCATTATAAGATTTAGTTGTTAGATGTCTATTTTCATTTTCTCCACACTCGATACTTTCAAGTAACTCGAGGTCAGTTTGGTCAGGTATAGCCAATGATAAATCTTGATTGAGCCCTTCTCTATACTGGCTTTCTGTTTAAAATAGTTAGAATCCCATCTGGCTCCAGGCACTATGGCTCTATAGTCATATGCAGTTTCCTCTTTTACATAATAGGAGGGAAAGGACTGATGCATTGCTCCAGGGGTTCTTTAGGAGTAGAGGCCGTGATAACCAAATCTTGGTAAACACACAACCATTTTTGTTTAGTCTCCAGTTACCTCTTGTTTACCCTACCTATTATGTTTTTATTCAGCACTTTGCCACTTTGTGTATACATGGTTTTACTAATTAATATTTTCCTAATATAAATGTATTTCTAGTAATACATGTTTAAACCTTGAAATCTTAAATAATATACAACAGTTAAATAGAATGTAACAATTCCTAGGAAGAAAAAAAGAGGCAGGATGAAAAACATGGGTCACAAAAGGTGGTCTTAGTCCATGTCTGAAACAGTCAATATTAGGAATACTGGAATGCAGTGAAATACCGAGGTCCCAATATATAGCCAAGAAGTTCTCTTCCCCGGAAGGAAGTCAAACAGAAGAGTCCCAATATGTAATCAGAAAGTTCTCTTTCCCAAAAAATCAAATTGCAACTCTCTTTTTTCTAAATGAGGAGTTGGGAAAGTTAAACAGTCCAGTTTCACCAATTGCTGTTGACGGTGTGGATACTCCAGACAAAGACTGTCTGACACTAGAATCAACAAACAAAACTTTTTAAAGAATTTTTATAACTCAATATAATGGTTCTGATTAAAGTTAAAATAAACTTACTTCAGTAATCAAAATGTAAGGGTTAGAGCCCTAGACCACAACCTAGAGAGCCTAAACTTATGTCAGTCACTCATACACTTAATGTTTTAATAAAGACTGTTATCACAGGATATTTAACACTAGGTTGCCAGAGAATCTTTATCTTACTTGGAACATCTGTTAAATGTCAATGTGAAGGTGTTTAAGGTTATCTGCGACCTGCAGTCTTGTGCTATTAAGAGTGTGAATACTGACCGCTTTAAATTATCAGGCAAAGGAATCCAGCATTTTTTATGTGTTTAGTGATAAAGTTTTTCCAAAAGCAGCGACCAGGTCCCAACCTTTGGAAATTAGAATCAATATACGATGGTAAAATAATTCCGGCAGTGGACAGGACAGGAAAACACACACAACCGTGAAGCAAGCGGAGATCCAAATGAAGCTGGTGTTTAAAAAAAAGGGGAAGTGCTTTTATGGAACCAGTGACGCAGATGACGTAAGGTGTGTGCGACTGTGGCGCGAAAATTAAATCTCAGAGACTAAGGTATCTTAAAATATCTAAAATAAATCTAAATAGAAGAAAAAAGAAATTTTCAGAGTGTTACTATATCAACAGGTGGCACGTAGTGTTATATATATGTTTAAATATCTACGGTAACCAGACTCTTGACTGTGGGGAAAAATTGAGTTTTCTTTTAACGTTCTAATTTAAATTTAAACTTAATCAAACCAACTAGATTTTCAGTAATTACACATAGTCCTTAGTCTAGAAGGATTTTTGATAGGTCAGCCCAATAAACAAAGTCCAGAATTATGGGCTGGGCAGTTGATTTCTAAAATCACGATGTATAAAAACAGTGTAGTGAAAATTAAATATTTTTTTATTTTATTTTATAATCCCCCAAAAAAGCTGGGAAACTTCTAATTCAATATCTAGAATCTGCTTCGTTACCCTGCAAAAACATTAACACCCCTCAAACAACAGTTTACAACTCTTTAAAATTCCCTATTATCTTCAAACCAGCACCAGTAAATAACAATAAAAGTGAGCTGTTTGTACCCTGGAATTTTTTTTTTTTAAACTCCGAGTGGCGCCACTCACGCTCGCGCTAACGCGCTCGCGTTAGTAGCACTTGTCTTTTTGTAGGTAAACTGCCCCTTCTCTCAAGTTGACATGCTTTAATGACCACAGGTATGTTCCAGCTCTCAATTATATGCTCCAGGAGATTTAAACAAACAGTTCTAGGCTTCCAGCTTTATAGAGGAGCCAAGGCATAAAACACTGTTTTGTAAACTCAAGAATCAGTGCAAAAAAGCAGAATAACAAAGTTCAAAACCTGCACGTGTCTTTTTGTTTTTCCAGCTTTGTAGAGGAGTCAAGGCACAAAATGCTGTTCTGTAAACTCAGGAATCAGTACAAAAAAACAAAATAACCCAGAGACAGAAAACTTTGAATCAGGCAAAGCCTGACATGGTTTAAAACCCTCCTGATTCTCATACCAGTCAATAAAATACCCTTTCCCTAGCCTTGTAGCACCCATCTTACCCTCCTCCCTCCAGTCCCCATAATATAATATTAACACCCTTCCATCAGCATTAACACCCTTCTGTCAACCCACATATCACCCCACCCCCCCAGCCACACAATACTGTGATGGGGCCTATGTGGACTGGGGGAAGGGGAGTTATTTTCATATCTGTTGGAGTTGGGGTGAGTGTGAAAGGTGCTATGTGGACTGGGATGAAAAGTGGAATTTATATGTACTTTGGCTAAGGGGTGGAACAGGGAATAGGATACTATATGAGCTGAAGAAGGGGTTTATTTTTATATGTATCAGGTGTGGGGAGAAGGGTGGGATGTTGGCTTCTGTAGGGTTATGTAACCAATAATACCCAACAGGGTGGGCAGTACTGGGCTAGTTCCACCCAGCCAGGGGTGTAATGTGGCCCACTGCCAAAGATGGAGAGCCTTATAATCCTGGGCAGAACAGTTGTAGCCCATACAGCCCATCCTGGAGAGTATTTTTACACTTAGAAAATGGGTTTGCGGTTGCATGGTAGACAAAATGCTCAAAAACATAAAAAAAATGTAAAAAGTCACTAGAAATGAATAAAACACATAGTCCCTCCACTATAGGCATTTGCAGTAGAGGACATTGTTGTGTTTGACAGTCTTTTTTTCTAGTCATTCTGTTGAATGTCCTGTCACCCCAGGTTTCATTTGCATTGTCACCCCCCCCAGCACCATTACTTCTTAATTGCTTAACATGTCCCTGTCCTTTCTCTCTGAGTAACTGCCCCATTTCTGGCAGTTTTTTTAAACATGCTTGGAAATCTAGCACGACTGTGACCACAACTTCTGAAACCTGACTGGGACCATCACCAGTTCCATTCAGGTATGGTAGAGTGCTGGATTGCTTGTGGTTGCTCTGGTGGATTGCTGGTGGTAGCTCACCTAGGTGTTTTTTTTTAATAAAAAAGAACAAATAAAAGTGTGTGTGTGTGTGTGTGTGTGTGTGTGTGTGTGTGTGTGTGTGTGTAGGAAATAAACTAAACTGACAAAAAGCAAGCCCTACAATCATTACATATGTGATCATTGCAGCATGCTTTTGAAATGTAGTGTAAGTGTATTCAGTCATAAAAGTGAAAACTGGTGGTAGCGGTACACAAAACAAGCATTTGTCAATGCTGAATGTTGGCTTGCTGGCATTGGCATTGGTAGTGCAGGGGTTAGAGAGATGCATGATAGGAAAGGCAGTGAAGTATTAACCTAATGCCAACCCCTTCCCCCCACCTCCCCTGCAGAGACTGAAAGGCATTGGGGGTGTGCCTGTGGGTCAGCAGCCATAACGCTTGAGCCATTTGACCTCATCCCACCCTGCAGACAGCAACAGGTGTCGCAGTGCGTCTTGGAGTCTCCGACCCTTACGCTCACCCCATTCCATAAGGAAATAAGCTGAGATGGGTGCAGTATAGGAGACTGGGGTGTACATGGGGTCCGAAGACCCCAAGGCACACCTTGATGTCTGTTAGTGGCTGTAGGGTGGGGGTAGAATGCTTTGAGCATTATGGCCGATGAACCCAAGTCACACCCCCGATGCCTGTCAGTCTATACAGGGTGGGCATGACGGTTGGAAACCTTAATGCCCCAGGTGTTTGTTGGTATTTTCACTCCAAATTTTCAAAATGGGATTTTTGGGATGCCACCTCATGAACAGTAGCACTATCATTTCATTACCCAATCCTGAAAGGTGATTTCACAGAGCAACTATGCCAATTGGCACCACAGGTATGGAAACACATTTTGGGCAGGATTTGAAAAAATGACAGCTGTACTGTTCATGAGAAGGTATAAAAAAATGACAATGTTGAAAATCTGGAGTGAAAATATGAAACATTTTCGAAGTTATGAGTATGCGTAGGAACTGCATGATGCACACCCGTAATGTGGTCATTATTTGGAATTTTTTCACAAATTTTTAGCATTGGCTTTTTGGGACCTCCCTTCATGAAGAGTGGCACTGTGATTTTGTTAATCCATCCCAAAAGTTTATTTTGCACAGAGACTGCGCCATTCTGCGCCACAGGTGCAAAAACACATTTCAGGCAGGATGTGAAAAATGACAGTTGTACAGTTCATAAGAAGGTGTACAAAAATGGCAATGTTGAAAATCTGGAGTAAAAATATTTAAAATTGACGAAGTTACGAGTGTGCATTGAAAATGTGCAACTCACGCCTGTAACGTGGTCATTTTGGGGATTTTTTTCACAAATTTTTCAACATGGGCTTTTTGGAACCTCACCTCATGAATAGTAGTACTGTCATTTTGTTAATTTGTCCTGAACGGTCATTCCACGCAGTGACCATGAAATTGCCTTTTCGGGAAATGAAACAGCAGTGATATTTAAATATATGTTCACGAGGTGGAGTCCCAAGAATCCCATGTTGAAAACTTGGGTCCAAAATTCTTAAAAAATGGCTGAGATATCAA
The DNA here is from genome assembly GCA_016271365.2 of Neoceratodus forsteri. Lineage (NCBI taxonomy): Eukaryota > Metazoa > Chordata > Ceratodontiformes > Ceratodontidae > Neoceratodus > Neoceratodus forsteri. The sequence goes on from CM028129.1 coordinate 470,046,333, forward strand.
ACTTAATTGAACACCCCCATTGACTCACTTTATACATGGCTTACCCGATTCCTCAGTTCGTAGTTTGACTTTGAAGAGTGCAGACACGTTCCGGTCCACAGAAGATCACTGCTCCCAACCTCTGGAGGGTAAGTATGGGTGAGGGGTGTGTGTGGAGAGGTGGGTGCACAGAGGGAGGATTGGGGTAAGGGAGGAGGGACTGGGGAGATGTCGCTGGACTGTTTCCTTTTTTACAGTTTTGAACAAATAAAAAAAAAGACTCCGGGGGACTGTTTTCTTTATTTATAGGTTAAAAAAAACAAAACTTTTTGGCACACTGGGGTGGGCTCACAGTGTGTCACATGAGTTTCGGGGAGGACATGATACCGATGGGGATTGGGCACCCCGTTAGCAAAGAAATTGAGCTTGAGGGGTGATGGCATCCAACACCGGGAGTGGACATCCCAGTATCAGGGAAAATAAAAAAAATATCTGGGCACACTGGGGTGGGCTCCCAGTGTGCCACAGTGTGGCTGTGGGAGGGAATACATGCCAACATGGGGATCGGGCACCCCTGATGTCAGCTTTGTAGAAGTGTGTGGCCATTGTGGAAAGCCACGCTGGCGGCTGTTTTATTTGTTGAAATGTTTCACCAAGAACAGTACACAGAGCACTGCTCATAACTCCGGCCATGCGCATTACTGTGCACTGTAATGCTCATGATCAGAGTCTTGTCATCTGCCGCTGCAATGATGAAACTACACCTGATTGCAGTGGCAGATTTCTTTCAACCGTGTGAGTCTTTCTGAAACTGCAGTCATCACCAGCATGCTCACTGATTGGTGGCTGAGGGGCGCACTCAATAAAGTGTCCCCTGCATTGGCCACAACACTGACACACCCCTGAAATGTGCTACTGCTACAATATGTTGACTGCATGTGCATCCAAGCCAACATAAAAAGAAAATAAACATAAACTGGTGATTGAAACCACACATTATTTCTGGTTACTGCTGTTCAGTTTTGGAAATGGAGAAGTGAGCAGGGTATGCTAGGAGAAGGCAGGGAAAACAATGGCAGAAAAGATGGCTGTCATTTTGTTTTGAAAATTCTGTTTTGGGCATATTAATATGTGAAGTAAAAAGTCAGGCTGACACTGGCAATCAATTGTTCCTGGTCTCTGTTGGAGCATTATTGTATGGCTAGATAAGGGACTTAGCTAATTAGAGACTATGACATTTCTAACCCATTTTCTAAGTGTATCTATTGTAGCTGAGGGGGAAGAGGGTAAGATAAGGTGCATGTGGGTTGACGAATCTGGGTTATTTTTATATCTACATCCTGGCTGGTGCCACTGTTTGGGGTCATTGGGTCTTGAGAGAGGAGGGGGTACAGTTGCAACAAAGGAAGGGAGAAGGGTATTTTATTCAAAGTTGTGGTGGTAGGGATGTTTAAAAATGTTGTATTTAATGTGCCCTTATGGACTGTAAACATTCAAGTTATGGAAACTTTACTGGTTTGAAGTTTGTCAGTTCAGACTTTGCGAGGATTGCACAGCACTGCACAAAATACAAAAATTGCAACAGCAACATCAACACATGTATTGATCATAGAGAAATTAAAAACAAAGGTTATAATATTCATTTATTAGTTGTGAAACTTGTAACAGAAACATAGAAAAATAGAAACAGAATCTGACAGCAGATAAGGGTCACTTTACCTACTTAGTCTGCTCATTTTCCTTACCTACCCTAATACCGCAGATCCTACTTGATCTCCAGGTTAGCCCTCCCTTCCCTAACCACTAAGGTTCCCTTATGCCTATCCCATGCCTTCTTGAATCCCTTTGTAATTTTTGCCCTCACCAGCTCGCTGGAAGTCAGTAACTGGTATGATATCCAGTGATGACAGTGAGTGTAAATGAGTGACTGTCAAAAGAGCGACTAATTTACAGCGCTACCCTGTTCAGCTACCCTGTAAGGGTAGTGATAGAATGCGGAAGTGAAGGTAGGGATGAGTGAGGGAGGGTTATAAGGGTGACCGGAAGGGCAGGTATAGGGAGGAGGGTTTGTGTGGGGTAGTGTTGCCTGCTGCAGCCAAGCTAGCAGAGTGGTGTGGTGGTGAGGGTGGCTAGCTTTGGTGCAGTAGGTTTTGGGGACTGGGAAGTATGTTGTTGCTTGTGCTGTGATTTTTTTTCTCACTGTCTCCCCTTCCCCAACATATACCCCCCCCCGGAGTTGGTTATATTAAATCAAGGGGTGCGAGAGGGGGAGGTTTGAGGGGGGGCGCATCCCCTCAGCATACATCCTAATTTCAGTTGCCAGATGTGTGTCACCCAGAAGTGTACATACAGTAGCTGTTGTGCTTTTTGGTGATATACACTTGTTCTAATGGTGATCGCTCTTTTGCAATCACCATTATGACATGGAACTTCCAAGTATCCACCACTCTTTCTGTGAAGAAGTACTTCCTCACGTTTCTCCTGAGTCTGCCCCCCTTCAGCTTCATAGCATGCCCATTTTGTACTTAAGCATCTTTTTTTAAAAAAAATGCTTCCCTCTTGTACCTTATTTATACCTGTGGGGGCATTAACAAGGTGAAAAGAGTTTAACATGTTTCAATAAAAGAAAAATAGCAGGACAAGAGGACACATCACGAGATTAGAGGGAGGCCAATTAAGGGGTAATATGAGGAAGTTCTTTTTCACAGAAAGGGCGGTGGATGCATGGGACGGCCTACCTCAGGAAGTGGTGGATATGAATACAGTCCAGGGCTTTAAACAGGCATGGGACAGGCATAAGGGAGAAACACAGATGAGTATGAATAAATAGGCCATTGACAGAGTAAAGGCCTATGGCACATTCATAAGCAAGAAAAAATGGGCTGACTGGATGGGCCTTGAGGTCCTTATCTGCCGTCAACTTCGATGTTTCTATGTTTCTATGTATTTCAAAGTCTCTATCATATCCCCCCTTTCCCTCCTTTTCACCAGGGTGTACATGTTGAGGTATTTTAGTCTCTCCTCATAGGTCCTTTGGTGCAGAACCTGCACCATTTTAGTTTTGTCCTTTGGACCATCTCTATTTTTCCTATGTCTTCCAGAGATGTGGTCTCCAGAACTGGACACAGTATTCTAGATGAGATCTCACCAATGATCTGTACAGCAGTATCACCACCTCCCTTTTTCTGCTGTTGATGTCCCTCCCGATGCACCACAGCATCCCACTGGCTCTCCCAGTATCCTGGTCACATTGTTTGGCTATCTTTAGGCCATTAGACATGATTATCCCCAGGTCTATTTTCAGTTTGGTGTTCGTCAGTACCACTCCCCCAATTTTGTACTCTTCCCTTGGGTTTCTGTACCCTAGGTGCATGATTTTGCACTTCTTCGCATTGAAACTTATTTGCCACACTCTTGACCACTCTCCAAGCTGTCCTTATTCATTTTTCCATCACCCCTTCCAGAATGTCTACCCTATTGCAGATTTTAGTGTCATCTTTGAAAAGGCATACAGTACCTTCCCTTCTAGCCCCTCTACAATGTCACTGATAAAGAGATCAAAGAGGTCTAGTCCCAGTACTGATCCTCATGGAACCCCACTGGTCACCCCCTCCCTTCCTCGGAGTGAACTCCATTTACCACTACCGTCTGTCACCAATCCCCCAACCAATTCCTTACCCAGTTTAATACTTTTGGACCCAATCCAAGGCTGCCCAGATTGTTTACAAGTCTCCTATGTGGAACGGTGTCGAAGGCCTTATTGAAATGTAGGTAAGCAACATCCACCACTCCACCCTGATCTACTTCTCTGGTCTCCCAGTCAAAGAAATCTATCAGATTTGTTCGACATAACCTCCTCCCCAGTGAATCCATGCTGCTTTGGATCCTGTAAGCTGCTGGTTGCAAGATATTCTACAATCCTGTCCTTCAGCAGTGATTCCGTTAAATTCCCCACCACCGAAGTCAAGCTGACTGGCCTGTAAGTGCCAGCTTCTGTCCTACTTCCACTTTTATGAAGTGGGACTATATCTGCTCTCCTCCAGGCCTCTGGGATGACTCCCGTTTCCAGTGAGTGGTTGATCAAGACTATCAGAGGTGCAGCCAGCATGTCTCTGAGCTCCTTCCATATCCTTTGATGTATCCAGTCTGGGCCCACTGTTTATCCACTTTCAGATTTGTGAGACCCTTCAGGACTCTCTCCTCTATAAATGGACTAGTGACCACCTCCCTTCCTTCTATGCTCCTGTCACTTACTGTATCTGTGGTCCCCCACCTTCTCTTTCCTCACTGAACAAAAATATTTGTTCAGGATGCCTGCTTTTTCCTGGTCCCCCTCCATACATTCCTTCCCATCCCTCCATAGTCTTACAGTCCCTCCTCTGTTTTTTCTCCTTTCACTTACATACCTGAAAAATGTCTTGTTCCCTTTCTTTACTACCTGCACTGTTTTCTCCTCTGTTTGTTCCTTTGCATGCCCGACTGCTTTTCCTGTCTCCCTCTGCTTTTCATGATATACCTCCCTATTCTCCTCCCTCTGTGTCTCCTTATATCTCCTAAATGCTATCTTTTTTTCCTTACCTTCCCAGCGACCTCTTTTGAGAACCACAGTAGTCTCTTTTTCCTCTTATTTTTGCTTACTTGCACCTGATGCAGACATTTGTTGCCTTTGCTCTGGCCCCTTTTAGTTTTGCACACTGTATATCCACTCCACTCATGCCCCCACCCATCAACACCACCAGGGCATCCCTGAGACATTCTCCCATCTTTGTAAAGTCAGCCCTCCTGAAGTCCAGGACCATCACCTTTGCATGGTTCAGTTCTGACATAGTACTTATATTGAATTAGCAGTGAACACTGGTCTCCAGGTGGCCACCCACCATGACGTCTGCAACACTGTCCCCATTGGTGATCCAGTATTGCTCCCTCAGGAGTGGCTCTCCTACTAGAATTTGGATTCTCCTCTATGACCAAGTTTAATATACGATTGCAAGGGGTAATTGGCTCAAAACATGGGTAGGTAAATAGAAAAATCATTTTTGATCATCGGTAAGCCATTTCAAGTAAAAGCAGTGGATTAAGTCTATACATTACTTTGAAATAAAAGACAGACAAAAATATTTTTTAGACATCATAATTGTCAGATTAACAGGATAAGAAATAGAGTAACCACAATACATTTTTGAAGAGATAATAATAGCAGACTACACACTATAGCAGTTCATAAATGTTCCTTTTTGGTTAATGACAGCAGCAAGAAATTGAGCACATTTCACGGTCAGTGTTCAACCAGTACCAGACAATAGCCAGGTTAGTCATTTCTGTGGAGGATCTAAGGATTTTGGAAAATAAGATCCTAACCATTTTTTTTGCAGATTATTACATAATGGACAAAAACATGATAATTTGTATAATATCCTCAGAACTGTGAAGACTACAGTTACATAAAGGCGCTTTATAGGATTTATTACCTACAAATCTGACATGCAGTACATTGGATATGTAGGTCTGAAACCTGAATCTTTTAAATGCTTTCCTTAATGCAGTATTTTTATATAATCTAGATAATCTTCAAATTTATGGAGTATTTTTATTTTCTATATTATAAATCGAGGAAGTGTGCCCAACCAAGTTAAGCCCTCCTTTCCTTTATGTGTGAGACATTTATTCTGTAAAGTGTGTCACTTGCAGATGCCCTGGAAATGGCACATTCTAGAACTGTTTTTTTTTTAAACAACTTTGAGCATTCCCTCAATCTATAATATATAGAATAATATATGGAGTGGAGTGCATAACGAGAATTTAATGCACACCCGAGGGATGGGATGCTACATAAACCCCAAGGAAGAAGCCCAAGGGGTTTACTAAAGCATCCCACCCAAAGGGTGTGCCATTATAACCCGTGGATTATAGTGGTGAATTATAACCCGGCTCCCCTATGGGAGAAAACACTTCCCAGTTATTATATATTGATATGTCCCCCATCACCACTCGTTGCAGGTAAGAATGGTTTCACTTGCATTCTGCTCAAGCCAGAAAAGTTCAGCTTCACTTCATTATTCTCTGTTGAGCAGAACGTGTGTGAAACCACTCTTCTCACACAATTATTGGCTCCAGGGGACATATTAATATATAAAATATGGGCTTGATCTATATTTGCTAAGTTGATCTAGAGCAGTATATATTTCTATTTTTTCAGTTATTCAGAAATTACTTTACAATAAGATGTTTGTATATAAATACTATTTTTATTAAAAGCCATTAACTCTGAAAACTTTACTTCATTTCAAATGGCATTCAAATATTTAAGCCAACCACTATCCAATGATAAACCTTTAAAATGTTCCATTTCCTGTAGTGTAAGGGCAGGCAATTGATCTCCATTCATCTTCATTATACAAATCCAATAAGAAACAATACATGACTGTGAGTCTCCCCTAATTCTGCTTTGATAGCATGTACAGGAGTACACTGAGGAAGAGAGAGAGTTCCTGTCCCTAAAATTCTACTCTCATTTTTCTAATATTTGAACTTCCATGATGCCCCATATTTCGGCTGCATATAGATTTTTTGATCATTATGTAACATTTGCCACTTTGAGCACAGATAGTATAGAATGACCCCCAAATCTGTGCTTTAGCCTCCCTAACCACTTCAGAGTACTGTCTAGTTTTTCCCTAAAGCTTTAAAATATTAGGACCAAGATAACTGAGCAGAAGGAGTTAGTCCAAGGTAAATGTATGAGTTCACCTGCTCTAGTGGTTTGTCCACATAATTCCAGTTGAATGTTCTGATTATTTTTTCCCAGACTGAATAATCTATGTTTGTTAAATTGACTACTAATGGGGGGGTCACGTGATGGCGATCTGAACGTAGGCAGCACTTTGCAGCAGCTCCGCTCTCTATTCACCTTTATTTACCGAAATATACCAATCTAACTGGCCACGACTACCAGCTACTACCAAAAGTGATAGTGAACACTCAATTTTGCCTAGATAGATGAATAAAGCAGTTTAAAATGGAAGTTTATATGAGAAAAGCTCCGCCATGGCACTCGCCGCCTCCGAGCCCTGAAAAGGACAAGGCCACTAAGCGGTCGAAACAGCAATCCGTGAACCCAATTAAACTCCCTATGGGGCAGTCAGCCTTATCAGAAGATAAGTTTTTGGAGATTATGTAGCTGATACAAGATGTTATCGTGGCAATGTCAGCCAATCTACAGCAAATCAAATCTTCAGTCACTGCTTTAACAACTCGAGTGGGGGATTCCGAGGTTCGGGTCGCCTCCCTGGAAGGCAAACAAGGGAAAACAGAGCAGGATATAGTCGCAACAAATAAGAAACTGAAGCAAATGGAACAGAAGTTAGAGGACTTAGAAGGACGCAGCCAGAGAAAAAATTTGGTTATTATTGGCATTCCGGAGGGTGAAGAAGGCAACGAACCGATCCAGTTTATCCAAAAACTATGTGAAAAGATAGTAGGGCCTTCTCCAAACAGCACTACATACATAGTAGAGCGGGCGCATCGTGCCTTATGACCCCCAACACCTGACAGCTCACTGCCCAGACCCCTGATATTCAAAGTTCTTACCTTTCTAGACGAACAACATATCTTAGTGAAAGTAAAAGAGCTTAAGGAGATCTGATGGGAAGGCAAGCCACTCAGGATCACACAAGATCTCCCACACTCAGTGAGAGTTAAGCGGCAGGAGTTGCACCCAATGGTAACGAAACTAATAGCTGCGGGAAAGCCATTTCATGTAAAGTATCCTGCAACTCTACAGATTAAGCATAATGAACAGTGGAACTCATTTGAAAACCCTGACCAAGCCAAGGTAGAACTCAAAGCATTACTGCCAGATCTTTTTAAATGAAGCTGGGCGGTCTTCCTATGTGACCAAATGTCGTTATAGAGAATTGGTCCGGCACCCTGCATTGAAACATGAGAGCTGAGAGCAACCCCATATTTTCTAGACATTGATAACAAACTGGTAAAGTTACGTATGCTTATTGCTGGGCTTGTCATTAAAGAGGTGTGCCTGATACTATGTGCCCATTCCTTCCCCCGTTATTCTTCCGTATTTGTACATGGATGGACCCTGAGACGCCTAACTGAATAGCGAGCTGAGGAAGAAGCCCACTGCGTGAAATGGTGCGCCATTATGCACTCCTCAGTCAAAGCTGGCCCAAAGCCAACCATGCTCCCCATGGAGAAGATGAAGAATGTGCACCCTTGAGATGTCATGCATGGAAAGTGCACTAAATATTATGGAATCTGACATGTTAGGGACCTGTGGAGTATATGAGGGCGTTCAAGAACCCCACAATTCAGAGACGTGGCCATCGTGTTAATTTTTCCCTGTTTCCCTTTTTCTCTTCCTCCCCCCCCCCTTTTTTTCCTTTAGTTTGCCTTTGTCTCTGGTGTGCATTACTCAACAACTAGTGCTAGTGGTTGGACACATAGTGCAATATAAGGCACCTAATATCCACTAGCGATAGAAATGGGGATCCTAGTGGTTAAATCTGAACTGTACCTTTCGGGGGTGTGGGGCGGTTATAAATGGACTATGAGAGATTTAGCCCTCTTCACGATTGTGACACCTTGCCAGACAGGCAACTTACTGCCTAGCTGGGCAGATTTTTATTTAGTCCTTTAGTTCACAATATTCGGCTGTTACTTATATGGAATATATTGGGGGATGCTAATGAAGTTTTAAGTTAGATCATTATAGTACGTGCACTTATATTAAGGGTTGTTAATGGTTCTGTGTTTAATAGCTGCTTAGATACCTTTTGATAGTTGGTAGACATGTTGTAAGGTGGGGGGAGGGGGGCTGCAAAAGAGCAACAACCTCATTCAGGTTTGCGAAACAACATCACTTGACAGCATGTATGTGGGGCTACAGTTGCATAGAACTGGGGTATTGTTGGTTTTCTTGATATTAGATTGGGGTTATGGGCTTGATTCGATTGTTTGCTTTAAATATTAGGGGGGTGGGCCGCCAAGTGCAATATTAATAAATACACAGTATAACGTATGCATAGAGGGCAATGCGAATAGGTTTCCCATAGGTTGGTTTACTCGCTGCCAAGTGCGGGATAAATCATGGGGGGGTCCATATATTTGTGTAACATGGAACGTTAAGGGGGGCTGGGATAGGTGTAAGAGACAGTTTTTTATCAAACATCTATGCCATTTAAATGTTGCTCTAGCGTGTTTATAGGAAAAGCACACGAAGAGGGAAGACGTGCATTTATGGAGAAGATGTTGGGTTGGACAGGCTTTTGGAGCTGGACCTTCCACATCCAAAGGGGGGGGTAGTCTTCCTGATAGCAAAAACTGTACCTTTTAGATCGGTAAAGGAAATCTGGGATCAGGAAGGGCGTTATATTTTAATTCATGGTCTCCTTGCTATGTACCCAGTACTTATTGGAGCCATATATGACCTCAATAAGGAATCCCCTTTTTTCTTTACGCATCTTTTAAATCTGATAATCAGCGAACCTACAAAATTCACATAATTGGGGGGGGACTGGAATATTACTTTACAGCCAGGTATAGACAAGTAGGATTATAAACATGGAGGTCTAACTCTAACCCAGAAAGCTGTTAAAGAACTAATGGACTTGGTTGGTTTACTTGACGTTTGGAGAATTTTAAACCCTGATGATCGGCAATACACGTTTTTCTCTCTCCCCCACCGTACTTACTCCCGAATAGACTATTTCCTTATCAGTGACTTTGCCTTGCCAGGGGTTCTTGCTGTGGATATTCATGCCAGGGTGATCTCGGATCACTCTCCAGTAGTGATAACCTTTCTGTTAGGACCTAGAGTTAAGAGAGACTCCCTATGGAGACTCAATACCCAGCTCTTACAGAGCCCAGATTCCCTCAAGCGTATAATCGACTTTATTACTTCTTTTCAGGAAGTTAACAAAGGAACAATTACAAAGACTGACATGATCTGGGCCTCCCTTAAATGTGCGCTTCATGGAGAATATATCAGGTTAGCTACTATTAGGACATCCCAATATCGAGCTCAAATTTCGGAAATGTTATATTCTATTCGGAAACTAGAAAAAATACCATATGCACAACTAGGGGAGGACCAAAGAATTAAATTAAGTAGACTACAAACAAAATACGCAGATTTCCAGGCACAGAGAGCTGAATTAGCCCTGCGTCGCACTAAAATCCAATATCTAGAGTCTGGTGAGAAAGCCGGGAAATTGTTGGCCTTTAGAATGAGACAAGCGGAAGTTGCCAGACACATTCCAGGCCTATACTTTTCCGACAACAGTCAGATATGCACAGACCCTAAAGAGATAGCCCAAGGACTGGGACTTTACTATCAGGCTTTCTATTCAGAAGATTCTAATACATCTCCATCCCGGGCAGCAATCAATCAATACTTGGATGAAGTCAGTCTCCCTAGAATATCATCGATACAGGCGATTTCACTTGGAGGTTATATTACCCAAGAAGAAATACACCAGGCTATTAGTCAGTTGCCTGCGGACAAGTCACCAGGCCCTGATGGGCTGCCTAACAATCTATATAAGGGGTGTCAGTAAGTTTTAATACCGATACTACAGGAGGTTTATAATTATTGGTATGATAATGGTTTTTCCAAGCAGAGCTTCTCAGAAGCATTGATTACCCTTATTCCAAAACCTGAAAAAGACACTATGTACCCTGAGAATTACCGTCCTATCTCCCTGTTAAATTCGGACCTTAAAATACTGGCAAAGATACTAGCTAATAGACTAGCCCCCATTTTGGGTGAGGTCATTAGTACTGAGCAGGTTGGTTTCATGGTAGGAAGGTCCTCAGGAGACCATTTGCGAAAATTACTACATCTTATCTCGATTGCAAGTAATTCTGATAAACCAGCTGCTTTAATTTCCTTAGATGCCAAGAAGGAATTCAATCGGGTCTCCTGGGACTTCCTTTTTGAAACCTTATCCCGCTTTGGTCTCTCTGATGAATACATCAGGTGGATCTGTTTGTTGTACACCTTTCCAACGGCTAGGGTCTGGAGCAATGGTATTCTTTCCAACCCATTCCCTCTTAGGCGGGGCACCAGACAGGGTTCCCCACTTTCCCCACTTCTTTTTAACCTTTATCTAGAACCTTTAATTTTGGCAGCTCTCAAATTCCCAAGATATTGTAGGCATCAAAGTTGGTGAGCAGAGATTTTCACTCTCGGCCAATGCGGATGATATACTTATGCACATCGAAGAGCCGCAACAAACTATTCCCAGTCTGCTAAAAGAAATTGACACTTTCTCGAAGGTATCGTACTATAAGCTAAATTACTCAAAAACCAAAATTTTCCCACTGAACAGTTGGCTCACACAGGCCCAGATAACACCTTACAACTTATCCTGGGAACCAAAATCGCTCAAATATCTGGGTATTAAAATAACAAGGGATATAAATTCATTGGCGATGGAGAATTTATGTACCTTGTTTCAAACCTTGAAGGCAGATCTGGGTAGGTGGGAATCCCTACCTCTTTCCCTTTGGGGTAGAGATAGTATTGTAAAGATGAATATCCTTCCCTGCCTTCTGTACCCCTTAGGAATGATAGGCTGTTACCTCCCTAAGATTTGGTTTAGTAAAGTACAGAAAATTCTAAATGCATTTATATGGAGAGGAAAGCAAGTCTGGTGGGCATATTTCAAGCTCATGGCTCCTAAAACACTGGGTGGACTGGCAGCCCCCTTCCCTCTTTACTTACTATTGTGCTCAGCATCTTAGTAAGGTGGCCTTTTGGTCACAAAATGCTCCCCCCTTAGGAGCGGACAGATACATTCCTCTCTGGGTGGAGGTAGAGAAATATTTGATAGCTAGATATCAATATTTATTATCTGCCCTTACATATGCTGCACCATCCCATATTCCTAAGTTGCTCCGAGATACACCGACAGGATGGTCGCTTAGAGCAATTCACCAATTGCAGCATCACTTCTCCTTGAATTGGCACCGGACACTCACGCAACCTATTACAGGTAATCCTCACCTCAAAATTGGAAGAAAACACATTTTGCCTTCCCTTTGGGCCCCACTGAAAACTTGTAGACTAGCAGATTTTTTCCGGCAAGGAGAATTAGTCTCATTCTCCCACTTCCAATCTCGTTATAAGGTACCTGATTCGCATAAATTTAAGTTTATTCAGATTTGTCATGCAATCTCTGCCTTTATAGGAGATGCATCAGATCAAATAGCAGAGGATTCAAATGTACAGATGCTAATCCAGGCAGTGAACCAACCCCATTCAGTATCAGTGGTGTATAAAAAACTGCAAACATTAGACCCACATTTACCCAACGGCATATGCTACTATTGGGCACGAGAGCTAAATCTGACATACGAAGTGGATACTTGGAAGAAAATATGGCAAAACTGCCATAGAATTATAAAACAGGATAGACTCCAGATGATTCAGTTTACTATAATGCATAATCTGTATTATACACCAGTGAAACTGCATAGGAGTGGTCTTATACCCTCTCCTTCTTGCACAAGGTGTCAGAAGGAAGAGGGCACACTGTTCCATGTGATATGGACCTGCCCAAAAATTCGACCTTTTTGGCAGGCTGTAATGAGGGGGTTGGATCCCCTCCTTGGGTTGCAACCATTGTTTACTCCAGAAGTTTGTCTAGTGTACTTGTTACCCCCAAGAACTCCAAAAATGCGAAGGGCCCACATTACTTTAGTGGCAGCAAATGTCAAATTAATTATTATGTGACATTGGAAAGACAACTAATTGCCCTCGGTCATGGAGTGGTACAGAGAAATGCTTTAGCATTACAATTAGAAAAGCATATTGCCTGTATGAGACATAGGAGTAATGCTTATTTAGCCTTATGGGGCCCACTTGATGCCGCATTGACGTTATGGAAACCTTAATGTTCTTTATCCTCTCCTTTTCCTTTTCATTTTTCTTTTTCTTTTCTTTACACTGGACTGATGGGCATAGTAATATGTCAATATTTTTTGTCACTGCACTTGGCGGGGGAACAAGGGGGATTGTGGGTGTGGTTTTGAGTAGGTTGTATAGTTGTAGTTTGTTAGGTCTTACTTTTTTCTTTTCTTGTATTGTGTGAAACTGATAAAATAATTGAGCAGGAGGCAATTTGAATTGTATCAGTGTAGACCACTGAGATTGTGTTATGTTACCTTGGCCGAAGCTCAAATAAAGCATATTTAATAAAAAAAAAAATTGACTACTAATTTATTTTTAATAGAAAAAAGATATTAAACAGGTCTTGAGGATTGTGGCATCCTGATTTTGACAAATAAAGAAGTGCAATGCCATTAGCATAAGTTAATGCAGTGTTATCCATATCCCCAATTCTATGTGCATCAGCAAAGGCAGATGTGAAAGACAACACAACATTGTTTATATATACATAGACTGATTAAAAAACAGGTGCATGTAGGGAGCCATGCTTTACTCATCAGTTTTTTATGACATTTTTGGAAGTTTCCCATTCTGTTGAAAACCATACTTTTGTTCACCACTCAGAATACAGAAGACTTATTAGATGTAGTACCCAAGGATCCAAATTTAGAGATTAGAGTTTTAGCCATAATGTTTTCCTTGATAGGAAATCAAAAGCAGATGATACATCTGTAAAGGCTACATACATTTTCTGTCTATGAATCTTAATGGACTTACGAAATAAATGAGTTATAACAAAACAATGATCCATTGCAGAAAACCTGGCATGGAAACCAGCTTGATAATCTTATAAGATGTTATAGCAACAACACCAGCGTTGTTGTATCCTGTTTAGAAGACTCTTGGAAACATTTTTAATGAGAATGTCAGTCAGGCTGACTGGCCAATATGATGCTGGACTTGAGGAATCCCCTATTAGATACATAAATACATAAAGTAGATTCTGCTGGCAGATGAGGATCACCATGCTCATCTAGTCTGCCATATACTCTACCCCACAAGCATCCCTTGTTTACCCTTTCCTTGGCCTCACTAGGATTCCCTTGTGCTAATCCTATGCATATTTGAATGCCTCCACTGTTTGTACGCTTACCAATTCCATGGGGAGACAATTCCATGCATCTAGCACCCTTTCCATGAAGAAGTACTTTCTCACATTACCCCTGAGTCTGCCTCCCACCAGCCTCATGTCATGACCCATTGTTTTTGAGCATTCTCTTTTCTGAAAGAGGTTCCCTTCCTGGACACTATTAACATCCTTGAGGTGTTTAAAAGTTTCTCTATCATATCCCTCCTCTCCCTTCTCATCTCCAGTGACTACATGTCTAGGTCTGTTGGCCTCACCTCACATGTCTTCAGGCGTAGTCCCTGTACCATATTTGTAGCCCTCTTCTGGACTTCCTCCATTTTGTTAATGTCCTTCCTGAGCTGTGGCCTCCAGAACTAGTCACAGTATTCCAGATAGGATCTCATCAGTGATCTGTAAAGTGGCACAATCACCTCCCCATTCCTGCTGGATATACCCTTCCCTATGCATCCCAACATTCCGCGTACCCTTGCTATCACTTTTTCATATTGTCTGGCCACCTTTAGGTCATCAATTATAATCACCCCCAGATCCCTTTTTTGCTTGGTGGGTGTCAACAATCCCCCCCCCCATTGAATACTTTTCCCCTTGGTTTCCATGCCATAGGTGCATCATTTTGCATTTCTTTGTATTAAATTTCAGCTGCCACATCTTTGACCATTCCTCCAGCCTACCTGTGTTCCTTCACATTCTTACAATTGCCTCTGAAGTATTGACTATATTACAGATCTTGGTGTCATCAGCAAATCGACACAGCTTCCCCTCCAACCCCTCTGCAATGTCACTTATGAAGACATTGAAGAGGGCTGGCCCAGCACTGAGCCCTGGGGCACTCCACTAGTCACCTCCCTCTCCATGGATTGAGCTCCTTTCACTATAACTCTTTGAGTCCTCCCACTCAACCAAATTCTGACCCATTTCACCACCCTGTGTCCCAATCCCATGCTTCTCAACTTGTTTACTAGTCTTCTATGAGGGACAGTGTCGAAGGCCCTGCTAAAGTTCAAGTAGGCCATTTCCACCGCCCCCCCCCGATCCACCACTCTGGTTAACCAGTAGAAGAAATCTATCTGGTTTGTTTGGCAAGATCTACTTGCTATGAAACCATGTTGCTTTGGATCCTGCTGCCCAGTTGGATTTGAGGTACTCCACTCTCCTTTCCTTTAGCAAGGATTCTATCAATTTCCCTACCACTGAGGTTAGGCTGACTGGTCAGTAATTACCCGCCTCCTCCCTACTTCCACTTTTGTGGAGATGGACTATGTTTGCCCTTCTCCAATCATCCAGGACCACTCCTGTCTTTAATAATTTATTGAAGAGTTCTGCCAGGGGTGCTGCTAGTATATTTCTGAACTCTTTTACTATTCCGGGGTGAACTGTGTCTGGTCCCATCGCTTTTTAAATATTGGAATTATAATATTTCCTTTCCATGAAACTTGTATGTAACTATTCATAATACAAGAATTGAAGATGTTTTTTAAGCTATTTGACCATCAATTTACATCATGGATGTACGTCTCAGCTGGCATTCTATTGCTACTAGGAACTGTACCCTTTTTAAGGGACTGTGTGACATAAGCAATTTCTCCCAGTGACACTAGAACTGGGCTAACAGGGGCCTCTGGAGGTAAAGATGGCGTTAACTGTTAATTTATATCAGGAAATGCTTCTTCAAAATGTGAATACCAAATACAATATAGGTCTGTGTTCCTTCAGAGCCCTCATCTGTAGTGTACCTCTAGCTACCGGAGTCCAAAATGCTGTATTAGCATTGTTTACTTATTTGTGCTATAACTGGTTGCACCTCAATGAGAAAAGTAATTTAATGTTTGTGAAAGCAAATGAGCTGAACTGCTAATTCGGGTTTTATCATTGTTTGTGACTGCCCCATACATCTTTTCCCAGCTTTTTTTCCTTAATATAGTCTCTTTTGCTCCTCCAAGTGTTCCTTATATGAGCACTTTGTCTGTTTAAAATCAAAAGGTTTGTTCCAGAAGGGTTTACTTTAACTTGCCTTATGAGCCTATTAATTTCCATTTACTTATCCCTGCATTTTTTATTGAATCATGTTTGAGTAACCTATGGTTTAATATTTTTATGAAGAAATGGAATAGCATCTGCAAAAATGTTATGTAACATGGCGTATTTGAATGAAGTAGAATCTTGAGATGTTAAAAAGTTCAAGAAGTGGATCACAGTAAGACTCCATCACAAATGCCAGATTTTTTCCACTTCCCAGTTCCATTTTATCCTTCTATTTACTATTCTGTTTGGTTTACTATAACCAGGATCATGAACAGCCTGATTTATCGGAGGGCCCTTCTTTTTAAATTAAGAAGTTATCACTTTCAGGTATAGGGACAATCCCGAAATCATAATACTGTGAGAGCTGCAATATTGGAATAATCACATAGCTATAACTGAAGTTACAGTAGGGGAATAACATGTACAGGTATGTTCACCTTGTTTGTCAGACACAAAATGACCATTCATTACTGTGAACCCATGTCCCTGCAACCACCATTTGAATTATAGCCCAGGTCTTTATTTTGTCTTAGATATCCAATAAGATTTAAATCTGAGAAAACACAATCCTCATCATCTAAATTATTAAAGGCTCCACTATGTGTGTTAAAGTCACCACATATTAAGATTTCAACAAATAAATATTCATCAAGCTCAGACATAAACTTTGATAGATTTGACCAAACATCCTCTGAAAAGTATGACGTATTGGATGGGGAACACAGACATAAACAGTTTGTTGTATAATTCCATCAGTCATTATCTCTACATTCAAAATATTGTGAGCAATAAACTTTGAAGAAGCCACATTTGAAAATTTAATAGAAGTTATTAAGCCACCAGAAAGTTTACCTCTTGATTTTTTCTTCCTAGCTAGTAATTGAAATGTCTGGAAACCATTTAAATGGGAGTTATTTAATTTTGGACCCCAGGGGCCAAATTGGCACAAGGTGCCTGTGCCAAATGGCTTTGACACAAGTGGCACCTTGCATCAAAGTTTGTAGCAATCCTGATTTTTGAATGCAGGCTGTGTCAAAATCAGGATGCCTTGTGCCCAAAGAACCTTGTGCCACCCTTGTGGCAAAGACCCCCTTGCACCATGGGTATTATGCCATGGCAGGGCTGCACCATCCCCTTTTCTGGAATTTTGTAAGTCCTGCAATGGATGCAACAGGGGGCTCTGGTTAAACCTGACAGGAGGTGGTCTAAAGGCCATGCACCACTTTCATACACTGTGTTGATTGTGGGAGGAGACCTGCCAGTAGGGGGCCTGGGCCAAGAGGAAGTATGGGGGTGCCAAAAGACGTGTTGGGACTATGGCAGAAATGACTGGTTGGTGATGGGGCACCCCCCTGGGGTGCTATAGGCAATGACAGACAACCAATCAGACCTCTTAGTGGGGGATTTGCATGGATGCACCATGATATGGTCCCAGGTGGGCATAGCCCTGGCACCCTCCCCATAGGTGCCAAAATGCCACATCAAGTAGGTGGGAAGCAGTGACTGTAGGTTGAAGGCTATCAGTGGTGGAGGGGAGCATTCACTGGGTACTGCAACAGTCCTCTGGTACCTATCTCCTCACATACATGATGTGGCATTTTGACACCTATGGGGCAGCTGCCAGGGCTGAGCCCACCAGCAACCACATCATGGTCTGTCTATGCCAACCCCCCCACTATAAGGTTCAATTGGCTGCCTGCCATTGTCAATTGCACCCTCGTGGGGTGCCACCTCACTACCCTGTCATTGCCGCCATAGTCCCAACACCCCCTTAGGTATGTTATGATCCTTCTGGTCTTGGCCCCCTCCTGGCAAGCATATTCACCACACACCCTGCCTTTGTGGCCCCTCTCCTGTTGCACTGGGTGGGAGGAGTCAGATCCCTGGATCTGACCTCACAGGTGTGCCACATGCTTGGCACAAGCCTGCAGCTGCAGCAACTCCTGGGTCATTGGCACAGGGAACACCACTTTTATAAAATTGGGTGCAGCATACCTGATTCATCTGGAGCCTGCCGCAGTCCTGGAGCAACACATCTTGTGTCACTCTAAGGACTGTTTTAAAATCGGACTCTATTTCCTGCAAATGTAACCCCCCTTTGGGGGTTTACCTTAATTGCCCTCCGTATCTCCTGCTTGTCTTTGGCTTCAAGCATTCCCTCTCTGTGCCAACCTGAGTAATTGTGGTGCCTTCTGGTGCTCCCCAAATTCCCCCATGCAGCTCATTTTGTTAGTTAAGCCCAGTTTGGGGCAAAATCCTAAATTGCGAGTCACCGGCATTGTTTCTGAGGAGCCAGTGACCGCACTTGCGCAAGCAGTGCATGGAAGTACCAACCGCCATTCTAGCGGTCAAATGGGAAGCTGTCTAGTGGTCTCAGTGTCCCGGCTAAGTTAAATGGGGCCCAGAGACCCCACAGAGGATTAAGAAAAGCCTCAGTTCTATTTTTAAATAAAGCTCATCTCGGGGCTTATTTTGGGTTCATTAATATTCATGAGCCCCTGGTTAATATTCATGAGGTGCTGCCTGCCACCTAGGGGAACAGTATTGTGGCAGCAGAGACAGCAAGAGTGCATGAAATAATTAGATATAACTGGGCTCATTTAAAAGGAAATTGTTGGGGCTACATGCGTGTGGGAGAAAATGAAAATAAATATTGCATATTGCATCACCTTACAGCATCCCCTCATCTATTACCTCTGGGTTACGTCCACCTCATAGGCTGCAAATGCACATGTGACCAGATTCAAAATACAATCTGCCTAGCCCCTGCCCCTTCCCTTAGGTCTCCAGTTCATTCATATGCATTGCAGAGGTTGCAAGCATATTGCCTAGCTCCAGATGACTTTAATCAAGGTAAGGGCATATATTATCTATATAGGAGACTCCATGATTCGGGGAGTTGATACCCATCTCCAGCCAGGGGTGATGGTCAGATGTCTCCCAGGTACATCAGCATGGAGAGACACTGACCGCATTGCTAAAATTGTTCACAAAGCAGGAGAAAACATTGATGTCCTAGTACACATAGGGACTAATGATCTCACCAGCCGGTCAGTTGTGGAGACCAAGGAACACCTGGCTAGGCTGGGTGACAAACTATCATCTATTTCATACGGCATCTCCTTCTCTGAGATCCTGCCAGTCTGGGAGAGGGAGCAGATGGACAGAAGGTTAGAGAAGGGGAGATAGGGAGAGCTAAAACATGGCTCAAGGGTTGGTGCCAGGAAAGACGACAGATTTGTAGGAACTGGCAACAGTTCTGGGAGCGAAAGTTCTTTAAATTTGATGGACTGCATCTGACTAAAGAGGAGTCAGTGCATTGGGGCAGAAGTTTGACGTCTTTGCAGAATATTTAAACTAGCAAATGGGGAGAGGGGTGCAGCACCCCATACGTCGAATGGGAAGAACACCCCTCCCCCCTCAGCTAGTGGTCAAACAGGAATTCAGCATGTTTGCCCTTCATTTGCATCACCAGGTAAGAAAAAAGGTTTGTCTCCCCATACGACGCACAGGGGTAATGCCAAACTTCATCCAACAACTAACACACCAAAATCTGGCCAATGGAAAATCATGTACACAAATGCTCACAGCCTGGGAAATAAGATCCCAGACCTGCAGGCAATAATGTCAGAGGCTAAACTGGACATAGTAGAAATTAGTGAGACGTGGTTTACCAGCAACCACACTTGGGAGACTTCAGTACCTGGCTATGTATTGTTCAGAAGAGACCGAGGTGCAAAAAGGGGGGGAGGAGTGGCCCTGTATGTTAATGAAAATATCAAAGCTACAGAAATTCAGAATACACATAAGGAGCCAGAAGAACTGTGGGTCACCCTGGAAACAGGAAATGGGACAGCCATAAGAACTGGGGTTGTCTACAGGCCCCAGACCAGAGGGAGGACATAGACACATTACTGTTAGAAGATATACAAAACATGACAGCTAAAGGGAGGTTCTGATAATGGGAGACTTCAACATGCCGGATACAGATTGGTCAATACCAGCAGGAACATCTGCCAGAACTAGACTCATAGTGGATTCCTTCAGGGGAGGGCCTCAAACAACTGGTACAGCAACCCACAAGAGACAGGGGTATCCTAGATCTAGTACTGACTAACAAAGAAGGGATCACAGATCTCCAGGTAGAAGGTCACCTGGGGCAGTGACCATCACATGGTATGGTTCAATTTGGCTACTACATCTAAATCATCCCATTCCAAGGCAAAAATATGGGACTTCAGAGGAGCTGACTTTGATAAGATGGCCAACAGAGTTAAGCTAGCCCTGGCAAAAGAAACACAGGTGAGGGGTATAGGCAAAGTGGGCAAGCATTAAGGATGCAATACTTGAAGCAACATCCCATTGTGTTAGACAGAAAAGGAAGTGCAAAGAAGAAGGAAACCACTTTGGTTCTCAAATACAGTAGCAGAAAGGTCAGAGCCAAAGGCTGGCCTTCAGAAATATAAGGGAACACAGCGGGATGAAGATAGGGAGGCATACCAAACTGCCCCAAGGGAAGCAGGTAAGGCAGTAGGCAGGCAAAGTCCCAAACTGAGGAAACACTAACACAAACAGTAAAATAAGGTGACAAGACTTTCTATAGATACATTAGTGAAAGGAGAAAGTCCAGAGAGGTTGCTAAGCTTAATGGAGAAAAGGAGCATGTGAGGAGGAGGACCTGTAAAGGCATCTATCTAAATAGATACTTTGCTCAGTATTTACTGAAGAGAAGGTAGGCAGGGCCCACAGCTCAGCATCATGGACACAAGGGGAGGGAGGTGAGCACTACTCCTTCACAAAGAAAGGGTCCTACAAGAGCTTCAGCTCAGGGTGGATAAGGCAATGGGACCTGATGGCATACATCCCAGGGTACTTAAGGAGCTAAAGGAGGAACTAGCAGAGCCATTAGCAGAATTGTTTAGTGAGTCTCTGAGCACAGGAGAGGTCCCAGAAGACTGGAGAAGGGTTTATGTGATCCCGCCTCCACAAGAGTGGTAGCAGGAGGAGGCGGGAACTACAGACCGTCAGTCTTACCTCAGTAGTGGGCAAGATTATGGAGGCACCCTTAAGGAAAGGATAGTGCAACACCTGGAATCCATAGGGCACAGGATCCAAGACAGCATGGGTTTACAAAGGAAGGTCCTGTCAAACTAATCTCATAGATTTCTTTGACTGGGTAACCAGAGTGGTGGACCAAGGGGAGGTGTTGATGTTGCCTGCCTTGACTTGAGCAAAGCTTTTGACACTGTTCCACATAGAAGATTGATAAATAAGTGGGTAGGCTCGGGTGGGTCAGAAGTTGGTCAACTGGGTGCAAACTGGTTGACGGGCAGAAAACAGAGAGTGGTGATAAATGGTATACAGTCAGAAGAGATGCAAGTCACAAGTGGGGTACCTCAGGGATCAGTTCTGGGGCCAGTCCTCTCAACATCTTCATTAGTGACCTTGCAGATGGACTAGAGGGTAAGGCTTGTCTGTTTGCAGATGACACCAAGATCTGCAACAGAGTAGATGATCCAGATGGGGTGGACAGAATGAGAAGAGATCTGGATAAACTAGCAGAATGGTCAGAAGAGTGGCAACTGGATTTAATGCAAAGAAGTGCAAAATCATGCACATAGGGAAGAGAACCCTGAAGCCACCTATAGGCTGGGAGGGAGTTGCTAGCAGTCACAAAGGAAGAAAGAGACTTGGGCATCATTATCACTGATGACCTAAAATCATCCAAGCAGACCCTAAAGCAGTAGGTAAGGCTAGGGGGTGTTAGGGTGTATTAGTAGGGTATCACAAGTCGGAATAAGAGGGAGGTAATAATCCCTCTGTACAAGACACTGGTTAGGCCCCATCTGGAGTACTCGCGCAGTATTGGAGGCCACACCTTCACAAGGACATTAACCAAATTGAGGCAGTCCAGAGAAGGGCAACCAAAATGGTGCAGGGACTGCATCAGAAGACATATGAGGACAGATTAACGGAGCTCAATATGTATACCCTTGAGCAAAGGAGGAGAGGTGATATGATTGAGGCATTCAAACACCTTAAGGGCATAAACAAGGTGAAAGAGTCTAACATGTTTAAATATAAGAAAATAGCAGGACAAGAGGACACAGCATGAGATTAGAGGGAGGCCGATTAAGGGGAATGTGAGGAAATTCTTTTCACAGAAAGGGTGGTGGATGCATGGAATGGCTTACCACAAGAAGTGGTGGCTATGAATACAGTGCAGAGCTTCAAACAGGCATGGGATAGGCATAAGGGAGCAATACAAATGACTATGAATAGATAGGCCACTGACAGAGCAAAGACCGATGGCACATTTATAAGGTAGAAAAAGAAATGGGCAGACTGGATGGGCCTTGCGGTCCTTATCTGCCATCAACTTCTATGTTTCTATGTTTATTGCCAGACTTTTTTTTGTATACTGCCATCTATCCCTGAATTATTATAACTAAGCAATATGTTACAAACTCTACGATACAAATAAATAATGCTGAGATACTGTGGAACCACTAGCCAGCCACTGGCCAGACTCGTTTCCTTTTTTTAAATCTGTACTATAAATCGTATGGTTCCTCTATCATAAACAGCTCAGACAAGGATATTATTATTATATTGTACCAGTACAGTAATCATGAGCAACCCAGGTTAAGAAACACAGGAACAGATGATACAACGACTAGCCATATATATATAGATATACTGCTGCAAGTCTGAATATCTGAAACAAATGGTACTTTAAATAAGGCTGAAGCATGTTGAAAGTTAATCAGGAAATGTGCATGGCTAGACTTAGCATTTTTAGTATACTGAGTACTCATGTTCTGTCGCATGACCTCCAATCTGTATGCTCCCTTATCCTTCTGACTCCAGCCTGAAAGCCCTTGCAAGCGCTCCAAGGCTTCCAGTTACAGGCAGACTTTGCTCCCACTGCCCAAAGCATGCAATCACCTTTACCGGGTGAGTAAACTGCCATTTTTATGTTCACTTGCTCGCATGCGCCAGGAACGTTTTGGGAGAGTAGTACACTTTGGAGGTGTGCCTCTCCCATCCAATGCACTGCTCCCTTGAGCAGGCGTGGTGGTCCTGCACCAATGGGTGCAGGAGATCTGTATGACAGCGGTGTTCCTCTGCTTCAAAGCAAAACACCGCTGCCATACGGAGCACCCGTCACGCTGTCCCCCCCCTAATCACGCGCTCACCCAGCGTGCATCCACGCCCCCCAAGCTTTGGTGCCACGCTGGATCCCACCCCAGCATGGCAAATGTTGTTTGCTGACGGGGTGCCCAATCCCCGTCGGCCTCGGCCCCAGCCATCTTCTGCCACGCTTGGGAGCTCACCCCAGCGTGGCAAACGTCCCATCACTTGTTGTTTTTAACCTGTAAAAAAAACAGTTCGCGCCGCCGCCTTCCAGCCCCCCCACAACCCGCACCCACCCACTGCACACCCAGTCTCCCCACACCCCCCTCACCCCATACTTACCTCCAGCGTGACAATCTTCGATGGACCGGGAACACGTCTGCACTCTTCAAAGGTGACCGCGAACTGAGGAAATGCCGGTAAGCTGTATAATGGGCTAGATGGGGGGTTTCAACTTTATTCCATATCTCAGTCATTTTTTGGAATTTTTTCACCAAATTTTCAACATGGGGTTTTTGGGACCCCTTCTCATGAATGATGTCACTGACATGGCATTATTCGGGCCCGAAGGGTGATTTCTCAGGCACTGCACAGTCACTGCGTGAAATCACCCTTCAGGCTTGAATAACACCATGACAGTGAAATCATTCATGAGAAGGGTCCTAAAACCCCATGTTGAAGATTTGCAAAAATTCCAAAATGACTGTTTTATGAGCGCATGCGCATGCAGTTCCTACGCAGGCTCATAAGTTCATGAATTTTCAATATTTTCACCCAGATTTTCAACATTGCCATTTTATCACACCTCTTATGAGTTGTACAGCTGTCATTTTCACATCTCATCCAAATGTTTTCCACCCATGTAGCGCACAATGGCACAATCGTAAAGTGAACTCAGTGTATGGGACACATTAAGAAAATCACAGTGTCACTGTTCATGAGCAGAGATCTTAAAATGGCTATGTTGAAAATTTGGTGAAAAATTCTACAAATAACTGTTTTACGAGCGTGCATAGTGCAGTTCCTACACACTCGTAAGTTTGCGATTTCCATATTTTCTACTCCAGATTTTCAACATTGCTATTTTACCACCTCCTTATGAGCAGTACAGCTGTCATTTTCATCCTGCCCAAAATGTTCTTCCGCCATGTAGTGCACAACGGCCAGGTGCGGAAATCAATGTATGGGACACGTAAGAAAATTACAGTGACACTGTTCATTAGCAGAGGTTTTAAATGGCAATGTTGAAAATTTGGTGAAAAATTCCTAAAATGACTGTTTTACGAGCGCATGCTGTACAGTTCCACGCACGTCAGAGGGTTTTGCAATTTTCAATATTTCCACCCAGATTTTCAATATTGGCATTTTACCACACCTTCTCATCAGCAGTACAGCTGTCAATTTTCACATCCTGCCCAAAACGTGTTTCCGCCCAAGTAACGCACAATGGCGCAGTCGGTGTGCAAAATCAATGTATGGGACACATTAAGAAAATCACAGTGACACTGTTCGTGAGCAGACATCTTAAAATGGCAGTGTTGAAAATTTGGTGAAAAAATTCCTAGAAATGACTGTTTTACGAGTGTTCATTGCGCAGTTCCTATGCACGCACGTAAGTTTGTGAATTTTCAATATTTTCACTCCACATTTTCAACATTGCCATTTTACCACACCTCCTTATGAGCAGTACAGCTGTCATTTTTCACATCCTGCCCAAAACATGTTTCTGCCCATTTAGTGCACAATGGCGCAGTCAGTGTGCAAAATCAATGTATGGCACGCAGTAAGACAGTCACAGTGCACTGTTCATTAGCAGAGGTTTTAAAATGCCAATGTTGACAATTTGGTGAAAAAATCCCTAACAATGACTGTTTGACGAGCGTGCATTGCACAGTTCCTATGCACGCTCCTAGGTTTGTGAATTTTCAATATTTCCACTCCAAATTTTCAACATTGCCATTTTACCACACTTCCTTATGAGCAGTACAGCTGTCATTTTTCACATCCTGCCCAAAACGTGTTTCCGCCTATGTAGCGTACAATGGGGGTAACAAAAAGGTCATGCTGACAATTTATTGTCCAAATACCAGCAATCACAGGGCATTAGGGTAAAGCACCATACATGCCAAACACCACTGCAAATACCTGCAAGTGAACGTTCGGCATTGACAAATGCTTGTTATTCCTGGCTGCATCAGAACTTTAAAACTGTAAAACTGCATAAACTGAACAGTATCTTTTACAGCAGTCACCATCTTTGTCACTAAGCAGCCAATCACAGACTGAGATTTCAGCCAGAGACTCACGGGACAGTACTAGAGCCTGGTGGGAGATAATTAGGGACAAAGTTTGAGTGCCTAAAATCTAACCAGTAGAAAAACTTCAACTGTTTTTGGCAGCTTAAGCGGCCAATCGGATTACAAGGATTTTGCTCTATATTTAAGATGGACAGTTTGAATTTCAGGCAGATGGCAGAGAGTCTGAGTCAGTCCAAGGCAGATTTGTGTTGTTTTGGGACTCAAACTCAAACTGCCAAGCAGGCTCTGTGGAGCTCGGGCCTGCAAAAGGCTTAGTTTCCCCTAGTGTGTTTCCTGTGTCCTGAAGTGGGGATTATTTGCCTGGAACTGCCTGCCTGCAGATTGAGAGGTTTTGCTCAGTGAATCGACTACAATTGCAAACTGGCCTGAAACTGAATTGAGAGGTAGAGAAGTGAATGCTGTTTTTATTAAATGTGCTGAATGTTTATTGTGGATCAAGGCTGACTGTCCAGGGACTCTTGATTGCCAGAAGGGAGCCTGTCTTTGCAGTGACCGAACTGTCTGCCAGCTAGAAGTTTGCACCAGCAAACAAACTGAATTTTGCCAGAAGTGTTTATCCAGCCTTGGGTCTATGCCGAACACTGCCCAAGCCATCTATCGTTGCATCAATTACTGTTTTACTGGCAATAGACCAGCTTTGGGGATCCAGCCCCTGCACAGAAAGCCATCGCAGGTTGTGGCCACCTTCAGGGAAAGGTCATGAAGCGGAGGTGAGTTGTGGCAGCCCAGTTTCCCCATGTGCATCAGCTTCCAGCATCAGGTTTTCATTTTGCCAGGTCATCATTTACAATCGACTGGTATAGTGAGAAAATCCAAGGTAGCTCCCTGCAACAGACATATTAATCGTCTTGTGGTATCACCTAATTGTTTTCTACTGAATTGTAATAATTTTAAAGGACTGGGCCAACCGGCCCGGGATATAAATAACCAAAGCCTTGTTTATGCATGCTTAACTGCTCATTCTTTCCATCAAGGGCCCCAACAGCAGTTGCAATGCTGGCCACCCCCAGGCAACGATTCTGGCCAGCCAGCATAACATTCTGAGTACCCAGTGTTGTCAGACTGTTTTACTGTGGGACTAAATTGCATGCATGCAGAATAAGCTGAATCAGATTAGTAAAATAGTCATTCTTCCAGATTCACGCCCCCGTCCTTGTTCACATCCCCTTAATAAACCTGATTTTCTGTTTCTCATTTAAACTGGATTATGAGCATATTCTTAGTTGGTGTATAGTATTGAAGGTGCATGCTTGCCTTGCTAATACTGTCATTACAGGGGGTTCCAGGGGAGTTGCTGAAGACCAGTCCCTGGTGGGAAGTGCAAGGGGTGTGTGCATATTATTAACGCTCATTGCTAATTGCGTGTCAACTACTGCAAATGGTTATCTCCTATTACAAGGTGTTTGCTCACTAGGTGGGTTTGTGGATGGTTAAATTTTCCCAGAGGGCTATACCCAGTTAGGTAGATACCCCCACTATTATTACCCTAGGTGGAGGCACCCTAATATTGAATCCAGACCCCTCAACCTGTGGTCAGAAGTACAGGCGGGGTTGCAACCCTAAAGACAGTGCCGCCTAGAAGTTACATAAACATATTATATGAGCCTCAGTAATATGTGTAATAAATTCTTTATCTGATAGATTAGAGGCAAGCCCAGTGACACTCCATGACATTAATACTATACTATATAGTACACCTTAATCCTAGCATTTGTTAAAGGCTGTGAATCTGGAAGTCAGAG
Organism: Neoceratodus forsteri; assembly: GCA_016271365.2. NCBI lineage: Eukaryota > Metazoa > Chordata > Ceratodontiformes > Ceratodontidae > Neoceratodus > Neoceratodus forsteri. Next base: position 470,073,588 of record CM028129.1, read on the forward strand.
TGCTTCATTCTGGGGAAAGAAGCCAAACCTGTTAGAAACTGGGATTGGGAAGTCAAAAATTAATTGATTTATTTATTTTATTTCATTGTAAAGCTGATAACCAGGAAATGCACACTGATCTGAAGCTCGTTTCCAGGTACGACCCAGGGGATGGGGAATGGAGTAGATGCAGAATAAAAAGATTACAAAGTGCACAATAAACAAATCAAAACCACAGGTACAAGATGTGATGAGTCAGCTGAAGTTCACAATTGCAATTATATGCAAAATGTGCAAGAATGCTACAAAGTGTGCAGTGCAGTGCAGTGCAGGGTGGATGCTGAGAAGAGGACATGGGGGGAGAGCAACCTATGCCCTGCTTTAGGGAGGGTTGGATGAATTCAGCAGAAGTAGGAGAAGAAGGTCAGGTGGGATCAATAGGGGGAGTGACAGGTGGATAGGGGAGCAAGATTAAGGCTTTGCAGGTACCTAAAGGTAGGAAGTAAGAGGGAGAGTAGGAGGGAGGAGGGCAGCAGATTCCAAAGGAACACAGACAGTAGGAGAAGGCTACTTACCCAGCAGTGGGTGAGAGTGAGGAACGGAGATGGTATGGGAATCCCTGGAGCACAGTGAGTATGAAGAGGGAGTGGCAGGGGCGAGGAGTGCGGAAAGGTAGGAGGGAAGGGAACCAAACTAATATTTGGCAATAAAAGAGGCAGCATGGGGACTGACAACATAAAGGAAGAGGGATGACTGAAAGGGAAGAGCAGAAGAAGCATTGATGAGTGCAGAGTGTGGAGTTGGTAGCGAAGTGACAGAAGGCATTATAGAGGCTGTTCAGTCTGGCAAAGGAATAGGAAGGGCAGTGCCATAGACCACATCTGCATAGTCAAAGACCAGAAGAACCATTTTGGTATTCAGCTCCATCAGACCTGGGGAAGGGGCAGTCCCTGTTATGGTACAGGGCACCTAGTCTGGGGCAAGCTTTGGTATTGATGGCATCAATGTGGGTAAAGAGGTCAAGTTAGCTATCCAGCCACACACCAAGGTACTTGAAGGCAGGTACAACCTAAATGGGAGTGCAATCCAGTGTAGAGAAAACAAGGGGAATATCAAAGACATTCACCCTTGGAATTCTATTGTTACCATTATTACAATGCGGTTGCGCCATTTCTCCATAGGGAAATGGACCTGTTTCATTATTATTCCATAAGTCATTATAATCATAAAAATGTATGCCTAATGGATCATGTTTTTCCACTTCCTTCATTATAGCCATAGTCAGCCATTTGTCCCTAATTAATATATCCACTTGCCCTAGTTGTGAATACTCATTATTTACCCTTCTAGCAGCAATTATGCATTTTCTACTGAGATGTATTTTAAGAAAAAATTTCAAGAGGGAGACTACTTGTCCTAGTAAGGATTGTTCAGTTTCTGTTCTAGTTTTGTTTAAGCCAAAGACTGAAAGGGTTGCATTTTCTTCACTAAATTCTTTAACTTTTGTTTAAGAGTTAGGGCTAATCTTTTAAAGCATTTGTTAATAGCCTCACTGCTACAGAAATGCCAGGGGGCACTGCATTAGTAGAAATACAAACTTTCATCATAATTTGGCAAAGTACTGAGCAAGTTATGCCAAAGCTTTGAAGAAATTGTTCCCTCCTAAAGCGGTCTTGCAAAAAGCAATCAAAAGCAAGGGAAACATGGGCCTAACTGTATGGACAAGGAATTCCACAGTTTAGGGCCACAGATAGCAAACACATGTTAACCCTTCAAATGCTGTACTTTGGGAACCTCAAACTCAAGCCATGTACCAACCTGAGAGCTATTCTGTGTCTGGTGAGTATTCAAGAATTCCAGAACATATCCTGGGGCTCTTGACCTGACAAACTGAGGCATAAATTAAAATGTAACTTTGTTTTCTGGCCTAAATGAAGAGCTAGTTTAACTGGTCATGTAAGGTACCATGATAGGTACCACTAGTCACATACAGATTGCAGAACAAACTGAGGCACATGACTATACAAGGCCTCGATCCTATTAAAATAGATATATGCTGCCTTTCTGTACACCAGAGCCCCATAATCCAGCAGAGGGGGAAGAGTATAGAATTTACTACCTTAAGCCTGGCTTCCTTGGATAAAGCCAGACAATGTCTGTATGTTGATCCAAGTCTTGGACCTAACATTTTTAGCAGGAATGTATATGGACATCCCAATTCCAGTAGGAGTCCTTCCTGCACCAAGCTATGGATAGTCCTCTCCCATTTACTTGTTTTTTGTACCAGAGAAGTTAAAATTTGTTATTAACTGTTTTTTTTTTCTCCTCCTGGCTATTTGTTGCTACCCCCCATTATTGGGGTGAACTACAGAGTGGCACCACAGTGGGTGTGACTACAGCCCATATAGGTTTATTGTATTATCCTTTGTGGTACCACTTACTGTTTTCTGGGGGTGTCTCCATGATTAGGAGTACTTCTTTATCACTGGGTGGTGCTTCTGACTCGCTGAATGTTTGCTTGGTCTATAACTGAATTATACATCCTAAGTACTAGAATTGGTGCTTTACTTTTCATTGCTATGTTGTCATGATGATATCCTTGATAATGTGTTAGATACCCTTGTTATATATATTTATGTTTTATTTATTCATTCACTGCTCCACCCTTTTTTTTATTTGACCTGTTGTGTGTTATGCTTGGTTTAGGATTTCAGCCACGGGTATCCATTTTGGTCTACTTCATGGGGTCGTGAGGTGGGCTGCTAGAGCAAGACACCTCCTCCCCCATTGATCACTGCAAGGACCCTCCCAGCCAAGCCACTGGCTAAAAACTCCCTCTCCTGTCTCCCAGCCAATTGGAGCAGGGAGAGGGTGGGACAAAGACTTTTCCTTGAGCAGCTTTTAACTTGCCACAGAGCTGTCAAATCTCAGACACCGCTGGATTTCTGCCACAGGTAGCCATCTTGGTCTACGCCAATGGGTAGTGAGGCGGGCTGCTGGAGTGAGACACCCCTTCCCCCCACCAATTGTTGCTAGAACCCTATCAGCCAAGCCACTGGCTTCAAGATCCATCTCATGTCTCCCAGCCAATTGAAGCAGGGAGAGGGTGGGACAATTCTTCCTCATATCTTTGGCCTTGCCCCCTGAGTGGGCGGACATGCTAAGGGCCGTGGAATAAAAGCATCTACCATGGACAACAGCCGTGGCGATGACCATTGGATGGAGACTCTGCCCATCTTTTCTGAGGTAAATGCGTACTACAGTGAACATATTCTGCATAACTGTGACGCTTGAGGTAAGAACTGCTGGTTCTATTTTCTGTGCACAAGACTTCTACTGACTGGGCTGCTTCCTCAACAGCTGATGGTTTGTCAACAATGACTGAGATTTGTAAGGGTACTCGCATTGATGCACTCTCCTTAACTGTCAATCTGCAATTCACCAGGCAATCTGTCATCAATTCGTCTACTGCTTCAGTTGCTTGTGGAATACCCTGCTGAACTTATTTTTGATTGTTTGAGCTGTTTGTTGTAGCTACTGTTACATTCCTGCATGTAGTGAGTGTTTTACTTTAAGGGTCAATGACAGCATGCCTTAATACTTGTTGTTACTATTACTGCATATAACTGTTACCCCCCCCCCCCCCATTTTATATCTGACTTCTTCCTTAGGGGTGTACCAGTCATGTACTGTATTAATGATATTGTGTTGCTATTACTCTCTGACCTGTGATCTCAACAAGCAATAACCTTTTTGTCATTATTTGTTGCCTAATCTGTTTGACCTATGATAACTACAGTGGGAGTTTTGCTCATGCACAGATTAGTTGCCACATGTGCCCTGCTAATGTTATGCCTGCTCCTGTCTAAGCAGTGGTTCTAGGTTTACTCATTGAGTATATCTCACCTTATCTCTTCCACTGACAATGGTCTGTGCCTGTTTGCTGCTGTGCTTAATAACTCACATTAGATAACAAGGGGTTGAACTAATGGCTGCCTTACATGTTTTTTTTGGCTGCACCAGGAGTCTGTGGCATATCAACCCAGTCTGCTATACTGCTATTAAGGTCCCTGCAGCCCTTCAAACACACAATCTTCTAGCCACCTCTTGACAGGCCGTGATGGAGTTGCCCCCAAATTATCTACCCAGTAGTGTCTGCATCCATCAAGTGCTCTCGCTTTCCAAGCCTCACTTTTCTGTGACTCCTGTTCCTACATTCTGTCAAGAGACCTAGCAGCTCAGAATAACTACTCTTATTCAACCTTGGTGGGTTACCCACATCCTACTCCCTATTCCCCCCCTACCTCACCCCCATCTTATTTTGCTTGTTTGGAGAAGAGACAATGTCATCTTCTGGGTGCCTATATTTTCTCCCTGAGCTCCACCCAACAGTCGCTTTCTCTGCAGAGTAGCAATAACCCTCTGACTCCCCTACTGCTACTCTTACTAGGACTCGACATCAAAATCAACCCTGGACCAAGACACCCCCCACTAAATCACACAAATTCCCTCTTGGCAAATATCCACAGATCAAAGATTGCCCATATGAGGGGCTGGCCCACCAGTGCAGAGGCAGGGCATCCATCTGTGATGCCGACAACCCGGGTTCAGAAATGGACTCGGGATGTCAGAGGACCAGCTGGGGGGGGAGAGAAGGATTGAACATCCTAGAGACTGCTCTCCTTCTCCAGGGGAAGAGGGTAGAATATTTGGCACACCAGAGACCTCTAGCAGAGGCTGGGTGATCCATTTGTGCCGGCGCCTTCACCTGAGAGAAGCAGGGTGGATGCAGGTCCTCATTGCACATCCCCCTCCCAGTTACTGCCACTGCACTCGCAAAATTCTGTCCCTACAGCATGATGCCTTGTTCTGCTGCTGCCCCCACTGCCAACAGTGTCCACTGGGGGGTGTCCCACTCCCATGGCCCCACTCTGGGGCGTAAGCCAGGGCACACTTCGATGGACTATGGGGAGGGGGTGCCCACCCAGCAGCCCCACCCAATGGAGTAAGGCTGGGCATGGGGGGACAGCACACAGGTGGGGCTGATCTCCTTTTGGGGAGGGGGGGGGCTACAAAAATGAAAAAAAAAATAAAGATTGCCCATATGAATGTATGTAGCCTTCTCCCCAAGATTCATGAGTTAGAAGACTACACAGTCCTATACAACCCAAATATTCTTGCCATGACTGAGACATGGCTGAAGCCCTCCATCCCAGACTCAAACTGTCAAATTAGGGACTACTGTATATTCAGGCATGACAGACCTGGGAAGAACAAAGGTGGTATGGTGTTGTTTTTCAATGATCACTTAACTATCTCTATCATCTCGACCAGTGACTCTGTAGATTCCTCTCCAGGATGGATTATAGCTGAATTGACCATCTGGGTCACTAAGAAACTCTATATGGGTTGCACATATTATTCCCAAGATGGTCATCAGGCTGGGCGTGCTGCTGCTGCTCCTTTTTAGGAGTTTTTAGTTTTCATGTATTTTTAGTTATTTAGTTATTTTTAGTTATTTTTTGTCTTTTTTTTTTGTTTGTTTGTTTATAGTTTTGCTCTGGTTCTCAGTTTTGAATCTTGCCATTCGGCGGTGGCTCGGCATCGAGTGTGGTTCATTTTTTGGATTTGGGGAGAGTGGCCAGTCGGGCTTTTCCCTTTTTCCCTCCACTACAGACCTAGTTTGTTCCTCTTCCCACCTATCACTGACATCGGCATTGTGTGGACCTGAGGGAGTCTGGTAGTGCACGGGGATTTTGTGCTTGTTGTGCTTTTTGCTCCCTACATTGGAAGTGCCTTACGGGAGTATGGAGGATGAGGAGCTGTCAAGAGTATTCAGATAGTGCCTGAGGAGTGCTTGGAGGAGTCCTGGGTGTGGTAAATGCTAGCAAGGAGAACAAGGAGAACAGAGAATGGAGAATTCTCGATTTGGGCTTTACCGGAGACTGCTGTGTGTTCTTTGACCACCCTTTAAATCTTGGGTGGTGCGGTGATCAAAATGGGCAGAGAACCCTCGATTAAGCTCAAATTTTTGTCACTTGGCCATTCCAGCAGGTGTTCTTTTTGGGATCTGCTGCCCAGAGACTTGGGTATTTTTTCAGCGGGGAGCCGGGTTAGTACTACGCCCTTGGACCCATGGAAATGGCTGCAATAGTGGCCTTTCTTATGGTCCTTTGGTGTGGGTTGCATTATTTCCCTTGGAGCGCATCTGGCAGGGAGTAAAGGGGTCTAAATGTGGCTGAGACTCTTTAAGTAAAGCATTTTTGTGGACTTATTTCCTGGATTGTTTCTTTTTGGATTAATCTGGTTTTATGACTTTTCCTGGATCTGGATTTGTAGAACTTTCATTGAATTTGGGGCTTGTATTGAAAGACTGCTGACTCCCTTCCTTGGATTAAAACTTTTTTGTTGTTTGGGCAATTGGGTGGTGAGAGGACCCTACGTTCATACATTTTGTTTATTTGTTTATGTTTGTTTTTGTTTTATTTTACAGCTCATGACTTCTTCTGGCAGTGAGAAAGGCCAATATTATCTTTCTCCCTGGTTGTGAAAGACTGGGGGGGGGTCCATAATTCCTCTTTGTGGACTGAAACATTTTTGATTGTTTTGCATGTTTTTTATGTTTTTTTTTTTTGCCATAATGGTTTGGCAGTGAGAGTGCCATTTACCCTCTTTCCCGGTGGTGAGAGGACTGGGGGAATCATACATTGCATTTGTGTTGTTTTTATTTTTATTGGTTTTGGTGGTGAGAGTCCCTAAACTTTATTTTTCTTTTTTTTTCTTTTATATAATTTCTTTTGTATGTTATTTATGTATGTGGGGGGAATTACAGAGTCTTTTTGATTCTAGCTCAGATTTGATGTTAGTTAACTGTGAGCCGAGCGGGGTTTTAAATTTTTATTTGGGGTGTGTGTATTAGTATTATTTTGGGGTTTGTTTATTGTGCTTATTATTTTGTGGTATAGCTGTAGCATGTGTTGGTCCCTAGCCCCCACAGTAGTGCGCTACTCTTCCCCTTCTTTTCATACACATCGCCCATTTTATCTTCCCCCTCTCCAGTTTGAGACCTACCAGTGCTGTAGAGCGCTGGGCATCATGCGTAGGAGAGGGAGAAGGGTGAGGGATTATAAACAGGGGAGGATGGACGGGGGGGTCACCGTATTGGGGTGGTTGGGTCCAGAAGGTGCCCTGGGGTGAAATGGAACCCAGATTGTGGTTTTCCATGTCTGGTGCCCATACCCAGGGGCACTACCGAGTATGGTGGGCAGATGGCACGGGCTGCCCACCAGGTTCATCCAACTCGGGTGGTGTTGTGCAATGCCAGGTCCATTAAAAATAAGACTGTAATTATTGCTGATCTTGTTGGTACGGTGACCTGGCTTGCATCACCGAGACCTGGTTGGATGATAATTCTGGCCCCATTTTGGAGGCTATGACTCCAGCCGGGTACTCGGTGATATACCACCCGAGATTGGATCATGTGGGGGGGGGGTTGCGGTCTGTTTCAAGACAGAACTTGGCATCATGGAGGTACTAGTTGGGGGGGATGAGTCTTTTGAGTGTTTAGTAGTAGCAGGTTTAGGCTTTCGAATCGCCCTCATCTACCGTCCACCCGGAGATGAGAAGCGATTCCTTCAGGAAGTGGCGGACTTCATCATCGACATGGCATTTGAATTGCCCAGATTGATGGTTCTGGGCGATTTCAACGCCTGGGTCAATGATGAACTCTCGCAATTTGGTCAACACTTCCTCCAGTTAATGACAACTCTGGGCCTTATATAGGTAGTTTCCTCTATTACACATAGATTTGGACAGTCTCTGGACCTAATCTTCCTTCTAGGGGTCGAAACATCCGATGTGGTGGTGGAACCCATCGGGTGGTCAGATCACTACACCGTGGGGTTTAGTTTTTGCACCCCCTCTAGAAGGCCTCCCCCTGTGGAGATGGTTAGGTACCGCCCTTTACAGGATATAAACTCCCAAGGCCTTGCGGCAGTGCTTGACCTACCATCCCCCGCGTTGGCAAGCAGTGATCCAGAGACTCTCGTGTCTGCCTATAATACTGCCGTTACGGGAGCTTTGGATTCTATTGCTCCAGTTCGTGTTTGCCCCCTCTCCCTTCACCCCAAGTCCCCTTGGTTTGATGGGACATTGAGGGAGATGCAGAGACAGGGGCGAAGGTTAGAGCACTGCGGGCGAAAGTCCAGTCTTGATACCGACCACCTTAGATTGATGGACCATTATTCAGTCTATCAATCTGCAATCACCCATAAGAAGGCAAAATTCCTGTCCAGGGGGATTGTGGTTGCTCGGAACCAACCAGCTCAGCTATTTCGAACTGTAGACAGGCTGTGCAACCCAGCCTGTCTACAAGTTCGGAAAGCTTTTTTGCAGTTAGAGTGTGATGAGCTTGCTCGATTCTTTGCAAATAAGGTGGCTGACATCAGGCCGGAATTTCTGCCATTACACTCTAGTGGGGTTGCTGTGGACCAGTGTGGGATCACTGTGCCACAATTTTCCTGGAGTTCCTTCGGTCATCTGGAGTTCATGGATGTCATGAGGATTATCCAGAATATGCGCCCTATGTGCTGTAGTTTGGATCCTGGACTGACTTCCCTAATTTTGGGTTGTAGTGATATCATCGGTCCAGTCCTTGTGCAGATAGTCAGGTGCTCCTTGGAATCTGGTGAGTTCCCTAGCTCCCTGAAAGAGGCGGTGGTGATACCTCTCTTGAAGAAAGCAACCTCGGATCCTGACTGTCTCGCAAACTACAGACCTATCTCTAACCTTCCCTTTGTTGGGAAGGTGATTGAGAAAGTAGCGCAGCTCAACTGGAGGATCATTTGACCATCCATGACATCTATGAACCCCTCCAGTCTGGTTTTCATAAAAGACATAGTACCGAGACAACGCTGGTTTGGGTGCTCAATGATCTCTTGATGGCCAGAGATAGGAAGAGCCATTCCATCTTGGTTCTTCTTGATCTCTCCTCAGCTTTTGACACCGTAGATCATATGGTGTTGATAGAACGCCTAAGGCACTTATGTGAAATATCGAGAACTGTCCTAAGATGGTTCACTTCATTCCTCACTGGGAGATCACAAAGAGTTGTGTCCAGAGTTTTTTCTTCAGACTCAATGGCTTTGTTGTGTGGGGTGCCTCAGGGATCAGTATTGTCACCCATGTTATTTGCGGTGTATATGCTACCCATCGGAGACATTGTAAGAAGGTATGGGCTGAGGTTTCACTGTTATGCAGATGATACCCAGCTTTACCTCTCTTTCGCTCCCGACCAGGAGGGAGCTGTCTCGGTCATTAACAGCTGACTAAAAGAAATCCAGGAGTGGATGGATTCTAGCTGGCTGAAGTTGAACTCAGAAAAAACAGAGGTACTGGTTGTGGACCCTGGTCAACAGATAGGGGAGGTTGGATGGTGTTGCATCCTCCAGAATTTTTCTTGGAGGCATTCCCTTCCCGATCTCGGAATGGGTGCATAGCCTGGGGGTGGTTCTTGATGATAGACTGACACTGCAGTCACAGGTGTTGGCTGTCATCAAGACTTCCTTTTATCATCTTAGGAACATCGCCGGGGTTAGGCATCTTGTTCTGTCTGACGACCTACCAACTTTAGTCCATGCCTTAGTGTCCTCATGCCTGGATTACTGCAACTCCCTTTATCTAGGGCTTTCAGGGGTTGAAATCCATCGCCTGCAGCTAGTGCAGAATGCTGCAGCTCGGCTTTTGATGGGCTCGTGCAGATCCTGTCATATTACTCCGGTGCTGCATGAACTGCACTGGCTGCCACTACGGTGGCGAATCACCTTTAAAGTCGGCTTGCTGACTTTCAAAGCCCTACATGGACTGGACCCAGTCTATCTGAAAGAATTACTGGTACCCTACTGCCCTGATCGATCACTCCGCTCGGCCGATGAGGGGTTGCTAGAGATTCCAAGGGTGAACTTGAAATCATCTGGTATTAGAGCATTTTTGTATGCTGCCCCCACCCTTTGGAACTCTCTACACTGCCAGTTACTGGACTGCAGTTCTGTGGAGGGATTTAAAAGGGGTCTGAAAACTTTTCTTTGGGAAAAAGCATTTTTGGAAAACTGATTTGTCTAGTGGATTATGATTTGGTTCTGTTGAATATTTTAATGACTGTTTTAATTGTTGTATGTGTGAGGCACCTTGATAATTAAAAGGCGCCATACAAATAAAATTATTATTATTATTATTATCCTCCCAAGGGGGGTCTGAGAGGACTTGCTCAAATAACCCAAAGTACTGGCCACCTCTCTCCTTTGAGGGACCTTATAATGGTTGGGGATTTCAATCTACACTGGCTTAATGACCAGCACTTCTAGCACGTCAAGTTGTTCAAGCAACTGAACCTCACCCAGATCATCTCCTCCTCCACATGGCTTAATCCCAAGTCCTCCTATCACTCCCTCCTTGACAGGATTTTAACAAACCATGAGGACAAGACTCTTTTGACTGGGGTACTGTCCAACTCCATCAGTGATCACTCCCCCACTTTTTGTATGTGGTCGTGTTGTAACCTGCGTCCCCCACCCAAACTTATACAATTTATGGATTTCTCCAAATGTAATATTCAACAATATTAAAATAAAGTATTTTACACCCACAGCCTGACTAGTCCTAGCCAGTTCTATGTGATAATGGCAAAAGCCTAAAGGCAATCGCCATTATCATGAAGTCAAAGTACCAAAAAATGTTTTTAGGCACTCTGACACCCCAGCACACAGCAAAATGGTGCTGGGGACTTTGTTTCAATGCTTTTGCAGGGGTTGTGCCCCCACACCCCTACTAAAGGATTCTCTAACCCAGGGGGTGCATGTCGGGGTGAAACAGTAAAAAAAAGGTTTTGGGGCACAACAAAAAGGCACCAGCACCCGGACCCAAACCCAGGACCCTGGGGACCAATGCTGGCAACCCACCCATCACACCATAAGGTCAGCTCAGCAACCCACCATGACACCACCCCTCAAATCTCCTCCCACCCCTCACTGTATGTGCCTGCTCTCCCCCGTGCATGTACATATAGCAACATCCTGTCGCTATACTCACCCACCCCTATCCGGCTGCCCTACCATCCTGTGGTCAACCCTGTAATGCACTGGGGAATGGGTCACCATTATTGTAGGTGCCCTTTCCCCAGCACAATATCACGGGATAGCCCATGAGAACCTGATCCCTATCCTTGACTATTGCTCTCAGATTTACTCCTCCTCTCTGTCCTCTACCATTTGCCACAGACTCAGCTCAGTTTATAATAGTGTTTTGCCGCTTTGTGATAATGGCTCCCTTCTCCACCCACCATTGCAATTTATAACAGTCACTTGGTTGTGTCTTACTAAAGCATCACTTTGAATATGCACTTAGTAGTATCATTGATGGCACAGTGAGTGGGGGTATTGAGTCCCTGTATGCTTCCCTCCTCAAGGCACGTACTGTCTCCAGATTTATGCATGATACATCGTTCCCCAGATGGAGTTCCCCAGTCTCTCCACTGCAATGAGGAGTAAAGCTCTGTAGGTAGCCACACCTTCTCTCTGGAATAGTTTCCCGGCAGCTATCGGCACAGTTGCCACACACCACTCCTTCAAATCCCAACTCAGATCCTGGCTACTCCTGCAATCCACCTGCTCCTGCTCTCCTGTTTAAATCCTCTCCCTCTGGGGTGTAGATACTTATACCCCCTTTCCCTCACTCCTGCTCCCCTTTTTTCTCATTCCCCCTTCACTCTTACATGCTAACTCTCTCTACCCTTCTCTCCCAGTCCCTGCCCCTACTAGTTACCATGTTTTCCCCTTTGTCTTCACCTCCTTCTCTCCCTAGATCTTTTCCCTATTTGTCCTACCCTTGTACTCCTCTCTACTTTCTCTCCTTCTTGCCCTAGTACATAGTTACCTTGGTGTGTGCTTCCATGTCACCACTGGCACTTAGTTTCTCTGCTTTTCTACATCTCCTCCCTAGCACCCTTGGTGTGTGCCTCTATTTACCACCTCCGGCACCTAACTTCCCTGCTTCCTCCCTATTCACCTCCATCTAGGTATTGTTGCTTGTTGACCTGTTTATCCTACTAGGTTACTGTGGTTCAGTCTGTTTGCCCCGTTTCAAATTTGTATTACTGCTTGTAACTGATTTCTTCCACTACCCTGTGTCAATCTATTGTTGTACAGCTAGTTATCTGTTTCATTGGGCTTGCAACTGTACATTGTTCAGTTACTTCTCTTCTACCGCTGCTTATTATACTACCTAAGTTTCTGTTGGGACTTGTGTCTGTACAGCTTACAATTTTCTATTCTTATTGGATTGTAAATTATTTTAACTGTTTGATTCTGTGTCATTGTTTGTGGCCCGAGTCGTGCCTGAAAACCGTTCTTGGATCAGCGCACTTACCCAGTAAACAAAGACTTAATAAATAATCTGTGCAAACTACGTTCTGACATTATGGCAGTTAACTGGTCCATCCTCCACTCACTAACTGATGTGGATTCAGCCCTAGGACTCCTCACTGCCGCTCTGTCTCCTCTTCAAGACAAGCACTACCAAGTCACCATCCTGTGAGTCAGGGAAGGGAATTCAAGATGGAGCACCAAAGAGCTTCTTGCTAAAATGAAACAGTCAGATGCCCTATGGGAGACCATTAAATCCTCTCCATCCCTTGTTAACTGGAATTATCACCACAGACTCCAGAACCTCTGTAAGCAGGAGTCCAAATCCCTCAAAGCCGCCTTCATTAAACAACAACAGACCCGCAACTTGGGTGACCCTCATAGGTTCTGGATCTTAGTAAACTCCCTTATTAAACCTGGCCCCAAGCAGAGCAACATCAACCTGCTCATGGAGGCAGGTTTCATAACCAAGCCATCTAAAGTTGCAGAAGCCCTGAACCACAAGTTTTCTAATCTAGAAGTATACCTTGCTAAACTCCTGCCCAAGGTTGCCACATCTGTCTCTGAGAATGAGAGCTCTGAAGTGATCAGCTGTCCTCCCTTCCACTTTAAAGTCACTTCCCCCATGGAGGTCAGACGTCTCCCCAGGGCCCTCCCGAATTCTGACCGCACTGGAAGTGATGGTCTCTGCCCTGAGTTCCTAAAATTGACAGCTGACCTTATTGCTAGCCCCTTGCTACCTTATTTAATATGTCCCTTTCATCCTCATCCATTCTCTTGCTTTGGAAACAGGCCAGAGTTGTTCCCTTATTTAGATCAGGTGACACTAAACTCCTGGATAATTACAGGCCAGTATCCATCCTCTCTCACCTGAGTAAGATTCTTGAAAAAAATGTATTTCTGCAAATTTCTGACCATGTCTCTAAATATAGTCTGTTATTTCCCAACCAACATGGATTCAGAAAGGGCTACAGCACAACAACTTCCCTAGCCTGTTTCATGGGTCACGTTCTTAGGAAAGCAGAGGAATGTAAGCTCACTGGGGCTATCTTCATTGATCCATCTAAGGCCTTTGACCTAACAGATCTTGACATCCTCCTTCATAAACTCAGTTTCTATTGCTTTTCAACATTCACCATGCCTTGGTTTAGGAACTATCTCTCTGAAAGATCCCAAAGGGTCTGTACTGGGGGGGTCAATTCCAGCTCTCTAGGGGTGTATAGTGGAGTTCCTCAAGGGTTTATACTAGGACTCATCCTTTTCTCCCTCTTTGTCAACCACCTACTTGGGGGTAGTACAGGCTGCCACAAGATTATGTATGTGGATGATCTCATTATATTCAGGAATGACAAAAGCCCACTAAACATTTAACCCTCTCCCTCTCCCTCTCCAAAGATTTTGAAACTGTTCATAAGTGGTTTGCATCAAACAGACTACTTGTTAATGCTAAAAACCCAAGACTATGTGGGTGCTATTTGGGTCAAGCCTAGGCTCGTGAAATGCTCCGCTGGGCAAACTAACTACCCTCTGCATTCTGGCCCTGGACAGATCCCCTCTTGAACAAGTCACCACCTTTAAATACCTGGGAGTTACCCATGACCCCTCCCTTACCTTTGAAGATCATATTGGGCTAGCTATCAAACAAGTGAACCAGCAGCTGGGTGTCTGCTACTGCCTGAGACATCTCATGACCCCTGATGTGTGACTGGCAATTGGGCAGGGCACAATCCTACAACTTCTGGATTACTGCTCTCTCATCAGCTCCCAAATCTTGACTCATCACCTCACACATCTCAATACAGCCTTCATCAATGTTTGTAGGTTTGTCACTGTAGCCCCATTTCACACCCACCACTGTTCCTTATACTTGATGCTTAGTTGGCTCTCCCCATAGGTCCATCAGGACTTCCTTATGGGTGTCCTTCTTTACAATTCCCTCCGTGATGGTGTTTGTTCCCCTTTAACTAGACTCCTCAGCATCAAGCATGGCACATGGGAACTAAGGTCTTCCTCTCAATGCCTCATTGATTATTCCTGGACTACTACTGATATGGGCAAAGAGCCTTCTCCATTGCTGTCCCCAAGCTCTGGAACGGTCTACCAGCCTTGTTTCACTCACTAGGCACTCCACACCTATTGAAATTGCATTTTAAAAATGCCCTTCTTTCTACCTCAGCTTGCAAGTGCACTTCCTGACTTTAGTCAAGGTGGGGTTTCTTTTGTCGGCCTTCTCACCCCACCTGACTTAGGGGTGCCAATCCGGTGGGTACATAGCAGTTCTTATTACTCATCTGTATGTTAGTCTATATTCCCAACCTCTGCTTATATGCTGTTTCTTTGCCCTGACTTATTTTATGGTACTGCTTCTCTACAAGCACTGTGCCCAACTCTGTAATTGTATTACCTGTGTAGTGTATGCTGAATCTCATGTATTGTATTCCCATGTACTATATACTGTATTTCATGCATTGCATTTCCATGTACTGTATGAACCATCTATATGGCTTGGGGCATACCTGAAAATGGTCCCTGGGACTAGTGTACTTAACCGGTTACCAAATATAAATAAACAAATAAAAACATACGTTGCTGTAAAATGTTATAAATAAATTAACAATAGAATACTAGGAGTCCAGTCATACTCTAAAGTATTTGAATGTAAGCTGGTGAGGGTATATTCAGGAGGGATGTGAGAAATTGTTACTTTAGAGAGAAAGTGGTTC
Source organism: Neoceratodus forsteri (assembly GCA_016271365.2). Classification (NCBI taxonomy): domain Eukaryota; kingdom Metazoa; phylum Chordata; order Ceratodontiformes; family Ceratodontidae; genus Neoceratodus; species Neoceratodus forsteri. The sequence continues at coordinate 470,088,706 of CM028129.1, forward strand.
ATCTGTGAAACAGTCTATCAGCAGAGATGGTGGGTACAAAACAACATTAATGAGCTCAGTCATGCTGGGGCAGAGTAAAAGACTTAATAGTTACTCAGGGGATGAGCAAGGAATGGTGGTAGAGGAGGATGACAATCCTATCTGGACAATAAGTCATAAGGTAGAGTAGGGTAAAACTGGGCAGACTGGATGGAACAGTGGTATTTTTCAGTAGACAGTGTCTGTTTCTATGTTTGTATTTATTTGTTTTTAATCTTTTCATTGAAAAACATATAACGACTGACAATCACTGATTATATATTTCATACCATACTGTAGATGCATACACAGTAAACATAGTGAATTGGCATCCTCCAGAACCATTACTTACATACTGTATACTGGCCTAAATGTCCATTCTGGTACATATCATAGCTTACAGCCTGTGAGCAAATAGTAACATAACACTGTAATTAAAACCACTAACAACATCAGTTACTCCTTAGAAATACATATGGTAGAATGGAAACATCATGGTAAGTATATCTTGGCCATAGTATACATACAGAGCATTCAAGGACCTATGGTTCATGTAGTATTATGGCAATATTTAGACTGAAGAAAAGTGTTCCAGCATTTATTGAACCTTGTCATAGTTCTAAATGCATAATTGGAAAGCCTTTCATAAGTGGCCAGCTGGCCCACTGATAGTAGCTATTTGTTTGGCGTGTTCTCCAGTGGCACAACAGAAGCCTTTTGGCTACAACCTCCATTGAAGTGAGCCAACGAGCTTGGAGAGACTATTTAGTGCTCTGTTGTCCCACCCCTTCTACACAAATCACTGTACCTAATCGTGGGCAATATGGCCTGCCTTATCATCTTACTTCTAATCCTGGCAAAAAGTGTTAACTCATTATACACTGTTCCAGGAAAAGTCAGGAGCCAACTCAGCCTCTGAAGCTGCCATTGTAGTTCCTGCTGTTTTTTCATACTGCACCCCCGCTTTTAACCTGTCGGGTATTCATCTTAATTCTTATCCCTCTCCTCTGGCCCTCCTCCCTTCGCCAATGTCTATCCGAGCACTTCCCTTACTAGCCTTGAACGGTCACACCAGCATTTCCTATGCCCTGGCCAGACATACTTCATTGACTGAATACCAAAAGAGAACCCAAAGGAAAAGAGCCCTTTCTACCTGATAAACGCCCTTAAGAAAATTTTTCTAATTCTCCTTTTCTGTTCAGGCAATGTTGAACTAAATCCAGGTCCTCCAACTCAAATCACTTCTCCATCAGATTTTGCAGCTGCTCCTGGGCTGAAACTGATGATGGTTAATATACTAAGCCTGCTCAAAAAACTTGAACATCTTCAAGTTTGGGCGGCACACACTGACCCAGATCTGATTATAATTACCGAGTCATGGCTGAAAAAGACTACCACTGACCCTCAAATTACTATCCCGGGCTTTAAGCTTTTTAGGGCTGATAGGGATTCGTCGGGGGTCATATATGCCAAAACCAAATTTGATGTTAGTGACATTTCCTGTAAAACCAAGCCAAAACAATACGAGACTGTCTCGCTAAAACTTCACCTTCCCTCCACAGAGTACATCATAATCATTGGTGGCTATAGACCTCCAACTGAAGGCACAGAAATTCTTAACATTCTGAAATCCCTAACTTTGGCTGCTAACATGGAAACAATAATCCTAGGGGACTTCAACATGGATTGGCTCACTGCTAAATCTCACTGCCTAAAATCTATCTGTGATGAGCTGGTCCTTACACAGATAGTAACTGAACCCACAAGAAACAATACTTCTAACTCTGCCAATAGCTCACTCCTAGATGTCATCTTAACTACGCATTCCCACAAAATCTCACATTCTGCAGTTTTCCATAATGACATGAGTGACCACAGTATCATTGTATGTACAAGATTCCAAACTAAAACCCATCAGCACCCTAACATCAGAATCAAACATTCGTTCCGTAAATTCAGTGCTGTAAACTTCTTAGCCGAACTAGGTAAGATCAAATGGCAAGATCTATATCTTGCCAAAACTACTGATGAAGCCGTCTCTGTCCTTAATGACAACCTCACCATCCTGATAAACAAGCATGCCTCTCTTATTAAAGTGAGGGTAAGGAAAATCTCACATCCGTGGTTCACCCAAGAGCTCAAAGCAGCACTTACCAATACAGACAAGCTATGGGCTAGGGCCAGGAGTACAAAGAACCCGGCAGACTGTCAGGCATTTAGAAGTGCCAGAAATGCCTGTGTTAAAAATGTATGTGCTACTAAAGCAAACTACTACATCTCCACCCTGGAGCAGGCCAAAGGAAACTCCCAAAAAATCTGGAGGACACTGAGATCCATTGAAGGCCATCCGGCAGCTCCCTCCTTACCCATCAAGATTCTGGCCAAGGACGGAGTGGTGAAAAACAAACTGCAAATCCTTGAAGAACTTAACCTACATTTTGCCACAGCCGGGTTGACATTTGACTCCTCCCTGTATGCTAGCCACGTGAATAGCAACACTAGCCCAGACTCTGCATATACTACCCCACCTCATCACTTTCAGCTGCACTTGTTTAGCTATAAAGAAGTTGAAGACTTAATTCTTAGCCTTGACGCCAGGAAAAGTGCAGGGGATGATGGTCTTGAATCATTTTTTTTGCGATTAGGCTTTGCCCAGCTCACAGCTCTCATCCTTCACATTTTCAACCTCTCCATTACCTCAGCCACTGTTCCATCCTGCTGGAAATCTGCCCATATTCTTCCTTTCTTCAAATCAGGAGACCCTTGTGACTTAAACAACTACAGACCTATTTCCATCTTGCCTGTTCTTTCCAAAGCATTGGAAAAACTTATCCGCAACCAACTAAAAAATCACCTTGAAGTGCACTCAATCTTAAACCTGGCCCAATCTGGTTTCAGGTCTAAATACAGTACCATCTCAGCTTTGACTAAAGTCCCTAATGACTGGATCCTTGCTATGGACACTAAGAAGTTTACTGGTGCAGTCTTTCTAGACCTCTATAAAGCCTTTGACACTGCTGACCATCACCTCCTAATCACCTGCCTTGCCAACCTAGGTGTCACTCCACTTACTTCACAGTGGTTTAGCAGTTACCTCTCTGGAAGGATACAAAAAGTCAAAGCTGATGGCCTACTATCTGCCCCCCTTCCAATTGCTAGAGGTGTCCCCTAAGGCTCCATCCTAGGACCAATCCTTTTTCCCTGTATATCAACAACCTTAATTCCCACATAAAGAACTCCAGCATACATTTCTTTGTGGATGATACAGTTTTGTACATCTCAGGCTCGACCTTATCTGGAGTCAGGGAAGTGCTGCAAGTTGACTTTATCCAGTTAGAAAGCAACCTTATCTATGCCAAGCTTCTCTTAAATGCCAAAAAAACCAAGGCAATGATTTTTTCATGACTTACCTCACCTGGTGCCCTACCTGCCCCTTCAAAGGACTTCATAGTTACCTCCCTAAGCGAACCCTTGGAAGTCGTGCCTAAATTTAAATATCTAGGCATGTGGATAGACAACAAGTTTTCTTTCAATGACCATGTTGAGGATCTATCTAAGAAGCTTAAAGCACGTTTGGGTTTCTTTTTTAGAAATAGGACCCTCTTTTCTCTCGCATCCCTCAAACAACTTGTCCAAGCAACATTCCTTCTCCTACTTGACTACGGAGACTTTATTTTTATCTCCTCCCCAACCTCGAGCCTATCTAAATTGTACGTACTCTACCACCGTGCTCTTCATTTCATTACTAGCTCTGCGTACAGGATCCACCACTGTGATCTATATGCAACGGCTGGGTGGACCTCACTCGCCACCAGACGCCTTCTTCATGCTGCTATTTGGACCCTTAAGTTACTTCTTCATAAACTGCCAGACTACTTAATGTCTTTCATACACATCTCACATAGTGCTTACTCCCTAAGGAAATCTGACTATATCCTACTAGACATTCCCAGGACTTATACTATAATTGGCCAACAAGCTGTTTCATACGCCCTCCCCAACATTTGGAACCGACTACAAGCCATGCTGAAGCTAATCAGCATCGTATCAATTAACTCCTACAAAACACTAGCTGTCTCTAAAATAAAAGACATATGCAGCTGCTACTAGGCCCCCCCAACTCTAAGCCAACTACCTATGTACCAACTGTCCCTCTACTCATTAAACTGGAATGTAATTGCATAATTGGCACAAGGATTTCTATTTTGTATATTTCTTGTATTATATGAATATTCTTTGCTTGTTCTACATTCAATTTTCCTGTCAATGTAATAGCGAATTGTATGTGTATATGACTCAGGACCTCTTTGTGAATGAGCTTGCTCAACAGAGTTTTTCCTGCAATAAACTTGAACTTGAACTTAGTGGTTGGCTCTGGGCAACAACCATGTAAGAACAAATAGGCTTCTAGAGGGATGACTAGACCCACCAGCTCTGTACATATTTGGGAGATTTGTCGCCAAAAGGGCTAAGTGACAGAGCACTTCCATCAAATGTGAAGCAGATGAGCTACTGGCACTGCATATCTCCAGCATATGTTATTATTCATCAGTCCCATAGATTGTAAGGATGTGGATGTGTGGTACCCTCTATAAAGCATTTTGTTGTGGATGAGATGGCTTCTGACATTCCTGTATGCCTTGTGTAGTCTATCCTAGCAGTCTGATAACTGTATTTCTGAGATAGGGGGTTCACAGCTCTCATTGCCAATTTTCATTTAAGAGCAATATCATCCAACGTTTTAATCAGCAAACAGCTTTTACAGAGTTCAACTTTACATTTCTATCTAAAATTCATAACTTGGGTTTATTGGGATTCAGAGATCCCTGAAGCAGAGCTGAGCAGTAATCGCACACTGACCTGCTGGGGAGTAGCAGGCACAGAAGGAGACTGAGGAAGATTTATCATTTCTTAACAGGTGTACAACCGTTACTACACCACAATTTTAATTCCTCAGTCCTTTCTAGTTTTCCTTGTACTACAAGGTACTGCCGCCTGTTGTTTTTGTTCTGCTTTCTGCTCTAGGAGGTTTGGAGGAGTCCCAGTGGTGGGGGAGCCCCCCGAAGGAAGGCAGCAAGCACTGAGGAGCCCCAAGCTGGACCTGACAACTTCAACAGAGCTGCTAAATTTGGGACAGTCAAATAACAGCAAGCAGCAGCAAACACTAAAAACAATAAAACACTAAAAAAAAAACAACACCAAAAAACCCAATAACACAAAAGGAAGAAACTTAGATTTATTTATTTAGTTTTTGTTAACCGTGTAGGTGCACTAGCCAACAGGTGACTATTTTCAGGCACGACCCGGGAGACACAATTACTGTACAAAATAGGTCAGTTTAGTTAACATAATACAGGCAAAGGTACAATGGTACAAGTACAGACATACGATTTTCAAAGGCAGGCATACAGTTTCAAATAGGCAGAGGGTACTGGTGGGAGATCACATTTTGGGGGAGAGAGAGAGGAAAGGGAAGGTAAGGGGGATTTTAGGACAACAAGGGAGGGTGTGAAACTGATGAGAGGTGGAGGGCAATGAACGAAAGGACGGAAGATAACAGCTAACGGCCTTGCGGTGCTGGGCAGGGATACACAGCCGGGCTCACGGAACCAAGGGACGGCAGAGCAGAGGGGAGGGGATGAATGGCAAATAGGAGGGAAGAGTGTTGCAGAAAGCAAGAGGATGAAACCAGAGGGTAAGGTGCAAGGAGGAGTCGAGGGACACAGTTTCAAAGTGCAGCATTTAGTGGGAAGGCACAAAGGGATCCAATAGCAGCGGAGCTGGATCAGGAGAGGCGGCTAGGCTGAAAGCACATACGGCAAGGGGCGGCGTGATTACGGCTTTAGCGGGAAAAGGCACTAGGAAGACCCAGGGGCTGTGGAACTAAAACTCGGCTGGGCTCAGGGACTCATGCGGTGAAGTACGGCTAGTTGCGGCTTTTGCGGGAAAAGGCGCTAAAAGAACCCGGGGCTATGGAGCTAGAACTCGGCTGGGCACAGAGACGCATACGGCAAAGTATGGCTAGATAACGTCAGGTAGGGGGAAGAGTGTTGCAGAAAGCAAGAGGATGACGCCAGAGGGTAAGTGGCAAGGAGGAGCTGAGGGACACAATTTCAAGGTGCATCATTTAATGGGAAGGCACAAAGGGATCCAAAAGCAATGGAGCTGGATCAGGAGAGGCGGCTAGGCTGAAGGCACATACGGCAAGGAGCAGCGCGATGATGGCTTTAGTGGGAAAAGGCACTAAGAAGACCCGGGGCTGTGGAACTAAAACTCGGCTGGGCTCAGGGACTCATGCGGCAAAGTACAGCTAGTTACGGCTTTTGTGGAAAAGGGCGCTGAAAAGACCCGGGGCTATGGAACTGGAACTCGGCTGGGCATAGAGACGTATATGGTAAAGTGTGGCTAGATACAGGTTGGCGGGAAAGGCGCAAAAGGGGTTTTGGAACTGAGACCAGGTAGGACTGAGGGGGAGAGGAGTGAGAGGGGAGAGGAGAGGGAAAGCAAGAGGGACCAGTACCCGTTAACAATTAGATACATCTTATGGTTTAGTACTACACAGTAGAACTGACAAAGGATAAAACAAAAGAAGGATTATGGCATAGTTATGCACAAAGTCAGAAGAGAATAAACAATGTTGGATATGCAGTAAAAAAGTCAGAATAATATACATATTACAACGTTAAGGCAATTAGGCAGCAAACATGATTGGAGTAGAGTGTCCATATGAGAGGTTTGTAAGCATTACATTGTAAGTGCAGGCAGTCTTATAGACAGTTCATTAAAGTGCAATCAGACAAACCAGGTGACAGAGCAAATGAGGGGAGGTAGGCTATTGAGTATATGGCAAGGGAGGATTGATTTAGACAGGTTACAAAGCTTAAGTGGGATCAAAACAAGTGCAATGGTCCATAGAGTAGAAGTACGAGCGAAGTCTCCACTTGAAGGCTAGGTGTGATGGAGCACTTCTCAGATCCATAGGCAGTAAGTTTCAGGTGAGAGGGGCAGTACACCTGAAGGCACCAGCACCCTTGGAGGTACGGCAGTGGGGAACTGATAAAAAAGACTTGTCTGACGACCTCAGGTCACGCGATGGTACTACAGATTGGAGCAGTTCAGACAATGTGGCAGGTTTCGACACTCTGATTATGGAGTCTGATAGGCTGCAAAGGTAGTATAGCCTTGTGGAGGAAGGGGATAGCCAACCTAACCCTTTGTATAGTTGGCAATGGTGCGTCAGACGTGGTACTTTAGCTGCTTATCTACAGACATTATTGTAGGTGGTGTCCCATTTCTGTAGAACAGTTTTATTTGCCATGGTGAGGATAGGTGCACAATAAGACAGAGTGGGTAATAGGATACCCCTGGCAATAGCAAGTTTAGCGGTGGGTGTGAGCATAAAGTTCGTCCTGTAGGCAGCACCCAGCTTACAGTTGACATTCTTACACGACTCCTGGATATGCTGCTTCAGATCAAGATTTTGGTCAAGCTGTATCCCAAGATAGCGGAAAGAACTTACAATCTCAAGGGTGAATCCATTGATATCAGGAATTGTCAGTGGAGATGTGCAGGCTCTAAGCTTATGCTTTGATCCAAAGAGCAGGGCCTTAGTTTTGCTAGCATTGAGTATATGGCGATGAGCTTCAAGCCAGTGCTGTGTAAGGTGGAAGGCTGATGACAGTGTGGAATTCAGGTGAGAGATGTTGTCAGAGTGAGCATATATAACAAGATCATCAGCATAAAGTAGTGAGTTGCCTGATGTTATTACGGTGGGCAGGTTGTTTATAAATAATGAGAAGAGAAGTGGACCAAGAATAGAGCCCTGTGGTACACCAATATTGATCGTGGTACTGTCAGAGATGGCTGAGTTAAGCTTTACAGCTTGAGACCTGTTGGTGAGGTAGCTACTGAACCAGGATGTTACTGGGGGTGAGAAGCATAGGTTTTTGACGGTAGCAAGCAGTAGTGGATGATCAACAAGGTCAAAGGCCTTTATAAGGTCGATGAACACAGCACCTGTTAGCTGCCCTTTGTCCATATTTGAGAGAACGTCTGATGTGAATTTAGTCAGAGCAGTTGTAGTACTGTAGTGCTTCCTGAAGCCATGCTGCGCGCTTCACAGAGTGCATTAGTGGAGTCAATAAATTCAGTGACCTGGGTGGCTACTATCTTTTCGAGTATTTTACTCAGTACCGAGAGTATGCCAATGGGTCTGTAGTTTTACAAGTCATTTTTGCTCCCTTTCTTGAAAACTGGCGTGATTCTGGCAGCCTTCCAAATCTCGGGGACAGCACCTGTAGAGAGAGATAAGGTGAAAATCCTGGCAAGTGGGCGGGATATGAGGTGGGCAGCTATTTTCAGGAGTCGAGGTTCCAGGGTGTCAGAGCCCGGGCTAGTGTTCTCAGATATCCCCAACAGTAGTTTGCAGACTTGATTTCCAGTAACCCTTTTAAAGTAAAACAATCTTTTAGAGGCAAGTTGTGGATTGGAGCTTATCATGTTGGAGTATGGTTGAGAGTTATCAGGCAGAGATTTTAAAGAGGACGTGATAGCAGATAGGTCCGAGAATTGCTGGTTGAAGGCATTGGCAATGGTGAGGGAGTCATTGCAGTGGACCCCTTGTAGTAGTATGTCCGAGGGGTGAAGGATTGAGGGTTTCAAGGAAGGTTTTTATATGATTCCAAAACCTTCGAGGATCATTAGCAGAGCTGGTTAGAAGGTCTTGGCAGTATCTGCTCTTCTCAAACCTGATATGTTTCTTACATTCATTTCTATGCTGTTTGTAAGCCTGATGATCACAGGGCAGCCCGGTGGATTTATAATGTTTCCAGAGTTTGTCCCTGAGTTTGAGCTTGTGGAGAAGATCTTTACTCAGCCACCTAGTTTGTTGCCCCCGACCCTTCTTTTTATCTTAGGTACATGCCTCCTTTGCACCTCCCCAAACCTGCTGAGGAACACATCCAGGGCAGCCTCAGCACTTGTTGCACTGTAGATGTCAGACCAGTCAATATAGATAATTGATAAAATGACAAAATGGAAGTGCAAAGAAAAGGCAGTTAATTTGTCTCTTCCCTGAATTTTGCACTGATGGTTTGGAAGCTGTGGTTTGTGCAGACATGGGTGTGGCAATGGAAGTAACGTCAGCACTCTGAATTGTGAATTCACACTAGAATTCACACTAGATACTGTGTGCTTACATAGTTTGTGAGTTTCAACTAATAGGGACCCTATTAGTTAAGTTCTGGCTTTCAGTTTTAGCCAAAGATACATTGAAGTGCTCTAAAAATGTTTTGGCTTTCTTTTTTTACTTATCTGTTTCTCCCCCAGGACCCCCAGCCAGCCCTCATCACCAGCCATCCATCCATCTCCATACCCTGAGACCAAGCAGCATCCCTTCTTCCCCCACAGATTACCCTCATGGTGGGGCGGCGAGGAGCCCCCCAAGCTCATTCACCTTGAATCGGATCCAGTTCAGGGAGTGCCATTCAAGGTTGTGGCCTGCGGCGGGTGGCTGCTTCACTCTGTGTGACCAGCAGGACCATTTTTCCACATTTACTCCCTTACATGAGAGGGGCATACAATGATGCCAGTGGAGGGAGTGTGCATGCATCAGCATGTGCTCCTCCCAGCACCTGCCCCATCTCAGCCCCCTTTGCACAGCATCAGCACACTGCCCCCAGCCTCTGCTAGGGGCCAGAAGTGTGCTGATCACTGGAGTCCATCCTTCCTAGAGAGGGAGAACAGTCTATCAGATGCTCAATCCCTCTCCTCCCCTGCTGACTCCCCGTGGCCCGTGTTCATTCCCGAACATGGGTCACCAGTGTAGTGTGAGGTGAGGCATCCAGCTCCTCAGCCCTCAGTGCCACCAGGCCAGCAGTAAAAATGTTTTGAAATTAAGTCCCATAGACTTCTATGGGGTATGTCCTCCACACTCTCCCTGGTTAAACACCACGAAACGTGGAGCATGGGGGTACAGGAGGCATACCAGGAAGTGGGAAGGGATCAGCTGGCTCACAGTTTGGCCTGCATTATGATCCCTTCCCAGACTTTACTGAGTGAGTAAAAAATTAAAATGTTTACACAGAGGGACTATCGTCACCCCAGGGTATTGGGCTTTGAAGCCCAAAGTGTTATTTATGTAGACCACACATTTACTTTAGTCCCCCAGGCAAGGCCGCTGAAAGTGAAACATTCAATAACCCATTAGCAGCTTTAAGTAGCCAAGGGAAACAAAAACTTATTATGGCCAAAATAAATTCTAGGGAAATTAGCAACATTATAGATAAATGTAATGTGATATTAACACCTGATAATTCCCTAAATCTAGCTCTTCTGCTCTCTTTGGAGCAATAGCTGATACAAATATATACAGACATTAATAATATAATCTACTCATAAGAAAATAATAATGTTTTAAAGCAAAATGATTCATAGGAGTCATAGGAGTCATAGGAGTTCTACAGAGCTAGGAGACTTGCATCCATTGTGCTCACCTTAGATACCCTATCATCTTCCTCAGTAGAGTTGGTCTAATTAATGTTTGAATGTCTGTGTGGTTTTGCTGCCCACCACCTCCAAGGGTAACCTATGACTCCTAAAATGATTCTTGGTTTTTATCAGTCTTGTAGAAATGAGAAAAGAAAATTAAATAGACTAATTAAAAGGTATTAAACAATTCCCTTTAGGATGGCCTCTACAGAACTCAACAGGGCTAGGAAAAGATATTTAAAATTCTTAGATTAAAAAAAAATACAGAATTTCAACACCAACAATGGCAAGAAATGTTTAATGTCATGCAACAAAAAGATAACACAAAATTTTGGAAATTAGTGTCAAAAGGTGCCAATACTTTTCAGCCATCACTATCGGTCTATGTCCCCAAAGAAGCTTGGGTCCTGTACGTTAAAGCAATATTTACTAAAACTAGTGCTGTAGATGTCAAGAGAGATTTGGGTCTTGAATGGATGTGCAAGGATTTTAATAGTATCAGTTTGAAATTTGAAGAAGAAGAAACTGAACAAGCTATTGTGAATTTAGAAAACAATAAAGCAGCTGGTCCATCCAGACTGTATTCCTCTGAAAATATGTAAGGAATATAAGGACTTTTGGATCCCTTTGCTTACTGGTTTCCATAATGTATGCCTCTTACACAAATGTATGCCTAGCTCTTGGACTAAGAATATTATGGTACCTATTCATAAAAAAGGGTCAGTCTATAATCCCACAAATTTCCAACCTATCAGTTTGCTTGACATTAGCGCTAAAATCTTTGCTAGAATTATTTTAAATAGGTTAACGGTATAGATAGATTCAAACGCCATTCTCTCATCTAGTCAGATGGGTTTTAGGATGGGCTTTTCTACAGTAGATAATATTTTTTGACTTACACACTTAATTGAAAAATATGTATATATAAGAAAAACAAAATTATATGTCTTATTTGTGGACTTCAGTGCCGCATTTGACTCTGTAAATAGGAACTTGTTATGGGAAAGTTTGGTTAAAAGATGGATAGATTCTGCATTACTCTAGCAGATACTACAGTTATACTCAAATACATCAACAGCTATCAGATATGATAATAAAGGTAATATTACTGAGTTTTTTGAGTCATACAGGAGTGTTAAGCAGGGTTGTTTTCTCGCACCAGCCCTGTTTAACATTTATGTAAACTCGCTTCTTGAATTCAAAGAATCTGATACATTTGATTTGCAAAAAATTAATAATTGTCCACTTCACTCCTGATGATATCATCCAGTTTTCACTGTCTTAATCTGGACTGCAAAGAAAGATTGACTCTTTTCATCATAAGTGTGGAAATATAGAGCTTAAAATTAATTTACAGAAAACAAAAGTAATGGTTATAGGACAAAACTCACATGACTATTTCAAAACTAAATTTTATCTGGATTTTCATAACATACTGTAGATAGTTAAGGATTATTATCTAGGCATAAACATAAACTACACAACAAGTTGGGCTCAACCCATTAAACAGCAAATTATTAAAGCCAAAATAGCTGCTAAGGCCTTGATGAGGTTTAATTATCAATTTAGTGGAAACACTTTACTCCCAGCCCTTAAGGCTGGTGAGGCCAATATCAACCCTATTTTACTTTATGGTGCAAAAGTTTGGGGTACATTTAATTCAAATAATTTAGAAAATCCACTCTTGTATCATTATAAAGCATCATGAAAAGTCCCAATATCAACTTCAAATGTTATGGTTAGAGGGGAGCTGGGAAAATTAAGTATAAATACTATAACAAATCTCAGAGCAACAACATACTGGCTAAAGCTAATAAATAATGAACACAATCATATTCCAAAACTGTGTCTGCTAGAAAAAATACATTGGTGTAAAGTGGGCTTGAATTCCAAATGGTTAAATTCTTTATTAAATATGCTATCAAAAATTAATATGTCACACTTATGACTATAATAAAGACATAGTTATTTCCACATCTTTCAGTTGTCTAATAAAAAAATAAATTGTTCATACTAACACAGGATATGGATATGAATAAGATTAGAAATTTAAAATGCGCGCAATGGTATAAAGGTAATAAATCAATCACACACCTGAAGAACACTTAACATGGCAGCTTACACCCGAGCACAGAAAACTGATAACATGGGCTAGATTTGAGCTTCTTACATCTAAATACACATATTTTAATAAAAAGGATGTAGGACTTAAGAATCTTAATGGAAACTTGTGCCCATGTGAGAAGGGAGTTTTGGACACAATTAATCATGTTATTAAAATATGCCCTCTCTATAATAAGCCCAAGACACAATATTTAGCTAATACTCAAACTATATACATGGATGCCAGTTATGAGCCTCTTTTCATTTTATTTCACTCAATAAATTTGGAGGATGTGATCAGAACAGCAAAGTTCTTGACTGCTGTTCAGAAAATTAAAAAAATCATGTTTAGATCAAATAAAAACTTAAATGAAAATGAGAAGAAAAATTAAATAACTTGATGCCTCTCTCTCTTTTTAACTAAAAATGTTGGAAATGTAAACTGCATATTTTCACATAAAACATTATTTTATTGTACTAAACTGTTTTTTCTCAATGTGGTACTTATTTTAACTTTTGTATATTTTTATCTGATATGTTGAAATAATCATATTGTATGTCCAATGTGAGGGGAAGGAGGGGGAAAGAAACAAATGCATAAAAACCTTCAACAAGTGGTTGAAGGACTGGTGCAGGGGAAAACAACTCTGGCTACATTTGGGTACTGGGGCACCACCTGGGAAGATGCATGCCTTTGCAGAAAAGACAGTCTGCATCCTTCTGAGGAGGGTATGTCTGTCCTCAATGAGAGGTTTACAAGCTTCCTGAGTAAGCATTTAAACTAGCCACTGGGGGTGGGGCTGTCCAGTGCAGGGAGATTCTGGCAGCCCACTTCCACAGGGTAGTGCACACATCAAGCAAGACCAGGTCGTCATCCTTGGGGCAGATCCACAGGTACTGTAGGAGGGATAGGCTGTACTTAGGACATAACATTATCACCACGAATAAAAGGACCTGGACCACAAGCAACCAATAAGGTAATAAAAAACAAGCACCACATAGAACATTATAGGAAAAGTAGGATGAAGCAAGGGACAAAACACAAGCAGGAAACAAAAAGATGCTGCATTTCATGGAAGGTCATGCACACAATTGCCAGCAGTCTGGGGAACAAGATCCCAGACCTGGGGGCTGCAATGATGGAGGTTGATCTGGACATAGTGGCAATAACTGAAACATGATACACCAGCAACCATAGCTGCGACATAAGTGTAACGGATTATGCCCTGTTCAGAAAAGATATGGAGGGTAAACAGGGGAAGGGGTTGCCCTCTACGTCAAAGAGAGCATAAAGGCAACTGAAATTCAAAACAGGCATGAGCAAATTGGGGAAGTGTGGGTCACCCTCGAGTCAGTCAAAGGAACAGCTATTCTCACAAGGGTCATTTCTAGACCCCCCCGGCTTAGGATGAGGAAACTGACAAGCAGCTATTAGAAAACATGCAAGAAATGGCAGCAAAGGGGGAGGTACTGCTAATGGGAGACTTTAACATGCCAGATGTAGACTGGTCCATCCCAGCAAGAGCCTTAGCTAGGATACAGGAATTCATTGAATCCCTTGAGGAGGCTGGCCTTAGGCAACTGGTTCAGGAACCTACCATGGACTGGTCAATCCTGGATCTGGTGCTGACCAACAGGGACAGGGTAGAAGATCTTAGGAAGGAAGGTCAGTTAGGGTCCAACAACCACAATATGGAGTGGTTCAAAGAGGACACAGGGATCCAGTCAACCCATACAAAGGCAAGAGTCTTAGACTTTAGAAGGATGGACTTTACCAGTATGGGACTACAGCTAAAAGGAACCCTGGAAAAGAGGGGGATAGGTGGGGACATTTAGGAGAAATGGGCACACATCAAGTAGACTATTGCAGAGGTAACAAAACAATGCACTAGGTCAATAGACACATGTAAAAGGAGAAGAAAACCATTTTATTTATGGGGGTGGCAGAAAAAGTAAGAGCCAAGAGGCTAGCTTTCAAGAAATACAAGGAGACACAAAGGAATGAGGAAAAAGAAATGTATCAGAAGTGTCTGAGAGAGGCTGAAAAGGCAGTGAGGAGCACTAAAGCACAAATGGGGGAGAGAATAGCTCAATATGTTAAAAAAAGAGATAAGACATACTTCAGGTACATTAGCGAGAGAAGGAAGGTAATGGGAGGAGCAGCAAAACTTAGAGGGGCCAGCGGGGAGATAGTGGAGGGAGATGGGAAAAAGAAGTGATCCTGAATAAATATTTCTGTTCAATCTTCACTGTGGAAGGGGATGGGCAGAGCCCAGAGCTGGACTTCAAAGGAGCTAAGGATAAGGAGGTAAACACCAGTCCATTCACAGAGGAGAGAAGAGAATCCTAGAAGAACTGGCAAAGTAAAAGGTGGAAAAAGCCATGGGTCCAGATGGCATACATTCCAGGGTCCTAAAGAAACTGAGAACTTAACTGGCAGCCCCTCTGGCAGCCCTGTTCATTGAGTCCTTAGACACTGGAGGTGTCCCTGAAGACTGGAGAAGGGCAAACATTGCCCCTCTTCACAAGAGTGGTAGTAAAGAAGAAATAGGAAACTACAGGCCAGTTAGTTTAACCTTTGTGGTGGGTAAGGTAATGGAGGCACTCCTTAAGGAAAGAATAATTGAACACCTGGAAGTAAATGGACTGGTGGATACCAGGCAACATGGGTTCTCTGCAGGACGATCCTGTCAAACTAATCTGATAGGTTTCCTTGACTGGGTGATAAAGGTAGTAGATTGGAGGGGCAGTAGATATTGCCTACCTCAATTTCAGCAAAGCCTTTGATATGGTCCCACATAGGATAGAGACTGGTCAACAAACTAGGCAGCCTGGGGTTGGGAGGCAAGGTGGTGAACTGGACTGGAAACTGGATAAGGGACAGAAAACAGAGTAGTGGTGAATGGAACCCAATAAGATGAAAGGGGGTGACCAGTAGGGTACCTCAGGGGTCAGGTCTGGGGCCAGTCTTCTTCAATGTCTTCATCAGGGACATTGCAGATGGGTTGGAGGAAAAGGTTTGCATGTTTGTGGATGACACCAAGAACTGCAACAAGGTAGATACTCTGGATGGGGTGGAAAGGATGAGAAAAAACCTGGAACTGCTGGAGAGATGGTCAGGGGCATGGCAGCTACTGATGCAGTGTAATAAAATTCCACCTGCGAAGTGAAAGTGAAGTGGCCACTTCGCGTTATCATAATGCTATGTGAAGTGGCCATTGAAAAATGCTCACTTTGATTTGTTATTATGATGTTGCGTTGTTATTCCACCTTAATGCGAAGTAAGGTGGAATAGCAACAATATAAGCACTTTAGGCACCTCCTGCCCCACACACATCACATGGCTTACAGTACTGTAAGTCACTTGCTTGAGCAAGGCAGGAAGAAAGTGAGTCATACAAGCAGATACTTTCACTTTCTCCTTTGCAGAGGTAGAAAGAGGAAGCATTTTGTGTAGGGGGTAGAGTTAGTTATTAGTTTCTTTCTTGAACAAATTGCAAAAACCCCAACGCTTTTTTAAAAGCTAATTCTTTCATTTTCTTGTCTGTTTTGTCAGTTCTTTTTAGTGACTGATTTCTTTGTTTTCTAAGTTTTGTTTTGTGTGTGTGTGTGTGTGTGTGTGTGTGTGCCTGTGTGCAAGCCTGTGTGTGAGTGTGTGTGAAGTCACTCGTCACGTCAGAGAGGGAAGAAGTGTTTCTTTGTGCGATCGACCAGGGACAGTATGTGGCCCGTGGCCGGAGGGGAGTGCGCACGCATGGAGGTCATAGCTGGGTGGCGTTGGACCACTCCAAACTCTTTGGTCCTGCCTCCCCCCCTCTGGAAGCAGCAGCACCACCAGAGCTACCACCACATCCACCAAGTGTGCCACCACCACCACCAGTAGCAGCTGCAGGAGCTCCAGCAGCACCACCTCCACAGCAGCAGGTGGAGCCCCCGGTGCATGACCATGCTGCCAGCACTACATCTGCCTCTCCTGTGCCTGGTCCCCCCAGCAGCTCCCCAGTTTGGCAGTTTCTCAACTGTTTTGGGGGGATAGCAGCCTTGTGGTGTGTCTGCTTTGTGGTGTGCAGGTGCGTCATGGCCCCCGGGGGACACATCTCGGGACTGGGGGCCAGCGCACATATATGCTGAACCACCACAAGGTGGAGTGGCAGGCTGCCACCAAACGGGTCAGGTCTCCACCTGCTTGCCCTTCTGTGACAGTGGCAGAGGGTGCTGTTCTGCATTGCCACAGCAGGAGGAGGGCCACAGCAGCAGCTGCTCCACCACTGCCCCCACCACTGCCACCAGCACCACCCTTACCACCACCACTACCTGGTTCCCCCCTTACCAGTGGACCCCACAATGCCTGCAACTCAAGCAGACATAGCACATGTGTGGGCTGTAGTGGAGGAAAATAATGAGAGGTTGGGTGCTGTCCAGCAGCAGGAAGAGCAGATTGAGCAACACCAGCTACAGACTGTGTCGATGCTACAACTACTGCTAAAACATCAGGGGATCCCCCATTAGCTTTAGTTTTCAGCACCCCCCCCCCACTGCTGTAGTGTTTTGTGTTTTATTTTATGTTTAATAACAGACAGAGGGAAGGCCACAGTATTAGTTTAAAAGGAAGCAGTCAACAATAGGAGGTTCCACCCCCTGCAAGGTTCACCCTCTGGTTAAGCCTTTTAAGTATGTTGTGGCATTTTTCTTGTGCCACAACATATTTTATTTTAATAAAGAAAAGTCAGGGACCAAGAAGTATGGCAGACGCTATGAGGGTTCCATTATGTGTAAAGGTGCAATGGCGACGCACCATGCGCTTCAATACAAAGTGTATGAAGAGCATGGTGTCTCCACCTGCACCTTCCTTACATAATGGAGCCCCATAGTCCGCCATACTTCTGGGTCGCTGACTTTTCTTTATTAAAATAAAGTATGTTGTAGCGTGAGAAAAATGCTGCAACATACTTAAAAGGCTTAACCGGAGGGTAAATCTTGCAGGGGGTGGGACCTCCTGTTGCTGACTGCTTCCCTTTAAATATATACATACACAAACAGACATTCATGCTCCTTATTGCCCTGTTATTATAATCCAGTGCCTCAATAATGTCTTCTTTCTATTGTGGAGTGGTTGTAGAAAAGCTGGTGTGAGCAGTGCAATTATGATATGCTAAATTGCATGTGTGCAGCCAGTGTTGTTTCATATGTGTGTGTGTGTGTGTGTGTGTGTGTGTGTGTGTGTGACATCAGACATTGTGCAGCTTCTTGAAAACTTATGTTGTTGACTTGTTGTAGTGTTTATGGTATAAAGAATAGCGATAACATTAACATATATTTTATTGTCACCACCATCATCATCAGTGGACTAAGTGATACAATATTTTTTCAGAGGTATCTGGCCAGAGTGCACCTTTGTCACATACTGCACACATGACTTTTAGGAGAGCATGTGTTGTTTGTGCTATGATCTCTGCAAAGTCATGTGTGCACTGTGAGTGACTGAGGTGCAGTTACCCGATAACTCTGAAAAAATATCATATCACTTACTTCGCTGGTGCTGATGGTACAAATAAAATATACATCATATATTCTTTCTTATCTTTATTCTTGATATACTGCAACAAGTCACACCATATATATGTTTGCACAAAGCTGGACAATGTCTGCACACACAGGAATGAACACTGATGGCACACATGCAGTTTAGCACAACATACTTGCACTGCTCAGCCATGCTTTTTGTGAAAAATTTCAAATCACGAGTCCCGACACAAAGTAAACATTACTGCAACTCCAGAAATATTTTCCTTTTTTTTTAGTTGTTTAAGCAGGAGTAGCACACTAAGCTGAAAGCCTTTTTACAGGTGTGACCAGGGAGCACAGAGAAGTTAAGTGACGTGTTCAGGGTCACACACTATGCAAGTGGAAGCTATAGGATTCAAACCCAGGTCTGGTCTGCTGGATGTTACCAGATTTTCAGCTCAGAGCCTTAAACCACTGCACTATACTGCCACCCTCATTTCTTTTTTGAAATAGACATTAAAGCAGCAGCACAACAATCTGGTGAAAATTTTGACCTATTAATTTTTATGCTATTTTACATTGCCACTTTACTTACCTCCTGACTTGTATGATACCATTCTTTCCAGTATTTGAGTCTGCTTTAGTACTTTTTCCATGTCTGAAATAATAAAAGGAGCACTCCTTTTAATACTGTGCAGACCAGGTCTTCGTCAGTATTTTCTGCTGTTTTTCTCCCTCAGTTGTTATATATTACTTCTGTTGTAAAACTAACAATTATGCAGCAGATAGTGTTTTATGACCTCACAGAACGATATTTATTCAAAAACAGCTGCAAATAGTGATGAAAACCTGGTCAAAGCCATATTAAAACACATGCTCCTTTTTATTCAGACATGAGAAAAAGTAGTAAAGCAGACACAAATTGTGAAAAGAAGGGTATCATACAAGTCAGGAGGTAACTAGTGGCTGGCAATGTAAAATAGCATAAAAAAGTATAGGTCAAAATGTTCACTACATTGTTGCACTGTTGCTTTAATTTATAATTTAAGTATGCCATTATGTGCTCACAATCACAACATGCAAAATGCAACTGCCTTGTGTCCAGAAAATTCCCAAGTGCTGAGGAAGTGAAACGGGAGCATTACACCACCTACAAAGTCCCCCAGAATGTATTGCGCAGTCACTCGTGCACTAGTGGTCACACAGAGTGCCCAGCATTTTTATGCATCCCCAAAATGCATCTGTCTTGTGTCCAGAGAATTCCCAAGTGCTGAGGAAGTGAGATGGGAGTGTTACACCACCTGCAAAGTCCCCCAGAATGTATTGCACAGTCACTCATGCGTTCAGTGGTCACACAAAGCCCCCAGAATTTTTCTGCATCCCCAAAATGAACCTGTCTTGTGTCCAGAAAATTCCCAAGTGCTGAGGAAGTGAAATGGGAGTATTACACCAGATGCAAAGTCCCCTAGAATGTATTGCACAGTCACTTATGCATGCATTGGTCACACAGAGTTCCCAGAATTTTTCTGCATCCCCAAAATGCATTTGTTTTGTGTCCAGAAAGTGTACCTACTCTGTGATGATGATGTTATAATGCACAGTGTCTTTCCAAACCATGTGAAGGAGGGATAACATGACATGAATCCATTCAGTGTTCCATCAGAAATGATGACAGTGAGAGAACTGTTGCTGGTCTAAAGTGTGCTGTGATTCCCGCGAATGCGATGCAATCACCTCAACCGGATGAAACAGTGCCCTTTGTGTGTACACTAATAGTAGCCTTGGTGAGTTGATATATATATATATATATATATATATATATATATATATATATATATATATATATGTATTTTCTAGGTGGGGGGTTGACATATATAGACATGTACTCATTGTATTGTTTTGTATCACAGGTCACATACTGTCGCTGTTGGTGTGCACATTCCAGTGCTTGATGAGAAATGTTGGTGTTGTAATTGGAAATGGAATATTCTCAAGCCAATTAAGGTATGTATTTTTTTGGGGGGGGCATATTTGCAAGTAGGTCTCATTAATGGTTTATTATTTGGTTACTTCTTCACAGATTTCATCGGCATCCTTCTCCAGTCTGGTAATGATGGTCATGGACATCGATTGAAATGAGTTCAGTGGGTTTGCATGTCTGCCCCAGCCCGGGGTGGGGGCCTGACGTTGAAGAAGCTCTTTGGATAAGACAACTATGACTAGAGATGGCCGAAGTGGCCCCAATTCGCTCTGCGAAGTGAATCACGAAGTGAAAGCGAATTCGCGGAGTGCTCAGCAATGTTAAGTGGAGTCCTTCGCTTTATAATGGGTAACACGAAGTCCATTGAAAACAATGACTTTGCATTACTGTGCCTTCCCAAACCACTACTCCACCAATTCTTAAGGCGAAGTACATTGAAAACAATGTACTTCGCCTCTCTTCACCTTGTTTTTAAGTTTCAAAGGCAAATTTTGCAGTGATTCATGGGATTTCAGGTCACATGGGCTCTAGATTTTTCTGCACAGCCTCAGTTCAGAGGACTTTGTGTAGGAAGCTGTAGGAGACAGTCTGCTCTGAGAGCTCTCTGTGATTCAAACCTTCTAAAAGCTGCTAAAAAAGCCTTTTTGGGTCATTTTTTTTGCTGAAACTTTAAAATCATCAATTGTAGGAAACCCCCCTTGTGCTCATATCATCGAGTGTTTATTGTTTGTGTGTGGATTTTGACTGTTAGTGTACAACATTCAGCCTTGGTACTGAGAGACAGTGAAGTGTGCTTTGGGGGGCGTATCTGTGGTGTAGGTAGATTAACGTGGAGAAAAATACAGTTCTTTCTGTTTTGGGGTATATTTTTCTTGTATAACTGTGTTAATGTACATACAGTAACATTTTCAATAATTCTTGCCTTTTTTGTTGATTGTAGTGGTGCAGCAGTGCATAATTTTAGTTTGTTTAAAATATGTGGTTATATTACTGAAGTTTTCAATTTGCTATGCAATACTTAGTGTGTGTGAGTATGTGTGTGATGCATGTCATCAAATCAGACACCTTTTATTGTACCACATAGTAATTTCAGCAATGTGAAACTGCTAGCCACTGCAGCTGTATGATTTTTATACTTCTTTGTGGTATCTTTACTGGTACAGTAGTAGAAAGAGTGACTGTTGCTGTAGCAGTGAGTACATTGCCACCCCCCCCACGCAGCCCACCCGAACTGGCAAAGGTATGCTTTTCCAGATTTGAATTTTGATGGTGAGCACTGGTTAGGTGTTGTACCTTTGTGCCTACATCTCTTCAGTGCACATTGCAATCTTAATCTGTCTATGCATTGCATCTCTTTAGGGCCCAATCTCCATCTGTAACTCATGTCTCTTTGGCTTTCTTTCAGAGTACTGGACTGTGTGGTGCAAAATTTTGCTTGAACATTGTACTCAATAATATGCATTTTTAAGTCAGGACCATCATCACAAGTCACTCGTGATACAAATCACATTCTTCATCATCACAGTCACAAATGCAGTCACAAATTACGATTCACGATCACGTCACGCATCACAACATTCATTTTTTTACTAGTTACGTGGATGTATTATAAGCCTGTTTATAGCATCTCTCCAGGCTTCACCACCCCACCATTGTACTCACTAATACGTGTTTGTAAGTTGGGGAGTTTTGTGCTACAGTTCATCGGGGAAGTACAGCCATAGGCATTTGCATTCCCAATATAGTTCCATACTGGTTATCTCACACCATTGACACCGAATCACATTCTTCATCATCACAGTCACAAATCACAATTCATGATCATGTCATGAATCACAACATTCATTTTTTACTAGTTACTTGGATGTATTGTAAGCCTGTTTTGTAGTATCTCTCCAGGCTTCAGTACCCCACCATTGTACTCATTAATACGTGTTTTTAAGTTGGGGAGTTTTTGTGCTTCAGCTCATCAAGGAAGTACAGCCATAGGCATTCACATTTCTTCCTGTATAGCATGTGAGTTAGAGTACTGTAAGCAGTGGTGGGCGAAGTGGCCCCAATTCGTTCTGCGAAGTGATTCAAGGAGTAACACGGAATCCACGGAGTACTCCACAATGTGAAGCGGAGTACTTCGCTTCATAATGAGGAACGCAAAGTCCATTGAAACCAATGACTTTGAGTTATTCCACCTTCCCCAAACCACTTCTCCACTAATTTTAAGGCGAAGTACATTGAAGTCAATGTAATTCACCTCACTTCGCCTTGTAATTGAGCTCCAAATGAAATTCTGCAGTGATTCATGGGATTGCAGGTCACATGGGCTCTAGATTGTTCTGTACAGCCGTGCAGTGGTAGCTGGAGACAGTTTGCTCTCAGAGCTCTGCAATACAAAACCTTTAGAAGCTGTTTAAAATGCCTTTTTGAGTCATTTGTTTTGCTTAAAATTTAGTACATCAATTGTAGGAAACCCTTCTGTGCTCATATCATCGAGTGTTTATTGTGTGTGGATTTGGAATGTTAATTTAGAACAGTCAGTCTGTGTACTGTGAAGTGTGCTTTGGAGGAGGGGCATATTTGTGGTGTAGGTACATAAACTGGGAGAAAAAGGCAGTCTTTCTGTTTTGGTTATTTTTTTGTATAACTGTGTTAATGTAAACACGGTAATATTTTCAGCAATTCTGACATTTTTTTGCTGATTGTTGTGGTTGCAGCAGTGTATAATTTGTCTGTTTAAAACATTTGGCTATATTACTAATGGTTTCAATTTGCTACTCATTACTTTTTACCATGTGTGTAGTGTGTGTGGAATGCATGCCATTAAATCAGACACCTTTATTGTGCCACTGAGTAATTGCAACAGTGTGAACCTGCTATCTACCACATCTGCATGAATTTTTATACTGTTTGTGGCATCTTTACTGGTAGTAGATTGTAACTGCTGTGCACTAATCCCCAACTGGCAAAATGTATTCCTTTCCAGATTTGGATTTTGACTTGTGAGCACTGGTTAGATGTTGTTAAGCCTTTTGTATGCATCCCTTGAGTGCACAGTGCAAACTTAATCTGTCTGTGCATTTGCAGTGCACCATTAATTCTGGGAGACTGAATTTCTTGTTACACTCTCATTTCACTTCGTCAGCACTGGAGAATTTTCTGTACACAAGACAGCAGCATTTTGGGGATGCACATTAATTCTGGTGACTCTGCGTGTGACCGCTGCATGCATGACTGAGTGCGCCATTAATTCTGGGAGACTTCGCATTTCTTGTTATGCTCTCATTTCACTTCGTCAGCACTGGGGAGTTTTCTGGACACAAGACAGTAGCACTTTGGGGATGCACAATAATTCTGGTGACTGTGTGGGTGGGGTGCTGCCAACATTGCTGTCACTCAGCCTTACTTTGTGTTTAAGGCAGAATGACAACATGAAGTAATAATAAAATGGCGAAGTGAGCCTTTCCTGTGGGGCACTCCGCATAGCGAAGTGCCAATGTGAAGTGACCACTTCGCGTTCACTTCGCCAGCGGATTTTAAATTCGCTGCACCTCTAACTATGACACAACAAAGCATCTGGAAGTTTCTTAAAAAAAGAAATGAAGAACTTATTACAACTTAATTGCAGCAGTAAGACATTATGTTTAAGCTGTGGCTGTTCCATGGGTATCTGGTTAATACAGATTGCAAGCTGTCCCACTGCAATCATAGATCACAACTTAATTTAGTACCAGGCTGTGTAACAAATACACTGTGTCAGTGTCCCTGCATCTAAGCTCAAGTTACGCTTTCAAAACCACATCTTGTCAAGTAACACAATCTGGGTCCAACTTTTTCAACACTGTCATGGTTGCACAGCTGCAAATTTTGAATACAGTGCATGGTATCTTGCAGCAATATTTTTTGTGACGTATATGTCACCAGTTTATGTATCCTCAGTTGGATTTGTTGCACTCTTATGAAAAAAAAGAAACAGATGAAATAAAATTTATATACTTACCGGTATGGATTGAAATGGATATTCCATAGGTTCCTGTAGACAGTACTGCTGCTGTACCATTGATACAGACCTTCAGCAAGGAGAGTCATTTGTTGTTAACCTGTAAAACAAAAAGTTGACAGTATGTGTTTGACCATTGCAGCTCAGAAAAGCAACAGAAAATGAAACACACAGCTAAAGGAGTTGAACAGCATAAAATAACATTATTACACATACTCACTTTATAGTTTTAATAGTAAGAAGCCTTGTGCCTGTGGCTGATGGATGTGGTCTCCTGTTTGAATCTCTTTGTCTTGGCATGGTCAATATAATGGAAAAACATTGTCACAATGACACTGGTGGTGGTTGCTGGTGGTCATAGCTGCAGCACATGATGACATTCCCTCTCACATCTTCCTGCATCTGGTGGTGGTGGCAGTGGAGAACAGCGGTCTCATGGTGGTGGTAGTCCGGGGAAACACACGGTCACATTCCCTATGGTGGCAGTGGAGAACAGTGGTCTTATGGTGGTGACAGTCTGGAGGGATACATGGTCACATTCCCTATGGTGGCAATGGAGAACAGCGGTCTTATGGTGGTGATAGTTCGGGGGCCAGAATATACTGTGCTCTGTGTTATAAAATGTGATGACATATATGGAATTTGAGTCAGTATGAGTGGGACAATGAATTAACTTTATGAAAAAGAGAACATGTCATACAAGACATGTGATAGCCTTTAACCACTTAAGTTAAAACCTGTCAACATTATCCTTATCATCATTCATCATCATCCTCAGAAAGAAAGCTGTCCTCGTAGTCTTCTATGTCTGAATTCGGACCACGGAAATTCTTTTCTCCATTGTGTTATCATTACATTAGTGGTAGGCTGTTCATGCTGTCACTGCCACCAGGATGGTCCCTTTCTTCAACATCAGCAAAACCATGAGTATGCCAGGGTATGAATACTGAGGTTGCAGTCTGAGTTGATATGTGCCTTCAATAATTTTTATGAAAGTCAGCAAACTGACATTTGCAGGAGAGAGTTTTGTACAATGATCCTGAACTATTGCACCTGTTGAGCTGAATACTCTCTCGACACTCACACTGGATGATGGGCATGTCAGGTACTTCAGTGCCACAGAGGTCAGCTCTGTCCATTCACTGCCCTTTCCACTCCAGTAAAAAAGGAGATCATCAGTGATAGATGCCTGTTTTCAGACACATATAACTCAACCATTCTCTATGCTGCTCGAAGTCCAGTGGTTGATGCATCATCCGCTTCTCAGAATCATTTATGTCACAAATCCTCACATGGGACAAAGCCTCCCAAAGTGGGTTAACACCAACTGCTTTGGATGACAGACTACCTAGAAATGCAGTCCCCTTCCCCTTACAGGATATGCTAGATACTACCTCCTCCAGGTTCACCTTCAGCTTGATTATGCTGCTCAGGTTTCCTGACCTTGGCACATGACTTCTATGTCCCATGAACCAAACGTACCAGTTGCCCACTGACATTTGTTACCTGTTCAGCCCACCCTCCACAATTGAGGCAATTACACGCTTATATCATGGGTCCAGCATTGTTGCTATTGCAAAGTTGTTACTACGCTAAATGCTCAAGATGTGACGATTCTGGTCGAATACTGTCAGCATGTGTTTTAGCAACACACTGCTAGCACTATTTCAGGCAACTAGAGATGCAGCGAATTTAAAATCCACTGGCAAAGTGAACACAAAGTGATTACTTTGCCCTGGCACTACGCTACGTGGAGTGCCCCATAGGAAAGGCTCGCTTCGCCTTGTTATTATTACTACGCATTGTCATTCCACCTTAAATGCAAAGTAAGGCGGAGTGACAACAATATTGGCAGCACCCCACCCACGCAGTCACCAGAATTAATGTGCATCCCCAAAGTGCTACTGTCTTGTGTTCAGAAAACTCCCCAGTGCTGACAAAGTGAAATGAGAGCGTAATAAGAAATGCAAAGTCTCCCAGAATTAATGGCGCACTCAGTCATGCATGCAGTGATCACACACAGAGTCACCGGAATTGATGTGCATCCTCAAAATGCTACTGTCTTGTGTCCAGAAAATTCCCCAGTGCTGACAAAATGCTACTGTCTTATGTCCAGAAAATTCCCCAGTGCTGATGAAGTGAAATGAGAGTGTAACAAGAAATACAGTCTCTCAGAATTAATGGTGCACTGCAAAAGCACAGACAGATTAAGATTGCGCTGAACATGCAAGGGATGCATACAAAAGGCACAAGAACACCTAACCAGTGCTCACAAGTCACAAACCCAAATCTGGAATGTTGCCAGTTGGGGATTAGTGCCTGCAGTAACAATCCACTACTAGTAAAGATACTACAAAGCAGTATAAAAATTCATGCAGTTGCAGTGAATAGCAGGTTCAAAATGCTGCAATTACTCTGTGGCACGATAAAAGGTGTCTGATTTAATGGCATGAGTCACACACACACTGCAAGTAATGCGTAGTAAATTAAAAACCTTTAGTAACATAACCAAATGTTCTAAACAGACAAATTATACACTGCTGCACCACAACAATCAGCAATAAAATTTCAAGAATTACTGAAAGTATTATTGTGTGTACATTAACACAGTTATACAAGAAAATATAACCAACACAGAAAGACTGCCTTTTTCTCCCAGTTAATGTACCAACACTACAAATACCACCCAAGCACATTTCATAGTACACAGATTGAGTGTTCTAAATTAACATTCCAAATCCACAACAACAATAAACACTCGATGATATGAGCACAGAAGGGTTTCTTACAATCAATGTACTACATTTTGAGAAAAATGACTCCAAAAGGCATTTTAAACAGCTTTTGAGGTTTTGAATTGCAGAGCTCTGAGAGCAAACTGTCTCCAGCTACCACTGCACACACACTACCCAGGCCAGAACTGAGGCTGTGCTGAACAATTTAGAGCCCATGTGACCTGCAATCCCATACATCACTGCAGAATTTCATTTGAGCTCAATTACAGAATGAGGCAACGTACATTGATTTCAATGTACTTTGCCTTAAAATTGGTGGAGAAGTGGTTTAGGAAGGAGGAATAATGCAAAGTCATTGGTTTCAATGGACTTTGTGTTCCTCATTATGAAGCTGGCATTCACTTCACATTGTGGAGTACTCTGCAGATTCCACGTTACTCCATGAATCACTTCACAGAGCGATTGGGGCCACTTTCCCACCACTACTTACAGTACTGTAATTCACATGATATACAGGAAGGAACATGAATGCCTATGGCTGTACTTCCCTGATGAGCTGAATCTGTATCATAAAACTCCCAATTTAAAACACTTATTAATGAGTACAATGGTGGGGGTGAGACCTGGAGATACTACAAAACAGGCTTACAATACATCCAAGTAACTAGTCCAAAATGTATGTTGTGATTCATGACATAATCAAGAATCGGATTTGTGACTGCATTTGTGAGCATGATGATGAAGAACATTGTTGGGTGTCAACGGTGTGAGATAACCAATATGCAACTGTATTGGGAACGTGAATGCCTATGGCTGTACTTCCCCAATGAGCTGTAGCACAAAACTCCCTGACTTAAAAACACTTATTAATGAGTACAATGGTGGGGTGGTGAAGCCTGAAGAGATACTACAAAACAGGCTTACAGTAGTAGCCACAGACACTGCCAGCTATTTCCAGACATTTTGCAAAATTTCTAAATAGTTTCTCTCTGCTGCCCCTACTGTGGAAATGCAGAAAGCAGGAGATATCTCCAGAAATATCACAGAAATTTCTGGAAATAGCTGGCAAATGTCTATAGCTACTACTGTACAATACATCCAAGTTACTAGTAAAAAATTAATGTTGTGATTCATAACAGGATCATGAATCGTGATTTGTGACTGTATTTGTGACTGTGATGATGAAGAACGTGATTTGTATCATGCCCCCGGCTTAGGATGAGAAACTGACAAGCAGTTGTTGGAAACATGCAAGAAATGGCAGCAAGGGGTACTGCTAATGGGAGACTTTAACATGCCAGATGTAGACTGTCCATCCCAGCAAGAGCCTTAGCTAGAACAGTAATCATTGAATCCCTTGAGGAGGCTGGCTTAGGCAACTGTCAGAACCTACCATGGACTGGTCAATCCTGATCTGGTGCTGACCAACAGGGACAGGGTAGAAGATCTAGGAAGGAAGGCTGTTAGGTCCAACAACCACAATATGGAGTGGTTCAAAGGGTTATGGATCCAGTCAACCCATACAAGGTGTAGTCTTAGACTTTAGGATGGACTTTACCGGTGGGACTACAGCTAAAGGAACCTGGAAGGGGGATGGGTGGGGACATTTAGAATGGGCACACATCAAGTAACTATTGCAGAGGTAACAAAACAATGCACTAGGTCAATATATACATGTAAGGAGAAGAAACCATTTTTTTATGGGTGGCAGAAAAAGTAAGAGCAAGAGGCTAGCTTTGAAAAATGAGACACAAAGGAATGAGGAAGAAATGTATTAAGTGTCTGAGAGAGGCCAGCGCATGAGAGCACTAAAGGCCAATGGGGAAGAATACTCAATATGTTAAAAAAGAGATAAGACATACTCTGGTACATTGGCGAGAAGGAAGGTAATGGGAGGGCAGCAAACTTAGAGGGTTACAGGGGAGATAGTGGAGGAGATGGAAAAAAGTGATCCTGAATAAATTTTTGTTCAATCTCACTGTGGAAGGGATGGGCAGAGCCCCAACTGGATCAGGAGCTAAGATAAGGAGGTAAACACCATTCCCATTTCTGGAGAAGAGAACTTAGAACTGTCAAAGTAAAGGTGGAAAAAGTCATGGGTCCAGATGGCATACATTCAGGGTCCTAAAAACTGAGAACTTAACTGGCAGCCCTCTGGCAGCCTGTTCATTGAGTCCTAGACACTGGAGGTGTCCCTGAAGACTGGAGAAGGGCAAACATTGCCCCTCTTCACAAGATGGTAGTAAAGAAAATGGAACTACAGGCCAGTTAGTTAACCTTGTGGTGGTGGCATGGGGGCTCCTTAAGGAAAGAATAATTGAACACCTGAAGTAAATGGACTGGTGGATGTCAGGCAACATGGGTTCTCGCAGGCCGGTCCTGCTCAAACTAGTTCTAGGTTTCTGACTGGGTGCGGGAGTAATTGGAGGGCAGTAGATGTGCCTGCCTCAATTTCAGCCTTTGATGTGGTCCCACATGGGATGAGACTGGTCAACAAACTAGGCAGCCTGGGGTTGGCGGGTGAACTGACGGAAACTGATAAGGGACAGAAATGAGTAGGGTGAATGGAACCCAATAAGATGAAGGGGTGACTAGTAGGGTACCTCAGGGTCAGGTCTGGGGTCAGTCTTCTTCAATGTCTTCATCAGGACATTGCAGATGGGATTGAGGAAAAGGTTTGCATGTTTGTGGATGACACCAAGAACTGCAACAAGGTATAGCTCTGGATGGGGTGGAAAGGATGAGAAAACCTGGAACTGCTGGGGAGATGGTCAGGGCATGGCGGCTACTGATGCAGTGTAATAAAATTCCACCTGCAGAAGTGAAAGTGAAGTAGCCACTTGGCGTTATCATAATGCTATGTAAGTGTGCCATTGAAAAATGCTCACTTTGATTTGTTATTATGATGTTGTGGTTGTTATTCCACCTTAATGCGAAGTAAGGTGGATTAGCAACATATATAGCACTTTTTGTCACTCCTGCCCCAAGACATCATCACATGGCTTACAGCATTGTAAGTCACTTGCTTAGAGCAAGGCAGGAAGAAAGTGAGTCATACAAGCAGATACTTTCTCTTTCTCCTTTGCAGAGGTAGAAAGAGGAAGCATTTTGTGTAGGGGTAGAGTTAGTTATTAGTTTTTCTTTGAACAAATTGTAAAACCCCAACGCTTTTTAAAAGCTAATTTTCATTTTCTTGTCTGTTTTGTCAGTTCTTTTAGTGACTGATTTCTTTGTTTCTAAGTTTTGTTTGTGTGTGTGTGTGTGTGTGTGTGCTGTGTGCAAGCCTGTGTGTGAGTGTGTGTGAAGTCACCTGCCTCGTCAGAGAGGAAGAAGTGTTTGTTTGTGTGATGGACCAGGGACAGTATGTGGCCCGTGGCCGGAGGGAGTGTGCATGGAGGTCGTGTTGGGTGGTTGGACTGCTCCAGACTCTTTGGTCCTGCCTCCCCTTCTGGAAGCAGCAGCACCACTCAGAGCTACCACACTCATCCACCAAGTGTGCCACCACCACCACCTGTAGCAGCTGCAGGAGCCCAGCAGCACTACTCCACAGCAGCAGGTGGCTCCGGTGCATGACCATGCTGCCAGCACTACATCTGCCTCTCCTGTGCCTGGTCCCCAAAGCAGCTCCCAGTTGGCAGTTTCCTCCAGCTGTTTTGGGGGATAGCAGCCTTGTGGTGTCTGCTTTGTGGTGTGCAGGTCGTCATAGCCCCAGGACACATCTCGGGACTAGAGGCCAGTGCACATATGCTGAATACCACTGGTGGTGGCGGGCTGCCACCAAACGGGTCAGGTCTCCACCTGCTTGCCCTTCTGTGACAGTGGCAGAGGGTGCTGCTCTGCATTGCCACAGCAGGAGGAGGGCTAGCTGCAGCAGTTGCCCACTGCCCCCACCACTGCCACCAGCACTACCTCTCACCACCACCACTACCTGGTTTCCCCACCAGTGGGATCTCACAATGCCTGCAACTCAAGCAGACAGCACATGTGTGGGCTGTAGTGGAGGAAAATAATGAGAGGGTGGTGCTGTCCAGCAGCAGGAAGAGCAGATTGAGCAATACCAGCTACAGACTGTGTCGATGCTACAACTACTGCTAAAACATCAGGGTATCCCGCAGCTTTAGTTTTCAGCACCTCTCCACTGCTGTAGTGTTTTAAAGTTTTATTTTATTTTAATAACAGACAGAGGAACACAGTATTAGTTTAAAAGGAAGCAGTCAACAATAGTTTCCACCGCAGGAGTTTACCTTTCGTGTTGTTTTGCTTATGGTTGTAGCATTTCGTTGTGCTACTAACATATTTTATTTAATAAAGAAAAGTCAGGGACCAAGAAGTATGGCAGACGCTATGAGGGTTCCATTTCAGGCATGAGGACACGACTATGCGCTTCAATACAATGTATTGAGAGCATGGTGTCTCCACCTGCACCTTCCTTACATACTTGAGCCCCATAGTCCGCCTCATACTTCTGGGTCGCTGACTTTCTTTATTAAAATAAAGTATGTTTGTGGAGAAAATGCTGCAACATACTTAAAAGGCTTAACCGAGGGTAAATCTTGCAGGTGGGACCTCCTGTTGCTGACTGCTTCCCTTTAAATATATACATACACAAACAGACATTCATGTCTTTATTGCCCTGTTATTATAATCCAGTGCCCAATAATGTCTTCTTTCTATTGTGGAGTGGTTGTAGAAAAGCTGGTGTGAGCAGTGCAATTATGATATGCTAAAATATGTGTGCAGCCAGTGTTGTTTCATATGTGTGTGTGTGTGTGTGTGTGTGTGTGTGTGACATCAGACATTGTGCAGCCTTGAAAACTTATGTTGTTGACTTGTTGTAGTGTTTATGGTATAAAGAATAGCGATAACATTAACATATATTTATTGTCACCACCATCATCATCAGTGGACTAAGTGATACAATATTTTTCAGAGGTATCTGGCCAGAGTGCACCTTTGTCACATACTGCACACATGACTTTTAGGAGAGCATGTGTTGTTTGTGCTATGATCTCTGCAAAGTCATGTGCACTGTGGTGACTGAGGTGCAGTTACCCGATAACTCTGAAAAATATCATATCACTCTACTTGGCTATGTTGATGGTACAAATAAATATACATCATATTTCTTTCTTATCTTTATTCTTGATATACTGCAACAAGTCACACCATATATATGTTTGCACAAAGCTGGACAATGTCTGCACACACAGGAATGAACACTGATGGCACACATGCAGTTTAGCACAACATACTTGCACTGCTCAGCCATGCTTTTTGTGAAAAATTTCAAATCACGAGTCCCGACACAAAGTAAACATTACTGCAACTCCAGAAATATTTTTCTTTTTTAGTTGTTTAACGGGAGTAGCATACTAAGCTGAAAGTTCTTTACAGGTGTGACCAGGAGCACAGAGAAGTTAAGTGGCGTGTTCAGGGTCACACACTATGCATGTGGAAGCTATAGGATTCAAACCCAGGTCTGGTCTGCTGGATGTTGCCAGATTTTCAGCTCAGAGCTCAAACCACTGCACTATACTGCCACCCCTTACTTTTTTTGAAATAGACATAAAGCAGCAGCACAACAATCTGGTGAAAATTTTGACCTATTAATTTTATGCTATTTTACATTGCCACTTTACTTACCTCCTGACTTGTATGATACCATTCTTTCCAGTATTTGAGTCTGCTTTAGTACTTTTTCCATGTCTGAAATAATAAAAGGAGCACTCCTTTTAATACTGTGCAGACCAGGTCTTCGTCAGTATTTTCTGCTGTTTTTCTCCCTCAGTTGTTATATATTACTTCTGTTGTAAAACTAACAATTATGCAGCAGATAGTGTTTTATGACCTCACAGAACGATATTTATTCAAAAACAGCTGCAAATAGTGATGAAAACCTGGTCAAAGCCATATTAAAACACATGCTCCTTTTTTATTCAGACATGAGAAAAAGTAGTAAAGCAGACACAAATTGTGAAAAGAAGGGTATCATACAAGTCAGGAGGTAACTAGTGGCTGGCAATGTAAAATAGCATAAAAAAGTATAGGTCAAAATGTTCACTACATTGTTGCACTGTTGCTTTAATTTATAATTTAAGTATGCCATTATGTGCTCACAATCACAACATGCAAAATGCAACTGCCTTGTGTCCAGAAAATTCCCAAGTGCTGAGGAAGTGAAACGGGAGCATTACACCACCTACAAAGTCCCCCAGAATGTATTGCGCAGTCACTGTGCACTAGTGGTCACACAGAGTGCCCAGCATTTTATGCATCCCCAAATGCATCTGTCTTGTGTCCAGAGAATTCCCAAGTGCTGAGGAAGTGAGATGGGAGTGTTACACCACCTGCAAAGTCCCCCAGAATGTATTGCACAGTCACTCATGTTCAGTGGTCACAAAAAGCCCCAGAATTTTTCTGCATCCCCAAATGAACCTGTCTTGTGTCCAGAAAATTCCCAAGTGCTGAGGAAGTGAAATGGAGTATTACACCAGATGCAAAGTCCCTAGAATGTATTGCACAGTCACTTATGCATGCATTGGTCACACAGAGTTCCCAGAATTTTTCTGCATCCCAAAATGCATTTGTTTTGTGTCAGAAAGTGTACCTACTCTGTGATGATGATGTTATAATGCACAGTGTCTTTCCAAACCTGTGAAGGAGGATAACATGACATGAATCCATTCAGTGTTCCATCAGAAATGATGACAGTGAGAGAACTGTTGTTGGTCTAAAGTGTGCTGTGATTCGCTGATGCGATGCAATCACCTCAACCGGATGAAACAGTCCTTTGTGTGTACAATTAATAGTAGCCTTGGTGAGTTGATATATATATATATATATATATATATATATATATATATATATATATATATATATGTATTTTCTAGGTGGGGTTGACATATATAGACATGTACTCATTGTATTGTTTTGTATCACAGGTCACATACACTGTCGCTGTTGGTGTGCACATTCCAGTGCTTGATGAGAAATGTTGGTGTTGTATTGGAAATGGAATATTCTCAAGCCAATTAAGGTATGTATTTTTTTGGGGGCATATTTGCAGTAGGTCTCATTAATGGTTTATTATTTGGTTACTTCTTCACAGATTTCATCGGCATCCTTCTCCAGTCTGGTAATGATGGTCATGGACATCGAATTGAAATGAGTTCAGTGGGTTTGCATGTCTGCCCCAGCCGGGTGGGGCCTGGCGTTGAAGAAGCTCTTTGGATAAGACAACTATGACTAGAGATGGGCTAAGTGGCCCCAATTCGCTCTGCGAAGTGAATCACGAAGTGAAAGCGAAGTCGCGGAGTGCTCAGCAATGTTAAGTGGAGTCCTTCGCTTTATAATGGGTAACACGAAGTCCATTGAAAACAATGACTTTGCATTACTGTGCCTTCCCAAACCACTACTCCACCAATTCTTAAGGCGAAGTACATTGAAAACAATGTACTTCGCCTCTCTTCACCTTGTTTTAAGTTTCAAAGGCAAATTTGCAGTGATTCTGGGATTTCAGGTCACATGGGCCTCTAGATTTTTCTGCACAGCCTCAGTTCAGAGGACTTTGTGTAGGAAGCTGTAGGAGACAGTCTGCTCTGAGAGCTCTCTGTGATTCAAACCTTCTAAAAGCTGCTAAAAAGCCTTTTTGGGTCATTTTTTTTGCTGAAACTTTAAAATCATCAATTGTAGGAAACCCCCCTTGTGCTCATATCATCGAGTGTTTATTGTTTGTGTGTGGATTTTGACTGTTAGTGTACAACATTCAGTCGGTGTACTGAGAGACAGTGGAAGTGTGCTTTGGGGGGCGTATCTGTGGTGTAGGTAGATTAACGTGGAGAAAAATACAGTTCTTTCTGTTTTGGGGTATATTTTTCTTGTATAACTGTGTTAATGTACATACAGTAACATTTTCAATAATTCTTGCCTTTTTTGTTGATTGTAGTGGTGCAGCAGTGCATAATTTTAGTTTGTTTAAAATATGTGGTTATATTACTGAAGTTTTCAATTTGCTATGCAATACTTAGTGTGTGTGAGTATGTGTGTGATGCGTGTCATCAAATCAGACACCTTTATTGTACCTCATATAGTAATTTCAGCAATGTGAAACTGTTAGCCACTGCAGCTGTATGATTTTTATACTTTGTGGTATCTTTACTGGTACAGTAGTAGAAAGAGTGACTGTTGCTGTAGCATTGAGGTACATTGCTTACCCCGCAATACCAGAACTGGCAATGGTATGCTTTTCCAGATTTGAATTTCTGATGGTGAGCACTGGTTGGGTGTTGTACCTTTGTGCCTACATCTCTTCAGTGCACATTGCAATCTTAATCTGTCTATGCATTTGCATCTCTTTAGGGCCCAATCTCCATCTGTAACTCATGTCTCTTTGGCTTTCTTTCAGAGTACTGGACTGGTGTGGTGCAAAATTTTGCTTGAACATTGTACTCAATAATATGCATTTTTAAGTCAGGACCATCATCACAAGTCACTCGTGATACAAATCACATTCTTCATCATCACAGTCACAAATGCAGTCACAAATTACGATTCACGATCACGTCACGCATCACAACATTCATTTTTTTACTAATTCGTGGATGTATTATGTTCGTTTATAGTATCTTCCAGGTCACCCCACCATTGTACTCACACGTGTTTGTAAGTTGGGGAGTTTTGTGCTACAGTTCATCGGGGAAGTACAGCCATAGGCATTTGCATTCCCAATATAGTTCCATACTGGTTATCTCACACCATTGACACCGAATCACATTCTTCATCATCACAGTCACAAATCACAATTCATGATCATGTCATGAATCACAACATTCATTTTTACTAGTTACTTGGATGTATTGTAAGCCTGTTTTGTAGTATCTCTCAGGCTTCAGTACCCCACCATTGTACTCATTATACGTGTTTTTTAAGTTGGAGTTTTTTCTGCCAGCTCATCAAGGAAGTACAGCCATAGGCATTCACATTTCTTCCTGTATAGCATGTGAGTTAGAGTACTGTAAGCAGTGGTGGGCTAAGTGGCCCAATTCGCTCTGGCGAAGTGATTCATGAGTAACACGGAATCCACGGAGTACTCCACAATGTGAAGTGAGTATTGCCTTCATAATGAGGAACGAAAAGTCCATTGAAACCAATGACTTTGAGTTATTCCACCTTCCCCAAACCACTTCTCCACTAATTTTAAGGCAAGTACATTGGAGTCAATGTAATTCACCTCACTGCCTTGTAATTGAGCTCCAAATGAAATTCTGCAGTGATTCATGGGATTGCAGGTCACATGGGCTCTAGATTGTTCTGTACAGCCGTGCAGTGGTAGCTGGAGACAGTTTGCCTCAGAGCTCTGCATCAAAAACCTTTAGAAGCTGTTTAAAATGCCTTTTGAGTCATTTGTTTTGCTTAAAATTAGTACATCAATTGTAGGAAACCCTTCTGTGCTCATATCATCGAGTGTTTATTGTGTGTGGATTTGGAATGTTAATTTAGAACAGTCAGTCTGTGTACTGTGAAGTGTGCTTTGGAGGAGGGGCATATTTGTGGTGTAGGTACATAAACTGGGAGAAAAAGGCAGTCTTTCTGTTTTGGTTATTTTTTTTTGTATAACTGTGTTAATGTACACACGGTAATATTTTCAGCAATTCTTGACATTTTTTTTGCTGATTGTTGTGGTTGCAGCAGTGTATAATTTGTCTGTTTAAAACATTTGGCTATATTACTAATGGGTTTCAATTTGCTACTCATTACTTTTACCATGTGTGTGAGTGTGTGTGGAATGCATGCCATTAAATCAGACACCTTTTATTGTGCCACTGAGTAATTGCAACAGTGTGAACCTGCTATCTACCACATCTGCATGAATTTTTTATACTGTTTGTGGCATCTTTACTGGTAGTAGATTGTAACTGCTGTGCACTAATCCCCCAACTGGCAAAATGTATTCCTTTCCAGATTTGGATTTTGACTTGTGAGCACTGGTTAGATGTTGTTAAGCCTTTTTGTATGCATCCCTTGAGTGCACAGTGCAAACTTAATCTGTCTGTGCATTTGCAGTGCACCATTAATTCTGGGAGACTGAATTTCTTGTTACACTCTCATTTCACTTCGTCAGCACTGGGGAATTTTCTGTACACAAGACAGCAGCATTTTGGGGATGCACATTAATTCTGGTGACTCTGCGTGTGACCGCTGCATGCATGACTGAGTGCGCCATTAATTCTGGGAGACTTCGCATTTCTTGTTATGCTCTCATTTCACTTCGTCAGCACTGGGGAGTTTTCTGGACACAAGACAGTAGCACTTTGGGGATGCACAATAATTCTGGTGACTGTGTGGGTGGGGTGCTGCCAACATTGCTGTCACTCAGCCTTACTTTGTGTTTAAGGCAGAATGACAACATGAAGTAATAATAAAATGGCGAAGTGAGCCTTTCCTGTGGGGCACTCCGCATAGCGAAGTGCCAATGTGAAGTGACCACTTGCCTCACTTCGCCAGCGGATTTTAAATCGCTGCACCTCTAACTATGACACAACAAAGCATCTGGAAGTTTCCTATAAAAAGAAATGAAGAACTTATTACAACTTAATTGCAGCAGTAAGACATTATGTTTAAGCTGTGGCTGTTCCATGGGTATCTGGTTAATACAGATTGCAAGCTGTCCCACTGCAATCATAGATCACAACTTAATTTAGTACCAGGCTGTGTAACAAATACACTGTGTCAGTGTCCCTGCATCTAAGCTCAAGTTACGTTTCAAAACCACATCTTGTCAAGTAACACAATCTGGGTCCAACTTTTTTCAACACTGTCATGGTTGCACAGCTGCAAATTTTGAATACAGTGCATGGTATCTTGCAGCAATATTTTTTGTGACGTACATGTCACCTAGTTTATGTATCCTCAGTTGGATTTGTTGCACTCTTATGAAAAAAAAAAGGAACAGATGAAATAAAATTTATATACTTACCGGTATGGATTGGAAATGGATATTCCATAGGTTCCTGTAGACAGTACTGCTGCTGTACCATTGATACAGACCTTCAGCAAAGGAGAGTCATTTGTTGTTAACCTGTAAAAAAAAACAAAAAAAGTTGACAGTATGTGTTTGACCATTGCAGCTCAGAAAAGCAACAGAAAATGAAACACACAGCTAAAGGAGTTGAACAGCATAAAATAACATTATTACACATACTCACTTTATAGTTTTAATAGTAAGAAGCCTTGTGCCTGTGGCTGATGGATGTGGTCTCCTGTTTGAATCTCTTTGTCTTGGCATGGTCAATATAATGGAAAAACATTGTCACAATGACACTGGTGGTGGTTGCTGGTGTCATAGCTGCAGCACATGATGACATTCCTCTCATCTTCCTGCATCTGGTGGTGGTGGCAGTGGAGAACAGCGGTCTCATGGTGGTAGTCCGGGAAACACACGGTCACATTCCTATGGTGGCAGTGGAGAACAGTGGTCTATGGTGGTGACAGTCTGGAGGGATACATGGTCACATTCCCTATGGTGGCAATGGAGAACAGCGGTCTTATGGTGGTGATAGTTCGGGGCCAGAATATACTGTGCTCCGTGTTATAAATGTGATGACATATATGGAATTTGAGTCAGTATGAGTGGGACAATGAATTAACTTTATGAAAAGAGAACATGTGTCATACAAGACATGTGATAGCCTTTAACCACTTAAGTTAAAACCTGTCAACATTATCCTTATCATCATTCATCATCATCCTCAGAAAGAAAGCGTCTCGCGTAGTCTTCTATGTCTGAATTCGGACCACGGGAAATTCTTTCTCCATTGTGTTATCATCTACATTAGTGGTAGGCTGCTTCATGCTGTCACTGCCACCAGGATGGTCCCTTTCTTCAACATCAGCAAAACCATGAGTATGCCAGGGTATGAATACTGAGGTTGCAGTCTGAGTTGATATGTGCCTTTTCAATAATTTTATGAAAGTCAGCAAACTGACATTTGCAGGAGAGAGTTTTGTACAATGATCCTGAACTATTGCACCTGTTGAGCTGAATACTCTCTCGACACTCACACTGGATGATGGGCATGTCAGGTACTTCAGTGCCACAGAGGTCAGCTCTGTCCATTCACTGCCCTTTCCACTCCAGTAAAAAAGGAGATCATCAGTGATAGATGCCTGTTTTCAGACACATATAACTCAACCATTCTCTATGCTGCTCGAAGTCCAGTGGTTGATGCATCATCCGCTTCTCCAGAATCATTTATGTCACAAATCCCCACATGGGACAAAGCCTCCCAAAGTGGGTTAACACCAACTGCTTTGGATGACAGACTACCTAGAAATGCAGTCCCCTTCCCCTTACAGGATATGCTAGATACTACTCCTCCTCCAGGTTCACCTTCAGCTTGATTATGCTGCTCAGGTTTCCTGACCTTGGCACATGACTTCTATGTCCCATGAACCAAACGTACCAGTTGCCCACTGACATTTGTTACCTGTTCAGGCCCACCCTCCACAATTGAGGCAATTACACGTTTATATCATGGGTCCAGCATTGTTGCTATTGCAAAGTTGTTACTACGCTAAATGCTCAAGATGTGACGATTCTGGTCGAATACTGTCAGCATGTGTTTTAGCAACACACTGCTAGCACTATTTCAGGCAACTAGAGATGCAGCGAATTTAAAATCCACTGGCAAAGTGAACACAAAGTGATTACTTTGCCCTGGCACTCCTTCACGTGGGTGCCCCATAGGAAAGCCAGCTTCGCCTTGTTATTATTACTTCGCATTGTCATTCCACCTTAAATGCAAAGTAAGGCGGAGTGACAACAATATTGGCAGCACCCCACCCACGCAGTCACCAGAATTAATGTGCATCCCCAAAGTGCTACTGTCTTGTGTTCAGAAAACTCCCCAGTGCTGACAAAGTGAAATGAGAGCGTAATAAGAAATGCAAAGTCTCCCAGAATTAATGGCGCACTCAGTCATGCATGCAGTGATCACACACAGAGTCACCGGAATTGATGTGCATCCTCAAAATGCTACTGTCTTGTGTCCAGAAAATTCCCCAGTGCTGACAAAATGCTACTGTCTTATGTCCAGAAAATTCCCCAGTGCTGATGAAGTGAAATGAGAGTGTAACAAGAAATACAGTCTCTCAGAATTAATGGTGCACTGCAAAAGCACTGACAGATTAAGATTGCGCTGAACATGCAAGGGATGCATACAAAAAGGCACAAGAACACCTAACCAGTGCTCACAAGTCACAAACCCAAATCTGGAAATGTTGCCAGTTGGGGATTAGTGCATGCAGTAACAATCCACTACCAGTAAAGATACTACAAAGCAGTATAAAAATTCATGCAGTTGCAGTGAATAGCAGGTTCAAAATGCTGCAATTACTTGTGGCACGATAAAAGGTGTCTGATTTAATGGCATGAGTCACACACACACTGCAAGTAATGCGTAGCAAATTAAAAACCTTTAGTAACATAACCAAATGTTCTAAACAGACAAATTATACACTGCTGCACCACAACAATCAGCAATAAAATTTCAAGAATTACTGAAAGTATTACTGTGTGTACATTAACACAGTTATACAAGAAAATATAACCAACACAGAAAGACTGCCTTTTTCTCCCAGTTAATGTACCAACACTACAAATACCACCCCAAGCACATTTCATAGTACACAGATTGAGTGTTCTAAATTAACATTCCAAATCCACACACAACAATAAACACTCGATGATATGAGCACAGAAGGGTTTCTTACAATCAATGTACTACATTTTGAGCAAAAATGACTCCAAAAGGCATTTTAAACAGCTTTTGAGGTTTTGAATTGCAGAGCTCTGAGAGCAAACTGTCTCCAGCTACCACTGCACACACACTACCCAGGCCAGAACTGAGGCTGTGCTGAACAATTTAGAGCCCATGTGACCTGCAATCCCATACATCACTGCAGAATTTCATTTGAGCTCAATTACAATAATGAGGCAACGTACATTGATTTCAATGT
This sequence comes from Neoceratodus forsteri, assembly GCA_016271365.2. Taxonomy (NCBI): domain Eukaryota; kingdom Metazoa; phylum Chordata; order Ceratodontiformes; family Ceratodontidae; genus Neoceratodus; species Neoceratodus forsteri. Next base: position 470,129,546 of record CM028129.1, read on the forward strand.
ACTTTGCCTTAAAATTGGTGGAGAAGTGGTTTAGGAAGGAGGAATAATGCAAAGTCATTGGTTTCAATGGACTTTGTGTTCCTCATTATGAAGCCTGGACTCCACTTCACATTGTGGAGTACTCTGCAGATTCCACGTTACTCCATGAATCACTTCACAGAGCGATTGGAGCCACTTTGCCCACCACTACTTACAGTACTGTAATTCACATGATATACAGGAAGGAACATGAATGCCTATGGCTGTACTTCCCTGATGAGCTGAATCTGTATCATAAAACTCCCAATTTAAAAACACTTATTAATGAGTACAATGGTGGGGTGGTGAAGCCTGAGAGATACTACAAAACAGGCTTACAATACATCCAAGTAACTAGTACAAAATGTATGTTGTGATTCATGACATAATCAAGAATCGGATTTGTGACTGCATTTGTGAGCATGATGATGAAGAACATTGTTCGGTGTCAAGCGGTGTGAGATAACCAATATGCAACTGTATTGGGAGCGTGAATGCCTATGGCTGTACTTCCCAATGAGCTGTAGCACAAAACTCCTGACTTAAAAACACTTATTAATGAGTACAATGGTGGGTGGTGAAGCCTTGAAGAGATACTACAAAACAGCTTACAGTAGTAGCCACAGACACTGCCAGCTATTTCCAGACATTTTGCAAAATTTCTAAATAGTTTCTCTCTGCTGCCCCTACTGTGAAATGCAGAAAGTAGGAGATATCTCCAGAAATATCACAGAAATTTCTGGAAATAGCTGGCAATGTCTATAGCTACTACTGTACAATACATCCAAGTTACTAGTAAAAAAATTAATGTTGTGATTCATAACAGGATCATGAATCGTGATTTGTGACTGTATTTGTGACTGTGATGATGAAGAACGTGATTTGTATCATGAGTGACTCATGATGATGGTCCTGACTTAAAAACGCATATTAATGATACAATGTTCATGCAGAATTATGCACCACACCAGTCCAGTACTCTGAAGGGAAGCCAAAGAAACAACTGTGACTTAAGTTACAGATGGAGATTGGGCCCTAAAGAGATGCAAATGCACAGACAGATTAAGATTGCGCTGCTCACTGAAGATATGCAGATGCAAAGGCACAACACCTAACCAGTGCTCACCATCAGAAATTCAAATCTGGTAAAGAATACCTTTGCTGTTTGGGGCGTGCCGAGGAGGTGGGTGCAGTGTGCTGCACTGCTGCAATAACAGTCACTAGTACTAGTACTAGTAAAGATACCACAAAGAAGTACAGAAATCATACAGCTGCAGTGGATAGCAGGTTCACATTGCTGAAATTACTGTGTGGCACAATAAAAGGTGTCTGATTTGATGTCACGCATCACACACATACACTCATTCTAAGTAATGCGTAGCAAATTCAAAACTTCAGTAATATAGCCACATATTTTAAACAAACTAAAATCATGCACCTCTGCACCACAACGATCAGCAAAAAAATTGCAAAAATTATTGAAAATATTACTATGTACATTAACACAGTGATACAAGAAAAATATCACCAAAACAGAAAGAACTGACTTTTTCTCCAAGTTAATCTACCTACACCACAGATATGTCCCTCCCCCAAAGCACACATTCGCAGTCTCTCAGTACACAGACTGAATGTCGATATTAACATTCAAAATCCATACACAAACAATAAACACTCGATGATATGAACACAGGAGGGTTTCCTACAATTGATGAACTAAAGTGTCAGCAAAAAATATTACTCAAAAAGGCTTTTTTAACAGCTTTTAGAAGGTTTGAATCACAGAGAGCTCTCAGAGCAGACTGTCACCTACAGCTTCCTACACACACTACCCTGAACTGAGGCTGTGCAGCAATATCTAGAGCCCATATGACCTGAAATCCCATGAATCACTGAAAAATGTGCATTTGGAGCTTAAAAACAAACAAAGTGAGGCAAAGTACATTGTTTTCCACGTACTTTGCTAAATTGGTGGAGTAGTGGTTTGAGAAGGCGGAATAACACAAAGTCATTGTTTTCAATGGACTTTGAGTTACCATTATAGCGTGAAGTACTCAGCTTCACATTGTGGAGCACTCCACAAATTCACCTTCACACACTGCAAATCACTGGAGTGAATTAGCCCTTCGCCATTTCTACTGGCAACATCAAGGCTATGCTGTACATTCACCAATGTCTGCCTCAGCACCCGCAGCAGTGGAATTTATTAGCTAATGGAGGCCGACTCGACACTTACTGCCTGTGTGGCATGTTCAAAAGGCCTCAAGATTCTTATTACAGAGTCCATGAGGTGCCACTGTTTGGTCGTTATAGATGTGGAGGCCCCAAAATTGTCATGGGTTGTGTGCATGACAAGATATTCTGAGATGGCTTTGTACTGTTCATACAACCTCTCTGCCATGTATAAAGTGGAATTCCACCAGGTGACAACTTCCAGCTTAAGCCGGTGCTGCTGGAGGCTATTTCAGATCTGCAACTGATGAAGTTGGTCACGGGCCTTTGCAGAGCGTGAAAAGTGAGAACAGATATGGCATGTAACTGTCAGCACTTCTTTTATATCAGGGTAATGCAGAAACTCCTACACAACACAAGATTTAAACAGTGGGCCATGCATTGAATCTGAAAAAATCCACCATTTGTGATGCATTTCATCACATTTGACCCATTGTCACTTGCTATGAACCCAGCTGTCAGGGAAAGAGGGTTAAACCACTTGTCAGTTTCAGTCAGTACCACATCCAACATGTTTTCACCAGTGTGTGAACAGGCACATTGCACATAGCAATTGTTGCATGCTGTTGAATTCCTGGAAGATTGCCACCACGATGCTCCACCTTACTACACTGATTCACACTACCAACAGCACAAACAACCCTCGCACCTGCCCAGTGTGCAGTTATACACAAATATGCACTCCTGCTGTTTTGCCACTTGTCCACATATCCATATTTAAATGGATGAATGGAAAGGAAGAATTTGAAAGGCATGTCTTCATGAGTTGGACACAGTACGGTACAACTCAGGGACAGCATGTGTCGAAAAGTATATTCTGGATAGGACTTTCCATTTTGGACAAGCACGTGCAGCAAACAGCAGGAACCCAAAATTCTTCACAAAGGAAAAGGGCAAAAGATCAATTGCCAGCATTTCAGCTACAGCAACATTAAGTTCACATGACATTGTATGACTGGGTGGGTACTTCAGCTCATGCGCAATAACACTCTGTAACATGGGCTGACTTACACATTTTACATGGGGTGTGATGACAACTGGTGCTGCTCTGCGAATGGCAGGGGGTGGAATGTGGACATGTGATGAAGACAGTTGCACAGGTGATGACAAACCCAGAAATGCAGTTATTTTCCCAGATTTACCAATAGGGGTTGATGTACCACTTGCTCGAGGCATACTGCATTGACCACCACCACCACAAAAACTGCTGCTCTCACCACCACTTGACAAGACTTCAAAATCATTTTGCTCTTCCACCTCATCATGCCTGTAGTAATTCTCTGCTGTTATTTTATCACTACTGCAAGCATTTAATTTTCTACTTGATGCTACAGTCATGGACGGGGATATCAAACTCGTTATGGTTGATGACGAGGGTGAACGCCCCACTGTGGTACAGGTATTAGCTGCCATCTTGTGCTGAGTCCACAGTGCCATGTGCCTATTCTTAGGTTGTGTATTATGTCCCCTGTACCCAGATGGCTCCCCTTTATACCTTGACTCACACAAAGAACTGGCAACCTGGCAGATTGCAACTGATTCATCATTTGCAGCTTCTACGTAAAAATCCCAAACAAGGGATTTTGATGCTATAGTTTTAACATGTCCCCTAATGCTGCTTATTGGACTCAGGCTTTTAAGCCATGAAGTGTGGGTGTGCTACATGATTTTTCAGGCAGGACACACTAGGACTGCAACTGACCACCACGACTACCTATCATTATTACTGGTTCAACATCATCATCAACTGAAACTGGTAAATCACAACTTTTTACGGGGAATGCAAACAGACCCAGACACAGCCACCTTGAGTTTCTTTTTCTCTGGTTCCCAACAGGGGTCATTAACATCATCATCATATTCATCAACATCATCCACATCTTCTATTTGGATGCTGGCATATGGACTGCATGTTGCAACCACAGCAACATCATCATCATCAGCACCACTATCACCTGAAATTTTTTCACCACACTGTGAATCACTGCATGGCAAATGCATGACCTGAACCATGGTGGAAGAAATGACACTTTGTGTGCTATCATTGACATGATGATCAGAATCCTCATGTTCAGTTACTGGATGTTACTAGGGTATGACATCAACTACACTGTCACTCACTGCCACTGCTTCACACTCCACTATATTTCTGGACACAGTAAACTGGTCAGAACTGGAACTTGAAGGGCAGTACTCATGCCATCACCAGCAACTGCACTAATGCCACCAGCTGGGACAACATCATCTCCTCCAACTATGAGTGAAGCTACTGATAGCGCTGTAAAAACATTGAAGGAGAAATACCTTACTCACATCAACAATGCACTTCTCGACTGTGTACTACTACCACAGTCACAGGCAATCTTACCACTGGCAGCAGTGCCATGGAGAGAAACAGCTCTGCTTGCACATCTCTTTGAGGGCATTTTGGGGATCAACAGGAATATTCTAAACAAATTAGATTTTGAATGTTGAGGGTGATGCTGGATGAAGCCAAAACAACTGTGGCATCAACAACAGATACAGACGCAAAGTCACAATAAGTTCAACAACACCTTAACTAACCAGTGGTGTTCTCAGTCACAAACAATCCAATCTGGAAAAGAATACCTTTTGCCGTGGGGGGCACTGACTGCAGATTACTGCAGTGCAAAACCAAGAAAAGATACCACAATGGTAGTACAAAATCACGCAGCTGCAGTGGATATCAGGTTCACACTGCTGCACCTGCAATTACACTGTGGCACAATGAAAGGTGTATTATTTGATGTCACATCCTGCACCACACACACACAGAATTTGTCTACAAGTAATGATTACCAAATGTAAAACTTCAGTAATATACAAAGTATTTTAAACAACCTCAGTGCTGCACCAGGTCCCTCCAGATCTCAACACACACAATCAGCAAAAAAAATGTCACCAATTACTGAAAATATTAGTGTGTACAGTAACACAGTCAGTTATACAACAAAAATATAACCAGAAAAACAAAGAACTCCCTATTTCTCCAACTTCAGTCTACCTACACCAGATACGCCCCTTCCCGAAAGCACACTTCCACTGTCTCTCAGTACACAGACTGAATATTGTATATTAACATTCAAAATCCACACACAAACAATTAACGCTCAATGATATGAGCACAGGAGGGTTTCCTACAATCGATGAACTAAAGTTTCAGCAAAAACAAATGACTCAAAAATACTTTTTTAACAGCTTTTAGAAGGTTTGAATCACAGAGAGCTCTCAGAGCAGACTGTCTCCTACAGCCTCCTACACACACTCTACCCCAAACTGAGGCTGTGCAGAACAATCTAGAGCCCATGTGACCTAAAATCCCATGAATCACTGAAAAATTCACCTTTGGAGCCTTAAAATATAGTAAGTGAGGCAAAGACATTGTCCTCAATGTTCTTTGCCTTAAGATTTGGTGGAGTAATGTGAAGTCATTGTCTTCAATCGACTTTATGCTTCCTATCATGATGCAAAGTACCGCTTCACACTACAGAGCACTCCATGAATCCGCCTCTTTCACTTCATGAATCACTTCCAGAGCAAATTGAGGCCACTTCACCCATCTCTAATGGCAGCTATGGTTTACCTAAAGAAGTGCAAAATCATGCATGTGGGGGAGCAGGAACCTGGGCGAAAGTTACAGTACAGGTTGGGGGTGAGCTGCTGACAGTAACTAAGGAGGAGGGAGACATGGGGGTCATAATCACAGATGACTTGAAGGCCTCTAGGCAAACTGCAAAGACAGTGGAAAGGCCAATTGGATGTTGGGGTGTATTGAAGGGAATCACAAGTCAAGGAGAGAGGTGATAGTGAGAAAAGTCACGGCATAACTAACCCTACACCAAAAAACTGAAGCCACAATGAATGAACAAAGAACATCTGGTTGAAACATTAGAGGTGATTGTAGTTGTTCCTCCAGGCAGGGGCCTTTTTGGACACTGATGCACTATTATGGTAATCAATAAATGTACTGAACTTTGGTTGGAAAACCCTTTATTTGTGGCTTCAGTTTTTTGTGTGGGGTTAGGTGTGCCGTGACTTTTTTCTCACTGTTACTGGGTTTGTCATTGAGCACTTTGTTCCCTGTGTGGCTCTTTTTACTTTCAGAGGGAGGTAATAGTTACACTGTACAAGATCCTGGTAAGAACTCACCTTGAATACTGTGTACAGTTCTGGAGACCACACCTTCGAAAGGACATTGACAAAATAGAGATGGTGAAGAGGAGGGTGACCAAAATGGTGAAGGGATTACATCACAGACCTTAAGAGAAGAGATTGAGGGACCTCAATTTGTACACACTGGAACAAAGGAGGAGAGAGAGGTGACATGACAGAAACATTCAAGTACCTCAATGGCATTAACAAGGTAGAAAGGGACAACATATTCCAGATTAATAGTAGAGCCAGGACAAGAGGACACAACATGAGACTGAGGGGTGGCCACATAAGGGGAAATGACAGGAATTATTTTTTACAGAAAGGGTGGTGGATGCATGGAATAGCCTGCCCCAGGAGGTGATGGAGATGGCCTGTACAGTAGTGGGCTTCAAACATGCATGAGACAGAAATAACAGAATAATAGAGATAAGAACAGTACAGACAGTTGGTGAGACCCCATCTGGAGTACTGCGTGCAATTCTGGAGACCACATCTCTGTAGACATAGACAGAGTGGAGGCTGTTCAGAAGAAAGCAACCAAAATGGTGCAGGGTCTGCACTAGAAGACATATGAGGAGAAACTAAAGCAGCTTAATATGTATACCCTTGAGGAAAGGAGAGAGAGGGGGGACATGATAGAAACATTCAAGTATCTCAAGGGAATTAACAAAGTACAGGAGGGTAGCATCTTTCAGAAAAAGAGATGTGCAAGAACAAGGGGGCACAATTTGAAGATAGAGGAGGGATGGCTCAGAGGTAATGTTAGAAAGTATTTTTTCATGAAAGGGTTGTGGATGCGTGGAACAGCCTTTCAGAGGAGGTTGTGGAGTCGGGAACAGTGGGAGAATTTAAGAAGGACAGATGTAAGGCAATTCTAGTGGGGGGTATGAGGAAGTAAGCTGTTGATTAAATCTGCAACTTATCCATCAGGTAGGGAAATGGGCAGATTAGGTGGACCAAGCAGTCCTTATCTGCCTTCAAATTCTATGTTTCTATGTTTCTAAGAAAAAGCTAAAGCCAATGACCAGATAGGGTCACTGGACACTTCATTAAGCAGCTTAAATGGTGCAATGCACTGGCTGTGGAGCAGCAGCCTTCCAGGAGACATTTTGGAAACAGCATTGCTGCCCTATTTGCAGGCACCTCTCTGATCTGAGGGAGGAGGTTGATCGTCTCCATGCTGATCTGGCAAGGATTTGGGAAACCTGCTCCCCACCCACGAACCACCCAGGCCACCGCCACTACCTCAGAGGTTGCCAAGAAAGAGGAGTGGTTGGACCACAGTGGGCATAGGAGGGTGAGATTGGTGGAACAGAGGTGCATTCCTCCAGTTGTGCCTCTCCACAATTCATTCACCACTCTGGCGAAGCATGGTTCCTCTATGGAGGCACCTGCAGTGGAGACTAAGGAGGATGTTGGGAACCTCCACAATGGAGACCCACAGGAAGGTGTCCCAGGACCCCACAGGGGAAGGAAACAACTCCTGGTGGGGGACTCAGTTGTTAGGGGGTAGAACTGGGGGAGGGAGGGGAATGAGAGATAAGCTGCCTGCCTGGCACCAAGGCTTGAGGGACAGGAAACAAACCACAGCAGCAAGGGAGGGAGCTGGATGTCATTATCCACCCAGGGACGAAATGACCTGGCTAAGAATGGATCAGAGCATTGCAACAGGAGTTTGTGGAGTTGGGAGGGGCCTTGACAAGTAGCACACACGTTAACTTTCTCGGAAGTGCTACCTGTCTATGGCATGGATGAGGCTAGGCACTCCGCACCATGGGATTCAATGACTGATTGAAAACTGGTGTAGAGCCCAGGGATTTGGCTTCATTGGGACTGGGGCTCCACCTGGAGGATGCAGGCCTATACAGGTCGATGGTCTGCATCTATCCTGGAGGAGAACCAGAATTTTAGTGATAGGTTTAAATGCTTCCAGTGGCAAGCATTTAAACTAGCCAAGGGGGGAGAAACTGAGGAGGAGAAGGGAAATCCTAGCCACCCCACAAATCAGGGTAATTAGTGCGGTAAACACCAAAAAGAGCAGTCGATAGGGAGAAGGGCAGGGGTAAATGGAGAAAAAGACAAAGGCAGTAGGGACAGGGATGGGGCAAAAAGAAATAAAGCCATAAAAAATGGAGGGTAATGAGTACCAATGCCTGTAATCTAGGTAAAAAGCTCCCTAAAATGGTGGCCTTGATGGAAGAGGGATGTCTGGATATTGTGGCAGTCACAGAAACATGGTACACAGAGAACTATGCCTGGGATGTCAACATACCAGGGTACACAATCTACAGGAGGGACAGGGAGGGACGAAGAGGAGGAGGAGGAGGAGGAGGAGGAGGAGGAGCTCTCTATGTAAGGGAAGGATAAAAGCAACAGAAGTAAGAGTAAACAGGGAGGAGAGGAGGCACTGTGGGTCACTCTGGAGACTGACAAAGGCTCCACATCTACACAGGGTTAGGCTGCAGACCCCTGCCTCAGGGGGAGGAAATGGACAAGGAAATGATAGAAGGCATCCTTGGGATGGTAGAGAAAGGAAAGATATTGGTGATGGGGACCTGAATATGCCAGATGTTGACTGGAGTACCTTGCTGTAGCCACATCCAAGAGCAGGGCATTCTCGATGCCCTACAGGGGTATGCCTCAGACAGTTTTGGAACCCACTCGGGAGAGAGCAATCTTAGACCTGGTACTCTCAAATGGGATGTAGAGAGGATCTCTGATCTTGAAATGAGTAGCCATCTGCGAACAAGTGACCACCAAACAGTGTGGTTCATGATAAACTTAGCTGTAGAGTCAAGCCACAAAAGTGAAGGTACTGGACTTCAGTAGGCTGATTTTGACAAAATGGAGAGTGCCTCATAAAAGCACTAGCAAACAGGCAAGAAGGTGGGGTGGAGCAACAATGGGAAACATCAAACCGCCATCACAGAGACAACAAGTCTTTGTGTGAAGGCAATAAACAAATCAAATGAAAGAAAAACACTATGGTTTTCAGGGAAGGTAAGGGAAAAAGATAGCATTCAGGAAGTATAAGGAAACACAGAAGGAGCAGGACAGAGAACTGTACCAAGTTAAAGCAGAAGAAAGTGGGTAAGGCAGTCAGAATAGCAAAGGCCCAAACCAAGGAAAATATAGCCAACCTAGTTAAGAAGGGGGATAAAACATTTTATAGGTACATTAGGGAGCAAAGAAAGACTAAGGCAGGGATACTGAGGCTGAACAAAGAGGAAGGTAGTTGGGCAGAGAGTGACAGTGAAAAAGCAGGGATACAGAACGAATATTTCTGCTCAGTATTCACAATGGAAAAGCAGGGGGAAATACCGAATCCAGTCAATAGAAGCACTGTTATAGTCCTTTCACAGAAGAAAGAGTTCTGAAAGAACTCTTAAAACTGAAGGTGAATAAAGCAATGGGGCCTGATGGGATTCACCCCAGAATTTTAAAAGAACTAAGGGAAGAACTAGTAACACCACTGACTACCATTTTTAATAAATCATGGGAGGATGGGGTGGTACCTGAGGACTGGAGGAGGGCGGATGTGATTCCCCGTCACAAAAGTGGGAACAAGGCAGAGGCAGGAAACTACAGACCTGACAGTTTGACCTCAGTGGTAAGTAAAATGATGGAATCACTTCTGAAGGAAAGAATTGTTGAGTACCTAGAGGCCAGTGGGGCACAGGACCCAAGCCAGCATGGATTCACAGTGGGAAGGTCATGTCAGACAAATCTAATTGATTTCTTTGACTGGGTGACCAAAGCAGTAGACCAGGGAGGGGCTGTGGACATGGCCTACCTAGACTTTTAGCAAGGCATTTGACACAGTCCCACGAAAAGATTAATAAACAAATTAGCCAGCCTGGGAATGTGTCCCAGGGTGGTAGCCTGGAAAACACTGGTTGGACAACAAGACACAGTGGGTGATAATAAATGGAGTCCACAGTGAAGAAAGGAGGGTGCTAGTGGGGTACCACAGGGTTCAGTACTGGGGCCGGTCCGTATTAATGTCTTTATAAGTGACATTGCAGAGGGACTGGAAGAGAAAGTATGTCTCTTTGCAGATGACACAAAGATCTGCAACAGGGTTGATACACAAGGTGGTGTGGAAAAGATGAAAAGGAACTTGGCAAGATTGGAGGAATGGTCAAATGTATGGCAGCTTAGATTCAATGCAAAGAAGTGCAAAGTAATGCACCTGGGAAACAAAAACCCAGGGGAGGAGTACACAATGGGGGGTGAGATACTGAACAACAAAATGGAAAGGGACCTGGGGTAGTCATATCCGAAACCTTAATGTGGGCCAGCAATGTGAGAAGGCAGTAAAAGGGCTGGGGGGATACTGGATTGCTAGAGAGAGGCATCACCGGTAGAAAACAGGAAGTTGTTGGCCCTCTGTACAGACAGTTGGTAAGACCACATCTGGAGTACTGTGTACAGTTCTGGAGACCCCATCTCCACAATGACATAGACAGGGTGGAGGCTGTCCAGAGCAGGGCAACCAAAATGATGCAGGGTCTGCATCAGAAGACATATGAAGAAAGACTAAAGGAGCTAAAGATGTATAGCCTCAAGGAAAGGAGGGAGAGGGGGGACATGATAGAAACTTTCAAATACCTCAGGGGAATCAACAAAGTCCAAGAGGGTAGCATCTTTCAGAAAAAGAGATGTGCAAAACAAGGGGGCACAATTTGAAGATAGAGGGGGGATGGCTCAGAGGTAATGTGAGGAAGTATTTCTTCACAAAAAGGGTTCTGGATACATGGAACAGCCTTCCTGAGGAGGTCATAGAGTTAAAAACAGTGGTGGAATTCAAGAATGCATGAGACAGACATAAGGCAATTCTAGTAAGGGGTAGGAGGAAGTAGGCTGTTGGTTAACTAGGATCTGCAGCTTATCCGTTAGGTAGGGAAATGGGCAGACTAGGTGGGCCAGGCGGTCCTTATCTGCTATCATATTCTGTGTTTCTATGTTAAATGGGCAGACTGGATGGGTCTAGTGGTCCTTATCTGCCGACAGCATCTATGTATATATGTATCTATTGATCAATAAATTTAAAATTTGATGATTTGATATATGGTTCAAGACCTTCCTGCTCTCAATCGGGCTGTCCAGGACCATCACCACACCAAATCCTTCCTGAAGGGAAGCCTGTACAGTAATTCACTAATATTCTCTTCCAAACAGTAAATAACTGGGTCATTGCCATACATATGGGTAATACTAACAGCAGCCAGCAATCAATGTTGTCTATTGGGAAATAAAAGGTGCCCAACACTGATCCTTGGGGAAGCCTCTTTTAGACTAGAAGAAGATGAAAATTAACTCCTGAAGCACAAAACTGGCTTGAAAGTTACTCAGGCCAGTTTGTGATGTGCCCTCAATCCTAAATTAACCTTTCTTGGTAATTTAAACCAAGGATGGAAATGAGAAAGGAAAATGGGCACACCAGGATTTGAACTCCAGACCTCTGGTATGCCGCCCAGCGCCTTACCATTAAGCTACGGGCCCACTGGTTACAGCGCCGTCGAACTTCCTTTTATTTCACAGTCACATTCCTTTCTCTCTAGTACAGCGACCCGCAACCAGAGTTCACGAGATTTACTGATTAGTGAAGCACCCTGCAGAGCAGGTTTAAATTAAGGATGACAGGTGAGGTTGAAAGACCAGGATGGAACCCGTACCTGGTATGCCGCTCCAGCCTAACCATTAAGCTACGGGCCCACTGCCGCGTCTCAAGAACTTCCTTATTTCACAAGTCACGCTTGAACGGGCATACCAGAGGTAATGGAGTTCAAATCTTGGTGCCCCCACATTTTCCTTTCTTTCATTTCCATCCTTGGTTTAAAAATCATATACCTTGCAGGGGTTAAACTGCAATGAGAAGTAGTGGAATTTCTAAACCTTTTCTTAGTAATAAATTATGAGAGTGTGTAAAAGTCCCTGGAGAGTCGACAAAATCAACTAGAGAGCTCTTGGTTGAAGGTAAGTTGAATATCATCAGCAATCTTTATTATAGCTGCAATTGAGCTGTGAGGTGCCCTAAAACCTGATTGGTTCATATTTAAGATATTATGTTTGAGCAGAAAATGATATAATCTGTTTCACAAATAACATCTGCATGACCTTCAACAGGCTCAGTAACAGCAACACAGGTCTATAATTTATTTATTTATTTGCCCAGCTTTGGTCTACTCTTCTGTTATTGTTTCGCAAGCAAGTCAGAAAATTGAATTTAATGTAGCATTCATTCCAGATAGGTCTGTGTGCTGTACATATCACACACAGTACAGCAACGCTGGTAAAGATGATCAGAGAAATTCAAGTAGCAAGAAAATTAACTTACTCAGAATAGCCAACAACTCATTTACAGCGGGGTATTCTTCTACTAAACCTCAATTTAACAGTTGGGAAAACCGAAGCACAAGCAAATCAGCTATCTTATTGCTCCCTCATATTGTCTAGTTTCCTGTGTTTCCATGCCCTATCATACCAAAACCACAGGTCCTTCTCAGTTCCCAAATGATACAATGTCATTGGCCTGACCAGGTTCTCTTTCAGACATTCCAATATCAGCAACAGCCTACCTACTGCTATGTACTCTGTCGACTCATATTTTGTATTACATGAACCACTTTGGCAACAAAGGTTCACAGGTGGGAGACCATGCCAAATGAACCTGATCAGATTCTTTGACTGTGTAATTACAGAGGCCAACAAAGGGCAGGCAGTAGGCCTACTGTGGATTTGAGTAGGCTTTTGACTCAGTCCCCACAGGAGACTAATCAGAAAACTGCAGTATCTAGGGGTAGAAGAAAAGGGTAACAAAATGGGTGGAAAACTGGCTAATGAAGCAGACATGGATGTTGACAGTGAACAGGGAGCAATCTAAGGTTAAGGAGGTGACAGTCGGGTACCACAGGGCTCAGTTCTGGGGTCCATTCTTTTTAACATATTCAATTGTAACATTGATGTAGGAATTCAGGGAAAGTTCTCCTCTTACTGGATGATGCAACGATCTGCAGGAGGGTGGCTAGAGAGGATGGGATCAGCAAAATGAGGGAAGACCTGGATCTGCTTGAAAAGTAGTCCAGGATATGGCTGCTGAGATTCAGTGCCAAGAAATGTAAGGCAGTACACATCGGGAACAAGAATCTGAAAACACAATACCTGATGGGTGAATAGTGCCGGAGAACACAACTGGGGAAAGGGACCTGGGGTATTAATATCAGAAAGCTGAAATCTAAGGCACAGTGCAACAGGATGAGCAAACAGAAACTGTGGTGCAAACAATGGGGGATTAGTAGTAGAAGCAGGGAGATGATCCTGCCCCTGTATAGATCTCTGGGTGAGCCTCACCTGGAGTTATGTGCAAGGTTCTACAGCCCACACCAGCAGAAGAACTGTAAAAACACTGTGGTTGTGCACAGAAGGGCAGATAAGCTGATTGAGGGGCTGGGGGAGAAGATATATGAATAAAGATGTCAGCTTTTTGTAGGGGGGAGCCGATTACACTGGATTTAGGAATCCAACTTAATTCAACTTAATTCGTTTAGTATTCTCTATGTAACTATCTACTTATTGTTACTTAATTCTTGTTATGAATGTGTTATGCTATAACACAAAGCATAGAAAATGTAAGTATATACAATATTCTATTATTATGTAAATAAGTAAATATCATAAATAAAATGATAAAACACTCCTTTTACCCACTCAAGCAGCTATTCCAGCTGCCACTCCCAGACATTGATTCCTCTGAAACCACGCTTGACCCAAACAGATAAATAAAATAGGTCAGAAAAGCTAAATAGGTTGATACTCAGATATTTCTTGATATTTTGAGGAGGCAATATAGAGCTATGGTTTAAGACACTGGGGTGCAAACCTGGAGACGTGGGCTTGAATCCCACAGCCCTCATTTGCATACTGTGTGACCCTGAGCAAGTCATTTAACTTCTTTGTGCTTCCAGGTTTCACCTAGATGCAAGCTGTGGCTTAATGTGCCTTTCCTGGTTAAACAATTTCCACTTTCCCTTATTTTCTTCTAGAAGTGAGCATAATTAAGAATATAAACAAGTTTTCCTCCTCAGGCATAAATTTGTTAATTAAATTGAGAAAAACAGTTTATATCTGTCTCCAGGGCAATGTCACAAACTTCATGTTGTCATCCCATAACATGATAATCTGGTAAATATTTATGCACAACAGTGTCAAATTTAAAAAGAATGATTTTTTTAAATAAAATGAGGCTCAATATATTTTTCTCATAATTACAAATATGCAGATTACCACCTCAGATGAATGCATCAGCTTTACGTAAACTAAAAGGTGAAAATGCAATAGAGCTTTGGGTTTTCAAGGTGCTTATTGCCAGATAATATCAGAACCAGTTAAATCCCAAGCACTTTGATATTACAGTACTACAATCATACACAGCTGAAATATTGTTGTTTTCATTACCCAAATGAGAAGTTGAAGCACCCATTTCTAATGAGGATTATTTTATGGAATGTTGGTGGAGATTGTCAGCCACTCAGAATGCTTAGATTAAGCTACTCTTCAGTCTGTTTATTACTGGATAAATGGACAGTGGATTTGCATATCTTTGTGTTCTGATGGGCTGTTGGGATTCTGTTTCAGTATACAGTAGGATAATTGTGAATAACTGTATACATTCATGTTGGGGTTCTGTGGGCATCTTAAACTACTGCAGCACTGTTAGTTAGGTATGTCACAGTAAACTAGTATCATGGTAGACAATGGTGTCAGAAGTTGTGGGATTTCCTGATATGACTGATCATGGTGATTATGGTTTTTGTGCCTTTCATCTCATTATTTTGTGGCCCATTCACACTAACTCCCCCAACATAAGAGTTCCAGAAAACCTTGTTGCACAAAAATAACAATTTTGCAACATCACAATACCAGGAAAATCACATTACATGTCAGTTATTTTACCATTCTTCTTACCCTAAATGGTATTAGTCCAAAGATTTAGCTTGTTTATTTATTTTAGAATTTTGAATAGGAAAACACAATGAGCCAAAGCACATTTTGAGGTGTGTCTCAGGAGTATAGGAAGGATAAGTGACTTTTCTCAGAGTCACATGTTATACAAGTGACATGTGTGGCCTGCAGATTCACAGCTTGGTATTTTAACCTCTCAGCTATATGGCCTCATTTGATGTAATTCATAGTCAAATATATTCAGGAGGGAGTCCAGCCACCTGCAGAACTATCACTGTTGACATCAGTTAAGCTCAACTGTACTAGATTTAAAAACGCTTAAGTATCAAATTATTTCATTCTTTGTTACTGAGCTATTCACGTGAAAACAGGAGCTTTTCCATTAAGCAAGGATGGATTTTATGGTGGGTTCCCTGGATATTTTGACAAGTGAACTGTGATGTTTGAAAGTAAACTTTACATTTTTAATGTGAACTGTGTTTTTCTTTCTCTAAATCAATATGTTCTTCTGAAAACCATGGAAACCAGGGGATTTTGCTGTCTTCCACAAAATTCCAGATCAGTTAGCAACATTCTGCATTTTTGCAATGTTTCACAATGGAAAATATCTATTCAAGAATGTTGTGAACTTCAGCGGCATTCTGGCGGAATCAACTATGATACAAAATATTGCAGGTGCAGGACAAATCTTTATTTTACTTATGGTTTCCCAGAATACATGTCAGTCTCCTGCCTTACAAATCAGGCATGAAGGCTTAAAAAATCATGGACAAATAACCAGAATCAGGGACGCATCTTAAAAAAAATTATAATATCAACTCAGAAAGTCTACAACAATGTGTGACCTAATACAAAAAACTTTTGCTGATAGAAATCCAGACAGTAACCCTGTTTGCTGCTATTTTATGCTTCAGAACTCTACTTTTTAGTGACAGAAACTACAGATTTAAGAGGGATCATGGAAATTTTTGAGGCAAAATCAGGGGCATCCCCAAAAATCAGAGACATTTGAGAGGTATGTTTCCCAGACCAGGTGATCTCCCTTAATGCATAGGAGTGATGGTGTATGGTATACCGTCAAAACCATGTAGGAATAATAGTGCAGTGAAATGCATGCAATAGAAAATAGTGAAAATAGCTCCATGTACAAAAGAGTGTAGAGATATTATAGCACATAAGTCAAAACATTGTCCCCCCCCAAATTTCTCCCTCCCAGAGTTTGGAATCGTAAATCGCCCCTCCGAGTTGCCTCCCCCGAGTTGTAGTTGTAAATCATTGCTTTCGAGCTGCTTCCTGTCCCCCAACCCCCGATTTTAGGGGACATTTTAACATGAGCTGTGTGGTGCAACATGTTCTGTTCTGTGGTTTGGTTTGTGCTATAATTACTTTTTGCTGTATTTGTGAAGTGTGGTTTTTGGTGTTGGCATTTTGTGTGGGCTCTTATTGACCATGTTGGATTTCTTTTAGCGGACTTCTTGTAGTGGACCCATGGTGTACTTTGCAGCGAGTCTGTCTCTGGCTGGTTTCACTGCCCCACCTACTTCTCTGAAGGCCTCCACTGTTTACTGGCAGATGGCTGTTTTTCTACTGCATTCAGTAGATGATCCTCTGATGAACACAAGGCAGCTCTTCCTGTGAGAACCTAACCCTACATGTCCACACACCATGTCATTGCAGTCCCTAGTGTGCAGTGGTAACAAACACCAGGCTGTGATACTGGCTAGGTAGCTTCCCAAACTACAGTAACTGCAGTGAGTATTCAGTTTCTCTGGCTGCAGCACAGCATGATCTATGACATGATCGCTGCAGCCTACAGCTCTGTTCATACTGAGCTACTGTAGCTTGCTATTACCTGCATTTATGTACAGCAGGAGTTCTGCATTTCCATTGCCTCCTCTTAAGTCTCTGCAGATGTACAGTCTATCTCTGCAGCAGCACAACAGCAAGCTATTGTCTATTTTTAAAGGGAATAAAGGTCGGTCACAGCAGCAAGCTAGAAGTGCATGGATACCACAGAAGGTGGACTAATCATGAGGCACCAGGGAGTCTTCATCAGGGTGTGTATAAAACAGTGAGGGCATCTTCGCACATATTACTGTGGAATGCACATCATTGTAAATAGCATATACAAAGGTTTGGGGCTAAAAGAAATTGTGTTTGACAGAAAGAGCAACTGTAGACCAGGCTAAGGTTCACATTGAAAAATAAAATAAGCCCAAATCTTGGCTGTATGATGTTATTTATTTACATGTAAGCTAAAAATAGCAGCACTCACCCACAACGTGTTAGTGCAGTATAAGTGCTGCTATTTTTAGCTTACGTGTAAATAAATACTTTTTAGAGACAGTAATTGGCTTATTTTATTTTCAGTAAGTGAGTCTTAGCCTGATCTATAGTTAATTTTACTGTTCCCGTATTCATGACTGTTCTTTCCTCCTGGTTGCCCTCTTTTTTTGTTCAAACTGTGTTTGAACTAATCTGTTGATTTTTTTAAAATCGGTTTTTAAATGGGAATACAGATCAGGGGCCAGAGCAGCAAACATGAGGTGGGTGGATACCACACAGAGGGAGGACCAATTGCTGGGCACCAGGAAGCCTCCAGCTGGGGTTCATAAAACAATAAGGGAGGCACTTTCAGTGCGCATTGCTGTGGAACACCAGTGCCAACAGGAACAGTGTGGTCACAAGGGTTTCGAGCTCAAAGTAACTGTGTTTGAAGTAATCTACTAATGTTTTTTGTTTATTTTAAAAGGGGTCCCAGTGGCAACTACAAAGTGGACACATACACTACCACACAGATGGCGGACCAATTGTAAGGCACCAAGAAGCCTCCAGCAGAGGGTTATAAAACAACAATGGAGGCATTTTCAGTGTGCATTGCATTTGAACATCTGCACCAATAGATACAGCATACCACAAGGGTTTGAGGCTAAAGAAAACTGTGTTTGAAGTAATCTTTTGACTTTCTGTTTATTTTTTAAAAGGAAATACAGATTGGGGGTTGAGGCAGCAAGCAGGAAGGGGGTACATACTGCATGGAGGAAGGACCAATTGCAAGGCACCAGGAAGCCTCCAGCAGGGGTTTATAAAACAACTAGAGAGACAATTTCATCATGCATTGCTGTGGAACACCAGTGCCAACAGGAACAGCATACCACAAGGGGTTGGGGCTTCAGAAACTGTATTTTAATTAATCAGCAGAATATTTTATCTATTTTAAAAGGAACACAATTCAGGGGTTGGAGTAGCAAGTGCGAAATGTGCAGATACTACACAGAGGGTGCACCAATCGTGAGGCACCTTAGTCTCCTTCAGGGTTTCTAAAACAATGAAGAAGGCATTTTCAGCGTGCCTTGCTGAGGAATGGCATTATCAACAGGAATAGCATACCACAAGGGTTTAGGGTGAAGAGAAACTGTGAACAAATCTGCTGATTTTTTTATTTTTTTGTCTATTTTTTGAAAGGAAAACGAGGATGGGGTCAGAGCGGCAAGCAGGAAGTGGGCAGATATCACATGGAAGGAAGATCAATTGCAAGGCACCAGGAAGCCTCCAGCAGAGATTTAAGGACTTTAGCCCTGTGTGTCATTTTATGCTCATATCCCAGAGTGTGAGTGGAACAGAGCAGGAGTTGAACAAGTAACTGGTGTCTTAGGCTTAGGCAGATGACTGCAGGCAAGCAGGGGGCTCTGCGATCTGACAGGAAAAGGTAAGGCACTTTTCATTTATTGTCACACTCTATAGGTAGCTGCAAGTGGTGGAGTAGAAGATAACTGGGAGAAAAGGAGACAGGTAGCAACTGCAGGTGGGAAAACAGGAGATACCTTATATCGAGTAGGTTGACATAGCAGTTCAGGAAGATCAAAGGAGGAAAATTAATAAAATGGAGGAGTAAAGAACCAGGGGTTACAGGAAGACCACACACGCAAGTCCAGATAGAGGTGTAAATGGGAAAGGAGCAAGTAAAGGGGCAAATAGTGTCAAGTTATTTTGGAAGCAGAATGGAGTGAATTTGTATTAGCAGATATGGGAGTAGTGCAGTGCAATAGCTGTGGAGCTGCAGTATTCAGGGAGACGTTATGAAGACTGAAGTGCTGTCCCATCTGCACTAACCTTGCTGGGTTGAAGGCAGAAGTCACAGGTCTCTTTGCTGAGCTGTCTATGATCCAGAGGACCTCTTTCCCCACCCAGGGGCAATGGAGTCTGCTGCCATTGCCCCAGAGGCTACCTAAATGTTGGAGATATGGCTGGACCATTGTGGCTCCAGAAAGGAGGAGGAGCAGGTCAGGGAAACATTCCTCAACCTGTGCTACTACACTGGTGGGACAGGACTGCTGAGAGGAGGCACCCAAAGTGGTGGCAATGGAGGATGCAGAGGTTCTCCAAAGAGGAAACCCCAAGGTAGGAGCTAGAGGACCCCAGCAGAGGAGAAAGTAGCTTCTGGTTGGGGACTCAATTGTGAGGGGAATAGTTTTGGGAGCAGGAAGAGGTGGAGAGAATGAGATTAGGTGCCTTGGCTTGAAGGGATGGACATCGGATCCCTTGGGTGGCAGGGAAGAGGAATTGGATGTCATTATCCACCTGAGGAGTAATGACCTAGCAAGGGATGGGGCTGGAGAGTACAGGGACAGTTCAGAGAATTGAGGAGGAGCCAAAGGCAGGTAGCAAGAACAATGGCCTTCACCTATGCTACCTGTCTACAGCCGAGAGGAAAATAAGGTACTCAGCACCAGGAGCTTCAAGAGCTGGTTGAAAAAATGATGCAGGAAGGAGGAGTTCAGCTTCATTGGGTACTAGGGGTCAGCCTGAAAGGATATGGGAGTATACAGAGGTGATGACCAAGATTCTTCTGGAGAGGGGACCACAGTACTCAATGGAAGGTTTAAATGTTACCTTGGTGAACATTTAAACCAGCTGAGTGTGGAGCTGGTAATAGAAATGGAGGCATAAACTTCCCCCACCCCCACCCCCCACAGACTGAAGCAAAAGAAAGAGAGGGCCCAAAGAGAGGAAACTCCCCCAGGGTGCAAGTTAAAGCCATAGGCATATGAGGGGACAAGCCGGATAAGAACAAAAGATATGAAAACAGAGATATTAAGGAGGCAAGGTGTGAAGACGGTAACGAAGGGGGGAAGGGGAGTAAGGGAAGTCTTAAATGGCAGCAAAGACAAAAAAGAGAAGAAAGGAGACTGAAAAAAAGGGTGGAACAGTGTAGGCAGTGTAGAGAGTCATGTGTGCCAATACAAGGAGTCTTGGAAATAAAATTCCAGACCTGGAGCCCATCATGGCAAAGGCAAACCTGGATCTGGTGGCCATGACTCGGTCATGGTGCACAGACAACCATGACTAGGACATAGTCATACCAAGCTATACTCACATGATATCAAGGGGATAGGGATTGGAGGAAGTGTGGAGAGGTTGTGCTGTATATGAGGGAGAGTATCAGAGTCAAGGAAATGCAAGGGAACCTACAGGAAAAGGATGGGTTTGAGGTGCTGTGGGTCACACTGGAGACAGGAGCTGGAGTCGCTGTTCAAACTAGGGTGCTATACAGACCTCAGTCACAGAAGGAAGAATTACATTATATAAGGCACTAGGAAAGCCATTAGCATGATGGCAAAAGGTGGAAATACTGCTGCCAAATGTGGATTGGAGCCTCAAGCTGCAGTCAGGGGAAAAGCAGGGCCATCACAGACTCTCCACAGGGGTGTTTCTCAGGAAATCTAGTAAAGATCCCTGTGATGGGGCAATGCATTGTATGCCAGTGCCACTTTTAACAGACTAGTCTGTGTAACTCACTTTTGTCTGTTGTAGGTGGTATATGCCATAACCAGAAAACATACGCTGCAGCCAGAAAAGGACATCCTTGCACAGTTACTAACCTCTTCAGCCCTGTTGTGTACAGATTCCATATTCACTTCCTGACTTTCTTTCTCTACAAATGACTGCTGCAACTCTGACTGACCTGCAAGCAGCTTCATTTATCTTTAAAAGTAAGCTTTTCAAGTTAGCCACAATCAGCATTAGAATGCAGCAGAGTTTCAACTTCCTTTGTCTGGTCTCAGCAAGCACAGCCTCCACCACATTCCACCACCTTTTCCCAACCTTGCAAGCTCATCACATAAAATAGCAAGGAAAGTTTAGGACTCACTCTCTCAGAGAATGACCACTTTCTTAAGCTGAATTATACACAAGCAGTATCAGTGGGTTTGAGAATCAGCACTTTATGGCTGTAGTGGATATAGCCTTGCAGACATCTTGCAAGCACAGTAGGTAACAAGCATTTGTCAATGCTGAATAATTGCTTGCTGGCATTAGCAGTGGAAGTGCAGGAGTTAGACAGATGCAGTATAGGAATGGCAATGAAGTATTGAACTGATGCCAACTCCACCCCCACCCTGCGGAGATGGACAGGTATTGGGGTGTGCCTTTGGGTCATCGCCCATAACGGTCACTACATTTCACCTCACGCCACCCTGCAGACACTGACAAGTGTCGAGGTGTGCCTTGGGGTGTTCAGGCTTTACACTCACCTCATTCCATAAGGAAATATGCTGAAATGGGTGCAGTATAGGAGAATGGGGTGAACTCTGGGCCAAAGGGCACACCTCAATGCCTGTCACTGGCTGCAGGGTGGGGGTGGGGGTAGAATGGCGTGAGCATTACTGTCAACAATCCCAAGTCACACCCCTGACGCCTGTCAGTCCCTACAGGGTAGGGTGTTATGGTAGCAAACCCTAATGTCTTGGACGTTTCTTGGTATTTGTACTCCAAGTTTTCAATATGGGCTTTTTATGACCCCACTGCATGAACAGTGACACTATCAGTTCATTAGCCGAAAGGTGATTTTGAACAGTGACTGTGCCACTTGGCACCACAGGTGAGAAAGCACATTTCAAACAGGATGTGAAAAATGACAGCTGTACTGTTCATGAGGAGGTGTGAAAAAATGGTAATGTTGAAAATCTGGAGGAAAATATAAAAACTGGTGAAGTCACGAGCGTGCGTAGAAACTGTGCAACACACACCCGTAATGCAACTATTTTGGGGATTTTTTGCACCAGATTTTCAATATAGGCATTTTGGGACCTCCACTCATGAACAGTGTCACTGTGATTTTCTTAATCTGTCCTGAACACTGATTTCCCACAGTGACTGTGCTATTCTGCGCTGGGAGTGTGAAAACACATTTTGGTAAAGATGTGAAAAATGACAGCTGTACTGTTTATAAGGAGATATGGAAAATGCCAATGTTTAAAATCTGGAGTGAAAATATTACAGATTTGTGAAGTTATGAAGGTACGTGGAAACTGCTCAATGTACACTCACAACACAGTCATTTTATGGACTTTTGTCACCAAATTTTCAACATAGGCATTTTAGGACCTCTGCTCATGAGCAGTGTCGCTGTGATTTTCTTACTTTTTCCTGAATGCTGATTTCCCACAGCGACCGCGCTATTCTGCGCCAAAAGTGCGAAAGCACATTTTGGCAAAGATGTGGAAAATGACAGCTGTACTGTTCATGATGAGCTGTGAAAAATGCCAATGTTGAAAATCTGGAGTGAAAATATATTACAAATTTGCGAACTTATGAGTGTGCGTGGAAACTGCACAATGCACGCTCATAACACAGTCATTTTTTGGAATTTTTTCATCAAATTTGCAACATAGGCTTTTTAAGAACCCACCTCATGAACAGTGATATTGTGGTTTGGTTAATCGGTCCTGAAAAGTGATTCTGCATAGTGACTGCAAAATCACCTGTCAGGACCGAATAACGCCATGACAATGACTGAATTAATGAGGAGGGGTCCCAAGAACCCCCTGTTGTAAATTTGATGTCAAAAGTTAAAAACATGGCCAAGATATCCACATAAGTTGAAACTAGCATTTGTCAATGCCGAATGTTTGCTTGCTGGCATTGGCATTGGTAGTGTAGAAGTTACAGAGCTGCGTAATAGAAATGGCAGTGAAGTATTGAACTGAAGCCAACCCCACCACCACCCTGCAGAGAGTGACAGGCATTGGGGTGTGCCTTTGGGTCATCAGGCATAATGACCACGCCTTTTCACCGCACCCTACCCTGCAGACACTGAGAAGTGTCACTGTGTGCCTTGGGGTCTTTGGCCCTTATGCGCAGCCCATTCCATCAGGAAATACAGTGAGATGGGTGCGGTATAAGAGAATGGGGTGAACTTTGGGGCCGAAGAGTCCAAGGCATACCTCAATGCCTCTCACTGGCTGCAGGGCATGGAATGATATGAGCATTACAGGCAAGAATCCCAAGTCACACCCCTGATGCCTATCATTCTCTACAGGGTGGGGTGTTATGGTTGGAAACGCTAACACTTCAGGCATTCATTGGTATTTTCACTCCAAATTTTCAACATGGTTTTTTTTGTGACCCCCACCTCATGAACAGTGGCAATATCAGTTTGTTAGCTGAAAGCTGCTTATGCACAGTGACTACGGCATTTAGCACCACAGGTGCAAAAACACATTCCGAACAGGATGTGAAAAATGGCAGCTGCACTATTCATGGGGAGGTGTAAAAAATGGCAATGTTGCAAATCTGCAGTAAAAATATTACAAAAACTGGTGAAGTCACAAGCGTGCATAGAAACTGTGCAACGCACACCCGTAATATAATTAGGTTGGGGATTTTTTACAGCAGATTGTCAACACAGGCATTTTGGGACCTCTGATCATGAACAGTGTCACTGTGATTTTCTTTATCTGTCCTGAACAATGATTCCCCACAGCGACCACGCATCTCTGCACTGAAAGTGTGAAAACATATTTCGGCCATGTTGTGAAAAATGACAGCTGTACTGCTCATAAGGAAGTGTGGAAAAATGCCACTGGTGAAAATCTGGACTGAAAATATTACAAAGTCATGAACTTACGAGGGTGCATGGAAACTGCACAATGCTCACTCGTAACACAGTCATTTTATGGACTTTTGTAACCAAATTTTCAACATAGCCATTTTAAGACCTCTGCTCATGAACAGTGTCACTGTGATTTTCTTAATGTGTCCCTTACATTGATTTCACACACCAACTGCGCCATTGTGCGCTACATGGGTGGAAACACGTTTTGGGCAAGATGTGAAAAATGACAGCTGTACTGCTCATAAGGAGGTGTGGTAAAATGGCAATGTTGAAAATCTGGAGTGAAAATATTGAAAATTTGTGAACTTACGAGTGTGTAGGAACTACGCAATGCACACTCATAAAACAGTCATTTTTAGGAATTTTTCCACCAAATTTTCAGTATAGGCTTTTTGAGATCCCACCTTATGAACAGTGGCAGTGTCATTTCGTTACTCGGTCCCAAAAGGTGATTCGAGCAGTGACTTTGAAATCACCCTTCATGCCTGATTAATGCCATGACAGTGAGAGCATTCATGAGAAGGTGTCCTAAAAACCCCATGTTGAAAATTTGGTGCAAAAATTCCAAAAAATGCCTGAGATATGCAGCAAAGTTGAAAAAACCCTATCTATCCCATTATACAGCTTACCGGCATTTCCTCAGTTCACGGTCGGCTTTGAAGAGAGCAGACATGTTCCTGGTCCACCGAAGATCATTGCGCCGGAGTCCGGAGGTAAGTATGGGGTGATGGGGTGTGGGGAGGCGGAGTGTGCAGTGGATGGGTGCGGGTGGGGGCAGAGACAGTGAGGGACCATTTTTCAGTTTCAGGTTGTTTTTTTTTTTAAATGACGAAGTGGGACGTTTGCCACACTGGGGTGGGCTCCCAGTGTGGCTCACAAGGATGGCTGGTGGTGGAAGCGTGGAGTTGACGGGGATTGGGCATTCCCCGCCGGCGAGCACTGTTGCCACTCTGGGTGGGCTCCCAGCATAGCACCCTGTACCTCGGGAGGGAACCAGTGGAGCCGACGGGGATTGGGCACCCCTGTCAGCTATACGATGTAGCCACGCTGGGGTGGGCACCCAGCATGGCATATGGAACTCTGTTTTGGGGTGGTCAGCACAGCTGACAGGGGATTGGCACCCTGCTCGCCACACAGTGTGTGCGTGGGGGGCGCATGCAGCATGAGTGCATCTGTGTGTGTGTGTGGGGAGCATGCATGAGCAGGCGATATCTTATCACTGCTCACTGAAGCGTAGCTCCCCCTTTCAACTGTACTCCACTGCATTTTGGACTGCTGTCATAGACAGCTCCAGCAGGCATTGGAGAACTGCGGCCGCGCCTGCAAACACACTGACTGAATTGGAAGAGGGCTGCCACACCTCCGAAAACTCGGATGATGGCACTATGTTTCTTGCACATGTGTGCAAGCAAACATAAAAAAAAAAATGTATGCCTTTATACAGCTTACCAGCATTTCTTGAGTTCGTAGTCAGCTTTGAAGAGTGCAGACGTGTTCCCAGTCCACCGAAGATCATCACACCGGACTCCGGAGGAAAGTGTGGAGTGAGGGGGGGTGTGGGGAGGTGGGGTGGGCAGAGGGTGGCTGCAGGTTGGGGAGGGGGCCAAAGTGTCAACCAGGGACCGTTTTTTAATTTTTGCAGGAATTTAAAAACAAAAAAGACACAGCAGGACTTTTGGCATGCTGAGGTGGGCTCCCATCATGCCACCTGGATGTTTGGTGGGGGGCAGTGGAGCCAATGGGGATTGGGCACCCCCGTCGGCAATATAGTGTGTGGAGGAGAGAGCATGAGCATGCTGGGGTGGGCTCCCAGTGTACTACCACACACAACAAATGGGGGGGCACATCATGCCGACAGGGATTGGGCAACCCCATCGGCAAATGAAGTGGGGAGGGGGCATGATGACAGGGGGATCAGGCACCCTCGTCAGCTAACAGGGACTGGGAGAGGCAGGCAGCGGCTGTCCATCAGCTTTGTGGGGACTGTGAGAGGCTGATGGAGAAGCCGCCGCCATGTTTCATTTGAAACTGGACACCACACAGTGCAGTTGTAATTGGCTGCTGCAGCCAGAGACCACCCCACAAACACAGCTGATAGTGATAGGGTGCTCCCTAATTCCAGAAGTCAATTTCTTTGAGCATAGTGGCATGCTCATTAACTGCCACTACTGAAGCAAGGTGTTTCTTGCACACGTGCTAGCAAACACAAAAAGGGAGCCTACCGGATACTAGCCGGACTTGTAAATAGTGGAGGTTAATGGCAATCACTGCGTGTTCACTGGACTTTTTTGTCCGCTGTTCACCAGTGGAGCATGCCATTGGCCGCCATGTCCAAGATGGCCACTGGAATTGTCTGCATATACACAAATATCTCTGGAGGCCATCCTGACTGTGCTTTCCTTAATAAACTTTATAGGCACACTGGGGGCCTCCATCACCGGTGGCAGTGTTTTTATTTATTTTTTTCTATAATCCGACACTGGGATGCCCACACCCAGTGTTGGATCTCCCCTGCCCCGTGTTTTATTATGAGTTTACAACATTGGGGGCCCCACTCCCCATGTCAGTATTTACAAGACCACCCCGCAAACAGTGTGAGACACTGGGGAGCCTATCCCCAGTGTCATGAAATAATTTTTTTGCTTTGATCCTGAAAAAGAAATGAAAAGACCAACCAACATCTTTTTTCTTTTTTTTTTTTTAAACACATCTCCTGTGTTGGATAGCCCCCCCCCACCCCATAGGCCATTGTTTTATGGTAACTGGCTAGAATAATGCTACCAGAAGAATGCAAAGAAAGAGAGTGCTAGTCTGAACAGCACTGCCACGACCAGTGAGAGGTGATTGACAGTGCTTGCAGTAAGCACTCCCCAGGTTGTTGTCCATTGTGCTGCCACAGGACAAGGGCAGAAGAATTCAGGAGGCTGACAGAGCTGCTTCCATGGCATGGAGGGCTGAGGCATGGAGCAGCTAGGCCGGGTGGCAGTGGAGACCAGGATTCTAATCCTGGTTTTCCTTGGTTTTGCTGATTGGGACTTATATTATTTTTTTTTACATGGGGCTGTGGAAACGAGTATTTCCACAGCCTGACAAATTCTTTCTTTCCCAGTGATCAACTCCCGTGAGAGTTGGGATCACTTAGTACATGGGGTGCGGGTGTGTGTGGGAGAAGACCCCCCCACAAAAAGAAAACCGGCCGCATTTTTGCATACGCGATTGTTGCCTGCACTGTTCTTGCTGGCACTATTCTGACCTAGTGCCCCTTAGTAGTTGCCAACATTGGGGGCCCCAATCCCCATGTCAGCATGTACAAGATCCACTCCAGCAGTGTGGGACAGTGGGGAGGCCACCCCCAGTATCCTGAAAAGTTTTCTTTAGTTACTTTGTTCCTGCAAAAGGAAAAACATCATGTGATGTCTGTTTTTTTTAAACCTGAAAAAATGAAAATCGTCCACCATTGTCCATGCCATCCCCCTCCCTGCATCCCGACCCTCCCACTTAGCACTATCCAGCCCACCCCACTCCTTACCCTTTACTTACCATCGGAGGTCATACACTGCCATCCTCTGTGGAGCGAGACACATCTGCCCTCTTCAATTCTGAACCGTGAACTGAGGAATAAAGGTAAGTGCCATATAATGTGTTTCAATGGCATTTTGAACTTATGTTCATAACTTTGCTATTTTTGGAATTTTTTCACAAATTTTTTCATCCCCACCTCTTGAACTCTGGCACTGTCATTTCAGTAATGAGGCATGGAAGGTTTCACTGCATGAAATCATCTTTTGGAATCAAATAACAAAATTTCATCACCTGTGTTCATGAGATTAGGTTCCAAAAAGTCATGTTAAAAATTTGGTGAAAAAGTCTTAAAAATGACTGAAGTTGAAACTGTTCTACTCTTACACATAACTTTGATCATTTTCAATATTTTGACTCCAAATTTTCAAAATAGCCATTTTTTCACACCACCTCATGAACAGTACAGCTGTTATTTTTCACATCTTGCCCAAAACCTGTTTTCGCTCCTGTGATGCTGAATGACATTTCAATACAGATTTGACAATGTTCACGTATTGAGTTTATGAGGAGGGGTCATGAGAAGACTATGTTGAAAGTCTGAGGTCAAACTATTTAAAAAAAAGAATTTATTAAGTAATGTTGTTTGCAGGGATGTCCGTTGCACCACTGGTGAACACGCTGCCTTACCATGCCAGTGAGCTTAGTTCACGTGTGAATTCAGTCAGCCAGTTTAGTGGGACAAGGCTGATGGGGCAGGTGCTGCAGCATGCAGCACCAGAACAGGCCTAGCTAGGGAAGGCCTGTGGTGGGTAAAGGAACCTTACCCACATGGTATTGGCATGTGTGCCAGGCCTGTTGGGCCAATGTACTGGGTCAAGATTGTCTCTAATATTGTATTTATCTAATTTCTGTGCATGTGCGACTCGGAGCTCAGTGCACATGCACAAGTTCTTGTGCATGCACCGATGACTCTGGCAGTCATCTTGTACATGGTGGACAGTGCCATGTTCCATTGGTGATCTCTGCAGTAGTTGAACCAGCTCTGGCCAGAACTTGTTTAAGTTAGCCACAAGCAGCATGGACAACAGCAAAGAGATTGGGACAACTGAACAGAGGGAGAGGCACCTGAAGACACAAAATCATGGAGGAGAACAGAGAACAAAGAAATACACTGGGAGTGAGGAAGGGAGGGAGAGGGTCAGAACTGTAAGTAAAACAAAACAAAAAAGCAAGTGCCACTGTTACAACTTGATCTCAACATGAACACTTTGCTGAATCACCAGGGTGGGGGGAGACTTAGAAGCTTAGGAGTTTAACACCTCATTACCTACTATCAGGTAATATAGGGAGTCATTAAACACCTTCACAGCTGTGGTCATGTAGCCTCTGGAAGTGTCTGTGAGGGTACCTGATAGCAGCTGAGTAGGTGTTAATAGATACATAGATACATAGACAGTGTCGGCAGATGAGGGCCTATGGCCCACCCAGTCTGCCCATTTGAGCTTGTAAGTTCAGTTTGTTTTCCTAGAAGTCTGTTGTACCTTACCCTGACCTCCAGAATTCCTTTATGTCTATCCCATGCATTTTAAATCCGTGATTGTTTCAGCCCCCACCACTTCCTCTGGCAGGGTGTTCCACTTGTCCACCACCCGTTCTGTGAAGAAATTCTTTCTCATGTTTCCTCTGAATCGTCCTCCCTCCAACTTCATCCCATCTTTTCGCTTAAAAATAGTGTTTTCCTGCACCCTGTTCCTCCCTGTAAGATACTTATGTCTCTATCATATCCTCTCTCCTCCTCTCCTCCAGGAGTACATGTTCAGTTCCTTCAACCTGTCTTCATAGGACTTGTGATGCAATCCATGCACCATCTTTGTTGCCCTCCTCTGAACCTTCTCTACTCTGTCTGTGTCCTTACGTAGGTATGGTCTCCAGAACTGTACACTGTACTCCAGGTGGGGCCTCACTAGTGTCTTGTATAGCGGAATTATGACCTCCTTTCCTGCTGGTAATGCCCTGCCTATACATCCCAGCATCCTATTTGCTTTACCTGCTGCCTTGTCACACTGTTTCCCTACCTTGAGGTCATCAGAGATGATAACCCCAAGATCCCTTTCCTGCTTGGTGCATGCTATATCCTCACCCCCCCAACTGATATATTGTGCCAGGGTTTTTGTGCCCCATATGCATTATCTTGCACTTCTTTGCATTGAATTTCAACTGCCAAACCCCTGACCATTCTTCAAGTTTCTGCAGGTCGCTTCTCATTCTGTCTACACCCTCTGGTGTGTCTACTCTGTTACAGAGCTTTGTGTCATCAGTGAACAGTGAAATTCTGCCTTCTAGGTCCTGCGCCATGTCACTGATGAAGATGTTGAATAGGACCAGTCCCAGCACTGATCCCCTGTGGTATCCCACTGGTCACTCTTCCCTCTGTGGAGTGACAGCCATTTACCACCACCCTCTGTGTCCTGCCACCCAGCCAGTTACCTACCCACCACACTACTGTATAAATAGTAAATAAATAGGTATTTAGGAGTCCCATATAGCAGACACCCTTAATCCAATATAGTTTAGTATTTTACTATAGAACCCTATTAGTGATGGCTTTGTGAAAACAAAGATTGTCCATTCTAAGTGGCTGACTGGCTTAAGCATGGATGGAATAAGTGGCACATACTGTATAGGACTTGATGCTCATGAGCAGTGACAGTATTGCAGATGTCAAAGTGGGATATCACCTGGGGACCAGAGATCACTGACTTAACATATGGACAGCAACAAAGATAAAGCACTAAAGGACAAGGGCCCTGGACTTTCTGTGGGCAGATTTGAGAAAAAATGGGCGAATGCCTCAGAGACAACCTATTGGGGAGAATTACTACTGTAGGTGGGGTGTAAGAAAAGTGGGGCAAATGTGGGGCATAGTTAAGGCAACAAATCTTTGCACAAAGAAAGTGAGAATAAACCGGAGAAAGAGACCACTATGGTTTTCTAGGGAAGTGGTTACAGAGGGGTGGCATTCAGAAGGTACAAAAAGATGCAGAGGAAAGAGGATAGGGAGGTATACCAGGAAAAGCAGAGAGAAGCAGGGAAGACAGTGAAAGGTGCATATGTGCAAACAGAAGAAAGGATAGCCAAGAGGGTAGCTAAAGGGGGTAAGACCTTCTTCAGACACATAATCAAAAAGAGGAAGTCAAGGGGAAGGATTGTGAGAAGGTAGCATGTGAGGTGGGTACCTGAATCATTGCACTGTCTGTAACAGTGACGCGATATGGGCAAAAGCCCAAAAGGCAAGGGGGGAAGGAAGGACGACCGGATGTGGTGGGGTGGGCGACCCTAGCGACAGGATGTCACTACGTGTACATGCGCACGGGGGGGGAGCGGGCACGGTGAGCATGGCCTGGGAGGGGGAGGAGGAGGAGATGTAGGGGGTAGCGCTGTGGTTGGCTGCCGAGCTGTGCTGTGGCATCGGGAGTTGGCCTCCGCTTGCAGCGCTGGGGTTCTGGGTTCAGGTCTGGGTCCGCTCTCTACTGTGCTTTTCTTACGCCCAGCCCAAAATCTTACTTTTTTTACTTTTGCACCCCCCCCGACATGCACCCCACTGGAGTTGAGAATATTTAAGTAGGGGGGTACGGGAGGCAAAACCCCCCACATGGGGTTGTTGTGGGCGGCAAAGCCCCCTCCCCACAGAAAGCAGGTATTTTTAGTCCCTGGTGCCGTTTTTCCGTGCGCCAAGGTTGTCAGGGTGTAATTGCTTCACGCCTGACGCTCTTCTTCGGGTCACCCTTCCGCAGTCACCCACATCACATAAAACCTTGTGAGGATAAGGACAAGGGGAATCAGGAAAACAGATGTCTTCAACAGATGCTTCTGCTCAGTCTTTACAGTGGAGGTGAGGGGTCGGACCACATAGAAGCAGCAGAATGCTACCATATAATGCACACAGCTTTTGGTAGTTTGGGTTGAACTGAAGAGATGTTCCAGTAAATCTCACTTTATCAGCTTTGCCTAAAAAAGAAATTATTCCTGTTTACTTCTAACATAGAAGTTAAAAATTCTGTCTTCATTTTCCAGATCAGAGCTGATACATGGCTGAAA
Organism: Neoceratodus forsteri; assembly: GCA_016271365.2. Classification (NCBI taxonomy): domain Eukaryota; kingdom Metazoa; phylum Chordata; order Ceratodontiformes; family Ceratodontidae; genus Neoceratodus; species Neoceratodus forsteri. The sequence goes on from CM028129.1 coordinate 470,161,452, forward strand.
CATAAGGGAGTGAAATGTAAACCGTGACTGGGACATGTCCATAACAGGCTACACTCTGTTCAGGAAGGGCAGGGTGGGAAGGAAAGGGGGGGTGATTTATGTGAGGGAAAGCATAAAAGCAATCGAATACAGGGAATCCAGGGTGGGGCAGAGGTTCTGTGGGTCACCCTAGAATAGGGAAATGGAGCCACTATGTGCAATGGCGTGATATACAGACCTCTGGTAGAGGGGGAGGAGTTAGATAAGGTACTGTTGGAAACCTTTGACAAAATGGCAGAAAGGGAGAGGTGCTGCTGGTGGGAGACTTCAATCTGATGGATGTAGATTGGAGCCACCCAGCTGTAGCTTCAGCTAGAAGCAGGAATATCCTAGACTCCCTTTAGGGGGCATTTCTCAGGAAACTAGTAAGTGAGCCCACTCATTATGGGGTCAATACTGGACCTGGTTATCACTAACAGGGACAGTCTTGAAGATGTCAAGGTGGGAGACCATCTGGGGACCAGTGATCACCATATGGTGTGATTCAATATAAGGATGGCAGTGGGATTGAGCCACACATGGGCGAGGGTCCTGGACTTCAGACAGGCAGACTTTATAAAGTTGGTTGAGTGCCACAGGGATGAATTGCTGGGGGATGATCTGGGAGGTGTGGAGAAGCTGTGGGTGGAGATGGGCGAAGTGGCCCCTATTCACTCCGTGAAGTGGAACATGAAGTGAAAGCGAATTCATGGAGTACTTTGCGTTATTAATGGGTAATGCGAAGTCCATTGAAAGCAATGACTTTGCATTACTCTGCCTTCCCAAACCACTACTCCACTAATCCTTAAGGTGAAGTACATTGAAAACAATGTACTTCGCCTTACTTTGCCTTGTTTTTAAGCTCCAAAGGTGAATTTTGCAGTGGTTCATGGAAATTCAGGTCACATGGGCTCTAGATTGTTCTGCACAGCCTCAGTTTGGGGTAGCATGTAGGAAGCTATAGAAGACAATCTGCTCTGATAGTTCTCTGTGATTCAAACCTTCTAAAAGCTATTAAAAAGCCTTTTGAGTCATTTTTTGCTGAAACTTTAGTTCATTGATTATAGGAAACCCTCCTGTGCTCATATCATCGAGCGTTTATTGTTTGCGTGTGTATTTTGAATGTTAATGTACAACATTCAGTCTGTGTACTAGAGACAGTGGAATTGTGCTTTGGTAGGCGTATCTGTGGTGTAGGTAGATTAACTTGGAGAAAAAGAGTGCTTTCTGTTTTGTTGATATTTTTCTTGTATAACTGTGTTAATGTACACACAGTAATATTTTCAATAATTCTTGCCATTTTTTTGCTGATTGTTGTGGTGCAGCAGTGCATAATTTTAGTTTGTTTAAAATATTACTGAACTTTTCAATTTGCTACGCATTACTTGGTGTGTGTGTGAGTATGTGTGTGACACATGTCATCAAATCAGAAACCTTTCATTGTGCCACATAATTTTAGCAATGTGAACCTGCTATCCACTGCAACTGTGTATTTTTTTTGTACTTCTTTATGGTATCTTTACTGGTACTCATACTAGTGACTATTACTGCAGCAGTGCAGTACACTACCCCCGTGGGCCGCCCCAACTGCCAAAGATATTCTTTTCCAAATTTGAATTTCTGATGGTGAGCACTGGTTAGGCGTTATGCCTTTGCATCTGTATCTATTCAGTGCACAGTAAACTCTTAATCTGTCTGTACATTTGCATGTCTTTAGGGCCCAATTTCTATCTCTAACTTAAGTCATAGTTGTTTCTTTGGCTTCCCTTCAGAGTACTGGATAGGTGTGGTGAATAATTCAGCATGAACATTGTACTCATTAATATGCATTTTTAATTCAGGACCATCATCAGGAGTCACTCGTGATACAAATCACGTTCTTCATCATCACGGTCACAAATGCAGTCACAAATTACGTTTTACGATCACGTCACGAATCACAACAGTTATTTTTTTTACTAGTTACTTGGATGTATTGTAAGCCTGTTTTGTAGTATCTCTCCATGCTTCACCACCCCACCATTGTACTCATTAATGAGTGTTTTTAAGTTGGGGAGTTTTGTGCCACACCTCATCGGGGCCCGGGGAAGTACAGCCGTAGGCATTTGCGTTTCTTTGTCATCTCGGTCACAAATGCAGTCACAAATCACGATTTACGATTATGTCATGAATCACAACATTAATTTTTTACTAGTTACTTGGATGTATTGTAAGCCTGTTTTGTGGTATCTCTCCAGGCTTCACCACCCCACCATTGTACTCATTAGTAAATGTTTTTAAGTCAGGGAGTGGGACAGTGTCTGCAGTATATACACCGACTGGAAAGAAAACTACACCCATGCAGTTTAGCACAGTATACTTCCACTGCTCAGAATACATACGGAAGACAACAAAAAAAGGGCATAATTACATAAAAGGTCAGGGATGGTGGAAGGATACATTTTATAACACACAGCAAGGAAGGCGTAGGGGGGCACATGGTGTAAGGAAAAAAAAAAACTAATGTGGGATCCTATGGTGATCCAACAGCAGTTCCAGCATGGACATCATTTGCAACTGATGTCCCTCTATGTAAGAAAAATAGCACGGACAGAAAAGACAAAAAATGTAGCTTTTAAAAAGCTGTAGGGTCTGAATCAAAGTTTAAATCTCCTCCTCGTTCTGGTCTTAAAGTATCAGTAGTCACAAAACACACTCCTCTCTCTCCATCTGCATAGGAGAAAATAAAAGTGTCTCTTGTAAGATTCACTTTCTTCCTGCCTAGCTAAAGAACATGTGACTTACAGTACTGTAAGCCATGTGATGTGTGTGTGGTGGGAGGGTTCTGCCAAATCTGAAACACCAAGTGGATTACTTAGAATCATAATGAGGAACACGAAGTCCATTAAAAACAATGACTTCGCCTTACTGCGCATTGCCATTCTGCCTTAACACGAAGTGGTAATGACAAGGAGGAGTGAGCACTTTGCACTGCCCACTCCACGTAGCTGAGTGGCAACACAAAGTGCCCACTTTGCGTTCACTTCACCAGCGGAATTTAAATTCGCTGCATCTCTAGCTGTGGGCCAAGATAAAAGGGGACATAGAGAAAGCAACAAACCTCTACATCAAGCAAGTGGGCTCAAGCATGAGAAAAAATAAATAAATCCACACATCTAAACAAAACAAACTTGGCACATCCACAGATCTACCACACTAGAACACGCATGCAAAATGTCATGCAAATCCGTCGAATGGTTACAGTTATTAAAGTGCAATATGTGAGATTTAACATTAAACTGCATACTCAACTGTAAATATGGTGCACTAAATATATATGCATATTCATTGCAAAAAACTTAGTTAATGCATTAGTAAGGGTTAAAGTGACAAAAGTAGGGAAATGTGATGTTAAGGTTTCCAACCCTAACACTCCACCCTCAACCCTGCAGGCAGTAATAGGCGTGGGGTGTGCCTTAAGGTTGTCAAACCTGACACTCACCCCATTCCATCAGTAAATAAGCTGAGATGGGTACTGTATATGAGAATAGGGAGAGCGTTAGGGTTCACAACCCCAAGACACACCCCATGCCTATGGCAGGGTAGAGGTGGGGTGTTAGGGTTGGAAACCTGAAGGCTACATTTTCCTACTTTTGTTGCTTTAACCCTAACTAGTGCATTAACAAAGTTTTTTGCAATGAGTTTCTTTACTTTTTGAGATAGTATAATTGCATCCTCATTTGTCTGTGAGAGTACAGGGCCCTATGGGACCTGCGCTCCGATCCATCCATACTTTTTGAAGTAATGCAGTCGTATCCTTATTTGCCTGTGTGAGTGCAGGGCCTAGGGCACTGTGCTCCCATCCCTACATAGATGCATACAAAATTACAATCAAATTGTCACCACAGCCTTCTTATTACCCTACCTCATGAACCCGGTACGGAAAATTTCCAAATCCCTGCCAAAATGCGAGTCTGTGCCACCGCAATGTCATTCCATGCCACAGATGCAAAAAGACAGTTTGGCCAGGATTTGAAAATGACAGCTCTCACGTTCATAAGGTGTTTTAAAAATGTGACTATTGTGAAAGTTTGGGGTCAAAATATTTAAAATTACCAGAGTTATGAGCGAGCAAAGCAAAATGTCAACCCATGTGCACAACCTTGCCATTCTTTACATATTTCAATCCCAAATTTTCAACATAGCATTCTTATGACCCCACCTCATGAACAAGGGCAGTGAAAATGTTCAAATCCTGCCCAAAAGGTGATTTCACCATGTGACCACAAAATCCACTTTCCAGCTGGATTTGCATAATTCCACTGCCATTATTCATGAGATGGGGTCCCAAAAAGCCATGTTGAAAATGTGGGGTCAAAATATGCAAAAATGGCTAACTTATGTATCAAAATTGAAACCCAGTTGAAATACACTGAACTGCAGTTAACCTTAGTTTCTCAAAATGCATTCAGCAGTTCCAGCAACAAGGCGTGTCTTCCATAGGAGAGTGGATCTGCAGCTTGGCACCTCTTCAAATGAGAGGGTATGTGGGAGTGTGGGGGGTTGCGGGGTGGTGGATGCTTCATGGGAGGTGGGGGTGGAGGGCTCAGATCAGTGAGTGACCATTTTCTTTTTACAGGTAAAAAAGACACTGAGGGACCATTTTCTTGATTTAAAGTTGGGGCAGCCATCTAAGGGTGGGGGTGTTGCTAGCCACAAGGAAAGGAAAAATAATGAATAGGTACAGTGATTCTAGGTTGAGGGGTGCCACTAGACACCAGGGATAAGCTATCTATCTACTATATATATATATATGTATTCATTGTAAAAACTTCTTTAATGCATCAGCTAGGGTTGAAGCAACAAAAGTAGAAAATAAGGCATTAAGATTTAGAACCAGACACACCCCCCCACCACCCCCTACCCCCCCCACCCTCACACCAACAGGTGTCGGGGTGTGTGTTGAGGTCATCAGCCTACTCAAACCCATTCCATGTCTAAATAAGCTGAGATGGTACAGTATAGGAGAATGGGGCAAGGTTGGTCTGATTGACCAACACACACCCCTGAGTTACCTGTTGTGGAGGTGGAGGGTAGGGTTGGTGGGGTGTTAGGTTTCATAGAAATATAAAACATAGAATTTGATAGCAGATAAGGACCGCTTTGGCCCACCTAGTCTGCCCATTTCCTACCTAACGGATAAGCTGCAGATCCTAGTTAACCAAAAGCCTACTTCCTCCTATCCTCACTAGACTTGCCTTATGTTTGTCCCATGCATTCTTGAATGCCCCACTGCTTTTGACTGCACGACTTCCTCAGAAAGGATGTTCCATGCAGCCACAACCCTTTCCATGAAAAAATACTTCCTCACATTACCTCTGAGCCATTCCCCCTCTATCTTCAAATTGTGCACCCTTGTTCTTGCACATCTCTTTTTCTGAAAGATGCTACCCTCTTGGACTTTGTTGATTCCCTTGAGGTAATTGAAAGTTTCTATGATGTCTCCCCTCTCCCTCCTTTCCTCGAGAGTATTCATATTAAGCTCCTTTAGCCTCTCTTCATATGTCTTCTGGTGCAGACCCTGCACCATTTTGGTTGCCCTCCTCTGGACAGCCTCCACCCTGTCTATATCTTTGTGGAGATGGAGTCTCCAGAACTGCACGCAGTACTCCAGATGGGGTCTCCCCAACTGTCTGTACAGAGGGATAACAACTTCCTGTTTCCTACTGGTGATGCCTCTCTCTATGCATCCCAGTATCCCACCAGCCCTCCTTGCTGCCTTCTCACATTGCTTGCCCACCTTTAGGTCATCTGATATAACTACCCCCAGGTCCATTTCCATTTCTGTTGTTGTCAGTATCTCACCCTCCATTGTGTACTCTTTCTCTGGGTTTTGTTTCCCAGGTGCATTACTTTGCACTTCTTTGCCTTGAATCTAAGCTGTCATACATATTCCTCCAACCTCACCAAGTCCCTTCTCATCCTTTCGACCCACTTTGTGTATCAACCCTGTTGCAGATCTTTGTGTCATCTGCAAAGAGACATACTTTTCCTTCCAGTCCCTCATCAATGTCACTTATAAAGACATTAAAAGTTGGACCCAGTACTGAACCCTCAGGTACCCACTTTCTTCACTGCGGACTCTGTTTACTATCACCCTCTACGTCCTGTTTCCCAGTCAATGTTTTACCCAGGCTACCACGCTGGTACCCACTCCCAGGCTGGCTAATTTGTGTATTAATCTTTTGTGCAGGACCGTGTCAAATGCCTTGCTAAAGTCTACGTAGGCCATGTCCACAGCCCGTCCCTGGTCTACTACTTTGGTCACCCAGTGAAAGAAATTGATTAGATTCGTCTGACATGACCTTCCTGCTGTGCCCCACTGGCCTCTAGGTAGTCAACAATTCTTTCCTTCAGAAGTCATTCCATCATTTTTCGTACCACTGAGGTCAAACTGACAGGTCTGTAGTTTCCCGTCTCTGTCTTCCTTCCACTTTTGTGAAGGGGAATCACATATGCCCTCCTCCAGTCCTCAGGTACCACACCATCCTCCCAAGATTTGTTAAAAAAGGTAGTCAATGGTGTTACTAGTTCTCCCCTTAGTTCTTTTAGAATTCTGGAATGAATCCCATTAGGCCCTATTGCTTTGTCCACCTTCAGTTTTAAGAGTTCTTTCAGAACCCTTTCTTCTGTGAAAGGACTGATATCACCCTCCTAGCCGGAGAGCTTCTACTGACTAGATTAGGTACCTCCTCCTCTTCCTTTGTGAATACTGAGCATAAGTATTCATTCAGTATCTTGCTTTTTCACTGTCCCTTTCTGCCCACCACCTCCTCTTTATTCAGCCTCAGTATCCCTCCCTTTGTCTTTCTTTGTTCTCTAATGTACCTATAAACGGTTTTATCCCCTTCTTAACTGAGATGGCTATCTTTTCTCGGTTTGGGCCTTTACTATTCTGACTGCCTTCCCTGCTTCCTTCTGCTTTGACTGGTACAGTTCTCTGTCCTGCTCCTTCTGTATTTCCTTAAACTTACTGAATGCTGTCTTTGTATCCCTAACCTTCCCGCCACTCTTTTTAGAACCATAGTGTTTTTTCTTTCATTTTAATTTATTTGCCTCACACAAAGGCTTGTTGCCTCTATGACGGCAGTTTTGATGTTTCCCATTGTTGCTCCACCCTCCTTCTAGCCTGTTTGCTAGTGCTTTTCTGAGGCACTCTCCCATTTTGACAAAATCTGCCATCCTAAGTCCAGTACCCTCACTTTTGTATGGCTTGACTCTACAACTGAGTTTATCATGAACCACATTGTTTGGTGGTCACTTGTTGCCAGATGGCTACCCACTTCTAGATCTGAGATCCTGTCTCCATCCCTTTGAGAGTACCAAGTCTAAAACTGTTCCCTCCTGAATGGGTACAATGCTAGCTGTCTGAGGTATAGAAACATAGAAACATAGAAGTTGACGGCAGATAAGGACTGCAAGGCCCATCCAGTCTGCCCATTTGTTTTCTACCTTATAAATGTGCCAGCGCCTTTGCTCTGTCAGTGGCCTATCTATTCATAGTCATTTGTATTGCTCCTTATGCCTTATCCCTTGCCTGTTTGAAGCCCTGCACTGTATTCATAGCCACCATCTTGTGGTAAGCCATTCCATGCATCCACCACCCTTTCTGTGAAAAAATTTCTCCACATTCCCCTTAATCGCCCCCTCTAATCTCATGCTGTGTCCTCTTGTCCTGCTATTTTTCTTATATTTAAACATGTTAGACTCTTTCACCTTGTTAATGCTCTAAGGTGCTTGAATGCCTCGATCATATCGCCTCTCTCCCTCCTTTGCTCAAGGGTATACATATTGAGCTCTGTTAATCTGTCCTCATATGTCTTCTGATGCAGTCCCTGCACCATTTTGGCTGCCCTTGTCTGGACTGCCTCAATTTGGTTAATGTCCTTGTGAAGGTGTGGCCTCCAATACTGCATGCAGTACTCCAGATGGGGCCTAACCAGTGTCTTGTAAAGAGGGATTATTACCTCCCTCTTATGACTTGTGATACCCCTACTAATACATCCTAACACCCTCCTAGCCTTACCTACTGCTTTAGAGGTCTGCTTGGATGATTTCAGGTCATCAGTGATGATGATACCCAAGTCTCTTTCTTCCTTTGTGACTGCTAGCAACTCCCCTCCCAGCCTATAGGTGGCTTCAGGGTTTCTTTCCCTATGTGCATGATTTTGCACTTCTTTGCATTAAATCCAGTTGCCACTCTTCTGACCATTTGTCAGTTTATCCAGATCTCTTCTCATTCTGCCCACCCCATCTGGATCATCTACTCTGTTGCAGATCTTGGTGTCATCTGCAAACAGACAAGCCTTACCTCTAGTCCATCTGTAAGGTCACTAATGAAGATGTTGAAGAGGACTGGCCCCAGGACTGATCCCTGAGGTACCCCACTTGTGACTTGCATCTCTTCTGACTGCATACCATTTTACCACCCTCTCTGTTTTCTGCCCGTCAACCAGTTTGCCACCCAGTTGACCAACTTCTGACCCACCCCGAGCCTACCCAGCTTATTTATCAATCTTCTATGTGGAACAGTGTCAAAAGCTTTGCTGAAGTCAAAGTAGGTGACATCAACTGCTCCCTTGGTCCACCACTCTGGTTACCCAGTCAAAGAAATCTATGAGATTAGTTTGACAGGACCTTCCTTTGTAAACCCATGCTGTCTTGGATCTTGTGCCCTATGGATTCCAGGTGTTGCACTATCCTTTCCTTAAGGAGTGCCTCCATAATCTTGCCCACTACTGAGATAAGACTGACTGGTCTGTAGTTTCCGCCTCCTCCCTGCTACCACTCTTGTGGAGCGGGATCACATGAGCCCTTCTCAGTCTTCTGGGACCTCTCCTGTGCTCAGAGACTCACTAAACAGTTCTGCTAATGGCTCTGCTAGTTCCACCTTTAGCCCTTAAGTACCCTGGGATGTATGCCATCAGGTCTCATTGCCTTATCCACCCTGAGCTTAGCAAGCTCTTGTAGGACCCTTTCTTTTGTGAAGGGAGTAGTGCTCACCTCCCTCCCCTATGTCCGTGATGCTGAGCTGTGGCCCTGCCCTACCTTCTCTTCAGTAAATACTGAGCAAAAGTATCTATTTAGGATAGATGCCTTTACAGGGTCCTCCTCCTCACATGTCCTTTTCTCCATTAAGCTTAGCAATACCCCTCTGGACTTTCTCCTTTCACTAATGTATCTATAGAAAGTCTTGTCACCTTCTTTTACTGTTCGTGCTAGTGTTTCCTCAGTTTGGGACTTTGCCTGCCTTACTGTCTTCCCTGCTTCCCTTAGGGCAGTTTGGTATGCCTCCCTATCTTCATCCCGCTGTGTTCCCTTATATTTCCTGAAGTCCAGCCTTTTCTCTCTGACCTTTCCTGCTTCTGTATTTGAGGACCAAAGTGGTTTCCTTCTTCTTTTGCACTTCCTTTTCTGTCTAACACAATGGGATGTTGCTTCAAGTATTGCATCCTTAACGCTTGCCCACTTTGTCTGTACCCCTCATCTGTGTTTCTTTTGCCAGGGCTAGCTTAACTCTGTTGGCCATCTTATCAAAGTCAGCTCCTCTGAAGTCCCATATTTTTGCCTTGGAATGGATGATTTAGATGTAGTAGCCAAATTGAACAATACCATGTGATGGTCACTGGCCCCAGGTGACCTTCTACCTGGAGATCTGTGATCCCTTCCTTGTTAGTCAGTACTAGATCTAGGATAGCCCTGTCTCTTGTGGGTTGCTGTACCAATTGTTTGAGGCCTCCCTGCAGGGAATCCACTATGAGTCTAGTTATGGCAGATGTTCCTGCTGGTATTGACCAATCTGTATCCGGCATGTTGAAGTCTCCCATTAACAGAATCTCCCTTTAGCTGTCATGTTTTGTATATCTTCTAACAGTAATGTGTCTATGTCCTCCCCTGGTCTGGGGCCTGTAGACAACCCCAGTTCTTATGGCTGTCCCATTTCCTGTTTCCAGGGTGACCCACAGTTCTTCTGGCTCCTATATGTATTCTGAATTTCTGTAGCTTTGATATTTTCATTGACATACAGGGCCACTCCTCCCCCCCCTTTTTGCACCTTGGTCTCTTCTGAACAATACATAGCCAGGTACAGAAGTCTCCCAAGTGTGGTTACTGGTAAACCACGTCTCACTAATTGCTACTATGTCCAGTTTAGCCTCTGACATTATTGTCTGCAGGTCTGGGATCTTATTTCCCAGGCTGTGAGCATTTGTGTACATGATTTTCCATTGGCCAGATTTTGGTGTGTTAGTTGTTGGGTGAGGTTTGGCATTACCCTTGTGCATCGTATGGGGAGACAAACCTTTTTTCTTACCTGGTGATGCAAATGAACTGCAAACATGCTGAATCCCTGTTTGACCACTAGCTGAGGGGGGAGGGGTGTTCTTCCCATTCGACGTATGTGGTGCTGCACCCCTCTCCCCATTTGCTAGTTTAAATATTCTGCAAAGACATCAAACTTCTGCCCCAATGCATTGACTTCCTCCTTAGTCAGATGCAGTCCATCAAATTTAAAGAACTTTTGCTCCCAGAACTGTTGCCAGTTCCCTACAAATCTGTGTCCTTTTTCCTGGCACCAGCCCTTGAGCCACATGTTTAGCTCCCCTATCTCCCCTTCTCTGACCTTCCGTCCATCTGCTCCCTCTCCCAGACTGGCAGGATCTCAGAGAAGGAGATGCCAGATGAAATAGATGATAGTTTGTCACCCAGCCTGGTCAGGTGTTCCTTGTCTCCAGAACTGACCAGCTGGCAAGATCATTAGTCCCTATGTGTCCTAGGACATCAATGTTTTCTCCTGCTTTGTGAACAATTTTAGCAATGCAGTCAGTGTCTCTCATGCTGAAGTACCTGGGAGACATCTGACCATTACCCTGGCTGGAGATGGGTATCAACCTCCCGAATCATGGAGTCTCCTATGATCGAAGTTTTTGGATTTCTTTTTGCTTTCTTTGTTTTGGTTCCTGATTTGGTTGAATTTTGTTGTGCTAGCTCCTGGCTGCAGTGTCCTGCTATGCAGTGTCTTCTGCCTCTTTGATTTCAGAGATAGAGGCAGATACCTGTTTGTGTAGTGTTTATATGGTTTTGGAGGTAATATGTTGAGAGCAGAGAGTGATGGCACCTGATTTCCCCTAACCACCTGCCAACCTTCTGGACCAAGTACCCTCTGCGGTCGAGGTTTTTCTGTTGGATGCTGGGGAAATGGGGGTGGTTCTTATAATGTATTTCCTCTTGAATATGAAATTTGAGGCATGCAATCTCTGCCCATGCTGCCGGAGCTGAGCCCTAAGATCTCAAAGGCCCAGCATGTAGGACAGTGTCCTAAATCCTGTAAGACTGTCCTTCTGAAAATTGTTCCACAGTACCTGCAGTTAATGATATCCATTCCAGATAAGTTGCTGGGTTTATAACCTAGTCAGAGTAATTGGAAGGAAAAAAAAAAGGAAAAAAAATGCAAGTAATGGTTTGATTGTGTTTTGTTTAACTTGTTATAACCCTTATAAACCCTTCCCCTGCCGAAAAAGAAGAACCACGGATGAAAGAACAAGGAGGTAAGAGCAGAAACAATCAGTCAACGACAAATGCAGTAACCCTGAAAGCTTATCCTAACGTTAGATAAAACTGTAAAACCTGTAAAACACCACCTGTAATAATTTCAGAGAAGATATACACTGTAAGAAACACTTTGCTACAGAGAAAAATAAAACAATGAAATGTTAGCAACAAATAGTAGCAATCCCTGTGAGTAAAAAATAAAAACACCACCACACAGTAAATCTGCTTAGCCAAAATAAGTCTTAATCCTTTTCCCTTGCTCTGGTAAGTTTCTCTACTCTGCCTTTCAAGCAGTCTTAGAAGGAAAGAGCTCAGGTGAAGCTAGGTGCCTTGGCCAGCAAACCAAGTCTTCTCCCCTATAGGGCATCTAGAATGGCCCTGCTCTTGAATATGACTGCAGTAAAGGTGCACCAGTTAACATCTGGCATATTCAGGTCCCCCATCAGCAATATCCCCCCTTACTCTGCCATTCTAAGGATGCCTTCTATAATTTCCTTGTCCATTTCCTTCCCTTGAGACGGGAGTCTGTATACAACCTCTATGCAGATTGTGGTGCCATTTCCAGTCTCCAGGGTGACCCACAGTACCTTCTCTCCTACTTCTTTACCCTTTAGGTCCATTGTTTTGTTCTCTTCCCTTGCATAGAGAGCTACTCCTCCCCTGTTCTACCCTCCCTGTCCCTTCTGTAGATTGTGTACCCTGGTATGTTGACATCCCAGTCATGGTTCTCTGTGCACCATGTTTCTGTGACTGCCATGATATCGAGGCATCCCTCTTCCATCAAGGCCACTAGTTCAAGGAGCTTGTTGCCTATACTACGGCATTGGTACTCATTACCCTCCATTTTGATGGCCTCACCCCTTTTTGCCCCATCTCTGTCCTTACTGTCTTTATCTTTTTCTCCATTTACCCCATCCTTCTCCCTATCAACTTCTCTATCATGGTGTTTATTTATTTAGTTAAACATCAGTTTTGAAACCTTTGAGCCAGAGGCTCATTTACAAAGGTACCTCGTCACAAAGAGGACATCAGAACAGTAGTACAAGGGACACAGTACTTACAAACAAAAAAGTTACAGTTCAATTACAATTTTGTTACAATAGAATACAATCTCCAATGAAGCAAAAGATAACAAAGGTGCAAAACTTATGGTTGGGGAGAGCTGGTGGGGGTAGAAGGGAGGGAGATAGGGAGGAGGAATTGTAGGGAAAGGAAGGGGGCAGCTCAGTGAGCATTATCAAACAGAGTATATATATATATATATATATTTTTTTACACTAGGCTAACGTTTACCTCAGTAAACCACCCTCATGTTTTTTTGGGGAGGCTAGATTTCCTCTCCTTTTCAGTACCTCCCTTGGTTAGTTTAAATGCTTACAATGAAGCATTTAAATCTATCACCTGGATCCTGGTTCCCTCCTGGACAGATGCAGACCATCGCACCATATAGACCTTCATCCCTCCACATGGACCCCCATCCCCAATGAAGCCAAAACCTGACCTCTGCACCAGTTTTCAACCACTGATTGAATCCCATGGTGCAGAGCACCTAACCTCGCCCATACCATAGACAGGCAGCACCTCCCAGAAAGTTACCATGTGTGTTACTTGTCTAATGCCCCTCCCTAACTCCACAAACACCTACTGCACTGCTTTGATCCTTTTCCCAGTCAGATCATTTGTTCCTAGGTGGACAATGACATCCAGTTTCCTCCCACATGCAGCTGCTCCTGCGATCCTGAGGATTTGTTCCAAGTCCCTCAAGCCATGGCACCAGGCAGGCACCTTACCTCCCTCTCCCTCTCCTCTCCCCTCCCTCCCCCAGTTCTACCCTCCTAACAATGGAGTCCCCCACCAGGAGTTGTTTCCTTCCTCTCTGGGGTTCCATGCCACCCTCCTGTAGGTCTACTTTGTGGAGTTTCCCAGCATCCTCCTTGGTCTCCACTATGGGTGCCTCAATAGAGGAACCACACTCTGCCAGATCAGCATATGAATGGTTCAAAACCCTAATGCCTCATTTCCCTACTTTTGTTGCTTCAACCCTAACTGATCTATTAACAAAGTTTTTTGCAATGAATTTCCTTACTGTTTGAGAAAGTGTAATCTTACACTTATATGTTTGTGGGACCACAGGGCTCTCTGGGCTCTGCACTCCCATCAGTCTATAGTGTTTTATAGTTGCACAGGGCATGAAATGCAGGGTGCTACTATATATCCATAAGTGTATAAACATTGTAATTAACTGTAAATTTCTGTATGGGGCCCTGTACTCCAACCCCTCTCCCATCACTCCATAATTATATCAATTTTTGGGAGCACAGGGCCCAAAGTGTAGAGGCATTGTGATGAACTGTCATCTCCCACTATTGCATAATGGAGGGCCCTGCAGTCCCATTACTGCATAATGATATCCCTGTGTTACCATCTGCCTATAATTGTGAAGACGCAGCACAGACCTAGAGACATTACAAGTAATCCTTGTCCAGCAAATGGTGCAATATCTCAGTAACTGCAGGAACATTTGAAAAATTTCCACTGCATTTGCAATCATGGACTGGCAACCTGTATCATTGCTTAATACACCATAGGTATACTAAGCTGCATTTAGCAAAAAATCTGTATGTTGAACTGTTTTCGAGATATAGGTGCAAAAGGTACTGCATCCGCCACAATGTTATCATATGGGAAATTTCAAAACTTCTAAATATTATAAGCATGGAAGTGATGTAAATTTTATCACCAAACCAACAAAAGTCACTTCTTGGGGGCAAGTCCTTTGTACCTTGAAAAATTTCAGCCCAAAGGTCTTAACTGTTTCTTTGCAGTGAAGTGACAAAGAAACAGTAAACATTAAAAATCTTTTTTTGTGAGGTGTCAAAATCCCTTTTTCTCAGTCAATTCCCTTTTCACAAGGAGTCAAAATCTTTTTCGTGAGACCTAAATCCCTCTTTGTAACATGCAGCTATCCAAAAGACTGAATTGAACATGCTCAGAGCCTGTAATTTCATAATTGAATACCTTTGGAATGTATTAATATTTTTTCACCAAACTAATGCTGTCTTGTTCTGTGGGGCATCCTCTTTCTACTCTGAAAATGTCAGACCAAAATTCCAGACGGGATGGAAGCAGCGCAATGAGGAAAAAACAGCCCAAACAGGAGGAAAAAACCTTGACTTTTATAATTTTTTTACAAAACACAACACGAAATCCGTAAATCCAATTCCAAAAAAACTTGGTACATCAAGAGACCTACCCCACTGGACAGCACATAGCAAATTTTCAGCATTATAATTTTTTCACACCACCTCATGAGCAGTGCAGATGTAATTTTTCAAATCCTGCTAAAAATGTTTTTCTGCACCTGTGGTGCAAAACGGTGTTACAATTGCGCAGAATTACATTTTGACAGAGATTTGAAAGTTTTCTGTGCTGAGTACATGCAATGAGGTGATAAGAAGGCTATGTTGAACATTTAGGGTGAAAATTATTTAAGATGGCACAATTATGACTATTTGTTGCAATTTTGGTACACTTGCTCATAACTTAATGTGTAGAAGTGCAGGGGTCAGAGACCCCTGTGTGTCCATAGCTAGATACATAGGTTCATCTGTGGAGGGATAGGAGTGCAGGGTCCGTAGGATCATCAGCCCTAACTCTTACCCCATTCTCCTGTACTATACCATGTCAAATTTCTTACACATGGAATGGAGTAAGAGTTAGGGCCGATGACCCCAAGGCACATCCCCATGCCTAATGGTCTGTGTAGGGTAGGTGTGAGGTGTGCTGGCTGGTTTGAATGGGGGGGTGTTAGGGGCTCAACCCTAATGTCTCATTTCCCTACTTTTGTTGGCTCAACCATAACTTATGCATTAACAAAGTTGTTTGCAATACACATCTATATTCATATATATATATATATATATATATATATATACCTGCATGGTAGTGCAGGTATAGTTAGGATTGCATAGCCACTTCTATGTTAAACCCAAAATTTACCATAGAGCTCTGGATCTGGCAAGTTTCACTCCAATCGGATGTGCGGTTGTAGAGCAGCAGAGTGCCAAAAAATGTGAAAAATGCCACCTTTTTGGCAAATATTTTGTTTAGGACTTTGTTCCAAATGGTTTGGTTGTTTGGTCTGAAATTGTCAAGGTATATGGGGTCTGGATCACTGATGTACCTTTTGAAGGTTTGATGAAACAATATTAATCTATTCAGAAATTATTAAAGTTTAAAGTTTCCCATTATAGCCTACAGAAAAAAATATATGTCCACCTTGAAAGCACTTTTTTTTTGAGAGCACTTTTAACCATACCTCTCAACCTCCCAACTTGCCAATGTGTGACAGAGGGCTACCAAATGTGTGACAAATGGCAAAAATGTGGTACACCTCATTTTTCACAGCGCGTTGAGTTGCGCACTGGCATCACGTAAAATGAATTTTACCACACTAAAACTATTGTTTGTATGCTTGGCATGTGGTTTGTGTTGCAAATTAAAGAGAATGTTGTGTGTGTGTGTGTCCTTGAATAAAATAAAGTGATGCAAATCCTATATGTGTGTGTGTCCTTAATTAAAATAAAGAGTGATGCAAATCCTAAATGTGTGTTAACATTTTATCGATGTAATCTATAAATACACCTCTAAAGAATGAAACAAACACCACTTATTCGTTTAAAATCATGACAGTTTATTGAAACTATACTAATGCAGCACTACTGAAAGAAACAACTTATTTGTAGGCGTTTGCAGCCATTATAAAACTAAATGTGTTCTGATTTGAACCTACGCTAATACTACACTATAATATATAAAAATGTGAGTTGAATACTGCAACTATAATACTATTACATACTAACTATACTAAATAAATGCACCAGTGAATAAAACAATTACAAATTGCTTGACAGTTAAACCTTAAAACCCAAGTAAGCAATTATTGCATAAATAATAAAAGCGTATTCACATGCAACCACAAACACCTGCTGGCAGCTGGACACTAAAAACAGTCTATGCAAACCTATAAATCACAGCTGTCAGACCACAAAATGTCAATGTCTTCCTTCAAAACACTGTGGGAGTGTGGGGCATGTTGTCTATGTCTACGTTGTGGTCTGGTGTTCTTTTTATAGGTGGCCGTTGCTTTTCTGGCAGCAGCAAGAGTCTCCTTGAATACTGAACTTCATAGCAGTCTCGCTCCTCGTTCATCTTGATTGCCAGCAAAGAGTTTAGCATTTTGAGATGCAGGGACTGTCTTAGTTCTGTTTTAACTCTAAGTACCATGCTAAAAGCACACTCTGTGTCTGCATTTGAATACGGCAAGCAAAGTAGTGCCATCATCAGTCTTTTAAAGTACTGCAGTGAACCATCTCCACCAACAGTTTTGAGGACTGCGCCCAATGTTTTGGGAGGGCTGAATGGAGTCCATTTATTGGTTCAGTTAGGGTCCCTGTATCAGACAACTGGTACACAGAAAATTCATCCAGCAATGTGTCCTTCTCTTCTATTGTCTTACAGATTCCTAGATGATCTGCCAAGTCTGTTACCATACAGGGTGTTACCTTGAGATTTGATGAAGGATTGAGGACAAGTCCTACATTTTGCACAAACTTGTTATTCACAGGAAATTTCTTTAGTATTTTGGATATGACAGTAGAATAAAACACAACTGCTGTCTGGTAGATGTTGGTTTCAATGACTGTTCCAGCAATGCTGTCTTCCTGCTCCATCATGTACTGTCGTATTTCTGCCCCTAGACAAAGGTCACTGTGGCATAGAAAACTGTCTGGATTGTCCAGAATGGTAGCATCATTGTCATGTAGCAATTGCCTGGTCATCTCAGGCCGCAGAACTCTGCCGGCATATATGTGGAGGAGTCGAGAGATGTCAGATTGCAAAGTCATTAGTTGGCTGTCACCTTTTTGCATCTGTTGGTTGAACTGGCACAGAGGTTCAAGTCCATATTTCAGGAACATAAACTGCATTCCGATTTCATGGCTCTCCAGTCTTTTGGTGATGCTCTTCACTTTTGCTGGTCTTTGTTCTGCTGACTGGAAATATGACAGGAGTGCAGGCCACAGATCTAGCATCCTCTTGGCAACTTTATTCAGGCTGAGCCACCATGTTGGTGCATGCTTTATAACCTTGAGTGGTTCGACATCCACGAACAGTGCAAATCCTTTTAACTTATGTTGTCTTTGTGCACTTGAAGCGAAGTGGCAGTAGACATCTGACACAAACTCTTCAATCTTTGTCAGAGTTTTTACTGCTGTTTTGCTGCAGATATCTGCCAGGTGGCAGAGACACCCCATGTTGACAATATGTGGATTTAGGGTTTGGAGCCTTGATAAAACAGAGTTCCTCTTGCCAGTCATGGAGGCAGCATTGTCAGATGACAGTGCAACAAGGTTGTCTGTTGGGATGTGAAATTGGTTTAGTGTTTCCATAAGACAGTCAAACATGCTTTGTCCAGTTCCTGAGATACACTCAGGCATATCCAAGAACTTGATCACATGCTTTCCTTGCTCATCATCAAAATAACCCACAAAAATAACTAGCAGTTTTTCATCTCTCATGTCTGTGCTTTGATCCATGTAGACACAGTATGGTATTTTTCGGCACTTTGCTGAAACATCTTCCTGGTACATAGGCCCCATGACATCTCTTGCTATGCAGGTTGCTTTTGTGCACAGAAGTCATCTTTTAGTACTTCAGGATCAGAGCAGTGCTACTTCATATTTTTAATAATGTGATCACCATATGAAAATGATAAGTTGTTCTCAAGCATTACAACGAAAGCAACTTCTACCTCTATGACTTTGGAGCTTGCTTGTGCTGCAAACAAGTTGGAGAGCTTCTGACCAGATGTGGCATGCTTGACATTGTTGCAGTGCTTCTCCGTAGCTGCATGGCGCTGCAGATCATGGCGTCCTCCAGGCCTATGGTGAAATCACAGGAGCATATCTTGCAGAATGCATATGTTCTCCCTTTCCTGCTGTCACTGACCCAATCAAATGAAGATTTCCAGGTAGCCTGGAATGTTGTGTACCGTCTTTGCTTCTTCACTGGGCTGTGCACACTGGAATTATCTGATTCTGAGTCACCCTGCAATCTATGCAAACAGAAAAGGCAAACATCTAAACAAAAGAAAGGCAATGCTCCTCGACTTTGCTTCCGCTCTCAGAGACTGATCCCTTCAGGCAGACAATAATAAGACAATAAGTTTCAACTTCAAATACTTATTTCTTCTCTGGTGTTGCAGATGGCAAGGTGTAATGCCTCACCTCCATGCCACTGGGTCAGCCTGCCAACCACGCCATCTCCATCTACCACTACAGTCATTAAAAAAAAAAGACACATCAGCCATTGTTTGGACACAGCAAGTGCCCCCCATGCACCCAAACACCAGTGCAAACAATTCAGTTACATGATTCTGACTCAACGTCACACAGCAAACAAATCAGCTGTCTCCATGAAAAATAGGTTATGTACCTTGTTTTTTAGATTGGTGGAAGGGGGGGGGCCTGCTTGCTGTGTCCAGTCAATGCTGATGTTTTCTGGTGGGTCACACTGTAACACTGCAGTTATTAAAAAAACATCAGCCATTGTTTGGACACAGCAAGTGCCCCCCCCCATGCACCCAAACACCAGTGCAAACAATTCAGTTACACGATTCTGACTCAACATCACACAGCAAACAAATCATGCTGTCGCCATGAAAAATAGGCCATGTACCTTGTTTTTTGGGTTGGTGGAAGGTGGAGGTCCTGCTTGCTGTGTCCAATCAATCCTGATGGTTTATTAGCATGAGTGTAATGTGTTAGTGTAACACTACAATCATACCAATAAATCAGACATTGTCTGGACACGACAGCACGCAACCCCCCCCCAAGACTTCTAAAACAGTTCCATTACACATGGCATAAAATAATCCGATGCAATGTTACGTAGCAAGCAAGATACTCACTGCTAAAACAGGACATACAACATCATTTTGGGGTTGATGGGAAGGGGCCATGCTTGCTGTGTGCATTCAACACTGATGGTTTATTAACACAGCCATACTGCATTTTCACACTGACATAACTATTATGAACTGAGGAGGCGTAAATAGAGGAATCTGATTGGCACAGAGTCTTTGAAGCCATGATGATATCGGGCTACATCATCACGGCTTCAAAAAGTTCAACACCACCAGCTTCCTTGCTCTGTTCTGTCCGAGAACTATTTTTCAAAATGTATTCCTACCTCAACCAAAACTTGTTCATAAAACATTTAAAAACCTGTTGTTTTTTTATTTATGAAAATTCAAACCCAGATCATAATAGCAATAAGGCATGACAGGGCATGGTATATCATGGGATATCGTCACTTCAGGTCATTGGACGCACTCGGCCGGCGGCCTCGTGCCCAGCCACCCACGGCGTGACGATATCCCATGATATACCACACCCTGTTGTGCCTCATTCCTTAATTATACCACCTAGGTGTCACACAGCAAGCTGACCCCCTCCCCACGCATAAAACAAGGCATACCATACATACTACTTGCACAGCCAATTCTAAAAAGTAACCAGAAATATGATTGGTAGCAGGCAACAACCTACCCCCAAAAAGCCAGTTAACTTAAAGGTCATGTACAAAAACAGTTCCAATTTCCAAAAATCCCCAGCAACATACCTGTGACAGTATTCAGCTGCTGCTGCTCCTCCTCCTCCTCCTCTCGCCTCCTTTTGCTAGTGATGAACGCCTGCATAGTGGTGTAGTCCGTGATGCAGTTCCTGGCCAGATTAGTGGGGGTTGCTGGTTGGGCTTCTTTTGAGTTGGTGTAAGTTCCCTCACAGACCTCCAGTACAGTCGCAGCTGATGTATCTGGTGAAGAAGAAGAAGAAGTATTAGCACACTTACACAAGTGACAGTGGCAATACCATGGTTGCACAATCGAGACCCAAACAAAAACACAGCCCTGGCCACCTGCAGCCATGCACCACACTTTCTCTCTCCAGTAGCTCAGCAGCAGCATAAGGGAAGTTAGTAGAGGTCCCTTCTGGCCAGTCAGCTCCTCCACTGGGGCCGGGGTGCTGCTTTTCTTCTGTACTTGCTGAGGACACGTGAGCACCAGCAAGGCAAGAACAGCTCTGCCACTGTACAGGCAGAAAAACAAAGATTGGAGCAGGCAACAATAAAGCAGGAACAATATTCACAAAGGCTGCATGATTAGCACTGATCACTGGAACTGCCCTGCCGAGTGGCTGGCACTAACCAGTGAAACTATTCTGCTGAGTGGCTAACACTAGTCAGTGAACTGCTCTGCTGAATGGCTAACACCAATCGGTGAACTGCTTTGCCGGGCTGAGCTAGCACTGACCGATGGAAATGCCCTGAGTGACCAGCACTGACCAATGGAACTGCCCTGCTGGTGGTTAATTCTGCCTACTGGAATAGCCCTGCTGAGTAGCTAGCAAACTGCCAAGTTAGTGACTAGCACTGACTCAAGGAACTGCCCTGCTGAGTGGGTAGCACTTAACAGTGGAACTCCCTGACTGGCTACACTGACCCTTTGAACTGCCTGCTCAGTGCCACTTACACTGTAGATGCCCAGGAACCACAGAACAGGCAGCAGTAAACAGAAAAAGGAGCGAATAGCCAGTGGCGGTCGCAGGTAATAAAAGCCATGCAATTAATTTTTTAGAAAAAATAAATGAGAAAATACCAAAGGAAGAAATCAAGGCCCATCATGGGCCCAGAGGAAGAAGGTCATGTTTCCATACAGGCGACCCACGTTCTGGATTGGACTTAGGGCCTGCCCTGCAGTCGGGCAGCCAGGGCTCACACAAATGATGCCGATGGCAAGATTTATCCTCGGAAACTAGACAACATATAGCTAGTGTTCAAAGCACCAGTAATAGAGTCTGTAAACAATGTTACTGCTTACTGCCATTCATCCTACAGATTCGGTACATATTCACACAGCACATATTCTCCTGACACTCTCCTGTCTTCTACATATCCTCTACCTACACACATATAGTTCATGTTACCTATTCCCACACACAATACATATTCCCCCAACACTCTCCTACCCCTTAGTTCCTGTACCTAGACACACACACCCCTAGACATACTCCTGCCTCCTACAGATCCTTTTATACACACACACACACACACACACACACACAGTACATTTTACTTTTGTTCTCCTGTCCCCTATAGATCTTTTACCTATACACACACACACTATAGCTTTCTCATGTTCCTGTCCCATACGGATCCTATGTCTATTCCCACACACAATACATCTCTCCCTTCTCGTCTTCCTTCTAGATGCTGTACCTCATCTCCCTCACCTTCATGTACCCTTTAAATCCTTTACCAATCAACACACTCAGTGCTTCTCTCCCTCCCTTTCCATCTCTTACACATTCTGCACCTATACAAGCATACAGTACATCTGTCACTCATCTTCCTGTTCCCTACAGATCCTCTCTACCTATTCATACACTGTACATCTCTCATTTACCTTCCAGTCCCCTGTTGATACTCTAAAGACAAACAAGGAAATATGTGATAGCCAGGCAAGCAATTTGATAACAGAGTGAGTACATTGAGCCAGGGGCCCATTTTCAGGTATAATTCAAGCAAAACAGACACAGGAACCTGGTACAATAATACCTCATATCTACTGCCAGAACATATATAAATATATGTAAAATACTGGCTTAAGCAACAGTTCTGTAACCAAGTGACACATGCAGGCACCAGACAGAAGGAAGGAAGGAAGTATCACTCTGTATTTCGAAGTGTATTGCAAGCCATAAAAAAAGGCAATCAGTGTTGTCTGACAGTTTATTTCAGGACACTGTTTATCCATGCCCTCCTCTTCAGTAACATGGGGGTGATGCAAAGCAGTCTCATCTCAAAAACTGTTCCAACTTCACAACAACCTACCAAACAAACTCTAACATGTCAAGTCTGAGGAATTATTATTGGTGTGTCATACAAATGGTACGAGCAGCATGGCAAGAGGTGTCAAGTGCCTTAACCCTCAACTACGCCACCGGGCGGCTACCCAGAGCTCCCTTTTCAAGACAGGTGTAGCAGGTACGGTGATTCTCAGAAAAGAATTCACAAACAGAAAAGACAAACCCACTGTTCATAGAGACCAAAAGTAAGCTCAGTGAGCGCACAGCCGCACACACCTGACCGTACAACTCGGTCAGTCAGACTTAAACAATGGCTCGGCTGGCTGGGACAATGACCATTCCAGATTCCACAAACTGTTTCTCAAACCCACAAAAAGGCAGCACAAGCACAGAAACAGCCCGAGGCTGCTGACTACCAACCTCTGCAGCTGGTAACTTACTTGTCTGTTGTGTTGCTTGCTCAGGAGTCGGGACGCTCACTCAGTTGGTGTTGTGCCTGGCTTCTCCAAGTTCCTCCGAATCGAGTTTCTGCTTCAGAGTCTCAGCCTGTTTCAGGGAGGGCGGCTTCCTCTTCCAGTTCCAGGCAGTGCTGCACGGCGAACAGTGATTGGTACAACTGCTGGCAGTGGTCCTTCTTGCTCAGTGTCCTCCAGAAATGCTCCTCCTCAGTGGAGTCAGGCTGCTTATAGTGGGGGCAGCAGACCTGAGGGGGGACTTGAGAGTGACGAAACAAAACTAATTAGATTAATCTCTGTTTGGGGGGCAGGGGTGTAGGGTAGCCTTGGGGGCGTGCCTGACATCAGCCGCCGCTTTTCGAGTCACGACTCCCAGCCAGTAGTCCACGACTCCCACTAGCCCTCCTCCTCCTCCCTGAAGTCATCATTTCCGAGACATGCTGCAGGCATGACGAGAGCCCAGGCGCTGCCGCACCAGGCAGGACTCCGAGCTGCACAAAGGGGATTAATGCTGCCATTGCTGCGCGTGGTGTGGCCGCATGGTTTTGGCGTCCTGTCCTAGTGGAAAAGAAGGGGAGATTGTGGGGCAGCGGTACAGGCAGTCTACTGGGTCCAGAATCCGGAACATCACGAGCAATCCAGTACACTTGAGAGGTATACTTCTGACTGCCACAAATGGATTGTGCACTTTCATACTGCCACCATCTTGTTTTCAGTTAGCGACAGCAAAAACATGCTGTAATTCAAAACATGCTGCCCCTTGATAAACACTAACAGTTCGTTTACTAATTAGGGCCCAAGGAACCACGATCCTAACATTATTTTTTCAAAATAGTGGCCGGAAATAGGTTTTCTGCATTTTGGCCATTGGCAGTGCTGCAATTTGTGGGATTTCTTTTGCAAAACTGCCACAAATTGCATCAATTTTTGCACAACTATCGGCACTGTTGTACAAAAACTGCTGCTAATTGCGCCACTGTTTCACAAAAATTGCCACGATTTGAGATAATACTTCAATGGGAAAAACCCTTTGGCCCCAGTAAGAAAGCCCAAAACCTTTTCTAGCTATTTTGTGGGCCAAATAAGGTCAGAATCGTATTCCTCGGCCCCCGTTTAGGTAAACATCTGTTGGTGTTTGCCTAATAAAAGGAGTTTTCTCTTTTTACTGCCTCTAACAGGACTGAGACATGTGTTATTTAATTAAAATGGTTTTGCTGACATTGAGCTGCCCAATCCCTATGTAGGCACCCCCTCCCCCCACTCACACACACACTTCCCACTGTGGGACACTGGGTAGCCCACTCCCATTGTCCCAAAATGTATATTTTTAGAAAAACTTCTGCCAACATTGGGGTGCCCAATCCGATGTTAGTAGTAGAAATCCACCCCTGCCAGTGTGGTATATTGAGGAGCCCACCCCAGTGTACCAAAATATTTATTTTCCTTTAAGAGTTTTCTGCCAAGATCGGGATGCCCAATCACGTGTTGGTACTACCTTCCCCAACAGTGTGGGACACTGGGTAGCCCACTCCCATGTCCTCAGTTATGTGCTCTAGTCCCAGTACTGTGGGACAATGGGAGACCCCCCAGTGTTTGATATATATATTTGTACCTGTAAAAGCAGAAAACAGTTCCCCATATTTTTTTTAAAACATGGAAAGAAGAAAATGGTCCCTTGTTGTCTCCCATCCCCTTCCTCCATACCGAACCTCCCACTGAGCAACCCACCTCCTCACCCCCCCCCGTGCCCTATACTCACCACCATAGGCTGTCAGCTGCCATCTTCTGTTGACCGGGACATGTCTGCACTTTTCAAAGTCGAACCACGAACTGAAGAATCAAGTTCCGTATAATGGCTGTCAATGCCATTTTGAACTTACGTTGATATCTTGCTCATTTTTCTATATTCTTTCACCAAATTTCCAACATGGCTTTTTGGGGCCAACCTCATGAACACTGACACTGTCATTTCATTTTCGATCGAGAAGTTGATTCGCGTGTAAGCTGTGCAAGAAATCACCTTTGGGACCTATTAATGAAACGACATTGCCAGTGTTCATGAGGTGGGGTTGCAAAAGCCCATGTTGAAAATTTTGTACCAAAATATCAACACACATAAAACACATGAGTGTAACTTTGGTACTTTTCCATATTTTGCCCCTCCCTCTGTCTCTTCTCATGATTTGCCTCAGCAATCAGTCTGTATCATGCTCCTTCGGCACCCACCCCTCCCCTCCCCAACTCGCAGTTCTGTGAGTTTCCTTTAGTCACTACTAATGCAGGCTGCCTGACCATGCCCTCTCACACCCCACCATTTACTCTAGCATGTCTTCTCTGCTCAGCCTCTCCTCACCCCACCATTTCTCCCTATGCCTTATCACCCTTCTTCCACCACTCTTCACCTCCACCACAGTACATACCTCTCTCTCGTACCTCCTTTCTTCACCCCACTGCCAGCTATCCCCATCCCTCTGAACTACTGACAAGGCACTTTGTGGTAGCTTATCCCACCCCACCCTCATAAAGTGTTTTTCTTGTTATTTTAACTTGTACCTAAGTTTTGAATCCAAGCTGTATCGTTCATTGTAATGTACCTTTGCTTTCTCCTATGGTACTTTGTTTTGCAATCTATGACGTGGAACCTTTGTAAAAGAGCTTGCCCTCAAAGGTCTTTTCTGAATCAACAAATAAATAAATACATTTTCAGCATAGCCATTTTTTTCACACCACCTCATGAATAGTATAATTGTCATTTTCCATGTCCTGCCTGAAATGTGTTTTTGCACCTGTGGCGCAGAAGGGCTTTGCAGTTGCACATAATTACATTTTGTCTTGCATTTCACAATTACTGCGTACCGGGGTACATGAGGTGGTGTAATAAGATGCCTATGCTGACAATTTGGTCACTGTTATTTGACACATGAAGGGCCGTGCACTTCCACACCTACATACAAATGTGCATCTACAGTGTGATTGAAGCGCAGGATCCATAGAACCCTGTGCTCCCACAGTAAAATAAGGATATTATTATACTATTTTAGAAAGATGGGAAATTCATTGCAAAAAAACTCCATTAATGCATAAGTTAGGATTTCTATTACAGTGACAAAAGTCTGGAAACTCAGTGTTAGGGTTACCAACCCTACCACCACCACGTCACCCTCCAAACACCAACAGGTGTTGGGGTGTGCCTATGGGTCATCAGGCTTAACTCTCACTCCATTTTCCTACAGTGTACCATCTCAGCTTGTTTTCACATGGAGTGGGGTGACACTTAGGGCCAATGAGCCCAAGGCACACCCTGATGGGAGAAGTGGACACCAGTCCATTCACAGTGGAGAGAGTTCTGGAAGAACTCACAAAGCTGAATGTGGATAAGGCCATGGGACCAGCTGGCATCCACCTGAGGAAATTAAAGGAGCTGCAAGGAACTAGCAGCGCTCTGGTGGCCCTGTTCACAGAGTCACTCAACATGGGTGTTGTTCTAGAGGACTAGAGTATGGCATACTCTGTAGTCCTACTGCACAAAAGTGGCAGTAGGGAAAGGCGGGAACTACAGGCCAGTCAGCATCACCTCAGTGGTGGGTAAGATCATTGAAACACTGCTTAAAGAAGGATAGTGGCACATATGGAATCCAGTGGTGCTCAGGATCTGAGGCCACATGGATTAACAGCAGGAAGATCATGTCAAACGAATCTAATAGATTTTTTTGATTGGGTGATTAGGGAAATAAATCAGGGACGGGCAGTAGATGTCATCTACCTAGATTTCGTCAAAGCCTGTGACACCATCCCACATAGAAGGTTGATTAACAAGATGGGTAGTCTGGGTATGGGAAACAAAGTGGAAAACTGGGTTAGGAACTGGCTAATAGACAGGGGATAGAGGGTGGTGGTAAATGGTGTACAATCTGGGGAGAGGAGGGTGACCAGTGGGGTACCGCAGGGATCAGTACTAGGACCAGTCCTGTTCAACATCTTCATTAGTGACATTGCAGGGGGGCTAGAAGAAAAGGCCTGCCTGTTTGCAAATGACACCAAGATCTGCAACAGGGTGGATACTCCAGAAGAGGTGCAGAAAATGAAGAGGGACCTGGAGAAGCATGAAAAATGGTTGAAGATTTGGCAACTGAGGTGCAGTGCAAAGAAGTATAAAATAATGCACCTGGGTAGAGGGTACCCTGGGGAGAGCTACTTGTTGGGGGGGCTGACTGTCACCAAAGAGGAAAGGGACCTAGTGGTTATCATCTCTGATGACCTTAAGGTATGAAAGCAGTGCACAAAGGTGTCAGGGAGGGCCAGTGGCATGCTGGGGTGCATAGGCAGGGATATCATTAGCAGGAGGTGGGAGGTGGTGATGCCATTGTATAAAACATTGGTAAGGCCTCACCTCCATGCAGGTCTGGAGGCCACACCTGTGCAAGGATATAGATAAGGTGGAGACTATCCAGAGAAGGGCAACAAAGATGGTGCAGGGCTTGCACCATAAAACATATGAGGGGAGACTGAGGGACCTCAATATGTACTCACTGGAGGAGAGGAGACAGCTGGGGGACATGATTGAAACTTTCAAATACCTCAAGGGCATAAACAAGGTGGAGGTAGGGGACCTTTTCCAGTGTAGAAAAAGTACTAGAGTAAGGAGGCACAATATGAAATTGGAAGGGGGCAGATTAAGAGGTAATGTGAGGATGTTTTTCTATGCAGAAAGGGCAGTCGATGCTTGAAATAGTCTACCACAGGAGGTGGTGGCAGCAAACACAGTGGAGGGTTTAAGTATGCCTGGGACAGCCACAGGGGAAGCTTGAGAGGGAGGGGTGAAGAAAAAGCCATTGATCACATAGGGTCAGTGTCCACATACAATGTATACTGCCTATGGGCAGATTGGATATGCCTAAACGGTCCTTATCTGCCGACAGTGTCTATGTTTCTATGTTGGTGTGTGTGGGGGCGTAGCAAGGTTGATAACCCTAACACAGGATTTCCAGACTTTTGTTACTGTAATAGAAACTCTAACTGATGCATTAACAGTTTTTTGCAATGAATATATAGATATAGATATACTGTAGATATAGCTATAGATATACCACAGTGAAAGGAATACAGCTCAGAGGGTGTGGGATGCCTAGACACTAGGGAAAGGATTTTCCCATAATGAAAAAGGATCCTTTTTCATGAACAAATGAACATATAAAAGCCAGCAGATGAAGGCCATTTGGTCTATCCAGTCTGCTAGTATTGCAGGGTCCACAGCATGAGTTACTGTCCATGCCCTTCCCCACTCATTTCATCCTCCCTACCCATGACCAAGGCCCCTAGAATTCTGTGGCTACAGAATTTTGTGCAGAACTTGTAATCTACTGCAGAACTTCTGCAATGCTGCAGAATTCACTGTTCTTGGTGATTTTTATTAATAATTCTGTTTATCCATAGAACCTGGTTCCCTTCCCCTCTTTTTATATCCAAAATCCCTCTATGCTCAGAATGTGATGTTATCATTGCTATAACATCATAAATTAGCTAATGAAATGGCTGCATTCTGCAACAGAAATGAACAGTCACTTATCTACCATAGTTTCCACTGCCAGAGGCGGTAGTACAGCACATCAGGCATGATGATATTTGCTCAGCCTGCACTACAGCCTAATACAATTTTCAGTCTTACGTTATTGTACTTGGGCCAGCTTAAACAAAACCTTGACAATAGCATAGACCTGTTAAGTCCATACCTTACTTTGTGCAAACATATTTGTGCCTTTAAGGTATAGTGATGCCATCTGAAATGAATAACTGGTAAAAGGAATTTACCTGTCATTTTTAAGAAAAATAAAGTAATTATGCTCAGAAAAATAGAATATAATAATGTGAAAATCATACAAAAGGGCTCACAAAAGGAAAAAATAGGAGGTGCTCTTAGTAAAATTGGAAACTTTTCAAGATCATAACCAGACACTCACCCAAACCACCAAAAATAAGGTGAAGCAGCTTCAGCCTTATTTTTGCTGGTTTGGGTGAGTGCCTGGTTATGATCTTGAAAAGAATATAATAATGTGTAGACCGCTGGAAAGAACAGACCTGTTAAATAAATAATTACGCTGTACACATTTTTGTCAGGGTTATTGATTACATATTGTCACTGGTTGATAGAGTCACCCAAAAGTTATGGAGAAATGTGTTCAGGGCCAGCTGTTGGGCCAGAGGGTAGCATGTTATGTTTCTGTGCCAGCAGCTCAGGTTCAGAGATTAGCTCTGGGAGCTGGCTGGGCAGCACAAGGATTGGGAGAACACATCACTGCTCTGAGCCTGGGAAGGTATGGTGCAGTGTTCTGTCACACGGTGGACACATTGTGATGGGCTGGAGAGTTCTATCTCACAATCGGTTCACATGCATGGCATGGCCTGATGGTGTTACGTAGTGTCAGGGGAAGCAGACTGGCATGAAAAATGAGTTTTGCAATAACTCCTCTATTCTGTTTATTCCATATTCAATGGGACTTGTATGAATGAGGATGCAATTTCATGGAAATTAAAAAAAAAATACACATATATATATATATATATATACACACACACACACATACAGTCTCTATCTCTGTCTCTCTTTCTCTCTCTTTCACTATACACACACACACACATTTGCATGTATGTTACAGATTGCATATAAATATATAAGTGATACACAGTGGAGACCTCATTAGTTGTATAGATACCATGCATATAGAAATACCTTATTTATCACATAAGGTCCCCTCTACATATTTAATTTATGCAATAGGCTGAGATATTTGTTTTGCTTTTTTAGGCATACAATTATTTCTATAAGTCTGTTATTTTTTGAACTAGTGCCACTGTGCTTTCCCCCATCCTGATTGCTATAACCACTGCCATGAAAGTGAAGTCAGGATGACAAGCTGACACTGTGATATGGTAGTTTGTTAGTGCCGCAGAACTTCTGCAGAAGTTGCAAACCACTGCCGAAGAAGTTCTGCGGCAAATAGTAGTCTTGCTGCAGAAATTGGCCCCACTGTGCCACAGAAAAGTAGGGGCCTTGCCCATGACTTTTTCCTTCTCCTTATGCCTACCCCAGGCTCTCTTGATGCTGCCCACTGTCTTCAATGAGACCACCTCTTTAGGTGGCACATTCCAAATATCCACTACCCCGTCCATGATGAAGTGCTTCCTGACCTCCCTGCTAACCCCGCCATCTTAACGCTGTGCCCCCTTGTGTTATGGTTGCCACCCAGCATAAAAAGACCCTCCTCATCTACCTTATTTATCCTTTTCAGGTACCTGAAGGTCCCATTCATGTCCTCTCTTTCTCTCTCTCTCTCTCTCTCTCTCCTGTCCTCCAGAGAGTACATGTTCAGTGCCCTCAACTTTTC
Source organism: Neoceratodus forsteri (assembly GCA_016271365.2). Taxonomy (NCBI): domain Eukaryota; kingdom Metazoa; phylum Chordata; order Ceratodontiformes; family Ceratodontidae; genus Neoceratodus; species Neoceratodus forsteri. Next base: position 470,191,821 of record CM028129.1, read on the forward strand.
CTCGTTTGCCTTACCCTGCTGACCCATTATCATCTTTGTAGCATTCCTCTGGACCTTCTCCAGCAGGTTAATTTCCTTTATGAGGTGTGGGCACCAGTATTGAACTCTACTAGATGTGGTCTTACCAGTAACCTGTACAAGGGCAGTATAACCCCTTCTCTCCTACTACTGATCCCCCTAGCTATGCATCCAGCCATCTTATTTACCCTTGCTGCTGCTTTCTTCCACTGCATGGAGTGCTTCAGGTAACTAGTGATCATCACTCCCAGGTCCTTCTCCTCATCTGATGCAGATACCTGGACTCCACCCAGGTAGTACTCTGTCCTGGGATTCTTGGCTCCAATGTGCATAACTGCATTTCTTGGCATTGAAGCCAAGCTGTCAGATCCCATACAACTCCCTCACCCCCACCACCCAGCTTTTCTAGATCATCCTGTACATCTTGTATCCCTTCAGCTGTGTCCCCTGTCCCACAGAACTTGGTGTCCCAAACAGGCACATTTTGTCATTAATGCCATCCCCAATGTCACTGATGAAGACATTGAACAACACCGGCCCCAGCAGCAAGCCCTGCAGAAGCGCACTGGTGACCTCACTGATGCCAGATAACTCTCCTCTGACAACCACCCTCTGGGTTCTGTCCCTCAGCAAGTTTTCCACCCATTTGTAGTGTGTTGGGACTGCAAGTGGCACACTGCAGAGTTGGAACTGCCCCATGACACAGTGCAGTCTCAGCAGTACGTATGGCACAGTATAGTGTTGGCAGGGCATGACTCATGATTTGAAAAATAATCTTTTTATTTATCATGAGTCACGATAAAAAGATTTATAATCTGAGGAAAAAAAAACAGTTCAAGGGCATTTTTGCAACATTTAAGTGCAAAATCCAGCTGAGGGGGATCAGATAAGCAAGCTACATGTGTCGGTAGCAATCCAGAATGTCATTTTTGTTACTTTTCAGATTTAAATTTTAGGGGAAAATGGAAAACAAGATGATGGCTAAAGATAAAAGGGTATTTTCCTTGCAAAAAGGATTCCCCATATGAAAACTTCATACAGCAATTTTTTATGCTGACTGAGCATGCTCAGAACCTGAAGTTTTAAAATGTAATGACGTTGGAACAGATTGATATTTTCTCACCAAACCACCAAAGGAGATCTCTCTGAGGCAACCTCTTTCTGTCTTGAAAATGTCAGTTCAAAATATCAAACCATCTGGGTGCTGCATGATAACAAAACAAACAGCAAAAAAGCAGCGCTTTTTTATGTTTTTTCACTATGTACTACTCGAAATCTGCACATCCACCCACAATGACACTTGGCACATCAAGAGATCTACCACACGAGACTGGGCATGCTAAATCTTGTGCAGATCTGTTGAACAGTTGTGAAGTTATTAAAGTGCAAAATTTGGGTTTAACATAGAAATCCCTGATCAACCCTAACTACAGTATAGTGACACTACTGCACCACTATTATATGTACAGTATATATCTGAATGGAGACTAAGACCATTAAATCATCATATATTACAGAGTATAATCATGGTTGAAAAAATATATATTTACCAATGTGTAAATCATTGTAATGACAAAATTTCAAACTGTAATGAATATCTACTACTACATACCATAGGAACATACAGTAGTAATTTAAGGTTGAATGGGACTACAGGTCAGCCCGTTATGCCCCTACTGTTCATGTAGCAGCTCACTGTATATTTTGATTGAGACTGACATGTCACAGAAATGTTATCAAGAGTAAGGTATTTAGGAAAACAACTGCATAAAAGATGCTATATAAAATAAAATGGTATTGCATTATTGTATTGTAATTAAGCATTATAACACTGTAATGGGTTAGCTGGGCATAAACAATCCCTCCATGGATTGTAAAGAGACATGAGGTAAGGCAGAGTGCTTGATGCTGCTACATGGTGGTTAATACAAAACTATATTATGTTGCATATTTTGTACAACTTTATCTCAAAATCTTTAACTTTAGAACCTGTTATAGTAACAGAATCATAACATACAGTGATCTGCTGTAATAGAGAATTTTATTATGATCTAATTGAAATTGTGAATTATATAAGATGCTAGAAACATGTTACGGTAATTCAACCCCTGGACTATCTGAATGCTATCACTGAGTGAGACACTTTCAAACATTTTACAAATCTTTCTTATTTGCAGTTGTTACGGATATATGAGGTTACAGATGATGGTTTATTTCCTGTTACATAACCATGGTATGCCCTCCTTTTGACCTTGAAGTGTTCACTCACTTTCTGTCTATGATAATTCTCGGACTAGATGGCATACAGTCCAAGAATGCCCACACAGCTGTGGTTGTTGTCACTGTTCTCTCAGCTGAGGGTTGAGGCTATATGATAACCCACTTTGGTGTCAGACAGACTAAGTGGTTGGGCACAGCCTCAGGCCCCCCCCCCCATATATGGGTAGGTGATAACCGCTTGCCAGAGGCATCTCTGTTTCAGTCAGGTATACTCAGCCTTTATTTACAGGTCTACTTTTCCTTCACTTCTTGGGGAATTCTGCTTTGTGCCCCTTCTCTGACAGAACAAAAATAAACCACTCTACTATGAGATGTACTGTTGCCATGTTTACTAACATACTATGTATACAAGTACACACACAGGAACATAGTCCCTGCACAGCTCTCATTGTCATCACTGTAAGACAGGTTCAATCCTGACTCCAGAGATAAGCCAAAATCATGAAGTTTTTAATAAGTGTTGTGTCCTCTACACATCTTCATGCAAGCTCCATGACTCCTGTTTTTCATTACATTGCAGCAGCTGTTGAGCTTATAACCATGACTTCTAAATCTACCAGAGCGCTCACCTCACTGGATTCACACATTTGTCTCATACTATCAGGACACCGCAGTGTCAGTTCTGTTTATGTGCTGGATGCAGCACTGCTTCAGGCACTTTTCTCAGGCCCTTCTGGCTCATGGCAACCCCATCTCTGGGAATCTCACATCAACCAGTTCTCTCCTCTCACGAGATGATGTGCTAGGCACTAGCATAACCATGAGGCCAGAAAGAAGCAGATTGACAAAAGCATGTGTAATGTCAAATATTCAGGGCAGTTGGTGTTGTCAAGGATCTTAACCACAGGAGAAGGGATGGACTCAGTGAGCTGGCAAGCTGCTGTCACTGTGACCACAAAAGACTTATCCTTTAAGACACATTGTAACCAGGTCATTAAGATATCCAGTGGTATTCTACACTGTATTATTAAGCATATAAAATGTAGAAAAAGGGATGTGATGTTGCCTTGTATACCTCCTTGGTGAGACCACATTTGGAGTATTGCACCCAGTTTTGGTCTCCTGATGGGAAAACTGAAATAGACGCACTTGAGAGAGTACAGCATAGGGCTACTTGTAATTTAGTGGAGGCAAAAGGACAGGACTACAAAACTAGATTAAATATTTTGGGTCTTTATTCATTGTAATATTGGCGACTAAGGGGTGATATGTGCTTGATTTTTAAATCCCTTATAGACCCTGGGTTATGGGAACTACTGGGACTAAACTTTAGGAAATTAACATACAGCACAAGGGCCCATCCCCTCCAACTAGAAGTGGAATGTCTAAGATTAAGGAAAAGAAAATCCTGGCTAACTCTGAGAATAACTAATATTTGGAACATGCTTCCATTGGAGGTAGTGGCTAGTAATAGCATGAACACATATAAGAGCAGATTGGACAACTATCTCATTGAACATAAAATAGTGAGATATTTTTGATATGGAGAGCAAAAGGACTTTTGTCTATTAAAGCTCTGTACCTACCTATGAGACCTATGAGACAACACTGGCACTGGATTTTGAACCGTGGATTTTGAACCCCTAGGAGGCATGGGGAAAAAGCAGTGATTAGTAAAAAGTAATCTACCTCATTAGCAGTTTGTTCAAGCCAGATGTAATGCGTAACCTGGTTGTTCTCTGTTTTTTTACCTCTGGCAGAGGCACTGAAAGTTACTATGTCAAATAGGGTCAGATACACTCCAGGTCCCCTTTCCCACTCATGGCTGAGAGGGGAACTTTATTGGTATCCTTTAAATATGTCACCAGTGTACACAGGCAAAAGTATCACTGATTCCACACTGTAAATACTATATGTTGAGTGTAGCTGATGTTGCTATAACATTTCAACCCACAACTGGCTAGTCAGGGATAGTTCTGTCTAAAGTAACTATGATGTTTGCCAAATAATATGTCTGCTGATGTGCTGATTTGAAACTGGGACATAGACACACAATATATTTATTTATTCAGTTTTTGTTGACCAGGTAAGTGTGCTAAACAATAAAATGCCTATTTTCAGGCACAACCCGGGAGATTACATAAGTGATGAGGAAAAGACCAAATAGCATGGTTACATCAAATTCGGTGAACAAAGTGGAAATTAGAATTAGGTCACACAGGGAATCAGCAGGTCAGCAAACAGCAGAATGGTAAGGATAATACATCACATATGACTACAGACAAAGAGTAACAAATAACATTGGGTCCAGGCATAAGAGCAGTGAACAGTCTGACATAATAGAAGTGAAATATAAACACTAGTTGGTTAAGGATGAGGGGCAAAATCAATGAGTAACAATATAGATATAATGAATCGGGATGCAATCAGCAAGTCAATGACAGCAAGACAAATCAGGAAAGTAACATAAATTACCAGTACATCCAAAAGCAAAGTAGCTGTGGATCAGACCTTAAGAGTCACAATCAGAATGGACATCATTAGAGTAGTGAAATAACTACCAGCTGATTCAGAAGCAGAAGGATATGTCTCAGGAACTCAAATAGGTGAGTAGTTCCCTTTTGAAGGTGAGGTGGGACTGGCAAACCCATAAATGAGGTGGTAGAGAATTCCATGCCCTAGGGGCTGAATAGGATAAGGCCTTCTCAACCATTTTGGAGGAGCACTAGGGTGGGGCCAGGAGAGCCTGATCATTGGAGTGCAGGGTGTAGGGCAGGCATGATCAGCAAGAATTAACATGAAGGCCAGTGAGGCAGGTTTGGATGATCTAAGGATTTTGTCAGTTATACAGCTTAGAGTGTATAGGCACCAGAGGGGGAGGGGGTAGAGCCAGCCTAGACAGGAATAAAACATGCAGTGGTGGGTCAGTAGATGAGCCAGTAGGGCAAATCTGGCATACATTATTGTAGGCGATGTTCCATTTGTGGAGGTTACTTGTACTTGCTTAATAAAAAGAGGTAAGCTCAAAGAAGAAGCAGGGAAGCAGGACACTCTGGGTAATTGCAACCCTAGCTGTAAGAGTCAAGGCATATCTGACCGTGTAGGCAAGCTCAGGTTTGGTGTTTATGGCCTTTCAAATGTTTGAGACATGTTGCAAAAAGTCTAGAGTGCGATCAAGGGTGACGCCTAGGTTTTTGAAGTAGTCAGCTACAGAGACTGGGGAGCTGCCAAGGCAGTGGATGTCTAAACCAGTACAACAAGCCCAAACCTTTTCAGAGTAGCCAAAGAGTATGGGCTGGGTCTTACTGGCATTCAGGACCAAGTGATTTTGAAACATGAAGTTCTGAATTATGTGGAAGTCAGACTTAAGTTTGGTGTTGATATTACTCAGGCATTTGGAGCTGGCGTAAAGCACCATGTTGTCAGCATATAAGAGGATTTTACAGTGATGTTTATTAAAATGTGGTCGGGGCTCTGGCTACATGCTCTCTATCACAATTAAGATATGAGCACCTACTACTGTAAATAAATGTTGGGTCTTGCAAGAAAGTCATGCCCAAGAGTCATGCCTTGTGTCTGAGTAATTTCCTAAAGGGTAGTGTAAATGCAAGTGCAACACTGAAAGCAACCTCATGTTATGATGGACAAAACAGATGCTCCATTAAATGGCTAAGGATACTGAATTTGCACCTTAAATACATAACAGCAAGAGTCTAATATGTGTTCATTTAATATTAGCTGGTGATTTGTTTAAGACCATGGTGTTCCCTCTCCCTTAACCCTGTACTTTCCATCCCTTACTTCTCCCTGCTACCTTTCCATTGGTGCTTCTCTGCTTAAGTCTCAGAAAGTTTGTAGTTAACTGCTGAACCTCTGTGTATGCTGTACTGCTGAAGGGATTTCTGTCACGTACTGTGCAATCTTTTTACTAAAAATAATGTTACAAAAAAAGAAATGCAACCTGAAATGAAGTTATGCTTACAGTTAAATTAATCATGCCATTCCCAAGTTGCCATGCAGGTCTATAATGTGTACAGTGTGAAGCAAGATAAGTTCTATTTTTTGACCAGCAAAAATGGCCTCTGTTTGTCCCCAGAGCCAAAGGGAAGCCAGAGGGACCAAGATCAATGGCTTACCAGTGACACAATTGTAGCAAACGTGTCACTGTTGGCACTATACAAGGTGAGTGGGATTGAAGAAGGAGGTAAGTGGTCTCCCCACAGGAGCACAGGTAGCATGATTGAAGTAGTTCCTGCCAAGGCACCCAGAGACTTTGTAGCCAGTGCCTCAGTGGGCCACACCTTCAGGGGTGTGGACAAAATGCCAGACAAGGGAAAGACAGGCGTGTAGTGGATCCTTGTGAGGAACTGCCATCCAAAATATATCTAGACACAGGACTTGCCCGCAAGATTATTGTCTACCCCCCTTTCTTTTGTCTCTTTTGTCTGTCCCCAAAGGCTAGAAGATGACTAGTGAATGATTTCTGTTACTGTCACCCACTGGCTTCATAGACAGCTGCTGTAAATTAGGGTGCCCTAATCTAGCAAAAAAATGACCTGAGGCAAAGGTGCCCTGACAGCATACCAGTACCCACTTATCACTCTTCCCTCTTAACACACCCAGCCAGCACCCAGCAACTAGCTCACTGAGCTTCACCAACTGGCTGTCAGAGGCTCGACCAATCAGTAGAGTCTTTTTCTCTGGCATTCTAATAAATAAACCCTCTCCCTCTGCTGGCAGGGGAGGATTGCTACACCATTTTATATTTTTTGTCAATAATTACATTGCTTTATTTTCACTACCCTTATTACAATTGTGAAGAACAAAAGGTGCTATACTAGTTGATCATCACTAGTGGATTATCTGTTCTGATGTACCCCTTGTAATTCCCCCAAGTCGCATCTGGAAATGAGCAGTCCCCACTCAGTATGCCTGCCTGGTTAATCTCTTAAATTAATAAAATGAAGATTTGAAAAACGTTTTCACAGGTCTGTTTTTTATTCACTGGATAAATGGCCTGTTCATTCTCCATATCCCCTCATGCATTCAGGATTTGTAGTACAAAAACATTACAGAGTTCTGCAAGTCTTGCCATGTTCAAAAGCATGTCGTGGTGTTTCCACTTTCTCATAGAACTTCAATATCTTGGGCAGGCCCAGTGGTGCTGAGGGTAAAGGCACTGGATGCCACACCTCACGCCATGCAGGTGACCCGGGTTTGGGAACGGACTCAGGCCACTGGGGGTTGGCATGGGAGAGAAGGGACTGAGCATCTGAAGGACTGCTCTCCCTTCCTGGGGTGGGATAAGGGACTTGTACTGCTCCATAGTGACTCCCAGTGGAGAGTGGGGGCCTTGCAAGGAAACAGTGCCATTACTAGGGGGTGGAGCGGTGACTGACATGAGCATGTCAGTTCCCAGATGTCATTGCATGTCCACGCTCCAGGGGAAAACCATAATCAGAAAATACCCTGGCGGACCAAAGAGCCCATAACTTGCTCCCTTCCTGTCATGCTTGACCCCTGCCTTGTGCAGGCAGGGTCCTCAGCATACTGGAGGAGTCAGACCCCAGCAGACCTTTCTCCTCCTCCCATTTCCTTCACCTCCTCCTTCCATTCCCTCCCCCCACTTTTCTGCCTACCAACATACCTACCTTTCACTTTCCCTTCTCCCCCTTACATAGCCCTAGCTATGGCTGACCTCTAATCTCTAATGGACGTGTAGTTAACTTACACTTCTGTTATGGCTGACCCCTAATCTCTAATGCACTTGCTGTTAACTTGCACTTCTGTTATACCTTAGCCAACCTGTTCTGCCTGTGTTTATTCCTCACTAACTTCCCTAGATCAAACTTCAGCAATTCTATTCAGCCATTTTATAGGTACACAGCTATGTGTCATTTAGTGTATATCTACATATTATTTTGTGTTGTTGTATCTGTTGAGCCCAAAACTGTTGGCATCCCACTATTTCATTACTCCTGTACAGTTTGCTCACATTTTTTGAATGTAATCTATTGTAAATGTATATTGTGTACCAAATCTCTGTAAACTATCTTCATGTTCCCCTACCCCCAGGTTGCACCAGGAGACAAGCAACTTGTTGCTCAGTGTGCCTTCCTGGTGAAACATTTCAGTAAATAAATAAATAAACTAGAGGTGGGCGAAATTGGCAAACTTTGCTCCACAAATTAATCTGTGGATTCCACAGAATTTCACAAATTTCACATGGCTAAGTTCGGCCACAAAGTGAGGAGTTCTGCCCACAAAGTGCAGAATTTCACCTGCGAAGTGTGGAATTTTGCTAAAATTCCGAACTTCATGGGAGTAATTCTGCACTTTGCTGTGGAACTTTGCCATTTCAGAGTTTCTCTAGATAGGGAAAACTTTGTGGAGCTCCGTGGAGGCAAATTTCTCCCGCTTCACGGCAAATTCACCTGTACATTTTTACTTCACCCCATCTATAATTCACACTGGGGAATTGTGCACCACCAATGTTGGTGTTATATTTGTGTGTGAGGGGGGGTGTGGGGTGGTGGGTGCTGAGTGGGAGGGTCAGGTGGGGGGACTAATGGCACAACAGACATCGCTGGACATTTTTCTTTTTTACAGAATTCATATTAAAAAACACAGAGGGAGGATTTTCTTTATTTCAATTGTTGACACTAGGAGATTGGGCACCCCCAGCATCAGTGTTATATTTGTGTGTGTGGGGGGGTGGGTGGTGGTAGTGGATGTTGAATAGGAGGGTCAGGTGGGAGGAACAGTTACAAGGGAGTCAGCAAGAGACATCGATGGGCTTTTTTTTTTTCAGGCTCCATATGTACACAAAGAAAACCTAGAGGAAATTTCTTTAGCTCGGCTCACAGTCCCCACTCCACAGAAATACATTCATTGTGTAAAGGATAAAGTGTATTCAGATAAAAAGACTTGGATTGTGGGCCAAGCTGAAGAAGTTTCCTGTAGTTTATTTTGCCTTGGGCTCCAGTCCAGTGCTGTTTCTTGAAGCCACCTATTTGCTATGGGTTTTATAAAGAAACTCTACAAGGTGGTGACACTGGGGAATTGGGCACCCCCAATGTCAGTGTTATGCTTGTGTGGGGGAATCCTGAGAGGAAGGGTCAGGTGCTGGGGACAGTTACGGGGTGCCAGTAACAGACATCGATGGACAGTTTTGTCTATTACAGCTGGCATAAGCCCCTGGCTGTTTGAAATTTCAGAGTGATCATGACAAATCAGCATTGGTTGCTGAGCAGTGTAGCTCAAAGGAAAAAAATTAACCCTGATTAGGTCGACTTTTCCTTTTCAAGTCCATCACGTCTCTGCTCCGCAAGCCAAAACTCTGTCATGATCAGCCTGGCTGATGATTGATGAGGCACTGTCACACCCCTAAACACTACTTTGCATTGGACAGACAGTGTCACACCTCCCAAAAGCCAAATACATAGCAAGATGTTCACTGTGTGCACAAGTGCATGGTGAACATAAAACATAATCCAGGAGAAACATAAAATTATACTTTTTTAGCCCAAGTGTGTTATTTGAACTGGAATTTGAGGTGGCACACAACCCCAGCCCATATTGGTATGTTTGTCCTGGAGAGTACTGAATCTAATCTTAGAGTCGTTATCCAGTTACACCCCTGTATAAAGTGAGTAGATAGGGATGTTCTGCCTACTATTTTCATGAACCTGTCTGTTCAATGACTTGGGAGGATTGCACCATAAGTCCCCCAAATAGATTTCTTGACACAAAATAAATGCCTCCTCTTGTAAAATGTCCCAGCATCACCCCAGCAATTCAGCATTTCTAATTGTCCATAAATTGAAGTTTCACAATCTGGAATATGTACCCTTATACTGTACAATGGAATATGCTGAAGTTGCTTGTTCCACCCAGACCTACTAAAAGTCAACTGCCCTCCACATAACAGCCAACTGAAGTGGAAGTGAGTTATGAAGAGAGAGTGGACAAGAAGGAAATAAAACATTTGACTCCCATAAAGGTAGAGGTTATTCTGTGTATAAGCAGTAAAAGGGGTCGACAAAGGTCCAGTAAAGTATTTGCCACTATCAGCCCACCAATAAATCATATAGTGCTGTTTGGAGATGTAAAGTACCTGAAATATTCAGCAAGAGCCTTGAGGAGAACTAGATCCGCTTCTTAAGTCTCCTGCTCCATTTGTGTATTGTCCTCCTACATCCCCCCCCCTCAAGTCCTCCATATAGTTTAACACTTCTGTTATGCCATATGGCTTGCAGTCTGCTCTGTCAGTGTGTTGTGCTGTATGACACTCTCATTATTGTTGATAGATGGTGGGGTGCTCTTTCAATATATTGCTTTGCATGACACTTCTGTCATGGCTGTTTATGCTTGAAGGCTTGCCCACACTCCCCTAAATGTTATGCTGTGTAGCAGGCTTGTTATAGCTTGATTGAATGGGCTCATTCTGTGTTGCATAGCATGACAGTTCTGCTGTGTCTCAGTGGCATAAGCACCTTAAATACAATGCATCTGTATGGCAGTCTTGTTATGGCTTGATGGAATCCCCTCAAAACAATGCACTACAAACACTTTTCATATGTATGTTCATATACCACCAGCTGACTTGCATCATGCTTTCAAAATATGTTGCATTATTTATAAACACTCATCATGTCCTGTTGGAAAGTGCTTTCTTGAAGAGTTCACCTCTGTGACAACTATATCATGGGCTGTCTTACTACAAAGCATAAGGGTGGGGATTTTAAGCCAGGGATAGGCAGAAACAGTTTAAACAAACTATGGTCAGAGCCGATATGGCTGTGGAGAGCTTTTGGGATGCTTTTACCAATTATTTCTAAAGAATTTGCACAACGCAGATCTGCTGAGAGGCAGTTTCAATGTGGTCTTCCTTTTACACATTTTTACAATGTAGTTTCCTAGAATATGCCTCCTGATTGCTATATATTTAGCCTGGATAGTTCACAGAAGAAATGGCATCTTATTTTTGGGTGATGAAGCACCAGCAGTATGATGCTGGAGTGTGTCACACATAGGTACAAGATGTGTGTGGTCGATAATGCCCAGTGGCCATACACCTCAAGCATTCGCATGTGGATCCATCGTCCCAGTGCCGTTGCACTACTCAGTGTGGGTAAAAGCCAATGCTGACTCACTCACACAGGTTCGGGAACAGGCATGTTACAGCTGATCTTCCATTTCTTTGTACAATTGGGGAACCACAAATGCATTATCCATAGCCTGGAGCATACACTATAAATGCCATTGCAGGATAATGCACCCCATGGCACCCAGGATACCTCAGCAGTCCGGAGGGTGGCATGTTACACAGCTGAATGGAGAAAAGAATATGACAGCAGGAAGATACAGCATTGACAAGGCATGCTTTGGAGGTACTGTATGTCAATTGCCTCTTTTGGTTTGCCAGGGACATACACACAGCTACATACACTGGTTGGTGCATAGCTTGTGTAATGCCCCAATGTGTGGTATAGCCACTTGGGTCATTCTGGAGTGCAGGTCCCCAGCCCGGGTCCAGTGCAGTCAGTGGCTGGCTATGGCAGGGCATGAAGGGCAGTGCCAGTCTCTGCAACAGCTGCAGTATGGGTGGAGTGGGGTTGTCTATGTTCCAAGACAGTGTGTTGGAGTCCACTGTGCTATGGATATGGACTGTGGTTTTCTCGGGCACAATTGGGTCCAGTGGGGCCCCACACTATGGAGCTTTTCGGGGATGGAGTTGGATTGATCCGGGATTGGAAGGGGTACCTTTAGTCCACCACAGCTGCCAGGCTGCAGTGCACCTGGGTGCACTTCCACAGTCCATCTGTGGGTGGCTGGCTGGCTTAGGTCAACTATTCATGGCCTAGCTGTGGGCCATGCTGTTCTGGGCTGTGAGGGGTGAATTTCCCACTAAGTATGCTGCAGCATGGCTTATGCATGGGTACACACCCTTGACATGCACAGCATACTATTTGTGTGCATGCTGGCCCATTCCCTTGTGGCAGGTGCATCTCACACATTTGAATATCATGCTGCGGTGCATTGTTGGAGTTGCATGGCCCATCTCACATTTCCACTGGGATGCGCTGCTCATCTCCTTTGAATATGGGGGCCCTGGGCTAGGCTACTCTGAAGAAATATATTATCAAAATGGAAAAATCATGACCCCAATAAAAACAAGATATTGCATCTAATCTGTGACAGCCTGAGCAAACACAGTGCAGAAATGTGTAAATGAAGATCTCTATGACAATGAGATATAGCATCTCCCCTGCGCGATCGAGGATACAAAATATAGGATAAGAAATATTTAAAGGAAATCTACTCTAAACTGAACTTCACTGTGGTCACTGACATAAATAAACAGTTTCTTTATTGTAACAGTCACACAGGAGTGTGGTATGCATATTTTATGGGACACATACAAACAGGGGTGAGAAAGAATACATGCATCAGCTGGGTCTTAAACCCAGGCTGCCCAAAATGCCATTCTGATTGCACTTACCAGCTGTGCCACTGAGACAACTGGAACCTGGGCTATACCTGAGCATATTACTCTTTCTCAAATGCACAACCCAATGGCAACACATTTATTTGAAACAATCACACAGGAATGTGGTGTGTATATTTTATGGAACACATACAAGCAGAGGTGAGAATATGTGCCTCAGCTGGGACCTGAACCCTGGCTGCCCAGAACACCGTTCTGACTGTGCTAACCAGCTGTTCCACTGAGACAATTGGAACCTGGGCCGGCCTCAAGCACATTACTTTTTCTCAAATGCACAACCCAATGGCAACACAAATATTTACTTGTATCAATCACACAGGAGTGTGGTGTGCATATTTATGGAACATATACAAACAGAGGTGAAACAGAATAAGTGCCTCAGCTGGGACTTGAACTCAAGACACCTGACAGTATTATGGCCATGAAGATGGTGCGTAGTGTGTCTGTGTGTGTATGTACAAAATATAAGATAAGAAATATTTAAAGGAAATCTACTCTAAACTGAACTTCACTGTGTTCACTGACATAACTCGTTTTCTTATAACATATTAGAATGCAATATTTATGTTGAATGTTGTGGCCATGAGGATGGTGTGTATAAAGAGAGTGTGTGTGTGTGTGTGTGTGTGTGTTGCTGTAGCTCAATGTATTTTTCCCCAAAAAGATGGTAAAAAATGGCTTCTTATTAATACATATTTAGTCTAAGCAGTTCACTGAAGACCTGGCATATGTCTGAGACTGCTCATCAAATAGTGTCTGTAAAGGTTAAAAAAACAGTGTAAATCATTGATTTGCTAGGGAAAGGGTGACATTTATGAGGTATGAATCTTTCTTGAAAGACAGTACATTCCCAAGTTAAACTAGTATCAAGAAGCTGTTTAAATGCTTAATATTTAAATGTGCAAATCTCCAGTTTCATAGGCAACCAATATTTAACAAATATTTAACAGGCTGTTTCAGTTTTCTAATGGCATCTGATAAGCAACCTGGAGTTATTTCTCCAACATTCAGTTGGCTGGAAGGATACATTGAAAAGTTTAAAACATGTGTTCCATGATTCTCCATTTTCCAGCTATAGATAGCAAGAGGGCTGCAGGCTCCAAAGGTTAAAAAACAGTGTAAATCATAGATTTGCTGGGGAAAGGGTGACATTTACGAGGTATGACTCTTTCTTGAAAGACAGTACATTCCCAAGTTAAACTTGTATCAAGAAGCTGTTTAAATGCTTAGTATTTAAATGTGCAAACCTCCAGTTTCATAGACAACCAATATTTAACAAATATTTAACAAGCTGTTTCAGTTTCCTAATGGCATCTGATAAACAGCTTAGAGTTATGTCCCTAACATTCTTAACAGAAAGAAGGGAATATTTTATTTCAGTTGGCATGGAAGGATACATTGAAACGTACAAAACATGTATTCCGTGAAACTCCATTTTCAAGCTACAGATAGTAAAATGGCTGTAGGCTCCACCCACAGCCATAAAAAGGACTTTGCCTAGAATTCAGCTCATTCTAAAATTTAGACTTGAAAATAAACTTTAGTTAATAAACAGTAATAGTATATGGTTACCCCTTATTTCAGCCAGATTTTGATGTAGCCCAAAAAGCTGTTGTAGGACAGTTGAAAGGTCAAAATAGTTACTGTAGTATAGTAGTAAAAGGTCAAAAAGTTGTTGTAGTATAGTAGATATGTCACTGCTATATTACAACTTTTCGTTCTGCTTCTGAACACTTGTATGTGGTGATGAATGTCAGCCTCAATACCAGATAAACTTTCATTTCAGCATCCTTTTTCTTTAGCATTTTAATTATAATGTGCTTCTTATGAAAAAAGAAAGAACTTCTGCCAAAATCCTGCCATCTTGGAGCAAGGTGAACATGTGGGGCAGTGGGGACTGCAGGCAGAGCACCGGAGAGAGCAGCAGGGTGCGTTAACACATGGTTAAGTATACAAAAATACATTTCTCTTTTTTAAACAAAAAAACATATACTACATGAAATAATAATACAAAACTGTCCACAAACAAGGTTGTGTTTCCATCTGTGGGGTTAATGATGTTATAGGGACCTCTCAAGGTCTAGGATGTCATCAATCCCCATGATGGAAATACTGAACAGTTCCCTATCCATTATTCTAGATCTTGTAGCTCACCAGGCAAATGATTAACTAATATGCAATTATCATATAATTAATATGCTGATGCATGCAAACTATTAGGTTTGATCAGAGGTCAGAAAACAAGAACATGTTAAAATTTGAGGGGGGATTACTGTATTTTCATTTATTTATTTGAACATCAGAGTACCTTTCAGCTAAGTGCTCATTTGCAAAGGTTCCACATCAGTGTTATAAATCACAACATTCATTTTTACTAGTTACTTGGATGTATTTGTAAGCCTGTTTGTAGTATCTCTCAAGCTTCAGTACCCACCATTGTACTCATTATACTGTGTTTTAAGGTGGGAGTTTTTGTGCTTCAGCTCATCAAGGAAGTACAGCCATAGGCATCTTCACATTTCTTCCTGTATAGCATGTGAGTTAGATACTGTAAGCAGTGGTGGAAGTGGCCCCTAATTCGCTCTGGCGAAGTGATTCAAGAGTAACACGGAATCCACGGAGTACTCCACAATGTGAAGTGAGTATTGCTTCATAATGAGGAACGAAGTCCATTGAAACCAATGACTTTGAGTTATTCCACCTTCCCCAAACCACTTCTCCACTAATTTTAAGGCGAAGTACATTGAAGTCAATGTAATTCACCTCACTTCGCCTTGTAATTGAGCTCCAAATGAAATTCTGCAGTGATTCATGGGATTGCAGGTCACATGGGCTCTAGATTGTTCTGTACAGCCGTGCAGTGGTAGCTGGAGACAGTTTGCTCTCAGAGCTCTGCAATTCAAAACCTTTAGAAGCTGTTTAAAATGCCTTTTTGAGTCATTTGTTTTGCTTAAAATTTAGTACATCAATTGTAGGAAACCCTTCTTGTGCTCATATATCATCGAAGTGTTTATTGTGTGTATTTGGAAATGTTAATGAAACAGTCAGTCTGTGTACTGTGAAGTGTGCTTTGGAGGAGGGCATATTTGTGGTGTAGGTACATAAACTGGGAGAAAAGGCAGTCTTTCTGTTTTGGTTATTTTTTTGTATAACTCATGTTAATGTAACACACGGTAATATTTCAGCAATTCTTGACATTTTTTGCTGATTGTTGTGGTTGCAGCAGTGTATAATTGGTCTGTTTAAAACATTTGGCTATATTACTAATGGGTTTCAATTTGCTACTCATTACTTTTACCATGTGTGTGAGTGTGTGTGGAATGCATGCCATTAAATCAGACACCTTTTATTGTGCCACTGAGTAATTGCAACAGTGTGAACCTGCTATCTACCACATCTGCATGAATTTTTTATACTGTTTGTGGCATCTTTACTGGTAGTAGATTGTAACTGCTGTGCACTAATCCCCCAACTGGCAAAATGTATTCCTTTCCAGATTTGGATTTTGACTTGTGAGCACTGGTTAGATGTTGTTAAGCACTTTTGTATGCATCCCTTGAGTGCACAGTGCAAACTTAATCTGTCTGTGCATTTGCAGTGCACCATTAATTCTGGGAGACTGAATTTTCTTGTTACACTCTCATTTCACTTCGTCAGCACTGAAGAATTTTCTGTACACAAGACAGCAGCATTTGGGGATGCACATTACCCTGGTGACTCTGCGGTGACCGCTGCATGCATGACTGAGTGCGCCATTAATTCTGGGAGACTTCGATTTCTTGTTATCTCTCTCATTTCACTTCGCCAGCACTGGGAGTTTTTCTGGACACAAGACAGTAGCACTTTGGGGATGCACAATAATTCTGGTGACTGTGTGGGTGGTGTTGCCAACATTGCTGTCATCAGCCTTACTTTGTGTTTAAGGCAGAATGACAACATGAGTAATAATAAAATGGCGAAGTGAGCCTTTCCTGTGGGGCAGCACTCCGGCCGAAGTGCCAATGTGAAGTGACCACTTGGCGTTCACTTACGTAGCCAGTATTTTAAATCGCTGCACCTCTAACTATGACACAACAAAGCATCTGGAAGTTTCCTAAAAAAGAAATGAAGAACTTATTACAACTTAATTGCAGCAGTAAGACATTATGTTTAGCTGTGGCTGTTCCATAGGTATCTGGTTAATACAGATTGCAAGCTGTCCCACTGCAATCATAGATCACAACTTAATTTAGTACCAGGCTGTGTAACAAATACACTGTGTCAGTGTCCCTGCATCTAAGCTCAAGTTACGATTTCAAAACCACATCTTGTCAAAGTAACACAATCTGGGTCCAACTTTTTCAACACTGTCATGGTTGCACAGCTGCAAATTTTGAATACAGTGCATGGTATCTTGCAGCAATATTTTTTGTGACGTACATGTCACCTAGTTTATATATCCTCAGTTGGATTTGTTGCACTCTTATGAAAAAAAAGGAACAGATGAAATAAAATTTATATACTTACCGGTATGGATTGGAAATGGATATTCCATAGGTTCCTGTAGACAGTACTGCTGCTGTACCATTGATACAGACCTTCAGCAAAGGAGAGTCATTTGTTGTTAACCTGTAAAAAAAAACCAAAAAAGTTGACAGTATGTGTTTGACCATTGCAGCTCAGAAAAGCAACAGAAAATGAAACACACAGCTAAAGGAGTTGAACAGCATAAAATAACATTATTACACATACTCACTTTATAGTTTTAATAGTAAGAAGCCTTGTGCCTGTGGCTGATGGATGTGGTCTCTGTTTGAATCTCTTTGTCTTGGCATGGTCAATATAATGGAAAAACATTGTCACAATGACACTGGTGGTGGTTGCTGGTGGTCATAGCTGCAGCACATGATGACATTCCTCTCATCTTCCTGCATCTGGTGGTGGTGGCAGTGGAGAACAGCGGTCTCATGGTGGTAGTAGCCGGGAAACACACGGTCACATTCCCTATGGTGGCAGTGGAGAACAGTGGTCTTATGGTGGTGACAGTCTGGAGGGATACATGGTCACATTCCCTATGGTGGCAATGGAGAACAGCGGTCTTATGGTGGTGATAGTTCGGGGGCCAGAATATACTGTGCTCTGTGTTATAAATGTGATGACATATATGGAATTTGAGTCAGTATGAGTGGGACAATGAATTAACTTTATGAAAAAGAGAACATGTGTCATACAAGACATGTGATAGCCTTTTAACCACTTAAGTTAAAACCTGTCAACATTATCCTTATCATCATTCATCATCATCCTCAGAAAGAAAGCTGTCCTCGCAGTCTTCTATGTCTGAATTCGGACCACGGGGAAATTCTTTCTCCATTGTGTTATCATCTACATTAGTGGTAGGCTGCTTCATGCTGTCACTGCCACCAGGATGGTCCCTTTCTTCAACATCAGCAAAACCATGAGTATGCCAGGGTATGAATACTGAGGTTGCAGTCTGAGTTGATATGTGCCTTTCAATAATTTTTATGAAAGTCAGCAAACTGACATTTGCAGGAGAGAGTTTTGTACAATGATCCTGAACTATTGCACCTGTTGAGCTGAATACTCTCTCGACACTCACACTGGATGATGGGCATGTCAGGTACTTCAGTGCCACAGAGGTCAGCTCTGTCCATTCACTGCCCTTTCCACTCCAGTAAAAGGAGATCATCAGTGATAGATGCCTGTTTTCAGACACATATAACTCAACCATTCTCTATGCTGCTCGAAGTCCAGTGGTTGATGCATCATCCGCTTCTCCAGAATCATTTATGTCACAAATCCCACATGGGACAAAGCCTCCCAAAGTGGGTTAACACCAACTGCTTTGGATGACAGACTACCTAGAAATGCAGTCCCCTTCCCCTTACAGGATATGCTAGATACTACTCCTCCTCCAGGTTCACCTTCAGCTTGATTATGCTGCTCAGGTTTCCTGACCTTGGCACATGACTTCTATGTCCCATAGAACCAAACGTACCAGTTGCCCACTGACATTGTTACCTGTTCAGGCCCACCCTCCACAATTGAGGCAATTACACGTTTATATCATGGGTCCAGCATTGTTGCTATTGCAAAGTTGTTACTACGCTAAATGCTCAAGATGTGACGATTCTGGTCGAATACTGTCAGCATGTGTTTTAGCAACACACTGCTAGCACTATTTCAGGCAACTAGAGATGCAGCGAATTTAAAATCCACTGGCAAAGTGAGACACAAAGTGATTACTTTGCCCTGGCACTCCTTCACGTGGGTGCCCCATAGGAAAGACCAGCTTCGCCTTGTTATTATTACTTGCATTGTCATTCCACCTTAAATGCAAAGTAAGGCGGAGTGACAACAATATTGGCAGCACCCACCCACGCAGTCACCAGAATTAATGTGCATCCCCAAAGTGCTACTGTCTTGTGTTCAGAAAACTCCCCAGTGCTGACAAAGTGAAATGAGAGCGTAATAAAAATAAAGTCTCCCAGAATTAATGGCACTAGTCATGCATGCAGTGATCACACACAGAGTCACCGAATTGATGTGCATCCTCAAAATGCTACTGTCTTGTGTCCAGAAAATTCCCCAGTGCTGACAAAATGCTACTGTCTTATGTCCAGAAAATTCCCCAGTGCTGATGAAGTGAAATGAGAGTGTAACAAGAAATACAGTCTCTCAGAATTAATGGTGCACTGCAAAAGCACAGACAGATTAAGATTGCGCTGAACATGCAAGGGATGCATACAAAAAGGCACAAGAACACCTAACCAGTGCTCACAAGTCACAAACCCAAATCTGGAAATGTTGCCAGTTGGGGGATTAGTGCACGGCAGTAACAATCCACTACCAGTAAAGATACTACAAAGCAGTATAAAAAATTCATGCAGTTGCAGTGAATAGCAGGTTCAAAATGCTGCAATTACTCTGTGGCACGATAAAAGGTGTCTGATTTAATGGCATGAGTCACACACACACTGCAAGTAATGCGTAGCAAATTAAAAACCTTTAGTAACATAACCAAATGTTCTAAACAGACAAATTATACACTGCTGCACCACAACAATCAGCAATAAAATTTCAAGAATTACTGAAAGTATTACTGTGTGTACATTAACACAGTTATACAAGAAAAATATAACCAACACAGAAAGACTGCCTTTTTCTCCCAGTTAATGTACCAACACTACAAATACCACCCCAAGCACATTTCATAGTACACAGATTGAGTGTTCTAAATTAACATTCCAAATCCACACACAACAATAAACACTCGATGATATGAGCACAGAAGGGTTTCTTACAATCAATGTACTACATTTTGAGCAAAAAAATGACTCCAAAAGGCATTTTAAACAGCTTTTTGAGGTTTTGAATTGCAGAGCTCTGAGAGCAAACTGTCTCCAGCTACCACTGCACACACACTACCCAGGCCAGAACTGAGGCTGTGCTGAACAATTTAGAGCCCATGTGACCTGCAATCCCATACATCACTGCAGAATTTCATTTGGAGCTCAATTACAAGGCAAAATGAGGCAACGTACATTGATTTCAATGTACTTTGCCTTAAAATTGGTGGAGAAGTGGTTTAGGGAAGGAGGAATAATGCAAAGTCATTGGTTTCAATGGACTTTGTGTTCCTCATTATGAAGCGAAGTACTCCACTTCACATTGTGGAGTACTCTGCAGATTCCACGTTACTCCATGAATCACTTCACAGAGCGATTGGGGCCACTTTGCCCACCACTACTTACAGTACTGTAATTCACATGATATACAGGAAGGAACATGAATGCCTATGGCTGTACTTCCCTGATGAGCTGAATCTGTATCATAAAACTCCCCAATTTAAAAACACTTATTAATGAGTACAATGGTGGGGTGGTGAAGCCTGGAGAGATACTACAAAACAGGCTTACAATACATCCAAGTAACTAGTACAAAAATGTATGTTGTGATTCATGACATAATCAAGAATCGTGATTTGTGACTGCATTTGTGAGCATGATGATGAAGAACATTGTTCGGTGTCAACGGTGTGAGATAACCAATATGCAACTGTATTGGGAACGTGAATGCCTATGGCTGTACTTCCCCAATGAGCTGTAGCACAAAACTCCCTGACTTAAAAACACTTATTAATGAGTACAATGGTGGGGTGGTGAAGCCTGAAGAGATACTACAAAACAGGCTTACAGTAGTAGCCACAGACACTGCCAGCTATTTCCAGACATTTTGCAAAATTTCTAAATAGTTTCTCTCTGCTGCCCCTACTGTGGAAATGCAGAAAGCAGGAGATATCTCCAGAAATATCACAGAAATTTCTGGAAATAGCTGGCAATGTCTATAGCTACTACTGTACAATACATCCAAGTTACTAGTAAAAAAATTAATGTTGTGATTCATAACAGGATCATGAATCGTGATTTGTGACTGTATTTGTGACTGTGATGATGAAGAACGTGGATTTGTATCATGAGTGACTCATGATGATGGTCCTGACTTAAAACGCATATTAATGATACAATGTTCATGCAGAATTATGCACCACACCAGTCCAGTACTCTGAAGGGAAGCCAAAGAAACAACTGTGACTTAAGTTACAGATGGAGATTGGGCCCTAAAGAGATGCAAATGCACAGACAGATTAAGATTGCGCTGCTCACTGAAGATATGCAGATGCAAAGGCACAACACCTAACCAGTGCTCACCATCAGAAATTCAAATCTGGTAAAGAATACCTTTGCTGTTTGGGGCGTGCCGCGGAGGTGGGTGCAGTGTGCTGCACTGCTGCAATAACAGTCACTAGTACTAGTACTAGTAAAGATACCACAAAGAAGTACAGAAATCATACAGCTGCAGTGGATAGAGGTTCACATTGCTGAAATTACTGTGTGGCACAATAAAAGGTGTCTGATTTGATGTCACGCATCACACACATACACTCATTCTAAGTAATGCATGTAAAATTCAAAACTTCAGTAATATAGCCACATATTTTAAACAAACTAAAATCATGCACCTCTGCACCACAACGATCAGCAAAAAAATTGCAAAAATTATTGAAAATATTACTATGTACATTAACACAGTGATACAAGAAAAATATCACCAAAACAGAAAGAACTGACTTTTTCTCCAAGTTAATCTACCTACACCACAGATATGTCCCTCCCCCAAAGCACACATTCGCAGTCTCTCAGTACACAGACTGAATGTCGTATATTAACATTCAAAATCCATACACAAACAATAAACACTCGATGATATGAACACAGGAGGGTTTCCTACAATTGATGAACTAAAGTGTCAGCAAAAAATATTACTCAAAAAGGCTTTTTTAACAGCTTTTAGAAGGTTTGAATCACAGAGAGCTCTCAGAGCAGACTGTCACCTACAGCTTCCTACACACACTACCCTGAACTGAGGCTGTGCAGCAATATCTAGAGCCCATATGACCTGAAATCCCATGAATCACTGAAAAATGTGCATTTGGAGCTTAAAAACAAGACAAAGTGAGGCAAAGTACATTGTTTTCAATGTACTTTGCCTTACAAATTGGTGGAGTAGTGGTTTGAGAAGGCGGAATAACACAAAGTCATTGTTTTCAATGGACTTTGAGTTACCCATTATAACGTGAAGTACTCCGCTTCACATTGTGGAGCACTCCACAAATTCACCTTCACACTGCAAATCACTTCTCGGAGTGAATTGGGGCCCCTTCGCCCATTTCTACTGGCAACATCAAGGCTATGCTGTACATTCACCAATGTCTGCCTCAGCACCCGCAGCAGTGGAATTTATTAGCTAATGGAGGCCGACTCGACACTTACTGCCTGTGTGGCATGTTCAAAAGGCCTCAAGATTCTTATTACAGAGTCCATGAGGTGCCACTGTTTGGTCGTTATAGATGTGGAGGCCCCAAAATTGTCATGGGTTGTGTGCATGACAAGATATTCTGAGATGGCTTTGTACTGTTCATACAACCTCTCTGCCATGTATAAAGTGGAATTCCACCAGGTGACAACTTCCAGCTTCAAGCGGTGCTGCTGGAGGCTATTTCAGATCTGCAACTGATGAAGTTGGTCACGGGCCTTTGCAGAGCGTGAAAAGTGAGAACAGATATGGCATGTAACTGTCAGCACTTCTTTTATATCAGGGTAATGCAGAAACTCCTACACAACACAAGATTTAAACAGTGGGCCATGCATTGAATCTGAAAAAATCCACCATTTGTGATGCATTTCATCACATTTGACCCATTGTCACTTGCTATGAACCCAGCTGTCAGGGAAAGAGGTTAAACCACTTGTCAGTTTCAGTCAGTACCACATCCAACATGTTTTCACCAGTGTGTGAACAGGTCACATTGCACATAGCAATTGTTGCATGCTGTTGAATTCCTGGAAGATTGCCACCACGATGCTCCACCTTACTACACTGATTCACACTACCAACAGCACAAACAACCCTCGGCACCTGCGCCCAGTGTGCAGTTATACACAAATATGCACTCCCTGCTGTTTTGCCACTTGTCCACATATCCATATTTAAATGGATGAATGGAAAGGAAGAATGTTGAAAGGCATGTCTTCATGAGTTGGACACAGTACGGTACAACTCAGGGACAGCATGTGTCGAAAAGTATATTCTGGATAGGACTTTCCATTTTGGACAAGCACGTGCAGCAAACAGCAGGAACCCAAATTCTTCACAAAGGAAAAGGGCAAAGATCAATTGCCAGCATTTCAGCTACAGCAACATTAAGTTCATTGACATTGTATGACTGGGTGGGTACTTCAGCTCATCGCTAATAACACTCTGTAACATGGGCTGACTTACACATTTTACATGGGGTGTGATGACAACTGGTGCTGCTCTGCGAATGGCAGGGGGTGGAATGTGGACATGTGATGAAGACAGTTGCACAGGTGATGACAAACCCAGAAATGCAGTTATTTTCCCAGATTTACCAATAGGGGTTGATGTACCACTTGCTCGAGGCATACTGCATTGACCACCACCACCACAAAAACTGCTGCTCTCACCACCACTTGACAAGACTTCAAAATCATTTTGCTCTTCCACCTCATCATGCCTGTAGTAATTCTCTGCTGTTATTTTATCACTACTGCAAGCATTTAATTTTCTACTTGATGCTACAGTCATGGACGGGGATATCAAACTCGTTATGGTTGATGACGAGGGTGAACGCCCCACTGTGGTACAGGTATTAGCTGCCATCTTGTGCTGAGTCCACAGTGCCATGTGCCTATTCTTAGGTTGTGTATTATGTCCCCTGTACCCAGATGGCTCCCCTTTATACCTTGACTCACACGCAACTGGCAAACCTGGCAGATTGCAACTGATTCATCATTTGCAGCTTCCACGAAAAAATCCCAAACAAGGGATTTTGATGCTATAGTTTTAACATGTCCCCCCTAATGCTGCTTATTGGACTCAGGCTTTTTAAGCCATGAAGTGTGGGGTGTGCTACATGATTTTTCAGGCAGGACACACTAGGACTGCAACTGACCACCACGACTACCTATCATTATTACTGGTTCAACATCATCATCAACTGAAACTGGTAAATCACAACTTTTTACGGGGAATGCAAACAGACCCAGACACAGCCACTTTGAGTTTCTTTTCTCTGGTTCCCAACGAGGTCATTAACATCATCATCATATTCATCAACATCATCCACATCTTCTATTTGGATGCTGGCATATGGACTGCATGTTGCAACCACAGCAACATCATCATCATCAGCACCACTATCACCTGAAATTTTTTCACCACACTGTGAATCACTGCATGGCAAATGCATGACCTGAACCATGGTGGAAGAAATGACACTTTGTGTGCTATCATTGACATGATGATCAGAATCCTCATGTTCAGTTACTGGGATGTTACTAGGGGTATGACATCAACTACACTGTCACTCACTGCCACTGCTTCACACTCCACTATATTTCTGGACACAGTAAACTGGTCAGAACTGGAACTTGAAGCGGCAGTACTCATGCCATCACCAGCAACTGCACTAATGCCACCAGCTGGGACAACATCATCTCCTCCAACTATGAGTGAAGCTACTGATAGCGCTGTAAAAAACATTGAAGGAGAAATACCTTTACTCACATCAACAATGCACTTCTGCGACTGTGTACTACTACCACAGTCACAGGCAATCTTACCACTGGCAGCAGTGCCATGGAGAGAAACAGCTCTGCTTGCACATCTCTTTGAGGGCATTTTGGGGGATCAACAGGAATATTCTAAACAAATTCAGATTTTGGAATGTTGGAGGGGGTGATGCTGGATGTGAAGCCAAAAAAACAACTGTGGCATCAACAACAGATACAGACGCAAAGTCACAATAAGTTCAACAACACCTTAACTAACCAGTGGTGTTCTCAAGTCACAAACAATCCAATCTGGAAAAGAATACCTTTTGCCGGTGGGGGGGGGGGCACTGACTGCAGATTACTGCAGTGCAAAACCAAGAAAAGATACCACAATGGTAGTACAAAATCACGCAGCTGCAGTGGATATCAGGTTCACACTGCTGCACCTGCAATTACACTGTGGCACAATGAAAGGTGTATTATTTGATGTCACATCCTGCACCACACACACACAGAATTTGTCTACAAGTAATGATTACCAAATGTAAAACTTCAGTAATATACAAAGTATTTTAAACAACCTCAGTGCTGCACCAGGTCCCTCCAGATCTCAACACACACAATCAGCAAAAAAAATGTCACCAATTACTGAAAATATTAGTGTGTACAGTAACACAGTCAGTTATACAACAAAAATATAACCAGAAAAACAAAGAACTCCCTATTTCTCCAACTTCAGTCTACCTACACCAGATACGCCCCTCCCCGAAAGCACACTTCCACTGTCTCTCAGTACACAGACTGAATATTGTATATTAACATTCAAAATCCACACACAACAATTAACGCTCAATGATATGAGCACAGGGGTTTCCTACAATCGATGAACTAAAGTTTCAGCAAAAACAAATGACTCAAAAATACTTTTTTAACAGCTTTTAGAAGGTTTGAATCACAGAGAGCTCTCAGAGCAGACTGTCTCCTACAGCCTCCTACACACACTCTACCCCAAACTGAGGCTGTGCAGAACAATCTAGAGCCCATGTGACCTAAAATCCCATGAATCACTGAAAAATTCACCTTTGGAGCCTTAAAATAAGGCTAAGTGAGGCAAAGTACATTGTTCTCAATGTTCTTTGCCTTAAGATTTGGTGGAGTAATGTGAAGTCATTGTCTTCAATCGACTTTGCGTTTCCTATCATGATGCAAAGTACTCCGCTTCACACTACAGAGCACTCCATGAATCCGCCTTCACTCTGCGAATCACTCCACAGAGCAAATTGAGGCCACTTCACCCATCTCTAATGGCAGCTATGGTTTACCGCAAAGAAGTGCAAAATCATGCATGTGGGGAGCAGGAACCCTGGGGCGAGTTACAGTACAGGTTGGGGGGGTGAGCTGCTGACAGTAACTAAGGAGGAGGGAGACATGGGGGTCATAATCACAGATGACTTGAAGGCCTCTAGGCAAACTGCAAAGACAGTGGGAAAGGCCAATTGGATGTTGGGGTGTATTGGAAGGGGAATCACAAGCCGAAGGAGAGAGGTGATAGTGAGAAAAAAAGTCACGGCATAACTAACCCTACACCAAAAAACTGAAGCCACAATGAATGAACAAAGAACATCTGGTTGAAACATTAGAGGTGATTGTAGTTGTTCCTCCAGGCAGGGGCCTTTTTGGACACTGATGCACTATTATGGTAATCAATAAATGTACTGAACTTTGGTTGGAAAACCCTTTATTTGTGGCTTCAGTTTTTTGTGTGGGGTTAGGTGTGCCGTGACTTTTTTCTCACTGTTACTGGGTTTGTCATTGAGCACTTTGTTCCCTGTGTGGCTCTTTTTACTTTCAGAGGGAGGTAATAGTTACACTGTACAAGATCCTGGTAAGAACTCACCTTGAATACTGTGTACAGTTCTGGAGACCACACCTTCGAAAGGACATTGACAAAATAGAGATGGTGAAGAGGAGGGTGACCAAAATGGTGAAGGGATTACATCACAGACCTTAAGAGAAGAGATTGAGGGACCTCAATTTGTACACACTGGAACAAAGGAGGGAGAGAGGTGACATGACAGAAACATTCAAGTACCTCAATGGCATTAACAAGGTAGAAAGGGACAACATATTCCAGATTAATAGTAGAGCCAGGACAAGAGGACACAACATGAGACTGAGGGGTGGCCACATAAGGGGAAATGACAGGAATTATTTTTTACAGAAAGGGTGGTGGATGCATGGAATAGCCTGCCCCAGGAGGTGATGGAGATGGCCTGTACAGTAGTGGGCTTCAAACATGCATGAGACAGAAATAACAGAATAATAGAGATAAGAACAGTACAGACAGTTGGTGAGACCCCATCTGAGTATCTGCAATTCTGGAGACCACATCTCTGTAGACATAGACAGAGTGGAGGCTGTTCAGAAGAAAGTAACCAAAATGGTGCAGGGTCTGCACTAGAAGACATATGAGGAGAAACTAAAGCAGCTTAATATGTATACCCTTGAGGAAAGGAGAGAGGGGGGACATGATAGAAACATTCAAGTATCTCAAGAATTAACAAAGTACAGGAGGGTAGCATCTTTCAGAAAAGAGATGTGCAAGAACAAAGGG
Source organism: Neoceratodus forsteri (assembly GCA_016271365.2). NCBI lineage: Eukaryota > Metazoa > Chordata > Ceratodontiformes > Ceratodontidae > Neoceratodus > Neoceratodus forsteri. Next base: position 470,219,320 of record CM028129.1, read on the forward strand.
CACAATTTGAAGATAGAGGAGGGATGGCTCAGAGGTAATGTTAGAAAGTATTTTTCATGAAAGGGTTGTGGATGCGTGGAACAGCCTTTCAGAGGAGGTTGATGAGTCGGGAACAGTGGGGAGAATTTAAGAAGGACAGATGTAAGGCAATTCTAGTGGGGGGTATGAGGAAGTAAGCTGTTGATTAAATCTGCAACTTATCCATCAGGTAGGGAAATGGGCAGATTAGGTGGACCAAGCAGTCCTTATCTGCCTTCAAATTCTATGTTTCTATGTTTCTAAGAAAAAGCTAAAGCCAATGACCAGATAGGGTCACTGGACACTTCATTAAGCAGCTTAAATGGTGCAATGCACTGGCTGTGGAGCAGCAGCCTTCCAGGAGACATTTTGGAAACAGCATTGCTGCCCTATTTGCAGGCACCTCTCTGATCTGAGGGAGGAGGTTGATCGTCTCCATGCTGATCTGGCAAGGATTTGGGAAACCTGCTCCCCACCCACGAACCACCCAGGCCACCGCCACTACCTCAGAGGTTGCCAAGAAAGAGGAGTGGTTGGACCACAGTGGGCATAGGAGGTGAGATTGTGGAACAGAGGTGCATTCCTCCAGTTGTGCCTCTCCACAATTCATTCACCACTCTGGCGAAACATGGTTTCCTCTATGGAGCCACCTGCAGTGGAGACTAAGGAGGATGTTGGGAACCTCCACAATGGAGACCCACAGGAAGGTGTCCCAGGACCCCACAGGGGAAGGAAACAACTCCTGGTGGGGGACTCAGTTGTTAGGGGGTAGAACTGGGGGAGGGAGGGGAATGAGAGATAAGCTGCCTGCCTGGCACCAAGGCTTGGAGGGACAGGAAACAAATCCACAGCAGCAAGGGGGAGGGAGCTGGATGTCATTATCCACCCAGGGACGAATGACCTGGCTAAGAATGGGATCAGAGCATTGCAACAGGAGTTTGTGGAGTTGGGGAGGGGCCTTAGACAAGTAGCACACACGTTAACTTTCTCGGAAGTGCTACCTGTCTATGGCATGGATGAGGCTAGGGCACTCCGCACCATGGGATTCAATGACTGATTGAAAAACTGGTGTAGAGCTCAGGGATTTGGCTTCATTGGGGACTGGGGCTCCACCTGGAGGGATGCAGGCCTATACAGGTGCGATGGTCTGCATCTATCCTGGAGGAGAACCAGAATTCTAGGTGATAGGTTTAAATGCTTCAGTGGCAAGCATTTAAACTAGCCAAGGGGGGAGAAACTGAGGAGGAGAAGGGAAATCCTAGCCACCCCACAAATCAGGGTAATTAGTGCGGTAAACACCAAAAAGAGCAGTCGATAGGGAGAAGGGCAGGGGTAAATGGAGAAAAAGACAAAGGCAGTAGGGACAGGGATGGGGCACAAAGAAATAAAGCCATAAAAAATGGAGGGTAATGAGTACCAATGCCTGTAATCTAGGTAAAAAGCTCCCTAAAATGGTGGCCTTGATGGAAGAGGGATGTCTGGATATTGTGGCAGTCACAGAAACATGGTACACAGAGAACTATGCCTGGGATGTCAACATACCAGGGTACACAATCTACAGGAGGGACAGGGAGGGACGAAGAGGAGGAGGAGGAGGAGGAGGAGGAGGAGGAGCTCTCTATGTAAGGGAAGGGATAAAAGCAACAGAAGTAAAGAGTAAACAGGGAGGAGAGGAGGCACTGTGGGTCACTCTGGAGACTGACAAAGGCTCCACAATCTACACAGGGGTTGTATGCAGACCCCCGTCTCAGGGGGAGGAAATGGACAAGGAAATGATAGAAGGCATCCTTGGGATGGTAGAGAAAGGAAAGATATTGCTGATGGGGGACCTGAATATGCCAGATGTTGACTGGAGTACCTTTTGCTGTAGCCACATCCAAGAGCAGGGCCATTCTCGATGCCCTACAGGGGGTATGCCTCAGACAGCTAGTTTTGGAACCCACTCGGGAGAGAGCAATCTTAGACCTGGTACTCTCAAATGGGGATGTAGAGAGGATCTCTGATCTTGAAATGAGTAGCCATCTGCGAACAAGTGACCACCAAACAGTGTGGTTCATGATAAACTTAGCTGTAGAGTCAAGCCACACAAAAGTGAAGGTACTGGACTTCAGTAGGGCTGATTTTGACAAAATGGGAGAGTGCCTCATAAAAGCACTAGCAAACAGGCAAGAAGGTGGGGTGGAGCAACAATGGGGAAAACATCAAAACCGCCATCACAGAGACAACAAGTCTTTGTGTGAAGGCAATAAACAAATCAAAATGAAAGAAAAAAACACTATGGTTTTCAGGGAAGGTAAGGGAAAAAAAGATAGCATTCAGGAAGTATAAGGAAACACAGAAGGAGCAGGACAGAGAACTGTACCAGTTAAAGCAGAAGAAAGTGGGTAAGGCAGTCAGAATAGCAAAGGCCCAAACCAAGGAAAATATAGCCAACTCAGTTAAGAAGGGGGATAAAACATTTTATAGGTACATTAGGGAGCAAAGAAAGACTAAGGCAGGGATACTGAGGCTGAACAAAGAGGAAGGTAGTTGGGCAGAGAGTGACAGTGAAAAAGCAGGGATACAGAACGAATATTTCTGCTCAGTATTCACAATGGAAAAGCAGGGGGAAATACCGAATCCAGTCAATAGAAGCACTGTTATAGTCCTTTCACAGAAGAAAGAGTTCTGAAAGAACTCTTAAAACTGAAGGTGAATAAAGCAATGGGGCCTGATGGGATTCACCCCAGAATTTTAAAAGAACTAAGGGAAGAACTAGTAACACCACTGACTACCATTTTTAATAAATCATGGGAGGATGGGGTGGTACCTGAGGACTGGAGGAGGGCGGATGTGATTCCCCGTCACAAAAGTGGGAACAAGGCAGAGGCAGGAAACTACAGACCTGACAGTTTGACCTCAGTGGTAAGTAAAATGATGGAATCACTTCTGAAGGAAAGAATTGTTGAGTACCTAGAGGCCAGTGGGGCACAGGACCCAAGCCAGCATGGATTCACAGTGGGAAGGTCATGTCAGACAAATCTAATTGATTTCTTTGACTGGGTGACCAAAGCAGTAGACCAGGGAGGGGCTGTGGACATGGCCTACCTAGACTTTAGCAAGGCATTTGACACAGTCCCACGCAAAAGATTAATAAACAAATTAGCCAGCCTGGGAATGTGTCCCAGGGTGGTAGCCTGGGTAAAACACTGGTTGGACAACAAGACACAGTGGGTGATAATAAATGGAGTCCACAGTGAAGAAAGGAGGGTTACTAGTGGGGTACCACAGGGTTCAGTACTGGGGCCGGTCCTATTTAATGTCTTTATAAGTGACATTGCAGAGGGACTGGAAGAGAAGTATGTCTCTTTGCAGATGACACAAAGATCTGCAACAGGGTTGATACACAAGGTGGTGTGGAAAAGATGAAAAGGAACTTGGCAAGATTGGAGGAATGGTCAAATGTATGGCAGCTTAGATTCAATGCAAAGAAGTGCAAAGTAATGCACCTGGGAAACAAAAACCCAGGGGAGGAGTACACAATGGGGGGTGAGATACTGAACAACAAAAATGGAAAGGGACCTGGGGGTAGTCATATCCGACAACCTTAATGTGGGCCAGCAATGTGAGAAGGCAGTAAAAAGGGCTGGGGGGATACTGGGATGCATAGAGAGAGGCATCACCGGTAGAAAACAGGAAGTTGTTGGCCCTCTGTACAGACAGTTGGTAAGACCACATCTGGAGTACTGTGTACAGTTCTGGAGACCCCATCTCCACAATGACATAGACAGGGTGGAGGCTGTCCAGAGCAGGGCAACCAAAATGATGCAGGGTCTGCATCAGAAGACATATGAAGAAAGACTAAAGGAGCTAACGATGTATAGCCTCAAGGAAAGGAGGGAGAGGGGGGACATGATAGAAACTTTCAAATACCTCAGGGGAATCAACAAAGTCCAAGAGGGTAGCATCTTTCAGAAAAAGAGATGTGCAAAAACAAGGGGGCACAATTTGAAGATAGAGGGGGGGATGGCTCAGAGGTAATGTGAGGAAGTATTTCTTCACAAAAAGGGTTCTGGATACATGGAACAGCCTTCCTGAGGAGGTCATAGAGTTAAAAACAGTGGTGGAATTCAAGAATGCATGAGACAGACATAAGGCAATTCTAGTAAGGGGTAGGAGGAAGTAGGCTGTTGGTTAACTAGGATCTGCAGCTTATCCGTTAGGTAGGGAAATGGGCAGACTAGGTGGGCCAGGCGGTCCTTATCTGCTATCATATTCTGTGTTTCTATGTTAAATGGGCAGACTGGATGGGTCTAGTGGTCCTTATCTGCCGACAGCATCTATGTATATATGTATCTATTGATCAATAAATTTAAAATTTGATGATTTGATATATAGGGGTTCAAGACCTTCCTGCTCTCAATCGGGTTGTCCAGGACCATCACCACACCAAATCCTTCCTGAAGGGAAGCCTGTACAGTAATTCACTAATATTCTCTTCCAAACAGTAAATAACTGGGTCATTGCCATACATATGGGTAATACAATAGCAGCCAGCAATCAATGTTGTCTATTGGGGAAATAAAAGGGTGCCCAACACTGATCCTTGGGGGAAGCCCTTTTTTAGACTAGAAGAAGATGAAAATTAACCCCATGAAGCACAAAACTGGCTTGAAAGTTACTCAGCCAGTTTTGTGATGTGCCCCCAATCCTAAATTAACCTTTTCTTGGTAATTTAAACCAAGGATGGAAATGAGAAAGGAAAATGTGGGCACACCAGGATTTGAACTCCAGACCTCTGGTATGCCGTTCCAGCGCTCTTACCATTAAGCTACGGGCCCACTGGTTACAGCGTCCGAAGAACTTCCTATTTCACAGTCACACATTCCTTTCTCTCTAGTGTTGCTTAATCTGCAACCAGAAACCAATTTAGAAATTCCACTACTTCTCAGTGCAGTTAACCCTGCAAGGTATATAGTTTTAAACCAAGGATGGAAATGAGAAAAGGAAAATGTGGGCGCACCAGGATTTGAACTCCGTACCTCTGGTATGCGTTCCAGCGCTCTAACCATTAAGCTACGGGCCCACTGGTTACAGCGTCCGAAGAACTTCCTATTTCACAAGTCACGCTGGAACGGCATACCAGAGGTACGGAGTTCAAATCCTGGTGCCCCCACATTTTCCTTTCTCATTTCCATCCTTGGTTTAAAAAACTATATACCTTGCAGGGGTTAAACTGCAATGAGAAGTAGTGGAATTTCTAAACCTTTTCTTAGTAATAAATTATGAGAGTGTGTAAAAGTCCCTGGAGAGGTCGACAAAATCAACTAGGAGCTCTTGGTTGAAGGTAAGTTGAATATCATCAGCAATCTTTATTATAGCTGCAATTGAGCTGTGAGGTGCCCTAAAACCTGATTGGTTCATATTTAAGATATTATGTTTGAGCAGAAAATGATATAATCTGTTTCACAAATAACATCTGCATGACCTTCAACAGGCTCAGTAACAGCAACACAGGTCTATAATTTATTTATTTATTTGCCCAGCTTTGGTCTACTCTTCTGTTATTGTTTCGCAAGCAAGTCAGAAAATTGAATTTAATGTAGCATTCATTTCCAGATAGGTCTGTGTGCTGTACATATCACACACAGTACAGCAACGCTGGTAAAGATGATCAGAGAAATTCAAGTAGCAAGAAAATTAACTTACTCAGAATAGCCAACAACTCATTTACAGCGGGTATTTCATTAAACCTCAATTTAACAGTTGGGAAAACCAAGCACAAGCAAATCAGCTATCTTATTGCTCCCTCATATTGTCTAGTTTCCTGTGTTTCCATGCCCTATCATACCAAAACCACAGGTCCTTCAGTTCCTAAATGATACAATGTCATTGGCCTGACCAGGTTCTCTTTCAGACATTCCAATATCAGCAACAGCCTACCTACTGCTATGTACTCTGTCGACTCATATTTTGTAATACATGAACCACTTTGGCAACAAAGGTCTACAGGGTGAGACCATGCCAAATGAACCTGATCAGATTCTTTTGACTGTGTAATTACAGAGGCCAACAAAGGGCAGGCAGTAGGCCTACTGTGGATTTGAGTAGGCTTTTGACTCAGTCCCCACAGGAGACTAATCAGAAAACTGCAGTATCTAGGGGTAGAAGAAAAGGGTAACAAAATGGGTGGAAAACTGGCTAATGAAGCAGACATGGATGTTGACAGTGAACAGGGAGCAATCTAAGGTTAAGGAGGTGACAGTCGGGTACCACAGGGCTCAGTTCTGGGGTCCATTCTTTTAACATATTCAATTGTAACATTGATGTAGGAATTCAGGAAAGTTCTCCTCTACTGGATGATGCAACGATCTGCAGGAGGGTGGCTAGAGAGGATGGGATCAGCAAAATGAGGGAAGACCTGGATCTGCTTGAAAAGTAGTCCAGGATATGGCTGCTGAGATTCAGTGCCAAGAAATGTAAGGCAGTACACATCGGGAACAAGAATCTGAAAACACAATACCTGATGGGTGAATAGTGCGGAGAACACAACTGGGAAAGGGACCTGGGGTATTAATATCAGAAAGCTGAAATCTAAGGCACAGTGCAACAGGATGAGCAAACAGAAACTGTGGTGCAAACAATGGGGATTAGTAGTAGAAGCAGGGAGATGATCCTGCCCCTGTATAGATCTCTGGGTGAGCCTCACCTGGAGTTATGTGCAAGGTTCTACAGCCCACACCAGCAGAAGAACTGTAAAAACACTGTGGTTGTGCACAGAAGGGCAGATAAGCTGATTGAGGGCTGGGGAGAAGATATATGAATAAAGATGTCAGCTTTTGTAGGGGAGCCGATTACACTGGATTTAGGAATCCAACTTAATTCAACTTAATTGTTTAGTATTCTCTATGTAACTATCTACTTATTGTTACTTAATTCTTGTTATGAATGTTTATGCTATAACACAAAGCATAGAAAATGTAAGTATATACAATATTCTATTATTATGTAAATAAGTAAATATCATAAATAAAAATGATAAAAACACTCCTTTTACCCACTCAAGCAGCTATTCCAGCTGCCACTCCCAGACATTGATTCCTCTGAAACCACGCTTGACCCAAACAGATAAATAAAATAGGTCAGAAAAAGCTAAATAGGTTGATACTCAGATATTTCTTGATATTTTGAGGAGGCAATATAGCGCTATGGTTTAAGACACTGGGGTGCAAACCTGGAGACGTGGGCTTGAATCCCACAGCCCTCATTTGCATACTGTGTGACCCTGAGCAAGTCATTTAACTTCTTTGTGCTTCCAGGTTTCACCTAGATGCAAGCTGTGGCTTAATGTGCCTTTCCTGGTTAAACAATTTCCACTTTCCCTTATTTTCTTCTAGAAGTGAGCATAATTAAGAATATAAACAAGTTTTCCTCCTCAGGCATAAATTTGTTAATTAAATTGAGAAAAACAGTTTATATCTGTCTCCAGGGCAATGTCACAAACTTCATGTTGTCATCCCATAACATGATAATCTGGTAAATATTTATGCACAACAGTGTCAAATTTAAAAAGAATGATTTTTTTAAATAAAATGAGGCTCAATATATTTTTCTCATAATTACAAATATGCAGATTACCACCTCAGATGAATGCATCAGCTTTACGTAAACTAAAAGGTGAAAATGCAATAGAGCTTTGGTTTTCAAGGTGCTTATTGCCAGATAATATCAGAACCAGTTAAATCCCAAGCACTTTGATATTACAGTACTACAATCATACACAGCTGAAATATTGTTGTTTTCATTACCCAAATGAGAAGTTGAAGCACCCATTTCTAATGAGGATTATTTTATGGAATGTTGGGTGGAGATTGTCAGCCACTCAGAATGCTTAGATTAAGCTACTCTTCACAGTCTGTTTATTACTGGATAAATGGACAGTGGATTTGCATATCTTTGTGTTCTGATGGGCTGTTGGGATTCTGTTTCAGTATACAGTAGGATAATTGTGAATAACTGTATACATTCATGTTGGGGTTCTGTGGGCATCTTAAACTACTGCAGCACTGTTAGTTAGGTATGTCACAGTAAACTAGTATCATGGTAGACAATGGTGTCAGAAGTTGTGGGATTTCCTGATATGACTGATCATGGTGATTATGGTTTTTGTGCCTTTCATCTCATTATTTTGTGGCCCATTCACACTAACTCCCCCAACATAAGAGTTCCAGAAAACCTTGTTGCACAAAAATAACAATTTTGCAACATCACAATACCCAGGAAAATCACATTACATGTCAGTTATTTTACCATTCTTCTTACCCTAAATGGGTATTAGTCCAAAGATTTAGCTTGTTTATTTATTTTAGAATTTTGGGCCAGGAAAAACACAATGAGCCAAAGCACATTTTGAGGTGTGTCTCAGGAGTATAGGAAGGATAAGTGACTTTCTCAGAGTCACATGTTATACAAGTGACATGTGTGGCCTGCAGATTCACAGCTTGGTATTTTAACCCTCTCAGCTATATGGCCTCATTTGATGTAATTCATAGTCAAATATATTCAAGGAGGGAGTCCAGCCACCTGCAGAACTATCACTGTTGACATCAGTTAAGCTCAACTGTACTAGATTTAAAAACGCTTAAGTATCAAATTATTTCATTCTTTGTTACTGAGCTATTCACGTGAAAACAGGAGCTTTTCCATTAAGCAAGGATGGATTTTATGGTGGGTTCCCTGGATATTTTGACAAGTGAACTGTGATGTTTGAAAGTAAACTTTACATTTTTAATGTGAACTGTGTTTTTCTTTCTCTAAATCAATATGTTCTTCTGAAAACCATGGAAACCAGGGATTTTGCTGTCTTCCACAAAATTCCAGATCAGTTAGCAACATTCTGCATTTTGCAATGTTTCACAATGGAAAATATCTATTCAAGAATTTTGTGAACTTCAGAGCATTCTGGCGAGAATCAACTATGATACAAAATATTGCAGGTGCAGGACAAATCTTTATTTTACTTATGGTTTCCCAGAATACATGTCAGTCTCCTGCCTTACAAATCAGGCATGAAGGCTAAAAATCATGGACAAATAACCAGAATCAGGGACGCATCTTAAAAAAATTATAATATCAACTCAGAAAGTCTACAACAATGTGTGACCTAATACAAAAACTTTTGCTGATAGAAATCCAGACAGTAACCCTGTTTGCTGCTATTTTATGCTTCAGAACTCTACTTTTAGTGACAGAAACTACAGATTTAAGAGGATCATGGAAATTTTGAGGCAAAATCAGGGCATCCCCAAAAATCAGAGACATTTGAGAGGTATGTTTCCAGACCAGGTGATCTCCCTTAATGCATAGGAGTGATGGTGTATGGTATACCGTCAAAACCATGTAGGAATAATAGTGCAGTGAAATGCATGCAATAGAAAATAGTGAAAATAGCTCCATGTACAAAGAGTGTAGAGATATTATAGCACATAAGTCAAAACATTGTCCCCCCAAATTTCTCCCTCCCAGAGTTTGGAATCGTAAATCGCCCCTCCGAGTTGCCTCCCCGAGTTGTAGTTGTAAATCATTGCTTTCGAGCTGCTTCCTGTCCCCCAACCCCGATTTTGGGGACATTTTAACATGAGCTGTGTGGTGCAACATGTTCTGTTCTGTGGTTTGGTTTGTGCTATAATTACTTTTGCTGTATTTGTGAAGTGTGGTTTTGGTGTTGGCATTTGTGTGGGCTCTTATTGACCATGTTGGATTTCTTTAGCGGACTTCTTGTAGTGGACCCATGGTGTACTTTGCAGCGAGTCTGTCTCTGGCTGGTTTCACTGCCCCACCTACTTCTCTGAAGGCCTCCACTGTTTACTGGCAGATGGCTGTTTTTCTACTGCATTCAGTAGATGATCCTCTGATGAACACAAGGCAGCTCTTCCTGTGAGAACCTAACCCTACATGTCCACACACCATGTCATTGCAGTCCCTAGTGTGCAGTGGTAACAAACACCAGGCTGTGATACTGGCTAGGTAGCTTCCCAAACTACAGTAACTGCAGTGAGTATTCAGTTTCTCTGGCTGCAGCACAGCATGATCTATGACATGATCGCTGCAGCCTACAGCTTCTGTTCATACTGAGCTACTGTAGCTTGCTATTACCTGCATTTATGTACAGCAGGAGTTCTGCATTTCCATTGCCTCTCTTAAGTCTCTGGCAGATGTACAGTCTATCTCTGCAGCAGCACAACAGCAAGCTATTGTCTATTTTTATAAGGGAATAAAGGTCAGGGGTCACAGCAGCAAGCCAGAAGTGCATGGATACCACACAGAAGGTGGACTAATCATGAGGCACCAGGGAGTCTTCATCAGGGGTGTATAAAACAGTGAGGGAGGCATTTTCGGCACATATTACTGTGGAATGCAAGCATCATTGTAAATAGCATATCACAAGGGTTTGGGGCTAAAAGAAATTGTGTTTGACAGAAAGAGCAACTGTAGACCAGGCTAAGGTTCACACATTGAAAAATAAAATAAGCCCAAATCTTGGCTGTATGATGTTATTTATTTACATGTAAGCTAAAAATAGCAGCACTCACCCACAACGTGTTAGTGCAGTATAAGTGCTGCTATTTTTAGCTTACGTGTAAATAAATACTTTTTAGAGACAGTAATTGGCTTATTTTATTTTCTGTGTAAGTGAGTCTTAGCCTGATCTATAGTTAATTTTACTGTTCCTGTGATTCATGACTGTTCTTTCCTCCTGGTTGCCCTTCTTTTGTTCAAACTGTGTTTGAACTAATCTGTTGATTTTTTAAAATCGGTTTTAAATAGGAATACAGATCAGGGCCAGAGCAGCAAACATGAGGTGGGTGGATACCACACAGAGGGAGGACCAATTGCTGGGCACCAGGAAGCCTCCAGCTGGGGTTCATAAAACAATAAGGAGGCACTTTCAGTCGCATTGCTGTGGAACACCAGTGCCAACAGGAACAGTGTGGTCACAAGGGTTTCGAGCTCAAAGTAACTGTGTTTGAAGTAATCTACTAATGTTTTTGTTTATTTTAAAGGGTCCCAGTGGCAACTACAAAGTGGACACATACACTACCACACAGATGGCGGACCAATTGTAAGGCACCAAGAAGCCTCCAGCAGAGGTTTATAAAACAACAATGGAGGCATTTTCAGTGTGCATTGCATTTGAACATCTGCACCAATAGATACAGCATACCACAAGGGTTTGAGGCTAAAAGAAACTGTGTTTGAAGTAATCTTTGACTTTCTGTTTATTTTTAAAGGAAATACAGATTGGGGGTTGAGGCAGCAAGCAGGAAGAGGTACATACTGCATGGAGAAGGACCAATTGCAAGGCACCAGGAAGCCTCCAGCAGGGGTTTATAAAACAACTAGAGAGACAATTTCATCATGCATTGCTGTGGAACACCAGTGCCAACAGGAACAGCATACCACAAGGGGTTGGGGCTTCAGAAACTGTATTTTAATTAATCAGCAGAATATTTTATCTATTTTTAAAAGGGAACACAATTCAGGGGTTGGAGTAGCAAGTACGAAATGTGCAGATACTACACAGAGGGTGCACCAATCGTGAGGCACCCGAAAGTCTCCTTCAGGGGTTTCTAAAACAATGAAGAAGGCATTTTCAGCGTGCCTTGCTGAGGAATGGCATTATCAACAGGAATAGCATACCACAAGGGTTTAGGGTGAAGAGAAACTGTGAACAAATCTGCTGATTTTTTTATTTTTTTGTCTATTTTTTGAAAGGAAAACGAGGATGGGGTCAGAGCGGCAAGCAGGAAGTGGGCAGATATCACATGGAAGGAAGATCAATTGCAAGGCACCAGGAAGCCTCCAGCAGAGATTTAAGGACTTTAGCCCTGTGTGTCATTTTATGCTCATATCCCAGAGTGTGAGTGGAACAGAGCAGGAGTTGAACAAGTAACTGGTGTCTTAGGCTTAGGCAGATGACTGCAGGCAAGCAGGGGGCTCTGCGATCTGACAGGAAAAGGTAAGGCACTTTTCATTTATTGTCACACTCTATAGGTAGCTGCAAGTGGTGGAGTAGAAGATAACTGGGAGAAAAGGAGACAGGTAGCAACTGCAGGTGGGAAACAGGAGATACTTATATCGAGTAGGTTGACATAGCAGTTCAGGAAGATCAAAGGAGGAAAATTAATAAAATGGAGGAGTAAAGAACCAGGGGTTACAGGAAGACCACACACGCAAGTCCAGATAGAGGGTGTAAATGGGAAAGGAGCAAGTAAAGGGGCAAATAGTGTCAAGTTATTTTGGAAGCAGAATGGAGTGAATTTGTATTAGCAGATATGGGAGTAGTGCAGTGCAATAGCTGTGGAGCTGCAGTATTCAGGGAGACGTTATGAAGACTGAAGTGCTGTCCCATCTGCACTAACCTTGCTGGGTTGAAGGCAGAAGTCACAGGTCTCTTTGCTGAGCTGTCTATGATCCAGAGGACCTTTTCCCACCCAGGGGCAATGGAGTCCGTGCCATTGCCCCAGAGGCTACCTAAATGTTGGAGATATGGCTGGACCATTGTGGCTCCAGAAAGGAGGAGGAGCAGGTCAGGAAACATTCCTCAACCTGTGCTACTACACTGGTGGGACAGGACTGCTGAGAGGAGGCACCAAAGTGGTGGCAATGGAGGATGCAGAGGTTCTCAAAGAGGAAACCCCAAGGTAGGAGCTAGAGGACCCCAGCAGAGGAGAAAGTAGCTCTGGTTGGGGACTCAATTGTGAGGGGAATAGTTTTGGGAGCAGGAAGAGGTGGAGAGAATGAGATTAGGTGCCTTGGCTTGAAGGGATGGACATCGGATCCCTTGGGTGGCAGGGAAGAGGAATTGGATGTCATTATCCACCTGAGGAGTAATGACCTAGCAAGGGATGGGGCTGGAGTAGTACAGGGACAGTTCAGAGAATTGAGGAGGAGCCAAAGGCAGGTAGCAAGAACAATGGCCTTCACCTAAGTGCTACCTGTCTACAGCCGAGAGGAAAATAAGGTACTCAGCACCAGGAGCTTCAAGAGCTGGTTGAAAAAATGATGCAGGAAGGAGGAGTTCAGCTTCATTGGGTACTAGGGGTCAGCCTGAAAGGATATGGGAGTATACAGAGGTGATGACCAAGATTCTTCTGGAGAGGGGACCACAGTACTCAATGGAAGGTTTAAATGTTACCTAGGTGAACATTTAAACCAGCTGAGTGTGAGCTGGTAATAGAAATGGAGGCATAAACTTCCCCCACCCCCACCCCCACAGACTGAAGCAAAGAAAGAGAGGGCCTGAAGAGAGGAAACTCCCCAGGGTGCAAGTTAAAGCCATAGGCATATGAGGGACAAGCGGATAAGAACAAAAGATATGAAAACAGAGATATTAAGGAGGCAAGGTGTGAGAACGGTAGAAGGGGGAAGGGGAGTAAGGAAGTCTTAAATGGCAGCAAAGACAAAAAGAGAAGAAAGGAGACTGAAAAAAGGGTGGAACAGTGTAGGCAGTGTAGAGAGTCATGTACAATAGAGGAGTCTTGGAAATAAATCCAGACCTGGAGCCCATCATGGCAAAGGCAACCTGATCTGGTGGCCATGACTGGCTCATGGTGCACAGACAACCATGACTAGGACATAGTCATACCAAGCTATACTCACATGATATCAAGGGGATAGGGATTGGAGGAAGTGTGGAGAGGTTGTGCTGTATATGAGGGAGAGTATCAGAGTCAAGGAAATGCAAGGGAACCTACAGGAAAAGGATGGGTTTGAGGTGCTGTGGGTCACACTGGAGACAGGAGCTGGAGTCGCTGTTCAAACTAGGGTGCTATACAGACCTCAGTCACAGAAGGAAGAATTACATTATATAAGGCACTAGGGAAAGCCATTAGCATGATGGCAAAAAGGTGGAAGTACTGCTGCCAAATGTGGATTGGAGCCTCCAAGCTGCAGTCAGGGGAAAAAGCAGGGCCATCACAGACTCTCCACAGGGGGTGTTTCTCAGGAAATCTAGTAAAAGATCCCTGTGATGGGGCAATGCATTGTATGCCAGTGCCACTTTTAACAGACTAGTCTGTGTAACTCACTTTTGTCTGTTGTAAGTGGTATATGCCATAACCAGAAAACATACGCTGCAGCCAGAAAAGGACATCCTTGCACAGTTACTAACTCTCTTCAGCCCTGTTGTGTACAGATTCACATATTCACTTCCTGACTTTCTCTTTCTCTACAAATGACTGCTGCAACTCTGACTGACCTGCAAGCAGCTTCATTTATCTTTTTAAAAGTAAGCTTTTTCAAGTTAGCCACAATCAGCATTAGAATGCAGCAGAGTTTCAACTTCCTTTGTCTGGTCTCAGCAAAGCACAGCCTCCACCACATTCCACCACCTTTTCCCAACCTTAGCAAGCTCATCACATAAAATAGCAAGGAAAGTTTTAGGACTCACTCTCTCAGAGAATGACCACTTTCTTAAGCTGAATTATACACAAGCAGTATCAGTGGGTTTGAGAATCAGCACTTTATGGCTGTAGTGGATATAGCCTTGCAGACATCTTGCAAGCACAGTAGGTAACAAGCATTTGTCAATGCTGAATAATTGCTTGCTGGCATTAGCAGTGGAAGTGCAGGAGTTAGACAGATGCAGTATAGGAATGGCAATGAAGTATTGAACTGATGCCAACTCCACCCCACCCCGCGGAGATGGACAGGTATTGGGGTGTGCCTTTGGGTCATCGCCCATAACGGTCACTACATTTCACCTCACGCCACCCTGCAGACACTGACAAGTGTCGAGGTGTGCCTTGGGGTGTTCAGGCTTTACACTCACCTCATTCCATAAGGAAATATGCTGAAATGGGTGCAGTATAGGAGAATGGGGTGAACTCTGGGCCAAAGGGCACACCTCAATGCCTGTCACTGGCTGCAGGGTGGGGGTGGGGTAGAATAACTGAGCATTACTGTCAACAATCCCAAGTCACACCCCTGACGCCTGTCAGTCCCTACAGGGTGAGGGTGTTATGGTAGCAAACCCTAATGTCTTGGACGTTCTTGGTATTTGTACCCAAGTTTTCAATATGGGCTTTTATGACCCCACTGCATGAACAGTGACACTATCAGTTCATTAGCCGAAAGGTGATTTTGAACAGTGACTGTGCCACTTGGCACCACAGGTGAGAAAGCACATTTCAAACAGGATGTGAAAAATGACAGCTGTACTGTTCATGAGGAGGTGTGAAAAAATGGTAATGTTGAAAATCTGGAGTGAAAATATAAAAAAACTGGTGAAGTCACGAGAGTGCGTAGAAACTGTGCAACACACACCCGTAATGCAACTATTTTGGGGATTTTTTGCACCAGATTTTCAATATAGGCATTTTGGGACCTCCACTCATGAACAGTGTCACTGTGATTTTCTTAATCTGTCCTGAACACTGATTTCCCACAGTGACTGTGCTATTCTGCGCTGGGAGTGTGAAAACACATTTTGGTAAAGATGTGAAAATGACAGCTGTACTGTTTATAAGGAGATATGGAAAATGCCAATGTTTAAAATCTGGAGTGAAAATATTACAGATTTGTGAATTATGAAGAGTGCGTGGAAACTGCTCAATGTACACTCACAACACAGTCATTTTATGGACTTTTGTCACCAAATTTTCAACATAGGCATTTTAGGACCTCTGCTCATGAGCAGTGTCGCTGTGATTTTCTTACTTTTTCCTGAATGCTGATTTCCCACAGCGACCGCGCTATTCTGAGCCAGAAGTGCGAAAGCACATTTTGGCAAAGATGTGGAAAATGACAGCTGTACTGTTCATGATGAGCTGTGAAAAATGCCAATGTTGAAAATCTGGAGTGAAAATATATTACAAATTTGCGAACTTATGAGTGTGCGTGGAAACTGCACAATGCACGCTCATAACACAGTCATTTTTTGGAATTTTTTCATCAAATTTGCAACATAGGCTTTTTAAGAACCCACCTCATGAACAGTGATATTGTGGTTTGGTTAATCGGTCCTGAAAAGTGATTCTGCATAGTGACTGCAAAATCACCTGTCAGGACGAATAACGCCATGACAATGACTGAATTAATGAGGAGGGGTCCCAAGAACCCCCTGTTGTAAATTTGATGTCAAAAGTTAAAAACATGGCCAAGATATCCACATAAGTTGAAACTAGCATTTGTCAATGCCGAATGTTTGCTTGCTGGCATTGGCATTGGTAGTGTAGAAGTTACAGAGCTGCGTAATAGAAATGGCAGTGAAGTATTGAACTGAAGCCAACCCCACCACCACCCTGCAGAGAGTGACAGGCATGGGGTGTGCCTTTGGGTCATCAGGCATAATGACCACGCTTTTCACGCACCCTACCCTGCAGACACTGAGAAGTGTCACTGTGTGCCTGGGGTCTTTGGCCCTTGCGCACCCCATTCCATCAGGAAATACAGTGAGATGGGTGCGGTATAAGGAGAATGGGGTGAACTTTAAGTGAAGAGTCCAAGGCATACCTCAATGCCTCTCACTGGCTGCAGGGCATGGAATGATATGAGCATTACAGGCAAGAATCCCAAGTCACACCCCTGATGCCTATCATTCTCTACAGGGTGGGGTGTTATGGTTGGAAACGCTAACACTTCAGGCATTCATTGGTATTTTCACTCCAAATTTTCAACATGGTTTTTGTGACCCCCACCTCATGAACAGTGGCAATATCAGTTTGTTAGCTGAAAGCTGCTTATGCACAGTGACTACGGCATTTAGCACCACAGGTGCAAAAACACATTCCGAACAGGATGTGAAAAATGGCAGCTGCACTATTCATGGGGAGGTGTAAAAAATGGCAATGTTGCAAATCTGCAGTAAAAATATTACAAAAACTGGTGAAGTCACAAGCGTGCATAGAAACTGTGCAACGCACACCCGTAATATAATTAGGTTGGGGATTTTTTACAGCAGATTGTCAACACAGGCATTTTGGGACCTCTGATCATGAACAGTGTCACTGTGATTTTCTTTATCTGTCCTGAACAATGATTCCCCACAGCGACCACGCATCTCTGCACTGAAAGTGTGAAAACATATTTCGGCCATGTTGTGAAAAATGACAGCTGTACTGCTCATAAGGAAGTGTGGAAAAATGCCACTGGTGAAAATCTGGACTGAAAATATTACAAAGTCATGAACTTACGAGGGTGCATGGAAACTGCACAATGCTCACTCGTAACACAGTCATTTTATGGACTTTTGTAACCAAATTTTCAACATAGCCATTTTAAGACCTCTGCTCATGAACAGTGTCACTGTGATTTTCTTAATGTGTCCCTTACATTGATTTCGCACACCAACTGCGCCATTGTGCGCTACATGGGTGGAAACACGTTTTGGGCAAGATGTGAAAAATGACAGCTGTACTGCTCATAAGGAGGTGTGGTAAAATGGCAATGTTGAAAATCTGGAGTGAAAATATTGAAAATTTGTGAACTTACGAGTGTGCTTAGGAACTACGCAATGCACACTCATAAAACAGTCATTTTTAGGAATTTTTCCACCAAATTTTCAGTATAGGCTTTTTGAGATCCCACCTTATGAACAGTGGCAGTGTCATTTCGCTATCTCGTCCCAAAAGGTGATTCGCAAGAGTGACTTTGAAATCACCCTTCATGCCTGATTAATGCCATGACAGTGAGAGCATTCATGAGAAGGTGTCCTAAAACCCCATGTTGAAAATTTGGTACAAAATTCCAAAAATGCCTGAGATATGCAGCAAAGTTGAAAAACCCTATCTATCCCATTATACAGCTTACCGGCATTTCCTCAGTTCACGGTCGGCTTTGAAGAAACGAGACATGTTCCTGGTCACCGAAGATCATTGCGCTGGAGTCCGGAGGTAGTATGGGGTGATGGGTGTGGGGAGGCGGAGTGTGCAGTGGATGGAGTGCGGGTGGGGCAGAGACAGTGAGGGACCATTTTTCAGTTTCAGGTTGTTTTTTTTTAAATAGCCAGTGGGACGTTTGCCACACTGGGGTGGGCTCCCAGTGTGGCTGAGACTAAGCTGGTGGTGGTGGAAGCGTGGAGCTGACGGGGATTGGGCATCCCCGCCGCCATAGCATCTGTTGCCACTCTGGGGTGGGCCCAGCATAGCACCCACTACTCGGGAGGGAACCAGTGGAGCCGACGGGGATTGGGGCACCCCTGCCGCCATAGATGATGTAGCCACGCTGGGGTGGGCACCCAGCATGGCATATGGAACTCTGTTTTGGGGTGGTGCAGCACAGCTGACAGGGATTGGCACCCTGCTCGCCACACAGTGTGTGCGTGGGGCGAGCATGCAGCATGAGTGCATCTGTGTGTGTGTGTGGGGAGCATGCATGAGCAGGCGATATCTTATCACTGCTCACTGAAGCGTAGCTCCCCTTTCAACTGTACTCCACTGCATTTGGACTGCTGTCATAGACAGCTCCAGCAGGCATTGGAGAACTGCGGCCGCGCTGCAAACACACTGACTGAATTGAAGAGGGCTGCCACACCTCCGAAAACTCGGATGATGGCACTATGTTCTTACATGTGTGCAAGCAAACATAAAAAAATGTATGCCTTTATACAGCTTACCAGCATTTCTTGAGTTCGTAGTCAGCTTTGAAGAGTGCAGACGTGTTCCCAGTCCACCTAAGATCATCACACCGGACTCCGGAGGAAAGTGTGGAGTGAGGGGGGTGTGGGAGGTGGGTGGGCAGAGGGTGGCTGCAGGTTGGGGAGGGGCAAGTGTCAACCAGGGACCGTTTTTAATTTTGCAGGAATTTAAAAACAAAAAGACACAGCAGGACTTTGGCATGCTGAGGTGGGCTCCCATCATGCCACCTGGATGTTTGGTGGGGGGCAGTGGAGCCAATGGGGATTGGGCACCCCCGTCGGCAATATAGTGTGTGGAGGAGAGAGCATGAGCATGCTGGGGTGGGCTCCCAGTGTACTACCACACACAACAAATGGGGGGGCACATCATGCCGACAGGGATTGGGCAACCCCATCGGCAAATGAAGTGGGGAAGGGGCATGATGACAGGGGGATCAGGCACCCTCGTCAGCTAACAGGGACTGGGAGAGGCAGGCAGCGGCTGTCCATCAGCTTTGTGGGGACTGTGAGAGGCTGATGGAGAAGCCGCCGCCATGTTTCATTTGAAACTGGACACCACACAGTGCAGTTGTAATTGTTGCTGCAGCCAGACCCCCCACAAACACAGCTGATAGTGATAGGGTGCTCCCTAATTCCAGAAGTCAATTTCTTTGAGCATAGTGGCATGCTCATTAACTGCCACTACTGAAGCAAGGTGTTTCTTGCACACGCAGCAGCAAACACAAAAAGGAGCCCACCGGATACTAGCCGGACTTGTAAACAGTGGAGGTTAATGGCAATCACCGCGTGTTCACTGGACCCTTGTCCGCTGTTCACCAGTGAGCATGCCATTGGCCGCCATGCCAAGATGGCCACTGGAATTGTCTGCATATAATAAATATCTCTGAGGCCATCCTGACTGTGCTTTCCTTAATAAACTTTATAGGCACACTGGGGCCTCCATCACCGGTGGCAGTGTTTTTATTTATTTTTTCTATAATCCGACACTGGGATGCCCACACCAGTGTTGGATCTCCCTGCCCCTGTGTTTATTAATATGAGTTTACAACATGGGGGCCCCACCCCATGTCAGTATTTACAAGACCACCCCGCACAGTGGTGAGACACTGGGAGCCTATCCCCAGTGTCATGAAATAATTTTTTTGCTTTGATCCTGAAAAAGAAATGAAAAGACCAACCAACATCTTTTTTTTTTTTTTTTTTTTAAACACATCTCCTGTGTTGGATAGCCCCCCCACCCCATAGGCCATTGTTTTATGGTAACTGGCTAGAATAATGCTACCAGAAGAATGCAAAGAAAGAGAGTGCTATTCTGAACAGCACTGCCACGACCAGTGAGAGGTGATTGACAGTGCTTGCAAGCACTCCCAGGTTGTTGTCCATTGTGCTGCCACAGGACAAGGGCAGAAGAATTCAGGAGGCTGACAGAGCTGCTTCCATGGCATGGAGGGCTGAGGCATGGAGCAGCTAGGCCGGTGGCAGTGGAGACCAGGATTCTAATCCTGGTTTTCCTTGGTTTTGCTGATTGGGACTTATATTATTTTTTTTTACATGGGGCTGTGGAAACGAGTATTTCCACAGCCTGACAAATTCTTTCTTTCCCAGTGATCAACTCCCGTGAGAGTTGGGATCACTTAGTACATGGGGTGCGGGTGTGTGTGGGAGAAGACCCCCCCACAAAAAGAAAACCGGCGGCATTTTTGCATACGCGATTGTTGCCTGCACTGTTCTTGCTGGCACTATTCTGACCTAGTGCCCCTTAGTAGTTGCCAACATTGGGGGCCCCAATCCCCATGTCAGCATGTACAAGATCCACTCCAGCAGTGTGGGACAGTGGGGAGGCCACCCCAGTATCCTGAAAAGTTTTCTTTAGTTACTTTGTTCCTGCAAAGAAAAACATCATGTGATGTCTGTTTTTTAAACCTGAAAAATGAAAATCGTCCACCATTGTCCATGCCATCCCCCTCCCTGCATCCCGACCCTCCCACTTAGCACTATCCAGCCCACCCCACTCCTTACCCTTTACTTACCATCGGAGGTCATACACTGCCATCCTCTGTGGAGCGAGACACATCTGCCCTCTTCAATTCTGAACCGTGAACTGAGGAATAAAGGTAAGTGCCATATAATGTGTTTCAATGGCATTTTGAACTTATGTTCATAACTTTGCCATTTTTAGGAATTTTTTCGCCAAATTTTTTTCATCCCCACCTCTTGAACTCTGGCACTGTCATTTCAGTAATGAGGCATGGAAGGTTTCACTGCATGAAATCATCTTTTGGAATCAAATAACAAAATTTCATCACCTGTGTTCATGAGATTAGGTTCCAAAAAGTCATGTTAAAAATTTGGTGAAAAAGTCTTAAAAATGACTGAAGTTGAAACTGTTCTACTCTTACACATAACTTTGATCATTTTCAATATTTTGACTCCAAATTTTCAAAATAGCCATTTTTTCACACCACCTCATGAACAGTACAGCTGTTATTTTCACATCTTGCCCAAAACCTGTTTCGCTCCTGTGATGCTGAATGACATTTCACTACAGATTTGACAATGTTCACGTATTGAGTTTATGAGGAGGGGTCATGAAAGACTATGTTGAAAGTCTGAGGTCAAACTATTTAAAAAAAAGAATTTATTAAGTAATGTTGTTTGCAGGGATGTCCGTTGCACCACTGGTGAACACGCTGCCTTACCATGCCAGTGAGCTTAGTTCACGTGTGAATTCAGTCAGCCAGTTTAGTGGGACAAGGCTGATGGGGCAGGTGCTGCAGCATGCAGCACCAGAACAGGCCTAGCTAGGGAAGGCCTGTGGTGGGTAAAGGAACCTTACCCACATGGTATTGGCATGTGTGCCAGGCCTGTTGGGCCAATGTACTGGGTCAAGATTGTCTCTAATATTGTATTTATCTAATTTCTGTGCATGTGCGACTCGGAGCTCAGTGCACATGCACAAGTTCTTGTGCATGCACCGATGACTCTGGCAGTCATCTTGTACATGGTGGACAGTGCCATGTTCCATTGGTGATCTCTGCAGTAGTTGAACCAGCTCTGGCCAGAACTTGTTTAAGTTAGCCACAAGCAGCATGGACAACAGCAAAGAGATTGGGACAACTGAACAGAGGGAGAGGCACCTGAAGACACAAAATCATGGAGGAGAACAGAGAACAAAGAAATACACTGGGAGTGAGGAAGGGAGGGAGAGGGTCAGAACTGTAAGTAAAACAAAACAAAAAAGCAAGTGCCACTGTTACAACTTGATCTCAACATGAACACTTTGCTGAATCACCAGGGTGGGGGGAGACTTAGAAGCTTAGGAGTTTAACACCTCATTACCTACTATCAGGTAATATAAGGGAGCCCATTAAACACCTTCACAGCTGTGGTCATGTAGCCTCTGGAAGTGTCTGTGAGGGTACCTGATAGCAGCTGAGTAGGTGTTAATAGATACATAGATACATAGACAGTGTCGGCAGATGAGGGCCTATGGCCCACCCAGTCTGCCCATTTGAGCTTGTAAGTTCAGTTTGTTTTCCTAGAAGTCTGTTGTACCTTACCCCTGACCTCCAGAATTCCTTTATGTCTATCCCATGCATTTTTAAATCCCGTGATTGTTTCAGCCCCCACCACTTCCTCTGGCAGGGTGTTCCACTTGTCCACCACCCGTTCTGTGAAGAAATTCTTTCTCATGTTTCCTCTGAATCGTCCTCCCTCCAACTTCATCCCATCTTTTTCGCTTAAAAATAGTGTTTTCCTGCACCCTGTTCCTCCCTGTAAGATACTTGTATGTCTCTATCATATCCCCTCTCTCCCTCCTCTCCTCCAGGGAGTACATGTTCAGTTCCTTCAACCTGTCTTCATAGGACTTGTGATGCAATCCATGCACCATCTTTGTTGCCCTCCTCTGAACCTTCTCTACTCTGTCTGTGTCCTTACGTAGGTATGGTCTCCAGAACTGTACACTGTACTCCAGGTGGGGCCTCACTAGTGTCTTGTATAGCGAATTATGACCTCCCTTTTCCTGCTGGTAATGCCCTGCCTATACATCCCAGCATCACTAGCTTTACCTGCTGCCTTGTCACACTGTTTCCCTACCTTGAGGTCATCAGAGATGATAACCCCAAGATCCCTTTCCTGCTTGGTGCATGCTATATCCTCACCCCCAACTGATATATTGTGCCAGGGTTTTTGTGCCCCATATGCATTATCTTGCACTTCTTTGCATTGAATTTCAACTGCCAAACCCCTGACCATTCTTCAAGTTTCTGCAGGTCGCTTCATTCTGTCTACACCTCTGGTGTGTCTACTCTGTTACAGAGCTTTGTGTCATCAGTGAACAGTGAAATTCTGCCTTCTAGGTCCTGCGCCATGTCACTGATGAAGATGTTGAATAGGACCAGTCCCAGCACCTGATCCCTGTGGTATCCCACTGGTCACTCTTCCCTCTGTGGAGTGACAGCCATTTACCACCACCCTCTGTGTCCTGCCACCCAGCCAGTTACCCACCACTACTGTATAAATAGTAAATAAATAGGTATTTAGGAGTCCCATATAGCAGACACCTAATCCAATATAGTTTAGTATTTTACTATAGAACCCTATTAGTGATGGCTTTGTGAAAACAAAGATTGTCCATTCTAAGTGGCTGACTGGCTTAAGCATGGATGGAATAAGTGGCACATACTGTATAGGACTTGATGCTCATGAGCAGTGACAGTATTGCAGATGTCAAAGTGGGATATCACCTGGGGACCAGAGATCACTGACTTAACATATGGACAGCAACAAAGATAAAGCACTAAAGGACAAGGGCCCTGGACTTTCTGTGGGCAGATTTGAGAAAAAATGGGCGAATGCCTCAGAGACAACCTATTGGGGAGAATTACTACTGTAGGTGGGGTGTAAGAAAAGTGGGGCAAATGTGGGGCATAGTTAAGGCAACAAATCTTTGCACAAAGAAAGTGAGAATAAACCGGAGAAAGAGACCACTATGGTTTTCTAGGGAAGTGGTTACAGAGGGGTGGCATTCAGAAGGTACAAAAAGATGCAGAGGAAAGAGGATAGGGAGGTATACCAGGAAAAGCAGAGAGAAGCAGGGAAGACAGTGAAAGGTGCATATGTGCAAACAGAAGAAAGGATAGCCAAGAGGGTAGCTAAAGGGGGTAAGACCTTCTTCAGACACATAATCAAAAAGAGGAAGTCAAGGGGAAGGATTGTGAGAAGGTAGCATGTGAGGTGGGTACCTGAATCATTGCACTGTCTGTAACAGTGACGCGATATGGGCAAAAAGCCCAAAAGGCAAGGGGAAGGAAGGGCGACCGGATGTGGTGGGTGGGCGACCTTAGCGACAGGATGTCTCGTAGTACATGCGCGCAGGGGGCCAGACACAGTGAGCATGGCCTGGGAGGGAGGAGGAGGAGATGTAGGGGGTAGCGTGGTTGGCTGCCGAGCTGTGCTGTGGCATCGGGAGTTGGCCTCCGCTTGCAGCGCTGGGGTTCTGGGTTCAGGTCTGGGTCCGCTCTCTACTGTGCTTTTCTTACGCCCAGCCAAAATCTTACTTTTTACTTTTGCACCCCCGACATGCACCCACTGGAGTTGAGAATATTTAAGTAGAGGTGGAGGCAAAAAACCCCACATGGGGTTGTTGTGGGCGGCAAAGCCCCCTCCCCACAGAAAGCAGGTATTTTTAGTCCCTGGTGCCGTTTTTCCGTGCGCCAAGGTTGTCAGGGTGGCGAAATTGCTTTCACCGCCTGACGTCGCTCTTCTTCGGGTCACCCTTCCGCAGTCACCCACATCACATAAAACCTTGTGAGGATAAGGACAAGGGGGAATCAGGAAAAAACAGATGTCTTCAACAGATGCTTCTGCTCAGTCTTTACAGTGGAGGTAGAGGGGGTCGGACCACATAGAAGCAGCAGAATGCTACCATATAATGCACACAGCTTTTGGTAGTTTGGGTTGAACTGAAGAGATGTTCCAGTAAATCTCACTTTATCAGCTTTGCCTAAAAAAGAAATTATTCCTGTTTACTTCTAACATAGAAGTTAAAAATTCTGTCTTCATTTTCCAGATCAGAGCTGATACATGGCTGAAACATAAGGGAGTGAAATGTAAACCGTGACTGGGACATGTCCATAACAGGCTACACTCTGTTCAGGAAGGGCAGGTGGGAAGGAAAGGGGGTGATTTATGTGAGGGAAAGCATAAAAGCAATCGAATACAGGGAATCCAGGGTGGGGCAGAGGTTCTGTGGGTCACCCTAGAATAGGGAAATGGAGCCACTATGTGCAATGGCGTGATATACAGACCTCTGGTAGAGGGGGAGGAGTTAGATAAGGTACTGTTGGAAACCTTTGACAAAATGGCAGAAAGGGAGAGGTGCTGCTGGTGGGAGACTTCAATCTGATGGATGTAGATTGGAGCCACCCAGCTGTAGCTTCAGCTAGAAGCAGGAATATCCTAGACTCCCTTTAGGGGGCATTTCTCAGGAAACTAGTAAGTGAGCCCACTCATTATGGGGTCAATACTGGACCTGGTTATCACTAACAGGGACAGTCTTGAAGATGTCAAGGTGGGAGACCATCTGGGGACCAGTGATCACCATATGGTGTGATTCAATATAAGGATGGCAGTGGGATTGAGCCACACATGGGCGAGGGTCCTGGACTTCAGACAGGCAGACTTTATAAAGTTGGTTGAGTGCCACAGGGATGAATTGCTGGGGGATGATCTGGGAGGTGTGGAGAAGCTGTGGGTGGAGATGGGAAGTGGCCCTATTCACTCCGTGAAGTGGAACATGAAGTGAAAGCTAATTCATGGAGTACTTTATGTTATTAATGGGGTAATGGAAGTCCATTGAAAGCAATGACTTTGCATTACTCTGCCTTCCCAAACCACTACTCCACTAATCCTTAAGGTGAAGTACATTGAAAACAATGTACTTCGCTTTACTTTGCCTTGTTTTTAAGCTCCAAAGGTGAATTTTGCAGTGGTTCATGGAAATTCAGGTCACATGGGCTCTAGATTGTTCTGCACAGCCTCAGTTTGGGGTAACGTGTGTAGGAAGCTATAGAAGACAATCTGCTCTGATAGTTCTCTGTGATTCAAACCTTCTAAAAGCTATTAAAAAAGCCTTTTTGAGTCATTTTTTTTGCTGAAACTTTAGTTCATTGATTATAGGAAACCCTCCTGTGCTCATATCATCGAGCGTTTATTGTTTGCGTGTGTATTTTGAATGTTAATGTACAACATTCAGTCTGTGTACTGAGAGACAGTGGAATTGTGCTTTGGGGCGGGGCGTATCTGTGGTGTAGGTAGATTAACTTGGAGAAAAAGAGTGCTTTCTGTTTTGTTGATATTTTTCTTGTATAACTGTGTTAATGTACACACAGTAATATTTTCAATAATTCTTGCCATTTTTTTGCTGATTGTTGTGGTGCAGCAGTGCATAATTTTAGTTTGTTTAAAATATTACTGAACTTTTCAATTTTCATCGCATTACTTGGTGTGTGTGTAGTATATGTGTGACACATGTCATCAAATCAGAAACCTTTCATTGTGCCACATAATTTTAAATGTGAACCTGCTATCCACTGCAACTGTGTATTTTTTTTGTACTTCTTTATGGTATCTTTACTGGTACTCATACTAGTGACTATTACTGCAGCAGTGCAGTACACTACCCCCGTGGGCCGCCCCAACTGCCAAAGATATTCTTTTCCAAATTTGAATTTCTGATGGTGAGCACTGGTTAGGCGTTATGCCTTTGCATCTGTATCTATTCAGTGCACAGTAAACTCTTAATCTGTCTGTACATTTGCATGTCTTTAGGGCCCAATTTCTATCTCTAACTTAAGTCATAGTTGTTTCTTTGGCTTCCCTTCAGAGTACTGGATAGGTGTGGTGAATAATTCAGCATGAACATTGTACTCATTAATATGCATTTTTAATTCAGGACCATCATCAGGAGTCACTCGTGATACAAATCACGTTCTTCATCATCACGGTCACAAATGCAGTCACAAATTACGTTTTACGATCACGTCACGAATCACAACAGTTATTTTTTTTACTAGTTACTTGGATGTATTGTAAGCCTGTTTTGTAGTATCTCTCCATGCTTCACCACCCCACCATTGTACTCATTAATGAGTGTTTTTAAGTTGAGGAGTTTTGTGCCACACCTCATCGGGGCCGGAAGTACAGCCGTAGGCATTTGGCGTTTTTGTCATCTCGGTCACAAATGCAGTCACAAATCACATTTACGATTATGTCATGAATCACAACATTAATTTTTACTAGTTACTTGGATGTATTGTAAGCCTGTTTTGTGGTATCTCTCCAGGCTTCACCACCCCACCATTGTACTCATTAGTAAATGTTTTTAAGTCAGGGAGTGGGACAGTGTCTGCAGTATATACACCGACTGGAAAGAAAACTACACCCATGCAGTTTAGCACAGTATACTTCCACTGCTCAGAATACATACGGAAGACAACAAAAAAAGGGCATAATTACATAAAAGGTCAGGGATGGTGGAAGGATACATTTTATAACACACAGCAAGGAAGGCGTAGGGGGGCACATGGTGTAAGGAAAAAAAAAAACTAATGTGGGATCCTATGGTGATCCAACAGCAGTTCCAGCATGGACATCATTTGCAACTGATGTCCCTCTATATAAGAAAAATAAGCACGGACAGAAAAGACAAAAAAATGTAGCTTTTAAAAAAGCTGTAGGGTCTGAATCAAAGTTTAAATCTCCTCCTCGTTCTGGTCTTAAAGTATCAGTAGTCACAAAACACACTCCTCTCTCTCTCCATCTGCATAGGAGAAAATAAAAGTGTCTGCTTGTAAGATTCACTTTCTTCCTGCCTAGCTAAAGAACATGTGACTTACAGTACTGTAAGCCATGTGATGTGTGTGTGGTGGGGAGGGGGTTCTGCCAAATCTGAAACACCAAGTGGATTACTTAGAATCATAATGAGGAACACGAAGTCCATTAAAAACAATGACTTCGCCTTACTTCGCATTGCCATTCTGCCTTAACACGAAGTGGTAATGACAAGGCGGAGTGAGCACTTTGCACTGCCCACTCCACGTAGCGGAGTGGCAACACAAAGTGCCCACTTTGCGTTCACTTCACCAGCTGAATTTAAATTGCTGCATCTCTAGCTGTGGGCCAAGATAAAGGGGACAGAGAAAGCAACAAACCTCTACATCAAGCAAGTGGGCTCAAGCATGAGAAAAATAAATAAATCCACACATCTAAACAAAACAAACTTGGCACATCCACAGATCTACCACACTAGAACACGCATGCAAAATGTCATGCAAATCAGTCGAATGGTTACAGTTATTAAAAGTGCAATATGTGAGATTTAACATTAAACTGCATACTCAACTGTAAATATGGTGCACTAAATATATATGCATATTCATGCAAAAACTTAGTTAATGCGTAGTAAGGGTTAAGTGACAAAAGTAGAAATGTGATGTTAAGGTTTCCAACCCTAACACTCCACCCTCAACCCTGCAGGCAGTAATAGGCGGGGTGTGCCTTAAGGTTGTCAAACCTGACACTCACCCCATTCCACTCAGCAACAGCTGAGATGGGTACTGTATATGAGAATAGGGAGAGCGGTTAGGTTCACAACCCCAAGACACACCCCATGCCTATGGCAGGGTAGAGTGGGGTGTTAGGGTTGGAAACCTGAAGGCTACATTTTCCTACTTTTGTTGCTTTAACCCTAACTAGTGCATTAACAAAGTTTTTTGCAATGAGTTTCTTTACTTTTGAGATAGTATAATTGCATCCTCATTTGTCTGTGAGAGTACAGGGCCCTATGGGACCTGCGCTCCGATCCATCCATACTTTTTGAAGTAATGCAGTCGTATCCTTATTTGCCTGTGTGAGTGCAGGGCCTAGGGCACTGTGCTCCCATCCCTACATAGATGCATACAAAATTACAATCAAATTGTCACCACAGCCTTCTTATTACCCTACCTCATGAACCCAGTGCAGAAAATTTCCAAATCCATGCCAAAGCGAGTCTGTGCCACCGCAATGTCATTCCATGCCACAGATGCAAAAGACAGTTTGGCCAGGATTTGAAAATGACAACTCTCACGCTTCATAAGGTGTTTTAAAAATGTGACTATTGTGAAAGTTTGGGGTCAAAATATTTAAAATTACCAGAGTTATGAGCGAGCAAAGCAAAATGTCAACCCATGTGACAACCTTGCCATTCTTTACATATTTCAATCCCAAATTTTCAACATAGCATTCTTATGACCCCACCTCATGAACAAGGGCAGTGAAAATGTTCAAATCCTGCCCAAAAGGTGATTTCACCATGTGACCACAAAATCCACTTTCCAGCTGGATTTGCATAATTCCACTGCCATTATTCATGAGATGGGGTCCCAAAAAAGCCATGTTGAAAATGTGGGGTCAAAATATGCAAAAATGGCTAACTTATGTATCAAAATTGAAAACCCAGTTGAAATACACTGAACTGCAGTTAACCTTAGTTTCTCAAAATGCATTCAGCAGTTCCAGCAGCAAGACGTGTCTTCCATAGGAGAGTGGATCTGCAGCTTGGCACCTCTTCAAATGAGAGGGGTATGTGGGAGTGTGGGGGGGTTGGGGTGGTGGATGCTTCATGGGAGGTGGGGTGGAGGGGCTCAGATCAGTGAGTGACCATTTTCTTTTTTACAGGTAAAAAAGACACTGAGGGACCATTTTCTTGATTTAAAGTTGGGGCAGCCATCTAAGGGTGGGGGGTGTTGCTAGCCACAAGGGAAAGGAAAAATAATGAATAGGTACAGTGATTCTAGGTTGAGGGGTGCCACTAGACACCAGGGATAAGCTATCTATCTACTATATATATATATATATGTATTCATTGTAAAAAAACTTCTTTAATGCATCAGCTAGGGTTGAAGCAACAAAAGTAGAAAAATAAGGCATTAAGATTTAGAACCCGAACACCCCCCACCAACCCCTACCACCCCACCCCCACCCTCCACACACCAACAGGTGTCGGGGTGTGTGTTGGGGTCATCAGCCTACTCTCAACCCATTCCATGTCTAAATAAGCTGAGATGGTACAGTATAGGAGAATGGGGCAAGGTTGGTCTGATTGACAACACACACCCTATTGGTGTGTGGAAAATGAAATGTGCAAAGGGTTGGTGAGAGGTGTTAGGTTTCATAGAAATATAGAAACATAGAATTTGATAGCAGATAAGGACCGCTTGGCCCACCTAGTCTGCCCATTTCCCTACCTAACGGATAAGCTGCAGATCCTAGTTAACTAAAAGCCTACTTCCTCCTATCCCTCACTAGACTTGCCTTATGTTTGTCCCATGCATTCTTGAATGCCCCCACTGCTTTTGACTGCACGACTTCCTCAGAAAGGATGTTCCATGCAGCCACAACCCTTTCCATGAAAAAATACTTCCTCACATTACCTCTGAGCCATTCCCCCTCTATCTTCAAATTGTGCACCCTTGTTCTTGCACATCTCTTTTTCTGAAAGATGCTACCCTCTTGGACTTTGTTGATTCCCTTGAGGTAATTGAAAGTTTCTATGATGTCTCCCCTCTCCCTCCTTTCCTCGAGAGTATTCATATTAAGCTCCTTTAGCCTCTCTTCATATGTCTTCTGGTGCAGACCCTGCACCATTTTGGTTGCCCTCCTCTGGACAGCCTCCACCCTGTCTATATCTTTGTGGAGATGGAGTCTCCAGAACTGCACGTAGTACTCCAGATGGGGTCTCCCCAACTGTCTGTACAGAGGGATAACAACTTCCTGTTTCCTACTGGTGATGCCTCTCTCTATGCATCCCAGTATCCCACCAGCCCTCCTTGCTGCCTTCTCACATTGCTTGCCCACCTTTAGGTCATCTGATATAACTACCCCCAGGTCCATTTCCATTTCTGTTGTTGTCAGTATCTCACCCTCCATTGTGTACTCTTTCTCTGGGTTTTTGTTTCCCAGGTGCATTACTTTGCACTTCTTTGCCTTGAATCTAAGCTGTCATACATATTCCTCCAACCTCACCAAGTCCCTTCTCATCCTTTCGACCCCACTTTGTGTATCAACCCTGTTGCAGATCTTTGTGTCATCTGCAAAGAGACATACTTTTCCTTCCAGTCCCTCATCAATGTCACTTATAAAGACATTAAAAAGGGTTGGACCCAGTACTGAACCCTGCGGTACCCCACTTTCTTCACTGCGGACTCTGTTTACTATCACCCTCTACGTCCTGTTTCCCAGTCAATGTTTTACCCAGGCTACCACGCTGGTACCCACTCCCAGGCTGGCTAATTTGTGTATTAATCTTTTGTGCAGGACCGTGTCAAATGCCTTGCTAAAGTCTACGTAGGCCATGTCCACAGCCCGTCCCTGGTCTACTACTTTGGTCACCCAGTGAAAGAAATTGATTAGATTCGTCCTGACATGACCTTCCTGCTGTGCCCCACTGGCCTCTAGGTAGTCAACAATTCTTTCCTTCAGAAGTCATTCCATCATTTTTCGTACCACTGAGGTCAAACTGACAGGTCTGTAGTTTCCCGTCTCTGTCTTCCTTCCACTTTTGTGAAGGGGAATCCCATATGCCCTCCTCCAGTCCTCAGGTACCACACCATCCTCCCAAGATTTGTTAAAAAAGGTAGTCAATGGTGTTACTAGTTCTCCCCTTAGTTCTTTTAGAATTCTGGAATGAATCCCATTAGGCCCTATTGCTTTGTCCACCTTCAGTTTTAAGAGTTCTTTCAGAACCCTTTCTTCTGTGAAAGGACTGATATCGACCCTCCTAGCCGGAGAGCTTCTACTGACTAGATTAGGTACCTCCCCCTCCTCTTCCTTTGTGAATACTGAGCATAAGTATTCATTCAGTATCTTTGCTTTTTCACTGTCCCTTTCTGCCCACCCACCCTCCTCTTTATTCAGCCTCAGTATCCCTCCCTTTGTCTTTCTTTGTTCTCTAATGTACCTATAAACGGTTTTATCCCCCCTTCTTAACTGAGATGGCTATCTTTTTCTCGGTTTGGGCCTTTACTATTCTGACTGCCTTCCCCGCTTCCTTCTGCTTTGACTGGTACAGTTCTCTGTCCTGCTCCTTCTGTATTTCCTTAAACTTACTGAATGCTGTCTTTGTATCCCTAACCTTCCCCGCCACCTCTTTTTAGAACCATAGTGTTTTTTTCTTTCATTTTAATTTATTTGCCTCACACAAAGGCTTGTTGCCTCTATGACGGCAGTTTTGATGTTTCCCCATTGTTGCTCCACCCCTCCTTCTAGCCTGTTTGCTAGTGCTTTTCTGAGGCACTCTCCCATTTTGACAAAATCTGCCATCCTGAAGTCCAGTACCCTCACTTTTGTATGGCTTGACTCTACAACTGAGTTTATCATGAACCACATTGTTTGGTGGTCACTTGTTGCCAGATGGCTACCCACTTCTAGATCTGAGATCCTGTCTCCATCCCCTTTTGAGAGTACCAAGTCTAAAACTGTTCCCTCCTGAATGGGTACCAATGCTAGCTGTCTGAGGTATAGAAACATAGAAACATAGAAGTTGACGGCAGATAAGGACTGCAAGGCCCATCCAGTCTGCCCATTTGTTTTTCTACCTTATAAATGTGCCAGCGGCCTTTGCTCTGTCAGTGGCCTATCTATTCATAGTCATTTGTATTGCTCCCTTATGCCTATCCCTTGCCTGTTTGAAGCCCTGCACTGTATTCATAGCCACCACTTCTTGTGGTAAGCCATTCCATGCATCCACCACCCTTTCTGTGAAAAAGAATTTCCACATTCCCCTTAATCGGCCCCCTCTAATCTCATGCTGTGTCCTCTTGTCCTGCTATTTTTCTTATATTTAAACATGTTAGACTCTTTCACCTTGTTAATGCTCTTAAGGTGCTTGAATGCCTCGATCTATATCGCTCTCTCCCTCCTTTGCTCAAGGGTATACATATTGAGCTCTGTTAATCTGTCCTCATATGTCTTCTGATGCAGTCCCTGCACCATTTTTGGTCTTGTCTGGACTGCCTCAATTTGGTTAATGTCCTTGTGAAGGTGTGGCCTCCAATACTGCATGCAGTACTCCAGATGGGGCCTAACCAGTGTCTTGTAAAGAGGGATTATTACCTCCCTCTTATGACTTGTGATACCCCTACTAATACATCCTAACACCCTCCTAGCCTTACCTACTGCTTTAGAGGTCTGCTTGGATGATTTCAGGTCATCAGTGATGATGATACCCAAGTCTCTTTCTTCCTTTGTGACTGCTAGCAACTCCCCTCCCAGCCTATAGGTGGCTTCAGGGTTTCTTTTCCCTATGTGCATGATTTTGCACTCTTTGCATTAAATCCAGTTGCCACTCTTCTGACCATTTTGTCAGTTTATCCAGATCTCTTCTCATTCTGCCCACCCCATCTGGATCATCTACTCTGTTGCAGATCTTGGTGTCATCTGCAAACAGACAAGCCTTACCCTCTAGTCCATCTGTAAGGTCACTAATGAAGATGTTGAAGAGGACTGGCCCCAGGACTGATCCCTGAGGTACCCCACTTGTGACTTGCATCTCTTCTGACTGTATACCATTTACCACCACTCTCTGTTTTCTGCCCGTCAACCAGTTTGCCACCCAGTTGACCACATCTGACCCACCCCGAGCCTACCCAGCTTATTTATCAATCTTCTATGTGGAACAGTGTCAAAAGCTTTGCTGAAGTCAAAGTAGGTGACATCAACTGCCCCTTGGTCCACCACTCTGGTTACCCAGTCAAAGAAATCTATGAGATTAGTTTGACAGGACCTTCCTTTGTAAACCCATGCTGTCTTGGATCTTGTGCCCTATGGATTCCAGGTGTTGCACTATCCTTTCCTTAAGGAGTGCCTCCATAATCTTGCCCACTACTGAGATAAGACTGACTGGTCTGTAGTTTCCCGCCTCCTCCCTGCTACCACTCTTGTGGAGCGGGATCACATGAGCCCTTCTCCAGTCTTCTGGGACCTCTCCTGTGCTCAGAGACTCACTAAACAGTTCTGCTAATGGCTCTGCTAGTTCCACCTTTAGCTCCTTAAGTACCCTGGGATGTATGCCATCAGGTCTCATTGCCTTATCCACCCTGAGCTTAGCAAGCTCTTGTAGGACCCTTTCTTTTGTGAAGGGAGTAGTGCTCACCTCCCTCCCCCCTATGTCCGTGATGCTGAGCTGTGGGCCCTGCCCTACCTTCTCTTCAGTAAATACTGAGCAAAAGTATCTATTTAGGATAGATGCCTTTACAGGGTCCTCCTCCTCACATGCTCCCTTTTCTCCATTAAGCTTAGCAATACCCCCTCTGGACTTTCTCCTTTCACTAATGTATCTATAGAAAGTCTTGTCACCTTCTTTTACTGTTCGTGCTAGTGTTTCCTCAGTTTGGGACTTTGCCTGCCTTACTGTCTTCCCTGCTTCCCTTAGGGCAGTTTGGTATGCCTCCCTATCTTCATCCCGCTGTGTTCCCTTATATTTCCTGAAGTCCAGCCTTTTCTCTCTGACCTTTCCTGCTTCTGTATTTGAGGACCAAAGTGGTTTCCTTCTTCTTTTGCACTTCCTTTTCTGTCTAACACAATGGGATGTTGCTTCAAGTATTGCATCCTTAATGCTTGCCCACTTTGTCTGTACCCCCTCATCTGTGTTTCTTTTTGCCAGGGCTAGCTTAACTCTGTTGGCCATCTTATCAAAGTCAGCTCCTCTGAAGTCCCATATTTTTGCCTTGAATGGATGATTTAGATGTAGTAGCCAAATTGAACAATACCATGTGATGGTCACTGGCCCCAGGTGACCTTTCTACCTGGAGATCTGTGATCCCTTCCTTGTTAGTCAGTACTAGATCTAGGATAGCCCTGTCTCTTGTGGGTTGCTGTACCAATTGTTTGAGGCCCTCCCCCTGCAGGGAATCCACTATGAGTCTAGTTATGGCAGATGTTCCTGCTGGTATTGACCAATCTGTATCCGGCATGTTGAAGTCTCCCATTAACAGAATCTCCCCTTTAGCTGTCATGTTTTGTATATCTTCTAACAGTAATGTGTCTATGTCCTCCCCCTGGTCTGGGGGCCTGTAGACAACCCCAGTTCTTATGGCTGTCCCATTTCCTGTTTCCAGGGTGACCCACAGTTCTTCTGGCTCCTTATGTGTATTCTGAATTTCTGTAGCTTTGATATTTTCATTGACATACAGGGCCACTCCTCCCCTTTTGCACCTTGGTCTCTTCTGAACAATACATAGCCAGGTACAGAAGTCTCCTAAGTGTGGTTACTGGTAAACCACGCCTCACTAATTGCTACTATGTCCAGTTTAGCCTCTGACATTATTGTCTGCAGGTCTGGGATCTTATTTCCCAGGCTGTGAGCATTTGTGTACATGATTTTCCATTGGCCAGATTTTGTGTGTGTAGTTGTTGGGTGAGGTTTGGCATTACCCTTGTGCATCGTATGGGGAGACAAACCTTTTTTCTTACCTGGTGATGCAAATGAACTGCAAACATGCTGAATCCCTGTTTGACCACTAGCTGAGGGGGGAGGGGTGTTCTTCCCATTCGACGTATGTGGTGCTGCACCCCTCTCCCCATTTGCTAGTTTAAATATTCTGCAAAGACATCAAACTTCTGCCCCAATGCATTGACTTCCTCCTTAGTCAGATGCAGTCCATCAAATTTAAAGAACTTTTGCTCCCAGAACTGTTGCCAGTTCCCTACAAATCTGTGTCCTTTTTCCTGGCACCAGCCCCTGAGCCACATGTTTAGCTCCCCTATCTCCCCTTCTCTGACCTTCCGTCCATCTGCTCCCCTCTCCCAGACTGGCAGGATCTCAGAGAAGGAGATGCCAGATGAAATAGATGATAGTTTGTCACCCAGCCTGGTCAGGTGTTCCTTGGTCTCCAGAACTGACCAGCTGGCAAGATCATTAGTCCCTATGTGTCCTAGGACATCAATGTTTTCTCCTGCTTTGTGAACAATTTTAGCAATGCAGTCAGTGTCTCTCCATGCTGAAGTACCTGGGAGACATCTGACCATTACCCCTGGCTGGAGATGGGTATCAACTCCCCGAATCATGGAGTCTCCTATGATCAGAAGTTTTTTGGATTTCCTTTTTGCTTTCTTTGTTTTGGTTCCTGATTTGGTTGAATTTTGTTGTGCTAGCTCCTGTGCTGCAGTGTCCTGCTATGCAGTGTCTTCTGCCTCTTTGATTTCAGAGATAGAGGCAGATACCTGTTTGTAGTGTTTATATGGTTTTTGGAGGTAATATGTTGGAGAGCAGAGAGTGATGGGGCACCCGATTTCCCCCTCCTAACCACCTGCCAACCTTCTGGACCAAGTACCCTCTGCGGTCGAGGTTTTTCTGTTGGATGCTGGGGAAATGGCAGGTGGTTCTTATAATGTATTTCCTCTTGAATATGAAATTTGAGGCATGCAATCTCTGCCCATGCTGCCCGGAGCTGAGCCCTAAGATCTCCAAAGGCCCAGCATGTAGGACAGTGTCCTAAATCCTGTAAGACTGTCCTTCTGAAAATTGTTCCACAGTACCTGCAGTTAATGATATCCATTCCAGATAAGTTGCTGGGTTTATAACCTAGTCAGAGTAATTGGAAGGAAAAAAGGAAAAAATAAAAGTAATGGTTTGATTGTGTTTTGTTTAACTTGTTATAACCCTTATAAACCCTTCCCCGCAAAAAGAAGAACCACGGATGAAAGAACAAGGAGGTAAGAGCAGAAACAATCAGTCAACGACAAATGCAGTAACCCTGAAAGCTTATCCTAACGTTAGATAAAACTGTAAAACCTGTAAAACACCACCTGTAATAATTTCAGAGAAGATATACACTGTAAGAAACACTTTGCTACAGAGAAAAATAAAACAATGAAATGTTAGCAACAAATAGTAGCAATCCCTGTGAGTAAAAAATAAAAACACCACCACACAGTAAATCTGCTTAGCCAAAATAAGTCTTAATCCTTTTCCCTTGCTCTGGTAAGTTTCTCTACTCTGCCTTTCAAGCAGTCTTAGAAGGAAAGAGCTCAGGTGAAGCTAGGTGCCTTGGCCAGCAAACCAAGTCTTCTCCCTATAGGGCATCTAGAATGGCCCTGCTCTTGAATATGACTGCAGTAAAGGTGCACCAGTTAACATCTGGCATATTCAGGTCCCCCATCAGCAATATCCCCCCTTACTCTGCCATTCTAAGGATGCCTTCTATAATTTCCTTGTCCATTTCCTTCCCTTGAGACGGGAGTCTGTATACAACCTCTATGCAGATTGTGGTGCCATTTCCAGTCTCCAGGGTGACCCACAGTACCTTCTCTCCTACTTCTTTACCCTTTAGGTCCATTGTTTTGTTCTCTTCCCTTGCATAGAGAGCTACTCCTCCCCTGTTCTACCCTCCCTGTCCCTTCTGTAGATTGTGTACCCTGGTATGTTGACATCCCAGTCATGGTTCTCTGTGCACCATGTTTCTGTGACTGCCATGATATCGAGGCATCCCTCTTCCATCAAGGCCACTAGTTCAAGGAGCTTGTTGCCTATACTACGGCATTGGTACTCATTACCCTCCATTTTTTGATGGCCTCACCCCTTTTTGCCCCATCTCTGTCCTTACTGTCTTTATCTTTTTCTCCATTTACCCCATCCTTCTCCCTATCAACTTCTCTATCATGGTGTTTATTTATTTAGTTAAACATCAGTTTTGAAACCTTTGAGCCAGAGGCTCATTTACAAAGGTACCTCGTCACAAAGAGGACATCAGAACAGTAGTACAAGGACACAGTACTTACAAACAAAAAGTTACAGTTCAATTACAATTTTGTTACAATAGAATACAATCTCCAATGAAGCAAAAGATAACAAAGGTGCAAAACTTATGGTTGGGGAGAGCTGGTGGGGTAGAAGGAGGAGATAGGGAGGAGGAATTGTAGGGAAAGGAAGGGGGCGCTCAGTGAGCATTATCAAACAGAGTATATATATATATATATATATTTTTTACACTAGGCTAACGTTTACCTCAGTAAACCACTCCTGATTTTTTGGGGGGAGGGCTAGGATTTCCCTTCTCCTTTTCAGTACCTCCCCCCTTGGCTAGTTTAAATGCTTGACAATGAAGCATTTAAATCTATCACCTTGGATCCTGGTTCCCCTCCTGGACAGATGCAGACCATCGCACCAGTATAGACCTTCATCCCTCCACATGGACCCCCCCATCCCCAATGAAGCCAAAACCCTGACCTCTGCACCAGTTTTTCAACCACTGATTGAATCCCATGGTGCAGAGCACCCTAGCCTCGCCCATACCATAGACAGGCAGCACCTCCCAGAAAGTTACCATGTGTGTTACTTGTCTAATGCCCCTCCCCAACTCCACAAACACCTACTGCACTGCTTTGATCCCTTTCCCAGTCAGATCATTTGTTCCTAGGTGGACAATGACATCCAGTTTCCTCCCACATGCAGCTGCTCCTGCGATCCTGAGGATTTGTTCCAAGTCCCTCCAAGCCATGGCACCAGGCAGGCACCTTACCTCCCTCTCCCTCTCCTCTCCCCTCCCTCCCCCAGTTCTACCCTCCTAACAATGGAGTCCCCCACCAGGAGTTGTTTCCTTCCTCTCTGGGGTTCCATGCCACCCTCCTGTAGGTCACTTCTTGTGGAGTTTCCCAGCATCCTCCTTGGTCTCCACTATGGGTGCCTCAATAGAGGAACCACACTCTGCCAGATCAGCATATGAATGGTTCAAAACCCTAATGCCTCATTTCCCTACTTTTGTTGCTTCAACCCTAACTGATCTATTAACAAAGTTTTTGCAATGAATTTCCTTACTGTTTGAGAAAGTGTAATCTTACACTTATATGTTTGTGGGACCACAGGGCTCTCTGGGCTCTGCACTCCCATCAGTCTATAGTGTTTTATAGTTGCACAGGGCATGAAATGCAGGGTGCTACTATATATCCATAAGTGTATAAACATTGTAATTAACTGTAAATTTCTGTATGGGGCCCTGTACTCCAACCCCTCTCCCATCACTCCATAATTATATCAATTTTTGGGAGCACAGGGCCCAAAGTGTAGAGGCATTTTGATGAACTGTCATCTCCCACTATTGCATAATGGAGGGCCTGCAGTCCCATTACTGCATAATGATATCCCGTGTTACCATCTGCCTATAATTGTGAAGACGCAGCACAGACCTAGAGACATTACAAGTAATCCTTGTCCAGCAAATGGTGCAATATCTCAGTAACTGCAGGAACATTTGAAAATTTCCACTGCATTTGCAATCATGGACTGGCAACCTGTATCATTGCTTAATACACCATAGGTATACTAAGCTGCATTTAGCAAAAAATCTGTATGTTGAACTGTTTTGAGATATAGGTGCAAAAGGTACTGCATCCATACAATGTTATCATATGGGAAATTTCAAAACTTCTAAATATTATAAGCATGGAAGTGATGTAAATTTTATCACCAAACCAACAAAGTCACTCTTGAGGCAAGTCCTTTGTACCTTGAAAATTTCAGCCCAAAGGTCTTAACTGTTTCTTTGCAGTGAAGTGACAAAGAAACAGTAAACATTAAAAATCTTTTTGTGAGGTGTCAAAATCCCTTTTCTCAGTCAATTCCTTTCACAAGGAGTCAAAATCTTTTTCGTGAGACCTAAATCCCTCTTTGTAACATGCAGCTATCCAAAAGACTGAATTGAACATGCTCAGAGCCTGTAATTTCATAATTGAATACCTTTGGAATGTATTAATATTTTTTCACCAAACTAATGCTGTCTTGTTCTGTGGGGCATCCTCTTTCTACTCTGAAAATGTCAGACCAAAATTCCAGACGGATGGAAGAAGCGCAATGAGGAAAAAACAGCCCAAACAGGAGGAAAACCTTGACTTTTATAATTTTTTACAAAACACAACACGAAATCAGAATCCAATTCCAAAAAACTTGGTACATCAAGAGACCTACCCCACTGGACAGCACATAGCAAATTTTCAGCATTATAATTTTTCACACCACCTCATGAGCAATTGCAGATGTAATTTTTCCAAATCTTGCTAAAATGTTTTTCTGCACCTGTGGTGCAAAACGGTGTTACAATTGCTATAGAAATTACATTTTGACAGAGATTTGAAAGTTTTCTGTGCTGAGTACATGCAATGAGGTGATAAGAAGGCTATGTTGAACATTTAGGGTGAAAATTATTTAAGATGGCACAATTATGACTATTTGTTGCAATTTTGGTACACTTGCTCATAACTTAATGTGTAGAAGTGCAGGGGTCAGGAGACCCTGTGTATCCTAGCTAGATACATAGGTTCATCTGTGGAGGGATAGGGTGCAGGGTCTGCGGATCAGTCCCTAACTCTACCCATTCTCCTGTACTATACCATGTCAAATTTCTTACACATGGAATGGAGTAAGAGTTAGGGCCGATGACCCAAGGCACATCCCCATGCCTAATGGTCTGTGTAGGGTAGGTGTGAGGTGTGCTGGCTGGTTTGAATGGGGGTGTTAGGGCTCAACCCTAATGTCTCATTTCCTACTTTTGTTGGCTCAACCATAACTTATGCATTAACAAAGTTGTTCATACATATCTATATTCATATATATATATATATATATATATATATACCTGCATGTAGTGCAGGTATAGTTAGGATTGTATAGCCACTTCTATGTTAAACCCAAAATTTACCATAGAGCTCTGGATCTGGCAAGTTTCACTCCAATCGGATGCGGTTGTAGAGAGCAGAGTGCCAAAAATGTGAAAATGCCACCTTTTGGCAAATATTTTGTTTAGGACTTTGTTCCAAATGGTTTGGTTGTTTGGTCTGAAATTGTCAAGGTATATGGGGTCTGGATCACTGATGTACCTTTTGAAGGTTTGATGAAACAATATTAATCTATTCAGAAATTATTAAAGTTTAAAGTTTCCCATTATAGCCTACAGAAAAAAATATATGTCCACCTTGAAAGCACTTTTTTTTTGAGAGCACTTTTAACCATACCTCTCAACCTCCCAACTTGCCAATGTGTGACAGAGGGCTACCAAATGTGTGACAAATGGCAAAAATGTGGTACACCTCATTTTTCACAGCGCGTTGAGTTGCGCACTGGCATCACGTAAAATGAATTTTACCACACTAAAACTATTGTTTGTATGCTTGGCATGTGGTTTGTGTTGCAAATTAAAGAGAATGTTGTGTGTGTGTGTGTCCTTGAATAAAATAAAGTGATGCAAATCCTATATGTGTGTGTGTCCTTAATTAAAATAAAGAGTGATGCAAATCCTAAATGTGTGTTAACATTTTATCGATGTAATCTATAAATACACCTCTAAAGAATGAAACAAACACCACTTATTCGTTTAAAATCATGACAGTTTATTGAAACTATACTAATGCAGCACTACTGAAAGAAACAACTATTTGTAGAGCGTTTGCAGCCATTATAAAACTAAATGTGTTCTGATTTGAACCTACGCTAATACTACACTATAATATATAAAAAAATGTGAGTTGAATACTGCAACTATAATACTATTACATACTAACTATACTAAATAAATGCACCAGTGAATAAAACAATTACAAATTGCTTGACAGTTAAACCTTAAAAACCCAAGTAAGCAATTATTGCACTTAAATAATAAAAGCGTATTCACATGCAACCACAAACACCTGCTGGCAGCTGGACACTAAAAAACAGTCTATGCAAACCTATAAATCACAGCTGTCAGACCACAAAATGTCAATGTCTTCCTTCAAAACACTGTGGGAGTGTGGGGCATGTTGTCTATGTCTACGTTGTGGTCTGGTGTTCTTTTTTATAGGTGGCCGTTGCTTTTCTGGCAGCAGCAAGAGTCTCCTTTGAATACTGAACTTCATAGCAGTCTCGCTCCTCGTTCATCTTGATTGCCAGCAAAGAGTTTAGCATTTTGAGATGCAGGGACTGTCTTAGTTCTGTTTTAACTCTAAGTACCATGCTAAAAGCACACTCTGTGTCTGCATTTGAATGCGGCAAGCAAAGTAGTGCCATCATCAGTCTTTTAAAGTACTGCAGTGAACCATCTCCACCAACAGTTTTGAGGACTGCGGCCCAATGTTTTGGGAGGGCTGAATGGAGTCCATTTATTGGTTCAGTTAGGGTCCCTGTATCAGACAACTGGTACACAGAAAATTCATCCAGCAATGTGTCCTTCTCTTCTATTGTCTTACAGATTCCTAGATGATCTGCCAAGTCTGTTACCATACAGGGTGTTACCTTGAGATTTGATGAAGGATTGAGGACAAGTCCTACATTTTGCACAAACTTGTTATTCACAGGAAATTTCTTTAGTATTTTGGATATGACAGTAGAATAAAACACAACTGCTGTCTGGTAGATGTTGGTTTCAATGACTGTTCCAGCAATGCTGTCTTCCTGCTCCATCATGTACTGTCGTATTTCTGCCCCTAGACAAAGGTCACTGTGGCATAGAAAACTGTCTGGATTGTCCAGAATGGTAGCATCATTGTCATGTAGCAATTGCCTGGTCATCTCAGGCCGCAGAACTCTGCCGGCATATATGTGGAGGAGTCGAGAGATGTCAGATTGCAAAGTCATTAGTTGGCTGTCACCTTTTGCATCTGTTGGTTGAACTGGCACAGAGGTTCAAGTCCAATTTTCAGGAACATAAACTGCATTCGATTTCATGGCTCTCCAGTCTTTGGTGATGCTCTTCACTTTTGCTGGTCTTTGTTCTGCTGACTGGAAATATGACAGGAGTGCAGGCCACAGATCTAGCATCCTCTTGGCAACTTTATTCAGGCTGAGCCACCATGTTGGTGCATGCTTTATAACCTTGAGTGGTTCGACATCCACGAACAGTGCAAATCCTTTTAACTTATGTTGTCTTTGTGCACTTGAAGCGAAGTGGCAGTAGACATCTGACACAAGCTCTTCAATCTTTGTCAGAGTTTTTACTGCTGTTTTGCTGCAGATATCTGCCAGGTGGCAGAGACACCCCATGTTGACAATATGTGGATTTAGGGTTTGGAGCCTTGATAAAACAGAGTTCCTCTTGCCAGTCATGGAGGCAGCATTGTCAGATGACAGTGCAACAAGGTTGTCTGTTGGGATGTGAAATTGGTTTAGTGTTTCCATAAGACAGTCAAACATGCTTTGTCCAGTTCCTGAGATACACTCAGGCATATCCAAGAACTTGATCACATGCTTTCCTTGCTCATCATCAAAATAACCCACAAAAATAACTAGCAGTTTTTCATCTCTCATGTCTGTGCTTTGATCCATGTAGACACAGTATGGTATTTTTCGGCACTTTGCTGAAACATCTTCCTGGTACATAGGCCCCATGACATCTCTTGCTATGCAGGTTGCTTTTGTGGCACCGCAAGTCATCTTTTTTAGTACTTCAGGATCAGAGCAGTGCTACTTCATATTTTTAATAATGTGATCACCATATGAAAATGATAAGTTGTGCTCCGCAAGCATTACAACGAAAGCAACTTCTACCTCT
This sequence comes from Neoceratodus forsteri, assembly GCA_016271365.2. Lineage (NCBI taxonomy): Eukaryota > Metazoa > Chordata > Ceratodontiformes > Ceratodontidae > Neoceratodus > Neoceratodus forsteri. The sequence goes on from CM028129.1 coordinate 470,262,511, forward strand.
ATGACTTTGGAGCTTGCTTGTGCTGCAAACAAGTTGGAGAGCTTCTGACCAGATGTGGCATGCTTGACATTGTTGCAGTGCTTCTCCGTAGCTGCATGGCGCTGCAGATCATGGCGTCCTCCAGGCCTATGGTGAAATCACAGGAGCATATCTTGCAGAATGCATATGTTCTCCCTTTCCTGCTGTCACTGACCCAATCAAATGAAGATTTCCAGGTAGCCTGGAATGTTGTGTACCGTCTTTGCTTCTTCACTGGGCTGTGCACACTGGAATTATCTGATTCTGAGTCACCCTGCAATCTATGCAAACATAAAAGGCAAACATCTAAACAAAAGAAAGGCAATGCTCTCGACTTTGCTTCCGCTCTCAGAGACTGATCCTTCAGGCAGACAATAATAAGACAATAAGTTTCAACTTCAAATACTTATTTCTTCTCTGGTGTGGCAGATGGCAAGGTGTAATGCCTCACCTCCATGCCACTGGGTCAGCCTGCCAACCACGCCATCTCCATCTACCACTACAGTCATTAAAAAAAAAAGACACATCAGCCATTGTTTGGACACAGCAAGTGCCCCCCATGCACCCAAACACCAGTGCAAACAATTCAGTTACATGATTCTGACTCAACGTCACACAGCAAACAAATCACGCTGTCTCCATGAAAAATAGGTTATGTACCTTGTTTTTTAGATTGGTGGAAGGGGGGGGGCCTGCTTGCTGTGTCCAGTCAATGCTGATGTTTTCTGGTGGGTCACACTGTAACACTGCAGTTATTAAAAAAACATCAGCCATTGTTTGGACACAGCAAGTGCCCCCCCCCATGCACCCAAACACCAGTGCAAACAATTCAGTTACACGATTCTGACTCAACATCACACAGCAAACAAATCATGCTGTCGCCATGAAAAATAGGCCATGTACCTTGTTTTTTGGGTTGGTGGAAGGTGGAGGTCCTGCTTGCTGTGTCCAATCAATCCTGATGGTTTATTAGCATGAGTGTAATGTGTTAGTGTAACACTACAATCATACCAATAAATCAGACATTGTCTGGACACGACAGCACGCAACCCCCCCCCAAGACTTCTAAAACAGTTCCATTACACATGGCATAAAATAATCCGATGCAATGTTACGTAGCAAGCAAGATACTCACTGCTAAAGCAGGACATGCACAACATCATTTTTGGGGTTGATGGGAAGGGGGCCATGCTTGCTGTGTGCATTCAACACTGATGGTTTATTAACACAGCCATACTGCGTTTTTCACACTGACATAACTATTATGAACTGAGGAGCGTAAATAGAGGAATCTGATTGGCACAGAGTCTTTGAAGCCATGATGATATCGGGCTACATCATCACGGCTTCAAAAAAGTTCCAGCACCACCAGCTTCCTTGCTCTGTTCTGTCTGAGAACTATTTTTTCAAAATGTATTCCTACCTCAACCAAAAACTTGTTCATAAAACATTTAAAAACCTGTTTTTTTTTTATTTATGAAAATTCAAACCCAGATCATAATAGCAATAAGGCATGACAGGGCATGGTATATCATGGGATATCGTCACTTCAGGTCATTGGACGCACTCGGCCGGCGGCCTCGTGCCCAGCCACCCACGGCGTGACGATATCCCATGATATACCACACCCTGTTGTGCCTCATTCCTTAATTATACCACCTAGGTGTCACACAGCAAGCTGACCCCCTCCCCACGCATAAAACAAGGCATACCATACATACTACTTGCACAGCCAATTCTAAAAAGTAACCAGAAATATGATTGGTAGCAGGCAACAACCTACCCCAAAAGCCAGTTAACTTAAAGGTCATGTACAAAAACAGTTCCAATTTCCAAAAATCCCCAGCAACATACCTGTGACAGTATTCAGCTGCTGCTGCTCCTCCTCCTCCTCCTCTCGCCTCCTTTTGCTAGTGATGAACGCCTGCATAGTGGTGTAGTCCGTGATGCAGTTCCTGGCCAGATTAGTGGGGGTTGCTGGTTGGGCTTCTTTTGAGTTGGTGTAAGTTCCCTCACAGACCTCCAGTACAGTCGCAGCTGATGTATCTGGTGAAGAAGAAGAAGAAGAAGTATTAGCACACTTACACAAGTGACAGTGGCAATACCATGGTTGCACAATCGAGACCCAAACAAAAACACAGCCCTGGCCACCTGCAGCCATGCACCACACTTTCTCTCTCCAGTAGCTCAGCAGCAGCATAAGGGAAGTTAGTAGAGGTCCCTTCTGGCCAGTCAGCTCCTCCACTGGGGCCGGGGTGCTGCTTTTCTTCTGTACTTGCTGAGGACACGTGAGCACCAGCAAGGCAAGAACAGCTCTGCCACTGTACAGGCAGAAAAACAAAGATTGGAGCAGGCAACAATAAAGAACGGGAACAATATTCACAAAAGGCTGCATGATTAGCACTGATCACTGGAACTGCCCTGCCGAGTGGCTGGCACTAACCAGTGAAACTATTCTGCTGAGTGGCTAACACTAGTCAGTGAACTGCTCTGCTGAATGGCTAACACCAATCGGTGAACTGCTTTGCCGGGCTGAGCTAGCACTGACCGATGGAAATGCCCTGAGTGACCAGCACTGACCAATGGAACTGCCCTGCTGAGTGGTTAATTCTGCCTACTGGAATAGCCCTGCTGAGTAGCTAGCAAACTGCCAAGTTGAGTGACTAGCACTGACTCAAGGAACTGCCCTGCTGAGTGGGTAGCACTTAACAGTGGAACTCCCTGACTGGCTACACTGACCCTTTGAACTGCCTGCTCAGTGCCACTTACACTGTAGATGCCCAGGAACCACAGAACAGGCAGCAGTAAACAGAAAAAGGAGCGAATAGCCAGTGGCGGTCGCAGGTAATAAAAGCCATGCAATTAATTTTTAGAAAAATAAATGAGAAAATACCAAAGGAAGAAATCAAGGCCCATCATGGGCCCAGAGGAAAGAAGGTCATGTTTCCATACAGGCGACCCACGTTCTGGATTGGACTTAGGCCTGCCCTGCAGTCGGGCAGCCAGGGCTCACACAAATGATGCCGATGGCAAGATTTATCCTCGGAAACTAGACAACATATAGCTAGTGTTCAAAGCACCAGTAATAGAGTCTGTAAACAATGTTACTGCTTACTGCCATTCATCCTACAGATTCGGTACATATTCACACAGCATATATCTCTCCTGACACTCTCCTGTCTTCTACATATCCTCACCTACACACATATAGTTCATGTTACCTATTCCCACACACAATACATATTCCCCAACACTCTCCTACCCCTTAGTTCCTGTACCTAGACACACACACCCCTAGACATACTCCTGCCTCCTACAGATCCTTTTATACACACACACACACACACACACACACACAGTACATTTTACTTTTGTTCTCCTGTCCCCTATAGATCTTTTACCTATACACACACACACTATAGCTTTCTCATGTTCCTGTCCCATACGGATCCTATGTCTATTCCCACACACAATACATCTCTCCCTTCTCGTCTTCCTTCTAGATGCTGTACCTCATCTCCCTCACCTTCATGTACCCTTTAAATCCTTTACCAATCAACACACATAGTGCTTCTCTCCCTTCCTTTCCATCTCTTACACATTCTGCACCTATACAAGCATACAGTACATCTGTCACTCATCTTCCTGTTCCCTACAGATCCTCTCTACCTATTCATACACTGTACATCTCTATTTACCTTCCAGTCCCCTGTTGATACTCTAAAGACAAACAAGGAAATATGTGATAGCCAGGCAAGCAATTTGATAACAGAGTGAGTACATTGAGCCAGGGCCCATTTTCAGGTATAATTCAAGCAAAACAGACACAGGAACTGGTACAATAATACCTCATATCTACTGCCAGAACATATATAAATATATGTAAAATACTGGCTTAAGCAACAGTTCTGTAACCAAGTGACACATGCAGGCACCAGACAGAAGGAAGGAAGGAAGTATCACTCTGTATTTCGAAGTGTATTGCAAGCCATAAAAAAAGGCAATCAGTGTTGTCTGACAGTTTATTTCAGGACACTGTTTATCCACTGCCCTCCTCTTCAGTAACATGGGGGTGATGCAAAGCAGTCTCATCTCAAAAAACTGTTCCAACTTCACAACAACCTTACCAAACAAACTCTAACATGTCAAGTCTGAGGAATTATTATTGGTGTGTCATACAAATGGTACGAGCAGCATGGCAAGAGGTGTCAAGTGCCTTAACCCTCAACTACGCCACCGGGCGGCTACCCAGAGCTCCCTTTTCAAGACAGGTGTAGCAGGTACGGTGATTCTCAGAAAGAATTCACAAACAGAAAAGACAAACCCACTGTTCATAGAGACCAAAAGTAAGCTCAGTGAGCGCACAGTCCACACACCTGACCGCATAACCGGTCAGTCAGACTTAAACAATGGCTCGGTGGCTGGGACAATGACCATTCCAGATTCCACAAACTGTTTCTCAAACCCACAAAAGGCAGCACAGCACAGAAACAGCCCGAGGCTGCTGACTACCAACCTCTGCAGCTGGTAACTTACTTGTCTGTTGTGTTGCTTGCTCAGGAGTCGGGACGCTCACCAGTTGGTGTTGTGCCTGGCTTCTCCAAGTTCCTCCGAATCGAGTTTCTGCTTCAGAGTCTCAGCCTGTTTCAGGAGGGCGCTTCCTCTTCCAGTTCCAGGCAGTGCTGCACGGCGAACAGTGATTGGTACAACTGCTGGCAGTGGTCCTTCTTGCTCAGTGTCCTCCAGAAATGCTCCTCCTCAGTGGAGTCAGGCTGCTTATAGTGGGCAGCAGACCTGGGAGGGGACTTGAGTAATGAAACAAAACTAATTAGATTAATCTCTGTTTGGGGGCAGGGGTGTAGGGTAGTGCGAGTGCCTGACATCAGCCGCCGCTTTCGAGTCACGTACCCAGCCAGTAGTCCACGACTCCCACTAGCCCTCCTCCCTCCCTGAAGTCATCATTTCCGACATGCTGCAGGCATGACGAGAGCCCAGCGCTGCCGCACCAGGCAGGACCCGAGCTGCACAAAGGGGATTAATGCTGCCATTGCTGCGCTGTGGTGGCCGCATGGTTTTGGCGCCCTGTCCTAGTGGAAAGAAGGGGAGATTGTGGGGCAGCGGTACAGGCAGTCTACTGGGTCCAGAATCCGGAACATCACGAGCAATCCAGTACACTTGAGAGGTATACTTCTGACTGCCACAAATGGATTGTGCACTTTCATACTGCCACCATCTTGTTTTCAGTTAGCGACAGCAAAAACATGCTGTAATTCAAAACATGCTGCCCCTTGATAAACACTAACAGTTGCGTTTACCTAATTAGGGCCCAAGGAACACGATCCTAACATTATTTTTTCAAAATAGTGGCCGGAAATAGGTTTTCTGCATTTTGGCCATTGGCAGTGCTGCAATTTGTGGGATTTCTTTTGCAAAACTGCCACAAATTGCATCAATTTTTGCACAACTATCGGCACTGTTGTACAAAAACTGCTGCTAATTGTAGCCACTGTTTCACAAAAATTAAAGCAACATTTGCGATAATACTTCAATGGAAAACCTTTGGGCCTCAGTAAGAAAAGCCCAAAACCTTTTCTAGCTATTTTAGGGCCAAATAAGGTCAGAATCAGATTCTCAGCCCCTGCTTAGGTAAACATCTGTTGGTGTTTGCCTAATAAAAGGAGTTTTCTCTTTTTACTGCCTCTAACAGGACTGAGACATGTGTTATTTAATTAAAATGGTTTTGCTGACATTGAGCTGCCCAATCCCTATGTAGGCACCCCCTTCCCCCACTCACACACACACTTCCCACTGTGGGACACTGGGTAGCCCACTCCCATTGTCCCAAAATGTATATTTTTTTAGAAAAAACTTCTGCCAACATTGGGGTGCCCAATCCCGATGTTAGTAGTAGAAATCCACCCCCTGCCAGTGTGGTATATTGAGGAGCCCACTCCCAGTGTACCAAAATATTTATTTTCCTTTAAGAGTTTTTCTGCCAAGATCGGGATGCCCAATCACGTGTTGGTACTACCTTCCCCCAACAGTGTGGGACACTGGGTAGCCCACTCCCCATGTCCCCAGTTATGTGCTCTAGTCCCCAGTACTGTGGGACAATGGGGAGCCCACCCCCAGTGTTTGATATATATATTTGTACCTGTAAAAAGCAGAAAACAGTTCCCCATATTTTTTTTTAAAAACATGGAAAGAAGAAAATGGTCCCTTGTTGTCTCCCCATCCCCTTCCTCCATACCGAACCTCCCACTGAGCAACCCACCTCCTCACCCCCCCCCTTGCCCTATACTCACCACCATAGGCTGTCAGCTGCCATCTTCTGTTGACCGGGACATGTCTGCACTTTTCAAAGTCGAACCACGAACTGAAGAATCAAGTTCCGTATAATGGCTGTCAATGCCATTTTGAACTTACGTTGATATCTTGCTCATTTTTCTATATTCTTTCACCAAATTTCCAACATGGCTTTTTGGGGCCAACCTCATGAACACTGACACTGTCATTTCATTATTCGATCCCGAAAGTTGATTTCGCGGTCGCTGTGTGAAATCACCTTTTGGGACCTATTAATGAAACGACATTGCCAGTGTTCATGAGGTGGGGTTGCAAAAAGCCCATGTTGAAAATTTTGTACCAAAATATCAACACACATAAAAACACATGAGTGTAACTTTGGTACTTTTCCATATTTTGCCCCTCCCTCTGTCTCTTCTCATGATTTGCCTCAGCAATCAGTCTGTATCATGCTCCTTCGGCACCCCACCCCCTTCCCCTCCCCCAACTCGCAGTTCTGTGAGTTTCCTTTACAGTCACTACTAATGCAGGCTGCCTGACCATGCCCTCTCACACCCCACCATTTACTCTAGCATGTCTTCTCTGCTCAGCCTCTCCTCACCCCACCATTTCTCCCTATGCCTTATCACCCTTCTTCCACCACTCTTCACCTCCACCACAGTACATACCTCTCTCTCGTACCTCCTTTCTTCACCCCACTGCCAGCTATCCCCATCCCTCTGAACTACTGACAAGGCACTTTGTGGTAGCTTATCCCACCCCACCCTCATAAAGTGTTTTTCTTGTTATTTTAACTTGTACCTAAGTTTTGAATCCAAGCTGTATCGTTCATTGTAATGTACCTTTGCTTTCTCCTATGGTACTTTGTTTTGCAATCTATGACGTGGAACCTTTGTAAAAGAGCTTGCCCTCAAAGGTCTTTTCTGAATCAACAATAAATAAATACATTTTCAGCATAGCCATTTTTCACACCACCTCATGAATAGTATAATTGTCATTTTCCATGTCCTGCCTGAAATGTGTTTTGCACCTGTGGCAGAAGGGCTTTGCAGTTGCACATAATTACATTTTGTCTTGCATTTCCCCAATTACTGCGTGCCGGGGTACATGAGGTGGTGTAATAAGATGCCTATGCTGACAATTTGGTCACTGTTATTTGACACATGAAGGGTCGCACTTCCACACCTACATACAAATGTGCATCTACAGTGTGATTGAAGCGCAGGATCCATAGAACCCTGTGCTCCCACAGTAAAATAAGGATATTATTATACTATTTTAGAAAGATGGGAAATTCATTGCAAAAACCCATTAATGCATAAGTTAGGATTTCTATTACAGTGACAAAAGTCTGGAAACTCAGTGTTAGGGTTACCAACCCTACCACCACCACGCTACCCTCCAAACACCAACAGGTGTTGGGGTGTGCCTATGGGTCATCAGGCTTAACTCTCACTCCATTTTCCTACAGTGTACCATCTCAGCTTGTTTTCACATGGAGTGGGGTGACACTTAGGGCCAATGAGCCCAAGGCACACCCTGATGGGAGAAGTGGACACCAGTCCATTCACAGTGGAGAGAGTTCTGGAAGAACTCACAAAGCTGAATGTGGATAAGGCCATGGGACCAGCTGGCATCCACCTGAGGAAATTAAAGGAGCTGCAAAGGGAACTAGCAGCGCCTCTGGTGGCCCTGTTCACAGAGTCACTCAACATGGGTGTTGTTCTAGAGGACTAGAGTATGGCACCTGTAGTCCTACTGCACAAAAGTGGCAGTAGGGAAAAGGCGGGGAACTACAGGCCAGTCAGCATCACCTCAGTGGTGGGTAAGATCATTGAAACACTGCTTAAAGAAAGGATAGTGGCACATATGGAATCCAGTGGTGCTCAGGATCTGAGGCGACATGGATTAACAGCAGGAAGATCATGTCAAACGAATCTAATAGATTTTTTTGATTGGGTGATTAGGGAAATAAATCAGGGACGGGCAGTAGATGTCATCTACCTAGATTTCGTCAAAGCCTGTGACACCATCCCACATAGAAGGTTGATTAACAAGATGGGTAGTCTGGGTATGGAAACAAAGTGGAAAACTGGGTTAGGAACTGGCTAATAGACAGGGGATAGAGGGTGGTGGTAAATGGTGTACAATCTGAGGAGAGGAGGGTGACCAGTGGGGTACCGTGAGGGATCAGTACTAGGACCAGTCCTGTTCAACATCTTCATTAGTGACATTGCAGGGGGCTAGGAAAAGGCCTGCCTGTTTGCAATGACACCAAGATCTGCAACAGGGTGGATACTCCAGAAGAGGTGCAGAAAATGAAGAGGGACCTGGAGAAGCATGAAAAATGGTTGAAGATTTGGCAACTGAGGCAGTGCAAAGAAGTATAAAATAATGCACCTGGGTAGAGGGTACCCTGGGAGAGCTACTTGTTGGGGGGCTGGACTGTCACCAAAGAGGAAAGGGACCTAGTGGTTATCATCTCTGATGACCTTAAGGTATGAAAGCAGTCACAAAGGTGTCAGGGAGGGCCAGTGGCATGCTGGGGTGCAGGCAGGGATATCATTAGCAGGAGGTGGGTGGTGATGCCATTGTATAAAACATTGGTAAGGCCTCACCTCCATGCAGGTCTGAGGCCACACCTGTGCAAGGATATAGATAAGGTGGAGACTATCCAGAGAAGGGCAACAAAGATGGTGCAGGGCTTGCACCATAAAACATATGAGGGGAGACTGAGGGACCTCAATATGTACTCACTGGAGGAGAGGAGACAGCTGGGGGACATGATTGAAACTTTCAAATACCTCAAGGGCATAAACAAGGTGGAGGTAGGGGACCTTTTCCAGTGTAGAAAAAGTACTAGAGTAAGGAGGCACAATATGAAATTGGAAGGGGGCAGATTAAGAGGTAATGTGAGGATGTTTTTCTATGCAGAAAGGGCAGTCGATGCTTGAAATAGTCTACCACAGGAGGTGGTGGCAGCAAGCACAGTGGAGGGGTTTAAGTATGCCTGGGACAGCCACAGGGGAAGCTTGAGAGGGGAGGGAGTGAAGAAAAGCCATTGATCACATAGGGTCAGTGTCCACATACAATGTATACTGCCTATGGGCAGATTGGATGTGCCTAGCGGTCCTTATCTGCCGACAGTGTCTATGTTTCTATGTTGGTGTGTGTGGGGGCGTAGCAAGGTTGATAACCCTAACACAGGATTTCCAGACTTTTGTTACTGTAATAGAAACTCTAACTGATGCATTAACAGTTTTTTGCAATGAATATATAGATATAGATATACTGTAGATATAGCTATAGATATACCACAGTGAAAGGAATACAGCTCAGAGGGTGTGGGATGCCTAGACACTAGGGAAAGGATTTTCCCATAATGAAAAAGGATCCTTTTTCATGAACAAATGAACATATAAAGAAGCCAGCAGATGAAGGCCATTTGGTCTATCCAGTCTGCTAGTATTGCAGGGTCCACAGCATGAGTTACTGTCCATGCCCCCTTCCCCACTCATTTCATCCTCCCTACCCATGACCAAGGCCCCTAGAATTCTGTGGCTACAGAATTTTGTGCAGAACTTGCAATCTACTGCAGAACTTCTGCAATGCTGCAGAATTCACTGTTCTTGGTGATTTTTTATTAATAATTCTGTTTATCCATAGAACCCGGTTCCCTTCCCCTCTTTTTATATCCAAAATCCCTCTATGCTCAGAATGTGATGTTATCATTGCTATAACATCATAAATTAGCTAATGAAATGGCTGCATTCTGCAACAGAAATGAACAGTCACTTATCTACCATAGTTTCCACTGCCAGAGGCGGTAGTACAGCACATCAGGCATGATGATATTTGCTCAGCCTGCACTACAGCCTAATACAATTTTCAGTCTTACGTTATTGTACTTGGGCCAGCTTAAACAAACCTTGACAATAGCATAGACCTGTTAAGTCCATACCTTACTTTGTGCAAACATATTTGTGCCTTTAAGGTATAGTGATGCCATCTGAAATGAATAACTGGTAAAAAGGAATTTACCTGTCATTTTTAAGAAAATAAAGTAATTATGCTCAGAAAAATAGAATATAATAATGTAGAAAATCATACAAAAGGGCTCACAAAAGGAAAAAATAGGAGGTGCTCTTAGTAAAATTGGAAACTTTCAAGATCATAACAGACTCACCCAAACCACCAAAAATAAGGCTCAGAAGGCTTCAGCCTTATTTTTTTTGTGGTTTGGGTGAGTGCCTGGTTATGATCTTGAAAAGAATATAATAATGTGTAGACTGCTGGAAAGAACAGACCTGTTAAATAAATAATTACGCTGTACATTTTTGTCAGGGTTATTGATTACATATTGTCACTGGTTGATAGAGTCACCCAAAGTTATGGAGAAATGTGTTCAGGGCCAGCTGTTGGGCCAGAGGGTAGCATGTTATGTTTTGTGTGCCAGCAGCTCAGGTTCAGAGATTAGCTCTGGGAGCTGGCTGGGCACAAGGATTGGGAGAACACATCACTGCTCTGAGCCTGGGAAGGTATGGTGCAGTGTTCTGTCACACGGTGGACACATTGTGATGGGCTGGAGAGTTCTATCTCACAATCGGTTCATATGCTGGCATGGCCTGATGGTGTTACGAGTGTCAGGGGAAGCAGACTGGCATGAAAAATGAGTTTTGCAATAACTCCTCTATTCTGTTTATTCCATATTCAATGGGACTTGTATGAATGAGGATGCAATTTCATGGAAATTAAAAAAAAAATACATATATATATATATATATATACACACACACACACATACAGTCTCTATCTCTGTCTCTCTTTCTCTCTCTTTCACTATACACACACACACACATTTGCATGTATGTTACAGATTGCATATAAATATATAAGTGATACACAGTGGAGACCTCATTAGTTGTATAGATACCATGCATATAGAAATACCTTATTTATCACATAAGGTCCCCTCTACATATTTAATTTATGCAATAGGCTGAGATATTTGTTTTGCTTTTTTAGGCATACAATTATTTCTATAAGTCTGTTATTTTTTGAACTAGTGCCACTGTGCTTTCCCCATCCTGATTGCTATAACCACTGCCATGAAAGTGAAGTCAGGATGACAAGCTGACACTGTGATATGGTAGTTTTGTTAGTGCCATAGAACTTCTGCAGAAGTTGCAAACCACTGCCATGAAGTTCAGCAAATAGTAGTCTTGCTGCAGAAATTGGCCCCACTGTGCCACAGAAAAGTAGGGGCCTTGCCCATGACTTTTTCCTTCTCCTTATGCCTACCCCAGGCTCTCTTGATGCTGCCCACTGTCTTCAATGAGACCACCTCTTTAGGTGGCACATTCCAAATATCCACTACCCCGTCCATGATGAAGTGCTTCCTGACCTCCCTGCTAACCCCGCCATCTTAACGCTGTGCCCCCTTGTGTTATGGTTGCCACCCAGCATAAAAAGACCCTCCTCATCTACCTTATTTATCCTTTTCAGGTACCTGAAGGTCCCATTCATGTCCTCTCTTTCTCTCTCTCTCTCTCTCTCTCTCCTGTCCTCCAGAGAGTACATGTTCAGTGCCCTCAACTTTTCCTCGTTTGCCTTACCCTGCTGACCCATTATCATCTTTGTAGCATTCCTCTGGACCTTCTCCAGCAGGTTAATTTCCTTTATGAGGTGTGGGCACCAGTATTGAACTCTACTAGATGTGGTCTTACCAGTAACCTGTACAAGGGCAGTATAACCCCTTCTCTCCTACTACTGATCCCCCTAGCTATGCATCCAGCCATCTTATTTACCCTTGCTGCTGCTTTCTTCCACTGCATGGAGTGCTTCAGGTAACTAGTGATCATCACTCCCAGGTCCTTCTCCTCATCTGATGCAGATACCTGGACTCCACCCAGGTAGTACTCTGTCCTGGGATTCTTGGCTCCAATGTGCATAACTGCATTTCTTGGCATTGAAGCCAAGCTGTCAGATCCCATACAACTCCCTCACCCCCACCACCCAGCTTTTCTAGATCATCCTGTACATCTTGTATCCCTTCAGCTGTGTCCCCTGTCCCACAGAACTTGGTGTCCCAAACAGGCACATTTTGTCATTAATGCCATCCCCAATGTCACTGATGAAGACATTGAACAACACCGGCCCCAGCAGCAAGCCCTGCAGAAGCGCACTGGTGACCTCACTGATGCCAGATAACTCTCCTCTGACAACCACCCTCTGGGTTCTGTCCCTCAGCAAGTTTTCCACCCATTTGTAGTGTGTTGGGACTGCAAGTGGCACACTGCAGAGTTGGAACTGCCCCATGACACAGTGCAGTCTCAGCAGTACGTATGGCACAGTATAGTGTTGGCAGGGCATGACTCATGATTTGAAAAATAATCTTTTTATTTATCATGAGTCACGATAAAAAGATTTATAATCTGAGGAAAAAAAAACAGTTCAAGGGCATTTTTGCAACATTTAAGTGCAAAATCCAGCTGAGGGGGATCAGATAAGCAAGCTACATGTGTCGGTAGCAATCCAGAATGTCATTTTTGTTACTTTTCAGATTTAAATTTTAGGGGAAAATGGAAAACAAGATGATGGCTAAAGATAAAAGGGTATTTTCCTTGCAAAAAGGATTCCCCATATGAAAACTTCATACAGCAATTTTTTATGCTGACTGAGCATGCTCAGAACCTGAAGTTTTAAAATGTAATGACGTTGGAACAGATTGATATTTTCTCACCAAACCACCAAAGGAGATCTCTCTGAGGCAACCTCTTTCTGTCTTGAAAATGTCAGTTCAAAATATCAAACCATCTGGGTGCTGCATGATAACAAAACAAACAGCAAAAAAGCAGCGCTTTTTTATGTTTTTTCACTATGTACTACTCGAAATCTGCACATCCACCCACAATGACACTTGGCACATCAAGAGATCTACCACACGAGACTGGGCATGCTAAATCTTGTGCAGATCTGTTGAACAGTTGTGAAGTTATTAAAGTGCAAAATTTGGGTTTAACATAGAAATCCCTGATCAACCCTAACTACAGTATAGTGACACTACTGCACCACTATTATATGTACAGTATATATCTGAATGGAGACTAAGACCATTAAATCATCATATATTACAGAGTATAATCATGGTTGAAAAAATATATATTTACCAATGTGTAAATCATTGTAATGACAAAATTTCAAACTGTAATGAATATCTACTACTACATACCATAGGAACATACAGTAGTAATTTAAGGTTGAATGGGACTACAGGTCAGCCCGTTATGCCCCTACTGTTCATGTAGCAGCTCACTGTATATTTTGATTGAGACTGACATGTCACAGAAATGTTATCAAGAGTAAGGTATTTAGGAAAACAACTGCATAAAAGATGCTATATAAAATAAAATGGTATTGCATTATTGTATTGTAATTAAGCATTATAACACTGTAATGGGTTAGCTGGGCATAAACAATCCCTCCATGGATTGTAAAGAGACATGAGGTAAGGCAGAGTGCTTGATGCTGCTACATGGTGGTTAATACAAAACTATATTATGTTGCATATTTTGTACAACTTTATCTCAAAATCTTTAACTTTAGAACCTGTTATAGTAACAGAATCATAACATACAGTGATCTGCTGTAATAGAGAATTTTATTATGATCTAATTGAAATTGTGAATTATATAAGATGCTAGAAACATGTTACGGTAATTCAACCCCTGGACTATCTGAATGCTATCACTGAGTGAGACACTTTCAAACATTTTACAAATCTTTCTTATTTGCAGTTGTTACGGATATATGAGGTTACAGATGATGGTTTATTTCCTGTTACATAACCATGGTATGCCCTCCTTTTGACCTTGAAGTGTTCACTCACTTTCTGTCTATGATAATTCTCGGACTAGATGGCATACAGTCCAAGAATGCCCACACAGCTGTGGTTGTTGTCACTGTTCTCTCAGCTGAGGGTTGAGGCTATATGATAACCCACTTTGGTGTCAGACAGACTAAGTGGTTGGGCACAGCCTCAGGCCCCCCCCCCCATATATGGGTAGGTGATAACCGCTTGCCAGAGGCATCTCTGTTTCAGTCAGGTATACTCAGCCTTTATTTACAGGTCTACTTTTCCTTCACTTCTTGGGGAATTCTGCTTTGTGCCCCTTCTCTGACAGAACAAAAATAAACCACTCTACTATGAGATGTACTGTTGCCATGTTTACTAACATACTATGTATACAAGTACACACACAGGAACATAGTCCCTGCACAGCTCTCATTGTCATCACTGTAAGACAGGTTCAATCCTGACTCCAGAGATAAGCCAAAATCATGAAGTTTTTAATAAGTGTTGTGTCCTCTACACATCTTCATGCAAGCTCCATGACTCCTGTTTTTCATTACATTGCAGCAGCTGTTGAGCTTATAACCATGACTTCTAAATCTACCAGAGCGCTCACCTCACTGGATTCACACATTTGTCTCATACTATCAGGACACCGCAGTGTCAGTTCTGTTTATGTGCTGGATGCAGCACTGCTTCAGGCACTTTTCTCAGGCCCTTCTGGCTCATGGCAACCCCATCTCTGGGAATCTCACATCAACCAGTTCTCTCCTCTCACGAGATGATGTGCTAGGCACTAGCATAACCATGAGGCCAGAAAGAAGCAGATTGACAAAAGCATGTGTAATGTCAAATATTCAGGGCAGTTGGTGTTGTCAAGGATCTTAACCACAGGAGAAGGGATGGACTCAGTGAGCTGGCAAGCTGCTGTCACTGTGACCACAAAAGACTTATCCTTTAAGACACATTGTAACCAGGTCATTAAGATATCCAGTGGTATTCTACACTGTATTATTAAGCATATAAAATGTAGAAAAAGGGATGTGATGTTGCCTTGTATACCTCCTTGGTGAGACCACATTTGGAGTATTGCACCCAGTTTTGGTCTCCTGATGGGAAAACTGAAATAGACGCACTTGAGAGAGTACAGCATAGGGCTACTTGTAATTTAGTGGAGGCAAAAGGACAGGACTACAAAACTAGATTAAATATTTTGGGTCTTTATTCATTGTAATATTGGCGACTAAGGGGTGATATGTGCTTGATTTTTAAATCCCTTATAGACCCTGGGTTATGGGAACTACTGGGACTAAACTTTAGGAAATTAACATACAGCACAAGGGCCCATCCCCTCCAACTAGAAGTGGAATGTCTAAGATTAAGGAAAAGAAAATCCTGGCTAACTCTGAGAATAACTAATATTTGGAACATGCTTCCATTGGAGGTAGTGGCTAGTAATAGCATGAACACATATAAGAGCAGATTGGACAACTATCTCATTGAACATAAAATAGTGAGATATTTTTGATATGGAGAGCAAAAGGACTTTTGTCTATTAAAGCTCTGTACCTACCTATGAGACCTATGAGACAACACTGGCACTGGATTTTGAACCGTGGATTTTGAACCCCTAGGAGGCATGGGGAAAAAGCAGTGATTAGTAAAAAGTAATCTACCTCATTAGCAGTTTGTTCAAGCCAGATGTAATGCGTAACCTGGTTGTTCTCTGTTTTTTTACCTCTGGCAGAGGCACTGAAAGTTACTATGTCAAATAGGGTCAGATACACTCCAGGTCCCCTTTCCCACTCATGGCTGAGAGGGGAACTTTATTGGTATCCTTTAAATATGTCACCAGTGTACACAGGCAAAAGTATCACTGATTCCACACTGTAAATACTATATGTTGAGTGTAGCTGATGTTGCTATAACATTTCAACCCACAACTGGCTAGTCAGGGATAGTTCTGTCTAAAGTAACTATGATGTTTGCCAAATAATATGTCTGCTGATGTGCTGATTTGAAACTGGGACATAGACACACAATATATTTATTTATTCAGTTTTTGTTGACCAGGTAAGTGTGCTAAACAATAAAATGCCTATTTTCAGGCACAACCCGGGAGATTACATAAGTGATGAGGAAAAGACCAAATAGCATGGTTACATCAAATTCGGTGAACAAAGTGGAAATTAGAATTAGGTCACACAGGGAATCAGCAGGTCAGCAAACAGCAGAATGGTAAGGATAATACATCACATATGACTACAGACAAAGAGTAACAAATAACATTGGGTCCAGGCATAAGAGCAGTGAACAGTCTGACATAATAGAAGTGAAATATAAACACTAGTTGGTTAAGGATGAGGGGCAAAATCAATGAGTAACAATATAGATATAATGAATCGGGATGCAATCAGCAAGTCAATGACAGCAAGACAAATCAGGAAAGTAACATAAATTACCAGTACATCCAAAAGCAAAGTAGCTGTGGATCAGACCTTAAGAGTCACAATCAGAATGGACATCATTAGAGTAGTGAAATAACTACCAGCTGATTCAGAAGCAGAAGGATATGTCTCAGGAACTCAAATAGGTGAGTAGTTCCCTTTTGAAGGTGAGGTGGGACTGGCAAACCCATAAATGAGGTGGTAGAGAATTCCATGCCCTAGGGGCTGAATAGGATAAGGCCTTCTCAACCATTTTGGAGGAGCACTAGGGTGGGGCCAGGAGAGCCTGATCATTGGAGTGCAGGGTGTAGGGCAGGCATGATCAGCAAGAATTAACATGAAGGCCAGTGAGGCAGGTTTGGATGATCTAAGGATTTTGTCAGTTATACAGCTTAGAGTGTATAGGCACCAGAGGGGGAGGGGGTAGAGCCAGCCTAGACAGGAATAAAACATGCAGTGGTGGGTCAGTAGATGAGCCAGTAGGGCAAATCTGGCATACATTATTGTAGGCGATGTTCCATTTGTGGAGGTTACTTGTACTTGCTTAATAAAAAGAGGTAAGCTCAAAGAAGAAGCAGGGAAGCAGGACACTCTGGGTAATTGCAACCCTAGCTGTAAGAGTCAAGGCATATCTGACCGTGTAGGCAAGCTCAGGTTTGGTGTTTATGGCCTTTCAAATGTTTGAGACATGTTGCAAAAAGTCTAGAGTGCGATCAAGGGTGACGCCTAGGTTTTTGAAGTAGTCAGCTACAGAGACTGGGGAGCTGCCAAGGCAGTGGATGTCTAAACCAGTACAACAAGCCCAAACCTTTTCAGAGTAGCCAAAGAGTATGGGCTGGGTCTTACTGGCATTCAGGACCAAGTGATTTTGAAACATGAAGTTCTGAATTATGTGGAAGTCAGACTTAAGTTTGGTGTTGATATTACTCAGGCATTTGGAGCTGGCGTAAAGCACCATGTTGTCAGCATATAAGAGGATTTTACAGTGATGTTTATTAAAATGTGGTCGGGGCTCTGGCTACATGCTCTCTATCACAATTAAGATATGAGCACCTACTACTGTAAATAAATGTTGGGTCTTGCAAGAAAGTCATGCCCAAGAGTCATGCCTTGTGTCTGAGTAATTTCCTAAAGGGTAGTGTAAATGCAAGTGCAACACTGAAAGCAACCTCATGTTATGATGGACAAAACAGATGCTCCATTAAATGGCTAAGGATACTGAATTTGCACCTTAAATACATAACAGCAAGAGTCTAATATGTGTTCATTTAATATTAGCTGGTGATTTGTTTAAGACCATGGTGTTCCCTCTCCCTTAACCCTGTACTTTCCATCCCTTACTTCTCCCTGCTACCTTTCCATTGGTGCTTCTCTGCTTAAGTCTCAGAAAGTTTGTAGTTAACTGCTGAACCTCTGTGTATGCTGTACTGCTGAAGGGATTTCTGTCACGTACTGTGCAATCTTTTTACTAAAAATAATGTTACAAAAAAAGAAATGCAACCTGAAATGAAGTTATGCTTACAGTTAAATTAATCATGCCATTCCCAAGTTGCCATGCAGGTCTATAATGTGTACAGTGTGAAGCAAGATAAGTTCTATTTTTTGACCAGCAAAAATGGCCTCTGTTTGTCCCCAGAGCCAAAGGGAAGCCAGAGGGACCAAGATCAATGGCTTACCAGTGACACAATTGTAGCAAACGTGTCACTGTTGGCACTATACAAGGTGAGTGGGATTGAAGAAGGAGGTAAGTGGTCTCCCCACAGGAGCACAGGTAGCATGATTGAAGTAGTTCCTGCCAAGGCACCCAGAGACTTTGTAGCCAGTGCCTCAGTGGGCCACACCTTCAGGGGTGTGGACAAAATGCCAGACAAGGGAAAGACAGGCGTGTAGTGGATCCTTGTGAGGAACTGCCATCCAAAATATATCTAGACACAGGACTTGCCCGCAAGATTATTGTCTACCCCCCTTTCTTTTGTCTCTTTTGTCTGTCCCCAAAGGCTAGAAGATGACTAGTGAATGATTTCTGTTACTGTCACCCACTGGCTTCATAGACAGCTGCTGTAAATTAGGGTGCCCTAATCTAGCAAAAAAATGACCTGAGGCAAAGGTGCCCTGACAGCATACCAGTACCCACTTATCACTCTTCCCTCTTAACACACCCAGCCAGCACCCAGCAACTAGCTCACTGAGCTTCACCAACTGGCTGTCAGAGGCTCGACCAATCAGTAGAGTCTTTTTCTCTGGCATTCTAATAAATAAACCCTCTCCCTCTGCTGGCAGGGGAGGATTGCTACACCATTTTATATTTTTTGTCAATAATTACATTGCTTTATTTTCACTACCCTTATTACAATTGTGAAGAACAAAAGGTGCTATACTAGTTGATCATCACTAGTGGATTATCTGTTCTGATGTACCCCTTGTAATTCCCCCAAGTCGCATCTGGAAATGAGCAGTCCCCACTCAGTATGCCTGCCTGGTTAATCTCTTAAATTAATAAAATGAAGATTTGAAAAACGTTTTCACAGGTCTGTTTTTTATTCACTGGATAAATGGCCTGTTCATTCTCCATATCCCCTCATGCATTCAGGATTTGTAGTACAAAAACATTACAGAGTTCTGCAAGTCTTGCCATGTTCAAAAGCATGTCGTGGTGTTTCCACTTTCTCATAGAACTTCAATATCTTGGGCAGGCCCAGTGGTGCTGAGGGTAAAGGCACTGGATGCCACACCTCACGCCATGCAGGTGACCCGGGTTTGGGAACGGACTCAGGCCACTGGGGGTTGGCATGGGAGAGAAGGGACTGAGCATCTGAAGGACTGCTCTCCCTTCCTGGGGTGGGATAAGGGACTTGTACTGCTCCATAGTGACTCCCAGTGGAGAGTGGGGGCCTTGCAAGGAAACAGTGCCATTACTAGGGGGTGGAGCGGTGACTGACATGAGCATGTCAGTTCCCAGATGTCATTGCATGTCCACGCTCCAGGGGAAAACCATAATCAGAAAATACCCTGGCGGACCAAAGAGCCCATAACTTGCTCCCTTCCTGTCATGCTTGACCCCTGCCTTGTGCAGGCAGGGTCCTCAGCATACTGGAGGAGTCAGACCCCAGCAGACCTTTCTCCTCCTCCCATTTCCTTCACCTCCTCCTTCCATTCCCTCCCCCCACTTTTCTGCCTACCAACATACCTACCTTTCACTTTCCCTTCTCCCCCTTACATAGCCCTAGCTATGGCTGACCTCTAATCTCTAATGGACGTGTAGTTAACTTACACTTCTGTTATGGCTGACCCCTAATCTCTAATGCACTTGCTGTTAACTTGCACTTCTGTTATACCTTAGCCAACCTGTTCTGCCTGTGTTTATTCCTCACTAACTTCCCTAGATCAAACTTCAGCAATTCTATTCAGCCATTTTATAGGTACACAGCTATGTGTCATTTAGTGTATATCTACATATTATTTTGTGTTGTTGTATCTGTTGAGCCCAAAACTGTTGGCATCCCACTATTTCATTACTCCTGTACAGTTTGCTCACATTTTTTGAATGTAATCTATTGTAAATGTATATTGTGTACCAAATCTCTGTAAACTATCTTCATGTTCCCCTACCCCCCCCCCAGGTTGCACCAGGAGACAAGCAACTTGTTGCTCAGTGTGCCTTCCTGGTGAAACATTTCAGTAAATAAATAAATAAACTAGAGGTGGGCGAAATTGGCAAACTTTGCTCCACAAATTAATCTGTGGATTCCACAGAATTTCACAAATTTCACATGGCTAAGTTCGGCCACAAAGTGAGGAGTTCTGTCCACAAAGTGCAGAATTTCACCTGCGAAGTGTGGAATTTTGCTAAAATTCCGAACTTCATGGGAGTAATTCTGCACTTTGCTGTGGAACTTTGCCATTTCAGAGTTTCTCTAGATAGGGAAAACTTTGTGGAGCTCCGTGGAGGCAAATTTCTCCCGCTTCACGGCAAATTCACCTGTACATTTTTACTTCACCCCATCTATAATTCACACTGGGGAATTGTGCACCACCAATGTTGGTGTTATATTTGTGTGTGAGGGGGGGTGTGGGGTGGTGGGTGCTGAGTGGAGGGTCAGGTGGGGGACTTAATGGCACAACAGACATCGCTGGACATTTTTCTTTTTACAGAATTCATATTAAAACACAGAGGGAGGATTTTCTTTATTTCAATTGTTGACACTAGGAGATTGGGCACCCCCAGCATCAGTGTTATATTTGTGTGTGTGGGGGGGTGGTGGTAGTGGATGTTGAATAGGAGGGTCAGGTGGGAGGAACAGTTACAAGGGAGTCAGCAAGAGACATCGATGGGCTTTTTTTTTTTCAGGCTCCATATGTACACAAAGAAAACCTAGAGGAAATTTCTTTAGCTCGGCTCACAGTCCCCACTCCACAGAAATACATTCATTGTGTAAAGGATAAAGTGTATTCAGATAAAAAGACTTGGATTGTGGGCCAAGCTGAAGAAGTTTCCTGTAGTTTATTTTGCCTTGGGCTCCAGTCCAGTGCTGTTTCTTGAAGCCACCTATTTGCTATGGGTTTTATAAAGAAACTCTACAAGGTGGTGACACTGGGGAATTGGGCACCCCCAATGTCAGTGTTATGCTTGTGTGGGGGAATCCTGAGAGGAAGGGTCAGGTGCTGGGGACAGTTACGGGGTGCCAGTAACAGACATCGATGGACAGTTTTGTCTATTACAGCTGGCATAAGCCCCTGGCTGTTTGAAATTTCAGAGTGATCATGACAAATCAGCATTGGTTGCTGAGCAGTGTAGCTCAAAGGAAAAAAATTAACCCTGATTAGGTCGACTTTTCCTTTTCAAGTCCATCACGTCTCTGCTCCGCAAGCCAAAACTCTGTCATGATCAGCCTGGCTGATGATTGATGAGGCACTGTCACACCCCTAAACACTACTTTGCATTGGACAGACAGTGTCACACCTCCCAAAAGCCAAATACATAGCAAGATGTTCACTGTGTGCACAAGTGCATGGTGAACATAAAACATAATCCAGGAGAAACATAAAATTATACTTTTTTAGCCCAAGTGTGTTATTTGAACTGGAATTTGAGGTGGCACACAACCCCAGCCCATATTGGTATGTTTGTCCTGGAGAGTACTGAATCTAATCTTAGAGTCGTTATCCAGTTACACCCCTGTATAAAGTGAGTAGATAGGGATGTTCTGCCTACTATTTTCATGAACCTGTCTGTTCAATGACTTGGGAGGATTGCACCATAAGTCCCCCAAATAGATTTCTTGACACAAAATAAATGCCTCCTCTTGTAAAATGTCCCAGCATCACCCCAGCAATTCAGCATTTCTAATTGTCCATAAATTGAAGTTTCACAATCTGGAATATGTACCCTTATACTGTACAATGGAATATGCTGAAGTTGCTTGTTCCACCCAGACCTACTAAAAGTCAACTGCCCTCCACATAACAGCCAACTGAAGTGGAAGTGAGTTATGAAGAGAGAGTGGACAAGAAGGAAATAAAACATTTGACTCCCATAAAGGTAGAGGTTATTCTGTGTATAAGCAGTAAAAGGGGTCGACAAAGGTCCAGTAAAGTATTTGCCACTATCAGCCCACCAATAAATCATATAGTGCTGTTTGGAGATGTAAAGTACCTGAAATATTCAGCAAGAGCCTTGAGGAGAACTAGATCCGCTTCTTAAGTCTCCTGCTCCATTTGTGTATTGTCCTCCTACATCCCCCCCCCTCAAGTCCTCCATATAGTTTAACACTTCTGTTATGCCATATGGCTTGCAGTCTGCTCTGTCAGTGTGTTGTGCTGTATGACACTCTCATTATTGTTGATAGATGGTGGGGTGCTCTTTCAATATATTGCTTTGCATGACACTTCTGTCATGGCTGTTTATGCTTGAAGGCTTGCCCACACTCCCCTAAATGTTATGCTGTGTAGCAGGCTTGTTATAGCTTGATTGAATGGGCTCATTCTGTGTTGCATAGCATGACAGTTCTGCTGTGTCTCAGTGGCATAAGCACCTTAAATACAATGCATCTGTATGGCAGTCTTGTTATGGCTTGATGGAATCCCCTCAAAACAATGCACTACAAACACTTTTCATATGTATGTTCATATACCACCAGCTGACTTGCATCATGCTTTCAAAATATGTTGCATTATTTATAAACACTCATCATGTCCTGTTGGAAAGTGCTTTCTTGAAGAGTTCACCTCTGTGACAACTATATCATGGGCTGTCTTACTACAAAGCATAAGGGTGGGGATTTTAAGCCAGGGATAGGCAGAAACAGTTTAAACAAACTATGGTCAGAGCCGATATGGCTGTGGAGAGCTTTTGGGATGCTTTTACCAATTATTTCTAAAGAATTTGCACAACGCAGATCTGCTGAGAGGCAGTTTCAATGTGGTCTTCCTTTTACACATTTTTACAATGTAGTTTCCTAGAATATGCCTCCTGATTGCTATATATTTAGCCTGGATAGTTCACAGAAGAAATGGCATCTTATTTTTGGGTGATGAAGCACCAGCAGTATGATGCTGGAGTGTGTCACACATAGGTACAAGATGTGTGTGGTCGATAATGCCCAGTGGCCATACACCTCAAGCATTCGCATGTGGATCCATCGTCCCAGTGCCGTTGCACTACTCAGTGTGGGTAAAAGCCAATGCTGACTCACTCACACAGGTTCGGGAACAGGCATGTTACAGCTGATCTTCCATTTCTTTGTACAATTGGGGAACCACAAATGCATTATCCATAGCCTGGAGCATACACTATAAATGCCATTGCAGGATAATGCACCCCATGGCACCCAGGATACCTCAGCAGTCCGGAGGGTGGCATGTTACACAGCTGAATGGAGAAAAGAATATGACAGCAGGAAGATACAGCATTGACAAGGCATGCTTTGGAGGTACTGTATGTCAATTGCCTCTTTTGGTTTGCCAGGGACATACACACAGCTACATACACTGGTTGGTGCATAGCTTGTGTAATGCCCCAATGTGTGGTATAGCCACTTGGGTCATTCTGGAGTGCAGGTCCCCAGCCCGGGTCCAGTGCAGTCAGTGGCTGGCTATGGCAGGGCATGAAGGGCAGTGCCAGTCTCTGCAACAGCTGCAGTATGGGTGGAGTGGGGTTGTCTATGTTCCAAGACAGTGTGTTGGAGTCCACTGTGCTATGGATATGGACTGTGGTTTTCTCGGGCACAATTGGGTCCAGTGGGGCCCCACACTATGGAGCTTTTCGGGGATGGAGTTGGATTGATCCGGGATTGGAAGGGGTACCTTTAGTCCACCACAGCTGCCAGGCTGCAGTGCACCTGGGTGCACTTCCACAGTCCATCTGTGGGTGGCTGGCTGGCTTAGGTCAACTATTCATGGCCTAGCTGTGGGCCATGCTGTTCTGGGCTGTGAGGGGTGAATTTCCCACTAAGTATGCTGCAGCATGGCTTATGCATGGGTACACACCCTTGACATGCACAGCATACTATTTGTGTGCATGCTGGCCCATTCCCTTGTGGCAGGTGCATCTCACACATTTGAATATCATGCTGCGGTGCATTGTTGGAGTTGCATGGCCCATCTCACATTTCCACTGGGATGCGCTGCTCATCTCCTTTGAATATGGGGGCCCTGGGCTAGGCTACTCTGAAGAAATATATTATCAAAATGGAAAAATCATGACCCCAATAAAAACAAGATATTGCATCTAATCTGTGACAGCCTGAGCAAACACAGTGCAGAAATGTGTAAATGAAGATCTCTATGACAATGAGATATAGCATCTCCCCTGCGCGATCGAGGATACAAAATATAGGATAAGAAATATTTAAAGGAAATCTACTCTAAACTGAACTTCACTGTGGTCACTGACATAAATAAACAGTTTCTTTATTGTAACAGTCACACAGGAGTGTGGTATGCATATTTTATGGGACACATACAAACAGGGGTGAGAAAGAATACATGCATCAGCTGGGTCTTAAACCCAGGCTGCCCAAAATGCCATTCTGATTGCACTTACCAGCTGTGCCACTGAGACAACTGGAACCTGGGCTATACCTGAGCATATTACTCTTTCTCAAATGCACAACCCAATGGCAACACATTTATTTGAAACAATCACACAGGAATGTGGTGTGTATATTTTATGGAACACATACAAGCAGAGGTGAGAATATGTGCCTCAGCTGGGACCTGAACCCTGGCTGCCCAGAACACCGTTCTGACTGTGCTAACCAGCTGTTCCACTGAGACAATTGGAACCTGGGCCGGCCTCAAGCACATTACTTTTTCTCAAATGCACAACCCAATGGCAACACAAATATTTACTTGTATCAATCACACAGGAGTGTGGTGTGCATATTTATGGAACATATACAAACAGAGGTGAAACAGAATAAGTGCCTCAGCTGGGACTTGAACTCAAGACACCTGACAGTATTATGGCCATGAAGATGGTGCGTAGTGTGTCTGTGTGTGTATGTACAAAATATAAGATAAGAAATATTTAAAGGAAATCTACTCTAAACTGAACTTCACTGTGTTCACTGACATAACTCGTTTTCTTATAACATATTAGAATGCAATATTTATGTTGAATGTTGTGGCCATGAGGATGGTGTGTATAAAGAGAGTGTGTGTGTGTGTGTGTGTGTGTGTTGCTGTAGCTCAATGTATTTTTCCCCAAAAAGATGGTAAAAAATGGCTTCTTATTAATACATATTTAGTCTAAGCAGTTCACTGAAGACCTGGCATATGTCTGAGACTGCTCATCAAATAGTGTCTGTAAAGGTTAAAAAAACAGTGTAAATCATTGATTTGCTAGGGAAAGGGTGACATTTATGAGGTATGAATCTTTCTTGAAAGACAGTACATTCCCAAGTTAAACTAGTATCAAGAAGCTGTTTAAATGCTTAATATTTAAATGTGCAAATCTCCAGTTTCATAGGCAACCAATATTTAACAAATATTTAACAGGCTGTTTCAGTTTTCTAATGGCATCTGATAAGCAACCTGGAGTTATTTCTCCAACATTCAGTTGGCTGGAAGGATACATTGAAAAGTTTAAAACATGTGTTCCATGATTCTCCATTTTCCAGCTATAGATAGCAAGAGGGCTGCAGGCTCCAAAGGTTAAAAAACAGTGTAAATCATAGATTTGCTGGGGAAAGGGTGACATTTACGAGGTATGACTCTTTCTTGAAAGACAGTACATTCCCAAGTTAAACTTGTATCAAGAAGCTGTTTAAATGCTTAGTATTTAAATGTGCAAACCTCCAGTTTCATAGACAACCAATATTTAACAAATATTTAACAAGCTGTTTCAGTTTCCTAATGGCATCTGATAAACAGCTTAGAGTTATGTCCCTAACATTCTTAACAGAAAGAAGGGAATATTTTATTTCAGTTGGCATGGAAGGATACATTGAAACGTACAAAACATGTATTCCGTGAAACTCCATTTTCAAGCTACAGATAGTAAAATGGCTGTAGGCTCCACCCACAGCCATAAAAAGGACTTTGCCTAGAATTCAGCTCATTCTAAAATTTAGACTTGAAAATAAACTTTAGTTAATAAACAGTAATAGTATATGGTTACCCCTTATTTCAGCCAGATTTTGATGTAGCCCAAAAAGCTGTTGTAGGACAGTTGAAAGGTCAAAATAGTTACTGTAGTATAGTAGTAAAAGGTCAAAAAGTTGTTGTAGTATAGTAGATATGTCACTGCTATATTACAACTTTTCGTTCTGCTTCTGAACACTTGTATGTGGTGATGAATGTCAGCCTCAATACCAGATAAACTTTCATTTCAGCATCCTTTTTCTTTAGCATTTTAATTATAATGTGCTTCTTATGAAAAAAGAAAGAACTTCTGCCAAAATCCTGCCATCTTGGAGCAAGGTGAACATGTGGGGCAGTGGGGACTGCAGGCAGAGCACCGGAGAGAGCAGCAGGGTGCGTTAACACATGGTTAAGTATACAAAAATACATTTCTCTTTTTTAAACAAAAAAACATATACTACATGAAATAATAATACAAAACTGTCCACAAACAAGGTTGTGTTTCCATCTGTGGGGTTAATGATGTTATAGGGACCTCTCAAGGTCTAGGATGTCATCAATCCCCATGATGGAAATACTGAACAGTTCCCTATCCATTATTCTAGATCTTGTAGCTCACCAGGCAAATGATTAACTAATATGCAATTATCATATAATTAATATGCTGATGCATGCAAACTATTAGGTTTGATCAGAGGTCAGAAAACAAGAACATGTTAAAATTTGAGGGGGGATTACTGTATTTTCATTTATTTATTTGAACATCAGAGTACCTTTCAGCTAAGTGCTCATTTGCAAAGGTTCCACATCAGTGTTATAAACAAACAAAGTTGTAAGCATGTAGCATAGGAGCAGTTGTCATTACATTCAGGTTACATGTCAAGTGTTGTAAATGCACAAGTTTGTATACAAGCAGCAAAGAGAATTTGTTTATACATTCATAATAAAGATTACAGGCAGCTCAGAAGAGCTTTTGTCAGAGCAAAAAATACCTTATGTACAAAAAGATTATAACCCCCAGCTGGATGCAAATATCCCATTTGGTTAGGAGATGAGTAGGGACGTTAAAGGACATAGTCAGGAGGTGGGGATTATAGAGTTGGTAGGGGGATGGGAGGAGTAATGGGGGTCAGGTAGGATTAGGGTTAGGGTAGGCATCTGCACGTGGAAGCTTGGATGAATTCATTCTTGAGGGCTCTCTTGAACTGAAGTAGTTTTGATATATCTGTGATGAAAGTTGGAAGGTTGTTTAGACAGTGTACAGCTTGGCAGGCCAACACTCTTTGGCCCTAGGTGGTCCTTCACTTGGGGACCATCAATGCATGTATTGCCATGCTCCTAGTGGTGTATCGGTTATGTACTGGGCAGTAAAGCGAGGCTACGGTTGGGGGAGGAATAAAATGCTTTTTTTTGCAAGTAAGAGTCTCTGGTATTGTATTCGTGCTTCCAAGGGAAGCCAACCTGTGAGGGAACATAAGATACAGCAATGTGTAAGTCTGTCAGAGCCAGTGACAAATCTGCAGGCCTTGCTGAGCAAAACTCTTACCCTATTCAAGACAGTAGTGGAGGTGGATCCATATACTGCAAGGCCATAATCAATGAGTTGGAGGACAGAGCTTGCTATGGCTAGGTTCCTATCCTGGCTTCTCTAGTTAAGTTCAGTCGCTGTCTGAAAAGGGCTCCTAACATTCTCTTGGCTGAGCTAACCACATTGTCCACATGATCAGCGAAGGTGAGGAACTCATCTAATGTGACCCCCAGGTATCTAAAGGAGGATACCTGCTCAAGTGGTATGACCTGATCGTTCAAGATGCAGAGATGTGGGACTTTGCTCCTTGTATCAGTACTGGTGAAGAGCATTGTTTTCATTTTTTTGCAGTTGAGGATACACACTTGTTCTGCTTGAACCAGCATTCAAGGGATGCAAAGCTAATTTATAGCTCCTTGGTGACTACCTCATACTGAGTGCTGTTCTTGAAGATGACTGCATCATCCACATAGAGCAGCATCTGTGTTTGGGGGCATGCACTGGGAAGCCATTTACTAACAGGCTGAGGAAAAGCAGTCCCAGAATTGACCCCTGACGGACTCTGACATAGACTCGCTTAGCTTCAGATAGCATGCCGACAATTTTGACTTTCTCTGTTCATCCACCTAGGTAACAACAGAACCATGAAACAGTCTCCATGGAGAGACCAAGGTGCTGAAGTTTTGTGAGCTGCAGGGAGTGATCTACAAGCCAAATGCCTTGGTAAGATCAATATATGAGGTACCTATTAGATGTCCTTTGTGTAGGGCTTCATATATATATATATATATATATGCTATGAAATCTATGAGTGCAGTCATGGTACTATGTAGTTTTCTAAAGCCATGCTGTTGACTACACATCAGGTTGTAGCTCTCGAGGTAGGTGACCAGCTGATTGGACACTATCCATTACAGTGCTTTAGAAAGGTGAGATAATATGGAGATGGACCTGTAGTTGGCCACACTAGTTTTATCCCCACCTTTATATACAAGTGTGACTAAGGCAGCTTCCAGATCTGAGGGAACTGGCTGAACTGGAGAGAGATGTTGAATATCTTGGTGAGAGGTAATGCCCCTTCTTCAAGGACTTCAGTAGTACCATGTCGATTTTGTCACTACTCTCCCTAGTTTTGCGAATAACTCTGATTAGGCACTTGATTGTTTCTTTGGTGGAGACCTGTTTGAAGTAGAATTTAAGGAGGTAGTGTCTTGCTGCCCAGTGGCTTCTGCTACACCCTGAAATTCTGCTGATGGGGGATTTCAATATGTCAGACATGGATTGGAACACCAGTGTAGCTGCTTCAGCCAGAAGCAGAAGCATCCTTGATTCACTCCAGGAGGCTGGACTCAGGCAGCTTGTGCTTGATCCCACCAAAGACAGGACAATTCTAGATCTAGTAATGACCAACGGGGATCAAATCATAGATGTCCAGGTAGAAAGGCAATTGGAATTCAGCGATCACAACATTGTGTGCTTCTGCAAAGGGACAAAGGCTCTCTCAAGTCATACTAGAACAAAGGTACTGGATTTAAAAAATGCTGACTTCGCTGAAATAGGGAGGGGTATCAAAAGAGCCCTGGAGAGAACGGGGCAGAAGGAGGAGTGGAAGAACAGTGAAATTGTCTAAAGGAAGCTTTACTGGAAGTAACAAGCCAATGCATCAGACTGTATCCAAAGGCAAGAGAAGGAGAAAGCCATTGTGGTTCTCGAGAGGGCAAAGAGGAAAGGGTTCAGGAAATGTAAGGGAACCCAAAGGGAGGAGGACAGGGAGGAGTACTTAGAGTGTCTAAGGGAAGCAGGAAAGGCAGTAAGGAGAGCAAAGGCATGGACTGAGGAAGGTTTAGCACAGTCCGTTAAGAAAGGGAACAAGACATTCTTCAGGTACATGAGCGAAAGAAGGAAAAACAAGACGAGGGACTGCAAGCCTGAAGGGAGAGGGAGGGGAATTCAAGGAGGGTGACATGGAAAGGCAGAAATACTGAATAAATATTTCTGTTCAGTATTCACAGAAGAGGGGCAGGGGCCACAGCAGTACAGCAGTTGCAAAGGGAGTGAAGAGGTGCACAATAGTCCATTCACAGGGGAAAGAGTCCTACAGGAGCTCACTAAATTGAAGGTGGACAAAGTGATGGGACCAGATGGCATACACACAAGAGAAAAAAGGGAAAGGAAAGGGACCACTGTTTAACCAGAAGTAGTACACTAAGCCAAAGCTTGTTTCCAGATGCGACCTGGGAGCACAAGGAAGTTAAGTAACTTGCTCAGGATCACACAGTATGCACCTAGGTGGCTGTGGGATTCAAACCCAGGTCTCCAGAGCTACAGCTCAGAGCCTCAACCCAATACACTGTACTGCTTCCTTAAGGATATTAAGAGAACTGTGAAGGGAGATAGCAGAACCTCCGGCAGTCATGTTCACTGAGTCATTCAACACAGGGGTAATACCAGAGGATTGGAGGAGGGCACATGTGGTCCCTCTACATAAATCTGGCAGCAGGGAGGAGGCAAGGGATTATAGGTCAGTTAACCTCACCTCAGTAGTTGGGAAGATCATGGAGACATTGCTTTAAGAAAGGATCATGGGGCATCTAGAAGCCATAGGAGCCCAGAACCATAGGCAACATGGATTCTTAGCAGGGAGGTCATGTCAGAAAAATCTGGTTGATTTCTTCGACTGGGTGACAAAGGAAGTATATCAAGGTGGGGCAGTGGATGTCGCTTAACTTGATTTCAGCAAAGCCTTTGACACCATCCCGCATAGGAGGCTGATAAACATGCTGGGTAGGCTGAGCATGGGGACAGGGTGGTAAATTGGATTAAAAACTGGCTAGCATACAGGAGACTGAGGGTGGTGGTAAATGGGGTGCAGTCTGGGGAGAGGGGGTGACTAGTGGGATGCCTCAGGGATCGGTCCTGGGGTCAGTCCTGTTCAATGTCTTCATTAGCGACATTGCAGAAGGGCTAGCGGGAAAAGTCTGCCTGTTTGCAGATGACACCAAGATCTGTAACAGAGTGGATATCCCAGAGGGGGTGGAGAAAATGAGTAGGGTTCTGGGGAAGATTGAAAAATAGTCTGAGGACTGGCAACTGAAGTTTAATTCAAAAAAGTGCAAAATTATGAACCTGGGACACAGAAACCCTGAGGAAAGCTACAGGATGGGGGAGAGTTACTGACAGTCACAAAGGAGGGAATGGACCTGGGGGTTATTATTTCAGACAACCTGAAAATGTCAAAGCAGAGTGCTAAGGCTGCTGGGAGGGCCATAGGCAGGGGTATCACCAGGAGAAGGAGTGAGGTAGTGATGCCAATATATAAAACCATGGTCAGAGCCAGCCTGATGGCACTGAGGGCTGAGGCGCTGGATGCCTTAGCATGTGGCATGCCAGTGACCCAGGTTCAGGAACGAGCCCAGACCATTGGAGGTCGGCGGGGGGGGAGGGCAGAGCTGGATGGAGCTGCCAACAGGCAAACTTTTCTCTCCGGGGAGGTGCAAGGGGCTTCCTATGGCTGATGGTTGCCACCTGGTGGAAGCTGGGGGCAGCACGGGCCAGGGGGAGCCAAGTACTAGACCTGGGGTGGGAGGAAAGGGGCCATTACCGGGGCCATGGGACTGGTGAGTGCCTCCGCATGCATGTGTGCCCACTCCTGAGGCCCCTGGGGTAGAAACGGAGGGAAAAGCCAGCGGCAGGATAGCGACCAACTCCTCGTAGGCTCCGCTCCTTGGTTGGGCATAAGGTAAGCCCCGGTAATTCCAGGTGATGGGGCTGGGGGGGGGGTGTCGGTCAGATGGGGGTTGTCCAGGGCGGGCGACAAAAAATGTTAAATGATAAAAAATAAAATCATGGTCAGGCCTCACATGGAGTACTGTGTGCTGATCTGGAGGCCGCATCTTCATAAGGATATTAACAGGCTGGAGACGGTCCAGAGAAGGGTGACTAAGATGGTACAGGGCTTGCAACACAAGACTTGTGAGGAGAGATTAAGGGACCTCAACATGTACTTTCTGGAAGACAGAAGGGAAAGAGGGGACATGATAGAAACATTCAAGTACCTCAAGGGTATAAACAAGGTGCATGGGGGATATATTTTCTAATACAGGATGAGCACACGAACGAGGGGGCATGACATGAAATTGGAAGGAGGGAGGTTAAGAAGGAATGTGAGGAAGTCCTTCTTCACAGAGAGAGTGGTAGACACATGGGATGATCTGTCTCAGGAGATGGCAGGAGCGAGTACTGTGAATGGATTCAAGCATGCTTGGGACAGGTATAGGGAAATCATAGAGGTACAACAGCAAGTGGGTCAGAAGCAGTTATCCAGTACAAGAGCTTACGGGCAGACTAGATGAGCCAGGTAGTCCTTATCTGCGGACAATTTCTATGTTTGTGATTTCTGTCCAGTAGGCAGAACTGTGGATTGATGGGTAAATGCATTATTGAAGGCATTAGCCATATTGGCTGGAGTTGACAGTACCTGTGCATTGTTGATGAGAACAGTAGGGGAAGACCAGTCGCTACTGCCTATTAGATCCTTTATGCAGTCAGAATTTCTTCCCGTTGGCCCAACTCTGTCTTTGTAGTGCATTGTGGCGGTCAGCTTTGGCCTTCCTGATTAGTTTTGTGCATTTATTGTGGGCCTCATGGTACCTCTGCCGATCTCTCGGGGACCCAGAGACTTTGGCTAGGTACCAGAGATTATCGCTTTTCTGCATTTGGACACCCTTTGGAGGTGTGATCCAACCTGCTGGTGCTCCTTTTACGTGCGCTTATTGAAAGGGGCAAATCTATTGCATGCTTTTGTGAATATGGCACAAAAGTGGTCAAGGGCCACGCTGACATTTTGTAAAACATCTAGAAAGCTCCAGTCTGTCTGTAATATATATGACTTGAAAGATGCAACCCTATCTTTATGTAGGATCCTAGAGGTAATAGTTCTGGGCAGAGCATTAAGAGGTCAAGCAGACCACTCACACAGGATAAGTGAGTGGTCACTGATAGAATCCAGCATTACCTGAACATTAATTAGCCACTCTGGATGAATGGCTAGGACCCAGTCTATAAGGGTTCTGGTCCTGGTTTGTAGTACACTCATGTGGGTTCATCAACTACTTGGGATAGAAATGGGCTGGAGATGAGATCCGTATACACTTTGCTAGTCTTTGCTATCCAATTCATATTAAAGTCTCCTAGTATTATCACCCCCCCATAAGGGTAGGCCTGGGAATAGTAGCTTGCAATGGATTCAATGCCTGGGGATAGATTTCCAGGTGGTATGTAGACAATCATCACATTAAGAGAATGCAGGCCTCTGTTCTGTTGGAGTTGGATGGTAAAGCATTCGCAGTGGTTTGTGGCTGGGTTCACCAGCACCTTCTGGGCTTGCAGCCTAATGGTGAGGTAAATGAGGTATGCTCCTCCCCTCTTTCCCTCTCTGTCTTGCTGAAAGATGTTGTAGCTATGCAAGGCAATCTCTGTCTGCAATATTCTTGTTCAACCATGTTTCTGTTATGGCGAGTAGGTCAGGCTGGATCTGCTCAACCCATGCTTCCAGAAGGTACAGTTTGGGAGTAGACTGCCAACTTTGAGTGATGCTATCCTAAGTTTTCCCTCTTGGCTGGGGGTAGCCCTGTTGCCCAGAATTGGTTCAGGGTTACGGTGAACGTTTCCAGAGATAAGAAGGAGCAGAAGTATCAGCCTCTTATAGTTTACCATGTTATTTGGGGGCTGCTGAGATGTCCTATATCTGGAGCGTATTAATGTGAGAGGGCTAACGGCCACTGAGTACTGTGTTTGTGTAATGCATACGAACATTCGTGCATATGAAAATGCTAGCAGAAATAGGCCTCATGGTCTGTCGAGTCTGTTCGATTGTGAAGCTAGCCCCTCATCTCGCAGCTGCCCCTCCCACTCCTCCCCTCCTTAGATTTACCCTCCCCCTCACCCTGTCCCATCCCCTCTTGAAACTGCCCACCATCTTACAGGCCACCACCTCCTGTGGTAGAGTGTTCCATTAGCCCGCCACCCTTTCTGTGAAGAACTGTCTTCTTACCTCCCTCCTGAATCTTCCTCCCTCCAGCCTGAGACTGTGCCCTCTCGTGTCCCTTCCTCTTCTTAATTGAAAGATCCCCTCTGTTCGAGTCTTGTTTATCCCTTTCAAGTACTTAAAGGTCTCAATCATATCCCGCCATCCCTCCTCCCCTCCAAGGAATACATACCTAGCTCACTCAGCCTTTCCTCGTAGGGCTTGCCCTCCAATCCCTGGATCATCTTTGCCACTCTACGCTGCATCCCCTCCAACAATCTGACATCCTTCTTCAGGTATGGGTACCACAACTGCATGCAGTACTCCAGTGTGGCCAGAACAGTGACCTGTACAGGGGGAGGATTAGCTCCCTACTTCTGGAGGAGATTCCCCTCGCAATGCACCCCAGCATCCTGTTGGCCTTTACTGCCTCCTTCCTACACTGAGCAGAGTTGTTCATGCTCCCTGTCATAAGTACCCTGAGGTCTTTTTCTCCACAGTGCTACCCAACTGTACCTCTCCCAGCTGATTATCTCTCCTTTGGTTCTTTGCTCCAAAGTGCATTACCTTGCACTTCTTGGCATTGACAGCTGCCATGTTTCTGACCATTCCTGCAGTTTAGTTAGGTTGTCCTGTAGCCCCTTCCATCTCTCAATGTAATCAACCACCGCCCCTATTTTGGAGTCTTCTACAAACAGACTGATCTTACTTTGGATCCCATGTGAGATATCAGCTATGAATAACCTGAACAACACTGGCCCCAGCACAAATTTCTGTGGCACTCTGCTCATCACTGACCTCGTTGCTGAGAGTTCCCCTCCCACTACCAACCTCTGCTGCCTACCCCTTAGCCAATTCATTATCCATTTCACCATCTTCTCTCCTGCCCCCAAAGCTTCCAGCTTCCCCCCAGCCTCCTGTGTGGCACAGAGTCAAAGGCCTTGCTGAAATTCAAATACAGGACATCCACTGTATGGCCCTTGTCTAGTTCATCTGTCATCCAGTCATAGTACTCAATGAGGCTGGTCTGACAGGATCTGCCTGAGACAAACCTGTGCTGATGCCCATCCTGGAGTCCACTGTCCTCCAAAAAGGTCACCAGCCTCTCTTTTAGGATTGTCTCCATGAGCTTCCCGACGATTGACATGAGGCTCACTGGCCTGTAGTTCCCGGTTCATCCTTTGGGCCACTTCTGTGGATGGCCACCACATGGGCCATCCTCCAGTCCTGTGGTACGCATCCTGTGTCCAGTGAGGTATTTAACAGGTCAGCCAGTGGCCCTGCCAGAACCTCAGCCAGCTTCTTGAGTACCCTAGGGTGAATGCCGTCTGGCCCATGTGCCTTGTCTACCCTCAGTGCCCTCAGTCCTTCCAGTACCCTGTCCTCAGTAATCCTTGCATCAGCCACTCCCTCCCCCCTGCCTATCCCACCCCTCTTCTATGGTATCTGCCTGCTTTCTCTTCTGTGAATACAGAACAGAAGTATTCATTTAATGCCTCTGCCTGATCCTCCCTTCTCTCTCTCCACCAAGCCCCCGTCCTTTTTTATCCTCACTATTTGGTCCTTGTTGTTCCTTCTTTCCCTTATGTATCTGAAGAAATCCTTTTCTCCATTTTTAATACCCCATGCCAGCCTCTGCTCCCTGGAAGCCTTGGCTGCTCTGACTAGTTTGGCGGCCTCTCTGGATTTCTTTGTGTACATCTCCTTGTCTTCTCCCCCTCCTTGACTTTTTGAACCACCAGAATGCCTCTTTCTTGGCCCTCGCCCCTCCTTGACCTCCTGAGTCATCCAACTGGGCTTCTTTGCCCTTCCTTTCTTGCTCTGTGTTGTAGTACATGCCCCCGTAGCCTCCACTAGCCCCTTTTTTATAACATCCCACTTTTGACTTGTGTCCCAGCCTGGTTGAATCCCCTCCAGGTGCCCTGCGAGAATTTCCCCCATGTTTCTAAAGTCCACCCGTCTGAAGTCAATCATCTTGGTACCTGTACCCCCAGCTTCCCTCCCCATGTTGAATGTGAACCATACTGAGTAGTGATCGTTCCCCGCCAGTGGGTCCTCCACCCCCAGATCTTTCACCATCTCCCACTGGACAGTACAAGGTCCAGAGTATTTTCTATCCAAGTTGGCCCATGGACCAACTCAATCAAGAAGCTGTCCTGAAATGCCTCTAACAGGACTTGCTGCCTTGCACTTGTAGTAGTTGGAGTACTCCAATCCACCCAAGGTAGGTTGAAGTCCCCCACCACCACTGTGTTACCCTTCCTGCAAACCCTTCAGATTTGCTCAGCTAACTCCCTGTCAGGTCCCCCAGTTGAGCTTGTGGTTTATAAACTGCTCCCATCCTCAGTGTCCTGCCTTTTGAGTCCTGAGAATGCATCCTTAGGGCCTCTGTCCTGCCCTCTTCCCCCCATCCCTTGCACACCTTATCCCCTCCCATACTTAGATCACCACACCCCCTTCTCCTCTTGGTCATATCCTTTCTGAATACCCTATACCCTGAGATCATCAACTCCCAGTTTTGGAACTGGGTGGCCCACATTTCCATGATGGCTGCAATGTCCACCCTCCCCTCTGCCAATATTGCCTGAAACTCAGCTGACTTGTTTCTGAGGCTCCTTGCGTTCAGTGAGACCACTCTCCAACCCACTCCCTTCCCCTCCCTAACACTTCTCCCTCCTTTCTCCTCCCCCCTGTGTCCCCTCTCCTTTGCCTTCCCCATTAACTAAGGGGGGAGGCTTGTAAGGCCCCCCTCCCTGGGACCCCTGTCTACCAGCTGACCACTTGCCACTCCCCTTCTAGTTTAAATTCATCTTTGTTTCTGTGTACTCCTCTATCTTCAGCTTCAATACTGCTTTACCCTCCTTGCTCAGGTATAGTCAGTCCCCGTCGTACAGCTCATTCCTGTCCCAGGTTCTACCCAGCCACCCACAAAGTTATACCCCCTTGAGCAACACCATTCCCCGAGCCAGGTATTAAACTTATCTATACTTCTTTTCCTTGCTGTACTCACGCAGGTACTGGGATTACCTCTGAGAAGGCCACCAATCCTCCCATCTCCTCACATAGCATTTTCAGTTATTCAAACCTCTCCCGTACCACTTCCACCATCCCCCCTGCCAGGTCGTTCATACCCATGTGCACCACGACATGAGGTCACCTCATTCTCTTTCCTGCACGTTTAAGAAGAGACTACCCCACCCTGTCCACAGTCAGCCTAGATATGGATTTGACCCAGATTCGGCTATGCCTTTCCCCCTTACTGCCCCATCTGATCCCCTTCAGTATGGAATCCCCCAGCACTAGAACCCCCCTTCATGCCTCATACCACCCCCAAACCTTTTTTCTATGTACTCAGTAGTAGACACCCCTTACCCTGCCTTTCAGTAACTCATCCAATCCTTCTGTACCTCCCCAACCTCCTCCCCTGGCCTGCACTCTCCTTCCCCCAATGCTGTCTCACTATCTTCCCCATCTCTACCCTCTACCTTGGGTTCCTATTCCTCTCCTGCTGTTTCTCCAGCATCTATCTCACCAGCATTGCCCTTCCCCCCATTACCCCATCCCCTCCGTCTACCACTCCAACTGAGTCCCTCTCCCCCTTCCCTCCTTCCTCTGTCCAACTGCTGTCACCTGGGCTGTCCCTGCCCCTTTACCTTCCTGCCCCATCTTGGAGATCTAGTGCCTCCCCCTCCACCACTTCTGCCAACACTGCAAACCTGTTACCTGCCTTCTCAGTGTTGATGAAACTATGCTGCTTCCTCCCTCACTGAAGCTTTCTTCCCTTACTAGACCCTCTAGCCATCTTGACCCCTCTCCCCCTCCTCCCTGTCAGCATGGCTCAGTTGGTAGCACATCTGCCTCTGGACCAGAAGGTCGTGGGTTCTCGTCCCACACCGGGATTGGACTTGCACCTAAAAATCGCTGGCATCTGAGTGCAGTATTGGGGGGTGCTGTACTGCTGGGGTGTGCCATCCTTCGGATGAGACGTTAAACCGAGGTCCCTTCTGCCCATCCTGGTGCTGTCCTGGTGGGTGTCCAGGTGGAAGTAAAAGAACGCAGGGCACTCTTCACAAAGTGTAGGGAACATTCCCAGTGTCCTGGCCAACATTCCCCTTCCCATAAACCGGTTCATGCAATTATCCAGGATGTGTTTGGGTGATGATGCGCGATATGGCCGCCACCACACATTCAGTCACTTCACTACCAGCCTAGCATTGCTTGTAAAGCGCTTTGGGATGTATGAAAAGCGCTATATAAATGCTGATTCTTCTTCTTCTTCTTCCCTGCCTCTCCCTCTTCAGTTCTGATGCTTTTTCTATGCCTTGTCATTAATCTACCTTGTGCCGAAGGCGATCCTGCCCCAGTTGCCCCTCCCTTCACCCTCTCCAACTCCTTAGCCAGCCACTACACTTCTCCCTTCAGCCTCCTCAGTTTATGACAGATTGGACACCCACCTAGCTTCTATAATATGATCATCCAAATAGCCACCCCACAGCCATTGCAGACCACTATTCTTCCCATGCTGACCCCACTAGCATCCTGATGCTCCCTGTACCCTTCCCCCATTACACTGTTCCCATCCTCCCCTATTTCTGCAATGCCACCCTCTGGCACATTTTCCCTCATCTCTCTCCATATTCATACCTCTGTGCTGCCCTTCCCCCCCCTTGCCCATTAAACTCTTTAAGTGATGCCTGTACCCTCTCCTCAGCTTATAGTCCCTTCCTATGCAGCAGTATCTCCTTAAGACCCTTGTTCCTGACTGTTTTCACCCACTCATCGTATCAGTACAGTTTTTACAACTACATTAGAAGTGTAGCCTTTACTGCTGTGTTTTTCCACTCCAGCTATGTGTTTTCACACCCTGTGGCTTTCAGACTTCTGGCCAGGGAATG
This sequence comes from Neoceratodus forsteri, assembly GCA_016271365.2. Lineage (NCBI taxonomy): Eukaryota > Metazoa > Chordata > Ceratodontiformes > Ceratodontidae > Neoceratodus > Neoceratodus forsteri. The sequence goes on from CM028129.1 coordinate 470,301,164, forward strand.
GAATGGGCTGCACCTTGCAGTCCTGTCCATCAATTGTATGGTAGCTCCTCCCCTGTAAATGTGCAAATACTCCAGGGTGGGAGGGATTACGGCCTTACACTGACTCTCGGGAGAGTCAATCAGCCCTGACCTTTTCCCCACCACACCTCTCAATCCCCGTACAAAGCCAAACACAACGTCCTCCATGAGGTTCAAACCTGAGAGGAACTCACCTAGCCAGAACATTCTACAGCCCAGATTAAATTTCACAGCCCAGGATGCCCTTCAGTAACAGTTATAACTCCCAGTACTGATTTTAAATCCCATCCCCATCTCCCCTCCCGGCACAAACAATTCCAGTATCAAAATTAAAATAGAAAAAGAAAAAGCAAACACTTCCCTGAGACAAGCTCCTTCCCTGCTGCTAGATCCCAAGTGATACTGTTTGCTAAGATGGTGTTGGTTAATTGCCCATCTCCCTCTCTCAAGGTCAACAAACAACTTCCTGCCTGAGTGGAACTCACCCAGCCAGAACTCCAAACATTCCACAGCGCAGATTAAATATCACAGCTCAGGATGCCCCTCGGTAACAGATAGAACTCCCAGTACTGATTTTATTTATTTATTTATTTATTATTTATTACATTTTGTTAAATGGGTAAGCCCACTGGGCCCCAAAGGTCCCTTTTTCAGGGGCGACCTGGAGTTAGTTACATATAATTTTATACATACAATCAGATAATACAGTGTCAGACATATGATAACAAAGACAGTATACAGTTTTACAGTTTTTGTGGAAGAGGGCAGGAGGTACATTACATTAGTGAATACAGTGGTACAGTGTAGTACATCTAAAACAGGAGATACATTACATTAATGGATACAACAGAAGAGTATAGTACATATAATACAGGGTTATAAGGACAGTATACTGTTTCTGTAGAACAGGGCGGTAGATACATTACAATACAGAGTACAGCAGTAACGGCAGATAGATGTGGGGGTGGTAAGTGTTTTGAATGCACACAAGAAGTTCCATATGGGATACAGTACCAGCTTATGCAGTCATTAGTCGTTACCCTTATAGGGGAGCAATTTCGTACTAACACAAATTGATGCAAGGTGTGTTTGACTAGCCATTGGTGCAGGGGCAGGGACTAAGTTTAAGGAGGTGAATGAGCAGTCCCTTTTGAAATATGGCTAGGGTTGGTGCCTCCTGAAGGTGGCTGGAGAGATTGTTTCATGATTCAGGGGCTAGGTGAGTAAAGGATTTACTCCCAGTGACAGAGCAGGCCAAGGGAATTTCCATTAGCTTTTTGTTTGAGGAATGAAATGGTTATCTGGTCAGCTTTGGGGCAAGTAGCCCAGTCAGACCTGCCGGAGGTAGGGCATCGAGGAGCTTGTAGGTCCAGCTTAATAGGGGGTACTGGAGCCTGTTGTACAGGGATGGCCAGTTGAGGGCTGAGAGGGCACCACAATGGTGGGTCCTTGGGTGGGATTTGGAAGCAAAGTGAGCAGTATTGTGGTATAAGGTCAGTAGTCTGCTATGGCCCATTTTAGCGATGCCAAGTGTGATGGGGGCTGCATAGGTTAAGGTTGGGAGACGGATGCTTTGTGAGATAGCCAATCTAGTCTCTGGTATCATATTGTGGCTTAGACAATAGAGGAGGCCCATTTTTGATGGATATTTTTTATTACCAGGTCCACATGGGGCTTCAATGTGAGCCCCTGATTTAATGTGAGGCCAAGGTATTTTACAGATTGTACTACCTCTATTTTGGAGCCAGATATGGTAGTTAGTGGCAGAAGATGGGCCCTGGAGGGACCCAGGGATTTTGGCCTGAACAGCATCGCCTTTGTCTTGGTGGGGTTAAGGACCAAGCGATTCTCAACTAGCCAGGTATCTGCCTTGGTGAAGTCAGCTTGGAGCATGGGTTCTAGGACAGATGACTGGACCCCCGTTCTGTACAGCACTGCATCATCAGCGTACTGAACTATAGAGCTGCCCCCACAATGGCCATAGAGGTCATTTATGAATAGGAAGAACAATAGTGGGTCTAAGATTGAGCCCTGTGGAACCCCCTCAGTTAAAGGTAGGGGTTCAAAGGTGACCGCTCTCCACTTGACTTGTTGAGAGCAGTCAGTGAGGTAATTACAAAACCAGTTGAGGGAGTGCTGATCAAGTCCAAGTTGGCTAAGCTTTGTTAGTAGGGGCGGGTGATATACCAGGTCAAAGGCTTTGGAGAGGTCGACGAACACGGCCCCAGTAGGGGTACCCTTGTCCCAGGCAGCCAGGACATCGGAGGTAAATTTAATAAGGGCAGTGTCGGCCCCATGCTTTGGTCCAAAGCCATGTTGTGAGGGGGCCAGTAGCCTGTTGGTTTCCAGGTAGTCTCTTAGTTGGCCATACACTTGCTGCTCCTGGATCTTTGCCAGGTGACATAGGATGGAGATGGGCCTATAGTGGCCTATCAGTTCCCTTGCTCTGCCCTTGTGGATTGGGACTACATGGGCCTGTGTCCATGTTAGTGGAACTGTTCCTTCCTCAAGGGATCTGTTTATTGACAGGGTTACAGGTAGTGCAATGGCTGGGGCAGCAGCCCTTAGTAGCCTAGGGTCCAGTCCGTCAGGTCCTGGTGAACAGTTGGGTTTTAAGGATTGTAGGAGAGGCAGCACTTCTTTGGCTTGCACTGTCCACAAGTGAAAATGGGCAGTCAGGGGGTCCTGGGATTCAGTGGCCGGAGGGCCCAGGTAACTATGTGAGGGCTGGATCTGAGCGCCCCCAGGTCGGTGAAGAAGCGATCGAAGGCTGAGACGGCCTCCCTCCATCCGTAAGTGTTATGTCGTTACAGATTATGTTACCCTGCTGGGGTGTTTTTGTACCTTTTAGCAGGGAGTTGATGCTTGTCTAGAAGGACTTTGGGTCAGATAGTGTTTGCTGCTGAAGCAATTTTATGCAGTCCCTTTTGGCCAGGGGTCAACCATAACTTTTTTTTGCACTAGCCAGCCGAGCAAGATGATTAAAAATTGCACTAGCCCATAGATGGTTGCACTAGCCCACAATAATAATGGTCAATTTTGATTGGTTATACAGGAAAAAACAAGCCAAGAAATACTCTGATTATTGCATATTTATCCTGCTCCCACATTGATTCCTGCCCCAGCAAAAAAAAAAATTAAAATGACTGCAGTCCAGTCACACTCAATTTATCCCCATTGTTTTTTTCATCATGTGCCCCTTGCTTCCTCCCTCTTTCTTCATCCTCTCCTTGCAAATCAGAGAATACCATAATAGCAAATGTTCAATCAGGCAGTTCTAGCTCTGCACACACAATAACCAACATCATCATGCATGTCACCACAGTCCCACCCTGACCTGCAGGGCAATGTACAGAATCAGGTAGAGAAAGACATTCTCATCCCCCACCCTGTGATGAACCAGAACTGCACTTCTGGAAGTTTTCTTACACTGTGGAGTGAGCCAGGGGAAATTCTAGGATTTCTTTGGAGAGAGTTACACAAACACAGGGGGCTTGGGATAGAAACATAGAAACATAGACTTTGATGGCAGATAAGGACCGCTAGGCCCATCTAGTCTGCCCATTTCCCTACCTACAGGATAGGCCACAGATCCTAATTAACCAACAGCGTATTTCTTCCTACCCCCCACAAGAATTGCCTTATGTCTGTCCCATGCATTCTTGAATTCTCCCACAGTTTTAGACCCCACAACCTCCTCAGGAAGGCTGTTCCATGCATCCACTACCTCTCTGTGAAATAATACTTCCTCCATTGCCCCTGAACCTCCCTCCTTCTATCTTTAAATTGTGTCCCTTGTTCTTGCAAGTCTCTTTTCTGAAAAATGCTACCCTCTTGGACTTTGTTGATTCCACTGAGGTACTTAAAAGTTTCTATCATGTCCCCCTCTCCTTCTTTCCTCAAGGTATACATATTAAGCTCCTTTAGTCTCTCCTCATATGGCTTCTCTTGCAGACCCTGCACCATTTTAGTTGCCCTCCTCTGGACTGCCTCCATCCTGTCTATGTCCTTGCGGAGATGGGGTCTCCAGAACTGGACACAGTACTCCAGATGGGGTCTCACCAACTGTCTGTACAGAGGGATAACAACTTCCTGTTTTCTGCTGGTGATGCCTCTCCCTATACATCCCAGTATACCCCCCAGCCCTCTCTACTGCCTTCTCTCATTGCTTGCTAACCTTAAGGTCACCTGATATGATTACCCCCAGGACCCTTTCCTTTTTTGTTGTTGTTACTACCTCCCCACCCATTGTGTATTCTTCCCCTGGGTTCTTGTTTCCCAGGTGCATTACTTTGCACTTCTTTGCATTGAATCCTAGCTGCCATACTTCTGACCATTCCTCCAACCTTGCCAAGTCCCTTTTCATCCTTTCCACGCCTCCTTGTGTATCAACCCTGTTGCAGATTTTTGTGTCATCTGCAAAAGGCATACTTTTCCTTCTAGTCCCTCTGCAATGTCACTGATGAAGACATTAAAAGGACTGGACCTAATACTGAACTCTGTGGTACCCCACTAGTAACCCCCTTCTTCAAAATGGACTCCATTTACAATTACCTTCTGTGTCCTGTTGTCCAGCCAATGTTTTACCAGGCTACCACCCTGGGTCCCACTCCCAGGCTGGTTAATTTGACTATTAATCTTTGTGTGGGACTGTGTCAAATGCCTTGCTAAAGTCTAGGTAGGCCATGTCCACAGCCCCTCCCTGGTCTACTACTTTGGTCACCCAGTCAAAGAAATCTATTAGATTCATCTGACATGACCTTCCCGCTGTGAACCCATGCTGCCTTGGGTCCTGTGCTCCACTGGCCTCTAGGTACTGACTATTCTTTCCTTCAGAAGTGACTCCATCACTTTCCCTACCACAGAGGTCAGACTGACAGGTCTGTAGTTTCCTGCCTCTGTCTTGGACCCACTTTGTGAAGGGGAATCACATCCGCCTTCCTCCAGTCCTCGGGTACCACACCATCCTCCCATGATTTATTAAAAAGAGTAGCCAGTGGTTTCACTAGTTCCTCCCTTAATTCTTTTAGAATTCTGGGGTGAATTCCATCAGGACCCATTGCTTTGTCCACCTTCAGTTTTAGGAGTTCTTGCAGAACACTTTCTTCTGTGAAAGGACTGGGATCGACCCCCCTATCAAGAGTGCTTCTACTAATTGGATTAGGCACTTCCCCCTCCTCTTTTGTGAATACTGAGCAGAAATATTCGTTCAGTATTCCTGCTTTTTCACTAGCCCCCTCTGCCCACCCACTGTTCATTCTATTCAGCCTCACTATCCATCCCTTTGTCTTTCTACGCTTGCTGATGTACCTATAAAAGGTTTTATCCCCCTTCTTAACTGAGTTGGCTATCTTTTCCTCAGTTTGGGCCTTTGCTATTCTGACTTCCCTCCCTGCTTCCTTCTGTCTTAACTGGTACAGCTCTCTGTCCTGCTGGATGTAAGAGACTTTGACATATCTGTTTATATATACCAGGCACAAAAATATTGATTTAACATCCTTTGCCCTAACAAAAACAGATTTTTCATAGCAGTGTCCTTTCATCAGTCAAAGGGGAGCAGTATAAAGGCATGATTCTGTACTACTTCTCTTTCTATATGGGATGATCTATGCATATCAGGAATACCTTTTTCAGCCTTACAAATTATATCTTTTACTAAGGTTTTGCTTTGTACCGTAATGCTGCAAAGCATTGCTTTTAGGATGAAATGACATGCTGTGTGGTACTGCATTGATGGCATTGACTGGTGTGATCCATTAAGAGGAGCTGAGAACCATACACCAGTCAGTAATGGCAGCTATGGTTCTATGGATGGCCACTTCAGAGCCCAGTCTGCAGTGGTGTCAAGGGAAAGTATAGAGTAGACAGGCCACCTGGCTGGGCAGACCGTGTATACATGATAGCATTCTGTCACTGCAGTGTTGGATACAGACACTCAGAAGGTTGGGAAATGAGGCACACTGGTCTTAATATTGTGGGAAAAATCACAGACAAGTTCAGCAAACTGGAAGCTAGTGACTTAACACTCCACCCTTGATCACTGCATGCACACTTGCTGGACGTCCTAACAATTGAGTGATAATGACTAACACTGAGTCTTCTGTAGGATCCCTCCCTTGAACTGCCAGATAATTGCAGCTCTTAATGAGCTGTTAATCACACCAGGCCACCTGGAACACTGAGAGAGATTAGCAAAAGGACAACAGCCTGCTAAAGTAGGGATTTTTTCAACTTCGATAACAACCATGAAAAACCTGCACTAGTCATAACGGACAAGTAGAGGGTTAGCTGAACTAGCCCTGGCCAATCTGCACTAGGTTCAGGGCTAGTAAAACAATGTTAAGGTCGAACCCTGCTTTTGGCAGATTTGGAGATTTTTTGGCACTGATTCCGCAGTGATCTATAGGCAGCGAAGTCTGCAGGGCTAGTAGATCTCCTTGCCTTTTTCCATGCCTTGTCTCTAACTATCATCAGTGATTTTAGCTCACCTGAAATCCATTTGAGGCAATGGCCCTTAGCTCATCTTCTCCTGATTGGTATATGTATGTTGGCCACCACAGAGAATGTTCATTGCAAGTACTGAACAGCATCGTCAGTACTGCCTAGGAGTCTTATTGGTGACCAGTCAGTATTTCTTAAGGAGCTCTGGAAGGCCTCAGCATAGAATCCAGAGAAATCCCTGGCCACTATGAGCTTGGGCAGGATCCTGGGAGGCCGATTTTTCCAGATGCAGAAAGTGGGTGAGTGATCGCTTAGGGCGTCTGACATCATGCCAGTCACTTGTATGCTGGCAGGCTTGAAGGCAAGGATCCAGACAAGGATGGAGTGGTTCCCTGTTTTTTGGTTGTGCCTTGTGACCTCAGTGATGACCTGGGTCAAGTTTTCATCAAGAACTGTTGCCTTGTAGTTTTGTTCGGTGGTGGGTTCCTTTGAAGTCCCCAAGGACCAGCAGCTCCGGGAGCCATGCCTCCACTAAGGAACAAACTAGGTTCGGAGTGCTATGGTGCCACTGGTGGGAGGGTTGTAGATACAGCCTATAGTTAAATGCTTAGCACAACCCAGTACAATTTGGATAAATAACGATTCTAACCCTGTAGGGCTTGGCATTTTGATAGGGGACAAGGAAGCCACCAGGAAGGAGGTCACATAAATAAGGACACCCCCACCTTTTTTCCCTTCTCTATCCTTTTGGAAGGAGTTGTAGTGGTCTAGTGCCACTTCGTGAGGGAGTATGTGAGGCTTCAGACATGTTTCGGATATGGCCAGCACATCGGGCCTATATGTATCTGCCCATGATTGCACCTCAGGCATCTTAGGTAGTAGGCTCCAAACGTTCATGTGGGCCACCCTCAGTCCTTTGGCATGACACCATGTAGGGTCGCTAGAGGACCCCAGTATGGAATTGGTGGGTGGGGGCCCAGGGTTGCTGTGAATGTCACCTGCCTGCAATATCAGTATTAGCAGGATGAGGCAGAGGACCCTTTGCCAAGTGAGGGAGGAACATTTTAATCATTTATCTGGCACACCAGAGAAGATGAGGTAGCATTCTCCCTTGTGTGCTAATCGATGCTTGAGGACCAGCGAGTGCAGGATTGTTGATCCAGCGCAATATGTGAGGTGTGATAGGTAACAGTCCTGCGCACCCCTAATCAGGTTAGGGTCTTGGCAGCCACTTATTTTTGCATCTATCCATCCTAGCGTAGCTGCGTCCAGGAGTAACACTACTGGTACTTTGATGTTAGCAGGGTTTGGGTTCAGCCACAAGCACCAACGGTGCTAGTAATGTGGCTGGGCTACTTTGGTGCAGTGCATATTCCTCCAAGCCTCCAGACCCAAATAGTGGTACTGTGGGAGCGGGGTTCCTTACGTTTGAGCCATTCTGTTTTCCTTATGAGGTATGTCTGCCCTACTGAGTTATGTGGTGAAATTGCTGGTAGGATCCTTAGCACAGGGGATGTGCAGTGGTGTCATGTGGGATCCTCAGCCTTACACTCCGGTACTTCCCTAGGGTGTGGTCACAAGCTGTTGTGCTGTACAACAGACCCGATGCCAGAGCTGAGAGAAATGTTCTACTGTGGAGCTGGTGGCTATATTAGTAGAACAGGCAGCCCTGCTAGGGTGGCCTCTTGTGGCAGCCGAAGAGAAGCTGCAAATGGAGAAGTGAACTGATAGGCTCAAACAGGGATATGAGCTCCACAATATAAGCCCAAGTTCACCAAGGGTGGTGGTGGGGGTGGTGGGGCAGCTGACATGCAGCGTCAGCGGGGATTACAATAGGAGAGAACAGCAGCTGCAGTTCAGACCACGTGGCATCTCACAGGGTTTCTTCCATACCTGAAGCAGCTTATAGGGAGGGCTTCCTTGTGTAGGCCCTCATGACCTTCCTCCCTTCCTCCACGGTGTCTGTTCCTTGGTGGCCTGTGGAGGAGCACAAGAAAAACGAGGTTATATAAGGTGAGCTCCTTTTGGTTTCACAGTGGGAGAGGGTGAGCACAACAGGGAGGGCTGCAGTTGCCCTGTGGTAATGTCCCAATGTAAGCCAGCCCTTAGTGTAGCAGGATTTAAGGCAGCATTCAGAGAACAGACTGTTGCTGTTTTTGAGCAGGCAAATAAAAACAAAAATCAATTACTAATCCTGCTAATAACTCAGTAGCTTAAAGTTAAGGCACCTTACAAGAGTCCTGGTTTTCTGTGCTTAAGGAGACAGAGCAAGATATTGAGTGATCAGGCTGTTGCTGTTTTAAAGCAGGCAAATAAAAACAAAAATTAATTACTAATCCTGCTAATAACTCAGTAGCTTAAAGTTAAGGCACCTTACAAGAGTCCAGTTTTCTGTGCTATAGGAGGCAAAGCAACATGCTAAAAAACTATCTGCACTCGTGTGGGGACAATAATTTTGTTTCAGTGTTTGAATCCTGAAAATGGCACCAATCCACAATCGGAGTGAACAGCAGCTGCAGTTTGGACAGTGTGGTGTCTCACAAGGTTTCTTCATACCTGAAGCAGCTAATAGGGAGGGCTCCCTTGTGTAGGCCCTCATGATCTTCCTCCCTTCGGGGGGGGTGGCATCCGTGGTGTCCGATCCTCGGTGGCCTGAAACAGCTTGTAGGGAGGGCTCCCTTGTGTAGGCCCTCACGTTTCCTCCCTTCGGGGGGGGGCGGCGTCTGTGGTGTCCGTTCCTCAGTGACCTGAAGCAGCTTGTAGGGAGGGCTGCCTTGTGTAGGCCCTCATGACCTTCCTCCCTTTGGGGTGGACGGCATCCGTGGTATCCGTTCCTTTGTTGCCACCACCATCTCCCCTCCCAGCACAAACAATTCCAGTATCAAAATTAAAATAGAAAAAGCGAGCACTTTCCTGAGACTCCTTCCCTGCTGCTAGATCCCAATGCAGAGTACTCATAACCTAGCCTGTAAAGTGGGTGTCAGTGGGCAGGGTATTTGAAGGGGGGTGCTAGTTACAGTTAGGCAGTGATCTCTGAGTGAGGAAGTATTTATTACAGTGTATATCCCAGTACTACCAGCCTACTAACCAGATTCTATGGACTGATCATGTCCTACTCTGAGTTGGGGTGGTACAGCTAGTACCAGTGATAACACAAGAGGTAACATTGTTGGTTTGGTATCTAGGAAGTGGTCCAGAATAAGTGTGTTGTGTGAAACTGAAGCAGCAGAGAGGTCCCACTTAGTTTAGATAGAGAGTAAGCTGGTAGAGTGCTTTTCCCTGATTGAGACCATACTACTTGATTAGGTAGGAGGTGTGCATTTGGTATCAAGCTGTGCTGTCAAATAGCTCATGCAGTTACCCACAGCCAATCAATTTAGGACCAGGTGTATTGGGCTAAGGTGGGGCTGGTTGAGGGAGTAGCACTGAAAAATCAAAGCAGGTTTAGATGGCTAAGAGAACTAAGGCTACCACAGGAGGCAGCAGGAAGTAGCGTGTAAGGGATTACTTTGGTGTTAATTAGTGGTGGAAATGGTCCTCACAATTGGCTCAGTTCAGGGCCAGATGAAGATAGTCATGGAACCCCCCCCAGGGTGAGTGGGTGGTAGGGATTATTTGAAACCTTTGGCACCGCGCTTCACACAGCACTGCATCTACAGCGTCTGAGTTGGAAACAATCAGTGGCAGGATCCCTGCTCTGGCCACGGTCATTCCATACCTGTGTTGTATGTGGGAACACCTTTGGCAGATCCTATGTGGGGGAGGGCCTCTGGCAGATCCTATCTGGGGGTGGGCGGGCACTCTCTGGCCCTTGTCCCCTCACTGTGCGGAACTGCTACCTGGAGGGAGACAAAAGAGGAGCAACATCACAGCAAGCAAGGTGGGAATTCACTCCGCAGTACAGGGGGGGGGGTCTGTCTGGCAGTGAGAGGCAGGGGAAGGTGCAGGAGCTCACTACAGCAATCAGCCAAGATGATGACTGTAGTGACCTTGTACTGCTCCTCCCAGCTGAGCAACCAAAATGATTGCCCTGCTCCTTCTCAGCAGACACATACTTGTATTGTATAATGTCAAAAATTATTTATTAGTTGTTTTATGTAGTCTGAATTTTTGTATGTTATATTGAATGTAATTTGTTCTTGACACAGGACAACTTTGAAAATAGGTCTATGACCTAAAGTTTGATATCCTGTATAAAAATAAACATTTTTACTACTACTACTACTATACAGGTTTTGTGCATGCCTGGAGGTTCTCCTGTGCTCTGCGGTCTGAGATAACCCCTACAGCAGGTATGTGAAATTTAAAATCCACATTCAGCAAGTACAGGCACTGTCTTTATACAGTTTACAGTGACTACCTATCAACAAGCTAACTGCACTTAGCAATATCCTCCTCCAGTCCTACTGTATCAGTTCCACATTTGTTTCAATACTTTACATCTGCATCTCAATCATTTCGTCATTCGCTAAAACACATTTCCTCTGTAATAGCCTCAGGCACATTTATCTTTCTTTTCCCTTCTGACTATGTCCCCAACCTTTACATTTTAGCTTTAGTCTGGCAGTGCATACACCTTTAAGCCCCTAGGGTACTCTGTCCAACCTCCACTCAGATTCAGCTCACTTATTTCCCATTTTTTTTTCTTTTTTGTCTTCTCTTTCCTTTTTCACCTCCTGTAACACTTTCTGGCTCTCTCCCATTATTTCCATCTGCTTTATGCAACCCTCCTTACCTATGGGGCAGCTTTTGGCTGCTATACAACAATTTGAACTGCTGCTCTTCATATGTCCCTTTCCACTGCATTCACAAACTCCCTGACCCCTGGCATAGCAATATTTCAGGTGCTTCCCAATCGATTTGTTTACTGCACCTGAGTGGGAAACAATCAGTGGCAGGGTCCCTGCTCTGGCCGTGGTCATTCCGGACCGGTGTAGCATGGGGGGGCCTCAGGCGGATCCTGTCTGGGGGTTGGTGTATGCTCTCTGGCATTAGAACCAGAGAAGACTAATCCAACTCTACATTTAGCCCCTTGTGCCCCCCCTCCTAAAATGTCATATTGTCAATAGTTTGTCATGTACTGCTCCCACTGTGGTTGGAAAATGTGTTTTTCCACATCAGCCTTTCCCTACTACCCCCACAAACACACTCCAGTTGAAGGAGAGGTTGCTGGAATCAAACGTACCTTCTGTATATTTTATGACACATGACCCATTATGACTTAACTGATGCTTTTGGAAAACTTTCAAACATGTAATACAGAGTTCAGCCTTTATTCTTTTACTGAATTTTCAGTGCTTACCATTCTATCGATTTACATTAAAACAGGGTTAGTGTTGCCTGAATTGCATCACCTAGATTGCCATTTTGCTGCTTGTTGACATATCAAGTCATAGTCTTCTGCTTGTGACATTATAATCTGTTGTCATGGGAAGGATTATGTCACAAGATGATTATAGGACTTTATCTGTGAACTCGGATGTTGTTATACCTTTTATTGGACCAAACTGCATGTACATGTTGTACTAGACATGCTTATTGGGCCACACAAATCCATTCTGCACTCTGAGGTGTCTTATGATACACATGCAGAAAAGGAACAGTACAATATGGTTAGTAGTTACAGCACCAGTTTAGGAACCAGGAGGCAACAGGTTCCAAACCCCACAAGAGCTAAATACTTACTGAGTGACCATGAGCAAGTTATGTGACCTCTCAGGGCTCTGATCCTCCCAAGCCGTGAAAATGAGTATATAAGCAGGACCCCACTGAAAACAAAATGATACATTTCTGAAGGGCTATCCTGTGTAAATAAATTGCAAAAAAAAAAATCTAAATCTAAACTGACAGAAATCCCATTTTGATGTAAATATAGCAGACAAAATGAAAAGATAATGACAAAACAGGTAAATTTCCCTGGCTCTAAGCAGAACACATTCATCCAACTGGAAGTCAGAAAGTATTCTTAGACAATTTTATTTTCAACTTTGTTTAAAACCTGGTAATCTGAGTGCATAGAGAATATCAAAATGGAAATCCAACACACTCCAACTCAGACTGAGAAAGGCAAACAACCAAAACATTTCTGTTTTGTTCCCTTGTGTGCTTTAAGGCTATAAACATTCCTTGCATTGGAAATGGTGAGTATTGGATTACTGTATTGATTTGAGGCTTTGTATATTTCATTCTGACACACCTGAACCAACAACATTAACCTCAGACATAATAGTCAGGGTTTTAGAACTGAGGTTGCAAATGGAACTCCCATTCTTGAATTGCATCTGTGACTTACAAGATGCAGCATGTCTGGCCACCCCAATTTTCAAAACAATTGTTGCATTTGCAACAGTTTAACTGCTTTATGGCCTTTTGTGTCAAAAACGTGATCCATGTGGACCCCAAAGTGTTGCAACTTGATTCAAAGCACCTGCACACAAATATTATACCAAATTTAGGTGGTCTAATTTAGTGGCACAGTGTGCAGTGATACAAGAGAAGCATGCTGCATCTTAGTGGTGCATGTCTGAAAATGCTGTCTGTTTTTAAATAGAATTTGAATAAATAAACATGGGTGGCTCCATACCAGGGCCAGGCAGGGAGCATGCCCTGGTAAGAAGTTGCTGTGCCAGTGTGCCCAAGTTGTGCCTCTGCAGAAACACTGCAGTCAATATAGTCTAGAGTGAAATTCACCAAAGTGCCCCTAACAAAGCATCTGTACCCTGTCTGTGCCCCAGTAGTCACTAAATCCTAGAGCCACCCCTTTACTTAAAGACTGACTGCAGGAAGGGCTGTCGTTGATTGTGCAAAGAGCTAATGGCTACTAAAGTATATGCAAATAACACACAAACTACTAATTTGCATTTCAACACTCGACAACTGTTTTAAGTGAAATTCTCTCTGGTTTTAAAAGTTCAAACTGACCAGGTTCTTTGGGAGTTCATTTTTATTCTGCCATTCCCTAATAATGAATACTTAAAACATAATGGGTGGGATATTCAGAAATGCACCAGAGGCAGGCGCAGTAGCAGCACAGCACAAAGACACTGCACCAGTGCTCACCGAACATGATATTCAATGGCTGCGCACAATGGCATGCACCAGCGCAACATGGCTGAATATCACAAGGATGCACCATAGCGCAACCAGGGCTGCGCAAGGGGCAGAGGCGCATGGGCCAGGACACAGGACAACAGTCACAGCAGGGAGCATGCCACCAGAGCAGGATAGACCATCACCAGGAGGGAGGCATGGCAGGCATATGGCTGCAGGCCCCCCGACCATGTGCACCACAGTGGTGCATGGAGGCAGGGTGGCATCAATGTCCACTGGCAAACAACCACCAGCAACACCAACAGGAAGGCATGGAACATGCCACCAGGACCACAGCTGGCAACACACATGCCAACAGCACACAATACACACATCACACAACATGAACAGAGTGCACACGCATGCCCCAGGGCACACTCACCAGCCACTGGGCACAGACCACCAGGCACAATCCCCAGTCAACCCCAGATGTACAACTCGGCCACCATACACACCACTGCAGCATGGCTCCCCATGCCAGCTGCAAAGCAGACACAGACACAGATGGCTAACAACAGAAAAGTGTATTAAAACCATTCAAGAAAAAACTATGTACAGAACAACAAACAGGTACAAGAAGCAGGGAATGGGTAGGCCACAAACAAAATGGTAGGCCGGAGAAGGGAGACAGGGGGACAGGGGACATGGCTGGGTAAGGGCACAAAGAAGGGAAAGGGAGTGGGGACAGGGAAGGGAAGGGGGTGCAGGCCAATGGGCCCTATGGGTGTCCATGCTCTACTGGTGCCTGGTGCGCCGTCTTCTCTGTGCGACCCGCACAGGACCTGCCGTATCAGTTGAACCACCTGGAGCCTGGCAGTGGTGACTTGCAGGATCCGCCGCAGGAGCCTGGTGTTAACATCATCTCGATGGACACCTAGGACAAAGGATGGGACATAGTATGAGTGCACGTCCATACGAACATAGCCCACTCACCGTCCGCAGCGGACGGTGGTGACATGTGCCCCAGAGATGGCACACAGCCTCCCACAGTGTATGTGATCACATGAGCTGCCATCCTGACTATCCACAGCCATGCAGAGCACTGCACACCAACACCACCAATGTGCCGCACACCACAACCTTGGTGGCCAGGCAACAGGGCTAAGCAGTGGGATGGCTGTGGCATGGTTGGAACCTGGGCGCACCCACAGCCCACCTGCAGCAGCCACACACATGTGCAATAGCCACGGAATGGTGCAATGGACCCCGCTGGTGGTGCACAGCTGGAATGGCCATGTGCACAGGGGGCAGTGGCCCACCCCCTCCCTGCACAACATCAAACCCTGAAAGAGTGCCTACCTGCTTGCTGCAGTGCATCCTGTGCCTGTCCAGCGGCACTGCCCATGCGGACTGCATCCTGCGCCCTTGCCCCAGCGTTGGTCTGCCCTCACTCATCTGCAGTGCCAGCCAGCCATGCCCATCTTCTATCCACAGGGCCTAGTAGGGAGACATTGAGAAGGACACATCAGAACCTGACAACACCCCATACGCCGCCCCAGCACAGCATGCCCCCTCGCCCTGCACAGTGGTGGTGCGGTAGCACAGCACACCCATGGTGCGCTGCCATGGCAACAGAGCGCACAGCCACAGCCCCGCTCCCGCAGCATGGTTTAACACCCTTCTGGCCCCCACAGAACACTGGAATGGCACGGACATGGGTGTAGTGCATTCACCTGGACATGGCATGGCACCCCTTCAGACACATTCCAGCAGTGCCCGTAGGCTCTCCGGGTCCCTCCTCCGCAGGTCTCCGTAGTGGTGGTGGAACTGCTCACTGCTCTGCTGTGCCTCAGTGGCCTCCTCCAGCCCCTCAGCCACCTTCTGCCACACCTCTGTTTGTGGCCGATCCAGGAGCACCTGGTGATACAGACAGTCCACATGTGGCTCCACCAGGGCCACAAGGTTCACCAGTTCTACCTGGGACCAGTTGGTTGCCCTTGCAGTGCTATAGTGTGGCATGCTCGTTCCTGCAATCACTCAACAAAAATGGCGCCCAGTAGTGCATGAGCCACACGTGCTGGGGGTGCGCGTCTCACTTGGTGATGTGCTGCCATTTCCAACTGCGCATACCCGGTGCTGTGTGATACAGCTGGGACTGCACTGGCACATGCCGCAGGGCACCAGGATGGTCAAAGGGCACTCATGAGGTCAAAGGTCGGCACGTGCACCGTGTGCGACAGCGGTATAGGGCACGCCATGCATGGTGCACAATAGGGGCATCGGGGCTCCACGGACCATGGGTCAATCACACATGGGTGCCATAGGGCATATAGTGCATGAGTGCCACAAGCCCAATAGTGGCAGAGTGCTGTACCACGTGTAGTGCAGTGTGCGTAGGATGCACCACCAATGTACATGATGGCAGTGCCTGTATGCGCACTGCCAGGCCTACTGCGCATGTCATACAGTTGCGCCATGGCTTGTGCATGCGCAACACCAATGTACAATGCGCAACTTTGTGATATTCAGCTGGCATATGCAGATGGGCTGATTAGCATGTCCACGGTGCATCGGAGGCATTTGTATCTCATTTCAGTTGCTCATCCCCTCATTTGCATGTGATGCACTATAAATGCACCACGGGACTACACCAGACTGGTATTGCATGCTTCAGAGGTAAGCCACCAAGCTGTGGGCCTGTCGGGACAGTGGATTGGGAGGGCATTGTGAGTTGCAGCCATCACTGACCACATGTTCATCCCTACAGGAATGAGTATGACGGATCAAGAGGAGGTTGAGGAGCTTGGGCCTGCATTGAAGTGTAGGCCTAACTTTCACGAGGGCAGAGAGTGATGCCCTATTCGATGCCTACCTAGACCAGGAGCCTCTCCTGAGTAGCTCAACAGGCACCCCACAGGCCCGGGTGACCCAGCAGGGAAGCCATCAGAGGAGAGCACAGGAGTGCAAGAAGAAGGTAGGCACAGACCGGAGGAGAATTAAGGAGAAGTGGCCGCCATCTGGGCCGCACTTGCTGCCACGGGTGGTGGACAACCTGATGTGCCACAGCTGGAGGAGTTGGTGGTGGCATCCATATGGCATAGTGCCATCGAGGGGGTGCCTGGCAGAGGATTTCAGATGGGGGCAGCCCATCACTGCATGGTGGGTACAGCAGCCCCTGGGGAAGGGGGGCAGGTGTGTGTGCCAGCGGCAGTAATGCGACTGTGTTCCTTTTCAGCTCTGGAGCACCTGCATGCAGCGGCAGGGGTGGGGGTGACCACCATGGGGGTGATCCTGGACCTGAAGGACCATCCATCCACCTCCACCAGTGTCCGGGGTCCAGACCACAGGCAGCCCAAACCCACTGTCCAACCACATGCCTGTGACGTGGTTGCGGATGAGGCCCTGGCTGTGTTTCAGCAGGACTCCAGCCATGGCGTCCAGTATGCAGAGACACAGATCGGAGTGGGGTCTGGTACTAATGAGGATGATGTCACTATTATCGTTGATAGTGGTGTTGTCATTCAGGGGGAGGCACCCATACCACACACCCGCCATGGCAGTGCAGATGGTGCCTTGGTGGCAGTTGTCCGCCCACCTGCCACCACACCTGGCGAGGCTGTGGGCACTGATGGTGTGGCGCATTTGAAGGGATTGGTGGTGGTGGTGGTGCAGCTGCCCTGGTGCGGATCCATGCACAGTGGCTGGAGGGGCAGCAGTGGCAGCAGGATGGGGATGACGGGGGGGCCGGGTGCAGTGGACACTGACATTGCACCGCAGACTGATCAGCCCCAAGGGGGCCCCGCTGTGCCACCCCCACCAGCACTGGGAGCTGTGCTGCGGGGTCACGCAACACCCGTGGGTCAGCACAATGTCCATGCCCTCCAGTCCACTGACCCCTTGACCGAGCACACATGTCTGCTATAGGCCTCCGTGGAACAACAGGTGCTGCTCGTGGCAGGGGTGCGTGCACTCCACACAGAGCTGTGCCAGTCCACAGGGAGGCATGACCAGGACTATGAGCAGCTCCTGGCTGAGAACACACGCATGCGGGAGAACATGATCGCAGACCTGGATCGGCTTACCGCTGTGGTTACGGCCGGCCTAGCACCACTGGCCACCCTGGTGCATGGCTGTCTGGCACAGACCCCGAGGAGTGCTTTCTCAACCCCTTGGTCACAGTGTCATGCGACCCCCTCAATGTCAACACCGGGATCTGCTGTTGGCATTCCAGGCATGCCTGGAGCAGGCATGTTCGGGAACCTGCTTACCCCTGCGAAGGATCAGTCATGTTCCCACAGTGACACACCTGGGGGACCATCAGAGACACCCCCTGTGGCTATTGCACAGACTGCATCTGCTGGGCAGTCTTGGCGGGGTTGTTCACGTGTCCGTGGCAGCCATGCAACCATGTGGTGATCCGGATCCACCACCCTCCCTGTCCTCTGTCTGCCGCTCCCTCTGTGCACCTTGGTGTGGCATGTGCGTGTGCATTCCAGGGACATGTCATCTATGGTCCATGCCACACACCCGCCTTGTGTACATCCACCTGGGCACTGGCCATTGTGGCATGTGCATGATGATGCCATCAAATCACTTGCCACTACTGTGCACTGGTGTTCAGCGTCTGACACATGCCCGTTGGCAGCCTCTGGGTGTGCAGGTGCTGGTGCCCATGTGCATGTGCATGTATGTATGGGTGTGTGTGGGTGTGTGTGGGTGGGGTCTACAGTGCAGTACATGGTGCTTCCACGGAGTCCAGTCCCATGCCCATCCACGCTACCCTCCAGCCTTGTCTGTCTTGGGGCCCGGACTTGCATGCCTGTATACTGTGCCATGGTCCCTGGGACATGTGTGTGGTCATGTTCACCTACCTACATGCACCGTAGTACTCCTCTGCAATTGTGTCCTGGTGTTTCTGGGCCATTCTGTTCAGCCAGGGTTCCCATCGCCTGGGGGGAGCTGCTGACCACCTCCTGGCCCGGCGGCCGCATCGTCCCCACTGCTGTTCCCCTCTTTGACCATGACAGCTATCCCACAGCCAGTGGCCATGTTGTGTAGCATACAGCAGGCCAGGAATAGGCCATAGACCTTAGAGGGCCTGTATGGTAGGGCACTGCCAGACCTGTCCAGGCAACAGAAATGGGCCTTCAGCAGCCCAAACACACACTGTATGATGTTCCGTGTGTTGGCATGTGCCTCATTGTATCACTCCTGTGCTGGGGTCAACGGGTGCTGGTATGGGGTGAACAGCCAGGGCTGGAGTGGGTATCCGCTGTCACCTGTGTGTTGACATGAGTGGTTAGCATAGTGGTCTGTGTAGCTGCCCCCCCCACCTTCCCAGGCACACCCTCTGATGCCCCTGGCCTAGCATCCCCCACACCTTGTCCTGTTATACCAGGCTGCCCATTCCAGCTGCATACTCACCTACTAGGTGGCTGGTGGGGATATCCCCACTCTTGAACCTGTGGCACAGTGCTGACTGGTGCCAGAAAAAGGCATCGTGTGCTCCACCAGGGTGTGTGGCACAGACATTGATTATGCTCCCCCCTGGCATAACACACCACCTGGCGGTTGACACTGGGTAGCCCTTCCTGTTGATGTAGACTACCACCTCTGGCCCAAGTGGTATGCGGATGCCTACATGGGTGCAGTCAATGGCTCCTAGCATGTCAGGGATACATGCCACCCTGTGGAACTCCTGCATGTTTGCTGTGTGCTCTACCTGTGTGCTGGAGAAATAGGTGTATTCTGCAGCATGTGGCAGTAGTGCATTGAGGAATTGTGTGAGAAGCCATGATGCGGTCAACTGGGTTGTGCCTGTGGTGTCCCCTGTTGGTCTCTGGAAGGTACCCGTGGTGAGCAGGCACATGACGGCCTTAATCTTGGTCTCTACTGACAGGGTATGGCTCCATCTTGTGGGTGCCTGCATCTCATCACTGCACAGCTCACAGAGTTGCCTCAGAATTGCCCGGTTCAGGTGGTCCCGGCCCACAATCTTGGTGTCACTGTACTGTTCAAAGGTGGTGTGGGCACGGTACCACCTATTCCGGGCATACCACCAACAGGCCCTTCCACGGCTGCGTCGCTCTGCCTCCTGCCTCCTCATACCCCTTATTACTGCCTCCATGGAAGATGGCACTGGCCATGGCCTGGGCTGTCCTGCCCCCCCAGGCGGCTGTCTCCCCAGGCACCCCCGGCTGTGTGCTGCTGCGTGTGCCCCTGCGCTGGGTGCACACCTGTGTTGGGGGTTCCCTGCTGGCAGCCTGTTGGCTGTGGCCCCCGCCTCCAATCCATCCGGGTACTTTGACTGCCACTCCTATGACCGGACTTGCAGGCTCACGCTGCAGTTGCAGCTCCCACTGCTGTCTCTCTCACACACACACACACACACACACACACACACACACACACACACACACACTCACACACACAGGCACATTCAGGGACACATGCCCTGTCCCACACTCTGTTACACTTTGTGCATCTGTCTTTGTTTTGCAATCCTCCTGCTGTCCTGCCAGACCAATGGCTCTCTCTCTTTCTTGCTTCCCTGTGGCGCAAGCCTCCATTCCTTGCTTGTTCACTCATTTTATGGGCTCAAGTTTGCTCTGCGCACGTCCCTGTTCCTCTGTGCTAGGGTCGTCAGCTTGCTGTTGAATATCACACTGCGCTGCTTATTCATGGCTACACCCCCTGCACTTGCGCATGCATTCATCAGGGTTGCACATTGGCGCACTGTGATTTGCGCTGTGCATTGGCTCCCACTGAATATCACTCTTTGATGCAATTCCGCACTTGCACATGCGCATCTCAGTTGTGCCATGCGCAACTGCTTTGCATATCCCACCCAGAGAATGTAAGCCAAGTGCATGGTCTTTGGCAGGTAGCACTGTGCACTGGTAAATGGGACTTTGAGGATGACAAAATAGGTTTTAAAAAACATGAAACCTGATTGGCTGAGGGCCACCATTACCTATGCTGTGATCTCAGCACAAAAATACTAGCTAAAGATACATCAGCCTCTTAACATTTAAATCCGTACTAACCACACTATTCTTATTGCTATCACAAACATGACTGAAACCTTTGCTCACTGAAATCCATCAACTATGCCTAAAATATAAAACAACCTTAAATATATATTAATTCGCCCCCTGGAGCCACTCGTTGCAGGACAAGAGTGGTTTTGCATGTGTTCTGCTCGAGAGAGAACAGCAAAGCGAAGCATAGCTGTTCTGGCTCAAGCAGAACGCAAGTGAAACCATTCTTATCCACAACGATTGGTGATGGGGATGTATTAATACATTATAGATTGAGGGAGTGCTCAATGTTATTTTGTTTTAAACTGTCCTGGAATGTGCTTGCTTCCAGAGCATCTGTGCTTGAGATGCCCTTCACAGAATAGGAGTGTCTCACATGCAGGGAAAAGGAGTGCTCCGATTGGTTGGGAGTGTTCCCTTGATCTAAATAATAATGAAATATTATTTGCCCTCATAATCCTCTTCTTGTACACAAGTATGTATATTAGAAAAATGAAGTACTCCAGTACTTACAGCTTTAATTTTTGGTGTTTCTATGCCGACCTTGAACATTCCTCCGCCTATCCTCACCTGCTTAGCAGGGAAATTTCTGCTGATTAACCTGTTACAGGTAAAACAGATGCCCTGATTCTATCTGAGGCATTCTGTGGTGTGATTGTGGAGTTGAAGAAACAGAAAATGAGGTAATTTGGGGAAAATAGAGGGTTTAGGAGCTCATTTAAATAAAATGTATATTGCTGTACATCATTTTTGAAACTGAGTGGGGATGTCAATGCTGGGATTTCTGGGATGATTTTATTGGAGTGGATGAATGTTTGGAAACAAAAGCATTAAGATGTTTAACAATATTTTATTTTATTTTTCTGCACCCCCCAATCTTGGACCTATTTTATAATCACAATACGACACTCTAGGGTGTGCTTTGTTGTGGGATCATGGCACTTCTCAGGTAGCTGAAGCCACTCGATGATGCCTCATGCCTCAGAAAACACCCAAGGTATGCTGTTATCCCACCACAATGCACACCTTGTCATGTCTTATTGCTTAATTACCTCCCTTCTGGGCTGGCAGGGAGCAGTAGGCTATCTGTATGGCTGAAGTGCCTTAGCTAGAGTACAGGAAGTCAAACACTAGTAATGTATTATTTATGTAACTCTGAATTTATTGTGAGCCTATTATTTGTATATTTCTTAATCTTTGTCTTGCAATCTGGTTTCACAGTGACTTTCAATGCATTCAACTTTTAAAAAAAGTTACTCATCATGCTGACATCATTACCAACTGCTTTTTTTTTATTCATGTAACTACCCAGTCCCTGAGGTTACTAGAATCCTATCAGCATTACTGTTAGGAAGGTAGCAGGCAGCTGGGAGGGAGCTCATTAGGGGCTCCTTACGTAATTACATCATTGTTTACTCAGCTAGCCTGAGGGAGGAATGATTAGGTCATCTTAGAACTCTCACAGCAGCATAAGCCACCCTGTGTGGATAGCTGCTTTGGGGAGCTTAGCATTCTACTTATTTTGGAGTTAGAGCTTGAGTGAGGAGGTGAGTGGCAGAAGTACTGCCAGTGGGCTCTGACAGAGGGCGCAGGATTTCTCACCCTAGTCGTGTGTTATTTCTTGCTTCCAGTGAAGTGGTGGAGACAAGATTATGGCAGGATTTCCTAATTTCTACTCACTGTAAAGTGGAAGGATCTGCTTGTTCTCTGCTCTGTGGACTCAAGAGGCAATCCCCTGAATATTCTGAAGTGTTTTCAGCTGCATTGATATAGGATCTGAAATAGACTGGGCCGGCTACCCAGAAGAGTTCCTTTCCTTTTTCATTTTGGTTTTTCCATGCCTGGTGGATGGAACAAATTCTGTGTGTACTGAAAGGGAGACTAGATCTTCACAAATGTTCTTAGTGGAGTGGATAGACTGGGGTGCGTGTACACATAGGTAAGGCTGGATCACACCTGTCAGTGCCCCTAGTCTTACCAGTGTGAGTGAAGAAAGTTAAACTGTGGACCCCAGTAAGTGCTGTTTATTTTCTCTGTGTCACCCAGTTTTGTGACAAGTAATGTATGGGACATCTACCATTTCAGTGGGGAATGGGGGTTTCAATGGTGTAACCCTGAAGAATGGCAGAGTCTGTTGGTTGGGGCCAAGGATGGGAGGAATGCCATCTAAGCACTTACAAGGCAGGGATTCCTGGTCTGTAATGGGTGCCAGTATTTTTACCTGAGCGAGTGGCCAAGCTGCAGGTTAAGGTGTGTGGCTGAATTTTCACATATTGCACCTATGTTTGAAAGGAGTTCTGAGTGTGTGGCTTAGATTTTACTAAATAACACTCATGGGAAAGAAAGAGGGATGTTCATGTGCATGGTCCGGTGTCCACAGATGCACTTTGAGAATTTGATGAGAAGATGTTTCTGTTTTGTTCATGAACTGTACTGCAATGCAAGGAGAGTTTTTGGATTTTTGTACCTGTACAACCTGGACCAACCCTTGGTGGTCCACTTAAGCTTTACTTTCCATCTTGGCAAGATGGTGGCCACGCTGGGCTGCCGTCTATGAGCTTTGGTCTCTGGCCCGGATTATTTTTATTTCATTATAATTTTATTGTTCTTTATTGTTTTTTATTAAATTGTATTGCTTATTTTGCTTTATTGTTATTTCTGAGTTATAGTATTGCTTGCTGTTGTAGTCGCTAGCAGCTGTTTATTATTGCGACTACTAATGCTTTGTTATTTAAAATTGAGACGCTCTTGGAGAGACTGACCTGAGTGGAGTTCCCTGGTGGCTTGTCGTGGACAGCTCATTTTGAGTGGTGTGTTAGGTGTTGGTTTACCTGGATGCTTTGGAGAAGTCGGTGGCCAGTAGCCTGGAGGCTTGGTGGCGGTTCTCCTCTCTGTTGGAACCCAACGGTCGAATTGCAGTTTCTGTTTGGGGATATAATGTTCACCGGACCATAGGAAAGAGGTTACTGGCTTTCAATGTGTGTGGAACCATCGGAATAAGGAAGTGGAAGGCAGAATAACGGCAGTGAAGACTGGTGGTATTTTTGTCCACATAATTTGGAGGTTTTGGCTCCCTGATCCAGAAGGGGGCTGGTTTTCCTGCCTCCGGAGGGTGGTGGGGTTTGCTTTGCTCCCTAGGTGAGGCAGGGGTACTATTGGAGGGTGGTTCCTGTCTGCCTCATCGTAGCAAGGGTCAGGTGGAGCTGGAACCTATAGAGGAGTTGTCTGTGGTGTCTGCTCGTTTGCTGCCTCCAGGATCTTGGCTACTGGGAACTTTGAATATTTTGACTATATTTGGAACTGTAAGGATTTGCATGGATTGCTCGAACTTGGTGAAGTATCCCTGAATTACTTTTGTTGTAGCCACTGTGTCTTAATTATTGGGAGACCACTAGGAAACTTAACCATAACTGAGTTCATTTACAACTATCAGTCTCGTGAGAGGAGACTGATAAATGTTGGAGCCATACTGAGTGGTGAGAGCACAGAAGTGTGGACGTATAAAAGACCTTGAACTCTGCTTTTGGGTAAAATGAGGGTACTTATTAATGGGTATTAAAGTGACAGGCCAATTTTTGTGGTTTTAGGTGGTAAGCTCCTCTCCCCGCAGTGGTGAGAGCACTGTGGGTGGGGTAGAAAAATAATACGTTTTGATAATCTGACAGCACTAAATTTGTTAATAGATTTGTATTATATTATGATTTTCAGTTTTTATTTGTAATTTCATTTTATATAAGTTCAGTAGGGTTTATTATTAATTGTGGTGTGAATTATGTGCTGGAACGATAATAAGACGGTCGGGTATTATTCCCCCTCTATGCTCAGGGACCTCCATCCTTTCTCCTGTCCCCCTTTGTCACCGGGAGTCTATAGAAAGTGTAGGACTCTGGGGATTGTGAGAGGGAGATGGAGGGTTGGTGCTGGGCCTGGGGGGGGGGAATGGAAAGGAGTGGGCGGATAGGGATAGTGGGGTCAAGGAGACGTCCTGGGGCAAAATGGGCACAGGAAAGGGGATCTCCCTGCCTTGTGTCCATACCCAAGGGTTTTGATCAGGGTCAGCAGGTAGTGCAGTCATCATCGGAGGTTTATCCTACTTGGGCGGTGTTATGCAATGCCAGGTCTGTTAAAAACAAGACAGCTGTTATAGCCAATCTTGTTGGGTCATCTGACCTGGTGTGTATCACCGAGACTTGGCTGGATGAAAATGCTGGGCGAGTTTTAGCCACAGCAGTTCAGCTGGGTACTGCAGTGATACACATCGAGCAGGATCATATAGGGGGGCATATGTTTTAAGTCTGAATTGGGCCTGGTGGAGGTACCGCGGGAGTCACCAGATCCTTTGAGTGTATTCTGGGCGAGGGTGTGGGGTGCAGGATACTTCTCGTATACCGTCCACCAGGTGATGAGAATGTTTTCCTGCAGGAAGTCACAGACTTCATTGTCGACCTGACGTTGGGGTCCCCCAGATGGTTGGTTCTGGGGCACTTCAATGCTTGGGTCAACGATGAAGTCTCTCGATTTGGTCAAGACTTCCTCCAGTTGATGATATCATTGGGCTTCACACAGTTTGTTTCCTCCTCGACCCATATTGGTGGACACTCATTGGACCTGGTGTTCCTTCTGGGAATGGGGATACAGGGTTTTAAATAATTGATTAGCACTTTTTTCCTTGGGACAATACTAACTGTACAGAAAGCATTTATATAGGTTTTCTAGAAGTGTTGTGTTTGTTAAACACAGTGAGGCAAGTGCTATGCATTTTCACAATGTTTTAGAACTTTTATGAGCAAAACGCTAATCAATTTTTAGAGTTAAGTAAAACCCTGGGATATCCGACTTGGTGGTGGAACCGGTCGGGTGGTCTGACCATCACCCCATTAGGTTCAGTTTTGAGGCCACCCCTGTTAGGTCAGCCCCTTTGGAGATGGTCCGATACCGGCCCTTGAGGGGCGTATCCCCAGATGACCTGATGGCGGTATTGGACCTATCAAGCCTACCGATAGATTGCTTAGACCCAGGTGACCTGGTACATGCTTATAATAAGGCAGTGACAGGGGCCCTGGATTCTCTTGCACCAGTTCGTGTTTGTCCTCTCACACCTCGCTCCAGGTCTCCTTGGTTTGATGAGACCGTGAGGGAGTTGAGGAGGGTTGGACGAAGGCTGGAGAAGCATTGGCGGAGGTCCGGTCTTGATGATGACAGGCTTAGTTTGATGGACCATTATGTGGTCTATCAATCCGCAATCTCTCGTAAGAAGGCAGAATTCCTGTCCAGAGAGATAGCGGCTCCACAGAATAGACCAGCTCAGCTCTTTTGGACTGTGGACAGACTGTGCAATCCAGTCTGTCTTCAGCCCAGAAGAGCCTTATCTCAAGAATGGTGTGATGAATTTGCTCTCTTCTTTGCAGATAAGGTTGTCAAAATCAGATCAGATATCCGCTCTTCCCTCCCCAACGGGAGCGATGGTGGTCAGCAGGAGATGTCGAACACCCAGTTTAGATGGTCAGACTTCAGCCTTCCCACCATCGATGATGTTGTGATGATCATTCGAGTGCTGCGACTGACTAGCTGTGATTTGGACCCTGGCCCCACATGCCTCTTAGTGGGTTTTGTGGATAAAATCGGCCTAGTCCTGGCTTTGATAGTCTGGAAGTCTTTGGAGAGGGGGATCTTTCCAGATCCCCTTAAAGAGGCTATAGTTAAGCCTTTATTAAAGAAACCCTCCTTAGATCCAGATTGTCTAGCAAATTACAGACCAGTCTCTAACCTACCCTTTGTGATTAAAGTTATTGAGTAAGTGGTTGCAGTGCAGTTGGAGGATCATCTGACCAACAACAATATCTATGATTCTCTCCAGTCTGGATTTAGGAAAAGGCATAGTACTGAGACAGCGCTTGTCTGGGTACTAAATGACCTCCTAATAGCGAGAGATCGTAGGACCCGATCCATCTTGGTACTGCTCGATCTCTCTGCAGTGTTTGACACCGTTGACCATGGTGTGCTGTTAGAGCGTTTGCGGTCTATTTGTGGACTATCTGATACGGTCCTCAGATGGTTTCGATCTTACCTCGAGGGTAGGACTCAGAGAGTGGTGTCAGGAACCTTTTCCTCGGCATCAGTCTCCCTATCCTGCGGGGTACCGCAGGGTTCTATCTTAGCGCCTATGTTGTTTGCGGTGTATATGCTGCCGTTAGGAGCGATTATTAGATGATACGGTTTGGGTGTTCATTGCTATGCAGATGATACCCAGCTGTATATGTCTTTTGTGCCCGGCCAGGATGCTGCCTTGTCGGAATTTAATAACTGCCTTGCAGAAATCCAAGACTGGATGAATGGGAGTTGGCTGAGGTTAAACCCGGAGAAAACTGAGGTGTTGGTCGTGGACAAAGGCCGTTGTGAGGCGGGTCTGCCGGATGGATCACCATCAGGCTTATGGCTTGGAGGTGTTCAGCTGGCGACCTCAGATCAGGTGCGGAATCTTGGCGTAATAATTGACGACCGTCTGACGCTTAAATCTCAAGTGTCAGCGGTGGTCAAAATTTCCTTTTTCCATCTGAGGAATATTGCCAGGGTGAAGCACCTGGTTCCTCGAGAGGACCTTCCAGTGTTGATCCACACCTTCATTACCTCCCATCTTGACTACTGTAACTCCCTATACCTAGGGCTATCGGGGGTTGAACTTCGCCGTCTGCAGCTAGTGCAGAATGCGGCAGCCAGGTTGTTGACTGGATCTTCTAGATCCAGCCATATAATGCCTGTGCTTCATAGACTGTACTGGCTGCCAGTGTTTTGGAGAATCACCTTCAAGGTCGGTTTGCTGACCTTTAAAGCCCTACATGATCTGGGACCTACCTACCTGAAAGAGCTCCTTTGCCCCTACTGTCCCTCCCACCCCCTCCGATCCTCTGATGAGGGATTGCTAGAGATTCCCAGGGTTCATTTGAAAACATCTGGTGCTAGATCGTTTAGTTTTATGGCACCAACCCTGTGGAATTCTCTACCTCGTCAAGTGCAAAATTGCCCGACCGTCCTTAGTTTTAAAGGAGCTTTGAAGACCCACCTTTTCAGCATAGCTTTTAATGATTTATAATAGTTTTAATTTTATTGTATTTATTGTTTTTGAAATTGTACAGGCGCTTTGGTTTTAAGAAAAGCACCTTTTAAAAATAAAGTTGAATTGAACTGAATTGAATGGAATCTTTGAATAAAGCCATACTGCACAGTCCCAGTCACTGTTACGGACATTCCAATTTATTGCTTCTGGTTGTGCTGAATTTCTGGGGTCCCTTCAGCAAGTTGAATCATGCATATTCCTAGCTGCCTTCACCCAGGACCTGAGTTGTGTCTTCACACAGGTTTCAAATTTTTTGTTTCTGTACCCCCATCCCTCTCTTCCTCTAGAAAATGAGCCAGGTATACATCCTAATGCCAAGAGTGGTACCTACCTTTTAGTAAAGTAAATAGTATGCCTGCATAAGGGCACCAGTGTTCCCAGATATTTAGCTGGGTGAGCATTATAATAAATTGGGGGTGTGCACATTAGTTAAAGAAGTGGCCTGGGGTTACATTCGCCTCTGTGCAGTGTGGGAACACTTGACCCCCCCTCCAGCCCTGATATGTGTTCCCCTCAATCTCCCCTCTGACCTGGCCTCCACCACAGCAGTGGTATGGAGAGGACCATGACTTACCCCTCATGGAGGGCCCCCCAGGAGGAAACAGGGGAAGGGACCGATATCACCCTTGAGCCCCCCACCATGGCTTATGCTGGGCTTTGTTCAGGCCAGGGAGAGAGCGAAGGTCCATTGGGAGCATCCTAATGTGCACTGCAGAGGGGTTTTCCTGCTTAGTTACCCCTGAAGGCAGAGGATGCGCAATGATGCTAGCACATCGAGCTGCATGCTCCCGCACAACCCACATAAGCATCCACCTTCTCCTTTGTCCCCTTTCATGGTGGTTTCAGCTGTAGGAATACCCAGCCACCACTAGGTGCCACTGTAGCACCAGAATCCACAGATCCCTCCCCAGGAGAGAAGAGATGCTGGGCAGCTGCTCATTTCTGCTTCCTGCCTCCCCTCTGGCTGACCCCTGATGACCTGGGCTCATTCCCGAACCTGGGTCACTGGCGTAGCGTGATTCTCAACACCACGGGGCCAGCCTATCAACTTCTTTTTAAGGTGTGTTTTTTTTGTCTGTTAGCCAGCCTTTGATAAAGGATCTATGTGATACAAAATGCGTCAGGCAGGCTGTGTCGGCATGTCCTACGATAAAGTATGTTTTATTAATTCACACCTAGCCTGGTGTCCTACAGCTATGAGTTGACGAGTGCTTGAATTTTTTTTTGGCTCCAGATTTGATGTTCTTAGTCTGGAGCACCACCGGCCCTGTGTAGGACTTTGATGGTGTTTGTAGGAAGGGAAGTCAGAAGTACCAGCACCCCCCTATAGATATGGAACAAAGGGGGTTAGTGAGAATGTACAAAGATAGCAAGGCAAATAGTATTTGTTTGCCACCCTATCCAAAGGCTCAGGGCATCTTACAACAATATATAAAAATAGAGACCACAGGCAAGTGAAGCCAGCACCAATCAAACCTGAAGATAGTCTATGCTGAATAAGTTTCCAGCAATAAGGAAAGCAGAGTTACAGTACCTGAAAGCTATCCTTTGCAAAGTGCTATCTGGTACAGGTGCATACAAATATACAGGTACGTAGCAGCTTCTCAACAAGGAATGGCAGTATCCATTGTTCAAAGAATAGGCTCCAGGCACTGTGGAACTGTTGTTCACAGATCCTTCACAGCAAAGGTGGGTCAATGGCCCGCATGCAGGGCAATAGAGAACCTAAGATCTCAACTCCATGCCACTTGGAATGAGATTGCTCCCCTACGTGAAAAGCTCCATAAAATTTAACAACACATCTTTCCACCATCTGCATATCACACACCCATTCCAGCAGCACCCCTCCCACAGAGAAATACTAGAGTGGGAGGCTGGAATGTCATTCAGCATTGTAGCACAATCAGCAACTCACACCCCAAACATAGGCTGGTGGACATGAACACTCCAGTAAACATCTCAAATAGGTTTTCATCATTGGCATTATCACTACCAGCAGAGGCAAGTGATGAGGTCTGCCAAAATCAGCAAAAGCCTAATGACAGGCACAAATCAAACAGGTTTTCAGCACTGTCTTCATTGTCATATGCTGAGGCAAGGAATGAAGTTCACCAAAACCAGCTAAAGCCCAAAGAACTAGCACTCAACACAGATGGCATCTCACACATCCCCATCCATCTAGGTACAAATTACCTAGCCAAACGCTCTGTGGAGGAAAACAAATATAATCTGTCCACAGTAGGAAACAAATTATCATCTATTTTATCCACCATATCATTCTCTGAGATTATGCCTGTATGGGGGAAGGCCACAAACAGGCAGAAGCCCAGAGAAGATCAAACCACTGAGCTCAACACCCAGCTCAGGGATTGGTGCCAGGAAAAAGGGCATCAGTACACGGAGAACTGGCAGAACTTCTGGGAAAGGGAATTTTTTAGGTTTGATGGCCTGCGCCTCACAAAGGAGGGAACCAGAGTGCTCAGTCTGCAAGTCAATGCTTTCCTAGACCATTTAAAATTATAGAAGGGGAGAGATCAGCATCACCTAGTGCATCAATATATGCAACTGCTAACCCTCCCCAGTCACTGTCTAAAAATGCCCACTTCAAATCAAACAAAGATAAACAAAAACCATCATTCAAAACTAAAAACACAATAGGACCCATGCAGCACAACTAAACACAAAATACACAGAAATATCACAGTAGCCAGAGACCAACAGGGATGGTGAGCAATGTGCATCAATGCTCACTGTCTTGTAATCAAAATCCCTCATCTCACTGCCATGATAATAGACTTGCAACTGGATTTAGCTGCAGTAATGGAAACATGGTTCAATGAGAACCACACCTGGGATGTAGCTATACTGGGCTATATCCTCTTCAGGAGGAACCACAAGGGAAGGAAATATAGAAACATAGAAACATAGACTTTGCCAGCAGATATAGACTGCTTGGCCCACCTAGTCTGCTTATTTCCCTACCTATTGGATAAGTTGCAGATCCTAGTTAATCAACAGTCTACCTCTTCCTGCCTCCCCGGAATTGCCTTTTGTCTGCCCCATGCATTCTTGAATTCCCTCACTGTTTGTTTTTGATCCTACGACCTCCTCAAGAAGGCTGTTCCATGCATCCATCACCTTCTCTGTGAAAAATACTTCCTCATATTGCCCCTGAGCCATCCCCCCTCTATCTTAAAATTGTGTCCCCTTGTTCTTGCACATCTCTTTTTCTGAAAGATGCTACCCTCTTGGACTTTGATTCCCTTGAGGTACTTGAAAGTGTGGAAGTTGCTCTGTATGTCAGAAATGAAATCAAAGCCATAGAAATTCAGGCTGCATCCAGCCCTGTGGGTCATCTTTGTATCAAGTCGGCATCATCTATAGACTCCCAACACAAAATGATGACAGATAGAGAACTTTTAGAGACCATCTTAACTATGGCCGACAAAGCAGATCTGGTACTGCTCGGGGACTTCGATCTACCTGACAAAGACTGGACATCCTACTAAACTTCATCTGAGAGAAGCCGAGAATTCATGCTACCACTACATGGGGTGGGACTGGTACAACTAGTGACATCCCCCACAGGAGAAGAAGCAATACTAGACCTCGCACTTTCAAACAGCAATAGAATCTTGGACGTTCACGTAGGAGCCCATCTAGGATCCAGGGACCACAGATCAGTCTGGATCACCATAAGGAAATCTAAGGAAATCAGCCATACAAAACTGAAGATCCTTGACTTTAGAAAGGCCGACTTCACCAGAATGAAAGAAATGGTAAAACCCTTGCTGGCACATAATACAGGAGAAAATGCTGAAGAAAGTTGGAGGAAGATAAAGAATGCACCAACTACAGTAACATCACATTGCACAAAGTTGGTCAGTAAAACTAAAAGGAAGAGGAAGTCTCTCTGGTTCACAAAGGAAGTAGCGTCAAAAATCAAAGATAAACAAGCATTTTTCAATGCCGAATATTGATTGAGCTGGTGTGTTGAGCTCGCTCACTGCCCCTCTGTTACTCACTCAGTCTGTTTCTCCCAGTGCTGCAGGCTGTTGGTTTGTACTGGGCTCCTGCCTGCATTGGCACCTTGTTCTGCCCACTAAGAAATCCACAGCTGTCCCAACACAGCTGTGTTGAGGTGGCTCACTCCCCCCTCTCTCACTCACTCATTCTGTTTCACCTGGCGCTGCAGGCTACCCTTTTGTACTGGGTTCCTG
Source organism: Neoceratodus forsteri (assembly GCA_016271365.2). Taxonomy (NCBI): domain Eukaryota; kingdom Metazoa; phylum Chordata; order Ceratodontiformes; family Ceratodontidae; genus Neoceratodus; species Neoceratodus forsteri. Next base: position 470,333,026 of record CM028129.1, read on the forward strand.
CCTCTGTTGGTGGTTTTTTCTGCCCACAAAGAAATCTGCAGCAGTACCAACACAGGTTTGTTGAGCCTGCTGAGTCCCCCTCTCTCTCTCACTCATTCCATTTCTGCCAGCGCTGCAGGCTGCTCTTTTGTACTGGGCTTCTTCCTGTGTTGGCACATTTTTCTGCCCACAAAGAAATCCACAGTTGCCCCAACAGAGTTCCATTGAGGGCGCTCACTCCCCCTGTGTCACTCACTTATTTTGTCACTCCTGGAACTGCAGCCTGCCCTTTTTGTACTTGGCTTCTGGCTCTGTTGGTGCCTTTTTCTGCCCACAAAGAGATCTGCAACAGTCCCAACAATGCTCCGCTGAGCTCGCTCAGTCCCATTCTCTCACTCACTCATTCCGTTTCTGATGGCGTTGCAGGCTGTCCTTTTCTATTGGGCTCCTGCCTGCATTGCCACCATTTGCAGCAGTTACACACAGCTCTATTGAGCTCACTCACTCCCCCTCTCTCACTCACTCATTCTGGTTTTCCTGCCACTGCAGGCTGCCATTTTGAACTGGGCCCCTGCAAGCATTGCTGCCTTTTTCTGCCCACAAACAAATCTACAGCAGTCCCAACAGAGCTCCATTGAGCTCACTCACTCCCCTTCTCTCACTCGCTCATTCTGTATCTCCTGCCACTGCAGGCTACCCTTTTGTATTGGGCTCCTGCCTGCATTGGTGGCTTGTTCTGGCCAGAAAGAAATCTGAAGCAGTCCTGACACAGCTCCATTGAGCTCGCTCGCTCCCCATGTCTCACTCACACATTCTGTTTTTGCCTGCGCTGCAAGCAGGCCTTTTGTACTGGGCTCCTGCCTGCGTTGCTGCATTTTCTGCCCACAAAGAAATCTGCTGCAATCACAATAGAGCTCTGCTGAGCTCACTCACTACTGCTCTGTCACTCATTCTGTTTCTCTTGGCTCTGCAGGCTGCGCTTGTGTACGGGGCTGTTGGCTGCATTGGCACCTTTGTCTGTCCACAAAGAAATCCACAGCTGTACCAACAAAGCTCCAATGAGGTTGCTCAGTCTCCCTCTGTCACATGCTCATTCTGTTTGTCCTGGTGCTGCAAGTGGCCCTTTTGTACCGGGCTCCTGCCTGCATTGGTGCCTTTTTCTGACAACAAAGAAATCCGCAGTAGTCCTGATAGAGCTCCATTGAGCTCACTCAGTCCCCCTGTCTCACTCATTCATACTGTTTCTCCCACCGCTGCAGGATGGCCTTTTCTACTGGGCCCCTGCCTGCATTGATGCCTTTTTCTGCCCACAAAGAAATCGGCAGCAGTCCTGACAGTAGCTCCTGTGAGTTCGCTCACTCCCCCTCCCTCACTCACTCTCTCGTTCTGTTTCTGCCAGTGCTGCAGGCTGCCCTTTTGTACTGGCCTCTTGTGTTGGGGCCTTTTTCTGCCCACAAACAAATCCAGAACCGTCCTGACAGAGCTCAGTTGAGCTCGGTCACTCCCCCCTCCCACTCATTCCATCTTAATCTATCCCAAACACTGATGTTCCACAGTGACCGTGCTATTCTATGTCAGGAGTGCAAAAACATATTTTAGCCAGGATGTGAAAAATGACAGCTGTACTGTTCATAAGGTGGTGTGAAAGAATGCCACTGTTGAAAATGTGGCGTGAAAATATTACAAATTTGTGAAGTTACAAGGGTGCGTGGAAACAGTTGAATGCATGCTTGTAACACAGTCATGTTATGGAGTTTTGACACCAAATTTCCAACATAGGGATTTTAGGACCTCTGCTCATGAACAGTGCCACTGTTATTTTCTTAATCTATCCCAAACAATGATTTCCCACAGTGACCGTGTTATTCTGTACCGCAACTGTGAAACCACATTTCACTCAGGATGTGAAAAATGACAGCTGTTCTGCTCATAAGGAGGTGTGAAAAATTGTCATTGTTGAAAATGTGGCATGACAATATTACGAATCTGCAAAGTTACAAGGGTGTGTGGAAATTGTGCAACACACCCTTGTAACACAGTCATTTGATGGGCTATCATCACCAAATTTTCAACATAGACATTTTAGGACCTCTGCTCATGAACAGTATCACAGTCATTTTATTACTGTGTCCCAGACAGTGACTTCCCACAGCGACCGCTCTATTCTGCGCCGGAACTGTGAAAACACATTTCGGCCAGGATGGGAAAAATGACAGCTGCATTGTTCATAAGTAGTTGTGGGAAAATGGCAATGTTGAAAATCTGGAGTTAAAATATACATTCGCGTAGTTACAAGCATGTGTGCAAACTACACAACGCATGCTCGTAACACAGTCATTTTATGGAGGATCATTACCAAATTTTCAAAATAGCCATTTCAGGACCTCTACTCATGAACCATGTCACTGTTATTTTCTTAATTTGTTCTGAACACTGATTTCCGACAGTGACCGTGCTATTCTGCACTGGAAGTATGAAAACACATTTCCACCAGGATGTAAACAATGACAGCTATACTGTTCACAAGGTGGTGTGAAGAAATGGCATTGTTGAAAACCTGGCATCAAAATATTGCAAATTCACGAAGTTATGAGCGTGCGTAGCAACTGCGTAGTGCACACTCGTAATATAGTAATTTTGGGGATTTTTTCCACCAAATTTGCAACATAGGCTTTTTGAGAGTCCACCTCATGAACACTGGCACTGTCATTTCGATAATCAGCCCCCAAAGGTAATTCTGTGCAGTGACCAAAAAATCACCTTTCAGGGCCAATTAACACCATGACAGTTGAAGCATTCATGAGGAGGGGTTCCAAAAACTCCATGTTGAAAATTTGGTGAAAAAATTCCAAAAACTGCCTGAGATATGCAGCAAAGTTGAAAAAACCCTATTTACTCCGTTATACAGCTTACCAGCATTTCCTCAGTTCACGGTCACCTTTGAAGAGTGCAGACGTGTTTCTGGTCCACCAAAGATCATCCAGCTGTACTCCAGAGGTAAGTTTGGGGTGAGGGGGGTGTGGGGAGGCAGGATGCACAGTGGGTTGATGGGTTGTGGGAGGGGGTCTGGGAGACCGCGAGGGACTGTTTTTTCTTTCCAGGGGAGAAAAAAAAAGGACAACGCTGGACAGTTTTGCACTTCACAGGGGCATTTGGCACGCTGGGGTGGGCTCCCAGCATGCCACCGGAGTCTCACTTTTGGGGGGGCGCTGTTGCCGATGGGGGATTGGGCACCCCCGTTGGCAAACAAAAGGGGGGATTCCTTTCTGCCGACTGGGATTTGGAACCCCACCAGCAAACAACAAAGGGGGATTCCTTTTTGCTGACGGGGATTGGGCACCTCATTGGCAGACAATGAAATGGGGGGTCTCATTATGCCTACGGGGAGTGGGCTCCCCCATCGGCAGATGAACATTGGGGGGGGTTATATTGTTAGTGAACAGGGTGGCAACCCACCGCCATGTTCATGAACAATATCAGGCTTGCTAGATCTGCCCTGCAATGATGGGTCTCTCTCTTATTGCAGCGGATGGCTTACGCTGCAATGATGAGGCAGCCCCTGATTGCAGCGGCTGATTTGTCACAAGTTGGTGCGAATGTTCCAAACTTGTGTCACCAGCAGCCTGCAATGGCATTGGGGAAGTGGGACAAGCCTTTGCAGGCTGTGGGGGCATTCCACAACAGTGACGTGCCTCCACAGCCTGCTTCTCAGCAAGATGTGCCAATATGTTTCTTGCACTGCACGCAATCAACATAAGAAGGGCATTTCAAAAATGTTATGTAGCACAAAAGGACAGTGATAAGTAAGACTATAGAATCAATCTCAAAGAAGCAGGCAAAGAAATCAGAAAAGCAAAGGCACAAGCTGAGGAGAAAATTGCACAGGAGGTAAAAAGAGGAGATAAATTATTTTACAGATATATCAGGGAAAGGAGAAAAATCAAAGGGAGATCATCCATCTGACTACCAAGGAAGAACTACACACAGAGAGTAACAAGGAGAAAGCAGAGATTCTAAATAATGTTTTCTGTTCAGTCTTCACAAAGGAGGATCACGGAAATGGCCCAACACTAATCAAAGCAGACAGACCCATGACAGGGGCAGTCATTAGCTGATTTATTATAGTAAGAGTCCTGAAGGAACTGAAGAAGCTGAAAACAGACAAAGCAATGGGTCCAGACAGGATACAACTGAGGATACTTAAAGAGCTAGCAGAGGAGCTCACTGCACAACTAGCAACACTGTTCAATTACTACCTAAGCAGTGGCAACATACCACAGGACTGGAAAGAGGCCATGGTAGTTCCCCTTCACAAAAGTGGGAGCAAGGAGGAGGCTGGGAACTACAGCTCAGTCAGTCTAACCTCTATGGTGGTGGGAAAACTGATGGAAGTACTCCTTAAAGAATAGAGAGTGGATTATCTAAAGATCAGTGGGCAATTAGACCCCAAACAGCATGGTTTCACAGCAGGACAGTCATGCCAGACCAATATGATACATTTATTCAATTGGGTGACCAAAACAGTGGACCAAAGAGGGGTTATGGATATTGTACTGTATATTTAGATTTTAATAAGACATTCAACTCTGTCCCTCATAGAAGACTGGTTAACAAATTTGATGACACAGGTGTAAAGCTTTAAATCATCAGCTGGGTAAGAAATTGGCTGCAGGATAGGACACAGAGGGTTCTGGTCAATGGGACAACATCTACAGAGGGCAAGGTGATCAGTGGGTGCCACAAATATCAGGCTTGGGGCTGATCCTCTTCAATATATTTATCAGCAGAATCACTGAAGGGTTGGAGGGGATGGTATGCCTGTTTGCAGATGACACAAAGATCTGCAACAGGGTGGACACACAGAAGGGAACCATGAAAATGGTGTCTGACCTCAAAAAACTGGAATAATGGTCTAGAAACTGACAGTTGAAATTCAATGCCAAAAAATGTAAAGTAATGCACCTTGGAAAACAAAACCCAAAGGTGACATACACCCTTGGGGGGGGAACAGATTACGGAGACCAAAACACAACAAGACCTTGGGGTTATAATTTTGAATGACTTTAGAGTAGGAAGACAGTGTGAAGAAACAGCTTATAAAGCCAGCAGCATCCTTGGATGTATAGGCAGGGGCATTTTAAGTAGAAAATGTGAAGTAATAATCCCACTATACAGTTCCCTGGTGAGGCCACATCTGGAATACTGCATCCACTTTTGGAGACCTCATTTAAAAAAAGACATACTATAAACCAATAAGCCATAAGAAAACAGACTAAAACACTACAGTTATACTCACTGGAACAAAGGAGGGACAGAGGAGATATGACAGAAACCTTTAAATACACTGAAGGAATAAACCCAGTGCACACGGAAGACCTCTTCCACTCATACGAGACTGCTCACACCAGAAGGCACTGTATGCGGCTGAAGAGAGGTACAGTAGGTTCAAAAGCAACACTAGGAAGTTCTTCTTCATGGAATGGATTGTGGACCCCTGTAATAGTCTGCCACAAGAAGTGGTGGAGTCTAAGACAGTCATGGAGTTCAAGCTGGCATGGGATAGGTGTTATGGAAACCTGACAAGAAAGAATTAGCGGGGTGGGGGGGTAGCAAGATAAAAGGGCAGACTAGATGGACTAAGGGGTCCCCTTCTGCCATCGCTGCTCTTATATTCTTATGTTCAAAGCAGGTCCTCCAACTGGAATACAACCAATTGAATGTCACCCAATGGTTCATTTCCCATAGGTACTGCCCTGCCATCAAGGTTGCATTCACCCCATCAGGAGTGCAAGACAGATAAAGTTGGGAATCAGCTGCATAACATTGAAACTCAGCCCCAAACTACGTAATGATCTCACCCAATGGCAGCATATACATGGGAAACAAGAGGTTCATTGGTTGAGCCTTGAGGGACTCTGGAGGTGACCACAGCCACTCCAGAGATTACATATTCTAGAGCAATCTGCTGTAACATCAAGGATAATGTATGACTCAGACCAGTCCCACATAGCTCCTCATGTGATCTATCAGCACAACGTAGTTCACTGTGTCAATCACCAGTGAGAGATCCATAAGGACCAGGATAGTACAAAGCCCCTGGTCTCTTGCCATGAGGGGATCATGAAGACCTCTGAGTAGGGTAGGCTCAGTACTGTGATGGCCATAAGAGAGGCCCATCGATGTTAAATTGTTCCAGGTGAGCCTCAAGCTGTGCCTCAGCTACCTTCTTGGTCACCTTCCTCTGAAAGGGAAGCCTTAAGACAATCCTATAATTTAGCAGATTGTTGTGGTCTACTGATGGTTTCTTCAGAAGGTGCTTCACCATCCCCCTTTTGAGAGGAGACAGGAAAACACACTCCCTCAAGGAGCACCCAATGTTGATAGAGCCATACTATTCAATCTTAGGAAGCTGGTGGGGTATGAAGGAAAAATTTACATGTTAGGATGATGGAACAGTGAGCATAGCATAGGACCACTCTCTGGCCAGGCAGTGGTCAGGTCCCACAGTGTGGATAGCTGTTTTAAATATGAGGGGTAACTACGGTAGTGTGGAGGTTTGGACAACTAAAGATTCCCAGGGGAAAAATAAATCAACTGTTGGCCACATTTTCTCTCAGTGCATGATGATTCCTGTGATAGCCAACTTAAGGGACTGCTGGGAAAAAATTATGCATTGTGTGTAGCTCTGGCTATCACTTGACAGAGCATGCCACACACAATTAATATGTACTGTTTAATTGCACTCTGTTCAAATCTTCATTTGCTGCCTAAATGCAACTGCAAAAAAGTGAGTTTACTAAGATCTATAGCCGCAGAGCAGGACCAATCTAACAATGAGGCTACTCTTTAATTGCACTTTAAAATTAGCTCATTTATAACGTTCCAAAGATATTTAATTGCACCTGGCACATGCTGGTGGGATGGCTTAATAAATAATGACCTTTTGGTCTGCCAATAGGGAATTACCCACTGTATAACCTAATTTAAAAACACACATGAAGCTCCTGACTCTTATTCTGAAGCTAGAAAAAGTACATTTAGGGTCCCTTTCTTCAGATAACTGATGGTGTCACAACAGGATGGTTAGTTCTGCCTTAAATTTCCTCCAAATCCACAAAGGAATGCTTTTAAAATATCCCTTGTGGTTTCATAAATTGCAAACAGCAGGGAAAAACTTCTAAAGGATGGAGTGTCAGTAAAAGAAAATAAATCGTTCATACAGAAATTAACAAGTGTGTGTTTTTTCTTTAAACTCACATCTCACGTGATTCCAAATGTAGTTAAGAAGTAATGTGTGTTTTGATTGTTAAGGTTTAATCTCAATTCAAGCTTTGCAGTGCTAGAGAAATCACACAGAGTACTGCAGTTTTGAGAAATTTCTTGTACAGAGTGAGGGCTAGCCATTCAAGTTGTAACACATGCACTGTAGCGCATGATCATGCTTAATGTGTGGCTGGCAGAATTCCCAGAAACTAAACAAATTGATGCAGGTGCATTCATGTTAATTATGCAGTAACCTTGTTAATCCAGATGTACTTGGGTGATTTTATAGTGTCACTTCCTTGAAATGGTAAAAGTGGTGTTGGCCCTTCTTCTATGTTCTGTGGGTCATTTCATAAATACTTTTTCCTTATTTTCTATGGATAGCAAATCTAGACATTGTATGTTTATGCACTCAGTCAAATCTGGATCTGGTGTCTTTTCTTTTTTTCTTCTTTTTTCTTTCAATTCCTGTAAAGATACTGGTGCAGCCTGTAGAGCAAATGCTTTGCTACACAATTGATACCTTTAAGAAAGATAGGAACAATACAGATTTCACCAACTGAGTGTTAGCTAAGTTGCAACTTGGAGCATTCATCTGTTGACAGTTGTTTGTAATGCATGGAACTATGTTCATTTTTGGCTGGACCACTGTGCACTGTTTTCCATTTCCTGAAGACAATATTTTCTATGGGTCATTTTTTTTTTTGCATTTATTTTTCCTTCCCTTGGTCGCCTGAGCTGTACCCCTTTCTACGAGGGAATTCCAGCTGCCAACCGCCTTTACTGCGGACACCCAGACTCCTGCGGCTTACCCCCTGCAGTGGGGCTGCGGGGAGCCCCCAACTCCCTGTGGAGCATGGATCCAGTCGGGTGCCCCGCTAAACTGCAGACGCCATCAGCCGCTGCAGGTGCCATTTTCCTGGTTTCTGTCCCTGGTGCATGCTCAAGCAGTGCCCCCAGTCTCCACTGGGGGATGCTGCTGAGCAATGCGATCCCCAAGCCTGCCCCCGGAGAGGAGAGCAGTCCTCCAGACTTTCAATCCACTCCGCCCTCTGCCGACCCCCCGAGTCCGTTCCCGAACCTGGGTCACCGGCGTTGTTTGAGTTAAGGTGCCAGCATCTCAACCCTCTATGCCACCAGGCCAGCCTATAATCATTTTTAAATGAATGCAACATAAAATTTAGACGGGGCCAGAAAAAGCTATGTACTGGTTTCAATACAAATTGCCCCGTGAAATATTTCAAACATGACCCAATGAAAAAGAATGAAACATGTATTTCAAAAATGGCCCATATGTAATAATGAAGAGTTTTAAAAAGTACCCATAAAAAGAAGAAAAAAAAAATCGTTTTAATGGCTCAGTGAAAATAACGTAGAAAAATGGCCATGGAAAATCCTGAAACATACATTTAAAATGATCAAAAGATACTGAAGAACTTCTCAAAATATGTTCATATGAATAGGAAACAATATTTAGGAAAATTATCCATAGACAATGAAGAAGCATTTGAAAAAGTGGCTTATATTAAACTAATGAAACAAAACTGTATTTCAAAAATGACCCATAGGAAATAATGAAGAGCATTTTTTAAAATGGTCCACAGAAAATGAAGGAAACATTCAAAAGTGGCCCACACAGTAAAAATGGGGTCAATCTGGACATAATATTTATATATTTATTACAGTTATAATTTAGTATATTGACCATCAATAATGCGGGCTTACAATATATACAATAATGTTGCTCTATGGGCGGACAAAACACAAAATTATAATAGCACACAATTGTTATAGTTATACTAATTTAAATTTATTACTTTATAATTAACATGATTCATCATTTATTAGAGTTTCACATGTTATAATTTTGTTTTCTGCTCATCCAGATGACAACCCAAGAACCACCTGTAACTGACAAACACAGGCATACCCCAATTTCTATTCAGAACATGTATACCTCAAGCTGAGTTTTGCAGCTATAAGTAGAGATGCAGCAAAGTTTGAATTCGCCTGCAAAGTTAACTCAGTGAGGGCAACTTCGAATTTGTGTAGCACTATGCTAAATTCCCATTAAAAGTTGAAATTCACCTTTAATGGACTTCACATTGCTCACTTCGAGTTCACTTTGAGTTATAGTTTGAGAAGGCAAAGTTGGTAAGAAACAGCTCACAGATTACATGTCTTTCTGCAGGTTACATGATGCAGGCAGAAAGTTAATTAGACAGGAAGTCAGTGAACTAGTTTCACTTTCTCTTGTAGAAGGAGCTGTTTAGTCAGGAGTGTTGGTGGACTTTGTGCTTTTTTTAGCAGAAATATATATAGCATTTTTTGTGCTTTAAAGTTTTTTGATTGTGTTGTTTAAATTTTTCAGCCAGTTTATTTGAAAGCTTAGTTTAGTTTAAAAAAGTTGTTTATTTTTGTTACTTAGTTTTAGTTAGTGTAGTTTTATTAATAGTAGTTCTACTAATAGTTTTTTGTTTCATTTTTGATTTACATTTACTTTTAGTTAATATGGAGAGAGGTGGCCAAAGTGGTCAGCAGCAGGGGTCCTGAATGAACAGCGGCCTAGGGTGACCATTTTGCCTGAACCGTGGTCCTGTTTCAACCTCAAGTGGTCCTTCACAGGTATAGTACAATGTTAAAAGTGGCTATGTGGTGCCCGAAGCAGCAGCAGCAGCTGCTGCTTCTTCATTGATGATGAGTGTTTCAGCCACTGCCAGCCCTGCAGCACTGGAACAGCAGCAGCCTGAAGATCAGCAGCAGCAGAAAACACAGCAGCAGCAGCAGCAGCAGCAGCAACCACAGCAGCATAAGCTTGTTGTCCCTCCACCAACTGCAGCACAGCAGGTGGCATTATCTGGTGCCCCCCCCACTGCCTATGCCTGGTCCTCCCCGCAGTTCTTCCATCTGTCAATTTTTCATATGCCTCCCCAGTGGCGCGATGGTAGTGAAGTGCAAGTAGTGTGACATACTTGTACTTCCTGGGTGCTAGAGCGGCCACTTGGGCATGGGTGCTCAGCAAATGCACCTTTTAGGGCACCACCATGCTGAGTGGAAAGCAAAGCTACAGAAGGTACCAGCCACTCCTGCAACTGAAGCTGCTGAAGAGGTAGAGCATCTGCCTGCATTTCATTGCAGTCAAATGGCCAGGGCAGCAGAAGTGGCAGCTCCCACAGCTGCCCGTGAGTGCAACCCTCAAAACAGCCTGCCACACAGGTCAACCTAGCTGTGCTGTGGTCTAAGGTGGAAGCCATCAAAAATGTAATGGAGGGTATGTAGCAGCAGCTGAACAGGATCGAGGGCCAGAAATGCTGAGATAAACAGGGTTGCCAATAAAAGGCAACCAGAATTGTCTGATGGCAGCCCTGAAGGAATGGGAAGGGATGAGCTAGGAGCAGAAAGGGGAGGGAGGGGGAGGGGAAGGAAGATGGACTAGTCTGAGGGAGAGGGTGGACCTGGGTGATGTCAGAGCTGACAGACAGGTAGAAGGATGGGAGGGGAGAGGTGAGGTCATGACTGGTAGGTACAGGGGAAGATGCATACACCTGTGGGGCCACAGGATTGGCTGGGGGCATGTCGTGGATGGGTACTTGCCTGGGGTCCTTTGGGGGTTTATAATCCCAGGGATGAGGGTTTTCTGCCTCTTTCTGCTAGGATTTTTCAATTTGCAATCTCAGCACAGCATCTGGCAATTTTTCTGGAGGCATGTACATCACAAGGTAAGGCATGGTAACTCTGAGGCCTAGCTAGCTAGACCCAAAAATGTTTTTAATGATTGATGCATTGCTATGAATATTTATTGCTGGAATTAATTAACTGTTTTAGACTGGATAAGGACTTTTCTGCATTGTTTAAAGGGGAACCCTGATTTGAACTGTTTTGTGGTACTGTATATGTTCTTTGGTTTGAGTTGTTGGCCAGCTTGCCGCATGGCAAGTAAAGACTGCAAGCCTGCCTTGCTGGTAACTAAGCAGGTAAAGAGAGCAAGGGCTAGAAAAATTAGTTTGGAAACCATGGTGAAATGCACGTGTTTAGGCAGGATCAGAAGGACTGTAGAGCTGTTTCCTTCCACAGGCTGGCTGGTATCTATTTGTATGACGGGATTTCCCGTATGCTGTTGGGGGCCCTAGGGTTAAGGGCAATCTCATCTTATCTGGTAGGGTTTAATGACTGTTTTGATCTTGCCTGCCTGCAAGAGCAGGGGGAATGTTGGAGAAGGCAGGTTGGCCTGGGAGTTTGGCAGGGGCCCAGTTGGGCCAGGAGAACATTTTGAAAATGGCTGGGAAGGCCTGTGGGGTTGTTTTCCTGGTTTGGTCTGCTCACGTTCAGTAGGGCACATTGATAAGGAATGGGGACAGGGAAAAATTTGACTGCGCTGATCTGCAGCATGGAATGGAGTAACCATGGGGGCTTTTGTGGTGAGAAGGGCTCAGTACAGAGAATGGGGTGTTTTCTTACCCCCTGGGCTGCTGGGGTGAGAACTGCATTGGACACAAGCAGTGGACCACAAGACTAGGCCATGGGGGCCATGTGGCAGTGGCGTCTGACATCACATCACGGGGTCAAGAGCAGAGAAACAAACAGGTCTAATTTACAGGGCAGGTAAACGTGGAACATGAGTGTTACACTCATTTATGCCTCAAATGCCAGCATGGGAGTTAATTTTGAACTTTTGAACCCCTCCCCTTTTTTGTTGTAATTTCCTGGTGCACAGGTGATCCCAATGGAGATGGGCCGGGGGGTCCGCAGGTCTCTCCCGTGTTTTGCGGTGGGCCTGCAGTCTCAGGAGCCATGGTCTCGGCATGGGGTGAGGCCCTTAGGAGAAAACCTGGCACAGCAGCAGAGGCTGGCTGGGAGCTTTAGGGGACAAAACATTTAGCCATCTGGTTAATTAAAAAAAAAATGTGTGTATATGTGTGTGTGTGTGTGTGTGTGTATATATATATATATATATATATATATATATATATATATATATATATATATATATATAATATATTATAGTAGTACGGTAGTGCTACCATAGTTAGGGTACAGGAGCCATTTCCATGTTAAACCCAAAATTTTGCACCTTAATAACTTTGCAACCATTTGATGGATTTGCCTGAAATTTGGAATGTATGATCAAGACCCATAGGCCTTGGGATCTGCCAAGTTTTGTACTGCTTGGATATACGGTTGCGGAGTTATTAAGCACGATCTGTGCACGCATTTACACTTTTCTGGAATTCTACGGTCGCGCCTACAGGTTGTACGGTTTGTGTGACCAGCCTGAAATCTTCAGGGAACGTGCGGCCAGGGTTCCCGATGTGCCTTTTGAAGATTTGGTGAAAAAATATTTAATGGTTCCAAAGTTATTCAAAAAACAGTTTCCCATTATAAGTCAATGGGAAAAAGTTAACAAAAAGTTCGACACTTTCGCAAATGCATTTTTACTTTCGCAAATGGACCTGTTACTTTCGCAAATCGTCCATTTTGTTTTCAGTTGGTGATCAGAAAAATGGTTGGCATTTAAATTTGGGAGCCTCTAGCAACTTAATTTTTTTTGTATTCACCTAGTCGGGCCCTGAGGATGCTTGCCATGTCTTTTTTTTGTGGTAAAAGACCCCAGAAATATGTTTTTCAAATTTCTGGAAAAAGTACTTTCGAAAATTACTATGCTCACTAAAGAAAGTTTTCAAATTTTATGAAGTCAGAATTTTGACAGTAATTTTTCTAGTCTGTGGAAATGACAGCAATTCTTTGGCACTGCACTGGAAAATAACCGTTGGGAGTTTTGGGCTGAAATTTGGAGGGATCACAGCCGACATCTCACAGATGTGCCTTTCAGTGTTGTATTGAAAAAATATTACACGGCGGCAAAGTTATGGCACTCCAAAGTTGACAGTTTTTCCCATAGGATAACATTATGGCGCCCAACACTTAACAGAAATCATTTGGAGCCCTGCTGTAAAATAACAGTTTGGTCTTTTTTCCTGAAATTTGGAGGGAAGACAGCCAACAGCCCACAGATGTGCCTTTCAGTAGTTTGATGGAAAAACATTACAGGGAGGCAAAGTTATGGCGCTCCGAACTTTTCTTATTTTTCCCATAGGGTAACATTACGGCGTTCGTCGTGCCTTTCGCCCCGTATCTCAGAAACGGTGCGCATTACGGACTTTTCGTCAGAAAATTTCTTAGCCCCACAATGGGGCTAAGATTCAAATTAGCCAGGACAGTTGTAAATAATATGACTTTTAAATTTTTTTTCTACGTCTTACGGTTCCTGAGATATAATGTATTTAGTATTCCAAGATCTCATTTTCTGTGCCAATAGTCATTATTTTGCATACATTATTTGTACTCACTGTGTTTCTCAATGCAGGTTTTGGGGAAAACCAGCCTGTGCGCTTACATTACTGTTACTGTTGCCCTTTCGCGTCATGGATCCGCACTGCGTTCACTTACCATTGACGCCTGCGCCCACCATGTGCGTTATCCTCTTGCGTTTTCATTTGTGCTTGCATTTCTGTCATTTTTTGCCATTTCTGTCTACAGTACTGTTTATCTTACTGTTTCACTTTGCATCACCATGCGCATTGCTCCCGCCAACGCATTACATTCACTATTTCTCATTCTCATTCTCAGAAAGAAGGGAAATTAGAGGCAAAAAACTCTGTTTAGTGCATTAGTTAGGGTTGTTCCACAGCGACAAAAGTGAGGAAATTCGCTGTTAGGGTTGGAAACCCCCCTTGGACCCCCCCAACCACCCCGCGAACTGGCATTGGGGTGCGCATTGGGATCGTGGGTCCTAACTCTCACCCCATTCTCCTATACTTCTGCTGCTTTACACATGTAATGGGGTGAGACTTAGGGCTGACGATCCCATCTATGCCACCATGTGTGTTACCCTTTGTGTTGCTGTGTTACTGACTGCATGTCATAGGTACCAAACAAATAGATGGAGGTTTACTTGTAGCAGTATTAGCAAACATTTATTTGTATGCTTAAGTCATAGACACTTATTTTTATGTCATGATGGTATTTAAAGTAAGGAGAAGACACAGGTGGTTATGGTTTTAAAAAATTTATTGCCAATTTGCCAAATGGAGAAAGGTCCAATCAAGAGTGAATTAAGTTAACAGAAGCAGTCTCACAATACAATGTTTGTATGTGTGCACAATTGCTTCTGAAATTTGTAAATGTGTAAGAATAATAAGTGTATCATGTGGATTGGACTAAGTGTGTGATATTATATGAAACTAATCAGATGTGTGTTTTTAGTTGTGCTTCACTACTTGCTTCTGTTTATATGTGTGGAAGTATTTTCTGGCATTTGAATTTTTATTTTAATAGTCAGGCTGAAGCTATTGCTATTGAATGTGAATGTGGTTTGTAAAAAATGTAACTTTTTTAAATGGTTGTATGTTGTAACTATGTGTAGTGCATTAGTTGTCTGCTATGTTAATAAGGTAATGTCAGTTGGTAGTGAAGTGTGATTAGACACAAGATAGACAAGTGTTTTGTTGTAATTGTGTGACTGCTAATGTGCATGCTCCTGGGGTGGGCAAAAAACCATATGCTGATTGTCTAAGTAGTACAGTTTACACAATTGTAAGTTTAGTGACATTTGATTGTTATTATTTAATTATATGTCACTGACTAGGTGCAAATGGAAAATTCCCACCCGACCCCTCAATTGAGGCGATCATAAATATTGTCAGGAACAGGTATGCAGTTTGTTGTGATCAGCAACAGTGCCTGATTTACAATTGTCAATATTTTGTATATACGGTACAGTTAGTTATGTGTCAAGTACAAAACAAAAAATACAGGTTTTACATGAACAAAAAAATGTTATCAATTCTTACATTGGCTTCTATGTAAATTCTTAACTTGTAAATACTAAAACTGTGATGGAATGCATTTTTCACAAACTTATGCTTAGTTACATGTTGTTAGTATACTGCAGAGTAATATGTAAGACATTCACTTGTACTGTAGTGCTACACTGCTATTTTTAGTTCAATTATTAAATAAGTTATTAACAATGTACACTTGAAAACAAATGTTTCTATTATGTACAAGTAATTTAAAACAGTTGTAAGAGTCACTGAATTACATTCAGTAATTGGTTATTATTAACAGTTGTGTAAGTCAGCTTCTTGCATTATCAATAATGGTAGTTGTTTTTACATATGTACAATATTAGTACTACATCTGAAAGTGTGATAGTTCTACACTGTTGCATGGTGATCTAATGATGTTCTCTATATGTGAAGAGTCACTAGAAGTGTTAAAAGACTACTTCTGACACAGTGGAATGTTTGTTGAGTGTTATAAGGGTAGAATCTTTCACAGACATGTAATCATGGTTTCTCTAGTGACTGTAAATATTGTTGGCGCCGATTGAAGCCACTACAACAATTTCCATGTAGTCACTGATCTACACAAGATGTAACATGTCACAGTCTATGTAATGTCTGTATTTGAATTCCATTTTTTGTTGAAATTGTATTGTTTATTTACAGTTGTTAATTGTCGAACATTGTAACGAGTTATGACATTTTTGGGGACAAAGTACTCATGTAAAAATGGTACGTTTTGTCCTATTCTTCTGAAATATGAAGGTTGTCATAATTCTTCAATATTAGAAGATATGCATTTTTTGAGGTGATGTGGGAGTGTCTATTTAAAAGTTGTTGTAGAGTCGTCACACTCTAACCATCCAGCTGTGCAGCTTAGTGACGTTTTTAGATGTATAGTCTTGTATAGACATGTAATCATGGTTTCTCTAGTGACTGTAAATATTGTTGGCGCCGATTGAAGCCACTACAACAATTTTCATGTAGTCACTGATCTACACAAGATGTGACATGTCACAGTCTATGTAATATCTATATTTGAATTCAATTCTGTTGAAATTGTATTGTTAATTTACAGTTGTTAATTGTACAACATTGTAACGAGTTATGACATTTTTGGGGACAAAGTACTCATGTTAAAATGGTACCTGTTTTTTCCTATTCTTCTGAAATATGAAGGTTGTCATAATTCTTCAATATTAGAAGATATGCATTTTCAGGTGACGTGGCAGTCTCTGTTTAAAAGTTGTTGTAGAGTCGCCACACTCTAACCATCCAGCTGTGCACCTTAGTAACGAGGTGTAATGTCCAGAATGCATGGATTGACCATGGTGATAGATAATGCTGTGCGTGTCAAACAGTGATTGGTTGAACACTATTCTACTAGCTGTGTAGTCTGTGATAGGAGTATCAACTCTGAGCCCATTGGTGTCAAATCTGTGCAACATAAGCAACAGATATTGAGATGAAGTCCTCAGGCGTATGGACTGAGTGCATCTGCCTCTGCACCTTCCACAGGCATGACTACATTCAGCATTAGTGAACAGCTGTCGAAATTTGACACTTTTGGCTTTAGGAACAAAGAGAGTTATCCACAACATGTCTTGTGTGGTTTCACGCTGTGAATTGCCACATGAAACACATACATATTTTGTAACAATGTTACTGTGAAGTACTGGCGGATTGGGGTGCCGTCTTCATCAAGGTTGTTTATCACAGCCATCATAAACTCAGTACTGTCTTGCTGTATGTCTGCAGCAAATGTACTATATCCAGCATATGTAAGATAATACCTGTTGTAGTGGTGTTAGTGAGTGTACATTGTTAGAGTGGTCAGAAGTCATGTTGATAATCTGCTTCAAAGCATTTGATAGGGGATTGTCTTGTGAAGCAGATATTGCTTGCACAAACTGTGGCATGTGTAGGAAAACTTGCATAGCTGAGTTAGCATAGCAGTTTACTCTACTGCTGTTGCCAAACAGTGGTACAGCAGCTACACCAACTGATTTCTGATGTATTGTTGGTTGTGAATGTTTACTTGAGGTTGTGGCCTTTGCTGAACTCTTTTTTTTTGAATCACTTTCTGAAGCTTGCTGCTGTTTGTTGCTTCGTCTAGCTGTGACTGAATTGTGTGAGACAGACAGATATGTAGGCAGTGCTATTAAAGACATTTGTGGCTGATGTAGAGTATGTAATCTGTTGTACTCAAGAATACATCGCTTGTCAGCTCGTATTTCTGAGGTGCTATACTAATGATGTGCAATCCAGAAAGGCTTCGCACGTGAAAGTGCAACGAGCTCATGCCATCTTTGAATATGTCTGTACCTATGTCTCATCATTGCTGAATCCAAACTTAATCCCCTGAGATTTGTGAATGGAGACAGCATATGCAACACATATAATGGGAACTGTTTCCTGTTTACATAGATATCCTTAAAAACCTGGAATTTAACGCAGGTTCTATCTATGTGTACAGAGTGTTGCATGTTGTCAAACTGCTACACAAGTGTCTGAATAAATGTCTTCTGTACATTATAGATAAAGTCAGTGATGTTTCCATGGCACTATTTACCATGCCTTGTTCGACATCTAGATTACGTCGTAGCATGATACGTGCATTCTTACAAAGTGTGAGAAGAGCTTCTAGGCCAGCTGTTGATGAAACATCTGACTTCAGTTCATTAGTCGCTCAGTCATCTTTGCTACTAGCTTTCGACTCAAGAATAACGCCATCAACTGTATCAATTGCATGGAGTGGAAATCTTGGTTCTCTCTTTGTAGCATTAGATTGTTGAATTCAGTGCATTTCTTTAGTCGTGGCATAAGACACACTATGTGTCTGGCAGTAGAGTATATGTCGCTGAAGACATTACATGCTGTTTCTATGCATGAACTATCTACTGTGATTTTTGATCATTTAACATACAAACATGTTCTGATGATATAGAGAACCTGCGAGCTTCATCTAAAAGTGATTTGTAAGCTAGGTCACCACTTTACACGCATGTTGTCAGACAACTCAACATAGGTAAATAATTCCCATATGTTATAGCCTGCAATGCAACCGAGGATATTCTTAGCTTGCTTGGCAGTCAGAGTTGTGAATACATGCTCTGCATTGACTGGTGCAAGTTGTAAAAGGTCTCCCAACACAAGTATACTTTTGCCACCAAATGGCACTGCATCATCAGTACCTAAGATCTGCTGTAGACATAGATGAATACAGGCTAGCATGACATTGGAGACCATGCTGATTTCATCAACAATGAGTAGCTGCATCTTTGTGAACATGGGACGGAGCTGAGATGCAACCTCGAATGACAGTTTACGATACTCTCCAGTTCTCCCATGTTCGACTGGCAACATAAAGAGACGGTGTAATGTTACTCCACCAATGTTGTATGCTGCTAGTCCTGTGGGAGCAGTCATAGCAACAGACATTGAAGAGCCTGTCACAGTCTGTATTTATGAAGTGATAGCTTCAATCAGGAAACTCTTTCCTGTGCCAGCTGAACTACTGACAAACATTAGTAGTGGTTTGTGCTGAGTGCAGTCACATTTTTTTGTTTCATGTAGTATACCATGTTGGACAGCTTCAACCACTTTGGAGTGTACTGTATGCTGCAGCTGATTTAGTCTTTGTCTTACGTCAGCTGGGTTGACCATAGAGTGTGTGCCATGTTGCATGGCTGTCTCAATTCTGAGATTAACAGTTCGGGGCATTTAACGGCAGAGGGTCACCTAGAACACCTTGTCCTTCTGGATCAAGGTTGTCTTGTGAACTCACTGGAGTGTCTTCCTGAAGTTGCTTCTCTGCCTGCTCGAGCTGTTCTTTCTCAGTTTTTAGTCTTTGTATGTATGTTTGTGAGTAGTCAGTTTGGAAATTCTCATAAGTGAGATTGAACTGTTCTTCGAATGTCAGAGTCACCTTTAATTCAGACTCACCTCCAGGGTCTAAATAGGAATAGGAGAGCAAAGTAGTAATGTTCTGTGCTCTCTGATGTGCCTAGATGCAGTTTGCAGTGATCTATAAGCCATGGCTTGTTCCTTTTCACAGACAGCCATCTAGTCCATTGACCTTGTAAATGTGCCGTTTTGAGTCATGTGCTACACCTGTCTTGTAGTCATACCACTTAGCCAGCTCAAACAGACACATATCAGTCATCTTGTTGTCTATCGTGGGTAGTAGTGTCTATCAGGTTATTCTTCAAGATATGTTTGAAGAAGGTGTGTTGACAACAAGCTCCTCAATTTCGGTATGAGGAATCAGTACCACGCCCATTTCTCTTTATGAGTTTACACTGAGAAACGTACAGCGTCAGACTTCCGTACAGATGTGTACCCATTAAGCGGTCACTGGCTTCAAGCGCCACATTCTCTGTGTGAAAGAGTCTTCAAACCCAATGACCACACCCGAGATGTCAGGCTTTTGCTTGAACTGGCAATATCTTCCCAAAGATCTTGCAAGCTAGTCTGTTCATGTTTGGTTATGTACGAAGTCACATAGCGAACCAGGGCTAGTGAGTTGTCAGCCACAAACTGAACATCTATGTTTGCTTGCCAGTTAGGAGAAGAGTTGGGTTGTAGTCATTGATATACACCTCTTTTTCATCTCTGGCAACTCGTATACCATCTTGGTTGATTTTGCCTTCAAGTGGTGTGCATTTCTGGAGAAAAAGGTCATTCATGGCACCATTCTGACAAACTCTTCTAGAAATCCAAAGCGACATCATGTGTACCGATTAGATTTGTTCTTTACTGCTCGCTGGCAATATTTTGCGCAAATATGTTGCTGGAACTTTTGAACCAACTTCCATAGTGTAGGACTGTCATACTTGTCTGGAATGTGACAAGTGATATATTTTTTTATGAATGACATCACTTCTGCTGCATCATGTTCACCGATTCATGGTGCATCCTTGATCCATAATAACATATGGATATGAGGGGCACCTCGCACTTGATATTCTGTCCTCCAAAAGTAGTGTTCTACAATGCCTAGAGGAGGATTGTCCTTTGATAAGATGAAATTGAGAATGTCATGGAAGCGCTTGTGAAAGTGTCTTGTGACAGACACAGGATCAAGTGAACACATTTCTCCGATAGTCATTGATGAGATGCCTTTGACATCGGAATTTGCCCACTTCAACAGTTCAATGAGTTCGTCCCAGGCATATTCTGCACAACTAAGTGTGACAAACCATGTGGCTGTGCCATACTCTCATAGCATTGTCATCACTTCCGAGTGTCTGCGATACCAATATTCTTTGGTGCCACGCAGGCTTGAAAGTATGGAAGACAGATTCACTTGCACATTTTCATCTTTCTGTTTCAATTTCTCCAGAAATTGAGCAGCTGTAATTCCATCTAGTGGAGTTGTTAGCTGAATGGTATGTGCTATAGATGCAGACAGAATGCTAGCTCACTTTCCCAGAGCAGATGGAAGAGGTACTGTATGTTACGCCTGAATTTGCCATCTTTGCTCTGGATACGGCTGGTGCGGTACTCAGCACCCTGTACCCAGACTTCTTCTTTCATCTAGGCGTCCGCCTGACCTTTTGAAATAGGTCTGGAAGCAGCGTGCTTCTGTGTTGCCTCCCAAATGCTGACAGGCTCACCTTCCACCTGCTTCATTTGATAGAGATCAATGTTGTCTCCTAATGGATCTCTACCATGTAGTGGGTGAATTGTGTACTGTTCATACACATTGTCACTTGTCTGTGTAGTGACTTCTCAATGATTGGCTTACTTTTTCTAATAGATCATGTTGCACAGAGAGGTGGTCATTTGATCTATGTCAAGGTCTATAAAAGGAATTGTTCTTCTCTTTAAATAAGCCAGAGCAAGCTTTACCTTTTGCAGGTTGACAACATCTTGCCAGATGACCTTGGCCTTTGTAGGCACACCATTTACTAGAATGACCAAGCTATTTTCTGTTGAGATAGCTTGAACATTTTCCTGTAGAGGAAGTGGTAGATACATCACAGAGCCCTTTAGAGATCTAACTAGCTCTTTCTGTGGAATCTTGCGTGTCTTTGTGTTCAGACGTAGAATCATTTGGAATGGTTTCATTGTCTGAATTAGAATACGTTCAAACATATTCAATGTTGAAATCTCAGTTGGTGTGACATCTGTTTCCATGTTGTTTAGCACTGACCTTGCTGGCAAAGTGTTGTACTTCAGTTTTGAAAAACAGTGTTTGCATAGTACAATGGTTTGTTGTGGATGAAAGTCAGATTTCAGAAGCAAGAATGCTGTGAGGCGCAACCACATGTCATTGTATGATGACCAGGTTTCTAGGTTTACTGTGACATTTTTTTTTGCGTAGCACAAACGGTCGCATGACACACATACAGAATAAAACTTCTGATACTTTGCTCTCTCAAACTTAGCAATTTCCTTTCCATGCTGTTTCAGAATGTCATTTTCTAACACTGAAACAGATTTTTCTGTCAAAGTGTGACACTGGAAATTCCCTGTTTCTGGCTCAGAAGGAATGTGTTTCAGTTTTTTCATGAAAGTCATGGCACCGTGCATGTCACCCGACTGCAGTAAGTCATTTAAACAAGTGTACTGATGCACAGCTCGCTGTACTTCATATACTCTGTAGACAAAGTTCAGCATGCCTGTGTGATGCACATGAGCATCCGTATGTTGTGAGAAAACTATCACAAACACCACTATCGAGACATGCAAGTGAGTGACCCATGAGTCCAGTATATGGACGAGTTCACAATGATCGATTTCAGTAAATAGCTATGTCTCTCTTTTGATCTGTTATTATGAATAGGTTAACAAACTGTTCTACTTTTGAAATGATGATTGCCTACGGTTGCAGGTAGCATCACATGACCATGTAAGGCAGTGCCGTTTATTCAAGACTACGGTTGGACCACAGTCATCATCAGTATCTAATTGATTGTCATCAGAGATACTGAGGACATTTGTAAGTTTGCTGGACTCATCGATATTGAATGTCTGTTGTTTCGTAAAGTCATGATAAGTCTCTTCCCAGAAATATGCTTCTGAGTGCTGTGTGTGCATCCACTGTCCTGTGAAGACATGGCAGAAGTTATCAACAGTCAAACAAGGATACTGTTGAAGCCTTTTTTTATGCTATATACAAGTTTCCAGATTGTTCAATGACATGAGACATCTTCACTACAATCTTTGTAGTACAAACAGTGCTCTGTTGACAAATGTTTGTACTTTCAGATGGAAATTCATCAGAGAAAGGCGACTCTTGATCTGTTGTGCGGCTCTGCCGTATCACTAGCAGTAATAAGTCTTTCGATCTTAGCTTTTACTTGCTAGTGATCGAAAATACTTTTTTCTACGTTGCAAGTCACAATTTTTTCATTTTCGTTGTTGATTTGAGCGTCTCTTGATGGTTACACTCAAGATAGTTGTGTTTGTCTTACAGATCGACACAACATTTGTGCTTTATACATTTCTGTTTCTTTTTATGGATTTTGTTTTTGTGCAGTGACTTGATGTAGAGTCACTGTTGGCAATGTCTCTGTCGATTCTCATTTTTTGGGTAACTTTATTTTTTAGTTTGTTGCCCTTATACAACAATGTAGTGCTATTATGCTGCTCATTTTGAGATACACCTACGCCTGTATTTGCTGGCATTTCAGGTAGTCTAGTTGACAGTCACAGTAACCAATCTTACAGAAGTATCAGGCACCTGTATGAGAAAGAAAAAAAAAGTTTTAGAATATGCTTCAGTACATTTCTTATAGTAATGTGTATTACTAAAATATCATGTTAATAATGTTGACAATTTGGTGAAAAGAGAAGCAAATGATAGCTGTTATGAATGTGCATTGCACAGCTGCTATGTAACATCAGAAATTTTAACATTCTCAATATTTCTGTGGAGATTTGCATGTTTTTTCTTCACATGTGTTCTTACGATTATGATGGATGGTATTTTTTATCTGTGTGCTAATATGTGTTTAATGCTGTGTGGCGTGTTATGTGATAGTCAGGTTGATGATAAAGTATATGGTGGAGCAAGAAATTGAGAGTGACAGTGTGCATTATTAAATGTATCACAATTAGTATATTTACAATAATGTGGAGGATATGCCTCTAATGCTGTTTGTGTGACTGTGTGTGTGTGTGGCAGAATTGGTAGATATGGTTGCATGTTAGTGATCTTTTTATGTTGATGCTGCATTGTAGTAACATAGTGTTTCTTGTGCTGGTGTGTATTGTTATTCGAGCTGTGATTTTTCACACCATGCCAAAATAATGTATTTCTCTATATGTGCTGTGCAATGATGAAGTTTTCTTGCAGAAATAACTGTGTGGAAGACAGTGTGAGAATTAGTGTGCATGCGTTTCTGAACACACAAATTGAATATCTTCCAAAATGTTTGTGAGAATTCTAAAATATTTCTGATTTACAAGCTTGGGCATTACAGTTCACAGGTACACTACTAACTTTGTGTTGTGTCATACTTTTTCAGTTCAGAGTTTACTATATGGTTTGAAAATGGGTCTGAAAATCCCAGCCTTCTGATTGGCTATGATACCAATCTCAGTGGTTCGGTATTTATGAATAGATACCCGCAAAAAAAAAAGTTAGTATTCGGGCTGCTGCATTACTTGTGTATTTGTAGCGAACCCGAGTCTTAAGCTTTTCACCCAGCCATCTTTGTACCACTTGCTAAGCAAATGAGTTAACAAGACCATGATGTCCCCCCACACACACACACACACACACAGACAGAAAACCCAACAGAAGCACAGTACTCATTCAAAAACCTCTAAAGACTGACATCTACCAGCAAATAGGTAAGAAAAATGCCGTGTATCATAGTCTGTCAAAGACTGGGCAATCCATTATAAGGCATGGGACATGGATAATCCATTGGCCACTGTAAGTTATGAAAGTGCTAGAATGTTGCCTGGCTCTATTCAGAAAATCTATAAAGAAATGCAAGTCCCTCTATTGTATTTACTAATCTCGCATGTGTCCCAAACTACTGGCAGGCACAGAGTACCTTCCAAACAAAAAAAAATCTTCAATGAATGGTTACCCAGTAACCCAGATTCAGAGCCCTCCCATGGTAGCTTTAGTCACAAAGTGCATGCCAGCAAAGTGCCCTGTCACATAATGGAGTCCTAATAGTTTATATATCAAAACAGCCAGAGGGATTACTATTCATTAAAGTTGTATGAAGCTCATTTTGTATTTTTATATATATTTTAAAAATTTCTTTTTGCTCCATTTTTTCTTGCTTTACAGTGCACATTTTCTAAGAACTATAATACGCCTCAGGGTGGCTGATAAAATACTGTAGCTTCCAGATCTTATAAGCCCCTCTCCTGTGTTGTCGGGTCTCATTACGCCTCTGGTTGGTTTGGTTTTTGCCTACACTATCCAGTCTGGAGGGTGTTATTGTTAACTTCAGACAACACTGTTCTGAAAAGTGTAGATTTCATCACTGCTTGATGATGCTGTGTTTTTGTTTATGTGCTGCGCTTTTACGTGAGTCTATGTGACAAATGACTCATTCTGTAGAAATTTAATATATAAGAGTGTAATGTTATGAGCAGAGGTTGTGCAACGCATATATGAGAGCTTTGAGTGTAAAAATACCACAAATAAGTGTTTTCTGCAATGTACACTGCACAGTTAATGGATGCCATTAAGCATTGTAAATCTCAAATTTCTGCACTGTGCTGAGTTTGAGGCAGTCATGTAGCAGAATTATGTGTTTTACAATTGATAATTAAGTCATTTTTCCATAAATGAAACTGTGTCAATATATAGAAAATTCTTGAAAAGTACTTTCAGTGAGCAACGAAAATTAACAGAATAAGTAGCATTCCGTGAATTCAGAAAGTGTCGCAGAATGTGCTGTCGTGCATTAGACACTATGGGCAAAATACTGTCGAGTTCGACACATTTGCAAAATTGCTAAACTGTCTGATCGAAAGTGTAATGTAAATGTACTTTCGTGCGTCGAAAGTAAAGTAAATGTAATACTTAGAGATGCCAGAAACATTCATTATCAAATCATTCAATAGTCTGTTTGAGGACAGATAGGTCACCAATAAAATTTAAGATTTGTCAGGCCACTTCTGAGAACCAATCAGTGACAGACAACACTGAAAGAAGAAAAACAAGATCCATTTTGAAAATAGCAGAGAGAAGTTTAAACTGGTATAGTCTATAATCACATGATTTTTTCTAGTATTTAAAAAAATTATTAGAACATGTACATAACATTAATCAAAACGTTTTTTGGGTGTTTAATCTGATGATGTCAATTGTTATAATGTGGCATGCTATTTTAAGAAAAAACTTTAAAGTAAGAAAGAAGTTCAGTACTACCTGTACAGATACAGCTGCAAATGGAGGGATAGGAAGGTGCACGTGGAGTTGTATGATGAAACGCAACCAATCAGACTTCTTTCTGATGTTGTAATTGTTAACCGCCTATGAAAAGCATGCATTTTGTTTAGTTCCCTGTGGTTTTAGATTTTAGCAGAAACATAGTCTAATAAATGCATGGGCTACATTCGTTCATGAAGCCAGACCAGGAGGAATGTTTTTTTAAATGTGTTTGTTTGTGACTGAATGCAGTGAAGCTAGGTTGAAATAAGGAGGAAAATATCAGTTTGATTTTCAAAGCTGTCTGGTCACTGCAGGGTGAACAGCCCTTTCTTAGTAGCTTTCTGTGCAGTTCTGGGTGAAAAAACTTAGAATGGCAGAAAACAGAAAAGATTTTGTGGATTATTGGAAGCAGTTATATAAGACGAGCAGCTGAGTTTGCACATATGAAGTGATTTTGAAGGACCTGCAGCTCCAGTAATTGCTAAAAATGGTTTGGTCGGTGGGATGAGATGGGAACATCTTATGCCAACCATGCACAGACTTTTGAGAACTCACTCTCCTCCTGACATACTGCTAATCCATCTTGGAGGCAATGATTTGGGCTCAAAACGCTGGGTAGATTTAGTAACAGAGGCAAAATTGGACCTTGCTTCTATTATGTCTATGTTGCCTGCCTGTATTATCATATTTTCAGATATTACAGAGCGCAGAGTCTGGCAAGCAGAGCATCATATGTATCTGATTGACAGAGTCAGAAAAAAAATGCTACTGATTACTGCTTTTGTTACGCATGCATGGAATGTACCATACATCACCCTGAAATTAAATTCTGTAATGATTGGCTATTCCACCGATAGTGTACATTTCACAATGCTGGCAATTGTCATTTTCGGAGCCTCAAGATGAATCCTGAAAGTCCTTTAAGATTGAGAGACTGTTTGAGGAAATATGATAGTATACAAAGGTTCTTTTCAGAACCATATTTATGTGGTCAAAAAATAGATAAAAAATACATACACTAGCTGCCATGGTGAACTGAGTGTCTGGTAATTTATCTGAATTGTTTGCTGCACTAATCGCTTTAGTGTTTTCGAAGTTTGTCAGGTTGTAGGAGAATATTTCCTTACCTGGTTAACTGTTGAAGGACGTTTGCCATGACAACTGTTTGACAATACCTGTAACGAGGTCACAGCATGATTCCTTTCACGGAATGTTAAAGCACATATCTGAATAAATGTAGTTTTTCATTCTGAGAAAACAATCATGATGTGGCAGCTACAGGTAGGTATTAGTACAAATGAACTGTGGTAAACATCCTTGAACAGTAAATATGAAGGATATATTTGAATCACACCCTGTAGCATTTTGGTGTTAGCTAACTCACCTCATGAAGTTTTCATCTGTAGACTTTTGGCTTCCCAGGACCATAAAAATATTTCATACCCTTTCAAGTACTTGCTTATGGATTGACTACCCACATTACATTTTTGGCTACTGTGTCTAATTTATTTACTACGCAGGACAGACACATGACGAGCTACTAGGGAGTGCCCTTAAGTTGTTGCCTTTAAAGCAGCAGGTGGCAATTACTAAAACTGAAGTGTATTTTAGTTGTCAGTGCCCACTTTTTTCGACTCTGTGGTGCATTCTCATATCATGAGGTCCTGACATCACTTTTTTATATAGAAGTCTGTGTTTGGGGCCTAGCAGCCTAATATGTGTGGACAAACGTAAATCAGAACTGCCTGTCTCAAGGGACAGGAAAGCAAAACCTCTCCAATGAAAAGCAGGTGTCTGAGCCATGGAGAGTATGCTATTTCAAGACCCTGTAATACCAGTAATGTATGTTTGCGACTTCAATAAAACACAGAGTTCTATGATAGTGTGTTATCTGTGTTAATACAATATTACAATGTTATAAATATTGCACTATGGTAAGATGGATATGTTATGGTATCCCAAAATGATGTTTGATACAGTTATCCAAAGCATGAGACTGCAGCATAACATGTTAGTGTACCAGCAGTTGCTTTTACCGTCAAGGTGGCTGCATCCCGTTTTTTTTTTTCATTATGGTACTGATGTGTAATGTGCTATCTTGAAGGACAAGTGGTGTTTGATGTAATTTAATCAAATTGTATAGAATTTGTTTAAGAAATGATGAATATTATTACATGAAACTAAATGTATGTTTTTGGGTTTTTATTGCAGAACTAATAACACTCAGAAACCGAGATGAGGCAATGGAACTAGAGAGGTGTGTGCACTGCTTCAGGCAGTCCAGGCCCGGGTAATGCTAGAGTCTTGATGCGCAGTACCAACCGGAAGCTGGATGCAATGTGGAATAAGTTAATAGTTACCTTTATATCGCTCTAAAGGTAAAAATAAGTCATCTGTTCAATTGAAAAGAAGTGGAAGTTGTTGCCAGCCTTATCAAGCAAAGGAATGGGAGGTAAGGACAAAGACACATGCTGGTACTACCTCGCCTCACAGAATTGTAGGAGGCACTGGGAAGCCAAGTGCGGGGAGCGCCTTACTGCCGTAAGTAAATCAGCACAAATTTGAACTATAGCGAATATTTTCAGATTCTAGAAAACGCCTTATAGTGTGAAACACATATTGAAAAGGGTTCCTCGATGTCAACAGGGTTGGTGCAGAGTTCAACTTTACATTTGTGCGACATGTAGCAAGAGCAGTTATGTGATTCACAACAGATTGTGCAAAAGATTGAGGAAATGAATGCATGGTTAAGAGGAGGGAGAACGATGGATAAGCTGCCCAACACAATATTCAGTGGGTAATAGATAGTTGTGCATGCAAAAGACCAACATATGGCTGCACAACTTTGAGTCCCCACTAAAACAAGAAGTTGATGGCCAACTACAGGTGACTGCTATTGCAGGGTACAACACAGCAGCTGCCACTACTGGCTGGACCCGTAGTTGGTTCTTGTGCCCACCACCAGCCATTGTGTGCATAGTAACATACCACCCACCTGCACATCTCTTGATGCCCGCCTGCAGGAAGACAACATGCCCGCCCACAGATCTCCCACACGTGGTAGAGGACAACAAAGTAACATGACCTCCCCTTCTCACACATCCCGAAGCCCAATCATGGCCAGAACATGTACCACCCACCAGCGTGATCATGGGCAAGAATGGAGCCCTTCTCAACTAAAATATGCCCTGGTGGTCCAGTGGCTTGTAACTCTGATTGTGGGCAGAATGTAAGTTACTACCAGCTCAAAAAGTCAGCCTGGTGCCTAGTGCCCCCACAGTCCTGTATCGAAGCCTCTACCCTCAAGCTCCACTTGTAGGCGGTGGTGGCAGCATCCCACCACAGATGATGCTGTGCTGCCGTCGAATAACCGCGTGGCGACTGCACGACCATTGATGCCGAACTATAGCCAATGGATGACAGCCTATAATGTACATGACAGTCCATATTTATGAATGATGTTACTGTATTGCCCATGATGGGGCATCGTAGGTGTGTGGGTGGGGGATGTTACTTATTGCCTGTGATTGTGCTAAGGATCTGTCTGGGGATGGTAAATGTCGACAGAGAGATAGTGAAAATATTGGGCTGCAGGGTACATCGGTCTCAACAGCTGCCGCTTAGTAGGGTGGTGAGGTGCAAATGCTTGTGCATCATGAACCTGAGATGCTAATGGCATGCAAATGGGGCTTACAACAGATGTTAATTATCAACGCTCATCTTGTATAAACTATTATCTCATTTGCATGCTAGCTTTTGAATTTCTGAAATTTGTGTAAGGGCGCAGTGGCACTTGCCACCACAAATTTTATGCTCGAACTCTGGCAACTTGTGGTATGTTGCAGTGCCATATGTCCAGTGGCTGTCGCTAGTGATAGTGAAAGAAGTTGTACCATTGCACAATTTTATTGAATATTACCCCGAGACACCTGCAAAATTATTTGAGCAGCGCAGGGCTGGTGATTCAGAATGGTGCAGTTATCAGATGTGTGCATGCATGAAATAACCAATGAGACATCAGTAGTGATTATTCAATGTTGTGTAAATGAGTGCTTACTGGTGTATTGTGGTATGAAAGCAGCTGAGTACTACATCAGTTACACACAGTGATAAAGTGACCATTGATATATACAGTCAGAGGCCTTATTTGTATTATCATACCAATATTTTGAAAATAGTAATGAACATTGTTTGTTTACCCTTAGTCTCTACATATATAAATAAAGCAATGGTGCTCAACAGGGTGGTGTCGTAGCTGCGATAACGCCGGCCTCAGGTGGTTAAAGGCACGGGCAGCAGTCCGAGTGTGTCCAACAAGTGAGGCGGACGTTATCTCAAACAACACACACCCCAGAGGCATGATAGCTTATCAATGCAATGCTCATTGTTATACAGAAACAAAACATTGATTTTAAAGATGTTTTTTTGTGTGGAAAAATATTTTTTTTTAAGAGCAGATGAAACAATGAAGCAAATGATCAGCATGGTCATGCTGATCAGCAGGTTCACAGTAAGGCTGAGACTACACCCGTGATCCTGTACTGATTAACATCACACCTGTTATCTTGTACTGATTAACATCACGGGTCCAGCCCAAGACTGACCAATCAGAGCCCAGTAATTTTTATTGCATTGTATAATCAAAGATTGAATACAGTAATACCATCGTGATAGAAATTAGAAAGTAGTATTTTTAACAACTGTTGCTGTCAGTGTTAAAAAAATGTTGTCTGATTTACACTTAACATTAACATGTATTTTTTTTTATTTATTGTAGAACATCTGAGGCGTTCCCCAGCCACGAGTGAGGTAGTGCCAGCAGCGAGCGAACCTGTGGAGGGTGGCCAGTCAGACACTGAGAGTGTCATTGTCATTGAGTCTGACGTGCAAGACTTTATAATTACAAAGTTCCTAGGTTGTTTTCAACAAGAAATGAGGGTTCTCATGACACAAGTGTGTGATATTGAAATTGTGGCATTGATACACGGAAGGTATTGTGTTGTGCAAATTTGCTGGACAGCTGTATGTATGGGTCAATATTTGAAATGTGACATGAAATGTGTATTATCGTGATTGCAAGATGCAGTGTAGGCACATTTGTATGTTGTCATGCTGCAGTTGGGCATTTTGCTGCTCTTGAGCTGAAGGATACATTTAGTAGTTTCCGTAACATTATACAATGGCAAGGAAAAATCCTGGACTGTGATTGGTCAGTATTGGGCTGGACTCGTGATGTTAATCAGTACAGTATCATGGGTCTAGTCTCAGCCTTACTGTGAACCTGCTGATCAGCATGAGCATGCTGATCATCTGCTTGATGATCATACTGATTATTTGCTTGATTGTTTCGTCTGCTGTTAAAAAACCAAAATATTTTTGCACACAAAAACATCTTTACAATTGTCTTTTCTTCTGCGTAACAATGATCCATTGTATAATAGCAATAATGCCCTCCAGGGTGTGTGTTGTTTGGGGATAACGCCATGTCTCAGCTGTTGAACGCGCACTCAGATCATGCGGACTTTGTGCCTAACCACCTGAGGTGTGACGTTATCCTAGCATTAAATACACACCTGTCGGGAAATTATTGTTTAATTATGGATGAGATCGGGCATTTTGTTGAGGAGTTCAATGTACAACTAAGCAACAATGCTCGATTGGTGGTGTGTGTCGCCTGGGATAACGCCATGCTCGGTGAGCTAGATGAGTATCGTTAAGCTGAGTGTGTTCAATCAACTGAGGCGTGACGTTATCCTAAATGACACACACCCTGTTGGGCATTATTTAAGCAATAATGCACGACACGGTGTGGTATATCATTGGATATCATCACGCCTCGGGTGGTTGTGCACGAGGCCGCAGGACGAGTGCGTCCAACGACCTGAGAAGTTACGATATCCCACGATATACCACACCCTGGAGTGCATTATTGATATTATGAACAGGAATACAAGTTTTAGCAGTAAAAAAAATAAGAATCTTTTAAATCGTTCTGAAAATGTGTTTTGTTAGGTGTTGGAGGAGTACCTTTTAATAAAATAGTTCCTGGAGGCTCTGGCCAGCAGGTGGTGCCAGTGTACTTGAAGTTGTTTAGTTGAGGAGGTGCAGCTGTGAACATTGTACCTCACTCCAAAAAAAATAGTGTGGTCAGGACATCCTATTATGTGGGTGACTTTTGGAAAATATGAAAGTTTCTAGTGCTACCACATATGTGAAAATGTCATTGGAGCCATGAGAGGACTGAAGTAACAGTTTGAAAGGGAGCAGACTGACTAAGCGGGGCACTTCAAGAGGTTTCCAATATATCGCTATAGGCAGGAAGATGTTACAAATGTAAGCATTAGTACATGAAGCAAACGGGCAGGCAAGCGCAGCTTTTGAAAAGAGCGAGGAAGTAAGGGTGACGACAGCTGCAGCGAACGTATGGCAACTGCCTTTAAAAAAAATTACAGCTTTGTCTGTATTAATAAATGTCAGCAGTTTTACTGAGAGTGCCAACAACGACACGGTTTTTAATTATCTTGCTGTGCTCACCCATTTGTGACACTCAGTGCTGCTGCTGAAACTGTGATTTCCATCGGAGCGAGTGAAGAGCTGGTCGAAGTGTGACTGTCCATTGCCGTTGGAATGATTTGCTATGGGTAAGGAGGCTGGTGGCCGGAGACTTTTTGAAGGCGTGATGATGTAGCTAGATTTCATCATGGCTTCAAACACTTCTCAGCCAATCAGAATCGTCCATTTATGATCACCGGTTCATAATGAGTATTATAACAAGGGTCAGAGAAATACAGCTTTCTGATTGGTTATACACATTGCATCAGCCCTATGTTCATCTTTGATTTACATACATGTACAGCGTAATAATATGCTGAACAAGGTAAAACACTATTTAGAAAACATTGTTATTATAATAGCAATAAGGCACTCCTAGGGGTTATGTTAATGGTCAGTTAATCACCCTCTAGGGGCATGTAGCACTCGGCTATGCCTCATGCCACATTACACCCCTAGAAGTAATTAATAGACCATTAACATAACCTCTGGTCATGCCTTACTGCTTAAATAGATAACAAATTCTAATGTTGTTGTACTGTTGTAGGTGTGTCGGTGGAATTCAATGGTGTGCTGCTAAATTATCTGGTGCGAATAATGATATGTCTTTAGATTGTATTTAGTTAATATTTATATATGTAATGGCAATGTTTCATTTTATTATTATTAATAGTTATTAATGTGCATAATAGAATATATACATGTTTGTTAATGTGTTTTATACCCCTGTAGGGAGTCATATGGTTAATAACACATCCATGGCTGCTACATTCAGCTAGAGGGTCATTGAGTGAGCAGTGACATTATCGTTGTGTTTGTGTTGTTTTTATTATAACTGACATTTTTAAACTATTAAAGGGACAGAGTGTCATATTATTAGGTATGCATGTATGTTAATAACATACATGTAATGTTTTAGGATGTTCATGTGTCTCAACCATGCATTATGACAATGTTATAAGTATTGTGATCCATAGTCAGGCACTACTTGTTCTGCACTGAAAAAATATATTTGTGAGTAATGTTTTGAAAATACGTTATTGAAGAAATTGATGTTTTAACAAAAACAGTTTGACCTGATATTTCATCTATTCATGTGATCTTTTTTTTCTTGTTTCCTTTAATAGAGCCCGGGGAAGCTGCTGTTGTGGAACGTGTGGAGGTGAAGCAGGAAGCCGGCGCCAGCCCACCACGTAAGTGAAAATCTATTGCTGATATTATCTGCATCCTTGAGAAGTACCATAGGGTTGTAAACGTTCTGTGGTGATCAATGCTCCTGTTGAGAATTACACGTTGCAGTCCTACTGTATGATAGGGGGAGTGCACTGTCCATTGGATACTCACTGCTAATGTTAAATACTTTGGGGTGTGACAAGAGAGCTTTGTTGCTAAGTGTAGACCACTTTATTTTGTTTGTTGTGGGTGGGTGAATCACTGTTTACATTACTTAGTTTACGTGTGATGTGACCTTGTAAGGGTGGGAATGCATTGATCACTGCAGATATCCAACAACCCCAAAAACACAAACATGATGGTAGGATATTATAGTTACATAAATGTTGTGCACTGCATAAAGTGTACAATAATGTTTAATTTGTTTTTTTTCAATAGACAAGTTTAAAAGTGTGCCTTATAGTGTACATGAGCCGTTTTCCCCAGTAAAAGTGAATAGCTGTGCAGTGTTTATGTCTTCAGCCTTGCCAGCCTAATGCTTACCTGTACAATGTAGTGCGATGCTGTTCAGTCACTGGCATATGTGTGTATTTTTTAAAGGTGATCATGTACTGAGGGAATGTTGATAAAAGTAATAATCCAGGTAATGTTGGGACTGTTGCATTCACTCTATGAATATCGTACATTTCTAAATAGCACTATGGAAGTTGTCTCACTACACTTAGAAAATGGGGTATTGTTTCCTGCATCTGATTGGCTAGTGCCCTTCCCAGGGTGTACATTAACTTTCAATACATGCCCAGCAAATAAAAGTATCAGCCCCAGTACCTCTCACCCACTCAAGTATCCCTCTGCCCATGCAGGTTACTCATTGGTAAAAACATCTAAATTAATTTAAAGTCACTGCCATTTTTTTTCTGTCACTTAGTCAAAGATATTGGCTCATTTATGACAAGCTGTCTCAAAAAGACACTGCACCACACCACACACACACACACACACACTGTCACTGTTCCTCAACAAGTTTTGTCAGGCAAATTCATTCGGTGCAGAACTGTAAATACATGAATTTTATAAATTGAGGACTTTATGAACTTAAATGCAAACATTTTTACAGTGCTGTGGGCTTGTAATTGTAAAATTAGATTAAGTGTTCCACAGTTTTCCTATTCTTTCAACATTTAGAGAAGCAATGTAACACATTTTGGGAACAAACACTTAAGACGTATGAGACAGAGTGTTGACGGCATGCACAGGTGGCAGCTCCTGTGTTGCGTCCTGCAATGCAGCAGATCACTTGTGGTTGGTCCTGAAATTGATCCTTTCTTTTCTCAAAGTTCTGCAGGCAGAGCTTTAGTTGCGCCTGCACAACTCTGCTGAGCTTGACTCGCTATCTGGCATGGTTTTGCATCGACTGTTATATTAGTGACTTATTTATTTAAAGTACTGATCTGTGCTGAGATCTTGAAACACGGGTCAAAAGCTGTCCGGTTTAAAAGTATCATTAAACTTATCATGATAGTGTACGAATGAAAACAATTTTATTATACTGCTACTGTCAAGGTACTTTCAGTTCACTGAATAGATGACTACACATTATAGGCAGACATGGTGAAGTAAACATTCTCACACTTGATGAGGATGTATTTCCACTCTATGGCATAATAGTGTAAACAATGCTAAAGTATGATATACAGAATAGTTCTGAGTAGTGAAAGAAAATCTGAGGGTATCACTATAAGCCACAGCTAGCTATACATTTTTTATGTTGTGAGCTTCTTAGATAATATAGATAGTCAAGTATGACAGAGAGACAAATTAGATATTTAAGCAACTTATCCCTCCAGGGAGTGGGTACACTGGAGGATTTAACATGGCTGGTGTGATTCGGTCACGAGTCGCAGCCGAGTGACTGAGTCACACCAGTGGTGTTAAATCCTCCAGTGTACCGACACTGTCGGAGGATAAATTTTTATAATACAATGCAGAATGTTGTATTTTTATGTTTTTAAACTGCGTTATAACTCACTGAGGTCCCTACAGTTCGAAAGAGGAGGTCATTTAGCTAAAAAATTTCTGTGGTGTTTTAGCGAACTGGCAACGGACAAACTGCAGCAGTTTTGTTTGAAGTGAATGTGACCGGATTAGTATGGTATAAGGTTGGATGGCACTTCTTCCACTGGGTACACTGGAGGATTTATCATGGTGGTCATTGTGCCAGCCAACCACTCAGGATGCAGGATTCTGCATATCGGATTTACCACATTGTATAATTAATAGTGTAGCATCATAGTTTAAAGTATTATAACTTTAAAATGAATGCATTTCTGATATTTTATTAGATTAGAAATATTTGAAGTGAAATATTTTAGAGTTGTAATTGTTCAATTTGTGTTATATATTCACTTTTACTGTTTTTTCTTTATCTTTGTAGGGCGCCAGCGACTGCGTAGATGCACAGGCCATTGCTGGCTATGTGCCGGCTCACTCGCGAGGTTTGCAGTCTGCGAAGGAGAACGCTGGCATCCTTGAGAGGCTGGACAAAATCCAGTCTCTCTTGGATGCACAGCAGCAGACTGTGAACCTCGTCCTTGAGCCGGTCGTAGCAGTGGGTGATGGTGCTGTTGCACATAGCAGTGCTTCACCTCCGCAGCTACCAACTGTTCCTGCAGCTTCCCTGGGTGAGACTGGCCACCCTTCATAGAGGTCCGGTGTCATCTCCCGATGGCGCAACAGCTTCTACTTCTTTTTGCGCCTCCACATTGCATCCAGCTTACAGCCTGGATTGCCTGATGCAGTGCACACACCTCTCGCAAGTCTTGAACTGTATAAAAAACAAACAAATGTTATTTTTATATGTTTTTTATTAATATTTTTAAAAGATTTTTGTATTTTTTCTATGAAATGTGTATGAAGTAATACACACCTTTTTTTGTGTATGTATACATTGTTTTATAAAAATCTATTTTTTTATGTATAAAAAATATATTTTTGTTTGTGATTTTATATTTAACATATTTTATACTAAAGAACTTAAACTATACTCTTGTGTTTGGTGTCTTATTCATATTCAAGAGACAAAGTGTGACATTCAAGCCGTAACATTTTTTTAGACAATTGTCATAACCATATCATCTTAACATTGGGTATATGTGGCAGTATTGTTATCCGTAATATAAAGATAGTTAATAGAAAGGTTCATAGAAATTTTCAAAGGAGTGGAGGAGGCCAGACAGTAAAGAATAGGCTATAGCTGTTCCCAGCCAATATCTCTTATGTAGTCATGTTAGCTTCCTTCATAACAATTTCTATACAGCTGAGTTTTAAAAGCATCTTTGACTTAGGACAAATAAGTGACAAGGGACCTCATTCCAAGGCCCACCAGTCTCTGTGACAAATGCCTTCCTTCTATTAGTATTATACTTTAATGGGCAAGATATTCAAAAGGTTGCAACATGTGTAAAGGGTAGTGCCTGTGCAAGTGAAGACTTGCTGCATTCTGCGATATTCAGCAGGAGGCAGTTCCACCACAGAAAACATGCTGAGTAACAGTGCAATGCAAATCAATGCATAATGAACTGCAGGGGTACGAACCATGCATTAACTGCACAGCCTGACATTCAGCAAGGCTGTGTAGAGTTGTGAAGCCGCAACCTGGAACCTGCGCCTGCACAACTTTCAGGCCAAAAAAATGCTCAAGTCAACAATCATGCCCAGGTAAACTGCTGAATTGCATGGGCCGACACAGCATGTGACAGCTGCCGCTCGCCCCCAAGCCACTCCATGTCCCATTGTGCAGCCTAATCGTGGTCAAAAGAGTGACAATTCCCAACAACACCCCACCACTGGGCCTGTTGTGGGGAACAGCAGAAATGTTCCTCCCAGAAGCCTGACCATGGGCTGCTCTAGTTTAGAAACAGACCTCCTGTGAATACATCCCTGGTGGTCCAGTGTACTGAGAAGCTGATTTCAGGGTGTATCAGTGTGAAACACAACCCCCCTCCTGCCGAACATAGCCACTGGTGGTGTAGTGGACTGAAAGTCCCATTCACGGGATGTAAACAGTAAAGCTGACCCTTGAACATAAGCCTGGTGGTCTAGTGGAGCAAAACTCCTGTTCCTTGGATGTAAGCAGTAAACCCTGTCTGAACATACCCTGGTGGTGCAGTGCACCGAAACTCCCATTCTTGGGATGTAAGCAGTAACCTCCCCTCGAAACATTGCCCTGGTGGTCCAGTATATGTATTCAGTACAACAAACCTCTTCCACTGCTGTTCACATGATTGATGGTACGACCTCAGTTGGTAGTGGAAGCACTCTTTGAAATCTCAAGTTACTATAGTAGCATATCCATTTGTTTAGTACATGAACTAATAGTGTCCATGTCATGTCATACTGTCTTTAGTTATGCACATTTTAAAGTTACATATGTGATCAGAAACAAAATGATTAAGACACTTTAACATTAAAACTACTACATGGAACGAGAATGACAAATGACAATTAATAAAGTAATTAAGAGAATGCGGTAAGTGCAACCACAACAGTAGAAATATTTCTGATACTGAAACATTGTTTTATATGTATGTGCACTATTCTTAGGACTATAAATCATGTAGTATGCTGAGTGATACTTCTGAAAAAGACAGGATATTCATGGCAAAAAACTCCATTTAATGCATCAGTTAGGGTTGTTCCACAGTGACAAAAGTGAGGAAATTCGCTGTTAGGGTTGAAAACCCTAACTCCGAATCCACCCCCAGCACCACACAGACACAGACACACACACACACATTCAAGTATGGGGGAGGACCAAGTCAACACAAACAATGACAGACATCCAGCAGCAGGTGACAGAAATAACAAACAATTGTCTAAATGTACTACGAGAAATCCCCACCCACCTGACCAGGTACTGCATGCTCAGTGGAGATCAACAGCAAAACTGAGGCCATGTACACCAAAC
Source organism: Neoceratodus forsteri (assembly GCA_016271365.2). Taxonomy (NCBI): domain Eukaryota; kingdom Metazoa; phylum Chordata; order Ceratodontiformes; family Ceratodontidae; genus Neoceratodus; species Neoceratodus forsteri. Next base: position 470,371,157 of record CM028129.1, read on the forward strand.
GTACACATCCCTGATTGCAGCTGCACACAACGTACCACACTTAGTAGTTGCATGGCCTTACCTACCGATGCCTCACACCACACCACACCACAACTGGTACTGTGCCGTTATTCAATATAAATGCTGAAGGTGCATGATGACAGTTGTAGAAAGGTTTTAACACTACTGAGTATACATTAATTAAGAGAAGGACATAAATTAACTACAAGACACTAGCATGCTCAAGATAAAAGTAGTGATACATTTAGTAGGTGATTTACATAGTAGTACATTTACTGCAATGGTTTACTCAACATAGAGAGGCTGATGGAAACGTATAGAAAAGCATTGCCTGTTCAACGCTGTGAAATTGGCACTGCCAGTATCACATGCATTCTTACTGATGAAAGTGTACTGCTGATGTACATACATAGACCTTCAGTGTGTCTCAATATTAAACATGCAGTAAGTATTCTTTGTAAGAAAGATTGTAATTGCATGGATCAGGCCGAGCAACTTCTAAATGTCATAGCACTACTGAGCCAACAATGATGTACCTGTATCGGACATTTATATAGGATAGATTTTCCTGTAGGCACTTACTGAGTATGTTGTACCTGATAAAGACAATCTCATTGCATCTGTGATAACTAACTTATTCAAATAGTAATAGATTTGCTATTGTTCAACTGAGTGATCTATGCCACTTATGGACACAGTGTGATTTTTTTAACAGTTGTTTCATACTCAGGCTGTATCCCTAGTGTTTGGGTTTGCCACACTTCTGTCACTGATGCTATCAAAGTGATAACTATGTTAATTCTGCTGCAACAGGAATCAGGTAGTTATGGTGTAGATATAAACAGAATGTCTTTTAGTATTGATTTAACTTATAATGGGGTAAATGTAGTAGGACAGCAGGGGTTATCCTCTATCACTGAGTCTGTCAGTTATGATCACACTAGAGTTTCGATGACTGTAATTATCAAGTTACACTGTTCATCTTCATGAGTTCATATTCACAGCCATTTTCCAGCAACTAGACAGTGTATAGTGTAACTGGGTGGTACACTGTGTTGCAAAGCTGCTGCAGTGCCTAGCAGAGGGAGAGTATCTACTCATTAAGACAATTAGCAATAAGGCATGAGCAACAGTTTTGTTAAATGGTCTGTTAATCACCCTGTAGGGGTTTCATGTTGAATGAGGCATATCCGAGTGCCACATGTCACTAGACAGTGATAAACTGACCATTAACATAATACCTGAGAGTGGCTTATTGCTATCATAATAAAACTGTTTTTAAACAACATTAAACCATGTTCATCATATGGTTAGCTCTACATGTATGTTACTAAAACTAAACATTAGCCTGTAACAATGTTTACAGTCAATTAGAAAGCTGCGTTGCTCAAACCCTTGTTATAATCAGAGATATTATACCTGTACAACTCCTTGGTTTTGCTTAACTCTACCTGCTCAGGTGGCCCACCACAAGTGGTGTGGTGTGGTGTGGGCATTGGGGTAAGGCCATGCAACTAGTAAGTGTGGTACGCTGGTGCAGCTGCAATCAGGATGTGGACGTTTGGTGTACATGGCCTCAGTTTTGCTGTTGATCTCCACTGAGCATGCAGTACCTGGTCAGGTGGGGGATGTCTGTAGTACATTTAGACAATTGTTTGTTATTTCTGTCACCTGCTGCTGGATGTCTGTCATTGTTTGTGTTGACTTGGTCCTCCCCTTACTTGAATATGTGTGTGTGTGTGTCTGTGTCTGTGTGGTGCTGGGGGTGAATTCGAGTTAGGTTTCAACCCAACAGCGATAATTTCTCACTTTTGTCACTGTGGAACAACCCTAACTGATGCATTAAACGGATTTTTTTACATGAATATATATATATATATATATATATATATATATATATATACATCACACACACACACACACACACACACACACATATATATATATATATATACATACATACATATACATACATACATACATACTTTGGACTGCCCTGGGCTGCAATAATAGGCCACATGGTCTCAATTGCCCTCCATAGCCCTTGTCCTCTCACAGGTCCCAGTCACCCCTTGGCAGCCATTGCAGGCATTGCAGCCAAGAGGAAACAAGGCTTGTAATCCTGGGGGGGAAGGGAACTGAGTGGAGGGAAGAGGGCATGGAAGAATGTCCTGCCCACAACAGGGTCACAAGCAGCCTGGACCTGAAAAGAGTGGCATGAATGAAGGGCAACCCAGAAGTGGTGTGGCCACGACCTTGAGGCCTTGGGAGCTGCTGTAGCAGGGTGTGTCCAAGGGAAGTAAAAGGTCTTGGTGCCCGCACGTGCTGCCGAGGGCTAGGGTGCAGCTGTCCAGGTCCATCGGTATTGCTTTTCTACAACAAGAGGGAACATATGGAAGTGTGGGGCACCCTCCAGAATGGACACTGGAACCAACAGGCTGGCACAGTCTCTGCAGGTTTGGCATGGTTGAAGGATGGTGCATATATTACAGGATGAGGAGAATTCAAAAAAAAAAGGGAAAGCTGTACAGGAAATGACAGCAGCCATGTGTTTCTCATCCCCAATTTCTCTTATATAGCATCTCTTTCAGGAATGTCACCCAGGAAGCAGTCTTCCACAGTGTCCAGCTCTCAGCTATGAACAGAAGCTGCAGTGCTGATGGGCAAGATGTCGGAGCTTATTGAGAGGGCCCAGAGGAGAGAGGAAGAGGAAGCAGCAGAAAGAAAAAAGGAAGGAGATGACAGGACTTCAGGGCAGAGGTGCAGGCAGAAAATGACCAAGAAGGCCAGCACCAGCCCTGGAATCAACTCTTCAGCCTGACCCTACACCGGAACCATTAGATTCAGACACAGAAATGGGTAAGGGCCTGGGTGAGCCTTCAGGCAAAGGAAGCCTAAAAGAATATACAAATGGCTGTTGATGGAGATTTGGGACAAAGGCCTGGATGCAATGGAGAGGATTTTGGAGGCACTAAAGGGGGATAAAGGAAAAAAAGGGGGGACAGGGGGCAGGCGCGAATGGGGGAAGAAAGTTATATGATGCCCCACCGGGTTTCTCCTTGGGGGATCATGTACCGGCATCCCTTAAAGAAAAAATATGGAAGGGAAAGTATGTGGACCTATTCAGCCTCTTGGGCAAAAAGACGGGCCAAGAAGTACGAACAAAAAGAGATGGTAGATAAGTCAGAGATGGTAGTGGCATTAGCAGTGGTGGGCTGTAAAGAAGAGGAAGACAATTACAAGGGGAAGAACTTAGACACATGGCAGGCAGGTTTCTTGATCTATAGTGCCATTTTATTGGAGAAACAACCAAAGCTGACCATTCCCCTATTGACCTACATGGCCATTATTAGGGATGCTTACAAGACCCAGAAGGGTTATGGGTGGTGGAATATGAAAAGGCTTTCCGGCAATGGATGGCTGCAAGGTGAGACCTGCGGTGGGACTGCATGCACTCAGAATTATGGGTCAGAACCTTGTCCAGTCAGGCTGTGGGGTGACAGAAGGGCCCAAAAAGTCAGTGCCCCTGGTGGGGGCCAGTTCATGCTGGGCATATAACAGAGCTTCATGCAATTGGCTCATTTGCAAGTTTAAACACCTGTGCTCAAAATATAGTGGGCAGCATCCAGTAGTTAAGTGCAAGGGGAACAGTGAGTGCTTTGGGGTGGCAGTGGGTCAGAAGCAGCTTTTTAAGGGCACAAGGGAGGAAGGGGGACACAACAGTGGATGGGGTGTAGGGGCAAGGGGTCGGGGAATAGAAACAGCTACAATTCCAACTATGGGTGGAGTTGAGAGACAGGGGATGGGACCCTGAGATGGGGTTTCCAGTTGGCTAGGATTCCCATTCAGGGCTGAGATAGTGGAGGCCTAGACAAATGGATACCTGGATCAATGACAGGAAGTGATGCTGAGAAAGGGTTTCTTAAAGGGTTTTATGTTAGCATTAAAAGGGGATTAGGAAAAAAGGTGACAGCGAAGAACTTGGTGTCGGTCAGAGGGAAGGAAGAGGTTTTGTGCAAAAAGATCATTAAGGAAAAAAGTGTGGGCAAGGTGGAAGGGCCTTTTGCCAGTCCACCTTGTGAGGACTTTCACATATCCCCTTTAGGCATAGTCCTCAAGAAACAGCAAGGGGAATTCCACTTGATCCACCATCTGTCCTATCCAGGGAGGTTCATCGGTGAAAGACGGCATAGCTGACAACCACAGTGCCATGTCCTATGCGTCATCAGATACAGCGTTGCAGTTCATTAGGGCACTGGAGGGGGGTGTGGCTAGTTAAGACAGACATCAAGTCTGCCTTTAGGCTGTTGCTGGTGCACCCAGAGGATTGGGACCTGCTGAGGCTTCAATTGATGGGGGGGCGGTATTTTGATAAGGCAATGCCGATGGGGTGCTCAGTAGCATGCTCCACATTTGAGGTTTTCAGCACGTGGGTGCAATGGGTATTTGGGCACAGGTACTGGCACAGAAGGGTAGTGCATTATTTGGATAATTTTTTGTTGATTGGTGAAACAAAAAAGGAAGCAGAGGGAATGTTACAGGATTTTCAACTTATGTGCAAAAATGATCAGAATCCCTTTAGTAGGGGATAAGGAAGAAGGGCTGGCCAGGGTATCGGAATTTTTGGGGATTGAAATAGACAGTGTGGGAGAATGTTTCAGGCTGCTGCAAGGCAAAGTTGTCTGGCTTAGGGAGCTACTAGATCAGGTGTTTGGGAGAAGGAGGGTACCATTGGTAGTTGTGCAGCAGTTGTTGGGACACCTGAAATTCACCTGTAAGGCAATTGGCCCAGGTAGGCCTTTTAAGCTGAGGCTGGGGTGGGCTACAAGGAAAGCTAGGAGGCCGCACCACTGGGTGGACATCACAAAAGTGGTTAAAGATGACCTTGTGGTGTGGGACGGCTTATTAACTGAGTATAACATGGTGACTTTTTGGCAGGATTTATGGGTCGACAGCGATGCCTTAGAATTATAAACAGATGCATCAGGGGCTCTAGGCATGGGAGCTTATTTCAGAGGCAGATGGATCGCCAAAGCTTGGGCAGATAGATGGTGAGAGAATGACTTGCTAATGGATATCACCCAGTTAAAAATTTTACTGATTTGGATAGTGCTAATGGTGTGGGGTGATGAGTTTTTGAAAAAGGTCATATTGTGGTGTGACAATAAAGGGTGGTTGAGGTTATCAATAGGAGGAAGGGATCCATGGACATGGTAACCTGGGTGTTGAGACAGTTGGTGCTGCTGAGGCTCCACTTGAACCTGTCATTTAGAGCTAGGCATGTGCAAGAGGTCCAAAATGAGATTGCTGACAGCTTTTCCCATTTGTAGTTGGGCAGGTTCAGGAGGCTGGCCCATTAGGCAGTGGTGGTGAGAACGGTAGTGACAGGACAACTATAGGAGATTGGGTGGCAAGAGCCCGAATGTTGTACTGGAGCTCATTGTCAGCCAACACTCTGCAGGCCTACAAAGGTGCATGGGAATCCTTCCAGGGGTTTCAGTCACAGCAGGGCATGGTGGTAAGTCTGCTCATCACCGAAGAACAGGTAATAAGGTTCATGTTGGAGAGATGGGAAAATGGGGGTGCACCTTCAAACATGGTAGTACAGTTAGCTGGCATTGGATGGGCCTGCAGCACCAGAGGTTGGCCTGAGCCAACCACCAGCAGGAGGTTGCAGAGCATACTGTTAGGGTGGCAGAAGGAGTGAGCCCAGCAGTCAGACTCCTAGAGGCCCATCATGCCAGACATATTATCTTCTGTTCTGAGGGCTTTGGACATAATCTGCACTTCAGCCAATGAGGCCTGCCTGTTCCAAGAGTTGTTTCCCCTTATGTACAAAGAGGCCTTCCGGGTAGGGGAAGTGGTGCCCAGGAACAAAAGGGATATCGGGGGAGGCCTGCAGCTGGGTGAGATTCAGTTTAATTGAGAGGGATTGGGTATTTGGTTACAGCATTCAAAAACTGACCAATTGGGGTGGGGAAGCTCACGTGCAGATCAAATGAGTCCAGGGGGACCAAGGGTATGTGGTCTGGGCTATGGAGGAATATCAGGCCATTTACCCCTCGGGAGTGGGCCTGTGGTTCCGATATGGGGTCTCTTGAAAAAAGGTGTTGGCATTCAAAGGTCATGACCCAGCACAATTCACCACTCATTCATTTAGGATCGGGGTGGCCTCCACTTAGGCTCAGCAGTGGGGTCAGAAGAAGAAATCAAAGAACTTGACAGATGGAGATCTGCCTTGTTACAAGTGGTATGTCAGAACTTGAATTAACTGTGTTTCTTTGTGTCAGCAGGTGCAAGCAGGAGTAAATCCATGTGGATTGTCAGGCAGTCATATACATACTGGGCGGAGAGGCATGCTGCAGCTGGCCAGCAGGGTAGGGAATACCTAAAAGGACTAAGAAACATGCAGATTCACTGGAAAGAGGTCAGGGGCATGCACTGGGCCCAGTTGCTTCTGCTGATGGAGGAGCTAGTATTGGTTTGGGGAAAACCAGATATCTTAGTGATCTACCTTGGAGGGAATGACCCGGGGAGGATGCCTTGGGGAATTTTATTACAAGCAATTCAGGCTGACCTAAGGGCCATAAAAACACGATGGCCAGGGGTGGAAATAATCTGATCAGAGATTATATCATGATGGGTGTGGTGGCATGCAGTCCACATTGGGGCAATCGAGAGTGCCCGTAAAAGGATTAACCTGAGAGTAGAGGGATTTATGAGGGAGGTAGTGAAAAGCTACTGTACATATTGCATAAAGGAATCAATTTTGACAAACCTGCTTTGTATAAGGGGGATGGAATCCATCTCGCAGAGGTGGGCATGGCCTGTTTTTTGCTACCCTTCTGGCAGGTGGGGCAACTAGGTGGAATATAAAGGGGCCAAGCGGAGGGGGGTCCAACCGTCCAACGCAAGCTTGAAGTGGGGATTAGTGTAATGGGAGTAGGGGAAGGGGGGAAGGCATGGAGGGCAAAGAGAGGACAGATGGCGGGGTAGATTACACACATCAGGGACATTGCACCTGGACTTGCTTAGAATGTGGGTGGTAGAGAAGGGATAGGGTTTGGGTTAAGACAACTGGACCTAGCCTAGGAAGGTAGGGAGGACTGACTTATGGTGGTGGGAGGTCGGATGATGCTTCCGGACCCCAAGAATGAAGGATCAAAAGATGGAGACCAGGACAGACTCAGTAAGATTCAATACAAGATTGAATGAAAAGTGTATGGACAATAAAGGAACAACTGTTATGTTGATGAACTTTGATTAAGTTTCTGTAATATATTGTAATGGTGTAAATAAATTGCCTTTCATGCATCAAAACCGTTTGGACTTTGAATCATTTAGGAAGGAATGGTCAGATGACAAATAGGGTTGCCAATAAAAGGCAACCAGATTTGTCTGATGGCAGCCCTGAGGAATGGGGTGGGGGAGCTAGGAGCAGAAAGGGCAGGGAGGGAGGGGAAGGATGGTGGACTAGTATGAGGGAGGGACGGAGCTGGGTAATGTCAGAGCTGACAGACAGGTAGAAGGATGGGAGCAGACAGGTGAGGTCATGATTGGCAGGTACAGGGGGTGATGCATACACCTGTGGGGCCACAGGACTGGCCGGGGCGTGGCTTGTAGAGGTCCTTGCCTTGGGGTCCTTTGGGGGTTTATAAGCCCTAGGATGAGGGTTTTCTGCCTCTTTCTGCTGAGATTTTTAATTTTTCCACCCACCCACCCTGTTAGGAGGGGACATCGGAGGGCCAAGGAGAGAAAGGGGACAGCTGGGATGGGGCCATTGGTGGAAAGATTAAGGGTCCTGGGGCAGGTGGATGGTTCCTGCTGGAGTTGGAAGGTGGCTGAAAGAGCCAGAAAAAGATGGGATTTGAAAGGGAAGAATGGGAGTTGGGGGGAGGGGAAAGGCATAGAGGGACAAAGGGGGGCAGATGGGGGTGGGTTCACATCAGAGGCATTGCACCTGGATGTGCTTAGAAGGTGGGGGTTAGAGAAGGGCTAGGTGTCGGGTTAAGACATATGGACCTAGCCTAGGAAGTTAGGGAAGACTGATTGATGGTGGTGGGGGTTGGATGATGCATCTGGACCCTGAGAAGGAAGGATCAAAAGGTGAAGACCAGGACAGTCTGACGAAGAGTCAATGCAAGATTGAATGGAAAGTGTATAGACAATAAAGGAACAACTTCTTGGTTCCCCACTGCAGGACATCCATGGGTCAGAGAGCCTTCTATCACAGGGCACCAAGCTAGCTAAATGACCTACCATGTTGCTTTGACTGCTGGGACAAAAAAAGACCCGTTTAAAACTCAATGCAAGGAATTTCTCGCTAACGTCTCTACTTGCGACTGCTCTTATAAATACTGTTCTAATTTCAGCCCTGCCACCTCCCTCGCACTGACTTATTTCTATTTTTTCCTGCTTGTTTTCAGTTAATGTGATTTAACACCTGCCTTACAATCTGTATCTTTTTTTCTGTAATGTTTTTTTACTGCTGTTTTTTGCACATGATGCTGAACTGTCTCAGCCCTTTGCTATAATATGTTACCCAGCTCTTTCTTACCTACTAATGTAATATATGGTCTGTTTGATGTCTTGTTGTCCTGAACCTGTACTTGTAACTTTGTACTGTGACTACTGACGAGGAGCCTTTGCAAAAGAGTCCTTGGACTCAAAGGGTGTAATTCTGATTTCTCAATAAATAAATAAAATAAATAAACTGTTATGCTGATGAACTTTGATTAAGTTTCTCTAATATATTTTAATGGTGTAAATAAATTAATTGCCTTTCACGCACCCAAAACCAGTTTGGACATTGAATCATTTTGGAATGGATGGTCAGAAGACAATCAGCTTATTAAGAAGAATTTGTGGTGGTCAGTCCCAGCTCCCACAGGCCCAGTAAACAATTATTATTTCACAAAGTCTCCCCCCCAAAAAAAACACCTGTCCTCTGCTTTTCCTTTTTTTCTTAAAGAGCTACTGACACATCTAAGAAAACTTTAAAAAACATAATAATTAGGCACAATTCTGCTTGCATTCTATTTATATTTTATATATTTCTCCTCTCCATAATTTATTATTAAAGAAATGTGTATGAATATATGATTGTTGTTCCATATAGTTCATTTTGAGTTCATCTGCCTCTATAGCTGACTTCCTACTCCAAATCATAATCCTCTGTTGTGACATCACAATCTGTTTACATGGGAGTAACTGTGAGGTCACAAGCAGTGCTCTATAACTTCAGGTATGGAGAAAGCAGAATAAATAGATAAAACTCAACAGGACCAAACATCCTGTTTTCATGCAAATGGCCTCATTACTAAATAATGGGGATGAGGAATACAGAACTAATGGGATATGCAAGTTGGACAGAGCCTAAATATTATATTTTGTTGCAGTAGTCCTGAATGTGTCACCAGCACTTTAAACAATATTTTTTTATTACAAACTAAGTATGTAATTTATGTTCAATTAATGTTTTCTTCCTTATGTTAATTTTGTTAATTCTGTATTTCTTGACACTCAAAATGCTAAATCTGATTCCCTACCTCCTCCAAATGCTGGCCCCACCCCTTTCTGCTTTCTGCAATAGAAATTTCTTTGTTCTTACTCCTTACTTTATTTTATTTAATAAGTCATGTGGTTGCCAACTTTGCAGACACTGTGTGCTTTCAGGAAAAAAGTAGCTCACCCTCCCCCCCACAGCTGGTGGTGATCTGACACTGAGCAAGGAAGAAGGAGGCTACGAAGAATATAGGAAGTTGCTGTCCCAGAACAGGAAGGGTGAGAGTTGTAAGGAGAGGAGAGGAGAGAGTAAGCATACAGACAAACAGGAGAGGGGACACAAAATAAGACATGATAGGAGTGGTGCAGTGCAATGGCTGTGGGGCAGCAGTGTTCCGGGAGACATTCTGGAGGCTGCGATGCTGCCCTATTTGCAGGCACCTGTCTCATCTGAGGGAGGAGGTTGCCTGTCTCCAGGCTAACCTGGCTAGGATTTGTGAAACCTCCTCCCCCATCCAGGGACCACCAGGGCCAATGCCACTACCTCAGAGGTTGCCAAGAAAAAGGAGAGGTTAGACCAGGGTGGGCTTAGGGAGGGAGAGGGTGATGTAACAGAGTTGCATCCCTCCAGCTGTACCTCTCTACAATTCATTCACTCTTCTGTTGGATAGTGGTTCCTCTATGGAGGCACCTGCAGTGGAGACCAAGGAGGATGCTGGGAACCTTCACAAAGGAGACCCACAGGAGGGTGGCATGGGACCCCACAGGGGAAGGAAACAACTCCTGGTGGGGGACTCAATCATTAGGGGGTAGAAATGGGAGAGGAAGGAGAGAGGGAGCTAAGGTGTCTGCCTGGTGCCATGGCTTGGAGGGACAGGAAGCGAATCATCAGGATCATGGGAGCAGCTGCACAAGGGAGGGAGCTGGATGTCATTGTCCACCTAGGGACAAATGACCTGGCTAGGAATGGGTCCAGAGCAGTGCAAGAGGAGTTTGTAGAGTTGGGAAGGGGCCTTAGACAAGTAGCACATACGGTAATCTTCTCAGAGGTGCTGCCTGTCTATGGCAAGGGTAATGCTAGGGTACTCCTCACCAAGGAATTCAATAAATGGTTGAAAAACTGGTGTGAAGGTCAGGGTTTTGGCTTCATTGGGGATTGGAGAGCCACATGGAGGGATGCAGACATATACTGGTGTGATGGTCTGCATCTGTCCGGGGAGGAACCAGGATCCTAGGTGAGAGCTTTAAATGCTTCATTGGCAAGCATTTAAACTAGCCAAGGGGGGGGAGGCACTGAAAAGGAGCAGGGAAATCCCTGCCTCCCCCCCCACAAAACACAGTAATTAGTCAGGTAAACACCAAGGTAGAGAAGTCTTTAGGGTGAAGGACAGAGGTAAATGTAAAAAAAAGCAAAGGCAGTAAGGACAGGAATGGGGCTAAAAGGGGTAAGGCCATCAAAAAAATGGAGGGTGAGGAACACCAATGCACGTAGTCTGTGTAACAAGCTCCCTGAACTAGTGGCCTTGATGGAAGAGGGTTGCCTGTATATTGTGGCAGTCACAGAAACATGGTACACAGAGAACCATGACTGGGATGTCAACATACCAGGATACACAATCTACAGGAGGGACAGGGAGGGTATAAGAGGAGGAGGAGGAGGAGGAGCTCTCTATGTAAAGGAAGGGATCAAAGCAACAGAACTAAAGAGTAAACAGGGAGCAAATGAGGCACTCTGGGTCACCCTGGAGACAGGAAATGGCACCACAATCCGCATGGGGGTGCATACAGACTCCCATCTCAGGGGGAAAGAATGGACAAGGAAATGATAGAAGGCTTCCTTAGAATGGCAGAAAAAGGGGAGATATTGTTGATGGGGGACCTGAATATGCCAGATGTTAACTGGAGCACCTTTGCTCCAGGCACATCCAAGAGCATGGTAATTCTTGATGCCCCACAGGGGGCATGCCTCAGACAGCTAGTATTGGAACCCACTCGGGATGGAGCAATCTTAGACATGGTACTCTCAAATGGGGATGGAGAAAGAATCTCAGATTTAGAAGTGGGTAGCCATCTGGGAACAAGCGACCACCAAACAGTGTGGTTCATGATAAACACAGCCGTACAATCAAGCCATACAAAAGCAAGAGTATTGGACTTTAGGAGGGCTAACTTTGGGAAAATGAAAGAGTGCCTCAGAAAAGCACTAGCAAACAGCCAAGAAAGAGGGGTGGAGGAACAATGGGGAGTAATCAAAACAGCCATCACAGAGGCAACAAGCCTTTGTGTAAAGCAAATCAACAAAACACAATGAAGGAAAAAAACACTATGGTTCTCAAAAGAGGTGGCAGGGAAGGTTAAGGAGAAAATGATAGCATTCAGGAAATATAAGGAAACACAGAAGAAGCAGGACAGAGAACTTTATCAGTTAAAGCAGAAAGAGGCTGGGAAGGCAGTCAGAATAGCAAAGGCCCAAACCGAGGAAAGGATAGCCAACTCTGTTAAGAAGGAGGATGAAACCTTTTATAAGTACATTAGGGAGTGAAGAAAGACCAAAGGAGGGATACTGAGGCTTAATAAAGGGGAAGGAATGTGGGGAGAGGGTGACAGTGAAAAAGCAGGGATACTGAACGAATATTTCTACTCAGTATTCACAAAGGAAGAGGAGGGGGAGGTACCTAAACCAAACAGAAGAAACACTCTGAAGATGGAGGTCAATACCAGTTCATTTACAAAAGAAAGGGTTCTGAAAGAACTAATAAAATTGAAGGTGGACAAAGCAATGGGGCCTGATGGGATTCACCCAAGGATTCTAAAAGAACTAAGGGTAGAACTAGTGACACCGCTGACTACTCTCTTTAACAAATCATGGGAGGATGGGGCGGTACCTGAGGACTGGAGGAGGGCTGATGTGATTTCTTTTCACAAAAGTGGGAGCAGGACAGAGGCAGAAAACTACAGACCAGTTAGTTTGACCTCAGTGGTAGGGAAAATGATGGAATCACTTCTGAAGGAAAGAATTGTTGAGTACCTAGAAGCCAGTAGGGCACAGGACCCAAGGCAGTATGGATTCAAGATGGGAAGGTCATGTCAGATGAATCTAATAGATTTCTTTGACTTGGTGACCAAAGTAGTAGACCAGGGAGGGGCTGTGGACATGGCCTACCTAGATTTTAGCAAGTCATTTGATACAGTCCCACACAAAAGATTAATACACAAGTTAGCCAGCCTTGGAGTGGGTCCCAAGGTGGTAGCCTGGATAAAAAATTGGCTAGACAACAGGATGCAAAAGGTAGTAGTAAATGGAGTCCACAGTGAAGAAAGGAGGGTTACTAGTGGGGTACCGCAGGGTTCAGTACTAGGACAGGTCCTTTTTAATGTCTTTATAAGTGACATAGCAGAGGAACTGGAAGGAAAAGTATGTCACTTTGCAGATGATACAAAGATCTGCAACAGGATTGATACACAAGATGGAGTGGAAAGGATGAGAAGGGACTTGGCAGGGTTGGAGGAGTGGTCAGATGTATGGCAGCTCAGATTCAATGCAAAGAAGTGCAAGGTAATGCACCTGGGAGATTGCTGAATAGTGTAAATGTGTCGAATGCTGTCTAATATTGTAATCATGTGTTTCAGTAATGCACAGCTTAAACTATCTCTGGCCACATCAAGGCTAGACTATAGATTCAACAAAGTCTTCCTTAACCCCCGGAGCAGTGGAATGGCTTGACTAACGGATGCAGTGTCACCACTCACTGCCTGTGTGGCATGTTCAAATGGCCTCAAAATCAATATTACTGAGTCCGTGAGTTGCCATTGTTCAGTTGTCATAGACATTGAGGTCCCTAAGCTGTCGCGGCTACTATGCATAACTAGGTACTTGGAGATGGCTTTGTACTGCTCATACAATGGCTCTCCCATGTAAAGTGTTGAGTTTCATCTCGTGACAACTTCAAGCTTGAGGCGGTGCTGAGGGAGGCTGTTTTGAATCTGCAACTGCCTAAGTTGGTCACGGGCCTTTCCAGAGTGTGCAAACTGGGCACAGATGGGACTTGCAACCGTCAGCATTTGCTTTATTTCAGAGTACTGCAGAAACTTCTGTACCACAAGATTTAAACAGTGAGGCATGCAGGTAACCCTCACAAAGTCACCATTGCTGATACATTTAACAATGTTTGATCCATTATCACTAGCTCTGAAGCCAGCTTTTAGGGACAGGGGGTGCTGCCACTCATCAATTTCTGTCAGTAGCAAGTCTAGCATGTTTTTGCCTGTATGCGACCCTGCTACACTACACATTACAAGTGTGACATGCTGTCTAATGCCATGAAGGTTGCTACCACCACCGTCTGACATATTACACTGCTTTCCCATACCACCATCACAGACAAGCCGGGTAGCTGTGCCCATTGTGCAGTAATACACAGATAGGAACTACTTGTCGTTTTGCCACTTGTTCACATATCCATGCTTAAGTGAATGTAATGTGATGTAGAATGTTAAAAGGCATGTCTTACAGACTCTGCCACCATCTGTTATAACTCAGGGACAGCACAGGTGAAAAAGTATGTCCTGGACAGGATCTTCCATTTAGGACATGCGCATGGGGTGAAGTGCTGGAATCCTGCATTATTCATAAAGGAGAATGGCAAAAAGTCAATTGCCAGCATTTCTGCTACAGCAGCATTGAGTTCATGTGAAACCACATGATTTGGTGGCTATTTACGGTTACACGCAAAAAGGTTGTGCAACGTGGGCTGCATTGTTCAGTCTTTTATACATGGTGTGCCAAATGGCTGTCCTCTGTGAACTGACATGGATGGGGTACCTTTGACATGAGATGGTGGGTGCGTAGGTAACAAGGCAATAAATGTGGTTATTTTCCCTGTTTTAAACACATGGGTTGATGTAGAAGAATTACTACATGGACCACCACTGCTACTCTGACCACTACTTGAATGTTCAAAATCATCCTCCTCCTCATGCCTGTAGTAATCTTCCAGTGTTATTTCACCACTTTTACTGACATGGCTACTTACACTGAAGGAAGAGGATACCATGCTCACTAAGGTGGATGAGGGTGAACACCCCACTATGGCATTAGTTCCCCTCTGGTACTGTGTCCTCACTGTCATGTGCCTGCTCTTGAGATGAGTATACTGACCCCCAGTGTCCAGATGGCTACCCTTTTTACCACACTTGATACATGCTTGGCAAAGCTGGCAGATTGCCACTGTTTCATCACTACCATCTTGTACAAAAAGTTCCCAAACTAGGGATTTTGAAACCCTACTCTTCTTATGTCGCTGCTGGTGCTGCATATGGAACAGCCATTTGGTGGCTATGAAATGAAGGATGTACTGCATGATTTCTGGTGTTGTGCACACTTGGGCTTTGACTGAACATTACAGTCTATGACTTTCATTTCAGGGTCATCAACAGACACAGCTACATCAGAACTTTGAGGAGAGGGGGATTGACTAACAGATCATTTAGTAAAAGCCACCTTCACTTTCTTTTTGTCCAGTTCCCAAATGGGGTTGCTAGCATCATCATCATCATCATCATAATCATCATCCACAAATTCACTTTGGATGCTGTCCTCCTGTGGAGATATTCCAACCACAGCCTCAATACTATCACCCACACTTTTTTCATTAACATCTGAATGTCTGGATGACCTAAATTCAAGATCAGTGGAAACATGAGACTGTGAGTCATTAGCATGATTAGAATCATGTTCAACTACTGTGGGGATTAGGACATCAACTATACTCAAGTCTGTAGATTCAACAACATTTTTCCCACCTGATAACTTTGCCCAGGTTGAACTTGTAGCAATGCTCATGCTGTTATCAACCATGCCATCACTAACTTTACTACCAGCAGGGACAACAGAATCTCCAACCAGCACTGAAGTGACTGATTTCACTGTGACAAACAGAGTTGGAGAAATCTCTTTACTTGCAGCAACTAGTACCTTTCCCTTCTGCTGCATACTACCATGGCCATGGCCATGACCACTCTTAACACTGCTAGACTTGCTAGCCCCGATGATCCTGCCTCATCATCAAAACAACTTCCACTGGTAATAGTCATCTTGGCAGCAGTGCCACAGCCAAAAACAGCTTTGCCAGACCATCTCTTCATGGGCATTTTTTAAGATTTCATAGAAAATTAACAGCGATTTTGTATCTCTGCAGTGTTTGGGGATGGAAAGCAAAAATTGAAAGAGATGCAGCTGCACAGGTACAACACAAGACCTAAACCAGTGTTCAAAAATCCAAAAGTCCAAAAGCAATACCTTGTTTTGTTGGGGGGGGTACAGCAGCAGCTAATGGCTACACAGAAGCAGGGAAAAATATTGCAGACAGGCTAAGAAATTCAGAGTGCTTCTATTGTGGTGCCTCTAAAAAATGCATATCAAGTGACACCACACACACAGATTAAAGGTCAGGCACAGAAACTTTAAGTGTTCAGTAAACTGCAACACAGACAGTCTTTAAAAACAACTGAAAAAATTCACAGCAAACAGAAAAAAATTATAAGTGAAGTTGTATTATGTGTACCTGAACACACAAATAGTAATAAAAATAACCAACAATAGTTGGAAAAAACACTTTTCTCACTAATGTGCCCTCTACACCACAGATCCACCCCTCTGCTGAAGCACACTTCTACAGTGTCTGACAGTAGAGACTGTGGGCCAGATATTCAAAACTTTGCGCTGGGCAAAAATCATTTGCGCAGGTTTAGCGCGGGATTAGCGCGGGTCTGCCATATTCAAAAGGCCAAATAGCGCGGGCAAACTGCATTAGCGCCAGGCAAAGGTATAATGTATGCAAGGGGCAAACTGACATGAATACAAGCACAATGCTATATTCAGTGGCTAGCGCCGCGCTATGGTTTAGCGCGACTTGCGCGTGACAGTTAGCGCTGTGAGATTACCGCCCAGAAAAGCTGGTCTTAACCTGGGCAATCAGCTTGGCAACATAAATGGCTGTGCTGGATTTGCTGGTTTAGCGCGGTCTAGCGTCGAACTTAATACATAAATATAAAACATAGATAAAGCCAAACATAGTGGAAGCTTGTTGCTAACCAATGGCATCACAATGATGCCATCATCTGCCACCAGTCCCAGCCATGCCAGGCAGTAAGTGGTGACCCTGCCGCCAGTGGACAGCATGGCAGTGTAGCCATACAGCACACACCTGCTGACCACACATATCTGTGGACAAAAACAGATGCCAGCACACACATGCAGCACTGTGGGCATGGAGGATGTTGAGGGGAGCGTGTATGGGTGGCCAGGCTGTGCCACAGACCAGGTGTGGCCACAAGGCTGGGACTCAGCATGCAGTGCACATGGGCCAGTATTAGGAGTACCCCAACACTAGTGTGCCTTCGGATACTATATGCCCCCCAGCCACATACCACACAGCTGTACAACTGCCACAACACACAAAGCCAGATATGTACATGTCACTGTGGGCATCACATGCCACAGGTACAGCATCTGTGGGTCACACAACAGTGTAACAGTAATGTCGACTGTCAGTAAACACCTGCAGGTTGGGCCTGTCACTGTGTACAGTGCAATCAGCATCACTTGCCCTACACACCATAGGCAGTGCTACGTCCCTCACACTACTGTCTCCCTTGCTACTGTAGTGTCTGCTGTGCACTGTAGCATGCCCTACAGTGTGACAGTTGCATGCAGCACCACCACCACCTGTGCCTATGCTGTCCTGTCCCTGGGGTACAATATGCTATGCTATGCTATGCTGTACTGTTTACCTGTAGCCTGTAGCTATCATCGCACTGCCAGACTGACCTACAGATGGAGCTGCAGTTGGACCTTGTCTGCCCTGTACTTCCAGACTGACCTACAGGTGGCTCTATGGGACCCTGCAGTAACGCTTAGGCAAACTGTGTGCAAATCAGGGTATAATGAGATGCTAATCTGGTTGTTTGCCCAGAGACTACCTAAGTAGGCTCATTTGCATGGCACTTTGAATATGGCACATTTTAGCTCCGGCAAGCGTGTTTGCTCCAGGTTAATTGCTTAGCTCCGCTGGCCATCGTGTTAGCGCCGCGCTAATGGTACGGGAATATTGTACAGTTTTGATCACTGTTCTTTCTCATCTGCTGCTTCCTGCAACTGTACTGAGTCCATGCATTTGCTGGACACATTGGCCACGTAATTGGTCTGTACCTGCCCTCACGCTGCTGTGTACTGTGTTGTTGTTGTGGGTTGCACCTCCTGGTTGTTTTATTCAGTGCTGTCTTATTCCAGGGCAATGTTTGCCCTGCACTCCCAGCCCAGTTTGCATGGCCTCATTACCATGCTATATTCAGAAGCTGTTTGCCCTGGGCTATTCCGTTTGAATATGGCTTGCTTTGTGCTCCGGGCTCGGTTTGCCCGCTGGGCAGTGCTAATTTTGCCCCTGGGCAAAGTTTTGAATATCTGGCCCTGAATGTACTTAATTAACATCCAGTAGTCACACAAAATCAATAAATGCTCGATGATATAAACATACAAGGGTTTACTACAATTGATGTACTAAATTTTGAGACAAAATGTTGTGGCAAAAATTTATTTTTAAAGGTTTTTCAATGATTTGATTATCAGAGCTCTGATGGCAAAGTGTCCCCAGTTTTGTAGTATACACACTAGACTGAACTGAGGCTGTGCAAGACAATATACAGCCCATGTGACCTTACATCTCATGAATCACTGCCAAATTTGCCTTAAAGAACAAATAAAAGTTGAAGTAATGAAAAGTCCATAGAGAACAATGGGAACTTCAAGTTACTTCAAAATATGAAGTTATTCACTTCGCTTTGCAGAATATTATGTGAAATTCGGGTTCTATGTGAAATACTATGTGTAGCGAATTTTATACACTTCACCCACCTCTAGCTATAAGGCTGCATGAGCTAGTCTTTCAAAAACCAAACTACACCAAAAATGTTAAACTGTTGTTGAAATACTGGTGCTGTGTAATACTGTATCATACAGAAGTTGGGATTTTACTTTAATTTCAATACTTCCTGATGGTAAAGGTTTTTTATTTATATCCTCTGCACATGTTTTAGTCATTTGTGGAACAATTGGGTCAGTTTTTAAATACAATTTTTTTTAAATAACCCACAGGACAAAAACATTTTGCCATAACTACAGTATGGCAAGTCAAACAGTAGAGGGTGGTTTTCATTTGTAAGTGTCATGAAATGTGGCTAAAAATCCTCCAAATTGTCAACATTTTGCAAAGGTAGTTAAAAAGTACTAAATACAAAATGGAGTACAGTGGCATTGAGAGCTGAGGTACTGGTACCTCACCTCTTCCCACACTGGCGACCAGTGTTCAGGAACGAGCATGGGTCACTGTGGGTCAGCTGGAGGGGAGGGCAATGAATTGGATTGAGCTGCGACCAGGCAGCTTTCCTCTCCCAGGTAGGGACATGGGTTTCCCCAGCTCTTGGCTGCCTCCAGGTGGAGGCTCAGTGGCAGTGACAAGCCAAGGGGGGGGGACCTGGCACTAGGTTGGGTAGGAGGAAAAGGCCATCACTGGAGCCTGGGAGCTCATGTGCACCTCCACATGCATGAGTATCCATGTACTGGGATCTTGGGATAAGGGGAGAAAATGGAAAAAGAGAGCACCTGGGCAGGTAGGATAATACCCCTGAGTTAGGGGTCAGAACAAATCCTCTTGAGGAGAGGACCTGAGCTAAACCTGCCCAGTACCCTGAAGAGTGAAAAAACATTTTTTTCCATTCCAACAAAGGAAGTGCTCACTGGGAGGTGGTGCTGGGAGGTGCTGCTCCAAGAAACTAACCAGACCGTCAGTATAAAAAGTTTCAAACACTCACCAACCTCTTCAGACTCTACTGACAGTGGCGTTCAGTTAAAAATTGCATTTATTAAACAACAGACACAGACAAACTCTTGCCTGACATGTTTTGGACAACAAGTGCCCTTTTTGCACTGAGGGTGAAAAACCTATATGGAAAAAAATACTAACTACAGGACTTACAAACATAGAAACATACAATATGACAGCAGATAAATACTACTTGGCCCAACCAGTCTGCCCATTTTTCCCTAATTATATTATCACCTTACACCGTACTTGATCTACAGCTCTTTCCCCCTTCCCCTTTCCTTTCTACTATGATTCCCTTGTGCCTAACCCGTACATTATTGAACCATACCATTGTTTTCACCTCCACTGGAAGGCCATTCCAGGAAGCCACCACTCTTTCTATGAAGAATTATTTCCTCACATCTCTCCAGAATCTACCTCCTCCAGCTTTATAGCAT
Source organism: Neoceratodus forsteri (assembly GCA_016271365.2). Lineage (NCBI taxonomy): Eukaryota > Metazoa > Chordata > Ceratodontiformes > Ceratodontidae > Neoceratodus > Neoceratodus forsteri. The sequence continues at coordinate 470,390,979 of CM028129.1, forward strand.
GTCTCCTTCTTCTTGAGCACCTTTTTTTCTGAAAAGTACTTCCCTTCTGTACCTTATTTATCCCATGAAATATTTAACAGTCTCTTTCATAACCCTTCTCCCTCCTCTATTCCAGTGTATACATACTGAGGTCATTTGGTCTCTCCTTGTAAGGCTTTGGATGTGAGCCCTGCACCATTTTAATTGCTTTTCTCTGAACTGTCTCAACTCTGTCTAGGTTCTTCCAGAGATGTGGTCTCCAGAACTAGACATGGTACTCTAGGTGGTGTCTTACCAGGGATTCATAAAGAGGCAACACTACCTCCCTCTTTCTGCTGGTGTTACCCCATCCTCTGCACTCCAGCATCCCACAAGTCCTTCCCAACTGCCTTTCCACAGTCCTTGGCCATCTTTAGGTCATCAGATATGATTACCCCAAACCTGTTTTCTGCTAGGTAGTAGGCAATGCTACTCCACACATTTTGTGCTCCCCCTCTGGGTGTCTGTGCCACAATTGCATTATTTTGTACTTTTTTCATTGAAACTCAGCTGCCATACCCTTGACCATGCCTCTAGTTTTTCCAGGTCTCTGCTCAACCTTCCGACCCCCCTCTAATGTTCACCCTATTGCAGATTTTTGTGTCATCTAGAGAGAGGCAGACTTTACTTTCCAACTGCTCTGCAATGTCACTGATAAAGACATGAAAGATGACTGGCCCCAACACTGATCCCTGAAGCAGCCCAATGATCATCCACCCTTCCTTGGAGTGAATTCTGTTTACCACCACACTCGGTCACCATTTCCCTAACAAATGTCCTATCCAGTTTACTACCTTTGGATTCAGTCCTAAGCTACCCAGCTTTCTTGTTAGCCTCCTATGTTGAACAGTGTTGAAAGCCTTATAGAAATCTAAGTAGGCCACATCCACCACTCCACCCTGATCTAATTCCTTTGTCACCAGCTCAAAGAAATCTATCAAATTCATTTGGCATGATCTCCCACCATGAACCCATGCTGCCTCGAGCCTTGTAACTACAGCACAACCTCAGAGTTACAAACATCACTAATCCAGACTGACCTGTTAACTGAACCCCCCTCCACCCCATGCAGGCATCAATTATCTGTAACTGTCACACCTCTAACACCTGTGGTTCAAAGTTTATAAGGCGCTAATTGCAAGTGTTTATTTAATGCTAGTGCTAACGTGGTGTTAAGCATGGCAAGTAGTTTGAAAAGAAAGTGAGTCATTCTGTCTTCTGGAAACAACTGAGTTCCACAGCCAGGTGTGAGATTACCGTGGAATTCTTAAAATGGTCCTGGAACATGCAACGGCCTTCCGATGATGAACTTGATGACCAGTAGCGCATCAATGTCATCAATAGTCAGGTACATTTCATGGAAGAGAGAGCACTGGCAAAAAGCGAGGTGGAACAAAAGGACTCACTCAGAAATGATGAGACTGCATAATCTGGTTGCAAAACAGTGCTACAGTTTATTAAAGCAGAGCGCTATTATTGATTTCTTTAAAAACTCAGAGGCTTAGTCATGAACTTTGCCTTTTTTTAATTCTAAATACAGTGCAGCACAGTAAATATTGATTAAATAAAGCAGTAACAAAGCAAAAATGCTAACACCATTTTTTGACTCTGTTTAATAAATAAATTCTGTTAGTTTCAGAGATACAGATTTTTCAGAGTTATGAACAACCATCATTCCCATGGTGTTCATAACTTAGAGGCTGCACTGTAATTGGATTCAAGATATTCCACAGTTCTTTCCTTCAGCAGTAATATCATTAACTTTCCTACTGTTGATGTCAGGCTGATTAGCCTATAATTGCCAGCCTCATCCCTGCTACCACTCCTGTGAAGTGGGACTACATCTGTCCTCCTCCAGTACTCCAGAACCATTAATTTTTCCAGTGAGCTCTTAAATTGGACTGTCAGAGGTGCAGCCAGTACCTCCCTGAGTTTCCTCAATACTCTTGGATGGTCCCCATGTGATGCCTTTGATTGTCCACCTCAGATTAACGAGTCCTTTCAGGACTCTTTCTTCAAAAATAGGACTTGTATCTGTTTCTCTGGCCCCGAAGCTTATGTTACTTTTTGTGCCCTAATTTCCTTCCTCTGCAAAGTCCCCCTTCACTATTTAACCTTACAATCCCACCCCTGGTTTTCCTCTTTTCATTTGTATGCCTAAGTAGTAGTAGTAAAAATTTATTTATACAGAAATTTTTGCTATTAGGGTTCAAAGAATCCCTATTTAGAAGGCAAGCCTGTTTATACAAAATTTAAGTTACAAAGGTTACAATATACATATCATTCTAATACACATACCACTCATACAGTTACATGACAAATTACAACATTTTGTACAAACAACTTGTGTAATATTATTTAAAAAGTACCTGTTACGTAAACATCTAAAATGCAGTTCAAGTTTTACTGCTGTTTTATACTCTGAAAAAGACAAATTTAGGTCTCTAAGAGAAGGGGGAAGTCCATTCCAACTAGTTGAAACTTTATATTGGAAGGTCATACTACTAAAACTATTTTTTATTTTTGGAACCAAGAGATCTCTAGCTCATGCTTTCTGCATTTTAATCCATGGTTGGGTTTTAAAAGAGTTCTTATTGAATAATGTTGTGAACCATTTTTAAGTAAACCTTGTATCTGGTTTAACCAATTTCCCTCATCCCGCTGATATAATGAATTCCAACCTAACTCAGTGTACATCTCACAATGATGAGTACCAATATCACATTTCAATATGAATCATGCTATTTTATTATAGAGAACATCCAAATTTTGTAACTGTTTTTTTGAAGTATGTCTGTAAATATGACTCCCATAATCTATCACTGGTAATATTAATTATTTTGCTATATTTAATCTCATTTCTTTTGTTAAACAATTTGATATGCGTCTCATTACCCTTAATTTTGAATTTGTTTTTTTGATTAGTTTTATTACATGTTGTTCAAAACTTAATTATTGATCAATTTGAATACTCAGATATTTATAAACTTGTGTTTGCTCTAAGATTTTTCCTTCCTGGATCTTAACTATTATTTTTGTAATTATTTTATTTTTCCTCTCTATACCAAAACACATTGTTTGTGTCTTTTTACTATTTATCAAACGTGCAAGTAATGAAAAAAATTTCTATACGACTAGAAAATCGCCTTGTAATTTTTGTTCTATTTCACCTGAATTTCTTCCTGATGTTATCAGGACTGTATCATCTGCATTAAGTCTAACTTGTGAACTTTTTATTAATTTTGGTAAATAATTCAAATCAACTAGAAACAAGAGGGGTCCCAGGATTGAACCCTGGGGTACCCCCCCTTGTCACAAAACCCAAACCAGACTTGTGACCATTTACTATTACAAATTGAGATCTCTTGTTTAAGTACGATATAAACTAATTGAAGGGTTCTTCCTCCACACCCATTTGTTTCAATTTTTTTACTAGAATACAATGGTTCACCAAATCAAATGCCTTTGATAGGTCCACGTATACCACACCCACCGACTTCCACTCCCCTAAAGGAGTAGCAATTAAATCTAGGAAGTCCATGAGTGCAGTTGCCATGGACCTACCCTGTCTAAAACCTGATTTAAACTGAGTTATTTTCTGATATTTTTCCAAATATTCCATTAACTGTCCATGAACAATTTTTTCCAAAATTTTAGAAACTGCTGACAACAGTGCTATTGGACGATAGTTTGATGCGGCCATTGAATCACCCCCCTTATCAATTGGAATAATTCTTACCTGCTTCCAAATTGATGGAAACAATCCCTTCCTGAGGCTCCAATTAAAAATATCCCTCAGGATGGGTGATATTTCTTGTGGCAGCTTCCTTTAGAAGTCTATTTTCAATCTTATCGGGACCACACACCTTATTTGTCTTTAAATTACTTATTATTTTTTGTACTTCTAAAGTTGTCACTACTTTAAACTGAAACATTGGTACATGATTTTCCTGAAAATTGTCAGATTCTATGTTTTGATCCACAGTCTGAACATTTTTTATTTTAGTTGCAGTTTCCATATCCAAATCAGGAAGTTCAATAAAATATTTATTTAAAATCTCCGCAGCACTATCTGCTTCAAATACAATTCCATTTTGACTAAGTTTTATCTCTATTTGGTTTTTAGCAGGGTTTGTAAGATTTTTTTATTAAGGACCAATATTTTTTAGGATCTGTTGTTTCATTGATCCTATGTTTATAATCAGAGGCCTTCGATTTCCTTATTTCCTGAACCACTCTATTTCTTGTTTTGTTAAAGCTATCCCATACTTCAGATTTCAACATTTTATTTGCTTTTTTCCAAAGTTGTTTCTTTGCCCTGATTAACTTCTTTATAATTGGAGTCACCTAGGGCAAATGATTTTGTTTTTGAACAACTTTTTTCCAAGGTGCAAATTGGTCACATGCCTCAATGAACATAGATGTAAATTCCTGTACAGCTAAATTCAGGTCAGGAATTAGGAAAATTCTATGCCATGGTAAACCCTGTAAATGATTTTGAAATAACTGCTTATTAAATTTTGTATAACTTCTTTTGTACTCTATTGAAGCTTTAATTGTTGGAACATTTTTAGTTTCCAAATTAATAATGCATTTTATTACATTGTGATCCCAAATTAGGTTCCCCAACTCCTTTATTTACTACAGCCAGTTCAGGGAAATAAAGCACAAATCCAATATACTTCCTTTACTTGCTAGTTTTCCTTTCCTTGTACGTATGTCAATTATCTGTACCAGGTTTAAGCATTTCATAGAATTTCCCAGAACCTGACCCCTGGGACATCCCCAGGCAGCATTAAAATCACCCATCAATATTGCATTTGTTTGGCCTATACATTCCATTATAATGTGTGAACATTTCTCAAAGTACATAATATTTGTCTTAGGTGGAGAATAAACAGCTCCCACAATCAGATTAATTGTATGGATTTTTAACAGTAGGCATTCTATTCCTTCTGTTTTCCCAGTGTAAATAATCTCAGAAGGACCCAAATTATGTCTAGTATCAATTATAACCCCTCCCCCGTGACCTTCAATCCTGTCTGTAACAATAAAAATCATTGAGTTCAATTTCAGGTTGAAGAATTTATTTTTTTAGCCAAGTTTCAGTTAATATGGCTATATCTGTTTTTTCCAAGTCAACCCAGGCTCTGAGGAGGTCCATTTTTTAAATTAAGCTTCTAGCATTATCCAACACTAACTTAATGGTCCCACCCTCAGGTTTTGGGTTTGTTTCTATATCCCCACAAAGAACTAGGGAAATCAAGAGCATCTGGTCTGTTGAAGAGAAACTTCTGCAAGGGACTAACTGGTGAGTATTCTGAATCTGATGTCTAACCAATTTAAAATGATTTCTCCCTCTAATCAGCTTATTTGTTCTTAATTGACCCATTATAGGCTGACAGAGATTCAGGTACACACCAGTTCTGTTCCCTAGAGAATCAGATGTAACTGATCCATAAGTTTTCATTAAACAAATAATTCACACCAACAGTCCCATCAATTTAATAAAAAAGCTCTTCATCTTGTTACTTAATTTTTACAGCTTAATTTTGAAGAAATACTAAACTTGTAACCCTTTTATAGAACTCACTATTAATATATTAACTAATTACATGTGCTATACTTTATCCTACCTTTAACTTGGCACACTTAAAATATACTGTAACCTTTAGACAGTTTAAAATTTAATTATATATATACACCAAACAGTCTCAGTTTAGTTATAAAATAAGCCCCAAAAGACGTAGAACATTATTAAGCCCCTTACAATGTCTTTATAAATGTTTACTAACCAGTCAGGTTCTAATAGTATTACTTTTTAAGTCCTTTTCTGTTACCGAGTGGCACTTGCGCCACTCATGCTCGCTCTGCTGCACTCGGACTCGTGCAGCGCAAACTTTTATGTGGTGCAGCCCCTCCTCCTCCGATGACGTTTTCTGGTCAATTTCACATCCGCATTTCCTGGTTACCGGCAGACTGAAGATTGTTTTCCTGTATATATCTCTGAATTGTGGAAGAAAAAAATCCTCAATCCTGCAGTATATTTAGTAAAAAAAGAATCATTAACGGGGGAAGAATAGCTCAGTGGACTTGAAGTGGTTAAGGAGCCTTTCACTTGTAGGTTACTGGTTCAAATCCAGCTCAGCATGGTAGTGGCTGACAGTAATTATTACCTGAGGGCTCTTTAGTGGCATATGTACAATGAGTTATCATCTCAGTCCAGTTATCAGTGGGCAGGTGTTCACATCAAAAAAAAAAAAACTCTAACCTAGTTGGCACTAAATTGGAAACCTTGTGGCAGTTTAGTATGAGAGACCAAGGACTGAATGGGCATGAAGTCTAAGCTAACCTTTCAACTATGTTGTAGTCCCTCCCCAAGGCACATTGGTTGGTTCATGTGTAGAAAATTGCATTGTGATTACCAGTGCTGCATCTGTCATGTGGATAAACAGACGGCGTCAATTTCCAGTGCTGTCATCTGGCACTTTTCACGAACACTAAATTCTCACACAGAAGAAAAAAATTTTCTCCTGAATAAGTGCTTCATTGATGTTCATAATTGTGTTCTGATATGTGAGTGGAAAAATGTGTACATCACATACTTAATAACTGATGACTTCTCCTGATCTCCCCACACACAAATAAGGCAGGTTGTGGGGAACAAAAGCAATATATTCTGAACTTTGAAATTCAAATGTACAGTATTTAAGCTATTATTAGTGAAGCTTGTGACTCAGAATTGTGAAATTGCTATTTAACTGGAATTTCTACCAGCAAAATCAAAATCTCATTCAGCCCTAGCCATAACAATGCCATGTGTGCTTTTGTCTTAGTGCAGCAGCTAGCACTGGTTTAGCCTTATTTGTCTAAAGGTGCTCAAAACAACATAGTCAACACCTGTGCACCATGTGAACATATGTAATCAGCCAATGTGTCTTTGCTCTGCTAGTATCTCAGTGGGCTAGGACATGCACAGTAGCTGAACGGAGACAGGTTTGTTTTCCTAGGCACAGTTGTTATTAGCATACAGTAGGCTGGGGTCTTTTATGTGGAACAGCCTACTCAGTGAGATAGTGGAAACTGGCTCTAATAAAGCTTTCAGATCAGGGCTAGAAAGTCTCATGAGGGAGAATAACATTGAGGGTTACACAATGTGAGATGAGGCAACATTCCAGCAGTTTAGTCTGGATGTGTGTCATTATCCACATTAGTGTACAGCCACTGCTTTTCAGCAGGAGGGGTTGGCAAAATGAATCTTATTTTTTTTGCAGCCCTCCATGAGGGGTTCTTGGTCCTCAACTCTCTGCCCCCTCATCCCAAGCCTTACCCCCTTGGGCAGAGCCACTGGGTGAACACCCCTTCCTAGGAACATGGGTATCTAGCCCTGGCTTGCCCCCAGGGTGGGGCACTGGAGTGGAACCCCACTGGCAGACCAATGTCAGAGCAGGAGTGGAGACAGAAGTGGGGGTCATCATTAGCAACTGGCATTTTTGCTCTATTTTCCCTAGGGGTGGGGATGTGTAATGACACCAACATCCACCCTTCCCCCGATCTGTGGTGCTGGCTTTGACGGTACCCCCCGGCCTCTGCCAGAGGTCTGAATTATGCCAGGCACTCTTCCCCCCAGAGGAGAGCAGTCCCTTGGATGCTCACTTCTTCTCTCCCCCATCTGGCCCTCTGACTCCCGAGTCCATCCATGAACTTGAGATGTCAGAACCACAGACAGGCACCTTGCTGCTGTGCTGGGGGGCCAGCCCAGCAAAATGATTCCTAAGTCCTTTCTGTTAATGCAATACTTTGCTACTGTATTACTTCACTTATTGAAAGTTTTACTAACAACCCTTGCCTTATTATTCCACTTACTGAAACATCCACAGGTTCAGTCACATACAGGTTCAAGGGGTGGCAATGGAAATATTGGTTGTGGGACCATGAAGCCTTACCAGGTTGATTAGGTCCTTACATTCAGGTTCAAGAGGTAGCACTGTATTGGAGCTTATGGTTCCCTCAAAGCACCAGCAGGCTGATTATGTGTGACCATGCAGGATCTGGAAGTGACATTGCATTGGTGATTGTGGCACTCTACAGCATCAATAGGCTGATCAGATTCCCCAGTGCAGACTCCATCGATATCCTTGCATTGTGACTATGCCCCCTCTACAACATAAGCATGCATGACAGATACACTCACAATGCTAGATCTGGAGTGGCATTGAAATGGTGGTTGTGCACAAACTCTGGTGGCTCTCCTGCTGGCATATATGATCACCTACCTCCCTGGCTCCCATTGTCAAATTTCCTTCCCAAGCTCCAATTTGGAGCATTTGGGTTGTTGCCCTACCACTATCTCATTTCCCCCACCCCACAGTTCCTCTGTTACATTGTATATCGGCCTTGATTAATTAAATTTTTATTTCCATCTCTCTATGATAGCAATAGATGTACAGTAGATGCCACTGACTATCTTTCCCAAGAAGTAGTTGAAAATGGGAGTTTGTCTCAGCCAACCATCCAGATTAAATGATAGCTAGATAGATAGATAGATAGATAGGCAGGCAGACAGACAGACACTGGAGATCGATACTGTAGAGTTGCAGTAATTGACATGGTGAGACATTTCCTGTAATTTCAGTGATCTCTCTAGAGAAAGTCACTGCCTGTCTGCAGTACCAGGGTAGGGCCACCAAAAAGAATCTCTTTAGAAATATAGCAAAATATCTAACCATATCTTTTCCTGCAATGATAGATACAGTAGATAGATAGATAGATAGATAGATAGATAGATAGATAGATAGATACAGTTCCCTATATGATTTTTCTGTTGAGATATGCAACAATTACTACCTTGTTTTGAGAATGGTTTGACCCTTCTGTAAAGATATACAGCAGTTATTTTCATGACAATGTGGAACAGAAGCAGGAGAATGTCATGCTTTGGTATAGAGCCAGATATGAGCTTTGCTGAAGAGGCTAGAGACAGCTTCTTGAATTCTTAGGACAAACTGCAGTAATTCCTAGATGCAAACCAGATTGAACCATGAGTTGGTTGAACTAAAAACATCTGCATTGCCTGGATAGTAAGTAATTCCTATGAGATAATTATTTAAAAAGATGCTGCTGCAAACTAGAACCATCATAAAAACAGTAACTGGCAAAAAATGGAATCACATTCAAGCATGCACATTTAAAAAAATTATTCACACAGACAAATTACATTGTTTTTTGCAATGCAATACCAACCATAACCATTCTGATTGCTTAAAGTTTTCTAAGCTCTAAAACATTATATTTAAAAAATTGCAATTTTATAGCTCATTAACCCCTGAGATCGTTATTTTGCAGACTTGTATGTGATCACTGAAAGATTTACGTTGTGCAGCCAAAAACAACAACTGGGTGAAAAAACAGTTGCAGACAGTGGCATGTTGCACTATACCCAGATATATCATTATTTATGTTGTGACATATCACAAGAGCGCCCATTCATTTTCATGATATTTCCTGTGACGTATTGCAGAAATATTTCGATCTTGTTAATGACCACAACAGTACTAAACTTCATAATGTATTACAAGTCTGAAATTTTTGGAATACTCCTTTGCACTGGGAACCAACCTAGATGAAGAGTTGATCAAAAAATATTAATGCAGAATTATTAGTCAGGGGCATACAGAACTGCTGCCCTAGTCTAAGACCATTAATATGCCCAATACCTTTGATGTCACTTGCCACAGATTATAAATACTGTAGATTCATCACCATGAGCAAATTAAACCATACCTTGCAGTCACTGAAGAAAATGTTTGCTAGTATAAACAAATTCTGGTCAGAGCCAACATGGCTGCTATGCTGCCTGCTTTAAGAGTGCTGGAAGGGTACTTAAAGACATTCACAAACAAAAGGAGTCCAACTAATTGCCCAGCTTGTTCAGGTTCAAGCTTTTTTTTTTCAACTTCAATATACTTCATTACATTTTACAATTAGAGATAATAATCATTAAACACAGAACAACATAAGAACAAAACAAACAACCCCCGTTTCTGCTCCCCCTGTTCCCCCAATGGAGTGCACAACTTGCATATAAAATGCTCATGTGACATAATACAGCAGTAAATATATCATGGACCCCACACAAATGAAATAAAGCTCAATATATAGAATAATGAAAGAACCAGCGAACATTTTTATTGGCACCACTCCATAAGGAATCAAATAGAACATAAGGTGTGCAGCTTACTCCACTTCTTATTGTATAAAAATAATTTATTGTGAGAGCTAACTATCATTTTCTCCAGATGGAAATTAGACAAGAGTTCCTGCAAACACTCATGGCAAGAGATTACAGTCTGGTCTATCCAATGGTGAAGGACAACTTGCTTTACTGATAATGATAGCAAAGCTAGATAGCATTTTCTTTCCTTTACATAATCCCCTATAATACCAAATTTTGGGTGCAAAAAGACCATCTAATCCTAGAAGGGGATCAATTTGGGATTTGATCTGGTCCCATAATGGTGCAACCATCAGGCAGTCCCAAATAATGTGAAGTAGTGATCCCTCAGCCTGCCCACATCTTGTACACATCTTGTGTAAGTAGAGGAAACTAATTTCCCCATCTTGGCCAATTTTAAGGATGTGAAATATATATTGTGCAAAATATAAAACTGGTAAGATGAAGCTTATCATTGGAAATATATTTATAAAGATATATTCAAATGTTGTCTCAATCAAATGTATGTGGGAAAGCTAAGGACCAGTAAACTGACTGTCCAGTAACATCAGGATACAATATATTGAAGAGAAAGGAGGATATCCAGGAAACTGAATGTGGCTGTACCACCAGATCCATGAGTGATTGCTAGAATCCACCACAATCAAACTCCCAAGGCATGGGGCCAAACCAATGAGCTAACACATGATGAAGTTGGAAAACCTTAAACACAAACCTAGTATTTAACTGTAGAAAATCCAAGATGTCCCAGCAAGAGTTGAGGTGACCATTCTGGGACAAGTCCTTTCAGCTAGCTAGAGTAGCCAAGCCACATTCAACATTGTTCCCCCTAATTTAAAATTAGGGTTACAACAAAGCATCTAGGATATGTCTTTAAAGTAGGTTGTAATCTAAATGTTGCACAATTGGGAATGTACACCCAGGGAAGTATGTATTACAGAGTCTTGGAGATGCATTAGTAAGGACCTAGAAAAAATTTAAAACATAGCTGAAAGAGACAATCTTGCTTCTCTAATCAAGGCCCTCTCTAATCTGTCAGATAAGAATATAGGAAGCTATACTGTCTGCTAAACCTGGGTAAGCAATCTAAAATACTTGCTGGTATGACTAGCCAGATGGCAGAGGAAAAAGTTTGGTACTCTAAGTCCCCCCAGGGTGTTGAGCACAGGGAGATGGTTATACACCCTTCTCAGAGGTTTACCCTTTGAGATGAAATCAGAAATCAGCTGATGTGTACGTTTATAGCAGGATAAAGGAAGTTTAATATTCAATGAATGGAGAGGATAAACAATTTGGGGAAGGACATTCATTTGAATAATATTAATTCTGTCCCAGATGGTCAGTGGTAGGAATGTCTATCTTTTTAAATCCTGCTGTATAGTTATTATGAAATCATCTAAGGTCAATTTTTTTAAGCAGTGGGACACTAAGCGTAAGAATAATTCCAGGATACTTGAGGTGAGGAGCCCAAGTTAGTCCCGTTTTCAGTATCTCTGACTTAAGGATTCCAGGGGTTAAAGGCATCACTACAGTTTTGTCAACATTCAGTCTATAAATGGAAAATGTCCAACATTCCATAATAATTGTCAGGGCCACTGGGATAGATGCCTTGGGATTAGCAACATGAAATAATATATCATCTGCGTAAGCAGAAAGTTTCAATGTAAAAGGGCCTACCCATATCCCTGTCAAAAGGGGAGAACCCTTAAGTTTGAGCAACAAAGGCTCTAGATACAAACTGAATAGGATGGGAGAAAGGGGCATCCCAGATGAGTTCTGGAACATAAAGGGAAAACTGAAAAAAAAACATTACAATAAATTTTCGCACTAGGGCAAGAGTAAAAAAACTTTGATCCAATCAATAAATTTAGAGAGAAACCAAACTTGTTTAAGAGTAGCAAATAAAAAGGCCCAATTCACTCTATCAAAAGCTTTCCCTGCATCCAAAGAGACCAGAGCCAAAGGGGTCCAGGCCTCCTGGGACACAGAGAATATGTAGAACAGCTTACGAAGATGATCTGCTGAAGAACGGCATTGCATAAAGTCAACCTGCTCACCGCTAATAAGCTCTTCCCAGATATACATAATCGTATTAGCAAATATTTTGGCTAATATTTTAACATCATAGTTCATAAGGGATATGGGCCTGTAGCTAGCCACCTTGTTTGGAGGCTTGCCTGGCTTGGGTAAGACAACAATCATGGCTTCAAAAAGAGAAAGTTCTGATACACCATGCTAACATACAAATTACTAACTTGCAATATGCCAGCAGAGTAGGCCTATTGGTCGATCAAGTCTGCGTATGCTTTAGCACCCTGATTGGGTACCAGAGACAAAGAAAGAGATGGTTTAACAAGGAGACCAGCTCTTTGGAAAAAACTTTATAAAAATTGGGAGAAAAGCCATTGGGAACAGGGGCCTTATTAGCAGGTAGAGACTTAATAGCATCTAGAATTTCTTGATGGGTAAAGAGTTGCTCTAAAAATGCCTTCTGGACTAGCATTAACCCAGGGAGGGTTATTTTGTCTTGATAAGTTTGGAGGTCAGAAACAGAGGGTACGTTGTGTGAAGTCCTATGAAGAGACCGGTAATAAACTTCAAACTCTCAGACTATGACTCTGGGAGACGTCTTGGAAATATTATCCACCTCTGAAATTGTGAATGGAAGAATTTGGGATGCCTCATGCTTACAGAGTTGCAGTTCAAGGAAGCGGCCCACCTTCTCTCCCTGATCAACATATGTGAAATGAGTCTTAAAAATGGCATACTCAGCTTTCTTGTGCATACACTCCGCATACTTATCTCAGAGAATAATCAACTCTCTGTGGTCTTCCTACAAAGATGCAGGAGATAATCTTTTCTCCAACTCCCTAATGTGGTTCAAGAGAAGGAGTATTTCCAGTCTCCCTAGTTCATTTTTTTACCTGCCAACCAAATAAATTCACCTCTGAAGAAACATTTAAGAGCACACCACTTTATATCAACCTTCGTAATCGTATCCCATTTTGAGTGGCAAAAAATTCTATCCTCTCCTTGATCCTTACAACAGTATTCTCATCTTTTAAAAGCTGAGTGTTTAACTTCCAAGCAGTATCTTTTTTGATGTTAGATAGCAGTTTATGATTCAGCCAAACTAGGGAGTGATCCGACAGGACCCACAATGCTATCCCACTGCCCAGCACTCCATCCACGACATTCCAGCTAATCAAAAAATAGTCTATACGAGAGTAAAATCCATGAGCCAGTACAAAATAGGTCTAATCCTGGGTAGATGGATATAAAATGTGCCAGGGATCACAGAGCCCCACAGTATCTATCATGTCATGGACAGCGTGCTGTGCAGGAGTCAGCCCAGTGAACACACTCTGTCCTGTCTAGGTCTTGTGTGAATGTGACATTCCAATCTTCTCCCAGCATAATAGGAAGGGAAAGGAAAGGAAATAAGCCAAAAGAGTGTCTAGCTCAATAAAAAATGATGGGATGTCAGTGTTCAGTCCATAGACACTACCTAACAACACTTCTGAATGATCCAAAATACCTTTAACAAAGATATAACACCCATCTGGATCTTCAAGACAAAAACTGAAACCTAATTTCCCTGGATATCAGTATAGTTACCCTTTTATTATTAGTGCTATTGCCAGCTACAGATATTTGTCCTATTGAGTGCCTATAGAAGAGAAGCCCTTCCAAGGTGAGCAGATGGTTTTCTTGTGAAAAAGCAATGTTACAGCACAAATGTTGCAAATGCTTTATAATTTTAAACCTTTTGACTCTGGAACGGGCACATTTTACATTCCAGGATGCATATGTCACACCTAATGACATGTGAAAATTACCACAAAAGAAAGAAAATGCAGGATAGAAATTAAACATAACCTATTGGACAGAAACACAAGAACGTCACTCCATTGCTTAAACTCCCCCACCCTCTGATTACTAAACCAAAATCCAATGAAGTATAAATAAGGGATGGACTCTCCCTTCCATCCCATTCCCATAACCAAAACCCACTAAAACAATACAATCTAAACAACTACACCCCCAGTACTAACGACTGAACTCCTAACAACACACAGCCCATGATGAATTCATCCCTGCCCTGATTGGATACCAATACACAGAATGCACCCCCTCCCCATCCATTCACCCTACCTCATCTAAGAAAAGCATATCCAAAAAAGAATAACACACCTTTGTATAGTAAATCCAACTACTGCCTATAAAACCATCTTAAAAAAGAAATAGAGGAAATAATTTACTCAAAATACTAAAACTCTAGCATGGTTAAAAGAAACAAAATAAGCCTTGTGGCAAGAAAATGTTAAGTAACTTAGTAATAGGATAGTTTACTCCCAAGCAAAGAATATAATTTCCTGATATTATAAAATAAAATAATATAATTCCTTTAACCAACTCCAACTAACAATAAAAAAGGGGAGTCTTAAAATAGTGCACAGACATCTACAAAATGAACTGGGACCTAAGGCAGAAAATAAAAAGGAAATTAAAAGAAAGGGGGTAGAGGTAAAGACAAGAGATGAGATTTAAACTAAAAAGCACAATAGGAACCACCTCAAGGAAAGAAATAATTAATCTCACGAACTAAACAGTAACTCCCACATTATCTCACAGTACTATAAACCAGATAACTCTGTATAAAAAAATCTTGTACAACAAATCCCTAATACTATAAACTGGGTTATGACAAGGAAAGATTATGTACTATAGAGTAATATGTCCTCAGTTAAGTAGTTTAAAAAAAAGGCAGCACAGTCTTCCTCTTAATACATATAATCTGGCCTGCCCACCAGCACATCTCTAGCGCTACTGCTTGTAATGCTGGCAACCTGGGTTGAGGAATGAGCCAGAGGGCTGGCCAAGGATAGGAGTCCTGAGCATCCAGAGGACCACTCGACTGCTCTGGGAGGGAGGGGGGATGTGACTCAGCATTTGGCTGACCTCAGGTGGTGGCCTGGGATGCAGCAAGTGTCCAGCAATAGAGAGAGGGGGAGGCTTGACATTAGGGCACACGTCACACCCAGAAAATGGGAAAATTAGCTTCCTGCACTCTGAGGAGATGGAACGCTTGGCATAAACCTCCAGCTCCCCTGCCTGTCCCAGTCTGGTGCCCTGATGAAACCCAGGAACTTGTGGTGCATGAGCTCCACCTCATCTGCACTTGGGGACAAGCCAAGGCTACATGGAGGGACTACCACAGGCTCCAGGTAAGAGGGATGCAAGGGGGCAGATGCCATAGGTGAATTCCGAGGATGTGAAGCACAGGGGGCAAGGGGGGAGCATAAATAGTAAAAAAAATACATATAATCTGTTTAAATCAAATGCAACAACGATAATAGAAATATATGCTATAATAAAGTCTATGGAAGATTCCCTCTCTGGTCTTCCAGAATAGTCTAGAACACATCCATTAGTAAAGAAACCTTTTGTAAATAAAAAGGAATGTCAGTCGATGTGCATATTGGAGACTTGCACACAGGTAACTTGCATATAATTCAGATTAGCAATAAATGCCACAAATAGTGTCTGTAAAAATTAAACAGAAAATATGCTAATGCCAGCCATCAAAAAAGTTGTAAGAAAGTCCTTGAACAAATGCTAGTATCTGACTTGGGGTAAATTAAATAAAGAAAAGGATGTGGTACACAGTGGCATTTTATTCCCACAAAAATATTCAGAAAGTCAGCTATCTGTTCCAACTCCTCTGCATCAAGGAAAAGCCATGTTGGATACCTGAACAGACCCAGCATCACAGTTTGATTAGAGCTCCTGACTCCCATTATAATGTCTTTGCGATGCAGTAAAGAAAAAGGAAAAGCAGGAACCTCTGGAAAATATTCTCAGTTCTAAAGCAAGAAAGCAGACTATCGTATGGAACGCATATAGCATAGGGCAAGGAAAAAAAAAAGAAAAGGAGAAATTCTTATGTCCCAGAGCCATTGGCGGGCATAAAAGCAGGTAACAGTGGAGGGGTTGATACTACAGTTCCTCAAGCCATAGTGAATCTCAAATAACACCAGAGCTTAAAATCTATAGTTCCAAGTATCTTACACTACCGCCAGAAACATTCAGAGTGTGAAGGCGTGATAAGATTTACCCACAAGTCTGACGCTCCAGGGCTGCAAATGAGGGAATTGAAATTAGGAAAATTAAACTGATCCTCCATCAATCCAAGGCTCAACCACTAATCTAGTGTTTTATACAGGAAAGGCAGGTTCCCAAAACAACATGGATGTAGAAGTACCAGAGTTTTAATAAGAAAAGAGTACCTGAAATAGCCAAAAGGACTTTGCTGTCCATTTTTGAATATCAGAATACCACAATCCAAATCAACTGTAGCTGTAGAAATTGAGGTTACACTATCCAACTTAGAGTATTTGTATGAAAAACTGCAATATTCCAAAAAAGAGGAATACAACCAGACCAAACTGAAGTGATCACAGTCCCAGCCATGTCTCAAACAGAGTCATGAAGCCTTAAAAAGATCAGGTAGCAAAATCCTCAGATCTGATGTCGCTTGTGCCACTGTTTCAAATGATTTCCAGCTTCCTTGATGTTGGATTTGCAGCCTGAAGGGGTTCATTATTCTAAAATGTATGCCAGTAGCAATAACTTTAGAAACTATAGGATGTAAGGCTGCTCTACGCTACTGTACAGTCAATGGTAGGTCTTGGACAACTCGAATCTTAGAACCTTACCAGAGAATTTCTTTTAAATTCCGTACCATTGTTAACAAGTGGTGGCGGTCTAGGAAATTCAAAAATTTAAAAATAAAGGGGTGGGGTAGTGCTCCTTCAGTTGACATAGCTCTCTGGGCCCTGAGTGCTCTCTCTGTAATATATCCAGGGCCATTCAGGGAGGGACCAGCTAATTTTTCCACAAGATGCTCAGCGAAAGTAATTGGTTGGGTGCATTCCACCCATTCTGGAAGACCCAAGACTACCACATTATTTCTTCTGCTGCATCCTTCAAGGTCTTCCAGATGGACTTCCAGCTTAGTGTTCTTTTGACATAGAGAAATAATCTCTGGATCCACCCTACCATGCCAGTCCTCTAAGGAACTGGTGCGGACCTCGTTATCTCTGACCCAGTCAGTAAGTGAATCTGTTGAGCTCCACATAGCCGTAACTTCATCCATTAAGCCTGCAATCATCTTTTTGAGTACTCTGAACTGCAGAAAAATGTTTCTTCTGTAAGGGGCCAATGATGGAGAAGCAGTTTGGGTGGTAACTGAAGACAGGGCTGTTGAACGTTTGGCTGTTTTTTCCTGTTCATGAGTAGTTGGCAGTGTGTTCCACGGAGGAGCTAATTTCATCTCTGTTTCCATCATGGAAATCAAGAATCCCACTTTCACACTAAAATAAGCAGTAGTAGATCTCAATCAACAAAGTCTTTGAGCTAGGTAAAGTGATTAAATGGGAAAACATAAAGTTTTAAAAATGTGAGGAGATGGGAGTGTTCTAGAACAGCAGCTACCTTCGACAGAGTATCACATGACTGCCATTCAGGTTCAAGCTTGAAGAAGCAAAAAGTCTTGCATAATGGGCAGACTGGGTGGGCCGAAGGCTCTTATCTGTTGATAATATCTATGTATCACTGGCCATTCCGGGTAGTAGAGTAGATAAGGAATCACTGTAAAGTAGGATGTTTAAATAGCATAAGTTATTCATCCTTGGTTATGAAGCAGGGTTGGACACGAAGAACCTAGAGTCGCTTTTCACCTTAAATTGCTATGTTACTCACACTGTCTCTCAGGGGTGGGCTTGAAGGGTATGCCTCTCCCGACAGCGACACCATTACAGCGAAAAATGTTGATGCTGACAACATCGACAGTTCACTGTAATGGTGCGCCCAAGATCCCGGCACTTTGTCTCCCAGTCCTGCAACCCCTCCCTGAATCAACTCTGACTCAGAGTTGATTATATTTAGTACAGGGAGTGTGGGGGAAGAGCCCATCTGCATGGGGGTTCATGGGGCAAAGCCCCCTGATAGAAAAATGGACCGTGTTTCCTAATGGATTTATGTTAATTGCAACTTACAGTCAACATAAATCCATCTCTGTGATGCCGGTCAATGAAATAGTTGTTAAACCAGCATTGTAGCACCTGCATGAAGGACCTAGAGTCCCTTCTGACCTCAGATTGCTATGTTATTCACACTGCCTCTTTTACAACAGAGCTGACAAGTCATCACTGTCTTCCCCCAGTCCTCTCAATGAACAGGGAAGGTTACATAGTTACATAAATACATTTCATGTGACAAGATAAGGGCTGCTGGGTCCACTCAGTCTGCCCAATTATGTTTTTTTTTAATTTAGAATTATTAATATTGTGCTCTCTACTCAATCCCCATGATTCTTTTGTGCCTATCCCATGCATTTTTGAATCCATTTACTGTTTTTGCCATTATCACCTAAAAGCAGAGGAAAGAGGTCTGTGGATTTTAGTGTACTGCATCTCAAGTGACTGTTCCTGTCAGTTAATTGTGCTGAATGGTCACACAGACAGTGAGCAAAAAAAGCACCAATCAGCTTGCCTTGGCTAACCATCAAACAACACCAGGAAGGAGAGATCCCAGAGGTGACATTGCCACTGATATCAGTGTTTAAATATAGTAATAATAATGCCATAATTCCTACAAGGTGCAGCACCTTAGTCATAAACAACAAAGTTTCAAGTACCAAGTTTCAACACTGAACTCTACATGATATTAACCTTGATGTGTTTATCCATTTACAGCCACCGACAGCTAAAATGTGTTAACATTAATTGCATGAGGAAACATATCTAAGGTTCCAGATTTTAATGAAGCAAAATCTGCATTTCCTCATAAAACTCCAATGCATAAAACATACAAATAATTTAACTAAGAGACCATTCATGTTACTTGAAAGAGTGTTTAAATCAACTATACCATTTAATATAATGTAGTTGCAAAACACACCAGGTCAGAAATAAAACAGGAGGTAAACAATTCAAAGAGCAAACATGAAGGTTTAAACACTGGACAAAAAGGTCAGCACACAACCAGACACAAAGCCCAAAATGTGGGTGAAAACATGAGCCTGAGAAGGAAAAAAATGCTGAGGGCGCATACTAATTATTTATTTTTATTTGGTTTTTGTTTACTGGGTAAGGTGCACTAGCCACAGCAATTACTATTTTCAGGCACGACCCGGGAGATTACAGAACAAAACATTGGAAGCAGTGATAGTACAATAATTACAGTACATCATTTGACAATTGTCAAGGAGCAAAAGTACAGTACAAGCGTGAGAAATACACAAAAGTTAGGATAAAATACAATACAGTTACAAAATAGGTACAGTATATAGGAAGGTAACATAATAAGTAAGATCATAAGAGCAGCAAGCCAGAAACATTTGGGGTAGGTTGAATACAGAGGTGACTGTACACACTATAATCAGTGTCAGTGGCTCAGTAGGTAGCACACTCACCTCTGAGGCCGGGATATCAGAGGGCTGTGGTTTCAGTTCCCACATCTGGAACTTGGGTTAATATCCCAATACTGACACTGTAGTGCAGCATGAGGGGGGGTGCTGCACTTCTGAGGTGCCGTCTTTGATGAGACATTAAACCGAAGTCCCATCTGCCTGGATTGGTGATAGTTCAGATGGGTGCTAAAGATCCCATGGCACTTATCGAAAAAGAGTAAGGGAATTTCCCCTGTGTCCTGGCCAAATTTCTCCCATTCACTAAAAAAATACCACCAATGGCTTAATCTGCTTCAATTTCAGTTGCTTACCATCTGTATCCCCCCTCCCCCGGTCGCCCCTGAAAAAGAGGACTTCTAGGCCTAGTGGGCTTACCAGGTCAACAAAATTTAATAAATAAATAAAATAGTTATGCAGGGTAGATTTAGGAGAGCTAGGAACTGAATAGGAGTAGGGGTGCCAGATAAAAGATGGTAGGATGGAATGGAGAAATTGAGGGAAGGTAGGAGGAGTGGACCAAAAGTGAAAAGAAGGTAGGATAATCAAATACCAGGAGGAAAAGTGCAGAGCATATTAATTGGGGCCAGTTCTGAGAGATAGTTAATGGAGGAGAGAGTTATGAAAGGGATAGAGACTGGAGAGGTTCAAAACAGGTTCAAGAACAGGAATCATTGAGATGATCACGTAGCAATTTTTTGAAGGAGACATGGGATGATTTGGGGGAAGAAGACAATGAACTCTGCTGCCCGCTTGGAAGCATTACCTCCCATTTTGTTTCTGCTCTGGTGTATTTCATGACTACATTCTATGAAATGGTGCAGTTCATTTAAATCAATTCAATATATTTAAGAGTAATAGATCAGTTTACAACAGTGTGTTTAAAATAAATTAGTCCAGTGGAGATGAGCAGCAAGCACCTCTGCCCTATCTTTGTCCAGCAGCATTCACATAGAAGCTCCACCAGCCAACCAACTGCTCAGCGTCTCTCTCAGGACTTGTGAATCAGCTGCCTTTTCAACACTCTGTTGACACTGCCAAGCAAAAGACCAAGTCCCTGCTTCTGTGCAGTCATGTTGTAATTAGCTGCTGTAGGCCTTGCCTCATGATCAAGTGGCAAACTGGAAAGCAACTCCCACCACCACAGCTGTGGCCCTGCCACTGGCTCTTCCAAGAACAACTGAAGTGCATTACAGTTATCAATGGAAAGAAATGTAAATCTGCATGTGTTGTAATGTGTTCACATAAAAGCAGAGCTGTGCCATGGATTCTGAAGCAGGCAGTGAGGCCAGCAGCAAGAAAATAGTGTAACAGTGTTGGGGGAGCAGTACTGAATGGAGCCAGTGGAGTGCTTCATTCAGAGGAGTGATTGTGCTTCAACTTCAAAATGTTGTGCTACATTTGAAATCCAGTGATGTGCTTCCAAAGCTCCATTCTTTCTCTATGAAATAGCAAGATGTAATGCATAGCTCTGCTATGCAGCTGTTTTATTCAGACTAGTGTAATAGTCAGAAGTAACAGTAGCCATTAATTAAGATTTATTTGTTTGAAAAATGTCACCAGGTAAGACATATTATACTGAGCTGGTAACAGCTCATTTCCAGATGTGTCCTGAGGAAGGGGAATCTGCTATTAGGGGACCTGTTTTGGTATAGTCCTTTTACATTTTCAAGCATTTTACATTTGACTAATATGAAATTCCACAACCTGTGGAGATCTTAGATACTTGACCTTGTATAATATTATGAGATGTATAGTGTATAGACAAACTGTTTAGGTTGCAAGTGTGTACAATATTATCTGGTGGCCACTGTACTATGCATAGATTAAGTGAGATAACTCCTCACAAAATGTCAGTGATATCTTGGTGGATGTTGCAACTAGTAAAAGAACACTGGAAATATCTTTTGCAGCTGAATTTTTATTCTTTCTGTGTTGGAACTGAGCACTGACAGTTCCTCTGCCTTAAACAAATCCACAGTCTTCACCATCATCCTGGTCTTTGTCCTAGGAGGCTAACATAAATCCAGACAATGAGTTCTCCTGTTCTCACATACACTGTATCCAGACAGATCTACTACTAGTGAGGGGTTCTTGCCTCCTCAAGTGTTTTTGAAAGTGACCTGAGGCAGTGGTGCCCCTGGAGGCACACTTGTAGCTTCCTGTCAATTCACTATGCAATTCTGATATACATCTGCCAGTACCCAATAACTAGCACTCTAGCTCCACCCACTGGATGTTAAAAACTCCACCTATCAGTAGGTTATGTATTCTGGCATTCTAATAAACTAGCCCTCTCCCAGTACTGTAAGGAGAGCATTGAGACATACACAATAATTCATGGATGTGATTACAGAACCACACAACGCAACTAATACACAAGATTTCTGACCTTTGCCTCCATACACAATGACTTTTAGCCATAGTCAACAGGGATTCTGAGTAGTTAGATTTACTGTTGTGTCAGGACTATGGTCCAACTCTGTAAAGTGCTCAGAGCACATGTTGGATTGGGTGCTATATAAATAAACTTGCCTTGCTTTTTCCTGCATAATAATGTCAAAGTATATACAAGTTTAATAGCAGAAATTATCATACTTTAAAAGATTTAGACTACATTTGTAATTTTCACAGTCACTGTGAGTCTGTTACCTGTCCAAACCCGGCTAAAGCAAAATACTCAGTGTGTGACCTTGGGCAAGTCACTTGGTATTGGTGAAGGACTACAGACCAGTTTAAGTAGAACAGCAGAGTATTCCATGCTATCTGCACTGCTTAGGATTAGGGCACTATTGCAGTGTTTCTTTTATTAATTAGCTTTCATTGGGATGCTCTTCCTCCTACACCCTGTTTCTTTAAACGGGGTTGATGGGGACAGAGCCCTCCAACTCAAACTACAGTAATTAATAAAACAAACATTGCAAACCTACCAGCTTACTCTAAGTAGCACAAGTAGCATAGTGTTCTGCTATACTGCATTACACTAGCCATATGCTGATCTACAGTTCTCCAGTATACCTAGCCACTTAACCTCCCAGTGCTCCAGTGCACTCAACTGCAGAAACAGGTAAACTAGCTAGGCTAGTAGATAGGCAAGACTCCACTGGAAATACACTGTTGCATCTCAGAAGAGCTATCCAAGATAAATCAATTGTAAAATTAAAAAAAAATGATCATTGCAATAAGAGGTGAAGATTGCAGTTAGTTTCCATTCAATTAACAATTATTTTTAATACCTTAGGTAGGGCAGCATACCACTCTCTGCAGTCCCTCATATTTCCTCTCAAAGTTGCTCTGTCCAACATGAAACAGGTGCTGTCCACCCACACAGAAGGTGCTGTAAAGTCAAACTTTAAAGCAGAAATCCACAATATTTTAAGGTGCTCAAAACAAAACTATAAAAAGATAAAGGCACTTGTTTTCAGTGTTCAGAGTTTTTATCTCTGTGTTTTATAAGCTGTTCCACATTATAAGGGCCAGTGTGCTGTTTGTCAGCATCACAAATGTTAGTCACAGAAGGATGAGAGCTATACGGAGCAGCAAGGTCTCAGGAAGTGAAACCTACTCAAGCCATATACATGTAATGAATATGATATTTAAATAAAATAAAATAAAATAATTCTGAAACTCCAGTGCTCCCAAGATGGATTTGGCATTTCCCCTGTAACTCCAGGACAATGTCCCTGTCTTTCCCTGTAGGTTACATTATTTTCAATGGAAAGTGAATTGCTTTTTTTCCCATATAACCACTGAAAGTCTATGGGAACAATTTTCCAGTAGATGTTTCCATTTCCCCAAAAAATACAGAAATCTCTATTCCCTCTGAAACTCACTTCTTGTCACAGCATGATGCCCCCTTCTTGGGGTTGTCTGCAGAACAGCTTTGGATTGTGACTATTCCACAAGCTGACAGCGCACTTTACATACTCTAGTGGTAGTGGGGCAGCACTAGGTTTGGGCAAACCCACAGAAATACTGTAGGCAGAAGGGGTGACCCCTGCAGTCTTCACTGTCCTGTATCGATGTGCCACTTCTGGTGCCCCCTGTCACTCCTCCCTCCTCTCTGACCTTACTTCTCAGTTTCACAGTGGAGGGAGGAGTGGCAGGATGTCTGCAGTACAGCAACTTAAAAATGTTTGCAGACATGGCAATTTACAAAGGATTAGGGATCACTGGACCCCACACTGAACTGGGATTAACATTGTTTTGAGGTGCTACTGCCAGGATTAATGAATACAGGGCCATTCTAGTAGCTGGGTGGGGGTAGGTATGGGCAGTAACAGCTACTTTGTATGAGGCACATATGAGTCAGCTAATGATGACCTGGCATCACCATCCATTCTCAGTCTAAGCATAAAAGCCCACATTTAACATTTTATAAAGTCACCTATTGACTTTAAAATGCTCATTGCAGTGAAATAATGGAATTGGTGTGTTTTGTTTAGCAAGGTAATCCCTGCCTGGTTGCCCTGCTGAGCTTGATGGCAAAATGCTTTGCTTGCACTTCACAATCCCCAGTTCATGTACAGTAAGTCGGTATGCTATTCCTGGAGCAGGCTAGAGGACCACGGTATATAAGCTGAATCCACTATCACATGGGCCAGGCCAGCTGCTTCAGTGGGACTATGAAAAGGCAATATTTCAGAGTCAGTGTCCACTGTAGTGTAGTGTTGGTGGGTGGAGGAGGTAGTACTGAATGGAGAGAGTGGACTGCTTCAAGTAGCGGAGTGACTGTTCTTCAACTCTAAAATTTTGTGCTTCATTCAGAATCTGGTGATGTACTTCCGGAACTCCCTTCTCTGTCTGTGTAATAGCAAGATGTCATGCATAGCTCTGTTATGCAGCCATAAAAAGCACTCCTAAAATTCACCTGCTACTAGTAAAATGGGACAGATTTTTTTATCCATTTATTAGATGCCTTACCCTTGTTTCAAGGTGTTGGGCAACATACAGTATACAAACAGAACACAATACACAAACACTGAAAATTTCAAAACACATACATCTTCAGCCTACATCGAAAATTATCTAAAGAATCTGCAGACTGTATACTCAGAGGCAAGGAATTCTGTATTTCTGGTGCTAGGTGCATAAATGCTCAAATCTTAACACAAGAGTAATTACTTGGAGAGATCATCAACAAATGACAATGTGAAGACTGAAGTGTACTTGAAGGGACAAATAAGGAGATCAAATACTGAAGATATAGTACATGGGTGCCAAAGCTTGCAAAGCTTTGAACGTTAAAATCATTGACTTAAAATTGAGTCTGGCAGAGATTTTAAATTAGTGAAGACAGTGATCCAAAGGAAGCTAATGTTCATAATGAGGGTGCTCGAATATGATGAGGGTGAATGGATAAGAGTCTGGATGCCCAATTCTGAATCAATTTTAAGTGACAAGAGTACAGATTATGAAAGATCTCTCAGCAAAGGATTGCAATAATCCAGATGTATAATTGTTAAAGCAAAACTAACATTTTAGCAGCATCAAGAGTTAGTACATATTTATTCAGGCAATATTCAGAGGTGAAAATTGCACATATTCACCACTGCATTAATTTGTTTTGCAAATGACAACTCAGCATCAAATAGAACACCAACATTTCTAACCACATTAACTGCAACTAGCTTCTGATTACCAATCTGCCATTTTGCCATCTCAGCTCCCTGACTCACTCACCATTGTGAGTTATATGACAAACTAGAGAGGTTCTCTCTGAGGAATCATTGAATGTTTGTGCTGGGTTGCTTCACATACAAAATTGTTAGAACTGCCACCCCCTCCCCAGCCCTAGTGGAGCTATTTAAGCCTGCAAACTGAGTTTACCTTCTCAGGTCAAATGACTCATCTCTCTTACATGTCCCAAAAACCAGAACACTCATGGGCGATCGGGCCTTTGCTGTATGTACACCTCTGGAACTCCCTTCCTGTGCATGTTTGCTGCACCACCTCTCACAATAGCTTTAAAAACACCCTTTGGAGTCATCTAAGGCTCACCACAGCCTGTAATCACAGTTACGAAATGTACCCTCCATTTTATCTATGAATAGCACTTTACTGTTCCTGTATGGTCGCTGGCCCAGGCTAGCTCAGGTTTGAATTAGAGCATAAACTCTGAATTGGACTGCTTCTTTTTTATGGTCACTCAACCTGTAATACTGTTTAATTTATGCTGTCTAAGCTTGTTCCAATGCTGTACACTGCACTGTCTGTATATCCCTTGAAACTCCTGCTTAATCCTGTTTAAACCATGTCTCTTGTCTGCATATCCCATGTAACCTCTGGTGTCGCACCTGAAAATAGGCATATATTTGTCCAGTGTGCTTACCTGGTCAACAAAAGCTAAATAAATAAGTCCACCATACTCTTCCACCGTAGTGTTACTGGCATAAGTCATACTGTATAAGTATAGAATCTACCATTGGATTAAACACATAGATTAAACCTGTGGACATAAAGCATTGCACCAATGTACCCTGGATCACATGAGCAACATAGAAACACAGAAACATAGAAGTTGATGGCAGATAAGGACCGTAAGGCCCATCCAGCTGCCCAGAGCTGTTCTATGAAGAATACATACTTGAGAAATATAAGCCCTGACACATCTACTGCTAGGATTTACTGTATTGCAGTATTTAACAATCCAAGCAGGGTAAAGCAGAGGACAAGTAGAATGTTTTTATTTATTTATTTATTTGATTTATTTGCTTATTGGGTAAGTGTGCTGATCCCAGTGACCATTTTCAGGCATGACCCGGGCCATAAAGATGGCACAGTAAGTGAGTCATACATTACAAAATATAGATTGGAGAAAAGGCAGTAGATACATGGAATATGATGAGTACAGTTGATACAACTGGTCTTAGACCAGGATACAATAGGTAAAGGAATACACGAGTTGCAGGAATACACAAGTTACGATGATCACAATAAATTCAATCGATACAAAAGGTAAAAGGTAACCAGGGACAAGTCAATTCTGTACCTGGTATGGAACAATGGGAACAGAGTCAAAGAAATACAGGTGGAAGGGCAGCTGAGGTCCAGTGACCACCAAATGGTGTGGTTCAGCATGGAGACATGGACACAATTAAGTCACACAAGAGCAAGAGTATTAGATTTCATGAGTGCAGATTTCACTGAAATGGGTAGATATATACAAGCAGTCCTGGGCATGGAAGGAAGGGATTATAGAGGGGGTGGAAGAACAATGGGAGAAACTGAAAGGAACCATAGCAGAGATAAGAAACCAATGCATTGGGATAGTGGTGAAAGGGAAAAGAAGAAGGAAACCACTATGGTTCTCCAAAGAGGTGGGGGACAAAGTCAGGGCTAAAAGGCTGAGTTTCAGGAAATATAAGGGGAACCAAAGGGAGGAGGACAGGGAGGTGTACCTTGAATGTCTAAGGGAAGCAGAGAAGGCTGTTAGGAGGGTGAAAGCACAGACAAAAGAGGGTTTAGCACGGTCTGTAAACAAAGTGGATAAGGCATTTTATAGGTACATCAGTGAAAGAAGAAAAAATGGGGGGGATTGTGAGGCTTAAAGGGGAGAAGGGAGAGTGTAAGGAGGGAGATCTGGACAAAGCAGAAGTACTGAAGAAATTCAAGGACCACAGTTGGGTTGCAGAGGCAGTGGGGTGTGGGGGAGTGGACACCAGTCCATTCAGTGGAGAGAGTTCTGAAAGAACTCACAAACTGAAGGTGGATAAGGCCATGGAGCCAGACGACACCCACTCGAGGATATTAAAGGAGCTGCAAAAGGAACTAGCAGTGCCTCTGGTGGCCCTGTTCACAGTCACTCAACACAGGTATCATTCCAAAGGACTGGAGGAGGGCACATGTAGTCCCGCTGCACAAAAGTGACAGTAAGGAGGAGGCGGGGAACTAGAGGCCAGTCACCCTCACCTCAGTGGTGGGAAAGATGATGGCAACACTGCTGAAAGAAAGGATAGTGTCACATATGGAATCCAGCAGTGCCCAGGATCTGAGGCAGCATGGATTCACAGCAACAACGTCATGTCAAACAAATCCAATAGATTTTTTTGATTGGGTGACTAAGGAAATAAATCAGGGAGGGGCGGTAGATGTCGCCTGCCTAGATTTCAGCAAAGCCTTCAACACCGTCCCACATAGAAGGCAGATTAACAAGATGGGTAGTCTAGACATGGGAGACAAGGTGGTGAGCTGGGTTAGGAACTGGTTAACAGACAGGAGAGAGAGAGGGTGGTGGTAAATGGGGGTGCAATCTGGGGAGAGGGGGGTGACCAGTGGGGTACCACAGAGATCAGTACTAGGACCAGTCCTGTTCAATGTCTTCATTAATGACATTGCAGAGGGTCTGGAAGGAAAGGTCTGCCTGTTTGCAGATGACATCAAGATCTGCAACAAGGTGGATACTCCAGAAGGGGTGCAGAAAATGAAGAGGGTCCTGGAGAAGCTTGAAAGATGGTCAGAGACGTGGCAACTGAGGTTTAATGCAAAGAAGTGCAAAATAATGCACCTGGATGGAGGGAACCCTGGGGAAAGCTACAAGTCAGGGGGGCTAACTGTCACCAAAGAGGAAAGGGACCTAGGGGTTATCATCTTTGATGACCTTAAGGTATGAAAGCAGTACACAAAGGTGGCAGTGAAGGCCAGTGGCATGCAGGGGTGCATAGACAGGGCTATCACTAGCAGTAGGCAGGATATGGTGATTCCATTGTATAAAACATTGGTAAGGCCTCACCTGGAGTACTGTGTGCAGTTCTGGAGGCCACACCAGAGCAAGGACATAGATAAGGTGGAGACTATCCAGAGAAGGGCAACAAAGATGGTGCAGGGCTTGCACCACAAAACATATGAGGAGAGACTAAGGGACCTCAATATGTACCCACTGGATGAGAGGAGACAGCAGGGGGGACATGATTGAAACTTTCAAATACCTCAAGGGTATAAACAAGGGGCAGGTGGGGGACCTTTTCCAATGTAGAAAAAGTACTAGAACAAGGGGGCACAATATGAAATTGGAAGGGGTAGATTCAGAGGTAATGTGAGGAGTTTTTCTACACAGTAGTCGAGGCTTAGAATAGTCTACCACAGGAGGTAGTGGGGGCAAGCACAGTGGACGGGTTTAGGCATGCCTGAGACTAGCACAAGGGAAGCTTGAGAGGGGAAGGAGTGATGAAAAGCCATTGATCACATAGGGTCAGTGGCCACATACAATGTATAGAGCCTACAGGCAGACTGGATGGGCCTAGCATTCCTTATCTGCTGACAATAGCTATGTTTCTAGGTCACACTATTAGTCACATACATTTGTGCAATCTAGAAATAGTTTTCAACAAAATTGCAGGAGGCAGGGTTAAGTGTCAAAAAGGATAAAATGCACATAAAAAACAGCAGAACTTGTTTGAGACATAAAAGGATGCTGAGGTGACTCACCTCACTGAGAAAAAATCTCATGTAAATAAAATGACGGAGAACCCCTAGGGATCAGAGTCTATTGTGGAATAGAATGTCTACAGTGACTGGAAAATGCTTACAGGGTTGCATTGCAACATGGGCAGATGCAGTATAGCTGATACAGAGTCTGTTAAGTACGTTGAGGGTTGAACAAAATGTTGCCTTTATTAAAGTGTTAATTTACTAAATATTGGTCTCTTCTGCAATATTGATCAGTTGCAGTGTCCCAGTACCTGAATGAGCAGCAGCTCTGTCTCTGTGTGCTAGTTATTAAATTGCAATATGCATTAGATGACTAGGAATTACACTAATAATGTAAATATGTGTGGTATATTGTTTCATGTGATGTATGAAGTATAAAATGTTTATAGCCATGTGAAGCATCAGAATTCTGGGTATTTTGATGATTGTGATATCCTTTGTTGGATTAACATAGATGTTTTGATCGGTGCACCCCTTCAGGTCGACACCCTGATGATGAAACACAAAAAAAGACCATTACGGCAACAGTCGCAGTAATGGTCCTTTTTTGATGCTTTGCTTTCTGTCAGAGTTCCATCCCCCCCGACCATCTCTGACCTGGAGTTGAGAATCCTATGTCGGGGTGCGGGGGCACAGCCCTCACAGAAAACACTTGTTGGACAGGTACAATACCGACATCGTGGTATTGTGCCATCGCTGTGGGGAAGGTCGGCATTTTCACTGTTGACTTCCCTTGGTGCTTCTGTTTTGATTAGATATTGCAGTACACAAATGTTTGGGGCCACACACACATTCCTTCATCAGATGTTTTAGCAGTCTGCACAGAGGAAGTTAGTTTTCTATTTTTAGTTGCATTATTACTACATGTATTTCAATACTGTATCTTCATTTGGAAAGGTGCATACAGAAAGATGGTAATAATTGGGATGGTGGGCTTACAAATGGAAGCGGACTGGTAGGTGGGAAAAGGATGGGGAAATGGAGCTTGTCAGGTGGTTGTTAGGGGGCGATAGGTTTCTATGATTAACGCTTCTATGATGGAGTGCACAGAAACCTTAATCAGAGGAGATCAGGAAAGGGACACATGCAAATAATTAAATTATCTTTTTTGTGAGATTGACCTAATAACTTTACAGAACAATCAAATGTACCCAGTTTCTATTGACAATTATTGGAAAGCTGAGTCAGATATTAAAATAGGTACAGGAAATCCTCTGCTGTGATTGATGGAATTCATCACTGTATAGGTTAGGTAAAACACTTTTTGTTCTGACATTTTTGGGATTTTACCCTTTTCATAAACAGAGAAACATATTACTGGTGTGTGGTTCATACCCATACTTCCCTGACAGTTGAAAGCAATCTGTTTTCCCTTGTATGTCTTAGCATTCCACATGGGTGACTAGAGCTATGTAATTATTTTTCTTAAACTTTTTACCCACCCCATCACCACCAGGAGCTGCTCCTCCCAATCATAACCAAGATGTGGGTTCTAGTATTCCCGCTCTGAAGTGACCTACCACTTTAGACAGTGACTGATAGCACACTACCTATAAAAGCCTGGGGGAGACCATCATTAGCATAGCTCTAGGGATGATTGCCTACAATTTCTCCATTTCCCTCTTTCCTTCCCATGGTGTGGCCTAGCCCTGCACTATAACCACAACTACCTGAAACATTACTTGTTGACAAACAACTTCTTCAACCCACCACAATGGTCACTGGTGTTGTGGATGAAGTGCCAGCACTTTCTCAGGTGCTGTCAGTGGCACTTTTTGAGCTGTCTGCCAACTCTCTCTGGCACCTGGGCTCACTCCCAAATCTGGGTCACCTACATGGTAGTGTGATGTGCTACTGTAGAGCTATGGGGTGGCCAAAATAGTGCAGTTTGTTAAGAAATATGGCACAACTGGGTGTGCTTTGTGTTGGGATAACTGCATGCTTCAGGTGCACGGAAGCACAAGGCCAAAGGCCGAGTGCTCTATTGTCAAAGAAGTGCCACTGTCCTTGCACAATGCACACCCAGGAGTGCCTTGTGATTGTAAAATGAGATCTTTAGGATTAATTAAAAAAAAATAAAAAAGTTGAATTTATAGGAGTAAAAATGAGAAAAAAAGGAGAAAAAGAGAAAGAAAAAAAAGTAGTCCCATGGAACCATGGTAATGTTGCTGTTTGGCTAACAGGTGGCAGATACTGTAATTGTTTTTAAATACAAACAAGTTAGTAAATTGAGGTGTATTGGTAAGTGATCTTTTTCAAATGCTGCTGTTCTGGGTTATCATCAGCACTGGCTCTGAGCTCCTTTGCCTATCAGGTTTCTGGATTTGTGTACCCATTTCATAAATAAGTGATACAATTCTGTTGACTGGACTATGCAAAGAAACAGCAAACTGGTGTGGATTGATTGGAGATGCTGAAGGCTGAGACACTCATTCACCTACAGAGGCTTTTTATTGTGAGTGTGCTCCAGAAAAATACATATTACTATTGTCTGACTTGGAAAGCATTTATACAAAACAGTTTAAATTTAAATTGGGGGGAAAATAAAATAAAAGTGAAGATTAGATTAGGGGATTAAAGTTTTAACAATTGTTGTTTGAATAATAATGGGGTAAGGAATTGATTAACAAATC
Source organism: Neoceratodus forsteri (assembly GCA_016271365.2). Classification (NCBI taxonomy): domain Eukaryota; kingdom Metazoa; phylum Chordata; order Ceratodontiformes; family Ceratodontidae; genus Neoceratodus; species Neoceratodus forsteri. Next base: position 470,422,765 of record CM028129.1, read on the forward strand.
GTGAGTGTTTTTTAAATGAAAAGCAGTCTGAAGGAGAGACTAAACTGAAAAACTAAATAAAATTAAATTGTTTTGACAGCATTGCTGAAATCCAGCTACCACATTGGTCCAATCAAACCTTATGACAATTGTTTAAAATTTCCAATAAAACTGTGTTTTAAAATATGTTTGTTTTCTTGATACAGTACCTGACTGAAACCTTTCTGATGACTCTGCTTTCTGCCTGCTAGTTCATGGAGAAACAGATATTTATAAATGAGTTAGTTAAAAAGCACCTGTCAGATTTCCAGTTAGCAGAGTGCCCTGCAATCTAGTTACCTCTTAGCTGTGCATGTACCTGATTGTGCCCTGTGATCCAGCTGCCTGCTGTGCAGAAAGGCATACTGCAGCAGTTTTCTTTACTTGTATCACAAATCAAAAAACCAATTTACAATGCAGTTAACACACATGCAGGCTGTGCATTATGGGACAGAATGCAAACTATGAGGTGCATGCATTCAGTCTATGAATCATATATCATATCCTTGCAATGCACATTCTGCCATATGTCAGCCCTTCAACGAATTGTGCTTTCTTTTTAGTCTAATTGGCTTGTAATGGATGCCTTTCTTAAAATACAGCATAACTACACATCCTGTTGTGCATTGTTGCTTGCATAATTTGTTTCTTTTGTTACAGTTTTTTTACACATTACAGAGGGACTCATTTCAAAAAAATGTTTAATCCTAGTTAGATTGTGATGAAGTGAACAAGCAATAAGACACAACTGGACACATAATTATTTCCCTGTAATCACTCACCTCTGGCATGTTGTTAGACATGCAACCCACCGAGAGTGAAATTATTGGCCATAATTACATATTTTTGAAGTACATTTTTGCATATATATAACGGTTTTTAAAAGTACATGTGGAGAGATACATGAGAAATAATGTGTTTCATTGTTTCAAAACAATAGAAGTATTACTTTCTAAGGTGTAATTGGATTGAAAGTCCCAACTCATGTAATTATTATGGCGAGATAATTACACTGATTGAAAAGCTCATTGCACAAGCTTTTTCTTCTGTCTTTGGCATTTGATAGTGGTATATACTTTTTGTCAGACCCTTGCCATGAATATGGATAGCTCACCTTTTCTTTGTCCCTGAGTATTGTGCACTGATCTAAACTGAAATACTGTCACATTTTAACCCCAAGTTTTTATGTCTGACACAGAATTCTGAGATTATTAAACATTTAACAAACCATTAATATTTGAAACACTCTTCAAAAGGGCTTTAACAAAACAAAAAACTTCTCTATGAAATATTTAATCTCATTTTTCTGTTTTCATGGTGGTGTCAGTTCAGCCAGTCAACTACATTTCAAAGCACCTGAATAAGAAGATGGGCAATTTGTACATTATTGGAAGCATTAATGTCTAGACATGTTGACATGTTTTTTTTTAACACAATTGGATGGATTTTCAAAAGAAAACCTTAGTGCAACATTTCTTCACATATTTAGCATGTTAATCAGAGAGCAAAATCCCCCCCCCACCTCACCACCACCACTATCAGTTCAAGAGACCCACTAGCCACATAAGTTTACCCTGTATCCATTTTGCAGCCCGAAGGCCAGCAGGGATGGCATTCTTGCCATCAAGTTTGGAATGTGTATCCATACTCAGATTGGATAGTCACTGCCATGTGGTAGATAGGCAGACAAGATTGTCCTAATACCTTACTATGTTACTATTTTAAATGACTAAGGAAAAAATGATAACCTTCCACTAAAATACTAAGTACTAAGAATGGGAGAAATGTTCTTAAAGAGCAGGTTCTTACTTCTAATAAATACACAAAGCATTATTTTATTTAGTGTATTTTGGTGTGTTAGTAACTACTTTCTACTTTTATAATAAAATATCTGTTTATGTAGTAGAAAAAGTGGGTTTTCATCTTTGCTTTTCACACTGCTAGTAAAAAGTTAAAATAAAATTCTGGTACTGTGATGTCAGAAACTGCCAGTCACTTGAGAAACTAAATAAATTGTTATATATTTTTGAAAATAAATAGACACTTCCTTCAGCAAACAACTTTGGGCTTGATTTACAATGGTTGACACATGGCTTGCATAAAGTCCTACATCAACCCCAGTCCTTTGACACAACTGCACCTGATTTTAATACATCGGGAGCAGCTGCAACAGTTTTCATGCTTATATAGAAACATAAAAGGTGATGGCAGATAAGGACCATGTGGCCCACCTAGTCTGCCCCTTTTCCCTACCTAATATAACACAGCAGACCCTCGTTGATCTGTGGCTTACCCTTTCTTCCCTATTGTGAGAATATTCTTATGTCTATCCCATGCATGCTTGAAGTCCCCTACCGTTTTTGCCCCCACCACTTCCGAAGGGAGGCTGTTCCAATCATCCACTCCTCTTTCTGTGAAAAGGTACTTCCTCACATTGCCCATAAGCCTACCCCCTCTAGCCTCATATCATGCCCCCTTGTTCTTGTGCACCTTCCTTTCTGAAAGATGCTACCATCTTACACCTAGTTTACACTCCTGAGGTACTTGAATGTCTCTATCATATCTCCCGCTCTCTCTCCTCTCCTCCAGGGAATACATATTGAGGTCCTCTAGTCTTTCCTCATATGACTTTTGTTGCAGTCCTTGCACCATTGTTGCCATTATCTGGAGTGCCTCTGCTTTGTCTATGTCCTTCAAAGATGCAGCCTCCAGAACTGAACACAGTACTCCAGATGAGGTCTCACTAGTGATCTGTACTGTGGCATAACCACCTCCTTTTTTCTGCTGGTGATACCTCTTCCCATGCACCCTAGCATCCCACTGGCTCTCCCCATAGCCTTCTCATATTGTTTGGTTATATTTAGGTCATCAGATATGATTACACCCAGGTCCTTTTCTAGATTGCCATTAGTACTCCCCCCCCCCGAACTGTTCCCTTAGATTGCTGTGCCCCAGATGCTTGATTTTGCACTTCTTTGTATTGAAGCGTAGCTGCCACACTCTCAGCCACTCTTCAAGCATGTTTAGGCCCTTTCTCACCCCCCCATGGAGTGTTAACCCTATTGCAGATCTTAGTGTCATCTGCAAAGAGGCATACCTTCCCCTCCAGCCCCACTGCAATGTTGCTTATGAAGACTTTAAAAAGGACTGGCCCCAGTACAGATCCCTGTGGCACCCCACTGGTCACCCCCCTCTCCTTGGATAGAATGCCATTTACCTCCACCCTCTGTGTCCTGTCAATCAACCAGTTTCTGACCCAGTTTACCACCTTGGGTCTCACTCACAGGCTGCCCAACTTATTTACCAACCTCCTATATGGACGGTGTCGAAGGCCTTGCTGAAATCTAAGTAAGCCATATCAACCGCTCCTCCCTGATTTACCTCCCTGGTCACCCAGCCAAAAAATCTATCAAATCTGTTTGACAAGACCATTCTGCTGTAAATCCACACTGCCTGAGATCCTGTGCTCTGCTGGATTCAAGAAATATCACTATCCTTTTCTTAGCAGTGACTCTATTAATTTCCCCACCACAGAGGTCAGGCTGACTGGCCTATAGTTGCCAGCCTCCTCCCTGTTCACACATTTGTGGAAAGGGACTACATTCACACTCCTTCAGTCCCCTAGAACCAACCCTCTCTCTATTGATTTATTGAACAGAGCTGTTAGTGGTGCTTCCAGCACCTCTCTAAGTTCTTTTAATATTCTAGAATGTATCCCACCTGGTCCCATAACCTTGTCCACTTTCAGATTCTCAAGTTCCTATAGGACTCTTTCCTCAGCAAACGTGCTAGTGTCCACCTATCTCCAACTGGTGTTCCTATTGCCCAATAGTGGTCCTTCTACTTCCCCTTCTTTTGTGAATACTGAACAAAAATATTTGTTCAGCATTGTTTCTTTTTCTAGGTCACCCTCTGCACACACCCCATCCTCCCTTTTTAACCTCACAATCCCATCCCTGTCTTCTCGCTTTCACTAATGTACCTGAAAAAGGTCTTGTCTCCTTGCTTAACTGCCTGGGCTATTTTTTTCCTTCATTTGTGCCTTTGTGCTCCTGACTGCTTTCCCCCACTCCCTCTGCTTTTCCAAATATAGTTCCCCGTCTTCCCCCTTCTTTGTTTCCTTGTACCTTCTGAAGGCTAGCCTTTTCTCTCTTATCTTTCTGGCCACCACGTCCTTTGAGAACCATAGTGTTTTTTCCTTTTCTTTCTTTGTTTATTTATTTATTTCATTGTTCAGAAAAAAACATTGAGTGAAAGCTCTTTTGCAAAGGTTCCACATAAAGTACATAGCATATACAGTACAAAAGAAGGGAAATTGCCCCCTCTGTGGTTCATACTTCATGGGAAGGAGTGTACACAATAAGAACACCTCAGGGAGCATTCAAACAAACAGTGCAATGGTAATGCGAACAAAGACATAATGCAAAATATAAGTACAGAATAACAAGTAACCTGCTTCTGAAGCTACTGCCAAAAACCTTAAAACAAAGTACAACTATGAGCTTACAGGGGAACACAGAGACAAGGATCTCAGTAACCCATAGTACAGGCTTTGTCCTGGGAACAGGGATGTGAACTAAAATGGCCGACTTGGGGGGCTGAATATAAGGGGGTCAGCTAGTACCAGGCATGTCCTCCAGTAGGACAGTAAGTGCTAAAATAGAGCAGAGTGCATGCCTGTAAAGGAGAGATCCAAGCCAGCCCACCTAATTGCAGGGGGAGTTAGCATGGAAGGCAGGTGAGGAAACTCTGCCCACTGCTAAGGCCAGCTAAGACAGTCACAATATGGGGCAGGTGAAGGAGGGGGCCGGGGTATCAACACTCACACATATTAGGAGATGTATAGAGAGGGACTGGTAGTACACCACCTATCTGCAACAACAGGCCTTGGATGAATTAAGGTGCCATTTCAACTTTGACTTAAATGTGGGGAGGCTGTCAATAAATACTAGGTAAGCAGGGATCATGTTTAGCCACAAGGAAGCCCTGTAGGCAAAGGACCACTGTCCAAGAGATGTTTTCCTAAATGGGACAGCCAATGAGCTCTGTGTATGGCCCCTGGTCTTGTATCCTGAAGAACAGATATGGAGCAATTCACTGAGACATGGAGGAGCTTTGCTGATTAGTGATTTTTTGCCTAACAGGCATGTCTGAAATTTAATCCTATTGGCAAGCATGAGCCAGTTGGTTTGCTCATGAAGGGAGCAGGAGTGGGTGGGTGAGTCAGTCAGCTCCAATAGTCAGCCAACAGGCCTTACTGAGGGCTGTGATCACACATTTGATCACTGTGTCCAAGTCCTCTCCATACACTACAAGGCCGTAGTCTATAACTGACAGGAGGAAACAGAGAGTCATAGAGCAACAGGTGTGAGATAATACCTACGCCTATAGAGGACTCCCATCTTAGTGTGAACCACCTTTATGATGGGTCAATATGCTGCACAAAGGAGAGGGTGTCATCAATGATGACCCCAAGGTACTTGATTGATTGAACCTGCTCTAGTGTGTCACCCATTTTATTGGTGACAGCCAAGGCTGGAATGGATTTCTTTATCTGATGACTGGATAACAGCATCGTCTTTTTGTAAGTAACTGTTTCTGGAAGCTGAACCAGTCCTCTAGGAGATGGAAGGAGCACTGTAGCTCATCCTGCAGAAGATGCAACAGGGCACTATTATTAAAGATAACCGCATCATTGGTGTAAAGGATGATTTTACTATAGCAAGCTTCAGGGAGATGGTTAATAAACAGACTAAAAAGGGGAGGGCCCAATATGGACCATTGTGGGACCCCAAGCTTAATTTACCTAGAGGAAGAAATTGCTGTTCCAATTTTTACACTCTGGACTCTGCTGAAAAGATAGTCCTTAAACCAGAGGACAGCTTCAGAGGCAAGACCCATATCAAGAAGCTGATCCAGCAAGATGGGGTGGTTGCCAGTGGCAAAGGCTTTAGTGAGATCTATGAAAATAGATCCCACTAAATTACCACAATCCAAGTCCTTGTGGATGAAGTCCATGAATTCGTGTAGGGCTGTCACAATGCTGTGGCACTTACAGAAAGCATGCTGCTGTGAGCACTGGAGACCATACTTCAAGAGGTACTCAGATAACTGGTCGGCCACAATCCTCTCAAGCACCTTAGAGAGGGGGGAGAGGATTGAAATTGGCCTATAGTTGGATGTGATGGATAGGTCCCCACTTTTTAGCACAGGAGTGACAAATGCCAACTTCCAAACAGCTAGGAACTTTGCAAGAGCAAGTGATTTATTAAAGAGTTTAGTGATAGGAACTGTAGGGACAAAACCCTTGATGGAAACATATTTTATTTTTATCTTCAATAATTGATTCTTAATTATTATTTTGTCTGATTTTGATATGGGACTAATTTCAGGTTAAGAGTATAGTTCGCATAAATTCCTACGAGAAAACAAAAAGTGTTAGTTATTTAAACCTTAAGACAAGGTATCTGGCTTTAATGCTTTAAAGGAAAATATTTCTGTTCCATAAGCAGCACTTTGCCTATATGCTAGAGGAGTTCTAAGGGAATACAGATGAAACTCCATTTTGTTTTTAAGCCATGATATGAGTGGGCACCTTCCAGGCTAAGCATGTAGTGCAATGTTGTTCAAAGGGGGCTACCACATTCCCATACCATCTCTGTTGTGTCCAAGCCTCGCATGACAGATCTATAGGTCAATTTATAGGAAAAGTCTAAGCTAAAGCAGGGTATACATGACCACTATCAAGATAAGAGATCATGTGATGGGTAGCACCAAGAAAAAGAAAATGTTTTAGACTTTGAAAGTCTTAGTACCCTGTATAGAAATAACAAGTTTTATTCATAGTTTAAAGATGCAATGTACTGCCGCTATGAAAAGTGGACAGTTATAGGACAATAGCATGATAAATAAGCTTACCAAGTTTTATAGTTGCAGAATAAAGCATTCAAAAGTTATAAATATAATTTATTTAATATAATTTTCTTATTAGAAAACTAGACAAATCTAGTATCCTGTGATAGCTCACATCTTAAGAAGTCTAACAAGATGAATATTAAATATGTAGTTTGTTGCTATAGAGAGAAAGACTGTCTAAAAGTTTATAGTGAATTAACTTTTCTGACAGTGATTGATGTATTTAAGAAAAGAACAAAGGGAATCCCTGTCTTAAAGAAGTTTGCTAAATTTATACAGTTCCTAATTATAGCAGGTATGCCAACGTAACATCATTTTAAACAGCAAAAAATGTACTTCTGAAATCTGTAAATATTTTTTAGATATCTACAAAGGAAAACATTTTATAATGATTTTATACATTATAGATTTGATATTAGAATTGACAACATCATGTTTGATCTCAAATGAATCCTCTCCTTTAGTTGCATCTAAAAATGTGAGTCTTATATATGTACAAAGGTATATATAGATGCAAGAAAGGAAAGTTGTTTCATATCAAAAATAGTTTTCAGGATGAGGTCATATTGAAAATAAAATGGCTTAGGAGGGCTAACAGTACCACCCTCAAAGAGTGCTCAGACCAATCGTAACTTGATGGTGATGTCGCCCAGTAAGGGGGGCATAAATGGGATGCTGGCAAAGCCAGCCCAGAACTGCTTAATTCTTTGGTGTGTGAAGACCTGTGTTCAATGTCCTGATCATTTTGGATGAGCTTGGACTTATTCTAGACTAAAAGCCTGAAGCCAAACCTGCTGGAAATATTATTTTGGTTTTCACATTGCCACTGCATGGAATACTAAACCAGCCTGAAAGTCTACACAACTCTGCCACAGGTACAGCTGCTGAGACGGACTGTTGCAGAAAGGACTTTCTTCCAGTATTGGATTAAGCAAGGCCTAAGTTTTGCATACTGAGAATCTGGACTAAAAGTAATGTTTTGGAATTTCTGTTAAAAGCCTGAACAAGAGACTGACTTTTGGAATTTACCAGCCAGCAAGCCTGCAGTGCTGTTAAATAGCAATGAGTCCAGAGTTGCAGGTTCAAAAGCAGAAATGAACTGAAACAGAAAAGAATTACAGAGTCCAGTTACCCAAAACAACATTGCTGTCCACAGGGAGAGATCTTTCTACAGACTGTACTGAACTGCTAAAATCTTGTCTGATTTTTCCCACTAAGTCCTAAAGTGACTTTTGATGATTTGTGACGTCAAGCAAGAAGGATCCATGTGCATTGCTTCATTGATGTCAAAAGACTCTATAGTTCCAGGTTCAAGGGAAAAAGACAGCAGGCTAAAGCCAAACTCACCACCAAGGACATTTGTCATCCAAAAGCAACAGTTCTCACCAAGACTTTGAAAGCTAAAAAGTAGAAGACCACATCTACAGATAACTAAAACATAAGTATTCATTTGTCTTATTATTAGTACTTATTTAGCTATCTGGGGTGATAACTTGGTGCATTTTAGCTCCAAACCTTGGGTTTATGGTTAAGCTAGAATTTAAATCTAAAGAAAATACCTATTACAGTACATACTATAAAGAAAAGGTCATGCTATTTATAAGTATGCTAAAGAAATAGTATAAACTGTCATTTATTATGCTGAATATTGCTTGATTATTTACATTGCTTATTGCTGAAATTTGTTTTGTTTTATATGATTTACTTGATTTTCTAAAATCTGTTTTGTTTACATTACAGTTTGTTTACATTACTTATATTATGCTTGATATTTATGCTAGTTATGAATATTTAGGACTTGTACATATGTGAATAAAATATATTTATCTCTTAAATAATCCAAATTGTGGCAACAGTGTTTTTCACCATCATTTTCAAATCTGGAGAGCATAGGATAATATCACATGTTAATATTTATTTCTGGTAATTTATTAAATAATTTTTGGGTAAGGCCCGAGGTGAATCCAAGTGCATCATTATAAAAAGTGATATTATAAGCCTTTGTTCTGACAGAACCACAAGCTCATCCAGTGCAACTGCCACCAACTTCATATGGATGGTGTCACTACCAGACCTAGTTTTTCTGAGCACCTTATTTAATATAGGTTCTGGCTTCCTTGGTCATGACATTCTTAAAATAGAAGTTTGAGTGGGAGGGGCTGACACGAGGTCTTGGCTGGACAGGTCCTGGAGAGTTAAGATAGTCAGGAAGGAGTATGGAGCTGAGGTCAGAAAATGCCAGGTTAAAGGATTCAGCAACTGAGAGATTATAAAGGGTAGGGGAGCCATTGACGCTAAGCATAGTTGGGTGCTTTAGGTCCTCCTTTCCAAGCAATATTATCCCAGAAGCATTTCCCATTGCTCCAGCTATTCGCAAGTTGCTCTTTATAAAATTTCACTTTGGCTAACTTTGTGAGTTTGGTGCATTTGTTCCTTGCAGCCCAGTACTTTTGAAGGTGTGCAGGTTTTGCTTAGTTGCCTAACACAAAGATGTGTTGTCTCTGCTGTGGCTCCCTTAAGGTTAGCCCATTGTTTCTCTACATTCCTCCCCTTCTTCTTCCCCTATCAGGGCTTCCTTAAGATATTCCCCCATTTTTGCAAAGTCGACCCATTTGAAATCAGGACCCTTGCTTTCATGTGGTTTAATTCCTCCGTTGTTCTCATATGGAATCACACCGTATGATGATCACTAGACCCCAGGTGGCTACCACCATTACATCGGTGACTCTGTCCCCATTGGTGAGAACCAGGTCCAATATTGCTCCTTCTCTGGTGGGTTCTGCCACAAGCTTCTTGAGGAATGCCCCCTGCAGAGCACCCAGGATGCCTCTGCTACAGGCTGTGGCTGCAGCTTGGGTGCTCCAATCCACATAAGGCTAACTGAAATCTCCTACCAGCAGCACTTCACCTTTGGCTGTCATTTTGTGGATGGCTTCCACTAGTTTCCCGTCCATCTCCTCCCCTTGCACTGGAGGTCTGCAGATCACACCAGAGCAAATTGTGGTGCCATTTCCTGTCTCCAGGGTGACCCACAGTGCTTCCGCTCCCTTCTGCATTTCCAGAACTTCAGTTGCTCTAATTCCCACCCTGACATAGATAGCCACCCCTCCACCTTTTTTTTTCCCACCCTGACTTTTCTAAATAGAGTGTAACCTGGAATGGCTATATCCCATTCATGGTTTCCCATGTACCATGTCTCAGAAACAATGACAATGTCCAGGTCCACCTCTGCCATCAAGGCCACTAGGTTCAGAATTTTATTTCCCAGGTTGTGAGCATTTATGCTCATGGCTGTCCAAGTTTTGCAACCTCCACTTCTAGTAGCTACCCTCCTATCCCCATGTCTTACCTCCATTCCCCTCCTGTTTTTACTCCCATTTTTCCTTATCTCAGCCATTCTACATAACTCAGTTTTAAGTTTTAGTGTCAATTTCCCAACCCTAGGATCCTCCCTACTGACTGAAGCATTTAAACTTCTCACTAAAGATCTTGGTCCCCCCCAGATAGATCAATCCCACTTGCATAGGCCTGCATCCTTCCAGGTGGGACCCCAGACCCCAATGAAGCTAAAGCCCTCTGCTCTGCACCAGTCCTTCAACCATGAATTGAATCTCGTGGTGTGTAGTGCCCTGTCCTCCACTTTGTTGTTGACCAGTACCATCTCTGAAAAGGATGCAGTGCATGCCACTTGTCTAAGACCCCTCCCAACTCCCTGAAGTCCTCCTACACTGCTCTAATCTCATCACCAGCTAGATCATTCATCCCCAGGTGAACAATGATGTGTAGCTCTCCCTCCTGTCCTGCTTCCCCAGTGATCCTCTGAATGCACTTTCCATCCCTCCAAGCTATGGTGCCAGTTAGGCAGCCAACTTCCTTCTCTCCCACTCCATCTGTCCCACAAGTCTAACCCCCTAACAATAGAATCTCCTACCAGGAGTTGTTTCCTTCTCCTCTGGGGTCCTCTGCCTCACCCCTGGGGTCTCTACCATGGAGGACCCCCACATCATCCTTGGGATCCACTGTGAGTGCCTCTTTGGGACAGTCCCACTCTGCCAGTACAATATGTGAGTTGTAGAGTGGAACCATAGGAGGGATGTGCCTCTGCCCAACCTCCCTCACCCTTCCCGAGCCCACCATAGTCCATCTGCTCCTCTGCCTAGGTAACCGTTGAGGCAACAGGAGTGGACTTGGTGGTCTCTGGATGAAGGAGGAGGTCCCCTGAATACTTGCCAACTCAGCCTGGAGACTGCAGCTTGCACCATATATTTGGCACATGCCCAGTAAAAAGGATCCCCCAAATAGCACAAGTTAGACCAGGGAAAATCTGATATAACTTGTGGCATTTGCTCCTCAGGATTGAAAATCTCAATGGGTGGCCAGGAGAATGCCACAAGCACTGTGCACCAAACAATCAGAGCATCAGGGACTTGCGGCATTCTCAGGGCTTTGAAAATCGATCCCTTTTGCCTTTTATTAGTTTGTACTATTGGTGCACATCTCTATAATTTTACATTTTTTAATACAGTAACTGGTTCCTCTTTTCTTCAACCTAAGTAAAATCATAGAAACACAGAAACATTGACAATGATGTCAGAAAAAGACCAAAAATCCACCCAGTCTGCTCAGCTTACCTATTTAGCCCTGGGACCTACTGTTCCTCCAGGGTCTTAGCCCTCCCCATCATCCCCCAGTCACCTCCCAGCTTCTCCTGCCCCTAGCAACCACTACACCATTCATTCTATCTCAACTGTGCTTGAACCCACCAACAGTTCTAGCACCCACCACTTTGCCAGCCAGACTGTTCCATGGCTCCACTGGCTTCTTTGTAAAAAATAAAAGTCCTCATGCCCCTTCTGTTCCTCCCTCCTGTCAGTTTCCACTCATGTCCACAAGAATATGAACTAGTATTCAAGCTATTTACCTGCAGTTCACCATATTAATTCCTTTTAGGAACTTGAAGGTCTCTATCATATCTTCCTTCTTACTTCTGGTCTCCAGGTAGTGCATGCTCAGTGCCTTGAGGAGCTCCTCATATGACTTACCTTGTTGCCCCTGAATTATTTTTGTTACCTTACACTGCACCATCTCCAGTCTATCTCTGTCCATCCTGAGGTGAGGACTCTAGGACTGGGTGCAATGCTTCAGGTGTGATATCACCAAGGATCTATACAGGGGAAGTATTGCCTCTTCCCTTCTGCTTTTAATATTCCTCCAAATACATCCCCAAATCCTGCATGTTTTGATATATTCCTTATTTCACTGAATCAATTGTTTTAGGGAGCCAATGATGACTGCATTCCTTATCTGTAGTGTTAAGTCTCACCCCACCTATCCAGTACTCTGTTCTAGGGTTCTTGTTCACTAGGTGCATTACCTTATACCTTTTGGCACTGAATTTCAGATGTCGTACCTGAGGCCACCCCTCTAGCTTTCATACCTTGCTCTGCATTTCCCTGATTCCCTAATCATTATCCACCCTCCCACAGAACTTAGTGTCATCTGCAAAGAGACACAGCCTACCCCGGCTGCCCTCACCAGTGTCACTAATGAACATATTGAAGAGGGCCAGTCCAAGAACAGATTCCTGTAGTACCCCACTCATGACCTCCCTCTCTTCTGACTTGACCTCATTGACTACAACCCCTGCTGCCTCTCTTTAGACATTTACTTACCCACTTTTAAATGACCTTAGCTGAGCACATATCCTCTTTCTTCTTCAGTAAGTCTGTGTGAGGTACCAAGTTGAAAACCTTGTTGAAGTCAAAGCAGAGCAAAACCACAGTGTGGACCCTATTCAGTTCCCTTGTCACTCAGTCAAAGAAAACTATCAGGTTAGTCTGACAAGACCTCCCTGCCACAAATCTGTGTTGTTTACTATCCTGGAGCCCATTCCACTTCAAGTAGTCCATGAGGTCTGCTATAACCAGTGACTCAATGAGGTTCCCTACAATAAAGGTAAGACAGACAGATCTATAGTACCCTGCATGTTCCTTGCCCCACACCCCCTTTATGGAGCAGAACTACATCTGCCAACCTTCAATCCTTTGGAACTACCCCCGTCCTTTGAGAGCTATTGAACAGACCAATCAGTGGTTCAGTCAGTTTTAATGCCAGCCCCCAGAGTAACCTTGGATGCAACCCATCTGGTCCCAGGGCCTTTTCTATTTTTAGTGCTTCCATCCCTTTCTGAATCCTTTCACTTGTAAATATTGGCTGCCTCATCTCTAGGACACCCTTTTTGGCCACTCTCTAGCATGGGTCTACCATTCTCCTTTGCAAAAACTGAACTAAAATAATTATTAAGGATGACAGTCTTTTGCCCATCTTCCTATATCACCCTACCCCCTTCTTCTAACCTGATAATTCCCACTCCTTTCTTCCTTCTTTTCCAAATATATCAGAAGAGCTGCTTTTTCTGTTGCTGACCCCCTCTGCAGTATACAGCTCATTGTCTGCTTTTGCATTCCTAATCACGCTCTTTGGCTCTCTGTTTGTCAGTATTTTTTCTCCCCATTATTTTTCCTCATGCTTTTCTTTACAATTATAGAAGGCCTTTTTCTTTGTCCTCATCACTTCCTGGACTCTTGCTGAAATCCATAATGGTCTCTTAAACCTGTTTGTTTTGGTTACTGTTCTCATGTGTAAGTTAGATGCCTTGAAAATGGTTCTTGTAATTACCCCCATCTCTATTCCATCCTCCCATGATGTTCACTCTGACTAACATTTCTCTGGCCAGCTCCCTCAGCATGTTGAAGTCTGACCTTCTAAAATTCAACACTTCAGCTCTTGATTTGGGTTTTCCAGACTCAAGGGCCAGTTTAAACCAATTGATATTATGGTCGCTGTTCCCCAGTGGCTCCTATGTTCTCAACACTCCAACCACTTCCGAGTGGGTGAGCAAAACATTGAGAATTGCAGTCCACCTGGTGGGTTTCTTAACTAGCTATACCAGCAGACAGTTATGGAAGGCATCCAGCAAGGCCTGGCTTCTGGGTCTCCTGGCCACTGGAATATCCCAATCGATATCTGGCAGGTTCAGATCACCAACCACCAGTATTTTCACCTTTGCACCCCTCTTTCAAGTTTTTCCCTGAGCTCTCTGGCTTTCTCTTCCCCTTACCCTGGAGGTTTATAGATCACACCAGGTACAGTTTCTTGCCTGAGGCTGCCGTGAGTTGCATCAAGTGACTCAGTCTCATCATTACTACACATGATGCACCAAACTTCCACACCTCAATACCTTCTTTGACAAAAAGGGCTGCTCCTCTCCCTCTACCTGTTCTCTATCCCTTCTAAACAATTAGTACCCAGGGACTGTCAGGTCCCAGTCATTATTTTCCAAATCCAACATTTCTGTGATGGCAGCTAGGTCAGGACAACATATTTTTTTCCTCTTAATTTGATTAATTTTGTACTCTTTTGTTCCATGCACTGGTATGCACATGGATATCATTGGCTGCCAACACTGTGGGACACTCTTCAAAGGTCATGTCACCCAGAGGCAGGGTCACTGTCCCATATGCTGGGAGATATGTTGCCTCAGGGCTCAGTTCCACAAGGCATGAGGTGAGATCAGCATCCTATGTAACCACCTACAGGGAAACATTTCTTTTAGGAGTGAACCTCCACATCCCCGACACCAAACCAGCACACCTCTCACACAGAGAACAACCAAGCCTGGGGGATGGCAACTGGTTACAGGAAAAGGGGACAGTGCTTGGGCAACTCTTTCAAACAAACAAAGCACTCTAAACACAGGAAACAGGTACGCACCGCTTGCATCTGTACCATCCAAAAGGATAGAGGATGTCTCAGGTGAACAAAAAGCCAAATGCAACAGGATAGCAAAACAACATCATAAACAAAATCTCAAGAACAACAGGAAAAAAATCATAATCATAGGGGACTCCATAATTTGCAGTGTGGACCCCCACCTGAGACAAAAAGAATGTGCAGATTTGCAGGTCAGATGTCTCCCAGGAGCATCTGCTTGGAGGGATACTGACTGAATAGTCAACATAGTTAAGAGGGAAGAAGTGGGCTCAAACATCCTGGTCCACCTAGGGATCAATGATCTTGGTTGGTAGAGGAGGTTAAGGAGCATATTGTGCAACTCGGCAAGAAATTGGTTTCATTTTCATCCCGCATTGCATTCTCTGAGATTCTTCCTGTTTGGGAAAAGGGAAAGAACAGGCAGAAACTCAAAGAGAAAGAGATAAATGAGCTCAATGCATGTCTCAAGGACTGGTGCCACACAAAGAGGCATCACTTTGTCAGAAACTGGGACAACTTCTGGTAAATTAAGTGCTTCAGATTCAATGGCCTCCATCTGACTAAGGAGGGAGTCAGGGCATGGGGCCAGAAATTTAATGTCTACTTGGGACATTTAAACTAGTGGGAGGGGAGATGATGGTAGCTCTAGGAGAAGCACACACACAGCCTGCCATCTCTCCCCTTCCAGCTAGCACCATATCTACACACTCCAGGATAGCAAAAGCAGATAGCAGGAAACATGAAACCCTTTCCAACTCTGCAGATGACCAAAGCAAAGGAAAGGGAGGAAACAAAAACATAAAAAGGCAAAGGGACAAACAATAAGATTAAGGGGGGGGCATGACAAACTAAGTGACACACTAAGAATGGTCAGTGCTATGCC
The DNA here is from genome assembly GCA_016271365.2 of Neoceratodus forsteri. Classification (NCBI taxonomy): domain Eukaryota; kingdom Metazoa; phylum Chordata; order Ceratodontiformes; family Ceratodontidae; genus Neoceratodus; species Neoceratodus forsteri. Next base: position 470,438,354 of record CM028129.1, read on the forward strand.
TCAATGCATGCAGTCTAGCTAACAAGATGATTGACCTCACTGCCACAATAGCTGAGGCAGGACTAGACTGGGTTGCCGTGATCAAAACATGGTTCACAAGCAATCACGGTTGGGGGGTGACTATCCCTGGATATAACTTGTTCAGGAGAGATAGGACTGGGAAAAAGGGAGGGGGATAGCTATTTATGTTAAGGATACCATCAATGCTACAGAAATGCAGCAGGCACAAGGGAAAACAGAGGATCTATGGATCACAATTGGGGCCGGTAGTTGGAAACCCATTTGGGTGGAAATAATCTATAGATCCCCAAATCAGGATGAAGCCAGGGATAAGGAAATCCTGGAAACCATCCTTCAGATGTCAGGCAAAGGGGACGTGGTGCTGGTGGGGGATTTCAATCTGCCAGATATAGACTGGAGTACCCATACAGCAGCATCACAAAAAAGCAGGGCATTCCTAGTCACACTACAGAAAGCAGGCCCAAGTCAACTAGTGACATCACCTACAAGGGGTAGCATGATTCTAGATCTGATATTCACAAATAGCAATAGGGTTCTGGGTGTCAAAGTAGGAAACCACCTGGGCAACAGTGACCATAGCACGGTATGGTTCAGGGAAAAAGGACTGAAGAATCCATACACTCCAAACTGAAGGTCCGTGACTTGAGGAGGGCAGACTTCACAGAAATGAAGGACTGCCTGAGGTATAACCTTAGTAACACAACAGAAGGGAGCCTTGAGGAATGTTGGACAAGGTTGAAGGATGCAATAACCATGGTCACATCATAGTGTGCCCATCAGGTTAGTATACAAAAGGAGGAAAAAGCCACTATGGTTTTCCAAGGAGGTGGCAACCATGGCAAAAGAGAAGTGCATAGCCTTCAGAAAGTGCAAGGAGTCAGGGACTGGGGCAGACAAAACAGAATACAAACAGACTCTAAAAGAGACAGAAAAAGTGATAAGAAATGCAAAGGCTCAGACAGAGGTTAGGATAGCTCAGGAAGTAAAATAGGGTAACAAAACCTTCTACAGTTACTGTACATACTGTAAGAGAAAAAAGGAATATCAAAGGGGGAATTGTTAGAATCACAAAAAAGGATGGACAACCACAGAGCAAGATGGGTAGAAGGCAGAGGCACTCAGTGAGTACTTCTGCTCAGTCTTCACACAGGAAGCAGATGGAAACGGACCAACAATAGACATAAAGAAGTGTCAAATTGAAGGAATAGACATGGGTTCCTTCACAGAGGAAAGGGTCCTAGAGAAAATAGACAAGTTAAAGGTAGATAAAGCTATGGGACCAGATGGGATACACTCAAGAATACTGAAAGAACTTGGGAGAGAACTGGCAGCCCCCTTAGCAGTGCTATTCAACAAATTGTTGAGGAGCTGGGAGGTGACAGAGGATTGGAGGAGAGCAACAGTAGTACCACTCCACAAGAGTGGAAACAACGAACAGCCAGGAAACTACCATCCAGTTAGTCTAACCTCAGCCATGGAAAAATTGATGGAGTCCCTACTGAAGGAAAGAATTGTAACTATTTTGGAGCAAACTGGTCAGCTCGACAAAAATCAACACGGTTTCATGGCAGGGAGGTCCTGTCAGACAAATCTGGTAGATTTTTTCAATTGGGTCACTAAACAGCGGATCAGGGTTGGGCAGTGGATGTGGTTTACCTGGGCTTCAACAAAGCTTTTGACTCCATTCCGCACAGAGACTATTCAAAAAACCAGAGAACATGCGAGTCAGCCCAAGGTAATGAACTGGGTCAGAAACTGATTATCGGGGAGAACTCAGAGAGTATTAGTGAATGGCACTCTGTCAGAAGAGGAGAGAGGACTAGCGGGGTCCCGCAGGGCTCGGTTCTGGGTCCAATCCTCTCCAACATATTCATCAGCAATATTGTGGATGGCCTGAAGGGAAAGGTGTGCCTGTTTGCAGATGACACCAAAATCGACAACAGGGTGGACACACCAGAGAAACATCATAGCAAGGAAGCAGATCTCTGAAAACTGAAGGAGTGGTCCAGGACCTGGCAATTGAAATTCAATGCCAAAAAATGCAAAGTCACGCACTTCGGAAACTGTAACTCAGAGAAACTGTGCTCAATGGGAGGAGAGCAAATCGTAGCTACTAGACAGGAGAGAGAGACCTGGGGGTGATCATATCAGATGACCTCAAAGTCAGTAAACAATATGAAAAGGCAGCACTAAAAGCTAGTGGCATTCTGTGATGCATAGGGAGGGGCATCACAAGCAGAAGGCATGAAGTAATCATGCCTTGTATCAGTCTCTGGTAAGACCTCACCTGGAGTACCGTGTCTAATTTTGGAGGCCGTACCTCAGGAAGCACATAGATAGGCTGGAGACAGTACAGAGAAGAGCAACAATGAGGTCACGTGATGGCAGCCTAAGCTGAAGCAGCAGTTCCCCGGAGCTCCGTTCTACACTCGCAGATTTTCTGGCAAATATTCATGATTGTAATCTCAAACTATCTTAATAGCTGTACAGATAGTGAGCCTAGTTACCTTGGAAGCTCAAGCTCGAGTTCAAAATTGATGTTTACATGAAGAAAGCGCCGCCAAGGCACTCTCCACCGCTTACTCCCGAAAAGGACAAGGCCGCGAAACAGCCTAAGCAACAAGCCGCTAGCTTACCAAAAATGCCCGAAGTAGCAGCAGCCCTCTCAGAGGAGAAATTCCTAGAAGTCATGCAACCGCTTCAAACACCGATCGCTACCATATTGGAGGATCTTCAAAGGATCCAAACCTCAGTTGATTCCCTAACAAGGAGAGTTGGAGACTCCGAAATTCAAATAGCCTCCCTTGAGAAGAAACAAGATAAAAATGATCTGGAGACTGTGAATGTCACATGAAGAATAAAGAAATTAGAAGAGAAATTGGAGGACCTGGAGGGGCGCAGCAGGAGAAACAACTTAATCGTTATCGGTATACCGGAAAGAGAAGAAGGGAACACAGCTATACTATTTCTACAAAAACTCTGCTTTAAAATAGCCGGACCACCACCGCATGGAGGAGAATACATAATCGAAAAAGCCCATTGAGCTCTGCGTCTCCCACCAACCTCTGGCCAGCCGCCCAGACCAATAATATTCAAACTCTTAAATTTCTTGGACAAACAGCATATATTGTCTAAAATTAAAGAAATAAATGAGGTAACATGGGAGGGCAGAAAAATCTGTATTACACAGGATCTTTCTCGTTCTGTGCGAATGCGACAGCAAGAACTTCACCCGCTGGTCTCTAAATTAGCGGCTGCAGCTAAGGCATTCAGCGTTAAATACCCTGCTATTCTAATGGTCAGGCACGAGGAAAAGTGGTTATCCTATGACTCTCCGGTGCAAGCATTGCAAGGGCTGAAGGAAATTTATCCAGAATTGTATAAGTGAGACTGGCGTAACAATCTCTGGATACACAGCAGAGGCTCATTTTTCAGTTGATGATCTGACCAGCAGTCGTGACAGTGATTGAAAGCATGTACTTGAACAGTTACTTAGAGTGGTTCACTGTGAATGAAGTTAATAATTAAACAAGCGAGGCAGTGACACGTGTTGTTTGAATTTATGGGCCTCTTGGGAGAGTGCATCGGATAACTTGGAACTGTATTTGATCAATGGGGGGAGCTCCGGTTATGCAGAAATCCTTTGGCTCAGAGGGAGATGCCAGAGTCATTTCTACATGAGAGAGGAATTGCCAGCCAGATGGTCTCGGCTGAGGACATTTAAAGACTTTTGTTCTTATTTTAATTTCGAATTTAACATCCTTGAATGGCTCCCTCCAACAATTTAAAAGGAAGAGAGGAAAGGAATAAAAGAGAGGGAGAGAGGAAGAGAAGGAAGGGGACTCACCACTCTCTCTTCTATATCGCAGAACTGGCTAATTAATCTGGACAATGTTCTGATACGGACTGACGCATGGTCTTGTATACGCTCAAGAGTGATCGTATTATAATAGCGAGAGCTATATAGATGTCGGAATGGCTCCCGAGAATGACCTCAATGCTTAATATAGTTATTTTATAGAGATTTGTGTGGACATAAGAAACCTTATAGAGGCAACGAGGGGCCAATATATTAAACGAATATTATTTTACTTACACTCGGCAGCCTCTAATTTTGAATTTGATTTGCAATAGATTCAAACCTAGGGGGCTGTCTATACACCGTCGAAAATGTACTTTCAAGAAGGGCATAAATGTGTATTGGTTCTGGGCATTATGTATCGCCAAGGCAGGGGAATACTAAGGACTCTCCTCCCCTCCCCTCCTCTCCTCCTAGCTCTCTTTCAAAGTTTATGTATTAAGGGACTATCTTCATTATGTTTATTATAGGATTTAATTGATGACCTGATGTGACGATCCAGATATAGCCCTCAATTAAATTGTCACTGCATTAATAATAAGCCCTTTAAACGGAATAGTGATGCGCAGGTTAAAGTTCTGAGGTTGTCAAATGTTAGTATTTAATATGGATATGTTTAGGGCTTAAAAGGTATAGATCGGATACTGTTAGACATAGAACTGTTGTGTGTTAAGATATTATATTTTCTCAGTTACATATGCAGAGGGACAAGTTTAGGGAGGGGGGCTCCAGGGCACAAACTGTTAGGCTGGGTTATGCTTAAGTATAAATCATGTGGCATATGAGACTTTGGAGTGCAGTAAATCTGAACTGGGGATGTTTTTTTTAAGTTGGGCATTATGAGTTATAAGTTTAATAACTATAGATTACTACTTAGAACTGTACTGTGCTTGCCAAATGGTAGTTAGTCAAAAACAGGGACTGTATCCCCTGAAGGCTCTAACTGCTCGCCTATCCATTTACATTCCCAAACTGCCATAGTAGAACATGGGTAACCGTTACTGTTTTGTAAGTTGGAATATCAAAGGAGCCAAAGATAGGGTCAAAAGGCAAATAATCCTGAAACATTTGCGGCAGTTGGGAGCACAAATAGTTTTCTTAAAAGAAGTGCATTTGAAGAGGGAAGATGTAATCCTTTTTAGGAAGTCATGGGTTGGGCAAGTTTTTGGATCAGGGGCAACCACGAATAAAGGAGGGGTAGCCATATTACTAGCAAGAAATATCCCCTTTAAAATGACTCAGGAAATATGGGACCCAGAAGGCCGATATGTAATAATTCATGGCTCACTGGAATCTTGTCCGGTCCTTTTGGGCTCAATATACGGCCCTAATAGCGATTCCCCATCCTTTTTTGCACACTTACTTAATATTGTGTCGACCAATCCGCCAAAATTTACCATATTGGGAGGAGATTGAAACTTAGTGCTCCAAACAGATTTAGATAGATCTGATCATGTGAGATGGGGCTTGTCTCCAGCACAAAGGGCAATAAAAGAGCTTATAAGCAGTGTTGCGCTAGTAGATGTATGGAGAGTTCTTAACCCCTCAGAAAGGCAATATACCTTCTTCTCTACAGCGCATAGAACATATTCTCGAATTGACTACCTACTCATAAGCTTTTTTGCATTGCCCAGAGTTTCCTAGGCAGAAATATCAGCTAGAGTTTTGTCTGATCATGCCCCAGTCAGCATGGAATATTGGCTAGGTGCAGGAGGCAAGAGATCTCCACAATGGCGATTGAATAGCCAATTACTGCGAGACAAAACCTCTTTAGAACACATTGTGGATTTCATTGCTTCTTTCCTTAGTAGTAATCAAGGATTAGTGACTAAGTACGACTTCATTTGGGCAGCTTTAAAATGCTCTTTGGGGGGGAATTCATAAAAATGGCTTCCAACAGAGTTAGGCATCAGAGGGCACAAATGGAGGATCTCCTTGTATCCATTAAAAACCTGGAACACAGTTTATCCCATTCCTCATCGGTAGAGATGTGGACTAGGCTTCATCAGCTACAAGCCCAGTACACAGGACTGGTATCTCAAAAAGCAGAGTTGGCCCTACAAAGAACCAAATTTAAATACCTAGAGATGGGGGAAAGAGCAAGTAAGTTACTTGCGATGCATATCTGCCAAGTGGAGGCTTCACAATTTATTGCAGGAATTCATACAGGGCAGAATGGTCAGGTGTGCACTGACCCTCAGGAAATTGCGAAACTGTTCGGATCTTACTTTCAAGATCTTTACACAGTAGACCCGGCCTCGACCCACTAACGAAGGAGTAAACTCCTATCTTAGCTCTGTAAATCTGCCTAAGATTACAGCTGCAGAAGTGGCCCTCTTAGGTGCCCCAATATCCCTAGCAGAAATTCAGCAGGCTGTTCAGCAGCTACCCCCAGATAAATCACCCGGGCCGGATGGATTACTGAGTAACTTCTATAAGGCCTGCCAATCTATAATGATACCGGTATTAAAAGATGTTTTCACTTATTGGTATGATAACGGGATATCAGACCCAAGTTTTCAAGAGGCTGTAATATCCCTAATTTTAAAACCAGGGAAAGATCCACTAAATCTTAGCAGTTACCACCCTATATCTTTATTGAACACGGATATTAAAATTTTAGCCAAAGTGTTAGCAAACAGAATCTCAAAAGTTATGGGCACTCTCATAAGCCATGAACAAGTCAGATTCATGATGGGAAGATCATCTCAAGATCATATGAGAAAATTATTACATCTCCTTTCGGTTGCCAGGGACTCCTGCGCCAATGGTGCTGGTCTCCCTGGATGCCGAAAAGAGCATTGACAGAGTCTCTTGGGATTTTCTGTTTGCTACCTAACCTCAATTGGATTACCAAAGAATTTCTGAGATGGATACAACTTATACTCCTCCCCACGGCTAGAGTCAAGTGCAATGGCTTATTTTCCCTCTTTCAACCTAGCTCGGGGTACAAGGCAGGGATGTCCTTGTCCCCTTGCTGTTTAACATATATTTGGAGCCTCTGATCCTTAGATTGGTGGGCAATATTAATATTAAAGGGATCCAAGTAGGTACTGTAAGGTATTCCCTCTCAGCGTATGCAGATGACATATTATTACATGTGGAGAGGCCAGGCCTTTCAGTCCCAACTATCTTAAGTGAGATAGAGGAATACGCTAAAATATCATTTTATAAACTGAATCGGGCTAAAACTAAGATTTTGCCTTTAAATAGTAAAGTAAATAAGGCGGAACTCTCCTCCCTCGGCCTCTCTTGGGAAGCGAAGCACATAGTATACCTAGGAATCAAGATTTTTAGAGATCTTGGCACTATAATAAGAGACAACCTTGATAGCCTAGTCAAAACAATAGCCCGGGATATGGAAAGATGCCGATTGCTTCCTTTTACTTTATGGGGTAGGCTAAGCACAATTAAAATGAATTTCCTACCAAGGATGCTATACCCATTGGGTATGCTGGGTACTTACCTGCCAAAAGCATGGTTCTTTAAATTACAAAACATAGTAAACACTTTCTTATGGAACAAGAAAGGTATTCGCAGATCCTATCTCAAGCTGACAGCCCCGAAACACAGAGGAGGCCTTGCGGACCCCTCTTTTTTCCTATATTATATAGCACAACATATGAGCAAGCTGGTCTTTTGGCATAAGGAGAATGGGAATTCAGAATATCTCCCTTATGGCTTTCTATAGAAAAGTACTTAGCCTCCCAAGCGAAATGCTCATTGGGGGCGCTCTTATATGCCTCACCATCTCATATCCCTAAGTCAATTAGGAATAATCCCATGGGTTGGTCTTTGAAGGCCTCTCACCAGGCCCAAAAATACTTAGCAGTGAAGTGGTATCAGTCTATAGATCAGTCAGTCATTGGCAACCCACATTTTGAGATTAATAATGTGCCAATACCCTCAATTTCTGGCCTCGGCTAAGCAAATGCAAGCTTCAGACATATGGTCAGACAGGAAAGCCACTCTCTTTGATCAATTCGAGGAAATCCAATGAGGCATTAGATAAAGAAGTCTTTAAATATATCCAAGTTAGTAAGGCCCTTGCTTCCTTTTTTTCCCAGGTACCGCCAATGGACCCAGAGGAAAAAGAACTAACTACGCTCCTTCAGGCAGCCTCCCAATCACACTCAGTTTCTGATATGTACAAAACTCTCCGGGCATGGGACAGCAGATTGCCATCAGGAGTTTGTTTTTATTGGACAAGAGAGCTAGGAATCCCAGAGGACCCTGATCTATGGAGGAAACTCTGGTTATCAATGTACAAATTCATAAAGCAAGATAGAATTAGATTAGTTCATTTTAACATTATGCAGAATATCTATCTTATACCAGCTAAGCTCTTCAGGTATGGGACATTAAATACTCCAACATGCAGCAAATGCAAGGGTGACACTGGCTCCCTTTATCATATGATATGGTTGTGCTCCCATGTACAGACCTTCTGGCAATCTGTTAATAATGCTTTAGATTCTATCCTTGGCTTGAAGACCTTATTTACTCCTGAAGTCTGTTTAATAAATTATTTCCCAGGTGATATCCCCAAAGTTAGGAAAGCACATATGATACTTATCTCTGCGATAGCTAAGCTGATAATTATGAGACATTGGATAGAAGATAAGTCCCCTAATGTAATGGAGTGGAACAGAGATTGTCCAGGCATTACAATTGGAAAGACACATTGCATCTATGCAGAATAGATTAAAAGCTTACTCGTCTCTCTGGGGCAGCCTAGAGACCCTACTGATAGCCTGGAAACCATAATAATGATTAATTATATTTTAGGTGAGACATACTGAAGGTAATTAATAGTGTGTAGTCAGGGAGGGGGGGTAGGGATTGGGTTTTAATTTGAGTTTTGTATTTAGCACCTATTATTTTGTTGTGATTATGTATTATCTAATGTACTTTGATTGGTGCTTAAATCTAATAAAACTTGTTAAATTAAAAGAAGAGCAACAGTGATGGTGCAGGACTTGCATCAGAAATCATACAAGGCAAGACTAGATGACCTAAAATTAGACTCCCTAGAGAAATGCAGGAATCGTGATTGAAACATTTAAATACTTTTAAGACAACAACAGGGTGCACGTGTAGGAGCTCTTTCAGTTAAAAGACTACAACAGGACTAGACGGCATGATCTTAGACTTATGGTAGGAAAGTTCAGGAGCAATATGAGGAAATTCTTCTTCACAGAGCACATTGTGGAACCATGGAATAGCCTACTGGAGGGGTGGTAGGAGCCAAGATGGTGGGGGAATTCAAGTGGGCATGGGACACACAATTTGGGATATTCAAGCAGGCAGCTAATTGGGGGGGGGTAGGAAACCAAGGGCAAACTTGATGGATCATATGGTCCCCATCTGCCTACAACATCTAAGTTTCTATGTTTATATGTTTCTAGGTCCACCTCAATGACCACCATCAGCACTTGGAGCTCACTGATTTTGTCACACAGTCTCCTTGTATTAAGGCATAGCCCCTTCCTTCTGACTGCTGATCCTCCATTGCTGCTACCCTAGTGCTTTTTTTGTCTTCTCATCTTTTTGTTTTTTCAGAGTTTGCACACTTTGCATTGTATCTCTGTAATGTCTTCTCACCTAGTCCAGTTGCAGTCACAACCCTCTTTTCACCCATGACATTGCTACAAGCCCCCAGATTGATGGAGTTCTAGCTAGGATCCCCTTCCTCTCACCTGCCACCATGGTTCTACTAGTTCTCATAACTCCATAGTTAGTTTAAATGTCCAAAATAGAAGTCAAACTTCTGCCCCAACACATGGGCCCCCTTTTTGTTAGGTAAAGCCTGTCACCCTTGAAGAGTCTCCTATCCCAGAAGCCACCCAATCCCCCCCAAAGTGGTACCCCTTCTCCTGACACCATCACTTAAGCCACCATAAAACTCCTCAGTTATATCACTCCTTATTCTATCCTGCTTCCTCTCCCTGACCCACACAGGGAGGACCTCAGGAAAGACCAGGGAGGCTGAATGTGCCACCAATTTTTCCCCCAGTCTGCAGAAGTTTCACGTCACTATCTCTAATGACTGGTTCTCCAGATCATTGGTACCCAGATGTACCAGCACAACTAGTTCCCTCTGCTCCCTCTTCACCATCCTCCCTATCCTATTTAAATCCCTGATGGCCATTGCATCAGGAAGAAACCAGACCATTCCTCTCCCCATCCAAAGCCTCCCCCCCACCACCATCTCTACCCCTCTAATCACTGAGTCCCTGACCCCCAAGACTCTTCTGCTAGACTTGCTTCCCCTGGGTGCCAACACATCCTTCCCTTTCCCACTGACTGATCTGGAGTCCCCCCAGTAGAGTCAGCTGTCAGCCTCCTCTATGGGTGTGAAACAGTTTACTGTCTGGATGGTACTGAGCAGGTCAACCTCCAAATGAACCACATCAGATTTAACCAGTCACAAAAAAAATGTGATGACTGTCCTAACTCCCAACCAAAATCTATCAAATACATTTTACACCTTCCTGGAGACAACAGTGCTCTCTTTCACAATCACCACAATTGAAGTGAAAGAAAAATATTTTAAATATTAAAATATTGTAAAAAGCATTTAGCTCCGGGAGCTCCTCATACTGTAGACATTCTTGTCACCAAAACATCTTATAATAACTGGTCAGCAATTTTTTCAATGAACTGATCCAGTTATAATTTGCTGTTATAACCCGCGGGGTTGACCTGCTCAGTACCATCCAGTCCCTCAACAACAACCACTCCCTGATTGGTTGTTCATCTCCTCCTGGGCGGGCTTTTACTCTTTTGCAAATATGGCGGTTCCTTACCCTCTTAGTGAGGAGCCGCCAGACCGAAAGTTCTTGTCACTTTTTTGGAAAAAAAATAACATGCTCATCCAGTTCATTAAAAAAGATCTGGTTGATCCCACCATTCGAAAGCCACAGTGGACAACTGCTACCAAGAACGGCTCCAACCCTGTTCACTGAGGTAAGCATGATCACGATCGTGATCTCAATACACAAATCTGCCCAAACTAAAAACAAAAAAAAGCAACTGTAAAAGAAAAACTACAAAAACCAAATAAAGAGGGACAGGGAGACAGACAAGTAGTGTGTGTGTGTGTGTGTCAGACTGAGTGAGACACAGCGACACTAAACCAAGGCTGGAAAAAATTGGCAATTATAAAACATAAAAGATGAGGAAGTGTGTCTTAACTCGAATTTAATGGTTGCCCGAGGTGTAGGATGCTACATAAACCTTGAGAGCGATTGTATATGTTATGAAGAACATGTCTCATGCTAAATTATACCAGATCAACAGGTCAACAAGAAATACATATTTCTATTAGATATATAATATTTTGGTTGTAGAAAGTATTATTTCATTATAAAAATATGAAAACAGGTTTGCAGATTCCCATTGAAATGCACTGCCAGCCTTGTCAGTAAAACTTTAAAACTTGTCAAAATGTATACACCATTTCTACAGCTCCTTCTTAATCACTGGGCCAACATTTTGTTTTTGTAAACCAGTGGTATTTGAGCAAAATTATGATTCTGCTTGAATAACATTGTGTTAACAAAGAATGTGATCAGATACATTTTATTGGACTAACAAGAAATTTTCAGTTTACAAGCTTTCAGGCATACATAAAGTCCTTTTTCAGGTGATGGCAGTTTTTACACAAAGCATTACTTTTATACAATGGACAGTGCTACCTACTTATATCAACTAAGCTATAAACAAGAAAGAGGAGCTGTAAGACTAAAAGACAGGAAAGTATATAAATTGTCATGTAAGGCAGCCAAGGATACAGGACTTAGTGAAAAAGAGCACGAGAGAAAGAATAACAAGCATTTGTCAATGCCGAATGTTTGCTTGCTGGTATTAGCATTGGAAATGCAGGAGTTAGACAGATGCAGAATTGGAATGGTAGTGAAGTATTGACATTCACACCAACCCCACCTCCATCCTGTAGAGATGGACAGGCATTGGGGTAAGTGTTTGGGTCATCGGCCATGACGGGCATGACATGTCAGGTCACCCTATTCTGCAGACAGTGACACATGTTGAGGTGTGCCTTAGGGTGTTTGGTTTTACAGTCACCGCATTCCATAAGGACATATGCTGAAATGGGTGCAGCATAGGAGAATGGGGTGAAGTCTGGGTCCGAAGACTCCAAGGTACATCTCGATACCTGTCAGTGGCTGGAGGTGGGGGTGGCATGGCATGAGCAGCACAGTCAGCAATGCAAAGGCACACCCCGATACCTATCAGTCTGTACAGGGTAGGACATTATGGTTAGAAACCCTAATGCCTCAGGTGTTTGTTGGTATTTTTACTACAGATTTTCAACATGGCCTTTTTGTGACCCTACCTATGAAGAATGGCAGTGTGATTATGTGTGTATGTGTCCCGAACATTGATTTCCAACAGTGACAGTGCCATTGTGTGCCACGTGAACAAAAACAAAGATTGAGCAGGATGTGAAGAATGACTGCTGTACCATCCACAGGGGTGTGTGAAGAAATGGCAATGTTGAACAGCTGTACTGGGAATATAAAAAGTACTCGCATGTCTGAGCATACAGTACGTGGGAACTGTGCAATGCAAGTGCATTACACAGTCATTTTATGGATGTTCGTCACCAAAGTTTCAACATAGGCATTGTAGGACCTCCCCTGATGAACAGTGTCACTGTGATTTTCTTGATGTGTCCTGAACACTGATTTACCACAGCAACCACGCTATTCTGCACCAGAAGTGCAAAAACACATTTCAGCCAGGATGTGAAAAATAACAGCTGTACTGTTCATAAGGAGATGCAGAAAAATGGCAATGTTGAAAAGCTGGAGTGAACATATTACAAATGTGCAAAGTTATGAGCGCGACTGGAAACTGTGCAATGCACGCTTGTAACACAGTCATTTTATGGAGTTTCATCACCAAATTTTCAACATAGGCATTTTACGGCCTCTGCTAATGAGCAGTGCCAGTGTGATTTTCTTAATGTGCCCCCAACACTGATTTCCTACAGCAACCACGTTGCTCTGCGCTGCAAGTGCAAAAATACTTTTCGGCCAGGATGTGAAAAATGACAGCTGTACTGTTCATAAGGAGGGCCGTAAAAATGGCAATGTTGAAAATCTGGAGTGAAAATGTGCGAAGTTATGAGCATGCATGGAAACTGTGCAATGCATGCGCGTAACACAGTCACTTTATGGACTTTCATCACCAAATTTTCAACATAGGCATTTTAGTGCCTCTGCTAATCAACAGTGTCACTGTGAGTTTCGTAATGTGTCCCAAACACTGATTTCCCACAGCGACTGTGCTATTCTGTGCTGGAAGTGCAAACACACATTTCGGACAGGACGTGAAAAATGACAGCTGTACTGTTCATAAGGAGGTGCAGAAAAATGGGAATGTTGAAAATCTGGAGTGAAAATATTGTAAATGTGCAAAGTTATAAGCGTGCGTGGACACTGCGCAATGCAAGCTCATAACACAGTCATTTTAAGGACTTTTGACACCAAATTTTCAACATAGGTATTTCTGGACCTCTGCTAATGAACAGTGTCACTGTCATTTTCGTACTGTATCCCAAACACAGATTTCCCACAGCGACTGTGCTATTCTGCGCCGCAAGTGCAAAAACACATTTCGCCCAGGATGTGAAAAATGACAGCTGTACTGTTCATAAGGAGGTGCAGAAAAATGGCAATGTTGAAAGTCTGGACAGAAAATACTGCAAATTCACGAAGTTACAAGCGTGCGTAGCAACTGCGCAACGCATGCTTGTAAAACAGTCATTTTGGGGATTTTTCCCACCAAATTTGCAACATACACTTTTTGAGAGCCCACCTCATGAACACTGGCACTTTCGTTTCATTAGTCAGTCCCAAAAGGTGATTCTGCGCAGTGACCGCAAAATCATCTTTTGGGGCTCATTAACACCATGACAGTGACTGAATTCATGAGGAATGGTCCCAAAAACCCCATGTTGAAAATTTGGTGCAAAAATTCCAAAAAATGCCTTAGATATGCAACAAAGCTGGAAAAACCCTATTTATTCCATTATACAGCTTACCGGCATTTCCTCAGTTTGCAGTCAGCTTTGAAGACTGCTGATGTGTTCCCGGTTCACAGAAGATCATTGCGCTGTGCTCTGGAGGAAAGTATGGGGTGAGGGGGGTGTGGGGAAGCAGGGTGCGCTGTGGGTGGGCACGGGTTGTGGGGGTGGGGCCCAGGGAGACCGCGAGGGAACGTTTTTGTTTTACAGGTTTAAAAAAAAAAGCCATTGGGATGTTTTTTTCTTTGCAGGGGCATTGGGCACACTGTGGTGGGCTCCCAGCATGCCACCTGAATATTTTGTTGGGGTGGGGTATAACCGACGGGGATTGGGCATCCCCATTGGTACAAAAGCTGGGGGGGAGCGCAAGAGCCAAGGGTGATTGGGAACCCCCTCAGACTCTTCCGTTACTCTTTGGGGGGGCTGATGCCGATGGGGACTGGGCTCCCCCATTGGTGCATCACACAGGGATAGGAACATACTGCTGATGGGGAGTGTGCTCCCCCGTCGGCAACTCAGATAGCACCGGGATGCATGCCAACGGTGATTGAGGCCCCCATCGGCAAAAACACACTTCTGTGGGGAGGGACACATGCTGCCAAGGAAGATTGGGCACCTCTTCGACACTGGGGGCCAGTTTGATATTGTTTGTGAACACAGCAGCAAGGCACCACCATGTTCACAAACAATATTACACTAGCAACGTTCCGCCCAGCAATGACGGGTCGCTCCGTCATTGCAGCGATTCACTGACTCTGCAATGATGAGGTGGCCCATGATTGCTGCGGCAAAAACGTTACAACTTGGTGCAACTTCTGGAAGCCAGTGTCATCAGCACACTGTGCCTCCACTGGTGCACCATGGCCAAGCCCCCAAATGCAATGCTTGTGTTGATTGCCACACTGCCGCACCTCCCAAACCCGCTTCTCTCCTAAGCTGTCACATAATGTTTCTTGCACATGCACGCAAGCAAACATAAAAATGTATTTATCTTTGCCACACAGGACTGCTGCATAGAGATACATATGCATATAAATTCAGTTCATGTAGCTATAAATGTATGACCATACATATAGAATAAATCATACTTGGTTAGAACAACATGGTGTAAACTGTGCTGCAGGCACCATGCATGTTGGAATAGTGACTGGGCAGAATACTGTAGCATGGAGCAACTAGCGCTACCCCTGTTGCTATTCCACACTTACAGGAGAAAGAGAAGAGCGAGGAAAGTGCAGCCACTGGTTGAGCTTCCCCCTTGGCAGAGCAGGTTAAGGCAGCAGCTTCGCCAGAAAGAATTGGGAGACCAGGGTTCTGATCCTGGTCTTCTCTCAAGATTTTGCAGTCAGATAAACTTACATTTTTTTTTTACAAGGGGCCATGGACACAGTAATTCCACTGCCCCACTAATTTATCATTTCCCCATGATCTTCACCTCCTTGGAGTTAGGATGTTTAATTACGGGGTGCGGGGGCAGAGCCCCCCCACAAGAAAATGGTTTTAAATTGTGGTTGTCTTCTGAATGGTGGCACTACCATTTGTGCTGTATTTTCTGGCAGCATTTACTACTGCCGCTGTATTGAAGAATGCTGTCAATACAGCACTGTTCTAGATGGCGCTGTTATTGACACGCTCTTAGACCTAGTGCCAGAATAATATCGGAAACTGCATACAAGGAAATTATACCATCGATTGGCCAATGAGATTATAAAGGCCATGAGGCCACAGGCCAAGTGGCTTTATTATCAAATTGGCCCCGAGATGGTATTATTTCCTGTGTATACCACTGTTAACCATTATTTATTTTATATACTATATAGGGATGGTGTTGGAATAGTAGGTGCTTAATAAGGTTGTAGTAGGTAGACAATAAGTTCTAGCCTGTTATTTGTGTAACAATTCTTTTATTTTTATAGTAGTAGTTTCGTCACTTCTATATATCACAATGTTACATTTTTCATGCAAACTCAATAGTTACTGTACATCACTCAGTGTTATATTTATTTAATAATTAGTTCATTTAGTATATTGTTTTAGTTTCATACAGTTGCTGGTTTTAGCCTTTGCTTTTTTCAGTTCATTTTTAGTAGTTTGAATGTTTCAGAATCATCTATATGCATGTGTTTTGTTTTCTTGTTTTTTTCTTTATTTGGCTAGGTTGTGTATTGTATATTTTTAATGATATAGGTGCATATATGTTGCAGGTGCTTCCAAATATGGTTATGTTGTTTGTTCCTTCTGTTATAACATCTATATTTGCTGCTTTATAAGATGATGTATTCATTGATGGTGCATGGGTGCTTGTTATTTGTTTAGGGCTTGGAGGGTGCTGTCTTTCTGTTCTGTAGTTTTGTGTTTCCTTTGATTGTGCTTGTGGAAGAGTTATGCTCCTCTCTTTTAGATTTTAATTTTGTTTTGATATTTTATTTTCTGCTTCCATCAGTAGTTGCTTTATGTATGTGTCTTGTTTTGCTTTGAGAGGTGTTTTTGTCCCAGTCTGAATGCAGTGTTGGTGCTGGGCCTTGAATTGGAATTCTGCATTCAACGTCTTCCTGATTTTCCTGTGCTTTGTTGTCCTGTGTGTGGCGCTGCTGTGTACAATGTCATCTAGCTTTGCTGCCTCATTTGTTTGAGGTGCTCTTGTGGTTCCCACTTGTTTGTTTGGGATGCTGACATTGCTGGAGGTACAGGTTAATCATTGGTTGTTTTTGTTTTGTTGATTGGTGGCATCATGAGAGTGGGTGGAGCAGGCAGTATGAACATTTGTCTAGTTTGAAAAGCAGCAGGGAAACCTGCGGTACTCCCTTTAGCATGGTGAGCTCAGTGGTGTGTTTGATTCCATTGCTCTGTACTGGCATTTTCCTTATGTTCGCTCTAAGCATATGTGCGTGCAAACATCTTGATATGAGAGTGCCTTTTGAGGGGTGTGACACTGTCAATCCAATGCAGTGTTCTGGTAGAGGCATGTCAGTGGCACACCAATCATTAGCCAGGCTTATAATAATAGAGTTTTGGCTTGCTGACCGGAAACAGTCATCTACTTGAAATGGAAAAGCCGATCCAATCATGGGTCAGCTCTTCCCTTTGATCTATGCTGACAAGCAAGCTGATCTGCCTGCTGAGGAATGTTAAACATCCAGAGCCCTATTCCAGAGAAGCTCATTATCACATTTTCCCACTCCCCTCTCCAGCTGTTGGTCTGTTTCATTAAGTCATGAAAGGAAGTTTGTAAAGCTGTAGCCTGAGCTTAAACTGCAGAATTTATCACAAGTTGGAGAAAACAAAATTTTCCTAGTAGAGAGTTACAGCTGTAATACTCAACAGTTTTGTTAACTGTCTAAATTGTAGTAAATTATGTAGCTTTCCTGCCGAGTAAGCTGAGGACAACAGAGAAAGAGAAAGAGAAAGAGAGAGACATAGTGTGTGTGTTTTTGTGTTTTTGTGTGTGCATGTGTGTATGCATGCATGCATGCATGCGTATGTGCTTGTGTGTGTGAAAACAGGCATGTGCTTCAATGTATTTCAATGGGGTTTTAAAGTTAGTGGCATAATGTGGCCATTTTTGAATATTTTTCCCCAAAATTTTTAACATGCCTTTTCTGGGATCCCACCTTGTGAACGAGTGTAGTGAAATTAGGATATTCTATCCCAGAAGGTACAGTAGTTGTGAGCCTATGTTGAACTTTGCAAACATAGCCTTGTAACTTTTGTAATTTTCAATATTTTGATCTCAAACTTTCAACCTAGCCATTTCTTCATAGCACCTCATGAATGTGACAGCTGCATTTTTCAAATCCTGGCCAAAATGTGTTTTGAATCCCGAAAGCTGATTTTGCAGTCATGCAAAAACATAGGAACATACACAAATTGCAAGCCTTTTGGTCTTCCGGGTCTGTTTGATTTTGCAGCTAGCAGCTCTGTTCTGCAGCTGCCTCTTCCTCCTTACTCCCCCTACACTCCCTCTTGCCCTGTCCCAGCCCTTCTTGAAGCAGCTCACCAATCTACAGGCTACCACCTCCACTGGTAGCGCTTTCTACTCTGCCACCAACCTCTCCATAAAAACGTGTCTTCTCATTTCCCTCCTGAACCTTCCACTCTCCAGTCTCATATCATGGGCTTGAGTGTCATTCCCCACCCTTACTTTGAATAGTTTTTCTGTACCAGTCTTGTTTATTCCTCTCATGTACTTGAAGGTCTCAATCATATCCCCCATCCCTCCTCTCCTCCAGTGAATACATGTTCAACTATCTCAGCCCACTTTTGTATGGTAAGTCCCCCAGATCCTGGATCATCTATGTTGCTCTGCACTGCACCCCTTCCAGTAATTTAATGTCCCTCTTCAGCAATGGGCACCGGTACTGCATGCAGTACTCCAGGTGAAGTCTCACCAGCAATCTATACAATGGCAGAATCACCTCTCCCCTCCTTGAGGTTATACCCCTTGCAATTCAACCCAGCATTTTGTTGGCCCTTGCTGCTGCTTTCCTACACTGTGCTGAGTTGTGCATTGATCTCATAATGAGCACCCCAAGATCATTCTCCTCCTCAGTCTCAGCTAGCTGTACTCCCCCCAAAGTTGGTAGAGTCTCCTTTGATTCTTTGCCCCAAAATGCAGCACCTTGCATTTCCTGGCATTGAACTCCAGTTGCAAGGTATCCGACCAGGTCTCCAGCTTTGTCAGATCCTCTTGCAAACCCTGCCACCCTCCTAAATCATCCACCACCACTCCCATCTTGGTGCCGTCAGCAAGCAGACTGATCTTGCTCTTGATGCCCACAGAAATGTCTGCAATAAATATTCCAAATAACACTGGCCCCAACACAGAGCCCTGTGGTAGCCCGCTCATCACTGCCCTTGGGGATGAGAGTTCTCCTTCCACCACCACTCTCTGCTTTCTTCTCTACAGCCAGTTCACCACCCATCCCACCATTTTCACACCCACCACTGTGCCTTCTAGCTTTCTTTCAAGTCTCCCATGTGGCACCAAATCGAATGCCTTACAGGTACAGGATATCCACTGCATGGCCCTTGTCCTTTTGCCTAGTCACCCAGTCATAGTATTCTACCAGATTGGTCTGGCAGGATCTGCCTGTCACACAGCCATGCTGTCTACTGTCCTGTAGCCCACTGGAATTCAACAGAGACACCAGCATCTTCTTCAAGATTGTCTCCATTAGTTTTCCCACGATGAACGTGAGGCTCACTGGTCTGTAGTTCCCTGGTTCATCTCTGGGTTCACTCTTATGGAAGGGAACCATGGGAGTCATCCTCCAATCCTGAGTCCAGCAAGGCATTAAATAGGAATTCCAAGAGCCCCGCCAGGACCTCTGCTAGCTCCTTCAGTACCCTGGGGCAGATGCCATCTGGCCCTGGTGCCTTTTCCATCCTTAGTGCCCTTAGTGCCTCCAGCACTCTACCTTCTATAATTTCCCCATCTGTCACACCCCTCTGTTCCTACCCTTCCACCCACCTTGGGTATATCCCCCTCTTCTTAGTAAATACTGAGCAGATGTAATCGTTAAGTGCTTCTGCTTTTTTGTCCCCCTTTTCCACCTATCTCCCCTTCCTCTTAATCCTTACTATCCGGTCCCTAAAAATCCTTTTCTTCCTGATGTATTTGAAGAAGTCCTTCTCCACCTCTTTAATGCCCTGCACCAACCTGAGCTCCCTGGATGCCTTGGTTGCCCTTACTGCCCTAGTCACCTCCTTCACTTCTTTCAGATACTCCTCTTTGTTCTCCCCCTTCCAGTATTTTTGTATCTCCTAAAGGTGGCTATTTTCTTCCTTACCCTGTCTGTGACTCCCTTGCTTACCCAGATAGGTTTCTTAGCCCTAACCTTTTTACTCTGGGCCGTGCTGCAGGATTTTTTTACCTCTGCTATCCCTAGCTTTATGAGCTCTCACCTCTGGTTCATGTCCATATTAGGCTGAATTCTGGCCAGGAACCCCTGTACCACCTCACCCATCCTCTTAAAGTCATCCTTTCTAAAGTCCAGCACCTTTGTGCCATATCCCACCCCTTTCTTACTCATAATCAACTGGAACCATAAAGGCCGGTGGTCATTCCCCGCCAGTAGTTCTTCCACCCTCAGTTCTCTAATACACTCCCCGTAAGTCAGCACAAGGTCAAGGGTGTTCCCTTCCCTGGTTGGTTCACTGACCATCTGCATCAAGAAGTTATACTGGAAGGTTTTCAGCATTACCTGCTCTCTTCCATTTTTGATGGCAGGGGTACTCCAATCCACTCCCAGCAGGTTGAAGTCCCCCACAATCACCACACCTTCTTTCCACAGGCCTCCAGATCTACCCCACTAGTTCCATATCTAACTCTTGTGGGAGGGTGGCCTGTACACCACTCCCAACCTTAGTATCCTATTCCTGGTATCTTGCATTTGGACCCATAGTGACTCCTTTTCTCCCTCCTCTGCCTCCTCCCTTACACACTTTAGTCCTTCTCTCACATAATGCACCCCCTCCTTTTCCATTAACTGTATCCTTGCTGAATATCCTGTATCCTGGAACTGCCAGGTCCCAGTCATGGTACTGGGTGGCCCATGTTTCAGTGATAGCCACCATGTCCACCTCTCCCTCTGCCATGAAAGTCTGTAGTTTTGCAATTTTATTCCCCAAGCTTCTAACATTCAAGGCAACCACCTTACATCCCCTTACCTTCTCTCCACTCCTCTCCTGACCTCTCTTTCTGGCACCCCTTTTAGTACTTGCTCCTAGTCCTGTTTCATTGTTATGGGGGGTAAGCACCTATGGTTTTCCATCCTGAGGCCTCTGCATACTTCAAAACCTCTTGCTACCCCCCGCTCTGGTTTAAATTCACTTTTTCTTCTATGTACTCACCAAACCTCTACTTCAAAACTTTCTTGCCCTCTTTGTTCAAGTGCAGTCTACCTTTAGAGTATAGACTGCTGTTCTTCCAGGTCCCACCCCACCCCCATACCAACCCATACTCTTTGTCCTGACACCAGGTTCCCAACCATTTTTTAAATTCCTGTATTCTCAGTTTTCTTGCGGTGCTTGCTCTGGGAACTGGAAGTACTTCTGAGAAAGTTACTGAACTACCTGCTCCCTCGCAGATTGGTCCGAGTTCTTCAGACCTCAACTTCATCTACCATTCCATCAGCCAGGTTGTTTGTCCCCAAGTGCAGAATTAGGTGAGGTTTTCCACTACCCCTTCTAGCATACTTCAGAGCAGATTGCCCACCCTTTCTGCTGTCATTCCTGGCATGGCCTCCACCCAAACATGACTATGCTTCTCTCAGTTGCTACCCCATCTGACTCCTCTTAGCATTGAGTCTCCTAGCACCAAGATTCCACCCTGTTTTCCATCTGCTTTCTCCCCTTCCCTCCACCCCTTCCTTCAGGTGCCCCTTCGGGTATGCCCCCATACAGCTGCACCAACACAGTGATCTACATTGCTGTCAACAAAATCAACAGTTCATTGACAGGTCACTGTGTTGGTGTGCCTGAGACGGGGGGGCACAGTCTCCTGGTCCTGCCCCCCTCCGAATCAGCTCTGACTCGGAGAAGATTATATTTAGTACTGGGGTGCGGGGGGCAGGGGCAAAGGCCCCCTATAGAAAAATTTGACCGGGAGACAATCAGGATTTATGTTGACCGTAACTTGTGCTCGACATAAATTCTGTCGCTGTGATGCCGGTAGACGAAAATGTTGTCAAACTGGCATCATAGAGCCCCCCCATCCCCCTGCACCTTATTTCCTCCCTATGTCCCTGTTGTAATTCCCTCAGCAGTACTTCCCCCATACCCCTTCCATCCTGACACCCATCAGTTACTCCTCCAATCTCACCCCCTCTCCCTGTCACATTTCCCTCCAGTACTATGGAATGTTTTTCCACAGATCCTTTTTCTTCACCTGCTAGCTCCTTCCCCCTGCTATGCTGATCCTCCCTCCCTACTCCTTGTCTGTTCTCACATTTCCTCCTCCTCTCATTCACTTTCTCCTCCTTTCTGCTCTCTTCTGCCTTCTGGCCTTGGTCCTCCCAACTCAATGTCCCTAGTTCTGGGTCTCCCTGGCTCAGTTCTCCTTCCTGATCCCCCCTCCCTACTCCTTGTCTGTTGCCACATCCCTTTCTCTTATTCCCTTTCTCCTCCTTTCTGCTGTCTTCCACCCTCTGGCCTTGGTTCCCCCAACTTAATGTCCCTAGGCCTGGGTCCCCCTGGCTCAGTTTCCCTTCCTTTAACCTATTCCCCATCCTCGCCCCCATCGATACAAAATGTCCCTTCCTCAGCTCCCCCTCCTACCTCCTTGCACTGTTGTGCCATAACCCTCCCTAGCCTGTCCTGCATTCCTCAGGTCCCCCTGCAGACCCATAATCTCATTTTTAAATTGCCCTGTTTGGATGCACGCTATATACCCCCCCACTCTCCATGCCATTTTCTATGTAAAACTTTTTCTCCCTCAGTCCCCAGTTGGCTTACATCTGTGGCAACCCACCCAGCCCCTTACTCTGACATCAGACTGAATCCCCATCTTCCCCCATGGTTTCCCCTCCATGACAGGGTGGTGAGGAGCCTCCAACTCAACTCATCTCAAATAGGATCCAGCGTCCAGGGAAGCGCCATTCAGGGTCGGGGCCTGCAGTGGGCAGCTATTCACTCTGCATCGACCTGGGAACCATTTTCCTGGCTTTCTGACTGGACCCCCCTTGGGAAGGCATGCAATGACACCAATGGGGGGCACGCACATGCGTCTGCATGCACTACCTCCAAGCATCAGCCCATCTCCACCCCTTGTCTACAGTGTTGGTGCGCTGCCCCCCTAGCCTCCACTAGGGGCCAGTCTGGGACCAACCACTGGCATCCCCCTCCCCAGAGAAGGAGAGCAGTCCATCAGATGCTCAATCCTTCTCCTCCCCTGCCAACTCCCAGTGGCCTGTGCTCATTCCCGAACACGGGGCACCAGCGTAGCATGAGGTAAGGCATCCAGCACCTCAGCCCTCAGCACCACTGGGCCAGCTACTTTCCGTGTCATTTTAAAAAAGATTGGTGCTCTGCAGTTGTTGCAGCCTACCACACTTCCTAATACCTTATGTGCCCACCAACAACCCCGCATCCTTCCTGATGAAGGATAGCCATAACTCCCCCAAAGGCTCCCTCCTCACTCCTCTACCATTGCTACAGTACACATGTTCTTCCTGGTCTCTTCTTCCTTTACCTCCCTGTAATAGCTGAATCAGGATGTGCTGCTTTCTTTAAACTCTCCCCTTCTTTTTTTTTTTCTACTTATTGTTTTTCCCCCACCTTTTTCCCTGTCCCTCAACCTTCCACTCCTTCAGTCCCCCAAGGAGTATCACCCTCCCAACCCTACCGACACTCAGGGTCTGCCCCTAGAGTACCACAATCACTGCCATCGGACCTCCATTGATGGTCCGGATTTCCCCCCGGGCGGGGCGAGGAGAGGTTCCCACCTTACCTCCTCTGTCCTGCAGTGAGCTGTACAGCAAGGTCTGCCCTAATCGGTCTGCGGGTGGTGAGACTGGCTCCAAGGGACGTCAGCTAGGCAGGCTGAAGGGCTTTTTCCTCCAATTTTTCCCCGACGTCGGCGTGCAATGAGGCACAAGGCTGCCGGCGTGCGTGGAGGCGCACGTCGAAGCCAGCCCTCTGCCAACATCTACCCTTATTGCATCTGGCTCTCCTCAACCGCACCAACCACCCTGAGTTTCCCCAACAGGTGGCGGTATCGTGGCGGAGAGCGTGGTTCCCCCCTCCCAGAGAAGGAGAGCAGCCGTTGGGCGCTCAATCCTTCTCCCTCCCTGCCGACCCTCATTGACCCGGGCTTGTTCCTGAACCCGGGTCGTCGGTGTGGTATGAGGTGTGGCATCCAGCGCCTCAACCCTCAGTGCCACCGGGCCAGCCCTCCCCTCCTTTTTATGGGCAGGTTTCTAGATCCTATTTAACCACCTCCTTTTGACACTCCTACCCTAACTTATCTCAATCAGAGCTTACTGAACTCTAATTAAACATTTCTATCCTACCGTTTCCCACAATAGAGCATATTCAGAAGCTAAAATAAACATTTCTCAGTTATTCATTAGTTAGCTCAAGAGATGATACAAAGCCCCCCAAAACTTGTTCCGCATGGCAATATAATGCAATGTGATTTCTAATACCAAATATGGTTTAAGACTAGCTAATTGAATGCACTAATGTAGAATAACGACCAATTTCAAACTTTTCAGTACTTAGTGTAAATACTTATTTGTTGTTTCCCATAATAATCTTGCAGTGATATCCCACCACTGCATGTTTAAATCAGTCACAGTTAATTAAACAGTTTAACCAGAGTCACAGTTAATTAAGCAGTTTCAGGGTCTTGTTATGTTGAATTGCTTCCCACTGCTTACTAAAAATTAGAGTTACAGTTTACCAGAGCCACAGTACATTGTTTCCAATAGAGTTCCACCCAGCTGACTCTGGCCTTGTTTCTAATGCTGTCATCTGCTCTCTCTTTCACTTCACCTTCAGCTTCCTCCTCATTGGTTAGACCCACTTCAGGTAGTGGTTCTGAACTCCATTTAATGTGGAGGTGATGTGGGGCAGGTGGGTGGGTGAAACAATCAAGCTCACAGCTCTTTTTTGAATGAAGAAATGTAGCTGGGCTCGGCCTTTTTATGTCCCAGCAGCCACCTCAAAACTGGCACCCCAGCTCCTGATTGGCTCCTATGGGAGCCCTTTCCTCATGTATTCAGGCTGCTGATCCTCTCTAGGCAAAGATGTGATGTGGCTCACTCTAATCTGCAGCTGCTGCCACCAACTTCTGGAAGCTACCTATGCAGCCCTTGACCCCAGCAATGCGGCTATGGTCACTGATGTGTCCTGTGCTGCAGATGCAGCACCAGCTCACAGCTCTTCCTTGAGTGAAGAAATGTTACTGGGCATGGCCTTTTTATGGCCCAGCAACAGCTTCAAAATTGTTGCTACTGCTTCTGATTGGCTCTTGTGGGAGCCCTCTCCTCATGCCTTCTGGCCACCAATCCCTTCTAGCAATGGATGTGGCACAGCCCTCTCAAATCTGCAGCTCCTGCTTCCAACTCCAAACTGTGGCTGCTGCTGCTGATTCCTGTAAGCCACTGATGTGGCCCTAATCCCCTAACAATGTGGCTAAGGCTGCCGATGTGTCCTGTGTCACAGATGTGGCACCAGCTCACGGCTCTTCCTTGAGTGAAGAAATGTGGTTGGGCTAGGTCTTTTTATGGCCCAGCCGCTGCTTTAAAACTGGCACCCCTGCTCCTGATTGGCTCCTGTGGGAGCCCTCTCTTCATGTCTTCCAGCCACTGATCCCCTCTAGGTGCAGGTGCAGTGCAACACCCTCTAATCTACGGCTCCTGCTGCTGACTCCAAACTGCAGCTGCTGCTGCAGACTCCTGGAGGCCGCCAATGTGGCCTTCATGCCCTAGCAATGTGGCAATGGCCACTGATGTGTGCTGTGCCACTGATGGAGCACCAGCTAACAGTCCTTGTACAAAATTACCTTTCAGGCAGGAGTTGAAAATGTTCTCTGCACTTGTTCATCAGGTAGGATCATAAGGCTATGTTGAAAATTTGGGGCAAACACATATATATAAAAAAACAACAAAGTTATGAGCCTACATTGAAATTTACAAATGCAGGCTCATAACTTTGGAAATTTTCAATATTTTGAAACCAGTTTTTCAACCTAACCATTTCTTTTACAGCACCACATGAATGTGACAGATGCCATTTTTCAGATCCTAGTCAAAATGTGTTTTTACACATGTGGCACAAAATCACCTTTTGGGCAGGATTTGAAAATGTTCTATGCCCTTGTTTATGGGGTGGGCTCATAAGAAGGCTATCTGAGGTCATATGAAACTACTGTATGTTCAAAATTTATAGTACAAATATGAGAAAACAACAAAAGTTACGAGTCTGCATTGTAATTTTTCAATGCATGCTCATAACTGTGGTAATTTTTAATTTTATGACACAAACATTTGCACATAGACCTTATTTTTTGACACAACCTCATGAATGTGACAGCTGCCATTTCTCAGATCCTACCCAAAATGTGTTTTAACATTTGTGGTGAAAAATGACATTTCAGCCATTGTTTTATAAATGACACCTGTCATGCTCAGAAGGAGCGGTCATAAAAAGATTATGTTGAAAATTTAGGGTACAAATGTGAAAAAACAACTAAGTTATGATGAAATAAATTGTTACCAGCATAACATTCTGTGGTGATTTGCATATGCAGCTCATGATGCTTTGCATTGTGGGGGCATGTGTGATTTTGTATTTTCTTGAAACTTGGCTTCCCAACCAAATGCCCTTTGGGGTAACCCTTGCCTCGGTGTTTGCGTACAGAGGTTCTTTGTCTGTTACAATGTTTACTCATAACTTTATTTTCTGCAAATTTTGGCCCCTAATGTTCAACATATCCCTTGTGTTTCCCCACCTCCTAAATGTGGCAGTTGTCATTTTTTCAAATCACCTCTGAAACATCTTGCCACAGTTGCACAGCGAAATCACCTTTCAGATGGGATTTTACAAATTTCACCTGTTTTGATCATAACATCAGGTCATAAAAAGATTGTTGGATATTTAGGGTCAAAATGTGGGAGTACACTTAAAAGTAGATATTGTCTCCCAGCTGCCCTATCCTGGGTAATTGCAATCTCACAATCTTTCAAAGCAGGACACCATTGAAAAAGAGATATTGCAACTCATCTGCTGTATCTGGGGGAAATGTATAGTACAAATGTGTACAAGTAAGACCTGGTAATATTTGCAAATCAAAGGTTCTGCATTTATGTACTGTATAGATGCAAGTACTGAGACAGGGTTGCAGCTGCAACATACACTATGAACATCTTTTATGACAGTATTTTTATGCTTGGTGGGTCATTATTTGTCAACCATTGTTAAAGATTAATACTCTGGGAATGAGTGAGAACTAGAACACAAGCTTCTCTTCTACCAGGACTGCTCAGAGATGTTATTTAGCTTGACCATAAGCCACAAAGTGCATCACAAAGTATCTAGTACCCCAGGTCTTCTATAACAGTGGCAAAAATGCAGCACTGACAAATGCTTGTTATGTTGGCTTGCGCCCATGCGCAAGCAACATCTTGCGACAGTGCGGGTCTTGGGGGCGCAGCTGCTGTTGGGTGAATGCAAGGCACGCATCAGTAGATGCGTCCCTCATTCCCCAATCAGCCTGCATGCCACCGCCACACCATGCATTCATAATGGGGTGAGCATATCAAAGCAAAGGTCCGCTGCAATCCGAGCAAAGCTTGTCATACGCAGCAGTCCTTTGCTCGCCATCTTCGCCGCCAGTGCCAATACGCATAGTCGGCCCAGCGGGCAGCACTCCGTTCCGACAAGAGGTGCCCAATCCTCTGTCGGCAAGCCCCGTGTTTTGTGCCAACGGGGAGCCCACTCCGTCGGCATCACCCCCAACTGTTGAATGCTGAGGGGTGCCCAATCCCCTCGGCTCACGCTCCCCTTTCTTTTTTGTGGTGGAGTGCCCAATCCCCATGGCATTACCCCCGTGTTGTGTGCCGACGAGGTGCCCAATCCCCGTCAGATACTGACACACCACCCCACAAAACCCACTTAGCTACAGCGCGCTGGGGCCATCCCAGCATGCCAGAATGCCCTGTAATGCGAAAACTGTCCCGCGACAGTTTTCTCCTTTTTTTCACCTGCAAAACGAAACCATCCCTCGTAGTCTAGATGCCCCTCCCCCACCCGCACCCACCCACTGCACACCTGCCTCCCCTCACACCCCTCACCCCATACTTACCTCTGGACTCTGCGCGATGATCTTCTGTGGACCCGAGAACCGTCTGCACTCTTCAAAGCGAGCCCGAACTGAGGAAATGCCCATTAAGCTATATAATGCAATGAATAGGGTTTTTTCAACTTTGCTGCATATCTCAGGCATTTCTTGGAATTTTGGCACCAGATTTTCAACATGGGGTTTTGGGCCCCTCCTCATGAATTCTGTCACTGTCATGGCGTTAATCGGCCTCGGAAGGTGATTTTTGCGGTCACTGCGCAGGAAATCACCTTCGCGACCCCGTTAGCGAAATGACAGTGCCAGTGTTCATGAGGTGGCCTCTCAAAAAGCCTATGTTCCAAATTTGGTGGAAAAAATCCAACAAATGCCTGTTTTATGAGCGTGCATTGCGCAGTTGCTACGCAGGCTAGTAACTTCGTGCATTCACAATATTTTAATGCTGTATTTTCAGCATTGGCATTTTGGTGCACCTCCTTGTGAACAGTACAGCTGTCATTTTCCACATCCTGCCCGAAATGTGTTTCCGCACTTCCGGCGCACAGTTGCGTAGTTGCTGTGGGAAATCAGTGTTTGGGCCAGATTATGAAAATGACAGTGACACAATTCATGAACAGAGCTCCTAGAATGCCTATGTTGAAAATTTGGAGCTGATACTCCATAAAATGACTGTGTTACGAGCGTGCGTTGGCAGATTGCACGCATGCTCGTACCGTCGTGCATTTGTGATATTTTCACTCTGGATTTTCACCATTGCCATTTTTACACACCTCTTGATGAACAGTACAGCTGTCACTTCACATATCCTGCTTAAAATGTGTTTCCGCACTTCCAGCGCAGAATAGTGTGGTCATTGTGCGAAATCACTTCTTGGGACACTTTGAGGAAATGACAGTGACACTGTACATGAGCAGAGGTGCTAAAATGACTATGTTGAAAATTTGTTGCTGAACGCCCACAAACTGGCAGTGCTGCAAGTGTGCCTTGCATACTTCCCATGCACCCTTGCAACTCCGCAAATTCTGTATATTTGTATGCCACATTTTCAGCACTGGCATTTAATTACACCTCCTTATGAACTGTGCAGCTGTCATTTTTCACATCCTGCCAGCATGTTTTCCTGCACTGCACTAACAAACACCCACAGGGTCACCCTAATGCCTCACTCTCTGCAGGGTGGGGGTGGGTTGGCATCAGTTCAATACTTGACTGCCACTCCTATGCTGCATCTCTCTAACTCCTGCACTGCCAATGGCAGCAAGACAACATTCGGCATTGACAAATGCTTGTTTTATATTGTAGTAGTACTTGAGCTGCTGCTTTTGAAGTCTCTCCTGTTTTTTTGATCAGAGCTTCATATAATGCTTTGGTACCTTCTCATCGAAGGTCTAATTCTAGGTTCTATAAATCTTCACAGTTTGGTGGGTTGCATGTTGTTTCTTGTATGTAGGTTTTCTGGCTAGTATGTGCAATATTGGTTTCTGCATTTGATCAGTCAGTGTTGAATAGTTGTTTATTGACTTAGAAACATAGAAACATAGACTTTGATGGCAGATAAGGACCGCTTGGCCCACCTAGTCTGCCCATTTCCCTACCTAATGGATAAGCTGCAGATCCTATTTAACCAACAGCCTATTTCTTCCAACCCCCCACAAAAATTGCCTTATGTCTGTCCCATGCATTCTTGAACTCTCCCACAGTTTTAGACCCCACAACCTCCTCAGGAAGGCTGTTCCATGCATCCACCACCCTCTCTGTGAAAAAATACTTCCTTACATTTCACCTGAGCCGTCCCCCCTTTATCTTCAAATTGTGTCCCCTTGTTCTTACACATTTCTTTTTCTGAAAGATGCTACTCTCTTGGACTTTGTTGATTCCACTGAGGTACTTAAACATTTCTATCATGTCCCCCCTCTCCCTCCTTTCCTCAAGGGTATACATATTAGGCTCCTTTAGCCTCTCCTCGTATGGCTTCTCTTGCAGACCCTGCACCATTTTAGTTGCCCTCCTCTGAACTGCCTCCATCCTGTCTATGTCCTTGTGGAGATGGGGTTTCCAGAACTGGACACAGTACTCCAGATGGGGTCTCACCAACTGTCTGTACAGGGGGATAACAACTTCCTGTTTTCTGCTGGTGATGCCTCTTCCTATACATCCCAGTATCCCCCCAGCCCTCCCTACCGCCTTCTCACATTGCTTGCCAACCTTAAGGTCATCTGATATGATTAGCCCCAGGTCCCTTTCCATTTTTGTTGTTGTTACTACCTCCCCCATTGTGTAATCTTCCTGGGTTTTGTTTCCCAGGTGCATTACTTT
The DNA here is from genome assembly GCA_016271365.2 of Neoceratodus forsteri. Taxonomy (NCBI): domain Eukaryota; kingdom Metazoa; phylum Chordata; order Ceratodontiformes; family Ceratodontidae; genus Neoceratodus; species Neoceratodus forsteri. The sequence continues at coordinate 470,468,405 of CM028129.1, forward strand.
GCACTTCTTTGCATTGAATCAAGCTGCCATACTTCTGACCATTCCTCCAACCTTGCCAAGTCCCTTCTCATCCTTTCCACACCTTCTTGTGTATCCACCCTGTTGCAGATCTTTGTGTCATCTGCAAAGAGGCATACTTTTCTTTCCCGTCCTTATGCAATGTCACTTATAAAGACATTAAAAAGGACTGGACCCAGTACTGAACCCTGCGGTATCCCACTAGTAACCCCTCTTTCTTCAGAGTGGACTCTATTTACAATTACCTTCTGTGTTCTGTTGTTCAGCCAGTGTTTTACCCAGGCTACCACCCTGGGACCCACTCCAAGGCTGGTTAATTTGACTACAAATCTTTTGTATGGGACTGTGTCAAATGCCTTGCTAAGGTCTAGGTAGGCCATGTATAAGGAAACACAGAAGGAGCAGGACAGAGAGCTGTACCAGTTAAGGCAGAAGGAAGCAGGGAGGGAAGTCAGAATAGCAAAGGCTCAAACTGAGGAAAAGATAGCCAACTCAGTTAAGAAGGGGGATAAAACCTTTTATAGGTACATCAGCGAGCGTATAAAGACAAAGGGAGGGATAGTGAGGCTGAATAGAATGAACGGTGGGTGGGCAGAGGGGGACAGTGAAAAAGCAGGGATACTGAACGAATATTTCTGCTCAGTATTCACAAAAGAGGAGAAGTGCCTTATCCAATTAACAGAAGCACTCTTGATAGGGGTCGATCCCAGTCCTTTCACAGAAGAAAGGGTTCTGCAAGAACTCCTAAAACTGAAGGTGGACAAAGCAATGGGTCCTGATGGAATTCACCCCAGAATTCTAAAAGAATTAAGGGAGGAACTAGTGAAACCACTGGCTACTCTTTTTAATAAATCATGGAAGGATGGTGTGGTACCCGAGGACTGGAGTAAGGAGGATGTGATTCCCCTTCACAAAAGTGGGACCAAGACAGAGGCAGGAAACTACAGACCTGTCAGTCTGACCTCTGTGGTAGGGAAAGTGATGGAGACACTTCTGAAGGAAAGAATAGTTGAGTACCTAGAGGCCAGTGGAGCACAGGACCCAAGGCAGCATGGGTTCACAGCAGGAAGGTCATGTCAGACAGATCTAATAGATTTCTTTGACTGGATGACCAAAGTAGTAGACCAGGGAGGGGTTGTGGACATGGCCTACCTAGACTTTAGCAAGGCATTTGACACAGTCCCACACAAAAGATTAATAGTCAAATTAACCAGCCTTGGAGTGGGTACCAGGGTGGTAGCCTGGGTAAAACATTGGCTGCACAACAGGACACAGAAGGTAATTGTAAATGGAGTCCACTCTGAAGACAGAGGGGTTACTAGTGGGGTACCGCAGGGTTCAGTATTGGGTCCAGTCCTTTTTAATGTCTTCATCAGTGACATTGCAGAGGGACTGGAAGGAAAAGTATGCCTTTTTGCAGATGACACAAAGATCTGCAACAGGGTTGATACACAAGGAGGCGTGGAAAGGATGAAAAGGGACTTGGCAAGGTTGGAGGACTGGTCAGAAGTATGGCAGCTAGGATTCAATGCAAAGAAGTGCAAAATAATGCACCTGGGAAACAAGAACCCAGGGCAAGAATACACAATGGGTGGGTAGGTAGTAACAACAACAAAAGGAAAGGGACCTGGGGGTAATCATATCAGATGACCTTAAGGTTAGCAAGCAATGTGAGAAGGCAGTAGGGAGGGCTGGGGGTATACTGGGATGTATAGGGAGAGGCATCAGCAGCAGAAAACTGGAAGTTGTTATCCCTCTGTACAGACAGTTGGTGAGACCCCATCTGGAGTACTGTGTCCAGTTCTGGAGACCCCATCTCCACAAGGACATAGACAGGATAGAGGTAGTCCAGAGGAGGGCAACTAAAATGGTGCAGGGTCTGCAAGAGAAGCCGTATGAGGAGGACTAAAGGAGCTTAATATGTATACCCTTGAGGAAAGAAGGGAGAGGGACATGATAGAAACTTTTAAGTACCTCAGTGGAATCAACAAAGTCCAAGAGGGTAGCATCTTTCAGAAAAAGAGACGTGCAAGAACAAGGGGACACAATTTAAAGATAGAAGGAGGGCGGTTCAGGGGCAATGTGAGGAAGTATTATTTCACAGAGAGGGTAGTGGATGCATGGAACAGCCTGAGGAGGTTGTGGGGTCTAAAACTGTGGGAGAATTCAAGAATGCATGGGACAGACATAAGGCAATTCTTGTGGGGGGTAGGAAGAAATAGGCTATTGGTTAACTAGGATCTGCAGCCTATCCTGTAGGTAGGGAAATGGGCAGACTAGATGGGCCAAGCGGTCCTTATCTGCCATCAAAGTCTATGTTTCTATGTTTCTATGTTTCTATGTCCACAGCCCCTCCCTGGTCTACTACTTTGGTCACCCAGTCAAAGAAATCAATTAGATTCATCTGACATGACCTTCCCGCTGTGAATTCATGCTGCCCCACTGGCCTCTAGGTACTCAACAATTCTTTCATTCAGAAGTGATTCCATCACTTTCCCTACCACAGAGGTCAAACTGACAGGTTTGTAGTTTCCTGCCTCTGTCTTGCTCCCACTTTTGTGAAGTGGAATCACATATGCCTTCTTCCAGTCCTCAGGTACCACACCATCCTCCCATGATTTGTTACAAAGGGTAGTCATTTGGTGTCACTAGTTCTCTGCTTAATTCTTTTAGAATTCTGGGGTGAATTCCATCTGGCCCCATTGCTTTGTCAACCTTCAGTTTTAGGAGTTCTTTCAGAACCCTTTCTTCTGTGAAAGGACTGGGATCGACCCCCCTCTCCAGAGTCCATCTGTTAATTGGATTAGGCACCTCCCCCACTTCCTCTTTTGTGAATACTGAACAGAAGTATTCATTCAGTATCCATGCTTTTTCACTGTCACTCTCTGCCCACCCACCATCCATTCTATTCAGCCTCACTGTCCCTCCCTTTGTCTTTCTACACTCCCTGATATACTTATAAAAGGTTTTATCCCCCTTCTTAACCTAGTTGGCTATCTTTTCCTCAGTTTGTGCCTTTGCTATTCTGACTACCATCCCTGCTTCCTTCTGCCTTAATTGGTACAGTTCTCTGTCCTGCTCCTTCTGTGTTTCCTTATACTTCCTAATTGCTATCTTTTTCTCCCTAACCTTCACCGACACTTCTTTTGAGAACCATAGTGGCTTTTTCTTTCATTTTGATTTGTTTATTTGCTTCACACAAAGGCTTGTTGACTCTGTGATGGCAGTTTTGATATTTCCCTACAGTTGCTTCACCCCTCCTTCTAGCCTATTTGCTAGTGCTTTTCTAAGGCACTCTCCTATCTTGCCAAAGTCAGCACTCCTGAAGTCCAGAACCCTCACTTTTGTATGGCTTGACTCTGTAGCTGAGTTTGTCGTGAACCACACTGTTTGGTGGTCACTTGTTCCCAGATGGCTACCCACTTCTAGATCTGAGATCCTCTCACTGTCCCCATTTGAGAGTACGAGGTCTAAGATTGCTCCCTCATGAGTAGGTTCCAAAACTAGCTGTCTGAGGCATGCCACCTCAAGGGCATCAAGAATGGCCCTGCTTTTGGATGTGGCTGCAGCAAAGGTGCTCCAGTTAACATCTGGCATATTAAGGTCCCCCATCAACAGTATCTCCACTTTATCTGCCATCCTAAGTATGCCTTCTATCATATCCTTGTCCATTCCCTCCCCTGACATGGGGGTCTGTATACAACCCCTGTGTGGATTGTGGTGCAATTTCCAGTCTCTAAGGTGACTCACAGAGCTTCCTCTCCTCCCTGTTTACTCTTTTGTTCAGTTGCTTTTATCCCTTCCCTTACATAGAGAGCTACTCCCCCCTCTTCTGCCCTCCCTGTCTCTCCTGTAGGTTGTGTACCCTGGTATGTTGACATCCCAGTCATGGTTCTCTGTGTACCATGTTTATGTGACTGCTATGATATCCAGGCATCCCTCTTACATCAAGCCACCAGTTCAGGGAGCTTGTTGCCCAGACTACGGGCATTGGTACTCATTACCCTCCATTTCTTGATGGCCTTACCCCTTTTTGACCCATCCCTGTCCTTATTACGTTTGTCACTTTCTCCATTTGCCACATGCTTCTCCCTATTGACATCTCTATGTTGGTGTCTACCTCACTTAGTACCCTGATTTTTTTGGGGGCTAGGATTTCCCTGCTCCTTTCCAGTGCCTCCCCCTTGGCTAGTTTAAACCTGGACTGGTTATTTTATGCCTTGTAATTTGGACTATTTCAGGAGGTGGAATATTGCTGTGTACCAGAAACTGAATGGATGTTTTTCTGGTGCTATGGTTTGTGATTTGTTTATTAGGAGCTATTCCTGCTGATTGCTGATTCTTTTATCTTTTTTTCATGAGTCCTCTTATTTTCTTCTCACTTATTTTCATGTTCCAAAACCATAAGGAGTCTGGCTTATGGTTAATATTTGGTGCCAAGTAGAATGTGGAATCATAATTTTTTGCTGCTTCTAGTCTGTGTTTTGCATAAAGTTCATATGCTGTTATTGGGTCTCTTTCTCTGTTTCATGTGTTTTGGTGCATTTTTTGTTTTATTGTTCTTTTGTCTGATAGATTTGCTCCTGTTCTGGTTTTAGTTTAGCTTTCTCTGTATTCAATATATTTTTCCCATCTGTCTGTTATCAGCTTCAAGTCTCCATTTTTTAAATTGTATTGTTCCATGGTTCTTAAAGCATAATGTATTCCTATGTAGAAAAACAGTATACTTAGTAGAGCTGTGGGGTTATGTAGTCCTAGGGTTTCACTTTCACATAATAGGTCAAAAGCACAGTCAGTTAATGATTCCGCTTGATTTGGGTGATTTCATTTTCCTTCTTTTTTTAGTTATTTTAATTTGGTTGTCATTGTAGTTATGATTTGTTTAAATATCATGCTTTTGTTTGTATAAATGAAATGTGGATAGTTCTCCCTTTCAAAGAAGTGATCCAAACTTCCCAGGATGCCACGTAGTGTTCCAGGTTCATATTCTGAGCCATCAGGTATTTTGTAGGTGTTTATAAAATGTGCTAGTTGTTTGTCCAGTTCAGGTGCAGGTATGTCTAGAATATTCCAGTTTTCTCTGATTTGTATAAGGTATGATCTTATTATCTTTATGTCAAAGTTCATTTGTTTCATAGTAGTTTTGTTTTCATGCTGTTTTACAAATTCTAGCCTTTCTTGGATTTTACTGTATTCCTCCATATTCAGTTTGATTTGGGTCAGTTCTAAGGTGGATGAGGTGGTAATTTATATTGTTTAATGGTTCATTGATGTCACAGGAAGCAATATAGTGCAGTGATGCAGGGCTCTGAGCTGCAAACCTGGAAACTTGGTTTTGACTCCCACAGTCCTGACTTGCATACTGTCTGACCCTAAGCAAGTCACTTAACATCCATGTGCTCCCAGGTCGCACCTGGAAACAAGCTTCCGCTTAGTGTGCCTTTCCTGGTTAAACAATGTTTCCATTTCCCCTTTATGTTTACTATACTAATTTATTTGGCTCTTGTTAAGTTGAAAAGGCATGTTTCGTATGTTAGTGTTGTTAATTGCTACTTTGGTTAATGTTCTTATTTTTTTTACTTGGGAAATGTGGCATATCCTTTTGTGTTGTGTGTTTTATGATTTTTGTTGTTTTGGTTTATTATTTAAGTTGCTGTGGTATATACATTTTATTGGTGTAATTTATACTAGGGATGGGCAAACAGGGTCTGGTGCAGTTCCAACACCCCATTCCCTGGATGGGGATGTGGTCATGTGTGTGGAGATTCCCCCCAAAAAACATTGAAAATAATTTTGTTAGAGAGGGGGAAAGAGAGAGAAGGAGAGTAGAGACTGAGAGAGACCAATTAATTCAACAAGTGTGCAGAACAGACAGCAGCAGAGTGCAGATATTGCAGACTCCACAGTAAAAAAATAAAAAAAACACCTGTTTTTGTTACAGAGAGAGATAGAGAGAGCAATGAATTCAACAGCAGACAACAGTAGAGTGTAGACAATAAAAATAAAAAAAAAATATTAAGGGGAGCAGAGTCAGAAGGGACAGGAGGACTTTGAAGGTCATAGTGCCTCAGGAATGTTGAGGGGCATATAAAAAGTATAGTATCATACAGATTTTAAAGGGGGATGTCACCCATGTGTCAGACTGTGTTGCTCATCTCTGTGCTGCCCTGAAAGGTTATACTGCTATAGACTATGTGTTGCCGATCACTGTACCTGAACTACTACTAGATCATAGTGCCATACAGATCTGTGAAGGGGAGAGTCATGTCTCAGACTCTGTGTTGCCCATCTCTGAGCCTGAACTAATACTACATCATACAGTACTACTGTAGGGTAGACTCTGTGTTGCCCATCTCTGTGCCTGAACTACTGGTCACAGTGCCATACAGATTGTGAAGGGGGTCACATCTAAGACTCTATGTTGCCCATCTCTGTGCCTGAACTACTACTAGGTTGGATTCATTGTTCTCTGAGCTGGAGTCAAAATAAATGATTTTTTTTCACTCCAGCTGCCCTACCAATGAAAATAAAGTATATTTTATACCTATTGGTATTATTTTTATGTGGCCATAAGTCTAGCCTGGAGGTTAGAGTAATGAGCTGTGAATAAATCTGATATGTCTAGCAGAACTGGGTTTGATCTCACAACCTCCACTTGCATACAGTTTGACTCTGGGCAAGTCAGTTAACCTCCTCAGGAGCCCAAGGTTGCCTCTAAAAACAGGCACTTCTAACTAATGGACATTACCCAGTTACCAAAGAAAAAAATATTATAGTGGCACGGTAGTTCCACTATGGTTAGAGTTGAACTGGGGTTTATATGTTAAACTTGAAATTTTGTACTTTAATATCTTCACAACTGTTTAACAGATTTGCACAAAACATTGCATGTGCAGTCTTATGTGGTAGATCTCTGAATGTGCCAAGTTTTGTTTTGGTCAGATCTGTAGTTTCCAAGATCTGGATAGGGAAAAAAATAATTTTATGTAGTTTTTTCCATTGGTTTGAATGGGATGTCTTTGAATTTGGCTACAGCACAAATGACTTGGAATTTTGGTCTGAAAATTTCAGGATGGAAAGGGGCTGACTCACTGATGTGCCTTTTGTGGTTCTGGTGAACAAATATTAATCTGTTTCAAAGTTAATTCAATTTAAAATATTTCATAAATTAGTTCTGAGCATGCTCAGTAAGCACCTCAAGATAGCTGTATGAAGCAAAAAAAGGAATTGGTTTGTCCTATTGACATAATCCTTCTTTGTTTGAGGAAAATCCTTTTTCATTTGGCCTCCATCTTGTTTTCAGTTTTGCCTCAAAATTCTAATTTGGAACCCCCCACAAATTATGTTCTGGGGATGAACCAATACATGTAGCTTGCTTAGCAGGACCCTCTTAGCTGGCTTCTGCAATTAACTGTTGCAGAAATGCCCTTAAATATGTTTTTTTTTTATATTATAAATCTTGTTTCATATCATATGATATGAAACAAGATTTTTGGTTCATATGACAAGTCAAGAAAGATCTTTCTTCGTATCGGGAATCAACGTATTTCAATAGTGTTTTCAATTTTTGTGCATAAGTTTGCCATTTTTTTTTCATATTTTTAGACCAAATTTTCAACATGGCTTTTGCGAGACCCCACTTCCTGGACAATGTCAGTGGAAGTACGCAAATCCAGACAGAAAGGTGATATCATAATCACCTTTTGGGCATGATTTAAAAAAGGTTCACTGCCCTTGTTCATCAGGTGGGGTCTTAAAAAGGCTATGTTGAGATTTGTGGGTCAACATATGTAAAAATATCAAAATTATGCACATACATTGAAATGTTGTATGCTCCCTCATAACTTTGGCAATTTTAAATATTTTGATTTGAAATTGTTAATACAGTTATCGTTTCACACCACCTCAAGAACATGAGAGCTGTCATTTTTCAAACCATGGCCAAACTGTATTTTTGCACCTGTGGCATGCCATGGCATTGCAGTGGTGCAGAATCATGTTTTGGCAGGGGAATTCAAAATTTTCATTACTGGGTTCCAGAAGTGGGGTAATAAGAAGGCTATGCTGACAATTGCATCCCTGTTTTATTACAAATGTAAGCACAGGGCCCAGAGGGCCCTGCACTTCCACAGCAACATATATGTATGCATTTAAGGAGGGATGGGAGCACAGGGCCAAGAGGGCCCTGTGCTCACACATACAAATGAGAATACAATTATACTATCACAAAAAGTAAGAAAATTCTTTTCAAAAACCTCATTAATGCACTAGATAGGGTTGAAGTGACAAAAGTAAGGAAATGTAGTGTTAGGGTTTCAACTGTATCCACCCCACCCATCAGACAGCAACAGGAAAAAACATTACTGTTTAACCACTCCTGCAACTTCGCTAATCAGGCATGGGGTGTGCCTTAGGGTTGTTAGCCCTAATGTGCACCCCATTCTCATATAATCTACACATTTCAGCTTCTTTCATGGTCAAATGGGGTGAGCATTAGGGCTGACAACCCCAAGGCAAACCCCATGCCTGATTAGCGAAGGCACATGAGAGTTGAAACAGCAATTGTTTTTCCTGTTGCTGTCTGGTGTGTGGGGGTGGGGTATTAGTGTTAGAAACACTAACACCACATTTCCCTTCTTTTGTCACTTCAACCTTAACTAGTGCATTAACAAAGTGTTTGCAAAGAATAGATATTATAGAGGCATGGTCATGCCCCCATGGTTAGGGCTGAGTAGCCTGTTTAATGTCAAACCTCAAATTTTGCACTTTGATACTTTGAAACCAATCAATGAATTTGCACAAAACTTGGTAAACATTGTCCTGTGGGGTAAGTTTCTTGATGTGGCAAGTTTCATTCTGGTCAGATTTGCGGGTTCTGAGATCTGAATAGTATAAAAAGTAAAACGTCACCATTTTTTCTATTTTTTTTCCCTCATCACCTTGCACCCAGATGGTGTGGAATTATGTTTAGATTTTTATATGGTAGAATGAATGTGGATAAATCAACTGCCACAGAGTTATTAAGTTTTTAAGTTCACATTGTATCCTAGCAACTAAAAAGTCTGGAAAATACACAAACATTTTGTCATTTTAAAAATCAGACACCAGAACCTAGCTAAACGGGTCCCATTTAGCTAGACACTGATGTTTGTTTTTCAAAATTAGGGCCAAGAATACTTTTTCTGGGCATCCAAAATCCAGGGTGCCCAGTTTAGTGAGAGGAGCCTTCCACTGTAGTTCTGCAGCCACAGCTAAACTCCTGCTGCCGACTGCAGTAAGAGTTATGATCCCCTTGTTTTTCCTGGTGTCTAGTGGCATCACTCACTCCCCAACCCCGATAACTTCCCCAATATATTCTCCCTGGTGTTTAGTGGCACCATCTGATCACCATCCCCTGATCAATTTTGAATTTTTGAATCCTAACCAAGAGCCAAACAAAAACACAACTGTAGCACAGCTCCCAGTGCTGCCCAAGCCCTGAAACACTAAGCCAGTCATGCATACCAAAAGCTCATATCTGGTCTGATAAAAATTTTACAATACAGGAGTGTAATTAAAGGCTTTAACCATTTAGCATTTTAACATTTTTTCACTCACTCACTTTTGTTAGCAGCGTCAGGTAGCAGTGGTAATACACAACTCACACTGACATACTGATCTCCAGTCCTATCTCTGATTGCTGACAAAAATGTTTAAAATAAAACAAAAAAAAAAGCTGCTTTTCATAAAAAAAAGCTCTAAGGATGGTGAATGGAAGCAGACAAGGCAGCAGGGAAGATGGTACCCCACCATTCTATGGCAAGATACTGTACCATGCATCACTGCATGCTGATCACTCGATTCAAGTCTCAGTGTTAGCAAGAGGGGCAGGCTACCGGTACTGTATCAACACCTGAAACTGTTGAAACTGATGCCTTTATTAGTCAAGTTTGTACTGTACCTTGATGATTTTCTTATTTTTCTGCCCTTTATATCTTGTGGCTTTGCGATTGCCATACTGGTAGGGAGAAACTGCATGCCATACCACGTGGTCAGTGTCTGAGGTCAATTTCAAGCAAAATTAGTACTGTGTCTATACACTTTCTCTCTCACAGAGTACAAAGAATCCAGATATCGGTAAGCAAAATTTAAATTAAAAACAAGCATTTGTCAATGCCGAATGTTTGCTTGCTGGCATTAGCATTGGAAATACAGAAGTTAGACAGATGCAGAGTAGAAATGGCAGTGAAGTATTGAACTTCATGCCAACCCCCCCCATCCTGTAGAAATGGACAGGCATTGGGTAAGGTTGGGTCGCTTCATGACGTCATTGCATATGTCACCTCACCCTATTCTAGACACACGACATGTGTTGAGGTGTGCCTTGGGTGTTTGGCTTTACAGTCACCCCATTTCATAAGGACATATGCTGAAATGGGTGCAGCATAGGAGAATGGGGTGAACTCTGGGGACAAAGAGTCCAAGGTACACCTCGATGCCTGTCACTGGCTGGGGGTGGGGGTGGGATGGCATGAGCAGTACAGTTAGCAATCCAAAGGCACACCCCAATGCCTGTCAGTCTGTACAGAGTGGGTCATTATGGTTAGAAACCCTAATGCCCCAGGAATTTGTTGGTATTTGCGCTACAAATTTTCAACATGGCCTTTTTGCGACCCCACCTCATGAAAGCATTTGAGACCTCTTCTTATGAAGACTGGCAGTGTGATTTTATCAATGTGTCCCGAACTTTGAGTTCCAACAGCGACCGTGCCATTCTGCACCAACATGTACGAAAACACAGATCGGGCAGGATGTGAAGAATGACAGCTGTTCCATCCATAGGGAGGTGTGAAAAGATGGCAATATTGAAAATCTGTAGTGGGAATATTAAAAGTGCTTGCACTTCTGAGCATATGTGGAAACTGTGCAATGCATGTGCATAACATCATCATTTTATGGACTTTCATCACCAAATTTTCAACATTGGCATTTTAGGACCTCTGCTCATGAACAATGTCACTGTGATTTCCTTAATGTGTCCCAAATGCTGATTTCCCACAGCGACCTTGCTACTCTGCACGAGAAGTGCAAAAGCACAATTGACCAGGTTGTGAAAAATGACAGCTGTATTGTTCATAAGGAGATGCAGAAAAATGGCAATGTTGAAAATTTGGAGTGAAAATATTGCAAATTTGTAAAGTTACGAGTGTGCGTAGCAACTGCGCAATGCACGTTCATAAAACAGTCATTTTTTGGATGTTTTGTTCCACCAAATTTGCAACATAGACTTTTTGAGAGCCCACCTCATGAACACTGGCATTGTCGTTTCATTAATTGGTCCTGAAAGGTGATTCCGTGTAGTGACCACAAAATCACCTTTTGGGAGTGAATAATGTCATGGCAGTGGCTGAACTCATGAGGAGGGATTCCAATAACCCCATGTTGAAAATTTTGTACCAGAATTCCCAAAAATGCCTGAGATATGCCCCAAAGTTGAAAAAAACCTATTTATGCCATTATACAGCTTACCGGCATTTCTTCACTTCGCGGTCAGTTTTGAAGAGTGCAGACATGTTCCTGGTCCACCGAAGATTGTCGTGCTTGGCTCTAGAGGTAAGTATGGGGTGAGGGGTGTGGGGAGGCAGGTGCTAGAGGTGGGCGAGGGTTGGGGAGGGGCCACCAGACTCCAGCGATGGATTTTCTGTTTTACAGGTTAAAAAAAAAACATGGTGGGACATTTTTTTTAATAGGGACACGGCATGCTGAGGTGGGCCTCCCAGCATGCCACCCTAGTGTTTTTTTAGGGCTATAGCTGACGGGGAATTGGGCATCCCGTCAGCACATGCCAAGGGGGGGCAAGAGCCAAGGGGGAATTGAGCATCCCCCTTGGCACAAAACAAATTATTTTGTGGGGAGACATTATGCTGATGGGAAGTGGACTCTCCTATTGGCAAATTAAACTCAGAAGGGGGAACTGAAGTAAATGGGGATTGGGCCACCGATTGGCAAAGACTGTTTTTGGGGGGCGCATGATGCTGAGGGGGATTGGGCACCCCCTCGGCACTGGGGGCTCTGTAATATTGTTTATAAATATGGTGGTGGCTTGCCGCCATATTCACAAACAATATTACACTAGGCAAGGTTGCTCCCTCATTGGAGCGGAATGCCTGATGCTGCAATGATGAGGCTGCCCCTGATTGCAGCAGTGGAAACATTACAACTTGTTGGAACTTTTGAAAGCCAGTGTCATCGGCACACTGTGCCTCCATTGGTCCACCAGTGCCAAGCCCTCAAATGCAATGCCTCCGTTGGCTGCTACAGTGCGGTGCCTCCACAACCCGCTTCTCTCCTAAGCTGCCATATAATGTTTCTTGTGCATGCATGAGAGCAAACATAAAAAAGGATGTTGCTCACTCCGGCATTTACTGTATTAATTAGAAGCTGCCCTGCTGCTTTGCATGATTCAGTTTTGTGCTGTATAGTATGCTCTCTCTAATATATGAACTCTTGTTTATCCAAACCAGACATCCCCCAGTTCGGATAAATGGGGTTGGACTGTAATTATATAATCCTAAATACTCAAATAAGAATATCCAAAGCAAAGACCAGAAATTAATGAATAAGGCTAGATATTGATGTTTATCTTGGTGACATAAGATTAAATAGAATACTGAAGAAGTGAAATAAGGCATTTATATTTCCACACAATTTACAGTATATACAAACTTATAATAGGTGTTTATAAGGTATAAGAACTAATGACAAATGTTTAAAGAGATAAAGACAATAATAACTATGTCTTAGGTTAATTCCATCCAAGTAAAATTTGGTGATTTGTTCTGACATGTATTGACACCACTGTATTTGATGTATCTATTTTATCTGATGCACTTGATGGATTAAAATCTTTGTCATGTTTTCTGTGCTTTACATATGCAATAAAAATGTTTAACTTCAAAATTATATAATTTGACACCAGGATGCCTACCCCCCCCTCGTGTTGGATGCCCTCCCCTGCCTGCAGCTCATTGTTTTATTAATTTGCTGACATCGGGGGGCCATATCCCAATGTTTACATTTAGATTCCACCCCCCAGCAGTGTTGAACATTGGGGAGCCCACCTCCTGTGTCCAAAAACATTGTCACAAACCTGTAAGAAAAAGAAAACAGTCCCCCAGATCTTTCTTTTTCTAAAACCTGAAAAAAAGAAAATGGTCCCTTGTCGTCCCCGCCATCCTCTCCCCCATCCTGACCACCCCAACCCCTCTTACCCTATACTTACCATTGGAGGTTGAACACTGTCATCTTCTGCAGACTGGGACATGTCTGCACTTTTCAAAGCCGAACCACAAACTAAGGAATCAAGTTAAGCACCATATAATGTATTTCAATGGTATTTTGAACTTCTATTCGTAACTTTGCTATTTTTGGGAATTTTTCAACCAAATTTTCAACATGTCCTTTTTGGGACCCCACCTCATGAACACTGTCACTGTCATTTCATTAATCAGGCCTGGAAGGTGATTTCATGGTCGCTGCATGATAACACCTTTTGGGACCAAAAATCGAAATTTCACCACCAGTGTTCATAAGGTGGGGTCCCATAAAGGCCATGTAAAAAATTTGGTGAAAGCATTCCTACAGTTGGACAAGTTAAATGTTTGTACACACACCCATAACTGGTATTTTTAATATTTTTACTCTAAATATTCAACAAAGCCATTTTGTCACACTATCTCATGAACAGTACAACTGTCATTTTTCACATTCTGCCTGAAATATGTTTCCACACCTGTGGTGTGAATGGTGTTTTGGCATGGATTTGAAAAATTTTGCCTATGGGATTTATGAGACTGGGTCATAAGAAGACTATGTTGAAAATTTGGGGTCAAAATATGAACAAATGCCAAAGGTATGACCTTTGTTGCAATTTTGCTATGCCCACTTGTAACTTTTGAAATTTTAAATATTTTTACCCCAGATTTCCAACATAGCCTTCTTATTACCCCACCTCATGTATGTCACAGCTGCAATTTTTCAAATCCTGGCCAAAATGTGATTTCACACCAGTGGCACAAAATAGTATTGTAGTTGCACAGAATTACATTTTGGCAGGGATGTGAACATTTTCTATAATGGGTACATGAGGTGGGGTAATTAAGAAGGCTATGCTGACAGTGTGGTTACTGTTGTACTATAAATGGAAGAACAGTGCCTGGCAGCCCTGTACTACGAGGAGTTATATATATATATATATATATATATATATATATATATATATATATATATATATATATATATATATATATATATATATATATATATATATATATATATATATATATATATATATATATATATATATATATATATATATATATATATACACACACATACATAAAAATACATTTGCTGCAGAGATACTGCATGACACAGTTAACCTTTTGCACATAGCAATCTGCATGGTGCTACTGCCTTTAAATTTATAGCGTAGGTAGCCCTAGTAGCATGGAGGTGCCTTGCAGTGGTTTTGTGTGTAAAACATTAACAGGTGCAGAATTATGCCACTCCGACAAATGAAAATTTGGTTCATTATGCTTCAATATCTTCTGAACTGTGTGTCTGATTTGTCTGGCATTTGGAAAGTATGAAGACTGATCATTCATCTTTCACTGCGCCAATTTTGGGGTTGCTGGCACTTACGGTTGCTGAATTGTGCATATTACATTGTTTGCTCGTGGTGCTATGCGACCGTTGAATGGATGAACACACAATTCTGGACACACGATATGCCATGGTACATGTCTTCATTTACCAGTTTTTCATTTCAGTCAGTCATACAGTTTTTGACATTAAAGTAACAAAAAAATTACATGGTGGGAGCGTGGGGCCCACCACCATATTCCATTCACTATTTATAGTGCACATTCTCAAAAAGAAGGGAAATTCATGGAAAAAAACTCAGTTTAATGCATCAGTTAGGGTTATTCCACAGCGAAAAAAGCAAGGAAATTCGGTGTTAAGGTTGCCATCCCTTGCATGCCACGCCCACCCCATCCCCACCAACAGGCATCGGGGTGTGCGTAGGGGTCGACTGTCCTAATTCTCACCCCATTGTCCTATAATGCACCTCCTCAGCTTATTTACATGTGGAATGGGGTGAGAGTTAGGGCCGATGAACCTAACACCCCCCCGATGCCTGTTGGTGGGGACAGGGTGCAAGGGGTGGCAACCCTAATACTGAATTTCCTCACTTTTATCATTGTGGAACAATCCTAAGTGATGCATTAAACTGAGATTTTGCCATGAATATATATATATATATATATATATATATACATATACATATACATATATATACATATATATATATATATATATATATATATATATATATATATATATTTATAGTGGTGCAGTAGTGCCAGTATATTAAGCTTGGCAGGGCAGTTTAATGTTAAACCTCAAATTTGCACTTTAACCCTCAGCCTGCCACCGACATAATATCTTGTCCTAAAAACCTATGCATTCTGAATCTTCCAGCAGCCTAAGTGTTAATAACTCTGCAACAGTTCAATGGATTCACACAAAATTTGGCATGATTTGTGTCTCAGGGAAGGTCTCTTAACATGCCAAATTTCATGTGAATCCTTTCTGTGTTTACTGAGATTCAGAGAGGTGAAAAATGCAAAATTTCAATGCTTTTTTCCAGTGGAGTTTTGCAGGGTCTTTCAGCAGCCATTTCTCAGAAATGTAGCTTAGTTGTGGTCTGAAATTTTCAGGATTGAAAGCTCTTGCCTCACAAATGTGTCTTTTGAAGGTTTGGTGAAAAACTATTTATCCAATCAAAAGTTATTACATTTTAATTTCAGACAAAATAGATGTGCTGTGTGAAAACAAGCTTGTTTTCATGGGGAGGCAGCTTGTTTTCGCAGGCAGCATTCATGGAGGGAGCCTAGTTGTCTAGTGGCATCCCCTGCCAGACCATTTTTCCCCTCATATCCCTGGTGTCTAGTGCTCCCCCCATTATGTTGCTCCATGACTACAGGCACCCTGTCACCCTCCCATTGGCATGCTTTATTTTTGTGTGTACCAACAGTGGAGTGCCCAGTCTCCTTGTTGGCAATATAAGCTCCTCTGCCACTGTGGAACACTGAGGAGCTCACTCTCAGTGTCCCCAAACATGTTTTTTATCTATATTTGCTGACAGGGGGTGTCCAATCCCCCCTGTCAGCACTGTAAGCCCCCTGCCAGTATGAAGCACTGGGAGGCCCACTCCTTGAGTCCCTACATATTAACTCTGCCCCCCAGCACTGTGAAACACTGGGGATCCTACCCTCAGTGTCCCAAAAGTTCTAAGTGTATCCCTGAAAAAAAGAAAACAGTCCCCCGACATCTTGTTTTATTTTCCTAAAAAAAAGAAAATGGCCCCTCATCATCTCCCCATCCCTCTGACCCTCCCACTGAACAACCTACCACCACACATCCCCCTTGCCCTATACTTACCATCAGAGGTCATCAGCTGTCATCTTCTGTGGACCTGGGCAAGTCTGCACTCCTCAAAGCTAAACCACAAACTGAAAAATCAAGGTAAGTGCCGTATAATGGCAGTCAATGATGTTTTGAACTTCTGTTGATCTCTCAGCCATTTTAAGGTATTTTTGCACCAAATTTTCAACATGGGCTTTTTGCGACCCCACCTCATGAACACTGTCACTGTCATTTTGTTAATTAGGCCCACAAGGTGATTTCACAGTCATTGCACAGAATCATCTTTTGGGACTGAATAATGAAATGACAATGTTGTCATTCATGAGGTGAAATTAAAAGCCGTATTGGTAGTGAAAAACTCCTAAAAATGGCGCGAGTTATCATGCGCTTGTTGCAATTTTTCTGCATACATGTGTAACTTTGATAATTTTTATATTTTGACTCCAAATTTTCAGCATAGCCATTTTTTCACACTACCTCATGAACAGTACAGCTGTCATTTTTCACATCCTGCCTGAAATGTTTTTTCACACCTGTGGCATGGAATGCTGCGGTGGCTGTGCAAAATCATGTTTTGGGACCGATTAATCAAATGACAGTACCAGAGTTCATGAGGTGGAGTCCCAAAAAGCCCATGTGAACAAACTTTTAAAAATGTCTGAGTTATGTGCGCTCATTGAAAGTTTTCTATGCACTCGCATAACTTTGGTAATTTTTAGTATTTTGACAGAGAAAGTTAGAAATTGAACTCTGAATACTCAAGAACAATTTCTTATTGATGTTGAAAGGCAGCATCAGAAAAGTATAGAGAAATTTAGGCACAACTATAATTTTTACTTATTCCAACTGACCCCATAATCCTAAAGGTAAACTGTTCCATCTGGTTAGCTGATCTACTATTGATTTTTTGAGAAGAAACAGATTTTTGCTAAGCGTCTCAGTTACTGTCTTAAACACTTGAATTCCTAAGCAATCTAGCTTTTCTGACTCCCATGCTATACCCACTTCCACAATATCCTGTTTAATGCAATGACTGTTTAAGGATACAAATGCTGATTTGTTTTTATTTAACTTGTAGCCAGGAGACGCCAGCAAGGTGGTGCTGAGGGTTGAGGCACTGGACACCACGCCTCATCCCATGCCAGCAACCCATGTTCGGAAACAACGTGGGCCACCAGGGGTCAGCAGGGGAGAAGAAGGATCGAGCATCCAAGGGAATGCTCTCCTTCTCCGGAGGGGGTTCCAGTAGTTGGTGAATATCTGGCCCCTAGCAGAGGCTGGGGAACAGAACGCTGATGCTGACAAGGTGGCAGGGATGGGGCAGATGACTTGAGGAGTGGGCACGGGAACATGCTCATTGCCTCCACTGGTGTCATTGCATGCCCCACCCCCAAGGGGAAAGAACAGAGGAAAATGTGGTTGTATGGCTTGATGGCCATCAAGGGATGCACTTGGCTCTGAGAATGTTGCCCCCAGGGAAGACTGGATCTGGACTTGGTGTTGAGTAAGGGGCGCTCACTGCCAACTCACCATGGGGGACAAGCCATGAGGGTACAACTGAGGGTGAGGGCCTTAATGGGAGCTGGGTTGTGCCAGGATGGCTGCTGGATGTGCGCCTACCATGGGAGAAAAAGCACTAACAAAAAAAAAAAACACACACTTGTAGCCAGAAAAGAAGCTTAAATCAGAGATCATCTTTAAAGTTATTTTAATGATTTTACTGGGGTAAGAAATGGACATAAGTACAGTATGTCATCTGCATAAATGGAGAGCAGAAGCTCCTTGCCCTTTATTTTAATGCCTTTAACATCTTCATCTGCTGACAATTTTCTTATTAGTGGATCTAATATCAAATTAGAAGTGAGAGAGGACATTCTTATCTAGTACCCCTTTTTTAGATAAAAGCATGGGGAGATGATACCATTCATTATTACTGAGACAGAGGGATTCTTATACAATAGCTGCACCCACCTTATGTAAGCATCCGGTAGAGCATAGAGCCTCAAAACTTCAAACAGATTATCCAGTGGCGCTGAGGGTTGAGGCACTGGACACCACACCTCGTGCCATGCCATTAACTGGAGTTCAGGAACAGATTCAGGTTGCTCGGGGGTCAGAAGGGATGAGGAAGGATTGAGCATCCATAGATAGATCTCCTTCCTCAGGGAGTGGGGATAATGGTGCGCACTGTAGACTGACACTCAGCAGTGGCTGGGTGTCAGCACAGGCATGCTGCCAAGAATAGGGAGGACCCATATCAAGGGCATGAGGCTGCCTCCACAGAGATGAAGCCCAGCCACTCTGCCCATTGCACGTTCATTGGCCCAGGGGAAAACAGGTGGAAAAAATGGGAGCCAACAGGGTCCGTGATAGCCTGATGTGACTCCCCGCAATATGCCGCCCTGACTTCTGGATTGTGCTCCGGGGGGGAAGGTAAGCCAGCATTCCTTACCCTGCTCTCACAACAGGGGAAAATCTGTGGGGGAATTATGGGGGACAGTTGGGGTTGGAGGATGAGCCCCTCCAAGGGAGAGCCAGAACTACCTGTCAGCTCCATGGAGGCAGAGTGAAGTACAAATGTGAAAACATAAAACTTCAAACAGATGTGGCCAGAGGACTTTATCAAATGCCTTTTCAGTGTCCAATGCAAATAAACTGGTTGCTGACTTAGATTTGTTTACTGCATCCATCAAGTGGAATAGTTTCTCGGTGGTGTCAGCAGCCGATCTACCCTAATAAATCCTGTTTGCTTATTTTCATTTAATGTTGGAATTACTTTCTCTAGTTTATTAGCTAAAATCTTAGCCAATATTTTGATATCTGTGTTAATAAGAGTTATCGGCCTATCATTTTTGCATTCATTTTCCCTGTTTTGGGAATGAGGATAATGAGCCTTTAGGTCAAGCTGAGGGAAGTTGCTCTTTGTTAAAAGTCTAACAAAAAACCTATGCTAAAATAGATACAACTACTTCTATGAATTTATGGTAGAAGTTAACAGAATAGCCATCAGGGCCTGGTGCTTTTATTGACATTTAACTTACCAATTTCTCTTTCACCTCCCAAACTGATATTTCTTGTTGTAAAGTGGTTCTACAGGACTCTGGTATATGGGAAATATTTATATCTGAGCAAAAAGAAACAATTTTCTGTTGGAGTGTTGCAGCCTTACATCATATAACTCTGTAGAAATTTAGGAACACTTTATTTCCTTATGGCCAGTAACTAAGATATTGCTCTGGTATCCCAGATTGAACATATCTTTGTGGAATTGCTATTTTGTTTAACTCAGATGGTTAGTTTTATAGCCATTTTTTGACCTGAGTCTACATAATTTAATTTGGATTTCATTATTGCAAACTCAGCTTCACTCCTGATCATTTCATAATATTCAGTTTTCAGGCTGGACCACTTGTCCCACACATCCTCAGAAGAGTTAGTTTAAGTTTGTCTTCTGTAAGCTTAATCCTGCCCAGAATTTCCCCAGTTTATATTTTTTGTTTCTTTTTTTTTGTTGTTGTTAAAGATTTTATTAATTTAAAAGGAATAAGCACCACGTGCACTCATTAGTACATACAGGATCTAAGACCATACCGCAACATTTAGTATATCCAGATCTCAGCATAAAAACAGTGAGACAAGAAGCAGTAACATTTATAAATAAAGGCTAGTCAAAGCAAAATATTAAGCAAATTCCATGTCAGGATAATGCATGAGAATGACAAATTATGACGTGTCTAGGTCCATATATATGCAGTCAAGTAAAGAGAACATGGTATACTATTCTGGGACATTACTAAGTTAACAGGAGTGGCCTAAAACAGATAGTCTCAAATTAGGACTAGATAGGGTGCGACCTAATAATTATGCATGTACTAATATCAACTATATACAAAAAAGAAGGAAATCCGATCTAAAGGAAGGGGAATCAGTCATTTAATGAAATCTATATCATTGAGGGAAAACAGAGTTTGGTAGTGAAGAGGATGGTGATCCCCCTCCAGAGCGAGATGGGGAGTTATGTAAATCAGCCTTTGGGTGGGTGTCATGACAATACTTTGAGTTAAGGTAGGGCTGCCAGCATTCCTCAAACTGAGAGATTAGGCCCCCAGTGAAGCTGGAGAGTCTCTCTAACATAGCTCTTTGGACTACTGCCAGAAGGAATTCCTGAAAAGTCGGGATATAAGGGGATCTCCATCTCTTCAGGATGAGACTTTTGGTGATGGCCCCATTACAGTAATCAGTTTGGCCCCGGGGCAGTGTTTCGGTGTGGATGGGCTTCCACACCCCAATAGAAGGAGAGAGGGGTCAGGGGTAACCATAGGAAATATTTGCTGACACATATCCTGGATTGATAGCCAGAAGGGATGAAGAGAGGTACAGATCCAGAAAATGTGAAATAGATTTGCCCCCTGTTTGCCACATCTCCAGCAGTTATCAGCCGTAATGAGACCCATGAGCTTAAGTTTGGCAGGATCTCGATACCACCTATGTAGGGTCTTGTTCATTATGAGGCGGGTATGACCATCTCTACAAGCAGTGTGGATACTTACCCCCCCATGAGCCCACTGGCAATTGAAAATAGGAATCTGTAAATCTGACTCCCATTGAGCTCTAGCGGTCCAGGTAGGGTCCTTCAATGCATCTCTGAGGGCTGTATATATCACACTTGCTCTATTTTTGAGGAGCTTACTCCATATACTAATGGGGTTGGAGTCTAGAGAGAGCTCCTTTAGGAGTGGGGCATTGGGTAAGTGGGTGATGGTGTCCCTAATTTGGAGATATGTCCAAAAGTGGGTCATGGGGAGATGAAATTGAGTTTTCAGGGCTTCAAAAGAGTCAAGTGAGCAGGTGCCCGGGAGTAACAAGGAATGTATCAGGGAGATACCCTGAGTTTCCCACAGTTTCCAATGAAGCATGTGGTTCCCTACTTGTATGGCAGGGTTGTTCCAAAGAGGAGCAAATTCCCATGGAGTCAGGTCTTGGCCTAGGTGGGCAAGGGTTCTCTTCCAGTACTTAACTGAAATCAGTATAGAGGGAGAGAGACACCAGAAGGGGGAGACTTCTTAACATATAAAACCCCTGCAGGGGAGGGAGCGTGCACCAGAGACATTTACAACAAAAGCCAGGAAGGAGAAGCCTGACCTATCTTGGAGAACCACCTGGTTGTCTGAGCTGAAACATAGACCTTGTGGTACCCTTAGAACCAGGGGAGTCCCTACCCACCCCTACTCCAGTGCTGTCGCAGCTTTAGTTTGTTGAATCTGGGACGGGACCCTTCCCATAAGAAATTGCTCATTAGGGAATCCATTTTTTGAAACCATTTCTGGGGGAACAACACTAGTAAGTGAGCCAGAATATATAGCATCTTTGGGGCAGCCATCAACTTCATGGAATCAATTTTCCCCACTAACGAGAGCCTCGAGGCTTTCCATCTCTCCATATCTTGTCTGAGTGAATCTAATAGGTAGATAAAGTTAATTGAAAGCATTTAGTCCAAGTTTGGATGGAGAATAATTCCCAGATAATTGATACCACTGGGGGATCATTTTAGCCCTAAAGTAGTGAAGATTTCCCCTGAGGATACTGAGTTCAGTGGAAGGACCTCAGTTTTGGACTGGTTCAGCTTAAGTCCTGATACCTGAGAGAACTCAGCCAGAATGTTGAAGATATCCTTAATCACTTGGTGTGTATACTCCGTAGTAATGAGGAGATCATCTGCATAGAAGAATGTTTTGACTATGGAGTCACCCCCTCGTATTCCAGGAATCTGGGAAGATTCCTGGAAAGCAATGGCCAGGGGTTCTATAGCTAGGGCAAATAGGAATGGAGAAAGGGGGCAACCCTGCCTCATGCCTTTCTGTAGATGAAAAGGTGTAGAGAGGATACCATTGATCAGGACAGAGGCCATGGGCGAGGCATATAGGAGTTTGATCCATGAGGTAAAGTTTGGGCCCATTCCCATTGTGGAGAGGGTATGGAATAGAAATGGCCACTCTACTGAGTCAAACACCTTTTCAAAATCAATGGCCAGGGCTACAGAGGGCTTTTTGGACATTTTGGTAAGGTGCATTAGTGAGACCAGAGTTCTATGACGGTCTGACCCTAAATGGCCTTTAACAAAACCGGCCAGTGAGGGATGGATTAGGCCTGGGAGGAGGTGTTCAAGCCTGGTTGCCAGAACTTTTGCCAGAATTTTGGCATCGGCATTAATGAGTGATACAGGGTGGTAACTACTCAGGGAAAGTGGGTATTTCCCCTTCTTTGGGAGAACCCTAATAGTAGCTTCTCTCAGGGAAGGAGGCAGACAACAAACCGAGAGGGAGTGACGAAATGCTCGGACCAAATATGGAGCCAGATTGACTCCTGGGATTCGGTAGGGGTCTATGGGCAACCCATCACTACCAGTGGCCTTGCAAAGGTTCATGGACTTAATAGCATCAGCCACCTCTTCTTCTGTTATTGAGGATTCCAGTGCTTGGGAATCACTCTTTGGAAAGTCAAGGAATAGGTAATAAGGTCAGAAAACCATGGATTTTAAGCGGATCAGAGGGTTGGGGAGATATGTATAATTGTTGATAAAACAGTGTCATGATCTCATTGATCCCTTTTTTTGGAGTAACATTTAACCCCATGTTTGTCTGCTAAGGCATGTATCATCGGGGAGGCTTGTTGATGTTTCAAACGATAGGCTAGGAGTTTGCCAGCCTTCTTCCCCCTTCCCGGTATGCATGGTGTCTTCTTCTAAGGTTCAGCTCTGCCTGGTGAATTAGGTGGGCATTAAGGGAAATTCTAGTGCTAGCCAGTTGAGCTAGCAAAGTCTGGGAAGGAGCTTCAGAGTTAAGCACCTTATATTGGGATTCTAATATGTACAGTTGTTTCTCTAAGGCTAATTGATCAGCCTCTCAGTGGCACCTCCTGGCAGAAGTGAAGGTAATTATTCTGCCATGGATAGCTGCCTTGAAGGCCTCCCAGAGGGTTGAATCGGAGACCTCTGCATTGTCATTATTTCCCCAGTAGTCCACCACTACAGGGCCAAGCCACTTCTGGAATTTTATGTCATCTAACAAGAGGGAGTCAAGGCACCAAGCAGAAGTTGGAAGGGAATCTTGCCCATGCCTGATCAGAGGTTCTAAGGGTGCATGGTCTGAAATAATGATCGGGTGTATAGGGGAGTGGACAACCATTTCATATAACCCAGAGGAGATAAGCCAAAGGTTTATTCTGCTCGAGGACCCGTGAGCTGGAGAAAAGCAAGTGAAATCATGCTCACATGGGTGTCATGCTCTCCAGGCATCCAACAATACCTGTTTACTCATTAGTCCCTGAACAGCTAGCTTAGCTTGTCTATGGGGTTCAGGGGTTTTGTTACTCCTGTCTTTTATACGATCTAGCATCAAATTAAAATCCCCCCATTAATACTGGAGCTTGTTTTGAGTTAAAATCAGAAAGCGCCTGATTGATAGTATGGAAGTACTGAGGGCAGTCTTGATTAGGGGCGTAAATATTGACTAGGATCATTGAGCCCTCCAGGGTTTCCATCTCAGCCATGAGTCCCATCTTCCTACCTTATCATGGGTGTGCCTATTCAACTTCCATCCCAATTTTTTATGGAAAAGTATAGAGACTCCTGTTTATGAGAGTTAGCCACACTATGTATCTCTTCGCCCACCCACCGTTGTTTGAACTTCTTTGCCTCTGTAGAGGAAAGCTTAGTTTCTTGTAGGAATGCTATAAGAGGGCCCAGTTTTTTTAGATGAAGCACCTTCTTTCTTTTAACTGGGGAGTTAGGCCCCCTAATGTTCCAGGAGATCAATTTAGTTTTCATCACCCCTGGGGTATATCATGGCTGAGGATGGGTGAGACAGGATACCTCATAGGGCAAAGCTATAGCTGGCACCCAAGACTAGCTAGAGTCCATCCCCCTACATCAGTATTGAGACCTGCCCTCTTTCATTGGATTGCCATATTCAGAAACATAACTAGGTGGCTCAAACAGACCACCAAATAACATGAATACCTTAAGCATAAGAATTAGAATTAACCATGCAAAAAAGATAACACAGTATTTAACATAACCCATCCCCCACCCCCAAACCCTCGTAAACACTACTATACTAACCAGCATCCGCTGTAAGTATTGGCTAATACACAGCCCAGATACCAGCGGAGGTTGCTGGGAGGTGAGTAACTTCTAGAGAACATCAAGGAGAGAGGACCACCCAGAGTTCTGAAGTCTCTCTGCACTCCCCCACTTCCCAAGTGCTCTGAGCCTTTCATCAAGTACAGCCTAGTGAGCTACAGTATTACCCAGGTAGGTAGCTTATGCAAAGGCCGGGTAGATCCTTGTTGCTGTGCTCATCCCCATCCAAGGGGGGATATATCAGGGCTAAAGAGTACCTATGCGCCAGATCCTCTTTGGAATAAGTCCCATGGGCGAAAGCATGGGAGGCCATGCTGTGAACCTAGAATGTGGGGAAGAGGCCTGACCATATGAGGGGAAATGAAAGTCTAGCAACTATTAAATAAACAACCTAAAAAAAAACAAGTACAGCCCAACTGCTAATACATCCCCACATACTTACTGCCCCCAGGTTGGGGGGAAGGACTTAACAGTATGGTAGACCGGCTGAAGTCCGGTTGGAGTCATCGGAGTGTAGGCTAACCAGAGAGAAAAATAAAGAAAAAAGGGAGCAGCTTTAGAATCAACCCACAGAGTTCATGGCAAGGTTTGGCATCAGAGATGTGTTCTGTGACACAAGAGGCTTGATAGATGAAGTGTCAGTGTTCATGGAGGCCTCAGGAGAGATGGCATTTGCTGATTCAGCCCATGAAAGGCTTCTTGCTGGATGAGGCTTACAGCTTTTTGTAGGAGTACTATTGGGGGGGCTTGGGCAAGTCTTGTGGTGGGCCATCTGTCGGTAAATCCATCAAGGCAATAAACTGGTTGTTGCTCATATCTGGTTTGCTGAGTGAAGCAATTGAGTCAGGGCTCTCACTGCAGCTTCTAGAGTGGAGTCTGGGAGTTTTATCAACGTGCGCCCCTTCTAGGCTCACCTTGCACCTATTTTCCCATTTACTGCCATGGGATTTCTTGGAAGGGGTACAAATTGAAGAATGCAGGATAGAAGGCTTTGGAGTTGCTGGGCTGATCTCCTGCTGTACTGTTTCCATTGGTGTTGGCCTAGTTGAGATTACCCCTGAACTGCCATAATCTAGTAATTTGCCCCAGTTCAGTTTAGTAGCTTGTGCTGCCAGAAAATTGTCAGCTGCTGTGGGGTAATCAAACATCCATGGAGAGCCATTGAAAATTATTCTGAGGGAGGCAGGGTATCGAAGGGAATACTTGAGCCCAAGTTCAGCACAGGCTCTATGTGCTAGAGTGAAAGCCCTTTGTCTCGCGGTCACTTTTTGTGAGTAGTCGGAAAAGATCTGTATGCGATGACCTTTCCAGGAGAGCTCTTTTTTTTTCACGAGCAAGTTTGGTGATGGTTTCTCTGTCTTGGAACTGGAGAAACTGGGTGAGGATCGTGCACAGGTGGTCCCTGTGTGAAGACCGAAGAGCAAGCGATCTGTCGGCCCTATTGATTTCAGGTGGGGCCCCCGCCACACCAGTCCAGTAAGAGAAGTAGCTCCTTCTGTAAAAAGAGCATAGTATCAGGCCCTTCGCAGCCCTCGGAGAACCCAACAAACCAGAGATTATTCAAGCGGCTTTGATTTTCCAGGTCCTCCACTCTAGACCAGAGCATACTGATCAGCCTGTCTTGTTCTTGGAGCCTGGCTCTGGTTTTGTGCTAGCTGTCCTCCATCTCAACCAGTCTGTGTTCCATAACACAAGCACTTTGAGAGATATCCAAGATATTGGAGGTATTTTTCTTTGTGGCCAAGTCAAGATTGCTCATCTGATGCAGGATTTCAACAAACATCTGCCAGATTTCGGTGAGGCTCCCCTCCAATCCTGTTGGTATTAAAGCAGGCTCCATCCTGAGGAGCGAGCAGGCTTGCAAGGCCTTGTGGCTGAACTGGTACAGCAAGTCAAAACAGTTTGTGTTATCTTGCAGTCCAAGAGTCGATCAATGGATCATTAGACGGGCAAGTAGCTATAATGTCAGTAAAACTTGTTATTGTCACGCTGTACAATGAAAGGATCCGGATATTCTTAGGATTTTATGGGGTTTTGCAGGGAGCTCAAAGCTCAAGCGTCCATTCCGATTGGCTGCAGGCCATGCCCCCCTCCCAATTTTTTGTTTCTTTTTGATACTGGAGGATGTACTAATCCAGAAACTCCTAAGGACACATTTCAAACTTTCCCAATTTGTTGCCAAGGAGGTTGCAGTAGGGCTGTTAAATTCAAGAAACTCTTGTAACATTTTTCCCTTGCGTAATTGCATCTTTATTGCCTAATAGGGAGTTATTTATCTTCCATCTGCCATTCCTCTTAGTGTCATTTCCCTCCATGAAGGAGACTAGTACAGGGCAATGATCAGAAATGACCTTTTCTTTTATTTAGGCATTAGCTAACCTCTTGATTACAGCTTTGGGGATGTAGAACTGATCTATCTTGGAACCAGACGTATTGAAAGTGCTCCAGTAGGTAAATTCTTTTTCATCAGGGTGAAGCACCCTCTAATTGTCAACCAAATCCAGTAAATTTATTAGGTCATAAAGGTCCCTGTCTGCTCCAGTTTTATTGCATCTAAAATTGGTTCTGTCCATGATTGGGTTCCTAATTTCTTTTTTTTAATTTATTTAAACATTTAGTAAATGGGAAAGGCACACTGAGCCAGGGCTCATTTCCAGATGCATCCCAGGAGAAGGGGGCACAAGCATATTATACAAGCATATAGCAATCATTTTACAATTGAGATAGATCAAGCAGTGAGGAAAAATGTACAGAATCACAGAAGCAGAACACGACAAAAGATACAATATAATTAATCAATACAATACATAGTGGTATTTACAAATGCAGATGAGATGCAGTCAATGTACTCTAGTAGGATATACATGTGAATAGCAAATATGAATGCTTTAGTGTGGTGATTAGGTACTAGAGTGCAGGAGCATGTGGGGGTGGTAGTGTGCAAAGCTGCTGTTTAATAGAGTACAATGAGGAGGAGTTTCTTAGGAGGGGAGGAGAGTTTATTCCATAGGAATGGGAGCCTGTAAGAGAATGCTATTCATATCTACTGTTAGAATATTGGCTATGTTCAAGTAGTTAATCAGTATGTTACTCAGATTCCTATACATGGAATGAGAAGGATTATTAGGACTATAAATATTCACTAATGTGACTTCCTCCTCATTTATCCTTCCCCTTACCATAATATAGTATCCATCAGCATTAGCTATAGTAGAAAAGATTTGGAAATGCATGCCTCTTCTCATCAAGATTAGGACCCCTGCTCTCTTCATGCTCTGCTCAACCCCTATAACCTGACCTTCCTATTTCCTGTGTATCAGATCATAATGTTTTCCTGCTAAATAAGTTTTCCATAAAAATACTATATGGGGTTTATGTTTTTTCAGGTGCCTCAAAACAAAATATCTTTTCACCTTGTGATTTAGGCCTCTCACTTTCCATGTTACCATGTTCAGTACTAAGTTGCTAGACATGGTTGATTGCAAATACAAAACTGGTTATCAGAGATGTCCTAATGATACACAGAAAAACTGGCCTGTGTAAGCTAGTCTTAAGATAATTTAAAGTTCACTGAGTAAAATATAACTGAAGATTCTTTAAGGCAGATAACTTTTGCATAAGCCCCAAGAATGTAGTACAGTTAAGAGTAGGAATAGAAAGAGAAATAGCAGAGGAAGAATAAAATAGAAGTAGAGATAGATAGACTCCCATATCATTTAATAGATATGCATCATCCCAAAAGCATGTGAATGTATGTTTCCTAAGTCCAGGAGAGCCATCAGTCCTCAAGCAAACTGCTGAACATAATAATGTTAAGAATAGTGAAGTAAGGATGAGGCAAGGTTGTGGACTATAACCCCCCCTTGAAAATTCACGAACGTGCTCCTACAGATAACTACGCATCACATGGTGCTCCACCCCCCCAAGCCCAAGTAATTTATTAAAATAAGAATCTTTTATGGTAATCTAGTTGAGCAGCCTGAATTAACAATTAAAACAAATCTCCCTTAACTACCTATAAGCAAGAACCAGATCAAGTACTGTAACAAGTAAGACATTTAAACCATCATGTACTGTTAAAGTTAATAGCAACAGTGAAATTGTAAAATGAGGCCCAAACATTTCAAATCATGCAACTACTATATATAGTGTCAATACAGACCTAGACTGTAGTAAACTATAAAATTAAGTCAGATGAGTCAGATTATTTGCATTGTAAAAAAGACCTTAGTGCTTATCAGAGGCTGAGAAAAAAATATGTATAAAGGCCTCCCTGCATTAATTTAAAATCCAGCATCATATCATTAAGCAAAAGCAAACCTCCTTTATGATGATTTTGTATTAAATGAGCTTACCTCGTTTGAGAAGGTCTAAATGTCAGCACTTTAAAAGAGGCGGAACAAACTTGTATAACCTCAGGCTATGAAACTCTAAAACAAAAATTAAAATTAGAATGTTAATATTTGCACAACATTAGCAAGGAAGTCCTCAGTTATTGAAAAGCTAAAAGTTCAGTGTCAAAGAACTAAGCTTAAATTAGAGCTAATGTCAGATTTTTCATTTTAAGCTCATTGGTCAAATGTTCAGTCTGTTGTTAATCTGTTTCTGACATGCAAACAGAAATGCAGCAGCTTGAGTGCACTGATGACCTTTAACCTCTGGTTGTCAGAAGCTCAAGAAATTCAGCAGTGCAAGACTAGCATGCACTAGATTTTCAAATCAGTAATGACTCTACATCATTACAGAATTAAGATGGCACTGGTTCAAAAAATTCAGAAACATCTCTTATACTCAAGCTAGCTTCGACTCCTCTTCAAAGACCTCTGTAAGCCATACTGTTGACACTTGTTGGCAAAAATGTGAGACCGATCACCGTCTACAGGAATATCCCACCAAACAGCTAGAAACTATGTCAGATGGCCATCTTTGCCCAGATCTCCAATCATTTGTAAACAAACATGTTAAAAAATGCACTGATACTAAGTATTAATTCAATGCTGTCCCCCTTGAAGCCCGGCCATCCCAGCACATGAGATTTGGATTTGAGAGAAAGTGTTCTGTTCCATACTGTACCTTAAAACATTCCAACTATTACCATGCTGCTGGACTGAGCCATCAGTGTGCAGAGGAATTATTTCACTTGCTTTCCTGACCATTATGTAGGCAGGGCTTGTTCAACATTGCCAGCTCCTCCTACTACCCACAAGGCAACAAGTCATAGGAAAACTCCCAAAGTGGGCTAGTGGAGTCAAATGAGGCCAAATTGTTTCAAATATCTATCAGGAGTTAGTGGTACATCTTTCTACATTATGTTGATAAAAACTGAATGGTTGGACTGAGACAGGCCAGGTCCAATCAAGCCAGCATCACAGGTAAGATATCAAAACAAATTTTCTATTGCATATCTGGGGAATAGGGAAAGCAATGACCTCCCAAGACAAGCACTAAACTTCAGCTGAGCACCAATGGACATCTATACCCACATTTAAACAGTGCTAAAGTTAAAATCTTTGAAATGTGGGGCAAGTCCTTGCTGAGGTGGATTTTTGCTGCTTCAAGCCATTGTATTGCCTAGGACCTGTGGTTTTCCAGATTCTAAACAATGCTGGGTATAGGCAAACTGTTTCTGATGCCTGCCTTCCTGAGCTCTTTCTTAGCTGGGAAAAAAGTGTCTCTTTTGATCAGGTTGGGAGGAAGATTGTTGAAGAACTTTAACCTACAGCCATCATAGTCTACAAACTGTCTGTTCCTTAATTCCCTGTGGAATTTTAAAACAATTAGAACTCTCTGTTTTTTTATGTATGATATGAATGCTACTAGAAAGTGATTTTCTACACAGCTGTCATAAGCTTCCAAGGAAGGACTTGATTCGTCCAAAAGCTTAAGCACTGTTTTCTTTTGCAACATTTAAGTTGGTCCAATAAAAGGTACCAAACCATTTTGTTTCTGGATCTGTTCTTACAAGGACCAATTGGGCAACTAACAAATTATGTGTTTTAGTTCCCTCTGGACATGCAATGTTTGTTGAAAAAACAGCAGTTTGAACACTAGTGATCTAGGTCTGTCATTGGGACCCAGTTTTGGTTTGAGGGACCTATGGTCTCTCACTATTGTGTAATTAGAGTCATCTGGAGGTGGCCCTGTGATCTGTAACAAGAATTTATTGCTATATATGAGATGGCATCACTGCCTTCTAGTCCTTCCCTCAAACCAAATATCCTGAGATTATTTCTCCTGCTTCTACTTTTCAGGTCCTCCACTATTGCTTCCAGTTTTGTATCTTTTTGCTTAATAGAACCACATTGTTCTGATCAGTGTTAAATCTGTCCTCTAGGATGCTTATGTGAGCCTGTGCATCGTTTATTCTTTTTTTTATGTTCAGAAGCTTCCTGCTGCAGCATCTTAAACCCAGTTAAGTTTTCCAGTACAATAAGACGTATGGTAGACATTTCCTGTGTCATTAACTTGAAGTGTACTACTTTGAGGAGATTAGTAGGTGTAACTGAAACTGAGTTATCTGAATCACTCTCTATAGATAGTGAAGAATCTAACTTGGGTCTCTTGGGAGATTTTTGGTTTTGGACATTTTCCTGTGGCTTCTCAAATTTGTCGGTAGGCACATTGAGCTCAATGATCATTAACTCACTATCCATTTTCCAGTAAAGTTAGTTGGGTCTCCAAGGGTTAAGCTGAGACTGGATCTTCATAGGTGTTAGCTGGTTGAGTGATGGGCTAATGTTTCAGTGTGCTTACTGATGGTTCTGATATCTGTCTCAGGTGATTATTTTCTTCAAAGTTGCGGTCTGGCAAGAAAGAAGAAACAGTGAGACTACAATCTGCAGTGTTGATAAAGTAACTATTGTATAATTTAATTTTATTTTGGTTTGGGTGAGAAAACAAAATACTGCAATATATGAAATAAAGGTCAGAGGGGAGGGCGCAGTGGAGCTCACTCATGTGTGACCATCCTGCTCAGCTACATTCGATCCTTGTGTCAGGCACATATTGACAGCATGAGACATCCTCCTCATCACTATCTTCAGACTGAACAGGTACAGGTGCTGAAGCAGGCAAAGCAGTTAAGATGCTAGACTCTGGGTGAGACACTTCATTTGGCTGTCACACAGTCTGACTTCTGGTCTTTGGCCTCCTTGCCATTGGGAAGTCATTTTCTGGAATAGGGTCAGACACAATCTATCCAATCGGCAGGGGCACTGGAAAATTGCACCCGCAGTTTTTTTGCAGAATCCACATTTTTCACCAGCTCTGCAAAAATTGACATGTTCTGCAATTTCTTGCAATTTTTGAGTTTTTACTTTGAATTGTTTAAAAAGTATTAATATTTTTTAAATTAAATGCTCTTGAATATATTGACAATTTTCCATGTAGCTTTGAGTTTGGCCAAAACAATGCAGTGCAAGGAGGAGGAACGGGTTTTATGTGACACACTACTTTCCTTTGAATCCTTGTCCTGTTTGGATTCAAAATCCAGTGGCCAAGCACTAGCACACTTAAACACTTAACATTTGGTTTGTGTTGAAGCAGTCTATCAGAAAACATTTTGTTGCCACAGACACTGAAACAAAAGATGTGAGAAAATGTGCAAATTATCCCTAAATGGGGTGTTAACTACGAAGCTTTTTTTAAGTGGTAGGGCAGGCTTTTCCTTGTGAGCATACTTTCATTCAGACTAGTTTTGATTCAAACAGCTGAGGATTTTGGATGGCCATGCTGAATATAAACTTGAATTAGCTAGTTGGTAACAGTGATCTTGCTCTTAGCAATCTACCACCTAGATACTCACATGCAAAGACTACAATAAAAACCTGACTAAAGTCTGAAAACAAGCTTATAAAACACATAAAAAGTATCTGAATATTTATCTTTAAACAAAATCATTGCAGGCAGAGTAACACAAAGGTAAATTACAGGTGCCCTGACTACTGTATGATGCAGCAAAAATATATTAGTATTTTTATGTTCTTTGGTAACTGGGTAAGGCCAACTACACAAAAGTGCCTGTTTTCAGTGGCAACCCAGGAGCATTGAGGAGGTTAAGTGACTTGCTTAGAGTAACACAGTATGCAAGTGGAGGTTGTGGGAGTCAAACCGAGGTCTGCCAGATGCATCCAGCTCATTCACAGTTTGTTACTCTAACCATAAGGTTATATTGACAGCCCCAATAACCCCCAGATTTAATGTTTTAACATGTGATTTCAAAAATAGTGCACAGTACCAACAGTGCAAATTATGAACATTAAACACTTTAACAACATTTTACTAAAACTCAATTATTCGCCACTCTGTCTACTTATTTTTTCTTGCACCAAAGCACCACAAACAGCTATTAATCAGAAATCGTTATTCTACACCCAGAAACAGAAAAAAAAAATTATTCTGGATTTATTTAATACTGATTTGCTGTGGCTCACTAAATAGACTCTATTTAGCACTATACGAGCAGATGTTTTTAAATTTTGGAAGATATGCAACACATGTATCAGTTTAATATTCTGTTTTAGGAACATAAGCTTTTCTTTATGTTTAAAACATATTCAAGAGGCAGTGTAATTAATTTAGCAGTTTATACCAATTAATACTTGCTGCAGGATACAATAAAATATTTATTGTGAAACACCTGGAGTCTGTAGTAGAACTCCTGCAATTTCCCTGCAATTTTTACAAAAAATCTCCACAATTTCGGGTAACTTTTTTCCACAATTTTCCAGTGGCCCTGCACTCCAGTAGCAAATGGTTTCTATGTACAATCTTTTCTAGGCCTCTTCCATGCTCTTGCCAAATTTTATAAACTGGTAGGTCTGGCATTTATTCTACTATAATGTAGTTTTGCTACCTAATGGTCCTGCATCTTGTGCTTGCCTTGCAGGCCCAAATTTCTCAGAAGAACACAGTCTCCCACTTGTAATGTCTGGTGTCTGACTCATTTAACATATCTGTTTTTGTTTGCTTGACTAGTTTTAGCTGCAGCTTTGGAAGCAAGTTTGTAGGCGCTTTGCAACTGTTCTCTTAATCTTTTAGTGTACTCTTAATAGGTCTCCTCTGAGGTTCCATCAGCTGACACCCCAAAACACAAATTTACTGGCAGTCTGGCATCATGTCCAAATATTAAATAGAATGGCGATCTTTGTGTGGCATCATTTTTAGTGCAGTTATATGCATACACCAGAAAACTCACTTTTTGACTCCAGTTGGGCTTGTCAATGGGATCCCAGCTGTCCAACATCTCTAACAAGGTTCTAATAAAATTCTCAGGTCAAATATCTCCTTGGGGATGGTATGGCATGGTGTGTCTTTTTTATGCCATATGCAGCAAGAAACTCTTTGACCAATCTGCTCTCAAAGTCTCTACCTTGGTCAGAATGGATTCTTTGAGGGATTACATAGTGGTTGACAAGCAGCTTTAACACTTTCACCACTGTACGTGCTTTTTAACTTCGGTAGGGTAGGCCTGGGCATAACAGGTGTAGTGGTCAGTTATCACCAGGATGTTGGACTTGTTTTTTCTGCCTGGCTCTAACAAAAGAAAATCCAAACACACCAACTCTAGCAGGCCACATTTTTTAATGTTCACAAGGGGTGCAGCTGTCTTAGGCTGGGTCTTTCGGGTGATGCACCTTAGGCAAGTTTTACATTACTTTTCAATGTCTTTCATCATTCTTGGCCAATAAAATCATGCTGTTGTTAGGTCTAAGGAGCATTCAAAACCCAGGTGCCCCATTTCATCATGTAGTGAGATGACTACTACTTTATGGTACTTTCAGGGCAACACCAATTGTTTCCTTGAAAAGTTGGCAACATCACTATTTTGGC
Organism: Neoceratodus forsteri; assembly: GCA_016271365.2. Lineage (NCBI taxonomy): Eukaryota > Metazoa > Chordata > Ceratodontiformes > Ceratodontidae > Neoceratodus > Neoceratodus forsteri. The sequence continues at coordinate 470,502,864 of CM028129.1, forward strand.
TGTTTCTTATCAAAAGTCCATCTTTTATTGACAACTTGTTCCATCCCCTCGATAGCAGCTATACATCAGAGTGAGTTACTTGTACTTGGCTGGTGTCATGTCATTTTTACGTTCGCTTGCCCGCCTGCGCAAGGAATGTTTTGGGAGAGTAGCACACTTTGGAGGTGTGCCTCTCCCTTTCAATCCACTGCTCCGTTGAGCAGGCGTGGCAGTCCTGCACCAATGGGTGCAGGAGCCATGTATGACAGTGGTGGTCTTCACTTCAAAGAAAACCACCACTGTCATACAGAGCACCGCGACACGCCACCCCCGCATCAGGCCGCCTCCAAATCTTTGCTGCCACACTGGGAGCCCACCCCAGCATGGTGAACATCCCGCATCGCCTGCTGACGGGGGTGCCCAATCCCCGTCGGCTCCACGGCCCTCCCAAGCCATCCTTCTGCCACGCTGGGAGCCCACCCCAAGCGCGCCAAATGTCCTGATTTGTCTGCGGCGGGGTGCCCAATCCCCCGTCGGCTCCTTGGCCCAGTTATCAGCTCTGCCATGCTGAGCCCACCCCAGCATGGCAAACACTCCCATGTCGTCGGTTTTTTTTTTTTTACCAAATCGAAAACGGTCCCACGCGCCTCCCAGTCCCCCTCTCCAACCCGCAGACCCACCCACTGTGCACCTAGTATCCCCACACCCCACCACCCATACTCACCTGAGCTCAGCACGACGACCGTGGACCAGGAAACGCCGCCTGCACTTCAAAGCCGACCGCGAACTGAGGAAATGCCGGTAAGCTGTATAATGGGTGATAGGGTTTTCAACTCTATTGCATATTCAGGTATTTTTATTTACCAAATTTTCAACATGGGGTTTTGGGACCTACTCATGAATGATGTCTTTGTCATGGCGTATCAGGTTCATTCAGGGTGATTGTCAGTCACTGTCTTAAATCACCCTTCTGGCCTGAATAACACCATGACAGTGACATCATTCATGAGAAGGGGTCCCAAAGACCCCATGTTGAAAATTTGGTGCAAAAATTTCCAAAAATGACTGTTTTACGAGCGCGCATTGGGCAGTTCCTACGCAGGCTCGTAAGTTCACGAATTTTCAATATTTTCACTCCAGATTTTCAACATTGCCATTTTACCACACATCCTTATGAGCAGTACAGCTGTCATTTTTCACATCCTGCCCAAAAATGTGTTTCCGACCATGTAGCGCACAATGGTGCAGTTGGTGTGCGAAATCAATGTATGGGACACATTAAGAAAATCACGGTGACACTGTTCATTAGCAGAGGTCTTAAAATGGCTATGTTGAAAATTTGGTGAAAAAATTCCTAAAATTGACTGTTTTACGAGCATGCGTTGCGCAGTTCCTACACACGCTCGTATGTTTGCGAATTTTCAATATTTGCACTCAGATTTCAACATCGCTATTTTACCACACCTCCTTATGAGCAGTACAGCTGTCATTTTTCACATCCTGCCCAAAACGTGTTTACGCCCATGTAGCGCACAATGGCGCAGTCGGTGTGCGAAATCAATGTATGGGACACAGTAAGAAAATCACAGTGACACTGTTCATTAGCAGAGGTTTTAAAATGGCAATGTTGAAAATTTGGTGAAAATATTCCTAACGACTGTTTTATGAGTGTGCGTTGCACAGTTCCCACGCACGCTCATAGGTTTGCGAATTTTCAATATTTCCACTCCAGATTTTCAACATTGTCATTTTACCACACTTCCTTATGAGCAGTACAGCTGTCATTTTTCACATCCTGCCCAAAACGTGTTTCCGTCTATGTAGCGCACAGTGGGGGTAACAAAAAGGTCATGCTGAAAATTTATTGTGACAAATACCAGCAATTGCACAGGGCATTAGGGTAAAGTACCATACGTGCCAAACACCACTGCAAATACCTGCAAGCGAACGTTCAGCATTGACAAATGCTTGTTTCTAATGCTCTGATTACTTCATGCAACACATAATCCTCTCTCTGTGCATGCTGCAATTCTAACTTTCTCAGCTGAGGTAAAGATGACAGTTCTAACCCAGTGAAATTTAAATAGGCAGCAGGAATGGCATCTGGGGAAGCTCCTAACATACCACTGGCTTTGTTGGGGTTTCCCAGTGTGACGTCCTCTGTGGGTTCAAGCTTGGAATATGTGTCTTTCATTGATGCACTCACTCTTTCCACTCCTGTGCTCCAAACTGTAGCTGTATGTTGACAGAGAAGACAACCTCCGATGTCCAGCTATGTCTAACTTTGCTGTAGTGTTCACATACACAAGGAGATTATTGTCTGTTATGATAGTGAAGTGGATGTCATACAGGTGGTCATGAAACTTCTCAGCTACAGCCCACATGAAAGCCAGAAACTCAAGCTTGTGTACTGGACAGTGTTTCTCAGAGGGGGACAGACTGCAGCTGGCAAATGCTACAGGTCGAAGTCCCTCTGGATGCTCTTGGTGCAGTACTTCTCCCAAACCATTCAGGCTGACATCAGTGTGCAGGATATATGGCTTGGTTGGGTCTGCAAAAGCCAACATGGGTGCTTCACTAAGGTGCTTAATGATCTCTCTGAAAGGTTTTTCACATTCATCCATCCAAAGATCACCAACTGGCTGATTCACTTTCAAGTACCCTTTCTGAGCAATTTTTCCCCCTGATCAAGCTTTCATTTTATTTGTAGGCAGATATCTCTGCATAAGATCATTCAGCAGGTGTACAATTGTGGCGTCATCTTTTACAAAACATCTGTAGTATCCACAGCATCCAAGGAAGGATTGCAAGGCTTTGAGGTTGTGGTGGCCTGGACCAGGTAGTGAGGGCCTCTGCTTTGGCAGGGTAAGTCTGTACACCATTGGCAGAAACAATGCAGCCCACTTACTTTACTGAAGGTTGGCAAAATTGGCACATGCCAATAGACACTTTGAGCCAAACTTTGCCAGCTAGTCCTACGCTTTTATGAGCTGAGCTTCATGTTCCTCTAATGTCCTTCTGAACACAATCAGGTTGTCCAAGTACTAGTGTTGTGCAAAATTAACACATTTCATTATGCGTAATATTTCATGAAATTCATGCATTTCGTGAAATATTTTGAGACTGCAAAATGCAAAATTTCACCTGCAGAACGCGAAATTTCACATGCGAAACAGCAGAATTTGCTGCTCATAAATGAAAGTTCACCATTTTTGGTACCCTTTTAGTTAGAAAAAATAAAGTCTTTTCAGGCTTTTCATCCCTCCTGATAACCACAGTAATGCAACAAAAAAAATATCATCCCTGGTGTCTATTGGTCCCACCCCCCCAGGCCAATCATTGGCCCAATTCCCAAATTGAAGAATCCCCACCACCACCCACCACTGAGATTTACATCAATGTCCACCCATCACAGTATAATAATAATAAAAAAAATCTTAATCCCGACTCCTTGGTGTTTGGTGGACCCCGACACCTTATCATCAGATAGTGCTCCCCTGCTCCCCCCAGAACCCCAAACGGGCCACCAGAACAGCCCTCCACTCACCTACATGGCCAGCAGCCAGTCTGAGCACTTCAGTGAATGAGAGTGTGCTTGTACAAGTACACACTCATTTACTGAAGCACTCAGCTGGGCTGCCAGCAATGAAGGTGAGTGGAGGGCAGTGCCGGTGGCCCACTTAGGGTACTGGGGGGATGTGGGGTGGGAGCACTATCTGATGACAGGTTTGGGGGTGGGTTCACTAGACACCAGGGAGTCAGGACTGAGAATTTTTTTTTATTATTATTATTATACTGTGATGGGGGGAAATAGATGTAAATCTTAGCAGGGAGGTGGTGTTGGGGATTTTTCAGTTTGGGAATCGGGCCTGTGATTGGATCGGGGTTGGTGGGACTACTAGACAACAGGGATGATATTTTTTTATTGTTACTTTACTGTGGTTATCAGCCTGACTCTTTTCTACTAATTTAATTTGTACATTACAACTGCCCATTTTCTGGTGAAATTTCACAATTTTGCAAAATATTTTGCTCTGAGAAATTGGCAATTTGTGGCAATTGCACTGGAAAAATGTTATTTCGCATCATCTATACCAGGTACACAGTGACTTTCAATAGGTTCATGTCTCTCACTGCCTTACACAGTCTCTCTAGAAGCAGGCTTCAAATTGCAGACTCACAAAAGCAGGTTCAGATTTCAGCAGGGAAAACAATCAGCAGTTCATTATTTTGTTCCCTGCTAACTCCAACAGCCTTAAGGTGCTCAGCTTCTTATTCAGCTGTCAGGGGTATCAAGGCCATTAATCAACTAGAGCTGGCCTCTGGGCCGAGTAGCTCAACACAGTCTCTCCCTCTCAATTCTCTGGAGAATCTCTCCTTTTGGTGGGCTCTGCAGACCTTTTTATAGCTTCCCAACAACTCTCTCTCTATTGGCTGGTTCCTTCCTGGGCTTTCCATGGTGCCGTATGACATTTCCCAGAAGTTCCCCCCTGCAAGAATCCTATGGGGGCCACCATTTATATTTCCATTTGTGCTGCATTACTAGTGCACCTTAAATAATTAATTCATGCCCACATTAGGGGTAAACACCTAAAGTCCACACCCGGAGGTACTCTGCTAATGTCTCCCAGCTCTGCTGCCTGCCATGGAGTTGGGAATCCCTTTTTTCAAGTGCCCACAATGCAATGCATCTCTTGGAGCTGAGGCTCCTTCAACGCTTTCGGCCATGCATGCACACATGGTGCATAGTGGCCATGATTATTTACATTTTGCCAGTCCATTATCCAAGGCTACTCCCAGGCTGAAGAGGACTTTCCAATGGCACCTGGAGATGCAAACAGAGTGGCAGACTTCGGCCCCACTCCCACCATGGGGCTGAGGACAACAGAATTTCTGTGCTGCTGCTGCACAGATCAAGTAGGTGCCGTTGCCTGAAACCCCCCTGTAGCCACTGAATCGAGCCCTTCAGGCCTGATTTAATAGTCCAGGGGACTGGAGGCAGGAACATGACACCAGGACAATGGGGCAGCAGTTTCAGCAGGTAAGCCCCATGTTGGAAGGGCTTATACAGAGAAACACTTGATGGCATTTTCCCACAAAAAAATAATCCATCCATGTATTATATATTCATTAAACCATAATAATACATAAGATACCATAAAAAATACATTGTAAATGTAAGTGAATCTGTCTGTCTGTCTGTCTGTCCGTCCATTTGTCTGTCTGTATATCTGCCTGTCTGTTTGCATCTGCCAATCTGGGCACAGTATGCATATTCACCTGAACAAAAACAGAAAATGCAGTTCTTACTTAAAGGAATAGTGCAATGACAAAAGTTTTTCCAAAAAGCTAATTTTCTGCTGTGGTTATGAAAAATATTGGCACAACTGTTGATTTGGGGTTTCTGATAGTCTCCAATGCTGTGTAAGATACATTTGCATTTTTGTCTGGATTCTTACCCTCCTCAGGTCTTCAGTATTATTTCTGTGCAAAAATGAGGCAGCCATCTTTTTTTCTTAAGAAATAATTATTTTAAAACTTCATAAAATTCTTAAATGATAATGGAAACTGAAAATTTCACCACCAAACTAAACTGAAAGCCATCAGGCATTGATTAGGAAGAAAAAAGGTGGGGTCAAATTTTAGCCCATTTTCCTTGCACTGCTGCTTTGAAACTTATAGGTCATGACACCAAGGTCTATATTAAGTCCATTATTTTTACTGCCACAAAGATTTATTGATTTAATCAGTTTTTATTGCCAGACAGGTACATTAGATAACTGAATGCCTATTCTCAGTTACGATGTGTGGGCGTACAAAAGAGCAACAGAACCTGAATTGTAACAAACAAAACATCAGGTCACAATAAGCAAGCAAAAATTATGCGCCATAAAGGTAATTAGATCTAAACTGATTCAGCACACACTAAAAAAGTTAACTAGTGTCAAACAGTATAACTACATTAGTACATTTTTGCATAAATACATTCAGATTAGAGGTGTACAAAACCATGGAGGTTTGGTTTTGGTTTTGCCAAATCACCCCTTGTTTTGTTCTGGTTTTAGTTATGTTTTTGGATTCATAGCCAGACTGTAACATAGCTCTCAGCCTCTGGCCTTGCAATTCAAGGATAAGGCTTAAAAAATCAGGAAGAAGTGGCCCAAATCAGGAACATATCTTAATAAATATACTGTATAAACTGTCAGAGCAAGGTTGTCATAATGTGTGGCTTAGTGTAAAAAACATTGTCTGAAGGAAAACTATGCAGAAACACTAAACAAATGATGGCATTATTTTATACTTTGAATCCCCACACTTCAGTGACAGCACTATGAGGGAAGCTCTGCACCATATGGGGCATCAACTGGGGCACAACATTTTCTTACCGGGGCACATGCCCTGGTGTAGAGCTGCCACTGCTCTCAACTGTGATGCCTTCATTCACTGCCTGAAGCCTTTCCATTCCAGCACCCCCATCTGGATATTCCAGCAGCCCGAATCACCGCCCTGAGGGAGGGACCACCTCTCCTTACCTGGAGGCCTTTCTGAAATTAGAGGGTCTGTCCAGTGGGGGAAGGGGGGCTCAGTCAGCTGTCAGGGAGAATGCCCGGAATTGGGGATGTGGTTGTCAGTCAGAGAAGCACTCGTTGCCTCCCTGGTCCATGGGGGTTTTGCAGTGATGGTTTCCCCACAGAGCTCAGACATGCAATGATGTCCTGAGGCACTTGTGGGCCGACATCTACCACTGCTCCACCCCCTGCTTCTGTCACACACTCCTTTGTGCTCTCCAGACTACCAATGGGGGTCACCCAAGAGTGGCACGGACCCCTGATCCCTCCTTAGGAAGGGAGAGCAGTCCTCCAGATGCTCAATCCTTTCCCTCCCCTGCCAACTGCCAGTGGTCCGAGTCCATTCCCGAACCCAGGTCGCTGGCATGGTGTGAGGTGTGGTGTCCAGTGTCTCAACCCTCAGCACCACTGGGCTGGCTACCTTTCCTAATGTCGATTGATTTATTTTTTTTATATTCAGTATAAGCTTACTAGGGTGTCCACCCATGTTACTGCTTCTCTTAACCCCCTCTTCTCGAGGCTGCCCAGCTTGTTCTCCACACAGTAGGACAATCATGGGTGCCCAGTCCCTAATGTCAGAATTTGAATGTCCCTGCAATAAAGAAAACCATCCCTTGTTGATTTTTTTCCCTGTAACAAAGAAAACAGTCCTTCACTGATCTGACCCCTCCACATACCCCCACACCCACCCCACCCGACCTCCCACTCAGCATCTGCCACCCACACCCCCACACACATCCCCATCTACCTAAACATATTCCGTGGCATAGATCCATTCTCCAATTGAAGACGCATCTTCATGCTGAAACCACCGACCGCCATAAGAGAAAATAAGGTAAGTTCAGTTTAATGTATTTCAATGGGGTTTGAACTTTTATTCATAACTTTGTCATTTTTAAATATTTTAACACCAGGTTTACAACATGGCCTTTTTGGGACCCCACCTCATGGCCAGTGATGGTGGATTTATGCAAATCTGGCCAAAAGGCAATGTTGTGGTCACTTTGTGAAATCACCTTTCAGCTGGGATTTGAACAGTTTTATCATACTTGTTCATGAGGTTGGACCATCAGAAGGCTATGTTGAAATTTTTGGGTCAAAATACATACAAATTACAAAGTTATGAGTGTGCATTGACATTTATCTATGCTCCCACATAACTCTGTTTATTTTCAGTATTCTGACCCCAAATTTCCAACATAGTTATTTTTTCTCACCACCTCATGAATGTGAGAGCTGTTATTTTTCAAATTCTGGCAAAAATGTATTTTTGGACCTGTGACATGAAATATTGTTTCAGTGGAGAGTTGAACATTTTCACCTACTGGGTTCATGAGGTGGGTTCATAAGAAGGTTATGCTGAACATTTGGGCCCAGATATTCAAAAGGGTTGCGCCATGCACAATAGAGATGCGCCAGTGCAAGTACAAAAAAGCACCATTCTACGATATTCAGTGGGAGGCAACTGCGCCTACAAGTCCAATGCGCAAGAGCGCAATGGTAATGAATGCATGTGCAACCGTAGGGGGAGGACCCATGAATAAATGGCACAGTGCGATATTTAACAGCATGTGCCATGCGCAATAGGGAAGTAAGTGGAAGTTGCACGATAGTGGAAATGATCCAAAATAAAAAGGAACAAGAGAGAGGCACAAGAATGCTACAGGGAAGCCAGAGGTGGGAGCAAGGTGACAGCAACAGGAAAGAGGGTAGCAGTGAGTGGGACTGGTCAGGAGTAGGGCACAGGCACACCTGGGAACAAACAGGAACAGGACAGGAGTGGGGAGCCTGTGTCACTGTGCAGGAGAGACAGGGAAGTGCCACAGTGGACTGAGGGCATTGGCAGTGGGCAGGACAGCCAAAGGCTGGAGGTGTACCCGGTGCAGGGGGACCATCACAAAGGACAGTGGGGGGAATGGGATAACAGCTGCCGGGGGGGGAACACCAGCCAGGGACATGGCCAGTTCCACCTCCCAGATGGAGGCGGTAATGAGGGGAGTGAGAAGGCAGGCAGCAGGGGGGCACGGCTGTGGAATGGCCCATCGGCGGTATGCCCCCAACAGGCGGTACTGAGCCCGCACCACCTTTGAGCACTACAGTGACACAGAGATTGTGGGCCAGTACCACCTGAACAGGGTGATCCTGAGGTGACTCTGTGAGCTGTGCAGTGATGAGATGTAGGCACCCACATGATGGAGCCATGCTCTGTCAGTGGAGACAAAGGTGACAGCTGTCATGTGCCTGCTCACCACGGGCACTTTCCAGAGACCAGAAGGGGACACAACAGGCATAACCCAGTCGGTCGTGTCACACCTACTCACACAATTCCTCAGTGCACTGCTGCTGCATGCTGTGGAGTACATCCGTTTCCCCAGCACACAGGCGGAGTGCACAGCACACATACAAGAGTTCCACAGGGTAACACGTATGCCTGGCATGCTCAGGGCCATTGACTGCACCCATATGGCTATCCACACACCACCTGGCCTGGATGGTGTAGCATACATCAACCAAAAGGGTTATGCCAGCATCAACTGCCGGGTGGTGTGTGATGCCAGGGGGCGCATAACCAGTGTCTGTACCATGCACCCTGGGGGAGCACATGATGCCTTCATCTGGCACCAGTTTGCACTGTGCCACAGGTTCAAGAGTGGGAACATCCCCACTGGCCACCTAGTGGGTGAGTATGCACATCACGCAGGATGACATGGGCATCTGGGGTGGGGGTGCATAGTCAGAGGTGCCATGGGTACCGGCCTTGATGGCCCATGGCAGAGTGATGCTGACCACCATACTAATGTCCACCCTCTACACACAGGTCACAGTGGCTACCCACTCCATCCCTGGTTGCTCACACCATACCGTCACCCCGTGACCCCATCGCAGCAACGGTACAATGAGGCACATGCCACCACATGTAATGTCATAGAGCAGGTGTTCAGGATGCTGAAGGCACATTTCCATTGCCTGGACACATCTGGTGGTGCCCTACAGTACAGCCCCTTGAAGGCCTGTGGGCTATCTCTGGCCTGTTGCATCCTGCACAACATCGCCAACGACTGTGGGATAGCAGTAGAGGCTGAATAGGGGCACAGCGATGGGGACGATGAGGACACCGATACAGACGGTGATGGGCAGCCACCTCTTTGGCGAAGGGACCCCTGCCTGATCTGGATGTCGCAGCTGCACTGGGACACCATCAAAGAGGAGCACTTTGACCAACACAGGTAGGTCATGGGACCATGTGCAACCACCAATGGCAAGGGCACAATCTACAGACATGCATGGATGAACCCCAGGGGTGCATGGTGACAAGGGAATTGGCTGAGCGTGGAACTGCACACACCATCAGGGATGGGCAAGGCCTAACACGACACGCGGTCACACACACACACACCCACACACCCCACAAGACATGCACAAGGGGTAGAAGGCATGCCAACCCCAACTGCTACCCCCTAGGCACACACAGGTCCACTGACGACCATGCCCAGTGCCCATCATTGTGCGTGTCTCAGATGCTGGGCACCATTGCACACTGGCAGACAGCGCAATGCAGGCATCATCATGCACATGCCACAGTTGCCAGCAGCCGGGACGGTGTGCACATGGACCGTGTGTGTGTGCAGGGCCGGGTACCCCACCCGTGCATCGCATGTTGCACAACACACTGCACACAGGGTAAAGTCAGACAGTAGCCATGGTGGGAGACAGATCATTCATGCAACACAGTGCCTCAGCCACCACAGATGTGTGGGTGGCCCCACCGAGACCTGCCAGCCATGACAGACTGACCAATGGCCTCATAGGGTGGCACCGACAGTCCCCCAGGGGTGACGCTGTGGGAACGCGACCATGTTTGAGCAGGGGGTCTGCAGTTCACCGAACATGCCAGCACCAGGCCTGATCGGGATGCCCACAGCTGAACCCAGTGTTGACATGGATGGTGTCGAACAACACCAGGAATGAGGGCGGACGTGACACTGTGGCGCATGTGCAACAAACTGTGTGCCTAATGTGGCCATGACAGCTGTGAATGCATGTGTCTGCCTGTCAATGGCGGCAGTCACATCTTCCCACTGCCGGGCCATCTCTGCCAGGAGCAAAGCGTGGTATCCGCTGCACCGCTTCTTTGCCTGATGCAGAACTGCACTGGGTGCATCCATTGCCCTAACAAGCTGTGACTGCTGATCCACAGAAGCCTGGAGTAGTCAGCTGTGCTCATCAAAGAGGTCATCAGCCGGATCAGCATGATGTCCCTCATGGTGTTCCTGGCCATGCTGGGTATCACCCCTTGATGATGGGTGCTGCACACCAGAGCCATGCCGGGGCACGTCCACACACAGTGCACTGACGCCGCCCCCCTGACACTGTCCCCCCATCACCATTGGCCAACTGCCGACACTGCCCCTCTGGCCACCACTCGCCAGGGCTCACCGGTGCCACCACAGCAGCTGCAACAGCCCCACTGGCCTGGACAAGCACCAGTGCTGCCCCACTGGTGCATACAGGCACAGGCTGGGACTGTGATGTCACGCAGACCTCCATGGCAGCACCACCCACGGCTATACCCGTTCTGTTACCTGCTGTGGAGCCATCCTGTGGCCCACACGTATCACTGTTCATGATGTGTGCTCCATCATCATTGGTGCCGGATCCAGCACCAGTCCATGTCACAGCATGCTGGCATCCATGGACACTGTCATGCTGGGACAAGGGCAGGACCTCCTCCGCACCAGCACCACCAACTTTGGTACGGACAGACAGGTGGGTATACTGTTTTCCTGACCCTTGGACACCTGTGGAGGTGGATGAGCAGTCCTCCATGTCCAGGGTATCACCCTCAGTGGACACACTGTCTACCATTGACCCATGTAGATGCTCAGGAGCTGTAAGGGAACACAGTAGCATTAATGTCTCTTCCCTACCCTGTGGCATTCCCTCCACCCCCCACACAGTGATAGAACAGGACCTACCATGCAGTGATGGGCTGCAACCCATCTGGAAGCCACCACCTGGAATGCCCACTAGGGCACAATGCCGCATGCTGCCAGCCACTCGCTCCTTCTGTGGCATCAGGAGTGGCACATCTGGCTGTCCACCACCAGTTGCAGTACGTGCTGCCCTGATGGCAGCCACCTTATCTTTTATCCTCCTCTTGTCTGTGCCCACCTTCTTCTTGCACTCCTGCATGGACTGCTGGTGGCTGCCATGCTGGTTGACGGCATGTGCTACCTCATCCCATGCCGCAGCACTGGCCTGTGGTGTTCCCTGTTGAGGTAGGCCTCAAACAGGGCATCTGATTCTACTTGGGTGAAGTTGGGCCTTCTCTGTCTCCCATATCTCTGTTCCTCCTCCTCACGTTCGGTCACTATTGATCCAGTGGGAATGACAGGTGTTACCTCTGAATGTGCAGTCCCATGCATCTCCCACACACCACAGTCCACACTACCAAACAGTATGCAACCCACCACAATAGACTGCAATACCAAACAATGACCTCTGAAGTCCCATGTCGCATTTATATAGCGCAAGGCATACAAATGAGGCGAGGCGCAACTTTAAGTGAATGCTAATGCAGTGGCTGCACCATGAAACTGCTGATGAGCTGATTTGCATATGTTGGCTGAATATTGTGCTGTTGCGCCTTGCACAATTGTGCTGAGCGTGCTCAGACAAAGGCGCAGATCTGTGACATGCACAGTAGGCACCGCACTGTGGATGCCTGGGGGTGCTGACGCTGATGCCTGCCATGTTGATGGTGTGCTGAGCACGGGAGGCAGTGCAGGGCATCACACACAGACACCCAACCGTGCTACATGAGGGAGTCCCAATCACGCTGTGGCAGTCCGTGCATGACAGACCCTTGACCCTACGGTCAACCTTTGCCCCCTAGGTACCATGTGTCCACATAGGTGCACCCCTATCGCACTGTTCAGCCCTCTTGAGCTGGCCAATTTGGTGGCCATTCTACAGCCCCATGCTGGGGCCCTGTTTGTGGATGTGCCCTTGGATAGGGCTAGGAGTGCAGTGTGGGAGGAGGTGGCAGTGTCACTGGAGGAGGCCACTGGTATCTCCAGGACTCCAGAGCAGAGTCACCACCGCTATGGGGACCTCCGGCGGAGGTAACCAGACAGGCTTGCCCATCTATGGGCATGTGCCATATGAGGTGCAGTGCCACGTCCAGGTAAGTGCTCCATCCATACACTGGTAGAGTCCATCCGGGTTTCACGGTGGGCATGTGTCCACCCCAGGTGGGCTGTCCAGTGTGGGTAGCTTTGGTCATGGTGAGTTGCGGCATGGCTGGGCTGTGCAGGATTGCACACACCATGTGGGGCCTTTGTTACTGTTTTGTACTGATGTTCCCCTCTCCATGTTTGCACCCTAGACCCTGAGGAGAGGCGACGAGCCCGAGAGGCATGGGCACATGTGGATCAGGAGGCTGAACAGCAACAGCCACATGATGGCGGGCACCATCTACATCAGTGACAAGATGTTGCAGATGCAGGTGAGTACCTTTCTTCATGGATATTCTGTGCATGCTGTGTTGCGGGGGTAGGCGGCGGGGCATGGCCACCATCCAATGATGCCACTGATGTGCACGCCACACGGTACACTCAGCACTGTCCTGTGGCACTGCATGAGTGGGTGTGCATCGCTGGTGGTCCATGCATGCACCAGGTACATGGCTGTGCCACTGCCTTCGCACTGCATAGCCATGTCACTGTACAGCCATGGTGGTGCTGTGCAGGACTTGGGCAGTGGGTGTGTGCAGTGGTCTGCATGACTGTGTGCACCTGGGTGGGCAGATCTTGTGGACATGATCACTGTGGATGGTCACACACCATCACAGGGACGTGGCCCATGGCTGTATGCCATGCACAATGGGTGGGCTGCAGGGGGATGGACATTTACAACCTATTGACTCTGCTCCCTTGTCCTAGGTGGTCGGAGTTGGATCGCTCTGGAGAGTGCCTTGCAGGAGTTGCTGCAGCTGTCAAGGGCATCCCTTGAAATCCTCCAGCGGCTAGAGAGGCGTGGTGTGCAGAGGCGGAGGTCACACAGACATCACAGGACCGAAAAGCGGGGAGGACGTTAGGCCCTCAATGCCCTGCAGATGATTGTTACCTCCCTGGACCCACCCTCACAACCTTCTTCCCTCTCCCAGTTGTTCAACCCTACCCCTTACCCACCCCCACCTGGTTTGTGGCCCTTTCCTCCCCAATCGTGTACATATATATGTATATAATTGTGTTTCTTGACTATTTATAATACATTTGTTTTTCTTATGACAACTGTGGTGGTCTATGATTTGCAGCAGGCTACAGGTGCTCAGTTACAGTGGTGTGCATGGTGTCAGGGTTGTTGCAGGCATGGGCGTGTGTGTGTGTGTGTGTGTGTGTGTGTGTGTGTGTGTCGAGAGGGGACCCACCTATGGTGTGGGTGGGGGAATCAGTCACTGTCTGTGGTCTGTCTGTTGTTCTATGTGCACTGGTTGCCTGTGCAGTGGTCCACGGTACATGCTCTGTGTCCATGGTGCCCCTGTCAGACCATCCATAGGCTGTGCAGCTGACACCCTTGCATGTCTGTGATATGCACCGTCTGTTGGCATTTCAGTTGTGGCTGTCCATGCTGGACAATGACTGTACCCGGCACAATGCCAGATTGCCTCCTCTCACCGGTTAGGTGCACATCTGTCTTGGGTGGCACTGTGGTCTCCGCTGTTTTTGTTCCCCCTCCATGCTGTCACTTGTGTCTGTTGCAGGGGATGTACTCCACTGTCTGTCACTTGTGCTCCAGCCACTTGCTGGTGGCGTACGGCTTCATGGTGCATGCACAGGGTGGCTGGTACACCTGTGCCATGGAGGGGTGCTAGCCATGGGTACACGGCTGCTGTGGCCACATGCCAGTGGGTTTGTCGACCCACTACTGTGTTCCTGTGTTGGTGTGCACTTGGGTATGGGTTGGTATTTTCCATGCACTGTGTTACATCCTGTGTGGTGCATGCTTCCATGCACCACTGTGGGCTTCTTTGCTGGCTATTGAGGCCAGTGCTGGGATGGGGTGTGTCCTTGGGAAGGTGTGCAGGGTGCTGTACCACTGGTGGTGGTGTCCAGGGCATGCCCTGTCGCATGTGTGGTACCTCATGTGCCGACACACGGTCAGTCTCTTAGCTGTACATCGGGGGCCATGCAGGGCGGCACTGTGTCTGCAGTTGTTGCATCGGTGTTCGCTGCCGCATGCTTCAGGGTGCTCACAGTGGGGCTGCCTTGCATGTCTCAATGGTGCACAGGGTTGCATTGTCACAGTGGGGGTGGTGGCATGCATGGGGTGTCCTGCAGTGTTGGGCACTGCTCCTGGGCAGGGTGTCTGTGGAACGCTGTGCGGGGTGTGCTCTGCATTGGTGGGTGGACCTCCTTGTTTGCCGGTCACAGCTTGCCAGGGGGTGTGCTGGGGCACCATGCCCCAACTGTGGGGATTGTGGCTGGTTTCCATTGGCTGGTGGTTCTTCCAGCTCTCCTCTGGTTGGGTGGTTCATGGGGTGTGGGGTGCACTGTCTGTTCTGCTGTGTGCTCCTCAGCCCATATCTTCCATGTGTGGGGGAACCCTGCATCCTGTCCCTGAGCATCCCTGGTTGTGCTGATGAACTGCTACCCTGCTCCACTGCGTATCCCTGTTTGTGCTATTGCACACCACACCTGTGCCACTGCGCATCCCTGGTTGCGCCATGGCGCAGTTGCCGTGATATTCAGTTGTGTGGCACAAGCGCATCTAGCCCTGTGCAATGTTTGAATATCACGCGTGTTGCAAATAAGCGTACTGTACTTGCACCTGCTCCTGCTATTGAACTACTTTGTGGTGCAGTTTGAATATCTGGGGCTTGGTGTACAGATGTGATAAATTACCTAGGTTATGAATGAACATTGCAATATTTCAACGTTCATTCATAGCTTTGCAAATTTTCAATATTTTAACTCCAAACTTTTTCAACATAACTGATTTTCCACACCAACTCATAAACATGACAGGTGTATTTTTTAAAATCCTGGATGAGACATGTTTTCACACTTGTGGTGCAAAATGTCTTTTCAGACAGTATACTGTAGCTACCACATGTCATGTGTATAAGGAGAGTCAATTCAATTCAATTCAAAATTTTTATTGTTTGACTTATACTAAGTCATTACAATTTACAAAAATGTAAAACACATATTAGTACAATATTATTGTCCACATACATGGGGAAGGAAAATGTTGTATCTAGCACAGACAAGGTTACACAAAGTAAACTATCAGTATATGTGAAATATATCTCAGTACAATTTCATTATTCAACTTACATTATATCATTTCAGGCCATTAAAATCAGAAGAAAGAGATATAGGTGTTACAATTAACCATGAATACATGAAAGCCATAAACCATTCCACTTCTCTTTGAGTTTAGTTTTCCATAAAAGATTCAGGCTTAGCATATACTGTATGACTTTTTCTTTCAATTATTTTCAAAAAGGAAGCGACAAGTATTAAAATTTCTTTGACATTTGTTTTTAAAAGGTAAGATGTTAAATGTATTGGTTCATATTCCAGTTCCCTTATAATGTTTTCCAAAAGTTTCTTCCTATATCCATTATATATAAGGCATAGTATGAGTAAGTGTTTTAGATTATCCTGTCCATGATCACGTTTACATAAATCATCTATTTCATGCTTGTTTTTTGCATATCTTTTTCTATAACTCTGACTTGTAAAGCATTCAAATCTAAATCGAGTAAAAATCAGCCTTTGACTGGGATTTGTCAATATAGACCAGTGGTTCTCAAATGGTGAGGCCAGCCTCCCAAGGGAGGCCCCAAACTGTTCCAGGGGAGGCCCAGTCAAGTCTGAGAATGTACAGTATTTAAATTTTAAGTTTTGGATGTTTTGTGTGAAGGAAAGAAGCAAACTAAATATGGATAATGGCAGGTAGATTTCTTTACTTACGCACAAAGTTGTGACCAGGAAAGGCTCATTGAGCCAAAGCTTATTTCTAGGTGTGTATTTATGTGTAAATTGGTGACTAGGAGGTATACTGAGTCACAGCTTGTTTCTAGGTGTGTGTTTATATGTAAATTTGTGACCAGAAGGCATACTGAATAAAAGCTTGTTTGTACATTGTTTATATGCAAATTAGTGACTGGGAAAGGCACACCGAGTCAGGGCTTTTCAGGTGTGACCTGGGTTACTTACAGGAAGTGGCTTGACAATAGGGAAGAGATGAAGTGGCTAGGTTAGTTGTTCCAGAATATAGAGAGGAGCATGCAAAAAGGGCCCAAAAGTCAGAAAAGTGGAGGACAAGGATAGATTGAGGTGTGGGGTTGGGGGTGGAGAACAGTAAGTTGAATACAATGGGAAGACACTCAGTAAACTTTATTAGTCTCACTTTATTCCTGTTGTACTGTGCATAGTATGATTTTTCTCTACGGGGAGGCTCAAATGTTTTTCCATGGCTTGGGGGGGAGGCTTACTATCACAAAGTGTGAGAACTAATGATATAGACAAATAATTTTACATTCTGTGACTCCTTTTATTAGATTTTAACCAGTTACAAATCTTATATTGTTTGCATTTTTTCAAAATCCTGTTGCACAAAAACGTCTCTTATTCTATTTTTAATTTCAAAATTTAGATAACCATAGGGGTATCTAATAGCATCTGGAATATAGGTTAGTAAACCATATGGTCTAATATATTCTTTGACTGTCCTCATACTTGGGAAAACTAATTTTCTGTTACGATACTAAATTTCCTCATCCATGCATAATCTTGGATATCTATGTGTTTCCATACTGTATACTTTCATCTAGTAAATTATTAATCGTTGTATAATCTGACATTTATCTGTGCTTGTCCCAATTCAGCTCTGACGAAAGCCTATGTGGCACTTGGTGGTAAACCTAACAGTTTCTTATAAAATTTGTTTAAACAAGGTTCAATCATTGTTCTTGAATAACTACCCCATTCACATATCCGGACTGTGTAGTATGGTACACGCTGTGGACCATGGGCGACAGCCCTACTGTACAGATGTCAGTTGGCGGCAGCGGGTGAAAGCTGGTGGGAGTTACGCCCACCACTGACCAGGGAAGGGCAGTGGGGCTCAGTGGATGGGTGGGGAAGGGGGTACCTCTGGACCAGCAGGGTTGGATTGGGGTGTAATTTTTTATAACAAATGCCCGCGATCGGGCTGCAAGTGGTCCACTGGACCACCAGGGATATAGGACTTTTATTCTACTTCAAATGTCTGTGATCGGGCTGTGAGCGGTCTGCTGGACCACCAGGGGAGAGAATTAACTATTTCTAAATATATTTATGCCCGCAATTGGACTGCGAGTGGTCCATTGGACCACCAGAGAGAGAGAGAGATTTAACTATTTTTAAATATACTTATGCCCACGATCGGGCTGCAAATGGTCCACTGGACCACCAGGAATATTGGACGTGTTCTGCACTATACACATACCCGCGGTCGGGCACTGGGGCACTTTGCCGCGATGTGCAGGGGGCGTTGGTCCCCGACGGCTGCTGCGTGGCAGGGCACCAGGCACAAGTCACCGGAGATCGGAGCACCTGCAGGCAAATGGGGCCATAATGACATGGAAATGGCCCCATTTGCACCTTGCAGACATTATAGCCCCATTTGCATGTGCACATTTGAATATTGAGGTTGTTGTGCCTAGCACAACGAAACTTGCGCTAGTGCATCCCCCTGCTCCACTCTGGCCACTTGTGCTGGCATAGTGCCACTGCGCCATGTGCACTGTGGGTGGCCAAGGTGCAATATTCAACGTTGCTGTGCTATGGCACAGCTCCATTGAATATCACCCTGTCAACACCCCTGCGCAGCACAAATTGCGCTGCGCCCAGGCTTGCGACACAGCCTGGCACAGTCTGAATATCCAGCCCAAAATGTGCAAGAATGAAACATCGATCTATTGTTCCATAACCTGTCCTGAATCCTGCCTGGGTTTCATCCAGTATCCCTTCTACCTTTACCCATGTTTCGTTTCTGTTATTTAGAATTTTTGTGAATATTTTAGCAGTACTATCAATTAAACTTATTGGTCTGTAGCACTCTGGTTTATCATTTTCCCCTTTTTTAAAGATAGAAATAATAATGCTTAAACCCCAGCTGTTTGGAATTTTACCACTATCCCATATCTGATTAAATAATTTACATAATACTGGGATCCATAGTGTCTTAGTCTTCCAAATTACTTCTATAGGTACACCATCTGGTCCGGGGGTTTTATGTTTATTAAAGGAATTTATTACTTGCTCTATTTCTTTCTCTGTTATTCTCACTTCGAGTCCTATCCAATTTGTTGGTGTAGTGTTGAAATGTTTTTGTAAATGAGCATTATCTTCCTTAAAAAATAATCTACTAAAATGTTTCATCCAGGTGTTGGGTTCCATATGGTTTTCTGGCTCATAACCATTGTTACTCATTCCATTGTTAACTAATCTCCAAAAGGTTTTACTATCTCTAGTCTTTACTGCCAATTCCAAATCTGTTCATAATTTCTGGATATATTTTTGTCTATTAATTTTTAGAGTTTTTCTATAATATTTCCTTAATTTATTCATTACTCTATTATTATTTAAAGACGGATTGCTTTTCAAATTTCTAAGTTGTTTATTTAATGTCTGTTTGGCCTTTTTGCAATCACTATTATACCATATATATCCTTCCTTTTTAGAAATAACAATCTTTTTATTTATTAATATTGAAATTGACCCTAATATAGCCCCAAATCGACTAAGTAAATCTTCACTCTCTGTTTCTTCTTCTTCTTCTAGCTCTTTTAATTCTGCAAGAATGCCCTGACTTTCTAAGAGTTGTATAAATTTATCACTCTGAATTATACCCCATTCAATACAATTATTGTTTTTAATTTTAAATGGGGCCATACACATCCTTCTATTTTCCCCTTCCGTATAATTTATTTTTAATTCTAGGGCAAGATGTTGGCTTTCTGGTCTAAGTTGTATATCCAACCTTGAGCAAAGATTTAACATACAGTGGTTGACCCAGATATAATCTATCACAGAGGATCAGTCCCCCATATAAACGTAAAGTTACCCTCTATATCTTCTGTTATTCTATCATTTAGTAATATTGAATTATTGTTTATAAATTTACTGTGTACTTTGATTCCATTAGTGCCAATCTTTTTATCAAAATAATTTATCTTTCCCTTTAACTGTATTAGATCCCCTTGATCAATATAATCCTTGATATCTTTATCTATTCCCGGTAAACTCCCTAACCTGGTGTTCATATCACCTATGACCAATATTTTTCTCAATGGGTAGTCTTATTGAATTTCTCTTATTATAGATTCAGTATGAGTTATCCAATCTATATCATCAAATTTACTTGATTCTGATTGTGCATAAATATTAATTATAAATAGATCACCTATATTTTCTTCCATAATTGTAATTATCAAAATACTATCACTATCTTTTGCGGCTGGTTAGGGAAAGGGAGGTTCTGCTCATCCTTAAATCCCTGCAGGTGAGAGGCACCGGGGGCCCTGATGGGATCCAGACTCGAATCCTCAAGGAGGGTGCCCCATCTTTAGCCAAGCCCCTAACCTGGCTGATAAACTGGTCCTTTATGGAGGGGTCTGTCCCTGAGCCATGGAAGCAGGCCCTAGTGATCCCCATTCACAAGGGAGGGTCCACCGAGCCTATTGGGAACTACAGGCCTATCTCCCTGTTGTCCGCAATAGCAAAATTACAAGAGAAGCTTGTATACTCTCAACTATGCGAATATCTGGAAACACACCAGATAATCTCTTCATCGCAGCACGGCTTCAGAGCCAAGCATGGGACGGACACTGCACTAACCAAATTTTCGGCTGATATCCTGGGCAATAATGACTCAGGGGTCAGCACAGGTGCAGTCTTCATGGACCTGTCTAAAGCATTTGACCTGGTAAACCACAACCTCCTTTTACAAAAAATGTGCGCTCTTGGCATGGACACACATGCCCTAGGATGGTTTGCTAATTACCTTACGGGCCGGACCCAGAGGGTCAAGTGGAAGGACTATGTCTCCCAGTCTGCACCGCTCACAGTAGGAGTACCTCAGGGGTCAATACTTGGTCCCCTTCTCTTCACTTTGTTTATAAACGATCTGCACTTACATTGAGGGAGCAGCAGCATCATCCAATACACGGATGATGCTGTCATTTTCTGAGCCTCCCCTAACTTAGGAGAACTGGGGAATGCCCTCCAAGAGGACATTCTTCAGATGGAGGACTGGCTCACTCGGAATAAAATGGTATTAAATACCAGTAAAACTAAAGCGATGTTGTTCGGGCCTAGATCCTTGGGAACCAAGAGGTCGCTGCTCCTTCAGCTGCAGTCCAGAGGGGGTGATAAACTTGAGGTGGTTACCTCCACTAAATACCTAGGGCTAACCTTGGACCAAGGCTTCACCCTAAAAAATCATGTTGACCAACTCACCAAAGCCATACATGGAAAACTCGGTATCCTCTACAGAATAAAGGACCAGATTATCCCTGAAGCCAGAGTTGCCATCGCAACTAGCATCCTTCTCCCCAAGCTCACTTATGCGGCACCTGTTCTTCAAGGTGTGGCATCTACGGAACAGCGGGCTCCAGATCTTATACAATAAGATTTTCCGATTTGAACATTATCACACCTAGGACACACCACTGCGAGGCTCAATCCAAGCTCAGCTGGCGTCATTGGAAGTCCGCCTCATCTACCCACACTGTGTCTCACTTTTAAGCTTCTGGGGCCCTTACCTCCCCCTAGTCTCAAAGGACTAGTTAGTGTCAAAACCAACCTGAGGAGTCTCCGTTCCTCAGGACAAAACCTCCTTGTGGTCCCCAAAACAAAGACTAAAGCTGGGTCCAGGTCCTTTGCTTTTACTGCACCTTCCCACTGGAACAAACTCCCACTGGAGGTACGGGAGGCAGGGTCGAGCCCCTGCTTCCGGTCTAAGCTCAAAGCACACCTGCTCGCCAGGAGCACTTGCCAATGCATAAGGAACTGACCTTATGCCACGGCCCCTCCTCCCTCTCCACCTTCCGTATTGTAAATGCTATTAAGTCTTTCACAGTTATACAGTATGAAATTTGCCTTATGTGTGTTATCACTGTTAAACCATCTGGTATTTATGCAAGTTTTCAGCTCTGCTTACCTACTTGTACTGTCTGTTTACCTGTATGTTATTTTTACAGCTCTGCTTACCTGATTTTACTGTTCTGTTTACCTGTATGTTATTTTGTACCCCCGGGTTGCCCCTGAAAAAGGGACCTCCGGGGCCCAGTGGGCCTACCCGGTCAACAAAATTCAATAAATAAATAAATCTGTTTTTTATTTCTCCTGTTTGCACTTTTCCTTCCAATTTACATAAAGTTACCAACCTTCCTATATTTCTTCCATATTTTTTCTTTTTTATTGTTGTTTTCCACTGAGCTTTAAAAACATTTAAATAAATAGCCCCGACAATACAAGTCTCTTGAATACATATTATATTAAATTTGTTCAAATAACATGCTACTTCTGGGTTTCCTAGTCTATTTCCTAATCCTGAAACATTCCATGACAACAATGTTCTGGGAGTATCTGCAAAATTTCTTATTAACTTTGTTCCATCTTGCATTTCATTTAGACCCATTACATTTCTTGTTTTATGGTTTTCCCATGGTTCTATGCCCGTTGTTAGAAGTCACAATTCTGCATTATTCAAAATATTATATGTGTTTAAAACTTCAACAATATATTCCCATTCAGTACTTTTTTCTTCCTTTGATATTACTTTTGAACTTCTCATAGCTTTCCTTTCCTCATATACATAAATGCCCATCTCATCCAACAGACATTCTTTAATTATCAGTAAGTCCCATAAGCTATTGTTATTCATCCATATCGTAACTTGTCCATAATGTTCCCATCTGGTAACCTTTGTAATTTCATGGCTGCAAACATGTTGATTCAGTATTGTATTCAAGGTATCTAATATAATTCCTCGAATATTGCTTGTGTTTTCCCTATCTTTTTGTACTAGGCAGAATATAGATGTTATTATTTCTCTTTTATTTGTTCCCTCTCTCCTGTTTTTATAATATTCTGGGAACAACTTTTCCAATAAGGTTATTTCTATACCCAACCCCTCTACTTCATTTTTTTTATTTTATTTAATAAGGCCTTGGTCAGAAACAATTTATCTGTTACCTGCAATACTAACTAGGAATTTGCTATAGGTCTAATAACACTCAAAAATTCTAACACGTGTGCAGCCAATCACAGAGTTAAGTAATTTCTTTATCATTGTTAACAGAATATAATTCATCTCATTAGGTATGTGTGAAACTTTATATAATGGCAGTACATAGTCTGAACCTTGTGTTTTATTTAAAATCAATCCAAATTCCATTTCTATCTTTTTATCCTTTCCCTTTAATCTTTCTTTTTCCTAATTTAGATTCTGTTCTTCCTTATTTCCTAGATGTTCTTTTACCTCTTTTTGTTTATTTGTCAAAGTAAATCCCTTTTGTATACTAAATCCTTCAATAACCTTTTCCTTCTCGCCTGGGGATTCTTGTTTTCTTTTAGATTTTCTTTTTCCTTTTCCCTTTCTCTTTATTCGCTTTGTTTTCTTTGTGTCACTACTCCTTATTCTTTTTCTTCCTCTCTGTTTATTTTCATTTTCATTAACTATAATCATGTCCATCTTCACTACATCTACATCACTATCATTGCTATCCATCATAGCCTTGTTTATGGAAGAATCCATTTTTTTATGTTACCTCACTATCTTTGTTATCTTTACTAACATCCAATCCTTTCCTTCTTTTCTTCTTAGTCACCTCTTTATTATCCATTCTTAATTCAACCTTCCCTTTATTATTCTTCAAACCTGCTTTTAATTTGCATCTTTCTTCTTGTAATAAACCTTTTTCCCATAACAATATATGTCCCTCTCTTAATTCCTCTACTACTCTTTCTTGTCTCCATCTTATATCTGGGAGCATTACTAGTTCTGACTCAATTTCAAAATCACTTGACTCCTCTGTATTTGTCAGCAAACTCGAGTCATCTTCTGAGCTATCTCCTTCTTCTACCATGCACTCTTTTGATGATCCCTCCATTAAACCACTTGTTTCATTCTTATTATATACTCTTATTTTGTTGTTTATTATGTCCTCCTCTATATGGTTGTCATTCTTTTTCCCACTTTGTAAATTGTTTGATTTATCTGAGATAAGATATTTTCCTGATAATTTTCTGCTTTATGAATCTTTCCTTTTTCATATTCCTTACTACTAGAATTTCTATTCTCTTGAGTCTCAACTATCTGTTTAATATAAATGCTGTTCTCTATACATACTCCTTTAACAAATGAGAGATCTTTTCTAATTGCCAATAATTGTTCGTACATCATTATATTGGCAGTGAAACAATCTTGCAGCGCCAAACATAAGTCTTCTGTTACATTTTCTGTAAGTACTGTCTTTTTGTCAGTAAAACTGATTGGGATCATGAACATGGTCTCTTCCTCTTTCAAAATATCTTCTCCTATTTTCTCATTATTTATCAATGTATTGATTAATTTCTGTGCTTGCCTAAAATGTTCTCTATATCTTCAGATATCGAATTATTCTCCTCCACACTTAACCTTTTAATATCATTCACATATTCTTACCCATAGTGTTCTTCTATTATGGGCTGTGCTGATCTCATCATACCTAATTTTATATCCCTAGTCTTTTTCTCTATTAACTTATTAGTCTCTATTGTTTCCCTAATTTCTTCAACTATGTCATTTATTTCTTTATTTACAATATTAATCATGTCTGAGTTGTACTTCTCTGTTTTCTTGAAATCACTCAGCTTGGTAATCTTTGTGTCACCTTCTGTAATGTCTGTTGCCATCCTTGTTATCTTTCCATCCATAGTCTTGCTTAATCTTTCCTTGTTCCTCTCTAATATTTCACAGATTGTTAACTGATTAGATGACTTACTTATCCTCTTGTCTTTTGCATTATAACCAGTTGGGGTAGATATTTTATTATCTCCTTTACTAAATATTGTCCCTTTACTACCATACTCATTTTCCTTTCAACTCTAATTTCTTTTTGTAATTCCATTTTTAATGATTGCCTTAAATCCATTTTCCTACTTACTTCAGTCCTCCAGCCATTGCCCTTATTTCCCCCTTTACTTTCTTCTTTGTTTTTTCTTTTGCATTTTCCCATTTCTTGTAACAGCTGGCATAATACAAAACTACAATAACCTGCTAAAAAAGAAAACAAGGGTTTGTTATAATTTATAAAAGAATGTCTACAATCCAAATTAAATTGACTCAATCACAATTACAATCATTCAATGAAATGAATAATAGGCTAATTGATTAGATGAAAGGCCAGCAGATTAATTGGCAGCAGGTCAAACAGGCTGACAGAATACCAATCCACCAGTTCACCAACCACCACCTATCGGCCAGCCAATCAACCCAATCAACCTCTTTTTGCCTTGGTAATCGCAGCCATAGTAGCCACACCACTTATATTTTCTGCAATTGTCACAGTTATAGCAATTATTATAACAAAATATTGTGACAAAATAATAGTGCAAAATAAAACCAAAGTAATCAACAAAAGCCCCAAAGGAGTAGATCTTCCCAATTTCCTCAGTTTCATTTCCTTTTTCTATATCTCTATTCTCAAAGTCCTCTATCCTCTATCCACTATCAAATACTGGTTTTGTGTTACCCATTGGGAAATGTCCAAGAATGTCCAAAGATATACTGAGGCTGCCTTTAATCCAAATCAAGCAAAGTTCCCTGTTACCTGCTCCTTTGCTCCACCCCTCAAGATCTTTAGTCTTCTGATGTTTTTGACATCTTCCTTCCACTGAGAATATAAGTTTGAAACTCTAATATATGGAAGAATATTTCAAACTTGCCCCCCTTACAAATTTACCAACTTTTGTACTTCTATTACACTTCTTTAGTCGCACTTGTATAATATATACGCAGATAAGAAGAGCAAAACAGAGCGATAGCAGAGACAGGTTTATACAGATTTATAGTAGACAAACAGAAACTCAACAATTCAGCAGTTTAATAGTCTTAACAGTCTTGAAAGATTAATAAACTATCAACTTTAATAACTTAATATCTTACCAATAACTCATTAGCTTAGTAACCTAATAATTTTGATAACTTAATTATAAGTAGGGTATTATCAGGGTATTATCCAGTTTTACTGCTACTGCTAATGGTATCTAATTCTAATTTTAAATAATCTTTTTGGATTTTATATTTATTTTGTTTACAAAGTAATTTTCAGTAAATAGATAAATCCTCTTACTTTTTCTTTGTAGGTAATATTCTGTTTTCCTCCTTTTTTCTGAGAAAGTATAGAACTTCTCTGGTTACAGCCGGAAATACAAACGGAACAAGACAGCCAGTGAAGCAATGCAGAAATAAAGCAAAACCCAAACCGGTTGCTCTCAGTAAACATGCTCTGACATTTTAAAAGGTTTTACCAGTTTAGCAGCAGGTTTAGCAAAAGGCTACCTAAGCCCACTATGCCAAATTAACTAAAGGCTCAAAAAGGTTTAAACTTGTCGAAACACATCGATTAAAATGTTGGGGTTTCTAAAGCAGTTCAATCAGCTCAAAATGTTGCAGCCAGAGTATCTTATAAAAAGAGCGCATTTACAGCTCCTTGCCTGCAATACCTCTCCATGTACAGCCTAGTCGAAAATGGCACTTGCTGTTGTAAGACACCTGCACATGCACTTTAAGCACTGGAGCCACGTGCAACACCGGACCAATGAAGTCCCTACTTCCTCGTTTTCAAATATAACTAAAATATAAAATATAAAACAGTAAATAAATCCTTCTTATTAGTTTATTAGCTAAATGCACTGCCTAATAGCCAAAGGGGTATAACCTCCCTCCTAAAACTTAGCCGTAGCTATAGTCATGGTCAGTTTTTGGCTAGCCTTCTATCTTCAGTAAAAAGAAAAGGTGTGAAAGCTCCATACATTTCACACACACACACCGCCTTAACTTCAAGCTTCTGTCTGGCTAAAATAGCCAAATATCACAGCAGTGAGCAATACACAGCAAGTGACAGACAAAAAAAAATAAAATAAAATATCTATGGAGCTATTAGAAAAGAATAAACTGTGAGAGGGCTAGTTTGCTATAACAGACATGACAGACATAACAATTATAACTAGTGCCCCAAAGTCCCTTTCTCAGTTATTTCAATAAACTGCCAATAATTTTCAGCAGCCTTTGCTCGAAACTCGCCAGCTTCTTTTTCTCAGCTTGTATGACAGGCTGTTAAGCATCCACAGGCTCCACCAAGCACTCTTCCTCCAGACAGCCAGCTACTCCACCGCTAGTACTCCTGCTGTTACAGGGAGGCCTGGAGGCCTGCCTCCTCTATATTATTCCAATCACTTTGGGTATCAAGTGTGTGAGGGTACTATGTCAATCTGGAAAGAAAAGTGAAATTAAAAAATAGAGTTTGTCAACAATGGCATACCTTTTATAAAAATAACATGAGCTTTCACTGACTCCTGCTACAAACGTTGCTACTCAGCATTCTAGCATATGACCCTCACCAGCTTGCACCGAACTCTGGCTCTGCACCCAATTTCTGTATCAGTGTGTGCCTCTGTCTGTAGCATTACCCAAGATTCCCTGCATCAGTACACCTCGATTGGTAGTATTGCCTATGATTCCCATAAGGAGAGTCATAAAATCACTATCTTGAAAACTTGAGGTCAAAATTAAAAAAATTATAATTATTAAGAAACTTTCTGTGTAGTGCCATTGTTCACCCCAGTGGGTATGCTTTGTGATGCCATGCTGGTGACATGAGTTTGCGGGCAAGTTCAGTGACCCAGCTATATGTAGTGAAGGTGGAGGTATGGTGCTGTTATGTGACTGCCCCAGCCAGGGAATTAAAGCTGCAGGGTTGACTGCTGGGGCCAGGAACTATATAGTGAGTACAACACTTCTCATGGCATAGAGCCCTGCACTACTGCACACATGGGTGGCAGAGGTCATTGTGCAATGGCAGACAGATGGACTATTTGTTCTTTGTGTCTCTATCTTGTGTCTCTATGGCAGGGGTTGCAGGATGATCTGGCAAAGCTTGAAACCTGGTCAGACACCTGGCAACTGGGGTTTAATGCCAAAAAGTGCAAAGGTGCTGCATTTTGGGATGAAGAACCCAAGGAGGAGTTACCAGCTGGGGGGAGTGCAGCTAGCCCAGACAGAGGAGGAGAAGAAGGATCTGGGGTGCTCATTACAGGGTCAATGAACAACTCGGCACAATGTAGGAAGGCAGCAGCAAAGGCCAACAAAATGCTGGGTTGTATTGCAAGGGGTATATCCTCAAGGAGGGAGGAGGTGATTCTGCCACTTTACAGGTCATTAGTTAGACCGCACCTGGAGTACTGCATGCAGTATTGGTGCCTGTATCTGAAGAGGGACATTAAGTTACTGGAGGGGGTGCAGCACAGGGTGACAAAGATGATCAAGGGGCTGGGGGACTTATCATACGATAGGAGGCTGAGGGAGATGAACATGTACTCTCTGGAGGAGCAGGAAGGACGGGGGACATGATTGAAACCTTTAAGTACATGAAAGGAATAAACAAGACAGGCACAGAGGGGCTGTTCAAAGTAAGGGAGGGGAAGGACACCATGGGCCATGATATAAGACTGGAAGGAGGAAGGTTCAGGATGGAGATGAGGAGACACTTTTTTACAGAGATGGTGGTGGCTGGGTGGAATGAGTTACCTGCAGAAGTGGTATCCAGTAGAACAGTGGACTGCTTCAAAAGGGGATGGTACAGGACAAGGGGAGGATTAATGAAGCGGAAGGGTGGAAGGGAGGGCAACTGCAGAATAAGGGGTGCTAGCTGCACATTCGAGCAGACTTGATAGACCTCTAGGCCTTTATCTGCTGGCAAATTTCGTATGTTCATATGTTCATATCTGCAGCCACACAGAAGCACAGGGATCAGAGGGCCCTGGCTTCTGCAGCCCACCAGACAATCCCATAAATTCTTGACATCTGTCACTGCACAGAACTGCAGGGCCAGCAAGGGCTCTGAACTTCTGTAGGTGGGCGGAAACTTCCCTTGATGCAAAGCCCAAAGAGTCCTGCATGTCTGCATATGTTCATGTAGGTTCCAAAGTGACCTGATTGATTGAAAATATGATTCCACTATCTCAAAAAGAAAGATGTGTCAATCTTTTTTTTATGAATTTGTTCACTTGTACAGCACCTTGGGTCACAATTGAAAAAGAGCGCTTTATAAATAAATAAACTAAACTAAAGGAAATTCTTGGCAAAAAAAAAATCTTTAATGTGCCAATTAGGGTTCAAGTTAATGCCACAAAAACAGGGAAATGCAACTTCCCACCCCACCCTCAAGCAGAAAAAAAGAAAAAACAATGAGATTTGGAGTCTCCATAGTCTTGACAAGTTAGTGGTGGGGTCTCCTCGGGGTTTTAATTCTAATGCCCACCCTGTTCCTTGAGTAAACAATGTCAGGTGTCATCTCCTTTCTTTAAGCAAGGCCCACAAACTGCAACAGACTATTGGCAACATGTGGTAAGACATAGAACATAGACTTTGATGGCAGATTACGATCACTTGGCCCACCCAGTCTGCCCACATACTTCCCTACCTTTGAAGACAGTATCACTATGAAACACTGGCTTGCAGATATACTTTGTGCTTTGGACAGGAGGCTTTGTGCTGGTGGGGGGAAGGGTTGGGCATTAGGGTTGACAACCCCATGGAAGACCCAACCACTAATTCACCCAGATTCAAGACACCCAACACCCTAATGATTTTTCCTTTAGCAGCTTGAGGGGTGTGGGTTGAGAGTTAGAGTTGGAAACCTAGCTCTACATTTCTCTACTTTTGTGGCATTAAGTTGAACCCTAACTGGTACATTAACAAAGTTTTTTTAAAGAATATTGATTATAGGTATTTAATCATTTTTAGCAGGGGCTCCTGGGCTACAAGTAGCAACTAAGGGCATCTGTTTGACTGTAGTCTTTTCTTTATATTTTGGTAGTTGTTCTCTTGGCATAACTGTTACACATTAAACAGCTTTGTCAATTTCTCTAGATAAATGAATGCCTCTGTTCAGTAAATGTGTTTCTCAGTAAGGCAATGTGTGTATATATGTCCTTTTCACTGGAACAGATTTTGTTGCATTGAAGTGCTTGGCTGTACTTTGCAGATTTTTTAGTGACTGCTGGTTTTATGTGCCCATACAAAAAAAGACAAGTTAGCAAATATCTAATATTTCCCTTTTCAATAGGGGAATAATTAATAAAATATTGAACATTAAGCCATTGGTTGAGGTGTTTTTCTCAACTAATGTATGATCTTTGCAATCTAGCCATTAGTAGAGAAATTATTTTTTCACTTCTGCGTTAGTTCAGAAAGCAGACTTGGAAAAATACTGTAGTTATGGATTGACTGGAATTTTCCTTTTTTTTCTTTTTTCTCCCAGTAGTTTTTGCCACCCGAGCTTGATGAGGGCAGGATCTTCATCCCTGTTCAACAATGCTTCCACCTGCATGACTGCCATGGCCATCCCCAAGACCCCCAATGAATTACCCCCCCATGGTGAGGCCAGGAAGGAGGAAGCCTCCTTCCCCAGAGCACACACCAAATCTGGGTGGCCAATGGCAGTGCACAGGTTGAGTGGGGTTGTGGATCTCATAGAACCCCCATCTGCCATTTTTCTTTTTCTGTGCCCATGCTGGCTCACAGGGCATCATGTGTGGATGTGGGGGCATGTGCATGCCACGCCAGCTGGGTTCTTGTCTCCTGAGCTTGTATTGCCCCCCCTGCCCCTGCTAATGGGCTAGCGACAAGCGGGTTGACATGCCCTCTCTGTCTGAGAGAGGAGAGCAGTCCTCCAGACACTCCATTCTCTCTCACCCCTGCTGACCCCTGGCAGCTCTGGCTCATTCCAGAACATGGGTCACCGGTGTTCCATGAGGTGTGGTGTTCCAATGCCTCAACCCTCAGCACCACTGGGCAGGCTGATTTACTAGAATTTTCAACTTAAACATAATACATCTTATGAGTTGGTTGATTTTTTTGACTTAGAAAATATCTCAGTTGTTAATTACTTGAGACTCAAAACTTAGAAAGTTGTCTAGGTATATAAATTGCTTGATATTTTAACTTAGATTTCTTTTTTGCTATTTCTATCTCTCCAGCATTCAAGAGAAGTGGTTTGCAGGGAAAGCAGTATTGCAGTGTAGTATGCAAGGAGAGATGAAATATCCAAATAGTGTGCTTTTTGTGCATCTCTCAAAACCATATGCAATATGTATACTCTCAAGCCTCATTTCCCAAGCAAGACATTGTGGGTATGCAATTCCTTGTGCAAGACAAGCTGGCAAGGCTTTGCCAGAACAAACACTGCATTAACTATTATTAAATTGGACATAGTTTCTAACCCTGATTCTCACATAGATACAATAAATAAATCCATAAGACCAATAAAACTAGCTCATCACCAGTGGGCAGATAAACATAATTAGGGTAGGCCTACCCTGATGAAGTTCATCTACACACTGCTGAAAGGTCAGTTTTATTGGTTTATGAATTTATTGATAGTTCAAAGAGCTGCCCAATGAGGGGAGCTTCACTCGGATGACTAGGGAATTCATTCTAGACCCTAGGTGCTGTGATTGCACTATGTAATAACCATCCATAAGAACAGTTTAAAGTCCATGGTGCTGTTGGTAAATCTGTTCTCCATGTAACAAGTTCTTGTGGAATCCTAACACACAGAACAATGTTTATGCATCCAACTACAGGTAGAATCATTATAGCCACTGGGGGTCTCAAAAACAGTTTTCAAAATGTTCTGCAAAGGCAGCAGTGTGTATGTTAACCATTATAGGCATTGAGTATGGCTCAGTTAACCCTATTTAAGCAGTGTAATGTGAACACTGTGCATCTTTGGCCCTGGGAGAAAAGAGGGGTGTACACTTGTCACTTTGGTTGATCTTGAATCTTTTCATTTTCAACTGAAAACACGGTGCATTCATTCTTACTAACATTATCATCAGCATTGACTTCATGATCCAGGTCAAAAGGTGTATATCTATATCAGACTTATGGGAGTCATCGTTTTCAGAAGCCTCTGTATTGATCTGATGCTCTGCAGGAATGGGTTTAGAGGTGTTTAACTCAACCTCCAGCAACATCTATGTAGGAACTGAAAAAGTGGACAGCTAGACTGCAAGCAAATGCTATACAGAACCTGAGGATTTATTTTTTTCCTTGTCACTAGGCCGACTGAGCCAGTATTGGAGCCACCATCCTGTACATTATCTTACTAACTCTGTTGATGCAGAAGTGATCATGACACTGCAGGTGATCTGAAAAAAAAATCCTTTGGGGCCTGTTGAACTGAAAATTTGGAGCTTTATAAATTGACAAGACCTGCTACCTTTCATCAATTGAAAAGGAGTTGATACTGTCACCGTTGGTTTTGTTGCTTGGTCTAAGCCTAAGAAATTCTGTTTAGGATGTCACAGCTAGGTATAGGAACACCAGAGCCTTTTTTACCTTACTAGTCATTATCTTACAGCACTGACAACTTCTGTATTTTTTACATTTAATTTTTAAGGGAGATGACAATGAACAAATGGATGTTAAACTGGAGTGAATGATGCCACACTCCTCGATGTACCCAGCAGCAGGCTCCCCTTTTTCATTAGTTATCTGATAAAAATGAAACATTTAATAGCAATTAGTGATAGGTTCAACTGACACCACACATCAAAGCAGCTGGAAGGACCCTACAATATTTTACTAGATTGACAATAAGGAGGAAAAAATACATTTCTGTTAACAATAACTGGCCATAAGGGCAACCAGTAGGCACTAGCCTGGCAGACTGCCACAATGTTTTACTTGCCTGATAAACAGAGTGGGTACTGTGCTTGAAAAAGGATGTAGTCATTAAGGCAGCTGACAACTACACCATGGCAACTGGTGGACCTCTACACTATTTTAATTGTTTAATAGACTTTTAAATAGCAGTTGTGGCTATTGGCATGTCACACCATAGCATCTGAGGCTCCTACACTATTTTACTTCTAATAAAGAGAAAATGTTATGTTAGTGTAATAGCAGCCAACAAATGGGGCAACTAATACTGTATACGGTGGTAGCTGGAAGACTCCCCTCTGCTTTACGTGCTTGATAGCAAAGAAAATATACAATCTAGGTATAGCTTTTATAGATCAGTTAACAGTATGTCAGCCCTGTGGCAGGCAACTCTTTTCAAGGTGATGCCACCCCCAGAGTCTAGAAAAATTGCCAATAATTAAGTAATTAAATTAAATACACTCCTGTAGTCAGACTGTAAATCAGAAGTCTCAGACTTCTCAGGAGTGTCTGTAGTCCTACCCCCAAAACAGTAGTTTGATCCTTTTAAGTGGGAAATGGAGCTACATTGTGTTGTATGATAAGATTAAAAGAATTGGGAGGGGACTGTTTACATTAACCTTATTTATAAAATGGCAAGAAATAATCTAGAAATGTCATTGGCCGAGAGACATCACCTGACCTTGCATTACATTTCTATTAACTCACAGTCAGGTGCCAAAATTAATTTTCCTCCCAAAGAACTCCACTTAGAGACATCTTGTAAATGTAATGAGCCCCTCCTGGGTTTGCATCATATGATTTTAATGCACTTCCCAGGGGCATAGGGACACTCTTCTTTCAGCCTTGTGCCTTACTACACCTCTGGGACATGCATTAAAATCTTATAATGCACACCCTGTCTTGGCTTACTACAGTACTTCAAAACTTAACTGAGCAGGCCAGGTTTCAGTTTGGGGATAGTACTGCATTATTATAAGTCAGATTACATATTCATGAGTAGATTGTTGGGACATTTCAGGTGGCTTTCTCCGTTTGGATTCAAACTGAATAAGATTGTTAAACTCAGCTACTGTATATCTGTAAGCATGTTTTATAGTTGGACATGGGTTCAAAATGAATCCATCAGTGAAGCTCAGTGCTTTGCCCTATCTTTCCTTCTTTAAAAAAAATATGCTATTCAAATTAAATTATGTTAAAAAAATGAACTTCAGGTCTACTGTAGTAGTGGGCAAAAATGTGCTAATCTGTTTTGTGCACTTTTTGCAAACATAGGCCATTTTCACACATTTTGTGAACTTTCGTGAAATTATTATATTTAAAATACCAATTTCTGCATAGAAATACATTTGTTTTATAAAATAATACACATTCTCTTTCAGGTTGCACAAACTGAATTGTGTTACAGGTTCCATGACTCTCCTAAGTGCTAACATGTGACTTTGGAGCCATTTAATGCTAACCATGCAAGTCTGGGTGCAATTTAAATGAAAATGAGCAATTTTCATAATAACTTTCCACTAAAAAAAGAAGAAAAACAACAAAAACCAAAAACCCTCGGGTACCAGGGACAAATTTTTCCTTTTAATATTGTTTCAATTCTTGCAGAGGGTTTAAGTAGCAGGTTGTTCTGGAGATGTCAAGCTGCTAACTTCACAGCCTGACACATGCTGGAAACATAATACCCACCACAAATGCCTCAGCAACCAAACATTTCATTTAGTGTCCCTGAGCCGGTGGAAACCTGGAAAGGATGACCTTTAATGTACCCTTCATCCAACTCATCCCTTGCCTCAGATTGACAATGTCCTGGTACCACACCATGCAATAACAACTGTCTCAAGGGGCTGCTGAAGAACCAATTGTAGCAGTGGGGGATCCTCTGCTTGGGACTGGCTGGGAGGGCCCACCAGCTGCTTTCCCAGCTGAATGTTGTCCTCCCTCCCGATGTTCCCCCTGTTGTTCTGTTCTCACAGGCTGCTGGATCTCTGTGTCAATGGGTGAGGCTGAGGATTCCACATATCTCCTTTTTTCAGCTGCAATGGGTGGAATCTGCAGCCATCATGTGGTAGCTCTAAAAATGAGCCACTGGATGGACACTGCAGAACGGAACTGTTTTGGACTTGCAGTACGATCATTCTACAACTCCAAAACAGTCCTCTCACTCCCCTCCTCCTATACGGACACACTATTTCAGTTGCCGGTTGCCCACCATGCTCAAGATGGCCACTGATATTTAGTACACATGTGTGAGTAGTTGCACATGTGTGACTGCACCACAGCCATCTTGGGCATGGTGGACTGTTTTGCCATGAGCTCAGCGAGCGCAGCTGCAACCATGTCAGCTCTGGCCAGAATTTGTTTGTTTGTATTTCCTTTGTTGTTGTCTGCCTTCCTCTTTTATGGCCTTTTGTTGCCTTTCTCTGCCTTCTTTGCTCCTTTTTTGTCTCTTGCATGCCTCTTTCTCCTTGTGGCATTTCAACTCCTGTAAGACTTTTCCTCCCTCCACTTCATAATCATCTGCCAATGAAATTTTATTTGGGGGGTGCTGTTGGACAGCCCTGGCTGCTCCACATCTCCTATGTAGTGAGAGAGAGAGAGAGAGAGAGAGAGAGAGAGAGAGAACTATTTCAGTAATTACTTTCAAAACATATTGTCTATTTCTGTCTCTCTCACTCTCTCTCGCTACAAGATTATAAATGCATTTTTGTCTTGATTATTAAAAATTGTCTCAGAATTTTATTTAACATTTGATAACTGAGAACAGCACACTGAGCTGAGGCTCATTTCCTGGTGCAACCCAAGGAAAAATGATCAGGGAGGAGAATAACAAAAACTGCAAGCAAACAATAACAACAGGCAATTCAAAAGAATGTATGAGTACAGCAAACATAGTTGAACATAAAACATTTTATAAACAACAATTTACTAACATGTCAAAAACCACTAGAGATTGAGTGCAGCAAAAATAGAGTAACACCATTGGAATAGGAGACTAGGGTTAAAAATATAGGACACATTAAATGCAATTATGAGGACAAGGTGGGGGGAAGTTGTTGAGGAGAAGAAAAGCTAAGAATAGCAAGAAGGTAGGACAAGAGAGGCATGGTAGAGGAGAGGCACGAGCAGTTAAAGCAAGGCAGAAGATATAGAAAGGACTTAAGAGAAGTGAGCATAGGGGAGTAATGCACTTCCCTGGAAAGCCAATTCCAAAGAGAAGGGAGGCAGTAGGAAAAAGCAGACTTCCAGCTTCTGAATGAGGGTTGGGGAGGGAAAAAAATGAGAGTCTCAGGAGTGAAGGGAGTAGGTAGAAAGGTGAGCAAGTGATAAGCAAGATGAGAGATAGGATGGGAGGATCCCGAACCAATGTTTGGCAATTAGGGAGATGCAGTGCACCAAGCACCTGTGAGATAGAGATGCAATGGAAAGAGAGGAGTAGAGGAGAGAGTGGTAAGTGAGGGGAGGAGGTTGCAATGTGAAAGAAAACATTTTGGCGAGTGTCAAGTTTTGAGAGGGAGGAAGCAGGGGCAGGGCCATAAACAATGTCAACATAGTCAAAGATGGGTAGGATTGTTTTCATGACAAGGTTGCAGAGAGTAGATAAAGGGAGGCAATCTTTGTGATGGTAGAGGATGTTGAGTTTTAGGCAGAGTTTGGTACAGACAGTGCGAATATGTGAGGAGAAGTCTAGGTTATTCTCCAACCAGACTCCTAAATATTTGAAAGTATGGACCACATCTAGGGGGAGCCATCCAGAGTGTGGAACACAGGGGTGGGTAGAAGTCTAGACAGCCTCCGTCTGGAACCAAGGAACATAGAAACTGTTTTCTTGGTGTTTAATTTTATCTGGTTTCCCTGGAACCATAGCTGTGCTTTTTCAAAGTCATGCTGTAGGGGGATTAAAACATCACTAGTGGTGGACCCAGAGGAGTTATATCACAGTGTCATCCACATACATATGTATGTGGGACACAATGCAGACAATGGGGAGGTCATTTATAAAGACTGAAAAGAGAATGGGAGCCTTGGGGTACACTAGCAAGAATAGGGAGGAGAGAGAATAGGGCATTTCCAACAAGGGCCGATTGTTGTCTGTTGACCTGTGAGTACTTGTTTTTAGCATGGATGGTATTCTGGATGACAGTGGGATCAGATCAGATTGGGTCAGGATGATGCATGCCACCATGAATCTTACAGCTCAGCCCTTGCTCAAGTTACTCAGCAGCTCACAGCAGTGCATGAGCACAGCACGCTCATCCCCAAGTTTCCTGCCCTCTGATGACATCCTCCGACCTTCCCTCATGCACATGCGCTGTGGTGCTGCTAGCTCCAGCTGCTAGGAAAACTGGAACACCGAGTCTTTCACAAGACCAACCCAAAAATACGGGATAAAAGGTGTCCCATATGGATTTCATACAGGATGGACAATTTTACCCTAAATTACAGAATGCCCCTTAAAATACAGGATTGTTGGCAACCCTAGACCAGGAGACTAACAGTGTCCACCCACGGCAGGGACAGTCAGATATTGCACACAGCCTCACCAGCAATCAGCATATAATGGACTCCTTATTTACGCAAGGCTGGGGGAATCTAAAAGATTGTGTGAGTGATATATGATGTTGCTACTTGTCTTTGTATCTGAGAGCAATGAAATCTGTATTTATGTAACCAGAATATTGCTTGAAAGCCAATGCAACTCTGAGGGAAAAGGCTTTTGAGATGTATTAGTGGCTTTTCATTTCAGTAGACTAATACATATGAGACAAAGAGGGGCAACAACAGCAGGAAGGAGAAGTGATGGACAATCCGGGAAACAACTACAGCCATACAAGGAAGCAGGAAAATGGAAAAAAAAGCAAGACCGGACAGGGGGAAGGAAGTAGGAATGCAAACAGGGAGAAACAAAACATGAGGAGGAGAGAGTAACAAATTGGACACCATGCACAAAGTCATAAAGCTGCTCAGCTGCTTGCCGGCCGGCTTCATACAAATGAAAGTACTGAAGCGCTCTTTCGTTGGCATGCTTCAGTCCTTTCAAGCAAAGTTTCAACCCATGAAGCTGTGACCACCATCATACTCAGCTTGGGTGATCATTGGTCTTTTAAGGGCAAGACCAATGTATCTTGCCCTGCATCTCTGAAATGCCCTTCTTTGTAACAAAACATTTCTTGTACAAGCGCAAGGAAACATAAGAATTCACCCTGCATTAGTCTGCAGGCAGTTTGAATACTGCTACAGCTGTGATCCTCATCTCATTCTAGTAGTTTAGAATGCCATGTGGTCTCACAGAGTAATTAAACAGACAAAGGCAGGAAACTTAGCCAATTAAGGAATATCTTCACAGGGGTTGCAAAAGTCCCTCAAAACAATTTGATTTGATAAAATTTATTTTTAAACAGGAAAACATTTGTTACGGTACAAATCCCATTTTCAGCAAAGTCCTGTATTATTACAATAATAACGATGCATATCACACATATGACAAGTTATATTAACAAATAAAAATGGTTATTTAAAACAAATGCAGTTGCTTTTCAAATATTCATGTAACTTCACCTTGAAAGTGGTAAAGCTAGTGATAATCTTCAGCACATGGGGCAACATATTCCAAAAGGATGCAATACTGTTTTGTAGAGTTATGTCACCCAGCTTCTTAAATGATCTATGCATTGGTTTTCTACTACTAGATGCTCTTGTGAAAATTCTTGAGCCATTAATAGGTTCTGTTGACATAAGGTTCAACAAGGAGTTTCAAGGTTTATGCAATAAAATCCTATGGCATTTTGTTAGCCAAATATAAGTTTTTTGTTCATTTGAGTGGGGCCAATTCAGTTTGTTATATATTTCACAGTGATGGATCCTATGTCTGCGTCTAGTAATAAATTTACCTATTCTGTAGAAAGTTTGGTTTATTTTATTTAGTACTTTTCTGGTAGAATGCATATTACAGTAAAACCATATCTCAATACTGGAAAATGTAACTGTCTAACCAACTTCTCCCTTGATTCAGGAGATAAACAACCAGACATCCTTCTAAGTGCCCCCAATCTTTGATTCACTTTCCCAACTTGTAAAAGAATATATCCTGCATAGGTCAGCCCTGAATCCACCTGAACTCCTAAATACCTATAGTTAACCACATTTTCAATTGTGGCACCTTCATGTAGTTGAATCCATAGTCCGGGCCCTCTCCTCCTATGTACAGCCCCCTTTAAATACTATATACATTGTGTTTTTAAAAATAAGAAGTAGACCCAAACTGCCCAGCCACAGGAACCAAAACCCAAAAAGCAAAAAGGAAATCCAAAAAACTTCTGATCATAAGAGACTCTATGATTTGGGGAGTTGATACGTATCTCCAGCCATGGGTAATGGTTAGATGTCCCCGAGGTACATCAGCGTGGCGAGACACTGACCACATTGCTAAAATGTTCAGGAAGCAGAAGAAAACATTGACATCCTGGTACACATAGGGACTAGAGATCTTGCCAGCCAGTCAGTTGTGGAGACTAAGGAACACCTGACCAGGCTGGGTGACAAACTATC
Organism: Neoceratodus forsteri; assembly: GCA_016271365.2. Classification (NCBI taxonomy): domain Eukaryota; kingdom Metazoa; phylum Chordata; order Ceratodontiformes; family Ceratodontidae; genus Neoceratodus; species Neoceratodus forsteri. The sequence goes on from CM028129.1 coordinate 470,541,953, forward strand.
ATCCATTTCATCCGGCATCGCCTTCTCTGAGATCCTGCCAATCTGGGAGGGGAGGCAGATGGATGGAAGGTCAGAGAAATGGAGATAGGGGAGCTAAACATGTGGCTCAAGGGTTGGTGCCAGGAAAAAGGACACAATTTTGTAGGGAACTGGCAAAAGTTTGGGGAGCAAAGGTTCATTAAATTTGATGGACTGCATCTGACTAAAGAGGGATTCACTGCACTGGGGCAAAAGTTTGATGTCTTTGCAGAATATTTAAACTAGCAAATGGGGAGAGGGGTGCAGCACCCCATATGTCAAATGAGAAGGACCCCCCTTCCCTTAGTTAGTGGTCAAACAAAAGTTCAGCATGTTTGTAGTTCATTTGCATCACCAGATAAGGAAAAAAGTCAGGCTCCCCATAGGATGCACAGGGGAAATGCCAGACCTCACCCAACAACTAACACACTGAAATCTGGCTAATGGAAAATCATGTACACAAATGCTCGCAGTCTGGGAAACAAGATCCCAGACCTGCAAACAATAATGACAGAGGCTAAAGTGGACATAGTAGCCATTAGTTAGACATGGTTTACCAGTAACCACACTTGGGAGACTTCAGTATCTGGCTATGTACTGTTCAGAAGAGACCAAAGGTGCAAAAAGTGGGGGGAGTGGCCTTTTATGTCAATGAAAATATCAAAGCTACAGAAATTCAGAATACACATAAGGAGCCAGAAGAACTGTGGGACACCCTGGAAACAGAAATGGGACAGCCATGTGAACTGGGGTAGATATACAAAACATGACAGCTAAAGGGGACATTCTGATAATGGGAGACTTCAACATGCCAGATACAGACTGGTCAATACTAGCAGGAACATCTGCCAGAACTAGACACATGGTGGATTCCCTGCAGGGGGAGGGCCTCAAACAACTGGTACAACAACCCACAAGAGACAGGTCTATCCTAGATCTAGTATGGACTAACAGGGAAAGGATCACATATCTCCAGGTAGAAGGTCACCTGGGGGCCAGTGACCATGACATGGTATGGTTCAATTTGGCAACTAGAACTAAATCATCCCATTCCAATGCAAAAATATGGGACTTTAGAGGAGCTGACTTTGATAAGATGGCCAAAAGAGTTAAGCTAGCCCTGGCAAAAAGAAATAGAGTTGAGGGGGTACAGGCAAAGTGGGCAAGCATTAAAGATGCAATACTTGAAGCAACATCCTATTGTGTTAGAGAGACAAGGAAGTGCAAAAGAAGAAGGAAGCCACTTTGGTTCTCAAAAACAGTAGCAGAAAAGGTCAGAGCCAAAAGGCTGGCTTTCAGGAAATATTAGGTAACGCAGCAGGACGAAGATAGGGAGGCATACCAAACTTCCCTAAGGAAGGCATTAAGGCAGTAAGGCAGGCAAAGGCCCAAACCAAGGAAACACTAGCACAAACAGTAAAAGAAGGACAGGACTTTCTATAAATACATTAGTGAAAGGAGAAAGTCCAGAGGGGGTATTGCTTAGATCAAAGGAGATAAGGGGGCATGTGAAGAGGAGGACCATGTAAAAGCATCTATCCTAAATAGATACTTCTGCTCAGTATTTACTGAAGAGAAGGTAGGGCAGGGCTCACAGCTCAGCACCATGGACACAGGGGGGAGGGAGGGAGGTGAGCACTACTCCCTTCACAAAAGAAAGGGTCCTACAAGAGCTCGCTAAGCTCAGGGTGGACAAGGCAATGGGACCTGATGGCATACATCCCAGGATACTAAAGGAGCTAAGGGTGGAACTAGCAGAGCCATTATCAGAATTGTTTAGTGAGTCCCTGAGCACAGGAGAGGTTCCAGAAGACTGGAGAAGGGCTCATGTGATCCCACTCCACAAGAGTGGTATCAGGGAGGAGGCAGGGAACTACAGACCAGTTAGTCTTACCTCAGTAGTGGGCAAGATTATGGAGGCACTTCTTAAGGAAAGGATAGTGCAACACCTGGAATCCATAAGAGCACAGGATCCAAGTCAGCATGTGCTTACAAAAGGAAGGTCCTGTCAAACTAATCTCATAGATTTCTTTGACTGGGTAACCAGAGTGGTGGACCAAGGGGGAGCAGTTGATGTTGCTTACCTTGACTTCAGCAAAGCTTTTGATACTGTTCCACATAGAAGATTGAGTAATAAGCTGGGTAGGCTCAGGGTGGGTCAGAAATTGAACAATTGAGTGGCAAACTGGTTGACTAGGCAGAAAACAGAGAGTGGTGGTAAACGGTATACAGTCAGAAGAGATGCAAGTCACAAGTGGGGTACCTCAGGGATCAGTCCTGGGACCAGTCCTCATCAATATCTTCATCAGTGACATTGCAGATGGACTGGAGGGTAAGGTTTGTCTGTTTGCAGATGACACCAAGACATGCAACAGAGTACATGATCCCGATGGGGTGGGCAGAATGAGAAGAGAGCTGGATAAACTAGCAAAATGGTTAGAAGAGTGACAACTGGGGTTTAATGCAAAGAAGTGCAAGATCATGCACATACAGTAGGGAAGAGAAACCCTGAAGCCACCTATAGGTGGGAGAGGAGTTGCTGGCAATCACAAGGGAAGAAAGAGACTTGGGTGTCATCATCACAGATGACCTGAAATCATCCAAGCAGACCACTAGAGCAGTAGGTAAGGCTATAGGGATGTTGGGGTGTATTAGTAGGGATACCACAAGTCAGAAGAGAGAGGTAATAATCCTTCTTTACAAGACACTGGTTAGGCCCCATCTGGAGTACTGCATGTAGTACTAGAGGAAACACCTTCACAAGGACATTAACCAAATTGAGGCAGTCCAGAGAAGGGCAACCAAAATGGTGCAGTGACTGCATCAGAAAACATATGAGGACAGATTAACGGAGTTCAATATGTATACCCTAGTGAAAAGGAGGTAGAGCGGTGATATGATCGAAACATTCAAACAACTTAAGGGCATTAACAAGATGAAAGAGTCTACCGTATTTCAATATAAGAAAAATAGCAGGACAAGAGGACACAGCATGAGATTAGAGGAGACTGATTAAGGGGTAATGTGAGGAAGTTATTTTCACAGAAAGGGTGGTGGATGCATGAAACAGCCTACCTCAGGAAGTGGTGGATATGAATACAGTGCAGGGCTTCAAACAGGCATGGGATAGGCATAAAGGAGCAATACAGATGAGTATGATTGATAGGCCATTGACAGAGCAAAGGCCGATGGCACATTCATAAGGTAGAAAAAGAAATGGGCAGACTGGATGGGCCTTGTGGTCCTTATCTGCCATCAACGTCTATGTTTCTATGTTTTCCAATTGCAGCATGTCTGCTTGTAACTGATTTCCCAATTGATCCAAATTCTTTGCTGATGCAGCCAGTACAGTATCATCAGCATACATTCTTATTTCGCTATGCTTTATAAATCATGGGAGATTGTTCACATACTGTACATATTGAACATCAGGGGGCCTAAAACTGAGCCCTGTGGAACTCCCCTGGTTACTTCCCCTAGTCTTGAGGCTGTATCTCCTAATACCACACATTATTTATGATCAGCCAAGTAAGACCTCATCCACTGAAGAGGTCCCTCTTGTACCCCCACCTCACCCAATCTCTCCAGTAAGATACTATGCTGTCTAAAGGCTGCCGATAAAATGCTATGCTGAAATGACACAGGTGTGTTGTTTTAAATGGCATAATTAAATTAGCCAAATTAAAATATTGTGGTCCATTTAAGGGGAACATTTTGGAAAAGGATTCAACATAAAGTTGATTTCATCCTTATTTTCAAAACTGTAAAGATGGAGACAAAAAAAGTACACACACAAGAGAAAAACTGAATCATACCCTTAAAGGTAGATTGTTATCACTCCAGGTGGATTTTGTTCCATGGAGTCAGACAGAACAAGAAGATTAAATCCAGCTATATTTGCAAGCATCTTATGAAGCTAGACATTGGTTCAAAAAGAATTTACTGGTTAAGCTCAGTGCCCTGTCAAGGCACTACCATAGAGGTGAGTGCTAGTTTCCTGAGGTAAACCCAGCTGCTAACTGGCTACTGTGCAGTTCTTTTATTTATTTATTTATTTATGTATGTATTTATTTATTTATCAAGTCTAGGATTACAAAGACCTTTGAGCCAAGGCTCTTTTACAAAGGTTCCATGTCAGAGAAAATACAAATTATGGTGGACATCAAAACAGACCTTACAACAAATGGGGACATTGCATACAATTTACAGATTAATACAACTTGAGGGTGACAATGTAAGCAAAGCAGCCAGTGGCATTTGTCAAAGAAAACAGAGAGGATATGATCTCTGAGAGGTGACTGATGAAACTGAGAAACTGCACCATGCCACACATAACCTCCCATCAAAGTATCATCTTGTTCAACCCTGAAACCGAAACTGTAGCCATGGTTTCTGTCACACAGCTGCACTCAGCTCTACGTTCAACAATGAATCTGTTGCAGATTGTGATATAATTTATTGAGACAACAAAAAAGCTGTACACAGATAGTGTGAAAAACCTTTTAGCGCCTCATAGGTCCCTTCATTGGTGTGTTATGAGATGGACCAGAGCACAAACGTTTTGCACTTAAGATTGATTTTAACAAATTAGTATTGGAAAGGAAATGGAGAATTTTGACACATTAAAGAAGTCCAGTTAGAATTTGCAAAAACATATGTTGTGCAGAGTGTTTTGATTTGTGTGTGTAGCTCTAGTGTATCTTTCCCTTTGGCTGCTATTAGGAGTATTTTCAAAATTAGTCTGCTAGTTTTCCAGTAGTTTTATGACCCTTGGGCATCTCCATCTCTGCATGGTTTACTGCTCTTCTTGTTCCTACAATGCCTCTTGTTCCATGTCACAGTGCTGTATCTGGGACCATAGTCTCAGCAAGCAATGATTTAGAGTCAATTTACAACAGCAGAGCTGTAATATTGGATAACTTTCCTTATCCAGTGAGTACTAATGGTTACATTTACAGTTTAGCAAATACTTGAGGGCCAGTTGAGTGGATTATTCTGTAAGAAAACAGCTGAGGCTTGATATTCAAAAGATTGCCTGGGTGCAAATCCAAGTTTGCTCACACAAACTGGATTTCATGCAGATGCACAATATTGGAAAGCTCAGTTAGCATGAGCACACAGGGTTTGTATCTGGGCAATATTAAGAGGGGGTGCAATGTAAATGAAGGGATGGGAACATGAATATTGGCACAATCCAATATTCAGAGTATTTGCACTGCACAAGGTCATTTTGCACAGTTCCCTTGCACAGTGCAGAAACCGCAAACCTACAGCACAACTTACTCCAGCACAACCCTAGTGATTGGTGAGGAAGCCTGTTGCCCCTTCATCCCCAACACAGTAGTTCTTGGTGCTAGTGGTCCCCCTACTGATCACTGGCCTAATGTTTAAAAATAAAGTTTCTCTAGTGTCTAGTGGCACCTGCTGGCCGGCTGTTTAAAAATAACATTTCCCTGATGTCTAGTGGTGCACCCCCCTGGTGCTGATTGCCCGCCCAATGTTTAAATGTGAAGTTTCCCTGGTGTCTAGTCCCCCCTCCCAATCACCAGCTTGATGTTTAAAAGTAAAGTTTCCCTGGTGCCTAGTGGCCCATTTACCATTAGAACAGTGGCAATTTAACTGTGATGATTATTACAGCGACAAATTCGACAGTGCACTGTAATGGCTGCATGGGACCCTGGCATGGTCTCCTGGGGTCTTGTGCCCCCTCCCCAAAACAACTCCAACCTGTAGTTAATTATGTTTGATTCCATGCGGGGGGGTTCAGGAGTGCAGCCCCCCTTAAAAAAACAAAACACTTTTCCTGATGGCATAACACCAACCACAATCGCAGTTGACATAGTGCTGTCACTGTAAAAGCTTTCAACAGAATTTCTGTCAAAGCAGTTTGGTGGAACCTTAGTGCCCTCCCAACAAATCACTGTCCCAATGTTTAAATGTATAGTTTCACTGGTGTCTACTGGCCATCCCCCCACTGATTGCTGTCTTATTGTGTAAAAGTAATGTTTCCCTGGTGTTTAGTGGCCCACCCCATCGATCGTCAGCCCAATATTTAAAAGTAAAGTTCCCTGGTGTTTAGAGGCCACCCTGCCAATCACTGTCCCAATGTTTAAATGTACACTTTCCCTGTTGTACAGTGGACCTTCCACCCACCCACACCCATATCTGATGTGTAAATTTATATTCCCTGGTGACTAGTGGTCTCTCTTCAACCCAATCCCATGTCTGATGTAGAAATATGGTATCCTCGGTGCCCAGTGGTCTCTCTCCCTACCTGATCCCATGTCCGTTGTGTCAATAAATAATCCCTGGTTCCAGTGATCCCTCCATCCTCATCCCCTGTATTATATTGTAATACCAGTCTCTGGTAGCTAGTGGACCCCCTCCTCCCTATCCTTGATTCCCTGTATTATTAAGTATAACCATTCCCTGGTGGCTAGTGGATGCCCCTGCCTATATCTTATCCCCTGTGTTATAAAGTAATACCATTCCTTGGTGGCTAGTAAACCCCCCTCTCATCCCCAATCCCCTGTATAAGAAATGTAAATCTGTTCCCTGGTGACTAGCAGACCCCCCACTACTGCAGGTAGTCCCCCATCACCCTGCTCTCCTTCATCCTGACCCTGATTTGGCAACCAGCACAGTGCTCCACTTTCCACCACAGCCGGCTGCCCACTGAGCTGTCAACAAGTGTGTATGGCATGCAGTACATTACTGTATACAGTATGTGCTCACTGACAGCTCAGTCTGTGGTCAGCTGAGATGGAGAGCAGAGGACTGTGCCAGTCACTGGCTTGGGGTCAGGATGGGTGGGAGTGGCATGATGTGGCATTATCTATAGGGGGTAGGGGATCTGCTATCCACCAGGGAATGGATTATATTTTGTTATACAGGGATATGGGTGGGTGGGGGTTCTAGACACCAAGGAATGGTATTACTCACTATGCAGAATCCTCCTGATGATGTAGCCATTTCTGAAACCGGTAGAGGTCTGCCAGAGCTGTGGCATGTGTGTTTGTACTTCATGTTTTGGATTTACAAAAAAAAAGGCTTTTTGCACTGGACCTGGTAGTGATGGCATTTGTTGTTGCTTGGGCCACTAGACACTTGTTAAAATTTACTTTTAAACATCTGGATGGTGATCATGGGAGGGGCATTAGACACCAGGGAAGGTTTATATTTAAACATCAGGACAATGCTTGGCAGTGGGGACAACTAGACACCAGGGAAACTTTTCATTTAAACATTGGGATGGCAATCAGTGGGGGTTGGGAGACCACTAGCATGAGAGAAAGTATACAGTTTACTACTGGGTCGATGATCAGTTGAGGGGGACCACTAGTACCAGGGACAGTATATATTTAACTATTGGGCCAGTGATCAGTGAGGGCGGGGGCCAGTAGCTCCAGGGATAGTTCTCAAGGAATGGGCTATTGGGGAGCACCACCACATAGCCCAGCCTTGTTCTCCATGCAAATGAGCCCATAATGAACATTCAAATGGCGCCTTAGTGCCTTGCATACCTAATGGAATCATTTGCATAGGTCCATTTCAAATAAGAAATTTAGCATAGATGCAAGCCATTATGATGCTCTATTTCAGGGGCCATGTCTGCTTAATGCTAAGTGGCTTGGTACTGGGCCCCATGGCCTTATATTCAGTCAAATAGCACTTATGCACTATTCCACTGAATATAGCATTTTTGGACACCTAGGCAACTTCAGGGGTCAATGAAAAAATTGTTGTGCTCTGCTTTGCCCAGTTTTAAATACCAGACCCCTAGAGTCTTTACTAATTATAGCATTGATGATCTGGGGTGATTTGTGTGCTTTTTTTATGGCTGAGTGTAATCTGATGAAATGACAAGTTTTAAAAGCAAGATTTAAATCTAGCTGGCCAGACCTGACACACACATAGAAAACTAAAATATTGAGTCAGATCTATTTAGTGGAGACCAGAACATCACGCTCCTATCTCTAGTACTTGCTGAATCAGTGGTCCTGGTTGCATCACTGTCACATGGGACAGAAGGCATTGTAGGAAAAACAAGAGCAATAAAACTTGCTAAGATGAAGATCCTTAGGGGCCCTAATACTACCACAAAAGTAGCAGGATAATTTAGAAACAAACTTAATAGCAAACAAAGGGAAAGGCACACCAGGACTACAAACACAAACCAAAATTGTCTACACAACATATATTTTTTGCAAATTTTGGCTGTTCTACTCCTTTAAAACTGTAAATGTATCACAATTAATTATATAATCATAAGGATAAATGGTGGGGAAGCAAAAATGAAATGCTTATGGGGGGGAGAGACAGACAAAAGATTTTGCTAAATAAGTTAATAAACAAATCAATTGCACTACATAAATTCTGGTGTAAATAAATTAGTTAGCGGTCCCTATAGTGGGTTATGAATTTGTTTCTCCATTCAGACCATTGTGATATGACTCTAGTTGCTTAATGAATATAAGTTCTGATGACCTTCATTCCTTTGTAGTTCAGAGATTGATTTTAAGTACCCATACTGAAATGTCCAGAAGCAAATGATTAGCCTGGGTGAAGTGGTGTCCCACTTGTTGGTTGGTTGGCTTACTTGGTTTGGTGGGCCAGTAGAGCTTTATCCTCATCTGTTACTTCTGTACCTGTGAAAGGGTTGGTAGCCAGGGTTCTTTTCCTCTCAGATTATATTCTGTGTCTATAGCCACTAAATTGAGCTGTTATTGAGCATGGGTTGTGATTACAATATTTTTCAGTACTGATGCTTCATGGCAACTGGTCACAACCAGAGGCATACAGTAATGTGTGTTTCTTTCCCTATATTGTAGTAGGATTTCCTACGTAATATGACTGATCATTCTGTATCTCTGTCTACCTGTCTGGGTGAGTGACCTTATTAAAAAAATAAGAAATGCAAAAAGGCTGTGAGGCTCTGGTCTCTGTTGTCTTCTGCTGAGTATCTCTGAAAATATACTGGATCAACAAACTTTAAATTGAAGATTTTGTTTTGGCTAAGACGTAATCAGTGTGTTGTGTATCTATGTCAGTTGGTGGGGTTTTTGTAGATTGCCAAATCTATGTTCCCATCTCAGGGCAATAAGCTCAACTAGACATTATGTACTGGGTTATGAAAGGGTAAATCAGGGCAGAGTAAATGGACAAGTGGCCTTTTACTGCCAACATATTCTATGTTTCTATGTTTCATCCTCTGATATATGCAGTGGTAGCCAAGAACCTTCTTCTGGTTGCAGAATATTTGATGGTAAGGTCTGTAGAAGGTTAGGTATTGCTGAAGTCACTGTGAAGCTGTTTAAGTATATGTTTACCATCTGCCCAAATGAGAGATATGTCATCTATGTATAGTTCAATGGGCTAACGCAACTTAGTATAGTGTTATGCTTGTGCAACTGTTGATAACTTTGGCCATTCACAGTCTCTGTTCCTTGGGGAACTACCACCCTGTATGGGGTACTGAAGGCAAAGAACATGCAAGGATGCTTCCACCCCTTGAGGTGCCACAGGGACGATTCCTATGGCTAAAGGTACATTAGGAAGGAGTTGGGAGGCCCTCACCCCAAGGTGGGAGGAAGTGAGCAACAACTGCTGAAAGACACTCACCCAGCCTTCATGAGGGAGGCCTAAGGAACAGGCAGACATCCGAGGGGCTTTCCAGAGAAACATCTATGAGTTGAGACATGAAGGAAGATGTCTGAAGTGCTTCCCTGGGGACCATCTTTGAGGTGAGCATTTGAGGAAAATAGAGAATGGGCAGGGAAGTGGAGGAGCTGGAGAAGAGGTGAGCCTTAGACAGTTGAAGGGAAAAAAGCTTTTGAAGGTGTTGCAGACATGGCCTGCACAGCTAAAGGTGCCCCCTTTGGCTTAAAGAGAATTTCACCGCTTCGCAGCCTGGTATAAATTCTACATCAAGTGCGGCCACCGATGAGCTGCACAACTAAAGCATCCCACAATGTGAGTGTGATCTTGTTAGTGGGAGACACACCATTCAGATGTGGACTTTGTGGAGCAGAGCGAGATCTTGGCTACAGGGCAAGCCCCAAGCCATATAATGGGTGTAGCTGTCATGCATCTGACTGTATGAAACAGGGACCACAGCAAAGCCCAACTGCTATGAGTGCATGGAACATGAATGTAGGTAAGGTTGAACAGCTGTTTTAACTGAATGCAGGGTAGTAGGAGGCCTGGCAATGCCAGATGGCTGTAGGTTATTTCTAACCCCATAGCCCATTCCTAACATGAAGCCACAATGTCCTGCTGCGACATCACTGTCCCCTGCCATGGGAATAACTGATGGCACAAGAAGATCCCTAGGACGCCACACTGGGAAGAAGCAACAGGAGGCAGGGGGACTGATGTGTGGTAGCAGTTATAATCGTAGCAGCATTTGACAAAACAGTGCAGCACAGGAGGATTTAGAGTAGCATTATCAACAACTGTATAATGGGGAGAAACATAGAAACATAGACTTTGATGGCAGATACAGACTGCTTGGCCCACCCAGTCTGCCCAATTCCCTACCTACTGGATAAACTGCACATCCTAGTTTTACCAACAACCTACTTCCTCCTACCCCCCACTAGAATTGCATTATGTCTGTCCCATGCACTCTTAAATTCCCCCACTTTTTTGACCTCGCGACCTCCTCAGGAAGGCTGTTCCACGCGTTCACCACCTTCTCCATGAAAAAATACTTCCTCACATTGCCCCTGAGTCATCCCCCTCTATCTTCAAATTGTGCCCCCTTATTCTTGCACATCTCTTTTTGTGAAAGAGGCTACCCTATTAGACTTTGTTGATTCCCTTGAGCTACTTGAAAGTTTCTCACAATGGGGGGTGAGATACTGACAACAGTAAAAATGGAAAGGGACCTGGAGGTAATTACATCAGATGATCTAAAGGTGGGCAAGCAATGTGAGAAGGCAGTAAGGAAGGCTGGGGGGATACTGGGATGCATAGGAAGAGGCATCAATAGTAGAAAACAGAAAGTTGTTATCCCTCTGTACAGATAGTTGGTGAGACCCCATCTGGAGTACTGTGTGCAGTTCTGGAGACCCCATCTCTGCAAAGACATAGACAGAGTGGAGGCTGTCCAGAGGAGGGCAACCAAAATGGTGCAGGGTCTGCACCAGAAGACATATGAAGAAAAACTAAAGGAGCTTAATATATATATATATACCCTTGAGGAAAGAAGGGAGAGAGGGACATGATAGAAACTTTCAAGTACCTCAAGGGAATCAACAAAGTCCAAGAGGGTAGCATCTTTCAGAAAAAGAGATGTGCAAGAACAAGGGGCACAATTTGAAGATAGAGGGGATGGCTCAGAGGTAATGTGAGGAAGTATTTTTTCACAGAGAGGGTTGTGGATGCATGGAACAGCCTCCCTGAGGAGGTCGTGGAGTCAAGAACAGTGGGAGAATTCAAGAATGCATGGGACAGACATAAGGCAGTCCTAGTGGGGGATAGGAGGAAGTAAGCTGTTGGTTAACTAGGATCTGCAGCTTATCTGTTAGGTAGGAAAATGGGCAGACTAGGTGGGCCAAGCGGTCCTTATCTGCCATCAAATTCTATGTTTCTATGTTTCTATCATGTCACCCTTCTCCCTCCTATCCTCGAGGGTATACATATTAAGTTTTTTCAGTCTCTCTTCATATGGCTTCTGGTGCTGACCCTGCACCATTTTTGTTTCCCTCCACTGAACAGCCTCCATCCCGGCTATGTCCTTGTGGAGGTGGGGTCTCCAGAACTGCACACAGTACTCCAGATGGGATCTCACCAACTGTCTGTAAAGAGGGATAACAACTACCTGTTTCTTCTGGTGATGCCTCTCCCTGTGCATTCCAGTATCCACCCAGCCCTCCTTACTGCCTTCTCACATTGCTTTCCTACCTTTAGGTCATCTGATATTTTCCTTTCCATTTTTGTAGTTATTAATACCTCCCCCCATTGTGTACTCTTCCCTTGGGTTTTTGTTTACCAGTTGCATTACTTTTGCACTTCTTTGCATTGAATCTAAGCTGTCATAATTTTGACCATTCCTCCAACCTTGCCAAATCCCTTCTCATCCTTTCCACCCCCATGTATTAATCATGTTTCAGATCTTTGTGTCATCTGCAAAGAGGCATAGTTTCCTTCCAATGCCTCTGCAATTTCACCTATAAAGACATTAAAGAGGACCAGTCACAGTACTGAACTCGGTGGTACCCCGCTAGTAACTTCAGAGTGGACTCCATTTACTATTACCCTCTGCATCCTGTTGTCCAGTCAATTATTTACCTAGGTTACCACTATGAGATCCACTCCCAGGATGGCTAACTTGTTTATTAACCTTTTGTGTGGGACTATGTTAAATGCCTTGCTAAAGTCTACGTAGGCCATGTCCGCAGCCCCTCCCTGGTCTACTACTTTGGTAATCCAGTCAATGAAATCTATTAGATTCTTCTGACATGACCTACCCACTGTGAATCCATGCTGCCTTGGTTCCTGTGTCCTGCTGGCCTCTAGGTACTCAACAATTCTTTCCTTCAGAAGTGACTCCATCATTTTCCCTCCACTGAGGTCAAACTAGAAGGTCGATCATTTCCTGCCTCTGCCTTGCTCTAACATTTGTGAAGAGGAATCATATCTGCCCTTCTCCAGTCCTCAGGTACCACACCATCCTCCCATGGTTTGTTAAAAAGGGTAGTCAGTGGTGCCACTAGTTCTCCCTTTGTTCTTTTAGAATTCTGGGGTGAATCCCATCAGGCCCCATTGCTTTGTCTACCTTCAGTTTTAGGAGTTCTTTCAAGACCCTTTCTTCTGTGAATGGACTGGTATTGCCCCCCTATCTAGTGTGCTTCTATTATTTGACTTAGGTTCCTCCCCTCCTCTTCTTTTGTGAATACTGAGCAGACGTATTTGTTCAGTAGCTCTGCTTTGTCACTGTCACCCTCTGCCCACACCTCTCCCCTTTATTAAGCCTCTCTATCCCTCCCTTGGTCTTTCTTCACTCCTTACTGTACTTACGAAAGGTTTTATCCCCCTTCTTAACTGAGTTGGCTGTCTTTTCCTCAGTTTGAGCCTTTGCTCTTCTGACTGCCTTCCAAGCTTCCTTCTGCTTTAAGTAATAACGTTCTCTGTCCTTCTCTTTCTGTGTTTTTTTATACATCCTGAATGCTATCCTTTTCTTCCTAACCTTCCCCGCCATCTTGTTTGAGAACCACAATGTATTTTCCTTCACTTTTGTTTTGTTTATTTGCTTCACACAAAGGCTTGTTCCCTCTGTGATAGCAGTTTTGATTTTTCCCCATTGTTCCCCCACCCCACCTTCTTGCCCATTTGCTAGTGCTTTTCTGAGGCACTCCCCCATTTTGCAAAAGTCATCCCTCCTAAAGTCCAATAACCTCACCTTTGTGTGACTTAAGTCTATGGCTGTATTTATTGTGAACCACACTGTTTGGTGGTCACTTGTTCCCAGATGGCTACCCCCTTCTAAATCTGAGATCCTCTCGCCATCCCCATTTGAGAGTACCAAGTCTAAGATTGCTCCCTCCTGAGTGGGTTCCAACACTAGCTGTCTGAGGCATGCCCCCTGTAGAGCATCAAGAATTACCCTGCTCTTAGATGTAGCTGCAGCAAAGATATTAAACAGTTAACATCTGGTATATTCAGGTCCCCATCAACAATATCACCCCTTTTCTGCCATTCTAAGGATGCCGTCTATCATTTCCTTGTCCATTTCCTCCTCTGAGATGTGGGTCTATATAGAACCCCCAAAAGGATTGTGGTGCCATTTCCTGTCTCCAGGGTGCCCAAACGTGCCTCATCTTCTCCCTGTTTACCCTTTAGGAGGCTGTATAGCACAGTGGGTTAAGGCTCTGAGCTGCAGATCTGGAGACCTAGGTTTGAATCCCACAGCTGCCTAGTTGTATACTGTGTGATCCTGAGCAAGTCACTTAACTTCCTTGTGCTCCCAGGTCACATATGGAAGCAAGTTTCAGCTTAGTGTGCTACTCCTGGTTAAACAATGTTCCCTTTCTCCTTCCCCTTCCCCTTTAGTGCCATTGCTTTTATCCCTTTCCTTATGTAGAGAACTCCTCCTTCTCCTTGTTTACCCTCCCTGTCCTTCCTGTAGATTGTGTACCCTGGTATGATGAAACCCCAGTCATGATTCTCTGTGTACTATGTTTCTGTGACTGCCACAATATCCAAGTGTCCCTATTCCATCAAGGCCACTAGTTCAGGAAGCTAGTTACCCAGACTACGTGCATTGGTACTCATCACCCTGCATTGTCTGATAGCCTTTCCCCTTTTAGCCCCATTCTTGTCCTTATTGTCTTAGCCCTTTTCTCCATTGATCACTGTCCTACTCCCTATCAACTTCTCTATCTTAGTGTTTACCTCACTAACTACCCTGTTTTGTTGGGGGGGGGCTAGGATTTCAATGCTTCTTTTCAGTGCTTCCTCATTGGCTAGTTTAAATGCTTGCCAATGAAGCATTTAAACCTATCACCTATGATCCTGGTTCCCCTCCTGGACAGACTCAGACCTTGGCACCAGTATAGTCCTGCATTACTCCAGGTGAACCGCCAGTCCCCAATGAAGCCAAAACTCTGAGCTCCACACCAGAGTTTCAGCCATTCATTGAATCCCATGGTACAGAGTATCATAGCTACACCCACGCCATAGACAGACAGCACCTCCAAGAAGGTTACCTTGCATGATACTTTTCAAAAGCCCCTCCCAAACTCTACAAACTTATCTTGCACTGCTCTGATCCCATTCTCAGCCAGGTCATTTGTCCCTAGGTGGGCAATGACATCCAGCTTCTCCCTGCCACTGCTCCTATGATCCTGAGGATTCACTTCCTGTCTCTTTCAGGCACCTTACCTCCCTCCTCCCAGCTCTACCCTCCTAATAATTGAGCCCCCCACCAGGAGTTGTTTCCTTCCCCTGTGTGGCCTCATGCCACCTTCCCCTGAGTATTCTTTGTTGAGGTTCCCAGCATCCTCCTTGGTCTCCACTGCTGGTGTTTCCATAGAGGAACCACACTCCACCAGAACAGCATATGAATTGTGCAGGAGTACAACTTGAAGGATGCACCTCTGATTCACCACCCTCACCCTCCCTGAGCACACCATGGTCAAACTGCTCTTCTTTCTTGGAAACCTCTGAGGCAGTGGCCCTGGAGGTCCCTAAGTGGGGGAGAAGGTTTCCTGAGACATCGCCAGGTCGGCCTGAAGATGGGCAACTTACTCCTACAGATGAGAGAGGTGTCAGTAAATAGTGCAGTGTCACAACCTCCAGAACATCTCCCGAAAGACTGCCACCTCACAGCCAGTTCATTGCACCACTCCCCACATGTCTCTCTCTCATTCCTGTTTATTTTTTGTTTGTTTGTTAGTATGAATGTGTCTACCCCCTATGAAGCATGCTGGGCTGCTAAGGTTATGACAGGTGTATGTCCTTTGCACTTTCTGGGAAGTGATGTCAGAACCTCTGGTATAAAGGATATGATACATTTGGGGTGGGTGGGGTGAGGGGCAGCATGGGTGGGATCAAGCCTGTGCCCTCCAGAAACAATCAGCTACACCTCTGACCCTCCACCCCAGTGAGTGTTTTCCTTCCTTTCAGCAAGATAACCTGCATAACAATTTAAAAGAAAATATACCCTGCGAAAAACTATTTCAATTAGAGAAAAATAAAGCAGTAAACTGTACAACCTGTAAGCACAGAACAGTAATAAAACCTGTAAGCACAACCTGTAAGCACAAAACACAATCGTAGCAAAACAGTATCTCTACTTAGCCAAAAGAAGCCTTACTGTTGCTCCTTGCTCTGTTAATGTTGCTCCTTGCTCTGTCCTTTTAAGCAAACCCTAGAAGAAAAGTGCTCAGGTGTAGCCAGGTGCTTTATGCCAGCAAACCTAGCCTTCAACACAACATGCCAACTAACCTGACCTTTTAAATCTTCCTTCTGTTGGAAGGTGCTAAGCCTTTGTCAGCTCCACCCCCCCCCCCGTTACACTATGAATTCCCTGGAAGAGCTGTGGAAGAAAAGCAATTAGCTCCTTAAATGTGAGAAAGAGACTGCAATACCTTAAAGCCCAAAACAAAAACATGTAAGCATAAAACAAAATAGTAACAAAACAGTAACTTTGTTTAAACTAAAGATAGATCAAAATGTAAAACATGTTAGCACAAAACAGTAATAGAACCTGTAAGCACAACCTGTAACAATTTAACAGAAAATATACATTGCAAAAAAAATGTGAATCAAAGATAAAGCAGTAACCTCTAAGCACAAAATGGTAACATGTAAGCACACCTTGTAACAATTTAGCAGAAACTATACCCTTCAAAAACAATTTCAATCAGAGAAAAATAAAGCAATAAACTGTAAATCCTGTATGCACAAAACAGTATCAAAACCTGTAAGCACAACGTGTAACAATTTAACAGAAAATATACCCCGTAAAAAAAACAAAACAATTTGAATCACAGAAAAATAAAGCAGTAATCTGTAAGCAAAAACAGTGACAAACATGTAAGCACACCCAGTAAAAATGTAACAAAAAATATACCCTACAAAAAACAACTTCAATCAGAGAAAAATAAAACAGTAACCTGTACAACCTGTAAGCACAAAACAGTAATAAAACCTGTAAGCACAAGCTGTAAGCACAAAACACAATAGCAACACAACAGTAACCCTGCTTAGCCAAAAGAAGCCTTAATGTTTCTCCTTGCTTTGTTAATATTGCTCCTTGCTCTGTCCTTTCAAGCAAAGCCTAGATGAAAAGAGCTCAGGGAAAGCTAGGTACTTCCACATATGTAAGCATGTAACAGCAATATCAGGAGGCACTAA
Source organism: Neoceratodus forsteri (assembly GCA_016271365.2). NCBI lineage: Eukaryota > Metazoa > Chordata > Ceratodontiformes > Ceratodontidae > Neoceratodus > Neoceratodus forsteri. Next base: position 470,558,834 of record CM028129.1, read on the forward strand.
AAGCAGCAGGCAGAATGCAACTGAATCAGCAGGCAAAATGCAGGGTGGAATGCTAAGTGATACTTTGAATGATAACAGGGACAGAGAATGCATGCCAACCAGTTGAAAGGGAGGTTAGTGTGAGTTGCTGATACATCACAATTTAGGTAGGCTGAGGCAGTAGTATAACAATAAACTGCTAAGGAAGCAGAGTAAATGCAACTTGAGTGACAATAAAACTGCTAGAAAAGCCAGCATATGGGAATTGAAAAGCTGGGAGTTGTAACTGCTGGATAAAGTCAGAAACTGAGTGGAGCAGGTGTAAACAATTAAGGATGAATGTGCAGGGAGAAAACTACAATTAGTGGGACCTGAACAGCACACAGATAACAACTGCAGGTAAACTGAGGACTGCTAAAAGTATGACAAAAGTAAATGGAAGTCTGAAGCATGATGGCCTGAATAGCATGAAGTTAGCAAAGGTAAGCAGCAGAATACTAGTAAAACTAGAAGCCCCCAAAAAAGGTAAAACTGAAGAAGCACAAGCACAGAAGAACAGGAAAGCAGACACAGACAGCAGAGAGAAGCCCAAGAGCAGCCAGAGGCAATTAAAGTACTAACTGGGAAAGGTAGGAAAAAACACAAACCAGCAGAAAGTCCAGCAGAAACAAAGCAGAAAATACAATAGCAGTAAAGCAGGGAGATAAACGCTGAAAGGGGCAGAGATTTCATCTGGGAAAGGGAGAGTCCAACAGAGCCTCTGGCTGCAAACAAAAAAGTGCTTCTGAATTAGGCTGGAAAGATCAAACTTATGTAGCTCAGGCAGATGGAGTGGCTAGTTGCTATATCCCATTGAACGGTAGGCATAGATTTTCAAATAATGGTCTGCGGGGCTAGTAATTAAGGATGTTTTCCTCTAAGTTGGCCATAAAAAGGTTTACAAATTGTGGTGTCATTTTTGTACCCTTAACAGTACCTATTATCTGTAAAAAAATGTCTGTCATCAAATAAGAAGTTGTGAGTCAGATTAAGTGCTGTTAGGCATGTGAAGATATTGTGGGGCATGTCGACTTCAGATATCCTTTTCTGTAGAAAAGTGTGTCAAGCCGATAGGCATCTTCATGGGGATGTTGGTATAAAGGACACTGATATCATTGGTGACCATAACAGTATTTTAGGTAGGTTTCCTATCAGTTCCAGTTTTCTTAGATAATCTGTAGTGTCTTGTGTGATACTATCTGAGCCTATTACTAGAGGCTTTAAGGTATGTTATATAAGTCCTGAAATAGTTTCTGCAAGTGTTCCAACCCCAAAAAGATGGATCAGCCTGAGTTCTCTATTTTGTGAATTTTGAGGAACTTGTACAATGTCCCCAGGACAGGATTGTCAGGAATCGATTTGTTTAACTGGCCATGAATGTTACGTTGAAAGGAACTGTTGAACTGTCTGTTCAAGTTTTTTTTCTGTGTGTTCTTGTGGGATGGGATGCTATAAGGGAGCAACCAAATAACCCCTTCAGACCTGGATGAATCTTCACTGGCACACCATATCAAATAAGATAACTTGGGCACCACTTCACCCAACTTAATCAATCACTCCTGGACTCCTCAACACTGGTACTTATATTAAGAATCATACTAAGAATAAATAGGGTGCAGAAGGCTGACAGACCCATAAAGCCCCTAAACTACATATGGCTTGAGGCACTCAGGTTTGACAACAAGCATCTATCAAGCCTATTTTTAAATGTGTTTTTATTTGTACCAGTAACAATTTCCAAAGGTAAATTATTCCAAGGTTTAACTACTCTTTGTGAAAATTAGATAGCCCTTTTTTGTGTTCTAAATGTATGTCTTCTTAATTGAAGCAGATGACCTCTAGAATTAACATTAAGTTGTTTAAACTCGGGCCTGGCCAGGTGGTGCTGAAGGTTGAGGTGTTGCATGCCACACCTTGCGCCACATCAGCAACCTGAGCTTGGAAGCAAGCTCAGGGTGCTGGGGGACAGCAGGTGTGGGAAAGGATTGAGCACCTACAGGGCTGCTCTCCTTCCTGGGGGGGAGGCTGGGAATTGCTCAGTGCATCAACGTCTCCTGGTGGAGACCGGGAGTGCTGTGGCTTGCTAAGCAGCGTATAGTTAGCGTGACCTGACTCAGGCAGGGGTTGCTGTGATCCTTGCATTGGGATGTGCACGTGCATGGGAGGGGGGAGTATTGTTCACCAGAACAAGGAAACCCCAGTCTGCAGGGTAGGCGATGGCACCTGCCCCCATACCCACAGCCGGGTCCTCCCTATCTGGCCTTCCAGGTTCCTCCACCCAGGTCCTCTGCCACATCAAAGCTGACTGTTGAGAGCACCCAAAGAGGAGGGGTGGCCCCACCTCAGAGGGGTTAAGCTGGGGGTAATGATTGTAGCTAGAGGAGGGGGAGAGAGAGGAGGCAATGGTAGGAGGACTTCAGGCTGGACAGGAGCAGGCAGGATGCCTGAGAGAGGCCCCACAGACTATGACCAGAGGGGAAACAATTAAAAAAAATAATTGTTTAAACTCTAATCCACATCCGATTGGTAAGTTGATATAATTAATAATATCCCAAGTCACCCCTAAGACACCTCTGTTCTAAGGTCATTAAATTGAGTTTACGAAGTCTATTTTCTTAAGAGAGTGATTTATCAGAAAAAAAAAGACTTAGTAATTCTTCTTTGTAACTTCTTCGATCCTATTAATGTCCTTATGTGTATATGGAGACCAAAGTTGGGACACATATTCTAAATGAGGATGGACATAAGCACGATAAAGAGGAAGAAGGACTTCAGGATCCTTGAATACAATATTATGTTTGACTGACCATCAAATTTCATTAGCTTTATTTATACTATTGGTAATATGTACAATATTTAAAAATTTAAATCTGAATCAATAATGATTACAATATCTTTTCCATTCAGTTTAGAAGTTATAAGCTCATTATATAAATAATACTGATGTTTTGCATTTCTTTTACCAAAATGCAAAACCGTACACTTAGATGTGTTAAATCTTAAATTCCAGCAGAGTGACCATAATTCCAAGGTATCTAAGACTTTAAGAAAAACTGCACAATCGCTAAGACATCTTGAAATATTTACAATTTTACAGTCATTTACACATTTAATGATATTACTTTGGATATTATAAGAAAAATCAGATATAAAAATCTGAAATATAACAGGAGCAAGTGCTCAGCCTTGAGGAACTTCACTTCGCACTGGGTTCCAAGAGAACCTGAAACCATCAATAGATACACTTTGTCTCCTGTCCCTCAACCAGTCCATAATCTAATTAATAATTAATGGCTTAATTTTACATAACAATCATTTTTGAATGAGTGCCGGGTGTGGTACAGAATCGAAAGCTTTTATGAAATCTAGCAAAATTACATCACAGGAAATTTTACTATTGAGTTTATCACTAATATAATCATAAAAAATAACCAAATTAGTGGCTACTGAATGCTCTTTTATAAATCCATGTTGATCAGAATCAATAGAGGATATGATCAAAGAGAGATCATCCTTAATTATTCTTTCAAGTACCTTACATAGAATAGGAGTTAAGCTAATAGGGTGATCATTTTCTACTAAACTCTTCTCACCTTTTTTAAATAAGGGTGTAACATACGCATCTTTCCATTCAGATGGAACTAAATTAGAATTCAGACTTTTTTTGTATAATATTTTTAGAGGAACACTCACATAATCTTTCATCAATAGTAACATATTACCTGATATACTGTCAGGCCCAGGTGGAGAACCCTTTTTTATAGAATCTAATTTATTTTTTATATTATCCAGAGTGATATCCATATGTTTATCTATAGCTCTGAGCTCAACATCAGGACTTGAAGTCTCATCACTGAAGGATTTACAAAAAATGGGAGTTGAATATTTATTTATTTGGTTTTTGTTTACCGGGTAAGTAAACTAGACAACAATGTTGCCTGTATTCAGGCACGACCTGGGAGAGTACAGACAGGGGAGACCAGAGTCAAAACATTAAAAGAGTATTTCATGACACAGCATGAGGTGAGAACAAACATTTGAACAGTACACAGTCAGGTACAGTCATTATCAGTGATGACAAAGAGAAACAGATAACATTACATTAAATATTTTCATCTGATGATACATCAATGACTAAATTGAAATGACAAACAGCAAACAAAACTTAAATGAAGTAGCATTATAACATCAGCCATTTCTACTTTATCAATGATATCTATCCCATTTACTTTTAAAGGGCCTACTTTACACTCTGGTTTTTTTGTTGAATTAATATAGTTATATAATATTTTATTATACCCTTTTTGAGCCTGTTGGGTGATAGATTTTTCTGTATTTCTCTTAGATTGTTTAATCTCCATTTTGCAAATGTTTTACATTTTTTTCAAGGAAGCCAGGGATCTTATACATTTATTCTTTTTGTATTTCTTAAATTATTTCTTTTTCTTTTTAATCATTTTACATATTCTATGAGATAACCACTTTGGATGGATCAATAGTTTAATTTTTCTCACTTTAGGGATAAATGTGGATGCTGCTCCCAATATTATTGATTTAAATAGATACTACATTTCATTACTATTGTCAGACATTAATAATTCACTCCACTTTATATTAGATAAATAATCATTTAATGCATCATCTGCCTTGTGATACAAATAAACTTCTGTGACATTTTCTGATATCAGATGCAAGAACTGAAGGTTAAATGTTACTGCATTATTGTCACTATTTTCTAATGGTGTAGAAATCAAACAATCTAATATTTTTAATGGTTCACTGCCTAATATGACATCAAGAATGTTCGAATCCCTGGTAGGAAAAATGACAAATTGGGATAAATTTAATTCATCACATATTTCTAAAAGAATGGAGTTCAATCCTAGTAGCAGGATAAGCAAATCAGAATACCCAGCAACCTACAAAGACCTTACTGCAGAACACAGAACAGAATCAAGAAAACAGCAGTACAGCAGAAGCCTGCCACCTACTAAAGCAAGGGCCATAGGCACTCAGCAAGTCTTCCAACCATCCAACTGCACATTTAATTTTCCTATAAACTTCATCAGCTACAACAAATAAAGCCTCACCAGTTTATTGTTTTGGCCAAACCCAAAAGTTAAAAGTTCTACAGAGTGGTTTAAAAGTGTTTCAGTTGTTTTAAAGTTTCCCAAAAAGGGACTATTTTTTTTTCCTTTTTCCACATTACAAAACATTAAATAAAAACCTTTTATTGTTGACACAAAAAACTGAGTCTATCTATTCCTTCCACAGTTAGCGCATTTTCTAAGCACAATAATACCCTCCAGGTTGGGTGGTATGGGCAATACCAGACTGCCAGGATCTATAAGGCCATCTGCCTGTGCATCGGGCCTCATTATGCCCCTGGGCAGTCCAGTGTTGCCCAATACCACCCACCACAGAGGGTATTATTGCTTCCATAACTTATGTCATGAGATTGCTCTTTACTCACTTATAAAACACTGTGTCTCTTTATCTTCCCCCTAAACTTTAAACTTTTTATTTCTCTGACTGGTCTCATCCCTTTATAATTAATTTTATAAAATGGGACAAAAAATCCCATAAATGTTATTGGCTAAAACCAGTCAGGTGACCATGCATTAATACACAACAATGCACAGTCATCCTGGTACCTGGCCTATTTACAAATCAATTCACCCACAGATATTCTATATAAAAAATATTTGCCAGCCAGTTTGACTCCTAATGATGGTAAATATAAAAGGCCACACATATGTTTTTAAACACTTATTTTTCGATCTGCATTTCAATTTACTTTCTCAATGTACTGACTGACTCTCAGCACAGGATTTTTTTAACATTACTAAAATGTTTAACACTGCTGGCAACTCACTCATGATTTCAAAGCACCACCCGCAGACTCTGTTGTTACCTCTGTAAGTCATCATCTGTTTGATAATTAGTGAGGTAGTGGAGGAGCCAGAGCAAATGCAATGCTGTGAATGTGCTTGCTCTAAAAAGGAGTATACTGTATTTTTAAACCCAAGCAATAGTTACTAACGAACACACAGTCCCAGTCCATAACTGCATAAGTACAGTACTTATGTGGTGCTGCCTCAGGCACAGGGGGAGGGTCAAACAGGAGTCTGTGAGACTTATTTATTTATTCAATCTAGGATTACAATTACCTTTGAGTGCCAGGCAGCTCATTTACAAAGGTTCCACATCAATAGGGAGAGGTTACATACAGATATGGGGAGACAGGCATGTTTCACTTAGCGTTAAGGCAATAGGAATAAAAAATGCAGAATATGAATACAGACTACAAAAACACAGTTAAATCATTACAAGTTTGGCACATGATTTGAGGCAGGGAGTAAGAGGAGGATGAATCATGGGGGGAGTAAATACAAAGAAGTGGGGAGCAGCCAGGTGGCATTGTCAGGTTAGCAGCTAGGATAGTAGGGGAAGGAAGAATAATGAGGGTGAAAGGGGAAGTGGGGGTAGGAAGGGAGAGGAGAGGAAGAGGGCAAGACATGGGCATGTTACGGTGGAAGAACAGAGGGATGTTAGGTGGCGCAATCAAAGGATTTTTTTTAACCTTTGTTTTACCAGGTGAGACACACTAAGCTGAAAGCTTGTTTACAGGTGCAACCTGGGAGCACAGGGAAGTTAAATGACTTGTTCAGGATCACACAGTATGCAAGTGGGGGCTGTGGGATTCAAACCTAGGTCTCCAGATTTGCAGCTCAGAGCCTTAAACCATTGTGCTATACTGCCTCCCTCGAATTTACAGTTAGGAGGTGTTGTCGACGACTACGCACTCATAATGAACAATGCTCCCAGCTGTCTCTTAATTTGTTAGCAGAAAATACTTACTTGATTGCTCCTTCACTACCTCACTTATCACCAAACAAATATGCTTTTAAAAAAAGGTGAGTTGGTGTCCCTGCTGCTCTTCAAATACACCAGTACATACAGTCAAAATGGAGAACACCTGCTTGAACTTGTCATTGTTTCTCTTGCAGCACATTTCTTCACAGCACATAGTAACTCTGACATTTTCTTAAAACCAATCTTACATTAAAAAAATGAGATCCCCAAACAATTTGCCATACAAATTGTCTGTTAAACAAGCACAATCATTGTTGTTGGGGGGGGCACAACTAATAATTCCACATTAGGTCAAAAGACCTAACTCAAAACTGTATACTCAATCTGCTCCCAGAAGATGGAAGGACTACTTTACCTAAAAATTAACATTTATTTAAACTTTTACACAGTAAAAATGTATATTCTATTAATTTAACCTATTTTCTAAAAAGAAAAGAAAAAAAGCCTATTTTAACAGCACAATCAGACAATCGAGGGTGAACATTATGCTGAGATAACAGCACTTCCAGCAGCTAAAGCAGAAGGACATAGACAGACTGGAGGCAGTGTCTACATGAAAAGTTCTATGAGGAGAGGCTAAGAGAACTCAATATGTATTCCCTGAAGGAAAGGAGAGAGAAGGGGGACATGATAGACATGTTCAAGTACCTCAGGGGTATAAGCAAGGTGGAAGAGGGTAGTATCTTTCAAAAAATAAGATATGCAAGAACAAGGGGGCATGAAATGAAGTTGGGAAGAGGTTCAGGGGCAACCTGGGGAAGTACCTTTTCATGGAAAGAGTAGTGCATGCTTGGAACAGCCTCACAAAGGAGTTGGTGGGGGCAAAAACAGTTAGGGAATTCAAGAATGCATGGGATAGACACAAGGGTACCCAAGAGGCAGGAAAAAAGGGTGAGCTACAGACAGCTAGGATCTGTGGCTTGAACTAGATATTCAAATAGGAAGACTGGGAGGGCCACACAGTCCTTATCTGCCATCAACTTCTATATTTCTAAGTAAAGGCACTTGGCCTGAGGCCTCATGTCTCGTGTCTCATTACACACATGAGCTTTCAGTTGTCTTAGCCCAGTGCACACGCCATCATGTCTTATTGCTTACATAACACATCTACACTTTTAAGGTTACTGCTCTGCGTCTTCTTTTTCCTATGCTAATTCTTTATTTTTATTTAGTTAGTTTTTGTTGACCAGGAAAGAGAACTAGACAATTCTGCTTATTTTCAGCCTTGTTTCGGGGGAGGGGGATACAGATGAATGCCAACTGACACTGAACCAGATTAAGCTGTTAGTGGTACTTATAGTGATTGAGGGAAATTTGGCCAGGACACCAGGGAAGTTCCCCTAGTCTGTTGGTAGGGGGGCGCTGTCATCCATAAGGATGGTGGAGCTGGATGCCAATGCTGCTGTGGAGGTGGATGAGGTAGGAGGCATGGCTATATCGGTGTCTCCTACTCCATCTAGCCATATGGACAACAGCATGGAGGATTTTTCTAAGGAGTGGTAGCCCTCAGAGAAGGAACCGTGTATGGACTTACTGCTGATGCGGAGATCAAACCGGGACTCGGAGGATGATCTCTTTCTTGACTTCGAGAGTAAGTGGATACAACTTTTAGAAGTTATTGCTTGCCAGGAACATTTGCTGATGAGTAAGCAGTCAGAGAATGCAACCGATAGTGAGGAAGAGGGGGTGTGTGTTTTCAGATGCGCTGGAAGCAGTGCGACTTGGAAATGGACTGACTGGAAACTTGACCATATCAGAGGGTAGCATGGAGATCTGGGAAAGTGTGCAGGATGCCAGTGGACTTGGGTGTGGTATGCTTACAGATGCGGTGGCAGTTCTGAAGCAAGAGAAAAAAGTATTAAACTGGGACCAAGTGCAGTAGGAGCCATGGGATGTCCCTGAAGCTGCAGGTAGGCTTGATGGTAATTCTATTAATGCCAGAACTGACATGGGGCAAAAAGAGGGGACAAGACTGGTGCCAAAAGTGGGTTTTCACACTGAACAGATGAAGTCCTGACTAATTACAGATACCAGTGCTTTTCAAGCAATGGGGGAAAGCAGTCAGGTAATGGGGCAAGACATTGGTTGTAACACCTAACAGAGGATTTTGGCACAGGGTCTTTTTGGGCTACTGAACAGACAGGAGTCTGAGACTGAAGGTGAAGCTTTTATGACTATTTCAGCTGACGCTGCTGCTGTGTTACATCAGTCTGCCTCAGGACTCACCATTGCTGCTGCATTAGAGCAAGCAGGATGGGTGAGGAGCCCTGGAAGGAATCAGCCTTGGCAGTCTACAGGTCCTGTCCCAGCCAATGAACTGGGCTCAGCAATGGGTGACTCCAGAGGGGACAGTCCCCTACATATACCTGCCTCATTAGAACTAACACAAAATCCTTCCCATAATTTAAACATCTTGGAGGGTACTGCTGCTATTGAGATGCCTAGTATACCCATTTCAGCTCCTGAACAGGGCAGAGACATCCCCTTGGGAGTACTCCCTGACACTAAGGACAGAGGAGAAGATGCCCCCCAAGGGAGAGACGACCCTCCAGGAGGAGTGCTGGAACTGAGGTTATGGGTCAGAAACCACCACCATCTCAGAAATATGTGGGTCTGTTTCATGCTCCACCTGCATCAGCCAAATTAAGAAATACAGTAAGAATCAAATACAGAGGGGGACTTGAAGTATTCCCTGAAAGGCTATGTTTTTTTTTCAACTCTATTTCTATCACTCCCGGTCCTGGAACTCTCTTGGGCCACTTAGCTCACCTTCTTACTCTACTGCCCACCGTGATACCTGCCATCTTCAACGTCATTACGGAATCACCCCAGGTCCAGGGTCCTTATGGCCTGGGAAGACCAATGGGGCAGTGGCAGACATCCGGCATTGGGTGTGTGGCAAAGGCATTGGAAGGGCCATCGCCTATCTGGGGTGGGAGTTTTTATTTTTTTGTGTATCCCCACCCTCCCCCCATGTGTGGTGCACATCTTGATGCTTGCAGTGCATAGCAACTCTGCCAGCATCAGCCACACAGTGAACATGCTGTCTAGCACTAGTACAGCACTCTCAGCCTCCATGGGAGTCACTGTAGCACCAGGTATCCCCAGGTCCTCCCCGGAGAGGAGAACAGCCTGTGGGTGCTCAATCCTCTCCCCCCCCCACTGACTCCCAGTGCCCAAGGTCGCTCCCGAACCCGGATTGCCAGCATGGTGCAAGGTGTGGTGTCCAGCTCCTCAACCCTCAGCACTACTGGGCCAGCCATGAAAGGCTATATGAAGGGAAGAACTTGATTAAACAGAGCTTGCAGTTTCAGGCAAGCAAGGTTTATGCTCTTAGTCATACTGCTGGGGATACTGTTTTTGACCTCACTTTAAGACAGCTAGTAACCTGGAAACTTTTTGGATGAGGTGCCAACAGGTATGATACACTCCTCTTTGGTCTCCTTTTGTGGTGTTCCCCTTAACAAAGCCTGCTTTTAAGGTGATCAAAAATTATGGATCGTGTATTAACGACATCCTACATTGGTTAAAAACAAAATTCACCTTATTGGGAAGCCTTGATCACATCGTGGATGCAGAACAACTGTGGACTGGGAGTTGGTGGATTCGAGTATGACTGCCTACTATGAATGGAACTACACAGCACATGCCAAGTTGCTTTCACTTGGGGAGAGATAGAGCTTTTATCTTCTACTCAGGCCAGCCAAAGTCCTGTTTTTGATGTGGGGTGTGCACTCATTTGAGTAGTGCATGTGACAAACTCAAATGTTCATTATGTGGGGGTGTTGGGCATACCAGTGTGGGGTACTCTGTGCCTGTCAGTTGTAATCTATGTGGCAAGGTTGGCCATTCTTTTCAAAACTGCCCATGGGCAGCCCATAACAGACCCTCTAATTAACAGGAAGACCAGGATGATATTGTGTCCAGAGCTCAAGAGCAGTGTGTGAGTATGCCAGTATCTTTGGCCCATCCCTTGAAATGGTATCAAGTACCCCCTTCTTAGTGAGGAGCATGCACAGGTTGATCAGGGTGAAGAACCAGGAGGAGATCCAAAAAGAGGGAGGAGACACCACTGGTGTTGGCCTCCTGTCTCCGGTGAAGCAAAATACTATCCCAGAGGGAGATCAACAGCAAATTTCATCAGGAAAACCGATGCCTCCCCACTCCCTCACAAACAGTGAAACCAGGTGTTACCTAGAAGAAGTTCCAGAAATAAAGCTCTAAAAGAGCCACCTCCTATGCAAGGAATCTATTCCAATGCAAAATACATTTTTGGTCTTGGCTAAACAGAAGGCGTGGGGTGACACTGAAGAGGAGTCTGATACCTCCTCCATTACATCTTCAGTGGCTATAGACACTGATCTGGCATCCATGGACTCTCAGCAGTCTGCCAAAAAGAAATTAAAATAAAGAGGTCTCTTAATGGACATATTTAAAGGGTGTGTCACCTGTGCTCTACAATGTCTGTGGGTTTCTCCATTGCATCTTTAAATGCTAATAGCATTAAGAATCCCAAGAGATGACAAACTATTTTTGCCTTTTTATGTGACTTTAAGTGTCATGTGTACTTTGTTCAGGATACCCGTCTACATATGTTGCATGAAATAGCTAAAGAAGCTGGAAAATTGTTTAGGGGACCATCCTTTTGGTCAATGGGTGAAGATCCATGTTCTGGAGTGGGGATTTTGTTTAATGTTCAGGGTATTATAGTCAATATGCTGTTGGACTTAGTTGTGGGCCAAGTCCTTATGCTGGATATTTATTATCAGCACCAGGAATTCTGCCTTATAACTATTTAGGCATCACAGATGAAAGCTTTACGTATTTAGGTCTTTTGTATAATTCAGCCATATTTATTCACCACGAAGACGGTGTTTGGATGGGATTTCAATTGCATATTTTCATTACAAGACAAAACAGGGAAAACTTTTAAATTATATAATGATTCAAATTTCTTAAATAAATTAATTATTATGACTAAACTAAAGGATGGCAGCGGGGGGACAACCTCCAGGCCATACTTTCTATAAAGGCATGCTGTCCTCTAGGATAGATTTTTTCTTTATAACACAGTGGGTGTTGTGTTCTGGAGATAAGGTTACACCTATAGAAACCACTGACCATGGCTTATCCACTGTGATGGTAGGTACTACATTTAACAAACCAGTTATCCACCACATGTGGCAATTGAATGTCTCCTTATTAGAAGAACAGCCAATTTTGATGGCAGTACAAGAGAACTTTTGGAAGCCAGACAATCTGTATATATGCTACACGAGATCTCAGTACTATGGTGGGTCGATACTAAATTTGACCAAAAATCTCTATTTAGGGTGTGGGCTAAATATCAGCATACAAATAAGTATGTTAGGTACCTTGAATTATGGCAGCACTTCCAGTCCCTGATTTCCAGTTCTTTTGAGACAGGGTTTGATTACACTGCACAAATTACAAATGTCAGGAAGGAAATGTGTGCAGTACAATATGATAGGGCTGCCTCACTGTTAGCAGAATAAAAACATGGGATACAGGATAAAAGGGAATAGGTTAATCCTTATGATTGTTGTAAAGAGAGAATTGAGATGAAGTATATGTCTCAATTGAAAAGATCAGAATGATCTCTTACCGCATATAATTTGGTAATGGCAGGTGTGGTACATGACTATACAGTCAAACCTTTTTCTAAACTGGATGATGACCTTAATAGAACATCAAGTTTTCTAAGTACTCTAATTATCCCAGAGTTGCCACAAGAGATGCTGGAGAGTTTGGAGGTTCCAATATCGGAAGGGGAAATAGGATGGTGGTGGCACACTGTAAAGAGGGTATGGCCCCATGACCAGATGGCCTGCCTTTAGAGTTATATAAAAAAATTATGGAATGCTTGGTACAATTTCTTGTACTGCTATTTAATGACATTTTGAAGGGACAGGTAATAATACTTTCGGAGGTGTCAGAACGTTTTCTGATATATTTATTTAAAAAAGGAGAGAGGGAACTGATTTGCATAATTGGCGGCCTATTAGTCTCTCTTAAACGTAGACTGGAAAATTCTTTGTAAAATCTTGGGAACCACATTGTCGAATGCAGCTCATATTGTTATTGCTCCAACACAGGTATGTGTGATTCCAAAGAGGACTGCACAAGATAACTTATTTTTCTTATGAGAAATCTGTGTGGTTCCTGATACACAAGAGTTCCTATTGAGTCTAGATCATGCAAAAGCCTATGATGTTGTGAACCATGATTTTTTTTATTTACAGTATTATTGCACTATGGTATACCAGATAACTTTGTGGAATGGATTTGACTGCTATATACTGGAGTCACCACTAGGCCAGTGGTTAATGGCTTCCCAGGGACTGCATTGCAGATCACAAGAGAGGTATGATGGGGGTATCTTCTTAGCCCCCTATTAAATGTTTTTAGCATTGATATGCTTATTCAGAAGAGCGATCAGCATACTGCTGTATCACATATAGGAGAGTCTCAGAGGACAAGGTTTCCCAGTATCATGGCTTATGCAGATGATATCTGCCCTGTGGTGGTAGATAAGCAGTCGGCTGAATTAGCACTGTCAGTAATTTCTGATTTTTCAGCTGTATCAGGAACAACACTTAATAAAGAGAAAAGCATGTGTTTAGCTCTTCATGGACCTCAGGGAACTCAGGGAGGAGTAAGTGGGGGGATTACAATTGTACCAGGTCCGGTAAAGGTGTTGGGCATTTTGTTTGGGGATAGTGTCCCTGCATTACACAATTGGGAGGAAGTACTTGGCATAGCGGAAGTCAAAATTAAGAAATGGAAAGCCTGGCCTATGACAAAAAAAGGGTATTTTTATTAAAGACATTCATTCCTCCTATTTTATTATATGTTAGTTATGTTTTTCCCTTACCAACTCAACTAGAAATGAAGGTGTATAGTATTTTATTTAGACCTTTATGGGGGAATAGACTATATCCCATAAAACATGCCATTACATATAAGCCAATTAAGTATAGCACACCTCAATATGGTAAATCCCATAGTTTTTTCTTTGTCTATCTATATGCAATTTTTTGCCAGTTTTACAGATACAGCATAAAGTATGGATCAAATTATTTTGTGATATATGTCAGTCTTTCTTTTCAGAATGGAATGTGGGGACCTGGAGAGTGTTCCATAATCTGCCAAGAGGGGTGGAAGATGAGTTAGTTTCACAATTTAAGAAATTAAAGGCATGAAATATTATTACAATGAATGTGCTACATTCAAGAAGGTAGGATCTGTACAAGCAGATTGTGCAGACTAAATTCAGTAGTGATCCCTGTTTTAAATGTCAGCACCAAATACCGGAGAAGTGTTTACTAGATCAAATTATGGAATCTCAGGTGCCTCCTAAAATGTGGGATATGGTGTAGTTATGTTGCCATGAGAAGTTAAATGTAAGGAGTAACCACTATCATAAAAAACTTGAAGAAAGGTACTGTTTAAGAGAAGAATGTGATAAACAGGAGGAAACTATGCTACAAGTATTTTTTGCAATGTCTGTATATTAAGGAGGTATAGTGTGAGTTGGCAAGACAGTGGGAGGTACCAATATTTTAGAATATGTCATAATTTGTGTTAGTCTACAGTGTGTTTTACGATGGATGGAAAATGTTTTATGCTGCCACTTTGAGGCTGGTACTAATGTATCAAATGGTGTATTTGGCAAGTACGTTGCCAATATATTTTACAATAAAAATATATTTCTATAGAAGGATTAGTAAATTTTATTAATACTGAAATAGATTTGGTCTTTTACAAAGATAAAACTGTGCTACCTGATACGGTCTTAAAGGTATGGTGGAGACATTTTCCATGGCTGACCCCATGAGGACAGAAAGTTACTGTGTGGATTTGGGAGTTTAGAACAAATAAGTCAGTAGTTGTGTCACTTGCGAGCATTATGTGTGGTGGTGGTGGTGGTGGGTGAGGAGTCTGGAGTTTATACTATGTGGAATATCTATGATACAATGTGTGCTGTTTTCCTGACTGTTAAAGGTTTCTTATTGTTTTTTTTAAGTTATGTTTCTGAATGTCTTTGGTTCTAGTTTTTTGTTTAATAAGAATTCCACTACTCTTTTTGAGAAGTGCCAATGGATCTTTAACATCCACTTGAACAGACAAATGGGACCTTGGTTTAATGTCTCATCCAATAGATGGCACCTCAGGAATGCAGAACCCCTCTCATGCTGCACTACAGTGTCAGTACTGAGATTTAACCCAAGTGCCCAGTGTGGGGATAGAAACCATGGCCTTCTGATCTTCCGGCCTCAGAGGCGAGTGTGCAACCTGCTGAGCCACTGACAGTGACACTTTAACAGCCCAGTGGTATATATCCTTCTTTTCTTCAGCCTGCTAACACACCTGACAAAGGGACCTGTGACACCCCAAAAGCTGGTATACTGTAACATCTATTTGCAAATTCTTTGTTATTCCAATAAAAGGTATCACCACTGGCAGCATAACCAGTATTCCAATGAATAATGGCTGGAAACAGTTTCTCTGTTCAAAAATGAAACAATTACAATCAAAAAGTTATGCAAACCTTAACAAAAAAACAAAATCCTATTAGTGCACTCATACACATGAAGCCGCACCACTACTCACAGTGGCATAATGACATCTATGTGCTCAGACTAGCTTTCCACACTTTCAACTATGTAAAACTACAGAAACATAAGTAAAAAACTGAAGTAATAAATTTACACCTGCAGTAATTAACCTTTTAATAGCCATATCAACTTCTCAGCTGGTCATTTCCAGGGGTACCAACTACCGGCTGGGGCAGTGATGTGCTGCCAAATAGTTAACAACAGGTTCTCAGGCATTAACAACTCGATCCCTACTCTTCCTCTCCCTTTCATTTTAATGGGGGATAACATTTAACAACCACATCGATAGGGTCTGTGAGATCCCCCTACAGCACATTTCTGGCCTGGGGTTAATGGTTGTCAGTTGTGCCTTGGGCCATCAACCTTCCCAAATTGTGATTAATATCAAGGAAATGACTGTCTGAGAGGCTTTTACTGCTTAAAAATACCCCCCTACACAACTTGAAGGTTGGCTTAAGTTACACACTGTAAACAATGGCAAACAGTAAACCAAAATAACAGTCATGGAATTAGCCTTGCACTTTAACTTGATTCTTAGTGACACGTGTTCCTTTATAATCCCAGCTCCACCTGGACATAAAGCCTCTGTTCCAAGCCTCAGTTTTTAGTTTTTACATAAAGAACATAGGTGGTCTTGGTAATGATTAAAGTGCCTGTCCTAGAATCATTTTAAAGCTGAAAAGGATTCTAGAAACATCTAGGACTGTGTGCCAGGATGGCTTGTCATCTTTAATAAGTATACTTAAACTGTTAATGCTATCTGTAACAACATTTTGGAAGAACAGGACATTTTTACTGAGTACAGTCACTTCACATACTGATTTGGTGTAGCATACTGCCACAAGGTGTACTAGCTTATGACATTTATGATCTATCTAGCCTTTAGCTATATAATCAGAGAATGTGATGGCAGAAGATGACTGAAGGCCTATCAAGTCACCTCATAGCTGTTACAACCTTAGCTCCCTCATCCCTGCTTAGTGTCACAGTGGATCATTCACCACCACTCCCCCTTCTGCTTCCTCTTCTTTCCTGGTTCCCCCAAGTGGAATTACGAGCAAGGACACTGATCCATGGTTATTAAAATAATGACATTCTATTTTTCAAAACTTGAAATTCTGGGAATTGCACCAGTGATTGTTTGACTAATTTCCAAATTTTACTGGGATTCTACAATCATTCTTTCAGTATGTGTATAATGAGTACAATGTTCACATTGAGATATGCACCACACCAGTACTCTGAAGGGAAGCCAAACAAACAACTGTGACTTAAGTTACAGATGGAGATTTGGCCCTAAAGAGATGCAAATGCACAGACAGATTAAGATTGCGCTGCACACGCAAGAGATGCAGATGCAAAGGCACAACACCTAACCAGTGCTCACAAGTCACAAATCCATGTCTGGAAAAGAATACCTTTTGCCAATGGGGCAGTGCACTGCAGTAACAGTCCACTACCAAGATGTCACAATGCAGTACAAAAAAAAATCACACAGGTGCAGTGGATAGCAGGTTCACACTGCTGCAGTTACTGTGTGCACAATAAAATGTGTCTGATTTGATGGCATACGCCTTAAGTGCCAAGGCCACACAATAATACACACACATACACACACACACACTCATGCACATACTAAGTAATGCATGCAAATTGAAAACTTCATTAACATAACCAAATCTTTCAAACAAACTGAAATTATACACTGCTACACTACAACAATCAGCAAAAAATTTAAAAAAAATTACTGAAAATATTGCTATGTGTACATTAACACAGTTATACAAGAAAAATATACCCAAAACAGAAAGACTGCCTTTTTCTCCAAGTTAATCTACCTCCACTACAGATACGCCCCTCACCAAAGCACACTTCAAGTTTCTGTCAGTACACATTCAAAATCCACACACAAACAATAAACACTTGATGATGTGAGTACAGGAGGGTTTCCTATACTCGATGTACTAAATTTTGAGCAAATTAAATGGCTCAAAAATGCTTTTTTAACAGCTTTTAGAGAGTTTGAATCCCAAAGCTCTGACAGCAAACTGTCTCCAGCTACCACTACACACACACTACACAGAACTGAGGCTGTGCAGAACAATCTAGGGCCCATGTGACCTGCAATCCCATGAATCACTGCAAAATTTGCCATGGAGCTCAATTACAAGGTGAAGTGATGCGAATTACATTGATTCCAATGTACTTCGCATTAAAATTGGTGCAGAAGTGCTTGGGGGAAGGTGGAGTAATGCAAAGTCATTGCTTTCTATGGACTTTGCATTCCTCATTATGATGCAAACTACTCCACTTCACATTGCAGAGTACTTGGCGGATTCCGCATTATTCCATGAATTGCTTCATGGGGCGAATTTTGGCCACTTCACTCACCTTTAGTGGGAAACAAGAAGTGCATATCTATCATTCTGTCTAGATGATATTCTACTGTATGCAGAACCCTTCTGAATGTCTACCAGCCATGCATAAATTACTAAGAGAATATGGTGCTTTTTCAGAACACAAGGTACTGTAAATGGGAGGGAAAGCAAGCTGCTTCCAATTTGTAAACAGAAAAGAGAATACCTAACTAGCACCTCCCTAGGATTGGTCGTGGTGGAGTCTAAGTATTTGGAGATCTGACTGGCAAGTTAAATGACTTCCCTTTTGAAAACAATGTTATGCCTCTACTGTAGTCTCTAAGGGCAGAATAAGAAAGATGGCAGGCTCTACCTCTAACCTTGATAGGAAGGAATAACATTATAAAGAGGTACACCCTCACAAAGTGTTCATATCTTTTCCAAACACTACCAGTTAAACTCCCCACTGTTTTTTTTCAAGGCCCTTGACTCCATGACACACATATTCCTATGGAATCAGTAGCCTGCAAGAGTCAAGAAACCAGCCTGCAACTGCAGGTGGCAAGAGGAGTCTGTGCCCTTCTAGACTTCAAATGATATTATCGGGCTATGGCTGTACAGTTGGCATTTCTGCCTGCTGCTACCACTACCCCCATCCACTGTGGGTTTTATTAGAAGAAGAAGAAGAGCTAGGTATAGATATGTGCTGCAGGGTATTATCTCCATCCCTAGGCAGCTGGAAACTGACTGACTTGAATTACCCTTTTACTGCAAACCTGGTATGTATCTGGCTTGCACTTCAGTCATATAATCATGTAGTCAATCCCAGGCGACCTCCTCCATGGTGGATATTATAGTGGCATTCAAAGGAAGAACAAAGTATAATGGTTTTCTGCAACAGACCCTGCTTAAATGGAAAAAGAAATGCCTGGACCTGGCCTGGTAGCCCAGCTTTATGAGGGGGAATACCTTATTATCCTTCATACAACTGAAAGACAAATATGGGCTACAGACTGGTGATTTATTTGCATGCTTGAGACTTAGATATCCTGACTGCAGGTTGAGAGGCTGCAGAAGTACAAGCAATCTATCTGTACCTCTGATAGAAATACCTACAGGTCTCTAAGGAATGACTGTAGGTATGCTATCCTTATGGCCAAAAGCCAGTACTTAAAAACTCAACAGGCAACAAACCTTAAAAACCCCAAGATGTTCTTTCAGTCAGTAAACACCCTACTAAATTCCCATTCCCAACACTCACTACTGTCCCTTGACCTTGATGGCACTAGACACACATACCCTTCTAAAATCTCAAGCTTCTTCAACAATTTCTTTTGCAATCTGTCCAAATATAGATCTGATTCCTCTGCTTATAGCCTCATCAACATTGTTAGCAAGCTACATTGGCCCCTTTTTTACTTAAAAAGGGTCATGTAATAAAGTCCATAAACTTCCTGTCACCCTAAAGCCTGATAAATCTGATGGCCCAGACAGACTCATCTCCAAGTTCCTTGGGCTTGCCGCTCCCCAAATAGCACTCCCCGTTACCAAACTCCTCAACCTTTCCTTCTCGTCTGGCCAAGTGCCTGATCTCTACAAAATATCTTCAGTCATCCCACTCTACAAGAACGGAAAAAAATCATCCCTCAAGAACTGTTACCTAATCTCTCTTCTATCAGTTCTAGCAAAGCTGTAAGAGAAAAACGTACAGATCCAATTAGTTGACTACCTGCACCAGCACAACCTCATCTTCCCTGAGCAACATGGCTTCCAGGAAGGGCAGGGCACTAGCACTGCCCTGATCAAGTTCACTGATGCCGTCTTTCACGCTATGGACAAGGGCTTTGCAACTTGAACAGTGTTTGTGGACCTGACCAAGGTTTTTGATCTGGTCGACCACAAAGTATTAACTTCCAAGTTACTTGAAATCAGTCTCTGATCCCCCACTCTTGCTTCATTTGAAGACTACATTGGTGACAGGAAACAAGCCATCAAAATTGGAAATGCTCTATCTGGTGTAAACACTATCACCGGTGGTGTCTCCCAAGGCTGTATGTTAGGCCCACTTCTTTTTTCCATTTTCATTAACAACCTGTCCTTGGTCTGCAAACCTGTGCATACCCTTCTTCATGCAGACAGCGCTGTCCTGTACACCCACAAGGATGACCTGCAATGATGATATTGGCATAATCAACCAACCACTCATCAATAGCTTCGCAAGGCTGCAGGAGTGGCTCACTCAGCAGAAAATGGTCTTAAACCTCCCAAAAACTCAGTCTATGCAGTTTGGGATAAGGCACAAGCAAAATAAATTATCTCCTATGTTCCGTGTCTATGCAGAAAGTGGCACTTCTCTTGACAAGACCATCTCCTTTAAGTATCTCAGAGTGCATCTTAATCCAACATTGTATTTTGAAACCCATCTCCAGCATTCTTCCACCCTTCTTCACCAGAAGTTGGACTCACTTTACAGAGTTCACCAGTTCCTATCACCTGATACTATGACCTAAATTGTACAAGCCAGTCTTCTCCCTTCATTAGATTTTGGCTTGACTGTAGTCAATGCTGCCAGCAAATCAGCAATACAAAAGAAGCATACCTTATATCACAAAATTGCCAAATTTGCCTCTCACTGTAGGTTCAGTGCCCACCACTGTCATGTGCTTAATTCCTTAAACTGGCTCCCCCTGACCTTAAAGCAACCTAACCTTTGTCATGCTCATTAATAAAACCTTGCTACCTGGTGCCTCTTCCTGTCTTGCTAACCAAATCTTGCTCGTTGATCTGCCAACATCCCTCTCCATCTCTAACAATAATATCGCAATTCCTGTTTTGTACTAACATGGGACAGTGCTCCTTTAGTTACAGAGCTGCCTAGTATGGCACTCCATACCCCCTCCAATCAAAAGAATCTCTGCACTGTCAGCCGTTACTAAGCTTTTGAAAGTTAATTTCTCCTCATCCTATGTCTGTAACAGCTTCCGCTAATCCCCTCTCTTCCTATCCCGTCTCTCCCCTCATTCTTACCTGCCCAGTCTACATGCGCACCTGCATGTCTGTCATTCTAGCTATCATACTACCCACTTATACTACTACCCCTACTCAACACCCACTATTGCTATCAAATTATGCTAATCCCTTCCTTCCTCTCCCTATTCCTCCCTGCTCTCAACTGCCCAAACCCAATGTACATGTGTCTGTTTATCATCCCAGCCCCCCTACCGCCATATGTACTTCTTCCCTGGGATGTGTACTACTACACCTCCTTACTCTTGCTAGTGAATGAAATTTTTTCTTTCTTTGCCATCTCTCCTCTTTTCATTTTTGCATGTTTTTTTGCATATGCTTTTTGTTTGCATTCTATAATAACTCCTGTGTCTGCTGCTGTTCACACTTGTAAACTCCTGTTTATATTTGTAAATTTCTGTAATAAGTATCTTCAATTATTATGGTTCTTTTCATCAGTTATTGCCTGTACTATTTCACCTGGGTAGTGCCTGAAAAAGGCAGTTATTGTCAGTGCACACATCCAGTCAACAAAGTTAAATTAATTAATAAATAAATAAATAAAACGCTCCCCGCAAAGCATTAATTTACAACCTTCCACCTAAATATAAAAGCTTAGTAATTTTTTTAATGGACTATTGTAGAAGCACCACTTTTGGTCGAAAGTAAATTTCCAGCCTCCCTCGTAATGACTTTACCGACGCTAGTATTTTGCCTTCACAAAAGGGAAGTGTTTTTTTGCCACGGGCTATGACTTCAGCACCCACCAAGCAGGGGTCTCTGCCCCCGTACCCCCCCACCGCATTTTGATATAATCAACTCCAGATCGGAGTTGTTCCGGGGAGGGGGCCAAACACTGAGAGAAAAGCATTGGTGAAAACAGACCATTACAGCGACTGTCTGTTTTTGGGTTTTGCTTACTTACCTGACCCTACAAAGCATGCATACTTTTACTTCCACCAACTCTCCACTTTACCGTAAGTACAACATACAGTTCTAGCCAAAGACATGGAAAGATATTTCCTGAAATTTCTGTCATATTTCTAGAGAAATCTCCTGATTTCTCCATTTACACAGCAGAGGCAGCAGAGAGAAACTCTTTAGAAATTTTGCAAAATATCTGACCATGACTGTGGCTACTACTGTAGAAGAAGGAGACTTCCTACATATGACACCTGTCCAAAAATGAGTAGAATTTGACATGAAGTCTACAATATTATGTGGGAAGTTCTAGGTCATACCCTACCTATCACCCAACTTGAGCTTTTGTTGGAGGCTGAAAAACCTAAACTGCCTAGTGGTGTAACCCAACTATTGTGGCTAGCATTGATTAAAGCCAGGAAGACTATATGCCAATCCTGGTTCGGGAAAAATCTGCCTGCTATAGCACAATGAGGACAGAACCTTTAATCCTGTTTGAAAATCAAAAAATATGCAGCACAGATCAAATAGTATGCTCCATGTCTTTGAATATATTTGGACCCCACAGACAGAGGCCATAGAATCTTGGGCCTTCCCTACCTGATTAATACAGCTTTATGCACTATTAACTTATGTGTCATAAATGATGACACAGAATGTATTTTACTTCCTTGACAGTCGGCAGACCATTGTGATTCCTAGCTGTAGAATTGTATTACTCTTTAAGTCCATATTATGCATCTGTTGCTCTGTTTTCATTAAAGGTTGTTCCTTTCACTCTGTAAATGTACTGCCACTGTCAAACATTCCAATTGTGTTACGTGTATGTCTGAACATGTCAATAAAGTACATTTTACAAAGTAAAAGTCTGCAGTAGGCTGAAAGTGCATGGCATGTACTGTAGCCTTCAGATATTTGCAAGTTATTTTCTTTCTTTTTGTTTTGTATTAAAGGTTTTATTAAAAACATAATTTTTTAAACAATACATAATACAGTCAGCTGTGAGGTACAAGGAAGAGAACTGATACAGCAGCTCTGTACATTCTTCATAATATAGAAGACTATAACCTGGGGCAAGGCAACCACTAGATACCTAACAGAAGGAACTATTAAAAGTGTTGACATCTTTACTAAAAAGATTATACAGAACAAATATAAAATCAAGTGAGTTAATACAATATACACCAATATCCAAATAATGGAAGACAATAAATAAAAGATATAAGTACAGTATATGATGGCAGGGGTTCTATGTGATAACGGCAATCACGGAATAGTGATCACCTGTTGGTGTGTGTACATCGCCAAAGATGAATTTCGGTGATGTACACTCTCGGCAAACTGCAAGAGGATGCCTGAGATCTAAAGGTTTCTTTTTTTATGCAGGGGGCTGCACCCCCCACACTCCCCCACTAAAGGATTCTCAGCTCAGGGGGTGCATGTCAGTGGGGTGTAAAACTTTAAAAAAAATAAAACTGACCTGGCTCAAAAACATGATCGCTCCAAGAATCAAACCCAGCACCCTCCCAACACCAGTCTGCCACCAATCCACCACACCACATGGACAGCTCGGCAGCCCACTGCCGCACTACACCCTACAAACCCCTTCCTCTCCTTCGACCATCGCACAGCATGGTCTCCCCCACCACATGCTTGTATACATAGAGACATCCTGTTGCTATATTCACCTAACCCATGTATCCAGTCACTACTCTGCCAGGTAGCCCTGTGTACAGGTGCCATGACTGAGTCACCCTTTTTGAAAACATTCAATCATGGTCACCCTGTAAATGGGATACTGATGGCAGGATGAACTAGTAATGTTACTAAATGCTAATTTCATGAACAAAGAGTGGATTAATTTGCATGCAGTACATTTGCCAGGGTCTCCAGATTTCCTGGAAAATTTCTCCTCTTCCTCTAAGCTGATAAGTAATTTTTTTCCATTTGATAAATAGAAATGTAGACTTTGACACAGATAAGCACTGAATGACCCATCCAGTCTGCCCATTTCCCCTGCCTATTGAATAAGCTGCAGTTTCTAGTTAACCAATAGCCTACTTCTTCCTACAATATCTACTGCCATTGTTGACTCTTGGGTGGGGCAACCCATACCCATTGTCTACTTAAATCCTTTTTGGCTGCTAAGAGCAGAATTGGGGCAAGGGACCAAGACCAGAGTCTGACTCTAGTGGGTGGAATGGACAGCAGTAACACTGAGGAGGTATGTAAACTGGTGTCAACAGAAAGCTCACAAAAGTGTTGCTCTAGGTCATGCCAGAATTCTCAAAGGAGGGGGCAATGCCAAAAAATGTGGGCATGGTCAGCAACTTCAGTTCCACATTTCCGCCAGCAATTTATATACTGCCTCCCCAGATTGCAAGTTTTTTTCTGACAAGAGGAGAGTGCCCTGATATATGTGTATGTAGGCATGAGAAAATAGCTAATGCATATGGTGTAATTTGGAATTCACTGAAGCTAAAGTCAAACAGCAGTGATGCACAGTGGGTGTCTGCAGTGGTACGACATGAGTGATGTAGTTAAGTGCACTTGAGGAAAATAGTAAGTTGATAATAATGGGCAAAAGTGACAGGAATATTCTGAGTGTAAATACATTTTCTTATTAGAATGAGCTATTAAAACATTATGAGTAAGTTGAAAGAATAATAAAGGCAAGTTCAGGTAGGCAGGTCATCTGGCATTTAGAAATATAGAAATATAGAAACATAGAAACTTAGAAACATAGAGGCTGAAGACAAAAAGGACCACCCTACCCATTCAGTCTGCCCCTTTTTCCCTCCTGATATAAAACTGCAGACCCTACATGGTCTTCAGCCTCTGCCTTCCCACCCCTACCCCTACCAGTGGTGTTTTAGGAGCAGTTTCATTTAACATTTGTATTTGATTTATGTTACTCATGGAATTTAATGCATATTTTATAGTATCCCCAAAGGAAGCCTTATAGGCAAAACATCAAAGCCAGGGAATAAAAGCTAAATCTTGAGGCTTCCCCTTTTCCATAATGCATCAGGAGAAATGGGTATGGAGTGCAGGCAGGTAATATTATCAGGTGAACTTTTTCATTTTATGAACCTCTATACAGCCACCACAGGGGCAGGAAGCTTTTTTAAGAAAAAAAATGTTTGACAAAATAGCACTGCTGTGGGGAGGTCAAATCATTGTGGAAGGGGATTTAAATTGTGAACTGCAACCTAAGGTATTCAGATCCACCTGTAACCTCTACACAAATGCAGTCACAGCAAAGATAGTCAGACATTACATTTCAGAGTTAGGCTTGGAAGAGATCTGAACTTGGAGGTCCATGCATAAAGAATTTCACCTTATACTCTCCCAGCCAGAAAGTGGATTCATGCATGGCTCACACAAAAAGGGCTACTGCACAAGATAGAAAAATGCGGGATACTTCCCATCACACAATTAGATCATGCTCCTGTCTCACTTTTAGTGAAAATTGTCTCTGGGAAAAAATGCTCCCTTTGTAGAATGAACCCCTCCTTTCTGAATGATGAATATTTTTTTTTTAACTTCAGCCTTTATTGAAGATAATTGTCAGTTACAGCACAACTTCTTAGCTACAACATAGCAAATACACATTCTCTTTTACAGGATTCATTGCTTGAAAAGTATTACAGTGCTCTTCCTTTAAATATTCTATTATTTACAGAAGAAAAAGGTAAACTTATTCTCTGACTTGCCAAGCTCTAGAACAAAGGGCACAAATGCTAATAATGGTCTTACACTGCTGTAAGCTCAAGGCTTAAGTTTGATGGATACAGTTCTCTGCAGTGCTAACCAAATCTTTGTCCCAACAGTCAGGTAGAACTAATCCGTTTTACACAAACTAACTTAATTAATACCTCTCCAAGAACTTGGAGGAACATTAAAATTAAAAGAAAAGAATAAACTTATAAGTATGCACAGTCATAGTTTTCATTCCCATTTTACAGATATGCCTACCTCCATGAATGTTTCACTCAAACCTCACTTCCCCTCTTTAAAATATCAGGCTACATGGTCTTGATTCCTTGAGGTTCCTCGACTAGAGTTTTTTGTTTGACACTAATATTGTCAATTTATATTTAAATTATCATTTATACAGTCCTGTCACTACACTACAGGTTTTTGAAATTTCTTGGGCCTTATATCTAGCTTGAGAGTACAGCTGGGTGACAGGTCCAGCTAGGTTTTACACATCACACAGTGTGCACTGATGTTTTTAAGACAACTTTACTGGTAAATTCTTGTCTATAATGCAGGCATGGAAACTTCTTGAGCCCTAAAACAATCTTAGTTTGTCTTTAATCTGGGTGGGGTTGCCTTTCAGTAATCACATCCTTATACAAACTGTGACACTCATAGCTTGATATAGGAATCATCTGCTTCAGCAGTGTTATCTTATGTCAATTAAATTTATATGCAGTAGGATTCTTTATATGTGTGTTCCACCAAGCACCTTTGACCCAGGGTCCCTCCTGGCTGAAGGCAATATGGTACTGTTAAACTTCTCTGACATCATCTTCTGTATTTTTCAAAAGAGTATTTTAAACCAATGGGGATTTTTTCTGTTTTTTTCTGCATGATCTAACTGTTATAAGTATTTTCTAAACAACTGCCATTAGCTTCTGAAGAAGGACTGGTTGGTCCGAAAGCTAGAGCACTTTGTTCTTGTTGTTACATCTATGTTGGTCCATTAAAATGTATCAAATCATTTGCTCCTGGATCTCCTCTTTAAAATAGACACATTTAAAATAGGAGAATCTCAGCTTTCCTTTCCTCTCTTTCTCCAGGCCTTATTATTCCACTAAGACCAAGGTTTCCCCCTTCCCCATTACTTCTCCTCCCCTCCCCAGTTTTCTCTCCAGACTTTCCAGGGCTACCAGAGTTCCACAAACCTTTCCCTCCTAAGGTGTATTGTGTATGTAATGTTCTCGAGGCACTCCAACTCCTCTACCTTCAATACCCACTGTGTCAAAGATGGAGGTGTCTGTGATAACCAGTTGATTGTGATGCACTTCAAGGCAACTACCCTCATGGTTTGACACAGCTCCACTATTTTCCTTTTATTTGAAGCTAGGGTTGGAAAGCCCAGCACCAAATCTTGAAAGGTGAAAGGGATGGGAAATCCCCCCACCTGTTCTAACGCCTTGTGCATATGGTGCCAAAATGGCCTTAGTTTATCACAGCCCCAAAATATATGGTAATGCATACCTCTCTGTGCCCCACAAAGGCACCAACAAGCTGAAGAGGCCTGTGGGTTAAAGTGTGCTGTCACCACGGGGGTTCTAAAGAAACGTGTGAGTATTTTCCAGTTAAATTCCCTCCATATTGTTGCTGATGTTACCTGCCAGCCTCTCTTAAGCCTACAGGTACAATCCTTCCTAGGAATGACCTCATTGGAATCTATTTCCCATTTTCTCTGATGGCATCTAACCCTAAGACTCCTTCCCGTGCATTAAGGGCTGAATATAATACAGATAGGTACCTCAGTCTATCTCTGATCCTAACTGAGTCCCATCAGTATGATTCCAAGGATATCATCTCTCAATATATTTATATGAGGTTTTCCCAATTAGTAATGAAATGTTGTGTCTGTAGGTATCTGAAAAAGTCTTCCTTACATAGTGAAAAAGTTTCCTAAGGGTAGCAAAAGGGAGACAACCCTTCCCGTCTATGATTTGTTTAAAAGTGGTCAGGCCTTTAAGTTCCCTATATGCATATCCTGGGTCAGATCTGGGAGGGGGGCAAAACTGTCCACATATCTAATTAGGGAGAAGGGGCCTATTGTATTCGGGGTATGGGAAACCCTCCGTAACTTCAGGAGGAAGCGCAAGGAGTATTTGACCCATGGATTCAAAACAGGCAACCAGTCCTGGAGGTTAATAGGATTCATAGGCAGGGTCCACAACTTAAAGTGTGGCACTGTGTTTTCTTCAATTAAGTACCAGCCTGAGTCTGCCCGTTATTTAGCCCAGGTAACTAACTGAGCACCCTGGGCTGCTAAATAATAGTTATACATCTAAGGGAGTCCCAGGCCCCCTTCCTCTCTTGATTTAAACAGAATATTGCAATCTATCCTTGGACGCTTTCTTGCACAAATAAATTTAGAAATGTCTTGCGTCAGCTATTTCCAAAACCTGAAAGGGATAGGGATCGGGAGCGTCTGAAAGAGAAACAACCATCTAGGTAATACGTTCATTTTGATTACTTGGATGCTGACATATAATGTGAGGGGCAGAAATTTCCAATGGGCAAATCAGACTGCATTGCACTATATAGTTTAGTAAAGTTATTCTGAAATAACCTAGTGGTATCTACCGAGACCTGGATCCCCAAATATCTGAAGGTGTTATTCTTGGCCCACACAAAGGGAAATGATTCCCTAAATTGTTTAGAGGGGTACCACTTAGCACCACTGCTTCTGATTTAGATAAGTTCACTTTGTATCCAGAAACAGAGTTAAATCTCCTCAATGTCTCCAACACATGTGGCAGGGAAGCTTGTGGCTCTTTTAAAAAGAACGAGTCATCTACATAAAGTGCCACTTTATGTTCTATGCCCCCTACCAGAATTCCCTTAATATCTGGATTATTTCATACCCAAATAGCCAAAGGTTCTAAAGCTAAGGCAAAGAGCAAGAGAGAGGGAAACCCTGTCTGGTGCCCCTTTTCAGTGGGAAGCTGCCAGAGAGAAGGCCATTTCACTTGATTCTGGCCTCTGGCTTTTGATATAGGGCCATATGGCTCAAACAAATTGGTCCCCCAACCCAAACTTTGACAGGGTGGATGACATAAAGTGCCAATCCACCCTGTCAAAGGCTTTTTCTGCAACCATACTGATTGCTAATTGAAAAGATGTGGATCCCTTCTGAGCTGTTATAATGTTTATCAACCTACGGATGTTATCTTGAAGATACCTCCCTGAAATAATGCCTGTTTGGTTGTGGTGAATAAGGGTAGAGATACATTTCTGGAGCCTCTCTGCAAGAATCCCTGTAAATATTTTAAGATCTACTGGTAGTAGAGATGTTGGATGGTATGAACCACAATGTTCAGGGTCTTTACCAGGTTTGGGGATAATAGAAATTTGAGCTAAGTTCCAGGAGGGTGGTACAGGTTTTTTATATAGCAGGATTTCATTACAAGCTAGAACCAAATAGCCAGTGAGAAGGGAAGAAAAGCTCTTGTAGAACTCAGCTGGAAAGCCGTCTAGCGCTGGATCCTTACTATTCTTTAGATGTTTAATTTGGGCCAAAACTTCCTGGGTAGTAATCAGAGAGTTAAAGGCCACTCTAGCCAGAGCTGTCAAGGTAGGGATAGGGGTGGACGCTAAAAACAATTGTATCCTCTCTATATGTCCTGGCTGGGTCTCTGCTGTGTAAAGGTTAATGTAAAATTTCCTGAATCTCTGTAGGATTTCTGTTGGTGAGGTGGTGGTGGGTTCAGACCCTTCACACTGAAGTCTAACCACCACCCTACTAACTGCTTCTTGGCAGAGTTGCCACACCAACAGCCTTCCCGCTTTATTCCCCTGTTCAAAATACCTCTGCCTGGAGTATGTTAACTGCCCTTCAACCTGAGTGTCTAGGAGATGATTAAGCTCCCATCTTGCCCTATCTAATTCCAGTGTAAGTTGAGTATCCTGATTCACTTGGTGCTGGGCTTCCAACTGTACTATTTTATGTTCAAGGTATACCCTGGTTTGCATTCTCTCTCTTTTAATTCTGGCTGAGTATTTAATTATCTCTCCTCTTAGGCAACATTTAAGTGTATCCTACCGTATTCCCTCCCCAGTGTCCCCTCCAGGATTGTCCCACTAAGAGTTCTTGATTGTAGCAGTGTTAAGTTCCTTGAATACTTCTCTAGTAAAGTGACTCGCATTTAGTCTCCAGCAGGACTGCGGAGAGGTTAAACTAGTTACTGGTTTAAGAGTAACTGGAGCATGATCTGAGATAGTAATAGTACCTATACTACATCATTCAATTCTTTGTAGCCAATTAGAAGATATCAGAAAATAATCGAGTCTAGAATATCCTCCATGTCGGTGGGAGTAATATGCATAATCCCTTTCCCTAGGGTGCATGAAACGTCAACTATCTGTGAGGCTCAATTCATGATTCAGTCTGAGGAGAAGCTTCCCTGTCCTTGTAGCACCCCCTTGCTTTTCCAGACCTATCCACCCCAGGGTAAATTACCTCATTAAAATCCCCACCTATAACTACTAGACTCTGGCTATCCATAACTGCCTCCTTGACTACCTTTTCTAAAAAAGATAATCGAGGTGTTTCCTCATTTGGGGCATAGATGTTTAGCAACACACAGCTTTGGCCTCTGTATGTACCCTGAATTTGTACAAATCTGCTCTCAGGATCTGTTCTTACTCTCTGAACCACCAGGGGGGCATCTTGTTTTACTAGGATCGCTACTCCTCTATGGTGTGGGCTATTTTCATAATGTGAAGCATATGCTCCTCCAGCCCATGACCTTTTCAACTTAAGGTTTTCTGTCATGGTTAGATGTGTTTACTGTATACAGGCAATAGTGGCCCCCTGTCTAGAGAGCTCCTGTAAAACTGTCAGCCATCCTGTTGAGGTGGGGAATCAAAACAAAGTTCTTCGGGGGGAAGGGAGGTAGAGTCCTCTGTTATCAGTAACTCTGGTAGTGTTCTGTGCATACAAAACAACAGTAAATATGAGTATTTTAAACTAATAACAATACATACCAACTGCAAACTATTTACTTAGATTAACCGACTGAGCATTTTGGTAGCTTCAAAGTGTATCTGCCCTGTATCCACCCTCTATGGTCTACAACTCTTATGAGGTGTGGCTAGATGGCCTCAGAACAAGTAAGGCCATCTGTCTGGCTCAGGGTAGTGCCTAACCTGAGGACCGGAAGATGAGTTGCCAATATTGCACCATGCAGTGAAAAATAATTGCTGACCGTGTTAATAGGGTATCAGCCCAAACAACAGGAAGTCTAGTCCCGCCTTTTTATGTGTTAAGGGTCCATAACGATGCTCTCTATTCTTTCTTCCACTATCCATGTGTAGGGTCTTATACTGGAAATAAAGTTAGGTTTCATCAAATGTCTTTCCATATCTATGACCCTCAAATCTGATGTGGGTTGAGCGAAGCCTGCCCCGCTGCCCCGCCCAGCCGGCACCACCTGGTACTAGGAGAGGGAACCCACCAGAGGCCAAGGACCGCACACCCCACCCAGAGTCCACTCAAAGAGACAATCATACTAAAGGTCCGACCATAATAATAATAATCGGAACTGATTGGAGCTACAGAGCTGGTCATTTCATGGCCCGTATACCTGCCCCATATGAGAATCTCTAATTGCTAGGTTTACCTAGGTATCAGCTGCCTTCACTCCTCAAAACCTCCTCGCCAGTAACCTAGCAATAAAGACAGATCAACCTGGCCTCTGGGGTAATTGAGAGAATTAATTAACTGTTCTGCCTTGGTTAATATATTAGATGAGCCCACCACTAGTGCCAGCCATCTTAAGCCACAATCTAGCCGCTGGGGCTACCTTAAAATTGTGCATTATTTTCCGACATGTCTGCAAGGTATTTAATCAGGCCACTGATTACAGCGCTCCAACCATGCTCATTTAGAGTTTCCTATTGTCCCATGAACTCCCAAGTGAGTGCAGCAGCCTGACCTCCCCAGCACCCCCCCAAAATCTGGGCAGGAGAGAACATCAAGCCTCCGCACCTTCCACATCTGAGATTATCTCTAAAGAGAGCTAACGGAGCTACTCACCATCCAGCTTTCATCCCCTCCCAACACTGTTATAGTATTATGTCTTTCCCCACCCTGTTAAGAAGGGTTCTCATGAGGGCATGACTCCTCTAAACAGGACAATTTCACCCAAGATCAAAAAGTCACTCACAATCCCATATTGATGACTCCAAGGGTTTATAAATCCCCTATTCTTTTCAGGTCAGTGGACCCTCCAAGTTGTGTTCTTGCTCAGTAGAGCTGGTGTTATCCTCGATGAGGCCTACAGATTGCAGCACAGGCATGCTGACGGAGTCTCGATGCGTTCTGAAGGTGTTCCACATCCAGAAGTGTCCGGTCGGTCATGCAGCTCCTTCCTCTTTGTTCCTGCTCTCTGCCACGCTCTATCCATTAGGCAATCCCTCTGGTTTTTGGCCAGATCAGGAAAGAGTTTCACTCCCAAAGTAGAGAGAAAGTTCTTTGCTGCAATCAGGTCAGGAAATCTCCGTATCCCATTTTCAGTCGTAATCTTGATTTTAGCAGGGTACTCCACATAAGCCTTTACCCCTTTCTGTTGTAAGGTGCAAGCTACTGCCAGGACTTTTCTTCTCTGGGCCAATAACTGTGGGGTGTAATCCTGCTCGAAGTATAGCCTTGTGTCCCCAAATAATATTTCCTTTTTTGACCAAGCCAATTTTAAAACGTCCTCCTTAACACGGAAGTCCAAAAAAGCTATGACTATGGAACGAGGGCTGGCTTTAGGATCTCTGGGCTTTGGTACGAAAGAACGGTGAGCCTGAATGATGTTTAATGGCTTGTCTGTTGGCCAGCCCAGGATTTCCACCAGAAATTTATCCAAAAAGACAGGCATCAGGCCGGATTCTTTCTCCTCTGGCAATCCGTGGATTTGAATGTTGTTCCATCTATTACGGTTTTCTAGCTCTTCTAGCCAGATTTCCAACTGTTGCTCTCTTTTAGGCAAGTCCAACAAAGCTGCATTTTGCACATCTACTGTAGTCAAGCATTCGGTAAGCCCTTCATCAAGTTGCTTGTGTTTAATTATCAAGGGGTCTATTTTTCTCCAATCTTCTGCTGCTCTCGTTTCTAACCTTTCTAGAGTAGAGCTCATCTTTTGAAGGGTTGCACACAATTGTTTAGAGGTTATAGTGCAGTCTGATTCCTCTAAATCTTCAGAGGCTGTTGGATTAAAATGGTGCAGGGCCACGGCCATGCTAGCTGGTGTATGCTGCGTATACTCTAACAGCATTTTGTGCTGTTTAGATTGCTGACTATTATTCTTTTCCTTCATTTTATGTCTGGATGTCATCTCTAAGCTGTTCTCTCTCTTTTCTGTAGTTGGATGGTTGAGATTTATGCCAGATGGCGATAGATATGTTTAAGGCTAGACAGAGCTTCCCAGCTAGGCTGCCAATTAGTCTGTGCGCTCACCGGAAGCTGAATGATGAATATTTTAATAATACAATTGTCAACCATATACAGGAAACATATGATTTGTACTCCCCCAGCCAGCTCCTGGAACCCTTATCTGGGAAACATTAAAAACTGTGATAAGGGATCAAATTAATCAGTATTGCTTTTGCCAAACATAGACAATCCCAAGAAATTATCAATAAAATATGTATCAAAATATAAGGCCTGGAAAAAGAACATGAAGATGGGAGGCCCAATCCAAAGCTGAAACAGGCACTTAATGAAGCCAGAGCTCAATTAAAAGACCTTTTAGAATGCAAGGCAGAAGGCTGTTTATGATACTCTAACCACAAGTACTATGAGATGGGAGGCAAGGCTACAAATCTCCTGGCTTAACACCTGCAGAAGTTAGAAGCAAATTTCATTATTCCTAGCAAAAAAAGACTCACAAAACCCTGCACTTACATGGATAAGACCAACAGGCATAGCCAATAGTTTTAAAACCTTTTACTCCACACTATATGAGGAGCCAAAGGAAGTAGAACAGGTAAAGCATTTGTCTTCACAATTTCTGGAAAATATTAATCTTCCCACTTTGACAGAGGAAGCTAAAATCTCTTTTCACAAACCAGCAGAGCTATAGGAAATTGAGTAGGCCATAAATACCTTGCCTATTAAGAAGGCCCCAGGGCCAGATGGCTTCAATGATGAGTATTATAAAGCATTCATGGAACTTCTGCTGCTGATCCTTACACGTGTCTTCCAAGCTTGTATGGATAATGAAGCCATTCCAGAATCTTGCAATTAAATGTTGATCTCGGTCCTCCCTAAACTAGAGAAAGACAGAGACACCTAAGTAGCTTACCAATCCATCTTTCTACCGAACTAGGACATGAGTCTATTTGCCAAAATTCTAGCCAACAAATTGCAAAAAACACTGTAATAGGAGTATTATACACCATATCAGACAGGTTTCATACCAGACATTTAAACAGTAACATTCACAGACTTCTCAATATACTTTCTTACCACTGCTCAACAGAAATTACACAAATGGCTTTATTTGTAGATGATGAAAAGGCATTTGACCACCTTAATTGGACATACTTGACAGAAGCACTAATGATAATGGGTCTCGGGAACACTTCATGCCCTGGCTCCATCTACTTTACTCCAAGCCTACAGGGAAGGTTAGAACCAAAAGCATCTTTTTGGATTACTTCACAGTTCAGAGTGGAATGTGACAAGGCTGCACTCTTGTCACCATTACTCTTTGCAATAAGCATGGAGGTTCTGGCATCTGCATTCAGGCAAGCCCCCTCACTGCAGGGTATCATGACAGATGGTATTGATAACCGTATCTCCCTCTATGCAGATGACACCCTAACTTTTCTGAATGATCCACAAACCTCATTACCATGTCTTTTACCCCTCCTACACAGATTCAGGGAGATTGCAGAGTTGAAAGCGAATCAAGATGCACTCTGAAGAGCCTACCTAAAACCCTCTGTCTCTAAAGAATGAGGAAGGCTGTGCCTACCTAATTTTTTCCTTTATTACTGCGCTTTGCATGACAGTAGGTTCCTGAGATGGGGCCATGTTTGGTCTGGGTTGTCTGAGGATGCTTATGTCCCCCTTTGGCTTCAGATCAAGAGAAATCTCTACCAACAGGCTGGAATTCAGATTAAGAGTCTTTTATTTTTGAAACCGGCTTCCATCCCTTGTAGTTTAAAGTCTATACCTATACAGTGGTCCCTGAGGGCGCTTCAACAACTTTGCTCCATATGGGAGTGGATTGAATGAAAGCACTTTCCCAGCCCATTATTGGCAACCATAATTTCACTATTGCTCATCGCCCGATACCGCCTGGTTTCTGTCCACAACTTCAGAGGGCTATTGTTGCTGACTTGCTGGAGGGAGGAATTTTTTTGATGTTAGCTGATTTTAAAGCTTACTTCTTGCTAACCCACTTTTTTGATTTCAAATACTTCCAACTCAAAGGTGCTGTTACTTCTTTTTTGGATTCCCTTGGTCTTTTGATGACTATCTAGATATCCCCCACCTGATATCTTTAGCAGAACAACCCCATCCAATTTTGAAATTATATAGGCTTTTCCAAGTTGCAGATCCTACTACCCTCACAGATATCTGCTATTACTGGCAGCAAACTTTGAACTTGCCAGTGGATCCTCAGATATGGTGCACCATGTGGTAACGATTATATAAATTGCTTAAGCAGGACCAATATAGATTGATGCAATTTCAGATCTTATAAAATGTTTATTACACTCCTCTGTATTTGTTTAAAATGGGACGGTTCCCTTAGTCAATGTGTAGTGGATGCAGACTGGCAGAAGGAAGCCTTAAGCACCTTCTCTGGGACTGTGTTAAGGTAGTTCCACTCTGGAATTCAGTACAGTCATCTCTTGATCTATTATTGTGGCTAGATGAGTTTTTTATTCCTGAGATTTGCTTAGTTGGGATTTACCCAGAAGATCTTATTGGTCATCGGAAAGGATATATGGCTTTAACAGCTGACTCAGCAAAGCTTATACGTTTATGTCACTGGATGGATGATGCCCTTCCTAGTAATAAGGAGTGGCATCAAGAAATCCTTCAGGCCCTGACAGTTGAAAAGCAATGTGCTGTTGCTCAGGGATCCAAAGAGAAGTTCAGTCTCTGATGGGAGCCATTCCATACATTAATATCATTGTAATATTGCTGGATGTTGATGTTCTATTAGCTAGCCCCCTTGTGTCTGTTATGGTTTTCTTTTCATCATCTTCTTTTTTTCTACCTATTTGAAAGCCTGTCATGATGAAAAATAGTTTGTTCTTGTCTAACACACCTTAGCGCAACATGCAATTCCTCGTATTTATGGGGGGATGGGTGGTGGGGGGTGTTTGCTGTTCTGCTCATGTAATTGTTATTGTTGATTGTTGCTTTTTATGTTTTGAAAAATTTAATAAAGTATATTCAATTCAAAAAAATAAAATGAATCAAGATAAAATTGAAGGCCTAATATTTCATGATAGTCATTCTCTAGTCTATTGCTCTACTCTACCGTTCAAGTGGCTTAAAGATAATGGGGCAGATTTTCAGAGAGTGCTGCAGGGCATGCACCAAGCCCTGCACCACCACACAGTTTCTGGTGGTGTGCCAATCAGGTTTGCCAGAACTGTGTCCAGTTGTAGTAGATTGGATACAGTTGCAACAGTTTACCTAATTTATGGCAGCCTGCACCAAATATTTGGGGCAAGTACCATTAAAAGGGTCTACGGGATTGACACAAGCTAGACCACAAAAAGGTGGTCTAACTTGCAGTAACTTGGGAACAAGATGGGAAAAGGGGCAGACTAGATGGGCCAATGGAGTCCTTTTCTGATGCCAGATTTCTATGCTTCTATGTTTCTAACTTCTGCATAGAATGTAAAATCCCATTAGAGTGCCACAATGGTGCACCTGGGGCTTGAAGCAATTGGACCTGTTATAAAAAACCCCAAGGTGTGTTACCTGTGAGTGCAAATTCCAGCAGACCTATGCAAACTATAATCTGTGAACTATGCTTCTTTGAAACAAAGTCTATATGCAGGCCTAAATAGATGGCAGGTATTATCTGTTTCCTTCTCTGCTTGTGTGGAAGCAGTCAAAATGAATGTCATACCATGCTTCCTTTTTCTATGTTCAGCTCTGCCCCTTTACATTCCCCAAAGACACTAGAAGGAGTTAAAGAAGATGTTATCTAAATTTATTTGGGGAGGGAGAAGACCCCAGATTAGAGGGGCTATCCTCCCATAGTAGGATAGTGCTCCCCGGTCATCCCTGAAAACAGGCATTTGTGCCTAGTGGGCCTTACCCAGTTACCAAGGACTAAAATAAAAAAAAAATCCTCATGAGGTCTAAGGAAGGGGAGGCATGGGCTGGATGGGCATGGGGCATAGGCTACACATCTTCATTCCGTTAATTAATCTTCCATGGAGGTTCCTATATCTCCCCCACAGAACTAACTAATAAGTAGACACAACATTCTCTTCATATTTGGTGGGTGGTTAGGGCACAATGGAAACTTCTGATTAGATTGATTCCACCCTTCATACCAGGACTAAATGGGTGTACATCAGGTGGGATAGATGGGGACTACAGTTGTTTTATGCAATTCATAGAGGGCGGTGCTATCATCAAATCCTTTGCACAGATGTAATGAGAATATGCCCTACCCTTTTCAAATTTCTTTAGCTACCTCCAGAAGGGATTTTGTCCTTACAGGTCATGAAATTGTGAGGCTCACCACCCCTGTACCAAATGGGGCACCTTCCTAGATTTCTGATCCCTAACTGTCACATACAAAACTTTTATTTCTCAAATATGTGAACTACCAAAGGTGAGCGAGGAAGAAGCTTGGGTTCTCAGAGTGCAGGAGAAGTGGGAAAGTGAAGCTGGTTTCCATCTAACCCCGAAACAGTGGCTGTGAATCTGGACAAATGTTTGTCATAACACAGTGTTATGCATGTGGCATGAGTTTCAGTGGAAAGTGGCAACTCAGTTTTTTATTATGTTGGCTTGTGCATGTGCAAGCAATATCTTGTGGAAGTAGCACATATCAGAAGTATGTCAGTGTTGTGGACAATGCAGAGGATGCTTTAGTGGTCTGCGTCCATCAGCTGCTAATCAGTGAGCATGCTGGTGATGACAGCAGTTTCAAAGAGAGCCAAAACTTTGAAAGAAATGTGTTGCTCCAGTGAGGTGCAGTTTCCTCATTGTAGTGGCAGATGACAAGACTACTGCCATGCACATTACAGTGTTCAGTAATGCACATGGCCGGCGTTACTAGTAGAGTTCCAGTGTGCCTTTCCTGGTGAAACATTTCAATAAGTAAAATAGCCGCAGTGTGGCTTTCCACGATGATGACTCCTGACACCCGACACATACTCCCCAGAAAGCCAACATCAGGGTGCCCAATCCCCATGTCAGCATGCCCCCCCATTATGTGGCACACTGGGAGCACACCCCAGTGTGCCAAAACATGGTGGCTCCTGCTACCTGCCACACAGTCCCACAAAGCCAACATCAGGGGGTGCCCAATCCCCATGTTGGCATGTAACCCCCTCATTAATGTGACACACTGGGAGCCCACCCCAGTGTGCTGAAATATTTGTTTCCAACACCGGGATGCCCATTCCTGGTGTCAGATGTGCCAACCTCCCCTCCCGACCTGTCTATGTTCTTTGCTGACAACTGAGTGCCCAATCCCTGTGTCGGCAATGGCATGAACCCCCCCCCACTATTGTGGCACATAGGAGCCCACCCCAGTGTGCCTTAATGTTTTTTTTAATTGTTTTCCCCCTGTAAAATAGAAAACCCATTCCCCCATAGTCGTTTTATTTTATTTAACCTGTAAAACAGAAAATGGTCCCTCGTGGTCTCCTCCACCCCCTTCCCCAACCAACACCCTCCCTCTGTACACCCACCTCCCCGCACCCCCCTCATCCCATACTTAACTCTAGAGGTTGGGAGATAGTGATCTTCTGCAGTGTGGGACACATCTGTACTCTTCAAAGGCCAACCACAAACTGAAGAAATGACAGTGAGCTTTAAATGAGACTCAATGGGGAGTTTCAACTTAGGTTGATAACTCGACCATTTTTTGGAATTTTGCCCCAAATTTTCAACATGGGGTTCTTGGGACACCCCCTTGTGAACATGTCACTGTCATTTCATTACTCAGCCCCAAAAGGTGGTTTCGTGGTGGCTAAGCAGAATCACCTTTCAGGACTGATTAATTAAATGAAAGTTCCACTTTTCATGAGGGGAGGTCCCAAAAAGCCCTTGTTGCAAATTTGGTGAAAACAATTCCCAACAATGACTTCATTATGAGTGTGCATTGCACAGTTTCTATGTATGCCCATAACTTCGACAATTTTTTTATAGTTTCACTCCAGATTTTCAACATTTCCATTTTTTCACATCTCCTTATGAACAGTACAGCTGTCACTTTTCACATCCTGCCCAACATGTGTTTTTACACCTGTGGCAGAGAATGGCGTGGTCACTGTGGGAAATCAACTTTTGGGACAGTTTAAAAAAATCACTGTGCCACTGTTCATGAGGAGAGGTCCAAAATACCCATGTTGAAAATTTGGAGAAAAAGTTACCAAAAATGATTGCGTTACAGGCGTGCGTTGCGCAGTTTTTATGCAGGTTCATAACTTTTCCAATTTTTCTTATTTTTAACTCCTGATTTTCAACATTGCCATATTTTCACACCGCCTCATCAACAATACAGATGTCATTTTTCGCATCCTGCCTGAAATGTGTTTTCAAACCTGTGGCACCAAATGGTGCACCCACTGTGCATAATCACATTTTGAGTAATGAACTGATAGTGCCACTGTTCATGAGTAGGGGTTACAAAAAGCCAATGTTGAAAATTTGGAGTCAAAATACCAACAAACTACTGGGGCATTAGGGTTTCCAACAGTAACACCCCATCCCGTAGAGACTGACAGGCATCAGGGGTGTGACTTGGGATTTTTGGCTGCAGTACTCACTCCATTCCACCCCCACCCCCACCCTGCAGCCAATGACAGACATTGAGGTATGCCTTTGAGTCTTCAGCCCCAATGTTCACCCCATTCTCCTATACTGTACTCATTGCCGCATATTTCCTTATGAAACGGGGTGGGCATATGGCCCAAAGACCCCAAGGCACAGTACATCACCTGTTGGTGTCTGCAGGGTAAGGTGAGGTAAAATGGCATTAGCATTATGGCTGACAACCAAAAGGTACACCCCCAATGCCTGTCAGTCTCTGCAGGGTAGGAGTCTCTCACCTCCTTGACTCATTTCTAATATGCCCCTGTCTATTCCATGCATGTTTGAAGCCCTCCACCTTCTTACTGGTTCTTCCCTTGTACAAATCAAAAACTGGACCGAAAGCATTTTCTTTCCAGACACCTTATGTGAGGAATCACCTACCTTTGAACATAGGAACTCTGGTACAGTAGTAGCACCGAATTAGTCAAAGAATTTTTAAGGATTTTTTAAAAATCCCTGTTGAGAATTGTGAAACCTTTAGTTAGGGATTTTGTTTTGTTTGTTAGTGTGTTCACTGCTACCCAGAGAGGCTTGTCTCATTTGATAGTGTAGTTGAAAATCTACCAGATGGCACTTAAGTACTGTAATAGGAACTTACTCAGGATCATACAGTATGCAAGTAGGGGTCTGTGGGATTCAAATTCATGTTTCCAGGTTTGAAGCTCAGAGCCTTAAACCACAGCGCTATACTGCCTCCCTTATTTAAACCTGCCCAGCCATCATAACCTACTCAGGTCCATTGACTTGCAGTCCTTTCTAGTCCCAAAGTCACATACTCTGCAGTCTGTGTCCCTAGATTCTGGAACTCCCTCCCAGTGCTCACTAGGTGTACCACCTCCCATCTCTCTTTTAAGAGATCCCTAGGGGCACACCTGAAATCCGCCTCAGACTGTCACTGTCTTTAATGTGCCTGGTGTGCCATACCCCTGCTTGGTTTCCTTGACCTCTGCACTTGGATAAGAGTGGTGTCCTATATCTCTTGCTATACCCATGCTCTTATTTATTTATTGTGTATAAAAATTCCATAGTATTAAGGCTTGTCCGAATGCTCATTCCTCTATGTAATGTACTTTGCCTTTTAATGTGTTATTGCCTCTACTATTGTGTTCATGAATCTCAGATTACTGCCTGTATATCCTTTCTTTGTTGCACCTTCACATTATTCTGTATTTTTTGCCTTTGTAATCTCCCAGGTCACACCCGAAAATAGGCATTGTTTGCCTAGTGTGCTTACCCAGTAACCAAAAGTTAATAAATAAAAAAAAAAGTAGTCAGGGAGTGTCTATAGTTTATCCTTCAAAGATCTGCAGAGATATTGGTGAGACTCACATTGCAGTCACCATAGTGACTGTGTTTCCGCACCCCAACTGCTTGTGTACAGCTCAGTTTACCATGCAGCTAGGTAGTAGGTTTTTACAGATTATTCTGGGGGATTTTCCCCCTGCACCCCATTACTGTAACTTACTTTTTGTGTTTTGTGACTTATTCGGGGGCTTGCTCCTGCATGCACCATTATGGATCTATAAAGATCAGCAACACAGGTAATCCAAAATCATATTTCAGTGAGCTTAATTTTGTACATCACATCAGAAATCTCATACAAAATCTCAGCCTAAATTTTTGTGGGGATACACTGCAGTTGAGACAGTAGTCAGACATCTTAGCAGGCAAAGTGGTCAACTGATGAAAACACTGAACTGGTGAATCTGGTGATAAGAGGCTGGAATCCCACCACTGGTCACTGGCTCATTCTATGACCCCAAGCCAGTCACTCAACCTTGCTCTGCTTTAGTCTGTAAAATCAAGCAGAAATAGGACTCCACCGAGAACTGAACTTTGCATCTCTGCTGTAATATTCTGGGCAAATAAATGGATACAAGTAGATGCTACTGTACTGTATCTATAATTATTTACAATGTCCCCAGCCAGTGAAAATCCCTGGCAAAAGCCTTGCCTATTTTTGCAGAGGG
This sequence comes from Neoceratodus forsteri, assembly GCA_016271365.2. Taxonomy (NCBI): domain Eukaryota; kingdom Metazoa; phylum Chordata; order Ceratodontiformes; family Ceratodontidae; genus Neoceratodus; species Neoceratodus forsteri. The sequence goes on from CM028129.1 coordinate 470,600,394, forward strand.
TTGCATAATTCAGCATATTAGGCACAACTGGACAGGTGTTTTTTTTTTTTTTTACTTCTCATCACTGTTAATAGTTTAGTGGGCTATTGGGACATTAGGATCCCATGGTAAATGAGATACTGCACTGAAATGGACTATCCAGGGTACATAACTTGTCAAATAAAACAGAAATATCTCAGTAACAAATCATATCACAATACTTCAGGCACAATACACAGGAGAAGCAAAGCAGCTGAAAAAACATTTCCATTGATTCGTATAACCAAATTAGCAGTGAGCTATCAGTTTAGTACAATTAAATACATGCATCACAATTTTTTTTTAAATGCAGCATTGTTTCCTCTCTCCCTCTTGAAAAATTAAAAGTGAACCAAATAAAACACAAAATGCTGCTAAGTGTCTTTTTCTGAAATTAAAACATAAAGAACTGTGACAATTTGAACTTACAATAAGGTGAAAATAAAATTAAAAAGGAGTGAACCCAATTAACTAGCTGATAAAATTGGGTGCCGCAAAGATTGATTGTCTAATTACACATTTAATAAAGAACAGCAGAGACAAACTGTACAAATAAGTGCAGTTCCCTCCAATCCACACACTTCTAAAGAAATACCAATCCCTGAATCTCAACTTAAAGGAGGACAGTCAGCACCAACAGCTCTACACCCAGTTGTTCACTGGTATCAGTTGCACTTTGTATGAAAAAAATTGTGTTTTTACCTACTGTTTACTGCAGTATAGCAGATTTTATCAGAATGATTATGCTGACTTGCAAGCTGACATTTTCAGGAACTACAAATCCAAGAACCCCCTGCAGTGGATATAAGAGAAGGGCTACAGCAGTGGGAGATTCAATAGCTTGCAATGCAAGTTAGTGCTTTTATAGACTCTGATTATATGTTTGTGAGTCCCACTGTTCTTGCAGGGCTATGTACAGTCCTCTGTGACTGTATTTAGACCATAGAGGATGGCGGGACCAGCAAACGAAAGATCAGCGCTTATAAAAAAAAACTAACATGCATTGCAGGGTACTGAATCTGCCACTGCTGCAGCCCTCCTCTGATGTATGCTGCAGGAAATTCTGGGATTTGTAGTTATAGAATATGTCTACTTGCAAGACAACAGAATCAGTCTGATACAATCTACCATACTGCAGCAAACTATAAGTAAAAAAAAATGTTTTTGCTAACAAAGTGTAAATTGGAATGAGCCTCACACTTGTGTGTGAGGCATCTAGTGTTGACTACTCCCCAAAAGACTAATGAAAAGTTATGCACCCTTAAAGGGATTTTCTAAGTTATGCTCTGAGAGATACAGAGGTCCCTTAAAGAGCACTTTAGGTCCCTTAGCCATCATCCCAAATTGATTATATGTATTTTAAAAATCCACCACTCATGAACATGGAAGTGGAAAAGTGGGACCTGACAAGACGTATTCTCTCTTACAGACCCCATGAGTCTTCACAGAGAGCCCTGTGAGTGGCAGGAAGGAGGGCCTGTTTTGGACCAGTGACAGTCCTAGTGGTAATGGTTGGGATATCTTAACCCCAACACTAATAACACTGCCACCATGGAACCCACTGATCAAGCACCAGCGGGGCTGGGTCATGGAGGCCATCAAAGCTTGTAGTGGCATTAACTATTGTGTCAATGGCTCTGCCCTTCCCCGTAGCATGACATCACCAAGGACTTCCTGGTGATGCTGCTCATGGATGCTATTGCCTCAGCCATAAAGTAAAATAATATTTTTTTTATTTAATATAGAAACATGGAAAAACTGTCAGCTTATAAAAACCTGTAGTCCATCCAATTTGCCTCTTTTCCATACCTTATCCCCATTAACCTATCATCATAGAGCAATAACTTTACTTTGATGTCTTCTTTTCCTTAACCCCATTTAATCTCACATGACTGTTAACTACTCTTCCTCTTTTTGATCCTTCTCTTTGCCTCACTAGGCCATTTTATCTGTCAAACCCACCCTGGAACCCCATTAATTTCCACAATTACCAACTAAGGCATCTACTACAGAATCCTGACAGTCAGTCTCCTGAACTCCATAAGCCCAAGTTCAGGATACCCACTGTTGGAAGACCAACAGGGTCTTAGAGCAATTTGGGGGGCAAGCCACCCACACCCCACAACCATGTAACTAAAATAACCAACTCTGAGGGATAGCAGACTTCTGAGTAGGTTAAAAGGTTACAAGAGCAACAACAGTGCTAACAAAAATGTTTCCCTCCTAGGAACAGAATCCAGGTCAAGAATGCCATGCTGGCCTAGGTGCCAGTAGCCTAGCCCTCCACGCCACAGAAGCAGCTCAGCCAGCTTCTGCATTTTCTCCTTCCTTGTGGTGCCTGACTAGGGGTAAGGTAACAGTTTGTCACATCCACTACCTTACCCCTATCAGCACCAGCTTCTGTTCTGTTGTGCTGGTGTGTGTTGGGCTGCTGAACTTGGGATCTTGAATGTCGGGATTCTGAGTGCTGGCATTAGATAATACTCTAACGTAATTTGTTCCATAGTTCCATCACCCTTACTGTGAAGAACTTCCTTAAATTCCTACAAAATCTTCTATCTGCTAGTCTCCAGTCTTCCCTTCTCATCACTGTACTTCCACTATTGTTAAACAGGTCCTCAATGCCCACCATGCTTATCCCCTTCATTAACTTGAACATTTCTTGCATATCACCCCCTCTTTTCTTGTCTGCAGCATGTACATATTTAGCTAAGCCAGCTTTTCCTCATATGATTTTTCATTCTGGCCTGTATCCTCTTTTTTACTATATGCTGCAAAGTCCCTAATTTCTCTGTGTCTTTTCTTAGATGCAGACTCCAAAACTGGGAACAATATTCTAGGTGGGCCTTACCAGGGACCTATACAGAGGTAATATCACCTCTGTTATCTTACTATCAAAACCTCTTTGTACTGTATATACCCAAGCATTCTTGTTGCTTTGTTATGTACTGCACTGTAAAGATTTGAGGGTGTGCCTCATGATAACCCGTAGACCTCTTTCCTCTGTCGATGTTGTTAATTAAACCCTACCTATCCAGTATTCAGCTATAAAGTCTTTCTTCCTATAAGCATAACTTTGCACTTTTTGGATTTGGATGGCAATTGCCATACTTTGGACCACCTCACTGGTCTGTCCAAATCCCTTTTCAATTCCATCATTCCCTCTTCATTGTCTATGCTGCCAAAGTTCTGTGTCATCTACAAAGAGACACATTTTGCCTTGCATACCCTCCCTTATATCACAAATACATTAAAATGAACCAAACCTAATACCAACCCATGTGGCACCCCACATGTAACATCCTACACCTCTGACTTAACCTCTTTCATTACAACCCTCTGTTTCCTTCTTCACTACCAGTTTCCCTATCCATTGTACACATTATGCCTATACTCCCAGATCCTCCAGCTTTTTCAAAAGTCCTTCATGTGGGACGGACTCAAAGATCTTACAGAAATCATACTACATAAAGTTTAATACTTGGCTCTTATTGATTGCCTTTTTTACCCAGTCAAAAAAATACTATCAGATTTGTTCGACACAAACCTATGTTGTTTGTAATCTTGTAGCCCATTAGCCTTTAGGAATTCTACATTTTTTCTTGACCAGAGTCTCCATCAGCTTACCCACAATGGAAGTAAGACTGAAATGCCTGTAGTTACCTGGATCTTCCTTATTCCCTCCCCTTTTGCAGTGGTACCACATTCACAGACCTCAAGACTTATGTCAATTCATATGTTTCCATGTAGAAATTAAAAAGATCAGCGAGTGGTTTCCCAGCTATTGTCCCAGTTTCTTAAGTACCCTTGGGTGTAGACCATCTGGTCCAGTTGCCTTGTTTACTCTAAGATCATTTAATCCTTTCCTTTTTTTGCTACTTTCCATTTATCCATCCCCAGCTGCTTACTGTTCTTCTCTGAGCTGCAGGCTGCCCCAACCCCATCCTCCCCACCATCTTCTGGGATTTACCTTTCACCAGGAGGGACCCCTCATGGTATCTCCTCCCCATGGTAGAGGTATTAGGAGCTGGACTAGTTCACTCAGATCAGCTTCTATATTGCTCCCAGCACAAGCCTAGGTGGGCAGGGAGTGGGGTCTGCAGGCCACCCTGAGCCATCATAGTGCATGGCTGCATTTTTTCTGGCAATTCTTTTACTCCCCCACAGGACACTGGTTAATAGAGGCATGCAAGAGGTGAACATCTGTCCTGCCAATTGGCTATCTTGTATTCCCTGACTGCACTTCTGCATGCGCCACCACCTAGGGGCACCCAGATGGCAGTTGTGTGGCAGCAGGGATCACCCCTCCCTCCCTGGAGGAGGACAGTGTCCTGTGGGTTGCTCAATCCTCCTCCCCCCGCCAGCCCTTTCATGATCCGGGCTCATTCCTGAACACAGATCATTAGCATCATGAGTGGTAGCATTATCACTGTGCCAGTAAGCTAGCTCTGTAATCCTTTCCTGGATCAGTTGACTGTTAAAATCTGCTCAATTTCCTTTATCCCCTTCTTAGATAAATTTACACTGCCTTCTGGTAGTGGCCCATCATTCTCCATAGTAAATACTGAGCAGAAAAGTTGCTGGCCTTTTATACATCTTCCTTCACCAGCACTCTCCCTCTGTCAGTTAACTTAACAATTTCCCCTTTCTTTTTCCTCTATTATACCTGAAATATCTCTTGTTCCCCATTATAACTTCTCTGCTATACATACTTTTTTCTGCTTTTGCATTCCTGACTATATTATTTGCCTCTTTTAACTTCTCCTGATAATCATTCCAGTCCTCTCCCCTCCTAATCATTTCTATTGTTAAAAGCCTTTTCTCTTTTTCCTCGCTGTCTCTCCTACTTCCTTTTAAACTCAGATAGATTTTCTGTATTTCTGCTTTTAACTAACTTTCCTCACATGTGTAACTGCACTTTTAGTCATAATCCCCATTTGCAGCACCTCAATCTATTGATTTTTACAATGTTTACTTTATCCAAGAAATGTTTGTGATGTCAGAAGCAAGGGATTATGGGCCCTATTTTAAAAAGTATCCCATGTTGTGCCTATGGCAACATTATTTAAAAATAATGCTCCATGACTTCAATATTAGGCAGTCTCCAGCAACAAATGGATTGTAAGAGAGATTTGTTATTCATATATTCTTTATAATGTAGACTTAGGGGAACATAAATATACAATATATTAAATCTCAGTGATGCCAAAAAACTATTCCTGGGGTCCCATGATCACTTGGTGCCTGAAAAGACCATACACTTAGTACTTGCTAGTTATCCCTCTCATGGATTATTGTTGCTGAGAAAAACAAACCCTCCATACTTTTCAGGATAGTATGCAGTATATTACATCCAGAATGTTTCCATTCCAAAGAGATTAACTCAATCAAGCAATGATAACTTTAAATGACCCAGTAAAATGCTATGACTGAGAACATCCAGGTCATTATTGCCCCCATAAGTCCAAATTCAGGGTTCAGTGACTGTACCATATAAAGAACATACACTGTACTCCATAGCTGTGGTGTGAGTTCCACTTGAAGAGGATCTTGAGGTAGCATGTAGAAACCTAAAAAAAGCCTGCTCTTCTCTAAAAAAAAAAAAAACACTCTGTCACTTAGATACTGGAAAGGTGCTGGATGCATGGACAAAGTACAACTGGAAAGGCAATCCAGTGGATTAGTTCATCCGCACACTTTATGAACAGAGTCGCAGAACTACTGCTGACTTTTATTCATTTTTTATTCATAAAAAGGAGAAACACACTTTAAAATGCTGTAACCAGTAATATAAACATCCATTTCAGTGCAAAAAAAAAAATAACTGACAGGGCTTTCAGAAAGCATGCACACAAAGTTACAAAAAAAACCTTACTGACTGCTGAGTTTCGAGGTTTAGATTTCAGTCCAGTAATGCCACAGAAGTTTATTTGCTTTTCTTCTGGCTCAATTTCCTAGATCCAAGGTCAGTTTTTAAGTGGCATTTTCTTCATTCTGTGTACTTTACAAAGCTGCTTGATGGGCAAAAGTATTTATTTGCAGAGTCCCTCTTACATCTTACTGCTGCTGGTCAGAAGAATATCTGCTCCCCTGGCTAGGGGTTGCTGCCTGCAAATTGCTCGCAGGTAGCTACCCCCAGCCAGGAGAATAAATGTTCATCTGACTGGCAACAGTAAGATGTAAGAGGGACTCTGCAAATAAATACTTTTGCCCATCAAGCAGCTGTGAAAAGCATATAGAATGAAGTGAATACAGCTAAAAATTGACCTGGGATCAAGGCAATTGGGCCATAAGAAAAGTGAATAAACTTCTGAGGTATTACTGGACTGAAATCTAAACCTTGAGACTCAGCAGCCAATACGGTCTTTTGCAGCTTTTTGCACATGTTTTCTGAAAGCACTGTCAGTTGATGTTTTTGTTCTTTTTTGCACTGAAATGGATATTTATACTGCTGGTTATAGCATTTTAAGCATATTATTTCTCTATCTATTTATAAAGAAAAAATTAAAAAAGTCAGCAGTAGCTTTGCAACTCCATTCATAAAGTGTGAGGATGAACTAATCCACTGGATTGCCTTTCCAAAGGTTTTTGAGGTGTTTTTGGTGCTGTGTGCCTCCCACCACCTTTCTTGTACCTTATTCTGTTGTGAGTGGCTATGGCCTGCAATTATGGGTCAGTGTCAATGTTTGCAGGTATCATGAATGCTTCTTTGAAGGACAGACATTTCCCTGAAGCCTTGAAAAAGGCTGTGGTGAATCCACTACTAAGGAAGCCCTTGATAAAGTCTAATGCCCAATCGACTTCCTGTACCAAACCTCCTATTTAGGGCAGGTTGTAGAGCAGATAGTGTTGAGGAGGTACATCTTGGGACACAGCAGCAGAACAACAACATTTACATGTCATTCAAACTGGATCTCAAGCAATGCCAAAGCACAAAGACAACATTGGTTATAGTGGCAAATTATCTTCTCTTAGTGAGACCCTGAGAAGAGTTCTCGATCTTGCTTCACTCCCACATCCCCATGACATTTGACACAGTCAGCCATTGTGTACACATCATGAGACTTGAGGGCTATAGAAGATTGTTGGCAACAGTACTTGCATGGTTCCAATCATTTCTCTCCATTTGGAAGTAGTCAGTAGGAATGGGACTCTTCCAATCACATCTGATTGCCCTTGATTGAGGCATGTCTCAAGGCTCTGGCCTCTCCCCCAGTGTGGCTTGTGGAGAACCTGTTGCCTCAAGGAGAGATAATTTGAATGTGGAGTTTGGGATTTCATTATTTTGCATAAGATACTGATCTTTGTCTTTTGGTCACCACAAACAAGATCGCATCAATGTGCAACCTCCTTTGGGATTTGTCTTGAAATCAATACACGCAATAGATGGCTTCCAAGCCCTCTTAGAAAGCACTGAGTTTAGGTAGCTGGAGGTTATCCTACCACTTGGGACATTTTGGAGTCCCTCTAAACTGCTGGACTAATTCTTGAGCTGTGCTGATTACTGGACTTTTTCAAAATGATAAATTGAACTGTTCTGAGACCATATAAGTCCATTTGCGTGGATATATTTTGCAATGAGCATCTCTTTGAAGAAAATTAATGTCAAGAATTAATTGGCTGCCTGATGTGGTATTTCTTTTCCAGTATGTTCTTGGAGTGAGCTTCATGTTGTCTACTTGCCCAGCTAGTTAAAATTAAATTCCAAACAAAGGGGCTGTTTCTGAGAAGTTGTTACACCATGTCTAAAAAATAAATGGCAGCATTAGATCTCCTGTTCTTGGCAGGTTAAAGCTAATGGCTGAAAGACTGCATATATATCCTAGGAGCCATTCTTGATGGCAACATTTTCCCAGAATCCCTGGTTTATGCAGTTCTTTGAGGTGGCTTTTATAATCTGAAAATATCTCCAAGGCTTGTATCTTTCTGGGATATGATGAGTTTAAGACATTAGTGCTGGAATTCAAGAACCAAGATGACGTCTCAGCTAGTAACTTAACTCATGTGCATTGCACAGCTCTTGACATTCTTAAGGAAAAGCAGTCATTAAAGAGTCTTTGTCTTATGTTTTGATATGACACCTGATCCTAAAAGAATGGAACAGTTGGCTGGAGTAGATGCCACTTCCTATGACAAAATAATTTTGCTAAGAGCTGGACCTCAGGATCAGAGGGCTCATCCCACAAAAGCCAGCCCAGGGAGCAGTGGTGAAACTGGTAGACCCCATGCACAATCTGCCTTACAGGCAATTTCAATCTCTGCTCTCATAACTTATCTTAAACACACCACCACTGTACCTACAATTACCAAGTGTGTACATTATCATCACTTCCCCACTCAGGTTTACTCCAGAAAAGGAGAGGGGAAAGTAGTATTCTTTAAACTGTCTTGGCAAGTCTATGGACAGGATCATAGTGTTGCCTGATCCCCATGATTGTTGTTTTGAGGCATGTGACATGATGGTGTACAACTGGAAAGGCAATCCAGTGGATTAGTTCATCCTCACACTTTATGAACAGAGTCGCAGAACTACTGCTGACTTTTATTCATCTTTTATTCATAAAAAGAAGGAGAAATACACTTTTAAAATGCTGTAACCCGTAACAGTAACATCCATTTCAGTGCAAAAAAAAAAAAGACAGGGTGGAGTTTTGGATTTCCTTCAGAATTATTTAAAAGCTATCTGGGAGAACTCTGCAGCAAATGATAAAACTGAAAGAATAAATGCTAAAACTGAATCAACAGGATATGTATTTAATTATTTATTGAACATTTGGAGAATGCCTTTGAGCACAGGTGCTCATTTTCAAAGATTTCACATCAAATACATAGTAACAAGAAAACATTACAAGTACAATAAGCAGTTGCAGAGGAAATGCAGTTGAATCAGCCTCAAAGCACTTAAAACAGATCAATTACATACAACTTTGGAAAAAAAACATACTACGCATATTATAACAAGCATTTGTTAATGCGAACATTGGCTGCTTGTTAAACAATGCTTTTTTTCAGTTCTGACCCAAAAATTTGAGGATCCTTGTTTTAGGATTCACCTTTTAGACATGACATGTGCTATTTATAGTATATTGGCCTAGATGTAATTTTGCACCAGAGGTGTGAAAAGACATCTCCTCCAGGATTTAAAAAATGAATTTATGAAGTGGTGTGGAAAAATGGCAATGTTGAAAGTTTGGAGTCAAAATATTGAAAACTGGTGAAGTTATGAGTGAATGCTGAAATAGTGTAACGCTCAGTCATAACCTGAGCATTTTATCATATTTGTACACTACATGTTAGCATTGCCTTCTTATTACCCCACCTACTGTAATGAAAGCAGTGGGTGAAAATTTTCAAATCCCCAGCAAAATGTCATTCCATGGCCCAGGTACAAAAACACGTTTTAGACAGAATTTGAAAAATGACAGCTGTTACATTCATGAAGTGCTGCAAAGAAATGGCTATGTTAATAATTTGGGGTGAAAATATTGAAAATGACCAAAGTTACAAGCTTGCATTTGCAAATTTCAACGTAGGCTCATAACTTTGTTGTTTTTAAATATTTTTGCGCCAAAGTTTTAACATAGCCTTCTTATGAGCCCACATAATGATGTTTCCACAAAGCCAGTACAACAACAAAGATGTTGAACTCCATTATGGTGACAGGCACAATGCTGACATTCAGCATTGTGCTGTCCAAAAAACAGTGTTTTTTACTGAGGCTGTGCCCCCTCCCCACACCCCCCATGCAGGGGGCTGTGTTCCCCGCACCCTCCCATATTAAAATAACCAACTCTGTGTCTGAGTTGTTTTGGGGGGGTGAAACACCGGAAGAAACAGTGCCAGTGTACAGTGGGACCATTACAGTGCCCTGCCGATTTTTGTCGCTATAATGGTCTTCGCTGTAAAAGTTTTGCTGTTTCAACAGTATACCCCTCATGAATAAGTGCAGAGAAAATTTCAGCTTCTGCCCAAAAGGTGATTTCACACAGCAACTGCAAAATCATCTTTTGGGAAGCAAAAACACATTTTGGCCAGGATCTGAAAAATAACAGCTGTCACATTCATGAGGTGCTGTAAAGATATGGTTATGTTGAAAATTTGAGGCACAAATATTGAAAATTACCAAAGTTATTAGCCTGCCTTTACAAAATTCAGTGTAGGCCCATAACTGTGTTTTTTAATATTTTTACACCACATTTTTAAAATAGCCTTTTTATGACCCCACCTCATGAACAGGGGCAGAAAAAATATTCAACTCCTGCCTGAAAGGTGATTTCGCACAGGGAACGCAGAATCACCTTTTGTGACAGATTATCCTAATGTGAGTGCAATTGTTCATGAAGTGGGGTCCCAAAAAAGGTATGTTTAAAATTTGGGTCAAAAATGGCCAAGTTATGCCACCAAGTTCAGAACCCCACTGAAATACATTGAAAGGCATACCCAATTTCCTCCATTTGTGGTCCGACTTTGAAAAGGAAAGACATGTCTGCGATCCAGAAAAGATTACAGCATTTGACCCCCGATGGGTAAGTAAGGGCTTGAGGGGGTTGGGTGGTGGATGCTGAGTGGGAGGGTCGGTGTGGGGACTAAAAGCTCAGACAATGATGGACAGTTTTCTGCTACACAGGGTTAAAAAAAATGAGGCACAGTTTTCTAGATTTCAGGTGGTGACACTGGGATTGGGCACCCCAGTGTAAGTGATACCTTTATGGGGGTGCTGTGAGGGAGGGTCAGGTGCAGAGAGGAGGGTAGGGTGGGGGCAGTTACAACAGACATTGATGGATGGTTTTCTTTGTTTCAGCCAATCTATATAAAAGGACCATTTTTATAGTCCTGCTATTGTTTGAGTCCGTAGGAGTTTAACAATTTTGATGGCAGCTGAAAAGAAATTGCTGTAAGTATCAATAGACATGAGCTTATTCCAGAAATACCTTTAATTTGGCAAACCGAGGGGTATTTTATAAAGAAATAGTAGCCTGAAAAGTAAAAGCGAGACTCCACGCATGTGCACTAGCGCCTGTGCTGGTGCGCATGTGCAGAGTCTCACTTTTACTTTTCAAGCTATTTCTTTATAAAGTACCCCTCGGTTTGCCAAATTAAAGGTATTGATGAAATCAGCTCATGTCTATTGATATTGCCAGCTATTTTGTTCAACTGCCACCAAAACGTTTTCAGTTAAAGGCAAATATACAAATAAAACAAAATAAAATAAAAAAACTACGGTGGTGACACTAGGGATTGGACACCCACAGTATCAGTGTTACATTTGGGAGAGTGTTTGGCAGTGGGTGCTGAAGGGGGGGGGCAGGTGAGGGGGCAGCAACAGACAACAATGGACGGTTTACTTTTCTATAGGTTGACAGGCTGCTGAAGTTGAAAGCTGCACAGCTGTTTGCTCTTGGACTTCAAGCAAACCAAAGGGCCAAAGCCCTCTCTGATTAGAATGCTTCAGTCCTTTGAAATACACAGCCTTTCAGCACACCAAGCAGAGAGTGATGTCAGGACCCCAATGCCTGGTCACTGGTGTAGACTGCCGAGTCCCTGGTTTTGTGAACTGCAATGGGCTTGGCTGTGACACCACCCCCCCTTAAAATCCCCTATCCTTGCCACAAAACATTGTGTGCATAAACACAGCCAATGTAAAGAATCACAGGATACATACAAAGAGAATCGAAATAAAATAGTCTAACAGTTACAGTTACAATGGACTACAAAGACAGACCATAAATAAACTGATTAATCTTGGGGAGATTCAGCAGAGTTTCAGGCAGTTCATTTAATCAGTTAGTGGCTCTGACAACAAATGACCGTGTGCCCAGCTGAGTATGCCAGAAATGAGTCTTAAGGGCATTTCTGGCCATATTCCTGGTGGTTTATTGGGCTGGAGACAGTAAAGAAACAATTTGTTAAAGCATGGGGTGTTAGGCCCACGGGTGCATTTTTGGCTAGTAAACAGGTCTGGAGCTTTATTCTGCAGGGTAAAGGTAGTGAGTTTGTGAGTGCGTAAAGGGTGCAACTATAAGTGTGGTTATCTGCATCAAGTACAAAGTGGCATGCCTTATTCAGATCAGTTTTACTTTGTTTAGCACCGTGTCACAAGAAGCTGTGTAAACAGGGAGGCCATAATCTATACGTGGCAAAATGGAGCTGGCTATAATAAAGTATCTAGCATTGCCAGTGAGTTTGTTCTGGTTACAGTACAAGGCACCCAGTCTTCATTTAACTATGGCCACTAGATTGTCAACACAGGCTAGCAGTATAGCCTGGAAGTTTGAGTAACAAGCTATGAATGAGCTTCATACATCAAATCACTTAACCTCCCCAGTGCTCTCGGGTTGCCCCTTTAAGCAGGCACTTGGGCCTAGCGGGCCTTAGCCGATTTCAAAAAAAAAAAAGACATGGTGCAAAAAATAAGGTGTCATCCAGAGTTACTCCAAGGTATTTGAAGGTGTCCACATGTTCAAAAGTTTTGTTTCTGGCCATTTTGAACGACAAAGGGTGGAACTTTCCTTTTCTGTGGGAGGGCCAATGACCCCAAGGTACAGCTTAATGCTTGTTGGTGCATGGAGGGTGGGGATGGGGTGGGTGGTAGCCATGGATGGCGGGTGGAGGTGTTAGGTTGGGAACCTAACACCACATTTCATACTTTTGCACTTTAATATGAACCCTAACTGATGCATTAACAAAGTTTTTTGCAATATTTATATATCTATCTCTATATCTATATATATATATATATATATAAAATACTGCTGCAGATGAGCCAGTACAGTTAGAGTTGAGCAGGCAGTTTAATGTTAAACCCCAAATTTTGCACCTTAATAATTTTGCAATCATTGATTTACTAAGTTGCATTTTGATGGGACATGCATTTTTTCTGCCGGGAAGCACCACAAAATGCATTTTTCACTATTCTTAGCACTTTTTTGCTGATTTTTGTCCAGCACGCTGCAGTCACACTGGTATTTTGAACTGCAAATTTCAGGGTAGAAAGAGGTTTGGTTAAAGAACAATCCAGCATTAGTTTGATGAAAAAATATTATTCCCTTCCAAAGTTATTTAATTTTGAATTTTCGGGTTCTGAGCATGCTCATTTCAGTGTAAGATTTATATGTATCTTTTGTGAAAGGGGATTGGGCTCATGATCAAGGATTTTGTCACTTCACAAAAGGGGATTTATAAAATCCCCTTTAGTGAGGAAAAATTCCCCTTTTGCGAGCTGCCATCCTGTTTTCATTTTTCCCTCCAAACAAAATGTTGTAACTTGCCCCACGGTGACTTCTATTGCAAATGAAACATGAGTTTTGTTCAGGGTGACACCCTCTACAATCCCATGCCTTTGGTTTCCTTTGTTTTGGCCAAAAAAATGGCTGACCTTTTTAAAAATGCCCTTGATTTCTATATGGGCAATAAGAAATTTCTTTACCATCATTAGTGTATTGATGGCGAGCTATTAAGGGCTTGTCCCTCAAACTCGCAGTACCTATGAACCTATGAACCTATGAACATTCTTCATTTGTGACTTGCTTCTGATCCTCTTTCACGAGCTGACAAAATCCCCTTTCATGAACTGATCCTCTTTCGCGAGGTAACAAAATCCTTGATCATGACATAGGGACCAGATGGCCCTATCTCGCGATCAAAGATCAGCTCATGAAAGGGTATTAGGTCAGCTTGCGAAAGGGGAATTTATTTTTCACTTTCGTGAGCTGACAAAATCCTCTTTCGCAAGCTGTTCTCCTTTCACAAGCTGACAAAATCCTTGATCTCACGAGATTTTGACACCTCGCAAAAGGGGATCGACTCACAAATAGGAATTTTGACAGTTCGTGAAAAGGGATTATTTTTTTAATTCCTCGTTCACGAGCTGACAAAATCCCCATTCGTGAGCTGTCAAAATCCCCATTTGTGAGCCAATCCCCTTTCACGAGCAGACAAAATCCTTGATTGTGACTTCCAGACCAGATGGCCAAAATCTGATGATCAAGGATTTCCCACAAACAATGTTTTGACAGCTCGCAAACAGGGATTGACCTCGCGAACAGGGATTTTGCCACCTCATGAACTAGGAATTTAAAAACTTTGCCAGTGCACTGTAAATAAATGGTTTGGTGTTTTGGCTTGAAATTCACAGGATGTAAAGGGTCTGTCCCAGAAATGTTAATTGTGCTGTTTAGGTGTAAAAAATGTATTGGTTCTATAGCTATGCCATCACAAAGTTCAGATTTTTCCCATAGGATACCATTGCGGCACCCACAGTGAGTTTCGGTGCCTGTATCTTGAAACAATGTGAGATACTGACTTTTTGCTACCTGCAGCTTAGTCCATATGCATGGAGGTTTCAAAGTCATGTTTACAACTGCAGTGGAATTTTTTCATAGCTTGTACGGTTACTGAGATATTGGCAAATTAGTGTTACAAGGGTTCCTTTTCAGCTTTATTGGGCCACTGTACGGCTCCTTTATTATGTATAAGTGGCAGCACAGGGTCCAGAGGGCCAGTGCTTCCATGGACACATATCATTATACACAAATGGGCAGCTTGGTTGGAGCACGGGGCTCAAAGGGCCCACACCCACCAACACATACCACTTACCAGTTACATTACACTTTCTCAAAAAGTAAGGAAATTCATTGCAAAAAACATTGTTAATGCATCAGTTAGGGTTGAAGTGACAAAAGTAGTAAATGAAACATTAGGACTGAGTCCCTAACACCCCACCCTCCCACCCACCCTCCATCCTCCACATGCACCAACAGGCATCGGGTATGCCATGGAATCATTAGACCTAACTCTCACCCCATTCTCCAATACTGTAGCATGTCAGCCTGTTTACACATGGAATGGGGTGATAGTTGGGCCCAATGACCCCATGGCACACCCCTATGTCTGTTGGTGTGTGGAGGATGGGGGTGGGGTAGCAGGGTGAGGAGGGTAAGGGGCTGTTTAATGTTAAACTCAGTTTTGTGCACCTCAATAACTTTGCCATCCTTTGAATTTGCACAAAATTTGGCATGTGTTTTCAGATAGTCAGAATCTCTCAAGATGTGAACAGTTTTGTGATAACATCTTGCATGATTTTTGAGATATGGAGGTTCGAAACAAGTGAAAAAAACTATTTTTTTCCTATATAGTACTTATCATGGGTATTTTTTGCTCTCCCCTACAGCCTAAACAGTATGAACTTTTTCCGTCAAATTTTCATGGATTGTGGGGTCCATGCCAAAGGTGTGACTTTGGATGGTTTGGTTAAAAAATATTGCAGTTTTTGAATTTAAAATTTTTTTGGATAACATTGAAATGTGGCCAAAACAAAATATAAAAACAGATCGAATGAAAAAAAAAAAGTAAAGATTGGTTCCAGTTTTATTTTATACTGTAAAGGCATGTGAGCAAAACTTCCTGTTTACACAAGCATCCAGTTACAGACAAAATAAAACACAGTACATGGTATACATAGTATATAGGAAAATGAAAACAAAACATCTGTACAGAGATGATAGCAGAGACATAATATTGTGGTTCAGCAGTACGCAGGTATCAACAATTATATACAAGTAAATACATGTTAACAAGGGACAGCACTAACAAGTAGTAAGCATAAACTTATGTGTAATCAAAATCAGGCATATTAACAGAGGTTAGAACTGGCCTGTAGACACTTTAGGTTGTGCTTGAATGAAGCAGTTGAGGAACACTGTCCAAGAGCAGGGGGCAGGCTCTTAAAGAGTTATACACCCTTGTAGGAGAGGATTTGCTGTCCTTGAGTGATGTGGCAAAAGGGGAGAGAGAAAGTGTGAATGGAAGATAATCTGGTGGATCCATTGGGGGTAAACCTAGGGAAAATAAAGAAGTTTGTAGAAGAAGGTAAGGATTTTACTGTCCAACCTGTCCTCCAAATAGGGCAATTTTCCTGTCTTGTATAGAACACAGTGGTGGGTTAATATTGGGAGGTCAGTGGCAAACTGAATGGAATTGTGATAGGTGGCCCTTAGCCAAACAAGCCTTTTTTGAGAGATCAATGGGTAGTAAATTAAGGCACCATAGTTGAGGATGGGAAGAAGGAAGCTATTCAGAAGGAGGACCTTGGTTTCAGGGATTAGGAATTGTTTAACTCTGTAAAGCATTTGAAGTCTTTGGTGGGTTTTTCTTATAAGCTGATCAGTGTGAGGTTTGTAAGAGAGGTGGCAGTCAAGAAGGTGGCTGAGGTATTTGAACTCAAAGACTCTTTCAATTTGGCTGCCATCATTGTCTGTGAGAGTAAATTCAAAAACAGCATTTTTCCTGGTTCTGGAGAAAACCATTGACTTGTTTGTTTTTTTGTTTTTTGTTTTTTTTTGCTTTGAGGACAAATCTCCTGGAAGAGAAGCAGGTGTGGAGCATGGAGAAATCTTGTAGATTGTTAAGGAGGGAAGATGGATTCTTATCTTTGCAGAAAAGTGTGGCATCATCAACATACAGGATGAGCTCTGTATGTCTGCAAATTTCAGGGAGTGAGCTGACTATGAGGGAAAAGAGGAGGGGTCCCAGAATGGATCCCTGGAGAACACCATACTTAATAGGGAAAATGTTGGAGATTGCACCCACGATAAAACAGTTTTGTGGGATCTGAAGCTATGGTAGTTAGAGAACCAGTTGACATCTACAGAGAAATTGAGCCATGAGAGGGTGGTGAGGAGTACCTTATGGTGGACAAGGTCAAGGGCTTTTGCAAGGTCCACAAAAAGAGAACCATGTAGAAACCTTCACCACTTGTCTTTTCAAAAAAGTTAGTGAAATTAATAGGTGCAGTCTCAATGTTGTGGCTAGGCCTGAACCCATGTTGAGAGTCTGATTGTAAATTGTATTTGTCTAGGAATTCCAGGGTTTGATCAAGTATGATTCTCTCTATTATTATGGATAAAGAAGCTAGAAGGGAGACTGGCTTGTAGCTGGCCACTTCATTTTTGGGGCTGGATTTGTGTAACAGCTTTAAGGTAGAACATTTCCATTTCAAAGAAAAAGTAGCAGTACAGAGGGAGGATGTTGAATATATTTGTTAGAGGGCAGGTGATGGGTTCACATACCAGTTTAAGAATATGGTAGTCAATGTTGTCGAGGCCAATGCTTGGTCATATGTTATTCTTTTTTATAAGTTTAATCACTTTATGGGGTGAAAGGTAGTGTAAGTGAAAATTTGACTGGAGGTTAGACTGGGGAGGGAATGTGGTGGTGTTGTCTAGAATATTAGTGATCTTGTATTTGTGAAGGTCCCCAAAATAGGAATTAAAATTTCTGGCAATGCTTACAGGCTCAGTGGTAAGTTGGCCATCAATAGAGAGTCAAATTTGTTCATCAGATGTTCCTCTCCCGAGAAAGTTAAGTGACCTCCATGTGAGTTTGGAGTTACCCCTAGAGCTTATCTGATGTTCTCAGAGGAAGTTGGTTTTAGCAAAGTGAACAGCTGATTTAGAACTATTGCAGAGTGTTTTATATTGCTGTAGTAAGTTAGGGAGTTTGAGCTTTCTATAGTTGGTCCAGGTCCTGTCTCTCTTCCTCATGTGGGTCAGGAGATCAGAGGTAACCCATTCATTTCTGAGTCCTTTGACCCTGTGTTTTTTAAAGGAATGAGGAAATGTCAGATCCCTTGGAAGATCAAGTTGAGTGTGTCAGGGACTGAGACAGTGTCATTGATGCATTCTGAAAACAACCAGTTAGCAGCTAGTAAGGCTTTAGTGAATTCTTCATGGTTGAGATCAATAGATCGATAGATAAAAAAGATTTATTGATAAAAAGCATATCAATTTGTTTGAAAAAAAAACATTCATCACTGCCTTTTCCCCAGTGTCTGGTTATGTGCTTTACTTTTTTTCTTATTTATTTTGTATAAGCTGACACCGGGATGCCCATCCCCAATGTCAGATGCCTCCCCCATCCCTGTGCAGCCCATTTTTTTATTAGTTCTGCTGACATTGAGGGGCCCAATCCTCATACTGGCATTTTCAAGTGCACCCCCCAGCAGTGTGGGAGATTAAGGAGCCCACCCCCAGTGTCCTAAAAATACATGCTGATATTTCTTTGTTACAAAAAAAAGAGAAAACCATCCTCCAATGTCTTTTTTTAACCTGAAAAAAGAAAATGGTCCCTCATCATGCCCACCATCCACCTCCCACCATCCTGACCCTCACACTGAGCACCCAGCACCCTTATAGTTACTACCAAAGGTCAAACACTGACATCTTCTGTGGACCAGGACACATCTGCCCACTTCAAAGCCAAACTGTGAACTAAGGAGTAATGGTAACTGTATGTACCAAACTGTGAACTAAGGAGTAATAGTAACTGTATGTACCATTATATTATATATATATATATATATATATATATATATATATATATATGAGAGAGAGAGAGAGAGAGAAAGAGAGATAAATACAGGTATATAAATAAGGGATATGTGGACAGTTGATAACTGTTATTTGTACAGTAGTTTAGGCGTCAAGTGACCACAAGTGGCAAAAGACACGATTGAGGTTCACGAGGTCACAGGTTACTGTTCAAATAACTTAGTTATCCAATAGGTGCCCCCTGCATATTGGATTTATGCAACATGGGTGGACCTTGTACTATTTTTATTTTGTTTGTAGTGTTTTTAGTTCTTTTATGTAGAATATATATATATTTTTTTATGAACTAGTGTTCTTGAGACTTTTTTTGCACGGTTGCTTTGGTCATTACTATGCATGCTGTGTAGTGATGTCGCAGTGTGTTTTCTGATTGGTGCAATAAGTGGGATTCAAAAAATGGTGAGTTGGTGACTATGTGTACTGAGCAGTAGGAGAGCTACAGGAGTCAGTTTTATTACCATTGTTTACCAGTGGTGGGAGAGACACGAGATTCAGATTTTACTGGTGGTGTTTGCGAGCAGTGGTGGAATGATGGTCCTGATTGAAGAATGGAGCTCTGTGGAGTGAGTGTGAGGTGAACGGAATATGAAATGCATCTGTACCATTGAGCTGAAGAGAGAGTGACTGCTTTACTGTATATGATTCAGTAGGAGGCATTTCAATTGGTAAGGTTTTTGGCAGGAGTGAAGAGGCTCATAGACCGATGGCAGCGCAGGTGGGAGAGGGAGGGAGATTCTCTTCTATCATCGGGAGAAAACTATCTGGAGGTTAAGGGTATACTACTCCATTTTTGCTTGGTGGAGTTATCAGAAGTGACAACATGAAAGTTAGTGCTGTGGGGATAAGGAGAAGCAAGAGAAGAAAAAATAGAGTCATTGCTGTATTTTTCGGTGTTGTGTTTGGCTGCTAACAATGTTGTCCTTAATGTCAGTGAAAATGAGTAACTGTGCTGTTGGGATGTTCTGTGTTTGACAGCGATGGAAAGCGAAAGTCACTGGATGTAGTGCCAGCCGGTTGTCCAGCTAGGGAGGAGTGATTTCGTCACTGTGTGGATAAACAGGAGATGATGTAATCGCTATGGGAATAGCTTGCAGTTATTCCCATAATGATTAAGTCATATCCCATTTATCCACAGAATAACTCAAATAAATGGATTTATGTGCCAGGTTATATCCTGACAGCTGTTGAATAAATAAATATATATCTCTATATAGCTATATATATATATATATATATTCTATGCAAAAGCTTTGTTAATGTATCAGTTAGGTTATTCTACAGTGACAAAAGTGAGGAAATTCAACATTAGGGTTCCCACCCTTGCACCCACCCCACCCCGCCCCTCAGCAACAGGCATCGGGGTGTACATTGGGGTCCTTGGCCCTAACTCTCACACCATCCATGTGTAAACAAGCTGAGGTAGTGCACTGTAGGAGAATGGGGTGAGAGTTAGGGCCGATGACCCCAATGCACACCCCGATGCCTGTTGCTGGGGTGGAGTGGGTGGGTGCAAGGGTGGGAACCCTAATGTCGAATTTCCTCACTTTTGTCACTGTAGAATAACCCTAACTGATGCATTAACGAAGTTTTTTGCATAGAATTTCCTTTTTTTTTAAGAAAGAATAGAAAAGTAGAAAATTGCACAAGTTGGTGGGCCACATTACACACCTAATGACTAAAAAGTACATTGACAACACCAAGGCCAGCCACCAAACAAATGTTAATGTAGTAGAACAATAGAAAACACTGTCTGCATAACGTAAACTGTGCCACACAATATCTCCAAAAACAAATTATTGTCCGACATATAAACACCGCAATTCACATCTACAGGACATGCCTTCAACACCCTCCAATTTTCAAGTGAAAAGACCAAACCGTGTCCGAGATAAAACATGTCAAAGTTTGAAAATTTCATTCATCAGAGTGGCACAGTTCCACACCTGTTGACATTTAACACATACAATGACTAAAAACTACATCCATGACACTAAGCCTAGGTATCCTATCGATTTCAAGCCACCTCCCCAAGTGAAATGCTGTCCACTGAATGTAAACTGCGCCACACCATATCTCCATCAAAAAAATTTCCAACACATAAGCACTGTAATTTACACCCACAGGACATGCTGTAAACACTGTCCAAATTTCAAGTAAAAAGACCAAACCGTTTCCGAGATATTCAATATCAAAGATTAGTAAAATGCCCCTATCTATTCCATTATAAAAAAATCTGGCCATTTTGTCCCTATTTTACGATCAAAGATCACGATCAGAGAATCTTGTGATCAAAGAATTTGCAGGCTCATGATCAAAGAATTTGCAGGCTCACAAACAAAGAATAAAAAATGCCATAAATCAAAAAATTGAAGGAATTGCGGTAAATCACCACTGTGGTTTGACAGAACAAAGCCCCCTGAGCAAAACCCACCCTCATTTGACTTCCTAGGGCACCTCTGGGCTGAGAAAATTGATCTTTAAATCCAGCCATCTTGTCCCTGGATCATACTAAAATACATGAAGTACCCCAATGCCCTGGTAGTCTAATGCTCCCCATCATAGTAATGCACATAATACTCGTCCCCATTTGCCTGGCAGTCTAGTGCCCCCCAATCATAATAAAATAAATGAAGAACTCCATTGCCCTGGTAGTCTAGTGGCCCCCCAATCATAATAAAATACATGAAGAACTCCATTTCCCTGGTAGTCTAGTGGCCCCCTGATCATAATAAAATAAATGAAGAACTCCATTGCCCTGGTAGTCTAGTGGACCCCCGATCATAATAAAATACATGAAGAACTCCAGTTCCCTAGTTGTCTAATGGCCCCCACCCAGCCATGCCAGCCCACCTAGCACCCCCACCGCCCCAGCTGGTGACTGGCACAGTCCACCTCTCCTCTCCATGGCCAGCCGCTGACTGAGTGCTGCAGAGCACTCCTGTAAAGATGCAGTCAGATTAGCGCGTCTTTACAGGAACGCTCTACAGCACTCAGTAGGCGGTTGGCAGTGGAGGTGAGAGGTGGACTGTGCCAGTCACCGTCCGGGGATGGGTGAAGGAGCTCTGGGTGGGCTGGCATGGCTAGGTGGGGGGTTGGGGCCACTAGACTACCAGGGAACTGGAGTTCTTCATGTATTTTATTATGATCGGGGGGCCACTAGACTACCAGGACATTGGAGTTCTTCATTTATTTTATTATGATCAGAGGCACTAGGCTACCAGGGAATGGGGCAAGTATTATGTGCATTACTATGATGGGGGGGCACTAGACTACCAGGGAAATGGGGGGGAGTATTATGTTCTTTAGAATAAAAAATGCTATAAAATCAAAAAATTGAAGGAATTGCGGTAAACCACCATCATGGTTCGACAGAACGAAGCCCCCTGAACAAAACCCACCCTCATTTGACATCCTAGGGCACCTCTGAGAGGAAAACATTTATTTTTTTAATCTGGCCATCTTATCCCTTGCTCACAATACACGATCGCGATCAAAGAATTTCACGATCAAAGAATTTGCAGACTCACGATCAAAGAATTTAAAGGCTCACGAACAACGTATAAAAATGCTATAAATCAAAAAAATTGAAGGAATTGTGGTAAACCAACACCATGGTTCAACAGAATGAAGTCTCCTGACTTCCTAGGGCACCCCTGGGCTGAGAAAATTGATTTTTTAATCCAGCCATCTTGTCTTCCCTCACGATGCACGATTGCGATCAAAGGATCTTCAGGCTTGCGATCAAAGAATTTGCAGGTTCATGATCAAAGAATAAAAAAAGCTCAAATGTTTAAAATACAAGGAATTATGGTAAACCACCACCATGGTTCGACAGAACAAATCCTCCTGAACAAAAAACACCCTCATTTGACTTCCTAGGACACCCATGGGCTGACAAAATTGATTTTTCTAATCTGGCCATTTTGTCCCTCGCTCGCGATGCAAGACCGCAATCAAAGAATCTCGCAATCAAAGAATTTACAGGCTCATGATCAAAGAAATTGCATGCTCACGATAAAAGAATAAAAAAGGGTGAAATGTGAGTTTTACACCAATATATATATTTTTTTATTTTTATTTTAGCTTTTGTTGACCAGGTAAGTGCACTAGACAAATCTGCCTATTTTCAGGCACGACCGGGAGGGGAATACAGATGAATGCCAACTGACCTTGAACCAGATTAAGCTGTTGGTGGTATTTTAACTGAATGAGGGAAATTTGACCAGGACACCGGGGAAATCCCCTACTCTTTTCGATAAGTGCCATGGGATCTTTAACATCCACCTGAACTACCACCAATCCAGGCAGATGGGACCTCGGTTTAACGTCTCATCCGAAAGACGGCACCTCAGAAGTGCAGCACCCCTCTCATGCTGCACTACAGTGTCAGTACTGGGATATTAACCCAAGTGCCAGATGTGGGAACTGAACCCACAGCTTTCTGATCTCCCGGCCTCAGAGGCGAGTGTGCTACCTACTGAGCCACTGACACTGCACTGAATATGAACCAAACCAATGCCATGCCTCGATAGAACGAAGTCCCTGAGCAAAACCCACCGTTATTTGTGTCCCTAACCCACCGCTGAGCTGAGATATTTGTGTTTTTAGGTCATGATGCAAGATCGCGATCAAAGAATCTCACGATCAAAGAATTTGCAGGCTCGCGATCAAAGATCGTTGTTGAACCGTGATCAAAGATTTTAAAAGCTTGTAACTATATTTTTTGACTGATTTGGATGAAACCAAAGGCATGGCTCAATAGATTGGAGCCTTCTGAGTAAATCCCAACCAAGTTTTACTTCAGGAGTGGCCCCTGAGCCAAGATATTTGTGTTTTACCGATCGGAAAACTAAAAACAAGATGGCAGACCTCGCTATCAAAGAATTCTCGGGGACAAAGATTCTTGAACAACAAGTCTGCAGATTCTTTGATTACCATTTGGGAAGTCAAAGGGAAAATTTATATGTATGTTTTGCGAACAAAGAATGGGTTATTCTTTGTTCACAAAACATACATATGAATTTTCCTTGACTTATACTGGGAACTTAAAAGTGGCATAACTTTTGAATGCCTTAATATTTTTTCACCAAACAAAAAGCGGCATGTTCAGCCACCAAAGCTATTTCAAACAAGCCATCTCACAGAGCAGCACACTACATAATGGCCATGCAGGGCCACGTACAAAATCCCAAAAGCTGCCTACAAAAATGGATAATTTTGCATTTTTCAGAATTTCTTATGCAAAGACCGTAACTCTGACCAAAACAAAATATGGCATATCAAGAGATCTACCATGTCCCACCATGCATACCAAATTTCAGGCAAATCCAGTGAACGGGTCCAAAGTTATTAACGTGCAAAATTTTGACTTTAACATAGACATGACATCTGAACCCTAACTATAGTGATGCGACTGCGCCACTATATATATATATACCATGCAAAAACTAAGTTAATGCATCATTTAGGGTTAAAACACAAAAAGTCAGGAAATTAGACCTTTAGGGTTGCCCTCCCCCATGTACCCCCATCCTCTTGAGACTGACAGATGCCGGGTGTGTCATTGGGGTTGTGAGGCCTAAATGTCACACCATTCCACATGTAATCATATTCACAAGCCACCATAAAGAAGAGTGGGGTGACATTTAGGCCTCACAACCCCAATGACACACCCCGGCGTCTGTCAATCTCGGGAGGATGGTGGGTACATGAGGGGGGGAAGGGCAACCCTAAATGTCTAATTTCCTGACTTTTTGTGTTTTAACCCTAAATGATGCATTAACAAAGTTTTTTGCATAGAATTTCCTTACTTTTTGAGAAAGCATAGAAGAGTAGAAAGTCGCGAAAGTTGTTGGGAGAGCAGGGCCCATCGGTCCCCACGCTCCCACCAACTTTCACATTTCTGCCTAATATACAGTAAAGTACTGAATATCATATGTATTGGTGGGAGCACATATTGATGGGGGGCCCCACAATCCCACCAACTTAAAACAAATCAAAGTTTTATTCATTGGAGTGGCATAATTCTGCACCTGTTTGCATGTCAGACACCTAACCACTGAAAATTACCTCCATGGCAGTAAGGCTAGCTACCCTATAAATGTGAAGCCACTACCACAATGCAAAACGCTATACACAAAACATAAAGTGCATCACGCAATATCTCTGCAGCAAAATTAATTTTCCAACATCTAAATATCATAATTCACATGTACAGGGGATCCCCTCAACGCCCCCCAAACTTCAAGTTAAAAGACCCAACCATTTCCGAGATATTACATTTTAAAGTTTGAGATTTTCATTCATCAGAGTGGCAGAATTCCACACCTGTTTACATTTTATACACCTAATAATTGAAAAGTATGTCCATGGCAGTAAGGCTAGCTACCCTATAAATTTCAAGCCACTACCACAATGCAAAACGCTGACCACAAAACATAAACTGAACCATGCAATATCTCCACAACAAATGTATTTTCCAAGATCTAAACACCATAATTCACATCTACAGGACATCCCATCAACACCTGCCAAATTTCAAGTTAAAAGACCAAACCATTTCCAAGATATTTAATTTTAAAATATTTTAAAATCGGCTATCTAGTCCCTCCAAATCTGGCCATCTAGTCCCTCCCTTGTGAACAAAGATTGCGATCAAAGAATTTGCAGGCTCATGACAAAAGAATTTGCAGGCTCATGATCAAAGAATAAAAAATGGTAAAACTCACTTTTTACACAGAAATACATGAAACTACAGCCATGCCTCAATAGAACAAAGCCACCTGAGTGAAACCCATTCTAGTTTGACTTTATAAGTCACCCCTGGGCTGAGAAATTAGATTTTTTAATCTGGCCATCTAGCCGCTCCCTCGCGATCAAAGATCGCGGTCAAATAATCTCACAATCAAAGATCGTTAGCGAGCCACGATCAAAGAATTAAAAACTTTAAAACTTTCTTTTGGACACATTTACAAGAAACCACAGGCATGGCTTGATAGAGGGAAGATCCCTGAGCAAAACCCAACATAGTTTTACTTCAGAAGTCACCCCTGAGCCGAGGTATTTGTTTTTTTCCTGACCGCAAATGAAAACAAGATGGTGGCCATCATGATCAAAGAATTCCTCATGATCAAAGATTCTTTGATCGCAAGCCTGCAAATTCTTTGATATTGAGGAGGGACCAGATGGCCAAAACCCCATTCTTCTTTCGCAAAATAACCATATAAAGTTTCCCATAGATTTATAATGGGAACTTAAAAGTTTAATAACTTTTGAATGGATTAATATTTGTCCAAACAAAAAGTTGCATATTCCTTGACCCAAGCTCTTTCAATGTGCCAAGTTGCAGAGCAGCACACCCCACAAAGGCTGCTCAGCACCAGGGACAAAATCCAAAAAACATCCCACAGAATTGGCGAAAAGCACATTTTTCAGCATTTTGGTGTGCACAAACCATAAGTCCAACCGAAATAAAATTTGGTAAGCTAAGAGATCTACTTTACTCCACTGCACATAACAAATTTCATGCAAATCCATTGAACAGGTCCAAAGTTATTAAAGCAAGCAAGTTTGAGTTTAACATAGAAGTGGCTATCATAACCCTAAATACAGGGGCACGACCACACCACCTATAATATATCTATATCTATATCTATATCTATATCTATATCTATATCTATATCTATATCTATATCTATATCTATATTTGATAAAAAAAATTCCTAAAAATAGCAACATTAACAAATTGTCAACATGGCCTCTTTGAGACCCCCACTTCATGAACACTGGCATTGTCATTTCGTTAATCAGGCCAGGAAGGTGATTTTGCATTCACTGTGTGAAATCACCTTTCAGGACTGAATAATAAAGTTTCATTGCCAGTGTTCATGAGGTGAGGTTCCAAAAGGGCCATGTTGGAAATTTGGTAAAAAAATTCCTAAAAATGGCTGAGTTATGAGCATTCATTTAAATTTGTCTATGCACATGCATAACTTAGGTAATTTTTAATATTTTGACTCCAAATTTTCAACATATCCATTTTTTCACAGTACCTCAAGAACAGTAGAGTTGTCATTTTTCACATCCTGTCCAAAATTTATTTTCATACCTGTGGCATGGAATGTCATTTTGGCACTGATTTGAACTTGTTCACCTGTGGGGTTTATGAGGTGATGTCATAAGAAGACTATGTTGAAAATCTGGGGTAAGAATATTAAAAAACAAAGAATTTATTAAGTTACATTGTTTGCAAGGATGTCCTTTGCAGCACTGGTGACTACGCAGCCATTACTGTGCCAGTGAGCTGAGATTAGGTGTGAATTCAGTAAGCCAATTTAATGGAACAAGGCTGATCGGGAAGGTGCTGCAGCAAATTTAAAATTTGCTGGCGAAGTTGCAGCGTAGTGTCCAATTTTGCCACATGGAGGTATCCACAAATTTATCCTGTTTTAGCCTGATTTCACCAAGGCAAAATTTTGCCTGTGGAAGGTGAAATTTTGCCTGTGGAAAAGGAAAATTTCACCTTGGAATGTGAAATGTTGTCTCTAAAAGCTGAATTGCCACTTGGAAAGCAAAATGTTGCCTTACAAGGTGAAATTTTGCTGTTCCGCAGGAGAACTTTTGCCATTCTGCAGGTTAAATTTCATGGCAAAATTTTGCATTTTCACTACATGAAACAGGTGGAATTTGCGGATTACTCCACTAGCAAATTTTTGTCAATTCACCCACCTTTAAGCACCAGCCCTGGCCTGGGTAGGGATGGACCAGTGTTTTGGTGCAGATACCACATATTGTTTTCATATTGCAAAAGTAAAATATTTGTAGGGCCTTGTGCTTCCACAGCCACATACATATAGGTATTTATGGAGGGATGGGCATGCAGGGCCAGAGGGCCCCGAGTCCCACATACAAATATGGATACAATTATACTACCTCAAAAGGTAAGGAAATAAATTGCAAAAAAATTGCATTAATGCTCTAATTAGGTTTAAGCCACAAATGTTGGGAAGTGTGGCATTAAGGTTGGGGGTGTACTTTGGAGGGCCATCAGCCCTAAAGCTTACATCATTCCATAAGTAAATAGGGTAAGATGGGTAAAGTATAGGACAATGAGGTGATCATTAGGGCTGATGACCCCAGGCACACCCCCAATGCTTGTTAGTGTGTGTGAGACGGGATCAGGTAGTGCACCATCACTGGTTAGGGAAGGGTTTCCTTCCCAACTTATGGAGCTAGACCTTGGGCCTTGAAGGCTCCTTCTGGATTGTTTCAACCAGGTATTGGTAAACTTGCTAGTGACCAGAGAAAAATAATTTCAGAAATGTAATTACCCGTATCCACATTCTTTCTTCACATTAGCTATCCTGTTTCTTTGTCTCCCTGTGGGTTGACCACCACCAGTATCACCTTTTTACTTTACTTATGCTTTTGGTCTGCAAATGAGCTTGTAAGTTAATAAAACACAAGTCCTTTTTCATAAGCATTTAGAGTATTTGGTTTAAAACATAAAACGGGTTAAATAACTTATAAAAGTACAAACTCACCAAACAAATGTTCTGGTCCCATGGATTGTTTTTCCAATCTCTCTCTATAGGAAGGCATGTTTTTACTATATTTATATGTTTCTAAAAGAAGGGTAATTCCAAAGTGGTGAAGTTAAGGGCTAGCTTTAGTGTGGAATCCAACTTTCTGGAGAATATTATAATGTACAAAGCTGTCAGTATGTAAATAAAGGAAGCGTGATTAATTATTGCAAATAGCCATTAAAAAGAGATTTGCATCAGTGTTTGAAAGTAATGTAATTTTATAATATTTGTATAATTATAAAACTGGTCTGATCATGTGACTCCATCCCAGGTGTATATCAGTCACGTCGTTTGGAAGTTTATCAGATCAGAGCCGCAGTGAGTGAAGTTGCATCTCCAACCAACTGGTCTATCTCCCTAAAGCTAAAGGGATCAGGTTTGATTGTCTGCCTTATGAAGAAACTTGAGTTGTGCTAGTGTGAATAAAGTTTCTTGCTAGTACCTGTGACAGAGTTACCATTCCAGCTGCCAAATGTCTATAAGTAAAATTAACTTTGAATTTGCATATTGAAAGAAAAGTGAAGAAATGCCTTTGAAATCCTGCTATATAAAGAGGACTGTTTTCTTTTAACTTTGAACTGAAAATAAAATTACACAACTGTGTTTTTAAGTGAAAACCGGCATCCACCTTCTTTCACCTCCCATGCCCCTATCACGGTGTGTGTGGGGTTGGGGTGGGGTCTTAGGTTTGGAAACCCTAACACCATATTTCCCTACTTTTGTGGCTTTAACTCTAACTAGTACATTAATTGCCTCATGAACATACAGCAGTTGATGTATTTCAACAGTGCCATGTTAGTGATGTCTAGCTTCTGGAAGCCATGCTGCAGTAAACACTGGACCTGTATTTTTCAAGATATGTGACAAGTTGGTCAGAGATTATTCTCCTGAGGCCTTGGACGAGGGGAAGAATAGAAATGGGTCTGTAATTAACAAAGTTAGTGCAGTCACCACTTTTGAAAACTTGATGTAACTAGTGTGGATTTCCATTTCTCAGGGAACTATGAATAGCACAGAGAAAAGTAAAAAATACTTGAAATGGAATGGGAAAGTTCCTTTACCACCATGGCAATAAGTTTCACATCACTGCAAAATAGGAGTTATTATTATGGGCAAAGAAAGTGCACAACATTTCCAAAACACTTTTACTCATCTTGATAATTGGGCGAAGAAAAATAAAATGAGCTTTAATATAGCTAAATGCAAGGTTATGCATTTTGGGAAGAATAACCCTGGGTATGACTACATACGTAACAATACTGTATTACAGACAACAGAAAATGAAAACGATCTGGGTGTAGTCATAACACAGAAATTAAAGTTTGATACACACTCCAATAATTTAATTAGGAAAAGTCAACACATATTAGGCTGTATCTTTAAAAATATCAAAAGTAGAGAACCAGAAGTGCTTGTGCCACTTTACACTAGTCTGGTGAGGCCACATTTGGAGTACTGTTCTCCTCTACGTGTCCCAATTCTCACTAGAGAGAAGAAATTAATTGAAAGGGTACAGAGGAAGACAATGAAGAATATCATTAACTTGAAGAACATAGACTATGCTGACAAGCTCAAGACACTGGGTCTATAGTCTATGGACTATAGGAGATTATGAGGAGACCTATGTCTAACCTATGCTGCAATACATAATGATGCCACTTTTGAAACCATTGGATTAGTTAAAAACAGTGCTAATATTACTAGATCTCATCATTTAAAAATAAAGGGATAAAACTATAAAACTACAAAACAGTCAATGGTACACGCAAAGAGTTGTATCACACTGGAATGCCTTACCACAAAAGTGTTGTAGAAAGTGAAACCATAACTATTTTCAAGAAAAGACTAGAAATACATATGGGAAAATAAAAATTCAAATAACACCATTAACACGGTGGCAAGTTCACAAAAGGGCCTCAAGCTTCCTGAAGTCATTGACACACCAGAAACTATGAAACTATGAAACCAAATCACTCCCATTCTGAGTTTTGCGAAGTACCCTACTGGGGTATTTTGAGGTGTCTTTGGCTGAAACTGCCATAAAATAAACTTTAGGGTGCCCCAGTTTAGAGACCACCATCTGGGAGGCTTCAAAACTGGGTTCCCTGCAAAGGGTATGGGCAGGCTCAGTGAAGATGTTAGAACTGATGTCAGTAAAGGCTGTGTTGAACCATGGATATGAAATTAACTGTGTTGGAAGTGCCTACACAAGGAGTGACCAAGGACAACTACAATATCAGTCATAAGTTAGAACAACTGGAAAACCAACTGCATTATAAAAACATTATTAGTATAAAGAAGGCTTGCCTGAAACTATGGATAGCAAACTTCATCGATTCGAAATTTAGAAAAGAATGTTCTTTTGACTTACCATCTCAAAATCCTCCTCTGCTTGGCAGGGCTTTCGGTTTAAGAAAGAAGCAACAACCATCTACAAGCCCTGTAAAATCTATTATTCTGGCAACAATCACATTATATAGTGACAGAGAATTCAATTGGCATAAATACAAGAACTGCAGGAATATAAAAATGTCAGATATTATTTATTTCCACACTTCAGTTTTTAGACACAGCAGGGAAGGGGGAAAATCCTAGCATACAGGCAGGATGTGCTTGAAACCAATTCTATTCTACTTGTTACCTCCTGCTAAGGTAAAGGTGGCCAAAGATGGGGAAAGTCAGTATTTGTTTAACTGACTGTCTACCTATCTGAGAGAGCTGTATTCTCATACACAGGACTTGGATTACCCAGACTCTCCACCCAACTCAGAAAGGAAATGCTGACTTCTGTGGATAAGATGTAAATATAAACTACTTATGATAAGTAAGAATTAGAAAATAATGTGTTATACCTTTTAAGCCACATAATGACTGTCCAAATATGAGGATGTACATGATTATGTGTGGTTATATAATGTTTTTCATTTAGGCAACTGTTCTGTTAACTTATTGTCTCCTAGCAGACGCCTGTAGTCATCAGTAAACTACACTGGTGTGTCCTGAGGATGCCTGCAGAAGTCAGCTACTGACTCCCAGTGTGTCCTTGCAACATCTGGAGAAGTCACTTATATATTTTAATATATAGTGTAACAGAATATAATATATATGTATGTTATGCTTCTCCTGACATCATTGTATCTTCCCTATTTGCTTTAATTTGTAGTCTGTATGTTCTTTGATTTCCTGTACTCTCCCAGGTCATACCTGAAAATAGGCATGTGTTTGTCTAGTGTACTTATCTGGTTAACAAAAGCTAAATAAATAAATAAAATATAATATATATTTGACTGCATAGCACCGTTGGAAAGGTAATTTTATGCTGAATAACTTTGACACTGATATTTTGTATATATCATGTATACTTTAGGAGTTATTTGCATTTGTTTATGGAAAGGTGTATATGGCTTATGTTGCCTGTTTTAGTGAAAAAAATATTTTTTTTTTGTTGTTTCAACCAGCATAGAAAAAAAGAAAATTACATATTATTATTTGCATACCACCATTGGAATGGTAATTTTGTACTGAACACTTTGCCACTGATATTTTGTGTATATCATGTATACTTTAGGAGTTATTCACATTTGTTTATGATATGGTGTGTATCGTTTATGTTGCCTGTTTTAGTGGAAAAAATATTTTTTTTGCTGTTTCAACCAGCATAGAAAAAAAAAACAAAATTACATATTATTTGCATACCACCATTTGAAAGGTAATTTTGTGGTGAATAACTTTGCCACTCATACTTTGTGTCTAGCACTTACGGTTCTTGAGCTATTAGGATTTGTTTGTGGCATGCTGACTATAGCTTGATTTTACTTAGAAAGTCCCAGGATTTACTGTTAACAGTATACAGGAGACAAGTGGTGCAACATCAGAGAGCTCCTGTGGAGGCAATGAGTTAATACAGGGGTACGTTGTGCTCTGAGAGTATACGTTTTGGACCATGGAAAGGACTGAAAATTGGAAATTGCAAAAAGTAGGATATTACTTCATGTTTTACTTATTTGATGCATTTTTGACAAATCTTGGTATCCTCCTAGATTATATAGACTTGTTGTATCAATATTATTACAGAATGGATATTGTATAATTATGATCCATGAGCCAATGAAATTTTTGTTGTGGTTTCTTTTTGCTATAAGAAGTCAATTAAATCTCTAATTATTTTTAAAATATCAAAAATGAAAAGCTAAAACAAAAAAGATTTCATAATTTCCTGAATCTGTTACTGAAACAGATTTCATAAGGGCTTACCTAGAAGTCTTATCAAATACCTGAAGCCAATGTAGAATGTCACAGCAAGACTTCAGACAGCCACCCATATATCAGACCATATAAACCCTGTGCATCACAACCTGCACAAACTGCCTGTTAGGTGAAGGACTGACTGTCATTTCTCAGTTTTACATGTTGATATGTGTATCTGAGGGGTATCTATCTTTCATGTTTTCTGGGTGAAAGGCCTGCAAAGGAAAGCTCAGCAGATCTGTCAGCCCCAGACAGCATGAGAGAATGTTTTTAGTCAATTAGAGACACCCCTCAGTACCTATATAAACTATGGCACTGCACAGGCAGATTTTTTAGACTTGTGTAGCTGCCATCCAGAGCCCTTGGGGTCCACACCTCTAAACTCTCAGAGGAGTCTGGCCTGGATTCCTGTAACACTGCTACACTGAGCACAATTACCTTGCAATGATGAGGTGCCTTCAGCTGGGCTAGGTATGGGGTACCTGGCTGTTGACACACTTCACTATCACCCCCAGGAACAAATAAAAAACAGTTTCTAGTCCCACACAGTTCCTCCCCAACACTGTGACTCTGTTTGCAATAATAAACACCAGAAAAATACATTTTGTCTCAATACTTTAAGTTAAGGGGAAGGGGCAGAAAACATGGTGAAAACATGGAAAATACTGATCTTATCATATTATGTAATTCTGCAAAAACCTTATCACTGTGTGTAACTCGGTAAAATCTTAACACTCTGGGTAGGATATTCAGAAATGAGCCAGAGGTAGGCGCAGTAGTGGCGCAGCACAAGTACACTGCACCATGGCACACCGAACATGATATTCAAAAGTTGTGCATGACGGCAAACGCCAGCACAACATGGCTGAATATTGCAGGGATGCGCCATAGCGCAACCAGGGCTGCACCAGGGAGCAAACCAACATGCACCATAGTGCAACCAGGGATGCGCAAAGGGGCAGAGGTGCATGGGCCAGGACACAGGACAACAGGCACAGCAAGGAGCATCCCACCAGGGCAGGATAGACCACCACCAGGGTGCAGAGGATGCCAGGAGGGAGGCATGGTAGGCACACGGCAGCAGGCCCCCGACCATGCACACCACAGTGGTGCACGGAGGCAGCACGGCACCAATGTCTACTTTCAAACAGCCACTGGCAACACCTACAGGAAGGCACAGGACATGCTACCTGGACCACAGCTGGCAACACACATGCCAATGGCACACAACACACACACCACACAACATGAACAGAGTGCACACAGCTGCGCAAGGGCACAGCCACCAGCCACTGGGCGGAGCCCAACAGGCACAATCCCCAGGCAACCCCAGATGTACCACTCAGCCACCATACACACCAGTGCAGCATGGCTCCACATGCCAGCTGCAAAGCAGACACAGACACAGATGGCTGACCATAGAATTGTGTATTAAACCATTCAAGAAACAACTATGTACAGAACAACAATCAACAGGTACAGGGAGCAAGGAATGGGGAGGCAACAAACAAACTGGGAGGCCAGGGAAGGGAGGCAGAGGGACAGGGGGACAGGGGACATAGCTAGACAAGGGTACAAGAGAGGGAAAGGGAGGGGGGACAGGGAAGAGAAGTGGTTGCAGGCCAATGGGCCCTATGGGCATCCACGTCCCACTGGTGCCGGATTGAGACGTCTTCACTGCCGCCTGCATAGGGCCTGCTCTATCAGTCAAGCCACCTAGAGCATGGCAGTGGTGACTTGCAGGATCCACCTCAGGAGCCTGGTGTTAACATCAGGGTGATGGACACCTAGGACAAAGGAGGGCACATGGTATGAGTGTATGTCCATATGACCATAGCCCACCCACTGTGCACAGCGGACAGCAGTGACAAGTGCTCCTGAGATGGCACACAGCCTCCCGTAGCATGTGCGCCCACACAAGCTGCCAACCTGATTATCCACAGCCATGCAGAGCACTGCACACCAACACCACCCATGTGACACACACCACAACCATGGCAGCCAGGTGACAGGGCTAAGTGGCGGGATGGTAGTGTCACAGCTGGAACCTGGGTGCATCCACAGCCCACCTGCAGCAGCCACACTCATGTGCAATAGCCATGGCATGGTGCAATGGACACTGTCAGCAGTGCACAGCTGGAATGGCCATGTGCACAGGGGGCTGTGGCCCAACCCCACCCTGCACAACATCATACCCTGAAAGAGTGCCTACTTGCTTGCTGTGGTGCACCCTGTGCCTGTCCAGTGGCACCGCCCATGCAGCCTGCAGTCTGTGCCCATGCCCCTGCATTGGCCTACCCTCACCCACCCACAGTGCCAGCCAGCCATGCACATTTTCTATCCTCAGGGCCTAGTAGGGAGACATTGAGAATGACACATCAGTACCTGGCAACACCACATGCCCCACCCCACAGCACAGCATGCCCCCTGGCCCTGCGCAGTGGCAGTGTGATGGCACAGCACACCCATGGTGCACTGCCACAGCCTACAGAACACGCAGCCACAGCCCCCTTGCAGCATGGTATGACACCCTGCTGGCCCCTACAGAACACTGGAATGGCACGGACACGGGCGTAGTGCACTTACCTGGACATGGCATGGTGCCCCTCCGGATGCATGCCAGTAGTGCCCGTAGACTCTTAGGGTCCCTCCTCCACAGGTCTCCATAGTGGTGGCAGCACTGCTCACCACTGCACTGCACCCCAGTGACCTCCTCCAGACCCTCAGCCACCTCCTGCCACACCTCAGTTCGTGGCCGATCCAGGGGCACCTGGCCATACAGACTGCCCACATGTGGCTCCACCAGGGCCACAAGGTTCACCAACTCCACCTGTGGCCAGTTGGGTGCCCTTGCAGTGCTATGGTGTGGCATGGTTGTTCCTGCAGTTGCACAACCAAAATGGTGCCCAGTAGCGCACAAGCCACACGTGCTGCTGTAGGTGTGCGACTCGCTTGGTGATGTGCTGCCATCTCCAATTGCACATCCACTGTGCTGCGCAACACAGCTGATGCAGCACTGGCATGTGCTGCAGGGCACCCAGAGGGTCAAAGGGCGCTCATGGGGTCAAGGGCCCAAGACACACGTGTAACGGCAGCACGATTGGGCATGCAATGGTGCACAATAGTATGTGGGACCCACATGGTCCATGGGCCAATCGCATATGGACACTATAGGGCATATAGCACATGACTGCCACATGCCCAATAGTGGCAGAGCATTGTACCGTGTATGCCGCAGTGTGCGTAAGATTCACCACTGACATACATGATGGCACTGCGTGCATGCGCACTGCCCGGCCTACTGCGCATGTCATACTGTTGTCCCATGGCTTGTGCATACGCAACACCAATGTGCCATGTGCAATTCCATGATATTCAGCTGGCATATGCAGATTAGCTGATCAGCATATCTGCGGTGCATCGGAGACATTTGCATCTCATTTCAGTTGCGCATCCTCTCATTTGCATGTGATACACTATAAATGCGCCACGGGACGTCAGGATAGTGGAATGGGAGGACAATGTGGGTTGCAGCCATCACTGACCACATGTTCATACCCACAGGACAAAGCATGACGGATCATGAGGAGGTTGAGGAGTGTGGGCCTGCATGGAAGTGCAGGCCCAACTTCATGAGGGCAGAGAGAAATGCCCTATTCGATGCCTACCTGGACCAGGAACCACTCCTGAGTGGCTCAATGGGCACCCCACAGGCCCAGACAACAGCATGGGAGGGTGTGGCCAGGGCTGTGAACCAGCAGGCAGCCATCAAAGGACAGCACAGGAGTGCAAGAAGAAGATAGGCACAGACTGGAGGAGGATTAAGGAGAAGGTGGCCACCATCCAGGCTGCACGTGCTGCCACAGGCGGTGGACAGCCTGACATGCCACAGCTGTCACCACAGGAGGAGTTGGTGGTGGCATCCATGTGGTGCAGTGCTGTCGAGGGGTGCCCGGTGGAGGGTTCCAGACAGGGGGCAGCTCATCACTGCATGGTGGGTATGGCAGCACCTGGGGAAGGGGGGCAGGGGTGTGTGCCAGTGGAACTAATGCGACTGTGTTCCCTTTTAGCTCCGGAGTGCCTGCATGCAGCGGCGGGGGGGGTGTCCACCATGGGGCGGTCCTGGACCTGGAGGACCATCCATCCACCTCCACCGTGTCTGGGTTCCAGACCATGGGCAGCCCAATCCCACTGTCCATCCGGATGCCTGTGGTGTGGTTGTGGGCAAGGCCCTGGCTGTGTTTCAGTAGGATGCCAGCCATGGCGTCCAGTATGCAGAGACACAGATTGGGGCGGGGTCCAGGACCGATGACAACAACATGGTCAGTATCCTGGATAGTGGTGTTGCCATTCAGGGGGAGGCACACATACCACACACCCGCCATGGCAGTGCAGATGGTGCCCTGGTGGCAGTTGTCTGCCCACCGGCCACCACACCGGTGATGCTGTGGGCGCCATAGGTGTGGCACAGTTTGAAGAGGGTGGCGGTGGTGGTGGTGCAGCAGCACAGGTGCCGATCAGTGCACAGCAGCCAGAGGGGCAGCAGTGGCAACAGGACGACATCAATGGGGGGCCGGGTGCAGTGGCCGCTGACGTTGCACCACAGACCGATCAGCCCCAAGGGGGCCCTGCCGTGCAGCTTCCACCAACATGGGGGGGCTGTACTGTGGGGTCAAGCACCACCTGTGGGTCAGCGAAATGCCCATGCCCCTCAGGATGCCGACCCCTTGACCGAGCACACCCGTTTGCTATGGGCCTCCGTGGAGCAAGAGGTGCTGGTCGTGGCCGGGGTGCATGCATCCTGCACAGAGCTGTGCCAGAGCAGCGTGACAGGGACAATGAGCAGCTCCTGGCCTAGACCACTCGCATGCAAAGGATACGTTCTCAGCCCTGGATTGGCTTACCACTGCGGTCATGGCCAGCCTAGCATCACTGACCACTCTGGTACATGGCCGTCTGCCACAGACCCTGAGCAGTGCTTTCTCCACCCCTCGATCATGGCGTCGTGTGACCTCCTCAGTGTCGATGCCGGGATCCGCTGTGGGCATTCCAGGCATGCCTGGAGTGGGAAAGTCTGGGAGTCTGCAGACCCCTGCGAGGGACAGGTTGCATTCCCACAGTGACACACCCAGAGGACTGTCAGAGACACCCCCTGTGACTGTCGCATAGCCTGCATCTGCTGGGTGGTCTCAGCAGGGCTGTCCACATGTCTGTGGTGGCCATGTGACCACATAGCTGTCTTGAGCTGCCTCCTCCCTGTCCGCCATCTGCCGCTGACCTGTGTGCACATTGATATGGCATGTGGGTGTGCATTACAGGTACATGTCATCCATGGTCCACGCTGCACACAGGCCTTGTGCACACCGACCCGGCTGCGGGCCACTGTGGCATGTGCATGATGATGCCAACACAACACCGGCTGCTACTGTGCACTGGTGTTCAGCGTCTGACAGTTGCCTGTTAGTGGCCCCTGATCATGCGCGTGTGGGTGCCTGTGTGCATGTGCATGTGCATGTGCATGTGGGTGTGTGCAGGGGTGTGTGGGTGGGGGTCTACAGTGCTGTACAGGGTGCTTCCACTGAGTCCAGTCTCATGCCCATCCATGCTACCCTCCAGCCGTGTCTGTCATGGTGCCCCACCTTGGATGCCTGACTACTGTGCCATGATCCCTGGGACATGTGTGTGGTCATGTTCACCTACCTGCGTACACTGTAGTGCTCCTCTGCAATTGTGTCCCAGTGCTGCTGGGCCATCCTGTTAAGCTGGGGTTCCCTTCACCGGGGGCTGCCCACCACCACCTGGTCCAGGGTCTGCGTCATCCCCACTGCTGTTCCCCTCTTCAACCTCAACAGCTGTTCCACAGTAAGTGGCCATGTTGTGTAGCATACAGCAGGCCAGGAATAGTCCGCAGGCCTTTGAGGGGCTGTACTGTAGGGCACCGCCAGACCTTTCCAGGCAATGGAACTGGGCCTTCAGCAGCCCAAACACATGCTTGATGATGTTCCGTGTGCTGGCGTGAGCCTCACTGTATAGCTCCTATGCTGGGGTCGATGGGTGCCGGTATGAGGTGAGCAGTCAGGGCAGGAGTGGGTATCTGCTGTCACCTGTGTGTTGACAAGTGTGGTTAACATGGTGGTCTGCGTAGCTGCCACCCCTGCCTTCCTGGCCACACCCTCTGTTGCCCCTGGCCTAGCATCCCCCACATCCTGCCCTGTTGTGCCAGGCTGCCCATTCCAGCTGCATACTCAGCTACTAGATGGCCAGTGGGGATGTCCCCACTCTCAAACCTGTGGCACAGTGCTGACTGGTGCCAGATGAAGGCATCGTGTGCTCCACCAGGGAGTGTGGCACAGACATTGATTATGTGCCCCCGGCATCGCACACCACCTGGCAGTTGACGCTGGGGTAGCCCTTCCTGTTGATGTAGGCTACCCCCTCTGGCTCAGGTGGTGTGTGGATGCCTACTTGGGTGCAGTCAATGGCCCCTAGCATGCCGGGTATACATGACACCCTGTGGAACTCCTGCATGTTCGCTGTATGCTCTGCCTGTGTGCTGGGGAACTGGATGTATTCCGCAGCATGTGGCAACAGTGCGTTGAGGATTTGTTTGAGGAGCCATCATGCAGCTGACTGGGTTATGCCTGTGGTGTCCCCTGTTGGTCTCTGGAAGGTACCTGTGGTGAGCAGGCACATGACGGCCGTGACCTTGGTCTCCACTGACAGGGCGTGGCTCCATCTTGTGGGTGCCTGCATCTCATCACTGCACAGCTCACAGAGCTGCCTCAGAATTTCTCGGTTCAGGCAGTACTGGCCCACAATCTCTGTGTCACTGTACTGTTCAAAGGTGCTGTGGGCACAGTACCACCTGTTCTGGGCATACCACCGATGGGCCCTTCCTCGGCCACACAGCTCTGCCTCCTGCCTCCTCACACCCCTTATTACTGCCTCCATCTGGAAGATGGCACTGGCCATGGCCTGGGCTGTCGTGATACCCCCAGGCACCCGCGGCTGTGTGCTGCTGCGTGTGCCCCGAGCTAGGTGCACACCTGTGTTCTGGGTTCCCAGCTGGTGGCCTGGTGGCTGTAGCCTCTGCCTCCCACCCATCTGGGAACTTTCACTTCCACTTCTATGCTCGGGGTCGCAGGCTCACACTGCTGTTGTTGCCCCTGCACCTGTCTCACACACACACACACACACACACACACACACACACACACACACACACAGATGCTCACACATGCAGGCACATTCAGTGTCGCAAGCCCAGTCCCACACTCTACTGCCTCTGTCTCTGTCTTGCACCCCTCCTGCTGTCCTGCCTGGCCACTCACTCTCCCTCCCTCTCTCCTGCTCCCCTGTGGCGCAAGCCTCCGTCCCTTGCTTGCTCCCTCTTTTTATGGGCTCAAGTTTGCTCCATGCATGTCCCTGTTGCTCTGCCCTTGCGCCATTTGCTTACTGTTGAATATCGCACTGCACCGCTTATTCATGGCCATGCCCCCTGCACATGTGCATGAATTCATTAGGGTTGCGCATTGGTGCACTGCGATTTCCGCAGCGCATTGGCTCCCGCTAAATATTGCTCTTTGGCACATTTCTGCACTTGCACAGGTGCATCTCAGTTGTGCCATGTGCAACTGCTTTGAATATCCCACCCTGTATGTAATTCTGTAAAATCATACCATGCTATGTAATTCTGCAAAATTCCCACACAATAGATTCCACCCC
Organism: Neoceratodus forsteri; assembly: GCA_016271365.2. NCBI lineage: Eukaryota > Metazoa > Chordata > Ceratodontiformes > Ceratodontidae > Neoceratodus > Neoceratodus forsteri. Next base: position 470,640,355 of record CM028129.1, read on the forward strand.
ACCAAATAGGTTCTGTCCTCTAGTGGGTGCCCAAACATAATGTCCACAGGCCACATGAGAGCGATCTCTCTTGTTGCTGTGGGTACCACACTAAGGACGCAGTTGCTGCCAGAAGGTTGGAGACCTCTTTGGTGCACTTAATGCTAGCTGTAATTTTTGCAAACACCGCTTAGAACAAACATCAGCATTAATTTGCTGACAAGGGAAGGGCCGCTATTTGTAATCCTCAAGGCAGAGGTCCAATGATCCTCAACAGGTCTTCACCTGGGCTAACATTGTTACACCGTCCAACCAGAATGTATTCCCTAAGAGCAAATGCTAGTGTAACCTTGGAGCTATAAAGCTGAAACCTGGTGGTTACTCACAGTTCTCTTATTCAGGCAATACATTTGGAGGTTGCTTACTGACTTTCAAGATGCTGACCATTATCCCAGCTGAAGGCAGATTTTCTGGGGTTGGCCGCTGTCTCACTGGCTGCTGTTCTGCAGATGCAGGGGTCCTGAAACCTAGTTAAGGTGGTCAACATTGTAATCTCTAATCTCTGATTAAACTGTTCCCCAGTAGGGAGAAAATACTGTTTGTTCTGTTCAAACTTATGCTTTAACCTTTTGTCTTTTTCCTCTCAATCACTGGCTCTGCTTCTTTTTCCCTTTTTACCTGGTAAGCATACATAGAAATGGCTTGCTAGATTTGCAAGTCCTGGCAGCCACAGATAACAAGCTCACTGCTTTCAGATACTATCAGGTCTGGCAAAGATCATTTCAACTCAATTATAGATAGTTGCAACATTGCATGGGCTGGCAGCTGAGGTCTACAAAAGGTTTTATTTGATATGGGCTGTGTTTTTAAAGTCACCGACCAAAAACAGTGACTAATAAAAATGCCCCAAGTCAAAATCTCTTCCAATATCACAGCGCCGCAAACAACGACTGTCGCTAAATTAATGCGGGGGCTTATGCCCCCACACCCTCCAACTAATAGATTATCAACTCCAGGGGTCGGACATAGAAGAAATAAGAAAACCTGACGCAAAAAAAATTTCTCCTGCACCAGGACCTGAACCCTCCTGCTCCACTGGCGGTGGCTCTAGTCACTGCACCAAATGGCCAGCTTGGCAGGGCTTGGCCAAACAGGTCCACCTATCCACTTAATGCAAGTGCAGCTCACTGCTGCACTCACTATAGTGTAATCAGTGGTGCTTTCTGCTAGTCTCTTTCGTTATGAGCAGTTTTATTGAGTAGTTTATACTGAGACGCTCAATAAAACACACTCCCATCACTGCACACACTGCAAAACCCAGGCATGCAAAGCATGCATGCAGTCTTTTTCTCTCTCTTGCAAACACTTGATTGGTTCAGTTTTCCAATTTCTTTGGTGCTCCTCTTTGACCCCTTCCCACAAGTCTCTGTGAGGTCAGACAGTTGACTTTTATATGCTCCTTGCCATATTTGTTTACATTTTCCCAGTCCTTATGTTACAATGTGTGCAACTTCCTGCTGCCGATTTCTAACCCCCTGGAGGTCATACTGTCCTGGTCCTGGCCCTGCTGCCTGTCTTGAGGCTAGGGCACTTTTTGTTATGATGGGCCCTGAGACCATTGCTAAATTGGGTGCTTCTTCTAGATATGACACTTTGCCCGCTGTACTACTGTATATGTTGCAGTTCCTTTATATCTGACATTTTTTCTGCTCCCCAACCCCTTCATTGCTGCTGGGGTTCTGAGGACAATTGCAAATATTGTTACTGGTTCTGGGGTGCTGCATCCCACCCCCTGAGATTGCTGAATGGCTTCGGCCATAAATGTGTGGCTTTTCTGGTTAAACTCCCTCCAGAATGCCCAACAACTTGCTTTTGATGAATGCTGCTGCCCATCTGGCTTCCATACACTGTCCTGCACCCGAGCCAGAAGGTGAGATGACATGCTGATTCCTGCAGAGAAAACAAACACAGGTAAGCCCTAATTTGGGAGGGGGCTTACATTTGTATTCGTGTCTCTGCGATTTGTGTTTGTATTTGCTGGCATATTAGTGTTTGCAAAATGATTCATTTTAAATTTCAAAATTGTTATTGTTAATGATGACAGAAGGGCAAAGGTTTGAGAGGGTTCAATGAGTTATCAATAAAACGTGCATTCATGTTATGATCAGTAGTGATATGTGTGTCATGTCACCCTCAGCCAAACTTGTGCTTCTTTATATAGTTAGGGTTACCACCTTTTAGGAAGCCCAAAGTGGGACATTTCTTACTGAAACATGATTTTTTGCAGGACAATATGTAACTTCGACCAATGCATTGGAATTGTTTTCACTAAATAATCAGAATTAAGACTATATGTGATAGCTTTTTAGTTGTTTCTAGTGTTTCTTATCATTTTAAGGTATTTTAGCTAAGGTATTATAGTTTTTTGCAACATTTGGAAGAAAGACAGAAAATATTTTTCTTACTATAATGTCAGGACATTTAGTATTTTTCATGTTTTTTTGCAGGACACAGCTGCCCAAATCAGGACAGTCCTGCGAAACTCAGGACAGGTGGTAACCCTATATATAGTATAATACAAATACAAAGATTTGAGAATATTTGTATTTGCTTTTGTAAGAAGTGCAGTGTTTGTGTGAATTTGTCCAGAACAGTATTTGTTTTGCACAGCTCTAATAAAATCATACTATGAATCACTCGAGTTGGCTACAGTGATTTATAATGTTTTACATTTGTTTTGTTTTACTTTCAGAACTGAATGTAATGCTCCTCCCCCTTCATCTGTGGAGTGGAATGTTCCACTTTAACATTTCATACCAAGATGACAGTTGTACTCAGAATAAATGCCCCTGCATTTCTGAGTGCAAATTGGCTGAACTCATAAAAGTAATTGATAACAACTTTTAAATCCCTGAGTGATGCAAAACCTCTGGGCCCCCATATTCGAAAGTCCCCTGCAAAATTGCACAAGTGTCTGCGCTGTGCATCTGAGATGTGCTGGCCCAAAATAATGAGATATTTAGAAGATGCACCAGGAGATGCAATCGCGCATGCCTTGCTGAATATCCCAAACATGCGCGACAGTGCAGTGGGAGATGCTCAGAGCTGCAGGTGACCTGAGCCCTATGCAAAGCATGGGGAAATGTGCGATACAGAGCCACTTGCGCAGTACGCAAAAGTGCAATATTCAGCCTGCATATGCAAATGACCACATTGCACATTTCAACCCTATCTCCCACATGCCAGAGTTTATTACTGGAATATGTTCAGGCCATTTGCATACCTCAGGCATGCTTAGTTCCAGCTTTCCAGGGCTGCCCCACCACTCCACAAAGGTGAACAGGAGGAACTGCTGCCTAGCAGGCAGGTGTGATGGAATGTTTGTATGTGGGAGGGTGGACTGCATTTGCCTGGGTACAGTGCTACACCCCATAGCCATGTACACGATTGGACAGGGGTACAGGAGGTCCACCTGAACAGTGGCAACAGGGGCCACCTGGACATGCAACAGGGGCAGGCACAGTGTGAAACAAGCTGCTTGGGATACCACATGCATGTGATACACCAGTTCCATATGCTGCATACAATCACCTACAGTGCCCCACACACCCCTGTATGGGAGGTACCTGGTGGGCACTACAAGAGATGGCAATGTGCAGACAGTGAATGGGTACCCGGGTGGGTAGGTCCCACCTGTGTGCACCCTTCAGGTACCACTGTGGGTGTGTGCCACAAGACAGTCCCTAGCCCATGCCATGTGGCCACTAGTACCAATGAACAACATGGGCACTGTTGCCACAGTTGCCACCCTGGGTGCATGCCACTACCAGGTGGTACCCTGCAGGTCGCATGGGTGCTGGCCATGGTTCCTGGCACTTGTGCTGCATCATGTCTGTCCACACTGCTGGTGCACCCAGGGGTCACACTACAGCACTGGCATGTGGCTGCTGGGTCTCTAAGTCCAGGGTGTGATGCGGGGTGTTGCTCCCTGGATGATGCCGGTGGTGACACAACACTTGTGGCTCAGGGTTCATTCATCCTGGCATGATTGCTGTGTGTGGGTGCCTGGAGCATGTCCTGGTGCACCTTCCAAGGGCTGTCTTCCGATGGCTTGCCTGCAGTTCCACAGCCTGCCTGTGGGTGGCTGGCCATTTAGGCATGCTTTTTCCATCCCTAACTGTGGGCGGCTCATCTCTGAGATGCGCAGCAGATGTACTGCACATTTTGGCTGACTATAGGGATGCACGGCACATTCATGGGAATGCCCCCTCTTCATGTGCCGCATATATTACAGATGTGCACTGGCACATCTGGAGATGCATGACTCATCTCTTTGTTTTGAATATCGCAGTTCTGCTCATTTTCTGAGATGTGTGGTACATCTCCACTTTGCACCGTGCATCTTCTTTGAAAATGTGGGCCCTGGTTCCCCATTCTACCTGACAATGCCATCTTCCTGGCTGCTTCACTCCACCCCCCTCCTTATCCTTACCTACCCCACCACCTCTCCTCTCTTCTCATTTTTCTTACCTCCCGCCTTTGCCCCTTCCATTTCTTTCTACCACCCCTCTCCCTATTGTCCTGTTTCTTTCCACTTTACCCTCTCCCTGTCTGTTCGAAATTAATTTGATATCCTTTACCTTTATTTGTGTAACAATTTTGACTATTGTCATGTGATACCTATGTCTTCACTTGGAACCTTTGTAAAAGAGCCCTGGGCTCAAAGGTAATTGTAATCCAAGAATTGAAATAAATAAATAAAATAAATAAATAAATTCTCCAGTAGTCCTGTATCATGTCCCAGGGGTCAGGGACACACCATTGTGTTCCACTGCCTTGCTTAAACTATGTGTGACCTCACTTAGAAGTTGGCAGCCCCAGTACTCTGGAATTTTTTTTTTTTTATCTTCAAGGATAAGTTTGACCCTTTTAGTAACATAGAAACATAGACAATGACAGCAGAAAAAGACCAGAGGTCCATCCAGTCGGCCCAGGTTCCCTATAACCCCTGGAACCTACCGTTCATAGTATTGTACTTCACTGTACATAGACAGTATGGAGGCAGTCCAGAGGAGGGCAACTAAAATGGTGCAGGGTCTGCAATAGAGGCCATATGAAGAGGGACTAAAGGAGATTAATATGTATACCCTCAAGGAAAGGAGGGAGAAGGGGGACATGATAGAAACTCTCAAGTACCTCAAGGGAATCAACTAAGTGCAAGAGGGTAGCATCTTTCAGAAAAAGAGATGTGCAAGAACAAAGGGTCACAATTTGAAGATAGAGGGGGGGATGGCTCAAGGGCAATGTGAGTATGTATTTTTTCACAGAAAGGGTGGTGGATACATGGAAAAGCCTTTCTGAGGAGGTTGTGGAGTCAAAAACAGTGGGTGAATTCAAGAATGCATGGGACAGACATAATGCAATTCTGGTGGGTGGGTAGGAAGAAGTAGGCTGTTGGTTAACTAGGATCTGCAGCTTATCCAATAAGTAGGGAACTGGGTAGACTAGGTGGGCCAAGAAGTCCTTATCTGCTGTCAAAGTCTATGTTTCCATGTTTCTGTGTTTCTATGGGTACTAAACCTCCCAGTCCCCGTCCTCTCTCTCTCTCTATTCTCCTCCTTGGTCCCAGCTAACCACCATTCCCTTCATTATGTCCCAGGCCTGCTTGAATCTCCTGACTGTTTTCACACACACCACTTCAGCCAACAGACTGTTCCAAGGTCCCACCACCTTTTCTGTAAAGTAGTACTTCCGCACATCTCTCCTGAACCTACTTCCTGTTAATTTCCATTCGTGTCCACGTGACCGTGAATTGGTATTCAGGCTAAATAGTTTCCTGCAGTTCACTTTGTTAATTCCTTTAAGAAAATGAAAGATCTCTATCATATCTCCCCTCTCTCTTCTGATCTCCCGTGAGTACATATTTAATGTCTTGAGGCGCTCCTCATAGGATTTGCCCATCGATAGTATAGTAATGTAACTATATCATACATTATAGTAACTATAATATTTATTTTCAGCAAGGCTTTCAGCTCTCTATGATTTACTGCACACACACTGGTTTCAAACTTACAGAGTCCCAACATTGAATGCCATCCTGCAACCTTCCATGATTGGCGGTACCACCTGGAAATTGCCACCCCCACTTACTCCCCTCTTTACCTTAAGTCTAGTTGGCTTTGTATTTAATAAGGCCCAATTTAACTTCCCTCACCCCTAGCCCTGTGTGTCTCAGAATACATACCAAAAGGTGCTGTTTGTGTCAAACCCTTCCACACCTGGCACTACTACTGTATCAGGTTGTTGTATTCCAACATTGCTGCAACCTGCCTGCAACAGTTTTACAGGGAGAGGGTTCTGCTAAATGCCACAATCAGATTAACGCAGATTGCCATACTAAGTGAATGGCTCTTTGGCAACATGGCAATTCACGTGGCAACCTCCACCATGTTTCCAGTACAGTTGTCAAATGTTTTGTGACTGTGCCATCAAGGACTGCAACCCCATTGAGCATAGGGTCACAAAATTGCCAGTCTCGCTAAGTGGTCATTGCAACCACTTAAAAGTTATTGACACCCCTATGCGACAGTGTATCGGACCCAATGTGTATTGTAATTATTATTATTTTATTAAAATTTTCAGAACATAACAGAATATAACAATACAACAACCGTTGGCTCCTAGCCAGAGTTAAACTCCTTGGAGATACAGTCTAGATGTTGGAGTATTTGAGAGTAAGTGCACAAACAGATCTTATGCAAAAAAAAACACAACAGGAAATGCTGTCTAAAAATTTAACAATAACTACAACAATAAGAAAAAGTGGCCTAGAAGATGCCCGATAGTCCGGAGTACAACAGTCCCAAACCATAACCCAATGTCCCCGTCAGCATATGCAAGAAGCAGTATAGCAAAAAACATAACTATATAGGGAAAAGAGACAAATGTCATGTTATTAACAGTCAAAAAGCTAGGATATTACTATAGAGCCAGGATAAAAAATGTAACCCTCCCCCCAGTCCTACAGAAAGAGAAATAAAGAACTGCAAACAAACAAGCCTTTGGGGGAGGAGCATAGGGAGCTGTCTCACTGCTAAAAAGAGAAATAGAAATTGAGGGAGAAGGAAGCAAAAAGGACCCAAATCCCATAAAGAGAGAGAGGAAGCTCTTCCAAGTGCTCAAATTCTGTAAAGCTGTATCCCCCCAGTGACAAAGCCAAATTTGTTAATATCACCAATGGTGAGGGGACAGGAGGGAAAACTGCAGCTGCATCTCCTAGAACAACTTAAAATAACCTACTAGGGACAAGAACAAATCCCCCACCCTCGTAATTTCCACTTCAGCCTAAACCTGCCACTTAAAAGGTGACCCTCCCGTAGTCAGTTGGGGGTGATACCATAAAGGCCATAAGGGAAGGGGAATCTGCCAAACAGGCCCCAAGATATCCATAGCCAATTGCCATACATACATCGCATAATCTTGAGTAAACAACCGGCCAGGAAAAGATTGTCCTTCCCAAAGTACCTGCTCCAGAAAACAGGGGGGAAGATCATTCCACTTCCAACTCCAGCCACGTAGACAAAATGGCCATAGAAAGTCACGTAGACAAAATGGCGTGAGTGTAGCCAGAACCATATACAGTGAAGCCCTGCAGCAGCGTAGTAACCCTGGTGCCACGGCAAAGCAAAACCACCCAGTCATATGGCGCCATCAGAAGGAGTGCGGAAGTGTGAGGTTTCTGTCCTTCCCAATAGAAGGCAGACACTTTTTGATGAAATTGTCGCCACCAGGTAGGTAAAATTACTATGGGAAGATATATAATTAAATATAGAATACGGGATATAAACATCATATGAATCACCTGTATTTTCCCCCAGAATGTGAGATGCAAATGCTTCCATTGAAGCACATCTTACCTGATCTTAGCCAGCAGGGGTCGAAAGTTCAAATCAGGCTAGTCCTTAGGGGTAGGAAAAGTAAGGACTCCAAGATATTTAATGGGCCTTGTGGACCAAGACATCTCAGGGATGGGGAGGGGCATGGAGATGGTTCAGGGATCAATCAGTAGAATCTCAGTCTTGGCCCAATTATTAGGAAGGTTAGAAATAGCTGAAAAGTCTTCCAGAAGGCACATCAGGGGAGGAAGGAAAGATTCTACATTTCTGAGCATAGCCAAAATATCGTTGGTGGAGAGCATAGCTTTGTACTCTTGAGAGCCCACCTGGATACCCTTGATAGCCACTGAGTCATGTAGCTTGTGGTCCAGAGTCTCAATGGCCAAAAGGAAAAGGGTCAGAGAGAGCAGGCAGCCTTGTTGGGTGCCCCTACCCAACACAAAAGAAGGGGAGAGATGGCCATTAGTAATGACTGAAGCTTGTGGAGAGGAGTAGATAACCTCAATCCAATGAATGGGGCTCTATCCGAAACCAAATCTCTCCAATGTCACCAGAAAATAAGGCCATTCAACAGAATCAATGGTCTTCTCCATGTCCAGGGCCACAACTGCTCCAGTCTCAGCTGAGGCCCTAAAGACACAGAGAAAGTCTATTAGGTGGCGAAGATGGTTGGCTCCATCTCAACCCCCCCCCAAAACCCGTCTGGTTCAGGTGGATTAAAGATGATAAAATATCAGACATACAATTGGCCAGTGCCTTCATGATAATTTCATAGTCCACGCTGAGTAGCGACACTGGGCGATGACTCCCACACTGAAAAGGGTCTTTGCCCTTTTTAGGAAGTACTGAAATCATTGCCTCATACGTGGTTGGAGGGAGCCACCTCTGCACCTAGACCTCTTCTGCCACCTGCACCAACAGTGGGAAAACTTTGTCTTCAGCTACCCTGTAGAATTCAATGGGGAAACCATCAGGACCAGGGCATTTCCCTCCTTTTAGTTGCCCTAACACATTCTGAAACTCCACCACCAATATGAAGGTCTCCAAGGAGGCATACTGAGAATCAGACAACTTAGGCAGATGGAGGGTGTCCAGGAATGCCCAAATGTCTGACCTGCCCCCCCCCGTCTGCCTTCCTAGACTTATAAAGGTTGCAATAGAAGTCATAAAAAGCTCTATTAATCTCCACCATATCCGTCACTTGTTGGCCTCAAGTACAAACCCCCGGAATAACCCTGGATGCCTCCATCCTTTTCAGTCTGTAGCAGGGGTCAACCGTAACCTTTTTTTGCACTAGCCAGTAGAGCAAGTTGATTCAAAATTGTACTAGCCTGCAGAAGGTTGCACTAGCACTTAATTATAATGGTACAGTTTGATCACTAATACAGGAAACCATGCAAGCCAAGAAATACTGTGATTATTGGACATTTATCCTGCTCCCACATTGCTTCCAGCTCTGCAGCAGAAAAAAAAAAGACTACAATGCCATCACACACAGTAAGATGCCCCCCCCCTCCATTGTTTTTTACCATGGCTCTCTCTCTCTTTTCTGCCCCCCACACACCAAACCAGAGGACATCTCAACAACAAATGTTCAATCAAGCAGTCCTAGCTCTGCACACACAATAGCTGACATCATCATGCACCTCTCCACACTGCCACCACCACCCACAGGGCAATGAACAAAGTCAGGCACAGAAGGACACTCTCAGTCCCCACCTATTAGTCAACTGAAGACCTGCACTTGTGGATGTTTTTGTACAGTCTCAAGAGAGCCAGGAGCATATCTAAGATTTCTTTGGGAGTGGGGGCTACACAAACCTAAAGGGCTTGGGAAATAGAAAACTATGATGTTTTTATTTTTAAAAGCATTGATTTTAATATGCTCTTCCCCAACAATAACTTATTTTTCTTTAACATTGTCCTTTCATCAGCCCTGGGGAAACAGTACATAGGCATAATGCTATACTATCTCTATTTCTATATAGGATGATCTATGTAACTCAGGAATGTCTATTTTAAGCTTTCAAATTATGTATTTTATTAAGGTTTATTTTGTACCATACATGATCCAAAGCTTTATTTTTAGGATGAAAACACATGCTGGGAGGGATAAGGGTGGGACTGTATGGATGGTGTTGGCTGGCATGGTCCATTTAGAAGAGCTGGGGACCCCCTACACTTGCCAGTAATGGCAGCTATGGATCTGTGGATGGTTATTTCAGAGTCTGGTCTGCAGTGGTGTCCAGGGAAAGAACAGAGTTAAGAGATTTGGAAGGGAGAGGAAAGTTATAGTGAGGCTGGGATAAAACCCACCACCTTATGGGCCGACCATTTATAGCTCCTTGCATTTTGTCACTGAAATGTTGAATACAGACACTCAGAATGTAGGGAAATGAGGGGGTAAATTGCTAGACTGAGACATATTCAGAAAACTGGAAACTAGTCACTTAACAGCACTCTACCCTTGATCACATGCTGGACCCTAGCAGAAAATCCTAACAGCGGAGTGATAATGACTCACATTGAGTCTTTTGTGGGATCCCTTTCTTGAACTGCCAGATAATTGCAGCTCTTAATGAGCTGTTAATCACACCAGGCCATCTGGAACGTTGAGAGAGATTAGCATGAGGACTAGAACCTGCCAAAGTATAGACTTTAACTTCATTAACAGCCATGAAAATCTGCACTAGTCAAGACGGACAAGTAGAGAGTTAGCTGCACTAGCCCTGGTCAATTTGCACTAGTGTTTGGGCTAGTAAAACAATGTTAAGACTGACCCCTGGTCTGTAGGCTGAGAAGCCCCCCCCATAGGCCTGGCGGGTTCTGTACAACCCCATTTCTGCTTGCTGTGTAGTGAACAGATTAAGTTGGAACTGTACCTCATGGATACGACCCACCAACAGTGGGTCCTAATGGCCTCCCTCATGCTGGGCCTCCAGGGTGCGCAGCTGATCCTCTAGTGCCTCCATTTTGGTGCTCCTCACCTTCTTATGGGCTGTGACTTACAGTAGGATATCAACTTCCCTCGAATATAAGATTTCAGACCCTCCCACACCCACTAGGGGCCACCTCCCCATCTGCGTTAAATGACAGATAGTGATCAACCTTCCTTCTAAGACAGGCCTATACAGAAGAGTCAGAAAAAGTACTAACGTTACAGTGTCACTAGGGAGAGGGGCCATCCCCATCGTCCGGCAGGAAGGACCAAGTGACCGGTGCTTGGTCCAATATTACAGTCAGCTCTATAGTTACCTGGGCATTAAGCCATAGTAACTTCTTAGAGGCCAAAATTAGATCCATGTGACTATAGATCTGGTGTTCGGAAGAGTAGTAAGTGTAATTATGCTCTGTCGGGTGCGCAAGTCTCCAGACATCCCCAAGACTGTACTCTTTGCACAAAGTCTGTAAGGCTCAGGACCCTTGAGGTTATCAACATCTTAGGGTTGCCACTCCAGTTGCAAACAGGGTCCCAGACTTCAGGTCACCACACACAATTAAACAGCCCTCTGCTTTATCCAGAAGAAGTGGGGCCAACTCCTGAAAGAAAGGTGCACCGTCCTCATTGGGACCATACACAGAGAGCAATGTGACAGCTTCCCCACCTATGGTGCCCCGTGATAAGTACCCACCAGCCCTTAGGATCCCTCCAAACCTGTTTATGAACTCAATTAACCCTTTCTGCTAGGAGGATCAGTACACCTCCCCCAGGCCGCTTGAAGACACTCCACCTCCTTGGAGGCAAATGGGATTCTTGGGGGAAGACTATTTGACCCCCCAACTTCTTGACATGGGTCAGCACCCTCTTCCATTTTACAGGGCTGCTCATTCCCCTCACATTCCAGGACAAAACCTTGTAGGGTCCCCCCATGGCAAATTAGGTCACAAAGTTCCTATCCCCCCAACTCCCACTAGAAAAAGAACCCAGCTCCATCCGATTACCCAACATAATAGTAGTAGGCCTAATCATAAAACCACAACCCCTCCCCATCCCCTGTAAACTATATTCACATAACAGGGCTATAAGAGCTTGGTATATATTATACTCACCCTCAATAATACTCACCCGGGTCACATCTCCCTGTCCCCATACTCAATACCATCCAGATCCCCCCCATCCCACTGAATCCCACTCCCAAAAAGATAACGCTAAAACCAGCTGCCTTTAGCCCCATGGGCTGGCCCCAAGGTAAACACAAAGAGGGACATGTCAATCCCCCCCAACAAACACCCGATGCAACCAGTATCCCACCAGGAATTAGGCCCAAGCACCCAATCCTTCAGAGAATCCCCCAGACCATCTGACTGTGTGTTGGGGGCCCCTCCCCCACACCGTTCTTCTCAGATAGGGAGAGAGGATGAGAAACCCCTCAAAAAGAGATGTCCTAGTCTGCCCAACAAACAAGAAGGGGGAGAGGATGGAGAAACCTATGGACATACCCCATTGCCCCATATGGGAACCCTAAAAATCCAGTGCTCTGGAGTGCACAAGAAGGCCCATTCCCCCTGCAGTGCCTACAAGCACCCTTTGACTAAAAGAGGTGCTGGGACACCCATATGCAGAATTCTTGGACACCCACATGCAGAATTCTGCACCATGAGGTACATCCCTAGTGCTACTCACGGCAAGGCAAGAGCAAAGTGACAGACTGTCGCAGCCCCATCTCAGTATTTCTTTAATGTGTACTGAAATTGATAAGAGTACCAAATTCCTGCACCTGTAAAATATTTTGAATATCTTGCCCTTGTTTGTGTTATAGATGTCCTCAAGTAATAGATCTTTTTCACTTTCAAATCATTATTCCTTGGCCCTTGATCAACATGCTTTTCTGTAATGGGTTTCAATAACTTTCGATTCATTTTGCCCACAGCAAGCAATCTACATTACATTATTAACTTTACAAAGGCTCACCGTATCCAATTTCAGTGATGTTTTCTTTTTTTTTTTAAGCCACAGGTTACTGGTTTTCAGAGGTTTATCTAATGGCAATTTATTTAAAGGCCATGTGTATGGAAAGGTTTCTGCAATTTTGTGTATATTGAGACAGGCAGGGCAGAAATTAATTTTAGGAGGACTAACCAAATCAATGAAAAAGCACCATTTCTTACATTAAACTTAATTTGCATAATCATGAGACCACATTGTCTAAGATAATCCAGAATATAAATTAAAAATAAAAACGAAGTGTCTGATTCTTTTTTTAAGTGTTAATGCTTTTGTATAAAAGGTGATTCAGAATTAATAGTTTTGTGCCTTGGATCCCAGAGAACACAGAATGTATTGTTTTTCTGCAAGTATCTCTGTATGAAACAAGTGAAGGACTGACAGACTGATAGATAGTGTATGATATTGCAATAAGAGAGTAAAGACAAGGGGCACGATTCTCAGTCAAGAGGGACTGGCACTACATTGCTGCACCACAATTTAGCACCTGTCAGTTGCCTGTGAACCTCTTGAGCTACATATGCTCAGAGTGGGGGGGGAGCACTTCTACACAAACACACATCAAAGCATGCTGGTATGCAGAAGGGTAGGAGGTATTAAGGATGCTTAGAATTGGCTGATCTTGATTCAAGTTTAGGATTTAGTAGCTTCTGAATTCCAAACTGATTCCATTTCAAATCTTAAAAGGAACCAAAAAATTGGACTTAGGATTTGAATTTATTGCTTACTTATTGTTTATTGAAAATAATCAGAAACAACCTTTGAGTACACATTTCTCATTTGCAACGGTTCCACTTCATATGTGAACAATACAGTAAACAATACAGAGTACAAATTCATATTAGTCAGCTCAAGTGGCGCCTCATTGCAAGGCTGCTAGTGGTCACATTAGGTAGACATAAGTATGGTACACTATAATACAAATAAATAACCCATTTGCAGAAAATTAAGGTAACTGTGTGACACAACGTAATACAGCATAATTAACACAGTTGTAGGAGTATCCGGTAATAGCATATTACAAAGTATGCTCAGGAAATGCTAAAACCACTGCTGTTCAGGTTGGGTCAAAGCAGTGGCAAGCTGAGTTCTGGGCAACATTAGCCCTGAGGGCCTGTTTGAATTGTGAGATCTTGTGTAGGATGATTATGCTGGCAGGGAGTTCATTTAGCCACATGGCTGCCTGGTTAGTAAAGGAGTGCTGACCTAGGCTCGTTCTTCATGGTGGGATTTCCAGGGCCTACCGGGTTATGCTCCGTGTGGTGTAGATGTTGTGGACGGGCCTAATCAGGAAGCTAATTGCAGGTGGTGTAAGGCCTAGGAGTGCTTTCTTGGCCAGTAAGATTGTTTGATAGCAAGACTGGCAGAGAAGGGGAGCCAATTTGTAAGGGCATATAGATTGCAGGTATGTGGGTATTTATGTAAGCCAGTTACAAAGTGTCATGCTTTATTGAACAGCATTCTGACTCTAAGACCATGTTAGTGGCTGACCCATAGATGGGAAGACCTTAGGCAATGAATGACAGCACAGAGCTGGATACTGCCAGGCGTTTTGCTTCCTCATTTAAATTCTGCCTTTGTCTAAAGAGTGCTCCCAGCTTCCTATTTCTGTTCAGTACAATGTTGTCCACATATCCTTTGAATGATAGGGTGTCATCAGGTATCTAAAGGTTTTTACTTGCTCCAGTGGGGTGCCAGTGCGCTGTGTAAGTTGAGTGGAGTTGGTCTATTCTTAGGGTGTGTCCCTGTGAAGAGCATACTTTTAGTTTTTTTGTAGTTAAGAACAAGTTTTTTGTACTTAAACCAAGATTCTAGGGCCTCAAAGCTGTGCTGGAGTTCTTGAGTAAGGTTGTTGTGCAGAGGACTGCGGTAGCATATCACCGCATCATTCACATGTAGCAGCATCTTTGTCCTAGTACTCACTTTAGGTAGGTAGTTGATAAACAGGCTGATTGACCCCTGTGGGACCCCTACCATGACACTCCTATCACTTGAGAGGACCTCATTTATCTTCACTATCTGCGATCAATCAGCAAGGTAACACTAGAACCACGATGCAGCTTACCTAGAGAGGCCAAGAGAGTGTGGCTTCATGATTAGCAATGGGTGGTCCATGAGATCAAAAGCTTTTATTAGGTCTATATAGGTAGCACCAAATATGCCTCATGGAGAGAGTTAGTGGGCTCTATAATGCCGGTTTGACAACAATTCTGTTGACTGGCATCACAGCTATGGGATTTATGTTGACCACAAGTTGTGGTTGACATAAATCCCGATGGTCTCCCGATCTGTTTTTCTACTCTGAGTCTGAGTTTATTTGGTGAGGGGGTGCAGGACCAGAAGATGGTGTGCCCCTGTCTCAGGTGCACCAACACAGTGACCTGTCGATGAACTGTCGATTTTGTCGACAGCGACATAGGTTGCTGTGTTGGTGTCTCTGTCGGGGGGTATACTGAGTTGGTGTACTCAGTAAGAGCCGTGACTGTACTGTGCTGCTTTTGGAAGCCATACTGTTCTGCAAACATTAGGGTAATACTTGTTTAAATACTCCATGAGCTGATCTGACACCATCCTTTCTAGCACCTTAGACAGAGAGGACAGAATCGAGATAGGCCTTTAGTTAGTGACATTTGAGCTGTCCCCAGTCTTAAAGACAGGTGTAACTATAGCTTTCCTCCAAACCTGTGGAAACTGGGAGAATCTTTGCAAGAGGTTGAAGATTTTATTAAGGGGAGCGAGCTACTTTGTTTAAAGCTATAGCTAACAGCTTCCTGTCAACCCCCATCACTCCTGATCCTGGTTTTAGCTAGAGCTCGCTTAATGTATTTAATCGTTTCCCTTAAAGTGACACACCTAAAGTAAAATGTAGGGATGATTGAGCTGGTGTCCTTGTGCCCTCCCTGGCTATTTGTGAGTGGAGTGGATTGGCAGGTAGTAACGTGCTTAGATCGGTGATGGCTTTCATTCAAGGCTTCAGCTATGTCTGCTGGAGAAGTGACATGGGGTTGTAAAGACAAAGAACCTCTGTGCGCAAACACTGAGGCAAGGGTTACCCCAAAGGGCATTTGGCTGAGAAGCCAAGTTTCAAGAAAATACAAAATCACACATGCCCAAACAATGCAAAGCATCATGGGCTGCATATGCAAATCACCACAGAATGTTATGCTGGTCCAACTTTAAGCAGAATTGCATAGTGCCAATGGGGTTGTAAGCAGGGTTGCTGGGGCCTTATTATGCTTTTACATTAGCTCTTTTAGGGTAGCCCAGAATTCTCAGCTATTACCATGCCTGCCTCTAAATTGTTCTTTGTAGAAGTCCACCTTTGCTGCTCTTATTGCCCTGGTGTACTTAGTTTCAGGCTTCCTTGTATTTGCTTAAATCAGCAGGTGCCCCTGTGTCTTTGGCCCTACTCCATAGATTGTCCCAGGTCCACATGAGGGTAAGAAGGACAGGCATGATCCAGTCTACAGGGGAGTCTTTGATCTACGCTACTTGTAAGGGTCCAATTTATCACAGGCTGCAGTAAAGTGCATTGCAAAGTATTCTAGGGCCAGATTCACATCCAAACAATTATCCGGGTGGGGTCAAGTCAGTTCTAGCTAGATACTCCTTGAAATCATCACTGAGATGCTTGCCTAAACCCCTGCTGTTGATATTCTAGGAAGGGATTTCTGTATCTGTGCAGTCCACTCACACAGTACTGGTGAGTGGTCACTAATAGCATTTGGTAACATCTGAACCCTAACCAACCTGTCAGGGTGGCTGGTGAGTACCCAGTCAATTAATGTTTTGGTGCCTGTCCTTTAATTTACCCTCATGTGGTCCTTAACTACCTGAGTCAGGTAGAGGCTTGCAATTAGGTCCTTGTGAGTGGTGCTTCTGCTAGACAACCAACTGATGTTGAAGTCCTCTGCTACTATTGTTTCCTCATTGGAGCAGGCTTGGGAGTGATAGTTAACAAATGTGTTGTGGACCACCTGTTTCTCCGGGGGGATGTAGACTGCTAGCAGGGTGACTTTTTTTGCTATCACCCATGAGAATTCTCACAGCTAGGCATTCACAGTTGGGTGAAGGGGACACAAGTACCACTTTCTGTGCCTGGAGCGAGGAGTGAATACGTGTGAGACACCCTCTGCCCCTCTTGTTTACTTGATCCTGGCAATAAATATTATAGCCATCCAGGGAGATGGTATCAGATATTTTAGGGTTCAGCCAGGATTTTGTGATGGATATAATGTCAGGTTTTATCTGCGTCACCCAGACTTCAAGCAGGGAAAGCTTAGGGAGCAGACTTCCAATATCAAGGGATACTAATCTAAGCTTAGTTTTGCCAGGAGTGTGTGCCTTGTTACTATAGATGGGTCCTGGGTTGGGATGGACATTCACAGACAAAAGTAGCACTATTGTTATAAGTGTTTTATGGCTGGGCTGGGGGAGGCCAGGTTCAGGCTCAGCTTAGCCCTGCTTTGGCCAAGTGAGGCATAGGGGTTGGTGAGTAGTGATAGGTGGGCAATCCAGGTCTCCAAATTGTGGAACACTGGGTATGTTTCTGTCAGGGGGCACCTCAGTTAGAGATACTCAGATTCAGTGGTAGTATGATGCATGGTGTACTGTTGCTCCATGTGGGGGGAGGCAGATGTGACTATCAAGCAAGCTTCCATGCCATGTTCTTTATTTGAGCAGGCATCCATGTACTGGCAGTTACATGAGGGTATCCCTATATTATTCCTATGCATATCTGGCATGTAAAGAAGAAGGGGTGGTGCTACGCATTATAGCTTATCCTGAGCAGGAGACAGGCAGATTAAATGAATAATCCTAGATCTTTTGGCAGACATCTTTCACAGTGAGTGATACTAGTAGAAATTTAGGTGCACAAGGATAGGTGGGGTTTCAGCTAATTCTTAGGTTGTGGTTTTCCACCTAGAGCCCACTAAAGGGAGTACATTACTGAGATGGCTTTGCAGGAAGGAACCACTAGTATTCTGGAGGAGGAAATGGGAGAAACCAAGTCAGTGTTACGGGAGGGGTGCAAAAGTTGACTGTTACACACTACCCTATAAAAGATGGACCAGCTTATGGTGGAAGGGTGGATAGGGAGGGTGGGCAGAAAGAAGTTAAGTGATGCTGCATGAAGTGCTGCACCACACCTCTAGTGTGATAAAAAGGCTGCAAAGGAGTTGAGCAGCTGATGCCTGCTAGTATTGTGCAGGCTCAGTTGCCTCTCCTGAGGTATGGCTGCTGTGGGGAGGTCCAAGAATCATGCCCTGAATGTCTGCTAGTCTTGTGAAGGCTCCGGGGACGTACCCGAGGAATGGCCACTGTGGGGAGGTCTAAGAATTGTTTGGAATCCTAAATCCTAAGGGCCTATGTAAAATAGGTTTTAGAATTTAGTTTAAGATTTTGGATTTTTGGACTATAAATCCAAAAATCCAAAATCTGAAAATCAGATTAGACTCTGATGTATCCAGTTCTGTGTGGTGGATTCTGAGTAACCCTAGTCAGTATATAAATGGGTTCCACCACGGCAAGGCGCCTGCAGTAGTGCACTGGGTCATTATAGCACCAACCTGTAATTTCGCTGTCATCTCATTTTGCTGCATCCCCATCCCCCCTTACTAATTATTCCAACTATGGGGGGGCAGACCTCAAGGAGGGGGTGGCAATTCCAAAAATCAGCACTGTAAAGACACAGTGCACTGCCGTCGGCACCCCGATGCTGTGTAATGATATAAATTACATGATGTGTGTGATAGGGTCGGTCCTATCAAACTTGGGAGGATCCTTTTCTGTCGTCTATTTTTCTAAGACTGTTGCAACAGCACCTCAAGCCTTCTATCCTTTTCTGTCCTATTGTTTCACCTTAGTTCTGCTAGGTCGGCCACCTGCAGGATCCCCCCCTTTCTGCTTCTCTATCACCCACTTTATTTTCATTTTTTCCTTTTTTTTTCCCCAGTCCTCCCAAGGTGTTGAAAGTGCGCAAGCGCTAAAGAAGGTGTACCAGTAAAGTGATGCTGGCTAACATAATAAATTAAATCAGCCATGTTGATAAAGTGCAATTACATTTAAAAGTGCTTAAAGTGCAGTGATCCCCTCCAGCAGAGTGTCTGCACTGCTATTGTTATAATGGATTGCCATTTAGGGGTGTAGAATAGAAAAGAACCCCTTGTGTTGCTTAGATAAGGTTTTTTTTTAAAACAAAACTGTGGAACTATGTATTTAGGAGCAGTGTAATGGGAATGCATATTGCTCCAATAAGAAAGATCTTCCTTCCAGAGCAAATGCATATGCTAGAGAGTTATACAATTACATTCTAATGCCAGCTCCTGCGGTTTGAAAGAACAATTAAAGAAGCAAGTCCCTGCATCCCTCTTCAGTGTGTCTATCGTAGTATAGTGGACTGTATGTGAAAATCAGTAGACCGCTGTAAGAAGTTTTTTTTTTATTCAGTATGCTTTATTAGGAGCAAAAAGACATTGCAGTTGGGGACAAAACGAAAAAGATGTTCAAGTTATGTAAAATAAATTACAAAACTATAAGTTGATTTCCTTTTCCTCGCTAGTTATACTAGGCAGACACTGCATTAATTTATTTTAGAAAATGGGCTTTTTATTTCTTGGCATTTGGTTGGCTCTTACCCCTACCAGGAAGGCACTTAACTTTCAATAGATGCTCAAGAAATAAGTACCAGCTCCAGTCCCCCTTCACTTACTCAGATATCCCAATGCCTGTTCTGCTTCCTCACTGGCTGAAATACCCAGTCCAATCTTAAATCACCACCATTTGTTCTCTCGCTTACCGACTGGCCCCCCAATACCAGCTGTCTGCCTGATCATAAACAACCTCAGCTGTGTCATTTCTAGGTACATTTTTTTTCCTTCCTTGCCTCTTCTATGAGAGCCAACTGCGCTCTCCGTCCTTCTCCAGCCAGCCGCCCACTCCCGAAAATAATGCTTCTTGTCACTGCAATGGACGACCAAGTGAGGAAGCAGTAGCTGCTCCCCCCTCACCAGCAAGAGAAGAATTCCCCCCATCCCCCCAAGTCTGCCTTAATTTTTGCAGAATAAAAGACTTAGCCATAAATACAAACAGAAAACAAGCCATAGACCAATCAGCTTCACAGAGCCATCTGCTATCACTGTCATTTTCAAAACATGAGCTTGAAACTCCTTGCAGCAGCAAAAAATAGAAGCCCTGTTGATAAGTCCCCCACTTGGTCACACTGTTTTCCCCAAAAGAAACAAATAAAAAAAAAACAGCAGAAAGAACAGAAAACTTTTTATAAAATACAAAAATTAAGTTCTCTTTCATGACCATCATTGTGCTTACCTGCTTCACCCCTCCAGCTGCCCGATGACTCAGTTCGCAGTCACACAAAGCATTTCTCCTTTAGCTCTCCATTCTCCTCCCTGGATCTGCCTTCTCCCACTTGCGAAACTCCCCATACGTTCAAAACCTCAAATCAGTTTGCCACAGTAGAGGTACCACTCTGCTGCCTTCCTAACTTCTTCCTCTCAGTTGCTCTCCTGCTGATGAGTAATTAAGGATGGCTGAAGCGGTTTAACTTGAAACACTGGTTCTCTCACATTACAAAGGCTCACAAGTTAGTCAGTCTCTATTGCAGCTCCTCAGGTTCGGCAGCTGCATCACACCACTCTGTCTGGCACACTCTTCGAAAGGCGCTATCTTCACTCTCCTGATCCTCAGGGCAGGCAACAAGGACTGGGAACCATAGAATATAAACAAAGAAAAAATTATCTTAGTTCCGATCCTCACAGCAGGCAGTGAGGATCTGGAAAATTAAAAAACAAATAAAAGTGACTTCCAATCCCACAGCAGGCACCTGGGACTGGAGAGAAAAAAAACAGGAAATAATCTGATTCGGCCCTGTCCTCAGGGCAGACAGCGAAGACCGTAAGAATGTAAACAAACAAGAAAGGGGGAAAAAAAACAAAAACAAAGCAGGGCAGGCAGTAAGCAAGGAGTCATCACAGCAATCATACATAACAGCTTCCCCTAGTGATGCCTAGCAGAGGAACTGTTACCAGCTGTACAGGGACTACTTTACCAAAAAAGAAAATGTCATTTTTTAGAGAATTACTTTAGTTGTTTTTCTTTTTGTAATACTATAAAAAAACAAGCATTTGTCAATGCCGAATGTTTGCTTGCTGGCATTGGCAGTGGTAGTGTAGAAGTTACAGAGCTGCGTAATAGGAATGGCAGTGAAGTACTGAAGTGAAGCCAACCCCACCACCACCCTGCAGAGAGTGACAGGCATTGGGGTGTGCCTTTGGGTCGTCAGGCTTACGGCCACGCTTATTTCACCACACCCCACCCTGCAGACACTGACAAGTGTCACGGTGTTCCTTGGGGTCTTTGGCCCTTATGCGCACCCCATTCCATTAGGAAATACGGTGAGATGGGTGCGATATAGGAGAATGGGGTGAACTTTGGGGCTGAAGAGTCCAAGGCATACCTCGATGCCTCTCACTGGCTGCAGGGTGTGGAATGGTATGAGCATTACAGGCAAGAATCCCAAGTCACACACCTGATGCTTGTCATTCTCTACAGGGTTGGGTGTTATGGTTGGAAACCCGAATACCTCAGGCATTCATTGGTATTTTCACTCCAAATGTTCAACATGGTTTTTTTGTGACCCCACCTCATGAACAGGGGGAATATCAGTTTGTTAGCCGAAAGCTGCTTATGCACAGCGACTACAGCATTTAACACCACAGGTGCAAAAACATTCCGAACAAGATGTAAAAAATGACAGCTGTACTGTTCATGGGGAGGTGTAAAAAATGGCAATGTTGCAAATCTGCAGTAAAAATATTTAAAAAAATGGTGAAGTCACGAGTGTACATAGAAACTGTGCAACGCACACCCATAATATAATTAGGTTGGGATTTTTTTTACAGCAGATTGTCAACACAGGCATTTTGGTGCCTCAATCATGAACAGTGTCACTGTGATTTTCTTAATTTGTCCCGTACATTAATTTCGCACACCGACTGTGCCATTGTGCGCTACATGGGCAGAAACACATTTTGGGTGGGATGTGAAAAATGACAGCTGTACTGCTCATAAGAAGGTGTGGTAAAATGGCAATGTTGAAAATCTGGAGTGAAAATATTGAAAATTCACGAACTTACGAGCATGCGTAGGAACTGCGCAACGCACGCTTGTAAAACAGTCATTGTTAGGAATTTTTTCACCAAATTTTCAACATAGCCATTGTAAGATGTCTGCTCATGAACAGTGTCACTGTGATTTTCTTAATTTGTCCCGTACATTGATTTCACACACCGGCTACGCCATTGTGCGCTACATGGGCGGAAACACATTTTGGGTGAGATATGAAAAATGACAGCTGTACTACTCATAAGAAGGTGTGGTAAAATAGCAATGTTGAAGATCTGGAGTGAAAATATTGAAAATTCACAAACTTACGAGCGTGCGTAGGAACTGTGCAACGCACGCTCGTAAAACAGTCATTTTTAGGAATTTTTTCACCAAATTTTCAACATAGCCATTTTAAGACCTCTGCTCATGAACAGTGCCACTGTGGTTTTCTTAATTTGTCCAGTATATTGGTTTTGCACACCGACTGCGCCATTGTGCGCTACATGGGCGGAAACACATTTTGGGTGAGATGTGAAAAATGACAGCTGTACTACTCATAAGAAGGTGTGGTAAAATGGCAATGTTGAAAATCTGGAGTGAAAATATTGAAAATTCGTGAACTTACGAGCGTGCGTAGGAACTGTGCAATGCACGCCCATAAAACAGTTGTTTTTTGGAATTTTTCCACCAAATTTTCAAAATAGGCTTCTTGAGAGCCCACCTTATGAACACTGGCAGTGTCGTTTCATTAATCGGTCCCAAAAGTTGATTTCACACAGTGACTGTGAAATCACCCTTCGGGCATGAATAACGCCATGACAGTGACAGCATTCATGAGAAGGGGTCCCAAAAACCCCATGTTGAAAATTTGGTGCAAAAATTCCACAAAATGCCTGAGATATGCAACAAAGTTGAAAACCCCTATCTAGCCCATTATACAGCTTACCGGCATTTCCTCAGTTAGCGGTCGGCTTTGAAGAGTGCAGGCGTGTTCCGGTCCACCGAAGATCGAAATGCGCTGGATTCGAGTAAGTATGGGATGGGGTGTAGGGGAGGTAGGGTGCGCAGTGGGTGGATGCGGGTTGTGGGAGGGGCAGGGAGAAGCGCCGAGGACAGTTTTTAATTTTTGGGTATTTAAAAAAAGGCGGCGGCGGGGCGTTTGCCACGCTGGGGGCTCCTAGCGTGGCAGAAGGCAGCTGGAGAAGGCGTGGAGCGGCGAGATTGGGCACCTGTCGGCCATGGCATTTGTTGCCAAGCTGGGGTGGGCTCTGGCGTGGCACCCTGTACTCAGGGGGACAGTGAAGCCGATGGGGATTGGGCACCCCGTCAGCTACTACCATTGAGTTGCCACGCTGGGGTGGGCACCCAGCGTGGCATTGAGAAACTTTGGGGGAGGCGCGGCACAGCCGGTAAGGGAGATTGGGCACCCCGTCGGCTATAGGGTATTATAATGCATGGGGGGCAGCCCACGGTATGCGTCGCGTCGTTTCTGAGTGTTGTGTGTGTGTGTGTGTGTGTGTGTGTGATAGGGGAGCTGCGCATGGCAGGTGATATCTTATCACTGCTCACTGAAGCGTAGCTCCCCCTTTCAACTGTATGCCACTGCATTTTGGAGCTTGTCATAGACAGCTCCAGCATGCATTGGCGGACAGGGGCCGTGCCTGTCAACACACTGACTGAATTGGAAGAGGGGGTGACACACCTCCGAAAACTCGGATGATGGCACTATGTTTCTTGCACATGCGTGCAAGCAAACATAATTACATGTGGACCATTTTCTAAGTGCAATAATACCCTCCTGTGTGGGCAGTATTAGAGAATACAAGGGCTTCCAGTAGCTATATGGCCTTCTGTCTGCTGCGTCAACCTCATTACACCGTTGGGCGGTCTGGTATTCCCCAATACCACCCACCCACCCTGTCAGGTATTATTATTTGCTTCTAAGCATTTCACAAGCTGGTTTTGTAGCCAGTATCCTGAAACATAGTGGAATAGATAGACTGCTGCTCCATAAGACGTACACCCCATCTTTGTTATTATGTTACTGCTGGAACATAACAATTGAATTGTAGCAACAGGACCTGTTACCTGTAGTGTTTAAAGAAATACATTCCTTGCTCTTTTTACCAGGGTGTAGCAGGGAAGACAGCCACTGGAATTCAGTGTAAAAAGATGTAGTCTCTCTCTCTCTCTCTCTCTCTCTCTCTCTCTCTCTCTCTCTCTCTCTCTCTCTCTCTCTCTCTCTCTCTCTCTCTCTCTCTCTCTCTCTCTCTCTCTCTCTCTCTCTCTCTCTCTCTCTCTCCTCTCCTCTCTCTCTCCCTCCCTCACCCCTCATTCCTGGTGCTTGTAACTCTTCTTATTCAGTGCTCAAAGATATTTACAATCTAAAAAGCTGTCTTTGTACGGCTCTTAAAAAGGAGAAATACACTTTTGCCACTGGGGTGTCACAGGACATAGCTGCTTGGATGCACTAAGAAAAAAGGTGCGGTGTGTGTGTGTGTGTGTCTCTCTCTCTCTCTCTGTCTCTCTCTCTCTCACTTCCAGGAACCTGCGTCTCAGTATGAGTGGCTGCATAAGCATAAAACAAAGGCATTGTATGCAAATAAATGAAAGCAGCCTTAATAAATACTTCACAAATAAACAAATAAGCTTTAAAACAGTGCTTACAAATTCATTTATACCAGGCACAAGTTGCCCCCCCCCCCGTTTGCTTAAGACCAGCTCAGGATACAAAAATACTTGCACAAGTCTGAATGAATTTTACATGACTTTGCCTCTTGCTAATGTTATTTGCTATTGCCCCTTTGTTTTGTGTGTGTGCTAATTCATCCTAAACTAAATGACTACCTTAGTGAAGTCAGTTCTTAGACCACTTCCTACAGGAGTCAGCGGCTCCTTTTGAAAGGTGTTAGATACTGTCTCAGGATATCATGACATCAGGGAATGGTGGAGCTATGCCTTATTAAATGCTTGTCTCATATTCAAGTTGATTTAAAACTTATATAAAAGGATAAGTTCATTTATATGGAGAATAAAGTATGGGGAAGTGAGTGATATGAGAATTTAATGCACACCCAAGGTGTGGTTTATTTAAGCATCCCACACCGCGGATGTGCATTAAATTTAAGTTTCACTTACTTCCCCATATTTTATTTTTTATAATATCTGGTGGGCATTTTTTTCCAGTCTGACTTTTGTGAGTGATGTTTTCAAATTCGGACTGTGTGGGGCACACATACACACACACACACATACAATCACACACACACACACACAGCCTCCCTCCCTCCTTCAGAATTAGCACTTTCATTTTTTTTGTATTTTATTTATTTTGTTATTTATTTTTTAAACTCACTGTTTAAATTGCAATCGTGGTTAGGTAGCGCTGCATGCAGTCAGCCACGGTCTGAATGCTCACACTATCACCGTCGCACCAAGGTATCACCCACTGATGATGAACAGCAGGATCACCCAGACAGAGATTTTTTTTTTTTAAGTTTAAAAGCAGGATTAATCAGATACATAGTAAAAAAAAAAATCAAACTCTTGGAGACACAAGCATTGCGGCGGCTCCTCACTAACAGACTGACAAAGCCACCATGTTATTTAAAGTATTCAGCCCACCCACACAGGGAATGACAGCCAATTAGGTCATGCTCTCAGTTTCGACAGGCAGAGCATATGAATGCTGTAATAATCCGTGTGTTATTACGGTGATTATCAACTAGCTGAGCACACAGAAAAAAAATGCTCACCAGTTATTTTGTGAATAATGTCATTATGCCTAAAAATACTTTATAGATTTTAGATTTTTATTTATTTCATTGATGTTCAGGATCTTCAAATTTAAAATTCTTTGTAAAAGGGGTGGATCACCTGACTTGTACAAGCCACGTTCCTCCCACTACTTGACTATGGAGACATAATTTACACATCATCTACAACTTCTAATCTAAGGAAATTGGACATCCTTTACCACCGGGCATTGCATTTCATTACGAATTCTCCTTTTCAGATGCATCACTGTAACTTATATTCAGCTGTAGGCTGGACTTCGCTCACTACCAGACGTATGCTCCTCGCTAGCACCTGGACCATAAAACTCCTTCTCCACGAACTACCTAACCTCCCTTATTCAGACTGCCCACAGCATCTACTCACTTAGGAACTTAGACTACTTAGTGTTAAAGGTCCCATATACCCGCACCAATCTGGGCAAACGTGCCTTCTCAGTCACCCTCTCCACCATCTGGAACCAGTTGCAAATATCACTGAAGCTTCCCACGCTAGTCTGGCCTAGCCTCTTCAAATTGCTATCCAATGCAAAAATAATAGACGTGTGTAGCTGCCGCTAAGGCCTGAGCTGTCTTGACCCATCTGTTTACAATGGTCCTAATTACAGGGACTAGCAGACTTGTTAGGTGATTGGATGCACTGTTTTCTGCTGAAGCACTTTAAGCATGCACTATCAAATTAATGTTGTATGTAGTTTCTGTCTTGTCTGTATAGATGTATCAGGACCTCCTTGTAAATGAGTTTGCTCAATGGAGTTTTTTCCTGCAATAAACTTGAATACAGACAGACCATGTACTGTGAAAACCAGTATTGGCAGATGTGCTAGCTGATTGTCACCATAGACACAGAGCTGCTCTTTGTTGCAATGTCAAGTGCTACAGTGCAGCAAAGTCTCTTTCAGCACCAGGAAAGAGATAGCAGGACAGCTTACCCTCACTACACTTGTGCTTTCTCCATTAAGTCTCTCACTCCATACGATATAAATATGTAACTACCTCCTTTTCTATTTTCAGGAATTTTATTTGTTCTGGTGATACATGTGGTCTGTCTCCACTTCTCACTTCAGCTCTATGGTCTGTCCCTTTCACAGTCACATGCACACTCTCTCAGCTTGAGAACAATGCCTGCCGTCCACTTGGAAAATACAGCTTGGTCCATCGTGCTGTCAATCACATACTACAGAAAATGGAGGTGTTACAATGACTGGCTGCTGCAATCATTCCTGGATTAATGAAGTCCTTCACATGTCCAGGAGACCTTTGTGGCCCCTTCCTCAGGCTTCAGAACCTGATTAATGGCGCAAGGTACCCTCTAACCCCACTGTCATGCCACTGCAGGTCAGAGGTGACAAAAATAGCAGCTGAAATTGTAAGAGCTGTTTTTGCAAGTAAACCCAGGTTCAGATGATATCATTGATTTAAGGTCAACCAATCCAGATGTTTAAACAGATCATAGTGATAAGTAAGGGATGGTAGTCATTATTCCAATCTTGTTATTTTATTACAAAGGGTCCTCACTCTTGACAAAGCACCTGCATTGGCTGACTAACAACAACAAAAAAAAAATCAGTTACAAGTGAAAAAAATTCTTTGTGCTGACAAAAGACAAATAGATGGTAAGGAAAAAGAATTAAAATCGTATAAAACTCATAAGGCCAGATATTCAAAAGTTTGCATTTGGTGCTAAGTGTTGGACTTGTGCTGCAAAAGTTTTGAGCCCGTTTCCCATATTGAGAGGATAGTGCTGTGTGTGTGTCATAAGTGCTAATGCTCTAGCACAGAGTTAATTTGTGCAGCATAGAAAACAGGAGGTGGTAACATTCATATTGTGTCCAATATGATATTGAGTACATAGCGCTGTGCTCATGGAATAGCACAGCAGAAGAGTGCTGCGCAAGTGCTGCCTATAAAAGGAGGTCTTAATCTGGGGCAAACCTCACAGGCGGGGAGAGGCATAGCAGAACACACAGTTAAAAATAAAGTGGCCTACATTGAGTACCTGATGCAGCTGGTAATACTGTACAAGATGAAGAGAGAGCCAATCTCCAGGCACAGGCCCCAGAGGTGCTGTGCTGAAAACAGACAGTACTGTCCATGAGTTGCATCCCAAATCATCAGTAATGAACACATTTTGGGCTGGTACAAGCTGAACAGGCCCATGATAATGTAGCTGTGTGAGCTGCTGCATAACCAGCTCTGAATAGGCACCCAGCAACCATGCAACTTTTGTAGAGCTCAAGGTGATAGCAGCACTGTGCTTCTTAGCCACTGGAACCTTATGCACACACCACCGGTATCTCACAGTCTGCCACGTCATGCCTGTTGGGCCAGTTCCTACATGCCCTGCTGGCCTATGCTGAGGAGTTATTCATATTCCACACCATAGCAGCAGAGCGAACAACATGCAGCAGTTCTATCAAGTTGTGCACCTATCATCTCTACTTGGTGCCACTGACTGCACCCATGTTTTATCCAGTCACCCACTGTTGATGGAGTGGAGGTCTATGTCAATAGGAAGAGGTGTCACTCCATCAACTGTCAGGTGGTGTGTGACACAACAGGGTGCATCATCAGTGTCCTGGCATGGTTCCCCAGCAGTGCCCACGATGCCTTCATCTGGCACAATTCCATCCAGTGCCAGAGCAAATATAGGGGACATACCTAGTGGGCATCTCTTCAGTGAGAATACCCCGAAGACCTCTCCCTCCCATGTTGTAGATGACAAAACTAACCCATGCCCTTTACCTACACAGGGGACAGTGCATATCCCCTGCCTCCCTGGCTCCTTATACCTGTCCTACAACCTGCATCCACTGAGGAGGACAGGAACAATGTAGCACACAATGCTACACACAACATCATCAAGAATGTCTTTGGCTTTCTCAAGATGCTGTTTGGATGCCTTGATTGCTCTACACTACACCTCTCACAAGGCCTGTGCCATATTCTTTGCCAGTTGCATACTACTCAACATGCACTCGACCGGGGGATATGTCTGCCGGCCCCAGAGGAACATTCTGCAGCAGATGCTGAGTCAGAGGACCAGGGAATGCAGGAGCAACTCGACAGTCATGACCCCAGGATATCCAGTGGGTCACAGGAGTACAGAGTCCAACTCATCAAAGACATCTTCAGACTCAGATTGTGAGTACAGACTACATAGGAGACTATAATGTGTTTTGAAAATGTATTCTGTAAATAAATAATAATGATCATAAAAAATAAATATAAGGCCATATAGGTTGGGGTCAAATGGTGCTTGAAATAATGTGTCATCCTGGAAAGGGGGGGTTGTAAAGGGGGCTGAAAATAAGTAAGGTGCCATCCAGCCAAGAGGGGGGTACAAAAGGGGCTGAACAAAAATAAGATGCCATCCTGGCAAGGGGAGGAAACAGAAAAATTAGTCCATTCGAGCAGGAGGTGGTATAACTTGGGTAATGTGAGAAGGGGGTGTGAGGTGCCACATGTGGGATAGGGTTTGCGGGCAATTTACACCTTTGGTACATCCTCTGTCACCAACCTGGACAAGGATCGTGTGCATGCATTGCACATGGGAGTGTGTCCTCATTCATGCAATGGGGTGGGAGGTTGGAGACAGTGTAAACTACCCACGGCCATGGCCTCATGAAGTAATGACCCCACTGAGAAGCAAGCCATGGCCAGGGGTATATGGTATCTAGGGTATCCTGTGTGTGTGTGCTTGGCATCCTGGGTGTCTGGGTGCCAGCACTGCATGGTGTGCTGGTGCACCGATGTGTCTGCCATGGGCTGACAGTTCTCCCACTGGAACAGCTGGGGGTCTGGACATTCTCTGTTGTGCCTGATACTATGACTGCAGCCTCCTACACAGAGGCACACAGTCTATCCATGCTGTCAGACATGTCCTGCCTCAGTTCAAAAATGACCACCATGTGTTCTGCATGACGTGCCTCTGCACGCTGCTTGGCAAGCTGCATGTTGTCAGCAACATGCAACATATGTATGCCTGTTCCTCCTCTGAAACATAGAAACATAGAAAAATAGAATTTGATGGCAGATAAGGACCGTTTGGCCCACCTAGTCTGCCCATTTCCCTACTTGATGGATAAGCTGCAGATTCTAGTTAATCAACAGCTTACTTCCTCCTGCCCCCCACTAGAACTGCCTTATGCCCGTCTCATGCATTCTTGAATTCTCCCACTGTTCCTGACTCCACAACCTCCTCAGGAAGGCTGTTCCATGCATCCACAACTCTCTCTCTGAAAAAATACTTTCTAACATTACCTCTGAATCGTCCCCCCTCTATCTTCAAATTGTGCCCCCTTGTTCTTGCACATCTCTTCTTCTGAAAGATACTACCCTCTTGTACCTTGTTAATTCCCTTGAGATACTTGAAAGTTTCTATCATGTCCCCCCTCTCCCTCCTTTCCTCAACGGTATACATATTAAGCTGCTTTAGTCTCTCCTCGTATGTCTTCTGGTGCAGACCTTGCACCATTTTGGTTGCCCTCCTCTGAACAGCCTCCACTCTGTCTATGTCTTTGTGGAGATAGGGTCTCCAGAATTGCATGCAGTACCCCAGATGGGGTCTCACTAACTGTCTGTAGAGAGGGATAACAACTTTCTGTTTTCTACTGTTGCTGCCTCTCCCTGTGCATCCCATTATCCCCCCAGCCCTGCTTACTGCCTTCTCACATTGCTTGCCCACCTTTAGGTCATCTGATATAATTACTCCTAGGTCTCTTTCGATTTTTGTTGTTGTTATTAACTCACCCTCCATTGTGTACTCTTCCCCTGGGTTTTTGTTTCCTGGGTGCATTACTCTGCACTCTCCTATGCTCCCACGGCTGACTGCAGCAGCTGCCTGCTGGCTGCTGCCTCCTGCTGTCACCGTGGACTGTCCATTTGGACTGGGTCAGGCTGCACCCTGGGCTTTAGAGTGAGCCAGGTTTGCACTGTGGTCGGTGCTGTGGGTTTTTGTGGCCAGTATAGCACAACAGTGGCTGGGCCAACAGGATTGGCCTAGGGGGAGGGCGGTGGCCATGCCAGTGGCAACGACCTGGCTTTGCACAGCAATGGCTGGCCCTGTGAGATTGGCCTGCAGTAGCAGATTGGTGGCTGTGACAGTTGCGGAGTCATGGATGGCACAGCAGCAGGTGTGCTGAGGGCAGTAGGTAGGTGCACCATTTCTATGGCAATGCCAGGAAGGGGTTATGGCTGGACCCCATTGGTAGGGGGGCCGACAGGAGCAGGCAACCCCTCCTGATACAGGGTTGACACTTTCTCTACTTCTCCACATAGGTGTCCTCTTCATCATCTTCTCCCTCCTCCTCCTCCTTCTCACTAGATCCAGTGTCCTCTGCAGCACAGGGAGTCAGCAGGGCAGTCACCACTGTGATGGACCCGTGACATCTGGGATGGCGGTTATTATGATGGATTGAGCTGTCGAGATAGAAGAGTGATACTGTATAAAGCAATGTAATGTACATACCTGTGTGCTGACCATGACAGCATGCTTGGCCAGTATACTGTCTCTCAGCACCCCTGCTGCCTTTACAGAGCAGTGCCCTTACATCCCCGGAGCCATACACATCCCACACCCCATCATCAGTGATCACTCAGGTGAAAACACGTGTGACAACTGAAAGTATGTATGATGATTGTAATGTGTAGTGTTTCTTAAATGGATTTGGGATAGTGTAATGTTTATTGTATTTGTAATTTATCATGTTTTGCTTTGTAAGTAACTTTTTGGGATATGTATTGTTTGTTACACTCGTGTACATGTATTTATTGAAACTCTTTTAAACAGGTGCACCTTGAGAAAAGGGCATGTATAGCTCTAATGGTGGTATCACTGTATATATAAATACATATTATCTACTACTACCTGTACTACAGTAGGGGATTACCCCACAGATGGCCAACACACCAGGATACATGGATACTAGCTCATGTCCTACAACCAATGTGTCATACATACATCAGTCAGGGTCTTTCAGAGGTACCAGTGGCCTGACAGCCACACTGATGCAGCATACAACGCGGAATATGATTAGGGAAGACCAGGGAGATACACTCACATGAATATTGCATGCAACTATGATACAGTAGCTCTATGTGTTCCCCATAACTATACCATGGAACAGCCAGGGCTTCTGCGAGGGCCTGTCTAGCCCTGCAAACAGGTACACCATGATAGAGAGAGCATGCAGCAGTAGTGACCCACATGTGCTGTATCCTTGTGCACCATGCAGGATGCATGACCATGCCTATGGTTGGATTGGTACACATACCTCCGATCTGTTCATCGCATTTTATGCATCCATTCTGCACCTGTCTTTCCAGGACAAACTGAACCTTCCCCCCACCCCCACGTGCTCATAACAACACCACTGGATATATTCATGCAGGCACACACACACACACACACTCACAGATATACCCATGCCCAGTGTGATTGTTCAAAGTCAGTCACTCATGTGGTTGTGCTGGTCCCACTTGGCCCTCATAGCCACCTCTGGCACACCTGTCACATCCATGGCCCAGTTGGTTGAGGCAGTGTTGCATCATCTGCAGGGGTTAGAGATGCTGCTTGTGCCCAGGGTCCACCACCTGTGGCTTGTATTCCTGGCATGCCTTTGCCAGGACCTGGTTTGCACATCACTTCAGGTAATCCAGCATCTTTTTTACTCCCTTCACTGAGTGGTTATGTCAACCAATGCTATTCCCGGCTTCAGTAATGTCCACCCAGGCCTGCTTGATCTCAGCCTTGGTCCCCCTTTTCAGGGCTATAGAAACATAGAAACATGGAAGTTGATGGCAGATAAGTATGGCAAGGCCCCTCCAGTCTGCCCATTTCTTTTTCTAACTTATGAATGTGCCATCAGCCTTTGCTCTGTCAATGGCTTATCTATTCATACTCCTCTGTATTGCTCCATTATGCCTATCCCATGCCTGTTTTAAGCCCTGCACTGTATTCGTATCCACCACTTCCTTAGGTAGGCCGTTCAATGCATTCACCATCCTTTCTGTGTAAAAGAACTTCCTCACATTACCCCTTAATCAGCCTCCTTCTTATCTCATGCTGTGTCCTCTTGTCCTGCTATTTTTCTTATATTGAAACATGGTAGACTCTTTCACCTTGTTAATGCCCTTAAGGTGTTTGAATATTTCTAACATATCACCTCTCTCCCTTCTTTGCTCAAGGGTATACATATTGAGCTCCATTAATTTGTCCTCATATGTTCTCTGATGCAGTCCCTGCACCATTTTGGTTGCCCTTCTCTAGACTGCCTCAATTTGGTTAATGACCTTGTGAAGGTGTGGCCTCCAGTACTGCACACAGTACTCCAGATGGGGTCTAACCAGTGTCTTGTAAAGAGGGATTATTACCTCCCTCTTACAACTTGTGATACCCCTACTAATACACCCCAACATCCCTCTAGCCTTACCTACTGCTTTAGTCGTCTGCTTGGATGATTTCAGGTCATTGGTGATGATGATGCCCAAGTCTCTTTCTTCCCTTGTGACTGCCAGCAACTCCCCTCCCAGCCTATAGGTGGCTTCAGGGTTTCTCTTCCCTATGTGCATGATCTTGCACTTCTTTGCATTAAACCCCAGTTGCCACTATTCAGACCATTTTGCCAGTTTACCCAGCTCTCTTCTCATTCTGCCCACCCCATCTAGATCATCTACTCTGTTGCAGAGCTTGGTGTCATCTGCAAACAGAAAAACTTACCCTCCAGTCCATCTGCAATGTCACTGATGAAGATATTAAAGAGGACTGGCCCCAGGACCGATCCCTGAGGTACCCCACTTGTGACTTGCATCTCTTCTGACTGTATTCTGTTTACTACCACTCTCTGTTTTCTGCCCATCAACTAGTTTGCCACCCAGTTGACCAACGTCTGACCCATCCCAAGCCTACCCAGCTTATTAATCAATCTTCTACGTGGAACAGTATTGAACGTTTTGCTGAAGTCAAGGTAGGCGACATCAATTGCTCCCCCTTGGTCCACCACTCTGGTTACCCAGTCAAAGAAATCTATGAGATTAATTTGACAGGACCTTCCTGTTGTAAACCCATACTGTCTTGGATCCTGTGCTCCTATGGATTCCAGGTGTTGCACTATTCTTTCCTTAAGGAGTGCCTCCATAATCTTGCCCGCTACTGAGGTAAGACTGACTGGTCTGTAGTTCCCTGCCTCCTCCCTGCTACAACTCTTGTGAAGCGGGATCACATGAGCCCTTCTCCAGTCTTCTGAGACCTCTCCTGTGCTTAGAAACAGTTCTGATAATGGCTCTGTTAGTTCCACCCTTAGCTCCTTTAGTACTCTGGGATGTATGCCATCAGGTCCCATTGCCTTGTCCACCCTGAGTTTATCGAGCTCCTGTAGGACTCTTTCTTTTGTGAAGGGATTAGTGCACACCTCCCTCCCCCATGTCCATGGTGCTGAGCAGTGGACCCTGCCCTACATTCTCTTCAGTAAATACTGAGCAGAAGTATCTGTTTTAGATAGATGCTTTTACATGGTCCTCCTCCTCACATGCCCCTTATCCCCTTTGATCTTAGCAATAATAATAATAATAATATTTTATTTATATTGCGCCTTTCAAATTTCAAGGCGCATTCCAATAAAACAAGATAAAATGCAAAGTACAAGGACAGCGATACAAAGAAATATTATAAAACACATACAAACAATTAATATACAATCAACCATAAGCCCTTTCCCATAAAAAGGATTTGAGAGCCTGTTTAAAACTCCCCACGGTTGTACACTCCCTAGTCCGACGGGGTAGAGAATTCCAAAGGGAGGGGGCCACAAACATAAAACCCTGGGCCCCAGCTGATTTCAATATTACCCTTGGAATCTCTAGCAGTCCCTTGTCGGCTGTGTGGAGCGATCTCACAGGGCAGTAAGGGATCAGGATTTCTTTCAGGTAATCAGGGCCCATATCATGCAGGGCTTTAAAAGTCAGTAATCCGACTTTGAAGGTGATCCGCCACTGAAATGGTAGCCAGTGCAGTTCCCGCAGCACCGGAGTAATATGGGAAGATCTAGAAGTACCCGTTGGTACTCGGGCTGTGGAATTCTGCACCAGCTGCAGGCAGCAGATATCAACCCCCAGAAGCCCAAGGTAAAGCGAGTTGCAGTAGTCCAGGCGAGAGGTCACAAAGGCATGGATCAAAGTTGTCAGATCGCTGGACGGAACCAGGTGCTTGATTCTGGCGGTGTTTCTTAGATGATAAAAAGATGATTTTACCACCGCTGACACCTGAGATCAAAGAGTCAGCCCTGCATCTAGTATCACCCCCAGATCTCACACCCATTCAGAGACCCGTAACTCGACATCCCCACAAAAAAAAACAGATGGGGTGCCGGCCATAGGTCATCCTATCTGGTGATCCGGATCCAATTCCAGCACCTCCAACTTCCCAGAGTTCAACCTCAGCCAACTGGACCTCATCCAATCCTGGATTTCCTTCAGGCTGTTGTTAAATACCGAGATAGCTCCTTCCTGGTCGGGTGCAAAGGGAAAGTACAGCTGGGTATCATCTGCATAACAGTGAATCCCCAGCCCATACCATCTCACAATGTCTCCAAGGGGAAGCATGTACACCGCAAACAACATGGGGGACAATATAGAGCCCTGAGGAACCCCACAAAATAGAGAGATGGGATCAGAGGGAAAAAAACCCTGACACCACCCTCTGAGTTCTTCCGGTGAGGTAAGAAGTGAACCATCTGAGAAAAATCCCAGAGAGTCCACAAATACATTTCAGGCGCTCAGGTAGTACCCCATGGTCAATGGTGCCAAATGCTGATGACAGATCTAATAGTACCAAGATGGACCGTTTTCTCTGGTCTCCTGCCATCAGGAGATCATTGAGCACCCGAACCAGCGCCATCTCGGTACTGTTCCTCGTTCGAAAACCTGATTAGAAAGGTTTGTAGATGCTATGGATGGTCAAATGGTTCTCCAACTGGGCTGCCACCACCTTCTCGATCACTTTCCCTACAAAGGGAAGGTTCAAGATAGGTCTGTAGTTAGCAAGACAGTCTGGGTCCAAAGATGCTTTCTTCAACAAGGGTGTCACCACTGCCTCTTTCAAGGAATAGGGGTATTCACCTGAGTCAAGGGAACACCAGACTACCTGTGCTAGAACCAGTAGAATGGATTCTCCACATCCTAAAATTAGGGAAGTAGGGCCTGGATCTAGACTACAGCAGGTAGGATGCAGCCCTTGGACAATCCCCATAACATTCACGATTTCCGGGCGGTTGAAGGTACTCCAGGAAAACGAGAGGGCAGTGACCCGATCCTGGCCACTTGCAACCTGCGTAGAGTTTGTCGAACAGATGTCTGACCTAATGTCAGCCACCTTATCAGCAAAGAACCGAGCAATCTCATCACACTATATTTGTGAAAATGCTCTACAGAGCTGTAGACAGGTTGAGTTGCACAATCTGTCCACAGTTCTGAATAGCTGAGCTGGTTAGTTCTGAGTGGCAGAAATTTCCCCGGACAGGAACTCTGCCTTCTTACAAGAGATTTCTGACTGATAGAATTGGTAGTGTTCTAACAGTCTAAGGTGGTCGGCATCCAGGCCAGACTTCCGCAAACAATGTTCTAACCTGCGACCAAGTCACTGCAACTCCCTCAAGGCCCCATCAAACCATGGGGCCCGAGGTCGAAGGGAGAGGGGACGCACATGAACTGGAGCAATGGAATCCAGGGCAGAGGTAATGGTGGTATTATAGGCCATAACTAGTGCCTCTGGATCATTGCAATGCACAGGAAGTTGTGATAGGTCAAGAACTGCAGCAAGGCCATTTGAGGAAATATTCTGCAAAGGGCGGTACTTGACCATCTCCACAGGGGTCGGCCTACAAGGTGGGGTGCCAAAATTGAATCTCACAGTGTAGTGATCTGACCAACTGACTGGTTCCACCCCCACGTCAGAGGCCTCGATCCCCAGGAGGAAAACCAAATCAAGAGAATGGCCACCTTTATGTGTAGCAGTGGTAACCACCTGTGTTAGGTCCAGTGAGTCCATTAACTGGAGGAAGTGTTGTCCAAATTGCGAGAGTTCATCGTCGACCCATGCATTAAAGTCACCCAGGACCATCAGCCTGGCAGACTAAAAGGCCAGGTCGACAATGAAGTCTGCTACTTCCTTAAGGAATTGCTTCTCATCTCCTGGTGGACGGTAGATGAGAGCAATTCGATAGCCCACACCTGCTACAACAGCACATTCAAAGGAGATGGTTTCCTCAACTGGAACACTAGTGAGAGCCAATTCGGTCTTAAAACAGACCGCAATCCCCCCCCCCCCGCGGTCCAACCTCGGGCGATGTATTACCATATACCCAGCTGGAATTGTGGCCTCCAATATTGGTCCCGCAATATTATTCAGCCAGATCTCAGTGATGCACGCCAGATCTGTCGAAGCAACAAGATCAGAAATCACAGCAGTCTTGTTATGGACAGATCTGGCATTGCACAACATCGCCTGGGTTGGACAAAACTCCTGGGCTGCCCCAACTACCTGCCCATCACTAATGATGGTGCCCTTGGGTATGGGGACCAAACAAGGTGGTCCACGCTCCAAGCTCCACTTCGCCCCAGGACGTCTCCTGGGCTTAATCACCCTAATGGAAGCGCTCCGCTCCACTCGCCTCCACTGTTCAACCCCCACCCCCTCACCCCCTCCTACGGGCAATACCTAAAGCCCGACAATGCTGGTAGGTGGAAAACCACAGAGGGGGTATAAAAGGGCAGGGTGGAGAACAGTGGCTGAGTAGAGCATTTCAATCGGGGCACAGGTATACACATCTTATAGAATATAAATCTTCAGATGTGAACTATTTAAAACAACACAAATAAATAAAATAATATAAAATAAAATAATACAAATAAACAAACAAATCCAAAACAAGACCAAACCACTCTAAGGTGATAGATAGTTCCTTCTTCTGCTTTTTCTCACAGAGCAAAAGAAATAGAGGGAAAGGTCAGCAAGTATAGTCCCACACACTGTCTCGTTAGGTCTCTCAAGTGGGCTCTCACCTCCACCCAAAACCAACGAGCAAACACTAGCCATTACGAGCACCCGTTCTACGGCAGAGAGCCATTCCTTAAGTCAAATCCTTGGACCAAAGTGCATACGATCTCTCCCCACAACAACCAACAAAGTAAAAACAGAGGAACAGTTTAAATGAAATTTAGACCCTCAGGCACTTTCACTACCTGGGAGGTCCAAAATAAATAAAGTAAACATGGGCACTGTCAATGCCAAAAACAATAATCATTCAAAAAAGTAAAATTTTGAGACCTGACCGTATATTTTTCAAACTTCCTGATAGGCAAGTCCTTCAGATGACAGTCCGAGAGTCCAGATCTCAAGAAGATGACAACAGCCTTGAGGCCCTATTTGTGCAGATCACCACCCAAGATATCTGCTCCCCACAACTTCGACTCCCCACTAGCACCAGCCCACCAGCCTATGCTGTGCTGAGCCTAGGAGAACTGTGGAATGACCGGCCAGCTCCCCGGCCCGTCCGAGATCAGCTCTCCCACATAGGGGCAGACTCAGGCAGCTAAACAGCACTACAGGATCCTACTACTGTTCAGCAACAGTTCAGTTAGAGTCCAACATCCAAATAAAAACAAAAATCAGGTTGTTTTGGTAGTGCCCCAAGATAGCGACACCACCTCCTACCATAAGTGAAAGTTCTTACGTCCCATGATGTAATCCTCGCAGACAGGTCTCTCTCATTCAGAAACTTAAGCTTACACAATGTCTCATACACTCTTGATGCTCAATAAAGAAAAAAGTATGTGGGTCTCTGAACAAAACCAGATGTTACAAGTCCAAGATCCAAGAAGCAGATCTTCGCCAAAATAAAAGACCTTCCCAAATACGTTT
The DNA here is from genome assembly GCA_016271365.2 of Neoceratodus forsteri. Taxonomy (NCBI): domain Eukaryota; kingdom Metazoa; phylum Chordata; order Ceratodontiformes; family Ceratodontidae; genus Neoceratodus; species Neoceratodus forsteri. Next base: position 470,679,010 of record CM028129.1, read on the forward strand.
CCACTGAGCAATCCACGTACAAAACGAATCCAGGATCGGTAAACAGGTCCCCAACCAACAGTACTAGCACCATGATGTAATAACTAATCCAGGGGTTAAGGGAAAGAAAATGCCCCCTAAGTCCTCCAGCGAAAAGGGATATCAAACGACTGCCCGATTCCCGCTTCAAAAAATCCAGGTGGAAATCACAGTCGGAGAAGAAAGCGGACCCTTTCCCACAGGCCCGTAGATCAGCTCACATCAGCCAGTCCCACTTAAAACAACTGATAGGGACACAAAAAATAGTGAAAGCAGCAGCCAGAATGAGCAAACACAACAGAAAAGAAAAATATACAGTATATGCTTTTAAAAACGCTTACAAAAAAGCACTAGAAAATGCTGAAAACATTAAAAGCGCTCCACTGCAACTATAGCTGTTACAGAGCAGCCGACAGCACACCCAGCCTGGTGGCCATCATGAATCTTACTGAAATGTATCAAGTGTCCCATACCCACTCTGGACTTTCTCCTTTCACTAATGTATCTATAGAAAGTTTTGTCACCTTCTTTTACTGTTCATGCTAGTGTTTCCTTGCTTTGGGCCTTACTGCCTTCCCTCCTTCCCTTAGGGAAGTTTGGCATGCTTCCATAACTTCATCCTGCTGAGTTCCCTTATATTTCCTGAAGGCCAGCCTTTTGGCTCTGACCTTTTCTGCTACTGTTTTTGAGAACCAAAGTTGTTTCCTTCTTCTTTTGCACTTCCTTTTCTCTTTAACACAATGGGATGTTGCTTCAAGTATTGCATCCTTAATGCTTGCCCACTTTGTCTATACCCCCTCACCTGCATTTCTTTTTTCTATGAGGCCCTCTTGAGGGACATAGGCCTGGGCCAGTGCTTGAACCTCATCCTCCAAGAACGTGTAGTTCCTGTCTCTCTCCCAGTCCTCCATGGCCTCTGTTGGGAACGGAGAGAAAGAACACAGTACAGTACATTAGTGTGAATGCCTCACAGGCCATGGACAGAGACATGTATGTGTTCCAGCATTGCTAAACCCTACACACAATCAGCTGCCTTCCTAACACAGGCCTTTCCCATGTGTGGATACAGCCATAGACTAGTCAAGAATAGACACAGCATAAACACAGTTATGTGATCACTCATGTCTCTTTGCAAGCCATTCCACAATAGATTTACCTCTAGCTGTCTGTAGTTCTGCTGTGGAATCTTGGTGGTGAACTTTGCTCCATTTATATGCTCCAAGTGCAATTAGGCATGCTAATGAATGAAAACATTCTAGTGATGGCATGATAATGTGGATTTTGCATTGGAATGCAAAATTAACTATTTGCATACTCTGAATATTGCAGTTTTGCTCCAAGCACTATCGTAGTTGTGCTAGCATTGCAATTATACTAGGGCAATGTCCATATGCAGCACTGAGATGATGTCACATATCTTGAATATCAGCATACAGCACAGGCATGTATGGTACACTGCTTGCACAGGCCTGAGCATGCACACACTGTGCACATGCCCCCCTAAGCATGCTACAAGCTGAAGGCCCCACACCCCACTGGAAGCATGTATTCCGTTGCTCAAAATGATGTTAGCACAGCACTAATGTTGAAACATGTTGCACAAACAGAAAGGCCGCATCCATACAGCTAGGGCACTGTCACCTGCATATTGTGAGTGCTGTGATGCTGCTGCTAGATCTGTGCATTAGCTACAATGGCAGATAGTAGGAGGCCTGTCCTGCAAAGGGATTCTAGGTAGTCAACCACTGAGCTTGCCAATTTAGTTGAACAAGTAGTTGCCAGGGAAGAGCAGTTGCTAGGTGAGGGGGAAAGTGACCATCCCAGGCAAGAATTATGGGCATCTGTGGGTAGGATGCTCACCTGCAGGACTGGAGTCACCTCCACTAGTGACCAGTGCAGGCACAGGTACAATGACCTGTCCTGGAAAGAGCACAACCACATGCAGAAGCTTAAGGTGATTGGAGAATGGCATGGTACCAAGGCCAAGTGAGTACAGAGAGTTGGCACTGGGTCAGAACATATCTGACCACAATGCCATCAGCATTAACAGCCCAGCAAAAATGCCATTGATTTTATTTAAAGACCCCCTGCCCCACCTGGACTTAAGGATTCCCAGTCTGGGGGAAGGGATGATCATGGAGTAAGTTAAATTTATGGGGCCGTGGAATACTGTTTCCATGGTCCCTTGAAAAAAAAAGTCCTGATTTGTGCAAAATGGTTGAAAACCAGGATTTTAACCATGGTCTCCACTGCCTCCCGGCTGAGCTACTCCATGCCCCAGCACTCCACGCCACAGGAGCAGCTTGGCCAGTCCCTGGTATTTTGCTGCCCTCATCCTGTGGCAGCACCACAGACAGTGACCAGGTAAGTGCATATTGCAAGCGCTCTACATCCCTGTTCACTGTCCATGGAAGCGCTATCTAGACTAGCGCTCAGTTGACTGGTGCTATTCTGGTAGCACTAATCTAACCAGGTACCTAGAGGGCTCTAGGTATTTGGTGGTGACCTTCGTGCAGTACTGTTTCCAGGATTATAGACCTGCCAGGTCATGTGCATGGGGGAATGTGCACCAAACCATTGCGTCTCTGTTGTGTCCCCTCTGTCCAATGGGACCTTCTCAACTGTATAGCCTGATCTGACCAGTGCTGCTGTGTGGAAACACTGCCTCAATGGATGTGTCTTAGTGCCCTGCACATTACTGGACCCACTGTGGATCATTGAACCTGCCATGGCAGCAAGGTTGTACACTACCACAGTGATGTGGCTGCCATGTCAGGGTGGATGACTAGATAAAATGTGACATATGTTCTAAATGTAGCTGTGGTGGCAGGTGTACCTAGTAGCACTTTTATGTGACCACCATCTGTTTCATGTACACAGTCCATGTTATGCAGCATTGGTACTGATATGCATACACTATGTAATGCATGGTGTACTACTATACTGCATAGGGTGTGCCACTCTTGGCCCAGCCACTGTGTTGGGCTACACCTATGGTACCATGTCCTCCCCTACTGTTGTACAGGTATGCTTCTTGTGCCCCTGTTAAATGAGACCTGGTACTCCATGCATCCTACTGCATACTATGAGGTATACATGGTCTGTACTTGACATGTATGGATAAGTTGGACAGTGGTAGGGAGGACAGCTGGATACAGATACTACACGGGCTGGTGTACATTGTGCTAGGCCATTGCTACAACAGTGGAATGGAAGCATTTCAACTTTGACTGGTCCATGGCACACCTGACTGTGTGTGGTGCCACAGCTGTTCACAATGATAAGACATTGGCCTGCATGGTCCTGTCCATCCACACCATGCACATATGGCTGCTGGTGTATAGTACTAGCATATGGGTATGTATATTGTTTAGGGTTTATGGTACCATGCCATGTATTCCACTGTATGCTATTCATCACATTTCCTTTCTCCTCCTGCACAAACACCACCACATAGAAGCATCACTGAAACCTCCAGGACCAGCATCAAGACACACCACGCTAAGCTGGGGCCCAGCATGGCCAATCTGTGAACATGCATTGGTGTACGTACCCTGCCTTGTGTGTTTTACACTCTGGGTTGCATGTCTACACAATGCTGCATGCTTCTGTGGTAGAGACAGATGCACATGTTTGCCTTGCAATTGGGGCAGCACCTATGCAGGTGTGGCTGGGGACAATCATGCTGCACTTTGGGCATTGTTCCATCACTGACACTGTGGTTTGTCAGGGTCTGTGCAGTCTAATGCTGTGCAAGTCTTTGTGGCAAGCTGCCCTGTGTGTGTACTGTGCCATAACATGCATTACACTGTGCAGCAGTGTGTTCCCTCTGTCGCCAACCTGTTGCACCTGGGAGTTGGCGGTAATGTTCACAGCCCCAGCTAGTATACCCATCATTGTCAGTCAGGTCGACTGTGCCACATGTTCTGGACTATGTGTCTGTATCTGTCTGGTGGAGGTAGGCACGGGCCAGTGTTGTACCAGTACACCACTGTGTCATGCCATGTGCCTCTTACAATACCCATGGCAGTCCGCCTGCAGCATAGTCATCTACAGTGCCATATACACTGAGCGTCATGCCATTGCAAATCAACAGAACTAAGCTTATGTGGCATGGAGTAAGTAACAAGGGGAGCATTGGTGGGCACTGCAAGTACTTTACTATATGTGATCCACCTTGTGATGCATAGTCGGATAAACAACACAGTGATGACCAGAATATGATTATTCCACTGTGCATAGGCAGGGCCATGCATACATTTGGACACAACCGTGTTTTAACATAGAAACATAGAAGTTGACGGCAGATAAGGACAGCAAGGCCCATCCAGTCTGCCCATTTCTTTTTCTACCTTATAAATGTGCCATCGGCCTTTGCTCTGTCAGTGGCCTATCTATTCATACTCATTTGTATTGCTCCCTTATGCCTGTCCCATGCCTGTTTGAAACCCTGCACAGTATTCATAGCCCCCTCTTCCTGAGGTAGACCATTCCATGTATCCGCCACCCTTTCTGTGAAAAATAATTTCTTCACATTCCCCCTTAATCGGCCTCCCTCTAATCTCGTGCTGTGTCCTCTTGTCCTGCTATTTTTCTTATATTTAAACATGTTCAACTCTTTCACCTTGTTAATGCCCTTAAGGTGTTTGAATGTTTCGATCATATCACCTCTCTCCCTCCTTTGCTCAAGGGTATACATATTAAGCTTCGTTAATCTGTCCTCATTTGTCTTCTGATGCAGTTCCTGCACCATTTTGGTTGCTCTTCACTGGACTGCCTCAATTTGGTTAATGTCCTTATGAAGGTGTGGCCTCCAGTACTGCACGTAGTACTCCAGACGGGGCCTAAACCGGGTCTTGTAAAGAGGGATTATTACCTCCCTCCCTCCTACGACTTATGATACCCCTACTAATACACCCTAACATCCCCCTAGCCTTACCTACTGCTTTGGAGGTCTGTTTGATGATTTCAGGTCATCGTGATGATGATGCCCAAGTCTCTTTCTTCTTTGTGACTGCCAGCAACTCCCCTCCCAGCCTATAGGTGGCTTCAGGGTTTCTCTTCCCCATGTGCATGATCTTGCACTTCTTTGCATTAAATCCCAGTTGCCACTCTTCTGACCATTTTGCTAGTTTATCCAGATCTCTTCTAATTCTGCCCACCCCATCTGGATCATCTACTCTGTTGCAGATCTTGGTGTTATCTGCAAACAGACAAGCCTTACCCTCTAGTCCATCTGCAATGTCACTAATGAAGATATTGAAGAGGACTGGCCCCAGGACTGATCCCTGAAGTACCCCACTTGTGACTTGCATCTCTTCTGACTGAATACCATTACCACCATTCTCTGTTTTCTGCCCATCAACTAGTTTGCCACCCAGTTGACTAACTTCTGACCCACCCCGAGCCTACCCAGCTAATTTATCAATATTCTATGTGGAACAGTGTCGAAAGCTTTGCTGAAGTCAAGGTAGGCGACATCAACTGCTCCCCCTTGGTCCACCACTCTGGTTACCCAGTCAAAGAAATCTATGAGATTAGTTTGACAGGACCTTCCTTTTGTAAACCCATGCTGTTTTGGATCCTGTGCCCCTATGGATTCCAGGTGTTGCACTATCCTTTCCTTAAGGAGTGCCTCCATAATCTTGCCCACTACTGAGGTAAGACTGACTGGTCTGTAGTTCCCTGCCTCTTCCCTGCTACCACTCTTGTGAAGCAGGATCACATGAGCCCTTCTCCAGTCTTCTGGGACCTCTCCTGTGCTCAGAGACTCACTAAACAGTTCTGATAATGGCTCTGCTAGTTCCACCCTTAGCTCCTTAAGTACCTTGGGATGCATGCCATCAGGTCCCATTGCCTTGTCCACCCTGAGCTTAGTGAGATCTTGTAGGACCCTTTCTTTTGTGAAGGGTGTAGTGCTCACCTTCCTCCCCCCTGTGTCCATGGTGCTGAGCTGTGGGCCCTGCCCCACCTTCTCTTCAGTAAATACTGAGCAAAAGTATTTATTTAGGATAGATGCTTTTACAGGGTCCTCCTCCTCCTCACATGCCCCCTTTTCTCCTTTGAGCTTAGCAATACCCTCTCTGGACTTTCTCTTTTCACTAATGTATCTATAGAAAGTCTTGTTACCTTCTTTTACTGTTTGTGCTAGTGTTTCCTCAGTTTGGGACTTTGCCTGCCTTACTGCCTTCCCTGCTTCCCTTAGGGCAGTTTGGTATGCCTCCCTATCTTCAACTCGCTGTGTTCCCTTATATTTCCTGAAGGCCAGCCTTTTGGCTCTGACCTTTTCTGCTACTGTATTTGAGAACCAAAGTGGTTTCCTTCTTCTTTTGCACTTCCTTTTCTGTCTAACACAATGGGATGTTGCTTCAAGTATTGCATCCTTAATGCTCGCCCACTTTGCCTGTACACCCCCTCACCTGTGTTTCTTTTTGCCAGGGCTATCTTAACTCTGTTGGCCATCTTATCAAAGTCAGCTCCTCTGAAGTCCCATATTTTTGCCTTGGAATGGGATGATTTAGATATAGTGGCCAAAATGAACCATACCATGTTACTGTCCTGCATTGGCTTTGTATGAGTGGGAACCCTGTGCCTAGGGTGTGGCCAGGAGCTACTGGGACAGAGAGTGCCCTAGGTGGCTTTATATCTCACACTGGTGTTGCATGCTGACTGCAACACAATGTGTAATGCTCCCACCCATGTATAACACCGCTGCACACACGTGTTACCCTGCCTGCTGCATGCAGTGTTGCATGACATTCCTATCCATATCCAGCTGTGCTGTGTGAGCCACGTGTGTGCCTGGGGCTGCCCCTGCAACCAGCCAGGGTGGTCATGGATGTCTGTTAATCTGAACACCTGTGCTGGCTTGTGTGCTGGATGGCTGGTCTGCAGAATACTGGGTGTTATGTGTGCAGCTCCAAGTCACTTGGGCAGTTACACTGCCTCTCAGGCTGTGACTCAGAGCTATGTTACTTGTGCTGAATTCCCACATCTGGCATTCCTGTCGGTGTTGCGTGTCCCTTGCACATCTCAGTCATGCTCTGTTGCAGCATGGCATGCTCATTTTTTGAGCAGTCCTCTACTGTTCGGGTCCACATTGCTGTCTCTAGTATGCCATGTACATTCCATTGCAGCTATTTGCCTCCTTCTACCTATGAGTGGCATGGTGGCCCATGTGTTGTGTAGTTGTAGTTGTACTTCTGTTATTCACATTACACCATTCCTGTGTCCCTTGTTCTGTGTACACCACTGGGTGTGTACAGTGTACTTCTTTCCATAGGTGCTCTGAGTGCTGCAGGAAGAAAGCAGGATATCACCAGATGGGAGGGCAGGAATGAGCTGCTCTACTGCTAGGTCCGACTTTTACAGATCTTGGTCAGGAAGTTTGAGGAGAACACCTGGGCCATCCAGGACCTTCCAGCTGCATTGCAGTGCTACATGCAGCAGCCGCAGCAAGCACCACCACCACCACCACCAGTAGCTCCTTGATTAGGTTGGGTATTGGACATCTGTAATGCTGATGGGCAGATTCCAACTAATTTGTTTATTTTGTAATGGACAGGTACCCTTTATTTTTATTTTGTTGTATCGGGTGGGTGCCCTTTTCGCTATTTGGGTTTTAAAAGGTCAGTGCCCTTTATTTTGTTTACCTTGTAATGGGTGGGGGTCCTTTATTTTTATTTTGTTGTGACGGGTGGGTGCCCTTTTGTTTGTTTGAGATATAACAAGCAGATACCCTTTATTTTGTGTTGGTTCTCCCACAATTTACATGGGCAGTTGCCTGTGTTGTTTTGTCCCCCCTTCCCCTTTTATATAAAGAGGTTGCACCTTTTTTGTTTTAGTCCCCTCCATTTATATGAGTGATTGTGCTTGTTGTTTAAGTCACCCCCATTTATATGGGTGACTGCCTTTTTTGATTTGATTCTTCCTCCTCCCCTCCCATTTATACAAGCAGACAGATGGTTGCCATTTTTGTTTTGCCCCCCCCCCATTTACACAGACAGACTGCCCTTTTTGTGTTGTTCCCTCCCATATGGGCAGTTGCCCTTTTTATTTTGTTTCTCCCCCTCCCACCTTGTTGTTGCTGTTGTTGTTCTTGTTTTTTGTGTGGCCTGTTGCCATTTTTGTACAGTAACTTTATTTTTGATGACTATGCTGCTCTGTTGCTTGTCTTTCATTGGTGCCCTCCTCACACCCACTGCTGCCTCCCCCCCCAAGTTCAGTGCTGTCCTCAGTGCTACATTTAGTGCTACACAAATGCATTGCACTGCACTGTGCTATTCTCAGTGCACCTGTACAGCATCTGTTCAGCTGTATATTTAAAGGTATTAGCCACAGTGCAATTCCTTTGAACATACAGTACCTGTGGTTGTGTACTGGCATCAGTGCTAGCACTAGTGCAGCAAAATCACAAGTGCAGCGCTAGCGCAGTTAGCTGAGTATGTGGCCCACAGTCTTTGATGGACTGACATACTCAAAACCGACATGTGAGGCTCATTTGAGAATGCCCTGTCAAGAGTGAGACCCAAGAATTTAATGGTAGAAACCTGCATGTTAGGAATGCCATCTAGTGTAGTTAAAGCCCACTGTGATAAATCAGACAACCTTTTTTAGAGAAATGAAATATCATGGACTTTGTTTAAGTAGCATTCAGTACCATATCATTGTCCAGGAACCAATTCTGAATATTACTGAAATCTTGTATTGAAATTTACATTAGTAATCATGTGACACTACAGGACAAAAGGGATTAACTGCCATTGAAATTGCCTTGTTTCCCTTAGTAACTCAGCTGCAGAATTCTGCAGAATTGTGTCGCATCCTGGTGGGCTTCACTGTGCGTGAACCTTGCTCAGCATTGCTTAGAACTGATCTGATACAGGTGTACAAATTATTGAACTGGCATGAGAAGATTAAAATATTAGCAAATTATTCACAGTAATACCAGGTTGTAGAAAGTGAAGGCTTGGGCATTGGCTCAGGGAAGATCGAATTAGAGGTAATGCCACATGAAATATTGTTTCACACAGTCACAGTAGTTAGTTTGTGGAATGGCTTGCCAGATGTGGATGTAAAGGCAAGCAGCATACAGAATTTTAAAGCTAGGCTATATACTGTACATAAAATACATTCTCTAGAGGACATTAGTAATCATGGCTGTCAGTATAATGAGTGAATAGACCAGCAGGACCTTTTCTGTGGTTCAGATTATTCCTTTAGTGAGAATTTCACACTCCAGGATAGTATCATTTAAGTACATCACTTATTCTTCAAGAGGGTTCTTGGTGGACATTACAGCAAGAGCAGTAACAAGCTAGGTAATAGCAACATTATTAAACATGGATGAATTCATTATTCAGTTATTTCATGTTTAGGATTCAATACCTTTGAGCATGGGGCTCATTTCCAAAGGTTCAGAGTCAGACAAGTAACAAGAACACGTCAATGGCAATACACAACAGGAAATAACGATAACAATACAACAGGATTACATAAGTTACATAAGGCAAATATTTGTTGTTGTTTACAAGAAGCCAGAAGCAGAGATTTCAACAAGATTACAGGAGTGTGGTAAACACTTTTCTAATCATAACTAACTTGGGGTCAGCGTGGATCTCAGGCTCAAGTCATTTATGGTAGAGATAATAGCAACCAGAGGTGGCTTTATCAAGTGTGAATAAAAGGAAGTGGGAGAGGCAAGGTGTTGAGAGAGGTGGGGGGGTGAGGTAGGGGCTGTAATAGAAAGGAAGATACAGGTTCATGGGGTGCATCGTCAGAGATTGTCAAGGACAAGATGGGAGCGTAATCCATTTTTAAAGTGGCTTAGCTTTCCACAACATAGTAATTCAGCTGGGAGGTCATTTATCCACATTGGTCCCTGATATGATAGCGATCGTTGAGCAAATGTGGTAGGCTTGAAGGGCACTTGAGTATCACCTTTGGCCTCTCTTCTGGTGTTGACAGTGGGTGGGTGGATTGCAAATATGCTCAAGGTGATCTTAGGTGCAAGCCCCATCAAGATTTCTTAACAAACAGGCAAGCCTGGTATTTGACTCGTAGTAGAACCACCCAGTCTTTGAGCATAGCATGTAAGTGTGGGTCAGGTGGGTGGCCCCAAGGACTAGCCTGCAGGCCTTATTGAGGAGTATTCTGACCCATTTGAGTACAGAATAGGAACCAGCACTGTATATGAGCAACCCATAGTCTATGGATGATAGCACAGAGCTACATGTGGCAAATTTCAAGGCTTTGGGGGTCATTGAGTGCCTGTGTCCCTATAGAACCCCAAGCTTTATAGTAGCTGATTTTATGACCTGCTCCACATGTGTTGTGAGGGGGTTCTATATCATAACGGTGACCACCGGAAGGCAATTGCCATTAGGTTGACATCACATCACCAAAAAGCAATATCGGTGATGTGCCCCTCCCCCCCAGTGCACAGCAAAGGGGCACTGGGGACTTACAATTTTAACTGTTATGTGGGGGACTGTACCTCCCGCACCTCTCTACTGTAGGATTCTCAACTCCATGGGGGTGCATGTTGGGGGGTACAAATCTCTGAAAAAAAAAATTGGGTCCGGGCACAACAAAATGTACCTGGGTCTGGTCCCGATCCCAGCACCCTGTGAATCCCAGCCCTGAACCCACCCACCACACCAAGGGGCAGCTCACAGTGGCACCACCCTCAAAACCTCCCTTCCCTCCCACCTCGCTGAGCGTGCTCGCCCCCAACACATGCGTGTACATGTAGCAACATCCTGTCACTATATCTGGTTGTCCTCCCTCGTCCGTAGCCCCATGACAGGCGCCACCACTGAGTCACTATTTTTATATGCGCTGTATCACAGTTGCTCATATCACAGGCTACCTTGTGAAGGTGAGTGTGTCATCTAGGTGTACACCTAGGCATTTAAAAGTGCTGATCTGCTCAATTTGATGCCCTGTTAGGCTTTGTACCAGTAGTGGACCTTATTTCCTTTGTTGTCTGGCACTGTAAATGGCATACTCTTATTTTTTTTGTAGCTGAGTAGTAATTTATTTTGTGCAAACCAGACTTCTAGACTATGAAAGTTAGCCTCCAGTTTGGCAGTTATAGTGGGCAGTTCCCTGCCTGGAACTGAGATAACAGCATCATCTGTGTAGAGCATCATGTGCACCAGGCAGGTGGATGGTAGGGAGTTGATAAAAAGACTAAACAGGAGCAGTCCGAGAATTTATCCTTGTGGGACCCCTAGAGATACTACCCTCTGCTCAGAGACAGTGCCATTTAAGTGCACACATTGTGACCTATTTGAAAGGTAACTTTCAAACCAGTTTATGAATATCGACTCCACCACCAGGCCATTGTCCAGTGCATTGTGGAGATGGGTAGCGTACTCGACCAAAGAGGTGATAGTTGAATGTTTTTTTCTGAAGCCATGCTGCTCAGAAGAGAGAATATTGTTCTTCTCATGATATTCAGTAAGTTGATCCAAGACAGCTCATTCTAAGGCTTTGGAGAGCAGGGGTAGGATGGAAATGGGTCTATAATTTGACAGGCTACTTCTGACACCGTTTTTGAACACTGGGGTGACAAGTGCTTTCTTCCAGTTATCAGGAAAGATACCAGACTTTAGAGAAGCATTGAAAACTTTGGTTACAGGATCAGCCAACACATTTAGGGTGTGGGCAATCATCTTCAAGTCAATGGAGTCACTCCCAATCCTAGTTTTACAAAGGACCCACTTCATATACTTTAAGGTTTCAGATTTGGAGATCTGCCTAAAGTAGAAGAGCAGAACCCTTTGCGGAGGGTAGGAGGTGTATTAAGATACAGGGTCTGTCCAGGCAACAGGGTGTTGAGGTAGTCACTTGGTAACACTGCGCTCAGATCAGTGGATGCCAAGCTGAATACATTCGCAATATCCTTAGACTCTTGTAATGTCTCAGTTGCTATTACTAAGAGATCAGATAGGGCCTTAGTGGCTCTACCTGTAAGTGCTTTCAAGGAGTTCCAAAATTCCTTGCCATGACCCCAGCTATTATTTAGTAGTTCCTTGTAGTAGGTAGCTTTGACTTGCCTTATTAGGTATGTGCATTTGTTTCTGGTGGCCTTATAGGCACAGAGGTCAGCCTGTTTGCCAGTCGCCTTGGCCTTGTGCCAGAGATTATCTCTAGTGTGCATGACATCCAGGAGGGCTTTTGAAAGCCAGGGGTTAACAGACTCTTCTACTTTTTTTGACTTATAAGGGGCAAAGATGTTGAAACATTTGTAAAAGTGGAACAGAGGAAGTCAAAAGCTTGATTTCCATCCTTAGCAGTGTCAAGCAGTAGCCAGTCGATTAATCTGCAGTACAATAAAGTACATTACTGCTGATGTTAATGTACAGCAGATGTAGACTGCAACAAAAGTATACAAGTCTAGGTGTGGACATGAAAAGACAGAGATTCATAATAGATCTTACAGAGTATAGAAGAACAGAGCCTATAATTCTTTGCATGGCTTATGTATGATTACCAGCAGTTGCAAGGCTGTGAAGGTAGGCGTACATAGCTCACGTAAAACCTGGATGTTTCTGAAATCTTTGATATTGTTGGGGAGTGGGTTCCAGCTGACTGGAATGGCAATGGAAACAGTATAATCACCAACAGCCATTTATGCTCTTGGAGCATCAAGACAAGAAGATGCCTCAAAAATAGACTCGGCTGGTAGTTAAGATGGATTATAAATAACTTACTTGATTTCTGCCACTCAGTGCACAGAGCCACTGTACTCTTTATTCTGTTTACAGTGGTCTGTCATGCAGGAATGTTAGGAGTGGAGTATTCTACGTCACAGTCAGGGAGAGGGGGCTTCATTTAACTTTTTTGTTTGTTTGTTTGTTTAGATTGTTTATCTCCTTTCCAGCTGCCCCCTTCAGCCTGACCAGCCCCCCAGCCCTGACACCTCGGAATTACGAGGGTATATCTTATGCCTGGCCCAGGAGTGGAGACTGTGGAAGGTTGGGTGTCATCCTGTGGCCAGATCCATTTTTCCTTTTTTCGTTGTCCTTCCCAAATACCCTAGGGCCCCAGCAGTAGAGACACAAGCGCGTAGAAGTGCGCATATGTACTACAGCCCCGGTGATGGTCCTTTCCACCCACCGTCAGCCTAGTGTCTGGCACTCCCACTGGCCTGTGCTGTCCCCTGGCCTCTGCTGCATGGCATTTAAGAGCCAAGGGATACTATCTTCCCTACTTGGAGAGGAGAGCTGCCTCTTGGTGGCTCCATCCAGCTCTGCACCCCCCGCCATCCTCTGATGGTCCATGCTCTTTCCCGAACATGGGTCATCGGAGTGGCGTGAGGTAAGGCATCCAATGCCTCAGCCCTTGGCGCCACCAGGCTGACCTCATTTAACTTTTGAATTAAAAAAATAAATAAATCACACTTGCTATCTTGGCTGACTTAAAATAATATAATAGGGGTCCCCCGGGGTGTCTCTTATGGTATAAGACTCTTCTCATAAGGTTTGGACAGCTAGAACTGCTCAGCTTCATTTTGCAGTCTTTCTGCCCAAACCTCATGCTCAAAGTTACTTAACCATAAGAGACACCCCAGAGAGACCCTATTTACATACAGACATACATACATTTGTGAATAAGGGAGAGCCTTTTGAGTGATTTAGAAGAGCACCAAATGTTCTAAAAGGTTTTTGTTTTCTAATTTCTTTTCAAACTAGTAATCTAAATAAATTCGATGTTATTACATGGTACATACCAGTTTACATTGCAAACTGTTGGGATGGGGGGTGTTTTGGTTACTAAATTTATGAACCAGTCAGATTCTATGTTTCTTCTTCATTCTTTTCGGCCCCTCATCAGTGAACTCAAAAGATTCTCCATAGTACTCCAAATCTAATAAATGTCTTTTTTTATAATTCAAATTTTATTGAGTTTTCACAAGAAAGAAACATACACAAGGTTACAGTTCATGGATCTTGTGCTAAAACATCATTCAAAAATTTTGTGTTTGCCTGACCGGGAGTAATCCTATGGAAATACACTCTAGCAGACATATCAAGATATATCCAGACATAACATAACTTAGTTGGAATTGTAAAGGATAACACAAAGAAAGGCAAAACAAGCATGAAGCACGCATAATATAGCCATTTCTAATATCTTAACTTTTTTGTAGCCAAGAGAAATTTCTCACAGTAGTGAGAGCTAGGTGTAAAGGCATACAGTATATGGAGGGTTTTCCCTCCGCTCCTTCCTCAGGGAGGGGACTGACCCTGGCGGTGTTCTTGAATTACAAGGCTCCTTCCTATAGCTGGTTGGGGAGGCCCATGGGGGGGAAGGGGAGACGCTCATCAACCCTTCCACCCCGTTAAACAGACCGGATCTCTTCTTGGGGGAGGGGGGCAAGGGGAGATCACCCCTATCAACCGGACCTGTGAAGTCTGTGGGGTTCTACCTCCTTAGAGGTATGCTGTTTCAGCCCTGCCTATGAACCCATGGCAGACCCTTTTATACACTTGGTCCCTGATCTATGAAGAAAGAGGTGCAGGGTCAGAGCTGGAGCTCGTTATCTTACAGTAGTTCGAATTCAGATATAGGCCCCAAAACTCCAAGAAGGTGTGCATTCTGTTCTAGGTGGCATGCAGTACCCTTTCTAAACTGGTCACCTTGCCTGGTTCTTCTAAACATTCCTGAGTACTAGGGGGCCTTGGTTCCCTCCAGTGTCTTAGGAGTATTCAGAATCATTTTACTATTACTAAAGCCCCCAAAAGCCACAGTGTTTTTGGTCTTGGTATGTAACTATCCAAGGGTGGGTCTGGGAGTACTTCCAGTATCACTAACAGGTATGTGAGATTCACTCTGCACAATAGGATCTCGCTACATATACCCCGTTCCTCTTGCCAGTATGATGTGAGGCTCTGACAGCTCCACAATATGTGTGATATAGTTTCCCCCTCAGACTGGCATCTCCATCACTCATTCTTGAGTATAAGGCCCCAGGCCTTTAGTTTGCTGGGTGCTCTGTGCCAACTTTGCAGAATGTTTTGTTGTGTAAACCTGTTTTTGGTGTCCTTCACTGTAGATTGAAGGTTCTGCCAGCTTTTTTCCTATATGTATAAGGTAATTTTGATCTTGAGCTTGTCTGACAAATGGCATCTGACCCCCAGAGATATGTCTGGGCTACAACTAAGCAAGTGGGGTAGATATCCTTACTCCTTGTTCATCGCCCCCCCAGGCCAGAGGAGAGAATCTAGGGGGTCGGGGTTGTATCCTACCAGTTTCTGCCCAGTATGCCCTGGAGTGTATGGTGTATCTGGAGAAATTTCCAATTTTGTTAGTTGGGGAGGTCATATTTTTGCCTAAGTTGTTGAAAGCTCAGGAGTGTGTTCAAGGGAGTCGACATAATGTTTGACAGCAGGGTGATACCGGCCTTTTCCCATGCCTGATTTCTTAATGTTTTTCCATGTATTAAGAGAATGGGGTTGGCCCATAGTGGGAAAAACTTAGCTTTCTCTGGGTGTCTGCCAGTCAATTTCAGGGTTTTGCACCAGATTTGGAAGGTGTGCATGCTAGTGGGAGGGAGGGGGTCCCACTTTGGGGGAGACATGAAAAGTACTGCACAAGCTTGCCCAACAGGTGAGCCTTGCATCTCACCCATTTAGGGGCTACTTCCCCTGAGGCCCAGGGGGCTGTTTGTGCCAGTTGGATCAAAGTCTGGGCCATGACTCATAGGTGGAAGTTAGGTAACTTTAAGTTCCCTTGTGGAACTCGGAGTCTGATATGTATGAAATCCATTAATTTCTTTCTATATGTGTAGGGGAAATACTGTAGCACTTGAAATTTTCACTGTTAAATAATTTTACCTATTTTCACTGACGCACCAATTTGCATGAAAATAAATTTGCGCTAACTAGCCCTTTTAGTATTTTTTCCATTTTAGTGAATGTGGTGACTGTGACTTAGCGCTAAAATAAATGTATGCAATTATGGTTACATTTGTGTTTGCGCTAAATTTACTTTGCGTGAAAATAACTAGTTCTACAGTATCTAGCACATGTTGCAGCTTTGGGGCAGCCATCATTTTGAAGGCCTGTGCCCTTCCCCAATGGGATATGTGCAACAGTTTCCATCCCTGAAAATCTTTTAGTTTCTTCTAATAGCAGAAGGAGGTTGCCTTTCCCCAGTTGTGAAATGTCTAAATGAAATTTCAGCCTCAGGTAGTCTGTGGACTTTGTTGAAGGATGTAGTCCCCAGGGGTGATTAGGGATGCGGGAGATGTTCTGAGCAGACGCTAAAAACTAGGATTTAGAGGCATTCAATTTGTATCCTGATAATAGGCTAAATTGCTCTATGAGAGCCAGTAGGCAGGGAATGGATCTTGCTGGTTCAGTAGGAGAATATTATCCGCATAAGCCATTACCTTCTGTTCCTCTCCCATAACCACTCCTTTGATTTCTGGGGTATGCCTAATGGCCTGCAATAGGGGTTCTAGAGATAGGATGAATAGCAATGGGGATAGTGGGAACCCTTGCAGGGTTCCCCTTTATAACTTGAAAGGGGGGGAGGCTTTCCCATTAGTGACCACTTCTACTGAGGCATGGTTGTGGAGGACCCGAATCCATCCTCTAAACTCAGGCCCAATATTGAAAGCCTCCATTGCGGAGAGTAGATACTGTCAAAGGCTTTTTCAGCATCCAGGGATAGAAGGATCAAGAGTGTATTAGATGCCTTTTGCACCACAGCAGATTTAGGAGCCTCCTAGTGTTGTCCATACCCCTACACCCTGTGACAAACCCTACTTGATCTCCTTCAATAAGGTCTGCTATAAGAGACTTTAGCCTTGTTGCCAGTAGCTTGGCTTGGACCTTACAGTCCATTGGGATCAGGGAGATGGGCCTATAACTACCACATAGCACTGCATTTTTTTTCCTGGCTTCAGGAGGAGAGATGTGTGCATTTTTCATGGAGCCTGGAAGGGTTCCTTTAGTCTTAGAGTCCAGTAGGGCATTGTATAGGGGGTCCAGAAGAACATCCCTAAAGGCATTAAGGAAATCTGCTGGCAATCCATCGCCCCCTGGGGCTTTCCTAGTCAGCATTCATTTTAGGGCCTGTTCTACCTCTACCAATTCTATGGGCCTGTCCAGCCATTCTAAGTGTTCTTGTGATAATCTGGGAAACTGCAGTTTGCCCAGAAATTGCTGGGTGTTAGAATCAGAAGGGTGACCCTCACTAGTATAGAAGGCCTTATAAAATGCCCAAAATTCATCATTAATCTCCCTTTTACTCCTTGTAAGATTTCCATCCCTCTTTTTTATGGAGAGGATCCCAGATCTCTCCTGCCTTTCTTTTTAGCTGGCAGGCCAGGGGGCTTTTCCTCTGACTCCACAGAAACCTGTTTGAACCTAAACAGTGCATATTCAGCTTTTTTATGAAGGAATGTATTGATTTTGTTCCTCAGCACAGTAATATCTGCCAAAAGATTTGAAGGGGGAGGACAGCTGTCTCTAAATTTATTTCTAGTTCTTTGAATTTTTCTTGGGAGGTCTCCAACTCCTGCACACTTACTTTATGCAGACATGCCATGTGGCTGATACATCTGCCCCTGATATATGCCTTTAGTGCATCCCAACGTGTAGCAGCTGAGGTATCCTCTTGTTTGTTTATTTCCAGATACACCTTTATGTCCTCTCTGAGGCTTTTACAGAAACCTGGGTCCTTTAAAGTAGATATGTTGTATCTCCATGTACCCCTTTTAGAGTGCTCTGACATAGACGGTTGCCATGTGAAAGCCATTGGGGCATGATCTGAAATGATTATGGCCCTGAGTGAGGCTTCTAGCACATTTGCAGTCCAGCCCTTGAGCATTAGCCACATGTTAATCCAAGAAAAGGACTGATGAGGATTGGAGAAGGAGTAATCCCTCTCAGTGGGGTGTATTAGCCTTCATATGTCAGTCAGGCCAGTTCCTTGGATGGGTCTGTTAAGGTCTCTGAGGCCGGTTGGGCTAAAGATATAGGAGGCTTGCTTATATCCAGGAGTTCATCCATGGGGCAATTCATGTTCCCACTTAAGATAAGGCCACCCTTCTGCATCTCTAGGAGGTTCTGGGC
Source organism: Neoceratodus forsteri (assembly GCA_016271365.2). NCBI lineage: Eukaryota > Metazoa > Chordata > Ceratodontiformes > Ceratodontidae > Neoceratodus > Neoceratodus forsteri. Next base: position 470,697,120 of record CM028129.1, read on the forward strand.
CAGTGTTCTGTAAAATGGGGCCCCAGAGGTGTTTGGACCATACACATTGCGCATTGTGACCTTCTGACCCCATAGGGTTCCTTGCACGATCACATATTGGCCCTCAGTGTCCTTTATTTCTTCCTGCAATTGAAAGGGAACATTTTTAGTGATTAGGATGGCTACCCCTCTGCTTTTGGTATTATAGGTTGAGGACATTACTTGTGACACCCACCCCCCTTTCAACTTAAGTGCTTCCTTGTGTAAGAGGTGAGTTTCTTGGGGAAAGGCAATTCTTGTCTTCTTCCTCAGAAAGTTTAATTAATATCTTTCTCCTCTTCACAGGTGCACACCTTTCACATTTCATGACACCCATTTGACATCTTGTGCCGCCATTTAAGTCTAGATAGGGCAAGCTGAGTGTATTAGGTTTGTGAAATAAGTGTCTCATAGAGGCTACTCCTCTGGATGTTGCCCTTGTTCTAAGGGCCAATCAAACAGTGTAAAGGCCACCTGCATGAGATGGCAATATGGTGCCACATGGCCGTTTGCCCCGGACTATGGGCATACAACTCAGAAACATAAGATAGATATGGGGAATTGCACCCATCTGGGGAGCTATAAGGTGGGAGCCATCCTTTACATTTCAGGTTGGAGATTACTCCTTCCTACATTAACTTGAGCACTCAACTGCAAAAAAAACTTTCAACATTAGCATAACAGTAGCAAGCTTAACAACCATGTACCTTATCACAGTCAAAACCATGTGTAATGAAACAACAAAATCAGTATCAGGATCAACCTGGCCCTGCCTGTTGCAGTAGAATCTTTTGAGTTCATTAGGGTACTCTAGTCGAGGGCATTATCCTTCGTGCCAGCCCCTATAGACTCTGAGCATGCAAGTCACATCTAAACAACTTCAGTAATCTCTCTCTCAAACCTATCTATTTCAGGACCAGCTTCTTCTGGTACTGCTGGGGGCAGGGGGCATCACAAGACCTCGGGCCCATTGACCTCCTGCTAAGAGATACATTTGCATATGTCCCGTTATGACCCAACTGACCCAGCTTCATCTGGAGCAGATGTTGGGGGGGTGCCCAGAGGACCAGCCCCAGCCAAGACATGTCCCCTTCAAGTTGAAGTGTGACTTGTAAGGGTACCATGGAGGAGGGGAGGACTGGGATGGGAAGGAGTAGGGTCGTGGACTTCAGAACAAAGGGAGAGAGAGAACGGTGGGGGGTGAGAGCTGTTAGTGCCCCCTCATGGCAGTCCCCAGGAGGTAGAATGATTGGTTTTAGCCCTTTTGCTCCAAACGTGTGTGGTCCCTTATATTGCTCCTCTACCCCCTTCACATCCTTCTACACCCATCGTCCCCATTTAGAGCTGCTAGAACTAGGGTGAATTAAGTGCCTGAGTCTCCTATGCCTATCCTAAACCTGTGGTATGCACTATTATGGCTGGCTTTGACCTGCAGGTTGTCCCTTTGCTTGTCAGGTGTCTACCCAGCCAGCTGAGGCAACTTAAAAGGGTCCCTCTGCAACTCTCTTGCCCACATCAGCAAGAGGCACTGTTGGGTGCTAAGCAGTTCAGTTTCTCCCGTATGGTGATACATGCCTCTCATTTATCCCCGGCACTCCGGGGGGATCTAGTGTTGCCCTGTCAAGTTGGACTAATGGCTATGGGCATATGGGGGGTAGAGGCGAGATAGATCTGCAGCCATGGGCTGTGTCCAGTGTGTGAGCTTCAAGCCCGCACCACCTCCAGTGAGTCTCACTCCTAAAAATGGTTGTGTGCAGTGGGGGCAACACCGAGGGTATCCCTGATTAGTTTAATAGTGCCAGCCCCTCTATCTTTGATAGCTTGTTTTGCTATCTTGAAATGGCAGCTTGTGTACATTTCCAAGCCACAGTTAATGGCCAGTGTCTCCACAGCGTGCCTAGGAGTCCCCTCTCAAGCAGCTGATTGGCCACAACAATGTGCCTGTTCGGGTACAGCATTTATCAATCTCCAGTTCACTTCTATAAGGGTCTGTATGGCACATCTCTGGGAGAAATTAAAGAGGATTGATCCTCTATCTGGCCCATTACTAGACCTGTTGGTAGCTGTATGCTGGGGGGAGGTTCAGATCATCCTGGTACAATTCACCTCCTTACAGCACCTGGGGAGGGGGGAGCATCCCCCACCACATGACATCTGCCAGTGAGATTTGCTCCCCCCCCCCCGGTGCTGTCTTCCCATGCATCATCTCACTACTACTGGATGAGGCTCTGTACAAACAATTACACATCCATGTGTGGAGCCCAGCAAGTTCCTGGAGCATGGTGACATTTCATGCTCCCAGAGCTAACATCTGGTGAGACAGGGAAATCTTACGGTAATCCAGCCAGATCCACTGCCCAGTTACCCCTTTGTGGGTGCTCCTTTCTCATTATGAGGGATCCCAATTATTATAAACCCCTAAGAGCAGGAGAGATGGCTAAGGAGGGGCTGCATTTCTATTGGTGCTTCATTTGGAAACTGCAGTTCGGACAAGGGAGGGGGGTTGGTTGGAGGAGTAAAGGGATGCCGTGCTCCTGTCTATTCAGTATTAAAAGCCACATCTCCCCCTTCCTGATCCCACCCCAGTCAGCCCCAACAGTAAATCTTGAGTGGCTATAAACCAATTTTGTGCTTCTGTCTAGCCGGGAACAAGGAAGACCTTTCGGTTGCAGATTAACCCCACCCCCACCTGAAACCCAAAATTCTCTCTCTCTCTCTCTCTGACTGGCTGGAGATGGAAGGAGTTTGGACTATGCTTTGCTTAACCAAATTAACAGCAGGGCAGGTCCTTGACCAAGTAATTCAAGGGGGATGCATAAACCACTCCTCCAGCAGGTAGGGACATGCAACAATAAAATGTTGAGATCCCTGTGCCAGCAATTTACCTGACAGTGAGCACAGAAATCAGTGTCCATACATACTAGTTCATGTGGCCAAGCGAGGATTCACCAGCCATCCTACAGGCAGCAAAGTGACTTCAGCATAAGTAGGGTCTTCTGGCTGTGAAGGTTTGCTGTCATCCTCTGCTGCTAACCCAGTGGCTTCAGGGAAAGAGTTGATGATAGTCTCCTGCAGTTGGCCTGCATCTCAGACCAGCTGCTTAGGATTCAGGTATGGTGGTTGCTGAGGGTTCGGGTCTGGCTCTTGGCACTTCGATGCCAGTTCTTCCACCGATTCACTGCTTGTCAAGGAGGTTGTTTTATTCCAGTCTGCATATCTAGGGGTTTGCAGAGTCTGCGGTGTCACCTTGTTCTTGCTGTTCTGCTTCCTTTTAGCTTTAGTGGTCTGCCAGTCCATCCCATCCAGTGCAGGTGTCTTTGACAGGGGGCTGTATCGATTTGTGTTCCCCTGACCCTGAGTGCCTGAACCAGTTGCAGACCACTGTCTGAGACTTGGATGGGGGGTGTGTCTGCCTGTATGGGTGTGGAGGACCACCCTGGCCAGTTCTTAATAGTGGATCCATGACAGGTGCTTGACAAAATGTTTGTCGAACGCCCCATCAGTGATACCAGCAGGTCGACCACATTCTGCAGCTGGCTGCCGGTTCCCACAGGTTGACTGTGTTTTCTTCGTGGGACTTTGCCCCCGAACCACCCATGTGGGAGGCTGCACCCCCACACACACCCTCTTAAGGATTATCAACTCTGAGTTGGAGCTGATTGGGGAGGTGCAGGACACCTGACAGACAGCGCCTGGTGCCAGCGGGTTTCCCACAGCGGCATGGTGCTGTAGTCACTGTGGGGGTCCTCGCTGGTGAAGTGTCGCTGTCTGGGGGGTAACCGCTTAATAGTGTACTCCATGGCTTCCTCTGAGGTCTCAAAGGTGTTGCTATCCCATTCCGATGTATTTGCAGCTTTGCTGTGTAAAGCAGCTGGTATTGAATTTGGAGGACCTGGAACTTTTTCCTGGCTTTGGTATAAGCCTTCCTTTTGTTTGCCAGCTCCATGGAATAATAATTAAATACAGTGAAGCCAACCAGGATGAAGCCCAACTCTGCAAAATTCTGCAGTAGAGTTACTGCAGCAAACAATACAATTTCAGTGGGAGTTAATCCCGTTTGTCACGCAGGAAACCTGTGACACTGCACTTCATCCTGGTGGACTTCGCTGTATATACACTCTGTGCCCCTCCCAGTACAATGCACCCATGTGCCTTGCTAGATTTAAGATCCTTTCCTTCACAGGAAAATGGAGGAATTTCATCAAGATGGGTCTCGGTCATTCACCTCGTTTAGGAGCTGGTGCCAGGGAACAATGTGCCCGTTCTACTTTAAGCACAGGACACCATTCATATTTTAACAGTTTTGGTAGTTCACTTTGTGGAAAGCTTGTAGGGATCCCCTTTTCAGCACTCTCAGAGAACCCTACAAAATGAAGATTGGTCCTTCTACTCCTGTCTTCTGCATCCTCAGCCCTGTGCCAGAACAACTGTACCAACCACTCTAGCTCTCGGATCCTCACATCATGCCTCTAGTCCTTTTCATCCATATAAAAGAGATAGGTTTCTGCATCAAGGGTCCTGTGATGAAGGGCTTCTACCTTTTCTTCCAGGTGTGACACCAAGAATTTAAAAGTTGAAAACTCATTCAAAACTTGTTGCAGCATCCCTTTGAGTTTGAGGGAAGCTAGTGCAGGGTTCGAGGCCATTTCAGTCACCATTGTTGTGCCCCCCATTGTTCCCTCCGTGGCCATGATGCTCAGATTTGTGGCTGTGGTTTTCGGTTGAATTTTCAGCTACTGAAGCAGTCTCCAACTCAGGGCATAGACAATTCATTAGCCCAGATTTGTATCTATCAAATTATGTAGAATTAAGTATCTCCCGGTCGCTGGTCTCACTTTTTCTGAGATTGTCAAGATTTGAAGATTAGATAGCTCTTAGTCAAGCTGCCATATTGCTCAGCTGCTCACACAAGCGCCCATCTAATAAAGGTCTTATAACACACTGTATGTCTTTAATTGTTCTAAGAATGGCAAAGCTGGTTTAGTGGAAGGGTTAAAAATTTCCTGTCCCAACTAGCCATTATCCTTATATTGGAAATCTTTGTGTACAAATCAGGCAACACATGGCTTGCAGAGTGATAGAGCAGCAGTGTATTATACCGCCAACCAGCAGACTGGGGTTTGTGTTCAAGCCCCAGAATCCCATGCCAAGGCAAACTGAGACTGGGTGAATCCCATATGTGAGGTATTTGACTCCTAGGGAACGTGTCAGATACTTAGAATTCATGCAACCCCTGTCAATTAATCACTAAACAGCACTGACATAAGGTTTGAAAGCAGTCATTTGTCCACCTCCACCAGGTTAACCTTATTTGGGTGGGAGGGGTGCCTTGGGTAGAAAGTTGTGGGACAGTCCAGGCAGCAAGCTTGGGTGGTCAACATGGGGGGTGGATCATCTGCAGCAGAGGTCCTGTAAGGGGGCTGAGGAAAGATGGAGCTGCTGTATGGGGGTGGAGGATGGAACCTTAGTGAGTATGAGAGAACAAATACAATAAAAAAAGATCAGTGGTTTAATTGGATTGGAGAATAATTATCCTCTTACTACAGGGTCAGGTGGTTTAACAACTCGGCCCTCAGGCACAAGTTTAGCATGGCACTGTACAGAATTCTATTCTTTAGATAAATTCCTGCTTCTGTCAGTCTTGGTGACTTACCTGCAAAAGCCAGTTCTGAGTGTGACTATAACTATACTGCATCTTTAGCTGCCACAGTACCCTAATGCGTACATGTATTTTTTTGAGTGTCTGTATACTGCTATTCTCCAAAACCCTCAAGAGGGTTTCCTGGTGAGAAAATGCTGATTAATTAAATAAATTAAATAGTAAATAAATACAAAACTATAAGGGTTTAGCTTGAAGCATTACTGGTCCCACCAGTACTGTTCATCTAACAATTTAAAGATAGTAGAAAAACACAGAAGGTAGTGTGGTCTAGTGGTTAAGAATAACACCAAGGCTTTCAAACCAGGAGACCTAGGCTCTGATCCCACCAGCTGAGTCACTGTGTGACCTTCAGCAACATTAGGTCAGAGTGCTGTTATCCCTGATGGGTGGTAAAGGAATCTATGCCATACGTCCTTAAAAGTTTGTGTACTGTAACATCTTTGTACAATATATATCTTGCTCCACTATAAGGTATCAAAATACCAGCAACTCTAATTTTCTTAGGATCCACACTGCTAAAGACTTTTTATACAAAAAAACCAAAAACTAAAACTAAGCAGCAAATATGAAAGGGGACAATTTAGAATATAAAATATGCACACATTCTGACATTTTATTCTAACAGTACCAGATGACAAGTTTTATGTACTGTAAGGCATAACAAATGTGTAATCAATTTTTTAACAGTATGTGCATTTTCCATTACCATCACTTTGTTAGAAAGCTTGTTATGACTCCGAGCACAGAGCTGATTGTATGACACATGCGCACTTGCTATCAAAGGGTGAGGACTAATGCCAATGACAGTCGTCCTCCAAAGCTCAGTGAAGGAGAAAAACGCAGCCGCACAGAACAAACTCATAAATTGTTAAAAATACACCCCTGATAATGTATCACAGCAGGGAATTTTCTGGCAGCTACATTACGACAATCAATTTCATCCATAAAAATAGAGGAGATAAGATGAATCTCTATGAGTTCTTATTCCCCTTCATCTCATACACCAGTTGCACCCCATTGCACAAAGTGTTTTTTCACATAATGTATTCCATTCAAAGCTATCCAATATAATGTAAAACACGACTGTTGCCTTGGAGGTGCTATGGTTTTATTACTTTTTTTTTCACCCTGACCACCAGTATACCTCCGTCTCCTTCTGGATCTGCATCAGTCAGGCAGTATCCTACCAGCTATCTTCACAGTTCACTCACTAGGACAAAAGCTCAGGCTGACAGCTCAATGGCACCCCACTAGAATAGCTCATCCCACTCAGGGGACCCCAGGGCTATTCTACCAACCCTGGGCTTACACATTACTTTATTTTCTGACTGTAAGGAATCAAGGGAGTAGCTGGAGTTGGTGGCATGGGATTGCTCGCCAATGTCTTTTGCATACATAGGTGGACCTTTTCTGTCCTGTTTTCAAGAGCTGCCTAATACCCTTCAATGTTGCTGTGTGCCTTCATTAGTGCTTCACCTGGGGGGGGCAGGACTAAGTCACCTATTACTACCAGTGGAGGCAGTAATGCAGTAAGGAGGATATCTGCATTCTCCCCTACAGCATGGAATTGCTGCCGGCAAAACATTCTGTAAGTTCCTTCAGCTCAGATTGATGGGACAAATCTGGTTGTGAACCCAGGTTGTCCATATGAAGCATGATGTGCTCAACCAGTGCCACTGGGCTGGGTGGGATTTTTTTAATGTTTTCTTTAATTAGGCCACCCCGTGCATGGTTTGTTCCTGTTTAAAAAACAAAAATGAGGCCAGCCCACCAGAATGAACCTGGGAATCAGAGGGCCAGCCAGGTGGAGAAGGATAGAACACCCGAGGGGCAGCTCTTCTTCTCCAGGGGGGAGTGTCCAGTTTGTTGGTGACCTCAGGAAGAGGCTGAGCAATGCAAGAAAAGCCAGCACCTTCTTCCATGGGAAGTGGGACAGACACTGGCATCATTGCACACTCCACCTCCCAGGTGAACACAGCCACAAAATTCTCTAGTCCCCCAGCCATGATGCCCTGCTCCACCACCGCTCCCATTACCTCTAGTGTCCTCCAGTGGGTCCCACTCCCATGGCCCCATCCTGGGGGGTAAGCCAGGGCTCACTTTGATTGACAGTTGGGAGGGGGCACCCACCTAGTGGCCCTGGCCAAGGGGGTAAGCCTGGGCATAGTGGGGTTGGCGTGCGGGGCAGGGGTCTAGTTCCAGTAGGGGCATTAAGGTGTGGACAGGACCAAAAAGAATAAAAAAAAAGATTTTCTGTTTTTCTGTAAAATCCTGAAAAATGCCATCAGCAGAACTCTATGCTATACACCATGGATCCAGGCAGCCCACTGCCCTTTAAGGGCTTAATGTGTCTATGTTATTTTTATAGGAGGATACTTCCAATGCATAAAAATGTGAACACAGAAAAATGATGACGTCTCAAGTCTTTAGTAGAGCTGTGTGTAATTTTCAAATTCCACTTCCATCAGAACTTCAGAAACTCCATGTACTTTTACAGAATTCTGTGAGAAGTAGATTTCTGACATCCCAACAGGGACCAGTGCCTAGTGTGAGATGGACACAGTCATTGTCAGAAATAATGATGGGCCCTATGGAGGAGTGGCATGTCTGCTGCATCTGGCACCTAGGTATCAGGAAGTAGTTGAGTCTGCTGCCACTGTGGTGTAGTCAAGAGTGGCACGTGAAGCCATATCCTTCAGGGAAAAGTTCCCTCCAAGGGTAAGGTAGGTCAAATTCTACCACCATAGCTTTTAAAGCTGTTCTGGCTTTTGCAGTTGCCATGGACGGGATTCTCAGTTTGTCTGCGCTGGTGTCTCAGACTTCATTAAAGAGCTAGTGTACTGAAAAAAAAACAATATTAGTTTTCAACAACAGTCAACCATTACGTTTTATATCTGAAGTACTTTTTCTTTTCCCTTTGGTTAACTAGAAGATTGTTTACCTGATGTTAGTAGGGGTGATGTGTAGAACAACACTCTACCTGGTAGCTGACATATCTAGCTCTGTTGCCCCCATTACACCATTAGCCTTGTGACCTCACTGATTGTGACATCACTGATGCTCAGGAACAGCCACTCAGTAGCTGCCAGGTCAGTCACATGTGATGTCACAGTCAGTGAGATCACAAGACTGATGATGTAGTGATGTAGTGGGGGGGTAGAGATAGATATGTCAGCTGCAAGGCTGAGAGCTATTCCACACATCCAGCCAATATTATCACATAGAAAATGTTCTAATGGGCAAAAGTAAAAAGGAAAAAAATCTTCAGAAATAAAAAGTTACAAGTGACTACTTCTTAAAATTTGCATCTTTTTCACATCTTCCAGTTTTGGTTCCACTAGCTCTTTAAAGTTTTTAAGTAATTGCGGGAGGCCGTGCCTCTGAGCAGTCTCCCTGTGCTTCTTCTTGCCACCAATAGTAATTTTAATTGAGTTTGTGCTGCGTGACTCACTCTTTCTGAGCACTCTGGAGCCATGCTAAACTGAACAGGAACTAGGAAGAGGAGTGTGTAGTTCATAGCTTTGTACTCGAACTACTGCTCGTTTTAGGAGAGATATTTTTACTAAATGGGCACTGATTGCACATGTAAGCATGTCAAAACCATGCATGAGTGGTTTTCACCAGGCCTTTGAGCATTTTTAAGGGCAAAATTAGTGGTGAAGCCTCTGACCCCTCCATAGCACTTCCAGGTTACTGTTTTACTATTTAAATCTAGCCCTGCTGTGAGCAGGGTGAGCGAGCAGGCAAGCGTGGCGCAGTGCACAGCAATGCGTGCGAAGACGCATGGAAAGATACGCACGTCAGCGTGTGTCTGGTGAAGAAGGTGGCGAAGGGGGTCTGGTTTCTCAAACCATGATAACTAAAGATGTGCCTTGCTAGACAGTTAACTGAGGTGTTTTTGATAAAGTTTCCTGTCCAAATCTGGTTTGAGTCAATGGGAACTGTATAAGTTAGTATTCCTCCAATTCGGTGTATTTCATAAAGAACAATCTAGCAGTAACACTTTCTGTAAAAATTGCAATAAATACTAAAGGAAGACTTTCTAAGTGTGTACTCCTTGCTGACTGACCTTTATAATAAAATTATGTCCAAAATGGCTGAAACTATCATGACTCTTGAGGGAGAAGTGGGAATAAAGTGTTCCTCGTGTCACATGTATCTAATCACCCTCCACGTCAACACAAGCAATGTATTCTTATGTGATAAATGCAAACAGAATACTGAATTAGCCACAGAAATTAACCTTTCCAACACCAGAATGGTAGCATTAGAAAAAAGTCAAGAAAACATGGTTCATAGATTGCAGGAGAGATCAGGTGGACAAAATCAAAGAACTGAGCACTCGAAGGCCCATAGGGTTCATAAGGATGTTAAAAGTTACACAATAAATATCAATGCCCCCCCAACCTATTTAAGTGAAATTCCAGGAACATCAGCTTCTGTATCCCCAAACTTTAATAAGAATACATCAAATTGGAAGTGAATAAGAGAAGAGGAACTATAGAGGGTTCTGATGAGGATTGGTATACTGTGCAGAGCTCCAAAGCTGCCAAAAGAGGGCAGAAGGCAACTCAGTTTACTATTCCTTTACTAAATTATTTTGGCCTTTTAAATCAGCAAGCTGAGTTTAACGGATTGATATCAGTGTCCTCTTCAAATGAGCCCATTACAGCAGTTAATATTGATGAACCAAGTGCTGTAGAAGAGGCAACAATGGAAACAGACAATTCTAATGTAACTAGAGAGATGTTTGTTCTAGGAGACTCGATCATAAAACATCTGGATCAAGTAATATGTAACCCTGATAAACAGTATAGGACTCTATAAAGCTATAGTGGAGCCAGAATCTCAGGTATTACAATTATGTTGAAAGACATTTAAAAAAATGCAGGGGAAAGACCATTGGTCATCATTCATGCTGGTGTGAACAATATCGTTCATGAGCCAATCACAAAAATCAAACAGTCTTATGTCTCACTAACTAATATGTTGGTTGAACTGAGATGTGAGATAGCCATCTCCGAAATCCTGCCCATACCATGAGCATTAGAACTCCGGACTTCCAAAGTTAAACAAATTAATGAGTGGTGAAGGAAGTGGTGCTTGGAGCAAGATATAAAATGCATCACTCACTGGGAGAATTTTGCTAAGAAAAAGGAACTCTACTGCTGGGATGGACTACATCTTAGCAGGTGGGGGAGTACACTACTGGGGAAACATCTATTAGCTTATATTAACAATCATTTAAACTTATCAGATGGGGGGTAGAAACAGTACACTATAACCTCTATAAACCTAGGAACACACACCCATAAACATAATTTACTGTGTACTACACTGGGAAACAATGAGAGTAAAACCAAACATAGCCACATCAAAATAAATAATACACTAAAGATCTTGTTGGTAAATGCATGCAGTTTAAAAAAACAAAACTGATGAATTGAAATATATATTACATTCCAACAATATAGTAATCTGTGGAGTCACAGAAACTTAGTTCAGGGACAAGGACTGGAAAACTGAGATAGACGGATACACCAAACTGTATAAAAACCATAAAGATAAAAGAGGTTTGCCTTATATATAGATGAAGATCTCAAAGTGCAAGAGATAAGCCCAAGAAATAACAAGCATTTGTCAATACAGAATGTTTGCTTGCTGGTATTAGCATTGGAAATGCAGGAGTTAGACAGATGCAGAATAGGAATGGCAGTGAACTATTGAACTTCACGCCAACCCCACATCCATCCTGTAGAGATGGACAGGCATTGAGGTAAGTTTTTGGGTCATCGCCCATGACAGTCATACCATGTCACCTCACCCTATTCTGCAGACACTGACACATGTTGAGGTGTGCCTTAGGGTGTTTGGCTTTACAGTCACCCCATTCCACAAGGACATACAGTGAAATGGGTGCAGCATAGGAGAATGGGGTGAAGTCTGGGGCTGAAGAGTCCAAGGTACACCTCAATGCCTGTCAGTGGCTGGGGGATAGGGGTGGGATGGCATGAGCAGTACAGTCGGCAATCCAAAGGCACACCCTGATGCCTGCCAGTCTGTACAGGGTAGGACGTTATGGTTAGAAACTCCAATGCCTCGGGCGTTTGTTGGTATTTGCACTACAAATTTTCAACATGGCTTTTTGTGACCCCATCTCATGAAAGCTTTTGGGACCTCTTCTCATGAAGAGTGGCAGTGTGATTTTATCAATGTGTCCGGAACATTGAGTTCCAACAGCGACAGTGCCATTCTGCACCACATGTACAAAAACACAGATCAGGCAGGATGTGAAGAATGAGAGCTGTACCATCCATAGGGAGGTGTGAAGAGATGGCAACGTTGAAAATCTATAGAGGGAATATTAAAAATACTCACACTTCTGAGCATACGTGGAAACTGTGCAATGCATGTGCATAACACAGTCATTTTATGGACTTTCGCCACCAAATTTTCAACATAGGCATTTTAGGACATCTGCTCATGAAGTGTCACTGTGATTTTTTTAATGTGTCCTGAACACTGATTTCACACTGCAACCACGCTATTCTGTGCTGGAAGTTCATGGCCAGGATGTAAAAAATGATAGCTGTACTGTTCATAAGGAGGTGCAGAAAAATGGCAATGTTGAAAATCTGGAGTGAAAATATTACAAATGTTCGAAGTTATGAGCGTGCGAGGAAACTGCACAATGCATGCTCGTAACACAGTCATTTTATGGACTTTCATCACCAAATTTTCAACACAGGCATTTTAGGACCTCTGCTAATGAACAGTGTCACTGTGATTTTCGTGATGTGTCCCAAACATTGATTTCCCACAGCTACCACGTTATTCTGCACCGGCATTGTGAAAACACATTTTGGATAGGATGTGAAAAGTGACAACTGTACTGTTTATAAGGAGGGCCAGAAAAATGGCAATGTTGAAAATTTGGAGTGAAAATATTTCAAATGTGTGAAGTTACGAGCGTGCATGGAAACTGCACAACGTATACTCGCAACATAGTCATTTTATGGACTTTCATCACCAAATTTTCAACATAGGCATTTTAGGACCTCTGCTAAAGAAAAGTGTCACTGTAATTTTTGTAATGTGTACTGAACACAGATTTCCCACAGCGACAACGCTATTCTGCACCGGAAGTGCGAAAACACATTTCAGCCAGGATGTGAAAAATGACAGCTGTACTGTTTATAAGGAGGTGTATAAAAATGGCAATGTTGAAAATCTGGAGTGAAAATATTGCAAATTTGCGAAGTTATGAGCGTGCGTATCAACTGCGCAATGTACACTCGTAAAACAGTCATTTCTTGGACTTTTCCACCAAATTTGCAACATAGACTTTTTGAGAGCCCACCTCATGAACACTGGCACTGTCATTTCATTAATCAGTCCCAAAAGGTGATTCCGGGCAGCAACGGCAAAATCACCTTTCGCGACAGATTAACGCCATGACAGTGGCTGAATTCATGAGGAGGGGTCTCAATAACCCCATGTTGAAAATATGGTGCCAAAATTCCAAAAAATGCCTGAGATATCCACCAAAGTTGAAAAAAACCTATTTATGCCATTATACAGCTTACCGGCATTTTCTCAGTTCGCGGTTGGCTTTGAAGAGTGCAGACGTGTTCCTGGTACACCGAAGATCGTCATGCTGGGCTCTGGATGTAAGTATGGGGTGAAGGGGGTGTGGAGAGGCAGAGTGCACGGAGGATGGGCGTGGGTTGCGGAGGGGCTGCCGGACTCGACTAGGGACTGTTTTTTGCTTTACGGGGAGAAATAAAAAAAAAAGAACATCGCGGGATTTTTTTTTTTTTACAGGGACATTTAACAGAGACATTTACACACTGGGTGGGCTCCCAAGTGCCCACCTAGTGTTTTATTGGGGTTTACTGTAGCCGGCGGGGGGTTGGGCACCTGTCGCATATACGGGAAGCGAATAGCTGAGAGGATTGGGCACCCTTTGGCACAACCTACTTTTATGGGGGGGCATTATGCCAATGGAGAGTGGTCTCCCCCATCTGCAATTTAATTGTAGATGTGGGGGATTTTATGCCGATGGGGAGTGGGCTCCCCCGTAGGTAAATAAAACTCGGATGGGGACTGAAGCCAACGGGGATTGGGGTCCCCGTCGGCAAACAAAGACTGTTCTGGGGGGGCACATTCTGCCGAGGGGGATTGGGCACCCCTTCAGCACTGGGGGCTGAATAATACTGTCTGTGAACACGGTGGCAAGCCACCTGCCATGTTCATGAACAGTATTACGCTAGCTAATGTTCTGCCCTTCAATGATGGGTCGCTCCCTCATTGCAGCAGAATGACTGATGCTGCAGTGACAACGTGGCCCCCAATTGCTGCGGCTAAAACATTTGCACTTGGTGGCACTTTTGGAGATCAGTGTCATCGGCACACTGTGCCTCCATTGGTCCACCAGTGCCAAGCCCAAATGCAGTGCCTCCCTTGGCTGCCACAGTGCCGCGTCTCCAGAACCCGCTTCTCTCCTAAGCTGTTGCATAATGTTTCTTGTGCATGCACACAAGCAAACATAAAAATGATAACAAAAATGAAATCATATGGGCACAAATACAACCACATTGTAAAAGGCTAACATTAGCCCTTGGCTACCATTCACCCAGCCTGAATTCTGAAGAAAATAATGAATTTCTATTGAAACTAGAAAATATGCCTATCTCTGGTGACTATATTCTTATGGGTGATTTTAATTTTCCTTCCATCAACTGGACTACATTGAAGGAAGATGGCTATACGAAAACTGATTTATTAATATTATGATTCAAAATAATCTTGAACAAATGGTCAAGAAAGGCACCGGGGAAACAGTACATTAGATATAATCTTAACCAGTACAGAAGAAGAGATTGCATTCACTGAGATGCCCCCACTATTAGGTGACAGCAAGCGCAATACCATAGAAATAGAGATTAAGCTTACCGATATGTATACAAAGAGTAAGATGAAAATTAAAAACTACTTTAAAGAAGATTATTTTAAGATAAGAGAGTTTCTATCTCAGTGGAACTGGGTAGAGGATTTAGAAAACTTAAGTGTAGATCATATGTGGAACAAAGTAAATTTAAAACAGAAACATTGTATTGATAAATGGGTTCCTGACAGAAAAGATATATCAATAACCACAGCATCCCACCATGGTGGAATAATACTATCCAAAAACTCATCTGGAAAAAAAAAAAGAAACTATATACCAAATATAAGAAGAATGGGGGGGCGCTGTTGAGCCCGAGATGAGCGGCAGCTAGAGATTAAAGTTCTTCACAAATAGCCCAAAAAAGAAAGTTTTTTGACTTACCAGATTTCTAATTTTGGAGAAATTTTTGACGGATTCGGAAGGAGCACCTTAAGAAATATAAAATGGGCAACCCGCATAAAGAAAAGGGAGGAGGAGCGGGAGGTAAATCAACAAGTTCGTCTCAGCCAGGGAAACCTGAATCAACTACACAGGCCGCAGCTATTGACTCCAAAGAGATTAGGTCATCTATTGGAATTAAAATACAGAGATTAATCACGGTGGTATCAGATTTAAACAACAAAATATACTCTTTTGGCACTCACCTGACAATGGTGAAATCCTCGGTTGACCAAATAAAGATAGAGGCTTAAGATGTAAAGCGCCAGGTAGAAACATCTTTGGCGACCACGACAACGCTAATTAAAGAAAATGTACACTTCCGAGGCCGTCTGGAAACACTTAAGAACTAGACTTGCTCTTTCTATCTCCAAATAATAGGCCTGCCCGAGGGTTACAAAGGGGATCATCCCCTTATGTTTATTCAAGACTGGTTCCAGGAGAAGCTCAAGCCTGAGGAACATTTAATCCCTTTTACCTTACAAAAAGCATACAGGATCACTCCACGTGGCTACAGAGAGGATCCGACTAACCCAAGAACCCTGCTAGTGGTGACTGATGGAGTTGGAACAAGAGATCAAGTTTTGAGGTTGGCCCATCGAGCAGTACCTCTAAAACATGAGGACAGAAATGTTTTTATATTCCCAGACATTAGTTACGCCACACAGATGAGGCAAAAAAAGTTTGATGGAGTTCACCGACAATTGCTGGAGATCTCTGTACCACATGCCATGATCTAACCACCAAGGCTGAGAATCGTGCATGATGGAAAGGTCTGGTTGTTTTCAGACCCCAACGAAGCCAGAAAGTGGGCCTCTCATATTCTAGTGAGACACCGAGATAAGAGTTCTTTGGAGGAGAGGGAATGCAACGCGAGCTAGAACACTGTAGGGGTCTGATTTAGTGAGCTATTTTACGATGTACTCTTTATTTGAACAGTTACTACTTCCCTCAAAGTGACTTTCTCACTGTGTTATTAAAATAGCTGGATGCTCATCATTAAAAAATTTCACTGTAAAGGTTGGAAAGGGTTTTTTCCCACTAATAATCATTTGAGTCTAAGCTTGGATGGACAGGGACCGTTTCTACCCCTTGCCTCTGTGTTTTCTGGTTAACAGTTATGGGGATGGGTTCTCTTTTTGAGTCCACCAATTAACTATGCTAGTTCAAACCTTTTAGCTCCCATTACTGTAGTATGGGCTAACTGTTACAGTTATTGTATTAAAAAAGATATATTCTATGCTGCTGTATCCATATCTGCTTTTCCCTTTAGGTCTTAGTATGACACCAATAGCCTAGACAAGGCAATGCAAATGCTGGACATTGGGATTTTTGGACTTTTAGATTAAGTTACCCAGTCATACTGCTCATGGTCTTGTCAGACAGCAGATTCAGTTAAATACTTTAGAAATACTATTGTTTTTACCTCCCAGTGTGGTATCAATATATCTAAGATACATCTTTCTCTATGATTAAGGGGGCTGTGTCCCCAATCTCTGCATATTGTACTACGGTTTGTCTTGAATAAGGAAACTGGTAACAATGGTTAAGGATAACAAAAAGAAATTCTACAATTATGTAGGCTCTATGAAAGGTAAACAGAAAGCGGTAGGTCCACTAGATACATCTAATGAGGTTACTACAAATGAAAGTGATATTGCTACATAACTTAATAAATACTTTTTAAGAGTATGCAAACCTAAAGAAAAAGTTAATACCAATAACATCATAAACAGAGACGATATCACCTTGTTTACTCATGATGACATTCTTCAGGCTACTAAAACTCTAAAAGATAACAGCTCAGTAGGGCCAGATGGAATAACACCAAAATTCATTAAAGAATTATCAAAAGAATTACTTGGACCCATTACCTCACTTTTCTATGCATTACTTAAAGAAGGGAAAACTATACCTGAATGGAGGGAAGCTGTGGTCACACCAATCCATAAAAATTGCAAAAAGACAGATGTAAATAACTACAGGCCTATAAATCTTACTTCAGTTACTAGTAAATTACTAGAGAGGTTACTACAGCAATGGATAATAAACCATATAAATCAAGGGGGCCTAAACGACATTAACCAGAATGGTTTTGTTCCCACTGGATCGTGCCTTACCAGTTTACAAAATCTTTTCGAACCTGTAAGTGTGGCACTTGACAAAGGTATACTGTACTGTAGATATAGTCTTTCTAGAATATTCAAAAGCCTTTGATACTGTGTCTCACCAAGTCTTAATTGAACATCTAATATAAATAAAACTGCACCCAAACATAAATAATTGGATTATCTCATGGTTAAACAATAAAAAACAAAGAGTAGTGATTAGAGGTTATTCATCCACCTGGAGGCAAGTGATGAGTGGGTCCGCCAGGGGTCAGTATTAGGCCCCACCTTATTTAATATACTGGTATCTTCCATGCAGGCAACAGGTTCTGCTGGCTATGCAGATACATGAACAATTGCAAAATGGGTGGAATTGTTACAAATCAACATTCAGGTGAGCAATTCCAAGAAAATATCAATCAATTAGCCAAATGGGCAAAAGATAAAATGAAATTCAATGAAACAAATGTAAAATTATGCATTTAGGACACAATAATCCCAACATTTCATACAAATTAAATAACACAATTTTATAAACAACCACATGTGAGAAAGATTTGGGAGTTACAATAACTATAACCTTACGTTTGACATGCATATCAAATGTACAGTTAAAAAATGTAACAAAATCCTAGGCTGTATCTTTAGTACTATTAAAAGCAGGGAGCCAGAAGTGATCGTTCCTTTATATTCCAGTTTAGTAAGGCCTCATTTAGAATATTGTTCATAAGTGTCTGCTCCTAATACAATTGGAGGCAAAAAATTAATAGAGAAGGTACAGAGAAGAGCTACCAAAAAATTAAAAATATGCACAATTAAAATTATAAAACCAGACTACAAAACCTAGGACCCTATTTGATGAAATACAGAGAAATAAGAGGGGACCTTTGCTATATAAAGCTTCTCACGATCAAAAAATCAAAGAAACAATAGGACTAGTAAGTTATAATTCTAATACATTTACAAGTTCTCACCAATACAAACGGAAAGTGGAAAAAAGTAATACAGGAAAAAGAAGCAAATGATTTTCCCTAAGTGTAATCACAATATGGAATACATTGCTGCAGCACATAGTAGAGAGTGAAAACATGAACTTATTTAAATACAGATTAGATGAATATATGGGAGATAAAAAAACATTTTTCCACCTTTAGGAATGAAAGGTGGCAAGTTTGCTAAAAGACATCTGTCTATTGAACTTGTAAATATCTATGAACCTATAAAGTCACCGTTGAGCAGTAAGCAATCTCTTTGCTGCAAAAGCTCTGAAATCTCTTGTGCAACTTCAGGAAAAAAGTCACTTGAATCTGCATTTGGGCCATATATGTTCCCCAGCAGGATGGGCTGCAAATTGCTTGTGTCTCTGACCAGTACCCTTCTCCCATCTTTGGAGTGCACAGTTGAGAGAACTTGGGCTTTAAGGTTTCTGTGTAAGAGAATGGCATCTACTCTTGACTTGGTGGAATGCAAGCTGCCGACAACTAACCCCACCTGATTCCCTGGTCAGCTTTTGTGCCTCAGTCAGAAGCAGGTGTGCCTCTTATAGGAGGGCAATATCACACCATTGCTTTTTTAAATTAGAGAGCACCTGTTTTCATTTAATTGGTGAGTTCAGGCCCCAGACATTCCAGGGCATAATATGGTAAGGCTTAACTCCATAAGCCATCCTGAAGGAGGTAGGGATTTTGTAGGAGGGCTATGATCTCAAGTTACCCATTGAGTATATACTGTACGTACCAGCCCCCCCCTTCCCCTAGGGCAATGACAGTAAACACACCCTGGTGATATCATGATGTGCCCAGTTAATAACTAGGCATTTGGAAAGAAAGAGAGTAAAGGAGGATGCCTAATTATTGTAGCAAAGCCTAGAAGCAATGAAGAAACTGACATATCTTAATCCCTATAAACTGACTGCGACAAACTTCCCCTTGGGCCATGAAAGATTACAGGGCAGTTTGGTCTACTGAGTCACTTCTGCTGCCACTGCCTGATTATATCGGGAAAATACCTCCATCCTGCTCAGGAACTAGAAGCTCAAACATAATATTTGGTAGAGTGCACTTTCGATGGCAAACTAAACAGAGAAGTCTCTCTTTTGCCAGCAGAAATAGTAAAATTACCTTTTCAATAATGAAGCACAGCAATTGGTTCTATAAAAATAGATTATTAATTACTGCTAAATATAATATATAAACAAATGAACAGAATATGTATAGCACAACAAAAAGAAAAGTGCTACAGTTACACAGACAGATTACTGTTAGGCTAATCTCAAAATCTAGTCTCTAACTAGCTTCTATATTTACCTGCTAGCTAACTTGAAAGAAAACTCACCCTAGACTGTCCTTCCCTCATACAGATCACCTAGCTAGGTGGCAGGGCGCTCCACTCACCAAGAGTGTGAGACCCTGGTCCTCTTCAAAGGCTGCTAAAAGCCAGAGAGAGAGAGAGAGAGAGAGAGGTGTGGGTCCATTTCCCCTATTTATGTGCTCAGGGTTGTGAGATGTGACCTCTGTCTGGAGTGAAAGTCCCTCCAGCATCTTCACCTATGTGAGTATGTAGGTGTGTGTGTAATCACATCAATACTCCAAATGGCCTACTTCTCATCTAGAGAGATCCTTACTCACAGATTTGAGACCATGTTCACATTCACCTTGCTTGGATGTTGCTGTGGCAAAAAACAACACCCTCACATCTGGCCCTTGCTTTTTCCCTTAAGCTGTCCCAGGGTCTGTTCATGCC
Organism: Neoceratodus forsteri; assembly: GCA_016271365.2. Lineage (NCBI taxonomy): Eukaryota > Metazoa > Chordata > Ceratodontiformes > Ceratodontidae > Neoceratodus > Neoceratodus forsteri. The sequence continues at coordinate 470,717,038 of CM028129.1, forward strand.
TTTTATGGGAAACTCCGCACTCTCCCAGCTGGCAGTTGTTTCTCATGGAACTGCTAGGACATATAACTTGGATGCCATTTTGTATCCATTCCAAGTAGAGACAAAAAACCCCAAAAATTACACTAACAAAAGAAATTAGATTAATCTGGTCACATTCCCATCACACTGACATTAACATTTGTTGTTAATCTGCTACTGGTAGAACTCTGTTAACACAGTTTCACTGAAAGAAAGTTGTAGGAGTACATTTAGAGGCAAAAAAATGAGGGCTTTGTACCACTAAGGGTGCAATGCAAGTACAAAAATAAGCAAAACAGTAGCATTGTTTTTTCAGCAAAAAGACAAATAACTATAACCCTCCGAAGGAGAGACCAGTGGAGTCTGAGCACGGGGGTCAGGAAACTCTACCAACCCCCAGTGGCAACCTCTGACCTCTATGATCATTAGCAGTGAGGAAAGGACCAACAAGCATAACTACCTGTATCTCCCCTCAGGCCGTGGGAGAGTAGATGCAAAATCATTACATTCCAGTGGGGTATCCTGGTAAAGGGGTGGCATCATTATAAGCTACTTCTGTATGACATTAAATGCCAGATGAGAGTGAGGGGGCTAATACCTGCTGGTGTTTCTTGGCTTTACTACCAAAGGGTCAGGGATTTGATCCTAGATGAGGGCAGTTGTGTGCTGTCTCATCAAGGGCACTCAAGAATTATTTCAGAGGAGGGCAACAAAGATGGTACAGGGATTGCATCACAAGTCCTATAAGGACAGGCTGAAGGACTTTAATATGTACTCCCGGAGGAGAAAAAAGAGAGCAGGGATATGATAGAGACATTCAAGTCCCTTACGGGGAGGAACAGGGTGCAGGAAAACACTATTTTCCAGCAAAAAAGATGTTCCAGGACTAGAAGGCATGGGATGAAGTTGGAGGGAGGGTGATTCAGAGGAAAAGTAAGGAAACATTTCTTCACAGAAAGGGTGGTAGACAAGTGGAACACCCTGCCTGAGGAAGTGGTGGGGGCTGAAACAATCACAGGATTTAAGAATGCATTGGACAGAACTAAGGGAATCCTGGAGGTCAGGGATAAGGGGAAACAGGCTTCTAGCAAATCTTACAGTGATATTACAAGCTCAAATGGGCAGACTGGGTGGGCCATAGGCAGTGGCGCCGGAGACGGAGGGGCCACTAGGGCCATGGCCCTACCACTTTTATGATAGGTAGGGCATGGCCCTAGCACTTTAAAAATAAAACAGAGGCGCAGGAAAAAAATTAAAATGTTGCTTTTTGCCCCGTTTGCATCGGACAGTCATTGCCACTGCTTTCGCCCAGCAATAGGGCGGGTCAGGGGCCGAGGGAGAGGGCAGCAGGGGCCGGGCAGGGGCAGCAGGCCACACCATGTAATGTAAAGAGCTGGGGGGGTGCTAGAGTTGGTCAGCCAAAAATGCGCTTTAGTGTGAAGACTGCTACGGTTGAGCCTTACATTTTCTGCATTCTGCGTGGTGGTGCCCCACGCACGCACGCACCCCCCACCGGATCCCGGATCATAGTATCTCCCTCCCGACTCCCGGTCCCGACTGGCGACTCCCCCACCAACTTCCAGCTGAATCATCATGTGGGTAGAGGAGGATGGGTGGCAAGTGCTTTTTGGCGCCAGGCGCCATGATTTCACAGCACGCAGCACTGCAGCAAGCAACGTGGGAGAGAGGTGAGACGAGCAGCGTGCAAATTCGCAAGTACCGCAGCAGCCGCCTGTTTTTGGTCTGATCGATCACTCAATCATCGGCCCGTGCTGTCAGTGTCAGTGATCTATAGTCCAGGTGACGGTGGGGGCTTAAAAGCTCATCAGCAGACTGCATTTGGCTTGGCTAAAAAAAGGGCCTAAGGCTTGGTTTTTGGACGGCGCGACACGCTTGCTCAGAGAGTCACGCGCTGCGCTGGTTGGGTTGGAGTAACAGTCGGGGTCGGGGACTCATCGCTCGCTCCTCACTCAGTGACTCGGACTGGTCCGTCGGTGGGTTATATTTGTTATTTGTGGGCCACCAGACCACGCCAAGTTCCAACCAGGAGACTGATGTGCAGCAAGGCAAGCAGGATATAATATAATATAATAATTCCTCCGGCTCCAGTCCAGACCAGGCCCAGCCAGGACACGGCACACAGGCAGCAGCAGCAGCCAGCAGGCCAGGCTCCACACTCCTTTCCCCAGCGGCCCAGCCTCATGGCACAACAGTGAATGGACTCAGTAAAGTCTCTGAGTCAGGAGGACAGTTATTCTCTCAGCCAGGAGCCAGCTCACTGGCTGTCCTTGTCCTCAAGAGACAATCATACCCGACCTTCAGTCAGCCAACCAGGTCTAGGGAGCAGCAGCTAGCCAGCCAGCATAGGTTCCTCCGCTCTCTTCTCACAGTCAGTGAGTCACTCAGTCACCAGTCTCTCAGGGGTGGGGTGGTGGTGTGTGGCTAATTGTTTGTTCATGTGGTGGCAGACAGTCCCTTCTGGCCACCAGGGCAGGGCAGCCTTCTCCAGTGCAGTCTCCACGCTCTCCAAAAAAAAAAGCATTCTGGTGAGTCAGCTGTGTCTGTCACAGTCAGTGTGTGTGGTGTGCTGAGTGATTTGAAGAAAAAATGTTACTTAACTTTTAGTAGGAGTCGGAGACAGTAGGAGTTTACAAATACAGTGGCAGTACAGTACAGTTACAATCCAGCAAGGAAAGATGCAATAAAGCTAGATAAAATTTATTTAAATGTGTGACATCACTGACATGGTGACTGCACACAGGGTTACTAATTCAGGAAGTTGGAACAGCTTGAGAATGAGATGAGAATTGTAGAGGTGCAAACTAAGAACTTCGTCTTCATGATGCATGCATGGAATGAAACAGACAGTCAAAATGAGCACGTTATATAGAATGCACGGAGCGGAGGCAGTGATATCTTAGCTAGGGTTGGGTCACTTGTGATGTCTAGGATAGGCAGGGCAGGGAAAAGGAACATATTGAATTGCCTGAATGACGCTTGTTGATACGTATGAGAACACAAGGAAAGAGTATTATTTTTATTTTTGACCCGCACATCCAGTTTCTGAACTGTTCCAACTTCCTGTGTTTGATGCCTAAGATTCACTTACTGTAGCAGGTACTGCTGTCATGACTGTGCCTAACATAATGTATATCCATTTGTTCCAGACAGTACTTTATAAAAAAGTGTGCGTCAGGAGAGAGAGGGGTTTGTTGCAACTTGCTTAATGCTTATCAGTGGACTGCGGACAGATATCTGTTATTTTCCCACTCGGGGGGGCAGTGGTGCTGCTGTGACCTGAGTGGTGATGCTGGCCTGGGGCTGGGCTCTCTAGAATCTAGCTGTTGTAGTCCAACAGCACTTGAAGAAAAAGACTAGGGCAGCAGTGATTTGAGATGGAGGTCAATCAGAGCATTTAGTGTAGCTTTTAGCAGGTACTGCTGTCATGACTGTGCCTAAACATAATGCATATGCATTTGTTCCAGACAGTACTTTATAAAAAAGTGTGCGTCAGGAGAGAGAGGGGTTTGTTGCAACTTGCTTAATGCTTATCAGTGGACTGCGGACAGATATCTGTTACTTTCCCACCTGGGGAGTGGTGCTGCTGTGACCTGAGTGGTGATGCTGGCCTGGGGCTGGGCTCTCTAGAATCTAGCTGTTGTAGTCCAACAGCACTTGAATGAAAAGACTAGGGCAGCAGTGATTTGAGATGGAGGTCAATCAGACCATTTAGTGTAGCTTTTAGCAGGTACTGCTGTCATGACTGTGCCTAACATAATGCATATGCATTTGTTCCAGACAGTACTTTATAAAAAAGTGTGCGTCAGGAGAGAGAGGGGTTTGTTGCAACTTGCTTAATGCTTATCAGTGGACTGCGGACAGATATCTGTTACTTTCCCACTCGGGCGGGGGCAGTGGTGCTGCTGTGACCTGAGTGGTGATGCTGGCCTGGGGCTGGGCTCTCTAGAATCTAGCTGTTGTAGTCCAACAGCACTTGAATGAAAAGACTAGGGCAGCAGTGATTTGAGATGGAGGTCAATCAGAGCATTTAGTGTAGCTTTTAGCAGGTACTGCTGTCATGACTGTGCCTAACATAATGCATATGCATTTGTTCCAGACAGTACTTTATAATAAAGTGTGCGTCAGGAGAGAGAGGGGTTTGTTGCAACTTACTTAATGCTTATTAGTGGACTGCGGACAGATATCTGTTACTTTCCCACGGGGCGCAGTGGTGTTCATGCAGAGTATCCAGGATATATTCATAGTTGTTATCCATCCATAGTTGTTGGAAAGCATACTGATGCATCTCTTGATGAAGCAGGTCATTCAAAATATCGTGATAATCGTATCTGTAGGATTTTATTACCCAGCAAGTGAACTGATCAGCAAGCTTGTGGCTGTGTTGTAGGTTTAGTTACAGAGGTGAATGTCAAGTATTCCATTGTAGCAGTGTCACTGAGGGTACTGTCACTGTTTCTAAATATACATGCAGACAGACAGTAGTTTCTTAAAGGAAAGCTCCACACATTCTGGGCTCCTGCACCTGAAAAGCTAACCCTCTGGTTTAGCTTTTAACTACAAGAGTGGCATTTTCTTTTGTATTGAAGCGAGTGGTGCGTCGTTGCACCTTTTCAGCAAATGGAGTACCCCCTGCATCCTCTGTACTTCTGGATTTTGTATTTTTTAAAATTAAAATACAGCAAGTTGCAGAGCATGAAAGAAAAGGCCACTCTTGTTGTTAAAGCCAAACTGGAGGGTTAGCTTTTCAGGTGCAGGAGCCCAGGATCTGTGGAGCTTTCCTTTAAAAAGTATGTTTGAGAGAGATTTGTTGCAGCTTGCTTAATGGTTATCAATGGACTGGTGTCTGGAGGTGGGGAGGTGGAATAGGGTTCATTCAGATCGAAATAAGAGAAGTTCAATCGACCCAAAACACATGTTTATGTAAAACAGACAATGACAAGTTTGTGTGCCGATCAGAGCACTTTTTCAAGGTTGACTATATTTGACTGTGCTCTCATTTGCACTATTAGCCCATTTTCTTCTACTTATGATCAGAGTAAGTCCAAGACTCCCCAGTCCCCCTCCAAAGTCTAAGAAATGTAAAAAAATAAGCATGTGGCTACTGCATCTTTCAAGTTCTGTAGTGCTGGATGTCAGAACTTAGAATACATTAAGAAGGGCAGTGTGTGTCTTTAGGTTTTTTGCAACCAGTGCCAGAGAGTGTCAGCCAGTGCCTACCTGACCCCTACATCCTGCTGCTGCCTACTTACAGCCTGCGATGCCCTCACATGCCTGTGTCACCTATTGGGGTCCTTGAGCATTAACTATAACGTAAAGAACAACCAACAATGCAGTTGTTTCTATATTGATGTGTGGACCGTCACCGGACTATATTCAGTGGGCACTGTGGAGAAGCCAGGAGGCAGGCACTAGCGAGCCATCCGTGTTTTCAGAATGGATAACTACCCATCTACTAAGGGGCTGACCTCCAAGTTTTAGTCGATCATGTAGACTAGTCAGTCCATATTTTGTTTCTGGGCTGCCAGCCTGCTCCATAGTCTGCTTCTGCCACCTGGTCTGTGAGCATTGATTAGAGGAAGGTGAACACACGAACCACTAGTTCTTGTTTTTTTTAACGTGTGGACCCGGACTGAGCATGCGCTATGTGTTATGGTCGGGTGGTTGGCTGCTGTTGTGTGGCACGTGGTTTTCTGTATTGCCATCTTGACAGTGGATGGCGGACCAGCGGTCATCTCTTCCTAGCTGTGGTGGAGTTTGTTCTGGCTTGGCTGTTGCGGATTCTGAAGACAGGGCTACAAGCTGCAGGACCTGGAGGACAGAGGAGGTAAGAAAAAGAAAATAATTGGTTAACTTAGGTTTGCACGCTACGGCTATGTCACTTGTCTTTTTGTTACTTATGGCTGTTATTGCTTTGCAACGTATCTTATAGTATATGCTTGCTTTCCTGAATAGCAAAGTGCCAATTATGTGTAGTTGATGGTGAAAGGCTGCTCCGCTCTGCATGTTGATAAAGTATCAAGCTGGTTTACAGGTTCATTGCCTGTCCTATGTTGTGTTGAACAGTGCCTCCGTAATTGCATCACTACCTGTTGGAGTTGGGTGGACTTTATTTAAGTGATCTACAAGCCAATCTGTGAAGAAATGTTTCATGGCTTTTTTACATTACCCTTCCTATCTTCCACTTTGCAGCTTAAAATCATTCTTAAGATTTCATCACCATATCATACTAAGCATAATCATTCCAGAAAGATGTTTCCCCTTCTGTAGGTACTCTTAGTACCTAATTACCTTGTTGATGCCTTTGAAATATCTCTCAAGTTACGCTTGCTGTATGTCCCAGTCTCAGCCATGAAACTAGCTTCCTACTGGCTTTCTTGACACATCCTTACACAGACTGCATGCACTTCACTCAGGATATTTAATAAAATTAGTACATTTTTTAAAGCACTGTATTTGGTCTTAGCACTACTGGACACCATATTTCATAGCTGCAAAGTACAGTTACTGAAAGTTAGAAGTGGCCCTGGCCTGGGTCATCAAGACTGTGATCAAAAACATTTTTAAGCCATAAAAACTGGGCTGATGAGGTTATTGCAATATGCTTGCTACTTTTATATATATGTGTGTGTGCGTGTGCGTATATATATATATATATATATATATATATATATATATATGTATATGTGTGTATGTATATATACACATACATACAAATGTCACAATGCTAGGACATGAAAAACCTCAAGATCGGTGCAAAACCAGAATGGCTGATCAGGTTTTATGGCTTATTAAATCATTTTTATCATAGTCTGCATGATTGTGATCCCCTAAGTACAATTGTTATTACTAAAACTATACTGGTGCTATACTGTCTGCACACGCAAACAATACCCCAGTAAAGTGCCATACAGCCATCCTCAGTCAGGGGGGCTTTATTGACAGGAATATCAAATTGTGTGATGCTCATAAATATCAGCTTGCAGTCTGGGGTGAATTTATCATAGTGATACCTGATAGTTTACCTTGTCTAGTGTGGAGCAGACTAAATGCAGTAGTAATAATGGTAGTGCTGTAGATTTTCTTGCTAAGTTCTCATTTTTTAACATTGTGAGAATAGATTAACTATGTTTGTTTACATCTTTACATTTCCAGATTTCTAGAAGACTTCAAATGGCAGGAAAAAAATATAGATTCCAGAGCTCCATTCTGAATTTCATATCAAATGGTACTGTGCCCATCAAAAAGAACAGACTCAACGACAACATCAGTACATCGATTGCTACTGCAGCTGCTACTAGTAAGTCTTCAACTGAAGAAGACGACAGCAGAACAGAAGATTCATGTCGTGTAAGTTTTCGTTGATCATTTCCATTGGATTTTTGAGTGCTGTTAATGAGTTGTGTGTTATACTTACGTTTTAGTACAAGATAGGGGGTGTTAGGCAGGACAGGTTAGGTAGAGAAGGTGACAGGGTAGGCTTTACCAGTGATGCAAAGGGGAAAAAAAGCTGGTGTTATAAACTTAAATATATCATTTGTTGTTTGTTATAGAGCACCATTCACATTGACTGTTCTTCTGCAAGTACCAGTGAAGTAGTTGAACTTGACTGTTGCCAACACATAATTGAAACAGGTGATCCAAATCATGAACATGACTTTTGCGAGGAAATCAATGATGGAGAGTTGCATGAAGCGGACTTTGGTGAGATAGACATCATGAATGATAAAGATACATCATGCTTTCTGGACTGCTGTCAGAATATTTCACCAACAAATCCTGTACATTTGCCTGTAGCAAAGGTGGAAACCGTCAGATACTATGGAGAAGGACCAAATCGCAGACCCAGGTTTTTCCAGTTTTCATGGTACAAAAAGTACAGTTGGCTTGTATTGTGTAAAACATGGAAAGTTGCTTTTTGTAATATGTGTTGATTTGCAATCCAAAGTTGATCACTTGGTCAAAGTGTGGCTATCAGGCATTCCTTACTAAAGGCTTTCATAACTGGAACGATGGTAGTAAATTGCTAGATGCTCATGAAAAATCAAACTTTCACCGTGAATGCACACTGAAGTTACAAAGTTTAAAAAAAGTACCTGTCAGTGTTCAGTTAGTCAACAAGACAGAAAAGGATCAAGACCTGCACAGACAATTTCTTCTGGAACACCTCAGAGTCCTACAGGTTCTGGCTAGACAAGGACTTGCCATTCGAGGCAATACTGATGAGGATAGTAACTTTAAAAGAGTGCTGAGTGTTGTAGGTGCAAACCACAAGCTTGCTGATCAATTCACCTGCTGGTTAAAATCCTACAGATATGGCTCTCATGATATTTTGAATGAGCTGCTTCAGGAGATGTATCGCTGTGCTTTGCAGCAACTCAGGAAGGACATTGAACAGGCAGGTGTATTTGCTGTTATTGTTGATGAGACACGAGACATTTCTGGACTAGAACAACTCACATTCTGTATACAATGGGTAAATGAGGACTACACAATACATGAAGACTTCATTGGCCTATATGAAATTGAACAGGCAAATGCAGATTATCTAATGGGTGTTATGAAAGATGTGCTGCTTCAACTTGGCTTTGACTTTCAGAATCTTAGAGGACAGACATATGATGGAGCATCTACATTTCAAGGAATGAATAATGGAGTATGTGTTCGTATTAAGGAACAGAACCCTTCTGCTCTGTCATTACATTGCCTAAACCACAGCCTGAATCTGTGCCTTCAAGATGCAACCAAGTACTGTTATGGTATGAGAGATGCTCTAAATTTGTGCGGAGATCTTTACAATTTAATTCATTCCTCTCCAAAGCATCTTGCTTTGTTCAACAATATCAGAGCAGCTTTTCCATCTGAACAAACACTTCAGTCCCAAACCTTAAAGCCACTGTGCCCAACAAGATGGACAGCTCGGAAAGCAGCTATTGATGCTGTCATCAATAACTATGAATACATCCTGGATACTCTGCATGAAGTATCGGAGGACAGAGGCAACACAGAGGCAAGCAAAAGGGCACCTGGCATGATTGCTGTAATGAATAAATATGACACTTTTCAATTTTGAAACTTGGGCTGAAGGTTTTTAGCCACTGAAAACATGGCATATCAATTGCAAGCAAAGGACATTTCAGCAGAAGTTGCAATGAATATCCTCTCTGCAACCACTGCTTACTTCAAGCGAATGAAGTCGGATGATGAATTTGCTGCATTCTACACCTCTACCTTGAAGTCAAGTGAAGGTCTCACTGCTCCACCAGTCCCACCAAGAACAAGACGACCACCAAGGCGCTATGATGATGGCTCTGAGGCACATACATTTGCATCAGCTGAGGACTACTTCAGAAAGGAATACTTTGCATTACTTGATATTCTTATCAACAAGATGAATGACCGATTTGAACAAGAAACTCTACATATTATGCTCAAAATTGAAAAACTTATTATTGGAGCAATCAATGCCTCATTCCCTTTGGAGCCTTTTGAGGTTGATGCAGAACTGCAAAGAGTGTATTCCAGGGACATAAATTTCAAGAAGCTGCAAATACAGCTTGAAATGCTTCCAGATACTTTACAGGTATATAATGAGTCAAAATCAGAGATGTGTAAAATTAAGACTGTAACCAAGCTATCTACAGTTAGAGAGGTGCTACTTAATGTGAAAGGAGCACACTTACTTCTTGGTGAAGTGCATAGATTGCTACAGCTATACCTAACTATTCCAATGTCAAATGCTACAGCAGAAAGATCATTTAGCTCCATGCGATGGATCAAATCCTATCTGCGATCTTTAATGACACAAAAAAGACTGAACCATTTGATGTTCCTTCATGTGCATAAGAACTTATGTGACAGCATTGACCTATATGAATGTGAAAAACAGTTTTCTGATAAAAATGATATGCGAAAACAGTATTTTGGGCTGTGGTCTGAGACTTAGAAATAAACTGTTTCTTTCTTTTTCTTCAACATACTTATCAATACAGTGGATGCTAACCTTGAACAAGACACTCTATAAAACTAATGAGGACCAGAGAGCCGTATGGCTCACAAAACATTTTTACCATCATTTATTACTAGGAGGAACCTGCAGCAGCAGTGACCCGAAGAGATGCATGATGACGTCTCATGTTATAAAGCCCAAAGACAGAAGTCAGCAATGACAGCAAGTTGCAACAAACCTCTCCACATTTACACAAGACCAAGTGCTCTCTGATCTTGTCTTCCTTATGATGAGCTGCTCCACATCCACAGGAACTGCATTTGAAATTCCCCAGCGTTGTACACTGATCTTCACGACCCACGACTGCCTACCGACCGCACTTACCTTACTTGTCTTCAGTATGCATCACCTGCTGTCTTACAAGCAAGAAGTATGACTGCTGCACCATTTCGAGTTCCTTTTTGGAAATGTCCATAAGCACTTACTGGGAACACTGCTGACTGTCCTGCAGGACTGCTCTGAAAATTTCTGTGACTGTGACAAAACCAATTGCCTGACAAGGAAGTGACAACACAGCTAGTTCAGCAAGGAAAAGGGGTCTTTTGAATTTGAACATTTACTTCACCAGGTCCATTCCTGTTGACTGTTGTCATCAATATGACAAAAACTAACCAAACAAGACACTATAAAATATGATGACCAGAGAGGCAGTATAGCTCAAAACAATTTGCAACACTTATACTGGAGATCCTGGCTTCAGCCTTCAGACACGACCAGTTGTGTGTTATGTCTCATACAATACATCCAAAGTCAGAATTGCAGACAAACACAGCAAGTTGCAACAAACCTCTACACACACTTTTTAAGACTAATTGCTCTTTGTATTCCTTTTGATGAGCTGCTATATAACCAGTGCCACAGACAGTGCTTATATTTTCCCAATGTTGTCCACTGCTCTCAGGGACTACACTTACCTTATATGTTTCTCTTTCATGTGAATAACAATTATTACAAGCAATAATGCTATAGGACTGTGTGTGTGTGTGTGTGCTGTATGTGTGTGTGTGTGTGTGTGTGTGTGTATGTGATATATATATATATATATATATATATATATATATATATATAACACACACACACATATATATAATACAAGTACAGGCAGCAAGTTATGGGTTTTCAGTAAATGCAGCAAAATTGAGCAGCACTTCCGCATATTACATTACTAATCAGTTGTGAAAATTTGCATCTCGTGCTTAAATGAGACTACAAACTTACCTATGCTATGCCTAGGCCCTGGTGTTCTCGCGGCAGAATTTTATGATTTCTGCTGCATGGCTCCTTGACTTATGCGGCAGCATTTATGATTTCGGTGGCATGATTTATTCATTTCTCTGGCAGAATGCAGTCCTGTCATTAGCTAAATAAGATGTGATATCATCGATAACATGACATCATATGCTGAGCATAGAGGAGGGGCTTCAGGATAAGCGAGAGTGGGAAAGAAAGCCTGACACTATGGAAAAGTAGTATTATATGAAAATTCACCAAAACAATGAATTCTGCGGCACTATATATATTCTGTGGCATGATGCAAATTCTGCGGAAAATTCCGCAACCGCAGAACCGCAGAATTCCAGGGGCCTTGGCTATGCCTGACAATTTATATGCATACTCAGTGTGTGAAATTCCTATACCTTAGGTGCCCCAGGGCAGGCACTTTTGTCTCAGGACACTAATCTTTCATATTCTCCTGCCTCTCATAAATACAAAGCCTTTTCACTCAATGGATCTCTTATCTGAAATAAAGAGCTCTTTTTTACTCAACTGGAGCTAAACTATCAAAAATCTAAATAAAGAGCTACTGAGAGTTGAGGAAGCTATCTGAAATCTAAATAAAATTGATATTTTGGAGCTACTGAACTGTGTTCTAAAAGACATAAAATCTAACTAAATAAAAAAGCTCTTTCAAGAACTACTGTGAGCTGAGTTAGCTTAAAACTCATTAAAAGACTTTTAAAAAAACTATTCTGAGGCTACCAAAAATCTAAAATAGTTTCTTTAAAGCCTAAAGGGGAACTGTGAGCAAAGTTAGCTCAAAACTATATAAAAACCCTCCTTCAACAGCTACTGTCCCTGTGGGCTTTACTAACTAAAATCTGAAAAGGAATTCTCTTACAGATATACTGCATTGTTGACTACTAAAATCTAAAAAGAATGACTTTTAAAAGCCTTAAGGACAAGTGTGAGCAAGTTAGCTAAAAAATATCCTGCAAGAGCCACAACTAGTCTACACCCTGGCTGTACTGACTAAAATCTGACTAGACATCTCTTACAGAAACTGAAGTAGTATTTTGACTAAACAAATCTAAAGTAAAAAGTCTCTTAAAGGGCAGCAGTGAGCCAAGTTGGTTAAACTACATAACAATCTCCAAACAGCTACTGTGCCTGTGGCCTGTGGGCTGTACTAACTAAAATCTAAGAAGGCAATTTCTTACAGATTTTGCATTGTTGACTACCTGAAATCTTAAAAAAAAAAAAAAAAAAGTCTAGTTGTTAAAGCCTTAAAGGGCAAGTGTATGAGCAAATTTAGCTAAAATCTGAATAAAAGACCAGGTAAGAGCTAGTCTGTCCTGTGGGCTGTTACTATGTACTAACTTGGGGGCAGCATGTAAATAGTTTCTTGGTAGTACGTTTGCTGCTTACATGCAAGTGTATGTACTTTTTTATATGAATTTCATACCCTGTGCATACTGTATTTTTCAATCAATTATCTTTTGGAAGGTGAAACTAGAAGTGTTATTCAGTTATTGAAAACTTTATAGTAAAGTAACTGTTAATTTAGTTTACAGTTTTATAGAAGCTATTAAGTCTGCTAGAAGACTCAACCATTTCATTTTCCAGTTTGACCTTCATGTATCAGCATAGCACACTACTTGAGTCATAACTTAATACTTTTTACTGCACTGTTGTTCTGACCTGCATGACTGTGTTAAATGTTTCGGTGAGGAAAATGATGTTCAGAAATAGTTCAGGAATAATATGGCATGAGAATTTTATGAAGTAACATTAAGCAGTACACCTTGACTTGTGCTGTTTCACTACAGCTTTGTAACTTGTCTTACATTGTTAACTGCTAGATAGTAGTAGTTAGATACTGTCAACTTAAATAACATGTTTTAGACAGCAAAATAACCAAGATTTTGTTCACAGTCCATTGATGAGGCAATGAGCATTAAGCAAGTTGCAGTGAACCTCTATCATCACACTTTTTAATAAAGTACTATCTGGACATCTATCTGCGCTGCTTTTAATTTTTTTTTCAGCTGTTCTCTGCAACAACTTCATGACCAGACCACCTCAGGTAACAGGTTAGTCCAGCACTGTATCTGACTTACAGAGAAAGACCACCTGCTTATGCCCATCCAGTCCAGAGGACCGGTAATGTAAAAAGTATTTATTTAACATTTTAAGAAGAAAGTAGTAGTAATTGATACTTGCAAGCAACACACACACACACACACACACAAGTCCACTGGGGTTTCAGAGCAAAAATGGTGGATGGTCACATGTTACATTATACAAAATATATACAAAAGAGGACCCCCCTTCCAAATTCACAACTTGGTGGGGGAGGTGCACTGGGGGCTGGTCATGGGTGGAAACCCAAAGTGGATAAGCAATTGACAATCCGGACCAACCGGGCAGCTGGCCCTACCACTTTTCAGTAGCTTCCGGCACCACTGGCCATAGGCCCTTATCTGCCAACAGTATCTATGTATCTATGTATATGTATCTATGGTGGCCAACTTTTCATAGCACTGTTGCTGTGTAGAGTCATCCAGGAGTAATTCACACTACTCTGAATCAGCTATCACACTACTAGACTCCTTCACTCTCCACAGAAAGACACACATCCTGCCTGATGCATTTCGGACAGGTTCTGTCCTTTATCAAAGGCTGAGGACATTACATTCATTGGACATTTAAATATCACTAATAAAACATGTCACAACTTGATGACATAACTTCAAACCACATTCATTGGTTACATTTTTTTTAACATCTTTCTTTTAGATCTCATCTCTTATTAAATGATTACAAGTAAGTGTATCAAACAATCTTTCAGGACAGGGCCCTCCTGTAACACATTCTCAGTGGTTCCTGGCTAGTCTCCCTTAACCCTGTATCTGTTGCTAAAACATGCCAGTGATGCTTTAAAATTAATTCTTCTTCCTCTCTCCTTCCTCCCACACCCCCCCCAAGGTTCCAATACACTTACTTATAATAATTTAAGCACTTGTCTTTGAACTTAATGGATATTATTTGAGGGTTTTCTATGTATTTGTTATAATAAGAAGTGATGAGATCTAAAAGAATGATTTACTGTACAAAATGTGTATAGTCAATGAAGGGTGTTTGAAGTTATGTCATCATGTTGTCATATTTTATTTTTTTCAAATCTTTTTCTCGTCACTCTGATCTACTGCCCTCTCTCCAGCGAAGTCACTCAGCTGTGGCTCTGCCTGCCTGTCTGAAGCCTCGGCAGCTTCTCTTGGTCACCAGACTCCTCTCCCTTCTCCAGCACTGCCCTAACCCCCCTGGCTCAGAGTCCCCAGAGGAAAGATCACCACTCCTCCGGTGCTCTATCTAGAATGCTGATGTGCAATGCTGGATCAGGGGAGAACCTAAGGAGAGCCCCTTGTGGGCCTGGCACTGGGCATGGGACCACCGCTCCTGGACCTGCCTTCTCCTGTCAGCAGGGAGGGTTTATTTTCTTACCTTTTCATTATGCCCTCTCCCCCTCCCTCCCTGAAGAGCCTGAGTGTGTAATGACATCAGGAACATCTGTCATGGCTCTGCGTCCCGCTACTGAGCCCTGAGCATTACAGTGTCTGCAGTCTCCAACAGGTGCCACTGTGATGCTGGGCTAACCCTGGATCCTCCCCCCCAGGAGAGGACAGCAGTCCTCTGGATGCTCGATCCTTTCTCTCCCCTGCTGACCCCTGGTAGCCTGGGGCTCATTCCCTAACCTGGGTCACCTCAGCCCTCAGTGTCACCGGGCCAGCATATGTTGTCACATGTTTTATTAGTGATATTTATATGCCCAATGAATGTAATGTCCTCAGCCTTTGATAAAGGACAGAATCTGTCCAAAATGCATCAGGCAGGATTTGTATCTCTCTGTGGAGTGTCAATAAATTACTTTTTAACTGGAACCTAGCTGTTGGCAACTCTGATTTGAATGAGGTGGTGAGTGCACAAATTTTGAGTTTAGACTGTGATTTGTTGTTTTGGAGCACCACATTCCTTGTGTGCACTTAAGTGTTTGAACAGATTCCTTCACACTGTACAGACCCCAGAGACCCCAGGTGCATCTGTGACAGGTCAGGTATAGGTAATCGAGAGAAAGGAAGCAAAGATGGGCAGCTTTCTCTTGACCAACAGCTGCTAGGTAATCTGAACAATACAGTGGTCTGCAGCTGTGTCACCGCTGGTGGTGCAGGAGTAAGTCAATCAGTAGGCAGCTGGTTTGGTGGCTCATTCAGACCTAGCAGAATATGTGAGCTGTCAGCCCCAAAGCTGTCAGTCTTTGTGCCAACCTTGGGAACTATTGTACACTTCACCAGATGATGGAAGTGATGAACTAATGTTGCTGATTACCCTCAGGGGGTGTCAGGAGATGTTAGCTGCTCAACTTGTAAAAGAAAAAATAGAGATCCATGTAGCTAGTGCTGGCATAGAGAGCCCATGTTAATCTCCTGTCTGCCAGGTTTTAAGACAGGGGCAGGAACTTATGTTTTGCAGTCACATGTAATGAGGGAAGGGTAGAATGCACACATCTGCTTGTACTCGTCGTGACCCTCTCCCTCAAGCCTTCTGCAGTGTCAGCCACGTGCAGCAGATAAAGATCCTGCAAGATATTTAGTTAACAATTACCTGGGTGCTGACTCAGAGATACAGTAGAAGGAGGACAGTCTCAGGTTGGAACAGTAGAGAACTGTTGCTGCATTTACATGTATGCTCCTATTTGGCACTCTAAAAGTTCAGCTGTGAGGAGGAAAAAGGCATGTTATAGAAGAGGGTATAAACCAGATGTGGTTCCAGGTGTACTCTGCAGTTGAAGAGGGTGAGAAGCACTGACTACAAGGCTAGGCACATTAGTACAAGCATATCTGTGCTGGGTGCAACTCAGCGTGATTCCAGTATAGGGATGTGCTATTAATGTTGATTCTGCAGATGGAATGAATTGCCCTAAGTGAGTGCTGGTTCTCAGCAAAGGTGGCACATGCACTGCATTGGGGGTAGTAGTGGAAGTATGATGATTGCTCAGCTTGTAGGATCCCCTCCTCATCTACGAAGTTGCACAGATTCATAGGGATGTATCATCTGTGACTGAGTCACTTAAATGAACCCCCACCAGATGCCTGACTGCTGTTCGTGTGACTCTGTCACTTCATAGTAGAAGTCTTCCTAGCTGCCATGGCATCTACAATATCTTCAGAATTTGAGGGGCACTGTTACAGGGCGAGGGGGTAGGCTGAGAGAGACAGCCAGTGCCGCACAGTGGTATGGGGGGAAACTATATCATCCAGGTAATTGATTAAATGCAGTGCATGTCTATGAGTTATCACGGAGCTGCCATGACCTTAAGAGAGACAGCCGTGCAGGTTGAAGGGGGTGGGGTGTTAAGAGGGATCCAAAAGGATATCAGCATAACTGCCAAGACTGAGGGAGCATTATGACAGGTATTTTCTACACAAGTACTCATTACTCCTAAATGCACCCCTCATCCCATTGTTAGTGATTTTAAAGAACATAATCAACGCTAATCGGGCTCGTATTATAGAGTATACAGAAAAATAGAGCTGTTTAGTTTTACCATTCTAGAACCTGAAAGGATACTACCGTAATCTCACTGGAGTCAATGTGAGTTCAACAGTGAGTACATTTTAATGTTCAGGTTGTGGTTTTTACTGGTGTAGCTGCACCCAGCTTCTGTTTGCCAGTCTTTTGAGGAGCACCTGGTGCTTCTTCTATAGGTTATACAATGTCTGCCTAGGATGGAATGGAAGTCTGACGATTCTCTAGCTGACAGTGCTCTGCTGGGAGGGATGGTGGTACAGTCATGGAGAATGGTGGGGTTCTCATCAGCCAGTAGCTGGGGCAGGATTGCACATTACAGAGAAGAGTTGGAAGATGAAGAATCATGATTTGAAGCCCTGGACCCCCTGCTGTGATTGTGGGGATGGTTTTCAGTGCATCCTTTTGTCTTGGGTAGAATCTGGTTAGTCTTTTTGTGGTTTCCTCCTTGATGCTGCCATTATTCTGGTGTCGCATTACTTGTTTTTGGAGCAGGTGAGTAGGGGGGGACATCCATTTTTTGGGTGTCCATGTCGGGTCTTAGAATGGTTGTGGTAGCTAGATGATGGGGGGGGGTGAATGGCAGTTGGCATTACCCCCTGTTCCATTGAATGAAAGCGGCAACTTCTTGTGGGCCACAGAACTCATGAGACATATAATTTCTTTCCATTTTAATAGTGGCTGGATATGCCATCCAGTATTTAACCCCCAACTGCTGCAGTGTCAGCCGAATGTCCATGAATGCCACCCATTTTCTATGTAACTTTGCTGAGTACTCCTGATAAATGAAAATGCTGTGACCATCCCACAATAAAGTCCCCTTTTTTCAAGCCAAGTCCAGAATCTTTCCTTTTACTGCATATTGTAGGAACAAAGCCAGGCTGAGGTTTCTCACCAGCCTTGGGTCAGATTGCTAATGGATTTCCAGGGGTTGATTCCTGAGTGATAAGGTATCTGTAATTAGATGATGAACAAAATCAAACACATTCCTGACTTCAGCTCTTTCTGGAACTTCAACAATTCTATTGTTGTTCCTTCAGCCCTGACATTCAAGATCTTCTAACTTTCCCCATATCAGACAAGCAAAACAAATTCTGGTCAGTTCCACCACGGCTGCATAATGAAGTTAGTGAGGTTGTGTGGAATTGTGAACATGGAGAAACAACACAATGATTTTTAACTAGTAAGATTTGTTTTATTTTCTATTCTAAGGAAGGCAGATTATTAGGAAAGATATGGAGATGTAGATTTCAATGGAAGGAATGGTAAGCAATATAGGTTTTGTGTAACGATCAATCAATCAATCAATCAATCAAGTCTTTATTTAACCAGGCGTTCATTGTTGAGCAGAAGCTCATTTGCAAGATGGACCTGGGTGGAGCATGAACAATTGTATATACAGGTCAACACAGGTATTTACAAGGCAATACAGATAATACTCTTTACAGAGAGGAAGAAAAAGAAGTTCATATGTACATAGAATTATACAGATATTGTACAGATTACATGGTATTTACACATAGAAGTGTCTATAGGAAGATAAAGCATGTTATCTAAGGTTGCAGGAGGAAGTAACGGAAGAAAAAAATAAAAATAAAATATACACCAGGTAGAGGTGAAGGTGGGGGAAGGGAGGAAGTAGGGAAGAAAGGTTAGGAGGCACGGTGCACAGAAAGGAGTTGGTAAAACGGGATGTAGAGAAGGTGGATGGAGAAAAGGAGTATGTGAGCCCTGGATTGAATGCTATAAAGTACGGGCATGGTAGGGATGTCACAACCCAGGGTAGTGAGCTCCTATCTGAGGTTGGGGAAAGGAAGAATAAGGGGATGGACGGGCCTAGTGTTGATAAGACAGGGGATAAGAGAGAGAGCAATTAGGCTGGTGAGGAGCAAGCTGGGGGGTCAGTACTTAAAATTGGGTCTAGGCGTGGCTATATACCAGTGCAGACACCTGTACTGGGTCTGAGTGGGTGAAGCAGTTACATACTTCTCTGATTGTATGGAAATAAAGCGTCTTGAAGGCATTTATACCGATTAGAGTGCTTAATTTGAGGGTTTTTTGTAGATCGTATACCCATAGCGATAGAAACATACTGATTCAGAACCCTGGAACCCCACCATCAGAATCAATGAGGAATGCATATTTCATTATTTATATTGAGGACAATCAAACCAAACATCATGACTCAGTTGGCCTATACTTGCATGGCATGGCTAACCCCTGTTCTGCAGATGCAGTCCCAGTTCTCTACATTAAAATGCAACATTTTATCTATGGACTACTGTTTGCTACTTTTGTGATTGACATCAGGACTGTGACACTTTCCTCTATGTACAATTAGAACAAAAAAATATTTAGGATAATGCATAAATTTTTCCCAGATAACACATGGATGCTCCTATTTTACATAGCAGCACTTGTTCTGATTTCTAGTATACGCAGATTTGTACCCAGGAATTACAGAGTTTGGATCATTCAGATGTCAGATATTAGGCTACTGCTATTTAATATATAACAATGAATATGCCACCTTGGGAATATTTCTATATTATCATTTTATTTTGGGGGGAGGGTAGATTTTACATAGAACAAACAGTGATACTCATGATATCAATCACAAAATTAGTATTCCATATTCCTTTCACCAAGATGTCCCATCTTATTGTAGAGAATAGGGATTGTATCTGTGACATGGGGGTTGACCATACCATGCAAGGGTACCTCAACTCATTGTCATGATGGTTGATGAGGGACTGGAAGGAAAAGTATGCCTCTTTACAGATGACACAAAGATCTGCAACAAGGTTGATACACGGGGGGGGTGGAAAGGATGAGAAGGGACTTGGCAAGGTTGGAGGAATGGTCAGAAGTATGGCAGCATGGATTCAATGCAAAGAAGTGCAAAGTAATTCACCTGGGAAACAAAAACTCAAGGGAAGAGTACACAATGAGGGGGGCAGGTAATAACAACAAAAATGGAAAGAGACCAGGGGGTAATCATATCAGATGACTTAAAGGCTAGCAAGCAATGTGAGAAGGCAGTAGAGATAGCTGGAGGGATACTGGGATGTATAGGGAGAGGCACCACAAGTAGAAAACAGGAAGTTGTTATTCCTCTGTACGGACAGTTTGTGAGACCCCACCTGGAGTACTGCATCCAGTTTTGGAGACCCCATCTCTGCAAAGACATAGACAGGATGGAGACAGTCCAGAAGAGGGCAACTAAAATGGTGCAGGGTCTGCAACAGAAGTTGTATGAGGAGAGACTAAATGAGCTTAATATGTATACCCTTGAGGAAAGGAGGGAGAGGGGGGCATGATAGAAACTTTTAAGTACCTCAAGGGAATCAACAAAGTCCAAGAGGGTAGCATATTTCAGATAAAGAGATGTGCAAGAACAAGGCACAATTTGAAGATAGAGGGCGGATGGCTCAGGGGCAATATGAGGAAGTATTTTTTCACAGACAGGGTGATGGACACATGGAATGGCCTTTCTGAGGAGGTTGTGGGGTCAGAAACAGTAGGGGAATTCAAGAATGCATGGGACAGACATAAAGCAATTCTTGTGGGGGGTAGGAAGAAGTAGGCTTTTGGTTATATAGGATCTGCAGCTTATTCAATAGATAGGGAAATAGACAGACTAGGTGGGCCAAGGGCCCTTATCTCCCATCAAAGTCTTTGTTTCTATGATTTTTGTTTTGCATCTTTTTACTATGCTTCATGAAATGTGCATTCCCTACTGATTTTGATGGTGGGGTTCCTGGGTTTCAAATCTTTGTGTTTCTCTCACTACCACTATATGTTTGGATGTGAAAATGACTTAAAACTATTTTTGAGTTTACTCTCAGTACATTACAAAATACCTCTCATCCTCCCTCATCACAAATCAGGGACAAGGCTTAAAATGATCAGGGACAAATGACTAAAATCAGGGACACATTTGAAAAAATAGTAATGTTAGTTCCATAAGCTGTGTACAACATGCTTCTTACTATGAATAGCATTTTCTTAATGAGAAGTAGATTCTAACACCAATGGCTGTCACTATTTTGTGATTCAAATCCCTACTCTTCAGTCACAGAAATGCAAAATTTAGGAGGGACAGAAGACATTTCTGAGGCAAAATCAGGGACATCCCTGAAAATCAGGGACAGTTGAGAGGTATGCATTACAAGTTGTTTTACAGGTCCTGTACCAATCTACTGTATTTAATACACTGCATGAGTTTTTATGTATTTATTTTTATACTTGTCATTTTTCAATCACAGTTGGAGCGCTTAGTAGCTATGCACAACAGTAAGATAGGCCCTAGGATTGTCATAAACTACATGAATCATAAACCTTGGAGCATAAAAAACAAAACAATGGGAATTTCTAGATACTGAACCAAGTCTGAATTATGTGATATCAGCATGACCACAATTAACATTTAAACAAACCAGTACTTTACAGGACAGCATTGTTAAATCTATATTTATAAAAGTAACATTTAATCTGAGAACAAGCAGCCCAGTGGTGCTGAGGGTTAAGGCACTAGACACCTCACCTTGCACCACACTGGTCACCTGGGTTCAGGAATGAGCCCAGGCCATCGCTGTCGGCAGGGGTGTGAAGGGATTCAGCATCCGGCGGACAGCTCTCCCTTCCTGGGGAGGGTGTAGGGCATCACGTCACTCCAGAGTGACCTCTGGCAGCAGTCACGGGTGGTCAGGAACTGGCGACACAGCCGTATAGCACTGGGGGGTGGAGCTTGGTGGATGATGGCTGTCATAGCACGTCCGAGCTCTGCAGGTGGGAGGAAGGGACAGAAAAAGTGGAAAACCCCTGGCTCCTGATAGGTAAAGGTGGGACCAGTGTTCAGTCCACACACCCAATGTTGGGCCTCCCAGCTCCATCTCAGGCACTCCCTCAGCTCCCTGGTTGCTCAATTAGATTGTAGATAGAGCATCAGAGGAGCTGGTAGTCCCACCCTTGAGGGCTCAGAGCCTGGGGTGTCAGGTGGCCAGGTGGTGCGGTAGGGAGATGGGCCCATGCCTGAGAGAGGAGTCTGGAGGCTTCAGGTGGGTGGGAACAGAGTGTACCGAGTGTCCTCACTGGAGAGAGAGGTCAGGTAAGCCACTGATAAGGGGGCATAAAGAAAGTTGGAAAAAACAAATCTGAGAATAACTTCAATGTCTGACAGTCCACATTGAAGTGATTTTGATAGTTTGAGTGGAGACATGTGAAGGAGACGGCTTCAGTGAGAACCTTACTGGATTTATGAATATTGCAGTTTGCAGCCAAGAGGTTTAAATGAAGATGTCAGACTGCACAGTTATTAACAGTTTTTGCATTTTTCAGTAGCTGTAACTTGTTTTAGTTAAAACATTTATATTCCAGGAATTGGGAGGAATCTGTATATATTTTCATTGGTTTTCCTGTGTATATGATGTTTTTTTATATGCCATTACACGTAGGATATGTGCTTTGCACCCTTGTTTCTATGGTTACAAGCGTAATAAAACTACACACACAAAAAGACAAAGAAAACCAAGTTATGTTTAGCACCTCATTTAGAAAGGGGACTTTGGAAAACAATGCAATCATAATAAAAAACTTGGGACATTATAGGTATTGAACCTTGTTATTCAACGAGCAAAAAAATTGCAATTAAAAACAGATAAAGGTGTAAAGCTGTAAATAAGAGTGAAATAACCATGCTGGAATGCACACCACATAAAGTGGTTCTTGTAAGAATACAGATTGGGAATGGCTCAATTAAAGAAGTAGTCCACTCAGCATTTGCAAAAACATATGTTATGCAGGGTGTTTTGATTTGTATGTAAAGTCCTAGTGTGTCCTTCTCTCTGTCTGCTATTAAGAGTTTTTCCTAAATTAGCCTGCTAGCTTTAGGGTAGTTTACGACCCCTGGGGATCTCCATCACAAATAGGTTTATTGCCTTCTGCCTCCTACAATGCACCCTGTCTCATGTGACAGTGATGTAGCCAGGCCCATAGATTTAGCATATGCAGTGCTTTTTAAAATCAGTTCACAACAGCAGAGCTTTGTAGCTGTTCTTATCCAGTGAGCACAACTGGCAACAGTTACAATTTAGCAGATGCCTGAGAGCTACCTAACTGGGGTTTCAGTAAGAAAACAGCTACTAAATAGCTCTAATTCACTATTTGTGTTTTTTGATTGTGTCATGTCTAGCTAGCAATAATATGTGTTTTCATTTTAGAATTTAAACTCATCAAACTACACACAACAAAAAAAGCACCGAAATTGCCCCAGATCATGACTCCTATAATTAGTAAAGACTATAGCAGTTTCCTTACAGAAAACTCACTGTTAGCTCTAAATTATTTGCTAAACTGTAAATGTAGGTACCAGCATTCTTTTTTTTACCAGGAGAGACACACTAAAGCATGTTTACAGGTGTGACCTGGGAGCACAAGGAAGTTAAGTGATTTGCTCAGGGTCACACAGTACACACATGGGGGCTGTAGAATTCAAACCCAGGACACCAGGTTTGCAGCTCAGAGCCTTAGACCACCATGCTATACTGCCATCTCTAGTCCAGTAAGTAGAACTGGCAGTGCTGATTTTGTGCTGTGACATGCGTTTCAGTTTTTGTTTGGCTACAAATGTGAAGTATCTTTTTAATAAAGTATACAAATATGTATGTGTGAGTAAATTAGTTTGGTAAATATTTGTTTTATTATTTGAAAAAGTAGGATACACTTAATGTGTAGTGCAATTAACTACTGTAAAATGGGATCAAATGTGTAGCTGAAATAGTCACTGTCATCCTATGTTCATGCTGTACCACACACAGAAGAAAAAGTGGCTTTAAAGTATTTTGCAGTTGCTAGGCTGCAGCTTCATACCATACGCTTCATTTGCAAAAAAAAAAAAAATTGAAAATCATGTCACAGAGCAAAATCAGCACTAAATGCTAGGTCTACCTAATAGAATGCTGGTACCTACATTTACAGTTAAGCAAATACTTGAAATCTAACTGAGTGGGTTTTCTGTAAGAAAATAGCTAGTCTTAACTAATGAAGTTGTTAGGGTTGTTGTTTGCATAAGATCACAGGCCAAGAGTCGGCAGCAGCCTAAGTACATATCCAAAAGCTCTTTCCGCAAATTCCAGGCAAGAAATTACCTTACTGACCTAGGGGAGGTTAGATGGCAAGATCTTTATCTTGCCAAATCTGCAGATGAGGCTGTCTCTGTTCTCAACAACAACCTTGTTACACTGGTAAATAAGCATGCACCCTTTATTAAGGTCAGGGTGCACCATACCTCCCGCCCCTGGTTCACTTCAAGTCTTAAGGCTGCAGTCACTAATAGAAACAAGTCCTGGGCTCAGGCCAGGCACACCAAGAGCCACTCAGATTGGCAGGCATTTAGAACAGCCAGAAACGTGTGTGTAAAAAGCATTCGGGCAGCAAAAGCGCACTGCTATGTTTCCACCCTAGAACAAGCCAAAGGGAACCCATAAAAAATCTGGAGTACACTTAATTCCATTGAAGGATGGCCTAGTGCTCCCTCCCTTCTGGGCAAGATCCTTACCAATGGTACAACTATTGAAGGTAATTCCCAAATCCTGGAATAACTCAACTCCCATTTTGTCATTGCTGGCTTAGCTTCTGACTCCTCACCTTATGCAGGTTGAGGGGTTAATCAAGCCACTGCTAGCCATACTCCCCATACCTTGACCTGTTCTTTCCAGCTGTGTGCACTTAATTACAAAGAAGTTGAAGACACACTACTCAATCTTGACCCTAAGAAATGCGTGGGAGATGATGGTCTTGAACCATTTTTTCTAAAACTAGGTCATGCCTATCTCACAGCCCCCATTCTTCATATTCTCAATCTCTCTATCTCTACTGCCACAGTGCCTTCTTGTTGGAAATCCACCCATATCCTTCCCCTCTTCAAATCAGGTTAACCATTGTGATCTAAATAATTATAGGCCTATCTCAATGTTGCCTGTTCTCTCTAAAGTTTTCGAAAAACTGATCTATAATCAATTAAAACATCATATTGAAACCTTCTCACTGTTAAACCCAGCACAATCTGGTTTCCGGTCTAAGCACAGTACTATATCGGCATTGGCTAAAGTTACAAATGACTGGATCTCTGCTATAGACAACAAAAAGATCACTGGTGCAATTTTCTTAGACCTGAGTAAAGCTTTCGATACAGTTGACCTCAACTTACTAATTGCCAGCCTTATAAAACTAGGTGCCACTCCCTCCACCACTCAGTGGTTCACCAGCTTTCTTTCAGGAAGGACCCAGAAAGTGAAAGCTGATGGCCTATTCTCAGGCTTCTTGCCAATTTCCAAGGGAATCCCTCAAGGCTCCATCCTAGGACCTATCCTTTTTTCCCTGTGTAGCAATGATCTTGACTCTCACATCATCAATACCGACCTTCACTTCTTTGCTGATGACACAGTACTGTACACCTCTAACTCTACATTGTCTGAAGTTAGGAATGTACTGCAAGCTGACTTTGCTCAACTGGAAACTAACCTCATTAATGCCAAGCTTCTTCTTAACACCAATAAAACTAAGGCTATGCTTTTTTCTCATAGTAACTCTTCTCCCTTCCCCTCTGGACCACCAAAGGACTTTGTTGCCACCTCACTAGGCAAACTCTTGGAAGTTGTCCCCAGATTCAAGTACTTTGGCATTTGGCTGGATAACAAACTTTCTTTCAACAATCATCTCGAGGACCTCTCTAGAAGGCTAAAAGCCAGGTTGGGTTTCTTTTTCAGAAACAAGTCTCTCTTTCCAAATGAATTTAGAACTAGGCTGGTACAGGCCACATTTCTTCCCTTGCTTGATTATGGGGACCTAATTTACAGCTCCGCTGCAACCTCAAACCTAAATAAATTGGATGTACTCTATCACCATGCCCTGCAGTTCATCACCAACTCACCGTACCAAACCCATCACTGTGACCTTTACACAGCAGTCGGCCAGACATCACTTACCACTAGATGGCTGTTTCATGCTAGTAACTGGACCCTTAAGATGCTCTTGAACAAACTTCCAAGCTACCTCACATCCCTCATCAGTATCCCCCACTGTGCATATTCCCTCAGGAAATCTGACTTTATTTTCCTGGATGTGCCTAGGACTCGCACCACATTTGGTAAATGTGCTATCACATATGCTCTTCCAACAATATGGAACCGGCTTCAAACCACTCTGAAATTATCCAGTATGGTCTCCGTCAACTTCTTCAGAGTTAACAGCATCCAAATTGAAAGATATCTGTAGCTGCTTTTAAGCCTCTCCCAGAGCCCTTATAGCCTCAAGATCAATCACCCCAAACCTATACCGGCCAGGACATGAAACCATTTGGCTAACCACTAAATTCTCACCTATTCTTGCCTTCTTTATCTCTATCCTCTTCACTCTACTCTCCCTGCACTATTCCTCTACTCATCTCATATTTTATAACCCCTCCTTCTTATACCACTACTCCCTTCTGTTATTTCTACACCCTCCTCTTACTCACCTACTCTCTCCTGCCACAGTACACTCCCAACTTGCCCAGCTCCCTACTATCTTACACTAATAATCCCTACCTGGTCGGTCGAATTTCTGCAGCAGGCATTATATGAACCTTACTGTGCCACAATCTTCTAGAATGTAATTTTATGAAGTAATGTATATAAATCTTATGTGTATATGCTTTTCATGTTACTTTGTATATGTTGCCTTTTTATGACAAGTCTCTTGGCTATTATTATGATCTAGGACCTCCTTGTGAATGAGCTTGCTCAATGGAGTTTTCCTACAATAAACTTGAACTTGAACTTGAATTATAGCACTAATGATCTGAGCAATTTCTGTGCTTTTACGGTTGTGCATAGTTTGATGAAATTAAAAGTTTTAAAATTAAAACACTCCTGCAAGCTAGACCTGACACACATTGAAAACAACAATAGTGAATTAGAGCCTAATTTAGTAGTGATTTTATTATAGAAACTCCAGTTAGCTAGCTCTCATGTATCTGCTAATAGATTAATTTAGGAAAAACTCCTAATTACAGACAGAGGGAAGGACACACGAGGACTTAACATGCAAATCAAGACACTATGCATAACAAATGTTTTTGCAAATTCTGAGTGGACTACTCTTTTAAAACTGCAAGCCCAGTAAAAATATACACTGCAGCCTCTTGCTGTACTGACATACTTCAGCTGATGCAAAATACAGAGCAAGGTAATGTAGGCAGGGTTGGAGGACAGGTCTGAATAACACCATATACCCACCAGGAGGGACTTTGCATCTCTTGGAGTGATTTTGTGAAAGTGTGTGACCAGGAGAAGAATGTAAGCTGAGCCAAGGCTGTTTAAACAAGTGCTGTATAAGGATGCAGTTTCAGGCTTTTTCTTTCCTTCTGAACCTTAAGCTCTGATGCCCCAGGCAGCTCTGATAGTCAATTGTTCCAACATGATAGAGCTACCTCATGCCCCCCCACATGAACCAAAAAAAAAGGTGGGGAGGATTTTTAGGAGCTTCTCAGGTGGAGGTGTGGGTGGGTCTTACCCCAATTAAAAAAGCTAATGCTGCCTCCCACTACTCAGGTTCCAGTACTTGTACCTCCCATTTAAGAAATAAAATAGTGCCCTGCAACCTTGACTACCATGAAAGCATATTTATTTGAGGGCTGAAAGCATTTCATGGAGGGGGATAAGGCGGAGGAGACTAATTACACCTTCAGCCAGTTCCACGGACAGAAAACATGACATCAGCCCTTTTGTACATGCAAAACTTCTGCAGGCTCCACCCACTGGAGCTGTAAAAAAGGCAGAAAAAGCGCACATCTGCCCACCTAAAGGTGCTCCAGCCAATTACATAGACCAAAAAGAGCAAAAATAGCTGGGCACACACCAAGAACTGCAGGTGAAAGTTTTTATTAAATATTATAAAATTAGCAAGGCTCCAACAGCAGGGCCAAGACCCCTACATAGTGACCCAGCAACTAGCATAGTTATTTTGATGCACTTTGCGGTTCAAAATGGAAACATTTTGGGGGCCTTTGTGTTTCCCATTTCTTTCAATCACATCCCCCTTTTGTCTTCAAATCTTGTCTGTCTCATAATCAAATGTGTCATTCAGGTTGCTGGACTGCATTTGTGTCTCCCTGATGTCCATGCGCCTTCTTGCTGAGTGCTCAGTGGGAGGTTAGGTGGGAGTGCGGAAGTCAGCATTTATAGTTGGTGCAATACTGAGCAACAGAGTTAATACATTTATTGTGGATTGCTGTCCTGCACATTTCAAAATATGACCACAGTGGGCATTGATTCCAAGGACAGTGCTCTCACCGTTTTTGTATTTTAACACTGATCTTTTTTGCTCTAAATAAATACTGCAGTACTTAATGTGCATTGTTATGGACTTAAATGAATTTATTAATACTATGTTTTATTGAAAATATTTCTATGAATATTTGTATTTATGTAAAGTATTTGTAAGCCCATTTAACAAGCTTTTGCACTGTATGCATTATATTCCAATTACTATGCATATGGGTACTTTAATGTCACTATTTGGTTTGGTTATTGGTTTGCAATATTACATGCTTTTCCTAATGCCTTCAGTTAATGAATTAAGTCAAATGATGTAGTTACCTGGATATTTAAGAGCTGGAGGCACTGGCTGACTCCACCCCTGAGAAGGACCCATTTACTGGGTCGTTATGTAGGGATTTTGGTCCTGCTGTTGTAGCCTTGCTAATTTTATAATATTTAATAAAAACTTTCACCTGAAGTTCTTGGTGTGTGCCCAACTTTCTTTGTTCTTTTTAACTTTTCCCATAGCAGTGATATTTCTATTTTTAGAAGGTGTAGCTCTGTGTCGGTTTGCTCTCCCCTTATGTACAGGTGTCACAATGTGATCTCAGCATGGAAAACCCCTACAGAGAGATATTCCATTTTATTTCCTAGGTTGGATATAGAAACATAAAAACATAGACTTTAATGGCAGATAAGGACTGCTTGAC
This sequence comes from Neoceratodus forsteri, assembly GCA_016271365.2. NCBI lineage: Eukaryota > Metazoa > Chordata > Ceratodontiformes > Ceratodontidae > Neoceratodus > Neoceratodus forsteri. The sequence continues at coordinate 470,745,897 of CM028129.1, forward strand.
CCAACTAGTATGCCCATTTCCCTAACTATTGGATAAGCTGCAGATCCTAGTTAACCAGCAGCCTACTTCCTCCAACCCCCTCCCCACTGTAACTGCCTTATGTTGGTCCCATGCATTCTTGAACTGCCCCCCTGTTTTTGACCCCATGATCACATCAGGAAGGCTGTTCCTTGCATCCACCACCCTTTCTGTTAAAAAATATTTCCTTACGTTGCCCCTGAGCCGTCCCCCATCTATCTTCAAATTGTGCCACCTTGTTCTTGCATATCTCTTTTTTCTGAAATATGCTACCCTCTTGGACTTTGTTGATCCCCTTGAGGTACTTGAAAGTTTCTACTATGTCCCCCCTCTCCCTCCTTTCCTCAGGGGTATACATGTTAAGCTCTTTTAGTTCATCTTCGAATGACTTCTGGTGCAGACCCTGCACCATTTTGGTTGCCCTCCTCTAGACTGCCACCATCCTATGTCCTTGCAGAAATGGGATCTCCAGAACTGCACGCAGTACTCCAGATGGGGTCTCACCAACTGTTTGTACAGAGGGATAACAACTTCCTGCTTTCTACTGGTAATGCCTCTCCATATGCATCTCAGAATTCCACCCACCCTCCTTACTGCCTTCTCACATTGCTTGCATGTTTTATGGTCATCTGATATGAGTACCCCCCAGGTCCCTTTCCATTTTTGTTGTTGTTAGTAACCCCCCCATTGTGTACTCTTCCCCTGGGTTTTTGTTTCCCAGGTACATTACTTTGCACTTCTTTGCATTGAAACTAAGCTGCCATACTCTTGACCATTGCTCCAACCTTGCCAAGTCCCTTCTCATCCTTTCCACCCCTCCTTGTGTATCAACCCTGTTGCAGATCTTTGTGTTATCTGCAAAGAGGCATACTTTTCCTTGCAGACCCTCCTTAATGTCACCTATAAAGACATCAAAGAGGCCCGGTCCCAGTACTGAACCCTGTGGTACCCCACTCACTAGTAACGGTCATTTCTGCAGAGTGTGCTCCGTTTACTATTACCCTCTGAGTCCTGTTGTCCAGCCAATTTTATACCCAAGCTACCACCCTGGGACCCACTCCCAGGCTGGCTAACTTGTTTATTAATCTTTTGTGTGGTACTGTGTCAAATGCTTTGCTAAAGTTTAAGTAGGCCATATCCACAGCCCCTCCCTGGTCTACTACTTTGGTCACCCAGTCAAAGAAATCTGTTAGATTCATCTGACATGACGTATTGAAGCCTTAACCCTGGAGACCTCCACTACCAAGTCACTTGGAGCTATGCCACCGGTCACCATTTCAGCTGTCAAGAATGAAGCTTTATCTGACAATTCTGACAGGTAAAACACATCAGTATTTCAGAAAATCAGAATTTGTTTCAGGAGATACCCTCTAAATGAAATCAGTCATACTCCCACCAAAATTATTTGTGATTTTGAAAATGATGATTGTGTGTGAAAGCCAAGGTGAAGAGCAACAGATTTATGTGGCCACCTTGATCATGGCCAAACCAGAAGTCATCCATCCCCACGTTTTTAAAGTGAATGGATCTGTGGCTGTATTTCCATCAGACCCATCTCATGGTGATAATGCGGACAGTGGTGCTGGTGGCATAGGCAATACCACAGAACATTCTGCCTCAAAACAAAACTACTACTGTGCCTGGTGCTGCTACTACTATCACTCCATCTCCCTCAGCACTGAGTCATTCATGCACCCCAAGCACTCCTACAGGGCACCAGTCCCCTGCCATCTGCATACCATCTGGCAAGTGTGGAACATCTCCCCATCCATGGTTAATGCCAATAGTGGAAGCGTTCCAAGTCAGAACTAAGTATCAGTCATCCTATTCAACAGCCCAACACATCACATGGCTCATAGGTGAAATGATGGCATTAGATCTGCATCATTTTTCACTTGTGGAAGACAGTGGCTTCCACAGACTTCTGCAGCACTTGCAGCCGCAGTACCAGCTTCCATGACATTCCACATTTTCATACACTGTGGTGACGAAGACATATAAGGGTGAGAATAGCCATTGCTACTCTGCTCTCTGACACTGTGGTTGGAGTTTTCTACTGCACCACAGATGTCTGGAGCAGTACAAACCCCATGCACGCATATCTGTCCTTGACCGCACATTGGTATGTGTGAAATGCTATGTCTCCTACTGAGTCCTCATTGTCTCCCTATGTCACTGGCTTTCCCTTTATCCCCTCACAGCCTGACAATCACTCCATGTCTGCTATTGTAAATGCTGGGCTAAGGAAGAAGGAAAACATGTCAACAAACATCCTAGCATTCATGCAAGACATGCTGCAGTCATGGACAGATGGTACAAAACTACATGTTTATTTCATCACAGATAATGGGTGAAATATGGTGAAAGCAGATGCTGATGTGAACATTCATCACTTTGTTCTCACCTTGAATCTAGTGGTCACATGTATGCCATGTCATAGTACTGAGGCTATCAAAACTGTCCCCACAGCATGCTCCATCTCTGCTCATTTTCATCACTCTGTTAAGCCAACTAATCCAAAAAGCGGTCCTACGGTCTCCTGCCCCTCCCACAACCCGCACCCACCCACTGCACACCCTACCTCCCCACAACCCCCTCACCCCATACTTACCTCAGGAGCCCGGTGCGATGATCTTTGTTGGACCAGGAACACCTCTGCACTCTTCAAAGCTGACTGCGAACTGAAGAAATGCCGGTAAGCTGCATAATGGCATAAATAAGATTTTTTCAACTTTGGTGCATATCTCGGGCATTTTTGGGAATTTTTACACCAAATTTTCAACATGGGGTTGCTGGGACCCCCCTAATGAATTCTGTCACTGTCATGGTGTTATTCAGTCCCAAAAGTTGATTTCGAAGTCACTGCGCGGAATTACCTTTTGGGACCTATTAGCGAAATGACAGTGCCACTGTTCATAAGGAGGGCTCTCAAAAAGCCTATGTTGAAAATTTGGTGGAAAAAATCCAAAAAGATGGCTGTTTTATGAGTGTGTATTGCGAAGTTTCAATGTAGGCTCATAACTTCGTCAATTTGTAATATTTTCACTCCAGATTTTCAACAGCAGCATTTTTTCACACCTTCTTATGAACAGTATAGCTGTCATTTTACATATCCTGACTGAAACATGTTTTCACAAGTCCAGCGCAGAATAGCACTTTCGCTGTGCTGAATCAGTTTTCGGGATTGTTTGAGGACATGACAGTGCCACTGTTCATGAGCAGAGGTCCTAAAGTGCCTATGTTGAAAATTTGGTGATGAAAGTTTATAAAATGACTGTGTTACAAGCGTGCATTGTGTAGTTTCCATGCACCCTTGTAACTTCTCAAATTTGCAATATTTTCATGCCACATTTTCAACACTTGCATTTTTTCACACCTCCTTATGAACAGTACAGCTGTCATTTTTCACATCCTGCCCAAAATGTGTTTTCGCACCTGTGGCGCACAATGACATGGTCACTGTGGGAAATCAACTTTTGGGACAAATTAACAAAATCACAGTGCCGCTATTCATGAGGGGAGGTCCCAAAATGCCTATGTTGAAAATGTGGTTAAAAAAATTCCCAAAATAATTGGATTATGGACGTGTGTTGACAGTTTCTATGCATGCTCATGACTTCACCAGTTTTCCATATTTTCCCTCTAGATTTTCAATGTTGCCATTTTTATACACCTCCTCATGAACAACACAGTTCTCATTTTTTACATACTGCCCAAAATGTGTTTTCGGACCTGTGTCACCAAATGGCATAGCCACTGTACAAAACCACCTTTCACCTAACAAACTGATAGTGACTCTCTTCATGACGTGGGTCACAAAATGCCCATGTTGAAAATTTGGAGTGAAACTACTAACACATGCCTGCGGCATTAGGGTTTCAAACTGTAACACCCCACCCTGTGCAGACTGACAGGCATCAGGGATGTGACTTGGGATCATCAGCTGTAATGCTTCCTATTCCACCCCCACCTCCACCGTGCAGCCAGTGACACACATCATGGTGTACCTTACAGTGTTCGGCTACAATGTTCACCCATTCTCCTATACTGCACCCACCTCAGCATATTTCCTCATGGAATGGGGTACGTATAATGCCCAAAGACCCCAAAGCACACCACGACACTTGTCACTGTCTACAGGGTATGGTGGGGCAAAATGGCATGAGCATTATAGCTGATGACCCAAAGGCACACCCCAATGCCTGTCGGTCCCTACAGGGTGGGGGTGGGGTTGGCGTCACTTCAATACTTCACTGCCATTCCTGTTATGCATCTCTAATCTAGCGCTACCAATGCCAAAGCCAGTGAGACAACATTTGGCATTGACAAATGTTTGTTATTTATGCTTCCCCCTCAGGCACCACCAACCAGCCACTCCTTTGGACTGCCTAGGTCCCCGCCACCATCCCGTCCCCTGCCCATTTCCTTTTCTTTTCTCACACATCCAATTTACTCAGCTGCCACCATCCAGCACCCATTTTATGCTAGGGCACTGTGGCAGTCACACAGGAGGACTCTGTCTGTGCGTCCACTCCCTGAGAGAAGAGCCACCCATGGGACATTCAATCTTCTCTACCTGGCTGGCCTCCAAGTGACCAATGTCCATTCAGAAACTCAGTTTGTCAAAGTAATTAGGAATACTGATGGTACTGTATTGCTAAGGGGCTGGCTGTTTCTTTCATTTTAGAAACCAAAACCTTTTTTTTAAGTGGATTTTTTCCCCATTGGTTTTACTGGGATTTCTGTTCACTTGACTAGCACCCAGACAGTTTGGAATTTTGGCCTGAAATTTTCAGAGTAGAAAGGGACTGGCCCACAGATGTGCATTTTGCTTGTTTGGTGAAAAAAATATTAATCAGTTCCAAAGTATTGAATTGTTGAATAACTGGTTTTGAGCATGCTTAGTAAGTACTAAAAAATATTTGTATGAAATAAAAAAATCCTTTTTTGACGTCAATCTTTTCGTGAAGTGAAAATCCTTTTTTCATTTACCACCATCTTGTTTTCCATTTTTTCCTAAAAATGGAAATTTAGAAAAGTAGAAAAATGACATTCTAGACAGTGAGCAAGTTATGTGGCTTGCTTATGGAGACATTCTTAGCTGGATTCTGCACTTAACTGATGGACAAGTGTCCTTGAAATTTTTTTTTTTTTTAATATTATAACTCTTTTTTCACATCGCATGATACAAAAAAAGATAATTTTTTCATATGATGAGTCATGAAAAAAGATTCTTTTTCTTGAGGGGAAAGTCCTTTTTTGGTTTCCTGCATGTTATCCCTGGTATCTAGTGGCAACCCCCCCCCATTACCCTTTCCATAATTATATTATTTTTCCCTGGTCTCCAGTCACCATTCCCCATGAAGGAAATGTATTTCCCTGGTGTCTAGTGGCACCCCCACTTAACGATCACTTTACCAGTTAAAGAAATATATTTCCTGGTATCTAGAGGCACCACCAACCCTTCAATTGCTGTCCTCATTTTAAAACAAATTATTTCCCTGCTCTCTAGTGGCACCCCCAGCCTCTGATCACCATCCTCATAATAGTAATACATTTCTCTGGTGTCTAATTGCCCCCCCTTCTGATCACTGTCCCAGTATAAGAAATATATATCCCTGATGTCTAGTGGCACCCCAACCTCCTGATTTCCATACCCATAATAATAAATAACTTTTCCTGGTGTTTAGTGGCACCCTCTGCCTTCCAATTATTGTCCCAGTAACAGAAATATATATTCCTAGTGTCTAGTGGCACCCCCACCTTCAATTGCCATCCCCATCTTCAAATACCCTGTAATAAAGGGAACCATCCCTTGATTTTTTTAACTTGTAAAAAAAGTTCCCTTAGCAATCCAAACCCCCTCCCCATGCAGACTTCTCACTCAGCCCCCAGTGCCACATCCCTTACACTCCCCACACACCTGCAGTCACCTGATCAGGTTCTAGGGTGAACATCCACTCTCTGATTGTAGACATGTGTTGCTGCTGGAAATGCTGACTGCTCTATTAGAAAGTAAGGTAAGTGCAGTTCAATGTATTTTAATGTTTTTTTTTATTTTGGTGAATAACGTTGTCACATTTTCATATTTTTATACCAAATTTTCAACATGGCCTTTTTGATACCCCACCTCATGAACAATCTTGGTGGAATTTCACAAATCCAGTCTGCAAGGTGATTTTGCAGTCAGTTGGTGAAATCACCTTTCAAGTGGGATTTGAAAATTTTCACCACCCTTGTTCATTTTTTTTTAACTTTCTTCTCTTTATTAAGTAGTAATAAATCTTTATTTTTATACAGGAAAGATCGTTTTTTACACATCATTAGGTCAAAGACCCATTTTCAATATGGTCCTGTTTCATGACTTACATGTGCTACAAAAAGAATATAAAATATACAAAATATAAATACAATACAAACTTACTTTCTTATAAAAATGCGTTACTTCATACAAACAACATTTAGCTCATACAGATGACGTTTAGTTCTTATAATCAGACAATAAATATACATTTGTCCTGCCTAGACTATGAATTTTAAAGAGGTGCCTAGAATGCAGTTAGAGGTTCCATTATGGAACCATGGGATTTTACTGGAAAGGAGAATAGTGGGGTAGGGTGGGGTGCAGCCCTGGTGGAATTGAGTGTTGTTCTCTTAAAGGGAAAAGTGGTCATGACTTAATTATTTAAGAATGTCTCTTTCATTCCAAAATCATTATTCATGGCAAGTTTAGTGCCACCTGATGATTTGCAATGTGTGAACATTGTACAGTAAGAATATTTCTATCATAGAAGTGTATGTTTACTGGAAAACAACAAAGCAGTCATACAGAAGTGGAACTGGACTACTATAAACCACACTGCAATGGGAAGCTTGTTGCAGGAAAACAGGTTCACTTTTTATGGCATACCATGGAACACATTTTTGGACTTTTCAGTGTATCCTTCCATAAGTTCAAATCACTATGACAGTTAAATAAAATACTCCATTCTTTCTGTTTAGAATGTTGGAGACAGAACTCTAAGCTGCTTTTCTCTGAGAGCAAATGTGCACACATTTCAAACAATCTAAATATCTTTAAAACTATTCAAGGTGCACAAAAATAACTGTCTTGTTTAGTAAATCAGGCACATGGATTTACTAGAACAAGTAGTAATCATTAGTCATGTAGCATCAGACAGTTCTAACAGGCAACACCTGGCTTGAAGGCTCACCTAGAACTGACCTGCTGGAGATAGCCTGCATCAGCTTTCCATCGCTCCTAGGAATCTCCTAAGTCTTACAGTCATTAACCCGTTACTCACAGAGCATCCCCTGTTTTCTAAAAAAAAAAAACAGTTGAGTGAACAAATACATACTAACCTGAGGTTATTGCGAAGTCCTCTATGTATTATCTAGTAACATGCACGTTCTCCTCTACTTGTAGTCTATTATATTCATGCACTGTAAATAGATTATACTGATAGCATGCAGTATCTCTTTCCATTTGTAACAGTATTTGTTCTAACTAGCATGAGAGGGATTACTCTGTTTACCTGACTTGCTATCTGAATCCTAGACACCAGCAAACAGGGATAGATAGATAGATAGATAGATAGATAGATAGATAGATAGATAGATAGATAGATAGATAGATAGATACAGCTGTACATGAAATATAGAGAACATGTTTTTAGTAATTGGCAGTTTAACAGGTTTCAATAAGTATCTGTAGTTGTTTGATTAGCAAACAGGCAAAAGACAGCACTCTTCAGCTGGATACAAAATGCTTTATTGTAGAAATTAAAACTGCAATGACATGCCACCAATGTGCTGGTTCATCACTGATTTGTTAGGGGATAGGTGACAGAGGCTGGTAGTAAATGAAGTTCTCTCCAAGGAGAGGAGGGGAGGGTGATCGGGGGGGGGTACCTCAGGGATCAGTGCTTGACCCAGTCATCTTTAATGTCTTTATAAGTAAAATTGCAAAGGAGCAGGAAGGGAAGGTTTAACTCTGCTTGATTATACCAAGATCTGCACCAAGATGGAAAAGTATGAGCAGAGACATTAGAATTGAACAGTGGTCAAGGGTATGGCAGCTAGGTTTCAACACAAAAATTTAAAATAATAGCGAGACTGGTGGCACTGAGGGTTGAGGCACTGGATGCCACACCTCGCACCATGCCGGTGACCCAGGTTTGGGAACAGACTCGAGTTGCTTGGGGGTCAGCCAGGGGAGGAAGGAGAGAGCATCCTTAGACAGCTCTTATTTCTTGGGGAGGGGGGAATAACCACTGTGTGCTGTACACTGACACACAGCAGTGGCTGGGTGTCAGCACAGGTGCACAGCCACGTACTGGGAGGGCCCACATCCAGGGAGATAGGGTGCCTCCATGGAGGTGGGGACAGTAGCTTCACCCATTGCAAGGATATGGGGTTGGAAAGAAAATGGAGGAAAAAGTGGGGAGCTGATGGGACCCACATTGGCTTGGTTGTTCTCCGTGATGCTGCCCCTGATTCTGGATTTGTGCTCTGGGGGGAGGATTACTCCTCACCCTGTACCCACCACTGGGGGGAGGGGAATTGTGGGGGTCAGTAGAGCAGGGATATCCAGGACTTGAGGAAGAAGAAGAAAAAAATTCATTTATATAGTGCTTTTCATATACAGTGTATCCCAAAGTGCTTTTACAAGCAATGCTAGACTGGTAGTGAAGTGGCTGAATGTGTAGTGGTGGCCACATCACATATTAACACCAACACACAGCCTGGACAACTGCAATATCCAGTTTATGAGAAGCGGAATGTTGGCCAGGACACTGGGAATGTTCCCTACTCTTTGCAAAGTATGCCCTGGGTTCTTTTACTTCCACCTGGACACCCACCAAGACAGGACCAGGATGGGTAGAAGGGATCTCAGTTTAATATCTCATCCAAAGGACGCACACCCCAGCAGTACAGCACCCCCCTAATACTGCATTCAGATGCCAGCATTTTAGGTATGAGTCCAATCCCAGTGTGGGACAAGAACCCACAACCTTCTGGTCCAGAGGTGGATATGCTACCAACTGAGCCACACTGACATCTTTTGAGCCCTCCGAGGGGAGGATTGGAATCTCCTGTCAGCTCAACTGAGCAGCAGAAATTACAAATTAAAGAAAATGCACAATAATGCAATTGGGACACAGAAATCCAGGGACAGAGTACAAAATGAGTAGAGTGGTATTGACAACATTAGGAAAGCACACATTCAAAAAAAAAACCAGATTTAACATACATTTAATTACTATTTTACAATATTATGTGTCTATGGCTGCCACTGTACATCTGATGGAAGCCCATAATCACATTTTTCACTTGAAGTGAAAAGTGTGAGGGAGGGGTGGAGGTTATATCTGAGTCTTTGTTTTTGTGTTAAAGGGGTCAGTTTTCTTACAGCAAAAATAAGGAAAGGGTCATTTCTAAAATGTGCAGACATGCATGAGTACCACTTTTTTCAAAGAATGCTACCACTGACAGCTACTACTTCAAGACTGCTACTTCCCCCGCCTACTACAATCATGGGAAAACAAGAAGTAGTCTACCTGCACTGAGATCAATATAGTTAAGACACATTTATCAAAAATTACTGCTTAGAAAAGAATGAGAAAGTGACCGTGATGATGAGCAAATCCCAGACCAGATCTCTTTCTGAAATTTAATGTACTTTATTCAAGTTGAAATACACCAACAACAAATAACAACATTACATAGAGAATAAAGGATGGGGAAGTGTGTGATATGAGAATTTAATGCACACCCGAGGTGTGAGATGCTACATAAACCCTGAGGGCAAAGCCTGAGGGGTTTATCAAAACATCTCACACTGAGGGTGTCCATTAAATTCTCATGTGCACACTTCCCCATCTTTTATTTTGTAAAATATACTGGTGAGCAATTTTTTCCAGCCCCTCACTACACACAGTTTCTGTCTCATCCTCTTCACAGACAGGGTCTCTCTTCACACACACACACACACACACACACACACACACACACACCACACACACACTATGCTTTTGAAGAAATCATGTGGCAGCTGCCGTCTAGTTCTTACAGGAGCAACTTACAGCTCCCCAGCATGCAGCCTCCAACTCTAACTTACAGAGCTGTTTAGCAGTCTCCAGTCCATCTCCCTCTTGCGTCAAAGCACCCTCTAGCTCCCTCTGCTCTTATTTTAATTATTTTGTTTAAATCAAAGCTGAAATCGCTATCACAATTACAATCACGCTTACCTCTATTAGGCCATCAGAAATCCATCCCCACTGATGGTGTGTGTTACCTGAAGCTGGCAAATTGCAGGATCAACCAGATACTTTGTTTTACAAAACAGTAATGGTTGTATTTAAGGTAGGATCAATCAGATACATTAAAAAAAGATTGTGGGAAGCTGAGGGTCTTACTGTGGCGGTTCCTCGCTAACTAAGATACAGAGCCACCATGTTTTAGGAACACTTTAGCCCACCCACAAACAAAATGGAAACTAGTTAGGGAGCACTCCCTTTTGGTAGATGGAGCATGAGAACGTCTTAACAACCAGTCGGTTGTTACAGGAAATATCAACGGGTTCAGGCCATAGGAAAAATTGCTGACCAGTTATTATAAACCAGTAACAAACATCATAACCCCACAGTAATGCCTCCCACCCCCCCCAAAAAATAGAGAATCACCCAACTCAGTAAAAGAGGTCTACCCAATACTGTAAAACCAATATTACTCTCAAAATTAACAGTGGACAGATTGCTATTCCATAACAGATAAAATAATACCTTTAATAGTTGTACTATACCACTAAATGGAAGGAAAACAAATTAAAGGTTATAGGTTAAGTGCAGTGCTACAACACCCCACTCAAGGTGAAGATGGAAGATAAAACAAGGACTCTAGCTTACCTCATTTCTTAGTGAAGCTAGTCTACCTATTACGGAGGCTGGCTATCATCTTCTCAACGTGGAGATTACTCAGATGCTCATTAAGCCACTCTGAGTAAGAAATATCCACCTGATCTTTCCAATGGCAAAGCACCACTCTCTTCACAGATAAAGAGATCCTGGATAGATAGTATCTCAGCTCCTTAATCCCTATCTCTGAATAATCGCCAACAATACAGATTTCTGGAGTAAAGTAATTGCCCAAACCCAAAAGAGGGTCCTCCTTCTGTTTGATTTTTTCCCATAAGGGGGCTGTCCTGGGGCAGTAACACAAGATGTTAAGTAAGAACCCATTCTCTTGCCCACACCTAGTGCACAGGGGGGAAGCTAACGTACCCATCTTAGCCAGTTTTACAGGAGTAAAATAAATGTTATATAAAATTGGGTAAGATGGAGTTTATCAGTCTTCATGTAAAGATAAAGGTCTATCCAAATACGTTCCCAATTAATGGAAGTATTAGGGAATGATACGGAGCAGTATTGGGAGCACCCCGAACTATCTGGGTACAGTTTGGGTACTAGGGTAGAAGTAATTTGAGATACTGAATGGGGTTGCTAAGCCAAGGATTGTAATGCATGGAGGAAGTCTCCCTGATTATTAGACCAGGAGGCTGTGCCAAACCAGACAATTAATAAGTGAAGACAGTCTATTCGAGTGCGACTGCACCTGGGAACAGCCATGCTCAGGTCAAAACACAGAGTAAGCAACAAGTAGAAGACCGGCACCTTTTACCTCAGCATAAACGGAACTTTGCTGTAATGGAACTACATCCACAGTGTGTGTTAGCCACTGAAGTGTAAATCAAATATTGGACTCACCAGTCATAAAGGCAATGCAGTATTCAAAAAACAGTTCCTTTATTCCGATAGATACACACAATGCCTAAAATTCAGGATGTAGGATCCAAAATCCAAAGCTCCCCTGCTCCCTCACAACACAACACTTCCTTGTGCATGCTACATCACCTGATATGTTTCGTATCATGTGTTTTCTCAAAGGTGTACCTTTGGATTTTGGATCCCACATCCTGCATTTTAGGCATTGTGTGTATATATTGGAATATAGGAACTGTTTTTTGAATACTGCATTGCCTCTATGATTGGTGAGTCCAATATTTGATTTACACTTAAGTGGCTAACACACATTGTGGATGTAGTTCCATTACAGCAAAGTTCCATTTATGCTGAGGCAAAGATGTCGGTCTCCTACTTGTTGCTTACAATTAATAAGTGCCACATTTTGCAGACTGTAAAAATAGATTTAGTCGGAATGTTAAACTTCATTAACAAGTCCAGACTAGTACTGATTTGGCCATTGGAGAGGAGATCACATACTTTTTTTCCCTACAAATTGAGGAAATCTGGCAGGAGTTAGCATTTCCCCCCCAGCCTAAAGTTGGGATTATTACATAACGGTTGGGAGACATCTGTAAGATTATTATAATGCAGAGCTCTGCATAATTGAGCGTGGACCTCCAAAGAGGTAAACATTAACAATCCCCGCAGCTGAAGTGGAAGAAATTTAGGAGAAATGAAAAGGAGACTATCTGGAGAAAGAGTGGCCTCTCTAATGAGTGTCCTTTTGATTTGAAGCCACAGTTGTATATAATCGGGTTCTCTCTGTGGCAAAGGGAAAGAAGCCCATCTGGCATATTTATCAATTTGACTGACTACATAGTATAGGAAAAAGTTGAGCAGTTTAAGCCCTCCCAACTGTTTTGGTGTTCCTAGATGAGCATAGGAATGCTGTGGGGATTTTCTTCCCCAAATAAAGGTGGAGACAAGTCTATGGACCTTCCTAAACCAGCTGAGGGGAAGCAGAAGGTTCAAGAAATTCAAGAAATAAAACAACTGGGGAAGAACGTTCATTTTAATAATAATTATCCTACCCTGGAGAGATAAGTAAAGGGAAGATCATCGGTCAAGATCCTGCTGAACTGTGACGAGCAGGTTGTCAAGGCTAAATTTTTTCATTAATGTAATGGATTGGGCAAGAACTATTCCCAAATATGTAAGCTGGGTAGCTCATATGAGATGCAATTCAACAACGTCAACTTAAATACCCTGGAATTTAAGGGCATCACCACTGTCTTGTCCAAATTATGATTATAATTTGAGTATTTACTAAAGTTCTTTGTAATATTCAATGCAGCAGGAATGGAGATGGTGGGGTTGGAAACATGGTGCAGAATGTCATCTGCATATGCGGAGAGCATGAGATCTAAGGAACCTACCAGGATACCCTTTATCAGAGGTGACATTTTGACATGGATCAACAGGGGTTCCAAACATAAATTAAATAGCAACGGGGATAACGGGCAGCCCTGTTGAGTTCCAGAACTTAATGGGAATGAAGAGGATAGCACCCCATTACCATATATTTTTGCACTAGGCTTCGAATACAAAGTGTGAATACACTTTATAAAAGCAGAGGGAAAAGCAAATTGATTTAAAACAAGAAACATAAAGGCCCAATTCACCCTGTCAAAAGAGTTCTGCACATCCTGGGAGACAAATGCCATAGGATGGTCAGCCTCCCTGGATACAGAGAAAATAAGGGACAGTTTGAGCAGGTGGTCTGCCGAGGGCCGATCCCTCATGAAACCCACCTGTTCCTGGCTAATAAGGCCCTCCCAAACCTGTGCGATTCTGATGGGCAAAATCTTTGCAAAAATTTGAACATCATAATTCATAATGGAAATAGGGTGATAGTTAGATGTTCTTTCTGGAGATTTGCCTGGTTTAGGTAAAACTATGATCACTGATTCCAATAAGGAATGATCCAAGATTCCGGATTCATAGAAATAGCAAAAGAGCAGTTGAAGAAGTGGTGCCAGTTCCTTAAAAATTTTATAAAAATTCAAGGAAAAACCATCAGGTCCTGGGGCCATGTCCAATGGGAGGGAATTGATGGCTTCTATGATTTCCAACTGCGAAATGGACTTACTGAGGAAGGATTGTTGCTCCAGGGTTAGCTGAGGAAGGAGAATATCAGATAAATATTCTGCAGTTTCCTCAAGGGAGGGTGCACTAACTGTGGAACTATATAACTGGTGATAATAGGCCTCAAATTCCTGTACAATTTTCCCAGGAGAAGTTTTGAGGGAGTGGTCTGTCAAGGAAGAGATAACTAATATGATCTGAGATGCTTCTTGTTTCTGCAAACGCTAAGCGAGAAGATGGCTCACTTTTTCCACTTGATCGACATAATGGGATTGGGTTTTTAAAAGAGCATATTCATCCCTTTCTTTCAGGCTCTCTGCATATTTATGCCACACAACCATTAAAGTTGAATGTTCACCTTCAGAAGCCTAGGGGGAAGTGATTCTTCTAACTCCTTGATACGGCTTAAAAGGAGATGAAGGGCGGCCTCCTGTTTAAGCTTCTTCATAGAGGACAGTCTAATAAATTTGCCTTGCAAGACACACTTCAGGGCACACCACACCTTCTCTACCTCTAGGACAGAACCAACTTTATTGGCAACAAACTGGGCTATTAAATCTTTAATTTTAACAACATTCTCATCATCTTTAAGTAAGTGAGTGTTCGGTCTCTACATAGTATCTCTTTGGATATTAGGTAACAAAATATACTCTAACCATGTAAAGGAATGATCGGAGAGCACTCTTGAAGCTAACCCGCCACCCATAACCCCAGACAAGACACTATGGGTGATTAAAAAGTAATCCAAATGGGAATATGACCTATGCATTGGCAAGTAAAAGGTATATTTCCATGTAGAGGGATGTAAAATAAGCATCAGGTCGTGAAGGGATCGCTGAGCGGTGGATAGTCCAAGACCTCTCCAACCAGACCTATCCAAGTCAGAAGTAGGTGTTAAGTTCCAGTCTCCTGTCAAAATGACAGGAATATGAACAAAAGGGACTAGCAAAGTAATCAAATTTGAGAAAAAGTCTGGGGTGCTCTTGTTAGGACCATAAATACATCCCAATAATACTACTGAATGGTCTAAAACATCTTTACCAAAAGATAACGGCCTTGAGGAACCATAATACTGTACACTGCTTCATTTGGAACTGCGCCTCTTTAACAATTAAATAGCTTCTCCTCTCTGAGTGGTGGAATTCCCAGCTGCATAAACCAGACCTATAGTTTGTCTTCAGAAGAGAAGCCCTTCCGAAGCAAGCAGGTGTGTCTGCTGAAGAAACACTATATGGCAATACAACAGTATAAGATGTTTTAAAATTTGGTACCACTTCACCTTGGAGCGGACATCTTTAACATTCCAGTATTTCATGTTACTAAATTGGAGCACTTCTGATGCCACACAAACAGGTCCCCATCAGATAAGGTAGATTAGACCAAATAGAAGAAGGATGCCTCCACTGAAAATATATCCTGGCAGATCCCAAACTAATTAACCTCTCCATCCAGATCGAATAAATCCCATATACCCCCCCCCAGCAAAGAACAAAGGAGGGGATAGAAAACAGTAACACCGAAGCACAGAGAAATATGGTGCACCAACATTCAAACCCTGTAACACTTAAATATATAAAACCCTCAACACATACCAGTAAAGATCCAAACTATCAGTACAGAACCTCCACGCACCTCCAACACATACCCAAATCCAAACACAAAATCAGAAAAATAAAAACCTCAAACCCCCTGTCCAAGTGACCGACCTCCAGTAGTATGTCCACCATGATGGATGAGAACATGCTCCTCCACTCCCTCCCCCAACCCTGGAATTGGACAGCCAGGACCCGGGCTTCTACTGGATAATAAAATAAGGAAACCACAAAAGCACTATGTATAAATTACAGAATAAACATACACCTCAGAAAAACATTCAAAGAAAAATCAAAAACATTAATAATTAAAGAAACAACAATCAAATGGCATCTCCCAGTCAAGCCCCCAAAGTCCCCAGAACAAAGATTGTAGAAAGTGGGGAATCCAATTCAGTCCATAAAAAAAAGGGAAAAAAAAAAAACATCAGTCCACTCCTATAGCTCAATGATTCTGAAACTGGTAGCTCTACATCCATTTAGAGCAACAGCCGCAGCTCGGAGGAATATATTAAAAGCCAAGTTCAACAAGCATTTGTCAATGCCGAATGTTGATTGCGTTGGTCTGTTGAGCTCGCTCACTGGCCCTCTGTCACTCGCTCAGTCTGTTTCTCCCACTGCTGCAGGCTGCTGTTTTGTACTGGACTCCTGCCTGCGTTGGCAACTTTTTCTGCCCACTAAGAAATCTGCAGCTGTCCTGACAGAGCTCCGTTGAGGTGGCTCACTCCCCCTCTCTCACTTGCTCATTCTGTTTCTCCTGGTGCTGCAGGCTGCCCTTTTGTGCTGGGCTCCTGCCTCTGTTGGTGTTTTTTCTGCCCACAAAGAAATCTGCAGCAGTCCCAACACAGGTCTGTTGAGCCTGCTCACTCCCCCTCTCTCAGTCACTCGTTCCGTTTCTGCCAGTGCTGCAGGCTGACCTTTTGTACTGGGCTCCTGCCTGCATTGCCGCCTTTTTCTGCTGACAAAGAAATCTGCAGTAGTCACGAAAGAGCGCCGTTGAGCTCGCTCACTCCCCCTCCCTCACTCGTTCATTCTGTGTCTCCTGCCACTGCAGACTGCCCTTTTGTACTGGGCTCTTGCCTGCGTTAGTGGCTCTTTCTGGCCACAAAGAAATCTGAAGCAGTCCCGACACAGCTCTATTGAGCTCGCTCACTCCCCCTCTCTCACTCACTCATTCCGTTTCTGCTGGCGCTACAAGCTGGCCTTTTGTACTGGGCTCCTACCTGCATTGCTGCCTTTTTCTGCCCACAAAGACATCTGCAGCAGTCACAACAGAGCTCCATTGAGCTTGCTCACTAGAGCTCTGTCACTCACTCGTTCTGTTTCTCTTGGCGCTGCAGGCTGTGCTTTTTTATGGGGCTCCTAGCTGCATTGATACCTTTGTCTGTCCACAAAGAAATCTGCAGCTGTCCCGACAGAGCTCCATTGAGGTCGCTCAGTCTCCCTCTCCCTCTCCCTCTCTCATGTGCTCATTCTGTTTGTCCTGGTGCTGCAAGCTGCCCTTTTGTACGGGGCTCCTGCCTGCGGTGGTGCCTTTTTCTGCCCACAAAGAAATCCACAGCAGTCCTGATAGAGCTCCGTTGAGCTCACTCAGTCCCCCTGTCTCCATCGCTCATACTGTTTCTCCCAGCGCTGCAGGCTGGCCTTTTGTACTGGGCCCCTGCATTGGGGCCTTTTTCTGCCCACAAACAAATCCGCAGCAGTCCTGACAGAGCTCAGTTGAGCTCAGTCACTCCCCCCTCTCACTCGCTCGATCTTAATCTGTCCCAAACGCTGATTTCCCACAGTGACTGTGCTATTCTCTGGCAGGAGTGCAAAAACATATTTTAGCCAGGATGTGAAAAATGACAGCTGTACTGTTCATAAGGAGGTGTAAAAAAATGCCACTGTTGAAAATGTGGCGTGACAATATTATAAATTTGTGAAATTACAAGTGTGCGTGGAAACAGTTCAATGCACGCTTGTAACACAGTCATGTTATGGAGTTTCGTCACCAAATTTTCAATATAGGCATTTTAGGACCTCTACTCATGAACAGTGTCACTGCCATTTTCTTAATCTGTCCCGAACACTAATTTCCCACAGCGACTATGCTATTCTGCGCCGGAAGTGTGAAAACACATTTTGGCCAGGATGTGAACAATGACAGCTGTATTGTTCACAAGGAGGTGTGAAATAATGCCAATGTTGAAAATTTGGCATGAAAATATTGCAAATTCAAGAAGTTACAAGCGTGCGTAACAGCTATGCAACACTGCGCTCATGAAACAGTATTAATTTTGGATTTTACAAATTGCAACATAGGCTTTTGAGCCCACCTCGCGAACACTGGCACTGTCGTTTAGTTAATCAGCCCCAAAAGGTGATTCCATGCAGTGACCATGAAATCACCTTTCGGGGCCAATTAACGTCATGACAGTTCCAGAATTCATGAGGAGAGGTTCCAAAAACCCCATGTTGAAAATTTGGTACCAAAATTCCAAAAAATGACTGAGATATGCATTAAAGTTGGAAAACAACATTTATTCCATTATACAGCTTACCAGCATTCCCTCAGTTCTAGGTCAGCTTTGAAGAGTGCAGACGTGTTCCCAGTCCACCGAAGATCATTGCGCTGAGCTCCGGAGGTAAGTATGGTGCTGGGGCAGTGTTGAGGCAGGGTGAACAGTGGGTGGGCGCAGGTTGTGGGAGGAGGGCAGAGAGATCTCCTAGGGACAGTTTCCTTTTTTACAGGTAAAAAAAAAAAAAACATTGCGGGACCGTTTTTATTTTACTGGGGCATGTGGCACACTGGGGTGGGCTCCCAGCATGCCACCGGAGTCTTTTGGGGGGCAAGCTGTGCCGATGAGGATTGGCACCCCTTGGCACGCGACAAAAGGGTAGGGTGACATTATGCCGGCGGGATTGGGCACCCCGTTGGCAGAGAATATAAGCAGGGGTTACATAATGCAGATGAGGAGGCTTCCCCGCCGGCAACCTAAACAAGGGGCACTGAAGCTGACGGGGATTGGGGGCCCCGTATAAATAAACGACAGTAGGGCTAATATTGTTCAGGAACATGGCGCAACCGCCACCATGTTCACAAACAATATCAGTGTGTGAAGATCCCGCCCTGCAATGATGGATCACTCCCTCATTGCAGCCAATGGCAATGACGACGAGGGGGACCCTGATTGCAGCGGCTGATTTTTTACAAGTTGGTGGCACGCTGGCTGAACTAGTGTCAGCAGCAGCATGCCACAGTATTGGGGGACACTGGACAAGCCTTTAAAGGCTGTGGGGGCATTGTCCACAACAGTGCAGTGCCTCCACAATCTGCTTGTGGAGAAAGCTGCAGCAATATGCTTCTTGCACATGCACGCAATCAACATAAAAACCAGCTCGCTGACCCAAATGTTCACTAGAGTAAGACGTTCTTTGCCTCAAAAACTTAGAAGAACTTAATACCCACAGTGAGACTGTTTGCTTTCAACGGTCCAGGCTAAAGCAGGCTGGCAAAGTCTTAAGTATAGTAATTCCAGCAGGCCAGCAGGGAGCTCTGTTCAATGGATCAATTAATGAAGACAAAAGAAAAAGGGGCAAGATCATGGCCCACAACCATTAATAGTACATGGCTCCTTAAGACAGGCTAAATAGATTCCCAGGTCAGTTACACAAAAGTTGAAGAGTCCACTCCTCTAAAAGTAAAAGCCATCCAGACAACACAAAAATGTAATCTCAAACCAAGTCTCCATCGTAACGCTAGGTCAAATAAACATTCCAGAGACTAAATGCCGTAAAGCCACTTACTTAAAAGATCAGGAAACTATTTAGTTAAATCTGATGTGGCAGCTTCAGGAGATTCAAAGCTGTGCCAAGATCAGTCTAGCAGCACTTACAGCACTGCTGGGTACCGCACCCGAAACCTAACACTTGCTGCAACCAGTTTAGAAACTGTCGGGAGCAAAGCATCTCTCTTCTGGCACACAGCATAGGGGGAGATCTTGAGCAATTCTAATCTTGCATCCTTTCCAGAGCACTTCTTGAAGATCCTGACATTTGGAGAGAATATGCTGCTTATCTAGATAATTCAGCAGCAGACAGATCAAAGGGCGAGGAGGCGAGCCCGGACGCAGCATAGGGTGCAAGAAGCGGTGTGCCCTTTCAATAACACACACCAGTCTGTTCAGGGATCACCCAGCAATTTTATTAAACATCCTCTGTAGGAACAAGACTGCCTGAGGGCCTTCAGCCCCCTTCAGTATCCCCATCACCACTAAATTATTCTGTCGGGATCATCCCTCCTGATCTTCAAGCCGATCCTCAGCCTTACGGAAGTGCTGCCTGAGGGCAACAACTTTGGGATCTTACATAGAAACAGAGAAACACAAATTGATGGCAGATAAGGACTGCAAGTCCCATCCAGTCTGCCCAATATTTCTACCTTATGAATGTGCCATAGTGTCTCCAGTCTTCCAATGAAGAGATACCGGTCTCTACATCTCCGACCCAATGGGCAACAGAATCAATGGAGGCATGTCATTTCTATAATTCCTCAGACAGTAATAGCAGCGAGGACTGAAGAGGAGCAATTTTGGCCATAAACTTTTCCTCCAGAAGAGCTGTAGTATCCATTACTGCAATTAGGATGCAAAAAATGCCAGCAGATGCTTAAGGCACTCCAGAATCTGAGAAGTACTTCAAAAGGTAAAGTTCCAAGTGTTTTAGTATTACAATTCTGCAGAAAATGCTGGAGGGGGTAGAAGCAGGGAGCAGGCATGTCTTCTCTTCAAGCTGCCATCCTGTGACCCTCCCAGACCAGATCTCTAATTTGTTAATAGTCTCCTCCTGAGTCTGATTTTTATGGTGGCGTGGGCCAAGCTCCAAAGGTGTTATGCCATCATTCATATTTGTATAACAGCACTGTGGAAGCACATGACCGGACCACTGTCTAATGTGCTGCCCCAGTGCTCTGGCATAGTTTCCAATTATTCTGTTTATGCAGCCCTTTCCCTCCATGGGCCACATAAATGCACCCCCTTCCTGGTGCACTACATTTCCTTTCCACAATTGTGAAAGTGACAGCTGCTGTGCGCAACATGGCAACACTGACTTAAACTGCACATGCACGGGTATCGTGCACACATAGTCATGTCAGCACTGCTATGTTGCACACGTCTGACTCAGGGCAAACTGTGCATGTGTGAGTATCATGCATGCACAGTACTGTAATTGCTGCAGTATTAGATATGACTTTGGTGCGATGAGAGCACTGCATATTCTGTTCAACGCTCTTACCTCTCTTAAAATCTCTCCACAGCCATATCAGCTCTGGACAGAGCCTGTATTATGTGGGAGAAGAAAATGGCAGGGTTGATTCATAAAGAGGAAGAGAGCAGGAATCAACAATGGAAATGTTGGACTAAATGCAGATATAGAAAATGTAGAATCAGAACTTTCTTGAGCAGTCGTACAGCTGCTTTATCTATAATCAGTCCATCCATTTATCAGTCCACTTCAATAGTAACTATTTTGTACAGATGTACTTATCTGTATTTTAATTTTAGAGTAACCAACTCTATTTCTATGCCTACCAAACCCACCTGACTTCTGTTCCACCATGCAACCTTATTGTGGCTGCATAGTGAGAGCTATACTGATGTATTGCTAATGGAGGAGGAGAAAAATGGGGGGCTCTGGATGGCTGTAAATGGAGACCGCTGTAGCCTTTTTATGACTGCATAGCAAGACCTATATATGCTGACATACTGCTAACAGAGGACAAGAGAAAATAGGGGCCCTGAAAGGGCGTGACTGGATAAAGAACACATCACAACTGTTTGCTCTGCGAAGAGTGGAGTTGAAACACAAAATGAGTATACATGAATCAGTATGCCCCCTCTCTACCTCCCCTGCTGCCCTCCCTGCCATTTTCATTTTGCCCTTCCTCTGACTGCATCTTTAAAACATGAGTACATGCATAGTAGTAATGTGATAAAAACTCTATGTTCACCCTCCCCTTACCAGTCATGGGTCCTGATGATGGGGAGGGGATTTCCTTGGGCTCCCTGTCTGTTCCATCCCTGCTGACTCCCTCATTAAACTAAAATAAATTCTCAGTCATCCTTCATCTTGTCAGTCACAGCTACTACCAACAAGGGGGGACTCCCTTTGGCTCTGTGTCTGTTTCAGCCCCCCCCCCAGAATGGTTCATTAAAATAAAGACAAAAAACATTCCACTGGCCACCTTCCCATCACTGGTTGCCACTACTGCTGGCAAAGAGGGACTCCATTTGGCTCCATGTGTCCCCCGATTAGCTCATTAAAATAATAAAATCCCTGACTTTGTTCCCCAAATGACTAGCTCATTAAAATAAACTCTCGGTCTCCTTCCCTTGTAGCTCCTGCTGTCTGAGGGAACTCCCTTTGGCTCTGTTCAGTTTCCTTCTCCTCTGGACTCTTGCAAATAAAAAGTCTGCTTCCTTGGCCTCAGTATCTGTAGCTTCTCCCTCACCCACACTGATTCACGCAATTAAAAAAACTCTCCTTTCTCTTTTCAATAGACTTTCACAACTCCTGCCAACCAGCAGGAATGCCTTTGGGCTTTGTGCCTCCCCTCACTGGGACTCCATCTTCAAAGAAAAAACAATACCTGGTCTCCCTAGGTATTCGTGACAGTGACTGGACACGTAATGCACCTTCAAAATTAAACTCTGGATGCTGCTGTGTCCTGATCCCATAGTAGCACTTCCGGGGGGGATAAGATAGATAGATAGATAGATAGATAGATAGATAGATAGATAGATAGATAGATAGATAGATAATTTTATTTATAAAGTGCCCATTTCTAGGGATTCAGAGCACTGTACAATTAAAAACAGACACAATGCAGCATCAGCATCATAGTGAAACAAACACTTCAGAAGTTGCAGCAATAGTATACATAAAATATCTATCACTGATTAAGAATTAAAACCCATTAAAAGCCTGGTTAAAGAGAAATGTTTTTAATCCCTTTTTGAAGGATTCTACTGAGGGAGCATCCCATAGCTGTTTAGGAAGGGAGTTCCATAGGATGGGCCCGGCCACAGAAAATGCTCGATCTCCCGAGTGTCATAGCTTCACCTTAGGAACATCAAGGAGGCAACCCTCGACAGAATGGAGAGCCTGGGTTGGGTGGTGGGGCACGAGGAGATCTTGTAGATAAACTGGTTCTCTACTATACAGGGCCTTGTAGGTCAGAAGGCCAACCTTGAAGATAATACTCCATCTACCTGGCAGCTAGTGCAGCTCACGGAAGACCGGTGTAATATGATCACTCCTTCTTATGCCTGTAAGTAATCAGGCCACCACATTCTGTGCAAGCTCCAGCCAGTGAAGGTTACCTTCAGAAATCCCTAGGTACAGGGCATTACAGTAATCTAGCCTGGACATGACAAAGGCACGTACCAGTGAGGACAGGTCATCAGTTGGTAGGAGGTGCCGGATCCAGGTAATGTTCCTCAGATGGTAAAATCCACTCTTAACGACAGCTGACACCTGAGAATAAATGTCAAACCATTGTCAAGGATTACACCCGGATCCTTTACCCGCTCAGAAGAGACCATTGGTACCCCCCCAGTACAAGACTGGGGGGGGGATCCCAATGAGTCTCTGCCCCACCACAATGGCTTGGATACATCATCAGCATCTCAGTCTTGTTGGGGTTGAGTCTTAGCCAGTTATGAGACATGCAAGTCCAGATTTCAGTCAGGCAGCTGTTCAGCATGGAGTCTGCCATTTGGCTACCCAGTGCATAGGACAGGTACAGCTGGGTTTCATCTGCATAGCAGTGAAAACTCAATCTGTATTGCCTGATAATATCCCCGAGCAGCAGCATGTAGACTGTAAACAGCAAGGGTGACAAGATCGACCCCTGCAGTACTCCACAGGTCATATGCTTTGGGATCAGGGGTGAAGAGTCCATATTGTTGGTCCCAGTTTTGACCCCCTCAGCCAGTCCTAATGTCTGGACTGCAGGACACAATCGGCAGCTCCAAC
Source organism: Neoceratodus forsteri (assembly GCA_016271365.2). Taxonomy (NCBI): domain Eukaryota; kingdom Metazoa; phylum Chordata; order Ceratodontiformes; family Ceratodontidae; genus Neoceratodus; species Neoceratodus forsteri. The sequence continues at coordinate 470,769,415 of CM028129.1, forward strand.
TGCAAAGATATCCAAGAGCACTGGCTCCATGCCACCAGGTGATCACCTGGCATGCTGGTGACCCGAGTTCATGCCCTCTACTCCCAGGACAACAGGAGCAGAGAACGTCAGGGAGGGTTAGGAGCATCCACTTGATGCTCTGCTCCCTGGGGGGTGCCAAGCCTGCGTCGGTGTAAGGCAACTCCTTGTGGTGAAGTAGTGGAAGCACATGATGTGGTAAGGGTGATTACATGCCACGGTGTGTCAGGGCAGAATGCCACGGACACTGCTTCAGTGGTGGGGGTTGGATAAGGGCAAAAAATGGAAAATGGCTGCCCGACAGACTGCATGACAGTCACCAGGTCCCCTCCACCAAGAAGCCCTGGTGGAATGCCATCTCAAGGCTGCACACCATAGCCCTGTAGCCCCGTGCCCTGGCTCCAGAGTTCAATCCCAGTCTCTCCTCCCTGGTCCCTACTCGGGGGGTGGTGCCCTCCCGGGGGGGGGCGCCCTTCCGGTGAAGAGGGATATATCTGGGCTGACCGGTGTCATGGAATCGGGGGTTAGCAGCAGATGGCAGGACGGGGGGAGACCAGTCCAGTAGGAGGGCCCTTGGCGGCCTGAAGGAGTGGTCAGTCGGGTGGCAGGGAGGTGCAAAAAAAAAAACCAAAAACCAACAACAAAAAAGACATCCAAGAAATGTCTTGGCAAGTAGGCAGGCAAGCGGCTTCTTTTAAAACAATACTCTCCTTTTTATGTTTGCTTGTGCATGCAGTGCACAAGAAACATATTGAGGTTAGTAGAGAATTGCAGAGGTGTGGCAGTGTTTGGCCAATCCAGCGAACACTTTCAGGGGTGCGTCTCTCAGCCACCAATCAACAGGGAAGCTGCCGATGACAGCAGTTTCAGAGCAAGCATCAGACTTAACAGAAATCTACCAATCCAATTGCAAAGAGTTTCATCATTGCAGTGGCAGATCTCCACTCCCCCAGGAACCAGGCACATTCCAGCCATGTGCATTACAGTGCACAGTAATGCGCATAGCTGCACTTACGAGCAACTCATTTGCTCAGTGTGCCTTTCCTGGTGAACATATCTTTTGCAGACAACAGAGTGCCCAATCCCTGTGTTGGCATGCCCCACCAAACTTGAACATATGTTTTGCCGACAATGGGGTGCCCAAACCCTATTTCAGCATGCCCCCCCATCCCCACTGTTGTAGCATGTATCACCCCCCAATAAATTGGGCACACTGGGAACCCACTCCAGTGTGTTGAAACATGGTGACTGCTGTCGCTCGCCACACACTCCCAAAAAGCAAACATCAGAGTGCCCAATCCCCGTGTCAGCATGTGTCCCCCCTATTAAATGTGGCATGCTGGGAGCCCATCCCAATGTGCGAAGTATGGCGGCCCTGCCGCCTGCCACCACATTCCCAAAAAGCCAACATCGAGGTGCTCAATCCCTGTGTCAGAATGTATTCCCCATGTGGCACACTGGGAGCCTACCCCAGTGTGCCAACATTTTTTTGTATTTTCTTCCGACATCGGAATGCCCACTGCCGATGTCGGATGGGCCCCCTCCCCCCAAAACCCTCTAAGTTATTTGCCAACATTGGGGTGCCCAATCCCTGTGTCGGCATGCCCCCCTCGCTATTGTGGCACATGGGAAGCCCACCCCAGTGTGCCCACATTAATAAAAACAAAAATTCCCTGTAAAAGAAGAAAACCGTCCTTCACCGATTTTTTTTTTGTACCTGTACGAAAGGAAATGGTCTATAGTTGTGTTGCAATCCCCCTCCCTCATCCCACTCCTCCATCTGTGCACTCACCTCCCTGCACCCCCACCCTCACCCCATACTTACCTCTGGAGGTCAGGCGCTGTCATCTTCTCTGGACCAGGACACGTCTGCACTCTGCAAAGTTGAACCGCAAAATGAAGACTTGAAAGTAAGCCGTATAATGAGAGTCAATGGGGGGGTCAACTTAGGTTAATCACGCAGACATTTTTTGGAATTTTGGCCCCAAAATTTCAACATGGGGTTCTTGGGACCCCACCTCAATAATACTGGCACTGTCATTTCATTTCTCGGTCCCAAAAGGTGATTTCGCAGTCGTTGCATGGAATCACCTTTCGGGATCAAGTAACGAAACAACAGTGCCACTGTTCAGGAGGTGAGGTCACAAAAAGCCTATTTTGCAAGTTGGTGAAAAAACTCCAAAACATGACTGCATTTCGAGCGTGCATTGCGTAATTTGTATGCACACTTGTAATGTCATCAATTTTTAATATTTTCACTCCAGATTCCCAACATTGCCATTTTTTCACACCCCCGTTATGAATAATACAACTGTCATTTTTCACAACCTTCCCAAAATATGTTTTTGCATCTGTGGTGCAGAATGGCACAGTCGCTGTGTGAAATCAACTTTTAAGACAGATTAACGAAATTCCAGTGCCACTGTTCATGAGGGGAGGTCCCAAAAAGACCATGTTAAAAATTTGGTGAAAACATTCCAAATAATGACTGCACTACGAGCGTGTGTTGCACAGTTTCTACATACACTCATAACTTTGTCACTTTTTCATATTTTCACTCCACATTTTCAGCATTGCCATTTCTTCACACCTACTCATGAACAGTATAGCTGTCATTTTTCACATCCTGCCCAAAATGTGTTTTCACACATGTGGTGCTGAATGGCACACTCGCTGTGTGAAATCACCATTTGGGATTGAATAACGAAATAATATTGCCACTGTTCATGAGTTGGGGTCCCAAAAAGCCCATGTTGAAAATTTGGAGTGAAAATACCAACAAACACCTTGAGCGTTAGTGTTTCCAACTGTAACACCCCACCCCGTACAAACTGACAGGTGTCGGGGGTGTGACTTGGGGTTGTCGACAGTAATGCTCATGCCATTCCACCCCACCCCCACCCTGCAGACACTGACAAGCATCAAGTTGTGCCTTGGGGGCTTCGGCCCTAAAGTTCAACCCATTCTCCTATACTGCACTCATGTCAGCTTATTTCTTATGGAATGAGGTGAGCATAAGGGCCAAAGACCCCAAGGCAAACCATGACACCTGTCACTGTTTGCAGGGTGGGGTGAGATTGAATGGCATGAGCATTATGGCTAATGACCCAAAGGCATACCCCAGCACCTGTCAGTTTCTGTAGGGTGGAGGTAGGAGTTGGCATTAGTTCAATACTTCACTGCCATTCCTATTATACATCTCTCTAACTCCTGCAGTTCCAATGCCAATACCAGCAAGCAAATATTCGGCATTAACAAATGCATGTTTATTCTGATATACTTAAACTGAGTTTTCTTCAACCTTTGTAAAGACTGAAAGGTTGTTGAGTAAAGACATACCACTAAATAGTTTTGTTGCACTCTCTGTGTAAAATATTATACTCTTCCTTAGAATTATTATACTACCAACCATCTACTATATAGAGAATAGTGCACATGTAGGGGGTGATATGCAGTTTTTTTACACACCGAGGGTGTGTAAAGAAAAACTGCAGATCACACCCACACATGTGTTTTATTTTTTATAATAACTGGCACAAAAGAACGATGACAGTGACACAGCAAACTTTGGTACCTTATGGGTCCTGGATTCGAGTTGGGTAAAGTGGATGGATCAAGTAATCATCAATCGCAGTAATGAAGTTAAAAAAAACAACAACTAAAAAATGTGTTATTTAGTCTGTCTACAGCATTGTTGATTTGTCTTTTAGATGGATCGGGGTCATTACGGTTGCCATGACATGGAGGTGAAAGGTCAGGCTGCCAGTGGAAACAGTGAGAAGAGGTAGTGAGGAAAAGTACATTTTTGCTGGGGGAGATTTTTAGTAGGTGAATACTACTTTTCTGAGTAAAGGAATACTTGTTATGGACATCTTGGCTGTCTTCTGTGTGAGCAAGGTGACTTTCTACTGTATGGAGATCGCTCACAACGGTTGGAGAACTGTCTCAAGCTTCCTCAGATTGTTAAATTGTTCTGGCCTGCTGGAGACAACACAGTGCGAGACTGTAAAAGTCATATCAACCTGCAAGTTGATACGAGCTTTTTGTATCAACCTGCGGGTTGATATGACTTTTTACAGTACTCAAAAATGGGTAGATAACAGGGGTCACCAGTTATTATATGCTGTTGCTGTGTACAGCACTTTTGATAAATGTGCATATGAAAGGTGTTATATAAAACCTAAGTCCTCTATTCTATCAACCCAAAGGAATATGATGAGCTGGGTAGCTGTGCTTCATTCTAAATGACTGTGAAAGTTCCATTTCAATTAGGGATGGGTGAACCAGCTGTGACCCAGTTCTGATTCCAACTGATTTTTTTTCCAAAAGGTTCTGATTTACTTTTAGTTACTCTGCAGAATTGTAGACATAATGAAAAATGCAGTTTTGTATATTCCATGGTGTCCAGTGGTCCCTCTCCCCATTCTATCACCTACCCAACATAATGTAACAAGTTTCCCTGGTGTCCAGTGGTACCCCATCCCGATCCCCTAGAAGATACTGTATATACCATTCCTTGGTGTCTAGCGGACCCCCCTCCCCATCCCCTTTTCCCTGTAATAGAAAAGCTTACTAGTCCTCCATTCTCAAGTGTCTAGCAGACCCCACCCACTCCACCCCGCAGCAGCAGGTGCCCTCAACACCATTCTCCCACACCGCCTCATATCCAGTGACTGGCACAGTCCTCTACTCTCCCATTTGGCTGGCCACCAACTGAGCTGTCAATGAGAGTGCATAGTTGTACAAGCACATAATCATTCATTGACAGGCCAGCTCACACTCATTCAGTGACAGCTCTGTTGGCAGCGGAGGCAAGAGTGGAATACTGTGTCGGTGGCTGGTGGGGGGTCAGAATGGGGGGAACATCCACTCCCCCATTCCCAACCCCCACCAGCAACTGGCACAGCCCTCCACTCTTGTCTCCAACTACCACAGCCAACCACTGACAGAGCTGTCATATCAATAAATGAGTGTGTGCCTTTCATTGACAGCTCAGTCGGTGGCTGCCTGTGGTGGAGTGTGGAAGGCTGTGCTGGAAACTGGCTCAGGGTCGGTGTTGGGGGGGTGAGTGGTGAGGCACTACCTGCCAGGGTGGGGGGTCCGTTAGACACCAGGGAATGGTGTATAATTTCTATGGGATCAGAATGAGAGTACTACTGGACACCAGGGAAACTTGTTACATTACAGTATGTCAGGCAGATGATCAGGATGGGGGAGGGACCACTGAACACTAGCATGGAAGCAAGGAACAGCAGTATTGTGCCAGACTGAACCAGACCATACTTCTGAGCTGGGCCAACTTGGCAACCCCAGGTCGAGCTATGAAAGGCTTGGTTCTCCCAATCAGAGCCAAGTCAGACTGGTCCAGGGACTGGTCTGTGGAGATTTGAAAGTGCAGAAGAGCTGGATTGCCCATACCTACTTTCAGTACATTAAAATGGTTATCCTTATGGAAATGTGGTGAAGTCTGGTTAATTTCTGTGATGGTATTGGTTAACTGAACAAAATCTATCAACAGTAAGCAAAAAAAGCAATGCACAGTATAATAAAATGGATTCTGTCTTCCTGCCCCCTAACTCCACCTTTAAAAAAACTCTCTGGTCACCCACTGCTCATTGGTTGCAGCTCCTGCTGATGAGAGGAACTTTCTCGGGCTCCATGTCTGTTTCTTCTCCCTCTGCACTGACTCATCACTTAAATAAAAAAAAAAACTTTCCTGCTTCCTTCCCTTAGGTGGTCACAGCTCCTGATGACAAGGGGGAAACTCTCTTGGGTTCCGTTTCTGATGCCCCCCAATCTGACTCCTAAATCAAAATAAAAAAACTCTCCTGACTCCTTCCGCTCACTAGTAACGTCTCCTGATAATGAAGGGCAAACTCCCTTGGGATCCATGTCTGCCCCCCCCCACCCTGCACAGACTCACTCATTAAAATAAAAAAAACAACTTACCAACCTACTTCCCCTCACCAGTCATGGCTCCTGCCAACCAGTGGGAACTCCCTTGGGAACCACATCTCCACCCTCTACCCAGCTCATCTTAAAAAATATCCGGTCTCCCTCTGCATTAATGAGAGTGTCTTGACATTAGGCCCCCTGCTCTCATTAATGCAATTTCTAAATTGAACTCTTGGCTGCTACTGTGCCATCCTTGTTCTATTGCTGCACTTCCAAGGGAGATCATGGGGTGAAGACTCTGCAATGTTGATCCTGCCCCAGACTCCTCAGCCAGTCCTGGGGTTGGGATCATGGGACACAACTGGTAGCTCCAGATGCCAGGCTTTCATAGAAATGTCATTGCAAGCACACAGGTAAGTGGCTTCTAATTATTCCCAAAAAGGTACTAAAAATATGAAATGAAAGTAATCATATCTATATATATATTCATGGCAAAAAACTCTGTTTAATGCATCAGTTAGAGTTGTTCCACAGTGACAAAAGCAAGGAAATTCGGTGTTAGGGTTGCCACACCTTGCACTCCATGCCCATCCCGTCCCCACCAACAGAAATCAGGGTGTGCATTGGGGTCATCAGCCCTAACTCTCACCCCATTACATGTATAAATAAGCTGAGGTGGTGCAGTATAAGAGAATGGGGTGAGAGTTAGGACCAATGACCCCAACGCACACCCCAGTGCTCTGGCACAGAACTGTGCAGTCGCTGTATGAAATCTCATTTTCATATCCCAAAAGTTGATTTCATACAGCGATTGCACAATTCTGCGCCAGAGCTGTGAAAACACATTTTGGGTAGGATGTGAAAGATGACAGCTGCACTGTTCATGAGGAGGTGTGACAAAATCTCAATGTTGAAAATCTGGAGTGAAAATATTAAAAATTGGCAAAGTTACTAATATGCATTGAAACTGCGCAATGCACACTTGTAACACAGTCATTTAGGGGAATTTGTGCACCAAATTTTCAACATTGCCTTTTGGGACCCCACCTGATGAACAGTGGCACTGTGATTTCATTAATACATCCCAAAAGTTGATTTCACACAGCAACTGCGCCATTCTGTGCCAGAGCTGCAAAAACACATTTTGGGCATGATGTGAAAAATGACAGCCATACTGTTCATGAGGAGGTATGAAAAAATCTCACTGTTGAAAATCTGAAGTGAAAATATAAAAAATTGGTGAAGTTATGAATCTGCGTAGAAACTGCACAATGTACATTCATAATGCAGTAATTTTTTGGAATTTTTGCACCAAATTTTCAGCATGGGCCTTTTGGAACCTCCCCTCATAAACACTGGCACTGTCATTTTGTTTATTGGTCCAGAAAGGTGATTCCACGTAGCAACCGTGAAATCACCTTTCAGGACTGAATAATGAAATGACAGTGACAGTGCTCATGAAGTGGGGTCCCAAGAACCCCATGTTGAAAACCTGGAGTAAATTTGTTACTGAAAATGGCTGAGATATCAACCTAAGTTGAAAAGCCCATTTAGAGCCATATTACAGGCTTACCTTGATTCCTCAGTTTGCTATTGGGCTTTGAAGAGTGCAGATGAGTCCCGGTCCAGAGAAGATCGCTGCACCCGATTTCCAGAGGTAAGGAGGGGTCCAGGGATGTGGGTGCTCAGTGGGAGGGTGGGGATGTGGGAGGGGGACTGGGGTCACGGCAGGGGCCATTTTCTTTATTTCAGATGAAAAAAAAACATTGGGATGGTTTAATTTATTTACAGGAACAGAAAAGTAAATGTGGCCACACTGGGGTGGGCTCCCATTGTGACACATGAGCTGGGGGGATACATTATGCCGACAGGGGGATTGGGCACCCCCATTGGCAATGAAAGTGGGCTCAGGGAGACATCTGACACTGGGAGTTGGCATCCTGGTGATGGAAACACTATAAATGCAATTATTTCTGCACACTGCGGGTGGTCTCCCCACTGTGTCTCAGTAGTGGAGGGAAGCACAAATGCCGACTCAGGGATTAGGCACCCCGACGCTGGTGAAAGTTAACACTTTGATGCAGGATTCTATGCCAAAATGTACAGGATGGCAGGATGCAGGATTCTGCATCAAAGTTAAAAATTACATTGGGGGACTGTTTCTTCTCTTTTAGGGGGTACTAAACAGATTTGGGAACACTGGGAGTGGGCTTCCCAGTGTCCCACAGTGGTTTTGGGGGTGGGGGTGCTGACCTGCACCTGTACCCTTTGGCATACAATCCTATGCCAGACAGTTGCTCTGACACAGAATTATATGCCCATTGCTAAACCTCGGCCTAAAATTTTATGCCGGAGCGCTGCTCTGACTTAGAATCCTATGCCGCCAGGGACATATATTTATTCCCATTGGAAATAATTGATAAAATTTAATGACTTTTGAACAGATTAATATTTTTTCTCCAAACCTTTAAAAGGCACATCTGTGAGGCCAAATTATTTTAACTTGAAAGTTCCGTGCCTGTAGCTACAGCTGATTGTGAGATACAGGTTGACAAAAAAACAGCTAAAAATCATAAAAATCTCTTATTTTGAACACTCTATATCTCGCACACCAAACAAGGGTTACACACCAGATGTGGAATATCAATAGACCTGCCACTCCCAATGATGAATGCTAAATTTCAAGCAAATCTGTTGAACCTGGCCAAAGTTGTTACCCTGCAAAAATTGACCTTTAACATCCTATTGCTCCAGTATTATATATATATATATATATATGATACATGATGGGCACGAGTGTGATGTGGAAAATATTTTCACTCCTCTAGAGTGATCTCTGAATACTCATGAGCGGCAAAGCCACGAATGAGGTTTCAGAGGTCACTGTACAGGACTGAACATATTTCCCATACCACATGAGTGCACATCATGTATCCTATTTATGCAATGGGGGTGTTACACGAGGTCCCTGCACCCTAATTGATACCCTCAGGGGTACACCGTAGACAGCTAATGTTCAGGCATAGGCTATATTAATACATAGGGCTAAGGGCATCTACCATACAAGAGTAGATGCCAGGATATGAATGCATATTATTGTAACCCACTTTGCTTGCTAATGAACACATATTATACCATATATTTTCTGTCTATTTCTTATTTGTCAGATTGCAAGACACCTGTCCTTGAAGTAATTGTAATATGTAAGGCAACATTGACATCCTTTGGTGATGTGCACCACTTCACCCTGTTATGTAAGACTCTGTATAAGAACGTCTTTGTTCTAATACTGCTGACTTTACAGAATTATATAATGTTATCCTGGACCGGACCGTGGAGCCACCTCTAATTTAGCCAATAGGGCTCATCTCTGTAACTAGAAATGTTTCTATCTTTTAGTAACCATAGTAATTATCACAGGTATATAATGTTATGCACAGGCTCTACACCTCGGAGACCCGAGAGATCCCAAGAGACTACAGAGAAACCTCGAGGTGTAGGGGACGCTTAGCACTGGCTCCTGGTTCGTATGGTAAGAACTGCTTAGGGCAACTGTGATTTATCCCTTTTGTAGTAATAAACTTGTTTATTACTCGAATGCAACCTGTTTGTGATTATTTGCATTCCCAATATTGCCAAGAACCTGAAGGTGAGGTTCAGACCTCTTACAGGGGCCTCACTGCTGCAAAATGTACAATTTGAACGGCTTTGTGCAGGTTTAGCACAGGTTTTGGGGGTGTAATAAATGGCATTTATTTTAAATCTGCTGATGTCATCAGGATTTATTTCACTGCAGTGAAAATGACTTGTTTTATCTGACTGGAATATGTCTCACCCCATTGTATAAGTATATATATATATATATATATATATATATATATATATATACACATATATATACATATATATCTGCTAAAAACTGTGCTAATGCTCTAGTTTGGGTCAAAGCCACATAAATAGGGAAATGTGGCATTAGGGTTTCCAAACCTAATGCCACACCCCCACCCTGCAAACACTGACAGGCATTGGGGTGTGTGCTTTGGGGTCATCAGCCCTAACACTCACCCCATTCCATAAATAAATAAGTTGAGATGGGCACAGTATAGGAGAATGGGGTGAGCATTAGGGCCGACGGCCCCAAGGCACAACCTGACACCTGTCAGTGTCTGCTGGGTGGAGGTGGAGTATTAGGGTTGGAAACCCTAATGCCACATTTCCCTACTTTTGTGGCTTTGACCCTAACTAGAGCATAATGTAGTTTTTTGCAATTTATTTCCTTACTTTTTGAGATAGTATAATAGTATCTTTATTTTACTGTATGAGTGCAGGATCCTTCGGACCCTGCACTCCCCATCCCTCCGTAAATGTGTTTATGTATGTACCTGTGAAAGAACAGGGCCCTTTGTGTCCTGCACTTTCATTTATAGGACAAAAGTGATCAAATTGTCAGAATACCCATGTCATAACCCTACCTCATGTACCCAGTACAGAACATTTTTGAATCCCTGCCAAAATGTAATTGTGTGCAACTGCAATGCCATTCCACACCACAAGTGTGAAAACACATTTTGGCCAGGATCTGAAAAATGACAACTGTGACATACATGAGGAGGGGTAAGAAGAAGGCTATGTTGAAAATCTGGGGTAAAAACATTTTACATTTCTGAAGTTACAAATGGGAGTAGCAAAACTGCAACAAATGGTCATAACTTTGGCATTTTTTCATATTTTGACCCCACATTTTCAATATAATCTTCTTATGATGATTCAGATGTTGAATCTAATGATTTAGTGTGGCCTGGGGATTAGTAATTCTCGAAATAATCTCAGATCACATGGAAGTAAATTCATTATAAATAGGGCCAATACTAAGGAACTAGATAATTTCTTCACAATTAGGAGTTCTAAGGCCTGGAATAGGCTCCTGCGAACTGTAGTGGAAGTAGATGGATTTATTCGGTTTAAACACCTTTTAGATAGACAGTATTATACTGATGGTATTATGGTTTGATAATGCCCGCATGTTGTGGGGGACAATATAAATGAGCATTTTGCTCCCTTTTTACCTGTCCTTCCTAGTATTCCTAATATGACCCCACTTCATAGACCCTGTTGGTGAAAATTTTCAAATCTGTGCCAAAATGCCATTCCATGCAACAGGTGACAAAACACATTTTGGACAGGATGTGAAAAATAATAGCTGTACTGTTCATGAGGCGGTGTAGAAAAATAGCTATGTTGAACATTTGGACTCAAAATATTGAAAATTACTAACGTTTTGAGGGTGTGTCTTGGACACTGGCACTGTTATTTTGTTAATCGGGCTGAAAGGTGATTTCACGCAGTAACCATGAAATCACCTTCTGGGCCTGATTAATAAAATGACAGTAACCAATTTCATGAGGTGGGGTCCTAAAAAGGTCATGTTGAAAATTTGGTAAAGAAAATTCCTAAAAATGGCAAAGTTATGAACATAAGTTCAAAATGCCATTGAAATGCATTATATGGCACTTACCATGATTCTTCAGTTAGCGGTTCAACTTTGAAGAGTGCTGACTTGTCACGGTCCACAGAATATGACAGACTATGACCTCCAGTGATAAGTATAGGATAAGAGGGGTGTGGGGTGGTGCGTGCTTAGTGGAAGGGTTGGATGGGGGGAAGGGGACTATAGGGATGAAGAGGGACTGTTTTCTTTTTTCAAGTATAAAAAAGGACATTGGGGGACTGTTTTTCTTTTTACAGGTAAAGCATAGAACAACATGGAATTTCTTGACTTTTGGGACACTGGGAGTGGGCTCCCACACTGCTGGAAGGGGGACAGAATCTTGTATATGTTGACATGGGGATCAGGGTCCCCGATGATGGTAACCAGGATTAAAACAACAGGATGTGGGTGGAGGGACCAAAATAAAAATTGGAGGATGGTGATTGGAAGGTGGCGGGTGCCACTTGACACCATGGACAGTGATTGGGGGCTGCAAGATACCACTAGACACCAGAGACAGTGATCAGAGGGTGGGGGGTGCCACTAGACACCAGGGAAAACGATCCGAGGGTGGGTAGTGCCACTAAACATCAGGAACAGCAATCAGTGGCTGGGGGGTGCCACTAAACACCAGGGACAGTGATTGGTGGGTGGGTGATGCCACTAGGCTCTAGGGAAACAGCAGTTCACTCCTCTCACTGCAGCCCACAGCACGAGTTCTAGCTGTGGCTGCAAAAGTCAAGAAAATCCCTCTGTTCTCATACAGAGAATATGGGGAAGCACTTCATTTGCTTTGCTGGGCACCCAGGATTCTGGGTTCCCAGAAAATATAGATGTGGGCACAATATGTTAAAACAAATATCAGAATCTAGCTAAACTGGTACCATTTAGCTAGGTTCTGAAATTATGGCATTTTTGTGTTTTTTCCACATTTGCCAGTTCATGGAAGAAATCAACAAGATGGCAGTTGGCCAGGCACCAGAAATGTTTGGTGTCCTGCCAATTCAAATGTGTGAATCAGAATACCAGCATTTGCGGTATCAAATATTTACTTTGGCCACAAAACATTATCTCAAAATCCCTACTGCGCATGTGCAAGTTGGAAAACACTAAAATTTAAAGCTTTATAACTCTGGAACCCTTTTATATGTTTTCACCGGACCTGTCAAAGACACTGCCTTGGGACATAACAAATGTCCTCTGCAGGTGTACAGAAAATAATTCCTTCCCATGTAGGCCGTATGCAAGAGGGAAAAAACAAAACAAAAACAATGTTAAGTACAGGAAAAAAAATTTCTTAAAATGACACATGCAGAAGTCAGAAAGCACACAAGCTGCCATCACAAAAATTTCCACACAGCAAGACTTTGCCTATGAGACAAGACATAATAAATTTCAACTTTTCTGTCAAAGAAAGCCAAAGATATTAATGTGCAAAATGTTAGGTTTAACATTAAACAGGTTACTCAATCCTAACCATAGTGGCACTATTGTGCCATTATAATAATGTGAAATGCATAGCCACTGGGCGAGGGAGTAAAATATTATTTATTCATCCACATATACATACCAAGTGTGGTACACGGTAGTGATACAATGTTTCAAAGGCTGTACTAAGTAGTTTCAGAACAAACCACGGTGCACAGAGAAATACAATTACATTTCCTGATAGAGGGTGAAAATGCTGAAAATTTAAAGCATCAGGTGGTGGCAGGTGAACTGTGTTGAGCACCATATTTACAATGCAGTGGTTATGAATTTTTAAATTAGCATTATATTTTGCAATTAGAGGCATAAATTATATTGAAAAGCAAAAAACTAAAAGTGGAAATATAGTATTTTGAAAATGAGGCAATACTATACTGCACAAGATTTCAGATATTAAATAGAGAATAAAGAATGGGGAAGTGTGTGATATGAAAATTTAATGAACACCTGAGGTGTGGGATGCCACATAATCCCTGGGGTGAAGCCTGAGGGGTTTATTAGGCATGCCACATTGAGGGTGTGCATTAAATTCTCGTATGCACACTTTTCCATCTTTTATTTTTCATAATTGCTGGTCAGCAATTGTTCACCCACAGGCACACACACACACACACACACACACACTGGCTCTCTCTCCCTTTTTTTTTTTTGTTTGTTTGTTTGTAGAGCTGCATATTGTGTTTTTCTGTTTTTTTAATTTTTTTTTACTTTTATTTTGTACAACAGTTATAGATTTCAATTGCAACTGTGCTTACAGCACTCAGCCATTGTTGGAGCTGTTCCCACTGGCAGTTGGTGTCCATTGCAGCTGCCTAACAGCAGGATCAACCAGATAGATTTTTTTTTATTATAAATTTTTAGTGGATGCATGTATTTTACTAAACGTAAAAAAAAAGACTACGAGGACTCCAGGTCTGGTGGCTCTTCGCTTCCAGGAATACAGAGCCGCCATGTTTGCAAAACTGTTCAGCACACCCAGGAGGGGATAGACAGCCAATGAGGGAGCAGCTGTTTCTGAGTGATGCATTATGTGTTCGCAGTAATAACCGGTGGTTATTAAGGCGAATAATAACTGGTTCAGCCCTAAGAAAAAAATTGCTGGCCAGTTATTACTACTTTATTAATGAATGCAAAGTAACAAATAATAAAGGCTTCCCTGAAGAAGACAGTTTTAAGTGGCAAAACATTGGGGTAACTGTGATAAAATAAACTACCGCAAGGAAATAAAATAGCTTATAAAATGGGAAGGGAAAATCCTGCAAGATTGTTGACTGTTACCTGTGTATTAGATAAGGATTAACCCACAACAGAGCGTTGATTACTGGGGAATTAATCCATGACTGGAGGGAGGTTGTGGCATGAGGCAATAGGTTGAGTGTCGTCAACCACCCAGCTGGGAATTAATTCCCCATGTAACCCATGCTCAGGAGTGGGTTAATCCACTTTTAACATGGCCATGGAAAATGGTGAGTGAGCGGTGAAATAGGCAGACACAGCACATGGGTGATCGTGCAACTGCAACCTTTATTCAACAACACAGGACAGAATGTGCATACTTTTCTTAGCACACAGGAAAACACTGTGGAGCACCAGCACTGTTACATCTCAAGGCAGTGCTCAACTGGCTGGAAGACAACAACAGAACAGAAACATACTGTACTGTACCTGGGTAACTGTCACATTGCATTAACTTTCAGTAAGGAGGGATTGCTATTGGGACTATAGCAAGGACCAAGGTTTGTCAGGAGTGACATTAGTGACAGAATTTCAGAGCCAACAAACAGAGCACGAGTTTAAGAAGGGCTAAGGACTGATTAAATTCACTGTCACTATGGAGGGAGGGAGGGTTAAGAGGACTTTATTCTCACACCTGGGCAACACACAAGGAGTGACATCACCAGTGGAATTTTGGAGCCCACAAAGACAGAAGTTGAGGAAGGACCGAGGACTGATCAGATTAAGTTTCACTACGGAGGGACAGCTAATGGGACTTTGGGAATGAGTGATTTTTTTTTTGTAAAATATTCTTATTAGCAGAGTATTCAAACACAAAATTTACATGTACAACATGCATGGCATCAACATCTCATAACTAATTAATAAAGTGATATTAATCACATAACACTTAATTTATCCAGGTGCATGCACTTGAATTTTCCAGTTTTATTTTTAACAGCTTAATGAACTACATTTTTATAATGTGTTGTTTACTACTATGTTCAGCCCCTTTGTGTGGACGAGGGTTGCCTTTAGTTCACATTTAGATGTGTATGGTTGCTGCCCCTAGGTTAATGGTGTTGAGTTGAGTGGGGCTTCCTCTACAGCAGGTCTGTGGTGGGGTCAGTTTTTCTAGACGTACTGTAGCAGTGATGGTCCTCCCTAGACCTAACATGTATCTCCCCATTGGAATAACCCCAGCATTTTAGCCTCCAGCAGCACTCCCCAAGTCTTCTCGAATTGGTGACTTTCACCAGTGACAATAGACTGAGACCATTCAATTTTTAGGCAGCATAAGAGATTGTGTGCCCATTGATGGACTGTGGAGGGGGAGGTTGTCTGCCATCCAGCACTGAGCCAATGTTTTCTGAGCATTGACCAGCACCAATGACCACAAATCAATCCCACTACATATTGCCTTTCTTCCAGGGTCCACACCCAGCAGGAATTCCCAAGGTGATTTGGGTGGTGCCACCCCAGGACAAGCAACATAATTCTATGAACCTCATGCCAATACCTAAGGATCTTTAGGCACATAAGTGTCATGTGGAGAAAGTCCCCTCCATGATCCCACATTTAGGGCATGTTTTAGGTTTCTCAGGGTGAAGGTGGTGCAGCCTTGCAGGGAATATGTATGTCCTGTACATAAAATTAAATTGGGTTTGTCTCAACTGGTTATTTTTTCAGCAGGTTTTAAAGTGCTCAATGGTATTTGACCTTATCTCTGGAATAAAAGCTCCCAGGTCCTGTTCCCATGCTGCTCTTATATGATGTGAGGAGTCTTGGAGCTCTGCTGTAGTATTCCATGACATACAGATAGTGGCCTCGAATTAGGCTGGGGCACAAATAGTTCTTCTTCAAAAGGGTTAGTTTGACCATTGCCACTAAGATTTATGCTTAAGGCCCAATTGGGTCTGCATCTCCTTAAATGAAAGGAATCTTCTCCCAGCATACAGCTGGTGTATGTATGTCAATCCTTTTTTACCACATCTCAGAAGGTCTCTATGCAGGAACACATTATACCCTGGGGTGGTCTTGAGTATCGATCATATAGAATCCTGTTGAGAGATTCCATCTTGTCATCCTAAGGCCTCATGTACCAGTTACCAGACTCTTAGGAAGCTTCTTTTAAATGGGTTACCAAAAGTTTGTTTTGCTGCTGCAAGTAGGGAGGCTGGTAGAAGAACCCTCCTGAGATCCTCTCCCTGCTGCTACCCCTCTATTTCTAGCCACATGTAATATTTTGGTGTGGCTCCTACTGGGGGGAATGCTAATTGTGCTGAGTTGTAGTAGGCCTTAACATTCACAAGCCCCATCCTACCTTTTTTTATAGGCTGCTGCAGGATCATTTTATGTATCTGGGCTAGTTTCCCCAACCACAGAAACCTGTGGACAACGCTGTGCAGCTGCCTGAAATATTTGTCAGGACACATGTACCAGGAGTGACTGAAACAAGTAAAGACATTGTGGTGCAGGTAGTACATTCATCTTGATTGATTGTATCCTCCCGAGAAGTGTCAGGGGCAATGAGGACCATCTCTCACAGTCTTGTGCCATTCTGCAGAATAGGGGGTGTGGGGGAATTTTAATTAAAAGCTAAGAAAGAGTGTACATGCACTAGCTGGCTGAGACTGGGTTACTAGAGGTGAAAGACATAGCCTTGTGAACCGAATAGAGCTAGATAAAACTGGTTGCTGCTGCCTAAGAAAGAGGAACCGAGTAAGGTAAAAAACAACTCCATATAGGGAAAAATGCTGATAATAGAGTTCTGTGCATCTGTTGTAAGCAGAAAAACCAAGTGAAGCCACGCCAATAGTGTATAAAAACTGCTGTAAATTGTAATCGGGGAGCTTCTCCTTGGCAGAACTCCCGCATGCATGTGAAACTGCTTGATGAATAAATGAAGAAGAGAATAGACCGGTCTCTGTGATTTTTGTCCTCGTGACAATGGGGACGTGAAGGTATTACTTACAGTGAGAGAATTTGCGACCACAGTTTTGGCGTAGTCGGCAGGATCAGTTCTCCGGTCCGTGTCACCTCGTGATCGGGTTTTTCCCTGGATATAAAATTATAAGGCTGCTGTGGAATTCCTCATCAGGACGTGACGCCAAGGGGGCCGGCGACACTGATCATCACTGTAAGTATAAGAATACCTAATATAGAGAGAGAGAGAGAAAAGTAAGGAGAAGAGGGTCTGAGGACCCCAGGTTTAAGAATATGTGGAGAGATGTATTAAGGAACAGTCTCTCAAACAAGCAAGGGCAACTGCCCTTTGTCCTTGTAATTTGTGCTTGCTGCAAGTATATACTGTTAGAGCCGATGATGGCTTTCACAGTTCAGGCTGCTTTTAGGAGAAAAGCAGCGGCTGATTAAGTAACGTTAGATAAGCAACATTTAGAGAAAGAAAATAAACTACTGTGGATGTACGCACAGTAGGTGACTACAGATGGGATGATTTGAAAATCCTCCCCCCCATGTTGCCTATCTGTGTAGTTTCAAGTTTTTCTGTATCAGTTTCAAGTTCCCTTGCCTCCTACAGAGGCTGAAACATTTGATCCCAAACCAAGGAACTGGGGACCTCCACCAGATGGATTTCAACCTAGTGCCTAGTACTGTTACAGATTTTTTTTTGTTTTGTTTTTAAACTGCAAACCAGAGCTCTGGAAAAATACTTGGTTTGGCAGGTTACTAAAATGGCCAAAAGAAAACCTTTGAAAGGGTTAATAGCTGCAGTGTTTGGAAATTATCATGAAGGTCCTGCAGTCAGTTTTCTCAATCAGACCAGTGTATCAGAAAAGAAGAAGGAAAATACCTTGGCACCGGGTAAGTCTGAATTTTTTTATTTAAAGTTGTTTTATGTCTGTCTGTTTTATTTCTGTGATACATATACTAAACAAGGTAATGCTCCGTCTCTCTCGTGCATATTTTCTAGCGTATATCTGTGTTCTATAATTATGTTCTGTTGTCCAAGTTGCAAAATAGCATTGACTGCCTTTGGTGCACGACATGTTACAGTAATAAAAAAAAAGAAGAAGCTTCTTTGCCTCATAGCTGACTGTTTTAATTGGTTTTATTTTTAATGGAACATTTGTGCTGCCTAGATAGGGTCAGTGAAGAACTTTTGTATGTAGTTGTTGGTTGGAGCAGGTAGTGTTAATGGTGAAGAGTTATGACGTCATATATTACAATGTGCAAAAAGATTTGTAGTTTGCAAGCAATGTGCCAAGCCACTGCTAGGTGAAAATGTAATGTGTTAACAGCTATGAATGGCTTTATCATACTTCTAGTTAAAACCAGAAACTTTTTGCAAAATGGCAGCGTGCCATATTTTGGCTATGCGCCAAAAGGTGTAACCATGTTATACTAGATGTGTTCACTTACAGATGGTATGTTGTGCTGTATTTTAAAGGAGTTGGGAAGGTGTTTGAAAAGAGTTTTGTTCTGAAAAGATTTGGCATGGAGATATGTATACATTTGTTGGTATATAAAAAAAAATTGTCAGTGTTATAAGACAGGTGGGAGGCAGCACATATATCTAAAACACATACAGTTTTCTAATGAAACTATGGGCATTACCTCAGCAAATTGGTGCCAAATAATGTCAGTCTTATTTTCTATTAAGCATTTCTTTTTTTTGTGTATGTGTACTGTCTTGGCCAGCAGTTTTATTGTGTGCTCTATTATTATTTAAAGATATTTTAATATCAGTAGTGTTCAAGGACACTACAAAAATAACTGGGTTCGAACGACCCTTGCATGCACACTGCGACCTTTTGCACGTTATTTGACCTTCTTGTGTTTCAACATTTTATGTTACTACCAGTTCAAACTTGATGTGTATTCCATACCTAAAGCACAACTTTTCACACAAAATGTATGTTTTCATGAAAGCACACCAAGAGTGAACCATGTAATTTGACTTTTTATTGCAAAAATTGTATTCTAAGTAAAGAGGAACAAACTTTTTTTTCTCTTCTCATTTCTTCTGACTTGCAGCCAACACAGGCAATACTCCAGCTGGAAGGGGAGAATTATTCATCACCTTCCCATATTTTTTTTATTATACATCTTTTTTATATTTATGCAGTACACTTTTGAAAAAGGACTATTACAGCTGTTTTTGAGAGTTTACCATCTACAATTAAAAAACAATGGCTTTTGTTTTTATGTGTGACCATGGTGTAATCATTTTTTTCTTTTTAAAATGCATTCTAAAAAATACGTACGTACAGTATTACCATCAATCCGGATCTTATAAACTCAGCTGACATTTTGTCATGCTTAGGATAAGGGAACCCAGGGACGCTTGGCTTCTTTTATCCTATGGAAATAATCTTGTTTTATTTTTAAACTTGTGTATGTTTGTTTTTGTTGTTTGTCTGTGTTTCTTCTCTTTCTTCTAGAGAAAAAGAAGTTCCCCATCTTTATAGTAAGGTATGAAACTTACTAAACTAATTGTAACATTATCTTGTTATAATTTGAAGTGTAGTAGGTGGGGACTGCAATGGGGCCACCCCATTACCATTTATCCAGTGCACATTTTTTTTAAGGTACTGCGCGACTAGCTACTAATATTGCCAGACCATTTCTGGGTTAATATTCATGTCACCATCCACAGCTAACCTTTTTATTGCTACAGTATTCGAGCTGTCTCTTCCACCAGTAGGAGCTTGGGGTGAGGGGGTAAGCTACCCTTCCGCCCTTCCAGTGTAATACCCACAAAGGTTGCAAGGTACATCACTGTCCCCCCAAAGGGGTAAATAAAGAAAATGTGTATTTGCCAATAATTGTTTCTTATTTACGGGTTTTAAAAAGACCCAATGTACTTTAACAGCATAACCCAGCCCAAGTCCTTCTGCTTTTTCTAGAGCAAACAGTTAAATGTCACACCTATTATTAGTACAAGGGCTTCTGCCCTCAGCAAGTAATCAGTTACGCTGGAGGGTGAAGTTGTGAATGTATGTCCACACATATTCATTCTTTTGATTGTCCTTTCAGCTTTCTTATCCTGTCAAAACAAATGTAAAACAACTTTTGTCATAGCCTTACTGCAATGAATGCATTTTTTTTCAACCAGTAAATTCACAATACTCTAACATTCCTGGACTCTGAACTAAGTTTACAGTCTATATTTGTTGTTTAAAATGTATGTTATGCATTATGCTCAATACTGAAATTGTTCTCTTGCAAGCATACTTATGCTTCACGTTTATGTTATAATGTTTTGATATACATCTTGCTACACTGTATCATGTGTGTATTCAGAAAAGTGCTCCACATGTATAACGTTTTTAATGCTCATAACCAAACCTAAATACTGGGGCCAGCATTGCTGACCCACCCCTACAATATGTCCCAAAGCAAAACCCCAAACAAATTAATGCTCCGTTTGTCTTATTACTCACAGGTACCCCTTAAAAATAAGTGCACTCTATGCATTTTTTGTCATTTTAAATTTTAACAATTATAATATGCAAAATTTAGATTGTACTCCAAACCTATGCTTCAAGCCTTACCCCACTCAGTACTTTGGAGTATTTCACCATACAGGGTAAAGAAGGTAGACCCTTTCACTTGTCACAGGTGCAATAGGCACTGTTATTAAATTGGCATAGGCCAACAACATATGTATTTGTCCCACTAATTGCATAGTGTAATTGTATAGTGTAACAGGCATATTGCTATGAACTATATGTTTGAAGCGTGTTATTGTAACATTACAAGATTTTATAACTCAGGTCTCAGGTCTCAGGTCTCAGGTCTCAGTCAGGCCTGCTTGCAACAGACAGGAAAATAATGTTCATCACTGTCATAACTGCTTCTGTGATTTAAAAGCAGGGTTTAACCATAACATTGTCATGATTTACAGATGGTCAAATGGTATAATTGAACCTCGGCCTGCACCCCCAGGTGTGCGGTTGATGTCCCATTTTTATTTTTCTCTTTTCAATAGCCAGAATTTAGGCTCTGTCATACCACTCTTTACAAAACAAAAAGTCAATGGTTTAAAAGATTGTTATTCATGTGTTTTTAACTCAGTGTCTAACACACTTTGCAAGTTTGCAGGTTTCCACGGTGTGGCACACATAAAATCTTCACATTCAACAGCAGTAATACTTTCATCTAAGTTGCCAAGACCTTCATCTTTTTCTTCAAAAAGAAAACAACTGCCACAGTTTTGATGTTATCACTATCTTTGTGTCTGACTGGTTCCTTATAAGGACTATTGCATGAATCCAGTTATTATTACCTCTGCAAGTGTAATGTTTTCAGCCAAATTACACCTATTTGTAGAACTTTAAATCAACTGAAGAAGGTCCAGTCAGTTCAGACTCTGCAATCAAGCTTATTGTTTCTGCATACTTTGAAGTTAAGTCTGGGGTAGGGGCAATCCCCTAACTTCAGCAAGAACATTTTTTTCCAATTGATCTTCAAGCAAGACATCCATTTTCTTCATTGCTGCTTGTTCCAAACATGGATGGTACTTTATACAAACCTATTACTCTGGTTTATTGTAAACTGTTACTTTTTTATGAACTGTTAATATTTGTGCTGGAGTGTAATCAACTACCACAACACAAATGCCATGCCAGTGTGTGTGTGTGGCTACTCCATTCAAAGAACTCAATGAACTCAATGCACAATCTAATGCACCCCTAGCCAGTGTGTCTGCCAATCAGCCATCCAGCAGCCAGCAACATGAACACTGACTTTTCTACTATGCTGGTGTTTTGTTTTTAAATTACTGTCTGCATTGCCCCACGTGCATTGTGGGGTTACCACCATTCTGCAAATGACATTTCACCTGTACTGTAACTACACCAACCTGTGGTTGCTTATATGAACTTTATGAACTGTTCATTTCATGGACTATTATGTTTTATAAGGACTTATCTGTCAAGAGACATTATCAACAGATTCTTCAATCAAGCTCCAAAGGTGTGCCACACCTCAACACAAGGTAGCATCTACCTTATTCACTCTCAAAGTGGATTCCATAACCTCTTTTTCATCAACAAAATTTTTATGTTCTATTGTGTTATATGTGGTATCACATGTTAGCATTTTTTTCACATATTTCAATTGTGGTGTTGACATCCCTCAGTTCTGTATTATGTTTTACAAACTCACCATTTGTGTTCCATCTGTAACCACCCCTGTACCAACTCCAGAACAGGATGCTTTTTATAAATGCCTTGACTATCTGTATGCTGGCAACCAGTTTTATAGCTGAAAGCATAAGGTGAGGCTGTGGCCAAAATATGCACACAGCTGTGTTTAGCCTTGAATGTTAAAAGTTTCTCATCATATAATTCTCTTGTGTTAAAAAAAAAAATATGTTTAACAGAAAACTGATAAGAAATAATGAAATACCTCCTTTGGTTGCTAGTACAACGTTACTTTGACATTTGTAGCAAGCTAGTCACTTCTCTCATATTGGCACTCTGGCTACTGACTGTCCTAATCAAACTTCTCCTACGATGCCTGTGCACCACCACGGCACTGCGTGACGTCACTCAATTGCACCCGTTGCTGCAACCGGAACACAAGGACCCCATTGACCTTGGTGGGGTGTTCCCTTTCCATAATGAGCCAGACGTGATTATGGTGTAGGTAGGTAACCAGTTGATACAGAGTATCAAAAGGGGGGAGTGTGGGGGATTTTTAATTAAAAGCTAAGAAAGAGTGTACATGCACTAGCTGGCTGAGACTGGGTTACTAGAGGTGAAAGACATAGCCTTGTGAACCGAATAGAACTAGATAAAACTGGTTGCTGCTGCCTAAGAAAGAGGAACCGAGTAAGGTAAAAAAACAACTCCATATAAGGAAAAATGCTGATAATAGAGTTCTGTGCATCTGTTGTAAGCAGAAAAACCAAGTGAAGCCACGCCAATAGTGTATAAAAACTGCTGTAAATTGTAATCGGGGAGTTTCTCTTTGGCAGAACTCCCGCATGCATGTGAAACTGCTTGATGAATAAATGAAGAAGAGAATAGACCGGCCTCTGTGATTTTTGTCCTTGTGACGACAGGGACGTGAAGGTATTACTTACAGTGAGAGAATTTGCAACCACAGGAGCCATAGTTCAGGGTCACCATTTAGCCGATATCTTAATCCCCAGGTACTTAATTTGTTGTACAGCCTGGGCCCCTAGCACATTCCCTTCCAGGAGGGTCTTGTTTCTATTTCCAATTGGGAGAATTTTGCTTTTCATTCAATTTATTTTGTGCCATGATAGAGGAGCATATTCTTTAAATATTGACTGCACTTTCAGTCGGCTTTTCTGCAGATTTTTCAAGTAGAGAAGTAGATCATCTGCAAAAAGGGCTATCTTGTGATCCTTTTTTGCTCCAAATACCTCTATACCTGTGTGTTTGCAGAGTGGTGCTGTCAAGGGTTCCAGGGACAAAACATACAGTAAGGGTAACAGAGGGCAATTCTGGTGTGTACCACTTTGTAAAGTGAAGCTTGGGGACAGGGATTCATTAACCAATATGTCGGAGGTGGGGTCTGTGTATAGTGTTCTGATTGTGCTTATGATCTGGGGCCCAAGGCTGAAGGCCTCTAGTGCAGTGAACATGTATCCCCACTTTACGCGGTCAAAAGCCTTTTCAGCATCCAAAGCAAGGACCGCTGCCCAATGGGATTTATTTGACTTGGCCGATGAATATATAGAGTTTAAAGTTTTCCTCACGTTGTGTTTTCCCTGTCACCCCTGTACAAACCTGCACCAGTCAGAGTGTATTAAACAGGGCAATAGATGTTCTAGTCTGGCAACAATTATGCAAGCCAAAATTTTATAATTAGATGTGAGTAGTGATATGGGGTGATAAGAAGTGCATTTTGTGGGGTCCACATCTGGTTTGGGCAAAACTGTGATGACTGCATGGGTTGGGGTAATTGATCACATTCAATACTCTCCCTATATACTTCAAAAAGTGGGTCCAGGAGTTCCCTCAATAATGTTTTGAAAAAGTCAATTGCTAAGCTGTCAGGGCCCAGTGTCCTACTTCCTCTAAGTTTCCCAATCACTCTAATGACTTCTGTCTTCTAAACAAGGCCCTCAATCTTTTCTGCTTCTTCTTCATTTATTACTGTCAGGTGGGCCTTGTCTAGAAATTTTTGTGTTTGTTCTTTGGATGGGGATACCTCAGTGGAATACAGATCCTTATAAATAGAAATAAAGGTTTCTCCTATAGCTTTTGTGTCAGTACTGATGTCCCCCTCTGGATTCTGTAGATTCCTTATAGTGCGTTTGCTTTCTTTTTTCTTGAGTTGTCAAGTCAGCAGCTTGCCATCCCTGTCCCCATCAAAGTAAGGCCCTACATTGCCCAACAGCATTCTATGGACTATTTTGGAGCTGCCAAGTGTGTGATATTTTACTTCAGTCATCTGAAGCCTATTATAAAGCCCAGGGGTAGGATGTGTCATGTGAGCCTTTTCCAGCTCCAGGAACTTCTTCTCCAAAATAGTTAAATTGGCCTCCTCTACTTTTCTCTTGTGAGCAGTAAGTGAGACAGTTTGACCCCTAACGTAAGCTTTTAAAGTTTTCCATCTTATTGCATGCAATGCATCTCCCTTTTTGTTGCTTTCTAAGAATTCAGAGATGCCTTGATTCATGAATTCATTGTAATTATTATCTAGTTGGAACCTAGGGTTTAGTTTATACTGTCTAACATGTATCTGATCTCCCCTGCTGTCTATTGGGGGGGGGGGGCTGTTACAGGGACATAACCAGAAATCAGTATTGATTCATATGTGAGGTTCTTTACCTTTGAGGAGGTCATTACCAACACCAACAATCTATCTATGCATTCATATGACTGGTGTGAGAAAAAGCTATATTTCCTCCCCAAAGGGTTATGTTGGCACCAGATGTCTCTCAAAAAACAGGTGCCTTCAATTTCACAAAGTGCCTGGGCATTTTTTGTTTGTGGTACTGGTGAGGGGTTAGACCTATCCAAAACTGTGTCAGAGATACAGTTGAAATCCCCCACAGAATCCATTCTCCTTGGTATACAGACATATCTAGGTGTAATATACGGTAGAACCCTGGGTCTTCTGTGTTTGGTCTGTATACACTGCACACCGCAATAGTTCCCCCTGTATTCATCTGAAGATGTACCAGGACATATCTCCCACCCAGGTCAACATAAGAGCTAGTGATCTGCCCCTGGAAACCCCTCGGCAACCAGATAACTGCTCCTCTGGCCCGAGAGTTGTACGTGGATGACCCCCATGTCCCACCCCAATTGTCTTGCAGCCTTCCCATCTCTCCAAATGAGAGGTGGGTTTCCTGAAACAGTACTATATTGGCTTTTAGTTTTTTAATTCTTGACAACACCCTCTTCTTTTTAACCCATTCACATTCCATGACAGAACTTTTATGGGAGATGCCATAACTTCTCTTCTTTACTTAGACCAACGTAACTCTTTATCGTAAAAACTGCTGTTCCGGCATGCCACTGTATATTTAACTCTGTTTCAAACCAATATTCAACAAAAAGAAAACAAACAAATGAGAAAACTTGTCATCATCAATGCCTCAATTCTTCTCATTTTATTCCCACTTCCCCTCCCTCTCTTCTCTCCTCCCCCCACCATCCCAGTTTTCCCCCGGTAGTCCCCACCTCATTTTCTAGCAACCCTCCTTAATTTCCACCCCAAAAGTAATCAAGAAACATAGAATATAGCTTCTGATCAATGTTGCCCCCCCCCTACTCCCTCGGTTGATGATGGTGTAATACATTGGGTACTTGGGCTTAGTACCCAGTATTTACAGATTAAAGATCTTTAGTTTAAGCTGGTTCTGTGGGACAACTTCTAGTAGTAATAAAACAAATGGAAGCAAGCCCAAGGCCAGGACTTCCTCCCAAGCAATCACATTATTTTTCAGCTGTGAAAATATCCCTGATCACTGGATGCTTGTTGACGGTAGCATCTTATATGAGTGTGTATTATTGAGCAACTCAATATGAGCGACTCAATAATAGTGCTTTAAAGTACAGAGACTGGCAAAACAGGTCACTATATCCTGTACAGTGAGCATAGCAAGGAGTTACACTTGCTTGAGCAGGTTATAGGACCATGTTTGACTAAGCCCTGCCATGCTGGCCATTTAGCGTAGTGGTAAACACTACCGCTCCTGGAAGCTAACAACCGGACCGAGGTCTAGCACCCGAAAGTAGTGATTTTGGGGGGTTGTTTTTTCCCCCCGAAGTCCGCCCCCCCATGGAGTTGATTATAATTATTTGGGGGGATGTGGGGAGCATAGCCACCGCATAAAAATACATACAGTATAATGCTTTTTTATTTCATGTAGTAAGCGACTGTCGCTACTTGTGATGGTTGGTGTGATGTGTTGTCGCCATGTTCTGTTGGGCGGTTTTTGTGTCCCTGTTTGTGGTCGGTGACTATTAGTAGTCACTGTTATCACATAAAACCCTTGTTGACCCCCCCAACTCACACATACACGCACTCAACACAGGGCTATCTGAAGGCATTGTTCCACGTCTGCTGCACCAAGACTATAACCTGTTTTTTTTTTTGTTTTTGGTTTTTTCTTATTCAGCAGGAGTAGCAATCTACTATTTATTTGACCAAGTCTGGTGCAGCAGCATGCCCTTGTGTATGGTGCAAGCTTCCCTCTTTATTGAGTATCTCGTCTCCTACCGCCCCTGCACCAACTCCTACAGAGCTATTCCACTCATCATACCTCTATGTCTCCCCCACCCCTTCTCTTTACTACCCAACCAGCTTATGGTAGGAATCTGAAAAACATTTTGCAGTTTACCATTTACATATCAGAACATATGTGGGTAGGGGAAAGCACATGCCTCCAAATGACACCCTGGTTATGATTGTCACAGTCATTACTGTTTCAGTGCATTTTGGTAAATGTAATCCCATCTTTCCTGGTTCCTAATCCCTGCAGCATGTTACATTTGGACCCACTTCATTGATACCTGTGCCCTCAGGCACAGCCTAGGTGGACTGTGGAGCTAATCCGTTGCATCCTCAAATGTGAGAATGAGATGGGAGATTGTGAGGCTCCAGGTCTTACCCATGAAAAGCTGCTGAAGAATTTTATGGCAGCACATTACCCAGTTTGAAATCTTTTGTGACCACTGTCTCTAGTACCTGTTCTGCATTTTGTTTACAATGGTAGGTATGCTGATCACCTTCACCACTCACACCTCTCCCACCAAGCCAGATTTATACCATGCCAAGGCAGAGAAGACAGGATCTCCCCTCCATTAGTGGGCACTTCGCCCGTTTCACAAGGGCCACAGGTACCAGCATCAGGAAGAATATGTTTCAAGCAATGTTCCCTTACCTGAAAGGTTCGTCCTCCACAATGTAGATCCTTGTGCCAGACCCATAATTCAAGGACAACACATTCCGGCATATCTCCATCCCATCGGGTGATGCTTTGCACCTGAGGATAGGTCTGCTACCTCAGCCCACTGGTCTTCTGTACAACTAGAGATAGTCCACTCACATTTTCTGATGTATTCATTGGGGAAATAGTCCAATTTGAGCTACCATAGTATAGTTAGGCAGGAGGGCAGCCCGCCATGAGCCCAGATTGTCATAGAGGGGCCAGTGTCAGGTTTCAGTAAGTCTAAGAACACATTTTCTTCAGGAAGTTTAGGTAATTCGGGTGTTCTGTTGTGGGCACTCTGTTCTCCCTCAATTGCTGTTAGTTCTTTATTCACAAAGACTTTTGCCACATTTGGGCTATCAAAAAATCTCGGCGGTCACCTAGGGTGGGTGATCAGGAGCATGTTGGGGAAAAAGATGGGCAAATCCCACCACGATTGTAGAGGGTGTTTTTTACATCTGTGAATTGCTGGTGATGGGACTGAAGGTCCCTGCTATAATCTTGTATAACAAATACTTTTTGCCTGTTCTCTAGGATGATATGTCCTTTAAATTTAGCTGCTCGAAGTATCTTCTCCTTGTCCATGAATCTCAAATATTTTATTAGGAAGTGCATTGCTTTCTCCCAATCTTGGTTTCAGGCCCACATGGTGAGCCCTTTCGACTTCGAAGCTCCCTGATGTTTCTTCAATCTGAAGCTTTTTAGTCAGCCAGCTATGAACCGCTGTCACTAGGCTTTGTTTTTCTATACCCTCTGGTAGTCCAATGACCTGAAGATTAGACTTTCTGGAGTGATTTTCTAGATTGTTGGTTTTACTCATTCACTCTTGAATTTGCTTTTTAAAAATGATTTGCTCTTTCTTGATTTTTTCAACTGTATCTTCGGTGCTGCTGATTCTATATTCCACTTCTGTCAGCCTTGCAGTAGGTGCTTCCGTAGTTTCCGACAGCCCCAAGACGACAGATTGCAGGTGGATAATTTTGTGCTGTCACATTCTCAATGCCTGCTTTCATTTTATTCTGCATTTTTGTTAATATTACAGGCATACCGGCCAGAGATTTTTCCAGGACAGACATCTTTTCCCTGCTGTTTGTGATGGTGTGCTGCTGGCCCATCAATGCCTTGTGGTCCAAGGGAAAAGCTGTTGGCTGTTCCCTGGGCCAAAATTGAAGTTTGGCTTCCCTGGTTTTTGGATTATTCTGACTTGAAACACTTCTGTTAGCCATTAATATATTTTTTCCTTGACTTTTCACAGCTGGAATGATTTTTTCTTACAGATACAGATATTGCCCAAGTAGTTGTGTCTTAAAGGACGTCCACCATCTTGCCTGGTTGGACACACCCCCACTCCAGAACAAGCAAGGTTTAACAGCACTGGACACAGACAGGCTCCCATATTGCTGATGGAATTTTGGACCCCATAAACACACGAGCAGGATAGGAAGGAGCAAGGAGTGGGTGACAAAGAAGAAGCAACATTACCAGGACTTGCTCACACACAACTGGAGTCAGGCTGGTAGGAGGGATGATGGAGGGTACAACCAGTGCATTACTGATGGAGCGAGGGTTATCAGTAGTCACCCACACACATGGAGCCAGTTTACCAGGACATGGACATAGCACACTGAAGGTGAGGAGGTATGATTGAGAAGGTAGGGTATACGGGTTACACAACAGGAGAGAGGTGAACAGGGACAGTTAACAGCACTGTGCCTCAGCTGTGCAGAGAGCAGCTATGGATTAATTGAGGATTAATCCACTGTCAGCTGATGGCTGCTGATGAATGAGTGCCGTCCATTTTCCCTGGCCGTGTTATAAATCTGTCTAATGCACAGATGAAAACAAATGCTGACAACCAGAACACAGCACAAAAAGAAAATTGATCAGCATGTTAAAATGTTTGTGTTTCTCTGAAGTTCAACAGCTGCCTTATTTAAAAATCTGAACACTGGGAGCAGCCTGAGCCCAACAATCACAGACAGTGTCCTATAATGATACAATTCTTATCAAAACTGTCTAAACCAAATAATTATTTTAATTACTTTTTAATAACAGTGGGTCTGTAGGAGAGCTGTGGGTGGAGGACCTGCTAGTGGGGAGTGACCACCACTCAGTGTGGTTCATACTCAACATGGGCAAGGAAGAAGTAGGAACAGGGACCAGGGTGATTGATTTCAGACAGGCTGACTTTGGAAGGATGGGGGAAATTTTGGAGAATCATCTGGCAAGAATTCATCCTTACTTAGATGCAAGCCAAACATGGGAAATAATCAAACTGGGGATTGTGGAGGCTACTGGCTCCTGTACCAGCACCTCACCAAAGTGGAATACTAAATTTAGTCTTAAAGCAGTAATTAATTTGTCTTTTAAGGCTATGTTTAGTAATTTTTAATCTTTTGTAATCATCAGAAGAAGAATACTGCCTGTAGGAATACTTAATTTTAAGAAGTATTCAACAGTAATTGTTTTTTAAGAGTAAATTATTACTAAATGAATATTATACACAGATTTTAGAAGCACAAATTATTGAATACTTTCGAATGATAAGTGAAGACTTTTCAATACTTCTTATGTTTTATATGCAAGATTGTTAATTTTCATTCTGATCATGGGGCATAACCTTGATTATTAAGCATTGCAGATGATAGGAGTATACATGGGCTTCATTAGCCCATGATGTGAAGATTAGGGGAGTACAATGAAGAGTCATATAATTTAAACTAAGCAAAGGGGGGTCTGGATTATAGTCTCTCTGGACAGTAAATAAGGGAGGCTGTGAGCCTCCACACAGAATAAGGGTGACACGATGGGGTCTGAGACACCTCTGGGAAGGGGAGCTGGGGAGGGAATTTGTTGGACGGGGCTTATAGCAAATGCTAGGAGCCTAGCTAACAAGATGGTGGAATTAGAGGCCATCATACAGGATGAGGGACTAGACTTAATTGCAGTCACAGAGACATGGTGAATGGAATATCACACATGGGAGACAACAATCCCTGGGTATAGACTGTTTAGGAATGACAGGGGGGACAGGAAAAGAGATGGATTGCTCTATATGTTAAAGATGATATCAGGGCTATGGAGGGGCAGGAAGGGGTGGGGGTGACTGGACTCCTATGGGTCACGCTGAGCAGAAGGACAGGTGAATCCCTAAATCTAGGGGTGGTATACAGACCACCTTTACAAGGGGAGGAAGAGGAAAGAAAACTGGCATATACTATAGAAAGAATGGCCCTCAAAGGAGAAACACTACTGGTAGGGGACCTAAATCTCTCGGACATGGACTAGTTCATCCTGGAGGCCCCCTTGGCAAGGAGCAGAGGATTTCTGGAGATGCTGCAGGGTGCATTCCTGCAGCAGTTGGTCAATGACCCAAGAAGGGGAATCAACCTGCTAGATATCCTAACAAATGGGGAGAGTGGAGGAGGAGGTGGGGTGGCAGAGGCACTAGGCAACAGCAACCACAAGATGGTTCAGTTTAGAATTAGAGTGGGGAGGGAGGAAAGATGCACAACCACAACAGTCTTGGACTTCAAGACAGCAGACTTTGACAGGATGAGACAGCTGGTGAGGAAGGAATTGATGGGTATAGAGGGTTTAAACAATGTGGAAGAGCTACGGGGCCTTTTAAAGACCCTGGTGCAGAAAGCAATGGACTTCTGCATAAGGCAGGTAAGGAAGGGCACAAGAAGGAGAAGACCTCTGTGGGTCACAAGGGAGGTGGCGAGGGTGGTAGAGGACAGGAGGAGGGCTTTCAGGAAATACAAGTGAACACATAAAGGAGAGGACAAGGAAGCCTATAGGGAGAGGAGGCTAGCTGAGAAGGAAATAAGATGGGCCAAAGCAAAGACTGAAGAGAAGATTGCAAAACATACCAAGAGAGGGACAAAACATTTTTAGATATGTGGGGGACAGGAAGAAGGCTAAGCAGGGGATTATTTACAAGGCTAAAGGGAGGGGAGAACTCAAATTGAAGAGGAGAGTAAGAACGCAGAAGAACTAAACAAGTACTTTTGCTCAGTTTTCATGGTGGAAGGTGAGGGCAGGAGGCCAGAGCTTGGGGGGGGATGTGGCAGTGGGATTAACCCATCCATTTAGATTTGAGAGGGCTAGGGAGGAATTCATCAGGCTGTGGGTGGATAAGGTCATGGGGCCAGATGGACTGCACCCTAGGGTGATCTAGGAGTTTGGGAAAGAGCTGGCTGCCCCATTGACAAGGCTGTTCAACCTGTCACTGGATTCAGGAAGGGTGCCAGAGGACTGGAAGAAGGCAAATGTGGTGCCACTGTATAGGGGGGGGGGTGCATCAGGGATTTGAAAGAAAATTACCACCTGGTCAGCCTCACCTCTGTGGCAGGGAAAGTCATGGAGACACTCATTAAGGAGATGGTGATTGAATATCTGCAAGAAAATGGACTCCTAGATGACAGACAGCATGGATTTATAAAAGGGAGGTCATGCTAGACAAACCTAAGTGAATTATTTGACTGGACAACACAGGAAATTGACCGGAGGGCAGTGGATGTAGTCTACCTGGATTTCAGGAAGGCATTCGGCACCTTCCCCCTACAGAAGGCTGGTGAACAAGTTGGAAAGCACAGGTGTGGGTGATAAAATAACCAGGTGGGTAGAGAACAGGTTGGCAGGAAGAAGCTAGAGAGTGATTGTAAATGGGGTGCACTCAGGGATGGGGGAGTGACAGGTGGGGGAAACCAGGGATCAGTACTGGGTCCCCTCCTTTTCAACATCTACATACAGGACATAGCAGAAGAACTGAGAGGGTGGGAGGGCTATTTGTGGATGATACAAAGATCTGCAACCAGGTGGACTCAGCGGGGGGGTGGAGGACATGAGACAGGACTTGAGGACGTTAGAAGGATGGGCAGAGACATGGCAGTTGAAGTTCAATGTCAAAAAGTGTGCAGTGATTCACTTAGGGCACAACAACCTGGAAGCAAGATACACACTGGGGGGGGGGACATTAAGGTGACATAGCAGGAGAAGGATTTGGGAGTAATAGTTTCCAGTAACCTCAAGGCAGTCAACCAGTGCAGCAGGGTGATAGGAATGGCAAATGGGATGCTGTCATGTCTTAGCAGGGGTATCAAATTCACTAGTAGGTGAAGCAAGGTACTTATGCCCCTTTACAAAGCCATGGTAAGGCCTCACCTGGAGAATGGAGTCCAGTTCTGGAGGCCACATCTACAGAAGGATAGAGGCAGATTGGAAGGGGTTCAGAGAAGGGTGACTAAGATGTTGCAGGATATGCAGGGCAAACTGTACAAGCAGAGATGCACTGAAATGTGGCTGTAATCCCTGGAAAATAGAAGGGAGAGAGGGGACATGATCGAAATGTTTAAGTATGTCAAGGGGATCAATAGGGTTAAGACAGGGAGTCTATTCCACAGAATGGACAGTGCAGTATCAAGGGGCTATAGTCTGAAACTACAGGGTGGAGATTCAGCCAGGGAGATGTAAAAGGACAGTTCTTTTTAGAGAGGGTGATGGAAGCATGGAGCAGGCTTTCGGAGGTCGTGGTAGGGTCCAAAACAGTGATGGAATTTAAGATGGCATGGGACAGGCGTAAGGGCTGTGTGGAAACACAAAGGGGACTGCAGGGAAAGGGACCGAATAAACAGGATGGGAAGGGCAGACTAGATGGGCCAGAGGGTCTTTTTCTGCCAACAAGATTCTATGATTCTATGATTAGCCTCCTAGCTCCTTAATTACCTTAGTATGATCCTTAGTATGATCACTTCTTTTATAGTATCTTTTGCTCTATCAAGAATGCCAAGAAAAACAGTAATACAGCTCTGTTAAACTGTAATGCTCCTCAAAGAACAATTTTTTTAATACTAACGAATCATAAATGAAGATTACAGTCAGCCGAGTAGTTCAAGGATTTAGCCAGTCAAGGCTGGGTACATTACCATGCATTTCAGTTCTGCTAAGCAAGCTTGAGAAATAAAACAACCAGCAACACAAATGAATTTTAGAGAAGGTAAGCAATATAAAATGTGGGGTTTTACCCAGAATTAATATGATGCAAAAAAAAGTTGACAGTGTTCCTTTAAAAGACTGGCAAGCCTATAAGGCTGCAAGAAATTCCTACACACAGGCCATCTGCAAAGCAAAAAGCAATCATCATAGGGAGCAACTCACCAACAGTTGGGGTGATAGCAGGAAATTCTGGTCAAATATTAAAGACATAACTGGGAAAGACCTAAAAAAGGCACCAGCTATGCTAAACCTTGACGGCTCCCACGTCCTGGATCCACTCGAAATTGAAAATACTTTTAATGATGCCTTCACTGACCTAAGCAGTGTCCTACCACAAAATTTCTTGATGATACCACCTTAAGGTCTGAGCACCAGCAAGGGAACAAGACTAATTATCACCCCCTGTTCTACTTTAAACTTGTCTCTGTGTCCCAGGTCAGGAAACTACTGAACAAAGTGCTGGGTAAGTCACGGTATAGTGGTGACTCCCTTGACCTTAAACTAATTGCATTTACCACAGAGGAAGTACTCCCACCTATCACTAAGTTTCTTAACCTCTCTCTTAACCTGTCCCGGCTTCCAATGGTATGGAAAACAGCCATTGTCACACCAGTTCATAAAGCTGGGGACCGTGCACTACATAGCAACTATAGGCCTATATCAATCCTCCTTCCCCTTTCAACAAATACTCAAGTGTATTGTTGCCAGCCAATTAGTGGACTACCTCAGTAAATACTCCCTACAGTGTGAGCAACAAAATGGTTTTACAAAAGGGCACAGCACCACCACCACTCTCCTAGAACTCACCAGCTCCGTCCACCAATCTATTGACCAAGGTAGTCTTGTGGGGTCAGTCTTTATATACTTATTCAAGGCCTTTGACATGGTTAATCACCAGCTCCTCCTTGAACAACTCTCCCTAACTGGCCTGTCCCATGAAGCAATGTCCTGGTTTACAAGCTATCTTGGTGACAGATCACAATAAGTGAAGATTTCAAACGCTGTCTCTGACCAGAAGCCAGTTCGGTCTGGTGTACCCCAAGGCTCAATTCTGGGTCCCCTTCTCTTCAGCATCTTCATTAACAATCTACGGTCTGCCTGCCACCCATGAACACTGCTCTATGTGGATGATGCTGTAATTTTTGCAAGCTACCTTGACCCACACCTGTGTAATACCAATCTACAAAATGGGTTCCTGGTCATTGAGCACTGGTTCTGCAATAATAAACTGGTGCTTAACTACAAGAAGACAAAAGTCCTGTTGTTCTTCTCCACTCGCAGTAAACACAAAGGACATGCTGTCACTATCAGAAATAGCCATGATGACCCCCTCAAAAAAATACAGCACTTCAGGTACTTTGGGGTTACCCTTGATAGTCACCTTACCTATACACTCCACATCAAAAATGTAGCCAGAACCATCAACACTAGGATTGGACTTCTCTATCGACTCAGTCTAACACCTGAAGTTCTCAATCTGGCTATTCACAGTTCGATGCTCTTTACTATCGCCTATGGCCTTGTCATCTATGGAGCTGCTTCCACTACTGCACTCAAAAGGCCCACTGTTGCACTGAACAAGGCTTATAGACTTAAAATTGGGGCATCCCTCCTCACACATACCTGCAATCTCTATACACAGGCTGGGTGGCTCAATCCACATGGGAGAATTAAATACCACACCTGCCTTCTCACCAGAAAGATTCTCCTTGGGCTGTTGCCAGTGGGACTGTGTTGTCTACTTCAAAAATCTCCCAAGACCCAACACACGTAAACCTCATACACTGAACTCCTACTAGTCCCAAGGTGCCGAACCACGCAGTGTCAACACTCTTATTGTATCAGAGCACCATCCTGGTTCAATGGACTCCACAATAGTCTAGCATACCTTCCTAAACTTAAAGAGTTCAAACATAGGCTCCATAATTACCTCCTAAATGAAAACTCCTGTGATTGCTCAGCCTAACTTCCAGGTCCTCTCCTGGACCTCCATCAAACTATCCTTCCCCCTCTTCCTGGACCTCCCCTCACTGCTATTTCCTCTATCACCTCTGTCTTTCACCACCCTCTTCCCTGTCATTGCCCTACCTCCTCTTTCTGATCTTTCTCCCCCCCAAGACTCTTCCTCCCCTCCTATCATAGATGCAAACTTGACAAGGCTTTCTGGCTTCTCCTCCCCCACTTGGATCATCCCCCTTCCCTTAACTCTTCTTTACTTCTCTTTCCCTCTGCCTCAAATCATGTATTACCAATGTGTATAAAAATCTGAAGTTTAAGTGTTCTGTATTATTAAGTTAAATTCATCTGTTTTGAAATGCTCTGTATAAATTGTCTGTCTCCCCTTATCTGTATGCAACCACTCCCTACTGATGTGGAACCTTTGTAAATTAGCTGCCTGGTACTCAAAGGTATTTTGTAATTTCTAGAATGAATAAATAAAATAAATAAAAGTCTGTACTGAACTACATTTTCCAGAAGTCTACTCAGTCAGTGAACTACATTTACCAGAATCACTTCCTGTCCCTGCCAGCCTGAGCAAAAAAGAAATGCATGAGCAGTGACTATTGGCCTCCATTTTGATCAACTGGTATTGCCTGCAATTAAGAGTTACATGTTAAGGTAAGTGCTTATGTTTAAATAGAAAAGTACATCATTTTAACTCTCTGAAATGTTAAATACAGTAAGGGAGTTATTACTCAGGTTTTATTGCTTTGTAATTGAAATGCTGTTCAGGTTTCACAATCAATGTTTTGCTATGAAGACATTTTCTCTGCTCTGAACTCATGTGGCTAGAAACCTTTGAAAAGCCTTTAAAATACAAAGATTATTTTCAATCAAATCACTCCTTAAAATGTCTAACATGTATTGTGTCTCTAGATTACTTATTATTTGTAAAATATTTACTGATTTAGTTACTTTAAAGTGGTGTCTGGGAGGGGGATCTAGAAAGAAGATTGTATAAATGAGCAAATTCAGAATACATTTTTTTGTGTGTTTATCCATTCAGTAGCCTATTTATCTATATTTACAGAGAAAAGACTGCAACTTTTTTAATCTGAGAAAATTTGGAGTAACCTGCAGATTGATAAATGAAGACTTATTTACTGCAGATATGAATGTGTCTGTGGGGGAGCTGGTTTTTGCATTTAATATTGTGATTAAAACATTTGCAGGTGTTAATCCATTTTGTAATCTGGGGACTAGTGTACTTTTTTTTCTTTTGCGTTCAAGTGATTCTTTGAATCCATATAGCTGTTCATTTTAAAGGCACTCATGAATTTATATTTTATATGTTAGTGTCTCGTATTTTTTATACTATGATGAGAAGTATGGGTTCATGGTTGTGGAAGGGTAATCCAGGAAGGGGGGGTCTAGTTGTAGTTTGGTGGTCAGGGGGAGGTTCTGCTCTGGAGAGAGGGTGGGTCCAGTTCCTGGGAATGGTGGTTATCTGGGTCTCCAGCTCTGAGGATGTTGCTCAAATTGGGGGGGGAGCTGGTCTATGGGTGGGAACAAACACAGGGGGTAGAGCTGCAGGGAGGGTTGTCTGTTGGGAGAGGCTAGTCCAGGGCATGAAAGAGTGAGCCAGCAGCAGGGAGGGTGGCTGGTGGTGGTGGGGACTAGTTCAGGGTTGGAAGTGAGGTCCACCTGCAGGTTGGGTGGGTGGATAGTGAGGCTGGTATGGGGCTTCTGGAGGATCCAGCTGTAGGTAGAGTGGTTGGCTGGGGACTGCTGGTCCAGAGGCTTGAGGGGACAGCTGCAGAGATGTGGTCTGTTGGGAGTGAAGGTTTGGGGTGGTGCTCCAGCTGCATGGAAGTTGTATGGCATGCAGTTGGAGGCTGGTCCAGATGCAGGGAGGGTGGTAGGCGGGGGAAGAGGCTGGTCTGAAGGTTGTATGGTGCTCCAGCTCCAGTGAGGTTGCCCATCATGGGAGAGGCTGGGGGCTAGAAGGGTTGTCCAGCTGCATTGAGGATAGTCTAGTGCCTGGAAGGGTGATCTGGCAGAAAGGAGGGTAGTTGGCTGTTTTGGGGGGGGTTGGGTGAGGCTGAATTATTTAAACAGCCTAGGAAGATCCAAAGTGATGAAATTAATTAGAAACTGGTTAATGAGTCGGCCCTTCAGCTCAGCGGTAGTGCGGTGGCACGTGGCGTAGGTGACCTGAGTTCAGGAATGAGCTCACATTGGGGGCTCACTGGTGGGAGGAGGAGGATCAAGTGATCTAGGAGATGCTCTCTTCCAGTGAAGGAGGACAGCCAGCTCCACTGTAGTGCTGCCAAATGAGTGACTATAACTTTCAACTTTCAACTTCTATTGGGATATCAAATTGAGATATTATCTCTTTTGCAATTGTATCCAAACATATAACATACAAAGACAAAATTGAAGACTTACAAATGGCATTTCAGTTTCAATATAAAACTACAATTTTCAATATAAGTATGAAGCATAAAAACATCATTTAGCCATTGCCACTACAGTGTTTGTTGTACAATGTCATCAAAGAGGACATAAAGCATTCAAAAGGCAACAGTACACTACTATCTAATTGTTTAGACAGTCGCTCCCATGTCTTGGGTACTAAACTTGATATAGTTTTATCACCAAATCTAGTCCTACATCTTGGTACATAAAAACATGTTTGACTGAAGATCTTAGAGAATAATGTTATTGTGACCTAATTTGTAATAAATTCAAAAGAAAAACTGGAAATGACTGCAACACAAACCTGTAACCCAATAAATTCCAATGAATATCCCTCCTGTCAAATAATGAAAAGAAACCTGATTTTTGATACAAAACCCAGTACTTGGTTCTAAATATTAAATTTGTTATAAGTCTTAAAGCACTATTGAATAAAACCACCAAT
The DNA here is from genome assembly GCA_016271365.2 of Neoceratodus forsteri. Classification (NCBI taxonomy): domain Eukaryota; kingdom Metazoa; phylum Chordata; order Ceratodontiformes; family Ceratodontidae; genus Neoceratodus; species Neoceratodus forsteri. Next base: position 470,807,770 of record CM028129.1, read on the forward strand.
GAGCACAATATTGACTTTTTAGCATTTTTATATACTAAGTCTCCATAATCCAATATGGGCAGGAACATGGAAGAAACCAGTAACATCCTAATCCTAAATTAAAAAGAGATTTGTTCCTATAGAAGAAATTCAAAAGTCTCTTCAGTTTTTTAGACATAGATGCTATGTGCCGTTCAAAAGTCAGATTGTTATCTAATATCACCCCCTAATATCTATAAGATTCTACACATTCTAAGATGGTCACTGTCAAAGATCTAATTTCTTTTTTAGATTACTCTTTTATATCTTTCCTCCTAAATGACATCCATTGTGTTTTTTTGTACATTCAAAAGTAATCTTAATTCAATAAGCTCCCTCTGTACATTGAAAAAATCTTGTTGCAAGACCATCATTGCTGTGTTTGTATCATCACATTTGGTGTACAATATTGTATCATCAGCATAAAGTTGTATACAAGTATTAGATGAACAGTAATTTGGCAAATCATTTATTTATAATAAAAAAAGAAGGGGGCCAAGCACTGACCACTGGGGTACCCCGTTCATCAAACTGGTTGGTGCTAAACAAACACTCCCCACTCTGATGGACAGTAATCTCCCAATCAAATAAGCATGAATCCAGCTTAATGCTGAGATACCTAAACCAACCTTCTTTAATTGATTTAATAATATGACATGATGTACAGTGTTGAATGCGTTCGACAGATTCAGGAATATTAATTGCACTTCCTGGTTTCTGTCAAAGGCATTCAACATGTCATCAACTACTTTAAGTATTGTATATGTTGTACTATGTCCTTTTCTAAAACCTGATTACAAATGTGTTACTATATTGTATTTAGTAAAATAGTTTGTTAACTGAGGGTACACAGGTTTTTCAAATATTTTTACACATACAGGCAAAACTGATATGGGTCTATAGGAACCTGGATTTGTTGAATCCCCCCTTTGAATACTGGAATAACAAAAGCTGTTTTTAGATCAATTGGTAATTCACTACTATCCAAGGAAAAATTAAAAATATACGTTAAATGAGGTACCAATATTTCAAACACCAATTTCAAAAAGATAGGGGGAAATCTCATCACATCCAGGACCTTTTCTGGTGTCAATGCTCTGTAATTGCTTTCTGACATCATAAATTTCTATTGAATGAAAGGAAAACACAGGTCTATTTAACTTGTAAGTAAAATCAGTATCCAAAACAAGAAAGGACAGTCCAGGGTGTATTTTATCAAATGTATCACCAACAGCAATAACAAAAGAATTTAACATTTTAACTTTGTCAGTATCTGTAACTGAAACTTTCCCTTCAGATGTTAAATATGCTGGTAAGGTTGGTGGACCTTGCTTCCCCTTCATTGAATCAATACCTTTCCATAATGCTCTAGGATTACCTTCGGACAATGAGAAATAATTATCATAATAATTCTTTTTTGTTTTCCTAATCTGTTTAGTACATTCACTGTGAGTAACCCTAAAAGCTAACTTGTCTTCTACTAATTTGGTCTTTCTAGCTATGCACCATTGTCTAGACTTTCTTTTTATTAACTCTTTTAATTCTTTCGTTATCCAGGGCACTTTTTTTTTCTTAAATTTTTTAATTTTAATGAAGCATGTTTATTAATAACATTCAGAAGGGAGATTTAAAAAAATCCATGCTGTATGAACATCTGGACATGTATACAATAAATTCCAGTGAATATCTGCTACATCTCTCAAATATGCCTGTGCATCAAATAACGTAAACGCTCTAGCATAAATGATTTGTGGTTGAGGTTTCTCCAGCAACATATCTCTAATACACAATGTATAGCAATGATCACTCACATCATTTTCATGAACTGTAGAAATATATCTCTCAGGCCTATTAGTAAATATAAGATCCACTAAAGTATCCTTATCACAATGTGACTTATGTAGTCGAGTAGGTGAATTGATCAATTGTTGTAAATTGAGGGCAGCAAACGGATTTAAAATCACAAGTTGAAGAATCAGCATATTCCAATTAAAATCACCAAGCAATACAGTTTCACTTTTATAAAAAGGAGCAATAAGTTCACACAAAGTCTGTAGTGCTATGGTTTTGGCAGAGGGGGGCTTATAGCAAACTATGATACTAAGATAAAGTCCTGTTTTCCCCTGTACTTGTACTACTAATAAATCCAACTGCTCAGGGATTGGTTTTGCAAGTTTCACTTGACCCTTATATGTGTTCCTAAGATATATCATAATCCCCCCCCCCTTTTTATTTGCCTATCTTGTCTAAAAATGCTATAGTTTTCAAGTAAAACATCATTATTATCTATTTTGGACATAAGGCAAGTTTCCATTAGTGCTAGTACATCTGGCTTTATTGTTTCAACTTGGGTACTTATTACATCCAGCTTGGGTAACAAGCTTCTAATGTTTCAATGTAAAAAGCTTACATTTTTACATTCACCGAAATCAGCCAGGGAATATTCAGTTCTCAGTTGGGGACCTGGGTTCACATGTACATCACCTGAGATCAACAAACTCATTAATATCAATTTTCTCACCCATACAAACATCCTATTGGGGTACATAATAACCCTTTGTGATCTTTTTGCATATCTATGATACATCTCAGGCATACACACATGTGAAACCCCTTGGCCTTTAGCTGGTGTAATTACAAAGCTTTCAGTTAAATCTAAATTCTCTGCATATACATTTGGTAGAAATAACACATTCCCTACACATAGTTGTTTGTAACTGGTGTTATCCCCTTTTCCTCCATTGTATTCACACTGTCTCTTGATGCACAGTATAACAACTAGTGCAATTAACATTATCTCATGCATAATGACAGCGTAAACACCCAATGTTAGAATTTGTAGGAAAGCCAGATGTAAATTACCATCTGCTGACCAGTTCAAACTTAAAGGAGATAAGTTGGTTTAAACCCTTGTTGTGTTGTACTTTTAAATTAGGATAAACACTTTACAACCAGATTTTTCTCTTCTGAGTGGCGCTTGCGCCACTCACGCTCGCGCTACTGCGCTCGCTCAGTAGCAGCGCAAACTTTAAATAATTGTTCTGCCCCTCCTCCATGTGCAGCATGGACTCTCGCTGCCGCCTCCACACAGCTGACACAATATAAGTGGTAGTGCAGTCAGGAGCAGCCCATGGGTTGGAAGACATTGGCTGGTGCCCTGCCACACATGTCTGTGCACGTGTTGATGCACCCTTGCTGCTCATACCCTAGGGGATGGAAGAACATGCAAAAGCATCATAGCTACCTAGGCAGCTCCTCCACATATTGAATCCATTCTATGGTGGAGCAAGTCCTGGCAGACACCAGTGTGATAGTGTTGTGGTAGCTGAACAGAAGGGGGCCAACCAGAGATGCAGGTGGAAAAAAAAGAATAGTAGCTGGGGGAAAAATGGTTAACAGATGTCAGAGGTTGATGGTTAATGGCACTCATTGCAGTGATGGGACAGTGAGCAGCTCGGCTCAGTACTGGGATGATCCTCTTCAGTGTCTTCATAATTGACATTGCAGAAACACTGACAGAGAAGGGAATGCCTTTTTGCAGACAACACCAAAATCTGTAGGGTGGGCATTAAGAAGGGAGCAAAGAGCATGCATATGGCTCTTGGAGAAACTTGAGGAGTGGTCAAGATCATTGCAGGTTAGGTTCAATGACAGAAAGTGAGGAATTGTGCACATAGGGCATAGGAATCCAGGAGCTGCTTCACAGGGTTGGGATGGTACTGACGGTCATTAAGCAGGAAGGGGACCTTGGGAGTAATTATAATCTTAAAGTTGCAGGGCTGTGTGACAAAGCAGTGGGTAAGGCTAGCAGGATGTTGGGGCTGTATAGGTAGAGGTATATGCAGCAGGAGGAGGGAGATGGTGGTGTTGCAAGTAATCACTCATTAGTGAGACCCGACTTAGAGTACTGTGTCCAGTTTTGGAAGCTGCATCTTAGAAAGGCCATAGGGTGGAGGCAGTATAAAAGGCAACTAAAATGGTATATCGGTTGTGGCAAAAGCCCTGTGAGGATAGACTGCAGGATCTCAACATGTACACCCTGAAAGAAAGGGGACATGATGGAGACCCGCAAGTACCTTACAAGGATGAACAGGGTGTGGGGAGGGCGTGGGTGCCTTCAAATAGAAAAGAGCACCAGAACTAGGGGGCATGTGATGAAGCTTGTGGTGGGGGTAAGAGGGATGTGAGGAATGACTACTTCACTGAAAGGGTAGTAGACACCTGGAACAGACTGACAGCATTAGTGTTGAAGGTCAGGAGTGAAAAACGGTGGAGAGGGGCTTAAAGCGTGTGTGGCATAGACATGGAGAAAATTAATAAATAAACAGGGAAGAGGGAGGGTCACAAGGTACCATTAAGAGTTTGCAGAAAAGGACTTAACAGGACAATCTGGTGGCAGTTGTAATGAGGTCTGGAAACCAGAGCAGAACTGTGACCTAGAGTAAAGGCTCATCAGCAGTGGGGTTTGCGAGCATGCAGTTTAAGAAAAAAAATATCTGACAGTTTATATGTGTTGAGGGGAGCTCTGGTAGCAGTTGTAGCAAGGCTGGAAAACCAGAGTGGAAGAGTAAGAGTGCGAGGTTATCAATAGTTCAGTTTTTTGAAGAAGCAGTTTAAAAAAAATGTTTGTTTGTATATTGAGATGCAAAGAGGACACATATCAGCAGCATGCAGAGGGGTGTGACAGCTGGAGCACAGTTTGGAGCAGCAAGTTGAACAAAGCTTTGGTAAAAAAAATGAAAAAAATGATTATTGTATGGTAGTAGGGAGAAGTACTAATGAGTAAGTGGCAGGTGGTGTGACTGAGGGATAGGCAACCTGAACAGTGGAAGAAACAAAACTAAAGCAAGATACCAGTAAGTAGTACCAAACAGAGGGGTGAAGGATGGGGATGTGTTTCGCAGTACAGGGTTTTAAATAGCCGGTATTGCATCACACTTTGGGACGTGACCCGACTGCTCATGCGACCCATTTCTACTTTGGATAGCAAAAAAATGCAATTAATTCTGTGAGCCTCCAACGTTCTCCTCCACCACCAATAATGTATACTGTAACGGTCTAACCACCGTGGCCCTGAATGCCAGCAATCACTTTCAGTAGTGCTTTGCGATATCGCAAAGCACTACTGGGAGTGACTACCGGCATTCGGGGCCACGGCAGTGAGACAGTTACAGTATACTATCGGCAGCAATACCAGAATACCTGGGCACTTGAGGGGGGAGTTAAACAGTCAGTCTCTCTGGCTTCTTAAGTCATTCCTCCACTCATTCCTCTACTCTGACTGAGCACCCCCCCCAACTGCTGCATATCCAGTTCCTCCCATGCCTTTTCATTCTTGGCACCAAGAAGCTACTCTGGGACCCCATGGGAGCAGTGTTTTGTGGCATTGAAGAGAAGACAGCTGTAACCAGCAAAAAGAACAGCATCTGAACAAGTGAAGTGAGCTCAGAGAAGGAAAGGGGTGTTGCAATGTAATTATGGGCCCTCCTGGACCTTACGCTTTTCTTTTCCTCCCCTGATCCTTTTGTTAGCCCCTGGTGCTTTGACATTAGCTACTATGCAGCTCTATTGTATGCAGTGATTGCTGATTTCATGTTTCCCTCATGGAGTCCACTGATTTCCCCTGCTTTCCTTCCACCTACAGCTACTTTTAAGCCAATTTCAGGCATTGGCCTTCAACTACACTGTGGATTTTCCATTGTGGCCCCTATCCTGTGCATTTGCTGTCCCAGTCCCTTTCTACCAGGCCCCTCTGAGCACCTACAGTCTGCCCCCATGCAGTTTAGCTAAAGGTTCCTGCCACCTACTGCTGGCTGCCCACCCTCCAGATCCTCATAACCAGACCCTTGGGGGGTCTTCACATTGCTGCTTGTGGCTGATCGGTAGAGGGAGGCATATTTGCTCTAGCCTCCTCCCCCCTCCCAAAAATCTCCCATCTTCTTTCCCACCCACATGGAGTAGGCTATAGCCTGAACTCTGTGCTGGCTGAAATATAGAAACATAGACATTGATGACAGATAAGGCCTGCTTTCCCACCCAGTCTGCCTCTTTCCCTACCTGTTGTATAATCTGCAGATCCTAGTTAGCCAACAGCCTACTTCCTCCTACCCACCAATAGAATTGCCTTATGTCTGTCCCATGCATTCTTGAAGTCCCCCATTATTTTTGGCCCTACAACCTCCTCTGGAAGGCCATTTCATGCGTCCACCACCCTCTCTATGAAAAAAATAATTCCTCACGTTGCCCCTGAGCTGTCACCCTTCCATTTTCAAATTGTGCCCCCTTGTTCTTGCACATCTCTTTTTCTGAAAGATGATACTCTCTTGGACTTTGTTGATTCCCTTGAGGTACTTTAAATTTTCTATCACATGCTCCATCTCCCTCCTTTCCTCAAGGGCATACATATTCAGCTCCTTTAGTTTTTCTTTGTATGGCTTCTTGTGCAGACCCTTCACCATTTTAGTTGCCCTCCTCTGAGCTGGCAGTAAAAAATGCCTGCCATAACTGTCACTTTAGCACAGTACATGTAGCACTAAACTGGCTGCATAGCATCAGCCGCAGCATTTCTGGTCAGCGGTTTTCTGACCAGCCTACCTGTCTGCTACATACAGTCAGGGCCCAGGACCCCCTCACTAGACGCCAGGGAAAGGTTAGACAGAATAACAACACCCCCCCCAAAAAAAACACACCATTTGCCACTGGCCACGAGGCAGTTGGCCTTTTATACCACCAGGGCTATACCAACGCTGGCCTCCTGGGACAACTCAAGACCCCTCAATCACAAGTGTCCCCTTTTTAAATAATGCAAGGACCACTAGCAAGTTAGCATCCCCACTAGCTCATTAGGGCTACTGTCTAATTCTTCCTACCACCAGCAGGCCACCTAGGGTTGCTAAGGGGGTTTTGCAAAGCCCCCAATATAAAACTTATCTTCTTTTACTCCTGTGCTGTACTGTACCGCCTTATTATTTTTTTTAATTTATTATTCATTTTGGTCATGGCTGCCCAAGTCTTCAGAGCCCACTGCTCCTCTGCACCTGCTCTGTCTCTTGCTAATATATGTTCCCCATATTAATCGCTATTTTTCATGATGCTGACAGTCTGGGTTTGGTATTGTGCCCTGGGTGCTGAAGGGCTGGCCGTAGGAGAGGGCAGCTGCCTGTAACCATAATCATCTCCTAGCATGGGAGGCATCATGATGGCCATCGCGTTAAGATGGGACAGTGTGCTAGGTTGGACATGCACATGTTTGTTGCATGCATGCATGTGCATATTGAGCTGCCAACTCCGAGAGGAGTAACATTGCTCACAGATTCAGTCTCACCATGGGGCAATTTGGGGGACAATTTTAAGTTCTGAAGATGTGGGGTGACAGGGCTGGGGGTACAAGATGAAAAGGGCACATGGTGAAGTTGAGGAATACATAGTTAATAAATTAATGCCTTGGATGTTATCTGCTCTGGCTTCTTGTCCACATCACAATCCCCCTGTTTATGACATTATAGTTACCTCAACGGCAGATTATGTCATATAAACAGAATTGGGATGTTAGGCTGCCAGGCTGGCATGCGTCTGCTGCACTTTTGGAAGTTTTGCGTTTTGTTTTTATTTAGTTAATTTTGGCTAATGTGGCTATTTTATTTTGTTTTAGTTTAATTGCAGTCCCCACGGTCCGTTTTGTTCGCTTTTTAGCAAGTGTGGAGTGTGCTGAATTAGCCGACTGTGCCAATTGTGCTGACTGAGTGTTCTCTGTGTGTGGACCTAGGAGAACAGTTACGATTTGGCTTCTTTCCTGTTTGTTTCATGGGAGGTTGTCCATGCCGCTACGTTGTTTGTGAGGTGCGTCATGGGCACGTGAATTTCAAGGCTGTGGTGGACTTTTGCCTAGTTCCAGATGGTTCCTGAGGAGTATTCAGCCGAGTTTGGCTTGCGGCGAGCCTGCAGGAAGCTTTTGAAATTTGGATTTGTGTTTTCCCTGCCTGTGAGGAACTGCATGGGAGGGGTGAAGGTGCAGGGCTGTGGAAGAATTACGTGTCTCTGGATTTGTGACTTTCTTGCTCCTTTCTTGCCCACCCTTTGAACTTTGGGTGGTGTTTGCTCATATCTGGAGAAGTAACATTACTGAACTATCTCCTTGCCCTCTAGTTTTTTGCTGGGTGTTTTATATGGGGATTTGCAGACCCACGAGGGGGCATGATGTTGTTACCCAGTTGAGGAGTCGGTTGGGGTACTTTGTTCCCTTGGTCCCTGGAATCAGCTGTAATTGCGGCCTTTCTTGGGGTCCTTTGGTGCTGGCGGGCTTTATTTCTCCTGAGAGCACTCAGTGGTAAGCAGAGGGAGTTTTAAAGGAGTTTCTGCAATAAGATTGGTCATCGACCCAGCCCTTAGAATTTTGTTTTGGACTATGCAGGTTTCAGTGGCTCCTGGTTTTGACTTTACCTGATTCTGGACCTGGATTGAAGAGACTGCTGACTCCCTCCTGACTTTTTTGTGGATTATTAATTTTTCATCGTTCGGACGATTGGGTGGTGAGAGGACCCTGTGTCTATGTACTTTATCTATTTCTTGTTTGTTAGATTTTATAATTGTGTTTCCTGGCAGTGTGGAAGATTATAATTATCCCTTTCCTCGGTTGTGAGAGGACTGAGGGGGGAGTTTATAGTTTTCCCTTTTCATTTTTAGGGTTTGTAATAATTTTGTCATGTTTATATTTACTTGTTTTTGCATTATTATAATTGTTTTAATTGTTTGGCAGTGAGAGTGCTGCCCTCTCTCCCCAGTGGTGAGAGGACTGGGTGGGGAGGGAATTAGTATTGCTTTTTACTTTTCTCCCCCAGTGGTGAGAGGACTGGGTGGCAAGGGGAACTAATTATTTATTGTATTTTGCTGTATTATGTGTTTGGGTTTGGGGGGTGAGAGTCCCTAGTTCAAAATCTTGAGACTTATGTGACTGGGATTGTTTACTTGCTGGTATTTGCTTAGTGTGGTGTATATGTGTTTGGAAGGCATAAGGACTGTTGGGTATTAGTCCCCCTCCAGGCTCAGGGACCTCTGTCCTTTTTTCTGTCCTCCCCTATCACCAGAGGTGTACAGACAATATAGGGCTCTGGGGATTGTTAGAAAAAGGAGGAGGACGAGGGTGTGGCCTGGAAAGGGAATGGAAAGGATTGGGCAGATAGGGATAGTGGGGACAAGGAGACACCCTGGGATGAAATGGGTCCAGGAAAGGGGTCCTTCCTGTCTGGTTCCCATACCCAAGGGTTCTGCTTGTAGTCGGCAGGTAGCACGGTCATCCTCGGATGCTCATCCTACTCGGGTGGTGTTATGCAATGCCAGGTCTATTAAAAGCAAGACCACTATTATAGCGGATTTTGTTGGATATCTGACCTGGCGTGCATCACTGAGACCTGGCTGGATGAGAATGTTGGCCCAGTTTTGGCATCAGCAATTCCAGCCGGGTACTCGGCGATACACCACCCTAGGATGGATTGTAGGGCGGGGGTGTTGCTATCTGTTTTAGATTGGAACTGGGCCTAGTGGAGGTACCAATGGGAACTACCAACTCCTTTGAATGTATCATGGGTGAGGGTGTGGAATGCAGGATACTTCTCATTTACCGTCCACCAGGTGACGGGAATGGTTTCCTGCGGGAAGTCACAGACTTCATTGTCAACCTGACATTGAGATCCCCCAGATGGTTGGTTCTGGGGGATTTCAATGCCTGGGTCAATGATGAACTCTTGCAGTTTGGTCAAGACTTCTGCCTGTTAATGATTTCACTGGACTTCACACAGGTTATTTCCTCCTCGACCCATATTGGTGGTCGTTCATTGGATTTGGTGTTCCTACTGGGGATGGATATATCCGATTTGGTGGTGGAACCAGTCGGGTGGTCTGACCATCACTCCATTGGGTTCAGTTTTGAGGCCACCCCTAGTAGGCCAGTCCCTATGGAGATGGTATGGTACTGCTTTTTGAGGGGGTGTTTCCCCAGATGGCCTGATGGTGGTACTGGACCTATCAGGTTTACTGAGTGATTGCATGGACCCAGGGGACTTGGTACTTGCCTATAATAAGGTGGTAGTAGGGGCCCTGGATTTCATTGCTCCTGTTCATGTTCGTCCCCTCACTCTTTGCCCCAGGTCTCCTTCATTTGATGAGACTCTGAGGGAGTTGAGGAGAGTCAGATGAAGGTTAGAAAGGTGCTGGCGGAATTCGGGCCTGGATTGTGACAAACTTAGTTTGATGGACCATTACATGGTCTATCAATCAGCAATCTCTTGTAAGAAGGACAGATTGTGCAATCCACTCTGTCTTCAGCCCAGAAGAGCCTTTTCTCAAGAATGCTGTGAGGAGTTTGCTCAGTTATTTTCAGATAAAGTTGCCACAATCAGATCTAATATCCGCTTGACTCTCCCTAATGGGAGCTGTGATGGTCGGCAGGAGATGTCGGACACCAATTTGTGTGGTCTGACTTCAGCCTTCCCACAATCAGTGACATTGTGATGGTCATCCAGTCACTGCATCCAACCAACTGTGGTTTGAACCCGGGCCCCACACATCTCCTAGTGGGCTGTGTGGATAAAATCAGTCCGGTCCTTCCTGAGATAGTCTGGAGGTCTTTGGAGAGGGGGAATTTTCCAAATCCTCTGAAGGAGGCTGTGGTTCAGCCCATTCTTAAGAAGTCCTCCTTGGACCTGGATTGTCTGGCTAACTACAGATCTGTCGCTAACCTTCCCTTTGTGGGTAAGGTTATTGAGAAAGTGGCCACGTCGCAGCTGGGTGATCATTTGACCAGCCACAATGTCTATGATTCTCTCCAGTCTGGATTTAGGAAGAGACATAGTACCGAGACAGCTCTTGTCCGGGTAGTAAATGACCTCCTAATAGCAAGAGATCGAAGGACTCGTTCCATCTTGGTCCTTCTTGATCTCTGTCTGCAGCATTTGACACCGTGGACCATGGTGTGCTGTTGGAGCACTTGCGGTTTATCTGTGGGCTGTCTGGTACAGTCCTCAGTTGGTTTCGATCTTTCCTCGAGGGTAGGACTCAGAGGGTGATGTCTGGGAATTTTTTCTCCGCATCATTCCCCCTATCCTCTGGGGTGCCACAGGGCTTCATTTTGGTGCCCATGTTGTTTGCGGTGTAAATGCTGCCGTTAGGAGCGATTATTAGGCGGTACGGTTTGAGTTTTCACTGCTATACAGATGATACTCAACTGTACATGTCCTTTGTGCCCAGCCAAGATGCTGCCTTTTCGGTCTCTAACAACTGTCTGGCCGAAATCCAGGACTGGATGAATGTGAGTTGGCTGCTGTTGAATCCAGAGAAAAATGAGGTGTTGGTTGTGGACCTAGGTCACCAGGACACTTGTCAGTTGGCAGGATCACCCTTGGGTTTATGGCTTGGGGGTGTTCAGCTAACTAACTCAGACCGGGTGTGGAACCTGGGCATTGCATTTGATGACTGTTTGACACTTAAATCTCAGGTGTCGGCAGTTGTCAAAGCCTATTTTTACCATCTGAGGAACATCACCCGGGTGAAGCACCTGGTTCCTCCTGACGATCTTCCTACTTTGGTCCACTCCTTTGTTACCTCCCACCTTGACTACTGCAATGCCCTTTATCTTGGGCTACCGGGGGTTGATATTCACCACTTGCAGCTAGTGCAGAATGCGGCAGCCAGGCTATTGACTGGTTCCTCTAGGTCCAATCATATAACGCCTGCGCTTCGTGGACTGCACTAGCTGCCAATATGCTGGCGAATCACCTTCAAGTTCGGTTTGATGACCTATAAGGCCCTACATGATCAGGAACCTGGCTACCTGAAAGATCTCCTTTGTCCCTACTATCCCTCCCAATCTCTCCGATCCACTGATGAGGGATTGCTAGAGATTCCCAGGGTTTGCTTAAAGACTTCTGGGGCCAGATCTTTAGTTTTATGGCCCCAACCCTGTGGAATTCTCTACCTCGTCAGGTGCGAGATTGCCTGACTGTCCAAAGTTTTAAGGGGGCATTAAAAACACATCTTTTTAGCCTTGCATACAATGATTTTTGAATGTTGCTGCCTTGGATTAATTTTAATATTGTTTTAATTATTTATTGATTTTATTATGTTATGTACAGGCGCTTTGGTTTTGGAAAGTTGCTTTTATAAATAAAGTTTGATTTGATTTGATTTGAAACAAGCAGCCAGAGCAGAATATAATTAAAGAATAATGGTATGAATTTCAGAAAAAAAATATCGACTATAACAAGCTTAATTGTGTCTAAATATTACATTTTTTCAAACTTACAACACTCATTTTTGTCACCTTCCCACCCCAAAAGCTCTAGCCCCAGATGTAAGCTTTTTTGATATTAAAATAATTTTTTTCCTGCAGTTCACTTACTTTATTTTAACTTTGTAAATTCCGCGATCACCAAACATGGTGGATGCTGCACGGTTCCATTTCGTGTCATGGTGTTGCGCTGCACCGCTCATCCCAATACAAAATGTGTATACCTGCAGTATTGAAAGGGACCATTGTAAATGAGTCAATTGGGCATGCAAGGCTCTATTGAGCACTTTGCATGCCCATTATAGGTTCATTTGCATGGGTACTGCCAGGGATGTTTTCTTAATACAGTATAGGTCAGGGACAGGGGCAGGGGAGAGGATCACTAGCACCAGGATATCTACAAGTCTGGGACCAGACAATTGGGGATGGGGGTGGCACTGCACTTTGAATGCTAATTTACCTGAATGGAATTCATGGCTATAATTTTTTTTATGAAACGGATGGAAAGGGTTTGTAATTTGCCCCCAAGGGGCTGGCAGCTCTATCTCTTTCATTCCCTTTTTGTGAAGTCTGTACAGGGAGAATATGAGGACGCACACTATCCAGTTCTATTAAATGTCTTTACTCAGTGCTTGTTTCTCTTTTTGAAATCAGGTTTTTGTATGCATCAAAGTCAGATTTCAACTAATAAGACTCACAAAACAGTTGAGCAAGGGCAGAGCTGTATATAAGGAAGTGGAAGGGATCGAGAAACCATCCCCTTGATGGAGCAGCTTCTATTCAGATAAGGGAGCCCCCAGTTGTTTTTTTGAGCACCTTAAAAGCCACAGTAAGGGTATTCACTTCATTATACTCCCACTGCACCCTTTACCCAGCTGTGGAAATGTGTATAAGCAGGACCCTACTGAAAACAAGATGTTGCAACTCATAGCTGAGTTAAGTTTAGGACAGACTTGAGGCATTTTCTTTCCTTCCTCAACTACCCAATCATTTGTTCTCCAGCCACCCCCATCCATGCTGTGAAGTTAATTCTTAGCCTGATCTCTGCACGCACTCGGGTATGGGGAATCCACTGCTTTCTGCGCACTGCCTCTCTTCAGAGTTTGAGCACAACTGTGCTTGTCCATATCATAGAAATCTTTGGCACTAGAACTAAACAACCTGATGTTTGTGATGGCTGAGAACTTGCCTGTGACACAAGCATGCTGTATGCAGGAGATGTACTTCCATTTCGTCACACTCTGGTGTATGTGAGCATGCATTTATGTATTCAGACCATCAGGGGGAAATGCTGTAGTGGTGGGTTTTTTTTTAGATGTATTTGTAAGTTCGTTTAGTAATGTTTGTGAATTGGACCTAAGCTGTTGATCCATAGCCACACTGCAGAACCAAAAGCCTCGAGAAATACTAGTGGGACGAACTCTGTTTATAGAGACACATAATGCTAGGATGACTGAGTGCCTGTATAGTGCCACCATCCCGACAGGCATGACTCAGCCAGAGCATATTTCAGTTCTAGTGATTAAGATTTCTATGGTCCAAATGGCCTCGACCTCACATTTTGTTTTTCATTGGTTTGTATTGGGTTAGAGTTACCAGATTTTGGGAAGCCAAAAAGAGGACACTTAGTCCCTCACCTGATGAGCCCTTGTGCACGACCCCGAGTAAATAGGTTTAAAGCCTCCACTGCATTCCCAGCTCATTTACAAGGAGGTTTTGGGTAGGAGACAGTAAAAAATAATAATAACACAACAGGACAGAGAAGGTACATGAATATTTGGGAGCTGGAAAAGTGGACATGTACTGGTAAAAGAGAACGTCTGGTAACCCTATTTAGGTGAATGAGGTGAGGTGGGGGTATTGGGCAAGTTATAAAAAGGGTGCAGAAATAAAAAAATTAAAACAACCCTAAAAAAAGACAGATCACACTGTTTTAAACTTGCTGCTGAATGATGGGCAAGGAAAATTTTATTTAAAAAAATGTGTAGCAACTGCATTACAAAAAATTTAAGTAGCAGAGTAGGAAAAATATTCACAGTGTTTGCAGGTAACCTTGTGTAAAGCAGCTGTACAAACTTTTTTGGGTGAACTCAGATGTGTTGCAAGTGTCTGTTATACATAAACATTTTTGTGTAGCAACTGATGAAAATGATGTTGTTTTTATGCTATACCAGGTAAAATATTAATTGGTGGTGAGGTTTGTGGTGTGGGAAAACCTTTCATTCAGTTGTCATTCTGACAGCAACTTGATGCATTTCCTCCCTAACCTATGCCCTACCATCCTTCCACTCACTTGATGAGTCAATGAAGGTATGCTGTGACACCTGCAATTGTTGCAGAATGCAGCTGCTTGGTTGCTGATGGGACTTTCGAGGTCACGTCATGGCTCTCTGATGCTGCTTGATTTGCACTGGCTGCCAGTCAAGTGGCTTAGTGTTGCACTTCTAACTTATAATACCCTACACGGGCTGGACCCAGTCTACTTGGAGGAGCTCTCGTACCTATACAAACCAGTGCATCCTTGTCACTCTGCTGAACAAGGCTTCCTGGTAGTTCTAGGGCAAGGTTGAAGATCATAGGGGACCAGACTTTTGAAGTGGCAGGTCCAGTCCCCTGGAATTCCTTGCCCAGAACTTTGAGGGATGTACCCTTGATGGAGGCCTTCAAGTGGGACCTGAGGCATTTGGGTTTTAATTATCCAATAATAGTGTCATCTCTGGTAGTATAATATTTTGTTGTTTATGAATTTATTTATTGGAATATTCTGCTATTTTGAATAGTTTTAGGTTGAATTGTGCAAAGTTAGTTGACGCAGTGAGCCTCTGGCAAAGGTCACCACATATATAAAGATTTGGAATATTGTGCAGCTGTGCTGTGGGAGCATAAGCTGCCTGGCCCACCATAGGGGCTGTTATGATGCCAGAAGCATTGCCCTTCCCTGCTTAGCTAGGAAGTGCTGACACTGGCAACATTGCCCTCATCCCAGCTGCCCATACCCGATTCTGCTAATGAACATAGATCACCGTCCCAGCAATGTAATATGCAACTCCTTATTTTATACAGAATATTAACTGTTTTGTATTATTGATGGTCTTTTTATAGGTACCATTAACTATCCTCTCCAAAATATCAGTTAGGTATAAGATTTAGTTGTCTTTTATTTTATATTCTCTTTTTACATATACTCCCCTGAACTATGGATTCTTTGTGACCCTCTTTCACTAATTTTACTTTCAGGCATCTTTCTGACAAGGATCTTCAGGAGAGTGAACCCTACTCTAGGACGGGTGTGTGTGCTTTTTGGGTTTTATTATTTAACTTTAAAAAAAATGCAAAATGGTGCAAAAGCATCTTTTAGCAGCTCTCAAGTAGAGATCCCATTTTGAGGCTTGACTCACAAGCTATGTTTAGCTTTTGTTACATTTTTTACAGTGCATTGACACTGTAATTTTAATAAACTGTTCATAATGCTGTGCTTCCCCTTCACTATGTATATCACTGATCTCAGTGAAGCAGATAGTGAAAAAAGGGAATTGTTTTTTAACCCTAGTCAGTCAACTAAACATCAGTTCCTTAAAATTACAGCCCTAAAGCTGGCCCATCGGTGCAGTGTTAGCACTGCTGCTCATGACGCTAGTGAGCTCAGGCTGTTGGGGTTCGGTTTGAGAAGGAGTGAGTATACCATGGGCAGCTGTTCTTTTGGGGAAGGGATTATGTGCTCAGCAGCACATCTGCTACCTAACAGAATCTGGTTGGGAGCACAGTCAGGACCACCAGTCAGGAGGGATGCTGTCAGACTCAAGTATGAATGTACCTGTCATTGCACACCTATGAGCCTATGCAGACAGTTGGATGGAAAACTCCCCAATCATGGTCAGATGACAGCCCAGTCCACTGCAGACCCTGCACTGTCAACTGAGTGCTCTCTGCCACTGGATCCTGTGCCCAGAGGGCTTGGCCAACCTCTGTGGCCCCATGGAGGGGTGTAATAGCAACTGGAAGATAGGGGGAGTGGGTAAGCTGTAGGGAAGGCAGGTGGTGGGGCTCAAGAGGTCTGGTCCTGTTGGGGGAGGTCAGTACATAGGATGAAACACAGGATTTAAAAACGAACAGCCCCAGTGAACTGCACGTAATCATCAGTTCATCCACACAGCAGGTGAATCAATTTTTTTGTTTTGTTTTGTGTCTTGCTTTGCTGTCAGGAGCTTTTACATGTAACAGCTTGTTGCAGTTATCATTGCCGTCTTGGTGGTGTTTATGCTAAGCTGGTATTTCCAGTCCAAGATGATGTTGTCAAGACTTATATATGTTAGCATCATAACCCTATCCTCATCAGTTTTGTTACCTGAAATCAACAGCCAAGATAAAATCCACATACAGGAAAGGATCAGCTCTGTCCTACTCCCTATTGCGAACTGTTGTGGAGGCCCTATTTTTTACATTAAAGTCCTTACTGCAGGTGACCCAGCTTAGGGAAAGAGCCAGGGTCTTGGCTTATTTGGTGGATTGAAGACAGCTGTGCTCATATATGAGCATTTTGATGTTGAAAATGGAGAATTGGAGGGCTAAAGCCCATAGTTCAATGGACGGTGCAAATGGACACACCCTCATTAGGCCCATTTGAGCTGCACACAAGCATTTTTTCTTGTGGCCAGAGGTGCCGCCCATCCTTGCTTCCCTCTCCATTTCTGCTGTTCGGGCTTTCACCCGTGTTTCCATGGCTGCCTTAGGCTGCCATCTTGCTCTCCTGCCCATTTCCTTCTGCCCCCACTTCTTGACCCTCCTTGGAGTTCTCTGCCTGCCGATCTCTCCCCTTTCTTCTGGACCCCATACCTCGCTCTTTTGTCCTCCTCCTTCCTGGGTGTCCCTCTTCTGGGCTTTTCTAGCTCCCTGGTTCCACAGTGCTCTGTTTTTATTTATTTTATTTTTTTTAATTTATTGTGCTTTTTGCCACCTGCTACCTTCCACCAACCTGTACCCCATCACCTGCCTTGCTTCCCCAATTGCCGTACCACCACCGATCCCCCCTGACTTATCCCTCAAGGTGGGGGCCACCGCTCCAATCCAGTCCATCTATGATGGGAGAAGGCGTCGGCAGAGACCAACATTACCTCCCTGGATTCCCCCCCAGGGCAGGGTTCATGACTGGTCGGTGCGGCAGAGCCAGGATAGGTCGGCGGAGAGGCGGGGAGCCATGAAGGCCGGGTGCCAGGCAAGCTTCATCCTGGTGGCCGACGAGATTTTTTTCTCTGGTTACCAGGGGGAGGGAAGTGCAATGACATCCAGCATCTGCCCCACCCTTCTTAGTTCAAGGTGCCGGTCACCTGTGAATCCCCCAGCCTCTGTCAGGAGTTCCCCTAGTGCTGGACACACAACTCCTCCCTCCCTCCCCCCAAAGAAGGAGAGCAGTCCATTGGATGCTTAATCCTTCTCCCCCCTGGCTGGCCCTTTAGTTCCCCAAGTCCATTTCTGAACCCTGGTCACCAGTGTCAAAAGCGGAAATCCAACTGCTGCGCTGGGTCGTCGGCCTCCATGCTGCTCTGTGCCAGCACTCTTGGTGTATGTCACCCACATGACAGCATTTCCCTCTGCACCATGCTCCAGTGCTCCTACCATCCCTCTTCCACTCCAGCTGGCTCCATTTCTTCAGCCTACCCAGTGTCCTGGACTGCCACCACATCACGCAGGACTCCTCGTTCCAGCAGCAGTTCCACTATAGCAGCACCCAGGTACTGGCTTCCTGCATGGGTACCATTGTAATTCTGTTCAACAGCACTGAATGGCAGCCTCCAACACTGCTTAATGGGATGGTGGGGATTGCTCTTCATTACCTGCATTGCTACCATTTTCTGGATCAGCTGCCATGCCACCCCATCTACAGCTATCGGCCAGCATGTAATTCCCGTCCCAGCTGCTGGTAACTTACTTTATTATTTTATCCTCCTGGTTTACTTAACTGCTCATCCAGTCTAGACTCATGATGGGTCTGCAGCACTTAGTCTGACCTATGTACAGGTCTCCCCATACCACTATGACCCATGTGCAGACACCATGCTCATTATAACTCACTTTTCCACATTTTGGAGACATGCCAACCATATCCATTACTCCAGGACTCCAAGCTAGCCATATGACTGATGGTCTCTCTGCACCCAGAAGTCCACATCTAGAGTGTGCAAAGCTTGGGGCACGGCCCCTCTCACCTGGCCCATAGTTTAATAATAATCATAAACATTTTATTTATACGGCACCTTCAATTACCAAGGTGCCGTACATAAATAAATAAATCAGAACAATAAAGAAAATCATTAAAACATACAATTAAAACAAAACAGTCATAACGGTCAATATTATAAAAATGCAGTTTCTCATAAAAAAGTCTTCAGACTTCTTTTAAAGCCCTCCACAGAAGTGCACTCCCATAACCGATGGGGTAGAGAGTTCCAAAGGGTGGGGGCTACATAAGCAAATGCCCGAGCACCTGAAGATTTCAAATTTACCCTTGGAACCTCTAGCAACCCCTCATCAGCCGAGCGTAGTGATCGATTCAGGTGATAAGGAACCAGAAGTTCTTTCAGATAGTTGAGAATGTCTTCACTTTGGGTGGCCTTTTAGTCATCAACCGTACTGATGGCACCTCTCAATGTAGCATTTAAGACTTCAGCGGTGACGGGGTGGGGCTCTCACAGGAAGGGCCCCTTTAGCTGCCCAAGTGGGTTCTGAGGCACTCTTTCAAGCTATTTTCCTTACAACCACCTCTGGTTCACCTGATTTGTTCATAGATCAGTAGGCCCGCTGAGCACCTCGGCAGTCATTGGTCTCCTCATCCCACCTTGGTTGCTCATTGTTGCAGAGTTAGCTCACAATCTTCCATGGCATTCCCATTAGGGGGACAGAGTGAAAGCATTCCCCAAGACTGCAAGTCCTCTGGATTGGGCTACTAAATTGCAGTAGCAGAGTTGTCACTAAACCAAACAGTCCCACAGCCTGGAGGGAAGGTGATCTAGACCTTGGATCCCCAGAGGTTTCCTCCTCAAGGGTTTTTTTTCCTTTCCTCCATGTCAATGGTTATAATATTAGTTAAGCATAGCCAGTACTCCCTAGGTCACTTAGGTTTCCGCTGTTGGATGGATCTGGGTGGCTTCCCCGTATTTGTGCCTTCTTCCCCTTTGGCTGTTCTCTCTCTCCTTAGGAAGCCAGGCCGCCACACCTTACAGTTAGACTTCCAAGTGGATCACCATTCACCTGCCAGAGCAAACCAACTGGCTCATGCTCGTCAACAGGATTAAATTCCAGACATGCCTGTTGGGCAAGAAATTACTAATCAGCAAATCTCCTCCATGTCTCAGCAAATTGCTCCATACCTGTTCTTCAGGATACCAGACCAGGGGCCAGACTTATGGGTCATTGGCTGTCCCATTTAGGAAAACGTCTCTTGGACAGTGGTCTTTTGCCTACAGGGCTCCCTTGTGGTTTAACGAGATCCTTGCTCACCTATTTTATCCTGACAGCCTCCCCACATTTAAGTCAGAGTTGAAACGACATCTTAATGCATCCAGAGCCTGTTGTTGCAGATACATGATGTACTACCAGTCCATCTCTACCCATCTTCTAATATGTGTGAGTGTTGATACCCTGGCCCCCTCCCTCACCTGCCCCATATTGTGACTGTCACAGCTGGCCTTAGCAGTGGACAGAGTTTCCTCACCTGACCTCCACACTAACTGCACCTGCAATTAGGTGGGCCTTGCTTGGATCTCTCCTCTACAGGCATGCACTCTGCTCAGTTTTAGCACTTACTATCCTACTGGAGGACATGCCTGGTACTAGCTGATCCCCCCAACAGCCACCCTCGCCCCAAATTAGCTATTTTCAGTTCCCATCCCTGATACCAGGACAAAGCCTGTACTATGGGCTGCTGAGGTCTTTGACTCTGTGTTCCCCCGTAAGCTCATAGTAGTACTCTGTTTAAGGTGTTTGGCAGTAGCTTCTGTAGCTGGTTACTTGTTGTTCAGTACTTATATTCCATGTTATGTCTCTCTGTTTGTATTACCATTGTGCTGTTTGTTTAAATGTTCCGAGTTGTTCTTATTGTGTACACTACTTCCCATGAAGTATGAGCCGCACAGGGGGCAGTTTCCCATCTGTTGTACTGTATATGCTATGTACTTGACATGGAACCTTTGTAAAACAGCTTTTACTCAGGTTTTTTTTCCGAACAATGAAATAAATAAATAAATAAATACTTTACTCAAGCGATATGATCAACTGACCCATGCTACCAACTGAACCCACGTTACTAACTGACCTACCGACAGGTCGTCATTGACCCATGCTACCAACTGAATCTATTACTCCCCAACCTACGTACAAATCTTTGACCCTGGCAAGCGTTCACCACCTTGTATGCTTTGCTCACCTCTCTTTTGGGCTGTTTCCTAAGGTGCCCTTAGCCAAGGGAATCACTCCTGTGGCACCTATAGGGATAGAACCCTCTTCTAGGGTTCCTTGTCTTCATACCCCTACATGGTGGTATATCCCATGGATAGAGAGGCAAACAGTCAAAGATTATCTGTTACACAAGCATGAAACCAGTTGCGCACATAAAATTTTAGGGCTAAAGCTCATATTTCAAGGGGATGGTGCAACTGATCATGCCCCAATTCAGCCCATTTAAGGGCCACTGCTCCTCATGCTGCACACAAGCATTTTTTCTTACCCCTCCTCCTCCAGCAGCACACCTCTCTCTCTCTCTCTCTCTCTTTCCCAAGGGCTTCTTCCTAAGGTACCTTTAGCCAAGGAAATCACTCCTGCAGCACCTCTAGGAGTGTAACCATCTTCTAGGGTTCCTTGCTCTCGTACCCCTACAGGGTGGTATATCCCACAGACAGAGAGGCAACAGCATCTTATCTATGTTACACAAGCATGAAACCACTTGCATATGCACATTGAAATGATGTACTCTCACCACCCTGTGTTGGACGAAGGAAAACTTCAGAAGCATGTGTCTTTGCCTCTACGGGGATGTTGTAGACTTTGGCCTGTGTTTCTGATGAAAAAAGTGGGCCAGATGATGATGATGATGATAGTGTACTTGTCAGGGTTACAAGTGCTCCAAGCAGATGACTTCTGGGAAGCTAATTAGAGAAAAAGAGTTTAGAAAAGATGATTGGCATTGCCTTCTACATAAGCACCCTCACAACAACTGGATGCAATGATGCTTCACCACCACTGTGGTCAGCCTGTCTACCTGCAGTGAAGATATATTGATCATGGGTGGGCAGTGAAATCCCAGAGGAGGGTGTCACTGTCTGAGGACAAAAATATGGTTATTTAAAAAAAATACCATCAACTGAGAGGGTCTGGTGTGTGCCATCATCTTCATTTCCTTTTTATTTGCTTGTTCCTTGGAGTGGTTAACCATATTATTGCCCTCTGCATTAATCTTGTTAGTTTTGTGTGAAGGCCAGTGTGGGTTAAACATCCATTTGTTTTTGTTGTGCAGTATGGACTGTGCTTGGATGCTGCTGGTGAAGTTTGTAGATTTCTAGTGTGGGTGCAATGTGTTCTCAGTAAGTATGCCTGCATCTATTTCTTAGGACTATTTATCTTTAGAATTGAGGGTGGCTTGTTAGTGCCTACAGACTTGCTGAATAGAGAAATTCCTTAATGTTTTATTTATTTATTTATTTTGTTTTATTTTAAAATTTTTGGTCAGGAAAGACACACTAAGCTAAGGTTTGTTTTCAGGTGTATCCTAGGAGTGCAGATAAATTAAGTGACTTCATGAGAACTGAGAGAGTCAAGGTGGGCTAGGGTAGCATGGGGCCAAGGCAGGGGGAAGCTTGTTTTTTTCTGGGGCAGGGCTGTGGGAGCTGGAGTTGAGGCAGGTTGGCCTGGGTAGCCTGTAGAAGGAGGAGTTGATACCTTTGATGAGGATTGGAGGTGTAGTGGTGTGGGACACTGTCCACCCACATGGTGGTTGTATATATTTACAGATTCTTTTTGTGGTGATTGTGGGGGCACTCACAGTACCATCTAGTCTACTTCTGCCATGCTTTCTATGTTTCTGAAAAATTAAGGCACACATTGGTCATTCATTTCTTTGTTGTCAAGTCTGCTTTGAGCAAACAAATTTCAAATATATCCATTAATAACTTGCTCACTGTTCAGTAACTTTAGTGGGTGGAAAGCATCATAATTGCCAACTTTAAGGTGTAAGCACAGACATGTAACATTAAATGTTAAGGCCTATAAACATGATTTAGATTGGATTAAAAAAAAAAGTGTACATTTATTGCAGTTTTTTTCTAGTGAACTTAAAAAAGACATAGTATACAAATGTGTTTTAAAGTTCAAGTTTATTCATCACTCATTTTGGTCATAAAGTAACAACATGTCTATGCAGTTTCAATAATTATTTTTCCATCTTAGGTAGTTCTACATAATGAAAGATCTGGACCTCCATTTGGTGTAATCTTCTTCAAATCGGTCGAATGTCAGCAAAGATAAGTTAAAGACTTTCATTTTGGGAGTTAAAGAAGCAGGGCAAACATTTTTTTAACGTAACTTAAAATGGTGCCTGTCTGTTGCCCCTCCCCATATGTGCATAGAGTACAGTGGGGACAGTGAGCCAGATGCAAATGGAGTGGAAGACACCAGCGGGCATCCAGCTGGATTCCCATTCTGCAGGCAGACTGGACCTCTGAACCATGTAGAGAAAAGGATTGTGGGTACTGGTGTACCATTACATTAAGGAGCAATGTAAAAGTGGCAGTACATTTGACAATAATTAAGTGTGTAAAAGTGCCAATACATATTAGACCACTAATAGAGGCAGATACATTGGAAAATGAAGGGTGTAGGCAACAGCATTTCTGTATTGCTTCACAATGTCATTGTACACAAGCATATATTTTGAGCAACTGTTGGATATTGGTACAGCCCAAAGCTGTCACTCAATATGAAACCCTGGCCAGATGAGGATTACAAGAGCAGCATACAGACTCTGCATGCCACAGAGGGATAAAGTACAGTCACACCTGCAGCATACACAAATGCATACTGTCAGTTTATTTCTTTTACACTAGGGAGAGATGGGAATAACATGATGGGATACTCTCAAGCCATAATGGGATATCCTCTGCTTTGATGTGCACATACAGCAGGAAGCTTGCAGGCATATATGCCATGTGCTCTGCTCCAGGTGTACTTGCCAGCTAGCCCAGTTGTAGGTGCAGCTCACAGGACAGGTTTTGGTGGGACTAGCAACATATATGGCCTGTTTGGCGTGCCAGTGTGTGGGGCCTGCCCCATGCACTGGCACTGTATACAGGCCATATGCATGCTGCTGCTCAAAACCTGTCCCTGTGAGCAGCACCTACAGCTGGGCTAGCTGCAAGCACAGCTGGAGCACAGCACGTGGTCTATGCTGTGCACATTGCATATATAGCCCAACATGAATACTAATCGAGTACTACAGTACTACTACTTTACCACTATTGAGAAGTATTCAACTAGTCTTCATTAGTCTTCATTGGTATTCAGTTATACAATTCAGAAGTAATCATTTAAGTAGTCATCTAATTTTCACAGTACTGCCTTAATTTGCACATAAGACTACCTAACTACTAACCGAATACTTACTTATTACTAAATTAGTCTTCAAATACATAGCTCCTTTAAATATTTTGGCTTGTGGGCAGACTACTTTACTACTACTGAATATTAGACAAAAAAGATCATAAAATGACTATTTCAGTACTAGCAAAGAAGACAAAACAAAGACAAAAATTAGTATTCAGACTTTGGTGAGGGAAAACACGAAGCAAGAAGGGCAGGGCTAAGAAATCCAGCTGGTTGAGTAGAGAGGTCTTGGAAAAGGTGAGGGCAAAAAAGGCAGCATTCAGGCAGCTCGGGAAGTGTGGGGTGGGGGACAACAGGGGAGAGTATATAAAGATATCCAAAGAGGTAACCAGCGCAATCAGGGCAGTCAAGGCTCCCAGGGAGCTGAGGCTGGCACAGGGCATCAAGGACGGGGTGAAAAGGACTTCATCAGGTACATTGAGGAGATAAAGAGCAGCAAAGATCAGATAGTGAGGATCAGGAAGGACTGTGGGGGGGCAGAGAAAGGGGCAGAGCAGGCAGAAGCACAAAATTAATATTTCTGTTCTGTATTTATAAAGGAGAAAGGCGGGCAACTACCTCAGGGGATGGGGTAGGTGGGCAAGGGGGGGAGGAGGTGATAGATGAGGTAATCACAGAGGGCAGGGTATTGGAGGTTCTAAAGGCACTGAGAGTGGATAGGACCAGATGGCATACACTCCAGGGTGCTGAAAGAACTGGCAGAGGTCCTGGCGGGACCATTGGCAGACCTGTTCAGTACCTCCCTGGACACAGGATGTGTACCACAAGACTAGAGGGTGACTCACATGGTACCCCTCCACGAATGTGTCCCAAAGGACGAATCAGGCAATTACAGAGCAGTAAGCCTCACATCCATTGTGAGCAAACTAATGCAGGCAATTCTGAAAGAGGGGCTGGTGACCTTTCTGGAAGTCAGTGGACTTCAGGATGGTCAGCAACATGGGTTTGTCATGGGAAGATTATGCCAGACCAACCTGGTTGAATATTATGACTGGGTAATGAGGGAACTGGACAAGGGCCATGTAGTGGATGTCCTGTATTTGGACTTCGGCAAGCTTTGATTCGGTGCCTCATGAGGGGTTGTGGGGAAAGTTGAAATACCTGGGGGCGGGGACAATGATGGTGACCTGGATCAAGAACTTGCTGCAGGGGAGACAGCAGAGGAGGTGGTGGTGGTGGTGGTGGGAACTCTCATCTCCAAGGGCTGTGATGAACTAGGTACCATAGGGCTCGGTACTGGACCTGGTGCTGTTTGGGATATTCATAGCAGATATCTCACATGGCATCAGGAATAAGATCAGTTTGTTCACTGATGATACCAAAATGGGGGTGGTCATGGATGACACAGTAGGGTGGCAAGGGCTACAGGACGATCTGACTAAACTGGAGGAGTGGTCAAAAACGTGACAATTGGGGTTCAATGCTAAAAAGTACAAAGAACTGCACTTTGGAGCAAGGAACCCAGGGAGGAGCTACCACTTGGGAGGGGTTCAGTTAGGAAACATCGAGGAGGAAAAGGATCTATGGGTGGTTATAACGGGGAATATGAACAACTCAGCATAGTGCAGGAAGGTGACAGCTAAAGCCAACAGGATGCTGGGGTGTATTGTGAGAGGAATCTCCCCCAGGAGAAGGGAGGTGATCCTGCCTCTGTACAGGTCACTAGTCAGGCCACACCTGGAGCACTGCCTACAGTACTGGTGTTCATACAGTATTTGAAGAAGGATGTTAGATTACTGGAATGGGTGCAGTGTGCAGAGCAACAAAGATGATTCAAGGATTGAAAGACAAACCATACAAGGAAATGCTGAGTGAGTTGAATATGTACTCACTGGAGGAGAGGAGAAGGGACCGGGGGATATGATTGAGATCTTTAAGTACTTAAAGGGGCTAAACAGTTCAAGTACTGAAGGGGTATTTAAGTTTAGGAGGGGGAGGGACATGAGAGGGCATGGTCTCTGTTTTGAGGGAGGAAGATTTAATAGAGAAATGAGGAGACACTTTTTCACAGAGAGGGTGATGGCTAAGTGGAACACTCAGCCCAAGAAGGTGGTGTACTGTAAGACAGTGGGGAGTTTTAAAAGGGGATGAGCCAGGGTGAGAGGGGGTAATTGTGAGGGGGGAGTGGAGGGCTGTGCAGCTGCAATTAAGAGCACTAGCTGCTCATTTGAGCAGACTTAATAGACCATGTGGCCTGCTTCTGCTGGCAGATTCGTATGTTTGTATGTTCATAATACACCTAGATGGTGCCTGGTCTACACCCCCCTCCATGCTGTGATCACTTGTTCATTAACAAGAACGGCAGATTTTTTTTTTTTACTTTTATTTAATGGTGACCACACATGCTGCATAACAGTCTCAGGAGTCTGACTCAAAACTATGTAGATTTAACAGATAGTTCAAGTCGGAAGTTGGTGTAATTGTATTTCTGTGTTTTAAAAATCCCTTACCAGTGCTCTGCATGCTGAGCTTGTGCCTTCCCTCTCGTCTGGTCATCCAGACCCTCAATCTGCTCGCTTCTATTCGGTCACTCGCTTGCATACAGTCAGTAGAGTTTTATATTTTATTAAAAAATAA
Source organism: Neoceratodus forsteri (assembly GCA_016271365.2). Classification (NCBI taxonomy): domain Eukaryota; kingdom Metazoa; phylum Chordata; order Ceratodontiformes; family Ceratodontidae; genus Neoceratodus; species Neoceratodus forsteri. Next base: position 470,834,291 of record CM028129.1, read on the forward strand.
AACTAAGGCTAAACTTTTTTTTTTTAAAGGGACATAACTTTAATGTACTGTGTGGGAGGGAGTGTGGGGCAGGGCTGGGGACCCACAGATATGGTGGCTCCACTAGGACAAAAGTCCTAATTGGGGGGGAATAAAGCTAGCTATTGGAGGCAGAGGAACTATTTTATAACAAAACACATTAATGATTTAATTTTTTCTCTGTATAAACATAAAAATTTAGATTTTCATAGGCACGTAAAATACAGAGGCCCATTGTATCAGTGCACTGTCTGTCACACCCAGGGGTGCGCATTAGACAATTCTTATGTTCCTGGCTGTGCATTAGAAATGCCTAATGCAAACCCCTTCATGTCTTGTTGCTTACTTGGAAATGTCTTTTATGAGCATCCCCCACAATAAGTGCAAGTATCGAAAATATATTCTGCCCCCCGCCCCCACCTCCCTGAAGTAGGTGTTTGTGTCACTAATGAGAAGGAATTTTCAGCAAAGAATTATGTCACATTAATACTGCTGTTTTTCTTTCAGGTTTTTTTTCTGCTCATCCCAGACCTACCAATCTCCTAATAAAACGTAATTTTTTTCCAGTGGCATCTAGCATCTCTTCCTCTCCCCAGACCAATTACAGTATCTTGTATCTACTGGACCCTTCTCCTCTTTCACGCTCCAGCCACGTGCTTTACCTTTGTTCAAAACTCTGGAAGCTTTCCTCAAAATTCTGTTTTTTTTCCTTTCAATTAGCATTTTGCCCTCCTTTGTATCCTAACTGCCTACTTCAGACTGACCTCCCCCTCCAGCCCCATCACTCAGTTTCTTCAGGGCGTACCTCTTTCTGACATCCTTGGCCACAGGACCTGTGGAGGTGCACAGTAACTGGTGCAGGCCCTGTGAGAGGAATTCCGAGCCCCAGAAAAAGTTCAGACTCTGGGACCCTTATGCAGCTGTATACACTAGCATGCCGGGTGGCATGGGCCCCTCTTTGGTGCCAGGTTCCAGAAATTATCCCCGGCTCCCCCACCCTCTCAAGGTCCCTGAACTGGTGCAGGGCCTGTGAGGGGTCAAGCCATTATCCTGTGGTTGTTTTTCTTTAGTTTTTTCTTTCTTCCTCTGTACCCATATCATGTGCAATTGAACAATGTGTGAGCTCTGCCTCTGAGGAGACGCCCCCCAGCACCTGTGAGGGGGGCCCCTTCCCTGCATCATCATGATGTGCTCCCCCTGGATTCCTCTAGATGGCAGGTAAGTAGCAAGACATGTTAACCCCCGGAGGAGAGCTGTCCTAGGGGTACTAGATCCTCCATCACACAACAAGTTCCCATTTGCCCCTGATTTATTCCTAAACCAGGGATGCCAGTTTAAAAGGAGCTGAAGCATTCAATGTTTCAGTGATTCACACCACTGGGCTGCAGTTTCCCCAAAATTCCAAGCCTTGCTCAGCTTCATGTCATACTTTATCGGTAGGTAACCTCTTAATAGAGTTTTATCATGTAAGCCTTTCACTCAGCAGACACTAATGGAACTATTTACTTGTAAAGTTCTTAGGAACACATCTTCCATAAACTTTATTAAATAGCTATTTTTCCCAGACACACTGAAATTAACCATTGTGAAAGTCCCCGTGTGGGTTGGAATGTCATTGCCTGTGTCACAGGCTACAGAAAATCAATCAACATGGCAAAGCTTTTCTTGAATTTATATCAGTCTAATGTGAAATCATGCAGTTTGGAGCAAAAGAGAGAGCACAATTGCATTTAACCTAATCTGTAGGACTTCATGATGAAGCTGAATGAATTCTGTTCTGCAGTTTTGTGTTTCCAATCCAGAATGTAATTACTCAACATGGGGTAGACTAACTGTGTGCCCCTAATAAAGTTTCCCATCCTGACTGCAACAGTGTATCAGTATCCAGTTATTGGTGAAATTCTGCATTGGCTGTTTCAATGAGGATATGATTGCACTGAATGAATTACTAGCACATCAAATCATTGTATAAAGAGATATGGAAAATCTTCTACTTGCTACTAATTTGATTTAAAAATCATGTGCAGCACTGTATTGCCCCCAAACGTAATGAATCAGTACAAAATACCTTTCTAAGCTGTGTCCTGTTACTACTTTGCAGTATATCTGAATATATTGCCTTTTATTTCACTCCATATTGTTGCTCTGTTGGGTTGTGCTGGCCCCAATCTGCACACATGCAATACAGAAGACGTCAGTAATGTGCCGATGTCATTTGTTGTGCAAGCAGGACTGTGGAGGGACTAACAGTACTGTTTCCTACAGTATTTATCTGCCTTAATAAATGTATTGGTTGAGTAAACTCACAACAGCAGTCTAGTTTCAACCCACTCGATCAGTCCATCCTACTGTATATTGTATCCCTGTAGATGTCAAGTATAACTTACATAAAATGGAGTGTTCTTTAGCCTTCTCTTTGTTGCTCCGCAACTGTCCATGTGTGCTCATGCTCTGAGGACATGCCCCAAACGATGACTAGAGATGTGCGAAACTGGCATATTTCGTTCAGCAAAATATTTTGCAAAATTCGCCCATTTAGCAAAATTTTTCATGAAAGCGAAATTCTGAATTTCGCCTGCAGAAGGTGAAATTTTACCTGTGGAATGTGAAATTTTGCCTGTGGAAGACAAAATTTCACCTGCATAAGGTGCGATTTTACCTTCTGCATGCAAAATTTCACATTACGCAGGCAAAATTCTGAATTTCGTACCCGGCGAAATATTTCACGTAATGGGCAAATTTCCACAAAATATTTTACATGTGAAATTTATGATTTTTCTGGAATTTCACTGGCGAAATATAATTTCCCAGCATCTCTACCGATGACCTGGAGCAGCCTGAAGACTCATGCATAGACTATTAAGCATATCTGTGAGCACAATAAGACAAATGTGTGTTCCAATACGATGATGAATGCCGAACTTGCCCAACTAATCCTTAATTGAAACGAGCACTGCAACCATTAAAAAAAGGCAGCTGAAATAGTGGAGCTGACCTGGCGCGCATGGCAAGATCCCCGGCTCCAATAGTTCAGCTGCTGATTTTAATAGTTGTAGTGCTCATTTCAACTAAAGGATTACTTTGGAAAGTTCAACATTCATTATTGTATTTGAACACATCTTTTTCTTATTCTGCCCAGAATGGGCTTTATGCATGAAGGAGCAAAAAGTGCATACAAGTGGCACAAGGCCTGCGCACAGCTACGCAGCATGCAAACTGTCCCAGGAATGCACCATTCACCACTAACAGGCATACAGAGCATGCTGATGGGGGTGGGGAGTCTGAGGGACATGCGTAGGGCCATGCACAGCACAACCCACATGGTACTGAAATATGTGGATCCACCCCTTGACACCACCACTGCACCACCCCATGCAGACCCGCAGAAGTGACTACCACTGAGGAAGACAGGGAGCTGGCAATGGTGGAGGACAGGAGAGCTGCACACAACTTACCCGGTCCACCACCAAAGAACGATGCTGCCAGACAGAGTAGTGGACTGTGCCGTGGATATGTCCGAACCCATGGGTGGGTATGGTCACACTCCACAAACTTCACTGGAAGGCAGGTGGCAGCCATGATGTCTGACATAAAGGCCCATTATGCCACCCTCTATGGGGCACAGTCCCTGATGATGCCTGTGGAGATGAAGGCCCACCTGTGGTTCATCATACAGGCTGCCATTAGTGTGGCCCACATCAAGGCACAGACACTAACAGCCATCAAACATAAATGGTGGAACCTGCAGTCGGCTGACAAAAAAAAAGCTGGCAGCTGGTGTAGAGGCACAGCTACAGATGGGCAGTGGGCCACCCAAACAGGGCGCATTCTAACACCCGTGGAGAGGATGGTAGCAGACATCCTTACCAAAGTGGCCCTGCATAGGGAGGTGGAGAGCATGGATATGGTACCAGGTAAGTAGCACCATGCAGGGACTGGACACCAGAAAACTGCTAACCCCCATATGTTGCCCACTACAGACACCATGACACTGGGGCACACTCGCGATGGGCTGACAGCACATGTGTAGTGTATCGAATGCATACTACATACTGTTCATGCATAGAGCCCAATACACATAATAGTCTATGTACATGTATTCAGGCTGCTCCAGGTCATTAATTAGAAGCACGTCCTCAAAGCATGAGCTTGCAGGTACAGTAACAGAGTGGTGAATGGGGGCTAAAGAATACTCCATTTAATGTAAGTTATACATAACCTCTAACAAGGATACAACATACAGAAACAGAAATATAGAATTTGTCAGCCAATAAGGACTGCTTGGTTCACCCAGTCTACCCATTTTTCCCTACCCACTGTATCACTGTAGACCCTACTTGATCTCGGCTCTTTCTCCCTCCCCCATTCCGTTCTACTAATATGCCCTTATATCTATCAAAGACATTCTTGAACCCTACCACTGTTTTTGCCCCCACCACCTCTGCTGGAAGGCTGTTCCAGGAATCCTCCACTTTTTCCATGAAGAACTACTTCCTCACATATCTCCTGAATCTACCCCCTCTAACTTTATAGCATGATTGCTTTTCTTGTGCACCTATTTTCTGTAAAATACTTTCCTCCTGTTCCTTATTTACCCCCACAAGGTATTTAAAGGTCTCTATCATTATCATATCAAATGCAATAAGGACAGGGATGGGGCAAAAAGGGGTAAGGCCATCCAAAAATGGAGGTTAATGAGTACCAATGCACGTAGTCTAGTTTACAAGCTCCCTGAACTGGTAGCCTTGATGGAAGAGGGATGCCTGGATATCGTGGCAGTCACAGAAACATGGTACACAGAGAACCATGACTGGGATGTCAACATACCAGGGCACACAATCTACAGGAGGGACAGGGAGTGTAGAAGAGGAGGGGGAGTAGCTCTCTATGTAAGGGAAGGGATCAAAGCAATGGAACTAAAGGGTAAACAGGGAGGTGAGGAGGCACTGTGGGTCACCCTAGAGACTGGAAATGGCACCACAATCTGCACAGGGCTTGTATACAGACCCCTGTCTCAGGGGGAGCAAATGGACAAGGAAATGATAGAAGGCATCCTTAGAATGGTAGAGAAATGGGAGATATTGCTGATGGGGAACCTGAATATCCCAGATGTTAACTGGAGCACCTTTGCTGCAGCCACATCCAAGAGTAGGGCCATTCTCGATGCGCTACATGAGGCATGCCTCAGACAGCTAGTGTTGGAAGCCACTCAGGAGGGAGCAATCTTAGACCTGGTACTTTCAAATGGGGATGGAGACAGGGTCTCAGATCTAGAAGTGGGTAGCCATCTGGGAACACGTGACCACCAAACTGTGGTTCACAATAAACTCAGCTGTAGAATCAAGCCATACAAAAGTGAAGGTACTGGATTTCAGTAGGGCTGATTTTGTCAAAATGGGAGAGTGCCTCAGAAAAGCACTAGCAAACAGGCAAGAGGGAGGGGTTGAGCAACAATGGGAAACATCAAAACTGCCATCACTGAGGCAACAAGAGTTTGTGTGAAGCAAATAAACAAATCAAAACAATAGAAAAGAAAAAAACACTATGGTGCTCAAAAGTGGTAGCAGGGAAGGTTAGGGAAAAAAGATAGCATTCAGTAAGTGTAAGGAAACACAGAAGGAGCAGGACAGAGAACTGTACCAGATAAAGCAGAAGGAAGTGGGGAAGGCAGTCAGAATAGCAAAGGCCCAAACCAAGAAAAAGATAGCCAAGTCAGTTAAGAGGGGGATAAAACCTTTAATAGGTAAATTAGGGAGTGAAGAAAGACAAAGGGAAGGATACTGAGGCTAAATAAAGAGGAGGGTGGGTGGGCAGAGAGGGACAGTGTAAAATCAGGGATACTGAATGAATACTTCTGCTCAGTATTCACAAAAGAAGAGAGGGGGGGGTATCTAATCCGGTCAATAGAAGCACTCTGGATAGGGGGAGGTCAATATCCGTCCTTTCACAGAAGAAAGGGTTCTAAAAGAATTCCTAAAACTAAAGGTAGACAAAGCAATGGGGCCTGATGGGATTCACCCCAGAATTCTAAATGAACTAAGGGGAGCACTAGTAACACCACCGACTACCCTTTATAACAAATCATGGGAGGATGGTGTGGTACCTGAGGACTGGAGGAGGGCGGATGTGATTCCTCTTCACAGAAGTGGGAGCAAGACAGAGGCAGGAAACTACAGACCTGTCAGTTTGACCTCAGTTGTAGGGAAAATGATGGAATCACTTCTGAAGGAAATAATTGTTCAGTACCTAGAGGCAAGTGGGACACAGTACCGAAGGCAGCATGGATTCACAGTGGGAAGGTCATGTCAGATGATTCTAATTGGTATCTTTGACTGGGTGACCAAAGTAGTAGACCAAGGAGGGGCTGTGGACATGGCCTACCAAGATTTTAGCAAGGCACTTGACACAGTCCCACACAAAAGATTAATATAAAATTAACCAACCTGGGAGTGAGTCCCAGGGTGGTAGCCTGGGTAAAACATTGGCTGGACAACAGGACACAGAGGGTAATAGTAAACGGAGTCCACAGTGAAGAAAGGGGGGTTACTAGTGGAGTACTGCAGGGTTTAGTACTGGGTCTGGTCCTTTTTAATGTCTTTATAAGTGACATTGCAGAGGGACTGGAAGGAAGAGAATGTCTCTTTGCAGATGTCACAAAGATCTGCAACATGGTTGATACTCATGGTGGGGTAGAAGGGATGAGAAGGGACCATACATGGTCAAATGTATGGCAGCTTAGATTCAACACAAAGAAATGCAACATAATGCACCTGGGAAACAAAAACCCAGGACAAGAGTGCACAATGGGGGGTGAGATACTGACAACAACAAAAATGGAAAGGGACCGGGGGTAGTTATATCAGATAACCTAAAGGTGGGCAAGCAATGTGAGAAGGCAGTAAGGAAGGCTGTGGGAATGCTGGGATGCATAGGGAGAGGCATCACCAGTAGGAAACAGGAAGTTATCCCTCTGTACAGACAATTGGTGAGACCCCATCTGGAGTACTGTGTGCAGTTCTGGAGACCCCATCTCTGCAAAGACATAGACAGGGTGGAGGCTGTTCAGAGGAGGGCAACCAAAATGATTCAGGGTCTGCACCAGAAGACATACAAAGAGAGACTAAAGGAGCTTAATATGTATATCCTTGAGGAAAGGAGGAAGAGGGGAGACATGATAGAAACCTTCAAGTACCTCAAGGGACTCAACAAAGTCCAAGAGGATAGCATCTTTCAAAAAAAGAGATGTGCAAGAACAAGGGGGCGCAATTTGAAGATAGAGGGGAAATAGCTCAGAGATAATGTGAGGAAGTATTTTTTCACAGAGAGGGTTGTGGATGCATGGAACAGCCTTCCTGAGGAGGCCGTAGAGTCAAAAACAGTGGAGAGTTCAAGAATGCATGGGACAGACATAAGGCAATTCTAGTTGCGGTTACGAGGAAGTAGGCTGTCAGTCAACTAGGATCTGCAGCTTATCCATTATGTAAGGAAATGGGCAGACTAGGTGGGCTAAGCGGTCTTTATCTGCTATCAAATTCTATGTTTCACCCCTCTCCCTCTTTTCTTCCAGTGTGTACATATTGAGTTCCTTTAGTCTCTGCCTGTAGGGCTCCTGATGCAGACCTCACATCATCTTAGTTGTCTCCTCTAGACTTTCTCCACTCTATGTCTTTCAGGAGATGTGGCCTCCAGAACTGTACACATTATTCTTGGTGAGGTCTTACCAGCGATCTGTTCAGAGGCCAGATCACCTCTTTCTTTCTGCTGGTGAGACCTCTCCTTATGCACCTCAGCATCCCACTAGCCTACCCAACTCCCTTGTCACACTGCTTGGCCACCTTTAGGTAATCAGAGATTATTACCTCCAGGTCTCTCCTTTGTTTAGTGGTCATCAGTAACACTCACCCATTTCCTACTCCACCACAGGTTTCTGTGCCCTAAGTGCTTTATTTTGCAACATTTTTTGCACTGAAACCCAGCTGCTATACCCTTGACTATTCCTTGAGTTTTCTCAGGTCTCTGCTCATCTTTGTCCACCCTATTGCAGATTTTGATGTCATCTGCAGATTGGCAGGCCTTCCTCTCCAGCTCCTCTGCAATGTTACCTACTGTATAAAGACACTAAAAAGGGCCAATTTCAGCACTGATCCCTGAGGCACCCTGCTTGTCACCCTCCCCTCCTCAGAATGAACTCCATTTACCACAGCACTCTGTCACCTGTCCCCTAATCAATTTCTTACCTGGTTTACCTCCTTTTAACCCATTCCTGAGTTACCCAGCTTGCATAATAGACTCTTATGTGAAACAGCATTAAACGCCTTACTGAAATCTAGGTAGGCCACATCCACCGCTCCACCCTGTTCAAATTTCTTGCTTACCCAATCAAAGAAATCTATCAGATTCATTTGACATGACCTCTCACCCTTGAATCCATGCTGTCTCAGGTCTTGCAATCCATTAGACTCCAGATATTCCATTATGCTCACCTTCAGCAGTAATTCCATTAATTTTCCCACCGCCAGTGTCAGGCTGACAGGTCGATAATTGCCAGCCTCCTCTCTGTTACCACATTTGTGAAGTGGGACTACATCTGCACTCCTCCCATCCTCTGGGATCACACCTGTTTCTAATGAGCTATTAAACAGAACTGTCAGAGATGCAGCCAGTACCTTCTTGAGCTCCCTCAGTGCTTTAGGATGTACCCTGTCTGGTCCCACTGCTTCATCCACTGCCAAATTTGTGAATCTCTTTAGGAATCTCTCCTCTGAAAAAGGACTAGGGTCTATCTCTTTCCCTTTGGAGCTCCTGTTACCTTTTTGTGGCCCTTCCCCTTCTCCTTCCACAGTGAACGCTGACCAAAAGTATTTGTTTAGGATGTCTGCCTTTTCCTGGTTCCCTTCTGCACTGTTCCTTCTCATCCCTTTTTAACCTTACAGTCCGTCACCTGGCCATCCTCTTTTCACTCATATACCTAAAAAAAATTTTTATGCCCTTTTGTTACTGCTTGGGCTATTGTCTCATCAGTTCATGCCTTTGCTTTCCTTACTGTTTTCCTTGCTTCTGTCTTGTTGTGCTGATTCACCACTCTAACTTCCTCCCTCTGCATCTCTTTATATCTTCTGAATGCAACCCTTTTAGCCTTTATGTTTGAAGGCACCTCTTTTAAGAACCATAGCAGTCTCTTTTTCTTATTACTTTTACTCATTCATTTGATGCAAAGGTCTGTTACCTCACTATTCCCCCTTTTAGCTTCACTCACTGTTCCTCCACCCCACCCAAGCCATCCCCCCTGCCAGGTCATCCCTGGTGCATTCACTCATTTTTTTTTTTATAAACTGTACTTTATTACCATTTTGTTTAAATAATAAGAGACAAAATAACAACAATAACATCAAGGACAAACAACAATAATAACAACACAAAAACACCCCCCCAACCCACTCCACAAAACCTACCCCAAAGCACCATTAAATTAACATATTAATGGGACCATAAGCAGTGAAGATCCCAAACGTTGCAAAAAGAAAATGGCAATACTAACAATAAAAATGTATATTATGGGAGACGAAGATTAAATGAGCTTTACAGGACAAACACAGGTACAATTACTATAACAACCATCTATGATAAAGGTGCAATTAAGTAATAAGCCACGTGGGGGTATGGGTTATCATGGGATTTACCATGGCTAGAGTGGTTTGCCCATGAGGTGCAGCTGAGGGGATAAATTCTCACCAATCGTGGTGAACACCCCAATAACCCACATCCTCCAAGTGGCTTATTGCGATTATACCAAGGTTAATTTTTTTTTTACTATAATAAAATACAAATATTAAAGAGGTTGCTTTGTTTTTTATTTTTATTGCATTTATTCCTATGCTGCAGAGTATATAGATAATATATTCATCAACAGTCATTGGCTATCAGAGGATTTACAATGGTGGTAAACTGCCAGTCTGATGATTTCATTGGCTGTTCACCTATGTCCATGATATAATGGACAGTAAGGTATGGAGTGACTCCCAACAGGCCCAATACCTCTCCACCATACCATGGACAGAAGCAAATTGTTTTTTGACCATTATGGCCTGAAGGATTTCCTGGTGCCATTGTTTGTATGTAGGAACGGCATCATCTAACCAAAGTCTTAAAATAATTAGCTTTGCTATAACAGCAATCAGGGCCATATAAGCCTTACAAGGGCTGAAAAGGTCCTCTGGATAAATACCCACCAAGCATATCTCTGGTGTAAAATATTCTTCTAACCCCAGTAGAGGATCTAGAGATACTTTAATGAAATTCCACAAAGGGGCTATTTTAACACTGTCCCAAATGATGCGTTTAATATGGCCCTCTGTCTGTCTGAATGTAGTACAAGTCAGTGTGGGAAGTCATCCCATTGCATACAGACTCGAGGGGGTATAAGTTCTTTAACATTTTAAATTTAATCAACCTGTATCTGTCCTGTTTAACAAATTGATATAAACATTCCCACATGATCTACCAAAGCGAGGGGTCTGCTGATAAGTTCAGTGCTTGCTGCTAGTAATAGCAGACACCCTGCAAATCCATAGGGTCCTTGGTTTGAAAAACTGAGTATATATTCGATACGGAGTGAGGTCTTTCCACCAAAGAAATAAGTGAGGGGATATCTAAGTAATCTAAAAAGGACCAAGGGGGCAGGCCCAAAAAAGAGATGACTGCATGCTGGAGTTGAAAAAACTTTAAAACAAATGTATGGGGTAAAGAAAAACATTCTCTGAAATCAGTGAATGACAAAAACCTACCCTCATTTAAAAGATTGCCTATAATAGCGGGCTGGAGCTGAAGGCAAAAAATAGACAGGATAGGGCAATGTGCAATATAAATACTGGGATTTCCTATAACAGGCTGGATAAGTGTCTTTGTCCAGTCAGAACCCATATGGGAACACATCTGACAAAGGTCTTTTAGGAACCACATAACCTGGGTTTATTTTAAACAGTTCAGTAAATAAGCTGGCTGCAGAGAAAGAAGGCTTCTAAGTTGTGTTCCAGCCAGCTGACAAAGATCCTTTTCTATCTGAAGGCAGAGGGGAATATAAGTACCCTCTCTTAGCTGAGTCCAATCATGGCCCCACCAGACAAAAGCACTATCGCGTAAATCACAATAATAAAAGAAGTTGTGGAGATGCAGCCCATCCCTGTCCTTTGAGGTTGCTTGTGATAAGCCCAACGAACTGCCTTCCCCTTCCAGAGGAATGAATTAATCACACGTTTAAGCCGCAAAAAACATGATTTAGGGAGCTAAGGGCATAACATACTTAGAGGGTGTAAAGCATCAGGAAGGAGATTCATTTTGACTGTATTGAAATGACCACAAAGTGAGAGAGGAAGAGAGGCCCATTACTGTAGATCATGCTTAATCTGTTGCAACAGAGGATCTAGGTTCTCTTTTACAAGAGACGAGGAAAATCTGGTTAACCGAATACCCAAATATGTTAAACCTTTATATTCCAAGGACAATCTCATATCCAAAAACATCTGCTTCTGGACATGACCATTAAGGGGTAGAACCTTAGTTTTTTTCCAATTTAAGTTTTTATCCAGATATAACAGAGAATCACTGAAATTCCTCCAGAGCAGCAGGAATAAACATAGAAGGATCCTCAAAGTGTAACAGGAGGTAATCAGAGATGAAGCCCACACTGAGGTGAGTGAAATGTAAGATCTATCCTGCACTGCAACCTTCACCTGGCATGTGCTGCAAATAAATTAACTTAATCTAAGAAACAATTTGTGAGTCTTTCTTGGTGGTGGTGTGTGCGTTGCCCCTTCAGCCTGCTTCAGTGACTTTCATTTGGTACACGCACCACCTTCTGAGAGCAAGCCACTCTGTGACTTCCAAAAAATAATTATACAAACAAGTTAGGAAAGGGGCAAGGTCATCCACCAAAGTTTTGAAAAAGTTAGTAGTATAGCCATCTGGGCCCGGGGCTTTATCTAACAGGAGTTTTTGGATAGCTTTGCAAATCTCTGACAAAAGTATCGGTCTCTTAAAAAGGTCCTGCTGCTGTTGAAATAGCCTCAGGAGTTGTAAAGGAGTCAGGTAGGAGTTGATCTGGTCCGGGGGCATGGGTTCTGCCAAATCTGCTTGATATAAAGAGCTGTAATGTAATCGAAAGGTCTCAGCAATAGCACAGGGTTACGTCTTAATGACTACACCAAAATGTGCGCAAACACTGGGGATAATTTTAGCCATATCTAGTTGCCATAACTGAAGGACAAGAAGCTTCCCAGCTCTCTCCCCAGACTCCAGATACTGACATTTTGTTCGCAGGAGAGCTAGCGCCACCCTTTCGGACAGCAAATCTGTGTATTGTGCTCTGAGGGAAATTAGACACAACCAGTCTTCAGCTGGAGTACCCAGAGACAGGTAATGTTCCAGTTGCTGAATACTCTGAAGTAACTGGTCCAATTTGGCATTACGGGCCCTTTTCTTTTTCATAGCAAGACGAATGCACTCGCTTCTAATCACACATTTTGAGGCTCCTCATAAAACATCCAAGGCCAACATAGAAGGAGCACTGGATGTGAAAAAAGACCAAACAAAATCTTTTATAGTTTGCAGCATAGCAGGATTCTTAAGGAGTTGAGAATTAAAACGCTACACTCTGTTGTGGTCAATTGGGCCCTGGACAGAGTGCGTTAAAAGAACTGATGCATGATCTGAAATATCTAAAGGTTAAATATCACAAGAAACTAAATTAACAAGCTACTCATGATTGATAAGAAAATAATTAATCCAGGAAACAGAACCATGTGGGGCCAAATAAAAAATATACTGCTTGTCCCCAGGGTGAAGGACCCAACAGAGATCAATCAGATCAATGGTGTTCAGCATTTTCTGCAGACTTCTTTAGGCCAGGGATAACCCTTTATGGAAGGGACCAGACCAGTTAAGGTCTGTCTGGTAAACTAAATTCCAGTCCCCTCCCAATATGATGGGTATGTGCACATATAAAGTTAGTTGGGGAACCAAGTCAGTGAAGAATGCGGGGGAGTCCTGATTGGAACCATAAACAGACCCCAACAGAACCTCCATGAAACCTAACCAGACATGCACAAAAAAATAACCTCCTTCAGGGTCCCGCCATTCCTTAATAAGTTGAAATGTAAGGCTTCTAGCCAATAGGACTGCCACTTCGCCTCTTCACTGGTTGGACCCAGCTCCAAAATCCTGGCCAACCCATTCTCTCCTGAAAAGCTGGACATCATCTTGGCATAAATGGGTTTCTTGCAAAAGAGCGATACTAACTTGTAATCTCTTTAAGTAACGTAGGACCATGTGACGTTTGCATTTACTGTGAGCTCCCTTAATGTTCCATGCAGCGAAAACATAAGCATTATTTATTTACAGTGTTCAACAAAAGCAATAGGAACCTATAACTAACAGGAATTAGCAAAAATAATTACAAGGGCATAAACCTGAAACAATGAAATATAGACAATCCCAAGTACAAGGAACCGCAGGTGCTCTGGAGCAAAAATATACCCCCACTTACTCCCCCAGAAAAACAAATATAGCAACAACAGTAACACCACCCTCTCCCCAAACAGTATCCAAGAATGAGATGATGCAGTATATGCTGAAATATAGAAAGGGGATCCCACCCCTCACCCCACCCCACAACACCCAAATAGATACTGCACATAAAATCCCACAACAACAACAAAAAACAATAAGCCCCTGGTCCAATTGACCGTCCCACACAATACTTCAGGTGCATGATGAAACACCATTCATCAGGCTATACTTTCCCATTACCCCCGCCCCGAAATCATGTATACTCTAAAAAAAAAAAAAAGAAAAGAAAGAAAAAAAAGAAAATTCTGTCAGAAAAAAGAAACAGCAATACCCAGTATGTGTCATTAATACCAAGTATAACATATTCACAATAGAGAATGGGCCCATGGGCGTATAATGTTACCTAATATATAAGCTGCCATATATAGGATAAAGTATGGGGAGCAGTGTGCAACAAACATTTTACACACACCCAAATTGTTGGATGGCACATAAACCCCGAGGTCGAATCCCAAGGGGTTTATGCAGCCATCCAACAATGAGGGTGCAAGTAAAATTCGAGTTTACACACTGCTCCCCATATTTTGTTTTATATAATTAAGGGGTCATGTTTTTTCGACCATGTGATCCATCTGCAGAATGACAATGAACCAGTATTACCTTGTTTGGTGCATTAGGTTTTTATCTGATGCAGGAAACAGCAATATTTGAACATTTAGAACTGTTAACTTTTTAAAAGAAATAAAATGAACTTTTTGAAAAAAGGCAGAGCCAACTTTTTAAACTCAGAATAGTTTGTTAAAATGTTGCAGTCTTTTTTGGTTGCTATGGCCATTGGTACATGTAGCTTGGCAACAGAGTCATTTTACCTGTAGAGGGTGGGGGGACTGGAAGTGGCTTAACATTTTTTTTACAGGTTTTCTTATTTATTGAAATGTGGCTGGGGCTTTTCAATGTGGATGCGACTGCTTAGGTGAGTGCTTTTTGTGTTAGAGACTTCATGAGGGAGACGGTTCATGAGGGAAACAGTTTGCCTAAGCTCATGAAGCACAACTTGGCTTGTGGGTTTTCCCACTGAAAGCTGGCATGTGAATGTCGTAATGAATGCTCCTTCATTATGGCAATTTACACATGGCTTTCTATATAGGAAAAAATGTGACCCATTAATAATATAATCATTCTAATTCCCAGGGGATATGCAGGAAGTGTATCACAACCCATGTAGCACCTGAGAAAGGTCAGAGATCATAGAAACTTCATTGGGTCCATGGTGAAGTAGCATACAGAGTACCCTTAGGATTGAGCCACTGACAACTAAAACGGGTGTTCCATCACTGACACTCTTTATAGGGTCTAAAAGTCACTAGCAGATGAGGCAAAATACAAAAATTAAGAAAGGGTCCAAAATTAGAAGAAGAGCAATCCTCATTTACAAAATCTGAGACACAGGCATAAAATGTGTAACGTTTAAGAATCTATTCAAGACCCAAAAAACTAGAGCACCATGATATCAGCTTAACAGCTTAATCTGGTTCAAGGTCAGTTGGCATTCATCTGTATCCCTCTCCCCCGGGTCGTGCCTGAAAATAGGCAGGATTTGTCTAGTGCACTTACCCGGTCAACAAAAAGCTAAATAAAAAAAAATAAAATATCAGCAGTGTACAAAAGCCATCAGGAAACAGAAGTGTCACTCGGTTGTTCTTTCTACCACAACAGGAAACTTCAGGGGGTTGCACTCATTTAGTTCACTGGCAAACATCAAGTTTAATCAGAGAAAGACTGCAAACGATGGGCGCCCATGACCAAAGACAAGCTTACAGCCACTAAAACTCCAGAATACCATGTGTATATAGAGAATAAGCAAAGTTACTAGGCTATCATGGGCTATAGCTAGAGTGCAGACCAGTTCCAAAAATATCGGTGACAATGCAAGTCCATACTTCAAATATATGTAGCAAGCCTACTCAAAATAAAGTTGTAGAACACAGAAAGGGCCAACGGTAGATTTCCACAATCTGCTGAGTCTCACTATTTTAACCGGCCTTGAACAAATCGGGGAACACACTTTAACCCCAGCTGCCGCTCTGTCCGCCGATTCAAATGATTTCCAGGAGCCGTCATGCTGGATCTGGAGTTGAGCAGGGCAGATCATTCTGAAATGGATACTTGCCACTATCAGCTTCACCACAATAGGATAATATGTGGCCCTTTTCTGCCTCACCATGCCTGGCAGGTCCTGAACAATCCGTAGATGAGCCACCTCCGAGGAAACATCCTGGAGCTCCTTGACTTTATTTAAAAGGTGCTATCAAGATAGTTTAGGAATTTAAAATTGAAGGGCTGGGATGGAGAACCATCGAGTGGCATGGACCTTAAGGAGCAATGAGATCTTTCTATTATATATGAAGGTTCATTGTGAAACGGACCCGCCAATGAATTTCTGGGCAAACAGTACTGGATTTGGTGTGTTCTGTGAGGCCAATAAGCACATTATTCCGTCGGCTCCTGCCCTCCAAGTCCTTAAGTCAGACATCAAGCTGGACTATTTTTTGTCTGAGGGCAACCGTATCAGGATCTATTCTGGTATGCCAACCTGCCAGAGAGCTTCTTCAAGCCTCGTTGTCTCCAACCCTATGATTTAGTACATCCACTGACATCCAGGGAGCTTTAATTTTGTCAGTGAGCCCCTGTAAAGCATCCTTAAGAGGGGCAAATTCTTGCAGAAACTTCTCTTCAGAAAGCAGCACCGCAAGGTGTTAGGACAGCCCATTGAGGTTGCTTGGGTCTTGGAGCATTTGGAAGCTCTCTCAGGGGTGGCTGGTGGCGTGTATCTCAGAGCAGCAGTCTTCATTTCTATCTCCATTTTCAGAGAGAGCACTGCTCTTGTAATAGGCAGATGACAGCAAGGGCATCATGTAACCAGAAATTTTTGGAGGGGCACAAAATCCAAATATCTCTAGGTGGGATTTGGGGCATGCTCCCCTGGGAAAACTTTCAAAAACTGAGGTCAAATGGTGCATTTTGGTGACTTTTAGCAGGCCAGGAAACTGTTCCCCAATATGCTGAATTCCTTTTTTCATCTTTTGTCAGCCACTTGCCTCAAGACGATTACCACAAACTGCTATGATTTTGAAACACACAATGTAAAATGGCTGAGTTGCTACCACTGCAGTAAATTAAGTTATTCTATGTGTGGTGAGCAGGGGGGGTACTTGTGTGTCAGGTAGCTAATATCCTCCCCGACCCCAGCCTAGCTGCCCAGCATCCTAGTAGTTCACTTCTAAACCTGTATATCCAAGAGACCACCATGCATGGCATGCAGACATGCTGCTTCTCCATCATGCCAGCAGCTTATGTTAAAATGGCAGTTCCTGCTACCGTTTAAACTGTTGTCCATGTACAATACAATACAATACAATCTGATTCTGAATATCATCTGTCTGCCTGCATTTCTGTGCAGATTTGTTAGAGATGACTGAACCATTAACCACAAAAGACTATATGGGTCTGGTCTAATGAACCACAGAAAGTTCTGATTACTATTTAAGAATCAATTACCAGAGCTTTTAACTTGTATTCATGTGATGTACTCCAGAATCATTTTTGTTCAGTTAAAACGACATGCTGCATCATCAAGTGTGAGTGGATCCATCCCCCCAAAAAAGGTAATAATAAATGCCCATTGAAAATATAAAACAAGAGTTTGAAAGCATCATACCCATAAATAGGATAGGTCCTGTTCAGGAAAGAATTATCTAAAAAAACAACCACAAAGTTACTGGACTCTGGAAAGGTAAGGGGAAATAAGGGCTAGCCCTCTCTCTCTCTCTCTCTCAATATATATATATATATATATATATATATACACCAACTGATCCCACTGTTTTAGCCTTTCCCTTTCCCCATTTAGATATTTCCCTTACGTTTATCCCACCCCCCTTAAATCCACCCACTGATGCCCCCAAAACCTGTTCCTCTGACAAAGCATTCTATGCTGTCACCACCATCTCAGTGATAAAGTGCCTCCTCATCTCCCTTCTGAACTCCCCCTCATAACCTTATGCTATGCCCTCTTGTAATATCTTCCTTTCTAATTTTAAACAGACCTTCATGACTTACCCTATTAATGCCCTTCAAGTATTTAAATGTTTTAACATATCCCCGTCCCTTCTGTCCTCCAAACAGCAACTGTAGCCTATCCTCATAGGGCTTTTCCCTCATCCCACTCAACATCTTGGTTGCTCTCCTCTGTATCTCCTCCAATAGTCTGATGTCTTTTTTATGTTTGCTTGCGTGCATGCGCAAGAAACATTTCATCACAGCTTAGGAGAGAAGCGGGGTTTTGGAGGTGCAGCACTATGGGGGACAATGGCCCCAGTGCCTTTTGAGGCTTAGCCTGCTTTTCCCAATGTGGTGGCATGCTGCTGCTGACACTAGTTCAGCCAGTATACCACCACCTTGAAACAAATCTGCCACTGCATTGAGGGAGTGACCCGTCATTGCAGGGCGGTACCTTGCCATCCCCGACTCAGTTCATTTGCTGATGAGGGATCCCACTCCCCATCAGCATACTGTAACCCCCTTCCCCATTTGTTGTGTGCTGAGTGGGTGCCCAATCCCCCCTCAGCATTAAGCGCCCCCCAATAGTCTTTCTTTTCTGATGGGGGGCCCAATCTCCATCGGCTTCAGTCCCCCCTTCCCAGTTCAATTTTCCGATGGTGGAGCCCTTTCCCTGTCCGCATAACGTGCCCCCCAATTTGTTGTGTGCTGAGGGGGGGTGCCGGTATGTGCTGACAGGGGTGGCCAATCCTCTGTTGACTACACCCCCCCAAAAAAACAATTAGGTGTCATGCTGGGAGCCCACCCCAGTATGCCAAATGTCCCTGCGGAAAAAAAAGTCCAACAACGTTGTTTTTTTAACAACCTGTAAAACAGAAAACGGTCCCTCATTGAGTTTAGTGGCCCATCCCCCAATCCGTGCCCACCATCTGTGCACCCTGCCTCCCCACACCCTCCTCACCCCATACTTACCTCCAGAGCCCAGTGTGACGATCTTCGGTTGACCAGGAACACGTCTGCACTCTTCAAAGCCAACCGCGAACTGAAGAAATGCTGGTAAGCTGTATAATGGCATAAATAGGGGGGTTTCAACTTTTTTGCATATCTCAGGCATGTCTGGGAATTTTGGCACCAGATTTTCAACATGGGGTTATTGGGACCCCTCCTCATGAATTCATCCACTGTCATGGCATTATTCGGTCCTGAAAGGTGATTTTGTGGTCACTGCGCAGAATCACCTTTCAGGACCAAGTAACAAAATGACAGTGCCAGTGTTCATGAGGTGGGCTCTCAAAAACCTATGTTGCAAAT
Organism: Neoceratodus forsteri; assembly: GCA_016271365.2. Taxonomy (NCBI): domain Eukaryota; kingdom Metazoa; phylum Chordata; order Ceratodontiformes; family Ceratodontidae; genus Neoceratodus; species Neoceratodus forsteri. The sequence goes on from CM028129.1 coordinate 470,853,242, forward strand.
TTGGTGGAAAAACTCCCCAAAATTACTGTTCCATGAGTGTACGTTGCGCAGTTTCCATGCATGCTCGTACCTTCAAGAATTTGTAATATTTTCGCTCCGGATTTTCAACATTGGCATTTTTTCACACCTGCTTATGAACAGTACAGCTGTCAATTTTCACATCCTGACTGAAATGTGTTTTCGTACTTCCGGCGCAGAATAGCATGGTCACTGTGGGAAATCAGTGTTTGGAATACATAAAGAAAATCACAGTGACACTGTTCATGAGCAGAGGTCCTAAAATGCCTATGTTAAAAATTTGGTGGTGAAAGTCCATTAAATGACTGTGTTACAAGCATGCATTGCGCAGTTTCCACATATGCTTGAAAGTGTGCAAATTTGTAATATTTTCACTCCAAATTTCAACATTGGCATTTTCCCACACTTCCTTATGAACAGTACAGCTGTCATTTTTTATATCCTGCTGGAATTATGCGTTTGCACACCTGGTGCACAATGGTACAGTCGCTGTGGGAAATTAATGTTTCAGACAGATTAAGAAAATCATAGTGACAGTGTTCATGAGCAGAGGTCACAAAATGCCTATGTTGAAAATTTGGTGAAATAATTCCACTAAATGACTGCGGTACAAGCATGTGTAGCGCAGTTTCCACGTACGTTCGGAACTTCGAGCCTTTTTATTAATGTCACTACAGATTTTCAACATTGCCATCTCTTCACACCTCTCTATGGATGGTACAGCTGTCATTCTTCACATCCTGCCTGATCTGTGTTTTCGCACATCTGGCGAAGAATGGCACGGTCACTGTGGGACCTCAAAGTTTGGGACACATTAACAAAATCACACTGCCACTGTTCATGAGAAGAGGTCCCAAATACTTTCATGAGGTGGGGTCACAAAAAGGCCATGTTGAAAATTTGTAGTGCAAATACCAACACACGCCCGGGACATTAGAATTTCTAACCATAATGTCACACCCTGTACAGACTGACAGGCATCAGAGGTGCAACTTTGGATCACCGGCTGTAATGCTAATGCCATCCCAACCCCACCCTGAAGCCAGTGACAGGCATTGAGGTGTGCCCTGCACTATTCAGCCCCAGCTTCACCCCATTCTCCTGTACTGCACCCATTTCAGTGTATGTCCTTATGAGATGGGGTGACTGTGAAGCCGAACACCCCAAGGCACACCTCAACACATGTCGGTGTCTACAGGATAGAGCGAGGTGAAATGCAGTGAATATTATGGGCAACAACCCACAGGCACACCCAATGCCTGTCCATCTCTGCAGGGTGGAGGTGGGATTGGCGTGAGTTCAATACTTCACTGCCACTCCTATTCTGCATCTGTCTAACTCCTGCACATCCAATGCTAGTATCAGCAAGCAAACATTTGGCATTGACAAACGCTTGTTTAAGTATGGATGCCGGAACTGCATGCAATACTCTATGACTATTCATTATGTGACTGTAATGTGACTCTAAATTGATGTCAAGTATCTCCTAACTCTGTTTTCTATTTTCAGCAGGCATTTATCTTTCCAGTCAAATTTCCCCATTAGGCAATGAGCAGGAGATAGTCATGACAAACCAGTTATACCACCATGGTCCACCCTGACCTAGGAGGGAACAGAAACAGAAATAAAATAGAAAGAATGGTTATTGAAACAGCAACAACAACTCACCTCCTGTGTGTTGGCCACTTCCACTCAAGATGGCTCTGTCTCCAGTGGTCCAGACTCCAGATCCACTCAGTCAGTCCTCCTCTAGTAGTCTCTCTCTCTCTTATCCTCCTTGGCTCTCACCTGGTGTGCTCTGGATGCTGCAGCCTGCCCTCAGCTGTGCCCGCAAGTGCTGCCCCTACCACACCACTCAGTCTGCTGCCTCAGCTCACTCTGCTTATGGCCTGCTGCCCACCACATGTAGTCCACCTGCCCGGCCCCCAGTAGTTGTGTGTGCCCACTAGCAGTTCACCAGACACTGACTTGCTGTTTCCTGCTGCCACTGACTGCCCTGCTGCTGCTCCAGTGCTCCTGGCCTACAACAGGCCTAGTATATGATGCAGTTGTACTGACTTCCTCACTCAGTTTCATGCTCCGACACACACTAGGGCAGGGGCGCTGGCCCATCTAATCCTCCAGGCTCCTCCTCTGCTCTTGAGTCCTGCTCCTCACTCCAGCTCCTGGCTTCAGTAGTTCCAGCCAGTGGCACTCCTTCTCAAACTAATTTTTATTTTAGGCCCAGGCAGGTCCCACTTCCTCTTCTCTGCCATGCTGCCCCCTGGCCCCTGACTCCACGAGACCCAAGTCACAGACTTGTTCTTTTTCTCTGCTGCCTGGCTGGGGTGGTGGTCGAAGTGGTCATGTTGTTGTTGGTTCAGCTGGGCTGGCCCCAATCTGACTCTCTTCTCCAGATGTTGCACACTACTGTGCTGCCTGGTCAGGCCTACAGCCCAGGGGGGGCACTGGTCATCAACAGACTGAGTCTGAGAGAATCGAGACAAGAAGAGACTCACTTTTCCTCCCTCCCAACTTCAGTGTGCACTATTGACCACACCACTTGCTGTTTTCTCTCTCTCCCAGACCATTGGAGAGTCCGTCCCATGACCCAGACCACCCGGTAAGTCGATCCTGGCCCACAGACTGCATTCTCCTGCAGCTCATCTGGTACAGACAGTCCCTACCCTCCAGCCTCACCCACCCTCTGTCTCTTTCTCCTCCTCTGGCCACTTGCTTGATCCTTCCTGCTGCTGCTGTCCTCTGAATCTCCCCCGAGTCAACGTCTTCACAAATAAATCCTAAAACCTGCTGCAAAGTTTTGTTTTTTTTGAGCACTCCACTCCTCAACACCAGACTTTATCCTACTCCTTGCTGTTCTCAAACAAACTGCGCTGTGATGATCTCGTCATGCAGGGTGCACAACTCCTGGCTTGTCCTCCATCTCATACTCATTGGATGACTTTTCGTGCCAAGGAGCCAGGGAAAGATTTGGTCAGTGGCTGAGCTTGTCCACCAAATTTGACACAACACAGACAGAATAATCTAAATAATTTATAAAAAAGAAAAGAAAATTGTGCTGCTGCTGCACTGCAAAGTACTGTCTCCGAGATGAGTATGGGGGGCAGGAAACAGTCAGGCAAGCAAGTCAGCTGGAGATGGAGTCACTGTCTTTAAATAAATACTACTTCCCTGAATTAGGGTTGCAATTCAAGGCAATGGCAGCTAACTGCAATTGCCTTGAATTGTGGTCCATGATTCCTACAGCTGACGGTGGCTCTGGGATCTACCCCCAACCCCATTATGTTTTTTTTTTTTAAGTCATTGATGGTGGGAGTGACCAACCCCACCACAAACAACTTCAAAAAAATATATATTGAATTAGACCTTGGGATTTATTGAAAATAAAATGATATTTATTTTTTTACTAGTTTGTGCAATGATATTGGGGAAGGGGACATGCCCCCTCATGCCCTATGGGCATCACGCCACCGGGTGAGAGCAACAACTATATATGGCTTTTGTTTAAGTTTTCTGTAGAAATTAGCAGGTAAAACAGGAATTTAGGGCAGGGAGAGCAGGAGCAACCCAGGAGAGCTGCTAACCAGAGCCATGCATCACGTGACTCACATTTACACATCTTTCTAAAATGTGCCCTCTAGAAGTGCAGGACTTTAGCCCTTGTGTGGTTTGATTCTGCAGCCTTCCTTATATTGAATCGCACTTCAGTACAGTACACTACAACAAGATGGGGTGAGGGAGGAGGTTGAAACTAGACTGTTGTCATGAGTTTACTCAATTGAAACATTTACTAAGGCAGATAATACAAAAGAAAACAGCACTGTCAATCCCCCCCTCAACAGTCCTGCTTGCACACCAAATGATGTTAATATGCTAGACACCCTTTAAGTAGTGCAGAGGGAAGTATGAACCCAAGCCACAAGCTGCATTATGAGTGAGGGCATTGAACTTAATTGTCTGGGTGTTTAAGCAATAAAGACCAGAAAACACCAGAAGGAAACCATCAGTATTAAATCCAACAAGGTGAAGAATGCAAAATCTTGAGCTGGCGTGGTGCAGGGAAAGGACTGGCAAGACGAAAAATAAATACCGCAGTTCCAAATGCTCCTTGCACCCAATCGAAAGACAACATATAATTCTTGACTGAGGAGAATTAAATGCTTTAATGCATCAAATAAATACAAAATACTGTGGACAGACTGACAGATGCTCACTACTAGCCCCAGCATGTCAGGTACCAAAACCCTTCATCAGGGAACACCCCTTGATGAAGGGTTTTGATGCTTAAAGCACCGAGGCTAGTAGTGGGTGTCCATCAGTCTGTCCACAGTATTTTTGTATTTATTTGATGCATTATTGCATTTAATTCTTCTCAATTAAGAATTACGTGTGGTCTTTTGATTGAGTGCAAGGAGCATTTGGAACTGTGGAATCCATCAATAGCCTGTCAGTGAGTCACAAACAGTAGCAAACTGAAATATAAGTAGACATTTAGCATATGGTCTTTAATTTTTTTTAAGTCTGTATTTCAAACCCACACAACAAGCAGAGTAATAATGTGTGAGAGATGCAGATGTGGGTATGGAATAACTTCTTTGTGCACAGATACAGAAGAAGGAGGGAGATGGTGTAAAACTGGAAAAATGATTCTTAAATGTGCCTTGGAGGAATGTTGGCTGTCTCTGGTTCACATTTGTAAGCTATAGTATCTGTAAACAAGCATTTGTCAATGCCGAACGTTCGCTTGCAGGTATTTGCAGTGGTGTTTGGCACGTACGGTGCTCTACCCTAATGCCCTGTGCGATTGCTGGTATTTGCCCAATAAATTTTCAGCATGATGTTTTTGTTACCCCCATTGTGCGCTACATAGGCGGAAACACATTTTGGGCAGGATGTGAAAAATGACAGTTGTACTGCTCATAAGGAAGTGTGGTAAAATGGCAATGTTGAAAATCTGGAATGGAAATATTGAAAATTCGCAAACCTACGAGCGTGCGTGAGAACTGTGCAACGCACACTCGTAAAACAGTCATTGTTAGGAATTTTTTCACCAAATTTTCAACACTGGCATTTTAAAACCTCTGCTAATGAACAGTGTCACCGTGATTTTCTTACTGTGTCCCATACATTGATTTCACACACCGACTGCACCATTGTGCACTACATGGGCAGAAACACGTTTTAGGCAAGATGAGAAAAATGACAGCTGCACCGCTCATAAGGAGGTGTGGTAAAATGGCAATGTTGAAAATCTGGAGTGAAAATATTAAAAATTCGCAAACTTACGAGCGTGCATAGGAACTGCTCAATGAACAGTCAAAAACAGTCATTTTTAGGAATTTTGTCACCAAATTTTCAACACAGCCATTTTAAGACCTCTGCTCATGAACAGTGTCACTGTGATTTTCTTAATGTGTCACATACATTGAGTTCATACACCAACTGCGCCATTGTGCGCTACATGGGCTGAAACAGGTTTTGGGCAGGATGTGAAAAATGACAGCTGTACTGCTCATGAGGAGGTGTGATAAAATGGCAATGTTGAAAATCTGGAGTGGAAATATTGAAAATTCGCAAACCTATGAGCGTGCGTAGGAACGGCGCAACACACGCTCGTAAAACAGTCATTTTTAGGAATTTCTTCACATAGCCATTTTAAGACCTCTGCTAATGAACAGGGTCACTGTGATTTTCTTAATGCATCCCATACATTGATTTTGCACACCGACTGCGCCATTGTGCGCTACATGGGCGGAAATACGTTTTGGGCAGGATGTGAAAAATGACAGCTGTACTGCTCATAAGGAGGTGTGGTAAAATGACAATGTTGAAAATCTGGAGTGAAAATATTGAAAATTTGCGAACTTACGAGCCTGCTTAGGAACTGCGCAACACATGCTCGTAAAACAGTCATTTTTTGAATTTTTGCACCAAATTTTCAACATGGGTTTTTGGATCCTTCATGTTATCGATAACATGATAGCTCAGGTCGGCGGGTGATTTCACGCAGTGACCGCTCAGTGACCGCGTAAATCACCTTCGTCCGAATAACGCCATGACAGTGACATCATTCATGAGAACGGGTCCCAAAACCCATGTTGAAAATTTGGTCAAAATTCCCAAAATGCCTGAGATATGCATAAAGTTGAAACCCCCTATCTAGCCCATTATACAGCTTACCGGCATTTCCTCAGTTCGCGGTCGGCTTTGAAGAGTGCAGACATGTTCCCGGTCCACTGAAGATCATCGCGCCAAGCTCCGGAGGTAAGTATGGGGTGAGGAGGGTGTGGGGAGGCTGGGTGCGCAGTGGGTGGGTGCGGGTTGTGGGAGGGGAGACTGGGAGAAGCGCCGTGGGACCATTTTTGCTTTACAGGTGAAAAAAAAACAAGACTACGTGGGACGTTTGCCATGCTGGGGTGGGCTCCGAGTGTAGCAGAAGGATGGCTTGGGGGCCGTGGAGCCGACGGGATTGGGCACCCCATCGGCAGACGATGGGGCGCTTTGCTGCTGGGGTGGGCTCCCAGTGTGGCAGCAAAGATTTGGGGGCGGCATGACGCGGGGAGGTGGCGTGATGGCGCTATGACAGCGGTGGGTTTTTTTGGCTTAACACCACCGCTGTCATACACAGCTCCCGCACCCATTGGTGCAGGACCACCACACCTGCTCAACAGAGCAGTGGATTGAAAGGGAGAGGCACACCTCCAAAGTGTGCTACTCTCCCTAAACGTTCCTTGCGCATGCGCGCAAGCGAACGTAAAAAGAAAACTCTTGCACCTTATTGTATTGTCCTCCCACCCATCCCACCACCTGGCAAATCTGGAAACAAGCTGCTTCCAACTCAGAATGTCTTTCCTGGTAAAACTTCAGAAATAAAAATTAATAACTCCACCACTGTGACAAGGTACAGTGCAGGGTGACCAAGCTTATTCAAGTCCAGGATGGAAGATCGTGTGCGGATCAGATAAGGGAGCTGAACATGTATTCACTTAAAACCAGATGAGAGAGAGGATATGACAGAGACCTTCAAGTTCCTGAAATAAATTAACTAGATGAACTGTGAGGAGCTATTTACCAGAAACAGAGAAGCTAGGACACAGGGTCATGAGTGCAGGTTAATGGGCAAAGGTTTAAAAAGGGTGTGAGGAAGTGTTTCTTTACAGAAAGAGTGGCACAGCCATTTGAGGAATCTGCCCTCTGTTATTGTTTCAGCCCTCATCTCCACTGCCCCCACCATCCTTATTTTCCCCTGTGGTATTGGCCTATCCTTATCCTTTGTGAAGATTGTGCAGAAGTATTCATTCAGTACTTTGCCTACTCCCTGTTTTCCTCCACCGACTCCATCCCCACTTCTTAGCTTCACTATGTCCTCATTGTTGTTTTTTTCTCCAGGATGTAACAGGATAAACTGCCTCAGCATCTAGTAGAAAGTATTGATTTTGACACCTTTAAAAAAGAACTTGATAAATACATGGGGTTCTAGATATCTATTGGCCGTGCAGTGTGGGAGACAGATATGTGCAAAGTGGGGAAAATTCACTCTGCGAAATAATCCACAAATTTCCCTCACTCCACATAGTAAATCCAGGGGCAAGGCCCAATTTCATGCCCCCCCCCCAAAAAAAAACTCTGCAGAATGCAGAGTTTGAAAACTCTGCCGGCAGAGGTTGACAACTCTACCAGCAAAGTTTTTTCCTTTTAAATTGGTGGTGCCAATCCCCATGTCCCACACCCAAAAGAATGTTCCTGGTGTCTAGTAGTCCCAAACTGCTGCCAGTAGCCCTCCTCACATGTAAAATGACCCCCCCACCCATCGTGGACCATGTAATATTAAATTAAATCCCCGCCCCACCCACCAATTGCTCATCTGATTGTCAAATAAATTGTAGCATCTCTAGTCTCTAGGTGTCTAGTGGATCCCCTCCCTATCCCTATTATCAAATGCCTACTCCCTGGTGTCTAGTGGACCCCCACCCCTGCATGCACTGCCACCCCATCCCGGCTCCCACCCACCCAGACCTGGAGCAGGCCACTGGCACAGCCTTTCACTCCTCTCCCACAGCCAGTGGCCTGACTGAGCACTCAATGAATGATAGCATGCTTGTACCCTTGGCCCTCTCCCTTAGCACAATCTTCACCTCTGTCTCTCTCTCTCTCTCTATTTCTCTCACTCTCCAACTCTGTCCTCAGCAGCCAGCTGGAACCCCCTTTTAAACTGTAAATTCTTACTTTAATTTATTTGTCTAATAATTATTTAGTAGTCTTTTTTTAAAACCTTGACCCTCCCACACGCTCAATATCCTCAGTCTCTATCTCTCCTAGTCCTTCCTCTTAACAGCCAGCCAGAACCCCCTTTTTAATTGTTGTTTTGATTAATTATTTAGTAAGTTTCACATTACTTTAGTAGACCCTCCCTCCCATGCTTTCTCCTCTCTTTCTGTCTCATCTTGCTTTGCCTGCACCACTGTTCATACATTCTGTCTCCATCTTTGTTGCATACTTCTATAGCATTTATACTGCTGAGCGACATCACAACACCCATTCTGCCAGCTACTGTGCTATTGGCTGCTACTGCCAGTTTACCAGTGGTCTGTTGCATTGCCCAGTCCCCTCCTTCCCACCCACCAAGGCAATGAACGGATGCACACTGCCATGGTCATGACACAGCTTCACCGGTAGCTACCCATGGACTCAGATCCAGACTCGATCCACAGAGTCCATATTTATCCGAGTCCATGAGTACATGTTGGATCCAGGGGAAGTGGTTCAGATTTTGAAAAGAACAGTCCATCCAGCCCTAAAGTAGATATGGTTTGACTGTCTGTACACTGATTCTGTAATTCTTATATCAGTTCCTCTAGAGCTGTAACTCCAAGGGGTTTCAGGACTGGCCATGGAATTAACATATGTTAAGGTATGAATTTATGTTTGCTTAAAGTGGATATCTTCAATAAAAAATGTTATACATAAATTACTACACTGCAGCCGTTTATATAACACTTTGATGTCACTGAGGAGCAAACTCTTCTTGGCTCAACGTAGCTAGGCACAGCTTGTTCCTTGATGGAATCACAATGTTCTACAAATGGCTGCAGTGTAGTATTAATCTTGAACAACCTCAGTCATCTATGTCTCTGCAGTGCTTCCAACTACAGATGAACCCAATACCTCATTTGAAAGACCTTATTGCAAACTTTCAAACTATGATTGCCACTGGGAATGAATGTGTCCCTTTAAGCATTTTTAAGTGTGCGAATTTTTTTTTTTTCAAAAAAAAAGTAGGGTCATTTCTTTTTGCTTAGAAATACTACTGTGGATCTGAAAAGGGACAGGGTTCAGAAATAAAATATACTGTATGCAATGCAATTATAGGATGCAAACAATGTGTTTATTATATATGCTTGTATAATATTTTCTGCATTCCCCTTCCCCCTTCCCCTTGCAGGTCACATCTGTAAACAAGGTTTCCTATATCTTTGTATCTATAGCTTGTAAAACAATTTTAATACTATAAATAAAGAGAAAGTCTCTAGAAATGTAACAGATTCTGCACATTATTTTAAAATTTTTGTTATACCACTGTAGTTTAATCTCTTTGACTGCCCAACTAAAGTCTTCATTTACATATGAGCAGTGCACAGCCATGAAAAGGGGTGTGCTAGGGGAAGAGCTGGGGTGGTTTAGTATCTGGATTTTATCTTATTCAGAGTGGCAACCCTATCAATACAAGGGGCACTATGAAATAATTGTGCAGAGTGCAACACTTTTTGCAAAACTGGCCAAACTGGAACTTTGTAGGTCCAATCTATAGTATCACAAAGGTGCAAATTGTAGACTATGTTGCTGCAGCACATATTTCTTCTGTTAGTGCTGAAGTTCATTCCACCCAAGATGTGGTGATCGCCCTCGTGGAGTGTGCTTTCAAGCCGTGCAGATCCATGTGCTCCTCTGCCTTGCATCTCATGTGAATAGATGCTTTTATCCAGTTGGTGATAGTGGACATGGCTGCTACATTGGCACTGCTGACTCTTGGGCCCCTGATTACTGAAAAGAGCCTGTCCATTGTCCCATTTGGCTCAGCCTGACAGACATATAGCAGGGGATGGCTCTGCTAATGTCTAGATTGTGTCACTTAGCCTTCATTTTGTTCAAAGCATTCAGATAATACACTAGAAGGATGCAGTGATTGTACCTCATGAAAAGGAGACAGCACTTCAGGTATAAATGAGGAAACTGCCTTTATAATGACCCTATCCTTGTGAATAGACAGGAAAGGTGGATCTGCAGGATAGAGTGTGCAGTTCTTCCATTCTTTTTGCTTGGCATAAAGCCATCAGAAGGACCACGTTGATGGTCAGTCATACGAGGTTTATTTGCTCCAGAGGTTCAAATGACTGTATGGTTAACACATTCTCAGATTTGTTTGTATTTCTAAATAATTCTGACAACAAAAAATACTAATTCAAGAAAACTGAACATACACCTGACCGACTGAAATTGCATAAATAAAAGATGAGATAACAGGAGTAAAAGATGGACAAAAAGAGCTGGAAAAATGATTTGTGCAAATAAACAAAAAAGCTCTGGCAACTGAAGCAACAACTAATGTAACTGCCTTGATTTCTCTCCAATGGTAAATGTGATCAATGGTGAACACAATGTGCTCTAAGAATCTTCAACTAGTAAGTATTCTAAATATTTATGCCGTAGTTTTTGCAATGACTAGAAATCTGTTGAGAGATTTGCCACTTTTGCCAGTATCAGTAGGTCCTAAGTGAAAACTTACCATTCATTACATGTTCCTTTTTGATGCCTTTCAGGAGACTACCTGTTTCAAACAAAAAATATATATAAACAAGCATTTGTCAATGCTGATTGTTTGCTTGCTGGCATTGGCAGTGGTAGTGTAGGAGTTACAGAGCTGCATAATAGGAATGGCAGTGAAGTATTGAACTGAAGCCAACCCCACCACCACCCTGCAGATACTGACAGGCATTGGGGTGTGCCTTTGGGTAGACAGGCATAACGGCCATGCCATTTCACCACACCCTACCCTGCAGACACCAAAAAGTGTCACGGTGTGCCTTGGGGTCTTTGGCCCTTATGTTCACCCCATTCCATCAGGAAATATGGTGAGATGGGTGCTGTGTAGGAGAATGGGGTGAACTTTGGGGGCCAAAGAGTCCAAGGCACAGCTCGATGCCTTTCACTGGCTGCATGGTGTGGGTGGGGGTAGAATGGTATGAGCATTACAGGTGACAGTCCCAAGTCACACCCCTAATGCCTGTCAGTCTCTACAGGGTGGGGTGTTATGGTCAGAAACCCTAGGTCCTCAGGCGTTCATTGGTATTTTCACTCCAAATTTTCAACATTTTTTTTTAGTGACCCCCACCTCATGAACAGTGGCAATATCAGTTTGTTAGCAGAAAGCTGATTTTGCACAGCAACTACGCCATTTGGCACCACAGGTGCGAAAACACATTTTAAACAGGATGTGAAAAATGACAGCTGTACTGTTTGTGGAGAGATGTAAAAAATGGCAATGTTGAAAATCTGCAGTGAAATTATTAAAAAACTGGTGAAGTCATGAGCGTGCGCAGAAACTGTGCAACGCACACCTGTAATGTAATTAGTTTGGGGATTTTTTACAGCAGATTGTCAACACAGGCATTTTAAGACCTCCGCTCATGATCAGTGTCACTGTAATTTTCTTAATCTGTCCCAAACAGTGATTTCCCACAGTGACCATGCATTTCTGCGCCGGAAGTGCGAAAACACATTTCAGCCATGGTGTGAAAAATGACAGCTATACTGTTCATAAGGAAGTGTGGAAAATGCCAGTGGTGAAAATCTGGACTGAAAATATTACAAATTCATTAACTTATGAGGGTGCGTGGAAACTGTGCAGTGCTCACTTGTAACACAGTCATTTCATGGACTTTTGTTACCAAATTTTTAACATAGCCATTTTAAGACCTCCGCTCATGAACAGTGTCACTGTGATTTTCTTACTCTCTCCCGAATATTGATTTCATACACCAACTGCTCCATTGTGCTCTACATGTGAGTGGAAATATTGAAAATTCGCAAACCCTACGGCGTGCTTGTCAATGCTGCTAGCACACGCTCGTAAAACAGTCATTTTTAGGAATTTTTTCACCAAATTTTCAACATAGCCATTTTAAGACCTCTGCTAATGAACAGTGTCACTGTGATTTTCTTAATGCATCCCATACATTGATTTTGCACACCGACTGTGCCATTGTGCGCTTCATGGGCGGAAACACATTTTGGGCAGGATGTGAAAAATGACAGCTGTACTGCTCATAAGGAGGTGTGGTAAAATGGCAATGTTGAAAATTTGGAGAGAAAATATTAAAACTTCACGAACTTACGAGCATGCGTAGGAACTGCGCAAAGCACGCTCGTAAATCATTCATTTATGGGAGTTTTTTCACCAAATTTTCAACATAGGGTTTTTGGGGGCCTACCTCATGAACTGTGACACTGTCATTTCATAAATCAAGCCCGAAAGGTGGTTCCGTGCAGCGACCACGAAATCAGCTTTTTGGGCTGGTTAACACCATGACAGTACCAGAATTCATGAGGAGGGGTCCCAAAAACCCCATGTTGAATATAAAGCTCAAAAAAATGCCTGAGATATTTATCAAAGTTGAAAACCCTGTTTACTCCATTATACAGCTTATCGGCATTTCTTCAGTTCGCGGTCGGCTTTGAAGAGTGCAGACGTGTTCCAGGTCCACTGAAGATCATCTCGCCGGCCTCCGGAGGTAAGTATGGGGTGAGGTGGGGGTGTGGGGAGGTGGATGCACAGAGGGTGGGTTCAGGTTGGGGGGGCAAGACAATCAATGAGGGACCATTTTTTTCTTTTCAGGTGTTTGTTTTCTTTCTAGGAAGACAACATGGGACTTGTGCCATGCTGGGGTGGGCTCCCAGTGTGGCAACTGGAAGATTTTTTTGGGGGGGTCAGTGGAGCTGACGGGGGGATTGGGCACCCCCATTGGCCATACAGATATGTGCCACGCTGGGATGGGCTCCCAGCATGGCAACTGGAAGTCTGTTTCTTTTGGGGGGGTTTAATTGATCCAACAGAGGACTGGTCACCCCATCACCATTCTCACTTATGCGACGCTGGGCTGGGCTCCCAGTGTGGCACCTAGAAATCTGGAGGGGAGCGCGGAGCCGATGGGGGATTGGGCATCCTGTCAGCCATACTGTGTGCGGCAGGCAGGGGGGAGTGCAATTCAGAGACACTCAGAGGGTTGGGGAATATTATTACAATACTGATCAGGTGTGCCAACAGACGACAACTGCATCTACTTTTTCAGTCTCTTTGGGGTTCTATTTTCCTGCTTTTGTCAATGCTGCTCCTACCCTGAACTCTGACTCAACATTCCAAGGATGGCAATTAGATCTTTTTTTGGAAACATTCCAAGGATGTCATTTAAGTCACTTGCCTCCTCCTGGAAAGGTAGTCCTAGGAAAAGTTCACTTCAAACTGAATTTATGTTCCAGCAAGAGAAAGCAGAGACTTGTACAAGCAGGATTGCTGGCAATATGCTAATCAACATTATCTTATTGCTGCTCACTGAAGTGGTCTCTCCCTTTCAACTGTACGCCACTGCATTTTTGACTGCTGTCATAGACAGCTGCAGCATTCATTGGTGAACTGTGGCCGTGCCTGCAAACACACTGACTGAATTGGAAGACAGGGTGCCACACCTACAAAAACTCAGATGATGGCACTATGTTTCTTGCACATGCGTGCAAGCAAACATAAAAATATATCAGCTCAAGCACCTTAAACACCAGAAATCAATCTCAAGGCACTGTGTAAAATGTCAGTTTTGAGCTTTTGTCTCTGGGATCTGCAGCAGTTTTTGCTGAAGCACAAAAACAGCTGCAGTATTTGAGAAAACAACTTGCCCTAGTTATACAATCAGTTTTCTCCCTTGTCTTCAATACAGACAGAGATATAGTCAATTCAACAGCCAGAAAAATGGGAGCATTGAAATTTAGTGAAGCGATCTGCCAAATATATTTCTGACATTCTCCTTCAACTTTAAAAACAAGAAAACATTTTTTACAATACAAAAAACAATTGAATGACATTGGAGCAAAGTTTAAGATACTTTTCCCTGCAAAATTCTGGCTTACCTGCAGAACAAAAAAATGGCTTTTTTTTATCCTGAACTTCTTAAAGCGTATACAAGTATTTGTCATTGCCAGAGGTTTGCTTGCTTGTACTGTATTTGACTTTAGAACTTCATGTTAAGATGAAGTGAGAAAGAAAGAAAGAAAGAAGGAAAGAAGGAGAAAAGTAAGGACGAGAAAAGAAAAGAGGAGAAAAGAAAGAAAGATTGATTTTAGGACCCAAACATAAAAATATTCACAGAGTCATTGTTCAAATTATGGTTAGTAGCATATAGGGAATGTAAAGATGTTCACGGACATCGAGTTCAATTTAAAATACTGCACTGTTATAACTATAGCCCAGAAAGACTGGAATCAAAGGGCCTGTCATAAGATGGATTGTCAATGTGATCACCATCCTGGGATGGGAGAGAAAACATAACGAACAAAGCTTAAAGTGCTTATGAACATGTTCATTGAGATACAGTAACCTCACTTGTGTTACATGTTTATTTTTCATCTTGTTTATATAGTATAGCTTAAAAGTGGCCAAGATGCTCACTTACCTGAAATAGGAAGTTATACAGATCAAGGTCATACTTTGGAAACAAAGGTTATATTTAATGTACGTTAGAACAGAATGGAGAACTGCATATGTATTACATGTAAACTGAATGTAAATGTACTTTTTTATGGGCACAGAATTTGACTGAAAACAGGAACTTCCTGTTTGGGAGCAGGAAGGGAGTGATCGCGGAGGCACAAAGGACTCACCATCCTAGAAGGAAAAGAGTAGCTCTCCACCCCCCCCCCCCAGCTGCTGGTGGTCTGACTCTGAGCAAGTAAGAAGGAGAACACTGAGGAATATAGGAACTTATTGTCCCAGAACAGGAAGATCAAGAGCTTTAAGGGCATGGAGGCAGTCAGAAAGTAGTGAGAGAAAAAAAAATTATATAAAAATAATAAAGAGAGAGGGGAAAGAGTAAGTATACAAAACAACAGTAAGGGGGCCAAAAATAAGACAGTGGTGCAATGCAGTAGTTGTGGAGCAGCAGTTTTCCGGGAGAAGTTCTGGAGGTTGCAGTGTTTTCTCATCTGCAGGTACCTCTCTGGGCTGAGGGAGGAAGTTGCTCATCTCCAGGCTGAGTTGGTCAGGATTCGGGGGACCTCTTTTCCCACCCAGGGATGACCAGGGCCACTGACACTGCCTCAGAGGTCACCAAGAAAGAGGAGCGGTTGGACCACAGTAGGCTCAGGGTGGTTGAGTGTAGTGGAACAAAAGGACATCCCTCCAGTTGTACCACTCCACAGTTCATATGCCATTCTGGCAGAGTGGTTCCTCTATGGAGGCACCTACAGTGGAGACCTAGGAGGATGCTGGGAACCTCCACAAAGAAGACCCACAAGAGAGTGGCATGGAACTCCACAGGGGAAGGAAACAACTCCTGATCGGGGACTCCATTGTTAGGAGGGTAGAACTGGGGGAGGGAGTGGAGAGGAAGGTAAAGTGCCTGCCTGGCGTAATGGCTTGGAGGAACAGAGAAAATCTTCAGGATCGTGGGAGCAGCTGCAGCGGGGGAGGGACCTGTATGTCATTGTCCACCTAGGGACAAATGACCTGGCTGGGAAAGGGATCAGAGCAGTGCAGGGGGAGTTTGTGGAGTTGGGGAGGGGACTTTGACAAGTAGCACACATGGTAACCTTCTTGGAGGTGCTGTCTATGTATGGTATGGGTGAGGCTAGGGTGCTCCGCACCATGGGATTCAATCAGTGATTGAAAAACTGGTGCAGAGTTCAGGATTTTGGCTTCACTGGGGACTGGGGGTCCACCTATACTAGTGTGATGGTCTGCATCTGTCCAGAAGGGGAACCAGGATCCTGGGTGATAGGTTTAAATGCTTCATTGGCAAGCATTTAAACCAGCCAAGGGGTAAGGCACTTAAAAGGAGAAGGGAAATTCTAGCCCCCCTCCCCAAAAAATCAGGGTAGTTAGGTAAACACCAAGATAGAGAAGTCAATAGGGAGAAGGGCAGGGGTAAATGCAAAAAAAGACAAAGACAGTAAGGACATAGATGAGGCAAAAAGGGGTAAGACCACCAAAAAATGGAGGGTAATGAGTACCAATACCCGTAGTCTAGGTAACAAGCTCCCTGAACTTGTGGCCTTGATGGAAGAGGGATGCCTGGATATTGTGGCAGTCACAGAAACATAGTACACAGAGAACCATGACTGGGATGTCAATATACCAGGGTACACAATCTACAGGAGGGACAGGGAGGGTAAAAGAGGAGAAGGAGGAGGAGTAGCTGTCTATGTAAGGGAAGGGATCAAAGCAATGGAACTAAAGGGTAAACAGGGAGGAAAGGGGGCACTGTGGGTCACCCTGGAGACTGGAAATCACACCACAATCCGTACAGGGGTTGTATACAGACCCCCATCTCAGGGTGAGGATATGGACAAGGAAATGATGGACAAGGAAATGATGGAAGGCACCCTTAGAATGCAGAGAAAGGGGAGATATTGCTGATGGGTACCTGAATATGCCAGATGTTAACTGAAGCACTTTTGCTACAGCCACATATAAAAGAGCAAGGCCATTCTCGATACCCTACAGGGGGCATGCCTCAGACAGCTAGTGTTGGAACCCACTCGGGAGGGAGCAATCTTAGACCTGGTACTCTCAAATGGGGACAGAGAGAGGATCTTGGATCTAGAAGTGGGTAGTCATCTGGCAACAAGTGACCACCAAACAATGTGGTTCATGATAAACTCAGCTGTAGAGTCAAGCCATACAAAGTGAATGTACTGGACTTCTGGAGGGCTGATTTTGTCAAAATGGGAGAGTGCCTCAGAAAAGCACTAGCAAACAGGCAAGAAGGAGGGGTGCAGCAACAATGGGGAAACATCATAACTGCCATCACAGAGGCAACAAGCCTTTGTGTGAAACCAATAAACAAATCAAAATGAAAGAAAAAAAACACTATGGTTCTCAAAAGAGGTGGCCGGGAAGGTTAGAGAGAAAAAGACAGCATTCAGGAAATATAAGGAAACACAGAAGGAGCAGGACAGAGAAATGTACTAGTTAAAACAGAAGGAAGTGGGGAAGGTAGTCAGAATAGCAAAGGCCCAAATCGAGGGAAAAGATAGCCAAATCAGTTAAGGGGATAAAGCCTTTTATAGGTACATTAGGGAGTGAAGAAAGACAAAGGGAGGGATACTGAGGCTGAATAAAGGAAAGGGTAGGTGGGCAGAGAGGGACAGTGAAAAAGCAGGGATACTGAATGAATTCTTCTGCTCAGTATTCACAAAGGAAGAGGAGGGGGAGGTAAATAATCCAGTCAATAGAAGCACTCTGGATAGGGGGTCGATATCAGTCCTTTCACAGAAGAAAGGATTCTGAAAGAACTCCTAAAACTGAAGGTGGATGAAACAATGGGGCCTGATGGAATTCACCCCAGAATTCTAAAAGAACTAAGGGGAGAACCAGTAACACCATCTACTACCCTTTTTAACAAATCATGGGAGGATGGTGTGATAACTGAGGACTGGAGGAGGGTGGATGTGATTCCCCTTCACAAAAGTGGGAGCAAGACAGAGGCAGGAAACTACAGACCTGTCAGTTTGACCTCAGTGGTAGGGAAAATGATGGAATCATTTCTGAAGGAAAGAATTGTTGAGTACCTAGATGCCAGTGGGGCACAGGACCAAAGGCAGCATGTATTCACAGTGGGAAGGTCATGTCAGATGAATCTAATAGATTTCTTTGACTGAGTGACCAAAGTAGTAGACCAGGGAGGGGCTGTGGACGTGGCCTACCTAGACTTTAGCAAGGCATTTGACACAGTCCCACATAAAAGATTAATAAACAAATTAGCCAGCCTGGGAGTAGGTCCCAGGGTGGTAGCCTGGGTAAAACATTGGCTGGACAACAGGATGCAGAGGGAAATAGTAAATGGAGTCCACAGTGAAGAAAGGTGGTTTACTAGTGGGGTACCACAGGGTCCAGTACTGGGTCTGGTCATTTTT
The DNA here is from genome assembly GCA_016271365.2 of Neoceratodus forsteri. Taxonomy (NCBI): domain Eukaryota; kingdom Metazoa; phylum Chordata; order Ceratodontiformes; family Ceratodontidae; genus Neoceratodus; species Neoceratodus forsteri. Next base: position 470,871,437 of record CM028129.1, read on the forward strand.
ACGTTCGCTTGCACGCATGCGCAAGGAACGTTTTGGGAGAGTAGCACACTTTGGAGGTGTGCCTCTCCCATCCAATGCACTGCTCCCTTGAGCAGGCATGGCGGTCCTGCACCAATGGGTGCAGGAGCTCTGTATGACAGCAGTGTTCCTCTGCTTCAAAGGAAAGCACTGCTGCCATAATGAGCACTGCCATCCCCCCCCTCACATCACACGGTCCACCCCTTACGCATCACCCCCAAAGCTTTGGTGCCACTGAGAGCCACCCCAGCATGGCAAATGTTGTTTGATGGCGAGGGAATTCAATCCCCGTCGGCTCCACGGCCCCATTCAAGCCATCTTGCTGCCGCTGAGGCCCACCCCAACATGGCAAACTTTCGTTTCTTTTGCCGACGGGGTGCCCAATCCCCGTCGGCTCCTCGCCCCACACATCTTCTGCCATGCTGGGAGCCACCCAGCATGGCAAGCATCACCGTCGTCTTTTTAAAATTTAAACCTGTAAAATAAAAACAGTCCCGGCGTGTCTCCCAGCCCCCCACAACCGCACCACCACTGCGCTCCAGCCTCCCCACCCCCCACCCCATTCTTACCTCCGGACTCCGGGCGATGATCTTGGTGGACGGGAACACGTCTGCACTCTTCAAAGGTGACGGGAACTGAGGAAATGCGGTAAGCTGAATAATGGGCTAGATGGGGGTTTCAACTTTATTGCATATCTCAGTCATTTTTGGAATTTTTACCAAATTTTCAACATGGGGTTTTGGGACCCTTCTCATGAATGATGTCACTGTCATGGCATTATTCGGGCCCGAAGGAGTTTAGCAGGCACTCGCGAGTCACTGCAAGAAATCACCCTTTGGGCTCCAAATAACGCCATGACAGTGACATCATTATGAGAAGGGGTCCTAAAAACCCCATGTTGAAAATTTGGTGCAAAATTCCAAATATGACTGTTTTACGAAGCAGCATTGCATCAGGTCCCACGCAGGCTCGTAAGTTCGTAATTTTTCAATATTTTCACTCCAGATTTTCAACATTGCCATTTTATCACACCTCCTCATGAGCAGTGCAGCTGTCATTTTCACATCCTGCCCAAAATGTGTTTCTGCCCATGTGGCGCCCAATGGCGCGGTCGGTGTGCAAACTCAATGTATGGGACACATTAAAAATCACAGTGACACTGATCATGAGCAGAGGTCTTAAAATGGCTGTGCTGAAATTTGGTGAAAAAATTCCTAAATGACTGTTTTATTTAGTTCATGCTTATGTAGTTCCTACGACGCTGTAAGTTTGCGAATTTTCAATATTTTCACTCCAGATTTTCAACATTGCCATTTTACCACATCTCCTTATGAGCACTGCAGCTGTCATTTTTCATCTTGTCCAAAACATGTTTCCGCCCATGTAGAGCACAATGGCACAGTCAGTGTGCGAACTCAGTGTATGGGACACATTAAGAAAATCACAGTGTCACTGTTCATGAGCAGAGATCTTAAAATGGCTATGTTGAAAATTTCATGAAAATTCCTACAAATAACTGTTTTACGAAAGCAGTGCTGTACAGTTCCCACGCACGTCAGAGGTTTGGCGAATTTCAATATTTCCACTCCAGATTTTCAACATTGGCATTTTACTACACCTCCTCATGAGCAGTACAGCTGTCATTTTTCACATCCTGCCCAAAATGTGTTTCCGCCCATGTAGCACACAATGGCGCAGTCCGTGTGCGAACTTAATGTATGGGACACATTAAGAAAATCACAGTGACACTGTTCATGAGCAGAGGTCTTAAAATGGTGACAAAATTCCTAGAAATGACTGTTTCACGAGTGTTCATTGTGCAGTTCCTATGCACGCTCATAAGTTTGCGAATTTTCAATATTTTCACTCCAGATTTTCAACATTGCCATTTTACCACACCTTCTTATGAGCAGTACAGCTGTCATTTTTCACATCCTGCCCAAAACGTGTTTCCGCCCATGTAGTGCACAATGGCGCAGTCGGTGTGCAAAATCAATGTATGCCACACAGTAAGACAATCACAGTGACACTGTTCATTAGCAGAGGTTTTAAAATGCCAATGTTGACAATTTGGTGAAAAAATTCCTAACAATGACTGTTTTACGAGCGTGCATTGCACAGTTCCCAGCGGCACCCTAGGTCTGAATTTTCAATATTTCCACTCCAGATTTTCAACATTGCCATTTTACCACACTTCCTTATGAGCAGTACAGCTGTCACTTTTCACATCCTGCCCAAAATGTGTTTCTGCCTATGTAGCGCTCAATGGGGTAACAAAAGGTCATGCTGACAATTTATTGTGCAAATACCAGCAATTGCACAGGGCATTAGGGTAAAGCACCATACATGCCAAACACCACTACAAATACCTGCAAGCGAACATTCGGCATTGACAAATGCTTGTTAATGTCTTTATAAGTGACATTGCAGAGGGACTGGAAGGAAAAGTATGTCTCTTTGCAGATGGCACAAAGATCTGCAACAGGGTTGATACACAAGGTGGGGTGGAAAGGATGAGAAAGGGACTTGGCAAGGTTGGAGGAATGGTCAAATGAATAGCAGCTTAGATTCAGTGCAAAGAAGTGCAAAGTAATGCACCTGGGAAATGAAAACCCAGTGGAAAAGTACACAATGGGGGGTGAGATACTGACAACAACAAAAATGGAAAGTGACCTGGGGGTAGTCATATCAGATAACCTAAAGGTGGGCAAGCAATGTGAGAAGGCAGTAAGGAGGCCTGGGGGGATACTGGGATGCATAGGGAGAGGCATCACCAGTAGAAAATAGGAAGTTGTTATCCCTCTGTACAGACAGTTGGTGAGACCGCATCTGGGGTACTGCATGCAGTTCTGGAGACCCCATCTCCACAAAGATATAGACAAGGTGGAGACTGTCCAGAGGAGGGCAACCCAAAATGGTGCAGGGTCTGCACCAGAAGACATACGAAGAGAGACTAAAGGAGCTTAATATGTATAACCTCGAGGAAAGGAGGGGAGAGGGGGGACATGATAGAAACTTTCAAGTACCTCAAGGGAATCAACAAAGTCCAAGAAGGTAGCATCTTTCAGAAAAAGAGATGTGCAAGAACAAGAGGGGAGATGGCACAGAGGTAATGTGAGGAAGTATTTTTTTCACAGAGAGGGTTGTGTATGCATGGAACAGCCTTCCTGAGGAGGTTATGGAGTCAAAAACAGTGGGGAATTCAAGAATGCATGGGACAGACATAAGGCAATTCTAGGGAGTGGGGGTAGGAGGAAGTAGGCTGTTGGTTAACTAGGATCTGCAGCTTATCAATTAGGTAGGGAAATGGGCAGACCAGGTGGGCCAAGCGGTTCTTATCTGCCATCAAATTCTATATTACTCTCTTTTGCTCCTACTGTGGTTTATGTATGACAATTGTAATAGAAAAGTAAAAAAAAAAAAGAGATGGGTTGTGCTTGTCCTGGAGGTGTAATGATATGAATGCGTCTTTTGGTCATATGCTCTGGGATTACATACAAACATATGAATCTGCCAGCAGAAACAGGCCTCATGGGCAATCAAGGTAGTCTGCTTGAATGCAAGCTAGCACCTTTATATTGCAGCTGCCCCCACTCCTCCCCTCCCTCACCTTTATCTCACCTCACCTTTACCTCCCCTCACACCCTGTCCCATGCCCTTTTAAAACTGCCCACTGTGCTACAGGATACCACCTCCTCGGGTAGAGTGTTCCATTTCTCCACCACCCTCTCTGTGAAAAAAATGCCTCCTCACCTCTCTCTAAAATCTTCCCCCCTCCAACCTGAGACCATGCCCTCTGGTGTCCCTTCCTCTCCTCATCTTAAATATCCCTTATGTGCCCATTTTCTTAATCCCTGTCAAATATTTGAAGGTCTCAGTCATATCCCCCCGATCCCTTCTCCCCTCCAGGGTGTACATATTCAACTCAAGCCTGTCCACATAGGTTTTGCCCTCCAGCCCCTGGATCATCTTAGTTGATCTACGCTGCGCCCCCTCCAGCAATCTGATATCCTTCTTCAGAAAGGGATATGCCAGAACTGCATGCAGTACTCCAAATGTGGCCTGACTAGTGATCTGTACAGTGGCAGGATAACATCCCTATTTCTGGATGAGATTCCTCTCACAATACACCCCAGCATCTTGTTGGCCTTAGCTGTCTCCTTCCTGCACTGAGCTGAGTTGTGCATGTTACCAGTTATGATTACCCCTAGGTCCTTCTCCTCCTCTGTGACTTCTATCTGAACACCTCCTAACTGGTAGCTCCTCACCGGGTTCCTTGCTCCAAGTACATAACCTTGCACTTCTTCACATCAAAGCTCAATTGCCACTTTTCTGACCATTCCTCCAGTTTGATCAGGTCCTCCTGTAGCCCCGGCCACCCCTCTATGTTGTCCACCACTGCCCCTATCTTGGTATCATCTGTGAACAGGCTGATCTTGCTCCCAATACCATGTGAGATATCCAATATTAGTAACCCAAACAACACCGGACCCAGGACTGAGCCCTGTGGCACCCCACTTGTCACCACCCGTGGGGAAGAGAGTGCCCCTCCACCACCTGTTGCTGCCTCCCCTTCAGCCAGTTCACAATCCAGTTTACCATCGTTGTTCCTGCCCCTGCATATTGCAACTTACTCCCCAGCCTCCCATGAGACACTGAATCAAATGCCTTGCTGAAGTCTAAATACAGCACATTCACTGCATGGCCTTTATCCAGTTTCCTCATTCCCAGTCATAGTATTCAATTAGGTTAGTCTGGCAGGATCTTCTACAGACGAATCCATGTTCCTGACTGTCCTGGAGTCCATTTTCCTCCAAAAAGATCACCAGCCTCTCTTTCAGGATTGTTTCCATATGTTTTCCTACAATAGATGTGAGGCTTACAGGTCTGTAATTGCCTGGTTAATCCTTTGGGTCACTCTTGTGGAGGGGCACCACGTGAGCCATCCTCCAATCCTGTGGTATGCAACCTGTGTCCAGGGAGGTATTGAACAGGTTTGCCAGTGGCCCCGCCTGTACCCCTGCCAGTTCTTTCTGCACCCTGGGATGAATGCCATCCGGACCTGGTGCCTTATCCACCCTTAGTGCATTCAGACCCTCCAGCACTCTGCCCTCCGTAATTACCGCATCTGTCACCCCTTGCCCACCTTCCCCATCCCCTGAGGTAGCTATCCACCTTTCTCCTTCGTGAACACAGCACAGAAGTACTCATTTAGTGCTTCTACCTGTTCTGCACCCTTCTTCACCCTGTCCCCACCCTTCCTAATCCTCCTCATCTGGTCCCTGCAGCTCCTAGTATACATCCTGCCTGGAAAATGATTTGTAATATTTGCTCAAATGTTGTTTCTTTTAATTTACCATTTAACCCAGAACTGTGGATATTAGGTAACACTAGGTTAATATCAATGGTTAATTTTCGCCAAAAAACATGGATTCTCCTAGCCTCCCTGTGTTTGAAGAGACTCATTCTAAGCAATTGGAAAAGTAATGAACCTACTCTTATGGAAGACTGGTGGCATAATATGGGTTCACTTGCCTAAAATGAATGAATAAGCTACTCATTATTAGAAAAACTTGATTTATTTAACAAGATATTGACTCCTTTTATGGTTCTCCTGAAATCTGGATGAATAAAACTCTCTGTAACAAACTGTTATGAAATTGCTATTGATTTGTTAATTTTTTCCTAACTGAATCCTTTCTAACACTGTTCGATGTATTGTCAGACCGTTTGTGTTATAAAAACTGAAACTTAATAACAAGAATTAAAAACAAGCATTTGTCAATGTTGAATGTTGCTTGCTTAAATGTGACGTTTAGGTATTTGGAAGTGAAAGTACCATGCCTAAGAACTGTCATGCCCCCCCAAGATATCCACTGTGTCTTTCTGTTTAGTATTCACAGAAGAGGGGGAGGGGAAAGGGCCACAGCAGTACAGCAGTTGCAAAGGCGTGAAAAGGTGGACAACAGTCCATTCACAGGCAGAAGAATCCTACAGGAGGTGACTAAATTGAAGGTGGACAAAGCAATGGGACCAGATGGCATACACCCAAGGATATTAAAAGAACTGTGAAGGGAGATAGCAGTACCTCTGGCAGCCATGTTCACTGAGTCATTCAACACAGGGGTGGTACCAGAGAATTGGAGGAGGGCATATGTGGTCCCTATATACAAATCCAGCAGTAGGGAGGAAGCAGGGGACTATAGGCTGGTCAGCCTCACCTCAGTAGTGAGGAAGATCATGGAGACAATGCTTAAAGAAAGGATTGTGGGACATCTAGAAGCCATCAGAGCCCAGGACCATAGGCAACATGGATGCACAGTGGGGAGGTCATGTCAGACAAATCTGGTTGATCTCTTTGAGTGGGTGACAAAGTAAGTAAATCAGGGTGGGGCAGTGGACAACACTAACCTTGATTTAAGCAAAGCCTTTGACACTGTCCCACATAGGAGGCTGATAAACTAGCTGAGTAGGCTGGGCATGGGGGAAAGGGTGGGAAAGTGGGTTAGAAACTGGCTAACAGACAAGAGACAGAGAGTGGTGGTAAATGGGGTGCAGTCTGGGGAGAGGGGGTGACCAGTGGGGTGCCACAGGGATTGGTCCTGGGGCCAGTCCTGTTCAATGTCTTCATTAGTGACATTTATTTATTTATTTGTAAAATCAGTTTACAACCTTTGAGCCAGAGGCTCGTTTCCAAAGGTACCTCGTCACATTAAAGACATACATAGAGTTTTAGGTTACATAGCATAGGTTTGCAAAACAATAGGCGTTTAACAGAGGCGCCACGTCACACTGAGGTCAGACAAAATACATTTAGGTTACAGGGTACATGTAATTGAGAACAGGTGTTACACAAGTTGGTATCAAAAATTGAGCATTGCAGAAGGGCTGAAGGGGAAAGGTCTGCCTGTTTGCAGATGACACAAAGATTTGTAACACAGTGGATACCCCACAGGAGGTGAAGAAAATGAGGAGGCACTTGGGGAAGCTTGAAAAATGGTCTGAGATCTGGCAACTGAAGTTTAATTCAAAAAAGTGCAAAATTATGCACCTGGGACACAGAAACCCTGGGCAAAGGTACAGGATGGGGGAGAGGGAGTTGCTGACAGTCACAAAGAAGGAAAGGGACCTGGTGGTTCTTATTTCAGATGACCTGAACATTTCAAAGTGGTAAGGCAGCTGGGAGGGTCGGTGACATGCTGGGGTGCATAGGCAGAGGTATCACCAGCATAAGGAGGGAGGTAGTGGAGCTATTATATAAAACCATGGTCAGGCTTCACATGGAGTACTATGTCCAGTTCTGGAGGTCGCACCTTCGTAAAGATATTAACAGGATGGAGATGGTCCAGAGAAGGGCGAATGAGATGGTACAGAGCTTGCAACACAAGACTTATGGAGATAAATTAAGGGACCTCAATATGTACTCACTGGAAGAGAAGAGGGAAAGAGGGGATATGATAGAAACATTCAAGTACCTCAAGGGTATAAGTATAACTACTGAGAAGCAGGAGATAGCTGCTATAGACACATGTGCCAGCTTCTGTGTGATATTCTTTTGTTCTTATACATCTGTAATTTCCAGTATTTCAGTAACCACATGACCACACTACCTTCTTTAGGCAATGTTATGCTGGTTGATGCCTGGTGTCAGACGGCAGACAGAGGGCTCACCAGATTGTGTTGCCATTTGGAAAACTTCATAGAGTGTTCTTCTACTGGTAAGCATTTTGGAAATCTGGTGATGGTTTCACAATTTTTATTATGATTTTATCTCATGTCTGTCCCCTTTGGTCCCCCCATCCCCACACCCCAACAGTCATCAGTGGCCACACCTGCAGCCTTCTTCTTGCCAAGATGGCGAGCAAGCAGCTGCCTTCACAGTCTGTGAAGTCTGTTACATTTCTGTGCTGCTTATTGGTCATCTTCCAACACAGGTGAGGTGCTGCCTGCCCAAAACTAACTCAGGACAAGCAGGTTTCAAAGTGGGGAAGAAATGGAGTGAGCAAGAATCAGTTATTCAGATGAGGCCTTGATTTTAAGATCAGCATACTGGTGTAGACACAGCAAATAGAACCCCACTCTTTAAGCAGCCTTATGAAGCACTGGGGTTCTGTTAATTGTACTGTACGTGGGCTGCATCTAATTCAGTAATTTACTGTATCTTACATCTGGATGTATGGTAGGCCCAACTTTACATAAACACTGCACTTGAATGAACACATAATGCCATAGAAACATAGAATTTGTCAGCAGAAAAGGACCGCTCAGCCCACTCAGTGTGCTCAAGTGTTCTCTACCTACTTGTAATTCCTGCCTGTATATGTTACTGCATGTCTTATTCTGCCTGTGTTCATCAGGACCTCCTTGTGAATGAGCTTGTTTAATGGATTTTTCCTGCAATGAACCTGAACCTATTCCACTTCCAAAGCCCTATTGATCTCCGTTGACTCCCTCCTTCCCCTTTTTCTAATATACCCCTATGTTTATCCCATGAGTGCTTCATGTCCCCTACCATTTTATTTTCCACCACTTCTCCTGACAGTCTGTTCAAGGTGTCTACCACCCTTTCAGTAAAGAAATATTTCTTCACATCTATTCTGAATGCCCCCCCATCCAGCTTCATTGTATGTCCCTTGGTTTGGGTGCTCATCCTCATTTGAAGGAAATTCCCAAACTGTACCCTCTTTACCCCTGTGAGGTACTTTGCAGATCTTGATCATGTCACCTCTCGCCTCCTCTCTTCCAGCGTGTATATGCTGAGATTCTTCAGCCTTTCCTTGTAGGGATTCCTGTGAAAATTCTGAACCATTTTAGTTGCCCTCCTCTGAAAAACCTCCACCTTATGTCCTTTCTGAAGTGTGGACTCTAGAATTGGATACAGTACTCCAGCTGGAGGTAAATCAGGGAGTGATACAATGGAGGCACAACATCACTCCTCCTCCTCCTACTGGAGATGTCACTCCTTATGCACCCCAGAATCCAATTTTCCCTGTCCATAGCCTTATCACACTTTACTGCCAGCTTGAGGTCCTCTGATATAATAACCTCAAGGATCCTTCCATGTCTAGTGAGTATCAGTACCTCCCCATCCTAAACTCAGCATCAGGGTTCCTATGCCCAAGGTACATGATTTTACACTTGTTGGCACTGAACCCCAAGTAAGTAAGAAAATGGAATTGACTGGAATGAATTGCAGGCTTTTTTAAGCAGCTTTTGGGAGTGTGTATGTGTGTGGGGGGGGGGGTTCCACTACTATAACTATTTGCTTTTGATTTGGTATAATGTGCAAACAGACTAACCCTGCTCCCCACTCCGTGTGCTATATCGGAGATAAAGAGCCCAAACAGCACCGGGCCAAGCACTGAGCCCTGTGGCACCTCGCTTGTCACTGCTCTGGGTGCCGAGAGCTACCCCACCACCACCACCCTCTGCACCCTTCCCTGTAACCAGATCTCTATCCATTTAGTCAGACCACCTTCCACCTGCACCCCTCCTTCTTCTCACTCTTCTCCTCCTTGGCTTGTGTCCCTCCTCCCGGTAGTCTGCACCCTTTCTCCTCCTTATTCTAACTGGGTGGTGGTGCCTTCTGTACTACACTCAGACCACTCTGCCCACCCCCTTCCAGGGTTACTATGCCTCCACCTTTACCTATGTCTGGGGCGGTGAGCTCATTAGGCTCCCCTGTCCGGACCCTTCTACCAACCTCAGTCTTTAGGCCACACACCCACTAGTTTAAATTCACCTTAGCAGAGATATACCCCTGTAATCCTGCCTTTTTTTTTTGTACATATTTTCTCCCCAGACTATGGTTGGCTTGGTCATCCCAACTGACCCCCCTAGCCCTGGCCCTGACATCAGGCCAACCTGCTCACCTCCACGGATTACCCCCTAATGGTGGGGTGGTGAGGATCTTCCCAGCTCTACCCACCGGAGCAGGATCTGGTTGAAGAGGCTCCATTCAGGGTGGGCAGCGGGGGTCAGAAGCTCATGCTGCTCAACTGTAGCCCATTTCCCACTTTTCTCCCCTTTGCAGAATGCGGGTGTGCAATGACGCTTAGGCACAGCATGCCAACGTCCTCCACACTCCGCCCCCTTTACTACACCACTCTAGTAGTGCCCCCGGTTGTCACCAGGGATCACTACAGAGTGGTGGGTCTCTGGATCCTGCCCCAGGATAGGAGAGCAGTCCTCCGGATGATCAATCCTATCCCTCCCCTGCTGACTCCTGGTGGCCTGGGCTCGCGTCTGAACCCAGATCGCCAGCATGGTGCGAGGTGTGGCATCCAGTGCCTCAACCCACAGAACCAGTGGGCTGGCAGCAATGCTGCCTTTAATACTCCCCTTCCCTTCTTGCTCCAGTGTACCCTGTCCCCCACGTACAAGTCACTATTCCCCCCAGACCCTACCTCAGTTAGTCACTAACCCATAATGTTTCATGTGGCACCAATTCCTCAGTCACTCGTTGAGCTCCTCAAGCCTACCATTCCTCTCCATGCTTGCACATGGTACCGGCAGTACTCCAAGAATGCCACCGACTTCCCCACCCCCTCACACTGCCTGCCCAAGTACTCAGACCTCCCCCTCACTACTTCCACTGTGTCCCCCGCCAAGTTGTTTGTACCTACATGCAACTGTAAATGAGGTTTCTTCCTCCCCCTCACTGCATGCTTGAGTAGTGCCTGACCTGCCCCTCCTGCAGTCAACCTGGGGTCAACTTCAACCCAAATACTGCTGTGCCTTTCCCCCTTTCTGCCCCATCTCACCCATTTCAGTATAGAATCCCCCAGGATGAGTACCCCCCGTCCCTTACCCCCTTTTCCTTCTAATGCCCTTCCACCACCCCAGTATTCATTCTTCCCTGCCCCTTACCCCCACCAGCTGCACCCTCTGTGACTTCTGTATCTGTATCCCCTACTTCCGCCTCATCCCTTTTCTCTGCCTTATTCCTCCCATCCCCCTTGAATCCCTTCCCAGCCTGACTATTTCCCCACTGTTGTCGATTTAGAGCCCCATTCCCATCTACCCCGATAGTGATGACCCTCCCATCCTTCCCCCTTCCCGTAGCCTACTCTCCTCTAGTCACCACCCCCTCCTTCCTTACTAGCCCCCTTCTACCCTTTTGTCCTCGCTATCTCTTCCCCTGCCAGTTGCCATCCCTCACATGCCCCACTTGTCTTCTCCTTTAGTATTTTCCTGCTCCCCACTCTCTCCCATTGCAGAGGTTTGAATCTATTCCTAGCTGATACCCCTCCTACATCTCTTCCCCTTATCGGCTCCCCCCTCCTACTTGTTCCCCTCCATGCCACCCCAAGTCCCTCCCTACCCGCAGCCATCTGCTCTCTCCCCTGCTACTCCTCGTGGTCTCTTCCTTCCCCATCAGGAGACCCCCCTTGCCTCAAGCACCCCCTCCCTTCTCTTGTCTTTTCTGTTAGTGCCTCTGATACTGGGGTCAGTTTCACTCCTAGTTGTCCTTCCTCCATCCCCCTTTGCCATCCTCTATTACCACCCCAGGATGCCTACCATACTCATCTGCCCTGCCACTTAAGACTCCTAACTAACCTCCACAGTTCCTTCCTCAAACTAGCCAGTCATCTACAGACCATACACCCCCCATCCTCTAAGCCCAGTCCTGGAAAATGGCAGACCCACACCCTGTACACCCCACCACCCTTCCAAAGATGCCTGCCCTATTGACATCTGGCACCTGCCCCATTTTGGCCCCTATATTATGTTATGGGCTCTTACTCCCAGGTTCTATACCCTACTACAACTGTTAGGCCCCTATTTACTCAAATTCCTGTTCCCCACTACACTAGTCCCCCTATTGCCCCCTTGCGAACTGGGTTAATTCAGTCTCAAATCTCATGCATTAGAAACTGTATTACTGTAGCAATCCTAAAGCCTCCTTGTCTGTTTTTCACCCCCAGCTACCATACTTTTTGTTCTCAGCTCTCACATAGTTTCACTTAGCCCAGTTAGAAATCCTATTGCATTTCAAGTATTACTCAGCTCAGTTAGAGAAATAAACAGAACAAATAAATATGCATTATTACAGCAATCATAACAGTATACCTCAGTAATTAGCTCAGTTAGAGAAATAAACAGAACAGCAAAATCTGTATTATTACAGCAATCCTTAAAGTATCCAATCATTGCTTAGTCTCCACTTCATAGACCCTGCTGTAATATAGGATCACAGAGGACTCTGGGTGCAGGGTGGGCAACTCTAAAGTCCCGGCAGAGCTCCATTGAGCTCGCTCATTCCCCCCCTCTCACTCACATGTTCTATTTCTCCTGACACTGCAGGCTGCCCTTTTGTACTGGGCCCCTGCCTGTGTTGGCACCTTTTTCTGCCCACAAAGAAATCTGCAGCAGTCCCGACACAGCTCCTTTGAGCTTGCTCACTCCCCCTCCCTCACTCGCTCGTTCTGTTTCTCCCGGTGTTGCAGGCTGCCCTTTTGTACTGGGCTCCTGCCTGCATTGTTGCCTTTTTCTGCCGACAAAGAAATTCAGAGCAGTCCCAACAGGGATCAGTTGAGCTTGATCACTCCCCCTCTCTCACTCGCTTGATCTTAATCTGTCCCAAACACTGATATCCCAAGGCAACTGCGCTATTCTGCGCCAGAAGTGCGAAAACACATTTCGGCCAGGATGTGAAAAATGACAGCTGTACTGTTCATAAGGAGGTGTGAAAACATGCCAGTGTTGAAAATCTGGCATGAAAATATTACTAATTTGCGAACTTACAAGAGTGCGTGGAAACTGTGCAATGCACGCTTGTAACACAGTCATTTTATGGACTTTCATCACCAAATTTTCAAAATAGGCATTTTAGGATCTCTGCTCATGAACAGTGTCACTGCGATTTTCTTAATGTGTCCCAAACTGATTTCCACAGCGACCGGTATATTCTGTGTGCCAGAAGTAAAACACATTTCGCCAGGATGTGAAAATGACAGCTATATTGTTCATAAGGAGGTGCAGAAAAATGCCAATGTTGAAAATCTGGGTGAAAATATTGCAAATTCGTGAAGTTACAAGTGTGCATAGCAACTGCATAATGCACGCTCTTAAAACAGTCTTTTTTTGGATTTTTTCCACTAAATTTGAAACATTGGCTTTTTGAGAGCCCATCTCACAAAAACTAACACTGTTGTTTTGTTAATCGGTCTCGAAAGGTGATTCTGAACAGTGACTGCAAAATCATCTTTTGGGACCAAATAACGCCAAGACAGTGGCTGAATTCATGAGGAGGGCTCCTAATAACCCCATGTTGAAAATGTGGTGCCCAAATTCCCAAAAATGGCTGAGATATGCTCCAAAGTTGAAAGACCCCTATTTATGCCATTATACAGCTTACCGGCATTTCTTCAGTTCGCGGTCAGCTTTGAAGAGTGCAAACGTGTTCCTGGTCCATCGAAGATTGTCGTGCTGGGATCCGGAGGTAAGTATAGGGTGGGGGGGGTGTGGAGAGGCAGGGTGCATAGAGGGTGGGTGCCAGTTGGGGGTGGGGCCTCAGACTCAACGAAGGACCATTTTCTTGTTTACAGGGTTAAAAAAAACATTGCTGGACCGTTTTTTTTTCTTCAGGGCCATTTGTGCCACCTGAGTGGTTTGGAGGGGGGCTTAAACCAGCGAGAGACTGGGCACCCTGGCAGATACCAATGGGGTGGGAGAGTCAAGGGGGATGAGGCACCCCTTGGCAGACAAAACACTGGGGAGGAAACATTATGCCAACGGGGAGTGGGCTCCCCCATCGGCAACTTCAACAGGGAAGGGGGAACTGAAGCCTATGGGGATTGGGCACCCCGTCAGCAAAGAAAGAGGTGGGGCATGATGCAGAGGGGGATTGGGCACCCCCTTGGCATTCAGCAGAAACTCGCGGGTGGGGACATTATGCTGACGGGGACAGGGTTCCCCATCGGCAAACTGGGTTGGGACATGCAAGGTACCACCCTGCAATGATGGGTTGCTCCCTCATTGCAGCGGAATGGCTGACACTGCAATGATGAGGAGCCCCTGATTGCAGCGGCTAAAACGTTTCAAGGTGGTGACATGCTGGCTGAACTAGTGTCAGTAACAGCATGTCACCCCATTGGGGAAAGCAGGCCAAGCCTACAAAGGCAGTGGGGGCATTGGCCACAATAGTGCCACACCTTCACAATCTGCTTCTGCAGCAAGGTGCCGCAACATGTTTCTTGTGCATGAGCGCAATCAACATAAAAAAACAGATGAAGTGCTGCTAATGCTACTGGTGAATCCAGGGATTTGGGTGGATAGAACTACTACTGCTTTTCAGTACCCACCTATGAGTGTCCCAGCACATCTCTGCCCCTTATTTCAAGGGGCATTCCCTCCCTTGCTGAAGAACTTGTCTGCTTGTCAGTTTTCTACATGATGTGGCATTGTTCCTTCCTATTTCAAACACTTGAAAGCTGGCCTAGCCTCCCTAACAACCAGACCCCAGAGTCAGCTGAATTTCTAATTATGACAGACTTGAACAACGTTTGACTGACCGTTTCAACAGTTGCAGGTTCATGACTTAAACTAAATAAAGAAAACTCAGCTGATTTTTGTTTCACTTTGAAGCAATTTCCTGGGTGCCTCAGAAACAATTTAAAGGAAAACTACACCCTCATACCTTATGCATTTGGTTTCCGTGTCAACAGACAACTCTTTTGTGTAGCTGTTAGAGATGTATGTAGTTGCTTAAGTTTGTTTTTACACTTCATACTAGTCCCTGTAACTGTCCTGGGTGTCTCTGTTTGCTGGTTATTGAAATATCATTGTCCCTGACAGCTACATTAGCATATGTAAACATGATGTATAATTACCCTTTATGCTTCGCAGTATGCCTGTCTGCTTAATTAGACTTCAAAGAAACAAGTTGCAGAAAGGTGTGAAATACCACATTTGCCTTCAGTTAGCTTTGCAGACTGTCTCAGTTGTAGTGCAGGATTTTTCCTTTTAAACTACATTTAATATATGTGATTGCAAGGAGTTTTGTAGGGTATTTGTTCTTTCAGCATAGAGATGCATGATATAAATGGGTGATGTGACATCATGCTCTCATATGCTAATGTAGCTGTCATGGACTATGAGATTTCAATAACCGTAAAATGGAAATCCTCAGGGTAGTCACAGGGCACTACAATGAACAGTGAAAACAAACTATAGCAAACATGTATAGCCCTAACAACTACAGTAAAAGAGTTGTCTGCTGATATGGAAACAAAATTTACATGGTATGAGAGTGTAGTTTTTCTTTAAGTGGCAGGGATGCCCCATGAGTCAATCAGCAGTAATCTATGAACTATTCACAAACTCTACTATAACTGATCACTCAAGTTTAATTGCAAACCGTGTTGTTTGGTGGCCCTTCAGTGATCACTGCACTTGAGACTCCTGAGCATTACATAGCTCTTACAGATACTGTAACAATATAGTTTAGGAGCCATGCAAATTCAGTTGTCTGTTATCTGACCCTCAGTGTGTTTGCAGGCACAATATGTGACTGGCACATACTGTAGGTGTGTCATTTACCTGAATGATAATTTCTGATGCCTTGGGGTAGGACTGCAGTGTGGCAGCTGGCAAATCATGCAAATAATTTACCCATCAATGAGCAAGCACCACTAACTATAAACAAAACACAAAAATCTGCTATAGCCCACTTTGAAGAAACTGACATTTGAAATTCTAAAGTTGTGCAATGTAATATTCAACTTACAAAGCCAGGCCAGCTTGTACTTTCTAAACTTTAACCTCAGTCTTTATTGTATCCACCAACATTAAAAACATCATCAATAGATCGTGTAAAAGAATTTCCATGACTGTGACCTACATAAGTGGCCTATGGAGGTGACTGGCCTGCCTTGGGCAGAAACAAGCTGGCCAGCAATTAGCAGTTCCTCTGCTCCATCCAAAATAGCAAACCGTCACCCATCCTCAGACTGCAAGCAGCAAGGACAGAGGAGTGAGCAGGCAAGTTCACTGCACAGTTACTTAAATGCGGTGTTACTGTATTTTTAAAATTGAACAGAACCAACACTATACAACATAAACATGCACACAACTGCAGGATCTAAGGAAAATAATTTATCACACTGATAAGACTCCTGGAAAAAATTATGAGAACATAACTAGGACTACCTGTAACATAGTAACATAGAATTTGATGACAGATAGGGACTAATAGGCCCATCCAGTCTGCCCTTTTACCCTACCTACTGCAAAAAGCTGTAGATCCTACTTGATATCTTACTTTACCTCCCCCTTTGAATCGTTAGGGTTCCCCTGTGTCTATCCCATGTAGTTTTGAATTCTCACACAAATTTTGCCCCCACCACCACTGCTGGGAGGCTGTTCCATGCCTCTACCACCCTTTCTGTGAAAAAGTACCTTCTCACGTTGACCCTTAGTCTACCTCCTTTCAGTCTCATGTCATAACTTCTTCTAGAACATCTCTTTTTCTAAAATATGCTACCCTCCTGTACCATATTTATTCCCATTAGGTATTTGAAGGTCTCTATTATATCTCCCCACTCTCTCTCCCCTCCTCAAAAGTATACATATTGATCACCTCCAGCCTCTCGTTGTATAACCTTTGTTGCAAGCCCTGTACCATTTCTGTTGCCCTTCTTTGAATTGCTTCCACCCTATTTATGTTCCTTCGGAAATGTGGCCTCCAGAACTGGACAAAGTACACCAAATAAGGTCTCACCAAGGATTTGTACAGTGGCATCATGACCTCTATTTTTCCTGCTTTTGATACCACTCCCTATGCACCCCAGCACCCCACAGCCTTGACACATTATTTGGCCACCTTTAGATCATCAAATATGAGCACCCCCAGATCTCTTTCCTGTTTAGTGGATGTTAATAATCCCCACCCATCATGTCATCCACCCCTGGATTCCTGCACCCCAAAGTGCATGATTTTGCACTTTTTCACATAGAATCTTAGCTGCCATACTGTTGACCATTCCTCCAGTTTAGCTAGATCCTTCCTCATTCTTTCTACCCCTCTCGGAGTGTCAACCCTGTTGCAGATCTTGGTGTCATCTGCAAAGAGGCATACCTTCCCTTCCAGCCCCTCTGCATTGTCACTAATGAAGGTGTTAAACAGCTCTGGGCCAAGAACTGATTCCTGAGGCACCCTACTGGACACCTTCCCTTCCTCAGCTTTAGCTCCTTTTACCACTACCCTCTGTGTTCTATCCATCAACCAATTTCTAACCCAGTTCATCATCTTGTGACTCAACTCCAGGCTGCCCAGCTTGTTCACAAGCCTCCTATGTGGAACGGCATTGAAAGACTTGCTGAAATCCAAGTAGGTCACATCCACCACTCCCCAATGATCTACTTCCCTGGCCACCCATAGAAACATAGAATTTGATGGCAGATAAGGACTGATAGGCCTATCCAGTCTGCCCTTTTTCCCCTATACAATACACAAAGCTTTGCTTGCTATCATTGCACTATCTGCAGCCTTATCTCCTTTTTTGTACTGACAGGGTTCCCTTATGGTTATTCCATGCAGTTTTGAACTCCCCCACTGACTTTGCCCCCACCATCTCTGCTAGGAGGCTGTTCCATGCCTCCACCACCCTTTCTATGAAGAAGTACTTTCACACATTGCCCTTAGTCTACCCCCTACCAGTCTCATGTCGTGCCCTCTTGTTTGGGGGTAACTCCTTTTTGAAAGATACTACCCTCTGGAATCTTGTTTATTCCCTCTAGGAATTTAAAGGTCTCTATCATATCTCCCCCTCTCTCTGCTCCTCTGGCGTATACATATTGAGTGCCTCCTGCCTCTCTTTGTATGATCTTTGGTGCTCCGCCTGCAACATCTTTGTTGCCCTTCTTTTAACATCCTCTACTGTATGTCCTTATGGAGATGCAGTCTCCAGAACTGGACACAGTACTTCAAATGTGGTCTCACTAAAGGCGTGGCATCACCACCTCCTTTCTTCAGCTGGTGGTACTCCTCCCTATGCACCCTAGCATCCCGCTGGCTTTTCCCACAGCCTTGGCACATTGTTTGGCCACCTTAGGGTCATCATATATGATAATCCTTAAATCTCTTTCCTGTTCTGTGGCCAATAGCAATTCCCCACCTATTATGAACCATCAGAAACTGCCAGAGTGGAGAAAGGGGGAGAGGGTGAGGCAGCTGTGATCTAGGGGTGCTAACTGTGCATTTGAGCAGACTGGTCTCCCTTTATGACCTCTCCTTCTTCCCCTTTTAGTCTTACAACCCCAGTCTTTCTCCTTTCACTAATGTACCTATAGAAAGTCTCGTCCCCTTTCTTCACCTCTTTAGTTATTTTTTTCTCTGTTCACACCTTTGCACTCCTGACTGCTTTTTCTGCCTCCCAGTGTTTCTGTAGATACACTGCCCTGTCCACTTCCTGCTGCTTTTCTTTATATTTCCTGAAAGCCACCACTTTCCGCCCTTTCTTTCCCAGCCACTTCCTTTGTGAACCATAGTGGTTTCCTTTTCCTCTTGCCTTTGCTTATTTGCAGAGCACAAAGGTTTGTCTTCTCCACTATGGCTCCTTTTAGATGGGCCCACTGTTCCTCAACTCCCCCCATTTCTCTCTCTCTGCTAGGGCTTTCCTGAGACATACCCCCATTTTAGCAAAGTCTGCTCCCCTGAAGTCGAGGATCCTTGCTTTCATGTAGCTTGACCCTGTAACTGTATTCATGTTGAACCACATTGTGCAGTGGTCACTGGATCCCAGGAGTTCGCCCACCTTGACATCAGTAATTCTGTCCCCATTGATGAGTACCAGGTTCAGAATCGCTTCCTCCCAGGTGGACTCAGGCCCTAGCTGCTTGAGACATGCCCCTTGCAGGAACTCCAGGATGTCCCTGCCCCTGACTGTTGCAGCCACTTGGATGCTACACAATCAACATTTGGCAGATTGAAGTCACCTACCAGCAACACTTCCTCTTTAGCTGGCATCATATGGATGGCTTCCAGTAGATCCCTGTCAATTTCCTACTCTTGTGCTGGGGGTCTGTAGATCACACCTATGCAAATAGCTGTGCCATTATCCATCTCCATGGTGATCCACAGTGCCTCTGCCTCCCCCTGCATCCCTTATGTCTCTGTTGCCTTTATGCCCTCCTTAATGTAAAGAACTGCCCCCCCTTTTACCCTCCCTGTCTCTCCTGAATAAAGTATAACCTGGTACAGCAACATCCCAGCCATGATCCCATTGTGCCATGTCCTGGTAACAGCCACGATGTCCAGGTCAACTTCTGCCATCAAAGTCTCCAGATTCAGGATTTGATTTCTCAGGTTGCAGGCATTTACACACATGGCCCTCCACGTTCTGCAAAACCCCCTCCTGACTTCTCCCCTTTTTCCCTTGTGCTTCCTCACTTCCCCCCTGTTGCTGAGTTCAGTCTCCACTGATGATTTTTTTAATGTTATGGTCCTCCATACTAGCTACATTATCCTGTGGGGGTGGGCTGTATGATTTACATTGTTTCCTTTTTCCACTTCCTGGCTATTTTAAATGCCTGCCAGTGAAGCATTTAAACTGTTCATTAAGGACCCCGGTCCCCTTCCTGGAAGGATGCCAGTCGCCACCTTTGTACAGGTCCACATTACTCCAGGTAGGTCCTCAGTCCCCAATGAAGCCAAAACCACTGCTTTCTACACCAGTTCTCCAACCAATCATTGAAGTCCCTGGTGCAGAGATTCTTATCCTCCCCTTGCCATGGACAGGCAACACCTCTGAGAAGGTCATGGAGCTTGGTAACTGCCCAAGGCCACTCACTAGCTCTCAGAACTCCTCTTGCTCCCTTCCTATCTCTACTTCATCCCCAGCCAGGTCATTTGTCCCCAGATGAACAATGACATCCAGCTCCCACATCCTCACTACTGCCCTAGTGATCCTCTGGATCCATTTCCCATTCCTCCAAGTTGTACCTTCCGGTAGGCACATTACCTCCCTCTTCTCCTTGCTACCTGTCCCCAACTCCACTCCTCAGATCATGGAGTCCCCCACCAGGAGTAGCTTCCTCTTCCTCTGTGGCTCTCTGCCACCCACCCTTTGGGCTCCATTTTGGGAGGTCCCTCTCATCCTCCCTGCACACAACCTCAGGTGACACTGTGGTGTCTTCCCATTCCTCCAACACAACATAGGAGTTCTTCAGTTGCACCGGTTGGGGGATGTGCCTCTGACCCACCTCTCTCACCGTCCTTGAGCACACCATAATCCAACCACTCCTCCTGCTGGGCAACTTTTGAGGTAGTGGGTGCAGATTTGGTGACCTCTGGGTGGGGGATGAGACCTTCTGAATCCTGGCCAACTCAACCCAGAGACTGGTAACCTCCACCCTCAACCCAGATTGGTGCCTGCAGATGGGGCAGCACTGCAGTATCAGAAAGTCCTCCTGAAAATTGCCACCACACAGCCACTAGACTGCATCACTCCCAGCATCTTCTCCTTCTATTAGTCTGTTGCTACATTGTCTGCTCTAAGTTTACCTTCCTTCTGCATGCTATTGTGACCACTATTTGCAGTACCACCTGATGTAGTATGCACCTCCTTGCTCCTAAACCTAATCTTAATCTAGACCCCAACTGTAATCTTACTGTGTGTCTGTGTATGTGTGTGCGTGTGCATGTGTGTGTTTTAATATATCCTGGTTCTGTACAAGAAGTTGACAAATGCCCTCTGGGTGTGCCCAAATAAAGGTAGATGAGAGCGGGGTGGGTGGGTGTATAAGCTTGTGCTGCCTCAGTGAAAACAATTAGTTCATCTGTTCCTGTTGTGGTGTCCCAACTCTCTTCTGCTCTCTACTGCACTTCCGATCCTGAGTATAGGGGAAAAGAAAATAAAGTACAGTAAGTATGCTAAGCAAATTAAAGTATCTGCAGCTCCTTTCTGAAAACTAAACTTTCTCTCCGATTCAAAGTGAAGGGGGAAAAAAATTAAAGCACAGTGAGTAAGCCAAGTAAAATAAAGCAAGCTGAATGAAAACATCTGACCACATGAATAATTATTTTAACACTTTAAATATGCCTAAAGTACTTAATGGCAGCTTATTTTCTGTCATGCTAGTGCTATTTATTTGAAATGCAACAAACTACTGCAGTTAAAACATCTTCTGTATGATAATGTGATAACAGTATTAATTTTATCATCATCACGTACTGTATATTTATAACAGCAAGTGTGGAAACATAAAAATCAGTCAGAGTCTCAAATCCTGGAATTTGGAAGACAGAATAAGAGTAAACATTACATTACATTAAAACATACTGCGCGTGTGAGGCAATAGGCTGTCTACTGAAGTGTCATCACTGGTCGGTGAAGTCCACTCAGGACTCAGAAATGAAAAAGTGAGTGCAATAGGACACACCTCATTGCCCACAATCCACTTTCCTCAACAATGACCTTCAGTCAAATTTGTGCTTGCTGCTTTAGTTGAATTCCCAGCTGAAGTGGACCCTCCCTAACATAACAATGGTGTTCTCTTTTTTTCAGTTTATTAAACTTGACTACCAGTGGATGAATGAAAGAGGCAAAAGCTGGTGGATTGAAAAAGAGTAGCCAACCCCAACTGCAAGCTACAGCACAGTGGCAGGCAGCTGTCTGATATTTTTCTATGCTTTCTCTACTTTCACTTCCTGTGGCTGGTAGGCTGTTGTGAGTCCCACACACTGTCCGTCACAGGCATTAGTTTGGGTCTTACCTGACTGGTGGGTGAAAAACATGGGTACAAGTAAAACAAGCATTTGTCAATGTTGAAAGTTTGCCGTATTACTTAAGGATCAGCACGAGGAGACGCTCCATAGAGTTTAATGGGGGCAATTTGTAAAAGCTTGTTTTTATACTTTCCATTAACGATTTCGTCAAAGTAAGGCAGTCGCTTAACTAATAAGGATCTTCTTAGGTAAGCGACTGCATTTCTTTGACAAAATTGTCACTGAAAAGTATAACAAGCATTTGTCAATGCAGAATGTTTGCTTGCTGTCATTGGCATTGGTAGTGCAGGAGTTAGAGAGATGCATAATAGGAATGGCATTGAAGTATTGAACTGACACCAACCCCATTCCCACCCTGCAGAGACTGACATGCATTTGGAGTGTGCCTTTAGGTCATCAGCTATAACACTCATGTCATTTCACCTCATCCTACCCTGCAGACACCGACAGGTGTTGCGGTGTGCCTTGAGGTCTTTGGGCCTTACACTAACCCCATTCCATAAGGAACTACTCTGAGATGGGTGCAGTATAGGAGAATAGGTTGAACATTGGGGCTGAAGACCCCAAGGCACACCTCAATGCCTGTTACTGGCTGCAGGGTGGGGGTGGAATGGCATGAGCATTATGGCCAACAGTCCCAAGTCACCCCACCCCCTCCCCGATGCCTGTCAGTCTCTACAGGTAAGGCATTATCATTGGAAACCTTATGCCCCTGGTGTTTGTTGGTATTTTCACTCCAAATTTTCAACATGTGCTTTTTGTGACCCCACCTCATGAATAGTGGCACTATCATTTCATTACTCAATCCCAAAAGGTGATTTTGCACAGCAACTACGCTATTTGGTGCCACAGGTGTGAGAACACATTTCAGGCAGGATGTGAAAAAAGACAACTGCATGGTTCATGAAGTGATGTGAAAAAAATGGCACTGTTGAAAATCTGGAGTGAAAATATGAAAAATTGGCAAAGTTACGAGCATGCATAGAAACTGTGCAATGCATGCCTGTAACACAATCATGTTTTTAAATTTTTTCACCAGATTTTCTACATGACCATTTTTGGTCCTCTCCTCATGAACAGTGGCACTGTGATTTTGTTAATCTGTCCCAAAAGTTGATTACCAACAGTGACAGCACCATTCTGCACCACAGGTGTGAAAACACATTTTGGACAGGTTGTGAAAAATGTCAGCTGTACTGATCATAAGGAGGTGTGAAAAAATGGCAATGTTGAAAATCTGGAGTGAAAGTATTAAAAATTGGCAAAGTTATGAGTGTGCATAGAAACTGTTAATGCACAGTTGTAACGCAGTCGTTTTTGGGAATTTTTTCACCAAATTTGCAACATGGGCTTTTTGGGACCTCTCCTTATGAACAGTGGCACTGTCATTTAATTACCTGGTTCTGAAAGGTGATTCCGCACAGCGACCACAAAATCACCTTTCAGTACTGAGAAACAAAATGACAGTGCCAGTGTGCATGAGGAAGGGTCCAAAGAACGCCATGTTGAACATTTGGGGCAAAAAGTCCTAAAAATGGCTGAGATATCAGCCTGAGTTGAACCCCCCCGGCCCCATTGACTCCCATTATATAGCGCTTACCGAATTCCTCAGTTCACAGTTCAGCTTTGAAGAGTGCAGACGCATTCCAGTCCACAGAAGATCACTGCTCCTGACCTCTAGAGGTAAGCATGGGGTGAGAGGGGTATGGAGAGGTGGGGGTGCAGAGGGAGGGGGACAGGCAAAACAACGAAGGACCATTTTCTTTTTAGCAGGTTAAAAAAAAAAAGACTCCGAGGGACCATTTTCTTTATTTACAGATTAAAGAGAAGGTACTTTTGGCACACGGGGGTGGGCTCCCAGTGTGCCACATGAGTTTGGTTGGGGTGGGACATCATGCCAGTGGGGATTTGGCCTTCTCTTCACCAAAGAAAGTGAGCTTGGGGGTTGGGGGCATATGACACCAGGAGGGGGCATCCCGGTGTCAGGAAAATAAATTATGAAAAGTTTCAGGACACATTGGGCTGAGCTCCCAGTGCGCCACACTGTGGGAGGGGATACTTGCCAACATGAGGATTGGGCACCATGATGTTGGCTTATCCTGGGAGAGTGTGTCACGGGTGGAAAGCTGCCCTGGCCAGCATATTTATTTCTTGAAATGTTTCACCTGGAATGGCACACTGAGCAAATAAAATCCATGGAGTGCATCCCCGCGTTGTTTGTTTCTGCACATGCACAGATGCAGTGGCGCTACTGCACATGTGCAGAATTGGCTGCATTCCACACATATTTGTTCCATAACCAAACAGCAATCAGCTGTTCAGCAACTTGTTCTTATGAGGTTTTCACACACACTACTCATAGTAATAAGTTCGCTGCGCTTAGGTGCAACAAACTTAAAAATAAATAACGTACCAGCAGTGCTGCAGTGCAGCATCATTTCTGGCACACAGTAGCCCACTCCTTTTTCTTTGTTCAAGTGCACCTCCTCTCCTGCTTAAGTTCATCAAGCTAAGCAGTGGTAACAGTCTGTTCTGGGCTAACTTGCTTAAGCTACACGGTAATGGCAGTAAAGCTAACTCCTCCAGCTGCACATTTGTTCTGCCCTTCTCTCAATTAATCCTAGACTCTGTTTGGTTTTATAACATGGCGTTAGCAAAGTCAGTGAGCTGATTGGTGCAGGGCTCCCACCTGACCGTGCATTAATGCACCATATACTCACAGTTGCTGTGAACAGTTTGTTGTGGGAATCACTGGGCAGAACAGGTCTTTTTTTCTGGCTGAAAGATGCAGCGTGAAAAGCAGCCATTTGTAATTCTTATGTTAGCAAGCAGTATTCCCCTCCCCACTCACCCGCTCCATGGATGTCAGGGCACGGAGCAGAGACTGAATTGGGAGACAGACTGCTGAGTGTTAAGCATGTGTGTCTCTCTGTGTGCAGTCCCCAATGTGTTGTCAAGTTGTCTGAAAAGGAACAACATGTGTGTGGGAGACAAGGGACAGAGAGCAGTAGTCAGCAGTCATTTGTCCCCGCCATTACCATTGTTGTTCAGGCTGTGTCAACCGCTGTTTCTGCCATCCCCTTCCACACCATTTTTCCCGTTCTTACTGACAACCCTCAACATCCATTGTAATGGCGCCCCCACTCCATGTCTCATCCTCTGCAGCCCAGCTCTTAACAGTAATGCTCAATTGTTGCCACAACAGCTTACTGTTAGTATGGAGCTGCATTCCAACAGCAGACTCCCTGCTCTCCACAGTCAAACAGCAAGACAGTTCCTCATTCCCCTCATTGCCATGATGTGCAGAGAGAGAGAGAGAGAGACAGAGAGCAGTCCTGCACTGATTAACTCTGTCTCCTGTGAAAAACAGCAACATAGGTGTGGGAGAAAGGGGGGCGGAGAGAGAGAGAAGTCAGCGGTCAACTCTCTTTGTAACAGCTGTTCTCAACTGCTATTTGTGCCAGCCCCTGCCACACTATTTACCAATACACAGAGAGAAAGAGAGAGAGAGACAGTAAGTAACTATCGGCATGGGCGGCAGCATTAGAGAGAGGGAGAAAGAGAAGACAGTCACAGCAGTATGCAATGCAGCCAGTGATGTTCACCCCAGATTCTGGCAATGTCCCATCTGAGTCTCTCTCTCTCTCTCTCTCTCTCTCTCTCTCTCCAGTCCTTAAGCCTCATTTTCCAGTGTCTACTGCAATTTGTCGTAAAAGAGACACAGAGAGTGACCACTGGGATGAGCGTGTAAGGTGTCCCCCCAACCCCCATGCTCTGTACTGATTGCGGGGAGAAGCCAAGTGTGTGTGTTCCATTCCTGTGAGCAGTGTCTTAGTGCAACCAAGTGAGTGATGGACAGTGACAGTCTGTGCTTTGGAGAAAAAGGGTGTCCAGCAGTAAACTGACAACGATAGAGGTTCTCCACCCCTCCCCTTCAGGAAGCGACTGTCAGCTAGTAGAGCACAGGAGCTCAATATCCCTTTGGAAATGTGCCAGACCCAAGGAAAGTGAGGTAATGGAGTGAGAGCAGGACATATAGGCACTGTACATGGTGTGCAGGTGGGCTTGTATAGTGTGTTCCTCTTTCCCATCTTTCTGTGACAGTGGCAGTCAGTGCAACAGTGTTTCTGTGTCTCTGTCTGTCCTGATCATCTCACACTGCTAACAGGCCACCTGCTGTGGGATGAGAGAGAGAGAGAGAGCAGCTAAGCCAGTGAGCGACAGACACCTTCTGTGTACAATCAAGAGAGGCAACCCCATAGTCTGGCACTGTGTATATGTGTTGCATCTTGCAGTAGACAGCAACTGTCTGAGAAAGGATCTAATGCACAACAAATGTCAGAAACCATATTAGCACACTATTTCTGACATTTGTATGTGCATGACAGCAGTCCGATTGGCATTATTTGTTGGGGACTATTTTTATAGGTGGCAGGATACAGTCATTTGTTTGGCAATTAAACAGAGAGAAAACCCCTTTATGTTGTTTTCTCCTTGTTTTGAACAATTGAGTCTGACTTGCAGAGTCCAGCAGTTAGCACCTGTATCTCTTCTTTCTCCTCTGAGTCCTCGACCATGTTCTTGTCACCCTTTTCATCATCTCTGTCTGACTTAGGGTCCAATGGGGTTTGCTTGTTGCCATCGAGTCTCCTGATGTTTTTGGGTGTAGTGTTGATTTGGAGCCTCCCTGTTTTTGCTACCGTGGCCTTTTTGCACTCTATCAGCTGTAACAGTAGCTCTTGCTGTAACTGAAAAAGTGCTGCTGTGTCTGGGGTGGCTATGAACTGTAATATGCCTTCTCCACAGTCACTGATGTCTGACTCTTCCTGAAACTCTTGTTTGATCTCCCAGTGCAGAAGGTGCCTTCCTGGGATGGTTGCAGTGGGATGGATCGGTGCCAGCATTTTTGATTTTCAACCATTGTGGCACCTATTAGAATAATAAAAAAATGTTTGTACAATTGCTCTCGCTAAAAATAACCCAACACAAAAGTTACTCTTTCAGGCTCTTTTTTCTTTTATTCAAATAACATGGACCCAATATTTTGCCGTAGTTGGCTTCTGTTGGGGAATGTTTTATCCGGGCTTCTGCCTCTGTGGCTGCCACATGCCTAGTTTTCTTTCTTGTATCACTTCAGAACATTTGTTTGTGCTTTTCAGAAACTGATATCCAATGCCCTTTGGTTTATTTTCTTCAGTTTTCACCACCATTCCCGATACACGTTGTTGGTATTGATTATATAATGGCATTTGAATGTTCAGCTTCTGTTGTGTTTTGCTTCCTGGTTTCTGCTGAAGATGCAGTGACTTCGGTAGGAACCAGGAAGCAGAACACAACAGAAGCTGAAGAAAGAAAACTAGGCATGTGGCAGCCATAGAGGAAGAAGTCTGGATAAAAAATTCCCCAGAAGCTGAATACGGTGAAATGTTTGTGTTATGTTATTTGAATAAAAGGAAAAAGAACCTGAAAGAATACATTTTGTATTGGGCTATTTTTAGCTAAAGTGGTCGTACAAACATTCTTTTCTGAAACTTTTACCACTAACGATTGAGTGCCACCCTGTACTGTACTAAGAACATTTGTGATTAACCTTGGACCCTTTGCATTTTGACCTATTAGAATAAGACATCACATTGTGCTTTGTTTAGACGGAGAATGCTCTCTGACCTGTTTTCCCTCCCCAAATGGAAGGAGTATGCACCAGGCAGCTTGTGTGACTGTGTTCAAGGTTGCAGGCTGGAATGTTTTTTTCTCTTCCCTCCTTATGCCCCCCTGCTGGTGTGCTCTGAATTGCATTTATTATTACCACACCAGTTAGACAACTATTTGCACTTTTGTTGGCATGCTTATCTCCTCTTCAAAGGTTGTTATATGTATGGAGCCTGTGCCAACTAGAACACTCAAGCACATTTGCAGTATGTCCTATTGGGCTATTAAATTACCTTTTGCCAAAAGTGACCTTCTCAATATAGTTGGTATGGGTGGCCATATGCAAAATGGCCACTGTGCATGTGAAGTGTGACCTCATGTGTAGGATTTTCTTGATGTATATGGCTGCTGTCAATATGGCTGCCATGCACACATGGTACAGCTCAGTGCACTGCATTACCTTCAGCAACATGCCCCCTTCTATAGACGTCACCCAACATGGCTACCACATGTGACACTAGTGGGTTGGGGCAGCCATGTGGACTGCCTCCTTGACCCAAAAACAGCCTCCTGTGGCCATTCATAGGATGACTACCTAGCACGTGTCCTCATGCACTGGTGCCAACATTGACACAAAGAGTTTAATATACATCCCTGGAGTGGCTGCGCAAGGAGAAAAATGGCACCCATGTGCAACTGCAGGACAACATGATGATTGTTTGGGTATAGGGCCTGGCCCTAGCTGATTCATTTGCAATGGTGTCTTTGTGGATCCATTGAGAGAATTTGTTGCAGCCAGTTTGAAAGTGCCACCATGATTGTACTCCATTGAAACCATTGCCACCCTAACTGAACAGAGGTGTACACCTTGTCTAAAGTGTACACACTATGTACACCTCAACTGCACCTTATATGCACCTCCAAAATGCCATACTCCTCAAATGCACCTTCAAAACTTGTACTTTTACTGATATACTGTACACCTCATTTGCACCTTACAAACTTTACATTTCATAGTATACACCTCATCTACACCTCAGAAACTTAACTTTTAACTGTGTACTCCTCAACCACATCTCGACTTCTGCCTTGTGTTACTGAATGGATCTTTTTGGCCCTGTAGTGACACTGGCAGTTTTGATTTCTGAACTCCATTGCAGTACTTTCTGGTCAGTGACACATTGATTTCAGGCAGCAGTTGGAGCTCTGTGTTTAGCTGGGCAGTGCTTGCAAAATAACCACTCTTTTCTCAGGGTAAGACAATTTCTTTTTTATGATAATTTAATTTACAATGTAATTTGTTCATGCTGCAGAATGTGACAAGATCTTACTAGAATGTGTGAGTTCTTTATGTGTGTATCTGTTTTCTTTATTTAATGGAGGTGGGAATAGGGGCCTAGTACTCCACACAGGTACTCATCCTGTGGTTTTTGTAAGATTCACTGTTACCAGTGACAAATGTATGAAAGAAATACCTTTTGAATGCTGCTCCTACAGACACTGTGCAATCTATTTAATGTAGGAATTACAAGATGTTTCGTCTGTCTTTGTAATGAGTTTAATGTATGAATTCCTAGGTGTTTCATCTATTCCTATAATTAGGCTGGGGTGGTAAAGAGGTAGGGAACATCCCCTTTAATATTACTTTTTAAAGTTTAGCATAAAATTAATAAAACAAAAGCCAGCCCACCAGTTCAGTAGTAGCACTCGCACCTGTGGTGCTGATGACCCATGTTCAGAAGTGAGCACGGTGCATCAAAGGATCAGCCAGGGGGAGGTAGGATGAACATCCCAACAGCTCTCCACCTACAAGGAAGGGGGATTGTGGATCCCTGGCATACTAGTGACACCCAGTGGAGACTGGGTGTTCCAGCAGTCAGGACTGCCTGGCATGCATGGAGGTGACAGCAGACATCTGTGGGATGGGTGCAGGAACACACCCGTCCTGCACTAACATCAGTGCATGTCTGCCACTCCTGGGGGAAATCAAGACAGAAAACCTTGGGTCACTGAGCTCCATGATGCCTCTGGACTGCCTCCTGAATGACAACCCAGGCATAAGCCTTGGCTGGGGCCTCTAGTTTATCTCAGTCTCTCCTTCACAATCCTGGGGACACCCATTGTAGGTGGCAAGCTACGGGCCACCCAGAGGCAGCCTAGAGGAAGATGCCGGGAGGACAGTCCAGATGCTGATAGGGGGTACATCCCCCACACACTGATCTGGTGATAAAGTCAATAACAAAAAATGAATTAAGCAAACAGACCCCAATGTTCAGAACTGAGTGCAAACACAGCGGTTTGATCACACTTGCACTCTCCCAGCTCTGAGTGATATTCAAACAGATTGCATTTGCCAATGGAACAGTGCTATCCAACTGAATATCGACCATGTTGGCATAGCATTAAGGATCTGCTCCAGGCTGACATAGACTAGGGCTGCATATGGCTTACTTGAGGTAGAGCTACCTCAAATAGACTAGCTCTACATCCCCTGCGGGCCATATTCAGCCGAGCATGCAAACGATCCCAGTGGACATGCAAAATGCTAAGGAAACATCTGCATTCCCATTATGGGCTTGTTTGCATGCACCCCAATAGTTCCTTAACACCCCTTGCTGTGTAACATGAAAACTCTGGTAGCAGAGTGGCCCCCACCCCCTTATTTCTGCTGTCATGCCTGTTCTTGTTCTAAATAATAATTTAATGTTTCAGCAAAACACTTCACACAAAAAGCGATCTTATCCAACTCAATTTAAACACATTACAATCCTAGAAATACCTAGATCTGATAACAGTCAGTGGCGTAACTATGCATACATCCCGTACGCACTTGCGTACAGATTTTTCTCAAAACTCTTAATTTGTTTTATTAAAACTGGCCTTATGAATTTTCCTGTAGCCCTGCTGCCTGCATGAATTTTCATTCAGTTGAGGACTTGGAGGGAGTTGGTGATAGCGTGACTGAGCACACTAGTTTCTGATCGGCGGCGCCTGTGCAAAGAGATCAGAGCGGTGGTTGTAATTTGGCGGTATTTCCTTAGCACTCAAGAATACCACATAAACGATAAGGATTTTAAATGATTTTATTTTCATTCCTAGCATAGAATAGCATAATTGCTTTTGCAATGTGTAGGTTGTATTTTTTTTTTGTGAATACGTTTTTTATTTTAAAGTAAAAAGAATAATTTACAATTATGCGTAGGTTGTATTTGTTCAATCTGGCTGGTCACTGTGATGTAATTCCGAGAGCCACGTTTGCCTTGAACTAAACTTTTTAGATCAATGCAAATAACGAAACGTCACCTCTGCCAATGCTATCAGTCTTTTGAAGTACAGGGAGTCACTCCGTTCAGTATAAATGTAAATGCATTTGGCATCTCCCTCGAGAATTATTTCAGTGGAACAGTTAAAAAATCAGTTCCCCTCATCTCGCGTTTTTGACGTTATGCACTGCATTAGCTAAGAGGAACCCTGTGCTCGAAGTTCGAATTGAGGGGGTATGCCATATAGGCACTTTTAGCTGGAGCAAGAGCATGCCCTAGTTTTCCCCCAAATTCTGTCCCTGGAAGAACAAATCAGTCAGAAGTACCAGACTGGGACTACGCTACCGATTTTATTTGGCTCAATATGACTATAATGAGATGTTTGTTCACATCACGTTTGTTTCTGGGATGCTTCCAGAGATGCTTCAAATGCGATACTGTTTTTTGAGAGGGATACACTTGATGATATGTTTGCAGTTTTTTTTTCAGTAGTCTTTAAGATCAGAACATTAACAGCGACGTTAAGGAAGGTGACGTTTTTAGCTAGCCAATTGAAATTAAATTTTCAATCGTGTTATGAGCATTAAGATGAACAAAATAAAGACCAGGGTACTACATGTTCTAGACCCAAAAGAAGGGGGTTCTGATTCAGATTTATTTTTAAGATTAATTCTGCAGCCAGAACAAGTGTTGAAAACAGAGAGTTTGCTGACAAAGTAACATTTTGGGATGCTTTAGCTCCCCAACCCCTTTGGCATGGTCCCCTGTATGTTACCTAATCAATCACACATGACTTGGTGTGATTTAGTTTGGATAAATTCTCACCTGGGGCATAGCAGCCTCCTGCCTTTCTGCCCCTAGCAGTGCATTTATACAGACTAAGCCACACCCAGGAGTGTGTTACTGTGTTTATAAAATGGGTATATGTTGGAAAAAATGAGGATACAAATAATATAAAGTTTCAAGGAAAACTGGCCCTATGAATTTTTCTGTGGCCCTGCTGCCTGCATGAATTTTCATTCAGCTGAAGACTTGGAGAGAGCTGGTGATGGCGCGACTGAGCACACTAGTTACTGATCGATGGCGCCTGTGCAAAGAGATCAGAACGGTGGTTGTAATTTGGCAGTATTTCCTTAGCACTCATGTGTTCTGGCAGTGTTAACCTCAGAAGTGCATTTGGATCTGTTGCGCTGTGCACCTGTGTCATGTGCAAGATGTTGGGTCGGGAGTGGGACGACTGGACTGTCATTTGACTACGGGCACTCCACCGCCATGGGGGTTGTGGCTTGAAAGATCTGCAGCTACAGAGTAGAGCCATCCATGGTTGCTGGGGAACAGAATAGTGATGGAATGGTGTTGACAGCACTGGGGTAATGTGAAAAAATGGACAGATAGTTTAGTTAATGTGTCTGTTTGAATCTAAAATTACCTTTTTGCCTAACCTTCCAGACATATGTGCCATTTTACAGTTCCATGCCTGTCTTAGACCCAATTCCCAACCCCTGCACCATGCAGCACACCATGGCAGACAGGCAACTCAATTCTGCATCTAGTTGTCCACAACCACTGGAGCTGCAGACTCTAATGTCAGCCAGAGTCTGTCACACCCTTGACTCCATGGGGAACATTTTCCCCTGAAATTAGGGGTAGGGAAGATGTAACAAAAGTGTGTTTTTCTTCAAGAAAAACCCTAAAACTCACCACAGAGCATGTAAACCCTGTAGAAATCTTTCACAGTATATTATAAAAAATGCATATGGGGTAGGTGGTTGATGGCACTGTTTGACAGCCAGTTGTCCACAACCATTTAAACTGCAGACTCTAATGCCAGCCAGAGCCTCCAACACCCCTGATTCCATGGGGGGAATCATTTCTCTTGAAATTAGGGGTAGGCAAGATGTAACAAAAGTGTGTTTTTCTTCAAGAAAAACCCTAAAACTCACCACAGAGCATGCAAAACCCCTAGAGCTTGTGGGGGCCTGGTGGCCCCCAGACCCCCAGCTTTTATTTCTCCTTATTCATAAATATCATATCCAAGCACTCTCCAAAAAATTCCCTGCCTACACCCCTGCCTGTTATAGTTGGGATGGGAGGGACTCAGGAGGAAAGGAGTTGACAGGCGAGTGGTTTGGGCAACTCACTGAACTGTGGGGACTGCAGAAAGGACTATAGTGCAACTTACTTAGGCATGGGGAGGGAGGGTAACAGGGTAGCTAATTATGTTTCAGATTACCCCCAAAATGCACCAGAAAACACCAAAAACCCAAACTTTTCTGGAGGCCTAGGTGGCCCCCAGATCCCCGGCCTGTACTTTAGATTATTGGTGCGTGCACTTTTTTTAAGGTTGGTTACTCCATTGATAACAGTGTTTTAATAATCCAGTTCTAAACTGCTAAGAGATAAAATAGACTAATGGAAGTGAAGGCATATTAGTATTTTCATAAGTATACTG
Organism: Neoceratodus forsteri; assembly: GCA_016271365.2. NCBI lineage: Eukaryota > Metazoa > Chordata > Ceratodontiformes > Ceratodontidae > Neoceratodus > Neoceratodus forsteri. The sequence goes on from CM028129.1 coordinate 470,904,549, forward strand.
ACCTTATTAGATATTCCTTGGTGGTCCTGTGGTTCTCCCAACCTCCTGATCACTTGTTGTAATATTCTTTAATTTCCCTTGGTGGTCCAGTAGCTCCCCCATTCCCTGATCAACCATTGTTATGTTATTTAATATTCCCTGGTGGTCCAGTAATTCACCCCCAATTACCCATTCTTTAATATTCACTGGTGCTTCAGTGGGGCCCCACTCCCCAACCGTACATGGACCCCCACACTGCTCACTCACTGAGAACCATCTGCTCTTCACCCACCACCCCGAGTGCCAGTCCCGGGAAATCAGTGGCTATCATAAGCCTCCTCTCACCTCTGCGGCCAGTCACTGTCTGATAGCCATGGAGCACAATCAGATAGTGATCACACTCTGTGACTGTCAGATGATGGCTGGCCACAGAGGCGAGAGGAGGACTGTGACAATTTCTGATTTCATGGGACTGGCACTAATTAACAAGGGGGAGCAGGGTTGAGTTCTCACTGTTGAGTGGTGGGGTTCATGTACAGTCGAGGGGATGGGGAATCCACTGGACCACCAGAGAATATCTACTAAGGTCACTATACCAATGGAAATACTAATATGCCTTCACTTCTATTAGTCTATTTTATCTCTTAGTAGTTTAAAACTGGAGTAAGTAAAATATTAGCAGATGTAAGTATTTATAGGATTGTAATGGTTTAAATTTGAGATGGCTATGTTTGTGTATGTGTTTGTTTTGCTGAACAAATAAATTATTATTGTGAAAAGAAAGGACATGAAAATGGGCAATTACCGTAAGGGTAGGGGGCAGCTTGACACAGAGGCAGGTGGATGCAGTGCAGTCACCCTGCTTTTGAGGGGTAGAGGTGTGGGCTTAGCACCCGGTGAAGATGTGATTTTTGAAGGTGGTAAACAGAGCACACAGAGGCCTGTTTACAGCTGCCACAAACCTTTGAATATGCTACTGCGCCAGTATGCAGGAGTGAGATGCCTCATTTGCATAGGTGCAGTGTTATATTTAGTGCCTTGGCGCTATGGGTTTGGGAAGCACTCTGGGAACCTCTGAACATGGCCCTGCCTAGAGTGTTTGTGGAAACTTGGGTTAGCACCAGCAATAACCATGTTCGCGCCACCACTAACTTTTGAAAATGGTACCCAGAGTATTTACTTTTCTTTTAGATAAATTCTCTGTTGTGTATTTAGAGTTTATTTTTTACAGCCAGACTGGATGTGTGCACCTCAGCTCCACCTCTTGACTACACCTCTGGTGGAGGTGTGCACCTTACAGAGGTGTACCTTATTAACATTCATTAAACACACATCACCTTCACCTCCTACATACACTATCAGGTCAAGGTGTACACATCATTGTGGTGTACTTAATAAGCATTTTTTAGATGCACATCAACTATATCTCCTGACTTCGCCCACTTTTTTTTGTATAGCTTTTTATGAGCTTTTGAGATTTTCCTGGGGCCCCAGCACATATTACACTCTGGTGTGTTGAGGCGTGCATGCACACAGAAGCCAGCTCAGCCCCTTCCGTCTACCCATACCGCCACACCCACTCACCTACATTACCCTTCCAGAGGAAGCCACCTGGTAGGGACAGGACTACGGGAGAAGTGACAACCCACCTCCACCTCCCCTGGGTGAGGAGAGCAGCACGAAGGCTCACTTAATCCCACTCCCCCCCCAGCAAGCAGCCTGACAACCCATGGTTGTTCCCGAACCCAGGTCACTGGTGTACTGTGAGATAAGGCGTCTAGCACCTCAACCCTCAGTGCCACCAGGCAGGCTTGACTATGCCCACTTTGAAAAGTACACCTCACTGAAGGGTACCTAATTAGCATTTTTTAGACACACATCAAATACACCTCCAGACGACACCTTAGTGAGGTGTACCTAATTAGCATTTTTTAGATACACATCAGCCTCACTTAAATTACACTGTAATGGTACTCCTGCTGAACTTCATGCAGGTCTCTCAGACAGAAGTGCAGCTGAGTTGCATACCTCAAGGTATACTGAGGTGTATACCTTATCTGAACCATAGCTACGCATCAAATACATCTCAGCTGTGTCAGGGTAGTGGATCCATTTGAGCTGTTTGTGGAAGAGCCAATGGGTACTGTATTATTACCACTGTGACTTGTGCTAAGAACATGTACCTTTTTTCTGTCACCGTCCCCACTCGTCAGAGAGGACAGGAAGAAGATTTGGGTCTGGAGGCTTGAAACTCATCTCTGGGTTGTTCAGGAGGGACTTGAAGTAGGAAGGGTAGGCGGAGGCTGGTATAAGCATTCAAGTGTCCAGCAGCCCCTGACTTTGCTCATGAGGAGAGTCAGACGGCTATACAAGGAGCTGTTTTGGTACATGGGGCCACTCATGAGGAGCCCCAAGGAAAGTCTACCATATCACTAGATGCAATATCAAAATACTCTCTCACTTACCTATGTAATGTATTTACAGTATACTGAAACAACACAATCAGAGGGTTGTTTACTGAAGCCATACTAAGATGACACCACCCGCCTACCCTACACATGAGGGGGACTGGGCGTGACAAACAACTGAGATTTTGTAAAGCTTAAGAAATCTTTTGCAGAGCAGCTGAGTAATTCTGTAATGCAGAGTAAATGTATCTATTAGTATCTGTAGCTTGAGACCTCCAATGCACATTTTTTTTATCATATAATATTTTTTATTTATTCATTATCATTGTGAACAAAGGAGAGATACATACACTTGACATATAGTATGAAGTTCTTTGAATAAACAATCCAGGTTATGCATACCTTACCAGGACATAGGGAATTACATATATCTTCCTGTCCATGGCTATACACATTTATCCTTTGAGTTTCTTAAACAGACAATATTAAGTACTAACACAGCATAGGAATAAGATCCTAGGCACAACAACAATTCTTACTGACATTAGCTCAACAGTTTATATAACTAAATGCCCAAGGTCATTCTTATCACTAGCATTTAAGGGCGTCCAGAGAAGTACTTTAACAGAGAGATAAAGGAAAAGATTTAGAAGTAAAGAGATGTATACTTGAGCAGGAGAGGTTATAGCTGCACAGCAACAGTCAAATACCTGTCCCAAGGGTATAGCCGACTGTAAGACTTCTATGTCAGAAGGCCTCATTAAACAGGAGGATTGCCCGGTGGGAGCTGAGCCCTACATAAAGAGGAATTAAGTTATGCTCCCCATTTCTTATAGCATGCAGGAAGTTGCCCTCAATTGGCATAGGTGAGCCTTTCAAAGGTGGCAAATCTGGCTAAGGTGGAGTGCCAGAGGGAGATAGATGGAGGTGACATTTGTCTCCAGGACAGGAGTAGAAGGCTTTTAGCCTCCAGGAGGGCTGCTAAAAGCAGTTTTTGTGTGACTTCAGCAGTTGGTCCAGGGGAGAAGAGTCTTCCAGTAGGAGCAATGGATTGGAGATGTCAGTAGGTAGTGCCTGTACCCCAGAGCAATCCATTGCTATGGCTGACCAAAAAAGAGTTAAGGCTGGACATTCCCACAGAAGGTGCAAGATATTTGCCTGGTCATGCTAACATCTCCAGCACATTGCATGGGGAAGAATGCCCCATGAGTGAAGGGCTGCAGGAGTGCGATACCACCTAAGGAGAATTTTCAGTTGTATTAGTTGACTCCTAAAATCCTTATATGTGGAGTGTACTAAATGTAGGCATCGGGACCATGTTTCTGAAGTGATAGAGATATTAAGATCTGCACTCCAGGCAGCCCTACATGATTCAGTGTGATCAGGTTGTGCCTCGCGCCATGTACTGTAGAATCACCCTGCTACGCCTTGAGAGGAGGGTTTTAGGTGTAGGGAGGTCAGCCAGTGCCACTTGGGGTCAGCATTGTGTGTCCAATTGAGAGATTTGGACCACACTATGTAGCTGCAGGTATCTCCAAAAGTCATTAGACTGAAAGGAGTAGCGAGCCTTGAGCTGTTCGAATGACATCAGTGTGGAAGAGTTGAGCATATAAAGGTCTTGGATAGTTTGGATCCCTTTACTTTCCCATGGGTTTACCTATAGCACTTCGACAGCGCTAGCGCTGACATCCCCTACTGTGACAGCTACAATGTCGACTGTTGGCATTGTAGCTACGGGATATCTGCTTTCACAATAGGGGGACTGTGCCCCTGAACCCCCGCCTTGTGGGGGGCACCGCCCCCACAACCCCCCCCCGGTCTCTAGAATTCTAACTCTGAGTCCGAGTTGGACCGGGGGAGCAAACGCCCAGTGAGGCAGTCCCGATTGCTGCATGAACCACCACAGTGATGGGTGGATTTTGTCTGATTTCTGGCACTGTGGTGGTCTTCGTGGTCGAAGAGTCACTGCAGTAACGGTATACATTTCCTGTGTCGGCCAGTGAAGCAGTTTATTGTCCACCATGATAAGCTGGTTATGCCAGAGAACCAGGTATTGGTATGGCATACTACTTGCTGCCTTTCAAGGTATTAGAGGCCGCCATGAGTCTGAACCACGCCCTCCTGGTCTCAGCCATGACCGGGGTGAGCTTGCTGGGGTTTATAGAGGCGTTTGTTAGTAGTAAATCTAAGAGGGTATTCTGCACCAGTTGAGATTCTAGCTGAACCCATTGGGTAGGAGAGGAGGAGGAAGGAACGAACCACTTGGTAGCTTGGGTGGAAAGATAGGACCAATGATATCCTTGCAACCATGGAAGTCCCATACCCCCCTTAGACCAGTGAGCCCGCATTTTACTGTGGCTCCATCTTGGTGTCTTACCTTCCCAGAGAAAAAATGATATCAGTTTATCTAGAGGGCAGAACACTTTGCCTGATAGAGTGATAGGGAGATTGTTGAGAAGGTATGCCACTAATGGTAGGAAAAGCATTCAGATCGCGGTAACTTTACCTGGGAGAGAAAGGTTAAGGCAGCTCCAGCAGTTCACTTCCATAGTTAACAAAGTTATTAAGGGGCCAAAATTCCCATACTCTAGGTGCTTCCAGTTGAAGGGAATATTTATGCTTAGGTATGAGAAGCTGTGTGGAGCTCAGGTTAGGCCTAAGCCTTGCAGACATGTTTTGTGCAAGCCGTATTGAGGTGGGTAATGCTAGTTTTTTTTAATTAATTTGCAGGCCAGATAATTGAGCAAACTCTCTCAAGGTCTCTAAGATGCTTTGAAGAGATTCCTTTGGGCGGGTTAACATTAGAAGTAAATCATCCGCATATGAGGCAGTCAGGTATGTGTGCTGACCTACCTATATGCCCTTGATACCTTCAGTTGCTTGCAACTTCCGTGTAAGTGGGTCTAGAGCCACCAGGAATAGTAAGGGGGAAAAGGGGCAGCCCTGCCATGTACCCCGCTGCAGGGGAAAGGAAGGGGTCCTTATTTGTTAGGAGTCTAGCAAGGGGGGCATTATACAGTACTCAAATTCATTGTCTAAAATATGGACCGAACTGGAGTGTTTCATGGAGGTAGGGCCATTCTACAGAATTGAAGGCTTTAGAGAAATCTACTGCAATCGCTGCCATAGGGTTAGTGGAATGTACTGCAAGCCATTTAAGATCCAGGACCAGTCTAATATTGTTGACCGCAGCCCTTCCCTTAGTAAAACCAACTTAGGATGGGTGTATGAAAGAGGGTATGACCTCCATTAGTCGAGTGGTAAGTATCTTGGCTGCAATTTTGTTATCGACTGAGAGTAGGGAAATAGGGCTAAAATTGGCGCAGTTTAGGAGGCCGTCTGATTTCTTTGGAAGGAGGGTGATCAGAGCTTCATGCATAGGTGGGGGGGGGAGAATGCCAGTCACATGAGCCTTCTGTAGTACAAAAAGAAGAGGGGTATTGATTTCCATACTCATGGTTTGGTACAGTTCTGTAGTCATACCATCTGGTCCGGGTGATTTATCTTTGGCCAGTTGGTTTAGGGCATTCAGCAGCTCTGTTTCAGTGAAAGGCTTATCAAAAGCCTTTTTCATATTTTCAGGTAATTGAGGGGGGTTGGAGGCAGAACAAAAGTCTGTCAGTTGACTGTCCAAATGATTTGGATCTAAGGTTGCATGCGACTGGTATAGTTGCTGATAAAAGTGTTGCATACATTCATTGATCTGTTTAGGACCCATGACCACCAGATCTCTCGAGTTCCTAAGGGTGTGGATACATGAGGTAGCCTGTTGTTTCCTTAACTGAAAGGCCAGAAGTTTCCCCCCTTTATCTTCTCCCTCCCAGTTAGCTTGTTTGGACCTAATCAGCATCCATTTTGCCTTCTGTTGCAGCATGGTGTTTATATGGTATTTTAGGCCGATTAGCTCCCGAAGAAGTACCGGGTCAGGTGTGCAGGTAAAGGAGGCCTTCAATCTGGCTTCCAATGTCGAGAGTTCAGATTGTAGGTTGTTTAAATCTGCCCTCCTGGTTTTATTTTGTTGGGCTGTATAAGCAATGATTTGCCCTCGTAAAACAGCCATGAAGGCCTCCCAGACCGTGGCAGTGGAATTATCTGCAGCATGATTCAGAGAGAAGTAATCTCTGGCTGTCTCCCATATCATAGATTAGAATTTGGGGTCTCTAAGGAGTAATGGATTGCAGCACCATCTGGTATCAGATCCGCACTGCCCAGAAGGGGTAAAGAGGCATGACACTGGGGCATGGTCTGAAACAAGGATGTTGTTTATCCTAGTAAAAGTAATATCTCAGGCTGCAGGAGCATTGGCTAGCCAGAAATAAATCCAGATATATGTGGTGTGAACAGGATCCATGACAGGAGTCCTACAGAAATTCTGTCGAATGCCTTGTCAGCGACACCGGCAGGTCGACCACATTCTGCAATCGGCTGCCGGTTCACTATTGATTTCTTTGTTTTCTTTGGGGGGCTTCACCCCCAGAACCCCCACACAGGGGGTGTGCCCCCCCGCACTCCCCTCTTAAAGATTCTAAACTCCAGTTGGAGCTGATTGGGGGGGTGCAGGACCCCCGACAGGCAGCGCCGGGTTCCAACGGGTCTCCCAACGCGGCTAGGCACTGTAGTCACTGTGGGGGACCTCGATGGCAAAATGTCACTGTGGGGGGGGGTAAACGGTGTGAATAGAGGAGAAGAAGGAGTAGTCTCACCCTGATGGGAGATCTTTGCACCACACGTCGATCATTCCCCACTCCATCATGATTCCTTGCAAGGCCAACACCGTTTTAGGATGTGTTTGGGGAATTGGTTTGGATTTATCCAGAAAGATATCTAAGGTGAGATTAAAGTCACCTCCAATCACAATTGAAATCTGCAGATGTTCAGCAGCCAAGAACTCTATGGCCTGGTTGAGATCCATCAGGACTTCCGGATTGTCCATGTTTGGGCCATATACGTTTGTTAGCATCACATGTCCCCCCGGGTGTGAAAATTGAACCGCAATCCAGCAGCTTTGGTCATCTGAGGCCACTTGTTCCTGTAACCAGGAGCATGATTTCCTGATCAGGATGACCACACCTTTAGATTTAGTTGACGCTGAGCTCACTATAACACTACCTACCCACGCCCTCTTGAGCCACAATACATTTCTTGCAGTGAGATGTGTCTCCTGCATAAGTGCAATATTCACCTCTAAGGAGTGTAAGCGTCTAAGGACCATGGATCACTTGACCGGGTGGTTTAAGCCCTTCACATTCCATGATGTAAGTTTTACACCTGCATTGGAATTCTACATTATAGTTCCCAAGGTTAAATAATGTACAGGTACTCACCACCCACGTCCAGAAGCGATAAAGAAGCAGGAGTAGACAGGTTACCTGAGACAAAAGAGGGAGGGTCGGCTGAGTGAAGACCCAGAGGGAAATGGAGTGCACACTGCATTTTTGAGTCTCATGTTGGTGTTATTACAGTCCAGACTGACATGCCACTGCTTTTACTACTGCACTGTGAATGCACTCCATAGATTTTGTGTTACACTCCTTTACCACTGCATTATCTTTCTTATTTTTAGATGCACACCATAATAGCACTGCAAATAATTGACAAGTTTTCTTGTACACTTCTTAACCACTGCATTTCCTTCATTAATTTTCAGATGCATACAATACTCACTTTAACATTTTTTAACACTTCTTTGCCACTGCACTGTCTTAGAAATTAGTACACTTTTAAATTGTTCACACATTTATTATACTTCCACATTATAATTAATATTCAAATTGCTTTTGCTAGCGTATGTTTCACTAACAGATCTTTACAGTTATCCTCTGCACATTTATTTCAATTTATGCTGATTTTTTTGCACTGGAAGCACTATGAGGAGGAGCTAAAGGATGCACTAGAAGAAAAGGAGAGGGATGTGACTGAGACCTTCAAGTAGCTCACAGGGGTAAACAGGGTGCAATCTGTTCTCACTGGACATTGCCTGCCCCTTTTCAAAGTGCATGGGTGGCCCTCCAGCCCACCATCCTGGGTTGCTGTATGGTGGTGCAGACTGTGGGCACTCCTCATGGATTTACTCCACTCACACTTATTTTATGGAGTTGAATATCCCATCTTACTCCTGATGACTCCTACCATACCTGCTTCTTCAATTTCTGTGGGTGCTCGATGGTCTCATCAGCTCAGACATGTCCCTGGAGTCACCCTGCCACCAAGATGCCCCACAGTGATTTCGGGGAACCTGTCACAGGCCCAAAAACCATCATGAGGTCTCCCTGTAGAGTACCCAAACCCTCTTGGCATCCCACTAAACTCTCAAGCTCTGGGCAACATCCCACATCCTCACAATTCTCAGCGGTTGGGATTCCATCTTGACACCCTGATAAGGACCTGTAGAGTCGAAGCACTGGAATTAGTGCACCAGCTCTCAATCTTCATGGAATAAAGGTTTACATTTTGTACAGCTAGCTGGCAGCTCCCAGAAGTGTTAATACTGCAGCTTTGCCAAACTCCTGGAGTCCCACTATCATGTGCAGAGTTTGGGATCCATCTATTGTGCTAGAGATCCTTTCCAAATGCCTTCAGGGTGACACCCATTAATTTAGTGATATCCTCACCTCATCAAGGTGTCTGGCACCTTTTGTGACTCTCAGACCTAGAACACATGGCATCCGCTTTCAGGAGACAGAAACTCAGAGTGTGTGCCCCTGGACCGAATCCTATGACAAGCCACTTAGTGGGCAATAGCCATGTCCACTCCTGCTGAGCACATTGGAGTACCCCCCAAGGCACCTGACCAGCACACCCTGCATCTAACACAGACCCCCCAGCACAGCAAGTTGATCAAGTAAGCATCCCTGCAGCCAAAGGCTACAGTGCAAATTCCTAATTCATTCCCTCCCCCAGGCTGCAAGCAGTTCCCCTGAACAGCCAAAGCAAGCCCATTTTTATGCCCTATGCTGCACATCCGTCCACAAAACTGCTTTGATAGAATAAAAAAAAAAAGTCCGATCTTAAGAAATAAATATAGTTTTATTTTGAGCGTTTTAAAAAAATGCAACTTAAACTAAGCTTGCTGCCAAATACACATGGTTGTCAGTAAGCCTGCTTCCAGGTTTTGACGTCCACAATATGGTGGCATGCTTCACTTACAGGTGCTCAGCAGCTGATAGGCGCTGCCTTTGTAGTCTTTCTCTTCTGTTCTGTACCTGGCAAATTGGGATGGAAAGACTGGCAAAATTCTCCCAACACAGCAGCAAATTCGTGGATGCACTAGGTGGGACTTTCAGCTAATAGCTTAACAATGGTTCAGCGCCATTGTCAGCGCGCAGAGGATTGAAAAAAAAAACATCAGGCAGCTGTTAGTGTGAGTTAAGAGTGCACTGGTGTGGGTGGTTTATGGTGGGTTTTATTTAAAATAAAATGTTAATAAATGAGTGTATGCAAAAAGAGCTTTCTGGCTCCATCCTTTTACTGCATCTGGCTGACCTTGATGCCTGGTAAATTGGAACTGCAGCAGTGGTCATGACGCAGTGAGGCAATGGTTATCAGTGGAGCCGATCATATTCTGGAGCAGACCAGGTGGCATTCATGTTCAGGTATACAATCAATCTGTTTATTAACAAAAAAAAATACACTGTCCAGGCTATATGCTACTGTAAAAGTGTATTTCAAATGTACTCTATTCTGACATAGTACAGGCATAGCTGTGTTTTATTTCATGTGGAGTTTGCTTAGTACTGTTTGTAGCTGTGTAAAGATTTAAGTATTCCTTCATACTCCATAGCATTCAAGAAAACAGTGTATAGTTGTATGTGAAATTTGTCATATTGTAGCTGTGTGGCAATGAGGACAGCAAAATTCATCTTTCTGTGGCTGTTAATTTGAAGTAAACTTGGTGTGTGTGTGTGTAGTATTTGATGTTGTATGTTCATTTTTTAGATTCAGGTTACTGCTTGTCATGCTGGTCCTGCACTAGCTCCCCCCTCCCATCTGCATTTCCCCCTCTTTTTTAAGTTTTTAAAATGCTTAGTTAGAATGGCTACAGTCTGGGCCGGCCCTCCGGCACAGTGGTTGAATTTCCACTTGCGTTGCCGATGACCCGGGTTTGGTAACGGACCTGGGAGCTGGAGGGACAGCCGGGGAGGGGGGGAGAGATGGTTCAAGCATCCCACGACTGCTCGCCATCTCCCAGAAGGGAGGGGGACTGCAACCCGCTGTTGGTTGACCTCTGGCCAAGGCCAAGGGTAGAGCAGCACCTTGAGGCACTGTTGAGAGAGTGTGACAGACATTGGCTCATGCCAAGACATCCTGCACGTCACACTCCCAAGGGGAGAAAACCAGGAAAAATGGTTCCCTGGCCAGCTGGATGACGGTCTCTGGTCCTCGCTGGCATGAAGCACCGGGACAACCTGGACCAACCCCAGCAGCACCCGGGCCATGTTGAATGTGCTGACCTGCCCCACCTGTGCCTTCTCCCCTGGAGAGAGTGGCCTGTCTGAAGGGATACACTGGATTAGCCAGGGGTCTGCAATGTGGAGTCTGTGGCTAATGGCAGGGGGAAGAGCTGGCGGGGTGCCCAAGGGGGCCAGAAGGAGTGGCCAGACAGGGGACACACAGGAACAATCCTATATAGAGCAAAAAAGGGAAAAGTTGCAGCTTGCACAGAAATGACCAACTTTCCACATGACAGTGGGTCCAAAGTGGTGATGTGTTGCAATGGCAACACAGTATTCTATCAATGGCAATATCTGGGTATGCCTGAAATTGAGCAATGGTACTACCCAGTGGTAGGCTGGTAGTACAATGGTGTCAACAAAGTCAAGTTTTCTGGCTTCAAGGGTAGTGCCATGGCACAGTAGTATCCCTATGGCAGTTTCAGTGGGTTGCCCAGACTGGTAAATGGGCAATGGTAGCACAGTGGTATCGCATAATTTTGAGTCCCCTTTCATGTGGTACTCTAAATTGCCCTAGAAGTGCCCAATGATAATGCAATGGTATTATGAAACTGTTTTCTATGTACCACCAAGACTTATTTGGTACCACCGTAGTATCAGTATTGTCACCACAAGGGTATTATGTTAGAGGAGCAAATTGGTCCACATATAATCCCAAGCTTATATCATATCACTGTGGCATCAGTGCATCTAGAAAATTGATACCACTATGGTACCAACATGATATACATCAAAATCAAAGTTTGAAAGAAATACAAAATGAAACATACATTGATAATGAAAAACATTATATGCAAATCACAATAACAACCCTCAGTTAAGTTCCTTAATTGGATGGGATATTATCACTGCATTGAAATCCATGAAAATTCCATTAAATTCCATTACTTTTCCATTATTGTAATGTGATCCCATTCATTTTCACCATTACATTTTGTATCACCTTTTTAATGGCCAGTTTTTATTCCCATGAAATTTCCATTAATTTTTTATGTTTCATGGGTGCAAACCTATTATTTTACTCATCCATGCCATTAATTAACCATGACAGGTATCCATTAAATATTTAATGGATGTGGTACGCCCCTTATATTTTGTATCAGGCTATTTTAATAGCATGTTTACTAACCATTAAAACTTGAGCAATGAACTTTTCATTGCCTTGAAAATTTGGTCATGTTGTGGCAATACATTAATGACCATTGAGCATAGTGTTATTTACTATCTATTTGTACTACTTTTCCCTAAGAACTATGGGTCCCCTTTGACTCCTGTGTAACCTTCTATTTTACAGGTACTCCTCATCCACTCTCCAGAATCAGTATCACCAAAGAGGTTCCCTCACCTGGACCTTAAAGTACCCATGAATTAGTTACTTGATTAGGGATGGGGAGTTCAAGCCATAATTGAATCTGCATCCATTACAGTGGAAGCCCAGATACCTGTAGTTGGTGCCATGATGCTATATGGTAATGAAGGACAGTTAAGAGGTATGGGATCATTCTCCCCAGATCTGGCTCCCTATAGCTGTCTCCCCACCTTGAAGCTGCCTGCAGCTGGACCCCACAGCTGAAGACTAACATTTTGCTACAGCACCTTCTCTGTGTGGCAACAACATTTACAGGGAAGGAAATAGCAATGCTGAGGGATAAAATGAGGGACGCATCACTAAGAGACTGTTGAGATGTATGGGACAGTCCTCTCTACACATGTGGCTATCCTGCACTTCGGTGCTAGAGATTTTACAGACTGTCACAGGGGTCGAAACTAACCTTTTCAGCCACTGGCCATCAGGGATAGTAATTAGAAAAATCCACCAACCAAACTAGCCTAGCACAAAATGACCAGAAAAATCATCATCGAAATAAATGGTCCCATTGAAACATATATAGACCATTCATTTCAATGGCATTATGTTCTCGATATTTGAATAGCAACAGCAAATGGTCCTGGCTCAGACCAGGTACCAGCCCAGTAGGAATGGAAATCAGTGTGGGATGTCACTTCCTGCCAGAAGCTCATGAAGAGGACCATTACTTTTGCGTTAAGATGAGGAAGGAGCAGTCATCAAAATGCAGGAGCTATGACAACCTCTCATTTTAGAGGTGGTTTAATTTCTGAGTATGTTTTTAGTAGGCAGCAAAAGGCAGGAGTGTAATATCCTTTAAGATGGGGTCACCAGCAGGCTCAGTTGATGCCAGTAAGCCCCAGTAAGGTGCCCCCATGTGCCCCCTATAGTTTAGGTTGCAAGGGAGGGTGAACATAGTGATAAGAGCCCCATCAAAATAAAGTGCTTGTCTGTAGTTAAAAAGTTATTTTCTCCTTATTGCAGATGGCACAAGCCAGTGTCACATTTGCAGTAAGGTCCAGCTTGCATTGCACAGTTGGCTGTTAGGGACTCAGCATCCCGAATGCCAGGGTCAATACTGAGAGTGGTCAGTAATGGTCAGTAACGGCCATTGGGGGAGCTTGAATTGACTGTGAAGGAGAACAGTCAGGGGACTTCAGCTGCCCAGAAGAAAAAAAAATGAAGAAAGTACAGCAGAAGGGAGAGGGGACACAGGGAAGTAAATTTAGAGCAAAGGGTAGTACCTGCAGTCCTTCTCTCATCCCTGTATTAATCTTAGTGGTCCCAGCAGTGTCAGTGGTCAAATAGTTGTGGCGGCCCCCAAGATCAGCAGTTGGCAGCTGCAGTCTGGGTTCTGTTTAGTCCAGTCTGTTGTTTTTTCTTGCAAACAAAAAGTAAATGCCAGTCCCTTGGCGGTGGCCCCCACAAGCATGAAAGCATCATTAGAAGAACGAGCATCAGGTGAGCCAGTGACCCATCAAGGGAAGACCCCTCACCTACCTGCAGCCAGCAGGGCATCCAGTGTACACTTAACCCACCTCCTGTCTCCTCAACTTCTCCCCAGTTTGGGGCAGTAAGTCAGTGACAGTGCTATAAAGCAGGCACTGTCCACCTGAACTAATACTGAAATAAAAAAAAAGATGTTTCTTTTCACACACTGAGTGCAATACATTAAAGGATGGCTGTGGTTGTTAGTGTGGTCTGGGCAAGGGACTTAAAATGTATTATTTATTTAAATGTACTTAAAATCGGTCCAGGAAGGAAGCATATGGTGGGATGGTGGCCTTATTCAAAATTACATAAATTTATTTAACTCACACTCCTAAATGGAGCACAGGGGTGGGCAACATTCAAATGAGGTATCTATCAGAGATGGCGCAGATGGGAGGCAGGCCCTGAATTAGATAGTAAACAGGGTACTAGAAGGAGCAAGGGTAGAGTAAAGCTCCAGTTAAAGCCAAGCTAGCAAGCTGGGCTAGTGAATAACTGCTAGCTGTCCCAGAGTTTTTTTAGCAACAGATTATAAAGTCAGAGTGCCCCAGTGTGATACAGGTGACTAGTAGCCAAATTGCCTTCAGTAATCAGGCTAGTGTTATGGGGATCTCTGAATCAGTTACTCAGGTTACTAGCCCTTTGCTAGGGTTGTGGCAACTATGCTGCTGGGGTGGATAACAGGCTAGAGCTGTGGCACCTATGCTGGTCATGTGGGTAATTGCCTGGTCCACTTCCTTCCCCTTGATCCTGACTGAAACTGATACCTAAGAGCACTATGAATCAGTAAATACTGCAATTTCACAACACTAGCTTGGCTACTGTTTGCCACTTAGCTATAGCCACCTTTATCACCCTGGATACTCTAACTTTATACTCTGGGTTTTACTTAACCTAACTGGCCCTCTGTGCTTATTTCTGAATACGTTTATTCATTTTATTTCTTTTTTGAAAAGTTTCAGCAGAATAAGCAAACTGAACAAACAAGTTGCTCATCTCCCGGTGCATCCTGGGGGAGAAGGTAGTGGAAAACACAAGTATACACAATTAAACAGGCCATACAAGTTGAATGGGAAAATTGACTAACCTGGAGAGGCACACTAAGCTGAAGCTTGCTTCCAGGTGCAACCTGGGAGCACAAGGAAGTTAAGTGACTTGCTCAAACCCACAAACTATGCAAGTGGGGGCTGTGGGATTCAAACCCTGGTCTCTAGGTTGGCAGCTCAGAGCCTTAAACCACTGCACCAAACTGCTTCCTATGAATGCCATACCCATATACAATATTTTAAATACATAGAAACAGAAGAATAAACAAAAAAAAACCCTTTTGGGCTTGCTAACCCTCATTCACTATTCCAAATGGTAACATTTCTGTCCTGTTTGCTATTCGTATGGGACTCCTATTGTCCCGTATTTTGTGGTTGCCCACCCACACTATTTAAAAAAAACACTGTCCCAAGATCTGTAGCAACTGTAAGCTTTTGTGTGCATGCATGTGACAATCTGACTCACCACAGGACGTTAAAGAGAGTGGGAGAGAAAGAGAAGTGGCCTGCTGCTGTGACTTGAGTCAAGCTGCCTTGCCTACCTGTGGCTCTGTAAGTGAGTTGCTCATTGTTGATCATTTTTTTCGTCGATCTGTTTGTGACTCCAGACTTTAACCCAACCAGATCCAGCACCAAAAGGGGGGATGAAAATAAATTCAAGGAGCTGTGCTTCCAGCCGTTGGGCACTGGCTTGCCTTAGAGAAGCCTCTTAAGACTTGGCTTGAGGTTGATTTTTGATCGGACAATCATTGGGGACTGAGGGAGTCAGTCGGACCGTGGTGGTGAGGTCTGTGGATACCGATGTCATTGGAGTGGGAGTCAGACTCCACCAGCCCGGAGGTACATGACAGAGGAGAGAGGATGGGGCAGGAGCCAGAGGACTGATCAGGGCCTGCCTGGGGAAGGGGAGTCACTGCTGGCTTGCTGGTAGCTGCACTGCTGCAACCTGTGAATGAGTCAGAGGAGTCCCGAGTCTTCTTCAGTTCAGACTGAACAAGAAGGAACTTTGGGGGTTGACTCAACTGACAGAACAAAAAAAGTAAGTGCTGCAGTTGCACAGCAGCTGGTTGGGCTACTGCCAGGCTGGGGGTGGCTGTTGTGCTGGGTCTGGGTGGGTGCATTCAGATTTTGGAACTCTGGGGCACTATGAAGAGGCAACAACACAGTACAGCAGCACACAGACACAGGTGCCTAGTACTTTCGGGGGGCGGGGCCCTTGAGCCAAGATAAGAACAAGAAGCTTGTACAGTAACAGTTGTGGCCTGGCGTAAAGCCAAGGTGTGGTGATGTGGGAGGGAGTGGTGTAGATGGTGGTATCAAAGGACTGTTTCCCTCACCAAAGTGTATTACTAAATTTAGTCTTAATGCAGTAATTAATTTGTCTTTTAAGACTAAGTTTAGTCATTTTTAATCTTCTGTAATTATTAGAAGAATACTGCCTGTAGGAATACTTAATTCTAAGAAGTTCAACTGTAATTGTTTTTTAAAAGTACATTATTACTAAATGAATATTATATCCTGTCCCAGATATTCAGACTGTGCCAGGCTGTGGCACAAGCCTGGGCGATATTCAACAGAGCTGTGCCATGGCACAACATCATTGAATATCGCACCCTGGCCACCCGCAGTGTGCATGGTGTAGTGGCACTGCACCAGCGCATGTGGCCAGAGTGGAGCAGGGGGATGCGCTAGCGCAAGTTCCATTGCGCTATGTGCAACAACGCGATATTCAAAAGTGCACATGCAAATGGGACCATAATGTATGCAAGGCACAAATGGGGCCATTTGCATGTCATTATGACTCCATTTGCATGCAGGTGTGCCAATCCCCAGTGACTTGCACCTGGCACCCTGCCAGGAAGCAGCCATCGGGGACCGACACACCCTGCACAGCGCGGCAATATGCCCCACAGCCTGATCGCGGACTTAAGTAAAAATAAATCATGTCCTATATCCCTGGTGGTCCAGTGGACCTCTGTCAGACCAATTGCGGGCATTTGTAATAATAAATAAAGTCCAATATCCCTGATGGTCCAGTGGACCGCTGTCAGCCCAATCACAGGCATTTGTAATAATAAATAAAGTCCAATATCCCTGGTGGTCCAGTGGACCGCTTGCAACCCAATCGTAGGCATTTGTAATAATAATTAAAGTCCAATATTCCTGGTGGTCCAGTGGACCACTCACAGCCCGATCACAGGCATTTGTAATAATAAATAAAGTCCAATATCCCTGATGGTCCAGTGGACCACTGTCAGCCCGATCACAGGCATTTGTAATAATAAATAAAGTCCAATATCCCTGGTGGTCCAGTGGACTGCTCGCAGCCCGAATGTGGGCATTTGTAATAATAAATAAATTCCAATATCCCTGATGGTCCAGTGGACCACTGTCAGCCTGATTGCAGGCATTTGTAATAATAAATAAAGTCCAATATCCCTGGTGGTCCAGTAGACCGCTCACAACCCGATCGCAGGCATTTGTAATAATAATTAAAGTCCAATATTCCTGGTGGTCCAGTGGACCTCTCACAGCCTGATCGCAGGCATTTGTATTAAAAATAATGAAGTACAATATCCCTGGTGGTCCAGCTGTACCCCCTCTCCACTTGCCCACTGAGCCCCACCAGCCCGCTCCCCCCAGCCAGCGGCCGGCGGCAGCACCCCACCCACCTGCCGACCAGCCATTAGCCGACTGACACCGTAGGTAGGGCTGTACGCCCATTGGTCCATAGCGTGAGCCAATGGGCATGCAGCCTGTAACATACTACACATTTCAGATATGTGAACATCAGAGGATGGGTGGGGAGGGGGGTACCACTGGACCACCAGGGATATTGGACTTCATTATTTTTAATACAAATGCCCGCGATCGAGCTGCGAGCGGTCCACTGGACCACCAAGGATATTGGACTTTAATTTTTATTACAAATGCCCACGATCAGGCTGACAGCAGTCCACTGGACCACCAGGGATATTGGACTTTATTCATTTCTACTTAAGCCCATGATCGGGCGGACAGCGGCCCACTGGATCACCAGGGATATGGGATGTTTTTCATTTCTACTTAAGCCCGCAATCAGGCTGACAGTAGTCCACTGGACCACCAGAGATATGGGACATTATTCATTTATACTTAAGCCCATGATCAGGCTGACAACGGTCCACTGGATCATCAGGGATATGGGACGTTTTTCATTTCTACTTAAGCCCCCGATCAGGCTGACAGCAGTCCACTGGACCGCCAGGGATATGGGACGTTATTATTTTAAACAGATGCCCGCAATTGGGCATGGGGGGTACCGTCACAGAGGTGCAGCCCGGAGCTCGGGTGACCACCCACAGTTGGCAGCTGCCGTGTTGTGCCCTGCAATATGGCAGCTCACCTGTGGGTGGCCAGCCGTTTTTCCTTTTTTTTTTTGGTTCATCTGTGTGCAGCGCAAGTAGGGGTTGTGCATGCATGGACTCAGCACATCCTGGGCTGAATATTGGGATGTGCGGATTATGCATGGGCACGCCCCCCCCCACCTGCACCGCATACATTACTGATGCTCTCCGGCTCATCGGGATTTGTGCCAGGCACAATCCCCATTTGAATATTGCACCGGGGCGCATCAGTGGGTTGCGCATGGTGCAACACTGTTGCGCCATACGCAACCCTTTTGAATATCTGGGCCCCTGATTCTAGAAGTACACATTATTGAATACTTTTGAATGATAAATGAAGACTTTTTCAATACTTCCGTTTGTTTTATATACAAGCTTGTTAATTTTCAGTCTGATCATGGGGCATAACCATGATTATTATGCACTGTAGATGATTGGAGCATACATGGGCTTCATTAGCCTCTTAGCTCCTTCATTACCTTAGTATGATCCATAGCATGATCACTTCTTTTACAATAACTTTTGCTCTATCAAGAACGCTAAGACATTAGTATTGCTCTATCAAACTGTAATGCTCTTCAAAGTACACTTTTTTTTTAATACTACTGAATCATAAATGAAGATTATAGTCAGCGGAGTAGTATTATGATTTAAATTAGCCAATCAAGGCTGGATACATTACCATGCATTTCAGTTCTACTAAGCAAGGAGACAGATAAAACAACCAGCAACACCAATGAATTTTAGAGAAGGTAAGCAATCATAAAAGGTGGGTTTTTACCTAGAAATAATGATGCAAAAAAGTTGGTAGAGTCCCTTTAAAAGTCTATACTGAACTTCATTTCACAGAATTCTACTCAGTCAGTGAACTACATTTTCTAGCTCACTTCCTGTCTCTGTCCAGCCTAAATGTATTGCCTGGTCTCCATTTTTGAACAACTGATGTTTCCTGCAGCTAAAATTTGCATGTTAAGATAAGAGCTTATGTTTAAAAAGTACATCTTTTTAACTCCCTGAAATGTTAAATACAGTAAGGGAATTATCACTCAGGTGTTTTTTTTTTTCTTTTCTAAATGAAATGCTGTGCAAGTTTCACTATCAATGTTCTGTCATGAAGACATTTTCTCTGCTCTGAACTCATGTGGCTAAACTTTGAAATACACAGTTTATTTTCAATCAAATCCTCCCCCCCCAAAGTGTCTAGTATGCATTGTGCTTCTAGATTATTTGTTATTTGTGGAATTTTTGCTGATTTAGTTACTTTAAAGTAGTGTTGGGGGAAGGGGCATTAAAGGAAAGCAGCCCAAAATGTGGGCTCCCTCCCCCGGACAGCTTACCCTCTGGTTTAGCTCTGACCAGCAAGAGCAGAATTTTTGTGCACTACAACCTGCTGTATTTCCATTTTTAAAACTCGGGAACCGGAGTATGGAGAGCAGGGATGCTTCATTTGCTGAAAGCGGTGCATCGACTCACTGCTCAGCTCAATACTTTGTATTGAAATGGTGATGCGATGCCGCACACCATTTCAGCAAATGAAACCTCTCTGCTCTCTTCCATACTCCAGGTTCCCAGTTTTAAAAATGTAAATCGAAAGTGTTGTGGCACGTAAAAATCCCGCCTTGCTGGTCAGAGCTAAACCGGAAGGTAAGCTGTCCGAGGGAGAGAGCCCATGTTTTGGGCTGCTTTCCTTTAACAGCAGGAAGATTGTATAAATGAGCAAATTCAGAATGCATTTTCTGTGTGTATCCATTCAGTAACCCATTTAACTATATTTAAAGAAAAAAGAATACAACTTTTTTAATTTGAGAAAATCTGGAGTTACCTGCAGATAAAGGAAGCATTATTTACTGCAGATATTTGAGCGTGTTTGTGGGGGAACTGTTTTTTTTTTTTGCATTTAATATTGTATTTGATTAAAACAGATGCATGTGTTAATCCATTTTGTAATCTGAGGATCAGCTTGTACTTTTTTTTTGGCTGAAGACTGCATTAATTTATATTTTATGTGATAGTGTCACATATTATTATTATGCTTTTTAATACTACGTTGAAAAGTATGTGGTCCATGATTGCGGAAGGGTGATTGCAGAGGGGGGTCTAGGTGTAGGGAGGGTGGTCAGGGGGAGGTTCTGCTCTGGACGAAAGGTGGGTCCAGCTTTTGGAAAGGGTGTCCAGCTTCAGGGAGGTTACTCAACCTGCCGGGGGGGGGGCTAGTCTGTGGGAGGGAATGAACATAAGGGTCCAGCTGCAGGGAGAGTTATCTGCTGGGGGAGGCTAGTCCAGGGCATGAAGGAGTGAGTTGGCAACAGGGAGGGTGGCTAGTGGAGGTGGTGGGGCTAGTTCATGGTTGGAAGTGAGGTCCAGCTACAGGGTGGGTGGTTGGATAGTGAGGCTGGTATGGGGCTTCTGGTGGATCTAGTTGTAGGTTGAATGGTTGGGTGGGAGACTGCTGGTCCAGGGGCTTGGAGGGACAGCTTCAGATATGTGGTTTGTTGGAGTGGAGGATTAGGGTGGTGCTCCAGCTACATGGAGGTTGTATAGAATGTAGTTGGAGGCTGGTCCAGATGTAGGGAGGGTGGCTGGCTGGTGAAGAAGCTTGTCCAGAGCTTGTGTGGTGCTCTAGCTCCAGTGAGGTTGCTCATCATGTGAGAGGCTGGGGCTAGAAGGGTTGTCCAGCTGCATGGAGGATAGTCTGGTACCAGGAAGGGTGATCTAGCAGAAAGGAGTGTGGTTGACTGTCGGGGAGGGTTGGGAGAGGCTAAAGATACTGATCAGCCTAGGAGGGATCCGGAGTGGTGAAATTAATTAGAAACTGGTTAACATGTTGGCCCTTCAGCTCAACAGTATTGCTATGGCCTGTGGCAGAGGTGACCTGAGTGCAGGAATGAGCTCGTGTCAGGGGATCTCTGGGGCGAGGAGGAGGATCAACTGATATACAATCAAACCTGGTGAAACCATGACTCGTTAGTCCATTTTACTCATAATCAGTTCTATTCTACACAGTGACTGAAAAAACGTGTTGTTAATTACCTCATTAAACCGAATATCTTGATATCCGTAATCCGTAATGGCTACAGCAGTCAAGCGTCTATATGTGCTTAGCAATCATGTCTTGTTAGTCCATTAGTCTATTTTACTTACAGCTGTTAATGCTGAGCAGAGAGAGGTGAGTGGTGTAATAGTGCATGCTGATTAAATGTAAGCGATGACATTCTCGCGCTCCATTCATATCAAATAGGCACAATTATTACTTTCGGTTAAGCTGTTCTAGTGATAATCCCCCTTTCCCCTTCACTCTCATTCAAGCAGCATTCACTACACAATGGCAACCAAAGAGAAGGGGGGGGGGAAGTGAGATAACAATCTCACAGAAAAGAGATCTCTGCCTTTGGAAACAGGGGAATCCAGCAGCCACGAACAGCTTTTACAAAAAAGAGTTCTGCCGTCATTTTATCTCCTGTGCTGAGGCTGGATCTGATCTAAAAGTTACTGTTTACCCACTCTTCCTGGAGATCTGTGACTGAAACCACAATAAAAAATTGCTGGCATCATGTGAAAATACTGCCTGAGAATGATTTAAGTGAAATCAAAACAGCAGAGCCAGCAGTACCTGCCACTGCAATTGAAGATTTTGTCAATGGAAGTGATAATGAATTCGAGTCACCCAGCAACCCCCCACCCCTCGTAATTATGCCTTACTGTCTTACAACCTTCCTTCCCTGATAGAATGTTAGAATGCTGCTTAGGTGCTGCGGGAAAATTATTTTCTGTTTTATACAGTTTTACCCATTGTATTGTCCTCCCTCCATGAAGTAAGCTGCTTAGTAAGGTGATTATTCAGCAGAGAATGCGAAATGTTGTTAAGTGAGGCTAGCACACCATACCCGAAGCAGCCTTGCAATTTTGAGGCGTAATAAGACACAAAATAAACTGGCTTGCTTTAAAATTGCTTATGATGTTGAATGAAATTATCTAATATGTGTGCAATAAAATTTGTAAATGCAGAATGGTGCCGTCACATTATTTACAATATTGTACCAGAATAACGCTATGACTTATTTGTCTGTTGTTTTCTAATCTGGCCAGCATTTGAGCAATACAAACACGAACTGATTAACCAGGTTTGACTGTACAAGAGGCTCTCTTCTGGGGAAGGAGGACAGCCAGCTCAGCTGTAGTGCTGCCAACTGAGTGACCACAAATGGCAGTGCAGGTGGGAGCAACTCATGGGTGGGCCAAGACATTGACTGGTGCTGTGCCACACATGTCTGTACACGTGTTTGTGCACCTTTGCCGCTTATATCCTAGGGGATGAAAGAACATGCGAAAGTATCCTGGCTACCTAGGCAGCTCCTCCACATATTGGATTCATTCTATGGCAGAGCAAGTCCTGGCAGATGCCAGAGTGATGGTGTTGTGGTAGTTGAACAGAAGGGGGATGACCAGAAATGCAGGTTGGAAAAAAGAGTCGTAGCTGGGGGTGGGGGGTTAAGGTGTCAGAGGGTGATGGTTAATGGCACTCATTGCAGTGATGGAACAGTGAGCAGCTCAGCTCAGTACTGGGGCCGATCCTTTTCAGTGTCTTCATAAGTGACACTGCAGAAAAACTAGCAGAGAAGGGAATGCACTTTTGCAGACAATACCAAAATCTGCAGGGTGGGCACTAAGAAGGGAGCAGAGAGCATGCACATGCCTCCTGGAGAAATTCAAAAAGTGGTCAAGATCATGGCAGTTGGGGTTAAATGACAAAGTGCAGAATCGTGAACCTAGGGCATAGTGATCCAGGAGCTGCTTTATAGGATTGGGGGTGGTACTGACTATCACTAAGCAGGGGTGAACTTTGGGGTTATTATGATCTTAAAGTTGCTGGGCTGTGTGACAAAGCAGTGGGTAGGGCTAGGAGGATGCTGGGGCTGCATAGGGAGGGGTATCTTTAGCAGGAGGAGGGAGGTGGTGGTGTTGCAAGTAATCCATTATTAGTGAGATCCTACTTAGAGTACAAGTCTCAATGGCTGAGAGGGACCTGGGGGTGGTGGTGGATGTCAAGATGAACAACTCTGAGACTTGTAGGAGGGCAGCAGCCAAGGCCAACAGGATGCTGGGATGCATCACTAGGGGGATCACCTCCAGAAGGAGGGAAGTTATACTCCCTCTGTATAACTGCTTGGTGAGGCCGCACCTGGAGTACTGCGTGCAGTTTTGGAGGCCACACTTAAAGAGGGACATTAACCTCCTGGAGAGGGTCCAGAGGAGGGCAACCAAAATGATTTGGGGCTTGGGGACAGGACCATGAGGAGAGGCTCAAGAGCTAAAATATGTACACATTGGAAGAGAGAGGGACCAGGGAACATGATAGAGGGTCTTCAGGTACATGAAGAGGGTAAATAGGGAGGAACAGTCAGGGTGCTTCAAAGGAAGGAGGAAGGGCCACTAGAGCATGGGTGGAAGCTGGAGGGAAGATTCCAGGGAGAAAGGAGGAGGTGCTACTTCACTGAGAGGGTGGTGGAGCCATGGAATGCACCTACCTCACAGGGGCTGGTGGAGGCAGAGACAGTGGAGGGTTCAAGAGGGGTGGGACAGTACAGGGGAAGGGTTCAGGAAGCAAAATCCAATGCAGCAAGAATATCCGGAACTGGGAAGGGAGAAGCCAGAGAAGGCGAGGGGGACAGCAAGGTCAGCACCCAGGGTGGGGGCTGACCAAACGAGCAGACACGAAAGACCGTTAGGCCTATTCTGCTGGCATTTTAGTATGTTAGTATGTTAGTACTGTGTCCAGTTTTGGAGGCTGCATCTTAGAAAGGCCATAGGGTGGAGGCAGTATAAAGGACAACTAAAATTGTACATGGACTGGCAAAAGCTCTGTGAGGAGACTGGGATCTCAACATGTAAACCCTGAAAGAGAGGGGACATGATGGAGACTCACAAGTACCTTACAAGGATGAACAGGGTGCGGCGGAGGGCTCCTTCAAATAGGAAAAAGGACTAGGACCAGGTGGCATGTGATGAAGCTTGTGGTAGGGGTAAGAGGGATGTGAGGAATTACTTCACTGAAAGGGTAGTACAAGAGTGAAAAACAGTGGGGGTGGCTTAAAACATGTGTGGCATATAGACATAAGGTAACATCAGTAAATAAGCAGGAAAGAGGGAAGGCCATAAGGGCCACAAGAGACCATTTAGAGTTTGCAGGACTTAACACGAGCCTCTGGTTGCAGTTGTAGCGAGGTCTGGAAACCAGAGCTGAAGTGTGACCTAGGGTGAGGGCTCATCAGCAGTGGGATTTGCGAGCATGCAGTTTAAGGAAAAAAATATCTGACAGTTTCTATGTGTTGTGGGGAGCTCTGGTGGCAGTTGAGGTTGGGAAACCAGAGTGGAAGAGTAATAGTGAGGGCTTATCAGTTTTTGAGGAAGCAGTTTAAAAAAAGAAGTCTCTTTTGTATATCGAGAAGTGCGGGGAGAACACAGCAACAGTATGCAGAGGAGTGTGACAGCTGGAGCGCAGCTTGGAGCAGCCAGTTGAAAAAGGTTTGGTAAAAAAGCAAAAAACTAAAACTGTTGAACAGAAACAAATGACCACTGTATGATAGTGGGGGGAAGTATGACTAAATGGCAGGTGGTGTGGCTGAGGGACAGGCAACCTGGAAGAAACAAAACTAAAGACAAGATACCAGTAAGTAGTGCCAAATGGCGGAAGTGAGGGTTGGGGATGTGTGACGCAGTCCACTATGTACATTAATTAAGGATGATGTAATAATAACTGTATGTATAAATGCAGGATTCGCATGTATACACATACGTGGATAAATGGATTTATCACACTCCATTTATGTCCACCCCATTGCATAAATTTACTTATATTTATAAGCTAACAGAGCTCTTTCTGTTTACTGCTCAGGGTTTTTAATTATGGGCTGTCTGACACCTTATGCTGTTCTTTTTCTCCCCCAAATCCTTTTGTTAGCCCCTGGTACTTTGACATTAGTTGCTGTGCAACTCTACTGTATGCAGTGCTTGTTGCTTTCATGTTCCCCTCAGGGATCTCACTGATTTCCCCTGCTTGCCTCCCACCCACAGCTACTTTTAAGCCAATTTCAGGCATTGCCCTTCAGCTGCACTATGGATTTCCATTTGTGGCCCAGTCCTGTGCATTTGTTCTCCCAGTCCCTTTCTACCAGGTCCCTCAGGGCACCTACAGTCTGCCACCATGCAGCTTAGCTAAATGTTCCTGCCACCTACTGCTGGCTGCCCATCCTCTAGACTCTCTTAACCTGCCCCTTGGGGGCTCTTCACATGCCACTTTGTGGCTGATGGGTAGAGGGAAGTATATTTGCTCTAGCCTCCTTTCCCTCCCAAAAATGTCCCATCTTCTTTCCCACACATGGAGAGGCTATGGCCTGAGCTCTGTGGGCTGAATCATAGAAACATAGACCTTGATGGCAGATAAGGACTGCTTGGCCCACTCAGTCTGCCCATATCCCTACCTAGTGGATAAGCTGCAGATCCTAGTTATCCAACAGCTGACTTCCTCCTACCCACCAATAGAATTGGCTCATGTCTGTCCCATGCATTCTTGAAGACCCCACTATTTTTGACCCCACAACCTCCTCAGGAGGCCATTCCATGCATTCACCACTCTCTCTGTGAAAAAATACTTCCTCATGTTGTCCCTGAGCCATCCCCCTTTATCTTCAAATTGTGCCCCCTTGTTCTTGCACATCTCTTTTTCTGAAAGATGCTGCTACTCTTGGACTTTGTTGATTCCCTTGAGGTACTTGAAATTTTCTGTCATGTCCCCCTTTCCTTAAGGGCATACATATTCAGTTTGTCTTCCTCTTTGTATGGCTTCTGGTGCAGACCCTTCACAATTTTAGTTGCCCTCCTCTGACCTGGCAGTTGAAAGTGCCTGCCATAACTGACACTGTCGTTCAGTAGCACTAAGCTGGCTACATAGCAACAGCGCAGCATTTCTGGTCCGCAGTTTTCTGAACCGCCTTCTGCCTGCTACATACAATCTGGGCCCAAGGACATCCCCCACACACACACACACTAGATGCCAGGGAAAGAGAAAAAAAATTGCCACTGTCCATGAGGGAGTTGGCCCATTACACCACCAGAGCTATATATTTTAAACCACTGACCTCCTGGGACAACTCAAGACCCCTGAACCACCAGTGTCCCATTTTTTAAATAATATAGGGGCCACTAGACCAAAAGCATCCCCACCTGCCCATCTGGATTACTTCTTAAATTTACTGGCTACCTGCAGGTCACCTAGGGGCACTAAGTTTTTTTTTTTGCTGAGTTCCAAATGTCACTTTCTTCTTTGTTCTTAGCTGTCTACATTTTTTTTCTATCTCTAATTTCCTTACTTTGACCTAGTTTGTCTTTTCCTCTAAAACTCCTCTTCCTTTACTTCTGTGCTATACTGTACCCTTTTTGTATCTCTCTACTCTTGCTACTATAACTTCCCCATACTGGTCTATTTTTCCCTTTGTTTCTACAGGTCTGATCAAACATACCAATCAGATAAGTATCTTTGTTTCATTCTAACACCCTAATCTCTCCTCTAGCACCTCAGACCTTTTGTGTCCCCTCAACCTTCTCTGTTCTTCCCTTTCAGGTCCTACCAGAATACCCCAAACCAAGGACACCCCAACTCTGGACTCCCCGACTCTGATGGAGCAAGTAACTCCTAATTACTTAACTGCCTTAGAATCCTAGAAATCTGGTGGCAGAAAAGGACCATTTTGGCCAATTGAGTCTGACCCTTACCCCTCCCCACACTCATCTCCGTTGTTGAGAGACACCCCACTTTGCTCACTGGTCGGCTCCTGGTGTCTGTCCCATGCCCCCTTGAATCCTTTCACCATTTTTGCACCCACCACCTCTTCCAGTAGTTTGTTCCAGAACTCCACCACCCTCCATTCACCTTGCCCACCACTGTGCTGCACTGGTTCCCCGCCTTAAGGTTGTTTGAAATTATAATCCCCAGATCTCTGTCCTGCTGAGTTTCCTTACCCCCCCCCCGTGTGTAAATGGTTTGCGGGTTATTACTCCCATGTGCATTACTGTACTCTTTTTGGCATTAAATTTCAGCTGCCAAGTTTCTGACCACCTCTCCAGAATCTTTAAGCCCTCCTTCACTGCCTCCATCTCACCTCCCCTCCCAGGGTGTTTACCCTATTGCAGATCTTCATATCCTCTACAAATAGGCATACCTTCCGCTGCAGTCCCTCTGCTATATCATTGCTATAGATGTTAAAAAAGGATGGGTCCTAGGACCAACCCCTGGGGCACACCACTCCCACCCTAGAATGCACCCCATTTATCTTACCACCACCCTCTGGCTTCAGTCCTTCACCCAGTTCTCCACCCACTTTATTTTCTGTCCCACCCCTAAGCCTTCCAGCTCATTTCCAGCCTTCTATGTGGCAAGGTGTCAAAGGCCTTGCTGAAATCCAGGTAGGCCACATCCCCCTTCCCCCATATCCACCTTCCTGGTTACCCAGTCGAAAAACTCAATTAGGTTTGTCTGACACAACCTCTCTCCCATAAAACCAAGCTGCCTTGGGTCCTTGGGTCGTGGAGGCAGTATAGCACAGTGGGTTAAAGATCTGAACTACAGATCTGGAGACCGGGTTCAAATCCAACAGCCGCCTAGGTGCATATGTGAGATCCTGAGCAAGTTACTTAACTTCCTTGTGCTCCAGGTGGCATCTGGAAACAAACTTCAGCATAGTGTGCTACTTCTGGTTAAACAATGTTCCCTTCCCCCCATTACCCTGTAAACCATTGACAACCACGTGTTCCACTATTCTTTTCTTCAGCAGCATTTCCATGACTTTTCCCACTGTTGAGGTCAGGCTGACCAGTATGTAGTTCCTGCATCCTCCCTGTTAACACTATTGTATAGCGGGACCACATCAGCTCTCCTCCAGTCCCTGGGCATGTCACCTGTTTACAATGACAGGGTAACCAGGGTAGTTGTAGGCCCTGCTAACACCTCCCTTAGCTTCCTCAGTGTCCACGGGTGCACCCTATCTGGCCCCATAGCCTTATTGCTGCCAGTTCCATGAGGATCCTTTCTTTTGCAAAGGGACCTGTGTCCATTTCTGTGATCTCCCCTTATTACTTAATGCTGGCCCATTTCCTGCCCCCTCCTTTGTAAAAACCGAACAGAAGTATTTGTTCAGTATTTCTGCTTTTTGTGGTCATCCTTTACCCGTCCTCCATCCTCCCCTTTCAGACAGTTAATATCTCCCCTTGATTTCCTTTTCTCCCTGATGTACCTGCATGTAAAAGGCTGTGTACCTCCTTACCACTGCACCCACTGGTCTGGTGCCAGTATGCACTTTGCATGTGGAGCCATCATGGTTTGCCTGCTGTTTGCTGTAGTGTAGTGGATTATGGTGAACTGGTGTTGCTTGATTCTGCACTGACAGCTTCATTTGCAGCAGATCCTGGAGTCCTCTGCAGTGGGCGGTAGTGGGAGATTGTCCTACTGTGCATGTTAAGTTTATATAGGCTCATCTTTTGTTTACTGGCCCCACTATACTCCATGGGCTAAGTTCCGTCACAGACTGACTTATCCCCTGGAGAAGAGCAGAAGTGGAAAACATCTGATCAGAGATTGTGGAAGCTCAAATGTGCACCGTTGGCTATTGGAGCTTCTATTGTCTGTTGCTCTGGTGCCAGCTGCAGGGAGTTCTGGGACTGGTTGTGGCTGGGGCTGTTGGCCTAGAGATGTTCACAGTTGGCCTGCTGCGGTCTGCTATACTGCAATGGATGGTGGTTGGAAATTCCAAATCGTCGGAAATTTAGAGGAAACATTAGGAAGTACTGTACTTCTTCACTGAGAGGATGGTAGACAACTGGAATGGGTGTTGTGGTATAGGTCTGGTATCCCCCCCCCCAAACACACACACACACAAAACCCACTTTTTTTCTTTTAACCTCTACAGATCCTTCCCAACTGACCCAGCTGATCAGTAATTTTCTTTTTCATACTGACTCCTTTTCCCTTTTATATCTACAGGTCTGACAGGATATTGACCAGATGTAGGAGGACACTGACCATACGTATCAGATAAGTATTGTTTTTTTGTTTGCCCTGCACAGTTTGTCATACAGTAGTTCATAACGGGCTGCAGATCCTTTGTGAGCCCATTATTGTTCTTGTTGGTACGAATGCCTGCTATGTGAGGCACTGGGTTGGAGCTGTACCTTCTGCTTTAGAAAGGAGGCTATGGGCTTGGGGGTTAGGGGATGGGAATTAAAGTTGGGAACGCCAAGGAACACCACACAACCAATTTTCTAAAACTTGTGAGTCTCAAACCCTGTTTTTCATTTTCTTGCTTTGTGTGCTTTGCATTCTAATGCCTGCATTAATGTAGTGTTTTTGTTTTATAAGAAGTACATCTATCTATCTTATATAACACACACACACACACACACACACACACACACACACACACACACACACACACACTCTATGTGGTGAGGACATTGTGCTGTTTTTGGGGTACTCGGGCACCACATGCTGGAAGGCAGAGCACTGAGCAGCAAACATAGACACAGGTTTGAATACCATAACCCTTGCCCACTTACACACTGTATAACCATGAACAAGTAACTTAACTTTCCCTATTACCAGGAAATGGAGCAGATGTTTGCACTAGGGTGATCTACAGACCTCCAGCACATGTGGAGGAAATGGACAGGGTTCTACTGGAAGCCATCCATAAAATGGCAACTAAAGGGGAGGTGCTGCAGGTGGGAGACTTTAGTCTGCCAGATGTGGACTGGAGTATCCTGGCTGCTACTTCAGCTAGCAGCAGGGATATCCTGGACTCCCTGCAGGAGCATTTTTAGGTAAGTAGTAAATGAATCCACTCATCAGGGAGTAATTTTTACCTAGTACTCACCAATGGGGACCGTGTTGCAGATGTTATAGTGGGTGGCCATCTGGGGACCAGTATCGTTGAATGGTGTGGTTCAGTATAAGAATGGGTGGAGCTGAACCACACAAAGACGATGATCCCGGAATTCAGGAGGGCAGACTTTACAAATATGGGGGATTGCCACAGGGATGCCCTGGCAGGGAGGGGGACTAGGGAGTAGTAGAGGAACAGTGGGACAAATTAAAAAGAACTATAGTGAAGGTGTTAGAAATGTAAACAGAAGCAAGAAGGAAAAAAGACCACTATGGTTTTCAGAGGAAGTGTTGGGGAAGGTTATGGCAAAAACATTGGCATTCAGGAGAGTCCCTATGGCAACCCTGTTTAGCCAATCACTGGAAACAGGGGAGATACTCAAAGACTGGAGGACAGCAGATATAGTCCCCTTATACAAAAGTGGGAACAAAGAGGAAGCGGGGAACTACAGACCAGTGAGCCTCACCTCGGTAGTGGGGAAGATCATGGAAGCACTACTGAAGGAGAGATTGGTGGAACATCTGGTTGTCAATGGACTACAGGACCTAAGGCAGCATGGTTTCACAGGGGAGATCATGTCAGACCAACCTCATTGAATTTTTCGACTGGGTGACTGGGAGGTGGATCAGGGAGGCAGTGGACATGGCCTATCTGGACTTCAGGAAGGCCTACACAAACTGGGGAATATGGGTGTAGGTAGGACAGTAGTGTGGTGGGTAGGTAACTGGCTGGGCGGCCGGACACAGAGGGTGGTGGTAAATGTCTGTCACTCCACAGAGGAAAGAGTGACCAGTGCGGTACCACAGGGGTCAGTGCTGGGACCGGTCCTATTCAACATCTTCATCAGTGACATTGCACAGGACCTAGAAGGCAGAATTTCCCTGTTCACTGATGACACAAAGCTCTGTAACAGAGTAGACACACCAGAGGGTGTAGACAGAATGAGAAGGGACCTGCAGAAACTTGAGAATGGTCAGGGGTTTGGCAGTTGAAATTCAATGCAAAGAAGTGCAAGATAATGCATATGGGGCAAAATCCCTGGCACAATATATCAGTTGGGGTGAGGATATAGCATGCACCAAGCAGGAAAGGGATCTGGGGTTATCATCTCTGATGACCTCAAGGTAGGGAAACAGTGTGACAAGGCAGCAAGCAAATAGGAGCTGGGATGCATAGGCATGGGTATCACCAGCAGGAAAAGGGAGGTCATAATTCCACTATACAAGACACTAGTGAGGCCCCACCTGGAGTACAGTGTACAGTTCTGGAGACCTTACCTACATAAGGACATAGACAGGGTAGAGATGGTTCAGAGGAGGGCAACAAAGATAGTACATGGATTGCATCACAAGTCCTATGAGGACAGGTTGAAGGACTTGAATATGTACTCCCTGGAGGAGAGGAGGGGGACAGGGGATATGATAGAGACATACAAGTATCTTACAGGGAGAAACAGAGTGCAGGAATAGACTATTTTAAGCGAAAACGATGTTCCAGGACTAGAGGGCATGGGATGAAGTTGGAGGGAGGATGATTCAGAGGAAACATGAGGAAGAATTTCTTCACAGAACGGGTGGTGGACAAATGGAACACCCTGCCAGAGGAAGTAGTGGGGGCTGAAACAATCACGGGATTTAAGAATGCATGGGATAGACATAAAGGAATTCTGGAAGTCAGGAGTAAGGGGCAACAGACTTCTAGGAAAAGTGAACTTACAAGCTTAAATGGGCAGACTGGATCGGCCGTGGGCCCTTATCTGTCGACACTGTCTATGTATCTATATATTTGTTGAGCAGTGGCTTTCATTTTCTATCAGAGGTTGCTTAAATATCTATAAAACCATTTTGAAAATGAGCCCCATAGACTTTTATGGGGTATTCCATGTGCCATCTCTGGAGACATCACGTAATGTCAGAATGTGGGGGCAGAGCAGGCAGACTGGGAAGTGGAAAGGGGTCGGCTGGACAGCAGTTTGCTAGAGTTACCATCCCTTCCCTCCCCTACAGGACAGCAGTAAATTTTATAATTTCTGCATGGACAGACTATCACTGCTGCAGGATGGCCTTAATGAAGCCCAATACAGAATGTCACACCTTTATTTTTAAAAGGCAATGACTGATCATGATTAAACATGACAAATTATGCAAATTACAGCAGAGCAGCCAATGAGAGCCAGGTACATCACTCATGATTTATCATGGCCAAATATTACAAGCTTATTTATTTTTTGTTTATTGAATTTTATTGACCCAGTAGCTCCATTGAGACTAGAAGTCCCTTTTCAGGGGTGACCGGGGAGGGGGGATACAGATGGTAACCAACTGAAATTGAACTAGATTAAGCTGTTGGTGGTTTTTGTGAATGCCTATGACCAAGTATGATCTTTGAAGCAGACTCTGATTGGCTGCCAATAACCTGCATCAGGTATTGATTAACTATGATTAATCATGATAAAAAAAACCCCACCGTTAGCAGTGAAAGAAAAGTTCTGGATTACGGAGGCTTCAGGTATTGATCAATAATAATAGATAATGATTTAGCATCACTAAAAGTATTGATTAAAAATTATTATGACTGAGCAAAACTGTTGCTTGTGTGGTCCTTATTGTGCAGCTGCAGACCTAAGTTCTGTGGGAGCTGGTGAGGGGGGAGACAGGCATGGGGAGCCAATGTGGAGGGTGTGAGAGGCATGCGTGGAGGGGGGAGGACCTGATGTCAGTCTGATATCATGGATGGGGGGAACTAGCGGGAGGATCTTGAATGGTTGATGTCATACCACATGAGAACCACTGTACTAACATGTGCTACCCCCTGATTTCCAAAAGCAGTGGTAGTGCAATGTCCTCATTGAGCTACCAACATCCCCTTAGAGAACCACGGTACTACCATTGCACACAGATGGTACCACAGTGTCACCAATGGTATGGCAATGGAACTGAAACAAATCCATTGTGAGACCAGTTTCAGTGATGTTGCAATGGCAGCTCATTGTGTTACCACTGGAGATGGAAATCACCTCTGTGTTACCACTGTGATACATGGTACCACGGTGGCAGCAGTGGTATTACACTGGAATTGAGACAAATCCATTGTGTTACCAACAGCAGTGGGAATACAATGGTGTGTGTTTGATGAGCCATTGTGGTGCCATCTATGCACACATTCTCATTGTGATACCACTGTCCATGTGGTACCACAATGGCAACAATGGTATTACAATGGAATTGAAACAAATCCAATGTGTTACCAGTCAAGGGGCTACAATGGTACTGCAATGGAATTTACAATGGTATGGAAATGGTGGACAAATAGTAATGCTACATTTTTCCAAAGATATTTTGGTAAGTATGCACCTGTCTGTAACAATAGCTGAAAGATGGAAAAGAAAACCATAGAAAAGTATTTTCATTTGAAAAATATAAGCTTCTGTACTGGTGAAACTTGTAATTACAGTAGGTTTAGATCCAGTTCTTTCTCATTTTGACCCACATTTTTTATCACCAGTGGGTTTAATTTGACCCATGTTTTAAAATCCCTAGCACTGTTACTGGGGGCACGGGAACAAAAACAAGCATTTGTCAATGCCGAATGTTTGCTTGCTGGCATTGGCATTGGTAGTGTAGGAGTTAGAGAGCTGCATAATAGGAATGGCAGTGAAGTATTGAACTGAAGCCAACCCCGCCACCACCCTGCAGAGACTGACAGGCATTGGGGTGTGCCTTTGGGTCGCCAGGCATAAAGGCCACACCATGTCACCACACCCTACCATGCAGACACCGACAAGTGTCAAGGTGTGCCTTGGGGTCTTTGGCCCTTATGCTCACCCTATTCCATCACGAAATATGGTGAGATGGGTGCTGTATAGGAGAATGGGGTGAACTTTGGGGCCGAAGAGTCCAAGGCACACCTCGATGCCTCTCACTGGCTGCAGGGTGTGGAATGGTATGAGCATTACAGGCGAGAATCGCAAGTCATACCTCTGATGCCTGTCAATCTCTACAGGGTAGGGTGTTATGGTCAGAAGCCCTAACGCCTCAGGCATTCGTTGACATTTTCACTCCAAATGTTCAACATGGGTTTTTTGTGACCACCACCGTATGAACAGTGGCAATATCAGTTTGTTAGCCGAAAGCTGATTTTGCACAGTGACTTTGCCATTTGGCACCACAGGTTTGAAAACACATTTTGAACAGGATGTTAAAAATGACAGCTGTACTGTTTATGGGGAGGTGGGAAAAATGGCAATGTTGAAAATCTGCAGTGAAAATATTAAAAAAACTGGTGAAGTCACGAGCATGTGTAGAAACCGCGTAATGCACACTCATAATGCAATTAGTTTGGGGATTTTTTACAGCAGATTGTCAAAACAAGCATTTTGGAACCTCCGCTCATGAACAGCGTCATGGTGATTTTCTTAATCTGTCCCGTACAGTGATTTCCCACAGCGACCACGCATTTCTGCGCTGAAAGTGTGAAAACATATTTCGGCCATGGTGTGAAAAATGACAGCTGTACTGTTCATAAGGAAGTGTGGAAAAAAGCCAGTGGTGAAAATTTGGACTGAAAATATTAGAAATCCATGAAGTTATGAGTATGAGTGGAAACTGCGCAATGGTCGCTTGTAACGCAGTCATTTTTTGGACTTTTTTCACCAAATTTTAACATACCCATTGTAACACCTCTGCTCATGAACAGTGTCACTGTGATTTTCTTAATCTGTCCCGAACATTGATTTCGCACACCGACTGTGCCATTGAGAAGAAGCCAGAAGGTGAAGGAAGGAAACATATTCAATTCAGTGCTTCAGAGTAACTGGTAACTGGTATTTTTCCTTTAAACTTAGATTGTAGGCTTGTAGTGACACTATACTTTCTTTCTGTGTTGTCTTTACTTATAATTGTTTTTGGGCTGTTGAAAATTTAAAAAATAGTGGTGTTGTAATTCTGTGCTGTCTTTAATTGCTGCAATTTCGCTCACCCCTTCCCCAACTCTTAATTATATGCCCTGATAAATCTGATTGACAGGAGCTAAACACAGGGTATAGTAAGAGGTGTGAAGTAGGAGGGGCATAAGGGGGAAGAAGACCACCCTCAGCACGACAAGTTTTTTGACTCATTTATTTATTTATTTATTGGTTTCTTTTTCCTTAAAAAAATATATATTTGAGGATCAGTTACAGGATTTTTAGTACTGTAAATAAATAAAAAGAGAACTGAGAGAGCTTCAGTAGCAGATAAGTAGTGAAATTGCAGTATAATGTGGGGAGTGGTGCAATGCAGTGGCTGTGGGGCAGCCATATTCAGGCAGACCTTCTGGACACTGAGGTGCTGCCCTCATCTGCATGCATCTCGGACCGCGGGATGAGGTAGCCAGACTCAGAGCAGAAGTAAACTGGGTCAGGAGTACCATCACCCCTATCCAGGGACCACCCAGTCCAATGCAGCTGCCTCAAAGGATGCCGAGAACGAGGAGCACTTGGATGACAGTGGGCCCAGGAGAGTTAGAGCAGTCAGGCAGAGGCACATCCCAGATCCTATTCCTTCTCAAAACTCATATGCCACACTGGCAAATGAGGACAACCAAATAGAGGTACCCAGGGAAGTGGAAGGAAAGGATGTGGAGGTTAGGAAGGAGGTGACCTCAGTGGGGAAAGCAGGACCCCAGAGGAGGAGGAAGAATCCTGTTGGGGAC
This sequence comes from Neoceratodus forsteri, assembly GCA_016271365.2. Classification (NCBI taxonomy): domain Eukaryota; kingdom Metazoa; phylum Chordata; order Ceratodontiformes; family Ceratodontidae; genus Neoceratodus; species Neoceratodus forsteri. The sequence goes on from CM028129.1 coordinate 470,940,278, forward strand.
TCCATCATAAGAGGGATCCAGCTAGGAACACAGGAGGGGAGGACAGGAGGTGAGGTGCTCACCAGGTGCCACGGCATGGAGGGATGGAAGGAAGATACTGGGATCACAGGGAAGGCAAGACAGGAGGGTGAGCTGGATGTCATTATCCACCTAGGTACTAATGACTTGGCAAATGGGGAGCCAAAGGAAGTTCAGGAAGAGTTTAGGAAACTGGGAGGGGTCTCAAGTAGCTACTTCTGTCACTTTCTCAGAAGTACTACCTGTGAGAGGCAAGGGAGAGCATAGAGTGCATGCACCAGGAACTTTAACTCATGGTTGAAGAACTGGTGCTGTGAGGAAGGGTTTGATCCATTGGTGACTGGGGACCCATCTGGAGGATGGAGGTTTGTTCAAGCCTGACGGCCTGCATCCATCCTGGAGGGAATCCAAGCACTCAATGATAAGTTTAAATGCTACATTGATAGCATTTAAACTAGCAAAGGTGGCAGGCCAGCAAGGATGATACCTACTTGCTCACCCCCCACAGCTAGTAATGGAACCAGTGAACCAGAGGAGTGGCTATCTCTCAAAGCAGTGTGCAAAAGATGGAGATTAGTGTCCAAAAGGTGGATAAGCAGAAAAGGGCAAAATTCAGTAGAAGGCAGACAGCAAGGAGAACCAGGATAAATGACAACCAAGGAAGGGGCTGAGTAGAACAGTGAAGCAGTCTAGGAGGTCAAATCATGGAAAGCCATGTGCAAATGCCAGGAGCCTTAGCAACAAGATGGAAGATCTGGAGGCTGTCATGGTACAGTCAGACCTGGACATTGTGGCCATCACTGAAACCTGGTGTAATGATAACCATGACTGGGAGATGGCCATACCTGGCTACAACATATTCAGAAGAGACAGAGCAGGCAGGGAAGGGAGGAGGTGGCACTGTATGTGAAAAATGACATAAGGGCCACACAGATCCAGGAGGAACAAAATGGGGGAGAGATAGTGTGGTATGTTGAAAGGAAAATGGGGCCAGCCATCCAGACAGGTGTGGTCTATAGACCACCAGCCCAGGAGGAAGAAACAGATAGAGTTGATGCTAGCCATCCAAAGGATGGCAGACAAGGGTGAGGTAGTACTGGTTGGAGACTTCAATATACCAGACGTGACTGGAGCATCCCAGCAGCAGCATCAACTAGGAGCAGATTTATCCTGGACTCCTTCAGGGTGCCTTCCCAAGCAACTGGTCATGGAACCAACTCGGCAGAAGGCAATACTGGACCTTGTGCTCACAAACAGGGACAGTGTGATGGGGTAACAGTGGGGAGCACCTGGGTAACAGTGACCACCAGTCATTGTGGTTTGAAATCACAGAAAGAGCAGAACCAAACCACACAAAACACGATCCTGGATTTTAGGGGCAGACTTTGGGAAAATGGGAGATGCTTGAAAGAGGCATTAAGGGAATGGGACAGGAATCAGGGATTGAGGAACAGTGGGCAGTATTTAAAATGGGGATTATAAGAACAACAGAATTATGCATTAAGCAGGTTAGCAAGAGGAAAAGAAAGAGGAGACCATTATGGTTTTCCAAAGAGGTAGCAAAGAAAGTGAAAGCCAAAAAGATTGCATTCAGGCAATACAAAAAGACACAGGCAGAAGGGGATAGGGAGAAGATACCAGGAGAAACAAGGGAGGCAGGGAAGTCAGTAAGGGAAGCCAAAGCTCAGACAGAAGAACACATTGCAAAATCAGTGGTTAAAGGACAAAACCTTTTACAGGTACATAAGTGAAAAAAGAAGGACAAAGGGAGGGATAGTGAGACTGAAGGGGGAGGATGGGAGCCGCATGGAGGATGACAACAGTAAAGCTGACATATTGAACAGGTATTTCTGCTCAGTCTTTACTAAGGAAGAGGGGGGTAATGGGTCTGAAGGGAGTACAAGGGGTGAGAATGATGCAGAAATGGACACAAGTCCCTTTACACGAGAAAGGGTCCTGAAGGAACTGGAAGTAATAAGAGCTGATAAAGCAATGGGGCCAGATGGGGTGCACCCCAGGGTCCTTAAAGAACTAAGAGAGGTGGTGGCTGAACCTCTGGCTATCCTGTTCAGCCAATCACTGGAAACAGGGAGGTACCCAAAGACTGGAGGACAGCAGATGTAGTCCCTTATACAAAAGTGGAACAAAGAGGAAGCAGGAACTACAGACCAGTCAGCCTCACCTCGGTAGTGGGAAGATCATGGAAGCACTACTGAAGGAGAGATTGGTGGAACATCTGGTTGTCAATGGACTACAGGACCCAAGGCAGCATGGTTTCACCAGGGGAGGTCAGTGTCAGACCAACCTCATTGAATTTTTGACTGGGTGACTAGGAGGTGGATCAGGGAGGGCAGTGGACATGGCATATCTGGACTTCAGCAAGGCCTTTGACACTGTGCCACATAGAAGACTATTATACAAACTGGGAATATGGGTGTGGGCAGGACAGTAGTGTGGTGGGTAGGTAACTGGCTGGGTGGCAGGACACAGAGGGTGGTGGTAAATGGCTGTCACTCCACAGAGGGAAGAGTGACCAGTGGGGTACCACAGGGATCAGTGCTGGGACCGGTCCTATTCAACATCCTCATCAGTGACATTGCACAGGATATAGAAGGCAGAATTTCACTGTTCGCTGATGACACAAAGCTCTGTAACAGAGTAGACACACCAGAGGGTGTAGACAGAATGAGAAGGGACCTGCAGAAACTTGAAGAATGGTCAAGGGTTTGGCAGTTGAAATTCAATGCAAAGAAGTGCAAGATAATGCATATGGGGCACAAAAACCCTGGCACAATATATCAGTTGGGGGTGAGGATATAGCATGCACCAAGCAGGAAAGGGATCTTGGGGTTGTCATCTCTGATGACCTCAATGTAGGGAAACAGTGTGACAAGGCATCAGGTAAAGCAAATAGGATGCTGGGATGTATAGGCAGGGGCATCACCAGCAGGAATAGGGAGGTCATAATTCCGCTATACAAGACACTAGTGAAGCCCCACCTGGAGTACAGTGTACAGTTCTGGAGACCATACCTACGTAAGGACATAGACAGGGTAAAGAAGGTTCAGAGGAGGGCAACAAAGATGGTGCATGAGTTGCATCACAAGTCCTATGAAGACAGGTTGAAGGAACTGAACATGTACTCCTGGAGGAGAGGAGGGAGAGGGATATGATAGAGACATACAAGTATCTTACAGGGAGGAACAGGGTGCAGGAAAACACTATTTTTAAGCGAAAAGATGTTTCAGGACTAGAGGGCATGGGATGAAGTTGGAGGAGGACGATTCAGAGGAAACATGAGAAAGAATTTCTTCACAGAACGGGTGGTGGACAAGGGAACACCCTGCCAGAGGAAGTGGTGGGGCTGAAACAATCACGGGATTTAAGAATGCATGGGATAGACATAAAGGAATTCTAGAGGTCAGGGGTAAGGGGAAATAGACTTCTAGGAAAACAAACTGAACTTACAAGCTCAAATGGGCAGACTAGGTGGGCCATAGGCCCTTATCTGCCGACACTGTCTATGTATCTATGTATCTATGTATTGTGCGCTACATGCGTGGAAACATCTTTTGGATGAGATGTGAAAAATGACAGCTGTACTGCTCATAAGGAGGTGTGGTAAAATGGCAATGTTGAAAATTTGGAGTGAAAATAGTGAAAATTCATGAACTTACGAGCGTGCGTAGGAACAGCGCAACGCATGCTCGTAAAACATTGATTTGGGGGAATTTTTTCACCAAATTTTCAACATAGGGTTTTTGGGAGCCGACATCATGAACTCTGACACTGTCATTTCATAAATTGGTCCTGAAAGGTGGTCCACACAGTGACCGTGAAATCACCTTTCTGGGATGATTAACAAAATGACAGTGACAGAATTCATGAGATGGGGTTCCAAAAACCCTATGTTGAAAATTTGGTGAAAAAATTCCCAAAAATGCCTGAGATATCCATCAAAGTGGAAAAAAACCTACAGTATTTATTACATTATACAGCTTACCAGCATTTCCTCAGTTCGCGGTTGGCTTTGAAGAGTGCAGACGTGTTCCCGGTCCACCTAAGATCGTCGCGCCAGACTCCGGAGGTAAGTATGGGATGGGGGGTGTGTGGGGAGGCAGGGTGCGCAGAGGGTGGGTGCGGTAGGGGGAGCAGGTCAGACAGTCAATGAGGGAAGGTTTTATCTTTTAGGTTTCTGTTTTTTTTCTTCCACGACGGGATGTTCGCATGCTGGGCTGGGCTCCCAGCATGGCAGCTGGAAAGGCTGTTTGGCGCAGGGGGCAGTGGAGCTGATGGGGAATTAGGCACCCTTGCTGGCCATACGGACTACTTCCACGCTGGGGTAGGCTCCCAGCATGGCACGCGTTGTCTGTTGGGGACATTGCAAGCCGGCTGGTGATTGGACACCCGCTACGGCCATACAGTATGTGGGAGGGAGGTGCATTTGCACGCAATATGCGCGGCGTCTGTGGGAGCGCAGCCGTGCAGCTAGTTTCTCGTTAGTGTCAGCGCTCAAACCAGTGTCACCGCAGTGTTTTCCTTATTGGTGGACAGCACTCACATCAATAAATGCCGTGCCAGTATTGGCCACAACAGTGCCGCACCTCCAGAACCTGCTTCAGCACCAAGCTGCCGCAATATGTTTCTTACGCTGCGTGCAAGCAATCATAAAAAATGGCTATACAGACCAACAGACTGGAGGGAAGTAAAGTTGAGACCGGAGTGAGGGAGATGTACAGAACTGCTATCAGGTTCTAAGGCAGGGTCATAAGAAGACTATATTGAAAATTTGGGGTCAGAATAAAAAAAAAAAGTTCAGAAGGTATATTGAAATTTCTCAGTGCTCATTTACAACTCAATTTTCAACATAGACATTTTTTCACTCCGCACCATGTAAGTGATGGGTGTTGTTTTTTTTCCCAAAATCCTAGCAAAAATTGATTTTTACACTTGAGGCAGGATACAACATTCTGGTCTGGAATTGAGCATTTTCACATACCCGGTTCATCAGGTGGTGTCTTCAGACTGTTGAAAATTTGGGTTTAAAATGTCACCCCAAAAATGATGAAGTAACATATTTGCAGAGACTGTTATTGACCCGGGGGGACTTACCTTCCTTTGCCAGTGACCTGAGTTTGGGTAAAACCTGGTGAGCCAGCTGAATGGGCCAAGGCTGGGTGGAAGGCACTGTTGTATATGGCACTGGCCCAAGCCTGAGGAGGGACAAAGCAGGTGCACATAAGGCACCTTGTACTGGGCAAGGGAGCCTTCCTTCTCAAGGGATTGACATGCATATTGAGACCTGATGAACCCACAAACTGCATCAGGACAGGAGTGGAAAAAAATGAGGAAGAGTGTACCTGGCCGGATAACCGTCTGGCCACTTCAGGCCCCATATCAACTACTTGCCCCCTACTACATTCAGCTGCCTGCACCATTACTCTTCATCTCAGGAAATTACTTGTACTAATTGGTACTACCCCCCACACATACACACAAATTCTCCCCATGACGTGGATAGGAGGAGGATGAAAGTCTGCCCCCTTGACTGTCAGCCACTTTTGCAGTCTTTCACTCTGTCAATGTTGCAGGCACACGAATGGTGATGGCTCCATCCTGCCCTGGAGCGAGTAAATGAGTGGAGCAGCTTGCGCCCTTCCCAGAGGAGAGCGGGCCCAGGGATACCAAATTCTGTCTGTATCCCCTACGCTGACATCCGCAGCAGCCCAAGTCTGTTCCCAAACCTAGGTCACTGCTGTGGTACCGGTATGTACCCTCCTGACCAACAAACATTAACCCCCCAATATATAATCACTTTCCACCTGACACAGCTGATTGGTATTTTTATTAATCATACTGACTCATTTTCCACTTTGTTTACACGTCCAGTGGAACTATTGACACCAGCCCCGGCATTGGAGGACACTGACCACATGTATCAGATAAGTATCGTTTTATGTTTAGAGTATCTTGTTTGTCTCAGTTACTAAGGAGCTGCAGATTCTTTGTGACCCCATTGCTTTTCTTATTTTACAGGTGTAACCCCTAGATGGCGCTATCCCAGGGGCTACTACCCCTGCCTGATTTGCCACTAACAGGTTGAGGGGCCTGGATCCAATGGCGGGTGCCTCCACCCAGAGGTCAGGGTTTGCAATAGTTAAACTAACTTGGTCACAGCCCTCTGGGACACTGCAACCCCCCTTTCTTCCCACTAGTGGCCCACACAATATATCAGAATTACCTTCACAGTATACACTTACCCCCAGGTCTGTCTGCACTGGGACCTCCTGTGAAATGAGATACAGTGCAACAATCACAGTACAGTACTTTAACATAGACAAATACCTCAGGCAGTATAACTTTGCTGAAACAAGCAGCTCTGATTTATTTAGGGGATATAACAAGGACAGGGGAAATCAGGTTAATTAGCTTATCACTCTAATAATCTATTTATGGCTCTGTGCACAGGCCTATCCCTATCAGTTACTGTCCCTGGGTACCCAAGCCCTAGTGGCTAGTCCAAACCGTGGGCAGCTGGTAGGGGCCCTTTCACACAGAGAAAAGGAGAATTAAACAGTCAGCAGTACAGTAATTCCATTTGGATTTAATGGCAACAACAGGGAGCTTAATTCTGAATTAGTACTCACGACCTCCAAATAAGATAGGGTCCTTCAATGTCAGAGGGCTCACTTGAGGTACACAAACCTCTTCACACATCCATATAAAGAAAGCACTATACCAGGCAGGCTGCATCTGTATCCCATCGCAATTACTGCACAGTACCCGGAGAACACACAGCAGATTCAGTTCCTGACAGACCGAGTGCAATTTTCAGCAATTCCTCCAGTCTTCTACAGGGTGAGCCTGGTTTCTACTCTTCAGAGATCCTTTGATTCTTTTCACAGGACGGATTCAGTCCTAACAAGCTGTTACACAAGCTGCAGACCGAACTCTGGGCCTTCACACGCTTTTTGACTAAAACTGCACACTGAAAAAGCACAGGCTCCTTCCTTCTTCACTGCCAAAGCTCAACTGAAACTCCAACCCGACAAAACTGGCACTTCCTTTGAGTTCCTCCCAGTTCTTGACTGGATTGGCTGTCACTCACAATAGACTGCTGCTGTTGGTCCAAAAGGCACTGAAGTCTAAACTACATCTCCCAGAGTCACTGCCCATACAATCCTCTTGTGGCTGGCTCAGATTATGAGTCCAAGTTCTGATTCGTCCAAGGCACCATTTTAGAGCTAGCTTACCCCACACTGATTGGTCCAGTTCAGCAGTTCAAAACTAGAATGGGGAACTAGCAGACACAGTTCTGACTGCAAAGAAAGCAGGTTAGACAAACTGTAATTTCATTATTACTCTAAATAATTTCTGGCAAACAGTTACAGATAGGTTCCCTTTGCACTCCTAGTGACTGCAAAAATGAAGTGAATTGGCAGCAGCTTGAGTGGTACTCAATCAAAGAAACACACAGTCCCCCATACAAACTAATTATGTCTGCAAGCAGACAGCTCTTAAAGAGACAGTACCAGAGGTTCTAAAAACACTCACTGATAAATGGCTTAAACGCCAAACACCATTCAGGCTTGAAGCATTCAAGCAAGCTCCTGGAAGTCTTTTGGGAACCCCCATTTGCAGGGGGGTTACACAGGTACAACAGGATGTTCTCTCAAACCACCCAAACCCTATTCCACAGTCACCAGGAGCCAGGTGAGAAATCTTTGTCACACAACAGTAGTTCGGTTTGACCTTAACTCCAAAATGGTTGAACCCCAGCTGTTCCCATGAGTGAAAACACCCACAAACTTTCTACAGTTTTTTGAGAACTTTGGTTTGCTCTGTTTAAAAACTAACCAAACAAAAAAAAAAACAGTTTTTTTTTAAAGCCCCTTTCCATTTTCCTTCCACCTGGTGACTGGAGGTGGTGCTGTGAGGCAGGTGGACGAGGTGTTTATGCTTGCTAGCGTGGTTACAACACAATCCTCTCACTTCCTGCTCTGTGCTATAGTAGTCTTTGGTGACCAGGACCACAGCCTCCCAACTGACCCATTCCCCAACAGTCACAGTCACCAATACAGCACGGCAGATGGTGTTGGCAGTCTGGCACCTAAAGTGTCATTTTCCTCTCAGTCAGAGCTGTATCAGCAGTGTGACTGTAAGTGTGGCAACAGGTTGCAGCTCGAACAACTGGAGAGAAGGGTAGAGTGGACTGCTCCATAGCTGCTTCCAGCTGACTACCAGGCACCATGATGAACAGGGCACAACAAGCTTATACGGCAAGGTTGCTCCCTTGCCTCAGTATTCATGTGCCTGTGAAGTCCTGGCTGATTTTGCCTTCGACAGAAAGGTAGAAAATGTGAGTGGCCAGCAGGATGAAACTCTGGAACACAAGGTCCCACGTCTGCTGTGCTGTACTGTTCCTGTGCCCAACTGTACTCTGGATGAGGAGGTGGATTGCAGTTTTAATGAGGACATGCTAAAACAGCAGTGCAACACTGCTGTCAGGAGTGGTACTAACCATCAAAACCACACGGTGCCCTGAAGTGCACCAGAAGTGTTGATTCAGTATGTTAATCAACATAATTCATACACACTGAAAAAGCAACGCAACACTGCTTCAGGCAGTGTTGCTGCCCCAGCACTGCTAATTGCAGTATATGCATAGTGTTATTGCAGTGCTAATTAACATAATTCGTAGACACTGTCTCAGCACTGTATGCACACCAACAGAAACCTACAGGTGCACTAATTAAACACTCATGGAGTAGACAATGGAATGAAGTGTGCAGGAAGTGTACACTGCTACAGTAACACTGAAAAATCACCATGTAGTGACTTTTTGGACACTTAACTTCCCTTTGGGAAGAAAAGGTAGTCTGTTTGCTAGATACAATGACAATACTAACCTGGTACAAGAGTAAGAACAATTAAGTTAAAGCACTAGGTATGTAGACAAAGTGACCATCTATTAGATTTGAAGCTAAATACAACAGTTTCCCCACTAAGGGGTAGATTAATAAAACTATTATCCACTAGAAATTTCAGGACTATAAATGATTAGGTGAGCACAAAGCTAAAAGTGTATTGGTGTATGCACGAGGGTGCGATCCTCAGCACTGTCGAAGAGGAGCACTCAGCCGTGCTGACCTTTCAGCTATATGGGGAAAAGTGGAGATTAACTAACCAACAGCACATAGCTCCGTCCCCAGCTATCGCGTATACTATACAAAGACAAGGCAACAATATATGGGTGGGGGGTGGAGATTCGATCCCAAAATGTTGGGAAGGAAGAGATCAGGAAGGGGGGGTAAGGGCTTTGTTGCTTTAAGGCATGGAGGAGGTTCAAGATATATATAGCCAGTGAGGCTTACAGATCTCCTTTCAGTGTGTAGACTGAGGCTAGGCACAGTGTTCTCGGTAGTCCCCCAAAGCCGAGCAGTAATTGCTGCAGGAGCCAGGGATTTCTAACAGATCCATTAGTACGAGAAAGGCCAATTTGACTACTGGAAGGGGGTGGAGTGGGGAAGCCACATACCACCAGGATGGTGGTCCGCTGGAAGGGGTACCGTTACATGGCCAGGTATAGAAGCCGTTAGTTAAGTTACCCCAAAATTCGGGGTTTAAGCTCCCTCCAGAGTCGCCCCTAAAAGATTGGCCAACATTAGCCAGCAGACTGTGGTGGGTGAAGGGGGCCCTTCCATATCATGCAGAGCCGATGACTCACTAAATGGCATCATTGTATTAGGGGAGGGCTGAACAGATACCCAAAAAGGAGAAAAAAAATTACAGACTTAAAGCATTCAGCCATTGGGAGCATGCTCTTCAGTGGCAGCAGGTCTTATTATGCGAGGTGTGGTGTCCTGAGATAATGCCTCTGCGAAGGTTAGCAACCTAGGTTTAACTGAGATGTTGGAGAAATCCTGACAGTCCACGAGGTCTGAAGGAAAATCTGCCCAGGATGAGGTATCAGCCACCTCCATATTGAGTTTGTCAGGAATATCCTGTGCATTGGGTTGGTCCGGAGTAAAGTGTTCATCCTTGGTCTGGTTTGCGGGTGGCACTATTCCTGAGCCCTTGGAAGGAGATCCCTGGTCACTCGAGGAGCTGATTTGATTTGGTCCCCTCTGAGATAAAGAGGGAGAAGACTGACCTGCTGGCCATTTTAGGGCTGCTTTGTTATTATTATCCATTCCAGATGACTTCCGATGAGGAGGGTACCTGGGGAGGCATTTAGTGGTGACACTGTCCAGGCAGAAGTATACTCCTCCCTGCAACCATCACCTGGAGATTGGTTCCTCCTGTTCCGTGTTCGAGATCCTGGAGCCCATAGCCTTTTGGGAGTTGCAGTACTGAGGGACATCTGAGGCCAATACTTGAGGGCCCAGTTTTCAATCTCCCGAGGTGTCTCAGCTACTATGTCTCTTCCATTTCGGGACACATAAAAGTAGGCCAAATTTCTAAACCCATATTTGAACCCCTGTGCTGCCAGCAATTTTTAAATAGGCATGAAGGCTTTCCTACGAGCAGCCACCTCTGTAGAGAAATCTCTGAAGAAGGACAGTTTAGCCCCATGCCACAGAAGTTCACCCCTGTCTTGAGCTGCCCTCAGCACTTTTTCTTTGGTGGAGTATCGCAGTATGTAAGCGATAATGAGCCTAGGAGAAACACTGTGAGATCAAAAGCCACTGGGTATGTGATGTGCCCTTTCCACCTCAATTGGTCTATGCCATCTATCCCTTAGCATTTAGATCTCTTCATTAAGAAACCTCTCTGTGTTCTGGCTTTCAGAACCCTTGGGAATACCGAGGATTCTAATATTATTGCATCACCCACGGTTCTTTTGGTCCTCTGCCCATCGCCATAGAGTATCCAACTTCTCATCTTGTTCCTGTAGTCGCTGCAGTATTTTGGCTTGACCAGCTTCCAAATCATCTGTGCACTGCTCCGAGATGTTCAACTTGTCATTGAGCACCCGCACTTCAGCAACTGTACCAGACAAGGTTGCTGAAATAGTATCTACCCTTGTTAGGAGAGTCTCTAGCATGGCCGTGATATGTTGCAGCGAGGCCCATTCATTCACTGGTGGAATGGCTGCACCTTTAGGGGTTGTTCCCAGGCTTTGCATAGAGGGTTTAGGTGAGGCCATCCCGATACCGTGGCAGCAATGTTCCCCAGTGATTAAGGTGAGGCAGGAGTTTTGCATGCGTTCCTTCAAAGAAATTCAGCTGATTGCGGCCGAGAGTATTGTAGAGACGCTAGCCAGTTAAGCAGTTTCAAGGGGCCACCATGCAAGGTCGGTGATTCAGGGTCTGCTCAGGTCTTAGATGGGTCGTGCAGTGACCGGCACCACAGGACATTATGCTGGATTGCTTGTCACAATATAACCCACTCCAAGCAATGAGAAGGGACTTCGGCAACATGTTATCACCTGAGGAGGGTCAGGGGTCCCTGGATGTCCATGGTTTTCAATGGATTATGGTAGCTGGGGATCGAGCTGACAGTTCAAGCAGCCATCTTCCTCGGCGTTCAAGTCACGCCCCCCCCAATTCACATTTTAAGCCTGTAAATAAAACTGATCAAGACAGGAGTCCCACTGTAAGTTGGAAGTACCCTGGTGGAATGCTCCTGACCTGGAGCTCCCCACATAAGCCTCAAATTGAAATCTGCTGAAATCTGGCTATAATTAGGAATAGCTAAAGGCTATTACTTCTTTGAATAGTCTCTGACTAGAGTTTTTGCTTAAAGGAGCAGAGGAAAATATTTGACTTACCTGTACAGTACCTTAACAAAGGCAGCTGTGAGGGGAGAGAACAGATCTGCTGCAACCTGTAGATATGCATAGGAAAAAACTGAGGAGATAGGGCAACAGGCAGAGAAGGTAGGTACAGATTTCAAATTTGGTAATCACACGTGCCTCTCCAGCCTATCAAGTGGAATCAAACCAGGTAGGAAAGAGGTGGAGTGCTGTAAAGGAAATGCAAAATGTAAACAGTTCTTTTACAACTTCTTTGCCAGTTTAGCTCAATTTAAAGGTTGCTGAACCTGCTAGGATCTGCTTGAGTCCTGAAACATACTTCTATAAATTCTACATCCTGCTTATGCATCCTTATTGCCCTAGTCATATTATTTATATTGCTTACATCACTAGTGCTGTTTTGTGATAATGGCGTATAGTGTTCAGCCTGCTGCCCTGTGAATCTCCAATAGAATGATTTGCTTCTTCTAGTGCTCACTACCAACTGTTCCTCCATCCCCCTCTGCTCCATACTAATTCTTCCTTACTGCTACAGTAGTTTCACTCTCTCTACCTGCTTTTATCTTACCCATCCTATGCCTGCTTTCTCTCCCCCAACCCTCTAGTTGCCCTCCCCCCTCCACCTCTCCATTTCCTGCTTAGTGTACAACTTGTATTTAGAGTCCCCCTGTCTTTGCATTTTTATTCTGCTGCCACTTCCTACCCGTATTCCTTTTTCCTGACCCCGGCTCTCCCTTCCACCCTCCCCCTATTTTCTGTATAGTGCTCAAACTCCCTGCCTAAGGTTCCTCTTTCTTTGTACCTCTGTGCTGCTCCCACTTCCTACCCATTCACCTCCCCTTTGCACCTTTCTCACTCTCCCCCCCCTTACTTGCTGTCTACAGCACAAACTCCCTATATAGTAAGTAAGTAAGCATTTATTTTTAAGGCGTCCAATCCTAGAGGCTGTGGGTGCCATACATAACATCCAGGAACATCACAATAAAAATAAAATATATAAGAAAAATTACAATAATTAATAAATCAGATAGCATTAGAATATGTTTTCAGAATACGCTAGTTTAAATAAATTAGTTTTTAGGTGCCTCCTAAATATTTCAACCTTAGGGGCCTCCCTGAGAGATCTTGGGAGTGAAATTCCAGAGGACCGGGCTGGCCACCCCAAATGACCACCTCAAATGAGCGATCACCTGAGGATTTCAGCCCGGTCCTTGGAATCACAAGGAGACCCTGGGTGGAGGAACGGAGGGAGGGAGTGAGTTGGAATGGCTGGGGCAAGGAGGTCTGACCTATAGCCAGGGTCCAGTCTGTATATATAGGGGCCTTATAGGTGAGCAAGCTCACGTTGAAGAGAACTCGCCAGCTGACGGGCAGCCAGTGCAGACCTCACAGGACTGAGGTCACATGACAAAATATGGGTAATCCTATCAGCAACTGGGTAATCCTATCAGCAACCTGGCTGTTGCGTTCTGCAGTAGCTGCAGTCAATGGAGGCTCCCTCCACTGACCCCGAGATAAAAGGCATTACAGTAGTCGAGCCTTGATGTCACAAAAGCATGCAACAGTGATGGCAGGTCTTCAGGCAGGATAAGGAGCTTAATCCGAGTAATGTTCCTTAGATGGTAAAAAATGCTTTTAACAACAGCTGACACCTGAGCCTCAAATGTCAGCCTGTCATCAAAGATCACGCTCAGATTTCAATTTTTTTTTTTTGCCATTAAGTCTTTATTCCAGTTTTCTTTTACAGAGTATGCATACAAGAAACATAATTATAAACATAAAACATAAAGGAATACATTGATACGTATTACAATTACTGACAGGAGTCATTCTCTGCAATACCCCCCAATGAAAAACCAAAAACAAAGCCAAAAAGTAATTAAAATATAAACCCCCCCAAAAGAACAAAATTCCCTCACCCCCATTCCACCCCACTCCCTCCCGCTCAAGACCTTTTAAGCTGTTTTTTCAACCAAAGGGGTACCCATATCTCTTACAGTGAGTAAATAGCATAAAAGGCCCCATATCTTATCGAACCTGGGAATCTTATTTTTTTGGAGGATCTAAGCACATCATCTCAGTCCCAAGGGAGGAGAAGTTCCTCCAGCCATTCAGAGTAGCTGATCACACTAGAATCCTTCCAATGTCTGAGGACCACTTTTTTCAGGGTAATCGAGATCAGGGCCATATAGAACTTCATATTCTTAACCGTATTATGGGACATATTCCCCAGCAGACATATTTCAGGTGTAAAAAGGTCTTCCAGGCCCAGCAAGGGATCTACCTTGTTTTTAATATCTGTCCAAAGTGGGATTATTTTCGGGCAGTTCCAGAAGATATGCAACAGGTCCCCTTTTCCCGAATGACATCTGTTACATTTGGGATCCTCTACCAATTTTAGGCTCGCAAGTTTTTGAGGGGAGTAATAAATGTTGTGGAGAATTTTAAACTGTATAAGTCTTGACTGGTCCTGCGTGATGAATTTATGGATAACTCACAGAGGGTCAGACCAATTCAGATCTTCATCGGAAAGACCAGGCCCAATATGAGCATGGAGCAAGGTTTTGGGAGTAGGCCCAATTAAATAATACAGTGTATACTTTGAAATTGCCTGTGAGAGGCCCACCAGGGATTCCTAGGACTCATGAAAGTCCACATGCGGAGGCTGGACTGGACTCCTACCTACTTTGTTGAGTAAAAGGTGTCGAAGCTGATATACTTTAAAAATCACCTTGGAGGGCAGATTGAATTTGTACAGAATCTCCAATGAGAAACATACGTTTCCCTCCTCGTTGAGGAAATCTTTCAAGCAACATTTATCTGGTAGGGTCAACCAGGTGGGGCTGATAGGTTTATTATCAATCAAAAAACGATGGTTACCCCGAATAGGTTGGGAACAATCCTTGACCTGGTCGTATTTTAAAAAGTTACAAAGCTGAGCATGGATCTTTAGAGAAACCCCCATCGGGGATTTCCTCAGAGGAGAGGGAAGTAGCTTTGGATTGAGATAAAGTAAAGCCTCGGGGACAAGACCATATTTCTTGATAAGAGCTACCTCAGACTTTATCCACAAGGGTACATAGGTTGTCTGCATAAGAAAGTCCGTATTCTGAACCCATCTAAGCTATTTATTAACCTGACCCGCCCAAAAATAAAGAGCAAAATGTGGTAACCTTAATCCCCCGAGTAGTTTAGGCACAGCCAGTTTGTGATAGGCCATCCTGGCTTTCTTACATCCCCAAACAAAGTTAGCTATAGCTCCATGGAGCTTCTTAAACCATGAAAGTGGAAGCCAGATGTTTAACATACTCAAGGGATAGAAAAGCCGAGGAATACATTCATCTTAACTATATTTATCCTACCCCATAAAGAAAGTGAAGTTGTGCCCACCTTTGAGATCTAAATCAATGGTATGCACCAGGGAATCCAAATTCAACTGGCGTGTCCGTGTCATGCTCCTCGTCAGGGTAAGACCCAGATATTTGAAAGAGTCAGATTTCCACCCTAGACCTAGCTCAATAATCTCTTGCTTGAAGAGGCTTTTACTAAGGGGGTAAACCACGGTTTTATCCTGATTTAATTTATAATTAGCCAGACAACTATATTCCCGAATAGACTCTAATAAAGCTGGGACTGATGTATTCGGCCTCGAAATGTATACCAAAAGGTCATCTGCATATGCTGTTACCTTAATGGCCTGATCCAGTATTTTGATGCCATTTATCTCCCTGTTACGCACTATGACCTGATAAGGGGTTCCAAATACAAATTAAAGAGGAGGGGATAAGGGCATCCTGTCTAGTGCCTACATAGAGGAAAGGGGTCCGATGTGGCCCCATTGCAGGTGATTCTGGCTGTGGGACTTGAGTAAAGGGCGCCTATCCATTCTAAGAACATCTCTGGAAACCCGAATTTACCCATTGTGGTTAACAAAAACCTCCAGTGGACCCTGTTGAATGCCTTCTCGGCTTCCAAGGAGACCAAAGCCATGGGAGAGTTGCTCTCCTCGGAGACCGACAAGACATGGGCCAATGTCCTGAGATGATCGGCAGCGGACCTGCCTTCATAAACCAACTTGCTCTGCACCTATAAGTTTAGGTAACACCCTGTTCATTCGTTCTGCTAATAGTTTCGCCAGAATTTTAATATCGTAATTTAACAGGGAGATAGGCCTGTAGCTAGCTGGCTTTTCGGGAGGTTTGTTTGGTTTTGAAATTAGAACAATGAGCACCTCGGAGAGCGACTTATCCAGCTCATGGCCAGTGAGAATATGTTGGAATAGCATAAGCAACAGTGGGGCTAATTGTTTAGAAAATTTTTTTATAGAAATTGGATGAGAATCCATCCGGACCTGGTGTTTTGTCTAATGGGAGGCTTTTAATAACTACCTCAATCTCCTCTTGGGTTATATCGGCAGTCAGACATGTCCGGTCGGATTCCACCATTGAGGGGAGCTCCAAGTCTTCAAGAAAAGCAAGTATCTCAGATTTGGCAGGAGGGGATTCCATAGCCCCGTACAGGGATTCAAAGCAATTTTGGAATACTTGAACAATCTCTCCGGGGGTGGTTTTAATATCACCATCTTCCTTGGATTGAATCCCAGAAATTATTCAGGAAGCTTCTAACTGCGTGATACGCCTTGCCAGGAGCTTTCCCGCTTTTTCCCCTTGATCTAGGTAATTGGCTCTAGTTTTTATTAGAGCCAATTCCGCTTGTTCCCCTAATAAATTAAGGTACAAATCTCTTAATTTAACTAGCTCCAGTTTATCTTCCTCCCGGGGGTGGGGGAACATGTTGGACTACATGGTCCTTATCTGGGCCAATAAGTCCGACATGATGCTCTTCTCCCTTTCTTTTAACAGCCTGGCCAATTAAGATGCCCCTATAAAGGCCTAGAATGCCCCCAAAAACATATCTGGTCGGATATTGTCTTTCAGGTTATTTGTAATAAACTCGCCTATTTGTGTTGAAATAAATTAATGCATTAGGTTGTCTCAAAATCTGATTATTTATTTTTCACCTATTACCTCTTTTGGGCAAAGATGAAAAGATATTGAGGCTGACACTGCGGCATGATCTGAAGGAGGTCCCGCCACAATTGCTGAGTCCAATACCCCGGAGAAGAGTTCGGAAAGCAATATGTAGTCAATGCGGGATGCTGTGCCGTAGTTTGAGAGATAAAAAGTGTATTCTAGATTTTGGGTGGAGCACTCTCCATACATCTGCTAAACCAAGGTGATCCACTAATTCCCTCAAAGCTCTTAGGGCAGGGGTAGGACCCATTTGGGAATGTCTGACCTATCCATTAAGGGGTCTAGGGCCAGGTTGAGATCTCCCCAAAATCATGGGGAGTTGGTTGAATGGGTAAGGTGTTCCAGTAGCTTTTACAGCAAAATCCTGCATGTCAACATTGGGACTGTAGACAGATCCTATTAGGATCTCTGTGTTCTGCAGCTTTCCTTTGACAAGAACATATCTACCCTCATTGTCCTGGATCACTTGTAGGGGGAGTAAGGAACCAACCTGTGCACTAGTATCATAACACCCCTGCTTTGCGTATTACCCTGAGAGGAGAAGACCATCCCTATTTGTAATCGCCTCATACTGTTATTCTCTGTGTGGAGTAGATGCGTTTCCTGTAAGAACACAAAATTTGCCTTTACAACCTCTACATGCTTCAGGATCCGATACTGTTTGGACTTAAGTCGTGCCCCCTTGACATTCCAGCTAGGAATTTAATAACCTTATTCGATGCCATGATTCTTCATATTAGCCAATATCATGATTCACACAGCCTACTTCCGTGTACCAAACTTCGGAACCTGAAGTCTTGTGCCCCCCCAAACTCCCAAACACAATGAAACCCCATATGAAATATCCACCCAAGCCCCTCTATCCTCCACCCCCACCTTGATAGCCCCAGCGATCACAAAAACCTTCCCCAACCCATCCCACATCATGGCCCATGACAACAGTACACATAGCCCACTCTCCACCACCCTCACCCTCCTCCATCACAACAACTCATAATCGAACAATCGACAACCCGCTATATTTGTTATCTACCTTATGTAACAACGCTTAACCACATTTACATACTTTAAACATCACATTAAATCAAACAGGATCCTATAGCAACCTCTGAAATGTATTAACCTGAAGCATGTATCATTCACCATGTAATTACTATGAATTGTGCTACCCAGTTAAATAGAAACCTATGTAAAACAATATTGTACCAACCCCTGCTGGTGATCTAATGTAGCATTATAACCAAAGACTTTACTCTGCAAATGTCCATAAATGCTTTTGCCTCTTGGGCGACTGCTCCTATTAATTCAACCCTTAAATTATGAGAAAACTGTATCTACTTAAACTTGAATCTAAATAAGTCCCTCTCTGTTGTGTTGTGTTATAGCATACAAGCAGTCTCTGGCTCCCTCTTGTGGCGGATCATTTAAATTAAAATACCATCTTCTGGTTAAAGTTAAAGCTTTAACAAACGTGAATTTTGCCACAATGCCAGCTAAACATATCAAATAATAGGAGCTCTCCGGTCCTTCCTTTCTTCTCTGTGAAATCAAGGGACAGATAAGCCTATTGTTATGACTTGAGCAAACCTTGTTCCCTAAAATAAAACACCACCGTGGTAAAACGAAAGCCAGCATTTGACCTTTGAGCCAAGAAAATTCAGCCGCTTCTTGGGACTGGATCGCGCTAACCTCAGCGCAACTGTTGACCACACAAGCATATTAGGCAGTTTGCAAGTTCCCCTGCAGGAACACCAACCAAAAGATCATCCATGAACCCCGGACAAACACCATGTGTCCCTTATACTGCTTCGATCCCTCTGAACATTTCAGGGTTCTCTGAAAAGGTTGGGGAATGCGGTTTGCAGAGCAGACATTGCAGCTTCCACGGTTTCATACGATTTCCATTCTCCCACTATCTGTACCTGAAATTTCACCGGATAACCCATTTTAAATTTAATACCAGCCGCTATTAATTTGTTAACCAGTGGGTGGAAAGCAGCTCTTTTTTGCCGGACAGATAAAGGTAAATCTTGCGCTACTGGATCTTAGCTCCTTCCCAATGTAATTCCTTGGCTTCTCTGGTTTTGATAGAATAACTGCCTCTCCTGATAATTAAGGAACCGGAATATTAGGGCAATGGCGGTGCAGTCTGTGGTGGTAATGGGCGCATAAGTAACGGTGAGCTTCTTTCTATGATATATGAGGATCCAAATGGTGAAGGACCATTATTTTTTCTTACCAGTTTCTGAATCGAATTTGATCGGGTCTGACCTTCTCCCTCTCAGGTAGTCCCATAATCACCGTGACACAGGTGACTCTTCCTTCCAGATCCTCCACTTTCAGCTTGAGCTTGGCAATTCGTTGTTTCATCTGGTTCACCACAGGGTCCATTCTTGCATTGTTCCCCTCCACGGACCGTATTCTTGCTTCGTTATCCGAGGTCCTCTGAGCTAGATCTTCGAGAGCACAGGTAACGTTTTTAATTTCGACCGCCATTTCCTGCATCTCCGTTTTGAAAGGGTGAAACTCTTCTAGAAATCTGGTTAAAGTAAGGGGTTCTTCTTCTGAAGCCCCTGACGTGGAGCTCTGCGAGAGCTGAGAAATTGAGGCCCTGGATTTTTTCATGACCTTCTCTGGAGTCGCAGGTGGGGTATGTTTAGGAGGGGCTTTACGCATTCTGTTTCCATTAGGTCTCCAGTCACGTTTGTAGGGTCTTCCGAGTTGGTAGAGCTATAAAAGTTCCTTTAAAGAAAGCTGCAAAGAGATTCTGGGCTGTTTTGGAGGAAGGGCGGTCGGAGCACTCGGAGAAAGCAGCTACTCAGTGCTCTGCATCACATGACTCCCCCCAGATTTCACATTCTAAAGGACTCCATCAATGGTATTGACCCCAGAACTAAGCCTGTTGTCATCCCAGAGGTGCCCTCACTCCGCCAGTGACCAGGCTCCATCACTAGTACCTCTGTCTTGCCAGGACTGAATCTCAGCCAGTTAGAATTCATCCAGTCCTGCATCTCAGCAAGGCATTTATTCAGCATTTTGACAACACCACTTGTCCCTGGTACAAAGGACATATACAGCTGAGTATCATAACAGTGAAAACTCAAACTGTATTGTCTCCTCAGGGGTAGCATATACACTGAGAACAACATAGGTGACAGGATCAAAGCTTGAGGTACTCCGTAGGCTAGAGGCCTGGGGGAAGAAAAAAATGTCCCATCACCACCCTTTGCCTCCTGCCTGAGAGAAAGTCTCAGACCAGTTAATGAAAACCCCAGTGAGTCCACACCACTCTCTAAGGTGATCCAGCAACACAATGTGGTCCACAGTGTGAAATGCAGATGACAGATCAAGGAGAATGAGAATTGATCATTCCCTTCAATCTCTGGCCATGAGGAGGTCATCATGTACCAGGACCAGTGCTGTCTCAGTGCTGTGCCTCTCTCTGAACCCAGACTGGAATTGCTCGTTGATGTCACAGGTCTCCAGGTGTTCCTCAAGCTATATTTTCTCAACAACCTTCCCTAAGAATGGGAGGTTGGAGATTGGTCTATAATTCGCTAGGACATCGAGTTTGAGAGACGTTTCATTTTTTAGAAGGGGCTGGGCCAATGCCTCTGCGCTAGAAGACCCCTCCAAAATTGAGCACACGACTATCCCAGCAAAACACTGGATCAATGACTTCAGCACATCCCACTAGGAGACGCATTGGGCCTGGGGACAATTCTCAACAGGTGGGTCACAACTTCAAAATCACCTCAGAGACCTTGGCCACCTCCGTTGGTCTAAACTCTGCCCAGGCAATAGGAGTGCTCCAGTTCTAATCAGGCCCCACGCTGCAGGTCTGGTCAAGACCCACTAGGGAGATCCTGTCCTGAATAGAGGACACCCTGTCAGAGAAAAATAGAGCAAACTCTTCGCACTGTGTTGCTGAAAATGCTTTTTTTGTCTGTAGACAGACAGGAAGAAGGAGCCTGTCTACAGTCTGAAAGAGCTGAGCTGGTCTATTTTCCCCTGTAGCAATCTCCCTGGACAGGTAGTAGGAGATAACTGCAGGGGAAAATAGACCAGCTACCCCTGTATCACTGTACTGCTCACCTTCTGACTCCCATCCCTGCCTGGCTGGCTGTCCCCCTCCACAAGCTCCTCCTTACTCCTTCTGCTATGCATCCTTCTCCTGCTCCTCTCTGAGCTTAGCCCTGCTCCTCTTCTTCTTGTTCCCCTCCATTCCTAGTTAAGTCTTACTCCCTCATCTTGCTCCATTGCTACGCCTTCTATAGTATATTTCCTATCCCCTTCGCTGTGTAAGCTCTCTCTCCTACTACCAAAGTCCCCTGTCCTTTCAGCTTTCTGTCTATCAAATATGTTCCATATTACTGTCTCTCCCTTTCCACTCCTATTTAACTTTGCTTCCCTTCCTTCTACAAGCTTTCCTTCTTCACTCCCTCTTTCTCCATTCTCTCCTTCCCTTCTTCCACCCTCCCCTCCTGCCTTTCCTCTTTCTTCCATTCCTCCCTGCTCCCTTGTCCCTCAATCCTTCCTTCCTCCTGTCTCCATCTTGCATCTATTAGATTCTGGCTTCCCACCTGCCACCTCCCACCACTCACCCCTACTCTCCCTCCCAACTGCCATGAAGATGTTCCTCTGTCTCAGTTAAACTCCTTATTTCACTGCTGCTATTGGTTGCAGGAGACATTGAGCCCAATTCTGGCCCCTGCTCGATCCTCTACCACCTGCCTCCCCAAAGGGTTGAGAGTGGCACAACTCAGTGTCAGAAGCCTCATCCTTAAGGTAGACCTGCTTAAACCACTCATAGCTACCCTTCACCCTGACGTGTTAATTATCTCCGAATATAGTTGCAGCGAAATTTTAATTTCGCCAGCGAAATCGCCAGTTTTGCCATGCAAAACATTTCATGTAATTGGGCCCTTATGGCAAAATTTCACTGTCAGTTTTGCTGGTAAATTTTGCTTTGGTCCTTACGGTGAAATTTTGCCATCCATTTCACTGGTAAATTTCTCTTTTGGCGGTACGTTTTTGCCTTATGTTAGTATCAGGTGAAATTGGGAAAAATGCTTGTTACATGACTTACTCTCTCTATCAGACTGCTGGTCACATGGGCGACTGTACTTAAGGCAGGAAGCCAGACTAAATCTACTTCCTTTAGAGCTTTTATAGCATAGGAGAGACTAGACAGAGTGAGAAGGGGAGCTTGGTTTTCCCAAAATATAGTGCTTGTGTGTGTTTGTTTGTAATCCCTTCCCCACTTTATTTTGAAAAGTAAATATTTTCTGTTAGGGCTTTTTCTTTAGTGTTATATTTTTCTATTTTTATAGTGTGTATGCATATGTGTGTGTGTGTGTGTTTGACTCCCTCCCTGTATCTCTCTTTCGTTTTCATTTATTTTCTTTAGTTTTCTATTAAGAAAACTTTTTTTTTTATGATGGTAAAAGGGACTGGGACTGGGAGCAGTACAGCAAGGGGGAGAACGGCAGGAGGAGTGCCACCAGCAGGCTCTACTGTCCGCTTTAACAGGTGGGCATTTTCCAAGCAGCCCCCCCAAAAGGAGCATGTACCCTTTGGCCCCCACAGCAGCAGCAGGACCACCTTGCACCCCTCAGCAGCATGTGCCCCTCGCCCAGAAAGAGCAGCAGGAGCCCATTGCCACACCCCAGGAGCATGTGCAGCCTGTGCCCGCCCCCTCCCAGCAAGAGCAGCAGCAGCAGGTCTCGGTCCCGGATGAGGTGGCCCGTGCTGGGACATCAGATGAAGATGCCCTCCCGCCAAGGTTTCTTCAATGTGGTCCTTTTTTTCCACAAAGGCTTCAGATGACACTGTTGTCATCTGCAATCTTTGTGGAAAAGAAATAAGGAGGGGGAAAAGAGGTCCCACTTTGGAACGGGTGGACAAAGAAGCCACCCCAAGCAGCAAGAAACTGCAGCAGGAGTCAGCAATGGGGCCGACCAGGAGGAAGGCATTAGATGGCCTAGGGGGCACCATAGTAGCTCCAGCAGGAGACAGCAGCTGGAGTCCAGGAGTGATCCACCCCCCACGCATTAGTGGCACTGGCAGAACCAACATGCTGCACCTGATTCTGCAGTGGCTGCAGCATCCTCACAGCCTGCATCAGCTCCCCCAGCAGGTCAGGTTGTCACGATGGAGGACCTGGAGGCCGTGTGCCAAGAGGTGATGGCAGTGTGCATGGAGGTGCAGGGAGTTCGGCAACAGTTGGATGAGTTCTGCCAGGAGGGTGGGGGGGATAGAACCCAGATAAAATAAAGGAGGACCAAAAGAAGGTCTTGGACCTCCTGGCAGAGCTACGTCGTGGAAGTGGTGCTGGTGGTGGTGGTGGCAGTGGCAAATTTGGTGGAAGTGAGTAGTGCAACTAAGTCTTGGTCTTCTTCCTCTGCACCCCTGTAAAAATAAAAACACCAAAAAAAGTAAAAAAGTAAAAAAAAATAAATAAATAATCGTTTCTGTCCTCTTTTTCTTCTATAGCCTCTTTGTTCTTTTTCTTATCTTCTCCAGGGGTTTTCTATTTAATTTGTTATGTTTTATGTAATGTTTATGCTCCCTCCCTGTCCCCCGTCTCATAGGAATACCCTTACTCTGATTGAGTCTGACCCTGCATGTCCCCCGGCCCCAGCTTGTAGTGCTGTGCCCATAAACTGTGTACCTCTCTGTTTCTTTTATGTTACTCCTTATTTATATTTCCATCTATCCACAAATGTCAAGTATAGTACTTTGCTCATATGAATAAACATTTTTTCCCAAAGCTATGTGATGCAGTCATCTCTGTAGTGTGTGGTAAGGTTGTAGGCAGTTGCTTTGGCTCTCTGCAGCTGCTAGTGCCAGCATCAGTCCGAATAAGTACACAACAGTCATAGAAACTGTTACATAAGCACATAACTTAGAAGTACATAACTTACATAAGTACAGGAAAAATGGTACATAAAGCGGAGATTGAAAGCTAGTCTGAGTCATGATGTGAATGGTGCCCCCCCACCTGGACATTATGTTGCTGTTTTGGGCCTTGTTTACCAATGATGACAGCCTGAAACTCAGTACTGCTGGTGACAATCAGGGCCTACAAGTCCAGAAATGTTTCCAAAAAAATGTTACATCAAATTGAGACTGAAATCTGCTGTCAGTCCTGATGTTACATGCTGTGCCACCACCTCAGGGACCTGAAAATGCAGGTTCTGCCAGCGTTTACCAATGAGTTCAGCCTGAAATTCAGTGCTGCTGGTGCCAAACAGGGCCTACAAGTCCAGAAATGTTTCCAAAAAAATGTTATGGTAAATTCAGCCCAAAATCAGGTCTCAGCCATGTTGTTATATGGTGCCCAAGCCACTACCCAAACCAAAACATGGTCTTTGGTCCACTGTTTACATTGATGTCATACTGAGTCTTGTCCCTGCGAATGCAGAACAGGCTGTACATGTCCAGAAATGTTACAGAAAAAATGTTACATCAAACTGAGACTGAAATCTGCTGTCAGTCCTGATGTTACATGCTGTGCCACCACCTCAGGGGCCTGAAAAGGGGAGCCAACCCAGAACCCATGCACAGAAAATGAATTCCTCCTACAAAATGCTGCTTTTACTTACAATTGTTTCCTCCTGCTGCTGCCTTTTCAATTCATTGAGATAGAAATGTACAAAATTAATGGAGAGTATACTAAAGGAACGATTGGGGGTTTACTTGGAGGAGGTGGGAGGTCTGGATAGTCGGCAGCATGGGTTTGTGCAGGTAGATCATGTCAAACCAACCTTGTGGAGTTCTATGAATGGGTAACATCAGAACTGGATAGGGTAAGCCTGTGGATGTATTATTCTTGGACTTCAGCAAGGCGTTGACTCTGTCCCCACAATGGTCTGGTGGAGAAACTGATGGGGTTAGGAGTAGGCCCTTTGATGGTCAGATGGATTGAAAACTGGATAGCTGGACGCTCAGAGAGTAGTGGTCTGTGGGGAGCTCTCGAACCCTACAGAGGTTGGTAGTGGGTACCACAGGGCTCGGTCCTGGGTCCAATCCTGTTTAATGCATACATATCAGACATCAGGGATGGTATAGGTGTGAAATGAGTCTCTTCATGGATGACTCAAGATGGGAGCAGTAGTTGAGGGAGAAGAGGGAGGTTGGCCTGCAAGGGACCTGGACACCCTGGAAAGCTGGGCTCACACATGGAAATTAAATTTCAATATCACCAAGTGCAAGGTGTTGCATCTTGGTCGAGGAAACCCTAAACACAGGTACACCCTGGGAGGGAGGTGCTGGAAGCCTCAACAGGGAAAAGACCTAGGGGTCATGGTGGATACATGTATGAATAACACTGAGCAGTGCAGGAGAGCAGCTAGCAAGGCAAACAGGATGTTGGGATGCATCGCAAGGGGATCACCTCTAGGAGCAAGGAAGGATTCTGCCATTGTGTACAATGGACTGGTTAGACCACACCTTGAGTACTGTGTACAGTACTGAGACCACACTTGAAGAGGGACATACAGCTCCTGGAGAGGGTACAGAGGAGGGCAACAAAGATGATAAGAGGGCTAGGATTTGACTTACGAGGACAGACTTGAGGAGCTCTGCCTGTTTTCATTGGAGGAGAGGGAGACAGGGGGACATGATTGGGTCTTCAAGTACCTCAAGGAATAAATAGGGTAAACATGGAGGGATCTTTAGACTAAAGCAGGAGGCATCACCAGAGGGCATGGTTTGAAGTTGGAAGGTGGAAGGGTGAGGGGAAAAGAGGAGGAGGTTTTCACTGAGAGGGTGGTGGACCTTGGAATGCTCTGCCTGGTGAGCTGGTTCAGAGATCCACAGTGGAGAGCTTTAAGAGAGGTGGGACAGACACAGAAAGTGGATGTATCAGATGATGGCCTATCCCGGGGGGGTTGGGATGGATGATAGGGGTTTCTGGAGCACAAGGGATGGGAGGGTCTCGGCACCCAACTAAGGATCTAGGTTCGAGCAGACTTGATAGACCATAAGGCCTAATCTGCTGGCAAATAGTATGTATGTTAGTATGTATGTACAATATTCATTTCCCTATGCTGCTGTCCTGATTGGCTGGCTGTGTTGGCTGACTGACTCTGTTGTTGTAACTTGCCTGGCGGTGGGGATTGAAGGACATTTTGGGGCACTGTAGCTTGCTGCCTGCTGCTGTCTCTGACTACTACTTGCCAAGTTGCCACAAGAAGTACTGTTCTGGATGGTTGATGGTGGATCATCTTCACACAGTCCATACTGTTGCTGCTGAACATGTAAGTATCTGTCTTCATTTTTTTTTTCTATGCAAGATAAGGGTGTTGGTGGGTTGGTATTATGGCGTCTTGAGTTCTAATATGTTTGGACTGCTTTTATATTATTTTTCAGTGTGCTGTAGATGACATCATCATGCCAGGCCAGAATTAAGATCTAGGGATGTTTGAATGCACCACATTTTCCAATGCAGACAGTAAGTATTGACATTTTCATTACTAGTGTGGTATGTCTGTTGCTGCCATCTGAATGTCTGAATTTAATAGTAATTGTGTTCTTTTTATGACTGTGGGCAGAGCCTACAGCCATCTTGCTATCTCTAGCTGGAAAATGGAGTATCGTGGCACACATGTTCTGGACTTTTCAATGTATCCTTCCATGCCAACTGAAATAAAATATTCCCTTCTTTCTTTTAAGAATGTTGGAGTCATAACTCCAAGCTGCTTATCAGATGCCATTAGGAAACTGACATAGCTTGTTAAGTATTTGTTAAATATTGATTGCCTATTAAACTGGAGATTTGCACATTTAAATACATAGCATTTAAACAGCTTCTTGATACTAGTTTAACTTGGGAATGTATTGTCTTTCAAGAAAGATTCATACTTCATAAATGTCACCCTTTCCCCAGCAAATCTGTGATTGACACTGTTTTTTTAACTTCTACAGACACTATTTGATGAGCAGTCTCAGATATATGCAAGGTCTTCAGTGAACTGCTTAGACTAAATATGTAGCAATCAGAAGCCATTTTCTACTATGCTTTGTGGGAAAAAAATATATTGAGCTACAGCAAACACACACACACACACACACTTATACATGCACACACACACACACACACACACACACACACACACACACACACACACACTCTCTCTGTAAACACCATCCTCATGGCCACAACATTCAAAATAAATATTGCATTCTAATATGCTATAAAAAAAGACTGTTTGTCAGTGAACACATTGAAGTTCAGTTTAGAGTAGATTTCCTTTAAATATTTCTTATCTTATATTTTGTACACACACACACACACACACACACACATATATATATACACACTACAGATCATCCTCATGGCCACAATACTGCCAGGCGGCCTGGGTTCAAGTCCAAGCTGAGGCACTTATTCTTTCTCACCTCTGTTTGTACATGTGTTCCATAAAATATGCACACCATGCTCCTGTGTGATTGTTACAAGTAAATATTTGTGTTGCCATTGGGTTGTGCATTTGAGAAAGAGTAATGTGCTTGTGGATGGCCCAGGTTCCAGTTGTCTCAGTGGCACAGCTGGTTAGCGTAATCAGGACAGTATTCCGGGCAGCCTGGGTTCAAGTCCCAGCTGAAGCACTTATTCTTTCTCACCTCTGTTTGCATGTGTTCCATAAAATATGCACACCACACTCCTGTGTGATTGTTACAATAAAGAAACTGTTTGTTTATGTCAGTGACTATAGTGAAGTTCAGTTGAGAGTAGATTTCCTTTAAAAATTTCTTATCCTATATTTTGTATCCTGGATAGTGCTAGACATGCTACATTGCATTGTCATAGGGATCTTCATTTACACATTTCTGCACTGTATTTACTCAGACTGTCCCAGATTAGATGCATATCTTGTTTTCAGTGGGGTCATGATTTTCCCATTTTGATAATGTATTTATTCAGGGTAGCCTCGTCCAAGGCCCCAATATTCAAACAAGATGCGCAGCACATCCCAGCGGAAATGGGAGATGTGCTGTGCAATTCCAACAGTGCACAGCAGCATGATATTCAAACATGTGGGATGCACCTGCCACAAGGGAATGGGCCAGCGTGCACACAAATAGTATGCTGTGCAAGTTGAGGGTGTGTTCCTATGCATATGGCATGCTACGGCATACTCAGTGGGAAATTCACCCCTCACAGCCCTGAGCAGCATGGCTCACAGCTAGGCTATGAATAACTGGCCTAACCCGGCCAGCCACCCACAGGTGGGCTGCAGATGTGCACCCACCACAACAGCCTGGCAGCCCTGGTGGACTAGAGATACCCCCTTCCATCCCTGATTGATCCAACTCCATCCCTGAAGAGCTCCACAGTGTAGGGTCCCCCTGGACCCAATCGCACCAGAGGAAACCAAGGTCCATATCCATAGCATAGAGGACTCTCACCCACCACCTTGGTACATAGACAATCCCGCTACCCCATACCCAAGCTGTTGTGGAGACTGGCACTGCCCTCCACACCCTGCCACTGCTAGCCGCTGACTGCACTGGACCTGGGCTGGGGATCTGCACTACAGAATGACCCAAGTGGCTGTACCATACATTGGGGCATTTCACAAGCTGTGGACCCACCAGTGTATGCAGCTGTGTGTACAGTATGTCCCTGGCAAACTGTAAGAGGGAATTTACATACCTCCAATGCATGCCTTCTCAATGCTGTATCTTCCTACTGTCATACACTTTTCCCTGTTGCCCTGTGTAACATGCCACCCTCCAGACTGCTGAAGTATCCTGGGTGCCATGGGGTGAGGTATCCTGCAATGCCATTTGTAGTTTAAGCTCCAGGCTATGGAAAGTGCATTCACAGTTCCCCGATTCTACAAATAAATAGGAGGTCAGGTGTAACATGCCTGTTCCAGGACCTGTGTGAGTGAATACAGCATTGGCTTTCACCCACACTGAGTACTGCAATGGCACCGGGAAGTGGATCCGCATGCGATTGTCTGAGGTGTATAGCCACGAGGCATTAACACCCATACACTTCTTGTACCTATGTATTACACATTCCAGCATCCTACTGCTAGTGCTTCACCACCTGAAAATAAGATGGCATTTGTTCTGTGAACTATACAGGCAGCTAAATCTATAGCAATCAGCAGGCATATTCTAGGAAAATACATTGTAAAAATGTGTAAAAAGAACAATACATTGAAACTGCCTCTCAGCAGATCTGCGTTGTGTAAATTCATTAGAAATAATGTGTAAAAGCATCCCAAAAGCTCTCCACAGCCATATCGGCTCTGACCAAAGTTTGTTTGCTTTTGTCAACATCAGGAATTCCGGCGAAGTTAACTCTCATTCCTGCTGACGCTGCTGCTCAACCAGATCTGGGGGATTTATTTAATTGTGCAATGGTTCCACTTTTATAGTCCCTGAGATAAGTATTTCTTCATGTTTTATAATCTTCTGTGTGGGGGGGGGGGATGTTGACGGGGGAGGTGGAACTTTTTACAATCCTCAAAATGTGCTCTCCTTTTTATCTTATTTCCAGGTATGTAGTACTGATAGGGGAAGGGGAATGCCTGCTACTGTGCTTTATTATGGTCTGGAATCATATGTCCTGCACAGCATGTTCCTTCTGGGGGCAATTTCTGCAGTTTAATGACATCAGAAGGTATGGTAAGTATATATTTTTTCTCTGTTTGTTCCAACTTGCTTGCTAAAACCAGGTATGCAGATTGACGAGCATTCATCATTTTTTTCTTATCTTTGGTCTTGCTTAGGTCATTTTCCTCTATTGAGGTTTCATCATATCTCTGTGTGATGACTACATCCATCCAGGCCCTGCAGGAGCTGTGTTGTAAGGAAGACAGGGAGTGTTTTTTGAACTGCGATGTTGGCCACTGGTGTTCATACCATTAACAAGTAAACACCACTCACATACAGGGAGGAACTATATGTGGATATGGATGGTTGAGATGGTGTTTGGTAAATAATTAGGTGGAGGGGGCTAATGTCTAATCATTTGGGGTGGCATAGCTGCAGTAATCAAGAAAATATGGAATCCAAACTGAGGACAGCAAACACTCCTGCCCTGCCCCCCAGGAACCATCACAGTTTCGTACAAAAACTTTAACCTGGTAGTATAGCATAAGTAACCTTTTGGGGGGGAATTTGATGTTGTAAATTGTTAAGCCTTTTCATGATTACTTTTGTAATGAATGACTTGTATCATTAAAGATGGCCACCATTCACCATTTTTCAAATGTTTTCAACTTGTGGTGTTAACGGTTGAAAGAGCGTACATTCATGTGCTACTTGCACTAGGAGCCAGGGTTCTTGTACATGTCACTGATAGTAAGTGGCAGAAAATATTCTTTTGGTTGCATGGAATGCATGGGTGTGTCAGGTGGTGAGAGGGGGTGGGAGGGCAGTGTGGCATTTGCCAGCATGGGCACTTTTAAGGATATCAAGACAACATATCTCGCTGTAAGATGGAGTTTATAGTTGACATGAAAAGTAATACATTTTTGGCAGCAAAACATTATAACTGTAATCATGCAAAATCTTTGTGGTCATGATAATTACGTTGCTGTTGCTTTATATAGGCTGGGGGACTGGTGGTGACCAAACAACAGGTAATGGTAAAGGGTGATCAAATGAAACTGATTCACACTGCAGCAGATAACACATTATCATAACCAATCCAATGGTACATAGCTAAAAATAAGTTATAACACTATACTGAGCTGAAAGTGGTTGGGGGGGTGGCCTTCGAGTAAACTCAGGCTTTTTCCACTTCCACATCACCCAAGAATCACCCCTCACAGTCTTCAAGACTGGAGTTCTCACCAGGTGGGAATTCTCTCACCATTGCTGCTTCATCCACCTCGCTGCTCGTGGATGCCTTAGTCGAGGGATTGTCATCATCCTCATCACTGAGACACAGTTCCTGTAGCAACACCACTGACATCACGGTGTTGTGTGGAATGTGCCTTTGGCTGATTTTGATGAATGTTAGCATGGACACATTCTTGGGTAACAAATTGGTCCTATGGTCACTCCCAATGGACCCAGCTGCATTAAACACTCATTCCACACTGACACTGGATGGTGGGCTGCTCAGGTGTTTCACAGCAACTAATGCTAGTGCAGGCCAGTCAGTCATTTTGCTGATCCAGTACAGCAGTGGCTCATCAGTAATGGCAAGGTGCTTTGGGTGCCCCATGTAGGATTCCACCATTCATTCTGCTGCCTGGAGTCCAGTTGCCTCATCTGTGTCCTCCTCATTTTCCTCCGTATCTTCCACTCCCACCTGAAAGAGAACATCCCAAATGGGATTGCTTGCTGTTTTCTACTGTGCCTTGCCCATTTTCTCTGATTGGGTTGCCTGTGAGATGCTGGTGGTGGTAGCAACACCTGTTTTCGCCGCAGTGTGTGCCTATATCATGTGTGCAGCATGTCCTATTCTAATGAGGTTCTCTGTCAACTGTTGTACTCGCTAACAACCTCTTTCAATTATAGAAGGCAGGCCACATTTGTAGCATGGATTCAGTATGGTGGTGATTGCAAGGTCAGCCTACCATAAAATGCCGGATACATGGGTATTTGTGTCCAGCACATGGAGCATGTGATCCATTAGATCACAAATGCCATGATCCCCACTTTCCTCCATCTGGTGTCGCACATTAACTAGTGTCTGCCTCAGCACATGTATGAGGGGTATGGATTGACTTATACAAGCAGTGTCCCCACTCACTGCCTGTGTAGCATGCTCGAATGGATGGAGAATGAGTATTAACTCATCCATTTGGTGCCACTGCTCTGTTGTTAGAGCGATGGACACTCCAGCACTGTCACGGGTGGTGTGCACCAGCAGGTATTCTGAAACAGCCTTATACTGTTCATACAGCTGGTCAAGCACGTACAGAGTGGAGGTCCACCTGGTCACAACATCAAGCTTCATCCGCTGCTGAGGCAAATGGTTATTGACCTGTAGCTCATGCAGATGGTCACAGGCCTTTGCAGAACAGGCGAAGTAGACACAGATGTGACAGGCAACAGTAACTGTTACCTTAATGTCCACAAGGTTGAGAAACTGCTGAACAACAATATTAAGGTAGTGTGCCAGGCAGGGCACCCTAAAAAAAACACCATAGCTAATACACTTCTCTACATTGGAGCCATTATCACTTGTGATGAATCCTGCTATGAGTGATTGTGTATGTAGCTGTCCATCAGTCTCCACCAGCAGAACATTAAGTATTTTCACAGCCATGTGGGAACCAGTAACACTTATCATACTCAGGGTCGCGTGCTGCCGAATACCAGGTAGGTTGCTACCACCACAGTTTTGCTTCATGCAGGTTTTGCTAGGCCCAAAATCAAGTACCACCCCAGGCAACTGTGCCCAGTGTGCTGTTATGCATAGATACAAGCTTGCTTCTGTTTGTCCACTGGTCCACATATCCATGCTAAGATGGATATATTATGATGCTCTATGCTTCAATGCATGTCTAATGGAATCAACAACTCTACTGTTCAGCTCTGGCATGGCATGCTTAGTAAAATAGGTTCGTGATGGAACTTGACATTTGGAACAGTCACTGGCCATCAACCTTCAGAAACCAGCATTCTCCACGAATGAGAATGGCAACAGATTGATGGGCAGCATTTCAGCAGTGGCAGCATTTAACTCTCATGCAGCAGCAAAATTTGGAGGGGTATACTTTGTCTGACTCTCAAGAATGGTCTTCAGATTGGGATGCATCTTTGGGGCTGTTCGACCAGAACACTGTACTTGTTGAAGCAATGATGTTCTTTTAAGGGTAACACTTGACTCTTGGGGCTATGTAGACCGCATGAGACCAGTTATTTTGGTTACTTGTGGGTGTGGTGGTGTACTTTTCAGACTCAAGGGACTGGAACTGACACCTCCATTGCTATGCCGACTACTCGAGAGATCAAAGAATTGCTCACCCTCCTCCTCCACCACCACCACAACCCACTCTGCCCTCCCTCCTCCTGCTCTTCCTCTACTACATTTAACTTGACAAGAGAGATGCCACCAACAGCTCTGGCATCCTTCTGGTGTTGCTGCCATCTCAGCAGGTACTTGTTTTTCAGGTGGGTGTGTTGGCCACCGGTGCCTATGTGGTTTCCCTTTTTCCCCCGACTAACACATGCTTGACAAAGTTGGCATATTGCTATGGTGTCATCAGCAGGATCAAGCACATAAAAGTCCCAAACTAGGGACTTTTGACCTCTGGATTCAGATGTTTCTTGGACTGGGATAATTCAGAAACAGGTGTGGAAGTGTGTGTTTTTTTGGCTGCTCTCATCACTTCCATAAGACTACTTTTGGGAGGGGGGTTACCTGACTGCTTGGAGGTTTGCTTATTGGCTTGGTGACAGGCTAACCCATGGGCTGTGCATGTAAATGGCCTACATCACCCTTGACCTTTTTTAACTCAGGCTCCCATGTGGATCATCCCAGTCATTGTCATCATCACCAGTAGCGATGATGTCCTTATCTTCCTCCTCCTCCTCCTCCTCCTCCTCCCTATCACTGTCTTCTTGCAGCATGGCGCCTTTTTCTTTCTCTATAGCCTTCTCAGGGGGCTGAGTATCCCTATCTCCAGGATTATCAGACTCTGGTTGAACACTATCATCACCAACTCATGCAGGAACACAGACAGTCAGACTGACAAACTTATCACCCTCTTCCTGGACCACTGTTCCTGTACTGGTGTCAAAGCCCCCCCTTCTTCTTGTCATTATCCCCCACTAGCATGCATGCAACAGTTTGAGCCTTAAAATGGTAAGACACAGGTATGCCAGACACAGTTCTGCCAACAACTCCTTTGCTGGTTCCTGCCACACTACCAGAGCCCACAGCAGAAGACACTAATGCAGACATATGTGTGATTGCACTGCTATGGGGAACTAGAACTGAAGTTGTGCTTTTTTCAGCAGATTTCTTAGCTCCCTCATCCCCCCTGCCATGTTTCCCCCCTGTACTGTATGCCAGATGTTAACCGGAGAACCTTTGCTGCAGCCACATCAAAGAGCAGGGCCATTCTCGATGCCCTACAGTGGGCATGCCTCAGACAGCTAGTGTTGGAACCCACTCTGGAGGGAGCAATCTTTGACCTTGTACTCTCAAATGGGGACAGTGAGAGGATCCCATATCTAGAAGTGGGTAGCCATCTGGGAACAAGTGACCACCAAACAGTGTGGTTCTCGATAAACTCAACTGCAGAGTCAAGCCATACAAAAGTGAGGGTACTGGACTTCAGGAGGGCTGACTTAGGCAAAATAGGAAAGTGCCTTAGAAAAGCACTAGCAAGAAGGAGGGGTGGAGCAACAATGGGAAAACATCAAAACTGCCATTACAGAGGTAACAAGCCTGTGTGTGAAGAAAATAAACACATCAAAATGAAAAAAAAGCCACTATGGTTCTCAAAAGAGGTGGTGTGGAAGGTTAGGGAAAAGAAGATAGCGTTTAGGAAGTATAAGAAAACACAGAAGGAGCAGGACAGAGAACTGTACCTGTTAAGGCAGAAGGAAGCAGGAAAGGCAGTAAGAATAGCAAAGGCACAAACTGAGGAAAAGATAGCCAATTCAGTTAAGAAGGGGATCCAACCTTTTATAGGTACATTAGGGAGTGTAGAAAGACAAAGGAAGGGATAGTGAGGCTGAATAGAATGGATGGTGGCTGGGCAGAGAGGGACAGTGAAAAAGCTGGGATACTGAATGAATACTTCTGCTCAGTATTCACAAAAGAGGAGGAGGGGGAAGTACCTAATCCAGTTAACAGAAGCACAATGGATAGGGGGGTTGGTCCCAGTCCTCTCACAGAAGAAAGGGTTCTGAAAGAACTCCTAAAACTAAAGGTGGACAAAGCAATGGGGCCTGACGAGATTCACCCCAGAGTTCTAAAAGAATTAAGGGGAGAACTAGTGACACCACTGACTACCCTTTTTAACAAATTATAAGAAGGATGGTGTGGTACCTCAGGACTGGAGGAAGGCGGATGTGATTCCCCTTTCACAAAAGTGGGAGCAAGACAGAGGCAGGAAACTATAGACCTGTCAGTTTGACCTCTGTGGTAGGGAAAATGATGGAATCACTTCTGAAGGAAAGAACTGCTGAGTACCTAGAGGCCAATGGGGCACAGGACCCAAGGCAGCATGGATTCACAGCAGGAAGGTCATGTCAGATGAATTTAATAGATTTCTTTGACTGAGTGACCAAAGTAGTAGACCAGGGAGGGGCTGTGGACTTGGCCTACCTAGACTTTAGCAAGGCATTTGACACAGTACCACACAAAAGATTAATTGACAAATTAGCAAGCCTGAGAGTGAGTCCCAGGGTAGAAGCCTGGGTAAAACATTGGCTGGACAACAGGACACAGGAGGTAATAGTAAATGGAGTCCACTCTGAAGAAAGGGGGGTTACTAGTGGGGTACTGCAGGGTTCAGTACTGGATCCAGTCCTTTTTTTAATATCTTTATAAGTGACTTTGCAGATGGACTGGAAGGAAAAGTATGCCTCTTTGCAGATGACACAAAGATTTGTAACAGGGTTGATACACAAGGGTGTGTGGAAAGGATGAGAAGGGACTTGGCAAGGTTGGAGGAATGGTCAGAAGTATGGCAGCTTGGATTCAGTGCAAACAAGTGCAAAATAATGCACCTGGGATACAAAAGCCGAGGGGAAAAGTACACAATGGGGGGGTAGTAACAACAAAAATGGAAAGGGACCTGGGGGTAATCATATTAGATGACCTTAAGGTTGGCAAACAATGTGAGAAGGCAGTAGGAAGGGCTGAGGGGATACTAGGATGTATAGGGAGAGGAATCACCAGCAGAAAACTGGAAGTTGTTATTCCTCTGTACAGCCAGTTGGTGAGACCCCATCTCAAATACTGCGTCCAGTTCTGGAGACCCCATCTTTGCAAGGACATAGACAGAATGGAGGCAGTCCAGAGGAGAGCAATTAAAATGGTGTAGGGTCTGCAAGAGAAGCCATATGAGGAGAGACTAAAGGAACTTAATATGTATACCCTTGAGGAAAGGAGGGAGAGGGGGGACATGATAGAAACGTTTAAGTACCTCACTGGAATCAACAAAGTCCAAGAGGGTAGCATCTTTCAGAAAAAGAGATGTGCAAGAACAAGGAGTCACTATTCGAAGATAGAGGTTGGAAGGCTCAGAGGCAATGTGAGGAAGTATTTTTTCACAGAGAGGGTGGTGGATGCATGGAACTGCCTTTCTGAGAAGGTTGTGGGGTCTAAAACTGTGGGAGAATTCAAGAATGCATGGGACAGATATAAGGCAATTCTTGTGGGGGGTAGGAAGAAATAGGCTGTTGGTTTACTAGGATCTGCAGCTTATCCGGTAGGTAGGAAAATGGGCAGACTGGGTGGGCCAAGCAGTCCTTATCTGCCAACAAAGTCTATGTTTCTATATACTAGACTGTCTCTTAGCATGCATTTTTGCTACCTGCTGCTTCAAATCTTTGCCTGTCTCTGGGAGTATTTGAAGAAAGGGTGTATTACTAACTGTGTGAGTAACACCTCACACCTCACACCTACAGTACTGGCTTCCTTACAAGTCTAAACACAATCAGGACAGGTAGCTGCACTTAAGAGTACAACTAATACAGTATATGATAGGTTGCCTATTCTAGTAAAAACAAAAAGTTAACGTTTTCCTTTCTCCAAACAGGAATTAAAGACACACACACAAGGAAAAAGGGCACAAGTGACCGACTTTAAATACAGATCACCTGTGTCTGGACAAAAAAATACTGAAATGTGTTATTACTTAATTAATACCACAGATTTTTTTTATTATATAAGGGCAGAGACAACAATAAAACCGCAACAAAGGCGAGTACCACAATACGGTAGTGGTCTGGATAGGAAGGATAACCAAGCAATATTTTGAAAATGACTATATTAATATATAGTTTTTATAATGTGCGCATTAGGTGTTAAACAAACAATGCTGTAAGAGAGAAAGGGTAAAGTAAGTAAACTAAAACGGGAACACTATGTAGTGTGCAGAGGAAAGCTCCAACAATAAAATACAGGGGAGCAATTCAACAAAGCAGTTTGACTATAATTGGACAAGTTCAAGTGATCAAGTAAAATTACTTAAGTAAATATACAAAAAAATATAGAACTGTTGATTTTCACAGTTTAAGTCTACTGTATGAAGAGGGGTCCCTCAGGGATCCATCCTTGGACCACTTTTATTTTTTATTTTTGTTAATGATTTGCCTTCTGTGGTACAGCAATCAGATATAAGATTATATGTAGATGATGCAGTGTTGATTGCCTCAGGGGTAGATTAAATACAAAATATATTTCCCTGAGCATAATAGCACAGGTAAACTTTTTCCTGATGCATCTAACTTGAGGAAAGAATTAACAAGATCTGTACACTTGAACAAAATTTACCGAGGAAGATGTTTTAATAAATATGTTGATCAAACTCTTATTTCTATAGCTGTAGCATATTGGAATAAGCTTCCTCATACAACACATGTTGAAAGAGAATTTAATGCCTTTATTGAGGCAGTAAACACATTTTTTGTTTACAGTTGTTCCTGCACATAGTATTGTATCTTTTTCCACCAATATATTAAGTTATTGTGTTTTTTTATTATACAATGTAAGTTATGATGTAAGTCTTGTTTACTGTTTATTGTATTGTTACATGTGTAACTTAATGAACATTGTACAGGACTATCTTGTAAACTGGGCATTCCCAGCCCAAATGACATGTTTCTCTCCTGTTTAAAAATAAATGTTTCTACTACTTACTATTAAGTGACACAAGTTAACACTCTAGCAAACAGAACTAACCACAAACAAAAATAAAATAATGGATCAGCTCTGTGTGTTTAAAACTTTGGAATTCACAGTCACAACTAAAATCAGAAGAATGGTATATATAACACAGGCTAACAGCAGCAGGAACTCTCTCAAACAGGATGGAGTAACTTTTCAGAGGAAAAAAACATCAAGATATAACAAAATTAATAAGAAATAACAGTAAATAAATAACAATTTGTGAGTAATCTGTTTGTAAAAGGCTAGAAATAGCCTGCATTGCTTTACACTCCTACCCTTCCCCACTGAACTCCTTCAAAGACACAGATAAAAGTAAAACCTAATTATTATGCAAAAAGCCATAAAATTAGAAAATGTTCCCTAGCAGCACTCTGAAAAAACATTATATTTTGGAGCAATTAGCTCTCAAAAACAAGTTTTAATGAGGTTTTAAAATGCTTTGTTGGCTCTGATGCACCACAGCAGACTGCTGTCTGATTCAACATGCAGCAGAATGAGCTGTAAACAAGTAGCATGTGATATTTCACTGGTGAAATCAAAAGTTACGTCTGCAAAATTGTGCCACAAGGTGAAATGTTGAGCATCAATGGGCAAAATTGTCAGACCAAGGCATTTACATGAAATTTTACCATTACACAAAATTGTGAAACCAGGCAAAATTTTGTTTCGCCTAGGCAAAAAAATTTGTGTAATTGTGGAATTACGTGAAATAGTTCACCAGGCGAAATATTTCAATTTCACACAACACTATCTCTGAATCTTGGTTTTCCCCAAAGATTCTGAATACTGTGGTCGCCACATCTGGATACTAAATTACCCACCTGGATTGTGCCAGTAGAGGTGGTGGTGTTGCTATTTATCTCTCCTCTGCCATCCAATTCACCCCTATACTATCTATCTCTTCCCCATCTGCCTACAGACTTTTACTTCTTAAATTCCCCCTTCCTTTTCTCTATCCCAATCATCTTGTCTGGTGTCTACTATTGCCATGCCATCGTCTCCTCTTCTGTTACTGATCTCCTCACTACTATCTCTACCCATGCCTCGACCAGTGAATTACTCATCCTTGGGCACTTCAATTTAAATTATATCTCCCCTTCTCATTCCAAATTCTGTTAAAACATTAAGTCCCTTAATCTTTCTCAGCTGATCTCTGACCCTACCCACCACAACCATAAATCCTTCAATCACACCCTACTGGACTGGGTTCTTGCCTTCCACTCCCACCAGATTATTGATGCCGGCACCTTTCCGGATGACCTCAGTGACCACCATCTGGTCTACTGTGTCTGTAACTTACACAATTCCAAGGGCCCACCCACGCTCTTCCAGATTTGGTCCTTCTGATGACTGGACTTATCCTCCCTGCATGCAGATTTGGCAGCTATTGACTGGTTGCCCATCTCCTCTGCAAGTTTCACTGATTCTGCCCTCAATTATTTTAAATCAAAATTTCAGTCTATCTGGGACCTGCATGCTCCCTCCAAAAACACAGGATCCGTGCTTCCAACCTCCCTTGGATCTCTGTTGAATTGCTGGCCTGCCTGCATGCTCAAGATCTTGCCTGGAAGGCTCACAAGTCCTCTGGCTCCCCCCGCTGATTCACTCAAGTACCATGCCCTTCACAACACCTGTACCAAAGCCACTAGGCTTGCCAAGGCAGAGTACTTTTTTCCTCCACCTTCCAGATCAACATTAACCACCCACCAACTTCTGAAAGGCCATGCATTCCCTCCTGCCCCTCCCCCCAATCCAGTCCTCTGCCTCGGTCCTCAAAGTAAGTGATGTCACCATTTCTAAACCCCTCTCTGTTGCCTCCGAGTTCAATGATTTCTTCACCACCTGTGCCTCCTCCCTTCTCTCCTCTGACCCTCCAAATCCTCCCCTTTTCCCCTCCCCGCCTACCCTTCCCATCTCCTCCTTTCTTCTTCTCTCCTATATCTCCTTCTGACACTCTCAAGTCCCTCCTAACCCTAAAAGTCCTGATGGTCTTGACCCTAAACTCCTCCATCTCTTTGCCCCAGCTATTACTCTACCATGCTCCTCCCTTCTAAACCTCTCTTTCTCCCTTGCCTCTGTCCATGACAGACACATGGAAACATGCTACTGTCATACCCCTTCCCAAGTAAGGTGACCCCTCCAGTCCTGGCAATTACTGCCCTATCTCCCTGCTCCCCTCCCTTGCTAAACTTCGAGACCACCTAGTACTTTCTCAGCCCTACCCTTTCCTTGATTAGTCCTTCTTCTTCACCCCTTTCCAGTCTGTTTTTTGTAAAACCCACTCCACTTCCTCCTCCTCCTCCTCCCTCCTCTGGCTTACTGACTCCATTCTCTCAGGCATGGATCAGGGCCTTACTACCTCTGCCATCTTTGTTGACTTGGCCAAAGCCTTCAACACTGTAGCCCCCCCCTTCTCCATGACAAACTTACAGCAGTGGGCCTTTCCACATCTGCTACTAACTGGTTCAGCTCCTGGTGGTAGGACTCAATCGGTTAGAACTGGAGATTCCTTATCCCCTCCACTCCCTATCACCACTGATGTCCCACAAGGTTCCGTTCTTGGCCCAATTTTCTTTCCAATTTTCCTGAATAACCTCCCCACTGCTTGCATCTCTACATCCATTCATATGTATGAAGATGATACAGTTCTTTATGCCTCTGGTCCCTCGCCCCTTCTCTGATCTGATGGCCAAGCTCCAGCTGGACTTTGACAACATCCAGCACTGGATCAAATCAACTGTCCCTCAATGCCAAAAAAACTGTCTCCATGACTTTTGGCGTTAGGCAGAAGCTCTCTAGGCTTACTGACCTCCCCTCATTGTACACCATAGATGGGACCAGGATTGATGATGTTCCCACGTT
The DNA here is from genome assembly GCA_016271365.2 of Neoceratodus forsteri. Classification (NCBI taxonomy): domain Eukaryota; kingdom Metazoa; phylum Chordata; order Ceratodontiformes; family Ceratodontidae; genus Neoceratodus; species Neoceratodus forsteri. The sequence continues at coordinate 470,980,782 of CM028129.1, forward strand.
TAAATACCTAGGGGTCTGGCTCAATTGACACTTCGACATTTTTGAGCATGTGGATGCCATTCACAAAAAACTAAACCCTAAACTAGGAGCATTATAAAGGAACTGTGATTGCATCCCCCTGGCAGCTCGTAGAACCATTGTCCAGCAAATTATTCTCCCCATTTTTGACTATGGAGACATTGTCTAGAGTGTTACTCCTAAGTTCACCCTGACCAGACTGGATTCCCTCTTCCAATCTTTCTGCCACTTTGCTTGGACTGACCGCCCTACACACACCATTGTTCCCTTTATCTCTCTCTCTCTCTCTCTCCCTTCCATCCCTTGAAGCCAGGTGCCTCACTCATTGTGCCTCCTTTATCGCTAAATTCTGGCTTGGATCTTTCCCCTCTCCCTTCTTACCTCACCTCTCTCCTCTCCCCTTCCACCCTTCCCACTACACCCTCCATAACTCCGGCTTCAGCTTCCTAACACTCCCTACTACATCATACTCAGTTGGTCAGGCTGCCTTCTCCTACTGCTTCCCCAAACTATGGAATTCTCTCCCCATCTCCATATGCTATGCCTCTTCCCTATACTCACTCTCCTCTTCTCTCCTCTCTTTTCCTTAAGTTCTCATCTCTCCTGCAACTGCACCTGACCCCCCTCTGTACCTCTCTTCCCCTCCATCCACTTCCTCCTCCTCTCCTACCCCCTCTATTCCTCACCCTAGTTCCTGTTGCCAACCCCATCCCCCTTCAAGCAGACTCTCTTTGAATATCTCCTGGTTAGCTTTGCGTACCGCCTGCCTACATTATCTGCACTTCGCACTTAATTTGCATCTTTTTGTTGTCCTCGGGATACATCCTGCTATATCCATGCCAATGTACATATTTTGCTTAAATGCCTTCAGTGTTGCTTATTATATGATACTTACATGATGCTTAGTTATTATCTGCTATGTAAATACTGTTCTGTTTGTTATTCATGACTCTTCTCTACCCCTCCACGCAAGACTAATCTGAAAACGAGCTGTTGCCAGCTCAGTATGTCCTTCCTGGTGAAACTTTTGAAATAAATACAAACAATTTTTCTAGTGATACATTTATACAAATGACTTCACTGTGACTAGTCTTATGCTCATAATGATATAATCCTAGATTGACGGAAAAGAGAAGCCTACCTTGTTACTAAGGCAGCTGATCATGACTCTCCCATGTCCTTATTCATTTTAAAATCTGCCAAAGTATATTTGTCTAAAAGTTATGATAAGAAACAGATGACATACTTTATCATAGCACCTAACTGGGAACTACAGTGCTTTACTCTCATTCTGTATGTACAGTATATTTAATTTTATTGCAAAATAAGCTGCTTAATATTAATGATTATGGAAAGTTGAGATTTAGTGTTACAAAAATATGCCTAGTCTCTTATTGCCAGGGTTTTTACTGATAATCACAGGTCCCAGTGTCTATGTTTCTTGTTAGGGACTCCCAAGGTTTGCATAAACTTCTGATTATTCCTTACTGGAACAGAAGGATAGTAGGGCCCCATATTCAGCCAGCAGCAGCACCAGTGCTGTGCTTGTGCTGCACTTGCATTTGTGCTAGTGCCAGTACACTGCCACCAATATATTCAGATAAATTACAAACATACAAAGTAGCCAGCAGAATTAGGTCTTCTGGTCTATCAAGTCTACTCATTGCACTGGGTTTTTAGCTCAGCTCAGTCTGATGCCCCCCTCCCTGCCTATTTCATCCCTTTCCTCCCCCCTTCCCTGAACTTTATCCTCCCCTTTATCTATCCCAGCCCCTCTTGAAGTTACCCACCATCCTCGCAGAGATCACCTCTTCTGGAAATGCATTCCACTTAAGCACCACCTTTTTTGCGAAGAAGTGTCTCCTAACCTCCCTCCTAAACACCCCCTCCAGTTTAAGGCTGTGCCACCTCATTGTTTTGTTGCAGATTTCCCTCCATGTTTACCCTACTGACCCTTTCATGTACTTTAAGATCTCAATCATGTCTCCCCTTCCCTTTCTGTCCTCCAGGGAGTACATATTGATGGCCCCCTGCCTCTCCTTGTATTATTTACCTTGCTGTCCTGCAGTCATCTTTGTAGCCCTCCTCTGGACCATCTGCACCAAATGCTATCTTTTTATAAGGTGAGGGCCCCAGAACTCCACTGCATATTCTAGATGTGGCCTCACCAGTGACCAGTACAAGGGTAGAACCACCTTCAGCTGCCTACTGCTGATCCCCCTAGCTATGCAGTCTAACATCCTGTTTGCGCATGTCATTGCCTTCTTGCACTGCACAGAGTGCTTTTTATGTTGCTTGCACGCATATGCAAGAAACATAGTGCCATCATCGGAGATTTCGGAGGTGTGTCACCTCCTCCTCCAATTCAGTCAGTGTGCTGGCAGGCGTGGCCCTTGTAAGCCAATGCATTTTGGAGATGATCTGTGACACGCTCAAAATGCAGTGGCATACAGTTGAAAGGAGGCTATGCTTCAGTGAGCACCGATAAGAAGCTGCTCACGCCAAGCAGCCCCCCCGCAGGGCGGCACACCCGCACGCACTGTATAGCCAACGGGTGCCCAATCCCTGTCAGCTGAGCTGGGGCCCCTCCCCCAGTAGAAGTTCCACGCTGGGGCCCACCCCAGCGTGGCAAGTGTCCTTTGCCGATGGGGTGCCCAATCCCCGTCGGCTGAGCGCCTCCATCCTTTGCCATGCTGGGAGCCCACTCCAGCGTGGCAACAAATTCCATGGCCGATGGGGTCCAATCCTCGTCAGCTGAACACCCCAACATCCTCGTGCCATGCTAGGAGCCCACCCCAGCGTGGCAAAGGGTCCCACGTTGTCTTTTTTTTTTTAAATACCTGAAAACGAAACGGTCCTCGGCGCGACATCTCCCAACCTCCTCCCACAACCCGCACCCACCCACTGCGCACCCAGCCTCCACACCCCCCACCCCATAATTTATTCTCTGGACTCGCAAACGATCTTCGGTGGACCGGGAACACGCCTGCACTCTTCAAAGCCGACCGCGAACTGAGGAAATGCCGGTAAGCTGTATAATGGGCTAGAGAGGGGGTTTCAACTTTGTTGCATATCTCAGGCATTTTAGAATTTTGCACCAAATTTTCAGCATGAGGGTTTTGGGGCCCTTCTCATGAATGATGTCACTGTCATGCGTTGCCGGGCCCGAAGGCGATTTCACGCAGTGACTGTGAAATCACCCTTCTGGCCTGAATACCACCATGACAGTGACATCATTCATGAGAACGGTCCCAAAACCCCATGTTGAAAATTTGTGCCAAAATTCAAAAACAATCTATTTTGGCGTAGCAAGCGCGCAGTTCCTATGCACGCCAGAAGTTTGCGATTTTCAATATTTTCACTCCAGATTTTCAACATTGGCATTTTATCACACCTCCTCATGAGCAGTACAGCTGTCATTTTCACATCCTGCCCAAAACATGTTTCCACCCATGTAGCGCACAATGGCGCAGTCGGTGTGTGAACTCAATGTATGGGACACATTAAGAAAATCACAGTGACACTGATCATGAGCAGAGGTCTTAAAATGCCTGTGTTGAAAATTTGCTGAAAAGATTCCTAAAACTGACTGTTTTATGAGTGTGCGTTGCACTGTTCCTACGCACGCTCTTAAGTTTGCGAATTTTTAATATTTTCACTCCAGATTTTCAACATTGCCATTTTACCACACCTCCTCATGAGCAGTACAGCTGTCATTTTTCACATCCTGCCCATAACATATTTCCGCCCATGTAGCGCACAATGGCACAGTCGGTGTGCTAACTCAGTGTGTGGGACACATTAAGAAAATCACAGTGCCACTGTTCATGAGCAGAGATCTTAAATGGGAATTTTTAAATTTGGTGAAAGAATTCCTAAAACTGACTGTTTTAATGAAGTTGCACAGTTCCTCAAGACGTCAGAGGGTTTGCGTAATTTTCAATATTTCCACTCCAGATTTTCAACATTGCCATTTTACCACACCTCCTTATGAGCAGCACAGCTGTCATTTTCACATCCTGCCCAAACGTGTGTTTCCACCCATGGCGTCAATGGCCGCAGTCGGTGTGCAAACTCAATGTATGGGACACATTAACAAAATCACAGTGACACTGTTGATGAGCAGAGGTCTTAAATGGCTATGTTGAAAATTTGGTGAAAAAATTCCTAAAAATGACTGTTTTATGAGCGTGCACTGCGCAGTTCCTACGCACGCTCGTAAGTTCACAAATTTTCAATATTTGCACTCCAATGACTTCCAAATACCTAAACAGCACATAGAAGCAAGCAACATTCGGCATTGACAAATGCTTGTTTTTGTATACTTTATTTAAAACAGCAGAGAGCTGGTTACAAGTCAGACAGATCAGGTACAGCAAAGTGCCAACTTCATTAGTTGGTCATTACAAGTTTACACAAGCAGCTTAGGCAGAGCCATCAGTGGTTGCATTACATTATGTTAAATTGCCTCTCCAAGGGGGGCTTACATAGGAGCACACCCCACAGAGATTACAATTAGGTGAATATGTAGACAATGGTACTACCTGGGTAATCAAGACTCAAAAGGCTGTAGGGAGATGCACTGCTTTAAAATAAGGGAAACCAGGGTTGCTCTATAGCATTTTCTACCGGATACGATATCTGGTAATAATGCGCCATTTGGCCTCTGACAAAGTATTGAGTTTTTTCTAACTTCATGCACTCCATAAATGAGCTCACCCATTCAGATACAGTAGGTAGTTCTGATGATCTCCTGTACTGTGCTAATAGTCTAAGTGCTACCACATTCCCTAATCTCCACAAGTTTGTAGAGAATGATGGAGCCTTTCCTCGGTCTCCAAGAGGCAGACTCATCAAAATTTCAGCTGGGTCCAACATTAATGGGCATTTCAAAACTGAGGTTAAAATTTATTGTATGCCTCTCCAAAACATCTGCACTTTTGGACATTCCCAAATCAGGTGACAAAATGTACCCTAATGGATTTTGCACTTTGGGCACAAGGGTGATGCTGAGGGATCTATCCTGTGGGCCAAGTGTGAGGTAAAATAGGCTCTGAGGAGAACATTGTACTGAACTGCTCGTAGTCTGTTGTTTACAAAGCACTTTCCTATATTTTTAAGAATGGTTAATCAGTCTCCTCCTGGAATACCCTCCGGCAATATATCTGACTCCCACTGGGCATTCATTTTTGTTAAGGAGTCAGGGAGTGCCCCAAGTAATAGTTTGTAACACTTTCTAAGGGGTCTAAAGGCTGGATCTGTAGCCTGCCCCACAAATACTTCCTCAAGGGGGACCGGCATCCCAAATGGCCCTCCAGCAGCTGAGTCCTCATCAGGGATAAAGTTGACTGTAAACGAAGGTACACAAAATAATGTGAGGCATGAATGCTGTATTTTTTAATAAGGGAGGGAAAAGATATAACCTCCTCCCCTATCCACAGTTGGCCCAGGAACTTCAAGTCCCGGCAATGACAGTTTTTTTTAAATTTGCCTCTCTCCAGGCACCACTCCCCCACTATTCAACAGAAGGGTCAGGAAGGGAGTATCTCTGGAAACTGACTGTACCCCATGCCCCAGCACCTGATGAGCCTTCTGCCATACCCACCAAGTGGCTCTAGTACAGGGGTTATCTATTTTAATAGGTTGGGATAAACCCATACCACCTACCAGGATATCATAATACAGAGAAATGAAAGAGAAGGTTTCTAGGCCCACCCAGGCTGGTCTATTGGTCCCCTCTTTAAACATATATTGCACAAAGGCCAACTGTGCAGCCAAATAATAATACTGAACATTAGGGAGGCCCAATCTCCCTTTCCCAACTGGATGCCACAAAATCTCTCTTTTGACTCTTGGTCTTGGCCTTGCCAAAGAAGTTGAGTAAGAGCACCCTCCAATGACTTAATAAATTTATGAGGTATCCAGAGGGGAACTGTCTGAAAAAAATATAGAAACTGTAGTACCACCGACATTTTGATTAGGTTAACCATCAGTAAAAGGGTCAGTGGAAGGGCTCTCCAAACTGTACAGTCCTCTTTAACTTTTTTAATAATTCCATTCTTGTTAGTTTTCACCAGTTTGGAAATTGCAGATGGAATTATGATTCCCAAGAATTTAATCTGATTATACAAGGGTTGTTAGTGTTTTTATGGTAATAAGATCTCAGGGGCCTGCCAATGGCATCCATTCACTTTTCCCCCAATTAATTTTGTGCCCCGGAAGAGGTCCATATATGGCAAAAAGTTCCGATAAATGGGGAAGTGAGTCCTCTGGGATCAAAGAAAAAGGAGGACATCATTGGCAAAGAAGGAAATTTTATGTCCTCCCACCCCAAGTCAAGGCCCCGGATACCCGATGTGGAGCTTATGGCCTGGGTCAAGGCTTCAATGGTAAGGACATACAGAAGTGAGGATAAAGGGCAACCCTGCCTTGTCCCCTAGTCAGGGAAAAAGGAGCCGAAACCACATTATTAGTAAGTATTTGCGCTTTAGTGGAGCGATATAGTGCACTAACCCACTGTAACATCTGGGGACCCATACCGAATTTTGCAAGGACAGCAAGCATAAATGGCCAGTCGACCCGGTCAAATGCCTTTTCAGTGTCAAGGGCTAGTAGCACCCCCACTACCCCAGGGCCAATTGTGCATAATGTTCGGGGTCCGCCTAATATTATGCTTGCCCTGTCTACCTTTTACAAACCCCCTCTGGTCCAGATGTATCAGTTGGGGAAGTAATCCATCTATCCTGGACACCAACAGCTTAGCTATGATTTTATAATTGGCATTTAAAAGGGAAATGGGCTGATCAGGAGGTACACTTAAGTGGGTCTTTACCTGGTTTGGGTAGGACAGTGATGGTGGCCAAGTACTGAGAGGGTGGAAGGGCCCCCAGGTGTAAGGAGTCAGTCACCATCCAGAGCATCAGGGGACCCACGGTGTCCCAAATCAGTTTATACAGCTTGGAAGGAACCCCATCAGTGCCCAGGGCTTTCTGCTTTTTAACTCCCCACACCACCCTGCACAACTCCTCCAGGGTCACAGGGGTCTCCAAAGTACTTCTGTCCTGGTCTTCCAGGGCTGGCAGGTCAATTTTCCCCAAAAAGGATTCTGGATTTGCTCCAGGCGGGAATTCAGAGGTATACAGGGTACAGTAATAGGCCTTGAAGGAGTCGTTTATCTTGGTTTGGTCATAAGTGACCTCTCCATTGGGCCCTTCTGTGCCTAACATCATGCATTCTGCCTGCCTTGACTTCACCAGGCAAGCCAGCCACTTCCTTGATTTATCCCCATCAGAGAATGTGTTAGATTTTGTTAACAACAAATCCCGCTACAATTTCCTAATGGAAAGCTGATTTAAAGTGCCCTTCAAAGACTTAAGTTCTGATATTAAATGTGGGGTCTGTTGTATCATATTGGCCCTCTATAGGGTGCCTATTGCCATTTCTAGGTGATGTTCTTGAACTGTATTAGTTTTCTTTCAGAAGGAGGAGTATGAGATGGCTTCACCCCTAATGAAAGCTTTCAGGGTGTCCCACACTGTACCACTACTTGTATCTTCTGGGGGGTTCAGAGAGACAAACTCCCTCAGTTGGTCATTGAGTTGCTGGATAAACTGCTGCTCTAAAAGCAAAGCGGAGTCTAGGAGCCATTGATTCGTACAGGGATGGTCCACTCCCCTAGACACCATCAATCTAAGGGGAGCATGGTCAGAAATCACCAACTGCCCGTATTCAGCTTCAACTGTCTCCCCCACCATATGAGATGGAAGAAAAATGTAATCTAGTCTGGTATAAATATTGTGGGCATGAGAAAAAAAGGAATATTCCCAGGATGTAGGATGGCAAAGGGACCTACCCTCTACCAATTGGTGTAGAGCAGAGGCACTATGGGGTGGTACACCTTGGCACATCCCAGAGGGATCCAGTTTAATATCCCAGTAGGTGTTCATATCTCTCCATGACTATACAGTCAGGGAAGGGAGCGAGGGTGGTCACCAAGTGGGTGACAAAATCTGGTGAATCAAAATTAGGTCCATAGCCTGATACCAGGATAAGTTTCCATCCTCCCAAATCCACCACTGCAATTGCATAGCTGCCCTAAGGGTCAGCCACCCAGGATAGTACCTTATGAGGCAGGCCAGGCCTGATCCATGTAGCGGCCCCCTTGGGCCTTAGATGTAAAGGGGGCTGCCAAAAAAGAACCTACCCAGGACTCCCTCAGACAACCAGCCTCCTCCTTGGTGGAGTGCATTTCCTGCAAAAAGATTATGTCTCCCTTTAGTTTCTTGATATGAGACCATACTCGCTTCCTTTTAACCACTGTTCACAAACCATTGATGTGCCAAGATAAAAAGGTAATATTAGCCATTAGCATATAGTAGCTTGATTTGGACCCAAAATGTTGACTGTAAATCTGCTATAGAAACAGAACTGACTCTGCTAATTTTACAGAAACCCCAACTATAAACAAAGAACCTATTTAAAAAAAGCCATACCTCCCTCTAACCATTGTGGAACCAGTCTTGAAGTAGCACATGACAGTAGACCAACTTTTTGCAGTTAACCCCCCTATCTGCCACCATATAACATATTGGTTCCCAACTAGAACACAGATAAATAATAACATCAAACCAACAGTAACATGTCCCCCCCCCCCAAACAGTAACAAAAAATCTTCTGTTCCCATCCACTACTGTTCATGGATAGAGCGCCCCATTGCCTGCTATTATAAGCACTTGATAAAGGTTAGAAATAAAGAAAAGCTATAGTCCCCATTTGTCCATAAAAAAGGACAGGGTGAGTGAGGGGAAGGGCCAAGGAGATACCCCTTCCAGTGGCCCTTCCTTGCCTATAAATTAACTTGGGAGGTGGGAGCAGCCCAGAAAGCTCTGCAGGGTTGTCCGTCCCCCTTCTGAGGTACAGGGATCTAACCACCCTGTAAAAATGGTCATTTCAGCTTAAACTCCATTGCTCTAACTATTAAGTTTGAACTGAGCTCTCATATTAGGTGCCCCCTTCTGCATTTTATAAGGCATAATAAAAAAGATCAAGGTTAATTTAGTAAACAGGGAAACAATAAATGCAGATCCCAAAACTGATTGTTTCTTCATGCCCTCCCCACCATCCTCGTATAAATTCTCGAGGAGAAAAGCCAGATAGTCACTCATGATATAAGACCCATTAGTAGTAGTCCAAATAACAAATAGTAGTCCAAACATCAACAAACTGGCTTCAAAATGGGACTACTCCAGGTCATAAAGAAAGTTCATGTGGTATGCAATCTTCCACGTGAGTACGAGTAGCCCTAGGTCAAACAGAGGAGCAGTACTGCTCTCCACATGGCTGTCTCCCAGAGATTAACACAGCCAAAATATCCCTGAGATATGTTTTCTTATAGTTTCCCTCACAGGGTACCAGTAGGGAGAAGAGGAGAAGGGAAGGGTGGGGTTGCCCACCGATCATATCATGATAGGCCCCCAAAGGTGTTACAGATCAGAATAAGGCTTACGTGCCCCCCCCACTCCCCAATCACACACCACTGGTAGTTACAGTACCTGATGAAGATTCTGTCTACATTCAGCTATCTACTTAACCTCTCTTCTGGCACTCCAATTCCCTGACAAAGTCCAGCATGAGGTCAGGGCTGGTGAAGGCCTTCTGTGGGCCCCCCACAGGGTGGATGATAAGCCTGGCATGGTAAGCCAAGGTGAAACATAGAAACATAGAAGTTGACTGCAGATAAGGACAACAAGGCCCATCCAGTCTGCCCATTTCTTTTTCTACCTTATGAATGTGCCATCGGCCTTTGCTTTGTCAATGGCCTATTTATTCATACTCATCTGTATTGCTCCCTTATGCCTATCCCATGCCTATTTGAAGCCCTGCACTGTATTCACATCCACCACTTCCTGAGGTAGGCAGTTCCATGCATCCACCACCCTTTCTGTGAAAAAGAACTTCCTCACATTACCCCTTAATTGGCCTCCCTCTAATCTCAAGCTGTGTCCTCTTGTCCTGCTATTTTTCTTACATTGAAACATGTTAGACTCTTTCACCTTGTTAATGCCCTTAAGATGTTTGAATGTTTCGATCATATCATCTCTCTCCTTCCTTTGCTGTAGGGTATACATATTGAACTCCATTAATCTGTCCTTATATGTTTTCTGATGCAGTCCCTGCACCATTTTGGTTGTCCTTCTGTGGATTGCCTCCATTTTGTTAATGCCCTTGTGTAGGTTCGGCCTCCAGTACTGCATGCAATACTCCAGGTGGGGTCTTACCAGTGTCTTGTAAAGAGGGATTATTACCTCCTTTTTACGACTTGTGATACCCTTACTAATATACCCCAACATCCCGCTAGCCTTATCTACTGCTTTAGTGGTCTGCTTGGATGATTTTCAGTTATCTGTGATGATGATGCCCAAGTCTCTTTCTTCCCTTGTGATTGCCAGCAACTCCCCTCCCAACCTGCAGGTAGTGTCAAGGTTTCTCTTCCCTATGTGCATGATCTTGCACTTCATTGCATTAAACCCCAATTGCCACCCTTCCAACCATTTTGCCAGTTTATCCAAATCTCTTCTTATTCTGCCCACCCCATCTGGATCATCTAATCTATTACAGAGCCTGGTGTAATCTGCAAACAGACAAACCTTATACTCCAGTCCATTGGCAATGTCACTGATGAAGATATTGAAGAGGACTGGCCCCAGGACTGATCATTGAGGTACCCCACTTGTGACTTGCATCTCTTCTGACTGTATATCATTTACCATCACTCTCTGTTTTCTGTCCACCAACCAGTTTGCCACCCAGTTGACCAACCTCTGACCCACTCTGAGCCTACTCAGCTTATTAGTCAATCTTCTATGTGGAACAGTTTCAAAAGCTTTGCTGAAGTCAAGGTAGGCGACATCAACTGCACCCCCTTGGTCCACCACTCTGGTTACTGAGTCAAAGAAATCTATGAGATTAGTTTGACAGGATCTTCCTTTTGCAAACCCATGCTGTCTTGGATCCTGTGCTCCTATGGATTCCAAGTGTTGCACTATCCTTTTCTTAAGGAGTACCTCCGTAATCTTGCCCACCACTGAGGTAAGATTGACTGGTCTGTAGTTCCCTGCCTCCTCCCTGTTGCCACTCTTGTGGAGCTGGATCACATGAGCCCTTCTCCAGTCTTCTGGGATCTCTCCTGTGTTCAGAGACTCACTAAACAGTTCTGCTAATGGCTCTTCTAGTTCCACCCTTAGCTCCTTTAGTACCCTGGGATGTATGCCATCAGGTCCTATTGCCTTGTCCACCCCTGGGCCTAGTAAGTTCTTGAAGGACTCTTTCTTTTGTGTATGGACTTGTGCACACTTCTCTCCCCGCTGGGTCCATGGTGTTGAGCTGTGTATCCTGCCCTACCATCTCCTCAGTAAATACTGAGCAGAAGTATCTATTTAGGATAGATGCTTTTCCTTGCTCCTCCTCTACATACTCCCCCTTATCCCCCTTTGATCTTAGCAATACCCCTTCTGGACTTTCTCCTTTCATTAATGTGCAATGTACTTTGTATATTTTTTTTTACCTTTGGGCAACTGCTACTGACAAGATAGAGAGAGAACTGTACAGTACTCTCCCAGTCTCAGACAGATTGCATAGACCTCATCAGTGCCATCGCAACTGCTCCCACCTGCTTCCTTCCCCTCACTTCTCTGACAGTTTGTAATCTCCTCAGTGCTGCATCTGATCCATATCTGACCTTCTTTAATGAATAGCTGTATACTGGCAAGAGAGAGATCATAACTGTACACTTGCAGATATCACAGATCTTGTCAGAACCACCCGCCTCTGTGACAGTTTGTCTTGAAAGCCACTTCCAACTACCACTGGCAAGAGAGGTGGATCAGTACTGAAAGTGTCAAGACCACAATTCTGTAAATGTTACAAAAACAAAGATCTACCAGTTTGTGTTTGAAACATATTCAGAACTGGGGTGTGATACTGTAGTACAGCCCAGCTGATAACATCAGAAGCTGAAGAGGTGCCGGAAGCCACAGGGGAACATTTGTTACAAGCATGATTTTGTTGTAGTGAGGTTCACTATAGCAAGGAAACACTGTACCTGGGAGATAGACCACCGATAGTGTTCAAACTATTGTCCTATTAGCTTGCTGGACTGAGTATCAAAACTTTTCTCAAAATTACTATTACTTAAACTGATAACATGGTCTGATAAAGCATCATGAATTTCCCCCTTTCAAGCGGGCTTTAGGTGTCACTTTTCTATCATAGATAACATTTTCTGTCTCTCTCATTTGATACAAAAATATGTACACATAAAGAAAATGAAGTTATACACTTTATTCATAGATTGTACATGAGCATCTCATTCTATTAATTGTGATATCTTATGGGATGTATTAAGAAATAAGGGCATAAATGAATCTCTGTTGCAACCTATTCAGTCACTTTATACTGATACTGTACCTATACGAAAGTCAGGTATGATACTTACGGAAATACAACAGAGCCTTCCCCTCATCAAGAGGGGTAACACAAGGGTGTCTTTTGGCACCTGTTTTATTTAACCTCTATATTAATGATTTATTAAACTTTGATGATAATATACAGTTCGATGCTCCTAAAATTAATGGTTTATTCTGTCACAAACTAGCTTACACGGATGATATAGTGTTGTTTTCTTTAACAAAAAAAAAATTACAAAAGAAAATAGAGGTCATTCAGGCAAAGTGTAAACAACCACAACTGAAAATTAACATCTCCAAAACAAAGGCTCTAATCTTTGGTTCTAGAAAGATAGATACTTACTTCTTTTTGGAGAAACAAAGAGCTGAATCAGTTAAAAACTACAGTATGTATACTTAGGAGTTACTGTATCTGCAAACACACAGTGGACAAATCATTAATAAATTACAAATTAGAAAAACAAAACAGAGTGCCAAAACACTATTAAAATGTTATTTCAGATATGGAGGATTTGACAAAAGACCTGCTCTAATTGCAGTTGATGCAAAAATTAACCCATTATTGACTTATGGAGTCGAAGTAATAGCCACTAAACAAGTAACAGCTCTTGAGACCCTGCTCCTTTTTATGTTGGTGCACTTGTGCAGCCAACATCTTGGGACAGTACAGCTTTGGAGGCACGGTCGCTGTTGAGTGAATGCAGGGCACGCACCAGTAGGTGCGTCCCGCACTTCCCAATCAGCCTGCATGCCGGCGCCACACCATGCATACATAATGTGGTGAGCACATCTAAGAAAAGGTCCACTGCAATCCGAGAAAAGCTCATCAGATGCAGCAGTCCTTTTCTTGCCGTGCTTGCCGCCATTATGTACATGGCGGCACACTGGCCAGCAAACTGCCAACTTCGGGGGTGCCCAATCCCCCTGTTGGCTGCCCCCTGTGAATGTGCCAATGGGGGAGCCCACTTCCCATTGGCATAAAGCATTCTCCCTCATTTGTGATATGCTGAGGGGGGTGCCAATCCCCCTCAGCTCTTACCCCACCCACTCCTTTCCTTTAGGTGCCAACGGGGAGCCCACCTCTAGGCAGAAATAATCTCCATGTTGTTTGCTGATGATGGCGCTCAATCCCCCATTGGCTACAGACACCACCCCAAAGTTAGGTGGCATGCTGGGAGCCCAACCCAGCGTGCCAAATCCCCTGCAAAAAAAAAACTGTCCCTCAATGTTTTTTTTTTCTTTTTGAACCTGTAAAAGGAAAACGATCCCTGGTAGTCTCCTTCCCCTTCCCCCACCTGCACCCACCCACAGTGCACCCTACCTCTCCACACCCCCCTCACCCCATACTTACCTCCGGAGTCCAGCGCGACGATCTTCAGTGGACCGGGAACACGTCTGCACTCTTCAAAGATGATCGCGAACTGAGGAAATGCTGGTAAGCTGTATAATGGAATAAATAGGGTTTTTTCAACTTTGCTGCATATCTCAGGCATTTTTGCAAAATTTGGCCCCAAATTTTCAACATGGGATTTTGGGACCCCTTGTCATGAATTCTTGCACTGTCATGGCGTTTTTCAGTCCCGAAAGGTGATTTTTCAATCACTGCGCGGAATCACCTTTCGGGACGCCGTAACAAAATGACAGTGCCACTGTTCATGAGGGGGGGCTCTCAAAAACCCTATGTTGCAAATTTAGTGGGAAAGATCCAAAACATGACTGTTTTACGAGCATGCGTAGCAACTGCGCAATGCACACTCGTAAATTAGTGAATTCATAATATTTTCACCCCAGATTCTCAACATTGGCATTTTACCACACCTTCTTGTGAACCGTACAGCTGTCATTTTTTACATCCTGGCCAAAATGTGTTTTTGTTCTTGCGGCGCAGAATAGCATGGTTGTGGTGTGAAATCAGTGTTTGGGACACATTACGAAAATGACAGTGAGACTGTTCATGAGCAGAGGTCCTAAAATGCCTGTGTTGAAAATTTGGTGACAATACTCCATAAAATGACTGTGTTACGAGCGTGCATTGTGCAGTTTGCACGCAGGCTCGTACCTTCTCAAACTTCCAATATTTTCACTCCAGATTTTCAACAGCGCCATTGTTCTGCACCTTCTAATGAACAGTACAGCTGTCATTTTTTACTTCCTTACCAAAATCTGTTTTCGCAGTTCCGGCGCAGAATAGCGTGGTTGCTGTGGAAAGTCCATGTTCAAGACACATGATGAAAATGACAGTGACCCTGTTCATTAGCAAATGCCCTAAAATGCCTATGTTGAAAATTTGGGAATGAAAGTCAATAAAATGAGTGTTTTCTGAGCGTGCATTGCACAGTTTGCATGCACGTTCATGACTTTGTGAATTTGTAATTGTTTCACTCCAGCTGTTCATCATTTGCATTTTTCCATACCTCCTTATGAACACTACAGCTGCCTGAAATGTGTTTTCACACATCCGGCACAGAATTGCACGGCTGCTGTGTGAAATCTGTTTTCGGGACTGTTTGAGGAAATGACGGTGACACTATTCATGAGCAGAGGTCCTAAAATACCTATGTTGAAAATTTGGTGCCGAAACTCCATACAATGACTGTGTTGCAAGTGTGCATTGTGCAGTTTCCATGCACCCTTGTAACTTTGTCAATATGCAATATTTTCATGCCACATTTTCACCACTGGTATTTGTGCACATCTCCTTATCAACAGTCCAGCTGACATTTTTCACGGTCTGCCCATAATGTGTTTCCACAGCTGTGGCACCCAATGGCATGCTCGCTGTGCAAAATCACCTTTTGAGACACATTCACAAAATCACAGCACTATGCATCTCTAGTTCCACCACTCCCACTGCCAACGCCAGCGTGACAACATTCGGCATTGACAAATGCTTGTTTTCTATAAAACACTGTTAATGGTTCCCACAGCTTCAGCAATGGTCAGAGCAGAACTAGGAAAGATAAAGATAAATGCACTTAATCAATATAGAAGCTTATCATATTGTCTGAAAATTATAAATAACGAACATAATATTTTGCTTATACTATGTTTACAGGAGAAAATAAAATGGTCACAACTGGGCCTAAATTCTAAATGGCTTTCAAATATGTGTAGAATTCTTAGTACTATTAAACTTTCACTTTTATGGATAGATTTTCAAAAAAATATCTGTTTCACCACAATATAAAAAACTCACAAGGAAAAAATTATCCCTTAAGGCATAACGGGAGGATATGGAGTTGATCAGACCTCAAAAATGTGTGTCATGGTTTAGAACAAATAAAATAATCTGTCGCTTGGAATATTATTTTCTTCTCCCCCTCGAACAATCCAACAGGAAAGCACTAATGTGGGCAAGATTTGGCATAATAAACTATAAATATACACATTTTAATAAAAATTCCAGTGAAAACAAACCAATTAAAACTCTTATGTGCCAATGTAATTCAAATACCCAAGAATCACTCTCACACTTGGTCACCTCATGTCAATTATTCTCGGATCTTTGTGACAAATACTGGAAGGATACTTTAAATTGTTATAATAAAGTCAATTAAGATGTATTATTTGTTCTCCTCCATTCTTTTACAATAAAGGATGCAGAACAAATTGCTGCATTCTTTGTGTCATTCAGTCAAAAGGAAAATATTTAAATCTAAACTGAGAATGAGCAAGAAAAAGACTCGGTAAGAAACCTTGGCCTTATGACTCAAAGGGTGATCTTAGTAATTACAAGTATTTATTCAGAAAGGTCCCTGTCTCTGAATTGCACTGTTTGTTTTATTAAGAAAAATTGTAACTTATTTGCTGTATTATAAAGGGATTTACTAATCACTGATTTTATTATAAGTGTGTAATCCATATATGTATGCTGTAATACAATATTCTTCTTTCTATTTTTAAATTGTAATAACCTTGATGTTTTTTTGTACATCTTGGTTGATCAAATAAACTAAACTAAACACTAATAGTCACTGTCCCACACAGTCTCTAGTGTGTATTCACAAACAGAAAGGCTGAAGCAAAATTCTAAGTTTATAGATGCTACTTGAATCTGAAAATGAGCCTTGTAACCCTTAGAAAGAAAGCTTAGAAACTGCAGCATTTTTTGGCTTCCTGCACATGCATGCCTGTAGCCAAGAATTCAGCAGTTTCTTATCTTTCTATCAAAGGGTTACACGGCTCATTTTCAGATACAAGTAGCATCTATAAACTCATAATTAAGCTTCCTTCTAAAATATATAAAAATGTCAGGGGCATAGAAATTTCATAACTCATGCATGTACTGTACTGCACACTGCAGTAGTGAAATAATGCTCCAACTCACTGGTTAAGTATTTCTTGTGAATTGGTTAATGTGTGTGCTGGTCACTGCAATGCAATAATAAAAGTATCCAGAGAGCTGCAAAGTTAGCTAAAACTGAAAAGCAGCTAGAGACAAACCATTAGGAAACTTTTATTAATGCAGTGCAATGAGCAGTGCACTCATTTAGCAACTCATTGAAAAATGCTAAACCAGTGAGTTACAAGAACAGTTTAATGTGACTGATACTGTACATAATTTGTTTTAATGCTTTATGTTGCTTGTTTTAGGATGCTTATGCTATGATTAATATGTTTTTACCTGCTATGTAATTCAGTTCTAATTGTTTTTATGTCTCTCTCCTACCCCTTCCTCCCAGTACACTTCTGGAAGCGAGTTGTTACCAGCTCAGTATGCCTTTTCTGTTGAAACTTTTGAAATAAATAAATAGATAAATGTATACATACATACATACTAAGTGCTTTCCATTCATGGACACCAGGTCAAGGATTGCCCCCTCTCACATGAGTTCAGTGACACCCTGGGTCAGGAACCCATGCTGAATCACATCCAGTATTATCAGACTCCTGGCACATGTCATTGCTGGTACACTCTAGTCCACCTTGGGCAGGTTGAAGTCCCCCACTATCACCACCTCCCCCTTCCCTGTGGCTTTCAGAGTTTGTGAACGCAGGTCTTTGTCCATTTCTTCATCCTGATTGAGTGGTCTGTAAACCACCCCAACCTTATCTTCCTTGCCGTACTGGTCTGTAGCTGGACCCACATTGCCTCTGCCCTCCCTTCTTCTGATTTCTCCCTTGTGTTTGTAATGCCTTCCTAATGAATACTGCTACCCCTCCTCCTTTGCCTACCACTCTGTCCCTCCTGTAAAGCCTGTATCCTCGAATTGAGAGGTCCCAGGCATGGTTAGGTGTGGCCCAAGTCTCTGTCACTACTGCAATATCCACCTTCCCTTCTGCAAGTAGTGAATTGTCCCGGTGATAACATCTTTGAATATTGGACATCAGAATGGTGTACATGTACAGCACAAATGCATAGCGTTGGTGCAGCACAGCACAGCTCAGGTGCACAACAAGACATATATGCAGGTGCAACACTGGGGGGAGAACTGTGGGTGTAACAAGATGGCACCAATGAAACACACAACACAGCAGAATAGGAATCAATGATAAACCTTACTATGTAGAATAGTCAACAGCACATGAAGAAAAACAAAAGAAAAATACACACAAAAACAAGGGCAATTGCCTGTAGAAAAATGGGAGGGGGAGACAAAGAAATAGGGATAACTTCCCACAGAGAATGGGGAGAGAAACAATGGAATGGGGGTAGCCATCTATACAAAATGAGGAGGGACAAAAGAATAGTGGCCACCAACCATCAGTAAAAAATGTGGGAAGAGGCACAAAACAATTAGGTCATCCATCCATCCATCCAGCCATTAGTAGAAAAGTGGACAATAAACAAAGTACTGTAAGCGTTGTTAAATACTAATAAAAGGAAAAAGGGCAACTGCCCATAAAATACAAATAAAAAACAAACTCTTGTTGACATAAACTCATGTCCATAGACAGTAAACTCAAGGGCCTGCATGTAGTGGTGGCAGCAGCACAGCTGTCTCTGGATGCCTCTGGATGCCACTGAAAGGTCTGGATGGCCCCGGTGTTGTACTTCACCCTCCTGATCAGCACTCACAGCAGACAGACATGACACTGGAGTAGATCGACCCTCCTGCAGCATGGAATCTTGCCACCTTTCTGAAACACTCTGGTCACCTGTGAAATGTAATGTAAGATGCTGTACTCAGCCAGTTGTGCATGCAAAACAAAGGACACCAGACTGACATAATGTGCATGACAGAAGTACAACCAGCTGACATATGGGCTACCATGCCACACATAGGTGGAAGGAGTCAAACAGCCAAAATGGAATGTGTGTAGCATATCAGAGACAGCATTGTGGACCTGAACAGTAGATGACTGCACATACAGTGAGTGTTCTGTGCTGCAATGGAGCATGAATGAGCCATGAAAGGGGACACACAACACCAGCAGGCATGCCAGATGTGGAAATGCAGCACGTAAACAGTAGTGCCAAGCCAGAGTGTGACTTGCAGTGCACTGGCCCACATGGCTAGGAGGTACACACACATGCTCCCTGCAGACCATGCATCCAGCACACAGCCCAACAGAGGTGTGCAGGACAACAGATATCCTTGAGCCACCCTGGTCAGCACCAGGGGCAGGCCAGGCACACACACACATGTTATACACAGTACAGCTGTATACGGTTAGGACAGTCATGCAGCACTGTGTGCAGTAGGCACAATAACATGTGACTGCAGTGATGTTGTATGCAGCTGGGAACTTGACACACCATACTATGGTCACCACAACACTGGTGTGAGATGCAACACCACCTGGAGGCACCCTCCATCCTAACAGATACTACTCCCACCCTAAGTAAAGTGTTTCCCCTCATACCGAGCCTGTGCAGAACATTGACACTGTGAAGACCAAGTTGTGTTGCAATGTCCATGCATGGCTCCTCCTGTGTACCATGGAATGATCATACTCTGGACATCACTGTGTTGGTTAGACACTACTGACTAAGCACCACAATGTCACACAAATATGGTAAAGTACATTTAATGCCCATTAATGACTCCCCCTTTCAATTGGCCCAAAGCCACATAAGACTATCTCTAGTGAGATGCAGTGGTATATCACACAGTACATATGGTACTGGAGATGGCATGGATGCATGCATACTGCCACAGCACTGTATGCCACACACGGAATGTCACAGGGGTGTACCAGTAAAATGGTGGCCCATGCCTACCCCTTCCAGACAGATACATATACCTAATCCAGACCATGTGGCACATCAGACTAGACTGATAATGACAGGCATACCTCCTGAGGATGTGAACATTACTGCCAGAGCCCTGGCGTACCTGGTCTGTGGCACAGAGAACATGCCATCACATGGCGAAATGCATGCCAAGGCACAGTATGCATAGACAGGGCAGCATGCCAGTTGCAGTGATGGGCAAAGCAGTTGACTGCACAGTCCCTGACACACCACAGTGTCAGTGGTGGGATAATGTCCCTAGGGACAAGTGAGTGTTCCCAACCACAACTGCATAGGTGCTGCCCCCACAAGCATGCATGCAACCTAGTGAGATACACATAGCTATCCTCCTCCAACCACAGAAGCATGCAGCCTAGTATAGACATGCAACCCAGACTGTGAAACACACAATGCAGGGTATTTACATGGATGCATGTCCACAGACTGTCCTGATGCTTCCTGGGTATGTCAGGCCCCATCATAGCTAGGCTTCCCCTCCCACCATATGGGTACAGGTGGCCATGCTTTGGCTGTCCAGCCCTGGCTTGGCCAAGCTGGTCCTTGGTGTCTGTGAAGGAGGACAAAGGAGACATGTGAGCAATGGCATGCAGTGGAACACATGGCACATTACCAAAAACCTTAAACAGTACACACACCTTTATACTGGTACAATGTAACAACAGCCACATGTGAATGGTGAAGATGGACAGAACCATGCAGGGCCATGTCTTATCATTAAGCAAAGCCATGGCATTCCACACCACAGTACTACATTCTAGTGCTATAGATATTGCCAAGCACTGTATACACAAGGCCTCTGCAGTGCCCCTGTCCAGCAGTCATCACCACCCCTGTTCAACATACCCATAAACTGTATGTCAGCTGCATGCCATATACTGTATACCTCATATTATATAGTAGAATGCATGTAGCCCCAGGTCACATACAACAGGTGCACAGGAAGTACACCTGTAAAACAGTAGAGAAGTACATTGTACCATAGGTGTTGCCCAATACAATGGCAGGAGCTAGAACAGCACACCCACTCCAGAATAATAGTATATCATGTATTATGTGGCACGTGCATACCAGCACCCATGCTACATGATATAGACAGTGTACATAGAACAGACAGTGTCCCCTGGGAATTGCTGTTCAGTATGCCTACCACCCTGGCTACTAGTAGACCCCATGTTACATGACATATTCATCCAGCCTGGCACAGCACCCATAGACAGACAGTGATCACATATCACTGTGGCAGAACACACCTTTGGTGTTATGGCAAGTCATGGCTCTGAGATCCCCAGTGGGGTCCTGTATTGTACAGGGCAATGGCAACATCTATTGAGACAGTGGTCCCATACACCTGCACTAGATATATCAGACTATACAGCAGATTAGGTCCCATAAGACAGAGTGGACATAACAGGGACACAGGTACATTGCACATTCCCTCAGAGACAGTAACCCAGAACTACAGTACTGTATAATGGAAACAGTACCGCACACAAGACACCACAGCAACCATACATACAGCTGGCTTTATTCACCTGGCTGTGACACACTGCCACTATACACAATAGCCCTGAGCTGCTGCAGGCACCTGGGCTCTCTCCAGGACAGGTCATTAAACCTGTGCCAGCACTGAAACCCCGTCTGGACCACTCTGGTGCGGCATGCCAGGTGCCTCCCCACAGATGCTCAGATTTCACACCTGGACTGTCTGCTGCCTCTGCACCCTCTTCCAGATGTCGATCCTCCCTTGTGACCACCAGATCCACCAGGTTAACAAGTTCTTTGGCCAACCAGAGGGTCTGTCTGTTTCAAACAGCCCTCCTTTTCCTGTCTGTTATTATGGTTTATTGCCTAGCACCAGCCTTCACACCCAGCTTGTGACAAGTGCCTGCCTCTGTGGGTGTGGTCTGCGATTGTGCAGCACATTTTGGCATTAGCACTGTGCTAAGATCAAATACTGCAGCACTATGCATGTTTCTGGTTGGAGGGAGGGGCTGTCCTCACACAGCAAGAACTGTGTGGCATGTGCACATGGTGCACATACGCTGTACTGTACTGTACATGTGCAGTGCCATAGCATGACATCATAGTGTGCATGCCATTGCAGTATCATGATGTTGACAAAAACATATGATGTTATGTCTGTACTGCATAGGGATGTAGCACTAGCACTAATTCATTAGTACTTGGGGCAAACCTGCAGTATTCAAACAGTGCATGCAAATAAGTTAATTTTACAGTCAGAGGGCAAAATCCACATTTGTATGTCATCACTGGAATGATTTCATTCATTTGAATACCATTGCTTATGAAGCATATAACAGGAGCAAAGAGCAGCAACAGATTCCAAAGGTACTACCGGTGGCTAAAGGTGTATTGTGAAATGGCCTACAAGCGGGACATGGGTAATCATAGCGCTGTGTTTATGCTGTATCAGGACTAGACTGTTGCTGTATCTGAACATAGTCAAGGGCTGTGTTAGGCAGGAAGCTAGCTATGCATTGGGCCTGGCCATGCAAGAACACATAATGTACATGTCTTGGGCAGAGGGGACTGGGACCCTGCACACCACTATACCTTTGCTCTGTGTTCTGCTGTGTGTATACAATCCTCAGTGTGGTTCATCCTCCACATTTCAAACAGGTACCATGAGTGACACTGAGAGGCAACACAAACGGAAATACTCTGAGGAGGAGGTGTTGGCCCTGGTCCAGTCCTACGTGGCCCATGAGAGCCTCGTGGGCAAGGGTAGGGGGTCGAGGCCTGAAATTAAAAATGCCTGGGCCACAATCACAGACCTCAAAAGAGATACAAAGCAGGTGATAGCCCAGGCCCGGGCAAACCTCCAGTCCTCAGATGGTGTCCCCATCAGTACGGTGCCCCTAGCTCCTGCTGAAGAGATGATGGCTGCCACCTTGCATTAGGTGGAGGTGACTGATATCCCTGGAGGTGAGTTTGTGAGCCAGGTTGTACCAGCACAGACATTTGAGTGACCGCACTAGCTCCATCACATTGGGATTGTGTGTGTGTGTTCATACACCAATGATGTTGGGTTTGTGTGGAAGGGGGAGGCAATGTGGGTCATAGCCAGATAAGAAAAGTGTGCCAGTATAGGATGTACTGCACAGATCAGTGATCTGTGTGCACATTCTTTTTGCAATTAAGTAATCTTTATTGCCATTTTCTGTGTGTGCACATTCTACCATAGCCCTACGCATGCATCGCTCATGGTCCAGGGGACACCACCCATGTGGAATATCACTGCTGCATGCCCTATCTGCAATGGGGTAACCTGTTTGCAGAGTCAGATTGCCCCACCAGGATGCCTTAACATTTCCATGTTTTCCCTCCTATTGGGTTTCTTGTCTCTCACCTGCTACAGCTCTGTTCATTTATTATCTATTTCAACAGAGTATTTGTGACTTTGTAGTAATATGTAGGAGGCAGAAACAGAGCTAATATTTCACATTTACATTAAATGTTCACATTTGTGTGTCACCCTGGTCCCTATCCTTTTGATTTTACCAGGTTAGCCACTGTATCTACTTTACTGGTGGGGCCCCCAGTACCTCATCCCAACCCTACCTGATGGATGTTATACACAATGGGTGTAGGCCACGTGGTGGTATCCAGGTATTTCAGTGGTGGGGTTGTCTATGGGGTACTCACCTACTGTGCCACATATGTGTCATCTAATGTGTGAACTCTGGCAATGGGATGTGTGTGATATATACAACACTGGGGATGTACTGTATAGGCACTGCACTGCATGGGTGGCATGTGAGATGATACATAGTACACTGGAACTGCATGCTGCCATAGTCAGCACACAGGAATGTACATTACTTAGGCAATAAGGCACAACAGGGTGTGGGTTTTTGGGGATTTGCCCACGCCTTGTGTGGTGTGTCATGAGGCACAGCCGAAAGTGACTTAACCACAAGAAGTGGTAAATCAACGCACAACCACACCCTGGAGTGCCTTATTGTGATTATACAATGGACCCATGTTTACAATAAATTTAAAATGTGTTTAATTATGTTTTTTTATAAATGCCATTCCTCAGCCATGAGTTACGCAAGATTTACCCACGGTCATGTGACATGTTTTGACCAATGAGGTTACAGGATTTTCACACACCATTGTATTATCTGAATTATGAACATGCCATCAATAATTGAGGAAGCTGACTGGCTGAGACGTTTCTGAAGCCGTGATGATATAGGGCTACATCATCACGGCTTCAAAAAGCCTCTGGCCACCAACATCCTCACTCGGAAGGAGATCTTGTGACCGCAACATTCCCCAGCTCCCAAGGTCAGGAGAGAGCGAGTCAGGCAGTGAGACGACCAATGTCAAAAAAAAAAATTACACTGAGGCAGCCAACAAATCATTTTGCCCGCTTTATTATCTCATTCCCAGTGTTTCAGTCTCTCACTTGTGCTGCTGATAAGAGGATATGCACTGCAGGCTTCCATCATGGTCACTCCTCTCACACTGAGACGTTGTCCTGCCTCCTTGTGCCACACGTCAGTCCCACCACGAGAGCCAACCAGTAACCACACCAAATTTGTTGAAAAAAAAGCATTCACTTCACCAAAAAGCGCCAACTCCAACTACCAAAAATAAACAGGAAATCGTCAAACGCACATATCTTTCTTTATCTTGTCCCAGAGCAGGCAGTGTAACTGTGTCACACACAGTAGTGCTGGCAGCCTGAGACACATTAAGCAGACAATTTACAACAGTGCCACCTGCTGACAAGAGCCCTCCAGGAACTACTTTGTTAAAAGACACTCCAACATCTAAAAACATGCATTTTCAAGAGGTTTTAACATTTTTAAAAAAATGTTTTACTGGAAAAAGGTTTAGCCCTATCATAATTGCAGTAATGCACTCCAGGGTGTTGTATATCATGGGCAATCACTTCTTGGGTTATTGGACGCACTTGGCATGCAGCCTTGTGCCCATCCACCTGAGGCATGATGATATCCCATGATATACCACACCCTGTCATGCATTATTGCTTAAATATTGCTCTCTTCTGTTCTTTCAACAACCCAGTCCATGGTGGTGGACACATCCCAGAGGATGACCTGGGACCATCTTGCTGGCATCTATCCCTGAACTCATGATGGGGTTGACATCAACACCAGCAGCAAGGAGAAGGAGGATAACAACGATGATGAGACATTAATGGAGGAGTGGAGGAAAGAAGGGTCCAGCTCAGACTGGGATGAGTTGACTATCCCTACTGGCCCCCCTATCGATGGGGCCCAGCTACTCCCCTCCCAGCATGGCCATCACCATGCTGCCCCCAACACAGCCACCAGTATGCTACCCCAGGTCCCTGCCCACAAGCATAGCCACCGCTCTGCCGCCCCAGGACCTTGCCCATGACATGGCCACCACCCTGTCTCCCCAGGCCAATTCCACTGGCCCAGCTGCCACTTGCAACCCAGGAGCCTGACACATCACCGACAACAGTGCAACCCCGGCCCACACAACTGGTCAGAGTGCAGCCTAACCCTGTCCTCTGGGACAATCTACATTAGCAGCAGGATCTATCCAACAGGCAGCTGATGTGGTCTATGATGGGAGCCCAGGAGGGTGTGCAGGCTGAAATTGACAGTATATACCATATGCTTCAGGAGAATGAACAGCATGCATAGGCTTACCATAAGGAGCACATGGTGGCCCTGGGTGAACTGCAGTGGTCCACAGATGCTGGCTTTGGGAGACTGAAGCAATCACTTGTGGCTGGTTTGGGAGGGGTGCTGGAGGCTGCAGCAATTGTGTTTAGCACCACGGGTACTAACCACAACACTGGCTGCTCTGGTGGGGCAGAGATCACCCCACAGCAAATGCCTCAGCATCAGGCCACCTCATGTAGGGCAGGCAGCTGGACACCCTGCACACCCAGTACACTTTGCATGCCGGCACATGGCAGCATGATGCTGCCCCCCCCCCAGCCGTGGCGCTGCATCACAAAAGGATCAGTGTCTTGCAGGGCTGTGGCTGTGGGCAGACCAATTCCCCACTAAGTGGATGATGACCCACTCACTACCCTCTCGGGTACAGTGTTCTTGCAATATCCATGTCCACGGAGGTAGTATGGGTCTGGTTCCATGTGAAAATCATGAAAATATAATCGAGACTGATTTAATAGCGCGTACATTTCGGCGAATCCAGAAATAGTGCCCACACAAAATCGCCATTGTTATTATAGCGACAGTGTAAATATAGCGATCCTGGCCCTCTGAACACTTCTCACCAAAGCCTAGTATGCTGCATTAGGCAACACTCCAGAGAAGTAGGACGGTGAGTAAGAAGCTGTAGCTGTAACTGATCAGTCTGGCTATGATCATCCCCCCCCCCCCAAGTCCAAAGTAATTTGGTTTAGTAGTTTTAAAAAAAATCAAGTTTACCTTGTTGCAATGTGCTGTGAACCACCACACTGTTTCTGTCCCTGCAATATTTGAGTAGCCAGCAGCTCACCGTGTCTTAGTGTCTGCATACCTGCCTCATGGCTCAGTGCTGTAAAGATCGTGATTGTTTTATACTATTACCACAAAATGTTTCCTCATAATTATTTTAGTAACAAAATCATCTGTTTCTGACCAGGGGAATGTGTCTGTGCTTCTGACAAAGACGCTAATTAGCTGTCAGCCTAGGAACTGCAAAACTGTAGTGTTTTGTCAGAAGCAGCATATTTCTGCTTGTATGTTTTAATGCTTCAAGTATTACTTAATTCTGTGCTGCCAGCATGTCAGGTAACATTATGCTTATGTGTGCTTTTTATGTTGGCTCGCACTTGTGCAGCCAACATATTGCGGTAGTAGCTGATTTAGAGGCACAGTCACTGTTGGGCGAATGCAGGGCACGCATCAGAAGGTGCATCCCTCATTCCCCAATCAGGCAGCAGGAGGCACTGACCTCATGCATGCCTAATGTGGCCATCACAATAAAGGAAAGGTCCGCTGCAATAAGAGTAAAGCTCTCATGCAGCGTGACCATTACATGCCTCTCGTGGTGCAGACACCATGGTGGCAGTGACTGCTGCCGCTGCTGCCTGTCAAAATGCTGATGGGGGAGCCCACTCCCCATCAGCATAATGTGTCTTTCCCCATTTTGTTGATTGCTGAGGGGGGTTGCCCAATCCCTCGGCATCATATGATCCCCCTCAACAGTTTTCTTTGCCGACAGGGCCCCAATTCCATCGGTTTTTTACCCCTGTATTTTGCTGACGGGAGCCCACTCCCTGTCGGCATCATGCACTCCCCCCATTTGTTATGTGCCAATGGGGTGCCCAATCCCCTGTTGGCTAAAGCACCACACCACCCACAAACACTGAGGTGGCACGCTGGGGAAATCCCACCTGAAAAATGAAAACCATCACGCCAACGTCTTTTTCTTTTTTTTAAACCCTGTAAAACAAAAAATGGTCCTTCGTAATCTCCCTACACCCCTCCCACAACCCGCACCCACCCACTATGCACTCTGCCTCCCCAAATCCACCCTCCCCACCCCATACTTACCTCTGGAGTCCGGCGTGATGATCTTCTGTGGACCGGGAACACATCTTAACTCTTCAAAGCCGACAGAGAACTGAGGAAATGCCAGTAAGCTGTGTAATGGAATAAATAGGGTTTTTTCAACTTTGATGCATATCTCTGACATTTTTTTTAATTTTGGCACCAAATTTTCAACATAGGGTTTTTGGGACCCCTCCTCATGAGTTCTTTCACTGTCATGGCGTTAATCGATACTGAAAGGTGATTTCACGGTCACTGCACAGAATTACCTTTCAGGACTGATTAACGCCATGGCAGTGCCAGAATTCATGAGGTGGGCTCTCAAAAAGCCTATTTTGCAAATTTGGTTGAAAAAATGACTGTTTTATGAGTGTGCATTGCGCAGTTTCCATGCATGCGCGTAACTTCACGAATTTGCAATATTTTGATGCCAGATTTTCAATACTGGCATTTTTCCACAGCTCCTTGTGAACAGTACAGCTCTCATTTATCACATCCTGGAAGAAATATGTTTTCGCACTCCCGGTGCAGAATAGCGTGGTCGCTGTGGAAATTCAGGGCAGATTATGGAAATAACAGTGGCACTGTTCATGAGCAGAGGTCCTAAAATGCCTATGTTGAACATTTGGTGAAGATACTCCATAAAATGACTGTGTTACGAGGGTGTGTTGAGCCGTTTGCACGCACGCTCATAAGTTCATGAATTTATAATATTTTCACTCCATATTTCCAACATTGCCATTGTTCTGCACCTCCTTATGAACAGTACAGCTGTCATTTTCACCTCCTGGCCGGAATGTGTTTTTGCACTTCCGGTAAAGAATAGTGCGGTCGCTGTGGGAAATCCATGTTTGAGACACATTATGAAAATGACAGTGACACTGTTCATTAGCAGAGGTCCTAAAATGCCTATGTTGAAAATTTGGTGATGAAAGTCCATAAAATGAGTGTTTTCTGAGTGTGTGTTGCACAGTTTGCATGCATGCTCATAACTTCATCAATTTGTAATATGTTCACTCCAGATTTTTAAAATTGGCATTTTTCCCCACCTCCTTATGAACAGTATAGCTGTCATTTTACATATCCTGGCCAAAATGTATTTTCGCATGGCCGGTGCAGAAGTGCATGATCGCTGTGCGAAATCAGTTTCCGGAACAGTGTGAGGAAATGACGGTGACACTGTTCATGAGCAGAGGTCCTAAAATGCCTATGTTGAAAATTTACTGCTCAAAGTCCATAAATTGACTG
The DNA here is from genome assembly GCA_016271365.2 of Neoceratodus forsteri. Taxonomy (NCBI): domain Eukaryota; kingdom Metazoa; phylum Chordata; order Ceratodontiformes; family Ceratodontidae; genus Neoceratodus; species Neoceratodus forsteri. Next base: position 471,009,242 of record CM028129.1, read on the forward strand.
TGTTGTAAGCATGCATTGCGCAGTTTCCATGCACCCTTGTAACTTCACAAATTTGCAATATTTTCATGCCAGATTTTCAACACTGGCATTTTTTCACACCTCCTTATCAACAGTACAGCTGTCATTTTTCACATCCTGCCCAAAATGTGTTTCCACAGCTGTGGCCCACAATGGCGTTGTCGCTGTGAGAAATCAACTTTTGGGACTGATTAACAAAATCACAACGTCATTGTTCATGAGGGAGGTTCCAAAATGTCTATGTTAAAATGTGGCTAACAAGTAGTGATGGGTAGTGGCCTTAAATTGCTCCGTGAGTGAAGGCGGGCGCGGGTGCTCCACTAGCATAAAGCGGAGTACTTCACGTTAAAATAGATAATGCAAAGTCCATTAAAACAATGACTTTGTGTTACCCGCCTTCCCAAACCACTACTCCACTAATTTATGTGAATACATTGAAAACAATGTACTTCGCCTTACTTCACCTTGTTTTTAAGCTTCAAAGGAGAATTTTGCAGTGTTTCATGGGATTTCAGATCACATGGGCTCTAGATTGTTCTGTACAGCCTCAGTTTGGGGTAGTGTGTGTAGGAAGCTGTAGGAGACAATCTGCTTGGAGAGCTCTGCAATTCACACCTTCAAGAAGCTGTTAAAAAAGCCTTTTTGAGTCATTTTGTTTGCTGAAACTTTAGTTAATCGATTCTAGGAAACCATCCTGTGCTCATATCATCGAGCGTTTATTGTTTGTGTATGGATTTTGAATGTTAATGTACAACATTCAGTCTGTGTACTGAGAGACAATGGAAGTGTACTTTGGGGGAAGGGTGTATCTGTGGTGTAGGTAGATTAACTTGGAGAAAAGGACAGTGCTTTCTGTTTTGGTGGCATTTTTCTTGTATAACTGTGTTAATGTACACACAGTAATATTTTCAATATTCCTTGCCATATTTTTGCTGCTTGTTGTGGTGCAGTAGTGCATAATTTTAATTTGTTTAAAATATGTGGTTATATTACTGAAGTTTTCAATTTGCTATGTATTACTTAGTGTGTGTGTGAGTATGTATGTGACGCATGTCATCAGACACCTTTTATTGTGCCACATAATAATTACAGCTATGTGAAGCTGCTATCCACTGCAGCTGTGTGATTTTTGTACTTCTTTGTGGTATCTTTACTGGTACTAGTACTAGTGATTGTTACTGCAGCAGTACAGTACACTGCCCGCCCCCTCGTGGCCTGCCCAACCGGCAAAGGTATTCTTTTCCAGATTTGAATTTCTGATTGTGAGCACTGGTTAGGTGTTGTGCATTTGTGTCTGCATCTCTTCAGTGCACAGTGCAATCTTAATCTGTCTGTGCATTTGCATCTCTTTAGGGCCCAATCTCCATTTGTAACTTAAGTCACAGTTGTTTCTTTGGCTTCCCTTCAGAGTACTGGACAGGTGTGGTGCTTAATTCTGCACGAACATTGTACTCATTAATATACGTTTTTAAGTTAGAACCATTATCATGAGTCACTCGTGATACAAATCACGTTCTTCATCATTACGGTCACAAATGCAGTCACAAATCATGATTAACGATCATTCACATTGCGAATCACATTAATTTTTTTTCCAGTAACTTGGATGTATTGTAAGCCTGTTTTGTAGTATCTCTCCAGGCTTCACCACCCCACCATCGTACTCACTGATACATGTTTTTAAGTCTGGGAGTTTTAAGCTACAGCTCATCAGGGAAGTACAGCTGTAGGCAGTAAAAATTCACTTTTCTTCATCATCACGGTCACAAATGCAGTCACAAATCACGATTCACGATCATTCATGTTACAAATCACAACATTAATTTTTTTCCTAGTTACTTGGATGTATTGTAAGCCTGTTTTGTAGTATTTCTCCAGGTTTCACCACCCCACCATTGTACTCATTGATACGTGTTTTTAAGTCTGGGAGTTTTAAGTTACAGCTCATCGGGGCCCGGGGAAGTACAGCCATAGGCATTCACGTTTCTTCATCATCACGGTCACAAATGCAGTCACAAATCACGATTTACGATCATGTCATGAATCACAACATGAATTTTTTTTAATAGTTACTTGGATGTATTGTAAGCCTGCTGGTCATGATGCTGAACAGGGATGGAATCCACACCTGGGCACAGGGGAACAGGCACATCCTGCTCCAGAGGACCTGGTGCTGGACTTGGTGGTGGTGGTTCAACTGCCTCAGAGTCAGGAGGCAGTGCTGTTCCTGCTTCCGGGGGGAGGCACTGACAAGTTTCGAGTGGTTCAACAGGAATGTTCACCCATGCTCCCCACGCATGGGCATGGTACGACGCTTACCACTACCACGCTTTCCCAGAGCTGCCCCCACCCCAGACATTCCCTCACGCTGATCCATCTCTCCTACTGAGCTCCCTTAGTCTGAGCAATCACTACTCACACAACACACACACAGTCACACAGACACAGACAAAAACTAACTACTTATAAAGATAAGTAAAATGAAATTTACAGAAAGAACAAATTAAGTAAAAAAAGAGTACAGAAAAGACAAAAAAATGTAGCTTTTAAAAAAGCTGTTGGATCTAAATCAAAATTTAAATCTCCTCCTCACTCTGATCTAAAAGTATCAGCAGTCACAAAACATACTACTCTCTCTCCGTCTGCACAGGAGAAAGTAAAAGTGTCTGCTTGTATGACTCACTTTCTTCCTGCCTAGCTAAAGAGCATGTGACTTACAGTACTGTAAGCCATGATGTGTGGGGTGGGCTGCCAAATCTGAAACACCAAGTGGATCACTTAGAAACATAATGAGGAACGCAAATTCCATTAAAAACCATGACTTCGCCTTACTTCTCATTGCCAATCCACTTTAATGCGAAGTGGTGATGACAAGGCAGAGTGAGCACTGCGTACCCACTACCGTAGCAGACGGTAAAGTACCCACTTAAATGTTCACCACCGGGCGGAATTTAAATTGGCTGTATCCCTACTAACAAGCTCCCACAAATAATTGGGTTATGGCCGTGTGTTGCGCAGTTTCTATGCATGCTAAGGACTTCACCAATTTTTCATATTTTCACTCCAGATTTTCAACGTTGCCATTTTTTATGCTTCCTCATGAACAATAAAGTTGCCATTCTCCACATCCTGCCCAAAATGTGTTTTCATCCCTGTGTCACCAAATGGCATAGCCGCTGTGCAAAGCCACCTTTCAGCTCACAAGCTGATTGTGCAGCTTCTCATGAGGTAGCCTCACAAACAGCCCATGTTGAAAATCTGGAGTGAAAATACCACTGTACCCCTACGGTGTTAGGGTTTCTAACTGTAGCACACTGCCCAGTACAGACTGACAGGTGCCAGGTGTGTGACTTGGGATCACCGGATGCAATGCTCATGCCAATGCACCCCCAACCCTATCCTGCAGCCACTGACAGGCATTGTGGTGTGCCTTGCAGTGTTCGGCCACAAAATTCACCCCATTCTCCTATACAGCACCCATGTCAGCATATTTCCTTATGGAATGGGGTAAGTATAATGCCCAAATACCCCAAAGCACCCCACGACACTTGTCAGTGTCTACAGGGTAGGGTGACATACAATAGCATGACCGTTATAGCTGGTGACCCAAAGCCACACCCCAATGCCTGTTGCTCTCTACAAGGTGAGGGTGGGGTTGGAATCACTTCAATACTTCACTGCCATTCCTATTATGCATCTCTACCTCTGGCACTACCAAAGCCAATGCCAGCGAGACAACATTCGGCATTGACAAATGCTTGCTGTTGTTGTTACTACCTTCCCCCCATTGTGTAATCTTCCCCTGGGTTTTTGTTTCCCAAGTGCATTATTTTGCACTTCTTTGCATTGAATCCAAGCTGCCATACTTCTGACCATTCATCCAACCTTGCCAAGTCCCTTCTCATCCTTTCCACGCCTCCTTGTGTATCAACCCTGTTGCAGATCTTTGTGTCATCTGCAAAGAGGCATACTCTTCCTTCCAGTCCTTCTACAATGTTATTTATTTATTTAGATTTTGATAACTGGGTAAGTCCACTGAAACCAGAGGTCCCTTTTTCAGGAGCGACCCGGAATTAGTTACAGAAAGGGACATGAAGAAACAGTTATTATTTTTTACTGTAGTTACATATGTTGCACAATAGACATTAGCGACAGTAGACGGGGAAAAGTAAGGATGCACAATATAGGTTCAAGCATTATTTACACTAGTTACATTAGATATGCATGTGTAGAATTAGAGACCAATATACAGGCTACATCAAGGTTTAGGAGATACATCCAGTAATGAAAGGAGGTTCAAGGCGGTGCAGCAGAACAGAGGCCTGGGCTAGGGAGCTAACGGTTATAGCCACAGAGACTGAAATTGTGAAGATATAGTTTGAGTCCAGACTTGAATTGGGTAAGGGTGGTAGAGACAGTCAGGCTAGGTGGTAGAGAGTTCCATAGGTGGGAGGCAGCAAATTTAAAGGAGCGTTTGCCTTGGTTGGAGCGGATCTTTGGGATGTTGAGAGGATGACTTGCAGAAGATCGCAGGGTTCAGATTTGTTCTTTGGGGGAGATTAGTCCACTAAGATGGGGAGAGGAACCAAGGGTAGTGAACTTGAAGGCAAGGCAAGAGACAGGGTAATCTAGTTTGTGCCGAAGTGCAGGCCAGTTTAGTTCCTTAAGTGCATCACAATGATGACTCATAGGAGAGGAGTTTGTGGCGAAACGAGCCACATGGTTATAGAGAATGGAAAGTTTGTTGAATTCCGTCTCGCGGAGGAACTGCAGTAAAGGAGCTCCACATAGTATGGAGGGGAGGAGGTTGCAGCTGGCAATTGCCCGGCATGCAACTGAGGATAGAGAATTCCCCAGACGGTAGAGAGGCCAAGTTTTTGGTGGTGGACCTGGTTATGGAGTCAATATGGGGTTGGTAGGTCATCTCTTGGTCGAGATGGATCCCGAGGTATTTGAAGCTGACCAAGACCTCGACTCTTTTTCCTTGGTATGTGCAGATCTGGAGCAGCTGACTCCTGTCAGAGCCCAGCCATCTTGACCCAAACAGAACGGCTTTAGTTTTTTTCCTCATTGAGTTTAAGGGAGTTTGCGGAGAACCAGCCTCAAGTATTGCCTCACCACCATTGACTGGTCTCCCATCCCTAGCGCCATCCCTAGTGCCACCACCATGGACGAGGCCCTGAGCTACTTCTCTACAAATTTCATCGCTATATGGGACATATATGCCCCACTAAGGAGATCCAGAGTCAGGGGCTCCCACTTACCCTGGGTAACCTCAAACCTCATGGAACAACTCCGAGCCAGAGACCGGGCCTGGAAATCTTTCAAGGCCACAGGTTCTCATCTGGCCCAGCAACAATACCGGTCCCTTCGAAATGCCTGCACAAGATTCATACGGCAGTCCAAATCAAACTACTTCAAAATGACTTTTAACAAAAACCACACCCACCCTTCTCAATTCTGGAAATCCATAAAATCCCTCCTCACTCCACCAACCCAACTCCCCACCCCCACTCTCAACCTCACAGGCAAAATCATAAATGACCCTTGCCTGGTTGCATCCGAGTTTAATGCCCTCTTCTCCACCGCTACTGCCTCCCTACTCTCCTCTCACCCCCACCTCCACCCACCACCACTCGTTCTCCCCAAGGCTCCCCCTGATCTCCTTAACGCACCACCCCGGGCCTCCTTCTCACTTCGCCCAGTCACTCCAGACCAGGTGCTAAAAATTCTACACTCACTAAACACATCCAAAGGAAAATGTCCATCTGGATTAGATTCTAAAATGCTCCAACTCTCTGCCCCGGCCTTAGCCTACCCTCTAACCATGCTCTATAATCTGTCCTTTAAATTAGGTGCTGTCCCCACAAAATGGAAACAGGCCACAGTCATTCCTCTCCCCAAGGGAGGGGACCTCTCCTCCCCATCAAACTATCGGCCTATATCTCTGCTCCCCATCCTAGCCAAAATTCAAGAGCGCCTTGTTCTATCCCAGCTACACAACTATCTAGATACAATCTTCTTTTTCACCCCCTTTCAAGCCAGTTTCAGAAAAAAATCACTCCACCACCACATCCCTCCTTCGCCTCACCAACTCCATCCTTACAGGCATTGACAAAGAGGTAATTACCGCAGCTATTTTCATAGACCTGGCAAAAGCTTTTGACACGGTCTCACACCCCCTGTTGCTATCTAAACTTGCCCAAACTGGTCTGTCGACGGCAGCACTCAGCTGGTTCCACTCATACCTATCAGGCAGGTCACAAGCAGTCCGCATCGGTACGGCTCTATCCACCCCCTCCCTGTCACCAGTGGTGTACCTCAAGGGTCTGTACTAGGCCCGCTGCTTTTCTCAATCTTCCTCAATGATCTTCCTGCTGTCTGCACACAATCTGGCATCCATATGTATGCAGACGATACTGTGCTATTTGCCTCTGGCCCATCTGGAACCGCTGTAGCAGCTCACCTTCAGAAGGACTTTGACTCCATCCAACGCTGGTTCCTTGAGAACCAACTATTCCTAAACTCAAAAAAAACTGTCTCCCTCACCTCCGGCTCCTGAGCCAAACTAACCCAGCTTACTGATGCACCCACATTCTGTACCTTGGATAGGACTCCGCTTGAGGCCTGCTCCACATATCGCAATCTCGGCATCTGGCTGGATCAGCACCTTGACTTCTCAGCGCATGTAGATGCTCTGCAAAAAAAATTACATCCCATGCTGGGAGCTCTCTATCGTAACAAGTTTTGCATCCCTCTACCGACCAGGCAAGCAATGGTACAAAAAATGATCCTCCCAATTTTGGACTACGGCGATGTCGTCTATGGTGCCGTCCCCCAAACATCCTTAGCCAGGCTCGACCCCATATTCAACTCCTTCTGCTGGTTCACCTTGGACCGTCCTCCCAACACCCACCACTGTGACCTCTACCAGTCCCTTGACCTTCCATCACTCCAAAACCGGCGATTGCTGCACTGTACTAGAATTATTGCTAAGTTCTGGTCACATACGCTGCCCTCTTACCTATCAACGTCTCTAACCGCTGTCCCCCCACCTACCTACGATCTCAGGAACACTGACTCCAGGCTCCTTCACATTCCCCACAGATCCACCCAATCAGGTCAGGTAGCTTTCAGTTTCAGGCTACCCAAATTATGGAACTCACTGGCAGCCGACATCAGACTCACCACAAGTACTCCCCAACGAAATGCCCTCCTCAAAACTCATTTTGCTACCAACTGCACATGCTTTCCCCATCGCTGAATTCCCTGCTCAACTATTATCAGCTATCCTGGGCTCCATTTCTAAATCAGTACCATACGCCACTGAATCCTTCCTCTTATGCTGTAGATACACACACCTACCCATATAGTAGATAATCTAATCACACTATGTAATTGTTGCAATTTCTTCCATGCTACTACATCACTGCCTGTAATACTCTTCATTTTGTATAAACCATTATGCATCTCAGTTACTGCACCCATCCTACTGGGCCACTGCTTGTTATCTGTAAATTATGTATGTACTGTTTTTTGTATTATGTGCTGCACTCTTGTAACCCCCTACCCCAGGGCGCATCTGGAATCGAGCTATACTCTGCTCAGTATGCCTTCCTGGTAAATCTCTTAAATAAATAAATAAATTGAGAGACTATTCTGCAGTTTCGTGGCGATGACACTAGGTTGGGGATTGCTACAGTATATGACGGTATCGTCCGCATACAAAATGAGTTTGCTGAGGGGGCAGCTTCCCTCAATGTTATTGAGGAAGAGTGAAAAGAGCAGGGGGCCCAGGATTGAGCCCTGGGGCACCCCTGGGGTAATGGATCTGGGGACAGACTGGGCACCCTTCCAGCAGACTTTTTGGATACGGTCACTCAGATAGCTCCCGAACCAGGAGAGTGAGTGGAGATCCAGTCCTAAATGCAGGAGTTTTGATAAGAGGCGGTTATGACTGACCAAGTCAAAGGCCTTGGACAGGTCAATGAAGAGGGCGCCCGTTGGGGAGCCTTGGTCCATATAGGAAAAGATGTCCTCGGTGAGCCGGATGAGGGCAGTATCAGTACCATGGCCCTTTCTAAAACCATGCTGCACATCAGCCATGAGAAAGTGCTGCTCAAGGTAGTCTTGAAGCTGGTTTGAGACTAGCCTTTCCTGGATTTTCCCAAGGGGACTAAGTAGGGAGATTGGTCTATAGTTTCCCAGTTTGTCTCTGGACCCACTTTTGTAGACAGGGACAATGGTCGCAACTTTCCATATTTTTGGGACAATACCTTCCTAGAGTGATCTATTAATGAGAAGGGTAACAGGATGGGCAATAGCCAGCGCAGCAGCCCTCAGTAGGTGAGGTTCAGGTTGGTCATGGCCTAGCGAGGAGCAGGGGTTAATTTTGTGTAGGAGAGGTAGTACCTCAGACTGATTGACTAGTTTTAAATGGAATTGAGGCCAAGGGTTTACCCAAGTGTCTCCAGAGAGGAGGGTAGGCCTAGAGAGGACAGTGGAGGGAGTACCACTTGGGTTAGTGAAGGAGGCACTGAAGGCCTCAGCAACTACTGATGGGACATTGGTCAGTGAGTCCCCCTACCAGGATGGAGTCCGTTTGACTATTTGAGGAGCCTTTGATGAGTATGTTAATGTGGCCCCAGAATTTTTTAGGATTACGTAGATGTCTAGTCTGGAGGTCATTTAAGTATAGAGATTTGGCCTGTTTCGAGGCTTTTTTACACTGGTTTCGCAGCTCTCTGTACTTTTCCCAGTCAGATTGGTTGCCAGAGGATTTGTAGTTGCCCCATGCTCTGTCCCGGAGGAGCATGGAATGCTTGAGGCATGGGCTCAACCATTTATGGCATTTTCCCTTTACCCTGAGTTTTTTTTAAAGGTGCATCCTTGTTTGAGGCTGACAAGAAGGCTTGAATGAAATATTCAAGAGCCTCATCGAGTGAGGGTAGAGAAGTAATAGGGGCCCAGTCGATGTTCCACAAATCAGAGCAGAAGTCGGCTGGTGCAAACCTACTGTAGTTCCTTGCTTCAATGACCTAAGAGGTAACTTTTGGGGACTTGTTTGACCAAATGCAGAAAATAGGCGAGTGATCACTCAGGGAGTCCGCCATAATCCCTGCCTGACAGTATACGGCCCAGGCAGGAGACGAGGATCCAGTCAATGAGAGAGTGGTTGGTTCCCAGTCTTGGGATTATGTCGTGTGTAAAGGTCGATGACCTGTGTATATGGAGAGCCAAGTAGAGGGTTTTTAGCAGGGGATGAGAGCAGAGAAGACCAGTGGAGGTTGAAATCCCCAAGGACAATGGTCTCCCCCAAGGCATGGCCCTCAAGGAGGTTTGTTAGGGATTGCAGTGAGGAGGCAGGAGATTGAGGGAGAAAGGTTGATCCCCCCTAAGGTAAGGGGTTTGGTGTTCCCAAGAAGTATTTTTATGAACAGCAATTCAGCTGCTACTTATAAAGACATTAAAAAGGACTGGACCCAGTACTGAACCTTGCGGTACCCTACTAGTAACTCCTCTTTCTTCAGAGTGGACTCCATTTACAATTACATTATGTGTCCTGTTGTCCAGCCAATGTTTTACGCAGGCTACCACCCTGGGACCCACTCCCAGGCTGGTTAATTTGACTAGTAATCTTTTGTGTGGGACTGTGTCAAATGCCTTGCTAAAGTCTAGGTAGGCCATGTCTACAGCCCCTCCCTGGTCTACTACTATGGTCACCCAGTCAAAGAAATCAATTAGATTCGTCTGACATGACCTTCCCACTGTGAACCCATGCTGCCTTGGGTCCTGTGCCCCACTGGTCTTTAGGTACTCAACAATTCTTTCCTTCAGAAGTGATTCCATCACTTTCCCTACCACAGAGGTCAAACTGACAGGTCTGTAGTTTCCTGCCTCTGTCTTGCTCCCACTTTTGTGAAGGGGAATCACATCCATCTTCCTCCAGTCCTCAGGTAGCACACCATTCTCCCATGATTTGTTAAAAAGGGTAGTCAGTCGTGTCACTAGTTCTCTCCTTAATTCTTTTAGAATTCTGGGGTGAATTCCATCAGGCCCCATTGCTTAGTCCACCTTCAGTTTTAGGAGTTCTTTCAGAACCCTTTCTTCTGTGAAAGAACTGGGATCGACCCCCTATCCAGAGTGCTTCTGTTAATTGGATTAGGCACCCCTCCTCCTCTTTGGTGAATACTGAGCAGAAGTATTCATTCAGTATCCCTGCTTTTTCACTGTCCCTCTCTTCCCACCCACCGTCCATTCTATTCAGCCTCACTATCCCTCCCTTTGTCTTTCTACGTTCTCTGATATACCTATACAAGGTTTGATACCCCTTCTTAACCAAGTTGGCTATCTTTTCCTCAGTTTGGGCCTTTGCTATTCTAACTACCCTCCCTGCTTCCTTCTGCCTTAACTGGTACAGTTCTCTGTCCTGCTCCTTCTGTGTTTCCTTATACTTCCTTAATGCTATCTTTTTCTCACTAACCTTCACCGCCACCTCTTTTGAGAACCATAGTGGCTTTTTCTTTCATTTTGATTTATTTATTTGCTTCACACAAGGGTTTGTTGTCTCTGTGATGGCAGTTTTGATGTTTCCCCATTGTTGGTCCACCCCTCCTTCTAGCCTGTTTGCTAGTGCTTTTCTAAGGCACTCTCCTATCTTGCCAAAGTCAGCCCTCCTGAAGTCCAGAACCCTCACTTTTGTATTGCTTGACTCTTTAGCTGAGTTTATTGTGAACCACACTGTTTGGTGGTCACTTTTTTCCAGATGGCTACCCACTTTTAGATCTGAGATCCTCTCACTGTCCCCATTTGAGAGTATGAGGTCTAAGATTGCTCCCTCTTGAGTGGTTTCCAAAACTAGCTGACTGAGGCATGCCACCTGAAGGGCATCGAGAATGGCCCTGCTCTTGGATGTGGCTGCAGCAAAGGTGCTCCAGTTAGCATCTGGCATATTAAGGTCCCCCATCAACAGTATCTTCCCTTTCCCTGCCATCCTAAGGAAGCCTTCTATCATATCCTTGTCCATTCCCTCCCCCTGACATGGGGGTCTGTATACAACCCCTGTGCGGATTGTGGTACCATTTCCAGTCTCTATGGTGACCCACAGTGCCTCCTCTCCTTCCTGTTTACTCTTTTGTTCAGTTGCCTTTATCCCTTCCCTTACATAGAGAGCTACTCCATCCCCTCTTCTCACCTCCCTGTTTCTCCTGTAGGTTGTATACCCTGGTATGTTAACATCCCAGTCATGGTTCTGTGTTTATCATATTTCTGTGAATGCTGATATCCAGGCATCCCTCTTCCATCATGGCCACTAGTTCAAGGAGCTTGTTGCCCAGACTATGGGCATTGGTAATCATTACGCTCCATTTCTTGATGACCTTGCCCCTTTTTGCCCCATCCCTGTCCTTATTAAGTTTGTCATTTCTCCATTTACCCCTGCCCTTCTCCCTATTGACATCTCTATCTTGGTGTTTACCTCACTTAGTACCCTGATTTTTTGGGGAGACTAGGATTTCCCTGCTCCTCTCCAGTGCATCCCCCCTTGCCTAGTTTAAATGCTTGCCAATGAAGCATTTAAACCTATCACCTAGGATCCTGGTTCCCCTCCTAGACAGATGCAGACCATCATGCCAGTATAGGCCTGCATCCCTCCAGGTGGACCCCCATCCCCAATGAAGCCAAATCCCTGAGCTTTGCACCAGTTTTTCAACCACTGATTTAATCCCATGGTGTGGAGCACCCTAGCCTCACCTGTGCCATAGACAGGCAGCACCTCTGAGAAGGTTACTGTGCATGCTACCTGTCTAAGGCCCCTCCCCAACTCCACAAACACTTCCTGCACTGCTCTGATCCTTTCATAGCCAGATCATTTGTCCCTAGGTGGACAGTGACATCTGGCTCCCTCCTCTGTGCAGCTGCTTTGGCAATCCTGAGGATTTGCTCCCTGTCCCTCCAAGCCATGGCACCAGGCAGACACCTTACCTCCCTCTCCCCTTTCTCCCCCAGTTCTACCTTTCTAACAATGGTGTCCCCCACCAGGAGTTGTTTTCTTCCCCTGTGTGGTCCTGTGCCACCCTCCTGTGGGTCTCCTTTGTGGAGGTTCCCAGCATCCTCCTTGGTCTCCACTGTGGGTGCCTCCATAGAGGAACCACACTTTGACAGAACGGCATATAAATTGTGGAGAGGTACAACTGGAGGGATGCACCTCTGTTCCACCACCCTCACCCTCCCTGAGCCCACTGTGGTCCAACCACACCTCTTTCTTGGCAACCTCTGAGGCAACGGCAGTGGCCCTGGTGGTCCTTGGGTGGGAGAGGAGGTCCCACAAATCCTGGCCAACTCAGCCTGGAGATGAGCAACCTCCTCCCTCAGCCCAGAGAGGTGCCTGCAGATGGGACAATACCACATCCTCCAGAACGTCTCCTGGAAGACTGCTGCTCCACAGCCACTGCACTATACCACTCCCATCATGTCTCATTTATGGCCCCCTAACTTGTTTGGAATACATACTTTTTCCTCTGTTTGTTTATTTTTTTTCTCCCTACTTACTTACTGCCTCTGTGCCCTTTAAGCTCCTGATCTTCCTGTTCTGAGACAAGAAGTTCCTATATTTCTCAGTAGTCTCCTTACTTGCTCAGAGTCAGATCTTCAGCAGCTGGGGCAGGGGGGAGAGCTATTCTTATCCATCTAGGATGGTGAGTCTTTGGTGACTCTGTGACCACTCACTTCCTGCTCCTGTTGTCAGTCAAATCCTGTGCCTATAAAAGTAATACTGGTTTAGGGTGGGGTGGAGGGGAGAGAAGGAGGGCAATATAGTCCTAGTAGAGAAGTTTAGTTATACCAGCAGATCCTTCCTCTTGGTGTTCTCTGCCTGTCCTCTGGCAGAAGCTATCTAGGTCAGTGTTTAAATCTGGCTTTAACCTGGTTTCTTTCTAGCTAAGCCACTCCCTCTACTTTACAAATCTTTCTACACTTAGTTAATGGCACATATAACAATGCCCTTCAGCCACCTGAGACAAGCACCTAGATAACTGCACAGATAACAATTAAATTCAACTAACTCTGACAAACAGGCTAACTTTTTTTTTACCCCAAACTGAAGGTCCCAGTAGTAGAGTTCTAGTTCTTAGTCCCAATAGATAAGTTTAGTTATACCAGCAGCTCCTTCTTCCTGGTGTTCTCTGCCTCCCTAACAGGAGGTGGTAAACAGTGTAATACTGATATCTGGAATGTTCCGGGGCTAGGAAACACAGTGCTGCTTCCAGCTTGAGCAGTGTCTGTCTAGAGCTGGTAATGCAGCAGCTCACAGAGCTGCTTGAGCAGGTGCCCATTGAATCCGGTACCAACCCACAATTTGTTCATCACTGAGGACTTTGAATGTGACTGGTGGATGGTACTGTCTGTTTACAGCATAGCACCTCCAGGGCCTGTGCTGGGACCCAGAGTGGACATTGGCCTGCTTCTCATCCTCTATGACTGCCTGCATCAGGTACATACTGTGTGCCATTGTGTTTTCATCTGTGTGTGCTGAAGTGCCTGTCCCTGCCTCTAGGCTTTGCCTTGATTTAAGACTAGGGATTGGCTACCTGTCAGGTAGCTGGAGTGGGTACATCAGGTATCAGGGGTTTTTGGTCAGGTAGGGAAGGCTGGGAAATTTATTACCCTACCCTGCATAACAGTGAACTTTGTGGGTCAGGTACTGTGGCTGCAGGTAACAGGTCAGGTAGTGGGTAATTTAAAAAAGAAAAAGGCATTTTTCAGACAGCTTTTGAGGTCCTGGGAGTCAAAATTATTTTTATGTCTATAAAGAAAGCCCACCCTCTTATTCACCTGGTTTATAAGCTTATTTACATGGGTGTTCCCGAACCTTACCTATTTAACCAAAATCCTAGATACTTGTAACTATCAACACGTTCCAAAGTAATTCCTGTGCCATACACAATTTTCAAATCTGGGTCCCCTCTTAGTTTTGAAGCTGCCCCAGAAAGCATACATTTTGTTTTAGATGTATTTAATTTTAGTCTTGAACTGGAGAAATAAGTTTGAAGGTTGTTAAAACCAATCTGAAGTGTATTTTGTACACTAGAGATTGAAGAATGAGAGAAATAAATGATGGTGTCATCTGCGAATAAGTGGTACTGAGTGGCCCCCACATGTTGTCCGAGATCTTTCAAATATACCAGAAAAAGTGAAGGACCCAGGGCAGAGCCCTGGGATACTCCTCTGTGGACAAGAAGAGGAGCAAACTTTGAACCATTTACCACTGTGACTTGCCATCTATTGGAAAGGTATGAACATAACCATTGTGTAGTTTCCTTGGACAGTCCAACCTCGCATAGGCCCTTCAACAGCAGTTGGTGGCTGCCGTGTCGAAGACCTTGGAGAGATAAATCAAGATTGCTCCTGTAAAACACTGGGCATCATTTGCAATGCTGCTCTCATCCAAGACCTCCGATACGGCCGTCATAGTCCTATGAAATGTTCGAAAACCAGATTGGTACTGGTCCACTAGCCTATTTCCTTCCAAACGGTCCATAAAATGTCTGGCCAGCAATTTTTCAAATACTTTGTTGACCACAGGCAACAGATATTGGCCTATTGTTGGACAGACAGTCAGGGTCCCCCCCTTAAAAATTGGGACCACCCTGGCCAACTTCCAACCCCCTGGCACATATCCCAAAATTATAAAACAATTGAACAAATACACCAGGTTTCTGGCTATATGTGTTGCCGGATATGTCAACATTATGGAGGACAATCCATTCTGGACCACTACTACTGCTCAATTTCAACCTCAGAAGTAATTCCAGCACCTCATACTTTCCTGTTTCTTTAAAGGCAAACTGATGCACAACCCTGTGAGTTGTATTCCAGGGGTTAAACAAAGGACAAGGGGAACCACCAAAGAAATTACCTGATTCTACAAAAAATTTGTTAAACATACCAGGAGGTGCCAGATCACATTTATATGTGTCCTCCTTGGACAGATGAATATTAACTTTTGATTTTTTTTTTACCATTTAAATCATGTGGGGTCCTCACAGCAGATAGGAGCATACCACACCAGCCTGAAAATCAGATTGGTCAGAGCTGGTGTCTGAGCTCCCTGTCTGTTGTGTGAGCATGCAGAATACATCCAGAGCTTGGAGAGAGAGGGAACAAAGCACTGGCTGTGCCTGCAATCACACTTTGCAGCAAAGTTAAGCTTAATTAAAAACATACCAAGCACATCCACCAATGAAGGAAGCTTGGAGGGGAGAAAGGGAACTTGGGGACTGAAGGGGGAAATCAGAGGATCACATGTGACTCAGGAGAGAAGGAGAAAGGGGGGAGGTGCTCATTGCTGGCACCAGCTCTGAAAGCCATTCAGGCTGTATACATTGTGTTGTTTGGTGCCCTGGGCCCTTCTGTGACATAGCACTACTCTATGTGTTTCAGTATAGTGAAAGCCATTTTAGGCTGTAGACACTATCTGTTAGGTGCCCGACTCTGTGACAGATACTCTGTGTTTATACAGTATAGTGAAAGCCATTTAGGCTGTATACACACACTCTGAGGTGCCCCGAGCCCTGCCTGTGACGTATATTCTGCGTCCCTCTGCAGTACAAAGAAGCCATTTAGGCTGTATTACACACTGTCTGTTGTTGGTGCCCTGGGCCCTGTATGTGACATATAGCTACTCTGTGTCTCTGCAGTATAGTGAAAGCCATTTACTGTAGGCTGTGTACACACACTGTCTGTTAGGTGCCCTGAGCCCTATGTGTAACATATAGCTACTCTGTTTCTCTGCATAAAGCCATTTTGACTGTATTATACAGTAACTGTTAGGTGCCCTGAGCCCTGTGTGTGACATATAAGTACTCTGCTTCTCTGAATAAAGCCATTCTGGCTATATTACACAGAGTCTGTTAGATGCCCCAAGCCCTATCTGTGACATAGCTACTCTGTGTGTCTCTGCAGTATACTGACAACCATTTAGGCTGTATTACAGTGTCTGTTAGGTGCCCCAAGCCCTGTGTGTGACACATGGCTACTCCGTGTCTCTGCATAAAACCATTTAGGCTGTACTACACACTGCCTGTTAGATGCCCTGAGCCCTATCTGTGACATAGCTACTCTGTGTGTCTCTGCAGTATATTGAAAACCATTTAGGCTGCATTACACAGTGTCTGTTAGGTGCCCCAAGCCTTGTCTGTGACATAAACTGTAGCTACTCTGTGTCTCTGAATAAAGCCATTCAGGCTGTATTATACAGTGTCTTTTAGGTGCCCCAAGCCATCTATGTGATATATAGCTACTTTGTGTCTCTGCATAAAGCTGCTTCAACTGTATTACACAGTGTCTGTTAGGTGCTCCGAGCTCTGTGTGTAACATGCAGCTACTCTGTGTCTCTCTGCAGTACAGTGAAATCCATTTTGGCTGTATTATACGGTGTCTGTTAGGTGCCTCAAGCCCTGCCTGTGACATAGCTACTTTGTGTGTCTCTACAGTATAGTGAAAGTCATTTTGGCTGTATTACACTGTATCTGTTAGGTGCCCCAACCCTGTGTGTAACATTTAGTTTATTTGTGTCTCTGCATAAAGCCATTTTGGCTATATTACACAGTGTCTGTTTGGTGCCCCGAGCCCAGTGTGTAACATATAGCTACTCTGTGTCTCTGCAGAAAGCCATTTTGGCTGTATTATACAGTGACTGTTAGATGCCCTGCACCCTGTGTGTGACATATAAGTACTCTGTGTCTCTGAATAAAGCCATTTTGGCTATATTACACAGTGTCTGCTAGATGCCCTGAGCCCTGTCTGTGACATAGCTACTCTGTGTGTTTGCAGTATACTGACAACCATTTAGGATGTATTACACAGTGTCTGTTAGGTGCCCCAAGCCTTGTCAGTGACATATACTGTGGCTACTCTGTGTCTCTGAATAAAGCCATTCAGGCTGTATTACACAGTGTCTGTTAGGTGCCCCAAGCCCTCTATAGCCTAGAGGCAATATAGCCTAGAGGTTAGAGTAATGAGGTGTGAATGGGCTTGGTACATCCAGCAGACTAGACCTGAGTTTTTTTTCTTGCATTGTTTCTACTCCTTGGTCCCCGGTTGGCTACCATCCTCATCCACCCGTCCAGCCTCGTACCCCAAAATCAGGCCACTACCCCCTACCCCCACAGATTATCCATCCTGGTGGGGTGGTAAGGAGCCCCCCCCGGTTTGACTCAACTCATCTTCTAACAGGATCCAGTGTGGGGAGCGCCATTCAGGGTAGGGGCCTGCGGTTGGTGGATGGCTCATCAGTGCTAGATCGGGACCAGATTTTCTCCTCCATTTTTTTGCCCTTGCATGAGGGGCGTGCAATGGCACTCATGGAAAGAGCACACACGTGTCCGCACGTGCTCCTCCCCAGTGCCTGCCCCATCATGCCCCCTTCTGTAGAGCAGTGGCATTATATCCCCCAGCCTCCACTAGTGGACACCCTTGTGCTGACTACTGGAATCCCTCCCCCCAAGAGGGAGAGGGAGAGCAGTCCATCGGATGCTCAATCCCTCTCCTCCCCCCTGCCAACCCCCAGCAACCCATGCTCATTCCTGAACACGGGTTGCAGGCATGGCGTGAGGTAAGATGACCAGCGCCTTAGCCCTCAGCACCACCAGGCCAGCTGACTATACCTGAGATTGATTCTCACAACTTCCACTTGCATACTGTGTGACTCTGAACAAGTCATTTAACCTCCCAGTGCTCCCAGGTCATCCCTGAAAACAGGCACTTATGCCTAGTGGGCCTTACCCAGTAATCAAAGACTAAAAATAAAATGTGACATATAGCTACTCTGTGTCTCTGAATAAAGTGCTTCAGCTGTATTACACAGTGTCGGTTAGGTGTCCCAAGCTCTTGTGTGACATGTAGCTGCTCTGTGTCTCTGCAGTATAGCAAAATCCATTTTATCTACATTACACAGTATCTGTTAGGATTCCCAAGCCCCATGTATGACATATAACTACTCTGTGTCTCTGCATAAAGCCATTTCAGCTATATTACACAGTGTCTGTTAGGTGCCCCGAGCCATGTGTGTGACCTATAGCTACTCTGTGTCTCTGCATAAAGTCATTTTGGCTATATTACACAGTGTCTGTTAGGTGTCCCTAGCCCTGTCTGTGACATATAGCTATTCTGTGTCTTTGCACAAAGCCATTTAGGCTGTATTACAGTATTATGCAGTGTCTGTTAGGTGCCCTGTCATAGGTACACTGTGTGTGTCATTTCCTAGTCTAAGTCCACTAAAAGGAAGCACATTGCTACTGAACATGCAACTGAAAAGGATCTGGTGAATATGAATCCTAGCACTAATGAAGAAAATAGCAACAATAATAACATCACCAGGACTAGTACTAACCATCCTCCTGAACCAGAAAAGCATGTCAGCATGCAAGGACAAGGAGGCACCCTTCTCAAACATAAGCTTAGAAGCTGATAAAGATTGTGGTTATAGTGTAGACTGTTAATGGGATAGCCCAGACTATGTCCCACATAATGATGATGGTACATCCACTTCTTCTGAATCTTGTGCAATGAAGTTTGAACTAGTTTAGATGAGGGGGCAGGAGAGAATGCTGCTATAGGGCATGAGAGCCAAGTGCAAGAAAAATCCTCATACTAAATGTATAAATGAGATGAGCATGAATGAGAACAAGTCATGTAAACAAGGAAATGGCAGTGTAGAGTTTCCTCCAGGTCTCTTGACTGTACAAGAAATAGTGCCAAACACTGTAGTACAAAGGGTAAATCTTCGTTGTGGAATTTATTTTACATTGACCCTGCAGACAACTCTCAAGTTGTATGCAGTCTGTGCAAAAAGTGTGTCAGTCCTGATGACAAAGTGGGACATTTTGAAACATCAGTAATGATATTGCATGCAAAGGCATAACATCCAGTTAAGAGGGGTAGGGCAAGGAACAGTGTGGTTGGTATGGGCAGTAGTGGAGGTGGTGGTGGCAGTGACCATAGTGAGAATGAAGTGGAAGCAGGAACTTATGCTGAATCACTTGATGTGTCATTGCAGTCTTCCCAGACAAACATAGGTTGTTTTATTCTGACACCATCGAGTACTGCAAAATTCCACTGTAATAGTACTCCATATGAAAAAGGCATAAAAAGTACAATCACCCCAATGTATAATATCTCCTCATTCTCATCATCTAGAAAAAAAAGTTTTGCCAGAACATCAAAATTTACCCGCAAGCATGCAACATGCCAGCTGTTAAAATAGAGCCATTGCAGAGCTGTTGGCCGATTGTCAACTCCCTTTTGCTTTTGTTCCCAAAAAGGTTTCCTCAAGTTCATGAAGCAGACTGAACCATGGTACATCATTTCCTGTTGAATATATTTCTCAAAAAAGGCTATTTCACAGTTGTATGACATGGTGTGTAGTGTGGTCACTAAACAGTTGAAACTCTCTGAGGTGATGCAGGTTCACATAACCATGGATATATGGACCAGCAACCAAACAATTGACTACATGACTGTTACACCTCATTGGGCAAGTTTTCAGTCAGAAAATAATAATCCACACTCTACCATAAGTAGTAGGAAGCAGGCTATATTATGTGTCATCACACTTACAGAAATAATTATATGAAATGTTTTCATGCTGCAGACATAAAAGTACCCGAGTTATATGCATGCTGCAAGCATGATTTAAATGTTAAACTGGAACTGATTGCATGCATGTGGCATGCGTGCAATAAGTAAATATGGAAAGCATGCTTTTCATGTTCATTTGGAACAGACTATATGCATCTGGCATGTGTGCAAAAAGCAAGTGGTCACTGATAACTACACACAAAAAAGTTAAGTGACTTGTTCAGGATCACACCAAATACAAGTGGAGGTTGATGAGATTCAGACCCAGGTCTTTAGGTCATATCAAAGTCTCCTGGTCTGCAGTTCGGTGCCTTTAACCACTAAGCTATATGGCCTGCACACATATGGCTCACTTGTACTTCAGTACAAATCTGCATACATCTGCACACATGTGACATGCTTACAGCCACTGTTGTACTTTTTAGTTTTCTAGTCCCCCCTCATCTCAGCTGCACAGCTGAACTGTCGCACACATACCAATGGAAACACATGTGGTTCTTCCCATCCCCAATACACACACTTACCAAAAAAACTACTTAATTACTTCTGACTGACCTGTACTCCTACTATTTTCTCTCTGTAGTTTTAAATGCTTCCACACAAACAGACTTTAAGGGGCAAACACAAAAGTAGCAATAACTCAACACTCACCTACATGGCCAGACCCCCTCCTCCCCATGCACACACACTGTAGCATGTGCAGCCATGCTGCTACAGACAATGCACAAAGTATAGATATAAGTCAAGAGTCTCTTACCTGAGTACTAGGGAGCCACAGGCAGGAGTCTTTAAGAGATGATGTCCATAGGTCAGAGTGCCAGGGGGTAGCCCTTAAAATGAATGGATTTATTTTTATTACTCTTTTATACTTTATGATGGTGAATTGGAGAATAATGAAAGTCACTGTTCCACTAACAAGGCCCTTGTTAGTTGAGCGGTGGCCTTCATTAATCTCCAGCTTTTCATCAATAATGTATAAAATAGTAATAAAAAAATATCCCCATTCATTTCAATGGTGCCCACCCCTGCAGTCTCCCTTGCCCTATGTCATAATATGCCTGAGCTTGGGGATGTGGAGATCAGCTTCACTTGGGGGGAGGTATAAGCCTGATTGTAGTGGGGCTCCAATAGTCTGTACATACCATACCATTCAACTGTCATGGAATGCAAGGGACAACCCTCATTTTACCCCTGAAAACTGCTCTGATCCTCATCCATCCTTCATGGAAAACATGCTGTTCACACAGAGGATGTCCTGTATGTTTAGACTTTATGGCAGGGGCACCATTTCAGATTTCAGCACGGGGAAGCCAACAACCACTGGAGGCCAGATGCTAGTTAGCCCCTAGGTGGCAAGCTCTAGAATGTCTGGAACATCTTTAAAAGGTAAAACTTATTTGTTGTGACTAAAAAGTGATATGCAAATCAGGAAAAATTCAAATGTGTAAGATTCATCTGTCTGTACCCCAGAGCAGTGCGTCAGATTTGGGCTTAAGTCCACCCAGTTACTAAGCAATTTCTTTTCCTGTCTGAAGTTCTGATCCCCCCAATAAACAATCTTTATTCTGATTTCTCTCCACAACTCCAGTCCATTCAATACCCATCCCATATGGTTTGTGAAGCCACCAAAAGGCAAAACAATGTGAAAAACACATCAATATTTCAGGCCTTCCTTCTTCCTCAATCCCCCTGTAAAAAATTATTTACTTTTATTTACCAGGCCATCTGGCCAGAACCTGCAGCCTGGCCCAGTGTGACACCAGCTCAGCTTTCAGTCCTCTTCTTCTTCATCCTTCTGCCAGAAGCTGCAAGCTAGAACCAACCATCCCAGGTCCCCAACATGGTCTGTGACCAAGTCACCTCATCAACTGAACCCACCCAACCTGTGTTGCTTGCTTCTTGCTTGGCTGCTGCCACACTGCACTGATCAAGGCCTATGAAGGCCGCCCACACCGCTGTCACTGCTGCTGTGAGGCCTAGCTTGCTGGCTTGGGGACCAGCTCTGTTTTTGTTTGTGAGGTGAGCTTAGTAGAGTAAGTAGGTAGCCTGGTCTTGAGTTACTGTAGCTTCTAGCCCACCCCCAGCCCCTTCAGCCACCAAGGGAGATGGAGACTCACTAAGAGTAGACCAACAAAAATATGCCACCATGACACTGGTATTGATAATTCAGTGCTCATTGACTCCTCCAAGTTGTGTATGCAGCCTGTCTTCTCTGTGGTGGGAAAGTCAGTGCCCCACTCGTGTGACTCATGTGGTCCTGCTTGGCTGGAGCTCCTCCAAGTCATGTGTGATGGTGCCACTGCTAATAGATGGAGAGAGAGTGGACAATGCAGTACAGACACAGTCAAGTCAGGTGTGCACCTACAGCATGACTGCAACACAGGTCAGGGGGCACTTAATGTGCAAAAGATTAAATCCAAATGTAATGCCATTATTGCCACACCATAAGAACAGCCTAGGCACAAATGCAGAAGGGAGAGCAACTGCCCTCCTCTGCTCTATCTAAATAACACCCCTGCTTTATAGTAGAAATTAATTCTCAGGGGGCTGACAGCAGTACAAGTAAATACAATGGTTTCCACTGTGTTCTGAGGGACTGTATCTCCATGTTTCAGGATGTGTCCTGATCATTGTGAGGATTAGTGTTCCCATTGTCCCTCATTTTGAGTGTCCAGGTCCCTCATTTCAGTGACAAAATGTGAGATGTGGTACATGCTTCCAAGACCCAACTCAGCACAAAGAGTGCTGAGCATGGTCATAGTGAATATGCTCCATACAGAATGACAAAGGGAAAGTAAGTGAGCCATAAGTCATGCGGAAACACATTTTATTCTTTGGTAACAAGGTAAAGCCCACTAGGCACAAGTGTTTGCTTTCAGGGGTGACCTGGGAGTACTAGGGGTGAGTTGTTACTTGCTCAGAGTGGTGCAGTATGCAAGTGGAGGTTGTGGAATCAAACCTAGATATGCTGGATGTGCCCAGCTCAGTATATCATCACTGCAGCAACTCCAGCACCGCAAAGACCATCACAGCGACAGGAATTGGGCAAAACTGCTCATCTCTGTGATGGTCTGTGCAGTGACTGGGACAGCCTCACTGGGTCTTTCACCCACCCAGTCCAGCTCTGACCTGGAGTAGGAATCCTAGAGACTGAGGGGTGTGGGGGGGAGAGACTCCCACAATGTGAACACTTGTAAGTTCATGAATTCATAATATTTCCACTCCAGATTTTCAACATTGCCATTTTCCCACATCTCCTTATGACCAGTACAGCTGTCATTTTTCACATCGTGATCAACATGTGTTTTCGCACTTCTGGCGTACAATATCATGGCAGCTGTGGGAAATCATGTTCAGTACAGTGTAAGAAAATCACAGTGACAATGTTCATGAACAGATGTCCTAAAATGCCTATGTTGAAAATTCGGTGCAAAAATTCCAAAAAAAATGACTGTTTTATGAGCATGTTTTGCTCAGATTCCATGTACATGCGTAACTTCACGAATTTGTCATATTTTTACTCCAGATTTTTAACATTTGCATTGTCCCACACCTCATTATGAACAGTACACCTGTCATTTTTCACATCCTGGCTGAAATGTGTTTTCACACTTCAGGCACAGATTAACAAGGTCGCTGTGGGAAATCAGTGTTTGGTACACAGTAAGAAAATCATAGTGACAGTGTTCATGTCCAGAGGTGACAAAATGCCTATGTTGAAAATTTGGTGAAATAATTCCACTGAATGACTGTGTTACAAGCGTGGGTTGTGCAGTTTCCACACAGGCTCGTACCCTTGAGCATGCCCAGGGCATTAGGGTTCCTAAGACAGGCACTTAAGAAGTATGAGGGTGAAATGTTGATCAGATGCAAGAGAAGTTGCAGAAAGGTACTCTGTTGGGATATGGATGCTAGAGGGTCATGGATACAACTGGGGGGGGCCTGCATAAATGCCAATGTAAATACCTGCAAGCAAACTTTCAGCATTGACAAATGCTTGTTTATACCTGGTTCACATAGGTTCATTTCATTTAATTTCATCATTTCATTTTATTGGTTATACTGGAAAGACATGTGAGCATCGCTGCCCGTTTACATGAGTGTCCAGTTACATTCAACAAGAAGACATTATGTGAGCACAGAGACATTCAACATTAAGCAGGGTTTAGACAATTGTATAAAAAAAATGGTCGTTGAAGACCTAGGGAATGAGGGGAAACTAGCCTAGGTGTGATGAAACTACAGCAGGTGATAACACACATTCAGGGGTGGTTGAACAAGAACAAATAATTAGGACCAATAATTTTAGGACAATCTAAGCTAGCCAAGGAGAAATATCAGATAGTAAAGTGCTGAACAAGAGAGGGAGGGTAAGTGCTGGAGGGAGATAACCTGAAGGATGGGGAAAAGTGCTGGAGGGAGATAACCTGAGGGAGGGGAAAAGTGGAAGGAGGGAGCCAATTTAGGTGAGTGAGCAGGTGCAGTAGTATGTTAGGGAGAAATGTCTCCTGATGTTATGTTTGAAGGAATTAGGAGAGAGGCAGACTTTTAGTTCAGGGGGAAGAGAGTTAGAGAGCTTGGGTCCCATGAAAGAGAGTGTTTTCTGGTCGTGAGTGGTGCAGCTGAAAGGGGCATTGAATGAGAGACTGGAGAACTATTTAGTGGTCCTGGTGGAGGGTGATGTCTGGAAGAGTGAGGTGAGACTATCAGGGAGTAGCCCATGGGAGAGTTTAAAGAAGAAGGTGGTCATCTTGCAGTTGAGGCATGCCTCAAGGGAGGGCTGGCTGGTGAGCATATAAAGGTCACAGTGGTGAGTGAGCTTAGGGAGACCAGCAGAAAAGTGGATAGCATTGTTGTAGGAGCTTCAAAATCTGGAAAAAATTTTAATGGAGAGGTGTTGGAGGGAGACTAGAGAACCATAATCGAATACGAGCAGGAGGAAACTGGATATCAGGAGAGATTTGGATTCCCTGATAAGGTACTGCTTAGTTCCGTGGAGGATACCGAGGTGTTGGTGGGCTTTTCTGATTGTGAGCCTTATGTGGGCATCGAAGTTTAGGTGGCTATCAAAGGAGTAAGCCTAGGTACTTGAATTCATTGACTCCTTCAATGGAGTTGCCAAGGTTGTCATAGAGAGATAGATCAAGACCTATGGGTTTGTGGGGGCTGGAGAAAATCATGAACTTGTTTTTTTGAAGTTGAGTACTAAACCTTTGGACCTGAACCAGTCATAAAGTCTGCTGAAATTGAGTTGGAGTTTGTTAATGAGAGTGGTGGGGATTTTGTCCTGACAGAAAAGGGTAGCATTGTCAGCATAGAAGATGAGCTTGGAGGAGGTGCAGATATCAGCTAGGGAGTTGACGACCAGAGTGAAGAGAAGCAGGCCAAGGATGGACCCTTGGGCTACATCATATTTAATGGGGCAGGATTTGGAGAGGGACCCACTAATAATGGTATGATGAGACCTACTCATCAGGTAATCAGTGAACCAGAGGCAAACATCAGAAGAGAAGTGGAGGCTAGCCAGGAGGATTTCATGATCAACGAGACTGAAGGCTTTGGTGAGGTCAGTGAATGCAGCACCAGTGTAGCGGCCCTCCATGTTGACTTTGTCAATGGAGTTGGGTGAGTTTGGTAAGGGCAGTTTCAGTAGTGTGGTAAGCATGTAACCCATGTTGGGCCTCTGTGAGCAGGTTGTGCTTGTGGAGGAATTCTGTGGTTTGCTTGTGGACCACTTTCTGTAATATTTTAGAGAGAAGAGCAAAGAGGGAGCTGGGACGGTAGTTGGATACTAGATCCTTGGGACCGGATTTGTGTAGAGGCTTAATAGTAGTGCACTTCCATGCTTTGGGCAAGGACCCCATGCAGAGGGAGAAGTTGAGGATGTTGGTTAGAGGGAGGGCTAGGGAGTCACAGACAAGACAGAGAACTCTGTAGTCTATGATGTTGGCGCCCTTGAAAGGTTTAGGATCATCAGTTCTGATTAACTTGACAACTTCAGCCGGGGTTAAGTATCTGAAGTAGAACTTTGGGATGGAGTCAGAGAAGGAGGTGGGGGCGGGGGTAACCAGGGTACAAGGGGAGATGGGCTTGTACTGGACGAGGTTACCAAAGTGCTTATTGAATACGGAGGCTATTTCATTTGGATCGGAGGTGGTTGTTCCTTTTTGAAGGGAGACAGATATGTTCTTTTGAGAGACCCCTATGAATTAGGTTGTTTAGAATGTTCCAGGTCCACCTAGGGTTCCCCTGAGCAGCCTGTTATTTTTCAAGGATGAAGGAGGATTTTGCGAATCTAGAGGAAGATTTACACCTGCTCCTGAGGGTTTTGAAATTTTGGAGGAATTGAGGGGTTTTGTGTTTCCTGTATAACTTCCAGGACCAGTCCCTATCCCTCATTAGTTTGCAAAGCTCAGGGGTAACTCATTCTTGGCTGGGTCCTTTGACCCAGATTTTATTAAGTGGGATGAAATGGTCACAGAGAGTGAGGAACTTATTACTGAAGGCATCAAGCACATGGCAGATGTCAGAAATATTTTCTGTGAAGGGCCAGTCTTGGGCTAGGGTGGCTTTGGAAAACTCAGTGACATCCAGCTTCTTAATGTGCCTGGTTAGGATGAATTTTTGAGGGCAGGGGTGTGTTTTTGTGGACCAGTGGCAGAATACAGCACAGTGATCACTGATTGAGTCGGGCAGTACACTGGATGTGGCAACATGAGAGGGGTGAGAGACTAGGATCCAGTCAATGAGGGACTGAGATCCAGTCTTGTAGTTGGTTCTGGTGGGTTCAGTGATGAACTGATGGAGGCCAAGTTCTAGTAAGAATTCCTTGGTAGAGTCCTAGTAAGGGGACTTCCAGTTAAGGTTGAAATCCCCAGGATGATCCAGTCTCTCCCTTGGGGAAGGGAGGACTTGATTTCAAGGAAGTGGTCGAGAGCATGGGGTGAGAAGGAGGGCAGCAGTTAGACAACACTGACTGTGATGATTTTATCAGCACCAAAGAGGAGGTTGATTGAGATGGTCTCAAGGGGAGAGGTGGGAATTGGGGGATCGAATTCAGTGGCAAAAAGGTGCTCAGCAGCCCAGATGAGGCAGCCTCCCGCCACGTTTCCCCACCATGTATTTTCTAAAGATTGAGTATCCTGCAAGGCTGATTTCATTTGGGGAGATATCCTTCTTCAACCAGGTTTCAATGAGTGCAATGAAGTCGAAAGCATTAGTAGCCACCCAGGACTCGACTGTGGGTTTTTTCACCATTAGGCTTTGCATGTTAAGGTGGGAAAAAGTAAGCTGTTTAGAAAGTTTGGGAGGGGAGTGGGGGGTGGAGAGTGACAAGGGGGTTGGGACAGGGCTAGGGTGGATGGAGCCTGAGATGAGGAGTAGGAGGAGTAGAAGCCTTAGGTGTCTGCGGTCAGTAAGCAGAGACCACTTGGTTCACTTTGTATATGCGAACCACATGCAAACATTGCACAATTAAGCATGTGGCATGCATTCTGTATGTACACAGCACACTTATATTTCTGTTAGGGCACTTTTGAGGAAAACCACACTGCTGTGAATATTTTGCAGGAGCTGCAAAATCAATTCTTGAAATGGCTAACCCCATATTCCTTATCCCCATGGTTCATAGTATGAGATAATGGTGCCAACATAGTCAAAGCTATTAAAGATGGCAACTACCAATATTTCCCTTGTTTTGCACATTGTTTAAATCTTCTGATCCATAGTTTCTTAAATGGAAACAGAAATCTTGAAAACCTGTTAGGTATTGCTAGGAAAATATGTGGGCTTTTCAGCCACTCTGTGAAAGCACAAAAAAAAATCCTGAAGGGCTGTAGAGCTCAAACAACTTACCCTTGCATACATTAAAGCAGAAAGTTCCAACCCACTGGAATTCAACATTTTACATGTTGGAAAGGCTTCTTGAACAGAAAAAGCTGTACAAGACTACACAATGCAGAATCAGATAGGTAAAGTGCACATCATGTTCAGTTTCAGCAGCTGGACTCTACTAGAATCTTTGGCTACGTTATTGGAACCATTTGAGGCTGCCACATGTGATGTCCATGCAGACAGTGCAACTCTGAGTCAATTTCTTCCTCAGGTCAGATTTCTTCACCTTTTCTTTGACAACATAAAGAAAGGCTTTCAATCAAAAGTTGACACTGTCGCTGTTATGCTGGCAGGTGACTTAAGTCTCAGACTGTTGAATGATCAGAGAATAAATACCATGTTTAAGAATGACACTTATGTTTTGCCTGCATTGCTAGATCCCCACTTTAAGTGGAACATTGAAGCCATCCTTCCTGCAAGGGAAGACATTAAGTACTGGAGAGATCTTTTGCTAATGAAATGTGACATTGCCCTACCAACACCATTAACTGATGTACAGCAGTCAAACCCTGCCGAAC
This sequence comes from Neoceratodus forsteri, assembly GCA_016271365.2. Lineage (NCBI taxonomy): Eukaryota > Metazoa > Chordata > Ceratodontiformes > Ceratodontidae > Neoceratodus > Neoceratodus forsteri. The sequence goes on from CM028129.1 coordinate 471,037,306, forward strand.
CACCACAGTGCACCTATGCCACAGACGATAGCAAATCTGTCAATTCTTCACAGTCAACAGTATCATCAGCAAGTGAAATGACATCTACAGTTACTTTTTGGGCATCCTATGTTCAGGGTCAGAAAGGTAAATTGTTTCTGAGTTGCCTGCAACAACATGGACTGGTATCCTGTAAAGAATGTGTAGCAGGTTCATCTACCAGACTGATAACCGTCTCATGCTGCACAATGATCCTGGAGTACTTTGCAGACCATATTATGATTGGTCTTGAGAAAGATCCATTACTATATTGGAAACAAAGGAGAAAAATATGTCAAGATCTAGCAAATCTTGCAATAATGTACCTCAGTTGTCCACCTTCAAGTGTATATTCAGAATGTGTATTTAGTGCAGCTGGAGGAATAGTCACTGACCACAAAACACTGCTAAGTCCTGCAAATGTGGAACAACTTACATTTCTTGAAATGAATGCTGACAATTTCCCAGTTGTCACAAACACTGAATTACTGTATTTACGTCTGACCCTGAACATGAACAACAGCTTTCAAACAGTGATACTGAATAAGATGACTAGGTTGTATCCCAAACAAATGGAATAAGCATTACTGGCACCCTGCCAGCCACACATGCCACACTACTGCTACTCTTACTTTTCTTTTGTCAGTCATTTGATCAATTCCCACCATGTGTATAATTTTTGTAAACAGCAGCAGCCTCACTCAGAGCAGCTGCGCCTCTTGTACCTATCTCATCAATGCTTGCCAAGGGTATAAATTTTGGAAACAGCAGCAGCAGGCTCAGTCAGAGCAGCAGCGCCTCTCGTACCTACCACAGAAATGCCCACCATGGTACAATTTTTTGACACAGTAGCAGGCTTGCTAAGAGCAGCTGTAACTCTCATACCTGCCTCAGCAATGCCCACAATGGGTATCATTTTTTGGAAACAGCAGCAGGTTCAATAAGAGCAGCTGTGCCTCTCATACCTGCCTTGGCAATGCCACACATAGGTATAACAGCTTGGGGCACCTAACAAACAGTCTAATAGTCCATAAAAACAGTCTTTCACATGATTTTTATTATGGCCAGGGTCAGGTAATCGGCCAGCAGAACGGGTCAGGTAGCAACTCCCTGATCTGACCTGATCCGACTACTCATTTTTAATCTGGGCATTTTTAGGGTACTTTTGGGATGTCTGTGGGTAGTCTTGGGAGTTGGGTATTTTAGTACCTGCCCATCCCTATTAAGACCTGCTTTTTATAGTCCTTGTTTTGCACAGCACTATGCCACTAGCTCAATTCTAAACTGTTGACTATAGCACTGCGACGAAATGCACATCCCTACCTCTCTTTTCCAGCACTATATACCTAAATTTTGCAGTTAGGCACTAGTTCTCCTAACAGGTAGGGGTGTGGAAAGGACAAATAATATTTCCCAAATGCCACAAATAATATACTATTCATTTTATAGATATGAATAACAAGTAGTGGCACTATTATTCACATTCAGAAATTATGGGCCCAAACAAAATTACATACAGTCTGTATACCAATTACCAAGTAGTCTCAGACTAGAAATTATCACTGTTAACTGCCATAGTTAACCAGTCAGAAGCAGTGCATAAGGTATCCCCAATGCTAGATGTTGCCTCCTAGCGCAGGAGCAGAGGGGGTAGGGGGTTGCTTATTTGTTTGTATGCCATGTGGTGTGGCTTGGCATGCCCCTTACAATGTTTTGTATCATTCTGGCAAAAACATCCCTAATTCTAACTTACCTTATTCTTCCTTGCCATGAAAAAGCACCGTCGAGCATTTATTGATATGCAACCTACTCAAAACTCTCACGAGGCAGGAGGTATGTTCTCAGACCCCGAATGTTCTCAACAAGGTTGTGGACCCAGTGACTCATATTCCCAGGTGGACCATCCAATTGGCAGGATCCTGCAAGCTAGCCAAACTACTGCTCCAGCTGCGGGAGCTGCCACCTCTTCTGGTCACCACTGGGAGAACAGGCCACAGCAGCTCCATTCTGCCAGTTGAGAGTCTGGAGCAATAGCAAAATGTATTGTGTAACCCCCCTGCAAATAGGGGTTCCCAAAAGTCTTCCAGGAGCTTGCTTGAATGCTCCAAGTCTGGGCGGTGTTCGGCGTCTGAGTTGTTTAAATGTGGTTCCAAGTGAGTGCTATTTGAGCCTCCACGTACTGTCTCTTTAAGAGTTGTCTGCTTGCAGACTTAATTAGTTTGTATGGGGGACTGTGTGTTCTAATGCCCAAATCCCACCCGGGCTGCTGTCAATTCACTCCGTTTCTACCGTTGCTACATGTGCAGAGGGAGCCTTTTTGAAAGATATAATTGTTTGCCAGAAATCATTTAGAGTGACTGAGAAAATGCAGTTTGTCTAACCTGTCTTCATTTCAGTACAAACTGTTTCAGTGTAACTCTTTCATTTTGGTCCTGAATAGCTGACTTGGATCAATCAGGATGATAGGGAGACCCTAAAATGGAGCCTGTGGACGAATCGGAACTTGGACTCTCAATTTTGAGAGCCAGCCACAAGGAGATTGTATGGGCAGTAACTCTGGGAAATGTAGTTTTAACCTTGGTGCCTTTTTCCACCAACAGGGGGAGTCTTATTGTGAGTGACAGCCGAATCAGCCAACAGAATGGTGTGGAGCTAAAGGAAATGCCCTGGTCTATGACTGGAAAGATTAGATCAGTTGGGACAGTGAAGAGAGAAAGAGCTCTGTGCTTCTGCGGTGCATAGTTTCATGTGGGAAGTGTGTGTGAGGCCCTGAGTTTTGGCCTGCAGCCATTGTGAGTGCCAGTTTGGACTGAATCCAAGTTGTGAGGAGAAAGAAGCACCAGAAGTGTGGAAACCAGGCTCACCCTGTAGAAGACTGGAGAAATTGCTGAATCGCGCTTGGTCTGTCAGGAACTGAAGCTGCTGTGTGTGCGCCCAGGTATTTTGCAGTAAGTGCAATCGGGATCGAGGAGCAGCCTGCCTGGTATAGTATTTTCCTTTTACATATGAATGTGTGTAGTGCTTGTGGGGAATCGCTTTTCCAATCCCCTGTGCTGTGTGCTGTGTGCTGTGTGCTGAAGCTGGAAGCAAACCGCAGCTTGTCTCGGACTAAATCCGTTTGCTATAAACTGCAGTGGGGTCCAGTCACAAGGACCTTGTCTCCATGCCCTGTTGTTTCTGATAATCCAGAAGAACATTCACCATCCGGTTCTCAGCTTGGGTATTGTGAGTACAAATCAGGGTATTCCACTGCAGCCTGTTTTCAATCACAAGTGTATCATCTAATTCTTGTTGTTTCACTGCTTCATGGACTGAGCCATCCGGCTCCGGATTACAATTGGGTGTTGTGCATATATTTTCTTCTACAGGGCCCTATCCATCTGCACCTGCCGGCCAACCCCGGGCAACGGACCTGGCTAGCCCCCCCCCCAGCCTGGGTACCCAGAGTGTGACTTTTCAGACCCTGTATGTGTGCACAGTACTTTGATTTAATGACACCAATTAATCTGATTTCCCTCTCCCATGTTACTGTCCCCTAAATAAATCAGATTTGTTGTTGTTATACTATATACTGTCTGTGGTGTTGGTACTTATGGAAACAGTATTGTAGTTTACTGTGTATGTTGTTTAACCTTATTTTACAGGGGGTCCTCAGAGATGTGCTGCAGAATCAGTCTCGAGGGTAAGTGGTGCTTTATGAGTGAACAGTGTGTATACGTGGGGTATTGGGGCTGTAACTCCTGTGTACTATGAGAGCCACTAGAGGGAACTAAAGGCGGTCATGGTGTCCCAGAGGGCTGTGATCAAGCTAGTCTAACCACTACAAACCCTGACCTCTGGGTGGAGGCACCCGCCATAGAACCTAGGCCCCTCAACCTGTCTGTAGTCAAGCAGGCAGGGGTGGTAGAACTTGGGATAGCGCCACCTGGTGTTTACAATTGGAAATATTCTCTTCCTATCAACGTGTCTTCCAGGTGCCACCAAACTGAAATCTGCACTTTAAGATTTGAAACTTTGTCTTTTAAAACTCATTCAAAGATCATTCTGTTAACCATGCTTTCATTAGGGAAATGATGTATTTGTACTATTTGCTTTAAAAGCATAGCCAGTACCATGTGACTAGTCTGGGAAAGACCAATCAAGAGACGATGGCCAACCGTGGAGGCCAGTGAGTTCTGCCAGTCGCACATCATGGGATTGGTTTTAAAACATTAAATTGTGGGTGATAGGTGGGTGGGGGGATGAAGGGTTATGCATGTTTAGACATTTGGGCTGGGGAGGAGGTTGGGAGGATGTTTTTACTGTTTTCTGTACAGGAACATGAATAACAAATATGTACTGAACTGTGAATATTTGGAGACCCGAATAAGAATATTTGGCCAAATATTCAAAATAAAGTATTCACTGAACCCTACTAACAGGTTCATTGCAAAAAACTGAATATAACATTCCAATGCAAACTTCAGATTGTGCTGGTGCAATCCAATAGCACTGGCTGCAAATGTTTTTGAATATGGGGACCCTAAAGTGTTAAATATTAGGTGGTCCATACTATATTTTTAATTTAAAAAAAATACTTGTTTTAGTGTTATATAATAGGGTATCTAAGTCTCCACACAATGTTGTGCATGCAAACCCAATCAGTGTTGAGCTATAATGCTGTATAGTGTATGGTGGAACGTTATTAGGGATGGAAATCCATCCCTCGAATGAGGTTGTTGTGCTGCAGTAGATACATCATCCTTCTTGTGCTGCACTAGCTGCATAGCTACTGCAGCACAACAGAATGGAATGTTTGGAATGCTGCCTTGAGAGCGGCAAAGCAGAACCACAGCTGCAATTTGTAACTGTGCAATTCAAATGACAGTCTGAAAGATTGCACAGCACCACATCCAGAAAGAATGGCAGCAGCAATTATTGGAAAGGAGATGACAGCTAGATATAAATTCATTCAAAAACAGGAAAATATTCATACATTAAAAAAGATAGAGCCTGGCATCAATCTGTTTAAAAGTTTTCTGGCAGAGGTTGGGGAATTCCGATCAATAACTGCTATACCAGTCCAGGAACTTGACAACCTAGTGGTTGGGTTTGTCTATAAAGTGGAGTGAATAGATTACACCTGAAATGAACCCAGCACCATTCATGGAATAATTGGCAGCACTGACTGCTACTTAGTAAAAGAAAGGTATGGCCACTCCATTTTCCATGGTAATACAACTGATTTTCATGAAACCTTAGAAAATTTTGCTGCAAAATAGAAGTTTAAAAAAAATGGGGAAAGGTAACAAACTGAACCATTCAGAGGCACTGTTGCAGCTAGACAATGACAGGTTGTACTGTACTGGCACACTTGGTCTCTACAATACCATAGCTTTACTTAACATAGTCTCTTTTTATGTTGATTGTGCGCATGCGCAAGAAACATGTTGCAGCAGCTTTCTCCACAAGCAGGTTGTGGAGGCGAAGCACTGTTGTGCCCAGTGCCCCCACAGCCTGCAAAGGCTTGTCCCCCGTCCCCCAATACCCTGGCACGCAGCTGCTGTCAGTTCAGCCAGCATGCCACAACCTTCTAAAAAATCAGTCGCTGCAATCAGGGGCCCCCTCATCATTGCAGCGTCAGCCATCCGCTGCAATGAGGCAGCGACCCATCATTGCAGGGCGGGATGTAGGATCCCTGATATTGTTTGTGAACATGGCGGCGGCTTGCAGCCGTATTCACAAACAATATTTACCAGCCCACCATGTTTAGTTGCAGACAGGGGAGCCCACTCCCTGTGGGCATAATGTAACCCCCCCGGTTTATTGTCTGCTGATGGGGTGCCCAGTCCCACGTCAGCAGAGAGAATCCCCTTTGTTTCATGACGGTTGCCCAATCCCGTGACGAAATTCGCCACCATTTTGTTGTTTTCCGATGGGATGCCCAATCCCCATCAGCTACAGCTGTTCCCCAAAAGCAACACTCCGGTGGCATGCTGGGATCCCACCCCAACATGCCACATGTCCCTTTTGTTGTTTGCCAACGGGGATGCCCAATCCCCCATCAGCTACAGCTGCCACCCCGAAGCAAGACTCTGGTGGCATGCTGGGAGCCCACCCCAGTGTGCCACATGCCCCTGTAAAGTTAAAAACGGTCCCACGACGTTTTTTAGTTTTTTTTTTTACCTGAAAGAAAGGAAACTGTCCTCATAGTCTCCCTGCCCCTCCCACAACCCGCACCCACCCACCCACTGTGCACCCTGCCTCCCCACACTGCCCCCTCGCTCCCTATACTTACCTCAGGAGCTTGGTGTGACGATCTTCAGTGGACCAGGAACACGTCTGCACTCTTCAAAGCCGACCGCGAACTGAGGAAATGCCGGTAAGCTGTATAATGTAATAAATAGGGTTTTTTCAATTTAGTGCATATCTAGGGAATTTTTGGGAATTTTTTCACCAAATTTTCAACATGGAGTTTTTGGAACCCCTCCTCATGAATTCTTGAACTGTCATGGCATTAATTGGCCCTGAAAAGTGGTTTCGCGGTCACTGTGTGGAATCACCCTTGGGGGCTGATTAACGAAACAACAGTGCCAGTGTTCATGAGGTGGACTCTCAAAAAACCTATGTTGCAAATTTGGTGGAAAAAATCCAAAAAATGACTGTTTCACGAGGGTGCATTATGCAGTTGCTAGGCATGCTCGCAACTTCGTGAATTTGCAATATTTTCATGCCAGATTTTCAACATTGGCATTTTGTCACACCTCCTTGTGAGCAGTACAGCTGTCATTGTTCACATCCTGGCCAAAATGTGTTTTCACACTTCCAGTGCAGAATAGCGTGGTCGCTGTGGGAAATCAGTGTTCATGACAGATTTAAGAAAATGACAATGACACTGTTCACGAGTAGAGGTCCTAAAATGCCTATGTTGAACATTTGGTAATGATACTCCATAAAATGACTGTGTTACGAGCGTGTATTGCGCAGTTGGCACACATGCTTGTAACTTCACATTCACGAATTTATAATATTTTCACTCCAGATTTTCAACATTGCTATTTTCTCAGACCTACTTATGAACAGTATAGGTGTCATTTTTCCCATCCTGGCCGAAATGTGTTTTCGCACTTCCAGCGCAGAATAGAGCGGTCGCTGTGGGAAATCACTGTTCTGGACAGATTGAGAAAATGACAGTGATACTTTTCATGAGTAGAGGTCCTAAAATGTCTATGTTGAAAATTTGGTGATGATAGCCCATCAATTGACTATGTTACAAGTGTGCATTGCGCACTTTCCACGCACCCTTGTAACTTCACAGATTTGTAATATTATCACACCAGATTTTCAACAGTGGCATTTTTTCACACCTCCTTATATGTAGTACAGCTGTCATTTTTCACATCCTGACCGAAATGTGTTTTTACAGTTCTGTCGCAGAATAACGTGGTCACTGTGGGAAAACAGTGTTTGGGGCAGATTAAGAAAATGACAGTGGCACTGTTCATGAGCAGAGGTCCTAAAATCCCTATGTTGAAAATTTGGTGATGAAACTCCATGACATGACTGTGTTACAAGTGTGCATTGAACTGTTTCCGCACACCCTTGTAACTTCGCAAATTTGTAATATTGTCACGCCACATTTTCAACAGTGGCATTTTTTCACACCTCCTTATGAACACTGTAGCTGTCATTTTTCACATCCTGGCTAAAATATGTTTTTGCACTCCTGCCAGAGAATAGCATGGTCACTCTGGGAAATCAGTGTTTGGGACAGATTAAGATCGACTGAGTGAGAGAGGGGAGTGACCGAGTTCAACTGAGCTCTGTCGGGACTGCTGCGGATTTGTTTGTGGGCAGACAAAGGCCCCAACACAAGAGCCCAGTACAAAACAGCAGCCTGCAACACTGCGAGAAACAGAACAACAGAGCGAGTGAGGGAGGGGGAGTGAGCGAACTCACCGAAGTGCTGTCAGGACTGCTGCAGATTTCTTTGTGGGCAGAAAAAGGCGTCAATGCAGGCAGGGTCCCAGTACAAAAGGCCAGCCTGCAGTGGTGAGAGAAACAGTATGAGTGAGTGAGACAGGGGGACTTAGTGAGCTCAAAGGAGCTCTATCAGGACTGCTGCGGACTTCTTTGTGGGCAGAAAAAGGTGCCAATGCAGCCAGGAGCCCCATACAAAAGGGCAGCTTTCAGCGCCAGGACAAACAGAATGAGCGCATGAGAGAGGGAGACTGAGTGACCTCAATGGAGCTCTGTCGGGACAGCTACAGATTTCTTTGTGGACAGACAAAGGTGCCAACGCAGCCAGGAGCACCATACAAAAGCGCAGTCTGCAGTGCCAAGAGAAACAGAACAAGTGAGTGACAGAGCAGTAGTGAGCGAGCTCAATGGAGCTCTATTGTGACTGCTGCGGATTTCTTTGTGGGCAGAAAATGTGGCAACACAGGCAGGAGCCCAGTACAAAAGGCCAACTTGCAGCGCCGGCAGAAACGAAATGCATGAGTGACAGAGGGGGAGTGAGAGAGCTCAATGGAGCTGTGTCGGGACTGCTTCAGATTTCTTTCTGGCCAGAAAAAGCCACCAAAGCAGGCAGGAGCCCAGTACAAAAGGGCACCCTGCAGCACCAGGAGACACAGAATGAGTGAGTGAGGGTTGGGGAGTCAGTGAGCTCAACGGAGCTCTGCTGGGACTGCTGCAGATTTGTTTGTGGGCAGAAAAAGGCAGCAATGCACGCAGGGGCCCAGTACAAAAGAGCAGCCTGCAGTGGCAGGAAAACTGGAATGAGTAAGTGAGCGAGCTCAACAGAGCTATATTGTAACTGCTGCAAATTTCTTTGTGGGCATAAGAAGGCAGCAACGCAGGCAGGAGCCCAGTAGAAAAGGGCAGCCTGCAGCGCTGGCAGAAACAGAATGAGCGAGTGAGAGAAGGGGAGTGAGCGAGCTCAACGGAACTTTATCAGGACTGCTGCATTTCTTTGTGGGCAGAAAAAGGTGCCAACAGAGGCAGGAGCCCAGTACAAAAGGGCAGCCTGCAGCGCCAGGAGAACCAGAATGAGTGAGTGAGTGAGACAGGGGGACTGAGCGACCTCAACGGAGCTCTGTCAGGACAGCTGTGGATTTCTTTGTGGGCAGAAAAAGCCACCAACACAGGCAGGAGTCCAGTACAAAAGGGCAGCCTGCAGTGCCAGGAGAAACAGAATGAGCAAGTGAGAGAGGGAGAGTGAGCCACTTCAATGGAACTCTGTCGGGACAGCTGCGGATTTCTTCCTCAGCAGAACAAGGTGCCAACACAGGCAGCAGCCCAGTACAAAAGAGCAACCTGCAGCACTGGGACAAACAGACTGAGCCAGTGACAGAGGGCCACTGAGCGAGCTCAACAGACCAATGCAATCAACATTCGCCATTGACAAATGCTTGTTTTGTAATGGCCTGTACTCTGCCCTCTGCACAGCTTAGCAGTACAGACTAAGATGGGGGGATCTACACCTCTTAACAGACACTGACGGTACACAGTTTATCCAACATAATGAGTGCCAGACAAAATTGAGAACGGGTGAAAACCCTAAGGACATCCGAGTCACAAAGCCTAGGATGTACCAGAGCAAGATCAACCCTGAGAGATGCCCAGTAGCCGCCTTCTGTAAATATGCAAATGAGAGACCATCAACATGCAGCACCCGATTCACCCTTTTATCTGGCACCTAACTTATTCCACAAGGATGGCATGTCTAAGTGGTACAGAGCAATGGCTGTTGGTGAGAACAAAATAAGAGGCGTGATGTAACTAATTGAAAAACAAGCTGGCTTGTCTGAAGACAAGAGGATCACCAGCCACTCCACCCAAAAAACAGCTATACAGAGGTTAATTCACATTGATATGCCACCTACAGAGCTACAGCAGGACTCTGTGCACCGGGCACTCCGGTCAATAAACAATTACAGTGTAATGTCTAATGAAAAGCAAAAAAAGAAACAGTGGCATCTTTAGTGGTGAAAACGAGCCCCCATCTACATCCACTGTCTCTATTTGTGTCACTTCCAATACTGAAACACAAGCTTCAAAACAGCAAAAAACACATCTTAGTGACCTGACAAATTTCGGCTTGTTTGGGGACAACCGCATTGTCCAATAGGGAGTAAATGTGAAGATCGAGAATTACCTCAGCAACCAGAAGAGAAGAGCCACCATTATTTGAGATACAGTACAAGCAGTTCCAACTCCAAGTAAGGTGAGTGCTACCATGTTAAATCAAGAAACATGTTCTTTAGCACTTTGCCTTCTCACCTCAGCCTATTAATCAACTTTTTTTTTCTTCTCTGTTTTGTTTCTGCAGGGCAAGCACAAGTCATTTGCATATGATGTGATGATGTCACACATCTGCCAAGGGAAATGGACTTGAAAGGCTATTCGTTTTTTATTTCCTGTTTTTCTTTCTGAGTTCAGTTTTGTTTTACACTGTAAATTTACTAGTGTGTTCTTCCACAAGTACTTAGCCTGTTTTAAATGTTTCGTACTGCCTCATCCAGTAAGCGGGGACACACACACACACACACACAGACCTTGTCTCTTGCAGCATTGTTCCCTGTGAGTACTTTCCTGTGTGCTGCCAATGGGGGACGGGGAGGTGGATGTGGAAATGGCAGCTAGGCAAAAACAAATATAAAATGTATTTATTTGTGCCTGAATAGGAGAACCATACATTATACAAGATAATGTATGGTTGTCTATCTACAACAAGTGTGTGTAGCCTTCTCAAGGTTGCCATGGCAACTGAAACCTTTCGAGGACTAAATGGTTGCCATTTCAACCTCTCAATGGCTACACACACTTGTTGTGGATAAAGAACCATACATTACCCCATCTATATACTTCATGCTATTCCTTATGCAAAATTACTTACAAAAATTAAACAAGCCCTAGCTGGTGCCAACAAGATTGGTCTTGTTTTTTACATTGTTGTAGTTTGTTTTATGTTTTTTCAGTCCTGAGTGTAGATAGGTTAGTAAAACAGTTATTCAGTAAGCAATAACCTGCAAAAGGGTGTATGGTTATTGAGGATTAACACACACCAGGGTGCATTGTGAGACACAAGGCCACAAGCCAGGTGACCTCACAGCACCCGGGTGTGCATTCATCCCCAATAACCGCACACCCTGGAGTGGGTTATTACGCTTATAACTTGAGGCAAAATTATGTGGTTGTTGAATTTTGGAAAAAAGACAAAATATCTAAACATTTCATGCAAGATTGGAAATTTATTATGTGTCCTGCCACCAGGACATCTGAGAAACAACAAGAAAGACAACAAAACATATAGAACAATGCTGACTGCTACCTAGAATACTGCAAAGGCTAGGAGAGGGCACTCCAACATATAGAAACATAAACAGGTGTGATTTCAGGGAGTAGTATCCTTCTGTGAGACTACTAGTTCACCTACTGTTGCAGCATACATTTGCAGCGGCATACCTTTTGAAACTGCACATCTAAAACCAGAAGAAGAAAAAATGTGCAAGAGGCACATACAATTAGTAGAGCAAGAAATATACTGGAACACAGATACCTGCTTTAGGACGTTCATTATTCGGCACTCTTTCTGCTGTTGATTTATTGTCTGTCTATAAGGTTACAGCACTTCTAACTGTTTTTGGAGTAGTGTTGTCTGTTAATTCACCTAGAAACAAATGGTCAACACATGCAGTTATTTATGCTCCTGTTGTCATAGTGTTTCTAGCGTTTCACCTGATCGGTGATCACCGAACTTGTGCAAAAGCACCAAAGTTGTGATACTATGTAATACCAACATCCCACCACTGAAACAATATCACAGGGAGCTCCACAGGGATACAGAGATTTAGGAGCCAACAATTACATGGAACAGAGCTGTGTCCAGGCGCCGTGATCAGCAGCAACATGAATCACATGCTCTGTTTTCATCTCTGTATGGTACGGCTGTATCCCTGGTTATGGGTTCAAGGCTGTCCAGGGGCACTAAAACTGACTGTGGTCATCTCCGGTATCCCCCCATTGCAGTTTGGTGCAGTAGAGAGGAGCATGCTGGTGCTGTGCTGTGGTACTAATTGTAGGGAACAGCTTCTGTATTTCTGTACAAGAATGATAACCTGCAGCAAGTGCGTCAGATTGTTATGGTAGGTAATAACTTGGGGGGGCCCTCCTCAAGTGAGGTAATACTGGCAAACACGAAAGGAAAGACAGCTCTGCAAAAAGATATTCTATCACTTTTCAGTCCATTTAACAGCGCTGGTGTGCAGCACCTTTCTCTGGTATATGTCTCTCTCTCTCTGTGGTACTCCATGCTGTTAAGAGCTACGAGAGTAACAGTAGGAGACATAATAGCTATCGGACTCTCTATTTCATAACTTCCTGGTTCCACTGTATAGTCTTGTTAAACTATACAGTAGGTGCCTCTTATTAAATCTGCTACTGACAAGCACAAAATTATCACAAACATATCTACTTATTCACCAACAGTGGCATTTAACAGAGGAAAAGTGACAGTCATGTACTGGTAGAAACAGACACATTGCTGTACACACCATTTTGTCTACTATATGCTATTTTTAAACTTATTATTACATGAGAAATACATATTCAAGAACCAGAACATCAAAATACTACTGTTATATTTAGATAACGGCTATCACACTCATGCACTTCTACTCCAGGACACTTTACTGTATGATGTACTGTACCTACTAAGTACTGTTCCACAGAATATTCGTAGGACAAACATATGTAATAGTTTGCAAACAGGGCACCACATGAGTAGTGTAATTAGAGAAAAATGGTGAAAGTCATAAACAGCTATTGCACCAGAACCTGGTACGAGAACTACTGTGCATGGTAAAGAAAGTCCACATTGCCAAAGATGTTGACATTTTTCATATAAAATCCAGGAATCGTGGACCCAGCATCTCCACTCTTAGGATTACGATTCACAACAGTTATTGGCTTGGACTTGCTTGGTCTGCTTGATGGTGATGCTCTCTCTCTCTCTGTTTTCTGCTGTTGTGTTGTGGCAATTCTGATAAGTTGCTCTTGAATACTGGTGTCCTTCTCAACCATTTTACTTTCATTTTTCCTTTCTGATGTAAGCGGATGGCACTTGAGCTCTCCACATCACTAGGACCACTAGTTAACAAGTTGCTCCATTTCTGTCAGTCACTTACAGAGGCAGTCCAATAGTTCTGCAAACTGTTCTCACAATGGTGGCCAGTCACTGCCATTATTTTGCATGACACTAGTCTAGCATTTGACAATATCTGGACTGCAGTGCTCCTGATGGAAAGGCTGTTGTAGTAGTGCAAGAGTTACAATCTCCGATATTTTGGGAATCATATTGCCTAGATAATTGACTCCCATGGGTGACTTCATGTACCAAACCTTATCATTGTGATGGACAACTATTTTTGGATGGAGGAAAAGGGCAGCTGCATCACTAGGACAGTGGCTAATATACAGTTTGTACAGATGTACTGGGCAATTAGGATTCTGCGAGTCTGCAAAGAGGAACCCTCGTTGGCTCTGCCCATTTGCCTCATGGACATTACTGTGATTCTTAGTATGAGGATTATAAGCAAGTGGCAGGTACTGTCTGCCATCTGCATCACTGGCTACAATCAAATAATCCTGCTTAAAATCTCTCACCCTTCTCTTCCGTGCCATGCAAACCCCAGCTGGAGGTCAAACCAGAGTCATTGAACTAGTGCAGAAGCACTTCCAGGGAAGTGGTTTTTGCCAAGTCCACTGGTGTTATGGGAAGATGGTGCATGGCTCTGTCCTGACCTTCTTTACATAGCTGCTTTAGTACACCAATAAACACATTATTGGTATATTGGAACATGGCCATCACAATCAGTGTAGCTCAGGGTTCTCAAGTGGTGAGGCCAGCCTCCCTGGGAGGCCCCAACCTGTGCCAGGGGAGGCTCAACCAAGTCTTGAAAAAAGTATTATATTTCAATTTTGAGCTTTATAGATTTTGTTTGAAGGGATAAAGCAAACTGAAAGAGGATAATAGAAGGTGAATTTATGTATTTATTCACCAGTCGGTGACCAAGGGAAGGTACTGTACACTGAGCCATGGCTTATTTCAGGTGTACCCAGGGAAGGGTAGTGAGAGAATACAGTTCAAAATGTAACTGCAAAACACTTAAGCAATACAAAATGAATAAACATGCAAACAAATTCAGAACAATAAACTAACAATGGGAGGAACAACTGGCCAATTAGACTGGCAGCAGAACTGTCGAAATACAAGAGTTAACCATACAGGTACTAGGAATAAGAACAGGAGGGAGCAAAATGATCCCTGAGAAGTTGCTTAAGAGCAGGTGAGATGGGGAGAGGTAGAGGTCGGCAGGAAGGTTATTCCCAGTTAGGAGCTGAAACAGAAAAAGCAGGCTGACCCATGAAGGTATGGCAGTAAAGGGCAACAATGGTTCAAGAGTCAAAATAGTGCAGCAAGTAGGTTGTCCTGTTGGGGGTTACAATAAGCATAATAACACGAGAGCCAGCTATGCAAGAGGTTTCAATTTATTCCAGATGTACTGTGAAAAGTAGGCTATTTTCATGGGGAGGCCCAAACATATTTCAGTATTTTGGGAGGCTCAAGATCTTTTCCATGGCTTAGGGAGGCTCACTATGACAAAGTTTGAGAACTGTTGATTGTAGCTGAGTAAGGCCGTATCCATTATTTTGGGCCCATTTGGCGTTTTTAACTTCGTCCAAGCTCCAGTGCCCCACAATTTTTTTTCTTTAATTTACAGTCGTCAGTTTGTTACAGACTGCCACTAGATGTTCTCACTGCTGTGCGTGCCTGCTGCAATGACTGTGTGTCACGTTTGCCAGTTTGCAAACCATGTGAGTGACACAGACATACAGTCTCACAGTGTGGCACTACTACTCATAGTCTCTTGGTGACTTGGTGCCATGAAGATGATGATCCACCTTCTTCCTAGTCCCCTTGGCCACTGGACATGATTAAGCTGAGCGTGTGAGTGGCACAGTACCCCCCTGCTGTAGACCAGCCACCCACAGCAACAGATGAGGAACGGCACCCTGCCCAGTCCATACCACTCACAGACTGACAGGTCAGTGATCAAATTATGTATGTTAACTCAATCTGTCAGTCCTGGAAAGGTGGGGTTGGTTTGGGGCAGGCACTTATTGTTCTTCGCTGCTGCAGTCAGAGCAGACATTGCCATTTGAGAGCAGCGAGAGGAGGGAGTGGGACAAATGAGTGAGCACTTGTGCTTAGCTTGGCCAGTGCTCAGCTCATGTTCACTGTCTATAAAAATAAATATATAGCTAATTCTTAAAGAGACTAGCTATGTGTGCAGCCTGCAGATCAGAGACTTGTGTGAGAGAAAGAGAGACTCATTGTGAGGGGGTGGGGGCTGCTGGGGGATCCCTATTCCCTCCAATGCAGAACAACTACAAATAAAAAAATTAAATATATAGAGAAAGTCAGAAAGAGATTCAGTCAGCCAGCCTGAGTCAGGCAGAGACAGACAGAGAAGACTGGACTGGAGTGAAGAGGCTGTGAGGGGGCTGACTTTGTGCTTGCTTGTTTTGGATTTTGCTTAGTCTGGGAGGAAGGGAATTTGAAATATTGGGAAAGGAAAGGAAAGAACAAAACAAAAATTATAAAGAGGACTGATATGGACTGGAGAAAAACAGGATGCTAGTGTGTGCTCTATTTTGGTAGAGATTTGATTCTGACCAGTCATATCCTGCAGCAGCTGGCTTTTAAAAGGAAAAACAAGCATTTGTCAATGCCGAACGTTCGCTTGCAGGTATTTGCAGTGGTGTTTGGCATGTATGGTGCTTTACCCTTATGCCCTGTGCGATTGCTGGTATTTGCACAACAAATTGTCAGCATAACCTTTTTGTTACCCCCCCATTGTGCGCTACATAGGCGGAAACACGTTTTGGGCAGGATGTGAAAAATGACAGCTGTACTGCTCATAAGGAAGTGTGGTAAAATGGCAATGTTGAAAATCTGAGGTGGAAATATTGAAAATTCGCAAACCTAGGAGCGTGCGTGGGAACTGTGCAATGCATGCTCGTAAAACAGTCATTGTTAGGAATCTTTCACCAAATTGTCAATATTGGCATTTTAAAACCTCTACTAATGAACAGTGTCACTGTGATTGTCTTACTGTGTGCCATACATTGATTTTGCACACCGACTGCGCCATTGTGCGCTACATGGACGGAAACACATTTTGGGCAGGATGTGAAAAATGACAGCTGTACTGCTCATAAGGAGGTGTGGTAAAATGGCAATGTTGAAAATCTGGAGTTAAAATATTGAAAAGTCGCAAACTTACGAGTGTGCGTAGAAACTGCACAACGCATGCTCGTAAAACAGTTATTTTTAGGAATTTGTGCACCAAATTTTCAACATAGCCATTTTAAGATCTCTGCTCATGAACAGTGTCACTGTGATTTTCTTAACGTGTCCCATACACTGAGTTCACACAGCGACTGTGCCATTGTGCGCCATATGGCGGAAACACGCTTTGGGCAAGATGTGAAAAATGACAGCTGCAGTGCTCATAAGGAGGTGTAGTAAAATGACAATGTTGAAAATGTGAAGTGAAAATATTGAAAATTCGCAAACTTACGAGCGTGCATGGAAACTGCGCAATGAACACTCGTAAAATAGTCATTTCTAGGAATTTTGTCACCAAATTTTCAACACAGCCATTTTAAGACCTCTGCTCATGAACAGTGTCACTGTGATTTTCTTAATGTGTCCCATACATTGGGTTCGCACACGGATTGCGCCATTGTGCGCTACATGGGCGGAAACACATTTTGGGCAGGATGTGAAAAATGACAGCTATGCTGCTCATGAGAAGGTGTGGTAAAATAGCAATTTTGAAAATCTGGAGTGAAAATATTGAAAATTCGCAAACTTACGAGCGTGCGTAGAAACTGCACAACGCACGCTCGAAAAACAGTTATTTTTAGGAATTTGTGCACCAAATTTTCAACATAGCCATTTTAAGATCTCTGCTCATGAACAGTGTCACTGTGATTTTCTTAACGTGTCCCATACACTGAGTTCACACAGCGACTGTGCCATTGTGCGCTACATGGGCGGAAACACGTTTTGGGCAAGATGTGAAAAATGACAGCTGCAGTGCTCATAAGGAGGTGTAGTAAAATGACAATGTTGAAAATGTGAAGTGAAAATATTGAAAATTCGCAAACTTACGAGCGTGCATGGAAACTGTGCAATGAACACTCGTAAAATAGTCATTTTTAGGAATTTTTTCATCAAATTATCAACACTGCCATTTTAAGACCTCTGCTCATGATCGGTGTCACTGTGATTTTCTTAATGTGTCCCATACATTGATTTCGCACACCGACTGCACCATTGTGCGCTACATGGGCGGAAACACATTTTGGGAAGGATGTAAAAAATGACAGCTGTACTGCTCATGAGGAGGTGTGGTAAAATGCCAATGTTGAAAATCTGGAGTGGAAATATTGAAAATTTGCAAACCCACGAGCGCATGGGAACTGTGCAATGCACTCTCGTAAAACAGTTATTTGTAGGAATTTTTTCACCAAATTTTCAACATAGCCATTTTAAGACCTCTGCTCATGATCAGTGTCACTGTGATTTTCTTAATGTGTCCCATACATTGATTTCGCACACCGACTGCGCCATTGTGCGCTACATGGGCGGAAACACGTTTTGGGTGAGATGTGAAAAATGACAGCTGTACAACTCATAAGAAGGTTTGATAAAATGGCAATGTTGAAAATCTGGGTAGAAATATTGAATTCAAACCTACAAATGCATAGGAACTGGCGCAATGAACGCCAGAAATAGTTTTGATTTGACTAAATTAATGATGAAAGTAATTCTTCGAATGATGTCACTGCCATGGTGCTAGTCAGGCCCAAAGGGTGATTTCTCACAGTGACTGCGCAGTGACTGTGAAATCACCTTTCGGGCCCGAATAACGCCATGAAAGTGACATCATTCATGAGAAGGGGTCCCAAAAACCCATGTTGAAAATTTGGTGCAAAAATTCCAAAAAATGCCTGAGATATGCAATAAAGTTGAACCCCCTATCTAGCCCATTATACAGCTTACCTGCATTTCCTCAGTTTGTGGTCGCCTTTGAGGAGTGCAGACGTGTTCCCGGTCCACCGAAGATCATCGCGCCGGAGTCCAGAGATAAGTATGGGGTGAGGGGGGTGTGGGGAGTCTGGGTGCGCAGTGGGTGGGTGCGGGTTGTAGGGGGCTGGGAGATGCGCCGTGGGACCGTTTTTATTTTACAGATTTAAAAAAAAAACGACATGGGATGTTAACCACGCTGGAGTGGGCTCCCAGCATGGCAGAAGATGGCTGGGGGGGCCTAGGAGCCAATGGGGGATTGGGCACCCCCGTCGGCAAACTACATGGGGGGGGCTGAGGAGCCGGCGGGGGATTGGGCACCCCCGTTAGCAAAACAAAGCGAACCTTTGCCATGCTGGGGTGGGCTCCCAGCATGGCAGCAGGATGCCTTGGGGCCGTGGACCAACTGGGGATTGAGCACCCCCATCAGCAAACAACGTTTGCCACGCTGGGGTGGGCTCCCAGCGTGCACCAAAGCTTTGGAGCGGCGTGGCGCTGCGGGAGCACGTGACACAAGGGGCAGCGTGACGGTGCTTCGGTATGGCAGTGGTGGTTTTCTTGAAGCAGAAGACCACCGCTGTCACAGAGTTCCTGCACCCATTGGTGCAGGACCGCCACGCCTGATCAACAGAGCACTGGATTGAAAGGGAGAGGCACACTTCCAAAGTGTGCTACTCTCCCAAAACGTTCCTTGCGCATGCGCACAAGAGAACGTAAAAATGAACAAAGAAATAAATATAAAACTAAGCAAGTCAGAATTTAGAAAAAAGAACCCTGTGCTTGTGACTGGTCTGTGTGTGTGTGTGTGTGTGTGTGTGTGTGTGTGTGCAGAGAGGAGAGAGGAGATATTTTGTTGCCCTGCTGCCCACTAAGCCCTGCCTGTCTACTTCTTCTATGTCTTGCTTATGAAAGAAAAAAGCAACTAAAATATTTTCTCATTAACTAAGACAAGTCTTTGTGTGTCGTGTATACCTGAGTGAATGTGTGGGTCTGACCTGTGGTAAGTGTGGGGAGCAGAGAGTTCACACAGTGGGAAAGCCTAGCAGTGCCCTGCCTGTCCACTTCTTCTACATCTTGCTAGTGAAGGGGGAAAACAAAGAAAGGAAGTACACTACAAAAATAAAGGTTTTAAAGAAAATAAGCCTGTGTGTGTGGAGATTGTGGTGAAGGAGATAGGCAGTTACATTTTGAAAGAAGCAATAAAAACAGACACAGATTTTTTTTTTAAATCAGCATTAGTTTATTATTTGCAGTTTCACAAACTCATGATAAGCATAAGGTGTACTGGTTTTGTGTGGTGTAGAAAAAAACACAACACATTTTTAATCTGTGTCACATATTGAAATACCAGTACCTGACAAATTTAATTATGGCACTGACGAAGTTTTACAACAAATGTAGTGCAGATCTAGAAATACAAAATCTGCCCAGTAGCCCTCATCAGCCAATGGTGTGCGATTACCCAAAATGTCAATTTGGAAAAACACAGGTGGTAAATCATTCGTTCAGTGCTTCTTGGTTTAAGAGATGAAAGTGGCTTCAGTATGATGAAACAAGGATCGTGTGTTTTGCTTCACTTGTGTAAAGACATATAGAGATACACTTCTAAATACTAGTTTCTTTGATCCCTGTTTCATATCTAAGGAGTATAGCAACTGGAAAGATGCTTGTGTTAACTTTTAAAAACACAAGCTTACTAAGTGTCATGAAACTGCTGTTTTCAAGGTGGTAACAGTTCCCAAGTCATTCCCAGATGTTGGAGAATGTCTGTCTTCACTACATGAACAACAGAAGAGGGATCATTGTCATTATTTCCTAAAAATTCTTTAAAATGTAGCATTCTTAGCTAGATAGGGTTTGACTTTCTGTGGAGATAGTGATGAATCAGATACAAACTTTATACAGACAAACAAATTAAGAGCTAATGATTACCTGCAACTTAATGACTGGACTGAGCAAAAGATGAATACACATGCCCAGAGATTCAAAATGAAATGCTGAAAACTTTAGGCTTTAGAGTCCTGCATGAAGTGACTGAAAGAATTAGATCAGCTACATTCATTTTGATAATGACTGACAAAACCAGAGATTCTGGCAACAAGGAACAGGTAGTAATTTGTGTCAGATGGGTGGATGACAATTATGATGCTCATGAAGAATTTTTGGGTCTCTATGAAGTTGCCGGAAATAAAACAATCCAAAAACTCTAGTGCAGGTCATCAAAGATGTGCTGATGCGTGCTAACCTTAACATCACCAAAGTCAGAGGGCAGTGTTATGGTGCTGCTGCTATGGCTGGAAGGAAATCAGGTGTGGCTCAACAGATATCTGAGGCAGAGCCTAGGGCACTGTTTGTGCATTGTTACAGTCATTCCATACATCTAGCGTGCAATAATGTTATGCAAAAATGCAAAGAAGTAAAAAATGCACTTGAGATAACTCACAAAATAACAAAATTGATCAAAAACTCTCCTAACAGAAGAGTCTGCTTTGAGCAGTTTAAAAAGCAACTTGCTCCTAATGTCCCATCGCTTCATACTCTATGTAATTATTAATGGAGAACTTTCTGAGGAAGGTTCCAGTACTAGTGGGGTGCCACAGGGCTCAGTCTTGATTCCCTGTTTGTTCCAGGCTTTTATTTCAGATCTCACCATGAACTATGTATCATTATTTATCAAATATGCAGGTGATGTAAAAATCGGTGGCCCCTGCACTAACCCAGATCAGGTTGAAACAATACAATGAAACCTAAACCACATTTGGGAATGGGTCTCAAGATGGGGTATGAGACTAAACCCTGATGTACAGTTATGCACTTGGGCATAAGTAACCCTAAGACCACTTTCACCCTTGGAAATATCTTAAATACTACAACTGATGAAAGAGATCTGGGTATTACCATATCAAATAATGTTGGGCATTCAGAACACATAAATTCAGTTATCAGTAGAACTAACAAGGTTATCTGGTCCATACAACACAATATAAGTCTTGGGACCCTAATATTATGTTCTCTCTATATCGGGCATACACTAGACCCCACCTGGAATATGCATCCCAGTCGTGTTGTCTACTTAAAAAAATTAACTGTTCACAGCTGGAAAGGGTACAATGAAATTATACAAAGCAGATACAATGACTCTATAACATACCTTACCAAGTCAGATTAACTACCCTTAATGTTATGTCACTTAAGACTCGTTGTCTTAGGGGATATTTATTGTTCCTTTTTGATATCAACAATGGTTCATACCTTATGACAGAATTAGGTCTAGAATTCAAAGACACCTATGACACCAGAGGGCATGCCTTACAACTAGCTGGGAGAAAGTTTCATTATAAATCCAGGAAGTATTTTTATACTCTTAGGATAATCTAACCCTAGAACAAATTACATTTAAATATAGAGATAAGTAAAACAAAAAATTAATTTACAAGGAAATTAGATACTGTATCTTTTTGACATCTGGTCACTCCTTGTCATATTACTCAAACTAATTTATGAGCTAGCATAGGAGCATTCCTGGGCTGAATAAGCCTTCTCGCTCCTCACTTATCCTTAGTATGATCCTTAGTATGATGTCTGACATGGTGGACTGTGAAAGAGAAGTCACTGAAGAGTGTTTTGGATAACTATGAAGTGTTACAAAACACATGGCTTGCCTATGAAGACTGTACTCCAAACCCAGAGACTAAGAGCAGAATTCCTGGTGTTTCTTCTCAAATGAAGTCCTTAGATTTCCTCTTTGGTGTTTCTCTTGGTGAGGTTTTATTTCATCACTGCGATAACCTCAGCAAGTCTCTGCAGTCACCAGAACTATGTGCATCAGAAGGACAGAATCTAACAAGAATTACCATAGACACTTTAAAAGCACTCAGAAGCAAGGATTTCAAGAAGTTTTGTGCTCAAATAAGAGAGATGGCCAATGACCTGGATGTTGGGTGAACCCCAGCTTCCTAGAAAGAGGAAAGCACCAAGTAGGCTGCATTTTGTTCAATGCAAGGACTGTTCCATTGCACTAACTCCAGTTTTCCCACCCAGACCAGCTATCCAGCTTCAGAACTGTGTCTCCAGTCTGACCTGGAGGCAGTGATCAGTACCGGCAACCAGGACTCCAGGTGGTGACATGAGAAGGAGGAGGGGTGCTACAGTTTAAAAGGAAGCTGTGTACTTGCATTTCTTGAGTGACTGCATTTTTATCCAACGCAAGGACTGTTCCTTTGCCCTGGCTCCAGTTTTCCCACCCCAACCAGCTATCCAGCTTCAGAACTGTGTCTCTGGTCTGACTTGGTGGCAGCAGTTGGTACTGACAACTGGGACTCCAGGTGGTGATGTGGGAAGGAGGAGGGGTACTACAGTTTAAAAGAAAGATGCATACCTACATTTCTTGAGCGGCTGCATTTTTATCCAATGCAAGGACTGTTCCATTGCCCTGGCTCCAGTTTTCCCACCCAGACCAGCTATTGAGCTTCAGAACTGTGTCTCTAGTCTGACCTGGTGGGAGCAGTTGGTACTGGCAACCAGGACTCCAGGTGGTAACATGGGAAGGAGGAGGAGTGCTACAGTTTAAAAAGGCATACCTCTCTAGCGGCTCTCTACATGAGTGGCTCTTGCTGGAGTGGCTAGAGTCACCATCAGGAGTCTACAGCAGGAGACTGTAGGGAGGCTGTTTTAAATATTTTATATATTTAAATATTGTAAGTGTATTGTGGCATAATGTAATTGATGTAGGTAAATTAGTTATTGCCTGCACAACATTTTCTTGATAAGGTCTGTTGTAAAGAGGTGGTGTTTGAATTTTGAATTTTATTTTTGATTTTTATTATTGTTACTTGGACTATTTCTTGATTGTGTAGAGTAATAACTTGTTAGTAGAATGTATAAGACATTGTTATTTGGAATATTTATCCTATTTTGGGAACCAAGGAAAGTTTCAAATGTAAGAACAATGAAAAGGTGTGTTTGGAATATTCCAATAGTGGTTTGCCTGTGGTTGGTTTTAAAGTGTCTCTGCCTAATTTATATGAGGATAGTGCAGATTTATTGGATAGTTATGCTAATACCCTTATTAGAGGAAGGGGTTTATCGCACATCCGTCTATGCGTTGATGTACACAAACACTTGTGTGAAACAAAGTTTCGATGTACTAGACTCAAAAAGCAATTTGGTTTTACCAGGAGCATAATTTCATTACTTCTACTAATATCTGGTGATGTACATCTAAATCCAGGTCCTTTACTACAGGATAATTATTGTTTGCTTGATTTTAGTAATAGGTTAAATATGGAATTATTGCATCTAAATGTCTGGAGTTTATCTCCTAAAATTGACCAGATTAGAGCGCAGATTGAGACAGTAAAACCAGATGCATTCGCTTTGACAGAGATGTGGCTAACAAAAAAGAATAAAGAATTAGTTAATGATTATAATGCTTTCAGACTCTATAGAACAAATAAAAGGAGACCACATGATGTGGCATGCTGTCTAGCAGCTCCTGTTCACTGCTCCAGTCACCAACTTATTTTAAGTTCATTTTTGGCAAACAACCCACTCTGAAAACCTCTTTAACTACTTTGGTTGGAAGAAGACAGCATCTACTTTATCCCATAACTGGTTATTGGCTTAATGGAGGTGGAAATGCTGAAAACTCTGCCAAAACATACACTTTCAGTCATGCTGGAGAAGGCCTTGAAGAAACCCAGGGCTTCCAGTAGTGTGGACGTGCCCACAGTAGTGAATCCCTCTCCTGAACAAGAACCTCTCACCCTACATTAATTTCTTGAAGAATTCAAACCCTTCAAAGAAGACCTGCACTCTATTACTGCAGAAATCAAATCTTTAACCCAAGCGATGGAAGATGTGTACCAGCGCATCTCGGACAATGAAATCTGGATCTGCTCCTTGGAAAAATGGGTGGAGAAAATGGATCCTGAACTAATAGCTACCCATCAGAGAATGGCTTGCTTAGAATTGAAGGTTGAAGACCTAGAGGGCCACAGCCGCCGGAATAACACTGTCCTCATAGGTCTTCCCGAGAAGGAAGAAGGTCTGGAGACTGTAGTATTTGTGCAAAAACTGATTGAAAAGCTTGCTGACCCTTTGCCATTTGGGCCACAGTACGTAATTGAAAGGGCGCATCGAGCTCGCCGCCAGATACCGCAAGCAGGAGCTCCCCCACGTCCCTTAATCTTCCGATTCCTACATTTTTAGAGTGCCAATATTTCCTCTCTAAAGTTAAAAGACCTGCAAGAGGTGAGATTGGAAGGCATCAAGATTAGAGTGGCCCAGGACTTACCAGTTCACTAAGGCAGAAAAGGACTGCAATCCACCTGCTGGTTTCTAAACTTATTGTCACTGGGTTCACATTTAGGATGAATTATCCCACTAGGCTTCAAGTCCTGATTGCCGGTAGCTGGGTAGCATACGAGGATCCTGATGCAGCTTCTAAATGCCTGAAAACCACCCTTCCGGATTTATTTAGAGATCCCTGATCTTGCTGTCTGAAGGAAGAGATTGCGTCTCAGGATTGAAAAGCACAAGAGAAGATTGGTATTTGGGACTAGAAACTAACCTATAAGGGCACCATATTTGTTTTCTTTTTTCCTTTTTCCCTTACAGGCAGTTCATGTTCCTCTACTGGCTTGTTTTTAACTCCCAGATGATAGTTGCTGCAAGGACATCCTTTTGTGAGCGACCAGGATCTGTGTTATGTATTTTGGTTTCTTCGTGAACGTGCGGATATTCATGTGACCTAAGCTGCAGGTTCACTCTCTAGCAGTTCCTAGCTCTCGATACTAGAGGGAGAGTGGAGCTTATTTTTTCAATTTTTAAGGACTGTATCATGCCTGATTTCAATATTAGCAATCTCAATCTCGAAATTAGAGATTGCTGACCCCTGGAAATAAGGGTGGATCTACTTGACTTTATTTTCTAGTTATAGCTCTACTTGTTAGTGGGTCCTTCCCATTTTGAAGGTGGTTTGGTTCATATTTTATTTCATACCATTCAGCCCATGGTCTGACTCTTAATTTAGTGGGTTAATCCCAAAGGCTATTCCATTTTGTTATGGTTGTTATTGTGGAAGGCCAACTATGGGACCAAGAGACAGATTCACAAATCTTTCTGTTCAACACATTTTGAAGCATATTCACAATCGTGTTATTAGATCTGTTAAAGTTTCAAAGGGAACAGGGTCTGTGTAGGATACTTTAACATGCTTTCTATATAATCCTATTAAGAATTACAGCTGTGTTAGTTAGATCATGAGTTAGACACTGTTATATTCCCAGTCATAGAGAAAGGGGTTTAGTGATTAGGTTGGGGTACTTTGCTAGTTTAATCTGGCTCAGTTCATTCTTGTTACCCCTTCTAGAGAAATGTTAGTTTTAGAACTATGGTGATATGGTTTTGGGTGGCTGGAGGGTGGGGGGGTAGTGGATAGGCATACTGCAGAACACAGATTGAAGCAGTTGGGTGGGAAGGGAAGGCTGGTGGGCTTTAGATTATAAGGGCCTTTTTCGTATTTGAGGTTTGTTTGGGGGGATTCAGGATGGGGTTATGGGATAGGGGCTGGTTGGGGGCAAGGAAGGGGTCTTGCATGGAAAGAGCCATAAGCAAAGTAGTTTGGGCAGGAACTAGCCTTATTCCATCAAGGGGTGTACAATCTTGAGAGTTACAGACCATTGGCTAAGGACTTAATTTTTACTACTTGGAACATTAAGGGAGCAAGGCATAAGTTGAAACAATACAAAATATTAAAACATTTGTAATTATTGAAGGTAGATGTTACATTCATACAGGAGTCCCACCTACTGATTCCAGAAGCAACAAAACAGAGAAGGCAGCAAATAGGACAAGTCTTCACTGCTGAAGGGAATACTCAGAGCTGTGGGGTAATGATATTGATAGCACGATCAGTTTCATTTCTTCAGGTGAAAGATATTAGTGGCCCCCACGGTAGGTTTTTGTTTGTTCAAGCGAAACTGCACACTACTGATATTTTGCTGGGTAGCACTTATGATCCTAATAGTGATTCTTCTGGGTTTTTTATGCAGTTGGTTACACACTAAATCCCTTCCTAGCATTCCCAATGATTATAGGGGTGACCTAAATCTAGTATTTGATCCGAACATGGATCGCACGGTTTGCAGGTTTAAAGGTCTCTCTCCTGCTCAAAGAGCATTAAGGGATATGGTAGATCAGGTGGGCCTACATGATGTTAGGTGAATCCTTCACCCCTCTGACAGAAGGTACACGTTTATCTCACCAGTCCATGGGACCTCCTCGAGAATTGACCATATTATGATCTCACATAGTTTTCTCCATGGGTATTGAACTGGTCCATCCACCCAGGTCCCCCTTCTGATCATTCCCTGGTCACATGTCAACTCTCATTTCTTCCCTTCCCAAAAGCGGGGGGTGTTGGAAGCTTAATAATCAGCTCTTAAAAGACCAAATACAATACATTACAGGACATATCACACAATTAGTTTCTGTTAGCCATAATTCCAAAGGTAAACCTTATGTAGATTGGTGTGCATTAAAGGCTTATTTAAGGGGCTTACTGATTTTTCTGGCATCCAGATGAAAGAAAGAGAGAGAGAAAGTCATATGTTAAATATTATTTCTCAAATCAGAAACTCAGAGGCCAAGTTGTCCCCACAGATTCTTGAGCAGATTAAACAGGAGCTCACATAGGCGCCAACTACAGGGGGGCTGAGGGCTGAAGCACCCCCCAGGAAGTTAAAGTGGGTGCTCTGCCCCCCCACCACTGTGGCCAGAATTGTGTGTGTTTGTACTTTTGAGGGATGGGGGCAACTCTGACAACTTGTCTCAAGCACACTGCAGTGCACTGGGCAGCCAAACAGATTTGATTTTTTTTTTCATTCTGGAGGCTGGAGTGCAGGGGGTGCATCGAAAAGTGACAGTCACACTGTGGTCCGAGCTGAGTTTAAGCACACATGCATGTGCGGCACCCAGCACCTGCAGAGAGCAAGCAATACCAGTTTTGGCACCTGCCGCCAAATGCCATCCAAGACCAGCGGAAGGCTACTAGTCTGTGTTCAAAACAAGTCATGGCTGGGTTAGGGTATTCGAGTCCCAGGAGGAAGAGATCAGCTGCTGCAGTTCCCTCATCATGCCCTGGTGAGTCTCAGTAACTTGTGTGAGTTCAGAAAAGAAGAGCAAGCAGAAATGATTTTAACATGTACGTGTGATCTTTATTTACTGTTTAAACCTCGGGAAGTGTTGGGGTACCTTGCATCACAAAGTAGCAGCATCATTAATGCCCCCGGCCCACCCTTCAGATACAATTAAGCCACTTTTTTGGGCACTGTCTGCTGCAGTCGAGGTGAAAGGCACTTTCACCTTAGCCCATGAAGTGAGTTGACATTTCCATTGTGGGGGCACTGTGGTGGCCCCAGTAACTTACGAATCCTGGTGCATTCCCAGCGGCACAGAAATAATGTCATGGAGGGTTTCATTGTGAAAAATAAAATCCTGAATGTGTATACATGGTCCCATTCCCATCTCCTGTCTCTGGGGCTAGAAAGGTGCTTGACAGGTAAAGATTGAGTTCTTTAGGATTTTTCTTTGTGGTAGAGAGGTGCTATTAAACTAAGGATGATTACGTCTCTCTGTCACTTGATGAAGTTTTCATCTATTGCAAGGCAAAACATAAGTAAAATACTTGATGTAAGGTTTCCAGGGCTTTGAGGATGTTGCCCTGGCTTATTTCTGCCTAAATCGCCCGTGTGATGATTTGTCAAATGCCAAACAAGGAGCTCTTACTTTACTCTGGGCATCTTAACTATCTGCAATCATTTAGTGCTACCTTTCATCAGCTAGAGGTGGGAGAATGCTGTCCCATGTGGAAAAATCTTTGCAGCTTCCAGGCCCATGATACAGTGCTAGAAAGTAGGCACAGGCTGATTTGGTCAGCAATAAGAGAGGTCAGAGGGGGCAGGAGTCCAGCCTATCCAGTTTGTGGCTTTTAAGAGAGCACTGAGAAAGGAGGTAGTTTCGAACCAGGGACCAAGGTGCTGGGGAAATAGCAACAGGTGAGGAGAGGAGTTAGAATGGGGAAGCGAGATGGGGAGGACAGAAAAAAATGGTTTAGCATAGTTCATGCTTCATTAATTGAGTCCCCTGGGTGAATACAGGACATGCGCAATTTGCTAAAGGACAGTCTCATGGTTACAATGCTGCAGAAAGTGCAGGGATTAAGCCATGTGACATTATGCAGTTCTGGCCTGATAGGAGAAGTGGGCTTCATTTCCATTGTACTGTCCAAAAATCATCCAGACACAGTGAGAAAAAATGGATTTAGGATAACTGTTGATTTATTGTGCATAGTGTTTCCAGGTTTGATTGGAAGTGAGATAAAAATGAAATGGGTTTAAATAAAAAAGCACTTATGTATTGTGTACACACTCAATGCTCTGAGTTGTTTGAAGAAGGGAGTTCGGTGTCAAAAAAGTGTTTTAGTTCTGATTTTCACCATGTTGACTGTGCATGTACAGTGCTGGTGGTGGTGGTGCTGGTGGCTGTGATTAGAACTGAAAGTGAGCTGAGGCTGGGGAGTCACCTAATGTTGGTGTCAGGTTGATGTAGATACAAACAGCAGCCCAAGAGTGTAGGCCACTGTGGTCTCAAAAAAGGAAAAAAAGATGCCTGTTTATTTTAACATGTTATTTGTCATTGGCAGAAGGCAGGCCCAGGGAAAATCTGGAGTTTGTGGCTGTCACCCGACACACCCCCTTCCCCACAGGAAGGAATTCAGTGTCATCATGGTATGCTACAGTCAAGTTATAAGCTTTGGAGGATCTCTAGGCTACTCCCCACCCGAGTCCTGACCAGGCTGGTTGGCCACTCGTAGGCTACAAATGGCCAACAAACTATTTTGGGACCTGGGGAGGGGTAGCCTAGGGATCCTCCGAAGGTGACTTGACTGAATTTGCCCTGCTTTTTGGCCTACAGGCAAATGTGGGTACTGTGCTATGATTTCAATGGTGTTAGTTTATACTCTGCTATCTCTTTGGTATAACCATCAAAATGCACCACAGAGCACCAAAAACCCCAGAGCTTCTGGGGGCCTTACGAAAAATAAAATATGTTTCCTATGGGAGCTCATAAACCTAAATGATACCTATTTAGAACTTCTGAGGGAGAAGGCAAAATTTACAACTTTAAAAACCAATGCCTCATATACAGATCAAGAAGAGAAAGTGGGTTGCCTCCTTGCATTAAGAATTAAACAACAAGAGGCTTTCAGGCTTATTGCTGCCATTCGGTCTTCTGAAGATGGCTCTGTAAAAACCTCCCTTGCTGATATCACTGCAGAATTTAGTATATACTATAAACAGTTCTATGGATCTATGCCAAAACCACATTCCCTAGATGATCTGGACAAGTATCTTGCAGATTCTCATCTTCCCTTCCCCTCAGAAGCACAACAGCTCTCATTATGTGCTCTAATTTCTCAAAATGAGCTTTTCAGAGTAATAAAAGACCTTCCCACAGAGAAAACCCCAGGGCTTGATGGCTTCTCTACCAATTTCTACAAGGTTTTTGCAAAACAACTGATTCCTTTACTCCTACCCCTGTACCAGCATTTTCTCTGTGGTCTGGAAATAGATAAATCACTATTTGAAGCCCTGACTGTTCTGCTACCTAAACCCGGTAAGCCCCCTGATCTTGTAACTAGTTACAGACCAATTTCCCTACTCAATCAAGATACTGTATCAAAATGTTTAACCAAATTATTGGCTGACCGTATACATGTGGTTCTTCCTGATCTCATAGGACCGGAACAAGTCAGCTTTATGAAGGGCAGGTCCTCGGTTGACCACTTATGTACTTTTGCTCATGTCCTCTCAGTGTCCAGGGATGCAGAATATCCTGCCGCTCTAGTTTTCCTGGATGCCGAGAAGGCATTTGACAGGGTCAACTGGAATTTTCTATTTCGTACCTTACATGCAGTTGGTTTCCCCTTAGACTTTCAGAAATGGGTTCGAGCAATTTATAAATCCCCGTCAGCCCCGGTGTCTTGCAATAGAGTTATCTCCGATTTTTTTCCTCTAAAATCCGGTATGAGACAGGGTTGCCCCTTATCCCCTCTCCTCTCATATGTAGATTAGTTAATTGTCCCAGGATTCAAGGTTTAACAATACAAAACTATGAAATCAAAGTATCTACATACACTGATGACCTTCTGCTTCAGCTAGTCCATCCTGCCCTGTCCAGCCTCCTATGCTGGAGATTATCAATGAGTTTAGCAATTTATCTAATTTGAAGTTGAACGTCAAAAAGACACTTGTATTTCCCCTCAATCATAAACTATTGAAAGAGGAAGTCATGGCCTTGGGACTTTTTTGGGAAAATTAATCTCTGAGGTCCCTTGAGGGAGGAATACTACAAGTCTCGATGGCTGACAGGGACCTGGGGGTGGTGGTGGATGTCAAGATGAACAACTCAGAGACTTGTAGGAGGGAAGCAGCCAAGGCCAACAGGATGCTGGGATGCATCGCTAGGGGGATCACCTCCAGAAGGAGGGAAGTGATACTCCCTCTGTATAACTGCTTGGTGAGGCCACACCTCAAGTACTGCATGCAGTTTTGGAGGCCGCACTTAAAAAGGGGCATTAAACTCCTGGAGAGGGTCCAGAAGAGGGCAATCAAAATGATTTGAGGCTTGGGGGACAGGACTTATGGAGAGAGGCTCGAAGAGCTAAATATGTACACATTGGAAGAGAGAAGGGACCGGGGGGACATGATAGAGATCTTCAGGTACATGAAGGGAGTAAATAAGGTAGGAGCAGTCAGGGTGCTTCAAAGGAAAAAGGAGGAGGGGGTAACTAGAGGGCATGGGTGGAAGCTGGAGGGGGGAACATTCAGGGGAGAAAGGAGGAGGTGCTACTTCACTGAGAGGGTGGTGGAGCCATGGAATGCACTGCCCAGGGGGCTGGTGGAGGCAGAGATGGTGGAGGGGTTCAAGAGGGGTAAGTACAGGGGAAGGGTTCTGGAAGCAAAATCCAGTGCAGCAAGAATATCCGGAACTAGGAAGGGAGAAGCCAGAGATGGTGAGGGGGGCAGCAAGGTCAGCTCCCAGGGTGGGGGCTGACCAAATGATCAGACACGAAAGACCGTTAGGCCTATTCTGCTAGCATTTTAGTATGTTAGTACCTGAGAATTAATCTCTTGAGAAATTCAACCCTTTTACAAAAGAAACATTTAGATTCACTATTATTCACACTTACCCAAGATTTAAAAAGATTGTCCCATCTCCCACTCTCTCTGTGGGTCAAAATTAATCTGATTAAGATGAATCTATTTCCTCGACTTTTCTACCCACGTAATCATTTAAACTTATGGCTGCCTCTTTCGTGGTTCAAGAAAGTGCACAGTCTCATTATTGATTTTATTTGGGCTGGCAAAAGACCTCATTTGGCCTTTCACAAATTAGCTGCCCCCAAAGTTATGGGAGGCCTCTGTCTCCCACATATTGGTCTCTATTATTGGGCTAGTAATGCTAGTAAATACCTCAAGTGGCTTGTTCCTGAGGATCCTCAAAATCCATCCTTTTATATACCAGTTTGGCTCAAAACAGAATCTGCTCAAATTGAACTTCATGGCCTCTCCCCTTCTGTGCTTTTACATACAAAGATAAAATGCCTTCCTGTGCAACTCCATACATCCCTGATTGCTATTTCCATCAAAATTGACTCTCAACTTTGTGCTTTTATGAAATATAACCATTTTCAAGATCTGGTCCAACCACTGATAGGTAACCCCAAACTCAAGATTGATGGTAAGGTTCTCTCTCTCCTTTGGCTTCCCCAACTAAAGGTTGCTCTCTTACATATTTTGTAAACATAGAAGAAGGGTCCTGGCTATCTTCCCCTGAGATCATAACCAAATCGGGTATCCTGAAATCCATTATTTTCAAAATCTTCGAGTAATTAGTGAGGTAAACACCAAGGTAGAGAAGTCATTTGGGAGCAGGACTGGGGTAAGTGCAAAAAAAGACAAAGGCAGTAAGGACAGGGAAGGGGCTCAAAGGGGTAATGCCATCAAAAAATAGAAGGTGATGAGTACCAGTGCCTGTAGTCTGTGTAACAAGCTCACTGAACTAGT
Organism: Neoceratodus forsteri; assembly: GCA_016271365.2. NCBI lineage: Eukaryota > Metazoa > Chordata > Ceratodontiformes > Ceratodontidae > Neoceratodus > Neoceratodus forsteri. Next base: position 471,069,598 of record CM028129.1, read on the forward strand.
GGCCTTGATGGAAGAGGGATGCCTGGATATTGTGGCAGTCACTGAAACATGGTATACAGAGAACCATGACTGGGATGTCAATACACCAGGATATACAACCTACAGGAGGGACAGGGAGGGTAAAAGAGGAGGAGTAGTAGCTCTCTATGTAAGGGAAGGGATTAAAGCAACAGAACTAAAGAGTAAACTTGAAGTAGATGGGTCACTGCGGGTCACCCTGGAGACAGGAAATGTCACCACAATCCTCATGGAAGTGGTGTTCTGACCCCGATCTCAGGGGGATGGAATGGACAAGGAAATGATAGACTACATCCTTAAAATGGCAGAATAAGGGGAGATATTATTGATGGGGACTTGAATATGCCAGATGTTAACTGGAGCACCTTTGCTGCAGGCACATCCAGGAGCAGAGCCATTCTTGATACCCTACAGTGGGCATGCCTTAGACAGCTAGTGTTTGAACCCACTCAGGAGGGAGCAATCTTAGACCTGGTACTCTCAAATAGAGACAGAGAAAGGATCTCAGATTAAGAAGTGGGTAGCCACCTGGAAACAAGCGATCACCAAACAGTGTGGTTCACAATAAACACAGCCAGAGTCAAGCCATACAAAAGCAAGAGTATTGGACTTGAGGAGGGCTGACTTTGGGAAAATGAGAGAGTGCCTCAGAAAAGCACTAGCTAATGGGCAAGAAGGAGGGGTGGAGGAACAATAGGGAATAATCGAAACAGCCATCACAGAGGTAACAAGCCTTTGTGTGAAGCGAATCGATAAAACAAAATGAAGGACAAAACCACTATGGTTCTCAAAAGAGGTGGCAGGGAAGCTTAAGGAGAAAAGGATAGCATTCAGGAAATATAAGGAAACACAGTAGGAGCAGGACAGAGAACTTTATCAGTTAAAGCAGAAGGAGGCAGGGAGACCAGTCAAAATGCAAAGGCCCAAACCAAGGAAAAGATAGCCAATTCTGTTTACAAAGGGGGATAAAACCTTTTATAGGTATATTAGGGAGTGAAGAAAGGTCAAGGGAGGGATACAGAGACTTAATAAAGGGGAGGGAATGTGGGCAGAGGGTGATAGTGAAAAGCAGGGATATTTAATGAATATCTCTGCTCAGTATTCACAACAGAAGACGATGAGGAGGTTTCTAAACCAAACAAAAGAAACACTCTGGATGGGGGGGTTGATACCAGTCAATTCACAGAAGAAAGGGTTTTGAAAGAGCTCTTGAAACTGAGGGTAGACAAAGCAATGGGGCCTGATGGGATTCACCCTAGAATTCTAAAAGAACTAAGGGTAGAACTAGTGGCACCACTGACTACTCTCTTTAACAAATCATGGGAAGATGGGGTGGTGCCTGAGGACTGGAGGAGGGTGGATGGATTCCACTTCACGAAAGTGGGAGCAGGGCAGAGGCAGGAAACTCACAGACCGGTTAGTTTGACCTCAGTGGTAGGGAAATGATGGAATCACTTGAAATCCAAAGAATTGTTGAGTACCTAGAGGCTAGGGTAACTCCAGAGGTGGGCGATGGGGGCGCCATCCGTAATGGTGACTCCTTCCTGGCATCCTCACGGTGATAGGAGGGTGACCAGATGAGGGTGGGCAAACTGGAGCGACAGGATGTCACTATGTGTACACGCATGCAGGGGGGGATCGATCATGGTGAGCTTGGGCTGGGAGGAGGGGCTGTAGGGGGCAGTGCTGCAGTAGATGGCCAAGCTGCATCATGGCGAGAGTTGGCTAGTGGTTGGGGTGGGTGAGGTACCAGGTTTGGGTCTGGGCGCTGGTGCAATTTTATTGAGCCTGGCCCAAACCTTTATTTTTTTTATGCCTTCACCCCCCCCGACACGCACCCCTGGAGTTGAGAATCCTTATGGGGGGTGGTGGGGGCAAAGCCCCTATGGGGTTTGGGTGGCACAACCCCTGCCACAGAAAGCATTAATAAAATCTCCTGCCACCATTCTCCTCTGCGCTGGGGTTGTTAGAGTTCCGAAAAGGTTTTTGGCATTCTGACTGTGTGATAACGGTGATTGCCTTTAGGCATTCATCATTATCACATAGACCCATAGGCCAGTGGGGCACAGGACCCAAGGCACCATGGATTCACAGCAGGAAGGTCATGTCAGATGAATCTAATAGATTTCTTTGACTGGGCAACCAAAGTAGTAGACCAGGGAGAGGCTGTGGATATCTCCTACATAGATTTTAGCAAGGCATTTCGCACAGTCCCACACAAAAGATTAATATACAAGTTAGCCGGCTTTGAAGTGGATCCCAAGGTGGTAGCCTGGATAAAAAATTGGCTAGGCAACAGGACACAAAGGGTAATAGTAAATGGAGTACACAGTGAAGAAAGGAGGGTAACTAGCGGGGTACTGCAGGGTTCAGTACTGGGACCGGTCCTTTTTAATGTCTTTATAAGTTACATTGGAGAGCACCTGGAAGGAAAAATATGTCTCTTTGTGGATGACACAAGGATCTGCAACAAGGTTGGTACACAAGGTGTGGTGGAAAGGATGAAAAGGGACTTGGAAAGGTTAGAGAAATGGTCAAATGTGTGGCAGCTCAGATTCAATGCAAAGAAGTGCAAGGTAATGCACCTGGGAAACAAAAACCTAGGGGAAGAGTACACAATGGAGGTGAGATAGTAACAACAATAAAAATCAAAAGGGACCTGGGAGTAATTATATCAGATGACCTAAAGGTGGGTAAGTAATGTGAGAAGGCAGTAAGGATGGCTGAGGGGATACTGGGATGCATAGAGAGAGGCATCAGCAGTAGAAAATAGGAAGTTGTTATCCCTCTATACAGACAGTTGGTGAGACCCCATCTGGAATACTGCATCAAGTTCTGGAGACCCCATCCCCGCAAAGACATAGACAGAGTGGAGGCTGTTCAGAGGAGGGCAACCAAATGGTGCAGGGTCTACACCAGAAAACATATGAAGAGAGACTAATGCAGCTTTATATGTATACCTTCAAGGAAAGGAGGGAGAGGGAGGACATGATAGAAACTTTCAAGTACCTCAAGGGAATTAACAAAGTCCAAGGGGGTAGCATCTTTCAGAAAAAGAGATGTGCAAGAATATGGGGGGCACAATTTGAAGATAGAGGGGGAACAGCTCAGAGGTAATGTTGGAAAGTATTTTTTCATGGAGAGGGTTGTGGATGCATGGAACAGCCTTCCTGAGGAGTCTGTGGAGTCAAGAACAGTAGGAGAATTCAAGAATGCATGGGACAAACATAAAGCAATTCTAGTGAGGGGTAGAAGGAGGTAAGCTGTTGGTTAACTAGACTCTGCAGCTTATCCATCAGGTAGGGAAACTGGCAGACTAGGTTGGCCAAGTGGTCCTTATATGTTGTTAAATTCTATGTTTCTATATTTCTATGTACAGCATTTGTTGGTGGAAACTTGGGAGAAGTGCCACCACAGTCTAAGGGTCCAGCATTCCAATCTGAACTAGTCCCCCTGGCTGGTCTCCCACATGCAGTGTCCAAGATGTTTAGCTCCTTGTATGCTTGGATTTACTCAAAGCATTTCAGTCCATCTATTTATGGTCCTCTCTCTCCCCAGAGATGACCTTAAATTGGCCCATTTTATGGCAAGGTTGCCATAAGTTCATTACCCAAGATCAACTCCACCTTATATAATTTCATATATTACACAATTTATACTACACACCACAGAAGTTGGCCAATTATGGCATTGCCCCTTCCTCTACTTGTATTTGATGCTTGCAGGATGAAGGCAACCTGCTTCATATTTTCTGAAACTGCCCCAAGGAAGCCCCTTTATCGAACATAGAGTAGACCCCCACTTAGGACTTAATGATTTGTTGTCTGCAAAAATCTGTCTACTGGGGGATTTCTCTGAGATTCTGATCCTTGCACATGAGTTCCATATGGCCTTAATCTCAAGTGACGGCTAAAAAACTACTAGTATTGTGACACTGGAAGGATAATGAGAAAATTTCCTATACTGAATGCTTATGGGAACTGTTACCTAATCCTAGAACAGAAAGGACAATAGCAAGCCTCCGTAACAATACTGTTAGATTTTCCAAATTTGGGACCCTTTGCAAGCTCTATACTCCTTACAACCTGCCTAATACATAGGTTATTAGTAGAAACTCTATGGTTATTTATATTCTTTTACCATGCAGGGTTTTTGGGGAGTGGGGTAGGGGGAAGGGAGATGGGGGAGGATGGATCCACCATTTTGTCATGTACTGATTTTGTACTGTATCAATTCTGATGATGTGTCGTCTGTATGGAAAAATGCTAATAAACTTTGATTTGTAACAAAAAAAATAAAGAACAAATACAAGGGCGGGGGGGGGTGTTGATTTACCTGAATAAAAAAATTTAAGGGTCACATTAAGCTAGCTAAGTTAATTCCAGGGCAACTGGATCTTTTAGTGCTTCAAGTTCAAGGGCAATCAGGTTTTCTTTTTAACCTTGCAGTTTGTTTTAAACTTCCTTCATCTAGTGTAGCAGTATTACAGACATTGAGTGAACTCATTGCTCTTTTTTTGAAAAATTAATTTATACTTATGGGTGATCTTAATTGGAACATGCTGATACCTCAGCAGGGTATTTTGAATTAGTTTGCGGTTCTTAATTTATCACAGTTTATTACTTTACCAACAAGACCACACAAACATAATCATGATAAGGATACACTTTTAGATTTAATCTTAACAAATAAACCTAATAGATATACCTCCGCTGTGCATGAATTGGACTTAAGTGATCATTGTTACCTTTCTTGCATAAGGGACATGAAGAAGGAAAAAAATCCCAGACCAATTATTTATTTATTTATTTAATCTAGGATTACAATACCTTTGAGACGTGGCTCTTTTATAAAGGCTACACGTCAGTGTGTGCAACAGTCATCATTTTTAGTTACAAACATATAGTCATTGACTTACAGACATGTAATAACCAGTAGAAAGACATGAGCTATGAGCAAGACAAGGGAAGGAGGGTGGGGTGGGGGAAGTGAGGTGGGAGATCAGGGGTAGGAGGTGCAGGGGTAGGGGAGTCACGGGGAGGTGGTTGGGGCAGGGGCAGAGTGAAGATATGGGGAGAGGTGGGTGAGGGCGGGAGACAGTGCAGCCAGGGGGCCTTGTGAGGGAATATGACAGGTAAGGTGCTAGGGGTGCAAAGACTGATTATAAGTGCTGGGTGCTGGGGCATGTGCAGCTGGAATGGTGGAAAAGTTAAGATGGACAATCACAGGATACAAGCAGTGAGAGATGCAGCTTGGACTTGAAGAGGCTGAGTGTTGGAGCAGTCGCTATGTCTCTGCCAAGACAGTTGAGCCAGTTGGATGCCCGATAGGTGAATGATCTTTGTCCTTGGATCGTGCGACATAGTGGGATATGTAGTAGATGGGAACTGGATCTCCTTGTAGTGACGTTCCTATGTCTAGGCTTAAGGAGGGCACAGATTAATTAATTAATTTGTGTTAGGACCTTTAATACATTTAATGATCATGCCTATATAAGGGACATAGCTGATAGTGATTGCAATTGTTGTATATTTGTTCAGATGTAGAATTGGCTTGGTCTTTTTTTTAATTATTCTTACTTGAAGTGATTGATAAACATGCACCATTTAGACGAAAAAGAGCTAGGAAATTAAGGGTACCCTGGATATCAGGAAACATTAAGCAGTTAATGAAAACTAAATCTCAACTTCGGCAAAAGGCAAGGGAGACTACAATCTAATAGATAAACAAGCATTTAGAACTATTAGAAACAAATGCACTTTAGAAGTTAGAAAAGCCAAGAAGGGCTATTACATTAAACACTTTACAGATTCACAAGGCAATCCTAAGGCAACATGAAGGGGTATAGAAACACTGAAAGGAAAACATGCACCACCATCTTTACCAACTACCTTAAATTATGAAGAAAAGGTGTTGCTTGCAGCTAGTGATCAGGCAGCGGCATTTAATTCCTTTTTTCTATCTGTAGGCCAGATGTTTGATGGGGAACACCTGGGCCTTGCTGCACCTGATATAGATGCTAATTTCACAAAAAAACTTGATAGACCTATTTTTACCTTCCATACAATAACACCTGATGATGTGTTGAAACAACTTCAAAAATTGGATACTAAAAAAGGCTCAGGGTGTGATGGAATCTCCGCAGTTTTTTATAAAATAGTTTCATGTATTATAGCACGTCATTTGGCATATTTGTTTAATTTCTCTTTTTCTAGTTTTGATTTGCCTTTGGATTGGAAGACAGCATCTGTTATCTCTATTTTTAAGAGAGGGGATCTGGCAGAACCAAATGCTTATAGATCAATTTCAATCCTCCCGATATGTGTAAAGGTGTTTGAGAAACTTGTACATCACTAGTTAAGTCAGTATTTCACAAAATATACAGTTATTACTCATTTACAATCAGGTTTTAGAAAGGAACTAGTTATGTTATAGCTAAAGTGGAGGACGATGTGTTGAATGCCTTTGATGGAAATTCTAATGTACCATCTATATTTTGGATCTATCGAAGGCATTCAACACTATCCACCATATAATTCTACTTAATCACTTGAAATCTACGGATCTGAGTATTCCTGCCTTGATGTGGCTTAGTCCATACCTCATTGGTAGGTGTCAGTATGTCAGACTGGGGGGTGTCTATTCAGATCAAGTTACTTTGAATACAGGGTTTCCCTAGTGTTCAGTACTAGGCCCCCTGTTATTTTTACTTTATGTGAATGATCTGCCCAGGCACTGCTCATCTGACACTAGCATATATTTGTATGCAGATGATACAGTCATGTACACTGTAAAAGACAATATAACTACAGCCATAGATATACTGCAGCAGGATTTTCTGGACATTCAGAGGGAGCTCTTAGAAGTAAGGCTCACTCTGAATGAAAAAAACAAGGAATACTATTTGAAAAGAAAAATATGAAAGAAACTATGTCTAGGGATATATACACTTTGTCTGGTGTTATTTTAGATCGAGTTAATTTTTACAGGCATTTAGGTTTGATACTTGATAATCATTTAAGTTTTGATATATATATATCACTCATATTTCAAATAAACTTATGGGACTACTTGTTTTTTTCTATAAGAATGAAGCTCTGTTTACTGTTAAAGTTAGAAAATTGTTAGTTATTTCATTATTTATGTCTGTCCTAGATTATGGGGATTTCATTTATAAAAATAGAAAAAAGTTAATTGCTGGGTTACTAGATACATTGTATAATAATGCATTAAAGTTTATCGCAAACATGCCTTATAGAACACATAGATGTATATTGTATAGGGAAACAGGTTTAACTTCATTAATAGATCAACGAGAATCTCACTGGAATATATTTGTATATAAGTTCATTATATGGACATTACCAACTTTTTTGCAGAATGCAATAGAGTCTATACCAGTATATAAATATAATATAATGTAAATAGTATATAAATATTCTTTGAGGTCTATATCTCAGATCTCATATCAGATTCCAAAAACTAGATTGAGTCTTGGTGATAAAATTTTGGCAATAGCTGTACCTAGAACATGGGATATAATATTTAAGCAATTAAAAATTACTGTATTACTGCCCTTGGATAGGTTTCGAGCGTCATTATCTAGTGTTTATCATAAGCATTATAGATGCTATGGATAAATTAACAACTGTTTAACTGAAATGTGCTACATGATCTATATTTAAATGTATGTTAAGATGATCTATATTTAAATGTATGTCTTATTTAATGTATTATTATTATTTGTATGTCAAGTGTGTTAAATTTTGTGTATTTTTATATTATGTTTATTGTTGGATGCATTTGGAAAAGATATATTTATCTCAATATGTTATCCAATAAAATTTGATTTGATTTGATTAATTGTCCAGCAACATCAGATTTTCCCACTTCTGTTGAAGACCACTATTGCCAAATCTACATCATGGCATTTGATGTTGTTATCACTTGCATCAAAGACCATTTTGAGCAGCCTGGATATCAGAAATATTCTAAGCTGGAACAACTGATCTTAAAGACCATCAATGGTGAGGAATGGGAGGAGGAATTTCAACACATCCTGAAATTATACTATGATGATACTGATGCTTCATCCCTGTGTGCAGAACTACAAGCCCTTGCTGCAAACTTTGTTATGAAAAAAGGTAGCATATAACTTAGGGATGTAATTGACTTCATGAAGACTCTGTCTCATGCTGAATAGGAATTCTTCTCAAATACTGCCGTTTTGCTTAAGGTGATACTTGTGATACCTGCTACAGATGCAGTCAGTGAATGGTCTTTTAGTGCTCTGAGAATAATTAAAGATTATCTCTGTACAACCATGTAACAGGCCTGCTTAAATCACCTTTTTATTTATTTATTATTTTATTTCTTTACATACACAAGGCCTTATCAGACAGTTTGAACCTTGTGGATGTTGCTAACTACTTTGTAGATGGTTCAGAGCACCGTCACTGTATCTTTGGCAAATTCACTGCTGAAGATTTAAAAGTAAATAATGAGTAATACAAAAACAGAACTAAAATCTGTCTTGTGTCTTCAGTATTGTTTCTTCCTCTTCATTACAATTATTGTTCCATCCTTGCATTCCAGTACAGACTTGGGCTGGTGCTGACACACTGCTGTGGTACTAGCCAATACAGTAAAACAGCAACGTACAATAATCAGGCATTATTGAATTATGGACTGTGACGTTCCTCAAACTTACAATGGCACAGCCTACAAAGTCATGACAATAATGCTCGTCAAGCTGGCCTTCTTAACAACTGCAACTGGCATGTGGTGGGTACACACCTGGCTGTGAACAATGCCATCTCATGGAGTGGGTGGGAATACACCTGGCTGTCAACAATGCCATCTCATGGAATGGTGGAATACACCTGGCTGTGAACAATGCCATCTCATGGAGTGGGTGGGAATACACCTGTCTGTCAACAATGCCATCTCATGGAGAGATGGGAATACACCTGGCTGTCAACAATGCTATCTCATGGAGTGGGTGGTTGGTGGATGCCATCCTCCACCAACCACCCACTCCATGAAATATTAAAATCTGAGCAGAATTATTGCAATGTCCTGTAAAAGAAAGTATTGTTATAATATGTAGTCTCTGTGCCTGTGAGACCTGTGGGTTGCTAGCCCCCCCGGAAAGCTCTGGAAGGCTAGATGCTATTGTTGAGTTTGGACCTTTTATAGAAAATGAAACAGTAAACCACATAATTTCATACCACTCACTCCTGTGGAAAATTTAAACATTTTCACTGGAGTTAGGGGTGTGGATGCCTCTGGGTGGGCTTAGATCCTGACATCCTTCAGCTACAAAGTGTGTGGGTGGGCTGGCTGACCAGAAGTTCCAGCAACCACATACCCATAACCCAGCAACCCACCCAGTGACCCCATGATGAGCAGCAGCATTATTACAATGTCATGTCTGAAACGGAAACATCTTTATAAAGGCTGGGAGGTCTGAGGAAGGGAGGTCCACTAGACACAGAAGTTCTGAGCGTGTACATGCTCTGTGGTATGTTTTGGTGCTTTTAGTGAAGATCAAACGCACTTTTGTTATGTCTTTCCTTCACACTTGAGTCGGGGTATGGAGCACTCTGACTGCCCCAGTCTCCCACTGTCCTGGGGGAACAAATGTTTTTTTCCCATACCAAGACTCAGGGATAGAAAAGACAAAACAACAAAAGTGTGTTTACTCTTCAGTAAAAGCCCCCCAAAAATCACCACAGAACAACTAGACCCTTAAAGCTTCTGGCAGGGGTCTAGTGACTCCCAGACCCACTACCTTTATAAAATACTAAGATTCACACAGGCTGGACATTGAATAATGATCATGATGGAGTAATGGGTGGGATGCTTGTGGCAGGTGGTGGTTGATGCCTCATCTGTCTAAGCAGCAATGCCAGGCATTGATGGCATAGTTTCTTAGACAGCTGACTCTCCCCCCAGTTGCAGATGCAGGCTCGAAGCACAGCCACAGTGTCCCACAGCCCCAACTGAACTCAAGGGGAAAAAAATTAGTCAGCAATTAGGAGTAGGAAAGAAACAAATGAATCATCCGTGCTTTATCTTAAATAAAAGTTCCTAAATTCCCCACAGAGCAACTGGATTCCAGAGCTTCTGGGGGCCTGATGGCCCTCACACCCCTAGCCTTCATATAAATATCTTTCACAGAACATTGCAATAATTCTCATCATCGAGTTGGTGCATGGCTGATGGCATTGTTGTTTAGTCAGCTGGCCCTCTATAGTTGCAGCTGCAGGCTCCAAGACCAGCTAGGGTCTCACACTCCCCTAGATCAAGAGGAACATTTTTTTCACCCCATGAATCAGGGGTATGAAAAGCACAATAAAAGTGTGTTTTATTTTCAATAACAGCTCCAAAACTCACCACAGAGTGTCTAGACCCCCAGTTCCCTGGCTTTATTGTTTTGGATATCGACAATATGGCCTTACTACTTTTAAAATGCTTCCTATGGGCCTGGATTGGAAGGCAGGGTCACTTGTTACATTTATGTGTCACTGGGTCTCTAGATTGTTTAAGAACCTGTTAATTCCAGCTCAGAGACAGATGAGGCTGCTTACTGTACATATCTTACCTTCCACTCCTTTCACACTGACATAGATTTCTCTAAGAAGACAGCACAACTCTTGAATACAGATCTCTTTAAAGTTAATACTGTTGCTATGACTAGTGAGCCAGTCTTGCAAGATGTTGATTGCCCACTGAGTGCTTTTGTGGGTATTTGCCTCATCTTTTGCTTTTTCTAATTTGTCGACCTGTGATCCAGACAGGCTAGCATGCTGAACAATATTTAGTGCCTCCGAGTAGTGCAGGTCAGCTTTCCCAAACATTACTGACATATTTGATCCTTTTATATGTCTACTGTCAGTTTTAGAGCCCTCTGCTGACTTCAGACACTTCTGTGATTCCTTTCCTGAGGTCTGAGCTGAAAGACTAGATGATGATGCATAACGATTTCCTATTTCTGTGCTACAACTCTTGACAAAAGTATCTTCCAACGTCATCTGTTTTTTCTCAGAATACTGTGCAGTGCCAACATTTGAGATCTGCATTCCTGGCACTGTCTATGACCTGAGGTGTCCACTCTGCATCGGTTCAGTATATCTAGTGCTCTGGCTCCTATGTACCTGCAGGTTACTGTTACTGATTACTCTGCCAGTGTCATTATAAATTGACGTCTGAAATGTGCTGACTGACTTTGCACATTCTACGGCTCTATGATGCTGGTTTGACAAGAAACACGTCGACCTGCGTCACAGCACCAGGCTCCACATCGACCGTGATTTGCAGTCGGCATGCAGCCACACACATCAGAGTGTGTTTTTTCTTTGGAGGGACTTCGCACCCAGAACCCTCCCATGAGGGGGGCTCTGCCCCCCACACCCTCTGTAAATATGAATTCCAAATCTTAATCAGAGTTGGTTCGGGGAGGGGGTGCAGGTCAGGGGAATGTGTTGCTGGGTCCCAGGTGCACTTCTACTGTGACGTGCCACTGTTGTCGATATTGATGCATGTCACCATAGAAGTGTTGCTGTACGGGGGGGAATATCCATTCTGCCATATCACTAGTATGCCTAGCAGTCATTGTTCTTTCCACAGTCTGAAACATCTGGGGTGGGTAGTGCTCGAGGTACAATTAGTTGGGCAACTTGTAGAGTGTGTCCCTGATACCATGTGCCCAGTCTCTCTCTTTTCTCTATACATTTTGCTGTCTTTCAAGATAGAAGACAGATAGTACTTACTGCTGCATTTTGGTCTAATTAGTTGTACAATGCTTGGAGATTGCACTATACTTGCAGCTTCTTCAGCAGTTGTGCAACTGAATCCTGGACAACGATCAAGTTCTCTTTCTATGTGTCCACTAGCAAGTACTCTATCTTTATCTACCACTGTGCACACTGCCACTTCTATTATATCACCTATGTAACCATATCTGTACTTCTCTCTTGTTCTTTGGTGCCTCCTATTACTTCATACTGCTCCTCAATCTTGTCCCACTCACTCTCAATCATTTTAGAGCTGAATGGTGGACCCTTTCCATTTGGAAACCACATTTCCAGCCATTCTGTAACACTCAGCTCGAGACAAATAGAAAAATTCACATCCATCATTCTCTTCACTCTTGTTCTGTCCAAGTTAGTTTATAACAAACTGTCAGAGCACAGATATGCAGTACGTAATTTTTCACTATTGCACATATAGGAGATCTGGGATCCTACGTCCTATATCTTATCAAGGTGATCAGAGACATGCCCAATAAAAATAACCCTACAAAAACATTTTTACCACTGCAGTCAAATAAATGCTCATCTCTGCTGCTTCTCAACTATACCTATGTTTCTCACTGAGTGTCACAACGCTTTGACAAAGACACAGACACACATCGAGAAACACACAGTGGCACCCTCACTGTCTGGCACACTCCAGTATACTAACTCTGTGTTTTACTACCGGTGCCGTTCAGCTCTTCTGCAGCTCTGCACTACTAGAACACAAAATATGTGCAGTGACACAGAGTTCCGTGGGGCTGGTGTGTGGGTTTGACAACACACATAAAACACTATAGTCATAGAAGTGAATATAATTCTGACAGCTCAAAAGATCCCATCAGTACATACCACTGCAGTTAGAGGCTCCACTCCTCAATTGACTTTTGAGTACCTAACAGCTCACTTTATGTACGGAGAGCAGAATTCACTAACAGAATCCTGTCTATCTCTATGAGAAAGTATTAACTTGCTCACAGACTACTAACTTGGTCACAGACAGCATTGTGTGAGTCAAAAGTATAGTTTTGGATCCATTTTTACTATAATTGAGAGCTACCACTTTCTCGCATTTACATGGTAGACATCACCTACTGTACATCTAGTACTAAGTACTGAACAAGTCTGGTACTACTACACAGATTATGTGGCCGGGACTTCTCACCATGCCATTCATTAACAGTCATTATCAAATGACCATGGGGTGAGATTACACCAATTATACTTGTGTATTTTTTGCCCCATGTTATAAATGCATTTAAATGTTGTACGGTACATGGGTAACACAATTTGCAGGTCAGTGGTGCTGAATTACTCTAATGAAAATCCAATACACTTTTTTGGTGGTAATACCTTTTTATTAGACTAACTGAAGAATTTTTACACAAGCTTTCGAGATCTCTCAGGTCCCAGCACCAGCACTGGCTGTCACTAACACTCTCTACACCATAAACAGTGGTTATCCCCCTTCCCCAACAGCATGCAGTTGTATTTTCAGTACACCAAATACCAGACCCAACTATTGCTTCCCCCAAAGTTCTGGACACACAGGTTTAACCCTCCGCCCAGGTCCTTCCCAACTCTGTATATACAGGTTCAGCCCCACCAACACCAGATACAACAACACTCCCTCCAAGTGTCAGACCCCATTAATGCTTCCAAAGCAGTGGACATGAAGGTTCACCCCTCACCACCACCAGCTTCAGGCACACTTTCCACTCACCATTGTACACACACGTTCAACCCCCTCAACACCAGGTACAATTATAGAATCACTCCTCACAAGCAATAGACTCTCTTTTATCCCCCAAGCACAGGACACATAGATTAAATAACCCCATGAGCTTTGAGCTTTGAACACTAGCACTCAGCCCTGTAAATTGATCCCTAGTCTCCCAAGTCCAGGAAGGTGCTCTCTATATTTGCCCCAAGCCTGCATGTTGCTCCCTAGCCCTGCTCCAAGCTTGCAAGTTGCTCCCTAGTTCCCTAGCTTAGCAAGTTTCTTTATAGTTCCCTAGCCTAGTAAGTTGCTCCTAGCCCCCCTCCACAGCAGGTGGATTCTTAACTCAGCTGGAGCCCACTCCCCAAATTCCTAATCCCCCAGAGACCCACTGGTCCTGGTGAGTGGATAGTGGTGGGGAGGGAAAGGGGAGTAGGGGTAGAGATAAGGAGGTTGTCCGGCTCATCAACATCCATATAACGAACCACTTCACACCATTAGAGGAGGCTCAGGCACCTGGCTGTGCTGCGGGGGGGGGGAGGTCAATGTGAATGGGTAGGAAAATGTAACAGCACCCAAGGGAAACAAGTCTAGCAGGAGGGTCTTAGTGATCATTGACTCAGTGATTATTGGGCAGAGAGAGGGTGGTGGTTGGGTAGTTGGAAAGGACTGGGAAGTTCCAGTGCCTTCTGGGTGTATCAGCCTTTGGAATTAGACAGGATAGGGAGGATGGCAGGGAGGGAGTAGGGGGAGCTGTGAGTGCTGGTACACAGGAGTACCAATGGTCTGGTGAACCAGTTTGTGTAGATGGTCAAGCGGAACTTCCACAGAGTGGGGACAGATTGGAGGCACACTCAGTCTCCCTGGCCTTTTCCCAGATCCTCTCTGTGTGGAACAGGGTGGTGAAGCAGGACAGGATAAGAAGTGATGTAATAGAGGAGTTTAATGGTTGGCTTAAGGGATGATGTCAGGAGAAGGGATACCCCTTTGTGGAGGATTGGGGGACTTCTGGGACAGGAAACTCTGCAAGGGTGATGTACTTGACCTGACAACAGAAGGGGCCTGTGCACTGGGACAGAAGCTTGACATCTATATCAGACTTTAAACTAACTGCAGGGAAGACTGGGACTAGAGGACCCACAGAAGCAGGTGAGAGGAAGAGGATCCTAGCTAGTACTCCCCCACATCTGGGGACTTGTAGCAGCACAGCCGGTACAAAGGAGCTGTGGGAATAGCTGAACTACATGAGGGCAACATCTGTGAGGGGCAACAGAAACTGTACAAAAGCCAAGAAAAACAAGAAGATGAGAGGACAAGGAAAGCACAAGGGTAGTATCAAAGTAGGATCAGGGTTCAGATGAAAGGGGGTCCGCCTTAATGCCAGGAACCAGGCTAACAAAATCAGCAAGCTTCAGACTCTGATGATGAACACTGAGTTGGGTCTTGTGGCCATCACAGAAACATGGGCTTTGGAAAATAATGACTGGGACCTGACAGCTGCTGGGTTCACAATGTTCAGGAGGGATAGAGGAACAGGTAGAGGGTTGGAGTAGCCCTTTTTGTCAGTGATAGCATTGAGATGGCAGAAGATAGGTGCATCAGGAGTAGTAATGGGGAGGCAGAGTCACTGTGGGTGCATTTCATGGTAACCTCAGGCAAGAAACTGCACTTGGGGGTGATCTATCATTTGTACCCCATGTTGATATAGCTGGGTGCCCTGCACAGAAACATGAACAATATCACTAGGGATGCTACATTCCTTATTGTGGCCAGCTCCACTCTGCCACTTATAGATTATGGGCTCCCTGTCTATGCAGCTGCCTGTGACATAGTGCTAAACAGAGTGAACCAATACAACACCAGGACCATGGCCAGGATGCCCTTAAGCCTCCTTTCAGGCCTACTCAGCTGGGCAAGTGTTCTTTTGCAGTCAGGACAGCTTTCTTATTAAACAAATTGACTGATATACTGCTGAATCTCCACAAGTTTAATCAACTTATGAGATCTTTGCAGTCTGCCTTTCAAGTCCAATGCAATTGTAACTGTAATTGCAATTGTAACAAATGGGGAGTCCCAAAAAGTATTCCTTGAGCTTGCCTAAATGCTCACTACCAGGCTGGTGTCCTGCGTTTCAGCAGTTTAAACATTATTGCCAGAGAGTGCCTGTATAGTCTCTGTGTACTGTCTCTTTAAGAGCTGCCTAGATTGCAGTTATAATTAATCTGGGAGGGGGCTGATTGTTTCCATGCTCGAATCCCGCCTGGGATGACATATAATCACTCCGTTTCTGCCATCGCTATTAGCGCAGATGGAGCTTTGTCAGAAGATGTGCTTGTTTGCTGGTTATCTATTAGAATGGTAAATATATTGTAATTTGTTTAACCTGCCTTCTTTGCAGTATGGACAGCTCTGTTTATTTCCACCATCTTGGTGATGGACTGCCAAAATGGGCCAATTAGTACCTTTGGGGACTTTAAAATGGAGCCTGTCCCCAGGGGTCCTGTGGGAGCAAAATTCTGTAGGAATTGTAGTTTTAGGTTTTTTGCACCTAAATGAACCTAGAGGGGGAGCCCTTGTTGTGACTGAGAGAGAAATCAGCCAACCAAACCTTTTGGATCCTGGGAAAAGTCCTAGGCTGTTTGCAGCTACTTTCAGTTTGAGTTGGGGAGTGAAAGAAGTAACAGCTTGAGTGATTCAAGCAGCAGTGGGAGAACTGTGAAAGGGCTGAGTTTTGGCCTGCCTGTCTGCTGTTGTTCCTGAGAGGGAAATTGAAGTTTATTCGGACTGAATCCAAATTGTGAGGATGATTTAAGCCACAGAACTGTGACCAGGCATTAACCTGAAGAAGACCGAAGATTTGCTGAATGCGATAAGCCTGTCAGGATGTCGTCACCTTTGAACTCCTGGTTTGTGCAGAAACTCTGTAATTGCAACCAGATAGCAATCTGCCTGGTATAGTAGAATTTCTTACATGTAAATGTGCTGTGTGCTGTTAGTGGGTCGTGATTTGGTTCCCCACTGTGTGCGGAACTGTGTTCTGCTTGCTGGAGGCTGCATCCAGCTTCAATTGACTAAATAAATTCGTTTGCATCTACATTTGGCCTGGGCCTTACTACACTGGCCCAGCCAGACTACACGCTACACAGAGAAAGCCATTGACGAGAGACCTGCCTGGGGATCAGCCCCCTGCTCAATGCCTTGAACAGGAATGGTGCCTCTGTGATTTCTGTGGGCCCTGCTTCTCCTGGCAATCCAGCTCATCAACCTGCAGTCTCAATTTCATCCTGCCTGTGTCCTGTATTGGGTATTGTGAGTAAACATCAGGGTAGCACCTTGCAACAACAGCTAAATCTAAAGTGTTGTCATCTGATTGCTTTGTTGTCTTTTCCTTCATCAACTGAGCACTCTGGCTCTGGGTTACAAATAGTGTGTGTTGTGCATGTTGCTTTATTCCATTACAGGGCCCCAACCAGCTGTGATACCGGCCTAACCTGGGCAACGGTCCTGGCTAGCCCACCTTTTTCCTACCTGGGTACCCAGAGTGTGTTACTGTGTAGGGACCCTGGAGTGCATGCATAACTGTCTGACTGATTTAGCCTTTAAGCCAATCAACCTGATTACGCCCCTCCCTTGTTCAAGTCCCCTGAATAAATCAGATCTAACTCTTTTTGCGTTTAACCTGACTGTGGTTCCAGTTTGTGGCAAAAGTACTGCACTGTTGATATTTGCTGTGCATAACCTTATTTTACAGGGGGGTCCCCAGGGTCGAGCTAGATGAACCAGTCCTGGTGGTAAGTGCAAACAGTGTGGGTAATTGCATGGTGAATAAGGGTCATCGTGAAAGTGATTATTATGTATTGTTCAGGCCACTAGAAGGGAAAGAGGGGGGTTACAGTGTCCTGGAAGGCTGTGTCCAGGTTAGCTTGACCACTAACAACCCTGACATCTGGGTGGAGGCACCCTTTTCAGTACCCAGGCCCCTTAACCTGCTACTAGCCAAGCAGACAGTGGTAGTAGCCCTTAGGATAGCACCACCTAGGGGTTACATTTTGGAGGCTGACCGCTGGGATTTTGTGTCTTCTAGTGGCCGAAATTATGAATTATTGTCAAACATAAATGGCTACCCCAACAGAAGTGGCTGTGCGCCAGTTGGTGGGGTGGTGTGTGGGGCAAGAGACTGACCCTCATAATGCTTTGCTAATACTGGGCATACCTATGGCATTAGTAAGGACACCGTTGAAGGGGAACTTTCTAGAGTTGAATGTTTAAAAAAAGCAGTAGTGCTGGGTCAACAGGCTGATTTAACTGCCCAAACTCTCATGGCCTTGGTGGAGTGTAGCGACCCCCTGGACAGTTCAAAGATGCCCCAGACTATCACTCCAGAAGGGTTCCCAGCCACCTGGAGGGTGATAATCAAAGATAGCAAGGATCCCTTTGAGGATCAGCCCTCACCGTTATCTGAGTCTTTTGAGGAGAAGTTGGGCAAGTTGGTACTGGAGGAGGGCAAAGCTATGGAGGGGTTAAAAAAATTATTCCTGCCACCTGGGAGTGTCATCTCCTCAATGTTCAAACCCACCGCAGCACCTGTTCGTTCACCAACTTCTGTACCTGCCTCTGAGCCAGCAAGTAGTCATGGCCCTTACAGCAAGGTCAAGGTAGTCTCTGGCATCTGCCCTTCTCCTAATGGGGAAATTGACCTGGAGACCTGGATAGACTCTGCTACTCTTGCGGTACAAGACTGGCAATGCTCAGTGGCCGAAAAAAGGGTCACCTGGGGGAAAGCCTCCAAGGATCTGACCTACATACTTTTCGTTCCCTGAGGTCCTCTGACACTGATGCCAAAGCCCAAGAGTACATAGTCACCCTTGAAAATGTGTTTGGGGGCACTACTATTGTTGAGACCTTGAAATGGAAACTTAAAGATGTTAGACAACAGCCAGGGGAATTGTTATCTGCCTACATGGATTGATTAGAGGGAATCCTACAAACCATTTTTCAGAAAGGAGGCTGGGCCTCTAGTGAAGTGGACCAGGTAAGAATGGATCATATACTCTGCTCTGCTCGGCACTCCAGCTGGGTGTTGCTCAAATTGCAGCTGCATCAAAGGAAATCTGGTCCCTTGCCCTTCCATGTGTTAATGAAGGAGGTAAGAGAAGTTGAGGAGGAGGAGGAGGAAGGCTTTTCAGAGCCCTGCACAGTTGTAGCTGCTGCAACTCCTTCTCCAGGTGCGGGGTTAGTCGCTGATGGCCTGGAATCACTGGAATCACAAGAAAGAATCCAAGAACTAAATGCCAGTCCTGGGGGGCCCAGCCAGAGAGAGACTGCTATGGATGCTCTGCCATGGGATGAACTGCTGAGGGAGTTCAAAGAAACAAAAAACTGTCTCTTTATGAAGGCCGCTCCTGCGAGTACAGGCCCCGATCCTTATCCGACTGCATCTGCTATGGGGGTGGGGGTGCACACCCAGGCATCTCATGCTGACAGTAGCTCAAAAATTGATGTCTTGACTATGGAAGTGAGAGAATTGATGAGATGTCTCCAAATGCTTGCCACACCACAGACAGAGGTGGAACCAAGGTTTTCTGTTGGTAGTACCCCCGCCTCAGCTCCCAATGTGATGTCTTAAGGAAAGGATAGTGCAACACCTGGAATCCATAGGGGCACAGGATCCAAGACAGCATGGGTTTACAAAAGGAAGGTCCTGTCAAACTAATCTCATAGATTTCTTTGACTGGGTAACCAGAGTGGTGGACCAAGGGGGAGCAGTTGATGTCGCCTACCTTGACTTCAGCAAAGCTTTTGACACTGTTCCACATAGAAGATTGATAAATAAGCTAGGTAGGCTCGGGGTGGGTCAGAAGTTGGTCAACTGGGTGGCAAACTGGTTGACTGGCAGAAAACAGAGAGTGGTAGTAAATGGTATACAGTCAGAAGAGATGCAAGTCACAAGTGGGAACCTCAGGGATCAGTCCTGAGGCCAGTCTATTCAACATCTTCATTAGTGACCTCGCAGATGGACTAGAGGTAAAGGCTTGTCTGTTTGCAGATGACACCAAGATCTGCAACAGAGTAGATGATCCAGATGGGGTGGGCAGAATGAGAGAGATCTGGATAAACTAGCAAAATGGTCAGAAGAGTGGCAACTGGGATTTAATGCAAAGAAGTGCAAAATCATGCACATGGGAAAGAAACCCTGAAGCCACTTATAGGCTGGGAGGGAGTTATAGCAGTCACAAAGGAAGAAGAGACTTGGGCATCATCATCACTGATGACCTAAAATCATCCAAGCAGACCTCTAAAGCAGTAGGTAAGGCTAGGGGGTGTTAGGGTGTATTAGTAGAGGTATCACAAGTCGTAAGAGGAGGTAATAATCCCTCTGTACAAGACATTAGTTAGGCCCCATCTGGAGTACGTGCAGTATTGGAAGCCACACCTTCACAGGACATTAACCAAATTGAGGCAGTCAGAGAAGGAGCAGCAAAATGGTGCAGGGACTGCATCAGAAGACATATGAGGACAGATTAGCGGAGCTCAATATGTATACCCTTGAGCAAAGGAGGAGAGAGGTGATATGATCGAGACATTTAAACACCTTAAGGGCATAAACAAGGTGAAAGAGTCTAACATGTTTAAATATAAGAAAAATTGCAGGACAAGAGGACACAGCATGAGATTAGAGGAGGCCGATTAAGGGGAATGTGAGGAAATTCTTTTTCACAGAAAGGGTGGTAGATGCATGGAATAGCTTACCACAAGAAGTGGTGGCTATGTGAATACAGTGCAGGGCTTCAAACAGGCATGGGATAGGCATAAGGGAGCAATACAAATGACTATGAATAGATAGGTCACTGACAGAGCAAAGGCCGATGGCACATTTATAAGGTAGAAAAAGAAATGGGCAGACTGGATGGGCCTTGCGGTCCTTATCTGCCGTCAACTTCTATGTTTCTATGTTTCTATGTTTCTTGGCCACACCAGAACCCAGAAAGCATATTTTGCCATAATTGTGGGAAGGATGGGCACATGAAGAGAGAATGTTGGCCCCCAAAAGACTGAGATAAAGTTGCATACAGACTTCAAGGGGAGCTTCGGAAAGCAAGACCATGGCCGGGTAGCGCCGGAAATGACCGCAGTGCAGGATTGAGAAATCCTAACTCATATTTCTTTGTGGCTAAGTCATCTGTCCAGGCCTCTGCTACTGCCTCTTCAGACTGGTCCAGAATAGTAGGCACTTCAATGGTAACTTCTGTGACTGTCAATGGTATCATGCTCAGGCTGTGCTTGATTGCGGGTCGCAAATGACCATTGTATTCCAGGACTAGTATGATAAACACTTATCTGATGTGCCATTACAATCTTTGGAAGGTTTGCATGTGTGGGGCCTGAGCGACAAGTCTCATCCCTACCTAGGATATGTCTGGCTCTGGTTGTCTTTCCCTGCAACTGTAACTGGTGTAGATGAACAAGTAGAGTCCCTAGCCTTGGTGTGCCCTCCTACGGGATTGTATGATGGGATTCCCTTGCTCGTTGGAACCAATGCCCACATGTTTGGAAGACTAGCACAGTTGTGTCAAGAGAAACAAGGGAAATGGACTGGGCAGGCACTGAGTATCCTAGCCCTGATAAAGAGAGCTTATGATCTGAAAAAACAGACTAACCGAAGTAGACGGAGATGAGTCAGTGGGGATGGTGTGGAAGAAAGATCCTGATTCTCTGGTACTACCTCCCAGTGCTCAGTACACCATTCATGGAGATGTTCACATTAGAAAAGATGTAAAGAACAAAATATTAATGTTGGATGCACCAGGTGACGGAGAATTGCCAGAAGGATTATTGGTTAAGCCCAGCATTTTGCCTGCCCGTGCACATGCCTACGCACAACGAGTGATGGTCCAGATTCAGAATGTGTCAGATCAGGAGATCCAGGTGAACAAAGGGTGCACCCTAGCTACAGTACACTGTGAAGACACTGCATTATTACCCAGTAACAAGTGCTCCAGCGAGAAGGAGAGAGTGACCCCAGACTTATTTGACTTTGGTGATTCACTGTTGCCAGCTGAATGGAAGGCTAGAAATAGCAAGAAACTCGCCCAGAGACACCAAGTGTTTTCATTAAAGGAATGGGATGTGGGGTGTGTCCAGAGTGCAGAGCATCACATACGCCTGCATGATGACTGGCCATTTCGAGAGAGATCCCAATGCCTTGCCCCAGTGGACATAGATGATGTTAGGAGACACCTGCAGGAAATGCTCACTGCTGGCATGATACAAGAATCAAGGTGCCCATATGCCTCTCCCATTGTGGTTGTGCATAAGAAGAATGGGTCTATGAGGATGTGTGTTGATTATTGAACCCTGAACAGGCATACCATCCCAGATCAGTACCATGCCCTGTATACAAGATGCCCTGGATTGCTTGAATGGGAGCAAATGGTTCCCGGTTTTGGATCTTCACAGTGGATATTACCAGATTCCGATGGCCCCGGAGGACCATGAGAAACAGCCTTCATCTGTCTTTTGGAGTTCTACGAATTCCTGAAAATGCCACAGGGAATTTCAGGTGCTCTGGCCACCTTTCAGCAACTGATGAAACATGTGGTGGGAGATATGAACTTGCTGGAATGTCTAGTGTACCTAGATGATGTCATTGTGTTCAGATGCACATTAGAGGAGCATGACACACGACTGTTTAAACTGCTGGACTGATTGGAAGACTTCGGCCTCAAACCGTCCATCAACAAGTGCCAGTTTTTTCAAACCTCCGTAAAGTATGTGGGGCACATAGTATCTGTAGAAGGGATAGAGACTGAAGCCAGTAAGGTTGAGTCACTGACTACTTGGCCCCAGACCCATAACTTGAAAGAACTACAACATTTTCTGGGGTTCTTTGGCTACTACTGCAGGTTCATAAGAGACTATTCAAAGTTGATTCGCCTGCTCCTGAATCTTACTCAGGGTTACTCCTCTGCCAACCATAAATACAAGAACGAGGCTGCCAAAGAACCAGAGAAAGTGTATTTCCACAAAGGTGAAACTTTTGGGCCCCGCTGGACACCTGAATGTGAAGCAGCCTTCCACAAAGTCATATACCAGCTCACCCATGCCCCCATCCTCACCTATGCTGATCCTACCACGCCCTATGTGCTGCATACAGATGCTAGTCTGCAGGACCTAGGGGCTGTGCTGTATCAAAACCATGAGGATGATTTGAGACCGGTAGCTTTCACCAGCAGGAGTTTTACCCTGTCGGAGCAAAACTATCCCGTGCACAAGCTGGATTTCTTTGCACTAAAATGGGCCATCATTCATCAGTTTCATGACTACCTCTATGGGGCAAAGATATTGGTGAAGACCGACAATAACCTGTTGACCTACGTACAGACTTCAGCTAAGTAAGACACCACTGGGCACCAGTGGCTCTCTGCCTTATCAATCTATGATTATGCTGTCGAATATAGACCGGGACTGAACCATATTGATGCTGATGCCCTGCCACGAAGGCCCGTTTCCAAGAGTGATTGAGTCAGGCTGTCTGAACCTGACATCTGAACATTGTACCAAAGGTTTGACAAAGATGAACAGATGTCTGCGGACACAGTGGATTGTCTAGTAGATTGCTTGGGCCCTCCTGATACCTGCATACCAGCTGCCTATTGCCATTTCTCTGCTCTAGATATTAGTGCACTACCTCAGCATGACAATGACAGTATTCAGTGGGGTCAATCCCAAGATCCTATGATTCAACCCGCACTTGATGCCCTGTGTGTGGGGAAAAATGTGTCTAAGTTGCATTCCCCTAAATTGTGAAATGCCCTATTGTTTAAGGAAGGCCCCAGGTTGAAGTTATGCAATCATTTGTTATACAGAGAGAGAGTGGATCATAGTGGTCAAGTAGACAAGCAACAATTGGTCCTGCCCACAGCCTTTTAACACTTGTTATTGAGGTCCCTCCACAATCACATGGGGCACCTCGGTATTGACAGGACTCTTGACCTGATACGATCTCGATTCTACTGGCCCAAGATGGTGGCTGATGTTGAGCACCATGTAAAGACCTGTAGTCATTGCATCCAAAGAAAGACCCTGCATCAGAGTGCTACTCCCCTTGTCAATATCACTACCAGGGCCCCATGGAACTGGTCTGCATAGACTTTTATGTGTTTAGAACCTGATCAATGGAATATTGGTAGTGTGTTAGTGGTTATGGATCATTTCTCAATGTATGCACAAGCTTTTCCAAATAAAGATCAAAAAGCCTCTACCGTGGCCAAGGTGCTAGTTGAAAAATTATTCGCCCACTACGGTGCCCCTCAGCAGATCAATTCTGACCAAGGCAGAGATTTTGAAAGTAGGCTAATCAAAGAAATGCTTTCTCTGTGGGGGGTGCGGAAGTCAAGAACCACCCCATATCACCCGCAGGAGGCCCCTCAATCAGAACATTTTAACTGCACCCTTCTAGATATGCTGGGCACCCTCCATCCACAAGACAAGCATAAGTGGAGCCAGCAGATTAGCACCTTGGTACACTCATACAATTGCACCAAAAATGATTCTACTGGGTTCTCCCCCTACCTCCTCATGTTCGGGAGGGAGGCCCGACTGCCAGTTGATGTCTGCTTTGGGGTCTCTCCAGATGGGATTTGAGCCAAAAACTACCTACAGTACGTACAGAAACTGAAAGCTCAATTGAACCATGCATATCAACTGGCCCAGACAATGGCCGCCAAGAGGAATCTTGCCAACAAAGAGAGGCACGATAAGAAAGTAAAGGTTCAAGATTTATGGCCCGGAGACCATATGTTGTTACGCAATATGTGACTACATGTCAAGCACAAAATTCCTGATAGGTGGCAGCATCTTCCTCATGTAGTAGTTGGAATGTTCGATGATCTACCACTGTACAAGGTAAGCCCAGAGAATAACTCCAAAGCTGTCAAGACCATGCACCGTAACCACTGGCTGCCTATTGGCCAAGTTATTATTGAAGCTGAGCCAGCAGACATTGCCTCCCCTGGGCCGGTGACTTGTGCTGCTGCAAAAAAGGGACAGAGTCAACCTACCCCAGCAGTTACAGATTTAAGGTTTCCCCCACAGCAGGCCCAGAATGATAGTGACTGTCAGTTCACCTCTGATGAAAGTGACTATAGTAATGCTTATTATTCCTCCTATGAACTGAGTCAGTTGTTTCATGGAAATCCTGTGCAGAATCATGGGAATGAATCTGGGCCTTCTAGACTGCGTATCCTCCCAGCTTCATCCTTGGAGCCAATGCTCCCTGAAAGTGAAGTGCAAAGTATTAGGCCTGAGGCTGTGGACTCCTTGTGTTTAGTGGAACTGTGTGACTTGCCTGAAGAAGGAGCCGATGGTCTGAGTCTCTCTGGTGACACACCAGAACTTGAACAACAATATGAGAGTGCTGACAGACCCCCTTCAGTGCCACAAAGCCTAATTGTGCCAGAACCTTCTCTAAATGAGCCAAGTGTTATGGACACAGAGTCTACGGAGCAAGGACCTGACAGTGCTCCAGTTTGGACATTCCCATCCATGCAGAGGCACCCCTCACGAATGACGAAAGCTCCAAAGTTAGTGCTGAAGGTACAGAGACTGTGGCTGTTTCCTCCAGAAAGACTGGCTGAGCTGTTCAGTAATGATTTTCCTGGGAGGCCAGTGGATTTGCCTCTCAGTGTGGCTCACAAAGGTGTTTATATTTCTCAGAGCTCACTACCCAAACTGAGCTTAATGGCCAATGCCAGGTTAGTTGTTCTTCCTTCAGAACATGGTGTCATTGTCCCATCAAGCCCCAAGTTAGCTTATAGGGAAGGGCCCCCTTCCACATTGTTTACTGTACAAGATGTTATAAAGTGAAGTCATAGGTAACTGTTCATAGTATGTAAATCATAATAGAATCAGTATAGAGTGTATGAAAGATGCATAAGTATTGTCAATGAAGATATGGTATAGTGAAATGTATAGCAATGTGGTAAGTTACGATTAACTGATGCATCATGTAGTATTTCCATAGTATGCTAATGTCACGTATGTTTTGTATATAGTGCATTTTCTATATTGTGATGGTATAAGACGTGACATGGATGACAAGTTTTCTCCAGGAAGAGAAGGGTGTAACCCCCTACAAATGCGGGTTCTCAAAAAGTCTTCCTTGAGCTTTCCTAAATGCCCAATGCCAGGCTGGTGTCCTGCGTTTTCGCAGTTTAAACATTATTGCCAGAAAGTGCCTGTATAGCCTCTGTGTACTGTCTCTTTAAGAGCTGCCTAGATTGCAGTTATAATTAATCTGGGAGGGGCCCAAGTGTTTCCATGCTTGAGTCCCACCCCGGCTGCCAGATAATTGCTCCATTTCTGCCATCGCTATTAGCGCAGAGGGAGCTCTGTCACAAGATGTGCTTGTTTGCTGGTTATCTATTAGAATGGTAAAGATATTGTAATTTGTCTAACCTGCCTTCTTTGCAGCATGGACAGTTCTGTTTATTTCCACCATATTGGTCCCGGACTGCCGAAATGGGCCAATTAGTACCTTTGGGGACTTTAAAATGGAGCCTGTCCCCAGGGATCCTGTGGGAGCAAAATTCTGTAGGAATTGTAGTTTTTTTTTTTTTTTGCACCTAAATGAACCTGGATGGGGAGCCCTTATTGTGACTGACAGAGAAATCAGCCAACTGAACTTTTTGGATCCTGAGGAAAGTCCCAGGCTGTTTGCAGCTACTTTCAGTTTGAGTTGGGGAGTGAAAGAAGTAACATCTTGAGTGATTCAAGCAGCAGCTCCTGCATAGATTCACATGGGTGGGAGAATTGTGAAAGGGCATAGTTTTGGCCTGCCTGTCTGCCTGCCTGCTGTCCCTGGGAGGGAAATTGAAGTTTATTCGGACTGAATCCAAATTGTGAGGACGATTTAAGCCACAGAACTGTGACCAGGCTTTAACCTGAAGAAGACCGAAGATTTGCTGAATGCGATCAGCCTGTCAGGATGTCCAACCACCTTTGAACTCCTGGTTTGTGCAGAGACTCTGTAATTGCGACCAGATAGCAATCTGCCTGGTACAGTAGAATTTCTTACATGTAAATGTGCTGTGTGCTGTTAGTGGGTCGTGATTTGGTTCCCCACTGTGTGCGAACTGTGTTCTGCTTGCTGGAAGCTGCATCCAGCTCCAACAGACTAAATCCATTTGCATCTCCAATTGGCTTGGACCTTGCCACACTGGCCCAGCCAGACTACCTACTACACAGAGAAAGCCATCGACGAGAGACCTGCCTGGGGATCAACCCCCTGCTCAATGCCTTGAACAGGAACGGCACCTCACTGATTCATGTGGGCCCTGCTTCTCCTGGCACTCCAGCTCAACAACCTCCAGTCTCAATTTCATCCTGCCTGTGTCCTGTATTGGGTATTGTGAGTAAACATCAGGGTAGCTTCCTGTAACAGCAGCTAAATCTAAAGTGTTGTCATCTGATTGCTTTGTTGTCTTTTGCTTCACGAACTGAGCCCTCCGGCTCCGGATGACAAATAGTGTGTGTTGTGCATGTTGCTTTCTTCCATTACAGGGCCCCAACCAGCTGGGATGCTGGCCTACCCCAGGCAATGGTTCTGGCTAGCCCACCTTTTTCCTACCTGGGTACCCAGAGTGTGTGACTGTGTAGGGTCTCTGAAGTGCATGCATAACTATCTGACTGATTTAGCCTTTAAGCCAATTAACCTGATTACGCTCCTCCCTCAGATCTAACTCTTTTTGCATTTAACATGACTGTGGTTCCAATTTGTGGCAAGAGTACTGTACTGTTGCTATTTGCTGAGCATAACCTTTTTTTAACCAGGGGTCCCCAAGGTCAAGCTAGAGGAACCAGCCCTGGTGGTAAGTGCAAACAGTGTAGGTAATTGCATGGTGAATAAGGGTCATTGTGAAAGTGATTATTGTATATTATACCATGCCACAATTCCAAAGTGACAAATGCTGTATTTTGATTGGGTGGTTGGCACCTTTCTGCCATGGTAAATCCTAAGATATACCCACAGCAAAGGTGCCAGTTACCCACATCACCAACAAAATCGATCCGACCCCCAAATTTAAAAACCTACAGTCGCCGTGTTGAATTCCTCGATAAACAGCACCCTCCCAGCCATCTCCCACAGGTCACAGAACATTTTTTAAAGCACTGCCTCGCAGACATCAAATACAAATTCCACACTCTCAGCATATTTTAAAAAAATTAACTGCAGCCTACAAAACATTATGCCAAACCTTCTCAAAATCCTTCCTGTAATGCTCGCTCCCTCCGAATTCCATCACACTCGCTGCAGAACAAGCACATTTCCTGTCTCCCGGCTCCTCGCTCACACCTCCGAAGGTACAGACGCACAACACTACCCATTCTTTCTGCGCGCAAGAAAAAAATGATGATGGCAAGCAAAATAACAGAAAAAAAAGAAATGATATTCCTGGACTCACATTACTAGTTCCTATAGACTGTAAATTCAAACTGGAAGTATACACTGACTCACAGATGACAGTCCCTTACCACTAGCAGCAGACCAGGACTATTTTCTATTGTGCATCATGAACTTAAACAAAAAACAGTTTAAAATGGAGAAAAGAAACTTGTTTTTATTATTGATATATTTTTTTAACAAATTCAAGGTATAATCGCAATAAGCCACTCGGGGGTGTGGGTTATCGAGGGATTTACAATAAGGCTGGTGAGGATTTACCCACCCGGCTGTGCCTCATGGGCAAACCACTACAGCTGTGGTAAATCCCGATAACCCACACCCTCGTGGCTTATTGCTTAATTGTTCAGGCCACTAGAAGCGGTAATTGGGGGTTGCAGTGTCCCGGAGGGCTGTGCCCAGGTTAGCTTGACCACTAACAACCCTGACTTCCGGGTGGAGGTACCCATTTCAGTACTCAGGTCCCTTAACCTGCTACTAGCCAAGCAGGCAGGAGTAGTAGCTTTTGGGATAGTGCCACCTAGGGGTTACATAACCATTAAACAGTTTCATATAGTATCTCTCTGTACATTACCCATGACCAGGGCACTGGAAAATTGCACTCACAATTTTTTTGTGGAATCCTCAATTTTGACCATTCTCTGCAAAAACTGACGTGTTCCACAATTTCTTGAAATTTTTGAGTTTTTATATTGAACTGTGTAAAAAGTATTAACATTTTAAATAAAATACTCTCAAATATATTGACAATTTAGCATGCAGACTTGGGTTTGTCCAAAACAATGCAGTGCAAGGTAGGGCAAGGGTTTTATGTGATACTGATTTCTTCTGAATCCTTGTCTTGTTTGGTTTCAAAATTCACTGTCCAGGGACATCTGGCGATGCACCGTGCAGACTAGCAGCTTCCCTACATAGCTCCAGCGACCCAATTTCAAAACTCAATTTCATTGCATAAACTGTAATATCCGGACATTGCAACGCTCATAAAAAAGCATCAGAATATCCAAGGACGAATTGAGGATATATTACGTACCTCCATATGGAAGTGGAGATTCAGAAAATGCTGCCTAAACGTACACTCCTGTTACACCTGAAAAGACCCCAAAAAAGCCTAGGGCCATGGGTTCCAGCCAAAATCTAAGCTCTACTTTGGCCTCGGGGGACAGTGAACTGCTTATCTTGCATAGATTTCTAGAAGAGTTTAAACCATTCTGTGAAGATTTGCACAAACTCACATCAGACTTCTGCACCCTGAGCTCACAATTGAATGAAGTGTCACAAAGGGCCTCTGATAATTCAGCCTGGCTCTTCTCGTTGGAGAAAAAGCAAGACAGATTTGACCCTGAGCTTAGTGCCTATAGACAGCTGCTCGCTAAATTGGAATCAAAAGTGGAGGATCTTGAGGGGCGCAGTCATCAGAATAATGTAGTAATAATTGGGCTTCCTGAGGAGGAAGAGGGGCATGACACAATTCTTTTATTCAAAATTTATACAAAAGTGTGTCTGCCCTCGCCTTATGTTTCAAATATATATATTATAGAAAGAGGCATAGGGCTCTCGGTCCAAGCCAGCACCTGGTGCCCCCCACGCTCGCTGATTTTCCGGCTTTTGAACTTCTTGGAGAAAAAACACTTCCTCCAGAAAAGCAAGGAACTCCAGGAAATTAAGTGGGAAGGGCAGAACCTGAGAATAACCCACGATTTGCCTACTTCTGTGTGCCTAAAGAGAACTGCTTTTCACCCGATGGTGTCCAAATTAATTGCCGCTGGCATCAAATACAGAATGGCATACCCAGCCAGACTACATGTCCATATTGCAGGAGCCTGGACCCCCTTTGGTGACCCTGAAACAGCTGCTCCACAGCTCAAAGTTGCCTTCCCCGACCTCTTCAAGAATCCTTGATGGTGATATAAGGAAGACTCTAGTTTGATGAGTGGAATTGTAGAGATTAAAGGAGAGCTGTTTCTTTTGGGAGAGATTACTAATTCCCAGATACTCTGTTTATTGCTATCTAGTAAACAGATTAGGGGAAAAATATCTCGCTTGATTGCAGTACTCAGGCGTGTTCCATACCTGGCCAAATTCAGTCTTTAATGCCAGCGGGGCGAAAATGGACAGTCTTTTAAAGTAAGAGTTATATTGGATCTAGCCCAGCTCTGATATGCTTGTTTTCCCAATCTGCCCTTTCAGTGCCTCAATACATTGCCTCGAGAAGGAACACTTTTTTCTCTGAAGATGGAGGTGCCGATCATAGCGAATACCAGAAGGAGTAAATCAGGCTTTGCGAGGATTAAATGAGTGACACCAGAATAGTGGACTTTCAGTTATGTTACCTTTTTGTTTAATTGGAAAATCTGGAGGGTCCTTCATTTATTTATTTTTTTGTTTTTGTTTGTTTTTTGCCTCATTTTCTATGTTATCATCTGTTTATTTCAGGACAGGGGCTTCATGGCTTATTAAACTGAACCCCTTTTTGGCTATTTCAACACTCTTGCCACAAGAGGGAGCTCCAACACAATAAATGTATGGCTAACCTGATCCATCACACTAGTGGAGAGTAAGTAAACTCCGATTTAGACCCTTCATTGGATGGACATTGTAGTTGGGGCTATTTGAGTGGGGATATCTCACTGTTTCTGGACTAAACTGTTTGTTTGGATTTTAAAGATAAGTATACTCTCTTGCTACGAAGAGTGCCTTTTTCAATGAGATTAATAATAACCGGTTATAGCATGTTGGGAAATGAGTGATAGAGATGGCATTTCATTTGATTTGTTTAAATGTATTTTCAGACGGACCACGTGATGGCAGCCTAGGGAGAGCAGTGCATTTAAACAGCTCAGTTCACAGCCCGGATTAATAGCTCTCAATTCAAATAAATCTGTGCTTTTCTGAACTGTAACTACTGGTAATATACTGGAGTTGCAGTCTACTGCAATTAAAATCACTGAAATGGAAGCGTTTGTTAAAAAACAACCAGCAAAACATACGCCGCCACCTTCCCCCGAGAAAGAATAGGCCGTTAAGCGCCCTCGACAAGGATCCAGTAAATTGTCTTCGGGGCCTTCAGTGTTAATGGAGGAAAGATTTTTGGAGATTTTTGCTCCACTGCAATCGTCCATACAGGAGATCTCTTCTGAGATACAGTGCTTCAAATCGGCGTTGGAAACCCTAAATACAAGGGTAGGAGATAACGAGATCAAAATAAAATCGGTAGAAACAAGAATTGACAAACAAGATCTGGAGCGGGCCTCCCTTAATAAGCGAATTAAAAAAATGGAAGATAAGCTTGAGGACTTGGAGGGGCGGAGTAGGAGAAACAATTTAGTTATAATCGGAATTCCCGAAAAAGAGGAAGGTACAGCTGCTATACAATTTGTTCAGAAGCTTTTTGAAAGGATCGCTGGTCCACCCCCAAATGGCAGTTACATGGTGGAAAGGGCACATAGATCGCTTCACCCACCTCCCCGAGTGCTCCACCGAGGCCGATCATATGCAAGCTTCTAAACTACCTGGATAAATATCATATAATGAGTAAAATCAAAGTATTGCAGGAGATTACTTGGGAAGGCAAAAAGATCAGAATTGCTAATGATCTACCTCACTCTGTATGGCTCAAAAGTCAAGATCTGCATCCCGTCATCTCAAAACTAATAGCCGCGGGCTTTCAATTCAGAGTTCGGTACCCAGCTTCACTCCAAGTTAAAATAAAGGAACAATGGCATTCGTATGAAACAGCAGAGATCGCGCAAGCTGAACTCAGAAGAGCACTCCCAGAATTGTTTAAGTAACATATGAGAGCACAAATTAACTCTTACAGTTTCACAGGAGAGCCTCTACAATGATCGAGGCGCTTAAAGGAAAATTTGGTTTTCGAGTAGTAAAGTGATCCTCACTCAATAGCCTGTAACTCACTTGCTAATGCTCCCCCGTATTATATGAGACAAGACCAAGCCATAAATTAGAAATACTAAAGAAAATGGAAACGCGAAAGAGACAGTATTTTCGTCCTTCAAGATCGCCAGATTACTTCTAAGCACTAAATAATTATATCAGCGAGCAGGATATCAGAACGAAGACAGTGCAATGATGGCGTCAAATTGACTGTTGTTTTGGAGCTTGACAGTGTTGGGTAAGAGAACGAGTGGATCTTACAGCCAAATTGTGTTAAACCATTGATAGTCTAACAGAAATGTACGATATCAAAGATAATGATAGGCAAGAGCGAAGTTGACCTTTTTAACGGAGATGATTCCCAAGTTAACTTCAGCTCTTTTATGAAGTGATTTCCAGGCTGCAGTCGTAATGGTACAGCAATCCGACTCCCTATGATGTTTCAAGATGTCATGTTACTTGTAACTATTGAACATCAAGTTATAGTGCAGAGAGTGAAGTTAACGATTAATGCAGCTAGTTTAACCTGGGCAGCAGTTTACAGATTCCCGGAGATCTATGCCCGTGTTCAAACTTCAAGCTCAATTATTAGCACACAGGAGGGTAAGCAGTAGTGATGCCCATAACTGTCACTAGCAGTAACAAATTTTAACATTTTAGAAGACGACATCAGTCCTTCCTGGATCGCTGTCTCGTATGAAGATCGCTAGTGCTGACCGTTTTTGGAAATCTGCTAACACCCTGAACGGTTCAGACAAGCTAATACTAGAAGTAGAGAGAAAGCTGTGGTAAAATAAAAATTTTCTTGGTGTATAATTCGTTATTTGAACTTTAAGAGCAGGGGAAAATTAAGTAGCACTGACTTTGCTAAATCGTGATGCATGAAGATCACTTATTGTACAATTTAATCGTTGAAGCTATAGATGTTTTCTCCCATGGAATTTTGTTAAATGTAGTTTGCCCATTTCTCCACTAGAGGGAAATATTGACTGGGGGAAAGGCTCATTATATCATTTAATAGAATTGTACTAATATACTTGAGATGATGTTGATGAAGTAATGAGAGATAACTGTTTCCATACACATAGAGGAGATTTTTAGTCTAGTTTAATGTTTTTTTTTTTTTTTCTCCTCTCTCACTCAACGGAACTAGTGAGTGGCTTGAATAATAGGACTAATGTTGATAATAAGTTAGGGAATTGGGCTGGAGAATGGGCTGGTATGCAACTAGGCTGATAGTTTCATCGTACGGCGGGTTGAAGTGATTATGCAGTTGTTAGAACTGGGGGTGTTAGAGGGGATCTGGAAGGGTTGGGTTTATATGAGAGTAAAGGGACTTGAGGGGTACAGCATCCACACGCTATGTATGGGGATAACATGGATAATGACTCTAATTGTAAGGTACATACTAGGAAAATGAGGAAGGGAGGCATCAATCTTATGAGTTGGAATATTAAGGGAGCCCGGGATAGGTGCAAAAGGCAAATTGTCTTGAAACACTTATCAACCCTCAACTGTGATATAGTCTGTTTGCAAGAAACACATCTACACAGAGAGGACGCCCGATTATTTGTTAGACACTGGGTGGGTCAAGCATTTGAGGGCATTTCTTCAAATAAAGGTGGAGTAGCCATTTTAATTCATAAAAGGTCCCATTCTTATTTGAAAAGAAATTTGGGATCATAAGGCCGGTACATTTTCATAGTTGGGACCTTAGCTTCAGAACAAGTGGTTATTGGATCAGTTTATGGTCCCAACTTGGACTCCCCACTTTTTTTTCTACAACTACTAGACATATTAAATAACTATGTATCTTTAAAATTGCTTATAGGAGGAGACTGGAATATAACGCCACATTTGTACCTTGACAGAACTGATAATAAGCGAGTAGGGCTCTCCCCCACTCAGAGGGCCCTGAAAGAGATGATGGAATGTTTGGGGCTCATAGATATCTGGAGGCTGACCAATGGGAAAGCAAGGCAGTATACCTTTTTCTCTACCCCACACAAATCCTACTCTAGAATTGACTATTTTCTAATTGACATCAGTGAGATTCCCTCGGTTTTAGAGGCCAGTATTAATCCCAGGGTCATATCTGACCACTCCCCAGTTTCTATACTGTTTGAACCAAGTCATAATACAAAAAGGGATTTTATGTGGAGATTTAACAACCAGTTGCTTCAGGAACCCTTTACTCAAGGACATCTGAAGAACTTTATATCTAATTTCCTCAGTATTAATCTTAATTCAATCCCTAAAATAGACATTATTTGGGCAGCACTAAAATGTGCGCTCAGAGGCGAGTGCATTAGATTAGCCTCTACTAGGGCCAAGAAAGCCAGGATGCAGTTGAATGAAATTATGAATGCCATAAAGTTCATTGAAAATAACATCACGCTGTATTCAAATGAGGCAGAGTGGGTGAAACTGCAACAACTCCAAGCTCAATATTCGGCAATTATGATGCAAAAGGCAGAATTAGCCCTCCGTAGAACTAAAATAAAATATTTGGAATCTGGAGAAAGGGCAGGTAAACTACTTGCTCTTAGATTAAAGCAGATAGTCTCCAATCGACACATAGCTGCAATACAAAGGGACAGTGGAGATACTGTAGTAAGGGACCCAAAGGAAATTTCTGACATATTCAGAGAATACTTCCAACGGGTTTACTCTACTGGGGCAATAGAAGGAGTAACCGCTGCAGAAATTCAGGAATTTCTGGATCCGATACCCATGAGTAAGAGTATGTCCCCTGAAGCAGAGAGGTTAGGATCCCCAATACAAGAGATTGAAGTGAAACTAGTGATTTCCCAACTTGCTGGGGACAAATCCCCGGGGCCTGATGGTCTAACTACTAATTTCTATAAGACATATGAAGTTATAATCAGCCCAATTATAACTAAAGTATTCAATTACTGGTTCAAAGAGGGGCTCTCAGAACCTTCTTTTCTAGAGGCTCTTATTACTCTTATTCCTAAACCAGGACGGGATCCTGTTTTACCTAGCAACTATCGTTCTATATCACTTCTGAATGTTGATATCAAAATTTTGGCAAAAATTTTAGCTAATCGACTCGGCCCACTAATGAGTAGCTTAATTAGTAACGAACAAGTGGGATTCATGAATGGCAGAATGTCAAGTGATCATCTGCGTAAACTTCATCATATAATTATGCATGCTCAAAACTCACACTCTCCCATGGCACTACTCGCACTAGATGCCAAAAAAGCATTCGATCGAGTGTCTTGGGAATTTTTATTCACAGTACTTGTCAATTTGGGTCTACCTAAAGAATTCCTAAATTGGGTCCGGATACTATACAGTGCACCGTCCGCATGGATATGGTGCAATGGTACATTGTCAGCTCCCTTTACTATGGCATGTGGTACAAGACAGGGATGCCCACTATCCCCACTCTTGTTCAATTTATATCTTGAACCTCTGATTTGTAGACTAATAACATCACATGAGCTTAAGGGAATCAAACTGGGCAATAAACGATACCTAGTTTCAGCCTATGCAGATGATCTGCTAATACATTTGGAAAACCTGGAAAAGGGCATCCTGGTAATATTAAGGAAAATTTTAAAATTTTCAAGAGTTTCTAATTACAAAATGAATGTTTCCAAAACAAAGCTTTTCCCGCTAAATGTTAAATGCTACCCCAGCATAGCAAGAGAACATGGCTTGACCTGGGAACCAAAAATGATGACATATCTTGGTGTCAAGATTACCAGAGGATTAACCTCAATGATCAAGGAGAATCTCCATAATCTTGTTAAAGT
Source organism: Neoceratodus forsteri (assembly GCA_016271365.2). Classification (NCBI taxonomy): domain Eukaryota; kingdom Metazoa; phylum Chordata; order Ceratodontiformes; family Ceratodontidae; genus Neoceratodus; species Neoceratodus forsteri. The sequence continues at coordinate 471,105,274 of CM028129.1, forward strand.
CATTAAATAGGACCTAACAAGATGGAACTTAATGCCATTATCATTATGGGCCAGAATAGAAATGGTCAAAATGAATATTTTACCTAGAATTTTTTACCCCATAAACATGCTGGGATGTTACCTACCTAAGGCGTGGTATGAGAACATGCAAAAATAAATTAATGTGTATTTATGGAAGGGGAAATCGGTCAGGCGTTCATACTTGAAACTCACAGGCCCAAAGAGGTCGGAGGCCTTGCGCTACCTCTCTTTATAAATATTATATCGCATATTAGCAAAAATAGCACAATGGCACAGGTCAAATTTCCCGTCAACCTTAAGTTCTTATGTGCCTTCCTGGCTATACATTGAGAGAGAATTAGCTCTTAAATACTCGATTGCTCTGAGTTCATTTGCCTACACTACTATTAAACTTCTTCCTAAACCGCTGAAGGACACCCCTATCGGATGGTTGCTCAAAGTTCTACAACAGGTTCAGAAGCTCCTTAAAGTTGACTGGTATAACTCAACAGAACAAAAAGTGACACAGAATATGCACTTCCTAATTCAACAGACCCCGATTCCACCTAGATTTTTGGGCTCATTAGAAGGGCTAAAATTAGGACACTTGGCTCCCCAGGGGGAAGATGATATCATATGAGCATGCCTGTACTAAATTTCCAGAACTAAAGGGACATAATTTTAAATTTTGACAAATTAGCGATGCTGTAAAGACCTACTTTAAAGGGGAAAGATGGGTACAAAATAGAGTCGAATGGTCATTGCTACTCAAAGCAGCTGATCAGCCCCATTCCATCTCAAGAGTTTATAATCTATTGCAAAATATAGATGAAAATCTCCCTTCTAGTGTCTGTTATTATTGGACGCAAAAATTAGGGATGGTAGAAGAGCAGGGCATTTGGGAACAGATATGGGTTAACAATCACAAAAACATTAAACAAGACAGATATAAATTACAGCAATTTAATATAATGCACAACTTGTATTACATTCCTGCTAAACTTTATAGGATGGGCAAGTTGTTGTCACCCTTGTGTAACAGATGTGGAATCAAAGGAAGGAGACTTGTACCATGTATTATGGGAGTGTGCTCAGGTTCAATCCTTCTGGCAAATAATTAGGGCTTCCTTATCACAAATTACCAGCATAGTGGACCTGTTTACACCAGAAATTTGTTTGCTGAATAGTCCTCAAGTTGGCATGACCAAGAGAGACAAATTATATATGGGCATTATATCGGCAGCAGCAAAAGCAGTACTTTTAAGACACTGGAAGGACCCGAATCCTCCACCAATTATAGAATGGTACAGAGAGGTGATGCTTGCCTTACAAGTGGAATTACATATTACCAAAATGAATAACAGAGCTCATTTATATGACTCCATATGGGGAACGTTGAGAATCGTTTTATCAACTTGGCAAAGCAAAACTACCTAATAATAGACGCTGCCCCGCAATTAGATGAACTGTGATCCTGTTGACTCCTCTGTTACGCAGAATCCTAGGGTTACCTCAATTAGGGTGTGGATGCTATGGAAGGTAGGGGGGGTGGGTAGAGGAGGGAGAAAAGTAATAGGCTGGCTAATTTGTTATATCCTTACTTAGTTCTGTAGAAATTATTAACATGTGACCAGCAAGAATGTTAATATGTCTGTGGCACACTTAGTTTGCAATGTATAATTGTGCAACACTGTAAAATCTGTGTTTTGTCAAGAATATCAATAAAAAACTTATTGAATTAAAAAAAAATGCATTTTCAGTTGCGATGCAGGCTGCAATTCTTGATTTTCTCTTCTTGATACCTTATATTCGGTATGGAGTTTCCTAAAATATAGATAGACATTAGTGAAAACCTGTTGACACAGATATATTTAACCCCAATTCAAGACACTCGCAGTTGTTAAGCTAGACAATGATGCTTGAATTATTACATGTTTAGAGAACAACTTAGCAGTACTATAGATTTATCTGTGTACCATTGATTTAACTTTATAGTTCTAAAATATCATGTGAGTGAATTGGTGGTAGGCAGTTTTGGATATTCTAAATAAGTTTATGCATCTAGTTAGGTTGTAATCTTGTAGAGGTCTTGTAGTGTTTGACCTTAGAAGAAGAATTTTGATGTTATTATTCTTCAATTCTTAGGATTTGTTAGGGTGGCTGGAGTGATGGGGATGGTTGTGGGGCATGTGGCAAAGACAAGCATAGTAGAATGGGTGGGGGAGGGTTGGGAGGAAAACTTAGTGTTTACACGGTATATGATATATAACTGGGGATCACTTAGGATTCGGGGGGGGGGTTACTTCACACAGGAACTGCCAATTTGGGAAGTTAATAGATACATGTTTTTCACGTCAATCAGTACATAAACCTCTATGGCAGGAACAGTGAAAATAATCACATGGAATGTCAGGGGGGCTAGATGCAAACTTAAGCAGTACCAGATCCTTAAACATCTAAATCTGCTGGCAACTGACATTGTTTTTGTGCAGGAGTCCCACTTACTAAATTCAGAGGTAGTCAAATTACGTAGGCAACGAATGGGTCAGTGCTTCTCAGCTGAAGGTAACACCCAACTTCGAGGGGTTTTGATTCTAATTCGTAGGTCAATAAAATTCTCTCCCAATTTGATTATACCTGATCCAGAAAGGCGTTATATCATAGTGAAATTCTATACCAGAGACATCATCCTAGCCGGTATATACGGCCCTAATATAGACTAACCCAGCTTTTTTATGCATCTACTAAATACTCTCACACCATTTTTAAGCATACCTCTAATTATAGGAGGAGATTTCAATTTGGTTGTCGATCCACAGAGTGACCATTCAGGAAAATTATTTAAAGGGCTTTCTCCAGCACAGAGGGCACTCCAAGAGTCGTTAGATGTTTGCATGCATGACAGATAGCTGGCGTGTCCTTCACCCCGCTGATAGAGAGTCTACATTTACATCACAGGCTCATCATACGCCCTCCTGTATTGATTACCTGTTAATTTCCCAGAACTTGATTTCTGGAGTGTCAGACGCTACCATACTTCCAGGCCCACTCTCGGATCACTCCCCAGTGTCTTGCTTGATCTCTCTTATGTCTCTTCCCACAAAGGGCGGGTGATGGAAGGTCAACAATCAATTGCTTAAAAACCCAGAGAATGTTAAATATATATCTGAGCACATTACAGTTTTTTCCGATATTAATACTAATTCAACAGGAAGACCTGATATTGAGTGGTGTTCCTTAAAAGCCTGTCTTCATGGCCTCTTGATTGGACTGGCATCCAAAAGAAAAAGAATGCAAGAAGAGCAACTCAAATCCCTATTATCTCAAATTCGATCCTTAGAACACAGTTTATCGCCCCAGTCTTCTGATCAAATTAGGCAAGATCTAGTGAAACTAAAGGACGCATATTTGAATTTATTAAGACAGAAGGCTGAATTTTCCATCCTGAAAACCAAAGCCCTCTATTTAGACCGAGGAGAAAAGGCCGGGCGTCTCCTGGCTCTTAAACTTAAACAGCTCAAATTATATAGATTTATCGCTGCAATCCATCCCCCGGAGGATGACACCTTAAAAATATCTCCGCCAGATATTGTCTCTGAATTTAGGAAATACTATATGAAGTTATACAGTCCTATATAGGAACCTCCATCATTATCACAACTCAGCTCCTTTCTAACACACTCCTCTTTACCCTCTATTTCAAATTAACATAAAGCTGCCCTTGTTGCTCCCATCACCTCAGAGGAAATAATCAGAGTCATTAAAGACCTGCCAGTAGACAAGACACCTAGGCCTGATGGTTTTTCTGCCAATTTCTACAAACTTTTTGCCCCACAATTGGTACCATCCCTTTTAGCCTTATTTCATCACATTCTTTCTGGACAGGACTCTGATAAGTCTTTATTTGAGGCTTTAATTACCTTAATACCCAAAGATGGTAAACCTCTTGATAGAACTCAAAGTTATAGACAGATTTCCCTTTTGAATCAAGATCTCAAGATTCTCACAAAACTTCTTGCAGACTAATTAGGTCCTGTGTTACCGGATATCATAGGCCCAGAACAGGTGGGATTCATGAAAGCCAGATCCTTGGTAGACCACCTTAAAACCCTGTCTCATGTCTTCTCGGCTACCAGTGATGCTGATTTTCCCACTGTCCTAGTCTTCCTGGATGCCGAGAAGGCATTCGACATGGTTGATTGGAACTTTTTATTTCAATCACTTCAGGCTTTTGGATTTCCCCCTTTGTTCATAAATGGATAAGATCGTTGTATAAATCCCCAATTGAGCACGTTGTCTTTAATGGTTATCATCTGACCCTTTCACATTACATGCTGGAACCAGACAAGGTTGCCCACTATCCCCCTTATTGTTTAACATCTACTTAGAACTCCTTATCCGTTGGATTACAGCAAGTCCAGATGTCCAGGGCATAAATATTCACCATCAGACTGTCAAAGTCTCGGCTTATGCGGATGACTTGCTTCTACAGCTGTCCCACCCAAATACTTCAATACCTGCCCTGCTTACAATTCTGGAAGAATTTAGTTCTATGTCCAATTATAAATTAAATAAAGAGAAGACCATGGTATTCCCCCTAAACTACAAAGCAATGAAGCTAGATGCTTTAACAGTAGGTTTTTCCTGGCAGACTAAATCTTTGAGATACTTGGGAATTAACTTGTCAAGGGACCCCAGTAGATTTACAAAATTGAACTTAGATCCATTAATTTCTATTATTAGACAAGATCTTAAAAGATGGGTGTTACTCCCCCTTTCTCTCTGGGGAAAAATTAATATAGTTAAAATGAATATTTTTCCCCAGTTATTTTATCCAATTAATCTTTCAAATGTCTGGCTGTCCCTGGCATGGTTTAAAAGGATACACAAGATAATTACTGACTTTATTTGGGTTCCTAAGAAGCCCCGGATATGTTACAACAAGCTCTCAGCATAGAAAGTGAAGGGAGGACTCTGTCGTCTGCATATTGGGTTATATTATTGGGCTAGCCATGCAAGTAAATACTTGAGGTGGCTTACACCTGAACACTCTCTAATATCACATTCTTTTACTCCCATATGGCTCAAAATAGAATGTACTCTAATAAAAGCAAATGGGCTATCCCCTGTGGCACTGTTGCATATACATTTAAAATCTTTGCCCCTACTGCTTAAAGGCAGTCCCATTGCAGTATCCATCAAAGTTCACTCTTAACTGTGCTCTTTTCTGAAATACAAGCACATTACAGATCCTTCTCAACCCTGGTGGGGGAATCCAAATCTCACTATTGATGGTAAACCTCTTCAGTTGAAATGGATCTCCCAATCGGGGGATCACCCCCTCAACTTCTTTACACGGCAATATGTTTCTTGGTTAACCTCCTCTGAAATTTTACATAAAGCCCTCATTCCAAATTCTGTTATTTTTAAAATTTTCCAGATGTGCCACCTGATTGTGAAATCTTTTGGTTCTGTTCCACCCATACCTTCAAGTCCGTCCTGCATAACAGAATTGATTCTCCTTGCAGGCCTTCCCCATGCTGTATCTAAAACGTATGGGATAATAAATAACTGGAAATAGCCTGATTGTTTTGGCCCGACTCAATATTGGTCTTCTCTTTTTCCCCATCAGGAAATTAATTGGCCCTCCTTGTGGTTGAATTGTCATAAATACGTCAGACAAGACAAGCTCCAGTTAATACAGTTCAAAATCTTGCATAACTTCTATTATTCACCTCAGAAACTGGCTAAGTTGGGACTCCTTTCATCTTCCACGTGTACTAGTTGCCAGGAGGAAGAGGGTAACTTACTGCACATATTCTGGACATGTGCCAGGATAGCCCCCCTATGGAATGCGATTCAACAGAGGAATGACCCTCTATTAGGCTTGTCCGACCTCTTTTCTCTTGAAATATGTATAATGGGGGATCTTTTCTCTGTCACAGTCACTAACAGAAAATTTCACATAACCCTTATAGCTATGTTGGTCAAGAATATAGTTTTGCATCATTGGAAAGATATGACTGACATTACCTATAGTGAGTGGTTATAGGAGTTACTGGCAAATCTGAGAATGGAAAACATGATTGCTAATTTGCATGATCAATCTCAGAAATTTCAGAAGGTTTGGGGCCCACTTGTGACACTGTATTCGCTTCAATCACCATAGAGGTTTTCTTTTATCTTTCCAGTTGGTAGCTTATCCTGTGTGAAGGAATGTGAAAAGGGATGGGGAGGGGGGGAGAGTTGATCTATTATCTGATTGATATCTTGGTTTTATTTGTATGTATGTAATTTTGGATCTTCTCTCTGTAACTGTATAAAAATGAATAAAGTTTGAATTGCAAAAAAAAAAATCCACTGTCCAAGCATAAGTACACTTAAACACTTAACATTTGTTTTGTGTTGAAGCAGTCTATCAGAAAAGTTTTTGTTGCCACACAAACTGAAACAAAGATGGGAGAAAAGGTACAAATTATCCCATTCACTTAAATGGGGTGCTAACTATGAAGCCTTTTTGTAAGTGGCAGGACACATTTTTCCTTGTGTTCATACTTTCATTGACACTAGTTTTGATTCAAACAGCTGAGGATGTTTGAATGGCCCTGACAATTTTAAACTTGAAAAAGCTAGTTGCTAACAGTGATCTCACTCTTAGCAACTACCCCTAGATACTCACATGCAAATACTCCAATAAAAAACAGACTAAAGTCTAAAACAAGCTTATAAAACACAAAATGTATCTGAACATTTATCTTCAACTAAACAAAATCATTGCAGCCAGAGAAAAAACAAGGTAAATTACAGGGTACCCTGACTACTGTATGATGCAGTAAAATATATTTGTATTTTCATACATTTTTTGGTAACCACGTAAGGCCCACTAGGAACAAATGCCTGTTTTCAGGTACAACCCAGGAGCACTGAGAAGGTTAAGTGACTTGCTCAGAATCACATAGTATGCAAGTGGAGGTTGTGGGAATCAAACCCAGGTCTGCTAGATGTAGTCAGCTCATTCATAGTTTGTTACTCTAACCTCTAGATTACACTGCCAGCCCCAATAACCCCCAGATTGAATGTTTAAATATGTGATTTCAAAAATAGTGTACAGTACCTACAATACAAATTATGACTATTAAACACTTTAACAACATTTTACTAAAACTCAGTTATTCACCACTCTATCTACTTATTTATTCTTGTACCAAAGTGGGTGAATAGCTGGCAGAGCACTGTAAACAGCTATTGATTACACTTCATTATTCTACAGCCAGAAACAAAAAATAATATTTTTTCTGGCTTTATTTAATATTGCTCTGCCATGGCTCACTTTATAGAATCTATTTAGCACTGTATGAGGCAGGTGCTTTTAAATTTTGGAAGATAGGCAACGATTACGATAGTTTATTAGTTTAGTATTCTTTTTAGGAACATAAGCTTTTCTTTATGTTTTAAACATATTCAGGTGTCAGTGTATTCATTTAGCAATTTATACTGACTAATATATGCTGCAGAAAACATTAAAAGATTTATTGTGAAGCATATCGGGTCTATAGTTGAACCCCCGTAATTTCCCACAATTTTTGCAAAACACTCCACAATTTTTAGTAACCTTTTCTGCAATTTTCCAGTGGCCCTACCCATGACTTTTTATTCAATGACCTGTGTCGATTTTCTTTTTGGTTCAAAAGTGTAAGTAATTTTTCTGTGCTTTTTGCCTGACTCTGCATTTCATCTGGAACTGCTTATTGTACTTATAATGTTTTTTGTGACTATGTATTTGACATATAAACTTTTTAAATGAGCACTTGTGCTGAAAGGTAATTCTCTGAAGTTTTCAATAAATCAATAAATAACTCTAGACTTCTGGGGCAAAGAGAAGGGAGAGCAGAAAGCTCGGACAAGAGCTTGAAGGGGGGGTGACAAAGGGGGAAGTAACAGTGGTGGGTGATCTGAACCTGCCAGACATAAATTAGATTGTTCCAGTGACTAGAAGCAACACGAGTCAGGTGTGCTGGATGCCTTCCAGGATTGCCTACTGGTGTATCTAATTAAGCAACCACCAGGTAGACTGCAGTTCTTGATGTGGTGCTCACCAACTTGGAGGTATCTGGAACTTTGAAAATAGGGGAGCTATTGGGGAACAGGGTCCATAACTCCATTTAGTTCAAACTGGCCCTTGGGACTAGAAAACTCCAACTTGAGAGCTAAGGTCCTCGATTTTAGATGGGTGGACTTCAAATGATTGAAGGAGCTGGTCAGGGAAAAGTTAGTTGGGGTGGATAGCATTATTAGGTTGGAAGGGGGGGCAATCAAGGGGGCCATTCTCAAAGCATGTGACGTGCAGTATGCATGAGAATGGTAACCAAAAAGAACAGGTTCAAGAGACTGTTATGGTTCTCTGCAAGAGTTAGAAGCAGTGATGGCAAAGACAAAAGCCTTCTACAAACATAAAGAAAACAGTGGGAGTAAGACTGGAGAGAATATTTACTGAAACATAGGCAGGCAAAGAGGAAGCAGACACAGAGCTGCATATTGCAGAGGGGGTGAAGAGCAGAGAAAGATAATTCTTCTGATATGCTGAGGAAAAAGGGAACATAGGAGGAGGAATGATTAGGCTAGTTGAGGGGGGGTAAAGTAGTAGAGGAGGATGGGCAAAAATGCTGCTGTCCTTAATGATTACTTTTACTCAGTTTTCACTAGGGAGGATGGATTGCCTCTGCCAGAGACTGGCATCAAAGCATCCATTAAGAGGGTCCCAGAGATGAGGTAGCCAATATTTACAAGAGAAATAGTCCAGAAAGGGTTGGCAGAGCTCAACATAAATATGACCCCAGGATCAGATGGGCTGTGTCTAAGATTACTCAGGGAACTAGCTGGGGAACTTGCTGACCCACTGGTAGGTCTATTCCACAGCTCACTAGAGATGGAGGTAGTTCCAAAGAATTAGAGGGTGATGGGTGTAGTTCCACTCCAGGGGGGGATAAGGAACATGCAAGGAACTACACACCTGTCAGTCTTACCTCTGTTGTAGGCAAGCTGATGGCATCACTAGCCAAAGAGGACCTTGTGGATTACTTGGAGAGCAACAGACTCCAGGATAGTAAACAACACCAATTCATGACACTGAGGTCTTGTCAGACTTACCTGATTCTTTGACTGGGTGATTGAGAGAAATGGACAGGGGCCACACTGTGGATTTACTCTACTTCATCTTCAGCAAGGCATTCAACTTGGTGCCTCACAGATGCTTTCTGAAGAAGAGGGATGATCCGGGTGTGGCTAAGGTCATAGTAAATTTGCTATTTAACTGGCTAAAGGGGAGGCAGCAGAGGGATGTGGTCAACAGGGTCAAATCGGAAGAGAGGAAAGTTATCCATGAAGTGTAATGGTGACATCTGGATGACCAAATTTGCATATGACATAAAGATAGGGGCAGTGGTAGACACTGATGAAACAATTCCAGACCTGCAGATGGATTTATAAAAAGCTTGAGTCCTGGGCAAATAGTCATAAGCTGGATTTTAATATAGACAAATGTTCAATAATACACATGGGCACAAAGAATAAATGAGCTAAGTGCAGCTTGTTGTGGAGGCAGCTTAAAGAAACAAAGGTGGAGAAAGACCAAGGAATCTTAATTACAGAGGACCTGTCCTTTGATAAGCACTGTTAGCAAGGTCACCAAAAAGTGCCACAAAACACTGTATTAAGCATAAAATTACAAGTGGAGACCATAGGGTCATCATGCCTCTGTTCTGTGCCCTTGTTATGCCTCATTTGGAATATTGTAGCTAGTTTTGGGCCCAAAAGAACAAAAAAAATCTATCGATGAAATTGAAAGGGTGCGGAGAAAGGGGACTAAAATGGTAGTATGACTAAAGAATTTGAGTTATGAGCAAAGGCTGGAACACACAGATATGTTCACACTCAAATACAGGAGGTTAAGCGAAGATCTGTGCCTTATTTTAAAGGCCTTCCAGGATGAGTATCTTTGGGGTTGTCTAGGACTGGAGGCTCAGAACTTAGTATATGAAACAAGAAAACACAACTTGCAATTAAAAGGTGAACTGTTTAGCACCAAAAAAGTGGTATATGGTTTACTCGAAGAGTTGTCAATATTTGGAATGAACTTCCAAATGAAACATTGTGTAATGAAACAATGGAAACTTTTAAGAAATCGGTAGATGACTACTGCAAAAACATGAGTATAAACAGTTACTACCATTGAGAAATGATGAGTCTTTACAGGCAAATTTCCTTTTCAACTTGAAACCAACCCATGAAGCCTATTAAAAGTAACAATTGGGGTAATACAGGGATCAGTCCTGGGTCCAGTTCTCTTCAATATGTTTATCAGCAGCATTGGTGAGGAATTCCAGGGCAGGTTGTGTGTCTTTGCAGATGATATTAAGCTCAGTGGGAGCATACCTCTCAACCTACTGCCTCATGAATCAGGGACAAGGCTTAAAAAAATCAGGGACAAAAACACAAAATGAGGGACAAATCTTAAAAATTGGTACTATTCACTCAGAAAGCTGACAGAATGAAAGGACTTGTGTTAAGATGCATTTTCTGAAAAAGAACAAGTCTGTAACTTTAATGTTTGACATCATTTTGTGCTATTAATCCCCACTGTTCTGTCACAAAAACAGAAATTTTACGAGGGACAGAAAAAAATTTTGAGATAAAATCAGGGACGTCCCTGAAAATCAGGGACAATTGAGAGGTATGAGTGGGAGGGTGAATAGTCATGAGGGAATCAGGGAAACTGAGTGACCTACAAAATATAGTGGGATGGTCTGTGCTTTGCCAGCTGAAAAGTACAAGATAATGCACCTAGGGAATAAGAACCCTAGAATGGAGTACTAGATGGGTGGAGTGAAACATAGCATTATGGCTGAAGAAAGGGACCTTGGAGTTATCATCAGTGATCCCCTTAATCAGCTGAGTCAGTGCCACAAGGCATACAGCAAAGAGAGTAGGATGCTGGGATGCATCGGCAGGGGTACTGCTAGTGAAGGGAAGAGGTAATACTTCTCCTTTATAGATCCTTAATGAGGCCACACCTGGAGTACTGCATCCAGTTCTGGAGTCCTCACCCCAGGGAAGCTAGGGACAGGCTGGAGATGGTACAGTGTAGAGTAACAAAAATGATTCAGAGCCAACAGAGCAAGTCTTACTAGGAGACACTGAACATGTATTTGCTGGAGATCAGAAGGGAGAGACCTTTATTTCCTAAAAGGAATTAACAAGGTGAACTGTGGAGAACTTTTTAGCTTGAATACCAGCTCACAGTCACATGGACATAAGTGGAAACTGAAAGAAGGGAGGTTGAGAAGGAACATGAGGAAGTGTTATCTTATAGTAAGTGTGGTGGAGCCAAGGAACACTGCTTGCCAAAGTGGTGGGTACTAAAACCACTGGTGGTTTTAAGCACAGCTTGAATGGAATGAAGGGTATAGTGGTTGCTAGTGGTGGCAGAAACTCAGAGGTGAATGGGGGGAGCTGGAAGGCTTGGACCCTTGAGAGACAGTATTTCCCAGGGCTAAATAGGGAACTTGGGCAGACTGGATGGACCATTGGTCTTTTTCTGTCATCTTTGTCTATGTTTCTATGTTAAATATCTGACTGAAGCTTATAAGATCTCTAACATGCACTTCAGACCATTGAATCTCCCACTCCTGCAGCCATGCTATGATGTCAGCCAGGGATTGTGGGATTTGTAGTTATAGAAAACGTCAGCTTGGAAGTCAGCAGAATCAGTCCAATACAATGTACTCTAATGCAATGAACAATAAGTAAAAAATGTTTTTGTACACAAAGTTCAAACTGGGACCAGCCCCACATTTGGGTGTTGGGCATTTAGTGCTAAGTGTTCCCCTTCAAGCACAGAGAGGCTAAGTGACTTGCTCAGGACCACCCAGTAAGTGTGCAGTGGTTATGGTATTCAATCCTGGTCTTCAGGTTCACACCTGTATGTTATAACCATTAGGTTGTACTGCCTCCTGTTCAATATTTAATATAAAGTGGCATATATGAAAAAAGTCAGTCTGTGCAAAGCAGTGCCTTCTAGTGGTGAAATCAGAGTCAAAACAATGCAGAATAATGATAACAAGAAAAGAGACCTCTAGTGGTGATCAAAGACATTGCAACTATGAAAGTCAAAGGAGCACTCTAACCTCATTGTTAGGGAGACTTTTCAGTGGTTAGAGATGCTGTCATCAAGACCCCATGACTCCAATTTTATTCCTAGCATGAAATGGAGAAGTGACTGAACAAGTAAAAGGAACGGAAATAACACAAAGTGTTCCAGGGTTCCATTACACTGTGAACAACATGCAGCTGCTGTTCTTCAAGCTGCATTAAAGAAAGCACTTTAAGTAAATTATGTTTCTGTCACTTTAAATGCATTTTAACAGATTGAGCCAACATTACTAATATAGGCATTGTAGGCTATTTCTGTCTGGCCCTATTAGCACTTCTAAATCATTGCAACAAATCTACCACCCAAACCGCTCCTGTGGCCGGCTGTGCTTAAAAATTTATTGAGCCTCTGTTTGACACGTTGGAGTTATTTATTTACATCAGGGAGGTAATTGCAATGTTTCATAGACACTCACAGTGGAATACTGATAGGAAAAATGTAGGTCCTGCAGGCACTGGACAGCCTGCGTATCCTGTATGTCTCCTCTGTGAATAATTCCACATGAAGGCCATATGGGGACTTGAGTGTTTTCTAAACAATAATTACCAATTTGTCTTTCTTTTTAATTAATGACATTGTTTTGCTGTATTCATTTCAATTTTCAGTTGCCATTTCATCTTTCATTACACCACTGTTGCATGCTTCTTATCACTCGTGCAATTGTAGATTGCTAGCCTCCTGTGAAGAGACTTTCAGATGTCATCAGGTGAGTATCAGGGAAGCATTTAACTGAGAAAGAGCTCTTTACAAAATTAGTCATATTTCATAAAAAGTCTGTTCATGATAGAAGGGAGTAGGTGGCATAGTGATTAAAGAACTGGTCTTTCATCACCGGAGAGCTATATGTTCATTTTTCAATTTCTGACTTCAGTTACAAGTCAAATGGGTATTATTGACGGGTCTTAATCTTGTCACAAGTGGAACGTGCTTTCTTGGGTGGATCTCAAGTCTTTATTCAGGTCCCAAGTGAAACGTGTTTTCTTGTGTGGTGTTGGGGTAACAGTACTCTTTCTAGCCAATGAAAGGGATAAGCGGTGTGCATTACTGGTTCATACCTTGGAAAATTAACATGTGTGATAGCTTGCCTGATCATGGTACTGTATACTAAAAGGAACTGGCTGTGTTGGAGCATGCAGAGTTACAGTATGTGACTTGTTGAATGCATTCAGAACTAGGAACCATGCATTCAAGTGTGGGGGGGATGGGGAAACCTCAGACTGCATTACTAGTTCATACAGAGGGCAATCAGCATGTGCAATAGCTTGCCTGATAGGGCAGTGGAAGCTTACCCTGTTCAGGCGTTCAGAGCTGGACAAGACAGATTGCAAAAATGTATCTCTAGCTAACACAGTGGCGTGGAGGGCTGAGGTACTGGCTGCCTCACCACCTGCCACACTGCTGACCTGGGTTCAGGAATGGATGAGGGTGCTAGCTGAGGCAGGGAGAATCGAACATCCCAAAAACAGTTCTCCTTCAGGGAGAGGTAAATGTATGTCCCATGGGATGGCTGCCACCAAGAGGAATCTAGGTGGCAGGATCACAAGAAGGAAGGAGGAGGAGGACCCCACACCCAGATGCCGAGGGAGTCTCTGCAGAGGCAGTGCATGCACATTGTGTCATTGCACATGTGTGGACCACAAGGGAGAAAATGAAGTTAAAAAACTCAGACTGCAGAGCAGTGACAGCCTGGTCTCTTGCAAGCACACATTGACAACTGGGCCCATCCAGTAAGTCCTGTTGTGATGATGTCTCCCTAAAAGTAACACCTGGCTGCTATCCTTGATCTACTCTTATTGCATGCTTCCTGAACATTAGGTATACCCCCATGCAGTGCAGCCACTCATGTTGAAAAAACATCCTTTCTTCCCACTGCATCTTGAGTAGTTAGACTGTGTCGGGATGTTCTCAAGTCCAGGAAAGATGCAATGGGAGTTAATCAAGGAATGTAACAAATATGTTTTTGTGTGGTAACACCAGTATGGCAAGTAGTCTGTTTTTCACTTTTAAAAAAAAATAGCATTTGTCCATGCTGAATGCTTGCTTGCATGCTGTTGAGAAGCATCCTGTTTGTGCAAATGTTTACTATATATTACCCAAGATTAACCAGATGAGCTGTAATGTGTCATTTGCAATGTGGTCCTGAATTTACACATTGTATTACTGCATTTATCGAGGACAGAAGAGGTGAGCTGTGATAGCTTGTTATTAGTGGGGTCCTGCTTTTAAAATGTATTTTTCCAGAACAGATCATCTTGGATGCAACTAGGGATAGGCAAAGACAGGGTGGATTCGGACTTGATTTTGGATTTGTCAAATCCAAGAAAAGTTTGGATTTCATTTTGCAGAGGATTGGATTCAGATTTGCCTGATCTGGGCCTACTGTATATTGATAAGTGGTGGAAAAAAGACATGTTCAGCAGAAAAATGCCAGGAAATGTAAAGGGACTGTAGCATGACACCACAGAGTAGACTGTATGAGAGTACTTTTTCACTGAAAGAGTGGTGGATGCCTGGAACACTTTTTCAGCAAAGGTGGTGAGGACAAAAACAGTGCTGGAAATTCAAGAATGCAAAGGAAAAGCACAGGGGAGAATTACTGGTAAGCAGAGGGGGGAGCCAGTGAGTAAATTAGGTCTACAGTGAAAGTGTAGGCACATAAAAAGAGGAAGACTGGGTGGGCCAGGAGTTCCCTATCTGCTGTGAAACTATGGGATGATTATCAAACATCTCTTAGATCACCACAATTTGTAGTGATCTAGCGCTGCTGAAAACAATGGGTTCACAAGGGGACCCTGCACCCAATTCTGTACAAAAAAATAGGGTCTCTGCACCAAACTCCCTAGATTTGCCACACATTGCCCATTGAGCCAAACAGTTGGCACACCTGCAAGACTTGCCACAGGGATCAGCCCCCCCGCCTGGCACAACACTAAGGGGCCATGATGATTTTGGGGGGAGCCACTGGACAGGAGGAGGCCAGCTTCCGAAGTGGCACGAGAGGTTGCATAGGGGGAGTTGGGGAGGGAGAGCTGGGTAGCAGTGGGAATGATGGCACCTGGTTGGGTGCATCAGCTGTGTAATGTATGACTGTTTTTGCACCCCCTGATGTCCTTCTGAATTATTGAGGAATCATCCCTGGTAGTCTAGCAGCTCCCCACCTGATCCCTGATGTCCTGCTGAGTTACTGAGGAATTGTCCCTGGTAGTTTAGCAGCCCCCCACCTGATCCTCGATGTTCCACTAAATTATTGATCAGTCATACCACATAGTCTAGTGGCCCCCACCTCCAATCCCTGATGTCCCACTGAATTATTGAGCAATCATCCCTGGTAGTCTAGCAGCCCACCATTCAGTCTCCGATGTCCCTCTCAATTATTGAGCAATTGTACCTGGTAGTCTAACAGCCCTCTCCAATGCCTGATGTTCTGCAAATCCATTTACGTTCATGCCATGATAGTCTACTGTTACCCCCCTCCCCCAACCCTAGCAGGCAGTGCCCAAACACCCCACTCCCCCCCATTCTGAACCCTGAGCAGGCGACTGGCACAGCCCTCTTTCATCAGTGCAGTTGGCTGCCAGCTGAACTGTCACTGAGAGCATACTGTATACTGTATGGATCACTCTGAGCTGTCAATCAATGAGTGCATACTGTATACATTACATGCTCGGTGACAGTTCAGTCAGCCACCAACTGCAGTGGTGAGAGGAGGGCTGTGCCCGTTGTTGGCTCGGGTTTGGTATGGGGGGCAGGGTGGTTGGGCACTGCCTGTCGGGGTTGGGGGAACACTAGACCACTATGGCATAAACTTAAACAGATTTGCAGTATATTGGGAATTGTGGGTGGTGGGCTACTAGACTACTAGGGATGATTGCTCAATAATTTTGAGGGACATCAGTGATTGGTGGACACTAGACTACCAGGGACATTTGATCACTAATTCAGCTGGACATTAGGGATAAGGTGGGGGCCACTAGACTATCAGGGATGATTGCTTAACAATTCAGAAAGACATCGGAGATCCAGTGGGGGATGCTAGACTACCAGGGATGGTTGCTCAGTAGTTCAACGGGACTTTGGAGATTGAGTGGGCACCTCTAGACTACTAGGAATAATTGCTCAATAATTCAGTGTGACATAAGGGTTTGGATGGGGGGCTGCTAGACTACAAGGGATGATTGCTCAATAATTCAGTGGGACATCAGGGATTGGGGAAGCTGTTAGACTACCAGCGATATTCACATACAGTACATGCACTATACTGTGCATAACATACACTGCAAAAGCACACTGCCAGTTGCCATCACTACCACTGCTGCCCATCTGAACCCCCCGATGACACCATGCCACTTCTGAGTCAGCAGCACACTGTGAGATCCCCTCCCACCGGTGTCCCTTGCTGCATCTACAGAGACGTTTGCTGAATCCCAAAAAGGGTATGTTGAAGCACCGCCATGGTGCAAGCCCCCTTGAGTACCTGGCTAGCCTGGTTGGTTTCCGCAAGAGTGATGCTAGGGGGCTTTGGTGCAGCAGCCTTGGATTTGAAGCAGGCTGCTTTACAGGATCACATTTGACGCAAGTGGTGACACAAGTCACCACTTGTGTCAAACTCATCTGATACAAGTTCCATGCATCAGTCTAAAGGTTTTGAGAACTGGGCCCTCTGTTTCTACACACTACATCCTGCTGTTTAAAAAGTCTTTGTTTTGACAGACCTGTATAGCAAAATGTCAGACAGTAGTGTGTGGAATGAAATATGACTTAAAGGATTCCCTTCCTACCTACCCTTATTTAGCCAGCTTAAATTTAGGGCCAATCAAAAATAAATGTAGCAAAATAAACAAATTAATATGCAGTATTTTGATAGTCACATTTGGAACCATCTAATATGTTCATAAAAGTAGCACTAGCTTGGGTTTATTTTTTCCTAAAAGTAAAAGTGGTCAGCTAACCCAGCAGACTTACAACACGCTAGCCAAGGATGTTTTGCTTTGCAAGATGGCCAATAGAATTTCTTTTTAAACAGCAGGACACACAACCTCCCATTCACCTTATTTGTTATGTAGTGTACTGTGAGATGATGTGTGAATCCTTTTTTTTCCCCTCTGTTTTTTAGCCTGGATGACCCCCAACCCCCATTCCCACACTGTTTCTGATCTCCCTTGCATTTTACTTCTCTTACACACTGTCTCTTTCTCCTGTCATTTTCTGGTTTGGGTTCTTATTTTTTTCAGTCCCCCTTGCTCCTGTGGCTGACCCAAATCTTCTACCCCCATACAGTGCCTCCCTTGTATTTTCCTTTATTTTTCTTTTTGGTTTATCATTGTTTTCTTTCCCAGTCCTCCAGTTGTTCCTGGAGCACAGACAGTGATGATAAAGGGGAGGAGAGGTGGACAGAGGGTGACAGTGAAAAGGCAGAGATACTGAACAAATACTTTTGCTCAGTATTCACAGAAGAAGAATAGGGAGAGGTACCTTAACCAAACAATAGAAGCACTCTGGACAGGGGGGTCGATACCAGTCCACTCGCAGAAGAAAGGGTCCTAAAAGAACTTCTAAAACTAAAGGTGGAAAGAGCAATTGGGCCTGACAGGATTCACCACAGAATTCTAAAAGAACTAAGGGGCGGACCTAGTGACACCACTGACTACCCTTTTTAACAAGTCATGGGAGGATGGTGTAGTACCTGAGGACTGGAGGAGGGCAGATGTGATTCCCCTTCACAAACGTGGGAGCAAGGCAGAGGCAGGAAACTACAGACCTGTTAGTTTGACCTCAGTGGTAGGGAAAATTATGAAATCGCTTCTGAAAGAAACAAAGAAATGTTGAATACCTAAAGGCCAGCAGGGCACAGGACCCAAGGCAGCATGGATTCATAGCGGGACGGTCACATCATATGAATCTAATAGATTTCTTTGACTGGGTGACCAAAGTAGTAGACCAGGGAAGGGCTGTGGATATGCCCTAACTAGACTTTAGCAAGGCATTTGACACAGTCCCACACAAAAGATTAATAAACAAGTTAAGTAGCCTGGGAGTGGGTCCCAGGGTGGCTGTCTGGGTAGCAAATTGGCTGGACAACAAGATGCAGAGGGTGGTTGTAAACAGAGTATACAGTACTCTGAAGAAAGAGGGGTTACTAGTCGGGTGCCACAGGGTTCAGTACTGGGACCGGTCCTCTTTAATGTCTTTATAGGTAACATTGCAGTGGGACTCAATGGAAAAGTATGCCTCTTTGCAGATGACACAAAGATTTGCAACAGGGTTGATATAGGTTGACACACAAGGGGGGGGGGTGAAAAGGATGAGAAGGGACTTGGCAACATTGGAGGAATGGTAAAAAGCATGGTAGAATAGATTCAATGCAAAGAAGTGCAAAGTAATGTGCCTGGGAAACAAAAACCCAGGGGAAGACTACACAATGGGGGGCACTAACAACAAAAATGGAAAGGGACCTGGGGGTAGTCATATCAGATGACCTTAAGGTAGGCAAGCAATGTGAGAAGGCAGTAAGGATGGCTGGGGGGATATTAGGATGCACAGGGAGAGGCATCACCAGTAGAAAACAGGAAGTTGTTATCCCTCTGTATAGACAGTTGGTGAGACCCCATCTGTAGTACTGTGTGCAGTTCTGGAGACCCTATCTCCGCAAGGACATAGACAGGATAGAGGCAGTCCAGAGGAGGGCAGCTAAAATGGTGCAGGGTGTGCACCAGAAGTCATATGAAGAGAGACTAAAAGAGCTTAATGTATATACCCTTGAGGAAAAGCGGGAGAGGGAGAATATGATAGAAACGTTCAAGTACCTCAAGGGAATCAACAAGTCCAAGAGGGTAGCATTTTTCAGAAAAAGAGATGTGCAAGAACAAGGGGACACAATCTGAAGATAGAGGGGGGATGGCTCAGGGTCAACGTGAAGAAGTATTTTTTCACAGAGAGGATGGTAGACGTTTGGCACAGCCTTCCTGAGGAGGTCCTGGGGTCAAAAACAGTGGGGGAATTCAAGAAAGCATGGGACAGACTTAAGGCAATTATAGTGGGGGGGGAAGGGATAGGAGGAAGTAGGCTGTTGGTTAACTAGGATCTGCAGCTTATCCATTAGGTAGGGAAATGGGCAGACTAGGTAGGCCAAGCAGTCATTATCTGCCATCAAAGTCTGTTTCAAAGTCTATGTTTCTAAGTACCCCCCACACACACACACACACATCCACAGTGTCTCTCCCAGATCTTTTTCTTTTTTTTTTCTTTAGTTTTGGTTTAAATTGTTTTTTTTTCTGTCCTACATTTATGGCAAAGGCTGTGAGACCCCACCCCCAAAGGCCCACATTGTCTCTTACCCTCCTCCCGTGCATTCTCTGCCTTTTCTAATTTTTCTTTTATATTTCTTCATAGTTATAATTTCAGTCCTTGTTGCCCAAGCAAACTCCATTATACAGTTGCCACCTGACCCAACAGGCAAGGAAAACTGCTGTAAGTCACCATTTACCCACGTGCTGCCAAGCCCTCCACTTCGTGAGCTCCCGCTCACCACTCTGTATCCTTGAACAGCACAGAAGCAGCTATGCAGTCACATTATATACATTAGTACTGTGCACCTGCAAACAGGGGTACACCGAAGGAGTCCACAAAGCTCAGTACCCTCTCACCTCTCCCTTAGCCTCTAAAACCAGTCACATGACAGGCATGTAGACTGGAAGGCTGGAAGCACAAAAAAAGAAAAAAGGAAAACAATACTGAAGATGTGAGATGAACTGGCAGTGTTTGGCTTGAGTCTTGCCTAAATCAGGCCACATGAGTTTGAAGCAGCTCGTTTTCATGAGGGGGGGACTTGGCCCATCCCTCGATGCAACATTTCTTTTTCAGTAAGGGACTTCTGTAGGGTTCTGTTTTTATACAGTTTTGCAATATATATATAAATATATATACATCTTTATGTGTATGTATTTATACACACATATATATATATATATATATATACACACACACATATACTATATATATATATATATATATATATATATATGTATGTGTATATATATATATATATATATATATATACAGTATACTGTATATATACACATATACATATACAAACACACACACACACACACACACAGGATAACCCAGCTCAGATGCAATATCTAATTTTCAATGGGATCCTGCTTTGCCCAGTTTTTACGGTTTATTTAATGAGGATAGCACAGCTGTGATGCAATATCTCATTTTTCATGGGGCCCCACTTTTACCCATTTTTAAAATATATTTACCCAGGATAGTCCAGCTGAAAGGCAAGCTACAGTACATTTTCATTGAGGTCCAGCTTTTACAATGTTTTTTTCCCCAAGACAGAGAAGCATTAATACACAGTTCTGTTGGGATCCTGTTGTACTGGAGTCCTGCTTTTATACCTTTTTACTCTGTATTTACCCAGGATAGACCAGATGAGATGCAATATCTCATTTCCAGTCATGTCCTAACTTTATACATTTTTACACTGGATTTACTCAGGATAGGCCAGCTTAGAGGAAATATAACATTTTCAGTGTGCTCCAACATTTTGACCATAAATTTCCAATATAGTCATTTTATGACATATTATGATCAAGTCAGGTGTAATTTTTTAAGTCCCATCTGAAAGGTGATTTTGTGGTACGACTGCAAATTCATGCTTTGAAGGGGATTTCAGAAATGACGGCTGTCATATTTATGAGGTGGGGTAACACAAGGGATATATTGAACATTAAGGGCCACAATGTGCAAAAATAAAAATTATGAGTAAACACTGGAAAAATTCAACATTTCTTTATAACTTAGTTGTTTTTTTTTCATATTTGGACCCCACATTTTCAACATGGTCTTTTTATCACCCCCACCTTATGACTACAACAGGTGTTTTTTTTTTTATTCTGTCTGAAAGGTTGTTTCACAGAGGGTTTGTGAAAACATGTTTCAGAGGGAATGTGAAAAATGACACCTGTCTTGCTTATCAGGTGGGGCAACAAAAGAGATATGTTGTGCATTTGGGGCCCAAATATACAAAGATCATGTTGAAAAAACTCAATGCTTCCTCAAAATATTGTTGTTTTTTTGACATTTTGACTCCAAATTTTCAACACTGTTTTTATGACCTAACCTCATGAACATGGCAAGTGACATTTTTTAAATCCTGTTCAAAAGATGACTTTGTGGGGCAAATGTGAAAACATGTTTCATAGGAGATTTGAAAATGCCACCTGTTATGTTCATGGGGTGGGGTAACAAGAGGGTTATATTTAAAATTAGGGGCCAAAATCTGCTTAAATTGCAGTGCTATGAGTCAACATTGAAAAAAGTCATAATTTCTTCATTACTTTGTTGATTTGTGACATTTTGTCTGGCTGAGATAGATCAGTAAGGGGCTAAAAAGATACTGAATGCATGGCACTGCTTAGGATATCAGTTAAGGGTCAAAGACATGGCTGACTCAGGGGACCATTAAGGGACTAAAGAGATTCTAAACACAAGGCATGGCTGAGGGGTAAGTAAGGGACTGCATAGACAGTGCCTGTGAGACACGGAGTGCTCAGGCATAGCTGAGAGAGATTGCAAGGAACTGAAGAGAGAGCAAACCCATGGAATGGCTGAGGGGATCAGTAAGGGGACTGAAGCAACACAAGGAACTGTATGTGTTAGTGGTGAGTGAAGTTAGAGAAATTCACAAATTTTCCAAAATTAATGAATTTAATCCACAAGGTGAATTTCTACTCTGCATTAAAGTAGAACTTTGTAACTGGCAAAAAGGCAACATTTGCCTCTGAATTAGGGCTGTAAGGCAAAGTTTGCAAGGATCCATGGCATAGGAGGTCACATGGTGCTGCAAGGAGCTATATTGCCATGTGTAGGCTAAACTGAGTGCAGTGTGAGGAAGAAAGGCTTGGAGTAAACTGTGCTCTGTAACTTTGTGCCTAAAAACCTCCTGAAAGTGTTTAAAACACCCCTCCCCCCAAAAAAAAATCACCATAGGACATGTACTGTGCCTTGTGCCTCTAGAGCACTAATTAGTTTTGTACTTTTTTTTTGTTATTTATGTAGTCTAAAGTTGTAGTCAAATTTTCTGTATTCTGTGTAGTGAGGCAGTGCTGTGTGGGGTTGGGGGAGAGGTTAGCTGCAGCAACTTCAGCAATAACAGACTCTACTGAGAGCCCATACAGCTGCAAAATGATGGTATTGATACAGCATAAAAAGTTGGAGGCTTCTTCAGACCCAAGGAAAGCTGAAGATTTCATTGATACCTGAAGCAGATGTGCAGGGCCTTTTGGGCTGTGCTCTTCCCACATTCAGTACACATTGATTCACTCTTCACACATTCTGTCGTTATACATTCACTCTTTACATCCTCTTGACACATTCACTCTTTTTTTAAATTTGACCCCAAATGTTCAAGCTAGTCATGTTATTACTGCTCTTATGAACAAAACATGTATCATTTATAGTATATTGGCCGAAATATCATTTTGCACAACAAGTGTGAAAAGACATCTCATCCAATATTTAAAAAATGACATATGTCACATTTATGAGATGGTGTGAAAAATGGGTATGTTGAAAGTTCAGAGTCAAAATATTGAAAATTAGCAAAGTTGTATGAGTGTACATTAAAATATTGCATCGTTCAGTCATAACCCGGACATTTTACCATATTTGTACACCTTGTTTTCAGCATAGCCTTCATATTACCCCACCACATGAACCCCACACCACCAAAGCATCATTCTGCACCACAGGTGCAAAAACACATTTTGGCCAGGATTTGAAAAATGTCAGTTGTCACATTCATGAGGTAGTGTGAAAAAGGGCTATGATGAAAACTTGGGGTCAAAATATTTAAAATTACTGAGTTATGAGCAAGCATTGAATAATTTAAATGTACACTCATACCTTTCTCATTTTTACATATTATGACCTCAGATTTTCAACATAGTCTTCTTATGACCCACCTCATGAACAATTGTGGTGATTATTTGTCAAATCCAGCCCAAAAGAAGATTTCACCAAATGACTACAAAATTACCTTGCAGGCCTGATTTGCATAATTCCACCACCATTGGTAATGGGGGCGGGGGGGGGTCCCAAAAAGGCTATGTTGAAAATCTGGGGTAAACATACGCAAAAATGACAAAGTTATGCCTTAAAGTTGAAACTGCCATTGAAATACGTTGAACTACACTTATCTTGTTTCTGATATTGCAGTCACTGGTTCCAGCAGCAAGATGTGTATTTGGTCGTAGAGTGGATATTTGCTGTGACCTGTATAGGTAAGTCAGAGTGTGTAGGGCTGTACTAGGGGTGAGGGGTTGTGAGTGCTGAGTGGGACATTGGGAAGGGAGGGGTCAGATCAATGAGGGACCATTTTCTTTTTTACAGGGTTTTTTTATTTATTGTTATTTATTTATTTAGCTTTTGTTGACCGGGTAAGTGCACTAGACAAATCCTGCCTATTTTCAGGCACGACCCGGGGGAGAGGGATACAGATGAATGCCAACTGACTTTGAAACCAGATTAAGCTGTTGGTGGTATTTATAGTGAATGAGGAAATTGGCCAGGACACCGGGAAATTCCCTGCTCTTTTCGATAAGTGCCATGGATCTTTAACATCCACCTGAACTACCACCAATCCAGGCAGATGGGACCTCGGTTTAGCGTCTCATCTGAAAGCGGCACCTCAGAAGTGCAGCACCCCTCTCATGCTGCACTACAGTGTCAGTACTGGGATATTAACCCAAGTGCCAGATGTGGGAACTGAACCCACAGCCCTCTGATCTCCCAGCCTCAGAGGCGAGTATGCTACCTACTGAGCCACTGACACTGCTAAAGGGTTAAAGACAGAAACAAAATCATTGAGGGATGGTTTTCTTTATTACAGCTCACAGGATGGAAATCGGAGGTTGGGGGTGCCACTAGACACCAGGGACACATATAGATGGATGGGGATTGGAGGGTGAGGGGTGCTTCTAGACACCAGGGAAACCTATAGGGAGTTGAGGATTGGAGTGCGGGGGTGCCACTAGACACCAGGGAAACATATAGGGGAATGTGTATCGGAGGGTAGGAGGTGCCACTACATATTAGGAAAAAATACATAAATGTGGGGATGAGGATCAGAGGGTGGGGGGTGCCTCTAGACACCAGGGAAAATTACATTAATACAGGAACAGGGATGGGAAGATGGGGGGTGCCACTAGACACCAGGGGAAATTACATTAATACAGGAACAGGGATGGGAAGATGGGGGGTGCCTCTAGACACCAGGGAAAATTACATTAATACAGGAACAGGGATGGGAAGATGGGGGGTGCCACTAGACACCAGGGGAAATTACATTAATACAGGAACAGGGATGGGAAGATGGGGGGTGCCTCTAGACACCAGGGAAAATTACATTAATACAGGAACAGGGATGGGAAGATGGGGGGTGCCACTAGACACCAGGGGGAAATTACATTAATACAGGAACAGGGATGGGAAGATGGGGGGTGCCACTAGACACCAGGGGAAATTACATAGATATGGGGATAGGAATTAGAGGGTGGGGGAGTGCCCTTAGACACCAGGGAAACATTGTACAAATACAGGGCCAGTAATAAGAGGCTGGGGTGCCACTAGACACCAGGGAAATATACAAATACAGAGATGGCAATCGGACAGTGGGAGGTCCCACTAGACACCAAGGAAACATTACATATAGAATGGGAACAGCGATTAGCAGGTAGGAGGTTGGGGTGGCAGGGCTTAGATCAATGAGGGACCATTTTCTTTTATACAAGTTTAAAGAAGAAAAAGTAACGAGGGATGATTTTCTTTATTATAGCTCATTTTTCTAAATTAAATTAATATGGGTATGGTGGTCAGAGGGTGAGGGTGCCACTAGACACTAAGGAAACATTAGATATATAGGGGGATGGCTATCAGAGGGTGAGGAGTGCTACTAGACAGCAGGGCAAACATTACAGAAATACAGAGATGGCAATCAGAGGAGGGGGGTTCCCTCTAGACTCTAGGGAAACACATAGAAATACTGGGATGATGATAGTGGGGGCACTAGACACCAAGCAGGTTGGGGGGGGCAGCACTGCAGTAAATGGAGAGGACTGCATGTGCTTCAACTGCACTCTGGAGACACAATCTAGGTATCCAGTCACATGCTTTCACAGTCCCCTCTCTCTACTATGTAATAGCAATACATTAGCATAGCTATTCTATGCAGCCATTAAAAGACAGGATAGCCTAGACAGTATTTTCTGTCTTAGCTGCACTACCTGTTATAGTCAGTGTTTTGTGTGAATTTTTTTTCCTGTTTTCTGTGGTTTGTTATTTTAGTTCTATAGAACAATTAGATGTGTTTTGCCGAATTATTTTTGTCACTGTTGTAACCACCCCCACAGGTGGAGCCTACCTTTTTTGCCCCTCTAGGAGTTCATTTTTGCCCCTCTCAGACACTGCACATTCCTCCCGCTTCCTCACCACCACCAGTCCCAGGTCCTGAGTGCCTCTGCATTCTCTGTCTGGCCCCTGCATCATTCCTGAAACAAAAGGGGGCTGGAGGAGTAAAGTTGTGGAACTGCTGCACTGCGCTCTGGACGAATGTGTGAGTGGCAGTCAGTGCATATGCCTGGGTCCCCAGAATCAGCTAGTCAGGGGCCAGAGACATGGAGGAGGTGCAGTAGAAGTCTCAAAGTGCCAATGACTGCTAAGGGAGTCACTCAATGAATATCATTTTGGTGCATATAAATATCAATGAGCTTCCTGCCTTCCTGTCTAGTGCCTGGGGACAGTGTGAATCAGTGTTAGCAACAGGCTAGGAAAAGTATTTGAAAATATAACTCAGCAGTCAGGTGTTAGAAAGGAAAGGCTGCTATAGAACTATGGGGCCAATATTTATATATTTATAAAAACTTTATGTTTTGGCTATAATCAGACTTTAATGATGGGACTGATGTATATAGACTACTTGAACTTTTTCTTCAGCATCCATATGTGTACCCCTGACCTCTAGCCAGTCAATCAGAATTCTAGGTTCCCAAAATGAAAGAACTGATTGCTGGGAGGTCGATGTGAATCATTTTTTAGATGCACAAACTAATTGCTGATTTCTAATCAAAGAGATTTAATGTTCATTAATATTTCTGAGGGACAGCAGGTTTCAGCCAATGAGAAGCTGCCATTGTCCAGTGAAACCCCAGGGACAGTTACAGTTCGGGGAGTCTGGCCTGGGTTCTCAGAGAGTCAGGAGAAATCAGATTGTGTTGAGGAAAAGTCTGGAAGCCTGCCTAGCGTTTTGGAGCTGTGTGCCAGAGATTGAAGTTTGCTGAGTTTGGCCTGGAGTTGAAAGCCAAATGTGGAAAGAAGCCTGTGGAGCTCCAGTACCTGGGGGCCTGTCTTAATCACTGAAATTCTGTTGCTTAATGGCTGGGCTGCCACCCAAGAGACTGTTTGTTACCAGCTCAGATTGCCCCACCAGACGTGTGAAGCAAAGGGGCTTCTGATGCATCCCAGTGCTTCTGAACCTATTCTAGGTGGAGGCAGAGACTGCAACCTGCACAGGCTCATCTTGAAGCCATGGAACTAACTGTTAGCCCTTATCAAGTGGGGTGGATCAGGACGCAGGGAGTCACAGGCTCATGCCTGGGTGCCAAGGGTACTCTTGACCCAGTTGGGGGAGTCAGACTGTGGGGTCACTCCTGGGTCTGGGCTGTCTGTGAACCAGGAAGCTTTGCATAGTGCTCCCATTCTTCAGCCAAGCCAGAAGTTGCCTGATCCTGCAAGCCAGTCAGAAGGTGACAAGCTACCAGACCATCCTTCCTCATTCCGTAAGCCTGTGCTAGACAACGCTGCTCAAGGACTCAGCTCTTCAGCCTACCAGTAGCTACTGTTACAGACTATGAGAATTTAGACTCCAGAACCATGAGTAACACAGGGCCTGCCCTGACCTGGGGAGTTAGTTTAAAGTTTGCAACAAGTTACAGTTTATCTGAAGTTTATTCCAAGGACCCCAACACCAGCCAAACTACAGGAATGATCAGGCCTGCACATCAATCTGCGTACCCAGCTAGGACTAACAAGGGCATTGGTACCAGTGGGGAAGTGGGCAATTTAAATGTTTTGCTGCTGTTTGGGGGTGGGAAGTTATTGTTATTGTTCATGGGTTTTGCCAGCTTATCCAGCACTATAATTGCCTTTTTTCTTTGCTTGCCCATGCCCCTTTCCCTATAATAAAAGTGTCATTGTTGTTACTGTTAAAGCTGTCTGTGAACATATTATTAGGCACAGTCATTAATTGCTTGTGTTTTACAGTGTTACAGTTTAAAGTGGTATTCTGTGTGTGTGGGGGGTGACTGGAAGGGGAAGATCAGTAGATAAAGCATCCCAGGAGATTGTACTATGAAAACCTTTGGCCCACTATAATTTTACACTGGGTGGAGGCACCAGGCTATTTGTTTATATATTTGGGAAAGAATGCCTGATTGTCATCAGAACAGCACCCAGGCCCCTTAAACTGTATTGTAGTCATCAGGCAGAGGTAGTAGCCCACTTGTACACAGCACATGAGTTACACTGTATTTTAATTTTTGACTATATTGATTTCATTTTTGTTGATTGATAGAAGTTAGCTTTTTGTGTACATGGTAATGTCATTCTAATTACCTGATTTGTTGCATGTTGCATGTGTTTCCTAGTCGCTTAAATCCCTGTTGTGTATTGTTTTTCTTTTTTTTTTCTTACATATTTTTTCCCCCTGGGCCATGGTTGGTGTGGTCATCCTGATCAACCCCCTTAGCCCTGTCTCCTGACATCAGGCCAACCTCTGACCTCCACACCTCCATGGATTATCCCCCATGGCAGGGTGGTGAGGAGCTTCCCAGCTCGACCCACGGGAGCAGGATACATTTGAGGTGGTGCCATTCGGGGCAGGCAGCAGGGGTCAGAAGCTCGTGTTGCCTGACCATAGCCCATTTTTCTACTTTTCTCCCTTGCAGAGTGCGAGTGTGCAGTGATGCCTAGGCACAGTGTGCCAACGTCCACCTCACTCCGCCCCCCTTGCTACACCACTGTAGTAGCACTCCATGGTCATCACCAGGGGCTGCTACAGAGTGTTGGGTCCCTGGATCCCTACATGGGATAGGAGAACAGTCCTCCAGATGCTCCATCCTATCCCTCCCCTGCCAGCCCCTGGAGGATCGGGCTCATGTCCAAACCCGGGTCACCAGTGTGGCGCGAGGTGTGGCATCCAGTGCCTCAGCCCTCACCGCCACTGGGCCAGCAGTATTATTTTTCTAAAAAAGGAAAATAAAACATTTGTGGTGTTGCTGTTGATTACTGTCTGTGTACATCAATAAAGTCTTGTAAATTGTTGTGTTGTATTCCAAAATCTACACATATAAGAAAATACCCATAAAAAGATGCTCTGCTAAAGGAATTTCTGACAGTGTTAAAAGTCACAGTCGTGTTCAAATAAATTATAATGTTCCATAATCATTTAAAGAAAATACATTTACTTGCTTCATCTCCAACATATGTACTGCATCTAAAAGGATGTGGCACAGGCCCCCTAAATTCTGTCATGGTCACGGTTTCATCAAAGGTTAAGTCAGTCATGTTAAAATACATTTAGTTTTATGGAATAATTTAAAAAAATATACATTTACTTGCATCAACTCAGCCACAGTCACAGTGCATGAATCATCCACCAAAATACCCATTGCCACCCTTTCACTGTACCAGCAGGTGATGGCATCAGATGGTGATATGGGAAACTCTGCCTTATGGAACACATATGATGTGATCATGACATGTCCCTCTTCATGTCATGCACATGGTCACAGTTATGATCATGTTAAAAGGCATTGTCACAATAAAATCCATAGTTCATCTCATATCTTTGGTGTTGAGGCAGATGCTGTTAAATGTGCAGCAGGTAATGGAGGTAGATGGCGATATGGGAAGATGTACCTTAATGGTCATATGACACATGGTCTGTTCTCATGTCACATCAATGCTCATGTCAGTTACATGATCACAGTCACAGTCACATTAAAAGCCACAGTAATAAAAGATATAAATGATAATGTTCCATAATCCCTTTAAAAATACATTTACTTGCTTCTACTCCAAACCATCTATTACATCTAAAATAGAGAGACATCAGCTCTCTACCTTCCTTAGCAGTCACGATCATGTTATTAAATTAAACTATAATTTTCCTTAATCAGTTAAAGAAATACACATTTACTTGCATCAAGAGAACTCCAGCCTATCTACTTAATCCAAGATGAGGTGGCACTGTCTCTTTCCATCATGGTCACAGTCACTATTTTCCTTAATCATTTAAAGAAATATTTTATTTATTTATTTATTCAAAATTTTCACCAGGAAAGGTATACTGAGCAGTGAATGCTCATTTCCAGATGCGCCCTGGTGGGGGAAGGGGAGTATCAAAGATAGAACAGCAACAAAATACAGAGTGACAATTCATACTAATACAATCAGCAAAAAAAAAGAGGATAACAGTTGATCGCAGTCATATACAATCTAGGAGAAAAAAACCAATATCATGAAGTCACCACACATACAGTCATTTACATGTGGTTAGAATACAGACGCAACAAATATACATTTGCGTGTGTCAAGAGAACTCCAGCTCATCTACTTTATCCAAGATGAAGTAACACAATCTCATTCTTTCACCGTCATAGTCACGGTCCTCCTTAATCATTTAAGTAATTAAGATTACTTGCATCAAGTAAACTACAATCCATCTACTTCATCCAAGATGAGATGACATAGCCTCCTTCCTTGGTGGTCATGGTCACGGTTTTCCTTAGTCACTTAAACAAAAACACATTTACTTGCATCAAGAGAACTCCAAAAGATCTACAGTACTTCATCCAAGATGAGGTGACATGGTTTCCTCCTTCCTTTTGGCACTGAGGGCAGCTATAGCCCACACTGCTCTCCTTCCAGTGGATGTAGATACACTGTTGTCAGAAGTTGTGCACACATGGCAACATGACAGTCTCTCTGAAAAGGGACTTATGGTGCCGTCAACTGCCGAGAGAAGGAGTCAGATGGTCTCTTCTTCCTTTTGGAGTTCAGTCAGTTGCAAGTGACCACACTGTGGTCACTAGGGTCACAGGTAGAAAAAGTAGCTTCAGTTTGAGCCAACTTCACCTTGGTGTACCCCATGGAGAAGTTACAGGTGAAGTTGTCAGGTGGAGTCACTAATGGTGAATTCCTGCTTAAAAGAAAAGCTTTGCAAAATGATCCACAGAGGCAGATTTTGTGACTTTGCCTTATCTTTACCTGTGAATTAAAATTTTGCAACATTTCTAGTGCTTGTGTGTGTGTGTGTGTGTGTGTGTGTGTGTGTGTATCTGTGTGATGTAAATCAGGGCTTACAACAAAAAAATACTCCCCACAACCAGCACATCATTCACACAAATTCAACTTACTATAAATCATGCTTTAAAGTTGATTTGTATTAACATGTCAACTGTTGGGTGGTCGTTTTTCAGCTGTCTTCATTGTTTTCTGTAATTATATCATTGTCCTCCTCATCAATTATATTTATTGGATAATCATGGAATGACATTACAAACCTTTGAGCAGAGGCTCATTTTTTATTGTGTCCTTTTTAAGACCTCAATTATTTAAGTACAAAAGGCTGCACAAAATTTATCAAATATTTATGAAGTTTACATAACACCAAAATATTGCTATAACTGTTTCAGGTATCGCACATGTAGGTCAAGCTGTGAAAATAGTTGCCATTCCTTCCTCAGTCCCCTATTGTGCTCAGTCTGGCTGGATTTCTATCAATTACACCTGCTGCAATAAGGAATATGCTGAATGATCATAGTAATATTAGAGCATTTCTATATAATAGTATATTTTTATACCAAAGGTTTCTATGGAAAATTAAACAATCTTTCCACTAAAATGTCCATGTTCTGTTTTTTTGATTTTTGGCTCTGGAGGTGGTCCTTAGATGAAATTCATAATCAGAAAGTGGACAAAAATATCCTGCCTGGGATGTGTTGTTAGTGGCAATCCTGCCTCCACCCATTCCCCAAGAAAAACAGAACATATGAGGATAATTACTATGTTTTGAAAAAGATACTGGTGCAATATTTGTGGATCCTAAGAAGCTAAAATGTAAATAAGAAACTATATAGGGTGGTTATACTTAAAATACTTATTTTACAATTAAACAATGATTACCTATGCAAAACAGAATTGCAAAGGATATTATACCATGGCCAGGCGATATTCTTATTATCTTTCAGCACTTTTGCAGGCAAAGCTTGTGAAAGTGAAGAAAAATTGGAACTGCTGGGAAGGGGAATGAAATTTTAGCAATGTGAATAATGTAATATGATGAATGAAAATTAAGTTGAAACCTACACTTAGTAATAAAATAATGTGTCATAATACCAAAATTCAGACAAAAAGTAGAAAAATATTATTTATTAAAAGTTTTTAAACCGTCATGTACAAATAGTAATGACATAGTTTGTCATTGTAAAACAATAGTATCAGTACTATGTATCTGATGTTTTTTGACTGTGTCAGCTATGAAAACAGGTATCACTACTACACTGAAAAAGTAGGGCCAAATAGTATCAATATATGTAGCACAGTATGAACACAAAAACACTGTATCATCCAAGCTAATACTTAACCTCTGAACTTCAAGCTTTTGTCTAAAAAATTACACTTTTAGTCTCAACAGTTCCAAAGTTAAACCTTTTAAAAGATAGTAAAAATGTGATAACTTTGGAATTGTTAGGGCTAGAGACCTAGTTTTGTTTTAATGACAGCGTGGAGTCAGCTAAGTAAATATATCAATCAGATATTCTTAAACTACCATGCATCACTATAAAAAAAATGTTTCATATTGATATGAAAAACTTGAAGTGGTACACTAAATTTTTAAAGTTCTGTCATTTTTAACAACATATTATAACAACGTGAACTGTATAAACATGTAGTAACCCAGGAGAACTGTATCATTATAATCTATACATGTTGATCAGACTCTAAGCATTCATTAAAAAAAATGTAAGTTTCTATGATTAACATTTCAAATGGTACAACTTTCAAAATATAATTTTAAGCATTATAAAATATCATAAAATATTATATTTGATAATGTTCAGAAAATGCCAGTGGTTGTTTTAAGAATGAACACATTCTTTTCTACTTCCTGCCTCATAATTCTATTTTAGAAATAATGAACACTCAGTTGTATTTTGTATATACTTTTTTTCTCTTTTCCACTGCAGTGACACACAGATTCTGAAGAAGCTTTAGCAAATGCTTATGAAAATAAAGAGTGTTTGGGGAGCACACAATTCATGCATAACAGAACTTAACCATATACTAAATTATTTTAATGAAGTGTGAATTGTTATCAGCTCTTTCATGCAACAAGAAATCTGGTGTCAGTTTTTTTTTTTAAACAAGTAATTTGAAATTGATTAGGTGAATGGTACAATCAAGGGTGACCATACAGTATATGGCACTTAATTATTATTATGACATTCAGCTGCTAAAAATTGATTAGAAACTCATCTAACTAGTGTACTTACACACCATTATGGCATGAAATTCCCATATGGGAGCAATAGTCAAATTCAAATAGTTGATACCGACATGTGCCCTTAAGATTACTGTACGTATTTGGGAACCACGTGTGTGTGTGTGTGTGTGTGTGTGTGTGTGTGTGTGTGTGTGTGTGTGTGTGTGTGTGTTAAATCACTCTTTTTTTACTGCTGTTGGTCATTTCCCTTTTCCTAAATGTATGAGATATTTAGTGTCAACAATTTGAGTTTTAACTTTTTTGGTTGAATGCAGTGCTTTGCAAATATGCACATGCACACAATCATACATTTTGTTAGATTATGCTAAATTCTTTCTTCCAGTATCAGTTCAGCAGAGGATGCACAAGCATTAAAACACTTTTTTAACCCCTTTCCAGATGAAATGTGCAACATTGTATTTGAATTCAGGCTGATGCCTCGTCCGCACAAAAATGTAATAAAAAAAAAGTCAAACAAAGTTGCTCACTGAAGAAAGATGAAAAAGCCACATTCATACAGAATGCAGACAGGACTCGGAAGGTGGTAGCTAATGGGGCACACTCTGGAATGGGGCAGGTGACAAGTGGGGTACCCCAGGGGTCGGTGTTGGAACGGCTGCTCTTCAGTATCTATATAAGTGATATAGCGGATGGACTGAAAGGACATGTGGCACTCTGCGGATGACATGAGCATCTGCAATAGGGTTGATACTAAAAGAGGGGTAGAGGACATGTGACAGGACCTGAGGGTGCTAGAGGAGTGGGCAGAGACCCAGCAACTTAAAGTTTACATCAAGAAGTGTTCGGTTATGCACCTGAGACACAGAAACCCAAGGACAGGGTACAAAATGGGAGGGGAGGGAATCAGGACTATGGAGCAGGAGAAGGATCTAGATATAGTAGTCTCCAGCAACCTTAAGGTGGAGAAGCAGTGTGCAAAGTCATTGGGGAGGGTGTATAGGATACTGGCAAGTGTAGGCGGGGGAATCAACAGCAAGAGGAGAGAAGTCCTGATGCTTCTGTACCAAGCTATGGTGAGACTGCACATAGAGTACAGAGTCCAGTTTTGGAAGCCTTACTTGCACAAGGACATAGACCTGAGTGAAAGGGTTCAGCGAAGAGTGACCAAGATGGTGTAAGGGATGAAGGGCAAACCATATGAACAGAGATGCAATGAGCTGTGACTGTACACACTAGAGACCAGAAGGGAGAGAAGGGACATGATAGAGACCTTCAAATACATCAAAGGGATAAACAAAGTAGGCCCAGGGTGCTTATTCCAAATGAAGAAGGACACCAATACAAGGGGGAATGACCTGAGACTGCAGGGGGTGCACTTCAGAGGTAACGTGAGAGGGTGATTCTTTACAGAAAGGGTGGTGGACACATGGAATGGGTTTTCAGAGGAGGTTGTTGGGGTGCAGACAGTGACTGGTTTCAAGAGGTCTTGGGACAGGCACAAACGGTTACGTGGGAGTGGGGTAGGGTCTCAAGGAGGGAGGCAGTTTTATGATTCTATGATTCTATGGTTCATTTCATAAGGAAGGAGGATCCTGATGAATTTCAATGTAACTTAAATTATAACTGTATCTCAGTGTGCTTCTTTATGAGAAACACTATCATCTATGGAAAACTGCAGAGACCCTGATGTGAGACTTTTTCCATGACAGATAGAGCATCTTTTTCAAACAAACCATCTATTTTTTATTTTTTTCTTTATCTGTTTATCCCCTCCTACACGCTCCAGAGCTTCCTCTCCTTCAGGCCACCATGACCACAGACATCCACCTACTATCTCCCCCTTGGCCACCAACCTCATATCTGCAGCCTTCATGGGGTAGCTTGGTGAAACCCTTTCACCAGGTGGGTCCCCCTCCTCCGAGGGACAAAGCACCAGTGGGGCACACCAGCACACTATTCTTCTTCGGTCCTGGTTGCTGCTGAGGTGTTTTGTGGCTTCCATGGAGTCTTCAAAGGTGTCCGGGGTCAGCAGCCATCAGCTGGCAGTCTGCAGAACAGTTTTCTGTTTTCAAGTTCCCCCAACATGCCACTTATGTAGTGCACCCGGTCTCCACCGGGGGAAGCTACAGAGCAATGCCATCTCCAATCCCACCCCAGGATAGGAAAGCAGTCTATCGGATGCACGATCCTATCCTCCCCCTGCCGACCCCAGGCTACCCAAGTCTGTTCCCGAACCTGAGTCACCGGTTTGGGTAAGTCATCTATTTTAAATGCAGCCTGATGCCATTTCTGTAACACTGTTGAAAACCCATCTATCTTTTCAACTGCAACTGCAATTATTGTAGCTGCAGCATGTGTGCGATGACTTGGGGATATATGCTGAGTCTCACTTTTCCACTGCATCAATAACTGTGGCTTCTGTCCCTCTGCAGAGTAATCCTTTTGGCAAAGTGCTCTTTACAACAGTAGTATGATGTAGAATTCTGGGCACATAGGGAGAAAGGCTGTGTGTGTGTGTGTGTGTGTGTGTGTGTGTGTGTGTATTTTTATTTAGTTGTTTAACCAGGTATAGCACACTAAGCTGAAAGCTTTTTTACAGGAGCGACCTGGGATCACAAGGAGGTTAAGTGACTTGCTCAGGGTCACACAGTATGCAAGTGGAAGCTGTGGGATTCAAACTCAGGTCTGGTCTGCTGGATGTTACCAGAATGTCAGCTCAGAGCCTTAGACCACTGCGCTATACTGCATTTGTCAGCAGGCAGTCTGTTTTTCTGCTGCAGTGGGTGGGTAGGGGAATGTGTGTATGGGGAAAGAGAGAGCGACATTGCAATTGGCTAATTCCCATCAAAGACAAATCACTAAATTGCTAACACCCCAAGGGCAATAAAGAGGGTTGCCCAATTGAAGGGCAGACCCCATTGTCCACAGGCCTGGACCAAAGGAAGGTAGTGGGTGTGGTTCAACAGATTTATTGGCAGGGGAAAGGGGATGAAAGGGGGAGAGAGTAGGAGGGGTAAGTGAGGTCAGAAGGGGGGAGGGGTCATGAGGTCAGAACTGTGGTGAGGTGGGAATAAGTGACTGGCTGGTGAGGGAGAGAGAGAGAGAGAGGGGGGTGAGCAACCAGGGTACTTAAAGTTATGCAACAAGCCGGTGAGCTCACAATTTTTGCTTCAAGAGAATTTCTCTGAAAAGCAGGTCAGTCTTGGCAATTTTCTGAGTGATTGTTTGTTAGTCAGTGTGCCTTTAATAGTGATAGAGATTTGGAGTAAATTAGCACAAGCAAATAACTAATAGGGGATTCATTATTAATAAGCAAAAGGGTAACTGGAAGCTGTGAACAGCGGTTGGGACCATCTGCAAGTGAGTATTATAGAAGTCTCCGAAGAAAAGGTAAATGTTGAAAAAAAACAAGAACAAAGAATGAGAGTATTTGTAATTAAGAGTTTTGGATGGGCGAATGCCAGTAGCAACCTGAATTGTAGGGTAAGGAATGGCAGCAGTGGGGATTTGCCATTATAAAACTTTTGGGCTAGCTGAACGATGAGGGATTTACAGCTGCTGTGTGAATTGTCCTTACAAATGTGTGGCTAGCTGAGTGACGAGGGAGTTGTGGCTGCTGTGTGATTTGTCCTTAAAAAATGTTTTGGTTAGCTGAGGACAAGGATTTTGTAGCCGTTGAGCGAACCGGCCACCTTCAAGTGATGAGTTCTCCTGTGGGAGAGGAGACAGCCTAGCTATATATGGGGCTAGAAAGGGCAATTTTTTCTCTTGTTGGGGTGGAAGCTCGCTTTTGGGGTAGACACAGAATGGTGCAGGAGAGGCCCGAGAGGACAGAGTTGAACCAGGTTCGTGCCCACGGTGATGGCATCTGATGTCATTGCTTCATGGCTGGCCGACCCGGGACTACGCACATCACACCACTCAGGACAAGATACAGGATTTTCTAAGAGAGTGGGGGCATTTGTGAAAGGGAAGGCCATGAGCAGTCTAGAGGAATAGTGGGGGCTGACCGCCTAAGCCAAAAGGAGACCCACATGGTGGATGGCATCTGATTTCATTGCCAGGCAGTCAGGTGAAGTTACAATACAGTACAATTGGGGCAATTTGTAGCATAGGAGGCATAGAGGGAAGGCTGGGTTGCTGTTATCCACAAAAATATGGTGTTTAGAAGAAGCAGTCAAGGGAAGTCAGCCACAAGGAAAGACCCCCCCCCCAAAGAAAAGGTATACAGAAAGGGGCAACATGAAAAGGGAGTGGGACAACTGACAACTGAAAGGGGCAGAATAAAGAGATGCTTGGTTGATCCTTATATGGGCCACGAGGCCAAGTAGGCCCATGTGCCTACACCAACTGGGCATATAGGGGGCAGGGAGAAAAGGGGGGTCTGTGGGGAACAATCGACAGAAGAGCAAGGCATGCATGTGAGGTCAATTACCTCAGGCCTGTAAGGTCTGTGAAGCAGGTAGCGCAGGGTGCTGGGTAAGTATAGTAATGATGGGGCCCTAGGGAACAAAAGCAGGGGAATCATAACACCGGAAGCTAGTTGGAGGCTAGGTCTCACTGGGATAGAAGTGGTTTGGAAGAAGGGAGGGCCACAGGAAGGGACCAATGTGGATCCAGATATTTAACCATTTGTTTGTATCTCTACAGGTGCCAGCACGTGTGAACTATGGCTCCTGGGAGGAATAAGTAAAGCAATGAGGAATGTTACCAGGCAGTAATGGAGCTCATGAGCAAGGCAAAAATGGGTTGTTGGAGGTTGTGGACCCACCCAGCCAGACGAGGGACAAGAAGCAAAAAGAGGGGCACGAAGCAAGGGGGGAAGGACAGCAAGAAGGCAGCCAGGTTGCCACCAGAACCCAAGCCCATGGATCCCATCCCAGTGAACCTAATGCCAGCTAAGCTGGTCCCTCCACCTGCTCTGATGCCCCCCAGCACCAGTCCCAGCACTTTTGATTGTGCTATCCGCACAAGCCACCCTGGTTCAAGCTCCTCCTGTCCCGCGGGAACCACAGGCTCTGGCGCCACATACAGACACCATTCAGCCGGCCCCACCCACAGGGCCTAGCCCAAGGATGGACCACCAGCCAGGTAATAAAGAGGTCACACTGGAAAGCAGTGTGAGAGAGTACATTGAACAGATGCTAAAGGCTATGGGGGACACATGTTTGGGACAGTTAGAAAAAGCGCTTGGGGAAATCTGGAACAAGAATAAGGGAGATACAGTTGGGACAACAGGGGCAGCAGGGGAGCAGCTGGTGACAAGGTGCTCGGGGCTGAGATAGAGACACCAGGTGTCCATATAGGGGATCACGTACCCTTGGCCACAAAAGAGAAATTCTGGAAGGGTGAATATGTGGACATATTTGCCTTGGCTAACGTCGATAACATGGAAAACAAACATTTGTCAATGCCGAATGTTGTCACACTGGCATTGGCAGTGGCAGTGGTGGAGCTAGAGACGCATAGTGTTATGATTTTGTTAATGTGTCCCAAAAGGTGATTTTGCACAGCGAGCATGCCATTGTACGCCACAGCTGTGGAAAAACGTTTTGGCCAGGCTGTGAAAAATGGCAGCTGGACTGTTGATAAGGAAGTGTGCACAAATGCCAGTGGTGAAAATGTGGCATGAAAGTATTGCAGACTGACAAAGTTACAACGGTGCGTGGAAACTGTGCAATGCACAATTCCAACACAGTCAGTTTAGGGACTTTTGGCACCAAATTTTCAGTATAGGCATTTTAAGACCTCTGCTCATAAGTAGTGTTACCGTCATTTCCTCAGACTGTCCCGAAAACTGATTTTGCACAGCGACCGTGCAGTTCTGAGCCAGAAGTGTGAAAACACATTTCAGGCAACTGTACTGTTCATAAGGAGGTATGGAAAAATGCCAGTGATAAACAGCTGGAGTTAAACTATTACAGATTCACAAAATCACGAGCGTTCATGCAAACTGCGCAATGCACGCAGTTAAAACACTCATTTTATTGACATTTGTTCCCAAATTTTCAACATAGGCATCTTAGGACATCTGCTAATGAACAGTGTCACTGTCATTCTCATAATGTGTCTCGAACATGGACTTTCCACAGTGACCGCACTATTCTGCGCCGAAACTGCGAAAACAGATTTTGGTCAGGATGTGAAAAATGGCAGCTGTGCTGTTCATTAGGAGGTGCAGAACAATGGCACTGTTGAAAATCAGGAGCAAAAATATTATAAGTTTGCCAAGTTACAAGCGTGCGTGCAAACTGCGCAATGCACGCTTGTAAAACACTCATTTTATTGACATTTGTCCCCAAATTTTCAACATAGGCATTTCAGGACATCTGCTAATGAACAGTGTCACTGTCATTTTTGTAATGTGTCCCAAACACTGATTTAACACAGCGACCGTGCTATTCTGTGCTGGAAGTGCGAAAACACATTTCAGCCAGGATGTGAAAAATGACAGCTGCACAGTTCACAAGAAGCTGTGGAAAAATGCCAATGTTGAGAATCTGGTGTGAAAATATTGTGAATTCGCTAACTTATGAGCGTTCGTAGCAACTGCGTGACATTTTTTGGATTTTTCCCACCAAATTTGCAACATAGGCTTTTTGAGAGCCCCCCTCATGAACAGTGGCACTGTCATTTCATTACTCTGTCCCGAAAGGTGATTCCGTGCAGTGACTGTGAAATCACCTTTCCAGATCGAATAACACCATGACAGTGCAAGAATTCATGAGGAGGGGTCCCAAAAACTCCATGTTGAAAATTTGGGGCCAAAATTGAAAAAAATGCCTGAGATATGCATCAAAGTTGAAAAAAAAAACTATTTATTCCATTATGCAGCTTACTGGCATTTCCTCAGTTCGCGGTCATCTTTGATGAGTGTAGACATGTTCCCGGTCCACCAAAGATCGTTCACCAGACTCCAGAGGTAAGTATGGGGTGAGGGTGAAGTGGGAGGGAGGGTGTTTAGCTGGTGGGGTGTTGGTGGGGG
This sequence comes from Neoceratodus forsteri, assembly GCA_016271365.2. NCBI lineage: Eukaryota > Metazoa > Chordata > Ceratodontiformes > Ceratodontidae > Neoceratodus > Neoceratodus forsteri. The sequence continues at coordinate 471,145,039 of CM028129.1, forward strand.
CAGGGAGACTACATGGGACCATTTTCATTTTAGGAAAACAAAAACATTGTGGGATAGTTTTTTTTGTTTTAGATTTGGCATGCTGGGGCGGCCCCAGCATGCCACTTAACTGTTTGGGTTGCAGCCAATGGGATTGGGAACCCCATCGGCACACAACGGCGGGGAAGAATTTATGCTGACTGGGATTGGCACTCGTCAACCCACAAAGAAAGTGGGGGGGCACTGAGCCGAGGGGATTGGGCAATCCTTGGGCATTTAACAATGGGGTTCTTTATGCCAATGGGGAGGGCTCCTGTTACACAAATAAAGATGTATGCTAGAGCTGAGGGGATCAGCCACCCCCCATACCAAATGGGGAGGTGATTTATGCAGACAGGAGTGGGCTTCCCCGTCCACAGTACAGAGGGGCAGGGTTAACTGACAGGGGGATTGGGTACCCCTGAAGTCGCAGTTTGGCGGTCACTGTGCTGCCATGCTCATAATGTCGGTGAGCACTTCCAGGGAAGGTCGACTGCATCTGACAAGCTTTTCTTGCATTGCAGCGGACCTTTTCTTAGGTGTGCTCGCCACATTATGTATGCATGGTGTGGCGCAGGCATGCAGGCTGATTGGGGAATGAGGGATGCACCTACTGGTCCGTGCCCTGCATTCACCCAACAATGACCTTTGCCTCCAAAGCTGTACTGCTGCAAGATGTTGGCTGTGCAAGCATGGCAACATAAAAATGAGGAGAAGGAAAGTTTTGAGAAAAAGGACATGGCAGCAGCGGTAGTGCTGTTGGGAAAAGGAGAGGAGGAGAAGACAATGAAGGAGAAGAATTGGGAAAACTGGTCAACAGATTTTACTTATTACATGGCTACTGTCATAGAGAAGAAGCTGGAGCCGACCACTGCTTTGTTAACCTATTCCCTCATTATAAAAAGTGCCTATAAGAAAGGTGGGTATAGCTGGCTAAAGTGTGATGAAAAACTCAGGAAAAAAATGGCTCATTTTGGGGAAGTCAAATGGGATGCTAAGCAGATTGACCTATGGCTGGAGATTTGCATGGGCTTGATGAATGGGGAGAGTGAAGGGGACAAGAAGACAGGGACAGGACAGAAGTTCTGCAGGGGTTAAAACCAGGCCTTTTATTCAAAGCCACATTGCCATTTTCGCCACTCCTGCTCAAAATGCGGGATAACCACCCGGCGTCAAAATGTAGGTACAGCTGGGAAAAGGGGACTGGAAACCATAATACAGCCTATAATCAATCCTTTTGGGGTAACCAGCCAGGGCATAAGGGACAGCAGTGGGGGAGGGGGGCTAGAGGTAGAGGAGCAGGTGGGGCAGAGAACAGGCTTTCTACGGTGGCCACCAGGATAGTTGAGGAATGCAAGGGTAGATAATTTTGACTGTCTGCAACCCCTATAAAAACTGATGTTTTGGCAGACTGGGTGAAGCATTACCTGGATACAGAGGCAGAACACACACTAATAGATGGTTTTCAGAGGGGTTTCGGCCTGTATTTCCAAGGGGATGGAAAAAGGACCAGGGCGAGGAACTTGAAATCAGTAAAGGGTGGAGAAATTATGTTGAAACAGAAGATCCAGAAGGAGATAGCAGTGGGTAGGGTGGAAGGCCCATTTGGTCATCCACCACTACCGAAACTGAGGATATCCCCCTTGGGGCTAGAACCCAAGAAACAGGTGGGGGAATTCAGGGTTATACACCACCTGTCTTATCCGGATGGGAACTCAGTCAATGATTATATCAAAGAAGAGGATAGTGAGGTAACATATGTCACCTTAGAGGAAGTGGTTAGGTTTAATAGGGCAATGCGGGAGGCATCGCTGGCAAAGGCAGACATCAAGGTGGCATTCTGCCTGCTGCCAGTACAGCCTGAGGATTGGGACCTACTGGGATTCCAGATTGGGGAGAGATATTATTTTGATAAAGCTATGCCCATGGGATGCTGGGTTGTATGTGCTACATTTGAGTTGTTCAGCACATGGCTGCAATGGACCTTCCAGACAAGATATGGGTACAGGTCAGTGATTCACTACCTGGATAACTTTCTCTTGATAGGTGAAGGGAGGCAACAGACAGAGGAGATGTTGAGGGATTTCAAAGCCATGTGCAAGGAGCTCTGGGTGCCATTATTGCCAGACGTCTTGTCTGACAGATGATAGAATTCCAAGGTATTGAGATAGATACCATCGGGGAGTTCTTTTGGCTGACTGAGCCCAAGGTGAACAGGTTAAGAACCCTGCTATGGGAGGCCAAGGCTCGACACAGGGTGCAGCTTCAGCAGGTACAGCAACTGTTGAGCCATTTGAATTTTGCATGTTGGTCCATAGCACCCGGGTGTACATTTACACAATGCCTGGCCAGGGCAACACAAGGGGTCACTAGGCCTCATCAATGGGTAGACATAGTCAGGGGAACCAAAGAAGACCTCCAGGTGTGGGAGACCTTTTTGAGAGACTACAATGGGAGGACTTTCTGGCAGGAAGAGTGGGTTTTTAACACCAGTCTACAACTGTCTATGGATGCAGTGGGGGGGCATTGGAATGGGGGCTTACTTTGAAGGAAAGTGGTTTGCAGTGACCTGGCCCAGCACTTGGGTACATATGGGGGTGACATGGGATATCACCTTCTTGAAGATATTCCCCATAGGAGTAGCAATGCAGGTATGGGGAGAAGCACTTAGGAACCAGAAGGTCACCTTTTGGAGTGACAACTGGGCAGTCGTGGATGTGCTCAGCAAGCAGGGGGCAATGTCCAAAAGGATCATGAGGGCAGTGAGGCAGCTGGTGTTAAGGGGGCTGAAGTTGAATACATCATTTAGGGCTAAGCACATTGACGGCGTAGATAATGTGATAGCTGATTGCCTCTCCCACCTGCAGATGGACAAGTCTTGAGCCATCGTTCCATGAGCAGAACCGGAGCAGACGGCAATTCCAGACTACATCTGAAAGATTGGATTGATGGAGCTGAACAGTTGTTTCACAACTCCTTGTCCCCTAAGACCCTGAATGCATATGAAACCTCCTGGAGGGCATTCCAGACCTTTTGAGCACAAAAGGGCTGCAAGGTAAGTGGGACGGTATCAGATGACCAGGTAGGCGCAATTTATAGTAGCAGGTTGAAGAAATAAGCTATCCCCCGTGACCATCAAGGTTCATTTGCCAGCCATTGGAAAGATGTGTACACTAAAGGGTGGATTGATCCTACAAAGCACAATGTTATAAAACGTATGATGCAAGGCTGGATCCAGGGCGGGGGGCAGGGAACATGCAGGATCACCAAAGGCCACTTACAGAGGCACTAGTAGAATAACTGCTAGGGGTATTGCACAGAGTATTTACCTTCAGTAGTGAAGCGGTCTTATTTCTGGCAGTATACACCACCATATGCAGTGGGCCTTTCCAGTCAGCAAGGTGATAGGGCATGGAAAAACAGATAGTTCTGCAGGTCTGCAGTGGGGAGATATGATATGTACTGAGTAAGGTGTCTCAGTGTTCCTCCGGCAGTCAAAGACTGACCAGGAGAGAAAAGGGCACAGATTACTGCTGCAAAGACATAACTGAGGCAATATGTCCAGTGGGGGCCCTGCACACGTATGCGGCAGGTTGACCATGGGATAAGAACCCCTTGATGTTTTTGCATGGGGATGGGACACTGGTCATGGGATCGCAGGTAGTAGCAGTACTTAAAAAGGGGCTGAATTTTATAGAGGAAGATCTAAATGGGTATTCCTCACATTCCTTTCACATTGGAACAGCATCGGTGTTGACAACTCAGGGCAGCACCACCCGGGGACATCAAACAAAAGGGGAGGTGGTCTTCCAACTGTTTTAAAAGATATGTCCATGGTGTGAAAAAACTGAAGTAATGATGTTTTCTTTTCTCTCCAACCAAGCAGGTTTTCATGGCATGATGAATAAGTGGGAGGGGGGTTGATTTACCTGGGGATGGGTTTTTGGGGTGATAAGGTGATAAAGAACATAGAAGGGGCTGTAGATGGGTATCTAAGTCTCTCTGTATGTTTATGGTTATCCAGGATGGACAAGGAGGTTGGAGGCCTGGATTTGTGGTCACTCTTTCGTCCATTGGGCTGAGCAGTGGGCATCCAGGAGGCTCAGGGTGAGGCAATTGTATTTGGACCTTAAGTGGATCAAGCTGACCTGAAGAGGCATTTGGGGCATTAGGTGGTCACAGCTGTTGCTTCTACTGAGGGTGATGAGGAAGGATCACAGTCACCCGGACCTTTCAATTTTCCATTTAGGGGGAAACAACCTGGGAACTAGACCCTGGCTGGATATCTATTATCACATTAAAGAAGACATTAATAAGATAAGAGGATGGTGACTAGTGGTTACTCTGGTATGGTTGGACATAGTTCCAAGAATGATATGGAGACACACCAAAAAGCACAAGGCCATGGACAATGCCAGAAAAAGCAAGAATGCCAGAGTGGGCAGGTAATTTGTGGTGATAGGGGGTAAGGTAATACTCAGGGGCGTGACAGAACAGGTGAAGGAATTTTATAGGGGAGATGTGGTACACCTCTCCAGGCTAGGGCTGGCAATGTTTAATTCTGAAATTGTGGATACAATCGAGCCCTGGATGTGGAAAAAGATTGTCTAAGAAAAGGGAAGTTCACCGTCCATCACAAAAAGGAGGTGAACTAGAGGGAAATTGGGAAGGGAGGAGGATAGGTTGGGGGGAAAAGGGGGGATAAATAATATATAAGACATAAGACAACACTACAAGAATTGGGGGTACGGTGGGTACGCGTGTACGCCTTCGGCAGAAGGTGGCGCCCCAGGATGTACATCTGGGGGGGAGAAGAAGAAGAAGATAAGAGAAAACAAAATAATAAATTGACAGTAATTTTAACAAACGAAATGAGGCATGAGTTAAATGGATTGAACTGTGCAATTTTTGCATGGATTATGTACAATTTATATGGCTATATGGATTTGGACTGAAGTCGATTGAAATCATAAAAATTTAAGTAAAGTAATTGCCAAATCTGAGCACCCACACATACTGATCTGGTGTTTTCTTTTGGGGGATCTGGGAACAATGCTGTCTGCCTGCTCAGTGATTGTACATTTCGTAATGAAGACAAGACAATCGGTGGGATCATGTTCAGCAGGGAGCAACATGAATACTCAGGTTTTTCATCCACAGCACTCCTCATGAAAAACCTTCTGTTTGCCTCAGGATTGGAACCAGTTGCAATAAACAAATGAGGATCATGCAGATATAGATTGCACTCTTGGGTAGTATTGTAAATGAAAGGGGCCAGCTTCTCTCTGATTTGTGTGGTTGCCTCCTTTCAACTACAAGAAGTTTCTGCCCATCACCCAGAAAACACATTCCTGATCAACCTCGCTGATAATTGGTCTGTCACTGGCGAGCCCACTGGGTTCATCCATGTTGGTGTACAAGGAATCTGGTCATCATCGATTAGGGTGCAGGCAATATGTCACCTGGCATTACCATGGCTGGCATTGTGCCTCCCAGGAGACAGAGCACCAAAGTGCCATCCTGGAAAATAAGGTAGGGGTGGGCAACTCTGAGCAGGCTCGAGCCTGGATCATGTTTAATGCCAAGCTCAGCTTGTCTCAACCTCTTTAAGAAATTGAGAGCCAAAGTCAAGCAGAGACAGTTATGATCAAAGAAAGTATGTCTGTCAGCCTGAGCAGTTAGTGTAGTGTCTGAAATGTTCTATTCCTGTGGAGACAACAGCCTGCAGTAGCCAGGACTTGGCTCATGTTTTGGTTCGTAGAGTCAATCCAGACTCCTGGCTCAGATCTGGCTTGGCTCTAGGTGAAAATCTCCTGGCTTGTCCACCTCTACCTCCCAATGTGGGGTGCTTTGCCACCCCCACACCTCCCAAAAATAAAGATAACCTCCTCTTCGGTAGGCATGCCGTGAAGGGCAAAGAAATTGTGTGGACACCCAATACGGTGTGAGTGTGGGGTGATTTAAAATCCAAATCACCACTGTCGCTCATGCCCTTGTTGTTTTGCCCACATTATGGTGCCCTAATCACAGTGCCCTGCTAATGGCCTGAGCTGCACTGGACCCGACAGTGACACACATCTGAAATGTAGTTTTTCTGACAAGATGTTTGCTGCGCATTCATGCATAAAAAGGAATCAGAATCAAACTACCAGCAACATTAGCAATCTCTACAGAATTAGACTAATCAACACATGGATTTTTTTTTAAGTAGAGACTCTTTGAGACCTAAGGAATTTGACAATGTCCCTTTAAGGAACCATGTTGTTTTTAATCTGTGTTCTAGCCCAACTCATACTATGGTTAGATCATGGATTCAGAGTATGGATTCAGAGGTTTCATAGGTTAATTATGAGCATACATAGGCAATTTTGCCCTTAATTGCTCACCTTTTCCCAAAGGTTGCATCCTTTCATTCTTTTCCCTATGCAGTATTCATCCTGTTTAGTCTTGAACTGTAATGTATTTTCACTACCAACCACACCCATTGGTAAACCATTCCAAACTTTCACCACCCATTTGGAAAACCACATCCCCCTCTCTTTTAGTATTGTTAATGTCACTATTTAGTTGAAGAAAATGAGATCTAGTTACTTATGCCAAGTCCTTTATCGCTAGCCCTATACAATCTCATAAATTGTGGTTATTAAAAGCCTGATACACCAAGCACAAGGCCCCCTCATCCTTCGATATTCCAGTGAATAAAGCCCTAGTCTATGCAATCTTTACTCATACCCCAGTGACTGCGTGCCTACTATCATCTCTGTTGCTCTTCTCTGTACCATTTCCAGTCTAATCTCTACCTTAGAATATGGTGCCCAAAACTGGCTACAGTAATCTACAGTAGATGTGGTCTGAGCAATGATGTAGATAATGGCATCAGAGCCTTACTGTTCCTTCTAGTTATGTGCCTTCTCCTGCAACCCAGGATTCCATAGCATATTTTTACTGTCAGACTACTTTGTTTCTTAAAGCTGAAATCATCTGTAACTGTAATTCCTAAATCCCTTTCCTCGCATGTTACTGTCAGCACCTTCCCTTTCAATTCATATATGTCTTTTTTGTTATTTCTACCTAGATGCATTACCAAACATTTCTCTACATTAAATTCCAGCTTATGTTCATCAGCCCATCACCAGTTTGGATAATTCTGTCTTTTGAGTTTCTTTTTCAGTACTATTACTGACTATCAACCCTATTTTAGTAACATCGGCAAATTTAGAAAGCCAAACTGACTCATTACTAGTCATAGCTGACACGTAGATATTAAATAAGCATGGTCCAGGTACTGAACCTCATGGCAATCCACAAGACACTGGCCTCCACTCTGAAATTTCTCCCCTTAGTAAAATCCTTTGTTCCCTATTAGCTACCCAGGACTCAGTCCAGTTGCCCAATCTCCTGTTTAACCTCATGTTAACCAGTTTGGTTACCAGTTCTGGGTGTGATATGCTATCAGTGACCTTACTGTAGTCCAACAAAAATACATCCACTGGGAGCCCCTGCTCACCTTATGAAAAAAACTCAAAAGATTGGTCTGACATGACCTTCCGCTTGTAAATCCATGTTGAGTTGCATTCAGCAAGTTATTTTATTTGTAGAAGTTTTTCTATTTCCTCTTTTATTGTTTTTCCAATTGTTTTCCTAGGATCAAGGTCAAACTAAAGGGCCTATAATTACTACAATATGCTCTCTCCCTTTCTTATATATTGGGATGACTGTTGCTTTTCTCCAACTCGATACAACTTATCCGTTATACACTGAGGCCTGAAGTATTCTAGTTACCAGGCCTGATAGTTCATCTGCCTGTTCCTTGAGCATTTTAGGATAGAGGGCAGAGATTATAACACAGAAAAAAGAATACTACATATCTTTTTTTGATTTTAACATGGAGTTTTCCTTTAATTCTTTTAACCATTCTCTGACATTTTCTTCCTCAATTATTATTCTTAGATAGTTACCATCTTGATGTTTCTGGATGGGCTTTACTTCTTTAGGCTTAAACACTATACAAAAGTAATTATTTAACAACTGTGTCATTTGCATGTCATCTAACACAATAATTCCCTCTTCATCCACTAGACGATCCACTTGTTGAGAACTGCCTTTCTTATAGTTTATGTGATCATAATTGTAGTTATCCTTTACTTTACTTGCTAAATGAAGTTTGTGCCCCCTTTTTACTTTTCGTATAAATTTTTTACATTCTTTATATTCCTGTATGCCTCCCAAGCTGTCATTGTATTAGTTTTACATGCCCTTCTGAAAGCGGTCTTCCTTCTTCTCCTCATCTTTTTAACCCTTTTAGTTAACCATCCAGGTATCATTCCATTTTTATTAAATGTTGGCTTTTCTGGAACATGCTTAAGTATAAACTCATTTTTTTAACATCAGTTCATCCCACATTTCATTTAGATTATTATTCTCAAACAGCACATCTCAGTCCCATGTTCTTAATGCTTCCCACATCTTATCAAAAGTTGCCAGGTTAAAATATTTTATTTTAGTGTTTCCACTAACTATACAGTGTGTTCCTATAATTTAAAACAGTATGACATTGTGATTGCTGCCTCCTAGTGGTTCAAGTGTCCTGAAATTACCAGTTTAGTCCTCTAGGTTACTCAACACTAAATCCAAAATATGTCCTCTTGTCCCTGTTTGAACATACTGTTCCATATTGAGTTTATTTATGATATATATGAAACATTTTCTAAGGATGTCCGCCCTTCCTTAGAATTCCATTTTATACTGTACATATTGAAATTACCCAAACGAATAATCCTATCATCTATAATAAGGCTATTTTAGGAATTCTGCATCTTACTATTCAATTCCATGATTTGTGAAGGTGGCCTATAAACTAATCCAAGTATATATTTTTTCTATTTTTCAGATGTGATCTTTATCCAAAAATGTTCCAATCTACTGTCTTCATCTTGCTCAATCAAACCAGCTGTTATCTCTTCTGAAACATAAATCACTCCCCTTCCCTCCCTATCCCTACTATACAGTTTATAGCCCTGGATATTTCTCCCCCACTTATCATCTTTATTCCACCAGGTCTCCGTGATATCATACACACGAATGCCTTCTTTCTTTAGCATATATTCTAATTCCTCCTTTCTTTTAACAAGGCTTCTTCCACACGTTAACAAAACATTCCACTCTTGGCTTATTCTTGTCTTATTTGTCCTGTATCCTTTTATTTGAGTCTTTATTGTAGTCTCCACCCTCATTCCCCCCAGCTGTTAGTTTAAATATTGCTCAATGGATCTGTTTGTCCCATTTCCAAGGACCCATGAACCTTCCCTATTTAATGTAGCCCATCCTTTCTATACAATCATAGGTTTCTAATAAAGTTTACCCAATTTTCCTGAAAAATAACACCCTCTCTTTCACACCACCTGCACAGCCACCCGTTTAACCATCTGATGTCCTATATTTTTCTTCTTCTTTCTCTTAATACAGGAAGAATTTCAAATACAATTACACTGCATTCCCCTTTCATTTAAATTTTTACGAACTTCCTCAAAATCTTGCTGGAAGTCCGCTTCCATTCTCCTTCCTATGTCATTGGTACCAGCATGTGACACAGACATATTTATTTTTGGTATCCTTCATCAATCCTTCAAGATTATTTTTAATATTCCCTATTTTTGTGTCTGACAGCTTAATGTCGTTTAATGTCACTTAGTGCATGAAGGAGCAAAAGAGGCCAAGGCCCAACTGCAACTCTTTAAGAACAAGTTATAATAACTCATATTGCCATCATTAGCAATATATCTATCCAAGTTTATTTTAAATATTTATTTGTTTTCACTTATTATTATATATTCTGGAAGCTTATTCAACAGATTTGCAGCCCTTTGTATGTAGAAATGTTTCCTATTGTGTGACTAGAAATTATTAATTTTAACATGTAGCAGATCACACCTTGTGACTGAATCAATATTTTTGTATTCTATATTTAATTCTGTCATTAAGTGTGGGTCACTCATAATGACAGAATACAAAGCATATCTCCTCTTTGCCTTCTGGTTTCTAAATTGTGTAGGCCTAGGTGTTCTAGTCTGGATGTCTATGATAAATCTCTCGGATTCCTGATGGATTTTGTAAATCTGCATCATACTCTCTCCTCTCTACCCACCTCTCTCCTAGTATGCGGACTCCAGGTTTTATTTTTTTAAATTGTATTTATTGAAATGTTTCACCAGGAAAGTACACTGAACAACAAGTTGCTCATCTCCTGGTGCGACCTGGGGGGGGTACAGTTGGATGAAGAATTAGACATACAGATTAACATTTAACATATCCAAGAAATTAAATCAAATCAAACTTTATTTAACCAGGCATCAACACTATTGAACAAGCTCATTTTCAAAGTGGTCCTGGACACGGAACAATATGATACATATACATAGTAATACAAAAATTGTAACATCAGCGAAATATGGTACAAGGTCGGATACAAAATACTTGAGTCTGTCAAAGGTTCTCCCAATTAGACATTTCCAAAAAACAATATCAAATAGAGTAAAGGGAAAGGTAAGGTAGAAAACTGTAAACAGACTAGGGCCTGCAAGGGGATATGTGAAGGCAAAGAGAGGAAGTGAGAGCCATGGAGCTGGTGTACTGGGAATCCCTAGGGATGAAGGAAGGTGACATACTAACAATTATTAGATTGGAGACATCAGTAACTGAAAAGACAGATTACCTATAACAGCTACAAGGTTCTCGTAAATACAATTAAACATTCGATTACATTTGTAACATGACATACATTTAAAAAATATCATAAGTAATCATATAATCACATTTGTGACATAACATACAGTTAAATATATCATACCTGTGGAATATGCATTTAATTACAAGTGGCATATCTGTGGAACATAGTACAGAAATGTAATGTAACCTTGGAGCTAGTTACTTGCAGGAATGGATCAGGATTAAGAGGCAGATTATTTAGCAATTATTGAATGAATTAGCTGCAGTGAGGGAGCATCAAGGAGGGTAGAGGGGTAGACAGATGAAACCAGCTGGGGGAAGGAGAGGATAAAGATGGGGGGAACATTACTGGAGCAAAGTGAACAAAAAAAATCAGTTGTAAGGGGCAAGTTAACACAGGGTTAGTGCCATCTGGGAGCACCTCAGACAGAACAGAAAGTGCCAATTATTAGCTCAAGTGAACTAATTCCTTTGTTTAAGTGAAGGGGTAGAGAGGGGGCAGGAGAGAGGTGGGGTAAAGGGATATGGTAGGGAAGGATGAGTCATACCTGAAGCTGGCCCCTTCAGAGTGTGGAGATTGCTGCCAGTGGTGGAATGAGTGGAAGACTTAGAATAAGGGGCAGGAGTAGGTAAGGACAAGTTGGGTAGAGATAGTAGAGAGAATGGTAAAGGGAAGGAGGAGGAGGGTGGGAGATGCTTGCCTAACACTAGGCCTCTTCAGGATGCTGAGAACCCTGCCAGAGAGCAGAGTCAGGTGAGGACGAGTTAGGTAGAAAGGATGGAGGGGAAAGGGGAGGGAAGGAAGAGTCATTTCTTAGTGCTGGACCCTAAAGGATAGTGAAAACCATGCCAGGGGGACAGAACTAGGTGAGGACAATTTGGGAAGAGAGAAAATAAAGGATGAAGGGAAAGGAGGGAAGAGGAGGGAAAGAAAAAGCTTGCCTAAGACTAGGCCATTCCAGGATGCTGAGAACTCTGCCAGAGTGCAGAATCAGGTGAGGTCTAGTTGGGTAGAAAGGATAGAGGGAGAGATGGAGGAAGGAAGAGTAATTGCCCAGTGCTGGGCCCCATCAAGATGCAGAGTACCTTACCAGGGCAATCACCAGAGTGCTAAGAATCTGACAGAGGGCAGATTTAGGTGAGGACGAGTTGGGTAGAAAGGAGAGAGGGGAGGAGGGAAGGAAGAGCTTGCCTCAGTGCTAGACCCTCCAGGATGCTGAGAACCCTGCCAGAGGTTAAAACTAAGCAGGGGCAAGTTGATAATGGAAGAAGGTTAGGGGTAGGAATGAAGGGGTAAGTGATGAAGGGAGAGGAGAGCATGCTGAGAAGCAGGCCTGGGGGGAGGAAGGTTTAATAGGGGGTGTGAGTCATGGAGAGGAGCAGAGGTATAGGAGTATGGTTAAGGAGGGTTAAAGCAGGAGCAGTTAGATGAGAGAAAGTTATGTAAGGCAGAGGCAAGGAGTAGGAGGAGGAGGAGGTGCCGTATTTTGGGGGGCTCCAGATTTGTGGGAAATGATGGGTAAAGCCTGACTGACTGATGAGAGTGGTTCAATGGGGACCAACAAAGTGCAGTGTCAGAGGATCTGAGGAGTGAGAGGGGGAAGAGAGTGAGCATGAGAGACAGGAGGGAAGTTCTCCTAATCAAAATTTAGAAGTGAGTTTGACACAATGAGTGAGGTGTCTGTTGGCAAGTGGGGGAAGAGACAGGGCATGGTAGAAGTCACAGTGATGAGCGCATGATGGAGCATCAAGGGCAAAATGACAGAAGGAGTTAAAGAGAGTGTTCAGTCTGGTCAGGGAGGATTTGGGAGTGGCTCCATAGACTACATCAAAGTAGTTGAAAATGGGGAGGATCATCTTCTGGACTAGTTCATGTCATGCCGTAAGAGGAATGCAACTATGATTTGACTACTGTAGTCAAGATGTGGCCTAACATAAGACAAGTTCTATGGCATCATTACTTCTGATGTTCTGCTTTTCATATTTCTCTTTATTTCCCCCAGTGTTCTGTTTGCCTTTGCTACTACTGATGTGCAGTGTTCTTTCAGGTCTAATTTATTATCAGTTAGTATCCCTAGATCTTTTTCTTTTGATTTTGAGTCTATGACATGGTTATTTAAAAGATATTTATTCAGGGGATTATGTTTTCCTATATGCAGAAGACAACATTTGTCCATGTTTAGTGACACTCCCCTTTGCACACCCAGTTTGCTATTGAATCTAACTCTTTCTGTAATAAGTTAATTTGGTCCACTGTATTGCAAGGGCCTCCCAATTTTGCATCGTCTGCATATTTGATAATATAGTTTTGAACATTTTCTTCTAAATCCTCTGTGAACAGCTGGAAAATAAACAATCCCAGCACCAACACCTGAGGCACCCCACTGATCACACCCCCTCCCACTGAGAGATGTCTCTTTATTGTTACCCTCAGTGTTCTTCTGTCATAGCCAGTCATTTATCCATGTTGTGATGTGTTGATCTATGTCATATTTAATACATTTTTCAGTGACAGCCCAGTGTGGCACAGAGTCAAAGGCTCTACTAAAATTAAACAGTATCACATCAGTTGGTTCTTCTTTATCTAGATGTTTACTAATATGTTCATAAAAGCATATGAGACTAGTTGTGCAGGATCATCCACGTATAAAGCCATGTTAATTGGCATCAATCATTGGGATACTAACTAAATGATTTTGGATTTTTTCTTTTATTAAAGATTCCAAGATTTTACATGGCACAGCTGTTAAAGGAGACAGGAAATAATTCTTACATAGTTAACCACCCTTCCATCTTCCTTTCCATGCCAGTTATGTATTCTGATATGCTATGATGACTTTATGATAAATAAATAATCTAACTTTGGGGTACCTCAGCTCTACATAGAGTTCCACTTTCTTCACCAGCTACTGCTCTTTATCTTCTTATTTCTAAGACACTGTATGACATCAGTAACTACCATTCCATGCTATTCATCTGAATGGCCTGGAATGGGAGTTTGTGGTGTCATAGAATGTTCAGGCAGTATGAAGAGACAGCAGCAATGCTGAAGATTGAGGGATTCAGGGTAGTAAAAAATGCAACAAACTTATATCATTAATTTAACAAAAAACATATCAGAATATTTGGGTAGCCAATAAAAGAACAACTGGAGTGCATCTTGAGGAGTAAAAAATGTTTCCTATCACCTTTAAGCTTATAGGTCTGTAGTTTCTTATAAGGTTGTCAGAACCCTCAGAAGTTCTGGGTTCTAGTTCTAGTCTAGAACTTTTGAAAATGTTCTAGGGTTCTAATCTTTTTAAGATCTTTTTAGAACTTGAACCCTATTTTTTCAATTGTGCTGCCAACAATGAAGATAATAATAAAATGCACCTGAAATTGCCGACATTCTGCCAATAATGAAGATAATAATGAAATACAGGTGAAATTGAGGACAAAAAGAAATACTATCTGTTCATTATAAGGGGGGAGAGATGAAAGAAATGGTCATATGAGATTTTGATATGATTATTGCACAGCACTAGGTTTATCTATAGTTTCTTCTGTTTGTTTTTTGAAATTCAAAATGCTTTATTAGTTTATACATTCGACCTGAATAGGCCATTTTAAAGAAAAACAGGAAACAGAACCTGAAATTGCATTAAATACACACATAACCAATCCCTTCCCTTCCCCAACCCATCCCTCCCATGGTATCAGAGTTGATGTGTTCCCATCAGCTTTAAGATGACCTTATCATGCATTCACAATACTTTACAGGAAATATAATGTATGCACTTTACTCCAATATCTTTCATATTTGAACAACTTGTTATGTATGCTAGCTATCACCCTTTCCACTGAGAGACTAAATAATAGCTCCTGCAAACATTCATTGTAGGATATGGTGTCACTGTCTAACCAGTGTCTGAGTACCAGTTTTTTAAATGACATTGAAATCATTGCTACATGATATTTCCTTTCAGTGACACCTATATTAGAGTAGTCACCCACCAGTCATGCCCTTGGTTCTATATGGTCAGTGACACCCAATAGAGCATGCACTCTCTCTTTTATCAGGGACCATAAAGGGGCTACCTTGGGACAGCTCCAAAAGATGTGGTATAAGGATCCTGTTTCCTGCATACAATGCTTACAATTTGGGGAAAGGGATTTATCCATTCTAGCTAGTTTGATTGGTGTGCAGTACATATTATTAAGGATCTGATATTGCAACACCCGTAGTCTGTCTTGTGATATAAAATGGTGGGTATCTTGCCAGACTTTCTCCCAGTTGATTATTACTTCCAGGAATTCCAGTAATAACAGGACCCATCTTGATTTGGGAAGACTTTCCCAATAAGGAATTTGTATATATTAGAAACTGCATGTTGCTGGGTGACTACTTCACTGAGAGATTGCTGGAAACTATTGCCATCCCCTGTTGCTTGTTTTATTTGAGATGCGACTAGCATGTGCCTGAGCTGAAACACTTTAAAGCTCGAACTGAGGCCTAGGTGAAATCCACTGAGGATATCTCCTGTTGTTTTGATGTGTCCCCCCTGCCAAAAGTCTGTAATTTTGGCCTGTGTGAGTTGGGGAAGCCAGGTAGCCTTCACCATTCTCCCTCCTGGCTTGAGGTTCAGGTTGCCTATCACAGGCTGAATTTGGTCCAATGTATGCTTATATTTGAGGGAAACATAGAAACATAGACTTTGACGGCAGATAAGGACTGCTTGGCCCACCTAGTCTGTGAACTTTGATTGAAGTTCCAATCGGAGTACCAGCCAGTGACTGTAGGACCCATTTGGTGTAAACATGATAAAGTGCAGGGGCAGCAATGTCTACGGAAGAGATGAGACACTTTCTAGTTTTAACCAAATGGGTGTGTATCGATCTGAGGATAAGAGATCTAGCTGCTCCAACCATCTCATGTATTTCACCGCATGGCTGGCCTAGTAAAAAACTTTGAAGTGCGGGAGCCTCAATCCACCCTTTATTTTAGGTACTGTGAGTTTCCCATATGGAATACGAGCCATAAAACTTCGGTAATCAACGAGTGAAGTCTGGAGAATCAGACCTGGGGTAGCCAGATGTTCAGCATGTTGAGAGGGTAGAAGATTCTTGGCAGAATGTTCATCTTGACGAGACTGACTCTCCCCCATAGTGATATTGGCAATACTGTTCATCTGTTTAAGTCCTGATGAATTACTTGAACTAATGTGTCCAAATTGTAATGTCTTATGGATTTAGAGTCTCTTGCTAAGTATATCCCCAAATATTTAATTTTTTATGTTCCCATCTGAGCCCTAAGCCTTCAATTACCTTACGGTAAGTGTGGTAGTTAAGGGGGAATACTATAGTTTTTTCCAAATTCAGTTTGTAGTTGTACAGGGAGCCAAACTCTTGAATCAAGTCCAGGACTCTGGTGATTGATGTTCTCGGGTTAGAGAGATGGAGGAGGATATCATCAGCATATGCTGAAAGTTTGAGTTCCTGTCCCCCCACTGTAATTCCGTTAATTCCTGGGTCCACCTTAATGTGGCTCAAAAGAGGTTCTAGGTACAAGTTGAACAATAGAGGGGATAGTGGGCATCCCTGCCTAGTTCCTGAGTTGAGAGGGAAATAAGAGGAAAGGGTTCTGTTACAATATATGTGGGCAGTAGGGTTTGTATATAGGGCCTTTATCCATTGCACAAAGAGAGGCGGGAAGCCGAACCGAGCCAATGTCCTATCAAATGCTTTTTCTGCATCCAGGGACATCAGTATGGCAGGAACTGTATCATCTCGGGATATAGTGAAGATGTGGTCTAATTTCCTCACACTGTCTGAGGCAGCTCTGCCTGCTATAAAGCCCACTTGCTCTGCACAGATCAAGGAGGGCATCACCTGAACTAGTCTGTTAGCTAATATCTTGGCCAAAATTTTAATGTCATAGTTCAACAGTGAGATAGGGCGGAAGTTCGACACCTGTTCTGGATCCCTCCCCTCTTTGTGCAACACCACTATGAGGGCCTCAAAGAGACGTACGTCTCGGCATTCCCCTTTCAGGATGGTCTGGAATAATCATAACTGCCATGAGGTTAGATCCTCCTCCAATGCTTTAAAGAAGTTGGGGGAGAAGCCGTCCGGTCCCGGGCCTTGTCCAGTGATTGGTTGCTGATGGCCATTCTGATTTCGTCCTCTGATAGAGGGGAGATCAGAAGGGATCGCTGTTCCCTGAATAGGACTGGTAGGTCAATTGAACCCAGGTATTCATCCATTTGGTCAATTGAGGCGGGGTCAGATCTGATTCCATATAGATCCTTGTAGAAGGACTGGAATTCAGTCGCTATGTCCTTTGGCTCGATCAAGAGGCAGCCATCAGCCCTGAAGCATACTGCATTGATTAGCCTCGAGGTTTCTTGCTTCCTCACTCTCATGGCTAATAGGTGACCTGCCTTTTCACCTTGATCAATGTAAGTAGAGTGTGTTTTAAGAAAAGCGTATTCTGTCTTTGCCGTTAACAAATTGTGGTATTGTGTCCTGGCATGAACCAGTTCTTAATGGGTCATTTCCCTGGACACTGGGAAGATATACTTCTCCAGTTGCTGAATTTTATCTAGTAATTCCTCTGCAGGACTTTCCTTTTCCATTTCTGTACCGAGGCAATTCTGATTAACTCCCTTCATATACAGCACTTTAGGCCCCCCCATTCTACATCAGCATGGCCCGTAGAGTTTAGATTAATGTGAGTATACTGTGCAATAGTAGTTTTTAGCTTATCTAATACCCATTTATCTTTCAAGAGACTATTGTTAAGTTTCCAAACTGTTTCAGACTTTTGAGATGGGGTCAGGGAAATGGTATCGGACACTAAGGAGTGGTCCTATATGACCTCTGGGAATATTTGCACTGCCATGAGGCCTGGAAGAAGCTGCTTACTCACCAAGAAGTAGTCTATGTGGGAAAAGGACATATATACCAGAGGCCAGAATGTATATTCCCACAGATTTGGGTGTAAGACCCTCTAGGGATCACATAATCCTAGACTAGCCACCATTTCCCTGATAGCCCTCTGAGCTGGAGATAGACCGGTCATCTGTTTGCCCCTCTTGTCCATATCCGGGGAGAAGGGGAGATTCCAATCTCTTCCCATCAGTATGGGAACAGAGAAGAAAGGTAACAGGAGTTTAAGAATCTCCATAAAGAAGGAAAGGGTATCTATATTCAGGCCATATATGGATCCCAGAAGTAACTCAGTCCTCTCCAGTGTCCCCACCACAAGGATGTATCTACCCAGGGGATCCGCGATACACTTGATGCATTTAAAGGACAGCTTCCTCGACACTAAGATTGCCACCCCTTTGCTTTGCGAGCTGAATCTAGCAGCAAAAAACTTGACCCACATGCAGCCTTCTTAATCATATTGCTTCCAATTTTAGAAGGTGGGTTTCCTGCAAGAAGGAAATCTGCCATCTGACTGTTTGCATATGTTTCAACAGTTTGTACCTCTTCTTTTTGTTATGTGCCCCTTTAACATTCCAGGATACAATATTTATGTTACTAGCCATCATACTCTGAACATCCGACACTGCTGTAAAATATTTCTGATTTCACTGTTGAACCCTTTACACTGATATCATGGACCCTCTCCCCCATTAGTCCCATAACCCATAATAAACAATTTAGACAAATACTGAGCCGCCCCTTTCAATCCATCAACATCCCAGTTAAGACCATTGTATGGAGTGTATATAGAAATCCCTTTCATCCCAAATCCCAATAGTACAAGTGTTACTACCCCTTTGAGTGAAAGGTCTACCCCCCCCCTTCAATATAGTACGTAATGCTGCCAACTGGAGCATTTAATTCGCTCATCTTTCGCCCTCTCTTTAATTTAACCAAGCCATCTATCTAAAGATATTTGACCTCCTGGCAAATGGCCCGAATATTAATAAACTTGAAAAAACAACATTTTAACTAGAGGTAGAAATAATAATGAGCATTCCACCCAGCAAATCCCTATCAACTGAAAGCCACCAACCCCAGGAATCTCTAAATGTGTAAGGAACTTTATACAAATGCTATAGAGATGATTAATTCCACAGTTTCTGCAGCCATGTTTAAGTGTGTGTGGTAAACCAAAATGAAATGAGTGGAGAGAGACATACTGCAGGCAGACTTTGAAAAGAGAGCATCACTGTGCTCCATAGGATAACTCAGAAAATCTATGTTGCAAAAGGCTGCTGCGAGACTGCACGGCACTGCTTGCAACTCCTCAAACATTCATGTGCTCACTCTGAAGCTCTGCTGCTGCACCCCCTTGATTGTGCGCACCATCGAGGAGCTCTGTGTATCCCGACAAGAAGTGGAAGATGGCACTTAGATGGTAGCTTGCACAACCCTATGCCAGCGGGCACCAGGACAAAAGGGGGAGAACCATTAAATGATCAGGTCAGTAGTCTGCAGCGCACAGTGTCAGATGAGTACTGACCTTGCTGCTACTCTTTATTACCTTGGGGTGTAATGTCGTGATTCACAGTTTGACACTTCCTGAGGCCAGAACTCCCCCCCTTACCTCAATGATCCCACGGGGATCAGTCCCAGATTAATATGAATCAAAAATAACATGCCTACTGCCGAGTCACTTCTTAAACAGGTCAGGCAATAACCCCTGCAGCTCCTCCACCGCTTGCTCGTTGGTCTTAAAGGAGTGCCACTTCTCTTGCACTCGAACTTGGAGCTGAGCAGGATACTGCATGCAAAACTGGATCCCCACAGTGATCGGGCAAGTTATCATGGTGTAGAATTTGCCCCGTTTTTGTCTGATGGAAGCTGGTAGATCTTGTGAAATTCTGATTTTGTGGCCCTCCCACATCAGGGCTTGTATGCCCCTCGGCTTGGACAATACATGCTGTTTATCTAGATAGTTTAGGAATTTAAACAGGAAGGGCCGCAGAGGTGAGCCAGGGGTTGGCTTGGGGCAGAGAGCTCGGTGCGCCCGCTCCACAATGTATATGGGCTCATTAGGAGAGGGGCCGGCAACTTTATCCAGTAATTTCTGAATAAACACAATGGGGGAGGAACACTCCTCTTCCTCTGGTAGCCCAATGATGACTAAATTGTTGCGGTGGCTGTGACCCTCAAGGTCCTCCAGTTTAAGCTCCATTTTGGACATCTGCTTCCTGAGGGCTACAATTTCTGGGTCGACAGCCAATCGCCACTTTTCCAAAGAGACAGCCCTTGCCTCTGTGTCCTTCGCCTGTCTCAAGACTTCCTTCAGATCTTGTTTTAGGGCTGTCATATCTGTTGCCAGCGTTAACAGAGCTTCATGGAGTGGCTTCATCTCTGCCAGAAGTGCTCCTCTGTGAGCAGATTTGTAGCTGATTTGGTTGCAGTAGAGGCCGCCGGTTTCCACGGGTTGCTGCCGCGACTTCTTGGCCGGCCTTGTTTGAAGAAGCTGGGAGGGGTATGGTGCGAGTTCCTGCCACATCTTTTCTTCCATTCTGAGATTATCAGGCTTTCTTCTCATTAAACGTGGACTGGTTTCCAGCAGAAAGGTTTACCAGGGGAATAAAAATGTTACCAGGTGATTTTAAGAAATTTTGAAGCTGAAAAATTGCTCAGTATAGTGGGAGGGAGACGAGTGTGCTGCTTCCTCTTAGCCAGACATCACGTGACTCTCTAGTTTCTTCTGTTTGTTAAAGCCAGCAACTTACAGGTGCTGACTGCAAACAGGCCCATCCATACGTTAAAAGTTTTCTTGGTGCAGCTGCATTACAGTTCCTCCTGAGTCAGAAAAAAGTGGTACATTAACCATTTATGTATATATATATATATATATATATATATATATATGTACACACACACACACACTCTCTCTCAATTCTCATCATCATGAAATATGAAAAAAATTAAGGGATATTACCTAACATCAGTTATTTGTTTCTTTCTGCTTTCTCTTTTAAATAAGTAAATCAAAAGTTGCTATGTTTGAAGGAAAGTTTCTATAACAAAGTAAAGGTACTGCAGTCACAGCATGTGGAACTGATGCACCACAGATCATGTCATAATGTAGTCAGTCAAGACATTTGAATAAAACAATATACCAATCATTCTTGTTGGCAAACAATACAAACTATTTTCTAAGATAATGCATACATATATACCAGCATTCACGTTAGCAAATTGAAGTAATACATGCACCCTTCTAACATAATGCATCAGCTGGACAGCTGATATGTAAGTAAAATGTGTATTTCAATCACAAAGAAAAAAGTGGTTTCCTCACCACATAATGTAATATCTCAAGGAACATTTAAGGTAGCTGCAGCAGATGGCATGTGATGTTTAAGACACAGTGTCTGTCAATCTCCTACAGAAGGTAAATCTAAAATATAGGTTTTCATGTAAACTAGAAATAATATGATACAGAAAGGGTTGTCAGTGTTCCTTTCATGCCAAATTTGGGCCATTCCCATTGATATTAAACTTTTTCCTGAAAAAAAAACATAGCTGACTTTAGGCACTAGCTACAAAGCAGTTTGCAACTGAAATGGCAAAAATGATTTGGGTATAACTACTGTATATGATCCATGGTAGATATGATCATGGTAGATATGATCGGCAGAAGGCAATACTGGACCTTGTGCTCACAAACAGGGACAGAGTGATGGGGGTAACAGTGGGGGAGCTCCTGGGGAACAGTGACCACCAGTCACTGTGGTTTGAAATCACAGAAAGAGCAGAACCAAACCACACAAAAACACGTATCCTGGATTTTAGGGGGGCAGACTTTGGGAAAATGGAGAGACACTTGAAAGAGGCATTAAGGGGAATGGGGCAGGAATCAGGGTTGAGGAACAGTGGGCAGTATTTAAAATGGGATTACAAGAGCAACAGAATTATGTATTAAGCAGGTTAGCAAGAGGAAAAGGAAGAGGAGACCATTATGGTTTTCCAAAGAGGTAGCAAAGAAAGTGAAAGCCAAAAAGATTGCATTCAGGCTATACAAAAAGACACAGGCAGAAGGGGATAGGGAGAAGTACAAAGAGAAGCAAAGGGAGGCAGGGAGGTCAGTAAGGGAAGCCAAAGCTCAGACAGAAGAGCACATTTCAAAATCAGTGGGTAGAGGGGACAAAACCTTTTATAGGTACATAAGTGAAAAAAGAAAGGCAAAGGAAGGGATGGTGAGACTGAAGGGGGAGGATGATGACAACAGTAAAGCTGACATATTGAACAGGTATTTCTGCTCAGTCTTTACTGAGGAAGAGGAGGGTAATGGGTCTGAACGGAGTACAAGGGGTGAGAATGCCGCAGAAATGGACACAAGTCCCTTTATACGAGAAAGGGTCCTGAAGGAACTGGAAGTAATAAGAGTTGATAAAGCAATGGGGCCAGATGGGTATGCACTCCAGGGTCCTTAAGAACTACAGAGAGGTGGTGGCTGAACCTCTGGCTATCCTGTTTAGCCAATCACTGGAAACAGGGCGGTACCAAAGACTGGAGGATAGCAGATGTAGTCCCTTATACAAAAGTGGAACAAAGAGGAAGCGGGGAACTACAGACCAGTCAGCCTCACCTCGGTAGTGGGGAAGATCATGGAAGCACTACTGAAGGAGAGATTGGTGGAACATCTGGTTGTCAATGGACTACAGGACCCAGGGCTCATGGTTTCACCAGCGGGAGGTCATGTCAGACCAACCTCATTGAATTTTTTGACTGGGTGACTAGGGAGGTGGATCAGCGGAGGGCAGTGGACATGGCCTATCTGGACTTCAGCAAGGCCTTTGACACTGCCACATAGAAGACTATAGCACAAACTGGGGAATATGGGTGTGGGCAGGACAGTAGTGTGGTGGGTAGGTAACTGGCTGTGTGGCAGGACACAGAGGGTGGTGGTAAATGACTGTCACTCCACAGAGGGAAGAGTGACCAGTGGGGTACCACAGGGATTAGTGCTGGGACCGGTCCTATTCAATATCTTCATCAGTGACATTGCGCAGGACCTAGAAGGCAGAATTTCACTGTTCACTGATGACACAAAGCTCTGTAACAGAGTAGATACACCAGAGGGTGTAGACAGAATGAGAGGGACCTGCAGAAACTTGAAGAATGGTCAGGGTTTGGCAGTTGAAATTCAATGCAAGGAAGTCAAGATAATGCATATGGGGCACAAAACCCTGGCACAATATATCAGTTGGGAGGTGAGGATATAGCATGCACCAAGCAGGAAAGGGATCTTGGGGTTATCATCTCTGATGACCTCAAGGCAGGGAAACAGTGTGACAAGGCAGCAGGTAAAGCAAATAGGATGCTGGAATGCATAGGGCAGCGCATCACCAGCAGGAAAAGGAGGTCATATTTCCACTATACAAGACACTAGTGAGGCCCCCACCTGGAGTACACTGTACAGTTCTGGAGACCTTACCTACGTGAGGACATAGACAGGTAGAGAAGGTTCAGAGGAGGGCAACAAAGATGGTGCATGGATTGCATCACAAGTCCTATGAGGACAGGTTGAAGGAACTGAACATGTACTCTGGAGGAGAGGAGGGAGAGAGGGATATGATAGAGACATACAAGTATCTTACAGGGAGAAACAGGGTGCAGGAATACACTATTTTTAAGTGAAAAGATGTTCCAGGACTAGAGGGCATGAGATGAAGTTGGAGGGAGGACGATTCAGAGGAAACGTGAGGAAGAATTTCTTCACAGAACGGGTGGTGGACAAGTGGAACACCCTGCCAGAGGAAGTGGTGGGGGCTGAAACAATCAAGGGATTTAAGAATGCATGGGATAGACATAAAGGAATTCTGGAGGTCAGGGGTAAGGGGCAACAGACTTCTTGGAAAACATAAACTGAGCTTACAAGCTCAAATGGGCAGACTGGGTGGGCCATAGGCCCTTATCTGCCGACACTGTCTTTGTATCTATGTATGTATCTATGGTAGTAGATTGAGAGAGGAGAGAGACAACCAACCTGTTTTAATTTCTTCACAGTCTGTAAAGTTTCCTTTTTTGTGCAGAGAGACCCTGTCCCATACAGAATTATTATTTACCAACCACCACCATCTGAGTTGTCATCACCATCAGCATCCACAACATCAATCACTTCAGGATCAGCTTGTATGCTAACATATGAAGAAGCCAGCAGAAGAAGACCATTTGGTCTATTAAGTCTGCTCGTATTGCAGGGTCCACAGCTTGAGCTAATGTCCCTGCCCTCCCTCCCCACTGCTCCTATCCTCTCTCCCCATGGTCCTTACCTTCCCCCTATGCCAATCCCAGCCTCTCTTAAAGCTGCCCACTGTCTTCAATGAGATGACCTCTTCCGGCAGTGCATTCCAAGTGTCCACCACCCTCTCTGTGAAAGAGTGTTTCCCCACCTCCCTCCTAAACCTCTTACCCTCCAGCTTAAGACTGTGCCCCTTCGTGTTACAGTTGCCACTCAGCTTAAAGAAACTTCCTTATCAACCTTATTTATTCCTTTCAAGTACTGTACTTGAAGGTCCCAATCATGTTCCCTCTCTCTTTCTCCTGTCTTCCAGGGAATACATGTTCAGTGCCCTCAATCTCTCCTCGTATGCCTTTCCCTACTGACCTGCTGTCATCTTTGTAGCCCTCCTCTGGATCATCTCCAGCAGGTTAATGTCCTTTTTGAGGTATGGACATCAGTACTGAACTCCATACTCTAAGATGCGGCCTTACCAGTGACCTGCAAAAGGGTAGTATAACCTCTTCTCTCTTACTACTGATCCTCCTAGATATGCATCCCAGCATCTTGTTTGCCTTTGCTGCTTCTTTCTTGCACTGTGTGGAATGCTTCAAGTCACTAGTGTTGATCACTTCTAAGTCCTCCTGCTCCTCTGATGCAGATACTTGGACTCCACCCAGGTAGTCCTCTGTTCTGGGAATCTTGAATCCAATATGCATAACTTTGCATTTCTTGGCATTGAAGGCAAGCTGCCAGACCCTGGACCACTTCCCCAGCTTTTCCAGTTCTTTCTGTAGGTGCTGTATCCCTTCAGCTATGTCCACTCTCCCACAGAGCTTGGTGTCATCTGCAAATAGGCACATTTTGCCCTTAATGCCATCTCCAATGTAATTGATGAAGACATCAAACAACACCTTACTCTTACTATGCTCTTTTAAGGATACAAAAATCTTGCCTTATTGACTTTAATAAAAGTTAACATGTGTATATTTTCTGACAGCAATCTATTTCTGGTGTCTGTCACAATATTGCCATCAGTACTAAATATGCATTCTGAAGAGACACTTGTTGCAGGAACACCAACATATTTACAGGCTTCATCATGCAGTTCAGGCCTTATTAACTTTTTTGGTCTCCAGTATTCTAAAGGGCATGCATCAATAGGAAGAAGTGGTCCTTGCAGGTAACTGCCTACCATGATGGATAGAGAATGCTCAGAAGAGGAATCAGTGTAAGCTGGTATGGCAGCAGTTTGGGAAAGGTTTTACCATAAATTTAGCATGCTACTCTACTAAGGGTGGAAGATGCTGTGAAACAACTACTGCTCACTTATGGTGACTTTTCCAGTTCTGTATCTCTTTGTGAAAATGGACTTGCATGTTGTGGAGATGACAACCTGAAGCTACTGTGTGTGTCTGTGTTTGACTCCTGTGAGTGCTCATCTAGCAACTGTAATTTGTAGTGCTCTACATTATCTAAGATAGCTGCAAGTATGTAGTGTTTTGATTTCATCATTGCAACTAATTTGTCATTGTTTTGGAAGCGCTCATGTATTCTCTTTTCTAGATTTCCGAGATACTGCTGACATGTTGTCTGAGCTTCAGATCAGTCTTTTTCTATCTGTAGAGTCAGAAAACTTAGATGATGTGAAATCAGCATTATGAATGGGATTACTTGACACAGAGATACACCTTCTGAAGACATGTCCCTTGAAACCGTCTCAAAAGGAGCTAGGATGCAGCACACTGTCTCCATTAATTTCCACTGCAGCACAGAAAGCATAATGCCATCTCTAATAATGTAATTGGATCAATATTCATGTACAGCTTGCTTTTGTTCCAAGAGGTGCTGCAGCATTAAAAGAGTTGAGCTCCAGTGAGTGGAAACATTTTGAATTAGCTTTTGCTGGGTCTGTTTGTGTTTCTTTTGCAGTTCGAACAATACCCATATAGCCTTGGTTGAATGTAAAGAGTGAGTCACAATTTTTTGGTAAACAGCAGTCATACCATCAACTTGTGTTTCATTGCTCAGGAACCCCATGACAATTAAATGTACACCATGTGCAAAGCAAGAATCATGCATAAACCCTCCATCCTGTACTGCTTTCAAGACATTGGCCCCATTGTCACTTACTATAAAGCCACATTTTAGACCCTGAGAATAAATCCATTCATGAAAGAGCTCATTAAGTTCCTGCAAGATACAGTATTTGCAGCTGTATGACTTTGCCCAAACTTATTTATAAGCAGCAGCACCATCTTTTGGGGTGTCTTTGTTTTTGAAAAAGCACAAGAAAAATTGACCCAATGAGCAGCAAGGGACATATTATCTATATTTTGATTGCTGGTTCACATATCTGTTTTGACATGCATAATTCTCCCCTCTGTGGGTTAAAGTGCAAGCATCACTATCACTTTTAATGCTTGATAAATGTTTGGTATTTCAACACAGGAAAAGTACCGTTGATGAGGAACATTGTAAAGAGGCTCTGCAAGTTTCATGAGCTCCCTAAAATCCTCATGATCTACTAAGGAGTATGGGAGAAAGGCTCCAGCTAACAATTCACCAATTTTGTGATTAATATGAAGTCTGTTTGGATGATTTTTGGTGAAAGTATTCCTCCACTCAAATGCCTGCTACAGTGTTAGCTGCTTACAACATGTCCCTGCTGGTTTATTAGACACTGTTCTTCAATGGCCAGATGGACGTTGGGGTGGTAGACTTGAACTGATACATAAAGTGCCATCACCGGATGTGGAACTGGTGCCAATGGTGTGGACACTGGTGGAAATGGTTGTACTAGGGCTGGCAGTGGTTCTGTTTGCATCAAGTTCCAACAATTCAGAGCTTTTCAGATTCCTGATCTTGATCCTTCTCATTCTCATGTGTGGTCTGGAAGATGGAAGACATGGGTTTTGAATGATCAAGCAATACTGAATGCTTTTTCAGATGAAGTTTAAGAGCTGTAGTGCTGAGTCATGATGCAACTTTACCATGGCTTACACTTTGTTTACAAAGGGAACAAATTGCTCTGCATGGATCACTTTTACTGACACAGAGATAATTCCAAACTTCAGATGCGACAGACTTTGTTCAAGTGCTAGGAAGATAATTAAAACCTGTTTGTGTTTTTTCACCTGTCTGAGCAGAACCCAAGAGGACATCCTCCATGGTGCTAGAAGAGTGGCCATGGGCAGTGGTCCCTGAGGGGCTCTCATTGTTAGCTAATGTAGAAGTGGTGGATTCATTGAATATGTCCTTTTCATTGCCAATATTGGTAGATTTATTTGCAGGTGAACTACTTGATTTTTTGTCAACAGATGTACTCATTTCACTCTGTTGAGGAACCAATGACACATTACCAGTCACAACAGTGTCATACTGAGACAAAGAGCTACTGTCTGAGTCAGAGAGGGGGTCATTGTTACTTGCACTATTACTGCTAGTCACAGGGATTTTAAGTGTGAATGGTATACCTTATGGTGCCTCTCCATGTGACACTAGCAGCTACACAAGTTTTCTTAAAAGGTCCTCCTTTACCACACTTCATTGTTGCCCTTTTGCTGTTTTTTGAATTTTTGTCATATGAAACATTTTGGTTATTTTTGCTAACACCAGAATTATCACTACCACCAACACCTGCTTCACCACCAGCATTTATGCTTCATCTGTGTTGGTGTCTGCCATAATAGCAAAATAGCAAAAGTATACTGTACACACAGCCACACACACAGTTCCTGCAGTAGACTTGAACCGAAGAATATGCAGGTTTGCAAGTTCACAACTAAAGGATAATAGGATCGCAGATTTAAGGCTTACAGAATGGTTGGGCTGCTGGGCTTAGGCATACGCAAAGCAGGTCTGGCAAGATGAAATGTCAGAAACTGTAATTCTGACTCTGAGTAAAAAGTTGTTTCATTAATATTGCATGAAATTATACCACCACACAACTGCCCACTGGGCTTCTCACACAGTAACACACACACTGGGTAAATAGGGTACAGTGCAGCCATGGGGCACACAGCAGTGGGGAGATGGACTGGCCACAGGAGATGGAGTCACTCACATGGTCACAGAACACAGTGAAAAATATTTATTTTTTATGTCTGTAATCACAACAGGGAAATATATTTCTGGCATGTATTTAAGGCTAATTAATACCACCACACAGACACAACTGACCACTGGGCATCTGATGGTCACACACACTGGGTAGGTAGGATACAGTGCAGTCAAAGGGTACACAGTACAGCAGTGGGGTGATGAGCTGGCCACAGGAGACGGAGTGATGAACATGGCAAAAAATATTTATTTTTCATATCTGTGTACTCCCAACAGGGAAATACAGTATATTTCTGGCATATATTTAAGAATAATCCCACTGCACATACACAACTGACCACACTGAGCCTCTCACAGTTGTCTCACACAGACTGGGTATGTAGGGTTCAGTGCCATCAAAGGGCACACAACACAGTAGTGGGAGTGATGGGTTGGGCACAGGAGATGGAGTGATGAGCACAGTGAAAAAAAATTATTTTTTTATGTCTCTACTCAGATTAGAGAGTGCCTGTCCACTGAGACTTTTAACTCCTCACAGAAAACTTATTTATTTAATTTAGCTTTTGGGGATGATGTTTAGTGGATATTCACTGTGCTGTCTATTTTTAATTGATGTGTTTTTATCTGCGTATATTTATGCTTTTATGATGTACAAGCGCTTCGGCATTGGAAAAGCGCATTTAGAAAATAAAACTGACTTGACTTGACTTGACTTGACAACTCCCAACAGGGAAATATATAGTATTTCTGGCATGTATTTAAGGATAATACCACCACCACACAGACACAACTAACCACTGGGCCTCTCACGGTCACACACACTGGGTAGGTAGGGTACAGTGCAGTCAAAGAGCACAGAGTAGCGGGGTGATGGGCTGTTCTCAGGAGATGGAGTCACTCACACAGTCACAGAACACATTGGAAAATACTTATTTTTATGTTGTCTTGCACACTCGCAAGCAACAACTTACGGTAGTAATACCACAGTGAGAGGTGTGTCAATTTTGGCTAATGCAAGGCACGCTTTAGTAGGTGCATCTCTCATTCACCAATTAGCCAGCATGCTAGCACTGATGCGAGAATGATGTAAAGTGCAACCAACTTGAAAGAAATGTGCCACTGCAATCAGAGATAAGCTTGTTATGCAGTGGCAAAGATGACACTCCTCCCATACATGCTTTTCTTGGTGAACCATTTCAACAAATATGTCGGCGGCGCCGCACAATCCCCAAACAAATCCAACATCATGGGTGCAATCCCCATGTCGGCATGTCCCCCATCCCCCCACACATTGTGCAGCACAATGAGAACCCACCCTAGTGTACCACCGCTCACACAAAGCTGACCATGTTGGCACTGCAATGTCTGGGTCCAGTTTTGTCCCCCACTCCCCACATTGTGTGGCACACTGGCAGCCCATCCTAGTGAGCCACCTCTCACACAAAGCTTTTTTACCTGAAAAAAAGAAAACAGTACTTCTTTGTTCATAGTGCCTCCCTCCACCAACCTGCATCCACCCTCTGCGCAGCCCCCCTCCCCACACACCCCTCACCCCACACTTACCTCTGGAGGTCTGGTGTCACTATGTTCGGTGGCGCAGGAACACATCTGGACTCTTCAAAGCTGAACTGCAAAATGAAGAAATGCTAATAAGCTGTATAATGGTATCAATGAGGGGTTTCAACTAAGTTGGATAGTGCAGCCATTTTTTGAATTTTGGCCTCAAATTTTCAACATGGGGTTCTTGGGAACCCACCTCATGAACACATACCACTGTCATCTCATTATTTTGCCCTGAAAGGTGATTTTGCAGTCACTGTGTGGAATCACCTTTCAGGACTGAGTAACAAAACAACAGTGCCACTGTTCATGGGGTGGGGTCCCAAAAAGCCTATGTTGCAAGTTTGGTGAAAAAATTCCAAAACATGCCAAGTTATACAAAAACAAACAAACAAAACACATAATCAAACTTTTGTATTCATTTTCCTCCTTCTAATTACTCTGACCAGGTTATAAATCCAGAAACATATCTGGAATGGATATTATTAACTGCAGGTACTGCAGGACACTTTTCAAAAGGGCAGTTATACAGGATTTAAGACACTATCCTACATGCTAGGCCATTGGAGATCTAAGGGATCAGCTCCAGGCAGCATGAGCAGAGATTGCGTGCCTCAAATCGCATATTCAGGAGGAAATATGTTACATGAACCACCCACCATTTTCCCAACATCCAACAGAAGTACCTCGACTGCAGAGGGTAGTTGGTCTGGGAGGTTGGCATGTGTTTAGGAAGGTCAAATCAGGTGCCCCATCACTCAGTGCTCTCCAACATATCACCTCCATAGACCATATTAAAACTACAAACAGGTATCTGCCTCTATCTCCAAAATTAAACAAAGGGACAGAGGACACTGCAGCACAGGAGATAGCACAACAAAACTCACCCAAAACAGGAACCAAAACAAAAAAAGCAAAAAGAAAATCCAAAACACTTCTGATCATAGGAGACTCCATGATTCAAGGAGTTGATACCTACCTCCACCCAGGGGTAATGGTCAGATGTCTCCAGGTACATCAGCATGGAGAGACACTGACCACATTGCTAAAACTGTACAGGAAGCAGCAGAAAACATCAATGTCCTGGTACACATAGGGACTAACGATCTGGCCAGCCAGTCAGTTGTGGAAACCAAGAAATACCTGACCAGGCTGGGTGACAAACTCTCACCCATTTTGTCTGGCATCTCCTTCCCTGAGATCCTGCCAGTTTGGGAGAGGGGGGTAGATGGACAGAAGATCAGAGAAGGGGAGTTGGGGATCTAAACATGTGGCTCAAGGGCTGGTGTCAGGAAAAACTACACAAATTTGTAGGTAACTGGCAACAGTTTTGGGAGTGAAGCTTCTTTAAATTCGATGGACTGCATTTGACTAAGGAGGGAGTCAGTGCATTGGGCAGAAGTTTGACATCTTTTCAGAATATTTCAACTAGCAAATGTGGAGAGAGATGCAGCACCCAATACGTTGAATGTGAAGAACACCCTCCCCCCCCCTCGGCTAGTGATCAAAGAGGAGTTCAGCATGTTTGTAATTCATTTGCATCATCAGGTAAGGAAAAAGGTCTGGCTCCCCATATGATGCACAGGGGAAATGCCAGATCTCGCCCAACAACTAACACACCCATACACACCCATACAATGCACAGGTAAATGCCAAACCTTGCCCAACAACTAACACACCGGAACCTGGTCAATGGAAAATCATGTACACAAATGCTCGCAGTCTGGGAAACAAGATCTCAGACCTGCAGGCAACAATGACAGAGGCTAAACTGGACATAGCAGTCATTAGCGAGACATGGTTCACCAGTAACCACAGTTGGGAGACTTCAATACCCAGCTATGTACTGTTCAGAAGAGACTGAGGTGCAAAAAGGGTGGGTGAAGTGGCTCTTTAAGTCAAGGAAAATATCAAAGCTACAGAAATTCAGAATACACATAAGAGTGGGTACCTTGGAAACAGGAAATGGGATAGCCTATGAACTGGGGTTGTCTACAGGTCTTCAGACCAGGGGGGGAGGACATAGACACATTACTGTTAGAAGATATACGAAACATGACAGCTAAAGGGGAGGTTCTGATAATGGGAGACTTCAACATGCCAGATACAGATTGGTCAATACCAGCAGGAACATCTGCCAGAACTAGACACATAGTGGATTCTCTGCATGAGGAGAACCTCAAACAACTGGTACAACAACCCACAAGAGACAGGGCTATCCTAGATCTAGTACTGACTAGCAGGGAAAGGATCACAGATCTCTTGGTAGAAGGTCACCTGGGGGCCAGTGACCATGACATGGTATGGTTCAATTTGGCCACTAGAACTAAATCATCCCATTCTAGGGCAAAAATATGGGACTTCAGGGAGCTGACTTTGATAAGATGGCCAACAGAGTTAAGCTAGCCCTGGCAAGAAGAAATACATGTGAGGGGGTACAGGCAACTTGGGCAAGCATTAAGGATGCAATACTTGAAGCAACATCCTATTATGTTAGAGAGAAAAGGAAGTGCAAAAGAAGAAGGAAAACACGTTGTTTCTCAAAAACAGTATCAGAAAAGATCAAAGCCAAAAGGCTGGCCCTCAGGAAATATAAGGGAATGCAGAGGGATGAAGATAGGGAGGCATACCAAACTTCCCTAAGGGAAGCAGGGAAGGCAGTAAGGCAGTAAAAGACCCAAACTGAGGTAACACTAGCATGAACAGTAAAAGAAGGGGACAAGACTTTCTATAGATACATTAGTGAAAAGAGAAAGTCTGGAAGGGATATTGCCAAGATCAAAGGGGATAAGGGGGAGTGTGAGGAGGACCATGGAAAGGCATCTATCCTAAATATATACTTCTGCTCAGTATTTACTGAGGAGAAGGTGGGGCAGGGCCCACAGCTCCAGCAACATGGACATAGTGGGAGGGAGGTGTGCTACTTCCTTCACAAAAGAAAGGGTCCTGCAAGACACGATAAGCTCAGGGTGGACAAGGCAATGGAACCTGATGACATACATCCCAGGGTACTAAAGGAGCTAAGGGTGGAACTAGTAGAGCCATTATCAGAACTGTTTAGTGAGTCTCTGAGCACAGGAGAGGTCTCAGAAGACTGGAGAAGGGCTCATGTGATCCTGCTCCATAAGAGTGATAGCAGGGAGGAGGCAGGGAACTACAGACCAGTCAGTCTTACCTCAGTAGTGGGCAAGATTATGGAGGGACTCCTTAAGGAAAGTATAGTGCAACACCTGGAATCCATAGGAGCATGGGATCCAAGACAGCATGGGTTTACAACAGGAAGGTCCTGTCAAACTAATCTCATAGATTTCTTTGACTGGGTAACCAGAGTGGTGGGCCAAGGGGGAGCAGTTGATGTCACCTACCATGACTTCAGCAAAGCTTACAATACTGTTCCACACAGAAGACTTGTTAACAAGCTGGGTAGGCTCGGAGTGGGTCAGAAGTTGGTCAGCTGGGTGGCAAACTGGTTGATGGGCAGAAAACAGAGAGTGGTGGTAAATGGTATTCAGTCAGAAGAGATGCAAGTCACAAGTGGTGTACCTCAGGGATCAGTCCTGGGGCCAGTCCTCTTCAATATCTTCATCAGTGACATTGCAGATGGATTGGCGGGTAAGGTTTGTCTGTTTGCAGATGACACCAAGATCTGTACCAGAGTAGATGATCCAGATGGGGTGGGCAGAATGAGCAGAGATCTGGATAAACTGGCAAAATGGTTGGCAACTGGGGTTTAACGTAAAGAAGTGCAAGATCATGCACATAGGGAACAGAAACCCTGAAGCCAACTATAATCTTACAGTCAACTGCCATCTGGAGAAAAGATGATGTAGACAACATATTGCAATTATTCTGGGAAATTTCACAGTGGCTGTCCAGTGTTTCTATATTCAGATCTATTCCTGGCCACCAAACATAATTATGGGTAAATGCTTTCAATTTTACTGTACCACATTGACTTTCACTTTTCTGGTCCAGTGGCTGATTTTGGAAAACTGGTGAAATTATTATTCTAAAACATCTTAAAATGCTATAATTTTCCATCAATTTTCTTAATGATTTTTAGTTTAAAAAAGTATTAAATCCATGTCTTGTACATGTTCCGGTTACAGTGTCAGTGAATAGTTCTAAACCTTTTTATACAATAGCTCTTTTAGCATATTACAAGCTTCGTCAGTTCAGCTGCAGTTATAGGTAACTCATTCACAAACCAAACTGAAAATTTGGCTACATTATTCACTCTCAATATTCAGTGACTGTCTGGAAATAATCCATTTTACCATGCTAATCTGAAGATTAAATCTGCTGTATATCATACTGATATACATCCCAAATCAGTGAACACTTCTGTAAGGGTAACCTAGATGGTGCCATTGAAGGTACCCCTGTTTCAGTTTAGGGTGAGTTTTTTGTCATAAAGGCAGTCATGAAATTATCTCAGTTCAGCTAAATTACTGTGCACAGGGATCTGAGTGATAGCCTCTGTTATTCTACTCCGTAGGGACAGCACCAGAATTTTCAAGTTATCAGTTCTGGTAATGTCCCTGGAGACTTCTGACAGTCATTTGTCTACCACAAAGTGATTTAAAAAATTGCTAAAGTAACCAAATTAAATGTGCAAATGTTTTGAAAATCTGGCCCCTAATATGTTATATACTGTAGGTCACAGTGATGGGTCCAATTTGCATTAATTGCTGAGATTCAGATTTGGCCTTTGCAAAAAAACAATCATTCACTTCATACACTAAACTCCAAGTAAACAGCTCATCTACATTGTTCAAATGTTTATGAATTCCCATGATGGAACAGTTAAGAATTTGCGTATTGATCATAATTGTCAAAGATTTGAATTTCATCTCATATGGGTTATTTCCCCTCCCTTTAGTCTTACTGAACAAAATGTTAGGCTATATTTTATACATGTTAGTGGATTAACAGCAGGATTCAACTGACAAGAGCTTCTTAAGACCTGCAGGCTGTCCAGAGCGAGGACACTTGGAATGAAAACAAAAGCTAAACTGTAAAATTGCAGATTGGAATCTAGATTCTGGTTAACTGGTTGCTTTCTACTGATAAGATTTTAACAGAACATAATATCCCAGCTGACTATGTCATTATAACTAGAGCTGGGTCCATAACTAAAGCTGGGTCTATCACTATAACTGGGCCCATGACTAGACCTGGGCCAATAACTACAGATGGGACCATAACTAGAGATGGGTTCATAACTAGAGCTGGGTCCATCACTAGAGTTGTGCCCATAACTACAACTGGGCCCATAACTAGAGCTGATCTCATAATTAAACTGGGCCCATAACTAGAGCTGGGCCATAACTACAGTAGAGCTGGCCATAACTACAGTAGAACTGGAATCAAAACTGCAGTTGGGTCCATAACTAGAATGGGGACAATAATTGTAGCTGTGTCATTAATTGGAGCTGGGTCGATAACCAGAGCTGGTCCATAATTAGGGCTGAGACCATAACTAGAGCTGGATCTATCACAAGAGCTAGACCTATAACTAGAGCTGGTCCATAACAAGAGCTGGGCCCATACCTAGAGCTGGGACTATAACTAAAGCTGGATCCATAACTAGAGCTGGGTCCATAACTAGAGCTGAGTCCATACTCAGAGCTGGGACAATAACAATAATTGGCCTCATTTATTTATTTATTTATTTCATTTTGTTGACTGGGTAGGTTCACTGAGCCCTGGTGGTCTATTTATCAGCTGTGACCTGGAATTAGTTACATAGAAACCTGTGCATAACAGGACACAGCAATGATAGATTTAAATAACTAGAGCTGGGTCCATAACTAGAGCCTGATCCATAACTAGAGCTGGGTTCATACCCAGAGCTGGGACAATAACAAGAATTGGCCTCATTTATTTATTTTTTTCATTTTGTTGACCAGTTAAGCTCACTGAGCCCTAGTGGTCTATTTATCAGGTGCGACCTGGAATTAGTTACATAGAAACCTGTGTATAACCAGGACACAGCAGTGAATTAAATAGATGACTAGAGCTGGGTCCATAACTAGAGTTGGGCCCACACCCAGAGCTGGGACAATAACAAGAACTGGCCTCATAACTAGAGACAGGTCCATAGCTGGAGCTGGGCCAGTAACTAAGAGCTTGCCCATAATTAGAGTTGGGCCCATGACTAGAGTGGGGCCCTTAACTAGAGCTAAGCTCATAACTAGAGCTAAGCTCAGAACTAGAGCTAGGCCATAACTTACATAGAAACATAGATTTTGCCAGCAGAAAAGGGCCTTTAGGACTATCTAGTCTCACCCTTGCCCCTGCCTAGTCCATCATCACTTACCCTAGTTGGTCATTGGTGTTACTCCCTTCCCCGTTCCTTTACCTAATATGCCCCGTCCCTATCCCACCCATGCTTGAAGCTCCCCACATTCTTTGCCCCCACTACCTCCTCTAGCAGGCTGTTCCAGTCATCCACCACCCTTTCTATGAAGAAGTATTTCTGCCCAGCTCTCCTAAACTTCCCCATCTTATCTTCATTGCATGCTCCCTTCTTCTATTTCCTTCCTTTCTCTGAAATAGACCCTCCACTTGCACCTTGTTCACTTATGTACCTTTAGGTTTCAATTACATTCCGCTCTCACTCTCCTCTGTTTCAAGGAGTACATGTTGAGTTCCTGCAGCCTTTTCTCATATGGCATCTTTTGCAACCACCTCACCATTTTAGTTGCCCTTCTCTGTACCACTTCTACCCTTTCAATATCCTTGCAGAGGTGTAGCCTACAGAACTGGACACCGTACTACAGGTGGGGCCTTACCAGTGAGTGATACAATGGCAGCATCACCTCCTTCCTCCTGCTAAATCCCTCTCACAGTGCACCACAGCATCCTGATAGCATTTCCCACTGCTTTGTCACATTGCCCAGATACCTTGTGGTCATCAGGCATGATGACCTCCAAATATGTTTCTTAGTTGGTGACTGTAAGCTTTACTCCCCCCATCTTATATACAGCCCCTGGGTTCTGCAGCCCTAAATGCATAACTTTGCAGTTTTTAGCACTGAAACCCAGCTACCCCCCAGATCATTCCTCTTGTTTCCTCAGATCCCTTTGCATTCTCTGCACCCCTTCTGAGTGTCAACCCTGAAGCAGATTTTTGATCATCTGCAAAGAGACACACCTTACCCTCAAGTTCCTCCACAGTGTCTCTTATGTAGACATTGAACAGGACTGGCACCAGCACCAAACCCTGTGGCACCACACTAGTCACTCTCCTATCACCTGAGTGGCTATAGTTTATGACCACCCACTGCCTCTTATCCCTTAATCAGTTCGGTACCCAGCTTGTCACTTTTTCCCCCATCCCCTGGCTGCTTAATTTCTTAACTAGCCACTTGAGTGGCACAGTGTAAAAAGCTTTGCTGAAGTCTAGCTAGGCCTCATCCACTGCTCTCCCTTAATCCACCTCCATGGTAATCCAGTCAAAGAAATATAGTTTGATGTGATCCCCCGTGAAACCGTGCAGCTGCTGGTGGTCCTGCAACCCTTTTGCCTTAGAAGCTCCACAAGCTTCTCCTTCAGTAGTGTCTCCAATAACTTCTCCACCACTGATTTGAGACAGTCTAGCCTGTAGTTGTTAGCAACTTCCCTACTGCTGCTTTTATGCAGAAGGACCACATCAACCCTCCTCCAGTCCTCTAGAACTTTCCCCGTCTCCACTGAGGTGCTAAAAAGTGCTGCCAGAGAGGCAGCCAGCACCACGCTCAGCTCCTTTAGGACCCTTGGATGAATCCCACCTGGCCCCACCATGTTATTCTCCTTTAAGTCTTCCAATCCCTCCAGGACCCTCTCCACCGATAATGGATTTGTATCCACCCCCTCTCTCCCTGGTGCTTACTGCAGCATGCTGGTCTGCCATTGGGGAGGTGGGAAGGACCAGGGAGAAGGGTCAGTAGTGTAAACTGAGAACCCTGAAATATGAGCAGACTGGATAGACTGAATGTCCTTCTTCTGATGGCTTCTTTGTATGTTCATATTTCTTCCCATCTCCACCCTCTACTATGAAGACAGAGAGAAGTAATAATTTATTATTTCCACTTTTTCTTGATCTTCCTTTGCGGAGTCCATGCCTGCCCTTCTGATTCTCACTGTCCCTTCCCTTGTCTTTGTCTTTTCCCACAAGTACCTGAAGAAGGACTTGTCCTCTTTTTTGACCTCCTTAGTTATGCTCTCCTCTGTTAGTGCTTTAGCTGCCCTCACCCTCCTTCCTGCCTCTCTTTGTTTTGCCAGATATACCTCCCTGTCTTATCCTTCTAGGTCTTCTTGCACTTTCTAAATGCTGTTTTCACCTCATTCACTACCTTTGCCACCTCTTTAGAAAACCATAATGGACTCTTCCTCCTCTTTCCCTTGCTTACTTCCTTCATACAGCATGGCATTGCCTGGGCTATACCCTCTTTAATTTTTCAGTATTGAGCCTCCACTCTACCTCTGCCCCCACCAAGGTATTCTCTGAGGCAGTTTCCCATTTCTTCAAAATCTGCCCTCCTGAAGTCGAGGACCCTTGTCTTAGTGTATTTGTTTTTCCTGTCCTAACTGTATGTCAAACCACACAGTACAGTGATTACTTGTACCCAGGGAACTACCCACTGTGACATCAGTAATGCTGTCATCTGTTTGTAGCACTGCCCCCTCCATAGTGCCTGCAGTACTGGAGGCCAAACCTTCACAAGGACATTAACAAAATGGAGGCAATCCAGAGAAGGGCAACCAAAATGGGGCAGGGACTGCATCAGAAACAGATGAGGACAGATTAATAGAGCTCAATATGTATACCCTAGAGCAAAGGAGGGGGAGAGAGGTGATATGATTGAAACATTCAAACACCTTAAGAGTATTAACAAAGTGAAAGAGTCTAACATGTTTCAATATAAGAAAAACAGCAGAGCAGGAGGACACAGCATGAGATTAGATGGAGGCCAATTAAGGGGTAATGTGAGGAAGTTCTTTTTCACAGAAAGAGTGGTGGATGCATGGAACAGCATACCTCAGGAAGTGGTGGATATGAATACAGTGCAGGGCTTCAAACAGGCATGGGATAGGCATACAGGAGCAATACAGATGAGTATGAATAGATAGGCCATTGACAGAGTAAAGGCCTATGGCACATTCATAAGGTAGAAAAAGAAATGGGCAGACTGGATGGGCCTTGCGGTCCTTATCTGCCATCAACTTCTATTTTTCTATGTTTCTATGTTTCTACATGCCATGAGCATGCATTGTGCAGTTTCCACACATGCTCACAACTTCGACAGTTTTTAATAGTTTCACTCCAGAATTTCAACATTGCCATTTTTTCACACTTCCTTATGAACAGTACGGCTGTCATTTTTCACACCTTACCCAAAATGCATTTTTACACATGTGGCACACAATGGCGCAGTCACTGTGGGAATCAACTTTTGGGACAGATTAACAAAATCACAGTACCACTGTTCATGAGTGGAGGTTCCAAAATGCCTATGTTGAAAGTCTGGTTAAAAAAAAAATTCCCAAAATAATTGCATTACTGGCGTGTGTTGCACAGTTTCTATGCACACTCATGACTTCACCAATTTTTCATATTTTTAGTCCAGATTTTCAACATTGCCATTTTTTTTAAAACCTCCTCATGAACGGTACAGCTGTCATTTTTCATGACCTGCCCAAAATGTTTTTTTGCACCTGTGGCACCAAATGGCGCAGTCGCTGTGCAAAATCTCCTTTTGGCTAATGAACTAATAGTGCCACTGTTCATAAGGTGGGATCACAAAAAGCCCATGCTGAAAATCTGGAGTGAAAATACCAACAAACGCATGGGGCATTAGGGTTTCCAACCATAACGCCCTACACTGTAGAGACTGACAGGCCTCAGTGATGTGACTTGGGATTGTTGGCTGCAATGCTTGCACCATTCCACCCCCACCCTGCAGCCAGTGACAGGCATCGAGGTGTGCCTTGGACTCTTCAGCCCCAAAGTTCACCCCATTCTCTTATACTGCACCCATCTCAGTGTATTTCCTTATGGAATGGGGGTGAGCATAAGGCCCGAAGACCCCAAGGCACACTGCAACACTTGTTGATGTCTGCAGGGTAGGGTGAGGTGAAATGGCATGGCCAGTGACCCAATGGTACCCCCCAATGCCCGTCAGTCTCTGCAGGGTGGGGGTGGGGATTGGCATCAGTTCAATACTTCACTGCCATTCCTATTATGCATCTCTCTTACTCCTGCACTACCAATGCAAGCAATGCCAGCAAGACAACATTTGGCATTAACAAATGCTTGTTTATGTCTATACTCCCAACAGGGAAATATATTTCAATGAATTATTTTAGTAGAAAATTCTGTATTTATTCAGCAACTAAAGGCTTCACTGCAGGCAGAGCACAGTCTCAGACACAGTCAGCAAGAAGTTAAAAGTTTTTAATCCTTCTATTATTTCTCTTATTTTAACCCTCCCCTACCAACCCAGGTGATTTTCTTTCTTGTCCCCCTTCCCGAGTCCTAAAACCATTTCTTCCCAGTTCCCAATCCAGACTTCCCACTGATTCTTCTTTCCTCGGCCCCCCTGCCCATTCCTTTCCCCACCTCACCCACCCTTTAACTTATATTTTTTGGGGAGGGGCTTCAGCAGATACAGCATGGGAGCAAGAAACTGTTATTTATGGACACGAAGTTCATACCTGTCACACACACGCACACACAACAGAATAAGCACACTAGCTGGCTATAGCAGCTCCTTCTCTGAGTCCTTAAGACAAAATTATTGGAGCCGCAGCAGCACAGTCCAGTTTTATTTCTTTGCTTTTGTGAGGCTTCCCATGATGACCTGGTGATGGTGACCAGGGGAGTGCAACTGTGCATGCGTGACCTCGCCAACAATAGCCCCCGGCCTCACCAGACAACAGTGCCACGAAGAAGGAGTGGACAAAAAAAGTAAGCACATGATTGAAACCCTTTTGTGAACCCTGTAGTGTTTGAGCTCTAAATTAGAACTTGAACACCAGGGTTCAAGGAGGGTTTGGATCTTTTTTGAACTAGTTCTGACAACCCTAGTTTCTTATATTCATTTTACAGCCCTTTTTATAAATCGGTGTGACCTTTGCTTTCTTCCACTCACTAGGTACTATGCCTGCCTTCAATGATTATTCAAACAGTATTTTTAAAGATATGCAGATACTATGTTTCATTAATTTTAGCACTGTTTGAGTGATAGTATCCAAACCTGGAGCACTATGTGATTTTAGGCTATCGATCGGTAACACAATATCTTCAATTCAGACTTCATACTCACTTATGTCAGTGTATTTATTTACAGTATGTTATTGGTAATGTTTTTTTGGTCCATTATAAACTGAACAAAAATACATATTAAAGGTGTTTGCCATTTCTGCTGGGCCTGTTAATAATTCACAATTTTCTTTTATAGCTGTCAATTCTGTGTCTGTCTTTTTTAGAGAGTTAATATATCCATGGAACTTCCCTTTGAAAAATGTGTTCTGGAGTTCATGAGATGGCACAGCATGAGTATCTTTCAGATAGGCTTGTTTTATGGCAGAATGCAAGAAAAGCACTATCAAAATATATTTTAGCCTGGGAAGTTACTGTTTTCTTGTGAGATAAATTGATGTTAAAATCTCCTCCCTATAAAAATTGTCTCCCTGTAAAAAGCAAAGGTTGCATGCTTTGTAGCAATGCAACTCATAGGGCCTTCATCTGAGGGCCTATATAAGTTTATAATTCAACATGCCAACCCATGAAATAAAACATCCAGAATCAATGCCTGACCAGGATCTATTTCTATAGTTTTTGCAAGACATCAGATCTTTTGAAACAAACACCAAGTCCCGGACATTGTTCAGGTCCTAATGACCAGTAAGAAAATCCAGAGCTCCATTCCTTCATTGCAGTCTGAACCACTTGCAAAGTATGTAGCTGGGTGTCTTGTAACAGAAAGACATCATACGGCAATGTTTGTAACAGTCTAAATGTGGATTTCCTTTTGAAGTCAGATTTTACGCTATTCGTGTTCAGGCTAGCCAGTCTGAAACTAGGAAACACCACAGAATGTCAAATAGTCATGAGTTTTTTTTACTAGAATGTGTAATTCTTTTCTTCTGTGTAGGTAAGGCCCCAGTAGCGCCCTTGGTACTGAAGTCAGTGACCAGTTCACTTTGGGTGGACTGGTAGAACACGTCCGAATCTTTGTCCTCCATTGCTTCCCCCCAGCTCTGCAAAACATCATAATGATCCTCCATAGAAACAGATTCAGGCACCCCTGTTTTTGTGCTTCATCTAGAAGTTTTCCTTCTATGTTTAAGTTCTGTCTGAAAGGCAGTCAGCTCTTCCGTGGAGACTACTGGAGAGGTGACTGATGGTTGGGAGGAAACTTCTGATGGGGAGGGAGTTGGGGCATGTCCTTTGAAAACTGTACAGTCACAGTTGAAACTTTTTGTATCTTGTCACTCTTACTGGAAGAAGAAGGTTTTGTGCTAGGTACAGCAGTGGGTGGAGGAAGAGGAACTGCTAAGGCTGAAATAGGAACAGAATCTGTTGAAGGTCGGGTTGGAGGGGTAGGGTAGGGGTGGTCTGCAGTCCCAAAAACCTCCAGAGTGGTATTGTGTGGCTTGATTCACATAAATGTCCTGTTCTGAGTAATCTGTCATGTTGTGGTCAGGCCAGAGACATGATGGAAAGGAGTGATCATCGGCTCCACAAAGTTTGCAAATAGGTGGTATAGTATGCTGTTTTGCCATGTGGCCTAAGGCTCCACAAGAGACACATTTCAATTTATCACAGTCAGTGTTCAAATGTATTAGAGACCCACATCTATAGCAGGAACATGGTTTATTTATATATTTATTAAATTTTGGTGACCGGGTAGGCCCACTGAGCCCCGAAGGTCCCTTTTTCAGGGGCGACCCGGGATAACAATGCAAGATAAAATACAGTGGAGAAAAACTTTTGATTACATAGGTTGTTTAAGCATAAGGTGGTTACAGACAGTGGTTATAGACATGGTTATCATCATGACAGTTTTGCCTTGGTATTACTTGGCATAGTGATATACATGAGGTAGCTTTGGTCCCTAGGTGTCCAGATAGTAGAGGGAGGAACATGGTCAGCTTACCTTTGGGAAGGTTTGATGCAGAAAAAGGGGATACCTTAAGAGTCATGGCAGTGGCATGCACTTGTGGCCATAATATGGGACTTGAGCCTGGTGCAGAGGTTCGTGATTGAGGAGGCGTCCTGGACTAGGGGGGGAGCTTGTTCCTTAGGCTGGGGGCTTGGC
The DNA here is from genome assembly GCA_016271365.2 of Neoceratodus forsteri. Taxonomy (NCBI): domain Eukaryota; kingdom Metazoa; phylum Chordata; order Ceratodontiformes; family Ceratodontidae; genus Neoceratodus; species Neoceratodus forsteri. The sequence goes on from CM028129.1 coordinate 471,187,891, forward strand.
AAGAAAAGGATCCACTCACCAGCATTGGTCCTTACTCTGGGGACTTCTAGTAGTGTTCATTCTGATGTCCTTAAATTTCTATGGTTGTGTTTAATGGCTATGGTTCCGGCTATGCTTGGTGGAGCGGGGGGTTTGACTAGCTTGTAGGCCTGGACAAGCAATGGGTATTGGAGGCGAGTGACCAATGTGGGCCACCAGAGTTGGAGCTGGGCTACAGTGTCACAGTGGTGATGTCATGGGTGGTCTTGGGTAGCGAACCAAGCTATTTTGTTGTATAGGATTTGCATCCTGGATACCTCTTGCTTTGCCATGCCCTGTATAATCAGGGCCGCATAGGTCAGGGTGTAGGGAGCAGGACACTTGTTGCAATGGAGAGCCTGGCCTCAGGGATGAGCAGGTCCCTGAGTTGGTACAAGGTACCGAGTTTGCAATGTAGGGTCCTGGTGATGTGGTCCACGTGGTCCTTGTAGGTGATAGACTGATCCAGAGTTGGGCCTAAGTATGTTAGGGAGGGAACTACATTAATGCTTTTGCCAGAGAGTGTGGTTAGTCGGAGGGATGAGGATCTGTCAAGTCCCAGTGATCTTGGCCCGAATAGCATTGCCTTGGTATTGTCTGCATTAAGTACCATTCTGTTCTCACACAGCCATGTCTCTAGGGATGTGAGGTCCTTTTGGAGAAGCGGACCAAGAGTGGCCACATCGCCCAAGGGTTGGTAGATGACAGTGTCGTAAGCATACTGTACAACTGAGCTCTCCCCACAGTAGGTACTTAATTCATTGGTAAATAGGGAGAATAGGAGGGGGCCTAGTATTGAACCCTGAGGTAATCCCTGTTTTAGAAGTAGTGGCTCTGACATGGCCCCCTTCCATGTAACCCTCTGTGTCCGGCCTGATAAATAACTCCCAAACCACTTGAGGGCATGGGGGTCTAGGCCCACATTGTGCAGCTTCTGTAGCAGAAGACTGTGGTCGGTAAGGTCAAATGCCTTGGAAGGGTCTATAAAGACTGCACCTGTAGGTATCCCTTTGTCCACTGCCCTGAGCACTTCGTCAGAGAAGTTAATGAGGGCAGTGTCAATACCATGGTTTGGTCTGAATCCATGTTGAGAGGGAGCAAAGAGCTGATGAACTTCCAAGTAGTCCCGGAGTTGGTTGTAGATTAGCCTTTCTTGCAACTTGGCAAGTGTGCAGAGAAAGGACATCGGCCTATAGTTGGTTAGTTTTCCCCTGAGTCCACCTTTGTGGATAGGGACTACATTGGCATGTTTCCACTGGTCAGGGACTGCTCCTTCCCTCAGTGATCTGTTAAGGAGCATGGTTAAGGGCCAGGATAAGGAGGTGGCTCCAGCCTTGAGTAGCCGAGGGTTGATCCCATCTGGTCCCCCGATCCTTTAGGTTTCAGCATCTTTAGGAGGCTTTGCCAGTCTCAGGTGGAAAGAGGGTTGTTCAAAGTGTGTTGCTTCAGCTGAGCTTGGGGCCAAAGTCTGGGAAGATTGGATGGTCTTGTAGGCCACCAGATCTGTGAAGTGGTTGTTAAGGGAAGCTGACATTAGAGAAGAGTCAGTAGTGAGCTGACCGTTGATCTCCATGGGGCTGGATTCAGTCTTTTTGCTGCCCTTGATCAGGTCACTGACATGATTCCAGAATTGCTTAGGGTTGCCTAAGCTAGTTTTCTGGAGGTGTGTGATGTATTCTCTTTTAGCAAGTTTAATGGCTTTCTTGGGTTTGTTTCTTAGGGCATTGTATTCCACAAGATCTGCCAGGAGGGTGGAGAACCTGAACTTCTTCCAGGCTTTGTCCTGAGTAGTCATTAGAGCTTTGAGGGATGGAGAGATCCACTTGTAACAGCTGCCTTTCTCCCTCAGTCTCTTCATAGGGAGCGAAGAGGTTGGCAGCTCTACTTAGTAAGTCCTGAAAGTATTCCAAGGCCTCAGCCAGAGTTGGGAGGACTGTTATGGGGCTCCAGTCCTGGCTACTTAGGTAGTGATTGAATTGTACTTCAGAGAATTTGGTGTAGTCTCGGGCAGTAAGGATTCTTGGCTGGACCTTGGGTGCTCTGTTCTTCCATATACAGAAAATCGGGGAATGGTCAGTCAAGGAGTCTGCCATTGTGCCCACACTCCGGATGTTTGCAGGGTTTGACACCAGAGCCCAGTCCTGGGTGGTGTGATTCCCAGTTTTGTAATTCAGTCTGGTCGGTTCAGAGATGACCTGCGTCAGACCTGCTTCATGGGTCAGAAACATCGAGGCATGGCCAGGGTCCTGGGCCCAGTTGAGGTTGAAGTCGCCCAAAATGAGTAGCTCTGTGGCTACCTTTTGGGCCAGTGCATTCGTGATGGCTTCGAGTGATTGGAGGGCAGACTTTGGTGGGTTGTAGACACAACCTACTGTTAGTTGCCTGGTGTGTCCTAGGGATATTCAGATCATTATACCTTCATCCTCAGCAGGAAGACTTCCCTGCAGGGTTAGAGGTGACACGGTGAGGTCAGTCTTTGTATAGATTTGCACCCCACCTCCTTTTTTTGGATTCCCTGTCCTTGCAGTAGGCGCTATAGCCCAGTGCTTGTATCTCGTGATCAAGGATGTGGGATTTTAACCAGGTTTCAGAGAAGGCTAGGACATCAGGCTTGTAGAGGTCTAGCCAGGCTTGGACTTCATGTATTTTAGGTCTGAGGCTACATACATTCATATGTGCTATCTTCAGACCCTTGGCAGACACCCAGTGAGGGTCCTGAGGGGATGCCACCAAGATATTGGTGGTATTGGGGCCGGGGTTGGGTTGAACATCTCCTGCCAGGAGTAGTAGTGCTACCAGTAAGCTGAATAGTTTAGTACTGGGTATGGTGACGAGGTTCCTTCGGCGCATCCTGCTCATAAAGTAGAACAGGTCGTAGCATATACCCTTTTTGGCTAGGATAACAAAAAAGAATTTCCATTCGGGGGTACCCTTGACAGTATAATAAGCTGATCAGAATTTATTCAATAAGTGTGCTGACCTAAAACTGATATCAAAGTTCTGGTCACCCAAGGCATGAATAAAGGCATATACCTCAGCCGGGGAAAAATACAGGGAGAAAATAATAAGATTTATACTCACAAAATTTCTATCAGGTGGCAAGTTTAAGCCACCCTTATATCTCAGACAAACTACATAGCATCTTTTAGCAGCTTCTGCAGGTCTTTGGAAAAGGCTAGCATAGCTATCGGGGTGTGGTTGGGCAGTAGGAGCGACCAGTACCTCTGGAGTCATGTCCAACAATTCATCATCATTTACAACATTAGACTAAGAAATCATATCTGTTGTGCGAGCATCTGTCATTGGTCTCTCAGTCTCTGAGGAAGTTATCTGTTCTGAAACTGAGTGGTCATCTGCATTTATGTCGGCCTTTACAGGTTCTCCAGTCATTGTGGGAGTTTCCTGACCCGGGGCATGTAATACAGTAGAAACAGGGGTTGCGTCGGTATTCTCCTGCAGCCACACAGCTGCTGCTGCATCTGGTCGCTGACCTTCCAAGTTGAAATCCTCATCTTTGTCATCCGTTCGTGGACGTGAAATCCTGCTACTATATTTTGGTGAGCCAGGAATAGGAATATTAGGATCTGGCACCCATTCTCCATTGCAAAAAAACCAACCTGCTTTTCTGAGAGCTGTTGATAATGGTGTCCATTCTGCTTGATCAGCTGTGAGTGGAAAATCTTGTGAAGTCATTTCATCCGGTACAATACGTTCTTCTGAAGATGCTAAAAAATGTCCTTTTTTCATAGATGTGGATATAGGGGTTTTACCAGAGCAATTATCCTATTTTTGCCTTTATTAACTTCATATTCTTTTTCAGCCTTGGTTAGCATTGTCAATAAGTATTTGTGCTTATCCTCTAATTCCTTCTGCAAATGCTACTCATCTTCAGAAATAACATCCATTTGTTTACATTCTACTCTAGGTTCATCTATAGAAACATTATCTTTTCCCTGAATGTGCTCTTGTTCTGCAGCACACCCTCCTTCATGCTCCCTCTCCTGTGGACTGGGATCCTCCATGGTTCCTGCCCAGAGACAGTGGCCCTTGGCAAGAGTTGGAGAATTTCCACAGTGTCCTGGCCAAATTTCCCTCATTCAGGAAAAATACCACCAATAGCTTAAAAATCTCATTCAATTTCAGATGGCATCCATCTGTATGGTAGCGCACCACCACAACGACATTCCCACAGCAAAGTCCACTACAGTTACAAATCTCACCAGGTCACTGTGGTGCACTGTGGTGGTCTACTGTGGAATTGCACCACAACTCCCAGTGCTTCTTGTAGTAGGGAGTATTCCTGGGACACCCTATCTGTTAGTTAAAAAGTCTGTTGCAACAGCACATCCCTATCCTTTACTATTTCTTTTCTTCTTTCTGTGTTTTTCCCCCATCTTACAGGCAGGCCACCTGTCAGATGGCTGTCTTGCTCTTTACTGCCTCTGCTTTTCTAGGCTATTCCAGGAATAGCTCATTGCAATCCTTCCCCAAAGTAATTTACATTCCTCCATGAGCGTCGCACATTCGTCTACCTGACGTCTGGTCGTGACGAGTCGCACTCGCTAAAATAATAAAAGGGCTAAGAATCAGGGCAAAAGCCAGGGATTTAGCTTCTAGACTGCATCTTTAGGTTTTTCTGTGTGTTGGTGACACAGATTAGGCAGGGTTTGTAAAATAATGAGACGTATCTTGTGGTAACTTGCGATAAGCAAACAGGCTGCCGTTTAAACGCAACTGAGGAAAGCGTTACTATGTGCCTGACTAGGAAAGATTGTTCTGTGTTTTGGGCAGCACAGGTTAGGCAGGGCTTTTAGTAAAGAAAAGTTCAGCATTGCAGTTAGTGCATTCAGGCAATGAAATACTGAATGAATTACTACTGATTGCAGTCCAATGGAGGAACAGTTTTCTGGTTACTAAGAGATGAATCCAGCAAAGAAAGCAATTCAGAACATAAATGTTTTATCAGGAAAGGTTTACCTTGGGCTGGTGTTTAGGTTATAGGTCATTTTAAACATTGTTGTTTAACCCTGCTGTATATCTGACTTGGAAACAAACAATATGCCTGAATTTAAAATGCTTAGAGAGAAAATGTAGTAAGGTATTAACGTTTAAAAAGAAAGAAATGTTAAAATAAAGTACCTGTGGTGTTTTTAGTATTTTTTACTTAGGCATTTCCTGGTAGTTGCAGTTTGGGGGTCTCTGTTGCTGCCTGATCCTCTCCTGTCCCAGCCTTCTATAGAGCTGGCCGGCCTCTGTGTTTCCATCTACATTGGGTTGAAGACATGTGGGAGGAGCCAAGACAGCAGGGAGCCACCCTCAACAAACATATTATGCCATAGAATGATTTAAATATGGTTCTAGCACTGAAAAATGAAAGATGTTTAAATTCAACTGCATATAGGATGCTTGGTAGTAAATAATAAAGTGTATTTAACAAAATAAAGTTTAACTTTTCAAAAGAGGGTGGAGCTTAATAACACCACCTGACCCATTCATATATATAGAGCTCAGTTGAGCTTTGGTAGTGAAGGAGTAGGGAGCAGATCTTATAGCTCAGCAGATGCTCTGACTCCTCCTTGGCCATAGCTCCTTCTAGTGGTCGAATGCTATAATTTTGTTTGTTACTGCATATTTTAGTTATTTCTGTTTATTTTTATTTGGTCGCTGTACAATTTGATTCTTTATTTTCATTGAGTTCTATTTGCTGAATAAAAGCTATTTTGAGTTCATTTTATGGGTGTCTGCCTCCATCTACCCCCCCCCACATCTACACTTCTCCCCCACGCTGAACCAGCTCTGACTTGGAGTTGGTTATTTGGAGATGGGGGGTTCAAGGGGCAAAGCCCCCCACAAAAAAACACTTCATCCCGATGGGAACAATGCCGACTGTCGGCATTGTTCCAATCGCTGTTGGGGGTGTCAACAATGACATTGTCGTTATATTGATGTGGAACCCATCTGTAGCCCTCTTCCCCCAGGATAAGGCTGAAAATAGACAAAAAATTGTCTAGTCCTCCTTCCCAGTCATCAAAAACTAAATAAATAAAATAAATAATTACCAAGTCTAGCACATTATCCATTCTGGTAGGGGCTTTTACAGATTGTACTAGGTTATTTTCTAAGCATATTCCCAGAAATGCTGCACTTTGTTTGGGTGTAGATTTATTTATAGTCCAGTTTGTAGCACATTAATTAAAGTCACTGTCCAGTATGATATTTCTCATATCCATGGCACATATTATTCCATGAAAGATTTCTTTCTTCAGATGCATCAGGAAGTCTGTAGCATAGCCCTAGGATATAATCCCTTGGATTACCATTAATTATCTTTAACTATAATGTTTCAGTTGTTGGTATAGCTCTATTAATCCTTGATGATATATCTATAGTTTTAACTACCTCAAAAGAATAAATAATATTTCCTCCATCGTTCTTGTTCTTTCTATCTAATCCAGTTACATGGTACCCTGGTATATTTTTATTTCAAACATCCTTTTCATTCCACCAAGTCTCTGTTAACATTGCTATATCGATATCTTTGGATTGTAACATGCTCTGAAGTTCCACCATTTTATTATTGAGACTCCTTACATGTAGTATGTATTTAATAATTTTTTTTCTGCTTGAATTCCCAATTTTATTAGTTTCACTTCTGTTTACCATCACAGTCTCTCTTCTGCCCTTGGAAACAATTTTGTTTGTAAATGTAATAATAGAATCTCCTAGTGCCACTACATCTATTTGGTATGAAGTATTCGTTTCTATCCCACCTCTATGTAATAATAACTGTTCATTATTCATATTATTCTCTGAATTTCCACTTTATTTCTTAGAGGATCTGTTTTGGATTCCAGGACTGTTATTACCACCCCTATCTGTCTCCACATCTACCTCTAATACCAAAAAACTATTATTTATATCTGTGGAGTTATTCTCATTGCATGTCTCCTTTTTTCTTCACTCCCTCCTGCACTCTGTACCATTCCACTCCATTTAAAGGGTATCCTGTGATAAGAGCACTGGGGAATGGGCACCTACAATTACTGCGACCCACTCCCCATCACATTTCAGGGATGGCTATGGGAGGGAGAGTGGCCGGATGGGGAGTGGGTGATTATAGCAACAGTATGTTGCTATACATATGCATGTGGCGGGGGTGGGAGTGGGCATGCACAGTGAGGGATGTGAGGGGTGGTGCCATGGTGGGTTGCCAAGCTGTCACCGTGGCATGGTGGGTGGGTTGCCGGCATCAGTCTGCAGGGTACTGCATTCAGGTCCGGGTTCTGATGTGTGTTTGTTGCACCTGGCCCAAACCTTTTTTAAAAAAAAATATTTTCACCCCTCACATGCACCCCTGGAGTTGAGAGTCCTTTATTAGGGGTGTGGGGGCAAAGCCCCCATTGGGGATGTGGGGGCACAGGCCCCCCACAGAAAACATTAAAAAAACTAAGTTCCCGGCACCCTTTTGCTGTGCGCCGGGGTATCAAAGTGCCAAAATAAATTTTCAGCACTCTTGACTTCTACATAACAGTGATCAGCTTTAGGCTTTTGCCATTATCACACAGAACCTTTTCAAGCATTCTCATTATCCAAGTCTCCAGCTCTATCCCTCTTTCTTTTATCCCCAACTCAATATCTGCTGACAACTCCTTAGCCTGCTCTTTTGCCAAATTGGTTGATTCACTCACCTGAAGTGATATACACGTATTTCCAATGAACTGCTCTAACTTATGGAGTTCCATTTGAACATTCAACTGTTCTTTTAAATTCCTATTTTCCTCTAATAGCCGTAAGGTGTAATTACACTTTCTGCACATGTACGTTTCAACAACAACTCCCTTTTCATACATCTTACAGCTTATACATTGGCTAAAATCACCACCCAGTTTGATTCCTTGGTTTAGATGCAGAGTTTCTGGGCCCATTGTCCCAGATGGTCTGGTTGACACGGCAGACACATGACTCTGCCATGCCTGACTCTGCTCTTCCTCGGTGCTGCTTGCAGCAGTGCCAAGCTTTATAGGTAGAAACCCAGAAGTTCCGCTCTAAAACAGACGAAGTGCAGCAAGTTAATTAAAACTATTTAAAATTAGTTGTAAAAGCACCCACTAGACCTCACCTAGCTGCCAGCCCAAAATCTACAGACGTGTGCACTAAAACCATACAGAATCTCAGCTCAAAGCACTCCATTGTGTGCTCCCTGTAGTTTCTCTAGTGTAGGGACTACAAATCTCAGCCACCCTTGTGGTCACAACCAGTTACCCACTCCTTGGTTCATAGCAGACCTATTGAATGTAACAATTGTAATATCACTACACACTCACACAGTGGGAATTTTGGGGATAGGGTTTTTAAACACTCATAGACATACAAAAATAAAATTGTGTTTCAATTCTCCACAGGTTTCCCTGGCAACAACTACAGCAGCCATTGCCTCTGCTCCTAGTCCAATTGTAGCAGTTTTTTACTGTGCTAGAATCTGGATGCAAACTTTTTAAAAGTTTTTTTATCAGAATTAAAAATGTTTAAAAAGCATAGTGTATGCAGGTCTTTAGATTTCATCTGCTCTGGCAGCTTGTCTACACAGTCTTCTGTGGCATTGAAATCTATTGCTGTGGAAATTACTATGATGTAACGGAGTACAGTACTATGATGGCAGTGTCAGCAAGCAGCCCAAGCAGATGAAATCAGGCAGACACTTATCCTGTTTTCTTGTTAATATGCATAAATATGAAGGGATGGAGTAGAAAACCCAATGGACAATGCAAGAAACATAGACAGAACTGTGTATAGAGAGTATGTTGTTTCAAGCTTCCTTTCAAGATTTAGTTTGAAATGCAAATAAATAACTAGAATTTAATTTGCATGTCATTAATATGTAAAATGTAGGCAAATTGCTGAGTTTAAAATAAGGTTCAGAAACAAGAACCTGTTTCAGTCTTTTTGGATTTTAATGAGAACCTAAGCACTTTGTTCTTTTTATACTTGTCAGAGCAGTGGGAGAGGTCTTCACTGCATTGTTCATGTCCTTTTTGATATGCTGGCCTACAGATAAACAGCAGCTCTGAGGTATTAATTGCAGAAGACCTTCACTGTGTCAAGAACCCTAAAACCTTCCCTCAGCTCAAAATAAACAACAAGAAAGAATATTGTTTAGAATAAAAGTGAATAATGAAGAAACTTTAAAACAGAAACTATCAGGTGATTTTAAATATGCATATTTCAAGGAAAGGATTGGTTTCCCACTGTCAGCCTTCTAGCATTTCAGTGATTAGTCTGGAGCCAAGTATCTTCCCCACTGAGATACAGTATGTTGTAATCACTTCTGCAAAGGAAAAAAACAAAATCAGATACAGCACACCCACAAGTGTCAGGAAAAATAGTCAAATCTTTCCTTAAACATTACAGAATTTCTTCTCGCTGATTGCTCTCAAAACTGACACCCTCAGTTTATCTTGGGGAGAGGCTGGAGGCAACATTCAAGGCTTCCCCATATCTAAGGGGTATGGTGTATGAACAGAGGCTGTTAGTGTTGAAATTACAGAGGGGACTTGCTTGGTCTCTGATCCATGGCTCTGAATTGAATCCATAAAACTCTTGTACGACTGCCATTGTCTTATAATGAAACGTGGACACCTTGAAAGATATGGACCATTCTGGTTCTTAGGGCTAGTGAGAAGCAGTGGTGGATCATTGAACAGGCTAATGCTTAGCTATTGGTCTGGTGCATGAGGGAGAGTTTTGTTTGTCTGAACAAGTGCAGGGCCTTCTGTGACAAGGAATGTCTTTATGACCAGGATGGGCTGCACATGTGTGCAGAGGGAGTGGCAGTACTAACCAAGATAATAGCCTGAGCACTTAGGGGGGATTTAAACTAGAGAACAGCAGGGAGAGGGCAGGTGCTGGGGATCACCATGGGCAGAAGGCAGATACAGGGGATCCTTGAGGAAAGGACAGCAGGGCATTTAAGCACATGGAAAAGCGACCCCCTTGGGGGTCAATGAAGCATGAAGGGAAAACTTGCATGAATATAAACATGAGGAGTGCACCCATCAAAATGTGTCATCTCAAGGACCTAATGTACTTCAAAGGCAAGGACTTAGTGACCTTTATAGAGACTTATGGGGGAAGAAAATGACTGGGCCACCAGAATAAAGGAATATAAATTATTTGGCTGGGAGAGCAGTTAGAGCAGGAGACGTGGTACATTGAATGAAACCTGAATAAATGCTTTTGACATTTGATTTGACAACTTGCTGACAAGTTGACAGCCCATGTGTGAGTAAGACAGATTCAGTCTAGCCATGGCAGGAGAGCCGAGCGAGTGGGCAGAGAGACAGTCTGTGTGAGTGTGCCTTGTGACAACCATGCTGAAAGAAGTCAGATTTGTTTTAATTACAGTCAGAAAATTATAGAACTCATTATAGTATGACAAATGTATACTGCAAACAGCTCATTGATATCTACAGCAAGGAATCCTAACAAAACAAAAAAAAAGACTGCTGCACAGGGAAAAAATGGGTGCTAGTGCAGTCATAACACACAGTCCAGACTAGCAAGGGGGGGGCAGGTGGCTTTTTTTTTTTTGGCATTCCCTAGGTGGCAACCCTAGTTGGAAGGAGGGAGGAGAGCTGCAGAAGGAGGATTGGGGGTGGGAGCCTTTGAGAAGCAACTCTCCCAGATTGGTGGACCAGCATGGTACCAGGTCACAGCCAGCCAGTAAGATGGCTATTATCCCTATATAATACACAAAAGTCCAAGCGTCCTCTTGTGTGAGCAACCTGAAGCATCAGTGCCATGAAACAGGAATGTGATGTCTATCTAAGTGGCATCTGGGGTTATCTGTAGGGATAACCGCAGGCCACAGGCTATGCTGCTCAGGTATGGCATGTAGAGAAAGGGACAAGTAAGGGTTCAATAAGAATACACCGGCTTGGTGGCACTGAGGGTTGAGGTGCTGGACACCACACCTTGCATCACACTGGTGACCTGGGTTTGGGAATGATCCAGGGCCACCGGGGGTCAGCAGGGAAGAGAGAGGATTGAGCATCTGGAGGATTGCTCTCCTCTTTCAGGGAGGGATCCAGGGACAGCCTGGCACAGCAGCAGCCTCTGGTGGAGACCGGAGGCATGGCAATACTTAGGGTTAGCACACAGTGGGAAGATGTCGGGCGGCTGCCTTCCAGACGTGGCTGGGAGTATCCACGTCACGAGCTGGGTGGCATTGTATGACCCTTGTCTGGGGACTACAACAAGAAAAACCCTGGCAATCTTAGGAGGCGATGAGGACCTCAGTAACTTCCTTCATGTCCCCAACACCTGACAGCCATGTCGACAATCCATGGTCAACTGCCAGAAAGAGACAGACCCTCTAATCTCAGATACATGCCACCAGAGGGAGTGGCAGGCCCTGCCCCGAGGGGTGATCCAGGGTGCTGATAAGTCCCTCAATGGAAGGAAGACTCAGCAGTGGTGTGTCACAGTGGAGAGTAGCAGGGATCAATCGAGCAGGTACCTCCAAAAGATGCCTTGGAGCTCTGGTGATAGAAACAGAGTTCTAAAAAAAAAGCTTCAATAAGAATATTACCTATCTAGGGTCAGTCTCAGGAGAAGGCAACTGGTAGGAGCTGCAGCTACTCCCTATCTAGGGTCCCTGTCTACAGTGAGGCCTACAACTAACAGTCAAGGTACTCCATAAGAGGGCAACTAGCTCTGGAGACTAGGGACAGCAGCTAGTCCCTTTCTGGAATAGGTCTGCCGCTAGCCTAGTGAAAAGGGTTCTTTATAGGTGGCAGCTATACCTCTACTAGAAGCAATTAGCAGTGTTGTTAGGGGGTCACAGTTACTCCTTAATCTAGGGTCAGCCTACAGGGGGATTGGCAGGTAATTAATTAGTTGGCTTTTAGGTTATACCTAGGACAGTCTAGGCATATAGGTAAATCAGTAGCTAACACCTAGTAAAAACTTCAAAAAGGTAAGGGAGATAACTAAGTACAGCAATAGAGAAGGGATACAATATTAATACATGGAGAGAGAGAGAGAGCATGCAGTGGGGGCAGGGAGAGAGTGGGGTGAAGGGAATGTCTGGCAGTGGGGTTTCTAGGAACTCTCTGAGAGGTAGGGGGATACCTGATTTATCATATTAGGCAGCTGAGAGCAGAGGTGTGGCAGCTAAGACAGGAGACAGCTGCACTGGTGGGGGAGATTCATAGGGTAACAATGGGAAGGGCAGAAAGCTGCAGGGCTTGGAGGTAGATAATGGGAAGTGGGCAGGAGCAGAGCCATGTGGGGAGGGGGGGTCAAGTGGGGGTGTAGGAGGGAACAGGAGATTAGGAAGGTCCCCTGGGTCCCCATCCCCCAGCAGGAGAGGAAACTCAAGGAGGGGGAGTGAATAACAGTAAGAAGGAAAGGTAAGGCAGGAAGGAGAGGATGTCTTGTGGGAGCATCTCCAGGACTGCCAGTACAGAAGAGATTCTTTCCTCTGGAGGAGGGGGAAAGTGGTGATAAGGAAAGGGTAATGAGAGGGGGAGGGTTGGATGTCATTGGGAGGCTTCAGGTTAAGTAGGGAAAAGGGGCAGGAGGATGTGAGTTCCAGCATGAGGGGGAAGGAAGATGGTACAGGGAAGGAGATGATGGGCATGGGAGAATGTGGGTAGAGGCAAGAGGAGAACAGAAGGGAAGGGTAGGGCCAGGTTAGTGGGGGGGCATGAGGACAATGTAGGAGGTGTGCCAGGAGGAAGGTTCAGGATGAGGGGAAGGGGACAGTGAGTGTAGAATGTTGAGATGGAGTACATGAAAGACAGGAGATAAAGGAGGAGGCAGGTGGGAGTATGCAGCAGTATGGACAGAAAGGAGCGAGGGCCCAGGATGAGGGGGGGTGATGATCTTAGATGATTCACTTGTGAAGAGGGTGAAATGGGGGGACTGTAAGAGGGTAGAATGCTTGCCAGGGATGACAACAGAGGATGGGACCTCTAGTAGCACAGTGTATGGGACAGAGAAGAGGAAACCTCAGATTATAGTGCATCTGGGTATGAATGACTTTGCAGGATGTGAGGTGCAAGTAGTGCAGAAGAGGTTCAAGGAGGTGAAGAGAATCTGTAGGGTGAAATGGAAGTTAGCCTTCTTGTAGGTGCCTAGTCCTGAAGACGTATATAGCAAGGAAGATAAGGATTGTCAAATTTAATGAATGGTTAAGAGGGTGGTGTGAGGCAGAAGGGTATGGGTATGCTGGTGGTTTGGGGGGGACATGGAATAACAAGGACCTGTATGCACTGGACAGCTTATACCTAAGTAGGAAGGGCACAAGGGTCCTGAAGGGTATGCTGGAGTACTTCTTGACTAATAATCTAAATTTAAACTGATAAGGGAGGGCACAGCACCCTTAGTCACCTAGTAGAGGATGTCTATAGGTCTCCCCCTATCAATACAACAGGAGGAGAGGAAGAATGGAATGGGTGGAGAAACAAAGAAGGGATCAGTGAAAAAGAGGGGTGGAAGGGAACAGGTCAGGAGTGTGGGGGGGGGTTACAGTGGAAGGTGGTGTTTCTAAATGCCAGAAGTCTGTGGAACAAAACGATGGAACTACAGTCATTGTTGGCTGAGGGAGAGGTGGGCATAGCAGCAATCATAGAGTTGTGGGCCATACAAAACCATGACTGGCACCTAATAGTTCCCAGGTATAAAATGTACAGAAAGGATTGGGGGATGAGAAGGAGGGGGAGTCGTGCTGCACATGAAAGAGGGGATAACTTATACTAGAGAGAAAGATGCAAAGCATAAGGCTGAAGCTTTGTGGGAACAGGTTCAATCCACTAAAGGGAGGAAACTAAGAGTGGGGGTAGTCTACAGACCACCTTCCCAGGATGAGGAATTGGACTAGGTATTGGGGTCTCAGATCATAGATATGTGCAGTAGGGGGAAGTAGTAATAATGGGGATTTCAATCTACCTGGGGTGGACTGGAAAATTCCTGCTACCTCATGAACAAGGGAACAGATACTGCTGGATGCTTTCCAGAGTGCTTTCCTGACTCAAGGTGTCATACGGCCCACTTGGGAGAAGGCCAGCCTAGATCTGGTACTGTCAAACTGAGCACATGTTCAGAATGTGAAGGTGGATGCGCTGCTTGCAGGAAGTGATCACCACACAGTGTGGTTCCACTTGGACATGGACAGAGGGATGGTCAGGACTTGGACAAGGGTCTTGGACTTCTAGAGCGATGACTTTGGTAGGATGGTAGAAGTTCAGAAAGCATGAAGAAACTATCTCAAGGGAAATCACCACTTTTGAATAGTGATATTATGTGGGGCTGGCCTGAATGTCCAGATTTCCAAAATGCAGAACAGGTGTGGGCCGCTGTTTGTTTGTTTGTAAAATTTTATTTTTATACAGGAAATACATTTGTTGGGACATCAGTCCCGTTTTCAACAAAGTCCTGTTTATAAATAACAAGCAATACAAAATTACAAGACATTACATTTCAATCACACAACAAAATGTTACTTAAAACAGGTACGTTATTTGCAAATATTCTCTTAATTTGCTATTAAAAATGGATGAATTTTTAATAACCTTCAATCTCTGGGGCAATTTATTCCAATAATAAGCAACTGTATTCTGGAGTATTTCATTTCCATACTTATTCTGAGATCTAATCATGGGAATTTCTTTACCAAAAGATCTTGTGTGCATGGTTAACAACCTATCATTTTTAAATATAATATGATCAAACAAACAATGTCTAGGTTCATCTTTTAGTATTTGGTAACACTGTTTATACCAAATATAGTCCCTTCTCTGTTTCGGATCTAACCAATTTAGTTTTTCATATAAATCACAGTGATGTACTCCATGCCTACTTCTTGTTATAAATTTACTCATTTTATAATAAACCTGGTTTACTTTATTTAACACTGTGGTGCTAGAGTGCATATATAATATAGACCTATATTCTAAAACTGGGATTAATAACTGCCCAACCACTTTCTCCCTTACTTTCTTTGTCAAACTTCCTGTTACCCTTCTTAATACCCCTAATTTTTGAGTTACCTTTCTCACCTATATGCTAACATGTTCTGAATACTTTAAACCACAGTCAATCTGTACCCCCAGATACCTATAAGTATCAACCGCTGTAATCTGTGTATTCCCAGCTAAATTAATATGGAGTTCAAATTTCCCTCTATTTTTCAATCTACCAAATACCATACTTTGTGTTTTTTTTAATTCAACAGCAAACCACGGTTGTTGAACCAGGTCTGTAATAAATTTATATCCTGTTGAAGTTTATGAGTTAAATGTTCCATACTATCAGCAGATGCTACAATTACAGTGTCATCTGCGTACATTCTAACATCACGGTGTTCCATTTGCCTTGGAAGATTATTCACATAAACATTAAACAGGAGGGGGCCCAAAATAGAACCTTGTGGGACCCCTCAAAAAACTTCACCTTGGACTGAAGCAACTTCTCCCAAAACAACTCTTTGTCTGTGATCAGATAAATTTGATTTAATCCATGCTAATGTTTCATCTTGAATATCCAATTCAAACAAACTAACCAACAAAAGTTCAGGTTGAACTAAATCAAATGCCTTACTTAAGTCAACAAACACAGCCCCTGTACTTTTACCCTGATTTAATGATGTTACTATTAAATTATTAAAGTCAAGCAAGGCTGTGCTTGTTGACTTCCCTTTTTGAAATCCATGTTGATAACTAGTCAATAACTGGTTATCTTCCAGGTACTGACTTAACTGCATATGGACTAATTTTTCCAAAATTTTTGACAATATAGGCAATATAGCAATTGGTCTATAATTCGATACTACTGTACTTTCGCCTCCTTTAAAAACAGGTATAATCTTACTCATTTTCCAAACCTTTGGGACCACAGAACATTGCATTGCACTGCTGTAGCTCAAAAAAGCCAATACACAATAAGTGGCCTTATGAAGACAGTTTATTTGTAGAATCCCCAACATTTTACCATATTTGGCTTCTTCTGGGGGACTGTAAATAGAACATCAATAATATTCTTTAAAATGTATGTAATCATATGTAATACACAAATTAATAATGCACTTAGTTAAGCAACAAATATCAGTTTTTACATGCCAGTATATAGTTAGTATCAATCACTTTATCTCTGAATTTGTCACATTTTTTCTTTTTTATTAGAAATACAAAAATAAATTGAAAATTTACTTGTTTTGTTAAGTTACTTCTGTCATAAACTGGTAACTCTTATTTGAACTTGAGCACATAGAGTTATTACCTACTTATTTATTTACCAGCCTCACAACTTCTCTTGGCAGCACTCTTGACTGCCAATGGTATAATTTTGTACCTTTTGTTAATACAAACAACTTTATATTAGTTCAGTGCCTTGTGATTGTTAAAAAGCACTAAAGCACTTAAGCACTTCACGATTTTTACTTTTTAACATTGTTTGAAAGTTTTCTGCATCATGATATTTATATATGCAGTTACCTGATACAAAGTTATCTGGGCTCACTACCCGTCCACGGTGTATAGTGTGCTACTTCCATCAATTTACTACAAAAATGTAAAACATGAGAGAACAACCACTGAGTCTCAATAAAAATTCATCAGGAGTTTTCATTATTCTAGTGTATATGTAGCATTTATGATCTGCTTGAAATCTGTCAGATTTTATGTTGTTTTATCCAAACTTAATGCACTTATTTGAAATTGTGAACTAATTTCTACTTTGTTACTTTTACATTTATTTTTTTATATGGAAGCACAGACTAACCACATATATCACACTGTCTGTGAACTCCAGTAACACTCAAACAGTTTTAATAATATTTAAAATGGTTTAAAAGAGTCTCATTTAAATCATAACGGCGTTTTCATCTGGCAGCAAGAAACGTTGCTCAGCTCAACCACTTGTACCCACAGGAGGCCATGTGCCGAAGTAAAGGATGTTGGCAAGCATCACCTAGGTGACACTGTTGCAATGCAACCAAGGCTTTCCTCAGGGTACTATAGCCAGCCTTGCTTCAGCTATGAGCACTTTTGGAGTGTTTTTTTTTATAGTTTTAATGCTTAATTGTAAGCAGCCATCTTGCAGGCATGTGGTCATACTAGAGAAGTGTATGAATATATAGAGAATTGTGTATGAGCAAGCATATACAACAATGCAGCTGTGATCGAGAGGTTTCCGTGGTAACCAGGGACCTCTCGAGCACAGCTCGAGAGGTCCGTTATCACGGAAACATCAAGATTTCACAACTACCTTGTTTGTGTATGGTTTCTCAAACACAATCTTTTATAGTGTATGGGCAACATTAAGCAGTACTCCGCAAACCCCAGAACAAGCCTATGGCCAAAAAAAGGCTTACTTCGGTGTCTGCCGCTGCATACTTGCTTCTGCGTTGCTGTGGGCTGCTCAATTGTGCATGTGTGAATGCATTCAATCTTGTTGTGCTGCACTGGTGACGTACTCGGTGCAGCACAACAAGATCGTGACGGATTGAGTGCAGCACAACAATGCTGTTCCAGGCATGGATTTCCATGCGGAACAGCATCCCACCATACACTATATGAAAAGTTTTAATACACTTTTTAACGCCCTGTAATAATGAAATTGCAATATATTTCTTAAGTGCTTACTCATTCCTATAAAGTGCTGCTCTGTGAAAAATGAAAAGTAAAGTGACCAGTAAATTCCTTCATTTTTCATGAAATGTGTAAGTGATTGTTTTGCCAGTAATGGGGGGGGGGAATTAAGCAGCTCTGCAGGCCATAAAGCAAAAAAACCATCATGGCTCTGTGACCCATGGTATCTCAATGTAATAGTCCACAGAGGGGCAGTGTGAGGGAAAACGTGTGTAGAAGGGAGGTGAGTGGAGGGGTGAGAGTTGGAAGTTGAGAGGTGTCAGAAGGGGAGTGGTAAGGGGGCACTTTCCCTGGTAAATACATAGGGGACTGCACAATCACACAGACTTGACAGATCATAAGACTTTTATCTGCTGGCGTGTTTGTATGTTCAGATGTAAACAGTCAGAGATTTTTGGTCTTGTTTTTTTTTTTAAAACTTCATGTTTATTGTTTACTTGCACAGACAATCCATCCAAGTTACAACTATTACAAAGTGACTGATTAATAGATATATAAAATTCTCCTTGTTATAGTCCTTCAGCAAAAGGATCAGTCATTGATTATAATCGTCTCTTTTTTTTCTTTCCATTTTATCCAGATCTCCTGGAAGTTCTTGTTTCCAGAGATGACAAATGTTCTTTATATAGTATCTACTCCACGATCTGTCATTTATGTAGATCATCCGTCAGAGTGATATTTTCTGTGCCTTATTAATATACAAAGTTTATACCTGTAACAATTTTTTTTTCCCCAAAATCAAATAAAAACATTATAACTTACAAACTTCATGGCTGTCTAGTCTTGCAAGGCCTGAGCAGTATATTCTATCCTTCTGACCTATTACATTTAATTCTTTGTATTACATATAGGCCTGTTGGGATAGCACTGAGATACCTTCATTGCTTTCAATCAATTGCATAAAGGGTAGCCATACCCCATTAAACTTATCTTTTTGTAGACACAGACATGCTGTAATTCTCTCCACTCTTTCTATTCCTTTTATTATATCTATCCATTCTTTCAGTGTAGGCGGGGTAGGACACAGCCATTTCTTGGTGATAGCTTTACTGGCCACTGCCAGTAATATCCCTGAGAAACTCTTTACTCTATTGGACATTTTTTTCTTAATGGATAACCCTAGGACTAAATGTTTGAAATCCAAGTAATTCGAGCAACCCATCAGTTTACTATAGTGTTCCTTTACCTCTGACCAAAAGGTAAGTAGTTTAGGGTACCCCCAGAATATATGATAAGGGTTACCACTCATTCCACATCCCCTCCAACAGAGGTCTGAACTGGTGGTTCCATATTGTTTAGTTCTGGTCGGAGTAAGAAAATATCTATTAATTTCCACCTAAATTCTTTCCATGTGTTGGAGGCTGATGTTTTGAAAATCCCTTCCCAGATCAAATGCCATTGTTTCTGATCCAGTTGTATTGATGCTTCCTGCTGCCATGTTGTTTGGCATTTCAGATTTTCTACAATTGTGGAGCTTTGATAGGCTTCAACTAGTCGTGAAATTATGTGCTTTTCCTCTATGTTGTCTGCCGCACTCAGAATAATCTCTACTATTGGGTGAGGGTCTTGTTGTATTTTTTTCCAGGTTGGTTCCTTGGATTAAAAAGGAGACCACCTGGAGATACCTAAAAAAATGTGAATTCAGTATGTGGTATTCTTTTTGTATTTCTTGAAAGGTCTTTACCTTCTCTTGTGCCGAAAACTGTCTAAAATATGTCAACCCCATGTGTTTCCATCTCCAGAATGTATCATCCAATCTCGGCGGAGTAAATAAAGCACAGGAGGCTATTTTTGATTTCCCAGAAAGAAGCAAATATTCCAGTTTGAGCTTACTCTTTACCGTACCCCAAACTCTATATGTTTGTGTCTGCCATGGATAATTTGATTTGTGAAAGATTAATTTAACTGGAGGGTTGTTGAAATCCAACAGAGGGTTGGCTGTTGGGGTGGATCGAAATTCCATTTCTTTCCAAACACTATTGTCTTCCTTTGACCAGTAAGTTACCCACGCTGTTAGTTGGGCCATTAAATAATAGGTTTTTAGGTTGGGTAGTCCCAGTCCCCCTTGTATTTTTGGTCTCATTAAGTTGGTCCATGCTATCCTGGCTCTACTTTTACTCCATATAAATTGTCGAATAGCTGTATTCATTTTTTCCACTCCAGTGCTGGGATGTGCAGGGGAAGGGAGCTAAACAGAAACAGGAATCTGGGGAGGACGTTCATCCTCACTGTCTCAACTCTACCCATTAACGTCAAGGGTAATATCTCCCATCTCTTTAAATCTGTAAACACCTCTTTTAAAAGTTTCCCGTAATTACAGCAGTACAGCCACTCTAACTGAATAGGGATATAGATGCCCAAGTATCTGATGCTAGTTTTCACCCATTTGAAGGGTATAATTTGAGCTAGGGACTGGGATACAGGATCACTAACCTGTAAGACCTCTGTCTTGTCTGTGTTTATTTTAAACCCAGAGATCTGGCCATAGGTTTCTAGTATTTGCATTAACATGGGGAATGACCATTGAAGGTTACCTAAGTAGATCATTGTATCATCTGCATACAAGGATATTTTGTTTTCTACCTCCTATTCTTATTCCCTCCACCTGTGGCTGTGAACAAACTTGTTCTGCTAAGGGTTCAATACTCAATGCAAAGAGTAAAGGCGAAAGGAGACAACCCTGCTTTGTGCCTCTTTGGATATCTAAAGATCCTGAGACCATACCATTGACCTTCACTCTGGCTTGAGGGCTGTGGTATAACACCTCTATCCAGACCAAGAATTGGGGTCCAAATCCGAATTTAACCAGTGTGGCCTTCAAAAAATCCCATTGTAGATGGTCGAACGCCTTCTCAGCATCAATTGATATG
Organism: Neoceratodus forsteri; assembly: GCA_016271365.2. NCBI lineage: Eukaryota > Metazoa > Chordata > Ceratodontiformes > Ceratodontidae > Neoceratodus > Neoceratodus forsteri. The sequence goes on from CM028129.1 coordinate 471,208,427, forward strand.
GCAATTTGTTGTTTTTTATGGGTTTTACCTGACTGAAAGATGTTCAAGCAACATCGTATATTATCTTGGATATGCCTGTTCAGGACAAACCCGGCCTGGCCTGGGTGTATCAATTCTGGCAGGAATTTGTTCAACCTGGAGGCCACATTTTTAGTGAATATCTTGGAATCCACATTCAATAAGGATATGGGATGGTAAGAGGAACAAATCTCTTGTGGCTTGCCCTCCTTTGGTATCACTGCAATTATGGCACTGCGCCATGGATGTGGCAGATCCTCTTTCTCCTTACAGGCAGTAAATAAATTGCATAAGATAGGGCTTAAAGATGTACTAAAGGCCTGATAAAATTCCTAATGAAACCCAGCAGGGTCTGGTGTTTTATTTTTTTTCAAGTTTTTTATAGTTTGTTTTATCTCCTGCTCGGTAATAGGAGCTTCCAGTTGTGCCCTATTGGCTTTGCTTAGCTGTGGAAGCTGTATCTGAGAAAGAAATTCCCTGATTTTTTCTTGAGGGTCTAAATCTATTTTATCTTATGCATACAGATTGGCGTAGTATTTTTGAAAAGCTCCTGCTATTTTTTTAAGGGTGTAATTATTAATTGTTTGCCCATTTTCTTGGGACCGAATATGTTTAACATATCTGTCTGCTTGTGCCTTCCATAGTCTAAAGCAAAGTAGTCTGCCTGCTTTGTTTCCATGTTCATAGTAGGACTGATTTGGATATCTAAGTTTCCCTTCCAGTTCAGTATCTAGGAGGGCTTGTAGTTCTTTTCTGGTTTTCTCCATCTGTTGCCAGATGAGATGTGACCCCTTTTTGTGCTTTATCTCTAACTGTTGTAATTGTTGTTCCAATTTTAATTGCACTGCTTTTCAATTTTTTTTGAGATAGGAGGAGTAAGCTATGATCCAACCCCGTAATATCGCCTTCAGGCTATCCCAGTACCATTTAATTCCTGTATGTTGTATTTTGTTGGTTTCTTTAAACTCTTGTATAGCAGACTCTATCATTTTAACAAACTCCTCTCTTTAACCAGAAGTGAGGTGTTCATTCTCCACAAAGTGTCTCTCTCCCAATCTCCCAATTGCAAGTCTAAAACAACAGCTGCGTGATCTGATATTAACTTGGGTTGTATAGAACAATTTCTGACCTTGTGTATATCCGCCCGACTACATAAGAAGTAGTCAATCCTCGAGTAGGATTTCTTTGAATTAGAATAAAATGTATAATCCCTGCTCGTTGGATTATGTTCCCTCCATATATCAATCAGGGCCAGCTCCTGCATGTTTGCTCTAACCATCCTACTCATATTTTTATTAGTAGAGGAAATTTGTGAGGACCTATCTTTTGATGTGGAAATCACGCAGTTAAAGTCCCCACCCATCACTACCATCCCTTCCCCAGCCTTGAAATTTTCTGGAGAAATTTTTTTATAGAAGGATTGATCATCTTTATTTAGGCCATATACATTGATCAGATGTATCTTTTGGGAATATATTTGTCCTGAAAGTGAAACAAATCTACTATCTGCGGTGCGGTCTTCTGCAGTGAAATCCAAGGGTATGTTTTTTTAAAGGAGGATCACAGTACCTGCCTTCTTACTCTGTAGGTGTGATGACCCCACCACTGTGCCCACCCAGGACTGTACCAATTTCTGATGCTCTACCTGAGATAATCTAGTCTCCTGCAACAAGCAGATGTCTGCGTTAAGGTTTTTAAGTTAATGGAGAATCTGAGTACGTTTTGCAGGTGAATTTACACCTTGGACGATGAGTGAAATCACTTTAATGTGACTCATCTTATAAATCAAAAGATCTTTGCCTGCATATTTTCTTGGTCTTTCCTCTTAATATAAACATAAGTTTTTTACTTCTACCCGATAAAGGTACGTCTATCCCTCTTCTTTTTGTTTGCTTTATGTTACCATGCCTTACACAGCTCAGCCATTCACTGGAAACAATAGGCACAACAGGTGCCAACATAACTATTGCTAACATCCGAACTAACCTTTTCATTAATTTCTATAGATAAGAACAATTGTATTTTCAGAATTTGAAACCAGAAAAGGAAAAGGGAGAAAAAATAAGGAGAGGTAAGAATTAGGAAGGGGTGGTCTGCCAGTGAGTGGGAGAGTAGGAGAGGAGGAAAAAGGAAGAAAAAGAGGAAAAAGAGGGAAGGGGCCAAAGAGTTAGAGAGGGGAGGAGTTACCCACCAACGTAGGCAAACGCTCTCCTCTTCTTGTCAGATTCTACCCCTAATTTTTTAGGAGGTTTCAAAAAAGAAAAGTTGCATCCTTCCAAGGCAAATTTCCATGAAAAAACGGATCTAATAGCAAATGTTATAGTACCTGCTAATCTAAACAGGTCTGACTTTAAAAAGTCAGTGCAGTACTTAAGTCACTTTTTCTACCACAATTCGTGTGGTAGAGGCTGGCCCAATAGGCAGTATTAGGGCCTGTGACTGCAGTCTAGGAGCTAAAGAACACCGCTCCTTTAGTTGGCCTTCCGACTCAGTCTGAGTCTTTAAATTTGCTGAGGCGATTACAGAGCAATCTTACCCTGTTACACTGCATTTCTCCCCCGAGCTATTCGTCCCCAGAAATCATGCAGTGTGAGGGGGGGTTGGGAAAGAGAAGAAACCTATGAGAACATCATATCCACATGTTAACAAACCCATCTCCCCATCCTTCACTCCATACATCCGATAACTGTTAGTCCATTGTGTGTTTTATTAAGTCTTATTTTGTCTGTTGGAATGTCATTAGTAAGCATTCACCATGATGACTGAGCGTGTGGCTTGTTTGGTAGTATAGCTCACTCATGACCATAAAGATGTGGTTCTACCTGGCCCCTTCATGATCCAGTGAGACTGGTAACCACTGATGATCCTGGTGTATCTAAAGCCTTTGTTTCTCTCTCTAGGATATCTCTCAGGTTGGCCCCTAAATGTGAAGGCCAAGAGATCACCATTTGCCGATTACACCGTGGTCGTCCCACTCTACACCATGCAACTCTCATGATGTCCCTCTCCAAGGCCTCCAATTGCATTTCAGGAACAGGAATCCCCAGACTTCGCAGTGTGGATGAAGCCTCCAACAAAGATTCGAATAGTTGTGGACCATCTTTGGTAAGAACTCTCAAACGTGCTGGATATTGTAGCTGTATTCTCACGTTCTTCTCCTTTGCCACTCATATTACCTCTTTGACTTGTTTTCTTTTTTTGTTCAGATAATCAGAGAAGTCTTGATCAAAAAAAAATCTCCTTCCATCTATTATGGTTTCTTTGTTCTTCCAAGCAGTCTGGAGAATAAGTTGGTGATCTCTGTAGTTAAGCATTTTAATGATTATTGAGCGGGGCTTGGTGTTTTGCTCCTTGGGCTTTGGAAGGAGCGATCTATGTGCTCTTTCTACAATCAAAGACGTGGCTGAATCCAGTTTTAACACTGATTCAAGAATGTGATGTATAAAGTTCTCCATTGTGGGGAATGAATCTTCCATACCTTCTGACACACCATAAATTCGAAAATTATTACGCCGTGCCCTGTTCTCTTGGTCATCTAATTTTGCCTGCAGTTCACGCTCCTTCGTTAATAGATAAAGAATAGCCTGGTCTTGTTGGCTTGAAAAATCTGCCAGGTAGCCTATTATTTGTTCCGACGCTGTAGTTTGTTTGTCAATCTTGCGAAGGTCCTCTTGTACATCAGCCACCAAGGATTCCACCCAATGCAAGGTCCTAATGATTCCATCGAGCTTAGCCATAACTGTATGTGGGTCCAGTGGCTCCAGACTCTCCTCTGAGTCAGCCAAGCTCACCACCGGAGAAGCTGGTCGAGAATTCAGCTGAGGGCCTTGTCCTTTGTCTGTGTTCATAATGGCCTTTATCTTTGCAGCTTGGGAGCTCTTTCCCTTAAGTTTAGAAGTCACCATCATTCAGGCTTTGAATCTGATTATTAAAGTTAGCAGACGGCTGCTTTTTCTGTTATTTAATATATTTTTTGGAGAAGTTGTTCCCTGAGCGCCATGGCTATGTAGCCATGCAGTTGGTGACGTCACCAGAAGTCCCCGATTTTTGGTCTTGTGTTCTGCAGCCCAACATGGAAAAATGCCCTGAGGCTCGAGGTGGAAATCATAAGGGCTAACATTAGAAGGAACGTTTTCATCCAGAGGGTGGAGAACCTGTGAAATAGCCCACCAGTGAAACAGTGGGCATAAATACAGTAAAAGTCTATAAAATAAACCTTGACAATTTTTTGCTTACCACAGGAATCTTGGGTACCCTTGGTAGTAGAGTGGGTGGGGAATCCCTATAAATTGGTATGTGTTTGCACAACATTCTTTTATCTTGTATTTATTTTTGAATTTTTGACCAGAAAAGAAACACTAAGCCAAGGCTTGTTTCCAGGTGCATCCTTGGACCACAGGGAAGTTCAGTGGCTTGCTCATGGTCACACAGTATGCAAGGGGGGGTTACAACAAGCTGAGACTGAGGAGAAGAAGGATCTAATGGGTGCTCATTATGGGAGCAAAGAAAATCTCTGCACAGCGTAGGAAGGCAGTGGCAATGAACAACAAAATGCTGGGCTGTATCACAAGGGGTTTAACCTCAAGGAAGGGGAGGTGATTCTGCCACAGTATAAATTGCTGGTCAGATGCCACCTAGAGTTCTGCATGCTGTACTGGTGCCAGTACCTAAAGAGGGACATTAGATTACTGGAAGCAGTGCAACACAGAGCAACAAAGATGATTCAGGGTCTGGGGGAGTTACTATATGAAAGTAGACTAAGAGAGTTGAACATGCACTCACTGGAGGAGAGGAGGAACAGGGGATATGATTGAGACCTTCAAGTACATGAGAGGAATAAACAGGACAGGAACGGAGGGACTGTTCAAGGGAAGGGTGGGGAGGGACACTTGATGTCATGATATGAGATTGGAGGGTGAAAGCTTAGAAAGGAACTGAAAAGGCACTTTTTTTTACAGAGAGGGTGGTGGCAGAGTGGAAGACACTGCCAGCAGAGGTGGTGGCTTGTAAAACAGTGGGATGTTTCAAGAGGGGCTGGGACAGGGCAAAAGGGAGAGTCAAGGGAGGGGGAGCAGGGAGGGAGGGGCAGCTGCAGAACAGGGTTGCTAGCTGCATAATCAAGCAGACTTGATAGACCAAATGACCTTTTTCTGCTGGTAGTTTTCGTATGTTCATAAGTAATGGTTGTGGGATTCAAACCCAGTTCTCCATGTTTGAAAATCAATGCTCTTAACCACTACACTAAGTATATACTGCCTGCCAGTATGCTATACTGCCTCCCACTGCATTACACTGCATCCCTTTATTTCATCCCTGCTTATGAAGAACAAGTGAGGAGGAGCATGTTGGACCAAGAGTACCTTCCAACCTTAAATGACTATGTTTTGCAGTGCTATGCCTAGACTTAGGTGTGGCAGTGGATGACATTAGCCACCCCGCTCCAAGGATCCTTTGGATGCATATTTCATTGCCTACAATCATGTAGCTGCTGGCTCTCTCCTCCCTCTCACCCCCTTCCTAGAGTACATAGATACATAGATGCTGTTGGCAGATAAGAACTGCTAGGCCCATCCAGTCTGCCCATTTAAGTTACCTAATGAAGCGTTCAGTGACCCTATCTGGTCATTGGCTTTAGCTTTTTCTTACAATATCTATTATTCCTTTGTTTCTGTCCCATGCATGTTTGAAGCCCACCACTGTATGGACTGCCACCACCTCATGAGGCAGGCTATTCCATGCATTCACCACCCTTTCTATAAAAAAAGAACTTCCTGACATTTGCCCTTATGCAGCCACACCCTCATTCTCATGTCATGTCTTCTTGTCCTGGCACTACTATTAGTCTGGAATATGTTGTCCACTTCCACCTTGTTAATGCCCTTCATCTACCATGTGGCTGTGGCTTGGGATGTTCCTGCTCTGGTGGTCTGTGCCTCTCATTTCCCTGCTTCACTGACCTGCCTTCTTCTGGTAGCCTCACTGTATTTGGGCTTCCTTTTCCTCTTCCTCATCCTGCTGCACACTTATGCTGCTACCTCCAATACTGACTTTCGCTCTTGGTCAAGATGCACTGTTCTTCTGGTGCACTGTTCCCCAGTGACTGCTGCAAGCTCCTAGGTCTCTCCCATGTCTCTGCTCTGGCCTTTATTGCCAGCAGTGTTTCATTCTCCTTTGGCATTTGTCCTGCTGCCTCTGTGTGGCTTAGTCTTACCTCCTCTGTGTTCTGACTGCTTCTGCCCTACTCACCACTCTGCTGCCACACCTACTGGCTGCTGTTTGTCACTGGGCTCCTGCCTCCCTTCCTACTTCTGGCTCTCCTGGCCTCCCTACCCTTATCCCTGTTCTTTAGAGTTTGTTGGGGACCTCCGTCCTGCTGGGTCTTGCCTGCACAGCCATGGCTGTTGCCATGCTTAGCCCCTGGAACTTTTTTGGGCCTTTGACACAGTACCTCCACATAGTGACCCCTCAGACTGCTCAGGTAACTCTCCAGTCCTCTTCTCAGGACTCAACATTAACCCTTACCAATGTCTTGCCATACCTTCCATTCCTTCTTTACCTACCACTTTTAGGCAAATGCCTCAACAGTTGTGCATGTGCCCCAATTCCAAATGGGCACACACCTCAACAACAATTGGGTATATACCCCACCAACAATTGAGCACACACCCATATGCATACCCCCTATGACTGCCTCTTAAGGGCACAATATGCTTTGGCCCTCTATGGCTTTTTGCTGCAATGAACTGAACCCCTGAAGGACTCAGCTTCTTATATCCACAAGCCTTGCTATCAGAGGCTAGTATTAGGTCTGCCAGTCCTGAAGCTGCTGTTTCAAGCCTTCTCCTTTTCCTTGGGACATTTCCAAAACCCCAGTATTCTTTTGGCACTCAGGTTTAGCCATGCATCTCAGAAGGTAAGCTTTGCAGTATCTTCATGGGTGTGGAAGTCTCACAAAATAGAAGAAAAAGCTCACTTATTCCATAGCTCCACAGCAGCATGTCATGGGTCAAATTTGAGCTTGGGGTTTAATGGTATTGTGTTAAGCCTGGCTGGATGGTGATTTAAAGCCTTAGATCCCCAGAGTTTCCTCCATGGGGGGAGGGGGTTCCTCTTCACATTCCTGATGGTCACAAAAGTAGTTTGATATTCTTGCTTTTGTTCCATTCTGCCAGATGGGTCGAAAGTTGGATGGTTACTACCTCGATTCCTCACTGGTCATTGACCACCATGATCATTCCACTCTCCTCAGCAGAGATGATGATCTGACCATTCTATTTATACTTATGGCCCTGTCTTTTGGGCTGCTTCCTAGAGGTACCTTTAGCCAAGAGCCCTGTAATCAAACAAGTGAGCTGTGCTGCTTGCAATCACTATTGCCATAGTTTAGTTTATGTGACCGGAATGGGGGGTGGGGAGGAGGGTCTTGAGCAGACTGGTCAGGAGTGGGTTGGATGCCCTTATGAGGGGATCATTAGAAACCAAGAATACTCCACACAACTACAGGACAGGTAATTGGGGGTCAGGGGATCACTAGACCACCTAGAATATTCAAGACAGCTGCAGGATTGTCAATCAAGGAGTGGGGGGGATAGTAAACCACTGGGAATATTCAAGATAACTACAAGACAGGTGATGGGGGGGTGGGGAGACCACCATACCACCAAGAATATGCAAGACAGCTTCAAGACGAGCAATTGGGAAGGTGACTGTGCATGGGGATAAGGGCAGAGTTTTCACAGCATCAAACAGTGATGTGATAGAGGCTGTTTAGCACTGCCAAAATTGCTGCCTATACTGCTGCCAGGGCTCTAGATAAGACTTTTTGGGATGAGTACCTGTACTTCTCATTTTGAAAGTGAGGTGAGTAAAACAAAATTCAGATGTGTACAAATGTCTTGCTAGAGTGGACTGAGGAGTACATGTATTAAAAAAAGTAGTTTTTTTTCTAGATAAGAATTTCAGGTGCCAACAATGCTCCAAATAATGTTGGTAGGTAGGAACTTGCTCACCAGTTTTAAAACATAGTGAGTAAAACAAAGGTGGGATGCATACAAGTGCTGTAAATTTGGCAAAAACTGTCCCTTTTGAATCACCAGTTATGTTATGAAGCACTATTCTTTGGCGTGTGGAGTATTTACAAATGCTGGATGAGTACTGGTACACATTAAAAAAATTTCTGAAGAGTATTTCCTAAAATGAGGTGAGTAAAATAGGCATGTATACACCTTATCTGGAGCCCTGACTGCTGCACCCAGTATGTGAGGGGGATTCTGAATTTGCATGTTCACAGTGGTATATTCTGTGTGGTCATGCTGTTGGGTCAGTGCAGCACACCTGGGGCCTTTGACTATGTCTCCTGCATTATCAGATGACATTATTCATGGCTAGAATGGCATTAACCTAGATAGTGCTATGCTAACTATTTGAATATGTGGACCCTTGAGCTAGAATAATAGTGAAAAGAATAAAGGACAACTTACATTTCTTCATAACTTTGTTGGTTTTTCTGCATTTTGACCCCAGATATTGGGGTTTTGTGCAGGGACCGCAAAATCTCTTTTTGTGGTGTAAGAAAAACATTATGGCCAATATTTGAAAAATGACAGCTGTCACATTCATGAGGTGCTGTAAAGATATGATTATGTTGTAAATTATAAAAAATATTGAAAATACAAAGTTATGAGATTGCATTCTTAAAATTCAATGTAGGCTCATAACTTTGTTGTTTCTTAATATTTTTACACCAAATTTTCAACATAGCCTTCTTATGACCCCACCTCATGAACAAGAGCAGAGGACATTCTCAACTCCTGCCCAAAAGGTGATTTTGTGCAGGGACCATGAAATTGCCTTTTGGACAGATTTGCCTAAGTTAATGCAATTGTTCATGAGGTAATGTCCCAAAGAAGGCATGTTAAAAATTTCAGCCAAAAATATGCAAAAATGGCCAAGTTATGCTACTAAGTTCAACATCATTGAAATACGTTAAACCACATACCTGTTTCTTCAGTTTGTGGTCTGACTTGGAAGAGTGAAGATGTATCTGCGGTAGTGGTGGGCCAAGTCCTCCCTAACCAGCCTGGATACATTTTTTCACTCCTTCTGTCACTTTATCCTGGACTGCCCGCAAGCTACCCACCACTGCACCTTATACAGCTCCCTAGCCATGCCATCCCTCCATGACTGCAGACTGCTCCACTGTGCTAGGACCACAGCCAAATTCTGGTGCCAGTCCCTTCCCTCCTACCTGGCCTTCATACTCTCACCACAACCTCCTCCGGTCTACTCCTTCAGTAGCTCTGACCACAGGCTCCTTCGCATCCCTTTCATACGCAAAACCAAAGGCCAAGCCACCCTCAAATAGAGTATCCCTAAGCTCTGGAATGCCCTGCCTGCCGATATTAGACAAACAACTCACCCCCATCACCTCAACCTCCTTCTCAGCACACACTTCTCCTCCAGCTGCTGTTGCTTTAGCTAGTCCCTGTACTGTGTTTACCCCTATTGGCCTCTGCAAATCTACCATTCTGTGGTCTCAGGCAGGTTTCTATGTAAATGTATTTAAATGTATTCAAGTGTATTTTCCCATCTCCTTTGTATCCTACCTGCCTATTGTGTATAATTCCCAGGCCTACCAGCACATGTGATATACAACTAATGTGACCTGTTGATGTATTAAATATTGGGACTTGTCCTCCAGGACACATCTGGAATCGAGCAACCTCTGCTCAATATGCCATCCTGGTTAAACTCTTAAATAAATAAAGAAGCCTGTCCCCTGCGGTCCCTTTATCCCTTCTCCCCTCTGAGAGTTCCAATGAATAGCATGAATCAGGATTTAATGACACCTGCAGTTTTCTGCCAGGTCAGAATAAAATTAGGAGTAAAAAGATCAACAAAAGGTACTTGGGAGAGGATAATGGACCCCCTCAACAGCTAGTACATGGTGTGGTCTCATTCCCAGCTCCTGAACACGGGTATCACCCTACCCCCACTCTCCTATTAGTGTTCCCTAGTGGTCCCGACCATGAACAACTGTTCCCCTGGTATGGCTCATCATACTAATATTCCAGGAGAAGAGGTCCAGGGCCCCATATTATACCCTAAAAATGTGACCTGTCTGTGACTGAACTTGCTAAATAGCTTAACTCCATGGCTTACTCGGATGCTAGTTAAAGCTAGCTCCATACATATCTAAATTATCCTAAACCAACCCCAATATTTAACATTCCCCCTTTAAGGAGTAACCAAACAACCAAGTTCCATTATCATTGGTATTAAAAAGAAAGAGGACTAATAAAATGTTGCAGAGAGAATTCTAGTCATTCTCCAAATTGAACTCTGTGGGGGACTAAACATGAGGGACTGAATCACATTAAAAGGTTCCCTCCCTGAACTTTGTCCTGAAATTTGTTTTTCCCAGTCCATCTCGGAGGTTGAGACACCACAGCTAGGCCAGTTTGAATCTAGTCCCAAAAACAATGTCCATGGCAATCAGATCCCCTTGAGTTTCAGGGCTCGGGCCACCAACTGAAGGTATTTAACAACTTAATTAAGCAGTCATCTGGGAAGTGTATGAACAAAAATCCTCAGGCCAGACAGGTTGAGTAGCAGGCATCTACATTTAACTTTCAACAGCATGGCTGAAAAGACTCAATGCAGACTTCGATGTAATCAGCCCTTTTGAAATAGGTCGGACAGCGTGCTTGTGAGGCCTGTAGTCGCTTGGACGGGCAACTTGTATGAAGACCATGTGCCCACTATTGAGACCTGCAATTGAGAGGGGTAGGCCATTTTAAACTGGATCCCCGCTGCTATTAGTTTGCTGACTATTGGGTAGAAAGCTGCTAATTTCTGCCTAGTTTCATAGGGTAAGTCCTGTATAATTCTAAGTTTCTTGCCCTCCCAGAGCACAGATTGGAGTTCCCATGTTTTTGTTAATACAGTACATGCTGCTTCTCTATAAAATTCAAGAATTTAAGGATGATCGGTCTGGGAGGTGTTCCTGGTTGAGTCCGAGGTCTCAGCGATCGATGGACCAACTCTATTTATTAAGATGCACTGAGTGGGGATGGGCCCACAATTTTACTCAGGAACATTTGGAGAAATGCAGACATCAGGGCCTTCTTCTGCTTCGGGTAGCCCAATTATTAATATATTATTTCCTAAACTCCTACCCTCTAGGTCTTCGGTCTTTAGTTGTAGCTTTTGTATTTGTTGCCTTAAAGAGATGATTTCCAGATCATCCTTTTCTTTCCAGCGCTCCAGAGAAAAGGTTTGTGCATCTGTATCACTTACTCTGTGGGCTAAGTCTGTTAAGTCTCCCCTGAGCGACTTCAGTTCTGTTGAGATGTCAGCCAGTGTCTCCCTGAAGGGAATAAGCTCTTATAGAAAGCGATCATCTGTGACAGGAATTGCCACAGCTGCTGAAAGGTTTTGCTTGCTGATGGATGCTCCCTGGGCCTTAGATTTTTAAGGGAGCTTCTCAGGTGTAGTTGGTGGTGTGTGCCAGAGCAGGGTCTGCCGCATATCTGCCTCCATCGTGGACTAGGTAGCCAACTGCGATCTGGATACAACTGTAGAGAGTGCTGCAGGTAGGCACCAAGTAGATGAAAAGAAGTTTTTTATACATTTGTGCTCTGTTTGTTGGATTAAAAGAGGTGTTTAGGAGGTGGAAGGAGAGAGCTCCGTGCCAGTGCTGCTTTCAGGCTGCCAGTATCATGTGATCTCATCTAGCATGCTGACATTTATAAAAATGAATGAAAGTCACATACCAAGTTGAACAACCACAGCTGTGTCTGTACCCCATCATGATGAAGGTTGTGCTGATGATGTGGGTGAAGCAGACCATCCTGGTGGTAGTGTCAAATGGAGTACCATTGAGGTTGATGATTCAGTCATGGAAAAAGAATTCCCTATTGGGCACAACTCTGACCCTAATGACTGCGAGGGAAGCTTCCTGTTTGATCAGGATGGGAAGGATGTTGGTGGCAGTGCATAACGGGTTTAAAGGCTGTCACATTTCTGTAATGGTAAACTTTTTTTGCCTTTCATAAAAGAAAAACAGTGTCCTTGACTCTCATTCCATATGACAGATATGTACAAATAATGACCCATCATTCTATTTTACCTTCCTATTTGTAGATTTTGTGAGTACACTTTACAGAATGTATGCTGTCATTAGCAAACACGGTCAGCGTAATAAACACAAATGTCAACTTGTTGTAGTCATTTAAAATCCTGCTGATTAAATGACAGATATCCTTGTCTGTCCTGACACTCAAAGACTGTAACACATCATATCCAGCCACCCATCTTCCTGAGAGTGAGAGATACAGAATGTGTGCCTGTGCCCTTACCCAATGTATGAACCCGCAGCCAGCCACAGCCACCCGTCTTCATGAGCGTGAGAGACAGACAATGTGTACATGTGCCCATGCCCAGTGTAGGAACCTGCAATCAGCCACAGCCACTCTTCTTCATGAGAGTGAGACAGAAAATGTGTGCCTATGCCCATGCCCAATGTAGGAACCCGCAGCCAGCTACAGCCACCCATCTTCATGAGAGTGAGAGACAGAATATGTGTACCTGTGCCCATGCCCAATGTATGAACCCATGCCAGCCACAGCCACCTGTCTTTATGAGAGTGAGAGACAGAAAATGTGCACATGTGCCCATGCCCAATGTAGGAACCCGCAGCCAGCTACAGCCACCCATCTTCATGAGAGTGAGACACAGAATATGTGTACCTGTGCCCATGCCCAATGTATGAACCCGCTGCCAGCCACAGTCACCCATCTTTATGAGAGTGAGAGACAGAAAATGTGCACATGTGCCCATGCCCAATGTAGGAACCCGCAGCCAGCCACAGCCACCATGCTTCTTATTATCTGTAGTTTACAGTGAGTATGTACTAATTTCTCATACTATGATTTTTCCTTGAATTGTGGTATGAATGCTTCATTAACCTTTTTATAGATGCCTTTGTCACCAAATACCGGCAACTGATTTTCATTTTGTTTTAATGGGTTCCAATTACAAACAGTGTAACAGGACAGGACTACTGTAGTACTACAACTACAACTTCCTAAAGGATATCATTTTCAGGTAAGTATCAATCTTATTTCATCTGTTCTGTTTAGTTTTTCATCTTTAAAGCCAGTGTAAAGGTGACATACAGGCCAGATAATATATTTTTCATGCACGTCTGTCAGTCACTGGCGTATTTCTGCACAGCATGGTTCTACAACGTTTTATCCTGGTCATGATAATACATCATGTAATGTAACTTAAGACAGTGTGCCAGTGCATGTCACACACATTAAACATGTTAGTTGGTCTTGGACTGACTTACTAATAGCTTGGTACTTTAATCTGGATATAACAGACAGGAACAGCCACACTTGGAACAGAATGTGGGTAGTGCAATGAAGTCCAAATAATTTCTTCTTCGTCTGTTTGCAGGTAACACTTAGGTGCAGTGTGCTGCCATCGGTGCTTTATTCAAATCAAAAGATGTGCAACTGGTAGGAATCTGGAGGATACACAGAAAACTTTGAAAGAAGACAAAAACATTATTGAAACTTGTTTTCAAATGATGCCCCCCCCAAAAAAATATAAATACTTACCTTTCATGGCTTAACAGTTTTCATACAGCCAAAGTCATCAGCAAACTGAAATGTGCACAACTAAAGTAGGACTCTATGACCTGTGAGAGAAAAAAAACAAATGATTACATATATAGATAGTAAATGTCTGAGTCTCTGAAAAAACCTGAGTGTGACATGTGCAGTAACTTACCAATATACTTTCTAGTGGCCCTGTGCAGGCTCCACTGGCTTGCCTCGCCTGCCTGTGGTTCTGTAATGTATGCATTCTTTGTTACAGAATGGTCTAATTTGCTGCCATGTTGTTAGCCATTCAAATTGTCTGTACACTGTCACCTGTAACCTTGTTCAATCCTTAGCTGCTTGTGTTATTTTATCTGATGCTATGTGTTTCTCATCATGAACATGTCCTTCTTTGTACTCTCTGGGGTCACACCTGAAAATAGGCATCTGTTTTGTCTAGCGTGCTTACCTGGTTAACAAAAGCTAAATAAATAAGTAAATGGTGGTATAAATACACCCTCATAGGGCAGCATATTTCAGTCAGTGCAGCTGATTAATTGTCCTGCATGACATCAAATTATGGTTCACTCCATGGTCATCTGTGGCTATCATCATTTGGAAACTGTGCAGCAGCTCAGTTAGCACTCAGCAGCTGCAGAAAACAGAAGGACAACAACAGCAGAAGCAACAGAAAACAGAAGGACAACAGCAGCAGCAGGAACCAGAATTGTGGCTGTTGGTGCATGCTTTAATCAGTGCGTCCTGAAATAATTGTGACTTTTCAAAACATTTTCCCATGTGATTATTCTTCATTGGGAGTCGGGCCTTTTCATGACATTTTAACAGCAGCCATTTAGTGGGCACATTTATGCAGAGTTGTGGCTGTTACTGCACACTTTAATCAGTGCATCCTGAAATAATTGTGACTTTTCAGAACATTTTCTCATGTGATTATTCTTCTTTGGAAATTGGGACGCTAATACTGCATGCTGAATGATGTAGCAAGATAGCAGTATAAGCATGCTACATTCACATATCATAGTAATTGTTTTCTGGTGGGGTGGACAGTAATTGTGTTGGGTGATGGTAGGGTATTTTTATTGTGGTTGTTGTGGGTATGCTAAGAAAACTGAACACAGCCAACAGTACCCAAAAATGTGTATTGCATGACAACTACGGCAGCAGTGCAATAATCTCTTGACAATTTGTACCTGTATTTTCGTATGTGATTTCTGATTGGTAGTAATCTACTGACTTGTCTATATGATACCCTTATTTCCACAATTTACGACTGTTCTACTACATTCTTTCACATATGACATAATAAACACAGCGCTACTTTTAATCTTGCCTGTGGCAGATTTTCATCAGTATTCAGAAGAAGATTAAAAGGAGAACTACTGTTTTTTCATATCTGAAAAAAGGGAGTAAGCACGCTACAAAGAACCCACAACAGAACATGGTTGTGTCAGGGCATTAGTGCAAGTCCTGGGTGCGATGCTAGGCATGAAGGCTTCCCAGAGTGACTTACTCCAGCTGGGAAGTGCATAAATGCCCTGATACACCCATGGGCTGGAGTGGGTTATCGCACTTATAAACAAGCATTTGTCAATGCCGAACGTTCGCTTGCAGGTATTTGCAGTGGTGTTTGGCACGTATGGTGCTTTACCCTAATGCCCTGTGCGATTGCTGGTATTTGCATAATAAATTTTCAGCATGACCTTTTTGCTACCCCCATTGTGCGCTACATAGGCAGAAACACGTTTTGGGCAGGATGTGAAAAATGACAGCTGTACTGCTCATAAGGAAGTGTGGTAAAATGGCAATGTTGAAAATCTGGAGTGGAAATATTGAAAATTCACAAACCTACGAGCGTGCGTGGGAACTGTGCAACGCACGCTCATAAAACAGTCATTGTTAGGAATTTTTTCACCAAATTTTCAACATTGGCATTTTAAAACCTCTGCTAATGAACAGTGTCACTGTGATTTTCTTACTGTGTCCCATACATTGATTTCGCACACCGACTGCGCCATTGTGCACTACATGGGCGGAAACACGTTTTGGGCAGGATGTGAAAAATGACAGCTGTACTGCTCATAAGGAGGTGTGGTAAAATGGCAATGCTGAAAAATCTGGAGTGAAAATATTGAAAATTGTGAACTTACGAAAGTGTATGAGAACTGCACAATGCATGATCAGTAAACAGTTATTTTTAGGAATTTGTTCACCAAATTTTCAACATAGTCATTTTAAGATGTCTGCTCATGAACAGTGACACTGTGATTTTCTTAATGTGTCCCATACACTGAAGTTCACACAGCTTAACAGCGCATCAGCGCTATATGGGCGGAAACACGCTGGGCAAGATGTGGAAATGACAGTTGCACTCGCTCATAAGGAGGTGTGGTAAAATGTCAATGTTGAAAATCTGGAGTGAAAATATTGAAAATTCAGAAACTTACGAGCGCATGTAGAACTGGCGCAACGCAGACTCGTGAAAAGAGTCATTTTAGAATTTTTCACCAGATTTTCAACACAGCCATTTTAAGACCTCTGTTCATGATCAGTGTCACTGTGATTTTCTTAATGTGTCCCATACATTGATTTCACATAATTTAGCGCGCCATTGTGCCACATACGGAAACACGCTTTGGGCAGGATGTGAAAATGACAGTAGTACTTCTCATGAGGAGGTGGTAAATGCCAATGTTGAAAATCTGGGTGGAAATATTGAAAATTGCAAAACCCATGAGCGCATGCGGGAACTGTGCAACGACGCCAGAAAACAGTTTATTTTAGGAATTTATGTACCAATTTTCAACATGGGTTTTGGGACCCTTCTCATGAATGATGTCACTGTCATGGTGTTTTCGGCCCTGAAGGGTGATTTGCACAGTGACTGTGAAATCACCCTTCGGGCCTGAATAACGCCTTGACAGTGACATCATTCATGAGAAGGGGTCCCAAAAACCCCATGTTGAAAATTTGGTGCAAAAATTCCAAAAAATGCCTGAGATATGCCATAAAGTTGAAAACCCCTATCTATCCCATTATACAGCTTACCGGCATTTCCTCAGTTCGCGGTCGGCTTTGAAGAGTGCAGACGTGTTCCTGTCCATCAAGATCGTTGCACCAAGTCTGGAGGTAAGTGGTGGGGTGAGGGGGTTGTGGGGAGGCTGGGTGCGCAGTGGGTGGGTGCGGGTTGTGGGAGGGGACTGGGAGAAGCGCCGTGGGACCGCTTTTTGCTTTACAGGTGAAAAAAAAAAAGACTACGTGGGACATTTGCCACACTGGGTGGGCCTCAGCATGGCAGAAGGATGGCTGGGGGCCGAGGAGCTGACAGGGATTGGGCACCCGGTCGGGCAGACAACGGGACGCTTGCCACGCTGGGGTGGGCTCCCAGAGTGGCACCAAAGCTTTGGGGGGGGGCGTGAGGCATACCAGCGCTGTGTATGACAGCGGTGGTTTTCTTTGAAGTGAAGACTACCACTGTCATACACAGCTCCCGCACCCATTGGTGCAGGACCGCCATGCCAGCTCAATGGAGCAGTGGACTGAAAGTGAGAGGCACACCTCCAAAGTGTGCTACTCTCCCAAAACGTCCCTTGCGCATGTGCACTAGCGAACATAAAAAGGCTAGCTAATTGTAAAAAGCAAAAAATAAAAATATTTGTATTCATTAATGAATGACCAGGTAACACTTCTTGCCAAATGGCAAGTCACCACATCTGAACTTTCATTAATGACCTTTTCATAATGCATAAGAAAATTAATTGTGGAAGGAATGATATCATACATGCAAGTCAGTAAATAAGGGACAATTGAAAATAGAATAACACTGTACAGGTCAAAATTGTTAAAGAGCAGGTGCGCATTGTCAGGTGGTTACCCAGCAGTGCACACCTCAAACATATATGATAGCTGAAGTGCTCCAGTGTTGAGGGGTATTAATAATACCATGCAGTCCAGTCCAGTAAAAAAGTTATAGTACCAGGACCGTGTACCCACAGAAAAACACAGCAGTGTCTTAAACTGGGTGACACACTCCGAGGCAGGCACCCCCAGCAACCTTTTGTGACATCAGTAAATTAAAATCAGAGTGTGCGTTCCATTGACATGTATGGCACAGATTTTCTAAAGCTTTTCGTACTACTTATTGTTGCAATTTATAGAAATCAGAGACCGCTGGAGTGGAGTAACAGCCACTTTTACTACAGCAGTCGCTTTCATTTTTCTAAATTGAAGCTATAAATAGTACTAACAGCTAAAGAAAGATCACGTCCATACAGGTCAATGGAGTGCGCACTCAGCATTCATTTTCTAATGTCACAAAATTAACATGGTGGTGCCTGCATGGGGGCATGTCAGCAGGTTCAGAAAATGCCTGTTTTTCTGTGAGTACACATTCGGGGTGCTATAACTTTTTTACTGGAAGAGGAAGACCAGTCAGTACACCTCTCAGTCACTGTCCACAGCTTAATGATCCACAGACATTGCAGTAGGATAAATTCCAAAAAGATTATTTTACCAGCATACAGATACAGGTACCCCTTCCCGGTCCCCACATAGTAAGTCGAATGATATCGTGACGGTGCCTGCGCTTTCTCAAGGCTGAGGTGGTAATTAGCATTACACTGTATTTAAGAAGATTAATTAAAGTGACAGTGGTAAAAAAGCACAGATATAAAGTGCAAAAAGTTTGTGTAAAGGATAATAATAAATAAAGAAAATAAAGGGGTATGCTATTAAATAATAAACACAGAAACATAGAATTTGATGGCAGATAAGGACCGCAAGGCCCATCCAATCTGCCCATTTCTTTTTCTACCTTATGAATGTGCCATCGGCCTTTGCTCTGTCAATGGCCTATCTATTCATACCCATCTGTATTGCTCCCGTATGCCTATCCCATGCCTGTTTGAAGCACTGCACTGTATTTATATCCACCACTTCCTGAGGTAGGCCATTCTATGCACCGCCCTTTCTGTGAAAAAGAACTTCCTCACATTACCCCTTAATCAGCCTCCCTCTAATCTCATGCTGTGTCCTCTTGTCCTGCTATTTTTTCTTATATTGAAACATGTTAGACTCTTTCACCTTGTTAATGCCCTTAAGGTGTTTAAATGTTTTGATCATATCACCTCTCTCCCTCCCTTGCTCTAGGATATACATATTGAGCTCTGTTAATTTGTCCTCATATGTTTTCTGATGCAGTCCCTGCACCATTTTGGTTGTCCTTCTCTGGAATGCCTCAATTTGGTTAATGTCCTTGTGAAGGTGTGACCTCCAGTGCTGCATGCAGTACTCCAGATGGGGCCTAACCAATGTCTTGTAAAGTGGGATTATTGCCTCCTTCTTCCGACTTGTGATTACCCCTACTAATACACCCCAATATTCCCCAGCCTTACCTACTGCTTCAGTGGTCTGCTTGGATGATTTCAGGTCATCGGTGATGATGATGATGATGCTTAAGTCTCTTTCTTCCCTTGTGACTGCCAGCAACTCCCCTCCCAGCCCATAGGTGGCTTCAGGGTTTTTCTTCCCTATGTACATGATCTTGCTCTTCTTTGCATTAAACCCCAGCTGCCACTCTTCCGACCATTTTGCTAATTTATCCAGATCTCTTCTCATTCTGCCCACCCCATCTGGATCATCTACTCTGTTGCAGATCTTGGTGTCATCTGCAAACAGACAAATGTTACCCTCCAGTCCATCTGCAGTGTCACTGATGAAGATATTGAAGAGGACTGGCCCCAGGACTGATCCCTGAGGTACCCCACTTGTGACTTGCATCTCTTCTGACTGTACACCATTCTCTGCCACTCTCTGTTTTCTGCCCCATCAACCAGTTTGCCACCCAGTTGACCAACATTTGACTCATCCTGAGCCTATCCAACTTATTAATCAATCTTCTATGTGGAACAGTATTGAAAGCTTTGCTGAAATCAAGGTAGGTGACATCAACTGCTCCCCTTGGTCCACCACTCTGGTTACCCATTCAAAGAAATCTATGAGATAAGTTTGACAGGACCTTCCTTTTATAAACTCATGCTGTCTTAGATCCTGTGCTCCTATATATTCCAGGTGTTGCACTATCCTTTCCTTAAGGAGTGTCTCCATAATGTTGCCCACTACTGAGGTCAGACGGACTGGTCTGTAGTTCCCTGCCTCCTCCCCTGCTACCACTCTTGTTGAGTGGGATCACATGAGCCCTTCTCCAGTCTTCTGGGACCTCTCCTGTGCTTGGAGACTCACTAAACAGTTTTGATAATGGCTCTGCTAGTTCCACCCTTCGCTCCTTTAGTACCGTGGGATGTATGCCATCAGGTCCCATTGCCTTGTCCACCCTGAGCTTATTGAGCTCTTGTAGGACCTTTTCTTTTGTGAAGGGACTAGTGCACACCTCCCTCTCCCTGTGTCCATGGTGCTGAGCTGAGGGCCCTGCCCTACCTTCTCTTCAGTAAATATTGAGCAGAAGTATCTATTTAGGATAGATACTTTTACATGGTCCTCCTCCTCACATTCCCCCTTATCCCGTTTGGTCCTAGTAATACCCCCTCTGGAATTTCTCCTTTCACTATTGTATCTATGGAAAGTCGTGTCACCTTCTTTTACTGTTTGTGCTAGTGTTTCCTCAGTTTGGGCCTTTGCCTGCCTTACTGCCTTCCCTGCTTCCATTAGGGAAGGTTGGTATACTTCCCTATCTTCATCCTGCTGCATTCCCTTATATTTTCTGAACCCCATCCTTTTGGCTCTGACCTTTTCTGCTATTTTT
Organism: Neoceratodus forsteri; assembly: GCA_016271365.2. Taxonomy (NCBI): domain Eukaryota; kingdom Metazoa; phylum Chordata; order Ceratodontiformes; family Ceratodontidae; genus Neoceratodus; species Neoceratodus forsteri. The sequence goes on from CM028129.1 coordinate 471,228,833, forward strand.
GTTGAGAACCAAAGTGGTTTCCTTCTTCTTTTGCACTACCTTTTCTCTCTAACACAATGGGATGTTGCTTCAAATATTGCATCCTTAATGCTTGCCCACTTTGCCTGTAACCCCTCACCTGTATTTCTTTTTGCCAGGGCTAGCTTAACTCTGTTGGCCATCTTATCAAAGTCAGCTCCTATGAAGTCCTATATTTTTGCCTTGGAATGGGATATTTAGTTCTAGTGGCCAAATTGAACCATACCATGTGATGGTCACTGGCCCCCAGATGACCTTCTACCTGGAGATCTGTGATCCTTTCCCTGTTAGTCAGTAGTAGATCTAGGATAGCCCTGTATCTTGTGGGTTGTTGTACCAGTTGTTTGAGGCCCTCCCCCTGTAGGGAATCCACCATGTGTCTAGCTCTGGCAGATGTTCCTGCTGGTATTGACCAATCTGTATCTGGCATGTTGAAGTCTCCCATTATCAGAACCTCCCCTTTAGCTGTCATGTTTTGTATATTTTCTAACAGTAATGTGTGTATGTCCCCTCCCAGCCTGGAGGTCTGTAGACAACTCCAGTTCATATGGCTGTCCCATTTCTTGTTTCCAGGGTGATCCACAGTTCTTCTGGCTCCTTATGTGTATTCTGAATTTCTGTAGCTTTGATATTTTCATTGACATAAAGGGCCACTCCAAATCCACCCCCTCTTTTTGCACCTAGGTCTCTTCTGAACAGTACATAGCCAAGTACTGAAGTCTTCCAAGAGTGGTTACTGGTAAACCATGTCTCGCTAATGGCTACCATGTCCAGGTTAGCCTCTGTCAGTGTTGTCTGTAGGTCTGGGATCTTATTTATTTATTTGTTTTTTGTTGACCGGGTAGGTACACTAGGCAAGAGTATTGCCTATTTTCAGGAACGACCCATACTGCGAGCATTTGTGTACATGATTTTCTATTGGCCAAATTTTGGTGTGTTAGTTGTTGGGTGAGGTCTGGCATTTACCCTGTGCATCGCATGGGGAGCCAGACCGTTTTCCTTACCTGGTGATACAAATGTACTTCAAACATGCTGAACTCCTGTTTGACCACTAGCTGAGGGGGGAAGGGTGTTCTTTCCATTCAACATATGGGGTGCTGCACCCCTTTCCCCATTTGCTAGTTTAAATATTCTGCAAAGAGGTCAAACTTCTGCCCCAATGCACTGATTCCCTCGTTTGTCAGATGCAGCCAATCAAATTTAAAGTACTTTTGCTCCCAAAAATGTTGCCAGTTCCCTACAAATTTGTGTCATTTATCCTGGCACTAGCCCTTGAGCCACATGTTTAGCTCCCCTATCTCTCCTTCTCTGACCTTCCGTCCATCTGTCCCCCTCTCCCAGACTGGCAGGATCTCAGAGAAGATGATGCCAGATGAAAAGGATGATAGTTTGTCACTCAGCATGGTCAGGTGTTCCTTGGTCTCCACAACTGACCAGCTGGAAAGATTGTTTGTCCCTATGTGTACCAGGACATCAATATTTTCTCCTGTTTCCTGAATAATGTTAGCTATACGGTCAGTGTCTCTCCACGTTGATGTACCTGGGAGACATCTGGCCTTTTGCACACTGTTTTGTAGAGATATCCACTCCTCCAGTTCATTGGTTCCACTGCTAGCTGTGGGGATGGGCAATTAGGTACCCTCCTTGCTGGCCTGCCACCCCCATGGCTAGTTTAAATGCTTGTCAATGTAGCATTTAAACTTAACATTGAGTGATTGGCTTCCCCTCCAGGATGGATGAGGGCTGTCAGGCTTGAGCAAGCCTCCTTCCCCTCCAGGTGGGTTCCCAGTCACCAGTGAATCCAACCCCTTCCTCACAGCACCAGTTCTTCAACCATGAGTTAAAGTTCCTCGTGCATGCACCCCTATGCTCTCTCATGCCTCTCGCAGGTAGTACTTCCGAGAAGGTGACAGAAGTAGCTACTTGCTTGAGACCCCTCCCCAGGATTAAGGCTTCACTTCCCCTGCCGAAAAAGAAGAACCACGGACAAAAAAAAAACAAGGAGGTAAGAGCAGAAATAATCAGACAGCAACAAATGCAGTAGCCCTGAAAGCTTATCCTAATGACAGATAAATCTGAAAAACCTGTAAAGCACCACCTGTAATGATTTCACAGAAGATATACCCTGTAAGAAACACTTTGCTACAGAGAAAAATAAAACAGTAACAGAAGATATACCTTGCAAAAAAACTATTTGAATCAGAAGATTACAGCAGTAATCTGTAAGCTCACACCTGTAAGCACACCCTGTAATAATGCAGCAGAAGGTATACCCAGCAACAACAATTTGAATCAGGGAAAAATAAAGCAATAAAATGTTAGCAACAAACAGTAACAATCCCTGTGAGTACAAAATAAAAAATAACAACACACAGTAAATCTGCCTAGCCAAAAGAAGCCTTGATCATGGGGAGCGGTCTCAAGCAAGTAGCTACTTCTGTCACCTTCTCGGAAGTACTACCTGCGAGAGGCATGGGAAAGCATAGGGGTGCATGCACCAGGAACATTAACTCATGGTTGAAGAACTGGTGCTGTGAGGAAGGGTTTGGATTCATTGGTGACTGGGAACCCACCTGGAGGGAAGGAGGCTTGTTCAAGCCTGACAGCCTGCATCCATCCTGGAAGGGAATCCAAGCACTCAATGTTAAGTTTAAATGCTACCTTAACAAGCATTTAAACTAGCCAAGGGGGGTTATCAGGCCAGCAAGAAGGGTACCTAATTGCCCACCCCCCACAGCTAGCAGTGGAACCAGTGAACCGGAGGAGTAGATATCTCTACAAGGCAGTGTGCCAAAGATAGAGATAAGTGCCAAAGAGGTGGATAGGCAGAAAAGGGGCAAAATTCAACAGAAGGGCAGACAACAAGGAGAACCAGGGATAAATGACAACCAGGGAATGGGCTGGAGTAGAACAGCTAAACAGTCTAGGGAGATCAAATCATGGAAAGCCATGTGTGCAAATGCCAGGAGCCTTAGCAACAAGATGGAGGATCTGGAGACTGTCATGGTGCAGTCAGACCTGGACATTGTGGCCATCATAGAAACCCAGTGTAATGATAATCACGACTGGGAGATGGCCATACCTGGCTACAACATATTCAAAAGAGACAGGGTAGGCAGGAAGTGAGGAGGAGTGGCACTGTATGTGAAAAATGACATAAGGGCCACAGAGATCCAGGAAGCACAAAATGGGGGAGAGATACTGTGGGTTAAGCTGGAAAGGAAAATGGGGCCAGCCATCTGTGCAGGTGTGGCCTATAGACCACCAGCCCAGGAGGAAGAAACAGATAGGGAGCTGAAGCTAGCCATCCAAAGGATTGCAGACAAGGGTGAGGTAGTGCTGGTTGGAGACCTCAATATTCCAGACATGGACTAGAGCATCCCAGCAGCAGCATCAACTAGAAGCAGATTTATCCTGGACTTCCTTCAGGGTGCCTTCCTCAAGGAACTGGTCATGGAACCAACTCGGCAGAAGGCCATACTGGACCTAGTGCTCACAAACAGGGACAGTGTGATGGGGGTATCAGTGGAGGAGCACATGGGGAACAGTGACCACCAGTCATTGTGGTTTGAAATCACAGAAGGAGCAGAACCAAACCACACAAAAACACATATCCTGGATTTTAGGGGGGCAGACTTTGGGAAAATTGTGAGATGCCTGAAGAGGCATTAAGGGGAATGGGACAGGAATCAGGGGTTAAGGAACAGTGGGTAGTATTTAAAATGGGGATTACAAGAGCAACAGAATTATGCATTAAGCAGGTTAGCATGGGGAAAAGGAAGAGGAGGCCATTATGGTTTTCCAAGAAGGTAGCGGAAAAAGTGAAAGCCAAAAAGATTGCATTCAGGCAATACAAAAAGACACAGGCAGAAGGGGATAGGGGGAAGTACCAGGAGAAGCAAAGGGAGGCAGGGAGGTCAGTAAGGGAAGCCAAAGCTCAGACAGAAGAGCACATTTCAAAATCAGTGGGTAGAGGGGACAAAACCTTTTATAGGTACATAAGTGAAAAAAGAAAGGCAGAGGAAGGGATGGTGAGACTGAAGGGGGAGGATGATGACAACAGTAAAGCTGACATATTGAACAGGTATTTCTGCTCAGTCTTTACTGAGGAAGAGGAGGGTAAGGGGTCTGAAGGGAGTACAAAGGGTGGGAATGATGCAAGAATGGACACAAGTCCTTTTACACGAGAAAGGGTCCTGAAGGAACTGTAAGTAATAAGAGTTGATAAAGCAATGGGGCCAGATGGGGTGCACCCCAGGGTCCTTAAAGAACTAAGAGAGGTGGTGGCTGAACCTCTGGCAATACTGTTTAGCCGATCACTGGAAACAGGGGAGGTACCCAAAGACTGGAGGACAGCAGATGTAGTCCCCTTATACAAAAGTGGGAACAAAGAGGAAGCAGGGAACTACAGACCAGCCAACCTCACCTCAGTAGTGGGGAAGATCATGGAAGCACTACTGAAGGAGAGATTGGTGGAACATCTGGTTGTCAATGGACTACAGGACCCAAGGCAGCATGGTTTCATGAGGGGGCGGTCACGTCAGACCAACCTCGGTGAATTTTTCAACTGGGTGAATAGGGAGGTGGATAAGGGGAGGGCAGTGGACATGGCCTATCTGGACTTCAGCAAGGCCTTTGACACAGTGCCACATAGATATAGCATGCACCAAGCAGGAAAGGGATCTTTGGGTTATCATCTCTGATGACCTCAAGGTAGGGAAACAGTGTGACAAGGCAGCAGGTAAAGCAAATAGGATGCTGGGATGCATAGGCAGGGGCAACACCAGCAGGAAAAGGGAGGTCATAATTCCACTATACAAGACACTAGTGAGGCCCCACTTGGAGTACAGTCTATAGTTCTGGAGACCTTACTTACGTAAGGACATAGACAGGGTAGAGAAGGTTCAGAGGAGGCAACAAAGATAGTACATGGATTGTATCACAAGTCCTATGAGGACAGGTTGAAGGAATTGAATATGTAGTCCCTGGAGGAGAGGAGGGACAGAGGGGATATGATAGAGACATACAAGTATCTTACAGGGAGGAACAGGGTGCAGGAATACACTATTTTTAAGTGAAAAAGATGTTCCAGAACTAGAGAGCATGGAGTGAAGTTGGAGGGAGGACGATTCAGAGGAAATGTGAGGAAGAATTTCTTCACAGAATGGGTGGTGGACAAGTGGAACACCCTGCCAGAGGAAGTGGTGGGGGCTGAAATAATCATGAGATTTAAGAATGCATGGGATAGACATTAAGGAATTCTGGAGGTCAGGGTTAAGGGGCAACAGACTTCTAGGAAAACATAATGTGAACTTACAAGCTCAAAAGGGCAGACTGGGTGGTCCTAGGCCCTTATCTGCTGACACTGTCTATGTATCTATGTATGTATGCATGTATGTATCCTTTTCCTTGCTCTGGTAAGGTTCTTTGCTCTGTTCTTTCAAGCAACCTAGAAGAAAAGAGCTCAGGTGAAACTAGGTGCCTTGGCCAGCAAACCTAGTCTTCCATCTCCAAGATATCAACTAACCTGACCTTTTAACCCTTCCTTCTGTTGGAAGCTACTGGCAGTTTGTGAGTTCCGCCCCCCAGATATATACACCTAATCCCCTGGAAGAGCTGTGGGAGGAAAGCAATTAACTCCTATAGTAATTGATTTATGTGTATGTATTGTACCTACAAATGCAGGTCTATAAACTGTGTGACATGTGATGTAATTTAATGTAAGATTTAGTAAAAGGTGTCTAAAACACAGATCATGTTTGTACAAAGTTTTTTCACTTTATATCTGAAATTTTTACCATTGTCAATTTAATTAAATGTCTTAAATATGGTGTAATGCCAATTACCACGTCAGCCTTGACAAAGCGCGGGTACGCGCAATATTATTCAACTTACTATGTAGTGATTGGGGAGGGACACCTGTAGCTGTATGCTGGTAAAATAAACTTTTGGGGAATTTATCCTACTGCAATCTTTGTGGGTTATTAAGCTGTGGATAGTGACTGAGAGACACACTACTGGCTGCTCATACTTTACTAGATGGAACCTCATGGTATTATTAATACCCCTCAACACTGGAGCAAGTCAGCTATCATATATCTTTGCAGGAGGCTGTGAGACAGGAGGATAACATTACTGCTAAAAAATATACTTTTACTGTTATGTAAAAAGATTATTAGGTCGGAAAAAAAGGAAGGGAAGAGCAGCATTTTTTTATGTTATTTTCTTTTATCATTTTTAGGGGTATGTTTTTGAAATTTTTTTGGGGGGGAGGAAGGTCAGTAAAAAGAAACACAGAACACACAATGAAAGGTATACAGAAAACAAAAAGACTACACATCCAGATTGTGATGACTCAGCAGCAGTTACAGCATTGTCATTATTTGCAGCTGATTAGCCTCGGTTCTCTCCATCCACTGCTCCATGTTCTCCACCACATTACTCAGGTGGTCTACCTCACTGCACAGCAGCCCAAGATCCACCTGTGTAGCAGGATGTAAGGAGTTGCACTCTTGTGCAGGTGTCAGAGCAGCCTCTTTTTCCCACTCCCTTCTCCATTTTTCACCCTGTGCAGGTGGAGACCATGCTGCCACCTGTTGCACAGCAGGTGCATTGCTGGAAACTTCTGCTGCTTTGGCCTCCCACTCTGCATGGTGGAGGTTTACAAGGTGAGTACATTGACTACCTCTCCCAAGATGACTACCCATCAGCCCATGCTGCACCAGTACACTGCAAATGTTACATTTCACAACACTGGGGTCACCAGGTAGTGATGAAAAAATGCCACACTACAGAGCTGCTTGGCAGACCTGGCACAGGTGATGGGAGCCCCAGGTGTTACAGGCTGCCAGACACTTGGGGGGAACAACCTGCTGCTGTTCTTCTTGCTACTGTGGTGGCTGCTGTAACTCTTCCTGCTGCTGGTGCTGCTGGTGCTGCTGCTAAACTGCCATGGCCATGGCCAGCATTGGGGGGAAGGTAGTGTTAGGTGCCACTGGCAGGGGTGCTTGCATCATGACACCACTATCTCCACTTGCAGGAAGGAGAGCACTAACAGGGAACAAATTCACATGGTTGATGCACACGGTGCCACCATGCATCCTTGGCCTGACAAGACGATCTCTACGTACCCCTGAACCGAAACCTCCTGTCTCCATTCTACAAAACAAAAAAACAAATTTAACTATTAAGAGCAACTATTAACAAAAAAATTAAAACAAAAGAAAATCAAAAGGGGCACAACTCAGAACAAGAGATGTGTCACTAAACTGCAAAAAATAAGCAAATTGAACAACAATCTAAATCTCTTTCTCTCTCTTTCTCTCTCTCTCTCTCTAACACACATGTAGCTCTTTCTCCAGCACTTGGCAAGGGGAAAGTGAAACTAGTTCACTGTCTTACCTGATTAACTTTCTGCCTGCAGCATGTGACTCACAGATTGTGAGTCATATGATCTGTGGCTGTTTCAATCCTCACATAATTTGCCTTTCTGGAAAATAAGGCAAAGTGAATGCAACGTTGGTAATGTAAAGTCATTTTAAGGGCAAAGTGGCCCATGTTAATGGAGACTTCACATAGCCCCAAACGGATGTGAAGTATGCGACTTTGCGTTTACTTCACTTAGGGAGTAAAACTTTGCTGCATCTCTAATCTGTAGTCCAGAGAGTATTATGGCGCTTGACCCTGATGGGTAAGTAATGGCTTGGGGAGTGGGGGAGTTGCTGAGTGGGAGGGTTGGGTGGGGGACAGAGACAGCTGCAAAAGACATCAATGGACAGTTTTATTTTTACAGAGTTAAAAAAAAAGACAAACAAGGATTCAGGACTGGGCACTCCCAGAGTCACTTTTATGTTTCTGGGCAGGGGGTGTGGGGTGGTGGGCACTGAGAGGGAGGCTCGGTTGGGGAATATTAAAAAAAAAACATACAGGAGTCCTGATCATGACACTGGTAGACTGGGCACCCCCAGTGTCACTGTTATGTTTTAGGTATGGGGTGATAGGCGCTGAGAGGAAGGGTCGTCGGGGAATATTAAAAAAAAAAACTACAGAGGAGTAGGGATGGACGAAGTACTTAAACTATGCTACACACAATATTACGTGAATTTCGGCCACTTCACATAATTTTTATCTGAGGAGTAATGCAAAATTTTGCCTGCAGAAAGGCGAAAGTTCCCCTGTAGAAAGATGGAATGTGCCTTTTAGATGCAAAATTTCACCTTTCCGCAGGCGTAATTTCGTCTTCCCAAAGCTAAATTTCACCTTTCCAAGGTAAAATTTCACCTTGGTGAAAACGCCCGAAATTTGTGTGCCATTACGTAGCGTGAAATCAGCCACTTCGTCTCAATTTCGCCGGCGAATTTTAAATTAGCTGCATCTCTACAGAGGAGTCCTGATCACAACACTGGTAGATTGGGCACCCCCAGTGTCACTCTTATGTTTTGGGAAGGGGTGCTGAATGAGAGGGTCAGGTGGTGGATATATCTATAATTTAAAAAAAAAACGGTGGTCACAGCAGAACACAGCACAATCCCCCATATCCAAGATGGCCACTGCACTCTACTGGGCATGTGCTAGTAGTCGAACATGGCACACTTGGCCATGTCCAAGATGGTCGCCACACTCTACTGCACATGCGTGACTACCAGCGCATGCACAGTAGAGTGCAGTGGCCATCTTGGACATGGGGAAAAGTGCTGTGTTCCACTGTGACCACCAACAGAGTAAAAAATACTGTAGTGAGACTGCTAATGGAGACAATGAGGGGAGTGCTTCATGGACGTGAATGAGACTGTGCTGTAACTACAACATGTTGTTTGATCAGCCGGAATGCACTGAGTCCTTTTTAGACAGCAAGAGGTCTGCAGGGCTATACCCACTGCAGCCCTAATGAGACATTCCATCCACAGTGGTGCTCTTTTGTTTTGTCTACCTTCTGCTAGAATTGTTCCCATGGGAAGTTGTTTTTCTCCTGCAGAATAGGGGATGGACCCACTGTAATTTAATGAGAAAGTAATAATGACATCTCATTGTTCTCCATGGATGCAGTCTGCTACTGAAGAAATAAGGCAAATAACTAGACATCACTGTACATAAGTTGTTTATGGACTTATGAAAAGTCTTTATGAATGCTAAAGATCAAATGCAAATATTTTTTGGAAAATTAACCCTTTTTGTTAGTACAAGGACAATCAGGACTTATGTAATACAAATAAACTACAGGAATTACAATATTTAATGTACAGTACAAATGCTAATTTATTGCCTATCTTATTTGATGTCTTCACAAAAAGGCCCTCAGACTTTTTCAGACCAGCTGGTGGAATCTTGGCTGGTGGTGGGTGGTGATGTCATTTAAGCAACAATGCTGTAATTTTCCTTAAGGTCCTTGCAGCCTAGTATACACACAGTACATCAGATTATGAAATGGCAAAAATCATTTGTCACTTCAAACAGTATTAAATATACAATAAGATATTAAATATCTAGTAACTTTCACAGGTTAATCAGTAAACATTTGGGGGACACTATTAAACAGAGAAAGAGTGCACAAACATCCTCAGGTCATGTAATTTTTGTTTCCCGTTTTCCTTACTAACCTAAATATAGTTGTACTTTACTTCACCCATTTGATGAGGTTCTATAACACTTTCAGTATTATGCATTTACCCTGTTCTCCTCCTCCCAGAATTTGAACTGCTGCCATTCCCTTACAGAAATAATTATATGAAATGTTTTCACGCTGCGCACATAAAACTGCCCAAGTGATATGTGTACTGCAAGCATGATTTAAATGTTAAATTGGAACTGATTGCATTCATGTGGAATGCGTGCAGCAAGCAAATGTGGAAAGCGTGCTTTTCATATTGCATTGGAACAGACTGCATGCATGTGGTATACGTGCAAAAAGCAAGTGGTCAATAATAACTGCACACATAAAAGTTAAGTGACTTGCTCAGGATCACACCATATACAAGTGGGGGTAGATGAGATTCAAACTCAGGTTTTCAAGTCTCCAGGTTTGATGTTCAGTGCATTTAACCACTAAGCCATACTGCCTACACACATATGACTCACTTGCACTTCAATGTAAATCTGTTTACAACTGCACACATGCTGCATGCTTATAGTCACTGTTATACTTTTTTAGTTTTCTTATCCCCCCTCATCTCAGCTGCAAAGCTAAACTGTACCACACATACCAATGGAAACACATGTGGTTCTTCCCACCCCCAATACACACACTTACCCACAAAACTACTTAATTAGTTCTATCTGGCCTGTAATCCTACTATTTTCTAGTCATAGTTTTCAATGTCTCCACACAAACAGACTTTAATGGGTAAACACAAAAACAGCAATAACTTGACGCCCACCCACATGGCCAGTCCCCCCCATATAGACACACACTGTAACGGGTGCTTCTATGCTGCTACAGGCAACCCACCAAGTATAGATATAAGTCTAGAGTCTGATACCTGAGCCTGAGTACTAGGGAGCAAGGGGCAGGAGTCTTTAAGAGTTTATGTCCATGGCTCAGAGTGCTGGGGCATACATCATTGAAATGAATAGAGTTATTTTTTATTACTGTTTTATACATTATAATGGTGAGTTGGAGAATGAAGGCCAATGTTCTACTAACAAGGTCCTTGTTAGTCGAGTGGTGGCTTTCATTAATTTCCAACCCTCCATCAATAATGTATAAAATAGTAATAAAAAAATACCTCCATTCATTTCAATGGTGCATGCCCCTGCAGTCTCCCTTGCCCTATGTCATAATGTGCCTGAGTGTGGGGATATGGAGGTCAGCTTCCCGAGGGGGGCATAAGCCTGACTATAATGGGGCTCCAATAGTCTGTGCATACCATACCACTCAACTGTCCCTAAATGCAAGTGGCAGCCTCATTTTACCCCTGAAAACTGCTCTGCTCCAAATCCATCCCTCATGGAAAACATGCTGCTCACACAGAAGATGTCCTGTAAATTTAAACTTTATGGCAGAGGGGTCATTTCAGATTTCAGCATGGGAGAGCCAGCAACCAGTGGAGGCCAGGTGCTAGTTAGCCCCTATGTGGCAAGCTCTAGAATGTCTGGAACATCTTTAAAAGGTAATACTTATTTGTTGTAACTGAAAAGTGACATGCAAATAAGGAAACATTCAAATACTATAAGATTCATCTGTCTATTTCCCGGAGCAGTGCATCAAATTTGGGCTTAAACCCACCCAGTTACCAACCAATTTATTTCCTGGAGGAAGTTCTGAACCCCTCGCCAAAAAAAGTTGACCTGATTTCTCTCTCAGACTCTATTCCATTCAATTACCATCCCATATGGGTCGTGAAGCTGCCCAAAGGCACAGAAACATGCAAAACACATCAGTATGTCAGTCCTTCCTCCTTCCCCAATCCCCCTGTAAAAAAATCTTTACTTTTACTTACCCAGCCATCTGGCCAGAATCTGTGGCCTGGCCCAGTGTGCCACCTCATATCCAGTCATAATATTTGCCTGTAGCGCACAGCATTATCGGCAAGCCTCGGCCTGTGCGCCTCCTGAGTTGGACCCCTGGAGTTGAGAATCTTTAGTGGATGGGTCCGGGGTGCAGCCCCCATAATATGGGGTGTGGGTGGTGGAGCACCCCACAGAACAATGACATGATGCCTAATGGAATTAATTGTGCAGCGCAATTGTGCCATGCGGCATTATGACTTGCGACATAATGACCCTGTGCCGTGCCACCAGCCCAGTTTTCAGTCCGCTCCTCCTCATCCGTCCTTCTGCCAGAAGATGAATGCTACAACTGACCATCCCAGGTCATCAACATGGTCCACAACCAAGTCACCTCACCAACTGAACCCACCCAACCTGTGTTGCTTGCTTCTTGCTTGGCTGCTGCTGCATTGCACTAATCCAGGCCTATGAATCCCACCCACACTGCTGTCACTGCTGCTCCAGCCTAGCTTGCTGCCTCAGGGGGCCTATGCTGTTTTATTTGTGAGGCAAGCATGCCAGAGTAAAGTAGGTAGCCTAGTCTCAAGTTAGCTTCTAGTTCACCCTCTACCCCTTCAGCCACCTTGGGAGATGGAGACTCACTAAGAGTAAACCAACATAAATATCCCACCACAACACTGCTATTGAGAGTTCAGTGCTCATCAACTCCAAGCTGTAGTGTGCAGCCTGTCTACTCTGTGGTGGGAAAGACAGTTTGTTGAATTTTGTTGACCTAGTAAACCCACTAGGCCTAGAAGTCCTTTTTTCAGGGGCAACCGGGGAGGGGAGGGGGGATAGAGATGGTAAGCAACTGAAATTGAACCAGATTAAGCTGTTAGTGGTACTTTTTTTTAGTGAATGAGGGAAATTTGGCCAGGACACCAGGAAAATTCCCCTACTCTGCCCTGCAGGGGTGCTGTCACTTCCTGCCGGTGGGATGGAGGGACCCAGTTCACAGCCGGACACAGGAGGAGGAAGCGATGATGTGAAGGGAGAGCAGGCCTCCTCTCCTTTCATGGACATGCCAGAGGCTAAAAGGCAAGAAAAAGACCTTTTGAATGGAGATTCAGATGAGGACATCAGTGATGTCTATATTTCTACTGAAGATCTCAGTAATTCTACCTGTGTGGACAAAGATGCGGTTTTACTTCTGAACTCGAAGGACAAACGTCAAGAAATGACAAAATTAATGTTTACGGAGGAAGTGAGTAATGGAGTGGAGAACGAGTTCCTTATAGCACGCACTGCAAACTTGGCTTTCCCTGTCACTTCGGATGCCTGGCCTGTCTACTGTCTAGAGGGAACTGCAGCAGTTAACAGCCTGACTGGGCCGGGTGAGCTAGATTTAATGCATTCAAAAGATATCCCGTTGCAGGCTAGCAGTAGAAACTCCGACAAACATCCATAAATGACAAAATTAATGTTTAGAGAGGAAATGAGTAATGAGATGGAGAGCGAGTGCCTTACAGCACTCACTGCAAACTTGGCTTTCCCTGTCACTTCTGACGCCTGGCCTGTCAACTGTCTTGAGGGAACTGCAGCAGTCAACACCCTAACTGGGCCGGGGTGAGTCAGATTTAAAGCATTCAAAAGATATCCCATTGCAGGCTGGCAGTAGAAGCACTGACAACAGTGTGTGCCAACAGCCTAAACTCTCTGAAATTCCCAAAGCAGCTGTAGCTACAAACTGTGATAACTCTCAGACAAAGCAGAATGTGAGTTTAGAGCAAACTGCATCAGTGGGGCCTGAGAAGCGGGCTCCTGCAGATACACTTTCCCGTACGGCTGGTTTTGTCTTTAAACCAACACAAAGCATAAATCTTTCACACTCTGTGATGTATCAGTCCAAACTGAATTGTCAGTTAGGTACTACTAAATTTACCTTCACCAGTAACACCCAGAAACAGATTCTTTCTTCTAAAGCTTTGTTAAATCAGACTGTTTTAGATGGTATTGACAAATTAAGCGCTACACAGGGTATGCAGTCTTCTGTTTTAGCTCCACCTCCTGCTCAAACTGAGAATTTTTCTCTGAGTGACTCATGGACTCCACAGAAAGCCTTGCAAGGGGCTGGTTGGCAGCAAACTTTAAAAGGAAACCGGGTGCCTGATCCTAACTGGGATTCCCCTTTTCCCTTTTCACAAACCTCCCCTGAATGGAAACCACATGTTTCTGGACAGTATACTACTTCAGACTTGCCTCAGATTAAAAAAGAGGTACTCGATAGATCTATGGCTTGGACTCCCTCCACAACCCCTCTCAGGGAAGAGGTCCAAGGAACATTTTTACATGACTTTCCACTGTAAAAAATTCAGGAACCTTGTGTTGGGGACAAACCTTTACTAAAACAACACACACCTGATGTGATGGCCCGCTCATTCACCCTACACTGTTCGCACCTCCAGTCCCCCTCCTCTCCTTGTGAGTGATACCCAATGCCCTACAGGGCTAGTATGTTGTAAATTTCAACAGGGGAGTAAAAAAGGGATGGAGGGCACGGAGAGCGGAGGGCGAATATCACATGACCATGGGGGCAGGCCTCAAACACATTATGGCAGTCAATTTATCAGACAACTCTCACTTAACTAATTACCAAAACTAAATTAAAATACCCACCCTACACATTCAGTGAACTATAACACAATAAACCAATAGCATTTAAAAATGATAAAACACTTCCAAAAGTGGTCAGATATTTCAGTCCAAAACACGTCTCAGATGAAGGAGATTGGTCTGAGTGGACAATACCGATCCAAGGAAAAGAGATAATATACCAGTCAGCAGACAAAATCCCACTTTAAAGGCTTAAGTCACAAGAAGATGAATTGAAACTGTATGGACTGAACTTAAACCACAGAATATGAAAATAAAACGTAAGTACCTCCCTCTCACTGGGTGTGCAAAAGTAATTAGTTAATATCTGCTGTAGTACAGATCCCCAGGCCCTCTCACTACCTGGGGGGTCCGAAACAAAACAAGGCAATCTTACTGCCCAAGTAATAATCCAAAATCCAAAGCAAAAAGATCTGAGATCTGACTGTAAGTTTTTCTTTGTTGACATGATTCCTTAGGACAGAAACTTTCCGGCAATAATCCAAATTTTGCTCGGTGATGTCAAAGCCTGAAGACCCTACCTGAGAGGGCCACCGCCAGAAATATCTGTCCCACAACCTCGGCACCTCACTTTGCCAACCCACCGGCTGTCCCAACTTAGGGTCCTAGGAAACCATAGACCTGCCAGCCTGCTCCCCAACCATTCCAGGCCCGGTCCTCCCAAGTGAAAGCAGACTCCAGTGAACAAGCCACTGACAAATGAAGGGTCCCACTGTCCTGAGCAGGAAAAAAATCCAGTCCACTCCAATAACCCACAAATGTGTGTATTGTGCTCACTGCTTGGGTACCTGAGGAGTGGGGTCCAAAATTAAAATAGGAGCAGCTATCCCAATGCTGTTGTGTGTCCAAAATACTGAGGACGTCGACCACCAGTCCACAATCAGGGAAAGCAACCCAAACTTCCTCGGGCACAGAAACTAAAACAGCCACATGCAGCTCCTCCAGGATCCCCAAACAGCCAGCAGCCAGGAAGCTAGAACAAACACAGAGCAAGTGGGTCTAAGAAGTGCCCTGCCGGCAGAAACAACAGCCATGATTCGTCCAGTCCCAGAGGCTCAGATGGCAACCAAGTATGCTCAACCCAGCAACTCAGATGGTGGCTCAAACAGCATCAGAAAAGTACAAACAAAATACCAACAAAATAAAATAGTAAAAACAACTTACGAAAACAAAAATAAATAAACTAAAAGAATGGATAAAAGGTGGGCAATAATGAACAATAACCCAAATAGCTGTTAACTAAGTTCCCACTTCTGATGGCAAGCCCAGTGTGGCTGCCATGTTTCTTCTAGAATGACAAAGAGAAAGTAAGTGAGCCAAAACAGTCATGGAGAAACACATCTGTAGCACTAAATATGCCTAAGGGGATTTGCATTGCCCAAAACAAAAAGGTCAGGCTTCAAATCACAGAGGCCCCTCTTAGTACATCTGGAATTAGGGATGCTGACTGACTATATCCTAGGTATTTAATGCAGTAAGCAAACAATACTTTATAAATTAATGGCAATTTAATGACAAAAATCAAAAGCTATTAAACAACTTGCAAAAGGATCAAAATTAATGACTTTAGCTAATTTTAATGGGAAGTCAATGAAAACTGTATTTTAATGGCTCTAATTGCTAGCAGTATGAGAAATAGAAATGGATGTGTTTTTTTAGATGAGATTTGCACCAGTTTAGTTGCTGCACACATGGCAAGCATGCAAAATAAAGGGTGGTGGATGCATGGGACAGCCTACATCAGGAAGTGGTGGATATGAATACAGTACAGGGCTTCAAACAGGCATGTTATAGGCATAAGAGAGCAATACAGATGAGTATGAATAGCTAGGCCTTTGACAGAGTAAAGGTCTATGGCACATTCATAATGGTAAAAAAAAAATTGGCAGACTGGATGGGCCTTGCAGTCCTTATCTGCAGTCAACTTTTATGTTTCTATGTTTCTATTTAACATTTGAGCTTGTGATTTTTAAATGATGTTCTGACCAGCTTAACTGCTTCACTTATGTCAAACGTGCAACACGCAAACCTGATGTGATTTTTAGAAAATGTTCATACCAGCTTACCTGCTGCACACATGTCAAGCTTGCAGCATGCAAAACTGATTTTGCTTTTTATACCTGGTTTGCTTAGGTTCACTTTGTGTACGTGAACCGCCTGAAAATATTGCACAATTAAACATGTGGCATGCATTCTGCATATACACAGCACACATATTTCTGTAAGGGTTGTAACCCTTCCCAAATATTTACTTATATCAGCACCTCTTCCTAATTTGTATTCTACAGTGTCCTCTGCTGGTGCAAGACCTTTATCCATCTTTCTCAAAATGTGAACTTCTTTTACTGTACCCTGACAATATTTTTAAATTTACCCCTCCCCTCTCAAAATTTGCACTTTTACTCCTGCATCCATCCAAATATGAACTCAGTCTTCTGCACCCCCTCTCAAAATTAGCACTTTAGCCCACTCTGCCATATGTGTGTGCATCCACCTATGCAGTCCCCATATGTATACCACTTGTACCTGTCTCCAAATCTGTAACTACACCACTCCCAAAATTTACTCTTGCACCCCTGAAATCCTTCTGAAATTTGAAGTTGCACACCCAAAATGTGCAATCATACCCCTGCACCTGTCATGAAATTTTGGCATATACCACTGAATCACTTCCTGAAATTGTACTTGCCCTTAGCATCCCTTCCAAAATGTATACTTGCTTCCCTTCACCAATCCCAAAATGTGCACATGCATCCACCCAAAATTTGTAATTGTACCCTAGCACCCCTCCCAACATTTGTACTTCTACTCTGCATTCCTCCCAAAACTGGTACTTTTTCCACTGCACTCCTCTCAAAATTTGTACTTCTACCACTGCTACTCGCCCAAGATTTGTACTTGTTCTACTGCACCCTTCAAGATTTGTACTTGTTCCCCTGCACCTTTCCTGAAATTTGTACTTGTACCCCTGCACCCCCTCAATATTTGTATTTCTACTCCTGCTTCCCTCCCAAAATGTTCACTTGTACCTCTGCACATACCCAAAATGTGTACTCACACCCCTCCCAAAATTTGTACTTGTACCCCTGCCACACTCCCAAAATTTGTACTTCTGGCCCTGCAACCCTCCAACAATATACAATTGTACCTCTGCATCTTTCCCAAAATCTGTAATTGTACCACTGCAAATACCCCAAATTTGTAATTGTAACCCCTGCACCACTCTCAAAATGTGTACTTCTGTCACTATACCCCTCCCAAAAACTGCACTTGCATGCCTCCCAACATTTGTACTTGTACCCCTGCCCCCCAAATGAGTACTCTTATCCCTGCACCCCTCCCAAAATTTGTACTTGTACCCCTGCACATCTTCCAAAATTTGAACTTGTACCCCTGCACCCCCTCCCAAAATGTGTACTTGTATCCCTGCATCCTTCCTGAACTCTGTACTTCTACCCTGCATACCTTCCTAAATTTGTATTTATTCCCCTGCAACCCTCCCCAAATTTGTACTTCTACCTCTGCATCCCTCCTGAAATCTGTACTTCTACCCCTGCACCTCTCTCAGAATTTGTACTTGCACCCCTGCACCCCTCCCAAAATTTGTATTTGTTTTCCTGCATCCCTCCCAAAACTTGTACTTGCACTCCTCCCAAATCTGTACTTCTACCCCTGCATCCCTCCCAAAATGTGTACTTGTTCCTGTGCACATCCCCTGAATTTGTAACTGCACTCCTGTACACCTTCCAAAATTTGTACTTCTACCCCTGCACCCCTCTCCAAACATGTACAATGCTTGCACGCCTCCTAAAATGTGTATTTGTACCCCTGCATGGTTCCCAAAATTTTTACTTTCACCCCTACACACCTCCTAAATTTGGTACTTGCACCCCTGCACCCCTATACACCTCCAAAATTTGGCACTTTCACCCCTGCACTCCTCTCAAAATTTGGACTCATTCCCTGCACCACTTCCAAAGTTTGTATTTATACCTTACACACCTCCCAAATTTTGTACTTGCACCCCTCCACAAATTTTTACTTGGTACTTCTACTCCTCCATCCCTCTCAAAATTTGTACTTGTACCTCTACACATACCCAAAATTTGTAATTGTACCCCTGCACACCTTCCAAAAATTGTGCCTGAACCCCTCCACGATTCCCATAATTTGTACTTCTATCCCTACACCCCTCACAAAACTTGTACTTGCACCCCTGCACCCCTTCTGAAATTTGTACTTGCACCACTGCTGAAATGAGCATCCATCCCAAATGTTACCCTCTCACACCTGAGTTTCATACTGAGGTAGAGGTGGAGCTAGTAGCTAATGCCCATGTGTGCTCCAGTTGTCATCTAGAAATACTTGAGGTTGGCTTCACTCAATAAGTACTGATCAAGCTTGTCTTTAAAAACTGACTTGTTCTTGCTTATAATTATATCTTCAGGTAATGCATTCCAAGGATTAACTATCCTTAATGTATAAAAGATTTGCTTGTAGTTGTACAAAACCTTTTACCCTATATTTGTAGTGGGTGACCTCTTAAACTATACAAAAGGGCGAGGTGCAGACTTTGGGAGTAGTGTGTGAAAGGAAAAGTACACACCTTTGGAGTAGCATGGGGCAAAGGGTACTAATTTGTGGAAGGATGTAGTGGTAGGCATGTAAATTGTGTGAGGGTTTACTAAAGAAGGAATTCAGATTTTTGGCAGTCTTACAAATGTTGTTACTTGTGCAGGGAATGTGGCAAAACATTTGGGTAAGAGTGTGGATTATGGAAAGAATTTTGGGAGGGGTACAGGAGAAGGTAGAGAAGGAGAAATTGTTTAACCAGGAAAGGCACACTAAGCCAAAGCTTGTTTCCAGGTGTGACCTGGAAGCACAAGGAAGTTACATGACTTGCTCAGGGTTACACAGTATGCAAGTAGGGGATATGGGATTCAAACCCAGGTCTTCAGGTTTCCAGCTCAGTGCTCTTAACCACTATTCTTACTGCCTCCTTAAGAAGGGGTAGAAATCATGGGGGAATAGAGGTAGGGGTAAATAGTCTTCAGAGTGGGAGGAAGGGGTAAAACTTTATAAGGTTCCAGGTACAAGGCAGGAAATTTTGGGAAGGGACTGAGGAGGAAGTATCAATTTAGTGTTTGGTGGTGGGGGGGCCAAGTTGTGAATGGTTGCAGGTTTGGGGAAGCTGTGCATGGGGGTAAAAACTGTAGGAGTCATAGGGTAGGGGTACAAATGGTCAGAGAAGAATTTATGATATAAATTTGGGACATGCACAGATAGGTTCACATCTTGGGTGAGTGGGGAAGGCCTCGTTCTTTGTCAGGCTTGTGAAGTGTACACAACCAATCCCATTTGGTGTCTAGGACCTGTCAGGTCTGGAGGGTGCAGATGACATTACAAATCTGTAGATATCTCCAAAAGTCCTGAACAGGGAGATCAAACCGTGCTTTCAACTGTTTTAAGGACATCAGCACCTTCATGTTAGGCATGTAGAGATCCCTGATCAGCCTTATACTTTTGTTGATCCGAAATGGCCAGATAAGCACCTTATTATCTATGGAGATGCGCTGGTTATTTCAGAGGTGAGTGAATTCAAAAGGTGGATTCCAAGCTGTCCTTGATGTCTGGGAAGCTGCCATGACAGCCTGCCAGGCTCTCCCCATTTCCATCATGATAGGGGTGTCCTTGGAGAAGAACTTGAGGAGGAGAGCCCACAAGGTATCCTCCTGTGCCAGAGAGGCTTCCAGTCCGATCCACAAAGGGGGATGGAGGACACAGAGAGCGAACCATTTAGTTGCTTGTGCTACCCTATGTGCCAGCTGATACCCCTGGAACCAGGGGAGCCCTAGGCCCCCTCTGGACCAGTGGACCCACAATTTGGACCCACTCCAATGAGCAGCTTTACCTTCCCATAGCAGGGAAGGGTTCTATGTCATAAGGGAGATCGCCCTTATTGCAAGTGTACATCGCTGAAATTCAGTTATGGCGATGTACTACCTCAGCGACAGAGAAAATGGCAAGGGATTGTATTTTATAAAGCCCCATGCATACCCCACACCCCTACTTTAGATTCTCAACTCCAGGGGGGTGATGTCGGGGTGCAACAGTGAAAGAAAAAAATTCACCTAATTGGGCCTGGCCAACAAAACATACCTGCACCCAGACCCGAACCCTGCATCCCAGCCACCCCAGGCCAGCACCCACTGTGCCACACCATGAAGCCAGCTTGGTAGCTGACCATGGCATCACCCCTCACAAATACTTATGCCCCTCGCTTGACATGCTCACTCCGCCCCCTGTGTCCGTGTACATGTAGTTACATCCCATCACTATTCGTGAACCCTCCCCATCTGGTCAGCCTCCATAGTCCCTTGCCATCTTGATATGCACCACAAGTGCAAAATAATGCACCTGGGAAACAAAAACCCTGGGGAAGATTACATGATGGGAGGGAGGTAGTAACAACAACAAAAATGGAAAGGGACCTGGGGTAATAATATCAGATGACCTTAAGGTTAGCAAGCAATGTGAGAAGGCAGTAGGGAGGGCTGGGGGTATACTGGGATGTATAGGGAGAGGCATCACCAGCAGAAACAGGAAGTTGTTATCCCTCTGTACAGACAGTTGGTGAGACCCTGTCTGGAGTGCTGTGTCCAGTTCTGGAGACCCATCTCCACAAGGACATAGACAGGATAGAGGCAGTCCAGAGGAGGGCAACTAAAATGGTGCAGGGTCTGCAAGAGAAGCAATACGAAAAGAGACTAAAGGAGCTTAATATATATACCCTTGAGGAAAAGAGGGATGGGGGGGACATGATAGAAACTTTTAAGTACCTCAGTGGAATCAACAAAGTCCAAGAGGGTAGCAACTTTCAGAAAAGAGATGTGCAAGAACAAGAGGACACAAATTAAAGATTGCAGGGGTCGGTTCAGGGGCAATATGAGTAAGTATTTTTTTCACAGAGAGGGTGGTAGATGCATGGAACAGTCTTCCTGAGGAGGTTGTGGGGTCTAAAACTGTGGGAGAAATCAAGAATACATGGGGCAGACATAAGGCAATTCTTGTGGGTGGTAAGAAGAAATAGGCTGTTGGTTAACTAGGATCAGCAGCTTATCCTGTAGGTAGGGAAATGGGCAGACTAGGTTGGCCAAGTGGTCCTTATCTGCCATCAAAGTCTATGTTTCTATGTTTCTAAGTGTGTCGCCATTTCGGTAGGTGCCCAATTGCTAGGTGACCACATCACAGTATACCCAGGGAAGAGACTAGTTTATCCAAGGATTGGAATAGCTTCGGGGATAGGCATATGGGGATGTTGTGGAAGAGGTAAGAAACTCTTGGAAGGATGAACATCCACACTGCCTCGATCCTGCCCATAAGGAAAAGGTTACGTTTGTGCCAGCAGCCAATTTTAGCTATTAATGAGACCAGTAAGGGAGTGAAGTTGGCACTTTATAGCTCTCTCCATCTGGTAGTGATATTTACCCCTAGATAGGAGAAGCCCTTGGGAGCTCAGGAGATATCTGTTCCCTGGAGACAGTCCTTGTGGCAGGCCAGGTTTAAGGGAGACAGAGTCAACTTTTTTTGGTTCACCAAGAGCCCAGATAGTCTTATGAAGTCCTGAAGTATTTCTAGGGTCTTGGGCAAAGATTACCCTGGATTGGCTATGGTGAGGAGGAGGTCATCTGCATAGGAATTAACCAGGTATGTATGTTCTCCTACCTGGATCCCTGAGATGTCTGTGAAGGCCATGAGTTTCCTTACTAGTGGATCTAAGGCAAGAAGAAATAGCAGGGGGAAGAGGGGACAACCCTGACTAGTGCCCCTCTGGAGGAGAAAGAGGGCAAGACATTTCTATTGGTTAGGATCTTGGCAGAAGGTGAGTTGTACAGGGTGGATATCCACCCCCGAAAATACGGGCCAAAGTCATATATATTTAGGACTCTGTGAAGGTCGTTCCACTCCACAGAATCAAAGGCTTTAGAGAAGTCTATAGCCAAGGTCACCAAAGGCAGAGGTGATTGCAATGCCAACCATTTAAAGTTGAGTACCAGCCTTAGATTATCTGCCCCAGACTTCCCTTTGGAGAATCTTGCCTGTGACAGATGAATCAGGGAGGGTAGTATATCCACCATCCTATTGGCTAGCATCTTTGCCACTATCTTAGTGTCAACAGACAGCAGTAATATGGGGTGAAAATTGGCACAATCGAGGGGGCCTGAAGACTTCTTTGGAAGCAGAGTGATCAGTACTTCTTTCATAGTTGGGGGGAGGGATCCCTTACTATGAGCTTCGTGTAGGGCTTGAAGGAGTGGCATTGAGATTTCCTCCTGCAGAAGCTGGTAGAGCTCTACCATTATCCCATCCAGCCTGGGGCACCTTACCCTTAGTTTGTTGGGACAGGGCAGTGCGGAACTCAGCAGCAGTGATGGGGGTTGTCTAGCTGTTGGGCTAGCTCTGGAGAGAGTCTGGGGATATGAGCAGAACCACAGAAGCCTTCTAGCTCCCTTGACATGCTCGAGTCATCTAAGAGAGTTTTGGACTGGTATTGGGACTGGCAAAAAAGCCGCATGACTCAGTGATACATTTAGGATCAGAGACCACCTTCCCCATGGGGTCCCAAAGGGCATGTATCCTGGATGCAACCTGCTGCTTCCTGAGGTGGTAGGAAAGCAATTTACCACTCTTATCCCCCCCTCCCAAAATTTATGTTTAGACCTAAGGAGTTGCCACTCTGCCTTGCACTATAGGAGGGTGTTGGTTTGGTATTTGAGTCTGAGTATGGAGGTCAGGAGAGTATTGTCTGCTGGGGGAGACTTAAACCTTGACTCCAGAGCAGTTAGTTCCTTTTTCCACTTAGTGAGCTCCTTTCTGCGGGCCTTACTCTTAGCTGCAATGTAGGAGATGATGCGCCCTCATAGCATCGCCTTGAACATCTCCCAGACAGTACCAGCTCCCACTTCCCTGCCGGAGTTGCTAAGGAAATAGGCCTTCACCTCTTCCACCATTCTGGAGCAAATAGTGCTTGTCCTAAAGGAGTAGAGGGTTGCATCTCCATCTTGGGGAGGACATGCCTTGTCCAGAGGGAAGAAAACTGCAGGTTATCGGTGCATGGTCTGAGATCAGTATGTTGCCAATTCTAGTGTCACTTATACCTTGCGCTGCCTCCTGGTTCACCAGCCATTAATCAATATGGCTATGGGGATTATGTACAGGAGAGAAGAATGTATAGTCCCTTACCATGGGATTATCCCTTTTCCAGAGGTCTGTCAGCCCCCATTCTTCAATTAGCTCCTGCAGCGCTGCTCTGCTCTTGGGATGAGCCGGGGGGTAGGGTGGGACTTATCCGAGAAAATATCGGGTGCAAGATTAAAATCTCCCCATAACAATCGGTATGCCTTGTTGCCCTTCGGCAAGAGAGGTGAGTGCCTAACTGATTTCAGCAAGGACTTCAGCTGAGTCTGAGTTGAGTCCATATACATTTAAAACTTTAGCTCTCCATCCCAGGTACGTGAAGCGTGCTGCAATCCATCGGCCCTGAGAGTCCATCTTAATGGCTTCCTCGACCCATGATCAAGCTTTATGGATCAGAATGGCTATGCCTTTCGATTTGGAGGCGGCTGAGCTCACCAGAACCCTTCCCACCAATGATTTTTTGAGCCATTGTACCATCCTGGCAGTAAAGTGTGTTTCCTGGAGGTGGGCAACATCTGTACCCATCGATCGAAGATGTTAAAGTACCATAGTTCTCTCTACCGAATAGTTAAGCTCCTTGACGTTCCAGGAAACACACCTCCACCCATACTTAATATTGCCCAACATGGCCTTCCTGCAACAGTGACCAGATTAAGGCCAATGGTCATTTGATTCTGGGCAGGCTCTGGAGGTATATGCTCCTCAGCATCGTCAGAAACCAGGATTTGTAAAGGGGTACTGCTCTTGTATATAATTTTTTCATAGTGCTGGGTGCACAGATGTCCTGAGAATAAGATGGGTAATAAAACAAACTTTATAAGATATGCTAAAACAATAAGAAACAGGCTAAGGTAAGCAATAGTAAGACCCTCTATCACCAAGCTTTAACTTTCTGGAGGCCCAAGTGGTTCTTGGTTGGGGTAGCTTGTGCTACTGATATGGTAAGCACGGGGAACAAAAGGATCACAGTGGTCTGGAAAGAAGGGCAGGTGATGGTATCATAGCCGCTCCCCCAAAGAGGGGATAATGTATAAAACAATGAGATCTGACCACCCGATGCAGCTAGGCAACGATACAGACTCCTGTGCTTTCAGTCAGGGTGGTGGAGCCAACAATATAATAAATATGTTTACACTAAGGGTGTAGAGTTAGTGACATATGGGGGTCCCTGCAATAGCCAAGACCCCTTGCTGTGTTGGCTCACACACCCAGATGAGGTGATGGATAGGTCGACCATAGATGACAGCTCATTCTGCCCTGGGCAATTCACCACTAATAGGTGATCTAGGAGAAAGGGAAGGGAGGATCCCTAAACTTTGGGATCCAGGGGAAAGTTCTGGGGGAGTGGGAGGAGGAACCCTCCTCCTAGCAGCTTGCCAGAACCAGTAACCTAAGTAAGATTAAGGAAAACATGCCTATGTAATAACAGTTCAATAACATTGAAAAAGTAATAAACATGCACTGAGAACACTTAACTCAGCCAGCTTCACAGTAAAATACAAAATAAGTGAGTTCTATTCAGGTCCTCTTAAGGAGCTCTCTCCATAATCCAAAGGCAGGGGTGCTGATTGGACCAGTAGAAGGTGAACCGGGGGAAGGGAGGGCTCTCTGACCACACCCCTATGGGCAAGGTGGGGGGAGGAGAGGAGGAGTTAGGGTGGCTGGGTATAACTCCTTTGTGTCCCCATAAGTTCGCGTCTGTGAAAAGGGTTCTGTGGGGGCCAGTGAATCAAGCCTCACCTCCGGGGGGGCCCATCCAAATAAGGATTGAACCCATTTTGCTTTGCTCACTAGTTCCTGGGGGGAGTTCAGAGATATAGCAACCCCCAAGTGATCCCCAGTAAGGTTTATTAAGTTGGGGGCTGTCTAAGCCAGGGATCAGCATAGCAAGTGTAATCCCCTGGGCCCCGTGGTCTCCCCATACAATCCCCCAATACTGGGAGGCAGAAATAGGTAGTTTATGGCAAAATTAGTCAAGAGCAAAATATAATTCTGCAAGAAAAGTCCACAGCTTAGCCTTGGTTGAAGAAAGTATCCTTGTGCCACCAAGGAATTTCTCTCAGTTAGCCCTCCTTTCCTGGCACATCAGAACTGATGGAACAGCCTCCTACTTCTCTTCATGGTAGCGGACCGTCTGCCACTACAGCAGCAAAGGATTTCAGACCCGGGTTAACCAGTGGTCACAGCTCCTCGGGGATCTCTTTTGGGTCCGATGGTTCAGTGGCCCAGTCCAGAGGGGCAGTAGTGTCCATCATTTCAGCAATTGGACCTGTGGGCTCAGCTTGCTCTTCATCACTGGAGGAATCCTCTTGAAGGAGCTTCACAGGAGAAGAGATAGAAAGCTGGTGGTGTCCCTGTCAGTAGTGGCTCCTAGATCTTGGCCTTGGGCAGGACACTTGGTGGGCTTTTTCAGCCTAGCTGGTCGGTGTAGGGGGTATCAGACTCATCTCAGGAGAGCCATTTTCAGTGGGACTGTGGGCAGGAAGATCCTTCTTTCTGTGTGATTGGGCACTGGGGGACACATCTGCAGTGGGTCTAGTCTATCCAAGATTGCGGTCACTGTGGAACTGCTTCCCTTTACCTCCATTTCGTTTTGTACAGACCTTGATCACCTGGAACCGAGAGGTATCTGGTAGATGTAATGCTTTTGAAAGTTGCAGGCCAATATTTGTAGAACCAGGCCTCGGCCTCTTGTGGAGTTTCAGCCAGAAAGTCCTTGCCATCCTTGAATATCAGCAGCGATGTTAAACCTTTGAAGCAGTACTTGAACCCGCTGTTCTGGAGAATCTTTTTTAGAGGTACAAATGCCTTGTGTCAGACCGCCACCTTGTGGGAGAAATCCCTATAGAATGAGATGTGAGCCCCTCTCCAAGTGATGTCTCCAAAGTCTTTGGCTGCCTGCAGAACCTGTTCCTTCATGGAGTACCTCAGGAGGTAAGCAATAATAGGCCTGGGAGAGGAGTTGGGTTGGCCCGCTCTGCCATGGGCTCTGTGTGTTCTTTCCACCTCAACTGGGCCCCTCCAGCATTCTGGCCCTCCATGCCCTTGGGGACACCCAGGATTCTGATATTATTGTGGCATCCCCTGTTTTCCTGGTCCTCTGCCCACTCCCAGAGCCTTGCCAATTTTGCCTTGTGGTCATGTAGGCATTGCCAGACTAGGCATTGTTGCCTTTCTAACTCCTCTGTCTGTTGCTCAGAAACATTATACTTATCTTCCAGCTGGTGGACGTAGGTCATATTGCCCGTTAGTGCCATGCTAATGCCGTCCACTCTATGAGGTCTTCAAACATTTTTGTAATATAAGACAGAGAGTCTGTAACTGGGGTTTGCTGGCCTGTAGGTCCTTGTGGATCCCCTTGGGTGTTGGGGGGGGAGATGAGGAAGCAGCCATCCTTCTGGTCTGTAGTTGCAGAAGTGTGCAGGGTGACCCCAAAAAGGACTGAACCCTTTTAGCTGTAAGTTGAAGTTTTCTATCTGTCTGATTTAGTTTGAAAAGGGACACCTGCGGCTAGAGTTGGTAGATGGCTTGGCCCGTTCAGCCACTAGTATAATGAGGGAAGTGCAGGCTGAGGCCCGAGTGGCCTGTTGTACTCAGCGCACCAGTATTCTGAGTGCTGGCATGTTCTGCTGTAGTAAGTAAGAGCATTCAAAAGTGGTGCCTGACAAGCGGCAAGGGTTCTTCGGGTCCTCAACAATATTTGGCAAGTTAGTCCCTGATCACATCTGTGAACCGAAGATTACATCCAGGTAAGGACAGAGCAAACGATTTAGGCAGACATCTTGCTGGCGCTAAAGCCACGCCTCCCAAAACTTTGAGGTTTAACATAGAAGTGACCGTGCACCCCTAACTATACTGGCCCTACCAGTATAATATATATGAGTACAAAAAGCACATAAAGCAGCTCGAAACACTTGTACCAGCACCCAAGGCAAAGAGAAATTGCTGCCAAAGCAAAGAAAGGGCCTCGGTTCACTGACAAATGACCACAAACTCCAGAATGTTAGGAGACATTACATGAGTTTAATACTGAAAGTGACAATGGACTACACATGGAGTGAAGCACCCCTTCATGGGTGTGGTTGATGTTTCGAGTTGTTCTGATGCTTTTTCAACTTTGAAAAGCGTCAGAGTGACACAAAACCTTGACCACGTCCACAAGGGGGTACTTCACTCTGTGTGTAGTCCATTGTCACTTTCAGTATTAAACTTATTTAAAGTCTCCTAACATAATATACTGTATATGACATCTTATTGATCACAACAATGCAGGAGGGGTTTGTGGAGTTGGGGAGGAGCCTTAGACAAGTAACATGCACAGTAACCTTCTCAGAGATGCTGCTTGTTTATGGCATGGGTGAGTCTAGGATACTCCACACCATGGGATTCAACGAATGGTTAAAAATCTGGTGCAGATCTCAGGGTTTTGGCTTCACTGAGGACTGGGGGTCCACCTGGAGGGATTCAGGCCTATATTGGCATGATGGTCTGCATCTGTCCGGCAGGAGAACCAGGATCCTATGTGATAGATTTAAATGCTTCATTGGTAAGCATTTAAACTAGCCAAGAGGGGAGGCACTGAAATGGAGCACAGTAATCGCAGCCCCCCAAAACAGGGTAGTTTGTGAGGTAAACACCAAGGTAGAGAAGTCAATAGGGAGCAGGACAGGGCTGAATGGAGAAAAAGGAAAAGGCAGTAAGGACAGGGATGGGTCTAAAAAGAGTAAGTGCCATCAAAAAACTGAGGGCGATGAGTACCAATGCCCATAGTCTGGGTAACAAGCTTCCTGAACTAGTGGCCTTGATGGAAGAGGGACACCTGGATATTGTGGCAGTCACATGAACATGGTACACAGAGAACCATGACTGGGATGTCAACATACCAGGGTGCACAATGTACAGGAGGAACAGGAAGGGCAAAAGAGAAGGAGGAGGAGCTCTCTATGTAGGGGAAGAGATCAAAGCAATGGAACTAAAGGGTAAACAGGGAGAAGAGGAGGCACTGTGGGTCACCATGGAGACTGGAAATGGCACCACGGTCGGCACTGATGTTGTATACAGACCCCCTTGTCAGGGGGAGGAAATGGACAAGGAAATGATAGACGGTATCCTTAGAATGGCAGAAAAAGAGGAGATATTGTTGATGGGGGACCTGAATATGCTGGTTGTTAACTGGAGTACCTTTGCTGCAGCCACATCCAAGAGCTGGGTCATTCTCGATGCCCTACAGGGGGCATGCCTCAGACAGCTAGTGTTGTAACCCATTCGGGAGGGAACAGTCTTAGACCTGGTACTCTCAAATGGGGACAGAGAGAGGATTTCAGATTCAGAAGTGGGTAGCCATCTGGGAACAAGCAACCACCAAACAGTGTGGTTTACGATAAACACAGCCATAGAGTCAAGCCATACAAAAGTGAGAGTACTGGACTTTATTTACAGTTAATCATTTTATTTAACTGTAATACCATAATATATGGAAACAATTAATAGCCTATTTTCTGTCATAATTGGATATCTCACTTCAGGAATGTTTAATTGTGTTACTCATATGTTGGTTTTTTGCATTTATGCAGAGATTAGATAATGGACAAACATGCAGAGAACAATGATCAGCATGGAATTACAATGAAATGGACAAGTATCAAAATATATAAAGAAAGGGAAGTGCAAAAATGGTAATATGAAGGAACAGGTATTGCAAAATATGAAAAGCAATAGTCCATTATCTAATCTCTGCATAAATGCAAAAAAACAACATATGAGTAACACAATAAAACATTCCTGAAGTGAGATATCCAATTATGACAGAAAATAAGCTATTAATGGTAAAATGCAAAAGCATTTAGAAGCCTGCCACACCCCTGAAAAAATTAGATGAGTGTAAAGAGTTAAGATAATCTTGCCAACATAACCTAAATTTGTTCATTCAGTCTAGAGAGTATTGGACTTTATGAGGGCTGACTTTGGCAAAATGGGAGAGTGGCTCTGGAAAGCACTTGCAAACAGGCAAGAAGTGGGGGTGGAGGAACAATGGGGAAAAATCAAAACTGTCATCACAGAGGCAACAAGCCTTTATGTGAAGCAAATAAACAAAACAAAATGAAGGTAAAAAACACTATGGTTCTAAAAAGAGGTGGCGAGGAAAGTTAGGGAGAAAAATATGGCATTCAGGAAATAGAAGGAAACACAGGAGGAGCACGAAAGAGAACTGTGCCAGTTAAAGCAGAATGAAGTGGGGAAGACAGTCAGAATATCAAAGGCCAAAACCAAGGAAAAGATAGCCAACTCAGTTAAGAAGGGGGATATAACCTTTTACAGGTACATTTGGGAGCACAGAAAGACTAAGGGAGGGACAGTGAGCCTTAATAAAGGAAAGGGGGGATAGGCAGAGGGTGACAGTGAAAAAGCAGGGATACTGAACAAATTCTTCTGCTCAGTATTCACAAAAGAAGTGGAGGGGGAAGTACTTAAACCAATCAATAGAAGCACTCTCCAAAAGAGGGTCGATACCAGTCCATTCACAGAAGAAAGGGTCCTGGAAGAACTCCTGAAACTAACAGAGGACAAAGCAATGGGGCCTGATGGGATTTATCCAGAATTCTAAAAGAACTAAGGGGAGAATTAGTGACACCACTGACTACCCTTTTTAACAAATCATGGGAGGATGGTGTGGTACTGTACCTGAGGACTGGAGGAAGGTGGATGTGATTCCCCTTCACAAAACTGGGAGTAAGGCAGAGGCAGGAAACTATGAACCTGTTAGTTTGACCTCAGTGGTTGGGAAAATAATGGAATCACTTCTGAAAGAAAGAATTGTTGAGTACCTAGAGGCCAGCATGGCACAGGACCTAAGACAGCATGGATTCACAGTGGGAAGGTCATGTCAGATGCATCTAATGGATTTCTTTGACTGGGTGACCAAAGTAGTAGACCAGGGAGGGACTGTGGACATGGACTACCTTGACTTTAGGAAGGCATTTGACACAGTCCCACACAAAAGATTAATAAACAAGTTAGCCAGCCTGGAAGTGGGTCCCAGGTTGGTAACCTGGGTAAAACATTGGCTGGACAACAGGTCACATAGGGTAATAGTAAACAGAGTCCATTCCAAAGAAAGTGGGGTTACTAGCAGTGTACCACAGGGTTCAGTACTGGGACTGGTCCTCTTTAATGTCTTTTTAGGTGACATTGTGGAGGGACTAGAAGGAAAAGTATGCCTCTTTGCAAATGACACAAAGATCTGCAAGAGGATTGATACACAAGGGGGGTGGAGAGGATGAGCAGGGACTTGACAAGGTTGGAGGAATGATCAGAAATATGGCAGCTTAGATTCAATGCAAAGAAGTGCAAAGAAGTACATAGAAGAATCGGGAAAGCATCCATGGAGCCAGGGAGGTAGTGATGGCCGTTGCTGCAAATGGGAAACAGGAGTCGCACAGAAGAACATCAGAAGGAGCATGCTTGTTGAGGCAATAGAGCTGAATGGAGCTGGGTCCCAGAACAGTCAATCTGGCAAGGGGACCCAGCACCAATTGTGGAACAAGCAGCTGATGTAGGCTCCTAGAGGAGCCAACCAGGCAAGAAGGAGCTGTGTTCTGAGAGAGTGGGTGGCCTTAAAAGGACTGCTGGCCACTGCTCTCACTAGAAGAATAGGGAGGGAGTCCATGAAACCAGAGAAGTAGCGGTGGCCATCACCACAAATGGGAAATGGGAGTCATCCAGAAGAGCAGCAAAAGGAGCCTGCTTGTTGGGGCAAAAGAGCTGAATGGAGCTGGGTCCCAGAATGGCCAACTGGGCAAGGGGACCCAGCAACAATCATGGAACAAGTGGCTGATGTAGGCTCCTATGGGAGCCAAACAGGAAAGAAGGAGCAGTGTTCTGAGACAGCGGGCAGCCTTAAAAGGACTGCTGGTCTCTACTCTCACTAGAAGAATCAGCAGGTGAGTCTGTGGAGCCAGAGGGGTAGTGGTGGCCGTCACTGCAAACGGGAAGTGGGAGTCCCCCAGAAGAGCAGCAGAAGAAGCCTGCTTTTTTGTCCCATTCACCCTCCTCAGCCCCAAGCTCTATTAAATGCTCCTGGGTGGAGGAGGAGCAAGTGGATGAGAGGAGAGAGAAAACCAGGCCAAGTAGAATCAATATGGGGTGATGCCATCTAGTGGACAGGACTCTGTGCACAAAGCAGTAAACAAGCCAGAATGAGCTGATCACTAATTGGACTACAAGCTGATGGTAAGTCTATTCTTTGGCAATACTGTTGTGGGAGGGGGTGTGAGTAAATGGGGTACAGCATCTCAATCTCTAGTGTGTAAAAAGGATATAGTTGGTACTGTTTCAGACTTCTTGAAGTGTACAGTGGTATTTTATCTACTCATTGAAAGAGCAGTTGATATTGCATTTTAGTAAGGTCTGGGAGAATAAGTAACCAGGCAGGTAACGTATGTTACAACTATACTTTCTCAGCCTGGGTTGCTTGTTAGAATCATTACTTTTTTTTTCTAGATAATACTGCTTAAGAATAGGTAGAATAGTGGGCTGCAATGTATGTGGGGCAGCGGTTTGGATGAACATTTTGTGGAAACTGGGAGAGTGCCCAATCTGTCACAGGCTGAGGAGTCTCAAGGAAGAAGTGCTGTGGCTTGGGAGGGAGTTGGACAGGATGGGGGGTGGGACAAAAGAGCCTCGGACAGGAGATCCTCCCCCAGTGAGAATCATAAGGACACAACATGGAAGGTATATTGGATCGAGGGAGGGGGTGGGGGGAATGACAGCATAATGAACAAGGGGCCTAGCACTGGATGGAAGGCTCAAGTCAGGAGGGAGGAATCGAGGTACAGAATTGCAGAGGGGCAGGAAATAGGTTTGCAGTGCTAGCGACATTGGTGGAGGAGGAGGGGGTGCAGGATACCCAGGAGGGGGCAAGAGAGGGAGAGGGAGAGGGAAGGAAGTGCACAAGGGACGGTAGTCGGACTAATGGGGGTAACAGGAGTGAAGTGGGGAGGGGCACAGCAAGAGGGACAGTCGAATGAAGAAGGGATGAGGGGGATTGAAGCAGGAAGGATAGAAAAGATGTCAGCAACATAGCAGAGGTGGTGGGGGGAGGACTGCTAGGGGAAAGGCAAAGGGAACAGATGAGGTGAATTGTGTGCAGGAGGAGGAACCAGGGAGGAGAGATAAGATGACAGGGACAGGAGGGGGAAATATGTGCTGGAGGAGAAGGCAAGCAGGAGGAAAATGGAAATGGGGCAAATGGGGAAGTATGTGTTGGTGGAGGAAGAGTCGGATAGGAGAGGAACTGGGGAAGGGAAGCAGACAGATGGAAATATGGGGGAATACTAGTACTGGAGGATTCAGTACTTAGGGGGGTGAGGTGGGGCAGCAAGGTGGAAAGGCATAGTTGTATATGGGTGGAGGCCATGCCAAGGGTGACAGCTGATAGAATGGGTCAATCAGTCCTGAAATATGCTAGTAGGGGAAAGGAGAGACCTCATTTAATTCTACATCTGGGGACAAATGACCGGGCTGATAGCTTATTAGAGGTAGTCCAAAGAGGAGAACTGGGAACTTTATGCAAGGGGGAGGGTAGATCTGTAACTTTTTCTGAGGTATTGCAAGTGTGCAAGGTGAGCACGGCCCAAAAACAAAGGATAAAGGAATTTCATGAATGGTTAGGAAAATAGTGTCACACCAAAGGAGTATGGGTGGGTTAGTGGGAGAGTGGGGACAGACCTGGGAGAACAGTAGTCTACACGCTAAGGATAGACTGCACCTAAATGAAGAGGGCAAGAAGGTGCTAAAATGGAAGCTTGGAAAGAACATTGAGACTGCTGGTCATTTAAACTAGGAGAGGAGGGTGGTAGGTGAAGGGAGGGCATACAGTGGCCATGAGATGGGAAGCAGCGCAGGCTTACTCTCAAACAAGGGCGATGTACTAGGTAGAAACGATAGAGGGGATGCTGAAAGAGAGGGACTGAGGGTTGGGGAAGGAAAGGTGAAGGGATGGAAGGTGGTTACCATGAATGCTAGGAGCCTGGGGGATAAAATGAATGATCTACAGGCCCTCATGGTGGAAAGGGAGGTGGACATGACAGCAATTATGGAAACATGGGCCACTGAATACCATGACTTGGACCTGGCAGTCCATGGGTACAGAATATTCTGCAGGGATAGGGTAAACAGATGAGGGGGGTGGCATTATACATAAGGGAAGGGTTAAAGTGTGTTAGGGAGGAGGAGGAGGGTGAAACAGAGTCATTATGGCTGCTAATCGAGGATTCTAGCAATAGGACTCTCAGGTTGGGAGTGGTGTACAGGTCACCCTCCCAGTCAGAGGAGTTGGACAAGGAACTTGAGAGGCAGATTAAAAAGGCATGCAGGAAGGGGAGCGCAGTAGTTGTAGGAGACTTCAACCTGCCGGGGGTAGACTGGGGAACCCTGGCCATAAGCAGTAAAAGGGAGCAGATACTACTGGATGCCTTTCAGGAAAGCTTCCTGACACAGATGTTCTGAGAACCGATTGGGGGGAGAGACACCCTAGACCTAGTGCTCACAAATGGGGGATTTGTGAAGGATATCAAGGCAGATGAACCACTAGTGGGGAGTAACCATCACTCAGTATGGTGCAGGTTGATTATGAGCAAAGAGGGGGTGGCAACCAACACAAAGGTGCTGGATTTCAGATTTTGCAAAGATGGGGGAGGTAGTGAGTGGTTACCTGGCAAGGATCTAGTCTAGCATGGACACAGACCAGAGACGGGAGCTCATAAGGAAGGAGAAACTAGAGGCTACCAATTCCTTTAGCAGGACTCATAGTAAAAAGGCCAGGGCCAAAAAGCCAAGCTGGATGTGCAAGGGCGTTGTAGATAAGGTGAGGAGAAAAAGGGTAGCCTTTAGGAGATACAGGAAATCAGGGTGAGGGGAAGACTGGGAGGAGTACCTGCAGGAGACAAGGGAAGTGACAAAGACAGTAAGAAGAGCAAAAGCTACCAAAGAGCTAAGGCTGGCACAAGGCATAAAAGAGGGGGAGAAGGGCTTTTTCAGGTACATCAGGGAGAAAAGGAGCTGTAAAGAACAGATAGTAAGGATTAAGAAGGACAGGGAATGGGTATAGAAGGGGAGGGAAAAGGCAGAAACACTCAATGACTGCTTCTGCTCAGTATTTACGAAGGAAAGTGGGAAAGCACTACCCAATGGGAGTGGGGGGGTTAAGGCTGGGGAGGGATGGACGGATGGGGAGATCACAGAAGCTGGAGTCCTGGAGGGTTTGAAAGCACTGAGAGTGGACATGGCACCAGGGCCAGATGGCATTCACCCCAGGGTATTCAAGGAGCTAGCAGAGATCCTGGTGGGATCCTTGGTAGGTCTATTTAATGGTTCACTGAATTTGGGATGTATACCCATGGACTGGAGGTCAGCTCACGTGGTTCCTCTGCATAAGAGAGGCCCCAAAGATGAACCAGGGAACTATAGGCCAGTGAGCCTTACGCCCATCGTGGGGAAGCTAATGGAAATGATCCTGAAGGAGAGGCTGGTGTCCCTGCTGGAGTACAATGGGCTGCAGGCAGCAAGCAGCATGGCTTTGTCAAAGGCAGATCCTGCTACACCAACCTGGTAGATTACTATGACTGAGTGACTAGGCAGATGGACAAGGGCCATGCAATGGATGTCCTGTACCTGGACTTTATCAAGGCATTTGATTAGGTGCCACGTGGGAGACTGGGAATAAAACTTGAAGGCACGGGGTGGGACCTAAAATGGTGGGATGGGTGAACAGCTGGCTCCAGGGGAGGCAGCAGAGGGTGGTGGTGTAACCCAGTGGTGGAAGGGGAACTCTCATCCCCAAGGGCAGTAACGAACAGGATCCCACAGGGCTCGGTACTGGGTCCAGTACTATTGGGGATATTTATTGCAGACATTTCAATGGGAATCAAGAGCAGGATCAGCCTGTTTGCCAACAACATCATGATGGGGGCAGTGGTGGATGACATAGTGGGGTGGCAGGGTCTACAGGAAGATCTCAATAAGCTGGACACTTGGCAGCTGGGGTTCAATGCCAACAAATGTAAGGTACTGCATTTTGGAGAAAAAGTCCAGGAAGAAACAATCAACTGGGAGGGGGTGCAGCTGGTGGAAACTAAGGAGGAGAAGGATCTGGGGGTGGTCATCATGGGATAAATGAGCAACTCGGCACAGTGTAGGAAGACAGCAGCAATGGCCAACAAGAAGCTGGGCTGCATAGCAAGGGGAATAATATTGAGGAGGGGGGAGGTGATTCTGTCACTATATAGATTACTTGTTAGACCACATCTTGAGTACTGCATGCATTCTAGCAGCCATACCTGAGGAGGGACATTGAGGACATGAAATAAGATTGGAGGGGGGAAGGTTCAGGAGGGAAGTGAGGAGACACTTCTTCATGAAGAGGGTGGTGGCAGGGTGGAGCATGTTACCAGTGGAGGTAGTAGCCTGTAAAATGGTGGGCTGCTTCAAAAGGGGTTGGGGAAGGCAAGAGGGAGGATAAAGGGGAGCAAGGAGGGAGGGGCAGCTGCAGACTAGGGCTGATAGCTGCATAATCGAGCAGACTCGATAGACCAAATGGCCTTTTTCTGCTGGCAAATTTAGTATGTTCATATGTAATGCACCTGGGAAACAAAAACCAAAGGGAAGAGTACACAATGGGGGGGAGGATTAACAACAACAAACATGGAATGGGACTTGGGGGTAGTCATATCAGATGACCTAAGGGTAGGGCAAGCAATGTGAGAAGGCAATAAGGGGGGCTGGAGGGGGGATACTGGGATGCATTGGTAGAGGCATCACCAGAAGAAACAAACTCTGGTCAGAGCTGATATGGCTGTGGAGAGCATTTGGGATGCTTTTACCCATTATTTCTAATGAGTTTGCACAATGCAGATCTACTAAGAGGCAGTTTCAATGAGGTCTTCCTTTTACACATTTTTACAATGTATTTTCCTAGAGTATGCCTGCTGATTACTATATATTTAGCCTGGATAGTTCACAGAAGAAATGGCATCTTATTTTCGGGTGGCAGAGCACTGGCACTAGGACACTAGAATGTGTTATACATAGGCATAAGCTCTGTGCGGGCGATAATGCCCAGTGGCCATACACCTCAGGCGCTTGCATGAGGATCCATCATCCCAGCGCCATTGCACTGCTCAGACTGGGTGACAGCCGATGCTGTACCCACTCACACAGGTCCCAGAACAGGCATGTTACAGCTGACCTCCCATTCATTTGTACAATCAGGGAACCACAGATGCACTGTCCATAGCCTGGAGCATACACTGCAAATGGCATTGCAGGATACTGCACCCCGTGGCACCCAGGATACCTCAGCTGTCCAGAGGATGGCATATTACACCAGGGAATGGGGGAGAGTGTGGGCCTGCAGCAGTGCATGACAGCAGGAAGATATAGCATCAACAAGGCATACACTGGAGGTATGTCAGTTCCCTCTTACGGTTTGCCAGGGACATCCACATGGCTGCATACACTGGTGGGTCCACAGCTTGCATAGTGCCCCAATGCATGGTACAGCCACTTGGGTCATTACGGAGTGCAGGTCCCAGACCTGAGTCCAGTGCAGTCAGCAGCTGACCATGGTAGGGTGTGGAGGGCAGTGCCAGTCTCTCCAACAGGTCAGGTATGTGGGAGTGGGCGTGTCTACATACTGAGACAGTGATTGGGGGTCCTCTATGCTATGGATATGGACTGTGGTTTCCTTTGCTGCGATTGGGTCTGGGGGGGCCCTACACTATGGAGTATTTCAGGCATGAAGTTGGATCGATCAGGGATGGGAAGGGGTACCTCTAGTCTACCAGGGCTGTCAGGCTGCTGTACACCTGGGTGCACCTCCACAGCCTGCTTGTGGGTGGCTGGCCAAGTTAGGCCAGCTATTCATGGCCTGTGGGCCATGCTGCTGTGGACTGTGAGGGATGCATTCTCACTGAGTATGCTGCAGTGCAACATATGCATGGGAATAGACCCTTGATTTGCACGGTACACTATTTGTGTGCACCCTGGCCCATTCCCATTGAATATAATGCTGCGGTGTATTGTTGGAGTTGTGTGGCACATCTCCCTTTCCCACTGGGGTGCACCATGCATCTCCTTTGAATATGGATGCTCTGGACTAGGCTACCCTGAAGAAATACATTATCAAAATTGTAAAATCTAGACCCCACTGAAAACAAGATATTGCATCTAATCTGAGACAGCCTGAGTAAATACAGAGCAAAAATGTGTAAATGAAGATCCCTATGACAATGAGATGTACCATCTCCCCTGCGCTATCCAGGATACAAAATATAGGATAATAAATATTTAAAGGAAATCTGCTCTAATCTGAACTTCACTGTGTTCACTGACAGTTTATTTAAGCAATAATGCACAAGAGAGTGTTGGTTGTACTGGGATAATCTCACACCTGGGAGGCTGGGCACAAAGCCATAGGCCAAGTGCATCCAATGTCCCAGAAGTGAAGTTATTCCAGCATGACCCACACCCTGGAGGGCATTATTGCTATTATACAATGGCTCATTATTATACAAAATAAAAAAAAAAATTTAAAAATGTTTCTAATAGATTTTTAGTGTGGCACTATATCTTTGTTTCTTAAGAGAAGATGCAAACAATGCAACAACAAATCAGTACAGTGAGGTTGTTCTCAGATACCCTCACTGTTGCCAAGGGCAGACAGCCAATCAGGTTCCAGGATTTTTTATTGCCATTGTGTAATTATTGTTTTCTAACATATTAGAATGCAGTGTTTATTTTGAATGTTGTGGCCATGAGGATGGTGTGTTGTGTGTGTGTGTGTGTGTGTGTGTGTGTGTGTGTGTGTGTGTGTGTGTGTCTGTGTGTGTGTGTGTGTATCCAGGATACAAAATATAGGATAAGAAATATTTAAAGGAAATCTGCTTTAAACTGAACTTCACTGTGTTCAATGACATAAACAGTTTATTTTTATATATGCTTGCACGCACGTGCAAGAAACATGTGACAGCTTAGTAGAGAAGCGGGTTGTGGAGGTGCGGCAGTGTTGCAGCCAATGCCGCCACTGCTTTTGTGGGCTCAGCTGTCTGTCACCAATGCAAGCACATGCTGGCAGTGACACTAGTTTGCAAGTGTGCCACCAACCTGAAACAATTTCAGCGCTGCAATGAGGGAGTGGCCCATTGTTGCAGGGTGTGCCTTGTCTGGTGTAAAATTACAACAAACATGGTGGCGGCTATCACTGTCTGCCTCTCACAGTACCCAGGAAAGCCAAATCCATCTACTGGCATGCCCCTTTCCCAGTTTGTTTGCCGATGGGGGAGCCCAATCCCTGTCGGCATTATGTCCCTGTACAATGGTAGTATGCTGATGGGGGTGCCCAGTCCCCCTCAGCTCATGCGCCCCCCCCCAAACACAGACATGTTTTCTATGCTGATGGGGTGCCCAATCCCTGTCAGCTGCAGTACCCCAAAAAAAAAAACACCAGGCGGCATGCTGGGAGCCCACCCCAAAGTGCCAATTGTCCCAGTAAAACAAAAAAAGTCCTGTGATGTTTTTTTGTTTTTTATTCCCTGTAAAAACAGAAAACCATCCCTCACGGTCTCCAGTGCCCCTTCCCCCAACATGCATGCACCCTTTGTGTACCCCACCTCCCTACACCCCCCTACCCCATACTTACCTCAAGAGTCCAGCACAATGATCTTCAGTGGAGCAGGAACACGTCTGCACTCTTCAAAGCTGACCGCGAACTGAAGAAATGCCAGTAAGCTGCATAATGGCATTAATGGGGTTTTTTTTCAACTTAGGTAGATATCTCAGCCAATTTTGTGACTTTATGCACCAAATTTTCAACATGGGGTTCTTGGGACCCCACCGAATGAATTCATGTCTCACTGTCATATCGTTATTCGGTCCCTAAAGTTGATTTCACGGTCACTGCATGGAATCACCTTTTGGGACCAATTAACAAAATGGCCATATCACTGTTCATGAGGTGGGCTCCCAAAAAGCCTATGTTACCAATTTGGTGGAAAAATTCCATAAAATGACTGTGTTATGAGTGTGTGTTGCGCATTTTCCATGCACACTCGTAACTTTGACAATTTTTTATATTTTCACTCCAGATTTTCAACATTGCCATTTCTCCACACCTTACGAACAGTGTAGCTGTTATTTTTCTCATCCTGCCCAAAATGTGGTTTCACACATCTGGCACACAATGGCATGGTTGCAGTGGGAAATCAACACTCGGGACAGATTAATAAAATCATAGTGACACTGTTCATGAGCAGAGGTCTGAAAATGCCTATGTTGAAAATTTGGTGAAAGATTTCCACAAAATGACTGTGTTACCAGCATGCGTTGTGCAGTTTCCATGCATGCTCGTAACTTCATGAATTTTTAATATTTTCACTCCAGATTTTCAACATTGCCATCTCTTCACATCTCCCAATGAATGGTATAGTTGTCATTTTCACTTCCTGCCTGAACTGTGTTTTCACACATCTGGCAGAGAATGGCCCGGTCGCTGTGGGAAATCAATGTTCAGGACAGATTAACAAAATCACAGTGCCACTTGTTCATGAGCAGAGGTCCCAAATGCTTTCATGAGGTGGGGACACAAATGGGTCATGTTGAAAATTTGGCATGCAAATACCAACAGTGCTCGAGGCGTTAGGGTTTCTAGTCATAACGTTCCACCCTGTACAGATTGACAGGTGTCAGGGGTGTGCCTTTGGAGTGCCAGCTGTAATGCTCATGCCATTCCAATCCCACCCTCACCCTGCACCTAGTGACAGGCATCGAGGTGTGTCTTGGACTTTTTGGCCCAAAACTTCACCCCATTCTCCTATACTGCACCCATTTCAACGTATTTCATTATGGATGGGGTGACTGTAAAGCCGAACACCCCAAGGCACACCTCAACACTTGTCGGTGTCTGCAAAGTAGGGTGAGATGAAATGGAGTGAGCGTTATGGACGATGATCCAAAGGCACACCCCACTGCCTGTCCATCTCTGCAGGATGGGGGTTGAGTTGATGTCACTTCAATACTTCACGGCCATTCCTATTCTACATTTGTCTAACTCCTGCACTTCCAGTGCTATTGCCAGCAAGCAAGCATTCAGCATTGACAAATGCTTGTTTTATACATATTAGAATGCAGTATTTATTTTGAATGTTGTGATCATGAGGATGGTGTGTACAGAATGCGTGTGTGCATATATGTGTGTGTGTGTGTGTGTTTGCTGTAGCTCAATATATTTTTTTCCCAAAAAGCATAGTAGAAAAGAAAATGCTGACTGCTGCATATTCACTGAATAGTAGTTCACTGAAGAGCTGACATATGTCTGAAACAGTGTCTTTAGAGGTTAAAAAAACAGTGTAAACTATAGATGTGCCGGGGAAAGGGTGACATTTATGAGGTATGAATTTTTCTTGAAAGACAATACATTCCGAAGTGAAACTCATAGCAAGAAGCTGTTTACATGCTTAGTATTTAAATGTGCAAGTTGCTGCATTCCGAAGGGGGTAAACAAATCTCCAGCTTAATAGGCAACCAATATTTAACAAATTCAGTTTCCTATAGGCATCTGATAAGCAGCTTGGAGTTATGTCTCCAAAATTATTTACAGTGAAAAGGGAGTATATTATTTCAGTTGGCATGGAAGCATACATTGAAAAGTCCAAAACTTGTTCCATGATACTCCATTTTCCAGCTACAGATAGCAAGATGGCAGTAGGCTCCACCCATAGCCATAAAAAGGAAGTTGTTATCCCTCTGTGCAGACAGTTGGTGAGACCCCATCTGGAGTACTGCGTGCAGTTCTGGAGACCCCATCTCTGCAAGGACATAGACAGGACAGAGGCAGTCCAGAGGAGAGCCAACTAAAATGGTGCATGGTCCTGCACCAGAAGCCAAAAGAAGAGAGACTAAAAGAGCTTAATATGCATACCCTCAAGAAAAGGAGGGAGAGGGGGTACATGATAGAAACTTTCAAGTACCTCAAGGGAATCAACAAAGTCCAAGAGAGTAGCATTTTTCAGAAAAAGAGATGTGCAAGTAAAAGGGGGCACAATTTGAAATACAGAAAGTTTCTACCCCACAAGTAGAGAGTGGCATCAGGACCACAGTGCCTGGGCATTGGTCTAGACTGCCAAGCCCCCGCTACTCTGCACTGCAATGGGCTCGTCAGTGACACACACTTGAAATCACAGTTCACTTGCTCCAAAACGTTTTGTGCACAGTTGCATCAAATGTAAAAGTGCATATCTTGATATTTTTAAATTCTTATGCTTTCAACAGGATTTTACATCTGATCCTGCCAGTACCGGGAATGAGTATCTGCAGGAAGGGGTATCGTCCTGTTGGGACTCCTCAGTACAGTGCAGCGCTATCCTACACAAGAACCAAGTTAGCTTCAGAGAGCTCTGTGCCTATATGTCATTTCACAGTTACCGCTGAGATTCTCTTCTACATTTGATTCAGCCTCAAAGGAACTGTCATTTGTTTGGTTTACCTGTATTTTTCTCCATTTTCTGATCAATTCAGCCAAGTATGCTACTGGACCGAACACTTTTTTACAATTCTAAGAATCCATTTCTGCCCATTTTCTCCTCTTAGAAATACTGAGGTAACATTAGCTTTTCTGTAACGCAGTTATAGAAACAGATGATGACAGCAGAAAAAAGAGCAACAAGTCATCTATTCAGCCCATATTTCCCTATCATACCCCTGGTCCTATTTTCTCTGGGGAGGTCTTCACTTACACTATTCTCCCTTTTGTTCTTTGAGTTTCTGCCTCCCTCTTCCCACTGAGTAGTTACTATACACTCAACTTGGTCTCAGCCATGTTTGAAGCTATTTGTGGTTGACACCCACCACTTCTCCCAACAGATCATTCCATGGCTCAACCACTCTTTCTGTAAAATAATATTTTCTCATATCCTTCATTATACAATGGCAACAAAGAATCCTGATCCCTGATTGGTCAGTTGGCCATCACAGCAAGGATGTTATCCTAGCATAACATCCCTGCTGATGATTAGGATCACTAGGATCATCTGTTCCTTTATCATTGTTTGCATCTTCTCTAAGAAACAAAAATATTTTTACACACTAACAAAAACATTCTTTAAAATTATTTTTTTATTCTTTATCAAACAATAAGCCATTGTATTATAGGTATAATGCCCTCCAGGGTGGGTGTTATTCTGGGATAACATCCCTTCTTGTGTGTTGGACACTCTCAGCCAGTGGCCTTGGGTCCAACCACCCGAGGTGGGATGTTATCCCAGCATGACACCCACCCTGTTGGGCATTATTCCCTTATTAACCTCAACTCATGACCCCATGTCCTAGCTGCTGTTTTTGATGAATATCTCCTCACAGTTCACCTTGTTAATCCTTTCAGAAACTTGAAGGGCTGTATCATGCACCCCCCCTTTCTTTCTTCTTGTTTTGACTTTGAGTTGATATAGTACATGTTCAGCACATTTAGCCAATCCTCACAGGATCTTCCCCCCAGCCCTGAATCATTTTGGTCACCCTATATTGCACCTTCTCTATCCAGTCCCTCTCTTTTTTAGGTGGGTGCTCCAGAACTGGGCAGATGGAGGATGAGGCAGTATAGAGCAGTGGTTAAGGGCACTGAGCTGCAAAACCTGGAGACCTTGGTTTGAATCCCACAGCACCCACTTGCATACTGTGTAACCCTGAGCAAGTCACTTAACTTCTCTGTGCTCCCAGGTTGCACCTGGAAACAAGCTTTGTCTTAGTGTGCCTTTTCTGGTTAAACAATTTGCCCTTCCCCCTTTTCCCTAGAGGTCTCCAGGTGTAGCCTCAATAGTGACCTATACAGTGGCAACAGTCCCTTCTGCATTCTATTGTCAAACCCTCTTCAGATGCACCCCAGTATCCTGCTAACATTGCTGAAGGCCTTACATTAGGTGACAACTAGTTAAATTTAATATGGTGATGTCTGAGCTTACACCCATCTAGCTGGGTGTCCCTCAGGGCTCTGTCCTAGGGCATCATTTTTCCTTATTCATAAATGAACTTCCTAGGGTGCCTGCTCTCTGTAGCTCCACTTTGTATACAGACAACCTTGTGCTGCTAACCCGTGCAAACAATAGTAAAACTGTTAACTTACAGTTAAATGATGACTTCCATCATATACAGTCTTGGATAACAGCAAATAGGTTGTTTCTCAGTGTGAAGAAGACACAGGCAATGCTCTTTGGTTTACCTCTTAAGAGCAAATCCTGTCCTGAACCTTGGGTAGTCTCCAGTACTGAGGGGTCCTCTATTACCAATGTGTTTTCCTTCAAGTACCTTGGCATGACCCAGGAACCTCAGCTAGACCTCTCCCTGC
Organism: Neoceratodus forsteri; assembly: GCA_016271365.2. Classification (NCBI taxonomy): domain Eukaryota; kingdom Metazoa; phylum Chordata; order Ceratodontiformes; family Ceratodontidae; genus Neoceratodus; species Neoceratodus forsteri. The sequence continues at coordinate 471,272,535 of CM028129.1, forward strand.
ATATCTCAACTTTGAGTAAACTGCAAACTGGGTCTGGCCTTTAGGGCCAAACTTATCCTCACCCCTAAGCCACATGTTGCCCTTGCTAGGAGGGTGATCCTCCTTAGCTTTAAGTATGTGCTAATCACTTATGCAAATGTGACTATGACTTCACTCTGTGAATAGAATGTAGCTTATAATAACATTTCTAGGTTTTCTCTATCAGCTACACATCTCACTTACCACTGTGAACCCTACAACAAACTGGGTTGGTTAGCTCCAGAAAGCAGTCACTCTTTTTCCCCTGGGTTGTATTGTTAACAAGACTCTGAGAACAGCTACCCCATCTATCCTGGTAGACCAGTTTAAAACACCTATTTACAGCTATCAACTTGGGTCAATTGTTCAGTCCTTGTTGGTGGCTCCTAAGATCCGTAATGCTTTTGGTGACCAGGCATCAATGATCTAGAACTCCTTTCCCTCTCTGACTTGTGGGACTGTCTTCCATTTGCTTTTCAAGAAGATCCTCTGGGATTTCTTGAAGGCCACTCAGTCTGCTCATGCACTTAACTGTATGGTCCCTTTCCTTTGATGTCATGCCCAGCTTTATCTCCCATCCAATGTTATGTTCTGGTGTTTTTGTTTCCTAAGTGCATAACTTTTCACTTTTGGCATTTATTTTCAGTTACCAGACTTTGGACCAGTTTTCTATCCTTTAAAGGTCACTCTGCAACTTTCTTATCCCCTCCATGCTGCCAGCCCTACCACCCGATATTAGTGTCATCTGTAAATAGACATAACCTGCCCTGGATTCCCTCTCCTATGTCACTGCTGAACATATTGAAGAGGACTGGGCCCAGAACAGATCCCTGTGGTGCTCTGGTGACCTCTCTATCCCTTGATCTAACCCCATTTACCACAACTCTTTGCTGCCCCCCTCCAACCAACTCCCTATCAATCTTACTATTTCTGTAGCTATTTCCAGTTCCCCTGAAGTTCTTCAGCAGCCTTCAATGAGGCACCAAGTTGAATGCCTTGCTAAAGTCAAAGTACAGTAAATCTACTGCTTGCCCCGTATCAACTACCCTGGTTACTGAGTCAAAGAATACTATCAGATTGGTCTGACAGGACCACCCTGCTATGAACCTGTGCTGTTTACTATCCTGAAGTCCATTTTTCTTCAGGTATTAGACTAGGTCCTCTTTGATCAGTGTCTTCATCACTTTCACTACCATGGAGGTAAGACTGATGGGTCTATAGTTCCCCAGCTGCTCCTTGTCCCCTTCCTTGTGTAGCAGAACCACGTACACAAACCTCTAGACCCTGTGAATCACCCCTCATTGCATAAAGCTATTGAGTAGGCCCACCAGGGTTTTGGCCAACACTGTTGCAAGTTCCCTTACTACCCTTGGATGCATTCTATCTAGTCCTGGGTCCTTGTTTACCTTGAGGGCTACTAGCCCCATTTTGACACTTTCACCAGTATATTTCTGTAGTTTAATTTCTGGAACCCCTCTATCAGCTGCCTTTATGCCACTGTCTGGCAAGGACCCGCTGTTCTCCTTAGTGAAGTAGTTGTTTAGCACAGCTGCTTTCTGCCCATCTTCCTCTGTTCCCCTGAACCCCTTCATTTGCCTGACAATTCCCCCTCCTTTTATTTTTTCCTTATATACCTAAAGAACTTTTTTCCCTTCTCTTGACCCCCTTGATGCTCTGTGTCTGCCTTTGCGATCCTGACTGCCCTCTTGGCCTCTCTAGTTTTTTCCTGGTACTCATCCCATTCTTCATCCCTCTTCTTTTCTTTGTACCTTATAACAGCCCTCTTTTTGTCCCTAACTGCCTCCCTGACCCTTTCCAAGAACCAAATTGATCTCCTGTACTTGTTTCCCTTGATAAATGTTCTCATGCTTGTTTTTGTTGCCTCGAGAATGGCCCCTTTTATAAACTCCCCATCATTCTTCTATTCTCCTGATGTTGTCTACCCCAGCTAACCTGCCCGGCACTATTTTCCTCATATAGTTCAAATCCACCCTCCTGAAGTCTAGCACTTTAACCTGAGACAAGGGCTTACTGGTGCCCAGAGGCACCTCTAACAGTTTAATAGTGTGGTCACTGGATCCCAGTGGTTTCCCGACCAACATCTGTTTACTCTTTCCAGTGGGTGAGTACCACATCTAGAATGGTTGATTGTCTAGTGGGATCCCTAACCTGATGAACCAACATGAAATCCAGCAAGATATCAAACAGGACCTGGTTTCTGGTGCTCCTGGCCACTGGGATGTCCTAGTCGATGTCTGATAGGCTGAGGTCACCCACTATTAGAACCTCCCGCTTAGCACTCTCTCCCTGCTTCAGCACCTAGTTCTTTAACTCTCTCTTCTCCTTGCTGTGGTGGCCTGTAAAACAACCCCTATGTGAGTCATCCTGCCTGATGATTCTGTGAGCTGAACCTACATTGATTACCAGGGGTGTAGCCAGGCATTTCAGATCTGCACACCAAGTGGACTCACTGCTACCCCACCCCCCTTGTTAGGGTGAGTCACCACCCCAGGGGTTGTAGCCAGACAATACACAAATGTACACCAGGACCTCATTTGGCACAATAAATACAACTTTTGTATCTCATGACAATGGTTGCTGCCATACATGGGTAAATACAAATGCCATGCATTGTTCCCTAAGACACCCACATACCAGCCCAGAGCCTGTAAAGTTGTATTGTCCTTGGGATGCAAAGAGAGTATTAGTGACCAGTCCTTCTAGTTTCAACTCCTATGAATAAAATTACAGAAAGGTTCAGCATTTTCTTTGTTAGTTTTCATGGAAAAAGGAAGCAGTTCACAGCCTATTTGCTACCCCCCCTAAATAAAATTGCACACCATGGAGTGCTAGGAGTATGCCTGCCTACACCCATGTTGATTACAGCTCCCCTTTCCCCCAGTGGAGGCATCCTCCACTTCCTCTATAACTTCTCTGATGTAGATGGCAACCCCTCCACTTCTACGCATCCCTCTATCATGCCTATATAAGGTGCATCCTGGGACTGCTATGTCCCAGTCATTATTCACACTAGAGCAATTTTCTGTGATGGCTAGTATTTCCAGCCCAGAATTTGCCATCAAAGTTTGGAGCTCACTAATCTTATTACCCAGACTCCTGGTATTGAGGCATACCACCCTCCAACATGCACCCATACTGCTATTGACTCTCTCCTACCCTGCATCACCCTTCTCTAATAACCTTGGTGTCCTGTGATTCTCTTTTTCCTGTCTATTGTATCTACCCTGCCATGTCTCCTGGACTCATTCCTCTTTTCTTGTTTTCCCTGAACACCTTGCCCCCATTCCAGGGGGTGTCTTGTCTAGGTTCTCTACTGCACCTCCTTTAATAGTAATAGTCTTTATTTTATGTGGCACTCTTCCCCGAAGGTTCAGGGTACCATAACAATATCAAACAGTAGCAACAACTAAAAGCATCTTAAAGAAAACGTTAACAAATCCCTAAGAAATAAAATTGTTTAAAGTAATACAGCTGTTGCAATAAATAAATTAAACAGCACTTAACAATTGGGATGACACAACTGTGGGAAAATTAAACCCCAGAAGCCTGAACAAATAGTAAATCTTTCAGGCCATGCTTAAAGGCCTCCACTGAGTGGGCCTTCCTCAAAATACACAGCAAAGAATTCCAGAGGATGGGACCTGCTACTTCAAAAACCTGGTCCCCTGAGTTCTTCAGCCACACCCTTGGAACTACCAGGAGGCATTTCTCAGTAGAGCGGAGAGGACACAAATGTACATGGGGTGCAAGAGCTTAACCAGATAGGCTAGCTCAGCCCATGTATGGTCTTACAAGTCAGACGTTTGACTTTAAAGGAGGAACGCCACTTGACAGACAGCCTGTGCAGATCATGCAATGCAGGGGAGACATGACATGACCTTGAGAGGCCAGTCAGCAACTGAGCAGATGCATTATGCACCAACTGTAGGTGTTGCAGTGTACCCCCCATTGACCCCAAGGTAAAGAACACTGCAGTACTTAAGCCTTGACACTATGAACACATGCACCAATGTGGCCAGATCACCAAATGGGATAAGGGATTTAATGTGACTGATGTTCCGCAGATAGTAAAAACCATTTTGGACTACTGCCAACACCTGAACCTCAAGTGTTAGCCCGTCATCCAGAATGACTCCCAGATTTTTCAGCTTGTTGCAGTCAAGAGCATAGAGTGGCTGAGCCAAAGCCCCATCTCACTCTCTCAGTAGTTGCCACTCCCCCCACCATGTCCCAGCTCAACCACTAGTACTTTAGTTTTCATTGGGTTCAGTCTCAACTAGCTCAATGACATCCAGTCTTAGACCTTAGTCAGGTGCCTGTTAAGCACATCAGCCACAGCCAGTATCCCAGGTGCAAAGGACATGTAAAGCTGGGTATCATCAGCATAGCAGTCAAACCCAAGCTTATGCTGACAAATGATCTTCCCAAGGTGTATTATATATAACACCAACAACATGGATGACAGAACTAAACCCTGGGGTATCGCATAGGACAGAGCCTTCAGGAATGAGTAAAACCATCCCTACATTACCCTCTGGATCCTATCACTGAGATAGAATTCAAATCAACAGAAGACTTTCCAGCAAGTCCTACATACTCCTTGAACTGGTCCAATAGCAGGCTGTGGTCCATGCTATTAAGCACTGATAAGAGATCAAGTTGTACGAGAATTGACCATTCTGTATTTCTCACCCTGAGCATGTCATTGTGCACCCTAACTAGTGTGGTCTCTGTGAAATGCCTGGACCTAAACCCAGACTGTAGAGGCTCATAGATGTTAAAGGCAGTGAGCTGTGCCTCAGGCTGAAGCACAACAACCTTCTCACTAATACACACAATGAAAGTCAGGCACTCACCCCTCCAAGTATTCAGGAGCACCAGTGTTTCAGTTCAACTCCATTTTATTTTCGAAAAGACACACATCCATTAGTCAGGACTGCTTGATGTGTTTCAGATCACATGACCCTTTATCCAAGGCTGTCCATTGTAAGGAGAACTCACAATAAATATCACAGACTGATGATGTCATAATGATAGGCCATCTGTTACCATCAATAACACTTCCCAAAAGAGAAATTTAGAGTCAGGTCAGTAATTTGCCAGGGTATCCAGGTAGGAAGGTAGCTTTTTCAGAAGATATTTCACCAATGCACTTTTCAGCACCACTGGGAACACACCTTTGACAGTGGAATCCCCAGCCCCAGACTCCACTATAGCTATTTTAATTGTCTGCCAATGCAGACATCAAACTTCTGTCCCAATGTACTAGTCTCCTCCCTTGCCAAGGTAAGGCCATCCCTTTTGAAGAGACTTCTATCCCAGAAGCCCCACAATCCCCTATAAAGTAGTTCCTCTATTCTTGACATAACCTCTTCAACTGCCCATTAAACTCCTTCCTTTACTCTATTCTTCCCACCTCAAACTGTGGCAATCTAAGAAAAGGTACAACCGGCATACAGGGTTCCCTAGATTTAGGGCACACTGTAACAGGGGTGTTTGTGGACCTCACTAAGGCCTCCAATTTGGTCTATCTCTCTCTTGTTGGAATCATTAAGAGATGTTTATTTTTCAGAGGAAGTCATATCTTGGCTAGATGGGTATTTGTCCATCAGGGAGCATAGGACTACAATTGCCCAGATGCCCATCCAATTATTTGTGGAGTACCACAGGGTTCTATACTGGGCCCACTTTTGTTTTCCTTGTTTATGAACACTGCTCCATCATCCTGTTTGAACTCTAATATGATCTTGTACGCAGATGATGCAGTTATTTTTGTATCTGGAGCCAACCCTGATCAAGCTTTGACTCTTGTTCGACAGGACTTTAAATTATTTCAAAGATGGTTACTTTCCCATGAATTGGTTCTAAATTGTGGGAAGACAAATGTCATGGTGTTTACAGGCCCAAGGACAGTTAGGGACATTAATGTTTCAATTGTTGACCTTAAGTGGGATAAGACAGAACTTGTAGATAGTGGACCCGATTCAAGAAGGGTGGCGCAAGTCACTACCAAACACAACTTGAGCCACCCGCAACTGTGACATTGACCCTGTGCCCTATTCTAGAAGGGGCAGGGTCATTGTAGCTAAGTCCAGCGACTTACGACATGCAGCCAGGTACGCCGAACTGTGGGTGCACCTGGCGAGCATGACGCAAGCCGCAACACAGGTTGTAGGAGCCCCCTCCATGTCCAGGAAGCCATAGACACCCCTCAGGGCTGCCTACACCCCCATCCCCCAAAGTGTACAGATGGCAACCCGCAGGGCTGCCCACACCTCCATCCCCCAAATCCCCCTTTGCAAGGTGCCCTGCAGGGCGGTGCAGTCAACCCCCTCACCCGTGCTCTGACCCCGAGTCGCCAGCCACAAATGCGGCATATACCCAGCGACTCCCTGATAGTCTAGTGCCCCCTATCATTGTAAATGAAATAATAATCACCCCTATATCCCTGGTAATCTAGTGCTCCCTGATCGATGTAAATGAAATACAAATCACCTCCCGTATCCCTGGTAGTCTAGTGCCCCCCCCGATCGATGTAAATGAAATACAAATCCCTGCCATATCCCTGGTAGTCTAGTGGCCCCCCAATTGATGTAAATGAAATACAAATCACCCCCATATCCCTGGTAGTCTAGTGGCCCCCCTGATCATAGTACTATAAATAATTATCGCCCTCGTGTCCCCGATAGTCTAGTGGCCCCTCCACCCAGCTGTGCAAGACCACCCAGCACCCGCCACTCTTCCCCAGCTGGCGACTGGCACAGTCCATCTCTCACCTCCATGGCCAGCCACCAACTGAGTTCCGTAGGAGCACTTACTGTACAGACGCGCTCAGATATTAACATCATTATTGGTATTTGCAGTACAAATGTTCAACATGGCCATTTTGTGGCCCCCACCTCATGAAAGAATTTGGGACTTCTTCTCATGAACAGTGGCACTGTGATTTTGTCAATGTGTCCTAAAATTTAAGTTTCCACAGAGACCGTGCCATTGTGCACCAGATGCACAAAAACACAGATCGGGCAGGATGTGAAGAATGACAGCTGTATCATTCATAGGGAGGTGTGAAGAGATGGCAATGTTGAAAATCTGTAGTGAAAATATTAAAAATGCTCAAACATCCGAATGTACATGGAAACTGCAGAACCCATGCGCTTAACACAGTCATTTAGTGGAATTATTTCACCAAATTTTCAACATACTGTAGTCTTTTGTGACCTCTGCTCATGAACAGAATCACTATGATTTTCTTAATCTGTCCTGAACATTGATTTCCCACAGCAATCGCGGTATTTTGCACCAAATGTGTAAATGCATATTTCGGGCAGGATGTGAAAAATGATAGCTGTACTGTTCATAATGAGGTCTGGAAAAACAGCAGTGTTGAAAATCTGGAGTGAAAATACTACAAATTTGCGAACTTACGAGGGTGCGTGGAAACTGCACAATGCACACTTGTAACACAGTCATTTTATGGACATTTGTCACCAAATTTTCAACATAGGCATTTTAGGACCTCTGCTCATGAACAGCTTCACTGTGATTTTACATAAGAACATACATACAAACATATGAACATATGAATCTGCCAGCAGAATACACCAATCGGTCTATGTAAGTCTGCCTGAGTGTGCAGCTAGCACCCTAGATTGCATCTGCCCCAGCCTCCTCCCCCTCAGTTCCTCCCCGCTTGTCCCAGCCCCTGCCCCTGACTCTTTCTCTTGCTTTGTCCCACTCCTCCTTAAAGCTATTGACTGTCCTACATATTACCACCCCCTCTGGCAGCGCATTCCAACTAGATACCACCCTCTCAGAAAAGTAGTGCCTCCTCACTTCCCTCTTGAAACGTCCCCCTTCCAACCTTAGTCTGTCCCTCCTCATCTCTCTTCCACTTCTCAGTTTAAACACCCCCTCAGTGCTAGGTTTATTTACCCTTCAGGCAGTTAAACGCTTCAATCATATCCCCCCATCCCTCCTCTCCTCCAGTGTGTATATGTTCAGCTCCTTCAGCCTAACTTCATATTCCTTTCCTTACATCCCCTTTAATATTTATGTTGCCCTCTTTTGCACCCCCTCCAGTAACTTTATATCTCTCCTCAGGTATAGCCACCCCAAAGAAATCCTCAGCAGTCCCAACAAAGCTCCGTTGAGCTCGTTAACTCCCCCTCTCTCACTCGCTTGTTCTGTTTCTCCTGGTGCTGCAGGCTGCCCTTTTGTACTGGGATCCTGCCTGTGTTGGCGCCTTTTTCAGCCCACATAAAAGTTCACAGCTGTCCTGACAGAGCTCCATTGAGGTTGCTCACTCCCCCTTTCTCACTCTCTCATTCTGTTTCTCCCGGCGCTGCAGGCTGCCCTTTTGTACTGGGCTCCTGCCTGCGTTGACGCTTTTTTCTGCCCACAGAGAAATATGCAGCAGTCCTGACATAGCTCCATTGAGCTCGTTAACTCTCCCTCTCTCACACGCTTGTTCCATTTCTGCCAGAACTGCAGGCTGCCCTTTTGTACTGGGCTCCTGCCTGCATTGCTGCCTTTTTCTGCCCAAAAAGAAATCCGCAGCAGTCCCGACAGAGCTCTGTCGAGCTCGCTCACTCCTCCTCCTCCTCCCTCACTCGCTCATTCTGTTTCTCCCAGCGCTGCAGGCTGCCCTTTTGTATTGGACTCCTGCCTGCATTGGTTCCTTTTGCTTCCCACAAAGAAATCTGCTGTAGTCCAGACAGAGCTCAGTTGAGCTCTCTCACTCCTCCTCCTCTCTCACTTGCTCGTTCTTAATCTGTACCAAACACTGATTTCCCAAAGCGACCGCGCTAGTCTGCGCCAGAAGTGTGAAAACATAATTTGGCCAGGATGTGAAAAATGACAGCTGTACTGTTCATAAGGAGGTGTGAAAAAATGCCAGTGGTGAAAATCCTGGTGTAAAAATATTACAAATTTGTGAAGTTACAAGGGTGTGTGGAAACTGCACAACTCACACTTGTAACACAGTCATTTTATGGACTTTTGTTACCAAATTTTCAACATAGGCATCTTAGGACCTCTGCTCATGAACAGTGTCACTGTGATTTTCTTAATGTGTCCCAAACACTGATTTCCCACAGCAACCGTGCTATTCTGCGCTGGAAGTGCGAAAACACATTTCAGCCAGGATGTGAAAAATGACAGTTGTACTGTTCAGAAGGAGGTGCAGAAAAATTCCAATGTTGAAAATCTGGGGTGAAAATATTGCAAATTCATGATGTTACAAGCGTGCATAGCAACTGCGCAACGCACACTCGTAAAACAGGTATGTCTTGGATTTTTTCCACCAAATTTGCAACATAGGCTTTTTGAGAGCCCACCGCATGAACACTGGCACTGTTATTTCATTAATCAGTCCCGCAAGGTGATTCCATGCAGTGACTGGGACATCACCTTTCAGGACCGAATAACGCCAAGGCAGTGGCTGAATTCATGAGGAGGAGTCCCAATAACCCCATGTAGAAAATTTGGTGCCAAAATTCAAAACAATGCCTGAGATATGCACCAAAGTTAAAAAAACACACGCTATTATGCTATTATACAGCTTACTGGCATTTCTTCAGTTCGTGGTCGGCTTTGAAGAGTGCAGACGTGTTCCTGGTCCACCGAAGATCGTCACGCCGGACTCCGGAGGTAAGTATGGGGTGAGGGGTGTGTGTGTGGAGGCAGGGAGTGCAGAGGGTGGGTACAGGTTGGGGAGGGGCCGCTGGACTCTACGAGGGACCGTTTTCTTGTTTACAGGGTTAAAAAAAAAATCACGGGAAGGTTTTTCATTTCACAGGGACATTTGGCACACTGGGGTGGGCTCCCAGCATGCAACCTGCGTGTTTTTTTTGGGGGGGCCTAGCCAATGGGGGATTGAGCCCCCCCATTGGCACATATGGGGGTGGAGGAGGAGCCATGGGGAATTGAGCACCCCCCTCAGTAGACTACACATGGGGGGGGGATACATTATGCTGACTGGAGTGGGCTCCCCATTGCAATTCAATTGAAAGGGGGACTGAAGCTGACAGAGATTGGGCGCCCATTGGCAAAAAGAAAGACGGGCACATGATGCCAAGGGGATTGGGGCCCCTCAGCATACAAAATAAACTTGGGAGTGGGGACATTATGCGCGATGGGACTGGGCTTCCCATCGGCAAACTGGGTTGGGGGTATGCAAGGTACCGCCCTGCAATGATGGGTCACTCCTTCATTACAGCGGAATGGTTGATGCTGCAATGACAAGGCAGCCCCTGATTGCAGCAGAGAAAACCTTTCAAGGTGGTGGCACACTAGCTGAACTAGTGTCAGCAGCAGCATGCCACCACATTGGGGAAAAGCGGGCCAAGCCTCTAAAGGCACCAGGGGCATTGGCCACAATAGTGCCACACCTCCACAGTTTGCTTCTGCTACAAGCTGCCACAACATGTTTCTTGCACATGCAAGCATAAGAATGGCTCCTCCCCACTTTCCTGATCACCGCTCGAGCATCATTTTTTTTTTGTGTAATCTATTTTTCCGCCCCCGTGCTCACTGGTCCACCACTTCTTCTGGCTCCACCAAGATCCCCCCCAGCCCCTACTGTCCTAACCCAGCCCTCCTCTGATCCTAGTATTGCAGCCAACTCCCGGGATATCCCAGCATATCCCTTCACCAGGCGGGTCCCCCTCCTCCGAGGGGGAAGGCGCTGAGGGGAGAGGCATGACCCAAACACATACTCTCTAGGGCCCAGGGATGCTGCTGAGGAACAGGAGGCCCTGGGAAGGTGCTGGAGGCCCTCAGGGAACAGAGAGCCATCATCTGGTAGCCAGCGAGTGATTTTCCTGGCTTTCTTAAGGTGCGTGACATCCGGACGTCAAGGCAAGAACCAACGTCTATCATGTACCACCCCAATGACCCTGATGTGTTGCTCTACCCCTGGCCTCACCAGTGGTCGCTTTCAACACTGGGTTACAGCCCCTTCCCTCCCCTTCCTGAAGGCAATGAGCAGTTGTGGGACGCTCAAGCTGCCTCCCCCCAGCCGGCCCTCCATTGACCCAAGCTCGTTCCCAAACCCGGGTCGATGGCGTCGGAAGTGGAAATCCAACCGCTGCGCCGATGGGCCAGCATAACTTTTTTTTTAATTAATGTATGCTATAGGGGGCTTAAGAGGAGGCAGATAGGTCACAAATGAAGCCAGCGGAAGGTGGAGGAGGCCTGTTAGAAAGCGTCTCCTCCCCTCCTTTCTGATAGCTGCTCCGGCACAGTTATTTTTTATTAATTTATATCCTACGGGTACAGGGTGTAAGAGGAGGCAGGCGGGGCACGAATGTGGGGAGGTGGGGTGCGCAGAGTGTGGGTGGGGGAGGGGGGACCAGGGAGATGATGAGGGACCATTTTAGTTTGCTACAGGTTAATACAGTGGCAGTGTTAACTGTGTGAGGTAAAAGAGGGATACAGGGAGGGAATGCATTGGGAGGAGAGTGGTAAAAGGAAGGAATACACAGACCAGAAGGGGGTTTAAGGGTCCTACCTAGATGATAGGTCTGTGAAGTCTCTGCTGTTCAGCAGCTGGTTCTTACAAAACAGCACTGCACTGATGAAGGGGACAGCAGTCATCTCCTCCAGGGTGAAAGTGGTGTGGAATTTAAACTTCTTTTTCATCAGGACAGCCATGGAGGAGTTGGCCACGTCGGAGGAGTAGAGCCTGTGTCCCCCCACCAGGGTTCGGAGTGAGGGTCGCAAGATGCCTTGCTCAGGGTGTCAGGGAGGTGACAGCAGTTTGGTGCTGCAGTCAGGGGTTCTGACTGTATCTTCTCCAGCTCGGTGCCCATGTGTCTCATTCTGATCAGGGGGCGATTCCACAACAGCTATTCGGTGCCTCAGTGATGGTCGCGGGGTAGCGCCGATCCCAAGAGAGCATGTCCCTTCAGCCTACTGTGATCAATGCACCATCACTCCCAGCTAGTTGCAGAGCCAAGGCTGCACTGGGACGCAGGGGACTCAGTTGCAACAATCAGCTGACCACCTGACAATTGTGCTGCCAGGCTTCTTGTTCGAGGTAGCCAGGGCAGGCAGCCATCATAGCCCGGTGACAGTGGCCAGTTCCTTAAATATGCAACAGTGTTTGTGTCTTCTAAAAATGCAGGTACAATAACAATATTCACAACAGTAGGTGTTAGAAGTGAATTTTTAGGAGTATATGCTTGTGCTTATTACATTGCAGTTAAAAAGAAAACAATGAAAAAAACAATGTCATATATATCAAGCAGTAAAAACAGCATAATCTTCAAATTCCTTGCATCTCTTTTCAATATTAATATGCGGTTTCATCATGTTTACCACAGTGAACACAGCAGTACACCACAGTACAAATACTACCTGCAAACAGACACATGTAGTGACTTTCAAACAAATCTTAAGCCCTTTTAAGGAGTTTAAATAAGTGTATGACTGCTCAACTCATTTCCTCACACATTTACTCAATAACTGAATGATGAATTGTTTTATTATTTAATTAAAATGAACTGTTTGAGCACTGAGTGTTTAAGAACATCCTAAAAAAAATAAAACACTAGCCACCTCACTGACCAACCAACTTGCCAGAGCAAAGTATACTACACTAGCTGTTCACTCAGATCTCTGATCCATTTTGCAGAAAGACGATCGCAATATAAACATTTATATACCTGAATTACCTTAAGCCTTTAGTCAGTCCTGCACTGCTATCTGGGAATGGGTACAGGGTATGAGGCGCTGAGAATGGGAGCTTTTCATTCACAGGAGCAGGAATTTACATTAAGCAAAACACTTTATAGTCAGTCCTGCAAGCAAAGCACTACTACAGTAGATGCATAAAGCAGGGAGACTGGTATGGAAAAGGAACTGGAGCAGTAAGACACTGCTAAGGGGGCAGTAACCACATGTTTGCATTCTGAGTTTCAGCCAAGACTTAATTGAGGTTGCATATCTTACAAGACTTACAGCAGCATGAAAAGGAGAGATCACTGAAACATAATAAACTTTAATGGATTTAATTGCAGTGAAACGAGGTGTGGGACCAGGAATAGGATGGAAAGGTGTCAGCTGAAACAGAGAAGCTGTGATTAGGCTCTAACAATGTGTTTACTGTCTCAGTAGAAACCGTTTTTTATTTGTTTTCACGAAGTTGCTGATTTTGTTTTAAGTTGTTTTATGGACCACTTTTCGTTTTATGTTGTATTTCACATTTGTGATTTGCACCGGTCTCTAGTTATTAGTCTTAAACAACCTGTGGCAGGATGTTCAGAACTGCATTTAAATACATTGAACTATACCTGTGTCTTCAGTTCGCAGTTCAGCTTTGAAGAGTACAACTGTGTCTGTGATAACACAACAAAACCCCCCCAAAAAAATCACCAGGAGCAGCAACAAAGGGAGGAGGGAGAACAGGACAAATGGATGTGGAGGCAAGCAGCTCAAGGGGAAGAAGGGATAGGGAAGAGGACAAAAGGCACAAATGGCCCCAGGGCAAGCTGCAGACACAGAGAAAGGCAGAAACATGAATGGGAGCAGCAAGCAAGCGACCAGAGACAAGGAACAGCAGAGCATCTGGATGCAATGAGGAGCTGCCAGCAAAACAGGACCCCCCACCCCCAAAAAGGAAGCCCAAAAGGGGTATGAGGCAGGATGGGGGGGGGGAGATGACACAAACACAGGGGAAGAGAGGACAGGCAGCCTCAAGAGAGTGGCAAATGAGGAGGGAAACAGCACAGAGTGGGAGGGAATAGAGAAGAAAACGGAAATGGAGGGAGTGGGGGGGGACAGACGAGCATTAGAATCAGCAACAACAAAGAGCGTGGGGAGAAAAGGGCAAACAGATGTGGGGAAAGTAGCATGAGGGAGCAGGAATGACAGCATCAGAGGGAGGGATTTGGGCTGTAATGGCCGCTATACAAATGAGAGAAATGAAGCTCAGTCTCTCATTGGTGCAGTTCATTTCTCTCCAGTGCAGGCCAGCTCCCACTGTGAAATTCTAACGGCTGTCACACTGTGCTTTACCGTTCATTGGTGTGTCAGGGTCACGCCCACTGTGCAGTGCACAGCATTGGACTCGTCCCTGACACACCTCTGAAATGTGGTACTGTCCCAAGGCGTTTCTTGTGCAAGCACACAAGCAAACACAAAATAGGCATGCCCACTCCAGGGATTCCAAATGAAGGAAATTTATTGCTGTGCAAAAAAGTACCAGTACAAATACAAAAAAAAAAGTTAAACTCAATCCAAGAAGGTAGTGGTTAACACTTCTCGACTAGTCAGTCTTTACCCTCATGTAGTACAGCAAAGCATTACCTCCTTGGATAACTTTGTATTAATTTTGAAGATTTTTGTATTTCCACCTGTAGTTTTTTTGCACAGCAATAAATTTCCTGTATTTGGAGTCCGTGGAGTGGACATTCCATTTTTGTGTAGTGCCATCCAGAAGAGACTGACGACTAGTACTGCTACGGCATTTCACCTGATAAGTGCACACTTCTTTTGCTCTTACAAGGTTTGGTTTGGAACTGGCTTCCCTGCTGTTGAAAAGAGGAAGCAACACAAAGAGCAAAAGTTCAGAACCAACCATCCATGTGCTGTTTTGCTAATGCTATGCAACACCCAGAAGCCACGTAACCTGTCATATCACACTGCAGAAGAATTTGGAGAATAGCTGGCTTTTTTATAGTCCAGTTGTTTTATTAAATGTTTGCCATGGTGTCTATGACCGGGTATGCCAGTTGAAGAGTGGCAAGAACATGCTGTGGGCTAGCTGGACCTGTACAGGACATGAAACTGTGTGGCAATCATGTGCAAATCTGAAGCAAAATGCTCTGCAGTATAAAAGTGTTTAGTGTTCTCTGTATGTTTTGCCAATGTTACACATAAAAGTGTCACAGCAACTCATCTTTATAAGCATATTAACACTGATTTGCCAGCTAGTAGCTATAGACAGAAAAAACAGATGAAGGAAGATATTTGTGTAATTATTAACACTGTATACATACTACATCAAAAATGGCAGTTTAGCCTAGAGGTTAGAGAAATGAGCTGAAAATGAGGTTGGTACATTCAGTAGGACCTGGGTTTGATTCCCACTGAAAGCTACACACACAAATGCTATCACATATATGTTAAAGGTTTGTAATTGGCTTTTATTTATAGTATCACCTGGGTGGTTTTATCATGAACTTGTTTGATCAAGCAAGTCAGTGTCAGTGGCTCAGCAGGTAGCACACTCACCTCTGAGACCAGGAGATGAGAAGGCTGTGGGTTCTTTCCCCACATCAGGCACTTGGGTTAATATCCCAATACTGACACTGTAGTGCAGTATGAGGGGGGTGCTGTACTCCTGAAGTGCCATCTTTTGGATGAGGCATTAAACCGAGGTCCCATCTGCCTGTTCTGGTGGATGTTAAAGATCCCATGGCACGTCTCAGAAAGATTAAGGGAATTTTCCCTGGTGCACTGGCCAAATTTCCACTCATTCACTAAAAATACCACCAACAGCTTAGTCTGGTTCAAGGTCAGTTGGCATTCATCTGTATCCCCCTCCCACCGGGTCGTCCCTGAAAATAGGCAGGATTTGTCTAGTGCACTTACCTGGTCAATAAAAATAAATAAATAAAAATGTTTTATGTACAAATCATTCCCAAAGTGTTTCAGAAAAAAAATCTGATATGTAATAAATTAAAATTCAGCTGCTAACCCCTGGGAGAGAGAGAGAGTGAGAGTGTGTGTGTGTGTGTGTGTGTGTGTGTGTGTGTGTGTGTGTGTACAGAAGACAAAAAGGCACTAGGCACAAACCACTTGCAAGGAAAGAGGGCTGTTCCTTATTTGTACAGAACTGGTACATATTTTTTTAATCAATACCAGGTACAAAATGTTATTTTCTACATTGGATCAATAATGTGCATTTTTAACAGTTTTCCTGCAAAATGCTGAAGTGCTGAAATTAAATGAATTAAAACATTTTTGTCATATTTGCAGTGAAAAATACAAGTCCTTTTATTTTTTTACATTAAATATTTTTACAGAGGCCACAAGTTCTCTTTGTGCTCTGCACACTCACTGCAAATTTGGAAATATATCCATTTGTTGAAACAAATAGTGTTTTAAATTATGGCTATTTCCAGTGCCTTGTACTTTGCTATTCTGTTATGGTCATATCTTATAAAAATTCCCTACCTTACTGCAATAATCTTCCCTTGGTCACACCTGGAAACCAGCATCTTTTCATTGTACCATTCCTGGTCAGCACATTTTAAAGAAAAGAAAATATGGGATAAATCCCACAACCTCCACTTGCATACTACGTGACTCAGTCTGACCAAGTCACTTAACTACCAACCCACCCCAATGCTTTGCAGGTCACGTCTGAAAAAAAAACAAAACAGGCAATTGTTCTGAGATTCCTGGTATGCCTTAGCTAGGGGAACCTAGAACCTGATTTCAGTACAGTGAAGGTAATTTATAACTACCCCACCTAATTAAAAAAAAAAATCTATATTCAGTTTTAAGAAATTATTTCAGAAAGGTTGAACATTTATGGCTGTCAGTCATAGGAAATACCAGTTCTGGGAAGTCCAGCTTCTATCCATGTGTCCTGAAGGAAAGTCAGTGCTGTCTTGTTAGCCAAGAGAGTGACTACCTCAGTTGAAAAAATAAGAAAACCAGGATGCAAACACTAGGCAATCCCAAACCAGAATCCTATCCCAGTGTGTATGTGGTTGGTGGTGATGGTGGTGGTGGTGGTGGTGGTGGTGGTGGGGACAAACAAATAGATGCAAAACCAAATTCAAGCCAAATCATATTCTAGGTGTGCCTGATGGTATGGAAGAGGGCGAGGCAACAGGCAATCCCAACCGAACTGTATTTTGTGGGGAGGGGATAAAATGCAATTAATTTTCAAATCAAAATCAAATTCCTATGACAGGGAGGAAAACAGACCAAACCAGAAGCCTATATTCATGGTTTCTTGGGGGGTGTACGAGTCAAGCTAATAGTGATACTGAAAGGACTCAATAAAGCCCATGGTAAAAAAAAAATATATATATATATATATATATATATATATATATAGCAAAATTCTTTTCGAAATTCATTTTATCTGTTTTTGGTTTCCTTTCCACCTAAAGTACGTTAAGTATGCAAATGCTTATTTTAAGGCATGACCTGCATTATAGCAACATTATTATTTTATTAGTCTGACTGGCATGTATTAGAGAATAAAATAAGAGAAGCCTGCCCTATCCTACTCTGTGTCCACGATGCCACGTAATAAGTGTTCAAACATTGAGATTAAACAACAGTCAGTAATAATAATAATAATAAGATGTCACACCCAACGTCATCCTGACATTACGAGCCAAACTAGGATCACCACACTTTTCAATATCACAAATGCAGCCCCACTATTCTAATATCACAATTTAAATTAAAAAAAAAATGTAAACAATCAGCATCGGGGAATAGCATAAAATCTCCACTCTGTGAAAAATGCCTTGCTTTTTCAGAGATGCAGAGCTCACCTGGGTGCTTCATGTCACTGACAAATCCCGATTCAGCATTAGCACCAGTACCTCCACAGCAGTACAATAGTATCAAAACCTTTTTTTTTTTTCATTCCGGAGAGGTAATCACTTGCATTTATACAGACATCATCATCATCAGTCACCATGTTGAAATAAAAACGAGCAAGAAAAAAAAAAGCCCTGCCTGCTTAGACTTGTGCCCCATGGACCTCCCTCATTACCCAAGAATAGAAAGTAAATGCACCTTTACAAATTCAATAGTAGAGTAGTAGAGCAGGAACAGCTAGCAGTAGAGTGGATTCCTTTTCTGATCCAGAATTGTCTTCAGTTTTTCTTCTCTTCTTGAGGTCCCTCTTGAGTCCTGACCACCCTGTAATCTATCTGGGTCTGTTCCAGTAATTTTTCAAGGCAAAGCAAGGAGGCTAGTGACCACACTCACCTACAGTACCTCTGGCCAAGCAAGCGAGAGAGCATGGCTTGCGGGTGGCAGTGGCTTGCAGCAGAGCTACAGGGACTGTCAGGCTCACAACTCACAGCATTCACTGATACAGGGTGGGGTCCAACCTGGGGAAATTGTTTTGTTAAATAAAATATAAAATTTAAATCACCCAGTGTAGATTCTGTAGCCAGACGACGGAGTAGTCAGCGCATAGAAACATAGAAGTTGACGGCAGATAAGGACCGCAAGGCCCATCCAGTCTGCCCATTTCTTTTTCTACCTTATAAATGTGCCATCGGACTTTGCTCTGTCAGTGGCCTATCTATTCATACTCATCTGTATTGCTCCCTTATGTCTTTCCCATGCCTTTTTGAAGCCCTGCACTGTATTCATAGCCACCACTTCCTGAGGTAGGCCGTTCCATGCATCCACCACCCTTTCTGTGAAAAAGAATTTCCTCACATTCCCCCTTAATCGGCCTCCCTCTAGTCTCATGCTGTGTCCTCTTGTCCTGCTATTTTTCTTATATTTAAACATGTTAGACTCTTTCACCTTGTTAATGCCCTTAAGGTGTTTGAATGTTTCGATCATATCACCTCTCTCCCTCCTTTGTATTCAGTTTCACTCACAGTTGCGGCCAGCAACCACACAAACGAACGTTCTGAAACAAATTACTGTACCTTACCGAACTTTACCAGTACCAACTCCAAGCCAATAAAGCCAGATTAGTAAGGAAGGAGTCAGTCAGTCAGGAAAATGGGATGTGTGGGGCTGCTACCTTTCTACCTCCCTTGATAGCCTGGCTTCTAGTTCTCGGGCTTGGAAACTTTCATGGGACATTTTGAATAAAAGGATTTCCTAAATCCCAATTGTTGTTGCTGCAAAGAGACCTGGAGACACAAGCACAGCCAGGACAAGCTAGGTGTCAAGTCCTGATTCCTCAAAGAAACAAAGAGGTGTTAAGGCAGGGCTGATGGGCTGCTTAAATTAACAGGGGAGGCTGGAGCAGAAGTTCCAGAGTTGTAAAGTAGAGCCGTTATCAAGTAGAGCTGCAGACATTTAACATAACGTCTCTACTTTACAACTCTGCTGGGATTGGGAGGCAAACAGCTTCTAACGGGCCAACAGCAGATTGTAAAGAGACAAGGCACTGAACTATGTCATGCACTGACCTGATCATCTGCAGCATTTAAATCAATGTTAAGGGCATCTCTTTTGGCCTCCAAAACTGGAGAGGCCGCTGCCACTCCTCGTCACCCACCACCCTGCCTCCCCCGGTCCTGCGCCTGTGCTGACACTATCTCTCTCTCTCTCTCTCTCTCTCTCTCTCACTCTATTTCTGTCACTGCTCTGAGTCTTTCACTCTCTGTCACTCACTCTCTCATCCCACCGCGCCTTCATGGCTCTCTCTCGGGCAATTCTGTCTCTCTGTGTTTTGCTCTCTCTTCCCTTCTGCCCGCAGCCAGGTCTGCTGCTTGCTGCTCTTTCCATCCTGATTTTTCCTGTTGTTAGGGGTGATGGTGATTTGCGGTCACAACTTGGATGCCCTCTGCTATCTCAATCAGTGCTGCACCTGCTGCCACCTGCTCTGCCTTGCTCTCTCTCTGACTGATGTGTGCCTGCACTTCAGAGGATCAGAGCTATGATCAAGAGCAACTGCTTCTATAACAGATGCTCTCTGTCTCTCCCTGGGGACAGTGACTGACATTGTTGTGGGGGGTGGTGCTTGGGGGATTCCTATTCTCTCATGCCAGTACACAACACAGACTCTCACAGCTGGGACTGGGGCATGATAGGGATCGAGACGACTGGCACCAAAAGGCATATGGAGGACCAAAAGACAGGGCTGTGGGACACACATCAAAAATGGAGGCAGATCACTGCCATTATTCACTGCGGCACTGACATCACTATAACTACTGTGCTGGAAGGCAGGGGAGAATGTTACAGACTAGCAGCTCTTACTTTGCCGCAACTGGCTCCCACAGTGTACCTCTCGCTCTCTCTCTCATCCTGTGTTCATAGTGCACTGCACTGATTGTGTCTGTCCCTCTGTCTTGCTGCTGGTTCAGGGGTTTTGGGGGGGAAGTGTGGACTCCACTGCACTAAGGGACTGCTGACACATCAAGAGGTAGAGAGAGAGAGAGAGAGAGAGAGAGAGAGAGAGAAAGAGAAAGACAGACATCTTCCGATGTTGTTTTCTCTCTCTCTCTCTCTCTCCTCTCCTCCCTCTCTCTCTCCCCCAATAAGGAACAGGAGCACTTCATAATGGGACAGAAGAGGGGACATAAACAGTGCCAGTTCTCTCTCTCCCACTGTGTGCCTCTCCCTGTATTCCTCTCTGTCTCACTCTCTCACTTTGCACCCGTACCGCACTGCAGTACTCATTGCATCTGTCTGTCCCTCTGTCTTGCTGCTGGATTGAGCGGAGGAGCTTGTGGGAAAACATGCTTTCTTCTGTGTCAGACTTCTGCAGAAACGGGCAGGGGCAGGAGTTTAGCACCGGAGAAGTATTCCTAGGAAAAAAATGCTTTTTTTTGTGTGTCAGACCGCCGCAGAAGCAGGCGGGGGTTTGTGGAAAAAAATGCTTTCATCTGTGCCAGTACCCTACATTTACTGCTGCAATCAGAGACTCACCCCATATCAGACTGTTCTACAAAACAGCTGATTGTACAATGACGAGGTGGTCTCTGATTGCAGCGGCCAGTTTCTTTCAACTTGGTGGCACGCTACACAACTGCTGTCATCCATAGCATGATCCTCTATTGGAGCCAGAGGACTAGCCCCAGAATGGACTGCTGGTAATGACAACAACAGTGCCATGCCTCCACAACTCACTACTGCAGCAAGCTGCCGCAATATGTTTCTTTTGCATGCATGCAAGCAAACATAAAAATTAAAGGTTAAGGAAGCTAAGTGCTTCTTCAGTCTGCCCCCAGCTTCTGAAAGTTCATCTTCACCATCTTCAAAGGCCAGTTTGCTGATCATTGGTTTCAAGGTATACCAGCACTCCCTGCCCCCCACTGTCCTCCCTATCCTCTTCCAATCTCAGATGACTGATGCTGCAGGCAGGCACCTGACCACCTCCCCCCCCCTTACCTTCCCTTTCCGAACACCCTCTCCACCACTCTAACTATAGTCCTCTGTCACCAGAATCCTTCCTGCTAATTTCTGCTCCCTCCTGCCCCTGGAAGTCACCATGACTTCCTTCCCATGAGTATCAACTGACTCATAGTCACCCCTGCCCAAGTCAGGCATGCGTGCGTCTTCCAGAGGTTCAAGATGGTTTGTTGTTGGTACCTCACAGGAAGAGCTGAACAATGTGTGACTGCCTCTAACACCCAGTTTCCTACCCCATCCTATCACCCTCCACCTCCCTTTTCCAGTTGGCCTCTGGAGAAGTGGGGGTGCAGTGGCAAGGGGATCAGCCTCTTTGAAGTCGCAGCTGGGATATTTCTTTCATAGTTGCTTTCAGCTGAGCACGGAGCTCCCTGAAGGTCCTACAAATTGGGCAGTGCCCTCTTCTCCAAATCATAGCCCTGGAGGTGAGCACCCTGCTGCAATCCTTACATCTAACTATCTTCCCTCCTGCCCACTGTGCCATTCGAGAAAAAAATATTTCTTATGCTTCAAGAAAGTAGATCACTTTTGAGAAAACTCTGAAAAACATGATGTTTAGGCATACAGTACTATAATTCTGTTTATATTTTATAAATTGCTTACATTTCTCCTCCCTTTGTTCTTCATTATCAGGTTAAATTTCATGAAAACAGGATCCTTGTTCCCCACATTCCACCTTCTTCTACTACTTAATCCTTTGCCAAACTCAAAATCCTCTGTTTTTGACATCACCGTTTGTGCTGTGGAAATGATTCTGATGTCACAGAGGACTATAACTTCAGTAAAGGATTGCGCAGCAGATGTAGAACAGCTGGATGGGACAATAATCCTGATAACATATACATGAACCTAGTAGTGATGCATAAAAAGGAATATAAATACAGAACATTTTTAAAATATCTTAATTATGTCTAAATGTGTGGTTCAGAGGGTTCACCCATATCGGTGCGACAACAATATTTCCATGGCAATTAGAGCACCAGTGTACCACCAATGTCAAAAACCTTGATAGGAAACCTGTGCTTCCGACAATACGGGCGAAGTGCACCAAGTTGAAAAATACTGGAAAAGGAGTGAGCTGATACCCCTGACACCCCAGCATCTCATGTGATGCCCCACACAGCAAGAGACACACAACTAGTATATTGCAGGGGGAGCTCGCATTTTACAAAATATTTAAAGGGCACGAAATGCGAAATTCTGCCTGCAAAATGCATAATTTCACCCGTGAACAGAGAATTTCACCACTTCTGGGCAAAATTTTGACATTCATGGGCGAAATTCAGCATTTCATTGGTGGAATTTCGCACCCACTAAATATTCCATGAATTGCACGAAATTCACAAAATATTTCAAAGGACAAAATTCCCAATTATCACCAGAACTTTGCCGTCGAAATTAAATGTTGCTGCATCTCTAATTTTTACATGTTGCACACAGGTAGAGGCAGGAAAAAAAAGACAGGAGGCTCAGATGCTGCAAAGTCACCCTTTACTATGGGACAGCAATATGTAACAGGAACTCAATCCACGTACAGCAAGCTGACAGTATCACATGCCATCTGAACACATGCACAGAGCATACATCATAATGAAAGCAACCCAGAAAGTCCAGAAGTGCCTTACTGGCATGCACTAAATCATCCCACCTCCTGCCAAATGCCCAACCCACTCAGCACTCTAAAGCCCAGGTTACAATAGTGCCACACGACAACCCGCTGTCACTGTAATAATGGTTGCAATATTAAGTTGCTGTCCTAATGGTATACCAGTTCAGAGTATCCTTAACAATAACAATGTTTCATTAATCGGAAAATATTTTGTTAACTGTACAGCATTTGACAGCTTTTAAGTTCTGTGACTGTGGCCCTGCCACTTTTAGAACAATTCTGCTTGGATTTTTTCAGTTGCAGAATGTGGCATGATTTAATAACTGATTAAGAAATGTACTACACAATGGTACAATGTCATGGATCCTTGAGTCTTGTATAAAGCCCATTTAAAATATTGCTCGTCTTTCTCCGGGACTATTAGATGCAGGATGGTATGGGGGCATTTTAGTGTACTTGACCAAATTTTGCTGCAAAATGACTGAAACTCTCCTAATGTGAATTGTTATCCATGTTTTTTGTTGTTGTTTACCGGGTGAGGCCCACTAGGCACAGGTGCCTGTTTTTAGGGGCCACCTAGGAGCACAGGGGAGATTAAGTGACTTGCTCAGTCATACAGTATGCAAATGGAAGTTGTGGGAATCAAGCTCAGGTCTGTCTGCTGTATGTACCAAGCTTATTCATAGCTTGTTACTCTAACCTCTAGGCTGTACTGCCAATTGGAACATACTTCCTTTGGAAGTGCATAGCAAAATATTTTAAAACAAACCTCTGTTTTTATTTTGGTTACACTTTAAGTACCCATCTCAATGTAACTAATAATCAATTACATGCAACAGGAACATTATACTGTAGTTAGATGTTTGTTTATTATTCCTGCTGTCATGCTTGGCATTGGTATCACTTCTGACTGTGCTGAGCTTGCATGAGTGAACACTGAGAACATTTAATTTCTTTTTCAACAAAATTGATACTGTATGTGCCCTTAGCCATAGTCTTCCAGTCAACTGCCATCAGGGGAAAAGATGATGTACACAGCATTTTGCAATTATTCTGGAAAATTTCACAGAGGTTGTCCAGTGTTTCTATATCCTGATCTATTCCTGGCCACCAAACAGAAGTATGGGTAAATGCTTTCATTTTTACTGTACCACATTGACTTTCACTTACCTGGCCCAGTGGCTGATTTTGGGAAATTGGTGAAATTATTGTTCTAAAATCATCATAAAATGCTATAATTTTCCATCAGTTTTCTTAATGATTTTTAGTTTAAAAAAGTATTAAATCCATGTTGTGTACATAATCAGGTTACAGTGTCAGTGGATAGTTCCAAACCTTGTTATATAATAGCTCTTTCTGCATATAACAAGCTTTGTCAGTTCAGCTGCAGTGATAGGTAACTCATCCACAAATGAAACTTTGAAAATTGGGCTACATTATTCACTCTCAGTATTCAGTGACTGGATATAATCCATTTTACCATGCTAATCTGACATTTAAATCTGCTGTAAATACCAGTTTCCCTTTTTTCCCATAGGGAAACCCTAGCGTAATTTGCTATAATGAAGGAGTGTTCATTATGGCAAACACGTGCACGATTTCCCTCACTGTGCACATGCGCCCACTGCACTTCCTCGCTTCACCACCGTGCCTGCTTGGGGAACTACTAACAGACAGCAAACCGCCACCTGGACTAGGCGGTAAGTTCGAAAAAAAAAAAACAAGCAAAATCTGCCTCAGTCAGTGCTGTGCACAACATAAAAAAAAAACAAATTAGAAAATCAAACTGCTGACTGCGGCCATGCACTTCACCTTCACCGAACCCTGGCTGCACAGCTATATTTTATTTTATACAATTGCTGAGGTGAACAAAGGAAAACCCAGCAATTATATAAAATAAAATATGGGTCTGGGTGTGTAAACTCAAATTTACACACACCCTCGGGTTTAGATGCTTCACATAAACCCCTTGAGCTTTGCTCTCAGGGTTTATGTAGCATCAAACCCCTCGGGTGTGTGTAAATTCTCATTACACACCCAGACCCATACTTTATCCTATATGTATAGCATACTGATATACATCCAAAATCAGTGAACATTTCTGTAAGGGTAACCTAGCTGGTGCCATTGAATGTACCCCTGTTTCAGTTCAGGGTGAATTTCCTGCCATAAAGGCAGTCATGAAATTATCTCAGTTCAGTTAAATTGCTGTGCATAGGGATCTGAGTGATAGCCTCTGTTATTCTACTCCTTAGGGACAGCACCAGAATTATCACATTATCAGTTCTGGTAATGTTCCTGGAGACTTCTGACAGTCATTTGTCTACCACAAAGTGGTTTAAAAATTGCTAAAGTAACCAAATTAAATATGCAAATGTTCTGAAAATCTGGCCCCTAATATATTATATACTGTAGGACACAGTGATGGGTCCAATTTGCATTCATTGCTTGAGATTCAGATTTAGCCTTAGCAAAACAACAAAAAACAATCATTCACTTCATACACTAAACTCCAAGTAAACAGCGTGTGGACATTGTTCAAATGTTTATGAATTCCCAAGATGGAACAGTTAAGAATCTACACATTGATCATAATTGTCAAAGATCTGAATTTCATCTCATATTGGTTATTTTCCCTCCATTTAGTCTTATTGAACAACATGTTAGGATAGAGTTTATACATTTTGGTGGATTAACAGTGGGATTCAAGTAACAAGAGCTTCTTAAGACCTGCAGGCTGTCCTGAGCGAGGACACTTGGAATGAAAACAAAAGCTAAACTATAACATTGCAGATTGGAATCCTGGATTCTGGTTAGCTAGTTGCTTTCTACTGAAGAGATTTTAACAGAACATAATGACTCAGCTGACTATGTCATTATAACTAGAGCTGGGTCCATAACTAAAGCTGGGTATATCACTATAACTGGGGCCATGACTAGAACTGGGCCCATAACTACAGATGGGACCATACCTAGAGCTGGGCCATTAACTAAAGATGGGACCATAACTAGAGATGGGTTCATAATTAGAGCTGGGTCCATTGCTAGAGTTGTGGTCATAACTACAGCTGTTCCCATAACTATAGCTGAGCTCATAATTAAACTGGGACCATAACTAGAGTTGGGTCCATAACTACAGCAGATCTGGAATCAAAACTGCAGCTGGGCCCATGACTAGAATGGGGACAATAACTGGAGCTGTGCCATTAACTAGACTGGGTCAATAACCACAGCTGGTCCATAATTAGAGTTGGGACCATAATTAGAGCTGGATCTATCACTAGAGCTGGGCCTATAACTAGAGCTGGCCCATAACAAGAGCTAGGCCCATATCCAGAGCTGTGACTATAACCAAAGCTGGATCCATAACTACAGCTGGATCCATAACTAGAGCTGGGTCCATACCCAGAACTGGGACAATAACAAGAATTGGCCTCATTTATTTATTTATTTCATTTTGTTGACCAGGTAAGCCCACTGAGCCCTAGTGGTCTATTTTTCAGGGGCAACCAGGAATTAGTTACATAGAAACCTATGTATAACAGGACACAGCAATGATAGATTTAAATAGATAACTAGAGCTGGGTCCATAACTAGAGCTGAGCCCATATCCATAGGTGGTGCAATAACAAAAGCTAGCCTCATAACTAGAGCTAGTTCCATAACTACAGCTGTATCCATAACTAAAGCTGGGTCCATAACTAGAGCTGGAAGCCCATCTGTGGGCATCCCAAGCTGCTCCTGTGGCCCTGGCTCAGCTAACAGACCACCCGACTGACCCTCGGACAGATTCAGACAGCCCATCTGCGGGCTTCCCAAGCTGCTCCTGTGGCCCTGGCTCTCTCCGAGCAGGCCACAGCTAACAGACCACTCGACTGACCCCTAGACAGATTCAGACAGCCCATCTGCAGGCTTCCTAAGCTGCTCCTGTGGCCCTGGCTCTCTCTGAGCAGGTCAAAGCTAACAGACCACGCGACTGACCCCCAGACAGATTCAGGTATGCACTGGACCTCCAAAACTCATGGTTTTGAATGCCACTGTTTTGACTGGATGCCCAGTGGAGGAGCCAGGCACTGATTGGCAGCTTTGCTCCTTGGCTGAATTTCCAACGCCTGACGCTTCATGATCTCAGGGAAATCTCTTTCTGTACTGTGTTCTGGACTGAATTTTTTCGCTCACCCCCCCTTCCCCACCTCCTCACAGTATTAAATAGACCCTCACTCGGGCCCTTTCCTCAGCCTAGCAGCTGATTGTTCACTCCACTGCTTCACATTTTCATACTATTGGCCTCCCAGTCTTCAATACCTGACTTGACCAACTTTCTCACCGCCCCTTTTTAAAGCAGTCCCACCCATAGGATCACACACATGCTCTCAACTTTTTCTCCAGCCACTCCATCTAACTCCTCTCAATTACTGCTCTACCTGCCCTATTGTTAGGAACCTCACACAAATTAAACTATATACCCTTTCAATCAGCTAGCCGTTAAGCAGGCCAGCAAAACCAAGCAAACTACCATGGGTGCAACCACCTACTACTACTCCTCACTTCCTCTTTTGGCATTGCTGGTACCATATACGAATTCGGGCCACTACCGCCCCACTGTGAATCCTCACTGGGTGCAAGCTGGAAGAAAAGCATACACATGGCCACTACCACTTCCAGTAACAATAGGCTCTTTATCCTCCCGGACCTCCCATACACAGTTATCGCCAAGCCAACCTTGCAAACCGTAACCTTAATGGTTAGCTTTCCCCCTAATTTAGTATAGGTGTATAGACACCTCCCCCACCTGAAGCGCAGGCGACGGAAGACATGAGGGAAGATAAACATCACCCTGTCTGCCAGAAAGGTTATCTTTCTGCTACTGCTACTCTCTGGCAATGTTCACCTAAACCCTGGACCAACAACCCTGAGGGGCCGGGGGGTCCATACAGTGAACGGCCTAAAGATAGCATCGCTAAACGTCTGCAGCCTAACTGCCAAATTCAACCAGCTCCGGGCTTGGATGACCATCCATACGCCTGACATACTCTGCCTAACTGAAACCTGGCTGTCAGGTAGGATCAAAGACGGTGAGGTGGCCATCGAACAATTCCAAGCATTTCAACTTGATAGAATAGGCAGGAAAGGTGGTGGCTGCCTCCTATATGCCAGAAACTCACTGAGTTGCTCCATCCTCCCCATCTCCAAAGTTGTGGAGGATTATGAGCTGCTAGTGATAAAAATACAAGTCAGCCTAAAAGGCAAGACCTTTACCATCGCCACAACCTATCTGCCCCCCCCCCAAGAAAGCCAAGGAAGGCCTTTCTCTTGTTATGGAAGAAATTAGCACACTCAGAAAGGGCTCAGAACTCATCTTGACCGGTGACTTTAATATTAACTGGTTATGTAAGGAGGCAACACCTTCCAGAGACCTAATCACCTCCCACAATCTCACGCAACTCGTAACTGACCCCACCAGGCAGAACTACAAGGCTGGTACCAGCACCCTCATAGACTGGGTCTTAGCTAGCTCACCAACTCGATTCTCCGAACTCAGGGTTCTCCCAGACGTGCTAAGTGACCACTCCCCAATCTCCTTTATATGGACCACTAAACTTGCCAAAAGCCTACCCCGCCTCATCGAGAGCAGGGTTCTGCGGAAAGGCAAACTTGGATCCCTCAAATTGGCCCAGTCTGCCTACAACTGGTCCCCCATCAACAAGGCACCTACGCTGGACCAGGCTTTTAGTTTTTTCACTGAGGGCTTCAATTCCATCTGTGATATCTATGCACCACACACAAAATGGAAAATTCGGGGGAAGGTTAACGGCTGGATTGATGGCAAGCTCCTCTCCCTCCTAAAGGAGAGGGACTGCCTCTGGGAAAAAGCCTTAAACTCAGGCAGCAGGCATGACCTGCAGTGCTACAAAATGGCTAGAAATCAGTGCACCAAACTTATCAGGCTCACAAAAGCCAATTTCCATAAGACCCAGCCTAACAATGCATGGGGAGATGGAAAGAGGTTTTGGGACAACATCAAGAACATCCTTGGTAAAGATCAAAAGCAGCACCCTAAGATGCTCAACATTAATAACTCATCCTCCTCAGATCTGCTAGCCATTGCTGATGCCTTTAACCAGGCCTTTACAGACCTGTCCTCAGTGCTGCCTCCAGACTACCTTCTGCCTCTGGAGGACCAAGGTTGCCCCAACCTGCTCATAACTAACCACCCAGCCTTCTACTTTAAGAAGGTGACGGTGAAGGAGGCCCTAACGATGGTCAAGAAAGTCCTAGGCAAAACCAGATTGGAGAGAGACGGGCTAGACATGAAGTTACTATCTCTCACCCTTGATATTCTTATTATGCCGATAACAATGCTATTTAATAAATCCTTGGCCCTAGCTCAATTTCCAGAGGTGTGGAAGCAAGCCCTGGTAACTCCAGTGCATAAGAATGGTGACAAGGCGCTGGTGTCAAACTACAGGCCAATATCTATCCTCTGCCCACTATCCAAAGCTTTGGAAAAAATCGGGGCAAGTCAACTCACAGAATACCTCAATAAGTACAATCTGCTCTGCCCAAACCAACGTGGCTTCAGGCAAAAACACAGTACCACCACGACACTGCTGGAATACACTTACTATGCGCACAAGGTGCTGGATGAAGGCTAATTGGTGGGGTCCATCTTCATTGACCTCACTAAAGCCTTCGACACCGTCAACCCCTATCTACTAGTACTCCAGCTCCAAAGATTGGGTGTGGCACCAAACGCCATGAATTGATTCAATGACTACCTAACACACAGAAGCCAGCGAGTCAAAATCGGGCAGACATTATCCAGCTCCAGAGATGTACTCCTAGGAGTCCCTCAAGGATCAATTCTGGGGCCCCTGCTTTTCAGCCTCTTTGTAAATGACCTACCCACAGCCTGTGACACCAAACTTATTCTGTGTAGCAGCACCTTTCAGATTGCTCTACAAACAGAACTACAGAATTCTTTCAATAAACTCAAGGACTGGTTCAGTAGGCAAAAGCTGCTACTAAATTACAGGAAAACCAAGGCCATGCTAAAATCCAGCCCCTACAACAAACACAGGCATGCTCCTCTCGTAATCACCAACAAGGCTGGTGAGCAGATTGAGCAGGTGCACTTGTTCAAGTACCTTGGAGTCATCATTGATGACTCTCTCACTTATATGCACCACGTAGACTCCCTTGTCAAAGTGGTAAACACAAAGATCGGTGTCCTTTATAGGCATAAGAAATCCCTCATCCCGGAAGCACTCCGAATCTCAGTCTCCAGCTCCATACTCTCCACGGTACACTACGGGCTGGTGGTCTATGGAGCTGCTACTGATACAGTGCTCAAAAGGGTCCAAATTGCACTCAATAAGGCATGTCACCTCTCCCTGTGTGCAGATCACTACACTCATACTTGCACCCTGTATGACAGTACAAACTGGCTTAACTTCAAAGACCGGATCAAATACCAAACTTGCTTCCTAGGAAAGAAGGCACTCCTCGGAAAAATTCCACCCTGTATAGGAAACCTGCTCGAGGCTTCTCTCTCAACACACATCACCAGATGGAGGAAGAATGGAGCACTGTCCGTACCATTCCGCCAAACCTCACTAGGGCAGTGTGCTTTCTCCTATCGGGCTCCCCTCTGGATAAATGAACTCCTGATGAAATTACAAACAAACAGCCTGTCTCAATTCAAAGTAGACCTCAAACAGCTCCTAATGTCTAACTCAAAATGCACCTGCTTCTCAGGCCCCACTTGATAGACAGGCCTACCCC
Source organism: Neoceratodus forsteri (assembly GCA_016271365.2). Lineage (NCBI taxonomy): Eukaryota > Metazoa > Chordata > Ceratodontiformes > Ceratodontidae > Neoceratodus > Neoceratodus forsteri. The sequence continues at coordinate 471,303,055 of CM028129.1, forward strand.
CAAGGTAACACCCAGCAGGGCTACCTAGAGAACCCTGCCTCCATTCCAGCCTAGCCAAGGGCTTAAGTAAACTATCAGTCCTCTTTAAACGCACTTGGTACTGCCCCTCCCAAACTCCCCCCACACACACACACACCATACTCAACAAATCCCTCTGGAGCTGCTCCCCCATCACAGCACCCCACCCCATTTCACCATCCCGCCACCTCTGGCTCTGCGGTTGGTTTCAAACCCAATCCCCCTTGTTTCACTGTCACCCAGCCTATCACCATCTGGGATAGCGTTAAACCCTATGCAGTTATTCTACCATAGTCTATCAACGGATTTGGAGGTTTCCAAGGGTGTGCTACCTAGGGCAACCAATTAGTAATAGCTTAGTATTCAATTATAACTGCTCAGTTTTTTTTCTCTATTTGTCTAAGGCTCTTTAATGCCTAATGATCAGGCGTTTGTAACCACTGAATATGTGTATTGTCTTATTGTCCACCCTGATGTGGAACATTTGTAAAAGAGCTCATGCTCAAAGGTCTTTCCGAAATACTAATTAAACAATTAAACAATTAGAGCTGAGCCCATACCCAGAGCTGGGACGATAACAAGAACTGGCCTCATGACTAGAGACGGGTTCATAACTAGAGCTGAGCCAGTAACCAGAACTTGCCCATAATTAGAGTTGGGCCCATAACTAGAGCTGGGTCCTTAACTAGAGCTAAGCTCATAACTAGAACTAAGCTCAGAACTAGAGCTGGGCCCATAACTAACATAGAAACATAGATTTTGCCAGCAGAAAAGGGCCTTTAGGACTATCTAGTCTCCCCCTTGTCCCTGCCTAGTCCATCATCACTGACCCTAATTGGTCATTGGTGTTACTCCCTTCCCCATTCCTTTACCTAATATGCCTCTGTCCCTATTCCACACATGCTTGAAGCTCCCCACATTCTTTGCCCCCACTAATGGGCATGTCCCTCAAACTCATACAACACCTATGAACCTATGAACTACCTTCTCTAGCAGGCTGTTCCAGTCATCCACCACCCTTTCTGTGAAGAAGTATTTCTGCCCATCTCTCCTAAACATCCCCCTCTTAGCTGCATTGGCATGCTCCCTTCTTCTACTGCCTTCCTTTCTCTGAAATAGACCCTCCACTTGCACCTTGTTCACTTATGTACTTGTAGGTTTCAATTACGTTACCTCTCACACTCCTCTTTTTCAGGGAGTACATATTGAGTTCCTGCAGCCTTTCCTCATATGGCATCTTTTGCAACCCCGTCTCCATTTTAGTTGTCCTTCTCTGTACCACCTCCACCCTTTCAATGTCCTTGCAGAGGTGTAGCCTCCAGAACTGGACATAGTACTTCAGGTGGGGCCTTACCAGTGAGTGCTAATCCCTCTTACAGTGCACCGCAGCATCCTGCTAGCCTTTCCCACTACTTTATCACACTGCCCAGCTACCTTGAGGTCATCAGGTATAATGACCTCAAAGTCTGTTTCTTAGTTGGTGACTGTAAGCTCTACTCCCCCCATCTTATATACAGACCCCGAGTTCCGCAGCCCTAAATGCATAACTTTGCACTTTTTGGCTTTGAAACCCAGCTGCCTCCCCGAGACCATTCCTTTAGTTTCCTGGGATCCCTTGCATTCTCTCCACCCCTTCTGAGTGTCAACCCTGCAGCAGATTTTGTATCATCTGCAAAGAGCGCTACCCTCAAGTTCCTCCACAGTGTCTCTTATGTACACATTGAACAGGACTGGTACCAGCACCAAACCCTGTGGAACCACACTTGTCACTCTCCTATTACCTGAGTGGCTACAGTTTACGACCACCCTTTGCCTCTTATCCCTTGATCAATTTGCTACCCAGCTTGTCACTTTCTCCTGATTCCCAGGCTGCTTAGTAACTTAACTAGCCACCTGAGCGACACAGTTTCAAAAGCTTTACTGAAGTCCAGATAGCCACATCCACTGCTCTCCCTTGATCCACCTACATGGTAATCCAGTCAAAGAAATTTAGTTTGATGTGACTTCCCGCCTGTGAAACTGTGCTGATGCTGGTGGTTCTGCAATTAGGGCTGTGCGAATACCTTTTTTCAAATATTGGGCCGAATATTCGGTATTCGTTCGCCAACTATTCGGTATTCAGTATTCTTTATTCTGTTTTCAGCCAGGAACATTATTAATAAGAACCAGCACCCTTCCCCCTCTCCCAGCCCATGCAAACAGCAAACCCCCCAGCCCTCCACCCTCTGTCAAAAAAGCATACTTCTTCCTCCCCCTAGCACCCACAAGTTGTTTTTTTTTGTCATAAATGCCCCGATAAAATAGTAATACAAATTGTGGGTAGTGGGTGACTGTGGCTCTACCCACCCACTTCCATGGTTAATCTGTAAACTTCTGTGCTCTGTATGTACTAATTAAAAAAAAATAATACATCATGCCCCCCCCACACCCATAGCACCTGTCGCTGGCACCCACCCAGTCTCCTCTTGGATGGATGGAGTACATCTCCCTCGTACAGGCCTCTATCCCCCCCCGCCAAGTTTGACCCCAGTTTCCTATGTAGTGAAAGTCCTCATTCCTGCACCATGCCTTCACCCAATCATTGAAGAACCTAGGGCTGAGATCCTTAGCCTTCTCCCAACTGTGCATGGATAGCAGCACAATGAAGGCCACTGTGTGAGCTACCTACTTCAGGCCCCACCCCAGCTCCCTAAGCCTATCCTGCACTACCGCTACAGCTTCACTGGCCAGATTGTTTGTCCCCAGGTGGACAATAGCATCCATCTCTCTCTGCCCTCTCTTCCCTGGTGATCTCCATGTGCACTGACTAAATAAATAGAAGAAAAGGAAGTGTTAGTAGGTGGCTGCCTGAGAAATGCAGCATGCCCTAGATCACTTTTCCTGATAACATAAAGTGGTAATACGAGAATCTGTGACTCACAGTGTCATGGTAAGGCAGCATTGACAGAGTAGGGGAAAATAGAAATGTAAGTGTACAAAAGTTTTGCACTCCTCTTCCCCATTCGGAAGGCAGGAGGTGGGCCCATAATTAGAGCTGGGCTCATAACTAGTGCTGAGTTCACAACTTGAGCTGGGTCCATAACTTGATCTGGGCTCATAACTAGAGCTAGGTCCATAACTAGAGCTGGGTCATAGCTAGACCTGGGTCCATAACTAGAGTTGGACCCATATATCTACTGCTTAGCCCATAAACAGGGCTGGGAGCATAACCAGAGCTTGTCTTGTAACTAGAGCTAGGTCCATAACTAGACTTGGGCCCCATCTAGACCTGGATCCACAAATAGACCTGGGTCCTTAACTAGAGATGGGCCCGTATATCTACTGCTCTGCCCATAACTAGAGCTGGGTAAATATATTTACTTCTGAGCCACCAAAGCTGGACTGCTAACTAGACCTGGGTCCATAACTAGAGATGGGCCCTTATATCTACTGCTGAGCCCAAAACTGGGGCTGAGTGTATAACCAGAGCTGGTCTCATAACTACAGTAGAGCTAGATTCTTAACTAGAGCTGAGCAAATTTGAACATTCCCACCATCATCTTTCTTAACCTCCCCTATCCCTGTATTCTATTTAAGCTTAGCTCTAGACCTAGCTGTTTAGATAAGTGAAGCATCATATTTCCAAGGCAGTTAACACCCATTAGCTCCATAGGATACCAAGATTCTTCATCATTTAAAATGTCTTCAGGCAGGTGTTTTGGGTGAAAATAAAAAAAAACAAGTATGAATTGGGGGACATTTTGAAATGTATTTGAGGAAGGATTCCATGGGACACGTCATCAACATCCTGTGGAGACATATGAACATACGAACATATAAAATTTGCCAGCAGATAAAGGCCTAGAGGTCTATCAAGTCTGCTCGAATGAGCAGCTAGCACCCCTTATTCTGCAGCTGCCCTCCCTTCCACCCTTCCCCTTCATTAACCCTCCTCCTTGTCCTGTCCCATCCCCTATTGAAGCAGTCCACTGTTCTACTGGATACCACTTCTGCAGGTAACGCATTCCACCCAGCCACCACCCTCTCTGTAAAAAAGTGTCTCCTTATCTCCCCCTGAACCTTCCTCCCTCCAGTCTCATATCATGGCCCCTGGTGTCCCTCCCCTCCCTTACTTTGAACAGCCCCTCTGTACCTGTCTTGTTTATTCCTTTCATGTATTTAAAGGTTTTAATCATGTCCCCCTGTCCCTCCTCTCCTCCAGTGAGTACATGTTCAACTCCCTCAACCTCCTCTCATATGATAAGTCCCCAACCCCTTGATCATCTTTGTCACCCTCGCTGCACCGCCTCAGTAACAATGTCCCTCTTCAGATGCCAGATCCAGTCGCAGGCAGTACTCAGATGCGGTCTAACTAATGACCTATACAGTGTGCAGAATCACCTCCTCCCTCCTCAAGGTTATACCCCTGGCAATACAGCCCAGCATTTTGTTGGCCTTTGCAGCTGCCTTCCTACATTGTGCTGAGTTGTTCATTGACCCTGTAATGAGCACCCCCAGATCCTTCTCCTCTGTCTGGGCTAGCTGCACTCCCCCCAACTGGTAACTCCTCCTTGGGTTCTTTATCCCAAAATGCAGCACCTTGCACTTTTTGGCATTAAACTTCCTAAAGGCAGCTCTTTTCCACCTTACCTTTTCCATGACCTCCTTGCTCAACCAGCTTGGTTTCTTAGCCCTAGCCTTCTTGCTCTGGGCCTTGCAGCAGGTTGTGGTTGCATCCACTATCCCCAGCTTTATGAGCTCCCACCTCTGGTTAGTGTCCATACTAGATTGAATTCTGGCCAGTTACCCTTTTACCACTTCCCCCATCCTCCCAAAGTCGGCCCTCCTGAAGTCCAGCACTCTTGTGCCAGATTCCACTCCTTCCTTGCCCATATCCAATGTGAGCCACACTGAGTGGTGGTCACTCCCTGACAGCGGTTCCTCCACTGTAAGTTCTCTCACAAAGTGCCTATTTGCCAGCACAAGGTCAAGGGTATTCCCTCACCTGGTTGGTTCACTGACCATTTGCAGCAGGAAGCTGTCCTGGAAGGCATCCAGCAGTGCCTGCTCCCTTCTGTTCCTGGTTGTTGGGGTACTCCAGTCCACTTCTGGCATGTTGAAGTCCCTCACAATCACCACACTACCCTTCTCGCAGGTCCTCCTGATCTGTCCTGCTAGTTCCCTGTCTAACTCCTCTGTCTGAGATAGCGGCCTGTACACCACTCCCATTCTAAGAATCCTATTCTTGGAATCCTGGATTTGCATCCAAAGTGGCTCCGTACTACCCCCCTCCCCTTCCTCCCTTTCACACTTCAGTCCTTCCTTCACATACAGTGCCACACCCCCTCCTTTCCCAATCACCCTGTCCCTACGAAATAACCTGTACCCTGGTACAGACAGGTCCCAGACATTGTATTGAGTGGACCATGTTTCTGTGATGGCTGCGATGTCCACCTCTCCCTCTGCCATGAGCACCTGTAACTCTGCAGTTTTTCTCCCACGACTTCTAGCATTAAGGGTAACCACCTTCCACCCTTCCCCCCTCCCATCCTGCCCTCCTTTACTAGCATCATAAATAGTACTTGCCATTTGTCTTTTGTCACTGTTATGGGGGGTAAGCTCATGTGGTATCCTAACCTGTGGTTTCTGCATGTCTCTTGCCCAACTGCCACCCCCCGCTCCTAGTTTAAATTCCCAACTTCCTCTATGTACTACTCCATCTTCTGTTTCAACACTTTCTTTCCCTCCTCACTCAAGTGTAGTCTGTCCTTGACATAAAGACTACTGTCCTCCTAGGTCCTCCCCACCCCCAACAGCCCATACCCTTTAGCATGACACCAGGTTCTTAGCCATCTGTTAAATTCCTCTATTCTCAGCTTTCTTGTTGTGCTTGCCTTGGGCACTGGAAGTATCTCTGAAAAAGTTACTGAACTTCCTGCCCCCTCACATAATTTTCCTAGTTCCTCAAACCTCCTCTGGACTATATCTACTGTCTTGTCAGCCAGGTCATACATTCCAAGATGTATAATTAAATGAGGCTTGTCCCTACCCCTTGTAGCTTATTTCAGAACAGACTGTCCCACCCTTTCTGCTGTTATTCCTGGCATGGCCTCCACCCAAATGCGACTATGCCTCTCCCCCTTACTACCCCACCTGACTCCTCTTAGAATTGAGTCCCCCAGCACTAAGATTCCACCCCTCTTGCTCCCTGCTTGCTTCCATTCATCTCCTCTCTCATGTCCGGCTCCTCTTCTTCTTCCTGCACATTATTTCCCCCTTTTGCAATTCTCCCAGCAGAACTTCCCCCCACTCTGGTTTGGTCCAGGCATTTATCAATTACTCCTCTAATTTCATCATTTCCCTCCTCCACCTTCTTCCTCTCTAGCAGTGCCAAACTATTTTCTGAAGACCCTTCACTAATGCCCACTCCCTCTCTCTTCATAGTAACCTGTTCTCTCCTTTCCACTCCATGACTTTTACCACTTCTTCGCCTCCCCTCACAAGTCCCTATCTCCTCCTTCCATTTGTCTTTTGTCTCCTGACCTGGTTTCCCCAGCAATCAGTCTTCCCGGCCTGGGCCCCTTCATCTCTGCTTCCCTTCTTCTGACCCTCTCCTCACCACTGTTGGCTTAAATCACCCTCCCTCATCTCCCTTTATTGCTCCCTCCAGTATTGGGCTAAACCCATCCCCAGTCTGCCTTGCCTGTCTTAATTCCTCCTGCAGACCCTCAATCTCCTTTCTGAGTTTCTCTATGTGGTTGCACACTAAACATCTTCCCACACTCCAGGCAATTTTTAGAAAGATTGGTGCACCGCAGTTGTTGCAGCCTACCACCCTACCCATTGCTGTCGTTGCCCACCAGTGACCCCCACCCTTCCAGATGCAGGATACCAAACACTCCCCCAAGTCTCCCCTCTCCCCCCCCATCAGTGCAAACATTCTTTTCTTAATTTCCCTTACCCCCTTTGTTGTACATGTTTAGATAAATTGAACAACTGCTTTTTATATTCCTATCCTTCCTATCCATACTCAAAAAGAGACTTTCAGTAGCTACTGCACAACCTTCTTCAAACTCCTACTCCTCCTTTCCACAATGCAATAGCATTGCAAAGTAGTAACAATGTAAGCTCCTAGATTTGCAGTTACTTCCCTTCACTGAGATAGCAGTCACCTCTTCACTCACTGCTGTTCCTTTCCTGGGTGTCTGCTTCTGCTATGACAGGTGCATATCCTTTGCTCGTTTGAGGAAGTGATGTCAGAACCCCTGGTATAAAGGAAATCGCGGACTAGGGGTGGGTGAGGTGAGGGGGTTGGGGGTGGGACCAGCCCAAGTCTTCCAGAAACAATGTCTCTGCCCAGGATTTCTAGGGGTATATTGCTTGTACTTTAAATATTCTGAGGAGGCATGGTTCTACCCCCACCACCAAAAATGTTAATTTGTATGGACAATCAAAATGCATCTTCAAATATTCTGGATATCTAGAGCAGGACTGTTATGTTCCTGTGTTAGGGTTCGTTTGGAGGTAATTCTGCCTACATCTGGACTTACTAGCACCAGGCATTGTTTTACATGGTCTAACACTCAGCATCCACTGGAAAGAAGGAATTTGCTTAAAATTGGTTTCTGGTTTTAGGCACAATTCACTCCTGATTTTGGATGAAAAATAGAGTTTGTCTGCTCATTTTACACGCAAAATATTCAAGCTGCTGCTTACTGTATTTTAAATCATACAATAGTTGATTTTAGATGCAAGACATACAATATGATGCTGGCTTTCTATGCAAAACATACAACTTCTTGTAGATTTTAAATATAAAAACACAATTTGCTGCTTTTTTAGATGTTAAACATGCAATTTGCTGCCAATTTTAGCTGCAGATTGTTATGAATTACTTCAACCAATGGAGCTTTCAAAAACCTTCCAAAAGCTTCTGAGTGGCCATCAGATGCAGTGGAAAGAATACTGATGCATCTCAGTGTTGCTGCTGTGTCTGTACCTTTCAGAATCTATACATTTTTATGTTTGCTTGCACATGCGCAAGAAATACTATGTGACAGCTTAGGAGAGAAGCGGGTTGGGGAGGCACGGCAGTGTGGCATCCAACAGCAGCATTGCATTTGGGGGCTTGGCCGTGGTGCACCAATGGAGGCACAGTGTACTGATGACACTGGCTTCCAGAAGGTGCACCAAGTTGTAACATTTTCACTGCAGCAATCACGGGCTGTGTCGTCATTGCAGCGTCAGCAATTGCTGCAATGAGGGAGTGACCTGTCATTGCTAGGCAGAACATTGCTAGCGTGATATTGTTTGAGAACATGGTGGCACCTTGCTGCCGTGTTCAGAAACAATATTAAACTACCCCAGTGCCAAGGGGGTGCCCAATCCCCCTCAGCAGCCTGTGCCCCTCCACACAGATGTGTGTTTTTGCCAATGGGGGCCCCAATCCCAATCGGCATCCATCCCCGGTGTTGAATTGTTGACAGGGGAGCCCACTCCCCATCAGCATCAGCCCTCCCCACCAAAGAGTAACGTGAGAGACTGAGGGGGTGCACAATCCCCCTCAGCTCTTGTTCCCCCACTTTTGTACTGATGGGAGGTGCACAATCCGCCATCGGCTACACCCCACCAAAAAAACAATATTCAGGTGACATGCTGGTAGCCCAGCCCAGCATGCCCAATGCCCGTGCAAAGGAAAAACCATCCCACTGTTTTTTTTTTTACAACCTGTAAAACAAAAACGGTCCCTCGCGGTCTCCCTGGCCCTCCCCCACAACCCGTACCCACCCACTGTGCACCCTGCCTCCCCACACCTAGCTGCCAAAATATATGTATTGCACACACCAGTCATCTTGTTTCATTTATCAGTATGCAACCTGTAAGTCACTTCCCTGTGTCATATTAATGTTTACCACCTGCGGTGACCCTGTGTGTTACCCTTGTATGTATATCCAGCCTGTATCATGTAATGTGCATTTCATGTATATACTATTATTACCTATCTATGTTTGTACTTTAAGTATTTATGTCACAGGACCTCCTTGTGAATGAGCATGCTCAATGGAGTTTTTCTGCAATAAACTTGAACTTGAACACCCCCCTCACCCCATACTTACCTCTGGAGTCCAGTGCAACGATCTTTGGTGGACCGGGAACATGTCTGTACTGTTCAAAGTCGACAGCGAACTGAGGAAATTCTGGTAAGCTGTATATTGGGATAGATAGGGTTTTTTCAACTTTTTTGCATATCTCAGGCATTTTTTGGAATTATGACACCGAATTTTCAACATGGGTTTTTTGGGACCCCTCCTCATGAATTCAGTCACTGTCATGGCGTTCCTCAGTCCCAAAAGGTGATTTCACGGTCACTGCATGGACTCACCTTTCGAGACTGATTAACAAAATGACAGTGCCACTGTTCATGAGGTGGGCACTCAAAAAGTATATGTTGCAAATTTGGTGGAAAAAAATCAAAAAAATGACTGTTTTACGAGTGTGCATTGCGCAGTTGCTATGCATGCTCGTAACTTTGCGAATTTGCAATATTTTCAGTCCAGATTTTCAGCATTGCCATTTTTCTGCACCTCCTTATGAACAGTACAGCTGTCATTTTTCACATCCTGGGCAAAATGTGTTTTCGCACTTGCAGCACAGAATAGTGCGGTCGCTGTGGGAAATCAGTGTTCTGGATGCATGAAGAAAATCACAGTGACACTGTTCAGTAGCAGAGGTCCTAAAATACCTATGTTGAAACTTTGGTGACAAAAGTCTATAAAATGACTGTGTTATGAGCGTCCATTGCGCAGTGTCCACGTACGCTTGTAACTTCACACATTTACAATATTTTCACTCCAGATTTTCAACATTGCCATTTTCCCGCACCTCCTTATGAATAGTATAGCTGTCATTTTTCACATCCTGCCTGAAATGTGTGCTTGCACTTCCGGCACAGAATAGCGTGGTCGCTGTGGGAAATCAGTGTTCGGGACACATTACGAAACTCACAGTGACACTGTTCATTAGCAGAGGCCCTAAAATGCCTATGTTGAAAATTTGGTGATGAATGTCCATAAAATGACTGTGTTATGAGAGTGCATTGCACAGTTTCCACGTATGCTCATAACTTCGCACATTTGTAATATGCTCACTCCAGGTTTTCAACATTGCCATTTTTCCAGCCCTCCTTATGAACAGCACAACTGTCATTTTTCACATCCTGGATGAAATGTATTTTTGCACCTGCAGCACAGGGCAGCGTGGCCGCTATGGGAAATCAGTGTTGGGGCCACATTAACAAACTCACAGTGATGCTGTTCATTAGCACAGGCCGTAAAATGCCTATGTTGAAAATTTGGTGATCAAACTCCATAAAATTACTGTGTTACAAGCGTGCTTTGCACTGTTTCCAGTCATGTTTATAACTTTGCACATTTGTAATATGTTCATTCCAGCTTTTCAACATTGCCATTTTTCTGGACCTCCTTATGACCAGTACAGCTGTCATTTTTCACATCCTGCCCGAAATGTGTTTTTGCACTTCTGGCACAGAATATCATGGTTGCTGTGGGAAATCAGTGTTCAGGACACATCAAGAAAATTACAATGACACTGTTCATGAGCAGAGGTCTTACAATGCTTATTTTGAAACTTTGGTGATGAACATCCATAAAACAAGCATTTGTCAATGCCGAATGTTTGCTTGCTGGCATTGGCATTGGTAGTATAGAAGTTACAGAGCTGCATAATAGGAATGGCAGTGAAGTATTGAACTGGAGCCAACCCCACCACCACCCTGCAGAGAGTGACAGGCATTGGGGTGTGCCTTTGGGTTGTCAGGCATAACGGCCATGCCATTTCACCACACCCTACCCTGCAGACACTGACAAGTGTCACGGTGTTCCTTGGGTCTTTGGCCCTTATGCACCCATTCCATCAGGAAATACAGTGAGATGGGTGCAGCATAGGAGAATGGGGTGAAGTTTGGGGCCGAAGAGTCAAGGAGCCTCGATGCCTCTCACTGGCTGCAGGGTGTGGAATGGTATGAGCATTACAGGCAAGAATCCCAAGTCACACCCTGATGCCTGTCATTCTCTACAGGGTGGGGCATTATGGTTGGAAACCCTAACACCTCAGGCATTCGTTGGTATTTTCACTCCAAATTTTCAACATGGTTTTTTTGTGACCCCCACCTCATGAACAGTGGCAATATCAGTTTGTTAGCCGGAAGCTGCTTATGCACAGTGACTACAGCATTTAGTACCACAGGTGCAAAAACACATTCCAAACAGGATGTGAAAATGACAGCTGTACTGTTCATGGGGAGGTGTAAAAAATGGCAATGTTGCAAATCTGCAGTAAAAATATAAAAAAAACTGGTGAAGTCACTAGCATACCTAGAAACTGTGCAATGCACACCCGTAATGTAATTAGTTTGGGGATTTTTTACAGCAGATTGTCAACACAGGCATTTTGGGACCTCCGATCATGAACAGTGTCACTGTGATTTTCTTTATCTGTCCCGAACAATGATTTCCCATAGCGACCACGCATCTCTGCGCTGAAAGTGTGAAAACACATTTTGGCCATGTTGTGAAAAATGACAGCTGTACTGTTCATAAGGAAGAGTGGAAAAATGCCACTGGTGAAAATCTGGACTGAAAATATTACAAAGTCATGAACTTACAAGAGTGCGTGGAAACTGCGCAATGCTCACTCGTAACACAGTCATTTTATGGACTTTTGTCACCAAGTTTTCAACATAGCCATTTAAGACCTCTGCTCATGGGCAGTATAACTGTGATTTTCTTAATCTGTCCCAAACATTGCTTTCCGCACACCGACTGCACCATTATGCGCTACATGGAAGGGAAACATGTTTTGGGCAAGATGTGAAAATGACAGCTGTACTGCTCATAAGGAAGTGTAATAAAATGGCAGTGTGAAAGTCTGGAAATGAAATAATGAAAATTCACAAACTCACGGCGTGCGTAGGAACTGCGCAACGCACGCTCATAAAACAGTCATTTTTAGGAATTTTTTCACCAAATTTTCAACATAGCCATTTTAAGACCTCTGCTCATGAACAGTGTCACTGTGATTTTCTTAATGTGTTTCATACATTGATTTCGCACACTGACTGCGCCATTGTGTGCTACATGGGCAGAAACACGTTTTGGGCAAGATGTGAAAAATGACAGCTGTACTGCTCATAAGGAGGTGTGGTAAAATGGCAATGTTGAAAATCTGGAGTGAAAATATTGAAAATGCTCGAACTTATGAGCGTGCATAGGAACTGCGCAATGCATGCTCATAAAAAACAGTCATTTTTAGGAATTTTTCCACCACATTTTCAAGATAGGCTTTTTGAGAGCCCACCTTATGAACAGTGGCAGTGTCATTTTACTACTTGGTCCTGAAAGGTAATTTCGGGCAGTGACTGCGAAATCACCCTTCAGGCCCGACTAACGCCATGACAGTGAGAGCATTCATGAGAAGGGGTCCCAAAAACCCCATGTTGAAAATTTGGTACAAAAATTCCAAAAAATGCCTGAGATATGCAGCAAAGTTGAAAAAACCCTATCTATCCCATTATACAGCTTACCGGCATTTCCTCAGTTCGCGGTCGGCTTTGAAGAGTGCAGACGTGTTCCCAGTCCACAGAAGATCTGGCACCAGAGTCCGGAGGTAAGTATGGGGTGGGGGTGGGGTGAGGAAGGATGCGCCCAGTGGGTGGGGCGTGGGTGGGCTGGGTGAGCAGCCAGGGAACGTTTTCTTGTTTACAGTTTTTTTTTTAACAGGAAGGCGACGTGGGACATTTGCCACGCTGGGGTGGGCTCCCTGCCTGGCAGCTAGAAGGCTGTTTGGGGGGGCTGGAGCTGACAGGGGATTGGGCACCCCCATCAGCCATATGGACTTGTGCCATGCTGGGGTGAGCTCCCAGCGTGGCAACTGTAAGACTGTTTGGGGGGTCTGTAGCCCAGGGGGGATTGGGCACCCCCGTCACCCATACGGATGTGTTGCCATGCTGGGATGGGCACCCAGCGTGGCATCTGGAACTCTGTTTGGGGGGGAAGAACAGCACAGCTGATGGGGGATTGGGCACCCCCATCGGCTATACAGTGTGTGCATGGGGAGAGAGCACACAGTATGTGTGCGCATGTGTGTAAGGGGGGAGCACTCATGAGCAGACAATATCTTATCGCTGCTCACTGAAGCATAGCTCCCTCTTTCAACTTTATGCCACTGCATTTTCAACTGCTGTCATAGACAGCTCCAGCAGTGATTGGAGAACTGTGACCACGCCTGCAAACACACTGACTGAATTGGAAGACGCTGACACACCTCTGAAAAACTCAGATGATGGCACTATGTTTCTTGCACATGCGTGCAAGCAAACATAATGACTGCGTAATGTGCATGTGTTGCACAGTTTCCACATACTGTATGCCCAGATGTGTGAGCACTTTTTATATTTCCAGCACAGCTGTTCAACATTGCCATCTCTTCACACCTCCCTGTGGATGGTACAGCTGTCATTCTTCACATTCTGCCCAATCTGTGATTTTGTTCATGTGGTGCAGAACAGCACATGGCATGCCCGTCATGTCCGATGACCCAAACACTTACCCCAATGCCTGTCTGTCTCTACAGGATGGAGGTGGGGTTGCCGTGAACTTCAATACTTCACTGCCATTCCTATTCTGCATATGTCTAACTCCTGCATGCCCAATGCTAATACCAGCAAGCAAACATTCGGCATTGACAAATGCTTGTTTAGAGGAAGCTGGGCTGACTAAAAAGAGGCAAACTCCTAGGCTTGTAGTATGGTTAACTCCACCATTTCGGGTCAGGTTAAGCAATGGATGGTTCTGACGCCATATAGAGCTAATGGGTATGAGTTAAAATACATTTATTAAAACACAGCAGACATAACCTCCTGCTGCCACCAATATTTTACACAATGAATAGTGATTTATCATGGTGTTGTTGGCGGCAGTAGATTACCTCTGCTGTGTTTTTAATGAATATGTTTTAACCATACTCCAAACCATAGAGTTTTGCCTGTTTTTAGTGAGTTCTGCTTCCTCTAAAAAATGTGCAGTACTGTCATGCCTGAGGCTTCTAAGTATTGAACCAGTGCTACCAAGTGAAATTGGATTAGACTTTTCAGACTGTAGCCTGGGGTCCATAGACACTGCACACACAAGGCTTCCATGTGCTATGCTTCTGAGGATGCTCGGATTACAATTAAATGCAATGTTACCTTACAAAAAAACCTCCAGGATATTCAAAGCCATTTTTTTTGTCATTTGCTTGTTTGTTTTTTAAAGAAAGTAGTGACACCACCTCATAGGGCAGACTGCATAGACTGTAAGACTTTCTTTTGACAGCAGTTTTCTATGTTTCTATGATACACTGCTCTCCAAGAAAAGGCTGTTTCTTCTTGTAGGAACCTCAGTTTAACGAACTTCATGCTCCCTGCTCTAACAGTAACTAAGAGACAACAATGCATACTTCAATAGGTTTTAAAGAGGTAACACTTCCTATAAAGAGTCGCATTAACTACAGTTAACTGCAGAGTGTGTGTGTGTGTGTGTGTGTGTATGGAATAATAGCAAGAACATCACCTAAACCCCTGCAGCAACCTAATGCATGCACCTTGCCGCTAGTGCTTACTAAAGGATTAATGCTATTGATTGCTGGAGAAACTACATGAATACTTAAACACTGTTTTTAAAATAACCATGTGAAATTAATGGAGTAGCAGTAGTGAAACAGTTAAGTTGTAATTCTAAACAACTCTTAGGTTCCATATTAGCAATTTTTCAACAAGCCAATTATCTGAAAGTGACAGAAAATGATTAGTCATATTAATTAAAAATAATTTCCTTTTACACCCTTTGAAAGGTCAGGTTGTCAGATGCAGGGGAAAATTGAGCCTTTACGTTCTTCCATTTGACTCCCATTCAAACACTAATTAGTAACAATTCTTTGTTGGAAGAGATAAGTAATTTTGGAATAATGCAGTCATTTTTAGAGTAATTCTGTCTTTGTTATCCTTGAGCTGTTGCTCTGTGGTAGTGAGAATTAATGAAATCATCTGCTTTCTCTCAGTCACTAGTAGGGGTGGAGGAAGAACTTCAGAATGTCTCCTGACTCTAACTGTTGAGATCCAGACCCATATTCAGACCCAGACCCAGACCCAGAGTTTAGCTTGGTTCTGACAGAGTTTCAGATGAAAGCAGAGTCTTTGTCAAACTATTCATATTAATAGTTAGGTTGGGCAGACCCAAAATGGTCCTGACCCTTATTATCAGAATCAGGTTCCAGGCCAAAGTCCTGACAAGTTCTGATTCTAATCAGAACCTTTTGTAAAATGTGAGGAAATTGAAAATGTGCCATACAGGTGCATAAAATGACATTAAGAACTATGTCACGCACACAGAATTGTAAACAGCATCTCAGGAATTTAAAACTGAGAACTCATTATGGCACCAATGTGCTGATCAGTTAATCGTAAGGCAGAATTCCAGGTAGACAATCACTCAGTCACTCATTGTCCTTGTTCTTCCCTTCTCCCTGCCAGGTGGTTGAATTATTTATTTTTTTTTATAGCTGCTCAGTGTTTTCTAATTTTCAGGGCTGCAGTGGGCATAGTCCTGCACACCTCTTGCTATGAGACAAGACTCATCACATTCCTTCCAACAGAACGACATGTTAGAGTTGTATCACAGTGGCCTCCATGTCTGTAAGTCACTCTACTCGTTATCTCTAATAGAAGTAGCACTGCACGATTTTACTGTGTTGGTGGTCACGGTAGAACACAACACAATTTACTGTGTCCAACATGGCTGCCAAACTATATCGTTCATGCGTGACTACTAGCGCATGTGCAGTACAGTGCAGCAGCCATCTTGGACATGATGGAGTGTGCAGTGTTCCACATGACCACTGATTTTTTTTTTAAATGAAGATATCCCCCACCTGACCCTCTCTCTCAGCACCCACCACCCCACCCCCTGAAACATAAGAGTGACACTGGGGGTACCCAATCCCCACGTGTCATGATCAGAACTCTACATTTTTTTTAATATCACCCACCTGACCCTCTATCTCAGCAAACACAACCTCTCAAAACATATCATGATATTGGGGATGCCCAATCCCCAGTGTTACCATCACAAATCCTATGTCCTTTTTTTTTTTGTAACACCCCATCCACTACAGCGCATCTGTGGTTATTTCTGTGTTTTTTATTTATATTTTTACCCTCCCTCTCAGCACCCACTACCCCACCCCAACACCCCAGAAACATTACACTGACACTGGGGGTACGCAATCCCTCAGTTTTGCAATCGAGAATCCTTTGTCCATTTTTTTTTTCTTAAAGCTGAAAAAAGAAAACCACCCATCAATGTCTTTTGCCGCCAATAGTGACCCCCACCCAACCCTCCCACCAGCACCCACTACCCCACCCCACCCCCAAGCACTACTTATCCACTGGGGGTCCATCGCTGTAATCTTCTGTGGACAGCAGACATGTCTTCACTCTTCAAAGCTGGACTGCGAACTGAGGAAATAGGTATACAGTTCAATGCATTTCAAAGGGGTTTTAAACTTAGTGTCGTAACTTGGCATTTTTGCATATTTTTACTCCAAATTTTCAACATCACTTCTTTGGGACCCCACCTCATGAACAATTCCACTGTCATTAGGCAGATCTGTCCCAAAAGATAATTTCATGGTCCATGTGTGAAATCACCTATTGGGCAAGAATTGACAAATTTCTTTGCCCTTGTATTTGAGGTTGGGTCATAAGAAGGCTATGTTAAAAATTTGGAGTACAAATATTAAAAAATAACAAAGTTATGAGCCTACATTGAATTTGGCGAGAACAGGCTCATAACTTTGTGAGGTGCTGCTATTGCAGTGGTGATGAGCACCAAGGTTCAAATGAGTATGGGTGGATGGAATTTACCCAACAGGGAGAGGCAAGATTCATACAATGAGTTTGATGCTCACTGGGCTTTAATCAACAACAGGGGTAGGATGACATGGCCACAGAAGGAATAAAGTAAAACTCATGAACCGACAACTTTTCACAAAACACTACATTGAATATACTAAATCTTTATGAAATCAGGTCATGAAATCAGGGAACTTGCTTGTTTGTTTATTTAGGGAATCAGAAATACCTTTGAGTCAAAGACTCCCTTTACAAAGGTTCCACGTCACATATAATGCTTACAGAGCTAAAACAAACAATTTGACAGAAAATAAAGTAATACAGGGGAACTGTTACAGACTTAATCACATGGATCTATGTCATATGCAATTAGGACAGAGTTCGCAATGCAGGTAGTGCATACTAACAATATAATGAGTGTTACAGGGTAAGGAGGCGAGGTAAATTTACAAATCATAGAAGTCTAGCAAACCTAAGCTGGTGCAGAGGAAGTGGTTTGTAGGTGTTGGGGAGTTTACACCCTGAGATGACGGCTAGAGGAAGTAGGGAGAGGCAAGCCAGAGGCCATTGTCAAAGTTGTTAGGGCAGGGCCTTGGAATCATTTACAGCTACAGATGCTTGTGGCCCGAAGGTGTGAACCCAGGAGTGATTTGAACTGTCCAATTCGCTGTTCAAGATGGAGGGTGCCGGGTAGGGAGTTAAACCAAAAGGGTGCCCGGTAACAGAAGGATCTTTGGAATTGTGTTGTATGACAGGAGGGAATGGAGAGACGTAGAGAGTCAGAGTTACGGGTGTGCTGGGCTTTTTGGTCAATGGTGATTAAGGGGGTAAGGGCTGCAGGGGAGAGACCCAGTGAGATTTTTTTAGCTAGGACACAAGTGTGGAATTTGATTCTATTGTCGAGGTCAAGCCAATTTGTATCCTGATATAACCTACATGTATGGGTAAGTCTATCGCACCCTAGTAGAAGCCGGCGGGCTCTATTTAAGACAAGTCTAAGGCTAATCAGGGCTGAGGAACTAGCTCCTCCAAAGGTAAGAAGTCAATAGTCAAGCAGGGGGAGAACTGAGGAGGAGATAGCGAGCTTAAGGGCCTCGTGGGTTAAACAATGTTTAAAGCGGTGCAATAGCCCTAGTCTAATGTTTAGAGCCTTGACAGATGTCGAATATGCTCATGATAGGTAAGGCCAGGATACAGTTATGCCCAGATATTTGAAGGAAAGGGCATTCCATAGTCAGAGACCTTATAGTATTTGAGGGAAACTACCTATCTTGAATTTAACTGATGCGTAAAAGCATGTATTTGTTTTTTATAGTTAATGATAAGGCGTTTGGAGGTGAGCCAGTTTTCAACCGCTGTGAAAGAGGGCTGGAGGAAAGGTGGAGCTGAGAGGATCTGGGCTGGAGGTGAAGATGACAGCATCATCCGCGGAGTAATAGATTGGAAGGGCAGGTAGCAGGAGGGGTTAAGAAATAGGCTGAAGAGGAGGGGCCCAGTATGGACCCTTGAGGGACACCTGAGAGTACAGAAGATTTGGAGGAGAGTATTTCCAATTTTACTTGAAGAGTTTGATTAGAAAGATAGTTGGCAAACCAACCTACTGCCTCATTAGAGAGACCAAGATTGAGAAGGGAGGTGAGGAGTAGAGTATGGTGGACGGTATCGAAAGCCTTGGTGAGGTCGATGAAGATAGAACCAGTGATGTGGCCTTTATCCAGAGCTGTGTGAATGTGTGATGTTAGTTGAAGCAAGGCCGTAGAAGTGCTGTGGCCTTTGCGGAACCCATGTTGTTGTGTGCAGAGAAGGTCATATTTGATGAGATGGTCTGTAAGTTGATCCGAAACTATTCTCTCTAAGGCCTTGGGGGAGAATGGATATTGGGCGGTAGTTATTTGGGGCCGGGCGATTCACACCTTTGAATATAGGGGTGATAGTGGCTGATTTCAGATGGCAGGAATTTACCTAGTGAGAGAGAGAGGTTCAGTATCTGGGTGAGAGGAACAAGCACTTCTTTAAGGGAGAGCCTAAGGGATTCTGAGATCAAGTGAGTCAGCTTTGGAGGTGGCATGGCTAAGGGTGGCGGCAAGGTATGGTTCAGCAGCCGTAGTTTGAGATCCGCTGAAGTAGAGGGGGGTAATGGAAGCGGGGGCTAGGAGGGGGATCATGGAAGTTAGGGGAGAACATGGCTGAGATTGGAGAAGGTGTCACAGAAGACAGCAACGATAATAGAGGGGTCAGAGGACAGGGACCCATTTGACAGGACCTGGGAAGGGATAGGATTAGGGGCTTTCTCGCATATTTCCTTAATATTGTTCCAGAACTTACGGCCACTGCCCCATGACGAAGTTAAGGCAGAATTATAATATTCGGCTTTTGCCCTGCGAATGGCCCAGGTGCACTTGTTGCGGGCCGTTCTGTATTTCTGTCTGTCATGGGGGAGGCCAGACTCAATGGAGAGATGCCATAGTGAATCTCTGGTTCTCATTAGCTACCTGAGACTTTCAGTGAGCCAAGGTACATGATACCCTTTGACCATTCTTTTCGTGAAGGGTGCATAGAGGTCACATATGTTATTAAAGACCCGGGAAAATAGATCCAATGCACTGTCGACATTTCCAGAGAGTGAGATGAAAGACCAGTCCATGGTCTTGAGATGCGCTTGTAGTTGTGCCAGTTTGCCCGGGTCCAGTTTACGTTGAATAATTATTTTGGGTGGGGATTTTGGAATTTTGCCAGACCATAAGCAGAGCACAGGGGAGTGGTCGCTGAGGGCATCAGGGAGGATGGACACATTGGTGATCTTGGATGGGCAATTGGAGAAGATGAGGTCCAGTGCGGAAGATGATCCAGAGTGTGGATCCCGACGTGTGGGGGAGGTGACCAGTTGAGTAAGGTCTTGGGCTGTGGCGAGATCAATATATGGGATGGCATCTTTACTTAACCAATTTATGTTAAAGTCACCAAGTACTAATAATTCCGACTGGGATGAAACGTGTTCAGGTATGACAGAAGTGCTTGGAAGGAATGTTTTTGGTCTTTTGGGGGATGTACACTGTTGTTAGGTATATAGGATGTTGGGCTCTTCCACAGACAGCTTGATGGTAAGTGCCTGGGAACCTGCCCCAGCTGGGGGTTTGGAGTATGTGACCCTGTATTGTATCCCTGGTGTAGAGGGCACATCCACCCCCCCTTTTCCCAAGTCTATCTGCACGGTAGAGGGTAAAACCTGGCAGTGAGATGGTGGAGTCTGGGGTCTGAGGGGTGAGCCAGGTTTCAGTTAGGGCTATGACATCCGGTTGGTGCATCTGCACCCAGCCCTGGAAGGAATCCCATTTTTTTAAGATGCTACAAATGTTGAGAGATGTGATGCGTAGCAGTCCCTGAGTAGTAAAGGGAGGGACTTCGCTCTTTTGCGGTCCTGGGTTAGGATGTACGTTGCCAGACAATAGGAGGAGGAGAAGAAGGAATCTAAAAGGGGGGTGCCTGAAATACTTTCTCCTAACAAGGAGGGTTGTACGAGTGTGGGGTACGGCGGATGGGACCGTAGGAATGGGTAGCATATGTGAGTTTAGGTAGGCGCAATAAGTGGCTACGGTCATGGATGTTTGATGGAGTAAACCTGCACAGGCGGCTGAAATTGGACATCCCATAGGGGTGGCATGGGCAAGCAGGCTAAAATGATATGTATGGCGATTATGAGGAGAGTGGTCTATACCCCAAACACAGGTAGTGGGGGCCATGGGAAGGCGCCTAGACCCAGAGAGTCACAAATGCCAAGCATTCATACAGTAGGCTGATGTATGGAAGTAAATATGGGAGGACTCCGGATGTGGCAGAGTGGTGGCTGGGCAGGGGGAGTTGCTGGCAGACTAACAGGAAGGATAAAGTAATCATGTCAGATTGTAGAAGTGTAGATACTGCTTGTGGGCAGGAAACTGAAGAGAAATTCTAAACACGCCTCTAGTGGTTGAAAAATATAATCTGCAGATGGAGAAATTGGCTGATTGGTTAAAAACGGCCTACAGCTACCTATAAAAGGGAGAGTTCGCTAAGGGTGGTGGTGGGGGTGGTGGGGAGCCGACGCCTGCATCGGCAGGGCTGGCACTCCAAAACTGAAGGGATTCTTCGCGAGAGCAGCAGGCAGTAACACTCTGCCGCTTCCGCACCTTCTTGCCGCCGGTTGCTTGATTCAGGCGGGGTGGGTAGGAGCCGTAGTCTCCGCCCTCACGACCTCCTGTGGGCTCTCCTAATCGGCTGGAGACAGAAAAGGACAGGTAAGGGACTTATGTACTAGCTGGCAGGAAAGGGAGCAAGCTGGGGAGGGAGTATAATGCAGTTACTAGTCCCAACCGCTGAAAGCGAGTGTGAGACCTGACCTCATTTAAATTAAGTTACAATATTGAAACTGTAATGGGAGACTGAAACACATAGGTTCAAACAATCAAATAAACAGAAGAGGGTCCAATTAAAACAGTGCCATGCGTCCGTATCAGGGCTTAAGGCTTTGGACGATCGGGTATCTCCCGACCTAAAAAAGGTGCCAGATTTGAAAAACCAAGCTCCAAAACTGAAGGGATTCCTCGTGGAGAGCAGCAGGCAGTAACACTCTGCCGTTTCCCGTACCTTTCTTTTTTTTTTTTTTTTTTTTTTTTTTTTTGTGGGGGTCCTCCGTCCTCCTTCAGCCTGGTCACGGCCCCGGAGCTTCCACCCCCGCCCATTTGCCGCCTCCCGGTCACCCCGGCTTCCCCACGGAGGGCGGGCCACGACACCAGACCCTCAACTCCAGTGCCGTGGAACCAATATCTGGTTGGGAGTGCGCCAGGTGCATTGAAGCCTCCGGGAGGCTTCACTAGATGGAGGACCCCTCCTTCTTTTTCCTCCTTGGTTTTCCTCCTCCCGGAGGCGGACGGTAATGACACCAGCGCCCGCCCCGCCTCCCTGATGTAAGCGGCAGCTGAGTGCCTCAGCCTCCGCCAGGGGTCCCCATCGCCCGATGCTGCCTCGACCTCCCTCGGAGAAGGAGAGCAGTCCATAGGACGCCCAACCTTCTCCCCCCGCCAGCTCTCCGATGACTCGGGTCCGCTCCCTCAACCCGGTCATGCAGGCCGCAAGCCGGAAATCCCACCGCTACGCCGGGATGGGCCGGGCTCTTCCTGCATCTTCTGCCGTCGCTGATTCGCGGGCAGGGTGGGGAGGGCGCCGAGTCTCCGCCCTCACGACCTCCTGTGGGCTCTCCTAATCGCTTCTTGCCGGTCGCTGATCTGTGGGCGGGTGGGGGAGGGTGCCGAAGTCTCCGCCTCCGACCTCCTGTGGGCTCTCCTAATTGGCTTTTGCCGGTCGCTTGATTCTGTGGGCGGGGGTGGGGGAGGGCGCCATAGTCTCCGGCCCTCACGACCTCCTGTGGGCTCTCCTAATCATCTGTGGAGTAACTGAATCGGGTAACTTAATCAGGTTACTAAATCAGGATCTCAGAATATTTTTTTGAGGTGCACCTCGGCCTAGTGCCACTATAATCCATGTTTATCCTTAGTATTTTCTATTGTACCATGGTACAATAACTACCCCTTGAAAGACCTTACGACCACTGACTTGGGTCAATTACATCAATATACATTCAAACACACACCAGAGTCCAATTGCAGTTGAAGTCTTCATGTGCACCATCAAGTAGAGTTAATAGCTACAGAAAGATAAAGTTAAAGGAATTTCTTTTGACACTAAGATTATGATCCCAGTACAGACCTAGCTAAGGCCACTGGGGTGGTGAGAGTTTTTTTTAGACAGGCCATGTGTTTCTCAGCATAAAACCCACTCTCTCCGAGGCTGCCACCATAAAAGAACAAGTGGAACAGGTTCCTGGAATAAGCCCACTGCAGGGCAATTACAATCAACTAGCTCCCCGGCCAAAACCCACTTTGGGACCACCAAGGATGTGAAGGAACAATGAAGATTCTTGGTGATGAACCCACTGGAGGGTTACCAAGGACTGGACGATGCTGTGGAAATTCTGATGCAACCAGAAACCAGAAGAATTCAAGGTAAAGATGGATGATCCTGAAGTGTCAACACAGGAAACTGGAACAAAACAATAAAATGGTGGACACGACCCACACTGGGCTTCATACAGACTTGACTTGTGGAGAAT
Organism: Neoceratodus forsteri; assembly: GCA_016271365.2. NCBI lineage: Eukaryota > Metazoa > Chordata > Ceratodontiformes > Ceratodontidae > Neoceratodus > Neoceratodus forsteri. Next base: position 471,326,163 of record CM028129.1, read on the forward strand.
GACCAGGGGATGCAGACAAGGTTCTTCCAGGATGAGCACACTGGAGGGCAGCCAACTTCAGGACATCTGGATCAGGAACCATGAGCCTATAATGAAACAGCGGAAGCAATGCACACTGGGCTTCGGCGTATTCGACTTTGAACTGAGAAAACAAGAAACAGCGGGTGTTACTGGCATGGGGCTTTGATGTACCCAACTGTGGCGGACGACAGGAATGTTGTCAAGGTTCTTCTGTATGGACACCTTCTGGGGAAGAAAGATGTTGAAGGACATCCTCCTCCGGATAGAGATTGATTCAGTAGAGGTCAAATGGGAGGCAACACCGTAGAGTGGTATTGTGGGAGAAGATTGAGTCCATACACATTTGTTGGCAATAATAAAGCTGGCAGATACACATTCACACTGTACCAAAGTAACTGTCCATTGCTGGGGCAATTTGCCAGAAACAGGTGCAAATTACCAGAATCTGGGGTAATTGTTCATTGCAGGGGTAATTTGCCAGGAACAGGGACAAATTACCCGAATCAAGGACAATCGTTCGTTGCTGGGGCAGTTTACCAGGAACAGGGGCAAATTACCAGAATCTGGGACAATTGTTCACTGCAGGGGCAATTTTCCAGACACGTGCGAATTAGCAGAACTCAGGGCAATTGTTCATTGCAGGGGCAATTTTCCAGGAACAGGGGCAAATTACCAGAATTCAGGGCAATAGTTTGTTGCAGGGGCAATTTTTCAGGAACAGGGGCAGATTACCAAAATCCAGGGCAGTTGTTCATTGCAGGGGCAATTTGCCAGGAATGGGGCAAATTTCTAGAATCTAGGGCAGATGTTCATTGCAGGGGCAACTTGCTAGGAACAGGGCAAATTACCAGAATCTGGGGCAACTGCTCATTGCATGGGCAATTTGCCAGGAATGGGGCAAATAACCAGAATCTGGAGCAATTGTTCATTGCAGGGGCAGTGAACGAGGAACAGGGACAAATAACCAGAGTCTGGGGCAATTGTTTATTGCAGGGGCCAATAACCAGAGTCCCTGTAACAACACAGTCTTGGTGCTTTGCAATAAACACAACAGTTCAGATACTAGTAAACAATACACATTCTCATCAATTGACAGTCCCCAGATGGCAGTTGTGTGCTAAGCACTTTTTTCTTTACTGGCCCCTTTGAAAGTACTCTACTTGAGGGGCCCTCCTAAGCTCTGAGCCTATGATACCATTAGAAGCATGGGCCTGTAGTACTCTGGGCCCTTCTTATACCAGGACTTGGTTACCACAAGAACCCTGGGCTTAATACCCTACTTTCTCCTGGGCCTTCCTTGCATTTTTTACTGCCGGGCCCACTCTCCTGGCCCCTTCCTTAATGTGGGGCTCGCCTTTCCCCCCTTAATTCTGGGCCTGCATGTTGCCTTTCCCAAGACTAGGGGCTATTGAGCCTTTCCTTCCTCTTCAATTACTTGGGCTTATGCTGCCCCTTTAAATCTACAGCCAAGGTTGTCCTTTTAAAGCATTGGGCCTAATGTTGCCATCTTAAATTTTTAGCCTGAATAGAGCCTTCCTATCAATAATACGGGGTCTCCCAACCTCTGCTCTGCCCCTTATAAATATTTAACAACTCCACTATGGGCCTTCCTTAACTGGCCCCTCCCTGTGGGCATTGCCACACCCGGAATATTTAAATTTTAAGCTGGCCCTCCCACCCGGTCCTCCGATGGTGCTCTGAGTGCTTTAAACAATTGAAACACTTTTTATTTTTATTTTAAGTAATTCAGGAAGCCAGCACTCTTCCTTGTGCTGCCACTGACTCACCGCCCCAGCCCGGGGTGAAGGAGCTGCAGTCAGGAGGTCTGCTGGCAGAGGAAGGGAACTGTAGTGGGAGAAGCAGACAGAGCAGCAGATGGCAGGGGGCCTTTGGGAGGGCCGACAGCTTCACCGTCATGATGCTGCTCTTCAATGCCACCGATACGGGACTGGAGTTTAAACCTGGCACAAAGAAAATAATAAAATGGGCTAAACAGAGCCCAGACCACTGTAGGGGGACAGGATTCTTCTCTCTCTCTCTCTCTCTCTCTTTCTTTCTCTCTCTTCTTCGACCGGATCACTGGACTCGACCACACCAGGACTGGACACACACAGCAGGAGTAGCAGTCTTCTTCACTGGCTGGATGAGGGGCCACCTATAAGTCTACAGAACTGGCTACAACATACCAAGTACATCTACAGGTTCTCGTTGCACTCCAGTGGTCCTCTCCACTCCACAGCCCAGCATGAATTAACAAGAGGAATAATTCTCCCCTTTCAAAAATGTGCTTGGAGTTATGCTCCTCGAACCCCGAGCCTGTACCACCTCAAACGGCAAGATGTTTTTGAATTGGGCACCATGCAACAGCCAGAGACAGCATTCACAGCACATGGGTACCCACTCTTGTGCTGCCTGCTCCAGGAGGGAAGGGGGAATTTAAAAAAAGCAGAAGCAGGGAAAGAAAAACTATTATTTTTTATTTTAGGATACTGTCCTGCCTGGCTATTCTAGGAGGGGAAATACATCAAAAAGGCCCAGTACCTTCCCCTTACTGCCCACAAACCCACAACAACAACGGGACCCAGGGCACTTTATTTTAATTATTAAACACACCCTTTTTTTCTGTTGTGCCCCCATACTTTGCCCCTTACTTTAGGGCACTACAAATTCGTTCCATCTAAAAATACATGTTCCCATGTATTCTCTCCTAACACTCTATAAAAACATTTCTTAACTATTACTTCTATAGCTGTTTATAAAATTTCTTAATGCTTTAACATTCTATTTAAATCTGTATGTAATCTTACTTTAGTTAAAAACACTTTCAAAACATCTATAACTTTCATTAGAGACTTTTTTTATAAACTTAAGTGACTGTGTCTTTTAATTACTCTTAACTGGACTATCTTGATACCAGTGTTAAACCTTTGGGATCTATGGGGTTGGAAACCTACAGGTTCTGTGGAAATGCATTCTGGTTCTAGGAAATCTGGAGGTTCAGGATTCACTTCAGGTATAATAACTGGATGGTGAAAGGAGTTTACATTGGAAGTGCGAATCCAAGGCTCTATACACCAGTTGGTTGGTGATTCCAGTCCCAACATTCCATCCTTTTGATAATCCTGCCCCTCCTTGGGCGTAGAGTTTCTTTTGTCTTCTGCTGGAGCAGTGTCTTTAAAAGTGCAAGCTTTCAGAAGAATACGTTGTACGATTTTGGTAGCAATCCCAGTTTCTTTCTGAATCTTGTACACTGGTAACTCTGGATAAGGGATTGCAATAATGCAGTAGGGTTCAGGTTCCCATTTTGTAGCTAACTTGTTGCATTTTTGAGTTCTCTTTAACATTACTCTCTCTTTCCTATTTGTAGTGGTGTAGCATTAGCCTTAGCATCATAATTTGCCTTCTGTTTTTGGTGCACCTGTTCCATATGCTTGCCTTCAATTTGTCCAGCCTCTTGCAATCATCGGTTATGCTCTTGCTCCCAGTCTGTAATCCCTTCCAGACATCTGTGCACTGGTTCAAGTGCGCCCATCAATAGGGTGCCAATTTTCACAATCCGCCACCCCTTCCCCGAGTTCCACCCCCCCAGGAATTAGAATAATTAGTTGGGGGGGCAGGGGGGGCACAGCCCCCTGCATTAAAACCGGAAAGTGAAGTGAAATCCCTGGTGCCCTAATGAAGGACGCACTTGGACAGGCACATTCCAATCCCGGAACTGTCTGTGATTGGCTGTTAGGCCTTTGATTTGTCAGGCTGTACTTCTAAGACTAAATCTATAGGGAGTCTTCTGTGACGTCCGAACATTAAATAGTGAGGAGTATATCCAGTAGAGCAGTGAATGGTTTTATTGTACAAATAGGTGAGTTCAGGGAGGAGAGCTGGCCAATATGGACGTTTGTACTCAGGTAAAGCTCATAACATTTCAAACAGAGTCTGATTGGTTCTCTCGAAAAGTCCATTACTTTGGGGGTGGTAGGCAGTGGTTTTCAATTAGTGTTTTCCATAGACAGCACAACGTTTGTGGAAGAGCTAGGACTCAAAAAAGAGTCCTCGATCAGAAAGGATTGGGTAGCCATATGGTCGTACAAAACATTTCAGGAAAGTTTCTGCTGTAGTCCCAGCAGAGAGATCCTTGACTGCACTAGCGACCACAAATCTGGAGAAGTGATCAACCATTTTGAGAACATAAACATATCCACTTGTGCTTGGTTCTAACTTCAAATGATGCAAGACAACTAGCTCCAATGGTGTACTGCTGATGGCTGGGTGAAGAGAAGCTGTCTGGTCACTTTTCTCTTTACGTTTAAGGCTACAGGCTGGGCACTCCTCGCACCATTTCATAATATAATTTCTCAGTCCGATCCAGTAGAACCTAGCTTTGGGAACAATTATTTGAGTCAATTTGTAGTGGGTTATGGGGTCTAGGCTACATTTGACAAGGTGAGAGTCTTTTATGCCTCCACAGTTTTATCACTTCAGGGTCAAGTTTCCTCCATTCTTGTGGAGCAAGACTCTGTTGTTTTAAAACAAGAGTTTTGACTTGTTTGACAATGGGATCTTGATCCTGTAGTTTAACCCACAAGATTTTCTGGTCTGCGAATGTGTCGGTTGGTTCAGATTTTCTCTCAGAGCTCATTCATGGAGAGATTTGGCAGCAGCATTGCACGATTTCTACTTGTACCTTGAGGAAAGGTGGCATCTCCACATTTTCTAAGGAAGTATCTTCTGTTTCTGTTTCAACCTGTTCAGGTACTCAGGATAATGCATCTTTATTGACATTTGCATTGCTGGAATGATACTTGAGGAAGAACTGATAATTTCTTAACCTGGAGACCCACTTCTGCTCAAGTGCTTCTAGTCTTGCTGTATTCAGGTGTGCTAAAGGATTGTTATCGGAGAAAACAGTAAAAGGGGTGGCAGCTGGGTAGTGATGGAACTTTTTGGTGACAGCCCATACCAATGCCAAGAATTCTAGTTTAAAAGAGCTGTAGCAGGCATCATTCCACTCTGAGCCTCTCAGTCCATGGCTTGCATAGGCTATGACCCATTCAACACCATCTTACTCCTGCGCCAGCACCGCAACCAATCACTTATTGCTTACATCTGTATACAGAAGAAATGGTTTTGTGTGGTCAGGGTGGGTCAGGATTGGAGCCTCAGTCAGTATCTTTCTCAGTTTGTCAAAGGCCTCTTGTTGCTCAGTCGCCCACTTGACAGGATGGTTTTCAGGGATCTGACCTTCCGTTGATCCTCGCAACAGTTCAGCAAAGGCAAAGCGATTTTGGAAAAGTCCTTTATGAATCGCCTGCAGTATCCCACAAAGCACAGGAATTTTCTGACACCTCTGACAGTGATGGGAACTGGCCAGTCTTGTATGGCTTTTATCTTTTCCAGATCTGGTGACACTCCTTTTGAGGAAACTATATGTTCCAAGTAGTTTACTTCTGACTGTAATAGATGACATTTGGACGGCTTTATTTTAAGGCCATATTGGATAATTCGTGTGAATACCTCACCCAAATACAGCGAATGTATCTTGTGGGTTTTAAAGTATATGATGATATCATCCAGGTATATGAACAGGATATCAAAATTACAGATCCCCAGACAATGCTCAACCAGTCTTTGAAAGATTCCGGGATCGTTACAGAATCCAAAAGGCATCCTGGTAAATTTGAAAAGACCCACAGGGGTAATGAAAGCTGTCATCTCCTGATGCTCGGGTGCCATAGGGACCTGACAATACCCACTGGTTAGGTCTAGGTTGGAAAACACAGTGGTGGATTGGAGAGCTGTGAGTGAATCCTCAATTCTTGGCAAGGGATAAGCGTCTTTGTAGGTGATGGTGTTTAGTTTTCTATAATCAATACAAAATCGAATTTTGCCATCTTTTTTTTATCAGCACAATAGTAGCTGCCCAAGGACTGTGACTCTCTTTGATCACTTTGGCCTCCTTCATCTCTTTGATCATTTCTTTAACTGGCTGACATATTGCTGGCAGGATTGGCCTGAATCGTTCCCTAACTGGAGGATGTTGATTAGTGCACATATGATGTTGCACCTTGTGAGCCAGTCCAAAATCCAGTGGATGTTTGCTGAATGCTCCTTCATGCTTCTTAATTACCTGGAGTACATCTGCCTTTTGCTTTTTAGTGGTTTTGGGGTTACCCAAGTTAATCTCTTTAACCCAATCCGGCATAACAGGGGTACCAGAATTTCTCACTTTCCTTCTCTGTATGGCCTGTGGTTCTTCAGACATTCTAGTCTCTTCCTCTGTCCCAACAATATCCTGGAGGCTTATTATATGCAACCGGGCAACCGGATGGTTGCAGTAGAGCTGCACCGCATGGTTTCTGTAATTCAGCACTCTGACAGGAATTCATCCTTTTGTCATGGTAGCCACACTCCAAGCCACTGTTATGAGTTCCTCTTTCCCACTAGGATACAGCTCCACCAATGCATCATAATCTTGACCTCTCGGCCTACCTTCGTCTTGCGTCACAAGGTGGTCTCCATTCCTGGCTTTAAAATCACTGGCTTGGCATCAGTCACACAGACCTTACCAATCTCACCATCAGCATTGCAAACTGTTGGTAGCATTATAGGAGGTTAATGGTCTGTTGCAGGGCATGTTTGTCAACCGGAGGTGATTGTTTGGCCTTCTGTTGGAGAATTGAGACCAAGTCTTCAAAACAGTTCTGAAGGAAATTCATGCCCAGAATCAGCGGTGGCAGATTGTTGCTTTCCATATTACTGATAATGATACCCTTCCAGTCTTGGGTATTCTTCCACAACTGGATATGTGCCTCAAGATAGCCCAGATAAGGTACTTCAGCTCTGTTACTAGCTATAGGTTTGATCCACAACCTCAGAGGTGGATTGAGATCTTTGTGCATTCAATATCTTCAGAAATACCACCCCTACATTGTGGCGACTTGTGACCCTGTATCTAGTAATGCCATCAGTTCCACTCCATCTATACCTGGTCATCTGTCCTTCGGGAATTGTCTGTCATCCCAAAGAATTCCTGTTTAAAGTCATAGTAGTGTCAGAAGGCTGATTGCCTTGTCACTTTACGTGATCACTGATGCTGCACCCACAACAGATTGGTCTTCCTTGGCTATCAAAATGATCCATTGGGCATTTCCCCTTCACTTCTTCTAGGATAGGTTGAGTTGTTGTTGGCCCTTCTCTCTCTCTCAACGTTTGGTTGTGGAGCACCTCTCTCCACCAACCTTCTTTCAGGCCCTGTACTTTCTCACAGACATCCGTCATTTTATGAGTCAGTGTGGCAATTTGTTCTGCCAATTTGGAATTTGAGTAAGAGTTGGACTGAACCAAATGGGTTGGTGCCTGTGCCATTTGACTGCACGTTTGACCAGGGTCTGGATTATAACTTGGGTAACCCATCAGTTCTCTATCATATTCTAACCTTTCAAAGGGCAGTCCCTCATGCCGTGGTCCTCTTCTCCATGAGTCATCTCTAGTCCATCCTTCCAATGAGTATCCTGGCCATGTAGCCCCAAGTGGTGTTGCCATCTGAGGATAAGTCGTGATCTCTTCTCCTGAGCATTCTGAGCCTAAGATCTTAATTGCCTTCTCCTTAAAGTCAAGGAAATCTGCCTCAGGGTCTTGTAAGTGCAACATTCTGAACTCTTTCCTCAAACCTTCACTGTGCATTCCTTCTATGAATTTTCAATCTGCACATGGTCAGCAGCTCAGATTTTCTCAGCATCTGCTCTCTCAATTGTCCTCAACTATTCTTGCAGACCTAGGATATATTCCCGAAGGGTTTCCTGGGGCTTCTGAGTGCGGGAGAAAAATTTCATGTTGAAGTCTGACACTGTACAGGTATCAAAAATCTGCTGCAACCTCTGAAGAATCTTTTCAGTGGTAGTCTTCACTCCATCTGTCCAGGATTGTACCTCTTGATTGGCAGCCCCTGTCATCTGCCCAATCAGGATTTCGATTTTCCGCTCTGGGATCTGGTACAGTCTAAACATCGCCTGCATCCTCAAACAAAACTCCCCATAATTGCTGGTTCAGTCCCCATCTCTTTCTCCTGAGAATTGCAGAAGCCATGGCACCACAAAGTAGTAGGGCATAGTTAATGGTGATGGAAGCTTATTCTCTTGGTATTCATGTCTTTCTCTTCCAAATCACTTTATCATCTCCTCTGGACAACCCACTACTACCACCCAGCTCCATTGGCATCTTGCTCTAGGAAACTCCAGCTTTGGAATCCTTGGACAAATAATTATCTTATCCTGCAGACTACACCAAAAATTTTCTGTGAGGTGCTGCTACTGCAGTGGTGATGAGCATCAAGGTTCAAATGAGTATGGGTGGATGGAATTTACCCAACAAGGAGAGGCAGGAGTTGTCCAATGAGTTTTATGCTCACTGGGCTTTATTCAACAACAGGGGAAGGATGACATGGCCATCAGAGGAATAAAATAAAACTCATGAACAGACAACTTTTCATAAAACACTACTTTGCATCTATCAAATCTTTATATCAGGTTATGAAATCAGGTAACTGAATAAGGTATCTAAATCAGGTTATTAAATCAGGATCTTGGAAAATTTCTGAGGTGCACCTCAGCCTAGTACCACTATACTCTATGTTTACTCTTAGTATTCTCTGTGGTACCGTGGTACAATAACTACCCCCTTGGAAGACCTTACGACCACTGACTTGGGTCAATTACATCAATATACATTCAAACACACACCAGAGTCCAATTTCAGTTGAAGTCTTCATGCACATCATTGAGTAGAGTGAATAGCTACAGAAAGATGAAGATAAAGGAATTTCCTGTGACACTAAGATTATGGTCCCAGTACAGACCCAGCTAAGGCCACTGGGGTGGTGAGGGAATTTTTTAGAATGACCGCATGTTTCTTGGCAAAAAAACCCACTCTCTCTGAGGCTGCCAGCATAAAAGAACAAGTGGAACAGGTTCCTGGAATGAGCCCATTGGAGGGCGATCAGAATCAACTAGCTGTAGAAAGCTCCACAGCCAAAACCCACTTTAGGGCCATCAAGGATGTGAAGGAATAATGAAGATTCTTGATGAAAAACCCACTGGAAGATTAGCAAGCACTGGATGATGCTGCAGAAATTCTGATGCCACCAGAAACCAGAAGAATTCAAGGTTAATATGGATGATCCTGAAGTGTCAACACAGGTAACTGGAACAAAACAATAAAACAGCGGACATGACCCACACTGGTGTTCGATGGACTCAACTTGCAGTGAACAACCAGGGGGACACAGACAAGGTTCTTCTAGGATGAGCACACTCTTTGGAGGGAAGCCAACTTCAGGACATCTGGATCTGGAGCCATGAGATGATAAAGCACAAGTAGCACACACTGGGCTTCAGCGTACTCAACTTTGAACTGAGGAAAACAGCAGTTGACACTGGCACGGGTCTTCGACATACTCGACTTTAGAGGACAACAGGAACATTCTTTCAGTTCTTCTGCATGGACACCTTCTGGGGAAGAAAGATATTGAAGGACGTCTTCCTCTGGATAGATACTGATTCAGTAGAGGGGGGCTAGTGATTTGGGCTGAAGGAGACACATGCTGAGATGCTGAGAAGGAACGTCTGCATCAGGAGTTAGCAAAATACTTGTTTCTCTTATAGCAGGTATGCCACCGTTGCCTCATAAGAGTTATTTGCTTTGCTAACTTTCTGGACCTGCTTTGGTGTCTCCTTCATGGAAAAAGCAAAGTTGATGGGTGAGCAGGAGAAGAAAGGAGCAGGCCTCAGGGTGTCCCCCCATGGAATGGAGTTCTAGGTGGTGGGAGAAGTCCTACCTTGGGAGGGAGGATACCAGTAAAAGCCCACGGGGGCTTAAGGGCCTTGTCCTATATACAACCTTGCTTTGTGGTTTAACTGCACTTAACCTTTAGATTTCTTTACTTCAAGCAGATCACAAATTACAAACCAGACTAGCAGGAAATCTGCAAGAGCAGTTCATTTTTTTGGATTATATCTACTTATATTTAGTTTCCTAGACTTCATGTTATTTTTTGCTATGAGTTTGTGTCTGAGCTGTTTATTTAGTTCAATCTTTTTTAAAGCAAATTTAAAGTCTTCTTATGGCAGAGTTATAGAGATTTAGCCTTAGCTATAGCCACAGCCACAGCCATAGCCATAACCACGGAGATACGACTCCCTAAAATTAATTTTGTTTTTGTGTTTTTGTTACTACTGTGTTGTAAGGCAGGTATTTTAGCCCTGAGAGAGTATTACAGGAGGATAAAACATTCCCATTTTATTTTTGTTTTCGCCCATTTGGGGGTTGAAGTATCTAGCACAGGGGCTATCTGGTTAGAGACAGGACAGAGCATAAAAGAATACAGACAGATTCATAACACAGAATTCTAAATTAAAAACCACAAATTTTTCAAAATAGGACCTGGGACCAGGAAGTAAAATCCTGAATCCTTACGGGCTTACTTTGGTCATATGGCTGAGTGCTCCTAACAGGCAAGTGCTTGAGCTGCAAGTTACTCGCTCTTTCACTTCAGAGGAACTGGCCGTGCAAGAGAAGCTTGAGGCACTTATCGTGGTGCTATTAGCAAACTTGAATACCACACTTTGGTTATCCTTTTCTTGATCCTGTCTGCATAATTTGTATAACCTGCCTCAAGATATCACACTTGTGAACTGTACCCTGTTAATTCTTTGCTGCCTTATGGTATCAAGGTGGTCACATTGTGACTCACAGGATTGCAAGGGGAGACACAGGGCTTAACCTGCCTTGGGACAGCTTTCATCTTTACCAGATTATAAGAATCAGCTCCTGATTACAGTAAAAGTAAGTTGAACTACAGCTAAATACTTGCAGTTCATGCAGTTCATTCAGATTTTGATAAATATAAAATATTTAATACTAAATGTTAGTAGTTCACATTACTTAAATTACATACTATAACAAGGGAGTTGTACTTGCAATAATTTGTTAGTTATGAACCATCTGGTTTCCATTTATTTATTATAAGCCTATTAGCTTGTATTCTTGTGCTTTGTTATCCTGTTTTTAGTGAAATTCGAGGTTACTCATTGGCATATAAAGAGGACAAGTATTTTCCAGAGGCAGAAAGGAAGAGTCAAGGTTATTTTATTGCCTCACAAACTTGTGACTTAAGAAGAAAAGATCACCCATAGAACTGTGGCACCCATTCATGAGGAACGCTACTGCTGCTGTTAAGGGTGGAAAGGAAAGTTTAGAAGTGTCCTGGATTAAAATCTTATTGGGACTAGCATATTCATTTTACAACCTCACCCTCAAGAAGGTAAAACATAATATTGTCCCTTTTGGTTCTCCTCAAAGGTTTATTGAAGAAAACCTGAGAAGACACAACTTAAGGACAACTTAAGGACAATTTAAATGACTTTAACTTTGTATTTACTTAATTGTCTAAATTTAATTATAATACTACCAGATTAAATCTGCAGGAGGATTGTGGTTATTTGCTTATCAATTGGTTAACTGGATCTCTGCTTAAATAGGGTTGGGTAAGGTGATTAGTTGCCTAGTTGACGGGTTAATTGCTCTATCTAGAGAAGACTTAACTCAGCTCCTGTGTTCACTGGATCTGTTTGCTAGGGTAGTGTGTGTTACTGTCAGCAAGTCAGCAAGCTATTTTTAGTGATAACTGATCTTTTTGGCATCCACCAGTTACTTTGTTTCCCTTACTTTATATTTGGCTATAGTGTGATCATTTTGTTCTAGTGACTATAACAAATAAAAAAGAATTGGCCTTAGTTATCATCATAGCTGGCTAGAGTAATCATGCCAATAGAAACAAGAAGTGGGAAATCACACACAGAAAATAAAAACAATGATAAAGACAGGCCATGGTAAAATAAAAGCTAAAGGAGAGCACCCTAAGAGCAACAAGAAACATAGAAACATAGATTTTGATGGAAGATAAGGACCGCTTGGCCCACCCAGTCTGCCCATTTCCCTACCTATTGGATAAGCTGCAGATCCTAGTTAACCAGCAGCCTACTTCTTCCTACCCCCACCCCCTAGAATTGCCTTATGACTGTCCCATGCATGCTTGAATTCCACCACTGTTTTTGACTCCACAACCTCCTCCAGAAGGCCATTCCATGCATCCACAACCCTCTCTGTGAAAAAATACTTCCTCAACAACAGTGCTAAAATAATAAGGTGCTTAGATAGGGAAAAAGGGGGAATAGGAGTTGAAATGGAGGGGTTTGATGATGGGATGGAAGCACTGAAACCAATTTCACTCGATGCAATGAGTGATTTAATAGAACCTTTGTGTATGAAAGATGATAAAGATAAGATAGACTTAAAACCAAAAATGACTCAGTCATCAATCAGGGACATGTGGAGAAAGTACCAGCTGAGGAGGAAGAGTCAGATTGGTCATACTACCACAATTCCAGTAGAAAAGGAAGAAAGTATATCTGTTTTACAGAATACTGACCTGAGTTAGTTAACAAAGAAGTAAGCAAAACAGTAGAAAGTATAAAAGAAACAATTCAGACAAATAACAGGATTGGACAGAAAAGTAGGGATTTTAATATAATGAAATAAGGGCCAAATGGTTCATATTCCACTGGTGTAATTATGTCCAAGAAAGGGGATAATATGGAGGGAGAAATAGATCCTGAAGTATAGCAAAATGAGGCAACTTGGTCAGCAGCAAATGAGACCCTGCACATGAGCCCTATGCAGGGAGGTAATCCTTCATTGGAGACACTCACACAGGGTTGCGCTTATGCATTAAGGGACCCACTACTTGCAAACATTATGATATACGAACAACTGACATTGGCAAAACAGGATTTATAATTTATAAAGGGGGTATGTATTGAAAAGAAAAAAAAAGATACATTATATCTTTCAAAAATTACACCAGGATGAATTAATGATATTAGAACAGGACACAGTATCAAATATTGATGAGAATGATGATCACACAATGACAGCTGAAGCAAGTGACATCTTACTAAGTAAAGAAGGGACTGATATAACTATGATTGATATATCACATTCAACAGCTACTGGGACAAAAAACACCACAGAACTGGAGTCAGAACTGATGATGTGCCCAAGTGGGTTTGAGTCCTCAAGTAGCATAATGGGGGAACTAAGGGCAGGAATACTGAAATATGGGAAAAAGGGTTATCTCAAGCGAAGAGTAGGAAAGAAAGAAATTTCAGCAAACCTAAAAAAGAAACCCTATAAAAAGAGAAACAAGACAATGATGAAGGAATGGAAAAAAAGTAAAGAACAAGCAATAAGTAAATTAGATATTGTAATGGAGATAAAAGGAGAGAATAATAGAATGGGTAAGAAAAGTAAAAACATTGTTTATTTATTTAGTTTTTGTTGACCGGGTAAGTGGACTAGACAAATCCTGCCTATTTTCAGCCACGACGCGGGGGAGAGGGATACAGATGAATGCCAACTGACCTTGAACCAGATTAAGCTGTTGGTGGTATTTGTTTTAGTGAATGAGGGAAATTTAGCCAGAACACCGGGGAAATTCCCTTACTCTTTTTGATAAGTGCCATGGGATCTTTAACATCCACCTGAACTACCACCAATCCAGGCAGATGGGACCTCAGTTTAACGTCCTCATCCAAAGACGGCACCTCAGAAGTGCAGCACCCCCTCATGCTTCACTACAGTGTCAGTACTGGGATATTAACCCAAGTGCCAGATGTGGGAACTGAACCCACAGCCCTCTGATCTCCCGGCCTCAGAGGTGAGTGTACTACCTACTGAGCCACTGACACTGCAAAAAATAAACCCAACAATAAGAAATATCTGCAGAAACTAAGTTCCATAATGGTTAAAGGTAATTGTAATAATCGGGATAAGAAGAAGGAGGGAAGTAAGGGGACAAAAAAAGTGACAATAAAAAACAAGACCATGGCAAATTTAAAAAAAGAAGCAAATTCAAAACTGTAAAGAAAAACAAGATACATACTCAACAGACACTATTGGGAATAAAAGGAGGGAAGATCAAAAATGGCTTAACAAAGCAATATAGGAGGAAAGTTACAATAAAAACAACCTCAGAGATATTCTGTCAAGAACCCTAGAAACCGACTTTGTGTTGCCCATATTTAAAATACCTATTATGCCTGGTGAAACTGAGAAAAATCTGAATTCTCATTTAAAACAACTTATAGAGAACGTTCTGCAAGGGAACGGAAGATTTGACAATCTTATGAGTAAAATGAGTGTTATAAGACTACTGCCAGTTGCAGAACTGGTCTTGTTACTCTCTGACAAATATTATATTTTGAAAGTAATAGAAAATCAAAAAGAAAAAAGGAGAGATTTAGGATTCAAGATGGATAGTTGTAGTAAGTATTGAAAAACTTTTCACAGGATACTACACAGACATTAATAACCAACTGTGTAAGGGAAATTACTTCCCAATTTCAATTTTTGGCATAAGCAATTTCCTGAATAAGATAAAACACAACCTCAAATTGAAAGTGATAGATCTGCTACAAAATCTCTTAAGAGGCAACAACCTTAATAAGATGGTTAAAAAAGTCAAGAGATGGGAACGGGAGGGTCAAGTATCTATTTGGGTAAAGAACCAGATTACAACTACTTCCTAATTAAATCAGAGAAGCTAGATCGATTTGACATCTACCTGAATGGAGAAAACGAAGTAGTTAGAAATGAGTGGAAGGAATAAAACAAAGACCAATGGTTAAATTAAGTTAAGACTTTCAATAGGTTTCAGGTATTAGAAGACATTGAGGATAATTGACAGATAACTAGAGGTATTAAAATCATTCCACACCCTATGGGCACAAACGATTATAACATGTTATCATGGAATGTGGCTGGACTAGGAGAAAGACTGGCAGATCCATCATTTATGCCATATTTATCACAGTTTAATATCATTGGTGTATAAGAAACTTGGAAAAAATAAGGAAATTAATATCAATTGGTATTAAATGGTTCATAAAAAAGCTAGGAGCCTTAAAAAATATGGTAGGTTGTCCAGCGGTTTAATAATCTGTGGGAAAATAATGAAACAAGTAGAATACAAAGAGATACAAATTGACTCCAAACACAGTACTTCTGATCTGTATCACACTGAAAGAAAATATATTTTTTGTAGTAAATGTCTACCTCCCACCTATATGATCAAAATATGAAAATAAAAGTGATATAGTAAAATTAATCACCTTACTAGAGGAGTGCTCATTGAAAGAATCAGAAGCAGGAATTATACTTATGGGAGATTTAAATGCTAGGGTGGGACACAGCCTGGGGCCCACACCTGAAATAATGAATGCATGTGCAGCCCAGGGTCCTTGTAATTTTTCCACGAAAAGGAAAACCAAATATACAAATGGGTGTGATAGAGGGAGAAAATTAGTAAACAAATTAGTAGACAACAACTTTCTGCTAATCAATGGGCGAACTAAGGGAGACCCTCTGGGTGCCTTCTCTTACATGGGACCAAGGGGAACTTCTATTACAGATCATTGTTGGGTCTCAGTAAACATAATTATGATGATTTTGGACCTTTTAGTATGACTGAGATCAGAAAGTGAACATAGTCCACTAGAAATTAAGGATAAAAAAGAGGATCCAATGGGATATATTAGAAAACTATAAATCTATAAAACTGTTAAATGAATACGGAGTCAGGGATGAAATATTAGACATAGCATGCTGTAAAAGCCCTGAACAGTGTATTGAGACCTATGATTTGTTGATGAAAAAGATCGCTTCAATAATCCTTAAAGTGTCAATTAGCAGAATTAAGAAGGGAAGTAAATGGTATGACTGGGAGTGTAAAAAACCAAAAAAGAGGTTAATAAGTGTACTAAATTCACTCAAAGGTATCCTACTAGGGTTAATAAGCATAACCTGAATAAATTAAGAAAAAAACTATAAACAATTATTGTAGACAAAGAAAAACAGCTATAGAAAGATTCTATGGGAAGAATCTGAACAAGCAGCATGGGCAAAGAATAACAAGAAATACTGGTGAATGGTGGCAAGGGGGGGTGGGATAATGTACCTGACTCAATAGAAAATTATATTGACCCCAGTACCTGGAAAAATACTACTGAGACCTCTTTTTCAATGCAAAACTGGGAAAACCTATTTCTCCATTATTAACTGGATACCATTTAGTAGTATAATTTCAGAGGAGGAATTAATTTCTGCTATTACTGTAGCAAAAAGGCACAAGGCCCCTGGGCTAGATGGTATCCCAGTAGACATCATTATGGATGATCCAGGGTTATGGATCCTGATGTTAAAGTCCATATTTAATAGTATACTAGAAACAGGATGTATATCTCTAACCTGGAAAGAAATGATCATAGTACCCATATTTAAGAAGGGAGATGGGGTGAACCCCGATAACTACAGACCAATAAGTCTCCTTGATATGACCCAGAAACTATTTGTAAAATTTTACATAGTAGGTTAATGCTCTGTATAAAAAACAAAAAAATTCTTAATGAAGCACAGACTGGCTTTATGCCAGAACATTCCACAACAGACCAGTACTTTGCTTTAGCACATTTAATATACAAGAATATATTTATATATATCAAAAAACAAAAATTATTTTATGTATTCATCAACTTTTGACAGAGTTAATAGTGAAAAATTATGGGACACCTTAGAAAATTATGAGATTGATTTAAGGACACTAAATATGTTAGAAATGCTGTATAATGACAAATATACATCCATAAGGTATAATAAAGAAGGGGACACCACATCAAAATTTTCATCTAATATTGGATTGGGGCAGGGTTGCATCTTGTCCCCAATGTTATTTAACTTCTTTCTTAATAATGTCTTGAATGGACTGAGTGACCCTGGGCTGCACATGCTTAAATTGGGCTCCAGGCAGTGCCCCTACCTAGCTTCTGCTGATTATGTCATTTTAACGGCAACAAGTTATTTGGGGATTAAGAGAAGTTTTCAAAAATGTTATGAAGAATGCACTAGGGCTTCATTACAGATAAATTTCCAAAAAACGAAGTATATGATATTCAATAGATATCCGGTAATGGCTGGCAAAATATGCTCTTTGAACTGTAACCAATATAGGATAGAATATGTCAACAAATTTTGTTACCTAGGGATGGAGTTCACATTCAATTTAAAGTGGCAAGAGCATAAAAATATATAGCACAAAAGGTTACAAGATTAACACCATCTATAAAAAAGGTTTGCATATAAATCTGGGAGTCAGTCAGTCAAGGATTCTCTCAGGGCACTTAATGCTAAAGTCAAGAGTCAGATTTTATACAGTGTGGAACTTTGGGGTCAGGATAAGACTGATGTGCTGGAATCTAATATGAATAAATTTTACAAAACATTACTGGGGATACCATATAGTGCTGCTTCAACAATGACTAGACTAGAGATTGAGCAATTACCAATTAGATGCAATATTGAACAGAGGCTGTCTTATTATTGAATAAAAGCATATAATGTGCATAGCGACAGACTTCCTAGAATATGCCTGTAGGAATCTTTACATTATAGTCAACTGGGCTTCAATTATCCTAATATTAACATACTGGTGAAAATTATTAAACCGTATGGGTTACTGCAGCTCATAGTTGAAAGCCAAAGAATTCCATTCAAAAAGATGAGAAAAAATTAAAATAAGAATTCCAGATACTCATATACAAAAAGAGATGAGCTTGGCAAAAAATCTCAAGTTAAGTCATTGGTTGGCGTCCAATATAAACAAGCATTTGTCAATGCCAAATGTTGATTGCTTTGGTCCGTTGAGGTCACTCACTGGCCCTCTGCCACTCGCTTATTCTGTTTCTCTCGGTGCTGCAGGCTGCCCTTTTGTACTGGGCTTCTGCCTGTGTTGGCACCTTTTTCTGCCCACAAAGAAATTTGCAGCTGTCCCGACAGAGCTCCGTTGAGGTGGCTCACTCCCCCTCTCTCTCTCACTTGCTCATTCTGTTTCTCCTGGTACTGCAGGCTGCCCTTTTGTACTGGGCTCCTGCTTCTGTTCGCAGCTTTTTCTGCCCACAAAGAAATTTGCAGCAGTCCCAACACCGCTCCGTTGAGCTCGCTCACTCCCCCTTTGTCACTTGCTCATTCCATCTCTGTCAGCGCTGCAGGCTGCCCTTTTGTACTGGGCTCCTGCCTGCATTGCTGCCTTTTTTTGCCCAGAAAGAAATCTGCAGCAGTCACAATACAGCTCCATTGAAGTCCCTAACTCCCCCTCTCTCACTCGCTCATTCTGTTTCTCCTGCTGCTGCAGGCTGCCCTTTTTGTACTGGGCTCCTGCCTGCCTTGGCAGCTTTTTCTGCCCACAAAGAAATCTGCAGCAGCCCCGACACAGCTCCGTTGAGCTCGCTTACTCCCCATCTCTCACTCGCTCGTTCTGTTTCTGCCAGCGCTGAAGGCTGGCCTTTTTTACTGGGCTTCTGCTTGCATTGCTGTCTTTTCTTGCCCAGAAAGAAATCTGCAGCAGTCACAATAGAGCTCCATTGAGGTCGCTAACTCACCCTCTCTCACTCGCTCATTCTGTTTCTCCCACCGCTGCACGCTGCCCTTTTTGTACTGGGCCCCTGCATGCATTGGTGCCTATTTCTGCTCACAAAGAACTCTGCAGCAGTCCCAACAAAGCTCCGTTGAGCTCGCTCACTCCTCCTCTCTCACTCACTCATTGTGTTTCTCCCGGTGCTGCAGGCTGCCCTTTTGCACTGGGCTCCTGCCTGTGTTGGCACCTTTTCTGCCCACAAAGAAGTCCCCAACTGTCCTGACAGAGCTCCGCTGAGGTCACTCACTCCTCCTGTCTCATTCACTCATTCTGGTTCTCCTGGCACTGCAGGCTGCCCTTTTGTACTGGGCTCCTGCCTCTGTTGGCAGCTTTTTCTACCCACAAAGAAATCTGCAGCAGTCCCGACACATCTCCATTGAGCTTGCTCACTGCCCCTCTCTTACTCGCTCATTCCGTTTTTGGCCACGCTGCAGGCTGCCCTTTTGTACTGGGCTCCTGCCTGCATTGCCACCTTTTTCTGCTCACAAAGAAATCTGCAGCAGTCATGATAGAGCTCCATTGAGCTTGCTCACTCCCGCGTCTCACTCACTCGTTCTTTTTCTCCTGCCGCTGCAAGTTGCCCATTTGTACTGGGCCCCTGCATGTATTGCTGCCTTTTTCTGCCCACAAACAAATCTGTAGCAGTCCCAACAGAGCTCCGATGAGCTCACCTCACCCCTCCCTCACTCTCTCGTTCTGTGTCTCTCAGCACTGCAGGCTGCCATGTTGTACTGTGCTCCTGCCTGTGTTGGTGCCTTTTCCTGCCCACAAAGAAATCCACAGCAGTCCCAACAGAGCTCGGTAGAGCTCGGTCACTCCCCTCTCTCACTCACTCTATCTTAATCTGTCCCAAAAACTGATTTCCAACAGCGACTGCGATATTCTGTGCTAGAAGCACGAAAACACATTTTGGCCAGGATGTGAAACATGACAGCTGTACTGTTCATAAGGAGGTGTGAAAAAATGCCACTGTTAAAAATGTGGAGTGAAAATATTACTAATTTGTGAAGTTACAAGGGTGCGTGGAAACTGCACAACACACACTCGTACCACAGTCATTTTATGGAGTTTCATCACAACATTTTCAACATAGGCATTTTAGGACCTCTGCTCTTGAACAGCATCACTGTGATTTTCTTCATGTGTCCCGAACACTGATTTCTACAATGACTGCGCTATTCTGCGCTGGAAGAACGAAAACACATTTTGGCCAGGATGTCAAAAATGACAGCTGTACTGTTCATAAGGAGGTGTGTAAAAATGGCAATGTTGAAAATATGGAGTGAAAATATTGCAAATTGGCCAAGTTATGAGCGTGCGTAGCAACTGCGCAACGCACGCTCGTAAAGCAGTAATTTTTTTTGATTTTTCCCACCAGATTTGCAACATACACTTTTTGAGACCCCACCTCATGAACACCAGGACTGTCATTTCATTAATCATTCCCAAAAGGTGATTCCATGCAGTGATTGCTAAATCATCTTTCGGGACTGAATAATGCCATGATAGTGCCTGAATTCATGAGGAAGAGTCCCAAAAACCCCATGTAAAAAATGTGGTGCCAAAATTCCAAAAAATGCCCAAGATATGCATCAAAGTTAAAAAAACACTATTTATACCATTATACAGCTTACCGGCATTTCCTCAGTTCGAGGTCAGCTTTGAAGAGTGCAGACGTGTTCCCAGTCCATCGAAGATTAACACGCCAGACTATGGAGGTAAGTATGGGATGAGGGGGGTGTGGGGAGGCAGGATGCACAGTGGGTGGGTGCAGGTTGTGGGAGGGGGCAGGGAGACCATGAGGGACCATTTCCTTTTTTCACAGGCTATAAAAAAAATAAAAAAAACGCAGGACTTTTTTTTTTACAGGGGCATGTGGCATGCTGGGGTGGACTCCAACATGCCAATGGAGTGCTTTTGGGAGCTGTAGCCGAAGGATTAGTCACCCCTGTCAGCACAAAGGTGGCACAGAGCGAGGGGGATTGGGCACCGGGTACAAATTTACTGGGTTTTCATGGGGGACATTATGCCAATGGGAGGGCTTCCCATCAGCAACTTTCACTAGGAGGGGACTGAAGCCAATGGGGATTCGGGCCCCTGTAAGGAAAAACACTGTTGTGGGGTGGGGGCACATGCTGCCGATGGGGATTGGGCACCACCTCAGCACTGGGGGCTCATGAATATTGTTTGTGAACATGGCAGCAAACCTCTGCCATGTTCACAAACAATATTACAGTACCAACGTTACGCTCTGCAATGACGGGTCGCTCCCTCATTGCAGCGAATGGCTGATGCTGCAATGACGAGGTGGCCCTTGATTGCAGCGGCTGAAACATTTCAAGGTGGTGGCACGCTGGCTGAACTAGAGTCAGCAGTAGCATGCCACCTCATTGGCCACAACAGTTCCGCACCTCCACAACCTGCTGCTGGCAATCTGCCGCAATATGTTTCTTGCACATGCACGCCATCAACATAAAAATTAATTTGTGATAGAATAATATTTGCACAAACTGAAAAATCCCCAGTTAAGGAAAATCTGTACTCAGTTTAGATTTGGTTA
This sequence comes from Neoceratodus forsteri, assembly GCA_016271365.2. Taxonomy (NCBI): domain Eukaryota; kingdom Metazoa; phylum Chordata; order Ceratodontiformes; family Ceratodontidae; genus Neoceratodus; species Neoceratodus forsteri. The sequence continues at coordinate 471,347,321 of CM028129.1, forward strand.
TACGGACAGCTAATCCTTAAATAAATTATATGGAATGACAAACTGTAACGTATGTGCATGCAACTTAGGTAAAGATAATCCAGCACACCTGCTCTTGCTGTGCCCATTATATAGTTAAAAGAGAAAACTGCTACTTGGAGATATACTAGCAACACTAGATATGGAGCTGAGACACCAAGTAAATTATTTATTGAAGACAAAATAATAGTAAATGATTGGGTAGAAGACTTGGTTTGCTGGCCAAGGCACCTTGCTTCACCTGAGCTCTTTCCTTCTAAGACAGCTTGAAAGGCAGAGTAGAGAAACTTACCAGAGCAAGGGAAAAGGATTAAGACTTCTTTTGGCTAAGCAGATTTACTGTGTGGTGTTGTTTTTAATTTTTACTCACAGGGATTGCTACTGTTTGTTGCTAACATTTCATTGTTTTATTTTCTCTGTAGCAAAGTGTTTCTTACAGCGTATATCTTCTCTGAAATTATTACAGGTGGTGTTTTACAGGTTTTACAGTTTTATCTAACATTAGGATAAGCTTTCAGGGTTACTGCATTTTTGTTGACTGATTGTTTCTGCTCTTACCTCCTTGTTCTTTTGTCTGTGTTTCTTCTTTTTCAGCAGGGGAAGGGCCCAGCCACCCACCCCCATCCCCAACCACTCCACACTACACTCCTTTTATAGGGTACCACAGTTGTGACATTTCCTGTGGCAGAACAGGAAGGGAGGATCAGTGGGGCATCCACAAGGTGAGCTCATTTACAGGGGCACTAGTCATTTAACTTGTTATAACAAGTTAAACAAAAACAAAACACAATCAAACCATTACTTGCATTTTCTTCCTTCTAATTACTCTGACTAGGTTATAAACCCAGCAACTTATCTGGAATGGATATCATTAACTGCAGGTACTATGGAACAATTTTCAGAAGGACAGTCTTACAGGATTTTGAACACTGTCCTACATGCTGGGCCATTGGAGATCTTAGGACTCAGCTCCAGGCAGCATGGGCAGAGATTGCACACCTCACATTTCATATTCAAGAGGAAATACATTATAAGAACCACCCGCCATTTTCCCAGCATCCAACAGAAAAACCTTGACCGCAGAGGGTAGTTGGTCCAGGAGGTTGGCAGGTGGTTAGAAGGGGCAAATCAGGTGCCCCATCACTCTCTGCTCTCCAACATATTACTTCCAAAAAACATATAAACACTACAAACAGGTATCTGCCTCTATCTCTGAAATCAAACAAAGAGGCAGAAGACACTACAGAGCAGGACACTGCGGCACAGGAGCTAGCACAACAAAACTCACCCAAATCAGAAACCAAAACAAAAAAAGCAAAAAGAAAATCCAACAAACTTCTGATCACAGGAGACTCCATGATTTAGGGAGTTGATACCCATCTCCAGCAAGGGGTAATGGTCAGATGTCTCCCAGGTACATCAGCATGGAGAGACACTGACCGCATTGCTAAAATTGTTCACAAAGCAGGAGAAAACATTGATGTCCTAGTACACATAGAGACTAATGATCTCGCCAGCCAGTCAGTTGTGGAGACCAAGGAACACCTGACCAGGCTGGGTGATAAACTATCATCCATTTCATCCGGCATCTCCTTCTCTGAGATCCTGCCAGTCTGGGAGAGGGGGGAAGATGGACGGAAGGTCAGAGAAGGGGAGATAGGGGAGCTAAACACGTGGCTCAAGGGTTGGTGCCAGGAAAAAGGACATAGATTTGTAGGGAATTGGCAACAGTTCTGGGAGCGAAAGTTCTTTAAATTTGATGGACTGCATCTGACTAAGGAGGGATTCGGTGCATTAGGGAAGAAGTTTGACCTCTTTGCAGAATATTTAAACTAGCAAATGGGGAGAGGGGTGCAGCACCCCATACGTTGAATGGAAAGAACACCCCTCCCCCCTCAGCTAGAGGTCAAACAGGGATTCAGCATGTTTGCAGTTCATTTGCATCACCAGGTAAGAAAAAAGGTTTGTTTCCCCATACGACTGACAGGGTAATGCCAAACCTCACCCAACAACTAACACAATCAAATCTGACCAATGGAAAATCATGTACACAAATGCTCACAGCCTGTGAAATAAGATCCCAGACCTGCAGGCAATAATGTTAGAGGCTAAACTGGACATAGTAGCAATTAATGAGACGTGGTTTACCAGTAACCACACTTGGGAGACTTCAGCACCTGGCTATGTATTGTTCAGAAGAGACCGAGGTGCAAAAAGGGGGGGAGGAGTTGCCCTGTATGTCAATGAAAATATCAAAGCTACAGAAATTCAGAATACACATAAGGAGCCAGAAGAACTGTGGGTCACCCTGAAAACAGGAAATGGGACAGCCATAAGAACTGGGGATGTCTACAGGTCCCCTGACCAGGGGGAGGACATAGACACATTACTGTTAGAAAATATACAAAACATGACAGCTAAAGGGGAGGTTCTGATAATGGGAGACTTCAACATGCCAGATACAGATTGGTCAATACCAGCAGGAACATCTGCCAGAACTAGACACATAGTGAATTCCCTGCAGGGGGAGGGCCTCAAACAACTGGTACAACAACCCACAAGAGACAGGGCTATCCTAGATCTAATACTGACTAACAGGGAAGGGATCACAGATCTCCAGGTAGAAGGTCACCTCGGGGCCAGTGACCATCACATGGTATGGTTCAATTTGGCTACTACATCTAAATCATCCCATTCCAAGGCAAAAATATGGGACTTCAGAGGAGCTGACTTTGATAAGAAGACCAACAGAGTTAAGCTAGCCCTGGCAAAAGAAACACAGGTGAGGGGGTACAGGCAAAGTGGGCAAGCATTAAGGATGCAATACTTGAAGCAACATCCCATTGTGTTAGACAGAAAGAAAGTGCAAAGAAGAAGGAAACCACTTTGGTTCTCAAATACAGTAGCAGAAAAGGTCAGAGCCAAAAGGCTAGCCTTCAGGAAATATAAGGAACACAGCGGATGAAGATAAGGAGGCATACCAAACTGCCCTAAGGGAAGCAGGAAGGCAAGGCAGGCAAAGTCCCAAACTGAGGAAACACTAGCAAGAACAGTAAAAGAAAGTGACAATACTTTCTATAGATACATTAGTGAAAGGAGAAAGTCCAGAGAGGGATTAAGCAGCTTAATGGAGAAAAGGGAGCATGTGAGGAGGAGGACCATGTAAAAGCATCTATCCTAAATAGATACTTTTGCTCAGTATTTACTGAAGAGAAGGTAGGGCAGGGTCCACAGCTCAGCACCATGGACACAATGGGGAGGGAGGTGAGCACTACTTCCTTCACAAAAGAAAGGGTCCTACAAGAGCTTGCTAAGCTCAGGGTGGATAAGGCAATGGGACCTGATGGCATACATCCCAGGGTACTTAAGGAGCTAAAGATGGAACTAGCAGAGCCATTAGCAGAACTGTTTAGTAAGTCTCTGAGCACAGGAGAGGTCCCAGAAGACTGGAGAAGAGCTCATGTGATCCCACTCCACAAGAGTGGTAGCAGGGAAGAGGCAGGGAACTACAGACCAGTCAGTCTTACCTCAGTAGTGGACAAGATTATGGAGGCACTCCTTAAGGAGAGGATAGTGCAACACCTGGAATCCATAGGGGCACAGGATCCAAGACAGCATGGGTTTACAAAAGGAAGGTCCTGTCAAACTAATCTCATAGATTTCTTTGACTGGGTAACCAGAGTGGTGGACCAAGGGGGAGCAGTTGATGTCACCTACCTTGACTTCAGCAAAGCTTTTGACACTGTTCCACATAGAAGATTGATAAATAAGCTGGGTAGGCTCGGGGTGGGTCCCAAGTTGGTCAACTGGGTGGCAAACTGGTTGATGGGCAGAAAACAGAGAGTAGTGGTAAATTATACAGTCAGAAGAGATGCAAGTCACAAGTGGGGTACCTCAAGGATCAGTCCTGGGGCCAGTCCTCTTCAACATCTTCATTAGTGACCTTGCAGATGGACTAGAGGGAAAGGCTTGTCTGTTTGCAGATGACACCAAGATCTGCAACAGAGTAGATGATCCAGATGGGGTGGGCAGAATGAGAAGAGATCTGGATAAACTAGCAAAATGGTCAGAAGAGTGGCAACTGGGATTTAATGCAAAGAAGTGCAAGATCATGCACATAGGAAGAGAAACCCTGAAGTCACCTATAGGCTGGGAGGGAGTTACTGCAGTCACAAAGGAAGAAAGAGACTTGGGCATCATCATCACTGATGACCTGAAATCATCCAAGCAAACCTCTAAAGCAGTAGGTAAGGCTAGGGGGTGTTAGGTGTATTAGTAGGGTATCACAAGTCGTAAGAGGGAGGTAATAATCCTTCTTACAAGACACTGGTTAGGCCCCATCTGGAGTACTGCATGCAGTATTGGAGGCCACACTTCACAAGGACATTAACTCAAACTGAGGCAGTCCAGAGAAGGGCAACCAAAATGGTGCAGGGACTGTATCAGAAGACATATAGAGGACAGATTAACAGAGCTCAATATGTGTACCCTTGAGCAAAGGAGGGAGAGAGGTGATATGATCGAGGCATTCAAACACCTTAAGGGCATTAACAAGGTGAAAGAGTCTAACATGTTTAAATATAAGAAAAATAGCAGGACAAGAGGACACAGCATGAGAGTAGAGGGGGGCCAATTAAGGGGGAATGTGAGGAAATTCTTTTTCACAGAAAGGGTGTTGGATGCATGGAATGGCCTACCTCAAGAAGTGGTGGCTATGAATACAGTGCAGGGCTTCAAACAGGCATGGGATAGGCATAAGGGAGCAATACAAATGAGTATGAATAGATAGGCCACTGACAGAGCAAAGGCCGATGGCACATTTATAAGGTAGAAAAAGAAATGGGCAGACTGGATGGGCCTTGCGGTCCTTATCTGCCGTCAACTTCTATGTTTCTATGTTTCTAAAAAATAACAAAATATTATAGAATTATAGAAAGGAAAAAACTACATATTCATATAGATCAGGTGTACAATAATAGATGATGTCAATAAATGAACACGAGATGTAGTAATGATTATGATGCACTGTATGATTTATTGGGAAGAAATATAAGAAACTTGAGAATTGTTGTAATAGATCATTTCTAAACAAGGATTTTAAGATATTGATTATAACGTGTACTTAATAATATGTATTAATTGTAAAGATGTTTTTCAGTTGTCAACAATAAAACTTTTGAACTTGATTCAGTAGAGGCAGAATGACAGGCAACACTGTATAGTGGTATTGTCGCAGAAGATTGAGTCCATACACATACCTTGGCAATAATAAAGCTGGCAGATACATTCCACACTGCACCAAGGTAACTGTTTATTGCTGGGGCAATTTGCCAGGCACAGGTGCAAATTACCAGAATCCAGAAAAACTGTTCATTGCTGGGGCAATTTGCCAGGAACATGGGCAAATTACCAGAATCTGGAACAATTGTTTGGGGCAAATTATCAAAATTCAGGACAATTGTTGGTTTGCAGGGGCAATTTGCAAGGAACAGGGACAAATTACCATAACCCAGGGCAATTGTTCATTGCAAGGGCAATTTTCGAGGAACAGATGCAAATTACCAGAATCCAGGGCAATTGCTTATTGCAGGGGCAATTTACCAGAAACAGGGGCAAATTACCAGAATCAGGGACAATTGTTCATTGCAGGGGCAATTTGCCAGGAACAGTGGCAAATTAATAGAATATGGGACAATTGTTCATTACAGGGGTAAATTGCCAGGAACAAAGCAAATTACTAGAATTTAGGGCAATTGTTCATTGCATGGGCTATATACCAGGAAAAGCAGCAAATTACCAGAATCCAGGGCAATTGCTCATTGCAGAGGCAATGTGCCAGTAACAGAGGCAAATTACCAGACTCTGGGGCAGTTGTTCATTGCAGGGGCAATTTATCAGGAACAGGGGCAAATAACCAGAGTCCAGGGTAATTGTTTGTTGTAGGGACAAATAATCAGAGTCCCAGTAACAACACAGTCTTGGTGCTTTGCAATAAACACAACAATTAAGATACTAGTAAACAATACACATTCTCATCCATTGACCATCACCAGATGGCAGTTGTGTGCTATGCACTTATTTTTCCTTACTGGCCCCTTTAAAAGTATTGTACTTGAGGGACCCTCCTAAGCTCCTGGCCTATGTTGATCTTAGAAACCTGGGTCTGTAGTGCTCTGGGCCCTTCTTATACCAGGACATGGCTACTCCTGAGAACCCTGGTCTTGATGCTGTACTTTTCCCTGGGCCTTCCTTGTTTTTTTATACTGATGGACTCCTTTTGTGAATACAGGGTTTTTCTGCTGAACCCCTTTAATCTCTGATGGCTTGCTGCTGGGCCCCTCTGCACTGTCTTGGGCCTATATGGGTGCTGACCCCTGTAAATGCTGCTGGGCCCACTCTCCCGGGCCTCTTCCTTATTGTGGGGGCTTGCCTTTGTCCCCTTAATTCTGGGCCTGCACATTGCCCTTTCCCAAGACTAGGGGCAATTGGGCGTTTGCTGACCCTTCAATTACTTTTGCCTATGCTGGCACTTTAAATCTAGGTCCTAGGTTGCCCTTTTAAACAATTGGGTTAACGATGCCCTTTCAAAGGAGAATTCCACTCAGAATTTGCAAAAACATATGTTCTGCAGAGTGTTTTGATTTGTGTGTGACATCCTACTGTGTCCTTCCATCTATCTGCTATTAGATGTTTTTCCTAAATTAACCTGCTGGCTTTATGGTAGTTTTACAACCCCTGGTGATCTCCATCTAAGCTAACTTTATTGCATCCTTGTTCCCACAATGCATACTGTCTCATGTGACAGTGATGTAGCCGAGACCATAGATTTAGCACATGCCAAAAAAAACTAAATATCTTAGAAACTTTACATGCTACACAAAAATGACCAGCAGCAAAGTTGTTCAGGACAAAAAGACCTTTACTGTGAGGATAGTCTCTAATCTGAACTCTGTATAGTTTTTAAAATATAGTCATCTCTACGGTTGTGATGTGATTGTAAAGCAGTGCTTTCTGATGAATCTAGGGTGTCTGCTACATCACTGTCACATATGACAGGATGCATTATAGGAACAAGGAATGCAATAAAGTTATCTCAGATAGAGATCCCCAGGGGTCATAAAACTACCATAAAGCTAGCTGGCTGATTTAGGAAAAAATCCTAATAGCAGACAGAGGGAAGAACACACTAGGACTTCACACACAAATCAAAACACTCTGCACAAGATATGTTTTTGCAAATTCTGTGTGGACTACTCCTTTAAATCTTTGGCCTGGATGGAGCCTTCCTGTCAATAATTGTGGCTACCCCACCTCTTCTCCACCCCTTATAAATATTTAACAACTCCCCTATGGGCCTTCATTTAAAGTCTGAGCTGGCCCTCCCACCCGGTCCTCCGATGATGCTTCAAGCACTTTAAAAAGTGTAAAAACTTTTTTTTTATTTTAAGTTATTCAGGCAGCCTGCACTCTTCCTTGTACTGCTACTGACTCACCACCCTGGCCTGGGGTGAAGAAGCTGCAGTCGGGAGGAGAGAGATCTTCTGGCAGAGGGAGGAGAATTGTAGATGGAGAAGCAGGCAGAGTGATGGATGGCACAGGGCCTTTTGAGAGGGCTGACGGCTTCACCATCATGATGCAGCTCTTCAACACTGCTGATGTGGGACCAGAGTTTAAACTTGATGCAAAGAAAATAATAAAACTTGGTAAAGAGAGCCAACACCACCACAGGGGGACAGGATTCTTCTCTTTCTCTCTCTTCTTTGACCGGTTCGCCGGACTTGACCACATCAGTTCTGGACACACACAGCAGGAGTAGCTGTCTTCTTCACTGGCCGGAGGAGAAGCCACTTAGGAGTCAACAGAACTGGCTAGAACACACCAGGTAAACCTACAGGTTACTGCTGCACTCCAGTGGTCCTCTCCACTCCACAGCCCAGCATGAATTAATGGGAGAAACTGCCTTCCCTTTTCAAAAAGACATTCGGCATTCAGCTTCTTGAACTCCAAGTCCATGCCACCTCAAACAGCAGGATTTTGTTTTAATTGGGCAACATGCGATGGCCAGGTACAGCATTATCAGTGCATGGGTGCCCACTCTTGTGCTGCCTGCTCTGAAGGGAGGGGAGAATTGAAATGAAGCAGAGCAGGCAGCAGCAGGGAAAGAAAAACTTTTCTTTTTTATTTTAGGATACTGCCCTGCCTGGCTATTCTGGGGGGGCACACTGCAAGGGGCCCCAATATCTTTTCCCCCTTAATGCCCACAAGCCCACAACAACAATGAGGACTCAGGGCACTTCATTTTAATTAATAAACCCTCCTGTATTTTCTGTGGTGCCCCCATACTTTGTCCCCTTACTTTGGGGCACTACAACTTTGGTAATTTTCAATATTTGTACCCCAAATTTGCAACATAGCCATATCTTTACATACCTCATGGACTGTGACAGCTGTCATTTTTCCAATCCTGTCCAAAATGTTTTTTCACATCCTGAAAGGTGATTTTGTAGTCCCTACATGAAACCCCTTTCAGGCAGGAGTTGAAGATTTTTCTCTGCCCTCGTTTATGAGGTGGGGTCATAAGAAGGCTTTGTTGAAAAGTTGGTGTAAAAATATTAAAAAACAACCAAGTTATGAGCCTGTGGACTTTTGCAAATGCAGGCTCATAACTTTAGCAAGTGTCAATATTTTATCCCAAATTTACTACATATCCATATCTTTACAGCATCTTATGAATGTGATAACTGTCATTTTTCAAGTTCTGACCAAATTGTTTTTTCACATCCCAAAAGATGATTTTGCTGTCCCTACATGAAATCACCTTTAGGCCAGTAGTTAAACATTTTCCCTGCCCTTCTTCATGAGACAGGGTCATAAGAAAGCTATGTTGAAAATTTGGTGTAAAAATATTACAAAACAACAAATATCTGGGCCTACAGTACATTTTGCGCAAGCAGACTCATAACTTTGATAATTTTCAATATTTTTAACCCAAATTCCTCGGATGCAGCCCTATTAACTCTGGCCAGAGTTTGTTTTTTATAGTAGGCAGCATTTTGTAAGTTAACTTGGTAGAGACAAGTTTACTACTCAGTAAAGAAGAAGGTATATGGTTGAGAAAACTGAGTGGAGGGCTTGAGGAGGGACCCTTCCCCCTGTCATGTGGCAAGCTGATCCATATTTTTTCTTTAGTTCTTTTTTCATAGCTGGCAATGCTTCCTAATTTTTATGGGTGCAGTGGGCATAGCCGAGCAGACATCTTGCGATCACTGTAGAGCAAAAGGGAGCCTACCAGATACTGGACGGACTTGTAAATAGTGGAGGTGAACAGCAATCACTGCATGTTCATCCACACTATTTTATCTGTCAGTCTAAGATAGATTGTTTACAGTGCCTAGCCATTGAACTGCTTTACCACTCAGTTGCCATTACTCTTCACTGTTTTGACTTCCAGTGCCTTTACCTGTAGATTTCATGACTGTATCCTGCCTATTGTTAAACAAGGTCACCAGTGAAACACGGCACTGTCTGCTGCATGCAAGATGGTGGCCAGAGTTCTCTGTACATGCGTGATGAATTGCGCATGTGCACTGAACTCCAGCAGCATGCTGGCACAGTCTACCATGTCCCAGATGGGCACTGGAGCTTAGTGCACAGGTAGTCATCGCACATGCGTAGGGAACTCTGGCCACCATCTTGGACACGGTGGACAGTGCCATGTTCCACCAGTGACCTTGTTTGACAACAGGCAGGATACAATCATGAAATGTGCAGACAAAGGCACTGGAAGTCAAAACAATAAAGAGTAATGGCAACTGCCATCTCATTTATAATAGAAGTCAGTCACAACTTAGACTCGAGTTTGCTACAGACAGTGTCCCAAACTGGCATGAAAAAAAATTATGGCTTAGTATAGGGACCAAACACAAAATTTATCCTTTCTCTATCATTCCAATCCAGCACTGATCACTTCCTGATGCACACAACCTTATATACAGTACCTCATTACCACCTGACCAACATAAATACAGAAGTACAGTAGCTGGTCAGGTGGTTAGGTGTTGTGCATAGTACAAGTCCAGTGTTCATTTTCTCTCTCTCTCTCTCTCTCTCTCTCTCTCTCTCTCTCTCTTTATCTCTCTTTCTCTCATTCAGCCCCCAATAAGTTTAGTTACTGTTATTCTTTTTCTTTCTTTGACTAAAACAGCCCCAGGACAACATCAGCAATAGTGTCAACTGGTGGACCCGGACTTGTACAACTGAACAATAGGTTCTTATTGATCTGGGTTCACCAGTCCCCATTGGATCCAGGGGGGTTCTTATTTTTGGTGGGACAGTCCGCCCAACCCTAGTAATGATAGAATTGTCTTAATAACATATGAAAAATCAAAGTATGAAAAATCAATTCCTGTATATTATTTGACATGAAGGGTGATAAATGAAATTTTGTGTATTGCCCTAAATGTTAGTTTTATATGTACAATTGCTGAATATTTACAAAATGTGTATTTTAAATAATATTTATAATTTTTCTTTTTAAATGTATCTTGCATAATATAATATTTGTTTGTAATGTACATCAACAGGTCCCTGTGACCAGTTGAAATAGTAACATTTTTGTAAATGATGTATCTTGCATAATATAATATTTTATTGTAATGCACATCAGCATATCCCTGTGACCAGTTAAAACTGTGAAATGTTAAGTAAAAATCAAATCAATCATATAAAAATAAACTGAATGCAATATTTACACTATTAATGAGCAGAACCAAAAGAACCAAGCCGCTTCAAAATTTCAAACCAAAAAAAAAATCCCTTAAAAGTTTCACTGGGGCTGCCAGATGGCTTACTGGTAATGCTTTCTGCTACTGAGATGGTAACCTGTGTGTGGGAGTGAGCTTGGGTGGCCAGCACTCAGGTAGTCTGGGCAGAGGAGTGCTGCTATTCTAGGGGTTGTTGACACAAGCTATCACTACAGCAGCCTCTGGGTGGTAACCCAAGGAACTTGCTGCTCCATGGGGATGTACTGTATGCATTCAAGGCCACCATAAGACCATGTGCCATGCCAGTGGGTGGAGGGTGGAATGCGTATGCAATATGTTGATGAATTGAACAAACTGTACTTCAGGTGATTGGGCATAGCATCTCCCTTTAAGGTCCATAAAACAATGTCAGCATAGTATTAATATGGGGTAGACATACAGTAGTCATCAATATCTCTAAACTACTGCCAGGCACAGGCAAGTACAATACTGCATGTAAAAGACATGTACTGTACATGGGCTTTTAAACTATGGACCTGCTCCTCAAAGATGCTGTGGAACTCCATGCTCATGAATATTCACTCCAATGGTGTGATCCATAGTCCCCGTCCAATTATGTCTTGTTCCACCCCATGCAAGGACACCAGTTCAAAGGCAAGGAGGTGAGAGTCTGAGCAGAGGGTGGCTTGATGGCAGATATCCAATCCAATTCTAGGACTGCAGCAAGAGTGGATCCTCCCCTGCTCAGTGCAGAAAAGAGGGTTGTGGGATACAGTTGTCTTCCAAGGACTATGGTATCCATTACTAACAGCATGAGCACCAAAACAAATTTTAATCATTAAGTATCCCAAGCCCTCTATTCCATTTTGAAGGGCCGAGGGCAACCAGGAGCAGACCTCACTGGGACCTGGAACAAAAAAAAAAAACAATGAGTAAGGGAACTTACATACAATGATGGCCAGGGTCATGGTAGGTCCTTTAGGCATGTAATGCCACATGCCTCTGTGCACCCCCAAGCAGTTCCCAAAACCATTTGTGCACTGCACAGATCCCCAACCCCAAACCCACCTCTAACCTTGCCGTCTGCAAGGAAACAGGTATTGTTTGAGATTGGGTGTGAAGGTGCATGCATCTATGACTGTAAATGGGCAGAGGTCTCTACATGTATGGTGTGGGTCCTCTGGGCAGACTGATTGGGCCATTTGATCCTTATCTGCAAACAAATTCTATGTTTCTATGTCTATATTTCTCAGTGCACCACAGTCCACACTGCACACTCCTGCACAGGTGCACAGGACTTTCTCAGCCTTTTTTGGATCAATCCCCAAGACTGACACCATTCAAAAGAAAGAAAGAAAGAAAGAAAGAAAGAAAGAAAGAAAGAAAGAGTATTGTAGGGTACTGTGTATTTGGTTTCTCCTTCATGGGATTCTGAACTGGGGACATCCTAAACCACCAGAGAAAAGGTAATTTGTTAATGATGTCACCAGAATTAGAAACTGTAACTACTAGAGATACTGCAAAGTTTTAATTTGCAGGTGAAGTTAAGGTGAAGTCACCAAATTCACTTCCGTGGATAATTTCACAAAGTTTTTCTATATAGTAGGAAATTCACAATTGGTAATGTCACATTGCAACTTCACCTATAACTTCTTCTTGGGGTACAGCAAGGCAAAATTGTTTCACTTAATTTTGCAAATTCACCTGTAACTTCTCCTTGGGGTACACCAAGGTGATATTGGATCAAAATGAAGCTGTTCCTGAGTCAGAGATTTTGCTACCGCTTGGATTGATCCTTTTGTTGCTGTCTCCCCCAGTAGTCATGAAATGTACTGATAAAGTGGGTTCCCTTCCACTGTAAAATAGAGATATAGTTGGGGTCTGGTGGGGAGAATATCATCAAGGAAAGAAGGAAGTAACAGCCACTTCAAAAAAAAGTTCAAAATAGTTCAATTTATTTTCATATTTTTCTTGTTAGAAGTAAGATCCTCGGTCCCAACGTTTCACCAGTTAAGACTTCTTCAGGTGGAGGATCAATTTGTACAAACATTCAAAAATATATTTCATTGATTTATATACAATGCTGAATAGTAATATCTTTTATGTATATTTTTTTCTTTTTTTCAAACTCTTTTTTCTGCACTCCCTTACCTCTGGCCTAGCTCTAGCATGGACACTCAGTCAGCGGCTCTGCCCTTCCTGCCTGAAGTGTGGTCCACTCATTCTCCAGTACGGCCCACTCCTCTTCCTCATGCAGCTTACTTGAAACCCCTGGGTCTGTGTCCTCCAGGGAAGGAAGGTCAACTCCCACCAGCACCCTCTCTAGAGTATTGGAAGGGCAGCTGACACAGGTGGAGGGATCCGGATAGAGCATCCTGATGCCTGGCAGTGGACATGGGGCCATTACCACTGGGCTTGCCTTCACCTACCAGAGAAGGGAAGGGTTTTGTTCTTATTCCCCCAGATGTGGGTCATGCAATGCTCTCAGCCCACTACGTGCGAGCTCCCACACACATCCCGAGGGCGGCCGCCCGTCTTCCCCAGCAAAGTCCCTGCATCTTGTAGTGCACCCAGTCTCCACTGGGTGCCGCTATCTGCTCAGGACATTCCCCTATTCCTCCACAGGAGAGGAGAGCAGTCCTACAGATGCTCAGAAACTCTCCTCCCCTGCTGACCCCCGATGTTCCAAGCTCACTCCTGAACCCAGGTGACCGGCGTGGCTAGAGGTGTGGCATCCAGCCCCTCAATCCTCAGTGTCACTGGGCTGGACAATATTTTTTATACATAAATAATTGATTTTCATATAATGCACTAGCCCTGCTTTTGGTTACAGAGTACCCAACTCACTATGTTAACTCATTATGCTCTACTAGTTCTATAGTCATGTCTTAGTAAATATTATAACTTCATCATATTTGTCATTGTTTTCACTAAGTCAATGTAAGTAGATTGACAGTACTGGATGACCTAGGTCAGTCAGCTATGTTGGGACAGAGGCCCTTACTTCTAACTAGAAAAATATGAAAATAAATTGGACTATTCTGAACTTGTTTTCAGAGTGGCTGGTACTGCCTTCTTTCCCCCATTACTCACCCACATGGATGTCACAGATATGGCAGAGAATAATTTTGCAATACAAATGCCATTGCCACACTTTTACCAATTGCTATTTTTGGATTTTTCGGGCATAACTTGGTCAATTCTTGTCAAATTTGTATGAAACTCTGTATGTTTCAAGTCCAAGAGATAATGCATGTTCGGTGCATTTGTCATGATTATCAGACTTAATTTTTGGATTTGGCACCATGGTGAATTTGTAAGGTAATTTTGGGGTGCTGTGCATGCCTCATGAATATTTCCAAGGGTATTATGTGTTACTATTGCAGTACTCATTGAGACCTTTGTTTTGATTTATGGTGTGTCCCTTAACTCCAAAGACTGATGGAGTTATGGCTTGTTAAAATTGCAATACCATCCTGTGGGACATTAGGGTTAGAGTTAAGGCTTGTGTGGTTACTTGCAACTTATGCAAAAAATGTGTCCCTGGGGCAAGCAGGGGATCCATATGAGTACTAGGGGCCAGAGGACACATCTCATGGCAAATAACTGGGCCAAGTGGGGGGGAAAGGAGGGGGAAGTGGTGAATAGGGGTAGCAGTGGTGGTGGTCTGTCCATGCTGGCAGTGACTAATGGAGGGCATATGGGAAGTTCCCGTGTCATGGTGAGGTGACTGGCACACCCTGTGGAAGCAGCACCCTCTGTTGAAGTTCAAGCTCCTCCTGAACCAGCAGCACCCACACTGCCATCAGTTTTTTTCCTTCTTTTTTACACAAACATCACACAGCAGGGATTTTAGGGACTAAGGGGACACATGCAACATGCAACAAATCAGATAATACAATTACTATGTACATGAAAAACCACAGACTTCACTTGACTCTCCCACTCAGCACCTACCATCTCACACCCCACAAGCCCTTACTTACCCATTGGTGATCCATCGCCATAATCCTCTCTGGACAGCAGCTACATCTTCAGTCTTCAAAGCCAGATTGTGAAATGAAGAAACAGGTACGTGGTTCAATGTAACTCAGTGGTGTTTTGAACTTACTGGCATAACTTGGCCATTTTTGCATATTTTTAGCCCAGATTTTCAACATGCCTTTTTTGGGACCTAGCCTCGTGAACAATTGCACTGACATTAGGCAAATCTGTCCTGAAAAGTGATTTTGAAGTCCCTGCACAAAATCACCTTTTGAGCAGGAGCTGAACATTTTCTCTGCCCTCACTTATGAGGTGAGGTCACAAGTAGACTATGTTAAAAATTTGGTGTAAAAATACTAAACAAGCATTTGTCAATGCCGAACGTTCGCTTGCAGGTATCTGCAGTGTGTGGCACTTTTGGCATTAAACTGCAACCCCAGTGAAATTAGGCAGCAGGGTGCACTGTGGATTGTGTATTGGCATATGGCAGTATGCAGTGGCATCGTTATTTCCAGACATGGTGGCATACAGTGGGTGATCAGGGAAGTGAGATAGAAATTGTTTGGGTCTGGTGAGTTATGGGTAGAGGCGTCAGCAGGTAGGCCCAACCACCAGTGGCAAGGTGAACTTCTGAGGCTGTGGAAAGAATTACACAAAGGCAGCATGCTTGTTAAGTAATGCAGCAAGATTGTGCTTGGACACAGATGCAAAGCATTATTTTATAACAGGCAGTCAATATAAGAACACCAAACAACTCATGTATCCACACATACACACACACACACACACACACACACACACACACACACACTTACTTCCCGGATTTTCATATACACACTTTCTGTAATCCTGCATACCTCATCAACACTGTTCTAAGTACTAGGGGTGGGGGATAACTCACTTTGTCTCCTTGTCGGGGGGGGGGAGAAAAGAGGGCAAATATTTTGAAGGTATTCTCACCAAAGCACTATATATTTCACTGTATATATATCTATGCTGTCATTACCACGAGACTCAGGAGAGGCAAGCAAGAAAGGGAAAGAGTATTGTTTCTTACCTATCTATACATGTCGCTGTTCCAAGACAAGCGGTTCTTTTAATGACAGCTTCGCATTTTGTGAGATGCCTTTTTATCTTTTGGATTTGCAATGTTAATAAAGAAACACCATTGCCTTGTACATGTTCTCCATGACAAACTGACATCTGTATCTGTCCTTATCAAACTACAACATTAAGTTACTAGTGCACGTAAAACGCTGTCTTTAACGTGTCGGTTAAGATGCATTTGCATGCGATGTTAATCACTTGGCATTTTGGCAAGCATCTCAGTTCATTTAACTGTTATTCACTTGGCATTTTGGAAAGCAGCTCAGTTGATTTAAGTAACTTTGCGAACCATTTTAAAAAGTGTCTCTTGGAGAAAGGAGTGCAACTACTGTGTGGGAAGGCAACCTCTTCATCTTACACATGCCTATTGTATTTACAGTCGATTGACTGTAATTGTTGACTCTATGAAAAATTCCATCCATTTGAAACACTTTGCACTGCGTTTATTATACACATGTGTACTGTAGGCGTGTTTGCAAAAATCCACTGTAACTCAAGTATTCTTTTCTGGGATCCAGTCAGCTGAACGAAATGACGAGTAGGCAATCACTAAGACAACGGGGAGTACAGCAACAGGAGGAGAAAGCTGGAGGGATTTTGTTTCGGCAGGTCATACAGAGGCGTCATTATGCTAAACACACACACGTTACCACCACTGATTGCAGTGGTGGTTTTCTTTGAAGTGAAGACCACTGCTGTCATACACAGCTCCCGCATCCATTGGTGCAGGACGGCCGCGCCTGCTGAATGGAGCACTGCTTTGCACAGGAAAGTCACACCTCCAAAAAGTCCTATTCTCCCAAGACGTTTCTTGCGCATGCATGCAAGTGAATGTAAAAAATGACAGTACAAGCGGACAGACAGAATGATGCTGGATGGTATGGTCCACACGATGCAGTAGAGCTTTACCACAGCTGTGTATCTGCGTACCGGTCCCTGCTGAACCTGACAACACTCAGTGTGGTCTGCCAATGACTTCATCAGTGACCGTGTACACCCCACCCCCAGTGCACTTGCCAGCCAGCAGTTGCTACCACACCTGCTCCTCATGCTTAGATGTGCAGGACTATGACCCTGCCTGTCACTGAGTCCTCTGCCACACAATTGCAGACATGTCTTATATCTGCCTCCCAGCCCATGGCACTGCACACAATACGTAGGGGTCCAGGCACATGGGATGCACCATTCCACCCTCACTGTGTCGTACACTGCCAGTACAACTGACATTGCACAGAGCTACCTAGTCTTCTGCACAGGATGTGGGACATAGTTTGCTGCCTCGGTGACAACCTGTGCCACCTGCTGCACATTGTGTGCATTTGCCACAGTGACCAGTGCAATCTGTCTGTTCAACACCCTGGCATCTCCCTATGTGAGGTGTGGAGGTGGACTCCAAGGCATGGTCTGTGGTGTACATCTCAGCTTGTCCATCACTCATTGCATGTCACTTGTACCCTGTACAATGTTGTGCTGTGCCAGCTTGCAACCCCATGAGGTCCACCGTCCCCTTGGTCATCACATCATTATACTTATGACACCAGTCCCTGCCTAGTGGAGAAGTTGACACCTGTACCAGAGCCACCTCTGCCCTCCTGTATACACATCTGTGCATCTAATCATTCTCAGTACTTGCTGCATACATGGGATGCTGTTCCCTTGGTCAGTGTGTGCCCCTCAGCATGTTTCCTGACCTCCAATATGCCCAGCGGAATGTGGGTGTCAGCCAACCACTGGTCCTTGTGGTTTGGCAGCCATCCACATGTTGTGATCGGTGCTGCCACACCTCAGTCTTCTGTACCATGGCATCTTGTTCTGGAATTATACAGGCAGGAGGATGGCCAGCAGCTTCCATCAGACCACTCCCGTGAGCCAATCCTTTGGTGCATGAGAGAAGTTGTGGCAATTGTAGGGTACTTGGCGCCAGGATCCCTTCTGTTTCAAAGTCTGGTGCAGTATCCCTGGTACACCGGGCTTTGGTGCAAGCCTCCATTTGCCTGGGCCCTTTGAAAATCAAACCCCATGACTTTTTCTTGTTTTGGGGATTACAATACTTTTGATACATTAGTAACACTTATGATCTGTCTCTCAGTAGCCAACAGGATGGAGATGATGCCTACCTCTCTACTTTCTCTGTGTCCTTGCCTCAGTCTTGTGTTTCCTTGTTTTGGGGATTTTTCTGTTAACAGTTTGTGGTTTGCTGGTGCCTAAAAAAGTGACTGTGTGATTGGTTGTGCTGTTCTAGTTATTTATTTAAAAATTGATAACTGAGAAAGGCACACTGAGCCAACTTAGAAACATAGAATTTGACGGCAGATAAGGACCGCTTGGCCCACCTAGTCTGCCCATTTCCCTACCTAACGGATATGCTGCAGATCCTAGTTAACCAACAGCCTACTTCCTCCTACCCCCCACTAGAATTGCCTTATGTGTGTCCCATGCATTTTTGAATTCCCCCACTGTTTTTGACTCTACAACCTCCTCAGGAAGGCTGTTCCATGTATCCACAACCCTCTCTGTGAAGAAATACTTCCTCATATTACCTCTGAGCCGTTGCCCCTCTATCTTCAAATTGTGCCCTTTTGTTATTGCACATCTCTTTTTCTGAAAGATGCTATCCTCTTGGACTTTATTGATTCCCTTGAGGTATTTGAAAGTTTCTATCATGTCCCCCCTCTCCCTCCTTTCCTCGAGGTTATACATCTTTAGTTCCTTTAGTCTTTCTTCATATGTCTTCTGATGCAGACCCTGTCTATGTATTTGTGGAGATGGGGTCTCCAGAACTGTACACAGTACTCCAGATGTGGTCTGACCAACTGTCTGTATAGAGGGCCAACAACTTCTTGTTTTCTACTGGTGATGCCTCTCCCTGTGCATCCCAGTATCTCCCCAGCCCTCCTTACTGCCTTCTCACATTGCTGGCCCACCATTAGGTCATCCATTTTTGTTGTTGTCAGTATCTCACCCCCCATTGTGTACTTTTCCCCTGGGTTTTTGTTTCCCAGGTGCATTACTTTGCACTTCTTTGCATTGAATCTAAGCTGCCATACATTTGACCATTTCTCCAACCTTGCCAAGTCCCTTTTTATCCTTTCCACCCCATCTTGTGTATCAACCCTGTTGCAGATCTTTGTGTCATCTGCAAAGAGACATACTTTCCCTTCTAGTCCCTCTGCAATGTCACTTATAAAGACATTAAAAAGGACCGGCCCTAGTACTGAACCCTGTGGTACCCCACTAGTAACCCTCCTTTCTTCAGAGTGGATTCCATTTACTGTTACCCGCTGTGTCCTGTTGTCCAACCAGTGTTTTACCCAGGCTACCACCCTGGGACCCACTCCCAGGCTGGCTAATTTGTTTATTAATCTTTTGTGCAGGACTGTGTCAAATGCCTTGCTAAAGTCTAGGTAGGCCATGTCCATAGCCCATCCCTGGTCTACTGCTTTGGTCACCCAGTCAAAGAAATCAATTAGATTTGTCTGACATGACCTTCCTACTGTGAATCCATGCTGTCTTAGGTCCTGTGCCCCAGTGGCTTCTAGGTACTCAACAATTCTTTCCTTCAGAAGTGATTCCATCATTTTCCCTACCACTAAGGTCAAACTGACAGGTCTGTAGTTTCCTGTCTCTGTCTTGCTCCCACTTTCATGAAGGGGAATCACATCTGGCCTCCTCCAGTCCTCAGGTACCACACCATCCTCCCATGATTTATTAAAAAGAGTAGTCAGTAGTGTTACCAGTTCTTCCCTTAGTTCTTTTAGAATTCTGGGGTGTAGCCCATCAATTCCCATTGCTTTATCCACCTTCAGTTTTAAGAGTTCTTTCAGAACCCTTTCTTCTGTGAAAGGACTAATATCAACCCCCCCATCCAGAGTGCTTCTATTGACTGGATTAGGTATTTCCCCCTGCTTTTCCATGGTGAATACTGAGCAGAAGTATTCGTTCAGTATCCTTCCTTTTTCACTGTCGCTCTCTGCCCAACCACCTTCCTCTTTGTTCAGCTTCAGTATCCCTGCCTTAGTCTTTCTTTACTCCCTAATGTACCTATAAAAGGTTTTGTCCCCCTTCTTAACTGAGTTGGCTATCTTTTCCTCGGTTTGGGTCTTTGCTATTCTCACTGCCTTACCCGCTTCCCTCTGCTTTAACTGGTACAGTTCTCTGTCCTGATCCTTCTGTGTTTCCTTATACTTTCTGAATGCTATCTTTTTCTCCCTTACCTTCCCCGCCACTTCTTTTGAGAACCATAGTATTTTTTTCTATCGTTTTGATTTGATTATTTGCTTCACACAGAGGCTTGTTGCCTCTGTGATGGCGGTTTTGATGTTTGCCCATTGTTGCTCCACCCCACCTTCTTGCCTGTTTGCTAGTGCTTTTCTGAGGCACTCTCCCATTTTGACAAAATCCGCCCTCCTGAAGTCCAGTACCTTCACTTTTGTGTGGCTTGACTCTACAGCTAAGTTTATCGTAAACCACACTGTTTGGTGGTCACTTGTTCCCAGATGGCTACCCACTTCAAGATAAGAGATCTTCTCTCTGTCCCCATTTGAGAGTACCATGTCTAAGATTGCTCTCTCCTGAGTGGGTTCCAAAACTAGCTGTCTGAGGCATGCCCCCTATAGGGCATTGAGAATGCACTGGAAGTGAGCCAAGGCTCACTTCCAGGCGTGACCCGGAGGTTCTGGTAACATTTATGATGAAATAACTTTGATCTGTTGTTAAGCTTATAGAAGCTCTTGAGGAATCACAAGTGGTGTGAGTGTGCATATAGTCACAGAGTGCTTTGTACTGTTGGAATATACACTTAATCATGTAGAGCATGGAGTTGTACTGCGTGACCAGTTATTGATTCCCACAGTGCTGAATGAGGCAGGTTTTAGTTTTGATTTGTAGCTCCCACAATTGATGCCTTGTCTTGGATGAGTGGGCAATATGAACACAAATATGGTGGCACACTCAGAAACTCTTTGATGTCTGCTTGGCAGAGAAGATCCTGCACTACCAGGTTAATTAAGCAATATACTATGACAGGGTGTGGGTTATGATGGGATTTACCCACACCTGGTGTGGTTTGGCTATGAGGCCACAGGCCTAGTGAGTAAACCACACCAGAAGTGGGTAAATCCCAGTATAACTCACACCCTGGAGTGGTGTATTGTGATTATACAATGTTCCCCTTCATGTTTTGTTAAAAAAAAATGAAAGAAAAATACAGTTCTTTGCTAATAGAAATAATTTCTATTGAATTTATTGTTGCACCAGAAAAAATAGCTCCCATTTGCTAGGCAGAAAAATCCACTCCTCCCAATATGGTTAGACAGACAGAGATCATGTGAGACATTCCTTTTTCATGATTCTCCAGCCCCCCTCCCCATCAGTCTTATGTTTAGAGTAAGGTTAAAAATGTTTTTTTAACAGGCTTAAACAGCCTCACAGTTTCTTCTAGATCTTTAGAGAGAGGGCTGCAGTTGCCAGTTTCTGCTTCCAGGTTTGCAGTTGCTTTAATGGTTCTGGATTTACTTTGATTTTTGCAGCTGGGAGGATTTTTTTCTTTTGATCCTGCAGTTAATTGAGAAGTTCTCATTGGATTCTACTGACCTGGCCTGTGTGGTTGTCTATGGCTGCAGGACCAGTTGGAGCACTATGCGGGCAGAGGCATCTGTGACACGCTGAACACTCTTCTGAGGCTTGGTGGCTGTAGCTCTCACAGTGAGAGGAGGGCTTACATGACAGGAGACATTTGAACAGGTATTTTTTGCTGGGTTCAGCAGCACTAATGGACTGCAATGTAGTATCTAACTCATCAGGTAGTATTAAATGAAAGCTGCTGTACCTTTTTAAATTTCCAGGGTTAAGGACACGTCTTAGTGGCAGTTTAGAGGCGACCCAATATGGTGGCTTTTCAACTCTGAAGTTCAGTGGTCAGAGTGAGTTTAAAAATGTGGGTATCCCAGATGTGGCTGACTGGCACCTTTTACCGTGGGTCATGTTAGGATTTACCACAGGTAAAAGGTGACAGCTTAATGAATTTTTGGACCTATTGTACAATACAATGTGTCATATTCTGGAATTCTGTAGAAACCATAATCTTCTATCATGTTAATCACTTTTTGTCTATTATCACCAGCAATGAAGCCACATTTTAGTGTTAATTGGTGCAGCCAAGTGTCAATTTCCTCCAGCAACTCAACCAAGATAGCCACTGTGTGTGCTTGTAGCATGAAGAGCAGGGAAAGCATTTCTTGCTAACCTACTTCAGGAGTGAAGTGTAAGAGCAATTCACATAGATACATAGATACATAGACAGTGTCGGCAGATAAGGGCCTATGGCCCACCTAGTCTGCCCATTTGAGCTTGTAAGTTCAGTTTGTTTTCTTAGAAGTCTATTTCCCCTTACCCCTGGCCTCTAGAATTCCTTTATGTCTATCCCATGCATTCTTAAATCCCGTGATTGTTTCAGCTCCCACCACTTCCTCTGGCAGGGTGTTCCACTTGTCCACCACCCGTTCTGTGAAGAAATTCTTCCTCATGTTTCCTCTGAATCGTCCTCCCTCCAACTTCATCCCATGCCCTCTAGTCCTGGAACATCTTTTTCGCTTAAAATAGTGTTTTCCTGCACCCTGTTCCTCCCTGTAAGATACTTGTATGTCTCTATCATATCCCTCTCTCCTCCTCTCCTCCAGGGAGTACATGTTCATTTCCTTCAACCTGTCTTCATAGGACTTGTGATGCAACCCATGCACAATCTTTGTTGCCCTCCTCTGAACCTTCTCTACCCTGTCTATGTCCTTACGTGAGGTATGGTCTCCAGAACTGTACACTGTACTCCAGGTGGGGCCTCACTAGTGTCTTGTATAGCGGAATTATGACCTCCCTTTTCCTGCTGGTGATGCCCCTGCCTATACATCCCAGCATCCTATTTGCTTTACCTGATGCCTTGTCACACTGTTTCTACCTTGAGGGTCATCAGAGATGACAACACCAAGATCCCTTTCCTGCTTGGTGCATGCTATATCCTCACCCCCAACTGATATATTGTGCCAGGGTTTTTGTGCCCTATGCATTATCTTGCACTTCTTTGCATTGAATTTCAACTGCCAAACCCTTGACCATTCTTCAAGTTTCTGCAGGTCCCTTCTCATTCTGTCTACACCCTCTGGTGTGTCTACTCTGTTACAGAGCTTTGTGTCATCAGCTGAACAGTGAAATTCTGCCTTCTAGATCCTGTGCAATGTCACTGATGAAGATGTTGAATAGGACCGGGTCCAGCACTGATCCCTGTGGTACCCCACTGGTCACTCTTCCTTCCTGTGGGAGGACAGCCATTTACCACCACCCTCTGTGTCCTGCCACCCAGCCAGTTACCTACCCACCACACTACTGTCCTGCCCACACCCATATTCCCCAGTTTGTGTAATAGTCTTCTATGTGGCACAGTGTCAAAGGCCTTGCTGAAGTCCAGATAGGCCATGTCCACTGCCTCCCCTGATCCACCTCCCTAGTCACCCAGTCAAAAATTCAATGAGGTTGGTCTGACATGACCTCCCCTGGTGAAACCATGCTGCCTTGGGTCCTGTAGTCCATTGACAACCAGATGTTCCACCAATCTCTCCTTCAGTAGTGCTTCCATGATCTTTCCACTACCGAGGTGAGGCTGACTGGTCTGTAGTTCCCTGCTCTCCTTTGTTCCCACTTTTGTATAAGGGACTACATCTGCTGTCCTCCAGTCTTTGGGTACCTCCCCTGTTTCCAGTGATTGGCTGAACAGGATAGCCAGAGGTTCAGCCACCACCTCTCTTAGTTCTTTAAGGACCCTGGGGTGCACCCCATCTGGCCCCATTGCTTTATCAGCTCTTATTACTTCCAGTTCCTTCAGGACCCTTTCTCGTGTAAAGGGACTTGTGTCCATTTCTGCACCATTCTCACCCCTTGTACTCCCTTCAGACCCACAGATATGGTACTTGGTATCATTGGAAACTCAGCAGGCTTTACCAGTGGGCTACTATGCCCATGAAAGACATAAAAGATAACCTATTGTTCTGCAGCATGTCCCACGTCCAATTTATTGTGCAAATTCCTGAATATAACAACGCAAGTAACATTCAATGTGCAACAGTATCCCTTAGCTCATACATAGCCCAGTTTATGAAATATGTAAGAGAATAAACATTTCATTTGGGATAATTATTTGCCATCAGCTTTTTTAGACATATAGACATAGATAGATAGATAGATAGATAGATAGATAGATAGATAGATAGACAGACAGACAAACAGACAGATAGACAGATAGATAGATATTTTATTTATAAAAGTGCCCATTTCCAGGGACTCTGGGCACTGTACAGTAAAACAAACAACAATATATATTCAATAATTCAGCTTGGAGCGGATTTAAAACTCATCTATCTATCCCTTTAAAATAATTAATCAAGCAATAAAAGCTTGCTGGAACAAATAAGTTATTAAACCCCTTTCAAAGGCTTCTACCGAGGGAGCCTTCTTTAAATAAGCAGGAAAGGAGTTCCACAGGGTAGGCGGCACCACCGGGGGTGCCCAGTCCCCAGAATGCCACAGCCTAACCCTGGGAACTCCAAGGAGGCCTCCCCTGGCAGAATGGAGTGCCTGGGCTGATGGTATGGGACAAGGAGATCTTGCAGATAGACAGGTCTCCTTTCGTGCAAGGTCTTGTAGGTCAGGAGCCCTAACTTGAAGACAGTCCTCCACCTGACCGGCAGCCAGTGCAGTCCATGGAGGACCGAGGTGATATGTTCACACTGAAGCCTGGATTTTCCATGAAAGAGTACTGCAAGAGATAAACTCTAAGCATTTCTACTGGAGCATCATCAAGTTCCCAAAACAATGTGTGAGTTTACAGAAACTTTTTGAAATGTGTCTATGACTGGACTGTTGTTGGCTGATAAAATAATTTTTTCTGACCAGAAATGTTTTATAATAACTGGCCACCAATTTTTTTGGGGATTTTTTGGAGATGGCCAGTTGTTATTTGTCAGACTAACCCATTGGTTCTTATGGCAGTCACATGCACTGTCAGTGCTGTGACTGTGTGGAGGCAATGACCGCTTGTTTTGGTTTCTCTGAAGCTGCATCATCAAAAACACTACTATGCTGTAAAACTTCACAATCTCAGCACAGTATCTCCAGTTACTGTTAGAGTACATCAAAAATACAAACCTACTTTGCACCCGCATAGCAGACATTAAACCAGCACCTACAATTAAAACAAAAATTACATTGAGGTTCAGTTTTGGGAAGGAATCATGGAGACGGCTTGTGACTAGTGAGGGTGACTTGAAGTGTGAAGGGATCATTAACATAGCAGAAATATATATATATATATATATATATATATATATATTATAAATCTGTTAAAGCTAATGTTTACTTGTGTATTCTGAACCAGGTGAGAGAAGGGGACCCAGCAAGAGAGGAATGAGTGAGTGAGTGATGGGGGGAAGGGGGGCCTTTTACAGAGGAAGAAATGTTGAGGAAAAAACTGATTACCAGAAATGATAACAAATAAAAGATGGAGTGGTGTGCAAGCTTGAATTTGATACACATACTTGGTGTGTGATGCTGTTATAAACCCCTTGAGCTTCGATTTTGGGTTTTATGCAGCATCACACATCTCAGGTGTGTATTAAATTCTCATGATGAACACCACCCCATCTATTATTCTTTATATTTTCCACTTCATTACCTGAGGTACAAAATGGACAATGACCATCACCTCTCAGTACTTAATCAGCTTTTCTCTGGTTTGCCCAGATCAACAGAGGATTGTGTTTGAGGGTGGGTGTTCTGTTCTGTTCGCCAGTGCCAGCTTTGATCCTCTGTCACTATGATTGACATGTTCCTGGTATAGTTGACATATTGCCTGATTCTCATCTGAGGAACCAATAATAAAATAGTCCCACACGATGGATTTTGATGGGCAGTGGTAACTCACTCTGGCTGGAGTGGAGGATTGCATCTCTGCAAGTTGTTCTCTGGTTGTGTGGCTTGTGGCTGTATTTGGTGGAGGGGTTAGACATTTTGGCCTGGGTGGATTTGCCCACCATATTGGAGGCAATGTCACTGTTTAGTCTTTCTGACTTCCTCATATAGAAATCATGCCAACCAAGTCTACTGCTAATACCCCAACTCTGCCTTCTGATACTGAGAAGAGAATGCTGGTACCTACCACATCTGATGGCAATGGTCTCTGTTTTTCTTTCTCCTTATACTGATAACAAGCTTTCCTACCCTGACCTTTCCCACCACTACTTTCTTCTCAAGTTCCCCTCATCATATACCACTGGCATCTACACTAAAGCAATGGGAGCACTGATGTGCACATGAATGTCACTTCACAGCTCTAGCAAACAATAATTGATTATTTTCTCACACAGCTCAACAAATATTTTTATTTTATAATATTTCCTCCTTGGAAACCAAAGTGCACTGTCTAAGAATTGAGGTGCAATGCACTTTTGCTTTATAACCTTATACGAATAACTCTGAGTGTTGTCTCATGCAGCCTAGAATTGTTTTTATATAATATTTTTTGCTTAAACAAAATGTATGCTGACTACGCACTGAGGTGCCCTGGACTGCTGTTTCACACCCAACACAAACAACTCTGTTGTCTCACAAAATCCAACAAGATTTTTTTTATATAATATGTATAATTTTAAAAAAAAAGGTGAACTGCCTAATCAATGAGGTGCCCAAACTGTGGTTTCACAGTCTTTCCCAAATAACTCTGACTGTTGTCTGTTTAATATAACAATTCTGTTTGAGGGCCTATCTGCCAACACAGTAGCTGAACACTGCTTCAGATGCTGGTGACTCAGCTTCAGAATGAGCCTGGTACATTGGGGCCAGAAGTGGGGAGCAGGACTGAGTGTATCAGGGAGGAAGGGCTGCATTGCCTAATTATGTTACTGCCACCTGTAGGAGTACAAGAGGGAGTGTAGCAGAGGGGTTGGGGTGAAGAGGGACATTGCAGAATGCATGATGGGACAGGTGCACATGCTTACTCCTGCCAAGATAACTGTCCTAACAGTGACATCCCTACAGTGAGAAGATCGGCAGCAAGGAGCAACTAAGAGATAGATAGGTCTCCTCTGTCTAGTTCCATAATGGCCAATATTGCCAGAAGGTGATATATACCCCCCCCCACACACACACACTGGACGGAGTGTCAAAAACAAAGTTGAAACAAAACATATCTGTTTGAAAGAAAAATCAGCTCAGTTCCAGAATCATAGCTATGGTGGCTAGTTGCCATTTAAAAATCAGTGGTCTGCAATATAGACCATTAAAACAAAAAACAGCATTGAGGGAAAAAAAATAACATTTTAAAACAGCAAAACACAACTAAAACTGGGAGCAGACTCCCCCCCTCCATAAACACAGTAAAAGCTATACAATATCTATTTAAACCTTTTCTTTCTATACACTGTAAAACCTTTTCAGATCTCTTCTAGAAAGTTTCAGATGAACATGATTAAAGGTGCTAGAATTGGGCACCACAACATACTGCACTGTATACTTTTGCAAGCTATTGGGTAAAGTATTGATGCACTGCATCTATTTGTAACTGGGTTCCTCTAAGGAGTATCTGGAAATGGATCTGCTTAAATTACCATGCTGGAGTCAATTGCAACAACATCAGAACAGATAAACCTATTAAATGAAGGACATTTGCTGTGCCTTCACTTGCATCATTGAATCATATTAGACACTGTTAAAGCTTCTAAAACATTACTGATGGAGGAATCAAATTCTTAAATAGAGTACAACAAAGCTATATAGCAGATTGCAGAACATAATCAGAATCAAAATCTGTTTTGCTAGCTATCTCCCAGAGGGGGAATGAAGTTATTACAGGAATTTTACATTAAATGTAGAAATATTGGGCTCTGCCAGCCAGGGTACTGGCTTAGAGATAAAGATGGATAGATAGACAGACAGACAGACAGACAGACAGACAGACAGACAGATAGATAGATAGATAGATAGATAGATAGATAGACAGACAGACAGATAGGTTAGATAAACAGACAAGAGACTTTTTCTTTCCTTGCACTTACCAAGGGCAGTTAAACTGAGATCCAGACCACAACAAAAAGCAACACCAACAAGAGAATTCAGTCAGTGCCAATATTTATCAGCATACAAGTTCAGTGTGCTCCTAGCGCCTTAGGGTACCCTACTCCTTCTCAAAGGAATAAAGCTCCATTAAGAAGGGGTAGGGCACCCCAAGGCACTGGAAACACACTGCACTTGTATGCCAATAAATATTGGCACTGACTGAATTCTCTGGTTGCTGCTGCTTTTTGTTTTGCTCTGGTTGTGATATAGAAACATAGAACTTGATGGCAGATAAGGATCACTTGGCCCACCTAGTTGGCCCATTTCTCTACCTAACGGATAAGCTGCAGATCCTAGTTAACCAACAGATTACTTCCTCCTACCCCCCCACTAGAATTTCCTTATAGTATATGGTTACCCATTGTTATGTATAAAAATCAGCCTGCTCAAAATCCTTGTTAAGCACATTCTAAACCGTTATGCACATTCTAAAGTGTTGTTATGCACATTCCGAACAGTTGTTATGCACAGTTCAAAGGTCATGCAATTTAAAATTTTTCATTTATGCTACACCTAGCTACTTACTAACCATCCAGTGCCCAAAGTCATACCTTTCACCTTTCAAAAGTCTGGAAATTTGATTTTGATATGGGAGCAGAACAAAGAAATGGCAAGATATGTTATTTTCACTTCAGTGAAGGTCTGTCACTCTAGTGTAAAAAACCATGTACTATAAAAAGTAAAATATGGTCAACCACACACAACTCAGCATGTGTTTCTATCTTGGGGTTGAGATGGCAGCATGGACCTCTCGAGCTTCGCTCTCGAGGTTCATATGCTGCCGTCTCAACCCCTCGATGGAAACACAGCCTTTTTGTGTATGGTTGCCCGTACATTATTCTTTATATAGGCCCAGATATTCAAAAGGGTTGCACCATGTGCAATAGGGTTGCACCAGTGCAAGTCCAAAAATGCACCATTCTGCGATATTCAGCGGGAGGCAGTTGCGCCCACCAAATCACGCTGAGCAATAGCGCAATGATAATGAATGTATGCACAACTGAAGGGGGGAACCATGTATAAATGGCTCAGTGTGATATTCAACAACATGCACCATGCACAATAGGGGAGCAAGCAGAAGTTGTGCAATAGTGGAAATGAGCCAAAATAAAAAGGAACAAGGGAGAAGTGCAAGAACACTACAGGGAAGGCACATGTTGCTGAACTATAGCCAGCCACACAGGCAACACACACACACACAGGGCAGGACAGAGAAAGGGCACCTGGAACCCACAGGCACAGGGAAGGTGTGGGGGAGCCACAGCCACAGCCACAGCCACAGTGCAGAAGGGGGAAGTACCACACAGCACTGAGGCCACCACAGTTAGGTGTTCCCGGTGCAGGGGAAGTAGCAGCCAGGACAGCAGGGGGAACACAGAAACAGCTGCAAGGGGGGGTGAACACAAACCAGGGACATGGCCAGTGTGACCATCCAGATGGAGGTAGTAATGAGGGGGGTGAGAAGGTGGGCAGCAGGGGGGCGCAGCCGTGGAAGGGCCCATCGGTGGTATGCCCCAACAGGCAGTACTGAGCCCGCACCAGCTTCGAGCTGTACAGTGATACTGAAATCGTGGGCCAGTACCACCTGAATCAGGCAATTCTGAGATGGCTCTGTAAGCTGTGCAGTGATGTGATGGAGGCACCCATACGACGGAGCCATGCTCTGTCAGTGGAGACTAAAGTGACAGCTTGCATGTGCTTGCTCACCATGGGTACCTTCCAGAGACCAACAGGGGACACCACAGGCATAATTCAGTCAGCCACGTCACACCACCTCACAAAATTCCTCAGTGCACTGCTGCCACATGCTGCAGAGGACATCCATTTCCCCCGCACACCGGCGGAGCGCACAGCAAACATAAAGGAGTTCCACAGGGTAGCACGTATGCCTGGCATGCTAGGGGCAATAGACTGCACCCATGTGGCCATCCGCACACCACCTGGCCCTGAGGGGGCGGCATATATTAATTGCAAGGGCTATGCTAGCATCAACTGCCAGGTGGTGTGCAATGCCAGGGGGTGCATAATCAATGTTTGTGCCACACACCCTGGGGGAGCACATGATGCCTTCATCTGGCACCAGTTGGCACTGTGCCACAGATTCGAGAGTGGGGACATCCCCACTGGCCACTTAGTGGGTGAGCATGCAAACCACACGGACAAACTTAGGGCTTGGGAGGGGCATGGTCAGAGGTAACATGGGTAGTGGCCTACATGGCCCGGGGCAGGGCGATGCTGATCACCAAACTAACCTCCACCCTCTACACACAGGTGACAGTGGATACCCACTCCATCCCTGGCTGCTCACACCATACCGGTGGCCCGTGACCACATTGCAGCAATGCTACAATGAGGCACATGCCACCACATGTAATGTCATCGAGTGGGTGTTCAGTATGCTGAAGGCATGTTTCCATTGCCTGGACACCTCCGGCGGTGCCCTACAGTACAGCCCCTCAAAGGCCTACGGGCTATTCCTGGCCTGTTGCATCCTGCACAACATGGCCAACGAATGTGGGATAGCCGTACAGGTCGAAGAGGGGGACAGCGATGGGGACAATGAGGACGCTGGTCACAATGGTGATGGGCAGCCCCCCTTTGGGCGACGGGACCGCCGACTGCTCCAGCTGGCACAGCTGCACTGGGACACCATCATGGAGGAGCACTTCAGCAAACCCAGGTAAGTCATGGGGCCATGTGCAACCACCAGTGGCAAAGGCACAACCCACAGACATGCATGGACACACACCAGGGGTGCATGCCAACAAGGGAAGTGGCCGGGCATGGAACCGCACACACCGCCAGGGATGGGGCGAGGTCTAACATGGCACACGGTCATGCACACACTCACACACACACACACACACACCCCACCCACAACTCACCAGACATGCACAAAGGGTAGGGCACGCCGACAGAACACCATCCTAGCCACACACATGTCCACAGGCCACCACGCCCACTGCCTGTCATTGTGCATGTGTCAGATGCTGGGCACCAATGCACATGGGCATACAGTGCAATGCAGGCATCATTATGCACACTCAACTGCGGACAGCAGCCAGGAGGGTTTGCAGATGGACTGTGTGTGTGCGTGCAGGGCCGGGTACCCACCGGTGCATTGCCCGCTGAATGACACAATGCACACAGGGCAGCATCAGACAGTAGCTGCACTGCGAAACAGGTCAGTCGAGTGCCACAGTGCCCTGGCCACCATGGATGCATGGGCGGCCCCACCGAGACCCACCAGCAGTGACAGGCTGACCACTGGCCTCATGGGGTGGCACCAATGGTCCCCCAAGGGTTCCACTGTGTGAACACAACCATGCTCGTGCAGGGGTCTGCAGCAGACTGAACATGCCTGCGCCAGGCATGCTCGGGATGCCCACAGCTGAACCCGGTGTCGACAAGGATGGTGTCGCATGATGCTGGGAACAGGGATGAACATTGCACTGCGTGGTGTCTGTGATGCATGGGCAAATAACTGTGTGCCCCTGTGGCCATGGCAGCTGTGATTGACTGTGTCAGCCTGTCAATGGCAGCGGTCACATCCTCCCACATCAGGTCCATCCCTGCCAGGAGCAGAGCGGTTTCTCTGCCGCGACGCTCCTCTGCCTGGTGCAAAGCCACACTCAGTGCATCCACCGCCGTCACAAGCCGCATCTGCTGATTGACTGATGCTTGCAGTACGCGGGTGTGTTCATCCAAGAGGTCATCTGCCTGATCGGCAGGCTGTCCCTCAGGGTGTTCATGGCTCTGATGCTCATCACCCCTTGAGGGTGGGCGCTGCACACCAGGGCCAGGCCTGGGCATGTCCAAAGGTGGTGCACTGATGCAGCCCCCTGACACTGTACCCCCAACCCCATTGGCTGACTGCTGATGCTGCCCCTCCGGCTGCAACAGTCCCACTGTCCTGTACACACACCAGTGGTGCCCCACCGGTGCTGACAGGCACAGGCTGGGATTGTGATGACATGCAGGCCTCCATGGCAGCACCACCCACAGCCATGGCCGCGATGTTACCTACTGTGTGGCCATCCTGTGGCATACACGTGTCACTGCCCATGACGTTAGCGACATCATCATCAGTGATGGATCCGGCACCAGCCTGAGTCCCAGCATGCTGGCATCCGTGGATGCTGGCATGCTGGGACATGGCAGGGCCTCCTCCGCACCTGCTCTACCAACATCAAACCTGGATGTCCAGGCAGGCCCACTGTCACCCTGAGCTGTGTATTCCTGTGGAGGTGGATGGGCCTCCTCCATCTCCATCTGACTGGCCTCAGTGGAGACCACCACCGCTGACCCATGCAGATGCTCAGGAGCTGTAAGGGAAAACAAAGTCGCGTTACTGCATGTGACCTACCCTGCCCCCCAATAGACAGACCATGACCTACCATGCAGTGACGGGCTACCACCCGTCTGGAATCCACCACCCGGAACACCCTCAATGGCACAATGCTGCATGCTGCCAGCAACCCTCTCCTCCTGTGGGGTCAGGTGTAGCACCTCTGGCTGTCCCCCACCTGTCGTAGACCGTGCTGCCCTGATGGCAGCCACCTTCTCCTTAATCCTCCACCTGTCTGTGCCCATCTTCTTCTTGCACTCCTGCATGGAGTGCTGGTGGCTGCCATGCAGGTTTACAGCATGCGCTACCTCATCCCATGCAGCAGCATGGGCCTGTGGTGTTCCCTGGCGTCTGCTGAGAAGCGGATCCTGGTCTAGGTAGGCCTCGAACAGGGCATCCATCTCGGCCTTCGTGAAATTTGGCCTCCTCCTCCTCCCACGACTCTGTTCCTCTTCATCCACAACACGCCCGGTCATGATTCAGCCTGTGAGAATGACAGGTGTTACCTGTGACTGTGAAGTCCCATGCATGTCCCAAAATCCACAGTCCACCCTCCCAAAGTGCATGCAACTCACCAATAGACTGCAGTAACTGACTATGGCCAGTGCAGCCCAATGTCGCACTTTTATAGCGCAACCCATGCAAATGAGGCGAGGCACATCTTTAAGTGGATGCAAATGCAGTGACTGTGCCATTGAATGGCTGATTAGCTGATTTGCATATGCCGGCTGAATATCGTGCTGTTGAGCTTTGCGCAATTGTGTTGAACGTGGTGAGCCAAGGGCGCAGTTCTGTGACATGCGCAGTACACACCTAACTGCGCATGCCCGGGTTGATGGCACAGGCGCCTGCCACGCTGCTGACATGCTGTGCATGGGAGGCAATGCAGGGCATGGTCATCATTGTGCCAGTGGTGCTACAGCGCTGTTCACCTATATGGCGCTGTGGCACTGGGGCATCGTAGGTGCACTGGGGCAACAGCGTGGTAGACCGTTACAGGAGGTGGCACACAGGCACCCAATTGTACTACATGCATTATGTTCTAGTTGCGCTGTGGCTGTCCGTGCGCCAGAGACCCTTGACCCTGTGCCTGACCTTTGCCCCCTAGGCGCCATGCGTCAGGCATGGGTACACCACTATCGAGCTGTTCGGTGACAGCGCGATAGAGAATGGCAGCTCTGTACCATGCAGCATCTGCACATGGCAGAACCGTGCTGCAGAGCACCATTTTGACTTAACTGAGCAGCAGAGATGGCGCGGAGGAGAGCTGTGCAGTGGAGCCAGGTGGAGCTGGCAAACCTGGTTGCCATTGTGGAACCACATGTTGGCCTACTATTTGGGGAGGCACCCCTGAACAGGGCCAGGAGTCAGGTATGGCAGGAGGTGGCCGACGCCCTGGAGGAGGCCACCGGTATGGGACGGACAGCAGAGCAGTGCCGCCACCGATATGGGGACCTGAGGCAGAGGGAACCGGACCTGCTTGCCCGCCTGCGGGCACATGCCAGGAGGGACACGGTGCCACGGCCAGGTAGGTGCAACATTTATACACTTTTATCTTCCATACAGGTATCACAGTTGCATGTGTCCGGCACATGGGGGGGCCTCTGGTGTTGGCCGTGGTGGTGTTATCAGGGTGTGGGGTGGGTGGGTCTGGCTGTGTGGGATTGCACACACATGGGGGCCGGGGGACTTTGCTACAGGATTGTACTGATGTTCCTCTCTCCATGTTTGCACCTTAGGCCCAGAAGAGCGCAGGCTGGTGAGAGAGAGGAGGTGCCACCAGGAAGACCATCAGGCCAGGAGGGGCGAAGGTCTGCAGAGGAGCAGGAACCAGCCTGATGATGGTGAGTGCCTTACATCCATGATTACTATTGCATGCTGTGTAATAGGGTGGGCAGCAGGGCATGGCCACCATCCATTTACACCACTGCCATGCACGCAACTTGTTACAGTCAGCACTGTCCATTGGCACTGCATGTCTGGGAGTGTGTCAATGGTGGTCCATGCATGCACCAGGCACATCGCTGTGCCACTGCCTTCACACCGCATAGCCAAGTCACTGTACGGCCATGGTGATGCTGTGCAGGACATGGGTGGTGGGTGTGTGCAGTGGTCCACATGACTGTGGCTGCCTGGGTAGGCAGGTCATGTGGACATGGTCACTGTGGGTGGTTGCACACCATCACAGGGGCATGGCACATGGCTGTATGCCATGCACAATGGGTTTGCTGCAGGGGACTGGACAGTCACATGTATTGACTCTGCTCCCTTGTTCTAGGTGGACAACACTGGATGGCCCTGGAATGGGCCATACAAGAGATATTGCAGCTGGCATGGGCATCCCTGGCAGCATTGGACAGGTTGCAGCGACATGGGGTCCAGAGGAGGAGAACCCGGAGGCACCACAGGAGTGGACAGCAGGGCAGGGAATAGGCCCTCCATGACCCCCTGACATCCATACCCCCTGTACCCACCCTCACACCCCTTCTTCCCTCTCCCATTTGTACACCCCAGACCCATGCCCGCCTCACCTGGTTTGTGGCCCTTACCCCCACCCTTGTATATATTTGTAAATATGTTTCATAGTTCTTATATTTTAATACATACATTTTGTTATAACCACTGTGGTGGTTTCTGATTTGCAGCGAGCTACAGGTGCTCAGTTGCAGTGGTGTGCATGGCATCGGGGTGGTGCATGCATGGGCGTGTGTGTGTGTGTGTGCAGAGGTGAACCACCTATGGTGTGGGCAGGGGGATCAGTCACTGTCTGTGGTTTGTGTGTTGTACTCTGTGCACTGGATGCCTGTGTGCAGTGGTCCATGGGGCCTGCACTGTGTGCATGGCACCCCTGTCAGACCATCCATGGCCTGTGCAGCTGACACCCTTGCATGTCTGTGATATGGATGGTCTGCTGGCATGTCAGTGGTGGCTGCTGTGGCCAGTGCTGGATGGGATGTGTCCTTGGGAGGGTATGCAGGGTGCTGTACCACTGGAGGTGGTGTCCGGGGCATGCTCTGTCACATGTGGGGTACCTCGTCTGCTGACACATGGTCGGTCTCTCAGCTGTACCTTGGGGGGGACATGCAGGGTGGCACTGTGTATGCATCTGTTGCATCACTGTCTGCTGCTGCCCGCTGCAGGGTGGCCATGGTGGGGCTGCCTTGCATGGCTCCATGGTGTACAGGGTTGCATTGTCACAGTGGGGGTGGTGGCATACATGGGGTGTCCTACACTGTTGGGTGCTACTCCTGGGCAGGGTGTATGGGGATCATGATGCAGGGTGTGCTCTGCATTTGTGGGATGGTGTGGTATGGGGTGGTCGGCCATCCTTGTGTGCCGGTCACAGCTTGCCAGGGGGTGTGATGGGGCACCATGGCTCGGCTGTGGGTTGGTTGCTGGTCTCCATGGGCCAGTGGTTATTCCAGCCCTCCCCCATTTGTGCAGTGCATGAGGTGTGGGGGGGACAATGTCTGTTCTGCTGTGTGTTTCTCTGCCCATCTGTGGCATGGGTGGTGGGCCCCTGAATCCCTGGTTGTGCTTTTGCATTGCTGCCCTGCTGCTGGGGGACATCCCTGGTTGTGCTATTGCGCATCTGGACTGCTCAGCTGAACATCTCTTGTTGTGCTATGGCACATCAGATATGCTCAGCTTCACCTCCCTAGTTGCGCTATGGCGCAGGCGGTGGAATATTCAGTCGTCGGCCGTAGGCGCATCTTGTCCTGTGCAGTTTTTGAATATCATGCTTCTTGCACATGGGCGCAGAGGACTTGCACTTGCTCCTGCTGTTGCGCACTTTTGGGGCACAGTTTGAATATCTGGGCCCTAGTGTATAGCGGAATGCTGCTATGCATGAAATTCCATGCCTGGAATATGCTTGTTCTGCTGCAGTAGTGATGTCATAATGTTGTTCTGCTGCAGTAGTGATGTCACTACTGCAGCAGAACCACTTGGAATACTGACACATTGTTGATTTCCTCTATTTAACTCTGTGGTGACAGTATTCTAGAACCTCTAGAGACTTTTTCAAGTCAGTTTCATTATGAAAAAGAGAGAAAAAAAACACAAAGCACACATTTCACATAGTACTACTATACACTATAAAAAATACAGGATGAGCAACTTTATGCACAACCTGTGTGTTCTGTCGCCTCAGGGTTCTTATTTCCATGGACCTCTCAAGCTTCGTTCTTGAGGTCTGAGGGAATAAGAATCCCTCTGTGGCAGAACACACTGGTTGTGCATAGTTGCCCATCCAGTATTCTCTATATGTCTGTCCCATGCATTCTTGAATTCCCCACTGTTTTTGACTCTACAACCTCCTCAGAAAGGCCATCCCATGCATCTACAACCCTCTCTGTGAAGAAATACTTCCTCATATTACCTCCGAGCCATGCCCCCTCTAACTTCAAATCATGCCCCCTTGTTCTTGCACATCTCTTTTTCTGAAAGATGCTACCCTCTTGGACATTGTTGATTCCTCTGAGGTATTTGAAAGTTTTTATCATGTCCTCCCTCTCCCTCCTTTCCTCGAGGCTATACATCTTAAGATCCTTTAGTCTTTCTTCATACGTCTTCTGGTGCAGACCCTGCACCATTTTGGTTGTCCTCCTCTGGGCAGCCTCCACCCTATGACCATTTATGGTTGAAGCCTGTTTTTAGTAGCATGTTACCAAATTGTTTTTTCTGTTAACTGAGACACAGCATTTCATTTTCCATGCAGTCTCACTTCTACCCAATTTCACTGTGGGGAGAACTGAAATACAAGGTCAGGTGACTTGCATAAGGTTATACAATGAGTAAGTGGCACTAGTGGGATTCTAAACTGATTTTCCCTGTTTCCTTGTTTTGTGCTCTAGACCACACCAGCCAGTTCCCCTATACTGTGCACCTCAAAAGAGGTTAGTGGAAAGTACGTCTATTATATACAAAATATTTCATGGAATATACAGGGTGTATAAGTGTAAAACTGAGTGAACTGGTTGTGTTTTACTGTGTGAAGGAAATTTAGCCACATAGAGAACATATAGTTGTAATATCCCAGAGCCAAAGGTGCCCCACTCCCCAGCATCCCCAGCAGACCCAGTAAGGTTGCCACAGTATGGCCAACATGGTACACTTCATACCCCTTGCCAAGGACAGTGGCAGAGTGGCAGAAGAGGGTTATGTACTTTAATGGGACCCTATAAAAAATACAGGTGCATGTTTTAGATTTTTATCAGAGCTGAAGTCTTCTGACAGTCATTTATTTATTTATTTCGTCATTTGGACATAACCTTTGAGCAAAATGCTCTTTTTCAAAGGTTCCACATCTTAACAGGAGAACAACACAGAAAGGTAGTTACAGAGTATGGGTGCACAAGTACAGAGATATAAAATACAAGAAATAACAGCAATTGGTCTATTTACAATTCTAAGCTATCTCATATAGAGGTACAGTATATTGCAGTTAGTACAGCCCAAGGTACATGGTGAGTGCTGTGGATTTAAGAAACTAATTTAGCAGGAGGTAAAGCAGCCAGGGGAGGCATTGTCATTATTTCATATAAAGTGTGTGTGTGTGTGTGGGGGGGGACTCAACATAGGCTTTCACACCCTGTATGTTAAGGCAGCCAACAGGAGGATTTGTTGTTAATTCTAGTCAAGGGTGGGGGGATAATTTTCTGTTCAGGACTGACCTAGTAGGAACATTCTAGAGATCAATGTGAGGGAGGACCGAACGCAGGATAAGCTGGGTGAAGACAGGTGCTTTGAAACAATCACATTTGTGCAGGGTCAATGGCAGGGGAGGGACTTAAAACAGAATGATGATTTAAGGACAGTAGATAGAAGGCTTGTCGACATGCTGTGGCTATGGAAGGCTCAAGTTTGAAGTAGGAGTTAATCTCAGGGTTACTGGGCAACAGGGTAACAAATCGGAAAATGCAGCCCAGGAGCAGGCTTACTCCAAGCTACCTGGTGATTGTGCTACAGGTTACCCACAGCTGCAGACCTCAGCCTTGGCCAGGTGATGTCTTAGTTCCACCTTGAAGACGGAGAGGCTGTTAATGAGTAAAAGGCATGCTGGGATCTCATTTAGCCAAGAAGGAACCCTGTATGCAAAGGCCCATTGACCAAGTGCCATTTTTCTGAAGGGGATGGCAAGTGGGCAGTGAGTTTGCTCTTTAATGCGGTACCCGGATCTACCTCACCAGAGCAGTTCTTTGAAGGCCAGTGGAGCTTACCTAGGAGAGATTTCATTCCAAGCAGGTGCATTTGTTATATGATTCTGCTGGTAGGACTGAGCCAGTTAGTGTGCTCATAGAGGGAGCAGGTGTGTGGGAGTTTATCAGCCCCTAGAGCCAGCCTGCATGCCTTATTGAGGGCCATGCTTACATGTTTTAGCGCAGTGTCAGATGCCGACCCATAGACCATGAGTCCATAGTCAATAACAGACAAGATGGAAGAGAAGACTGCCAACCTGAGTACCTCAGGAGTTAGGTACTGTCTGTGCCTGTAGAGAACTCCAGTTCTATTTTTCATGCCCCCAGCATGAACCTAGGCACCCTGTCTATCCAATCTTTTTTTAAATCTGGTATACCAGCTTGTTCCAGACGTTTGGTTGCTGCTGACATTGCTAGGGACTCAGCATCCCAAAACTTTCAGGAGCATAAGGTGAGCAGAGGTGGGACGCAGTGATCAAGATTGAAGTTTGTCAGTGAGGAAGCTAAAACAGACTGTTAGAGACCAGTCTGCCAGGGACAGCAGGTGGGACTTACCTGAGCCATGGGAGATCCTTTGCTGGGTCCTGTCAGGACTGATGAGTTGTGCAGCCCTTTTCTTTTTGTTCTTATTCATGGCAACAGTGGAATCCAGTCAGCAGGTCATTCAAGTCTTTGTGCCATTAGAGGAGCAACATTGGCTTGGCGAACCCCAGCAGAAAGTGCAGTAATGCAGAGTTCATTTTCTTAATTTAATTTAGTGTTTAGCAGCAGAGGAGAGAGCAAGCAGAGTCAGCCATGGCAGTGAGAAGCAGAGTCATGGTGGAACCAGCAACTGGAGGTCAAGTCAGTTGGGCTCCAGCAGATAAATCCAGATCATCCTTCAGCCCAAAGAGAGAAGAAACACAGTGTGGGTAGTAAGTTGCAGAAGCACCATTGAGCAGATGCTGATGGCCTGTCTTAAGTAAAAAGAAATTAAAGTTCTCCTCAGTCCCTACAAATGCTCCCAGAGTGGCAAAGATCTAGGGAGGTGGGCAGGCACCGGGGACTAGATGACCACCAGGTGGGCAGAATCAGTGGGGCAGAGTAAGGTCCCAGGTCAAAAGGAACACTTAGCGGTGTGGGATAAGGGCAGTGGAGGCCAAAGAAATAGATGCCCAATAGGAAAAGGGACATGTCAGGCTAGTAGCCCAGTTCAAGTTTAGGTTCCATAGTAGGGTTAGTGATTCTGTATAATTAAATAAAATTAATTACACTAACAGTGAGCTCCAGCCAGCAGCAGAGGGAAAGGGGAAGTAGATAGGCCCCAGAGAACCACCCAACTACAAGCTGATATAGGCAAAGCCAAGAGGCTAGTTAATTAAATAAAAAGCATTTCTTGCCCTGCATTACCAGCAAAGGGAGGGACAGTGAGCATGGGACCCCCCCCAGCACACCACATTAAAGAAATTGGCCCCAAGCAAGAGGACAGGACTGTGTAATCTATTTAAATGTAACCATTGTGCTTGCAGACGGGAGGGCATAGCCCCAGGTCCCCAATGTAGTATTGTACATCCAAGCTTTTAGAAACCCAGACTTTGGCCTCCCAGCTGAGGCAAAGTGTAATCCAGCCCCAGTAAATTCAGGCCTTCCCCTATGTATGTTTGCCCTGGTATTATGCCCCTGTTTGCAAGCTAAACTGATATTTAAGTGCAAGAATTATTGAAGTCATATTTAATGTGACAGAATTTAATTATTTCAATGAGTATTTTAATGTACAAGTGCTGTGTATTTTAGAACTGCTTATTTAAAGGGACAGTGCCAAGGTGTATTTGAATGCTTCAAGACTCCATAATTGCACCTACATGCTTTGCAACTGTTTAAATTGATCTTCTGTGCTCTAAGACTATGTAACTGTCTCTGCATGCTCTAAATTGCTTCTATGCACTCCAAAGCTGTTTAGGGTACCCTTGCATTGTCTGAAATTGTCTAAACTAACTTAGCTTGTTCCAAGGATGCAAAAAAGATAGCAAGCAAATGGGAGATGTTGCTGGTACGGGACTTCAGTCTAGGGACGTGGATTTGAACTTACCAGCTGCAGCATAAGTCAGAAGTAGGGACATCCTGGACTCCCTGTAGGGGGTGTTCTTCAGGCAACTAGTAAAAGAACCCACTCATGGGGGGGAGGCCAATACTGGGCCTGGTACTGACAAATGGGATAGTATTGCTGACACCTCAGTGGGTGGCCAGCTGGGGGGGGGACCAGTGATCACCGTAAGGTGTGGCTCAGTATAAGAACTGGATCAGAATCGAGCCACACTAAGACAAGGGTCCTGGACTTCAGAAGGACCAATTTTAAGAAAATAGGAGAATGCCTCAGGGAAACCCTAGCAGGGATAGGGGAAATGGGATGAGTCAAGGAGCAATGGGCAAAAATAAAGGAGGAGGGCAATGAAAAGGCAACAAATCTCTGTGGTTAACAAGGGCAAAAGAAAAAAAAGATCGGTATGGTTTTATAGAGAAGTAACAGAGAAAGAAAGGGCCAAAAAAACAAGCATTTAGAAAGTACAAGAGAACACAGAAAGAGGAGGATAGAGAGAGTTACCAGGAAAAACAAAGAGTGGCAGGGAGAGCAATTAGGAGCACAAAGTACTTATCTGCTTACTACAATGTACTCTCTGTCCCCGGGTCGCACCTGGAAATGAGCCTCGGCTCAGTGAGCCTTTCCCGGTCACCAATTTAAAATAAATACATAAATAAACAAAGTAGAATATTGCCCAGTCAGTAAAAGAAGGGGATAAAACATTCTTTAGATATATAACTGAGAAGAGAAAGACCAAAGGAGGGATAGTAAGGCTAAAAAGGGAAGGAGGGGTTTGTGAGGAAGAGGACCAAAAAAAGCAGACATATTGAACGATTACTTTTGTTCAGTTTTTACAGAGGAAAGTGTAGGTGACGGGCCAAAGATAAGGGACAAGGGCACTAAAGGAGGGGAGATGGACACTAATCCTTTTACAGAGGAGACAGCCCTCGAGGAACTGTCACAATTAAAAGTAGAGCAATGGTACCTGACAGGGTGCGCCCTAGGATACTGAAGGCACTCAAGGAGGTGCTGGCTGCACCTCTGACAGCTCTGTTTAACCTACTGTATCATTAGAAGCATGGGGGGTTCTGGGGGACTGGAGGAAGGCAGATGTGGTCCTACTACATAAAAGTGGAAATAAGGAGGAGGCAGAAAATTGCAGACCAGTCTGTCTGACTTCGGTTGTATGTAAAGTAATGGAATCACTACTGAAGGAAAGGGTTGGGAAATATCTTGTAACCAGATGATTACAGGATCTGAGGCAATATGGTTTCACAGGGCTAGGTCTTGCCAAGCAATCCTGACTGAGTTCTTTGACTGGGTGACCAGGGAACTGGATCAGGGAGGAGCAGTGGATGTGGCCTATCCTGATTTCATTAAGGCCTTCAACACCATTCCACATAGAAGA
The DNA here is from genome assembly GCA_016271365.2 of Neoceratodus forsteri. Classification (NCBI taxonomy): domain Eukaryota; kingdom Metazoa; phylum Chordata; order Ceratodontiformes; family Ceratodontidae; genus Neoceratodus; species Neoceratodus forsteri. The sequence goes on from CM028129.1 coordinate 471,389,361, forward strand.
CTGGTGAGCAAGCTGAGAAACCTGGGAGTGGGGCCAAAAGTAGTAAAATAGGTAAGAAGTTAGCTAAGCAATAGGAGTCAGAGCGTGGGGGTAAATGGGATCTGTTTTGGAAAAGACAAGGGGACAAGTAGATTGCCACAAGAGTCAGTACTAGGACCGATCCTCTTCAATGACTTTATTAGCAACATTACGGAAAGGTTGGAGGGGAAAGTATGCCTTTTCATGGATGTCACAAAAATCTGCAACAGAGTGGACACACCAGGGGGTGGAAAGAATGTGGAAAGATCTAAAAAAGCTGGAAGAATGGTCAAGGGAATGGCAGCTGGATTTCAATGCAAAAAGTGCAAAATCATGCACTTCGGGCACAGAAACCCAGGGGTAACATACCACTTGAGTGGGGAGGTATTAGCAACCACAAAACAGGAAAGGGACATAGGGAAAATAATTTCTGATTGCCTGGAGGTAGCCAAGCAGTGTGATAAGGCAGTGGGGAAAGTTAGCAGGCTGCTCGGATGCATAGGGAGGGGTATCAATAGCAGAAAGAGAGAGGTAGTATTACCCCCATATAGCTTATTTGTAAGACCCCACCTCGAGTACTGTGTCCAGTTCTGGAGACCCCACCTCCAGAAAAACATAGCCAGGGTGGCAGGGGTACAAAGGAGGGCTACAAAAATGGTGCAGGATCTGCATCAAAAGCCCTATGAGGAAAGAATTAAGGAGCTAAATATGTACTATCTTGACAAAAGGTGGGAAAGTGGGAATATGATAGAAACATTCAAATACCTCTCTGGTATTAATAAGGTACAGGAAGGTAGCATTTTCAATTGAAAAAGAAGCTCCATTGTGTCATGCTGGCGACCCAGGTTCAGGAACGGACTCAAGTCATCGAAAAGTCGGCATGAGAGGGATGAAGAGAGCAGGATTGAGCAGCCAAAATGCAGCTCAACACTCCTGGGAGGCTGTCAACCCCCCCCCCGGTAGTTCCAATGCCATCAGGTGGAGGTCCAATGGTCAGCATACGTGGGAGGGACGTCCTAGTACCGCAGCATGCATGTGCCTCCACAGGCGCATGCATGGCTGGGAGAAAATACGGAAAAAATTGGTGCCATACGAACTTCAATCAAAAAAAAAAAAGAAAAGATGCTCCAGGACAAGGGGTCATGTCATGAAGGTGGGGGGGGCTCAGAGGAAATGTGAGGAAATACTACTTTACTGAGAGAGTTGTGGAGGCCTGGCATGGTCTTCCAGCAGAGATGGTGGGTACTTAAACAGTAACGGGATTCAAGCTTGCATGGGACAGACACAAGAGGACCGCAGCACCAAGGTGGGGAGGAGAAAAACTGGAGAACGAGTAGGGTCTGCAGTGGCACAGTAGGAAGGAAATATAGGGCAGACTAGATGGGCCAGAAGGTCCTTATCTGCCAACAACTTCTATGTTTCTATGTAAAATGGTTAAATTGCCTCGTTGGGTCAGGAACTGTTCAGATGGCAATTACATACTCAAAGAGCGTGTAACTGAAGTTGCATGCTCAGCAACTGCCAAACTGCCTTTGCATGCTCTGAAATTGGTTAATGGTCTCTGCATGATCCAGAATTATCCCAGTATGTTTGCATGAGTCAGAGACTGTTTAAATAAATAACCACAGATTAAAAAGACAGTACAGCTCTCTTCAACCAAGCTGATTATTTATGCTAACTGCCAATATCTGCATACCAAAGTATTTATTTCAAAAGTTTTACCAGGAAAGACCTACTTAGCTGGTAACAGCTCATTTCCAAGATGTATCCTAGGGAGAGGGTGTGTGGGAGAGCAGGCAATAAAATAAGGTGCAGAACTACAAAAAAAAATAACAGTTGTGCAAGCAAACAGTTTTTTGAGCAAAGAGATGCAGACAACAAGCTATCCATTAAAAAATAAACTGTAAACGAGCAAGAGCAATGAGCAATACTTTAGTATAATCTTTCTACTTGACTCGGAGACAGTGAAACATCTGCACATCACCAGCTCCTGCATGCCAGAATTCCAGTTTACAATTGCATGCTGAAAAATCAAGGGTTTGTCATTGTATAGGAAATGTACTTGCTAGTAATTAATCCCGTGTCACTTGCTTTCTTTCAGACATTCCAACTCCTCCCAAAAATGAGTCAAAAAAGCACAGGGAACCACCAGGGCTAAAAGATAGGGATCTGACACCGAGTGGGGTTGGGGTTTTCTTTCTTTACAGATTCTTCAGGTTCTCCAGGTTCTTTCCTACAATCACAACCCGGAGGTGCTTCATTCAGATTTGTTTCTACAGTCTACAGTGGCAGCCTGGAGGTGCTCCAGGTTCTTCAGCTTCATCTGTTTATTGAGATTTCCATACTGATGTCCCAGAGGATTTTCAAATTCTTCAGATTTGTCATTTTCTTTACTGTCGGGTTTTTTTTCTGGGGTCCATGGTGAAAGCCTGGGGGCCCTTCAGTTTATTCAAGTTCTGAAGTTGCTGCAGGTTCTTCAGGTTCTTTCCCTTGGTCGCAGTTCTTTCCAGGGGTTTATTGTGAAGGCTTATGGCTCTTCGGTTTTTTCAAGATTTGTCAGGTTCTTTATCAGGGCATATGGTGATGGCCCAGAAGTTCTCTAATTTTTCAGTATACCTGTGGAATTACACATTTTTGCATAATTGTCCTTCCTGGAGTTTATTATGCCTACAGGTTCCAGTCCTTTGCCCTTGACAATTTTCAGTTTGCTAAGCTGGCTAACATAAACACACAATCACACATTCCTTCTTAATCCAGATTTCCTTAAAGGATTATTTATGGTGCTCAAAGTGTGCACATGAACACTGGTCATATATTACAGTTTGAACTCTTATACTAATTTTAAAACTAATACGTAAAGGTATTTTAAAGAAGTGATTTAAAACTGTTTAGTGTATAGCATTTTAAGAAAATTGTAGTGTTAAGCAGGTGTGTGGCCAGCACCTCCTTCTATTTTTTCACCTCTGCAGTGTCACTGTTTCAAGTATACTTGCCCCTTTTCATGAGTTTCATTTCCTGCCTCTCCATTTTATTGAAATTTGATCTTGTATCTAAACAAAGAACCACCTTACCCAACCATGGACCAACTTTCAAATATTGTTCAATGAGCCACACAGCAGCTACACAATATGTGCTGGCAGAAATTGTATTCCTGACACCAATTTGTGCAAATGAAGGGATACGAGTGAAGTAGGAAAGTTCACCAGCAGTGTTAGGAAGGGAGGTTGGCAGGGAGGGCCTGTGCAACCCTTTCTCCTGGCAAGAACAGTTAACACTTTTAAACCCTGATAGCCAAGTGACCCACCCTTATAGCACAAGGACACCAGTCACCCGCCCAACAACCCCACCCTCACCCACATAGAAATACAAAATAACCCCTAGTTGTCCAGTGGCTCACCAGCTCTTATGTAGCACAAGGCTATCACCAGTCATTCACCATGCATCCCCATCATTACCCAAACCGAACTTGAATTTACAGTGTTATTTAACTGTACTTTATTCTTTTTATGTTGTCTTACGTGTGCAGTGTAGACAACATATTGTGGTTGTTTCAGTGGAGAAGCGGGTTTCGAGGTGCGGTTCTGCTGCAGTCAATGGTGACACTGCTTTTTGTAGCTGGGCTCTGTGGTGCCAATGGCATAGCACGCTGTCTATGACAGCAGTTTAGAAAATGTGCCACCACCTTGAAAGAAATTAGCCACTGCAATCAGGGAGCGCCACCGGGCGGTCCCTGATTGCAGCAACCAAATACTGCTTGCCTCGTATACTGTCCTCTCAAGCAACATGGCTGCATCTTCCTGTCAGCTTCCTATAGTCCTCACAGAAGCTGAGGGATAGCTGCCACCTTCCACAGTCCCTCTGAAATCCAATGGGGATGCCCAATCTGCCTGTTGGCATGCCCCCTCCTAAGTTAATTTGCCGACGGGGGTGCCCAATCCCCATTGGCACGTTACCCTCAATTTCTTTGTGTGCCAAGGGTGCCCAATCCCCCTCGGCTCATGTGACCCCTCCAACTCTGCATGACCAGTGGGGTGCCCAATCCCCCATCGGCTACAGCCCCCCAAAAAACCCACTCATGTGGCACACTGGGAGCCCACCCCAACATGCCAAATGTCCCCAAAAAGAAAAAAAAGTCCCTCAATTTTTTTTTTAACCTGTAAACCAGAAAACAGTCCCTCGTTGAGTCCAGTGGCCCCTCCCCCAACCTGCACACCCTGCCTCCCCACACACCCTCACCCCATACTTACCTCCGGAGCTCAGCGGGATGATCTTCGGCAGACCAGGTACATGGCTGCACTCTTCTAAGCTGACTGTGAGGTGAAGAAATGCCGGTAAGCTGTATAATGGCATAAATAGGGTTTTTTCAACTTTGGTGCATTTCTCAGGCATTTTTTGGAAATTTTCAACATGGGGTTTTTGGGACCCCTCCTCATGAATTATGTCACTGTCGTGGTGTTATTCGGTAGCGAAAGGTGATTTTGCAGTCACTACTTGGATTCACCTTTCAGGTCCAAGTAACAAAATGATAGTATCACTATTCATGAAGTGGCATCCCAAAAAGCCTATGTTGCAAATTTGGTGAAAAAATTCAAAAAAAATTACTGTGTTATGAGCGTGCATTGCACAGTTTCCACGCACTCTCATAACTCCGCCAATTTGTAATATTTTCTCTCCAGATTTTCAACATTGTCAATTTTACAAGTGGCGTACTATTGCGCGTTCACTATGGGAAACCAACGATCAGGACAGATGATGAAAATTATAGTGACAGTGTTCATGAGCAGAGGTCCCAAAATGACTAAGCTGAAAATTTGGTGAAATAATTCTGCTAAATGACTGTTATGAGTGTGCATTGTGCAGTTTCTAGTATGCTCGTAAATCAGAGCATTTTTAATATTTTCACTCAAGATTTTCACTGCCATCTCTTCACACCTACCTACAAATGGTACAGCTGTCATTTTTCACATCCTGCCTCAATGGTGTTTTCCCACATCTGGCACAGAATGGCACGGTCACTGTGAGAAATCAACGTTTGGGATAGATTAACAAAATTACAGTGCCACTATTCATGAGCAGAGATCCCAAACACTTTCATGAGGTAGGGGTCACAAAAATGCCATGCTGCAAATTTGTAGTGCAAATACCAAGAAACAGCTGGGGCATTAGGATTTCTAATCATAACGTCCTACCCTGTGCAGAATGACAGGCATCATGGGTGTGTCTTTGCATTGCTGTCTGTCATGCTCATGCCATGCCATCCCCCCACCCTCAAGCCACTGACAGGCATTGAGGTGTGCCTTGGACTCTCCCGACCCCACAGTTCACCCCATTCTCTATGCTGCACCCATTTCAGCATATGTCCTTATGAAATGGGGTGACTGTAAAGTCAAACACCCCAAGGCACACCTTGGCACTTGTCGGTGTCTGTAGGATAGGGTGAGATAAAATGCCATGAGTGTTATGACCGAATGGGGTGAGCGTAAGGCCCGAGGACCCCAAGGCACAATGCAATATTTGTCGCACTGCAGGGTAGGGTGAGCTGAACTGCTATGAACATTACGGCCAATGCCAAAAGGCACACCTCAGTGCCTGTCAGTCTCTGTAGGGTGATGTGGGGTTTGACGTCACTTTCATACATCACTGCCATTCCTATTATGCATCTGTTCAACTCCTGCACTACTGATGCCAATGTCAGCAAGACAACATTCGGCACAGACAAATGCTTGTTTTAATCTGCTGTATAAATATATTGTTATATGCATACTATGAGTTTTATTATTAAGCAACATGTCTTTTATAATTATGAGTCTGCACTGTAAATGAGCTTTGCACTTTTTTCATATACATTTTTCTCTCCTTCCCCAGGTGACCGCAGGCAACTAACTCCACCCCTGCCTGCCACCTATATCTGTCCACTACTCCCCCTGTAGTGCCGAGCCCCACTTTCCCCCATGGATTGACCCCCATGGTGGGGCTGGGAAGGGGAGGACCTTCCTCCCCTCACTCAAGACTCACTATACAGATTGAGGCTCTGGCAGTACAGCAGCAGTGCAGGACACTGGTTAGACATAGAAACATAGACTTTGATGGCAGATAAGGACCGTTTGGCCCACCTAGTCTGCCCTGGTTGGCAGGCAGGGTTTCAAGGAGCCTGTGATTACCCTTTTTTTTCCATTTTCATCCCTCCCCTTCTGCAGCAATGAGTGTGTGTGCACAGAGGCACTTGTACCACGTTGCCATGCCTTTTCCTCCAAAACTCCAGTGCTGCCACCCAGCCTCCACCAGGAGGCAGCCAAGTTGTGGGGCAACATTCTCCCCCTCCCTGGGAAAGGAGAGACTTCCATGGGATGCTGGATCCTTTCCCTCCCTTGCTGACCCCCGGTAACCTGAGCTTACTCCCAAGACCAGGTCACCGGTGTGGCGCAAGGTGTGGCATCCAGTGCCTCAACCCTCACAGTCACCAAGTTGGCATCTAAATGAGCTTTCCTTAATGGTAATTTCCCTAAATAAATGAAATGAAATTACATGAGAACTATGAAAACTGACTCCCCTCAGCCACCACCCAGCTGACAATACCCTTAACATACAATAAGGTGCAGTTTATGTCTTTCAGCCCCAACTGCTGACTCTTCTTCAGGTTGTTCAGGGGAAGCAGAGACTGACCTACACATCCACCCTGACCCATTCCCTCAAAAGTAATGAGTTACAAGAAGAAGTTGCATCACTTAAGTCATCATGTAACTCATTGCTGCTGAGACCAGGGAGAGGGACAGATACATAGCTCAATAACTGATAGTTACTAAAGACCCCAAAATAGAGTCAGAGGCCAGGAAACTAGGGCATTTCACCTACATCTTAGGGTACTGTTAGTTATGAGTCTCAACAGCAGGTAAGGTGGGCACTGCTTTAGCATACTTCTGTGTGGGATATTTTCAGGATTGGGATGGGGTTTGTAACTGGTGAGGTGCTTGTGCTATGTACATGGGAGGGGTATGCTACTAGACTACCTGGAGTTAGAGTGCACATAGTGTACTTGGCAGCCTGCCTTCACCTGCAAAATGTATTTCCAGTCATAGGAATGTGTTCACATGAAACTAAGTGAACTTGGCAAGTAGGTGGCCAACTACATGAATCAGTACTATACATGAAGGCACAGTTGGTCACTGCACCAATTTCATTGGGATTATTAAATAATTCCCACAACTCAGTATACATCTGATGGGATACAATATGCAACATCACAGGTTTGTTCAGATACTGTATTTACTGTACAGTGCAGCTATTGGTTATCTGATTTGCTTAGTCAGAAAACTTGTAGCTAAACCATTTTTGTCATAGAAATATGTAACCTAGAATGTAATGAACTGCTGGTGCAGTATTAGACTCTGCAGAGCATTTGAAGCATTAATTGCAATAAAAAAGGTGTAATTGACCTAACTGGACACTGAACCCAGATCTCTCCACAATGCTGTCCTGGGTCTCCACACCCTGAGTTATCAGGCCCATTGTTTAGCCCAAGCTTACCACAGCTCTTATTTTTTCAGACTGCAAATCTCAGCACAAGTCCCCAGGCTGTGAAATTCTCACAGAGCCAAGGTTCAGTATGGAAACTCGCTGTAGTGCTGAGCCCTTCTTGGTGCCCAAGCCCTGCTCCAGTACCTTTGGAACCCAGCCTTGTGGTGTTGTCCCAGCATGGTACACCTCTATTCCATTTGTAACTACCAACCCTCTGGATTTTGGTATTTTGGGGAATCTAGGCAGCAAGGGGTTCCTGAACACCAGTGATGCTCCAGATCACTCTCTCCCAGTCTCCCAAGAGTAGCTGCTTCAGGCCCTCAGCCATTTGACAAAGAGGGCTAGGATTGATCCTCCAGTTCTGTGTCCCATGACAAAGCCAGCACCAGCCTTTCCATATCCTAGTACTGGGTGGTCCAGCTCTGCCATCCTATCTTATGAAAATGGTCGTCTTTTGAGTTGGCTGGGTCAGTGTTGTCCATCTTCACTGGACTCACTATGACTTTCCCATGCTGTGTGTATCACCCTAGGACCCCTTGGAAGCCTGGTTAACCTTCACCTCCAACCCCTGCTCTCGGCCATAGCCTCAGGTCATTACCGGGACCAGTACAATTATTATCCCCTTCAACTCTGTTTCTCCCTGCACCTGTTAACTCTCCTCCCATTCCTGATGATGGGGATGATGATGAACAGCTGGAACTGGTCTTCCTTGATGCTGATGTTATCCAGTGAACATGGTGAATGTGACTGAGCACTTACAAAAAGGGATACTTAGTCATGGCGCCTGTGTTCTGGGTTACCTGGCAGGGTAGCAACTGGATACAGGGGTAGGCAAATAAAGTGACACGATGCTGTTATATATACACATGTGCAGGGTGGGGAGGGACCACACATCACGACAGGCTGAAGGGGATGGCATGTATGTGAGGTGTGGTGCGGCAGTCGGCTGCCAAGCTGGCCATGTCATGTGGTGGGTAGGTGGCAGGCTGGGGTTGGGAGGGTGCCGGGTTCGGTTCTGGGGCGCGATCTCTTTTTGAGTCAGGTTTTCTTTTTTTGAATTTTACACCCCCCCCCCGATTTACACTCCTGGGTTGAAAATCCTTAAGTGGGGAGTGCTGAGCACAGCTCCCCACATAGCATAAAACTGCCCACCAGTTTTGTCGTTGCTGCAAGTGTATATCACCGTAATTCATTTTCAGCAATGTACACTCACCCAAACAGCGATCACCCTTCCACAACAGCCATTTTCACATAGAACCAATGCTGATACATCAGATCAGTCCAGCTCTGAAGCCTTTGGGAATAATCTTAGGATTTTACCTCATGGAGAGCCTGCCAATTTCCCATCATGTGTGCAGGAAATAATATTGACGCTGGACATCTAGATGGCATCCTATGATGTCCTGCATGAATGAGAGTTCTTCAACCTCCTGGCGGAAAGTGTCCCCTGTCAAGATGCCCCCCCAATCAATCAGGTCCTTGTTATCCAGTATAAGAGGATCTGGATTAGTGGTATGCAGAACCTTTGTCTAGAAATCCAAGACAACCTGAATTTGTGCGGTTTGGTCTTCATGAGACCCGAGCTGAAACTTGCCAGCTCAGCTCAGATGTCAGCTCATTTTTTACGTTTGCTTGCATGGTGCCATCATCCGAGTATTTCGGAGGTGTGTCAGCATCTTCCAATTCAGTCAGTGTGTTTGCAGGCATGGTTGCAGTTCTCCAATCACTGCTCCAGTTGTCTATGACAGCAGTTGAAAATGCAGTGGCATACAGTTGAAAGGGAGAGCTCCACTTCAGAGCAGAGCTCCCCTCTGGGCATGCATGCGCATATTGCATGCTGACACGCTCCCCATGCACATACTGTATGGCGCGATGGGGTGCCCAATGCCCCATCGGCTCCATGCCCCCAAAACCTTTCCAGGTGCCATGCTGGGGCCCACCTCAGCGTGGCACACGTCCGTATGGCCGACGAAGGGCTCAATCCTGTCGGCTCCAGCCCTCCAAACAGCCTTCTAGCTGCCATGCTGGGAGCCCACCCCAGTGTGGCAGAAGTCTGTATAGCCAGCAAGGTGCCCAATCCTCCATCGGCTCCAGCCTCCCCAAACAGCCTTCTGGCTGCCGCTGGGAGCAGACCCCAGCGTGGCACAATTCCACGTATATGGCCGATGGGGTTGCCCCAATCCCCACGATGGCTCCAGCCCCCCCAAACAGCCTTCTGGCTGCCACACTGGGAGCCCACCCCAGTGTGGCAAACGTCCCGCGTCGTCTTCCTTTTAAAAACAAACAAACCTATAAACAAGAAAACATTCCCACGGCGCTCTCCCAGCCCACCCGTGCCTACCCACTGCACTCCCTGCCTCCCCACACCCCATACTTACCTCCAGAGCTCGGTGCGACGATCTTCGGTGGACCGGGAACACGTCTGCACTCTTCAAAGCTGACCGCGAACTGAGGAAATGCCAATAAGCTGTATAATGTAATGAATAGGGTTTTTTCAACTTTACTGCATATCTCAGGCATTTTTAGAATTTTGGCACCAAATTTTCTACATGAGGTTTTGGGACCCCTCCTCATGAATTCTTGAACTGTCATGGCGTTAATTGGGCCCAAAGGGTGATTCGCAGTCACTCGTGAAATCACCTTCGGGACGATTAATGAAATGACAACACCAGTTCATAAGGTGGGCTCTCAAAAGCCTATGTTGCAAATTTGGTGAAAACATTCGTAAAAATGACTGTTTTATGAGCGTGCATTGCGCAGTTGCTATGCACGCTCATAAGTTCATGAATTTTTAATATTTGCACTCTGGATTTTCAACATTGCCATTTTACCACACCTACTTATGAGCAGTACAGTTGACATTTTTCACATCTCGCCCAAATTGTGTTTCCACGCATGTAGCGCACAATGACGCAGTCGGTGTGCGAAATCAATGTATGGGACACATTAAGAAAATCACAGTGACACTGTTCATGAGCAGAGGTCTTAAAATGGCTATGTTGAAAATTTGGTGAAAAAATTCGTAAAAATGACTGTTTTATGAGCGTGCATTGCACAGTTCCTACGCACGCTCGTAAGTTCGCAAATTTTTAATATTTGCACTCCAGATTTTCAACATTGCCATTTTACCATACCTTCTTATGAGCAGTACAGCTGTCATTTTTCACATATCGCCCAAAATGTGTCTCCCTGCATATAGTGCACAATGGCACAGTCGGTGTGCACAATCAATGTTTGGGACAGATTAAGAAAATCACAGTGACACTGTTCATGAGCAGAGGTGTTAAAATGGCTATGTTGAAAATCTGGTGACAAAATTCCTAAAAATGACTGTTTTAGGAGCACACGTTGCGCAGTTCCTACGCACACTCGCAAGTTTGCGAATTTTTAATATTTGCACGCCAGATTTTCAACATTGCCATTTTATTACACTTCCTTATGAGCAGTACAGCTGCCATTTTCACATCTCGCCCAAAATGTGTTTCCGCACATGTAGCACACAATGGTGCAGTCGGAGTGCAAAAGCAATGTTTGAGACAGATTAAGAAAATCACAGTTACACTGTTCATGAGTAGAGGTCTTAAAATGGCTATGTTGAAAATTTGGTGGCAAAACTCCATAAAATGACTGTGTTACGAGTGAGCATTGCGCAGTTTCCACTCACCCTCATAAGTTCATGACTTTGTAATATTTTCAGTCCAGATTTTCACCAGTGGCATTTTTCCACACTTCCTTACGAACAATACAGCTGTCATTCTTCACAACATGGCCGAAATGTGTTTTCACACTTTCAGCACAGAAATGCATGGTTGCTGTGGGAAATCATTGTTTGGGACAGATAAAGAAAATCACAGTGACACTGTTCATGATTGGAGGTCCCAAAATGCCTGTGTTGACAATCTGCTGTAAAAAATCCCCAAACTAATTACATAACGGGTGTGCATTGCACAGTTTCTATGCACGCTCGTGACCACCAGTTTTTTTAATATTTTCACTGCAGATTTGCAACATTGCCATTTTTTACACCTCCCTATGAACAGTACAGCTGTAATTTTTCACATCCTGTTCGGAATGTGTTTTTGCACCTGTGGTGCTAAATGCCATAGTCACTGTGCAAAATCAGCTAACAAACTGATCTTGCCACTGTTCATGAGGTGGGGGTCACAAAAAAAACATGTTGAAAATTTGGAGTGAAAATACCAACAGATGCCTGAGGCATTAGGGTTTCTGACCATAACGCCTCACCCTGTAGAGAATGACAGGAATTAGGGGTGTGACTTGGGATTCTTGCCTGTAAAGCTCATACCATTCCACGCCCTGCAGCCAGTGAGAGACATCGAGGTATGACTTGGACTCTTTGGCCCCAAAGTTCACCCCATTCTCCTATACCACACCCATCTCACCTTATTTCCTGAGGGAATGGGGTGAGCAGAAGGGCCAAAGACCCCAAGGCACACCATGACACTGGTCAGTGTCTGCAGGGTAAGGTGTGGTGAAATGGCATGGCCGTTATGCCTGATGACCCAAAGGCACACCCCAATGCCTGTTGGTCTCTGCAGGGTGGTGGTGGGGTTAGCTTCAGTTCAATACTTCACTGCCATTCTTATTATTCAGCTCTGTAACTATTACACTACCAATGCCAATGCCAGCAAGCAAACATTAGGCATTGACAAATGCTTGTCTATTTTAGGTTTACCTCCCCCTGCCTCCCAGCTTGCATGCCTTCATGTGACAGGCTTAGGAGGCAGAGGAAAGGTCAATGGGTGCCCAAGGGGAGTGCGTGGCATAGATACTCCAGTTTGTGCATGCATGAACCATAATATTATATATTATACATTATACAATGGCAAGAAAAAATCCTGGACTCTGATTGGTCAGTCTGGGGCTGGACCCATGATGTTATCCCAGTACAACATCATGAGTCTAGTCTCAGCCTCACTGTGAACCTGCAGATGAGCATTTTATGGAGCTTTTGATTGATTATTTTATGGAGCTTTTGATTGATTATTTTATGGAGCTTTTGATTGATCGTTTCATCTTCTCTTAAAAAACAAAAATATTTTTCCACACAAAAACATCTTTAAAATTATTTTTTTTATTCTGTATAAAAACTAGCCATTGTATAATAGCAATAACGCCCTCCAGGGTGTGTGTCGTTTGGGATAACGTCATGCCTCAGTCATTGGACACACTCAGCCTGCGGCCTTGTGCCCTACCACCTAAGGCGTGACATTGTCCCAGCACGACACACAACCTGTCAGGCATTATTGCTTAATTATTCTATATAGCTGCACTGCTCTGAACTAAGCACCACTCCAGCTCAGCAAATGATGGGGAAGGGAGCTCAATTCCATGGCCGCAGTTCAACTTCAGTCACTGTAGCAGGCAGCAATCAGTGGGCCAAAGCAGGAAGAGAAAGGAGTGGGGAGTCAGGTACAGACTGGACAAACAGAAAAAAAAACCTAAAAGAAGAAAAAAAAACAATTTGAGAACGTTTAAGAGGAGACTCAGTGTGTGTGTGTGTGTGCGTGCACAGCATGTGGGGGCTGGGTGCTGGATTGCTTAGTCTTTGATTAGAAAACTAAGACTAGGGGCTAGATTCTCAAAGAGAGACAACAATTCTGTAGTTACAGAAAAATGGCTTGCAGCACTGAGGAAATTTAGTTGCAGCATATTCACAAAGAAAATTTCCACAGTTGGGGAAAATCTCAAAACAGGCAAGCTGTGAAATTCTGCAAGTGCAGAAAATCTGCAACATTTTTTACACAGCTGCGAAAATAATATTAAGGCCCAGCAGATAGTACATCAGCAGGTGCTTCATATTAAGTGATGCAAGAGACTTTTACAGCCTTGCAAAAGTTGCAGCAGAACCAGCACTCCCAGTAAGGCAAGTAGTCAGTCCCACAACTGGGATCATGGTAGTGCCACCTGTACCAGCAAGACTTTGCACCTTCTGGCAATATGTATCTGTTGGTTGTGTTTCTCTCTGAGGTGTTTCTTCCTCCTGCATCTATAGCACACACTTCCACCTCAGCCTTTACTGCCTGTGGGGCTCCTTTATGGACTGCACTGGGTCTTGTGTTTGTGGTTTGTTGCCATTCAATGGAAATGTGTGCTATTTGTGTTGTAACAATTGACACTACTATACAGCCCAAAAGTTTGCAGTTGCTGGTGCCTGAACCCCCACTCTAAGTGTATTCCAATTGTTAGAGCACTGCTTTTTGCTCAGGGTGAGTTATGCCTCACTCTCTGTTGTGCAGCATGTGGGCAACATTCTTTCTGCAGTCTGCAGTGTATTTTTCCCACAGCTGTGGAAGTTTTGTGTATAACACTTAGCTCAATTACCCCTCTTTTTCTGCAACTGCACAACTTTTGGGGACTTGCTCATTTGTATGCACCTTCCAATTGTTTTAATAATCCAGCCCTAAATCGTGAGAAACACAATTAAAACAATTAAGGAAACGTATAACAAAAAGAGAGAAAAATGCAGAAAACAGAGACTGTGTAAGGGTGGGGTTGCTCACTCAAGTCTGGGACTCTGCATTAATGACTGGGGGCAGGATTCACAAAACACTGTGAAGGTGAAAAAAATGTGCAAGTCCCCAATGTGACAGATAGCATGCTTGTTATTATATTGTATTCTATTTGAGATATAAATAAATGTTTATTTGAATGTCTGCTTAGGGAAATGGCAGCCATCGGCTTTTAAATGAGCCTGACCTTTTGACCCCAACACAGTAACAGCAGTTGCTAGATGGCTAGCTTCCTTAACTGTGTTGACACATAGTTGCAAGTTTTCCTGGGGCTATTAAGACTTCCTTTATGCCAAGTTATAACACCTTGTAAACTATCTTTTTTTTCTTTGAACTACAGGGACAAAGTGTGCATTTTATGGCTTCTGAGAAAAAGGCCATTTTAACTGATTTCTGTTAGCTTGTAAAACTGCAATTACTTTCAAGGCCAGGAAGCTTGTGGATAGATCAAATGCATAATTCTATCTGTCTTAAAGCCTCCCTAATTAAAAAGAAATATATATATATATATATATATATATATTTGGAATGTTTTAGCAGTGGGCTGAGACATGTGACTGATAAATTAATTCAGGTTCTCAGGTTTAAGTGACCTCACAGCCAGCATCTGTAAGCTGTGTCATCAGGGAGGAGGAGTTTGAAACAGACATATTACCAGCCATCTGGGAGAAAAACATTGCATTTAATTTTTGTCTGTGTGCATTTTGTCTCTGATTTTGATGTGGGACTCCTGGCAACCTCTCACAGCACGTTGGGTAAATTCAACCATCTGTTTATTACATGAAACATAGAGTAGTAGAAATTCAGTAATAAGGTGTTGTTTCCTTATACTTATCCATTTACTTTAAAAGACCATAAACCTAGTTTTACATGTTCTGCATTTTGTATTATATCTATTTTTACTTTTTTGTAAACATTATTTTTCTTAAAATCCTGTCTGTGCCTTTCTCAGTGTCTTTTGCATGTGGAGGGTGAAACAGTATTGGGTAAGATCTGACAAAAACTGTTAAGGGCTTAAAAGTGTGTTACTATCTTGCAAAGGTAAGAAGATGTCTAGGTCTCAAATTAAGTCAAAAGGGTAAAATAGTGAACAAGGCTGGTGCCCACCAGGTGAAGTATTGCACTGCATCCCCTGAAGAGAGTGTGATATCTCAGCCTGTTAACTGGGTATGCTAGTGAAAAAGGGTTCATATTTGACCCCAGGACTTGAGGCTAGTAGGTGATTAGGACCCAAAATAGACTGGAGGGATACCCTGTTTGTCTCCTGTTCAAATATTGCACTTTGAGGTTTGGCACTGTGGAAGCAGAGGGCCTGATCTGTGGGCTGTGTTTGTGACAGATCTGGTTGACAGCAGTGCAATTTAAAAGTATTTGGTAACATGAGCATTAACAGTCCAGTGTGTCAGATTGATGACTGTAACAGCTCACATGCAAAATAAGGCAGTGATTTAAAAAGAAAAGAACTATATCATTGAGCTTGCAGTCTAACTTCCCTACCAGTTATATTTTTTTGGGGGTGTAAGCTAGTGTATCCATAGATAGGGAAGAAAAGGACTTACAACTACAGCGAGTACACTGCAGACTACCTGAAGCAGTTGTATGAAGAGAGAGGAGTCCAGCACAAAGGGTGAGCCAAAAAGCTTCTCATGGAGGTTCTTGTGGCAGCCGATGCCTAAGACCTTGAGTCACAGTCTGTGACTGGAAAGGACCAAACCTTGGGCATGGATGGGCCAGCGTTGTGTCCAGACCCAGGGGGGAGGAGGACAGCAGGGCCAGTGCAGGTCAAGAGCCACAGCAGCAGGGGAAGGTCACCAACATTCTGGAGCCAGAAGGGATCAGGCTGTAGATAGAGTTGTGGAGAATGGAGCTGGAGTTTGAACAGAGGAAGTGGGAATTCGAGAGAGAGAAGAGAAGTGAGAGCAGAGAGCCGCAGAGGAAAGAGAGCAACAGCATCACAGAGAGGGGCTGAGCAAGAGCAGCTAGAGGCTGAGCAATAGGAGAGAGAGAGAGAGGCACCAAAGGAAATTTGAACTGGAGAAGCTACAACTCCCAAGACCAGTGCCTGAGCAGTTAAGTGGTCTGGGTGAAACTATAACTCCAGCACTGGGTTACAAATTCAATTCTAAATTGCTAGCTGAACTTAAAGAGGGGGAAGATACGGATGCATTTCTAAATTCGTTTGAAAAAGTATGCATTCATGCAAACATTCCCAGAGAGTCCTGGAACTTCCAGCTATCCTCGCTACTTCCCGAGAAAGGTCAGGATGCATTGGGTCAAATGGACAATCAGGACAGTACTGATTATAGCAAACTTAAAGCTGCACTGTTAAAGAAATATGATTTAACAGCAGAGGCATACAGAGTTAAATTCCGTACGCTCAGGAGAAGCCCTGACATGAACTAGATGGAGCTAGCCACTAAACAACATCAGTTTTTAAAATGTTGGGGGAAGGATTGAAGCAGACTCTGTAGAGAAAATTGAAAATGTTGTACTGTTAAAGTGGGTTTTTTGGGGCGTGCCCAGCAGAGCTGAAAACCTGGCTAGATGACCAAGCTCCAAAAACAGTGCTGAAGTCTGCCAAATTCTCAGACCGCTATGCCAGGAGCAGACCTGCTCTGAGAGGGAATGGAGCGGGTGTGGCAGTGCAGAAAGGGAAAAGTGCACCTTCAGGCAGCTAAAACCCTCCTTGCCTCCACCAAAACCAGGCAGCCCCAGGTTACAAAGAAAAGATTCACCTGATAAAATAAATGAATGTTGGGTTTGCAGACAACCTGGGAATCTTGTCAGTCAGTGTCCAAAAAGGGCAGATAGTGCACAAAGTGGTGCTAGGAAAGAAGTGAGTTAGTTGTGTATCCCTGAAAGCATGCCAGTAAACATGAGGGAGCACATACACCCAGTTACAGTGAATGGGGTACAGTCCCATTGATTAAGGCACACAGGGGCATCCCTGACTTTGGGAAAAGGGATTTGGTAGATCCTGAACATCTTATACTCAATCAATGTGTGACTGTACAGGGATTCACTGGGGAAGAGAAAATGCTGCCACTTGCCAGTGTTTTCCTAGACTGTGGTGAGATGGGAGAGACTGTGCAGAAAGTTGCAGTAGCAGAGTACCATGCTTTAGATATAATTATTGACAACAATCTCCAAAAGGGGATGGTGTGTGCAGTTACACACAGCCAAGCAGCAAAGGTAAATTGTAGTTCCCTGAACCCCATAGAAGCCCCTGTGGAAATCATGGGGAGGCTGGTTCCCCAGCCTGGTCTTCTGATATGGAGAATAATGAAGAGGGGTAGAAATTCCACCAGGTAGCAGTTAACAGAACCGCTACAGAAGGTTACCCCAAGGAAGAAGGTGTAGCCAGTAGTCAGAGGATTAGGGATGGCAATGACACTGAATGCCCTGATGCTAGAGCTAGGGATCCTAGTTTAGGAACTGGAGGGGACCTGTTCCATGCCTTGGGAATGTGTAAAGATTTTGCTGCTGCTCAGAAAAATGACCTTAGTTTAGAGAAACTGTGGGCTTGAGCAGGCTCTGACGGAGCACAGGGAGGTGACGGAAAACATAAAGTTTATTGGGACAGTGGACTGATGTATATGCAGGATGTAAAAACAGAGAGAAGGGTGATGGGCAGGCAGCTTGCCATTCCCCAGGGGTACCATGAGCAGTTGCTCAAGATTGCACATGATATTCCCATATCTGGTCATCTGGGAATTGCACGCACTATGCAGCAACTGGCCCAGAATTTCTATTGGCCCAACTTCACACAGCAGGTGAAGGAGTATTGCAGGTCTTCTCACCTGTGCCAAGAAATAGGGAAGGTGGGTAGGAAAACTCAAGATACCCTAATTCCCTTGCCCTTAGTGGGGGAGCCATTCCAGAGGGTTGGAATGGATATTGTGGGGTCTTTGAATACCACAGCTCCTCCAAACAGTAGTTTATCCTAACTATGGTGGATTATGCCACCTGGTATCCCAAGGTAGTCACCCTACCCTCACTGAGGACAGACAAAGTGCCAGATGCCTTGCTAGGGATTTTCTCCCGTGTTGGGTTCCCGCATGAGGTTATCACTGATCGAGGGAGTTCCTTCATGTCAGACCTGATGAAATGTTTGTGGGAGAAGTGTGGGGTGGTGCAAAGATGCACAACACTTTATCACTCACAAGTCAATGGGCTTGTGGAAAGATTCAATGGTACCCTTTAATCAATGCTCCAAGTGTTTGCAGAACAGCATGGGAGGGACTGGGAGAAGTACCTTCCCCACCTGTTGTTTGCATACAGAGCAGTGCCCCAAGAGTCAACATGGTTTTCCTTCTTTGAGATCTTATATGGACACAGGGTATGTGGGTCCCTATAATTGATCCAGGAGGACTGAGAAGGCAAGCATGCCACCCAGGAAACTCCCATAGTGGATTATGTCCTTAAGTTTAGGGAAAAGCTGAAAGAGCTTATAGGAACAGCCCAGAGCAACCTGGCAGCTGCCAAACAAAAACAATAGGTATGGCATTACCACAGAGCCAGAGCTCACTCATACACTGTGGATCAGGAGGGCATGGTCCTAATCCTGATCT
The DNA here is from genome assembly GCA_016271365.2 of Neoceratodus forsteri. NCBI lineage: Eukaryota > Metazoa > Chordata > Ceratodontiformes > Ceratodontidae > Neoceratodus > Neoceratodus forsteri. The sequence goes on from CM028129.1 coordinate 471,407,998, forward strand.
GGAAAGATAAGCTGCAGGTTGAGTGGGCAGGACCGTACAAAGTAGTCAGACTGGTGAATGACATAAACTACATTATAGAACTACCAGACAGGAGACATAACCAAATAATGTACCATGTCAACATGATGAAGCCATATTTCTAATAGGGCTGACATGGTATTTGCAGTGTGTGGTCCTGGGGAGGGGACAGGTGAAGGAGACCCCCTTCTGGACTTGCTGGAACAAAGCTAGCCAGAGTCCTCTGTGAAGGCAATTAAAATGTCAGCCCAGTTGACCCAGGACCAGATCCAGGAAGAAAGGAGGTTTTAACAGACTTTGCCCCATTGTTTAGCACCAAGCCTGGACCAACCCTCTTAACAACACACACTGTGGAGACAGGGATGCAAGTGCCCATATGGCGGATGGCATATCTGGTGTCAGAGTCTGTCCAAAAAACATTAGGAGGGAGGTGGAGAAAATGCTGGATTTAGGGGTAATTCAGAAATCCCAATGCCCCTGGGCCTCACTTGTAGTCCTTGTTCCCAAGTCAGATGGCTCTATTCATTTTTGTGTGGACTATCATGGACTCAGAGCAATCACAAAGTCAGATGCTTACCCAATGCCATGGATGGACGAACTCCTGGACAAGTTGGGAGGGGTGACATACCTTACCACTATTGACCTGATGAAAGGATATTGGCAGGTAGAGTTAACTGCCAGAGCTAGGGAAAGGTTGGCCTTCATCACTCCGATAGGTGTTATTTGAGTTTAAAGTAATGCCTTTCAGAATGAAGAACGCATCTGCCACCTTCCAAAAGTTGGTGAACCAGGTGTTAATTGGTGCTGAGGAGTATGCCGTAGCATATCTGGATGACATTGCCATCTTCAGTACCAGCTGAGAGGTACACCTGTCCCACCTTAGGGAAGTGCTGGGCAGGATACAAAGGGCTGTGCTCACTGTAAAAGCTGAAAAGTGGCAGGCGGTCATGGCTGAGGTGGCATACCTCAGGCAAGTAGTAGGCCAGGGACAGCTCTGTCCTAACCAAATGAACATTGAGGTAATCAAGGCATGGCCCAGACCTGAAACACAGAAGCAAGTTCAGAGTTTTCTAGGGACAGCAGGGGACTATAAGATATTTGTACCTAACTACAGTGTCCTGACCACTCCCCTATCTGGTCTGTTAAAGAGAAGGATGCCAAAAAGGATTAATTGTGAATGAGCCTGTGAACAAGCCTTAACATGGCTAAAGGAGACACTGTGCAGTGCTCCTGTATTAGCCAGTCCAGACTATGGTAAACCCTTTGTAGTCCACACCGATGCCTCAGATGTGGGTATTGGAGCAGTGCTTAGTCAAACATCTAACCAAGATCAGCCAATAGCATACCTCAGTAAGAAGTTACTTCCCAGGGAGAAGGCTCACTCTACAGTGGAAAAAAATATCTTGCCAAGGTGTTGGCACTAAAGAAGTTAGAGCCATACCTATATGGGCAGCATTTTGAGGTACAAACAGATCACAACCCCTGGTTTGGCTGGCACAAATGGGTAAAACAAATGGTAGGCTGTTAAGATAAAGACTTGCCTTGCATGGTTATGACATGGCTGTCTCATACAGGGAAGTGGCAGCAAATGGAAATGCAGATGGGCTATCATGTCAGTTTGAACACTGAACTGAATCTGGGGAACACATGCTATGCTTAGGAATAGATCCCCCCAGATTCAGTCTAGAAGGGAGGGGTGTGATGTATAGCATCTGCTTGTTATTATATTTGGGATGTAAATATATGTTTATTTGAATGTCTGCTTAGGGAAATGGCAGCCATCAGCTTTTAAAGGGGCCTGACCTTTTGACCCCAACACAGTAACTGCAGTTGCTAGATGGCTAGCTTCCTTCATTGTGTTGACACATAGTTGTAGGGTTTTCTGGGGCTATAAAGACTTCCTTTATGCTAGGTTATCACACCTTGTATGTCATCATTTTTTTTCTTTTAACTATACGGACTAAGTGTGCATTTTATGGCCTCTGGGAAAAATGCTGTTTTAAATTAATCATGTTAGCTTGTAAAACTGCAATTACTTTGAAGGCCAGGAAGCTTGTGGTGAGGTCAAATGCATAATTCTATCAGTCATAAAGCCTCACTAGTTAAGAAGAAAGATATTTTGGGGGGAATATTTTAGCAGTGGGCTGAGACATGTGACTGATAATTTAATTCTAGTTCTCATGTTTGAGTGACCTCACAGCCAGCATCTGTGAGCTGTGTCATCAGGGGAGTTAGAGTTTGAAACAGGCATATTACCAGCTAGCTGGGAGAAAAACATTGCATTTGATTTTTGTTTGTGTGCATTTTGCCTCTGATTTTGAGGCAGGACTCCTGACAACCTCTCACAGCACTTTGGGTAAATTCAGCCATCTGTTTATTACTTGAAACATAAGGTAGTAGAAATTCAGTAATAAGGCATTGTTTCTGTATAATTATCCATTTACTTTAAAAGACAGTAAGCCCAGTTTTATATGTTCTGCCTTTTGTATTTTATCTATTTTTACTTTTTAGTAAACATCATTATTCTAAAAATTCTGCCTGTGCCTTTCTCAGTTTCTTTTGCATGTGGATGCTGAAACAGTATTGGGTAAGATCTGACAACAACTGTTAAGGGCTTAAAAGTGTGTTACTATCTTGCAAAAGTAAGAAGATACCTAGGTCTCAAACTGAGTCAAAAGGGTAAAACTGTGAACAAGACTGGTGCCCACCAGGTGAAGTATTGCACTGCATCCCCAAGACAGTGTGATATCTAAGCCTGTTAACTGGGTGTGCTAGGGACTTGAGGCTAGTAGGTGATTTGGACCCAAAACAGACAGGAGATTTACCCTGTTTGCCTCCTGTTCACATATTGCACTTTGAGGTTTGGCACTGTGGGAGCAGAGGTCCTGACCTTTGGGGTGCATTTGTGACATATTTGCACAGTTACTGGAAAAAGGGGTAATTGCACTGCATCATAGACACAAAACATCTGCAGCTGTGGAAAAAATACTCTGCAGAGTGTATAAAATATGCAGCTGTGGAAATCCCTGTGCAAAAAATGGCATTGAAAAGTATGGCATATCCCCTTAAAGGCTACTGTCAGCCATTGTTTTCCTGCAGTTGTGGAGAAAATGTTGTGCACATGCTTCACCAAGTAGAGTGAGGTGTAACTCACCCTGAGCAAAAAGCGGTGTACTAACAATTGGGAAACAATCATAGTGGGGGTTCAAGCATCAAGCAACAGCAAACCTGTTGGCTGTATAGTTGTGTTAGTTGTTACAACAAAAATAGCAGACATTTCCATTGAAGGACAACAAACCACAGCCACATGACCCAGTGCAGCCCATAAAGGAGCCCCACCGGCAGCAGAGGCAGAGGTGAAAACAGCCAGAAATGTGTGCTACAGGCACAGGAGAAAGAAACACCCTAGAGAGAAACATAACCAACAGATACATATTGCCACTGGGTTCAAGGTCCTGCTGATACCAGTGGTGCCACTGTGGTCCCAGTTGCGGAACTATTTGCTTCCCTGGTTGGGAGTGTTGGTTCTGCTGCAATGTTTGCAAAGTCTCCTGCTCCACTTAATATGGATCACCTGCTGTTGTTCTGTCTGCTAGGCTTTTTATATATTTCTACAGCTGCAGAAAACATTTTGTGCATTTTCTGCCTTTGCAGAATTTCATAACTTGCCAGGTTTGTGATTTTCCGCACCTGCAGAAATTTTGTCTGTGAATATGCTGCGCTTGTGTTTCTGTAGTTGTGCAAATCTTTTTTCCTCATGTGCAGATTTTTTTTGCTCTCTTTGTTAATCTAGTTCAAGAGCTTTAGGGAAAAGTAGAGAGTTTTTGAATAAGTGAACAATAATTTAAAAAAAGTTAAAGAACAAATACAGAAAAAGCAAGAGAGAGACTGTGTGTGTGAGCTGGTGGGGAGAGGGTGACCGATCAGAGTACATGATTTGTAATCAGTGTGCACACAAGTGCACAGTACAGACAGTAGTACTGTCTGAACAGTGCACAACAGCAGTGCCCAACTTCAGAAAATAAAGTTAGAAAACTACATTTTTTAAACAAGAAAATGTTTACAGTGAAAAAGAAAACCAAACAAGGAAAGAAAGCATATTTTACAATTTACAGTAAAAAGAATTAAGAAGGAAGGAAAAAGTTTACATTTTACAGCACAGAAAGAGAGAAACTGTGTGTGTGTGTGTGTGTGTGTGTGTGTGTGTGTGTGTGTATTAGGGTCAAGGATTAAGAGAGGTTATTAACCCTTTTTTAAGGGGGCCAACCCTTTGGCAGTTAAATAGTAACCTCTGCCTGCGGCATCGCCAGCCTCAGTGAAGACTGGAGTGTGCAAAACATGTTGGGTGCTGCACGAAAGATATGTGGTCACTTTAGGCCCTCTACAAAAGTTTATAACATGCTGTAGATTTATTACTGATTTGCCAGCTAAAACAAAAAGTTTCCATCAGGTGGAATTTCACTTTTTACTTGTTGCAGAGGCTCCAAGAACAACACAATGCAGTGTACAATACACCATGGATCACAGGGTAGCAGAAGGGAATGCCACCTTTCCGCCGTGGAATCTTACACTTACGTCAGCTGCTGAAGCCATTTGAGGATACAATGCATGACGTAAGTGCTGACAGCACAACCATAAGTCAAATCATTCCATTAATATATTTTCTTATGCAGAAACTGAAGAGTCTGAAAAACAGTTGAAGAGGAAGGTGCAAGCACAGGTGTTACTCTTGTTCAAAAGATGTCTTTGTCATTGTTAACAGACCACAGAATTGCCATGATGTTGAAATCTGAACATTATGTTATAATAACAATGTTGGATTCATGTTTCAAAGCCAGTTTTCCAGGTCTTCTCCAATCTGGTACTGTAGTCAACAAATATTATAAAGAACTTCCCATTAATAACGTTGCTCTAAAAATGACAACAGACTAAAAAAAAAGGAAAAACAAATTGCTGCAGCTGCTGATCATGAAAATAGCCATGCTCTCTTCCAAGAAACAGTTCCCAGTGAAGCCAGAAGAAAACATCCTTTAAGAAAATCCTTGAAAACATCCAATAGTAAAATACTTACTTTATGAATCAGAACCCAGGGTCAATCTGTCTGGTGCCTCAAAGGACAACATTTGCGTAGGACTGGATGACCTATAGAAATACTGTACTGTTATTCCTCCCATCAAAAGCTATTCAGCAAGCAGTATGGTGGATGACTTCTTAAAGGACCTCTGAAAGACAGATGTTCAAGATGACCTACTTTAACATTGGCATGAAAAGAGCACAGTCTGACCAGAATTGCAAAAAGTTTCCCTTTACTATTTAAGTTGCCCTGCAATGAGTGTCTATTCAGAAAGAACAGTTAGCACTGCTGACTATGCTGCTAATAATAGGAGGAGAAATCTCCTTCCAGAAAATGCTGAAATTCTACCTTTTATGAAACTGTTTATGGTATGTTTGTTGGATACTTAAGGGGCACTTCCAAAGCACTGCTGAGACAGTACTGAAGATGAGCCTATTGTTAGTGATGTTGATGAAGAATAGTACTACTGGAGAAATCTTGCCACTTGCTCCAACCTCTTATGTCATTCATGTCCTGTCTCATTCCAGACACCATTTTTTTCCCGCAAACTAATGTATAACAAGACTAGAAAAGCTAATGGATACTCTTTGACTCTAAGGAATATGTGAAATAATTATACACTCCCACCTATACTTATTTTTTCCTCAATGTTTAATTTGTAAGGTCAACTTAAATTTGTAAATGACTAATAATGCCACTCTCTGGTAACATATTCCATTTAGTATGTACCCTTTGCCAGATCTCTGCCTTTCATGGATAACAGCTTCCTGAATATAACTCCACTCTGAGTTCTGACTGATCTGCTGTTCTTGAATGATAGTCATCTATGAAAGAAAAATATGAAATAAAAAAAAGAAAATAGTATACTGCTCTATATCAAAGTGAGTGTTGTCTTTCACAATAGGTGAGTAAGTTTTAGGAGGAAGATCTTTTGTTTTTAGCGAGATTCGTATTGTGAAGCAGGTTCCAACATACCTGTAACCTCGGGAGAGAAATTGTACCAAGAATAGCAGGAGGAGCAGTGCCCGGCATGGGGTTTACTGTGTAGTCCTTGATTTGTTATCGGACAGCTGGCAGGAGAAAATTGGTAAAACCTGAGAAGTCAGTGGTTTGCCGTGTGTTTGCGGCTTGGAAGACCAATGCTGGATCAGTTAGGAGATTGACCGGTTCTGCCACTGTTTCGCTGCTATGGCAGATTGAGTTTCCTGGATCTTGCATGTGCAGTGTGGGAGACTAGGAAGGTCTGTGCCCATGAGGGTTTCCCTGACTACTTCTCAGTGTTACACTGCCTGGGCTATTATGGATGCTGTGGAGTTGGGATAATGTTGTACACCTTTGATCCGGTTGCACCCTAGCTGTGTATTGCATTGAATAGCTACTCCAAAGACCACCAGAGGTAAGGGGAGTTTGATTGCTAAACTGTGGTGCTGTATTTCCCTGAGAGTGGGTCCACTACTGAGAAGGGCTGAGTCTGCTGGTTGAGCAGGATTTGTGACCTAAAGTGGACAGACAGTGGCGGTGAGAGGACCTATACCAGTGCCAGGGACTACAGTTTGATCTGAACTGGTTTTGTTGGAGGCAGGTCTAGAAGGGAACCCCGTTCAGAGAGAGGGATCGGGGTTCCCTGTGTCCTTAGATCAAAATTAAGAGCATGGACCTTAGTAGTGAGAGTCCTAAGGAGACTGGTTATATAGGTGGCTTAAAGGACACCTAAACCATCTTTTTTTACAATTTTGTTTTTTGGAAATTACTCCATAGGCTTGTAAAGGAGGGTGGGATTTCTGTGAAGGTGGGCTGATTGGAGTGGAGGAGACTAGGAGGCACATGGGACAAAATGAGCCTGGAGAGGGGTCCTCACTGTCTGGTACCCATACGTAAGGGCTCCATAGATAGTGGGCAGGTTGCTGGACCAGCCTCATCTGCCTATCCTTCTCAGACAGTGTTGTGCAATGCCAGATCAATTAAGAACAAGATGGCAATTATTGCCAATCTTGTTGCAACATCTGATCTGGTTTGCATCACCAAGGCCTGGCTGGATGAAAATGCTGGCCCAATATTGAAATTGGCTATTCCAGCTGGGTACTCAGTGGTATACTGCCCGAGAAAGTATCATAGGGGTGGGGCTGTAGCAATTTATTTTAAGTCAGACCTCAACTTCACGGCCTTCTTGATTGGAACAATGAGGTCTTTTGAATGTGTAGGTGTGCAGGTGTGGGTTGCAGGATCCTTCTGCTCTACCGTCCACTGAGGGATGGGAGGGAATTCCTGCAGGAAGTTATGTACTTCATTGTAGGCCTGGTATTGGAATCTCTGAGATGGATTATTCTGTGGGATTTCAATGCCTGGGTCAATAACGATCTCTCGCAGTTTGGTCAAAACTTCCTCCAACTAATGTGTTCATTGGACCTCACACAGGTTGTTACCTCTGCAACCCATATTCATGGCCATTCGTTGGACTTCATCTTCCAGTTGGGAATAAAGATCTTTGACCTTATGGTTGAACTGGTCGTTTGGTCCATACTGTTAGATTCTCATCTAAGGCCCCCCCAAATAGACCCTCCACTATGGAGATGGTCCAGTACAGCTCTTTAAGGGATTTGACCCCGCAGGGTCTGATGGCAACACTGAATCTATTAGATTGAATGAGAGTGTGCAAGGAGCCAGGGGAGATGGTTCTGACGTATAATAGGGTCATTACCGAGACCCTCGACTCCATCACACCTGTCCACATTCGATCCCTCACCACACGCCAGAGATCTCCTTGGTATGATGGGATTCTCAAGGGGATGAGGATGAAAGGGTCGAAGGTTGGATGGCACTGGCTGAGGACTGGTTTGGAGGAGGACAAGCTTATATTAATCGCTCATTATAGGAGATATCAACTGGTAATCTCCTGTAAGAAGGCACAGTTTCTGTCCAAGGAGACTTCTGCAGCAACTAACAGACTGGCTCAACTTTTCCGCACTGTGGATAGGTTGTGTAATCCAGCCTGTTTTCATTCTGGAGGAGTTTTTTCATAGTTGAGGTGTAATGAGTTCACTCTGTTTTTCACTGATAAGGTTGCCGCTATCAGATTGGAAATCCAGTCAACCCCCTCTAGGGGGCCTTGCAGTGATGGGCCCAAGGTCACAGTCAGTCAGTTTGTCTGGTTCAGCTTTGACCAGTTGGCTGTAGCAGATGTGGTGAAGGTCATCCGGGAGCTATGGCCAACATGCTGTAGTTTGGATCCGGGACCAACACGCCTCCTTGTGGGGTGTGCTGATGTCATCGACCAGGTCCTAGCTGGGATAGTCCATTGCTCTCTAGAGACAGGGGTCTGTACTGGGCCCCTGAAGGAGGTGGTTGTGAGGTCGCTTCTGAAAAAACCTTCACTGGACCCAGACTGCCTGGCAAACTACAGACCTGTCTCTAATCTGCTTTTTTAAGGCAAGGTTATTGAGAAGCTGGTGGCCATGTAACTGGAGGCCTATTTAACATCTTACAACAACTACGATCCTCTCTAGTTGGGTTTCAAGAAGAGGCATAATACCAAGACTGCCCTGGTTCAGGTGCTGAGTGATCTCCTGGTGGCAAGGGAACAGGGTAGATGTTCCATTCTGATTCTCCTCAATTTCTCAGTGCATTTGACACCATGGACCATGGGGTGCTTATGGAGGGCCTGTGGGTTGGTTGTGGACTGGCTGGTACAGTTCTCAACTGGTTTAAATCTTTCCTCACTGTCAGGTTCTAGCACGTGGTGTCAGGGTTTTTTCCTCGGCTCCTGTGCCCATGCTTTGTGGGGTCCTGCAGGGCTCCATCTTGTCCCCCATGTTGTTTGCAGTGTATACGCTGCCACTGGGTGACATTATAAGACAGTATGGCCTGAGTTTTCACTGCTGTGCAAATGTTACTCAGCATACCTGTCTTTCCACCTGAGTAGCAGGAGACTGTCTCTGTATTTAACAACTGCCGTGTTGAGATCCAGGATTGAATGAGTACCAAGTGGTTGAAGTTGAATACGGACAAGACTGAAGTACTGGTGTTGGAACCCAGCTGCCGGGGGGGGGGCGGGGTGCAATCTGAGCAAGTCGCAGGGCTCAGACTTGGGGACTCCCAGTTGCTTACCTCTGATCAGGTAAAGAATCTTAGCATTGTTTTGGATGGCAGCTTGACACTTAAGTCACAGGTGTCAGCCGCGGTCCAGTTATCTTTTTACCTCCTGAGAAACATCACCAGGATTAAGCATATGGTACCTCTAGTGATCTGCCAGCCCTGGTCCATGCCTTTGTGACCTTGCACCTTGATTACTGAAATGCCCTGTACCTAGGACTACCAGCGGTAGATCTTCACTGCTTGCGGCTCGTACAGAATGCGGTGGCCAGGTTGTTGACCGGCCTGCTTAGGCCATGTCATATTACACCTGTGCTGTGCTATCTGCACTGGCTGCTGGTTAGGTGGCAGATCTCCTTCAGGATCAATTTGCTGACCTACAAGGCCCTGCACGGGTAGGGGGCCAGCTACCTGCAAGACCTCCGGTGCCCCTATCATCCACCTATGCTCACTTCACTCTGCAGATGAGGGACTGTTAGAAGTTCTGAGGTTTTCTTTAAAGACATCAGGTGCGCATGCATTCTCTTTTAAGCACTGACCATCTGGAACTCTCTCCTCTGATTTATTCGAGACAGTCCTACAGTAGATGTTTTCAAATGGGAGCTAAAAACCTACTTATTTAGACAGGCTTTTTTGGATATAGATTAATGTTTTAACTGATGAAGTAATATGTTTTATCTGTATGTTTCATGTATGTATATTATAGTGTGATGTTTTATATTTTTTGTGAAGCGCATTGATTCATAATGAGACTTGTGCTATATTAAATAAAACCTGACTGACTGATTGACAATTCTACCTCTGTCTGTATTCATAATTAGACCTTTCTTCATTGTGTTGTACAAAAAAATAAAGAAGAAATTGTAGTGTGCATGTGCATAATAAATAATAATGGTTAAAAATATGAGGCTGATTTTAAAAGCACTTGTGGGTGACGCAAATCCCTGGTGCACCAAACATATGGCCCAGGGGGCTTGTGGCATTCTTTTGACGCAGATCACAATTTTATGCTGGGTGCACCAAATGCCACATGTTAGACCAGCTCCCCCAGTCTAACTTTCTGCCATTTAGGGACCCTTTTTATAGGCTGGCACCAAACATTTGGAGCAAGCTTCTGTAAAGTGCAGAAAATGTTACAACTGTGTCAAACTTACTAAAATTTGGGGCATGTTGAGGCAATGTGTTTGGTGCAGTTGCATCAAACATTGGGGTTGACGCAGGGCTTGATGTATGCCCTTCATCAAACTTTAAAAATTGGGCCTGCATAGTAGAAACTGTGAGGGCCCATTTCTGGCAACACAAACAAAAAGTAAGCTCGTAAAATAAAATAACATCACATCAAAAGAGTTCAGTGGGAGGGCTCATGCAAGATATACTCTCTGTGCATGCTGCTGCACATTTTTTTATTTTAAAATACTTATTTCTTCTCAGACCATCACCTGTTATTTACTGTGTCCTCCTGCTACCCTTTAGTCACCAAGTCACTTTTGTTACAGCTCACCACTGGCTTGACAGATTAAACAAGCCAGGTGCTACTCAACTGTTACATTGCCTCAGCCTAAGTCCCATCATTCCTCAGCATGTCTTGTCTCCTGTCATTTGCTGCAAGGAATTTAGACTACAAGTTAATGAAGCTATGTGCAACTTTGAAAATGCACTGTCTCAAATACCTTACAAGATTTTCTGTATGAACTGATCATCAGCTGTGTCTTGTTAACTGCCATGCCACTGAACTGTTTTTCTACAGAATTTAACCTGTTTTTCTCTTTATTATACTTTAAAATTAAGGTACAGAGCAGGTTTATATTGAAAGCATATTGGCCATGAATCCAAATCTAATACCAGAACCAAAGCTCGGGTAATTTGGCAAAAAACAAAACAAGAATCTCCCCAGTTTCCCATCTCACTAGTCTGGATAAAACCAACTCCTGCCTCCCCATAAAATAGAGAGCAGACAAACAGCACCTGGTGCCAGCTGGAGCTAACAGTTTTCCCTTATCACACACCCCTAGGATGGGTTATGTTTATTCTGTAGCTCTTGACCATGACAAATGTAAACAAGCATTTGTGAATGCCGAATGTTTGCTTGCTGGTATTAGCATTGGAAATGCAGGAGTTAGAGAGATGCAGAATAGGAATGACAATGAAGTATTGAATTTCATGCCAACCCCACCTCCACCCTGCAGAGATGGACAGGCATTTGGGTATGCATTTGAGTTGTCACCCATAATGTTTATGCCATTTTACTTCACCCTATCCTGCAGACACTGACATGTGTTGAGGTGTGCCTTGCGGTGTTCGGCTTTACAGTCACCCCATTCCATAAGGACATACACTGAAATGGGTGCAGTATAGGAGAATGGGTTGAACTCTGGGTCCGAAGAGTCCAAGGCACACCTCTATGCCTGTCACTGGCTGCAGGGTGGTAGGGTGGGGGTGGAATGGCATGAGCATTACAGTCAGCAATCCAAAGGCACACCCCTGATGCCTGCCAGTCTGTACAGGGTGGGATGTTATGGTTAGAAATCCTAATGCCCCAGGTGTTTGTTGGTATTTGCACTACAAATTTTCAACATGGCCTTTTTCTGACCTCCACCTCATGAAAGCATTTAGGACCTCTTTTCATGAACAGTGGCACTGTGATTTTGTTAATGTGTCCTGGACTTTGAATTCCCACAGCGACCACGCCATTCTGCACCAGATGTATGAAAACACAGCTCGGGCAGGGTGTGAAGAATGACAGTTGTACCATTCATAGGGAGGTGTGAAGAGATGGCAATGCTGAAAATCTGTGGTGAAAATACTAAAAATACTTGGACTTCCAGGCTTACATGGAAACTGCAATGCATGCACGTAACTCAGTCATTTAATGGAATTTTTTCACCAAATTTTCAACATAGGCATTTTGTGACCTCTGCTCATGAACAGTGTCACTATGATTTTCTTAATCTTTCCCAAACATTGATTTCCCACAGCGACTCTGCTATTATGCACCAGATGTGTAAATGCATATTTCAGGCAGGATATGAAAAATGTCAGCTGTACTGTTCATAAGGAGGTGTAAAAAAATGCCAATGTTGAAAATCTGGAGTGAAAATATTACAAATGCACAAAATTATGAGGGTGCAAGGAAACTGCACAACATACACTCGTAACACAGTCATTTCATGGACTTTTGTTACTAAATTTTCAACACAGGCATTTTAGCACCTCTGCTCATGAACAGTGTCACTGTGATTTTTTTTTAATCTGTCCCGAACACTGACTTCCCACAGCAACCGCGCCATTCTGTGCCAGAAGACTGAAAACACATTTTGGCCAGGATGTGAAAAATGACAGCTGTACTGTTCGTAAGGAGGTGTGGAAAAATGCCTATGTTGAAAATCTGGATTGAAAATATTACAGATTTGCGATGTTATGAGCGTGCATGGAAACTGCACAACGCATACTCGTAACACAGTCATTTTATGGACTTTCATCATCAAATTTTCAACATAAGCATTTTAGGACCTTACTGATGAACAGTGTCACTGTGATTTTCTTAATGTGTCCCAAACAATGATTTCCCACAGTGACCACGCTATTCTGTGTCAGTGGCTCAGTAGGTAGCACACTCACCTCTGAGGCTGGGAGATCCGAGGGCTGTGGGTTCAGTTCCCACATCTGGCACTTACATGGAAACATAGAATTTGACGGCAGATAAGGACCGCTTGGCCCACCCAGTCTGCTCATTTCCCTACCTAATGGATAAGCTGCAGATCCTAGTTAACCAGCAGCCTACTTCTTCCTACCCCCACCCCTAGAATTGCCTTATGACTGTCCCATGCATGCTTGAATTCCACCACTGTTTTTGACTCCACAACCTCCTCCAGAAGGCGTTCCATGCATCCACAACCTCTCTGTGAAAAATACTTCCTTAAATTACCTCTGAGCCGCCTCTCTATCTTCAAATTGTGCCTCTTGTTCTTGCACACCTCTTTCTTTGAAAGATGCTACCCTTCTTTGGACTTTGTTGATTCCCTTGAGGTACTTGAAAGTTTCTATCATGTCCCCTCTCCCTCCTTTCCTCGAGGCTATACATATTAAGCTCCTTAAGTCTCTCTTCATATCTCTTCCAGTGCAGACCCTGCACCATTTTAGTTGCCCTCCTCTGGACAGCTTCCATCCTGTCTATGTCTTTGTGGAGATTGGGTCTCCAGAACTGCACGCAGTACTCCAGATGGGGTCTGACCAGCTGTCTGTACAGAGGTATAATAACTTCTTGTTTTCTACTGGTGATGCCTCTCTCTATGCATCCCAGTATCCCCTCCCAGCCCTCCTTGCTGCCCTCTCACATTGCTTGCCCACCTTTAGGTCATCTGATATGACTACCTCCAGGTCCCTTTCCATTTTTGTTGTTGTTAGTATCTCACCCCCCATTGTGTACTCTTCCCCTGGGTTTTTGTTTCCCAGGTGCATTACCTTGCACTTCTTAGCATTGAATCTAAGCTGCCATACATTTGACCATTCCTATAACCTTGCCAAGTCCCTTCTCATCCTTTCCACCCCACCTTGTACATCAACTCTGTTGCAGATCTTTATGTCATCTGCAAAGAGACATACTTTTCCTTCCAGTCCCTCTGCAATGTCGCTTATAAAGACATTGAAGAGGACCAGTCCTAATACTGAACCCTGCAGTACCGCACTAGTAACCCACTAGTAACACTTGGGTTAATATCCCAATACTGACACTGTAGTGCAGCATGAGAGGGGTGCTGCTCTTCTGAGGTGCCGTCTTTCGGATGAGACATTAAACCAAGGTCCCATCTGCCTGGATTGGTGGTAGTTCAGGTGGATGTTAAAGATCCCATGGCACTTATCGAAAAGAGTAGGGGAATTTCCCTGATGTCCTGGTCAAATTTCCCTCATTCACTAAAAATACCACCAACAGCTTAATCTGGTTTAAGGTCAGTTGGCATTCATCTGTATCCCCCTTCCCCTGGTCATGCCTGAAGATAGGCAGGATTTGTCTAGTGCACTTACCCAGTCAACAAAAACTAAATAAATAAATAAAATTCTGCACCAGATGTGCGAAAACACATTTTGATCAGGATGTGCAAAATGACAGCTGTACTGCTCATAAGGAGGTGTGGAAAATGGAAATGTTGAAAATCTGGAGTGAAAATATTACAGATTTACGCAGTTACAAGTATGCATGGAAACTGCGCAACGCAAGCTCATAAAACAGTCATTTTTTGTATTTTTTCACCAAATTTACAACATAGGCTTTTTGAGAGCCTGCCTTATGACCACTGGCACTGTCATTTTGTTAATCAGTCCCAAAAGATGATTCCATGCAGTGACCGTGAAATCACCTTTCGGGATGAAGAAATGCCATGACTGTGGCTGAATTTATGGGGAGGGGTCCCAATAACCCCATGTTGAAAACGTGGTGCCAAAATTCCCCAAAATGCCTGAGATATGCACCAAAGTTGAGAAAACCCTATTTATGCCATTATACAGCTTACCAGCATTTCTTCAGTTAGCGGTCTGCTTTGAAGAGTGCAGATGTGTTCCTGGTCCACCGAAGAGCATCGCGCCAGGCTCTGGAAATAAGTATGGGGTAAGGGTGGTGTGGGGAGTTAGGGTGTGCAGTAGGTGGGTGTGGATTGGGTGGGGGAATGGTGACTGGCGTGGGACCGTTTCCTTTCTTTCAGGGAGAAAAAAAAAATATGTTGCGGGAAGGCTTTTTTTTCAGGTTTGCTTTCAGCACACTGGGGTGGGCTCCCAGTGTGCCACCTGCCTTTTTTGGAGTGGGGGGGACTTAAGCCAATGAGGATTTTGGCCCCTATCCACAAAGAACAACTGTTTGGTGGGGGCATGATGCCGAGGGGGATTGGGCACCCCCTCAGCACACAACAAATTGGGGAGGGAGCTACAATATGCCAACGGGCAGTGGGCTCCCTCATTGGAAAATGAACTGGGTCAGGGGCATGCCAATAGGGGGATTGTCCACCCCTGTCGGCTTTCATAGGGCTGTGAGGCGGCGGCAAGCAGCTACCATTTTACAAAAAATGTTACAATAGGCAAGGTTCCGCACTGCAGTGATGGGTCACTCCCTCATTGCAGTGGCAAAATCGTTTCAACTTGGTGCCACTTTTGGAAACCAATGTCATCAGCACAGTGTGCCTGCATTGGTCCACCAGTGTCAAGCCCCCAAATGTAGCGCCGCTGTTGGCTGCTACAGTGTTGCACCTCCACAGCCCGCTTCTCTCCTCAGCTGCCACATAATGTTTCTTGCACATGCGTGCAAGCAAACATAACAACAACTTTCCAGACAAACCCTTTAGATGGTGTCCAAGAACTAGACTCCTTCAGGAAGAAAGTTTTATCTACTTCAGATGTGAACATGAGACAGATATCCTGTACTGGTTTGTGATGCCCATCCTCAGCATGAATTCTGGAAGAAAACTTCCTCCTTTGCTGATTTGAGCAGCATCACTGATGATCAAAGGAAAGTATTCTGTAAAATGATAATCAAGTTCTAGTGCAACCAAGCAGTACATTAAAATATCTATGGATGCTTATAACATGTATGATAACACTGTATCCACCAGATTGGCTATACTACAGTTACAAGCTTGTAAATATCTGTCCATAATTATGTTGCTGTACTTGTTCAGTCCACCAGGTTCAGCTACACCATCAATATGCCTCAGCTAGAAGTATATTTTTGTCTTCTGCTCACATTGTTCTATTATAACTATAATGTTAAATGTGCAATAAGACACTTCAGGGATATATAATTATGGTCAATAATTGAACGTTCCCATTGTGTGTTTAAAGGCACTCAAGATGTGTGATTAGTGACCCATAATTACACATTCTGGCATATCTAATTGCATACTAATGACACTGATGCCAGGGGCACTGCCACAGATATCACCCTAAGTAGGCATGCCTGTCTTCATTGCACAAATCTTTTTCAGAAGATTTAGGCCAGTGTGTCTAATCTTCCCTTCAAGGAAAAAGCTTTGTTTGGTCTACATTCTGAGATACACCTAATCAAGGTGAATAAAGCCAAAATGACTATGAGGTCACTTATCTACAGTATACTGAGACTGCAAGGAAAACTCTCTCCAGCCCAACTGAAAAGATAATTTTATAATGATGTATCAAAAGTGATCATCAATTACAGTATGTTCAACGATCTTGTTTAAGCATCAAAAACCATCATTATGATCATGAAGAACAAAGATTAAACATAAACAGTAAAGGGCCGACGATCGAAAACTATGATGTTATGAAAATGGATATTGTGATTAAAGATGATCTCATATTATCATGATTTTTCATGATTGTCCATGGTAAAGATTATTGCAAAAAATATATAAAATAAAAGTATCTTTTTTCTGTACTTTTGGAATCTATCTTCCCTTCTGTTTAGAAATCTTTATTAGAATCAGTTATGGGCTGATGAGCAGCTAGCTGAGCAGACGTGAATTTCCACGCTGCTCTCTCTTCATGGCTATAATTATTAAAATAAAAGTTACAAAGTGTCCAAAAGTGTGATCAGCGAATAGCAGAAGGTGTGCGAGCTGGGGATGGATGAATATTTGGCATCAGGACCCTCTAAGAGTCAGAGGATTGCGACAAAAAGCGCAAAGAAGGGTGGTGATGGTTGTGGCCTGGTTTCCTTTTTAGCAGTGGCGGTGGCGGCCCTTGGCAGAGAGGTTATGGGGCAAGTTATAGCAGCACTGGAACCCCGATTAATCAAGCTCGAAGGAAAACTCGATCTGAAATCACAAGAGATACAAGAGCAGCAGGTAGTGCAGGCTGGCAGAATGTCGGAGATGGAAGAGAGAAAATCCAATATAGAGGACGAGCTGTTGGCTGACTCCTGGGCTCATGGTGGCACTTCAGAAGGAGCTGAATGAGCTAAAAGAAGCATTCGATTACCAGGGAAACTATCATAGGTGATTAAATCTTAGACTGAGAGGATTACCGGAAGGTATGGAAGGAGAAAGTGTGCTGGACTTTTGCTCAAAAGTATTGCCTGAACTACTGGGCCTGCAACCTGCAAAGGGTAAATTAAAGCTTGAGAAGGCTCATAGAGCTGTGATGCCCAAACCAGTGAATGACCAGCCGTTGAGGCAGATAATATTTAGGTTCCATCACTTTCAAGATAGATAATTAATGCTGAAGGCATATCGGGAGAAAGGAAAGGTGGAATATGAAGGCCACCGTCTATTTATGTCACAGGATTATTCGGCCAGGCTTTTGAAAATAAGGAAGGCATTTAATGGAATTATGCTGCAACTACGTGATCTGAAGGTGGGAAATCTTCCTGATTTACCCAGCTACATTAAAAATAAAACATGAAGGAGCTACATACTCGTTTTGGGAAGTGGAAAAAGCAGAGGAATTTGTGAGGAGTCTAAGGCAAAAGTTGCACTGAGTCCTGCACAGAGATTTGGGTCAGGGAGCCGAGGGCTCTGCAATGAGACTTGAGAGATGAAGCACAGATATAAATATGGAGGGTCATTCATTTATTTTGGTTCTGGAGATATTGTTTTGTTGATGCCAGAGGTCGTGCTGGTGAAGATGGGAGGCTTTGAGAGGATGAGGACATTGCCCTTTGTTGGGAAGAGCTGGGGACTTAGAACTGGATGGAGAGTGGTGGAGCGCCCAGAAAAGTGCGGGGAGAGATGTGGAGAAAATGGACAGAGGCAGAAAACAGGAGTATGGCGAGAGGAGGAATTAGATCCGATGGTGGAGATACATGACTGTGAGAGAGACTGACATAAGTCCAATGATGAAAAGAACTGCCTCTGATAATGTCTGGGTGCAGGTAGCAGGGCAGGTGGGGAGAGGGGCTTAGCGTGTTTTCTTTTTTAAATGCAGCCTACTTTCCCTGCTAGCCCTTACTGATAGCCATAATTGTATGGAGCAATTTTAGAGTGGCAATAACTAAACAAGAGGGGGGAAATAAGGCAGAGAAATGGGGGAAGTGAAAATGCCACATCTGAAGGGGAATAGGATGGAGAAAATGAACTGAGGGTGTGGGGGAGAGGAGAATACGCTGAGAATGGATAGGATGGCTATTATGGGCATAAAGGTTAAGTGGTTGTGGGGGAAGCGTGGAAGTGCCTGTTGCAGCATCTGGGGATGAGGCAGACACTTGAGTCAGGAGACTATTAGTGTCTGCGGACAGAGGGGAGGGCAGGGGTGGAGGGGTGAGGTAGGGATTGAGATGGGGCAGACATTTCAAGATAAAAGAAGGAGGAGGAGTGTGGGAAGGGAAGGGAAGGGGGTAGAGAGCGAAGGCCGCAGGAAAATGGAAGGGGAAGGAGATCACAGGCAGGATGGAGGTAAGAAAGTTAATAAAGGTGAAATGAAAGGGGGGAAGACGGTGGAGGGAAGAATGGGTCATAGAGGGAAGAAAGGGAAGGGGACGTGTGTATATAGTTATCTGTTTAAAATGCTGTTGAGAGTGTGTACGTTGTTATTACAGTTTCTTGTTTTCTATGAACAAAGTGCAACCAAAGAAGTTAAATATTTAAACCTTCATGATACTGATGCAAAATGATGATGAAAGGGAAAAGAGGAATATGCATAGATGGTGACTAGTAAAAATGTGAATGTAATCACCTGGAATGTCAGCGGTATTACAAATCCAGTAAAGAGGTCCATGTTGTTGTCCACACTTAAAAGAGGGGGAGCTCATGTAGCTTTGCTACAAGAAACGCACCTAAAAGAAGTAGAGCATGCTAAACTGGCCAGGGGATTGGTGGGAAATTGCTATGCAGCTTCGGCCTCAGTGTGTAAAAGGGGGTTGGTGATATTAATACATAAGGGGCTGCAATCAGAGGTGCAGATAATAATCAGGGATATGAAGGAAGGGAGATACATATTTGTTGTGGGGACCCTGGAGGGAGAACAGATTACCCTGGGCCCAGTATATGCCCCAGCAGTATTTGAATACCAATTTTATGCCTCTTTGCTGGATTTATTGGTGAGGGAGCAATTCCCAGGGCTAATAATGGGGGGGACTTGAACTGGGCCATGGACCCGAAAATGGACCACTACGAGGGGAAGGGGAGAAGTTCCGGGGCAATGCAACAATGGCAAGAGGGAATGGCAGAATTGGAAATGGTGGATGTATGGCGAACTGCAAATCCAGGAGCGAGGGAATATATGTTTTTCTCGAACCCTCATAAAGTATGGATGTGGATAGACTACATATATGCTACAAGAGAATGGTACATGCGGGTGGGGGAGGTACAGCACAGTCCAATACATGTATCAGACCATGCAATGGTGATAGTGAGAATACAAGGTAGGAAAAGACGGGGGACGCCTCCTGCATGGAAATTTCCCACTTATATGGCCCAGAATGAGGAATTTAGAAAGCACCTGGAGGATAGCTGGGATCTCGTCATGGCTACAAATGATAAGGAGGGCACCTCGAACAATATTTTATGGGAAACAGGCAAGGTATTTATGAGGAGAGCAATTATTGAATATGTTTCCCGTATAAAGAAAAAGAGATGTGCAAAAAGGAAGGAGCTAGAATGTAAACTAAAGGAGTTAGAGAAAAGAGTGGCCCGAGGGGAGAAGAGAGAGGCCATTCGGGAACTGGGAGTAATCCAGGAGGCATTGAATGTTCATCTAAGGGCAGAAGCGGGGAGGGCCAACCTGTTTAGTAGGAGATACCTATTTGAATGGGGAAATAAACCAGGTCCAATGGTGGTTAACCTCATGAAGGGACATAGAAGGATGAATAGAATTTTGGGAGTGAGGAATGAGAAGGGCATTTTACGGAATAAAGAAAAGGAGATAGGGACTGCCTTTAGGGCCTTCTTTCAGAAGTTGTACCAGGCAGAGGATGAGGGAGCAAAGGAAAGGATGATAGATTTTTTAGAGAAAATAAAAGTGCCGAAAGCTACACAGGTATAGAGGGAAAGGCTGGGAAAACCAATCATGGAGGGAGAGGTGCTGAGAGCTATTCAAAAGCTGCAGAAAGGGAAAGCGAGTGGCCCGGATGGATATCCAGTTGAATACTACAAGCTGTTGGGGACCTGGGTTGCAAAAGTATTGTGCAGGGTGTTTCAGCAGGGGGAAGGGGTGGAAGAGGTCAGTTTGGCAGAGACATATTATGATGCTAGTATATGCCTCATACCAAAGGAAGGAAAAGACCCTGCCCTGTGTGCCTCGTACAGGCCAATATCATTGTTGAATTGTGATCTGAAGATAATGGCTAAAGTTTTGGCCAGTAGGCTAGAGGAAATTTTGCCGGGGCTGGTTCACCCGGACCAAACGGGGTTTATCAAAGGATGACAGTTGTATCATAATATGAGGAGGCTACTTAATGTGCTGTGGAGGGCAGGAAAGGAGAAAGAAGATAATGGGATCCTCTCGATGGACGCCAAAAAAGCGTTTGATAGGGTGGAGTGGAAGTATTTGTTTGAAATATTGGGGAGGTTTGGTCTGGGTGAAACGTTCCTAGGGTGGGTAAAGACGTTGTAAAGAAAGCCCAGGGTGCAGGTAATTGTAAATGGGGGCAGGTCAGAGAGCTTCAACTTGGAGAGAGGTACGAGGCAGGGCTGCCCGCTTTCCCCACTGTTGTTTGCACTTGCTACAGAGCCTCTGGCAGTGGCAATTAGAGAAAGTAAGGACATACAGGGGGTGGGAGGAGAAGGTGGCTTGCAGCAGAGATTAGCACTATATGCAGATGACACATTGTTATTTATGAAGAATTCTAGGAGCTCGGTTTCTGCTCTCTTGGCCTTGATTGAGGAGTTTGGGAAATTTTGGGGTATAAAGTTAATTTGGGAAAGTCGGAAGTTATGTGGCTTAAGAGTTTGGGTGAGGAGATTAAACAGTTAGGGCTCAAGGTGGTGGGGGAGAGCATGACATATTTGGGGGTGCAGGTGGTTAGATCTTTGGGATCACTGTATAACTTAAACTATACCAAACTGATAAAAATCATAGAAGCGGACCTGAGAAGATGGGAGCACTTGTCCGTGTCATGGTTGGGTAGACTCAATATAATAAAAATGAATGTGCTGCCTAGGATCCTGTATCCCTTACAAAAGATACACCTGGGCTTGACCAAAGAGGACGTGAATAGGCTGGAGAAGGCCTTTACTGCTTTTATTTGCAGAGGGAAATGTCCGAGGTTGAGTCTAGGGAAGCTAAAGGCAAATAAGGGAAAATGGGGTTTAAACTTTCTGGATTTGGAGAATTACTTTTGGCTATACAGCAAAGGTATATGGCAGACTGAGTACATAAACCTGAAGTAGCCAGATGGGTGGAGTTGGAGCAGGGAGAGGCACAGGGGAAACTAACAGCATATCTTCATAGTAGAGGGTTAAGAGCGTATAAGAGGGGAAAAGAAATGAACCCTATGGTGGTACAGATATTGATGGCCTGGAAAGTGTTGGAGAGGAGAGGATGGATACAAGGGAAAGAGACACTCTTGTTGCTGGTGGTTGGGAATCTCTACTTTCTGCCAGGAATGGAAGATAGTGGATTTAAGAACTAGGAGTGAAAGGGAATAGGTAGCCTGGGGCATCTATTGGTGAATGGGTGGTTCTGCTCGTTGCAGGAGTTGCAAGAAGTAGTAGGAAGGGATAAAAGGGATAGGTTCCAGTACTTCCAGATCAGGGCATATGTGGGAAGTTTGAGAAAAGAAAATAAAGGGTTGTATGAAGTGGACCTGGTAGAGGGAATGATATATGCAGCTAGAATGCAGGAAAAGGGGTTTATAGGTAGGGCTGCTAAGAGAGGGAAGGCTATATTACCAGATAGGACAATAAGGACCAGGAAATTATGGGAGAGGGACCTTGGGAGGGAGATATTGGACCAGAACTGGATGCTACTGCTACAGATGCACTCAGGAATAATGATATGTAACAACTATAAGGAAGCTTACTTTAAATTTATACACAGAGTACACCTACCACCAGTAATAGTACATAAGGCGCATCCTGAAGTGTCGCCCTTATGTGGAAGGTGTGGTTCGGGCAGGGAAACGTACATGCACTGCTTCTGGGAAAGCCCGATACTGCAGAGATATTGGAGGGAAGTAGTGGATAGAGTGGGGAAAATAGCTGGAAGGGAGCTGCCAATGGACAATTTAAGATGTTTATTTGGAGTGGAGAATGGGGAGGTGGAGGAAAGGGCACCACTTCCCAGGTGGATTAGGGTACTGTTCATCTTGGCTCGACATGGGATTCAGAATACGTGGGTTTTGCAAGTGGCACCAATAGTGCAAGGGTGGTGGAGGATGGTGTTGCAGACATTGGGACTTGAGAGGCTGACGTATGTGATGGGAGGAAGGGAAGAGGGATTTGAAAGGCACTGGGCCCCATTTTTGGCCTCCCTAATGGAGGAAGAAAGTTGGATGTTATGGAGGGTATGGAAGGATGAGAAAGGGAAAAAAAAGGAAGTGAAGAAAGGTATGTGAATGTAGTAAAGATGAAGCGATGAAAGGGAGGATAAATAGTATGGAAAGGAAGGCTAAGAGAATGGATAGATGTGAAGGATAGAAGAGTATGGAAAAGAGTGGATGGAGTTGAAGATTGAAGGTGCCAGGAGAGAGAGTAATGGTTGCACTTTGTTTTGTTTTGTTTTTTTTTGATTGATTTGTCTTGATTTGATCTGACTTGATCTGATTGGATTTTATTTAATCTTATTTTATGATATATTAATAGATATGATTTTATACCAGTATAAATCAATGTAATGCAACTCTGTAGAAATCAACTGTAAGATAGTGTGGAATGAAGTGAAGAGATTGGTCTCTGTGAGATATAATGGTAGTAACTGGATGAATAAGTTACGTGTTTGATTGTATGTAATAGCTTATTGGAAAAACGAATAAAAATATTATACAAAAAAAAAGAATCAGTTATGATACATTTTCTATACAAACACACTACTTTTAATTATACTTACTTTGACTCCTCACTTCTTACTAGCATTATACAAGCTCAAATTAGTTAATATAGCTCCATTTAGTGGTTCCTTTTATGGCTGTGGTGTATTCCTACAAGTACCAAGTTTGTGTTCAAAACCTTTCCAAACAGTCTGCAAATTAATACTGTCAAGGCAAAATTATTTTAAAATATAAATGTCCATTGTTTTTATTCATAAACTGTGATTTTTTTAGTTATGCAAATATGTATACTATACCTAACACTGCATTGACCCTTCCTAAAGGGATTAAAACTTGACTTCAAATGATATTTATTATAAATATGGGCTTTGTTGATATTTAATATTCATATTTTCATATTAGTAAAACTTTAAGTATCACTCATGTGACTTATAATCGTACAATACAGAACTAATATAGTCATCAATGGTCATCACTTGATTATTAAAAACCATCATGATGATTAAAATTTACAAAAATAATTACTAATAATCGATGATTTTAAAGTTACATCTTTAATAATTAAATCATGATCTAGATGATGATCTGAAATCATTATCTACTTCTCATCATATGGTATCATATGGAAAAATGTGATGATAAACACTGAATTGTCGTGACTGACTTTCACAAAACATGATTGATGATTTACTGATTCATCTGGGAGTACTTCTTAGGGGAGGCACAACTCATCACAGAAGCTAGAAGTACTTTTGGGGAGACCAAATTCCCTTTCAGGGACAACAGCAAAAGTAAGGGAAGATAGAATCCAAGTGTTACTTCCTAGTTCATAGGCCAAGCCAAGTCTGTCATGCACAACCTATGACAGGTTCTTCCAGTCCTCTTTGTCTCCAATAACACACCAACACCTCCCTGGGGCCATCTTTCCCACATCTTCTATCAGTGGGAGTCCATTGGTGGTGGAAAAGGAAATAATCCTTGAGTTTACCTCTCTTCTTCCATTACCCCACTGAGTATATTATGTCCCAGGGTGGGACAACTTCCTACAGACAAGTTGCCAATTTTGCATCAGGAGGAGGAGCTACAGCTGCTCATGTCTCTAGTGACAGTACAGCGAGTTCCTACAGACCAAGAGAAAAAGGGATTTGCCTCCAGATGTTTTCTAACCACGAAGAAATCAGGAGGCTGGAGATTAAATCTGATGCCCTTAAACAGATATTGATATGTAAAATACTAATGATTCAGAATATTATCTCCCCAATCACTATACCCACTTTGTATGGGATTGCTTCTGTTCTTGGGACCTAAAAGATGCTTGCTTTCATATTTACAACAGTAGAGTACACTGACTATACAAATGCTTTCACGTGGAAGCCCAGGTTTATCAGGCCAAAGTCCTCCCATTAGGGTTCTCTTTAGCCACCAGTGCATTAACAAAGTACCTGGTGGTAGTAGCTGCCAACTTCACAGAATAGGGGATTCAGTGTGCTCCTAATTAGGTGACTGACTGATAATGGCCAAATCCAGTTTAGAGGATCATCACTTTTTAAGACTGGGATTCAGAGCATCCTGTTTATTAGGGTTGAACTAGACTGAGAGTAGTTTGTATTTCCACTAGGTTCTCCACAGGGTTGAACTACACTGAGAGTACAGTTGTAGCCAAAGCCATGGTCAGATATTTCCAGATATTTCACAATAATTATAAAGTGATTCTCTCTGCTGCCCTTATTGTGGAACTACAGAAAGTAGGAGATTTCTCAAGAAATATCACAGATATTTCAGGAAATATTTGACCATGTCTTTGGCTGTGACTGTAGTACTTATTTCCACTCATTTCTTCACAGGGTTGAACTAGACTGAGAGTAGTTTGTATTTCCACTAGGTTCTTAACAGGGTTGTACTAGACTGAGAGTAGTTTTTATACAATAGGGGTGAGGTGATATTCAGTGTAATAAAACACATATTCTCACCAGTGTTGAATAAATCCTGAATGATGTACTGTATGCACTGTGATAATATCTGACATTTATACACAAACTGCATACATCACAGTCCGATATTATCACAGTGCATACATCAGTATACCTAACTCCCAACATATGTAGATAGTCGAACTACTTTGCAAACCACCAGACTCAAATTAATATCACCTCTCACAACACAATGCTGCCTACCTTAACCATAAGCTTCCTGGAAAGCGAATCAGAGGTACTCAACATATTGTTTTTATATATTCACAGAGCAGGACTATGACAAAAGCCCCGAAAGAGATTATGAGTAATAGAGTCAGTCAGCGACTCTGAGTAGCATCATAAAAGAAGAAAACACCACCCACAAGACCAGAAGAGAAAGAAACACCTCCAACAACAGCATACTTACAGAAAAAAATTATTTTAAATCCTGAATTTGCTGATGCGAGCCAGCCAGTAACTAAAAGTGAAAGCATGGCAGCAAAAAGCTCTGCTGAAATACACCAGGTGAGCTTAAAAAATACCAGGTGCACACAGTATAAAGCAGTAGAGTTACCAACAAAATAAAAAATAAACTTGTAACATAACACCTGAATAAATCTAAAATAAATGGTACTGTTACCAAACACCGACAATTTCCCAAATGAAAGCAAGTCCTTCCCAAACCACATAACAACCAATCAAAACAGACACATTACACACAAGACACAAACAACCAATCAAAGCAACAAAACAGCAACCATTCATAACATCAACCAATGATAAAGCACAACAGACAGTCATTCAAGTAACAAACTCTATTCATAAAAATGTATTGCACCCATGGAGAACAACTACTACAAGAAATAACACCCACAACAAAGCAGATTTATAAGCATGTCACACAAAAACATCATAAAAATACACATCGAAACCCTATTATATAAATTGAATACATGATGGACAGGAGGAAAACAGAAAATATCTAAACTCTTGAACAGTGACCTTGGAAAACCATCACTCATGGTCTGTTATGCTCCGCTACTCATGAGTGCTTACAGATTACTGCTGTAATCTTCTGATTCAAATTGTCTTTGCAAGGTATATCTTCTGTTACTGCTTTATTTTTCTGTAGCAAAATGTTTCTTACAGAGTATATATTCTGTGAAATTATTACAGGTGGTGCTTTACAGGTTTTACAGTTTTATCTATCATTAGGATAAGCTTTCAGGGCTACTGCATTTGTTGCTGGCTGATTGTTTCTGCTCTTACCTCCTTGCTTCTTTCATCTGTGGTTCTTCTTTGGCAGGGAAGGGACCAGCCACTGACCCCATCTCCAACCAACCCATACTATACTCCTTTTATAGGGTAGCACAGTTGTGACATTTCCTGTTGCAAAGCAGGAAGGGGCGGATCAGAAGGGTACCCACACAGTGACTTCATTTACAGGGGCACTAGTATTTTAACTTGTTATAACAAGTCATACAAAAACAAACAAAAAAAAGACAAAATCATACTTTTGCTTTCATTTTCTTCCTTCTAATTACTCTGACCAGGTTATAAAGCCAGTAACTTGTCTGGAATGGATATCATTAACTGCAGATACCGCGGAACACTTTTCAGAAGGACAGTTTTATAGGATTTAGGACACTGTCCTACATGCTGGGCCATTGAAGATCTAAGGAGTCAGCTCCAGGCAGCATGGGCAGAGATTGCAGGCCTCAAATTGCATATTCAAGAGGAAATCTATTATAAGAACCACCTGCCATTTCCCCAACATCCAACAGAAGCACCTCACCAGAGAGGGTAGTTGGTTGGGGAGGTTGGCAGGTGGTTAGAGGGGCAAATCCGGTACCCCATCACTTGGTGCTCTCCAACATATCACCTTCACAAACCATATAAAAACTACAAACAGGTATCTGCCTCTATCTCTGAAATTAAACAAAGGGGCAGAGGACACTGCAGAGAGGACACTGCAGCACAGGAGTTAGCACAACAAAACTCACCCAAAACAGGAACCAAAACAAAAAAAGCAAAAAGGAAATCCAAAAAACTTCTGATCATAGGAGACTCCATGATTCGGGGAGTTGATACGTATCTCCAGCCAGGGGTAATGGTCAGATGTCTCCCAGGTACATCAGCGTGGAGAGACACTGACTGCATTACTAAAATTGTTCAGGAAGCAGGAGAAAAGATTGATGTCCTGGTACACGTAGGGACTAATGATCTCGCCAGCTGGTCAGTTGGGGAGACCAAGAAACATTTGACCAGGCTGGGTGACAAACTATCATCCATTTCATCCAGCATCTCCTTCTCTGAGATCCTGCCAGTCTGGGAGAGGAGGGCAGGTGGACGGAAGGTCAGAGAAGAGGAGATAAGGGAGCTCAAGGACTGGTGCCAGGAAAAAGGACACAAATTTGTAGGAACTGGCAACAGTTTTGAAAAGCAAAGTGCTTTAAATTTGATGGACTGCATCTGACTAAAGAGGGAGTCAGTACATTAGGGCAGAAATTTGATGTCTTTGCAAAATATTTAAACTAGCAAATGGGGAGAGGGGTGCAGCACCCCATACGTCGAATGGGAAGAACACCCCTCCCCCCCTCAGCTAGTGGTCAAACAGGAGTTCAGCATTTTTGTAGTTCATTTACATTACCATGTAAAGAAAAAGGTCCAGCTCCCCATACAATGCACAGGGGAAACGCCAGACCTCGCCCAACAACGAACACACCGAAATCTGGTCAAAGGAAAATCTTGTACACAAATGCTCGTAGTCTGGGAAACAAGATCCCAGACCTGCAGGCAATAGTGACAGAGGCTAAACTGGACATAGTAGCCATTAGCAAGACATGGTTTACCAGTAACCACACTTGGGAGACTTCAGTACCTGATGAAGTACTGTTCAGAAGAGATTGAGGTGCAAAAGGGGTGGGGGTGGAGGGCCCTTTATGTCAATGAAAATATCAAAGCTACAGAAATTCAGAATACACATAAGGAGTCAGAAGTACTGTGGGTCACCCTGGAAACAGGAAATGGGACAGCCATACGAACTGGGGTTGTGTACAGGCCTCCAGGCCAGGGGGAGGACATAGACACATTACTGTTAGAAAATATACAAAACATGACAACTAAAGGGGAGGTTCTGATAATGGGAAACTTCAACATGCCAGATTCAAATTAGTCAATACCAGCAGGGACATCTGCCAGAACAGACCCTGGGAGGGGGAAATGCTACAAGTCTCGATGGCTGAGAGGGACCTGGGGGTGGTGGTGGATGTCAAGATGAACAACTCGGAGACTTGTAGGAGGGCAGCAGCCAAGGCCAACAGGATGCTGGGATGCATCGCTAGGGGGATCACTTCCAGAAGGAGGGAAGTGATACTCCCTCTGTATAACTGCTTGGTGAGGCCGCACCTTGAGTACTGTGTGCAGTTTTGGAGGCCACACTTAAAGCGGGACATTAACCTCCTGGAGAGGGTCCAGAGGAGGGCAACCAAAATGATTTGGGGCTTGGGGGACAGGACCTATGAGGAGAGGCTCGAAGAGCTAAATATGTACACATTGGAAGAGAGAAGGGACCGGGGGGACATGATAGAGGTCTTTAGGTACATGAAGAGGGTAAATAGGGGAGGAACAGTCGGGGTGTTTCGAAGGAAGGAGGAAGGGGCCACTAGAGGGCATGGCTGGAAGCTGGAGGGGGGAAGATTCAGGGGAGAAAGGAGGAGGTGCTACTTCACTGAGAGGGTGGTGGAGCCATGGAATGCACTGCCTAGGGGGCTGGTGGAGGCAGAGACAGTGGAGAGGTTCAAGAGGGGGTGGAACAGGTACAGGGGAAGGGTTCAGGAAGCAAAATCTAATGCAGCAAGAATATCCGGAACTGGGAAGGGAGAAGCCAGAGAAGGCAGGGGACAGCAAGGTCAGCACCCAGGTTGGGGACTGACCAACGAGCAGACACGAAAAGACCGTTAGGCCTATTCTGCTGGCATTTTAGTATGTTAGTATGTTAGTATGTAACTAGACACATGGTGGATTCCCTGCTGGGGAGGGCCTCAAACAACTGGTACAACAACCCACAAGAGATAGGGCTATCCTAGATCTAGTATAACAAATCGCCTCCACCCTCGCACTCCAGCAGTTGGTGCTGTAGCCTAGCTGCACAGCCCTCCACACACCTCCTAGGTGCCATCCATTCAACTGATGCTGGAGCGAGCACTTATATATAGTAGTGTGATTCTAGCATCACTTGGATGGCCGTCAGCCACAGTAGGGTGAGGAGGGCTGTGCCATTGGCCATCAGGCACCATGGCACTGGCATTTAGGTATGGGGGTGTGTCACTACATTGGGGATGTGGCTGCCATGTTGATGGGGTGCTGACACTGCCACAAGGTCTGGGATGGTGGGGGATGGGGACAACATCACCAACTACGGTGTTGGGGCTGTCATGTGGGGGTGTGCTGACTGGCACCACTGGGTCACAGCACCACAACATCCAGGCACTCACTCCTGCAGCAGCCTCAGCCCATACCGGTGGCCTAGGGGGCTGGGCAGCATGGCACTGGGATTCCAGGATCTGCTGCATCCTGCAGGTCATGTCCATGGGGGTACACAGTGGGTTACAGAAGGGTCCCGCCGCCGTGAACTGCTCAGTCCTCTGCCCCCGGGTCCAACACTACACATCTTTGTGAATTGTGGTGCTGCAGGCCCCGCCTGCCCCTACACCTGCTGTCCATGCAGCCAGGGATTGAGTGCACATCTGTTTCACGCCCCATTGGTGAATGCCACATGGAACCAGCTCCGCGGCATTCTGCATATTGATGCCAACGCATCCGGTTTCCACGGCATGTTGGCATCATGCATAGCAGCCGTTTTGAGGGTCTCTCCACCTATGGTGGGATAATACCATTTATTCTGTTGTCTGCCCCAATTCTTTTCATTAGGGCACCAGAGTGAAATTATATAGGAGGGGGCCCACAGGACACCTCTGACTGACTCCTACTTTGAGAGACATGGCTTTACCAATAAATGTTAAGGGTTACCATAGGAATGCAATACAGTAAAGATATAATCATGTGACACTGTCAAATGTTTTCATTTGAGATCACATGATGCAGTTGAGCTGAGAGCAGCTTTGCTCAAGGGGCTTTACCTATAGATTGGCTATCAGCTGTAACCTGCTCTCTTACTCACCCTTCTACTGGATTATGAGCTACCTGCCTGTTGGTCCAGAGGTCCAGAAGCCAGAATCGGACCTTCCTTCAGAGCTTAACATGCCCAAAAAGCTGAAAACTCAAGATTTATCCAGCAGCCAGGGGAGCTCCTCCTGCAAGATGGTGGCTGCATAGTCTAATGCTGATTTGAACAATCTCTCTCAGGAGCTATCAAAAGTCAAGAATTTCATAAGTAATATCACCAATCAGCTTCTCCAGAATGAATCTTGCTTTGCAAGCTGTCAAAGGTGCTGAGGATAATCTTTGTTCCCATATTTTGGAGCCAGAAAAATGGGTCAGCAAGCTTGAAGACTTGGCCTATCCAACGGAGCATTGTGTGTCTACCCTGGAGCGCGAGCTTCAGCAATTATGGGACAAATTAAATGATCAGGAGATGAGGAGAAGACAAAATAATTTGTGGCTCTTAGGACTTCCTGAGAAATCCAAAGGCTCTAACATGTTTGAGTTTCTTCAGTGTCTGCTCCCGCAGCTACTTGACTGCTGCTGAGATTCCTCGGTAGAGAGTGATCATTCACACTGGGTCTCATCTGGCCCTCCCCCATTGCATACACCTGTCCATCCCCGGCCAATATTATTTAGACTCCTTCACTATCAGGATTGTCAACTTATCCTGTCTAAAGCATGCCAAAAAACAGGAACTTCTATGGCAAGGTATAAAGCTTTTTGTGTAGTCCGATTATCCCAAACAGGTAGTGGACCACAGAAAGTATTTCAACAAGGTTCAGGACCTCACTCGAGAGTGAGGTATCAAGTGCATCCTCAGCCCACCTGCTATGCTCTGGGTCTTTACTGTTAAGACTGTGGAATCTTTTGTGAACCCCATGGATGCAAGGTAGTATATTTTCAATTCGGTCCCAGAGCACCGTAGGAAAAGAAGCTTATGGATGGCACCGCTGCTTCAACCCCCAAACCACAACATGTTTCAGCTTCAGCCTCTTCACTTCGCAGGGATACTAACTCTGGTCATGCTGGCAGCTTCCCTGTTGGATCATTGTGTCCGGCTCCTGTACCATCTCAGCCTGTATCGGAGGAGGGTGAATCTATGGACATTACCCACGGCAATCCTAGAGAGACATGAGGGACCCTACCATGGACTGTGAGGCTTCTTTTGTGACCTGGATCTCTGGCTCTTTACCTTTCTTATTCTGGATTTGTGAATGCGGTCAGGGTATTCGAGGGATGTTTGTGTGTAGGATGGATCTGATGCTTTCCTTGATGTCTGGACTTTGCTCTATAGGGATCGTTTTAATTTCTTACTTATTATTCTTTAATTATTATTCTTTACCATACTTTTAAAGTGCTTCATTGATTTGGTTGCAGGCAGGATGGAAAGGGGGAGGATTTGTATCCTTTGTATTTTATTTGATTCGGGACACTTGGGTGTTGGTATTTAATGGCACCTTTATCTGAAAGCTTCACTGTTTTTTTTGGGGGTAATGCTTGATGGGCTCACTGCTTGGTGCCCATATATTTTCTCCTCCACTTTACTTTTATGCTTTGTATGCCTTTTTAGGCTGTGGGATGACAGCCCTTCAGTTGTCATCAGATTCTAGCTCTAAAAATGGCTGATCTGAGGACTTTCATTTTAAACTTTTGCATGTATAGGACCACCTCCACAGCTGCAAAGTAGTGCACCCCCCGTCTGATTTTTATTTGTTTCTCTATGTTAAAGTCATCTGAAGGGAGGGAGGATGCTACTATACTGTACCTCAGAACTGCTCAGGATATTAATATTTTTTTTTAACTGCTGTTTCTACAGCAGCATCTGTCCATCTCAGTCTACTAGAGTTATTCTATTTTTCAGCAACCTAGGGTTAACTCATCTTGTGGACTGTCCTCACAGCAAAAGTTATACTACAGTGTCAGAATACAGACTTTGCATTTTGAATTGTAAGCAATCCGGTTCCTATGGGCAGGACAGGCTGCATGCAAGCACACACACACACACACACACATAAGAAAACAAGCATTTGTCAATGCTGAATGTTTGCTTGCTGGCATTGGCAGTGGTAGTGTAGAAGTTACAGAGCTGCGTAATAGGAATGGCAGTGAAGTACTGAACTGAAGCCAACCCCACCACCACCCTGCAGAGAGTGACAGGCATTGGGGTGTGCGTTTGGGTCGTCAGGCATAACGGCCATGCCATTTCACCACACCCCACCCTGCAGACACTGACAAGTGACACGGTGTTCCTTAGGGTCTTTGGCCCTTATGCGCACCCCATTTCATTAGGAAATATGGTGAGATGGGTGCGATATAGGAGAATGGGGTGAAGTTTGGGGCCGAAGAGTCCAAGGCATACCTCGATGCCTCTCACTGACTGCAGGGTGTGGAATGGTATGAGCATCACAGGCAAGAATCCCAAGTCACACCTCTGATGCCTGTCATTCTCTACAGGGTTGGGCGTTATGGTTGGAAACCCTTATACCTCAGGCATTTGTTAGTATTTTCACTCCAAATTTTCAACATGTTTGTTTTGTGACCCCACCTCATGAACAGGGGGAATATCAGTTTGTTAGCCGAAAGCTGCTTATGCACAGTGACTACGGCATTTAGCACCACAGGTGCAAAAACATTCCAAACAGGATGTAAAAAATGACAGCTGTACTGTTCATGGGGAGGTGTAAAAATGGCAATGTTGCAAATCTGTAGTAAAATATTTAAAAAAATGGTGAAGTCTCGAGCGCATATAGAAACTGTGCAACGAACACCTGTAATATAATTAGGTTGGGGATTTTTACAGCAGATTGTCAACTCAGGCATTTTGGTGCCTCCGATCATAAACAGTGTCACTGTGATTTTCTTTATCTGTGCCTACCAATGATTTCCACAGCAGCACACGATCTCTCGCTGAAAGTGTGAAACACACTTCAGCCATGTTGTGGAAAATGACAGCTGTACTGTTCATAAGGAAGTGGGAAAATGCCACTGGTGAAAATCTGGACTGAAAATATTACAAAGTCATGAACTAACGAGGGTAGCGTGGAAACTGTGCAATGCTCACCATAACACAGTCATTTTATGGACTTTTGTCACCAAATTTTCAACATAGCCATTTTAAGACCTCTGCTCATGAACAGTGTAACTGTGATTTTCTTAATCTGTCCTAAACATTGCTTTCGACACCAACAGCACCATTGTGCACTACTTGCGAAAACACATTTTGGGCGTATATATGAAAAATTGCAACTGTACTGTTCATAAGGAAGTGTAATAAAATGGCAATGTTAAAAATCTGAGTCAAAATATTAAATTTGCAAACTTACGAGCATGCATAGGAACTGTGCAGCCATCATCAGAAACAGTCATTTTAGGAATTTTTTCACCAAATTTTCAACATAGCCATTTTAAGACCTCTGCTCATGAACAGTGTCACTGTGATTTTCTTAATTTGTCCCATACATTGATTCCGACATACCGACTGCGCATTGTGCGCCACATGGGCGAAACACGCTTTGGGTGCGAGTGAAAATGGCAGCTGTACTGCTCATAAGAAGGTGTGGTAAAATGGTAATGTTGAAAATCTGGAGGAAAATATTGAAAATTAGCGAACTACGAGCCCGCGTGAGGAACTGGCAAGAACGCACGTCAGAATCAGTATTTTTGAGTTTATATCACCAACATGGAGTATGGACTTTCATGAATGGATGCACTGTCATGGCATTATTCAGGCCTGAAGGGTGATTTTGGCGAGTGACTGCTAAATCACCCTTCGGCCCTAATAACGCCATGACAGTGACATCATTCATGAGAAAGGGTCCCAAAACCCCATGTTGAAAATTTGGCAAAAATTCCAAAAATGCCTGAGATATGCAATAAAGTTGAAACCCCTATCTAGCCCATTATACAGCTACCGGCATTTCTCAGTTCGCGGTCGGCTTTGAAGAGTGCAGACGTGTTCCCGGTCCACCAAGATCGCCGCGCCAGAGGTCCGGAGGTAAGTATGGTGTGGGGGGTGGGGAGGCAGGGTGCGAGTGGGTGGGTGCGGGTTGTGGAGGGGGGCCAGGGAGACTACGTGGGACCGCTTTTTCTTCCAGGTAAAAAAAAAAAAAGCGACTTGGGACGCTTTGCGCTGGCTGGCCCCAGTGTGGCACAAGGATGGCTGGGTTGGGTGGGATTCAGCCGACGGGGATAGCCTGGCCGGTCTAAGATCACTGCCATGCTGGGGTGGGATCCCAGCATGGCACTTACTATTCTGGGGGTGAGGATAGTGGAGCCGACGGGGATTGGGCACCCCGTCCGGCTATATCATTAGTTGCCATGCTGGGGTGGGCACCAGCGTGGCATTTTGAAGGCTTTGGGGAGGCGGGGAACGCAGCACAGCCGACGGGATTGGCACC
The DNA here is from genome assembly GCA_016271365.2 of Neoceratodus forsteri. Classification (NCBI taxonomy): domain Eukaryota; kingdom Metazoa; phylum Chordata; order Ceratodontiformes; family Ceratodontidae; genus Neoceratodus; species Neoceratodus forsteri. The sequence continues at coordinate 471,442,576 of CM028129.1, forward strand.
CCGTCGGCTATACAGTGTGTCCGAATGCATGGGGGCGGGTGGGCCAATACACCCAAGTGGGCATGTGTGTGTGTGTGTGTGGTGAGGAGTTGTCATGAGCAGGCGATATCTTATCGCTGCTCACTCAAGCGTAGCTCTTTGAACTGTATGCCACTGCATTTGGAGCTTGTCATAGACAGCTCCAGCATGCATTGGCTTTACAGGGCCACGCCGCCTACCAGCACACTGACTGAATTGAGGAGGAGGTGACACACCCTGAAATCTCCGATGATGGCACTATGTTTCTTGCACATGCGCAAGCAAACTTAATAACTGGTCATTTGGTAACTCTTCACAGCCCTGGTCAGTTCACTGATTCAAGCTCATTTGTAATGTAGTTCCTTCTAAAAGTCCTGCATTTCTCAGGCTGGGTTTCTTTTTTTGAGTTTGTTGCTTAAAGCAGCAGTATTTATGTCTGCTCTTGATTTAAGGCTGTATGCAGCATACACCAACCTTTAATATGTAAACTGTGTCCTTTTAAAGATAAAAGAACATAAGCATTTAATTACTTTTTTTATTATTCTTTGGTAACCGGGTATGGCCCACTAGGCACAGGTGCCTGTTTACTGGGGCTACCCGGGACCACTGAGGAGGCTAAGTGACTTCCTTAGAGTAACACAGTATGAAAGTGGAGGTTGTGGTACAGTTCATAAATGTAATTTAATAAATATATATATTTTTTTCCTTTGGAAACCAGGTAAGGTCAACTAGGCACATGTGCTTGTTTCAAGGGACAGCAAAGGAACCCAGGAACACTGGGGAGATTAAATGACTTAATCAAAGCCACACAGTATGGAAATGGAAGTTGTGGGAATCAAACCCATGTCTGAATGCTGGATGTACAAAGCTAATTTACAACTCATTACTCTAATCGTTAGGATACAGTATACTGCCAGCAACACAAATAGTGAACAATTTAGATTGGGCTGTTAAGATCTCAAAGGAGAACTGCCTTGAATCAGCAAACATGCATTTTTGTAAAGTAGATGTTATTTTTTAAAATATCAGTTCTCATTTTGTTACTGCTTAATCTTAACTGGCCTTTGGATAAATTCAGTGAGTGCTTCTGATTCACACACTGCCAGCGTTAACCAATTTTGAACAGTATAATCTTGTCAAGAACTTACAATGTTGGTACAGTGCATCTGTGTTCTAATTTAAGCAATAAAGCATGACCAGGGATTAAATTAACAATCTTATAATAACTGGTCAGCAATTTCTCTCAATGTACTGACCAGGTTGATATTTTCCATAACAACCAGCTGGTTGTTATGATATTCATGAGCCATGCCAGTCAAACTATGCTGCTGCCTCATTGGCCAACATTCTATGTGTGGGCGGGGCCAAACAGTCTCACAAACTGCTGGAGAAAAATTGCTGGCATGTTATTATAAAAAATAAAAGATGGGGAGGGTGCTTCATTTGAGAATTTAATGCACATCCTCGTTGTGGGATGCTTTGATAAACCCCTCGGGCTTCACCCTCGGGGTTTATGTAGCATCCCATGACTCAGGAGTGCATTAAATTCTCATATCAACCTCTTCCCCATCCATTATTCTCTATTTAATCACCCCCTAGGGGTGTAATGCAACACGAGGTGCAACCGTGTGCCATATTGCCCCTAGGGGGTGAGTAACTCACTGTTAATCTAACTCCTGGGAGTGTCTTATTGCTGTTATGAAAATGATTCCAAAAGAAAAGTGTTAAAAGTATACTTTTTCAATGTTACCCTCATTTAGAAGGAGATTTTTTAATAAAATAATTCTTCCACCAATAGTTCAAGAATGATGCTTCAAAATCAAAATGCATCATTCCACACATTCAGCAGTGCTAGAGGATGGAGTGCTGACAGGAAGAATCCATGTGCCAAGGTGATCAGGCTGTACGTGACAGTATAACATGGATTAATGTAAGGCCAATCAGACTGCAGCATTTCTGAGACCCTTTTTACAATTAGAATTCTTAGGTTCATGGAGACATAAACTACATACAATGTTATTGCTGTCTAATAGGATAATGTATCTCTGTGGTTCACTTTTTTAACTTTGAAAAACAAGTTGAAACTGCTATTACATATTTAAGCAATAAGCATGACAGGATGTGGTGTATCATGGGATAGCATCATGCCTTGGGTGGTTGGGCATGAGACTGCAGGCCGTGTGTCCAACCATCTGAGAAGTGATGACATCCCATCATATACCACACCCTGGAGTGCCTTATTGCTATTATGAATTGGATTTAATTTTTTTTCACAAAAAATGTTTTTAAACCCTTCAGAAATTTAGGATGTTGGAAGAGTATGTTTTCACAAAATAGTTTCTGAAGGGCTTGAGGCAGCAGGTGGTGCTGTTGCAACTAGCACTTCTCACTGTGGCAGCACCACACTTCTGTTAAGTATGTTCTCCATGCTTCACTGGGTCATGCCACTTAGTCTGGGAACTGATGAAGATGTGTTTGTTTTCCATTTTTTTTTTTGGTAGTTAGAGCTTTTCAGCATCGTGACTGTTATTTTCATTTTTTTGTGTGTAAGAAGAAAGTCACGTGCTGTGACACTGTAGAAATGGAGCTAGTTCAGGCTGAATATTTACATCAGTCGGGCAACATCATATTCCTCAGGAGTTTGGCTGAGGTAAGAAAATATATGGTGAACTGTGTGAAAATAGTGGCAGTTGCAGCAGTTGTAGGAGGGATGGCATTTATTTTGGTTTGTGGAGCATGGCTCCGTCGACGGTTGTGCCTTATTTACAGTTTGCTGGGAGGTTGAATTAGTAGCATAGTGGAGCAATGTGTGGTGCTACAGGTGAGGAGGCTGGTGAACTGTAGGTTTTTTGAAGCCACGATGATGTAGCCCGATATCATCACATCTTCAAAGAACTCTTGGCCAATCAGCTTCCTCCATTTACGGGACCCAGTTCATAATAAATATTCTAATATGGTATAAAGGTATTTTTAAAATTACTATTGTTGTCATAAATGTGTATTTACTGTATATAAAAACCTGGTTTGGAAAAAGTGCCCTTTATAATTGAACAAGAGCCCTTTTTATCTTGGGCACCCTCACCTTTTACAATCTTATGGCATCCCTGTGGCCACATGTGCACACACACACACACACCACCACCACTACCATGTACCCTAACTAAATACATTTAGGAGGACTGAGTTATCAGCATGCCAGTTTTTGATGACTGTGACTAAACAGCACTATATGGAACCAATAAGAAAACACCTTTGGTCATTTGGTACCATTTCACAGCCCTATCGGCTCTGGCTATACCTTGTTAGTATAGTAGAAAATCTTGTTGGTTTCAATAATGATCACTAGAGGTAGTGCTGTTCTCACTGCTGGCAAAGGAATGTATTTTGCTGTTGGCCCCCTTTCCCTTTTTTTTTTCCTATAGCCATACAGTGCTCTTGTCTTGGAAGAGGACAGCAGAGTTTTGGGTGTTGCTGTTGGGGTGGTCAGGTGGGGATTGAATGGCCTTGTCAGCAGAGGGGCATCATTTCATGTTTTTATATAGAACAGTAGTTCCTTTACTTTTGTCTGTTTTGAGTTTGGGCTTAATGAGGGATGTTAAGATGTTTGTGCCCTCACCTCTTCCCTCCTGTCTGACTGGAGGCACACCCTTGTTGATTAGTTGGGTATTGGTTTTTCGTGTGCTGTGGGGGCTGTATTAATTGTTTCTGTGCTTTTACTGGAGTCCTTTATTTCATTTTATTTGTACTGTACATTTTATGTAGAGTGGTGGATGAGAGATGCCAGATTTTGCATGCATTTTTCAGCAGTAGCTTAGTGGCCACCAAGCCTTCTATGCCATGGATTTCAGAAAGTACTTATATATTTGCATTGTATATTGTTCACTTTGTATGTTGTTGTTGTTAGTGTTATTTATTTGCCAGTTTCTTACTGTTAGTTGTTTGTGGTTATACATAGTGAAAGTGATATTGCTGTTTTTCATTTTCACCACACGGAGTGGAGAGGGGGGTGGATTTTGATTGATATCAGTCTAGGGTTTATAAAGTCATATCATGGAATGTCCATGGACTAAATAGCCCTATTAAATGGAAATGGGTCCTTATGTATTTTAAATGTTTAGGAGGGAAAATAATGTTTCTGCAAGAGACCCACCTCATCAAAAAGGAGACAGAGAAACTAGGTAGACTTTGAGGGGAGTCAGGTGCATGAGTCCTCCTATTCATCAAAGAAATGTGGGGTAGCAATTTTATGCCATCATGGGGTCATCTGGGTGTCTGATCAGGTTAACTGGGATAAGGAGGAGAGATGGCTTTTTGTTACGGGTTGGCCAGATGGACAGCCTTTGGTTTGGGTACAGTTTATGCCCCTAATATTGATGATCCACATTTTTTCATGACATCTCTCAGGTATTGTTAGATCTGGGGCCTGCCGCTTTTTGTTGGGTGGGGATATGAATCAAGTGGTTGATCCATTGTGTGATAGGAATGAGGTTCCCATTCATGCACCCTCCATGGGCAGCAGAGCTCTTAAGTTCTTGTTGCAGGATCATGTTCTCCAGGATGTGTGGCACTTGGAATATCCCTTAGACTGGGATAATACATATTATTCAGCTCCCACATAACACTTACAGTAGATTTGACATGATTCTTGCATCTAGCTTTGCTGCCCATGGAGCATTGATAGCATGAGATATGAGTGTTGGGGATTGGGTACCTACAATAACGGCGACCCAATCCCTGGTGCATGTCACCAGGGCTACCGTAGAGTATGGCAACTAGATTGTGGGGTTGCTAATATAGTTATGGGATGTCGCTGCATTGGCGCTGCAGTAAGTACACAGTGATGGGTGGAGGAAATGTGAGGATGGTGCCATGGTGGATTGTCGAGCGACCCCTGGTGGGTGGATTGGTGGCATTGGTCCACAGGGTACTGGGTTCATGTCTGGGTGCTGGTGAATTTTTCTGTGCCCAGCCCAAACTTTTTTATTTTATGTTTTCACCCCTCGACATGCACCCCTGGAGTTGTGAATCCTTAAGTAGGAGGGTGTGGTGGTGTGGGGTGCTGTGCACTGGGGACAGAGTGCTGAAATAAATTTTCGGCACTCTAACTTCGCAATAATGGTGATCACCTTTAGGCTTTCACCATTATCACATAAACCCGGAGCATTTCATTCTACTATTAATTTATGTATTTATTTAGATTTTGATAACTGGGTAAGCTCACTGAGACCAGAGGTCCCTTTTTCAGGAGAGACCCAGATTAGTTACAGACAATAATTACATATATTGGCAGGAGTACACAGTAGTACATACATTGGTAGGAGTACACACTAGCTGGAGCATACATTGGATAGGGTATAGAGTACATTACAGAGCATGTCAGTTAAATACACATAATAGCATAGCAAATTAAACCAGACATATGACATCTTAACCAACAATGATTTAGGGGAGAGGTGGTAACAGCAGTCTGCAGGATATATTGCCATCCCGTAGGCTGACTGCTGTGGGACAAGCACGTTTCAATCACCAAGACTATTGAGCCCACATCTAATTTCTGATCACTCCTGCTGTTACTTATAGCTTTCACCCTGGGACTCCTGCAGCTGTAACCAATCAATGGTGTTTTAACTTTAGCTTATACAAGGATAATACTTTTGACTTGGCTTCACCAGGAGGTCCAATCTTACTTGGAATTAAACCTACTGGGGAGATGGCGGACAAATAGGTTTGGGAGGGCTTAAGGCCTTTATCCGAGCCATGTCATAGCCTATGCCTCAGGCAAGAAAAAAGATAGGGCATGTGAATTACAGTCTCTGGAGGCTCAGTTAGCTGATTTGCAGGGGCAACATAAGGCAGGCAACCACTCCTCTACTTTATTGCAAGCTATGAGAGCCCTTCAGCACAAGATCAATACTATAAATTCTCAACAGGCTGAATTTGCTTTATGTCGCAGTCGACATGCTTATTGGGAATGAGGGGAGGCAAGCTGATTGCTCACCTATCAGTTAAGGAAGATGTCTGCAGAGGCCAAGATCCCACAATTCCAGAAGGACTCCACTCTCCTAACAGCTCCTGAGGAAGTAAATGGGGCCTTTCATGCTTATTATGCTGGGCTACGTGCCTCTAAGTTGGCTGAAGGGGTCCAACCTTTTCAGAATATTACTGTTTGTTTTGAATCGATTAAACTCCCCAGAGTAACTGACGAGCAACATAGCTCTTTAGAAAGTCCAGTTACCCCCCCAGGAAGTTCAAACAGCAATTGGCCAAATTTCAAGTGGCAAGCATGGGGCCCTCAGACGTTTTACCACTGAGGTTTATAAACATCTTGCTGATCTAGTTTGCCCTTTGCTTGCTTCCCACATTTCAGGAGGCCTGAGAGTCTTCATCGCTGCCTGAAGCCATTATTTGTCTTGCCAAAAAGGGCAAAGATCCCTATTAATGCTTCAGTTACCACCCCATCTCGCCTCCTGAATGTAGATTATAAGATTCTGGCAAAGGTTTTAGCCTTAGGTTGTACAAGATATTATCTTTTTGATCCATCTGAACCAAGTTGGCTTTGTGGGGAGGGATGGAGTGGACCACATCAGGCGACTAGTAAACTTGGTGTGGGTTGCATAGTCTTCACCAGATCACATGGCAGCAGTAGCACATGACATGAAGAAGTCATTCGACTTTGTCAAATGGCCATATTTTGTTTGTTGCCCTCTGGCCTTTGGTTTTGAGAAGTTTTTGTAAGGTGGGTTCAAACCCTTTACTCTGCCCTGCAGACCACGGTTCTTATGAATGGGTATGTCATGGTCTGATTCCCTTTTGGCAGGGAAATGAGGCATGGGTGCCCTCTGTCTTTGTCATTATTTGTTTTGGCACTTAAACCCTTGTCCCAGACATTACGTGAAGCTTCCTACATTCCAGGGATCAATTTGGGTGTAGAGGTGTTTAAACCAATGCTTTTTGTAGATGATATTCATATAACTTTGCAGAACTCCGGTTCCTTGAGTCGATGCTTGACTAACAGGGACCCTGTTAGTCAAGCAGCTGCCTTGATTTATTAAAATTGCAACTCTAAATGCCGTTAAAATGTTTAGATGATCTGGCCCCATTCAAGTCAATGGGGCACGTAAAATCAGCCTTCGTTTTCTGACATCACAAAATGGGCTGTGTGTGCCTGCATGGGGGGCATGTCGGGGGATTGAGGAAATCACTTTGTTTTTTGCAGTGAAGTCTGTTTGAGAATTACAAGGGATAACTTTTACCAGGGCAGAAAATCAGAGAATTCTTTATGGCAATAAACTCTGGGCCAGGTAAGCTATTGCACAGGTTGGGGAGCAGCAACTATTTTTATTTTATTATTTTATTAGAATTTTGGTAACAGGTAAGTCCACTGAGACCATGCAGTCCCTTTTCAGAGATGACCAGGTGTCAATGGTGAACACAGTACAATAGATAAAAACAATATTAATATATAGGATACAGAGAGATTTAACAATATTGCAAAAATGATTACAGTGGAAAGCCAGGTAAGTAACTTAAAACATATCAGGCATTAAGCATATATAAATAAACAGGATAACTAATACTATACAACATATACATAGCAGGACACGAGAGCAGATGGATTACAAGATACATCTATCAGAGTAACATAGACTAGGCAACTAAGAAGCTGCTCTTTAAGATATCCTATTCTTTTAATCCCAAATGACTGCTAAAGTTAGTTTTTGTGATAGGGTGACTTAGGATAATTCTGTTTGCTTTGTATAATGGCTGTAAAGGTACAGTCAAAAAACGTTCTACATGGTCTGAGACCTGTGACACAGAGCTAAAAGTATCTTTGGCATGCTGTTCTATCAGTGTAAGTATGTCCAGTAACTTAGAGACCACTGCACTACTAGTATTTTACAAGGTCATGATGAGATGCATCAGTTCATTCCCTGCAAGGTACAAAAGGGTTTCCATGTGTGTTTGTGTGTGTGTGTGTGTGTGTGTGTGTGTGTGTGTGTATGTGTGTATGTGTGTGTGTGTGTGTGTGTGTGTGTGTGCTCCTACTTTACTTATGCCTCCAGGGATGCAGGTGCAGCTCTATCATGTTGATATTGCCTCATCTTCAGCTTTAACTGTTGAATCTGCTCTGAATAATTTCCCAACCCTTTGTTGGCCATTGAAAGTACATTCTGTAATTGTTTTCTCAGCTTCAAATAATGAACATATTTCTGGCGCTGCTTTTCTTTCCAGATTTTTGAAATCACTTTTGTAATTCCAATTTAGTGTCATCCCATGACTCAAGACAATCCTTATAACATCAGAAGACAAAGGCTGTAGCCAGTGAACAATGGGAGAATCAAACAATGAGGAATGTAATCTCCATTTACTTGCCAAAGGGATCTGGGAGGCCTTAAGTCCCACAACTCCATAAGGTAAAAGGTGATCCAAAAATTCTACTGGAACAAATGACATTTTGTGTGTGTGTGTGTGTGTGTGTGTGTGTGTGTGTGTATATATATATATATATATATATATATATATATGTAATATTAACCATAGTTAGGGTTGAGTAGCACTTTTAAGGTTAAAGGATCAAACTTTGCATCTTAATAACTGCCACCATTCAACAGATTTGCCTGAAAATGCATGATCAAGAACCATACACCTTGGGACCTGCCAACTTTTGTACCAGTCGGATATATGGCTGTGGAGTTATTAAGCATGATCTGCACACACAATTTTGCTATTTGGTGAATTATTTGCTTGTGCCTACAGGTTGCACTGTTTGCACGAGTGGTCCAACAACTTCAGGGAATGTGCGGCTGGGATGCCCGATTTGCCTTTTGAAGATTTTGCGAAAAAATGTTGAACGGTTCAAAAGTTTTTCAAAAAAACAAGTTCCCATTATAAGTCAATTGGGAAAAGTGAACAAAAAGTTCAACACTTTCACAAATGCACTTTTTAGTGTCGCAAATGACCCTAGTAGTGTCGCAAATCTGCCATTTTGTTTTCAGTTGGTGATCAGAAAAATGCTTGCCATTTATATTTCGGACCTCTAGCAACACAATTCTTTTTGTGTTCACCTAGTCAGACCCTGAGGATGCTAGCCATATCTTTATTTTGGGGTGAAACACCCTAGAAATACTGTATGTTTTTCAAATTTCTGGAAAAAGTTGTGTTGCAAAGTAGTGTTGCATGCAAGACACTTTCGCAAATGCTTGCCAAAGCTTTCGCAAATCACGGCACTGCATTTTCAGACTATGGCCAAAATGACAGCAGTTCTTTGCTACCTTGCTGCAAAAGAACAGTTTGATCTTTTGAGCTAAAATTTGGAAGGAATACAGCCAATATCTCACAGATGTGCCTTTTGGTGGTTTGATGAAAAATATTGCATGGCTGCAAAGTTACGGTACTCTGAAGTTGGCATTTTTCCCATAGACTAACATGGTGGCATACGCTGCACCTTTCAGGGCTTGTATCTCAAAAAGGATGTGAGATGCAGATTTTTGTTGTGAGTTGCATAGCCCATTGGGCTATGTAATAAAAACCTAGCCAGGAAAATCATGATTTTGTTAAATTTAAATGTTTTTTCACGTCATGCGTTGCTGAGATATTAGCAATTGTACTTCCAACGCCTGCTTTGAGCTTCGATGCTCATTACAATGCATACACTCTTTGTGTTTCTGTATGCACCTGTTTGGCAAAAACAGGGTATGCACTTCCGTTACGTTACAGTTACTGTTTCCACTTTGCTTATGTCCCCATTTGCATTACTGCTCCCGTATATGCCACCGTACATCACCCTTTGTGTTCTCATTTGAGCTTGCATTTTTGTTACTGTTACCATTTGTGTTTCACTACTGTTTCTGTTTGCGTCACGCGCACATTGCCATTTGCTTCTGGCAGCCCTTTCATTTGCATTTCCGCTTTCTCTTCGTTTTGCATCTTCCTTGCTGTTACTGTTACCATTTGTGTTTGCAATTGCGTTACTGTGCCAGTCGCATTATGGTTTCATTTCCATATGTGCTTGCTTTTTCTTTTGCATTTCTGTTTCCTTTGCTGTTATTGTTGCTGTTATCATTACCATTTGTGTTTACAATTGCGGTACTGTGCCCGTGCGTGTTTCGGTTTGCAATTCCGTACATGCTTCTGTTCCCATTTCCATTTCTGTTTCCTTTGCCATTATTCTTCATGTTAACTTTACCATTTGCATTTACAATTGTGGTACAGTGCCTGTGCGCATTATGGTTTGCGTCTACGTGTACGCTTGTGTTCGCGTTTCCGTTTCTGTTCCCTTTCTCATTCTTTTTGAGGTGACACTTAAAATTTCCATTTAAAATACCACTGCCACCACTGTTCACGTTACCAGTTGCATTTTTATATGCACTTCAATGTCCGTTTGCATCACTGTTCACTTCGGCGTCACTTTGCACTTGCGTTTCTATTAACGTTTCCTTTACCATTAACGTTTGCATTACCATGTGTGCCACTGTTGGTGCTTCTGTTTGTGTTGCTGTTCCTGTTACTATGTCACAAGACATCACGTGGTTGGAGCGCAGGGCCCAAAGGGCCCCACACTTCCACTGCCGCATTACAGTCACTATTTCTCATCATCATTCTCAAAAAGAAGGGCAATTAGAGGCAAAAAACTCTGTTTAGTGCATCAGTTAGGGTTGTTCCACAGCAATAAAAGTGAGGAAATTTGGTGTTAGGGTTGAAAGCCCCCCTTGGACCCCTCCAGCCCACACCCCAACCAGCATCGGGGTGCACATTGGGGTCATCGGTCCTAACTCTCACCCCATTCTCCTATTCCTCAGCTTCTTTACACATGTGATGGGGTGAGCGTTAGGGACAATGACCCCAATGTGCACCATGATGCTGGTTGGGGTGGGCTGAGGGGTCCAAGGGGGCTTCAACCCTAACACCAAATTTCCCCGCTTTTATTGCTGTGGAACAACCCAACTGATGCATTAAACTGAGTTTTTGCTCTATATATATATATATATATCTGTATATATATATATATATATATATATATATATATATATATATATATACTGTGATATATATATATATATATATATATATATCCTCAAGGATGAAAAAAGTAGTGTATTCAGGTAGACAAGCTACCCTTAAAGTACGTGACATTTCCAGGAGGATTAATTGAGTTATACCTATCAATTAAACCAGCAGTGGTCACTGTCCAGTGCACGGCTTTGAGTCACAATAATCCTTTTCCCCCTTCGTCTCTGACAGAAATTTTCTTACTACAGTTAAAGTCAATAAAAGAAAGCAAAAGATTGCACTACATAACTGTAACAGGCACACAGTGCTGCAAATAAGTAATTTACTAGTGACAGAAAAACAGCTTCAGAGAAACATACCTTCAGAAGAAAGAAAACAGCCACATGCCATACAGAGTCTTCCTCAAGGGTCAGAGTCAAATCCACATTATCTACTTATATAGTGGTGACAGTTACCTATTGCCTTGTAAGTCACAAAGTTTAAAGTGGAAGACTCCTGCTAGGAGCTGAAAGGCACCAAGAGTAATAGAAAATACAAATGTGTAAAATAGTGCAAACTGTTGGCAATAAAATACAATCAACCTTCACAGTTAATAAAAAGCAAACACAACTGCAGGCACGAATCAATGCTGGCTCACTGGGCAGGATTTTCCATTGCAATGAATGTTGCAGCCATAGGTGCGTCGAACATACGGCACATGGGGCTTGTGGAATTCATTGAGCGACATGCGGGAATTTCCTTCCCTTGCATCTGGCAGAGGTCCTTAAACCACTTAAGTGTGGTCATGCTTGCGCCATCCCTCCAGGACAAAATCACAGTGCTTTCACCAGAGCATTGGCTCAAGCAGCCATAAACCACAAAAACTGTTGTAATTGCACCCGGTGATGGACATTTGGGTGCAGTTGCACCAAAGGTGATTGGCGCACAGCCGAATTCAAAGTCCTGTAGCACAGGGCTGGCACATGCCCTGCACCACCTTTTGAAAATCCTTTCCCTTATGTTGCATATTGCTTCATTCCATTGCTGTATCAAGAAATAGTTCTAGATTGGAACCCCTGCTAAGTAGTCTCTCCTGCAACATGGCTCATTGTTGAGCAAACACTTGTAATTCAGAACAATTTTGGCAAAGCCTGAGAAATTGCCCATACAGGATACTCTCCAGTAGGTGATAGGAGTGGATATTGTCAAATTTAAGCACTGTATTCCTGGTTATGGGTTTTCTATAATTGTCAGTTAACATGACCCTCTCAGTTGACCTGCCGAATAAAATTAGATCCAAGAACGACCTTTCTGAATGCAAGAGAATGTGAACATAAGGTTCCAATCATTGTTGTTTATGTAATCATTGAAATCTTGTGTATCCTCAGGGTTATAATTCCAGATGCAAAAATATCAATATGACACCCCAGTATATGATCCTGTCATTAAATGGATTCCATCTGGAGTCTTAGATGACAACCTTGTCTCACCAACATATAAACAGGTTGGCATAGGAAGGCACAATTCCTATCCTATGGTGGTCCAACAGACCAGTAACAAGTATTTGGAACCAAAAGTAAAATAGATAGCGTCAGGATCAGCTCAAGGGGTTAATGATAAACTTGAGAAAAGGATGGAGTCAGTGTTAAATAAATCCATAAATCAATGGACTATGTTCAGGGCCAAATGATGCTGGATATAGACGTGAAGTGAGGTCACAGCAACTGTAAAACACATATCACCTGCATCCTATTTAAATGAATCAAGTCCTGCAGCACTGCCATAGTGTCCATAATGTATGAAGGCAGGTGAAAGACTAATGTCTGGAGAAGGAATCTATAAAACTGTATAAGCCCCCAGTGAGGAAGCCTATTCCAGAAACTGTAGGTCTACTGGGAGGGTGCTCAAGGTCCTTATGTACTTTGGGAGCATGTAAAATGCTAGGACCATAGGACAGTCCTTTTCAGCTAAAGAAACACTTTCTTTGCAGTGAAGATGGCTTGAAACAGCTCATTAAAAAATCAGTTCAGTTCAGTTCAGTTTAATTTATCGATCAGCTTTGCTGTTAGAAGTCAAAGTTTTAACAATTAAAAGCATACAAATGTCAATAAATTATTCCATATGACAAAATATAACATCCATACATATAACATGATTTATACATAAAACATATGCACATTTGCACAAATCTTTAAAACACAATTGTGTGCATTCAGTGCCTACATAGATTTAACGTAATCAAGATCATTAAACATCAGTACATTCCAGAAAAAGTACTTTTACTGCATAGAATCATATAAACCAGCTAATTAAAGTTCCCTCTATAACATATTAATCTGTGCTCTATAGTCATTTTTTTTATTTTGATTACTGAAGAAATAAAACTAGCTAGCATTACAGCATCCACCTGAAATTTTGATGGAAAAGTATAAACACCCCATCGTAGTTACTGTTTGCATATCTTTTAAGAAGCTCAAAAGATATTTATTTCTAGGTATTAAATAGAATGGGCATATGCTGATTATATGCATGATAGATTCCTGATGCCCTTACAAATACATTGTGAGCCTAAATTACTGGTCCTTTCTTTTAATAATACATTATATATGTATTATTATATATATATATATATATATATATATATATATATATATATATATATATATATATATATATATATATATATATATTGAATAAAGGGGCATGTGAGGAGGAGGAGGACTATGTAAAGCATCTATTCTAAATTGATTCTTCTGCTCAGTATTTACTACTGAAGAGAAGGTGGGGCAGGGCCCACCGCTCAGCACCATGGACACAGGGGGAGGGTGGTCTGCACTAGTCCCTTCACAAAAGAAAGGGTCCTACAAGAGCTTGATAAGCTCAGGGTGGACAAGACCATGGGACCTGATGGCATACATCCCAGGGTACTGAAGGAGCTAAGGGTGGAACTAGCAGAGCCATAAGCAGAGCTATTTAGTGAGTCTCTGAGAACAGGAGAGGTCCCAGAAGACTGGAGAAGTGCTCATGTGATCCCGCTCCACAAGAGTGGTAGCAGGGAGGAGGCAGGGAACTACAGATCAGTCAGTCTTACCTCAGTAGAGGGCAAGATTATGGAGACACTCCTTAAGGAAAGGATAGTGCAACACCTGGAATCCATAGGAGCACAGGATCCAAGGCAGCATGGGTTTACAAAAGAAGGTCCTGTCAAACTAATCTCATAGATTTCTTTGACTGGGTAACCAGAGTAGTGGACCAAGGGGGAGCAGTTGATGTCACTTACCTTGACTTCAGCAAAGCTTTCAGTACTGTTCCACATAGAAGATTGATTAATAAGCTGGGTAGGCTCAGGGTGGGTCAGAAGTTGGTCAACTGGGTGGCAAACTGGTTGACAGGCAGAAAACAGAGAGTGGTGGTAAATGGTATAGTCAGAAGAGATGCAAGTCACAAGTGGGGTACCTCGGGTATCAGTCCAGGGGCCAGTCCTCTTCAATATCTTCATCAGTGACATTGCAGATAGACTGTAGGGTAAGGTTTGTCTGTTTGCAGATGACACCAAGATCTGCAACAGAGTAGATGATCCAGATGGTGTGGGCTGAATGAGAAGAGATCTGGAAAAACTAGCAAAATGGTCAGAAGAGTGGCAACTGGAGTTTAATGCAAAGAAGTGCAAGATCATGCACATGGGGAAGAAAAACCCTGAAGCCATCTATAGGCTGGAAGGGGAGTTGCTGGCAATCAAAGGGGAAGAAAGGAGACTTGGGCATCATCATCACCAATGATCTGAAATCATCCAAGCAGACCACTAAATTAGTAAGTAAGGCTAGAGGGATGTTGAGGTGTATTAGTAGGGGTATCACAAGTTGGAAGAAGGAGGTAATAATCCCTCTTTACAAGACACTGGTTAGCCCCCATCTGGAGTACTGTGTGCGGTACTGGAGGCCACACCTTCACAAGGACATTAACCAAACTGAGGCAGTCCAGAGAAGGGCAACCAAAATGGTGCAGGGATTGCATTAGAAAACATATGAGGACAGATTAACGGAGCTCAATATGTATACCTTAGAGCAAAGGAGAGAGAGAGGTGATATTGTCGAAACATTCAATCACCTTAAGGGCATTGACAAGGTGAAAGAGTCTAACATGTTTCAATATAAGAAAAACAGCAGGATAAGAGGACACAGCATGAGATTAGAGGGAGGCCAATTAAGGGGTAATGTGAGGAAGTTCTTTTTCACAGAATGGGTGGTGGAAGCATGGAACAGCTTACATCAGGAAGTGGTGGATATGAATACAGTGCAGGGCTTCAAACATGTATGGGATAGGCATAAGGGAGCAATACAGATGAGTATGAATAGATAGGCCATTGATAGAGCAAAGGCAGATGGCACATTCATAAGGTAGAAAAAGAAATGGGCAGATTGGCTAGGTCTTGCGGTCCTTATCTGCCGTCAACTTCTATGTTTCTAAATTTAGATGATATTGACTCAGACTGGGCCCATGTAATTAACTTCCTATCGCTAGGTGTCATAGGCAGGATGAAATAATCCTCCAGACAATGCCCCAACTAATTGCATATGAACCATTCCAAGCATTGCTGTTTTTTTGATTATGCTCATTTCAATGCTTCTTGCATATTCAAATAATTTTTCCTTCATGATTTTTCTAATGTGTAGTGAAATAGCTATTTCCCTGATGTAGTCATTCCATAAGTGAAATAAGTTTATTTTAAAGAGGAATTTTCTCCATGCCAGCCATCTGGATTTATTCTTCCGTGTGCCATTTGATTTTTTTCTTTTAGGCATTTATGTGGCAATTTATTGAATTTATTATGTATTATCCTCAACCGGTAGAAAAGTAAGACCAATTCAATTAATGTGATGATAGTCACCCTTCCTAACCATTGCATTGGCAGTTGAGCTGGGAACCCTAAAACTTGTTTATAATAACCTAAAGGGCTGTCTCAGACTTACTTATGATTTGATAGCTCCACACCTTTGCTCCATGTGTTATAATTGGGTTAATTTTGGCTTCTTCTGCCTTTAAGGCCAGCATCGAGGAGTTCCTCCATATTTTGAGTCAAATCTCAGCAAAGCCTTAGCTATAATTTTACCTTTATTATTTTGATCCTTCTGATGAGCTCCCCAGTTGGTGATGTTTGTGAATTTTACTCCCAAATATTGATATTGAGTCACTATCTCATTCAATTTTCCATTCAAAAATTTTGGGATGTGAACCTTGTTTCCTTGAATATTAAAATCTTTATTTTGGTTTTATTTTGATTTATTGATAACTCTAGATTATCAGACGTTGTTGGAAAATTGCCATTTTCTTGTAATCCCTTTTGATAGAGAAAATAAAACAATATCATCAGCATATGATAATGTATGAATGAATGAATTATTAATTTGTGGGCATCCAATTTTGCTTCTTTGTTAAAATACAAAAGCTGTTTAATAGATATGTTGGACAAAAACTTATACTTGACTCTCTATGTATCTCAAAGTAATCTGTAATATTTCCTCTGTTGTCCAGTCTTACTGAAGATAAATTTCCCTGCTGCAGAAGGCAAATCATAATCAAGAGTTAGTTGTCAATTTTTAGACTCATCAAGATAGTTAATAATTTTTGTCTGAAACCGGCCTGCGAATCAGAGACGATATCATTTTTTTCAACTCATTCTGTTAGTCTGTTAAGTAACAACCTTGTATATATTTTGGATATTATGATCAGCAAACTAACTGGGCAATAATTACCTGGTTCATAGACAGACCTTTTTTTATGCAAGGGAACTATGATATTCTTTACCCAAGCACTTGGGATGTATTTATATATAGTACACAGATTAAAATAATATGTTAAAAAGGGAGTCCAAAATTCCTGATATTCTTTATAAATTTCTGCAGGATTATCATCCTCTCCAGCTGCTTTATTATTTTTAAGCTTTAAAATTGCCTTATTGACTTTGACTTCTGGGAAAGTGATATTTTCAATCACATTGGGCTTCAAATTATTTATTAGTGTATCATCAGCATTCTCTTACTCAGGTCTAGTAAATATAAATTTTAAATAACTTATCCAAATATCTTTGGGCATATAATAGAAATACTGGGTTTATACACACTCACCCCTTGAGACACTAGCTTCCAAAATGAATGCATGTCATTACTTTGTATTACTTTATTTATCTCCATCCATCATTTTTGTTGAAAGAATAATTTCTTATCAATTGGCCGTTTATTATATTGTTTCCTAGCTCTGTTAAGACTTTTAAAGTTGATTTTCATGGGATACTTTTTTGTCAATTTTATAAGTTTTGTTAGCTTTTTTTCTAACTTACACTCTTTGTCAAACCAACTTTGATGTGAATGGAACTTTTTTATTTCTGTATAATAAATATTTTAATTCATCACTTTATGTAGGCTATTCAAGTAATGTTCCAGCTGTTTGGGAACAAATGAATTTAATACCCATTGTGCAGTTTTATTTTCATATTTCTCTATAACATTATTCACATCCTTTTGCGTAATTTTGCCTCTTATCAGTTGTAATTTCCCTTCAGGACTTAAATTGACTAAGTGCCCTAGATTTTCTGAATGGTCAGATAACATTTTTCCAAGTTCTTTTTAGACATAAAGCCACATGGTCGCTTTCTGATCTCATCTGTATTTGAAATTCTGTTATGTGTTTAAGCATGTCCAGGTTACATATACCATAATCAATTGTGCTTTGACCATTTGGAGAAAATATGTTGTTTTAACCCTAGATCACCATTTGTTCTACCATTTAACATCCATAGCCCATTCTCTTCAATTAATTTTATTAGTCTCTTCTCCAGTTTGTTCATAAGAGGGTCCAATTAGTCATATATCTATTATATCCCCAGAGTTACCATTTGATCATATTGTGCGACTCTGACATTAAAGTCCCCTGCTATCATATTATTATTATCTGGAAATCTTTCAAAAATGTTTCCCAGATCCTTCTCTAAATTGTCCCATAATAATAAATTATTTTGTTTCTTTGTTCTTGGCAAAATATACATGTTAAACAGAGTGACTGGGATAGAGTTCCAGATAATATTTTGTATTATATAATTATGATACATTTTAGTGTATCTTTAATTATTATTTCTTTTTTAATTTTAATGTAAATTGCCAAGCCAGTTCTATGTCTCCCATAATTTGCTTCTTTGGTTGCAGGGAAATGGACCAGATGAAAACCATTTAAGTCAACTGCCGAGCTTGCTCCCATCTCTTTGAAAAAAACATCTGTGCTATTCATAATACACATCCATTCAGGGTCATTTAGTTTTCCCAACAGACCTGCATAATTCCATGACATAGAAACATAGAAACATAGACTTTAACATCAGATAAGGACCGCTTGGCCCACCTAGTCTGCCCATTTCCCTACCTACAGGATAAGCCACAGATCCTAGTTAACCAACAACCTATTTCTTCCTGCCCCCACAAGAATTGCCTTATGTCTGTCCTATGTATTCTTGAATTCTCCCAAGTTTTAGACCCACAACCTCCTCAGGAAGGCTGTTCCATGCATCCACTACCTCTCTGTGAAAAATACTTCCTCACATTGCCCCTGTACCGAACCCCCATCTTTAAATTGTGTTCCCTTGTTCTTGCTTGTCTCTTATTCTGAAAAATGCTACCCACTTGGACTTTGTTAATTCCACTGAGGTACTTAAACATTTCTATCATGTCCCCACCTTTCCTCAAGGGTATACTTATTAAGCTCTTTAGTCTCTCCTCATATGGCTTCTTGCAGACCCTGCACCATTCTAGTTGCCCTCCTCTGGACTGCCTCTATCCTATCTATGTCCTTGTGGAGATGGGGTCACAAGGGTGGGTATGGTACTCCAGATGGGGTCTCACCAACTGTCTGTACAGAGGGACAACAACTTCCTGTTTTCTGCTGGTGGTGTCTCGCCCTATGCATCCCAGTATACCCCCAGCTCTCCCTACTGTCTTCTCAAATTGCTTGCTAACCTTAAGGCCATCTGATATGATTACCCCCAGGTCTGTTTCCTTTTTTAATTTTGTTACTACCTCCCCCCCATTGTGTAATCTTCCCCTGGGTATTTGTTTCCCAGGTGCATTATTTTGTACTTCTTTGCTTTGAATCCTAGCTGCCATACTTCTGACCATTCCTCCAACCTTGCAAAGTCCCTTCTAATCCTTTCCATGCCTCCTTGTGCATCAACCATGTTGCAGATCTTTGTGTCATCTGCAAAGAGGCATACTTTTCCTTCCAGTCCTCAGCAATGTCACTTATAAAGGCATAAAATTGATCTTTGTGTTATCGCAGTTATTTTATTTATTTATTTATTAAAAAGTCAGATTTATAACCTTTGAGTCATAGACTCATTTACAAAGGCACCTCATCACAGGGGGGTAGACAGAGTTATATAGCATGGCTATAACAGTGAGAACAGTGTAGGTGCAGGATGGGACATGCATGCATGGGACAGTCATAAGGCTATTCTTGGGAGTGGGGTAGAAAAGTAGGCTGCTGGTTAATTAGGATCTGCAGCTTGTCTATTAGGTATGGAAATGGGCAGACTGGGTGGGCCAAGTGGTCCTTATCTGCCATCAAATTCTATATGGGTCTTATAAAAAATTCTTAAGACCTTCATTAAAACTAAAGAGATAAGAAGGAACCAAGTCAGATTTTACTACAGGATTATCAAAATATTTTTTATTATTAGATCCCAGGACATTTAGTTTATTCAAATTAGTCAGAGTGCCATGGAGATCCATAGTAATACTTTTTAATTCTTGAATCAGATGTGAATTTTTGATTAATTTCTGGGATTTGTAGTTCTGGGAAAGCTCAATGACTCTGAAAAGAGTCATAATGTAAATTTATTGAAGCTTCATCACCTTGGTTCCTTATTATATTCCTGTTACTTTTATTATTGTTAAAAACATTTTTCTGTTGATCTTAATTGTCTGAATAGATACGTCTGTCAACGCTTTGAACTTCACCTGAGAAAACAGAAACATATTCTTTAAATATTATAGGGGTAGAAGAAAGCCTAGAACAATCTTGTCCTAAATTACTAACTAAACACATGTTCTTTTCCTTACTTTCATTGCAGAGAAAGTTAGAAACCACAGCATCATTATTAGTTTATATCTCCACAGATTTAACACCTGTCTCCAAAAAATGGTCATTCATTTTGGATTGTCTCATTTTACCCTTATTCTGTTGTTGATTATTTTGTTTTTTTTCCTCTTTGACCTTTCTTAATATTTTGCTTTTTTTGGTCTTTTGTACTTCGGCATGGGATCCTCCCTCTTTTTCTTCCTCTTATTCAGGGTTCATTTTAACTCTGCATCTCATTCTCCACTAATATCACATCAGATGAATTATTAGCAGGAGGTGTCAATGGTTGAAATATATTTACACCTGAATTCATAAAAGGAATAGAGTCTTCAACATTCTTGTGAGACAGTAGTAGCTGTTTGTCTATGAGTATAAACCATTTTTAACAACAGTCTACTAGTTTTAACCATTGCTCTGGTGTACAGCCATTCATGAGCAATAAGCTACTTTCAGCTTTCAATATTCAGTAAAAACAAATACTCTGAATTTAGTGAAGTTCCAGCCACAATATGCTAACACAAAACACCCATAGATTGTCACTTTTTAAATTGCAGACTAGTTCACAACTATATCTCCTAATCACTTTTACTTATCTAAGCTGAGTCTGTAAGGATGCATAAAAGTTAACACAGAAAAAAATATCCAATAAGTTTGGTTTGTATCAAGTTTATCCAAGAGCTCAAGCAAGTCAAAATGTCCAGAAATAACTGAGGAGCCAGCTGTTAAATGTGTATCTGGCTACCCTGCAGTTCAGGTATGGTAAATGCAGTTCAGGTATAGTGTATGCACAACAGATCCTGTTTTGTTATCATTTCAAATTGTGCTGGGGAAATTTCCACCCTCTGTGGATCCCCTTTTTTCTCTAAGAACTATGACTGTGAATGCTGTTGATCATGGTTGGATATATCCACTAAAAAAAGAAAAATGAAAACAAAATAGAATTTCTTCTAAAATTTCAAAAAAGTTAAAACAAATACCACAATATCTCACAAAAAGGACCTTTATTAATTTTAATGTGTCAATATATTAATTATAAAATAAGAAAAAGGACCTTTATCAAATTTTAATTTCTTTACATGTTGGTTGTAAAAAGTAAAAGTGTATTGTAAGCAACCCGAGGCTATACACAGTTCGAGCACTTTATCTTTACCATGTCTTCACTTGCTCTAATCAGCAAATAAAATAATTTAAAATTGTATTGCTATATAAATAGAATACTACCTGTTTAGTTAATCTTTTATATAAACTGAGGTAACAGTAAAACCTACTTGTTTACAGAAAATTCTTTGTACACTATCAAACACTATTTCCACTTTCCCAAAATTGGTACAGTCAAGGGCTTGCCTGTTTTGATAAAACTTGTCACCCAGTTACAAACTACTATTGTGATGTACATTTGAGACTAATAATGTTTAAATAGAATGATGGCATTGGTGTTTGAAGCGAGACCTAGAGGTTTTTTTTTTAAAAAAAGGAAATCTTTAGTAACTTTTTTTTTTCACATCTAGGCTTTTACAGAACTACAGTTTCTAAGCCATCTATCAGAGGTCATGGCTTTACATTTGTAGTTTTAAAACACTCTGACACAGAGTTGAAGCCAGTTAAAAAAAACTTCCAGAAAGCTGAGTTAAAAGTGGCAGAGAACCTGAAATAGGTGTACTGCTGTGCTGTGCTACAGATCTTTCTACCAAGCACACTGCTTTGCTGTTTATTATACCACCGTTTAAATCATCAATGACTCACTAAATAACTGGCACAAGTTTTCAAACCCACACTCGACTGCACCAAATGAAGAAATTAATTCTAATGGGCTTCTCATCTAGTGATCACTCCTCAATTTAATAATAGTGACAGCTCTGAAAGTGGTGCATAGCTTAAAAAATGGTGATGTATGGGCATTCCTAATAATATGAGTCTCAGAACAGCTAGCAATAATTAGCAGAAATAGGCAAATATAGCAAGGCAAATGCTCAGTAATTGCTCTTGCACAGCCCCTGCAAATAAATCATTATTCACTAAGTCAATTTAACCAAGGCACTTGTTACTCATGCACCTTGAAGATACATGTAACTTATGTGCATCAGAATCAGTAAGGATAGTTGAGCATTAATTCAAATAGTAGAGAAAACACAAAATAGTTTCCTCATGTAGAGGCAAACCACATCGGGTGCAATTAATTTCTAATTGCTGAAACCTCAGCTAGTACCCACTCTTTGTTATTTTGTTAATTTACTCTACTGTTCGGCTATCTAGAAGTTTTAACTCTTTAACAAACAACTCCCCACAGGTTTTGCAGCAAAAATCTAAAAATGTATAAAATTTTGTTAAAGAAATTAGAACTTATTTTCTTTTTTTTTTCAATTTAAAGTTTATTGATACATTTTCCACAATAAAAGGCAGTTTAAATGACAATGACATTAACATTCTGGTACAATATAAAGGAATAACTGCCTGACCCACCCTTCCCTCTCCATACTGCAGTAACCCAACCTAATGCCCGTCAAATGCCAAGCAGCTTACTTAAGGTCTTACATAACAATATAGTCTGAGATATACTTAGACTTGAACCAGAGAAATTAGAGAGTGAAGGGGATACCAGATTTTGGTATATGTTGCCATTCTATTGTGGAGACTGGCAATCACTTTTCTGTGCAGATTGGACAGAATTTCTTTTACCCATTCCTGGACAGATGGAGAGGACTTATCTTTCCTGTGGCGTAGAATAAGCTTCTTAGCTGATAAGGCAATCATGGAAATGTGAAACATTCGTACCTTAACTCTAATGAATGATAAATCCCCTAACAGACAGATCTCAGGAGTAAAGTATTCATGAAGGCCCAGCAGAGAGTCCAGGAAAGTTTTAATTGAATCCCATGAGGGGGAGATTTTAGGACAGGACCAAAACATGTGGGAAAGTGTTCCTTCTTCCTGCAAACATTTATTGCATATATTGGAATTCAGGTAACCCCACTTCTGTAATTTAACCGGTGTGAGTACAAAGTTACATAAAATATGATATTGCATGAGACGCAGTCTGTCTTGAGAAATATATTTATGACATGATCTCCACAGAGAATGCCAATTCAAGTAATGTTGAAGGAAAAAATTATTCCAGAATCTTGTAGGTTGAAAGGGACCACCATATTTTTTGTGAAACAAAACCAGATATAGCTTTGAGATTACACCTGAAGATCCAGAAAGTGGGGAAACCTCAGGTATCAGAGAAGTGATGGTCTGGGAGGGAGGAGTAATACCAAAATTGATTACAAGTAAATGCTTTAATTGTATAACTTTGAAATGAGAGGAAACCGGAATGAGAAATTTCTTAATAATATCTTCCACTGATAACCAATGCCCCTCTCCATCCGTAAGAGAAAAAAGCTTCCCATCCCCCAATTGGGACAACCATTGATGGGAAATCTGGTTCTTGTTAATAGTGAAAGATGGGGAATTCCAAATAGACTGGGCCAGGTCCCGATGAGGGGAATATTGTAAAAATGAACACATTTGAGAATAAATCTTTAAAGAAGTCATTATTATGGGGCACTCTTCGGTCATACGTACCTGGGGAAACTTAAGGAAAAATAGTGTAAGAGGGTCCAAATTCTTGGACTTGATTGCATCCAGTTCTATTCTAAGCCAAACTGGTTGCTCTTTTTCTGGGCCGGGGGATACCCATCTCAGACATTTTGCTAAGTGACTAGCCCAGTGATATATGGCCAGATGGGGAATTTGTAAACCCCCCTCCAATTTTGGGGCTGCCAGCTTATGATAAGCCAGCCGAGGATATCTGTTGGCCCAGAAAAATCTGATGAATACACCATGTGTCTTTTTGAACCAGGGTAAAGGAATAAAAGTGTTAAGAAGAGATAATGGATAGAAAATTCTAGGAAATATGTTCATCTTGACTCAATTCAAGTCACATGATGACACTGTAGTGGAAGCAGCTTGGCTGATCGCCTCCCTCTCGGGAGCACTGATTTCTCTGCTATTTTGCAAAATTTAAATCCTTTCAGCAACCGATAAGGAACTTATCTTTAATCTGACTCACCACCTCATCACTACTGAACGATATTTTCTGATCATGGATAAATCACGAAACGTTTCAGTGAAGGGGTAATCTGGGCCTAAATCTACAATGGAGGCCGAAATGAGACAGGCCCCTCCAGTCCACACACCACCGTCTACACCGTAAAAAGGGCCAAAGAGGTCAAAATCCCAACCGGCTGCTTCACATAAGCCTGTCAGCAATACCACCGGCATGCTATCGAATGCCCCGCTAACCGAAAAACGGTTTATTGAAGAGCTCCAGCCTTTCAAATCCGCCCTACAAGAGCTGACTTCAGAGCTAAAATCACTTAGAGGAGACTTGGCAGAAACTAAGAGAGCCATTTCTGATAACTCGCACGTAATAACATCTCTGGAAAACGGATACTGGTGACCGACAGTGATATCTCAAATATTAAAATGAAGCAACAGAAAATAGACTCCAAACTCGAAGACCTATAAGGCAGAAGTAGACGAAATAATATTCTCATACTCGGTCTTCCAGAGGACACCGAAGGCGTAATGCCCATTACTTTTCTACAAAAATTACTAACCAAAGTTGAGGGTCCATCGCCCAATAACTCCACATATGTTATTGAATGGGCACACCACTCCTTGCACCCCAAACCCAAAACTTTGAAACCCCCTGGAACCCTCATCATTAAATTTCTGAACTATCAAGACAAATGGCACGTATTGAATCAGACTAGAGAAACACATCAAGTTCTCTGGGAAGGTCGACAACGCCGCTTCACGCAAGACCTACCGGCCACCATCAGACAGAGACGGGCAGAATACCACCTCATGGTCACGAAGCTGATTGCAGCGGGGATTCGATTCAGAGTCCAATACCCATCGCACTTCTCTGTCAATGTGGCAGGCTCATGGCATGACTTCGAGAGCGCCCAGCAAGTGCTTCCAGCACTTCAGTCCCTTCTACCCGATCTGTTTGTGGCCTGTTGAAATCTTCACGGGCTGAAGGTACTTCTCTAGCCATGAGTTAACGATTAATGGTGTCTGATTAACAGTCTAAGATCTATTGTTGAGTGGCATAGCTGGACACACAGTGGGACTCGAACCTTCTTCCCTGTCATGTCTTACATATGGACAAGTATGCACTGCGAAATTACAGAATCATTATTAGTTATCTGCTCCTGTTTTTGGAACATACAGTAAATCTGCTTACAATCTTTTACTTTTACTAGATGTCGTTATAATGGTAGCGGGCTCTCGGAATGTATCCCGTACCTTATTTTATTTTCCTCCATCAGTTCAATGACCTGTGCGGGCTAATGGGACATATGGAATCCTTAATGCTTGGAGTAGCTATCCAGGGATCTCTAATGAGCAGCTGACCTCAAGATTAAATGGAAGGGTCTCTCCACTTTCACAACAAAGTCTCCCTTTGATCATTGTCTGTGAATCTAATGGATCTGCCATGTGAACAGAGGTAATATATCAAGGAGACTCCAATTTCGAAAATGCCCAGCAAGAGCCTCCAGTCTCTCAGCCCCGTATACCTAATTTGTTGGTGATCTGCTGAAACCCGTACGAACTGAATGATACTCTTTTCTTTTTTCCTTTTCTTTTTCCTTTTTGGGCCATGGTTCAACGTCTAACAGTGGCTCGTGGGCTTGTTGGGACCCATTGTTGAGCAGCATAACTGGATGCACAGTGGAATTCGAACCTTCCTCTCTGCTTTTTCTCATGTATGGTCAAGATGACATCGTGAAATTGCAGAGTCACTATTATTTGGCTGCCTCCTTCTTTTTCTTAGCTCATGGAGCTTCCAATAGACTGTTCAATGAACCCTTATTTTCACTACATGCTGTTATATTCTCAGCGGGCTCTCAGATGGTCTCACATATTTTATTTTACTTTCCTCTCAGTTCAATGACTTGTGCAGTTTAATGGGGTATTATGGAATTTTTGACACCCAGTCTATTTAACCAGGGACTACTCGTGAGTAGCAGAGCCCGAGATTAAATGGAGGAGATCCCTCCGTTTTCATAGTAAGGCTTGCCCCGGACTATCGCGTGTAAATTGAACGTTTTTTATGATGTGATCAGAAGCAATATAACAGGGAGTTGATACTATGCATGTGGGGTCATATGCCCCTCGCAATTGCTCTGGGCATCTCAACACCTTGCCAAACTAAAGGCTTCATATTTGGTTTCAATTTAAAAATCCTAGTTTATCACGCATCTGAGTGATCTGGACAGTTATTGACAGTAATTCTAGTTTCTTAAATGGGAGGACTTGGCGTTCTGGGGGGGAGAGGCCATTTAGCAACTGGCACACTAACAGCGCACCATGTGCTATGGACGAGTAGGGGATAATATCACAGCCAGGTTTAACCCTTCATTTTGGTATTCCTTAAGATCAAGCTTAAACATTGTATGCTTGTACCAGATACTCATCACATTTAATAGACTTCATTTACGAAGGGTTGATGTGGCTAGTGATTTCTATTTACATTGTTGGACAAGTTTGCATAGTTATGTCTTTGGGGTCTGGGTGATGTATCTATGTTTAAATGGTTTAATATGTATTCTTCATGACTTGTGGGGGATTCAGGGTAGGGGAGGAGGGGCGTGACATTGGGTATTGGGTTGTCTGCCACCAGGAGGTACTATACTGATTTAACTCATTTTTGTTGTCCATGGATGCATTTCCCTCTAGTTTCTACTTGTCTTGAGTCTTCAATTAAGATCCACAATGGGGATTAAATATGGCTCTTGGAACATCAAAGGGGCACAATCCCCTGCTAAACGTTCCAAAATTTTAGTCCATCATAAAAATTTGCAGATTGATATAGCTTTTCTGCAAGAGATGTACCTTAAATCCACAAACTCCCATTACTTTCGCAGAAACTGGGTAGGACAGGTGTATGGTGTGGGCAAAGAAACCAAGAGAAGTGGCATAGCCATTCTAATTGCCTGCAGGGTACCCTTCCAACTTTACAGTCCACAGTCGACCCTGAAGGTAGGTATATTATTATAAGAGGCCTGTTGATTCACACAGAAGTTATTTTGGGTTCGGTCTACGCCCGAACTCAGACGATCCGCAATTTTTTGCCTCCATTATGTCCATATTGGCTCCTTGGTCTAAATTGCCAATTTTACTTGGGGGAGATTGGAATACGGTGCTCTCAAATATATTAGACAGATTGGGGTCCACTAGGCCACGTTCTTCCCCCGGTCAGAGAGCCTTGCACGAATTAAGCTCCTCCTTGGGTCTAATTGACCCTTGGAGACTTGCATACCCAGATGAAAGAGAATACTCTTTCCATTCTATACCGCACAACACCTTTTCCCGTATTGATTACTTTCTTCTATCGGCGGATTACAATTCAGGGGTTTCTACAGTGTACTACTCATCTCAGGCCATCTCAGACCATCGTTTGGTGTATCTTCAAGTAAGCTTTTTTCCAAATAGTCACAGAGACAGGGTCTGGAGATTCAACCACCAGATTCTAAACTCGGTCGAGCATGTCCATTCGATGCGAGATTTTATTAGGATATACATGGAGAATAAGGCCTTATCCATGCCCAAGAAGGACATTTTGTGGGGCTCCCTCAAATGCGCTCTGAGTGGCGAAATAATCCATTTGACGACCATACACAAGAAACAAAAAAATTCAGAGCTGTCCCTAAAATTAGGTCAGATCTCTGAGTTAGAAAATTCCCTTTCTCCCTCATCCCCTGATGGGGATTGGGTCAAACTGGAATCCCTTCGGGCTCAATATAATGAACTACGAACTGAAAAAGCAGAGCTTATGGTAATACGTTCAAAGATCAGATATTTTGATCAGGGTGAGAAAGCGGGCAAATTACTAGCCCTACACTTACATACTCAATTAGCAGAGAGAATAATTCCATCAGTCTGCTCCCCATCAGGTACACTTCTAAACTCACATTTAGATATTGTCAATGCTTTTCGAGACTACTATCAGCAGCTTTATACAGCCCCCCCAATCACCAACTCTCACATCACATGGAGTCGTTTCTCTGAGATATTACACTCCCCATCCTAGCTGACCGTCAAGTAGACATATTAAAACGTCCCATAATACCATTGTCGTATCTGAAATTTGTGATGCTATTGATTCCTTCGGCTGACAAGTCACCTGGGCCTGATGGCTTTACAGCTAACTTCTATAAAGCTCTCAAAGATATTATTGCTCCTATTTTACTTGCAACATTTAATTATTTATTTCGAAATGGTCTATCAGACTTCTCATTATCGTTAGCTACTATAGTTCTTATTCCGAAACCCAACAAGGATCCCCTTAGAATATCTAATTACAGACCCATCTCTCTTATTAATGTGGATTTTAGGACCCTATCAAAATTCTCTCGTCTAGACTTGCTCAAGTATGGGAACATCTCGTCAGCCCTGAACAAGTAGGCTTTGTCAAAAATAGACTCTCTTCAGACCATCTCAGAAAGTTGGCTTATCTCCTCTCCGCATTCAGGAACGCGGACCACTCCGCTGCTCTTGTGTCCCTGTATGCGGAGAAGGCGTTCGATAGAGTCTCGTGGGAATACCTTTTTCTTCTACTCCCCAAATATCGAATACCTCAGGAATTCATACAATGGGTCAAAGTACTATATGCTACTCCATCGGCCAGAATACAATGCAATGGAATCCTGTCTCACCCATTCACCCTGTCACAAGGTACACGCCAAGGCTGCCCCTTGTCACCCTATTTATTAAATTTATATCTAGAACCTCTTATTAGAAAAATTAACCTCTCCACATCGGTTAGGGGTATCCGAATAGGTCAACACGAATACAAGGTTTCTGCGTATGCAGATGATCTGCTCCTACATATTGTAGATCCAGGGCAATCCCTCTCCAGGGTGTTCCAGATTATAACACAGTTTGAATTATTTTCAAATTATAAGCTAAACCGGGACAAAATGGAAATTCTCCTCTTAATAAATATACAATGAAAGCAGATGTAGCACTTTTGGGGATTCAATAGAATTCAGATAAAATGAAATATCTTGGCATTTATATTCATCCTTCCCTGAGAGTTATGCGACAACTTAATTTGGATAACTTGGTCCATAGTCTAATGGAAGACTTTAAACGCTGGTCTAAATTAGCACTAACCTTATGGGGGCGAGTAAATGTTATTAAAATGAATGTGCTGCCATGATTACTATATCCACTTCAAATGCTGAACCAAACTCTACTATATTCATGGTTTGTTCGGCTGCACGGTATCTTGAGTAAATTCATATGGCAAAATAAAAAAGTGAGAAGAAGTTTCCTAAAATTAACAAAGAAAAAATTAGATGGTGGTTTACAGACCCCCAATTTCTATATATACTACCTAGCAATACATCTGGCATGAGTCCGATACTGGCTATGACCCAGTCAGGAGGTTCACCACTTACCCTCCTGGGCCAGGATTGAGCAGGATCTTTGTGCTGGTACAGGGATGGATCTGAAAGCACTACATTTTATTTCACTAAGAAAGCTTCCTAGATCTCTATGAGACACTCCCTTAAACTCTCTCATCCGGTCCCAGCAACAACTCAGTGCCTTTCTTAAAAAAGATAGATTGAAGGATATAGCTCAACCCCTATTCAGCAATCCTAATTTCTCTATTGCTGGCAGACCAATAAAAGCTCAGATGTTTTGGCCCCAGATAGGTATAGAGAGGGTCAAACAACTGGTCATTGGCCAGAGGATGATTTCTTTTCAGGAAGGCTGTTCTTTGTTTCACTGGAAAGAAAACTCAATTTTTAAATACTTTCAACTATCTCACTCATTGATGCAGCACTTGGGGACTGGGTTATGTCATGACTCCTTTCCTAAAATGCTAGCCCCTTACTTGGAGACTATACCACTTTCCCATGTAATATCATTTTCATATGATTTTATTAGATCAACAGCTGATTCAGAGGACAATCATAGTTACGTCCAATGGAGTAAGGTTCCCGGATCTCCTCTAATTCTAAAGACTGGGGTCCTATTTGGGTGCATCTATATAAGTATATTAAATGGGATAAATATAGATATATGCAGTTTTGCATAATTCATAATCTATGCTATTCCTCCCCTCAAATTACACCGATTTGGTCTCCTGCACAATAGCCATTGCCCTAAATGCCAGCAAGAGGCTGCTGATATGATTCAAATGTTATGGTCGTGTGAAAAAATAGTTACTTTCTGGCGAAGCGTAGAGAATAGATTAAGCCCCTTGCTGGCTTTGACAGGCTACTTCCGAATCAAACCATGTCTCATTGGGGAGTACACACTAATACCTGGGGGCAATCAGAGAGCCCATATGGCTCTGATATCAGCATGTGCGAAAAATGTTATATTAAGACACTGGAAGGACTCCGATGCTCCCAATTATGTGGAATGGTTTCATGAAATCATGTTTGCTCTGCAAGCTGAGCACACAATTGCTAAGTTGTCCAATAACACTAAGAAACACGTTATTAGATGGGAGCCTCTCTGTACTCTCCTAACAAGTAACTAGGGGGCTGGGGAGCTCAAGTACCTGGCATATCTGTGTCCCATTAGGATGGATATATTGTTTGCATTCATGGCTTGAACCCGTAATGCTGGTGGCGGACTGGTGGATACGTGGGGGGAAGGGAGGCATATTGGGGAATTTGTAAGCTACAGATTATGTATCTCATTGTCATGCTGTATATGCTCTGTATTTGCTTCTTTAATGACCTAGAAATATGCTTGTCATATGTTACCAGCCTACACTTAATCAAGTAACATAATAAAGTATGCTAAATATATAAAAAAAAAAAAAAAGAAATATGTTCATCTTAATTATGTTGATCCAGCCCCATAATGAAATAGGAAGTTTGGACCGTCTCTCGAGGTCGTGAGCTATCAACTGTGAGAGAGAATCCAGGTTTTCCTTAAACCATGTTAGAGGGTTACGAGAAAGCTTGATACCCAAATATTTAAATGACCTGGAAGTCCAACACAAACCAAAAGGACTAATGTCATTTTTGAAAACTTTATGGTTTAGTGGGAAAAATAGAGATTTACTAGCATTCAGTTTGTAATTGGACAGGTGCTAAATCTTGCTATTTCCCTGAGCAAAGCCGGAACAGAGGATACAGGGTGAGATAAGTGTATCAACGGGGCATGCACATATGCAGTGACTTTAATTTCATGTTACCCAACTCTAACACCCTGTATAGAAACATTTTTGAGAATATTTTGAATGAGCAGTTCCAAATATAAATTAAATAACAAAAAAGATAAAGGACATCTTTGCCTAGTTCTTGAGTGAAGCGAAAAGGGCTTAGAGAATGCCCCATTCACAGAAATTCTTGCAGTAGGGTTTTTATAAAGTGTGGCAATCCAGGAAATGAACAGAGAGGGAAAATTAAATACTTCCAGAACTCAGAACAGAAAGTTCCAGTTCACTCAACCAAATGCCTTCTTGGCGTCCAGGGAAACCAGTCCTGCAAGGAACTCGGCAACCCTGGTGGCCGAGAAGACATGTGACAAGGTACATAAGTGGTCAGAAGATGAACGCCCTTTCATAAATCCTACCTGGTTTATACCTATCAACTCAGGAAGAATTACCGTTAACCTATTGGCTAAAATTTTAGAGAGAATTTTAATATCCTGATTTAAAAGTGAGATAGGTCTGTAACTCTGAACCAGATCAAGATCTTTATCTGGTTTGGGGAGCAGAACGATCAAGGCCTCAAAAAGGTGGGAGTCGGCCTCCGGCCCAGCTAAAATGTGCTGGAATAAACGGCAAAGTACTGGTGATAGAAGGTCCTTAAAAAATTTATAAAATAAGGAGGAAAAACCATTGGGGCCTGGAACCTTGTCTGCAGGCAATTCACTAATAACATCAGCAATTTCCTCCTAAGAAATAGGAGCAACCAGAAAATCCTTGTGTCGGTCAGAGAGAGGGGGCAAATGGGAATCTTTCAGGTGACTCTCTGTACTCCCAGGGCAAGGGGGATGCTCCATGTCACTGAACAAGTTTGTATAGTAACGGGCAAATTCTTGAACTATTTCAGTGGGAGATGCTTTTAAGGATCCATCAGCCATTGCCCTGATAGGAGGGATAAATCTCACTGTTTCTTGTTGCTTAATACGCAGTACCAGTAGGCGTCCTGCCTTTTCTCCCTGGTCAGTGTAACTAGCTTTTGTACGAATAATAGCTAATTCTGCTTTGTCTCGAGTAACTCCAAATATCTATCTTTCAACACTAAGAGTTTCTTCATATCCTCATTGGGAGGATTAATCAGAAATTATTTTCAAGTGATCTAATTTGGGATAGTAAGGATATTAATTCCTTCTCCGTGCCCTTTTCCTACCAACCGCCATGCTGATAAGGATCCCTCTCATGAAGGCCTTAAAGGCCCTGACAAAATGTCTGGCTTTGTGCTATCTAACAGGTTAGATGAAAAAAAGAATTCAATTTGCTCCCTTATAAGTTTGCAGTATTTAACATCCTTGAGAAGTTGTTCATTAAGTTTCCATCTGGTTTCCCTGTTAGGTAAATTAAGCAGTACCAATTTACATAAAACTAGTGAGTAGTTAGAGTTTGGGTCAGGTCGAATCATGGAAGTCTTAACCCCAGGTAATAGACACTGAGAAATAAGTATGTAATCAATGCAGGACTGCGAGCTATGCGTCACTGACCTGAAGGTAAACTCCCTAGAATCAGGATGTAAAACACGCCAAACATCGCAGAGCCCACATTGATCCAATAGATCTTTAAAAGCCTTCTGCCCCAGAGTGACCCCTCCCAGACCTTTGCCTGACCTATCTAAATTAGACTCAAGTACTTGGTTAAAATCCACCCCTAAAATAATCCTGATGGAAAGCATTGGGAGAATAGCAGATATAAGTCTCATAAAAAATCCTGGGTCATCTATGTTAGGGCCATAGATACTGCCAAGTAATTTTGGAACAGACCAGAGAATACCTTTAACAAGGATAAACCTTCCCTCAGGATCTTTAATAACTTGTGTAGAAACAAAGGGAATACCCCTATTAATCATGAACATGACCCCACAGCTGTTTGTAGATCCCTGGGCATTGTAAACCAATCCCACCTGTTGTCTCCTTAACTGTAAAGCTTCCACTTCTAATAAGTGGGTTTCTTGTAAAAAAGTTATCTGAGAGCTAAGTAAGCCTGAATGTTTAAGAGCCTGATATTGTTTGTGCTTTTTCCTGATCCCCTTAACATTCCAAGTCGCAAAAGTTATCTCATTAGCCATCCAATAATGGTAATTAGTCTTAGTGTATACAGCTCAGCACATGGGATACATAGCCCCTGCAAACATACACCCATGGTTACTGCAGTGAAGCCCTCCCTCCTCCCTAACCCCCCCACAATTAAATCCATCCCATCCCCTACCCACCCCTACCCTCCAACAATACCCCGAAACCCTCCTCCCCAACCCTCTAAACTGTCACAAGCAACGTTCAGCACAGTACTGGTGCTTTTCCATCCTCTCCCACCCCCGATGATGCACCCCTGTTAATAAAAACTCTTACATTCTGCTATCCTCGTATAGAACACAAAACAGTGCTGGTTATCCCTAAAAAAGAGAGAACGGTCCTGGGCTTTCAATTCCCCCACACCAAAGTGTAAACCTATTGGGAACCTATTAGAAAAGGGCCACAGCGAAAGCCATGTACAACCCAGGTAGCCATGGAAACCCAAACGAAACTGAGAGAGAAAATTGAAATCATCCTTGCCTCGTGAGGCAATTATGCAAGAACTAAAACCAGATCGGAAACCCAGTGAGAGGGGGTGACCCATGCCACGGACTGAGAGCAGGAATCGAGAAAGAGATAGTAATCACATTGCAGGAAGGGAAGACAGAAAAAACGTGTCTTCCCAGAAATAACCAGCCTCCAAGTACACTGGCTTTCCATGTAAAAATTAGTCGTCCTGCACTAGAGTCTAGTGAGAAGGTTCAGAAAGATCCCCCTTGAATTGAGGGATGCTCACCTGTGAATTACTAATGCCTGTTACGCCCTTTAGTGGCTAATTCCAGGTCATGATAGAGTGAAAACGATCTACAGAGAAAGCCCAAGACTGCTCTAATTCCAATCCAGATGAAATAAACACAAATCTAAATCTCAGCAAAACTGACTCCCCTTTCTATTGTGTTTACTATACAAAAAATACGAAAACTTGAAATATTATTCCCCACGTAAACAAGTCGCGAGACCCTAAGTGTCCTTTGCCCTTAACTGGCAAGGGCCCTCTGTAATTGGAGCCAAGGAAACTAGTAGCAAGTGCGCCCTGCATGCGCTGATCCCCCCAGTCCAATCAAAGCAGGGGAAGTTTCTCCTCCTGTTCACACTGAACGGTTTCTCAAAAAGGGAAAAAACGAAAGTTCTAATTCTCAGCTCCACACATCTCTCCATCCTGCAAACACAGCATCTCAGGGCTCCTTAGATACATCTGGTAGTGTAGATTTAAGGCTCATCAGGGCAACTGCAGGACCATCGTAGTTGGACCAGGATCCATTTACTAGAACCTGTAATCTGGCCGGGTATCCCATCCTGAATTTCAGGCCTGCCGCAATTATCTTAGAAACAATGGGATGGAACGCCTTCCTTCAGGCGAACGAGCCAGGCAAATCTTGTGAAATTCTCAGTTCCATGTTCTCCCAGTGAACCTCTTGCAAAGCTTTCACTTTCTGCAGAAAATGCTGCCTCTCCAAGTAGTTCAAAACCAGCAGATAATGGGATGGGGGCGGAATCCTCGGAGAAGGTTTAGGCTGTAGGGACCTGTAAGCTCACTCTATAGTATAGACAGATCCAAAGGGAGAGGGGCCGCAACCCCTCCACCAACTTCTGCACAAATGCCACAACATTTTGGCCTTCTTCTTCCTCCGGTAAACCAAGTATCACAACATTGTTTCTGTGGCTGTGGCCTTCTAGATCTTCGACCTTGGTTTCAAGACGAGATAGTTTCTGACACATAGACACCAGATCGGGATCGAGATTTTCTAGCTTTTTCGCTATTGAGACTATTCGAGGTGTGTTATCTGAAACAGATAGAGAGACTTCATCTAATTTTCTGGAGAGAGACTTCAGATCCTTCGCCATTTCTTTCATTTCCTCATGAAAGGGCTTAAACTTTTCAAGGAACCTAGTGAGCGTTAAAGGTTCTTGTTCTCCAGATTGACTCAGAGGATCAGGCCTCTCAGGCCCACCTGAAGTCCTGGATTTCTTAGAGGCCTTTTCCGGAGCAGCGGGGGGGGGTGTGCTTCTGAGGGGCTTTCTTCATGTAAGCCTCCATCTGCCAATTTTACACTCAAACCAGACTTCCAAAGTGTTCAGACAGCACTGAATCTCGAAAGGAGAGGAAATTAAGGAATTCAGACATCCAGAAAAGACGATTTAGTGATCGGGAGGCAGGAGCTTCTTGAAGGAGCTTCTACTCAGCACTCTGCATCACATGATCACCCCGAACTTATTTTCTAAAGTGGCACCCAGAAATGTATTTCTTAGGCACAAAGGCACAACACAGTAAAAGTTAATTAAAACACTTATTCCTAAAACACGTACTATATGCTACAACAAGCTCAGAAACACATAAACATCTAAACACTAAGATGAAAAATTAAAAATTAAAGAAAAAGAACATATAAACAGTTCAGGAATATCATTAAGAAGTCCCTTGGAAGTCGTTCTGGAGACAACAAACAATATTCCAAGTAGAGCAATATTCCAAGTGAAAAAAACACTCTCACAAGTTCTCAGATATTCTCTACAGTTCCCAGGACTTTTTAAACTACTCCCAATAGTCCCAAGATTGATATTGAAATCAATTTTGCTGAAGCATAAACCTTTTTTCTTGGGGCTAACCTCAAGGTGCTGCTCAGTCGATCTGAATGACCGTTTTCATTCCCGGGCCTGGTGGGGAGCGAGGCACCAGTAGGACAGAAATAAGGGACCACGTCAGAGGCACCACATCCACCATCCACTGTCAGAGGCTGGTTATCTATAGAAATAAAACACACAACACCTCTGAGGAAACCCAGGCATGGAGCATATAGGAAATTCTGGTAAGGGAGAAAACTTTAGAGGCAATGGTGGTATACTTGTTAGTGGTGGGCAAAGTGGGCTCAATCCGCTCCGTGAAGCACAGGCAGATTCATGGAGTGTTCTGCATCATGAAGCAGAGTACTTTGCATTATAATGAGGAACACAAAGTGCACTGGAAACAGCGACTTCGCGTTACTCCACCTCCACTGGTCACTACTCTTTCAATTTTTAAGCCGAAGTACATTGGTGGCAGTTTACTTCGCCTCACTTTGCCTTGTTTTTGAGCTCTGAAGGTGGATTTTGCAGTGATTTATGAGAGTTCAGGTCACGTGGGCTCTATATTGATCTGCACAGTCTCAGTTCGGGGTAGTATGAGTAGGAAGGAGTAGGAGACAGTGTGCTCTGATAGCTGTCAGTAGGAGTCTTTTAAAAGCAGTTCAGAAAGCATTTTTGCTTTTTTGGGGGGATCCAACTGTAGTTCATCAATTGTAGGAAACCCTCCTGTGCTCACATCATCGAGCGTTTTTGTTTATGTGTGGATTTTGAATGTTAATTTACAACATTGAGTGCCTGTGGTGAAAGACAGTGAAGTGTGCTGTGTGGGGGAAGGGCATATCTGTGTGTAGGTAGATTTAAGTTAGAGAACTAGTGATTTCTTTGTATTTTGGTTATATTTTTGTTATATAACTGACTGTGTTACTGCACACATAGTAAAATTGTCAGTAATAGTACAAATTCTTTTGCTGTTTGTTGTGTGAATGTGGTGCAGCATTTCCTAAGGTCAGGTTGTTTAAATTACAAATTTACATTATATGGCAATACACTGAACTTCAGCATTTACATCGCATTCCTCATTCAGCATTGTACACAAAGTGTTCCGTGCTGTGTGTGCAGTGTTGTGTGCATCAAATATAATGCACCTTTTAAAATTTGTGACAGAGTAGTGTAAGTGCAACTAAGTGCAGCGGTGTGAGCCTGCTATCCACTGCAGCTGCCAGATTTTGTACTGCGATCGTGTTCTCTGTTCTTAGTTTTGCTGCTTGTAGTGTTGTAAAATTCTCGCACTGTCTGTATTCAGTGCTCCCACCCCACCCCCACATTGAAAAGGTATTTTTACCAGACTGGATTGTTTTGTGACCCCATCAGCACCACTGGTTACTGAAGTTGTTTTAATTCCATGTCAGTGTCACAACACAGTAGTCTCTTATCTGTTGCTGAAGCCACAGTTGTTTATTTTGCTTAACATCCAGCCAGTGTCCCTCCAGTCAGAAAGTGAACATATCAAATCTGAATTTGGTAGTAATATTTGTGCTTGATCCCCCAAAATGCTTGCAAAGAGATGTGTAAGTAAAGCTGTTTCTGGCCGTGGCAATGTTGGCAGTAAGAGGGTCTGTGGGTGTGGTAGTAGTACACGGACGGAGAAGAGCATTGCTGATGTGAGGAAAGGTATTTCTCCTGCAATGTCTTTTAGAGCCCAGTCAGTAGCTTCACTGATAGTTGGAGGAGATGATGGAGGAGATGATGTTCTCCCAACCAGTGGTGTTAGTGTTACTGGTGTTAGTAGTGGTAGAGGTAGTATTAGTATTGTTGCGCAAGTTCTAATTCGTACCACTGTACCATATCCAAACATACTGAGTGTGAAGCAGTGCAAGTGAGTGACAGCATAGATGCTGTCATACTTCCCAGTAACATCCCATTAGCTGAACCTGATTCTGATGATTATATCAATGATAGCATATAAAGTGATATTCCATCCACCATGACACTTAACGTCACGCATTTCCCATGCAGTGATTCACAGTGTGGTCAAAAAATATCAGGTGATGGTGGGGTAGATGCTGATGATGAATGTGATGATGCTGATGATGATGATGTTGCTGTTGTTGCAACATGCAGTCCACATGTTAGCATCCAAGCAGAAGATGTGGATGTGTGTGATAGTAACGTTGATGAATATGATGATGATGTAATTGATCCCACTTGGGAACCGGAGAAAAATAAATTAAAAGTGGCTATGTCTGAATCTGTTTGCAGGAATCCCCTTCCCTGTAAAAACTTGTGATTTACCGGTTTTAGTTGATGATGATGATGATGATGATGACCCAGTAATCAATGTGATAGGTAGTCATGGTGGTCAGTTGCAGTCCAGGTGTGCAGTGCCAGAAACATCATGTGCCCCCCCCACTTCAGTGCTTAAAATAACAG
Source organism: Neoceratodus forsteri (assembly GCA_016271365.2). Classification (NCBI taxonomy): domain Eukaryota; kingdom Metazoa; phylum Chordata; order Ceratodontiformes; family Ceratodontidae; genus Neoceratodus; species Neoceratodus forsteri. The sequence goes on from CM028129.1 coordinate 471,480,988, forward strand.
ACTTAAATAAGCCACATCATCATGGACATGTTAAAAGCAGAGCATCACACTCCCTTGTTTGGGATTTTTTTGTTCAAGATGCAAGTGATGATTCACTTGCAATCTGCCTGGTTTGCCATGTATGTGTGAGTCTAGGTAAAAAGGGGAGCCATTTTGGGACAGGAGGACTGCATACGCATGTTAAGAACAGGCACTTGGCTCTGTGGACCCAGCACAAGCTGGCAGCTAATATCAGACTGGGGCGTTCACCCGTATCATTGGCAACCATAGCCAGCATGTTATCCCCTTCCATGACTGTTAAGCTCAGTAGGAAATTAAACGTGTGCAGTAGTGCAGTAATAAGAGTAAAGGATTACTACAGACATGATGAGGAGAAGGAGGACCATAATGACTTTGAAATGTTTTCCAGTGCAGGTGAGAGTAGCAGTTTTTGTGGTAGTGGTGGTGGTGGTGAATGCAATATGTCTAGTGCAAGTCGTACATCAACCCCAGTTGGCAAATCTGGAAAAATAACATAATTTCTGGGTTTGTCATCATCACCTGTGCAACCGTCTTCATCAAATGTCCACTCTCCACTCCTTGCCAATGGCATTCATCACAGAGCACAACCATTTGTGACCAACAGCACTCCCCGTGTAAAACATTTAAGTCAGCCCACATTAGAGAGTGTTTTTGTGCATAAGCTGAAGTACCCCCCCAATCACACAGTGTCACGTGAACTCAATACTGCTGTAGCGGAAATGCTGACAATAGATCTTTTGCCCTTCTCCTTTGTGGAGAATTCTGGGTTCTGGTGGTTTGCTGCCCGTGACTGTCCAAAATGGAAAGTCCCATCCAGGGTATACTTTTCTACCCGTGCTGTTCCCGAGTTGTTCCGCACTGTCTCAGACTCAGTAAGACATGACCTTCAACATTCCTTCTCTCCATTCATCCATTTAAGTATGGATATGTGGACAAGTGGCAAAACGGCGGGGAGTTCATATCTATGTATAACTGCACACTGGGCATAGGCGCCGGGGGTTGTTTGTGATGCTGGTAGTTTGAATAATCAGTGCAGGAAGGTGGATTGTTGCAGTAGTAATCTTCCTGGAATTCGCCAGCATGCAACAATTGCTATGCATAATGTGACCTGTTCACACACTGGTGAGAACATGTTGGACATGGTATTGACTGGAATTGACAAATGGCTAAATCCTTTGCCCCTGACAGCTGGGTTCATAGCAAGTGACAATGAGTCAAATGCGGTGAAATGCATCACGAATGGTGTTTTTTTTCTTGTTTCATGCATGGCCCACTGTCTAAATCTTGTGGTTCAGGAGTTTCTGCAGCACCCTGACATAAAGGAAATGCTGACCATTGCATGACGTATCTGCTCTCACTTTTCAAGATCTGGAAAGGCCCATGACCAACTGCGGCAGTTGCAGATACAAAACAGCCTGCCTCAGCACTGCTTGAAGCTGGAAGTTGTCACCCAATGGAACTTCACATTATACATGGCAGAAAGGTTGTATGAACAACACAAAGCCATCACAGAGTATCTTGTTATGCACAGTAGCCGTGACAGTTCTGGGGCCTCCATGTCTATGACGACTGAACAGTGGCACCTCATGGACTCTGTAATAACAATTTTGTGGCCTTTTAAACATGCCACACAGGCAGTGAGTGGTGAGTCTGCCTCCATTAGCCAATCAATTCCACTGCTGTGGGTGCTGAGGCAGACATTGGTGAATGTACAGCATATCCTTGATGTTGCCAAAGACGGTGGTAGCAGTATGTTGCTGCAACACATGCTGATAGTATTCGACCAGAATCGACACATTGTGAACATTCAGCATAGTGACAACTTTGCCATGGCAACAATACTGGACCCACACTACAAACGTGGAATTTCATCAGCACTGGAGGGAGGACCTGAACAGGTAAAAAATATCAGTGGTCAACTGGTTCACTTGGTTCATGGGGCACACAAGTCACATGCCAAAGTTTGAAAACCTCAGCAGCATAATCCAGCAGAAGGTGTAGCTGGAGGACCAGCAAGCATATCATGCAAGGATAAGGGGACTGTAGTTCCAGGTGGTCTGTCATCCAAAGTGGGTGGCGTTAATCCACTTTGGGAGGCTTTGTCCCAAGTGGGTATTTGTGAAATCAATGATTCTGGGGAACAGGCTGATGCATCAGCAATTGGACTTAGTGCGGCACAGAGAATGGTTGAGTCATATTTGTCTGAAAACAGGCATCTGACAATAAATGAAGATCCTCTTTTGTACTGGAGTAGAAAGGTCAATGAATGGCCAGAGCTGACTACAGTGGCACTTAAGTACCTCACATGCCCACCCTCCAGTGTAAGTGTTGAGAGGATATTCTGCTCAGCAGGTGCAATAGTCAGGGATCGTTGGACAAACCTGTGTCCTGCAAATGTTAGTTTGCTAATATTCATTAAAATGAATGAGAGGCACATACCAGCACAGACTGCAACCTCGGTATTCATACCCTGGCCTAGTCATGATGGCCTTGCTGATGTGGAAATGGAGCATCCTGGTGGCACTGGCTGCCTAAAATGGCCCACCACTTACGTAGATGATGACACAATGGAGAAAGAATTTCCCAGTGGTCAGACTTCAGACATCGATGACTGTGAGGGCAGTTTTCTTTATGCGGATGATGATGTGGTTAATGTTGGCAGGTTTTAACTGTAGTATTTAAAAGGCGGTGTGCCCCCCACCCTTGCCCACCACCACCACTGGGACTGATGTTATGCAAGTCTGGCACCATGACTCTGTCTGCCCCCAATGGACCACCACCACCGGGACTGATGTTATGCAAGTCTGCCACCATAAGTCTGTCTGCCCCCCACCACTGCCACTGGGACTGATGTTATGCAAGTCTGACATTATGAGTCTGTCTGCCTCCCATGGACCACCACCACCACCGCGACTGATGTTATGCAAGTCTGCCACCATGAGTCTGTCTGCCCCCCATGGACCGCCAGTCCTGCAGTGCACCACCACCACCACCAGCTTCTTAATATTTAAACCATAAAGTGAGTATGTGCACTCATGTTAGTTATGCTGACTCACTTTCTTATGTAGTATGTTTTGTTTTCTGTAGCTTTTCAGAGCCGCAGTGGCAAAACAGATACAGTACAATCAATCAATCAATCAATCAATCACTTTATTTAACCAGGCATAAACACCATTGAGAAAGCTCATTTTCAAGGTGGTCTTGGGCATTAATACAATACAGTACACTTCATAAGATTACAATTACAGTGGACAACGGTGCAAAACAAAAGAAAAAAAACATTGTGAAGGTGCTGGTCAATATGGGCCTATACATACCGGTCAACATAATTAACATGCAAAAGTACATAATGATAAGCTTTACTGAAATGAGAAGAGAAACAATCCCATATAGTTTCCACTATGTAAGAGCTCAGACCTAAATGATAAAAAATAAGGAGGTATTAAGGAATAAGGTAGAAAATGGTGTGAAAGAGTAGGCAGACAAAAGGAAGGCCAGAATAGGTAAAAGGTAGAGAATAGGCAGGGCCATCTTGGATTAAGGGAACTAGGCTTGTAAGTCCTAGGTTCCTGTTGTTAGGAATGTGAGGTGGATGAGATACTTAGGAGTAGGATTTGATAGTGGCACCTGGGGCTTAGGGGTCATCGGCATCTGAAACAGTTGCATGATTCCTTCAGATAATCCGTTAATAGAGCTTTGAATGTGAAAATGCTTGGAAGTGAGGATAATTTTAATGAGTCTTGCATAGTGTTCCAGAGTGATGGAAGTGAGAAGTTGATTGCTGCTGAGCCAAGGGTAGTTTTCACTGTAGGAATCTGGAAGCAGATTAAGGAGAAGCATCTCAGGCCATAGGAACCTTTAGCCTGTTTGAAGATGTTCAAGATGTATGCAGGGAGGTTATCAGATAATGCTCTAAAAAAACAGAGGAGAGCATTCCTTTTTCTTCTAGTCGAGAGTGAGGTCCATCCCAAAACCTGGTAAAGATGACAGTGATGTGTACTACGGGGTAGAATTAACCTAAATCTTAAAGCCCAGTGGTAAAGGGTGTCCAGTTTGTTTAGCATTGTTGATGGGCAATGACTGTAAAGGAAGTCAGCGTAGTCCAGTATAGGTAGGAATGTAGTTTGTACTAGTCTCATTCTGGCTTCTAATGAGAGTAGGTGTTTAATGCCATAGAATAAACCTAATCACTGTCTTAGTTTTTTTGAGGTTTCACTTAAGTGGCACAGAAAGTTGAGCTTGTTATCCAGCCAGAACCCTAAGTATTTAAAGGTATCAACTACTTCAAGGGGTTCATTTAAGAGTGTTCAGATCTGTGTGCTATGTGGACATCTGGAAGTAGACTTTGGTGAGAGAATCATTGCTTTAGTCTTTTTGGCATTGAGGTGGAGCTTATGAGTGAGAAGGTTGTATTGGAGGGTGACGAAGTCTTTCTGTAAGTACTCATGGGCCAGATCCAAGGATGAATTTGTGGTATAGAGTACAGTATCATCTGCGAATAAGTGCACATTTGCTGTGGCCAGCGGCGAGTCCAGATTATTGATGCATATTGCAAAGAGGATAGGGCCCAGGATGGAGCCTTGTGGGACTCCTCATAACAAGGATTTTTGTGGTAATAGATCTCCCATGGCTTTGACTTGTTGTAACCTATTGGTTAGGTAGCTGGTGAACCATTTAATGGCAGAACTATCAAGTCCGATGTTACTCAGTGCAGTAAGCAGGATGGTATGATCCACAGTATCGAAGGCCTTACTTAGATCAAGGAAGAGGACAAATACATGCTTCTTAGAGTCCAAGGCAATTTGCCTGTCTGTAGTTACTTTGGCAAGAGCCGATGCAGTACTGTGTTTGGCTCTGAAGCTGGACTGAGCCAGGTTTAGCAACTTTTGTGAATCCAAATGTTCTCTAAGTTGGATGTTGACAATTTTTTCAAGTAACTTAGAGAGGACAGATAGTATAGAAATAGGCCAGTAATTGTTCAGATCACTCAGATCCCCAGTCTTGAATAATGGTAGGATTTGGGCAGTTTTCCACAAGACAGGTAGCTTACCTTGAATCAGACAGGTGTTGAATAAGTGTGTAATGGGGGCCGTCAGATAGGTATGGCCAAGTTTTAGGAAATAAGGTTCAATATTATCTGCACCCGCACTCTTTTTTGTATCCAGAGAAAAGAGGTGGTCCTCCTCTTGCTTGAACGTAATTGTGAGGAAGCTGAAGGGGTTGGGATGCAGTTGGTTATGGTTGTGATTATCAGGGAAGCCAACAGTGTAGTCTCTTGCCAGGCTAACTTTGCTGATAGGTGAGGTGTCAAAGGCAAGCCCTGCAGTGGCAACATGATCATTAAGCTTTTCTAGTATATCAGCTTTGTTTGTATAGGTGGTACCATCAGACACAATTTTGTTTGGAAGGGGTGTTGCAGTGGACTGACCTTCAACTTCTTTGAGGATGTTCCAAAATTTGGCAGAGTTGTTTTTATTGTCTTCTAGTTCTTTTCGGAAGTACCTAGCTTTTTCTGACCTAATTAGCTTGGTACAAGCATTCCTAGTGGTACGGAATGCTAACCAATCAGCCTCCAGGTGGGATTTCCTCGCTTTTTTCCACCAGTAGTCCCTATCCCTAAGTGCTTTCTTCAGGATGGGAGAGAACCAGCCAGGAGTTTTATTTTTTGATTTGATCAGTCTTAGTGGGGTGTGTTTGTCTATTAGCCCCAGTAAGATGCTGTGAAAGATGTTAAATGCCTCGTTAAAGGTGGGGGCTAGGTAGAAATCCTGCCAACGAATGTTGCTTAGATCTTTCAGGAAAGTGTACTGGCAGAACTTTTTCAGGCATCTTTTCAGTTTGAATTTGGAGGCTGTTTTTATTTGGGAAGGATGTCTGATGCAGGCAGTAGCGCAATGGTCACTTATATCATTGAAGAATACTCCAATATGCTAGATAGTGTGAGGTTTGTTTACTAGCATAAGATCCAGGAGGGTACTGCGCTCAGGGTTTTTTCTGTTAGGTCTGGTTATAGCAGTCACCATTTGTAACAGACCATTAACATTGCATAGATTCTTCAATTTCTTAGCGCTGTCATCTTTCAAATTTAGATTGAAACCCCCCATTAGAATACACTCAGTATTAGCAGAGTCAAGAAGGCTTTGAAGGTGTGGCAGAAGTGCCCAGCCACCAGACAGTGGTCGGTAGCACGCTGCCACAAGGAGTGATTTCTCATTGAAAAGTGATAATTTTAGAGCAAGGCATTCAAATTCCTTAGCCTTTGAGGTACAGCCAAAGACTGTGACTGTGAATTTGCTTTTGACATATATTGCAACCCCTCCCACTCTAGTCGGTCTATCACAGTGGTAGATGATGTATCCGGGTACGTTGATAGATTTGTCCAGGGTCGAGGGTGTGAGCCAGGATTTAGTTATCATGAAGAAATCAGGAGATGCATGTAGAGCCCAGGTCTGTATAGAGTCAATCTTCTTTAGCAAACTACAGACATTGATATGGAGAAAGCTAATCCCTTTATATTGAGGGAGGTCCGCAGGGGTGTCCAGAGAAATAGATGGACCTGGGTTTAATTCAACATTTCCTGAACAGAGTAGGAGAAGCAGTAGTAGTTTTTTAAGGTGATGTCTTAGCCTGCTAAATATTCTTTTGTTACTCCTTCTAGCGTACATTTGTTTAGTGGTGGCTGTGTTAAGGGCAGGATTGCTATTTGCTAGGGATAAAACATAGAGAACTGATAGAGCTGACACCATTCTTGGGCATGACCATAGAGGAGACATCCCTGATGTAGGATGCCATGGTCTAATGTGGGGGGCTATATCTTGGTAAATGATAGAGGAGGAAACTGTCCTTTGTCCAAGTTGCAAACCGAAATTTTGGGTAGAGTATAACAAAGTAATATAAGGCAATTATAGAGAAGGATAGGTGCAGATGGCATTCTTAACGTGGAGATATTTCATTTTACCAGTAATAAACACATGATTTGCAATAGTTCCTTGAAAGGGCCAAGGAAACAAGTGGATCTTGTGGGAGGATGGGGTACCAATGAAAAATTAAGGCCTAGATAACTAATGAGGCGTGGCTGGCAATAGCCAGTAGGAGATAGCTAGAAGGCCGGGGCGGGGTTTATGTGTATTTAGTCAGGACCGGGGGAGGGGATGGGTGGTTGGACGAAACAGTTGGCAGCTAGTGCTCCCTTCCTAGTGGTAATCAGTCCCTGAGGGCAAGTCCATACCAGCATTTCTGTGATGGGCTGGTGGCTTCAGACCTGGACTGCAGGTGGCAGTCTGGCAGGTCGGGTTCGTCAGAGAACCATGGCTGTGGCTCTCAGACTACCTGGAAGGAGAAGGTTGAGGAAAATTAAATACGAAATTCAGAGGGGGTGGGGCTGCTCATGGAGCTAAAAAGAAATACAGACTGGCTTAAACAGGATTTTTTTTTTGCAGACCAAAATGTTAGGCAAGGTGCCTCCAAGTCTGAGTGGGCAATAACAAGGCTATTAAAACACAATACTAGCGAAAAAAGGTGAAGGGGTGGTTCAAAGACCTGAGTTGAGATTGCTACTGATCTCATGAGGAACACAATACAGGCATTTACATTAAATCAGAAAACTTCAGCTATAAAATACAAACAAGACAGTTTTAACAGAAAACATAATCTAGCACAATATAGTACACTTCTTTTGTTTCTTTTACAGGAGAATGAAAATAGGCTCCATCACTAATACTCATTGGGAAAGATGCTGTAGCTATACTGTACAGACAGGAACCGATGTAATGTCCATGTGAAATCCATTCTGGTAAGTATGAAGATTTTATTTCATCCATTTCATTGCTTTGTAAAGACTGCTGCAAATATTGCACACAACAGGTTGTCTTAATAGTTGATAAGATGTGTCTCTGAAATGTAACTTGACAATAGGGATTGAGATTTGAGAACCAAGGAGGGACACAAAACAATGAAGTTGTAACTTGTAAGAAGTCATTCATTTCTTTTTTTAAGAGACTTTCTGATGCTTTGTTGTTCTGTCAAAGTTATTCATTTCTTTTTTTAAGAAACTTTCTGATGCTTTGTTGTTCTGTCAAAGTGGCCTTATCCAAAAAAGTTCTTTAACATCAGGCACAACCCTTCCCCGAGCTTGGGCACACATGCAGCAAGCAGAAGTCGTTTCATTAGATGACCATGACCATCATTAACAACCGGACTCCAGAAGGATGCTGATGAAATCTGTGAAGAAGTAAAAAAATAAGAAACCATTACAGACAGAACTGAAAATACGATTCCCCCACCCCCCCCCAAAATAAGAAAAACTTACCTTCATGTGCTTGAGAGTTATCCGTTTCCATTTATGTTCAAAAAATTGTCATTGAGCACTGGAATGTGCACAGCAACAGTTTGAGTCACCTGTGTGATGCAGGACAATAGCATGAGTACATGTCCATGTCAAGTTCAACCCTCCTCATCATCACCTACAAAATACACAACCATATATCTATATATATATATATACTCACCAAGGCTACTATTAGTGCACATCCAAAGGGCACCTTTCAATCCAGTTGAGATGATCACATTTAATTTGGTGGAATCGTCTTGCACAACACATTGGACCAGCAACATGAACTTCACAGTCATCATTTTATACTGGGGTATGTGCTGAAACAGTCTCTTTTCACTTTGTTACCACTTGTCAATGTTTTGCACACAAGTAGGATGCATTGTGGGCCTGCAGAAAAAATCTGGGGACTCTGTGTCACCACTGCATGCATGACTGAGTGCGCCATTAATTCTGGGGGACTTTGTATGTGCTGAAACAATCTCTTTTCGCTTTGTTACCACTTATCAATTTACTGCACACAAGGAAGATGCATAGTGCGCCTGCAGAAAAATTTGGGGACTCTGCCACTTTTGTGTGTTCTGTGATTGTTGCTGTGAGCTCATAGTCATGATGTCATAGTGACATTTTTACAATTAAAGCAGCATTACAAGAATGTCCTCACAGTTCTGAAGTGTACTTTTTTGTGCTACTTTAAATTGCCACAGCAACCACTACTTATGTGTGAGTCGTCAGTGACTTGAATGATACGATTCTTCTCACAATTTATGTCTGCTTCTCTTGCTCCTACTTTTTTTCATGTATGAAAACAAAATGAGCACATCTTCCAATATTGTTCTGGCCAGCTTTGTATTTATTTGCAGCTGCTTTTCAATAACTATTGTTCCGTGGTGTCATACAAAACACTGACTGACGCATAACTGTTAGTTAACAACAGAAGTGATATATAACAACTACTTGATGTGATGGAGAAAAGCAGAGGAAAACAATGACAAAGGCCTAGTCACACTCACTGTCAGCAGCACCAATTTAAAAGGAATGCTCCTTTCATTATTTCACACATGAAAAAAGGTAGTACAGCACACTCAACTACTGCAAATTAACGTATCAGTCCAGTCACTCAGAATGTAAGTAAAGGAAGTTGTAACATAGCATTAAAAAATATAGGTCAGAGTTATCAACAGATTGTTGCGCTGCTGCTTTACAGACAGTCACCACAGTACATACTGTAGTTATGGTGACGCACATAAACTAATATGTGGGGGTTGGGGGCATTACTACCACTGGAATATTTCTTCCTCCACAGAGTGCAATACATGTCTGTGAAAACCACCCATAATTTCACTACAGTAAGTCACATGATGGAGGAATTAACAATCTGAAAAGCAACCCACATTTGTGCCACACTTGCTTAGCAGTGTTAAGACGTGATGGCAGGGGGAGCGCAGGTGCGTGCTCCACTATACTGAATGTCCAGCAGCTATCCCAAGCAATGGTTCCTAATGTTATAAGGTTCACTTTGTGGTGAAATGTGGGATGTTTCCACTATCAAGGCTCTTCTTACTGGAAATGTGGACACACATTTCACAACAAACTGACCATTAACATAAAGAAACATTCGCAAACCTGCACAATTGGATATTCGCTGTAAGGAGCATGCACGTGCGCTCTCCCTGCCATCATGTCCTAGTGTTGCTGAGAAGGGAGGCAGAATGTGGGCAGATTTTCAGAATGGGAATGCCTCCATCACATAACTCACTGTAATGCATTTATGCATGGTTTTCAAAAAAATGTATTGCACTATGTGGTGCAAGTAAGATTCCCTGGAAGGGAAAATGTGTATGATTTAATAATAACAAACAAAAAACACACAACAAAAGTACAACACAGTAGTGGGGTGGGGTAAGGGGGGTTGGTGTGGGTGTGGAGGGCAGAAAACAATATCTGGAATTACTATGGCCTTGGGATGCTGTGGTGGTCCAACAGGAGGTGCAGCACTGAAAGTATTTGCTGCTGCTGTGCTTCCACTCTGGTAACCTGCTGCTCCAAAGCAATGAAACGCTTGTTTTCCTCCAGTGCTGCCCACACCAGGAGGAGATCATAGAAACATAGAATTTGATGGCAGATAAGGACTCTTGGCCCACCTAGTCTGCCCATTTTCCTACCTAACAGATAAGCTGCAGATCCTAGTTAACCAACAGCTTGCTTCCTCCTTCCCCCCACTAGGACTGCCTTATGTCTGTCCCATGCATTCTTGAATTCCCCCACTGTTCTTGACTCCATGACCTCCTCAGGGAGGCTGTTCCATGCATTCACAACCCTCTCTGTGAAAAAATACTTCCTCACATTACCTCTGAGCCATCCCCCCTCTATCTACAAATTGTGCCCCCTTGTTCTTGCACATCTCTTTTTCTGAAAGATGCTACTCTCTTGGACTGTGTTGATTCCCTTGAGGTACTTGAAAGTTTCTATCATGTCACCTCTCTCCCTCCTTTCCTCAAGGGTATACATATTAAGCTCCTTTAGTCTTTCTTTGTATGTCTTCTGGTGCATACCCTGCACCATTTTGGTTGCCCTCCTCTGGACATCCTCCACTCTGTCTATGTCTTTGTGGAGATGGGGACTCCAGAACTGCACACAGTACTCCAGATGGGGTCTCACCAACTGTCTGTACAGAGGGATAACAACTTCCTGTTTTCTACTATTGATGCCTCTCCCTATGCATCCCAGTATCCCCCCAGCCTTTCTTACTGCCTTCTCACATTGCTTGCCCCCTTTTAGGTCATCTGATATAATTACCTCCAGGTCCCTTTCCATTTTTACTGTTGTCAGTATCTCACCCCAATTGTGTACTCTTCCCCTGGGTTTTGTTTCCCAGGTGCATTACCTTGCACTTCTTTGCATTGAATCTGAGCTGCCATACATTTGACCATTCCTCCATCCTTGCCAAGTCCTCTCTCATCCTTTCCACTCCATCTTGTGTATCAATCCTGTTGCAGATCTTTGTGTCGTCTGCAAAGAGACATACTTTTCCTTCCAGTTTCTCTGCAATGTCACTTATAAAGACATTAAAAAGGACTGGTTCCAGTACTGAACCCTGTGGTACCCCACTAGTAACCTTCTTTTCTTCACTGTGGACTCCATTTACTACTACCCTTTGCGTCCTGTTGTCTAGCCAATTTTTTATCCAGGCTACCACCTTGGGACCCACTCCAAGGCAGGCTAACTTGTGTATTAATCTTTTGTGTGGGATTATATCAAATGCCTTGCTAAAATCTAGGTAAGCCACGTCTGCAGCCCCTCCCTGGTCTACTACTTTGGTCATTCAGTCAAAGAAATCTATTAGATTTGTCTGACACAACCTTCCCATCATGAATCCATGCTGCCTTGGGTCCTGTGCCCCACTGGCCTCTAGGTACTCAACGATTCTTTCCTTCAGAAGTGATTCCATCATTTTCCCTACCACTGAGGTCAAACTAACTGGTCTGTAGTTTCCTGCCTCTGTCCTGCTCCCACTTTTGTGAAGAGGAATCACACCTGCCTTCCTCCAGTCCTCAGGTACCACCCCATCCTCCCATGATTTGTTAAAGAGAGTAGTCAGCGGTGTCATTAGTTCTACCCTTAGTTCTCTTAGAATTCTTGGGTGAATCCCATCAGGCCCCATTGCTTTATCCACCTTCAACTTTATTAGTTCTTTCAGAACCCTTTCTTCTGTAAATGGATTGGTATCGACCCCCATCTTCAGAGTGTTTCTCTTGTTTGGTTTAGGTACCTCCCCCTCCTCTTGCTTTGTGAATACTGAGCAGAAATATTCATTCAGTATCTCTGCTTTTTCACTGTCACTCTCTACCCACATTCCTTCCCCTTTATTAAGCCTCAGTATCCCTCCTTTGGTCTTTCTTCACTCCTGAATGTACCTATAAAAGGTCTTATCCCCCTTCTTAACAGAGTTGGCTATCCTTTCCTCAGTTTGGGCCTTTGCTATTCTGACTGCCTTCCCAGCCTCATTCTGCTTTAATTGATAAAGTTCTCTGTCCTGCTCCTTCTGTGTTTCCTTCAGACTTCAGACTGGCTAACAGGGACTGTGCCGGGGTCCACTGCTGTGGGTAATCCAGATAGTGGGGCTGGTGGTGGACAGGGTGGTGCTGGTGGCTGTGGTGGCGGAGGTGGTGGTGGTGGAGCACCTGATGTAGCCCTCCTTCTCCTCCTGCTGTGATGGTGACTGCTGCAAGGCATATCTCCCACCCCAGCAGCACCCTCGGCCACTGCCATGGAAGGGCCAGCAGTTGGATGCCTGGCCTCTTCCATGGCAGCCTGCCACTCTGCCCTGTGGTGATTCATCATGTGGGTGTGCTGGCCATCGGTCCTCAAATGTGTCCCAGGGAGCCCATGGTGCACCAGCACACCACACACATCACACTGTACCACTGTGCTGTCTCCCCCCACACAATTAAAAGACTCCCACACTGGGGAGCTGCAGGGAGACCAGACACTGTATGCATTTGTCAGGCACAAGTCCCACAGCCACCCATAATTGCTGGGGCCACCTCCTGTGGCTGTGGAGGTGGTGGAGGAGGTGCTGCTAGAGCCCCAACAGCTTCTGCTAGTGGTGATGGCGGAGAAGGTAGACGAGCAACAGCCACTGATGGCATTGGTGCTGCTGCTACTCCTTTTGCTTCCGTGAGGGAGGCAACACTGGCCAGGAGTCTGGAGTGGTCCAACATAACACGACCGCCCTGCCCCCCACGGATCCACACTCCTCCCCTCCTAACACTCCCCCATGCCAGTGACTCACCTTTCCCGACTCCAACGTGACCATCCATTCTCCTGGGTCCACGGGACGACATACACACACACACAGACAGTGGACACACACACACATACACATGCACGCACAGTCAGTCACACACACAAAACAAAAACAAAACTTATACAAAAAATTCACTAACCAAAAAAAACACTAAATAAAATAGCTTTTAAAAAAGCTGTTTGAATTGGATTGGCAGCAAAAAGAGATGACTTCGAGAGCCAAGCAAACTCCTCTCCTCTCACAAAACAATTTTGCTTTCTCCCTGTGCAAATGCAAAGGAGAAAGTGCAACTGCTTCTCTGACTCACTTCCTTCTTTCCTGACTAAAGCATGTGACTTACAGTACTGCAGGCCATGTGATGTGCCTATTTTCTTTTCACTTTGCCTTACTTTGCGTTAAGGCATAATGAGAACATGAAGTGGCAATGATAATGTGAAGTGAGCACTTTACAGGGTCCACATCGAGTTGTGCTCCCCAGACGTGAAGTGGTCACTTCGTGTCCACTTTGAGGGTAGATTTATAATTTGCTGCATCTCTAATACCTGTATAATAAAAAAATCAGCAATGCTCCCCTGCTTCTGCATCATATTCCACAAGACAGAGAGTGAGCTGCTGCACATCCTCCTCCTTCAGCCTTCAAATCATTCATACATTTCCATTTCTGAAAGTGAGGTGTTGGGCCATTCTGGAGATGGCAGCAGCTATCTTCCTATTGCTGACCAAGGGCTTCCTCTCAATACTAGGCAAGTACAAGTACAAAAGGTTTACTGATCATCTTAAGCCATTACAATATTCTAAAAAAACAGACACATACATACAAACAGAGGCAATGCAAATTTCATAAGTTACATGAATTATGATGAATACTGTAAATAAGGCTGTACAAAATTATTGCCACAAAAGATCCAAGATGGAAAGCAAATAGTTCTGATTAAAGATGTGTTGACTTCAAGAATCTAGCCAGTTTCAGTAGATTATTAGAATCTTGGGAAGAAAGAGATAGAGCAATATCTCATCAGAGGAGACCGGACCACAATAATATCCCCCAACCACTTCTTGCTATTTTCTCATACAATGGACACAATAGTACAAACTGTTGGAGATCATCTTGTACTTTATGAACACATTTACAAAAAGGTTCAAAAACATGATCTCGTTTATGTCTGTAAAGAATATATTGTGCATTATAATTGTCAATCCTAAATTTTGTTAGATGTTGTCTTAAACAAGGGTCTATAATTTCTGATAAATATTCCTCATATCCCCAGTGTTTTCAATTCTTTGTACCAGAATTGTAATTTCAAATTGAATAATTGCAAGAAAGTAGATTGAATTTCCAAATCTCTAATCCTGGTTTTAACCTCAAGAACTATTTTGCCCAAGGTTTGGAGTAAACAGAATAGGTTAGGTGTGAGAGAGAGAGAGAAAGCAGCCAGAGATTCCTTAAATCAAGGCAGTTATTTTCTCGACTACACTGAACTGAATTATTACTTTTGGACCTGTGTAAGTAACTAGTATGGTTTCTGTTTTGGATTGACTTGTCTTAGTTTTAACTTTAATTTGCCAGGGAGGAACTATAGCTGGGAGATATTTGCAATCATTTGTGACTAGACCTGGTACTTAACCTCTGTGAAATAGGTATTTGTTAAGGGGAGGAGCTAAAAGGGGCCTAGTTGAACTGTGGACTTAAAACAGGAGTTGTTTGTGGTCTCTCTCTGCTGTGAAACAGAGAGAGAGAGATAGAGAGAGAGAGAAAGCAGCCAGAGATTCCCTAAATCAAGGCATTTATTTTCTAGACTACACTGAACTGAATTATTACTTTTTGGACCTGTGTAAGCAACTAGTATGGATTTTGTTTTTGGGGTTGACTTGTCTTAGTTTTAACTTTAATTTGCCAGGGAGGAACTGTAGCTGGGAGGTATTTGCAGTCATTTGTGACTAGATCTGGTACTTAACCTCTGTGAAATAGATGTCTGAAAGGACGGAAGGCACTTCCTGGGATGGAGGGTCAGAACTGTAGTTGATTGTTTTTGGATGGCATAGGTTTTCTCCCTCCCACCTTCCCACACCCCACCCACCCCAAGCACATAACGTCCTTTATAGCAGGGTTCTGACATCACTTCCCCAAACTGCTAACAACATACACCTGTTCATATCCTTAAAGTCACAGCACACTGAATAGGGGATAGAGACACTCACAAGCTTGCACACACTAAAACAAGAACAAAAAAAACCAAAACAAAAGAAAAGCATCTGTAACCAGAAGGGACACAGACATGTGGGGAATGGTACAATGTACTGGCTGTGGAGTAGCAGTCTTCAGTGAGACATTCTGGAAACTGCATTACTGCCCTATTTGCAGGCACCTCTCTGGTCTGAGGTAGGAGGTTGCTCGTCTCCATGCTGACCTGGCAATAATTTGGAAAACCTGCTCCCCCACCCAGGGACCACACAGGCCACTGCCACTACCTCAGAGGTTACAAAGAAAGAGGAGCAGTTGGACCACAGTGGGCTCTGGGAGGGTGAGGGTGGTGCAACAGAGGTGCAACCCTCCAGTTGTTCCTGTCTACAATTCATTTGCCACTCTGGTGGAGCATGGTTCCTCTATGGAGGCACCCACAGTAGAGGCCAAGGAAGATGCTGGGAACCTCCACAATGGATAACCACAGGAGGGTTGAACAGGACCCCAGAGGGGAAGGAAACAACTCCTGCTGGGGGACTCGATTGTTAGGGGGGTAGAACTGGGGGAGGGAAGGGAAAGGGAGGTAAGGTGCCTGCCCAGTGCCATGGCTTGGAGGGACAGGAAACTAATCCTCAGGATCAAGGGAAAAGCTGCAAGGGGGAGTGAGCTGGACATCATTATCCACCTAGGGATGAATGACCTGGCTGAGAATGGGATCAGAGCAGTGCAACAGGAGTTTGTGGAGTTGAGGGGCCTTAGACAAGTAGCACTCATGATAACTTTCTCTCAGAAGTGCTACCTGTCTATAGCATGGATGAGGCTAGGGTACTCTGCACCATGGGATTCAATGACTGGTTGAAAAACTGGTTCAGAGCTCAGGGATTTGACTTTATTGGGGACTGGGGCTCCACCTCAAGGGATGCAGGCACATACAAGTGAGATGGTCTACATCTATCCTGGAGGGGAACCAGGATCCTAGGTGATAGGTTTAAATGCTTCATTGGCAAGCATTTAAACTAGCCAAGGGGGGCAGGCACTGAAAAGGAGAAGGGAAATCTTACCCCCCAAAAGTCAGGGTAGTTAGTGAGGTAAACACCAAGATAGAGCAGTCGATAGGGATAAGGGCAGGGATAAATGGAGAAAAAGTTAAAGGCAGTAAGGACAGGGATGGAGCAAAAAAATAAAGCCAGAAAAATGGAGGGTAATGAGTACTAATGTCCTTAGTCTAGGTAAAAAGCTCCCTGAAATGGTGGCCTTGATGGAAGAGAAATGCCTGGATATCATAGTAGTCACAGAAACATGGTACACAGAGAACATTACTGGGATGTCAAAATACAAGGGAGCATGATCTACAGGAGGGACAGGGAGGGAAGAAGAGGAGGGAAGAAGAGGAGGGGGAGTAGATCTCTGTATAAGGGAAGAGATCAAAGCAAAAGAACTAAAGGGTAAACAGGGAGGAGAGGAGGCACTGCGGGTCACCCTGGAGACTGGACATGGCTCCAAAATCTGCACAGGGGTTGTATACAGACCCCCATCTCACGGGAAGGAAATGGACAAGGAAATGATAGAAGACATCCTTGAGATGGCAGAGAAAGGGAAGATATTGCTGATGTGGGACCTGACTATGCCAGATATTAACTGGAGCACCTTTGCTGCAGTCACATTCAAGAGCAGGGCCATTCTCGATGCCCTACAGGGGGCATGCCTCAGACAGCACGTTTTGGAACCCACTCGGGAGGGAGCAATCTTAGACCTGGTACTCTCAAATGGGGAAGGAGAGGGGAAGTCTGATCTTGAAGTGGGTAGCCATCTGGGAAGAAGCGCCACCAAACAGTGTGGTCTCATGATAAACTTAGCTGTAGAGTCAAGCCACACAAAAGTGAAGGTACTGGACTTCAGGAGGGCTGATTTTGTCAAAACCGAAGAGTGCCTCAGAAAAGCACTAGCAAACAGGCAAGAAGGTGGGATGGAGCAACAATGGGGAAACATCAAAACTGCCATCACAGAGGCAACAAGTCTTTGTGTGAAACAAGTAAACAAATCAAAATGAAAGAAAAAAATACTATGGTTCTCAAAAGAAGTGGCAGGGAAGATAAGGAAGAAAAATATAGCATTCAGGAAGCATAAGGAAACACAGAAGTAGCAGGACAGAGAACTGTACCAGTTAAAGTAGAAGGAAGTGGGGAAGGCAGTCAGAATAGCAAAGGCCCAAACTGAGAAAAAGATAGCAAACTCAGTTAAGAAGGGAGATAAAACCTTTTATAGCAACATTAGGGAGCAAAGAAAGTTGAAGGCATGGATACTGAGGCTGAATAAAGAGGAAGGTTGTTGGGCAGAGAGCGACAGTGAAAAAACAGAGATACTGAACGAATATTTCTGCTAAATATTCACAATGGAAAACCAGGGGGAGAGACCTAATCCAGTCAATAGAAGCACTCTGGATAGGGGGGTTGATATTAGTCCTTTCACAGAAGAAAGGGTTCGGAAAGAACTTTTAAAACTGAAGATGGATAAAGCAATGGGGCCTGATGGGATTCATCCCAGAATTCTGAAAGAACTAAGGGAAGAACTAGTAACACCTCTGACTACCCTTTTTAATAAATCATGGGAGGATAGTGTGGTACCTGAGGACTGAGAAGGGTGGATGTGATTCCCCTTCACAAAAGTGGGAGCCAGACAGAGGCAGGAAAATACAGACCTGTCAGTTTGACCTCAGTGGTAGGGAAAATGATGAAATCACTTCTGAAGAAAAGAATTGTTGAGTACCTAGAGGCCAGTGGGGCTGGGACCCAAGGCAGCATGGATTCACAGCAGGAAGATCATGTCAAACAAATTGAATTGATTTTCTTTGACTGGGTGATCAAAGTAGTACACCAGAGAGAGGGGCTGTGGACATGACCTACCTAGACTTTAGCAAGGCATTTGACACAGTCCTGCACAAAAGATTAATAAACAAATTAGCCAGTCTGGGAGTGGGTCCCAGGGTGGTAGCCTGGGTAAAACACTATCTGGGCAACAGGACACAGAGGGTAATAGTAAACAGAGTCCATTCTGAAGAAAGGAGGGTTACTAGTGGGGTACCGTAGGGTTCAGTACTGGGGCCGGTCCTTTTTAATGTCTTTACAAGTGACATTGTGGAGGTACTGGAGGGGAAGGTATGTCTCTTTGCAGATGACACAAAGATCTGCAACAGGTTGATACACAAGGTGGGGTGGAAAGGATGAAAAGGGACTTGGTGAGGTTGGAGGAGTGGTCAAATGTATGGCAGCTTAGATTCAGCACAAAGAAGTGCAAAGTAATGCACCTGGGAAACAAAAACCCAGAGCAAGAGTACACAGAGGGGTGAGATACTGACAACAAAAAAAATGGAAAGGGACCTGGGAGTAGTCATATCAGATGACCTAAATGTGGGCCAGCAATGTGAGTAGACAGTAAGGAGGGCTGGGGGGATACTGGGTTGCATAGGCAGAGGCATCACCAGTAGAAAACAGAAAGTTGTTGATCCTCTGTACAGACAGTTGGTAAGACCACATCTGGAGTTCTGTGTACAGTTCTGGAGACCACATCTCTGCAAAGACATAGGCAGGGTGGAGGCTGTCCAGGGGAGGGCAACCAAAATGATGGAGGGTCTGCACCAGAAGACATATGAAGAAAAACTAAAGGTGCTTAAGATGTATAGCCTCGAGGAAAGGAGGGAGTGGGGACATGATAGAAACTTTCAAATACCTCAAGGGAATCAACAAAGTCCAAGAGGGTAGTATCTTTCAATAATTGAGATGTGCAAGAACAAGAGGGCACAGTTAGAAGATAGAGGGGGGACGGCTCAGAGGTAATGTGGGGAGCTATTTCTTCACAGAGAGGGTTGTAGATGCATGGAACAGCCTCCCTGAGGAGGTCATAGAGTCAAAAACAGTGGGGGAATTCAAGAATGAATGGGACAGACATAAGGCAATTCTAGTGGGGGTAGGAGGAAGTAGGCTCTTGGTAAACTAGGATTTACAGCTTATCCATTAGGTAAGAAAAGGGGCAGACTAGGTGGGCCAAGTTGTCCTTATCTGCCATCAAATTCTATGTTTCTATGTTTCTATGTCCTAAACCAAATGGATGAATAACCTGTTTAGTTAACTGCATGAAGGGAAAGCAAATCCCATCATAGAGTCTCTAATTTCTTCCACTAGACATACCCTAGGAACCCTGTCTTCAGAAGATGTTAAAGTTTTAAGATAAAATGTGATTTGTCTTTCACAGATCAAAGACCGGACTGAATATTGACCAAGTTTGAATTTTATAATGCTATTTGGGGTCCCCACAGGGAACATGAGAATATGTCTGTATAATTTATTGAGTACGGGACCCCCTGACAGCAGGAGTGAGATGAATGCACAACAGCCCCCAGACCTTGACTGCCCTTTGTTTCACCTGAGGCTGGTCAGGGAAAAGGAGGTTTTGATCATCCTTAAATCCCTACACTCGAGAGGATCTGGGGGTCCTGACGGGATCCAAACCAGAATCCTCAAGGAGGGGGCTCCAGCTTTAGCTAAGCCCCTAACCTGGCTGATAAACCGGTCTATTATGGAGGGGTCTGTACCCAAGCTTTGGAAACAGGCTCTAGTGATTCCCATACACAAGGGAGGGTCAACAGAGCCCATAGAGAACTACAGTCCTATCTCCTTGCTGTGTGCCATTGCAAAAGTACAGGAGAAGCTAGTCTACTCCCAACTCCGAGAATACCTGGAAATCCACTGGGCAATCTCACCGTCACAGCACGGCTTCAGAGCCAAGCATGGGACTGATACTGCGCTAACTAAATTCTCATCAGAAGTACTGAGCAATAATGATGCAGGGGTCAGCACAGGGGTGGTCTTTATTGACCTATCTAAAGCATTCAACTTGGTAAACCACAACCTCCTACTACAAAAAATGTGCTCACTTGGCCTTGACACCCACTCACTGGGATGGTTCAAGAGTTATCTCTCTGGACGCACCCAGAGGGTCAAGTGGGAGGATAAAGTCTCCATCCTAGCTCCACTCAAAGAAGGGTACCTCAAGGGTCAATACTCGGCCCTTCTCTTTACACTGTTCATAAATGATCTGCATACACGCGGAGCAGCAGTGTTATTCAGTATGTGCGGATGATGCGGTCATTTACAGAGCTTCCCTAATTTAGCAGAACTGAGACAGCCTCCAAGAAGACATCCTTCAGATGGAGGACTGGCTCACTTTGAACAAAATGGTTTTAAACACCAACAAAATGAAGGTAATGCTGTTTGGTCCTAGATCCCTGGGATCTGAGAGGTCACTTCTCCTACAACTCCAGTCCAGGGGGGGTGTAAAACTTGAGGTGGTCACCTCCATCAAATACCTTGGCCTTACCCTGGACCAAGGCTTCACACTAAAAAATCACGTAGACCAAATCACCAAAGCCATCCATGGGAAACTTGGAATCCTCTATAGACTAAAGGACCAGATTATCCCTGAAGCTAGGGTAGCCATTGCCACTAGCGTACTTCTCCCAATGCTCACCTACGCGGCCCCGATTCTCCAGGGCATGGCCGTGACGGAGTTAGGGAGGCTGCAGACCTTGTACAACAAGATAGTCTGCTTTGCCACTCTGTCACACCTGAGGACTCACCACTGCGAGGCCCAATCTAGGCTCAGGTGGCCGTCTCTGGAAGCTCACCTCTCCTACCCAACCCTCTGCCTTACATTCAAGTTACTGGGTCCCACACCTCCCCCTAGCATGAAGGGTCTCATTAGGGTGAAACCTAACCCAAGGAGCCTACGCTCATCAGGCCAAACTCTCCTCGTGGTTCCCAAGACTAGGACTAAAGCCGGGTCCAGGTCCTTTGCGTACACCGCCCCTTCCATCTGGAACAACCTTCCCTTGGAGGTACGGGAGGCAGTGTCCGTCACCAGTTTCCAGACAAAGCTCAAGGGACACCTGCTCGACAGGAGCACATGTCTTTGTTACAGGACCTGACCACGTACAGCCATCCTGGTAGCTCAATAGACCCAACCATACATAGCCATCCTGGTAGCATAACGGACCTCCCCCAAAAGATGGGGTGCACTTATGTCCCAATATATCCCCCTTCCAATATGCCCACAAAGAAGCTAACCTAGGTCTTTAGCTACTGCTTGCCTTTATCAGAGCAATCTCAATCTAATCACGAACTTGAGATGTAAAATGGTCTCATTATGTGTAACCTCTATGTCCTTATAGCCTGTATGTCTTCCACTACCTGCCGCCTGTAATCCTATGAATTCTTATTGTTAAAAACTTTACAACCACCTGACTGTACTGATCTGTTACCTGTAAGTTGTTGTTTCACCCAGGTCGCCCCTGAAAAAGGGACCTCCGGGGCCCAGTGGGCCTATCCGGTCATCAAAATTCAATAAATAAATAAATACTATATCTGGCAATTTAAAATTTACTCTACCCCAGATCTCTGCTGCATATAGAATGCATGCTTTAACTTTTGCATGGATAACTCATATCATTCCCTTGATTGAAGATTTCCATATCTTAGCATTAAATATCCTTATTGCGTTAGTTGTAGATTTCATTTTATTCATTATGTATTTCCAATGTATTTACCATGATAAATTTCGTGCAACTCTAACCCCCAAATAATAAAAGTAGGGTAAAACTTCTATCTTTTCTTCTTCTATCCAAAATGTAAAATTCTTTCATACATTATTTCCAAAGATGATTAGTTTAGTTTTGTTTAGATTAATTTTTAATAGTTTACTTTACATAATCCTGAGAAATATTCTAGTTTTCTCCTCGGGCCAAGGGTTAATGTATAAATAAGGACAATATCATCTGCATATCCCAGACAATCAATTCTGTGATCAAAAACTTTTGGAGAATGGAAGTCGAGATTAGATAGATTGGTTAAATTGCTATTTTTATATATGTTAAATACAGAGGGTGCGAGAAGACACCCTTGTCTCACACCAAGATTTGTATTAAAAGGAGAGGTAGTATGCCCATACTGGTCATATTGTACTTTGGCCCAAGTATTCTCGTGAAGTCAAATCAGTATATCCAATAAGGTTGGCTCCAAACCTAAACCTTCCAGTATTTGCCAGAACATTTTCTGACTAATGCTGTCAAAGGCCGCCGTGAAATCAACGAAACAGCAGTATAATTTCCCCTTTTTAACTTTAACATGCTTTCACACAAGATGATATAATACATACCAGTGTTGAATGGTAGATCTTCCCTTTCAGAAACCATTCTGGAACTCACAAATTATAGAATCTGAATTAAAACCAATCTGTTAATCTTTTGAGAATTATTTTTGTGAATACCTTTGAGGTATATCAATCAAACTAATTAGGGAGTATATCTTTCATCTTTAGGATTTTCTTTTCAAAATCATGAATATTATTGAACCAACCAACTTTCTAAATATTCCTGTCTCTGAATGAAAGAGTTGAACACAACTTGAAAAATGGTTATCCACTAATCCGGAAAATATTTAAATAGATCACCTATCATTCTATCAGGGCCCGGTGCTTTATTTGAAGACAATCTTATTTCTGAATCTGAAATAAAAATTGCCAGAGGAAAATAAGTTGGAAGGGTGTACAAAACACATGAGGAAACCTCCTCTTCTTCAGAATAATATAAGCCATAAAAATGCGAGGTTCAAACATCAGGTGAAATAAAGGTCTCCACTTTCGGTGTTACTTTTTGATATCCTGCCATCACCAACTGCCCGAAAGGCTTCCCATCCCTTTTAGAAACTGATTTCCTTAGTTTTTCCCATAAAAGGGCAGTCTGTTTCTGTTTTTCTGTTTCCAACACTCTCTCATATTTTGCTCTTTCCTTTGCTATTAGTATTCTATATTCTTTTATTAATAGGATGCCATCTTCTACTCTTTCTGATCACCCTATTTAAATGTCACTTCACCTTCTGGCATCTAGCATTATACCATGATTTAGTATTACTTCTAGGTTTAGCCAGTATAAGCTGAGTGGTCTTTCAATGAGGTAGTAATAACAAACCAGTTTCAACCAACAGCCAAGAATTTCAGAAGAATCAGCTGTCCATTGAGGGTACACCAGAGGTCATAAATCACTCCTGCATTAAGGATAAAGTTAAATTGCTCAAAGAAGGAGTTCCCCACTTGATTCTTTTTTTCATAAATAAAATCCAACCCTTCTTCAATATGTATTGAATTATTTTGAAGAGGCCTATATAATCCTATTTTCAAAATAACCAGGGGATGAGCCAATTCCACACATTCTAAAATGTGTAAGTCAATAACTTTCCTAGCAGCTTCAAGGTTAGTACATACCAGATCAGTGGTCGAACAGCCATTGATTCCTGTGTATGTACATTTCCCAATTTTATCTCCAGGTAATCTTTCATTCAGAACACAGAAATTGTATTCTGCTAAACGTTTTGACATCTCCTTACCTTTACAATTACTTTTCTGGTCCAAACTATTTCTATTTGAGTCTATGCTGTGAGTAACATAAGGAAGAAAGGAAGTCAAGTATGGTTGATTTCATGAATCTTGTATCACTGGGGTTCTTGCATTAAAGTCCCCTAAAAGAATAACAGGAAAATTTCCTTCTGATTTCATAATTCTGTCTAGTTCTATTTTCAACCCTACAATGCGGGACTTAAAGGATTTATTTGATTTCCTTAAGGGGGGTAAGTATTAATAAGAAAACATTTATTACAATTCCTTCCTCTGGTCAAAATTACCATCAAAAAGTCCTTTGATGAGAAACTAACTTGAAAAGTTTTAAAATTAAGTGAAGTATGAACAAAAGTTGACAAGCCCCCCTTTAATCTCCCATGTTTCTAGCCTTTGTCTACAGGCATTACATAACCTGTATAACCTGGGAGTAAGGGCATCATTGATTCAGTACACCATGTCTCCTGTAGACATATAACATTAGACTTCTCGAGAAAACTCACTAGCTCAGGATCTGTAATTTTGAGATGTAAACCCTCTATATTCCAGGAAAGAATATTAATGTGGGCAGAGTCAGCATTTTCTAGGGTTATTTCCCTAAATTCACCCACATAATCCTGTAGTCAGTTTACACAGGATACATCTAGAAGTTCGCATTTATTAATGTCAATCAAATTTATGGGAGAATTAGGGATTACCCTATTATAATCAAGAAACCTTCGGTGTACAATATGGATTCCTAGTGTGTCAAGTTTATAAGCTGACAGAAGAAGCAATGTTGCTTAAGCCAAATTTTTGAGAACAAAATCAGTTTGGGAGGAAGAGGAAACAAGCCCATGGACCTTTATTAGATCTACAGAACTTCTAGTTAGATTTAGTTTTAATGAATGGGACAGGAATCGTAGGAGTTCATCCTGTATGTTCTTGATAGAATCTGATTTAATCATTTCCCATCCAAAAATAGAGATCATCTTACATTCCCAAATGCTCTGTTGTTTTTTTTTTTTTCAAAATTATCTATTACAGTACTTCTATTATTTTGTCCCGGGCTTGATCACTCATCCCTCCCACATCTGTCTTGTTGTTCTTGTTCATAATTTCCCTTAGAGTTAATAGCTCTGATAGACCTCAAGATACGATCTGGAAATCTAACCAATGGAACCAACTGAGGGGGTTTCATCTCTATTCCTCTAAGCATCAGAATAAATTATTTCTGCCTGATAATCTTAGCATTCTCTTCTGTGCTACAATATAGAAGAACTCTATCAGGATGATGGGGAATTAGGAGGCCTTATCACATAGATTTCCCTCTGAATTGCTTGGAGATGTAATAAATGGGTCACCCATTGGGTCAGTTTTTCTTGTGTTTCCTTGACTAATCTTTCAACTCCCCACATTTCAATTAAGTATTCTGTCTCTTTAGGTTTGTACTGATAATCAGTTTCACTAAACATTTCAAATGAAATGAGCTTATGCGGTTCCTCTTTTTCTTTGTGTTCAGTATCCCTCTTTACAGAATTATTCATGGTAATAAAATCTAAATTTATGTAGTCTCTGTACTCTGACAAAGTAATGTGAGGATTTTGTCTTACAACAGTACATAACTTGCTTTCCTGCATTACGTATTCCTGAGAGGGAATGGTGGTCTCAGTCTCCCCTGTCTTTGTTTCCCTCATTTCCAACTATACAGAT
Organism: Neoceratodus forsteri; assembly: GCA_016271365.2. Lineage (NCBI taxonomy): Eukaryota > Metazoa > Chordata > Ceratodontiformes > Ceratodontidae > Neoceratodus > Neoceratodus forsteri. The sequence continues at coordinate 471,506,461 of CM028129.1, forward strand.
TTCTCATTGTGGTCAAGTACCATGTCTATGGCTTCAGAATGAGAAAATAAAGCCTGAGCAATGTTGTTTCTATTTTTTCCTTTGGAGGCTGGGGTAGTATATCATCCATCTCCATTGCACTTTTAAGAAAGGACCCATTCTGTATATCTTTATTTGAAACCTTGTCATATGCCTGTTTACTTTTGTATATATCAATACTCTGAGAATTTTTAAGAATGTGATTTATATTCTTGTTTTTAGTTTTATTTTTAACTTTGTTCCTGTTGTTATTTTTGTTATTTTTATTTTAACCAATTTGTTAGTTTGTTTCCCCTTCTCCTGGGGTAGTTTAGCATAACAGTCACAAATTTGGTCCTTACAAAATGGAGATGGTAGGTTAACCTGTACCGCTTTATTCTCTCCCTGATTGTCTAAAAATGATGCCTCCTTAAATTCAGTAGCATTTGTCTTATTCTCATGTAATCCTTCTACCAGCTGTATTCAATACTGTAATACACGATTATAAAAAAAATCAGATCTTTAGTTATTAATCTCGTCCTTAATTACCTTCAAATTCTCAACTATAGCTACATCTGCATGGTACCTTTTCTTTAAGATATCTAATGTTTGCATAAAAAGGGTTGCATTCTTAACAAAATGACCCTTATTGACTATGGTTTCTTCTAAATTCGTGGTACCTCTGTGGGGGTCATCACTTATTATCTCTCCCAGTTTTCCCTCCAGGTTCTCCTTTACAGAGTCAGGTCTACCCTTGTTATCTAATTCTCTTAGGCCTTTTATAGTAACATTAATTTCTTATAAAATACTCTGCAATTCTGTTTTTTCCATTATTCCTTGTTTGGGGGTAAATCTGGGTGACTGAAGAGTGACCCTGTATTCAGAGGTTAGAATACCATTCTTGCCTTCTGATAAGGCCCTATCAGTAAATTTCCCATTCTGATCTACTAGTTCTTGAGTGCCAACCTCCAGCTGTATAGCATCAGTTGTAACAGAGCACAGGCAATATGAAGGATATGAGGAGAATACTGCAGGGAGATAATTGCCGACATCCTCCAAACTGTCTCCCTGGTTTCTAGTTTCCCAATCATATGTATCAAAAGAAATACCATCTTGCATATTTAGTTCTTCAGAGGATAAACAGACCACAGGGACTGGCTTCTCCATAGAGATCAAAGGATCAATCGGGGTTGATCCTGATATCACAGGAATTTGGTCCCTTAGTTTGTCCATCCAGTTTTTTGGGATGGACAAATCCCATGGGCCTTCAAAATGCCTGCCCATAGATCCATTATTTTAAGCTGTTTACCCTTGTTTAGATCCAGCAGGAGATGTTAATTTATTAAGTTGTTTGTCTGGTAACATGTCTTCCTCAGTTTGCCTGGTGGCAGCATATGCATTTTTATCAGCTGTTGTATTTGCTTTTGGCCTCTTTATGGTTTTTCTGTCTCCTTTAATTCTTTTGGGTCTCTGAGTAGGCTGTTTTTTTTTGGGTTAGTTTGGGTAGGTTGGCTTCCCCCAGCTATTAGTACTAGCTACTCTGTCAGTTCCATGCTCTCCCTACAGAGTGAGCTATTTTTTCCACTTCTTGTATGAACCATTATTAGCTACCAAAAATTGAAGATTATCAAGTTTCCCCGGTGTCCTTTAAATGTATACACACCAGGCTTTTATTCTGGACACTATTCAGGACACCATTTGGGCCCTAGTTAAAATTAACCAACTCCTATTAAATACTTCATACTTTTATTATTTTAAAGACCTTGTAACCTTGTAGTCTTTGTGGGGACACACTATTTACTAATCTCAGTTAAGATGTCCTTGAAGTATCTTGATATTATAATATTCAAGATACTGTGCCCACTAGAGTAGTACTGCAATAAATATGTATCATTGCTAATGAATGTAACATACTGGAATAATCACATAATCACATAATACCACACTATATAAAACAATTAGACACACCATAAAATCGGTGTCACAATGACAAATTTACAAAAAGGAACTATCAAATAACAAGACAAAATAAAAATGCCATCTTATGTCTTTAAATGCATCAATATCCAGAGAAAGTGTCTTGTGAGAAAGTTCTTGATGAAACCCCAAAACTTAATAACCAATGGGGGGGGATATTACTTAGCTCATATGTTAGTCCATAACTCTGTAGCTCTGTAGCTCTATTACTCTGTTATTCTTTGTAATTTGAGGGCCCTTATATGAGTGTCCGATGCTTCTAGTTCTTATTGTCCACCTTAAGTTCCACTGGGCATTCACAATTTAATCCAGTGGTTCTATACCCAAATGTTCAATTCCTTTGTACCCTTAGACATTTTATGCCAAGAAATGTCCATGTCCAATCCATTAATTTCAAGCACTTGAACATAATAAAATAATACACAGCAGTAATAAGAAGCTCACTGTATGTTGGGAGAATTAGAACATGAACTGATAATACAATAGTCGAAGTGTGATCTTGAATAAGTCCTCAAGAATTAAAATGACTTGCAAATTAAAAAAAAAACGGTAAAGCTGGGCTGGGCAATACCACTATGGTGCCTTTATGCAAATCTCAAGACGCCAAAAGCTGGTTGACTAACCAACTAAAAACGTATATTTAATAGAAGTTTTAAAATCTAAACTTACTTTTGGAGATTTCATAATGTCAGAGTCACACTTGGAATTACCTCATAACATTGCAGGTAGATTTCTCCACTAATTAGAAGCCAGAGAAACTCAGGCATTCTTTGGCGTTCTTTGGCATTTTTGGCATTCTTTGGCCTTGCTCTCATGAGAGGCTTTTAATACTTTCTAACAATGTACGCAAAGATCGCGACATCAATGCCAAATGCTAGCTGCTAGAGCTACTAGAGCATGTAAGAGTATCAAATATTCTGAACTCCTGCTCCTCTGTTTAAAAGGAAATCCCAAGGCCACTTTCAAATTCAATTAAATTTACAAACAGCTACATCTGACTGCTCTCGCCCACTCCTTCAGCTTGACTAAGTAGTCCGTGGGGGCATGCGCTCTTATAGTTACTAACCTCGTGATCTAATTTGCATATGGTAGGGTCACTGAATGAATCAATATCCACCCTTTAAACTTAAAAAAGCCAAAAGCATTGCCTAAAACCAAGTTAAAAAATTAAAATACACACCAAGCACTCCTTTCTCAAAACCAAGAGAAGGGAAAAACTAAAAATAGTGTCAAGTATAAAAAATGTTAAGAATTCTTGATAAAAACAAATACAAAAGCAAATTAAAATAAAGTAGTGTCATCAAAATATAGAACAGAGGTCCTTTCCATCCATAGGAACACCAATCTAGGTCTTTTCCATTCTTCCAATAAGATAGAGGAAAGGCAGGGGAAAACATTTTAGCTTCAGGATGTGTGCATCTCTTTTTCAATGCTTCCACCATCCCAACCAGCCTTCTGGCCCCTGCGGGTCTCACTCTGCTCGGAGCTCTACCACACAGGTCCAACTATAAGCTCCTGTCTCTCGGCTCTGTAACCACTGATTGCAAGACCTTCCTCCTCCTGAAAGGGAGCAAAAACACACCAGGAGAAACACAGCATGACTGGGGCTCACAATAAGATGTACTGGAGAAGAAACAAGCAGTTTGGTAATGATGGCATACCTTTTATAAAAAAATTTAATGCGTTGATCCCCTGCTTCTCTGCTCTACTCCACAGAGCAGAGAGTGGGTAGTGCAGAACCCATCTCAGTTCCTCATCTCCTCTGTTTTATGTACTTATTCCTGTAATTTACCACTTCATTTACTTTATTCACTGTTGAGGTGATTTGCAGAATAAGGTCAAGGTTTGACCATGAGCACTCCAAGTACTACAGTTTTAAGGAACTGTGGCAGAGGAGTGATCCTCCTTATTAGTCCCTGTTCATAGCAACCACCCATCCACCCTTGTTTGCCTGTTTAATGATGACTTCCTTAATTTATTCCAGCTGATTCAATGCTTGTGACTCACACACTGTGAGGTTTTGGTGTTTCTTATATCTGACTGATCCTAACATTTTCTCCACCTCTTGGGTTATCAGCCTCTAAAAATGGTAATAATTGGAGAGAGGAATTTGTAAGGGTAGAAGAATATTTTAGTTTGGTTTAGCTTATTTTTTGTTGACAGGGAATGGAAGGCTAGACAATTCTATCTATTTTAGCCTCATCTCAGGGAAGGGAGACAAAATGGTAACCCACTGAAAACTGAACCAGATTAAGCTGTTGGTGGTATTTTTAGTGAAAGGGGGAAATTTGGCCAGGACACCAGGGAAATGTCATTAATCTTTGGTAGGGGTGCTATGATTTCCTACAGGTATGGAGACGGACATTCTGACTGCCATGGGAGATGGAGGAGATACACCACAAGCTGTAGAGGATTTGACAGAAAATACTATTTCTGAATGACAGACCAACTTGAGTTTGGAACCAGATGCTAAAACTATGGAACCTACAGATGAAGAAATGCTGGGATCAGAAAAAAGATCTTTAAGATAAGTTGGACAAACAAAAATCACAGCTGTTGGAAATGTTAAATGAAGCAGAAACCACTTACTTAAATGAAAAATCCAAACTGGAGGAAGATTAGAAAAGAAAAAGACTGGCAAATACTTCACCAGGTCTACCAGAAAAAAAAAATTCACTTTCTGCGGTATTTTATTTCAAAGCTCAGCAGGCTACCCTGGATCTTTCCTGGAGTCACACCAAGATTGTGTACAATGAAACTACACCCAGCACATCAAAATGGTCACCTGAGACTGTGCTACAGAATGCCAGATGTATTTGTACCCCAGAAGGCAATTGAATTCTGGACCCTGCTATTCCTTTACCAGGGACACCAGAAAACAGAACAGAGCACGATCTTGGCAGCTTGACAGAGTTGTCAAAAAAATCAAAAGACACCAACAGAGCAGCCAGGGCAGACTAGTAATTTGACACCACTGCCAGAACAACCCAGTGCAAGTATTCTTTCCACTTCTGTTTCTGATAATCTTGAAGATATTTTTTACAAAGCTCAGACAGATACTGTAATGAGTATATCCTTGGAACAAAAACCAGGGTACTGATTTAAATAATGAAGCCCAATTAAGACCAGAGTAAAATAAAAATGCAACCAATGAAAAAACAAAACTAAAGTATGCAAGCCTATTACAAAAACCAGTAGAGAAGGCAAAGATATGACATGCCATCAGACCACAGTATATGGGAGGAATGGAATTACAACCAGACAGGTTTTATGTCAGAAATAATTTAATTAAACAAAAAATGGGCTTCCAACCTTCTGATGTTTATGCTCTGATCCATACCACAGGAGAACAAGTATTCAACATCAGTTTTCATTCAGAAACCTTATTTGAAATATTTTGGAAAATGTATATGTCCCAAAACAAGCACTCCTTCCAGATAATACCCTGACGAAACCTACCATTAAACTAATGACAATCCTATTTCAAAATGAAGGAGTAAATGTAGCTGACATTGTGTACTGGTTAGAAAAAAATTTGAAATTCAAGCCACTCCAGACCCCATTATAGATCAAGAAGGGTTTTAGACAGGAGGTTGGAAATTTTGGGTAAAATTGACACAAAATGAAACAGGCATCCAACACCTTCCTAACTGTTTTTTTTTTTGGGGGGAGAGGTAAGGGCATACTATTTTACTAAGGACAAACAAGATCTTACTTTAAATGTGGTTCCATTTGACACATCAGCACAAATTGTGAAAAGATTACATGCTCAGCATTCTGCAGCCAATTAGGTCACTTGGGATACCATTGCATGGCCACACCAAAATGTAACGTGTGAAGAGGAAGGGCATTTCTTCACTACATGTCTCTGAGCAGCACATAAAAATAACAGGATGGATTACAGTGAACAGGACTTTTATATAAATAAAGCTGCAAGGTTCCAGATGCTACCTCAACAAAATACTGATGTCTTAGTAAGTCCACCACACCACACTCACCAGGAACAAATGTGGGATCTATCCTACATACAAATGTACCAAATGGTAAAACTGAAACAACATCTAATGTGCCTACTGCTATACAGAGAAATGATGTACAAGGAATGGATATGCCTCCCCCCACACCAGATCAAGAAGAGGAATTTCAGGTAGTATAAAAATACAAAGGGAAGGGAAAACAGCAAACAGAAACACCACCACAAGAAGATCCACTGCCATTACAAAATAAATTTGATACACTTCAATGGGAGATGTGGAAATTGATGACGATTCAGATACAGCTTCCATGCAATCATCTCAAAAAGACTGGACCTCTGAAGTGGAAGAACAAACCAAAGCAATAAAAAGCAAACCAAAATGGAAAAGACAGGGGACACATTCTGGAGTAAAAAGAATAACTTGATCATGTGGACAACTAGAAAGTGAACAAAGGACTGTACAAACACAAAGGCCCGGATATTCAAACTGCGCCAGGCTGTGGTGCAAGCCTGGGTGCAGCACAACTTGGCTGCACAGGGGTGTTGACTGGGCAATATTAAAAGGAGCTGTGCCATGGCACAGCATCATTGAATATCGCACCCTGGCCACCTGCAGTGTGCATGGAGCAGTGGCACTGCACCAGCACAAGTGGCCAGAGTTGAGCAGGAGGATGCACTAGCACAAGTTCCGTTGAGCTATGCGCAGCAACCGCGATATTCAAAAGTGCACATGCAAATGGGGCCATAATGTATGCAAGGCACAAATTAGGCCATTTGCATGTCATTATGGCCCAATTTACATGCAGATGCGCTGATCCCCGGTGACTTGTGGCAATGTGCCCCACAGCCCAATCGCAGGCTTCAGTAAATTTAAATTGTGTCCTATATCCTTGGTGGTCCAGTGGACTGCTGTCAGCTCGATCGTGGGCATTTGTAAAATAAAATAAATTCCTGTATCCCTGGTGGTCCAGTGGACTACTGTCAGCCTGATCACGGACATTTGTAAAATAAAATAAATTCCTATATCCCTGGTGGTCCAGTGGACTGTTCGCAGCCCAATTGCAGGCTTACATATAAAGAAAATAATTTCCTATATCCCTGGTGGTCAGTGGACCACTGTCACCTGATCGCGGGCTTAAGTATAAAGAAAATAAATTCATATATCCTGGTGGTCCAGTGGACTACTGCCAGCCTATCGTGGGCTTAAGTATAAAATAAAAGTCAAAATATCCTGGTGGTCCAGTGGACCACTTGCAATAATCACGGGCATTTGTATAAAACAAATGACGTCCAATATCCCTAGTGGTCCAGTGGTACCTCCTTCCCCCCACCCACCTGAGCCCCACTGCCCGCTCCCCAGTCATATCTGGAATGTAATGCAGTACGGACTGCATGCCCATTGGCTCATGCTGTAGACCAATGGGCGTGCAGCCCTACCTATGGTGTCAGTCAGCGGGCAACGGGTGGCAGGCGGTGGGGTGTTGCTGCCCACCGCTGACTGGGGAGTGGGTCAGTGGGGCTCAGTGGGCGGGTTGTGAGGGGGCACCACTGGACCACTAGGGATATTGGACGTCATTTGTTTTAATACAAATGCCCGTGATCAGGCTGCGAGCAGTCCACTGGACCACCAGGGATATTTGACTTTATTTTGTTTATACTTAAGCCTGTGATTGGGCTGTGAGTGGTCCACTGGACCACCAGGGATATCTGACTTTTTTTTGTTTATACTTAAGCCCACGATTGGGCTGACAGCGGTCCACTGGACCACCAGGGATATAGGAATTTATTTTATTTTACAAATGCCCGTGATCGGGCTGCAAGCAGTCCACTGGACCACCAGGGATTTTGGAGGATCATTTTTGTATGTATGCCCACGATCAGGCATGGGGAGCATCATCAGGTGCAGCCAGAGCTCGGGCCATAGGTGGCAGCTGCCGTGTTGCACCCTGCATTATGGCAGCTCACCTGTGGGTGGCCAGCCATTGTTCCTTTTTTTGGCTCACCTGTAGCGGGTGCAAGTAGGTTTTGCGCATGCATGGACTTGGCACATCCCTGGCTGAATATCGGGATGTGTAGAGTATGCATGGGCATGCCCCCCACCTGCACCGCATATATTACTGATGCACTCTGGCACATTGTGATTTGTGCCAGGCACAATCCCTTTTGAATATTGTGCCGGGCACATCAGTGGGTTGCACAACCCTTTTGAATATCTGGGCCAAATAGTATAAATTCAGAAAGGAAACAAAAATCAACTTTTGCATTTTTGAATGAAACCACCATGATACAGTATTTTTACAAGATATCAGGCTCCACACAGATATAGAAATGCAAACTGCTCAAACAGCTTAGTACTGGGAAGGACATATTGGTCCTTGGGGAGGACACATGCAGTGGGCTTGGAATAAGTATTAACAACCTGTCAGTAAAATTTACACATCTGGTAGATATCCACCAGGAAGGATCATTAATTAGATATATCACTAGAAGGAAGAGATTTTAGCTTGATAAACCTACAGTATATACCCCACAAACCAAATCTCAGAAACTAAAGATTTTAAAACAAATCCAGCCTTTTTATTTACATCTAGACAGGTTATTTTTGGAAGTGACTTCAACTGCAGTAGATTCAGATCTGACACTGGTTTAAAAACACAGAAAATATTCTGTGATACAGCCTTTTAAACAACATTAATTACTCAAACAAGTTTAACTAATAGTTTTGCAAAAATAGAGAAAACCACAACACATACCATCGAGGATCAATTTCTGCAAGAATATTTTATGTTCTTGTATCACAGAATCTACCCATTGTAACAGTAAAAGTTCACCCAATAGAACTTCAGATTATGACTTACTTAGTATGAAAATAGATTCAGCAGCCGGAAGGGATATTGGAGATTAAACTCAAGTCTCCTTGACCATAAAGAAATATCACAAGGCCCTGATGATGTAATAGCAGTGAGAAAATCTATACAATTTTTATATGACTCACACTTAGATTGATGGATAGACAGTAACAATTTTTTTTTTACAGATTTTCTATAACTAACCGGGAAAATAAATGGGAAACAAAAAAATCAAAAGTATAAGGAACTTAGGAAGACACTATATCATTTAATTTCATTACAAACTACTACTACACTTAACTATTCAGACCAAATTTCAGTTATAAAACAAGAAATGTTCCTATACCAATATAACAGAATGAAACCACTAGAAATCGATCAAAAATTTCGGACACAGTATACACATTTTCATACTAACCCATTTAATAGCTGTAGTTCAAGAAGGAACAAGAAACAAATGAAGGGCATACAAACTGATAATGGACTTATCATCACAGATAAAAATGGGACTTGGTTCCATCCTCAGAAAGCGCCTCCATCTGAGTTCGCCTGTCATTAGGGCACCAGGATTTAAATTTGTCAATCACTTTATATGCGGGGGGGCTGGTATTCCAACTCTGGGGGGCTGGACCTTGCCGAGGGAGTGGTGAATTTGAAAGTTTGGCAACCTAATGAGAGGTGCACTCAGACAGGTGCACAGATGGCCAGAAGGGGGTTAAAAATTGGTAACCTACCAAATACGATTAAACAATTACAACCAGGAATAGCAAAAGGCCTAGATGGTTTAACATTAGAATTTTATATAAAAATCTTACCAGGCTTAAGTAAAGAATTAACACAGATGTATAACTCAGTTTTGAAAGACAGAAAATTGCCAGAAGAAATGTACAAAGGTCTTTTAATATTTTTGTTTAAAAAAGGAGACAAAACCCAATTAGCAAACTGGAGACCAATCACCTTATTAAGCAAAGATTTTAAGATTTTCACAAAAATTCTCAGTAACAGATTAGCACTTATATGAGCCTATATAATACATCCCACACAAGTATGCTCAATCCCAGGAAGGAAAATAACAGACATTTTAATGTTAATAAGAGAAATATTAGCTAAAGGCACTGAAGGCTCTATGTCAGGATACATACTGAGTTTAGATCAAAACAAAGTGTTTGACTCGGTTTTACAAGAGTATCTATGGAAATGTATAGAAAGTTATGAGATTCCTGAATTGCTTAGTTCTTGGGTGAAAGTACACTAAAAGAGCCTCAGTACCTCCATACATAAATGGATGGATAGGGAAACAATGCCAGATACAAACTGGTGTACGCCAGGGCTGTCCATTAACTCCCTTATTATATATCATGACCCTAGACCCCATAATTGGACATAATAATGCACCACAAATTACAGGCCTTTCAGTTTCCAGTCAAGACATAGAAATAAAATCACTAGCATATGCTGACAGTCTGGTGTTGATATGAGCAGACTATGACTCAGCTACACAAGTTGAAAGAGAACTACAAGATTTTTCCAGAATTTCAAGATCCTCAATTAATGTAACCAAAAGTGTTTGCATCCTACTAGGACAACAACACTCAGCGATTGAAGAAATTATAGGAATGCCAGTTATTATTAATTATCGTAAAATTTTAGGCATACTTTTTGGAGAAGGTGATTTTTTTAAATTGGGAATAAATACTGCACAAGGCTGTAGAAAGAGTAACACAGCTGAACAAGTAGTTGATGTGTAAAAAATGTGTTTATATGATTAAAACTTACTTAATCCCCATGATTTTGCATCTGAGCCACATATATTCACCCCCAAAACAATTAGAATAGAAACGTAGACACATAGAAATTGTTGGCAGATAAGAACTGCTAGGTCTATCCAGTCTGCCCGTAAGCCCTCCTCTTGTTTCCAGCCCCTTACCCTACTTGATCAAAGGCTTTCTCTTCTCCCTCCCACGTCTAGGGTTCCCCTATGTCTGTCCCATGCATGTTTAAATCCCTCTACCATGCTTGCTCCCACCACTTCCTGTGACAGACACTTCCATGCGTCCACCACCCTTCCGTGAAGAAAAAACCTCTTCACATTTCACCATAACCTGCCCCCTTCCAATTTCATATTATGCCCCCTCATTCTTGTACTCCCCCATATGGAATATGTTCCCCTATACACCTTGTTTATGCCCCTAAGGTACCTTAATGTTTCTATCATGTCACCCCAATCCTTCTCTCCTCCAGCAAGTACATATTCAGGTCTTTTAATCTCTCACCATATGATTTCTGGTACAAGCCCTGCACCATCTTAATTGCCCTTATCTGGAATGCCTCCACCCTGTTAAAGTTCTTACAAAGATGTGGTCTCCAGAATTGCACACAGTACTCTAGGTGAGGCCTCACTAGTGGTTTTCTTTTTCCATTTATTCTTTTTGTGCCACACCTCTCTCTGCTGGGCCTTCCGCCCAGTCACGGACCCCTCAGCTGCAGCATCCCCACATGAGCCATGCTCCCGGGTCCCCCTGGGTTACCCCCCCAGAGTGGAGACAAGGCACCCAGCCCATAAGATGCCATGTACAATGGGATAGGGTGAGAGTCAGCCTGGGGAGCCGATCACAGCCAAGGGGAGTGCATTACTTAGGCAGAGAAAGACAGGCTTGTTTTTTCTTCTACTGGGGAAGGTGGGAATGTGCAATGATGCCAGTGTCCATCCCGCCCCCTTGTAACCTTGCTGGCGCTGTATGCTGAGGCACTCCTGACCTCCACCAGGTGTCCCCCTTGCACCGGCAACATCCCGTACCCTACCCCCCCTGGAGAAGGAGAGCAGTCGTGAGCTGCTCAATCCTTCTCCCAAGGCTGGTCTTCTGATGACCTGAGTCTGTTCCCAAACCGGGTCACCGCACGGCAAGCAGAAATCCAACCACTGCACTGGCGGGCTGCCCACTAGTGTTTTGTTTTCAACAATGGCATCACCACCTCCCTCCTTCTGCTAATGATACTTGTGCCTATGCACCACAGCATGCCTTCCTGCAGCCTTTGTACTCTGCTTTGACACCTTTAGATTGTCTGAAATGATAATCCCCAGATCTCTTTCCTCCTTGGTGATCATCAGCAACTCCCCCTCCCATCCTATAGCTCTCTCCAGGGTTTCCTTGTCCCAGTTGCATTATTTTGTACTTCTTTGAATTGGACCTCAGCTGCCACACCCAGACCATTTCTCAAGCTCCCCTGGTCCCTCCTCACTCTCTCCACCCCATCCGGAGTATTCACCCTGTTGCAGATCTTGGTGTCATCTGCAAACAGACAGACCTTTTCACTCCAGCCCTTCCACTATGTCACTAATGAAGACATTAAACAGGACTGGCCCAAGGACTGATCCTGAGGTACCCCACTGGTCAACTCCCTCTCCCCAGATTGGATCCCATTAACCACCACCTCTGCCTCCTGTACATTAACCAGTTCTTATCCCAGTTTACCAATTTGAGGCCCATGCCCAGACTACCCATCATGTTAACCATAGTTCTATGTGGGATGGTGTCAAAGACCTTGCTGAAATTGAGGTAGACAATGTCCACCACTCTGTCTGATAAACCTCATTTGTCACCCAGTCAAATAAAATGTATCAGATTCATTTGCCACAATCTCCTTGATATGAATCCATGTTGCCTTGGATCCTGGGCACCACTGGATTCCAAGTGTCCTACTATTCTTTCTTTAGTAGTACCTCCATGATCTTACTCACCACTGAGGTGAGGTTGACTCAGCCTATAGTTTCCAACCTCCTACCTGTTACCACTTTTGTGTAGAGAGCCACATGTGCCTCCCACAGTCCTCTGGAACCACTCCTGTGTGGAGTGACTCAGTGAACATGGCTGCTAGAGGAACTGCTAGCTCCCTTCACAGCTCCTTTAAAATCCTTGGGTCTATGTCATCTGGTCCCATTACTTTGTCCACCTTCAGTTTTGTGAGTTTCTCCATTACTTTTTCCTCAGTGAATGGACCTGTGTCCACCTCTCCCCTCCTCTCGTATCTGTTGCCCAACAATGATCCCTGCCTCTCTCCCTCTTCTGTGAATACTGAATAGTCGTATTTATTCAGTATTTCCACCTTTTCCAGGTCTCCCTCCTTGTGCACCCCTTCATCCTGATCTGAGCCTTACTATCCCCCGTCCTTCCTTCTTTCGCTGATGTACCTATAGAATGTCTTGTCTCCTTTCTTCACTGTCTGCACTAATCTTTTCTAAGTCCACACCTTTGCACTCCTGACCACCTTCCCCACTTCCCTCAGACACTTTGGGTATGCCTGTCTGTCCTCCTCCCTTTGAGACTCCTTCTATTTCTTGAAACCCACTCTTTTGGTCCTTACTTTGTCTACCACCTCGTTCGAGACCCATAGTGTTTTCTTCCTTCTCTTACCTTTGTTTACCAACCTGACACATTAGTTTGTTACCTCTGCTATGGCTCCTTTCAGGTGTTCCCATTGCTCCTCAACACCCCCTTCCCCTCCCTCCTTGCCAGGGCTTCATTGATACATCTCCCCATCCTGGCAAAGTCTGTCCCTCTGAAATCCAAAACCTCTGCCTCGTGTGAGCTTGACTGTGTCCCTGTCCCCATGTTAAACTACACTATGTGGTGGTCACTAGACCCCAGATGATCTTCTACCAGATCTTTGCAATTCTGTCAGCATTGCTCAGTACTAGGTCCAGAATCACCTTTCGCTGGTGGGCTCAAGCAACAGCTGCCTGAGCCTACCCTCTGTAGGGAGTCAGGATGTCTCTACTCCTGGCTGAAATTGCCACCCGGGTGGTCCAATCCATGTCCAGCATATTGAAATCCCCAAGCAGCAGAACTTTCCCTCTTGTTACCATCTTGTGTATTTCATCACCTAGCTCCCTATCCACATACTCCTCCTGTGCAGGAAGCCTATAGATCACCCCTGTGTGTATTGCTATGCCATTTCCAGGCTGAAGGGTGACCCACAGTGCCTTGGCCTGCACCTGTCTACCCTGTACCTCTGTTGCCTTTATGCCTTCCCTGATGTACAGGGCCACCCCACCCTTTTTAACCCCATCCCTCCTGAACAGAGCATAACCTGGTTCCTTTATGTCCCATCCATGATTTGCGGTGTACCAAGACTCTTTTACTGCTGCTATGTCCAGGTCTGCCTCAACTAGCAAGGCCTCCATTTCTGGGAGTTTGTTTTCCAGGCTGTGAGCATTGGTTACCATGGCCTTCCATGTTTGCTGCCTATCCTCTCTTTACCTCTGCTGTTGCTCCCTGCCCCCCCATAGTAATCTGGTTCTGGGCAGGCTGTAAGCAACAGTGGAATAACCACACGATTTTTAATGATATTTCATGTGTTTTATGTTGTTTGTTTTGTTTGCTTCGTTTTATTTGCTATTATTTTATTACGACTTGTTTATTCATCGGTCCTGGTGGATGGTATTGACTCTGTTTGTTTTATACAAGTGAAATTGGTAAAGATCGTCCCTGGATTGTCCCTGGATTATTCTTGGAGTGTGACTACTGTTTATTGAGAGGCACTGAGATGTGCTGTGATTGAGACCAAAAAGCCGGTAACTAAAGTGAAATTATCGTGATTTGTAGTCGGGCGGTGAAGCGTGGATCAGATTTGGAGTTTGTATTCTATTGTCTATGTCCTATTTCAGTAGAGGAGGGAGCCCAAGTCGACTGGTCTTTTCATCGAACATTTTATGGGGCAACAAGTTGGTTGATTCCCCCCGAGATGAATTTCTTCTCAGCCCTTGATCTGACCCAGTGGTGTGCTGTGGGCTTGCCGCCATAGGGCGGCCGACTCTGTAGTGCTTCTGTTGTGCTGAATGGTAGCTGTTGGGCGGCCATGGGGCAGAGCAGGTCTGGGGAAGGGTTTTGTGGCTGGGTTAAGTTCAGGGGATGCTGTCGATGGAACTGACTGAAAAACAACTTATTTCGATTTCAGTTGGAGCGAAGACCGCGAGGAGACATAAAACAAAGCCGGCTACCTAAATATGTGGGATTTCACGATTAAACAGGGAGTGACAGTGGTGGGTTTGTATGAAACAATTTGAATTGATTTTGGATTGAGAAGTAAAATCTGGTTAAAAAACTGACAAGATTTTATTGCTGGGATTCATGACTGGTTTTGGTCCTCTGTGGAAGTGAGAGCCCACAGGAGGAACTGAATTTCATTCATGGCTCCCTGAGACTTGAACTTTATGCTTACTATCATCAGTTTCTTGGATAAAAGGAGTGATAAAACTGTTTAAAAAGAAATACAGGATTGACCAGGACTTTTGAACAAACAGACTTTTGTTGAGTGAATATTTTATTTTTATTAATTTTATAGTTTATTTTATTTGTTTTGTTTATTTTATATTAAGTAGGCATTAATGTGGAAATGTTGTGTTATTCTCCCCTTCTGTCTAGAGACAGTGGGTGGGATTATAAACCTTCCTTTTTCCCCACTTTGTGAGAGAGTGGAGGAGTTGCCATCTGAGTGTGGTTTGGTTTTATTTTGTTAATAGTTGTTTATTTTATGTTTTTTGATTTAAGTAGAGTGTGGAGTGGTTTTATTATGGGGGTATATTAAGATTAAATAAAAGTATTGATTTAGTAGGGTTTTTTATACCTTAGTATTATTGATAGGGTCTGAATGTGCTGAGATAGTAAAAATTCAGTCAGGTGGTACTCCCCCTCAAGACTGAGGGATCTCCACCATTTGAATGTGCCGCACTTCCTTCAGAAGTTTATAGGAGATGCCAAATATTCTGCATTTCAAGACGAAGGAGTGGAGGGAATAAGAGATCCTGGAAATCTTGTGGGAGATGGGAAAAGAGTGGGCAGATAGGGACTGTTACAAGCAGGAGGTGCCCTGGGACGAAATGGATACAGGGGCAAGGTCTATCATGTCTTGTACCCATACTGAAGGGCATTGACTTGGTCAGGCAGGAGGTGGAGTCATCCTTGGAGTCTCGTCAATTGTGGGCGGTGTTAAGCAGTGCTAGAGCTATCAGAAACAAGACTGCTTTGGTGGCAGATCTTTTTATATCTGTGGACTTAGCTTGCATCACCGAGACCTGGCTTGATGAAAATGAGGGCCCCATTTTGGAATCCGCAGTTCCGGCCAGGTTCTCGGTGATTCACCACCCAAGAGTGGACCGTAGGGGTGGGGGAGTTGCAGTCTGTTTTAGACAGGAACTGGACCTCAGGGAAATACCAGTTGGATGTACCAACTCCTTTGAGTGTATTGTGGGTGCAGGTGCAGGCTTCAGGATACTTCTCATTTATCGTCCACCAGGTGATGGGAGGGAATTCCTGAGGGAGGTTGCGGATTTAATCGCCGAGAGGGTATTGCAATCCCCCTGATGGTTAATTCTGGGGGATTTCAATGCCTGTGTCGATGATGAACTCATGCCATTTGGTCAAAACCTCTCCAATTGATGGACTCATTGGGCCTGACACGGGTTATTACCTCTGCAACCGATCCGGTGGGACACTCATTAGATTTGATATTCCATCTGGGGATGGAAGTCCCTGGTGTGGAGATGGAGCTCATCAGTTGGTCTGACCATCATGCCCTGAGGTTCAGTTTCTCAGCCCCCTGAAAGAGGCCTGCCCCTAAGGAGATAGTACAGTTCCGTCCTTTGGGAGGAGTTACCTCAGAAGGCCTAATGACAGAGCTGGACTTCTCGGGATTTCCAATGGATAGCACTGACCCAGAGTCCTTAGTGCTAGCCTATAACAGGGCAGTTGTTAGGGCCCTGGATGTCATTGCTCCAGTCCGTGTTCATCCCTGTACTCTCCACCTGGGGGCCCCGTGGTTTACCATAGAGATCCGTTGGTTGAAGAGACAGGGCCGAAGACTGGTGTGACGCTGGCGGAAAACTCACATGGAAGTGGACAGGCTTAGACTGTTAGATCATTATAAGACCTATCAGTTAGCAATTTCCCATAGGGAGGCAGAGTTTCTGACCAGAGAAATTGCTACAGTGAGAATAGACCGGCCCATCTCTTCCGGACTGTGGACAGATTGTGCAATCCAGTCTGTCTTCAAGTTGGTGGGCGTTGTCACAATTACAGTGTGAGGAATTGCGATGCTCTTCACTGATAAGGTGTCCACTATCAGGGATGAGATCAGCCAGTGCCTCTCCATAGGGTCTTGCAGTGATCAACCGAGGGACAAAAATACCCAATTAACTTGGTTCACCGTCAGTCAACTGGCAGTCATGGATATAGTGAGGATCATCCAGACTTTGGGGCCAATCTGCTGTAGATTGGATCCGGGCCCTACTCACCTACTTGTGGGGTGTGTAGAGGTTATTGGCCTGATCCTTACTGGGATAGTTGTGGTGTCACTGGAGAGAGGGTGCTTTCCTGATCACTTGAAGGAGGCAATAGTATGCCCTTTTGAAAAATCTCTCTTGGTCCCGACTGCCCAGAAAACTATAGATCAGTCTTGAACCTTCCTTTTGGGAAAGATTGTCGAGAAGGTGGTTGCATTGCAGCTGGAGGACCATTTAACTGTCCACAGTATCTATGACCCTCTCCAGTCTGGCTTCAGAAAAAAGGCATACTACTGAGGCGGCTCCTGTTCGGCTACTAAATGATCTCCTGATTGAGAGATAGAAGAACTCATTCTGTCTTGTTCTCCTTGATCTCTCAGCAGCGTTTGACACTGTGGATCATAGGGTGCTGCTTGATCACCTGTGGTTTCTCCGTGGACTAAGTGGAGGTGGTCCACAGTTGGTTTAAATCTTTCCTGCAGGGTAGGCTTCGAGAGTAGTGTTAGGGATTTATTCTTTGGCCTCTCACTGTCTACGATGTGGGGTGCCACAGGGTTCGGTGCTGTCCCCCATGTTATTTGCGGTGTACATGCTTCCTTTGGGGGACATTATAAGACAATATGGGTTGAAGTTTCATTGCTATGCTGATGATTCTTAACTCTGTATGTCTTTTGTGCCAGAGCAGAAGTCTGAGTCAAGTACATTGTTTAACAACTGCCTCCTGGAGATACAGAATTGGATGAGTACCAATTGGCTGAAGTTGAATCTGGGAAAAACAGAGGTATTGGTGGTGGAACTGGGGGTGAGGATGTCAGGTTCATGGGCCGGAAAACCCTCAGGTTTATTTCTGGAGGAGACCCCGCTTATGGCATCTGGCCAGGTACATAACCTTGGTGTTATATTTGACGAGGGCCTGACCCTGAGGGCGAGGTGTCAGCCATGGTCAAATCATCCTTTCCATCTAAGGAATATAGCATGGGTGAAACACCTGGTTCCACCAAAGGATCTTCCTACCCTGGTCCATGCCTTTGTTGCCAGTTATCTTGATTACTGCAATGCCCTTTATCTAGGGCTGCCAGGAGTGGATATTCACTGCTTGCAGCTGGTGCAAAATGTGATGGCTAGGTTGTTGACTGGAAGCCCAAGGTCCAATCCTATAACACCTGTGCTTCGCGAGTTGCACTGGCTGCCGGTACAGAGGCGGATCACTTTCAAGGTCATATTGATGACCTATAAAGCCCTACTCATTGGGACCCCACTACCTGGAAGAACTCCTGACTCTTACTGCCCTTCCCACTTCACCGATCCTCTGGCGAGGGATTGCTAGAGACTCCCAGGATAACCTTCAAAACATCTGGTGGAAGATACTTCTCACTGCACCAGCCCTTCAACCATGCATTGAAGAATCTGATACACAGATTCCTATCCCATACTGCTGTGGACCAGCAGCACTTCTGAAAATGTCATGGAGCTTGCTACCTTCTCCAGGTGCCCTCCCAACACTCTGAAGTTCTCTTTCACCTGGTATAAACTTGCCTTGCAGTTGGATAGGTCATTTGTTCCCAGAAGGACAATGACCACCAGCCTCCCTCTCCTGGTGGACGATAAATGACAAGTATCCTGAAGCCTGCACCTGCATCCACAATACACTCAAAGGAGTTGGTACATCCAACTGGTATTTCCCTGAGGCCTTTATGGCCTCTACCCTGTGGAATTCTCTACCTTGCCAGATACAAAATAGCCTGACTGGGGAGGGCTTTAAAAAAGCCCTAAAGACCTTCCTTTTTAATCAAGCATTTCAGTGATGTAAATTATGTTAAAGCTGTTATATATGAAATGTTATTTATTATTGTGGTTTTAATGCTGCTTATGGAATTCTGTAAAGGTGCCCATGAGCTTGGGAAGGGCGCCTTATAAACTTTACTTTACTACTACTAATCTTTCTTCTGTGGATTCTACTCCTCTTCAGTTCCATTAACGCCTAGTTCAAGTTTGCCTGTTACCAACTCATCTTCCTACTCCTCAGTTGTGTTTTAATTGCCTTGTGGGGATGGGTTGCTTGAGTTTACCTGCTTCCATTTGCACCCCTCATTTAAATGCTCATCTGTGAAGTATTTAAACCATTCATTGAGGACTGCTTTCCCCTTCCTTGATGGATGCAGTCCATCATCGCTGTACAGGGCTTCATCATCCCATGTGTGTCCCCAGTCCCAAATGAAGTCATACCTCTTCTCACTGCACCAGCCCATCAACCATGCATTGAAGAATCCGATACACAGATTCCTATCCCCTCTACTGCTGTGGACCAGCAGCACTTCTGAAAATGTCATGGAGCTTGCTACCTTCTCCAGGTGCCCTCCCAACACTCTGAAGTTCTTCTTCACCTGGTCAAAACTTGCCTTGCAGTTGGATAGGTCATTTATTCCCAGGTGGACAATGACCTCCAGTCTCCCTCTCCTTGCCACTGCCTCAGCAATCCTCTGTATCTGCTCCCCCTCCCACTGAGCTGTGCCTCCTGGAAGGCACTTTACCTCCCTTTTATTCCCTGCTGTCTGTGACCAGCTCCATTCCCTGAACAATCAAGTCCCCCATCGGGTGTAACTTCTTTCTCCACTGGGGTCCTCTTCCTCCCATCCCTGGGTCTCCCTTTTGGAGGAGACTCACCTTCCCCCTGGTCACAACCTTGGCTTCCCTTGTGGGGCTGTCCCTCTCCTCCAGAATAGTATAGGAGTTTCTGAGCTGTACCAGCTGGGGGATGTACCTGTGACCTCCCTCTCTGACCCTCAATGACCCACCATAGTCCATCCTGACCCCTGCCTGGGCAGCCGCTGTGGCAGTGGCTGGGGACATAATGGTCTCTGGGAGGGGGTGAACATCCCCAGTACTCCTGCAAGCTCAGCCTAGAGACTGGCTACCTCCACTCTCAACCTACAGAGGTGCATGAAAATGGGGCAGCACCGCAGTTCCCAGAATGATCTCCTGAAGACTGCTGCTGAATGTAAACAATATAGTTGTTTATTCCGAGGTATACTGGAGAAATGAGACTGAACCCCATCAAATGGGGTATTATCTATCTAAATGTGGGGCATCAATATGATTAATCCACTGACTTTTCTACAGTATTTTTCTGTATACAAGTATAAAACCAACCCTGTTACATAGAAACATAGAATTTGATGGCAGATAAGGACCGCTTGGCCCACCTAGTCTGCCCATTTCCCTACCTAATGGATAAGCTGCAGATCCTAGTTAACCAGCAGCCTACTTCCTCCTATCCCCCACTAGAATTGCCTTATGTCTGTCCCATGCATTCTTGAATTCCCACATTGTTTTTGACTCTACGACCTCCTCAGGAAGGCTGTTTCATGTATCCACAACCCTCTCTCTGAAGAAATACTTCCTTACATTACCTCTGAGCCAATCCCCCTCTATCTTCAAATTGTGCCTCCTTGTTTTTGCACATCTCTTTTTCTGAAAGATGCTACCCTCTTGGACTTTGTTGATTCCCTTGAGTTATTTAAAAGTTTCTATCATGTCCCCCCCTTCCTCTTTTCCTCGAGGCTATACTTCTTTAGTTTCTTTAGTCTTTCTTCATATGTCTTCTGATGCAGACCCTGCATCATTTTGGTTGTCATCCTCTGGATAGCCTCCACCCTATCTATGTCTTTGCAGAGATGGGGTCTCCAGAACTGTACATAGTACTCCAGATGTGGTCTTACCAACTGTCTGTACAGAGGGCCAACAACTTCCTGTTTTCTACTGATGATGCCTCTCCCTATGGATCCCAGTATCCCCCAGCCCTCCTTACTGCCTTCTCACATTGCTGGCCCACCTTTAGGTCATCTGATATGATTACCCTCAGGTACCTTTCCATTTTTGTTGTTGTCAGTATCTCACCCCCTATTGTGTACTCTTCCCCTTGGGTTTTTGTTTCCCAGATGCATTACTTTGCACTTCTTTGCATTGAATCTAAGCTGCCATACATTTGACCATTCCTCCAACCTTGCCAAGTCCCTTTTCATCCTTTCCACCCCACCTTGTGTATCAACCCTGTTGCAGATCTTTGTGTCATCTGCAGAGAGACATAATTTCCCTTCCAGCCCCTCTGTAATATCACTTATAATGACATTAAAAAGGACCCACGTTATGGATGCCTTCAGTACAAAATAACGTTTAAAATATTTTGCAAGATTGGGAACTGGAAAATTGCATTCCCAAACAAAAAAGGCTTCAAGGCCTGCCACAATACTTCCAACATTGTATTGAAAAATTAGAACAATGGCAATTAACCAAAAAGACAATAATTCAAAACAATAGGAAAGCTTTTTGCGAGCCAATACAGCAATCAATATTTCTGGAAATCCCCCAGTTTCTGACTGGATCTACACAAGACATTGGGCCAGATATTTAGACTGCGCCAGGCAGGGGCACAAGGCTGGGTGCAATGCAACTGTGTTGAGACAGGGCATAGTCCAGGTGATATTCAACAATGCTGCGCCATGGCTCAGCACTGTTGAATATGGCACTGGGGGCACCTGCACTGCACCAGTGCAAATGGCAGGTGAGGAGCAGGGAGATGCACCAGCGCAAGTGTGGGTGCACTAGGCGCAACAACCGCAATATTCAGCACTGGGCATGCAAATAAGGCCATTATGCATGCAAGGTGCAAATGGAGCCATTGCATGTCATTCTGGCCCCATTTGTATGTGGTGCACTGATCCTGGTGACTTGCACCAGGAGCCCTGCCAGGCTGCAGCCATCGGGGACCAATGCCCCGCCCTTGTCTGGCAATGTGCCCCAACACCCAATTGCTGGTGTAGTAGCATATATCCCTGGTGGTCCAGTGGACTTGCTCCCCCTGCCTGATCACGGGCATAATATAAATAAATCCCGGTAGTCCAGTGGACCTGCCCCTGCCCAGTCACAGGCATAATATGAATATATCCCTGGTGGTCCAGTGGACCTGCTCCCCTGCCTGATCATGGGCATAAGTGTTAAAATAGACTCTTTGTTGGTCCAGTGGACCCGATTCCCTTCAAAAACATGGGCATACATGTTAAAATATAACCCTGGTGGTCCAGCAGTGCCCCTCTTCCCCACCTGCCCACCGAGACCTGCTACCCTGCACCTCCTCAGTTAGTGGCAGGCGGCAGCTCCCACCATAAGCCACCTGGCCGCCCGCCAGCTGCCAGCATACAGTGCGGCTGTCGCCCTGTTGGTCCACTGCGTGAGTAATGGTGATGCAGACCATACTATGACAACCCGAAATGTGAGATTGAACCATTCACATTTTGGGACTGTATAGTACAAATACGATCTGCGCCATTGGCCCACACAGTAACCAATAGGCATACAGCCATACCGTGCGCTGTCAGTCAGTGGGTGGCTGGGCAGCTTCGCGGGTGGGCCGCCGCCCACCGCTGACTTGGGGGGTGTGGGTGGTGGGTCCTCAGTGGGTGGGTGGAAGGGGGGGTACTGCTGGACCACCAGGGTTATATTTTAACATGTATGCCCATGTTCAGGCAGGAGATTGGGTCCACTGGACCACCAGGGAGTCTATTTTAACACTTATGTCCATGATCGAGCAGGGGATCGGGTCCACTGGACCATCAGGGAGTTTATTTATCACTAATGCCCATGACTGAGCAGGGGATCGGGTCCCTGGACTACCAGGGAGTTTATTTTAACACTTACAGTAGTAGCCACAGACATTGGCAGCTATTTCCAGATATTTCACGAAATTTCAAGAGTTTCTCTCTACTGCCCCTACTGTGGAAATGCAGAAAGCAGGAGATTTCTCTCTAAATATCACAGAAATTTCGGAAATAGCTGCCAATGTCTGTGGCTACTCGTATGCCGTGATCAGGCAAGGTCACTGGACCACCAGGATATATTCTCATTATGCCCCATTTGGGTGATGGGGTAGGGTCCACTGGACCACCAGGGATAGTTTCTTATATGTATGCCCATGATTGGGTGAGGGGGGGCACAATGCCTGGACTGTGTCCTGGGAGGTCAGGTGGCCACCCACAGCAGGTGGCTGCTGTGTTGCACTCAGCGATAGAGCAGCCAACCTGTGGGTGTCCCCTGACATGTTCCTGTTTTTCATGGGCACATCTTTGTGCCCCCTTGTGCAGCGCAAGGCAGGTCTGAGCCTGCATATGTGCCGTACATCCTGGGCTGAATATCAGGATGTGCCACATATGCATGGGCATGCCCCTCGCACTTGCGCTGCATACATTACTGGTGCACCCCGGCATATCAGGGGTTGCACTGTGCAACTTATCCCTTTGAATATCATGCGGGGTGCATCAGTGAGTTGATGCGCAACCCTTTGAATATCTCACCCACTGTGTTTATAGAACAAATGCTTCAGGATCCTAGGACCCCTGAGAAAACTCAATGATAAAATAATTTGAAACATAAAGACATAAAAGAAATATATTGCCCCAGAGAGCTTGCTAAGTTAGAGACCACGAATCACCTCTGTTATGAATGTCTATACATCTTAGAATTTTGGGACATGGTAAAACAGCTGTGAGGGCAATTCCCTTTTATAAATTTGCACCAGATATATTATTTTTAGGAATATTTTTCTCATCTCTGGGAAATATAATATACAATTTAAATAGCGTAAGATTAATACTGACTTGTATGAAATATTGCATTTGGCAGACTAGATGCCAATTAACTTTGCTACAGATAGTAATTACACTAGAGCAATTGTTTCATCAAATTGTACATGACATGCAAGACAAATAAGAAAAGGAAAGAAAATTATCCCAGACAAATATATTTAGAATGGTGGGAACACTGTATTAGTTACATTGATAATTGAAATTATGATGAAATAGTCAGTAAAATGGACCATAACTGTCATGAATCTGCCCATATAATGGTTATTGTATTACAGTATATGTGAATTTAATTTTAGTACTGAATTGTATATTTCCTGTATTATTATGTCAAGTTACATTTCTATTTATGAATCAATAAAAAATTCCGCTACTCTTGCAGTAGGGGGCAGCAGTGGCCATCTTGCCAAGATGGCAGATCAGGAGGATGACAGAGTATCAGCTCCAGGTATGGGGAAGCAGGCCTCCTTCCCCATTACCTCTCCTTTAGAGGCTTTTTTCCAAAAACAGTTACTCCAGTACAATGAGATTTGAGATTACGAAATTGACCTGTGATGCTGTTAGAGCAGCGTAGAAGATTCAGCGGCTCAGCACTAGTGGTTTTATAAATGTGGAGGAACATTTGAAAAATGCCTTGGAACAGGAAAATAAAACACTTTCTTTGGTGGTGGAGGAAGAAGCCTCTGTTCTATGAGAGATGGAGAAACCGATATCACTCATAATGCAGGATTTGCAACAGGAAGGCCCAGCCACTTGACATAAAGTTGAAAAATGTCAAATCTGATGATGGGAGCATCAAAGGAGCCACTGTTGACTCTGGGCACTATGGAGGTATGTAAGTCAACTGCTGTTATTAGTAAGTTGCTGATTCTGTCACTACTACCAGGCTTGGGCTTTGATCACACAGAACCTGTTCAGGTTTCTCTTGGCAATGCTGCTTTGGGATGTCAGATGCTGAATGAACATTCCTGTTTTTGGGACTGCAAACAGATCAAAATAACATTCATATGAATTGTCTTGATTCAGGCTCCCAAACGGGATTGACTCAAAACAAGTCCACAATTATGACTCAGCCTAAAAATGTGTTTGAATAATCTTTCGGGGTTCATAGAGGGAAAGGTAAAGCCTTCTCTTCAGACTACCCCCGCAGTACTGGTCATCCATTTCAGTGCTGACTGGAGCCAGCTGGAATAGAGATGCTATAGGACAATGGCACCCCTTTGTTCCTCAGGAACTGACACTGTCAACCTCTTTGCAAGGTATGCAGATCTCTGCTTCTCCTCAATTCATAGTATACTTGTCAGCCATGAGTTTGCACCATGATTACGTTAAAGGACAGCTAAACAACCTATTTTTAGAAAGAAACAATTTAAAATCTGGCTTCATAGAGATGAAACAAAGCGGCTGTTTTCATTGATGCTAACATGGCATTTATCTGAATAACTTAAAAGCAGTTTTGTAGCATCTGGAAAAGTGAGCTACAACCATCAATCCAAAAAGCCTGCTCTGCCTGTTCCCTGAAATGGCTTCCAAATGTGTGAAGTGAGAGGGGAGAGCTACATGACTCTCTAGAGTGCTAATTAGTTCTGTTTTCCCCTTTTGTTTAGAATTGTTTCATCAAACGTATCAGAACCATGACTTACCATACAGATTATTTTGATCCATACACGTTAGGCTATGATTTTATTCATTTTGTTTACTTTAACATGCTGAAACTGTGTTGTAATCCAATTGACTTTCTCTTTGGCAAACTGCAGTAGAGTACACTTCTTTAAATATCTGGTGGTCTAGTGGTTATGTGTTGTCCTGGTGGTTGTAGTAAAGTTCTGGTCTGGTCCAATGCCAAAGTTCATGCCTTCTTGGTAATCCAAAAAAGTATGCTTGTCCTGTAGTCTTCTTTTTCCTAATGACATCCCCCCCCCCCCGCAGCTAGCTCTCGAGCCACCAAACATGCCCTTATTACAGCCTGGGGTTGCATATGAACTTCCCAGTCCCTCAAAGAGAATTATCACACTTCAGATCATAATCTTGTACCTCAGAGAGTAGTGCATACCTATACAGATACACTTCATTGACTGGCACTGTTAAATGATGCCTCCCGAATCACTCTCCAGTCTTCTTTCATCAGTGTTTTACTTTTGCTCCCACAATAAACATCAGGCAGATCATCACCCTTCTGCACAGTGAAGGCAGTATGTACAGTCCCTCAGTTTAAATTTTTTTTCCCACCTCATTAACCAACAGCCAGGTCTTCCTGGGGAACCAACAAGGAATCACTGGAGCACACTGGGAAAACTGCTGTTCATACTCTTATAAGTGATGAGACTTGTATGGACAACAACATTATTAGGCAGGGGACGCATACTAATGCCTTGAGTCTACACCCTTACCTGTGATTTGCAGAACCCCACAGAACAGACTTCAGCAATCCCCCTCCAGTCCTTTTCAGTTCCCTTCTTCATAGTGTGAGTTGGGTGGCTCACCACTTTTCTGAATCTTGAATGCTGTATACACAGTCCCTCGATACTGTCACAACAAACCTTAACAAATCCCTCAAGGGTAATCTCCCTACACTGAATCAAGTAACAATTTAAATGCTGCCCTGCCACTCCAAGATTTGCCATTGCTACCTCCTTTCATCTATGGTCAGGTGGTAATCACATTGCTGGCAGCCCACATCTCAGATCTCACAATGATCTGTTCAGATTTCCCTACCCCTGTCTTCCCCCTACCATGAATATAGCTATACCCTGCAGGAATGGTCTCCTCAGTCCCCTCTGGCAATTGCTCATCACTTCTTCTCCCTACATCGAAAACTGGTGAGTGTACCACCCTTCCACATCAGGAATAGAGTTAGTACAGTCTCCCATTTCTTTGTCAGCTCAATGAAAAACATGATTTTTCAAGTAAGTCAGGCTGATAGTAGCAGGGCACAAGGAGGAAAATGAGCTTTCCTACTCTTATAAGATCTAGGCTACCTATGATTAGAGACTATTAAATGACATGCATAATGATACGTGCACCTGTCATTTAATGTAGCCAAATCAAAGGTAGCCTAGATCTTATAAGGGTAAGAAAGTCACCCCCCCTTGTGCCCTACTGCTATCAAACTAGCTTATCCGAAGGATCATGTTTATTTTTGATATGTTAAAAAACCAAAAAAACAGGGGACTGTACTAATGGCATTTATGACGTGGAAGGGCGGTGAGCACACCAGTTTTTGGTATGGGGAGCAGCAGTGCAGAATGAATACCAGAGGGGACTGAGTAGGCCATACCTGTAGGGTACAACTATATTCATGGATGGAGGAAGACTGGAGGAAAGGTGAGCAGATCAATGGGAGATCTGAGATGTGGGACTACCAGCACCATGATCACTACCTGACCATTAATGAGAGCAGACAGTGATGACAAATACTCGGAGTGGCACTATGGTGCCTAAATGGGTACCTGGATTCAGTGTAGGGAGATTACCTTCGGGGCAGGGGGTGTCAAGGTTTGTTGAGGCAGTACTGAGGAGACTGTGTATACCACATTCAAGATTCAAAAGAATGGTGAGCCAGACAAGTAGCATTGTGTAGGAGAGCATGGACAAGGACTGCAAGAGGATTGCTAAGGACTGTCCTGCCAGATTCCACTTATCACAGTTAAGGGGTTAGACAAATGCTGGCAGTCAGGAGGATTCAATAAAGACATTAGTATACCTCCCCTGCATAATAATGTTGTTAGCCACAATATGTCCAGCCCTTAGGAGGACATGAACAGCACTTTTTCTGGTATGTTCTGATAGTTATTACATGGCTCTCCAGGAAGATGTAGTCATTGGTCAATGAGGCAGAAAAAGAAATGGGGGACTGTATGCACTGCCTTCATTGTGCAAAAGGGTGGTGATCCACCCAATGTTTATTCTGGAAGCAGAAGTGAAACATTGATGAAAGAGGACTGGAGAGTGATTTAGGAGGTATCATTTACCAGTGCCAGTCAATGAAGAGTATCTGTATAGGTATGTACTACTCTATAAGGCACAAGATTACAATCTGAAGTGTGATAATTCTCTCTGTGAGATGGGGAAGCTCATATGCGACCCAATCCCAGGCAATACTAAGGACAGAGTCGAAAGGCAGACTGTTTGAAGGCTGGTGGGATAGCTGTGGGTGGTGGGGGGCGGAGGTCATAAGAAAAAAGCAGACTGTATTAGAAGCATATTTCTGGATTACCAACAAAGCATGATCACTGGCACTGGACCAGGCCAGAACTGTGCTACAACCATCGGGACATCATAAAACCATTAGACCACCAGGTATTTGAAGAGTTGTACTGTACTGCAGTTTGCCAAAGAGAAAGTTGGTTGGATTACAACACAATTAAAGTAAACATAATGAACAAAATCCTAGCCTAACTTGTATTGATCAAATAATCCACGTGTTAAGTCATGGTTTTGATCATTTTGGTGAAACCTTTCTAAACCAAGGGAAAACAGAACTAGTGAACACTATAGAGGCCAAGTAGCTCTCTGCCTGTACCGCCAATGATCATCACTTCACACATTGAAAGCCATTTTAGGAACAGGCAGAACCGTTTTTAATTGGAAGGCTGATGCTTACTTTTCAGTTGCTCAAAACTATTTATGTTATTCACATAAATGCAATGTTAGCATCAGTGTAAACTGCAGCCTTTCCTTTAGCCCCTTATGAAGCTGAATTTTGAATTGTTTATTGGCAACATGTTGTTTAGGTGTCCTTTAATGATGTTTCACTGTCTTCAGAGGCTCGTGTTCTTGCCCCCACCCCAGACATAGTATTCTACCTCATCTTACTTCTAATGCCCTTTTTTCTGCAGCAGCTGCCACTTCTCCAGTTGAAGGTACTGGAGTCATTTTGTAGCGCTTGATGACCTGTCTCAGACTGATAGTACTTTCCTACTACACAGGAATTGCTTGCAGTTGATTTAACTATAGACACTGTGTGCACTACAGATGTCGATATTACGGCTATGGCTGTTGATGACCTCATTCACCCTGAACATTAATCGACAAGAAAAGGTACAAGTAGCTCTTGGGCAGATAGAGTAGAACATGCTGAGGTGGAGCCATCCTTCAGGATCAGTCCATGATGAAAAAGATATTTTAGCAGGACTCAGCACAAAGATGGAGAACTTCTGAAAAAAACAGATCCAATATGCCAGCACCAGCACAGAGGAGGAACTCAGTTTATCTGCTGTACAAAGGTAGACTTGACATGCCTTCAGAAAGGTTTTATGTCAAGAAAGCCTTGCTTAAAAACTGTCTGCACTATCTCTCAAATGAGATATAAGCCTTTATACATACTCCCAGTGAAATGTTCTTTGGCATATGTTTCAAAACTGTTGCCAATTGGGATCACTTTTGGTTGCAGTTTAATGCTTTCAAACACGCTTCACTGTAAATTTCTTTCCAGGCTTGACTAAACCTGCAATACAGATGATCCAATCACTATTCTCAAAAATGAGGGGGTTAATGTCTATGATGTTAAATATTGGCTAGCTAGCTGGCCTGGTGCCACTGAAGGTTGAGGCGCTGGATGCCACACCTTGTCACCACACCAGCAACCCCAGTTCAGGAATGAGCTCAGGCTGCCGGGGTCGGCAGGGGGGAGAGAGGATTGAGCATCCAGAGAACTGCTCTTCTCTCAGGCAGAGGGTGCTGTATTGTCCCACTTGCTGACTGCAACCTTGCAATGGACAGAGGGCAGTATGGGTCAGGAGGAACATTCCTGAAGTGCTCACATTGGTGGGGAGGGAGAAAAGTGGAAAAAGGCAGAGACCTCAGTCAGTGATCAGTGATGGCCAGTGCACCCAAGGGCCAGCCCCAGTTCTGGATTGGGTCTCCATGGAGAGGTGTAGGCTGCCTCCCTGTCCCCACCATGGGGGTAATCTGCGGGGGAACCCTGGGGTCAGCAGGCATGGGTGCAGCAGATCTGGAGACAGTTTCCCATCTAGTAGGAGGGACAAAGCCACTGGTCAGGGAGTCTCCCCACAAAGTAGAGGAAAAAGTATCAATGAAAAAAAAATAGTATCTGTTAGCCCAACATAGTGATATTATAGGTGACCCTGAACCGATCATGGATACTGAAGAAATATGGACTGGCAACTGGAAATTTAAGATTAAACTTAAATATTGTTTGGCAGGATTGCAACACCTTCCTAGTTTTTCCTATCTGGGTTGGGACAGAGGGCAATGCTTCTATCCAGGACAACTGAAAACCTGCTTTAAATGTGGCTTTGAAAACCAGTTAAGCATTGTCTGTGACAAGATATGATGCAATCTTTGTTTAGAATTTGGACATGTCGACTCTCACTGCACAAACAAATTTAGGTGTAACCATTGTGAGAAGGTGGGTCACTCTTATCGATCCTGTCAGTGGGCCTCACATAACTGAGATGACCAACCACCTCAGAATCACATTCTCAACACTGCCCAAAAAGTCTGAATTGAAAAGAAACATCAAGAAGAAACATAACACCTCACACACATAACTGACATGAATGGTGAAGACACTATTGTGGTTGAGTCTGTAACGATAGAACAGGATCCCTCTCCACTACATATAGAGCCTATACTGATACCAGACACAGAGCAACCAGGAGTTTCTATTGTGCTGCAGTCCAACACAACTGATTATGATATTCCTATGGCTATGATTATCACGGGACCCACAGGAAGATGGAATTAAATATCCCTGATATGACAGTGATAAACAGAAAAAGAACTTTCGCACAACTGAAAGCTAAACCCCAACTGCCAAGATCTGTTTCACTGGCCACAGCTATTCCTTTGAGGAACAAATATGACATCCTGGACTTAGAAAAAGTTGATTCAGATGGCAGCCGGA
Source organism: Neoceratodus forsteri (assembly GCA_016271365.2). Classification (NCBI taxonomy): domain Eukaryota; kingdom Metazoa; phylum Chordata; order Ceratodontiformes; family Ceratodontidae; genus Neoceratodus; species Neoceratodus forsteri. The sequence continues at coordinate 471,537,041 of CM028129.1, forward strand.
AACTTCATCCATCTTGTCATCCCAATACCCTGCAGCAATGGATACAGAAGATGACTACTCCCTAAGCAGAACAACCAAAAAATAACAAAAAAAAAAATCGATAATGATTACAAGAAGCAGCAGTGTAAATGATAAAAGAACTTGATGGGTAGAATATGATGTATCCACCTTTTTTAATGGCTCTATCCATAAAGGTGGCCACCTTAAATGTCAATAGTGTAAAGAATGTGAAAAGAGCAGGCTTGCTTTTCTATTCATAAGAGTTTATTCATGATACCTACCTTGTGCAGGAAACAAGAATGTATTTCTTGTCTATAATGCTTATGCAAAGAAATTATGGTGTTGAGGACCTTCATTTGTGTCCTTCAGAACTGACAAATGTGATTGGGTGGGCATCTTATTTGGTTCCACCACTTCAGGCGCCGGCAGCAGTGCACCGGTCATTATAGCACCAACTGGGAAAGTCACTGTTATCTCTTTTTGTGGGGGCTGTGCCCTCTTTTCACCCTCCTTTCTAAGGATACTAACTCTGGGAGGGACCTCAGGAGTCGAATCTGGCATTTGGTACTGTAATGACCCAGCACTGTAATGCCCTAATGGCCAGAAAGGATTTTATTTAGGGGAACATCCTTTACTTTACAAATATTGGTAGATACTGAACCTGGAAGAGCCTTGCTGGTGGATGTCCTTTACCAAGGGGAAAAGTTCAGGCTCATAAGTGTATGTGCACTGCAAACTAAGAAGGAGAAAGTGACTTTAATGAAAAAAATTCTGCCTTTCTTATACACCACCAAATACTTGTTGCTTGGAGGAGACTTTAACTGTGGTTTTCAACAATTGATAGAGGGCTCAAACTTCAAAACTCTTACGTGACACCAAATTTTTAATAAGCTTGTAAATGATGCAGACATAAAGGATGCATATAGAACTAAATATCAGACAGGGGTTCACTTATTATAAGAACACTCTGGCAACCAGAACAGATTTTATTTTACTTCTTCACACAGAAACGCACAAAATCCAGGTAATACTAATAGAGATGCCTGGACCATCTCATGGTGGGTGGCACCTTTGGTGGATTTGATGTTATTAAAAATGGGATGGGAGTGTGGAGACTGAACAACTCCTTATTGGATAATCCCAAAACAGTAAAGTTCAATATTTATTTCTGTCCCACCAGTCTGTTGCCTGGTTATATGATGATTTTAGTGTCTGGTGGGAAGACACTAAGGCCGATTTAAAAAGGCTTTCACAGTTTAAGTCAGTTAAAGACAAAAGATCTGAATTTATGGAGTACCTTGCATTACATATACAACTGACTAAATAACTAACATTGATGCATTCAGGAAAGGGAAACTATCATGACCAGATACCATGTATAACGAAAAAAATGGTTGCTCTGCAGTGTAATGAAGAAAAAATCCTTACACGTGGAGCATCTGAGTGGTACCCAGGGTAAGTCAGGAAAAGGGAATATACTTGAAAACTGTAAGGACAGGGTACATCATCAGAATATTACTAGTGTAACTGATAGCACAGGAACTGTGGTAACCTAGAAGGATGACATTTTACTGTAGTACATCAGTATTTGACAACTATGTTTGGAACCAGTAATACACAACATTCTGATCATACATTTTATCCATATTGGATGTACCAATAGTATCTACACAGGAATTAATATCCTAATAAACTCCATCACTTCAGTAGAAATATGCTCTACTATAAAGCAGTTAAGCAATAATACAGCCTAGGCCCTGATGGATTAAGCACAGAATTTTATAAAAATTAAACTATGCAAGTAGCATTTTACCAGTAGTTTTTAACTGGATCCTAATAGAGGACTCCCACACAGGAATCTTTTGGAGAAGCCATCCCAATAATCTTGTATAAGAAAGATGAGATGACAGATTTAAAAGATTGAGACCATTATATTTCATGAATGTCAATTTGAAAATCTTGATGAAATTTTTAAACACTTGACTAGCCGCTATAACACAACATTTGATTTCAGAGTATCAGACATGCTCAGTAAAAGGGAAAAATGTACATGACAACCTTATACTTGTCAGAGAAATAGTTGACTTGGGAAACAAAGGTACAGAAATTGGATGCCTCTTGTCCCTTAACCAAGAAAAGGCATTCAACTAGATGTCTCATACGTATCTCTGTGAGATACTTAGACACTATGGTATCCCAGCAGTATTCTTGTCCTGGATTCAGAAATATGATTCTGCAAGTATCATCCCAAATATTAATGGGCATTTAGGACACATAATCCAATTCAAATGGTAGTTCGGCAAGGATGTCCCCTCAGTCTGCTATTACATGTCTTTTGTATAAACACTTTCATATGTAAGGTACTACTTCATCTCCAGATTAATGAAATTAGCACTATAGATGGCACAGCAAGTATAAAAGTAGCAATTTATGCAGATGATATTGTTTTATTTGTCAAGGACCCACAGTTGGGCCTTTTAGCACTTGATGTTTTCTAGTCATTTACGCTCATATTGGGTGCAACACTTGACATACATAAGTGTAGAGGTCTTGCTGTAGGGACAGAAACAGTACCAGTAGACAACATGGGGGTATTGCTGTATCTTCTTCTTCTATTAAAATACGGGACATAACATTTGACAACCGTGATTTGTCCTTTATAAATTGGGAAGAAAAGTTACACGTGTGCAGAAATGGTGCAAGTGTGGAAACACTGGCAACAGACAAAGAAGAAAAATAGTCATTAACAAAACATTTATATTACCCATCTTTAATTACCTTAGCATAATATACACAATACCTAGGAACTTTGATGTATGCCTATTAAATCTTCTTTTTCGGAAGGTGTGGAGTGGCAGATTGAATCCCATTAAAATAAATATTTTATATTAGGACATAAGATAGGGTGGACTAAATCTCCACAATCCATTAGTTTTCTATTTTAGTTTATTTCTTACATGGAATTTGTTGGGCTACTTCTGACAAGAACATAAAATATGGTATCCCTGGATAGACAAATGGGTGGTTCCACTATAAATGAATTGTTCTATGGATGTTAGGCAACTGAAGAATATGCAATCCACTCCAAGCTTTATCACTAAGGTATTACATAAATTAAGACAATGGAAAATCATTTTATGGAATCAGTGGTTTATAATAGAGTTAGTGTGTCTGATTACCTAGTGAGTGACTATTTGATAGATAAAAGAACTCCACCTAAGATGTGGATTACAGTATGAATCAGTTGTCATGGATGCATTATTGTCAAATCAAATTCTAAACATAACATATTGTAGAAAGGAATTGTCCAAGACTAGGTTGCGGTACTCAGTTGGAAACTATAGAACATTTCTATTTGGACTATTCATATGCCCAATAGTTTTGGAATGCATTAGCACAACAGTGGGAGATCCATCCTGGTCAATTATATCATATGTGAATATAATTTCGGTACCTTACTTTCCAATAGAAATTATGATCAGAACACTGTCAGATTAGTTTGTATGACTGTAAAGTATTACCTCTGGTAATCCAGATGCATACTCCTGTTTCAACAAAAGATTTACAACCAGTATCACTGATACAATTGATAACTAGAGAACTTACCTCACTATATATTTTATTTATTTATTTTATTTATTTCAATCTAGGATTACAATACCTTTGAGCCGAGGCTCTTTATACAGGTTCACGTCAGCATGTGCAACAGTCCTCATTTTAGTTACAAGCGTATATGTCATTGACTTACAGACATGTAATAACCAGTACAAAGACTTGAGCTATGAGCAAGACAAATGAGGGGATGGGGTGGGAAGTAAGGGTAGGAGATCGAGAGGGGAAGTAGGTGCAGAGGGTGAGGGGAGTAGGGAGGTGGTTGGGGTGGGGGCAGGAGTGGAGATAAGGGGAGGTGGGTGAGGGTGGGAGACAGTGCAGCCAGGGGGCCTTGTCAAGGGAATATGACAGGTAAGGTGCTAGGGGTGCAAAGACTGATTGTAAGTGCTAGATGCTGGGGCATTTGCAGCTGGAGCAGTGGAAATGTTAAGATGGGCAATCGCAGGATACAAGCAGTAAGAGGCACAGCTTGGACTTGAAGAGGCCGAGTGTTGGAGTGGTCGCTATGTCGCTACCAAGAGAGTTGAGCCAGTTGGATGCCCGATAGGCGAATGATCTTTGTCCTTGGGTCGTGCGACATCGTGGCATATGTAGTAGATGGGAATTGGATCTCCTTGTAGTGACGTTCTATGTCTAGACTTAAGGAGGGAACAGACACCAGGTGGGGCCAGACCCATTATAATTTTCTTGGCCATGATGCAGGTTTGGTATTTTATGCATTTGTCCAGTTGAAGCCATCCAGATTGAGAATAAAGGTCACATGTGTGGAGTACGGCGATGTGAGCCAGTGATGAGGCGACAGGCCTTATTTAGGAGGTTGTGATACATTTGAGAGCAGAAGGTAGTTGCAGACCCATATATGATAAGACCATAGTCAATGATGCTGATGATGGAGCTTTGGACGGCCACTGCCAGTGCTTCTGAGGTTAGGTGTTTCCTGTGCCGGAATAATATGCCTAACCTCACATTGGCAGACTTTGCAACATTGCTGATATGGACAGCGTATGAGAGGTGGGGATCAAGGGTGATGCTGAGGTACTTGAATGATTGTGCTTGCTCTAGGATGGTTCCTTATTTGGTTGCAATGGAGAGGTGGAGTTGTTTGTTTTTGTTGTGGGGGCTGCAGAACACCATAGACTTGTTTTTCTGGTTGAGAAGCAGTTTATGATTTAGAAACCAGGATTCAATGAAGGAGAAGACCTGCTGAAGTTTATTTTGTAATTGGATTGGATCAGGGTCCGAGGTGAGGATCACATCATTGTCGGTGTAGAGAATTATTTGTTCTGGGCAGCTGTCCGGTAGTGAGTTTAAGAATAGGCTGAAGAGGAGGGGTCCCAGAATGGAACCCTGGGGGACTCCCGAGTGGACCGGTCTAGGGTCTGAGAGTGTATCACCGATTCTTACTGTTTGGGACCATTCTTCAAGGTAGCTCTTAAACCAGCCAATGGAGTCAGTTGACAGCTCAGTGTTCTGAAGCTGGACAAGCAGGAGGCGGTGATTGATGGTGTCAAAGGCTTTAGATTAAGTCAATGTAGATTGAGCCCTAGTAGTTCACGGAGTCAAGTGCATTGTGGATTGTGCGGTGAATTCAAATAGGAGCTGAGGAGGTGCTGTGACCTTTGCGGAGCCCATGTTGTTGCTTGCACAGGATGTTGATGTATCCAGGTATTCTGTGAGCTGGTCCAAGATGATGCGTTCTAGTGCCTTGGAGAGTGGGGGTAGTAGGGAGATAGGTCTGTAGTTATCATGGGCAGTTTTGTCACCACTTTTATGGATTGGGGTGACAGTGGCAGATTTCCATCTGTCCAGGGACTGGCTAAGGCTGAGGGAGAGGTTGAAAATTCTGGTCAGAGGACTAAGCACTTCATCAAGTGTTAGAGACTGGATTTTGAGATTGAGGGAATCATTACTGAATCTTGATTTACCAAGGACTTTGGTTACATATTTGCGTACTTGGTGAGCCTTGACCACTTTGAAGTAGAAGAGGGAGCTGGTGGAGTAGTGTTCATTGTGAACAGAGGGCTTCACCATCTTTGAAGTAGTCCTGGGATAGGACAGCGCTGAGGTCAGTAAAGGCTTTGTTAAAGGTATGCAATGGTTTTGGGTTGAGGGTTGTGGTTCTGTTGATGTTGAGTATTGATGGGGGGTTTGGGTGTATTCCCATTGAGTTCCTTTATGTTCTTCCAGAATTCCCGAACATTGCCCCAGGAGTTTGTGAGGGCATGCTTATAGTAGGTGGACTTCATTTGCCAGATGGTTTTGGTGCAGTCATTGCGGGCACATTTGTAGTTTTGGATGTAGTTTTGCCTTCCAGAGTTTCTGGCCAGCTCCCATAGGTGGTCTCTTGTTTTTAGCTTCCTGAGGAGGTCACCTGTGAGCCAAGGGTTACTGAGTGATTTGACTTTGCATTTCTTAATAGGAGCATACGTGTCACAGGCCACAGTGAAGATGTTTATGAAGTGGTCAAGGGTAGTGTTTACGTTGGTTGCATTGAAGATAGAGGACCAGTCTTGATGGAGGAGGTGGGATTTGAGCTGAGGAAGGTGACCACCAGGTAGAACCCTGCTGGTGATAGTTTTTGGTGGTTGTTTGATGAATTTATTTGACCAGGTGCAGCTAACAGGGGAGTGGTCGCTGAGAGCGTCAGGGAGGACATTAGTGTTAGATATCCATGATGGGTGACTGGTAAGGATCCAGTCCAAGAGTGTGCTGGTGCCAGTCCTGTAATTTTTCCTGGTTGGTGAGTCAACCATTTGTGTGAGGTTTGCTGCAGCAAGATTATCCCTGTGTGTACCAGCTTTGGCCGCAGGCCAGTTGATGTTGAAGTCACCTAGGAGGATGGATTCGGTGTCTGGTGGGAGTAACTTTACAAAGTCAAGAACAGTTGCTAGACCAGTTCCCTATTCTTTGGGAGGGATGTAGTTGGTGGCAACAATGAGGATTTTGTTTTGGGCTCAAGGAGGATTCTCACTGGCAGTATCTGAGCTGTTGTGGGTTGGAGTGAGGTAATTATGTGGTGCCCTGTATGGAGTCTTTAGGTAAAGAGCGCAGCCACCACCTCTTTGGAGAGGTGCTCCAGCCTAAAGACGTTGTAGCCAGGAAGGCTGATTGCATGGTCCGGTACTGATGGTGTGAGCCAGGTTTCATCAACCATAGAAACATAGAAACATAGAATTTGACTGCAGATAAGGACCATTGGCCCACCTAGTCTGCCCATTTTCTTACCTAACAGATAAGCTGCAGATCCTAGTTAACCAACAGTTTACTTCCTCCTACCCCCCACTAGAACTGCCTTATGTCTGTCCCATGCATTCTTGAATTCGTCCACTGTTCTTGACTCCACGACCTCCTCAGGGAGGCTGTTCCATGCATCCACAACTCTCTCTGTGAAAAAATACTTCCTCACATTACCTCTGAGCCATCCCCCCTCTATCTTCAAATTGTGCCCCCTTGTTCTTGCACATCTCTTTTTCTGAAAGATGCTACCCTCTTGGACTTTGTTGATTGCCTTGAGCTACTTGAAAGTTTCTATCATGTCCCCTCTCTCCCTTCTTTCCTCAAGAGTATACATATTAAGCTCCTTTAGTCTTTCTTCATATGTCTTCTGGTGCAGACCCTGCACCATTTTGGTTGTCCTCCTCTGGACAGCCTCCACTCTGTCTATGTCTTTGCGGAGATGGGGTCTCCAGAACTGCACACAGTACTCCAGATGGGGTTTCACCAACTGTCTGTACAGAGGATAACAACTTCTATTTTTCTACTATTGATGCCTCTTCCTATGCATCCCAGTATCCTCAGCCTTCCTTACTGCCTTCTCACATTGCTTGCCCACCTTTAGGTCATCCGATATAATTACCCCAGGTCTCTTTCCATTTTTACTGTTGTCAGTATCTCACCCCACTGTGTATGCTTCCCTGGTTTTGTTTCCCATGTGCATTACCTTGCACTTCTTTGCATTGAATCTGAGCTGCCATACATTTGACCATTCCTCCAACCTTGCCAAGTCCCTTCTCATCCTTTCCACTCCATCTTATGTATCAACCCTGTTGCAGATCTTTATATCGTCTGCAAAGACACACTTTTCCTTCCAGTTCCTCTGCAATGTCACTTATAAAGACATTAAAAGGACGGTCCACCAGGATGTCAGGGCTGTGCTGGCTGGTGAAGGCCTGTGGGGCATTCATTTAGGAAGGAGGCTGCAGATGTTGATTGATATGAATGAGAGGGCACCCGAGCTTGCTCAGATTAATGGCTTTAGAGCAGAATGGGCCAGGGTTTGGGTGCACATTGCCTGACAGCATTAGGAGGAGGAGGACTAGCCTCAAGCTGCTGCAGCTTATTTTTTTAAGGGAATGCTTTCACCTGCTAGCATCTCAGAAAATTGCCGTGCATCGACGATAGTGGGTGAGGGTAAGTGTAGACGGGGGACCAGAGTGGAGGGCTAGGACCAGTGTGGGTGTAGGACAGTTTTATGGCAGTAGGATGGACCCTGGGCAAGGGCAGTGATCAGTGTGCAGCGTGCCTAAGTGGAGGAAGGAGGTAGGAATGTGGAAGCTGTGGAGGAGAGGGAGGAGGAGGAAAGCAGGCTTTTGGGATGTGCAGTAGGGAGGAAGACAGGTAAGAAAGTAGAATAGGGGTAGAGAACAGTGGAGCGCATGATTAAGGTAGGATTCGGGGTAGACAAAGGGAGGGGTTAAGACAGGCTGGCGGGGCTAGGAGAAGGGGGCAGAAGAGCAGTAGCTGGATCAGTGGGAAGTGAGGATATAGCCAGGAAGGCCAGGCAGCCAGGGACTGTGTCTCTCAGAGGGTATACTTTTTTTTTTTAATGAAAGACCAAGAATCCCTCTAGTGGCAGGTCTGTATAACCTGCTAATCCAAAACTAGCCAAAAAAAAAAAACTTCTGTTGGACACTTGAAATGCGCTTAGTTCTATCTAAAATCTATTTGTAACAAGTGCCAGGTGGCAGAAGCAGGGGAAAAGTCCTGGCCAATCAGAGCGGGTTTGCTGGAAGCAAAAATCACAGAAAGTAAGACATGGTCTAAATCCAGTTTAAATAGCAAATGGAGACATCTGATAGGTATTTTGAAATCCTAAGAAGTAAGTAGTTTATATTATGATAGTGGATGCAATATTGAAAAGGCATCATCATTGGGATGTTTTGGTTTTGTTTGTTTTTTTTGTTTGTATTATACTTTAATTTAACTACCATGTGCTTTTCTTATGATTTATTTACCTTATGAGAATTTTGAAAGACAGCCAATGTAACCAGTGATTGTTTTGTATGTCTTTCTGTGTTAAAGTCCCCTACTCATTTTGAGAAGTGCCATGGGATCTTTAATGTCCACCTGAACAACCATTAAAACAGGCAGATGGGACCTCAGTTCAATGTCTAATTCAAAAGACAGCACCTCAGGACTGCAGCATTCCCCTCATGATGAACTACAGGGTCAGTACTGGGATTTTATGCCTAGTTCCTGTTATGGGGCTTTAACCCACAGCCTTCCACTCTTCTGGCCTCAGAGGGCAAGAGTGCAACCTGCTGAGCTACTGACAGGTTTAAATGATTTTCTACATCTCGTAAAGTCAACATCTGCCTCCACAGTGGATAGAGTTACATCATCCATGTCCAGTACCAGTTGTCCCTCAATCTCCCCACTTGAGGCCCACTGGAAAAAGTCAGTCACAGCTAAGTTAGTAGTAGCAATCAAACCATCTGATACTGCTGAGTGGTGGTTAGAAAGATCATCCAACCTTGATTGGTTGTATATAGACTAGGTAGCTTTAGTATTGAAAGCAGTTCTGATGGATTATGATGTAACGTCTGATGGCAACATCTGTTTAAGATTAATATGATGTGACTTGTCCCACCCAAGGGATGGGTTGCAGTTTCTTGGAAGCACATGGTAGGTCACTTTGCATAAAACATTTTAAGCATATCTTATGGAAACATTTTTTACAGATTCTCTCAGATTTGGAAGGGATCAGTGTGGGAGCTCTGGCAGAAAAGAGAAATCTTTACTCAGAAATCTCAGCTGTGCTAGGTTAATGTAAGCATTGAAATATTTGTTACTTGTATTTATCCCTCACCCTTCCTCAGGAAAAGTTGATTCAGTTTTGGAGTATTTTTTGCAGCTTTTTCTTTTCTCTCTCTCTCTCTTGCAGCATCCATGCATTTTCTACTGCTTTTGGTGGTTTCTGTTCTTTGGGTTTGGCACTAGTCTGGGTTTTTCTTTGTCCTGATCTTCCTCATCCCTTTGCCTAAAAAGTGTCTGCCTTGTTATTGCCGTTGGCTGATCGCTGTTTACTAGTTCTGCTACTGTATATCTGATCTAGCTTGTGATCTCTCCTTACTGTGAGATCTGGTGAATCTCTATGTGGAATGACCTCTTTTCATGACTGCTTCTCCTAATCATTAACAGCATTTTCTTGATGGTCAGCCAGGTCTATCTCATATGTATTTTGGTTGCTACAAGTCACTTGTTTCTTGTGAGTACCAGTTTCTTACCAAGTCTTTCATTAAGCTCTGTAAACTCAGGTTAATCCTTGTTTTGTAGGATATCCTCCTCCTCCTTCTTCCCATCTATTTGTTTTAAAATCTCCTGATTTTGCTCTCTATCCTGGTTGAGGAGGATTTGAATGAGTGTGAAAGAGCAGATGTTCAATGTTTTGTCCCACCTTTTCTGGTGCACGTCTTTAGTAAAGTCTCCTGATGGGGCTTTATCTATTTGGAGACCTTTTGGCATGTGCTTGGTATCATGTATTTGGTCAGACTCCTCTGTGTATAGTAAAGATTCATTGCAAAAAGCTTCATTAATGCAGACATTAAGGTTGAAGCACTCAAAGCTCACAAAGTACAGAAATTAAACAATATTAGGCTTTTGGGTCTTCAGAGTCTAGTGGAACCAGTGGTGGGGTCTTCCTTGGAGTTGTCAGCCCTAATGCCCACCCCTCCTCCCCAGCTTGGAGTTGTCAGCCCTAATGCCCACCCCTCCTCCCCAGCCAATAGCATCCTGTTTGAAGCACGATATACAGCTCCATTCCAGTGTCTTGTAGTGTTACACTTTTCAGAGGTAAAGAAATATGGCTTTCTACATGCTGCCGACAGAATCTGTCATATATTTCTTCACACAGTGCCCTGTTGGCCTGGCATGAAGAAAACAGATAATGTCTGACATTGTTTGCTCAGTGGAGGGGGGTGGGTATTAGGTTTTTAACCCCAAGAAAGACCCCACCATTGATTTGCCAAGACTTCAAAACCCCAAAACCCTTAAATGTTTTGATTTCCCTACTTTATGCCCTTTGCATTCTTCAACCTAATGTCTGCATTAACATAGTCTTTTGCAATGCATTTTCCTTCTTTTTCTCAGAGTGAAATCATTTTCATTTATGCAGGTCCTGATCGGAGTTGTGTAAAATGAAATCAACAGAATAGTGGAGATAGTCTCATCCCAATGCATGGGCCCATCAAGCCAAATATGCACATCAGATCCTTGTAAGTGAAGGCTCTCCAGTGCACCACAAGGTGTCAGCTGTGTGCCAGAATACTGCTCTATCCCTCCACTGGCTGGGGCTAGTGCCGCACACTGCAGCATCTTCCCCTCAGCCTCAGCTTATTCAGCCTTCTCATTGAGCTTGCACTTGAACTCACACAATTGGACAGGAAAGGCAACATCCCTTATAGAAATATAAATGAAATATTTTCTTGCTGTGTGTATAAAACTACCCATACGATATGCATATATGCATGCTGCAAGCATGATTTAAATGTTAATTGGAACCAACTGCATGCATGTGTCATGCGTGCAGCATGCAAGTGTAGAAAGCATGCTTTTTATGTTAAATTGGGACAAACTGCATGCATGTGGCATGTGAGCAAAAAGCAAGTGTTCACTGATAACTGCATGCATAAAAGTTAATTTACTTGCTCAGGATCACACCATATGCAAGTGGGGGTTGATGAGATTCAAATCCAGGTCTTCAGATCTCCAAGTCTCCTGGTTTGCAGTTCAGTGCCTTTAATCAGTAAGCTATACTGCCTGCACACATACGGCTTACTTGTACAAATCTGAATACATCTGCATGCATGTGGCAAGCATATAGCCATTGTTATACTTTTTAGTTTTCTTGTCCCCCTTATCTCAGCAGCACAGCTGAACTGTAGCACACATACCAAGGGAAATGCAGGTGGTTCTTTCCACCCCAATACACACTTACCCATGAGAACTACTTAATTACTTCTGTCTGGCCTGTACTCCTACTATTTTCTCTTCACAGTTTTGAATGTTTCACACAAAGAGACAAAAAGGGTAAATACAAAAGTAGCAATAATTCAACACCCACCCACATGGCCAGTCCTCCACCTCCCATGCACACACACTGCAGTGGGTGCAGCCATGTTGCTACAGACAACCCATCAAGTATAGATAAAAGTCAAAGTCTCTTACCTGAGTACTAGGGAGCCAGAGGCAGGAGTCTTTAAGAGATGATGCCCATGGATCAGAGTACTGGGGTGTACCCCCTTGAAATGAATGGAGTTATTTTTTATTACAATTTTATATATTATGATAGTGAGTTGGAGAACAATGAAGGCCACTGTTTTACTAACAAGACCCTTGTTAGTTGAGCAGTGGCCTTCATTAATCTCCAAATCTCCATCATTAATGTACAAAATAGTAATAAAAAAAATACCCCTATTCATTTTAATGGTGCACGCTTTTGCATTCTCCCTTGCTCTATATCATAATGTACCTGATCGTGGGATGTGGAGGTCAGCTTCACAGGGGGAAGGGGCATAAGCCTCACTATAGTGGAACTCCAGTAGTCTGTGCATACCATACCGCTCAACAGTCCCTGAATTCAAGAGACATTCCTCATTTTACCCCTGAAAACTGCTCTGCTCCTCATCCATCCCTCATGGAAAACATGCTGCTCACACAGCGGATGTCCAGTAAATTTAGACTTTATGTCAGGGGCGCCATTTCAGATTTCAGTAGGAGAGAGCCAACAACCAGTGCCAGGTGCAAGATAGCCCCTAGGTGGCAAGCTCTAGAATGTCTGGAATGTCTCTAAAAGGTAAAACTTATTTGTTGTAACTGAAAAGTGATATGCAAAGCAGGAAAAATTCAAATGTGTAATATTCATCTGTCTATACCCAGGAGCAGTGCATCAGATTTGGGCTTAAACCCACCTATTTACTAACCAATTTTTTTTTCTGGCTGAAGTTCTGACCCCTCCCCCCAAAAAAACACTGTCCTGATTTCTCTCCCCAACTACATTCCATTGAATACCCATTCCATATGGGTCGTGAAACTGCCCAAAGGCTTCCCATTTATAGCATACCTTTGGTTGGCCAGCATAAAAGCATTCCTGTCTATCTCTCCCCAAAAAGAAGCAATTAGGGGAGGTGGATTACCTCTGCCTCAGATTGCCTCAGATTGCCTCAGGCTCACTCGGAACCACCAACCTCCATCCTGATTTGCTCAATATCCATGATTGGCTCCAGTTGCCCCAAGATCTCATATCATTGTCCAAGACAGTAATACTTGTTCCCACATTATGCTCTTAGTTCCTAAATATTACCATGTCTGTTTTAATCATAGGTTTTGTCAGGGGAATTGCTATAAATAAGGTCCATAACAGTGAAGTTTTTACTTGGTTATACTTCAACCAAAACCTCTTAAGACATTGTGGTGTTTTAAAGCTGACAACAAAATGTTCTTCACCAGAGACATGAATCAGCCCATTTATTTCTAAAGCAAAAAACTGCAGTGAGTCCTTCAGCAGTTGTCTTGCTACAAAGATGCAATCTGGATGATCTACTATCATCCCCTCCTCCACATTGAGGATGAACTGCATTTTTTTCTGGGGGTCAGTTTGGCATCCTTCTGAAATAATCCTGCATATGTAGATCTAGACCCAGTGTAGGAATCCTGGTGTGTGTGTGTGTGTGTGTGTGTGTGTGTGTGTGTGTGTGTGTGTGTGTGTGTGTGTGTGTGTGTGTGTGTGTGTGTGTGTGTGTGTGTGTGTGTGTGTGTGTGTGTGAATGTACTGGGGAGGGTCATACTCAAATCCTGAGGAATTAAGGTTTGGATCTTTGTCTCCACATTTAGCTCCAATGTCAGAGGTACCTGGTTCTGAACCCCTTGAGATGGAGAGTCATGAGTCTAAGAGTTCTCTTCCCAGAGTGTGTTTTAGGTTCTGGTCATCTGTCCCTTGGCAGGAGGGTCTGGGCTCCTTGTCCATAGAACCTGACTGTAACCCATTTCTCTGGTCTACTGTTCCTCTGCTATGCCTTAATCTGTATCTTGGGGGTGGGGTGATTACTGCGCCTGTGCTGACCTATCAAGAGTGTCAGTCATAGCTTGCCCTGAGTCTCTCACCCCTGTATCAGAGCTGCCCTCTTGTTCCCATGTTCTCCATCTCCCAATCTTTTCCTCAAGTTAATCGGTACCTGTGCCTCTTTTGTTTGAGAATCCAGTTCATTCCTCTACAGCTTCTTCCCTCTGCAGCCACGCTGACACTTGCCAGGATTGTCTTGTGGGGGGGCGTATTCCCTGAATTCACTTGGAGTGGTAGTACAGTACACTGCCCAGACTGCTTCTGTTTTTCCAAACTCACAGCACTTCCCTCCTCCTGCTGCTGTGACACATCAGACAGTAGGTGATTGTGCCCACTGAGCTTTCCCTTTTACATTCTGCCATCTTGTATCTGAGCTGTCAAAGGTGTTGTTAAAATGTCTTAAATGTCTTGGGGGTTCCTGTGCTCACAGGCTCCAAGGGTCACATGTTTGCTAAAATTGGCATGTTTTAGGTGGCAAAGTCTCAATGATATTCTACCACTGCCACAGCCTGTGCATACACAGGTGCAGATAGATGCCGACCGTGGCTCTAAGAGACTGGCTAGGAGCAGGGTGCAGGATCCCAGTTTGGATCCAGGACCAGATTTCAGCTTCATCCTGAATCCTGCCTGCGCTTTGGAGAGCTGTTGCTGTTGACCAAGATAGTTCATCCATTTCAGGAGGCTGCACTTTGAATGCTTTAGCCAGCCATTTTCTCACCTTTGGCTGCTGGCTTTGATCAGTCTCCTTCAACTGTTTGCCAGTATCAGCACTGACACTGTTAGGCAGCATCTGCAGATTACATTTGCTTGGGTTGCAGATATTAGGGGTTACTAGGGGCTACTAGACGGTTAAGACCACAGATTTCCAGGGCTGCTTTTCACTTATGCACTACAGCCATCTCCTGATCCAGATGCTTTTCACTTATTGTACCTCTCTTCATCTGTGTCCATCATCTGAACCAGCATTCTATGCACTTCAGCCATCTCCTGCTCCACTTGCTCCTCTGCAGCTTCAATATCTTTAGATTCCATAGCATCCAACGTGTCTGGAACCATTGCACTGTTCTCCTCAGACATATAGACTGGGAGGGAGAATGAAAACTCCAGCCTGCTGCTGCATCCTTCTCTGCTGATGCTGTTTCCTTCATCTTGTAAGACAGAGATCCAACAGTGCCCTCTGCCAAGAGAAAATAATCTCCTCAGTGTCATGGCCAACATTACTCCTATCAATACAGGAGTTCCATGTAACCTACCTCTCAGGCCATGCCAAGAAACAAGCACTCATAGCTTGGTGTGCTCATTCTGTTCAAAATTACTAATGAATAAATACATTTGTAGTTCCAATACAGTAGAGTAAGTTTTTTTATTTTTATTCATGTATTTCAAATTTGCATTAATACCTTAGAGCCAGGGGCTCATTCTGAAGGATCCTAGTCAACAAGGAATACAAGACATTTACAGGTGATGAAACATTGAAGAACAGAAAGAACGCTCAACTAACAAGTAGTATTAGTGTGCAGTCACAACATTAAGCAGGGTACAACAAGTGAGGAGAAACAGGACCACACTTGTGGAGAAACATATTAATGCAGCACTAATTGAGTGTGGTACAGTGTTTAACAATCATGTTACAGTTCAGACGGGGTGTTCCATTCTGCAGAAATGCAATTTTAACAGTCAAGGTGAGGCTGTGTCAAAGGGAGGTAGCAGGTGGTGGGAGGTGAGGGAGGTGGGCAGTTATGAAACAGGAGGGTGGGAATGAGAGATGGTAGTGTTTGACAGGTGCAAGAATGGCTGTCAGAGGCCATGGGTTAACAGAAACTGAGCAGTCAGATTTGCTGGCAAGAAGAGATCAAAGCCCATCTTTAAAGTGGCCAAGTCTAGGGAGTCAGCACGGTCTGCAGGCAGATCATTGAACCATTTAGGCCCACAGTAGGAGAGGATCTTTGGTCAAGGGTGGTTTATTTGAAAGGAACAGTTAGGACAGCCTGGAGGCACTCCTTGTTCATTTAGATGGTTGTGCAGGCTCAAAGAGTGCTGAAGTAGCACTATGCATGGACCCCATCAGAGACTTGTTTTCAAGGAGGCAGGCCTGGTATTGGAGTCTGTGGTGGAGTGGAGCCAGTTTCCTTGTATAGGTCACAAGAGTGAGTCATTTTGTGTACTCCCAGGACCAGGCGGCAGGCCTTGTTGAGGATGGTTTTGACCCTTCTAAGTGCTGTGTCTGTGCCTGCCCCTTATATGACAAGGTAATAATCCACAGATGAGAGAACTGAACTGCACATAACAAGTTTCAGGGCAGCCAGTGTCATAGAGGTGCGGTGTCTGTACAGGATGCCAAGCTTCATGTTGGTGTACTTTACCAGTTGCTCAGCATGGGCAGTGAAGGTGAGGGTGTCATCAAGGTGAATCCCTAAGTACTAAGTAAACTAATATTTGTTTTAAGAGAAACTTTAGAAACCTAATGCTGTACATTAGTTCTGCTTTTGTGAAGTCTGATACTGGATGTCATACAGACTGCTGGGGCCTTTTGCCATATCAAAATTTCTGAGCAGAAATCCTACAAAATATACAGACATGGGTGAGCCAATTAAAAATGAGCTCCACCCAACCAAATTATCTGGATCTAAAGTTATATAAATAACTTCAGATAAAACAGGGAGAATCTGACCTGGCTGGAAAGGGTGAATAGTATTACTTGGTGGCACCAGAGAGAGAACAGCAAGGAGAAGAATTCTAGTAGTAGGGGTGTCAATGATTAGATGGGTGGAGAAGGTGACGAGGGGAGGGGATGGTAGCAGTGGTCAGATGCCTTCCTGGAGCATCAGTCATCCAGGATATGGATAGGATAGGGAGGATGGTAGAGGAGGGGAAAGAGGCACTTGGTTCTGGTACACTTTGGTACCAATGATCTGTAAATTGACTGACTTGAGACAGTGAAGCATAATTTTCAAAGGGTGTTGGACAGATTGAAGGCACACTCAGTTTTCCTGGCCTTTTCCAAGGTTCTCCCTATGCAGGGTAGGAAGCATGGGAAGGATAGAATAAGGAAGGAGAAGACTGAGGACTGAGCAATTTAATGTGTGGTTAACTCATTGTCTCCTAGCAAATGCCAGTAGTTGGTGGTAAAATACACTGGTGTGTCCTGAGGATGACTATGGAAGTGATCTACTGAATTCCAGTGTGTCCTTGCAACGTCTGGAGAAGTCACTTATATATTTGAATATATAACACAATAGATTAGAATATATATTTGATTGCACACCACCATTGGAAAGATAATTTTGTGCTGAACAACTTTGCCACTGCTATTTTGTGTATATAAGGTATACTTTAGGAGTGATTCATATTTGTTTATGGTATGGTGTGTATGGCTTATGTTGCCTTTTTTAGTGAAAAAAATTATTTTGTTTGCTGTTTCGAGCAGCATAGAAAAAAAAATTACTTACTATTACTTGCATACCACCATTGGAAAGGTAATGTTGTGCTGAACAACTTTGCCACTCATACTTTGTGTCTAGCACTTACGGTTCTTGAGCTATTTGGATTTGTTTGTGTCATGCTGACTATGACTTGATTTTCCTTAGAAAGGTCCAGGATTCACTATTAACAGTATACAGGAGACAAGTGGTGCAACTTCAGAGAGCTCCTGTGGAGGCAATGAGTTAAAGGGATGGCGTCAGGAGGTGGGGTACCATTTTGTGGGAGAGTGGAGGTTCAGGGATAGGAGGTTCTTCAAGGGTAATGGCCTTCAGCAAACAAGAGAAGAGAGCAGTGCACCTGGACAGAAGTTTAATGTCTAGGCAGAGGCACATTTGACAGAGAAGGAGGAGACTGAGGCTGGGGGAATTGCAGAGGGCAGAATGCAAAAGGTAAACATAGCTAGGACTCCCTCAGAAATAGGGTCTAAGAGCAGTGGGGTACTAAGCAGCAAAACAGGTGTCCATAATAAGTTAAGAAAGGGTACCAGGCGAGGGTTGCTCATAAAGCCAGCAGGCAGTAGGAAAACCAGAACATTAAGGAGGGAGAGGGAGAAGAAAGGAAGAGGAACTCACAAGAGGGAGAATGGTATAGGCACCAGCTGAAATGCAGTCTGCCTAAGTGCTAGGAGCATGGGGACCAAAATCAGTGAACTCCAGGCAGTGGTGATGGTGGTGGATGAAGGATTAGACTTCATAGCCATTACAGAAACATGTGCCACTGGCAAGAACAACTGAGACCTGGTAGTACCAGGGTATACCATGTATAGGAGAGACAGTGGTAAGGGAAAAGGAGGTAGGGTAGCCCTCTATGTCAATGAAGGCATATAGGCAGTAGAGGATGAATCTACCAAGAGAAGGAATGGGGATACAGAATGGCTGTGGGTACAGTTCACAATAGCATAAGGAAAGAAGTGCACAGGGGTGGTCTATAAATCACTGGGACAGAGAGATGAGGGGGATAGGGAACTAAGGGGCCAAAACTGAGAAGGGGACCATAAAGAGGGAGGTAGTGGTTGTGGAGACTCTCCATATACCAGACACAGATTGGGCCATTTCAGCAACTAAAAGCACCAGAAGTCAGGCCATGCTAAATATGTTTCAGGACTGCCTGCTGGTGCAGCTGGTCAGGAACCTACAAGACAGGCTGTCATTCTGGATGGGGTACTAACCATCTCTCAAATGATAAGTGGAGTGTGAGTTGGGGAACCACAGTGGTCCAATAACCATAACACCATATGGTTTAAATTCTCCATGGTATCAGTATACCTTGTCAAAATTTATAGTTCTGATTTCAAACATCGGACTTTGATCAGATGGGGAATTAGTCAAGGCAAGTTCATTGGAGTGGACAAAATCAGGGGGGTGGAGGAAAAGTGGGAGAAAATGGTATACCACACCGACAGTGACATTTTGACAACATGGTACTCTACAGCGACTACAGTGCCATGTTGCTGTAGGGTCAGTGCTGTAACCCAGCACTGTCTGTTGGAGGTCCTGCACCCCCCCAAATCAGCTCTGACTTGGAGTTGAGACTCCTAAATGGGAGGTGAGGGGGGGCACAGCCCCCCGTGTGTGGGGTTGGGGGGGCCAAGCACCCTGAAGAAAACACTTGGTTCTGTTTGAAACCGGCAGCCCAACTGCAAAATGAAGTCGATCTGCTGGTTTCGCTGTCTGGTCGTTTGACAAAATTTTTGTCAATGACCAGTTGTGGATCCAGAGAAAATAAAGGGACTATTCTTGAAGCAAGCAAAAAATGCTTGAGAATGGTTACTAGGGGGAATAGGCACTACAAGTCAACCTGGTTCTCTAGGAAGGTCAGGGAGGCACTGAGGACCAAGAAAAGGGGCCTTTATTTGCTACAAGTAGAAACAGGGGGATGAGGAACAAGGCAAATACCAGGTAAAGATGAAGAAGGCCAATTAGGCAGTTAGAGATACAAAAGCAGAGACAGAGCTGTGTATTGTGGAGTGTGATCAAGGGAGGGAGGAACAGTTCTTCAGGTAAATAAGGAAAAAGGAAGATGAAGGGGAATCGTTAGGTTGATGGAGGGGGCAGGGTTGTATAGAGGACAGGCAGGCAGAAGGCAACCATTCTAAATGACTACTTCTGCTCAGTATTCACAGTGGAGCATAGAAGCTCTCTGCTAGAAAGTGGAATAACGGCTGTTGAAAGGGGGAGTCCTAGAAATGGGACAGGTGGTAATTACATGTGAAAGAGTTAGAAAAGGGCCCTGAAAATAGACAAGGCTGCAGGGCCAGGTGGAATGCACCCAAAGATTCTCAGGGAATTGATATGAGAATTGGCTGAACCCCTGGCAGAGCTATTCAATAGCTCCCTACAGTGAGGGGTGGATCTGAAAGATTAGAGGATGGTGCAAGTGGTGCTGCCCCACAAGCGAGGGAATGGGGGGAACCTGGAAATTAAGGACCATTAGTCTTGCCTCTATTGTAGGTAAACTGATGGAGCCACAGTAGTCAGTGAGGATCTAGTAGATTAACTGGAGAAAATAGGCACCAGGATAATAAGCAGCATGGGTTCATAGCAGGCAGGTCTCCTCAGACAAACCTGATAATATTCTTTGACTGGGTATCAAGAACAAAAGGCAACTAGAAGATTTACAACTTCAGCAAAGCATTTGAGTCAGTACTGCACAGAAGTTTGTTGGAAGAAATTAGAGGAGCTGTGAGGATTCTATGGGAGAAGGGCTACTGCGGAAGGGCAACAAAAAGAATGCGAATGGCACACATGCATGGTGGGCATGCTTTAAAATGGCAACTATAGCCACAAAAAAGAAAGGATGACAGAATGTACCGTGGGTGAGCAGTGGGGGACGTGGATAGGTGCACAGACACAATGCGGGAAGACAGCCAGAGGGGAGTGCAGCAGCACACACACAACAGGGGCATGGATGCAGGACAACAGCACAACAATGCAGAGGGCAAGGGGGTGGGGGGGCGCACAGGGATGGAGGACAAAGATACAGGACAAGCACACACGGGAGGGCCAGGAGGCCAATGGAGCATGCGAAGCAGTGGCAGGGCACAGGCACGGATGGATGCATGGGAGATGCAGCTGAATGCAAGTGGCCAGGGGCAGGCGGGTGGCCCCCATGGCATGGGGGACCACACACGGGGGGGGATCTGAGAAGTGCAGGTGGTGTGGGAGAGCGGTGCATGGATGTGGCATGGGACTGGTGACTGGAGTGTAGGAGCACTGAGACTGCAACAGAGGGATGTGCAACAGGGGCACAGCACAGGAGGGTGCACCTTGACAATGGGTGCACAGGTGAGCATGGTGATGTGCAGCCAAGATGTGGTCTGGAGATGCTGCATGGGTGTGGACAGATGGTGGAACATGGGCAGTGGATGACACAGGTGTGCCATCACAGCCACAGGTGCTATGGACTAGACCTGCATCTGAAATTTGAGTGCAGGACCCTGAGGTAATCCTGCATGCTGCACACACCATACTCCACCACAATGGCCTCAATGTGGAGTGTCAGGTTCCTATAGGCTTTCTTTGGCTTGGTGGACCCAGTGCTGGACACTAGCTGCTCCATGCACAGTGCGCTGAGCTGCTGCTCCTCCCTGAGGCAGTCCAGGAAGTGCCAGATGTTCAGATGGCTGGCACTGAGGCGGTATCGAGGCATGGTTCCAGCCGTCGGCTGCATTGTTCATCCTTGCCACATCACCGCTCATCACCTCATCATATTCCACATGGTGACCTGGAATAGTGGGTTACGCCTGTCAGTACGTCCCACTAGGCAACCAACCCAGGTGTCCTCCATGTAGTCAAGTAGAGGATGCAGTCTCATTTGCCTGGTAGAAGGGCATGTCCACCAGTTCAGGGTATGACACTGCCACGTTGTCTGGTTGCAAGAATGCCAGGGCAAGGAGCATGCAGCCCTGCAGTCCAAAGTCCGCATCCATGGCATAATGGTCATGCAGTGTGGCATTGCCCTGCACATAGTGTCACACAGCCTGGCAGAAGTGAAAAAAACACCCCCAAATAACGGTCCCATCGAAGACAGCTCTGAAGGCATGCCAGGCTGCACTCTTGTAGTCCATCAGTGCAGACCGCAGCTGTGCACCACACAGTAGCTGACGCAGCTCGGTGAATGCCCTCGTGTGCACACATTCCGTCTAGGTACACATTAGTACATAAATGGATGGCAGGATGAGTCCAGACCTCATGCCATGGATGGTGTATAGCTGCCCGAAGAGTGGTGGCATGGCACGAAAGGTGCCATGCAGGAACCAGTCCTGGCACCCAGTAAGGTACATCAGGTCATGCTGCATTGTGAATATGAGCATGCGGTTCCCCAATGGACCGCTGTCATATTGTAAGAACTGGGCACCATTGCATGTGACTGTATATGCCTGGGGCAGGGCAAACACAGTCACGCTGCCAGACATTGCAGGACAGCCCCTCACAGGCTGGCACACACGCTGAACCATGAGACACAGCAGGGGCATGGCTGGCAGCCTGCCAGTGATGGCATCTGTCACCCCAGCTGTGGCCTGCACGACGACCTATGTGGTACCCTCGAGGCTCATCCATGTACACTCCCACACATCTGCCAGCACACCATGGGCGCCAACCTCCCTGCATCTGGGAGTGACCGTGTGGGTGCCCAGTATGGACTACATGGTCCACAATGATGTGTGCCCATGCAGGGCAGGCATGCCTGTGGCCCTGCACACACTTACAGTACACTTGCCGATTGTCTCCTTGTCCCTGCAGTAGACAAAGCAATGGTGGGCAAGGAGCTGTCTCACCTTTTGGTTGGTGAGGAATGTAGCTGTCTCCATTCTTCACTGACTGACACAGTGACAGCCTTCTGTTCTGCTACAAGCCTTTATATGTGTGGTGTGTGGTCCCTTGCCTGGCCACCATGCATACTGACCCACCCACAGTGCTGACAAAATGAAGTGCTGCCTGTGGACACACCCCATGCGCATCAGAGAGTGCAGCCACAAAAGAAATGGCATGGGTGCCTGCTCCATGCTGTGCAGCATGTGCAGCGTGGAGGGTTCGTACGGATGCCAGTCCTGCATGTTCCACCGTGTCCGGTATTGCTGCGGTGCTATGGTTGAGCTCCAAATGTGATGTGGTTCCTATTATCCATGGCTGCTGATGGTCCCAACATTGCCCAGTGAGTTCTGAGCAGTGCTGCGTACCCTGCTGCGGTGCCCTACTGTTGTGAGCTGTACTACTGTGTTTACTGCCATGGTATTCGAACCCACGGTGTATGTGGTGTTGGTACTGTTGGCGGTGCAGTGGTGGCGTATGTCACAACATCGGCTTGCCTGCAGCCTGTTCACTGGGGCCCTTCATGGCCCAGTAGTAGTCTGTGTGTGCTGTGTGTGGGGTGGGGCCTGCAGGAGTCAGTGGGTCTGGGGGGAAGGGTGTGCTTCACATTTGTGGTGTGCAGTGCTGGGGGGGTGCATTGGTGGAAGGGTGCTGTTGCATGCCATTGCTGCCTGCGGGCATGTTTTTGTGTTGGTGTGTGCGTGTGTATGCCGGCGCATATGGAAAAATGGTGGTCACCGTCCTCGTGTGGTCGCCCTAATGACCAGGTTCCCCTAATGACCAGGTCACCTTAATGACCAGGTCACCCTACCCAAGGTAGCCAAACAAGTGAAGCCGTTTTGCGGGTAGCCCTATCTCAGTAGCCCACATCACAGGCTACCGCTGGGAGCAGCAAAGGATCTAGCTAAATGAATCGGAAGTTGGCTGTGGGGATAGCAGAGGGTGATGGTAAATGGGGTCAAATAAGGGAAAAGGAGGCCATGAGTTGGGTAACACAGGGGCCAGTCTTGATACCAGTCTGTTTCAATATGTCATCAGTGACATAGGAGAAGGAATACAGGATGTGTTTCTTCACAGAAGACTCTAAGCTCTGTGGTTGGGTGGGCTGTGAGGAGGGCTAAGGAGTTACAGATGATCCTGAAAAGGTTAGAGAGGTGGCCCAAGGTCTGCTTGCTGAAAATCAGTGTCAAAAGTGCAAGATGATGCACACAGGGTACAAAAGTAGTAATTCCTAGAACAATAAACTAAACTAAACTAAACTAAAGAAGCCCAAAAAGTAATACTGGATGGGATAAGTTGGTCACTACTTCAGAGGAAAGGGTCCAGAAGTTCCTCATAAGTGAATCCCTAAAACAAACCAGCCAATATAGCAAGGCTTACAGAAAGGCAAAAGAATGCCTTGCTGTAAGCCTTATAAATAACTGTTCCAGCTAACCACAGTGACTGTGCCTATCCGTTTCAATGGGAGCTAGCAAAACCTTCCATCCAGTATTGTTTCCAGCCAAGAAAAGCTGCAGGGTCCAGTTTGCAGGGGGCAAGACTGGAACTGGTGAAGGCAGAGACAGGGAGCAACAGCAACAAGGTTTAAAAGAGAGCAGCACACCTGTTTAACAACCTGCAGAGTGACTGTTTCTAGTTAGCCACAGTGACCATTCCTGTCTTTTTCCCACGGGGTTAGCAGAACCCTCCCTCCAGCATTGTTTCTAGCCAAGTAGAATCTGGTGTCTGGTTTGTAGGGGGCTGAACCATGACTGGTGAAGGTAGAGCCAGGGAGTGTCAGTAACAGAAGTGGAGTGGCAGGGTTCAAAAGAGAGTCTCACACATCCTGTTTAACTTAACCTGCCCAGTAGCTATTTCCAGGTAGCCACACTGTGCCTGTTCATTTCCCTCAGGGCTGGCAAAACCCTCCTTCCAGATTGTTTCCAGCAAAGAAGAGCTCTGGTGTCTGGGTTACAGGGGGCCAAACCAGGATCAGTGAAGGTGGAGCCAAAGAGTTTCAGCAACAGAGGCCTGGAGGCAGGGGTCAAAAGAGAGCCACACACCTGTTTAACTTAACCTACCGAGTGGCTGTTTCCAGCAAGCCACAGTCACTGTGCCTGTCTTTTTTGCTCTGGGTTAGCAAAACCCTCCCTCCAGCATTGTTTCCAGCCAAGTAGAGCCTGGTGTCCAGTTTGCAGGGGGCTGAAACAGGACCGGTGAAGTCGAAGCTAAGGGAGTATCAGCAACAGAGGCAGAGTGGCAGGGTTCAAAAGAGAGCCACACACTCCACCTTTTTAACTTAACATCAAGTGGCTGTTTCCAGCTTGCCACAGTGACTGCACCTGTCTGTTTCCCTCAGGGCCAGCAAAACCTCCCTCCTGCATCATTTCCAGCCAAGAAGAGCCCTGGTGTCTGGTTTGCAGGGGCAACTAGGGATTGATGTAGGCGGAGCCAAGAGTATCAGCAACAGAGGTGGGGAGGCAGGGTTCAAAGAGGCTGCACACCAGTTTAGCTTTACTTGCTGGTGGCTGTTTCCAGCTAGCCACAGTGACTGTGCCTATCCATTCCCTTGGGGCCAGCAAAACCCTCCCCCAGCATTGTTCCCAACCAAGAAGAGCCCCAGTGAATGTTTTTCGGGGGGGTGAACAGGGATTGGTGATGGCAAAACCAGAGAGTGTCAGCAGCAATGGTGGAATGGTAGGGTTCAAAAGAGAACAGCACATCTGTTTAACTTAACCTGCCAAGTGGCTGTTTACAGCTAGCTACAGTGACTGTGTCTGTCCATTTCTCTTAGGGTTAGCAAAACTCTAGCTCAAGCATTGTTTCCAGCCAAGAAGAGCCCTGTGTCCAGTTTACAGGGCTTGAACTAGAGACTAGTGAAGGTGGAGTCAGGGAGCATCAGCAACAGAGGCAGGGCAGCAGGGTTCAAAGGGGAGTCACTCACCTGTTTAACTTAACCTGCTGAGTGGCTATTTCCAACTAGCCACAGTGACTGTGCCTGTTAATTTCCCTTGAGGTTTGAAAACCCTTCTTCCAGCATTGTTTCCAGCCAAGAAGTGGCCTGCTGTCTGGTTTGCAGGTAGCTGAACTGGGACTGGTGAAGGCAGATCCAGGGAGCATCGGAAACAGAGGTGAGGTGGCAGGGTTGAAAATAGAGCTGTGCACCTTTTTAACTTAACCTGCCAAGTGGCTGTTTCCTGCTAGTCACAGTGACTGTGCCTGTCCATTCTCTCTCCAGCATTGTTTCCAGTCAAGAAGAGCCCTGGTGTCTGGTTTACAGGGGCCAAACTGGGACCAGTGAAGGCACAGCCAGGAGCATCAGCAACAGAGGTGGGTGGCAGGGTTCAAAAGTTGTGCTGCCCCAAGCTGCAAGGTGCGAGTGGCACATGCACCACTCAGAAACAAACATTTTAACTGTGGAAGCTGCTCAAACACTGTGGCTAGCAACATACTGTAAGCAAACAAAAAGTAGTTTGCCTGAAAGTTTAGGTAGCGGAATCTTTGGAATATATAGGATAGTGTATGGTAGCCCATTCACAAAGACGAATCCTAAACGGTGAAACCTAAATAGCGCATACATTAAAGACACACCAGAATTACAGTGACACAAATTATTCAGTGAATTTTAAATGGTTACATGTACATTGCAATATAAGCTACTGTATTCAAACATGCAGCTGCACATTATAGGCTATACCACAGAGGTAATCAAAGTGCTCCCTCACTGAATATCCTTGGACCACTTGCAACAGACACAGATTCAGATCCCGATAACAGTGGCACACGTGAGCAGCTCCGGCACCAGATACAAGCTGTTCCAAATGCACCTCACTAAACTGCTGCTCCTCTTGTAAGCATTCAGTCAGCCTCCACATGTTAGGGTGGCATGCCCCTAGATGGGTATTGAAGCCTTTATGCCACCCCTATATGGAATTATTCATCTTAACCTGGCCATTTAGTGTTGCATCATAACAGTTCTACAAACCAATAGTGATCACAGGACACCTCATTTCTGACCTACTGAGAGGACAACCCAACCAGGTGTCCTCATAATAATTGAACAGTGGCTCAAGCAACTCTTCATGTTCCACAAAATACTCCCATTTTCTAAGCTCTCCAACATGGACACCACATCATCTATTGGCACAAACGCAAGCACCAGTAACATGCGCACATGCAAAGCAAAATCATCATTGTGCTTATAACATGCGTGAATAGCCCCACACTGCTGAACCTTCCTCCAGATAGCTTGGGAATAATGAAAAAAACAGCCTCTCACTGTAACTGCAGGGAACACAGATACAAAAGCATGAAAAGCTGCCCTTTCAAAGTCCATCATAGCACACTGCGGATGTATGGTAGCACCCCAACCCTTCAGCTGCATAAACATCCTCTCATAGGTAGCAGCGGTCCTGGAACACATAAGAACATACACTGCAGGGATAACATTCCTACCCCACAGGGTATACAAAGGCTTTAGACATAGCCTCCCTCATCTTGGATAATCTGCCATCTGCTGGCCTGATTCAGCCACAAACTGGTTTAGATCCTACCTAACTGGCCCGTACAGTCAGTCAAAATTGCTGATTTCACCTCCCCCACTCCAGATTAATGTTGGCGTACCCCAAAATTCCGTCCTTGGCCCTCTACTGTTCACCATATTCCTTAATGACCTCCTGTCAGTGTGCATCTCCTCCTCCATCCATATGTATGCTGATGATACTGTCCTTTTCTACTCTAGCCGGCCAATCACCAACTGATGTCACTTCCACAGTTCAGCATGACTTTGAGAAAGTTCAGCAATGGCTAGGCTCCCATCAGCTTTCCCTCAACGCCAAGAAAACAGTCTCCATGACCTTTGGCACTAGACAGAGAATCTCTAGGCTAACTGAATTTCCCTCCTTTCACACCCTTGATGGTTTTGATCTGGAGGACACCTCGTTCTTTAGGTGTCTCAGGGTCTGATTAGACCAGCACCTAAACGTCACTGGACACATAGACTTCATCCTGAAAAAGCTGCTCCCCAAATTAGATGCCCTTTACAGGAACCAAAGCTGCCTACCTTTTCAGGCCAGGTGGGAGATTGTCCAGAAAATTATACTACCCATCTCTGACTACTGTGATGTAATCTACAGTGCCACACCAAAGACATCCTGAACCAGACTGGACACCATTTTCAATGCTTTCTGTCATTTTACTCTGGATGCCCCTTCCTTTACCCACCACTGTGATCTATATCATTCTCTTATTTATTTATTTTATTTATTTCAAATTTGGATTTACAACCTTTGAGTCAAAGACTCGTTTACAAAGGCACCTCGTTGTAGGGAGGGTAGATAACAATTAGTGGTGGAGTACAACAATAGAGAACATTACAGGTGAGATACAATAAAAGAACACGCAAAGCAATTCCAGTAATACAAAGGTGTACAAAGGCTTCAATTAGTTACAGTTAGTCTACTATATAAATAATAAGGTACCACTAGGGGTTCTAGAGAGAGATACCTGGGGGTAAAGGGGTGGTTGCTGGGGGAGAAGGCAGTCCAAAAGGACATTGTCTGTAAATTGGGCCACGAGGAGCTCTAGGTATGGGCCTCTAGCTTTATTCCCTGGAAAACTGCCATCTAGCAAACTGCATAAAATGTTATTCTAAATTCTGGTTTGATATGCTTCCCCTTACCTTGCTTCCTCACTGTCCTCCCACCCCACTGCACCTCTGTCCCTCAGATCCAGTGACTCATGCACCCAAGCTATACCACGGCACACCACCTCTATGGACCAAATGTCATTCTCCTATAGGTTTCCTAAGCTCTGGAACTCAATGCTTCATCAAATCAGGCACTCTTCTTCCCCATGGTCCATCTCAACCTCCCTCCTTAACTTCCTCTCTCCATCCTGCAGCTGCTCCTAATTTCTTCTCTGGCTCCTTACTCCTCCTAATTTCCCCTCTGGCATCCCCATCCCCTTTCCCAGCCTAGCACTTAACATGAGGAGAAACCAATGTACTTTATTGCACTTTCTTGTCCATATTGCATGTATTAAGTCTGCAGTGCTGTTAATTTACTCTTCTCACATCAAATCCCATGATTATCTAATGCTACTAACTGATGTATTTTTTTTTACTCTGTTCATTCTCTGTTTCACATTACCTTTGGAAATGTGTTGTTGATTATTGTACATATACTTTTCTATAATACTGCATGGAAATGTGTTTTTATTTACTGTACTCCCATGTTTCCCTTCCCCCAGGATGCTCCGTGAGGTGATCAATTTTATATTTTCAGTGTGCCTTTCCTGGTGAAACTTTTCAATAAATAAATAAATAAAATGTAGGTGGACAGCACAGGACAAACTCTCTCTGTTCACCTCACTCGCTGCACAGTCCGTCGCAGCGAAGAGATGAAAGGCAGGTGCCCAGCTATCGTGTCACTTGTGTGCGTGATGATCTGCATCACCACCTGGTCTGTGGTTTCCATTCTGGTGTGTGCTCTCTCCCACATGTCATCCAACACCTGCAGAACCCCTACTTTGGCAGCATCTGCCACATGGTTGTAGCTCCTCTTCACTTCAACAACCTCACCATTGATAGTATGCACTCGAGTGACACATCTTAGGCAATGGTTCTCCACACATCACCAGTAGACTTTTGGTGGGATAACCTTATCATGCTGATACAAGAAACTGGCATGGTGCAACAGAGGACACCCTTTCTGGCTCACCAGGTAACACCCACCATGGGGGGCTATGCCCCTCAGAGTCCCCGCTATCTTTAAGATACTTTTCCGAGATGTACCTGGACATAGGGGCAGGTTAGCACCTCAGAGTTGCCATTTAATCCTTATTGCTGTTCATTCGGGTTTGCCATTATTACTTTCATCATTATTCATTCACCTTAATTGAATCACCTTTTAAACGTCACTGTTATGACATGCTCCCATTCACAACTACACTGTTCTTACACTGAATGGTTACTATGACATCAAGGACCTTGAGAGTGAAACTCAAGTGATCTCTTTGATGTTATAGTAACCACGAGGTGTGAGAAGTGTGATGTTGTGTATCTAGGCTACCAACCATACACTATTCTACTGTATGGTCCCAAAAAAATCAAAATCACTTACTTATTATTTTAACAAGCATCAACCTCTGTTGTCCATGACCCACACTTCTTGGCCATCTGCCCACTTGCCAGCTCACACACGTGATGCTTCAACTGCCATTAGCCCTATCAACAGTGCTGATGGGGTTGCTTAATTGTGACATTCATACTAACACTGAATGAAAAGTTATTCTGCATTAGTATGAATGTCACTACTGAAACAGAATGACTTTTTACAGTGTATGGATCTCCATACACAATAACGTTCGACTATACACTATAATTGTGTGCTGTATAGGTAATAATTCACTGCAGATATAAGGCATTCTAGATCACAACTTTTCTACTGCTGTATGTAAGGAGTGTTTTATACTTGGTCAGCATGGGGTGTAACTATAATGCTCTGAGCAGTGTATTTGAACCCTGTTTTGTTTCT
This sequence comes from Neoceratodus forsteri, assembly GCA_016271365.2. NCBI lineage: Eukaryota > Metazoa > Chordata > Ceratodontiformes > Ceratodontidae > Neoceratodus > Neoceratodus forsteri. The sequence continues at coordinate 471,566,800 of CM028129.1, forward strand.
TTTAAAACTGATCTGTATTTTAGTGCAAGAAGTTTAATTCTCTGCTGTGTTATATGCTGTTATTTTAAAATCTGGAAGAAAGGCATTAAATAACATTGCCATTCTAGGTTGTTTAATAGGAATGTTGCACTTTCTCAGCATTTGCACTGCAGAGTTCTTACTACAGAACAGCAATATGTATAATGAAAGTGAAATACATGGGTGCCTTCTTCTTCTCTTTTTCTGGTAGGTAACGGTGAGAACCCAGACCACTTTTCCTCCTTCAGCTTCTTCTTCTTTTCATCCTATTCCCCCTTCCCCTCTCTGCCATCCACCTTTGGCAGTCCAATAGCCATCCTACTGGTCAAATTCTGTCATCCACCTTTGACAGACCATACACACAGTCCCTTTTTGACTGTCTTCCCCTCATGTTCCATAGTTCAAGCGTGGGTGGGAGGAATCAAAACTTCAGAAAAAGTAGCTGAACCACTCCTGTGCTGTCCATTATGTACCTCCTTTAGCCTCTCCCCTTCCTGTTGCCTGCCTATTGTTCTGTTCTCTTGTTCCTCCCCTTTCCTTCCTCCCCCTTCCCCTCTAAGCACACCATCTTCAGGTAAAGGGAAGGGGTGCACCAGGACAACATGGTCTGCCCCTTAAGGGGCAACCTCCATTGTTCCGGATTCCCCCCTTTTCCCTCAAAAAAGACACAGACCATTGTTTGTTGTTGTGCTCAGATTGGCAATCAATTTATTATATATCATAATTCCATTTTCTATCTCATCGTCTTTTATTATTATATCTTTCACCATTGCATTTTATTGCATCCATATGTCCATCTCTGATTATCCCTCTTTCTTCCTCTTCTCGCTCCCCCAGGTGAAAACCTTGGTGCCATCTTCTTCTCTTTTTCTATTAGGTGATGGTGAGAACAGAGACCGCTTTTCCTCCTTCAGCTTCTTCTTCTTTCATCCTATTCTTTTCTTCCCCTCCCCTCCCCTTTTTTCCATTAGCCAGTCTCCAGCTTGCGTTGGACGGCTGGCTTTCCCCTCAACTTAGGCTAGGGGAACTTCTCGTCTTTCTTTCTCCTTTTATTATTATTATTTTTTTTATATTGTACTGTCTGCATGTCTCCTCCATGCCTCTATAAAGCCCATCATTTCTGTATTAAATATATCTATGGCTAGATCCGACAGGTGCACTCCATCTGACCTGTAGAAATCCTCTACCCACTCTTCCAACCCCTGCCATATTACTTGCCCTCCCATTTTCTTTATCAGTGTTCCTACCCTTCTATTCATTTTCCTCATGGCCCTGTCTAAAGCTCCATGGCTGTATTCATGTCTCCAGACCCTTCTCAGGATCATATCTGACCAGGCAAGGAATACCCCTGGCCACCATTGTTGAATATTCTCCAAATCCCTTTGTACCTGCATATATGTGTCCACCCATGGTTTCCCCCAGTGTCATTGCCCCCTAGATGTAAGATCAGTAGGTCTGGAACTGGTTGCTGCTCTTTCATCTTTCTTAGTGTAGGAAGCAGCTACTGCCATCTCCTCCCTTGGATGCCACGCCAAACCAACCTACATTTTCTCACATCCTAGTATAACTGTTTTCCCACAAGCTTTTTCTAGGCTCTCTTTCTGCCCAATAAACTTATGAGTGACCACAGAGATCCATATTTCCTTGATCCTCCCTCTTCCTATAGGATTTAAGCAGAATATATTACTTAAAAGATGTTCTTGGTTCCCATTTGTAGTCCCCTTTTCTTGGCCTTCCCCTCCCCTTTGTGGTCCCTTACCCGAAAACAAAAAACGATGACATGTTAGTCTCTGTACTGCAATTGCCAAATATACCTCTTGTAACTGGCGGACCACCAGCTCCCTTTTCCAAGATCTTGGTCACCGTCTTCCCTGTGGTTGCCACTGTGATGCAGCCCCTATTCAAAAAGAGTGGGAGGAATAATTGTCTGGGTCCTCCCCCAAGAATCACATGCCTTTCTTGAGCATGGCTGTGACCTGATAACTGGTGACTTTTTGCCATCCCCATGCTCAAATAAACTCCCTGTTCTATACCCACGCTTTGCAGCATAAGCCCACAAGGCTTTTACTGGGCACACTGTGTCATCCTCTTGGGACTTCAGGGTCATCGTGCAACCTTTACCCCTTGAACTTTCTTTGATTTCTTGATTAGTATGTGTATCTCCTTCGTGCGCCCAGCTTATATCTTCCCATTGCAACCCCTTCTACTTCTTTCTCTGCCATGTCCCACAGCCTCATTCACTCTCAGGTCCCCTACAAACACTACCAGGTAAATTGTGTAAAATAAACACGCTTCGTCTATTGATCTGCAAGTTGCCGGTAATGCCCCTTTTAATTTTGCAAGCCACTGTTCCTCTATAGGTTGTCTACTATCCATGGGCCTTTGCTTCAACCTCCCCCATCCTTGCATCATTCTCTTGATCAACATTGACTTTGTTGGGTCCCCCCATTTCTTAAGGCTGCAGATTAAGCTAATCCCCGTTAGGTACACCCCCACTGTGTTGTGAGCTGTTCCTCTCTCCCACTGATCTGCTATGAACTTCCATAACTGTTCCTCCATGATTGGCCAACTTATCTCCATGTGGTGTGTTGTCCTGAATGTTTGGAACACCCACCATGCCCCTTCGTAGGCCCTCAAAGTCCGTGGTGCCCATGAGCTGCGAAACAGCAGTTCAGCTCCCTCTCGCCAATGTCCCAGATGTTTGTTGGTATAGGTGTCTTCTGATCCTCTGCTGTTGGTGCCATCGTCCGGAAACAGTCCAGCTGCAGATGGGAAAGGCTGTCAGCTAGGATATTTTGTACCCCTTCTATGTGTTTGACCCGGAATGATGTGTTCAATTGCAGGGCCCTTAAAATGAATTGTCTCAAAACCCACATTACCATTTCTGATCTGGCTCCCCTATTGTTTAAAACTTCCACCACTGCCTTGTTGTCACACCAAAATGTGACCTTCTGATTACGCAGTTCTTCTCCTGACACCAGGGTGCAGGGCCATATGGGCATGATTTGCAACAGTGTGATATCTTTTACTTTCCCATCCCTCACCCAACTCATAGGCCATGGTGCTGCAAACCATCTTCCCTTCAAATAGCCTCCCATACCCAAACCCCCTGCCGCATCCATGTAGAGCTCAAGATCCATGTTATATACCCATTCTTCTTGCCAAAAGGAACAGCCATTATAAGTATTGAGGAACTCCTCCCAGACCCAGAAGTCTTTTTAACTCCCTTTGTTATGTCTACCTAGTGGTGTGGTTTGGTTACTCCAGCTGTGGCTCTCGCTCGCCTTTTTGTGAAGGCCCTACCCAGACCAACTGCTCTGCATGCAAAGTTCAGATGTTCCATGACCTGCTGCACCTGTTTTAATTGAACCCTTTTACTCCCCGTGACCCCTTTAATCAGCTCCTTCAGCTTCACCATTTTGTTGTCTGGTAACATAAAGACTCAATTCAGGGCATCTATTTCTATGCCTAAAAATTCTAAAACCTTACAGGGCCCTTCCGTTTTATCCGGTGCCAGCGGGACCCCTAACTCAGGTGCTTTTTCGAAGCAAGCCCTGATTGGTTCAGACAAAAGGTGCTGCATATCTGTGCTCTGGGTTCAGTCCCTGCCCGAATTTTTCTTCCCACCCGCCCCTCCCAGGCCTCCATTAAATACTCAATTAGCTCTGCCCCTATAGATCTGTTTCACTGTATCGCTCACATTAAAGGCATAGACCGTGCTGCAAGCCACCTCTCTCTAGGCACCCGCCCATTTCTCCTGCACTAGCCTGCTCTGCTGAACCATGACTTACCTCCCCATTGTTATTTTATTTTGCTCACTAACATCCTAACTATATGCTATCACGATGAAGTCCCAGGTTAAAAACCTACCCTGGAACATCTCACTGCTATTTATGTCGCACCCTTTCACTGCACTGATGCTCATCCAAAGCCCACCCCTCCCTTTAATTACAACCCACTCCCCACTCACCTGCTTTTATTACCCCCTTCTCACATGTCACTCAGAGCATTATCCCTACTATCTATTAACTGCCACATTAGACTGTACCATAATAGCACTAAAATGGTATCCTCACCAGTACTATTAGCCGGTCACAACTTAAAAAGCATCCAGATCCATCACAACAGTTACAAAAAAACTCCTGCTCCTTCTCTGCTCAGGAAGTGTAGAACTAAACCCAGGCCCTCTGTCAACGTTCTCCTCACCTACCGAGTTTGCTGCCACTCCTGGCCTTAAATTCATGTTGGTCAACATTTTAAGTTTGCCCAAAATTTACCTTTTACAAGCTTGGACCACACACACATGAGCGAACTCAAGTCATTACCACCGAATCCTGGCTCAAAAATACTATTACGGACCAGCAAATAACTCTCCTCAGCTATAATCTCTATAGGCTGATAGGAATGCTGGGGGGTGGAGTAGTTATTTATGCCAAATCCAAATTCACTATTAGTGACATCTTCTGCAATTCTAAATCTAAGGAATACAAAATCATATCTCTGAAACTCCACCTTCCTTCCAATGAAATTATTACAGTAATCAGCAGCTACAGTCCTCCAACTAGTGGGACTGAAATCATCAATGTCCTAAAATCCTTAGTTACAACAGTCAACACAGAAACACTGATACTCAGGGACCTCAACATAGATTGGCTCACACACAAATCGCATAGCCTGAAATGCCTTTGTGATGAACCAGGTCTTGCCCAGATAATTAGTGAGCCCACTAGGATTAACACCACCAACATTGCCAATAGTTCTCTCATCAATGTCATACTTACCACCCATCCCCACAAAATAGTATGATCAGCTGTTTTTTCCAACAATATGAGCGATCATAGAGTTGTGGTCTGTACAAGACATCAAACCAAAGCCGCTAATCAGTCTAAATTCATAATCAAGCGTTCCTTTCATAAATTGAACACCCTGAGCTATCTGACCGACCTTAGCAAAGTCAAATAGCAAGATCTGAACCTCTCTAAAACTGTCGATGAGGCTGTCTCTAACCTAAATGAAAATCTCACCACCCTGGCTAACAAGCATGCCCCATTTATTAAGGTGCTTACGCGCAAGGTCTCCCACCCCTGGTTTACACTGGAGCTCAAAACCACACTTAAAAATCAAGATAAACTCTGGGCTCTAGCAAGAAGAACTAAGAATCCGACAGATTGGCAGACATTTAGAGCAGCTAGGAATGCCTGCATAAAACATATTCACTCTACCAAAGTGAATTACTACATTTCCCGCTGGAAAAAGCCAAAGAAACTCTCATGAAAATGTGGAGACCATCAAGTCTATTGAAGGTCGACTGGCTGCTCCATCCATCCCAGCTAAGATCAACATAAATGGCACAGTATTGAGAACAATTACCAAATCCTTGAAGAACTGAATTTTCATCAGCCACAGCTGGTCTAGCTTCGATGCATCACTATACACATCTTGTACTAGTATCCATGCCAGCCCTATCACTGTCCCAAAAGCTACAGCCCATCCTTTCCAGCTGCTCCCCCTCAGCTTCAAAGAGGTCGAAGATTCACTCATCAATTTAGATACCACAAAAAGTGCTGGAGACGATGGCTTAGAACCATGTTTCTTAAGAGTTGGCTACTGCTATCTTACTGCTCCCATTCTCCATATATTCAACCTCTCTATCTCTTCTGCCGTAATTCCATTATGCTGGAAATCTGCTCATATCATACCCTAATTTAAATCCGGTGACCTATGCAACTTAAACAATTACAGACCAATCTCAAGCTTGCCTATCCTTTCAAAAGTCCTCAAAAATTGATTTATATACAATTGAAGAATCATCTGGAAACCTACTCTCTCCTCAATCCAGCCCAATCAGACTTTCGCTCTAATCATAGCACCGTTACTGCCCTGGCTAAAGTCACTGATGACTGGATCTCAGCCAAGGATGCGAAAAAAGTTACGGGTGCAGTATTCTTAGATTTGAGTAAAGCACTCGACACCATTGCCCATACTTTAATTGTGAACAGCCTCACCATTATTGGTGCTACCTAGCTGCTACCAAATGGTACTCCAGTTACCTATCAGGTAGGATGCAGAAAGTCAAAGCTGGTGGGCTGTTCTCTGCCTCCTTACCAGTTGCTAAGGGAGTCTCGCAAGGTTCCATCTTGGGTCCTATACTCTTCTCCCTATATATCAACAACCTCGATTCTTAAATAACCAGGTCAACCTTGCATTTCTTTGCAGATGATACAATTTTGTATACATATGGCCATAAGACATCGGAAATCAGGGATATACTTCAAGTCGATTTTGCACAGCTAGAAACAAATCTCATCAATACAAAACTCCTTCTAAACGCTAAAAAAACTAAGGTCATGATTTCCCCCCCTAATACTTCCTCTGTCATACTCAATGTCCCACCTAAAGACTTCATCGTTACATCCCTAGGTGAACCACTGGAAGTTGTCTCTAAATTTAAATACCTCAGCTTTTGGTTAGACAACAAGCTCTCCCTCAATGGGCACACTGATGACCTGTCCAGAAGATGAAAAGCTAGACTAGGCTTCTTCTTCTGAAATAGGTCTCTCTTTCCCCTGGAAACCAGACTTAGGCTTGTTCAGACCACCTTCCTCCCTTTACTTGACTATAGGGACATATTATACACTTCTGCAGCAATTACTAACCTTAACAAATTGAACATTCTCTATCACCCCACCCTGCACTTCATTACAAACTACCCATACTGAACCCACCATTGCGAACTATATGCAGCTGTTGGTTGGACTTCACTTACCATTAGATGCACACTCCATGCTGGCATTTGGACCCTAAAACTTCTTCTGAATAAATTACTGCTATTTAGTAGCACTTATCCATACTACCCACAGCTCTTATTTCCTTAAGAAATCAGATTTTATCCTACTCGATGCACCTAGGACTCTTACCTCCTTTGGCAGACGAGCCTTCTCAAGTGCCCTACCAACTATTTGGAACCAGCTGCAATCCACTCTGAAACTATCCAGTGTAGTCTCAGTAAATTTCTTCAAAAAACTGGTGGCTTCAAAAATAAAGGACACCTGTAACTGTTTCTAAACTCCCTCCCTCCCTAGCTTTCTCCTTACTTCCTTAGTTTGTTCTCACTACACTGCCTTCCTTAAACAACTTGTACTAAATATTTTTTTGGTTTTTGTTTTTCACCCAGGACTGTTTACCCATGTACCTTGTAGGACCTGGTCTGCCATTTATGTATTGTTATGTTATTGCCTGCATTGTATATTTGTTGTAACCATGCACCCAGGACCTCCTTGTGAATGAACTTGCTCAATGGAGCTTTCCTGCAATAAGCTTGAACTTGAACTCTCTGCACAACTCTTGAAAGCTGTCCAACATTTTCTCTGTCTCCCTCTTCCCGCTGCCTATTAACAGGAAATCATCCGGGTAGTGTATTACAGCCTTATACTCACTCCAGTCCTGAAATATCCACTGTAAACAGGTGCTAAATGCTTCAAATGTCACACATGCTATGGAGCACCCCATGGGCATTGTTTGTCGAAATAGTATTGTTCCCCAATCTTAAAGCCCAATAAGTCCCAATCTTCCCTCCTAACTGGAAGCAATCTGAATGTGGAATCTGTATCTGTTTTGGCCATCCAGGCATCATTAGTCACCGGATGATCTGCACCACCTCTTCTAATGTGGCGTATCTTACTTTACTATGTTCCTCACTTATGAAATCATTCACAGAGTTCCCCTCTGGAGATGACAGTTGGTGAATCACTCTGTAATCCCCCCACTGTTTTTTGGGAACTAACCCCAATGGAGAGATTCTCATATTCTGTAGCGGCCATGTAGTGTACGGCCCTTCTACTCTACATGCGGCTTTTTCTTTCTCAATTTTCCTTCTTAAAATGTCCTCTCACTAAACCCAGATTATTTGCCTCTCTCTCTCTCTCGCTTACCTCAGGCCTTCACATTTTAATGGGAAGCATGTCTCAAACTCTGTCTTAAGTGACTCTGTCACCTCCCTATCAGTATATTTTCTTAGGCACTTTTCCCACATTTCCGTCTTAATGGGCGTTTTTGCTGCTTGGAACTGATCACCTGCCCTCTCCCCTTCATTTCTATTATACCCCCCATTTTCATCCCTTTCTCGTTCCCTGTATTTAATAATTCTGGCTCCCTCTACCTGTGTGCCCTCTACCTCTCCCCGTACCCCAAGCCTGCCCCCATATCCCTGTCCTTCCTGAAAAATTGTTGGCCTGCGCCTTGCCCCCCATCCCTGTGCCCTTGTGCCTATGTCATTCTGCATCTACTTGCCGGATGTGACCCCCCCAATTTGAACTGGCATGCCGAAAATGACATTGGGGCCAAGAGCAGAATGCCCTATTGTAAGCCCAGCAACACTTCTGAGGTGCCCCTCCCCTCTTTCCCATCTCCCCTCCCAGTGTAGACTGGTCAGTTACATAATAGAAACATAGAAACATAGAATTTGATGGCAGATAAGGATCAATTGGCCCACCCAGTCTGCCCATTTCCCTACCTACTGGATAAACTGCAGATCCTATTTAACCAGCAGCCTACTTCTTCCTACCCCCACCCCCTAGAATTGCCTTATAACTGTCCCATGTATGCTTGAATTCCACCACTGTTTTTGACTCCACAACCTCCTCCCTCCGGAAGGCCGTTACATGCATCCACAACCCTCTCTGTGAAAAAATACTTTCTTAAATTACCTCTGAGCTGCCACCCCATCTTCAAATTGTGCCCCTTGTTCTTGCACACCTCTTTTTTTGAAAGACGCTACCCTCTTGGACTTTGTTGATTCCCTTGAGGTACTTGAAAGTTACTATCATATCCTCCCTCCCTCTCCCTCCTTTCCTCGAGGCTATACATATTAAGCTCCTTAAGTCTCTCTTCATATGTCTTCCGGTGCAGATCCACAGATCCAGTTGTTTTGTATCCCATCTTACATCCCCATAAGTCGCCAGTCTTTGGCGGAAGAATTTGTCATAATATATCCAGCCTACCCTGCCTTGTGCCTTTTGCCTTTGCTCAACTTATTATCAGGGAATACATGATCAACGGAATGCCCAGTTCAGGTTTCTTTTCCAGCACTATGGCTGAGTATGTAGCAAAGCCTACAAACCATCCATCCCACGTCTTTCCCTTGGTGAATTTGTCCTCCTCTTTCCTGCCCAACAAAACCACTGCTACCGCCATTTCACTCTTCCCGATGTTCTCTGTTTCCTCATATTTTGCTGCTGCCGCTCGGCTCACTAACGCAAATATGTCCATGTACTCACCCTTTCAAATCTTCTCTTTTGTGGCCAGTGGCACATGCTCCCCTATTCACATTCCCGGGCTTCCTATCTCCCTTGTTCCCTTACCTGCCTTCTCTAACCCTTTCTCATCCTCCTCTGTTGCTGCTGAATCTGACCTAATCTCTTCCAGTGCAGATTCCATTTGACCCAACCCCCCTGTGCCGAGCACTGCAATAATTTGACCTATGTACTCTTTTATGTTGTCTCCTACCACCCTAACTACTTTACCTGTGGCCTTGTTAGTTTCTTGCAGCCTGCTGGACTCGGGATACCCTGAATTGTCTGGTTGTACTATTGGCTGTGGGAGGGCTGGTGTGCTAGGGGGATCCGGTCTGGGTTCCGCTGGGGGAACCATAACCTGGTCTTGGGGAGGTACTGATGGGACAGGGACATGGGGCTGTGATGGTACTGGTCTGGCCGCTGTGGAAGGTACCCCCAGCTAGGGCTGCACCCTGGTAGGCTGCATGGCCTCCCTACTGGCCTCTTCCTGTCATCCCTTTACCTTCCCACTTTCTGTTTCTCCCCAGATCTCCCCGGCTCCCTCCTTCCACCATCTGCCACACTCTGTTGGCCTTCTCCGTGAGCTGCACTATGGCTTTGTAGGTGTCCTCTTTTGATGGCTTGCTCTTCCTTGGTGCCATCTCCTTCTGTTGGTCTGTGAAACTGTAGACATAACTGCCCAAAACCAAAAAAATTAAAGTCATGTTAATCACTTTGCCTGACATAACTTTACTTTTTTTTAAATGCACATATCTGGAGGTGTTCCACATGGCCTTCTAGTCAGCATGCTCCCTCTGTGGCCATCCAGGCCTCATGATCTCCCCTCATGTGTCCCAGCACCTCCGATCATTGCAGGCCTCCTCTGGGCCTTGTTGCCTCACTTCCCCACTAGCGGTGTGTCCTTCCACCCACTACAGGCATCTGCCCTCATCTCATGTGGCCATCCTGGCCTACTATCCCCCTTCTTCTGGGGGCCTCTGGCCTCCCCACATAGCCCTCTAGGCCTCCTTGATGCTGTAGGTGACTGAGCCACACACCGGCCCCTTCCTTGATTCTTCCCCCTCTGGCACTTTCTCCCTTCTCAATCCCTTCATGAGGCATTGCTCAGCTGTGGCGTATGCCCTTTTGCCACGTGGCCTTCCCAATTAAGCCCTTGCACCTATGCCAACAGTCCGCTGCCTCCTAGTCTGTCGACCTCCAGGTGTGGCATCATTCCCTCTCTCACCTCTGTCCTCCCACCTGCAGGCCTCCACTGGGCCCCTTACTCCCCTTTGTGTCCCTGATCCCCTTTGCAGCCTCACTCGGTGGCATGTGACATCATGCCACGTGGCCACCCGAGCGGGCTCCACTCTGTCCCTCTTTTTCAATCAGTTGCAATGCTCCTGATGCCCTTTTTGGCATCAAAAACAGCCTGTTGGCATCTGAGAGCTACTACATGTCCCCCCCACCCTTCTCCTGTGCCCTGTTCATCTCCTGGGCCTTCCCCCTTGGCATGTGACATCATGCCACGTGACCGACCACGATGGCTCCACTCTATCCCTCCTCCCAGGCCATTCCCATGTGCCTGATGCACTTTTTGTCCTAAAATTTGGTCTGCTGGCCTCTGAGGGCTACTACTTGGCCCCCCACTCTTCCCCTGTGCCCTGTTCATCTCCTGGGTCTCCCCCCTTGGTGTGTGATGTCACACCACGTGGCCGACTGTGCTGGCTCCCCATCCAAGCCCCCGGCCCCCTTGCTCTCTCTGCAAGCCAGTGCTTGTGCTGCCTCTTCTGTCCCTCCCTCCAGGTCTCTTGCTCCCTTCCCAAACCACAGTCTGTATCCGTTTGGCTCTCCCGGTCCATCGCTGATCCAGTGCCATCCCACAGAGCCTATCCATCCCAATACAGCTCCAAACTTGTTCCCCCAAACCAGTAAATGAAAATTTCTCATCCTCAGTACTAAGGCCAGATCAATGACTAGTCATTACCCCTTCCTGTTCAATTTCTTGCATTTAAAGGATGAAAAAAAAACAGGCTTTTGTTGAACTGTAGAGAAACCTCCCAGCTGCCACGTAGTGCTTGCTTCCAACTGCTGCAAGGCCCTTACCTGACCATGCATTGGGCCCCAGTGCTCAACCAACAAAACCATGTGCATCAATGCACTGTCCCCCGCTCTCCCAGCAATAGAAAAACGCACTGTTCATAGCAACAATTCTTATTTCTACTTTTTCGTCTACTTAGCCCTTAAAACAATCAGGGCTCATGCCTTGCTGACTGAACAAACTCCAAACTGTGTGGTGCTCTCACCCTTCTAAATGGCCCTTCCTCGGCCTGCTTCTCTGCCCCAATGGCTAACTTTCTCACATCCTGCCTCCTGGCAATGTTCCTGCATAGAACCATCATACATTGCTCCTATTATCAACTAGCAAACTCTCTTTTTTTTTTTTTTAAAGAAAAAGGGGTTTTTACTACTTTCTGATTCCTGCTTCAACTGGCCCTAACACAGATTCACTGAATAAAAACCCAGGTTATTATTATTTTTTTTGTAATCATATACATCTTTCACTTTAGCCTTGGCTACCACAGTTGTTTGCTTGTTACCTGAGTATAGTCACCAAACCTCTGTTCAATCAATGCCAATCTGATGTGCTGCAGTCTAGAAAGATCAAAACTTCAGCAAAGTGGCTGAACCACTCCTGTGATGTCCATTATGTACCTCTTTAGCCCCTCCCTTCCTGTTGCCTGCTTATTGTTCTGTTCCCTTGTTCCTCCCCTTTCCTTCCCCCTCTCCCTCCGAGCACACCATCTTCAGGTAAAGGGAAGGGGTGCACCAGGGCAACTTGGTTTGCCCCTTAAAGGACAAACTTCATTGTTAAAGGTACATCTGGACCAAGTTGTAACAGATATAACTAGGCCAAAATAATAGAACAAATGAGGGTAATTTTATTAATTGGATTTTGACCAATGACAGAATAAAAATGTTAGGATGCAGTACTCTGCTGGACAGCGTGAGCGATCATGAACTTGTATTTTGCATATGAAGTAACAAACCGCCCCAAAAAGTACCAGAGTTAATCAAATTTAGAAAATGATGTAACAACTTTGAGAGTCTATTTAGAAAAGAACTAGCCAATATAATCTGGTCTCCATTAAATAACATGATATACATAAATGAGGCCCTAGAGTATTTTCAGAAAGCACTAAGTCAGGTTTTTGATAAATATACCCTTTTTACAATGAGAAGAATTAGGGGAAATACAAATAAATGGTTAAACTCAGTGGTAGTGACTGCAATAAAAGAGAGAGATGAACTCTAGAAAGATATAAAATCTCAGGTAACATAAGCACCTGCTAACAATACAGAAACCTGAGACATAGATGTAAGAGAGAAATTAAAAAACATAAACATACCATAAAAATCAACAGAATCAATAATTTTCTGATAGAAAAATGTTCTGGAAATCAGTGAATGAATGAATCCTAGTGCAAAAACATAAGTAAAACAAGTAATTGATGGGGATGGGGAAATGGTTAACAAGAAAAAAATAGCTGACAGGTTTAATCAATCCTTTACAAACCATGGGCCCTATGTACTAAAATGTGGATTGCCTACATGCCGCCGTATCTGAGATGCATAGGCAAACTACGCTCAAATGTTGCTGCGAGCTGGGTTAAGGTGGCATTCATGATCATTTCACCAGCCAGTTACACACTGGATCACTTTGCCATGCATGCTGCTGCACACTGGGGCTGGCCAGGTGTGTCAGGGTATGACGACACCTCCACATGATTCACAAAGGTCTGGAATCATGTGGAGTACCATGTGTTGGGGTGTGGGAGTTATGGCAGGGGGCTTCATAAGTAATATGTGTCCTCCCATGTGCTCTCAGGGCACTGCAAATGTCAAGACCATACAGATTGGTACGGTGCAGGCCTACAAGCACTGCAGTGCATGCAACCCTACTGTCCCTGAGTACCCAGGATGTCCCTGGGTGTACCTCAGAAATATCTCAGCCCTTCACACATCTGGCACCATTGCCACTGAGGTGTATAGACTTTCATAATACATTGTGCCAGCCAGCTGTTGTACAGTCCAGGTCACAATAAGAAACAGCTATGTACACCAAGCAGTGTTTTGTACACAGCCTTTGGGGCCACTAATATCATGTTTTGCCATGTGTCACTGAGCATGGCATTTCATCCACAATGAATCTGTGCCTTGTCCCTGATGTTAATGGCTAAGGTTGTATGTTATGCCTACATGGCATGGGTCACTGTCTGGGTGGGAGACCAAACATCCCTAGGTTGGTTGGAAAACAGCAGCTTGGGTGGGTGGCGGGCACACACATGCCTATTGGGCTGGTGGTCCATGAATGCCCAGCAGCCATAGTAGGTGCAGATGCCTGGTGTCAGTGTGGTACCAGCAGTATGGTATGGCATGTGCACCAGAGCTGCAGGTTTAGGGCTATAAACACATACAGTTTGGCACTACTGTCCCGACGCTGCTGGTCCTACAACCATATGCCTGCCAGTACCCATGATAGAGTGGATATTGTCACTGTACATCAGAGATTCCATGCCTTCCCAGGAGCACCAGCAAGCAGGCATAAGGACCCACTCTAGGATCCAAGGCAGGCATCTGATTGGATGCCCACCTGTTTCGTCACTCTGCCCCCAGTGCAGCCCTGTTCAAGCAATGTTTGGCTGCATGCTGGGGAATGAGAGCCACCGACAGGTAGCTGGCAATAGTGAATACCAGCTGGTGCGACTCGTTCTGCCAGTGTGGACCTACTTGGTGATATATGTCTTTGGTGCATACCTGAAACCTTTAGTGTAGAGGTCTCCTTGAAAACTATGTGAACCAATTGAAACTGCAAAGTTACAGGGGGGACAAAAAACAGGATTTTAATAGAGGTAGGTTTTACCTAACGGTGGTACTAAAAGGACGTTCCTAAATGTTTGAATTCTCTTGATGTGACTATAGGATCTGGGGTGGATAGGACTGAAGCAAAATTTGTAAAGACTGAGGCAAATGAATTGACTTATCCCACAAAGAAAATAACCAATTTGTCTTTCATGACCGTGTAATTCCAGAGCTTTGGAAAGCAGCTTTTGTTATTCCACTATACAGAGGTGGTGAATTAGAGGTTTTAAGTAATTACAGGCCTATATCTTTGTTATCTTGTATAGACAAAATACAAGAGAAGCTTGTTCACTCCCAGTTGATGGAGTATTTAGAGAGGCACCAGCTTCAGTACTAATTGAGTCCCAGTTTGGATTCAGGAAGGAGCACTGAACAGCAACTGCCTAGGTTAGGTGCAACAATGACTTGCACTTGAATATGGAAAAGGGCTGTCTTATGGGTGCAGTCTTCATGGACCTGACCAAGGCATTCAGCTTGGTGGACCACTCCCTAGTGGTGGCCATATTGCACCACATGGGAGTTGGGGAATCGGCAAATAAATGGTTCATTGATTATTTGAAAGATCGTTAACAGTGCAAGAGGCTTAATGGTGCTTTGTCATCTTCATGTTCAGTACAATATGAGGTTCCGTAAGTTCAATTTTAGGACCTTTACTTTTTATAGTTTTTGTAAATGATATGCCTAATGCATGCTTAAATTTAAATGTAAGTCTTTATGCTGATGTTTGTTTATACAACAATGTCTGTTTATACAACTGACTCAAATATAAATTCAGTAAATGAAAAATTATCACCAGTCTATAAAGCTGCAGGAATTTATTTATTTTTCATTTTGAATTTTGGTAACCAGAAGAGGCACACTGTGCCGAGGCTCCTTTCCAGGTATGACCTGGGGGGGGAGAAAAAACATACAGTACAATAATGTAGGACATGCTGAATATACAAAATCAATATCTTATTTTACAAGAAGTAGATAAATAATTCATCAACACTGGAAAATAGTACAAAGGTGGTAGAAAATGTACAAACAGGTAAGAGTAGCAAGGATGGGTAACAGTTAAGGAAGTAATAAAATATTTACAAAAGTCATTAAAGAAAGAGATATATTCATGACTGATTAGAAAACCAATAACATGTTTATGAAGTTTGCATTGATTTTGGGGTAGGAGTGGGGAGATAGATCTTGGAGATTGTGAGGAAATAGAAATAAGAATCCAGTGAACCAAAGGTGATTTAGGGGTAGGGAGGAATAAGGTATAATGGGGTAGGAGAGGAGAGGAGGGAGGTGAGGGATAGCAAGGTCAGGTGGAGGAAGGCAGGAGCAGACAGAGGAAAAGGATTGGGAAAGAGTGCATTGTATACAGTACAGAGATGGAGATAGCTGAGAGGAGCCTGGAAGATAGTTCCAAAGCTGGTTTGGTTTGAGCTTAATAGGTTATTACTGAACAGGAAGAAGACAAAGCCATGTTTTATTGTACACCTCAAAGGTATGCAAAGGCTGTTAGGCATTTTTGAGTATTGATGTCAGATCAAACTGCTCTTGAACAATTGGAACATTTCAAATATTTGGGAGTTATGTTGAACTCAGGTTTAAATTATGATAGACACACTGTATGGCTTATGTTATAGATACTTTGCATAGAAAGATAGTTTTCTCCATAGATTAAAAATGTGCTCTCTGCTGAAACAAAAACTGTAATTGCCAGAAATTGTTTGATTTCTATATTAGGATTCGGAAGTGTTGTGTGGAGGTCGGCTTCAGTTGGGATTGTAAATAAATGACAGGTTCTTTTAATAAGAAATGTCATTTTGCTACAAATAGTCTATACTGGAGAATATCATTGTAAAATGCATGAAAAAGTAAAAGGTTACCATTAACACAGAGATATTTTTCAGTTATTGAAATTCATTTACAAAATATCAGTTTAGGAGACAGCAATCCCTGGCAAACTTATTAATTAAGAATAGCTCAAACTGAGGCTTAAGATCATCTGACTAATCATGTCTGGTAACTCCTTTATGCAAAACAGTCATGGGACAAAATGCCTTTTTATGTTGACTCACACTTGCACAGTCAACATCTTGTGGTAGTAGCAGATTGGGAGGCGCGGTCACTGTTGGGCGAATGCAGGGCACTCATCAGAAGGTGCATCCCTCATTCCCCAATCAGCCAGCAGCAGGCGGTGACCTCACTCATCAGTAATGAGGTCACCAGATCTAAGAAAAGGTCCACAGCAATGAGAGCGAAGCTCTCATGCAGCGGGACCACAACCTTCCTATGTGCAGGCAACATGGCGGCAGTGACTGCCACCATCATAGAAACATAGAAACATAGAATTTGACGGCAGATAAGGACCGCTTGGCCTACCCAGTCTGCCCATTTTCCTACCTACTGGATAAGATGCAGATCCTAGTTAACCAGCAGCCTACTTCTAATTACCCCCAACCCCCAGAATTGCCTTATGTCTGTCCCATGCATGCTTGAATTCCACCACTGATTTTGACTCCACAACCTCCTCCGGAAGGCCGTTCCATGCATCCACAACCGTCTCTGTGAAAAAATACTTCCTTAAATTACCTCTGAGCCGCCCCCTCTATCTTCAAATTGTGCCCTCTTGTTCTTGCACACCTCTTCTTTGAAAGATGCTACCCTCTTGGACTTTGTTGATTCCCTTGAGGTACTTGAAAGTTTCTATCATGTCCCCCCTCTCCTTCCTTTCCTCAAGGCTATACATATTAAGCTCCTTAAGTCTCTCTTCATATGTCTTCCGGTGCAGACCCTGCACCATTTTAGTTGCCCTCCTCTGGACAGCTTCCATCCTGTCTATGTCTTTGCGGAGACTGGGTCTCCAGAACTGCACACAGTACTCCAGATGGGGTCTCACCAGCTGTCTGTACAGAGGGATAATAACTTCCTGTTTTCTACTGGTGATGCCTCTCCCTATGCATCCCAGTATCCCCCAGCCCTCCTTGTTGCCCTCTCACATTGCTTGCCCACCTTTAGGTCATCTGATATGACTACCCCAGGTCCCTTTCCATTTTTGTTGTTGTTAGTATCTCACCCCCCATTGTGTACTCTTCCCCTGGTTTTTTGTTTCCCAGGTGCATTACCTTGCACTTCTTAGCATTGAATCTAAGCTGCCATACATTTGACCATTCCTCTAACCTTGCCAAGTCCCTTTTCATCCTTTCCACCCCACCCTGTACATCAACTCTGTTGCAGATCTTAGTGTCATCTGCAAAGAGACATACTTTTCCTTCCAGTCCTATCGCAATGTCATTTATAAAGACATTGAAGAGGACCGGTCCTAATACTGAACCCTGCGGTACCCCACTAGTAACCTTACTTTCTTCTGAGTGGACTCCATTTACTATTACTCTCTGTGTCCTATTCTCCAGCCAATTCTTTACCCAGGCTGTCATTTTGGGAACCACTCCCAGGCTGGCTAACTTGTATATTAATCATTTGTGTGGGACTGTGTCAAATGCCTTGCTAAAGTCTAGGTAGGCCATGTCCACAGCCCCTTCCTGATCTACTACTTTGGTCACCCAGTCAAAGAAATCTATCAGATTTGTCTGGCATGACCTTCCCACTGTGAATCCATGCTGCCTAGGGTCCTGTGCCCCTCTGGCCTCTAGATACTCGACAATTCTTTCCTTCAGAAGTGATTCCATCATTTTCCTTATCACTGAGGTTAAACTAACAGGTCTGTAGTTTCTTGCTTCTGCCTTGCTCCCACTTTTGTGAAGGGGAATCACATCTGCCCTCCTCCAGTCCTCGGGAACCACGCCATCCTCCCACGATTTGTTAAAAAGGGTAGTCAGTGGTGTCACTAGTTCTACCCTTAGCTCTTTTAGAATTCTGGGATGAATCCCATCAGGCCCCATTGCTTTGTCCACCTTCAGTTTTAAGAGTTCTTTCAGAACCCTTTCTTCTGTAAATGGGCTGGTATCAACTTCCTATCCAGCGTGCAACTACTGTTTGTTTTATGTACCTCCCCTCTTCATTTGTAAATACTGAGCAAAATATTTGTTTAGTATCTCTGCCTTTTCACAGTCTCCTCTGCCCACCCTCCCTCCCCTTTATTAAGCCTCACTATCCCTCCCTTGGTCTTCCTTTGCTCCTGATGTACCTATAAAGGTTTTATCCCCTTCTTAACTGAGTTGGCTATCTTTCCTCGGTTTGGGCCTTTGCTGTTCTGACTGCCTTCCCAGCCTCCTTTGCTTTAACTGATACAGTTCTCTGTCCTGCTCCTTCTGCGATTCCTTGTACTTCCTGAATGCTTTCTTTCTCTTTAACCTTCCTGCCACTTCCTTTGAGAACCATAGTGGTTTCTTACATCGTCTTGTTTTGTTTATTTGCTTCACACAAAGGCTCGTTACCTCTGTGATGGCAGTTTTTATTATTCCCCATTGTTCTTCCACCCCTCCTTCATGCCCATTTGCTAGTGCATTCCTTAGGCACTCACCCATTTTGGCAAAGTCAGCCCTCCTAAAGTCCAGTACTTTTGTCTTTGTATGGCTTGACTCTATTGCTGTGTTTATTGTGAACCACACTGTTCGATGGTCGCTAGTTCCCAGATGGCTACCCACTTCTGCATCTGTGATTCTCTCTCCATCTCCATTTGAGAGAATCAAGTCTAATATTGCTCCCTCTCGAGTGGGCTCCAGTACTAGTTGTCTAAGGCATGCCCCCTGTAGGGCATCTAGAATAACTGCACTCTTTGAAGTGGCAGCTGCAACTGCACTCCAGTTAACATCTGGCATATTCAGATTACCCATCAGCAATATCTCCCCTTTTTCTGCCATTCTAAGTATACTTTCTATCATTTCCTGTCCATTTCCTCCCACTGAGAAGGGGGTCTGTATACAACCCCTGTGCGTATTGTGGTGCCATTGCCGGTCTCCAAATTTACCCACAGTGCTTCTTCTCCTCCCTGTTTACCCTTTTGTTCTGTTGCTTTTATTCCTTCCCTTATGTAAAGAACTACTCCTCCTCCGCTTTTACTCTCCCTGTCCCTCCTGTAGACAGTGTATCCTGGTATGTTTATGTCCCAGTCATGGCTTTCTGTGTACCATGTTTCTGTGACTGCCACAATATCCAGATGTTCCTCCTCCATCAAGGCCACTAATTCAGGAAGCTTGTTACCCAGACTACGGGCATTGGTACTCATTGTCTCCATTTTTGATGGCTTTACCTTCTGTTGCAGCATCCCCCACTGACCGTTCTACCTTGGTCTTTTTCTCATTTAGTACCCTGTTTTGTAGGGAGAGGCTGGGATTTTCCTGCTGCTTGTCAGTGCCTCCTCCTTTGACTAGTTTAAAAGCTTGCAAATGAAGCATTTAAACCGATTGCTCAAAAGACTTGTTCCCTTCCTGGACAGATGCAGACCATCCTGCCAGTATAGGCTGGTGTCCCTCCAGGTGGAACCCCAGTCCCCAATGAAGCCAAACCCCTGTGCTCCACACCATTATTTCAACCATTCATTAAACTGCATGGTGCCAATTACCCTCGCCTCCCCCATGCCTTTGACAGGCAGCACCTCTGAGAAGGATACTGTGTGTGCTACTTGTCTTAGGTCCCTCCCCAACTCTGCAATGTCCTCCTGCACTGCTCTAATCTCATGATGAGCCAAGTCATTTGTCCCTAGGTGGACAATTACGTCCAGCTCAGAATCCCTTGCAGCTGTTCTCGTGATCCTGAAGATCGCTTCCTGTCCCTCAAGCCATGGCACCAGGCAGGCACCTTACCAGTTTTCCCAGCTCCCTCAGTTCTATACCCAATAATTGAGTCCCCCACCAGGAGCTGCTTCCTTCCCTGTGGTGTCCTCTGCCTCCTTCCTGTGGGCCTCCTTGTGACAGTTGTCATCAGTCTTCTCTGCAGGTGCATCCATAGGGAGCTATGCTCCCCAGAATAGGTGTATGGATTGTGGAGTGGAACAATTGACTGGGTGTGCCTCTGTTCCACCCTCCTCACCCTCCCTGAGCCCACTGTGGTCCAACTGCTGTGCTTTCTTCGCAACCTCTGAGGTAGTGGTGGTGGCGCTTAGTGCTCCTGGATGGGGAGGTTCCTTCCTACTGTCCAGTGTGGCCTGGGGGAAGGTTTCCTTACTACTGTCCAGTGCAGCCTGATGACGGGCAACTTCCTCCCTCAGGGCAGATAGTTGTCTGCAAATAGGGCAGCATCTCAGCTTCCAGAAAGACTCCCAGAAGACTGCTGCCCCACAGCCATTCCACTGCACTACTCCCCACATGTTTATCTAGTTTTCTTTTTTTTTGCATTTGTGTGTGTGTGTGTGCGTGCGTGTGTGATTTGTTATATAGAAATATATATATTATACAATGTGTATGCTTATATTGTCAGTGCAGTGTGCTAGAGAGGATATGACAGTGAAATGCACCTTGCACTCGAGGAAGTGATGTCAGAACCTCAGGTATAAAGGAACTATTTCCAGGGGTGGGTGGGGTGAGGGGTGGGAAGGGGTTGGGCCTAAACTGTGCCCTCACAAAACAATCAACTAAAAGCTCTCACCCACCGCTGTGATGAGTGCCTTCCTGTCAGCAAGATACCCTACACAACAATTTGACAGAGAAAGTACCCTGCTAATCAAACAGAGAAAAATCCAGACATCCAAGTCAGACACAGGTAAACCTCTCCAGCCCCAAAACAGCCTGGTGGTTTGTTAGCCACAAAGGAAAATCAAATATGCAGTTATTTCAGCCCTTCTGAGGATGCTGACAAGATAAGCAGTTTTAAAAACCCTTCCTGAATTAAAACTAAAACAAACACAAAGCAATACCACTTTAAAAGTGAGGAAAACTTCTCTCAGATGTAAGCAAAGAGAGAGATTAGTTACAGATATTTAGTCCAAATAGTATATCCCAAGCAGCTTCTCAGTTGTTTCCAAGCACATGTACACAACTTGGAAGAAGATGGACTTCTGCCTCAAACAGGATCATACCACTAGTTTATAGTAATTGAACAATGCTGAAATGGTCTAGCTAGACAAATGGCTGTGATGCAGACCTCTGACTTGTGAAGACAATTACCCCCACCTCAGGCTATGTCTGGCATCCAATTACAAACTGCAGCTTTTGCTATTTTGAATCACACAACCCCACCAAAAGTTGCAAAATATATTGATTGAGATTCTCACAGAATTCTAGTAATCAGTCCAGTTAGCCACAAAGGAAAATCAAATATGCAGAAGATAAGCAGTTTTAAAAAAACCCTTCCTGAATTAAAAACTAAAACAAACACAAAGCAATACCACTTTTAAAAGTGAGAAAACTTCTCTCAGATGTCAGCAAGAGAGAGAGATTAGTTACAGATATTTAGTCCAAAATAGTATACCCACGCAGCTTCTCAGTTGTTTCCAAGCAACCTGTACACAACTTGGAAGAAGATGGACTTCATCATCTGTCACAATGCTGATGGTGGAGCCCACTCCCCATCAGAATAATTACCCCCTCCCATGTACAATGTATGCTGAGGGGTGCCCAATCCCCTCAGCATCATGCACCCCTCCAACAGTTTTTCTTTGCTGACGGGAGGCCAAATCCCCGTCGGTGTTTACCCTCATCTCCTTGTATTTTGCCAATGGTGGAGCCCATTCTCTGTTGGCATAATGGGCCCCCCCTTTGTTGTTTGCCAAGGTGCCCTTCCAATCCCCCTTGGCTCATGTGTCTCCCTCAGTATAAAGCAATGGGGGTACCCAATCCCCCATTGGCCACAAAATCCCTCCAAAACACTTAGGTGGCATGCTGGGAGTCCATCCCAGTGTGCTACTTGCCCTAAAAAAAAAAAAATGTCCGCAATGGTTTTTAAAACCTGTGAAAAAAGAAAATGGTCCTCGCCATCTCCCCTGCCCTCTCCCAGCCATTACCCTCCTTTGTGCACCCTGCCTCCCCACCCCCTCACCCCATACTTACCTCTGGAGTCCAGCGCAAAAATCTTCAGTGAACCGGGAACATGTCTGCACTTTAAAGCTGAACACAAACTGAAGAAATACCAGTAAGCTGTATAATGGCATAAATAGGGTTTTTCAATTTTGTGCATATCTCAGGCATTTTATTTAATTTTTGTACCACATTTTCAACATGGGGTTATTGGGACCCCTCCTCATGAATTCAGTCACTGTCATGGGGTTATTAGGTCCTGAAAGGTGATTTCACGGTCACTGCATGGAATCATCTTTTGAGACCGAGTAACAAAATGACAGTGCCACTGTTCATGGTGGGGGGGGGGGCTCTCAGAAAGCCTATGTTACAAATGTGGTGACAAACCTCCCCAAAATGGCTATTTTATGAGCGCGTGTTGTGCTGTTTCCACGCACGCTCATAATGTCGTGAATTTGTAATATTTTCACTTCAGATTTTAAAAATTGGCATTTTCCCACAACTCCTGATGAACAGTAGAGCTGTCATTTTACATATCCTACCCGAAATGTGTTTTCGCACGTCCAGTGCAGAATAGCACAGTTGCTGTGCAAAATTAGTTTTCAGGACAGTTTAAGGAAATGACAGTGACACTGTACATGAGCAGAGGTCCTAAAATGCCTATGTTGAAAATTTTGGGGAACGTCCATAAAATGACTGTGTTGCAAGTGTGAGTTGCACAGTTTCCACGCACCCTTGTAACTTCGCAAATTTGCAATATTTTCATGCCAGATTTTCAACACTGCCATTTTTTCACACCTCCTTATGAACAGTATAGCTGTCATTTTTCACATTCTGCCCAAAATGTGTTTCCACACCTGTGGTGCACAATGGCATGGTTGCTGTGGGAAATCAACTTTTGGGACAGATTAACAAAATCACAGCACCACTGTTCATGAGGGGAGGTCCCAAAATGCCTATGTTAAAAATGTGGCTAATAAACTCCCAAAAATAATTGGGTTATGGACGTGTGTTGCGCAGTTTCTATGCATGCTCATGATTTCACCAATTTTTCATATTTTCACTCCACAGTTTCAATGTTGCCATTTTTATGCCTCCTTATGAACAATACAGTTTTCATTCTCCACATCCTACCCAAAATGGGTTTCGTCCCTGTGTCGCCAAATGGCATAGCCAGTGTGCAAAAACACCTTTCAGCTAACAAACTGATTGTGCCGTTTTCATGAGTGGGCTCACAAACAGCCCATGTTGAAAATTTAGAGTGAAAATTCCACCGCAGGCCTATGGTATTAGGGTTTCCAACTGTAGCACCCCACCGGTACAGAATGACAGGCACCAGGGATGTGACTTGGGATCATCAGATGTAATGCTTGCTCCATTCCACCCCCACCACCCCACCCTGCAGCCACTGACAGGCTCGTGGTGTGCCTTGCACTGTTCAGCCACAAAATTCACCCCATTCTCCTATACTGCACCCATGTCAGCGTATTTTTTATTGAATAGAGTAAATATAATGCCCAAAGACCCCAAAAGCAGACCCGTGTCAATATCTACAGGGTAGGGTGAGGTACAATGACATGAGTTATAGCTGATGACCCAAAGCCCCCAATGCCTGTCACTCTTACAGGGTGGGGCTGGAGTTGGCATCACTTCAATACTTCACTGCCATTCCTATTATGCATCTCTAGCTCTGGCAATGCCAATGCCAGTGAGACAACATTCGGCATTGACAAATGCTTGTCTTATTATGCAGTAAAAAATGGAATGAGTTTCCAAACACCTGCTGTCTCAGTCTGCTCCTCTGCTCTGCCTCTAGGGCCTCCTTGTGATTCCCAAGATGAGGCTAAAAATAACAGGTAACAGAGCATTTAGTGCCACTGCCTGCATCCTGTGGAATTTTCTATCTCCAGCTGTAAGGGAGGTCCTTCTGTTGAGGTGTTCAAAGCCCACCTCAAGGCCTTCTTGTATAACGGGACTTCTAGGACTTTGCATGATAGTTCCTTCTTCTCCTGAACTCCATCCAATCTGGCCCCTGGCTTTAACTTAGTTAGTATTTAATGACGATTACAGTACCTATGAAATAATACTGAGTTATAGGGACGATTATTTGTTTTGTATATTATAACGTTATTTTGTATTCATAATTTATTTATTGTAAAATCACACATGCCCCCACAAAGCAAAGCATCATGGGCTGCATATGCAAATCACCACAGAATATTATGCTAGTTCAATTTTAAGCAGAAATGCATGGTGCCGAAAGGCCTCTCACACAGTTTGCAAAGAGTGCCTTGCAAACTGTGTGAGAGGCCTTTCGGCATCATGCATTTCTGCTTAAAGTTGAACCAGCATAATATTCTGTGGTGATTTCCATATGCAGCCCATGATGCTTTGCTTTGTGGGGGCATATGTGATTTTGTATTTCAGCGAAACTTGGCTTCCTGGCCAAATGCCCTTTGGGGTAACCATTGCCTCAGTGCTTGCGCACAGAGGTTCTTTGTCATTTATTTATTGTGTTCTGCATGTAATTTTAATATTTTCAGCACGCAGAGCCTCCCGGATGGGTGTCTTTTAAATAAAAATTATCTTGCCTTGCCAAAGAGATCAGAGTAGCCCCATCCCTATGAATGTTTAGACAAAAGTTGTTAAGTCATCTGTCACGTATGTCTATGTGCAAATGTCATGAAACGTTTATGCAAAGATATTTATATTCAAGAAGATGGTATGAGTTTTTCTAAAGAGACTAGACTAGCACATCCCTTTACACTTTTAGATATATTTTTCAGTAACTTGCCACCCATGTTTTATGCAAATGTAATTTGTGCAGTGATGTTTACTGTATATGCTGAATGAATCCACCTTTATATATTTTTCATGTTAAATTGAATTTGTATGATTATTTGTATGTTTTTGTAAATAATGTGTAACTTGAGATATTACTAGTGGATAAGTTGTGTTTTATTGAAAACACCCAGATCATGCCTGTAAACAGACCTTTTGGTCTAGTGTACTAACCAGTAAACAAATAAGATCGACTGAATTGATTGAAGGATGTTGGGGTATATTGAAAAGGGTTTCAATAGCAAGAGAAAAGAGTAATACTACCTCTCAATAGTTTGTTTGTTTATGTCTTTATTTTTGTGAAACAGTCTGTTTGGTGTAAGATCTTCCTTGTCTTAAGCGGGCTGTACAGTTTGCTGGGTGGCTGGTATATGTTCACATATATCCTGAGGGGCATCAAGGGTGCACTGGCTTTTATTTTGACTGCACTACCAGCATAGGTATCCTGTATACTGTACTGTTTTTGTAAATCTGTTACAGGTGACCTGCCTAATATAGCATCGTCGAAGTGCTCACTAACTTAGGGGCTTAGTTTGTGCTCTTGTGGAGGTAGGAGCTCAGAACTATGTGGTAATAATAGGTAATAATTGCTGAAAACAGAGTGGTATCAGGTGTCTGGTAGTGGTGTGGGAATCACCAATGGCTGCGGATTGGGGGCCAGTGATTGCACTGATCTGTACCATTCCCTCGGTCAGTCTGCCACTGGTATGAACATGGAGAACCCTCAGCACCTATTTAAGCTAATACCACTGCATCCACTTGTGTGCACATTAGCCTGTGGTTCTCCTTACTGTCTTTGGCATCCCTGGTATACTGGTGTAGATATCCCTAGGCGGGAGAACCATGGGGCACTTGCTCCCAGCTGGTGGTAACTAACTTCACATTCTCCAACCTATTAGTGGAAGGCAGACCTCCTCCTGGGTTCTCTAAAGTCTTGACCTGAGGTGCTTTTTGTGCCCTGCATGTCTGGTCAGGAGATATGGCTGCAGGGTGCATGCCAGGATGGCTCCCTTCCTAAAACATCTCCTATGGATACTTCTGGTGACCCTTGCATATCAGGTGACATCGGCTAAACACTGGTTGCCTTGCCAAACAGCCCCTGCTGCTCTGGGCAGGACGCAGTCAAGGGCTGAAAACAGCCCATCTCAATATCCATAGCATCCTGCCCAACCTGGCAGAACTACTTTCTTGGGTCACCACCACACCCCTGACATCCTTGGAATAACAGAAACCTGGCTTAAACCCACCATACCAAACTCTGCATGTGCCATCCTGGGCTATGACATCCTCAGGCTTGATCGCCCAGGAAAAAAGAGGGAGGGTGGCATCTTGGTCTATTATAGAAGCCTCCTTAACCTGTCGGTGCTACCCTGTCCACAACCTGTGCAGTCCCCTTGCAAGTTCCTGCACACGGTGCTGTTGCTCAGGATGACCAAAAAGATACATGTTGTATTCACCTACCATCCCCCTAAGGGCAGCCTGGAGGGGTTGCCTGTCCTCCTGGACACTGTAGGTGCTGTGACCCAACATAATGAATTAATTATCCTAGGTGATCTCAACCTAAACTAGCTCTGTAGCAACTCCAAAGCATATGAACCACTCCTTGCTGGTCTCTCCCTCTCGCAACTAATCAAGGAGCCTACCAGGTGTCCACCTAATGGTGGAAGGAGCTCTCTCCTGGACTGGGTCATGACAAATCGACCAGAGAGGATCAGCTCATCGGGCATCCTCCCCAACTCCATCTCAGACCACTCCCCCATGTACGGGGTGTGGAAGATTCCTTCTCTGAAAATCCCACTTAAAATTATCCAGGTCTGAGACTACTCAAGGTTTGATCTTGGCTCCTACCATGCTGATCTCCAGCACACTGACTGGTCAGCAGTGTGGAATGCCCAGGACTCCTCATCAGCAGCCAGTCACTTCCTCAGTACATTCAGAGTTCTGCAGGATAAACATGCCCCCTTCATCAGATGGAGGGTCAGGGGCTCAGCGACAAAGTGGCTACATGGTAGTCTGCTAGCCCTCATGAAGTACAGAGATAAGTGCTGGGCAAAATTCAAGGCCACGGCAGACCAGACCATATTTCTGCAGTACAGGAATCTCAGAAATTAGTGCAAGAAGGCTATTAGGGATGCTAAAGGTGAATTTTGAAAAACTGCTGCTGCACACAACTAGAGACCCCAGGAGGTTCTGGAGAAACAGTAAGAATATAGTCAGTGGGACTCCGGCGGTGAGACCTCTGATATGATCATCGATGGTACCAATTGCAACAACTCTCTGACCAATGCAAATGCATTCAACCAATACTTTTGGACCTATCTACTTTAACCTCGTCACTCCCCCATGGCAGAGGGAAAAGGGGTGAACAAGGGCCGCACTGCCTCATCTTACCCGCCCTTCTTTAAGGTGGTGGTGGTGCAAGAAGTGCAGAGACTGCTCTTGGGCCTCTCCCACTTCTCGAGTGCTGGCCATGATGGACTGGGCGAAACTCCTGAGTCTCAGTGCCAGTAAGATTGCCCCATGGTAACCCATATCATCACTCTGTCCCTGTCGTCGGGTGTCATTCCGAAGTATGCAAAGTTGCCAGGGTGGTCCCGATACTTAAGCAGGGGAACCTCAAACTCATAGAAAACTACTGTCCAATATCCATACTGTCAGTGGTCAGCAAACTTCTAGAAAGGTCATGGCAGGGCAACTCTCGAGTACTTGCAGTCTCATGACCTGTTGTCCCCAGAGCAGCATGGCATTAGGAAAGGGCACAGCACATCTTCTGCCCTTGTCACGGTCTCATCTTGGATCAGAGTGGCTATGGACCAAAGCAAACTCTCTGGAGCTATCTTTATAGCTCTCTCTAAGGCCTTTGATCTTGTTGATCACATTATGCTCTCCACCCAGCTCAACTCCTATGGTCTATCACCTGAGGTGCTCAACTGGTTCTCCAACTACTTAAATGGCAGAAAGCAACTTGTTAAGTATGGGAAGGAGTTCTCGGGCACTATCCTTGTTACCATGGGTGTACCACAAGGCTCTGTCTTGGGGCCCCTGGTTTTCTCCATATTTGTGAACAAACTCCTGGCTGCCGCTGTCCACTGCACGCCTATCCTTTATGCAGATGACCTGGTCATCCTGACTCATTCCCCAGAGACAGGGGTCATAAATCACCTCCTGAGTGAGGACTTGAGGAACATCCAATCCTGGATATTGTCCCACAAGTTGGTTCTAAATCTCAGAAAAACCCAGGCCATGCTCTTTGTGTCTCAGGCCAAGATTAAGGCCGCCCCTGCTCCACTGTGTTTCTGGTGTCGACGGGGTCAAGATCCCAGTTACTGACAACTTTAAATAACTTGGGGTGGCACTGGACCTGCAGCTTGACCTTGGCTGCCACATTCAGAATATTTGCAAGACTGTTAACTGCAAACTGGGTCTGGCCTACACAGCAAATAGCAATCTTACTCTGGCAGCTCGGATTGCACTTGCCAGAGAGGTGCTCCTACCCTAGTTCTGCTATGGGCTCCTCTTGTTTGCCTGCTCATCCAAAGTCCACCTCACTAGGTAGTCGACTGCCTATAACAATGTCTGCCGCTTCACGCTGGCTTCCCCCCATCTCACTCACCATTGTGACCTCTATGGCAGGCTAAACTGGCTCTCACCTGCAAACCACATAGACTTCATCCTAGGGTGCTTCACCGGAAAGGTCCTTGGCACTGGTACTCCTCCAGGGCTTGCTTAATTACTTGTCCCAGCTGATTTCTTCTCCTACTCCCTCAGGTCCCCGGACATGCCCTTCTTAAGATACCGGCTACGGACTCAAATGTGTGGGCGGGATTTTGCTATCATGTGCTCCTAGACTGTGGAACACTTTCCCTGCCCAGGTCTGTTCTCGACTCACAGGTGTGTCTTCGCTCCACCTTATGGAACCACCTTAAACTTTCTCGGCTTGTGGCTGTCCCAAATCCCCATAAATTGATCCATCACAGCACTCCTCTGCCCTGGACGTCCTCCTGGACAAAAGACCCAACTCCATGAGGTCACTAAGCTGTATATAGTGTCATATCTGAAGGATCTCAATACTGTACCTCTGGTACTGCTCTTAGCTTCCACAAGGTGTTTATTATGTTATGCACATACTGTATAATCTATGCCTTACTCCGTTTTGCATGCTGTGTTGAATCTAGAGATGCAGCAGATTTAAAAATGCCGGCGACGTGAAGCCCTGGTGGGGCACTTCGCTGCTCTCCACTAGGCGGAGTGGGCAGTAAAAGTGCTCACTGCCTTGTCATACCACTTCGCTTTAAGGTGGAATGGCAAAGAGAAGTAAGGCAAGGTCATTGTTTTAATGGACTTTCGTTCCTCATTAGGATTCTAAGTGATCCACTTAGTGTTTCAGATTGGCAGCCCCACACATCACATGGCTCACAGTACTGTAAGTCACATGCTTTTAGCTAGGCAGGAAGAAACTGAGTCATACAAGCAGACACTTTTACTTTCTCCTGTGCAGACGGACAGAGAGTAGTGTGTTTTGTGACTGCTGATACTTTTAGATCAGAGGGAGGAGGAGATTTAAACTATGTAGACCCAACAGCTTTTTTAAAGCTACATTTTTTGTCTTTTGTACTCTTTTACTTAATTTGTTCTTTCTGTAAATTTTATTTTTCTACCTTTATAAATAGTTAGTTGTTTGTCTGTATGTGTGTGACTGTGTGTGTATGTTGTGTGACAGTGTAAGTAGTGATTGGTCGGACTGAGGGAGCTCAGTAGGAGAGATGGACCAGGGTGAGGGAATGTCTGGGACGGGGCTGCTTTGGGAGGCGTGGTAGTGGTAAGCATCATGCAAGTACGTGTGTGGAGGGCATGGGCACCCATTCCTGTTGGACCACTCAAAACTTGTGAGTGCCCCCCCGAAGCAGGACCAGCACTGCCTCCTGTCCTGACTCTGAGGCAGTTGAACCACCACCACCAAGTCCAGCTCCAGGTCCTCTGGAGCAGGATGTGCCTGTTCCCCAGGCCCATGTGTGAATCCCATCTCTGTTCAGCACCGTGACCAGCAGGCTTACAATACATCCAAGTAACTATTAAAAAATGTATTGTGATTCATGACGGATCTAAATCGTGATTTGTGACTGCAATTGTGACCATGATGATGAAGAAAAATGAATGCCTATGGCTGTACTTCCCCGGCCCCGATGAGTTGTAGCTTAAAGCTCCAGACTTAAAACACATATCAATGAGTACAATGGTGGGTGGTGAAGCCTGGAGAGATACTACAAAACAGGCTTAAAATACATCCAAGTAACTAGAAAAAAATGAATGTGATTCATAACGTGAATGATCGTGAATCGTGATTTGTGACTGTGATGATAAAGAACATGATTTGTATCATGAGTGACTCATGATGATGGTCCTGACTTAAAAATGCGTATTAATGAGTACAATGTTCATGCAGAATTAAGCACTGCACCTGTCCAGTACTCTAAAGGGAAGCCAAAGAAACAACTCTGACTTAAGTTACAGATGGAGATTGGGCCCTAAAGAGATGCAAATGCACAGATAGATTAAGATTGCGCTGTGCACTGATGAGATGCAGACACAAAGGCACAACACCTAACCAGTGCTCACCATCAGAAATTCAAATCTGGAAAAGAATACCTTTACCGGTTGGGGCAGGCCGAGCAGGGGGGCAGAGTACTGAACTGCAGCAGTAACAGTCACTATTACCAGTACCAGTGCCAGTAAAGATACCACAAAGAAGTACAAAATCACACTGCAGCAGTGGATAGCAGCTTCACATTGCTGAAATTATTATATGGCACAATAAAAGGTGTCTGATTTGATGACACGCTGGTGACACCTCACACACACACACACACACACACACACACACACTAAGTAATGCATAGCAAATTGAAAACTTCAGTAATATAACCACATATTTTAAACAAACTAAAATTATGCACTGCTGCACCACAACAATCAGCAAAAAAATGGCAAGAAATATTGAAAATATTACTGTGTGTACATTAACACAGTTAAACAAGAAAAATATCACCAAAACAGAAAGCACTGTCTTTTTCTCCAAGTTAATCTACCTACACCACAGACACACCCTCCCCAAAGCACACTTCCTGTCTCTCAGTACACAGACTGAATGTTGTACATTAACATTCAAAATCCATACTCAATCAATAACGCTCGATGATATGAGCACAAGAAGGTTTCGTATATTCGATGAACTAAAGTTTCAGCAAAAAATTACTCAAAAGGCTTTTTAACAGCTTTTTGAATGTTTGAATGCAGAGAGCTCTCAGAGCAGATTGTCTCCACAGCTTCCACGCACACACTACCCCAAACTGAGGCTGTGCAGAACAATCTAGAGCCCATGTGACCTGAAATCCCATGAAACACTGCAAAATTCACCTTTGGAGCTTAAAAACAAGGCAAAGTAAGGTGAAGTACATTGTTTTCAATGTACTTCACCTTAAGAATTGGTGGAGTAGTGGTTTGGGAAGGCAAAGTAGCGTGAAGTAATTGTTTTCAATGGACTTTGTGTTACCCATTTGCAATGCTAAGCATCATTGCTAGGGAGCACTCACGACCACCTTCACTCTGCCGATCACTTCGCAGAGAGAATTGGGGCCATTTCACCACCACTAGTTGAATCAGTAATCTTACTGTCCTCACATGAACTGTAACATGTCTAATTTGTACAATGTCATTTTATGTACTTAAATCTGTTATTCCTGTACTCGCCTGGGTCATACCTGAAAATAAGCAATTATCTTGTCTAGTGTACTTACCTGGTTAACAAAAGCTCAATAAATAAATAAATAATGTGTGACCAGGAAAGGCGCACTAAGCTAATATAACTTGTTTCCAGGTGTGTCCTGGAGGTGGATTGCATGGACCTGTTTTATAGATCACTGGTAAGACCCATGTGGAGTACTATCCCTAGTTATGGAGTCATCACCTTAGGAAAGACAGAGACAAGCTGGAGATAGTCCAGCATAGAGTAATCAAGTTGATTCAGGGCCCACAGGGCAGATCTTAGGAGGACTGGCTAAGGGCACTGAATGTACACTCACCTGAGGCTAGAAGGAGAGGGGTGACATGGTACATACCTTCAAGATCCTGAAAGGAATAAACAAAGTAAACTGTGAGGAACTATTTAGCAGGAATGATGGGTCAAGAACAACAGGACATGAATGTATACTGGCGGGAGAGATTCAGGAGGGATGCTAGAAAGTTTTACCTTAGCAGAGAGTGGAGCATGGAATAGCCAACCAACAGAGGTGGGTGCAAAAACATTAATGGGTTCAGTTATGGCTGAGACAGATTAATGGACTTAATAGTTTCTCAGATGGCATCAGTAAGGCAGGGAGCAAGGGGAGAGGACAGCAAAATCCCCATCTAGATAATAGAACACAGGGTACAGATGTGTAAAACTGGACAGAATGGATGGACCAGTGGGCTTTTTCTGTTGACCTTGTCTGTGTTTCCATTTGTATGACTAGAAGTAAACTACTCTTTAGAAATGAGCTTAAAAGTTTCAATAGGCAAATTAGGCAATCAGCATAAATTGACATGATAATACTAGGTAAAATAGATGCTTCTTGTGCAAAACTGGTTTGAAAACAAGAATCTTTTAAACCCCTTCCAGTTCAAACCAACCCCAAATTGAAAATGATTCACCCCTTGCAAAGCGTCTGTTATCTGATTTGGATTCCATTTCGGATAATTGGGAATTAGACCTAGAAGATCTGGAACAGTATGGGTCAGCCCACCTCAAGGGGTCCAAATCTGAATCTGCCAGATAACGTGATAAGATATAGACAACTGTTTGGCGACATGGTACTGATTCAGATACAGAATATCTTTGGTCCCCACATGAGTGTTCTGAAGGAATCCAAGACACCGCTATGAAAGAGGCCTTTCTAAATTTGAGCAGACTCATTCATCCCCAAGCAAAATCCATTTATGTTATAAACAGAGCCCCATGGCATTCTTTTTTTTTTTAATAATTTTTATTTTTATTTTTCTGGAATTTCTTATTTTTTTAGTCATTAAAATGTAGTTTTATTTCTTGTTATCACACTTACAGTCTTAAAATACCTCAAAATGACCTTATACGGACCAGAAATCACATTCCCAGTATATTACATTGTATTATGCAGCATTATGCTATGGTCTTGAAAGGTTTTGTGAATCAAACAATTCCTCTGTCGCTTCCTTGCTGGCCATCTCTGTGGTGACAACAGAGCCTAAACAACAACTGCTGCAAGCATTTATTTCGTTTTTGCCAAAAACCCAAACAATTTTTTTAACTTTTTATGTGCTTGTTTTCATTTCTTTTTTTTATACCTTGATTTTCTTGTTATTTTTTGCATAAGAAAAACATGAGTCTCTAGTTATAAACATGGAAACAAATGTCAGGTAGAAATCTTTATTCAACACATTCTTCAGAAGAAATGGTAAAAATGAACCTATCCATGGTCGATTTGGTGACCTTAGGGACCTTCCTCCTTCAGGTCTTCAAGTGCTATTCCATCTTGATTCTTGGAACAAGACAGCTATTTAACTGTCATTGTAAAGAAATGTCAAGGTGTTCCACTATAAATAACTAGAAAGAAAAATCATATTTAGCAAAGTGGACATTTCTGTTATTCACATTTTCTTCTGAATTGTGAAAGTGCTGATGCTAATTAAGTTTCTGAAAATGGTGATTTTCCTATTTATTGTGCTCCTCTTTTATATGTTAATAATCTAGTGTCTTGTCCAAGTCTCCGCCTCCTTCACCACCTCTCAACCCCATTTATCGATAGAGTACAAAAGGCTTCTGAGAAACTTAATATTGTATACTGAAAAGAATATTGCAGGTCAAATAATAAGTAATCAGAAAAGTCTGGGCTCACAAAATACTCAAGTCTGTCTTTTGCCAGTGTATATGCCACTATTTTTGTGTATGTGATGCAATAATACATTTTTTGCACTTCAACTTGGTGTGGACAATTCATCCATTACTAAATTTTTTTTGTGACCTAGGACTTTTTTATTTTACAGTAGATACTTTGAATTTGCCCTTGTGCTCCAGTTTCTCCTCTGAACTGTGTTTTTTAGTTGGTATAGGTCAATGAATAACACACTTCAGGAAGTAGTAATAGCTCCTACTGCTATAGATGTCTGATGTGTTTGACTTTGTTGAGGCATGGGAGCATATTAGGATTTCTAATTCTACTAATTTGTTTATACCCAGTAGCCCAATTAAAAACAAGTTTGCATTTACATTGGGATTTTGCGCCTATTTATTTCCCAGCAAGGAGGTAGGCATTTTTTATTTATATGAAGACACTAGAGTGCCAGAATGTTGCAATTTGAGCAAAAAATAAAAATAAAAATAAATCAAACAGCACACCAAAATGCAGGGGAATAATGCATACAGAGGGAACAATTCAGGACTGGGTTGTCACCGCACAGATATATGTAAAATGAATAACAGACAGGGGAATGTGTATTATGCAGCTATAATATTAATGTAATTGAGCATGTCACCAGAACCTCAAAATGGTATTTTTAGCCAAGTAAAACACAGTCTCCTAGCTGTCATTTTTTGTAATATACAGATCCAAGAAACTTTCACTTCTTTTTACTTCATAAGCACTCCCCAAGCTGTAGTCTCAGTGGTAAATCGTAACAAAGTGCAACTTCTTTTTAAAAATCCTATACCTATTGCCACATAAACCAGTTTTTCCTGTTCTGTTTCTTTGTTTGTTTTTAGTCCCAAAACATTGTAATTACCACTACCACCAGTGCTCGAGTCCTGTGCTTATCTAGCCATCACTGGATAGTCACACTACATTTCAAAGGTATCATGTAATATGAGCGATTATTGAGCAGCTCAATATGAGTAACTCAATAATACCACTCATAATTACAGGAGTGGTAGAGAGCTTGAGCTATCCTGTATAGCGAGTGTAGCAGTGATCTACACTCACTATAGCAGGATATAGGAAGGTTTTGGCCAAGCCCTGCTGAATTGGCTATCTGGTATAGTGGCTAGAGCCACTGCCTACAGAGCTGGTGGACCTGGGTCCTGCTGTGGGAGAAATTATTTTTGCATGCATTTTGCATTGTGTCTATGTCCACCCACCCTGGAGCTGATAATAATTTAGTTGGGGGGGGTACAGAAACTGTATTGTGGTTAAAAGGTTAGCGACCATCACTGTTTGCAGCAGTCAATGTTATTTTGATCACCCTTATCACATAAAATCCATTTCAAATCCTGTCCCTGAGTATTCTCCAGATTGTTGTTCAAATAAAAATAAAACTACTGAACCAGGAGAGGGAGGCAAGGACAGATGAAAGAGTAAGTCTTCCCAGTCCATCTTAGTTGAGTGACATCAATGCAAGACATTCTGTGGATTCCTTCCCAGCGGTGAAGACATGCTGCACTGAGCATGATGATTTATGCTGCATGTGGTAAGGTTCATACCTGTAATACCATTGTTCAGAGCTGCAAAGAAAGTATTACAAGATCTCATAATACTATTGCTGCAGCTCAAATGATGGTGGTGCTAGTGCACCTTTTTCATGTGCTTTTCAATAGTATTATTCTGCCAAATTTTTGTGCTACTCCATGTATTTTCTCAGACAATCTGTAATCACAGAGGCACATTAGGGTGAGATGGCAGTCCTCATCCCCTGTGTCGGGATACCTTAATTGACTATATTTTCTTATCAGATATTGTTATCCCTAAGGTACATTAGGGCAGAGAAAGAGCACACGTCTCTGGTGCAGACGATACCCAAATCTGACTACGTCTTATCTGATGTTGGAGGATATATACGCACTTGCTCTATTCAATATATCATGCTGATTGTTCTGATTACTATTGTAGGGTCCAATATGTAATTCATTTTTTTTTTTAATATATTTTTATTAAGAGTCAGACAGTAGCATATTTGCATATTACATCACACTCCATTCCAATCACATTACATCGATACATATACTTTTTATTCTCTCGAGCTGCCTCTGCAGATTACTCCGACATCCAGATCTGAGACTTCCTACTCATGATAAATTTCTGCCAGGACACTAGTGGCTGCAACACTAGGCCAGTATAACACCAGTAGTGGGTAAAGGCCTACCCATTAACACCGCCTCCCCTATCGCCCAAAAAATAGTGCTTACAAATTACAGTTTGCTGCCTTAAAAAGAATACTGCTTCTTTTACTATTGTGCACAGGCAATTTTGAACTCAACCCAGGACCATTAGACACCCTTGCTTCTCCATCAGACCTGGCAGGTATCAAAGGACTGTCTTTTATGCATCTTAATGCCTGTAGTTTGTTGAAAAAGTTCACCCTTATCCAGACTTGAGTGAGACACACTCTACCCGACGTCCTAGTGATCACTGACACCTGGCTTAGGCCAGCCACCCCAGACAATGAAATCAATATCCCAAATGATTTACTCTTCCGAGCGGATAGGCAATCAAGATGAGGTGGGGTGGCAATTTACGTAAGGAACAACTACTCAGCCGCATGCATAGATTCATCATCCTCCCTCAAAGAATTTGAGTGCTTGACCAAACTTCCTCCTTCCAGTGCACTCTGTGTAATAGGCTGCTACAGGCCCTCTTTTGATGGGCCGCATCCCCTGTCTCATCTCAGTTCTGTACTGGGGCTCAGTTCCTTGGAAACCATTATTCTTGGCAACCTGAACTATGATTGGCTATCAAGTGCATCAGCTTCCTTGAAATTCTTTTATGACACTCTAAGGCTGGTGAAACTCATTGGCGAGTCTACTTACCAAAATAAAAGGAACCTTAACAACAGCTCCCTTTTAAACATAATTTTGGTAAGCAAACCATACCTATTCTCTCATGTCGGATCATTTTCTCAGACATTAGTGATCATTGAATAATCACCACCATTAGATCCGTGCACAACCCACAGTTTGTGGCAAAGTTCTCTATCAAGAGGTGCAAATGCAACTTAGATTTGTTTGCTTATGTCCATGATTTGAAACATTCACCGCGATGGCAGGAATTCTTCCTAGCCAAAACAGTTAACAGGACATATACTATTTTTTATGATATTTTAAGTGAGGCTTTAAATAAGCATGCACCCTTGGTTAAGGTGCGGGTCAGGAGCAGCATCTGCTGTTGGTTCTCACCTGAGCTCAAAGCTTCCCTGTTAGAAAGGGATACTTTATGGAAAAAAGCCCGAAGAAGCAAGAACGACTCGGATTGGTGTCTTTTTAAGAGAGCACGTAACAAGTGCACCAAGTTGGTCAGAGCAGCCAAGGCCGCCTATCATTCAGAGCTAGCCTCTGCCTCAAGAAATCCTTCAAAGCTCTGGAAAACATTAAAAGACATGTCTTGACATGCACCTGGTAATTCCATTCCAGCAAAAATTAAGTCCAGTGGCAGAATTATCTCTAACCGATCGGAGATATTGGAAGCCCTCAATAACCATTTTGCAATGGCAGGGCTAGCATTTGATACTTCTCCTGCCAATGACCTCCACACAGCTCAGGGCCCACCAACCCACGAGTCCCCCTCTACCGAGGAGGCCTTCTCCCTCCTGCCTGTCTCTCTAAAAAAGGTGGAAGACCTACTGCTGTAAATGGACGTCAGGAAGGGAGCAGGCTCCAACTTCATAGAGCCATACTATCTGAAATGTGCCTACCATGTGCTTGCTGTGTCAATCACCCACCTATTCAACATGTCACTCTCCCAGGGTAGCCTCCCCTCAATAGAAAATAACCCATGTCATCCCTCTATTAAAAGCAGTTGACCCCTGCGATCTAAATAATTATAGACCAATCTCCTCCTCCCCATCCTGTCTAAATTACTAGAAAAAATAGTGTGTTAGACTTGGGGTATACTTAGAATCCAAGCCTATTAAACTTGGTTCAGTCTGGATTCAGAGCAAAATACAGCACCATTAACAGCCCTTGCTAAGGTGACCAATGATTGCCTCCTAGATCTTGACAACAAGAAGCATGTCTGTGCCATTTCTTGGATCTTAATAAGGCATTCAACACAGTCAATCACAGCCTGCTTCTTTCCTCCCTAAGCACCTTAGGCCTGGGCCATAAATCTATGTGCTGGTTTTCAAACTACCTCGGAGAATGGAAACAGCAGGTTAAAGCTGAAGGGGATGTTTCTCCATTAAAACCTATGCTGAGAGGCATGCCCCAGGGCTCTATCCTTGGTCCCCTCCTCTTTGCAGTCTACATTAACAACATCAATGACCCCATCAAAAAGGCCAACATCCACTTATTCATGGATGACACTGTACTGTACTTGAGTCGTCCCATGCCAGAAGCAGCCTGTGAAGACCTCCAAGCTGAATTTAACCTTCTATAATACCAGCTCATAAACAAAAAGCTTTTGCTCAATCGAGAAAAGACAAAGCCATGCTCTTCTCCCTCCTTGTATCGCGGCAATTCCTGCTGGGGGAGCTATTCCCAAATTACCACTGTTCTTGGAGAAACACTAGAGTATGTAGCTAAATTCAAACATCTAGGAGTTGGGCTCGATCATAAACTTTCCTTCGTCAACCATCTCGAAGAACTACAGAAGAAACTAAGGCAAATATTAGGACTATTTAACAGAATTAACCACCTGCTCACAAAGGAGGCCAAGATTCAACTGGTTCGAGCTACCTTCCTATCTTTAATAGATTATGCTGACCTGCTCTACAGCCACTGCATTGCCTCTGCACTGGCTAAGTTGGGCACCCTCTATCACAGAGCTATCAGGCTCATTACTGGCCATCCACTTTCCACACACCACTGCTCCCTGTACTCATCGTTAGGCTGGACTTCCCTTCACTGTAGAAGGAATATAAATGCTGCCCTATGGACCTTCAGAGTGGTCACCAACAAGCTCCCCTCATATGTCTCAGATTGCATTCCTCAGAGTGTGTAAGGCACCTATGCTTTAAGGAGCTATTCCCTAATTGCTCTCCAAGTTCCAAGGGTCAAAACTTGTTTCGGCAAAGCTGCTCTAAGCTTCTGTTTACCCACATTGTGGAACTGTTTACAAAGGAACTTGAAGCTGAGCTGCCCTGTTAGTCTGAATATCTTCAAGGCGCTCTAAGATCGCTACATGAAAGCACCTTGCAAATGTTTTCCTTACCGCTAGCCCACTAATTCCGCAACTCCCCCTTTCCATCCTGATGCTCACCATATTTCTACCCCTGGCTCTCACTCTTTCCCTAGTAACTCTTCCTGCGGCACCCACCCTTCCCTGTCCACTACAACCTGGCTAAAGTCCCACCCCATCCATAGTAGTATCCCAATTATCTACCCCTCCTCCGTCATTATCATAATAAACAAGTACATGACAGCCATTGTCACTTTCTGTGGTTTTAGCTAAATGTTTCCCCAGTTTTCGGTAATACTGTATATCCCTCCTCTTCTTTACCTCCAACATGCCACCCCATACACGGCCTCTTTCCCTATATGTAGATGCTGCTCTCACTCAAAAGTATCTCCTTATAACCCTGTATGCCTATAGTTGATTGTATATCTGCTGACTTCTTCAATTGTAAAATAATGCTGTTTTTTATTTCGTCCTTGTACTGTACTTTATACACTGTATATACTTTTTCTTCCTAGTATATTATTCCTTTTGTATACCTACTTCTGTACTGTACTTTGATGCATTCATGACCAGGTCCACCTTGCAAATGTGCCTTGCTCAATGGTGCCCGCCTGGATAAAGATTTTGATTGATTGATTGATTATAGCAATACATCTTCATGAATTCACTTTAGCACATACTTTTTCATTTAATCTCTATTAACGCTTTTAACTCTTTGTGTTGGGTCAGATATGTCATCCTACTGGGTTTTGGATACAGTTTCTGCAAATGAGTACCATATTTTATCAAACTTTCCCTCTTTTGTAGTGTAAAATAAAGCATTCTTTCTACTGTATATAGTTCTATCATTAGGCTGATCCACTTATTTGGGCTTGGAGGCTCTTTGTCCTTCCATTGCACTAAAATACATTTCTTTGCCACAAGTAATCCCATTGCTATAAGTTTTTCCGTTCCGTTTAAATATTTCCCTGCATGGTTTCCTCCCAAAAGCACTGTAAATGAGTTTATTATTAAATTGTCATTGTAGCTGCTTTCAGTATATGTATGGTAGTATTCCAAAATGTGGTTAGTTTTTACATGTTAGAAACATATGTATTAATGTTCCTGCATTATGTCGACACGAGGACATTTCTTATCCAAGGTTTGATCTATTTTATGAAGTCTAGTGGGTAGGAAATAGGTTTGATGGAGCATATTAAATTAAATCTGTTGCATTTTTGAAGAATGAAATTGTATGAATGGGTATTTTTTATTTTCCCAGGCACCTTCAGGGATTTCATATCCTAAGTGTTGTTCCCATTTTGCTTTTAATTGGTTTAAAACTGTTAAGTAAAAGTTCTGTAACAGCCTATGAACAGTTGAAATTATTTTTCCTTTTCTGTGGTTAATATACTCTTAGCTGGTGATTCTTCATTAGTTATGCCTTTTTTAATTATGTCTCAAAGCTGTAACTATTTATGTTCTTTAGGTAATGAATATTTTGTTTGAATTTGCTGAAATGACATCATAATATAATTTTGAAATACATGACTTATTGTATAGAGTCCAACTTTTTCCTTGATTCAAATCAATGTCTATATTTAAAATATTAAAGTTTTATTTCCACAGATTGGGGCTTAAGGAGATTTTGTTCAGGCCATTTTATTATTTTATGTATTTTTCCACACTGTACATGAAGTTTGAGCTGATGTTATTATTTTATTAGTTTCTCCTTTTTCTTTAATAGTATCCAGAGGACAGTACGCTTCTAATGTGTTTATAGTTATGCATTTCTTGTTCAATCTTCTTATTAATGGTTTCTTTACCAGTGAACCAATTGTATGTTTGTGACACATGGGATGCTGGATAATACTAGTATATGTTCGGTAAGGCTAGTCCTCCTTAATCTTTCATGAGACATATTTGTTTTTGAGACAGCCTAAGCTTTTTATCCTTCCATAAAAATGTTGCTGTTAGGTGTTCCATCTGTTTAAAATGGCATTGAGGCACAGTGATTGGTAGTGTTTGATATAGATATAAGACCCTTGTTAGAATGTTAATTTTAATAACATTACATCTGCCTATTAATGTTAAAGATAACCCCTTCCATTTTTCAAAGTCCCTTTCTATTGCTATAAGTAATTGCTTATAATTTTTATCGTATACTTCCTTAGTAGCCTTAGTTATTATAACTCCTAAATATTTTCATTGCTGCACTACTGTATTTTAAAGGGCAGGTTTAAGCATTTTTTTTTACATTTACCTAAAGTCATTAATTCCATTTTTTCAGTGTTGATTTTATACCCTGAGGCTTCTCCAAATGTATGTATAATTTTAAGGCTTTGTACAACCAATTGCCATGGGTTGGTACTGTTCAGCAAAGTGTCATCTGTATATAAGTTTATGAGATTTTCCATTGTACCTTTTTTAAACCTGTTAGTATTTTGTCAGCTCTAATTGCAATAGCTAGCAGTTCAATGACCAATGCAAATATTAAGGGTGATAGTAGGCATCCTTGTCTAGTT
This sequence comes from Neoceratodus forsteri, assembly GCA_016271365.2. NCBI lineage: Eukaryota > Metazoa > Chordata > Ceratodontiformes > Ceratodontidae > Neoceratodus > Neoceratodus forsteri. The sequence goes on from CM028129.1 coordinate 471,608,367, forward strand.
CCCCTTGAGAGAAAAACACTTTCTGAAACATTTCTATTTGTTTGAACTGAAGCCCTGGGATTGTTATAAATTGTTTTTATTGCTTTTTGGAATTTTCTACCATATCCAGATTTGTCCAGTACCGTAAATATAAAATCCCACACCACCCGGTCGAATGCTTTTTCGGCATCTACCACTATTATCACAGGAAGGTTTTCTTTACAAGTATCTATCAGGTTAATTACTCTTCTAATGTTAGTGCCAATCTTTCTATCCTTAATAAATCCATTTTGATCCATATCAGTTATGTTTTGTAATGTTTATTTCAATCCATTTTGCAACAATTTTTGCAAAGACTTTTATATCAGTATTTAGTAGTGATATCGGGCAGAATGATATAACTTGAGTTGGGTCCTTCTCCTTTTTCAGAAATAGTGACATTTTTACATTGTACATTGTGACTGGGAGCTTGCTTGTGTTCTAGCAATGGTTAAATAACTGAGTCATATGTGCTTTAAAGTTGGTATAAAATCATTTATAAAATTCCAACGATATCCCATCTGGTCCAGGAGCCTTGCCAGATGGTAAAACCTTTATAATCTCTATTAATTATTTTTCTGTAATTTGTTCATACAGTTATTCTGCTTCTTTTTTACTAATTGTAGGGATTGGTAAATCTTTGGGAAATGTATTTATGGCCTGTGGATATTTTTGCCTGTCAGTTGATAATAATCTAAAAAAACGGTTGTTAATTTCTTTTGGGTTCAGGGTTTTTTGTACAATGTATTAGTCTCCATATTGATTTGAAAAATTGCTCACTCCTGTGTATCTTTTTGAAGTTGGTGAGCCGTTATCCTATCTGGTTTATCTCCTAATGCATCATATTTAGCCTTTGTTTTTAATATACTGTTCTCTGCTACTTGTGTAATCAGTTTGTTATACTGTTCCTTCATGGCTAGAAGTTTTTTTAATATAATTGGACTATGATTTATCATGTGAATTTTCTCCAACTGATTGCTTTCCTTTTCTAATTTGTTTTGTTTTACCTTTCCTTTTTATTTTTGGCTGTGGAATAGGTGGTGGTCATCCCCTTATCACTGCTTTGAATGCATCCCAAGTATTTTGAGTAGGGTCATTAAATTCAAAATATTCCTTTATTTGTTTTCACAATTTTCACATGCTCCTTATCTTGAAATAGCACAGGTTGTATTGGCCTCAGCATATTCACTTCCAATTGATCTGTATTTATTTCCATTTCTAAAGGTGCATGGTCTGATATTATAATGTTATTGTATTTAATTGTGTTGTTACAAAATTGTAACTGTTGGAAAATTAGAAAGTAATCTAGTCTGGAATAGCTCTGGTGTGGAGCTAAAAAAAAGAATATTGCTGTATTTCAGGGTTCCTTTCTTGCCATATATCTATTAGATTCAAATCTTCCATAAAATATCTTAGCTGCTTTCTCCCCCCAAGTCATATTATCTTGCAAGGAGGAAGATTTATCTAGTCTACAATTTAGAGCCATGTTTAAGTCCCCTTCAAGAATATAAGGGCCCTTAAATGTTGCTAATTGCAAAAAAGTAACTTAATGAAAACATCTATATCAAATGCATTAGGTTCATAAATGCTTGCTACTGTAACGATTCCATCCAGAGTTCTAACCTCAGCTATAACAAATCATCCATTGGGGTCTTCTATGGATTTACCAAACCTTATAGATTTATTACTTTTTTTAATGAAAATAGCCATCCCTCTGGCCAAATTTGAATGCTTAGAAAATTTTCCCTCTCCCCATTTGTTACAATGAAACAATGCTTAGTTCCTACAAAAATGTGTCTCCTGTAATAAAAGTATGCCCACTTTTCTCTTGTCAATCCAATTAAAATGTTTTCTTGCTTTCTGTCTATGTCTTAGACCCTTTACATTCCATGATAAAATATTAATCATTTCACATTTCTCTGATACTGGTTTTCCTCTTGTTTCACAACATTAATCTTTTGTATACTTGTTTCCATTTTTTTACTTTTTCCTCTTACTATTGCTACTGTCTTCTCAATTTTCATTTTCTTCACTACTATTCCTATTCTAAGTAATAAACAAGCAATTTTAACTAATGTGCTTTGTAGTCTACCCCATTCCCTCCCCCTCCCCACTCTAGGAGAGCAAGTCTCCATGTCCTTTTACACCTACAAAGATGGTTTTCTGCTTTCCTCCTCTTCCTGAAATACTCAGGAATTCTCAGGAGTTCTAAAACTGTTTGTTACCGCTCTTTATAATGTCAGCAATATAGTACTTTTATTTCTTATGCCACCAACTAATGATTTATAATGCTTTCCCACCTTCTTTACCTGTAAAACAAGGAAGCACATTATGGTATCCTTAGTGATGTCTGTCTCAATTCCTTGTCAATACTTCCTGGGATTCTGATTCAAAAGCTGAAAAGATAATAACAGAAAAATAAAGTTATATATATGTTTTCTTCTTTTCATAGTAAATGCAAATCCATCTATTCATTAAAAGGCTATTATAAGTTGTTTATGTACTAATTTTTGACACTAAGTCATTTCTTTTTCCTTCCTCTCCCTCCAAGCCCATTTTCAAAACTTTTTTATTGTGATTCTCAATCAATGTAATTCCAAGTTAACAGTTCCTTCTTGTTCATATTCTGTAGTTTCTAAACCTGTTCTGAATTTTTTTGTCTTTCAGGTTGTGATCTTTCAAAAGTAGAGAATCTGTTTTTAACCAACAGAACTTGATGCAATTACATCATTGGACTAATCATGGTATGTTTTTTAGCATGAGAATTTCTTTCATGTCTGAAAAACTGGTCATCATTTCTTTGAGCAAATTGTCTGCTTCACTTGGGTCCATAAAATAATGCATCTTCCCTTTATAGTAGAATTTTAGTATTGCTGGGGGGATTAGGGCAAGTGTTATACCTTTCTCCCTTAACAGGGCTATGACCTGGTTGAACGAGTGTCTTTCAATCATTGTCTCATTACTAAAATCAGGAAATGCTTGAAACAGTAGCCTTTCACTCTCAGTCCTTTCTCAGTTCTGTCTTTTCTAAGAATCTCTTCCTTATCTTGAAATTTATGTGGTTTAATAAATACAAATCGGGGTCTTTCTGAGTGTCTTGTGTTCTGTGCTGGTCCGGCTCGATGGGCCCTATCTAAATTAATTTTTGTCTTGGGTACTCTAGACCCATAACTTCAATCAGTAACTCTTCAAAATAGGGAATGGGATCCCATCCCCTCTGCCTCGTATGGTATTTTACCTATTGTATGTTCCCTCTATGTGACCTATCCTCTTGATCATGTACTTTCTTCACAAGTAGTTCCAGCTGTACTAAATGTTGAGAAATATATATATTTTTTTAATTGGGCCCATGATGTCCTCTATATCACTTTTGAATTTTTCATTCTGTGCTGTTCTTACTGTTAATGCTTCTAGTTTTTGATTAATCCCAGCTACCACTTTTGTTAAGGAGCCCAGAGAAATTTGTATGTCTCCAATATCTGCAATTCCCTTTAAAACTGTAGATTGAAATTCACTGTCAAAAGGTACCTGTGTTTTTCCACCTCCAAGTGCTGTCCGATGTGCTCTGTGTTTGTGTACCTTTGATTTTTTTTCCTTCAATGTGGCTTTACCTCCTTCCTTTCTGCCCATTATTGTGCATTTTACTGTTTCTTGAGCTACCGTATGTTCTCCTGCTTCTGCCTCAGCATACCCAATCTTTTAGTGTCCTGTTTGTCCGTAGTGGCTCCTGCATCTTTGGTCCCTCTGGACCTGCTTCATCTTGTTCTGATAGTTCCTCCTGACCCTAAGTGTCTGCCAAGCATGTCACTTCAGCATCTAAGCCTGTTTCCTCCTCAATTGGGACAGAGTTTGCTGCAGACAAGATTGAGCTAATTTTCTCCCAAGGAACAGCTCAGTTCATCCTCAAGTCTGTTGAGGGGTCTGCCCTGCCAGTAGGTGATTGCAAAGGAGATAAAATTGCTGGTAAGGACTTTGCCACTTTGCTCCACTTGCTCCCAAAATTTGTAGTTTGGGTTGGTTACCTTTTTGTACTTCTGGTTTTCTTTTTCTGGTCTGGAGTTTCCAAAGTTGTTTTTTCTTTCAGTTCTTTCAATACATTTAGACATTTTTGCAACTACATATCCCATATAGATGGCCCAAGTGGCTTACTCATCCTGTAGTTTAATCTGTTTGCTTTCACTCCCAGACTGCTCCCATCTCAGGAATGCACTACTCCAGCATCTTGGATCTCTGTGTAATTCATATTCTTGAATGTATTTTATCCTAATAAGGAAATGAATTCTCTGATGTGAACTGTGTACACTGTATCAAAAAATATTATAAACAGTTTTTAAAAAATCATGAAGCTGGAACATTAAGCCTGTAGGGATATATGAAATTCAGGGAGGTCATGGATATGTGCCAAGGCCACCCAAGGAGTCTGTCTCTAAGTGGGCACCATGAGACTACACTATCCCTGCTGTTCCTTAATGAAAATAAACTCATTTCATTTATAGTATATAGTTACCCACACTGTGCATGCAATTCCATCCCAACTAAAAGGCTGCTCTGCCACAGTTCAAAAGTCTTAGAATGTCATTGTACTCTTTTGTGGAACAACATTTTTTGTATTATATTAGGAACGCTGCTGTTTTCCTTTAATTTTAACACAGACACACACTTACTTGGTATTACTTGGTATGAAAGAACAGAAGAAGGCCAGAGCCCATCAAGACTGTTCCCCACACTGTGTGGGACATTGTTTATCTATTATCCCTCAACCAAACATCTAATTTGTTTTTAAAGACAGTGGCACTAGTTGCCTCTATCAAATCTTGTAGCATGGTGTTCCACGCATGCTTCAATGCAAGTGCATGGTGCAGCGCTGCACCTTAACAGTAAATGGAGCCTCCTAAGCATCCACAGCGCTTCTGGCTAGAGGACTTTTAAAAACTAAATTAAACCCCTTTCCCACGGCAGAAAAAAGCCACTTTTTTGACTATGTCTAAATCAGAGGGTAAGGTTTTCAGGGGTGGTGAGCCCCTGCAAACCACAGCTTTCCTTTAATATGAGGGAGGTTAAAGTCACCAAATATTACAGTAGCTCAAGATTCTGAAAACGTGTAATTTCTTTAAACATATCAGTTGTGTAATCTGAATTTGCAGATGGAGGTTGATAGATGTTACCAATAGTTATATAGAACTGCTCCTTCAATAAGATTTTAACCCATATAATTTCCAAAGGAAGGAGAACACCCTTCAAAGAAGGAATATCATTTTGTATGTATTACAAACTCTACTACCTTGCTTAGCTAATCTGTTTTTATGATATAACTTATAACCTGGAATTTCTCTGGATCAAATTGAGGATGCATCCCACCAAGTTTCAGTTACTCCCACCACACCTATATTTAAAGTTTTACATTTGGCTTCGAGTTCTGCTAATTTGAGTTGGTTTAAAGATCTTGCATTCAAAGCTAGGAATTTACATTTAGTTGTAATAATATTTTGGTAGGTATTCAGAGACTTGGGAATAGACCCATTTCCCCATTGTTTTTAGTTTAAACAATGATTTATGATTTTAGTGATACTTTTCTCCATAAGTGTACTACCCCTACAACTGAGATGTAAACTGTCCCAGCAAAACAAGGAAGAATGATCTGAAAATAATTCCCAGTGGGCAATACAGGGTATATCTTGCTTAAAACACCACTTTCTCAGTCATTCATTTAGGGCTTTGATTTTCTGTGTCATGGTAGATGTTGCTCTCGGGACAGGTAGAATTTCAGATATACATACACAGCATCCCCTATCAAATAACAGGTTACATAACGCCACATAGTCCTGTTGTAACTTATTAAATGGGGTGTTGTTTATATCTTTAACACCAACATGTATGATAACCAGTGGATTTTCCCCCACATTTTGTAAAATTTTAGGCATCATGGAGGTAATGTCAGATACCCTGGCCCCACAGAAGCTAGAACAAGTGCGGTTGCTCTTGCCATGATTGCATACTGCCCTGACAATGTGCTTAATGGTTGAATCTCGAAGGACTAACAATTGTTTTGAGACAGTAAGGGTACAAGATTCAGAAACAGGTGATTGTTTAACACACTCTGGAGCGATTAACTTAATAGGTCTTGATTTGGTAGCTTGAAACTTACTAGGACAAGTATTCATGGGCATTAAATCCTGATTGAAAAGTGTTTTTGAACCATTATTATCAACAGAGGGTGATGCACAGGATAACTCATGTAGCACTTCATTATTTGATATAGTCAATTGCTCAAACCTATTACGAGTTTCAATAGGGGCAATATTGTGTATCTGAACGCCCCTCCTTTTTTAAGAGGCTTTGTGACAATGGTCTAGTCATCATTATCATGAGAAGAGGGTGGATAATCATCCATCTTATAAGACAGGGCAGAGGCAACAGGTATACTAGTACTAGTCGTTACAATTGTCTCCTCATCAGGAGGCATAGAATGCTACATAAATGTGAAGGAAATTGTTCATTAGAATGAACTTGTTCATCCATAAGATCAATGCAACTTTCCAGTTCCTAATATCAGTAGAAACTGGTTTAATATTAAGCAGAAACACTATCTCTGCTTCAAGAGTAAAAATCAGATGGCAATTAGCTATACATACTCACGCCCATACTTTCCCTCACCATACATCAAACATTGCATACACTTACTGAGTTATTTTTCCATTATTAAGGTGTATATTTACTAAGTAGAGGATATGCTAAAATTATCTTATGCAAGTTTGTCTAATGCCAGCAGTTTCACACCACCTAGATTCCTCCCCAAACACAACTCTTATGTTTTCATAACTCACCCTCATCTGGGAAGGTTTTTAGCAGCTGGATGAGGGCAGGTTTCTTTTTTTTTATAATAAAAATAAATAAATAAACCAAAGATTTCTCTTATATTCTGTATAACCATATGCAATGCAAAATAATACATAGGCAACTATGCACAGCTCAGTTACACTCTCAGTTTGGGATTCTGATGACATCAGGGACCTCTCAAGCTTCACTCTCAAGGGCCCTATGATGTCATTAGAGCCCCCTGATGGAAATACAGCCTTGTTGTGCATGGTTGCCCATGCATTATTCTGTTTGCTTTTATTGAATGTTTTTTTTTATGGGGGTTTTCATGCAGGCTGCATTCAGAGATAAACAAGCATTTGTCAATGCCAAAGTTCACTGTTGGTATTGCTGTTTGACCCCCAGCACATACACACACACATTTTTTTATTTTTATATTTTTTATTTTTCTACTCCATTAAATCTGGTTCAACATATGATTAGGTTGTACATACATGTTAATCAAAGATATATGTGAGATACTCAGTATATATTTATTTATTGAAATATTCTAGTCAGATTGGCATTTAATAAAGAATGAGTAATTACTTAATTAATAAATGTGGACAGTATTATTCTATTTGGATTTTATTCATCAGAGACAACCTCCTGTAGACACTGGTGTTAAAATTGTTTGTATTGTAAGGTCTTATAACATATAACAAGCTTGTGTACAATTCTTGTGACTATATTTAGAATGATTTATGTGTACTATTCAATTGCCATTATATTTGCTGTGATACTTTTAAAACTATATTCGTCCTGTCTGTATTGATTAAATACTATGCTATGTAATTTATAAAAATCTTAAAATTAATTATAAACTTCATATTTTAGTCAGGTTATAGTGTATTCTACTTATACCACATCACTATGCAAGGTACAGATAAATCAGCTCTCTGAAGATAGAACTAGTTCACTTTTGTTTAAAATGCTGACTTAAGTGCTGCACTAGGTAGTTGTGATGTCATCAGCATTGCCAAGGCTGCTCTGGGATTTGTTGAGTGCTGCACTGTATGAAACTAACCTTCAAGATATCAATTATGACAAATGTAACAACGAGCTATATGCTGAGACTAGCTACAAACATATTGCATATCAATTGGTGTCTTCCACTATAATCCCTATTATTAACAGAACATTTAAATATGTGCACTCCTGACAACTGCACATGAGACCCATTCCATTGCCATACTCACCACACGTATATTATTAAACTTTTCAACCTTTTACCTTCCAAATCTGGAACGTTACAAATCAGGTGCAAGTGCCCAAAATCAGGGACACATTCTGAAAAAATTTTTAGCTCATGATGTCTGCTATTGTGCTACACAGTGTACAGTAGCTCAGTGTGAAAAGGATTTTCTAAAGAACTAGACTACAACACTAATGTCTGCCTGGCATGTTGTATGCTTCAGATCCCTGGTTCAGTTACAATACCCATTACCAAGCTTAGAAGAGACAGAGAAAATGTTAAGGCAAAAGCAAGGCCATCCCTGAAAATCAGAGACAATGATCAGGGATGAGAATTTCATGCAATATTCCTGTAGAGGATGTGCCACTGCTCCAGTTCATTCTTGGTCATTAATCTAGAAAGCTGCTGGAACAGCTGGACCAATGCGAGTTTCAGCTTTCTACTCCCAGCCTACACTCTCAGAGCCCCAGTGACCCTGGAAAGCACACATGGGGGATATGGGGATGTCCATTAGATCTGTTGATGTAAGGAGGGATCCTGTAGGGCTGAGGGCAGAAATGAAAACAGTACTTATCACAGGGAGGGTGGGATGGGCCACCAAATGATCTACTCTGCCCTTTATGCTAGTACATCAAGCTTATAGGTACCTTGTGAGCTGCCTTGTCTATCTATGTTTTCCAAGTCTTGTACCCCATATATTGCATGTAGCTGTATGTGGGCTGGTAATGAGGCTCCTTGTTGCTATGTATAACTGTTATACTTATAGTGACTCATATTCAGTCCACCTTGTCAATGGTGTTACAACTTGTAAAATAAAGAATTGAACCTGAATTTGAGTAAGGAGGGTGTCATCCATCCACTCCAGTCAAAGTGGGGTGCAGCAGCAGCATTTCCCTTGGCACTGGGAGTGTGGAGGACTTGACATTTTGTGCTGGGAATGTTGTGATAGCTCTGCGGAGGAGCCAAGTACATGTGGGACAGGGTCCAGGGGAGGGGGGTAGCTTGTGTTTTCTCTCAGTATAATCACTGTATCTTCAAAAATATCACCGCTTTTCTGCCAAAAGATGTTGCTGTGTGGTGCTAGAAATCAAGCACCTAAAACTATTTTAAACAGAATCTCCTACACATGCTGTCTAACTGCTATAAGCTTATCTACTATATGCAGCACACAGAATCAAAAAATGCTCGTTTTAAAATACTGTATAGTGCTTGCCTATCTGTATGTGTAGATATGTAGATAGACTCTGATGGTTGCTCCTGTACTGTAACTTGAGACTGACTCCCAGTAGCATTCCTTACCTACATGGCACTTACTGTTTCCTCCATTGTATAAAATCCGCATGTTCCCACTCCTCCACAAAATCGTTAGTTAAAAATGTTATTTATTCTTTAGCGGTTGTTGTATGTCCTTAATTATTATTGTTGCATCATCCAGTGCAAGTAGCTAATGTAAGGTATTTGTTTACTCTCTTTCCACAGAAATATGTCTTGTTTTTGTCAGCAATCTACAAATTTGTTTTGTTCCCATCTTCATGCCCATGAACAATTGTCACTGATGTTTGCACCTTCTTTGTACCTTGCTCTTTCCTGATTGTACTCTCCCAGGTTGTGCCTGAATATAGGCAATACTCTTGTCTAGTGTACCTACCTGGTAAACAAAAAAACAAATGAAAAAAGCAAACAAATATATGTATGTGTCTTTTAAATGAAAATAAATATGCACTTCTCAATGACTCCTCATTACTGTGTATATTATTATTCTTATTACACCTGGAGGTATCAAAGATGATGTTTTCTTCACCATGCATTGCCATTCTTACTGTCATGAGAGTCCTCAAATACACAATGCAATAAGAGCAGTTAATGTCTAAACAATTGCTTGTACCCAACCCCAACCAATTCAAAACTATTCATTACAGCTTTTTCAGTTTCCCGAGAAAGGCAATACTGTTCCAAAACAACCCCCAAATGCAGAGCGCTGCAAATGCCATGAAAGCTCTTTTCAATGGTGTGTTTCAAAATTAAATAAACATAACAAGACAGATTTAAATGACATGGGTTGGGTGTTAAAAATAACATTTGCAGTAATGGCATGGAAGTCAAGCCAATTAAATGCCAGAATTTAATATCATCACCCAGCTCTTACTTTGAAGCTCTCACTGTGACACAAACAGAGACACACAATGTGGACAATGCTGACAATGTTTCTTTTATATCTGACACTGACTCTGCCACATTTCTTCTCATCCAACCACCTTCGCTCAACACTCTCATTGACTTACATGGGACCTCCGCTGCACTGCAACTTGGTCCCTGGCACCTTTACACTGAATAACACATATTCCGGTCTCTCACTGGAGAAAACCAAACAGACAGAGGACAATGCAGGAATTTGGCACTGGTCACCTGTTGCTGGGGGCCACAATGACCGCACAACACTCTGCTGGGCTCCCGTTCCCTCCCACCTCCTGTGGGCGATCGCTGCTCACTGTGCTGCTTCTTTACTTCACACAGCTCTCTCTCCGGCATGGCAGGGGACCTTTGCTGTCTCTGCCTTTCTCTCTCACCCTCTCACAAGCTCTCCAGCCCTCCTTACAGCTCACTGCAGTGCTCTCTGTCACACAATCACACTCTGCTGCTCTCTCACTCCATTAGGGGTTGGGGGGAGGCATGGCACTCTGTGCCTCAAGTCACCTCTCTCTTTCCCCTTCTGTCTGTATCCTCACCCCACAGATGGTTTTATTCTTTGCCTCTCCCATTGTGGGTGGGTGACTGTAGGGAGGGAGATTCACACCACAACCTGTCACACTAACTGCTTCAGGAGGATGGCACAGCCAGACAGTGTTTCTCAAAGCACTCCTCCAGGCAACCATCTGACACTTCAGCTGCATCCTGTATAGTGCACTTTACAGTGATCTATCGATACAGGTCTGTCTCTTGATGCATCTCCCAATCTTAGTAGGGTGCTGCACTGCCCACCAAAGGTCACACTTACTCACAAGGAAAATCCCAACAACGAATGGCAGACCTGCTATATTGTGTTGACAAACACAGACAGACAGATGCAGGTGGGCAAGCAGTCACTCGTGGTGTGTGTGTGTGTGTGTGTGTGTGTGTGTGTGTGTGTGCATGTTGGGAGGAGCCTTGCATAGCACATAGCTCAGCAAGGAACCAGCACTGCATTGTTCTATACAGGACAGTAACCCAGGGCAAGAGACGAGGGGGGCACCTTGTTGCATCAGGGTGGGACAACAGCTAACATCGCTATTATCATCCCTTTTGTTTGGCAAAAGGGTAAGTGGCATACAGTGGGGTATCTGGATCAGCTCACAGTATGGGGTGTCATGTAACACTAGTCTTAGTTCAGCACAACTCTGTGTCAGTTTCCAAGAGTCATGCTGAAGCCTTCTAGGTTAGAAAATGCAGAATTGGGAAATGGAAATGCTATGATCAGGGATTCTTAGGGGACTTCACCAGCTACTGAACTTAACCCAACTTAACCCAAACTCTACAGATATTTACTGTAAACCAACTGAGGACTCAGACGATGAGCGATCTATGTTTTTAAGTCTTGTACAACCTCGGTTCACAGAGTGGAAGGAAATGTTTGAGCTGTTTGCTGGGCAGTGTTGCACATCAAAGGAGGAAGCTTTAGAAGTAAATGAAGTTTCTGCCCATCAAACAAAAAAACAGCATCACAATCAGCCTGCCTGATGATTGATGGGGCACTGTCTAGCCCTTGCAGACCACTCTGCATCAGACAAACAGTGTCACACACCTTTCAAAAGTCACTCTTACAGCAACAAGTTTGCTGCTCATGTGCACACGGCAAACTTAAGCATTTGTCAATGCTGAATGTTTCTTGCATTGGTCCATTGACCTCGCACACTGGACCTCTGTCACTCACTCATTCTATTTCTCCCAGTGCTGCAGGCTGCTGTTTTGTACTGGGCTCCTGCCTGCGCTGGCATCCTTTTCTGTTCACAAAGAAATCCACAGTTGGCCCGACAAAGCTCCATTGAGGTGGGTCACTTCCCTGTCTCTGACTCGCTCATTCTGTTTTGCCTGGTGCTGCAGGCTGGCCTTTGTACTGGGCTCCTGCCTCTGTTGGTGGCTTTACTGCCCTCAAGAAATCTGCATTAGCCCTGACACAGGTCCGTGAGCTTGCTCACTCCCCTCTGTCACTCACTCGTTCCGTTTCTGCCAGCGCTGCAGGCTGGCCTTTAGTACTGGGCCCTGCCTGCATTGCCACCTTTTTCTGCCCACAAAGAAATGTGCAGCAGTCATACTAGAGCTCTGTTGAGCTCACTCACTCCCCTCTCTCACTTGCTCATTCTGTTTCTCCACTGCTGCATTCTGCCCTTTGTACTGGGCTCTTGCTGTGCATTGCTGCCTTTTTCTGTCCACAAAGAAATCTGCAGCTGTCCTGACACAGCTCGTTGAGCTTGCTCATTCCCCCTCTCTCACTCACTTGTTCTGTTTCTGCCTTTGCTGCAGGCTGGCCTTTTGTATTGGGCTCCTGCCTGCACTGCCGCCTTTTCCTGCCCACAAACAAATCTGCAGCAGTCCCGACAGAGCTCCATTGATGTTGCTCACTCCACCTGTCATACACACTCAGTCTGTTTCTCCTGGTAGTGCAGGCTGCCCTTTCATACTGGGTTCCTGCCTCTGTTGGCACTTTTTCTGCCCACAAAAATCTGCAGCACTACCAACAGAGATCCATTGACCTCACTCACTCCCCCTCTCTCATTCACTAGTTCCATCTCTGCCAGTGCTGCAGGCTGCCCTTTTGTATGTGGCTCCTGCATGCATTGCCACCCTTTTCTGCCCACAAAGAAATCTGCAGCAGTTACGATAGAGCTCCATTCTCTCAGTTACTCATTCTGTTTCTTCTGCTGCTGCAGGCTGCCCTTTTGTACTGGGCCCCTGCATGCATTGCTGCCTTTTTCTGCCCACAAAGAAATCTGCAGCAGTCCCAACAGAGCCCTGTTGAGCTCACTCACTCCCCTCCTCACTCACTCGTTCTGTGTCTCCCAGCACTGCAGACTGCCCTTTTGTAGTGGGCTTCTGCCTGTGTTGGTGCATTTTCCTGCCCACAAAGAAATCCACAGCAGTCCCGACAGAGCTCAGTTGAGCTCAGTCCCCCCCCCACTCGTTAGATCCTAATCTGTTCAAAACACTGATTTCCGACAGCGACTGTGGTATTCTGCGCGGGCGGAAACACATTTCAGCCGGGATGTGAAAAATGACAGCTGTACTGTTTATAAGGAGGTGTGGAAAAATGCCAGTGTTGAAAATGTGGCATGAAAATATTACTAATTTGCAAAGTTACAAGGATACATGGAAACTGCACAATGCACACTCGTAACACAGTCATTTTAAGGAGTTTCATCACAAAATTTTCAACATAGGCATTTAGCACCTCTGCTCATGAACAGTGTCAGTGTGATTTTCTTAATGTGTCCTGAGCACTGATTTCCCACGGCAACCACGTTATTGTGCCCCAGAAGAGCAAAAACACATTTCAGGCAGGATGTGAAAAATCTGAGAACATTTTCCAGAAACTTATTCCGGAAAAAACCACGGGAAATGTAATTATATTAATATAAAACCTTAAGTTCTAAGTTCTTAAAGTTGCTGCCTCTTCCGATGTGTTGTACAATCAATTATCAGTGGTTCCCCCACAGCTGCAGGGGAAAGGAAAGATGAAGGGTGCAAGTCAGAAGAATTCACACATAGACAGATCCTCTTGAACATTTATGAATATTTCCTTTATTATGAATATAGGTGCATATCCTCTGCGTTTCACCAATATGTCATTGGCTTCCTCAGGAGATGCCTCTTAAACATTCTTCTATTCCTATATACAAGCCAATGTTATTCACTTAGACATATTACGGTCAATGTTGTTTCTTATTCAGCCTTTTGTGTGTTCTGCACATCACAGTTTTAGAAAACAGGTAGATAGCCCTCTTTAAAAACTCTTTCTGGACTTCTCATATGCACGTCCACGCTGTGGCTCAACTTGTATTAACAATTCTTCTGACTTGTGCCTTCATCTTTCCTTTCCCCTGAGGATGTGAAAAATGACAGCTGCACTCTTCATAAGGAGGTGTGAAAAATGACAATGTTGGAAATCTGGTGTGACAATATTGCAAAGTTGTGAAAGTATGAGCATGCGTGGAAACTGCATGATGCACACTCATGTAACACTCATTTATGGACTTTCATCACTAAATTTTCAACATAGGCATTTTGGGACCTCTGCTAATGAACAGTTTCACTGTCATTTTCATAATGTGTCCCGAACATGGATTTCCCACAGCGACCATACTATTACGCACGGGCGCAAAAACACATTTCAGCCAGGATCTGAAATATTACAGCTGCACTGTTAATAAGGAGATGCAGAACAATGGCAATGTTGACAATCTGGTGTGAAAATATTATACATTCATGAACTTCTGGCGTGCGTAAGCGAACTGCTCAACGCTGCGCTCATAACACAGTCAATTTATGGAGTATCAACACCATTTTCAACATAGGCATTTTAGAACCTCCGCTGATGAAAAGTGTCACTGTCATTTTCATAATCAGTCCGAACACTGATTTCCCACAGCGACTGTGCTATTTTGCACCAGAAGTGTGTAAACACATTTCGGCCAGCATATGAAAAATGACAGTTGTACTGCTCACAAGGAAGTGTGGAAAAATGCCAATGTTGAAAATCTGGCATGAAAATATAGCAAATTTGCAAAGTTATGAGCATGCGTAGCAATTGCGCAATGCACGCTCATAAAATATTTTTTGGATTTTATCCACCAAATTTGCAACATAGGCTTTTTGAGATCCCACCTCATGAACACTGGCACTGGTACTGTCATTTTGATAATCAGTCACAAAAGGTGATTCTGTGCAGTGATCGAAATCCCCTTCGGGGCCAATTAACGCCATGGCAGTGGCAGAATTCCTGAGGAGGGTCCCAAAAACCCATGTTGAAAATTTGATGCCAATATTCCAAAAATGACTGAGATACACATCAAAGTTGAAAAAACCCTATTTATTCCATTATACAGCTTACCAGCATTTCCTCAGTTTGCAGTCACCTTTGATGAGTGCAGACGTGTTCCCGGTCCACCAAAGATCGTCTCGCCAGATTCTGGAGGTAAGTATGGGGTGAGGGGGTGTGGGGAGGCAGGGTGTGCAGTGGGTCAGTACAGGTTGTGGAAGGGGGGCAGGGAGACCGGCAAGGGAACATTTCCTTTTTTCACAGGGGAAAAAAATTTAAAACATTGCTGGACCATTTTTTTTTTCAGGGGATGTGGCATGCTGGAGTGGGCTCTCGGCGTGCCCAATTGACTCTTTTTTGGGGGGCAGCTGTAGCCAACAGGAGATTGGGAACCACCATTTGCACTCAACAAAAGGGGGGCCACATCATGCTGACAGGGACTGAGCATCCCTGCTGCACCATTATGCCGATGGGGATTGGGCACCACCATCAGCACATACTGGTATGGGGGGTTCCTCATGAGCTGAGTGGGATTGGGCACCCCCTCAGCACACAGGAACTTGTGGGGGGGAACATGCCAACGGGGATTGAGCACCCCCATCAGCAAAAAAACAGGAGAGAGGACATGATGCTGAGGGGGATTGGGCACCCACTCGGCAAACAGGTGGGGAATCAAGGGAGCCCTGTAATGAGGGGTCCTCCCTCATTGCAGCGGATGATGCTGCAATGATGAGGTGGCCCCTGATTGCAGCAGCTAAAACTTCTCAAGGTTATGGCACTGGCTGAACCAGTGTCAGCAGCAGCAGCGTGCCACACCATTGGGAAAGTGAGCCAAGCCTTTAAAGGCTGTGGTGGCACTGGCCACAACAGTGCCATGCCTCCATAACCTGCTTCTTACTCATGTGTGCAATCATCAACATAAAATTAGCTTCTGTGTTTTCAGCATAAGGATGCACAGAATGGAATTCTATTGATGGAATTTGTGCAGGATGGTAATTCTGCTCCTGAAATGCTATTCAGAATTTATTTTTTCCTATGGAATTCTGAAAAGCATTTCTTTGTTAACTGTAGATTAACATTCATAGGAAACATAGAAACATAGAATTTGATGGCAGATAAGGACTGCTTGGCCCACCCAGTCTGCCCATTTCCTACCTACTGGATAAGCTGCAGATCCTAGTTAATCAGCAGCCTACTTCTTCCTACCCCACCCCTAGAATGGCCTTATGACTGTCCCATGCATGCTTGAATTCCACCACTGATTTTGACTCCACAACCACCTCCGGAAGGCTGTTCCATGCATCCACAACCTCTCTGTGAAAAAATACTTCCTTAAATTACCTCTGAGCTGCCCCCATCTTCAAATTGTGCCCCCTTGTTCTTGCACACCTCTTTTTTGAAAGATGCTACCCTCTTGGACTTTGTTGATTCCCTTGAGGTACTTCAATGTTTCTATCATGTGCCCCCTCTCCCTCCTTTCCTCGAGGCTATACATATTAAGCTCCGTTAGTCTCTCTTCATATGTCTTCCAGGGCAGACCCTGCACCATTTTAGTTGCCCTCCTCTGGACAGCTTCCATGCTGTCTATGTCTTTGCAGAGATTGGGTCTCCAGAACTGCATGCAGTACTCCAGATGGGGTCTGACCAGCTGTCTGTACAGAGGGATAATAACTTCCTGTTTTCTACTGGTGATGCCTCTCCCTATGCATCCCAGTAACCCCCAGCCCTCCTTGCTGCCCTCTCACATTGCTTGCCCACCTTTAGGTCATCAGATATGACTACCCCAGGTCCTTTCCATTGTTGTTGTTGTTAGTATCTCACCCTCATTGTGCACTCTTCCCTTGGTTTTGTTTCCCAGGTGCATTACCTTGCACTTCTTAGCATTGAATCTAAGCTGCCATACATTTGACCACTCCTCTAACCTTGCCAAGTCCCTTCTCATCCTTTCCACCCCACCTTGTGCATCAACTCTGTTGCAGATCTTTGTGTCATCTGCAAAGAGACATACTTTTCCTTCCAGTCCCTCTGCAGTGTCACTTATAAAGACATTGAAGAGGACCAGTCCTAATACTGAACCCTGCGGTACTCCACTAGTAACCCCCTTTCTTCTGAGTGGACTCCATTTACTATTACTCTCTGTCTCCTATTCTCCAGCCAATTCTTTACCCAAGCTGTCATCTTGGGACCCACTCCCAGGCTGGCTAACTTGTATATTAATCTTTTGTGTGGGACTGTGTCAAATGCCTTGCTAAAGTCTAGGTAGACCATGTCCACAGCCCTCCCTGATCTACTACTTTGGTCACCCAGTCAAAGAAATCTATCAGATTCATCTGGCATGACCTTCCCACTGTGAATCCACACTGCCTAGGGTCCTGTACCCCTCTGGCCTCTAGATACTTGACAATTCTTTCCTTCAGAAGTGATTCCATCATTTTCCCTATCACTGAGGTTAAACTAACAGGTCTGTATTTTCCTGCTTCTGCCTTGCTCCCACTTTTGTGAAGGGGAATCATACCTGCCCTCCTCCAGTCCTCGGGTACCACGCCATCCTCCCATGATTTGTTAAAGAGGGTAGTCAGTGGTGTCACTAGTTCTGCCCTTAGTTCTTTTAGAATTCTGGGATGAATCCCATCAGGCCCCATGGCTTTGTCCACCTTCGTTTTAAGAGTTCTTTCATAACCCTTTCTTTTGTAAATGGGCTGGTATCAACTTCTGTATCCAGAGTGTTTCTACTGTTTGTTTTAGGTACCTCCCCCTCTTCATTTGTAAATACTGAGCAAAAATATTTGTTTAGTATCTCTGCCTTTTCACAGTCTCCCTCTGCCCACCCTCAATCCCCTTTATTAAGCCTCACTATCCCTCCCTTGGTCTTCCTTCACTCCGTGATGTACCTATAAAAGGTTTTATCCCCCTTCTTAACTGAGTTGGCTATCTTTTCCTTGGTTTGGGCCTTTGCTGTTCTGACTGCCTTCCCAGTTTCCTTTTGCTTTAACTGATACAGTTCTCTGTCCTGCTCCTTCTGCGAATTCCTTGTACTTCCTAAATGCTTTCTTTTCTTGAACCTTCACTGCCACTTCCTTTGAGAACCATAGTGGTTTCTTACATCGTTTGTTTTGTTTATTTGCTTCACACAAAGGCTTGTTACCTTTGTGATGGCAGTTTTATTATTCCCCATTGTTCTTCCCCCTCCTTCCTGCCCATTTGCTAGTGCATTCCTTAGGCACTCACCCATTTTAGCAAGTTAGCCCTCCTAAAGTCCAGTACTTTTGCCTTTGTATGGCTTGACTCTATTGCTGTGTTTATTGTGAACCATACTGTTCGATGGTCTCTAGTTCCCAGATGGCTACCCTTTACATATGTGATCCTCTCTCCATCTCCATTTGAGAGAACCAGTCTAAGATTGCTCCCTCGGTGGGCTCCAATACTAGTTGTCTAAGGCATGCCCCCTGTAGGGCATCTAGAATAACTCCACTCTTCAAAGTGGCTGCTGCAACTGCACTCCAGTTAACATCTGGCATATTCAGATCACCCATCAGCAATATCTCCCCTTTTTCTGCCATTCTAAGTATACTTTCTATCATTTGCTTGTCCATTTCCTCCCCCTGAGAAGGGGGTCTGTATACAACCCCTGTGCAGATTGTGGTGCCATTGCCAGTCTCCAAATTTACCCACAGTGCTTCTTCTCCTCCCTGTTTACCCTTTTGTTCTGTTGCTTTTATTCCTTCCCTTATGTAAAGAGCTACTCCTCCTCCTCTTTTACCCTCCCTGTCCCTCCTGTAGATAGTGCATCCTGGTATGTTTATGTCCCGGTCATGGTTTTGTGTGTACCACATTTCTGTGACTGCCCCGATATCCAGATGTTCCTCCTCATCAAAGCCACTAATTCAGGAAGCTTGTTACCCAGACTACGGGCATTGGTACTCATTGCCCTCCATTTTTTATGGCTTTACCTTCTGTTGCAGCATTCCCCACTGACCTTTCTACCTCTGTCTTTTCTCATTTAGTACCCTGTTTTGTAGGAGAGGCTGGGATTTTCCTGCTGCTTATCAGTGCCTCCCTTTGACTAGTTTAAAAGCTTGCCAATGAAGCATTTAAACCGATTGCTCAAAGACTTGTTCCCTTCCTGGACAGATGCAGACCATCCTGCAGTATAGGCTGGTGTCCCTCCAGGTGGAACCCCAGTCCCCAATGAAGCCAAACCCTGTGCTCCACCATTTTTCAACTATTCATTAAACTGCATGGTTCAAATTGCACCTGCCTCCCCATGCCATTGACAGGCAGCACCTCTGAGAAGGATACTGTGTGCTACTTGTCTTAGGCCCCTCCCCAACTCTACAAAGTCCTCCTGTACTGCTCTAATCTCATGATGAGCCAAGTCATTTGTCCCTAGGTGGACAATGACGTCCAGCTCAGAGTCCGTGCAGCTGTTCTCGTGATCCTGAGGTGCCCTTCCTGTCCCTCAAGCCATGGCACCAGGCAGGCACCTTACTTCAGTTTTCCCTGCTCCCCCAGTTCTATCCCTAATAATTGGAGTCCCCACCAGAGCTGCTTCCTTTCCTGTGGTGTCCTCTGTCTCCTTCCTGTGGGCCTCCCTTGTGACAGTTGTCATCAGTCTCCTCTCTGATGCATCCATAGGGGAGCTATGCTCCCCAGAATGGTGTATGGATTGTGGAGTGGAACAACTGACTGGTGTGCCTCTGTTCCACCATCCTCACCCTCTCTGAGCCCACTGTGGTCCAACTGCTGTGCTTTTCTTCACAACCTCTGAGGTAGTGGTGGTGGCTCTGGTGCTCCCTGGATGGGGAGGTTCCCTTCCTACTGTCCAGTGTGGCCTGGGAAAGGTTCCTTACTACTAAACTGTGCCCTCACAAAACAATCAGCTAAAAGCTCTGACCCACTGCTGTGATGAGTGCCTTCCTGTCAGCAAGATGCCCTACACAACAATTTGACAGAGAAAATACCCTGATAATCAAACAGATAAAAATCCAGACATCCAAGTCAGACACAGGTAAACCTCCCCAGACCCAAAACAGCCTGGTGGTTTGTTAGCCACAAAGGAAAATCAAATATGCAGTTATTTCAGCCCTTCTGAAGATACTCACAAGATAAGCAGTTTTGAAAAACCCCTTCCTGAATTAAAAACTAAAATAATTAAACACAAAGCAATACCAATGTAAAAGTAAGGAAAACTTCCCTCAGATGTAAGCAAGAGAGATTTGTTGCAGATATCTAGTCCAATATAGTATATCCCATGCAGCTTCTCAGTTGTTTCAAAGCACACCCAGTTACATAACTTGGAAGGAGATGGACTTGGAAGAAGATGGACATTTCATTGGTTATGTAAACAGTGGAATAATATTCCATGGACTGAGGAAAAGGAGTTCACAGTTTATGGAACCTGGAGATTACTAAGCTGTGAAATACATTTCTCTTGAAATTTTGGAGTTCTGCTGCTGATGGAAGTCTGAGGAATTTGGAGGAATTTTCTGAAATTCCATGGAATTCCATTTCATCAGAATTTGAAATTCTGCACAGTCCTAGGCATCTGGAATCATATACACACACACACACACACACACACACACACACACACACACACACACATGTAAGAACTCCTCCTGACCTTTCAATGAGATCCTCAGAGCATCACTTTGAACAAGAAACTAAAGTCTGAAGGGAATTGGGCTGTAAAACAACTAATCCAGTATGATATCCATTTATAGTTGGCACCATAATGCGTGATATTGTACGCAAGTACAAGTTGCAGTGTTGTTGTTAACTGCATCTGGTGCCATCTGCCATCAAGTCAGTTGCCAAACTGCCAGGGTGGGAGGTTTCCATGGTCAGCAGCATTGCCATCATTAACCTTGGCCTGATACTGTAAATAGGGTAGTGTAGAATCAGTTCTTAAAAAGCCCCCTCCCGAACCTGGTTATTTCTACATTTCATGCCCCAAAGAACCTCCCATTAAAAAAACAGCTCTATGTTCCAAAGGCATGTGACTAATTAGCCAAAATTAATATTCATTGTAAAAAAAATACTCTAAAGGCATTAGTTTGGGTTGAAACACAAGGCATATGAAGTTGAGAAAACATGTCCCTAATTTCTGGTGGGTGAAAGTTCCTCATAGCAGCATTTGTGTTCCCTTTGCTTCTGGCACCAGCTTTCAAGTCAGATTTACTCACCATACTCTGAGAGTGGTTACCCCACTGACAGTGACATTTCACCAGCGAGGTTCACACAGTGACTACAGTGCCATGTCATTGTGTGAATCAGCTAGAACCCGGCGCTGTCTGTCTGGGGTCCTGCACCCTCCCAATCAGTTCTGACTTGGAGTTGATAATCTTTAAGTTGGGGGTGGTGTGGTGGGCGCAACCCCACCATGTGGGGGGGTCGGGGGTGAAGCTCCCTGAAGAAAACAAGGACAGACTGTGTGAACCGGCAGCCAACTGCAGAATGCAGTCGACCTGCCAGTGTTGCTGACAGTGCGTTCAACAAAAATTTTGTCGAGCTTCTGTCATGGATCCCTTTGAGAGAGGGCACCTAAGTTAGTGTAATGCCAAAGCTGCTTCTGACGACTGATCAAGCTCCTTGGAGCACTACCTCACACAATTAAAATGATTCAGAGGACTTTTTACCTTAACATCACATTTATCTACTTATTTGGCTTTGTGCTTCAACCCTAACTGATGCACATAGTCTTTTTTTGCAGTTTATTTACCTCCTTTTTTAAAAGGATCTGTAATAGCAAATGTACCTTTTTGTTGTGCTGATAACAGCAGCCTTCAACTGACACTGTCAATACAAATAGTCCTTGGTGCCCAGTGGCACTCCCTATCTTCCTGCATGTCATGCCATCAAGTGGCATGCCCTCCTCTCCTGCCAAAAGCCAAGTAGTTCTGGCATCCAGTAACACCCCTGTCCCTCATCTGCCTCTAAGCAAAGTAGTCCCTGACATCTGATAGCACCTCCTTCCTGCACCCTTCCCCATGTTAAGCAGTTCCTGGCATCCAGTGGCACTCCCAACATCACCCTGCCTAAAATCAATCAGTCCCAGCTGACAAATGGCATACTCCTGTCTCACCCTTCCTCATAACAAGCAGATTCTTATGCCTATTGGCACTTCTCATCCTTTCCCATTCCAAGCAGTCCTTGGCATGAAGTGGTACACCCACATATCCCATGACTTTGGTGACTGTGATTGGGTGCCTACTGAATGGACAACTCAATTGCGGTGCCTGTCATTGGAGTGACTGGGGAAGGTGGGCAACCAGATGGGAGGTGTGTGTAATAGCGATATCCTGTCACTACATGCCTACACACATGGGGGAGGGAGCGAGCATGCAGATTGTGGGGTGGGAGGGGACAGAGGGGTTGTAGGGTGTGGTACTGCAGAGAGCTGCCAAGCTGCTTCCATGGCATGGTGGGTAGATTCAGGGCTACGGCAGGAATGGTGCTGGGTTCAGGTCTGGGCACAGGTACTTTTTGTTGTGCCTGGCCCTAAATTTTATTTTTGCTGCATTTGCACCTCCCCCAACATGCACCCCCCTGGAATTGAAAATCCTTAAGTAGGAGGATGCAGTGGGGTACAGCCCCCTGCATAAAACATAAACTCCCAACTCCCCAGTGCCATTTTGCTGTGCGTCAGGGGGTACATTGCCGAAATATTTTTTCAGCAATGTGCCATCACCCTAAAGGTGATCTTCCATCGGTGATCACCGTTATCACATAGATCCTAACACCCACCATCACCCTGCCCCATGCCAAGCAGTCTCTGGTATCCTGTGAGCTCTCCACACTTGCCATACAACAATCCAAGTAGTTCATAGCATCTCCACAGCAACACCCATCCTCACATCGAACAGACAGGTCACCAACTGGTTCAGCAGCTACCTCTACCATGTGTTTGGTCCTGCCTGTCCCCTCCCCTGCCAGTATCCACAGGCATCCCCAGGGCTCCATCCTGGGCCACCTCCTACTCTCCTTATTCATCAAGTCCATCCCATTGGATGGTCTCAGCTGTTACACTCTTTTCTATGCTGATGACCTCATGCTTTTCAGCAGTAGTAAGTCCACTGCCCTCATCTCCGAAACCCTCTCGCTAAACTACACTGCAGCCCATAACTGGTTTTCTGACAACCTCCTTCTGGTTAACACCAAAAAGATGAAATCAATGCTGTTTGGATCCAAGCCATTCCTAGCAAAATGCAAATCAATCTCGCCCCTAAGCATCACATCCCCCAATGGCTTAGCCCTGGATGATGTCAAACATTTCAAATACCTAGGTGTCACACTATTTATTTATTTAGTGATCCAGAAAAGACCTTTGAGTGCAAGCTCTTTTACAAAGGTTCCATGTCATAGATCGAAAAACAAAGAACAATAGGAGAAAGCAAACGTACATTACAATGAATGATACAGCTTGGATTCAGAACTTACAGAATAACTCAAAACATAGGTACAAGTTAAAATAACAAGAAAAACACTTTTATGAGGTGAGGGGAATAAGCAGCTACAGAGTGCCTTGTCGGTAGTTCAGAGGGACTGGAATTGCTGGCAGTGGGGTGAAAGAAAGTGCGAGAGAAGTATGTGTAATGCGGTGGAGGTGAAGAGAGGTGAAGAAAGGCGATAAGGTATAGGGATAAATGGTGGAGTGAGGGAGGCTGAGTGGAGAAGACATGCTGAAGTAAATAGTGGGGTATGAGGGCTATGGTCAGGTAGACTGCATTAGTAGTGACTGTAAGGAAACTCATGGGACTGTGAGTTTTGGGAGGGTGGGGTGGTGGGTGCTGAAGGAGCATGATGCAGACTGATTGCTGAGGCAAGTCATGAAAAGGGACAGAGGGAGGGGGTACCTGAGGCCTGCCTGATGCTTACTGGGGGGCAGAGAGAGCAGGTGTGGCTGGACTCAGTGGCAGGTGCACTTAGAGAGTGTTATTTTGTGCTGTTTGAGGACAGTTTTGAATTATGCCAGACAACTGGTAGCCAAGAGCTGCCCAGGGACTTCATTCATCCACAGGGGGGCCTGGTAGGCAAATGCACATTGCCCAAGTGAGGTGTAATGGAAGGGGATAGCCAAGGCCACTCTAGTCCTCCATCTGGTGACCTGTAATGAGTTGGTCACCTTGATCAAATTGCCTACACAAGGTAGTGATTTACCCACTAGAGCCTTCTTCCCTATGATGCAAGTCTGGAATTTGTTTCTGCTCCTTTTTTCTTTTCTGTGTTGTATGTTGTTGTGAAGTGTATGACCCATTCCCCATCCCCAAATGTTATTGTCCCTCTCCCCCCCGGAAAAGTAAAAACACATAAAAAGATAAAAAAAGTATAGAAAAACAGCACAAAAAATGTCTATTTCCCAATCTAATATCTATTGTGTACTGTCTAATGTCTTCACCTACTATACTGTATTCCCTCTGTAACCTTCCCCAGTAAATAACTGTCTTCATATTCTTTCTGACATCATCTATTTTTTTTCCACATTCTGCAGTAATTGTCCTAGATTTATGGTAGCATTGTCTTGTCTATACTGAATGTGAGTGTTGTATTTGGCCCCAAAATTACAAATTCCAAAACAATTATCAAAAGTGACATGAAAACACTAACACAACCCAAAAATAGTTCCTATCTTACCCTGCTGCTCTGTCTCTCTCTTGCCTGCAGCACTGTATGTACACTTCCATGGGAAAATTGCCCAGAATAAAAGGAGAAAGTATTTATGTGAGAAAGTGCTGTGCTGGCCTGCCCTGCTACCATGTCCCACTCTTCTCTGAAGTGCTTTATGCACACTTTCATGAGAAAATTACCCAGAATGCCGGCCCGAAGGCGCAGCAGTTGGATTTCCACTTTCGATGCTGATGACCCAGGTTCGGAAATGGACCCGAGTCGCCAGAGGGCTGGCCTGGGGGAGAAGGATTGAGCATCCTATGGACAACTTTCCTTCTCTGGGGGGAGGGTGGGGAAGCATCTGGTGCGTGAGGACCCTAGCTGAGGCCGGGGTCCCACAACACCAGCGCCACACTTAAGGGAGGCAGGGCAGATGCTGGACGTCATTGCATGTCCCCGCCTTGGAGAAAAACTAGAAAATGGAGCGGAAGCCTCTGTCTATATAAAGCCCTCCCTGGGCTTCAATTAGCCACTGCCGCCGATTCCCTACCAGATACCTAGTCCCTCAGCACCGGAATTGAGGGGACTGGCTCCTTGGCCCCACTCCCTCCAGGGGTAAGCTAGGGGTAACCGGAGTAGTGGCACTTGGCAGCTGGTGGTAGGTTCAGGAAGGCCATGACCAGGGCAGAGACAAGACTGAGGCTCCTGGAAAAATGGTAAATAAAAAAAAAAAAAAGAAAATTACCCAGAATAAAAGGAAAAAGAATTTATGTGAGAAAGTGCTGTGCAGGCCTACCCTGCCGCCATGTCTCACTCTTGTTGGCTGCGCTGTATGCACACTTCCATGAGAAGATTACCCAGAATAAAAGGAGAAAGTATTTACTGTATGTGAGAAAGTGCTGTGCTGGCCTGCCCTGCCACTACATCCCACTCTTGTCTGCTGCAATACAATGAACTTCCATGAGAAATCACATATTCAACAATAAAATGAAAAAACATTTATGCCAAGAGAATATACCTGTTGTACCCCAGTATGCCTCCTGCAAGAAAAACACATGTGATATACAGGCTGCTGCTACACAGTTGTGCAGTTGCTGAATGAGAACAAGAACAATCTGGAACAATGTGGATGTGAATGATAAGACAATTCACAATGTCTGGTTGGTATTTCACATATTAAGACTTGTGACACCCAGAATTTAAAATTTTGCTGCTGCTTTCCTGCTGCTGCTGCTGGTTTTATGATTATTTATGTCCTGAAGGACTACTTGTAGTGATGACGCTGCTCCTGTCTGTGTGCTGTTGCTGCTGGACTGGTCATGTACGACGGTGACAGATCCATGGCACCCATTGCATCCTGCACCCCACCCCTGCAGTTTGAGTGGTAAGTTCATTTCATTTTGTTGAGATAATGTGGTATTGAATGGGGATGGTTAATCTTTTGGTTTTTAAACATCATCTGTGTCTCTTTCCTTGTAGTTATCTCACATACTCGAGCTCGACAGTGTGGATTGCTTTCTGGGAATTGATGCTTTCCTTTCCTGGTGGTGCCAGGTAAGTACATTTTTTTCAAATTTTTTTTTTTGGGGGGTCAGGTGAAGGTAATTTTTTTGGGGGGGAGGGAGTTGTTTTGCTGCCTCTGTTTCCTCTGTGGCATGTGACTATTAAGCACTGTATTTTTAAACATTGTGTTTCTGCTTCCTTGCAGGTATTTGTGGACTCCGCCCAAATAAGATAGAAGTCCATTGGCAGTTACTTCTTGTCTAATGCTCTGGCGTTCAGTTACTGCATAGCAGTACTGAAAGGTAAGTCTTTTTTTTTCTTATAGCTGTTTGGTCCCCATCTCCTTCCTCCCACCAACTGGTGATGGGGACATATAGGTATTTTGTACAGTTTTCTCCCCTGACCCTCCCAAGACCTTGGCAGATGGCCGTGCAAACAAGTGGAGGCATGCTACACACCCCATGGTGCAAGCTCAGCCCCTTTCACCTCATGTAACTGTTTACCACCCCCTCGCCTCCTACACTACCCACCAGATCTCTACCCATTGGGAGCAGAACTATGGGGGGGTACCAACCCACCCTCACCACCCTCAGGAGAGGAGAGCTGCCCATCAGCATGCTCGATCCTGCTCTGCCCTTCCCCCCATGCTGGCAGCCCGATGACCCAAGGTCATTCCTGAACCCGGGTCACTGGTGTAGTGTGAGGTGTGGTGTCCAGTGCCTCAACCCTCAGTGCCACTGGGCCTAAGAAGGTAAGTCTTCTAAATTATTAGGTGATGTGGTGGTTTTCTTTTCTGAATATGTACAGTTGAATGGATGGTACAATAATATTTTCTGTTCTTGATTATATCATTTCAGATCATTCCCTGAAGCTTTATCCAGCGTGTATAGGACAATGATGTCTCCTGAGTGATGATGGGAAAATGTAGCAGCAGCAGCAATACAGTTCGAGAAGGGAACATTAACAGTCATGATGATAACTTAAAATTCTGAGACGCTATAGGAGAATATAGTGGCACACAAAGGTGGCACACAACACAGTTTTGTTGTCTTGAAGTGTCATCACCGTCCTCCTCAACAAAGCAGCCCTCACAGTCCTTAGGACTTCAGTTCTCACCTGATGGGTATTCACGTTTACAACTGAGTCATCAACATCGGTGTCAACAGTGAAAGATGACTTCATCTTTCTGCCAAGAGCACCATCTGTCTCTTCATCTTCATCAGAAGATCCACTGCCAGGAAGATGTGGTATGAACACAGATGTCATTGTCTTGTGTGGAATCCATCTCTTATTCATTTTTCTAAATGTGGAAATTTCCACATTCTTTAGTGACAGATTTGTGTGCTGGTCACATACAACGGCACCTGCAGCGCGCTGAACACAAGCTCAGCACTGACACTAGAGCTGGGGCAGCTAAGGTATTTTATCATCACAGCTGTCAGTGCAGGCCATTTGGTTATCTTGCCCAGTACAATAATGTCTCAGCACCAATTGCAAGGTGTTTTTGTTCAGCCATGAAACACTCAACTGTGCAACATGCTGCTCTGAGTCTGGCTGCCTCATCATACTCCTCCTCATCATACTCTTCCATGGGTACAACACCAACCTCACTTAAAACATCCCAAATAGGATTGATAGGTTTTGTCTTTTGTCTGCCTGTTGACATAGTTGTGGAACATGAAACTGACAGTGCTGTGGTGGTGGTGGTGGTGGTAGCAACAACACTTGGTGCCCTATTTATCTGGAGCATCTGTGCCCTCTAACCCTTCTGACCAGAATGTTGGTAAGGTTTTCTATACTCTGATAGCCACTGTCTAGTACAGACTCAAGGTCATGCTTATAACGTGGGTCGAGCATGGTGACAATGCCAAAGTCATCAGACTGCAGAATTCCAACAATATGAGGGTTGGAGTCCAACAAGTCGAGCATGTGTTACATCAAGGCCAAAGTGTCATTGCCACCTCCTGCCTCAATCAATTGCTGGATATTAAGCAGTGTCCGCCTCAGGATGCGTATCAAGGGGATGGACTGACTGATACTGGCAGTCTCCCCACTCACTGCCTGTGTTGCATGTTCAAAGGGATGCAAAATCATTATCAGTCCATCCATTAGGTGCCACAGTTCTGTGCTGAGAGCCATAGACATTCCAGTACTGTCACAAATGGTGTGTAGAAGCAAATAATTGGAGACAGCCTTATACTGCTCATAGAGTTGCTCCAACATGTACAGCGTGGAGTTCCATCTGGTCACCACATCCAACTTCATATGATGATGTGGCACATTGTTCTTTGTCTGAAGCTGGCATAGCTGGTCACAGGCCTTCTCAGAATGGGCAAAGTGGACACAGGTTGAGTGGGCCACCAACAAGATATCACTCACATCAGGATGGCTACAAAACTGCTGGACCACGAGTTGAGGCTGTGTGCCAGGCATGACACCCTGAGAAATCCACCATCACTTATGCATTTTACAACATTAGAGCCATTATTGCTGGCAATGAAGCCAGCTTTCATTGACAGTGGCAGCCACTCATCAATTTCACCCAGTAGTACTTCAAGCATTTTCTCCCAGTGTGGGATCCAAGCATGCTTTTCATTGTGAGTGTTGCATGCTGCCTATTACAGCTGATGTTGCTACCACCACAGTCTGCCTTGCTGCACTTTCTGCCACCATGCCCAGATTCCAAACAGACCACCCCTAGAATCTGTGCCCAATGCTCTGTAATTCACATAGAGGAGTTGCCAGCGGTTCTCCCACTTGTCCACATATCCATGCTAAGATGGATGGATGGTGATGATGAATGCTTATGCGTGGAACACCTCCTTTACAGTGGTATGCAGGTTAGGAACAGCATGTTTGGAGAAGTATGTCCTGATGGTACCTTCTTGGACATGCACAAGCAGCAAAGTTTTAAATCCTTTGTTCTCTACAAAGGAGAATGGGAGCAGGTCAAGTGTGAGCATTTGTGCAGCGGCTGCACTAAGCTCCCATGCAGCAGAATGATTCATATGATATTTGGTGTGGCCTTCAAACATGCTCACAAGAGTTGGCTGTGATTTTTGGGGTGTTGGACTGGAATTGTAAAACAGATGGCCTCATTGAGGTGGCCCAGTAGGGGTTCTATTTGACTCAAGATACATACATGATGTTGCTGCTGATAGAGGGACCCAAGTCATCTTAGGTGTCCTACAGCTGAGGACGCATTACTGTGCATTGACTCTCATCGGAGACTGCTGAAGCTGCCAGTACTGCTATGACCAGTAGTTGTAGGAACCACTTCCACATCCTCCCTTCCACAACATACTCCCCTCAGTGGCACTGCGTAATGATGATGAGGATGGGGATGAACACCAGGACCATCAGCAACTGCTTTCTTCTGGTGTTTATGCCATAGGCTAGGGTGGCATTCTTTAAATGCATGCGCTATCCACCAGTGTGTAGGTGTCTTTCTTTCCCCTACTGACCCATATATGGCAAAAGCTGACATATTGTCAGTTCTTCATCCTATGGATCCAACACCTAGAAGTCCCACACTTCTAGGCAGGGGCAACAACCAGCAGGAAAAGAGAGGTCATAATTCTACTATACAAGACTCTTGTGAGGCCCCACCTGGAGTACAGTGTCCAGATGTGGAGACCTTACCTACGTAAGGACATAGACAGGGTGGAGTAGGGTCAGAGGAGGAGGGCAACAAAGATGGTACAGGGATTGCATCACAAGTCATATGAGAACAGGCTGAAGGACTTGAATAGAGAGAAGAGATATGACAGAGACATACAAGTGCCTTATGGGAAGGAACAGGGTGCAGGAAAACACTATTTTCCAGTGAAAAAGATGTTCCAGGATTAGAGGGCATGGGATGAAGTTGGACGACATTGGAGGGCAATTCAGAGGAAGAATGAGGAAGAATTTCTTTACAGAAAGGGTGGTAGACAAGTGGAACACCCTGCCTGAGGAAGTGGTAGGGGCTGAAACTATGACGGGATTTAAGAATGCATGGGATAGACATAAGGGAATCCTGGAGGTCAGGGGTGAGGGGCAACAGACTTCACCCCTTTAGTCCACCCAGCTCTTAAGGTAAAGCACACCCAAAGCTCAGACAAACATCTCCTCGCAGTTCCCTCCTGCGAGACCTCACAATTCCAAAGGTCCTTCGGCTACGGGGCCCCCATGTGGCTGAACAGCCTACCTAACTCTCTTTTAAATGAACCTAGACTTGGCCTATTCAAAACCCAACTTAGGACCCATCTCCTGACATCAAATGAGTGTGACTGCAACTGAACTCTGCCCCTACCTCCTTCCTTCTGCACTGACAATGGCCAGTGGCCTGACACCCCCCACTGTTGAGCCTAACTGGAGTCTGTCAGGCTCTGACTCATGTCAGAGTTCAATTTATATTGTGTAAGACCTGTACTAAGTAACCCTAGCATTTGAATGTTAGCCTATTTTTATCTTTGTAATCACTGCTGAACTGTATCTCTGTTAAATCGTTAGGAATGTCTGTCTGTTTCTAATCTCTGTGATGTAGAACCTTTGTAAACGAGTATATGACTCAAAGGTATTTCTGAATCCAAATAAATAAATAAAAATAAATTAACAGAAAAACTTAAAGTGATCTTACTAGTTCAAATGGGCAGTCTGGATGGGCCATAGGCCCTTATCTGCTGACAGTGTCTATGTATCTATGTATCACACTAGGGATTTTGTAGCCCTTTTTTTCTCATGATGCTTGGACTGGGACAGCAGAGTTGAAGTATGGGGGGGAGAGAATACTTTTTTTGTAGTTTGACTATGTCTCATCACATCAAGTATGGTGCGGGGGTGGGGAGACCTTCACTTTGACATTTGGTGGTTAAATCAGTGGTGCTGGTGCATTGGTGCCAGAATGGTCTGAAAAGTGGTAGGACCAAGGATGTAAGGGGTAAATTCTCTCCTAGTAATAAATTAACATGATTGTAAAAACTGATAGGGCCACTTATGAAAATGGTAGGGTCATGGTCATAATGTCCTCCCCCCCGTTCCATCACCTATGTGTTGGTGGACTTAAGAACCCCAGCACTGTGACCTTTCTGCTTCATCTTGTCCAATTCCCATGTGGGATCATCATCCTGATCCAATACCTCATCATCATCCTCCTCAGGCTCATCCTCATCATTATGTGCATGCCATCCACTGTCGATGTCCTCCTCATGCTGAACCTCAGTCTCAACAGTTTGTGTGCCCATTGTCTGCACATAGATGGCTGTCATGGTGGTGTGATCCATGTTTTGGACATTCCAACATCCCTCATCCACTGCCTCAACTGTTTGCAAGGAACACTGCTACTGCCAGCAACTCAAGCAGCAGCAGAGACAGGAACATGCACCACTGTATCTTTATCAGACACTGCTTCTGGTGTAATTTTCAGGCTGCTTACAATACTGACATCTCCCACCACATCATTACCCTCACCCACTAGCATAGCTGCCACAGAGCTTGACACAAAAAATTTAGATGCAGGAAAGCCACTCATGGTAAATGCTCCAGCAGTACTGCTAACAGCACCCATCCCAGAGCACGTAGAACTGGTTGATGGCAACTCCTTATCAGAAGACTGCCTTCTTTCACTGTTTCAGTTACACCACTTCTCACAAATGATTTTAAAGTCTTGTCTGCATGACTCACTCCTCTCCCCTTCTTGTTTCTCTTTGCTAACATTCTTGTTTTCTTAAGGTTTGGCAACATGGAACTTAAACTGCTAAGTTTGGATGCTATGTTTCACACCACACAATGGGGGGGTACAACAACAGGTCGGGTAGGGTACCTGAATGATTATTAGATGGATTTATAAAGCTGGGATGTACTTTGCCAGCAGAGGAGTAACACAGTCTGAGGAGGGTTACCACTGGTGTTCTCAATAACAGGGAAAATTCAGTGAAATCCTGCAAAAATCAGTCTGGAACACTGTTAAGTTTGGACGCTATGTCTCACACCATACAGCGGGTACAATAACTAATTGGGCATGCTACCATAACCTATCTGGGTTAAAAGATGGATTTCAACTAACACAGACACAAGCTGGGAAGGATACAACTGCTGCTATGCTGTTCAAAACATGTGTGTGGGGGGACAGCTAGAAGGCAAAGGAAATGATAGAAAGCTTTTTATATTATTTTAAAAGCCCAATGTATTAAAAACAAGCATTTGTCAATGCCGAATGTTTGCTTGCTGATAGCATTGGACATGCAGGAGTTAGACAGATACAGAATAGGAATGGCAGTGAAGTACTGAACTCACACCAACCCCACCTTCACCCTGTAGAGATGGACAGGCATTGGGGTGTGCCTTTGGGTCGTCGCCCATAACGCTCACAGCAATTCACCTCACCCTATCCCAGAGACACTGACAAATACTGAGGTGTGCCTTGGGGTGTTCAGCTTTACAGTCACCCCATTTCATAAGGACATTTACTGAAATGGGTGTAGTATAGGAGAATAGGTTAAACGATGGGGCCAAAGAGTCAAGGCACATCTTGATGCCTGTCACTGGCTTCCAGAATTGGGGTTGAGTGGAATGGCACGAGCATTACAGCCAGCAATCCAAAGGCACACCCCTGACGCTTGTCAGTTTGTACAGGGTGGGCCATTATGGTTTAAACCCTAATGCCCTGGGCATTTGTCAGTATTTGCACCACAGATTTTCAACATGGATTTTTGTGACCCCACCTCATGAAAGCATTTGGGACCTCTACTCATGAACAATGGCACTGTGATTTTGTTAATCTGTCCTGAAAATTGATTTCCACAGAGACCATGCCATTCTGCACCAGAAGTGTGAAAACACAGTTCAGGCAGTATGTGAAAAATGACAGCTGTACCATTCATAGGGAGGTGTGAAGAGAAAAGAAGAATCAGCATTTATATAGCGCTTTTCATACATCCAAAGCACTTTACAAGCAATGCTAGACTGGTAGTGAAGTGACTGAATGTGAAGAGATGGCAATGTTGAAACTCTGGGTGAAAATATTTAAAATGCTCGAGTTATTAGTGTACGTGGAAACTTGAGCAACGCATGCTCATAACACAGTCATTTTCTGGAGTTATTTCACCAAATTTTCAACACAGGCATTCTGTGACCTCTGCTCATGAGTAGAGATGGGAGAAGTGGCCCCAATTCCTCCTTGAAGTGATTCGTGGAGTAAAGATGAATTGCAATGGGTCTGTTACGTGAAGTGTGCTTTAGGGGCAGGGCATATTTGTAGTGTAGGTAGATTAACTGGAAGAAAAAGGCAGTCTTTCTGTTTTGGTTATATTTTTCTTGGATAACTTTGTTAATGTACACAGTAATATTTTCAGTAATTCTTGAAATATTTTGCTGATTGTTGTAGTGCAGCAGTGTACAATTTGTCTGTTTAAAACATTTGGTTATATTACTAAAGGTTTTCAATTTGCTACACATTACTTGAGTATGCATGTGAGTGTGTGTGCGATGCGTGCCATTAAATCAGACACCTTTTATTGTGCCACAGAGTAATTGCAGCAGGGTGAACCTGCTATCCACCACACCTGCATTAATTTTTTATACTGCTTTGTGGATCTTTACTGGTAGTAGATTGTTACTGCCCTGCACTAAGCCCCCAACTGGCAAAATGTATTCCTTTCCAGATTTGGATTTGTGACTTGTGAGCACTGGTTAGGTGTTGTGCCTTTTCATATGCATCCCTTGAGTGTGCAGCGTAATCCTAATCTGTCTGTGTGTTTACATGGTACCATTAATTCTGGGAGACTGTATTTCTTGTTATCCTCTCATTTCACTTCATCAGCACTGGGAAATTTTCTGGACACAAGACAGTAGCATTTTGGGGATGCACATTAATTCTAGTGACTCTGTGTGTGACCTGACCACTCGCATGACTGAGTGTGCCATTAATTCTGGGAGACTTTGCATTTCTTATTACACTGTAATTTCACTTCATCAGCACTGGGAGTTTTCTGGACACAAGACGGTAGCACTTTGGGGATGCACATTCATTCTGGTGACTGTGTGGTTGGGATGCTGCCAATATTGTTGTCCTCTGCCTTACTTTGCATTTAAGGTGGAATGACAATGCAAAGTAATAATAACAAAGCGTAGTGAGCCTTTCCTATAGGACACTCCACATAGCGAAGTGGCTACTTCATGTTCACTTGCCAGCAGATTTTAAATTCACTGCATCTCTACTCAGGAACAGTGTTACTATGATTTTCTTAATCGGTCCCGAACATTGATTTCCCACAGTGACCGCGCCATTGTGCACCAGATGTGTGAAAATACATTTCGGGAAGGATGTGAAAAATGACAGCTGTACTGGTCTTAAGGAGGTGTGCAAAATTGACAATGCTGTAAATCTTGAGTGAAAATATTACATATTCTCAAAGTTACAAGTGTGCATGGAAACTGTGCAATGCATGCTCGTAACATAGTCATTTTATGGACTTTTGTCACCAAATTTTTAAAATAAACACTTTGGGACCTCCGCTCATGAACAGGGTCATTGTGATTTTCTTAATCTGTCCTGAACACTGATTTTCCACAGTGACTGCTATTGTGTGCGAAAGTGTGAAAACACATTTGAGCCAGGATGTGAAAAATGACAGCTGTACAGTTCATAAGGAGGTGTGAAAAAATGGCAATGTTGAAAATCTGGAGTGAAAATATCACAAATTCGCAAAGTTATGAGTGTGCATGGAAACTGCACAAAGCACGCTTGTAACAGTAATTTTCTGGAATGTTTTTCACCAAATTTGCAACATAGGCTTTTTGGGAGAACAACTCATGAACAGTGGCACTGTAGTTTCATTAATTGTTCCTGAAAGGTGATTCCATGCAGTGACCACATAATCACCTTTTGGGACTGAATAACTAGTTGACAGTCATTGAGTTCATGAGATGGGGTCCCAAGAACCCCATGTTGAAAATTTGGTGCCATAATTCACAAAAATGGCAAAGATATCCACCTAAGTTGAACCCCCCCCCCTTTTATGCCATCATACTGATTACCAGCATTTCTTCAGTTTGTAGTGGACTTTGAAAAGTGCAGACATATTCCGCTCCACTGAAGATCTTCGTTGGGCTCCAGAGGCAAATATGGAGAGAGGGGTGTGTTGGGAGGTCAGTTGCTCAGAGGATGGGTACGGGTTGGTTGAGGGGCACCAGAGACAATGAGGACAGTTTTCTGTTTTTACAGTTTAAAAAAAAAAGATCTCCCAGGACAGTTTTCTATTACAGAGACAATGGTCTGTGCTGGGGGTAGGCTTCCAGCATGCCAGTTGGGTGTTTGTTGGGGAGGACTGTCATGGGGGAATGGGCACCTGTCCGGCACATACAGAGTGTTTGGAGACATGAGCCGAGGGGGACTGTGCATCCCCTGCACGCAAACAAATGGGTGGGGACATCATGCCGATAAGGATTGGGCCCCCCATCTGCAAATGAACTTGGAAGGGGCATGCCAGCAGGGATTGGGCACCCCCGTTGGCTTTCATGGGGACTGTGAGAGGCGGTTGATGACAGCCGCCACCAGGTTTATCGAAATGGTACACCAGACAAGGCAAGCTGTGAGTTGCCACTGTAATCAGGGACTGCAGCAAAAACAGCTGATTATTAAATGATGGGGTGCTCCCTGATTGCAGCGGCAAGTTTCTTTTAAGTTGGTGGCATGCTACAATACTGCTGTCATCTATAGCATGCTCCTCTATTGGCACAACAGAGACCAGCCCCAAAATGGACTGCTGGCATTGGCCACAACACTGCTGTGCCTCCACAACTCACTACTGCAGCAAGCTGCTGAATATGTTTCTTGTGCATGCACACAAGCAAACATAAAAAGGAAGGGGAGGGAGACTGCAAAACACAAAGGGGTGGGGTGGGGACAGGGCCCAGGGGGATTCAAATCAAAACACACACACACTAACTCATTCACACTGTCACACACTCAGTCAAAATCCACACTCACACTAGAAACCCCCCAAAATTGTAATCCTGCACTCAACAGACCAGTTTTAAAATGTTTTAAAAGTCAATAGGTAGGAAAATCCTCCACAACTTGCTCTGATTGAGAAGCAGCTGCTCTCCTGAGTCTCTCTCTCTCTCTCTCTCTCTCTCTCAACTGCATGGAGAAACAATCACCTGAGCTTTCTATTGGCAGTTCAGCCACATGTGACCTCCAACCGCATAATACTTAGTGAGCTTGACCTGTTTGCAGCAAAATATTCTCCAGTGAAGTTGACTTTGCAAATGCCAACACTTGGTATTTGACCCAATGAGGTACAAAGTCATTTCACCCTCGAAGCTGACAAACATCTCTGTAAAATTTCTACTTTGCCCAGAAGAATATTTTGCAAGGTTGTGCTTGTATGCAAATATTCTGCAGAGCAAAGTTTTGTGACTTGCACATCTCTATTCAAGTGACATCCCTTCATCACTCTGCTCCAAGCAAATCTATCCCTTGCTTCTAGCAGCACCCCCACCTTCACACTATCCCAAACTAATCTGTTCTTGGCATCCAGTGACACCCACTCCCTCACCCAGCTCCATATCAACCAGTCCCTGGCCTCCAATGGTACTTCTCCTCCCACATCTTCCCTAAACCCACTACCCCCACCCCACATGGTGTGCAGCACAACCCACTCACCTCTATGGCTGGACACTGTCTGAATTCCAACTGAAATTTTCAAAATACATGCACACAGAATTTAAGTTATATATACTGGTTTTTAATTATGTTGTTATTGCAAATTGAGATTTATGAAATACATGCTGTGTTCATGTATTTAATAAATTACAGCCACAATCTAAATGTCAGTCTGTTCACAAAGGTGATAAAAAGGTTGAGGCCACCCTTTACCTGGAAGGTGCACTACAGGGCAACTGGAAAAGGCCCCAGTGTGGCCTCTCTTCTGTCAACATGGAGGTGGTATCATTGGGATACTTCTGGAGCACTGGGAATGGTTTCCAGTGGCCTCCATTGTTGTCAGCGAGTTAGTCAAGTTGTTGTGGTACTACAGGGCCACTGGGGATGAGGTCCTAGGACCACACCTGATTTATGGGGTGGTTTACAGATGTAACACTGGGGACAGGATTCAAATGTCACAAGTAATACAAAAGCATTTGTCAATGTCGAACATTCACTGGCATGTATTTGCTCTGCAGGTTGGGTTGCCGAGATTTGGAAATGAAGGGTGGGACAGTACAAAGAGGGAGTGAGTGTGGGGAGGTTTACCTTTATGATGGGGGCTATCTTAGCTGCTGTCAGGCTACTGAGAAGGGGGAACAGATAGTGGGATAGCACACAGAGGGAACAAGCGTGAGTGAGGTTTTTCTGTATGGCAGAGACTGTTTTTTGCTGGGAGGGGATGTCGAGCTGTCTGGGGTTGCCCAAGCTGGGGAATGGATGGTGGGACAGCACACAGAGGGAACGAGTGGGAGGAGGTTTATGCATGCAGGGAGGGCTGTTTTGTGCTTGGAGGGGATGTTGGGTTGTCTGGAGCTGCCAAGACTGGGGAACAAAGGGTGGAATAGAACACAGAGGGAGCTAGTGGGAGGAAGGACTGTGTACATGGCAGTGGCTGTTGTGCTGAGAGGTGCAGTGCTGTTGG
Source organism: Neoceratodus forsteri (assembly GCA_016271365.2). Taxonomy (NCBI): domain Eukaryota; kingdom Metazoa; phylum Chordata; order Ceratodontiformes; family Ceratodontidae; genus Neoceratodus; species Neoceratodus forsteri. The sequence goes on from CM028129.1 coordinate 471,646,165, forward strand.
GCTGCCTTGGGTTGCCGAGATTGGGGAACAGAGAACAGGACAGCACACAGAGGGAACGAGTGGGAGGAAAGTTTATTTGTACAACAGGGGCTGTTTTGTGCTGGGGGGTGTTGGGCTGTCCAGAGTTGCTGAGATTGGGGAATGGTAGTGGGATAGTACACAGATGGAGCGAGTGGGAGGGAGGTTTAAATGTGCAGCAGGGCAGTCGGGGTTAGGGGACAGACTATAAGGTGAAGGAGATAAACTGGAAGGCTGCAGCATTGTAGCAGGAAGCCAGCAATGGAGGGTGAAGGTGGGAGAACTCTGATCAGACACCACTGAGCTGCTTGCCAGGAGGCTTTATGAAAATTAAAGGACCAAACTGCTCTCCTATTGGAGCACTTTGGTCCTTTGAACTACACAAAATTTCTGCCCAGCAAGCAGTGAATAGTGTCACGACCAGACTGCATGGTCATTGGTCTGACTGTCAAGCCCCTTGCAGCTTCAGGTTTAATAGGCTTGGCAGTGACACACCTCTGATATGCCATTAGTGAAACAAAACAGTTCTTGTGCAAGCACAAACAAGCCTAAAACTCAAAAAGATTCAGGCAAACATAACCAACAGCAAGGTATTGCTCCACTCCTGCTCCTGATTGGCATTTTGTTTTATAAGCTAAAACTGTGGCACTGGGCACAAGCATCAGTAAACTTCGGGAAGGGACAGGATTGACACTGCTACTGGCCAAGATGTGTGATTTTCCACACCAATGATCACTATATTGCTATGCAGACATGTGCAAACACCTTATGAAAAACAACAGAAACATGTACTATGGCTAGTACAGGAGGGAAGTAGTTTTCAGAAAAAAAGGTGCTCAAGAGCAAGGGGACATGCTATATAGTTGGAGGGGGATAAACTCAGAAGAGATGTGAGGAAGTACTTCTTCACAGAAAAAGTGGTGGATTCCTGGAATGGCCTTTCAGTGGAGGTGGTGGGGGCAAAAATAGTGGTGGAGTTCAATAATGCATGGGATAGGCACAAGGGAGTCATAGTGGAAAGGAAGAGGTGAGGAAGAAACCGCTATGTGCAAGAGAAAGTAGGGCAGGTACCACAGGAGGGTGGGGTAGGCAGGAGGGGAGAGAGGGGTGACAGATGTGAGGATTACTGGAGGACAGGTACTGGAAGGACTGAGGGCACTGAGGGTGGACAAGGCACCTGGGTCAGATGGCATTCGCTCTAGGGTACTCAAGGAGCTGGCTGAGGTTCTGGCAGGGCCACTGGCAGACCTGTTCAATACCTCCCGGGACATGGGATGCACACCACAGGACTGGAGGATGGCCCATGTGGTGCCCATTCACAAAGGTGGCCCAAGGGATGAACTAGGAAGCTACATGCCAATGAGCCTCACATCAATTGTGGGGAAGTTCATGGAGACAATCCTGAAAGAGAGTCTGGTGACCTTTTGGAGTACTGTGGACTCCAGGATGGCATCAGCATGGGTTTGTCTTGGGCAGATCCTGCCAGACCAACCTCACTGAGCACTACAATGGGTGACAAGGAACAAGACAAGGGCCATGCAGTGGATGTCCTGTATTTGGATTTCAGCAAGGCCTTTGACTCTGCACCACATGGGAGGCTGGGGTAAATCTGGAAGCTGTGTGGGTGGGAGCAAGATGGTGAAATGGATAGAAAATTGGCTAAGCGATAGTGGAGGGAAATTCTCAGCACTGAGGCAGTGATGAGCAGGGTGCCACAGGGATCAGTGCTGGGGTTGGTGTTGTTCAGGTTATTCATAGTTGATATCTCACATGGGATATGAAGTAAGATCAATCTGTTTGCAGATGATACCAAAATAGGGTGGTGGTTGATGACATTCAGGGATGAAAGGGGCTAAGGATGACTTAACTAAACTGCAGGAATGGCCAGAACCATGGCAGCTGGGGTTCAATGCCAAGAAGTGCTAGGTAATGCACTTTGAAGCAAAGAACCAGGGAAGGACTATCATCTGGGAGGGTACAGTTGGGTAGCACCATGGAGGAAAAGGACATGGGGTACATATAACAGGGAGTATGAACAACTCTGCTTAGTGTAGGAAGGTGGCAGCAAAGGCCAACCAAATGCTGGGGTGCATAGTGAGGGGAATCTTCTCCAGAAGTAGGGAGGTAGTCCTCCCGTACAGGTCACTGGTCAGGTTGCATCTGAGTATTGCGTGCAGTTCTGGTGCCCATACCTGAGGAAGGATGTCAGATTGTTGAGGTAAAGCGTAGATTGACAAAGATGATCCAAGAATGGAGGGCAAGCCCTATGAGGAAAGGTTGAGCGAGCTAAATATGTATTCATTGGGGGAGAGGAGGGATAGAGGAGACATGACTGAGACCTTTAAGTACTTAAAAGGGATTAACAAAACTCAAACAGAGGGGATCTTCCAATTAAGAAGAGGAAGGGACACGATAGGGCACAGTCTCAGACTGGAGGGGGGAAGATTCAGGAGGGAGGTAAGGAGACAGTTCTTCATGGACAGGGTGGTCTGCAAGTAGAACGCTCTATCACAGGAGGTATTGGCCTGTAAGATGGTGGGCAGTTTCAAGAGGGAATGGGACAGTGTGAGGGTGAGGATAAATCTAAGGAGGGGAGGAGCAGGAGGGGCAGCTGCAACATGTGCTAGCTGCACAATCGAGCAGACTTGACAGACCATAAGGCCTATTTCTCCTGGCATTTTCATATATTTGTATGTTTGTATCAAGTAAAGTCTGCAGTGATAATGTAAGTAGGGAAAAATGAGCAGACTGGATGGGCCAAGTGGTCCTTATCTGCTGCAAATTTTATATTTTGATGTTTCTGTGGATGTGTGGTCATTGGAATTTTATTTTGCTTATAACCTGTTTATTTAAAAAAAAAAGATTCCAAAAGACCATAAGTGCCTTCTTTCACACAGGATCTAATTAAACTTGACATTTCAGGATTCAAATCTTAGTAGTTTTTTTTGTTATTAAAAAGCAAACAAAGCATATTAAATTGATAATTTCTATGGTTATGACCCCACCCAACTTTAAAACTACTGCCCTGAATCTCATCCACTTTAGAAGAATCAGAGGTACTGCCCAAAAATGTGTACATGCCAATTTTAAGGTCACTGATTAAAAGATGCTAAGCCAAAAGTGGCTGAAAATTGCAATTTAATATTAAAGTGCCTACACACCACTAAGTATAGTGATAAGTGCTTCCCAACCTGGAGAGGGTAGCATCAAAGTGCATCACTTCTGCCTCTCTTACAGTGGGTCAGGGAGCTTGATTCCTCCCAAGGGGAGGTCTGGGTTCTGATGTTAAATGTATGAAGCTCTGTGAAAAGATTCAGCAGTGTTCCTCAGAAAGAGAGATTCAAGGGTCATACAGGAAGACAACACCCTTTCACCATCAGGATGATGGTTTGGTACTCTCAGGATCCACAGCACAGAGTCTCCAGCCCTACAAGTTGTGTCCTTAGAGGGGAAAGGACCCTGATGACTCCGCTATGGGGTACGCTGTGGAAGAAGTTGGATGATGGCTAGTGAGATTGGGCTGGGAGTAGGCCAGTAGAAGTGTTGACTGTTGGAAGGGAGGAGAAAATATAACTAAAACAATCTCTCTTTTTGTAAGGTGAGATTTTGTCAAGAAACAGCAACTTGATCTTATGATCATGGCTAAACCATGGTTATAATATGGTTAGCAACTCTGGTCGTTCATTATTTGTCAGTGATTTTCACCCTAGTTATTAGTGGATAACTACTGATGATAAATGGCCCTGGGACAGAACATGAATGACCATTGTCATAAAGTTTTAAGAATTACTCAAGTTGATCATGGTCATCTGTGGCTATGATTGTTACCTTCATAAGATACCTGTATTGGAAAACAAATCTGGACATCACTCAGGTAATTTCGTTTACCAAAAACCTTAACATTCTGTAACAATTACATATTATAAACACATAGTTTGGAAATAGTTTTAATTTACTCACCTATTCCTGCTGTTGAACCTCTTCCTGATGGAGTCTGTCTTTATTCATAACTCATAGAATTGCCTAATTTGTAGTATACCACAATAAATTAAATTTTTAGGTGTGGTGAGTTAACATACTCATGTTTTAAACTCAAGTAATTGTTTTCCATGTGTAAACCTTGTTTTCAATTCATGAAGTACAAAAAGTGTAACTGTGATTATTTTTATTCATCTGTAAGTGTTAAAGTCTGTATTCTAATATGTCAATACATCATGCAGATGTGTTTGCTATCCTTGACAAACTATAGTCAAACACTGACGAACCACTGTTAGCCATGGGTGACCATGTTGTGTCTATAGCATTCAGAAAACATATCGGTGGAAGTGATAATACACATACTGTAGATCATGCTTGAAGAATTTAATAGCAACTTTGACCAAGAACAGCAACCAATGGAACCAAAACAATGTATTAATTAAGATGGTCTATTGATAAACTGTATATTTTAGGAAAATTGTTACAGACTGTATATGTTAAGAAATTGTTTTTTACTGTGAAAAAGCACATAATTCACATGGAGAAATTAAACTAATCCAGCCAAGGTTTTGGATGGATTAGGTTTACTTACAGTAAGAGATGCCATGCACTGAAAAAAGAGGCACACTGGAAATAAAATAGAGTTTTATCTTTCAGTCTGTTCTTTGCACTTGGTGTTGATACCATTAAAACTGCTTAGAATTATCTAGACCTCTGAAAGGGGCTAAAGTGGACCCATTCTAAAATGAGGTTAAACTGACAACTGGAATTGTTTACACAATGTTACTGTAGAATCTATGCCATAAGAAGTTAAAAAGATGGAATTACTAATGTGCTAAAAATAGATGTTTATATTTTAATCAGGATGCCAATCTATGATATAATTTTAAAAAGGGCACAAAGGCAATAAATGTGATGAATATCATAATTAAAAAAACAATAAACCATGAAAAACATGATCAAGCATGGGCACTAAAAACATATTTAGACTATAGACAAGCATGGTTATTACCTAAAATAATTGAAGTGCTATATATTCAGAAACATTTTTTTTTCATTTACCAAATTGAGAAAGGATTTAGATGTCCTGATTAGTCTTTCCTGATTGTATTTTTTTTTCAGGCACTTGTGCATACAGTATTTATTAACCATAAGCAATCTTACTTGGTTTAATATTTGGTTTATAGAAATGGAAAGAGACAATTAATGTCCATACTATGCCATCCCATAATTAGTTTAAATAAGCTTTGCAGTTCTTCCCATACATCCATTTGTTAATCAATCTCTTCTTTAAGATTTCACTGCTATTACAGTTAACTAAATTTGCTGACAGGTTTTTCCAGATATTAATTATTATTTGGGTGTAGACATATTTCCTGATGTTGTTCCACAGTGTGTTGTTTTCAGTTGTTTATTATTTCTTCTCAGTACATATGAATCTTGTCACTGTATTAAGTTTAAATCACCCATTAGTTCTACATCATCATAAAAGTACATACGAACATACGAATTTGCCAGCAGGTAAAGGCCTTATGGTCTATCGAGTCTGCTCGAGTGTGCAGCTAGCAACCCTTACACTGCAGCTGTCCATCCCTCCCCTGACCCTCCCTCTTACCCTATCCCATCCTCTTTTGAAGCAGTACACTGTTCTACAGATACCACTTCTACAGGCAACATGTTTCACCCAGACACCACTCTCTCTCCGTAAAAAAGTGTCTTTTCATTTCCCTCCTGAACCTTCCACCCTCCAATCAGAGATTGTGACCTCAGTGTCCCTACCCCTCCTAAATTGAATAGTCCCTCTGTGCCTGTCTTATTTATTCCTTCCACGTACTTAAAGGTTTCAATCACATCCTCCGCCTCCTCTCTTCCACTGAGTACATATTCCCTCAGCCTGCTCTACAAAAGGTATGTCCCTGAGTCCTTGGATCATTGTTGTTGCCCTACTTTGCACCTCCTCCAGTAACTTAATGTCCCTCTTTAGGTATGGGCACCAGTACTGCAAGCAGTACTCCAGGTGTGGCCTAACCAGTGACCTATACAATGGTAGGATCACCCCCCCTCCTTGAAGATATACCCCTGGCAATACAACCCAGCATTTTGTTGGCCTTTGCAGCTGCCTTCCTACATTGTGCTGAGTTGTTCATGGAGCCAGTTATAATCGCCCCAGATCCTTCTCCTCCTCTGTCATGGCTAGTTGAACTGCTGGTAGCTCCTTCTGGTTTCCCCCGAATGTAGCATCTTGCACTTTTGGCATTGAATTCCAACTGCCAGGAGTCCAACCAGGTCTCCAATTTTGACAGATCATCCTGCAACCCATGCCACCCTCTCAGGTTATGCCCTACTGCTCCCATCTTGGTGTCATCTGCAGACAAACTGATCTTACTCTTGATGCTGTCACCAGTGTGTGCATCTGAGAAATAGTAATGTACTCTTGGACAGCCCAGTGTCCAGCTACTCGGTGGTGCAGCTGGTAGTGCAATTGGAACAGTATTCCAGCTGGCATGGGTTGAAGTCCATTGGTCTAAGAAGAGCACCACAACTTTTTTTGTGTTTTAGAAGAGTCTTCAAAGACTTGGGTGGAAAGACCCATGCCAGATGAATAGTTGTAAGTGCAGAGTGTGTGTCAGTCTGAGGCAGAACTGTTCTACAAAGATGCTGCCCATCACAGTTTTTGGTGTAGACTCTATAACATGGTGCTTGGTGAGGGTAATCTGATGGAGGTCCCCTAGCCTGGGCCATACATGGTGTCCATCTGTCTGTCTGCCTGTCTGGGAGCTTTGAAATCAAGTAGTTCTGGGAAAGGGTCTCTGGGAGGACAGCATGTGCTAGATAGCAAAGCAGGAACCTTGCCCATGAAACAAAAGGTTGTAATCGAATTTGTGGAGAACATCCATACTGTAACTTGTCTGTGTGGGCTGTGTTCTCAGAATGGCTGAAAAAAGGGAGATATTTTTGATGAGGGACCTGAATATGCCAGATGTTAACTGGACGACATGTACTGTCCACATCCAAGAGCAGGGTCATTCTCGATGCCCTACAGGGGCATGCCTTAGACAGCTAATGTCAGAACCCAGTCAGGAGGGAGCAATATTAGACCTGGTACTCCCAAATGGGGAGAGGATCACAGATTTAGAAGTGGGTAGCCATCTGGGAACAAGCAACCACCACACAGTGTGGTTCACAATAAGCACAACCATGGAGACAAGCCTTACAACAACAAGGATATTGGACTTTAGAAGGACTGTTTTTGACAAACTGGGTGAATACCTAAGGAATGCACTAGCAAATGACCAGAAAGGAGGGGTAGAAGAACAATGGAGAAAAATCAAAACTGCCATCAGGGAAGCAACAAGCCTTTGCATGAAACAAATATAGAAAACAAAATGGAGTAAAAAACCACTATGGTTCTCAAATGAGGTGGCAGGGAAGGTTAGGGAGAAAAAGGTGGCATTCAAGAAGTACAAGGAAACACAGAAGGAGCACGACAGGGAACTGTATCAGTTAAAGCAGAAGGAAGTGGGGAAGGCAGTCAGAATAGCAAAGGCCCAAACTGAGAAAAAGATAACCAACTCAGTTAAGAAGGGGGATAAAACCTTTTATAGGTACATTAGGGAGCAAAGAAAGGTTAAGGGAAGGATAGTGAAGATTAATAAAGAGGAGGGGAAGGGATGTGGGCAGAGGGAGACAGTGAAAAGGTAGATATACTGAATGAATACTTTGCTCAGTATTCACAAAGAAGAAGAGTTACCTAAACCAAACAATAGAAGCACTCTGGGCAGGAGGTTGACACCAGTCCATCTACAGAAGAAAGGGTCCTGAAGAACTCCTAAAACTCAAGGTGGACAAAGCAAATGAGGCCTGATGGGATTCACCCCAGGATCCTGAAAGAACTAAGGGAGGGGACCTAGTGACACCACTGACAACCCTTTTTAACAAATCATGGGAGGATGGGGTGGTACCTGCGGACTGGAGAAGGGCAGATGTGATTCCCCTTCACAAAAGCGGGAGGAAGGCAGAAGCGAGAACTACAGACCTGTTACTTTGACCTCAGTGGTAGGGAAAAAGATGGAATCACTTCTGAAAGAAAGAATTGTTTAGCACCTAGATGCCAGTGGGGCATAGGACCCAAGGCAGCATGGATTCACAACAGAATCTAATCAATTTCATTGACTGGGTGACCGAAGTTATAGATCAGGGAGGGGCTGTGGATATGGCCTACCTAGACTTTAGCAAGGCATTTGACACAGTCCCACACAAAAGATTAATAATCAAATTAGCCAGCCTGGGAGTGGGTCCCAGGGTGGTAGACTGGGTAGCAAACTGGCTGCACAACAGGACACAGAAGGTAATAGTAAATGGAACTCACTCCGAAGAAAGGGGAGTTACTAGTGGAGTACCTTAGGGTTCAGTACTGGGTCCAGTCCGCTTTAATGACTTTATAGGTGACATTACATAGGGTCTGGAAAGAAAAGTATGCCTCTTTGCAGATGACACAAAGATTTATAACAGAGTTGATACACAAGGGATGGGTGGAAACGGTGAGAAGGGACTTGGCAAGGTTGGAGGGATGATCAGACGTATAGCAACTTAGATTCAATGTAAAGAAGTGCAAAGTAATGCACCTGGGAAACAAAAACCCAGGAGAAGAGTACACAATGGCAGGGGAAGTACTAACAGCAACAACAAGCATTTGTCAATGCCGAACGTTCCTTCAGGTATTTGCAGTGGTGTGTGGCACTTGGACATAGCTTAAAAATCAGTGACAAAGAAGTAAAATGAGGCCACAGTTTAACAATTGGTTCTATCCTGAAGCAGGCAGCCTAAGAGTATTGTGTAAAATACTTTGTCTGCAGAAGAGCAAGTCTGTAACTGTGTTACCCACTGTTCAGTTACAGAAACAAATTGTAGGAGGAAAGAAACATGGTAAGGCAAAGTCTGGGACATCCCTGAATATACATATATATATCTCCCTCTCCCCTCTCTCCCTCACTCTCCTCCCACCCCCAAACCCCTCTTCTACAGGTGCTTTTCAGGCTCGGCCGTACTCTGCCACAGGAAAGGTCAGAGTTGAAAGGCAGAGGGGTAAGTGCATTAGGCGTTTGGGGGGAGTGGGTAAGACATGGAGGATATTGGCTGCACCAGATAGGAGTATTAAAAATATAAGTAAAAAAAAGGAACAGTTGATTTGATCAGGGCAATACAGTGTATTTGGGACTGAAGGACAAGAGGGCATACAGGGGTGGTGGGAAGGGGAGGGATTAGTTAGCAAGGAAGCATTTGTTTTTATTTACTCATGGAGAGTGGTAAATGTATGGAAGAAGGTGCCAGATGATGTGGTGTAAGTCAAGAGTGCTGAAAGTTTAAACTCAAGCTGTATCACTTTCTCCTGTAATATATACTCTTTCAGTTGCCCCCTTTATGAGGGATCACCCTCATTCTACCTCCAAGTATTACAGTGTCCCACATAAACAAGCATTTGTCAATGCCGAATGTTGCTTGCTTCTATGTGCTGTTTAGGTATTTAGAAGTCATTGAGTGCAAATATTAAAATTCATGAACTTATGGCGTGCGTGGAACTGCTAATGCGGCTAAAACAGTCATTTTAGGAATTTTTCACCAAATTTTCAACATAGCCATTTTAAGACCTCTGCTCATGAACAGTGTCACTGTGATTTTCTTAATGTGTCCCATACATTGAGTTCGCACACTGACTGTGCCATTGTAAGCTACATGGGTGGAAACACGTTTTGGGCAGGATGTGAAAAATGACATCTGTAGTGCTCATAAGAAGGTGTGGTAAAATGGCAATGTTGAAAATCTGGAGTGAAAATATTGAAAATTCACAAACTTACGAGCGTGCGTAGGAACTGTAACGACACCTCGTAAAACAGTCATTTTTAGGAATTTTTTCACCAAATTTTCAACATAGCCATTTTAAGACCTCTGCTCATGAACAGTGTCACTGTGATTTTCTTAATGTGTCCCATACATTGAGTTCGCACACCGACTGCGCCATTGTGCGCTACATGGGCGGAAACACGTTTTGGGCAGGATGTGAAAAATGACAGCTGTACTGCTCATAAGGAGGTGTGGTAAAATGGCAATGTTGAAAATCTGGAGTGAAAATATTGAAAATTCACAAACTTACGAGCGTGCGTAGGAACTGCGTAACGCACGCTCGTAAAACAGTCATTTTTAAGAATTTTTTCACCAAATTTTCAACATAGCCATTTTAAGACCTCTGCTAATGAACAGTGTCACTGTGATTTTCTTAATGTGTCCCTTACATTGATTTTGCACACTGACTGCGCCATTGTGTGCTACATGGGCTGAAACACGTTTTGGGCAGGATATGAAAAATGACAGCTATACTGCTCATAAGGAGGTATGGTAAAATGGCAATGTTGAAAATCTGGAGTGAAAATATTTAAAATTTGTGAACTTACGAGCGTGCGTAGGAACTGTGCATTGCACACTCGTAAAACGGTCATTTTTAGGAATTTTTCCACCAGATTTTCAAAATAGGCTTTTTGAGAGCCCACCTTAAGAACACTGGCAGTGTCGTTTTGTTAATCATTCCAGAAAGGTGATTTCACACAGTGACTGCGAAATCACCCTTCGGGCCCAAATAACGCCATGACAGTGACAGCATTCATGAGAAGGGGTCCCAAAAACCCCATGTTGAAAATTTGGTGCAAAAATTCCAAAAATGCCTGAGATATGCAATAAAGTTGAAAAAACCCTATCTATCCCATTATACAGCTTACCGGCATTTCCTCAGTTCACGGTCGGCTTTGAAGAGTGCAGACGTGTTCCCGGTCCACCGATGATCGTCGCGCTGAGCTCAGGAGTTAAGTATGGGGTGAGGGGCGTGTGGGGACAGTGCACAGTGGATGGGTGCAGGTTGTGGGAGGGTGGGGAGACAGTGATGGAACGTTTCTTATTTACAGGTTTTTATTGGGACGACACGGGATGTTTGCCATGCTGGGGTGGGCTCCCAGCGTGTCAGCAGGGAAAGCTGTTTGGGATGTGAGCCGACGGGGATTGGGCACCGCCGGCATATTACAGCCCGCAGCTCATACAGAGGCGCTGCCAGCACCGATCGCAGTGGTGGTTTTCTTTGGCGTGAAGACCACTGCTGTCATACACAGCACCCACCTCCATTGGTGCAGGACCGCCACGCCTGCTCAATGGAGCAGTGGATTGCACAGGACAGTCACACCTCCAAAGTGTCATATTCTCCCAAGACGTTCCTTGCGCATGCGCGCAAGCGAACGTAAAAATGGAAAGGAATCTGTGGGTAGTCATATCAGATGACCTAAAGGTGGGAAAGCAATGTGAGACGGCAGTAAGGAGAGCTGAGGGGATAGTGGGATGCATAGGAAAAGGCATCACAAGTAGAAAAAGGGAAGTGGTTATCCCTTTTTACAGACAGTTGGTGAGACCCATCTAGAGTACTGCATGCAGTTTTGGAGACCCCATCTCCACAAGGACATAGACAGAATGGAGGCAGTCCCGAGGAGGGCAACTAAAATGGTGCAAGGTATGCATCAGAAACCATATGAAGCGAGACTGAGAGAGCATAACATGTATACCCTTGATGAAAAGAGGGATGGGGGAACATGATAGAAATGTTCAAGTACCTCAAAGGGAATCAAATAAGTCCAGGAGGGAGGAAGCATCTTTCGGAAAAGAGATGTGCAAGAACAAGAGGAACATTCAAAGATAGAGGGTGGATGGCTCGAGGGCAGACGTGAGGAAATACATTTTTCATGGAGAGTGGTAGACACACAGAACCGCTGTTCTAGGGAGGTTGTGGGGTCTAAAACAGTGGGGAATTCAAACATGCATGGGACAGACATAAGGCAATTATAGTGGGGTGGGTAGGAGGAAGTAGGCTGTTGGTTAACTAGAATCTGCAGCTTATCAATAGGTAGGGAAACGGACAGACTGGTGGGCCAAGTGGTCCTTATCTGCCATCAAAGTCTATGTTTCTATGTTTCTATATTTGTAAAAAATTTGCATTGCTTCACCTTGATTTCATAATATGCGCATTGAACTTAGCAGAGTATTGGCAGTATCAAAAGAGTAAAGAGCTGCATGCCCTAAGTTCTGAATTTATCACCTGATTTCTACCTCCCAAATGCCCATCTTATAAGGTGACCACTATTGTGAGGACTAAGATAAGGAAATACATATACTTTGACAGCAACAGTGCCTAGGGCCACTGAATAATGTGCAGATGGCTCCACCCCGTCTTCTGCCACTCTGAAAACTGCTGTCAGCTGGCAGCTTTTTGAGGGAGAGCAGCACACTGTGGGTTTGTGTATGATCCTAATTGCCCCAACCATGGATAAGGGTTCAGGAAGGGTACCTCTTAACATAATATGCATTTCAAGGCTGGGGGCAAGTTAGGCTAGGGATGGCAATGTGTTTAATGGTGCTTTCAGGAGCTGACACAGTGCAGACTCTCATTAATATTTGTATTGCCTATGGGAGAAAACACTAGGGGTTAAAGAGAGTGTGAGACTATCTAGGTTGGAGGCTGGTGACCAAGGAACTAGCCATGGCCACCTGGAAGATGGAGCATGCCCTTTCAAAGACTTCTGTAAAACCTTTTTGCAATAAATAACAACAAAAAAAAAATGTTAGTTATATTTCTAACAGTACTTCCAGTCTTGACCACTGGGCTATCATCATATGACAGGCTAGTGATGCACATTACATTTGCCATGTTGAAATCTGATGCTTTCTAGCTCCCAGCTTCCCCAGTGTAATTCAGTTAGAGTCTTCCCAAGCTTTATCATAGTATATTGTCTCAAGTTTGTTAAGGATGAAAAAACACTACTCGATAAAGACAATCCTGGCACTTAAAGTAGACTCTAAAGTACTTTTATCTGTTTTGTTTACAGATGTATTACTACTACTACTACTACTACTACTTAATTACATGTGGAACCCTCCACAGTAATATCATGGTTTAGCATTCATACTGTACTAAGCTAAGTTAGCCAAACTATGTCTAATCCTTTGCGGGACTTGGGGTGATGTAGAAACATGCTCATGCAATCACCTTTACTGGGTGAATAAACTAACAATGATGAATACTGTATCTGAATATTTGGCTCCCTAAAGTAGCTACTCATCTTCCTAGTGTTTTATATGAGCTGGTAAAATGAACCTCCTTGAGGATAACATGGCTTAAACATGGAGGCACATGTTAATTTCTTAGCTTTAAAGAGCCTGTGACATCTCTGGGAAAACCTTTAGAACATAATATTTACAACAGCTCTGCTTGTATTACACATGGTTACTGCAGCTATCTTCCCCTCTTTCTTTGTGACTAAGGACCATTGCTTGCAAAGATATAACTTGTCCCTCAGACTTCACCTGTCCTGCTGCCTAGCTACAGATGGTGTCATAAGCCTCCATTTATGAATCACAGTTGGTGGTTTCCATGGTGATGATGATGTTGTCTCAAGCAGGACATTATGGTGTCACATGTAAACCATCAGCATCTGCAGATGAAACTCAAAGGGCCAGCAAGGATCCTGTTTCAATATACATTGTCATAGTTCTGTAACAGAGAATAAGGGGAGGATAAAAACAGGAAACATGCAATAGGAAATGCACCTGGAACTATGTTTGTTTCTCAAGGTTGTCCCATTTCCATCACAGGTGTTTAACTGGCAGTGTGCTGTCTCATCTGCAAGAACATATTACCTGGCTCTCCCAAGCTGCACGTAGCATATCATGGTTGATATTTAATGGAATTTCAACATGCTGTCTGAGAACTTTCACTCCATGGAAATAAATGGGAGCTGAAAACCATCAAATTCAATAGCAACCCAATGCAACTGTAATGGACAATAACACCTGAACCATTTATCTCATAAACTAATGCCATATAGCATTGTAGACATCATAGCTGTACAATAATGTAAAACGTTAGTGTATGAAGAAAATGGTAAGGATATATCATCCATTAAAACTGCATTAAATTTTGAAAAGAAAAAAGCAAGGCATGGCTTTTTCTCTTCCAAAATCCCTGTGATTTTAACAGACAATCTCCTGAATAATTTACCCATCCTGTATAATATAACTACACAGCATTGGAATGAAATATTAGCCATTTCCAACAAGTCATATCACATGTTTGAAAGAAATGAAAGCAAGTTATGGCTGTCTTCAAGTTGTTCAGCACTCAGGCTAAAAAGTATACTCTGTCATCAAAATGTTTTGCATTACTCCTCATTTTTCATATTTATACCTAATAATATATGGTGATATCAAAAATCTAATGTTAGAACATATCATCTGAAGTTCATTTATCAAAAGATTTTCAGGGGGTGTGGGTATGACCCTGGATCTGACTTCTAATGATCTGCATGTCTTTTTATTTCCATAAAGGAGGGGATAACATCATACTGTGACAGGGTTAGCTAAGCCCTTTCCCATCTGTGTTATGTAGGAGGGAATCTAAAGCAAGGATTCTAAATATCCCTTCTGGCCATCTGTGCACTGGCAGCAGTGCACCCATCATTAGGGTGCCACATTGTGAAATTACTACCCCTTCCCGAGTCTACATCCCAGACTTAGAATATTTAAAGGGGTGGGGCGGGTGGGGCACAGCCCCTGCAAAAACAGGGGATGGCGACATCAGGACGTGGTGCCCTAATGACTGTTGCACTGCTGCTGATGCTCTATAAGTGGGAATCTCTGAATACCACTATCTCTATTTTTCTGACTTTCTGTTGGACTGTGCAGTCAAAATCATACCTTTACCTGCTGTACTTTCTAATTTCTAATCTCTACCTTGCTTATGTATTTTGTAAGGCATATGTACAGTTTAAAATTGGGTTCTATGATTGCAGAGGCAGCTGTGACAGAGTGTGACCTTAGACTGATGTAATCTGTCACAATGCTCTAGCCAGCTACAGAGCTGGGTCACAGTGTTATGCCTAGCATCCAATGAATACAAAGCATCTCTTACTGAGAAGACGTGGAGAGATTGATTTGAACAGAGACAGGACATGCTGCTTTATGTCCTGGTGTGAAGACTGACTTGAAGAGAAACAGGGAGACATGCTGCTTATGTCCTGAATTGTCTTCTAATTTTCTGTTGAAGACTGACCTGAAGAGAAACAGGACATGCTGTTTCCATGTCCTGAATTGTTTCCTCCTGACCTGAAGAAGCAGAAGAGATACTGAAATGTTTTTCAATTTGTTTATTTTTTCTTGTAATTTAGAATAATAAATCACTGTTTGTGGTTTCTACAATTTCTCATGGACTGTATGTTTCCTGACCTAGGCCTCCATTATAATTAATGTCAGCGGTATTGGGATTAGCTACATTTGGTGTCATTCAGTGTCAGAAGCCACACCACATCCAGAAGCCTCTCCACACATACCTGGCAACTAGCAATCTATTTCTTTTATCCTACTTTCATTAAGCTTCAAAAGAAGATGGTAGTATCCTGGCTCACTGCCTACATTTATTCCATCTCTTTCCTTAGCCTATTCCAGAGTACAGCCAAACCCCCCTCACCATCTCCTCCCTCCTTGGATTCACTAATCATGTCCTGAAGGGGGTGTATAAGTGATTACTGACCATGGCAATCTTTGTCAACCCAGAAAGACATTCATCATGGTTGCTGAACCTCTCCTACTTGACAGACTTGCTGGAGCTAAACTTTCTGACCACTCAGTTGGCTCCAATTCTACCTGTCTGACAAGTTTTCAGTCAGCACTTGTAGAAAATTCTCTCATCCCCTCCAATCATGTCAGGTGCCTTAAATGGCTCTGTTCTTGGATCTATCTTTTTGAAAGACCTTCCCAAAACATTCTCCTCTGTGGACATACATATGTACATGGATAACACAGTGCTATTCCTCAGTGGATGAAGTGGATCACTAGTTGGAAATGGATCACCAGCATGACTTCAGTGGCATCCGACACTGGTTCTGCACTAACCAATTCATCTTGAATGTTACAAAATGGTCTCTGAACTTTGCCAGAAGGCGTGGCTGGCCAGGATCTGCAAATCCCCAGTCCTCATGACTCTGGATGACACCTGGCTGGAAGAAGTACCCTACCTCTAGGAAGAATAATACTAGTAATAGTAATGGCTTTATTTAATAGAGCACCTTTCATAATATCAAGGTGTTTCACAGATACATAACATTCAAAAAATTCAGTAAATATCAATAAAATCACAGAAATTCAGGAAAAGATTGCCCCATAAGAAAGTCTTCAGTGCCTGCTTAAAGCTCCCCACTGTCCTGCACTCCCATAGCTGTTGAGGCAGAGAATTCCAGAGGGTAGGGGCAACAAACACTCAAGTGTGAGCCCCAGATGAATTCAAGCTAACTCTCTGAATCTCCAGCAACCCCATGTCAGCTGAGTGGAGCTGTCGCACAGAGGTGTAAGGAACCAAGAGCTCTTTCAAGTAGTCAGGCCAAGTCCATGTAGGGCTTTGTAGGTTAATAAACCTACCTTAAAGGTGATTCACCACTGAACTGGCAGCCAGTGCAGATCACGTAGCACTGGTACTGTGAGATCTCCTAGATACCTCCAGTCAATACACGTGCAGCAGCAGCATTCTGCACTAGCTGCAAGTGGTGGATATCAACCCCAGGAAGCCCTAAGTAAAGGAGTTACAGTAGCCAAGGCACGGGTCACAAAGGTGTGGACCAAAACAGGCAAGTCGCTGGATGGAATGAGATGTTTGATCCTAGCAATGTTCCTAAGATGGTAAAGGCTAACTTAATGACTGCTGATACCTGATGATAAAGGGTCAGCCCATTGTCAAGTATGACTCCCAGGTCATGCACCCATTCAGAGTTAAGGATCTGAGTGCCCTCCAAGACTAAATCAGAGGGCAGATCAGTCCTCAACCCCTCTGTCCTGCAACCCAGGTCCACCACCAAAACCTCAGTCTTTCCTACGTTCAACTTTAACCACTAGAGCTCATCCAATCCTGGATTTCAACAAGGCAGCTGTTAAATACCGAGATGGCACTAACCTGGTCAGGGGCAAAAGACAGGTAGAGCTGGGTATCATCAGCATAGCAGTGAAACCTCAGCCCATACCAACTTACAATGTCTCTGAGGGGCAGCATATATACTGCAAACAACATGGGAGACTGCAACGAGCCCTGGAGCACCCCACAAGGCAGAGAGAAAGACTCAGAAGAAAATATTCCCAAGACAACTCTCTGAGTTCTACCAGTGAAGAAAGATGAAAATCATCTGAGCACTGTACCCAACAGCCCACAGATGGACCTCAGGGGCTCGAGCAGGACCCCATGATCCACAGTGTCAAAAGCTGAAGATAGATAAAGGAGTACCAAGATGGAGCAGTTTCTCAGATCTTTCACCATCTAATACCTTGGTGTTTGGTTAGATCGCACCGAAACATCAGTAGAAATATTGATGTATCTATTCAAAAGTTTTCAAATTGGGTGCATTGTGTAGGAACAAGTCTTGTATCTCCTCACTGTATGTTCTGAGACTATTGTCAAAATAATCCTTCCAATGTTTGGCTGTGGGGACCTGGTTTACACTGCAGCCCCAAATCCACTCTTGCCCAGCTGAACCTCATCTACTACTAGTTCTGTTACTTTGCTCCTAACTGTACTACCCCCACCCACCACTGCTCCCCTGACTCTGACCTTTCCCACATAGAAATATGGAATTTGTTGGCAGAAAAGGAATGCATGGTCACCCAGTCTTCCTGAATATGTTCTGTCTAATTTGGCTCCGCAGTCCCTTACTGGCTCTAGTGACCCTCCCTCCTTTATGCCCATTTATTAATATTTCCCTGTCCCATGCATGCTTGAAGCCCCCCCAACGCACACTTTTTGTGGACTCCACGACCTCCACTGGCAGTCTGTTCCAGATGTCTACCATCCTTTCAGTGAAGTAGTACTTCCTTATATCCCTCTTAAACTCCAATCCCCCTTAGCTTCATTGCATGCGTCCTGGTCCTGGTGCTCTTTATTCTTTTAAAAAGACTCACCTCACTCTGTTGACCCAGTGAAACACCTGTAGATATCTATTATGTCCCCTTTTTCTCTCCTCTCTTCCCGGGTGTACATGTTGAGATCCCTTAGTTTCTTCTTGTAGGGCTTCTCATGCAGTCTTTGCACCATTTTAGCTGCCCTCCTCTAGACTGCCTCCTCACTGTCTATTTCCTTTTTGAGGTGTGGCTTCCAAAACTGGGCACAGTTCTCCAGGTGGGGTCCCACCAGTGAGCAATACAGGGGCATGATCACATCTCTCTTCCTGCTAGAGATACCTCTCCATATGGACCCCAGTATCCCACTAGTCCTGCCCACTACTTTGTCACACTGCCCTGCTATTTTGAGGTCAAAGGAAGATGCCTAGAGTAAGATTCCCAAAACACTTTGAAGGTGAAAAATATGTACAAGTCCCCAAAATTTGTGCAGTTGTGGAAAATAATTGCGTTGTATCATATACACAAAATGTCCACAGATGCAGAAAAACATATACCATGGGCTGTGTAAAAAATGCAGCTGTGGAAAATTACTGTGCAAAAAATGCCATTGAAAAGTATGGCATATCCCCTTAAAGGCTATTTTCAGCCACTGTATTCCCACCATTGCAGAAAAAAATGTTGCACATATGCTGCACCAAGAAAAGTGAGGTGTAACTTGCCCTGAACAAAAGGCAGTGTACTGACAATTGGGAAACAATAATAGTTGGGATTCAGGCACCAAGCAACAGCAAACCATGCCTGCATGAATGGTACCAAGTCAGATGAGCACATCATTAATAGCACCAGTCAAGAGGCACTAGTCCATATAGTGCTATCAGGGACAGCAAAACGAGGATTTACAGTGCTAGCCATATGCACCCCACTGGTTGCTGTCCAAGGTACCAATATATGGACAAGGGTATCAGAATCCAGGAGCCTGGCCAAGCTACTCCCATGGCATGGACGGCTGGGGCACAAAGCAGCTCGGCCAGCAGCAGTGAAGACCAGGGTTCTAATCCTGGTCTCTAACATTTCTAGCATATTGGGACTTTGTTTATTTTTACATGGGGCCAAGGAAACAGTATTCCATGGCCCCATGAATTTTAACTTTCCCCGGGATCCACTCCCACTTGGAGTGAGAATCCTATAGACAGGGTGTGTGTGGTGTAGAGCCCCCTACATTGGGTGCATGGGGCAGAGCCCCATGCAAAAACAAAAATGGCGCTATTTTACAGCATGCTCCTTGCTGATGCTATTATTGTCAGCTCTCTTTGGACCCAGTGCCGGGCTGTATAGTAGTGTCAGTTGTTACAACAAAATTAGCACACATTTCCATTAAAAAGCAATAAACCACAACCACATGATGCATTGCAGCCCATAAAGGAGCCCCACAGGCAGTAGGGACAGAAGTAGTAACAGTCAGAAGTATGTCCTACAAGCGCAGGAGAAAGAAATACCTCAGAGACAGACACAACCAACAAATACAGACTGGCACTGGGTGAACGGTCCTGCTGGTACAGCTGGTGCTACAGTGGTTCCATCTGTGGGACTGGCTGCTTTCCTCACTGGGAGTGCTGGTTCTGCTGCAACTGTTGCAAGACTGTCAAAGTCTCCTGCTCCACTTAATATGGATCACCTGCTGTTGATCTGTCTACTGGGTCTTTAATATTATTTCTGCAGCTGTGGAAAAACGTTGAGCAATTTCAGCACTTGCAGAATTTTGTAACTCGTTTGTTTTACGATTTTCCACACCTTCGAAATTTTGATGTGAATATGCTGCAATTCCGCTTCCTCAGTTTTGCAAGCTTTTTTTCTGCACATGCAGATTTTCTTACTGTCTATGTGAATCTAGCGCTAGTCTTCTCCACTACCCTCATATCTAAATTCTAGCTCTTTGCCCTCCTCTGTTACCTCTTTTCTTCCCTTTTCTTTCATTCCCTGTACTACATCCTCAGAAACTCTTACTATGACTACATTTCAATTCCTTTTGCAATTACTGTTGGACACACCTTGTATTCCTACAGACTTTGGGCAGGATTCACGAACCCCGTGAACATCCTGCAGCTGCAGGAAAACTTTGGTGCAACAGGGTTGCCACTTGCAGAGTCACAGGACTCCCGCAGCGGTGGGTATTCACAAAGGTGGAGCTGGATTACGACCAGCTCCACAACTTATGGTAGCTTTCAGGTGGTATTACCAGGATATTACCGCAGCTGCAGAGAGATGTATGGCTGGTGGGAGCAGCTGTAACACCTCTGCAACTGCTGTGGCTATGACTCGACTCACCACAGCTGTAGGATTTCAGTCCACCACTGCAGTTGTGGAGTGGGACTTAGTTCCCGAATAGTTTGTGAATCCTGCCCTTTGTCTAGGATAATCCTCCTCCCTCTATTTCCTCTTCTTCTTCCCTTATGGTACCACTCCATGGTTTCACAGTCCATTCCTGGACCTATTTATAGTTTAAACCTTTTCTCTCTGCCCCATGCCACTTCCTGAGACTCCTGATTTACTTCCCCACCTCAGTTTTCCTGGATTGCTAGAGGTGTTGTAAGTTCTCTTAGAAAATGGGTTGGGAAATGCTTTACTCTGACTCTAATTTTACTGCCTCAGCCTCCTAACTTGAAATGCATCAGCAATTAACACTAACATCTCTTATGGAACTGATTGGCATGCATTCCTCATTCAGTTTAAGCCTGTAAGATTCAGTATCATGCAATGTTCTAGTTGTCATTCGATGTCACTATCAAATAGTCATGCAGTACTCAGTGCCAACAGCTGCACTCCAACTCATGCAATCTCTTATGTCCTCAGTGCTAACAGTCCTTACTTATGCTCCATTTCTTTTAAGTGCTCATAGCCCTCTGGCTTTACTTGGCCTCCACTACTCCTACATTCAGAAAAAGCCATATTCAGCCTTACATATGTTTAGTTTCTTTCATGTGCACGTGTTGTCAGGCTTTGCCATGGCCTCCTATCATGTCCTAGTTGTCATTTTCTACCTCAGCCAGTGCCTTTGCCCTGAATTCAGTTTAGCAAGCAGCTTTCCAGGGAACTTGGGTGCCACTGAAATGCAGGCAGCAGTACAGTGTGCCCTGCTGATGTGGTAGGTGGATGCCATACGCAGGGATCTTGGGAGCTGCTAAAATGTAGACATGGGTACAGCATGCCATGCTGATGTGGTAGACAGATGCCATAGGCAGGGATCTTGGGCACCACTGAAATGTAGGCAATGGTACAAAGTGCCCAGCTAAAGCAGTGGACAGATCCCATAGGTTGGGATCCTGGATGCCACTGAAATGTAGGCAGAGGTACAGCATGCCCTGATGAAACAGTAGGCAGATGCTGTAGGTAGGAAAAGGTTCTCTGCCAATGAACTTGTTTCCATGTACACTGCCTAAATTGTAGGCAGTGAGTCATCATTTGGGTTCCTACATGGCATTATTGCTAATTTATCCTAAACCTGGTGGGAAGGCTACTAAGGCCTTAGATCCCCAGAGGTTTCCTCCTCATAGGGAGGTTTTCCTCTCCTCCATGCTGAAGGTCATAAAAGTTAGGTAGTCCATAATGTAGTACATTCCAATGATTTACCCAGCTAAGGTTCCACTGCTGGATGGAGTTGGATGGTGTCCCTCCTTCTTTGCTGCTCCATTTCCCCTTTGGAAGTTATGCCCCTCTGCTATCAGTTCCAATATCAGTCAGCCTCTGCTCATCTCAGTCTGTTTCCAGTTGCACTGGTTGCAGTCAATCTGTCCTCAGGCTCAGAGGTCACCACTTGCTGCTCAGTCTGTTTGGGGCTTCTTCGAGGTAACTTTAACATAAAGGAATCCTTCCTGTGGCACCTCTAGGGTGGAAACCTCCTCAAGGTTCCTTGCCTTCATGGTACCCTGAGAGGATAGTAGTTCCCAGTGGAACAGAGAGAGAGAGAGAGTGTGAACAGTCAAAGTCTATCAATAGTTACACAGGCATATCTTCACTCTAAGTTGCTTAAGCCCAATGAATTGAAAGGCTATGTCTGTAGTTAACTGGGAGGAACAACCAACCATGACCTCCTCCTGAGCTCTATAAGTCAACTCCTTCCAGCCTCATGCAGAAGAACTTTTTCTTTGCCCCACCATCTTTCCGCCTCCTCCAGTGGCATGCCTCTCTTGCAGGGTTCCTTCCTAAGGTACCTTCAGCCTAAGGAATCCTTCCCATGGCACCTCTAGGGATGGAACCCTCCTCATCATTCCTTGCCTTCACTTTACCCTGAGAGGGTAATAGTTTCCAGTGCAACAGAGAGAGTGAACAGCCAAAGTCTTTCAACAATCGTACAGGCATACTTTCACTCTAAGTTGCATAAGTCCATTGAATTGAAAGGCTATGCCTTTATTTCAATGGGTGGAGCAATCAACTATACCCCCTCCTGAGCTATATAAGTTGGCTCCTTCCATATAAAATATACGAAACATACAAAATTTGCCAGCAGATAAAGGCCTAGAGGTCTATCAAGTCTGCTCAATTGTGCAGCTAGCACCCCTTATTCTGCAGCTGCACCTCCCTTCCACCCTTCCCCTTCATTACCCTCCACCTTGTCCTGTCCCATCCCCTTTTGAAGCAGTCCACTGTTCTACTGCATACCACTTCTGCAGGTAACGCATTCCACCCAGCCACCACCCTCTCCGTAAAAAAGTGTCTCCTCATCTCCCTCCTGAACCTTTCTCCCTCCATTCTCATATCATGGCCCCTGGTGACCCTAGCCTCCCTTACTTTGAACAGCCCATCTGTACCCATCTTGTTTATTCCTTTCATGTATTTAAAGGTTTCAATCATGTCACCCTGTCCCTCCTCTCCTCAAGTGAGTACATGTTCAACTCCTTCAACCTCCTCTTGTATGATAAGTCCACAGTCCCTTGATCATCTTTTCACCCTCGCTGCACCCCTCCAGTAACCAATGTCCCTCTTCGAATGCGATGCAGTACTGCCGCAGTACTCCAGGTGTAGTCTAACTAATGACCTATACAGCTGCAGAATCACCTCCTCCTCCTCAAGGATATACCCTTGCAATACAACCAAGCATTTTGTTGGCCATTGCAGCTGCCTTCCTACATTGTGCCAGGTTGTTCATTGATCCTGTAATGAGCACACCCAGATCCTTCTCCTCCTCTGTCTGGGCTAGCTGCACTCCCCCAGCTGGTAACTCCTCCTTGGGTTTTTCATCCCAAAATGCAGCACCTTGCACTTTTGGCATTAAACCCCAGTTGCCAGTGTCTGACCAGGTTTCAGGCATTGCCAGATCATCCTGAAACCCTTCCATCCCCTAGGTCATCCACCACTGTGCCTACCTTGGTATCATCATCAAACAGACTGATCATGCTCTTGATGTCCCATGATATGTCTGCAATGAATGTCCCAAACTACACTGGTCCCAACACCGAGCCCTGTGGAACACCACTCATCACTGTCCTTGGGTGTGAAACCACCCACCACCACCCTCTGTTGCCTTCCCAGCCAGTTCCCTACCCAGCTCACCAGCTTTGCACCCCCCCTGTGCATACTAACTTTCTTCCCAGCCTTCCATGCGGCACCGAGTTGAATGCCTTACTGAAGTCCAGATACAGGACATCCACTGCATGGCCCCTGTCCAGTGCCTAGTTACCCAGTCTAGAACTCCACCAGGTTGGTTTGGCAGGATCTGCCACATGTGAAGCCATGCTGTCTGCTGTCCTGTAGTCCTTTGGCCTCTAGGAGGGCCACCAGTCTCTCCTTCAGGATAGTCTCCATTAGCTTACCCACGATGGATGTGAGGCTCACTGGTCTGTAGTTTCCCGGTTCATGCTTGGGGCCATTCTTGTGGAGGGGCACCACATGAGCCATCCTCCAGTCCTGAGGTACACACCCTGAATGTAGTGAGGCATTAAATAGGTCTGCCAAAGGTCCTGCAAGGACCTCTGCCAGCTCCTTCAGTACCCTGGGGTGGATGCCATCTGGGCCTGGTGCCTTGTCCACCCTCAGAGCCTTTAAAACCCTCTCAGCTGCACTCATAAGCACCTTTCTTTCCCCACCATCATTCCTTCCTCCTGCACACCACTCTTCAAGGAATCCTTCCTAAGGTACCTTTAGAATAAGGAGTCCTTCCTGTGCACCTCTAGTTGTGGTAGCCTCCTTAAGGGTTCCTTGCCTTCATGGTACCCCAACAGGTTGTTAGTTCCCCATGGAACAAGCAAAGTGATTGGCCAAAGTCTATCAACAGTTGTACAGGCATACCATCACTTTAAGTTGCATAAGCCCATTGAACCACTATATTATACAGACACTGAAAAATCTTTGTTAATGTACCTGTTAGGGTTAAAGTGACAAAAGTAGGAAACTGTGGCATTAAGCACTAGAAGGAAAAACAACTCAGTTTTCCTGTTGTCACTCTTGGTGAATCAGGGTGGGGTGGTCCTTGGGATTCTTAGCCCTAATGTCAGATGTGATCTGTTTTCTTCATGTAGGGCATAGAGATTGTTGGACACAGGTCTGTACATTTAAAGAGTATATGACAATGGGGGTAGCATTAGGGTTGAGAACACCAAGGAACACCCCAACCCTTATTCGCCAAGAGCAATGACAGGGAAAATTGTAATGTTTTTTTCCTTTTGGTGCTTGGAGGTAAGGGTTGGAAGTTAGAATTGTAAACCCTAATGCCACATTTTGTTGCTTTAACCCTAATTAGTGCATTAATGATGCTTTTTGAAATGAATTTCCTTACTTTTTGAAATAGACCTGTGTGAACACATCCATGTGGTTATTGAAGCATTGAGAACATTTTCTCCACATGTGTATGTGGGTATGGAAGAAGCAGGACCTCTGGGCCCTGCACTTCCATTCTTCCAGAAAAGCAATTTATGTGCTTCTTTGTAAATTATTTTTGCAAGGATGGACCTTTTCAATTTTATTCTTAGGGGCTTAGTGTTGCACTACTCCTTAAGACCATTATATCAATTTATACATTGACTGTTAACCCTAAATACTGACAGAGTTATAGCTTGTTGAAGTTGCAATGGTATCCTATGGGAATTGTAATTTTCTGATTTATATGGTTTCTTTACATGACCCCTAATATTTTTTGGGGGGGGTTGTGTTAGTGTTTTAGTATGTATTAAGACCTTTATTTCGATATATAGATTGTCCCTTAATAGCAAACATTGATGGAGTTATGGCTTGTTAAAATTGAAATGTGGAAAAGAAAAACTAAGTCCAAATTCTTTTTTCATATGAAGGGATCTTTTTCATGACATTGTGTCCTTCATATCAAAAAAGAACTGAAAAAAAAAACTAAGTCCAAATTCTTTTATCATATGAAGGGAATCTTTTTTCTTATGGCCTCTAATCATTTTATATGGCAATATAAAAAGAAATTCAGATGATTGAGAAAAGATTTTAAAATGTGTTAAAAACATTTCTGCATGATTTCTTTAAAAACAAACTGCAAATGCATCTAAGGATCACGATTAGCAAGATACATGTGCTAGTGTCTCTGCAGCATATGATTTTCATGGGTTTTAAAAATGTTGTTTTAAATGGTAACAAAATAGTGGCCATTTGAAAATATATTGGAATCCATACATCTAAATGGAACAAAACTTGGCACATCAAGAGACCTTGCCCTGAGACTGTACATGCAAAATTTCATGCAAATCCATTGAATGGTGGTGAAGCTATTAACGTGCAAAGTTAGGGGTTTAACATTAAACAGCCTACTCAACCTTAAATAAAATGGTGCTATTGCACAACTATAATACGGTATTCCCAGTATATTGTTATGTCTGTATTCTGTACCAATAATTATTTGTAGATTTTGTATGCTTGTTGTACTATATGTTTACCTCATTCCCCCACCCTCTTGGTCACACCTGTCAGCAAGTCTTGGCACAGTACACTTTTCCTGGGCAAATTATAACACAAAAAAAGAACAGAAATTCTCATGCAGTTTATTAAAACCCTGAGAGAAACCATGGCCTGAAAATTCATTAAAAAAAATCAAACACTCCAAACATTGGATGTTCAGCCTTTTTTGGGCAAAATTATGTTTTTTTGGGAGAAAATGCAAAACAATATCTGAACAGAAAGAAAAGCCCCAATCCAACCCCACCCATTGACTCTTCAGTTCATATTCCCCAATCCCCATACTGTTCTGATTCTAGAGGAGGGTGGTTCCTGGCCCACTGAAACAAGCTTCCCCCATCTGTGCCAACTTGGGGGGTTCAGTGTTGCTTGTGTTAAAGTATGCCTTCAAAGGACTCTAGGGGTCCCTTAAGTACTATTGGTGCTGCCTGTTTTGTTCTGGTATGATCTGATCATTTGTGGGGTTGGGGTGACCTTATAGTTACTCCTTAGTGCTAATGACACCTGTGGCTGCCTACCCTCTCGGCCTTGTCCTGGTACTGCTGCTAACACCACTTATGGCAGCACTCCTCCCTTCACCTAGTGTTGACTGAAATTATAATCCACTTTGTGAATTTTATCTGAAATTACATAAATCTGAGCAATTTCTCAAACTAAAACAGTGTATTTAAAATGGACAGTTTTAGTGAAATTGTGCCTTTTTTTTTAAAAAATCACTTTTTAATAATGTACAGTTTGGGAAAAAATTAATTATTTGCTGATTGTGCATTTTTAAGAAGTTGCATTATTTAAATTTGCAATTAAGGAAAATAGCAGTAAAAACAATTGGCAAAATGATGCTAGATTTTGATGCAGTTTTACAAAAAAATGGTGAATGGACAAGTAATAGTTTCACAAGCATAATACACATTTCATTCAGCTCCACCGTACCACTCCTCCTCCTTGGGCAGCCATGCCAAATTTCACCAAATGCTTTCAGGAGTCCTTGTAAAGACCTAAATGTGTACTGCCATCTGTTCAGGAGGAAGAGTGGTACTAAGACAGTAAGTTCAGCACAAGTTTAAATGGCTTTTTGATTAAGGTAACACAACGAATAAAGTTGTGCATGTGGGATTTAAACTTGGGTTTCTTGCTTCCCACTAGACTGTGCTGACTTCTATGGGTTCCAAAATACTACCCAAACCATTGCTTCAGACCCACCATATGCAGTGAGTTAAAGGGAATGGGTGACACTAAGAGCGGAGTCGGGTCCCAGTTTTTGTTTTTTATTTATTTAAAATGTGTTAACTGGGAGAGGCACACTGGGGCTGAAGCTCATTTCAAGTGCAATTGGGGGAGGGGCAGGAGAACAATAAAATACATATATGAATATATACAATAGTCAGGACAGTACAAAAATCAGAACAGTTTAGCAAATAACATACAATTATTAGGTGCAGTACTTTATGGAATCACATTATAATAAGTCTGCCATTCAGCTGAAGAGAAAAGCACAGCAGTCTTGATAATGGGAGCATAGTAGGAGGGAGGGAGGATGCAAAATCACATCAATATCTTGCATCATTTGCACTTAGTGTGCAAACAAATGTTATTACTTACTGTTTACTGCATTAGTAGATTATACCTGGCTGATGCATCTGACTACAAAGTTGACATTTTCTGTAACCAGAAAATCGTAGAATTTCCCCATGGCTGATGTCAGAGCTGAGCTGCAGTTGTGGAGTGTTTTTATTTATTTATTTAGTTATTGTTTACCGGGTGGGTGCAATAGCCAAACTGACTATTTTCAGGCAAGACCTGGGAGAGTAAAGAGACTTAGTAAAACAAATACAGATAACAGTTTAAGCAAGTGCAAGTCCAAGGTAACAAAACATAGCACAGAAAGTGCAAAAACATTAGTGCTAACAAAGGTGCAGAAAATAGAGGCAACCTGTAGTACAAATACAATTTCACACAATTTAACATTCCAAGTAGAGCCTGAAAATAAAGCAGGTGAATGTGCAGTGAGATAGTAGTGAGGAGAGAAGTACAATTCATCGAACAATACAGAAATCAGATAGTTGCCTGGCAGTATAACATTGTAGAAAAAGAGCATAGGTAGGTAGAGAGAAATATCAGGACAGAGACAGGTAGAGATAATTAAGCCAGACAGAGAAGGATAAATAACAGGAGGATAGGTAGAAGTGGAAGCGGCAGGGGCAGAAAAGAAGAAAGAGGTAGAGAGTGGATAAAAGAAAAACAAAATAGTGACACATGAGTATCAAGAAGAAAAAAGAAGAAATAGCGAGGAGAAGTAGAGGCCCTAAGAAACAAATAAGTACAAGTCAGAAACAAAAGGTACAAAGATGGAAGTCAGGTAGGGCAGCAAGTGCAGGTGTCATAACTAAGAAGTAGGCAAGAGTGCAGCAATCCAGAAGTCTTCTAGGAACTGCTGCCAAGAAATTAATGCTAGGACTGACCTCTGCTTGACATGTTCTTGGTTTCTCACTTCAAGTAATGTTCAGTCTGATGTAGAGATTTCTTAAGAGTTGGCTTAAGTTTGAGAGAGGTTATTAAGGTAATATGATTTTGCTATCTGCCCTGTGCCCCTTCTCTTAGAGCTGTAAGTCTGTTGGCTGCACCCTTGACCTTTGTGTCCCATTGAGGCTGCTGCAGCGCCCCCCCCAAAACTTGCTTCAGAACCTCCCTGCCTGTTTTTTTCCAGCTCTGTGCCCAGTGTTAATCAGAGCCCTTCCACAACTGTATTGAGGCTACTGTCTCTCCTGTTGAGCATACTGCAGTGTCCTCCCCAACCATCAACTTGTAGAACTTCCCTGCTTAAACTATCTCTGTTTAATTCTCAACCCTTCCCAAACTGTTAATTTCTCTTTTGTTTTCTGACTGCCCTCCCTCCAAGCCTGCTATGTAATCTTGTCCTCTCACCTTATCTCACCAGGGGACTACTGTGCCCTTCCGGGCTGTTTAGTCTCAAACAAACTGCATTCTGCAGTTTGGTAAGCAGACTAAGGAGAAGTTGCCAACGCTCACCTTCAAGCAAGGTACAGGTTGGAACTCTGAAGATTGGCATCTACCCCTGAAGGAATCTCACTTGCCCCGTTTGTCAGTGTTTCCACAGTATGTGCAGCAATCCAGAAGTCTTCTAAGAACTGCTGCCAAGAAATTAATGCTAGAACTGATCTCTGCTTGACATGTTATTGATTTCTCACTTTAAGTAGTGTTTAGTCTGATGTAGAGATGTCTTAAGAGTTGGTTTAAGATTGAGAGGGTTATTAAGGCAGTGTGATTTTGATATCTGTCCTGTGCCCTTCTCTTACAGCAGTAAGTCTGTTAGCTGCACCCTTGACCTCTGTGTCCCATTGAGGCTGCTGCAGTGCCCCCAAAAACTTGCTTCAGAACCTCCCTGCCTGTTGTTTTTTTTTTTCAGCTCTGTGCCCCAGTGTTAATCAGAGCCACTTCCGCAACTGTGCTGACTTTTCCATTAGCAGATTATATCTTTTAGCCACTAGAGGATCCAGTTATAAGCACACATCCAATCCAACACAATACAGTTCCTGTCTCATCTCACTTCACTTATTGTGTGGTCAGTCTATCACTATTCATCAGTTTTTGGCCCCTCCCTCTTCTACTGATTGATACAGATTTTTCCCAATTGCAGCTTATACTCTTCGCCCACTAGAGTGGTTTTCTCACAACCGTGCCAAAGCTGCTCTACATCTCCTTACTCTCTACTACTCCTAGACACTCTTCCTTTACTGCTCAGCTGCTATGGGTACCTACACTCCATTACTAAGTCTGCTGTCCTTCACCCTCTTGGTACAGACCTCATACTAACCGACACCTTTCCTCCCCCAATAGCACCTTATCCCCAGACTATCCACAGTGACTCAGCCCTCCCCAACACATCTGTGACCCCCAACACCCCACCCTGCCAACACTCCCACTCCCTCCACCCTCCAAGTCCCGACCTGGATCTAGCTCTCACCTGCCATTCCCACCCTTCACACTTTATCTATCCCATGCACCCTGATTGTAAAGTCCTCAGCTGGGTGTTGACCCAAGGGTCTCCAACGCCACTGGCCACTAACCAGAATAATTACACTGCTTTTATTATTATATGGTAATGTACATCAAAATCCAGGACCTATGGCTTCCAGTGCTTCTAAACCCTGTACTGCAACTGGCCTCCGCTATGCATCCTTAAACATTTGCTGTCTCCTAAAGAAATCTGCTGCCCTCCAGTGCTGGGTCATTCAACATAAATCTAACATAATTGCACTGGTAGAGACTTGGCTCTCCAAATCTACCCCTGACTCCACTATCACCCTCCCTGGATATACCATCTACAGGAAAGACCAAGTAGGCAAATGTGGTGGTGGTTGCACACTGCTCGTATGGGACTCCCTTATAGGTCAGGCTCTCCCAGCTCCTAAACTTGATTATGGAGCTCAAGCCCTCTTAAAAATCACACCTGACCCCACCTGAGGCCCTCTCTTCCTCACGGTCTCCTACGTACATCCGAGGAATCAAAACCAAGTGGTCCAGTCCCTCATTGACTACCTCACATAGATACATAGATACATAGACAGTGTTGGCAGATAGGGGCCTATAGCCCACCCAGTCTGCCCATTTAAGTTTGTAAGTTCAGTTTATGTTTTCCAGGAAGTCTGTTGCCCTTACCCCTGACCTCCAGAATTCCTTTATGTCTATCCCATGCATTCTTAAATCCGTGATTGTTTCAGCCCCCACCACTTCTTCTGGCAGGGTGTTCACTTGTCCACCACCCGTTCTGTGAAGAAATTCTTCCTCACGTTTCCTCTAGATCGTCCTCCCTCCAACTTCATCCCATGCCCTCTAGTCCTGGAACATCTTTTTCGCTTAAAAATAGTGCATTCCTGCACCCTGTTCCTCCCTGTAAGATACTTGTATGTCTCTATCATATCCCCTCTCTCCCTCCTCTCCTCCAGGGAGTACATGTTCAGTGCCTTCAACCTGTCCTCATAGGACTTGTGATGCAATCCATGCACCATCTTTGTTGCCCTCCTCTGAACCTTCTCTACCCTGTCTATGTCCTTACGTAGGTAAGGTCTCCAGAACTGCGCAGTGTACTCCAGGTGCAGCCTCACTAGTGTCTTGTATGGTGGAATTATGACCTCCTTTTCCTGCTGGTGATGCCCCTGCCTATGCATCCCAGCATCCTATTTCTTTACCTGCTGCCTTGTCACACTGTTTCCCTGCCTTGAGGTCATCAGAGATGATAACTCAAGATCCCTTTCCTGCTTGGTGCATGCTATATCCTCACCCCAACTGATATATTGTGCCAGGGGTTTTGTGCCCCATATGCATTATCTTGCACTTCCTTGCATTGAATTTCAACTGCCAAACCCTGACCATTCTTCAAGTTTCTGCAGGTCCCTTCTCATTCTGTCTACACCCTCTGGTGTGTCTACTCTGTTACAGAGCTTTGTGTCATCAGCGAACAGTGAAATTCTGCCTTCTAGGTCCTGCGCAATGTCACTGATGAAGATATTGAATAGTACATCTATCCCTCACAATGTGGAGCAAGTCATCCTAGGTGATCTCAGTGTTAACTGGCTTGCCTCAACTGCCTCGCATATAAGGGACTCCTTTGCTGCCTGAATATGTCCCAGTTAGTCACCCAGCCCACCAGATTCAACCACTCTACTGGCACTAGCACTATCCTAAATGTTGTTATATCTAACGCCGGCCATAAAATTTGGGATGTCACTGTCCTCCCAGGCTCTCTTAGTGATCACTCTCCAGTCCTCTGTCTCTGGTCATCCTCCACTCTGAAGCCATTGTCCCTGGCCACTCTATGCCACTGATTACGCCTCGGCGGCCTCAGAAAATTAAAACAATACCTAGCCCAGCTAGACTGGTCCACTATCCAGCATGCCCCTGGCATTTACTCTGCTCTTGACCACTTCACAAATGCCTTCTGTAAGGCTTGTGAACTTTTCGCACCCCTCACCAGGACCCGCTTCAAAAAATGCAATGCCCCATGGATCACCCCACCCCTCCTCCGGAGACTCAAAAACAGAGATAGTCTCTGGCACATTGCTGTAGAATTTGGAAAGGCATATGATAGACAAGCCTACAATGCAGAACACATTAAGTGCACTTGGGCCATTAGGTGGGCCAAGGCAGAGCACTACCAGACCACCCTCGCTTCCACTTGGGGTTCAGCCCGGACCTTATAGGATAATATGAAAGAGCTAAATGGGAAGTCCCACTCCCCCCCACCATCTCAGCTCTCCATCAATGGCACCCCCACCACAGATCCACTCCCTTATAGTCAATTGCCTTAACACTGCCTTCTCTGACCTAAGCTCGGTCCTCCCCAGCAGCTTCTTTGACCCAATTACCACCTCTCTCCCTCTGGTCCTGCATCATCCACCCTTCTACCCATGCACCCTATCCCCCCAAGAAGCCAGGCCACACGTGCTAAAAGTCTTAAGCAGCAATAACCCTAGCAGTGACCCCCTCGACTCCAGGATCCTCTGTATGGTCTTGGACAAAGTCCTAGTCCCCGTGACTGACCTTCTAAACCAATCTGTATGCCTGGGTTGGTTCCCAAGTGCTTGGAAAACTGCTGAAATCACACCCATACATAAGGTGGGACCAGTTCACCCCAACTATTACTGGCTGATCTCCATCCTCCCCCCACTCTCTAAGCCCTTGAAAAGTGGTGCTGATTCAGCTCTCTGAATACCTAACCAAGTATGACATTAAGTGCCAAGAGCAGCACGGTTTCTGCCCAGGACATAGTACAACCATGGCTCTCTGGAATTCTCCCAGCACCTGCATGCTGCTCTTGACTCTGGCAGCCTTGCAGGAGCAGTGTTCATTGACCTCTCCAAGGCCTTTGACACTGTCTGTCATCTCCTTCTACTCAGCTCTCTCCACCAACTTGGCTTCTCTGGCGGTCCCATTTCCTGGTTCTCTAGCTACCTCTCTGCTAGATCCCACATGTCAAGATCAGTGGCTCGCTCTCCAGCACTCTTCCCATTTGCTCCGGGGTCCCTCAGGGCTCCAACCTGGGTCCCATACTTTTTTGTCTCTACCGCAACACCCTCCCCAGCTCATGTACCAGTAAACTGCTCCTCCTCGCTGATGATGCAGTCCTCATTGCCTCACATCCAAATCCACCTCCCTCCAACTATCACTCCAGTAAGCTTACAACCAAGCCAAAAGGTGGTTCGGCGACCGCAGACTGGTCATTAACCTAAAGAAAACCAAATCAATGCTGTTCTCCCATCACCAAAATAAAGATAAAAATACCCTCTTGATTATCCCCAGCACTCTGCACCTGCTAGAACAAGTGACCATATACAAGTACCTAGGCATCACATTCGATACTGCCCTCTCCTTCCACACCCACATTAATGCCCTGTCATCTGCCGTTAACTCAAGGATTGGCCTGCTATACCGGCACAGAGACTGCCTCAGGTTTCCCTTAGGCTGGCTATCACCTCCTCTGTCTTGTCCCTCATGGGCATCTGCTTGCCCATCTACACCACAGCTGACAACACCACCTCTCCAAATCCAACTCTCCATCAGTAAGGCCTGTAGGATCCTGACTGGTGCCCCCAGCCACAATCACACCTGCCTTCTCTATACTACCACCAATCTGCTCAACTTTGTGGAGTGACTGCTCTACCAGACCTGCCTTCTAGCTAAGAAATCACTGTTACGACTCCCCCCCGAGGTCTCCACCTCCCTACAGCAGTTATCATCGTCTGTCACCACCTGTAGCTCTGTTAAGGCTACTTTCAAGGTGCACAGATCCAAGACCTCTCTTGCCCAGAGATCCTCCCACTACCAAGCCCCACCTGGTTCAACTCCCTCCCTAGCTGCATCTCCAAATTGCCAAAATTGGCTCCCTCAAAATAGCCCTTGAAACATATCTTTTAATACCTGCTGTTGTGGTTGCAACAACTCCCTGTTGTAACCTGTGGTACTCACCGCCTTGCCCCCTGGCTCGACAGTGTCCACTGGAGGCCTCTCCTCCCAGACCCACTCCTTCTCTAATAGGTCAAAACAGGGATGTAACCCCTTGTCTTCTCTGAGGACCTACTATATCCATGAGTGTAACTCACAGTTTTGTAACACTATGCAACATAAGTAACATACAAACTACTACATTATGTAACCTAAGTGTATCTATATAAAATGTTCCTTTTACTGCACCTGTAATGTTATCCTCTGTTTTAATCTGCTGTAATAACAGTCTTGATGTCCCCCCCACAACGAGGTGCCTTTGTAAATGAATCTCTGACTCAAAGGTTGTAAAGCCGATTTGTAATGAATGAATAAATGAATAAATATGCTAAATCAGGTGGGATCAAAACATGCACAGGGAGTCAGTACTCATGATAGCCCCTAAGTTCACTCTTGAATTTTTTATGGGTCTCGGCCTGCCTGAGCACCAAGGAAGAAATATTTAAAAGCTTAGGTGCCATATGCCCAATAGCACTAGTCCCTTTAGAGGTATGATATCTAGGGACTTTTAGAAGCAACTTGTTCACTGACCGAATCCCAAGAGTAGAGGTTATAGGAGTGAGACACATGTCCAGAGGTTTTGGTACATTTAGCCTAAGGATAGAATCAGTCAGGGGCCCAGGTAGTACTGCCTAGATGCAAAGGGAGAGCCACCCAAGGTCAGCATATATAGAAACATAGAAACATAGACTTTGACAGCAGATAAGGACCACTTGGTCACCCAGTCTGCCCGTTTCCTACCTATTGGATAAGTTGCAGATTCTAGTTAACCAACAGCCTACTTCCTGCAACCCCACTATAATTGCCTTATGTCTGTCCCATGCATGTTTGAATTCCCCACTGTTTTAGACCCCAAAACTTCTCCAGGAAGGTGGTTCCAGCCATCCATCACTCTCTCCATGAAAAAGAATTTCCTCACATTACCCCTGAGCTGTCCCCCCTAACTTTAAATTGTGCCCCCTTGTTCTTACACATCTCTTTTTCTGAAAGATGCTACCCTCCTGGACCTTGTTGATTCCCTTGAGGTACTTAAAAGTTTCTATCATGTCCCCCTTGTCCCTCCTTTCTTCAAGGGTATACATATTAAGCTCCTTAAGTCTCTCTTCATATGGTTTCTGATGTAGACTCTGCACCATTTTAGTTGCCCTCCTCTGGACTGCTTCCATCCTGTCTATGTCCTTGCATAGATGCGGTCTCCAAAACTGCACGCAGTACTCCAGATGGGGTCTCACCAACTGTCTGTACAGAGGGATAACCATTTCCTTTTTTCTACTTGTGATGCCCCTCCCTATGCATTCCAGTATCCCCCAGCTCTCCTTACTGAGTTCTCACATTGCTTACCCACCTTTAGGTCATCTGATATGACTATACGCAGATCCCTTTCCATTATTATTGTTGTTAGTACCTCTCCTGCTATTGCATACTCTTCTCCTGGATTTTTATTTCCCAGGTGCATTACTTTGCACTTCTTTGCATTGAATCTAAGTTGCCATATGTCTGACCATTCATCCAACCTTGCCAAGTCCCTTCTCATCCTTTCTATCCCCTTGTGTATCAACTTTGTTACAGATCTTTGTGTCATCTGCAGAGGCATACCTTTCCTTCCAGACCCTCTGCAATGTCACTATAAAACGTTAAAGAGGACTGGACCCAGTACTGAGCCCTGAGGTACTCCACTAGTAACCCCCTTTCTTCAGAATGTGTTCCATTCACTATTACCTTCTGTGTCCTGTTGTGCAGCCAGTTTGCTACCAGCCTACCACCCTGGGACCCACTCCCAGGCTGGCTAACTTGATTATTAATCTTTTGTGTGGGACTGTGTTAAATGCCTTGCTAAAGTCTAGGTAGGCCATATCCACAGCCCCTCCTGGTCTATTACTTTGGTCACCCAGTCAAAGAAATCAATTAGATTCATCTGACATGACCTTCCTGCTGTGAATCCATGCTGCTTTGGGTTCCTGTGTCCCGCTGGCCTCTAGGTACTGAACAATTCTTTCTTTCAGAAGTGATTCCATCATTTTCCCCACCACTGAGGTCAAACTAACAGGTCTGCAGTTTCCTGCTTCTGCCTTGCTCCCACTTTTGTGAAGGGGAATCACATCTGCTCTCCTCCTGTCCTCAGGTACCACCCCATCTTCCCATGATTTGTTAAAAAGTGTGGTTAGTGGTGTCACTAGGTTCTCTCTTAGCTCTTTTAGGATTCTAGGGTGAATCCCATCAGGCCTCATTGCTTTGTCCACCTTGAGTTTTAGGAGTTTTTTCAGGACTCTTTCTTCTTTAAATGGACTGACGTCAACCCCACTATCCAGAGTGCTTCTATTGTTTGGTTTGGGTAACTCCTCCTCTTCTTCTTTTGTGAATACTGAGCAATGGTGCTTTAGTCTCATGGCCAAAGATGCGTATCAATATATGTTATTGTAAGTAACATCCCATTTCAGAAGGGATGATTTCTGAGCAGCCACAAGGACAGGAGCACAGTAGGTGAGGGAAGGAATTAGGATCCCGTTAGCAATGGCAAGTTTAGCACATGGCGTTAGCATATAGCTTGTCTTGTAAGCAGCCCCCAGCTTATTATTTACTGCTTTGCAGGTGGTTTAGATATGTAGGTTGAAGTCCAGGGATTGGTCCAGCATAATCCCAAGATAATTGAAGGATGACACGGATTCAAGTACAGTTCCTCCTAGGTCATGTACGGTCAGGATGAAGGACCAGTTCTGAGCTTAGTAGCCAAGCCAAAACGTATGATTGTCATTTCTTGGCATTCAGGACCAATTTATGGCTGTGGAGCCAGTTTTGAATGTTCTTGAAATCAGAGGAGAGGGCAAAATTTAGGTTATCAATTTTGGTATCTCTAGTAATATGACAAGATCATCAGCATATAATAGAGATGAGCAGTTTACCTGGACACCAGGAACATTGTTAATAAATAATGAGAAAAGGAGCTGCCACAGTATAGAGTTTTGGGGTACCCCAACTTTTTGGACGCACAGTGAAATTTCACCATTTAAGATCTACAAGACAGGTAGCTGTTAAACCAGTCTACAGTCAGAGAGGAGAAACCCATGTTAAGCAGCCCAGGCAGGAGTAAGGGGTGATCAACCAGGTCAAAAGCCTTGGTTAGGTCGATAAAGATGGCACTGGTAAGGTACCACTCGTCCATATTCGCAAGTACATCAGCGGTAAGTTTTAGCAAGGCTGTAGAGGTGCTTTGATTCTTTCTGAAACCATGTTGTGCATCTGAAAGCACCTTAAATTTTGTGAGGAATTCAATTGTTTGATTTGCCACAGCTTTTTCGAGCAGCTTGGACAGGACTGATAGAATAGCAACTGGACGGTGATTATTTATATCCTTCTTGTCCCCTTTCTTGAAGACTGGGGTTATGCAAACTGTTTTCCAGATGTCAGGTTCTGTGTAGCAGGACAGGGACAGATTGTAGATTTTTGCTAGAGGAGAGACAATATAAGGAGCAGAAAGCTTAAGAAGGCACGGCTCAGGGAGGTCTGACCCTACACTGGTATTGTCAGAAATGGATTTAAGAAGTTTGAGGACCTCCAGTGATGTTATAGCCTTAAAATAGAAAGGCGGGGTGTGTGGAGATATAGAGGAAGGTGTAGTGGGGTATGGTGTCTTGCCCAGGATCTGGGGCCAAGTATGACTTGTCTGGGGTTTAAAGGAGGAGGTATACATGGTCAGATCAGAGAACATCACATTAAAAGCATTCACTATCGTGACAGGGTCATTAAAATGAGACCCATTTAGTACCATATCAGGTGGTGTGCTGTGTTGGGATGTGCCGAGAAAAGATTTGATGTGTGCCCAGAATTTCCTAGAGTCACATGTGGAGCTGGTAGCAGGTCCTCGCAGTATTTATTTTCATAATCCTGATTTTCTTCGCAGAGGTTTCTGTGAGCCCAATAAGTGTTAAAATCAGTCATGGACCCAGACTGTTTAAAGCACCTTCAGAAGTTGTCTCTTTACGTAGCTAACATAGCAGGTCCTTGTGTAGCCACCTGGTATGTTTACCTCTGACTCTCGGTGACCTTGGGAGCATGTCGATTTTGAACAAACAAGAATTTGTTGAGGAAGATTTGCAATGTCTTGCTAACACAGTTTGTGTGATAGATCTCTGACCAGTCAACAAGGGATACATCCTGAAGAAAAGCATTTACATCCAGGTTTGCAAAGTTTGTGAAAGTCACATAGCGAAGTGGAGGAGAGGGAGGGGCACTTGCAGTCCATAAACAGAAAGTAGGCGGATGGTCGGTTATAGTATCAGCTAGGATCCCAGATGAATACACATGCTTAACGTGGTTTGTGAGTATCCAGTCTAACGCAGTATCTGTAACCAGCAGATTTGTTGTCCTGGTTGGTTCAGTTATTAACTGAGGTAGGCTATGGCTACTTGCCACTGATGCCAGGGAACTATGATTAGGCCCCAGCCAATTCAGGTTAAAGTCACCTAAGATTATAACCTCAGTATTTTTTATATTTGCTAGGGACCTGTCGAGTAGGTCCTGGAGCCCAGCCACACCCTCAGAGAGTTGGATGGACACAGATGATGGGGAGTTTTTGCTCCTAATGCAGCAATGGTGTGGATGTGTTCGCACGAGGTGGACATGGCCGGGTGATCGTCAGTTTTTATGGAGAGGTGGTCTTTGTAATAGATGGCAACAGCGCCACCACGTTTTGCCACCACCCTATCTCTCCAGACCAGGGTGTAGTTGGCTGTAGTGCAGAGAGAGTCTGGTACTTTAGGTTTCAGCCACATTTCTGTAAGGCAGAGAATGTCTGGATAATAGCCCTTAATCTACATCTCTAGCTCATCCTTGTGACATATTAGGCTTCTGATATCCGTGTGCAAAAAAATATACCTTTACTAGATATCCCAATCCACCAACTGCTGTGAATTGAGCAGGGGGTCCAGGATTGGAATCAGTATCACCAGATAGCAGGAGTAGTAAAACGGTGAGGAAGCAGAGCCTAACTGGGTGGAAGACCGAAATATAAATGACCATATGCTTCAATTTTATAAGATCAGCAAGTACTTTGTAAGGAAGTCCTTTGGAGAATAGGATAAAATGCCAATAGAGCATTGGCCATGGCTTGGCAATAAGTAGATTTGAGAAGCAAAAGTTCTTTTGGTCCCCTCTTTCCCTTGGTAGCCACAGGAGAAGGAAAGAGAGAAGACATTCAGGTTGAGTAGAATAAGGCCAATGACCCCTATAAGCAACTGGTAGCAAGTCACAATGCCTGATTTTGGGTATAAAAGCATAGAGAAACTAAGGATTTTGAGACTCAGCCCAAACACAAAGGCAGGTGAGAGTTTATACAGTGGTAGAGAAAAAACTGGGAAAGAACAAGATAGATTGATAAAAGTCTGCAGTGCATGTAAGTGCTTTCATAAGCTCCCATCAGATGTCTGCCTGTCCCGCTTTTCTCTCAGGGTTGAGTACAGTCCTCTGTGACTGTGCTTAGCCATGGGAGGACAGCAGGACCAGCAAACAAAAGAGAATAGCCTATAAAAACTCCAACATGTACTTCAGGCTGCTGAATCTTCCATAGCTCCTGCCCAGCTCTGATGTCAGCTGCTGGGGTTCAGTGATTCCTATTTATAGCACATGCCGGGGCCGTAGTCAGCTGGATCACCAGATACCATCTAATATGCTGTAGTAAACAGGAAGTAAAGACATTTTGACGCAATCTGAAAACTGAGACCAGTCCTACACTGGGGTACCATTCCTAGTGCTGACTGTTCCTCTTAAGGTATGTTGTGGTCTGAGTCCACATACTGTACAGGCCAAGATCTGAATGCTCATAGTCATGGGGAGGGTATGGCTAAAATTTGGGCACGTGTTAGGGGGGATGTGCTTGTATATCATTGGCCTGGCAGAATGGTAGAGCTGAAAATGAGACCTGCAGTTTGCACTCTATCAGCATTCTTGTGCTATTTATAAAGGTCCTAATGTGCTACAATTTGTTCCCTGCTTCCTTTAGCAAATTAGTTTAAAGACTTATCTGTACTCTGTTTGCATTATAACTGAGTCAGAGCTCAGTAATTGCAGGATGCATTAAGTTAATGTCAGAAATTAATGTTCTAAATTTTGCCACACTTTTGCAGATCGCTGAGTGAATCAATGTTCAATAGTGTTTTATTATGTTGAAAATTAGCCCTGTGTAACCAAATGAATTACAGGGCTGTGTAGCAATAAAATCTGTGAGTAAATCTTGCTTGCTGAGGAAAATTATGTTGGTCAACATTAAAAGGAGTTGTTGAACAAGGATGTTTGCTCCTTTCACATCCATCATCCTAGGTCTACAGCAGGCCAATCGACTTTCTCCATTTACCTTCCAACACTGTTGGTTGCACTCTCTCATCTTATTCAACTTTCTTCCATTCCTCTCTGCTTACTCATACCACTCCTGTTGTCTCACTCCTCCCAAGATTGCACCTGCAGCTAGCCATTCTTTCCTGCTTTGGCTCACCTGCCCTTACATCCCTCACCCGGTTTCTTAGCATCCTCTGCAAACTACATTTTTTACCTCAATACCCAGTGTAAATGTTGTATTTTTGCACCATCACTGTTTCTTGCAGAAGTCTGTTCACTTTATTTCTTGGTTTCCCCTAACCTATGACATAGTTATACCAACGTTGATTGTATTTTTGCACATTTGTACCTACCATATGCTCTGTGATTTTTTTTTACTCGCAGCCACATTGGCTTTTGCCCAAACTTGTTGATTTTGAATGTCTGCAAATAAATACTTGATTCTGCATGTTTAGTGCTCAGTACAAGCCCTTGTTGTATCTGACTAATTTGTTATTTTACTCTCTCACTTTACCCTTCCCAA
The DNA here is from genome assembly GCA_016271365.2 of Neoceratodus forsteri. Lineage (NCBI taxonomy): Eukaryota > Metazoa > Chordata > Ceratodontiformes > Ceratodontidae > Neoceratodus > Neoceratodus forsteri. The sequence continues at coordinate 471,686,897 of CM028129.1, forward strand.
AAGTTGCACCTGTAAACAAGCTCCAACTCTGTGTACCTATCCAGAGCACCAATTCTTAAATATAATAAACAAATAAATGCCATTAACTAGATATATACATGGAACTACAAAGGTAATTTTAAAAGCTAGACATTGTATACAACATGAGTTTCATAAGTACTGCAGCTGTCTTTAGCCTTCTGTATCACTAAAGTGATATGCCCCAAAATCTAACATCTCTAACTCAGTGTAGTGGAGAGGTGAAACCAGTTCTAAAATATGGAACCCTGTAGAAACTGGCCAACTCTAAAAAATAGAAGCAAACACAAAAAAAACTGTCTGTGCTGGCACATTGGCACAACAATGCTTATGACACTGGTGACTTGGGGTTATGCACTGAGCCAGGGGTGTTAGAGAGCCAACAAGGAGGGGAATCACATGTTCTAGAGCAGTGCTTCTCAAATAAGGCCACTGTGGCTGCATGTGGCAACCAGTAAAATTCTGTGTGGTCACAGAAATGTTTAGAGCCCTAGCTGCAAAGGTGAAGAATGGTCATTGTCTTATCTTTAAACAAACATAGGGATAAATATAAAGAAAAATGTATCAGAGACTTGATTTAATGTATACTGTAAGAAATTAAATATGTTATATCAGAGCATTTGGGGTATATCAATGGGTTTGAGGAAAGAAATTAAGGAGTTAGGCCACCCGTGAAATCTGATGGCACATTGAGGCCCTTTGAGGCCATGGGTATTTATAGTTTGAGATCCACTGTCCTAGAGGTCTGTCCTTCAAGGAGGGAAGGATTCCTGTGCCAATACACCACCACCACCAGGGGGACCACAGGTGATAGTACAGCAGCTTGGCAGAGACTGGGAGGGAAGTTGAATGCTGGCATTTAAAAATGCTCCTTTGTGCAGATTCCTTGAAACCTAAGTCACTGGCATGAAAGTGGGTAGGCTGAGGGACCATAAAAGCAAATTTCACCAGTACTTTTTTTGGATCAGGCCAGTTGCGTATCTGTAAATGTCCCGGTCCAGAAAATGTACCCAATTATTGATAAATCAGAGTAAATCAGAACCTTATATCATCACTAAGTATTACGCACACACACACACACACACACACACACACACACACACACACACACACACAGACACACACACACACACATATGGATTGCTGGATCTGAAAATAAAATCATTGACCAAGACATATGCAAGGCATGCAATGCATTGTGGTTTATTTGAAAGACAGATTAGGTCCTGTCCCATGTTTCCAGGAACAATCTTCAATTTTCCTTTACTGATCAGATTTTTCAAAGGAGGTGGACAGATCTGGGCAGGACCCAAACCAAGTACAGGAAAGCTTGATTTTGGCACTATCATCAGCAGAAAAATCTAAGCCTTTTCATTTGCCAGACGTCACAAGACAGTTTGGAAGCAGCTGTGCATTTCTTATCGAGACACTGATGACAGAACATCCATATGCTTCAGCCAGTTGGGCCCATGTTATAGCCAAGCTAATTATTACAATTACAGAAGAAATTGTATGGTGACTATTGTGGGAGTAGTCCAACAGATGGGAAACATCTTCTAATGGGAACAATATACTGTATAGTATTAGTTGCAGTTATAGTATTTATTTATTTGTTATAGTCTTTTTTCATGAATCTTCTCTACAAGCATGCACACCAAAGGTGCATATTCACAATTAAGTGACTATTCCATAATCTGTTGATATCTTATAATGGTTTTATTTTTGTGTGTCAATGAATGTGTATAACATGCAAAGTGTCTGTAACTTCTGCTTTATAATAAGAACTCTGCTGGTGTTCAGTTCTCCTGGGACCCCCTAAAATAAGTTAATTCACCTAAAGGAAGCTATCCTGGCATGCAAACAGTTCTAAAAAATAAAATGATGACTCAAACATGACAAAAAGTAAACAAATCCTTTACATTTGATGTTTCTCTGATTCTCTTACTTATTTGACTGTTCCAAGACTAAAGAATTTTCTCTGAGCCTTTACAAAACCAAAACGTACAACAGTTGCGCTCATTTTAAAAAAATATCTGCAAGCCCCCCACCTGTAGCTTACCTTAACTGAACTTAAACCATCCATGATTTGAAATTTTCTGAATAGTGGTTTAGTTAGTGGAAGGGATCGCAATTCCTCTCTGAGAGGAGCTGGCCGCCATATACCTTAACCTTCCTGGTGCCGATTTTAGACAGTGCTGCCCCCATGCCGTCCCCACACTGAGACACTTTGTAGCATATGAGTCTGTAGAGTGTTGGGTGCTCTATATTTTAGTGGTCCACTGAGGTTAAATCAAAGCCAGTGCTCAACTAACAAGGCTCTTGTTAATTAAGTGGTGGCTTTGATTTCACCCCAGTGGACCGCTAAAATACATAAAAAAGCTATTTAAAACGTATTCATTTATGTCAATAAAGCTTCAACATGCCATGCAAACTCAAACATCACAAAATGCCTGAGTGTGGGGGCAGAAGAGGGGGTGACACTTTTTGAAATCAACACCAGGAAGGGAAGGGATCAGGAGGCGGCCAGCTCCTCCAAATGGGGAATGATGATCCCTTCCCCTAACAAAATTACTGTTCAGAAAATTTAAAAACATTGACAGTTTAAATCCAGTTACATTAAGCCACCATTGGAGGGCTGGATGACAGCCACTCAGGGTGGGGCAATACTGGACCTGGTACATATGAATGGGGACAGTGTGGTGGACGTCAGAGTGGGGAGTCATCTGGGGACTAGTGAACATCACACTACATGGTTTAATATAAGAACAACAGTGAAATCCAGCCACACAAGGGTGAGAGTCCTGAATTTTAGAAGGGCTGCCTTTACAAAGATAGGAGACTGCATCTGTGAAGACCTGGCAGGGAGAGACATTGGGGGGGTGGAGGGAAAATGGGTCAGAATAAAAGAGAACATAGTAACGCCTACAAACTTGTCCATCAGGCAAGTAAGCAAAAGCAAAAGGATGAGGAGACCATTATGGTTCTTAAGGAAGTGGCAGAAAGGGCAAAACAATGACATTCAGAATGTATAAGGAGACCAAGAGAGAGGAGGACAGAGAAGTGTTTCTGAATAAATGGAGGGAGGCAGGCAAGGCAGTAGGAAATGCAAAAGTTCAAGCAGAGGAAAGTATCGCTCATACAGTATCAAAGTGGGACAAGACATTTTTTAGGTATATCAGCGAGAAAAGAAAGACCAAGGGTGGGCTTGCCCAGTTAATAAAAGACGCGGGGGTTATTGTGAGGAGGACCATGACAAGGTAAATATGTTAAATATTTCTGCTCAGTATTCACAGTTGAAGGGGAAGAGGAAGGACCACAAATAAGCACCAACAGATGGTTGGGGAGGGATATGGACACCAGTGACTTTTCTGAAGAGAAGGTGAGGAAAGCCCTCGCTAATCTAAGGGTGGACAAAGCCATGGGGCCAGACAGGCTGCATCCAAGAGTGTTAAAGAAACTCAGGGAGGTGCTAGCTGCACCTCTGACAGCCTTGCTTAACAGTTCACTGGAGATCAGCGTGGTGCCAGAGGACTGGAGAATGGTGGATGTAGTCCCACTTCACAAAAGTGGTAGCAAGGTGGAGGTTGGAAATTACAGGCCTGTCAGTCTGAAATCTGTAGAAGGGAAATTGATGGAAACACTATTAAAGGAAAGAATTGTGTAACTCTTGGAATCCAATGGACTGCAGGACCTGAGGCAGCATGCCTTTTGAGAGGGAAGGTCATGCCAAATAAATCTAATAGATTTTTTGATTTGGTAACCAGGGTGTAGGATTGGGGGTGGACATGGCCTACTTGGACTTCAGCAAGGTCTTTGACAATATTTCATATAGGAGACTGGTAAAGAGGTTGGGAGCAGGAGGGTAGGCAATAAAGTGGCGACATGGAAAAGAAACTGGTTAGGGATAGGAGGCAGAGGGTGGTGGTAAACTGAGTTAATTCTAAGGAAGGAAGAGTGACCAGCGTGGTACTTCAAGGGTGAGTACTGGATAGGGATGGGTGAAGTGTGTTTTATCACCCCTGCAGAACTTCCATGGAATCAGAGGTGTCTGGGGTGCCCCTGTGATGAGTACAGGCCCTAATATACTTATAAGTACACCCCAAGAAATAAAGTGCTTAGGTATAAAGTACCAGGTGCTGATAGTGAATGCATTTATATGAATGTAGAAATATATAATATATTAAAGGGTATTGCCTTCATGGAAGTGACATTTCCTTAAGTGACCAGGGCACAGACACAATATATATATTAAGAGTTGTTCTGTAACTTGTCTGTTTCACAGCTTGCAGAACCCCTTTGAAAGTGCCTGTTAGGTCCTTAGTTTCTCTAGCATTATCTATTAGATTTGGTTGAGCAGATAGCCTGTTATACAGAAATAAAATGAACAAGAAATTATTAGCATTCCCCTTCCCTTTTAATTTTGTTACCTTATGCTGCAGTTTGGAGCATTAGTTTAGGCATTAGAAGAAGGAATTGCCAATCTGCCCTTCTCTATTTTAGTAGAAGGGGGGAATTATTGTTTGGTTCAGGCAGGAGTGCTTCAGTTTCTGAACCCTTCCCCGAACTGTCAGCTGTTTTGTAGTATGCAGGCTTTGCTTTGGTTAGTGACTGTTCTACAGATCATGAAGCTCCTTGCGATTGTGTGCACCTTTGCGCAGCTCTCGCGCTTCCGTTTTCTTTTTAAATGCTTTCTAGTCTCTGTTTAGGAGACTGAGCCCCTTGTGCTTTTCACTGTCAATTGTAGCTGCTGTGTCAGAAGAAACCCCTTGTTTTTGCTCAGAAATACCTCCTAGGAAAGCGTCAGCTACTGGGTTGTAACTTACAGCCGACGGCTTGACAAATCTCTCTGAAGCTGTTTTTATTTAGTTATTTTTGTTAGTTATATTAGGGTGCTGCTTTCAAGTATGAACATGCTAAACTGTCTGCATTCCAGATGGCTTGATACTGCCCAAGGACATAGAAAACCTTAGGAGAAAGATTTCGTTTTTGCAATTTGGTTCATACCGCTAATGAACCGAAACAAAAGATCACACCTTTCAAATTAGTAGAAGTTGCAGAGAGGGAGAGAACACAAATACAATAAAACTAATCTAACCTTTGTTGTTAGCTGCCCCACTGATATAGTGCACTCTGTATTCAGACCGTTCCAATAAAATAAAAATACAGTGTTTTTTAATGTGTGGAAGTATGCTAGCTCCTAAATGAATAAAGAAGATGCTACAAAAGACATGTAGGAAATGAGTACAGGTAGTTCTTAAATATTGCATGGTCTGTCTTTGGAAAAGAAAAGAAAATATAAACTGAGCAACATATTCTTGTATTTCTTTACCTGTTGGGCTGCATGGGTGTTCTATATAGCTAGCAGCCCACAGTCTGTTCTTTTATAGAAGTTGTAATTAGTGATGTCACTATCAAGGGAGGGCTTAGCCTTATGGAGACTAATTAACTCTATAGATATTGTTTTAGGACATCAAAGTAAGGTTGTGGGATTATTTAGTATAAATACTGTTATACACTAATATACCTGATGATTTGGAATGAGGATGTATGGTAAAAGGGGAACCTGTAGTATGTTAGTTTGATTTTACAAAAAGGGGAGGATCATCTGATTATGATGTCACTCCCCAGAAATGTATAAAAGTTTACCACCAGGGAGTTAAGAGATGGATGTCAGTTGGAGCTGACTGCCAGAGGTGGTGGACCTTTGAAGTGTATACGTTTGTGTAAAACAGGAGGAACAAGCCTGAGCGTAGTTCATCTGTTTATTATTTTGTTGAGATCCTGAAAGTGAATGAACTAACTTTATTTTCCTGAATTCCGTGAAACCTGATGTCAACATTCTCTGAGAAAAATAAAATGATAAGTGCCTTGCGGCACTTTTTATGCACTAAGTCTGTGGGTCTGCTTGATTTATTATCCTGACTTTCCCAACCCCGCTACACAGAGAACTTTTGTGGAGGTCTCAAATTTCCACCTGTGGCAGAGGAAACATGTCAGCTAACATTATGGGTGAAATATCATCCATAGTAGCCCTGGTGTCTGGTGTGACTAGTGGCCCCTCCCCACCCACCCCATGAGTACCTAAACTATCCCTGCTGGCTAGCAGTCCCTCCCCTCACCAAATCACCGCCCAACTTTTAAAAACATTTCTCCTTCCTTGTTTTAAATAGCGATCCCTCCCCTATTCCCTGCTCAGCAGTGCCCACATAGTCCGTCAAATGCCCTGATTCCCTGGTGGCTAGTGGTCCCTCTCCTCCACTCATTCACCCCCTGAAGTGTACAGTAATCGCCCCTCATATCCATCAATACTGTTAAAATAAATCCTGGTGGTCTGAGTGGTTTCAATCAATCATCCCGGCCCCAGTCCTTGAATACATCTGGCAATCCCTGGTGGTCTATTACCCCCAGCAGGTGTCCCACCACCCCACTCCTCCATCGTAAACCACAGCAGTCAGACAGAAACACCATCCTCCTCCGCCATGGCCAGCCATTCCACTGAGCTGTGCAGGGAACATGCTAATTCATTGACAGCTCAATGGGCAGGCTGGCTGTGGAGGAGGAAAACTCTTCTGGTCCACCTGCTGGGGGTTACGATAGAATATGGAACAGTGTAGTGGGGCACCTTCTGGATGGAGGAGGGACATCTGCTGGGGTGGGGGGTATAAGGTCACGGAGATTAAAATGTTTGGGGACTGGGGATTGAGGATGAGGAGGGGCTGGGGATGGGTTGATTGAAACCACTAGACCACCAGGGATATTTATTTTAGCAGTACTGACGGAGATTGGGGGGTCACTGTACACTTTGAGGGGTGAATGGGTGAAGAGAGGAACCACTAGCCACTAGGGCATTTGTCGGGCTGTGTGGGCACTGTTGGGCAGGATGGGGAGGGATCACTATTTAAAACAGGGAAGGAGAAATTATGTTTTAAAAGTCTGGTGGGTGGACTTGCCTGCGGTGCAGCAGTTGAATTTCCATTTGTGGCCTTGTGACCAGGTTCGGGAACGGACTTGGGTCATTGGACGGCCAGCCAGAAGGAGATGGATTGAGTGCCCATGGCTGCTCTCCTTCTCCAGGGGGGAGGGTGGTGGAGTGATTGGCGCTCTGGCGACACCCAGCGGAGGCTGGATTTCACCACAAACTCCGATGCCAAAAGTAAGCTTGGGGTCGGGCAGATGCAGGTCATCATTGCACATCCCACCCTCGCCTAACAGGGAAAAACTACACTTCTTGCTGCCAGGATGATGCCTGCCCCTCTGCTCTAATGAGCTCTCAGGCTGGCTCCCGGACCTATCCCATTGTCTGCGGCACTTGGGCTGGTGCTGCAGCCCTGCCCTGTGGGGTAATCCAGGGGTATCTGACAGTAATGGCTAAATGTGGGAGTGGGAGGGAGGGACTGTGACCTGGGCAGAAGGCTCAGTGGCAAAAGTAGTAGATAAAAAAAGAATTAAAAAAGTCTGGTGGGTGATTGGGGGGACGCTAGCCACCAGGTAATAGGGATATATTGTTTTCTTGCGGAGTGAGTGAGTGAGGAACCACTAGCCACTAGGGATTACTGGGGGAGCTTTTTTATAATTGAATTACTGTATAGGGGAGGAAGCATTTCTATGAAAGTTCGGAAATATTTCGGAAATGGAGTTCCGAACTTTCACAAAAGAAAAAGTTTGACTTTCGCTTCAGTTCCGCTTGGTGAAAATTTTTTGCACACCCTAGTACTGGGGCCAGTCCTTTTAATGTCTTCATTAGTGACATAGCAGAGGAACTGAAGAGAAGGTCTGCCCCTTGCAGATGACACAAAGATCTGCAATAGGTTGTACAGTCCGGTAGAGATGCAAAGGATGGAAAGAGACTTGAAATGACTGGAGGAGTGATTAAAAGTTTGGCAGCCAAGGTTTAATGCAAAAACATGTAAAATAATGCACTTGGGTCACAGAAAGCTGGGGGAGATATACTAGCAGTGATCAAGCAGCAAAGAGACCTGAGGTAATCATATTGGGTGACCTGAAGGTGACCAGACAATGCAACAAAGCAATAGGGAGAGCTAGTGGGATGCCAGGATGTATAGATGGGGTATTACCAGCAGGTAGATGGAAGTGGTATTGCCACTATATACAGAAAGTCTTTAGTAAGGTCCCACCTGGAGTACTGTGCCCATTTTTGGAAGCCACATGTCAGGAAGGACATAGACAGGATGGAGGCCATCCAAAGGAGGGCTACCAAGAAGGTACAGAGTCTACATCAAATGTCCTATGAGGAGAGGCTAAAGGAATTAAACATGTACATCCTGGAGGAGAGTAGGGAGAGGGGGAAATAATTAAGACCTTTAAATACATCACAGGGGTGAATAAGGTATGAGTGGGAGGTATTTTTCAGAGGAAAGGGTGTTTCTGAACAAGGGGCCATGATGTGAAGTTGGAAGGAAGTAGGTTTAGGAGAGATGAGAGAAAACACTTCACAAAAATGGTGGTGGATGCCTAGAATGGTCTTCCAGCAGAGATTGTGGAGCAAACACAGTGGTGGGAGTCAAAAAGCCTGGGATAAGTATGAGAGTCATAAGGGATAGGTATGGGGTGGCAGAGAAAGTGCCACAGAACTGGAGGGTCTACAGTGTAAGCAATTCAACAAAAGGGCAGACTGAATGGGCCATGTGGCCCTCATCTGCCATCAGCTTCTATATTTCTATGAAACTGGTACTCTTTAAAGGAGAACAGTACAAACAGGCCTCCTCCACAGGCAAAAGGTATCTCATGCATCTGATTTTGCTTTTGAGGTATTAAATAACTGGTTACCCATTCATAACAGATTAAAGTACCAGGACTCTCAGCTTGCAAAAAAGGCTCTATTGGGACTAACTCCGATGGCTATATGAAATAGCTTTCATTCTGTTACCAGTCAATATAATACCAGGATTATGACTACTAATGCCCTAAAAATACCATTCGGAGAACAAACCAAGGAAAATGCTAATCTGTTGCAATTTCCTGAATCTCTACGTCTCCAAAAGATTGCCCATTTCAAAAAATCTCTGAGATGATCCCTCATCACAAGTTCAGAATGTTTCTGCTTTAATCCATATGTTCAACTTGCACTGTACCACTGTTATTGATATTGTAATTGCAAAACTATGTTCTTGTAGTCGTGCATCTTGTTGATTGCCCTTACTATATTCGTCTAGAATTACTGTTTATCTGTTTGCTTGTAACCATGTTGTCCAACTCGGACATGAAACCTTTGTAAAGGAGCACTTGTGCTCAAATGTATTTTCCCAGTGAATGAATGAATAAACAAACAAGCAAATATAAATAAACATTTTCAGTTACCTTACAATATACTTTTAGGCTTTTTATTTGACGTCTGTAAAGTTCTGAGGAAAGGGACATAAGAGTCATCATAAATGACTCCTAAAACAAAACTAGCTGATGTAACAAGATTTACAGCATGGCAACCAGAATGTTGGGGTGTATTGCAAGCAGTTTTGATAGCAGTAGGAAAGAGGTAATACTACCTCTCTACAGATCTCTGGTGAGACCCCATAGTGCTGTGCTCAGTTTTGCAGTCTCCACCTGAGGAAAAACAGAGACAGACTGGAGATGGTGAAGTATAGGATAACCAAAATGATTCAGGGTGAACAGGGCAGATCATATGAGGAACGGCTTAGGCCATTGAACATGTACTCCCTGTAGATCAGAAGGGGGTTGGGGCGACAGGGCAACATGATAGACATCTTTACATTTCTGAAAGGAATAAACAAGGTAAACTGTGAGGAAGGTGTAATTCAGCAGGGATAGTGGTCAACCATAAGGGGACATAAATGGAATATTGCAGGGGCGGGATTCAGGAAAGATGTGAGAAAGTTTTACTTCAAATAGAGTGGCTGAGCTGTGTAATAGCTTACCAGCCGAAGTGATAGGAGCAAAAACCATAAAGTGGTTCAAGCATGGCTGGGACAATCTAAAGAGTTTGATGGTTATACAGGGGTAGCAGTAAGATGAGGAGTGGAGGGGAGTTGAGGTTGAAAATCCCATCTAGATAATAGGCCACGGAAAAGATAAGGTAAATGCAGCTGACTGGATAGAACAATGGTCTTTTCTGCCAACAAATTGCTATGTCTTTGATTAAGACAGAGCTGCAGCCATCTCTGAAGTTGTAGCATGCTTCCATTGCCCAGTCTATTCTAATGAGTGTTGCTGACCTCTGCCATTAGTCAGAAGTGCTCATTAACATAGAGCAAGTGACTGAAATGCACAGCTGCTTTTGTGATGACTGTGGCTGCTGTTTGAAACAAAAGTTACGGAAGGATGATAATAAGCTAAAAAAAATATATTTTAAGCTAACTGAATAAATTTATTCAAAGCTTCAAAAGCCTAAGTGAGGAATACATATTGTTCAAGAAGGGGGCCAGTATTTGTACTATTCTCTTTTAAGATACTAGTCTAATGTTTCAGACCACTGCTGCTATCAACGTCTCCCAGAACAGTCTTGAATATGGGATGCTGCATGCGAGAGAGGATTTACTAGTGAAAAATGTTTTCCAAAAAGTTAAAAACACAGTATAGCCTTAAGGTTAGCGAACAATATTGGTACGTCCAGCAGACATGGGTTTGATTCCCACAACCTCCACTTGCATACTGCATGAATCTGAGCAAGTCTCTTAACCTCCCTAGTGCTCCTGTGTCACCCCTGTAAACAGGCCTTGTGCCCACTACCAAAGAATAAAAAACCAAAATGTATAAAATGGTGTCTGGTCAATTCTGACACCTCATTGGTCAGGATCCTGTCACATGACACACTATTAACCAAGCATATATTCCTGCTCAAAAGGCATGACGGGGTGTATTATTCGAGAGCACAACCAGTCAGGGTCAAAAAAGTCAATATCCTAATTACATATAGTCATTGTCAAAAAGGTCACAATACATATCAAACAACACAGTAACATCAAAAACAAATCAAGTAGATAAAAAAAATGACCCTCTTCCTCACAGAAACACTGCTTAAGAATCACAAACTGTAAAGGAAATCCATCCAACAACTTTGAAGAAACATACCTAGCTTCATAGTCACAAATCCAAACCCCCAAATCCTCAGTGCTGCTCACACAAGAAAAACATTTTAAACACCCAATAAAAACTAAATATATTCAAAACTATGATTCTACATAACAAGTAGCATGCATACAGTGCTAAACCATTCAACAAACCTCTGCAAATATTGCTGTAAAAGCTAATAATATATATATATATATATATATATATATATATATACCCAGAAACAAAGTACAGCTCACATTCTCTGCCAGAATATCAACTGCCCAGCAGTGCACCTTGATGAAGTCACATGACATCTAATCAATGGCCTAGGCTACCAGGTCTGACTCAGATCACATGGGAAGTCAAGAAGCACAGCCCAAGCTTCCACCATAATCTCACAGATCACATGGGAAGTACAAGAAGTTAAATGTCAGGAATATCAGTAACAAAATAACCCACTCACTTGCAGTGCAACTGCACCCAATTAGTGCAACATACCAACTGTAACCTAACCCCTGCTGCATATCTAATTATGCCAATGTCCTAAAGGCAACCATTTAAAAATACAGCACCAAATTACAGCACTACTTCACTGCTAAAAGCCAACTTTACTAAACATTTTATAAGTGGAATAAGGCAATTCCATTGGGAGGATTATGCTGCGTTAATGTACCTTGTGTTGGTTGAAGTCCCTTGCCCTTTGGGCTTGGGAGTCCATCACACAACTCAGTACTTTAACATAACCCCCTCTCATGCCTTACGTAACCCACACCCGCTAAATATGTTGGTGCAGATCTCCAAATCTTTGTATGGATGACCCTCTTTCTGATGTAACTTGGTAGGGGAACTTAGGATGACACAATGCACAGGGAAACTTAAAACGGCTCCGCCTAGAGAAGCTCTTCACTGTATCTATGCATCCAGGGTGATTATCCTCCCAGGAAAGATGTAACAGTTATACCTTTACCTGACACTCCCCCACACACACAATATAGCAGTGACATTGACAATGAACAATAGCAGAAAAATGTTAGGATGCAAAGACAATTATAATGTCTATGAGGGGAAAAAAAGGACAACCTATGGGAAAGAAGGAAAGGTTTAATCAGCAATGATGCAACAGACAAGGTATAGAGTCCACCAGTAGCCCTACAAGAGCCTTGACACTATCTGGGGTACCAAAAAGTCACCCCACAGTCCCATCGGAGCTCCCACTTATTTAATATGGAATACCACACAGACTTTTAGCAAATGTTGCAGGCTCCATGCTGGGCAGACAGATGTATTATTCAGTCACTTAAGTGGAGAAATGGAAAACAGCAAACAAACAAACAATTCACTTTTAGTCATACCTGGCCCAGTGCCCTTCTTGCTGGTTTTCTGTGCAGGCAATCTACAAAGAACTGTTCTGGAAGTTCCAGTACCCTGACAACTTCTCTGTCTGTCTGTTTCTCTGTCTGTCTGCCTAGTAAATATTGATGTACCTAGGCCCTCATAGTTACTCATGATTATAAATGTTAAAAAATGGTGGGGAAACTCCTATGTCTTGATTGACTAAGACCAGTGCGTGATAGGAGCATATAGATCTTGATTTTGATTAGATTTTTTTATTTTTAACCAGGAAGTGAACTGGCGCAGCCCTTTTCAGTCATGCCTGACATGAAATGATTAACAACAATAACATACAAAAAGAAATAAATGCAAAATTCAGTCATACAAAACATGAACATTTAGCATTCTCACAGTACAATTTATTTAAGAGTTCAAAACAGATAACATTTCATGCAGATGTTACCAGATCAAACAGTTCATTCAATATGTATTTACCAAACCAGGAAAATTATTTTTCCCCTGTATGGGGGAGTAAGGTACTGTAAGAAACACATCCTGCCAACCAGAAGCAGGACTATAGGAAATCCTTCTGCTAACCTTAAGAATTCTAATTTCAAAAATAGATGTCATATTTTTCAGTCAGTTACAGCCATAGTAACATCAGATAGCCAGTTAAATGGGTTTCACACTGTCTCACTCTGTTTTCAGTTTCAGCTGAGCTGGAGTGATAATGTCATCATAGAATTCTTGCAGCAGCATAAGCCACAATGGAATGCTAGCTTCAGGGGTTTAGCAGTAGAACGTTGGGGAATTCAAGTCAGTCTTTAGGAAGCAATCTGCGAGGAGACTCAAGAGGGTGAGGAGTGCTGCTGTGTGCAGCTCCTCAGAGCCTAGCTCTGATATAGAGCCACCAGAGAAAGAAGGGGTTGTGTGTTCTCACCCTAGAGAGGAACACAGAAGAGACCTGAAGGAGGTGGTAGAGACTGTTCCTAGAGTTGTTCCAGTGCCCTTTCCCTGGAGGGATGGGGGAATCCCTGGATTTCATGGGCAATCCCCTGTGCCAGTCTGGACAGGGAGAAGCTGCCTGAGAATTTAGTTGTTTCTGAGTACCTGAGACATTTGTGGGAAGAAGCCCTGGGGCACCTGCATACCCTGATGAGTTTACTCTGAAATAGAGATAATGTTCAATGAGACAGAATTTAGAGTAAAAGTGTCTGCTTGCTGTGGGGTCAAAGGAAGACTTGCCAAGTACAGAATTTTACTTTGTGTGGCTTGGAAGCATCTGCAACAGTGGGGACTAGGTTAAAGACATAGCAGCTTACAGTACTTTTAACGTCAGGACACCTCCAGAGATGTAGAATGTTAAATGTGTAAAACATTTCGAAAGAGCATCTACAAATAGTGTTTCAAAGAAAGGTGTTGTACCCAAATGAATGTCAGAGTATAGATTTGGGAGCAAGAGGTGGGACACCCCCCCATCTCGAGTAACCAGGTTTACCTCTCCGGGTTCAGTTTGGGCACCTATGGTTTTCTCTCAGTCACTTGGCCAGTGTCTGAAGAAAGCACCCAGATGTGGGATTGTGGATTTTTTCCTTAGAGCTAGAAAGTGCTCATGGGTGGTTTAGGAAGCCACCATCAACCTCCATGCCATATGGAAAGGTGTCCTAGTACTGGCCGGGGTGCCATGTCAAGGAATAGAAGCGAAGTGTACCAGTTCAGGCCATGTGTGCCCAGATCCATTCAGAACCTGAGGGTTCGTAGTGAAGAAGTGTGCTCTGTACCTCTGTAATCTGCATTACCAGTGAGTGTAGCCCTGTGGGGGTCCATCTTTGCTTTGATTATTCTCTGTGTTATGTGAAGAAAAGCCACACTCTAGAATCCCATCCTGGTTTGGACATTTCAGTTATTGCTTCCAGTGTCCGGATTTACTTGGGTGCCCCTGACCAGAAGTACAAACCTAGCACAATGCTGAGCAAACATTTTCTCCCAGGGACCCAGGTTGTTGGCCATGCTAAATGCCCCCAGGTGTGAGCTAGGTAGATGCCACGTTTGGTTTGCCTGTCTGAAGGATGGCAGGCTCAGTAGAAGAGAATGGGTCAACAGAGTCTGTGATATCTATAGTGACTTTACCACCCCTCTTGGTGGTACCTAGATGTGAGAGGAGCAGCCCTGCTGACAGAAACAAAGGGGGGTCAGTGGGGGAGCTTACACTAGGCTCTGAACTTATGGAACAACTGATGTTTAAAAACAGAAACGGATACAGATGCAAACATTAGGATATCCATATGTAAAAGAGAACTTTATTTAATAGGGAATGTTTTTGTCCTCTCCAAGCTAATGTGCTATGACCATAAGATTCTGAGGAAGGAGTTTGCAGTCATGACTAGTTATTAACTTATTTATGTAATAGACCCTAGAATCACCTTGGCTGTTTCTGGGGCACTCGGTCTCACCTGGACACACACCTCTGAGGGGCTGACCTGGGTTACAGAGTGGAGAGACAAAATGGTGAAGTGCCTCCACCTGGGGTAATAGCAGGGAATACCGGTGAATAGATTGCAGGTTACCACCCCTCAGGAAATATGCAACAGCTGTCCCCAAAGACACTTTCCCCACAACAACAATCCCTCGCCCATTGCAGAGATTCATAGTATCAAAATATAACATGAACAGTTAACAATTTTTATTTTTGGGAAAGGAGAAAAGGAGGAAAACAGTACATTAATAACTACCTTAATAATATGACCCCACACAGTATCCCCACCTCCCCACCTGTGGGTGCACACCTGGCTTCCACTGGCAGCTGCCCAGAATGTTTCTAAAGTCCCTTAGGTGGACACACACCCACGATGTAGACATCAACTAGGGAATCTTTCATTGGGGCCCAATAACCTTAGACTTTGCCGGCTGGGTGTAGCTTGAGATTTGGTGCAGTCCAGCCCAGAACTTCACCCCTCCCTAACTGGCTAGCTAGCAATGTAAAGACTCCTCTGTGACACAGCACAGAGGTACTTTCAGTTCTGAAGTTCAAGTGAGGGGTGTTTTCAGCAGGCTGAATAGCAGTTTCACAGTACCATTAGAATCGGTCACTGGTGCACCACAAGGCTGCAGAGCTGGTAGAAGAAATGAAGAGTGCAGGTTTTCATCTGTCTCATCTTGCCAGTTTTGCTTCTGAGGTCTTTGTAGACAGTTTTGACCAGGCAGGCTTCTCATCATGTTCCTCACTGGTCTTCTTTCTTCTTTGATCTAGGGACAGGGCAGGCGTGATCCCTAAACCCCTCTGTTGCACACATCAGGCACAATTTGCAACTGGGCTTTGCCTCAGTCTCTAGCCCCAGCACTCTCACTTCGTTTCTCTAAGTACCACAGTGGCTGGGACACTGCACAGTCTCTAGCCTTAGCACATGCACAGTCTATCAGGCGCTATGCACAACAGTATCACAACCTACCCCACCAAGGTGGGGAACACAGTGGCTCAATCTTTAATCAACTGCTGCAGCACTTTTCAATCCAAGCAGCGCAACTCATTCTTTGCTTTCACGCTGGAGCTCCACACTTGTCATTGGCTCTTGCTGCGTAGCTCCCAAAAATCCCTCTCTCTCTGCAGCTCATTCCAAACTGCTTGGTTGCAGCAGCTTTCCACGCTCTCTTTCATCAGATCTAAACGTTAGGGTCTCTTGCTGGTTGCAGATAGGTGGGTCTGAACTGGACAAGGGGCACTGCGTACAGGCCCAGGGCTCGGGTAGCCTACAGTATTCTACCCTGCACTTCTGCACCACTGAATTTCCAAAACTGAGTCCTCTTTTTTTCAGGCAAACATTCCTTTAAATAACTTCTCCAAAGCCCTCCTCTGATCAGCTGCTGTAGTCCTGGACTTTTTCTGTACCCTATGAAATGAGATTGTAATAAATAGCCCACTCACCCCTGAAGTGACTTGATATCAAATTTACTTTAAATAACATCCAGACAAATATTTTCCTATGTTTCGTGGAGACCCCTTCTTCAGGGAGTCTGATTAAATTTCTAAAAAAAAACAAATATAAATATATATGTAATATCCTGTACAACAATGGCTTTAATGCTTTAAATCAAATCCAAGGGTCAATTAACCTGCCACACTTAATTTATATCATTCACTTTATATTCTGCTTCTTTTATGTGCCTTCTTGGCTTCCTTCTAAAAGGTTAACAAAAACTATTTTATTGTTTGTTTTTATTTTTATAATCCTCAGCATTCTTGAAAGGTGAGCTTTGTTTTTGTTTAAATAGCAATGTAATATCGCTTTTTACCTTCTGTGGGCTTCTGCTTTCACTTTTGACTTTGGCTTCATGCTCTGTTATGATTTTCTTTCTGTTTTCTACATGGAATATACCAACGCAATCACAAAAATCACAACCATCAAACATTTTCGTAACTTTTCTCAGTCTATAACTCGGTAACCTCTTTTATAAGTTGCAACTTCAAATCTGAAGAGATACTCTGTTTTTTCCTTTTACCTATTAATAACATGTACCAAACATATGCATATAAATTAAACAGCACCTGTATAGATATGCAAATGTCTTGGCACAAGTTATAATTCGGTTACCATAGTTCATTTGTTGCAACCTTTCTTATGCCTGTCAAGGTTATGGGAAGGACCAGTGCTGTCCAAAAGCAGTCTTTTAAGTGGTGAACTAAAGTATCAGAATCTGGCATAGTCACACTTCAGCCTACCTTTGTGAGTCAGTGTGTGCTAGGGAGCGTATGCTATGCTCACCTGGGTGCCGGACCTGCTCTAGCAGCAACTATCTGTGGAGGTAAAATGTAGGAAAATATTTGTCTGGATGTTATTTAAAATAAATTTGAGACTGATTCACCTCAGGGTGAGTGGGCAATTTATTCCAATCTCATTTCATACAGTTTAGCATTGCTTGGTTTTGGGCCTCTCCCTGATTAAGAAATATTTACTACTTTATTATATACATTTTTCTGAGGTTGGCTGACCCAGAAACTAGATCTACTTTTTCTGTACCCTCTAACCTTTTTACTCAGTGGCCCCCATTTTGCCAAAGTCTATAGGGGCTGCCATTATTAGTTACATTATTCCCCAGTCCAATTCAGCCCAATATTACTTAAGAAAAGCCCTTTCAGGGGCTAATACTCATATGTCCTGGCCCTGTTTGTCCTGATGGAGACAGGACACCTTTTATTTTACTTGTGGGGGCCTCCTTTCTTCCACCGGGGCTCCCAACACACATAACCCCCCACACCCTTTTAGGCTGCTGGCACAAACAGAGCTGCAGTTCCATTAATTTTCATTCCTCTGATGTCCGTGCTTGCTCAGGAGGGTGCAGACCACCATCCTTTTACGGCTGCAGTAGCGGAGCCTGCAGATGTTTTGCATATACAAAAGGAATGATGTAATGTTTTCTGTCTGTGGAACTGACTGAAGGTCCAACTAGTCTCTTTACACCTCCTCCAAGCAATGTTTTCCGCCCTCAAATAAATACGCTTTCATGTTAGTCAATGGTTGCAGGGTACTATTTTCTTTCTTAAATGGGTGGTACAAGAATTGGAACCTGAGTAGTGGGAGGCAATATTAGGTTTTTTGGGGGGAGTAAAATCCACCCCCCTCCACCCAAGAAGCTCCTAAAGATCCACCCCAAACATTTTTCTGATTCATGTGGGAGGAGCATGAGGTGGCACTATCATGCTGTATCAAGACGCACTAGTTTGGGACCTCTATCAACCAACAGAACAAGTCCATGCAGTGGAGAACAGAAGACACTTAATGTCTTTATTAAAGACTAGAGAACATAAGATATTAATGCCTTCAAATTGACTTAAACAACCTTGGAACAAATGATTATCAGAGCAACATGGGGCCTCAGAAGGAGACCTAGACACACATTCTAATTTACATCTATCTATCTATCTATATATATATATATATATATATATATATATATATATATATATATATATATATATATATATATATATTATAATTTGCCTTTTTAGTAGTTTCAAAACTTTGAAAGCATTGGTGTTAGTAATGCATTTAGAAATACATTTTTAATTGTCTTTACAGTTAAACATGCAGTTTCATGTCAGAGCACATTTTTGGAGGAGGAGGTTCAAATGATTTTAATTATGGGTTCAGTACTTGGTGAACACATACTTTGATGATAAAGTGTGTTTTTTCCTTTAAGTTTGAGATGTATTAGAAAACACTGAACAAGAAAACAATTCATGATTTTAAAAGCTATTCCGATCAGAGCTGACATTAAAAAAATCTCAACTGTATTTTTATTTTATCAGGGACACTAGAAACAGGATGTTACCACTTAATCCATGGAACCAGCTATTCACTTTTTTTGCATCTTGTCCCAGGCAATCTTCCCAGAGTGCAGTTTTCTCAGGGCACATTTTTTGGGGGTTCAAATTATTTTAATCATGAAGCATTGGTGTTAGTAATGCATCTAGAAAAACATTTTTGCAATTGTCTTTACAGTTAAACATGCAGTTTTATGTCAGGGCACATTTTTGGGTGGAGGGGTTCAAATAATTTTAATCATGAGCACAATACTTGGTAAACACACACTATAATAATAAAGTGTGTGTTTTCTTTTAAGTTTGAGAAGTATTTTATTAGAAAACATTGAACAAGAAAACAACTGGTGATTTTAAAAGCTATTCTGATTAGAGTTGACATTAAAAAAATCTTAACTGTATTTTTTATTTTATTTTATCATGGACACTAGAAACAGGATGTTAGCATTTTCTCCATGGAACCTGTTATTCAGGTTTTTTTATTGTATCTTGTCCCAGGCAATCTTCCCAGAATGCAGTTTGTCAGGGCACATTTTTTTGGGGGTCAAATTATTTTAATCATGAAGCATTGGTGTTAGTAATGTATTTAGAAATACATTTTTTAATTGTCTTTACAGTAAAAGATGCAGTTTCATGTCAGGGCACATTTATTTGGGGGGGTCAATTTATTTTAATCATGGGCACAGTACTTGCTAAACACGTACTTTGATGATAAAGTGTGTTTTTTTATTTTTTTGTTGTTGAAGAAATAGGGAAGTCCCTATTGTGGTGGTGCCAAGTTCAAAATTAGAAATGCTGCTATGCCATACAATGGGACAGCACACATCTCATTTCAATAGAGTAAGCAGATCTCCTTCATTTTCCATTTATGTGGGTTCAGTAATTACTGTTGGCACATCTTGTGATACTAGTGCTAAGACAGCTTTTTATTGAAAATATAGGTGTCTCAATACAAGATGATAAAGAGCAGCTAGAAAAAATAACATCCATGTAGAATTCTTACATATTTGTTTAAGACACCAGCTCAGCATCCAGCTGTTAAAATTACCAACTGATGTTTTACACTTTGCACATCCTCAAAGTACTCTACAACAATTTGTTAGCTATAATTTAAGTTCTGTCAGTGTGTATAATAACATGGCAATGTCCTTCCATTGATCCAGTTCTTAATTAAATGCCTACATTGCTTTGGCATTCAATTGCTAGATAACCATAATGTCACATGTTACAGATTCATTCTTTGCTCTAAATGGCAAAACAGTCCATTATACACCCTTAAAATAGGCATTTAAAACATGTTCTTTTCAGGCTAGACCAGGAGACAAGATCAACATGAATTTTTCCATTTCAAAAATGGAAGCTGCAGTCCAAAACAACTCTTACCACCCCAATTAATGTACCTCTCCATGTCTTGTTGGTAGAATGACTGATTTGTGTTTATTTTTTTTTTTATAACAGCCTACTCTCTAGCCAGTGAAGGAGCACACCTTGCTCCGGGGGACACTTAGCATATCCCAAACCACAGACTGTCATCATTTACTTTAGTCTGGTCAGAAGAAAGGTGCTGCTTCTTTTTAACATTAAATAAAAAAAATGAGGAAAGGCCTAATATCTTGAAACAGATTTAAGAAAAAATATTCTGCACTTACTTTGAGACACATTTTTTCAACTCTCCTCTTTATGATCAGAGCTTCTGATGCCACAGTGACAACTTTGAAAAAACTAATAACTTGGTATAACTCAGTTTACATTTTAAATATATTCTGTAGATTTCTCCTGCCTATCTTTTAATACAGAGGAAATTTGGATGAATATGTGATATTTATCTGTTAGAGTTCATCTGCCTCTATAGCTTACTTCCTACTTCAGGTCATAATGCTATGCTGTGACATCACATTCTGCTGTCATGGGAGTAACTGGGATGTCACAAGCCATGCATTGTGACCTCAGGTAGGGAGAAAGCACCAGGAATACATGCACACTTCAGGAGCAGCGGTCCTCTTTTCATGCAAATGTCCTCAGTAAAAAAATAATGGAGGGAAAAATACAGAACTAATGTGAAATATAAAGTGAACTATGTCTAAATATTATGTTTTCTTTCACGTATCCTGAAGGTGTCATATGCTCTATAAGACTGGCACTCTGCTTGGGGGATGGTGCTCATTGGAGCAAGGTAGCAACATGTAAGTTACATGTATGTTTCAGTGCTAAACTATAACACAATTGCTTTCATTCTTTTTCCTGTACTATAACTATTTTAAGACATTCCAATAAATGCTTAAATCCATAGGCGATTACTGACAGCAAAATAGTGCTGCTTGAAAAGTTTTTCAACCCAAATTAATGGACATGACTGTGACTCTAGGGGCAGTTGCCTCTCCAAAGACTGTCCTGACTGTAACTTCTCCCTCTGTCTGTCTGTCTATCTATCTGTATGTCTATGTAATTATCTATATTTCTATCAATTGCATCTATCCAAATTTTTACCTATTGTATATGTAAAATAAACCTGCATATCACATTCGCCTGCACTCTGAACACATACTTATGATACAGTGCATATTTGTACTACACTCCTGTATTGACCTCATACTGTCCTGATATTCCCATTATCACAGGCCTAACTACCTTAACCTTATCAACAGCAACCTTTATAAAAGTTACTATCACATTTCCTCTCCTAATGAAGTCCATCATTATACCTGACTGCCTGACATCAACACATTACTTAAATGTAACTTACATCACCGCATAGACAAACCCCCTGTTTTTCTCTATAAAACTGTCTAAATAATCCCAAGACTGAACCTATGCCAGCCATTACTTTGTCATGGGGGATATGATAGAGACATACAAGTATCTTACAGGGAGGAACAGGGTGCAGGAATACATTATTTTTAAGTGAAAAAGATGTTCCAGGACTAGAGGGCATGGGATGAAGTTGGAGGGAGGACGATTCAGAGGAAACATGAGGAAGAATTTCTTCACAGAACGGGTGGTGGACAAGTGGAACACCCTGCCAGAGGAAGTAGTGGGGCTGAAACAATCACGGGATTTAAGAATGCATGGGATAGACATAAAGGAATTCTGGAGGTCAGGGGTAAGGGGCAACAGAGTTCTAGGAAAACATAAACTGAACTTACAAGCTCAAATGGGCAGACTGGGTGGGCCATAGGCCCTTATCTGCTGACACTGTCTATGTATCTATGTATGTACTGCCACCTATTCTAGCTGTCAAACCTATATAGCTTACCATTCCTTCCATTGAAATCTACACCTCCATATCCTTTCCTAATAATGCGTCTGCCTTCCTTAGAATGCAAACTAAAACAAATCTTACTGGTTAAAAATCATTGTGTTGTTTCTCCATGTCTCCTTAACAGTTCCACACAACCTCAATAACTTCATTATGCAGCCATGGTGGATCTGACCAGAATTTGTTGTGTACACTGCAGCTGGCCTTTCAGCTCAATTGGCTGAATCTCCTCATAAAGTGCCCGGAGGTATGGAAACAGAGTGAAGCGCTGCCCCTTCTCACCATGTGGCTGAGACACCAGAAAATGGCAGCGGCAGCCACAATGACCACACGGGTCACCACCATGTCTGGAGCTCGCCCAGGACTACTGAACCAGGACCAGCAGGGCAGCAAGGTGCTTACTTCAAGGTGCATCAAAGTGCTCTATGAGGTAAGCCCCGATTTTGGGGGTGTCTTACATTTACTTTTTCTTTAATACACTTTTTTTTAATCCAATTGGTCCTGCAAACCCACATACATCACAACAGCTTCCAGGGAACCACACTGCTAAGCCTCCGATGATGCAAGTAGTGAGTTCAGCTGCAGGGCTATCTACAGTATGGGGCTCCATATATGTTTTAATTCTTAATTAAGTACTAAAATGCAAAGTAAAGACTTTCTGCTGTTGGCCAGATGTCCATAGCAGTGTCCTGCTCTGCTTCAGTTTAACAGTTCTGTGGATGTTGCTAATTAAATCTTTGCTTTTGGGCATCTTTATCTCTAATTTTAGTATTAGGATAGAGCTTCCACCAGCTAGGGATTTAATTTAGCTAGGAAGTTTTTATTATTTTGCAGTAATGCTGTTTGTCATCAGCATTTTGTTTAAATCACTGCACCTGTGATTTGACAGTTTCATCTTTGGAAGCAAGTTATTTATTATCTCTGGTAGGGCTGGGAAAATACCTTATTTTGAACATTTGGGCAAAATATTATATTCAGGTCCCTAAATATTCTAGTATTCATGATTCATTTTCATATTCATATTCATTGTATGTGTGCCTGTTAAAAAAAAAAAGAAGAAAAAGCAGACACCATCCTCCCCTGCTCAATCCTTTAAAATACACAACTCTCTGTCTCTTCATCCTTTGCTACAGTCCCAATCTCACCCTCCTCCTCCTCCTCCCCCCACCTGCACCCACAATTTCATATTTTTTTGAATGTTAAAAAACTTCCCATTGGCCACCATTACAACACACCCAGCTCCATGGTCAACCACCTTCTTTAGCGCTCATTTTTTTTTCTTTCAAATATATATTTCCCCCACCACCCCCACCCTGGCAGCACCCTCCTCTCCAAATTGTACAGAAAAACAAATTGTGCCCAATTCTCCAAAGCCCATCACACGCCATGCCAAACATGGGATGCGCCAATTGCTGGTGCGCCAGGGACCCTGCACCCGATTCTCTGTCAGGTAGGGTACCAGTGTCAAAGTACCATGGCTTGCAGCAAACAGCCCTGTACCAAACAGAGGGTGCATCAGGAATAGTGATGGGCTAAGTGGGCTCAATCCGATCAGCGAAGCCTTTTGCGGAGCAAAGGTGGATTCTCCGAGTGCTCCACAACGTGAAGCGTAGTACGTCATGTTATAATGAGGAACATGAGGTCCATTACAAATGCTGACTTCACATTACTCAGCCATCCCAGGCCGCTACTCTTCCAAATTTAAGGCGAAGTGCATTGGTGGCAGTTCACTTCGCCTCACTTTGCCTTGTTTTTGAGCTCCAAATGCAAATTTTGCAGTGATTCATGGGATTTCAGGTCACATGGTCTCTATATTGATCTGTACAGCCTCAGTTTGGGGTAGTATGAGTAGGAAGGATTAGGAGACAGTGTGCTCTGATAGCTGTTTGTAATAGGAATCTTGTAAAAGCTATTCAAAAAGCATTTTTGCTTTTTTGGGGGGGATCCAACTTTAGTTAATTGATTATAGGAAACCCTCCTGTGCTCATATCATCGAGCGTTTCTGTTTGTGTGTGGATTTTGAATGTTAATTTACAACATTGAGTGTGTGTGGTGAAAGACAGTGAAAGTGTGCTGTGGGGAGGAGCGTATCTGTGGTGTAGGTAGATTTAAGTTGGAGAACTAGTGATTTTTTTGGTTTTTGGTTATATTTTTGTTATATAACTGACTGTGTTAATGTACACATAGTAATATTGTCAGTAATAGTACACATTTTCTTGCTGTTTGTTGTGTGGATGTGGTGCAGCATTTCATAAGGTCAGGTTGTTTAAATTAGAAATTTACATTAACCTGGCATAGTGCACTGAACTTTTGCATTTGCGTCGCATTCCTCATTCAGCATTGTATACAAACTGTTTTGTGTTGCGTGTGAGTGTGTGTGCAGTGTTGCGTGCATCAAATAATACACCTTTCATTGTGACACAGACTACAGTAAGTACAACAAAGAGCAGCAGTGTGACCCTGCTATCCACTGCAGCTGCCTGATTTTATACTGCGATTGTGTTCTCTGTTCTTAGTTTTGCTGCTTGTAGTGCCGTAAAAATCAGCACTGCCTGTATTCAGTGCTCCCCCCCAACCCCACGTCCAAAAGGTATTATTTACCAGACTGGATTGTTTTTGTGACCCCATCTGCATCACTGGTTACTGAAGTTGTTTTAATTCCGTGACAGTCCCAGAGTAGTCTCTTATCTTTTGCTGAAGCCACAGTTGTTTATTTTGCTTCACATCCAGCCAGCGTCCCTCCAGTCAGAAAGTGAACATATCAAAATCTGAATTTGGTAATAATATTTGTGGTTGATCCCCCAAAATTCCTGCAAAGAGACGTGCAAGCAAAGCTGTTTCTCGCCATGGCAGTGTTGGCAGTAAAATGGTCTGTGGGCGTGGTAGTAGTATGCAGATGCAGAAATGCATTGCTGATGTGAGGAAAGGTATTTCTCCTGCAATGTTTTTTACAGCCCAATCAGTAGGTTCACTTATAGTTGGAGGAGAAGATGTTTTCCCAGCTGGTGGTGTTAGTGTTACTGGTGTTAGTGGTGGTGGAGGTAGTATTAGTATTGTGCCTCAAGTTCTAATTCTGACTATTACACAAACTGGGGAATATGGGTGTGGTCAGGACAGTAGTGTGGTGGGTAGGTAACTGGCTGAGTGGCAGGACACAGAGGGCGGTGGTAAATGGCTGTCACTCAACAGAGGGAAGAGTGACCAGTGGGGTACCACAGGGATCAGTGCTGGGACCGGTCCTATTCAAAATCTTCATCAGTGACATTGCGCAGGACCTAGAAGGCAGAATTTCACTTTTCACTGATGACACAAAGCTGTGTAACAGAGTCGACACACCAGAGAGTGAAGATAGAATGAGAAGGGACCTGCAGAAACTTGAAGAATGGTCAGGGGTTTGGCAGTTGAAATTCAATGCAAAGAAGTGCAAGATAATGCATATGGAGCACAAAAACCCTGGCATAATATATCAGATGGGGGTGAGGATATAGCATGCACCAAGCAGGAAAGGAATTTTGGGGTTATCATCTCGGATGACCTCAAGGTAGGGAAACAGTGTGACAAGGCAGCAGGTAAAGCAAATAGGATGCTGGGATGCATAGGCAGGGGCATCACCAGCAGGAAAAGGGAGGTCATAATTCCACTATACAAGACACTAGTGAGGCCCCACCTGGAGTACAGTGTACAGTCTGGAGACCTTACCTACGTAAGGACATATTTATTTATTTACTTAGCTTTTGTTTACCGGGTAAGTACACTAGACAAGTATTATGCCTATTTTCAGGAATGACCCAGGAGAATACAACATGAGGAACAACAGTTAAGGAGACATGGCAAAGAGAGTACAGTTTTTGTCACAGTAAACAAACATGTGGGAAATACATCATTTGTATGAGGAAACATATAGTAGTAAGCACATTTCAGATTATACACTCTAGACTAGCTAGTTCAACTGACAGATATATACAGGTCATCATACATAGGAGTGGAGCATGAGCTCAAGGACTGGATTGGTCATAATATAACTTATAACATTGCGTACACCCTAGGCTAGTTGGATCATGGACAAGTATATACAGCTCATCACATTTTTAAATATGCACATGTTAGACAGAAATAGAAACACTTGGTAGTACAAGTTTCTACCAAGTGACCAAGGTGCAATATGTCATGGTTAGCCTATGACCATGGAGCAATAATGGGTGTAAAAATGCCCAAGGCTTTTTAGGCAGGAGTAGTCAGAAGTCATTGATACAGTGGGGAAAATATCTCCAGGAATTCAATGGAGACACCCTGGGGAGGTTCTAACAAAACAATTTGACACTTTACTCTAGGGAGGTTTGGGTAGACAGGGTAGAGAAGGTTCAGAGGAGGGCAACAAAGATGATACATGGATTGCATCACAAGTCCTATGAGGACAGGTTGAAGGAACTGAATATGTACTCCCTGGAGGAGAGGAGGAAGAGAGGGGATGTGATAGAGACATACAAGTATCTTACAGGGAGGAACAGGGTACAGGAATACACTATTTTTAAGTGAAAAAGATGTTCCAGGACTAGAGGGCATGGGATGAAGTTGGAGGGAGGACGATTCAGAGGAAACATGAGGAAGAATTTCTTCACAGAACGGGTGGTGGACACGCGGAACACCCTTCCAGAGGAGGTGGTGGGGGCTGAAACAATCACGGGATTTAAGAATTCATGGGATAGACATAAAGGAATTCTGGAGGTCAGAGGTAAGGGGCAACAGACTTCTAGGAGAGCATAAACTGAACTTACAAGCTCAAATGGGCAGACTGGGTGGGCCACAGGCCCTTATCTGCCGACACTGTCTATGTATCTATGTATCTATGTGTCTATAACCAGTGTACCATATCCAAACATATTGAGTGTGAAGCAGAGCAAGTGAGTGGCAGCGTAGATGATGTCATACTTCCCAGTAACATCCCAGTAACTGAACCTGGGGATTCTGATGATCATTTCAACAATAGCATACAATGTGATATTCCGTCCACTGTGGCACTTAACGTCATGAATTTTCCATGCAGTGATTCACAGTGTGGTGAAAAAAATATCAGGCGATGGTGGCGTAGATGCTGATGATGAATGTGATGATGATGATGATGTTACTGTTGTTGCAACATGCAGTCCACATACTAGCATCTAAGCAGAAGATGTGGATGTGGGTGATGTTGATGAATATGATGATGATGTAATTGACCCCAGTTGGGAACTGGAAAAAGAAATTAAAAGTGGCTGTGTCTGAGTCTGTTTTGCGAATTCCCTGTAAAACTTGTGATCTACCACTTTAGTTGATTGATGATGATGACCCAGTAATCAATATGATAGGTAGTCATGGTGGTCAGTTGCAGTCCAGGTGTGCAGTGCCAGAAGCATCACGTGCCCCCCGCCACTTCAGTGCTTAAAATAACAGACTTAAAAAAGCCACATCATCATGGACATGTTAAAAGCAGAGCATCATACTCCCTTGTTTGGGATTTTTTTGTTCCAGATGCAAATGATGATTCAGTTGCAATCTGCCAGGTTTGCCATGTGTGTGTGCGTCAAGGTAAAAAGGGGAGCCATCTGGGGACAGGAGGACAGCATACGCATCTTAAGAATAAGCACTTGGCTTTGTGGACCCAGCACAAGCTGGCAGCTAATACCACAGTGGGGCATTCTCCCATGTCACCAGCAACCATAGCTAGCATGTTATCCCCTTCCATGACTGTTGAGCCCAGTAGGAAATTAAACGTGTGCAGTAGTGCAGTAATAAGAGCAGAGGATTACTACAGGCATGATGAGGTGGAGGACCATAATGAGTTTGACATGTTGTCCAGTGCTGGTGAGAGTAGCAGTTTTGTGGTGGTAGTGGTGGTGGTGAATGCAGTATGTCTAGTGCAAGTTAAGTGGTACATCAACCCCAGTTGGCAAATCTGGCAAAATAACATCATTTCTGGGTTTGTCATCATGACCTCTGCAACCGTCTTCATCAAATGTCCACACTCCACTCCCTGCCAATGCCATTCATCACAGAGCACAACCATTTGTGACCAACAACACACCACATGTAAACATTTAAGTCAGCCCACATTACAGAGTGTTTTGAGCATGAGCTGAAGTACGCCCCAATCATACAGTGTCACGTGAACTTAATGCTGCTGTAGCGGAAATGCTGGCAATTGAGCCTTTGCCCTTCTCCTTTGTGGAGAATTCTGGGTTTCGGTGGTTTGCTGCACGTGTCTGTCCAAAATGGAAAGTCCCATCCAGGACATACTTTTCTACCTGTGCTGTCCCCGAGTTGTTCTGCACTGTGTCCGACTCAATAAGACATGCCTTTCAACATTCCTCCTCTCCATTCATCCATTTAAGTATGGATATGTGGACAAGTGGCAAAACAGTGGGGAGTTCATAACTGTGTATAACTGCACACTGGGCACAGGTGCCGGGCGTTTTTTGTGATGTTGGTAGTGTGAATAATCAGTGCAGTAAGGTGGACTGTCGCTGTAGCAATCTTCCTGGAATTCGCCAGCATGCAAGGATTGCTATGCTCAGTGTGACCTGTTCACACACTGGTGAGAACATGTTGGACATGTTACTGACTGAAACTGCCAGATGGCTAAACCCTCTGTCCCTTAGAGCTGGGTTCATAGCAAGTGGCAATCGGTCAAATGTGGTGAAATGCATCATGAATGGTGTTTTTTTTCATGTTCCATGCATGGCCCACTGTTTAAATCTTGTAGTTCAGGAGGTTCTGCAGCACCCTGATATAAAGAAAATGCTGACCATTGCACGATGTATCTGCTCTCACTTTTCAAGATCTGGAAAGGCCTGTGACCAACTGCGGCAGTTGCAGATACAAAACAGCCTGCCTCAGCACCGCCTGAAGCTGGAAGTTGTCACCTGATGGAACTCCACGTTATACATGGCAGAGAGGCTGTATGAACAATACAAAGCCCTCTCCGAATATCTTGTTATGCACCCTAGCTGTGACAGTTCCAGGTCCTCCATGATGATGGAACAGTGGCACCTCAAGGACTCTGTAATAACAGTTTAGTGGCCTTTTGAACATGCCACACAGGCAGTGAGTGGCGAGTCTGCCTCCATTAACCAATCAATTCCTTTTTTCAATTCACTTTTATTTAAAGTTTTGGTTACAGGAATACATCCAACCATACAAATCTAGAGGAAAAATAACCACATCAGACATTATATCTAACCCCATTTGGATGCATTCCACCCCACCCATCCCCACCACCCCAATTCTTCCCCACCAACCCCCCATGCACAGCACACATAATATTCATCCTATTGACCATATTATTACAATTAACATACTTGGTCTGGTAAGGAATATAATGAATATAAAGAACCCCATATCCGTTAAATCTGCCAAGCTTGTTCTGAAGACTAGCAATAGTCCTTTCCGGCTCAAGATTGGCAAGGAGTTCTTGTAACCATTCGCATATGAGATATCCAAAGTGTCCTTCCAGTGCCTTAATACCACCTTTTTAACAGAAGCAGATATCAAACAAATGTGATATCTCCTGTTTTGGACACCAATAGTGGCAACATCCCCTAAAACACATATTTCCGCCATAAAAAGATTATCCAACCCCAGAAGGGGATCCAATTTAACTTTAATTCTATGCCAAAGTGGAGCTATTTTGGGGCAGTGCCAAAAGATATGAAGTAGGTCCCCAATATCCTGTTGACATCTGTAACAGGTCGCAGAGGACACCATACCTAGTCTAGTTAATTTCGAAGGGGAGTAATAAATGTTGTGCAATAATTTAAATTGCATTAGTCTAATTCTGTCTTGTAACAGAAATTTATGGCATGATTTCCATATACCTGACTAATCGAAATCATGCTCAGGAAGGAGCTGGGACCAATAGTGCTCCGGAGCAAGATTTCGCGGATATATCCAGCTGAGAAATATACTATAAATGGCAGAGACTGCATGGGCTTTCCCCACCAAAGGCACAAGTGTATCACCGAAATCTGGAGCTATGACCTTAGGGGGGATCATGCCTATTTTATTAACCAACAGATGACGACATTGAAAAACTGTAAATACATTAACCTGTGAGACCTGAAATTTTTCCAAAATGTCGGTTGAAGTTAACCATTTCCCTTCTAATGATAAAAAGTCTTTTATCGACACCTCTCTTAACTGTGGTAACCAGTTACCCTTGATGGGTTTGCCATCTATTAGGAAATTGGGGTTTCCTATTAATGGTTGAGCCAGATCTTTATTGTGACTGTGTTTTAAAAAGGCACATAGCTGCGAATGGACTTTAACGGATATCTCAATAGGGAGTTGCGAAGAGGTGTGGGTAAAGAGTTTGGAGTACAATATAGCAAAGCCCTGGGTGTCAGCCCTGAGTCTACTATACGAGATACCTCCACTTTTAACCAGAAGGGGACATAATTGCTAGTTTCACAACAGTCAATCATAGTTAACCACCTAAGATATTTAGTAACATGACTGGCCCAATAATACAGCCCAAAGTGGGGAAGTCTCAGTTCTCCAGTCAATTTAGGAGCGACCAATTTATGATAAGCCAGTTTGGGTTTCTTGAGGCTCAAATAAAGCCAGAAATTATACATGGACTTTTTAAACCACTTTAGAGGAGCCAAATATTCAACATATTTATAGGATAGAACAGACGGGAAACATTCATTTTTACTAAATAATTTTCTCCAAATTGACAATGGAAGCAGCACCCATCTTTTAAGATCCACCTCAATACCATACAATAATGAATCCAGATTTAGCTGTACCATATGCATAGGGATCTAGATATGGTAAGGCCTAAATATTTAATTGCATTTGCATTCCAGGCCAGCCGAGAGAGGTAATATCATGGCTAAGTCTTATAATTCAAAGGAAAAACCACCGTTTTCCAGTATTGAGCTTATAGTTAGCAACATCACTAAAATTCTGGATAGTATCAAGTAGAACAGGCAATGAGGAGGACGGGTAAGAAATCTGCAACAAGAGGTCATCTACATATGAAAGTACTTTAGAGGTGTGCCCCCATACCTGGATACCCTGAATCTCTTGTTTTTGTACAATCTGCCTAATAAGTGGTTCAATGTATAAATTAAAAAGCAGCGGTGAAAGCGGGCAGCCTTGTCTGGCGCCAACAAAAAGTTTAAAGGGGTCCGAAATTGCGCCATTGCAATTAATTCTTGCAGTTGGAAAACTATAAATAGAGTTGACCCAGGCACTGAACTGTTGGGGAAAGCCGAAGGCATCCATAACCATGGATAGGTATTTCCAATAAACCCTATCGAAGGCCTTCTCGGCATCCAGTGAAACCAAAACCATACGGTAATCCATTTCCCTGGAGGAGGAGAAGATGTGTGTTAGGGTCCTTAAGTGATCAGCTGAAGATCTTCCCTTCATAAATCCCACCTGCTCCACCCCAATTAGACCGGGAAGAACCCCATTAATCCGATCTGCTAGTAGCTTAGAGAGGATTTTAATATCCTGGTTAAGAAGTGAAATGGGTCTGTAACTAGACACCAATTCTGGGGGTTTGTCAGGTTTGGGCAAAAGTACAATCAAGGCCTCAAACAAGAAACATCCGTAGCGGTTCCATTTAATATACATTGAAACAGTCTCAACAATAAAGGATTAACTCTTTGGTGAAAGCCTTGTAAAAATTGGCGGAGAAGCCATCAGGGCCTGGTGTTTTATCCAAGGGAAGGGACTTTATAACCCGGTCTATTTCACTCTCTGTGATAGGTAAAGTCAGCTGTGCCTGATTGAACTCATTCAAAGTGGGCAAATCCAGCCCACTTAAGAAGGAACTAATCTTTCCCACAGATGGAGGATCCTTCATAGCCCTGTAAATCCCTTCAAAGTACTTTCTGAATTCCCCCAAGATAGCCTTAGGAGCAGTTTTAATTGAGCCATCTTCCAAGGAACAAGTGGCCGACACTAATCTAGTGGAATCTAATTGTTTTACCCCGCCTGGCTAACATACGGCCAGCTTTTTCCCCTTGATCAGTATATACCGCCCCCATTCTGATAATCGCCCACTCAGCCTGTTCGCCTAGGATCCTGAGATAAGAATCATGTAACTGAGCTAGCTCCTGTCTATATTCATCTGACGAAGAGACTGAAAGCCGGCTTCCTTTACTCGAATCTGGGAGAGTAAATCCGAAATACATTTCAGCTTCTCCTTCTTTCTCCGGGAAGCAAGCTCTATCAGAGTCCCATGCAAACAGGCTTTGAGGGCGCCCCACTCCATGTCGGGCCGACAGGTAAAGTCCAGATTGAAGGAGGTGAACTCCATTATCTGAGAGGAGATAAACTTAATTATTTGGGGTCTTTTAATAGTTGATTATTAATTTTCCATCTACCCCCAGATTTAGTCAATGCTGCAAAAGCGATTAGAGATGTTACAACCGAATGATCCGAAGGTGGACCAGGAGAAATTCCCGCATTCAAAACGCCTGATAAGAGAATGTTTGAAATAAGAACGTAATCGATTCTGGACATGGTATTATGTGCCTGGGAGGTGAAAGTAAATTTGTGGGCATTTGGATGGAGGATCCTCCACACATCGCAGAGGCCCAATTGGTCCATCATCTCTCTAACCACTCTTTGGGCAGGAGATAGTCCCTTCTTAATATTACCAGATCTATCAATAGCTGGGTCCATTACCAGATTTAAATCCCCTCCTATTACAATAGGTAAGTTAAGATAAGGTGAGAGTACTTCCATAATCTGAACAAAGAAACCCGGGGTATCAGTGTTGAGGCCATAGACTGATCCCAAGACTATCTCCAACGTGTGCAGTGTACCCCTAATAAAAACGTATCTCCCTAGGTTATCTTGGAAAATTTGAATCGGTTTAAATGGAACTGACCTACGAAACAAAATCATTACCCCTCTGCTTTGGGTATTACCCTCTGAGGTGAATACCTGACTTATTTGGAGCCTCCTTAATTGGTTACTCTCACTATTAAGTAGATGGGTCTCTTGCAGGAATATTACATCACCTTTCAGATACCCTAAATGTTTTAAGATCTTGTATTGCTTTGATTTATGGCGAAGACCATTAACATTCCAACTCACAAAATTAATGTTCCTTGCCATAACTCAAAAGATAAGTGATTGTACAAGGACTAAAATCTTTATGACCAGTCCCATTTTCCTTGACCGGAACTACTACGTGTGCCGTGCTACCCCCCATTATTTCAAACTTCAAAAAACCAAAAACCCACACAACAATAACTAATCCCTAAACCCCTATTCCTCCACCCTCATCCCTCCTGATCTGTCAATGATCATGTCTGCAGCTCACCAAGTTTACCACTTCAGCCCCTTCCACCCAACCTTTTAAGTCAGCAACGCATTGCCCCTAGTATGCAGGATCGTGGCAGAACTGCACCTTGATCCCATATTCTATCACTTGCTCCTGTTAAACTGACTCATTAATAATAAAGGAGGAAGAAGAGAGATTCCCATTGGTATAGCCCACGGTCATTAACATACACAAGCCCCAAATAACAGCTTTTAACCACTCTAGCAAAGCTACTGAGCTTATAGAACTTGGCTCATACATTAACAGAACATTATTACTGTTGCTTGCTAAAAAACATTTCTATATGTTTCCGAACTGAGGACTAACAACAGGGACCCCAAAAGAACAGAACTGCTTAAAACAAACGACTTTTGCATCCTGCCAGAGAAGCAGGAACCAAACAAACAACTGGGCATTACATCATGCTTCTTGAGTTCAGTTTATAATAAACATATTCAGAACGACGTCTATGGAAGTGTTCAAAGCCATCTAACGGCCTCTGGCTCCACCTAGTGATAGAGAGTTACATTGCATCTTCATACAGCAGCTGGCATAAAAATTACAATTCAGGAGTCCCTTTCACCGGAGTCCAGTACACCCACCATTTCCTAAGACACAATACACAGCTGAGACATCTTTCACATACTTAGTCCTGCATTATTGCAGAGGTCTATTACAGGACATCAGCTTCAATGCATTTCAGGGTATTTGGACAGGTTAGGGAATCGCGAGTTTAGAAGCTTCTGATGGAATCGTAGCTTCTCATACCCACGCCATGAACTCGCCACCAGCACCTGAAAACGGGCAGGGTGGCCCATCCTGAACCTAATGTCAGCTGCAATTAATTTGGTGATAATTGGGTGATAGGTTGCTCTTTTCTGCCGCATGGACAATGGCAAGTCTTGCACTACTCTCAGCGAGGCGCCCTCCCATCGCAACTCCTTTACTTCTTTAGCTTTGATTAGAAAATGATGGCGTTCCAAATAGTTTAGGAAGCGGAGGATAAAGGTGCGTGGCGGGGCATCAGCAGGAGGTGAGGCTCTTAAGGCTCAATGCGCTCTCTCTATTGTATAGACATGCCCAAAGGGTGATGGACCAGCAATCTTTTCAACAAATTTCTGAGCAAACTTGATGGGATCACCTCCCTCTTCTTTCTCTGGAAGGCCAATGATTACAACGTTGTTTTGACAACTACGTCCTTCCAGGTCCTCAATCTTGTTTTCCAACTTAGAAATACGTTGTCTCATGATAGCTAAGTCCGGCTCTAGCTTCTCGTTCCTCCGCTCCACTGATCGTAT
The DNA here is from genome assembly GCA_016271365.2 of Neoceratodus forsteri. Classification (NCBI taxonomy): domain Eukaryota; kingdom Metazoa; phylum Chordata; order Ceratodontiformes; family Ceratodontidae; genus Neoceratodus; species Neoceratodus forsteri. The sequence goes on from CM028129.1 coordinate 471,721,465, forward strand.
ACGGGCTTCATTATCAGAAGTCCATAGTGTTAAGTCTTCCAGAGTACGGGTTATACTTTTGATTTCTCCTGCAAGCTCTTTCATTTGAACCTTGAAGGGTTGGAATTCTTTAAGAAAGCTGGCCAAAGTGAGCGGGTCAGTAACGTCGATATCCTCGGAGGGAGTTTGGGCTTGTTGTGTGGCTGAGGCCCTCTAATTTTTCTGGGCCTTCTCCGGAGAAACCGGAGGCGTATGCCTTGGCAAGGCTCTTCGCATTTCAACTTCCATCAGGTGCGACCAGCCAGAAGGAGTCCTCTCTCTAAGCACAGACCAAGTAATAAAGATGTCCAAAGTTGTGAAGAACTTCTTTAAAAAATGCAAATGTAGGTCGGGTGGACGGAGCTCCAGCAAGAAGCAGCTAACTTGCGCTCTGCATCACGTGATCCCCTAGCCAATCAATTCCACTGCTGTGGGTGCTGAGGCAGACATTGGTGAATGTACAGCATAGCCTTGATGTTGCCGGAGACGGTGGTAACAGTACATTGCTGCAACACATACTGACAGTATTTGACCATAATCGTCACGTTGTGAGCATTCAGCGTAGTGACAACTTTGCCATAGCAACAATGCTGGACCCACGATACAAACGTGGAATTGCATCAGTACTGGAGGAGGGCCTGAACAGGTAAAAAATATCAGTGGTCAACTGATGCGCTTGGTTCATGGGGCACAGAAGTCATGTGCTAAGGTCAACAAACCTCAGCAGCATAATCTGGCTGAAGATGTACCTGGAGGACCATCAAGCATATCCTGCAAGGGGAAGGGGACTGTAGTTCCAGGTGGTCTGTCATCCAAAGTGGATGGTGTCAACCTGCTTTGGGAGGCTTTGTCCCAAGTGGGTATTTGTGAAATTAATGATTCGGGAGAACAGGATGATGCATCACCAATTGGACTTAGTGCAGCACAGAGAATGGCTGAGTCATATTTGTCTGAAAGAGCCATCTGACAATAAGTGAAGATCCTCTTTTGAACTGGAGTGGAAAGGTCAGTGAATGGTCAGAGCTGACTGCAGTGGCACTGAAGTACCTCACATGCCCACCCTCCAGTGTAAGTGTTGAGAGGGTATTCATCTCAGCAGGTGCAATAGTCAGGGATCATCAGACAAACCTGTCTCCCGCAAATGTTAGTTTGCTAACATTCATTAAAATGAATGAGAGGCACATACCAGCACAGACTGCAACCTTGGTATTCATACCCCGGCCTAGTCATGGTGGTCTTGCTGATGTGGAAATGGAGCATCCTGGTGGCACTGGCAGTAGCTGCCTGAAACAGCCAACCAGTGACGTAGATGACGACACAATGGAGAAAGAATTTCCCAGTGGTTAGACTTCAGACATCAATGACTGTGAGGGCAGTTTTCTTTGTGAGTATGATGATGTGGTTAATGTTGGCAGGTTTTAACTGCAGTATTCAAAAGGCAGTGTCCCTCCAGACCACCACCACCGGGACTGATGTTATCCACTGCCACCACTGCCACCATGAGTCTGTCTGCCCCGGGCCATCACCACCACCACCGGGACTGATGTTATCCAAGTCTGCCACCATGAGTCTGTCTGCTCCCCAGACCACCACCACCACCACTGGGACTGATGTTATCCACTGCCACCACTGCCACCATGAGTCTGTCTGCCCCCAGGACCACCACCACCACCGGGACTGATGTTATCCAAGTCTGCCACCATAAGTCTATCTGACCACCACCACCACCACGGGACTGATGTTATCCACTGCCACCATGAGTCTGCCTCCGCCGGACCACCACCACTGGGACTGATGTTATCCACTGCCACCACTGCCACCATGAGTCTGTCTGCCCCCAGGACCACCACCACCACCACCAGGACTGATGTTATCCAAGTCTGCCACCATAAGTCTATCTGACCACCACCACCACCACCGGGACTGATGTTATCCACTGCCACCATGAGTCTGCCTCCCCCGGACCACTACCACCAGGACTGATGTTTTCCACTGCCACCACTGCCACCAAGAGTCTGGCCCCCAGGACCACCACCACTGGGACCGATGTTATCCAAGTCTGCCACCATGAGTCTGTATGCCCCCCACGGACCACCACTACCAGCTTCTTAATATTTAAACCATAAAGTGAGTATGTGTACTCATGTTTGTTATGCTGCCTCACTTTCTTTAGTTGTATGATTTATTTTCTGTAGCTTTTCAGAGCCGCAATGGTAAAACACATACAGTACACTTCTTTTGTTTCTTTTACAGGGTAACAAAAAAGGCTCCATTGCTAAAACTCGTTGGGAATGATGCTGTAGCTGTACCGTACAGAGAGGAACCAATGTAATAGCCATGTGAAATCTATTCTGGTAAGTATGAAGATTTTATTTCATCCATTTCATTGTTTTGTAAAGACTGCAGTAAATATTGCACACAACAGATTGTGTTAGTTGACAAGATGTGTCTTTGAAATGTAACTTGACTTTAGGGATTGAGGTTTGAGAACCAGGGAGGGACACATAACAATTAAGTTGTAAGAAGTCATTCATTTCTTTTTTTAGGAAACTTCCAGATGCTTTGTTGTTCAGTCAAAGTGACCTTATCCAAAAAAGTTATTCAACATCAGGCACCCCCCCTCCCCCGAGCTTGGGCACACATGCAACACGCAGAAGTTGTTTCATTAGATGACCATGACCATCATTAACAACCGGACTCCAGAAGGATGTTGATGAAATCTGTGAAGAAGTAACAAAATAAGAAACCATTACAGACAAACCTGCAAATATGATTACCCCCACCTCCCCCACCCAAGAAATACTTATCTTCATGTGCATGAGAGTTATCCGTTTCCAATTTCAGCGTAAATAATTCTCATTGAGCACTGGAATGTGCACACTAACAGTTTCTGTGTGATCTGTGATGCAGAACAATACCATGAGAACATGTCCATGTCAACCTCCTTCCTCACCTACAAAATACACAACCATATATATATATATATATATATATATATATATATATATATATATATATCTACTCACCAAGGCTACTATTAGTGTTCAGCCAAAAGACACCCTTCAATCCAGTTGAGATGATCACATTGCATTTGCTCGAATCATCTCGCAGAACATATTGGACCAGCAACAAGACGGTCACAGTCATCATTTTATACTGGGGTATGTGCTGAAACACTCTCATTCCACTGTGTTACCACTTGTCAATTCTCGGCACACAAGAAGGATGCATTTTGTGCCTACAGAAAAAATCTGGGACTCTGTGCCACCACTGTGCGCATGACTGAGTGCGCCATTAATTCTGGGGGACTTTGTATGTGCTGAAACAGTCTCATTTCACTTTCTTACCACTTGTCAATTTTCTGCACACAAGGAGGATGCATTCTGGACCTGCAGAAAAAATCTGGGGACCCTGTGCCACTTTTATGCGCATGACTGAGTGTGCCATTAATTCTGGAGGACTTTGTATGAGCTGAAACAGTCTCCTTTCACTTCGTTACCACTTGTCAATTTTCTGCACACAAGGAGGATGCATTCTGGGCCTGCAGAAAAAAATCTCAAGACTCTGTGCCACTTTTGTATGTTCTGTGATTGTTGCTGTGAGCTCATGATGTCATACTGACATTTTTACAATGAAAGCATCATTGCAAGAATGTCCTCACAGTTCTGAACTGTACTGTTTCATGCTACTTTACATTGCCACAGCCACCACTTCTTACCTCCAAGTTGTGAGTGACTTGAATGATACAATTCTTCTCGCAATTTATGTCTGCTTTACTTACTTGACTAGTTTTTTTCATGTATGAAAAAAAATGAGCACGTCTTCCAATACTGTTCGGACCAACTTTGTATTTATTTGCAGCTGCTTTTCATAAATGTTAATTAACAACAGAAGTGATATATGACAACTACTTTATGTGATGGAGAAAAGCAGAGGAAAACAATGACAAAGACCTGGTCAGCACCAATTTAAAAGGACTGCTGCTTTCATTATTTCACACATGAAAAAAGGTAGTACAGCAAACTCAACTACTACGGATTATCGTATCATTCCAGTCAGTCAGGATGTATGTAAAGGAAGTTGTAACATAGCATTAAAAAATATAGGTCAGAGTTATCAACAGATTGTTTCGCTGTTGCTTTACAGACATTCACCACATTACATAGTTATGGTGATGCACATAAACTAATATGTGAGGTCATTACTACCACTGAAATATTTCTTGCTCCACAGAGTGCAATATATTTCTGTGAAAAAAAACTATAATTTCATTACAGTGAGTCACGTGATGGAGGAATTACCAATCAGAAAAGCCACCCACCTTCTGCCACCCTTTCTGGTGCATGCTCCACTATAGTGAATGTCCGGCAGCTATCCCAACCAATGTTTCCTTATGTTATAAGGTTCACTTTGTGATGAAATGTGGGATGTTTCCACTAACAAGGTTCTTCTTACTGGAAGCGTGGCCACACATTTCACTACAAACTGACCATTATAACATAAAGAAACATTCAGAAACCTGCTGGACAATCGGATATTCACTGTAAGGAGCACGCACACGCGCTCTCCCTGCCATCACGTCCTAGCATTGCTGAGAAGGAAGACAGAATGTGGGCAGATTTTCAGAATGGGAATTCCTCCTTCATGTGACACACTGTAATGAAATTAAGCCTGGTTTTCACAAAAATGCATTGCACTATGTGGTGCAAGAAAGATTCCACTGGAAGGGAAAATGTGTATGATTAAACAAAACAAACAAAAAACACACAAAAAAGTACAACACAGTAGTGCGGTGGGGTCAGGGGTGGGTGTGGGGGTAGAAAACAATCCCCTGACTTACTATGGCTGTGGGATGCCGTGGTGGTCCAGCAGCAAGTGCAGCATTGAAGTATTTGCTGCTGCTGTGCTTCCACTCTGTTAACTTGCTGCTCCAAAGCACTGAAACATGCATTGTTTTCCTCGAGCACTGCCCACACCAGGCCGAGGTCAGACTGTCTTGCACTGACTGTGGTGGGGTCCACTGCAGTGGGTAATCCAGGTAGTGGGGCTGGTGGTGGACAGGGTGGTGCTGGTGGCTGTGGTGGCAGTGGCGGTGGTGGAGCACCTGATGTAGTAGCCCTCCTCCTCCTGCTGTGGTGATGATTGCTGCGAGGCACATCTCCAACCCCAGTGGCGCCCTCAGCCACTGCCACAGAAGGGCCAGCAGGTGGACGCCCGGCCCCTTCCACGGCAGCCTGCCACTCTGCCCTGTGGTGGTTCAGCATGTGGGTGCACTGGCCACCAGTCCCCAAATGTGTCCCGGGGGGGCAACGGCACACCAGCACACCATACACACGGCACTCCACCACTGTGCTGTCTCCCCCCACACACAATTAAAAACTCATACTGGGGAGCTGCGGGGGGACCAGACACAGTCCACACACATCAGGCACGAGTCCCACCACCACGTACAGTTGCCAGGGCCACCTTCTGTGGCTGTGGAGGTGGAGGAGGGGGCTGCTGGAGCCCCAATAGCTGCTGCTAGTGGTGGTGGTAGTAGTGGTGGAGAAAGTGGAAGTGCAACAGCCACCGATGGCACTGGTGCTACTGCTGCTGCTCCTGTTGCTTCTGCGGGGGAAAGCAACACTGGCCAGGAGTCTGGAGCAGTCCAACATCACACGACTGCCCCGCACCCCACAGGTCTACACTTCTCCCCTCCTAACGTGCCCATGGGCCAGTGACTCGCCTTCTCCAACATGACCCTCCATCCTCCCGAGTCCGTGGGATGACACACACATACAGACAGTGGACACACACACACACACACACACGCACACACATACACACAGTCAGTCACACACACAAAACAAAACAAAAACAAAACTTATACAAAAAAATTCACTAACAAAAAAAATACTAAGACAATACAAAAACTAAATAAAATAGCTTTTAAAAAAGCTGCTTGTTTGTTTTGGGTTCTGGCAGTAAAAAGAAACGAAAGCCAAGCAAACTCCTCTACTCTCATAATTTTGCTTTCTCCCTCTACAAATGCAAAGGAGAAAGTGAAACTGCTTCTCTGACTCACTTCCTTCCTGCCTGGCTAAAGCATGTGACTTACAGTACTGCAAGCCATGTGATGTGCCTGTTTTCTTCTCACTTTGCCTTACTTCACGTTAAGGCATAATGAGAACGTGAAGTGGTAACAATAATGCTAAGTGAGCACTTTACACGGCCCACTTCACGTTGTGCTCCAGAGACGTGAAGTGCCCACTTCGGGTCCACTTCATGGGTGGATTAATAATTTGCTGCATCTCTAATCAGGAAGGTTTTTCACTAGCCATGTGTCGGCCATGCAACAATAACATCATAGCAGGTGCCTGGTGGCTAGCACTCCCCCTCCCCGATCCCTAATGGTACATAAAGATCTTCCCTGGTAGTCTAGGGCACCCCCAGCCCTGATCCCCAATCCCCATATTTTAATGAATAAAGTAACATGGTAGTCTAGCGGTCCCCCCAGCCCTAAACCCCAGTTCCCAAACCCCATGTATTAATGGATAAATTAACCTCATAGTCCAGCTGTCTCCCCTGCCCTGATCCCCAATCTTGACCCCATGTAGTAATGAATAAATTAAGCTGGTAGACTAGCAGTCCCCACAGCCCATCCCCAATCAGCTTGAAAAATATGACAAATCCTTCACTGGTAGTCTAGTTGCCCCCCATCCCCCACCCAAGTTGACAGTGCCCCACCACCTGCCCCCCCGCAATCCTCAAACCAGTGACTGGTACAGCCCCCCACACACCTCCATGGCTGGCCGATGACTGAACTATCAATGAGTTATATGCACTCATTAATACAAGGGGATCAGGACTCAGTGATGGAGGGACCACAAGACTATTGGGTAGCTTTATTCATTAATACATGGGGGTCAGGGATCAGGGATTGAGGCTGGGAGGACCACTGGACTACCAGGTTAATTTATTCATTAATATATGGGGATTGGGGCTAGGGACCCTGCAAGACCATCAGATTACTTTACCCATTAATACAGGGGGTCAGCAATCGGAGATTGGGGCTGGAGGGATCGCTAGACTACCAGATTAATTTATTCATTAATAGATGGGGAGTGGGGATTGGGGCTCTTGTAGGTGCCCTAGACTACCAGGGAAGATTTGTATGCATGATCAGGGACCGGGGCTGGGGGACTGGGCACTTAATACACCGGGACTGGGACCGTGGCACATTGTCACGACTCGCCAGAGGACAACTAAGCCTCTGGCTGGTCTAATGGTACTTAGACAGTTGTCCTCTGGGGGAGTTTTTAGAATGTTGATTTAGGGGATGTGACAGCTTGCATCTGCTGCAAGCCCCCTAGCACCATGTTGCATCCCCTTTTTGTGTGCAAGGCTAGTGCAAGCCCTGTTTAGTGCATGCAGCCTTCGTTTGACACAGGTTGATTTCCAGAATAGCTCCTGGTGTATCTTTTGATGCAACTGGTGCCACTTGCCTCAGAAAATGCAGGCACCTTGCATCCCTCTAAGGCCTTTGAGAATTGGGCCAATGGACTGTATTCAGCTCTAAAAATCTTTTATTTTTTTCCTCACAGATCAAGTATCCAACATTTCCAATGGTCACATAGTGAGCTGGTTTTACTATGTGCAAGCACAAGCACTTGTTTTTTAACATATTTTTTCCACCACTCTGGACCAAGACAGGGACCTCCTTCAACCCCAGCTAGCTTGCCTGTATACTATCTTTTCTGCCACCTATCCAGTCAGGAACCACCAGCCCATCTGTAACACATTGCTGTACTACCCCCTGGCTTACCCCCAGGGCAGGGTACACCTTCATCTCCACTGCATTTCTTCTCTGCTGTCTGGCCACCCCCTGTGGAGGTGAAGACTGGAGGTATCCCTGGCAGAAGGTGGTTTGGTTCCAGTGGTGGATGGACTGAGGCTTCATACTCCCTGTCCTGCACCTCATTTTCCTATTATCTCTGTCCCTCCCACCCCTCTAGAAGCATGCAATGGGATTGATGTGTTGGCAGAGCTGGTATGACCAATCCACATGCTCAGTCTGAGGGTACCTCCCTTTCAGTTACTGAACCACTGCACTGCCATGGTCATGGTCCATGGTCACCCAGGTAGCAGTAATGCAGCAGGTCACAACACCCTCCCTCCCCAGAGGGATGCTTGGTCCTACCCCCGCCAACCCTGGGTCATCAGTGCCATGAATAATAGCTCTACCGCTGTGCCAACTGGCTGGCCTAAGCACCAGCACTTCTGTTCATTAGAAGGCAGCTGGTTGTGGAAGAGGGTAGGTTGTGCTAGTGTGTGCTTCACTCATTTAAAAAGAAATTGGTGCTGAAGGGGAAGGCAGGTGGGAGGACCGTGCTGCCAGCGTGTGTGTGTGTGTATATGTGTGTGTGTGTGGTGTGCGTGTATGTGTGTGTGGTGTGCATGCATGTGTGTGCAGATGTGTGTGTGATATTCATTTGAAAGAAAAATGAGCACTAAAAAAAAGCTGCAGGCCATGGTGGTGGGCAGATGTTCTGGTCACCCATTGTGGAAGTTTTTTGTTAATATTAAAACAAATATGTTAGAAGACTGTTTCCCAGGGAGTGCTGAGGTGATAAGAGACCTGTCTATGCAAATGAGGGAGGCACCTAAAAACCTGGCACAAAACATTGGAAACTTGGAACACAAGAACTGTTGATTAGAATGGCATGGACTTACACTGACACAACATTTACAGTATAATAGGATACCACGTGGGTTGAGAATCAGTGCTGAACCAAACTTAGGGATTAAATCAAAAAAACTTGATAACAAATGGGATGGCATTAGGAACAGAGCCAGCCGTAATTTTCTGTATGCACTGATTTAGGTGATCATGGGTGAAAGACAAACACTGGAAGCAGATATAAGAGTAGTAGAAGACTCATTAAAACTAAAAACACAAGAGGATGAATTCAAAAAGAACCCAGAAGACATCAAACAAAAATTAGCAGAGTATGAAGAACAACTGAAACAACAATAAATAAAAATATTTATCAGAGGTACTAATGATTACAGAGAAGGTAGAGTCTATACTTATAAAGAAATTCAGCAAAAATCAGTAATTTTAGTGTAATACCTATAACACATATGAAAGCTCTGATAGTGACAATAGTTATGCCAGCAATGCCGAAAAAGAAAGCAGTAGCAAAGAACCATTACGCACTGATTCCCAACAGCCAGGAACTTCATCAGGAAAGGGAACCAAGATATGACTTAAGAAACCCATTCCCACCAAGAGATTTACATAGACAAGGGAAGGATTCGGGGGCAGGGAGAGAAGGCGAGGTGGAAGGCAAACAGGACCACCAACTATAAACAGAGGCAGGAACCAATAGGGACCAATGTAATTCCAATATTTAACTTAAGCAAAAGAAGCATAACTCCTATAGAAAGGAAAGTCCTGAGATTAGGGTTATCTTTTGCACCCACACAGTCAGATAACCTGTTGGATTTGGAAGTTGACCTGCAAACATTTTTTAGAACTATAAGATTAAAAAATCAATTTGGGCAGGAATCACGACAAAATCAAGACACATATCAGCAAAAGTTGAAACAAACTATGCAAATCAAGTCTAAGTATAACCCCTCCATTGGATGACACACTGTTGAATTGACTCATTCTGTAAAAATGTAGAAAAAGGAGTGATGGGGTTGTTTAAAAACAGGGATGACCTAACACCACACCGTAGGAATCTATCTAGAGCAGAGAGAACAGCACTAGGTACAATAAAAAATGATGCCAGCATTGTAATCAAAAATGCAGATAAAAGGGGGAGGCATAGTCATACAAGACAGAGAAGACTACAGGAAAATGTGTCTAAGATTATTAAATAACACTGATAACTATGAACTATTGCCAAGTGATCCAACCTCTGCCATTCAGACAGAAATCAAGAGTGTGTTAGAAGAATTTTCTGCTATGGGTTGGATTTAACCATGGGAGGCAGATATACTTATAAATTATTTCCCCAGATTACCTACTTTTTGTGCAATACCAAAAATTCATAAAAGCCTGACAGACACTCCTGGGAGACCAATAGTTTCCAGAATCAGTTTGCTTTTTGAACCATTTTCAGAATACATTAACTTCCACTTACAACCACTTACAGAAACCACACAATCATATGTTAAAGAAGCAACAATTATGATTTTGAAACTAAAACAAATCTCAGGACAAGGTATAGATGGAGATACATAATTGGTTACACTAGATGTGGCAGATCTATATACATCGATCCCTTAGCAGGAGAGAGTAGAATATCTTGGGGACATGTTAGATAAAAGAGAAAGAGTGGCCAAGTCACATACTAGAGTTTTACAGAGCATGGCAGAAATAATGCTCAACAAAAATTACTTCGAGTTCGATGGTAAATTCTACCAAAAAAACAGAGGAACAGCAATTGGGTCCACAATGACACCAATCTATGCCAATACATACATGAATAAGTTCAAAGAAAAACTTATCCATGAACCAAATAACAATCAGTTTCACACACAGATAAAGACGTGGCTCAGATATACTGATGGTATATTCATGATATGGCAGGGAACAAAGAAAGAATTGGTAATTTTTCATGATGAATTGAATCAAAAAGACCAAAACTTGAAATTTGCAATGAGTTTTGATGAACCACAACTGCCATACCTTGACCTAATGCTCAGGAAGGTAGGAGGTAAAATAGAAACTACTATATTTCAAAAAAGTACAGCTAGAAACACAATATTACACAGCAATAGTTTTCAAGAATGAAAATTAAAAGACAGCATACCATATTCACAACTCACTAGAGTCAAAACAAATGGTAGCAGGAAGGAAAATGCAGACAGGGAAATAGAAAATATGCTGGACAGATTCAGGGACTGAAAGTACAATTATTGGACATTGAAAACAGCAGAACACAAAATAAAAAATAAAAGGAGAGATGAGCTTTTGAATCAAGGAACAGGAGACACTGAGGAATCTAGGGTAGTTTTTTCTACTAAGCATAACCATAAAATGCCTGAGATTAGGATAATCAATAAATACTAGTATCTGGTCCAGATAGATAATTAACAAATCAAATGTTACAGAACAGACCCATTATACATTAGTGGCAAAAAAAGTTAAAAATTAAAAAGATCAGGTTGTACAATCCCAATTCAAACTACCAGAAGCACATGGAGATCAGCTATTATTTAGCCCATTAGCACCAGGGATGGTACCATGTGGGAATTGTTCTGTTTGTAGTCACACAACAAAAAAACAGCTATTCACACATCCCCATATTGGAGCAAATTTTAAAATATGTCAACATATAACCTGCACTACAGAGGGGGTTATATACATAATACAATGCCCTTGTGGCATGTTGTATATTGGTCAGACTGGACGAATGCTCAAAACTAGGATACAGGAGCATAAAGGGGACATTAGGAGAAGAGATGAGACCTCACCAGTAGTGACACACTTTAACGAGGCAGGAAATAATGGGGCATCATTGAGGTTTTGGGGACTTGAAAAGGTATCACAGGCACCAAGAGCAGGAAGTATCAGAGATCAACTTCTAAATGCTGAAATGAGATGGATTTTTTACATGAGAACACTAGAAAGATCTATTGGCACGAATGTTGAAACAAACTGGTCAGTGTGCACTTAGGGTCTCCTTTGACTGATACAAATATGGGTGTTGTTACACAATCTCATATATTGCACAGAAAGAAACAGAAAGGAATGGAGAGATTTACTTTCAGAACAAAAAACAACATCATGCAATAGAATAGCAACAGTTCTGGTAAAAACTAAGAGATGTGTGAACACACTGGCTGAGATATTCAGAATTGCACCAGAGGCCAGTGCAAGTCAAATGCACCACAGAAAAGTGGGTGCCATATTCAGAAGTTGCACCACCAGAAATGCGCCAGCACAAGCCGGCTGAATATGGCAAAGAAACCAGAAATGTGCTGGCACATCCATGGAAGTGCAGAGCAAACCTGCACACAGACCCAGGGGGCAGTGCAATCACAAGAGGACCAAGGACACAGCCAAGGAAGCATAGGGACAAAGGGCACAGGACCCCACCAGCAGGGCACACCAGTGCCAACAGAGGCACAGAGCAGGAAGGGAACACTGGGCAATACAGGATGGAGCACAGCCACCAACAGTGGTGCTGTGCACTGCACCGACCATAGCCAGTCCATGGCCGTGCGACAGGACCAGGCACCAGAACAGCACCCCAGAAGACAATGGTGGTCCGACCATCAGGTGACAGGTGGGGACAATGGCCAATGCATGGCCGCCAAGGGTGCCCCCACCACAGGTCACCAGTCAGCTGGCTGTGGCCAATGCCAGTCTGCAACGGGTGTCCACCTCCATGTCCCTGGACACAAACATACTCATGGCCCACACCTCCATAGCAGCACCAATGCCAGGCACTGAATGAGGCAGGACCCAGGCAAGTGGCCACACCCCACAGGACTGGGAGCTCAACAGTGGATGCACACATCCAAACCCCAGTGGGCAGACTAGTCCAGCAGTACACCTAGGTCTGTGCACAACCCCCACACCCCCACCTGCCTTCCCACCCCTGACCACAGCCCCATGGTAACCATGATGACACACACCAACCGAACCCGGGAGACAGCCTCCACCACAATGTGACACACCACTGGACACAGCAGGGAACCCCAGTAACTCCACACATCCCCTCCTCATGCCAACACCATGGACCAACACCTGACAACTGCAGCATGGCTCCACACGCCAAAGCAGATATGGACACAGGCGTGTAGCAAAATATGAATGAATGAATGAAAACTTTATTTTTATACAAGAAATTCTAATCATTAGGATTATACAATCCTGTTCTCAAGATAGTCCTGTTTATATTTCACTTAGTTACAACTAAACATATAACACATGATGTATAAATAAGCGCTTTATAACATGTGAACAACAGTACTCAATAAACTGGAACAGGGGTCAAGAACGGGGAGGTAGAATGTAGGATGGGGACAGGTAACGGGCTGTACAGTAGGATGGGGGACTGCAGGGGAATAGGGATAGTGAGGGAAAAAGGGGCTATCTACAAAAGGCCTAATGCTGACCATGACTGGATGTCCCTCTATGCCACATCTCCCTCCTTATTGCCGTTGTCACCCTCTGGATGGATGTAATGACCAAGAGGACCCTCTGCATCACAACGAGTATCTGGTGCAGTGTCCTTGTCTGTGCCCTCATAGCCCCTTGCACCACTGGCCAGCTGACACCTAGGGGATGGGACAAGACAGGCAATCAGTGCAATGCCCCAAGGACCCCTGCCAATCCACAGCACGCATTGGACAGTGGGGGCACACACCCATGGAGAGACCAGAATGGACCCTCACACAGAGGGCAATGCCAGCCATCCACACAGCACACCACTGTGGTGCAGGAAGGTGGAGGGTGCAGCGCAGCATGCACATGATTATACAGTGATGTACACATGGCACAGAGCAATGGCAGTGCTGCAGCACAAATGGTGGAAGCTGTGTGCATGCCAACCCCCCCAACAGCCAGTATATAGCGGCCAAGGGATGGCCACAGTGGCACATATAATGGACTGTGTGACACACACGGCTGTTCAGGCACATGGCAGAGGCAACCATGGCTGTACCCTGTCCCCACTGCTATCCAGCAGTGACACAGATAAAAATGTGACAATGCTTACCTGCCCATTTCTGTGCAGTGGGTGCTGCCTGTTGTCCACTAAGGGGCACCGCCCTGGCCACCACCTCCATCCTGGCCCATCTGCAGTCCTCTGGCCCTGTGGAGGGAATGAAGAGAGTTGGACATCAGTACACAATCACGCATGTAGAGCCCCCCATCACCACACAGGCCGCCATGCGCTGGGTGTGTCCCTGTCCATCCTGAGGCCCCCATGCCAGTACGGCTGCAACATGTGCAGCAGCCAAGCATGATGCACAGTACCCAACAGGATGATGATGTACCCTGCTGCAGACCATGCTGCACAGCCTTTCAAACACAACAGAACTGCACCTGGGCATACATGCAACATGCGCACACCTGCCTGGCTGTGGCACCATACCATGCTAGACGTGTGCCTGCATCTGACGCAGTTTGTCAGGGTCCCTCCACCGCAGGTCCCTGTACCTGTGACAGCACTGCTTCAGTGTCCAGACCACACCTGTCCTCCTCTCCAGGGCCTCGGACATGCTGTACCACACATCCCCCCTGGCCTACTGGAGTGGCATCTGGCCGAAAAACTGCCCCTCATAGGGCTGCCCCATGGCCACCAGGTTTATGAGCTCCACATCAGTCCAGTTGGTAGCTCTCCTGCCAATACCCTGTGCCACAGTCACAGTGCAGCCTCAATGCTGACAGAAATGGCTGTGGAACAGTGCACATGCCTGCCATATGTGCAGGATGTGCGAAAGGATATGCAAGGCTGCAATTGCGCAGCACAGGGATGTGTGGCCGCAGTGCACAATGTGAGGGACCATAGCACAATCATGCATGTGCTCATCATGTCATGGCCTAGTGGGGTCACATAGATGACCTGTGGGTCAGAGGTCATCACCCCACATATGCGATAGGGACTGCTGCCAGGAAGTGCACATGTGTGATGCCATAGCAGTGCCGCATGCGCTGTGCCATGGCATTGCGCATGCTGTGCAAGATGTGCAATTTTATTGTGGTCCATGCTGTGTACACGTGCACTGCGGGCATGTGCACTGTGCATGTGCAGGTATTGTGTCATGGAGTTGCTTTGGCGCAACCCTGTTGCACACAGTGCAAGTTCGCGATATTGAGCCACTATATGCACATTACCTCATTAGCCAATGCATGGTGCAGTGGGGAGCATTAGCACATCATTAACATTGTGCACAGGCTCATTTTCTTGCACTGCACTTTACAAGCACCATGGAACAGCACTGGCTACAGACCGGTATTGCAACCCTTTATGTAAGGGACAGGAAACATGGATGAACAGCAGCCTATTACAACACTGTAACAGAGGGATGCACAGTGAAGTGCTGACAGTGATCCACTGTGCTGTTCATGTCCACAGGTGGCAAAATGTCAAGCACGTGCAGGCCCAGCTTCACAGCAGCTGAGACCAATGACCTCTTTGAGGCCTATATGGACATGGAGGGCCTACTCAGTGGTGCCACGGGAACAACACAGGAGCGGGTGGTGGTCAGGGAGGAGGTGGTCCGATATGTGAATGCCCATGGCCGGCACCATCGCACTCCGCAGGAGTGCAAGAAGAAGGTTGGCATGGACAGGAGGCACATCAAGGATAAGATGACAGTCATACGGGCATCCCACAGGGTGACCTGTGGTGGACCGGCAACACTGCCACTCCTAACAGCCACAGAGGAGCTTGTGGCTACCACCATCAGCTGCATGGCAGTGGAGGGTGTGCCTTGTGGTGGTTTCCCAATGGGTGGCAGCCCCTCACTGCATGGTGAGTATGACCAGCCACCAGGCATGCCTTGTGTGAAGTGACATGCAGGTATGCCTCATGCCGTGCTCACCGCCACATGCGTGTGTGGACGTGGACACCCAGTGCAACACAATGGAAGGTGGTAATGGTGGCATGCGGGAGGGAGCCATGGGTATTGCTTTACCACTATCCCTCTGTTTTTGTCTTGCAGCAGCACACCTCCATGTGGAGGAACAGGTGGAGGTGGCCGAGGCCACGGACACAGGTGCCCAACCATCGACATCCACAGGCATCCAGAGCCAGGACAGGCCATGTCTTGGTGGTATTGGGCATGTGGATGTGCTAGACATGGGGTCAGATGATGCCCTGGCTGGATTCCTGCACAATGACAGCTTGGCTGTGCTGTGTGCAGAGACACAGCTTAGGTTGTTGTCCGTCACCGATGATGACCTTACTCTGGTACTGGACAGTGTTGGGGTGGTGGTGACCAACACGCCCCTTCCCACTACACAGCCACTAGCAGGGCCCAGCACTGTGTCCACAGCTCCACAGCCACCTCCCATCCCAGTCGGTGTGGCGGTATGTGGCACCACCACTGTGTCCAGCATGGGTGGTGGAGGTGCAGTTGTTGTGGTGGCAGTGCAGGGCACTGCCCATCAGACAGTTGAGCAGTGGTGGCAGGATGCAGGTGACAATGGACAGTGTGACATGGTGCCCACTGCCAGTCCACCAGACAGCACCTTACCCCCTGTATGGCCCACTGTGCAGTGTCCACCTGAGCTGGAGGCTGTGCAGCATGCTGAGACACCCCCAGCATCTTGACAGGTGGGAAAGGAGGCCCAGGATGCCGAGAGGCTGACAGAGCACACCCAATTACTGCAGGCATCCATACAGAACATGGCATTGCTTACCGCTGAGGTGCTCGCACTGCAGGCAGAGGTGCACCAGCTGGCCGGGCAGCAGGACAGGGGCAATACAAAGCTTATGGATGGGCTCTGCCAGATGCAGGATGACATGACCGCAGCACTGGAATGCATAACTGGTGCCATTGTGGCATCAATGGACCATGTGACCGGTACCATTGCTGCTGGGTTAGCATCGGTGGGGGCCACTGGTTCCAGCTATGCACAGAGGATCCCTGCAGTGCACTGTCCACCCCATGATCCCAGCATCTGGTGACCCCCACACAGCAGATGCCAGGCTCAGATGTCGGTATCCCAGACACCCCCAAAGCTGGCCTGTTTGGCCGCCTCTACACCCTTGCACGGACACAGTCATGGTCCTGCACATCAACCTCTGGGGGGGCATCTGACACACACCCCATGGCCGATGCACAGCATGCATCTGCCAGTCGGCCCTAGGTGTGGCCACCCACGTGGCCATGGCAGTCGTGGGACTGAGCGGTTGGAGTAATGGGTCTGCTGCCCTGATCTGCCATCCACTGCTGTTGTCACACGCACATGTGGGCAGTGGTGGTGCAGCATGCATGTGGTGGCTCACATGTGTGTTGTGCTGCATGCACCCTCTTTGTGTGGACCGTGCTGCTAGGACATGTGGCATGGATGTGATGAAGGCAGCTCTGCACCAGTTGTGAGTGTGCTCCAGTGTCATGCTTCTGATCCATGCCATGTTTCTCAATGTGTGTGTGTGTGTGTGTGTGTGTGTGTAGATCTGTGTGTCTGTGTGTATGTTTGTGCACATACCATTGCTGCACATGTGTGTGTGTGTGTGCCCATGTGCCAGTGGCTCCGCCGTGTGTGTTGTGCGCCCCTGTCCCTGCATGCATACTGCTGTGCACATCCCTGACACTGTGTTGTGTGATGGTCTTTGTGGCCCATACTTGTGTATCTCTCACCTGCGTTGTCCATAATGCTCCCTTGCAATGGTGTCTCGGTGCCACCTCACCCCTGCACCACTCGTGGATCCCTCCTTCCAAGTGGAGGCTGCCCACCACCCTCCAGCCCTTCACCACCATCGTCCCCGCTACTGTCACCCTCACCAGCCTAGACAAGTATTCCACTGTCAATGGCCATGTTGTACAGGATGCAGCAGGCCTGGATTATGCCACAGGCTTTTAATGGGCTGTATTGTAGGGCACCACCTGACCTGTCTAGGCAATGGAATTGCATCTTTAGCATGCCAAAGACATGCTCAATGATATTGCATGTGCTAGCTTTTGTCTCATTGTATCTTTCCTCCGTGGGGGATAACGGTCGCTGGTAGGGAGTGAGAAGCCATGGCCTCGAGGGGTATGCGCTGTTGTCTTTGTGGAAGGAGACATGGTTATCCTTGTGCTGTGCTGCCCCCTGTCTGCCACCACACACACCTCCACACCCACCCCACCTACCATCCCCCACCCTGAGGCTGTGGCTCACAGCCACCCAGGCACATGCCCTACTCACCAACAAGGTGGCCCATGGGAATGTCACCTCACTCAAACCTATAGTACAGCGCTGAGCGAGCTGTGCCATATAAAGACATCATGTGCACTCCCGGGGTGTGTGGTGCAGACATTAATGATGCACCCCATGGCATCACACACAGCCTGGCAGTTTATGGATGGGTACCCCTTACGATTGATGTAGAATGGGCCCTCTGGGCCTGGTGGTGTGCAGATGCCGACGTGGGTGCAGTCTATGGCCCCAATCATGTCTGGCATGCTTGCCACTGGGTGGAACTCCTGCATGTTTGTTGTATGCTCTGCCTGTGTGCTGGGAACCTGTATGAACTCCAAGGCACGTGACAACAGAGTGTTGAGGAACTGGGTGAGGAGTTGGGACATGGCTGACTGGGTGATGCCCGTGATATCCCACGTTGGTCTTTGGAAGGTGCCCATGGTGAGTAAACACATCATGGCAGTCACCTTGGTTTACACTGACATGGCATGACTACATCTGGTGGGTGCCTGCATCTCATCACTGCACAGCTCGCAGTGCTGCCTCAAAATTGCCCTGTTTAGGTGGTACCATATCACTATCTCGGTGTCACTGTAGTTTTCGTATGTGATCCTGGCAGGGTACCACCTGTGTTGGGCATACCGCCACTGGGCTCTTTATCGGCCATGCTGGTTTCCCCCTGCTTCCTCATGCCCCTTATTAATGCATCCATTATGAATGGGCCATTATCCATCACTCCATCACTGGGTGTCTCCCTGTCTGCCTATGTCACTCTGTCAGTCCGTCTATTTGTCTGTGTCTCTCCCTCCCTCACTGTCTGTCTCTCTGTGTCTGTCTGTCTCTCTCTCTCTCTCTCTCTCTCTCTCACACTCTCTCACTCCCTCCCTCTCTCTCTGGGCACAATGTTGCACATCTGCTGTCTGTATATTTGAGCCAGTTTTTATAGGCTCAAGTCTGCCTGGCACTCTTAGATGAAACAAAACATAGGGGAGAAGAAATAAAAGAAAAAAATATCTACATTAACTTATGGAAGCATATTATTTAAAGGGCCCCTCAGAATTTAAACCTTTTTTTTCTGATTTTGAGCCTCGGGGGGCTGAAGAAATGAAAGGCTCCATTGCCCACCACCCAGCCACTGTAACAGTGCTGCAGTGGTTGCCTGCTTGTGGAGGGAGGGTCAAGGAATTCCTGCTCCGGGTTTGTTAGTGGAGTTTTGTTTCTGAGCTGCTGAACTCTGGAAAGTGGTAACCGCTCTCAGCTGTTTGTTGTGCACAATAATCTTTGTGGAGAGTTGGGACTCCCTTCCCAGTTGCTTCTGCTTGAGTCTGTGGTGTATAGCTGTGATTTTAACCGTGCAGTACAGTGGAGCACATTTGAAATGTTGTGTTTGTTGGACTCTACAGGGTTTTCCTTAAAATTGTTCCATCTATTGTTTCAGCTATCAGGAGAATTGCTTGGATGTGGAAAGACAGTGTGTGACTGTTACTACCCTCTTGCCCCTGCTTGTGTGATACTGCAGCAGCATTGCCACCTTTGGGGCTGAGTTGAAGAGGGGGCTCTTTTGTTGAGACTCCTGTCCTTCTCCTTACCCTGTGTTGCTTCTGAAGGTGGATTCTGAGTTGTGTTGCTGTCGAACAGGGCAGTCTGCTGGATGACTATGTCTTATAACTTTCCTGCATTTGCTCAGCTTCTCAATACATTAATAGATTAACTTGAATTCTAGTCCTTCCATGTAGGCAGGCCGAGCAAGCCTGCTGAGAGAAGACTGCATGAAGTATGTGTTGTGACTGCCTTCTCTGGAGAGTTCCTGGCCCCTTTTGTTGGGAGAAGATGGGGGCCATTTAACATCCTGTAGAGTAACTCAAGGGGGGGTCCTGCTTATGAGCATATGAACATATGAAAATGCCAGCAGAAACAGGCCATAATGGTCTATCAAGTCTGCTCAAGTGTGCAGCTCAGTCTATTTTACCAGAGCTGTGCCACCCTTTCTCCCCAGAGTCCTCCCCGACCCTCTTTCCCCCCTCCCCATCCTCCCTCTAGTTATGACTCTCCCTTTTACTCTGTCCCACCCCCATTTAATATCTTCCACCTGAATATGGACTGTGCTGGTGCAATTGTGAGAAACAGTGGCCACACACTTACACATTTTCTGGTCTTTGTCACCATTTTGGGAAGATATTACTGTGCAGTTCCTATAACTGTCCTTCTCGCAGGACCTAGTTTCCTCTACAGTGATACCACTTCCAATCCCTCCCCCATGCACATATCTGGCTAGGCTTTCCTCACCTATTTGTATATCTTTGCCTCCAAAGAAGCCATAACTCACCTGTGGAGTGGGTGCAGGCTGTACCCCCACAGTGGAATCCCAGAGAGCTAGTATGAAGGAAATGTACTGTATGGAAAGCCTCAAGGTAGCATTACATGGCTGACATGACTATCACTGGGTTAGGTGGCAATTGGATTCAATATTATATGGTGCTTGACAGCACTTTTTTCGCCTAAAGAATAAAGTCTTTCAGTGTTTCTGGGATGACACACTATTCCATTAATACTCTGCAAGGCTCAGAGGAAAGTTTCCAGGGACATGCTTCTCTCATTAGTAGATGAGCAGATTTATTTTTATGTTTGCCGTGCACACACATGTGGTGAACATCTTGGTATGAGAGTGGCATTTCAGGGGTGTGACACTGTCAGTCCAATAGTCCAATGCAGAGCGGTCTGCAAGGGGCTTGTCAGTGTCACACCAATCATTAGCCAGGCTGGATATGACACTGTTCTGGCTTGCAGGGCAGAGACTATATATTTCAAAAGAAAGAGCTAACCCAATGATAGGTCATCTCTTTCCTCTGATCTGCACCATCCAGCAAGCACAGCTAATCTGTCATGATCAGCCTACTGCTGAATTACACACTGTAACAAAGAAAACCATCCATTGATGTCTGTTGCTGCCCCGTCCTTACTGTCCCCCCCCATCCGATACTCCCACTCACCCACCACCCCACACCCCCTCCCCACAAACATAACACCAACACTGGGGGTGCCCCCAGTGGCATGACCTGAAATAAAGAAAACCATTCCAAAGTTTATTTTTTTAAATACACCCTGTAAAAACGAAAACCATCCATGGATGTCTGTTGCTGCCCCTCCGCAACTGTGCCCTGCCCTCCAGCAACTTCATATTGCAGGGTGCTTGTCTTATTATCAATGACACTATGAAGAGTGATTAAATGAAAAGAAATTAAGATAATTTTTAAATGGAAGCATAGTCAAGAATGACTAGGCTTAAAATGTGGATATTGATTTCAGGTATCAGGAATACACTATTTTTAAGCAAAAAAGATGTTCCAGGACAAGAGGGCATGGGATGAAGTTGGAGGGAGGACCATTCAGAGGAAACCGCGAAGAGGAATTTCTTCACAGAACAGTGGAACATCCAGAGGAAGTGGTGGGGGCTGGAACAATCATGGAATTTAAGAATGCATGGGATAGACATAAAGGAATTCTGGAGGACAGGGGTTAGGGGCAACAGACTTCTAGGAAAAAATAAAGTGAACTTACAAGCTCAAATGGGCAGACAGGGTGGGCTGTAGGCCCTTATCTGCCAACACTGTCTATGTATCTATGTATCTATGTATCAACTGATCTCCCCCAAATCCTGCCCCGTACCCCCCTTCCATTACTAGGAACCTGACATTTTCCATAACTGTAGCTGTAATTCTGGCACGGGTGTGCCCTGTCCCCTGTGCCAGCTTCTACCCCACCCTGCCCAATGTAATACCGACACTGTGGGTGCCCAATTCTCCAGTGTCATGACCTGACTGTTCAGGCATGGGGGGGCCCAATCAAACATGCCGGCTTCTACCCACCACCCTGCCCAATATAACAGTGAGACTGGGGGTGCTCAATCCCCAAGTGTCATGACCTAAAATAAAGAAAACATCCTTCATTTTTTTTTTTTTAAATAAACCTTGTAAAAAAATTAAAACGTTCATCGATATCTGTTGTGGCCATTACTGTCCCCCAACCAGACACTCACACTCAGCACCCACCACCCCACATCCCCCAAGACCTTACTTATCTACCAGGTGTCCAACATTGTAATTCTTTCTTGACTGCAGACACGTCTTCACTCTTCAAAGCTGGACCATGAACTGAGGAAATCAGGTATGCGGTTCAATGTAGGTCAATGAGGTTTTGAACTTAGTGGCATAACTTGGCCATTTTTTTTAATATTTTTGCCCCAGATTTTCAACATGCCTTTTTTGGGAACCTACCTCATGAACAATAGCAATAAAATTAGGAAAATCTGTCCTGAAAGGTGATTTTAATGGTCGCTGCTCAAAATCACCTCTTGGGCAGAAGTTGAACATTTTCTCCATCCTTGTTCATGAGGTGTGGTCATAAGAAGGTTAAGTTGAAAATCTGGAGTAAAAAATGTTAAAAAGCAACAAAGAGGGCTGGCCCGTCGGTGCAGCAGTTGGATTTCTACTTGCGACGCCAGTGACCCAGGTTCGGGAACAAGCTCGGGTAGCTGGAGGGCCGGCCGGGGGGGAGGCAGCTTGAACGTCCCACAACTGCTTGCTGTCTCCAGGGAGGGAAGGGATCACGGCCTGGTGCCAAAGCGACCACTGGTGGAGGCCAGTGGTAGCGCAGCACATTAGGGTCATTGGGGGGTGGTACGTGCAGACGTCGGCTCTCGCCTTGACGACCAGACGTCATGCACCCTAAGAAAGCCAGGAAAATAGCTCACTGGCCAGCTCTCTGCTCCTCAGGGGCCTTCAGTGCCTTCCCGGCACCTCCTGTTCCCCAGCAGCATCCCCGGGCCCTAAGTATGCGCTGGGGCTATCCCCTCCCCCGGTGCCTTCCCCCTCAGAGGAGAGGGAGCCGCCTGGTAAAAAGGGATATACCAGGATATCCCGGGGGTCGGCTGCGATCTGGGGATTCAAGAAGGGCCGAGAAAGGTCAGAAGGGGTCAGTGGGAGCTTGACATGGCCCAAAGGAGCGAAGGACCAGCGAACCTGGGGGCGGAAAAACAGATTACTCAAAAAAAAAACAAAAAAAAAACAAAGTTGTGAGCCTACATTGAAATTTGAAAACGCAAGCTAATAACTTTAGTAATTGTAAATATTTTGACCACAAATTTTCAGCATAGCCATTTCTTCACAGCGCCTCATGAATGTGACAGCTGTTATTTTTCAAATCCTAGCCAAAATGTGTTTTTCACACTTGCAGCGTTCTTGTTCATGAGGTAGGCTCATATGAAGGCTATGTGGGGTCATAAGAAGGCTATGTTGAAATATGGGGTAAAAATATGAGAAAAAAACATTATGAGTTTATGGTGAAGTGTTTCAATGCACACTTGTTCCAGATCCTTTCCCCATGAAAGAGACACACACTCAATATTGTAGATTTGGCTGCTCAGTTGGCAACACCTTTTATTTAATACCATCACATGATGTACAACTATATACAAACATATGCAATATTGAGTTCCTTTTTAATTCCTCTTTTATGTCCATACGTTGTCACATTCAAATCCTACTCCTTGTCACCGATTCTTGTCTTCTCATTCTTCTTGTTTATGTTTTGATTTCTTTAACTTGTTTCTCACCCCCAGGCATCAAAACCTGGATGGGGGTCTTGTTCCCCTCCTTCTATTCCCGGGTGCAAACCCGATCTGGTCTGATAATTTCCTTCTTTTTCTGGGCAGGTCCAATTCCTGCTCCCTCTGTCTTTTCTGCTTACCGGGGTGTCCATACTCCTTCACCTTTTTCCAATTTTATATTTCCACTTTTTGTTTCTCCCCTATCCCCCTCCCCGTTTTCTCTCCCTTTTCCTTATCAAATATTTCCTTCCTTCCTTCCTTCCTTCTTCATTTTCCTGGGTGGAGGGTGGACTTCAAAAATTCTTCCCAGCCTAGTAGAAAAAGTGGAAGAGCTCCTCTGTGCTGGCTCTTTTGAACCCCTACTTTGCCCCACCCCTGCCCTTGGCTCTCTATCCTCCTATTCGACCCTTACCTTCTCCCCTCCCTGACATCAATCTATGGCCACATGAGACTCGCCCCCTCCTTCTGACCTCACAAACCCCCTCCCCTTAACCACCCTCATCTCTTTAGCTACTTCTGGGTCCAATGGCCTGGAACAACGGGGGTTGCCTTTTATGACAACCCTTCTTATTCCAGATCCTTTCCCCCATGAAAGAGACACACACTCAATATTGTAGATTTGGCTGCTCAGTCGGCAATACCTTTTATTTAATACCATCACATGATGTACAACTATATACAAACATATGCAATATTGAGTTCCTTTTTAATTCCTCTTTTATATCCATACTTTTGTTACATTCAAATCCTACTCCTTTTCACAGATTCTTGTCTTCTCCTTCTTCTTGTTTATGTTTTGATTTCTTTAACTTGTTTCTCACCCCCAGGCATCGAAACCTGGGGGGGCCTTGTTCCCCTCCTTCTATTCCTGGGTGCAAATCCGAGCTGGTCTTATAATTGCCTTCTTTTTCTGGGCATGTCCAATTCCTGCTTCCCCTTTCTTTTCCACTTACCGGGGTGTCCATACTCCTTCACCTTTTTCCAATTTTATATTTCCACTTTTTGTTTCTCCCGTATCCCCCTCCCCGTTTTCTCTCCCTTTTCCTTATCAAATATTTCCTTCCTTCCTTCCACTAGCTTGCCTCCAGCTTGCGTTGGATGGCAGGCTTTCCCCCCCTTTCCTTATCGCCTTTTTGACTCATCTTTTTCAACCACTGGTCTATGCCTCTACCTTATTCAGGGATAAATATGTGGTTACCCATAGTAGATAAATGCACCCCATCTGGCCTGTATAGCCCCGGTATCCTCTCTTCCACTTCATCATGTCATATAGTTGTTCCCCCATTCTCCAATTCAAACCTTCCTACTTTACTGTTCATTCACCTCCTAACCTTTTCTATAGCTTTATGCTGTCTGGTTTGCCTCCACACCCTCCGTGGTATCATCTTTGACCACATAATTATGATTCTTGACCACTAAGCTTTCATAACCCTGATATCCCTCTGTATGTTATTAAAAATGTCCAGCCTCGGGCTGTACCCTGCATTATTACCCCCTAGATGTATTATGAGGAGGTATGGGTCCTTTTTGTTCCTCCTGTTCTCCAGTAGTAAGGGAATCCGTCGTATTTCTTTCCAAGTGATCCGTAACGCGCTGTGGTCCAAGCCCAGTTGCTTTCCACCTGGCTTCTGTGCCACCTCCCTTTCCGCCCAATAAATGTGTGAGTGTCCACAATCCAAATGTCCTTTCTGTGCCTTGTATCTATAACACATAAATGAGAAAATTTTTATATACACCGGTCTGTCATTTTTTCCTTCTTAACCTCCTTTTCCCTTCCCCACCCCCACATCCTGTCTCTTTCCATAGTTCCTGTTGGGGACAAAGAAAATTTGACAGGGTTAATGTATTGCATTTCTGATATATTTCTTATAGTAACCAGATGACCATCATCCTATGGTCTTTATGCCATCCCCTTCCATCCCCGTGCTGTTGCTTCTGAAGCTGCCCCAATCCAAAACGAGTGAGACGAGAATCTATCCAGGTTCTTTCCCAGTCTTTTGATGCTCTGTTTCAACACACCTGACACTTGACTCCCTTTTACCTCATTCCCATTCTCGTGTATAAAAAACAGACCCCCTTTTCTTTAGTCTAAGCCTCTGGTATTCTCTTATCAGTCGGCATGGGCAGATGTCCACCTTTGAACTGGGCTCCAATTTGACCCGGCAGCCCATTCCCGTCTGGTCCATCTTTAATCTTAATATATCCAAGGAAAGGCTCTCCCTTTCCAAGAGTATGTCTTCACATTGTAATCCCTTTCCTGTGGTGGGTATTGCTGGCCCCACCATCTCTGATACTCGGAATGTTCCTTTATGGAGCACAGCCAACAAAGCTCTAAATAGTACCCCCTCATACGGACTGTAGCAAATCTCTGATAATGTTGTCATTATCCTTTCCAATAGCTGGTCTGATATTGGCTCTCTCCTATCTCACCCCCTCCCTTTAACCCTCTGCCACCCCATCATCATTCTCTTTACCAGGGTGCTTTTGCAAGGTTCACCCCAACCTTTCATCAGGCACACCCACCCTATGGCAGCTAGATGTACCCCCATGGTGGTGAAGGCCAAACCTTCCTGCCAGGTTACCACCACAAACCTCCCCACATGTTCCTCCATAACTGCCCCACTTACCTCCATGGCATGGTGTGCTCTGAAAGCTTGGAAAGCCTTCCATGAGCTCTCATAAGCTTTTAGAGTGTTGTTCTCCCATGAGTTTCAAAAGACGTGTTCTGCTCCATCCAACCAATCTCCCACAACTCCTCTGGGATCTTCTCTCCCGTTGGATCTGCATTGGCTGCTAAAGCCCGGAATCTCTCCATCTGTGGGCAGGAGAGGCTGTCAGCTATAGTGTTCCTCTCCCGTGCAATGTGCCTATCCCTAAAACTCATGTTGAGTGTCAACCCTTGTTACACCAACTGCCGTATAATGCAGAGCACTAACCCAGATTTTGACCCTCTGATGTTCAGCACATCAACCACCACCTTGTTGTCACACCAAAATGTGACCCGCTGGTTTTCCAATCATTTTACCCATATTTTCATCACCGCCCAAATCAGGAATATCTCCAAAAATGTAATATATTTTGTCAGCCCTCTCTCCACCCATTCCTGCGGCCATGGTTCTGCTACCCACTTCCCTCGGAAGTAGGCTCCCACACCGTACCCTCCAGAGGCATCCGTGTAAAGTTCTAAATCAGTATTGAATAGTCATTCCTCCTGTCAGATGGCTATCCCATTGTATGTGCTTATAAATTGCTCCCAGACTTTTAAATCATCCTTGATCTCCCTCCCCAGGTTAACCCAGTGATGTGGCTTTGACCCACCTGACATAGACCTTACCAGCCATTGTGTAAATGTATGTCCTAGCCCAATTGCTCTACAGGCAAAATTCAAATAACCCAATAATTGCTGACTTATGATTAAGGACACTCTCTTCCTTTTTATGTTGCTTGCACGCATGTGCAAGAAACATAGTGCCATCATGGGAGATTTCGGAGATGTCCCTCCTCCTCCAATTCAGTCAGTGTGCTGGCAGGCGTGGCCCCTGTAAGCCAATGCATTTTGGGCTGTGTGGCTGCGCTCCAAAATGCAGTGGCACTGGTGTGAATGGGGATAAGATATCGGCTGCTCACAGCGCAGCTCCCCCCACACACCCGCGTGGCCGTGCGCTCCCTGCGCACTGTATAGCCGACGGGTGCCCAATCCCCATCGGCTGGAGCTGCGTCCCCACCAGTAGTAGGTGCCACGCTGGGGCCCACCCCAGCGTGGCAAGCAATCAAGCAGTCCTTTGCGCGAGGTGCCCAATCCCCATCGGCAAACGCCCATCCTTGTGCCACGCTGGAGCCCACCCAGGCGTGTCATCCATGACGTAGAGTGCCCAATCCCCGTCCGTGAACTACCTCAACGATCGCTTGTGCGCTGAGAGCCGCACCAGCGGCAAGCGGTCCCACGACGTCTTTTTTTTTTTACCTGTAAGACAAAAAGCGGTCCCATGGTCGTCTCCGACCCCCCCCCACAACCCGCACCCCACTCACTGCGCACCCAGCCTCCCCATCCCCCACCCCCATGCCTCCAGACTCTGGTGACGATATTCGGTGGACGGGAACACGTCTGCACTCTTCAAAGCCGACCCTTGAACTGAAAATGCCCGGTAAGCTGTATAATGGGCTAGATGGGGATTTCAACTTTGTTGCATATCTCAGGCATTTTGGAATTTTGCACCACATTTTCAACATGGGGTTTTGGGACCCTTCTCATGAATGATGTCACTGTCATGGCGTTGACCGGGCCGAAGGTGATTTAGCGCAGTGACTGTGCAGTGACTGCGAAATCACCCTTCGGGCCTGAATACCACCACCATGACAGTGACATAATTCATGAGAAGGGGTCCCAAAAACCCCATGTTGAAAATTTGGTACTAAAATTCCAAAAAATGATTGTTTTACGAGCATGCGTTGCGCAGTTCCTACGCAGGCTCGCAAGTTCACAGAAATTTCAATATTTTTACTCCAGATTTTCAACATTGCCATTTTACCACACCTTCTTATGAGTAGTATAGCTGTCATTTTCACATCTCACCCAAATGTGTTTCTCCGCCATCGGTGCAGAATGGCGCGGTCGGTGTGCGAAATCAATGTACAGGACAAATTAAGAAAATCACAGTGACACTGTTCATGAGCAGAGGTCTTAAAATGGCTATGTTGAAAATTTGGTGAAAAATTCCTAAAAATGACTGTTTCTGGCGTCGTTCGCAGTTCCTCACGGGGCTCGTAAGTTCCTAAATTTTTCAATATTTTCACTCCAGATTTTCAACATTGCCATTTTACCACACCTCCTTATGAGCAGTACAGCTGTCATTTTTCACATCCTGCCCAAAACATGTTTCCGCTCCCGTAGCACACAATGGCGCAGTCGGTATGCAAAATCAATGTATGGGACACATTAAGAAAATCACCATGACACTGTTCATTAGCAGAGGTCTTAAAATGGCTATGTTGAAAATTTGGTGAAAAAACTAAAAAATGTTTTACGGGGGCGTGCGTTGCGGTTCCTCGCGCGCTCGTGAGTTCTGCGAATTTTCAATATTTCCACTCCAGATTTTCAACATTGCCATTTTACCACACCTCCTTATGAGCAGTACAGCTGTCATTTTTCACATCCTGCCAAAACATGTTTCACCATGTAGCGCACAATGGCGCAGTCGGTGTGCAAACTCAATGTATGGGACAGATTAACAAAATCACAGTGACACTGTTAGTGAGCAGAGGTCTTAAAATGGCTATGTTGAAAATTTGGTGAAAAATTCTAAAATGACTGTTTTTCTGACGTGCGTTGCACAGTTCCTCGTACGCTCGTAAGTTCGCAAATTTTCAATATTTGCACTCCAATGACTTCCAAATACCTAAACAGCACATAGAAGCAAGCAACATTCGGCATTGACAAATGCTTGTTCCTACCTCTGACAACAATCTCCTCGGTTTGATCACTTTCTGGCTTCTATGCCCAAAAATTCTAAACAACTGTTAGGCCCTTCGTTTTTTCTGCAGCTCCCCACACAATTCCTGAAAATCATTCAACATCGCCTGCACCCCCTCTCTCCATTTGCCTATAAATAGGAATTCGTCCAGGTAATGGACCACTGTATTATGTCCATACCTGACTTTAAACACCCACTGCAACCAGGTGCTGAACCTTTCAAAAGTGGCACACACCACTGAACACCCCATCGGCATGGCTTTGTCAAAATAATACTCCCCATTGATCTGGAAGCCCAGCAAGTCCCAATCCTCCCTCCGGACTGGCAGCAGTCGAAAAGCGGACTTCATGTCAGTCTTTGCTAGCCCTGCTGCATTCCTTGCCCTGATGATGTCCACCGCATCTTCCAGGGTCCTGTTGGACACCTTGCTATCCTCTTCAGATATAAACTCATTGACCGATCCTTTCTCTGAGTAGGATAGGTGGTGTATCACCCAGTACTATCCTGCCTGCAACGGAGACACCCGTGGATGTGGGAACGGAGGTTGCATGAAGGGGCTTTCTACCCTTCCTGCCTCCTTTTCTTTACCAATCTTTTCTTTCAGAAATTCTTCCTTCCCTTGTATTCATTTCAAATTCTGGGCCCATGTTCCAAATCTAAAACCCTTCTGAAAACCTATCAAATCTAAACTGGCCTCTGTATCCAGATACCCCGTCATCCATTGTTCTACAATTTCACTTCTGATTGGGGTCTTGGCCAAAGGGAAAAAAATCCTTCTACTTTCCTCCTTGGTGGTAACCTCTTCCCCCCAGCATACACCCTTTCCCGCCCTGCACTGTCCCCATGTGGCCCTCTCTGTTCCCCCAAAAGGAATAACTTTTTTGTCCCCCCCAAGTTAGCATCCCCGTATGATCTACAATGAGAGGCTAGGTGTGCCCACCTGCATTTTGAACAGGCATGTCTAAATCTGCAATGCAAAAAGGAACAGTGCGCCCTGTTGTACCCCAACAACATTTTTGGTATCATGTACCTTCCTTTTGCCATTCCCCTTCTGCTCTCACTGCCACTGTCATGGTTTCCCAGCACAAATCATTGTGCCTGGAATTCCACCGGCAGTCCTACCTGTAACTAGCCATCCGAGTCCTGACCTTTTCGTCGTACTGTGGGCAATTTGTGCCCCCCATAATCTTATATGCTTTTCTAATAATTAAGGAGTATGCCAACAACGGAATCCCTAGCTCTGGCTTCTTTTCTTGTGCTATAGCACTGTAGTATGTGAAACCTAAGGTCCATGTTTCCCACATTTTCCCTTTGTATGTGGGCCTCTTCTGTTCTTCCCCTTTTTTTACTTGCACCACCGCTGCCGATAGTTCTCTCTTGCTAAAACTCTCTTTTTCTTCGTACAGTTCCACCGTTTTCTTGTCCACTAAGGCAAAAATATCCACAAACTCTCCCTTCCAGATTTTTTCTTTCATTGTCACTGGCACATGATCCCCTATCTGCACCCTGCCTCCCTCTTTTTTCTGCTCCACCATTTCTTTTTCTTTTTCTACCATCCATTTCTCCTCCATCTTACCTTTTTCCAACTCACCCAACACATTCTGCAACCTCTTAATACCATCACCCCCCCGACCCAACAATAATTGTTCTACATATTCCTTCATACTGATCTCCAATGTCAACACCATACTTGGTTCCTTGTGTGGTTCCTTTGCTGGTCCTTGGGCTGTCTTGTCTCCTGGCTCCTTTACATTTTGTGGTCTTGGAATTGGGGCCTGTGGGTTAGTCCCTGTCACAGGTTCAGCTGTCCCCCCTCCTGTCTGTGGTGCCAAGGGCTGGGCTGGATCTGATATGGGGAGGATGGACACTGGTCCCAGGTGTAGCCTAATCCCCTGTCCTGAATTGGGTTCTGGTCCAGGAGTCAGCACCCCAGGGCTAGGAGAAGGTACTGGGTCGGGGATCACATAGGTTGTCAGCTGCCACCCCGGAGAACTTGTTCTGGAGTGTTTTGGAGCTGGGGCCCCTGTTCCCTTCCCTTTCTCTCCTGCCCCCCCACCCTTTTCCTCTCACTCTCTCTTTTTGTGGTGGTACCTCCCCCCTTTCTGTGTCATCCACAGTATCTAGGACCTTGTGGGCCCTGTCCACCAGGTCCATAATCATTTTCATGGTGTCTGCTTTCATTGACCTGGATCCTCGTGTGTCCTTTTCATACCTGCTAGCGAAAAAACATAATACCGTCAACTGCCTTGTCTTATGTTGTCACTGTGACTGTACACTAGTGCCTGTGTGTCTATGCAGAAATAAGCTGGTGATGATTTCTTTTTTTTTTAACCCCCCCCCACCTTTTTCATTTTGCACCCTCATTTTTTCCATACCAGCTTTTTATATATATACCACCAAAAAAAGGAAAAATTCCCAACCCTTACAACACCTTATTTCCTGCCAGCAACTGTTGGCTCAAAACTGTGGCTCAAAATTAAGAAAAATGCCCCATTACAGTTTCTCTCTCACTCTCTCCATGACTTCCTTCCCTCTACCGCTTTATTGTGCACCCATTCCTCCTCGCCCAATCTGTGGACCCCCTGCATTCTATCCCAATCTTTTTTTCTCTAGACGACACCAGGCCATCTCTTTGACCCCCTGCATAACAACAATGTTCTCTTTTTTTTTTTTGGCTCACACTTCCTTTCTTTTTTATGTGTTATCCACCTTGCTGAGGCCCGTTTTCTGCTTTCAGACCTATCGCTTCTCCTGGGCTCTGTGTCCAGATTCTGAGCTCCCACTTGGTCTCCTCAGTGCTGGGTCAGGCTTCTGTGCAGCGCCCTTTTTATCCAAGCGTACGGATTCTCTTGAAATGAATACCCTCCACTCGAGGGCCTACCCCAAAACCGGACTCAACTTCCCTTCACCGCATGGGTCGTCTCTTGGTAGATGCCCAAACCTTTGCCTACTCCATGTGGCCCTAGGCCCTGAAAGGCCATTCCACTTCCTTTATCATCTGCCTGTAACTGTCTCTCAACTGCTTTAATCTTTGCTGCCTTTCTTAGCTTTCTGCCGTCTCGCATCCTTTTTCAGACCTATGCCTGGTCAATACCCAACTCTTTTTCCATACCTGCGACACCCGAGTCCTGCCTCGCCCTGTGCTCACATTGTTCACCTCTCCAGTGAGCTTACTTGCTACCAAATATCCAATATGCATTTATCATGGTGTATCATGGTAGAAATCTGATATATCACCTAACTTATGATACCAAAAACATTTCTTTTTAAAATAAACAACATCATTCCACGGTTCGAAACACCGCAACGCATCTTTGTACCCTTTATCAAATCACTCTACAACAACCAACAATTCTGCCCTCAAACAACTTTTCTCAAAAAACCTTCCTCTCTCACATACTTCTACCAAATTAAAAGACCCTGCTTCCTAATTTCAATACAAATTTGTTCTAATTACCTTATTTTCCCAGGAACTCTCCAACTGATGTGTTAGAAGTTGAAAAATTCTTCCCAGCCTAGCAGAAAAAGTGGAAGAGCTCCTCTGTCCTGGCTCTTTTGAACCCCTACTTTGCCCCACCCTTGCCCTTGGCTCTCTGTCCTCCTATTCACCCCTTACCTCCTCCCCTTCCTGACATCACTCTATGACCACATGAGACCCGGCCCCTCCTTCTGACCTCACAAACCCCCGCCCCTTGCCCCCCTTGTCTCCTTAACTCCTTCTGGGTCCAATGTCCTGGAACAACGGGGGTTGCCTTTTATGACAACCCTTCTTGTAAGTGTGGTAATTTTCAATATTTTGACCCCAACTTTTCCGCATAGCCACTTTTTATACCACTCATGAATGAGACAGCTGTCATTTATCAAATCCTACCCAAAATGTGTTTTAACACTTGTGATGCAAAATGATGTTTCAGCCATTGTTTTATAAATGACACCTGTCATGCTCAGAAGGAGTGGTCATAAAAAGATTACAGTGAAAATTTGGAGTAAAAAATGTGAAAAGCCAACTAAGTTATGAGCAAACGAAGTGTTCCAAAATTTACTTATAACTTTATTTTTGCAAATTTTGGCCCCTAATGTTCAACACGTCCCTTGTGTTACCCCACCTCCTGTACATGGCAGGTGTGATTTTTCAAATCCTCTCCGAAACATGTTTCCACAGTCGCACAGCGAAATCATCTTTCGGATGGGATTTTAAAAATTCCACCTGCCTTGATCATAATGTCAGGTCATAAAAAATACTGTTTGGACATTTGGTGTCAAATGTGGAAGCCTACTTTAAAGTAAATATTGCCTGTCAGCTGCCATGTCCTAGCTAATTATAGTCTAACAATGTGTTAAAGCCAGACATCACTGAAATTAGACACTGTACCACATCTGCTCTATCCTGGGTAGCTGTATAGTAAAAATGTGTACAAGCAAGACCCGGTACAACAGCAATGCCAGCGGCGAACATTTGGCATTGACAAATGCTTGTTTATATAATACCAATCAGTAGCAATTTTGACTATGCAATGTATGTGTACTATACAAAAAATGTGCTTGATCTTTACTGTCAGAGGTAATGATACTGACATATTGTGCAGCTTGA
Organism: Neoceratodus forsteri; assembly: GCA_016271365.2. NCBI lineage: Eukaryota > Metazoa > Chordata > Ceratodontiformes > Ceratodontidae > Neoceratodus > Neoceratodus forsteri. The sequence continues at coordinate 471,755,007 of CM028129.1, forward strand.
TTATTTTGTCACAATACACTTTAAATATAAAAAAAGAAGTGGGAAACTCTAATGAATATTCATTGTCATACCCTTTCCCCTTTACAGTCTAACTAGGGGAAGACAAGCAGCAAACATTAGTCTTGTAGAGATTCAAGCCCCAGTATAGAAGAGTAAGATTAGCATCCAGAGGGTGGAGGCGAAGGATCCAGCCTCCAGTTGTGACCAAAGTAGGAGGCCTGTGGGCCTAGGGATGGTGGCAGGGTCATTGGATCTGAGTGGCACTGGTCTCCTGTGGAGGTCTCCGAAGTAACATCAGCAAGTGCTACCAAGAGGATGGGAATCCTTGGAGGGCCTTCGGGACCCCTGAAGATCTAAAACCAGATGGCCCAAATTGGAGTAGTGGAGGGACATCCTTCAAGGGAGGCCAGCAGGGTCCATAAGGATCCACTCCTGCCATATCAGCTCAAGCTTGAAAGAGAGCACCAGATGAAATGAGCAGAATTATAAGTAAGCATTGCATTAAGACTATTCTGTAATGTATTAGAAAACCCCAGGCAACTTAGAGTATTTCCCCTAGCAGGTAGCTGAAATTATAGGCTTCAGGAGGAGGTGGTCTGGCAACAGTCGAGATCAGTAAGTCCCCATGTGAGAGGTCAGGCACGGGAACCTGTTTCTTGGGGCCATTAGGGCCATCAGTATTCTGCTGAAAGGAGGTCGGTACGGCCAAAACAACTATTAACTACTTAGAAGTACTGTCATAATGCTAACATGCTGAAACTTATTTTTATCTGATGTGTGCACTGTGAGACAAGTGCAGGTATAAAATTGCCCCCTGGAATACTTATGCCTTACCTGGGAGAGTGCCATGCACAAATGGTCTTGGGAGCCCAAGAGCTCCAGAGACCCCAAACAGAAGGTTAGGGCCAATCATGAAAAATTGAAAATGAAATATTAATGCCTTTATTTCAGGGGAAAGCCCGGCAAGCAGCATCGGTGGGAGTGATTCAAGGACATCAGACCCCAGCAATAGTGAGGATGGAGACTGGCATCCCAAGAGACATGTGGAGTATAGTGTGATGCATCTAGTACTGTGATACTGAAGTAAAGTGAACAAGCTAACTGCGAAGGGGATGCCTCTAGTGATGTGTAACATCCAAAGGCAGTTAATAAATGGAACCAGCTTAATCCCTGCTCCAGGACTAGACATTCAGTTCGTGTTTTGTCTCACACTTAATGGTGCCTTGGTGTATTGTGTTGTGGTGCCTCTACTCCAGCATCCAAAACCCATGATTGTAAAGGTGCTCGTTGCAGGGACAGCTTCTCTGATTTAAGGTGAGTGCTCCTCTGATGAGAATACTACCACATAGGGTATACCTGACACTTACACACATGGGCCCAGATATTCAGACTGCACTGGGCAGTGGCGCAAGCCTGGGCGCAGCACAACTGGGATGCACTGGGGCCAGGACCAGGTGATATTCAATGGTATGGTGCCATGGTGCAGCACCATGGAATATGGCAAGGTCAGCACACATACTGCGCATGGCACAGTGGCACTGAGACAGTGCATGCCACAGATAGGGAGCATGGGGATGCGCCAGCACAAGTGCAGTTGCACTAGGTGCATCACCCGTGATGTTCAGCCGGGGAATGGAAATGAGGCCATAATATATGCAAAGCACAAATGGGGCCATCTGCATGTCATTATAGCCCCATTAGCATGCCTTGCACAGGGCAGCCCAGCGACTTGCACCTGGCACCCTGCACAGCATGACGTGGGCAGTTGGGATCCTGGTGCATGCCCCACCCCGTAGCTATGATCGCACGGTACATGTGGAAAGATATATCCCTGGTAGTCTAGTGGCCCCTCCCTGAGTCCCTGATAAATAAAAGACATAACCATCTCTGGTGGTCTAGTGGTCCCCTCCACCCGAGTCCCTGATTCCCTGATCTATGTCATTATGACCGTCCCTGGTGGTCTAGTGGAATCCCCCCGCCTGTTTCCATGATCGTGGTATAACCCCATAATGAAATGCCCCGGTGATTCAGTGGCACCCCCCACCCCTTCCACCCACACAGAACCCCTTATCCAACCCGCTCCCCCCTACCATTGGAGGGCTGAAGCATCCCACCCGCATTGTGCCCGGACGCCAGCTGAATGACAGGTACAGTATGGGCTGCAAGCCCATTGGTCCTCAGTGTGGACCAATGGGCTTGCAGGGCATACTGTATTAGTCAGTCCCAAATATGTGAATGAAGTCATTCAGAGATTTGGGACTGTCTAGTATAGTAGGGGTATATGGGGTCTGGGTCACTGCTGTGCCTTTTGAAGGTTTGGTGAAAAATTATTCCTTTCAAAAGTTATTAAAGTTCTAAGTTTCCCATTCTAGCCTATGGGAAAAAATATGTGTATGCCTCAAAAGCACTTTCTGCTTTCACGAGAACATTTTTTACTGCTGCAACTGGGTTTAATAGTGTTGTACAGCTGTCATCTTGTTTTCAGTTAGCAACAGGTAAAAATCACTGTAATTCAATAAATACTGCCCCTTGATAAACACCAACAGTTGTGTTTACCTAATCAGGACCTGAGGAATACGCTACTGGCATTAGATTTTAAAACTAATGGTCAGAAAAATGTTTTTTTTTTACTCGGCTATTGGTAGTGTCGCAAATTTGCGTCAGTTTTTGCACAATTTATGGCACTGTTCTGTGAAATCTGCCATGGATTTGTGACATTACTTGTGGTAAAAAAAAATCAGCCCCTGGAAAAAAAACACAAAAACACTTCTGGCCCTTTTTTCTAAAAATAAAACCACCAGAACTGGATTCTTCGGCCCATTTAGGTAAACGCCTGTTGTTAAAAGCAGCAGTTATTTTCCTCTTTTACAGCCTGTAAGTGGAAGGGGGCAGAGGAATCTTAACATTTCATAAATTACATATCTGTCCTGACATGAGGGTGTCCAATCCCCATGCTGGGAGTATAAGAACACCTCACACACCCCATTGTCAGACACTGAGGAGCCCACTCCCAGTCTCCCCCCAAAATATATCTTTATATAAGTATTTGCCGACAGCAGGGTGCCCAATCCCAGTCTCAGCACTAGACCTCCACCAGTGTGTGGACACAGGGGAGCCCACTCCCAGTGCCCCAGTTCTATTCTACCCTCCAGTATTGAGTGACACTGGGGATCCCACCCCCAGTGTCCAGAAGTATTATCCAGACAATCCCTGAAAAAAAAAGAAAACAGTCCCTTGACATCTTTTTTCTACATCCTGAAAAAAAGAAAACAGTCCCTCTTCATCTGCTCGTCAATCCCCCCATCCCAACCCTCCTGCTGAGCTACCCCCCCGGCCCTATACTTACCACTGGAGCTTATTGGCTGACATCTTCTGTGGACCAGGACACGTCTGAATTCTTCAATGCTGAACCACGAACTGAGGAATCAAGGTAAGTGCCGTATAATGGATGTCAATGGTGTTTTGAACTTATGTTGATATCTTGGTAATTGTTTGTTATTTTTTGTTATTTTTGCACTAGATTTTCAACATGGGCTTTTTGGGACCCCACCTCATGAATATTGTCACTGTTGTTTCATTGATTGGAACCGTAGGGTGATTTCACAGTCAATGCGCAAAATCACCTTTCGGGACTGAGTAATGAAATGACAGTGCCAGTGTTCATGAGATGGGGTCCAATAAAGCAAATATTGAAAATTTGGTGCAAAAATACAAAAAACTGCCAGCGTTACATGTGGTCAATGAAATGTTTCTCCACATGCTCATAACTTTGGCAGTTTTTTATATTTTTACTCCAAAGTTACTTCGGCATTGACATTTTTTCACACTACCTCATGAAGAGTACAGCTGTCATTTTTCATATCCTGCACGAATCGTGTTTTCGTACATGTGGTGCAGAATGGCATGGTCACTGTGCCAAATCACCTTTCGGGACTGAGTCATGAAATGACAGTGCCAGTGTTCATGAGGTGGGGTCCCAAAAAGCCCATGTTGAAAATCTGGTGAAAAAATACTCAAAAATACCCTAGTTATGTGTGATCATTTAAATTTTCCTATACACGCTTGTAACTTTGGCAATTTTTAATATTTTCGCTCCAAATTTTCAACATATCCAATTTTTCACACCACCTCATGAACAGTACAGCTGTCATTTCTTACATCCCACCTGAAACATGTTTCTGTACCTGTGGCACAGATTGTCATTTTGTCATGAATTAAGAACTTTTCACCTATGGGGTTTATAAGGTGGAGTGATAAGAAGACTATGTTGAAAATTTGAGGTCAAAATATGAAAAGATGATAAAGTTATGGCCAATCATTGCAATTTTGGTATGTCTAACTACAGTAATTTTATCATTCTGATCCCGGATTTACAACATAGACTTCTTATTACCCCCTCCTCATGTATGTCATAGCTGAAATTTTGCAAATTCTGGCCAAAATGTGTTTCCAAACCTGTGGCACAGAATAGCGTTGCAGTTGTGCAGAATAATATTTTGGCAGGAATTTGAAAAATTTCTATACCATGTGCATATCCTGGGGTAATCAGATGGCTATGGTGATAATTTGCTCATGCATCTACAGAGGGATGGGTGTGCATGATCTGAAGGACTTGTGCTCCACATTAAAATAAGTGAAATCACAGCACATGGGAGTGCAGGTCCCTTCGCAAGGACCGAAGGGCCCTATGCTCCAATCGGGAGATGATGGTTAATTACAACGTCTCTACACTTACAGATAAATGGGAGCACAGGGCCCAGAGGGTCTTTCACTCCCATAAACAGCTATGGCTATGATTATACTTTCACAAAAAGTAAGGAAACTCATTGCAAAAATCTGTTAATGCATCAGTTAGGGTTCCTATTACAGTGACAAAAGTATGGAAATCCAGTGTTAGGGTTCCCAGCCCTACCACCCCACCCCAACCACCCCACTCTCCACACACAACAGGCATCAGGGTTTGCCTCAGGGTTGTTGTCCTTAACTCTCACCCCACTCTCCTATACCGTACCATCTCAGCTTCCTTACACATGGAATGGGGTGAGTTAATGCTGACAACCCAAGGCACATCACAATGCCTGTTGATGTGTGGAGGTGAATGAGGAGTGAGGCTAATAGGTTGGGAACCCTACACAGAATTTTCATACTTTTGTCACTGTAATAGGAACCCTAGCTGGTGCATTAACAGAGTTTTTTGCAAAGTGTATCTATATATATATATATATATGCACACATATTTATGGGATATGCAATATGTACAAGTTAAATAAATGATTTATGTGCACAAGAGAAGTTTAAGTTGGGTAACCTCACAAGTGGCATAAGCCACAAGTGAGGTGTCCAAGGTCAAACTGCTCAAGTGCACATGAATCATTTATTTAAAGAGTTTCCCACTGCATATTTCAGTTATGCAATAGGGCTATGGTTATGTGTTAGCACTATTTATTTTGTTTTATATTTGTTTGTTTTTTTTTGTAAAATATAGGGGAATTTTTTGTGCTATGCCTTTTATCGCTGCACAGTAAAGAGTGGTTCAGTGTGTGACTACATTTGCAGCACTCCATTTTATTGGCTCTGATTTTGTACGCGAGTGTGCTGATCAGTTTTTTTTAAATGGAGGCTGTTTTTCACTTAGCAAGGAGGCGGTAGCTATTTGACTGAGAGCTGGGGTCTGACCGTAAAGAGTTTGATTTGATTCATTTTTATGTTTGCTTGCACGCATGTGCAAGAAACATAGTGCCATCATCCAAGTTTTCGGAGGTGTGGCAGCCCTATTCCAATTCAGTCAGTGTGTTTGCAGGCATGGCCACAGGTTCTCCAATGGCTGCTGGAGCTGTCTATGACAGCAGTCAAAAATGCAGTGGAGTACAGTTGAAAGGGGGAGCTACGCTTCAGTGAGCAGCGATAAGATATCACCTGCTCATGCGTGTTCCCCCTACACACACACAGACACGTACGTATGTTGCATGCTTGCCCCCCACGCACACACTGTATAGCCAATGGGGGTGCCCAATCCCCGTCAGCTGTGCTGCGCTCCCCAGAGGTTCACATGCCATGCTGGGTGCCCGCAGCATGGCTGCCTGTCATATGGCGGATGGTGCCCAATCCCCCCCGTGTCTCCACTGCCCCCTCCCAGAGAGTACAGGGTGCCACTGCCATGGTGCCATGCTGGGAGCCCACCCAGTGTGGCAACAGATGCTATCGCCAACAGAGGTGCCCAATCCCCTGTCAGCTCCACACCCCCCAAACAGCCATCCTTGTGCCACGCTGGGAGCCCACCCCAGCATGGCAAACATCCCGCGTCATCCTTTTTTTAAAAAGAAAACAAACCCTGAAACACAAAAATGGTCCCTCGCTGTCTCTGCCCATACCCACGCCCACCCACTGCGCACCCTGCCTCCCCACACCCCCAACCCCATACTTACCTCCGGACTCCAGCACAACAATCTTCGGTGGACCAGGAACATGTCTGCACTCTTCAAAGCCGACTGCGAACTGAGGAAATGCCAGTAAGCTGTATAATGGGATAGATAGGGTTTTTTCAACTTTGCTGCATATCTCAGGCATTTTTTGGAATTTTTGCACCAAATTTTCAACATGGGGTTTTTGGGACCCCTTCTCATGAATGCTCTCACTGTCATGGTGTTAATCAGGCCAGAAGGGTAATTTCGCAGTCACTCCGCAAAATCACCTTTCGGGACTGAGTAACAAAACGACACTGCCACTGTTCATAAGGCAGACTCTCAAAAAGCCTATGTTGAAAATCTGGTGGAAAAATTCCTAAAAATGACTGTTTTATGAGCGTGCGTTTCACAGTTTTCACGCACACTCGTAACTTCGTGAATTTGTAGGAACTGCACAACGCACGCTTGTAAGTTCACGAATTTTCAATATTTTCACTCCAGATTTTCAACATTGCCATTTTACCACACCTCCTTATGAGCAGTACAGCTGTCATTTTTCACATCTTGCCCAAAACATGTTTCCGCCCATGTAGCACACAATGGCACAGTCAGTGTGCAAAATCAATGTATGGGACACATTAAGAAAATCACAGTGACACTGTTCATGAGCAGAGGCCTTAAAATGGCTATGTTGAAAATTGGGTGAAAAAATTCCTAAAAATGACTGTTTTATGAGCGTGCGTTGAGCAGTTCCTACGCACGCTCGTAAGTTTGCGAATTTTCTATATTTTCACTCCAGATTTTTAACATTGCCATTTTATTACACTTCCTTATGAACAATACAGCTGCTATTTTTCACGTCGCCCAAAATGTGTTTCTGCACATGTATCGCACAATGGTGCAGTCAGTGTGCGAAAGCAATGTTTGGGACAGACTAAGAAAATCACAGTTACACTGTTCATGAGCAGAAGTCTTAAAATGGCTATGTGGAAAATTTGGTGACAAAAGTCCATAAAATGACTGTGTTATGAGTGAGCATTGTGCAGTTTCCACACACCCTCGCAAGTTCATGACTTTGTAATATTTTCAGTCCAGATTTTCACCAGTGGCATTTTTCCACACTTCCTTATGAACAGTACAGCTGTCATTTTTCACAACATGGCCGAAATGTGTTTTCACACTTTCAGCGCAGAGATGCATGGTCGCTGTGGGAAATCACTGGATAAAGAAAATCACAGTGAGCTGTTCATGATCGGAGGTCCCAAAATACCTGTGTTGACAATCTGCTGTAAAAAATCCCCAAACGAATTACATTATGGGTGTGCGTTGCACAGTTTCTATGCATGCTCATGACTTCACCAGTTTTTTTAATATTTTTACTGCAGATTTGCAGCATTGCCATTTTTTACACCTCCCCATGAACAGTACAGCTGTCATTTTTCACATCCTGTTCAGAATATGTTTTTGCACCTGTGGTGCTAAATGCCGTAGTCGCTGTGCATAAGCATCTTTTGGCTAACAAACTGAAATTGCCACTGTTCATGAGATGGGGGTCACAAAAAAACCATGCTGAAAATCTGGAGTGAAAATACCAATGAATGCCTGAGGTATTAGGGTTTCCAACCATAACTCCCCACCCTGTAGAGAATGACAGGCATCAGGGGTGTGACTTGGGATTCTTGCCTGTAATGCTCATACCATTCCACACCCTGCAGCCAGTGAGAGGCATCGAGGTATGCCTTGGACTCTTTGGCCCCAAAGTTCACCCCATTCTCCTATACCGCACCCATCTCACCATATTTCCTGATGGAATGGGGTGCGCATAAGGGCCAAAGACCCCAAGACACACCATGACACTTGTCAGTGTCTGCAGGGTAGGGTGTGGTGAAATGGCGTGGCCATTATGCCCGATGACCCAAAGGCACACCCCAATGCCTGTCACTCTCTGCAGGGTGGTGGTGGGGTTGGCTTCAGTTCAATACTTCACTGCCATTCCTATTATGCAGCTCTGTAACTTCTACACTACCAATGCCAATGCCAGCAAGCAAATATTCGGCATTGACAAATGTTTGTTTTTTTGTCTGATTGAGTCAGAGGTTGAAGCATTTTTTTTCTTTTGCTTTTCAATCGAGTCAGAGGTAGAAGCAGTTGCATGGTTCTCCGGCATGGTTCAGTCATCGGCTTTATGATTTCAGGGACAGTTTGTCAGAATGAAGTACTGAGGTACTGGATTACTCGAAATGCCAATCCAGTGGTGCTTTTTTTTGCGTCATTTGTTCAAGGGGACAGCAGATGATGGACTGTGGTGGAGCTGAGTAGAACGAGGGAGAATAGCAGTTTAAATGGAGCAAGTGGGACCCTCTGGTCGGCAACTGCAGCATCTGGGGGGCAGGTACTTTTGACAATATGAGGATATAGAGGTAGTATTAATATGTGAGGGGAGTTTAAAAAACGAAACATAAAAACATCTTTTTCAGTACTTTGGGTGCTTATTTGTGCTTTGCTAAAGGCTGGAGGGGGGGGGTGCTGGCTGGCTGTGCTGCTGCCCTTGTGGTGGCATCTTAGATCAGAGTAGTGACTGTCAGTCAAGCTGATTGTTTTTTTTTTGTTTGTTTGTTTAGGTTGGGGCCTTAGGAAGCTTAGGAAGTAATCCAGCACTGTATGTATGTATGAATGGTCAATGTGTGTATATTTTTTTTGTATATACAGTGACTGAGATAACTGTGTTTATTTAATGAAATATATGGCCACCCCTATTGAGTATATATATATATATATATATATATATATATATACATATATACACACACACACACACACACACACACACACACATATATATATATATATATATATACACATATTACTGCGCGGTAGTGCCAGTATAGTTAGAGATGTGTGCACATTTCTATGTTAAACCTGAAATTTTGAATGTTAATAAAACTAGAATCGTGCAATGGACATGCACAAAATGTTGCACGTATAATCTCTAGGGATAGATTGCTTGACATACCAAATTTTGGGTGGATGGGTTTTGTGGTTTTTGAGATATGGACTGTGAAAAAAACTAATATTAACATTTTGTTTTACATTTCTTCATCCACTTGTATATGAGAAATGGCTTTAAGTTGCCGTCTTAAATTTTCAGGGTAGAAAGTGTTAGGGTCACAGATGTGACTTTGGAATGTTTGGTGAAAAACTATGAATCCGTTCAAAAGTTATAAAACATTTTCTTTTCCCAATGTTTCCTATGGTTGAATGTATATGTCAACTATGACATCAAAGTTGGTGTTGCACACTTCATTGTGCACTTGTACTGTATCTCAGAAATGGTTTTAGGTTCTACTTTGAAATTTTCTGTGTAGAAAATCTTTGAGTCACAGATGTGCCTTTTGAAGGTTTGGTGAAAAAATATTAATGCGTTCAGAAGTTATAGCAATTTTTATTTTCTCAATGTTTCCTAAGGGAAAAGTTAAGTGTTCAGTATGAAAGTACAATACTGTATTTTCACAAATCATTGTGTGTGTGTGGAAACAGGTATGTCCTATTGTCGAACACCATGTCATATTTGCAAAAATACATGCTCATTGCCGACAATGTGGTGCCCAATCCCCCTGTCAGCAATGATTATTCTTTTAGTTGCTAACAGCAGGTGCCCAATCCCGCTGTCAGCACTGTAAGCCCCCAACCCCACTACACTTTCACACTGGGAAGCCCACTCCCAATGTGTATAAGAATATATATTTTTCTCATACTTTGCACACAGTGGGTGCCCATCACCCTATCAGCAATGATTATTCTCATTTATTTACAGACAGCGGTTCAATCCCACTATTTGCGTTAACCCCTTCCTACTACACTTTCACACTGGGGAGCTCTCTCCCAGTGTGTATAAAAATATATATTTTTCCCCCAGAATTTGCCAACAGCAGAGTGCCCAATCCCCCCCTGTTGGCAATGTAAGCTCCCTCACCCACCCATCACCTGTGCTCATCTTTTACTCTGCCCACCAATTACTCTTTTGTCTCCCAGTCATCCCCACCCCTACTGCCCCGTCTGTCTCATCCCCTGTCTCCTCTCCGCCCCAACCTACTAATTTTTAACCTCTGCCTTGTTCTCTCTCCCATAGATCCTTGGAGCCCCTGATCAGGCTTGAACACCCCGGCAGTGCAGCTCTCATCTATTGCCACTGCCCACCTCTCCTCTCTCCGGAACTTCAGCCTGTCTTAAGGTATGGTCCCCAGACTAAACTGTTTCAATTCTTGGCACCTGTCTGCCTCTATCATCCAACTAGCCACAACTCCTCAGCCACTTCCCCAGGATTGGTGTCTTTCAAACCTTGTACTGCGCGCTGCTCCGGCTCTGCTAATCAGGGCAAATTTTCCTTCTGTCCTCCCAGCCCCACCCCCACCACTCTTTAAATGCTCAAACTGCTTCCTGAGCGCCACCATTTAATGTTGTGATCCAGTCTCTCTCTCATCCACATCTACAGTTGTGTGCCTCCCCTCCACTGCGTGACTTCCCACTGGTATCCGCTCTCTCTACCTATTGATTTCCTTTCTTGCTGTAGCTCTCTAATTTTACTCCTCTCACCTCCTTCACCTACTTACTGTTCCCTGCTTCCTCTTCCCATGTCCTCCTTCACTCTTCCCTGCACTTCCTCCTTTACCCCATTGTGCACCCTACCTGACTTCCTCCTCCTCCCCCTTCTACTCCTCCTCCTTCTTCCCTATGTCCCCTCTTGCTGTTCAACTTCTTACCCCAGCTTTCTCCCCATTGCCCTCTGCTTTCATCACAATGTCACCTCCTCACCTGCTACCTTTTCTCTTCTCCCCTTATCCCCCTACCTTTACCCCTTCTTCTCAATCCACCATGGGCTTCTCTGCTGCCCTAGCCTTCACCTGGCAGCTATTCATCAGATCCTTCTTCCCGACTCCCTTCTGACACTCCCCCTCATCAACAGACTCAAAAGAAAGTCTCACGCGTCTCACCTCCACCTACTGGTCCTCCTACTGCTCCGAGCAGGGGACATTGTACTTAATCCTGGTCTCTCATGCCCAGACACATCTCTCTCTCTCAGGCTCTCCCAAAAAGCTTGCACATCTTTCATATCAATGCATGCAGTCTGCTTCCCAAACTGGATGACCTAAAAGTGTGGGTCACCATACAATCCCCGGACATTCTTTGCATCTTGGAAACCTAGCTATTCTCTCATGTCCCTGACTCTCAACTGGCCCTCTCTGACTTTACCCTTTTCTGACGGGACCGAGGTAAATGTGGCAGCGGGGGGTGGCCATCTACTCCCGCACCTCTTTAAATTGCTCCATCTCCCATCACGGGGCTGTTCCTAGCTCTCATGAATTTCTCCTAACCTCTATCAGCCACCCCTTCTTCTCTCTTTGTGGGGGTCTTGTATGCCTCCCCTAAACTTCCCCCCTCATCCCTGGTCTCCCACATCTCTGCCTTCTCTGCCCTTGCTAACTCTGGTGAGCTAATTATACTGGGTAATTTTAACCTAGACTGGGTCTCCCCCTCCTCTCTTAACACTTGTCAACAAATCGAGGCACAAAACCTTTCCCAAATGATTAAAGAGCCTACGCATCCTAACCCTAGATCTTAATCATGCTCACTGCTTGACTGTTTGCTCTCGTTTCATCCCCACTGCATTCGCTCCACTGGCATTCTACTTGACATGCTCATCGACCACTGCCCTACCTATTGTATAAGGAAAATTCAACCTCCTCCTCCTCCCACTCCCCCCAAATACATCCAATTCCAACCCCTAAAATCCCTTGATGTGCACAAATTTCTCCAGGACTTGGAACTGGTGCACTGGAATCCCTGTCCTTTCTTCCCTCCCGCTCAGTAGGCTCCACCCTCTCCCATTTCACTCTACCTTCCTGAAGATCTGAGACTCCCATGACTCCCATGCCCCCCTTCAAAACTGCCTGAGTACAGTGCACCCACCATCCCTGGATAACCTCTGATATCCTGTCCAAATGTAGAGCTTGTGAACATGCCTGGCACTGCTTCAAAACTACTGGCACCCAAGCCCACCTCCAGGCTTTCTGTACCCTCCGCAACAAATGTATCATTAGCATCAGGCATGCAGAATCCAAGTTCTTTAAATCACGGGTACACCCCCTCTAATAGTACTCCATCCTCCTTCTGGCAGGACCTTCATTCGCTATGCCATCCCTCCTTTGACTCCCCCCCTTAATTCAGATAGATGGCACACTAATCTCTGATCCATCCCATGTTGCTAAATCCCTTAATAAATACTTTACTTCTTGTGCCGTTATTGCTGAGACAACCCCCATCCCTCCTTACTCTCCTTATCCCTCCTCACACCTCTCTGCCCCCCAGTTCCCACCTATCCTCCCAGCAGAAGTTTTGAAAGCCCTTACATCTCTCAACCCCAACAAATCTAGCCCCAATGGACTGCATCCCAGACTCCTAAGAATCTCTGCCCCCTCAATAGTGGCCCTGCTAAACTACATCCTAAACCTCTCACTCTCCTCAGCCAGGTCCCTTCTGCCTGAAAGCCTGCAACAGTCCTCCCCCTTCACAAAGGCGGTGATCACACTAGCCCTGGTAACTTCCGGCCTATCTCATTTCTTTCCAGCCATGCCAAACTGCAAGAATTCCTAGTTCTCACTAGGCTAAAAGACTTCCTATCCTCATCCAACATCCTCTCCCCATTCCAATCAGGATTCAGGAAATCACACTCGACCTCCTCCTCTCTTTTACACTTCACAGATGCCATTCACTCAGTGAAGGACCAGAGCTAGAACACCTCTGCCACATTTAGTGACCTCTTTAAAGCTATTGACTCTGTTTCTTATTCCCTCCTTCTCTACAAGCTGAGCTGTATTGGTCTTACCCCTGTCTCTGTAGCCTGGTTCAGCTCCCACCTTACTGGCCATGTCCAGTCCATCGCCATCAATAATGTCCTCTCTCCTTCCCTCCCTAATCTTGTAGGAATTCCCCAAGGTTTCGTCCTCAGGCCTGTTCTCTTTTTCCTCTTCAGAAATAACCTCCTCTCTGCACGTACCCATGCCCACATTCACATGTATGCGGATGACATTGTCCTTTTTCTGTCTGGTCCATCCACCCAGGTTGTTCAGTCCCACCTTCAACATGATCTCTCATCAGTCACAGCCTGGTTTAAAGCCAACTGCCTCAAGCTCAGTACCAAGAAAACCATGGCCATGACCTTTGGCTAAACAAAAACTTGACAGGCTTCCCTCCTTCCCTGCTTTCTTCTCCGCGACCAACACTCCTCTTGGCAATGTCCAAGCCTATAAGTATCTCGGTGTCTGGCTTGACTCTTCCCTCAATTTCTCATCCCACTTCAATGCCCGCCACACCAAACTACACCCTAAACTCAGGTTACTCTAGCGCCACAAATCCAGTCTCACCCTCCCTGTTAGACGAGATTTCCTGGTTAAATGGATCCTTCCTGCCTTTTATTTATGCTGACATTGTCTACAGTGCTGCCCCTACCACCTCCCTCACTAAATTGAATGTGCTGTTTCATGCCTTCTGTAGGTTTGCATCTAACTTTCAAACTCACCACTGTGACCTATACTCTTCCTTTTCCCTCCCATCCCTCACCCAAAGGCGCTCCTCACATTGCTCTGCTTTCATTGCTAAATGTCTCTCCTTACTCCTGCTACTCCCTCCATCTACAACTCCATCTCACATAGTTCCTGCACTTTCTCCCTCCCACATGTCCGCACCTCAGTGGGCAAACTCTCCTTTTCCTACAGATTTCCCTCTCTCCGGAACACTCTCCCACCTCAGCTATGCCTCTCTCCCTCCTTCCGTTTTCTCAGGCGCCTACTCAGACCTCCCCTACCACCTCCTGTACCTGTTTTTTCACCTAGGCCCTCTCCAGACACATCTGACTGTTTTCCACTGCCTGATTGTACATACTTTTGTAATATAGCTGTTGAATTGTATTTCTACTAGCATATAATGCCATGTTGAAATTATCTCTTGCTGTGTGTATTTCATTGCTACTTTAATTTATTGCCATGCTATAATCATCTCTTGCTGTTTATATTTCATTGCTAAATACCCTACTTATCACTCTGTATGTTACTTGTATCTGCTACTACTCTGCACCCCTTTTCCCCCTGATTGCACTGGAAATGAGCCTTGGTTCATGGTGCCTTTCTCAGTTATCAACTTTTAAATAAATAAATAAAAAGTTTCTTGCTGAGCTGTTCTGAGCATGCTCATTATGATTTTTGGATAATCCTCTGATATGACATGATGAATTCCATGTCATGAGACATTTTTCTTTTCACAAAACATCATTCTCAGGACGAAAAAAATATTTTTTGTTCATGATGGCCACCATCTTGTTTTTCCCCAAACTAAAAAACATGGAAAATACATAAAAATGATTTATTTAAAATGACCAGCTGAATCTAGTTCATGTTTAGCTAGATTCTGGTGTTTGTTTTTAAAAAAGTCAGAGATACTATTTCTGGGCACCCTAAAATCCAGGAGGCCCAGCTTTGCGAGATGAGCCATTCAACCGCATTCTCTTTATGAGAATAGTGGGAGATAGAAAAATAGAAACATAGAAATTGGTGCTGGGACTGGTGTTGTTCAATGTCTTCATCAGTGATATTGGGGATGGCATTAAGGGCAAAATGTGCCTTTTCATGGATAACACCAAGCTCTATGGGAGGATGAATATAGCTGAAGGGATACAGGACCTGCAGGACAACCTGAAAAAGCTTAAGAGGTGGTTTGGGATTTGGCAACTTGGCTTCAGTGCCAAGAATTATGAAATAATGCACATTGGAGTGAAGAATCCTAGAACAGAGTATTACCTGGGAGTAGTCCGGTTATCTGCAAACTGAGAAAGAGAAGGATCTTGATGATCCCTAGTGATCTGAACCACTCCAAGCAGCACAAGAATGCAGCAGCAAGTGAAAACAAGATGTTGGAATGGATAGCCAGAGGGCTCAGCAGTAGGTGAGAGGAGGTTATACTGCCCTTGTATGGGTCACTGATGAGGCCGCATCTGGAGTATAGAGTACAGTACTGGTGCCCAGAATTGAAAAGGACATTACCTTGCTGGAGGTGGTCCAGAGGAGAGCAACAAAGATGATGACATGGCAGTGGGGTAAAGCATATAAATGGAGGTTGAAGGCCCTGAAAATGTACTCTCAGGAGGAGAGAAGGGAGAGAGGGGACATGATCAAGACCTTCTTGTGCTTGAAAGGGAAAATATGGTAGATAAGGAGGGTCTCTTTAAGCCAAGTGGCAGCCAAAACAGAAGGGACACAGTCTTAAGCATGAGGTTTAGGAGGGAGGTTAGGAAGCACTTCTTCATGGAGAGGGTGGTGGCCAGTTGGAATGCACTGCCAGAAGAGGTGAGCTCAATAAAGACAGTGGTCAGCTTCAAGAGAGGTTGGGATAGACATAAGGGGGAAGTAAGGGTAATGGGAAGGGCAGTTGGACAGGATGGGAGGATTGGGAATGGAGGGCAGAGTCAGTAGATTAAGCTGAGGAACCTGCAATGCCAGCAGACTAGATAGACCAAATGGCCTTATTCTGCTGGCTGCCTCATATGTTTGTATGTTCATATGGTCTCCAGAACTAGACACAGTACTCTAGGTGTGATCTTACCAGCGATCTATACAGAGGCAATACCACCTCCCCCTTTCTTCTGGTGATACCCATCTCTATGCACCGCAGCATCCCGCTAGTCCTTTTGACTGCCTTGTACTTCCTGACCACCTTTAGGTCATCAGATATGACCACTCCAGGTTTCTTTCCTGCTTGGTAGCTGTCAATACTACTCCACCTATTTTGTACACCACCCCTGGGTTTCTGTGCCCTAAGTGCATTACTTGGCACTTTTTCATATTGAAACCCAGCTACCATGTCCTTGACCACTCCTCTAGTTTTCTCATTCTCTACTCATGCTTTCCACTCTTCCTGGAGCATCCACCCTACTGCAGTTTAGTATCATCCTGAAAGAGGCAGACCTTCCCTTTCAGCTACTCTGCAATGTCACTTACATCCAATTTACTACATTTGGACCTACTCCTAAGCTACCAAGCTTCCTTACTAGTCTCCTATGTGGAATGGTGTTGAAAGCCTCACTGAAATCTAAGTAGGAGACATCCACTGCTCCACCCTGAGCTAATTCCTTTGACACCCAGTCAAAGAAATATATCATATTCATTTGACATGACCTCCCCACTGTGAACCCATGCTGCCTCAGGTCTTGTAACACACTTGATTCAAGATATTCCACAATTCTTTCTTTCAGCAGAGATTCTTTTAATTTTCCTACTACCAATGTTAGGCTGAATGGCCTATAATTGCCACCATCTTCCCTGCTACCACTTTTTTGAAGTGGGACTGTATATGCTCTCTTGCATTCCTCTGTAGCTACTCCTGATTCCAGTGAGCTGCTACTGTAAATAAGACTGTCAGATGTGCAGCCAGTACATCACTGAGCTCCCTAAACACCCTTGGATGCACCCCACTGGCCCAGTTGTTTTGTTCACCTTCAGATTAGTGAGTTCCTTCAGGATTCTCTCCTCCATAAAAGGACTAGTGTCTACCTCCCTCCCTCCAAAGCTTCTGTTGCTTTTTTGTGTCCCCTCCATTTCTCTTTCCTTTGTGAACACTGAACAGAAGTATTTTTTCAAGATGTCTGCCTTTTCTTGGCTCCCCTCTGCACTATTCCCACTTTTCTTTTTAACTTTACAGTCCCATACCTGGTCTTCCTCTTTTCAGTTCCAAGACTAAGAAATGTCTTGTCTCCTTTTATTACCTCCTGGGCTGTTCTCTCTTCAGTTTGTGCCTTACTCTCTTTATTGCTTTCCCTGCTTCATTCTGTTTTCCTAGGTACACCTCCCTTTCCTCCTCCCTCTGTGTCTCCTTATACCTTCCAAATACTTCCCTTTTAGCTTTTACCTTTTCAGCCACCTCTTTCAAGAATCATAGCAGTTTATTTTTCCTTTTGGTTTTGCCCAGTTGTTTGATGCAGAAGTTTGTTGCTTTTACTATGCTCCCTTTAAGCTTCACCAACTGTTCCTCCACCCCCCCCAGCCCCCGACTAGGAGATCCATGAGGCATTCACCCATCTTTATAAACTCTGCCCTCCTGAAATCCAGGACCTTCACCCTTGTGTAGTTTGATTCCACAGCTATCCTTATATTTAAAGGTATACTTCTTAACTTGTGACTCAGCAGCTAGAGTAGTACTACTGGCTTCAGTTGCAGAAGTGAGCCACTGATGGTGATTGTAATATCTCTCTCTCTCTCTCTAATCAATCTGTCTAACTATCTGTCTGTCTGTCTAGCTATCTATGTGATCTATCTGTCTGTCTGTCTTCTATCTATTTTTCTGTCTGTATGTCTATCTATGTATTCAGATCACTAGCAGACTGGGGGGCCCATCATTGGTACCATTTATTTTTCACCCCTCTGCTCCAGGTTGCACACCCTCCCCTGTCCCATGTTTAATTGTAAGTCTAATAAGTGGACTGGGTTGCCCACCCCTGGTACTGCTTTTCCTCACCCCCTTCCCTCCAGATTTCCTGCCCCCCTTCCCATTACATAAGTGGTGGCATCAGGGTGCCCACTCCAGGTGCCTCTGAAAAGTAGCCCGACACTGGGGTACCCAATCCCGTGTCAGAAAGTCATCTGAAATGAAGAAAACCATCCCTTATTGCCTTTTTTTTGGGAGGGGGGGTCGCACCTGAAAATAGGCACTTGGCTGTCTAGTGTGCTTACCCAGTTAACAAAAGCAAATAAATAAATAAATAAAAACTTGAAAATAAGAAAACAATCTCTTGCAGAATATTTCAACATTCACTCATAACTTCACTAATTTACAATATTTTGCCACCAAGCTTTCAACATGGCCTTTCAAACAACATGAAGTCTTGCTATATTATGACAATTGCAGTTTGTCCCACCATTAGAACTGCTCCGGAGGTGAAAGAGTTAACTCCCATTCTAAGAATGGAACTTTGAGCGCGAGCTCAGTTAGAGAAGCTCTGTCTGGGTTATTTCAAACCCAAACTGTCAGATTCTTTACTCCGCCTCACTGAACAGTCGCTCCGGAGATTTCTCCTACTGCTCGGTTCATTTCTCGGTTTTAAACAGTGTTTTCTCAGTTCAAATCAACGAGAATATTATTATTTAACCGCAAAACCGATCGGTTCAAGCTCTGTCTGTGGTATCGTAAGTATTACAGTTTATTTTCTGTGTGGAACTTATAAATGTTATCGGTTCGGTTTGAACCGATCAACTTGTTTAAAACTTGAAATTTAAGGTTTTAGAGTGTGGTTCCGGTTCTTATCGGTTCTAAAAACTGGTTTATTCGGTTTTCCAAGACCAGTAATAAACTTTTGATTGGAACGATAAAGGGTGTCTTACCTGGCACTGCCATTTAAACAGGCAAGTTTTGGTTAGGCTGGCATTATGTCTGAGAAACCCAAAAGAAAACTGGGCCCACTGGTTTCAACACTGTGATGTCTGTGGGAAGTCTTTGCCAAGGCTGACCCACACATATGTGTATATTGTCTGGGGTTTGACCACCTCAATTCAGACTGCCAGATTTGTAAAAATTTCCCTGCAGCCACCCTGGATAAGAGTTGGCAGGCTCAGACGGAGGCCAAAAAGTCTGCTGACCGGATGGCCAGCCGGTTCCGTGCCAACCGAACCGAGGGATGCCTCTGACCAGGCGAGACTCTCGGCAAACGTAAAGCTGGCTCAGAGGCCAGTTCCAGTAAAGAAAACAAGAAAATCAGCAGGTGTGGAGCCCAAAATTCCTTCTCCAACTTCTGCAGAGATAGCAAGAGCTATTCAGATTGTCCAGTCACTTTCTACGATTCCATCCGAACCACCACTGTCTGGTAAAAGTTCGGTTCGGTCGGTTCCACCGGTTCAGGAATATGATGTTGAAGAGTTTTATGAACCAGAGGAGGGGGAGGATGATTATGAACAGTATGAATGTGACTTGGAGGGTCTGGGTGTGCCCATTGAACTGGACATCTCCCCAGACAGACCTTTTGAAGCTCCCCCTTCACTTTCTGAGTCCCCCTCTCACTTTATGTTTTACAAAAAAGTTGCTGAAACCCTCCAGCTCCCATTGGAGGAAGCTGTGGATGAGCAAGAGGAACCTGATTTTGTAGAAATGATGGATATTCTAGAGTCTAGGAGATTGTCTATTCCCTTGCATAAATCATTTAGGAAACAAACAATAAAAATTTAAAAAACTCCTAATTCTGTGCCTCCTGTGGACAAAAAGATGGACAGGAGGTACACTCTGTCAGGTCCTGATACAGAATTCCTTTCACAGTAATGCAGTCACGTTGGTGTGGTTCAGGCTGCAGTCTGTGATAAAGCTAATATTCCCTTGACAAGGATTCCAGGAAGATTGATGCCATGGCTAAAAAACAATACATGGCAGCGTCCTTGGGACTCAGGCAAGCAAATTACATGGCTTATGTAGCAAGGTATCAAAAATCTAGATGGGACACTGTCATGGCTTTGGCCAAACAGGCCTCTGGCCAGCTTGCTAATGAGCTGGAACAGGTGGCTGTTGATGGCATTGAGGCATCTAAGGTGCAGTTTCATGCTGCTGTGGATTTTAATGATGTATCCTCTAGAGTCATGGCTACGTCTGTAGCTTTTAATGGAATTGGCCTGGCTCAGGTGTACTAGCTTGTCACGGATACCCAGACTAAGGCTATGGATTTTCCTGTGGTTGGAAATTCTCTGTTTGGGAGCAGAGAATTATATGAAGAAAATGGATGAATATAGGACTACCTATAAGAGTGCTCAGGCTGAGGCGGCAAGTCACGCCTCAGAGGCAGGCTCCAGGGTAGAAGTAGGCCTTTTCACAGGCCTTTTACCAAACCAGGCCTCCTCTGCTTATGTTCAGAGGGGTTCTTCAGAGAGAGGCAGGCCGGGTGTGGGCAGGCCTGCTCCCACCCCTCAGCCTAAAGCACCTGCCAAACAGACACCCTGATGGGGTGCCCAGGGCCAATTCTCCTTTACCTGTAGGGGGCAGGTTGGCTTACTTCGTTCAGAACTGGGTGTCTCTAACTTCAGACAAGTGGGTCCTGGAAGTAGTAAGCCAGGGTCTGGTTCTCAGATTCAAAAAGTTCCCAAAGATGAGAATCAGATATTTCCCACCTGCAAACTCTTTAGAGACCTTTACTTTAGAAACAGAAGTCTCAACCCTCCTGGCTCTCAGAGCTGTAGAAAGGGTTTCTCCCCTACACCAGGGCAAGGGTCTGTACTCCAGATATTGCCTTACCCCAAAAAAGACAGGAGAATGGTGGCCCATTTTAGACCTGAGATATCTGAACAAACACCTCTTGAAACCAAAGTTCAGAATGGTAACTCTGGCAATGATTTTACCCTCTCTAAGGCCAGGGGACTGGCTAGCCTCCCTGGACCTCAAGGATGCCTATTTTCACATCCTAATCAGAAGCTCCCACTGAAAGTACCTCAGATTCGAACTGCCCTCAGGTCACTACCAGTTCAGAACAATGCCCTTCGGCCTCACCTCTGCCCCAAGGGTATTCACAAAATGTCTGGCAGTAGCAGTTGCTCATTTAAGAAGGCAAAGGATTTCTGTCTTTCCCTATCTGGATGACTGGCTCATTGCAGGCCAGTCCCCAGAACAGGTAAAATCTCACCTGCAAGTTACCCAGCAGCTGCTCACCTCCCTGGGTTTCTTGCTCAATCTTCCAAAGTCAGTTCTAGAACCAGTTCAGGTGCTCACCTTCATAGGTGCAGAATTGGACACAAAGCAGGCCAGAGCCTTCCTACCCTTAGAGAGGGTAAGGAACATTGGTGGCTCTGGCCTCCTCATCTCTGCAGGTCTCCGACCAGCAAGACACTTTTGCAACTCCTGGGGCACATGGCTGCATCCACAGCTGTAGTGCAAGGAGCAAGATTTCAGATGAGGGACATTCAGTTTCATTTGAGAGCCTTTTGGTCTCAGAGAAGAGACCCCCTTTCCAAGTTGGTCCAGTGACCCGAACCCTGATCCAGGCCCTCCAGTGGTGGCAGGATCAGAGCAATTTAAGACTGTGGGTCCCCTTCATTCCTCTGTCTCACTCCTTGACCCTCACTATGGATGCTTCCCTCCTGGGGTGGGGAGCCCACATGGGCGACCTCTCCACTCAGGGAGTGTGGTCCCCTCAGGAATCTCTGCTCCACATCAATTTGCTGGAACTCAGAGCTGTCTTTTTAGCACTTCAAGTGTTTTCTGCATCTGTTCAGAACAAAGTGGTACAAGTCAGAACAGACAACACCACAACAATGTGGTACATCAACAAGCAGGGGGCACTCGTTCTTGACCTTGTGCGAGACAATGAAGTTGTGGTCTCTGGCCTATTCCTGAACACTTCCCTCATAGCAGTTCACCTTCCAGGAAAGGACAATGTCCTAGCAGATGCTCTCAGCAGGATTTCCCAGGGCCATCACGAATGGTCTCTGGATCCTCAAGTACTGGGGATAGTTTTTGCCAGATGGGGCACCCCTCAGATAGATCTTTTGCAGCCCCAGACAATCACCACTTCCACTGTTCTGTTGCAGGCCCCAGTGTTGGGCTCAGTCCCCTGGATGCCTTTCTCCTAGATTGGGAAGGAAGTTTCTTTATGCCTTCCCCCTTCCTCTCCTATTCAAAGTGCTAGTCAAAATCAGATCCCAGCCTTGCAGGGTGATTCTGATTGCCCCAGATTGGGCCAGGCAGCCCTGGTACCCACTCCTTCTGTCCCTAGCAGTCCATCTTCCCTGTGTCTCCCAGGAATCACAACCTGTTAACCTGTGTCCAGGAGAGTTTGGTATCAGACCTCAATCCCTCAACCTCAAGGCCTGGCTCTTGAGGGTTAAATTGCTGACCTACACCTTTCTCAGGGTGTTCTTGAAATCCTAAAGGCTTCTAGGAAGCCTTCCACTAGAGCTACTTATAATTCTACGTGGAAAAGGTTTTCCATTTGGTGTTCTGGAAACATATTTCCCGGAATCTGCTGATTTGCCCATTGTTTTGGACTATATGGTCCATCTTAATTCTTTGGGCCTGAGACCAGCTACCCTGAAAGTACATTTGGCAGCTGTCTCTGCTTTTGTGTCAGCAGGAAAGCCCTCCTCTCTTTCAGCTCACCCTGTATTTTCCAAGTTTTTAAAGGATTACTTCATACTAATCCACCTTAGGGATCCGCCCTGCCTGGGACCAATGTTTGCATTGCCCAGTTAATGCAACCCCCTTTTGAACCTCTGTCTTCTGCAGAGCTTAAGTACTTAACTTGGAAAACTGTTTTCCTAGTGGCTATCTCTTCTGCCAGGTGCATAAGTGAGTTGCAAGCCTTGTCAGTAGAAACTGACTTTATTTCTTTCCACAGGGATAAGGTAGTCCTCAGGACTAACAGGAAGTTTTTGCCTAAGTTGGTTTCAGATTTCCATCTTAATCAATCTATCTCCCTTCCAGTGTTTTTCACTGAACATTCCTCTTCTGGCGAGAGGAGATTGCACAGTTTAGATGTTAAGAGGGCCTTAAGTTACTATGTAGAACGTACCAAGGGTCACAGGTTCGAATCCCTCCAACTTTTTCTCATTTATGGTGAGGTCGGAAAAGGGAGACCTGCCACTAAGAGATCAATTGCCAGGTGGATTGTCTCTTGTATCCAATTTTGTTATCAGAAACTGGGGAAAGTTCCCCGCTCTGGTCTGAGGGCTCATTCTACCAGAGGTACAGCCCGTCTCTAGCTGCTGCCAGAGACATCTATCTTAGAGATATGTCAAGCAGCTACCTGGAAAGCGGTACCTTTCACCAAGCATTACTCCTGGATGTCCAGGCCAGGAGAGATGCTCGGTTTGCACAGCTGTGCTTCAGAGCCTATTCCTAAGTAGGTTCTGTCCCTCCTCCATGGAGGTACTGCTGTGTAGTCTGCAATTGTCATAATATAGCAAGACTTCATGTTGTTTGAAGAAAAAATTACTCACCTTAGTAATGTTGTTTCTTCTAATGGAGTCTTGCTATATTATGACCTCCCCAGCCTGCCCCTCTCAGAACTTCTACTTGGGTATGGGGTGGGCAGCCTTGTGTGGGCGCTAGTTATGCCCATTATATGTTTTCCACCCCTTCTTGGGGTTTTGGGGTGTGGTGTTTTTATTTTGTCTTATATTATTGCTTATATTATATTATTACTTCTGGTCCCTGACTTGAGTCTTTGTGTTGGGACCAGGAATATGTGTTAATAGTCAGGTAGCCAGTTGGCTAGTGTAGAGTTACAGCTTCCACACAGACCTTAGTGAGTTTTGCTCGAAAAGATCTGACAGTTTGGGTTTGAAATAACCCAGACAGAGCTTCTCTAACCGAGCTCGCGCTCCAAGTTCCATTCTTAGAATGGGAGTTAACTCTTTCACCTCTGGAGCAGTTCTAATGGTGGGACAAACTGCAATTGTCATAATATAGCAAGACTCCATTAGAAGAAACAACATTACTAAGGTGAGTAATTTTTTCTTCCGGGACTCCACTTCATAAAAAATGCAGTTGAAAGTTTTCAATTACATCCCAAAAGATGATTTCACAGTCATGTCACAAAATCACATTTTGTCTGGGATTTGAAAGTTTTCACCTACTGGGTTGATGAGGTGGGGTCATAAGAAGACTATGTTGACAATTTAGTAGAAAAATATGGTAAAATTACCAAGTTATGAGTGAATGTTGAAATATTAACAAGCAAAAGGGCAGGTCGCAGCTTGTAAAAATGCTGGTGCCTCAGCAAACCACAGTAAATAACTTCATCAAAAGCTGGGCAATGTTGAAATATTTCAACATTGATTCATAACTTTGCACATTTTCAATATTGTGACTCCAAACTTTCAACATATCCTTTTTTTTCACACTACCTCATAAAGTTGACAGGTGTCATTTTTCAAATCAAAACCAAAATGTGTTACATACGAACATACAAACATATGAACAAGTCAGCAGAAGAAGGCCATTTGGTCTATCAAGTCTGCTCTATTGCAAGGTCCACTGCTTGATCTAATGTCCCTGCCCTCCTTCCCCACTCCTCCCATTCTCCCTACTCATGATTCTTATCTTCCCCATGCCTATCCCAGCCTCTCTTAAAGCTGCTCACTGTCTTTAATGAGATGACCTCTTCCAGCAGCACATTCCAAGTGTCCACCACCCTTTCTGTGAAGAAGTGCTTCCTGACATCCCTCCTAAACCTTCCACCATCCAGCTTAAGACTGTGTTCCCTCGTGATGTGGTTGCCACTCTGCTTAAATAGATTTTCCTTATCAACATTATTTATCCCTTTCAAGTACTTAAATGTCCCAATCATGTCCCCTCTCTCTCTCTCTCCTGTCTTCCAGGGAGTATGTGTTCAGTGCCCTCAACCTCTCCTCATATGTCTTGATCTGCTGACCAGTTATCATCTTTGTAGCCCTTCTCTGTACCTTCTCCAGCAGGTTAATATCCTTTTTGAGGTGTTTTCACACTTCAGATGCAAAATGCCATTCCAGACAGTATTCTATAAATGCCACATGTCATGTTTATAAGAGGGAGTCATAAAACCACTATCTTGAAAATTTGGGATCAAAACAAAAAAAAAACATTATTAAGAAAGATTTTGTGTAGTACCAGCCTTTACCCCAGTGGGAAGTGCTTTGTGACTGTGAGCTGAGTTCAAGGACTAGCTAAGTTGGATGGGCCAAGGCTGAAGGCATGGTGCTGCCATGTTACATCATCTCCCAGCCTGGGAAAGGAAGGTGCAATTACCATGTAGTGAAGAGAACTCTTTTCTTGGCATTGGGCCCTGCACCTCTGCACCCATGGGAGCCACAGGGCCTTGTGCTTTGACTACAAGATACATTCTTTTCCCTGTGTGTCTGTGTCTGTGGCCACTTGAAAGGGCCCTGCACTTCTGCAGCTCGCAAGACAGACCCATGAATTCTTGATAGCCATTGTTGAATGAAAGTGCAGGGTCTTCCCTTGGCATAGGGCCCAGAGGGCCCTGCATGTCTACATCTGTTCATCCAAGGGACCTGCGTACATAAGGATAGGATTCTACTATCACAAACAGAAAGGAAATTCTTTGCAAAACAACTGTGCTAATGCACCAGTTAGGGTTCTGTAGGGAAACATGGCATTGAGGTTTCCAACCCTAACTCCCCATTCACACCGCACCTGAAGAAGCAAAAGGAGAAAACCTAAGGATTTATGATATTCTGAATCTTGATGAATCAGAGGTGGGGTTGTCTTGATGAATAAGTGAATCTGTCACAAACGCACTCAGTAGGTCAGGCCCTCTGCTCCCACAGTGCAATAATGTGAATAGGTAACAGACAGGGTAACCCTCCTTTCTGCTTTTGGGTCTGAATCACCTTTAGTCTCAAGTTCTGGGGGGATTCAAACTGTGAACTTTATGCTAGCATACACAATGTACAAGCTCAGATATGTACCCTCTTCAGGGATTTGCAGTACAATCTTTCACCAGGGGCACCAAGCCAGGCTTCCAAAATGAACCCTTAAAACTCTGTAAAAGACCTTATATATATTCTTACCTTTTCCCAGTTTGGTAATGCCATCAAGCCCTTCAGAACAGCTGTCAAACTTAACCACATATACATCACATACAAAAAGAACTTGGAAGACACACCCAGGAAGTATCTTTCAAATAAAGATTGTACTAAAAGAAGATAAAAAGATGACAAATTTAAACACAGAACAATATATAAAAGAGCATACAATCACTTAAAAGAAAAGCAAAGAAAACTACAGAACAAACTCCTACCAACATACAGTTAGATTCTTTTCTATCTAATGTATTACCTCTGAGTGCTTATCAGAGAGGTGTGTCTTTCTAGGGTCCCAAAATAATATGACATATTCCCCAGTTACAAGGATACATTTCAACTCCATTTCCCCACCCCATTGGTGAGTCATCTAGCTCCTCCTTTATAGAATTAAAAAAATACAAACAATGATTTCCTGTCAGGAGATATATTAAATAATGTGACATCAGCAAAAACTCATTTCCCAAATTATGAGTCTTTGATCAGCCAGTTCCTTTGAAGATTTGCAACCCTGCCATCCCTCACCTAGATGTGATATAACCAACAGGAATCAGCTAAATTATGTCCTGTCCTGTAATAAAATGTATATTTAGCTTCCCAACTTCAAAGCATATCATAAAAAGGCCATAAAATGCAATTTCTCAAGGAAGTTAATTATATTGCAGAAATCTCCCTGTCAATTTAATATATCCTGTAGCTTCAATGAAACCTGGTAGGGGGGCACCCATGGAAGCACAGACTCACGTACTATATTTTTATATTACAAATATCATACAGCAATCATAACGGGCTGGCCAAGTGTCACAGTACAGTCTTCCTTGTGGTTGCCACTCCTAATGCTCACCTCTCCACCCAGATCATAGCCTCCTATCCAATGAACAAGGTACAGCTCCAAGCTAGTGACTTATAGTGATGCACTCTTCAAAGGTAGAGAAGTTCGTCTCACCATGTCCTGTCAACAGAATATGTTGTAGATTTTTTCAAGCAGGTATCTGCAGGCCCTGCATGAAGAAAATAGATCATGCTTGACCTTGTTTGCTCAGGGGAGGGGGTGGACATTATCACCAACAGCTCCAAGGAAGACATCATCATTAATTCACTAAGCCTCCTCAGACCCCAAACCCTAATGTTATTTCCTTTTGCTGCTTGGGGTGGGGGTGAGCAGTTAGGGTTGGAAACCCTAACACCACATTTCCCTTCCTTTGGGGCATTATGTTGAACCCTAACTGGTGCATTAATGCCATTTTTATATATTTATAAAATGGGTAAGAAAAATTTGCAAAAATCCTGCTCTGTGATTGGGTGAAACATACCACATGACCATGCATTATTGTACAGTGACCAGATACTTGCACTTCTTTTCTTGTACTAGAACCTTTTTAATAATAGCCACAACCAGGAGATCACTCCACACATGGCACACAGAAACTCGCTATCACACATACACTTCTACTTCATAGTGAATCAGAAAGCATTGAAAGTGCATACAGTACTTCCTTATGCCTGCCTGCCCTGCACTATTTCTATGCTACTGAAGCTGCCAATTTGCTTGCTCACATTCACTGAAGAGTCAGTGGCATTGAGCTGTAATGCAAGTTTCTACAAATAAACAGTTGCAGTAACATAGAAACATAGACTTTGAAGGCAGATAAGGACCGCTTGGCCCACCTAGTCTGCCCATTTCCCTACCTACAGGATAGGCCGCAGATCCTAGTTAACCAACAGCCTATTTCTTCCTACCCCCCACAAGAACTGCCTTATGTCTGTCTCATGTATTCTTGAATTCTCTCACAGTTTTAGACCCCACAACCTCCTCAGGAAGGCTGTTCCATGCATCCACTATCCTGTCTGTGAAAAAATACTTCCTCACATTGCCCCAGAACCGCCCCCCCCATCTTCAAATTGTGTCCCCTTGTTCTTGCACGTCTCTTTTTCTCAAAGATGCTACCCTCTTGGACTTTGTTGATTCCACTGAGGTATTTAAAAGTTTCTATCATGTCCCCCTCTCCCTTCTTTTCTCAAGGGCATACATATTAAGCTCCTTTAGTCTCTCCTCGTACAGCTTCTCTTGCAGACCCTGCACTATTTTAGTTGCCCTCCTCTGGACTGCCTCAATCCTGTCTATGTCCTTGCGGAGATGGGGTCCCCAGAACTGGATGCAGTACTCCAGATGGGGTCTCACCAACTGTCTGTACAGAGGGATAACAACTTCCTGTTTTCTGCTGGTGATGCCTCTCCCTATACATCCCAGTATACCCCAGCCCTACCTACTGACTTCTCACATTGCTTGCTAACCTTAAGGTCATCTGATATGATTACCCCAGGTCCCTTTCCTTTTTTGTTGTTGTTACTACCTCCCCTCCCATTGTGTAATCTTCCCCTGGGTTCTTGTTTCCCAGGTGCATTGTTTTGCACTTCTTTGCATTGAATCCTAGCTGCCATACTTCTAACCATTCTTCCAACCTTGTCAAGTCCCTTCTCATCCTTTCCATGCCTGCTTGTGTATCAACCCTGTTGCAGATCTTTGTGTTATCTGCAAAGAGGCATACTTTTCTATCCAGTCCCTCTGCAATGTCACTTATGAAGACATTAAGAAGGACTGGACCTAATACTGAACCCTGCGGTACCCCACTAGTAACCCCTCTTTCTTCAGAGTGGACTCCATTTACAATTACCTTCTGTGTGCTGTTGTCCAGCCAATGTTTTACCCAGGCTACCACCCTGGGACCCACTCCCAGGCTGGTTAATTTGACTATTAATCTTTTGTGTGGGACTGTGTCAAATGTCTTGCTAAAATATAGGTAGGCCATGTCCACAGCCCCTCCCTGGTCTACTACTTTGGTCACCCAGTCAAAGAAATCTATTAGATTCATCTGACATGACCTTCCCGCTGTGAACCCATGCTGCTTGGGTCCTGTGCCCCACTGGCCTCAAGGTACTCAACAATTCTTTCCTTCAGAAGTGACTCCATCACTTTCCCTACCACAGAGGTCAAACTGACAAGTCTGTAGTTTCCTGCCTCTGTCTTGGTCCAACTTTTGTGAAGAGGAATCACATCCGCCTTCCTCCAGTCCTCGGGTACCACACCGTCCTCCCATGATTTATTAAAAAGAGTAGTCAGTGGTTTCACTAGTTCCCCCCTTAATTCTTTTAGAATTCTGGGGTGAATTCCATCAGGCCCCATTGCTTTGTCCACCTTCAGTTTTAGGAGTTCTTGCAGAACCCTTTCTTTTGTGAAAGGGTTGGGATCGACCCCCCTATCCTGAGTGCTTCTGTTAATTGGATTAGGCACTTCCCCCTCCTCTTTTGTGAATACTGAGCAGAAATATTCATTCAGTATCCCTGCATTTTCACTGTCCCCATCTGCCCAAATACCATTCATTCTATTCAGCCTCACTATCCCTCCCTTTGTCTTTCTACGCTCTCTGATGTACCTTTAAAAGGTTTTATCCCCCTTCTTAACTGAGTTGGCTATCTTTTCCTCAGTTTGGGCATTTGCTATTCTGACTCCCCTCCCTGCTTCCTTCTACCTTAACTGGTACAGCTCTCTGTCCTCCTGCTTCTGTGTTTCCTTATACTTCCTGAATGCTACCTTTTTCTCCCTGACTTTCCCAGCCACCTCTTTTGAGAACCATAGTGAATTTTTCTTTCATTTTGGTTTGTTTATTTGCTTCACACAAAGGCTTGTTGCCTCTGTGAAGGCAGTTTTGATGATTCCCCATTGTTGCTCCACCCCTCCTTCTAGCCCGTTTGCTAGTGCTTTTCTGAGGCACTCTCCCATCTTGCCAAAGTCACCCTACTGAAGTCCAGTACCCTCACTTTTGTATGGCTTGACTCTGTAGCTGAGTTTAACATGAACCACACTGTTTGATGGTCACTTGTTCCCAGATGGCAACCCACTTCTAGATCTGAGATCCTCTCACTGCCCCATTTGAGGTATGAGGTCTAAGATTGCTCCCTCACGAGTGGGTTCTGAAACTAGCTGTCTGAGGCCTGCCACCTGTAGGGCATCAAGAATGGCCCTGCTCTTGGATGTGGCTGCAGCAAATGTGCTGCAGTTAACATCTGCATATTCAGGTCTCCATCAACAGTATCTCCCTTTCTCTGCCATCCTAAGAATGCCTTCTATCATATCCTTGTCCATTCCCCCCCTGACATGGGGGTCTGTACACAACCCCTGTGCAGATTGTGGTGCCCTTTCCAGTTTCCAAGGTGACCCACAGTGCCTCCTCTCCTCCATGTTCACTCTTTTGTTCAGTTGCTTTTATCCCTTCCTTTACATAGAGAGCTACTCCTCCCACTCTTCTTTCCTGCCTGTCTCTCCTATAGGTTATGTACCCTGGTATGTTAACATCCCAGTCATGGTTCTCTGTGTGCCATGTTTCTGTGACTGCTACGATATCCAGGCATCCCTCTTCCATCAAGACCACCAGCTCAGGGAGCTTGCTGCCCAGACTATGGGCATTGGTACTCATTACCCTCCATTTCCTGATGGCCTTACTCCTTTTTGCCCCATCCCTGTCCTTCTTGCCTTTGTCACTTTCCCCATTTACCCCTGCCCTTCTCCCTATTGACATCTTTATGTTGGTGTTTACCGTGCTTACTACCATGATTTTTTTTTGGGGGGGATAGGATTTCCCTGCTCCTTTCCAGTGCCTCCCCCCCTTGGCTAGTTTAAATGCTTGCCAATGAAGCATTTACATCTATCACCTAGGATCCTGGTTCCCCTCCTGGACAGATGCAGCCCATCATGCCAGTATAGGCTTGCACCTCTCCAGGTGGACCCCCAGTCCCCAATGAAGCCAAATCCCTGAGCTCTGCACCAGGTTTTCAACCACTGAGTTGATCCCATGGTGCAGAACACCTAACCTCTCCTATGCCATAGATGGGCAGCACCTCCGAGAAGGTTACCGTCGTGCTACTTGTCTAAGGCCCCTCCCCAATTCCACAAACTCTTCCTGCACTGCTCTAATCCCTTTCTTAGCCAGGTCATTTGTCCCTAGGTGGACAATGACATCCAGCTCCCTTCCCTGTGCAGCTGCTCTGGCAATCCTGAGGATTCGCTCCCTGTCCCTCCAAGCCATGGTGCCAGGCAGACACCTTACCTTCCTCTCCCCTTCCTTCCCCAGCTCTACCTTCCTAACAATGGAGTCCCCCACCAGGAGTTGTCTCCTTCCCCTGTGGGGTCCTGTGCCACCCTCCTGTGGGTCTCCTTTGTGGAGGTTCCCAGCATCCTCCTTGGTCTGCACTGCAGGTGCCTCCATAGAGGAACCACACTTTGCCAGAATGGCATAGGAAGTGTGGAGAGGTACAACTGGAGGGATGTGCCTCTGTTTCACCACCCTCACCCTCCCTGAGCCCACTGTGATCCAACGCTCTTCTTTCTTGGCAACCTCTGAGGTAGCGGCAGTGGCACTGGTGGTCCCTGGATGAGGGAGGAGGTCCCACAAATCCTGGCCAACTCAGCCTGGAGATAAGCAACCTCCTCCCTCAGCCCAGAGAGGTGCCTGCAGATGGGACAACACCGCATCCTCCAGAATGTCTCCCGGAAGACTGCTGCTCCACAGCCACTGCACTGCACCACTCCCATCATGTCTTATTTCTGGCCCCTTAACTGTTGTTTGGAATCCTTACTCTTTCTTCTGTTTTTTTTTTCTTTCTCTTCTCTCTCTACTTACTTTCTGCTTCTGTGCCCTTTAAGCTCCTGATTGTCCTGTTTTGTGACAAGAATATCCTGTATTTCTCAGTAGACCCCTTACTTGCTCAGAGGCAGGCCTCCAGCAGCTAGAGCGGGTCAGAGAGCTACTCTTGACCTTCTGGGAAGGTGGGTCTTTGGTGGCTCTGTGATCACTCACTTCCTGCTACCAAACAGGAAGTTCCTGTTGTCAGTTAAATCCTGTGCCTATAAAAGTAGAACTAAATTTGGGTGGGATGGTGGGCAATATAGTCCCAGTAGAGAAGTCTAGTCCCACAGCACTCCTTCCTCCTGGTGTCTTCTGCCAAGCTACTAACAGAATCTTTCTAAGGCAGTCTTTAAATTTAGCTTCCTTCTAGCTAAGCCACTCCCCCTACTTACTAGACATTTCTACAAGTAATTTAAACTGCACAGCTATCAAGCCCTTTCGATCACCTGAGATTTATACCTAGATAACTGTTCAGATAACAATTCAGTTCAGTTAACTCAGACAAACATACTATTTTTTTTTGTTTTGTTTGTTAGTTTTTTACCCTAAATTAAAGGTCCAAGCACAAGAGTTCTACTTCTTTAGTCCCAGTAGAGAAGTCCAGTCACATAGCACTCCTTCCTCCTGGTGTCTTCTGCCAAGCTACTAACAGAATCTTTCTTAGGCAGTCTTTAAATTTAGCTTCCTTTCTAGCTAAGCCACTCCCACTTACTAGATCTTTCTACAAGTAATTTAAACTGCACAGCTATCAAGCCCTTTCAATCACCTGAGATTTACACCTAGATAACTGTTCAGATAACCATTCAGTTCAGTTAACTCAGACAAACACACTATTTTTTTTTGTTTTGTTTATTAGTTTTTTGTTTTTTTTTACCCTAAATTAACATGTACATCTTACAAAAGCTGAAACATATTCTTGGTAAAGATTTTTATGACAGGAGAAACTCATTCAGTCATACTACAGAAACGTAAAGTTGAAGCTGCGAATCATTCACTCCAATTCACTCTAGAGGAAGCAGCAGTTTAGAACTCTTAACAACTATGATTATTTCACCAGGAAAATACATAATTTCAGTTTATGCTAGAAAGGCTCACTTGTTTAATCTGCAAAACAACGCTGCCTAAAAAAGTGAAAGTACTAACAAACTAAACAGACAAGCAATAGCCTACATGTATGACAAGCCGTTAGGAACAGAATTCATAAACTCTGGCTGTATAGTAAAACACGTACACTACATAGTGAAAGACATATATCATATATTGAAATATATACATCATATAGTGAAATACATATACTTTATACTGAAATACATATATCATATAGTGAAACACATACACTATATAGTGAAATGCTTACATTATATAGTGAAATACATACACTATCTACTGAAATCCACATACTAAGTACTGAAAATCCACATTCACTATATACTGAAACAAATGTACTATGTACTGAAACATATGCACTACCTATTGAAATACATACACTACAGACTGAAACATCCACATAAACTATCTACTGGAACACATACTCTATACATTGAAACACATACACTATTTATTGAAAAAAATCTGCATACATTATGTCCAGGATATTCAAAGCAATTGCACATGGCGCATGTGCAGACTTGTGCCAAGGAGCGATATTCATTGGGAGGCGTTACGCAGTGCAAATCCCATTGCACCGATGTGCAACTATAATGAATGCAGGTGCAAGTGCAGAGGGCGTGCCCATAAATATCTGGCACAGTGCAATATTCAACCGTGGAACCATGGCACAAGTATGGAGTAACTGCGAGATGCGCTGAGCAGACTTGAGCCTATAAATACAGGTTGCAAGCACACAGACAGCACTTACACCAGGCTAGAGGGCAAGAGAGAGAGTGACAAAACAAACAAAAGGAGGAAGAACAGATAGACAGAAAGACAGACAGAGAGCCTGATTGAGTGAGAGACAGACAGAGGCAGCCACAGAGGGAGAGGGACAGAGGTGGCAGTGGAGTGGGGGATAGGGGCAGAGAGAGTGAGAGGGACAGGCAGGCACAGTTCCAGACAGTGCACCAGGGTGGTACACAGCCTGCAGCAGCCTACTGCCCAGGGGGATATAGGACATCAGGGGCCATGGATAGTGCACACATCCTGATGGAGGCCGTAATGAGGGGTGTGAGGGGGCAGGAGTTATAGTGACATGGCCAAAGAAGGGCCCGTTGGTGGTATGCCCAGAGCAGGTGGTACCGTACCCACACCACCTTTGACAACTACTCCAACACAGAGATCGTGGGATGATACCACCTGAACAGGGCTATTCTGAGGCAGTTCTGCGAGCTGCGCAGTGAGGAGATGCAGGCACCCACAAGACAGAGCCACGTAGTGTCTGTGGAGACCAAAGTGACAGCTGTCATGTGCCTGCTCACCATGGGCACCTTCCAAAGACCAACAGGGGACACAACAGGCATAACCCAGTCAGCCACGCCATGTCTCCTCACACAGTTCCTCAATGCTCTTCTGCCATGTGCTTTGGAATACATCCATTTCCCCAGCACACAGGCAGAGCATACAGCAACCATGCAGGACTTCCACAGGGTAGAATTTATGCCTAGTGTGCTTGGGGCCATTGACTGCACCCACGTGGGCATCCACACACCACCTGGCCCCAAGGGTGTGACCTACAGCAATAGAAAGGAATTCCAGAGTGTCAACTGCCAGGTGGTGTGGAATGCCATGGGGCACATCACCAGTGTCTGTGCCACATGCCCTGGGAGTGCACATGATGCCTTCATCTGGCACAGCTCTGTGCTGTGCCACAGGTTCGAGCACAGGGACATCCCCATGGGCCACCTAGTGGGTGAGTATGGGACGGGCAAGAGGTGATGGGCACTGCATAGAAACATAGAAACATAGAATTTGATGGCAGATAAGGACCGCTTGGCCCACACAGTCTGCCCATTTCCCTACCTGATGGATAAGCTGCAGATCCTAGTTAACCAGCAGCCTACTTCTTCCTACCCCCAACCCCTAGAATTGCCTTATGACTGTCCCATGCATGCTTAAATTCCACCACTGTTTGTGACTCCACAACCTCCTCTGGAAGGCCGTTCCATACATCCACAACCCTCTCTGTGAAAAATACTTCCTTAAATTACCTCTGAGCTGCCCCTTCTATCTTCAATTGTGCCCTTGTTCTTGCACACCCTCTTTTTTTGAAAGATGCTACCCTCTTGGACTTTGTTTATTCCCTTGAGGTACTTGAAAGTTTCTATCATGTCCCCCCCTCTCCCTCCTTTCCTCGAGGCTATACATATTAAGCTCCTTAAGTCTCTCTTCATATGTCTTCTGGTGCAGACCCTGTACCATTTTAGTTGCCCTACCCTGGACAGCTTCCATCCTGTCTATGTCTTTGCGGAGATTGGGTCTCCAGAACTGCACGCAGTACTCCAGATGGGGTCTCACTAGCTATCTGTACAGAGGGATAATAACTTCCTGTTTTCTACTGGTGACACCTCTCCCTATGCATCCCAGTATCCTCCCAGCCCTCCTTGCTGCCCTCTCACATTGCTTGCCCACCTTTAGGTCATCTGATATGACTACCCCCAGGTCCTTTCCATTTTGTTGTTGTTAGTATCTCATCCCCCATTGTGTACTCTTCCCTGGGTTTTGTTTCCCAGGTGCATTACCTTGCACTTCTTAGCATTGAATCTAAGCTGCCATACATTTGACCATTCCTCTAACTCTGACAAGTCCCTTCTCATCCTTTCCACTCCACCTTGTGCATCAACTCTGTTGCAGATCTTTGTGTCATCTGCAAAGAGACATCTTTTCCTTCCAGTCCTCTGCAATGTCACTTATAAAGACATTGAAGAGGACTGGTCCTTACATGACCCTGCGGTACCCCACTACTAACCCCTTTTTCAGAGTGGACTCCATTTACTATTACTCTCTGTGTCCTATTCTCCAGCCAATTCTTTACCCAGGCTGTCATCTTGGGACCCACTTCCAGTCTGGCTAACTTGTATATTAATCTTTTGTGTGGGACTGTGTCAAATGCCTTGCTAAAGTCTAGGTAGGCCATGTCCACAGCCCCTCCCCGATCAACTACTTTGGTCACCCAGTCAAAGAAATCTATCAGATTTGTCTGGCATGACCTTCCCGCTGTGAATCCATGCTGCCTTGGGTCCTGTACCCCTCTGGCCTCTAGATATTTAACAATTCTTTCCTTCAGAAGTGATTCCATCATTTTCCCTACCACTGAGGTTAAACTAACAGGTCTGTAGTTTCCTGCTTCTGCCTTGCTCCCACTTTTGTGAAGGGGAATCACATCTGCCCTCTTCCAGTCCTCGGGTACCACCCCATCCTCCCATGATTTGTTAAAGAGTTTAATCAGTGGTGTCACTAGTTCTACCCTTAGTTATTTTAGAATTCTGGGATGAATCCCATCAGGCCCCATTGCTTTGTCCACCTTCAGTTTTAAGAGTTCTTTCAGAACCCTTTCTTCTGTAAATGGGCTGGTATCAACTTCTGTATCCAGAGTGTTTCTACTGTTTGTTTTAGGTACCTCCCCTCTTCCTTTTGTAAATACTGAGCAAAAATATTTGTTTAGTATCTCTGCCTTTCACAGTCACCTCTGCCCACCCTCCCTCCCCTTTATTAAGCCTCAATATCCCTCCCTTGGTCTTCCTTCGATCCCTGATGTACCTATAAAAGATTTTATCCCCCTTCTTAACTGAGTTGGCTATCTTTTCCTCGGTTTGGGCCTTTGCTGTTCTGACTGCCTTCCCAGCTTCCTTTTGCTTTAACTGATACAGTTCTCTGTCCTGTTCCTTCTGTGATTCCTAGTACTTCTTGAATGCTTTCTTTTTCTCTTGAACCTTCACTGCCACTTCCTTTGAGAACCATAGTGGTTTCTTACCTCGTTTCGTTTTGTTTATTTGCTTTACACAAAGGCTTGATACCTCTGTGATGGCAGTTTTAATTATTCCCCATTGTTCTTCCACCCCTCCTTCCTGTCCATTTGCTAGTGCATTCCTTAGGCACTCACCCATTTTGACAAAGTCAGCCCTCCTAAAATCCAGTACCTTTGTCTTTGTATGGCTTGACTCTATTGCTTTGTTTATTGTGAGCCATACTGTTCGATGGTCGCTAGTTCCCAGATGGCTACCCACTTCTACATCTGTGATCCTCTCTTCATCTCCATTTGAGAGAACCAGGTCTAAGACTGCTCCCTCTCGAGTGGGCTCCAATACTAGTTGTCTAAGGCATGCCCCTGTAGGGCATCTAGAATAACCCCACTCTTAGAAGTGGCTGCTGCAACTGCACTCCAGTTAACATCTGGCATATTCAGATCACCCATCAGCAATATCTCCCTTTTTCTGCCATTCTAAGTATACTTTCTATCATTTCCTTGTCCATTTCCTCCCCTGAGAGAGAGTCTGTTCTAACCCTTTGCAGATTGTGGTGCCATTGCGGTCTCCAAATTTACCCACAGTGCTTCTTCTCCTCCTGTTTACCCTTTTGTTCAGTTGCTTTGATTCCTTCCCTTATGTAAAGAGCTACTCCTCCTCCTCTTTTACCCTCCCTGTCCCTCCTGTAGATAGTGTATCCTGGTATGTTTACATCCCAGTCATGGTTTTGTGTGTACCATGTTTCTGTGACTGCCATGATATCCAGATGTTCCTCCTCCATCAAGGCCACTAATTCAGGAAGCTTGTTACTCAGACTACAGGCGTTGGTACTCAATGCTCTCCATTTTTTGATGGCTTTACCTTCTGTTGCAGCATCCACCACTGACCTTTCTACCTTGGTCTTTTTCTCATTTAGTACCCTGTTTTGTAGGGGGAGGCCAGGATTTTCCTGCTGCTTTTCAGTGCCTCCCCCCTTGACTAGTTTAAAAGCTTGTCAATGAAACATTTAAACCGATTGCTCAAAAGACTTGTTCCCTGCAGGCCATTGGATGGGGAGGGCAGGGTAGGCATGCTGGTGAGGATGCCAGAGACAGACAAGGGGCACAGCTTAGGATGGCAGAGGACTAAGCATGTCATCCACACAGAAGACAGTGCCTATCCACTGAGGCCCTGGCTGCTCACCCACTACCGGCACTCGTCGTCCCCAGCAGAGGAACACTACAATGAGGCCCAAGCCAGCAAGTGCAACATCATCGAGTGTGTATTTGGCATGCTGAAGGCACATTTCCATTGCCTAGACAAGTCTGGCAGTGCCCTACAGTACAGCTCCTAGAAAGCCTGTGGCCTGTTCCTGGCCTGCTGCATACTGCACAACATGACCATTGACCATGGGATAGCTGTCAAGGCTGATGAGGGTGACAGTAGTGGGGACGATGGAGGCAATGGGCTGGAGGGTGGTGGACTGCCCCCCCAGGCAAAGGGATACCCATCTGCAACAGATGGCATGCCAGCATTGTGACACCATTGCACAGGAGCACGCAGGTAGGTAGCGCAAAACCCATTCATGAGCAACACACACAGATACAGCACACAAGCAGGGGCATGCATGGTAATGGGCATGCACACACAGAGGCATGGTGCAGGGGTAGGGGAGTCAGTGGCACACAACCACACACAACTGCACACAGCAGCACACAGCAACACACACATGCACTCACGCACCCACACACCAAGGAGCTTGCATGTGGTGGGGATTAGATGCATTGCACCAGTGCACAGGTGCAACCGGTGCTGAACTGCCCTCATCAAAACCACACAGTCCAGAGGCTGGGCAGGCACGCACACAGGTACTGTGCAGTATGACACACAGGTGCCACACCAGTGGTATGCACACACACATGCCACCCATGCTTGCACAGGGCAGCAGCTGCAGACTGCGGTCATGGTGGCAAGCACATCAGGGCTGCTGCACAGAACCATAGCCACCATAGCCATGGGGGCAGCTGTGTTGGGGTCAATCGGCAGCCACAGGCTGCTCATCAGCCACAGGGTTTTTTTGCATCAGCCCCCCCAGGGGTTGAACTGTAGGACCATGACCAGGTGCATGCAGGGGTGCATAGGAGAGCAAACAGGATTGTCCCAGGTGTGCCTGGGATGCCAATGTCAGAGCCCAGTGTCGACAGTGAGGGTGTCACCCGATGCCAGGATCGTGGGGTGGACAGTGCACTGTGTGGGGGCCGTGGTGGCTGGCCACACCCTGTGGCAGCCAACAGTACAAGGCCAGCCATGATCATATTGGCAATGTGATCCTGGGATGTAGTCATGGCCTCCTGCATGCACTGTATCACCACCAGGAGCTGCGCAGTACCCCTCTCACACTGCTCGGCTGCCTAGTTCACCTCCATGCACAGTGCACATACCCCAGCGGCAAGTAGCACCTGTTGCACCATGGAGGCCCGTAGCAAGGAGGCAGTATGGCGCAGTGATTTAAGGCTCTGAGCTGCAAACCTGGAGACCTGGGTTTGAATCCCATAACACCCACTTGCATACTTTGTGACCCTGAGCAAGTCACTTAATTTCCTTGTGCTCCAAGGTTGCTCCTGTAAACAAGCTTTCAGCTTAGTGTGTCTCACCTGGTTAAATAATTGGAAAAAAAAACGGGTGTGCTCTGCCAGCGGGTTGGCATCCTGGGGTTCCTGGGTGGGGCGCTGACTTTCCTGTGGTGACTGGCCATGTTACACAGCCCCCCCCTCAGGTGGTCACTGCACAGTGGGGTCCTCATGGGATATGTTCCTAGCTGGTGCCCCGGTGGCAGACCCTGCGTGTGGCTGCCCTATGGCACCTGAAGCCTACTGCCATTGCCTGTCCAGGCACTGAACACTGCCCTGCACCTGTGCAGCCACACCACCACCACATGGCATATCTGTGGCAGTGCACACAGCTACACCTGCAGTGGTGGCAGGCAGCTGTTCCCTCGCTGTCAGGTAGCTGGGCACACTGCTTGTGTTGGTGTCTGGTATGGGCGTCTCCCCCACAACACCGCCCATGCTGTACAGGATTAAGATGAGGTCGTCATCAGTGTCAGACCCGCCCCAATCTGTGTCTGCACGCAGAGGATGCTGAGACTGGCATCCTGTAGAAACAAATCCAGGGCCTCATCCGACCCCATGCCCAGGACATCTGGCTGGACAGTGGTGGTGAGCTGCAGCCTATTAGGCCCCCGGATGCCCGTGGAGGTGGATGGCTGGTTTTCTGGGGCTGGTCCTACTTCCACAGCCACTGACGGTGCCCCATCCTCCTCATGCAGGCGTGCCAGTGCTGAAAGAGAAAACAGGTGTGTCAGTGATACAAAGCCCACAAGTGCCCCCCAACACAGTCACTGCATGCTGCGCATGGCCGACATATGTACCATGCAGTGATGGGCTGCCACCTGTCTGGAACCCTCCTCCAGGCACATCCTCCACAGTGCTGCAGTGCATGGTGACTGCCACCAACTCCTCCTGTGCTGTGAGCCATGGCACATCTGGAGGCCCCTCTCTGGTGGCATTACAGGCCACATGGATGGCCACCACCTTCTCCTTTATATGCCTCTTGTCTGTGCCCTCCTTCTTGTAGCACTCCCGCAAAGACCACTGGTGGCTGCCCTGCTGGTTTACACATGCCACTATCTCCTCCCAGGCCCCAGCCCTGGCCTGTGGTGTGCCCATAGCACCACTCAAAAGTGGCTCCCTGTTGAGGTAGGCCTCAAACAGGGCCTCTGTTTCTGTCTTCGTGAAGTTGGGCCTGCGCTTGCGAGCAGGCCCATGCTCCTCACCCTCCTCATGTTCCGACATGTTGCTTCCTGTGGACATGGACAGCCCAATGTGTCAGTGGCAGCAGCATCCTATTCCATCTCCCCTGCTGTGCTGGCTGGGCTCAGTGTGCTCCAGCAGCATGTACAACTTACCTCAAAAGGATGCAATACCGGTCCATGGCCTGTGCTGATCTGTGGCTCTTTTATAGCGCATCGCATGCAAATGAGCCTTGGTGCAACGGTAATGACATGCTAATTCCCCCAGTTTGCCACACATTGGCTGATGAGCTCATTTGCATGTTGAGGCTGAATATCGCAATTTTGGTCTGTCCACTATAGGATTGCTCCAGAGCAAGTCATGGTGCAACGCGCATGCATGCGCTGTGTGCAGGACCACAGTGCACATGTGCCGGATGGTGTACTGTCACCTATTGTGCACTATGTGCTGACTGCTCGATAGGTGCCATGGTGCACAGTGCACCATGCCTGCTATTGTGCATGTGCACACTGTGCAGTGGCTGATATCTGACCCCTGCCATGACCTCTGTCCCTGGGTGCCCCCACACCAATGACCCCACCTAGCCATGCCCATGACACGAATTTCCAAGACTGTGCGATGGGTGGACACAGCGCATGTCCCCTCAGCCCATGCATCTGGTGCATGCTGTGGCCGGTGCACCTACCGCCACCATTTTGCTCTGCAGCTCATACTTGAGACATGGCACAGCAGTGAGCAGGATGAGAAGCCAACTGGATGCAGGTCGATATTGTCAACTTCGTGGCCTGCGTCCAGCCCCACACACCCCAGCTGTTTGGGCAGGTGTCACTGCAGCAGCCCCGGGTGGCTGTGTGGCTGGCCATTGCTGCCTCACTGCGGCAGCACACAGGAGTGGACAGGATGGGGGAGCAGTGTGGCCACCACTATGGGAACCTGGCTCAGAGGGACCCAGAGTGCCCAGGAGGCTGAAGGCATGCATCAGGCATGGGACCTTTCATGCATGTGTGCCCTGGTGCTGTACTGTGGTGTTGGCTAGACTGCCTGGCATGTCCTGCAGGGTGGTGTACTACCATTGTGCACATTGTGGGGTGGCATCGCCCTCCGCTACTTACTTTGTGATGCCTCTATGTGGGAAATGTCTGGCAGGGGCTCACCCTGTGCAAAGGGGGGGTGGTGAGCAGTTGCTGTTGATGGTTACCGATGTGTGCATGCTTCTGTTCCATTCCCAGGAACTGAAGACGAGCAGTGCTAACAGGATGCCAGGCCACAGCGGTCCAGGGTGGAGGAGTGACTCCAGCACTAGTGGGGCCACAGAGAGCAGGTAGGCACTGACATTGTCCTTCGCACCATCATTGGGGGGTGGTGGGGGCATGGCTGTGGGCATGGCCACCTGTGCTATGTGCCATGGCAGCTGTGTGTGTCACACTGTGTGTGGTGTCCGCCACTGTGATGCATCCATTGGACACAAGTGCCAGCTGCTGGCAGGTTGGGTGTGCACCCAGCTGCCACTGATGTTGCTGTGGTGCTGCTGAAGCACTGTGCCATGTGACTGCCATGGCTCAGTTGGATGGCCACTGTGCGGCAGAGGCCACCGTTGTGCATGGATGTGGTGTGCTGTGCTGCTGGTGGGAGTTGGCCCACACCCCTGTGGGTGGCCTGTACGGGCCATCTGGAGGTGTGTGTTCCCACTGCCCAGTGCACACTGTGGATGGGCATGGTTCATTGGGACATTGCACTGATCACCTGTCCTGTCCCTTGTCCTAGGTGTGCGGTGGTGATGCAGGAGGCCCCTCTACTGCTGACTCCTGAAGCAGTTGATCCTCATTACATCAATGATGATGGAGTCGGTGCTGCAGGTCTGGAGAATGATGTTAGTGGACAGGAGGCAGTGACATGTGCTGGGTGTGGCATGCTGTGGCCGCCACTAGTTGGGCCCTGATTTCCCCTTCTTCTCCAGCCATGCCTCCCCTACAGTCCCTCTTCCCACTGTACAGTCCCTGTTCCCTACCCCCTATCCTTGCTTTCCTACCCTCCCCCACACCCTTCTCTTGTATATAGTTGTTTTGCACAATATATTACTTTTGACTTACCTGCCTGTGTCTGTGTCTGCTTTGCAGGTGGCGTAAGGAGCCATGCTGCAGTGGCCCAGTGCCTGTCAGTGTGGTGTGCATGTGTTGGAGCATGTGTTGTGCTTCTGTGGATCAATTTCTTTGTGTTGCAGTGTATCCCACTGTGGTGGTGTTCCTCCCCTCAGCAGATGGCTGTACCCTGGGGTACCCTTGGGGCGGCTGTCAGGGTTGTGTGGTGGGTGTGTGCACTTGGCTGCATAGTCCTGGGTGTGGCCTGCCCTGGCCTAGATGTATGGGGGGCATGGTCTGCAGCCTGTGGGGGGGCCCTTGGTGACCCTCCGTCCACCATTGGCACCCCCTGTTGCTTACTGTCTGTGTCACTGTTGTGTTCTGGGGTGGGGTTCTGGGTGCCTGTGTGCACCCTGCTGAGCTCAGCTGGTGGTGGCCTCCTGCAGCCTATCACTATGCTTCCCAGGCTCTGTTCCTGGGTCTCCTGTCTGTGCCATGCCCCCCCCGTTGCTCTTCTCCCACGGTTGCCCTGGGGCTTCTCCATCTGCCCATGATGCACCTTTGGTTGCGCCATGGTGT
The DNA here is from genome assembly GCA_016271365.2 of Neoceratodus forsteri. Classification (NCBI taxonomy): domain Eukaryota; kingdom Metazoa; phylum Chordata; order Ceratodontiformes; family Ceratodontidae; genus Neoceratodus; species Neoceratodus forsteri. The sequence goes on from CM028129.1 coordinate 471,798,033, forward strand.
ATCCATGGTTGTGCCATGGCACATCCATGGTTGTGCCATGGCACAACATCCACAGTTGCGCCATGGTGCAACTGTGCCATATTCAGCCTGGTTGCGCTGGTGCAGTGTGGCCAGTGCAACCTCTGAATATGGCTCCTGTTGCGCCACGGCACATCAGATTTGCTCTGTGCCAGACTTGCACCCGCCTTTGGTGCATTTCTGAATATCTGGGCCTATATACTGAAACAAATATACTATATATTGAAATATATACACTATCTATTGAAATGCATACACTACACATTGAAAAAAAGCACATGCACTACATATTGAAACAAATACACTACATGGTGAAACACAGACACTATGTATTGAAATACATACACTGTAGACTGAAAAATTCACATACACGATATACTGAAACAAATAAACTATATACTGAAATGGACTATGTTCTGAAACTACCCATCCTCCAGCCCATCCCGCTTGAATGGCCTGCCACTGCACTCCTTGCCTGTTGCATTCAGTTAGCTGCTGGCTTGATGAGAGGATGTCTAAAACTGCAGAGCAGGAGATAAACAAAACTGGGCTATCTCCTATTCTTCTTTGTGGGGTTTTTCATCTTGTTTTGTTTGCATGCCTTTAATCAAACTTCAGAACATAGTGATGTGACAAGAAACATTTAGAACTAATTAAAAATGCTGTAGTTTATTCTTTTAAATAACTGCTGCCTTCATTTACTGTTAGACACATTTATATAGGTAGCTAATACTTAGGATATTCCTAACATACCACTCTCATACCATATACACATAGGAAACTGCATGCATTTTTCTAAGTTATTGTTTTTTATCAGAGTTATGTCAAATTAATTTCTGTGTTGGTCCAGCAACTTATCTGAGCTGAATGCTTGGGAAGTGTACTGCAGGAGCCAAATTCTTTCCTAGTTTGTAGTCTACTGAGTTAGTTTTGATTTAGTTTTTTTTTTAATTTTAATGTTTGGTTTAATAAAGGTTCTTGGTTAAGAAAAAGGAAAATATTTTGCAGCAATCACTCAGGGCCCAGTTCTCGTCAGTAGCTCAGCTGGCATACAGTATGCATAATTTGCACTTTCTGTTCTGAATAACTTCAGTGTGATGCCTCACTGTTGGCTCTCATAGCTCCTAACCTCCCCATTACTTACAGTATCTGCAGAGTATTGCAAGGTGGACAGAGCTTTGCCAGGTACTTGATCTCCATTAATAAACTTGCCCTGGTCTAGCCTCATAGTGCATAGTTATGCTGTTTATATGGTATGACTGTGACTGTGTTATTGAGTTTGAGAGTCCCAAACTGTGTTTTGTTTCCTTTCCCAATTGAGATGTTTATCTTCTAGGTCACCCACTGACACCTTTGTGCACTGGCCTGTCAATTCACATCAGCCAAAATCACCAGGACTTACCTGCTCTGAGATCTCCCATAATCCCCCCCCCCACGGTGGGGCCAGGAGGGAGAGGAGACACATATTTAGACAGGAGCAGAGCCTGGTTAGTAGTGCAAAGCCTGTGGTAGGCTGGTGAATTATTTTGCCATTGGAGGTGTTCTACCTTTGGTTTATCCCCTGGGCAGTCAAGCATGCAATGATGCCAATCCAATTAAAGGCAAGTACTGCTTTGTGCCTGCCTGAGTCCTGCCCTTTATGCCAATCTGATGCCCTGCCAGTGTTCCTAACCTAGGTGGCTGTTAAAGAGCAGGGTGGTCAGACTCCCCCTTTCTGAGAGGATAGCAGTCCCCAAGATGCTTAATCATCTATCCCGCAAGCTAACCCCTGTTCAACTTAGGTCCTCCCCCGAAACTGGGCCACTGGCATAGGAGGCAGTACAGCTACCACCAAGCCGCTAAGCCAGCCCACCAGACTGTATTTTGATCAGTAAATGAAAACAGTACTCAGATGAAAGAAGAAATTGTATTTTAGCTACAGTTTTAATAAATATTTAAGACACATCACAATGTTTTGAAATTGGATAAAAGTTTTCCAAGGAAAATAACAAACTAATACATAAGGATGCAGAATAAGATAATCCATTTTTGTTTACTTTCTGCATCTTAAGAGGTATCGGCAGGGGAATTTTAGTCAATTAGGGCCCCATTTTCAGAAGGTTAGTGGAGTACAAAACATCTAAGCACCGTGCCATGTGGGAGAACAGCATGATGAACAGGTGCCATATATTTAGCAACCACCGATGCTAACCTGATCATATGAATGTGCATATGTACTACTAAAGCCTTGCAAATGAGGAATCTCCTCCTGCATACAGAGCACAGTGCTATATAAAAGGTTTTGAAAGTGCTTAACAACTGAAATTGCAATACAGTTTACTGCTTCCAAAAATCCTGCTCTTATTTGAGCACACAGTGGTGCATATTGTCACCCTACCCCTGTCACCATTCTAATGCTCCCAAGTAGTATATCAAAATGATACTTGGCATATAAAGGTTCTACACCCTTGATCACAGTTTAAATGGCTCCAGTTATTATAGTAAAATGATCCTTGGTGTCTAGTGCCCCCCAACCAGGCATAGGGCATACTAAGCTGGGAGCTCATTTCCAGATGCATCCTGGAGGAAGGGAAACTCATACAAGTGGGGCTTAGTTAGCTCAAAAGTTCAAAATACATAACATACATGGAGCAGAGTAGTACACAACTGCAAATTACATTGGGAAAAAGGCATGCAAGATGTGAGAACTTTTTTTTAGTTGTTTAACCAGGATTAGCACACTAAGATGAAAGCTTTTTTTACAGGCACAACCTGAGAGCACAGGGAAGTTAAGTGACTTGTTCAGGGTCACACAGTATGTAAGTAGAAGCTGTGGGATTCAAACCCAGGTTTGGTCTGCTGGATGTCACCAAATTTGCAGCTCAGAGCCTTAAACCACTGCACTATACTGCCTTCACTCAAGTGACAAGCAAACAATCGACAATACATATACAGAGCAGTCAGGAGCCACAGACATATGTTGGCAATCAAATACAGAGCAGTTTAAATCAACACTAGCCATAATAATTTGTGCATAATGCCTGGAATGGAAGCATAAGTGCCAAATCATAGCTGTACCTAAATTGGAAACAAGTTATAGGAGAGCAAGAGGGAAAATTAGAGCAAGTGCAGGAGGGAGAGTTGAGATCTCTGAAGTGGTTTGAAAGAATCCATGGGAGGGAGATTGGTGAATTTCTGGGGAGAGGGAGTTCCAGATTTTAGGGAAGTGGTGGCTGAACATGACTTTGTAGATGGTTGTGGAAACTGAAGGGATTGCTAGGGTTTGAATATTTCAGCTTCTGATGGTATGGCTGTGCGGGGGTGGGGGAACGGAGAGATAGGAGGATAGGGAAACAAGCCAGATTTGCCCACAGAGCTAGCACAGTGGGCATGGTATCTGTCCATAAGAGAAGAAAAGGAGATATATATATATATATATATATATATATATATATATATATATATATAGTGATGAGTCAAGAAAGACAGTCAAGAGTGTAATGGCAGAAATTGTTGAACAGTGTGTCCAGTTTAGCAAGGGTAGTGACTGGGACTACGCTGTAGACCACATCACCATAGTCAGAGATTGGGAGGATCATTCTCTCGATAATAGCATGGTGTGCTGGAGGTGGGATAAAGTCACAGTTTCTGTAAAGTGCACCAAATTGGGGTGCAGCTTTTCAACAGTAGCATCCACTCATTCAGAAAAGTTTAGGTACTGGTCTAGCCAGATACCAAGATAACTAAAGGTGGTAACATCCTCTACAGGGGAGCCATCCAGGGTATGGATAGTAGGAAGGGGAGGGAGCCTAGAGAGTCTTTGCCTTGTGCCAAATGACATGGAGGCAGTCTTCTTGGCACTGAGGAAAAGCTGATTTGTGAACAGTCAGGGCCGAACTTGATCAAAATCCAGCTGGAGTCAGTGGGCCTGCTGTGAAGAGGACTGTGTCATCCATGTACATGTGAATGGATGCAGACAAGCATATGGAGGGGAGATCATTAAGGAAAATAGAGAAAAGTAGAGGTCCTAACACAGATACTTGTAGGATCCAAGTGGATACAGGTAGGGAGGAGAGAGGGGTCTCCAGTGTTGACAGCTTGGGACCTATCCAGACAGTAGGAGTGGAACAGTCAATGGTTGAGTTGGAGAGGCCTGCAGCCTGGAGTTTAGCTAATAATTGTGGTGGTAGACAGGGTTGAATGCTTTGGCTAGCTCGACGAAGATAGCAGAAGTGAATAGGCTGTGATCCATATCATTGTGGATGGATTTGGTGAGCCTGAGCAGAGAGATGATGGTGGAGTGATTTTTGTGGAAGTCAGACTTGTATTGGGTGAAGAAGGAAGAGGAGTTCAGAAAGGGACAGAGCTGTGATAAGATAATTTGTTCCTGTATTTTGGAGGGAGGAAAGAAATGGGTCAGTAGCTGTTAGTACCAGATGGGTCACCACCTTTTGGAGGAGGAGTAACAGTGGTAGTGTTCCAGTCAGCAGGGATGGAGGAACAGCAGAACGAGAGGTTAGGGAGGTCAGTCAATGGGGAGGAGATTGTAGAAGCAAACAGATGGAGGAGCTTGCTATCCAGGCCATCTGGGCTCCTACCCTTGGAAGGATTAAGGGTGGGAAGGGTGTCAGTGATGGAGGATGGAGTTATTGGAGAGAAAAAAAACAATAGGGGGAAGGAAGGAGATGACAATCATTCAGGCTGGCAGGGGTGAGAGGGAGGTGAGGAAGGGGAGAGGGAGGAGAGGAGAGAGGAAGTGCAGGTGATAAAAAGGAATTACACCTCCGTGGTGATGAAGGAGGGGTTAGAGATAGGGGTGTCACCCACTTTAAGGACAGGTAAAGGAAACTGAGTGGGAGGGGAGAAGAGATTGTAGCAGCCTTCCAAAATTTAGACCGGTAACCAATGTTGGTACTGAAGGTAGATGTAAAATACTCACCTTTGGCAAGCCTTATTGCCCTGGTACAGGTGTTGTGGAGGTGATGATACCTCTGGAAGCCATGAGGGATGGATTATGTTTATTTTCTGACCAGGCCAAATCATGCACTTGCAAGCAAGCTATGAGCTCGACCATGATCTAGGAGAGGTGGGGTACCTTTTCTCATGTCCTGCTCTGAGGGGCATGGCAGTCCCATATTCTGAGGAATTTTGTTTTGAAACACATTAGCATGGAGTTAGTGAAGCAGGCCAATGAGATAGGGAACCAATCAGAGTGGCTTTGGTCACAGCGCAATGGGGTGAGGTCCAGGGATTTGAAAGAAAATATAAGCCATGTTTTGGTGGGGGTGAGGGGGCTTTAGTTGAATGAGAGGCAGCAGAGGGTTGTGATTATGGTGTCAACTCAGAAGAGAAGGAAGTCAAGAGTGGAATGCCACAGGGATCCATCCTGACTCTTGCTCTCTTCAATATGCTCATTAACAATGTTTGAGAATGAATCCGGGTTTGTGTCTCTTTGAAGATGACACCAAGCTCATAGGAGGGTAGATTGTGATGGGGGAAGTAGGAAACTACAGAGTGACATGTAAAGATTAGAGAGGTGGCCTAAGGTTTGGCAGTTGAAATTCGATATCAGAAAGGGCAAGGTGATTCACTTAGGGGACAGGAACCTCAGAACAGAGTACTGGATAGGAGGGGTAGAGCTGAGCACTACAGCTGAGAAAAGGGACTTAGTATTCATCGTTAGTGACTCCCTTAAACAATCAAGCTAGAACAGTGAGGCATCTAGTAAGGCAAATAGGATACTAGAATGTGCCAGAAGGGGTTCTGATAGTAGAAGAAAAGAGGTTTAATGCCTCTTTAGTGATCGTTGGTGAGGCTGCACCTGGTATACTGTTCAGAGTTCTGAACTTCTGAAGACCTCACCTCAGGAAAGGTAAGGACAAACAGTAATCAGGATGATTCAGAGCTGACAGGACAGATAGTAGGAGGATCTGCTCAAGGCATTGAATATGTCTTCACTGGAGACCAGACAAGAGAAGAATGATATGATGGAGACCTTCAAGTCCTACAAAAGGCAGTATAGCACAGTGGTTTAAGGCTATGAGCTACAAATCTGGTGACATTCAGCAAACCCAACCTGGGTTTGAATCCCACAGCTTCCACTTGCATACTGTGTGACCCTAAGCAAATCATGTAACTTCTCAGTGCTCCCAGGTTGCTCCTGTTTAAAAAAAAACTGTCAGCTTAGTGTGCTACTTCTGGTTAAACAACTAAAAAAAATATATAAAAGTTCATGTAAGGAACAAACAATGTGCATAGAGAAGAACTACTTAGCACAAATAACAGTTCAAAGGTGTGGGGGCACAAGTAGAAACGGATGGGAGGGAGGTTCAAGAGAGATATGGGAAAGTTTTATTTTCCACAAATGGTGGTGGAAATGTGGAATAGTCTGCCAACTTTGATGGCAGGCACCAAAACTTTAAATGGTTTCAAGCATGGTTGTGACAAAGTGAAGGGTATAATGCTTACTCAGGCTGATAGTAGTAGGGAGGGGAACAGAGGAGTGGACAGCTAAGGCTAGTGCCCTGTATGGATAGTAGGTTCCGAGATTTAATAGGGGAAATAGAGGCAGACAGGATGTACCATTTTTATGTTGACTCACACATGCGCAGTCAACATATTGCGGTAGTAGCAGGTTTGGAGGCATGGTAACTGTTGGGCGAATGTAGGGCACGCATCAGTAGGTGAGTCCCTTATTCCCAAATCAGGCAGCGTGCAGGTACCACATCAGCAATTTAGAATGTGGCCACCAGATGTAACAAAAGGTCCGCTGCAATGAGAGCAGAACTCTCATGCAGCGTGACCACAACACACCTCCAGACATGCATGCAACACTGCTGCTGCCTCCTGTCAGAATGCAAACATGGGGAACTAACTCCCCATCAGCATAATAACCCCCCCTCCCATTTACAATGTATGCTGAGGGGGTGCCCAATCCCCCTTGTCACCATGCGCACCCCCAACAGTTTTTCTTTGCCGACGGGGGCCCCCAATCCCCGTCGGCTTCAGTGCCTAAGTGATGTTGCCGAGGGGGCCCACTCCCCGTCAGCATTATGTAAGACCCCCCACTTTTGTTGTGTGCTGGAGGGGGTGCCCAATCCCCGTCAGCATAATGTCACCCCCCGCTTTTGTTAAGTGTCGATCGGGATGCCCAGTCCCTGTTGGCATAATCTAACCCTCCCTTTTGTTGTGTGCTGACAGGGGTGCCCAATCCCCCATTGGCTACAGCTGCCCCACAAAAAAGAGTCCATTGACTTGTTGGGAATCCACCCCAGCTTGCCACATGCCCCTGTTAAAATAAAAATGATCCCATGATGTCTTTTTTTTTTACCCTATCAAAAAAGAAAACGGTCCCTCGCAATCTCCCTGCTGCCCTCTCACAACCCGCACCCACCCACTATGCACCCTACCTCCTCACACCCCCCTCACCCCATACTTACCTCTGGAGTCAGGCAAGATGATCTTCAGTGGACCAAGAACACGTCTGCACTCTTCAAAGCTGACCGCGAACTGAGGAAATGCCGGTAACCTGTATAATGGAATAAATAGGGTTTTCTCAACTTTGATGCATATCTCAGGGATTTTTTGGAATTTTGGCACCAAATTTTCAACATGGGGTTTTTGGGACACCTTCTCATGAATTCTCACACTGTCATGGCATTAATCGGCCCCGAAAGGTGATTTTGTGGTCACTGTGTGGAATCACCTTTTAGGACAAATTAATGAAACAGCAGTGCCAGTGTTCATGAGGTGGGCTCTCAAAAAGCCTATGTTGCAATTTGGTGGAAAAAATCCTAAAAATGACTGTTTTACAAGCGTGCACTTTGCAGTTTCCACGTACACTCGTAACTTTGTGAATCTGTAATATTTTTACTCCAGATTTTCAAAATTGGCATTTTTCCACACCTCCTTATGAACAGTACAGCTGTAATTTTATATATCCTGGCTGAAATGTATTTTCACACATCCAGCGCAGAATAGTGCAGTCACTGCGCAAAATCAGTTTTTGGGACAGTTTCAGGAAATACCGATGACACAGTTCATGAGCAGAAGTCCTAAAATGCCTATGTTGAAAATTTGGTGACAAAATTCCACAAAATGACTGTGTTACAAGCGTGTGTTGTGCAGTTTCCACGTATCCTTGTAACTTCGCAAATTTGCACTATTTTCATGCCAGATTTTCAACACTGGCATTTTTTTTTACACCTCCTTATGAACAGTGCAGCTGTCATTTTTCACATCCTGCCCTAAATGTGTTTTTGCACCTGTGGAGCACAATGTGGGTCATGGTGCGAAATCAACATTTCGGACACATTAACAGAATCACACTGCCACTATTCATGAGGGGAGGTCCCAAAATGCCTATGTTAAAGATGTAGTTAAAAAAATCCCAAAAATAATTGGGTTGCTGACGTGTGTTGCACAGTTTCTATGCATGCTCATACATTCACCAATTTTTCATATTTTCACTCCAGATTTTCAGCATTGCCATTTTTTTACATCTCCTCATGAACAATATAGTTGTCATTTTCCACATCCTGCCCAAAAAGTGTTTTTGTCCCTGTGTCGCCAAATGGCATAACCTCTGTGCAAAACCACCTTTCAGCTAACAAACTGATAGTGCTGCTTTTCATGAGGTGGGCTCACAAAAAGCCCATGTTGAAAATTTGGAGAGAAAATACCAACACTTGCCTACCGTGTTAGGGTTTCCAACTGTAGCACCCCACCCTGAAGAGACTGACCGGTGTCAGGGTTGTGACTTGGGATCATTGGCTGTAATGCTCACGCCATTCCACCCCATCCCCATGCTGCAGCCAGTGACAGGCATCGTGGTGTGCCTTGTACTGTTCGGCCACAAAGTTCACCTCATTCTCCTATACTGCACCCACCTCAGGATATTTCCTTATGGAATGGGGTAAGTATAATGCCCAAAGCACACCACAACACTTGTCAGTGTCTACAGGGTAGGGTGAGGTGAAATGGCATTAGCGTTATAGCCGACAACCAAAAGGCACACCCCAATGCCTGTTGGTCTCTACAGGATAGGGGTGGGGTTGGCGTCATTTTAATACTTCACTGCCATTCCTATTATGTGTCTCTAACTCCGGCATTACCAATGCTAATGCCAGTGAGACAATTTTCGGCATTGACAAATGCTTGTTTTTTCTGCCATCATTGTCTAGGTTTCTGTGTTTCTATTTTTTCATGATCCTTGACATCTAGTAGCCCCTCCCACCAGTCACAAATCTGAGGCCCTTCCCAAAGCCATCCAGCCAGGTCCCTCCACCCCTTCCCCATTGGCCCCCCATTTACCCAAGTTTGCAGCCACTTTCCTGTGACTGTGATTGGTACAGCGTCATAGCTCATTACCTTGGCTGATCACTGTCTGAGTGAAAGAGTGTGAGTGCGCACCTGCTGTAGAACATCTGTTTCTATAGTAGGTGTGTGTTCACTCTCTGTCACTCAGAAAGTAGCCAGCTGAGGTGGTGAGCAGAGGGACTAGACCTGTCACTGCCGCAGTGGGAGGGACTGGCAGCTAGGGTAATTTATGAGCCACCATGGGGAGAGAGGTGGAAGGACCTTAATGGGTGGAACTGGGAGGCAGCTCACATTTGTAATCAGGGTGATCTAGATGCCAGGGATCCTCTTAATATACTAATCAGAAGCATCTGAATGGTGATTGGGGGTGGGTAAATTCTAGATGCCAGGGATCATTTTACTAATTTGGGTTATCTGAATATGACTGGGGGAATTGCTAGATGCCAGGGATCATTTTATTATAATATCAGGTGTATCTGACTTGTGATGAGGAGGTGGGGGCTGGCACTGCTTTGTGTAATTCCTCCATTCAGTCATGCACAGAGGCATTGTGTGGAGATGTTAGTTAGCCCATATGGGCCAGCAAATGTCCCACTAGCACCTTTACTGTCCTATGGACTTAGCATGCTGAGAGTTGAAAATGGCTCATGGGGTAAAGGTGCTATCCTATTTGGGACATGGTTTCTCTCTTTGTTCCTCTGAATCCCTGTCCTGCTGGAGGCTGTGGTAGTGCCTAGTCATGTCACAGTGGCCTATCCAGTGGAAACCAGTGATCACTGTACAGTGTGGTTCAATATTACGATGGGTGCAGAGGCAAGCCACAAAAAGATGATGATCCTGGACTTTAGTAAGTTGGATTTTAAAGAAATGTGAGACTTTTTCAGAAGCAGCCTAGCAGGGGAGGATTGTCAGAGAAGGGTAGAGGAACAGTGGAGAAATTAAGTAAAGGCATAGAGAATTCAGCCAGCATCTGCATGAAGGAAGTGAGCAAATAGAGGTGGAAACAAGCATTTGTCAATGCTGAATCTTGTCTTGCTGGCATTGGCATTGGTAGTGCAGGAGTTAGAGAGATGCATAATAGGAATGGCAATGAAGCCAACCCCACACCACCCTGCAGAGACTGACAGGCATTGAGGTGTGCCTTTGGATCATAGGCCATAACGCTCATGCCATTTTACCTCACCCTACTCTGCAGACTCCGACAAGTGTCATGTTGTGCCTTGGGGTCATCGGGCCTTACCTTCACCCCATTCCATAATGAAATACATTGAGATGGGTGCAGTATAGGAGAATGGGGTGAACTTTGGGGCAAAAGAGTCCAAGGCACAACTTGATGCATGTCACAGGCTGCAGGGTGGGGGTGGGCTGGAATAGAAACATAGAAACATAGACTTTGAAGGCAGATAAGGACCACTTGGCCCACCCAGTCTGCCCATTTTCCTACTTATTGGATAAGCTGCAGATTCTAGTTAACCAATAGCCTACTTCCTGCAACCCCCCACTATAATTGCCTTATGTCTGTCCCATGCATGTTTGAATTCCCCACTGTTTTAGACCCCACAACCTCTCCAGGAAGGCGGTTCCATGCGTCCACCACTCTCTCCATGAAAAAGAATTTCCTCACATTACCCCTGAGCCGTCCCTCCTCTAACTTTAAATTGTGCCCCCTTGTTCTTACACATCTCTTTTTCTGAAAGATGCTACCCTCCTGGACTTTGTTGATTCCCTTGAGGTACTTGAAAGTTTCTATCATGTCCCCCCGTCCCTCCTTTCATCAAGAGTATACGTATTAAGCTCTCTCAGTCTCTCTTCATATGGTTTCTGATGTAGACCCTGCACCATTTTAGTTGCCCTCCTCTGGACTGCTTCCATCCTGTCTATGTCCTTGCATAGATGAGGTCTCCAAAACTGCACGCAGTACTCCAGATGGGGTCTCACCAACTGTCTGTACAGAGGAATAACCACTTCCTTTTTTCTACTTGTGTTGCCCCTTCCTATGCATCCCAGTATCCCCCTGGCTCTCCTTACTGACTTCTCACATTACTTACCCAACTTTAGGTCATCTGATATGACTACACGCAAATCCCTATCCATTATTGTTGTTGTTGTTAGTACCGCCCCTGCTATTGTGTACTCTTCTCCTGGATTTTTATTTCCCAGGTGCATTACTTTGCTCTTCTTTGCATTGAATCTAAGTTGTCATATGTCTGACCATACCTCCAACCTTCCAAGTCCCTTCTCATCCTTTCTACCCCCCCTTGTCTATCAACTCTGTTACAAATCTTTATGTCATCTGCAAAGAGGCATACCTTTCCTTCCAGACCCTCTGCAATGTTACCTATAAAGACGTTAAAGAGGACTGGACCCAGTACTGAGCCCTGAGGTACTCCACTAGTAACCCCCCTTTCTTCAGAATGTGTTCCATTCACTATTACCTTCTGTCGCCTGTTGTGCAGTCAGTTTGCTACCCAGGCTACCACCCTGGGACCCATTCCCAGGCTGGCTAACTTGATCATTAATCTTTTGTGCTGGACTGCGTCAAATGCCTTGCTAAAGTCTAGGTAGGCCATATTCACAGCCCCTCCCTGGTCTATTACTTTGGTCACTTAGTCAAATAAATTGATTAGATCTGTCTGACATGACCTTCCCGCTGTGAATCCATGCTGCTTTGGGTCCTGTGCCCCGCTGGCCTTTAGGTACTGAATAATTCTTTCTTTCAGAAGTAATTCCATCATTTTCCCCACCACTGAGGTCAAACTAACAGGTCTGTAGTTTCCTGCTTCTGTCTTGCTCCCACTTTTGTGAAAGGGAATCAAATCTGCCCTCCTCCAGTCCTCAGGTACCACCACATCATCCCATGATTTGTTAAAAAGTGTGGTCAGTGGTGTCACTAGGTCCTCCCTTAGTTCTTTTAGGATTCTAGAGTGAATCCCGTCAGGCCCCATTACTTTGTCCACCTTGAGTTTTAGGAGTTCTTTCAGGACTCTTTCCTCTGTAAATGGACTGGCGTCAACCTCACTACCGACAGTGCTTCTATTGTTTGGTTTAGGTAACTCCTCCTCTTCTTCTTTTGTGAATACTGATCAAAAGTATTCATTCAGTATCTCTGCCTGTTCACTGTCTCCCTCTGCCCACCTCCCCTCTCCTTTATTAATCTTCACTATCCCTCCCTTAACCTTTCTATGCTCCCTAATGTACCTATAAAAGGTTGTATCCCCCTTCTTAACTGAGTTGGTTATCTTTTCCTCAGTTTGGGCCTTTGCTTTTCCGACTGCCTTTCCCACTTCTTTCTGCTTTAATTGATTCAGTTCTCTGTCATGCTCCTTCTGTGATTCCTTATACTTTTTGAATGCAGCCTTTTAATCCTTAACCTTCCCTGACACCTCTTTTGAGAACCATAGTGTTTTTTTATTCCACTTTGTTTTCTTTATTTGTTTCACACAAAGGCTTGTTGCCTCCATGATGGCAGTTTTGATTTTTTCTCCACTGTTCTTCCACCCCTCCTTTCTGGCTATTTTCTAATGCATTCTTCAAGTATTCACCCATTATGCCAAAGTCAGCCCTTCTAAAGTCCAGTATCCTTGTCTTTGTATGGCTTGTCTGCATGGTTGTGTTTATTGAGAAGCACACTGTGCAGTGGTCACTTGTTCCCAGATGTCTACTGACTTCTAAATTTGTGATCCTCTCTCCATTTGAGAGTATTAGGTCTAATACTGCTCCCTGCAGTCCATGTCATCCAGTTAACATCTGGCATATTCAGGTCCCCCATCAACAGTATCTCCCCTTTTTCAGCCATTTTGAGAATGCCATCTATCATTTTCTTGTCCATTTCCTCCCATTGAGACGGGGGTCTCTATACAACCCCAGTGCAGATTGTGATGCCATTCCCGTCTCCAAGGTGACCCAGACTGCCTCTTGTCCTCCCCTTTACTTTTTAGTTCTGTAGCTTTGATCCCTCCCCTTATGTAGAGAGCTACTCCACCTCCTCTTTTACCCTCCCTGTCCTTTCTATAGATTGTGTACCCAGGTATGTTGACATCCCAGTCATGGTTCTCTCTGTACCATGTTTCTGTGACTGCCACAATATCCAAGTGTTCCTCTTCCATCAGGGCTACTAGCTCTGGAAGCTTGTTTCCCAGACTACGGGCATTGGTACTCATTGCCCTCCATTTAATGTTGGCTTTATCCTTTTTTACCCCATCCCTGCTGTTATTGCCCTTGTCTATTTTTCCATTTACCTATCTCCTGTCCTCTGTCAAGCTCTGTACCTCAGTGTTTACCCTACTACCTGCTATGTTTTGTGGGGGGAGGCTTGAACTTTCTTGTTTCCTATCAGCACCTCCTCCCTTGGCTAGTTTAAAAGCTTGCCAAGGAAGCCTTTAAACCTGTCACCTAGGAGCTTGTTTCCCTTCCTGGACAGATGCAGACCATCATGCCAGTACAGACCATCATCTCTCCAGGTGGACCCCCAGTCCCCAATGAAGCCAAAGCCCTATTCTCTGCACCAGTTTTACAACCATTCATTAAACTGCATGGTGTGCAGTACCCTAGCCTCACCCCTGATATAGACTCACAGCACCTCTGAGAAGGTTACCGTGCTTGCTACCTGTCTAAGGCCCCTCCCCAACTCCACAAATTCATCCTGCACTGCACTGATCTCATGCCTAGCTAGGTCATTTGTCCCGAGGTGGACAATGATATCTAGTTCCCTCTCCTGTGGTGCTGCTTCTGCAATCCTGAGGATTTGCTTCCTGTCCCTCCAAGCCATGGCACCAGGCAGGAAACTTACTTCCCTCTCCTCTCCCTTCCCGGGTCTACTCTCCTAAAAATTGAGTCCCCTATCAGAAGCTGTTTCTTTCCCCTGTTATGTCCCTTGCCACTCTTTTGTGGGTCTCCCTTGTGGATGTCCCCAGCATTCTTCTTGGTCCCTACTAGGGTGCCATTATACAGGAAGATTGATTTGCCAGACTGACATATGATTTGTGTAGATGTACAACTAGGGGGCTATGCCTCTGTTCCACCACCCTCACCCTCCCAGAACCCACTATGGTCCATCTACTCTTCACAAATGGCAACCTCTGAGGCAGTGGTTGTGGAACTGGTGCTCTTTGGGTGGGGGAGGCCTCCTTAATCCTTTCCAGTTTAGCCTGGAGGTGGGCAACCTCCTCCCTCAGAGCTGACAGTTGCCTGCAAATAGGGCAGCAACTCAGGTTCCAGAATGTCTCCCAGAAACTGCTGCCCCACAACCAGTGCATTGCACCACTCCCCACATGTCCCTTTTCCTTATAATATACAATGAGTAATATATAAAAATTTTTTTTGGTGTGTACTTACCCTTTATACACTGTGCTGGGTTATTAAGAATATGACAGTTCTGCCCCAAGACCTGTTGAGGAAGTGATGTCAAAACCTTGGCTATAAAGGAAATGCCATGCCTGTGGTGGGTGTGGTGAGGGGAAGGGTGAGGGGATAGGCCACAACCACTGGTGACTGATACAAACAATCAAATACACCACTGCTCCACCACCCTGGTGAGTACTGCCCTTTACAGTAAGTCAACCAACACCACAATTTACTAGACCACTGCTTCTACACAAACCACTCTACTGAGTCCAGGGATAAAAATGAACTCATTGCTCAGCCAGCAGGACACTTCTAAAATATTCGCAAATATCCTTCCAAATCCTAGGTCTCAAGCACAGGAATCAAGCAACTTCAGTTGTATTTCACCCCCTCTGGTTATAAAATTACTACTCTTTAATGGAATCCTGCAATTCTCTTCTTAATGCCAATAAGAAAAAAATGAAACTTTCTGTAGAAAGTGTAGCTTACATTCCTAACAAGTCCCCAACAATATTATGTCTTACCAGGTTCCCAGTTCCTCAAATGCATTCTAGTTTGTTCTCTGCAGTATAACAAGTTTCTCAGCCTCCAACAGAAGCAGGCAAGTCTTTTCTGACTGGCTTCTCACTGTGTAGTTTGCCTAAGACAGCTCAGTGAAAAAAGCCCCACCCAGAATCAATTGATTGACTAGTGACACCTGTGATGTAAGCAGGCCTTTCAATGTAGATGCTTTGCTATGTCTGATTCTAATACACAAGCCCTTTTCTGAAACCAGGGATAAACTCACTGCTCAGCCAGCAGGACACTTCTAAAATGTTGCACAAATATCCTTCCAAATCCTAGGTCTCAAGCACAGGAATCAAGCAACTTCAGTTGTATTTCACCCCCTCTGGTTATAAAATGACTACACTTTAATGGAATCCTGCAATTCTCTTATTAATGCCAATAAGAAAAAAATGAAACTTTCTGTAGAAAGCGTAGCTTACCTTCCTAACAAGTCCCCAACAATATTATGTCTTACCAGGTTCCCAGTTCCTCAAATGCTTTCTAGTTTGTTCTCTGCAGTATAGCAAGTTTCTCAGCCTCCAACAGAAGCAGGCAAATCATTCCTGACTGGCTTCTCACTGTATATTTTGCCTAAGATAGCTCAGTGATAAAAGCCCCACCCAGAATCAATTGATTGACTAGTGACACCTGTGATGTAAGCAGGCCTCTCAATGTAGACACTTTGCTGGCATGACCACTATAGCTAACAATTCATAGTCACCTGCATGATACCAGTCAGCCTCCACAGGGTGGGATATTATGGTTAGAAACCTTAACACCCCAGGCGTTTGTTGGTATTTGCACTTCGTTAATCAGTCCCAAAAGGTGATTCTGTGCAGTGCCCATGAAATTACCTTTCAGGACTGAATAATGAAATGACAGTGACTGAGTTCATGAGGTGGGGTCCCAAGAACCCCATGTTGAATATTTGGAGCCAAAAGTTTCAAAAATGGATGAGATGGCCACCTAAGTTGACCCCCCCCATTGATGCCATTATACAGCTTACCAGCATTTTTTCAGTTCATGGTTAGCTTTGAAGAGTGCAGATGTGTTCCTGCACCACCGAAGATCACAGTGCTGGACTCCAGAGGTAAGTATGGGGTGAGGCGGTGTGTTGGGAAGTGGGGTGTGCAGAGGGTGGGTGCAGCTTTGGGGGATGGGACCCGATGGCAAAGGACCATTTTCTTTGTTTCAGGTTATAACAAAAATTAAAGAAAGAACACCACAGACCATTTTCTTTATTTCTTACTGGTGTAAGAAAATGTTGGGCACACTGGGGT
The DNA here is from genome assembly GCA_016271365.2 of Neoceratodus forsteri. Taxonomy (NCBI): domain Eukaryota; kingdom Metazoa; phylum Chordata; order Ceratodontiformes; family Ceratodontidae; genus Neoceratodus; species Neoceratodus forsteri. Next base: position 471,814,517 of record CM028129.1, read on the forward strand.
GGGTTCCCAGTGTGTCCCATGAGTTTGTGGTGTGATGTTAGTCAGACTGCGGTGGGCAGAGGCAGGAAAATGCAGATGTGTTCAGCTGTTGAACACGGAGGCACACTGGGGTGGGCCCCAGTGTGCCACACAATCTTGGGGGGTTAACTATGCCAACAGGGGGATTGGGAACCTCCGAAGTTGGCTTGCTGGGGATTGTAAGAGGCAGACGGTGATAGCCGCAGCCATGTTTATTGACATGTTACACCAGGCAAAGCACGCCCTGCAATGACAGGCAACACCCTCAATACAGCAGTGAAATTGTTTCAAGTTGGTGGCACACTTTTTCAGTGCTGTCATAGACAGCATGCTATTTCATTCATGCCACAGTGCCCAGTCTGAAAAAGCAGTGGTGCCACTGGCCACAACACAACTGCACCTCCAAAACCTGCCACCACAATATGTTACCTGCGCTGAGCACACAAGACAACATAAAACGGACCATTATGGTACTGTAGGGAAGTTGCCATGAAGGTGTTTGGAGCACATCCCCCAACCAGTCTTGTTAAGCAATTCCTATGCTGTTTTGGAGGAGTGGGACAGCCCCACAATGACACCCACAGCCAAGACCAAGGTGGAAAGGCATATCCTCAGGGATGCAGCACCAGGAAAGGAGGAAAGAAAACCCCAGATGAGGAGGAAGATTCTTCTGGTGGGGGACTCAGTTGTCCGAGGAGTGAAGTGAAGGGAACCTAACAGAAAGAACATGGAGGTAAAGTGCATTTCAGAAGGCACTGCATGGTGGGATGAGAAGCAGATCAATAGGATCACAAGAATAATGGCAAGGAGGGAGGAACTGGATGTTATCATACACCTGGGGATGAATGACCTGGCAGGAGACAAAGTGGAAGTAGCTAGAATCCAAAAGGATTTCAGGAAGTTGGGGAGGAGCCTGAAGCAAGTAGAGCACTTCATGGAGGCAGTGTAGCACAGTGGTTTAAGGCTCTGTGCTCCAAACCTAGAGAGCTGGGTTTGAATCCCACAGCTGCCACTTGCATACTGTGTGCCCCTGAGCAAGTCACTTAACTTCCTTGTGCTCCCAGGTCACACCTGTAAACAAGTTTCAGCTTAGTGTGTCTCTCCCAATAAAATAAAAACAAAAAGCACTCCATTTCCCTCTCAGAGGTGCCACCTGTCCATGGCAGGGGAAAGGCTAGGGCACTCCACATCCAGTAATTCAACTCCTGGTTGAAGGAATTATGTGTAAGGGAGGGTTATGGCTTCATGGGGGACTGGGGCCCCACTTGGATGGATGCAAGCCTGTATAAACATAATTGCCTGCATCCATCAGGGAAGGTGACCCAAGTAAGAAGTGTGAATGCTTCAGTGACAAGCATTTAAAATGGCTGGGGAAGGGGGAGTCAGGAAGGTCAGGTGACTTAGTATCACCACCATGGGCACATGCAGGAAAACAAGTTGACGTTTGGGACACTGAGAGTAGAAGGAGAGTGGGAGGCAATGAATTCTAGGCCACACAAGAAAGACAACTGGGGGGGACGAAGCAGAGGAGGGGAGGGGGAAGGAAGCAGGAGAGCAGCAGCAAGAGAAGGAGGGGAATAGGATACAAAACATGGAAGCCATGGTAACAAATGTCCACAGCCTAGTAAATAAAATCCCAGACCTGGAGGCATTGATAGTAGGGGCAAACCTGGACAAAGTAGCAATAACTGAAACATGGTACACTGTTAATCATGGGACATTGATGTACCAGGTTATGCTCTGTTCAGGAGGGATGGGGGTAAAACAGGAGGGAGTGTGGCCCTGTACGTCAGAGAGGCTATAAAGGTGACAGAGGTGCAGGGTAGACAGAGGGAGGCTGAGGTACTATGGGTCACCCTTGAACCTGGCAAAGGCTCAACAATATGAAAAGGGGTGATCTTCAGGCCTTTGGCACAGGGCGAAGAAGTGGACAGGGCGCTTGTGTATGGAATACACACTATGGGAACAAAAGGTGAAGTCCTGCTGCTGGGGGATTTCAGTATGCCAGGCGTTGATTGGTTCACCCAGGCAGCTGTTTTCCAGCCACAGCAGAAGCATCCTGGATTCCCTACAGGGGGCAGGTCTAAGGCAGCTAGTGCTTGATCCAGAGAAAAGGCCATTCTTGACCTGATACTGACCAATGGGGACAGAACGCAGATGTCTGTGTGGAAGGGCAACTGAGATCCAGTGACACCACATAATGTGGTTTAGCATGGGACCCTGGACCCAGTCCAGTCACATGAGGGCAAACGTTTTGGATTTCAAGAAGGCAGACTTCACTGACATGGGGAGATACATCTGAACAGCCTTCTTTAGAAGCTTGCAAAAGGGTGGCATTCAGGAGGTATGAAGAAACACAGAAGAATGAGGATAGAGAGGTGTATCAGATAAAACAGAGGGATACAGGTAAGGTAGTGAAGGGATCAACGGCTCAGACAGAAGAAAGCATAGCCAAAGGGTATCAAAAGAATACCAGACTTTCTTCAGATACATACGCAAGGAGAGGAAGGCAAGGAGAGGAATTCTGAGGATAAGGAGGATGACTAAGGGAGACTGTAAAGAGGGGATCAGAAAAAAGTGTACATCCTGAACAGGTACTTCTACTGTTTTCACAGTGGAAAGAGACAGGAACAGTTCACCAAGGAGCAGCATAAACACTGGAGGGGGAAGTGAACACAAGTCCATTTTCAAAAGAAAGAGTATTATTGAACAGACTTCAAATTTTAGGGTGTACAAGGCCATAGGACTGGATGGATACACCCAAGAGAATTAAGGGAACTAGGCAAAGAGGTGCTTGCTGTACTACTCATGGCCTTATTCAACAACTCACTGGAAACAGGAGTGGTTCCAGAGGACTGGAGGAGAGAAGATGTAGTTCCATTTTGTAAGTGTCAGCAGGGAGCAGGCTAACAAATATAGTCTGGTCTGTCTTACTTGAGTCATGGGGAAATTAATGGAATCCATACTAAAAGAGAGACTTTTAGAGTATCTTGAATCCAGTGGGCTGCAAGACCACAGGCAGCACAGATTCACAGGGGAAAGGTCATGCCAAATTAATCTGGTAGATTTCTTTGACTGGATGATGAGGGAAATAGATAAGGGGAGAGCAGTGGACATGATTGATCTGGAGTTTAGCTAGGCCTTCAGCACTGTGCCACACAGGAGGCTGATAAAGAAACTGAATGGCCTAGGGGTGGGATCCAAAATGGTTAACTGGGTTCAGTATGACTGTGCAACTGGTTTGTGCTTGTGTAATATAGATAATCTTTGGCTGTTCACCTCTCTATCCATGGGATATACCACTCTGTATGGGTATGAAGGGAAGGAACCCTAGAGGAGGGTTCCACCCCTTGAGGTGCCACAGGAGTGATTTCCTTGGCTAATGGTAACTTAGGAAGAAGCTCATGGGAAAGAAAGGCATGCTGCTGGAGGCAGAGGGGTTGATAGAGGGGCAAGGAAAACATGTTTGTGTGTGGAGTAAGGAGAGCAGCCCTTAAATAGGCTGAATGGGAGTGTGTCCCGTTGCATCTCCCCTTGAACTACAGACTGTAGCCTTCCAATTAGTACAGTAGCTAATTAATGGATAAGAGACAGAGGGTGGTGGTTAACGGCACTCACTCTAATGATGGAAGAGTGACCAGTGGGTACCACAAGGCTCAGTACTGGGACCAATCCTTCTGAACTTAGGGGACACTGCAGAAGAACTGAAGGGAAGGTATGCCTTTTTGCAGAAGATATCAACATTTGCAATAGGGTGGACACCCAGGAGTGGTGTAGAAAATGATCAAGGATCTTGGGAATTTTGAGATGTGGTAAAAAGCATGGCAGTTGGATTCAAAGCCAAAAAGTGCAAAATCATGCACCTAGGGCATAGGAACCTAAGAGCTGAGTATAGGATGGGGCGGGAGTTATTGACAGTCAATAAACAGGAAAGGAATCTTGGGGTTATTATCTCTGAGGACCTTAAGGTGGCACTGTGACAATGCAGTGAAAAGTCTAGTGGGATTCTGGGGTGTGTAGGGAGGGTATCTCCATCAGGAGGATGGAGGTGGTGTTGACAGATGCCACCTGGAGTGCAATGTAATTTTGGAGAACAAACCTCAGAAAGAACATAGACAGGGTGGAGAAAGTCCACAGGAGGGCAACTAAAATGGTACAAAATTTACATGAGAAGCCCTAAGAAGAGAGACAGAGGGATCTTAGCATGTACACCCTAGAAGAGAGGAAAGAGAAAAGTGACATGATACAGGCCTACAAGTATCTTACAAGAGTGAGCAGGGTCCAGGGGAGTTTCTTTCAAATGTGAAAGAGCACCAGGACCAGGGGGAATGCAATGAAGCTGGGGGGGGTCAAGAGAGATGTGAGAAAATATTAGTAGATGCCTGGAACAGATTGCCAACTGAAGTGGTGAAAGGTAAAACAGTAGGGGACTTCATGCGTGTGTGGCATAGACATAGCGGTATATTAGAGAAGAGATGGGGAGGTGGGAAGGTCGATGGAGATCAGACAGCATGTGAGGAGGAAGATGATCAGAAAACATCTAGGCAGATTAGGTAGGCCAAGTGGTCCTTTTCTGATGACAAATTCAGTGTTTCTATGTTTACGATCACACATCTACTATAGAAACAGCTTTTACTGCAGTAGGCATCTGATTGTGAACTGTCATTCAGTTGGTGCCGTCTATGGATGTGAGTGGAGGGTCTGTGCTGGTCGCCATACACCATAGGTTAGGGCAAGTGGGAGCAGTTGTAGTGGTGCTGGGTGGGCTGGTCGGGGGGTATATTTTATACTTATGGGGCAGGAAAATCACTCAACACCAAGGATGTGGTATGGAAGAATTACAGCTCTTGCCAGACTACTAATTGGGACACGTGAGGAACCCTGGTCTGGATATTAGGCAAATGGTACTGAGGAATTACTGATCTTATCAAGTGTCTGATTGGGGACCAGTTGATCAGTGGTGGGGGGTCTGCTGTCTGCTGGGCACATGGGACAGATGTTTTATTACACAGGCATGCAACTGGGGGGTGGGGCACTGGACACCTGGACAGTTATGCCATGTACCACTGGAGGGACAAGGGCTAGTGATAGCCTGACATGGCCAGGTGTTGGGAGTGTAGGAATGCACAGTCCATAACACCTAGTTTGGGGAACCAGTAACTAGTGTTGAGCTAATGGATAGCTACACCTCCCCAAACCTCCCAGCATGCCAATGTGCCTATGTGCAAGGTGCTGTCAGCTGCTTTACATAGGTGCACAAGAATGGATTAGGGCCACTTACAAATGGGCTAGAGACTTGGTAACCAAGCAATCATATGACCCTGTGCAGTACTATCCTGCTTTTGAGGTGAAAATTGGGATTAGCAAGTTGATAACCTAACACTCACAAAAAAGCTTGAATATTTTGCCTTAGGGCTTTTTAAAACCATTGTAACTCTGTTAAATGAACAAGGAAACCCCCCGGAGTTGTGGTTGGCAATGGTGCACCTTGGCCCCATGCCTACTGCCAGACCCCACCTACCTGAGTCCCAATCCTCTGTGTGCCTCCTCTGCCTGGATGATACTGGATGTCTTGGGTGCCAGAAGGAGTGGTGGCCCTGCCCTATGGGTAAGCCAGGGAGGAATCTCACCAGGCAGAGGTAAGCATTAGCGGAGCCTCAAGAGGGGACCCAGAATGGGGGGGGGCAGGTTGGGCAGGAAAGAACTGGGGATTATGCCTTAGAGATGCCACATCTCTGGTGATCGGAGGAAAAACTGTCTGTAAAAAAAGAACAAACATTTTCCCAAATAGCATTCCCCCTTTTGATTTTAACCCAAATCACCTTTTGATAATGCAGCCACCAAACTACCTGACTATCTAACTGCTGTAGGTATTACCAAACCCAAACCCACTGGTATCAGTTCAGGAAGATGCCCTGAATTTTGTCCCTGGGTACCTAAATGCCAAGCTGCAGGCCTGAGGTGCTGCAAGTCGGCCAGTACTGGCACACCCACCTGAACCAAACAACCCCCCACATGTTCCCCTTGATTGCTTTAAATCTTGAACTGGCCTTCAGCGCCAGTGGACTTGAACACAGATAACATATATATATATATATATATATATATATATATATAATATATATATATATATATATAGATATAGATATATAGATATGTATATATAAATATATATATATAGATATAGATAGATAGATAGATAGATAGATAGTAGATATCTCCTCGAGTGAGTATGGATACTCACGAGTGTCAAGGCACTCGTGAGTGTATCCATAGCTCACGATGCAGGAGTGAGAATGTTTTGCAATATCACATGATCTGCACGTCATGTGTGCTGTTTATATAATGGGGGTGGGAGCTCCTTTCATGTATGTTTTGTAGGTTAGATTTGCATTGTGTATCTTTAAAGTGTGGTGGGTGAGGTTTTATGAATGGTGTGTGAACTCTGGTTGTGATTGGTAGTTGTTTGGTGTGTAGTAGATTTGTATTGGTTAGTTTGTGTTTTAGGGCAGGACTTCATTGGCGGAAGTGATACAGAAATGGATCGAGCATAATGGTACTATATGGTCACATTCTTATTTGTTTTAGAGTGTAAGGTTTATTTTATATACATTGGGCCAGATATTCAAACTGCACCCAAAATGTGCGCTATAGCAGGAGCAAGCACAAGTCAATTGCGTACATGCGCAACAGACGCGATATTCAAACATGGAGCAAGTCAAATTGCGCAACCAGCCAATGTCTGAATATCGTACAACCTGCACCATAGCACAACCAGGAAGAGGAAGCTGAGCACATATGATGCGCCATAGCGCAACAAGGCCAGCCCAGCTGAGAAGTCAAGAGGCGCCATAGCGCAAGCAGAGAGCCCCCCAGCAGCAGAGCAATGGAACTGCACAATCAGGGAGGTAGGCAGGGGCTCACCACCCATGCCACAGATGGGCACAGGAACACACTGCAGAACTAACAATACACCCCCACACCCGAAGCACAGCATCACTGGTGGAGGGACAGAATATCCACCGGCCCATGGGGACAAGCCAACAAAGCACATCTGGGCCATGGTGCCTCAGCACACCCACTGGCAAGCTGAGACTGCCACACAAAGGGGCCGGACAACCCAAGTGTACAACAGCCCCCCCCGTGCACAGCACACCCTGCACTGGAACCCCAAGACACCACCCATGAGCAGTGACTGTGACCGTCACTGCAGGAATCCCCATGCCCCCCCTGGCACAATGCAACCGTGTGTACCACAGAGCCATACAAACCAGACCCACCAGGAGTACCCAGTGGTGTGTGGCAGCACACGGCCAGACCGGCTGAAAGCCACCACCACACCAGGGACACTCACCCACGCACGCACACACACAATCCCAGGACAATACCACCCCAGATGCCATGCACACCACTGCAACTGAGCACCCATAGCCAGCTGCAAATCAGAGACCACCACAGTATTCATATCAAAATAGATTTATAAAAGAAAATCAACACGAACCCACAACAATAAACTATGTACAGAGAGATATACAAGAAAGGGTGGGGCATGGGGTACAAGGTAGGGTGAGGGGTGTGTGAAGAACTTGGTGAGGGAAGGCAGGTGTGAGGGAAGGGGTAAAGGGGTAGGGTGGGCAGCTGCTGCCCTCCAGGCTGCACAGCATCAGGCTGCCTCTGGCCCCGTGTCCTCCTCCGTCGTCTCACATCCCTCTGGTACATCTCCTGCAGAATGGATAGGGACTCTGTGGACACCTCCAGCAGGTGGTGGACAGCCTGCTCAATCCTGCGCAGGATCTGGACACCTAGGGCAAGGGAACAGAATCAATGGCTGTGACTGTCCACAACCCTGAAGCCCACCCAACATGCATGGCATACAGCCATGCCCTGCCCCTGTGATGGACTGCACCCACTCACAGTGACCGTGCACAAGACAAGCCCAACCAGGCAGCAACAGCCATGTGCCACCGCACACACCCACCATGCCCAGCACAGCACAACCAAGGCTGTCCAGTGGACGGGCTACGTGTGGGAAGTTAGTGCCACAGCCATGTGCCCAGTGCATGCATGGACCACCAGTGACACACTCACAGACATGCAGTGCCACTGGACAGTGCTGACTGTCACACGTCGCATGCATGGCAGTGTTGTCCATGGATGGTGGCCATGCCCTTCCCCCCATAGCATGCAACAGCATCCATGATGTAATGACACTCACCCTCATCAAGCCGCTGCTGCCACTGCTGCTGCTGCTGCTGCGGCTGCTGCTGCTGCTGCTGTGGTCCCACAATGCCACCACCTCAGCCAGCCACCTCCGCAACGCCCCTCTGAGCCTCATCCCGGGCCCATCTCCACTCGTCCACGCCTGTGGGAAACAAAAGTTGAGAAACACATCAGTGAGATCCCAAAGCAGACAGCCCCCTGCCCCAATGAGTGTGCCTGCCCACACAGCCAGACCCATACATCACACACCTGCAAACACTGTCACAGCCAACCATGGACCAACCCTCCCCCATGGTCTGGTCACATTACACAGTGTTACCCATGCGGACAATACAGGTGCATAGATGGCTCACCCACCTGGCCTAGGCACAATGCCCCTCCTGGCACGTGACCTGAGGTGCACCAGCAGTGCCCGCTCCCTTCTGCGCAGGTCACTGTACCGGTGTCTACTGCTCTGGTGTTCTCCGCCACCCAGTGGCCTGCTCCAGATCGGTGGCCACCTGCTGCCACACATGGGTGCGGGCCATGTTTAGGGGTTCCTTCCCAAACAGTGGCCCATGGTGAGGCTCCACCGCAGCCACCAGGTTGGCCACCTCAATGCACTCCACTGAGAGCCTCCTCATGCCATTGCTGCAGGTTTATAGAAGGCAATATGGCGCTCGCAGCGCCGGCAACCCCATGTGAAATGTTAGCATAACCCATTAGTCCTCATCGCGTGTTCATACAGCCGCCATCGGTCCCTATCATGCTGTTACCGAACAGCGCGATAGAGCTGCAGACATGCCATACGCATAGTGCTGGGGCAAACGTGTCGGGCACAAGGTCCGGGTCTCGATGCAAGGCCACGCGCAGCGCCATCAGATGTCTACACGTCCAGCACGATTGGTCGCCTGCGTGTCAGTGCCACAGTGGACTATTGCGCAGTTGTGCCACAGCACCATGTGGTGACCAGTGCTGTAGTGCCACTGGCACAATGGTGGCCGTGTCCTGAATTGCCGATCATGCACAGCATGTCATCAGCATGGCAGACGCCTGCGTAAGCTACCTGGGCATGCGCAGTGTGGTGTACTATGCATTCACAGAACTGCACCATTAGCTCAGCCGGCTCAACCTTATTGCGCAAAGTGCAACTGCGCGATATACAGCCGTCATATGCAAATCATCTGATCAGCCATTCAATGGTGCAGCAGCGTGATTTGCATCTCATTAAAGTTGCTCCACTCCTAATTTGCATGCATTGCGCTATGAATGTGCGACATTGATCTGCAGTGGCCATATTCGGTTACTGCAGGTGATAGGTGAGTTGCATGCTGTGTGATGTTCAGGACTATGGTCTTAGGGTATTGCTGTATACTGCACAGTCACAGGTGTCCACTTCCACCCATGCAGACTGAGACATGGCTGAGCCAGGAATGGGTGAGGAGGATGATGGTGGGCGGAAGAGGAGGCCCAACTTCACGAAAGCAGAAACAGATGCACTCTTCGAGGCCTACCTGGAGGAAGAGCCACTACTCAGTGGACAGCGGGGCACCCCTCAGGCCCATGCTGCAGCATGGGAGGGGGTGGCTCATGCCATAAACCTGCATGGAAGCCACCAGCGCTCCATGCAGGAATGTAAAAAGAAGATGGGGACCGACAGGGGGAGGGTGAAGGAGAAGGTGGCAGCCCTCAGGGCGGAACGCGCTGCCACAGGTGGGGGCCAGCCGGAGGTGGTGCAGCTGACCCCAGTGGAGGACCGTCTTGCTGCATCCATGCAGCGCAGTTCCATCGAGGGCGTCCCGGGAGGTGGCTTCCAGACAGGTGGTAGCCCATCACTGCATGGTATGACATGATTGGTGGGGGGGGAGAAGGTGGATCCCATGCACTAACATGTTCTCACTTTCTGTTACAGATCCTGTGCATCTGCAGGGGACAGTGGTGGAGGGCCAGTCCACTGTGGACATCCAGCAGGAGTTGGAGGAGGGTCCATTCACCTCTGCTGGTAGCCGGCGTGCATTGCACCAGTGTGCACGCCTGGCTGCCATCTCCAATGTCGGTGAGACAGGTGTGGGGGGTGCCCTTCCTGTGTCTCAGCGGTCTGGCATGCAAGCATGCCAGCACGCTGTGGCTGTGGCTTGTGGCAAGAACCTGCACCATTGATGATGCAGTGACCACTATGGGGATTGACACATGAGTGTCACATAATGGACACACAGCAGGACAGCTCGCGCCCATGGACTTAGCTGGTTCCAACGTGTGTGCCAGCATGTCAGCACAGTCCCAAACTGTGCCTGTCAGCACCGGTGGGGTAGCACCAGTGGCTGTGCAGGTCACTGGCACTGTTGCGGACACAGCAGTGGAATGACTGGTTCCTTGGGCACAGCAGGCGGAGGGGCAGCAGCAGCAGTTACCCACTGGGTCTGGGGTACAGGGTTCAGCGGTGGCGTATGTACACCACCTGTTGACTTGCCCATACCTGGTCCTGGTGAGCAGCGCCTACCCTCAAGGGGTGTTGATCATCAGGCCCTTCCATACCCTGAGGGACAGGTTGCCGATGTGGCAGACGACCCGTTTGACGAGCACACCTGCCTCCTGCAGGCATCAGTACAGCAGCAGATGCGGGTTGCAACGTCCGTGGAGGCACTGTGTGTTGCTGTGGAGTGGCACAGCAGGGACAACATGATGATCCTTGCAGGGATTGTCCAAATGCGGATGGATGTGACCGCCGCCATTGACAGACTCAGGCATTGGTCGCTGTCGTGGCCACATTGGGCACACAGTCAGGTGCCCCTGTGCCGCGCACGCCGCGCAGTACACTATCCACTCCCCATTCCCGGTGTCATGTGACACCCAGCCTGTTGACGCCGGGTTCTGCTGTGGGCATCCCGAGCACCACTGGTGCAGGTATGTTCGGCATGCTGCAGACCCCTGTGCGGACAAGGTCGTGCTCATGCAGTGGGACCCCTGGTGGTCCCTCAGTGCCACCCCAAGTGGCCCATGTTCAGCCTGCCAGTGCTGCTGGGTCTTGGCGGGGCTGCCCATGCATCTGAGGTGGCTGTGGCACAGTGCCACATGACTGACCTGTCTCCCAGTGCGGGCCCTGTCTGGTGCTGCCCTGTATGCAATGTGTGTCATGGTGGGCAGTGCACCAGTGGGTGCTCTGCCCAACACACCGACACACGGACCACCTGCACACCCTCCCGACTGCTGTCCACAGGTGCGTGTGCATAATGATGCCTGCATTGCACTGTATACCAAGGTGCAAGGGTGCCCAGCATGTGACACCCATACATGGACAGTACAGGTGGTGGAGGTGGCCTGTGGATGTGTGTGTTTCACATGTCTGTTCCTGCTCTGCTGTGCACCTGCCTCTGTGCACTTTGTGCCTGGTGTGTGTATGTGTGTGTCTGTCCATGTGGCATGTGACTGTTCACCCCTTCCTGGTTGTGTGCTTGTGCACCTGTACCCTTCCACTCCCCTTGCCATCATGCACCTCTGGTGTGTTACCCTGTGTGTATGTGGGTTGCGCCCTGGACAGTGTTGGTTGCACATGGCCCCATGACTTACCTGTGTTGTGCGAAGTGCTCCTCTGTGATGATGTCCCGGTGCAGCTGGGCCAGCCGGATCAGTCAGGGATCACACCGTCCAAGGGGGGGCTGCTCATTCTCATCATCACCAGCGTCACCAGCATCCCCATCGCTGTCCCCCTCCTCGACCTGTACGGCTATCCCACAGACTTTGGCCATGTTGTGCAGGATACAACAGGCCAGGAATATCCCACAGGCCTTTGAGGGGCTGTACTGTATGGCACCGCCGGAGGTGTCTAGGCATTGGAAGTGTGCCTTCAACATCCCAAACACCCGCTCGATGATGTTGCATGTGGCAGCATGTGCCTCATTGAAGCATTACTGCGATGGGGTAGTGGGGCACCAGTAGGGTGTGAGCAGCCAGGGATGGAGTGGGTATCCACTGTCACCTGTGTGGAGATAGTGGAGGTTAGTGTCATGTTCAGGCCGATATTGCCCCTAGCCCTGTGTACCACTCCCATGGCACCTGTGGCTTACCCACCCTTGCACCAACTTTGCCAATCCTACATGCATACTCACCCACTAGATGTCCTGTGGGGATGTCCCCATTCTCAAATCAATGGCACAGTGCAGACTGGTACCATATGAATGAATCATGTGCTCCGCCAGGATGCGTGGCACAGACATTGATGATGCGCCCACTGACATCACACACCACCTGTCAGTTAACACTGGAGAACCCCTTCTGATTGCGATATGCAGCCCCATCGGGGCCAGGTGGCATGCGAATGGCCACATGGGTGCAGTCTATCACCCCTAGCATGCCAGGCATAAGTGCTACCCTGTGGAACTCCTGTATGTTTGCCGTACGCTCTGCCGAGGTGCTGGGGAAATGGATGAACTCTGCAGCATGTGGCGGCAGTGCGCTGAGGAATTGGGTGAGGATCCATGATGTGGCCGACTGTGTTATGCCTGTGGTGTCCCCTGTTGGCCTCTGGAAGGTACCCGTAGTGAACAGGCACATGCAGGCTGTTACCTTTGTCTCCACTGACAGAGCGTGACTCCGTCGTGAGGGTGGCTGCATCACATCACTGCACAGCTCACAGAGCCGCCTCAGTATTGCCCTGTTCAGGCAGTACCGGCCCACAATATTGACGTCTGAATACAGCTCAAAGCTGATGCGGGCACGGTACTGCCTGTTGGGGGCGTACTGCTGACGGGCCCTTCCATGGCCATGTCCCCCTGTAGCATGCCTTCTCACCCCCTTCATTACAGCTTCCATGTGGAAGCTGACACTGTCCATCTCCCTGGTTTGTGTCACCCCCCGGCTGTTGTTGTTCTTTTCCCCCCGCTGTCCTGACTGCTACCTCCACTGCACCGGGTACACCTACTGGCCTCTGAACTCTGTGGCCCCACACACCTTCAGCTGCCCCTATTCTGTCCTGCCTACTCCCTGGCCTGCACTGGCTGCTGCTGTGGCCTGCTCTGTGGCTGCCTCATAACATTCCCTGTCGCGTTTCTTGCGCCTCTTCCTTGAGCCTTTTTATTTTGGCTCATTTCCGCCATGGCGCAACTTCCGGCTGATCCACTGTTGCGCATTGCGCAAACCTTTGAATATCGCATTGCGCACTTTATGCATGGATCCACCCCCTTCAGTTGCACATACCTTCATTTGCATTGCGCTGTTGCTCAGCATGTTTTCAGTGGCGCAACTGCCTCCCGCTGAATATCGCAGAATGGCGCATTTTCGGACTTGCGCTGGCGCAACCCTATTGCGCATAGTGCAACCCTTTTGAATATCCCACCCATTGATTCTAGTTTGTCCTGCTTTGCTAATCAGAGTCCGAGTCGGAAGATATTACGCGCTGCCGTTTTCTCGGTAGTCTGCAGATTTGTCACTTCGCATTAGAGTGAACTGGTTCATTCGACTTTGGGTTTCTAATGAAGCCATGGTGTTTCTGCTTGGCAGGTAACAAAGCGTTGCTGAAAACTGCTTTTAAAAGATGTTCATTTTTTCCCAGGTTGGACTGCAGAGAAGCGAGTTTTAATGGAGCTTCTTCTCAGTTTGTGCAGATTTACACAAGGGGGACCGGGGTTTTTATTGTTAGTGGACTGGTTTTATCATGAGTGCGCTTTAATTTGCAAATGTACAGATTGACTGAGCCAATGATTTGATTTAGGGAAGTGGATTCTGAGTAGATGTTATTTGGAGTGCAGGTGGTAGAGAAGCTGACGTCAGAGGGATATGTATAAACAGCAGATATTTTAACTCCACTGATGTCAGCTTCAGATATCTCACTCCGGTGGAAATAACAAATGTTTTATTGTCACTGTGGAGCTCCCACCCCACTGTATAAATATATATATATATATTTATATATATATATATATATATATCTATATAGATATATCTATATCTATATATCATATATATATATATATATAGATATAGATATATATATATATATATATATGCACAGTATATATCTATGTATATCTATTAATACATATATATATATATATATATATATATATATATATATATATATTTATATATATATATTCCACAGGTGCAGGGCAATTCCTGCCCTCAATCACAGCTCTGCTGTATTAGTCCTAGGATGGCACACATGACTGAACTCCTGGGGAAGATGGATTAGCATAAGCAGAATCAGGCCTGATTCTTAACACTTGAAGGTGTAGAAGCTGCAGCTTGGATCTTCAGTACAACCCAAGGTCTTGCAGCCCACCCTCCCATGGCCCACAGTGGCCCACTGCAGGGCATCACACAACACCCACCAGCCACAAGGGACCCAGACATGGGAGAGTCCCCATGGTCCGGCTCCCCCACAGGTCAGAGCACCCCAGCACCCGGGCACAAACCCACAATCCCTTGCTGCCAGCAGCCCCACTTGATGGGGGTCAGTGAGCTCCCCACCTGATACATTTAGGATGGATTCTTCAGATCATTTCCATTCTTTCCTCAGTTACCTGCTACTCTGTGTAGTCAAGCAGTCTCAGCTATCTTCTCAAATATCAGGCTGTGGGGGGGGACTGTGCAGAGTCTGAAAATCTAGGGATTTAACACAACAGTCTCCCATCTTGCTGCATCTCAGGAGCAGACAGCAGGCACCCAACCAGACAGCACCCGCTCATTCCTCTGCCCCATAGTCTTTCAACTCCAACACAGTGGCCACTCTTGTGCTCTGGCTGACATACAAGTTCAGCAACTCTTTTTCAGAAATACATCAAGAAAGCCCCTTTTTTCACTGTGCAGGTGCTAGTTGACTTCAGACAGAAGAGGCTTTCTTGTTAGCTTCTTAAAACCTGGGTTCAAATCCAGTTTTCATGTTCATTTTCTACTATCCAGTTTTCTCTGCTAAAAAACAGTCCTTTAACCTTGTCTTTCCCTTTTCCTGTTGACGTCTTGTCATTGCCCGGGTCAGACAGAACCTTTTACACTTTTTCTTACTTCTCTCATCAAAAATTTTTGATCATCCGTGTCTCACCGCTGTGGCGCAGATAAAACTGAAGAGGCTTTCTCCCCATCCTCTTGACACAAATCCATTTTCTTAATACTTTTTCTCAATCCATTTAACCTTTACTCTGAACAATTTCACTGCTGTGGTGCAATTTATCTGGCAGCAAAAGAATACTGCAGATCTCCTTCTCTGCAGAGCTTCCTGCAAAATCCTCTCTTTTCTCGCTAGATGGGGAAAGGCACAACCAGCTCTGGGGGACAGATGGCTGGCAGCCCCCAGGCAGCCCCCCTCACAGCCCCACAATCCCACCTTCTCCCTAGGAGCTGGAGACCCCCTCCCTGTGGAAGGGATCCCACCAAACTGAACTTAGAAACCAAAGTTCTTTCCCCTTGGGAGATTTCTGACAGCTCCCCATTGGCAGGAGCAACTGTCAAACAAAATCAACATGTATGAGGTTCCTGTGACACCTCACTGGTTGCTGAAAAAGGTGCCCAGATTGTCCCCGGTATTTTTCCCCAAGAGTCTTCAATGAAGTTCTTTTCCTTAGCAGCCTCTTCCATCTGATGGCGCAACACAAAATTTGGCATTTTTAGTTATTTTCTATCCAGCCGCTAATGCTGAAACTTGTTTTCCCCAGCACCAGACAGGCTGAGAAATAAGTGTAGTATAACAGCAGCAGGAATGAGGAATAAATGTTCTAGCTCTACCTGGATTAGGGGAGTGTGGGACCACCAGACTACCAACAAATTATTTTTTTTTTATTGTGTCCAGGACTGACAGTGTGTGTGTGTGGGGGTCCTGGCAGGCTGCATGTGTGCACTTAAAACATGATTCTCAGAATCATTAACTAGCACTAACCACACAGTGTGTTAGCACTTCCAAAAGGCATTTAATATACCTGTACACCTACCTGTACACCTCATATGCATTACAGTAACCCCCAGTTGTATGGGCACCTGGTTGCAATTAGTAATCCTGTGCAAAAAAAAAAAATTAGTGCCATGTTAAAAGGTTAGCACTGCACAGAAGAATGCTTTTTAAAATAGTACCAGCCATGCTAATCACAATGCAGAGTTAATTCTGTTACAGTGGTATGTGGGCCCCCATTTTCAGATTAGTGTTGTGCACTCCTAAGTGCTGCACCTGAGATAGTGCACAGCCACAGAAGGCGGTGGTAAATGGCATTGACTCTAGTGAGGAGAGAATGACCAATAGAGTGCCGGAGAACTCAGTAATGGGACAAGTCCTCTTCAGTGTCTTTATAAGTGGCATAACAGAAGAACTAGAAGGGAAGATGTGCCTTTTTGCAGATGACACCACAATCTGTAAAAATGTTGATAGGTGCAGATGGAGAGAATGATTAGGGACCTTAGAAAACTTAAAGAGTGGTATAGGACATGACAGCTTGGGTTCAAAGCCAAAAAGTGCAAAATCAAGCATCTAGGGAATAGAAACCTAGAGACTGAGTATAAAATGTAGGGGCAAGAACTTATAGTCACTAAGGAAACCTTTTATATAGCACTGTGCTCTATATGCAGGAGAGGATTACTCATTTGCATGGCCGTAATAGTACATACGCGCATGCACATGCACATGATCAGGTTAGCATCAGGTGATACTGAATATAACACTGGTCCAACCATGCTGTTCTCACACAGTGTAATGTTTAGCTTTGCATGCTAACCCATATGGAAAAGAACTATATTTCGAATATATGTTTTAAGATATATTTTAAATAGTTTTTTAATTATATCCAAAAATAGATTTATGTAATGGTTTCCAAATATATGCATTATATCTCAGATTGGCTGGTTATGAAATATTTGAGATATATCTGATCCATATATTTCAGATATATCTTAGATACTATTTATTGCATATAGCATAGAATTATCTTGTTAATATTCTGTAAATTATTATTTTCCCATATGGAAAATACATATATTTTAGATATATTTATAAAAGTGTATTTATTTGCAGACTATACATGACAGATATATATTAGATGTATCACAAATATATTTCCATGATATCTTTACTATAGGTGCATGATATGCTGTATAGTTTATATATCTGTTTATACATTTTGAATACTAAATAGATATACTTTTTATATAGTTAACATATTTCTAAAATAGTTTTTTTTTAAATATACGCATTGTTAAAAATATTTTAAAATACCCAAACAATAGATTAATCTTGATGTTTCATATGCACAACTATGTGCTTGGAATTCCTCTAATAAGTAACCACTCAGATGACTACAGTATTGAACACTTATTATTTAATAACACAGCATTACTACTGATTTACAGATTACATACATACATATATTTACACATAGAACTTACCTCTTGATCTCATTATTTTGTAAGGCTCATATTGGTATTTATACTACCCCTGTTTGATTTATTTTTATGTCAGGGTGAGTTCCAACATGTACTTATTTTTTGCTCTTTACCTTTCTCTCTGGTTTGTAAGCTAATGCTATCAATTCAAAACTATTTTAAAAATGGAAATGACCATGCTTTTGGTTGATAAATTGTACATTTGAAATATGCAAATTAATTATACAAATCTGTACACAGTACCACAGCAAGCATTTGCATACATATATATATATATATATATATATATATATATATATATATATAAAATACAAAATCACACATGCCCCCACAATGCAAAGCATCATGGGCTGCATATGCAAATCACCACAGAATGTTATGCTGGTCCAACTTTAAGCAGAATTGCATGGTGCCGAAAGGCATCTCACACAGTTTGCAAAGGGTGCTAACAGAAGACATAGACACGTGTTTCATCCTACCAGGACTCATCAGTATGCCTCATCTGTTTGACACCCCAGTGGACTGGACCAGCTACCCCTAAGGCAGAGTGCCTGGGGTATATTGTGGTGAACCCATTAAAATAAAAAACTATTTAAAAGACAAAGAACCTCTGTGCGTAAACACTGAGGCAAGGGTTACCCCAAAGGGCATTTGGCTGGGAAGCCAAGTTTCAAGAAAATACAAAATCACACATGTCCCCACAATGCAAAGCATCATGGGCTGCATATGCAAATCACCACAGAATGTTATGCTGGTCAAACTTTAAGCAGAATTGCATGGTGCCGAAAGGCCCCTCACACAGTTTGCAAAGGGTGCTAACAGAAGACATAGACACGTGTTTCATCCTACCAGGACTCATCAGTATGCCTCATCTGTTTGACACCCCAGTGGACTGGACCAGCTACCCCTAAGGCAGAGTGCCTGGCCTTTCGGCACCATGCAATTCTGCTTAAAGTTGGACCAGCATAACATTCTGTGGTGATTTGCATATGCAGCCCATGATGCTTTGCATTGTGGGGGCATTTGTGATTTTGTATTTTCTTGAAACTTGGCTTCCCAGCCAAATGCCCTTTGGGGTAACCCTTGCCTCAGTGTTTACACACAGAGGTTCTTTGTCTTTTATATATATATATATATATATATATATATATATATATATATATATATAAAATATATTTTGCATATTTCTACACATAAGTTATCATGTAGGCAAACGAGATTCATATTTTACTAACAGCAGAAGCTCCAGAATGCGCTTCTTGGATTTTCCATCACAAAATGTATTTGTACAGTAAAAGAAAAATTGTTAAATGAAAGCCAAAAGTAGCAATAGTAAAAAACAGACTTTCCCACAGCACAAATATTTCACACTTTCTTAAAGCACGGGAACAGCACAAAATGCCAGTCCTGTGGGGAGGTCTGATTTTTACTATGTGTATTGCTACTTTTGACTTTGGTCTTACATTTTATCTTTAATGTAGAAATAGTGCATTCGACATATATTTACAGAATGTAGCCTATGTGTATTTTAAATGTATATGTAATATATGTTCCAGTCATAGTTATAAACTATGAAACATATTTATTTACTATGTGAAACATATATTTTCAATGTATTATCTGTATGTATATAATACGTATATTACAGATACTTTCCAGATGTATATAAGGCTGAACCTATATTAACATATATGAGCTATATCTCAGACTATAACTCCCTAATATATTGAAAATATATGTTTGTCAACATACTCTTATTGTAGAAATTCTAGTGTAAAATTCTGCTTGCAAAAAACTATAACGATTTTTCATTTTAGAGTCCATAAAAACATTGAAAAGTAAAACAAAATGGGCCAGATATTCAAAAGGGTTGCACTATGCGCAATAGGGTTGCACCAGCGCAAGTCCGAAAATGCGCCATTCTGCGATATTCAGCAGGAGGCAGTTGCGCTACTGAAAACATGCTGAGCAACAGCGCAATGCAAATGAAGGCATGCGCAACTGAAGGGGGTGGATCCATGCATAAAGAGTGCAATGCAATATTTAAAGGCTTGCGCAATGTGCAACAGCGGATCAGCCGGAAGGTGCGCCATGGCAGAAATGAGCCAAAATAAAAAGGCTCAAGGAAGAGGTGCAAGAACGCTACAGGGAAGCCACATGAGGCAGGGAGAGAGACAAGGCAAGAGGGACAAAGAGGGCAGGCCAGGGAGATCTGAGGACAAAATAGGGGCAAGGAAGGTGTGGGGCACAGACTGCAGAGGCCAGTAGGTACCTGGTGCAGTGGAGGTAGCAGTCAGGAAAGCGGGGGTAACAGAGCAACAACAGCGGGGGAGGGAACACAAGCCAGGGACATGGACAGTGCCAGCTTCCACATGGAAGCTATAATGAGGGGGGTGAGAAGGCATGCTGCAGGGGGACATGGCTGTGGAAGGGCCTGTTGGCAGTACGCCCCCAACAGGCAGTACCATGCCCGCATCAGCATTTGAGCTGTACACGGATGTTGAGATTGTGGGCCGGTACCGCCTGAACAGGGCAATACTGAGGCAGCTCTGTGAGCTGTGCAGTGATGTGATGCAGGCACCCTCATGACGGAGTCACGCTCTGTCAGTGGAGACAAAGGTAACAGCCTGAATGTGCCTGCTCACCACGGGTACCTTCCAGAGGCCAACAGGGGACACCACAGGCATAACACAGTCAGCCACATCACGCATCCTCACCCAATTCCTCAGCGCACTGCTGCCACATGCTGCAGAGTACATCCATTTCCCCAGCAACGCGGCAGAGTGTACAGCAAACATGCAGGAGTTCCACAGGGTAGCACGTATGCCTGGCATGCTAGGGGCGATAGACTGCACCCATGTGGCTATTCACATGCCACCTGGCCCCGATGGGGCAGCATACCGAAACTGGAAGGGTTTCACCAGTGTCAACTGCCAGGTGGTGTGTGATGCCAGTGGGTGCATCATCAATGTCTGTGCCACACACCCTGGCAGAGCACATGATGCCTTCATATGGTACCAATCTGCACTGTGCCATCGATTCAAGAGTGGGGACATCCCCACAAGACATCTAGTGGGTGAGTATGCATGTAGGAGTAGCAAAGTTGGGGCAAGGGTGGGAAAGCCACAGGTGCCATGGTAGTGGCACACAGGGCTATGGGCAATATGGACCTGAATATGATACATATCTCCACTATCTCCACACAGCTGACAGAGGATACCCACTCCATCCCTGGCTGCTCACACCCTACCGGGCGGCTCACTACCCCATCGCAGCAACGCTATAATGAGGCACATGCCGCCACACGCAACATCATCGAGTGGGTGTTTGGGATGCTTAAGGCATGCTTCCGATGCCTAGACACCTCCGGCGGTGCCCTACAGTACAGCCCCTCAAAGGCCTGTGGGATATTCCTGGCCTGCTGTATCCTGCACAACATGGCAAAGACTGTGGATAGCCATACAGGTTGAGGAGGGGACAGCGATGGGGATGCCGGTGACACCGGTGATGATGGGGATGAGCAGCCCCCCTTGGATGGCATGACCCCGACTGATCCAGCTGGCCCAGCTGCACTGGGACACCATCACAGAGGAGCATTTCGCATGACACATGTAAGCCATGGGGCCATGTGCAACCAACACTGTCTAGGTGCAACCCACAGGCACACAGGGTAACACACCAGGGCTGCATGACAGCAAGGGGAGTGGAAGGGTCCAGGCACACAAACACACCATCAGGGAGGGGTAAATAGTTACATGCTATATGGACACACACACACACACACACCAGGCACAAAGCGTACATGGGCAGGTGTACAGCAGAGCAGGAACAGACATGTCAGACACACAGATCCACAGAACACCCCCCCACTTGTACTGTCCAAGTACGTGTGTCAGATGCTGGGCACCCTTGCACCTTGGTGTACAGTACAATGCAGGCATCATGCACACGCACCTGTGGACAGCAGTCGGGCGGGTATGCAGGTGGTCCGTGTGTTGGTGTGTTGGGCAGGGCACCCACCAGTGCACTGCCCACCATGACACACATTGCACACAGGGCAGCACCAGACAGGGCCTGCACTGGGAGACAGGTCAGTCAGGTGGCACTGTGCCACAGCCACCTTGGATGCATGGGCGGCCCCGCTGTGACCCAGCAGCACTGGCAGGCTGAGCATGGGCCCACATGGGGTGGCACTGATGTACCACCAGGGGTCCCACTGCACGAGCATGACCTTGTCCGCACAGGGGTCTGCAGCATGCCGAACATACCTGCACCAGGTGTGCTCGGGATGCCCACAGTAGAACCCAGCATCGACAGGCTAGGTGTCACATGATGCTGGGAATGGGGAGTGGAGAGTGTACTGTGTGGGGTGTGCAGTACAGGGGCAACTGACTGTGTAACCAATGCGGCCACGACAGCGACCAATGCCTGGGTCAGCCTGTCAATGGTGGCGGTCACATCCATCTGCATTTGGACCATCTCTGCAAGGATCATTGCATTGTCCCTGCTGTGCCGCTCCACAGCCATGCACAGTGCCTCCACGGTCGTTGCAACCCGCATCTGCTGCTGTACTGATGCCCGCAGCAGGTGGGTGTGCTCATCAAATGGGTCGTCTGCCACATTGGCAATCTGTCCCCCAGGGTATGGAAGGTCCTGATGCTCATCACCCCTTGAGGGTGGGCGCTGTTCACCAGGACCAGGTATGGGCAAGTCAAAAGGTGGTGTGCATGTGCCACCACTGAACCCTGTACCCCCATACCTGGTGGGTGACTGCTGCTGCTGCCCCTCCAACTGCTGTGCCCCAGGGACCAGTCGTCCCACTGCTGTGTCCGCAACAGTGCCAGAGACCTGCACAGCCACCGGTGTTGCCCCACCAGTGCTGACAGGCACAGCCTGGGACTGTGCTGACATGCTGGCACACACGTTGGAACCAGCTAGGTCCAGGGGCATGTGCTGCCCTGCTGTGTGTCCATTATGAGACACACACGTGTCACTGCCCATTGCGGTCCTTGCATCATCAATGGTGCAGGTTCATGCAACAGCCACAGTCACAGCGTGCTGGCATGCTTGCATGCCAGACTGCTGTGACACAGGATGGGCACCCCCCACACCTGACTCACAGACATCAGAGATGGCAGCCAGGCATGCACACTGGTGCAATGCATGCCGGCTGGCAGCAGAGGTGGATGGAACCTCCTCCAACTCTGGCTGGATGTCCACACTGCATGGTCCCACCATCACTGTCCCCCTGCAGACACACAGGATCTGTAACAGAAAGTGAGAACATTTTAGTGCATGGGATCAACCTCCCCCCCACCGCCACCATGTCATACCGTGCAGTGATGGGCTTCCACCTGTCTGGAAGCCACCTCCTGGAATGCCCTCGATTGCACTGCGCTGCATGGATGCAGCCAGACGGTTCTCCGCCGGGGTCAGCTGCACCACCTCTGGCTGGCCCCCACCTGTGGCAGCGCATGCCGCCCTGAGCGCTGCCACCTTCTCTTTCACGCATCTCCTGTCAGTCCCAATCTTTTTGTTACATTCCTGCATGGAGCGCTGGTGGCTTCCGTGCAGGTTTATGGCACGAGCTACCCCCTCCCATGCAGCAGCACAGGCCTGAGGGGTGCCCCACCATCCACTAAGTAGTGGCTTCTCATCCAGGTAGGCCTGGAAGAGTGCCTCTGTCTCGGACTTCGTGAAGTTGGGCCTCCTCCTCCTTCACCCACCATCATCCTCCTCACCCAGTCCTTGCTCGGCCATGTCAGTCTGTATGGGTGGAAGTGGACACCTGTCACTGTGCAGTTTACAGCATTATCCCATGACCATTGCCCAGAACATCACACAGCATGCAACTCACCTCTCACCTGCAGTAACCGAATCTGGCCACCGCAGATCACTGTCACACATTTATAGCGCAATGCATGCAAATTAGGAGTGGAGCAACTTTAATGAGATGCAAATTGCGCCACTGCGCCTTTGAATGGCTGATCAGGTGATTTGCATATGTCAGCTGAATATCTCGCTGTTGCGCTTTGTGCAATACGGTTGAGCCAGCTGAGCCAATGGCGCATTTCTGTGACTGCGTAGTACACCGCATTGTGCATGCCCAGGTAGCTTACGCAGGTGTCTGCCATGCTGATGACATGCTGTGCGTGATCAGCAATTCAGGACACAGCCATCATTGTGCCAGTGGCGCTACAGCACTGGTCACCACATAGCACTGTGGCACAACTACGCAATAGTCCACTGTGGCACTGGCACGCAGGTGACCGATCATGCTGGACGTGTAGATGTCTGCTGGTGCTGTGCGTGGCCTTGCTCCACAGACCCATGACCTTGCGCCACAGACCCATGACCTTGTGCCCGACCTGTTCCCCCTGGTGCTGTACGTCTGGCATGTCTACAGCATCTGGCATGTCGGTAACAGCCCGATGTGGACCAACGGCGCTATACGAACAGCGTGATAGGGACTGATGGAGGTGTATTGCTCAACATTTCCACATGGGGTTGCCACGCTGCGGAGCGCCATATTGCCTACTATACAACTGCGAGGATGGCACGCAGGAGAGCTCCACAATGGAGTGTGTAGGAGGTGGCCAACCTGGTGGCTGTGGTGGAGCCTCACCATGGGTCACTGTTTGGTGAAGAACCCCTGCACATGGCCCGCACCCATGTGTTGCAGCAGGTGGCCACCGATCTGGAGCAGGCCACTGGGCAGCAGAGGACACCGGAGCAGTGCAGGCACTGGTATAGTGACCTGAGCAGAAGGGAGCAGAAACTGCTGGAGCACCTCAGGTCACATGCCAGGATAGGCATTGTGCCTAGGCCAGGTGGATGTGCTGTCTATGCACCTGTATTGCCCACATGGGTGACACTGTGTAATGTGACCAGTGCATGGAGGAGGGTTGGGCTATGGTTTGCTGTGACGGTGTTTGCAAGTGTGTGATGTATGGGTCTGGCTGTGTGGGCAGGCACACTCAAAGGGGCAGGGGGCTGTCTGCTTTGGGATCTCACTGATGTGTTTCTCAACATTTGTCTCCCACAGTTGTGGAGGAGGGCCCGGGCTGAGGCAAGGAGTGGCTGTGCAGAGGTGGCTGGCAGAGGTGGCATAGGTGTTGGGCCACAGCAGCAGCAGCTGCAGCAACAGTAGCAGCAGCAGCTTGATGAGGGTGAGTGTCATTACATCATGGATGCTACTGCATGCTGTGGGGGAGGCACAGCCACCATCCATGGACAACACTACCATGCACGAAACAAGTGACAGTCATCACTGTCCAGTGGCACTGCATGTCTGTGAGTGTGTCACTGGTGGTCCATGCATGCACTGGGCACATGGCTGTGGCACTAGCATCCCACCACATAGCCATGTCACTGGACAGCCTTGGTTGTGCTGTGCTGGACATGGGTGGTGTGTGTGTGTGCAGTGGTACACATGGCTGTTGCTGCCTGGTTGGGCATGTCTTGTGCACAGTCACTGTGGGTGGGTGCAGTCCATCACAGGAGTGGGGCACTTGGCTGTATGCCATGCATGATGGGTGGGATTCAGGGATATGGACAGTCACAGCCATTGACTCTGATCCCTTGTCCTAGGTATCCAGATCCTGCGACACATGGAGTGGTCACTGCAGCGGCTGACACAGGTGGCCATTGGTTCACTCACCATCCTGTTGGACCTTCAGCGTCATGGAGTGAGGCGCAGAAGGAGGCCCCGGGCCCAGCACCAGGTGGCAGGAGGGCAGGTTGGCAGGCGGTAGCTGCCCATCACATCACCCCACCTTCCCTCTCCCGGTTGTTCACCCGCGCCTTACCCACCCCTACCTTGTACCCATATCCCCGATTTGTCTATATATGTACATAGTTCTATTTGTTGTTCTTCTTATTCTTGTTTATTAGAATTATATGTTTTGATATGAATACTGTGGTGGTCTCTGATTTGCAGCTGGCTATAGGTGCTCAGTTGCAGTGGTGTGCATGGCATCTGGGGTGGTATGGTCATGGGTATGTGTGTGCGTGTGTGTGGAGAGGTGTCTCTGGTGTGGGTGTGGCTTTCAGTCAGTATTGCCGTGTGCTGCCACCCACTGCTGGGTGCTCATGGTGGGTCTGGCTTGTATGGTTCTGTGGTACACGAGGTTGCAGTGTGACGGGGTGTAGTGATAGTATAATATGTTGATTATTGTCACTCCATTTTGTATGCTATTTCATGTAATGTATGTCATTTTATACTCCATTTTGTATTGTGTGACTCCATTTTACATGCTGCTTCATTTAATTGGTGTTTTGCTCTTTAGATAGCCTCATTATTATGTTTTGCTTCAGACAGTGTATTTTGCTGACTTGAAGGTCGCATATTATCAGGCAACCTGTTTTGTAGTTTTGTTTAAACTTCTGCTTAGCTCATAGTGTTCTAGGCACCCGGCCAGTGTTTGGAGCACAGTGACCTAGCAGGTGTAGGGAATTCTGAGCAGTCCTTGTGGTGTGAATTTGTGCATCCTGGGAGCCCGGCCAGCTTCTAGAATGTGGGAAAACAACACTATGAGGGCTGCACGATTATTTTTAGCATAGAATAAGATATAAAATGTAGCTTTCTCAATGCCTGGTTAGAAGCCTCTCCTGCAGGGTGGACGATCGCTGTGGGGCCAGTTCCTGTTCGAGAGACTCCTAGCCAGGCTGGACAAGGGGCTTCCCAGCCATTGGAAGAGGGCTTGGATGATGCTTTATTGAATCGGTGATGTATAACCTTTTGTATTATATTTTGTTATAATAAAGCTTTGGCTTGCTGTACTTATTGTATTGTTATTGTGTGTATGTGAGTGTGAGTGTGAGTGAGTAAATAGCTGCTTGGTTTGAGTTGGCAGAACACGGGGGGATGCATGGGGATTCCTGCAGTGATGGTCACTGCTCATGGGTGGTGCCTTGGGGTCTCAGTGCAGGGTGTGCTGTGCACAAGGGAGGGGCTGATGTACACTGGGGTGGTCAACCCCTTTGTGTGGCAGTCTCAGCTTGCCAGTGGGTGTGCTGGGGTAACACGGCCCGGATGTGCTTTGTTTGCTTGTTCCCATGGGCTGGTTGATATTCCATCCCTTCCCCAGTTATGCTGTGCTTGGGGTGTGGGGGTACATTGTTAGTTCTGCAGTGTGTCCCTGTGCCCATCTGTGGCATAGGTGGTGGGCTCCTGCCTACCTCCCTGGTTGTGCAGTTCCATTGCTCTGCTGCTGGGGGTCTCTCTGCTTGTGCTATGGTGCCTCTGGACTGCTCAGCTGGGCTGCCTTTGTTGCGCTATGGCGCATCGTCTCTGCTCAGCTTCCCCTTCCTGGTTGCGCTATAGCGCAGGTTGTGCGATATTCAGACGTTGGCTGGTTGCACAATTTGTCTTGCTCCATGTTTGAATATCTCGTCTATTGCGCATGTGTGCAATTGACTTGTGCTTGCTCCTGCTGTTGCGCACTTTTTGAGCGCAGTTTGAATATCCGGCCCAATATGTTCTTTGACAGTATACCAAAACATATACAGTTAGAATATCAATGCCAAGTATAAGATATACCTCACTGAATTCTCCAAATATTTAAAGTATAACTGGAAAAATGCACAGATATCAGAAATATGTGATGTATTTGGCATATAATCTAGATATTAACAAAATACAGTATAGTTCTTTTCCATATGGGCTTATATGAAACAATTGCTGGTGATCCACAAGACGCCAATGATTACATAGATTATAAAAAGAATGTGCATATTATTGGGCATGAGGCAGAGCCAATTGGGCCTTTGACAACCAAAAAAGTATAAACTGCTTTACCCAAGTTCAAAATTGTTCTTTTAAAGGTTGGGTATTTTTGCATATAAGTCTTTATAATTTAAACATATTTCATTAATCTAATTTTAGGGTTTTTATGACAATTACCATAGATAAGAGCCTCAAAAAACAAAATAGGTGCAGGTAGATCATAATATATATCTTGGACATATTCAAAATATGTTCTTTATATATATATATATACAATGGGGGTGAGAGCTTTCTCAGTGGGATGTTCTGTGTTATTTCCATTGCAGTGAGAATGCATCCTGAAGATGACATTTATCCATACTCTGCTGCTGTCACCCAAGTGAGGATAACTTCACTGCAGCTTGCACTCTAAAGGAAACTGCTTCAGAAAACAGTTTATATTTTACCAGAAGAGAAACACACTACAGTGCAACCTGGGAACACAAGAAGCTGAAATGACTTGCTCAGAAGCACACAGTATGCAAGTGGGGGGCTACATAATTCAAACGCAGGTCTTTAGATTTGCAACTTATATTCTTAACAGCTCAGAGCCTTAAACCACTGCACTATACTGTCACCTTAGTTTTTTTCTTATTTCTTCCCCACTGAAGCTGCAACTTACTCAATTAGCTTTGCAAATGACTCTCACCTGTGTCCCATTTTGTTTCTAACTTTCTTAGTCCATTCCTGTCCTGATCTCAGCTTCAAAATAACCTGAATTCTAAATGAAACTGTTTTGCAAAGCAGTTTCTGTTTCTCAGAGCTACCTGCAGCAATTTGTCTTTCTCAGTGAGCTTCTGACTCACTCAATTAGCTTTGAAAAACACTGTCAGCTGTGCTTCTCACTCCCAGTCCATTCAGAACACACACACACACCCTGACAGTACACAAAGAATGAGCAGGAAACACACAGAATCAGAATTTTTTTTCCTATAGCTCTCACCCCTGTGGTATATATCGCACACATGATGGACAGAGCATGGGATATGGAAAATATTCCTTCCTCTGGAGTCAATGTGAGCTTACCGTGGCTCTCTGGCACTCGTGTGGAGAATACACAGCTCACCTGCAGGAGTGAGAATAATTTCCATATCCCACTTTGCCCATTATATATATACATATATATATATTTTGTTAAAATAGAACTGCATAAACAATTGTGCAAACATAATTTAAAGAACTGTATTTCAAATATATATATATATATATATATATATATATATATCTCAAAGATGTTTCCCACATATGATACATCCTGAACCATTTGGTGAATATCTTACATATATCTGAAAATATATCTGAAAACTGTGACTAGTATCTGACACTTCTGTGAATATTTTGAATATATCTAAATACTTTGAATACTGTCTGACATGTGGTTGAATCATTCTGTGAATATCTAGAATATGTCTGAAAATATATCTAAAATTATGACTAATATCTGATATATATTTGAGATATATTTATGGACACTAGGATGTATTTAGGATATTAAAAAAAATATAGATCTTTTCCATATGGGAACCTTCTGAAAATGGGGCCCGAATTGACTAAAAATCCTGGCCAATGCCTCTTAAGATGCAGAAGGTAAACATAAATGGGTTATCTTATCTATCTCTTTATGTATTGTTTTATCATATTTTGCTTGCAAAACCTTTATCCGATTTCAAAGCATTGTGATTTGACTTAAAATGTTTATAACAAACTAATTAAAATATTTTTTTTTCTTCTTTTATCTAAATGCTGTCTTTATTTACCTATAAAAACAGAGTCTGGTGGGCTGGCCTAGCAGCTTGGTGGTGATTGCACTGCCTCCCAAACCATTGGCCCACTTTTGGGGGTGGACCTGGGTTGCACAGGGGTTAGCTGGGGGAGATAAGATTGAGCATCTTGGGGAATGCTCTCCTCTCAGTGAGGGGAAGTCTGACCACCCTGCTCTTCAACATCCACCTAGCTGAGGAGGGTTGACAGGGCAGTGGAGTTGCATAAGTGGGAGGGCTCAGGCAGGCACAAAGCAACCATGTGCCTTTATATGCAATTGCATCATTGCATGCTTGTCTGCCCAAGGGATAAAACCAAAGGTAGAAACCCCCAATGGCAGAATGATCCAACAATCTGCTGCAGATTCTGCGCTACTAACAAGACTCTGCTCCTGTCTATGTGTCTTCTTGTCAATGGCCTTCCCCCTCCTGGCCCCAACATGGGGGATATGTGTGTGTTGGGGAGACAGAGAAACTCAGAGCAAGTATGTCCTGGGGATGGTGGGTGATTGGGCTGGTGATGTCAGTGGGCAAAGGGGTCACAGGGTGACCAAGGAGATAAAAATCTCTGTGGGGAAAAAAAAGCAATAAAACACAGTTTGAGAAGCTCAAACCCCACAACAGACTGTGAATGCCTCCAGTTAGGCATCACAGTAAAGTTATTTAGTATAGAAATAATGCAAATGATATGCATATGCCAGCTAAATTGCTGATGAGAATTGGATACTGAGGGGTTGCAGCAAACATATATATTTTTGTTTCTTAACCAACAAACTTTTATTAAACAAAACATTAAAATAAAAAAAAAATATAATCATAAATATAGTCCATAGAGTACAAACTAGCAAAGCTTTTGGCTTACACGTTCCCAGCTCCTGAAGTGCTTCTTAAGCATTCAGCTCAGATAAGTTGCTGGACTAACACAGTAATTAATTACACATAAATCAGATCAAAAATCTAACTTTGAAAAACGCATGCAGCCCCCTATGTATTCAGGTATATTAGGAATATCCAGTATTAGCTTCCTATTCAAATGTGTTGTCTAACAGTAAATGAAGGCAGCGCTTTTTTAAAAGAATAAACTATAGCATTTTATATTAGTTCTAAAAAGTTTCTTGTTACATCGCAATGTTCTGAAATATGATTAAAGGTGTAAAAGCAAAACAAGATGTAAAACCTCATAAAGAAGTAAAATAAGAGATAGCCCTGTTTTGTTTACCTCCTGCTCTGCAGTTTTAGACATCCTCTCATCAAGCCAGCAGGTAACTGACTGCAACAGGCAAGGAGTGCAGTGGCAGGCCATTCAAGGGGGTAGGGGCTAGGGGATGGGTCATTTCAGAATGTAGTCCATTTCAGTATATAGTTTATTTGTTTCAGTATATCGTGTATGTGAATTTTTCAGTCTACAGTGTATGTATTTCAATTCATAGTGTATGTGTTTCACCATGTAGTGTATTTGTTTCAGTATATAGTGTATGTGTTTTTTTTAAAGTATACTGTGTATGTATTTCAGTATGTAATATATTTTTCTCAGTATATAGAGTATGCAAAATGTTTCAGTAGAGAGCGTAAGTGTTTTTAATATATGGTGTATTTGGTTCAGTTCATAGTGTATGCAGATTTTGCAAAGCATAGTGAATTTATTTCAATATATAGTATATGTATTTCAATATACAATGTAGATGTTTCAATATACAGTATAGTGTATTTGTTTCAGTAGATAGTGTATGTCCTTTTTTCAGTGTGTAGTATATGCATTTCAATAGATAGTGTATGTATTTCAATATATAGTGTGTTTGTTTCAGTATATAGTGTATGCAGATTTTTTCAGTATTTAGTGTATGTGTTACAATGTATAGAGTATTTGCTTCAGTAGACAGTTTATGTGGATTTTTCAGTCTGTAGTGTATGCATCTCAAGAGGTAGTGTATATGTTTCAGTACAATGTACATTTGTTTCAGTAGATAGTGTATGTGGATTTTCAGTACTCAGTATGTGGATTTCAGTAGATAGTGTATGTATTTCACTATATAATGTAAGAATTTCACTACACAGTGTATGTGTTTCACTGTATGATAGATGCATTTCAGTATACAGTGTATGTATTTCAAGATATGATGGCCCAGATTTTCAAACTGCGCCATTCTGAGGCGCAAGCCCCTGCGCTGCTCAAAATAGTTGTGCAGGGGTGTGTCCGGGGTGATATTCAAAGGAGTTGCGCTATTGAGCAACTCCTTTGAATATCACCCCCCAGCCACAGCACTTGCGCATGGCGCAGTGGAACTTGCGCCACCGCAAGTTGCCAGAGTTGAGCATTAAACTTGCGGTGGCGCACAAGTACCATTGCGCCATGCTCAAATTTCCGATATTCAAAAGGTGACATGCAAATAGGGCCATAACTTATGCAAGGTGCAGGGGGGGCCATTTGCATCTATTTATGGCCCCATTTGCATGCCATTTGCATGTAGGTGCGCCGATCCCCGAGGACTTGCTCCTGGCCACCCTGCCAGGCAGCAGCCGTCGGGGACCGACGCACAATGCAGCCCGATCGCGGGCATCACAGTTACATGAAACCCCCACATATCCCACAGCCCGATCGCGGGCAGTACAGGTACATGAAACCCCCACACACATATCCCACAGCCCGATCGCGGGCAGTACAGTTACATGAAACCCCACACATATCCCAAAGCCGATAGCGGGCATTACAGTTACATGAAACCCCCACACATCTCCCACAGCCCGATCGCGGGCAGAGCGGTATGAACCCCCAGTGCCCAATCGTGGGCAGAATGTAACCTCCCCCAACCCAAATATCTCCCTGGTGGTCCAGTGGACCATAAGCCTCATCGCGGGCAGAATGTCACATCACAACCCCAAACATCTCCTGGTGTCTAGTGCCCCACCCACCCACTGAAGCCCTCCACCCCGCCTCCCCGCAGCCAGCGGCGACAGCATCCACCCGCCTGCCGCCCGCGCCCGGCCGACAGACGCTGCACTGGAGCTACAGCCTATGGCTGCAGCTCATACCATACATGACAGTCCAGATTTGTGAATGATGTCATTCAAATTCTGACTGTCATGTACGGTATGGGCTGCATGCTCATTGGCTGTAGCTCTGCACCAATGGGCGTGCAGCCCTACTGACAGTCAGTCGGCAGGCGGCAGGTGGGTGGATGCTGTCGCCCGCCGGCCGCGGGGGAGGTGAGGGGCTTCATGGGTGGGTGGGTGGGGGACACTAGACACCAGGGAGATGTTTGGGGTTGTGATGTGACATTCTGCCCGCGATCGGGCTTTACGGTCCACTGGACCACCAGGGAGATATTCGGTTGGGGAGGGTTACATTCTGCCCACGATCGGGCACTGGGGGTTCATACACGCTCTGCCCGCGATCGGGCTGTGGGAGATGTGGGTGGGTGGGGTTTCATGTAACTGTACTGCCCGCGATCGGGCTTCGGATATGTGTGGGGGTTTCTGTAACTGTGATACCCACATTGGGCTGTGGGAGATGTGGGCAGGGGTTCATGTTACCTATGCCCGCGATCGGGCTGGTGGGGGGGCACAGGGACCGAGTTGGGGCCAGCCAGGTGGCTGCTGCTGTGTTGCACCTGCAATACAGCAGCTCACCTGTGGGTGCGCCTCAACTTGATCCTTTTTTTTTTGGCTCAAGGTTGTGCAGGCGCAGGTTGGGGGTTGCGCATGCACAACTCTGCACAACCCGACTGAATATCGGGTTGAGCAGGTTATGCATGGTTCCTCCCCCTCCTGTTGAGCATGCATTCATTTGCATTGCTCTTTTGCGCAACCTGTTGCCAGTGGAGCAACTGCCTCCTGCTGAATATCACAGAATGGCGTAATGTAGGACTTGCACATGCACAACCCTGTTGAGCATGGAGCAATCCTTTTGAATATCTGGGCCGATGTATATATTTCAGTAGTGTATGTGGTTCACTACATTGTGAATGCATGTCACTATATGATGTATATATATTTCACTGTATGATATATGTCTTTCTCTATGTAGTGTATGTGTTTTACTATACAGCTAGAGATTATGAATTATGTCCATAACGGCTTGCCATATAGATGGTAGTAGAAGTGGTATTTTAATTTTAAATAAATTCATCAAGGAATTGTTAACTCATTTGGCACAGGCAGACAGTTATTTCAGACAAGCACTATTTTTTCAACCCCTCCTTCCTAAACTTCTGCCAATTTTATAATTTATTTATTTATTTAAATACTATTTTACTCAGGTACAGAGCCCTGACTCATTTCCAGTTGTGCTGGGGGGATGGGGTAAAGGGTACTCTTGCAAAGGGCAAACAATACAGAGATGTACAGTTCTGTTGCAGAAAACAAATGATGTAATTCTAGGTAGAGATCAGAGTGAAAGTCTCTAAAAGGGTGCAATACAGCGTACATACAGTTTCAAAGTTCATATAATTCACATAGCAAGATTCAAAAGGTATAAATTCAAGAAGACACTGAAGTCAGAAACTACTGCAGTCCCTGAAGTAAGACAGATAATCCAGTACAGGACATACGGTTGTGCTGTGACATACACATGCCTTGGGTGGTTGAGCAAACTTGGTGTATGACATCATGCCACACAATGCACGGCAAAGCGTGTGCATATCAGAGCACAACTGCATGCACTGTAGTGTAGTTAGGGTTGCCCAACAAATTCTGTGTTAAACCCCTGTGTACCTTAATAGCTTTGGCCTCATTTGCCAAAGTTGCCTGAAAGTTTGTATGCATTATCTAGGTGCAAGATCTAAATATGCACAAAGTTTTGTGATGCCACCTTGTGCAGTTCAAAGATCTGCATATGTCATTTTTCTGTAGTGGGCTAACTTGTTTCCTGTATTTAACATGTATTTTAATTTTTTTGTTTTTGGTTTTCACCAGCCTATATGGAATGGAATTAAAGTTTCAGGGTAGAAGTGGCCTGTGCCAAGGTAGTGCTTTTCAAATGTTTCATGTTAAAATATTAAAAGGTTCCAGAGCTACAAGGATTTAAAGTTTGTTGTTTAGCTGTTCTGAGCATGATGATTAGAATTTTTTGAATAACTTTCTGGTACAACATGAAACATTCAGTGTTGTCAGACTGTTTTTGGTTTCTCACCACTTGCTTCTCACAGCATGCAAAAAATGTTTGTGTTGTAGCAGCCACCATCTTGTTTTGTTTTTCACAAACTAAAAAACATGGATGTATTGTTCAAGTTAAATGTGATCCATTTAGCTTGACTCCAGTGTTTTTTTTTAAGCCTCCAGAAATACCTTTTCTGGGCACCCCAATATCAAGGGTGCCCGGTGTAGCGAGAGGAGTCATTCACCCACGTTGTTTGTATGAGAACAACGGGACATTCCTGATATCTGCAGCCACAGATGGAGACATGCTACCAGACTGTGTGGCAGCAGTAAATTGGCAAACTTGATTTCTCTCTCTATCTCTCTCTCTCTCTCTCGCACATCTTTCCTCTGCTCTTCTTGTGGCAGTCGACGTAGACTTACAGTAGATCCAGTTCCAAATCCAGGGCTAGCAAATAGGAACTGGTGAAGAAAACAAGAAAACCAACTGTTTAATTCAAAATGCAGGGGAAAAGTATTTTTAACTATTTATTTTATTTTAAATGAGATTTTGAGATAGTAGGCAATTACCAATTTCCCTAGACTAGCTTTTCAAAAACTGATGTTTTTCTTTAAACAACGAGAAAGCAGTCATTTTGTGTTTGAAAAATAGCCTTGCATTTGATTTATTTTAAATGATTTTTTTTTCACAAAACTGAAAACCAACACAGAATGTTATTTTGATTCCCTTCATGAAGTGTCATGGCCATCTTTTTTGTGCATTTGGCTCAGTCCCTGTTCTTATTTGTTCTGATCCTTTTAGTAAATTTTTTCAGGTTCATTACCTTTTTTTATTTGCAAGGATTTCTAATCCTCACTGCAAGATCTGACATTCCCACTATCTAAGAGAGCGAGAGAGCGAGACCAAGTGAGAGCCGTAGGAGTAAGCCTAGCTGCAGAGCTGTGTCCACAGTCACCTTAGCTGGTCTTTGAGCTGGATTGGTGCTACTGGACTGCAGATACATCTAGTATATAGTCACTGGTGCTGCCAAACTTGGGTTTAGCAGTCTAGGACTGCTTACTCACTCAGGTTAAACAACTTCTGTTCTTTGCTTTTAGAATGCCTCGCTGCAAGTGGGAGAGTGAATATAGCTGAAGGGCTACAGGACCTACAAGAAGATCTGGAAAAGCTGAGGAGGTAGTCCAGGATCTGGCAGCTTGGCTTCAATGCCAAGAAATGCAAAGTTATGCATATTGGAGCCATGAATCCCAGGACAGAGTACTACCTGGGTGGAGTCCGGGTATCTGAGATCCTCCTCCTGGAAAGATGCAGGCCATCTCTCCCATAGAGACCCATATCTTCCCACATTGGCCCCCAATCCCCAATGTAGCCAAAGCCCTCTTCCAGGCACCATGCCTTCAAACAATTGTTAAAAGCCTTAATGCAGAGTGTACTAGTGTCTCTCCCTAGTTGTATACAAGTAACACTTCAACAAACGTCACTCTGAATACCACCTGTTTAAGGCCCATGCCCTGTTCCCTGCAATTTCTCTGCACTACCTCTATCCTGTCCCTTGCCAGGTCATTTGTGTCCAGGTAGACAATAACATCTAGCTCTGTTCCATCTCCTGCTGCCCTGGTGTAAATCAGAAATCTGCTTTTGGCTGAAATCAAATCTCTGACCCTTTGCTTATAAAGCTAAGACACATCCAGTGTGCCAATAGAGCCCAATGAATGTTCTGTATTCATGAAGAAGAAGAATGGAACAGCCCCACAGGGAAAGTTTGGGATAAGGAGGGGAGATAAAGGGATTAAATGGCAGGAGGTGATTATGGAAGACAGGGTCCCAAAGGGGTTAGGGCCCTCAAGGTGGGAAAATCCACTTAGACATATGGCATGCATTCCAGGGCAGAGTACTGACCGAGATGATGGCAGTTTTTGAAGCCCCCCCGACTGATCTGTTTAACTGCTCATTGGACACAGGAATGGTGCCATGTGAGTGGAGGACTGTTAATGTAGTGTCACTGCACAAGAGCAGAGCAAGGGCTGAACCAGGGAAACATAGAGCAGGCAGCTTGGCATGAAGAGTTGGCAAGCTGATGGAAATCATCCTCAAAGAATGGTTGGTCAAGTTTCTTGAGACAGTCTCCAGGATGACAGATGGCATAGATCTGTGTCAGAGAGGTCATTTCAAGCAAATCTGACCAAATTTCTTGACTGGGTTACAAAGGTGGTGGAAAGGGGTCAGGCAGCAGACACACTGGACTTTGGTAAGGCCTTTGACTTGATCCACCATATGAGATTGATAAAAAGTTGGATGACATTGGCACAGGTGAAAAATTAACAAGTTATGTAGGAAACTGGTGTGGGGGGAGGACCAGGAGGGTGGAGGGGTATCTATCAGAGTTGAGGGAGGTTACTAGCTTGGATCCACATGGGGGTTGGTACTCAGACTGGTGCTGTTCAATGTGTTCATTAATAACACTGGGGACAGCATTAAGGGCAAAATCTGTCTGTGGATGACAAAGAGGCTCTGAGGGAGGGTAGACATGAAGGAGGACATCAGGTATCTGAAAGAAGACTTTGCAAAGTCAGAGAGGGGGTCAGGGATGTGTCAGCTGGGGTTCAGTGCAAAATATTTCAAGGTCATGCACATATTATGCAAAACTCCAAAGGCCAAATACAAACCAGGGGACATAAAGGTCATGGTGTCAGAGGAAGAGAAGGACAAGGGAACTGCTGTCACATGATGTCAAAGAGGCAGGGCAAGAGGCAGCAGGTGCGGTCTATTAGGGCACTTAGCCCTGATCAGATTCTTGGCAGTCACAGATCAGTAAAAGAGATGTGGACAAGTGGCATATTCAATAATAAAGCTTGTTTATTACACAACAAGGTAACAATTGCCCTAAAACATGTCTCACCATTAGACACTGGGAGACGAAGTTTCCCAAATACCCCTGGGAGTGAAGATGGTTTTGGAGGGAATACGCAATACAACATCTTGTGTACTTAGATAGTAACTATGGTTACTAGAAGACTAGCTACATAAAATAAGCCTATTGGCTAAACGTTATGTGGCTCCACAGTGTTATATACCAATATACATTATTTGTAAAATCAGCTAAATATGAGAACAAAGGACTCATACAAAGTACAAAATGTAGTGCAAAGTTATACAAATCCACATAGTGGCACTGCAGGCTATACAATGACCTCCTAGAAAGATAAACAGAGAACACAGGTGTATCTCAGCACAGTACTTGCAATATGTTTCTTAGCAAAAGCAGCATAAGAATCACAATATATTCCTGGCTACTTACACTTATACGGTAAGTGCCAGCGGCCTAAATATTAGTATAATAGAGATCATAAATATATGTGTACGGTCTAAGGTGCACAGCGGATATCCAATCAGAGTGTGGGGACCTCGCATAACACCCCCCCCGATTCCTTACCGAAAAGGCAACAACACTATAGGAAAGTAGTTGGAACAATCTCCATTGTTTACAGAACCAACGCCCAAGCCTTGTAAAAGAATTTGAGTTGTTCATGGTGTTGTTTGAGCATGCACCTTAGGCAGCAAAGTATTAGTATCAAAAAGACAATCAAAAATGGTTGCATAATAACAAAACCTTTAAAAGTTAATTCTAACCAAGTATTTTAGAGTGCAGCTCTTAAATCACCATCATGAATACATGTGCTCATGTCATCTCCAGTTTTGGAGATATTATTACTGATGTAGTTGAGATGGGTATCTTTTGTATCTATAAGGGATTTCAAAGCCAATGTCAAAGGGTCTATATGGACATTAAAATGGGTAAATACTGAGAGAGAGAGCAAGCGTATATTCAGGGTCACTGTCAAGAACATCTGGTTACACAATGAGAACAGGAGTAATCACTGTATGACCAATTATGGTGGTTTGATGAGGAATAAAGTAAAAGTTAGGATATTGTACATTACAGGTCTTGAAGCCATAGGAGAAAGTTTTATAATTTGTGACAACACAGTACTGACCATCAGAGTTATATGAAATTTTAACAGTAGGAACCTTCCATTTGTGTAATTGAGCTGGGCAGGTGAAAGATGTATTCATGAGTCTCGTAGTCAGGCGATGAATCTCTTCTGCATAATTCTGGTAAAGCCATCCAGTGTTGCCCACTGGTGATGACGCTGTTGATGATGTGCCCTGAAAACAGGCACTTGTACCTAGTGGGCCTTACCCAGTTACCAAAGACTAAAATAAAAAAAAAATAAAATAAAAAATAAATAAAAATAAAGATGTCCTGGGGATGTCAGTTTCATTGGAATGAATGTCCACGTCCATGGCAAAAGACCAGTCAATGCTGTTTGGTGAATTGCCGCACACTGGCTTGATAACATCAAAATGTCACGGTGACACAAGTAGTGAGAACCCTTTTTGGCACAACAGTCTGTAGGAGGAGCCACCCAAGCTTTAAGGGTGGGATAGAAGACCAAAAGAGGTTGACGATCGATGCATTCTCTGTAGATTCTCTTGTCGAAATGCCCAGTAGAGTGAATGGGGGCTAACTGATCTCAAATTGCTGAATTCAGATCAAAACATGGTAAAGATACAGTAAATGTTACAAACATGGTATCTCTGATGGTGCAATGGTTAGCATAATAACACAATCCCCTATTGGGATGACATGTGACACATCCTAAATTTCTGGTAGTAGACATTGGTATGGAGAGTGACCATAAAGTGTACATTGTGATGAAACTAGTGGACTTACAATGTGAACAGTATCATTTAGCAAGTCTCATCATGAATAATATCTGGAATATGTCCAGATTCCAAATCACAAACAGATTATTGACTGTGGTTATGACACAACAGTCATAAGCAGAGAAGAGGAGTTCCCTGGCAATATATTGCATGTTTACCCCCTTGTTGTTATGAGCAACAAGTTCATACATTTTTTCTTTAGTATCTGTAAAACTCTTGGCAATATCATACATATTGTACACAGTAAAGCGTTATTCCCAACTAAGCCCATCTATTGTACACCATGCAATAAGGGTGGTATTATGTCATTATTTTTCATGCCATCCTGGAATTTGGCCATTTGACTGGAGATAGAGGCAATATCTGCCCTGTTCCAGATTGAGATGCTGGTTCTGAAGAGACTGGAGATGGTGCCAGTGGCACCAGTTACATCAGCAGTGTCACGACTCCACCAAGAGGAGGAAGATTTTGTGACAGGAGTTACCCTGCCACTGTTTTGGGCCATCCTTTTTCTAAAAACTTCTGTTGCAACAGTTCTTCTATCATCTTCTGTATATGCTGTCCCTGTGTTTCTAGTCTGGAAGGTTGTCCACCTTTGAGTGTTTCCCCCCACCACTCTGCTCTCTTCATTATGCCCCACTTTAGTTTCCTTATTTTCCACTCTAAGGTCCAGTAATTAGGGAGGTTAAATTAGGTGACCTCCAAATCTGAATGGAAACTGACACCAGAATATAACTGATCTGGGTATACTTTGGGTAAAACCTGAATAAAGCTGAGGGGTTGTGCAAAAGGCATTAGATGCACCTGATTTATAAGAACAGAGACATGTGACTGCTGATACATGATACTAGAGCGAATGGCTCTGCTTATACATTATGAAGAAAGCACCTATCAATATATGTAAGCTTTGGATAGTGACCAGCATGATGGCTGGCTGATTTTATAGCAGGAAAGGTGCTAGAGTGCTTATAAGCATTGCTGTTTAAAGTGCAAGCATGTTAGAAGTATATAAAGTGCCTGAGTGCAGAGAAATGTGCAAAAATGCTGCATTGCTTATATTTAATTGTTGCACCAGCTGAAGAAGGAACAAATACAGTATACCACATGGATTGAAAAAACATGGTAAAGGGTTATTTTAACTGGTAACCTTGATGACCTTTTGAAAAAGGTACAGTGAACAGACAAATTGCCCAGTTAGGATACATGAGCTGCCTTATGTGTTTAGTTTTTTCATCTAAGGAAGCAGCTCTGAAGTCCTTGGTAATTATGGGCTATAATAAAATGAAGAAAGACAAGGAGCTTGCTTACTCCTTTTGCATTCTCTCTCTCACGCTGTGGTGCAAAGTGGGGCAGAGACACTTTGACTTTTGTCAAAAGAATGCACCATTCTTTGTATTGTTGGAAACAAGTTCCTTAACTGTAAGAAAGCGACAGGGATGTCCCTATAAAATAAGCATGTGCCTTTTGCCCACTGAAGAAGTATTATATGTCCATAAAGGGCTGAGAGAAAAGAAACTAAAAAGATGGCACATTTATTAAAACGGGAAACAGTTCCTGTCATATATATATATATATATATATATTATACAAAATCAAACATGCCCACACAATGCAAAAGCATTATGGCTGATATGTAAACACACAGATTAAGAGGTTGGTCCAACTTTAAGCAGAATTGCATGGTGCCATGGTGCAATTCTGCTTAAAGTTGGACCACATAACATTCTGTGGTGATTTGCATATGCAGCCCATGATAATTTGCATTGTGTGGGCATGTGTGATTTTGTATTTTCTTGAAACTTGGCTTCCCAGCCAAATGCCTCTGGGTAACCCTTGCCTCAGTGTTTGTGCACAGAGGTTCTTTGTCTCATATATATATATATATATATATATATATATATATATATAATATATATATCAGTCTCACATTCCCTTTGCCATCCCAGAAACTTGCAGCAGGGTTATACAATGCAGTGCTTATGCATATAAAAAAATTGGTTCTTTACCTGTGGTTCTGTATTGGATGTTGTTATAGATCTGGTACTCAATATGGCAAATTTGTAATATTAACTGGGGACAAAACTCCAACAGAACACACCCTGCCAAACTAGTACAAGCTATTATATCTTGCCAGCGTATTGTCATGTTGTATAAATAGGAATGTAATCTGCTCAATAAGTGGGTCTCTAGTGAATGGAAGGAGACCCAATGTAGCAACTTTTTCCAAAGGCCCTTGTTCACGAACAAGTGTGGACTCTGCTGTTTCAAGGGGAAGCCTCCTGTGGAACTAAGCCCTATAGGGCAGCAGCATCCCCTAGTGTAGGAATTTATAGTGATCTGAAGATAAGCAGTCACTGTCGAAGGGAGGGTCTTATCCTCATTATGAGGATACAGATCCCAATTAAGAAGTTAGCAAACTTTTGAACAATATACTGTATGTCTAGAGAATGTTATTTGTCATGTTGCAGTCTATTAGTCCACAGCAGATAGTAGATTGTAAAGCGACTTTACTAATGTATAAAACAGAAATTACAGGGAGACAGACAATTACATGGTCACCTGATGGTGATGTTGTAATATATAAAAGAAAAAATTATAGAGAGACAGACAATTACATGGTCACCTGATGGTGATGTCACTCTTAGAAATGTATTTAAGCCTGCTACTAGAGGTTAGGTTTTTTTTTTTAGATAGGATGGTCAAGTTGCTGACAGGCAAGGGAAGGTGTAAGACCGTCAGGGTGTTCAGCAGAGAGGCTGAAACCATGCCATGCTTAGCTGAGAAATGCTAACCTTATACTTACCTTTATTTTCTGTATTTTGCTTTATTAATTTTGAGTTCTAATAAAATGACAAAACACTTCCAAGCAATTTTTTATGCACCTTACAATTTGTCTACCTGTTTCTATGATTTGAAATCCCACACACTTCGACAGATTTGACATTGTTATTGGTAGCAGAGTCAGGTCTACAACTAAATAAACCTAAGTGTTCAATAGTATGGGTACCAGTCACAGGGTCTTGTGTGCATGTCTGGTATGTAGCACGACTATCTATTAACATAGTACTGAAAAACCTGGAGGTAGTTGTATTGTGACACATACCAAATTCAGCCACATTCCAATAAGTGAGATTAAAAATAAGTGGGACGTGCATGTATTGCACATTTTTCACAAGTGTACCTGGGAGGGAGGTGACAGTAAGACCACTGGTTGGACCAGGTTCCTGTGAGGGACATTCAGTAAGTTCTGCTTCAGTAGGGGGTTCTACAGTTAGAAAAATAGCAGCTGTAGCCATGTGATGTTGGGAACAAAATTATTTTTCGGGAGTCTTGTGGGAACCTTTCACAAAATGCAGGGTAAATTAATGCAGTAAGATTATATAAACTATAAAGTCTATGGTTAGCTTGATGAATAGACAGGGTACCATTTGAATCAATTCCAGTATTGGACCAACCTTGGAAGGTACCTTTAGCAAGGTGGGCAATGGGGAGTGTCTTTCTATTGCTGTCAGTTTGCCATTCAGTTTGGAGGGATTATTTGTCAGGAGCCACAACTGAAGCAGTAAGGTAGGCATCCTTGCCTTCCTGTACAGAGATCATTTTGTAGGGAACATCTATGCATACTCCTTCAGGGATGGTGGCGGGTTTGTCTGCTGGGGTCAGGTATCTTCACAGAGAATGATCAAGTAGTGGAAGGAGTTGCCTTAGATATTGATTACTGTTGGATATTATTTTCATATCCATACCATGGTCAAAGGGGATTGCTCCTAATAGCAGGAGAGCCAGATGCAAGATAGCCATTTTGCAGGAATACCTGTAAGGAAAAAGAAAAGATCAGTAGGTACAATTCCACCCAATGGAGTTAGGAAAAGTAATTATTCTCCTTTATACAGTTTTAACTAGTTAGCATGCAACCATTTCTCAGTAAGTTTCTTTTGGTGAAGAAGTCTAACTTGGTAGGGTGTAGGGCAGGACTGAATTTGTTGACAATGGGGTTAAAGACCTTTCCATTTATTGGAGAAGGAATGTGTAGGGTGAGCAAATCTGAGAACCATTAGCTGATCTCCGACTTACCAATCCACTTTTTGTGTGTGTTTGTCAAAGTGAATCTTGGACTGTTGTTGGGCATTGCTCATATGGTGTGCAGCGTACAAGTGGGTTTTAACAATATCATCTCTGAATTTTGCAACATATTTGTCTGCAGACACTCTGTCTGCAGTGGGTATGTTCAGGTCAATCAACAGGTATTCAGGCAATCGCATGGTTCTACTAGTCATCACCTCAAAGGGTGTTAACTGGGTGGTAGCTGAAGGAGTACTCACTAATTGCCATAAGGAGTAAAGCCAAAAGGGAATCCCAATCCTTGGGATTGTCCTTGATAAATTTGGAAAGCAGTTGCTTGATCCGTTGGCCCTTTCTACCTCACCTGATGACTGTGGGTGGTAAGGTATGTGGAATTTCTGGTGTATACCAAGAAGTTTGAGTGTTTCTTGCATCAACTCACCTGTAAAGATGGTTCCTTGATCAGAATCTACCTTACCAGGTAGGCCCCACCTGAAGAATAATTCTACTGCCAGGACTTCTGCAGTTGCTTTTACTGTACTTTTTTGAGTGGAGAAAGCCTCGACCCATTTGGGAAATAGATCAGTAATTCCAAGTGCATACTTGTTCCTGCTAGCATTGGTCAGGTGACAAATAAAGTCAATTTGTATTGCATGCCAAGGGACAAATTGTCTCTGGGAAAGTAGTTTGTCATTTCTCTTGTTTGGGCCCAGATTGTTCTGAGCACAAATTAGGCAGTTCTTTATGTAATGTTTGACATCCTTGGTGATGCCAGGCTACCAGCCAACATATTTTAGTCTCTGGAGTGTATTCTCTAACCCCTGGTGTCCACCAGTTGGGGTGTCATGGACCTGATGAATGAACTCCAATCTCAAAGCTTCAGGGACCACCCACAGCTTGTAATATTCTGACTGGTACCAGATCAGTTTGCTGTCTGGTGACAAATGCAGCTGGTTTGCATGTCTTTTGTCGGGGCTGTGGGTAGGCAATTCTTGTTCCATTCCTTTGTCAAGGAATCTGAACACATCTCTTAACTGAGGGTCAGATGTCTGTGCTGTGGACAAGTCCAGTGGCACAAAAGGTTCATGTTTCTTCTTTGTGGCAGCTATGTGTATGGCTGCTATAGCCATGGGGTGAGCCATTTCCCATGTCTCCTCCCCTCAATCACCCTCTTTGGCAAGAGTGTCTGCTCGGTCATTGATAGAATAGTATGAGTCAGATTTTGAATGGGCTCTGACCTTGTGGATGAACAATTAATGCTTAAACTGTTCAGTCAAATTGTGAATGTAGACAAAGAGTGCCTTATACTTCACAGCAGTACCATCAGAAGATGCAAAGGAGTTCTTCTCCCAGAGCGGTAAAAATTCAGTTAGAAAGCAGCAGACCCAGTTAAAGTTTGTAAAAATAATGGTGTCTTCAGTACCATGTTGGATCAATTCAAGAACACAGGCCATAGCTGCCAGTTCTGCATACGGAGAAGATGTAACACTGCAGTGTTTGGATATATGTATAGTGTTACCATTGGAGTACATGATGATCATTCCAAATCCAGCTGCCTGCTTTTCGTGGCAAGATGAGGCAGAGCCATCAGTAAAGACATGACACAGGGAAGTGTCAGCAATGAACTTTGGAGTAGCAGGAAGAAATGGGCCTGGTTCAGGCAAATCAGGGGGTTGGAGTGTGCAGTCATGTGGGGCTCCTTGGTATAAAAGACCATGGGCTAAAATTGAGGGCATTTTGGCAGAGTGGACCTGTATGTTACAGTCCTGGAGAAGAAGAGACCAGTGAATCAGTCTGGCATTGGATACTGATGCATCCTTTACTCTGTCTGATATTAGGAAAGTTGTGGGAGTGTGGTTCATATTCAGAATGATAGATAAGTACCCAATGACATACAGAAAATGCTTGTCAGCCAGAGTGGCCAAAAGGTTTCTTTCACAAAGACTGTACTTCTGTTCTACTGGTAATAGCATCTGAGATGCATAAGCAGTGGGTCTCAGAGTACCATTCACTT
Source organism: Neoceratodus forsteri (assembly GCA_016271365.2). Taxonomy (NCBI): domain Eukaryota; kingdom Metazoa; phylum Chordata; order Ceratodontiformes; family Ceratodontidae; genus Neoceratodus; species Neoceratodus forsteri. The sequence continues at coordinate 471,859,516 of CM028129.1, forward strand.
TTTGAGCAAGGACTGCAGACATGGCTATTGTTTCTAAAGTAGCTGATTCCAAATGGAAGGGTAAGGCTGGATTGGGGTTAGCTAATGCTGGAGCAGAGACCAAGGTTTGTTTCAGGAGCAATGCAGCATTAGTTTGACTGGGACCCCAAGTCCACAGAACATCCTTTTTCAGGAGCTCATACAGAGGTGTGGCCTTTTGTGCAAAATCACAGATAAAATCTCTGGGATAATTGACCATTCCCAGGAAATGTTTGAGTGTTGCCACACTGGTAGGAAGTGGCAAATCTTGTAAGCCTTGGATTTCCTTCCAGGCTGGACTCCTTCCTTGATCTGGGATACACAGGCCAAGAAAGAGGACATCTTTCTGGCATAATTGTGCTTTTGCAGGATTGCACTTGAGGCCCGCCGTCTGTAAGAGGGTCAGTAGTTCATCAAGGAGTTCAAAATGTTGCTCCTTAGTGGCGGTTGCCAACAGCAGATCATCCACATACTGCAGAAGACATTGTGGGACAAAGAAACCCTGCAGGTCATCCATCATGTGTAGATGGAAAAGCGAAGGGCTGTTATGAAAACCCTGAGGTAGACAGATCCAAGTGTACTGTTGACCCTCAAAGGTAACAGCAAACTTATATTGACTTTCATTAACTAGGGGCAGTGACCAGAAACCATTGAAGATGTCCATGGCGCTGAACCACCTACGATCTGGTGTTAGCACTTTGAGCTCATGTGGTGATGATGCTACAGTAGGGGGCAGCTGGGAGTGACCTGATTAAGTCTTCTGTAATCAATAGTGAGTCTCCAAGATCCAGTGAGTATCTTCACTGGTCAGTTAGGTGAGTTGGCAGTCAAAACACAATGCCTGATCACACCTTGTCTAAGGAGTGACTGAATGGTTTCTCTGAGTGATAGTAAGACCTCAGCAGGAAAGGGGCATTGCCTTTGCCAGTCATGTACTGGGCCTGGGATTTTGATGACAGTTTGCATTCTCCCACAGTCATGCTAGTGTGTGGCAAAAGCATCCAGGTGTTTCTGCAGGATGAGTAAGATCTGCTTAGTAAATTCATGTGTATGGAATAGAGCTATAACGTCATATTCCTTGTCATTGGGAGTAATAGCTACAAACACATGTGAATCAGAGATCATGACCGTATGGCACTGTCCCTCTATCTGAATCAAGAACATGTTGGCTAAGTCCACTACACAGCCTTGTAGTACTTGAAAATCAATTCCCAGAATGCTGGGATGATTATGTAGTACCATGACATCAAAAGTGTGATTCATTTTGTGGCTGCCTATCACTACAGAATGTATGATAGAATGGTAGGTAAATAGCTTGGTGCCATTCATGCCTTGTGCACTGGTCCTCCATCCAGTGGACCAGGAGGAATTTTCCAGATCCACATCATGTAGTACAGACACAGCCACACTTGTATCTAGCAAAATATTTAGTTGGCAGCCCCCGACCATGGCCTTAGTACAAGGCCTTCAATTTGTGTCAAGGGTGAGCTTATTTACAATATAGACTGATGCCTGTAGTTGTCAATCTGAGTTACTGCCAGGCAGTTTCTGCAAAAGTAGATCAGCCTGTTCTTGTCAGACCTCTTCCACTCTTCCAGATCCTGTATAGCTGTTATGAAGGGTGAGGCCTCAGGGTTCAGGCCTGATGCAGCCTGGTCAGAGGAGGCTCTAGTGTCTCCTTGGCCTAGTGAGGCCTGGTGTATCGGAGCTAATGTTGCAACTGTGCACTTCAAACTTGAGTCTGCTACTGATTGGACGTGCCCAAGAAGGTTGCGGAGATTGTTATTCTCTGCCACTATCTCAAAATAAGAAGGGTCTGATTGATGTTTTCATTTGCCCCTATTACCTTGGTGTTGGTTATGCTGTTCAGAATTAGAGTTGTTCCAATTCTGCCTGTTATTTCTATTTCAGTTTTGGTTCCCATTACTGGACAAGTAGTGCTGTTTATTATCCAAAGGCACAGCCTTTTTGTCTTGGGCCTTGCCCTCCATGTGTAGTGGGTCTCGGGCTCACTGGTATATTGTATCACAGCTACCTTCTTTGAGCCATAATTCAGATCTCAGAGGTAGAGCTGGTAAACCCGCTCTGTCTTCCAGAGAATGTCTGAAAATTTGTCTGTTCTAGGGAAAAATGGAGGCTCAACTTTTTCATGGACAGCCAGAATCATGTTCCAGATAAACAAGGACTTGTACTCAATTTGGTCTATGTGTCTTCTTCTGAAAGCGATTTGCCAGTGTGGTAGGCCAGCCATAACCTTCGGTTGTATGACATTGGGCTCTCCTTGGCAGTTTGCTTTACTGGGTAGGCCAACATAACACCAACCATGCCTGGGAGTGTGCGGCAATGAGTTCCACTGCAACATCATCAAAGGTCGCATCTATGGACTGGTGAACTGTTTCTGAGAATTTCAACAAGAGTTTGGGGTCTACGGTCTGCCGAAGAATCTGTACCGGGTAGGCTGTCTTTAGACTGAGCATCTCACATTTGGAACAAACCTTTTCCAAATGGCAACTGTGATTGTCATTGGGATTCATGCTGCCTACACTGTCAGTGATCTGCTGCACAGACTGGGCCATGTGAAGGGGGTTATTTTGAGCCATTGGGTGCTCAGGAAAAGGATCATGGTTTTGTGCACCATGAAAGGTGGCTGCTGCTGCAGCGTCAACCGCAGTGTGAATGAGGGATGGCCGGGCAGTGGCTTCCTTCATCATTGCATCCAAGTGCTGTTTGAAGAGCTGCCTTTGTTCCTCAGGCATCTCTGTTTGAGAGATGGTGGCCTCGATCATTTGCTCAATCTCCATTTTGTTGCCTTTGGACAAAGCAGCAATTGAAGGGGCTAGGCCTCGACCCCCCCATCATGGGGGTCACCATCTTGGTATCACACATGATAGTCATCATTCCACTAATGATGTAGGGTTGTGCTGTCACAGCATAGAGAACCGCCATCTTGTGGGTGGTGGATGGACACTGGGCCACAGTGAGTGAGTGAGTGAGTGTGTGCCATCTTGGCAGCTGTCATCACCAGATTCATCATCACCCGATGACATAAGATCAATGAGTGTGTAATGAAACCTGCCCATCACTTTGAAATGGCTCAGTTTTGTCATCTTAAGTCTGCATACTTTGTGACTAACTTTTGCAATGTCCTGTTCAACACCTTTCACAACTTCTTTCTGTAACACTCCATATGAGGCACACATTTTGCAGTTGTCCCTGTTCCCTATCCAACTTGTTACTTACCCATTTCAGATCCTCTCTCATCTCATCGAGCTCCTCATGCAAAGTCACATTTCTATCACTCAACAAATCATTCATCTGCAACACCTGCTTCTTATCCTGCTTCAGCCTATCACATTCCTCTTGCAACATACATAAATCTTGAGCATTACCCTGTACAGAGCAGTGCAAAAAGAGTCTCATTCTTACTACACAACTGAAGTTCTGCTTCAAGTTGCAGCTCACTTTTCAAACTTTCAGACACCTGCAATCCCATCTTTTTCTTAAGAGATGAGAGTTGCAGTTCGAGGGGAATGAAATCTTGATTCAGAGGCTTCTAGAGCAGCATAGAGAGCCATGACTAACAGTCCTTTAGCATCACACTTTTTGGCTGTTTGCCTCATCTTGGAGACCTAGGTTGAGATCCCCAGTACGGGGTTGTTGGATCTATTTGGGTCCAATGCAAAATCACTCCAACCTCCATAGGAGGTAAGAAAGCTAGAGATGTCAAGTCTCACGTCTGCACAGATATTTGATATAGTGGTACCCGCAAAAGCTTTGGAAAACACAAAATGAACCCATCAATGGTTGCTTTGCTGTGTATCAGTCCACAGTGGTTGAACCGATAGATGGTAGGGCTACTGTAGTCTCACAATCCTGAAATTCAAAATTGCCACTGAACAACGGGAAAAGGCATCAACCATTTTCAGAAACCAGACTTTACAAGATGCTATGGAGTTAAAAGTACAGGTGAGGTGATATGGTTGTGTACACCTCCTTACTACCTGTAAGGAAAGGGTAAGCCAGCAAGTCGAGAAACTTTGCTAATCCAGACCACCTGTACACAGTTGCCAATATGTTAGGGTGATTAGCCCTGGTCGGATTATTGGCAGTCATAGATCAGTAAAAGAGACACAGACAAGTGGCATATTCGGTAATAAAACTTGTTTATTACACAAAAAGGTAACAGTTGCCCTAAAACATTTCTTGCCATTAAAAACACTGGGAGCTGAAATTTCCAAAATACCCCTAGGAGTGAAAATGGTCTTCAAGGGAATACACAATACAGCATTTTATATACTTAGATTTGTAGCTATGGTTACTAGAAGACTACAGTACAAGTCACATTAAACTGTTCCTCCAATGAGTTGTTTTGGCATTTTTGACTGAATTGCATAAGTATTGCTGGATCCAGTACAAAGCAATGCACAAATTGATTTTTAAGAGTTAAAACTCAGTTTTGCATTGCATTGTAACTGGAATGCTGATGCATTCCACATGAGTTGAAAAAAACATTTTACAAACATTGCTCTTAAGCTGGTTAAGCACTTAAAAAAAATACAAGTTGCCAGTGCATTTCCAGCTGTTAAAGACAATGCTTAACCAACTAATTGGTGGAACAGTTTAATTCGACTTGTACTGTAGATACATAAAATAAGCCATATTGGCTAAAAGTTATGTTGCTCCACAGTGTTATCTACCGATACACATTATTTGTAAAATCAGCTAAATGTGAGAACAAATGAACTGATACAAAGTACAAAATATAGTGCAGTGTTACATAAATCTGCATAGTGGCAGTGCAGGCTATACAATGACTTCTCAGAAGGATAAACAGAGAACACAGGTGTATCTCAGCACAGTACTTGCAATATGTTTCTTAGCAAAAGCAGCATAAGAATCACAATATATTCCTGGCTACTTACAGCAACGTCCTAAATATTAGTATATTAGGTATCGTAAACATATATGTATTGTCTAAGGTACACAATGGGTATCCAGTCAAAGTGTGGGGACCTTGCATAACACCTTTATTGAGCAGGGACACTCTTTCAGAGAAATTTACAGAGCAGTAGAACGTGCACCACAGCTACCAAGAGAACAATTACTTCAGTATGAGGAAATGACAACTACCAACAGAATACATTTAGTAGTCACATTTCATCCTGACCTTGAACTTCTGCACAAGATTATTAAGGACCTCCACCCAATATTTAGTGAGGATGAGACCCTAAATTTTATTTTTCAAGAACTACCACTACTATCTTTTAAACAACCACCTAATTTAGTCAACCTGATTATTAGGAGTAAACTTGGACCAGAACAAAATACCATGACACTGAGTGGTACACAACCCTGTAATCAACTCAGATGTAAGACCTGTGAGTTCATTTCCACTTCAGATTGTGAGGTTACAAAACAAAACAGACAATTCAAGGTACAGGGGAATTATACATGTCTGTCATGGAATGTTGTTTATTTCATTCAATGCAAGAGATGTCCACAAACAGGGTATGTGCGAGAGACAAGTCAAACTCTTCACACTAGAATGAACTCACACATACTATTAATATGAAGATGACTGAAAAAACAGTGGGTCAACATTTCTCTCAGTCTAACCACTCAATCTCAGATATGTCAGTAATGGTCTTAAAAGGAAATTTCAAAAATACAGAACAGAGACGGGCTTCTGAGGTCAGGCTTATTTTACTTCTTAATGTAGTAGAAGATAGCATGGACATTGACTTGGGATTTTTGTCACATTATACAACTTAAACATCCACAGACCTTTACTTCAAAGAAGGGACATATAATAGGACTTTGACATGTCTTTGTTTTTGATTTAATATTTATAATGTCCCTTTTAACTGATTATCAACATGTTGGTTCCCCACCCAAGAACTATGTGTGTGTGGGGGGGGGTAATTTTTTGGTGTGTGGGTGGGGGAAGTTATGTGGGTGTGGTGGCTGTTGTTACATTGAGATAGTCTTATATTCAGGTACATGATATAATGGTGTTAAGTGTGTTATGACTCATAGTTCAAATAGATAATGGATATTAATTTCCTTCTACCTAGCTATCTTCCTTGGGGGTGGGGTTGGAGTTAATTCCATTGGGTTTTTATTCAGATTCCTTAGACTGTTACTGTACATACAGTAGTTTTATTATATACTGTCACATTTTGGAACTCTGAACATGTTGGGATGCATGGTCTCATTTGCTTGGGGGTTCTTGACAGATTAAATTACACTGGGCAAATATTGTAGTGATTGGTGTAAATGATGGTATGTTAGAACTCTTGACTCACAAACATGTTGAATATGTACTTCCTTCTAGCTAGTTATCTTCAGGAGGGGGGTGGGGTGGGGTGGAGGTTTTATACCATTGTGGTTCTATTCAGAGCCCTTTAACTGTTACTGTACATATAGTAATTTGATTATATACTGCCACATTTTTGAACTCTGAACATATTAGGATGCATGATCTCATTTACTTGGGCATCCTTGACAGATTAAATTCCATTGGGTAAATATAGTAATGATTGGTGTAAAGATGATGTGTTAGGACTCTTTAACTGGCATATATAGCAAATATACACTTTCTTCTAACTAGGTATCTACCCATGGAGTAGTGGGGTTTAATTCCATTGGGTTTTTATTCAGAGTCCTTAGACTATCTCTGTGCATATAGTAGGTTGATTATATACTGACACATTATTGGACTCTGAACATATCAGGATGCATGGTCTCATTTACTTGGGGGTCCTTGACATATTTTTTTTAATTTGGCACATATACTGACAATTAATATTACCTTGTATAAAATCCTGTAACAACACTGAAGGTTTTAAGGTTTATTAAATATAGTAACTGGTTGAGTGTATAGTTGGAAAATGTCTCCAGATATGCTTTCAACTGCATAGCGGTCAGAAACAGACTAGGTTAACTTTATTTTAAACCCTCAATGCCATATATAGAAAATGTTGGTTCTATAGTTTTGTTTGTTTTTAACATACAATAATATCACATTTTAACATGTATTTAAGTGCAGATTGAATCCAATGTTTCATTAAAACTATTCATTGCACATGCTGAGACATTCAAGAATTTATGATAGTTGAGCTTTCTGTACAGAAGGTTGTTATCTTATTCAGATGACATTTGACCTTGAAGGCATCTCAGCTAATGGCAAACTGGTGAGGTCTGGTTCAACTGTTTCTAACTTCAGTGATGGTTTAAATGAGTATTTGAAACCAATGAGTATTCTTTCAGTTTTTTTTATATGTATCATCTGGGTGTTAATAGTAAGTGAGTGACTAAGTAACTGTCATAAGCTTCCAAGGAAGGATTTTGTCAGTCCAAAAGCTTAAGCACTTTCTTCTATTTGTAACATCTATGTTGGTCCAATAAAAGGCATCAAACCATTTGCTTCTGGATCTGTTCTTACAAGGATCAATACAGCAAAAATGAAATCCTTATGTTTGTATGTAATATAATACAAATCAGAGGTGAGTGATTCTACATAAACTACGAGAGCAAAGCTTGAGGGCATTATTCAAGCATCACACACTGAGGTAGTGTATTATATTCAAGTAACCACACCACCCCATGTTTTATTTTATATAAATGCTGGCCATCAATTTTTTTCCCTCCACCCTCTCAGGTAGTAACCAACTAGTGCTAGCAACAGGAAGAGGAGAAAATGTTTTTTTTTCCCAACAAATAAGTGACAAACTGCAGCAAATTTCCTTAATGAAACTATATAGAATATACTTTTTAATCTGTGCATTAGTGTCCATTTTTATGGCTGTGGGTGGAGCCTACAGCCATTTTGCTATCTGTAGCTTGAAAATGGAGTTTTGAGGAACACATTTTTTTGACTTTTCAATGTATCCTTCCACGTCTACAAATCACTATGACAACTAAAATCCCTTCTTTCTGTTTAGATTATTGGAGACATAACTCCAAGCTGCTTATCAGATGGCCATTAGGAAACTGAAACAGCTCATTAAATATTGGTTGCCTATTAAACTGGAGATTTGTTTACCCCCTACGAAATGGTACAACTTGCACATTTAAATGCCTAACATTTCAACATTTTGTTGCTACTAACTTCAGTTGGGGATGAATATCTTTCAAGAAAGATTCATACCTCATAAATGTTACCCTATCCCAGCAAAGTTTGTAAAGCTTTACATTGTTTTTTAACCTCTCAAGACATATCTGATAAAATGCCAGGTCTTCAGTGAACTATCCAGACTAAATATATAAATGTCATTTTGACAGGAAGGGCTGCGGCCTGCTTCTCAAACATAACAGATGAGAGCTACTGAGATCTCGTATAGTGTGTGCATATGTGTGTGTGTGTGTGTGTGTGTGTGCGTGTGTGTGTGTTTGGAGAAGGGATGGAGAAACAGTCAAACTCCTGGCAAGGGAGACCTCATCTAATGAATTAACTGCTGACAAACCATGAGTGATACAGAAGCAAATGATTTGATACCTTTTATTGGACCCACATAGATGTAACAAACATAACTTATACCATTTATTAAATTCCTGCTCAAACAACTGCAAACAGAAGACTGTTTTTTTATCATTTTATAATATGATATACTGAGTGTGTATTTACTGAGTTGCTGGATCAGGGCCTTGAAGAAAATAATAACATTTACTTAACTCATTTAAGATTCCATCAGGTGGACAGAAAAAAAGTCTATGAGAATTTGTCTGAAAACTAACAACTATAAGATGCAAATATAGTATTTGTGTATAATATATATATATATATATATATATATATATATATATATATATATATATACATATATATATATATATATATATATATATATATATATATATATAGATAGATAGGTAGATAGATATGTCTCTAATTTATTTGCAACAAATTTGTTTACAGGCATTACTAGTATCTTTTGAAAGATCGTCTGACTCGTGATTACTAATTTTGAGTATAGGTCATGAAATGATGAGCTTGATATTTGTTATTTCATATAGTCCCCCATTATGCCTTATGCATACCATATAAATCCAAATCATTCCAAAGCCATCTTGACATATATGGCCCAATTCTCAAAGCCCTACATTTGACGCAAAGTGCCTACACCAAACAGAAATGGTGTAAGTGGCACCTTGCGACAATTACTTCCCCCAGAGCTATTCTTAAAAGCAGCCTGTGGCAAGCTCAGGCTGCCTGTACCTAAGGGCACTTGTGCCACCCTTGCACCACAACCCTGGCTGCAGCATGGCACAAGGGGGCATGCAGCAGACACAAGCTGCCATGGCCCCAGAACAGCAATTCACGAAGATCTTCCAAAGGGAATAAGTCTAAGTACCCTTAGACCAGCCAGGGTTGGTCTAAGGGGACTTAGAAGTTTCTCCCCAGGTGAGCTGCTGGATGCAATAATGGTGCAGGTCACCCCTACCCAATCCCCGATGTTCCCCCATATTGTAAATTTGATGTATGCCCCCCGCCCAGATCTCTGAGCATCCCCCATATGGTAAATATGTGCAATTCTCACACCCAGATCCCTGATGTCCCCTACACATACCACAGCCCCTTCATTGGTGGTCCAGTGCCCCCTCACCCAGTAGCTGGTGCCCCATCCTCAGACAGAGCCAGGGACTGGCACAGCCATCCTCACACTCTGTGGGTGGTCCCCAACTGAACTGTCAGTGGGTGCATACTGTACTCTGTACGTACACATTAGAGTATGCACCCTTTGACAGTTCAGTTGGGGACCAGCCACTGAGGTGTGAGGATGGCTGTGCCAGTCCCCAGCTCTCTCTGTGGATGGGGGAACTAGTTGCTGAGTGAGGGGGCACTGGACCACCAATAAGGGGGCTGTGGTATGTGTAGGGGACATCAGGGATCTGGGTAGGGGGATTGCACATATTTACCATATGGGGACACTCATGGATCTGGGTGGGGGGCGTATATTACATTTACAATAAGGGGGAACATCGGGGAGTGAGGAGGGGGTCATTTTGTACATGTACAGTGTGGGGGAACAGGGGATCTGGTCGGGGGGTCAGCTTGTCATTGTTGCTAGGGGCATGTGGCAACCCCTTTGGTGCACCTTGTGTATGCCGCATGTAAGAGGTTGCTGCAAGTGTGGGGACTTAGGCACTGGGACCCCTCCTGTACCTGAATCAGATGCACAGTCCCTGGTGCATAGGGCTTCAGCACAAGCTGCTGATTGCCACAGCTTGTGTCGGACATAGCCCACTTGTGAATTGGGCCCATAATATTACTACTGAGTAGCAAATCATAGCTCTTTTCCTAATAAAAGGCTGCTGATATAATAAATAAAGAACAGTCACAAATAATGACCCAGTGGCTTATGGAAAAATCTATAGGGATTTATACAAGGATTTGATTCTGCCACTGTGGGGAAAACACAAGGAAAATGAGGGCTTCTTACAGGGTAATGGTTATTTGGATCTGGGAACACTGAATATTTCTTATCCTATATTTTGTATCCTGGGCAGGGGAGTTCCTACATCTCTTTGTCACATAGGATGTTCATTTACATATTTTTGCACTATATTTACTCAGGCTGTCTCAGATTAGATGCAATATCTTGTTTTCAGTGGGGTCATGATTTTACCATTTTTATAATGTATTTATTCAGGGTACCTAGTCCAGAGCCCCTGTATTCAAAGGAGATATCTCTCCACAGAGGGAAGAGTGACCAGTGGGGTACCACAGGGATCAGTGCTGGGACCGGTCCTATTCAACATCTTCATCAGTGACATTGCGCAGACCTAGAAGGCAGAATTTCACTGTTCGCTGATGACACAAAGCTCTGTAACAGAGTAGACACACCAGAGGGTGTAGACAGAATGAGAAGGGACCTGCAGAAACTTGAAGAATGGTCAGGGGTTTGGCAGTTGAAATTCAATGCAAGGAAGTGCAAGATAATGCATATAGGGCACAAAAACCCTGGCACAATATATCAGTTGGGGGGTGAGGATATAGCATGCACCAAGCAGGAAAGGGATCTTGGGGTTATCATCTCTGATGACCTCAAGGTAGGGAAACGATGTGACAAGGCAGCAGGTAAAGCAAATAGGATGCTGGGATGTATAGGCAGGGGCATCACCAGCAGGAAAAAGGAGGTCATAATTCCACTATACAAGACACTAGTGAGGCCCCACCTGGAGTACAGTGTACAGTTCTGGAGACCATACCTATGTAAGGATATAGAAAGGGTAGAGAAGGTTCAGAGGAGGGCAACAAAGATGGTGCATGGATTGCATCACAAGTCCTATGAAGACAGGTTGAAGGAACTGAACATGTACTCCCTGGAGGAGAGGAGGGAGAGAGAGGATATGATAGAGACATACAAGTATCTTACAGGGAGGAACAGGGTGCAGGAATACACTATTTTTAAGCGAAAAAGATGTTCCAGGACTAGAGGGCATGGGAGTTGGAGGGAGGACGATTCAGAGGAAACGTGAGGAAGAATTTCTTCACAGAACGGGTGGTGGACAAGTGGAACACCCTGCCAGAGGAAGTGGTGGGGGCTGAAACAATCACGGGATTTAAGAATGCATGGGATAGACATAAAGGAATTCTGGATGTCAGGGGTAAGGGGCAACAGACTTCTAGGAAAACGTAAACTGAACTTACGAGCTCAAATGGGCAGACTGGGTGGGCCATAGGCCCTTATCTGCCGACACTGTCTATGTATCTATGTATCTAGATATGCAGTGTATCCTGGTGGAAAAGGGAGATGTGCCGCACAACTCCAATAATGCACAGCAACATGATATTCAAATGTGCGGGATGCACCAGCCACAAGGGAATGGGCCAGAGCACACACAAATGGTATACTGTTCAAGTCGAGAAGGCAATCCCAAGCATATGCCATGCTGCAGCATATTCAGTGGGAATATGCCCCTCACAGTCCAGAGCACTGTGGCCCACAGTTAGGCCACAAATAACTGGCCTAACCCGGCCAGCCTCCAACAGGCAGGCTGCAGATGTGCACCAAGGTGCACAGCAGCTTGGCAGCCCTGGTGGACTAGAGGTACCCCCTTTCTATCCCCAATCTAGCCAACTCCATCCTTGAAGAGCTCCATAGTGTAGGGCCCCCACAGACCCAATCACACCAGAAGAAACCATGGTCCATATCCATAGTCTAGAGGACTCCCATCCACCGCCCCTGTACATAGACATCCTCACGTCCCCATACCCAACCTGTTTCAAAGACTGGTACTGCCCTTCTCACCCTGCCATGGCCAGCCATTGACTGCACTGAACCCAGGCTGGGGACCTACACTCTAGAATGACCCAACTGGCTGTACCATGCATTGGGCACCACACCAGCTATGGATCCACCAGTGTATGAAGCCGTATGCACGTCCCCTGGCAATCTGAAGAGGGAATTTACATACCTCCAATGCATGCCTTGCCAATGCTGTACCTTTCTTTTATTTTTATTTATTTATTTTTTTTTTTATTTGGTTGTTTAACCAGGTATAGCACACTAAGCTGAAAGCTTTTTTACAGGAGCAACCTGGGAGCACAAGGAGGCTAAGTGACTTGCTGAGGGTCACACAGTATGCAAGTGGAAGCTGTGGGATTCAAACCTAGGTCTGGCCTGCTGGATGTCACCAAATTTGCAGCTCAGAGCCTTAGACCACTGCGCTATACTGCCTCTGCTATCATACACCACTGCAAGTCCACACTCTCCTCTGTTACCCTGTGTACGATGCCCCCTCTGGACTGCTGAGGTATCTTGGGTGCCATGGGATGTGGTATCCTATAATGCCATTTGCAGTGTATGCTTCAGGTTGTAGACAATTCATCCAAAGTTCCCCAATTGTACAAATGAATAGGAGTCAGTTGTAACATGCCTGTTTTTGGACTTGTGTAAGTGGGTACAGCATCAGTCATCACCCACATTGAGCAGTGCAATGGCATTGGGATGATGGATCTGCATGCTAGTGCCTGAGGTGTATGGCCACTGGGTGTTATCACCTACACACAGTTCATGCCTACATATAACACATTCCAACATCCTACTGCAAGTGCTCCATCACCTACTGATAGAGTGGTACAATACCATTACAGAGCCAGTCATTGCAATGGGATGGGCTGCAGGGTAGGAAGGGGGGTACCTGTGCATCATTGAGGGGGACCGGAGGCCACTACACTATGGACTTGGACTGTAGATGTATTTGGGTGCAATTAGTGATGGCATTGGGGTCCCTACAATATGGATCTGGACTCCTGTATGATCAGGGCTAGTGGAATGCATGGAGGGGTGCCACTATACCACCAGAGACTTCAAAGCCTGTCCCACATGGGAGTGATCAGGGTCGGGGCTTGGGGTTGAGAGCTGCTGTGGCACATTCATCCCTATGCTAACATGCAAATGGACAAGTAATGAGTATGCATAAGGCCCCTTTGCACCCTGCATGCTCAATTAGTTCATTTGCATTCCTGGGCTGAATATTGCCCATGAGGGCTGTGGTGCATACTGATATGTGCCATGCATTCCCAATGGAAGGTATTCAGTCAGGGTCACCCTGGATGCACCTGACTTGGCGGCCACCTTCATTGCGACTCCTGTCTAGGGTCACGTTTTCAACAGGAACAATAAAGCCTGCCAGGATGAAGCATTATGTCACAGGTTTACTGCATGACAAAAGGGATTTTTGTTTGCTGCAGTAACTCTACTGTAGAAATCTGCAGTGCAGCTCTTCATCCTGGTGGGTTTCACTGTATGCACACCCTGTACCAGTGGTGCATTCTCTTTGAATATTGTATCGGTGCTGACCAGTGCACCCTCTTCGTGCAATGCTTCTTTCTGCTCGTGCATCCATCTGGCACTCAATATATCTCCCCGATTCTCCCCGATGTAAAATATTCTTTTCAGTGCATTCTGATTTTACACAATGCAGCAAAATATTGTGTAGATGCACAGCCCCACTGAAAATAAGATGCCATTTCTTCCGTGTACTATCCATGCTAAATATATAGCAATCAGCAGGCATATTCTAGGAAAACACATTGTAAAAATGTGTAAAAGGAAGACCACATTGAAACTGCCTCTCCACAGATCTTCATTGTGCAAATTAATTAGAAATAATGGGTGAAAGCATCCCAAAAGCTCTCCATATTGGCTCTGATCAGATTTTGTTTACTTTGTAAACAGGGTGTCATGGTGATGTTGGGAGAGAGATGGAAGTCTGTGAGAAGGTAAAGCGTTCATTGTGAATCACAGTCTTTTTTTTTCCTTGAACAGCTGATTTTAACATTGGAGACATCCCAGACTAGTAATGGCTGCTTTTGTTTAGTATAAATCAGCCCAGTTTCAAAGATATCAAAGACAGAAACATAGAGTTAGAGAAGTCACAGTATAAAAAACAGTTTTATAATGATTGAACCATGCTGCTCTGTAAGAGAAAACAGCCTTTTGAGAGTGTCTCAAGACAGCAGGCTGCCCTATGTGTGTGCATGAATTCTGTAATTACCAGACAGTTATTATGGAAAATAAAAACTAGCCATCCTCATATAATGAAGATACAGGAAGCTAGATAGGTAGATAGACAGACAGAGACAAAGACAAACAGATGGATGGATAGAGAGACAGACAGGCAGACAGACAGACAGATAATTCATTGAAAAAAATAAATACATGTATGTTAATGCATCCTTAAGTGTTTCTTGGCCACAAAAGTAGGGAAATATGTTAAGGGTTTTATAATCCTATGCCAATCCTTATTCTCATTCCCTAGCCTCATGACCCATGGCCAAGCTACAGGTCCACCATGACCATGCCCCACATGTGTGCTGTTTTCAGCTACAGGTCTGAGTCCATGCCCCGCAAGTCTGCTGTTCCAGGTAGGGTCTGCAGGATCAGTGGTGACTATCTTTATGGGCCCTGCACAGATCACATGACCAGTCATAACTTTCTTTGTACAGAAAACACAAAACAGGAGATAACTCACAATTTTCCTCACACAAGGCCTTGGGTGAAGCACAAGGTCATTTGTAACTCTGTGCAGGGCGCATGAGCTACACATGAGTTCTAACTGTCACAACCATTTTGGTTTCAAGGTTATTGATTCAGAAAGAACCTTTGAGTAGGAAGATTGTTTACAAAGGTTCCACGTCTAGACAGGACACACAATACAGAAAAATAGCAATGCCACAAGAATCCACTATAAGGTCACTTGGCAAGGTTCTAAACAATAATTTCAGTCAGTTACAGACTTTAGAGTTGTTTATACAGTCTGGGGTAAAGAGTGGAGACATAATACATATAGAGTTTAGACTACTATATGATCTTAATTAAAGGAGAATGGGAAAGAATACAAAGCATTACAGAGATGGAAAGAGAAACCCTGTGCCGCCAGAGGAAGGCTTTGTCAGAGCTTTGTAAGTGATATAGCTAAGTGGGATGGGGGAGTCAGCAGTGAGATGGGAGGGAATGTTGGTGCTTTAAACATTTTGCTCTTTTTGGACTTAGAAACATTTTCATGATAAGTTTCATGTTTTTTGTTCATGCTGGACTTAGAAAATGTTTTGCAATAATGTTTCTGGGGTTTTTATGTTCTTTTGTGTGTGTGTTTAAAAATAAAGTCCTGAAATGCAGAACTGTGTCTGATGCACCTGGACTTAAACTGTTCATACTCTATATTTGCAAATTTTGGCCATTTTTAGCCCAAATCTTTTAAAGTGGCCAGGATGCTATCCCACCTCATGATCACATACAGTATGTTGGACGTTGTAAATGTGACCCAAAGTGTGTCTGGAGGAATCTAACTGCCAAACACAATTTTGGGAGATTAACAAACTGACACTTGTGTCATTCTGAGGAGTGGTGGCAACTTGATCACTCTGAAAATTTGGGCTCAAAATGGCAAAACCTGGGCAAGATATGAGTAAAAGCAAAAATTACTCAAAATTATGGCTAAGTCCAGGCATATGTGCAGTATTCACATTTTAGTAGTTTGAAAAAATTTCCATGATCATTTGTCTGTTTTTTCTAAGTTCTGAAATGCATTTACCATACATGCACCTGCACTTGCAGTAGATTATTTTTCATTTATTTTACAGTACCTACTATACTATGCTCACATTTTGGCCATTTTGTGCCCTAATTTTCAGATTGGCTAAGTCACCAGCTCACCTTAGACAACATAAGTGGGACCTTGTAAATCTAGCTCAGAATGTGTTCTGGGGTTGATTCTCAAAAACATATGTTTTGACAGATTTTTAAAAGGTCCCACTTCTATGGCCATGAGGTACCATAGAGTGGTAACTTCACCACCCTGAAAATGTGGGGGAAAATGTCTAAAATTTGCCATGATATGATTAGAAATAGAAACAAAAGTGAAAAAAAGGTTAAGCCCAGGCACATGCGCATTAAGAACATTTCTGGACTTAACCATTTTTGCAGTCCCTTTTTCCTCATTACAGGTAGAGGAGTGCTTTGAGAGACATTGAAGCATCATGTTGAGGGACAATTAGCATCTGCAACAAGGGAACCAGAAGTACCAGTGGAGGGTAGGAGAGTAGTGTGGGAGCTTTGAAAGATGAGTGAGAGTGGGATTTCTTTAACTGAATGATGGGCAAGTAGTTCCAGTGTCATGATTGGGCACTCACCAACAGTATTTTGTGAATCATTAGGACAGGTAGGGGGTACCAGTGGCAGAGTTTGGCACAACCCAACAGTGTGTGCTATGTGTTTGGGCTGGTCTTGAGTGGGGTAATAGTGGCAGAATGGGGCACCCACCACCATTGTTTTTGTAATTAATGGGTTTGATCAGGGGGGTAACAGTGGAGGAGTTCGGAACCCACCAATAATGTTTATACGTGGATCTGGTGGCTTGGAGTCTCAGCAGCAGAACTGGGCACCTATTGATAGTGTGACTATGCTTAGATCAGATGGTCAGATGGGGGTTACAAACAGTCCTGAAACAAATCTAGTTTTTTCTTCACTCACGACTGACTTTGGTCACAAATGAAAACAACTTTTGTGGTTTCTTAAACTTTTAAACCATATTTAAAAACTATAGGTTGGTTTGTTTTAAAACTATGAAAAGGTCCTATTCCGTCATGAGATCTCTATTTATTTAGTTTTTGTTGACTGGGAAAGGAGGGCTAGACAATTCTGCTTATTTTCAACCTCGTCTCGCGGGGGGGGGGGATACAGGTGGATTACAACTGACATTGAACTGGATTAAGCTGTTAGTGGTATTTTTAGGGTAACAAGTCTGTGACACTGATTGTTCTAGAGCCTTTCACCAGAGGAAGGAGACCACACTAAGTATTGCTTTTGTTTGCTCAGTCAGCATAGCATTTATTAAACTTTGTCTTTCAAATTTTCATCAACAATACTGAGTTCCTTTACATGCCATATTTAAAACATTTATTTTCATATTCTCTTTCTTTGAACCATCACAATTTATATTAATATTTTCATTGCATTTCATATCACATTTTATATCATATTTTTCTTCCCTCTCCACCTTCCAGATGTAAACCCGAGGGGGTCTTTCTTTCCTGTCTGTTTTCTCTTTTATCCCCCCCCCGATGTAAATCTGAGGGGTTATCTCTTAATGTCTGGGCCAGGTCCAATTCCTGCCCCCCATTTCCATTCCTGGGTCTCCACATCCTTTCCTCTTGTCTGGACCAGGTCCAATTCCTGTCCCCCATTTTTATTCCTGAGTGCCCATACCCTTTTTCCTCTTACACTCCACCTTGGTGTAACTCCAGAATTTTCCCCCCTCCCCTCCCTCCAGAAAATATTTTCTTTCTCATTCTTCCCTCACTGTATCCCATAATTCCTTGGGTGGTGGGTGGGAAGTAAAAATTTGCCTAGCAAAAGTGAGGGAGAGCTTCCCTGTGCAGCCCATTATATCCCTCCTTCTGCGCCCACCCCTTTGCCCTCTTTCCCTCTCTCTTTCTCTCTCTCTCTCTCTCTCTCTCTCTCTCTCTCCTTTCAACCTATCCCCGGCTCTCTTTTCTTAATGCCCCACCCCATATTATGAGGTCATCCTCTCTCGAACTGAGCTCCCCTCTTCTTTCCCTAGCCCTTCCCCATGACCACTTTTCCAAACCCCACCCCTTGGTTCCCAGTTCCCCCTACCCCCTTCCCCATTCTCTGTCCCTCCTTCTAGGCTTCCAGGCCTATAACAATGGGACTTGTCTTTTTAGAGACAATCCTTCTTATTTAAACCAGTTTCATTTTTCCACTAGCAAAGCACCAAAGTCTTAATTTGGGTATTTTTAGTTAACTTCACTAATTAATAACTTCTGAACTGCCAAATCAATTCACACCAAATATGTCAAATTTTTTTTTGTTTTACCTTTGTTTTACCAGGTGAGACACACTGAGCTGAAAGCTTGTTTACAGGTGCAACCTGGGAGCACAAGGAAGTTAAGTGACTTACTCAGGGTCACACAGTATGCAAGTGAGGGCTGTGGGACACTACACTAGACATTACATTACATTAGAAATTAGACACTAGGACTGAGAAGGTGCACACCAAATTGCACAACCCTAGGGGCTAAAGTAGTTGAAATATAAGCTATGAAGGTCATCTGTTTTGACCTAAATGCTAACTCATTCTACTGCACCTACAGGGTACATTATATGTAGTTATGTGTGTTTATATAAGGGATATGCCATGGCCCCATTAGACATATCTGTAATATTTCTCCTGAGTGCACTGTAGTTTGACCTTATGATATAATAAGTGGCAGAGCCACGAGTGATGTCAATTGTCAAACTACATAAGCCATGAGTGATGTGAAAGGTCAAACTACACAAGGGAGAAATACATAGATATTTCTAATGGAGGCATGGCATATTTGATTTAGCTAGTGCTTTTTAGCATTTTAGGATGATTTCTTTCGATTTGGCTGTTTATGTTTTTTGTATTTGGAAATCCAAGCAGTTTTCAGAATAATCAAGTGGTTGTTTGCATCCTGATACACAGCACTATTGTGTGTGTCAGTGCACAAGCGTGTAAATTGGTGATGCGAGTTATGCTGACCAAGTGGGTCATCAGTCCTGTGGTGGCAAGCAGGTGTGGTTTGTCTTAATGTTGTGCTGGGGAAGAGTCATTGCCAGTGAGGACTGAAATGGAGTGGTGGTGTACTGAAACTGGTGTGCAAGGGAGGGAGGTATGCTGCAGGGCAAATCATTTCACTGTAAATGCTCTTAATGAGTTGAGTTGCTTTACTGTGGCTGAGGAAGAAACTGGTTGTTTTGCTGAAAGGAGGACAATGTTTAGGATTTTGTGAAACGCGGCTGGGAAAGTAAAATTGTTGTGGAGCTAACCATGAAATGAAACCAAAAGTTCTGATTTTACAACTGCAGAGCTCATGCTGCTGCCAGGGACCAATCAGGAGCTACATAGATACATAGACAGTGTCGGCAGATAAGGGACTATGGCCCACCCAGTCTGCCCATTTGAGCTTGTAAGTTCAGTTTATGTTTTCCTAGAACTCTATTACCCCTTAATCCTGACCTCCAGAATTCCTTTATGTCTGTCAAATGCATTCTTAAATTCTGTGATTGTTTTAGCCCCCATCACTTCCTCTGGCAGGGTGTTCCACTTGTCCACCACCCGTTCTGTAAATTAATTCTTCCTCATGTTTCCTCTGAATCATCCTCCCTCCAACTTCATCCCATGCCCTCTAGTTCTGGAACATCTTTTTCACTTAAAAATGGTGTATTCCTGCACCCTATTCCTCCCTGTAAGATACTTGTTTGTCTCTATCATAGTCCCTCTTTCCCTCCTCTCCTCCAGGGAGTACAGTCAGGATATTTTTGATCCTGAGGACCCACATTAAGAATATTTTGATATTCTTACTGCAGGTCTGGAGTAGTGATTGGCGAAGGGAGGAACATTCACTTTGCGGAGTAATCCGTGAAATGCTGCCCGTTTCGTGTAGCGAAATGTGAAATTTGCCAGGCGGAATGGCAAACTTTTGCCTTCCACTGTGAAATTCTGACTTGCGTGGTGAAATTTTGCCCACGGAAGGTGAAATTTCACCATGGAAGGCAAAATTTAACCCACAAAAGTTGAAATTTCACCTGGGCAAAATTCCATCTAATGCGGAAAATTTTGCAAATTACTCTACGTGGTGAAATTGGCCACTTTGCTGGCAGAAATTAAATTAAGTTCATCTCTAGTCTGGAAGCAGAAAAAGTATCTGATACCTGACAAAAAATATCCTCACAAGTGTTGGATAAATATATATAATTTTCAACATAGCCTTCTTATGACCCCACATAGCCTTCTTATGAGACCACCTAATGAACAAGGGTAGAGAAAATGTAAAAATCCTACCTGAATGGTGATTTTGCACCAGAAGTGCAAAAGCACATTTTGACCAGGATTTGAAGAATGACAGTCGTCATATTCATGAGGTGCTGTGAAGAAATGGCGATGTTGAAAATCTGGGATCAAAATATTGAGATTTTGTGCCACAGTGCAAAAGCACATTTTGGCCAGGCTTTGAAAAATGACAGCTATAACATTCATGAGGTGCTGTGAAGAAATGGCTGTGTTGGAATTTGGGGTCAAAATACTGAAAATTGCCAAAGGTATGAACCTGCATTTGTAAATTTTAATGATGGTTCAGAACTTTGTTGTTTTTTTCATTTTTTTACCCCAAATTTTCAACATAGCCTTCTTATGACCCCACCTCATGAGCAAGGGTGGAGAAATTTTTTAACTCCTGCCCAAAAGGGAATTTTGTGCAGCAAGTGCCAGATCACTTTTTGCTACAGATTTGCCTAATTTCACTGCCATTGTTCATGATGTGAGGTCCCATAAAAGGAATGTTGAAAATTTGGGGCAAAAATATTGAAAAATGTCCAAGTTAACCCTCTAAATTCAAAATCCCATGAAATACACTGAACTGCATACCTGATATCCTCATTTTCTGGTCCGGCATTGAAGAATGAAGATGTGTCTGTAGTCCAGAGAAGATTATGGTATTAGACCCCTGGTTGGTAAGTAAGGGCTTGGGGGTGGAGTGGTGGAGTGGTGAGTGTAGAGTGGGAGGGTTTGGTGGGGGGACAGTAGTGGCAGCCATAGACATTGATGGATGGTTTTCTTTTTTACAGGATTAAAAAAATCTGTGAGGGATGGTTTTCTTTATTTCAGGTGGCAACACTAGGGGATTGTTTAGTAATGGTTGTTTTTTAGCCATGTAGTAGTATTGTAATTTGGTGCTATATTTTTAAATGGTTGGCTTTAGGTCATTAGCATAGATTAAGTATGAGTCCAGGATTAGGTTACAGCTGTTATGTTGCACTATTTGGGTGTGGTAACACTGTAAGACATGGGTTATGGTTGCATGGTTATAGTTGATTCTGTTGATTTAAAGGTATCCTGTGATAACGGCATCTGCTATTGAGTGTTTACAAAAAGGGTGACTAAATAGCAACACTTGTTCGCAGGGTTACTGGACAAGGAGGTGAATATGGCTTTAGCGACACCCTGTTGCTACATGTATATGCATCTTGGAGGAAGTGAGTATGCCGTGCCACAGGTGGAACGGTAGGGAGGGTTTGTGAGGTGTAACACCGTGGTGGGTTACTGAGCTGGCCTTGTGGTGTGGTGGGTTTATGGCAGGCTAGGGTTGGGAGGGTGCTGGGTTCAATGCAAGACATGTCGGTATTTTTACATCTGTCCATGAATTTTTTTGTTTTCACCCCCCAACATGCACCCCCCTGGAGTTGAGAATCTTTTAGTTGTGGGGTGTGGGGGGGCTAAAGACAAAAAAACCCTATGTTTTCTGCACCCTTTTGGTCTGCGCAGTGAGCATATGTACACTCGTTCTAATGGCGATCGCCTTTCCACGATCGCCATTATCATATAGAACCTGTTTTAAATAGGTATTCCTGGCTTTTAACTTCCTGCACTTCCCATGTGATCTGTGAGGCTAAGCAGGAAACCTGAAATGTGCTTCCTGTACTTCCCATGTGATCTGAATCACATCTGGAAGCCTAGGCTGTTGATTAGATAGCATGTGACCTCCTTCAGGTGCACTACAATGCATTTCATTAGTTTCAAGAATGAAGTTTTAGATGTCCCATGCTTCTTCCTGCATGCCAGACAGGTACAGTAAGTGGATATTTTACTTGCTTTTAGAGCAGTGTTTGTAGATGCTTTACTGAAGGTGTAATGGTGTATATAAACATGTTACTGCTGTTGTGTAGGATCAAAGATTTGGAATATATTATGTGTTTTTATTAGGTGATTATTTTGTGTGTGTGTGTGTGTGTTTGTGAGCAGCTCTGAGGCTTTGGGGGTTTGAATGTTTGGGTAGGAACTTGAAAGAATTTACCCATATAGGTGTGACATTCATTTTGTCAATGCGGATATAGGTTAAGGCAATATGCTGCCTGTCATTAGGGCACCAGGCATTGCCACTCCCAGGATGTGTACCGCCAAAGCACTGTCCTGGGAAACAGTCCTGCTTTGTATGGGGGCTCTGCCCCTGCCCCCCCAATGAGGAGGGCTTTGTACCCTGCACCCCTTGAAAATGAATATAACAACCTCTGGGGTGGGCATGCCCCAGAGGGAGTAGAAACAGTGTGGACACAAAGGACGGTATCACTGAGGGATTATCTAAAATCAGGATCGCCCCTGTCACTGTCATCCTCGTTGTGGCAGCCTAATTGCGGTGCCAATTTTAATTCTGATACACTTCTCAAGGTCAAAGATCTTTCACTTACTGGGCTCTGCTATGGTTTAATTCCCTCCCATTTGACATATCCTCTGCTCTCTCACTGGGATCTTTTAAACAGAATGCTAGACAACACCTTGTTGCAGCTTCACGCTGTGATTGTTTCCACTAACTAGACCTCGCTGCACTAATGCACACTGTTCTTCTGCCTCCCCTCTTTCCTGGGCTCCACGCACATCCTCTTTTCCCCCATCCCCTATAAACCTCCCATACTCCCTCTCACCCCACTGGGACTCCCTATCCCCTACTCCTCCCTTCCTCTCATTAATCTTTGTGCCCTTTGACAGTGGCCCGTGAGCTGATCCTTACCTCTCCTCATCCTATTTGTGTCTGTTCTCTCATATCCACCAAAAAGACAAAGCCTACTGGGCTGATTGCTCCCCCCCCCCGATGATTCTGTCTCTACACTCTGTAACCAGCCTATTTATCTACAATGTATATCATTTTTTATTCCACCTGCGATCATGTAGGTTTTATTGATCCTGTGTAATCCAACTTACTCTGTAAATTTATTATGTACTTTACACCTGTTGCAACATCTTGTTTACTTGTTTGTATGTTTTGCAATCTTCTGACATGGAACCTATGTAAAGAGCTCTCAGGTCAAAGGTTGTTAATCCAAGCATTAAATAAATAAATAAAACATAAATATAAATCACTGTTCTAATGGTATACCACTTGGAAGTATGTTTTTTCAAAGTTGTTGGATGGATTTTCCTTACAGTTGGTGATTCTTAAGCAATGTTGCTGTGGGTGGGTGAGTGTCATGTATATTTTTAATTTTAATGATTTATTTTTGCTGTTGCAGAGTTGTTTAATTTGCATTGTGACCCTTTTGTCACTGAGGATATGTAATAGCATATACATACATCTTTTGACCCTGACCACTTATGCTCTTGACCAATGAACTGCTATCATGACTTCTGAGTAGGGGGTATATGCTAGAACAATACAGTACCATGTGACAGGGTCCCGAGCAATCAAGAGTCAGAACTGTTGAGACCCCATTTTATAAACAAAATATAAATGCAATTCATGTGTAATTAAAAAAATCTAAAATAAATGATTTTTTCCACTTGGTGAAACATTTCACAGTAAAATATAGTTTTCTTTCAAACAGTAGCCTCATTTTGATTACCAGATTCTGCTACCAGACCCCTCCTCATTTCAGTAATCCTGCAAACCAATCAAACCTGCCTTTGACAATTGAAAAAAAAAGCTGAATTGCCATCTTCCTGTCCTCTACATCAGATCTCTTTTTGGCTTCCAAACGTTTCCTTTTCCTTCTCTTGTAGACTTTTTATTCATCTGGCCAGCATGGTGTTCCAGGTACAATTATATGGGCTATCCCATTAGCCATTTTCTTATTTATTTATTGAATTTTGTTGACTGGGTAGGCCCACTGAGACTAGAAGTCCCTTTTTCAGGGGTGAATGGTGGGGGGGGGATACAAATGGTAACCAACTGAAATTTAACCAGGTTAAGCTATTCATGGTATTTTTAGTGGATGGGGGAAATTTGGCCAGAACACCAGGGAAATTCCCCTACTCACCAGTAGGAGAACCTCTGGCTGTCTTCCAAGATGGCCACTATGCTGGAGCCGGTGGAGAATATGGATGCTGCCGAGGCAGGGGAGAAGACCTCTTCCCCTGTCTTTACTACTCAAGAGCCTGTGGAAAATGAAGTGATTCTTATGGACTTACTTACAGCCTGTTCATAACCCAGATGGTAACCAATAACACTCGGATCAACTACAAAACAGGGAGCAGTTCCCTTACTCCCTTATGGACTGGCTCCTGTCCACACATCCAGAGCATATATCAGAGGTCACCATCCTGCCTGACAGCCTCAGTGATCACTCCCCAACGAAGTGCACCTGGACAAACAATTTCACCAAAGGCCCACCCAAGGTGTGCAAAAATCACTGCCTGAGGCCGGAGCTACTTGACCATTTCAAGCAGTACCTATCACAACTGAACTGGCCTCCTTTGGCAGGAGATATTGATGGTAACAAGGCGTTGAATTATTTCATAACAAACTTCAACCGTGCTTGTGATATTTTTGCTACATACAAAACAAAGAAAATCAGGGGTACCTTCAATCCATGGTTCACTAACCCCCTTACCGGTTTAATGAAGAATAGATACAATCTCTGGCACGTTGCAAAATCATCTGGAACTCCTACATCACTCATTGTGTACAGGGCAGCTAGAAATGTCTGCACCAAGCTCATTCAGCAGGCAAAAGCTTTCTACTATAAGGACCTCTTAAGCAAGAGCTGGGGCTCTGGTATAGAATTCTGGAACTCCATCAAATCCCTAACAGGAAAGACCCCTAAGGCCCCCCGATCTATTAGTAACAAGTGAGGGTCCCCTACAGGAACCCATTAACATCACAAATGAGCTCAACCACTCTTTCACAGACCTATCTGGAGTACTCCCTGCTGACTACTTTAAAGATCAGCTCCGGCAACAACACCATACTACCCCTTTTAACCCCCCAAAATGATGCCATACCACCTTTCTACTTTAAGCAGGTCACTGAGTCCAAAACCATCAGGCACTTCAAGAGGGTTCTTGGCAAGACCAGTATGGGGGCTGATCTAGTGGATATGAAACTCATGGGTCTTCTCCTAAATGAATTGGCTGGACCCCTCTCGATGGTGTTTAATGCATCTCTAAGAACAGGGGTGTTTCCAAAACTATGGAAGTTAGCCAACATCACGCCAGGTCTTTAAAGCCAGAAACAAAACTCTAATGTCCAACTACAGACCTATATCCATTCTACTACCCCTCTCTAAAGCACTTGAAAGAATGGTCTCAGAGCAGTTTACAGAGTATCTTGATAAATATAACCTACTTTGCCCACAGCAGCATGGGTTCCAAAAATAGCACTCCACACTTACAGCCCTTGTTGATTACTCTTCCCAGCTTTATGATGCATAAGAAAATGGGGATGCAGTTAATTCAGTCTTCATTGACCTTACAATGGCCTTTAACTCTGTTAACCGCAAACTACTCCTAAATGGCCTCCATTGAACAGGCCTGTCCCCAGACACGGTACTGTGATTCGGAAGCTACCTGACAAACAGATCACAACAAGTCAAAATTGGAGACATCGTATCATATGCTATGGAAGTGTCACCTGGGATCCCACAGGGCTCTATTCTTGGCCCACTGCTTTTCAGCATCTTCATCAACTCTTCATCATCTGAATGTACAGCACGCACTATTCTCTATGCTGACAATGCAGTGATATCGGTCACTGGGAAAGATCACAACTACATCATAACTGAACTCCAAGACAGCTTCCTCAAGCTTGAATCCTGGTTCACACAAAACAAACTATTACTAAACCATAAAAAAACTAAGAGTTTACTCTTCTCTGCCTCCCAAAGCAAAAAAGAAATACCAGCCTTTGCTCATTCAGAACCATAAGAGTGAAACACTGGAACAAATAACAAAGTTCAAATACTTGGGCATCACCTTTGATGAGATAGTAACCTTCTCCGGCCATATTGACCCAGTTGTCAAGTCAGCAAATGCAAAACTTGGACTCCTCTACTGCCATAGGCACTCTATGACACCTGATACTCTGAAACTTGCTATCAGTAGTTCAGTGACATCCTCCATAAATTATGGGCTGCCTATCCATGGGGCAGGCACTAAAACTGCCCTAAACAGGGTCAGCACAATACTAAATAAGGCCTGTTGACTATCAATAGGGGCTGCCCAGGACACCCACACTTGCACGGTCTACACCAAAACTGGGTGGTTCCCACTCCATCTTAAAGCTCAATACCAAATCTGCCTACTTCTGAGAAAAAGTGCTTCTTGGCCCCGTGCTGGGCTGCCTCTTTATGCTGTCAGTTCACACCAAATCAACAAGAAGCACAGCTACAGTCAAGTTGGTGATTCCCTTCAAAAGGACAAAACTAGCCCAGAACTCCATCCTGTATCAAGGACCAAAATGGTACAATGAATTACCTGCTAACCTCACAGAATCATCCAAGATTAGTACCTTCAAATCTGGGGTCATATCCCTTCTTGATGCAAAAAAGAATTGTGCTTGCCTGCATTAATTTGGCAGAATTTTAGCCACCCAACCCTCTTCCTTTTGCCACCCTTTTTATCGCATCAAGCCCCCCATCCCCGAATGAGGCATACTCGGCTGACAAACCACTTCTACCACTACAACGCCATCCCTGGCTGACCCCCTACCCCCCCTTAGGCTAGACTGACCAACTAAATAGTGAACTACAAGGCTGAACCCTATTTACCCTATCATCTTCAACCGTTAGTTGGATACATATGATTTCTTTGGTATTTGAATGTCTTTATAACTGTTTTCTGTTCTCTATAAACACTGTTATATTTGTAATGTTTGTACAACAATGACCTGGAACCTTTGAAAATGAGTCCTGGACTCAAAGGTATTAATCCTAAACAGAAAGAAAGAAAGAAAGAAAGAAAGAAAGAAAGAAAGAAAGAAAGAAAGAAAGAAAGAAAGAAAGAAAGAAAGAAAGAAAGAAAGAAAGAAAGAAAGAAAGAAGGAAGGAAGATGTGGAACAGGAGGAATTTGTATCCACAGAGGATATAAGTGAGGTACAAGTTAATGATAAAGAGTCTCATATAGCAGGACTGAATGATGAAACTGTGTTAGGCATGCATGGAAATGAAAATAATCATATGGAACAGCTGAGGATTCTACTAAATAAGGAAGAACAAAGGTACCTAAAAGAAAACAGGAGCTGCAAACAGAGCTCTTGAAGGTTCAGAAAAGCACTGCTTCTGTCACACTCAGTGCTGAACCTGTCGACACTAAACAGCTGCAAGAAGATGTAGTTGCATCAAATGAGACCTCCATCCCTTCCGTGGTCTCAGACACAGTAAACGCTTCAGACTCTTTACAAATGAATGAAAACCAAAATGCAGCTGACAGTAAATGCAATATGGAAATTGCGTGCCTATAGCCAAACAAACAGCACCAGAGGGTTCCACTCAAAATGGCACAAATGAGCCAATGGAGGCTCAGCCTACAGTGGTCATCTGGTAAAAAGAACAGCCCTCCAGAAAGCGGAGGTCAAAAAATATGCAGCAGGAAAGCACCTTGCATAAATCAGGGCAACACAGCACTGGGTCAAGTGCAGAGAAAAGAATTTCTAGGGAAAAAATTTCTCAGAGCAATAAAGATCTGAATAATGAAACAAACAGGATTACTATGGAGGCAATAAATAGCCCAGCCAGGAACACTAACATCGGAGTGGGGAATTGGTCCCCAATTCATGCGCTGGAAGATGCAGGCTGGATATTATCACAAGAGGGTCAATAGATTCCAGATCCTAATGACTCAAATGTACAGAGTTGCAGTGTATATTCTAACAAAGAACAGAATAATGTGGTGGACACCACATCACTAGAGACAGAACTTTTAAATGAAAAAAGTAAAAATACACCCTGGGGCAACTCAGTTATACAGCCAGGTGCTGCTATCCACAATTTACAAGAGCCATCCACATCAGGGGATACTTTAGTTGGTGGAATTCCTCCTCCTCCTGAGAGAGCGGGCCCCAGCCCCCAAGATAATGAACCCACTAGACTGGGGCCAGCAGAAACAACTCTAAGAGACCCTAAATGGAGAGTCTGGCTCTAACCTATGTTTAGGCTCTCTGATTTGTTCCAGAACAAGGGAGAGCCTGCCCCCAGGAGGAACACTGTACATCTAATCTTTAAGGGAGGTATTGAGAACCTTCCGGACAGGCTGTACATTGCTAAAGTCTTGTTCAAGGGTTCAATGAAATTTTTTCTTATGAAATTTTCTCATTAATTCACATAGGGAATGGTAACTACGATATTAGCATTAAGAATGTTGCTAGGCTTGATAGGTTCTGGTCCCATTATCAGGGTCTCAAGAGTTCTCCCTTGTAGATATCTTTCTTAGCAGTTCTCCTAACTAAACCCGCTGTTAAGAATATCACAGTGATGCTTAAGAATGAAGGTGTTAACATGGAAGACATCCTCTTCTGGTTAAAGCAAAGATGCAAGATAATAGATAGACCCTCCCCCATTCTAGATAGTGAGCAGATTTGGAAAAGGGATGGGAGATGAGGGTCAAACTGTTCACCTCCAATAATGATTAAGTGCACTTACCAAACAGTATCTTTTTGGGAAGGGACATGGGATCATTCATTTATGAAGGGCAACCCAGAGCCTGCTTCAACTGTGGAGCTCACACCCATTTGAGCTCAGCATGCAACATGTCACACTGTAACCGTTGTTTAGTATATGGTCATGTCTCTGCCAGTTGCGTGAATCTATTCTGATGTAATTTATGTGAGAAAACAGGGCATGCGTATGGTAGGTGCTCTTGGGCCTCCCATAACAGGGGGGGCTGCCCATCTCATGAAGGCCTCATAAAGAAGGATCAACAGTTGCAGGCCAAAAAGATGGCTTACCATGAGAACAACACGACTAGAGTAGGCCCATCAGAAAGTAATTCAATTCAGGAACAGACCAGCTCAACAATACACATAAATCTAAAGGATAACACAGGTGATCAGGCAAACTCTGATGCAGTTGTATCCACTCTGGCTAGTGAGGAGCATATGGAGGTCACCCAGGAGTCAGTACCACTGCACACAGAGCCTGCAGAGGAAGTCATGCATCCCCCCAACCAAGAAGTTCCTTTTAAAACTGTGAAATCTAAGAAAAAGACTAGATTAGGGAAAGCTCTGCACCCATTAGCCTCAGGTAGGAAAGAAGGGAAACATAAAGCTCCTCCTTCTTGGAAATCAAGGAACAAAGTTGCTTCCTTAGCAGCAGACAAGCAATGGGGAGACTCAGAGGATGAAGAGTGGGACTCATCTTCTGTGACCTCCACTCCCGCAGACATCACCTGCGACTTAGAGAAGGGGGTGGTGTTGATTCTATTGTAAAATATACAAAAACAGAGAAGGCAATCTTAGACCCCTAAATAATATAGCATAGGAATGTTTCCCTTCCTTCCTTCCTTCAATTTTTTATGCACTTAATGACAATTAATGTCAACAGCATAAAGGGTAGTAGAAAAGGGAATTCTGGAGGTCAGGGATAAGGTGCAACAGTCTTCTAAAAAAATGTAAAGGGAACTTACAAGATCAAGTGGGCAGACTGGTTGTGCCATAGGCCCTTATCTGCCGACAGTGTCTCTGTATCTATGTATTCCAGTCTCTGCAAAGCATTAACAGCAATATCTGTTGTCTTCAAGATGGTAGCCTGTGATGTGGGTGCATGGAGGAGGGTGATGTCCAAAATGGCGACGCTTTATGGGTGAAAGCCTGAATGGTGATGGGGAGGGTAGGGTGACTGGATGTGGGGGTGGGTGAATTTGGTGACAAGATGTTGCTATACGAATGCATGCATGGGGGGAGTGAGCATGGTGAGCATGGGCTGGGAGGGGTGGAGGGGCTGTAGTTGGTGGCGCTGCAGTGGGTTGCTGAGCTGTGCCATGGCATTGGGGGTTGGCCTGCAGTTGGGGTGGGTGAGGTATCGGGTTTGGGTCCGGGCACTGGTGCAATTTTATTGTGCCCAGCCCAAAACTATATTTTTTACGCTTTCACTCCCCCAACATGCACCACCCTGGAGTTGAGAATCCTCTAGTAGAGGGGTGCAGGGGGTTCAGCCCCCCACAGAAAGCATTTACTATATATCCCCAGAGCTGTTCTTCCATGCACCGAGGATGTCAGAGGGCCAAAAATGTTTTCACCTTTCTGATGTCGAGATAACGCAGCTTGCCTTTAAGCAGTTACCATTATCACATAGAATCCTTCAAGACACAAGACTGAAATATATATTAGATATGCATCAGGCCTATGAACAATGGACAATAGGTCCCTCTTTTTGGTTAGTAGGTGAGGATACCTGTGATGGCCTAGGTATCCTTCTCACCAGTCCTAGAATCAAAATCTCTAGACTCCTAGATATCCACCCAGGTAGAACCTTAATGTTGGATATAAGTTTTTGTCAGGAAAGATTTTGTTTGGTCTCAATTTATGCTCAACAAACTAAGGCACAAAGAGTAGCACTTTTTGAAAAATGTAGCCTTTTTTGCACACTTCACGGCTGATCATCTGGGAAGGTGATTTTAATTGTGGGCTGAAACAAACAGATAGGGGACTTAGAACTGATAAATTGTTCTGTGACTCTTTAGCCCTACAGAATATTATAACTACAGCAAACTTGATAGACTCATACAGGACAAAATTCCCACGGGGGGGCACACCTATTTTAGGGGCCTCCTCTCCACCTGAATTGATTTTGTGTTTATGTCCCCTTCTCTTAAAATCCAGAAACTATTTTCTCAAGCTTGGGAGTTTTCAGACCATAAGTCTATCATGGTACAGGTGGGCTGGGAAAACTCTCCCAGATGTAATAAAGATAGCTGGCAACTAAATGAAGCACTGCTAGAGAATCCCACATAACAAAGAACATGGAAAAAAGATTGGAAGGCAAGATTATCTGTAGCTGGGTGTTGTGAAGAGTTAATAGACTGTGGGAGGACATAAAGCATACATGGCAAACATTATTCCAAACTAAATCTAGAGATTTAGCAAACAAAGATTACTTAAAATACATACAATTAAGGGATCAGCTGCAAAGAAATATTTTTTCAGACTGAGATTCAGAAAATAGACTATAGTTCACAGATTAAAATCTTAAAGAAACAGATGAGGGATATCCATTATGACTGTGCTAAATCGCTGCAGCAGGAACTACGATTTGGTACACAAATTAAGAAAGGGTCCCTGGACCCTTTTAAGGAATGCAAAAATGGAGTGGGCCACAGTGATTTCATAACTACAGTACAGTCAGACACGGGTCAAGTGGTCACTACCCCTTCTGGGGTACTGAAGGTAGTGGAACAGTGTGTAGAAACATTATTTGGAACCACACCCCAAACACAATGGACACCTTAATGTATTTCACACCTAGATCTGCCTCAGGTGTCTGAGATAGACACCCAGGCACTATTAGAAAGGATAACCTTGGAAGAAGTACAAACATCCATCAATAGCCATAGAAAGGACACATCCCCCGGGGCAGATGGCATAGGCTCAGGCCTGTACCAGACATTCTCTGATATCCTGGCCCCTGTACTAGTGATCTTACATAATCACTTGCTACAGATGAATGAACTGGCACCCTCCATGAATGAGGCCATGCTCATCGTGTTATATAAAAATGGAGCAAGGGAGGTATCGAGTATTTGGAGACCCTTAAGTCTCCTAAATACTGATCTCAAAATATTAAGTAACATCCTGCTGTCTAGACTCACTAAGACAGCAGATAAACTAATAAGCTTGACACAAACTTGTGCCATCCCTAGCAGGCATCAGTAAAATACTCTTATTATTTAAGAGAAATATTTCAAAAGGAAAACAGCGATGCACTGCAGGGATCTGTACTAGGATTAAAACAAGAAAAAGCATTTGACAGGCTGGCTCATAGTTATTTATTTGCTGCATTAAAAGATTTCAGCCTACCATCTAATTTCATTGAATGGCTCCAATTAAGGTATAAAAATTATGTTATCATTCCAAATGTTAATGGGAGGAGAGGGAAGAGAATAGTGATTAAAAGACGGGTCAGACAAGGCTGTCCCCTCAGTCCACTGCTGTATGTATTTGGAATTGATATACTGATAAGAAGCATTGATATCCAAGATAGCATCAGAGAAATTCCACCTACACCTGGAGCATTGCCAGAGAAGGTACTGGCATATGCTGATGATATTATCTTAACTTTGGCTCCTGACACTAGCCAAACAGCTCTGTCAGAAACACTTGGCATATTTGCAAAGCTATCAGGTACCCAGATAAATTTCAGCAAAAGTAGGGGAGTGACACTAGGTAATATCCCCTTTTCCTGATAGTAATAATATTGTGGGGTTTGCAATCACACAAGACCCCATTAAGATACTAGAGGTAGAATTTGGAGCTAGTGACATGGTGACATCTAATTGGGAAATGTGTATAAGCAGGGCAAATAACTGCTGGTAAGCTGGAAGAGCCAGCAGATAGCAAAGAAAAAAGAGTCATATTAATTAAGTCCTTATTAATTCCAATTCCTGTAGTGCTGTGCGGAATTTTCAAATTCTGGTGAAACAAAATTCCATGGAATTTTCAAAATTTCACTGAAATTCTGCCAAATTTCACCATAAAGGGAATGGCAAAATTCTGTGGTAGAAAACAGTTGCAGAATAATTTTCCACAGGAGAAAATGCTGTTCTGCGGAATATTATTCCGTGGATCTCAATATTTTCCACAGAAATTGTTGCAGAATAATTATCTGGGGAAAACTGCTTTTCTGTGGAATAATTTTCCACAGATCACTATAGGAGGAATTCCACCGAAGAACCAATTAAATTCCAGAAGAAATTCTGCTGGTGGAATGGCCATTCCAGGCTAATTCCGCCAGAGGAATGCCAATTTCCACACAGAACTAAATTCCTGTATATAAGCTACAGTATGTTCCCCCCTCCCACAAGCTATGGTAACAGCCCTATATAACATATTCTTTCAGGCCCTGTGGGGAAGTAGGTTGAACCCCATAAAAAGGAAATACACTTGCAGAAAAGAACAGGAGAGTGATGTCAGGATGATAAACTCTGTCATTTTTTAGCAGTGTTTTCAATTGTTATAATATAGGAACAGCATTGAAACTTGGGGCCAAATGATGGCAGCCATTTGTGTTGCCTTGGCTGTCTCCCTATATTGCCCTTTGGTCACAAGGAAAGCCTAGAATGTTGAGTTAAATATCTTCTTTACCTAAGTATGGGTTAGAGATATTAAAAAACATTATTAAATGGGGCCTCACACCCACTCAGTTAGAGACTCAGGACAAGAAATCTATGTATAATGCTATACTACAAGCTGAAGAAAGGGAGGAAGTGGTTTTCCCATGATGCCCAGCAAATAGACAGAAAAAGGTATTACAATACTTGATTAACCCCAGATTACCGGCATTTGTTTGGGATATGGTTTGGTTGGGGAATTATGGGAAATTAAGTGTTAAAAATAATGATAAGCTCAAACATCTCTCTGATAGATATTGTCTAAGGGATACCTGCGACTAGATACTTGAAACACAGGAACATCTGTTTTAGGAGTGCATTTATCTTAAAGAATTGTAGGTCTTTTTTGCTAAGGAATGGGGAGAACCAGTGTATGTAAAATTGTTTTACCCAGATTAAATATATGGGGCAATTTTTGGAAGATGGGGCAAATATAATATAGATGCACAGTATATTATTTTTGTAGTGCTTTGATATTATATATGGCAAGCCAGATGCATACATGTGACACAACAGAGATGGGTTTCCCATATGGAACTTCTTAAAAATGTACAGATAACATTGCAAACAGTTATTAGGAAAAATGTTGAAATGTATCCTATGGAAAAATTCAGATTCCTATGGATTAACTGTGCACATTGGTTACTGAATTAGGATGTGCTTACATGGAAGGAAGTTTGATAATAATTAATAGTTACATGATTAAATAGATAAATACTGCTGTCATTTTTTTTGTGTGCTTTTTCTCCTTTCCCCCTCCAAGGCCACAGCATACACATGCATGTGCATGCATGGAGGTGCACACAAACGCCAGGATTCGGTGGCCCCTTCTGCCCTTCACCTGACTTGCATCACCACTCCTTGCTGTCTACATGCCCGCTATACCTCCAGCCAGTGGAATCGGGACTATGGACATGTGGGCAGCCACCCCTTGGAGAGGAGAACAGGCTCAATCCAGCTGCAGCCCATCCCCCAGCTAGCTCCCCGGTGACCCGAGGTCATTCCCAAACCTGGGTTGCCTGCGTAGCGTGAGGTAAGGCACCAGTGCTTCAGCCCTCTCTGCCACTGGGCCAGCTAAATACTGCTGTCTTAATGTTACATTGTACCCTGTAGTTGTAGTGTATCCATTTTTTCTGTATTTATGTTGTACGGTAGCCTTCTTTTCAAATAAAAATTCCCCTACTCTTTTCGAGAAATGCCATGTGATCTTTAATGTCCACCTGACATACAGGACCTCAGTTTAATATTCTATCTGAAAAACAGCACCTCAGGAGTGCAGCATCCTCCTCATGATGCACTACAGTGCAGCAATGGAAATTACCCCAAGTGCCTGGGGTGGGGCTAGAACCCACAACCTTTTGATCTTCTAGCCTCAGAGGTGAGTGTACAACCTGCTGAGCCACTGACACTGATTTTCTTGAGCTACTTATGTTAATGTTGCTTGGAAGTTTGTGCTTAGGATGGGGGTGGTGGCATAAAAATAGCAGCACTGCCACTGGAAAATATCCCCACTCAGTCTGCCAACCTCTTTCTATGTTCGGCAGTTGGTGAGAGGGTCAAAGGAGCTGCAGCACCAAAGTAGTTCTCGCGAAAACTGTGAATGTGATTGTCTGTTTATTTATTTATTTGAAATTACTCCAACTGGGAAAACCCCATGAAATGCATCATCTCATTTTCATTGGGGTCCCAGGGAGGACAGAAGCAGTCAACAGGTTAACATAATCCAGTAGGAAAAGTTACGTACAGGCTAAAATATACCAAGGAAAAAATAATTATAGTAAACACATCCAAACAGTAATCAAAGCAAGCTTACAAAGTAGGATCACAGCAAATAAAGAGCATGACTATTGTTATGAAGCATGATCATGGTCAGGGAGAGGTAGATACTGAACCCAAAAAAATACAGGAGTTGTGACTGGAAAGAGTGGACTTGAACATTAGAGGCTAGAAGCATTCTTAGCTGGAGGCAGAGTTTGTTCCCAATGTCTGATGATGCAAATAGAAAGGCCTTTCTATTGGATTCCCACTTCATCCTGGGAACTGAGAAGGTAAGTGGTGCTGGTGAACAGAGTGAGTAGGCACTGCTTGACTGTTTGAGGTGAGCTAATAGATAATCTGTTTTCTTCCTTGTGTGCACTAGGTGTGTGAAGCTAAAGAAAATTGCTAGGAGAGAAAAAAAACAGCAAAACAGCAACTCTAGGGTCTGTGAGGTGCTCCCACTCACTACAACAATTACAATAACAAATCAAGGTACCAATGGTACTAAAGATGCCAAATAAAGTCTGTAAAATATAAATAATTATGTATTAAAATACAATACACTGTGTGCTTAGCTGGATTCAAACCACTAATCCTTTGCCTGCCCAGTAAACACACATTCAGTGTGCTACTGAGCTGCAGGTATGGGGATTTCAGTTCCTGTAGAGCAGAGGTTAAGTCACAACCTGGACAACAGGCAGTTGGGGTCTACTTCCAACAGGCGATTTACCTTCACAAATTGCTATTCTTAGCTAAATCCTGATGAGGCAGTATAGCACAGTGGATAAGAGCACTGACCTGCAAACTCAGAAAACTGAGTTTGAATCCCACAGCCACCACTTGCATACTGTGTTTGCATAAACAAGCCATTTAACTTCTATGTGCTCCCAGGATGCACCAGGAAATAAGTCTTGTCTTAGTGTGTCTTTCTGGCCCCAAACTGGAAAATAAAATAAAACTTGGGTTCTAAAAGCAGTGCCCATTCAGAAAACTGAGAGGGGGGAATATTGTTCCCTATGTGACCCCACACAGACACTTTTTTTCTATACCCTGGAGGAAAGGAGGGAAAGGGGAATATGATAGAAACTTTAAAATACCTCACAGGTATGAATACAGTTCAAGAGGGAAGCACTTTTTCAGAAAAAAAGATACTAAAGGACAAGGGGTCATGCTATGAAGCTGGAGGGGGTAGACACTCAAAGGAGATGTGAGGAAGTACTTCTTCACGGTGTGGATGGTGGATGCCTGGAATAGCCTCCCAACGGAGGTGATGGGGGCCAAAACTGTAACAGGGTTCAAGAAAGCATGAGAAAGGCATAAAGGAACCTTAGACAAGTGGGGGGGATAAGCTAGAGATCAAGTAGGGTCAGTGGCGATACAGTAGATAGGGAAAATGGGCATAGTAGGTGGGACAGGCAGTCCTTATCTGCCATCAAATACTGTTTCTATATAAATTTACTTTTCATATAATTTATTATTGCAACTTCACACCACCAAGAATTGCCACCAAAGTGAGTTTCCATCTTACAAAAATACTGTTTAAATCCCTGCCAGGATTCAAACTATGTCTACCTGAATTTAAACCAGGGACTGTCTGTTAACTCATTGTCTCCACAGGAGCTCTCTGAAGTTGCAACACATGTCTCCTGAATATTGTTAACAGTAAATCCTGGGCCTTTCTAAGCAAATTCAAGCTATAGTCAGCATGCCACAAACAAATCCTAATAGCTGAAGAACCGTAAGTGCTAGACACAAAGTATGAGTGGCAAAGTTATTCACCACAAAATTACCTTTCCAATGGTGGTATGCAAATAATAATATGTAATTTAATTTCATTTTTTTTCTATGCTGGTTGAAACAGCAACATAAAACATTTTTTTTCACTAAAACAGGCAACATAAGCCATACACACCATACCATAAACAAATGTGAATAACTCCTGAAGTACACATGATATATGCAAAATATCAGTGGCAAAGTTGTTCAGAACAAAATTGCCTTTCCAATGGTATGATGCAGTCAAATATATATTATATTCTGTTACATTATATATTAAAATATATAAGTGACGTCTCCAGACATTGCAAGGGCACACAGGAAGTCAGTAGTTGGCTTCTGTAGGCGTCCTCAGGACACGCCAGTATATTTTACTGATGACTACAGGCATCTGCTCTGAGACAATGAGTTAAGCAACATACATTCTGTGGAAAAAATCTGCAAAACAACCCCAGAGCAAATGCCCTGAGGCATGTGTTATCCCGGAGGATATTGGCCATACAGCCAAGTTTTAAATGAAACACAATTGAACATATCCCAATAATGCAAAGCATCATGGGAAACATATGCGAATCCCCATGACAGAATTTAGACTGGCTCTACTTTAAGCAGAATTGGGTGGTGCCAGAAGGTCTCACAGTGCTATCAGCAAAGGCTAAGAACAGCAGAAACATACACATGTTTCATCCTCATTTTGGACTCATCAGTGTGCTATGTATCTGTGTCTTAGCCCAGAGAAAGAGAGCCAGCCACCCCTTAAGGGGGATGTGTACCACTCAGCAGCAGGTAAGTGAGTTGCATTTCCTATGGTGTAGTGGTTATCTCACAATCTGCAGACAAGTGACTGGTGATATAGTCCCAGCACATGATTTACCTTCACAGGTTCTCATTCTTAGCTAAATTTACTTCTCATATACAATGTAATTTACTATTCCACACCACCATGACTGAATTCTCAAGTGAGTTTCCATCTTTAAAAAAATGTTTAAGTTCCAGCCAGGATTTAAAATGATGATCCTTTGCCTGCTAAGCAGACATATTTTCAGTATGCCTCTGAGCTGTTGGTAAGTACATTGCACTTCCTGTGGTGTAGAAGCTATGTCACAATCTGTAAAACAGGTGACTAGGGATCTTATCACAGAAGGCAATTTGCCTTCACAAACTGTTTTTCATAAACGAATGTACTTATGTAATTTAATATTCCAGTTCCACACCACCATAAATCACCACTCAAGTGAGGACCTCACTGTCAAAAAGATGCCTGTTGTGAAGCTGCACTTCTATCAAGACCTCCTGCAGTTAACATATACATATAGAAACATAGAAATTAATGGCAGATAAGGACTGCTAGGCCCATCTAGTCTGCCCGTAAACCTTACCTTTATTTGCGGCCTCTGACCCTACTTGGTCATCAGCTTTAGCCTCTCTTTCCCAGCTCTAGGGTCCCCTTATGCCTGTCCCATGCATGTTTAAATTACCCCAGTGTGCTTGTTCCCACCACATCCTGTGGCAGATTATTCCATACATCCACCACCCTTTCCAAGAAGAAAAACTTCCTCATATGTTCCCTTATACTGCCCCCTCCAATCTAATCATGCACCCTCCTTCTTGTACTTCTCCAATATTGAAAGATGTCACCCCCTTGCACCTTGTTTATGCCATTAAGATAATTGAAGGTTTTTATCATGTCTCCCCACTCCTCCTTTTTCCAGTAAGTACACATCGAGGTATTTTAATATCTCCTCATATGTTTTCCGGCGCAAGCCCTGCACCATCTTAGTCACCCTTCTCTGAAACTGTCTCCTCCATTCCTATGTCCTTACAAAGATACAGCCTCCAGAATTATACGCAATACTCCAGCTGAGGTATTGCCAGTGTTTTATACAGTGGAATCAACACCTCCCTCCTTCTGCTAGTGATACCCCTACCTATTCACCCCAATATGCCATTGGCCCTCCCAGCAGCCTTTGTACTTTGCTTAGTCACATTCAGGTAATCTGAAATGGTAATCCCCAGATCCCTTTCTTCCCTGGTGTCTGTCAGCAACTCCCTCCCCCCCATCCATTAGCTCTCTCTAGGGTTTCTGCATCCCAGGTACATTATTTTGCACTTTTTCACATTGAACCTCAGTTGCCATACCTCGCACCATTTTTCCAGTTTCCCTAGGTCCCTCCTCATTTTCTCCACTCCATCTGAAGTGTCCACCCTGTTGCAGATCTTGTTGTCATCTGCAACCAAGCAAACCTGTCCCTCCTGTCCCTCCACTATGTCAATAATGAAGACATTAAAAAGGACTGGCCCCAGGACTAATCCCTGAGTTACCCCTCTGGTCATCCCTCTCTCCCTGGATTGGATCCCATTTACCACCACTCCCTGCTTCCTGCCAGTTACTAACCCAGTTTGCCACCTTGTGGCCCATGTCCGGACTACCCATCTTGTTAATCAGCTTCTTATATGGGTAGTGGTGGGCGAAGTGGGCAAAATTTGCTCCGTGAAGTGATACATGGAGTAACATGGAATTCATGAAGTGCTCCGCAATGCAAAGCGGAGTACTTTGCATTATAATGGAGAACACCAAGTCCATTGAAAACAATGACTTTGTGTCACTCCGCCTTCCCCAAACCACTTCTCCACCAATTTTAAGGTGAAGTAACACTGACATCAATGTACTTCACATCACTTTGCCTTGTTATTGAGTTCCAAAGCAAATTTGCAGTGCTTCATGAAATTGCAGGTCACATGGGCTGTAGATTGTTCTGCACAGCCTCAGTTCTGTGTAGTGTGTGTGTGTAGTGGAAGATGGAGACAGTTTCCTCTCAGAGCTCCACCATTCAAATCCTCTAAAAGCTGTTAAAAAGCCTTTTTGAGCCATTTTGTTTGCTCAAAATGTAATACATCGATTGTAGGAAACCCTCCTGTGCTCATATCATCGAGTGTTTATTGTTTGTGTGTAGATTTTTAATGTTAATTTAGAACAGTCAGTCTGTGTACTGTGAAGTGTGCTATGGGGAGGGGCATATATGTGGTGTAGGTAGATTAACTGGGAATAAAGGGCAGTCTTTTTGTTTTGGTTATATTTTTCTTGTATAACTGTGTTAATATACACACAGTAATATTTTCAGCAATTCTTGGCATTTTTTTGCTGATTGTTGTGGTGTAGTAGTGTATAATTTCAGTTTGCTTAAACCATTTGGTTGTATTACTAAAGGTTTTCAATTTGCTACTCATTACTTGGGTGTGTGTGTG
The DNA here is from genome assembly GCA_016271365.2 of Neoceratodus forsteri. Lineage (NCBI taxonomy): Eukaryota > Metazoa > Chordata > Ceratodontiformes > Ceratodontidae > Neoceratodus > Neoceratodus forsteri. The sequence continues at coordinate 471,899,894 of CM028129.1, forward strand.
TGTGTGTGTGTGTGTGTGTGTGTGTGTGAATGTGAGTGTGTGTGCGATGCATGCGTGTCATTAAATCAGGTACCATTTATTGTGCCACAGAGTAATTGCAGCAGTGTGAACCTGCTATCCACTGCACCTGCATGAATTTTTTGTACTGCTTGTGGTATCTTTACTGGTTGTAGTGGACTGTTACTGCCGTGCACTACCCCCACCCCCAAATGGCAAAAGGTATTCTTTTCCAAATTTGGATTTCTGATGGTGAGCACTGGTTAGGTTGTTGTGTCTTTGTGTCTGCATCTCTTTAGTGTGCAGTGCAATCTTAATCTGTCTGTGCATTTTGATCTCCTTAGGGCCCAATAGCCATCTGTTACTTAAGTCACAGTTGTTTCTTTGGCTTCCCTTCAGAATACTGGTGTGGTGCACACAATTCATGATCATGTCGCGAATCACAAAATTAATGTTTTGTAGTATCTATCCAGGCTTCACCACTGTACCCATTGATATGAGTTTTCAAACTGGTGAGTTTTTTGAATGGCCAGGTCATCAGGGAAGTATAGCTGTAGGCATTAGTGTTCCCAATACGCTCGTCAGCTCCAAGTCTGAGAAAAATAAATTCATATTTCACGGTCATGAATGCAGTCACAATTCCTGATCACATCACGAATCATAAAATACATTTTTTTACTAGTTACTTGCATCATGTAAGCCTGTTCTGTAGTATATCTCCAGACTTCACCACTGTACTCATTGATATGAGTTTTCAAATTGAGTAGTTTTATGATACAGGTCATTGTCATCAGGGAACTACAGCCATAGGCATTCACGTTCCTGTACAGCATGTGAGTTACAGTACTGTAAGCCATGTGATGTGTGGGGGCCTGGAGGCTGCCGATCTTGTTGTCACTCCTCCTTACTTCAGGTTAAGGTGGAATGACAACGAAAAGTCACAATCACAATAACAAGGCAAAGTGGGCATTTCATGCTGGCAACTCTGCGTAGTGGAGTGACAATACAAAGTGCCCACCTCACCGGCACTTCGGTGGAATTTTAATTAGCAGCATCTCTAAAATGGGAGACTTTGCATGTCTTGTTACACTCTCATTTCACTTCGTCAACAGTGGGGAATTTTCTGGACACAAGACAATAGCATTTTGGGGATGAACATTAATTCTGCTGACTTTGTCTGACAACTGCCCTGATGACTGACTGTACCATTAATTCTGTGAGACATTGCATTTCTTGTTACTCTCTCATCTCAGTAGGGGAATTCAAACATGCATGGGACAGACACTAGGCAATTATAGTGGGGGGTTGCAGGAAGTAGGCTGTTGGTTAACTAGAAACTGCAGCTTATCCAGTAGGTAGGGAAATGGGCAGACTGGGTGGGCCAAGTGGTCCTTATCTGCCATCAAAGTCTATGTTTCTGTGTTTCACTTCGTCAAAAATGGGGAATTTTCTGGAGACAAGACGACAGTAGCATTTTAGGGATGCACATTAATTCTAGTGACTGTGTGTGGGGGGGGGCTGCCAATATTGTTGTCACTCCACCTTTCGTCGCCTTAAGGTGGAATGACAAGGCAAACTAATAATAATAAGGCAAAGTGGGTATTTCATGCTGGCCACTCCGCAAAGCGGAGTGACAACGCAAAGTCCCCACTTCGTGTTCACTTCACTGGCAAAATTTAAATTCGCTGCATTTCTATATGTGGGACAGTGTTGAGGGCCTTGATGAAATTGAGGCAGGCAATGTCCACCGCTCCCCCAATTCACCTCCTTCATAACCCAGTCAAAAAAATCTATCAGATTCATTTGACATGACCTCCCTACTGTGACTCCATGCTGCCTCAGAGTTACTTTTTATGTTGAATTCTCATTTACACAAGCTATGCCCTCCATTGACTACTGAGTTTTCATGTATTAAATTAACACTCATCCTGTGTTGGTGATCATTCCTCTGTTCCTTTTTGATTGCTCTTAGTTGCAGCTGATGCAATGGGAGGCAGATTCAATGGAGATCCTATGGAGAGTGTCAGACCAACTCAGACTCCTAGCTGGAGATGCAGGAGCTGTGGAGCTTTAAACTGTACAGTGGATTTGCAGTGGATGGATGGAATTCATGACTGCCAGTTGCAAACTAAGCAGTTAAGTGAAAAAAATACAGGGGCAGTGAGAAGTGTGACTTTGGTGCTTTATGAACCTCCTTTCTGTTTTTCATATTGCACTTTCTAGAACTCTGTCAAGGCTAATACAAAGAAGTAACTATGGGTTTGGCTTTTAATTATTTTAACTATTTTGGTCTATTTGGCTACATTTAAGACTACATTTATTTATTGAATTACAGTATTTTAAATGTCATGCTTTTTTACCACGTGACTGGTTTAGGAGTACTAGTACAGCCAAGCGAAGGATCCCTAGATTGCTTTGCAATCTCAGGCCATTGGTATCTGGCATGATGCACCAGACCAGTTGCAGCACATTACAGCTTGCTTTTCATGGTGTTTAAAGGAAGCTATACTAAACTAAATTAAGTCCACATTGAGTAAGATGTTAAAACCTAAGAAGTTTGATAAAGTCTGAAAATACAAAGGATCACCAAACTAATTCCCACTTCTATAGATGCTGATTTTTTATCTTACGAAGGAATGGTAAGCAACCATTCTTTATAGCTTGCTTTGCTTTGCTGTAAACAGTACATTAAAGTGAGACTGGAAATTATAACATTTCTTAATCACTTTCCCTTAAAAAAAAATGATTTGTTAGGAGTGCTTTCTTGAGATTGTGGGAGGAGGTGCTTTATCATGTCACAGCGTGGAAGGTTATGTTGGTGGGTAACTGGTTAAAGTCAAGTCTTGCTGTGTCTTTTATTACTGGTAGGTTCTGGCAATGTTTACCCAATACCAGCCTGTTGCTTTTTATAAAGAATTCTGAATCATAGAAAGCAAACCCTTCAAGTAGTTTCTTCATAAATTGTTTATTTGCTTGTTTTTTTTAGTCTGAATCTTTTCAACTGGGTATATCCAGACGTTTACAGAAGAAGGCTTAGTAGACTGCTGCTGTACTGTATGTGTTATATGCATTTTTAAACTGTCAAGCTATTTGAGGAGTGAACACTGCTGTCTGCAAGCCGCATTTGCTGCAAAGACCTGAGACTCTTTAAGGCTGTAAATTGGAAATCATAAGCTGTAAGATCAGCACAGTGCCTATTGATATCTAGACTACTGACCTACTCTTTTTAGAATGACTTACTTTTGATTTGTATCAGTCATGTGGTATATCTGTACAGTAACTTTGCTGTTGTTCAAAAATCTATCAGCTGTACTATTTTAAGAAATGGTTGTTGGTAGGCAAGATGTTATTGTGAGTGATGAATTAAAATCTATAGGAAAAAAATAAGAATAATAGCAAAGAGCCAAAGTGCCCCCCCAAAAAAAGGAAAGAACAAAACAAATCTGGAAATAGGATCGCTGGCTAAAATAACTGCATATTTAATATTAAATAAAGCAAGTCTCATGACAAATTTTTCATGCTGTACCCCATCAGTTGAATTGGAGGGGCTCTACCATGCCAGCACAACAAAAAAGATTGTGACTGGCATTACCGCAACGGGCTCCATGTTGACCACAAGTCAGCATGGAGTCACACAGTTTGGATATATTTTTTTCCATGGGGGCTTCACCCCCCCATGCCCCCAAATCCCCCATGTGGGGGGCTTCACCCTTGCACCCCTCAAACTAAAGGATTCTAACTCCAGGTCTGACTTAGTTTGGGGAGGGATTGCAAGTTGCGGGAAGTAAGGCCCCCTTCCAATGGCACTTCTATGGTAGCATGGCAGTGTTGTTGATATCAACGTATGTCACTATAGAAATGTCGCTGTTAGGCTGGCATACCAATTGGAGGTATGCCATTACTACCGCAACACCCAGACAGTGAATACCCCCAGCTAAACCCCCACCATGCCCAAATTGGCAATGACTGGGGGTTGCTTCAAGACACCGTATGGTGATGGGGTAAACATCTAACTCCACTGTCTGTGTGACATGGACTTAGATATATTTAGTAGAGAGAGTGCGGAGGGCACAGCCCCCCATTAACCATCAAGATGTTGCCGGTCGGTGTGAGGTTGTGTTCCAGTTGGGGATGTCGACAGCTTTCTGGTGCTGTAGTGAACGTTGCGGTCTGGGATGTCGCACCAGCATCATGGATCTGAATTGGAAATGGGGTGAGGGTCAGAAACCCACTTCAGAGTTAATACAGGGGCTGGGCATAGACAAAGGAATAAGTTAAGTGGACAGGAGGTGCGAGACGGGCATTAAGTGGGATGACAGTTAAGTGAAGTCACTCTCTGTAAGCTGCTCTGTTTTACTTTTTTTTTATTCTGCAAATTTTAATACCAGCCATTTTTTAAGTGATTTCAGTAAGTTTAGTGGCTGACTACTGACAGATACCAAAATTATGACAATTGGACAACCATAATCATTTTCTTATCATCTTTATGTTTTTGGAGCTGTTATTTGAATTCCACAGCCGTGTCTGTATGGCACCCCAAGGTGACAGAGCTGCAGCAGGACCAAAATGCTCTATGGAAAAAGGCAACATGCCTAACTCCAGCTTACACAGTAAGGACGATTTAACTGAAATCAAGCAAATGTTGCCGCATATTCAGCTAGATATAATTGACATGAAGAAATCCATTCAAATTATTGGAGCTGAATCTTCTGAGACAAGTGCAAAGTTGAAACACTAGAAAATAGACTGGGGTTAGTAGAGGATGTTATGTTTTGTTCTGAAACTACCATGGAAACTCATAGTAAACAAATCTCCTTCCTGCTAGAAACAAACTCTAGCCATAGCCGATAGGGCTGTGAAAAGCTACCAAATGACCAAAATTATTTTCTTGTTGGTGCCATATAGTGCTGTTTAGTCACAATCATCAAAAACTGGCATGCTGCTAATTCAGTTCTCTTGAATTTATTTAGTCAGCATACATGCTGCTGTGTATGTGTGTGTGTGTGTGTGTGTGTGTGTGTGTGTGTGTGTGTGTGTGTGTGTGTGTGTGTGTGTGTGTGTGTGTGTGTGTGTGTATACAGCTGGGCAAGCCTTGATTTTTTGAGGAAGAGCAGAGCCAGAGCTGAGCCAAGGGTCTGGCTTGGCTCTTAGAGCCAAATCACAAGCTGAGTCAAAGGGTGAGGCTAATACAAATATTAGTGAGACCCAACTGAGTGTACTGTCATTAGTTTGATGCCAAGGGAGGAGGTAAGCATGTGGCGGTTATTTAGTGCCTTGTACCAATGGGGGTGTGGAGGTGGGGTTGGGCAGCAACATTGGACAAATTGACGTGAAGCAAAATTTGTGAATACAGAAAGAAGAAGGAGAAGCATCATAGTATGTTCTAGCCCCATCCCATATTATCAAATGATTGCATGCAAAATTCTATCTCTACCCATAATTATTCCCTCCCAATGCACACATACACACACAAACACACACACACACACGCACCCACACTCACACACACATGCTATAGCAGTAATATCCAATGTCCCTGTCCCATGGAAATGACATAATTAACATACTTGTAATTTCTGCATGGAGTAGTTAATGACATACATGCTAAATTTAAATTAAAAAAGTATAAACACTGCCTTGCAATTATATTGCATCTCCAAGTCCCCCCCAACACAGTTAATGTCACTCCATTCCATGATCAACATTTGAAATAGGATCGCATTACGTCTCTCTGGATAATAAACACAGTAGCCTTGCTTGTAGAGCAGAAAGCAGCTAACTAAAAAAAGCTACATTTTCTTATTAATTTAACACTTACATCTCAGCAGGAGTCAGTGTTTGCTGAGATTAAGCAAAACAGATACTTTATTAGAAGTAGAAGGGGTCTTATTTAGGGTTATAAAAAGAAAGAAAAGAAAAGAAAAGAAAAAAGAAAAGAAAAGAAAGAAAGTCAGTGTATGTTCTGTGCTGTGAAGGGTACTGTATCAACTTACTTTGCTAAACTAGTAGGAGGAGAGAGAGCTAAATTGGGGTGTGGCTTAGACACTATAAAAGCAGGTGACTCAAATTACAACTTCCTGTTGCTTGCCTTGCTTGTAGATCAGAAAGCAGCTAACTAAAAGAAGTTACATTTGCGTTTATGCGTGTCTGCTGTGTCCGCTGGGTACGCTGAAACTGCTGGCATTAGACAAACTTGGATAAGATAATTTTACCATATCCTCTACTTAGTAAATATACACCTTTAATAATGGAAAAAGAACTTAGTAAGTATATGCAATGTTTGATGTATAGTGAGGGAAAGTATGGGAGCTAGTATGTATGTGCTAATTGCCATCTGATTACTACTCTTGAAACAGAGATAGCGTTTCTGCTTAATATTAAACCAGTTTATCTACTGATATTAAGGAATTGGAAAGTTACATTGATCTTATGGGTGAACAACTTCATTCTAATGAACAATTTCCTTCACATTTAGGTAGCATTTCTATGCCTCCTGATGAGGAGACAATTGTAAAGATTAGTACCAGTATACCTGTTGCCTCTGCCCCCTCTTATAAGGTGGATGATTATCTGCCCTCTTCTCATGATAATGATGACTGGACCAGTGTCACAAAGCCTCTTAAAAAAGGAGGGGTGGTCAAATATACAATAGTGCCTCTATTGAAACTTGTAATAGGTTTGAGCAATTGACTATATCAAATAATGAAGTGCTACATGATTCATCCTGTGCATCACCCTCTGTTGATAATAATGGTTCAAAAACACTTTTCAATCAGGAGTTAATGCCCATGAATACTTGTCCTAGTAAGTCTCAAGCTACCAAATCAATACCTATTAAGTTAATCACTCCAGAGTGTGTTAAACAATCACCTATTTCTGATTCTTGTACCCCTACTGTCTCAAAACAAGTGTTAGTCATGGGAGATTCAATCATTAAGCACATTGACAGGGCGGTATGCAATAGTGACAAGAGCAACCGCACTTGTTCTAGCTTCCTTGGGGCCAGGGTATCTGATATTGCCTTCATGATGCCTAAAATTTTACAAAATGCGGTGGAAAATCCACTGGTTATCATACATGCCGGTGTTAATGATATAAACAACACCCCATTTAATCAGTTACAACAGGACTATGTGGCGTTATGTAGCCTGTTACTTGATAGGGGATGCTGTGTATGTATATCTGAAATTCTACCTGTCCCGAGTGCAACATCTACCATGACTCAGAAAATCAAATCCCTAAATGAATGGCTGAGAAAGTGGTGTTTTAAGCAGGATATACCCTGTATTACCCACTGGGAATCATTTTCAGATCGTTCTTCCTTGTTTTGCTGGGACAGTTTGCATCTCAGTCATAGGGGTAGTACACTAATGGGGAAAAGCATCATTAAAATCATAAATCATTGTTTAAACTAAAAACAATGGGGGAGAATGGGTCTATTCCCAAGTCTCTGAATACTTACCAAAATATTATTACAACTAAATGTTAATTCCTAGCTTTGAATGCAAGATCTTTAAACCAACTCAAATCAGCAGAACTCGAAGCCAAATGTAAAACTTTAAATATAGGTGCGGTGGGAGTAACTGAAACTTGATGGGTTGCATACTCAATTTGGTCCAGAGAAATTCCAGGTTATAAGTTATATCATAAAAACAGATTAGATAAGCAAGGTGGTGGAGTTTGTATATACATACAAAATGATATTCCTTCTTTTGAAGTGTGTTCTCCCTTTCCTTTGGAAAGTATATGGGTTAAAATCTTATTGAAGGAGCGGTCCTATATAACTATTGGTAACATCTATCGACCTCCATCTGCAAATTCCGATTACACAACTGATACATTTAAAGAAATTACACATTTTTCAGAATCTCAAGATACTGTAATATTTGGTGACTTTAACCTCCCTCATATTAACTGGGACTCATTCTCAGGACAGTCCTATGCTGAGAAAGGACTAATAGATGTGATAGTTAACACTGGATTACAACAACTTGCTACTGAACCCACTCGAGGTCCTAATATTTTGGATCTATTATTTACTAACATAGAGCAACAAATTAGCAATTTACAAATTTGAGATCCACTTGGGACCAGTGATCATTCATCTATTCTTTTTGAAATTCAACAGTTTAAAACTACACAAAGGAAGTTATACTATACAAAAAAATATAACAAAGCATTTTTTTCTAAAATCAATGAATACTTACAAAACATAAACTGGGAATATAATCTTCTTAACTGTACAACACAACAAGCTTGGGACTTTTTTTTTAAAACATTGTACATTATTTGGAAAATACCTTTATTCCATCTAAGAAGAAATTTAATAATAAAGGAAAAATTCCCCCTTGGTTCAACAAGAGAATTAAAAATCAGATTAAAATAAAAATTAAACTTTTTAGGAAACTTAAGAATAGTTCTGTTCCATTTAAAACTACTCTATTACATAAATACAAACTATCTGTGAAAAACTTAAACAATTCTATTAAATTGGCAAAACAATAAGTTAGAATTTAAACCAGCTCACACAAAAGACTGTCACAAATCTCTTTTCTTCTATATAAATAGTAAAAAAGGTGTATCAAGGACCATTGGTCCCATTATAACCAATGGCTCTTCTCTATCTGGTATAGAAACCTCAAATCTCTTTAGTAAGTACTTTTGTTCTGTATTCTTTCAAAAATCACCTATTAGTACATTTAAAGTTCACCACGTAGATCAGCATAGGTTCTATCCAACTGACATTATACAGGCTATCAAAAAACTAAAAAAAAATACTAGTCTGGGCCCAGACGGTATTTATCCTTGGTTTCTGATCGAAACCTCTATACATATTTCTATACCTTTGTCAATTATCTTCAACAAATCCTTACAAGAAGGTATTGTACCAAATGATTGGCGTTCAGCAATAGTTACTCCCATATTTAAAAAAGGCAATAGAGGTTCTTTGCAAAATTATTATCCAATTAGCCTGACCTCAGTGGCTGGTAAATTAACGGAACGAGTAATGAAGTCACTAATAGATCAAGATTGTAAAAAATTAAGAATCTATGATTCAAATCAGCATGGGTTTACTCCCAAGTATTCCTGCACCACCAGTCTGATATCTTTTTACAATAATATAAGTACTCTACTAGATGTGGGTATCCCTACTGATGTAATTCTTCTGGATTTTAGTAGAGCTTTCGATAAAGTCTCACATGAAAAACTCATTAGTAAAATGCACAATCTAGGTTTGTCACCTGATATTTTCAACTGGACTTTAAACTGGTTGATAAATTGTTCTCAGAGAGTCTGAATTAATGATATCTTGTCTGATTTGGGTAGTGTGACAAGTGGTGTACCACAGGGGTTTGTCTTGGCACCAACATTGTTTAATCTCTTAATCAGTGATTTACAAACAGGGCCAAATAACTTCATGGTTAATTTGCAGATGATACTAAATTGGGGGGCAAGGTTAATAATCAAGAAAATATTTCTGCATTAAAGAAGGATTTGGAAAAATCAACACTTTGAGCAAATGAAAATCATATGCAGTTTAATCAAGACAAAAGTTTAGTAGTGCATTTCTGTGTAAATAATCCAAGAACAATATATTATATAAACGGACTACCAGTTCACTCATCAAATTGTGAAAAAGATTTAGGGATATACGTTAATAATAAACTTACATCAAATAATCACTGTGTTAGAACTGCTTGCATGACCAACAGACTTTTGAGGCAAATAAAACGCACTTTTGTTAATCGTACTGAACAATGCCTTATTCAATTGTATAGCGCATATATTAGACCATATCTAGACTATGGCTCCCCTTTCTGAGATCCAAACCAAAAAGAAGACATAGCAATTCTTGAACAGGTTCAAAGGAGAGTAACTAGAATGATTCCAAGATTAACAAACTTGGATTATCAGAACAGATTAAAAGCTACTGGTCTCTTCCCTCTTCAAACTAGAAGATTAAAAGGTGCTATGCTTATGGTTTTTAATTTAATAAATTCACCAGATCTAATGGAAAAATGTGGTCTAACACTCTCCAAAAGGAGACATGCTCTGAGACTGCATAATAAACAGCTTGAAGTAAAAACTTATAAAACCAGCAAAAGGGGAAACTTTTTTCCAATAAGAGCATCCATTGTGTGGAATACCTTGCCACAAGAATTGGTAGAGACAACTAGTGCCGCTGCCTTTAAAAACAAATTAGATGTTTGGTTGAGGGATAACAGATAAATAATGTCCCACATAATGTGGGAAACAGTCTCAATGGGCCCTGGACTTCTTCTGTTCTTTTATACCAAGTAATTCCAAGTAATACCTATCTCTTTACATACTATCCTCATCTAGTCATCAAAGACCAGTCACAGCACAGTGATAATTGACCATGACTGGACTTGGTCTGTTAATATTACTTGAAATTATTGCTCCTGACAGCAATTCGGGGAAAGCATGGAGGATGGAGAAGCAATATAATTGCAGAAGCGTGCTGTTCTTGTTTTTTCTTTTTAGTTTAAAATTGCCACGTTTATTGATCATTCCTCTATGCATCACAAGCACATTTCTGCTAATTATTTGAGGTTATTGCTAGAGTATGTGTTTTGTGTATATTGTTTAAGGGGGTGGGGTTTCAATGTGAGCAAACCAGGCATTTGTCATCACATGCACACATGTGATGACACAGAAGTGGGACTAGAACATGGTACATGACTTCCTGTTCACCTCTACACATTCACCAAGTTTCTTTCAGGGACAGCTGACCAATACACCAAAAAGCAAGCACCCACTATTCCCCTCACCCCCACCCAAGCAACTGCAATATATCAAGTCTGGCCATGACGAACTTAAGTGAGACATGAGTTACAGACTGTTTGATATGATGCCCCAATGGAACTGTTGCACCAACCTTCTAACTTTGACAGACATGTGAATGAATGCTGACAGCACTGAATAGCAACACCATTGTCCAATTAGGTGTTGCTATATATAATTTATTTATTTATTTATTTTAACATCAGTTTAACAACCTTTGAGCCAGAGGCTCATTTACAAAGCTACCTCGTCATAAGGAAGACAAAGACATACATACATGAGACAATCAGAAATACAGTACAGCAATAAGGCACAGGCAAGTTACAAGCAATGCGAGACAATCAGCAACACAGTTTAACAATAGGCACAGTCAAGTTACAGGTGATGCGTGTCATAACACCGTTATCTGCCAAAAGAATTAGGAAAGCGATCCATTTTTTTTTTTTTTATGATTAGGAGGTAGGGTAGAAGAGTAGAAAGGAGGCACAGCAGGGGGGCAGAGAGCTGGGATAAGGAGAAGTGCTGCTCGGAGAGCTTTGTCACGGAGGTGGAGGTGGGGGGGTCAGGGGCAGTGGCAGGAGTGTGAAGTGAGCAAGTGATTTTTTAGGCTGTATTTGAAGCTAGCGAGTGAGGGGGCATCAGTGATGCCAGCAGGGAGGGAGTTGTACCAGTAGGGGGCTCTATAGAGGAAAGCCCTTTGGCCCTGGGTGGTCTGTGCCCTTGGAATAACCAGAGCAGCTTTGCTGGAGGCGCGAGTGTGCACCATAGAGTTAGATCGGTGAATAGAGTTAGCAAGGCCTGGTGGGGATAGGCCATGGAGGGCTTTATAGGTAACTTGGCAGGTTAGGAACAAGAGGCGCTCATCAAGGTTGAGTAGGGCGGACATGGAGTAAAGATGACAGGTATGGGTGAGTCTATGGGCACTGGTAATAAGTCAACATGCTTTGTTGAGCGTTAGGCGTACCTTGCGGAGGGCTGTCTGGTCTGCCGCGCCATATACAGGAAGGCCCTAGTCAATTAGTGATAGCACCGAAGAGGTGACAGCCAAGCGGAGGGAGTTTGCGGGGAGGCATTTTTTGTGCCGGTAGAGGATACCCAACCGTGCATTGGAGGCAGAGGTCAGGGCAGAGATGTGGTTATGAAAAGAGAGAGCAGAATCAAAGATTATGCCAAGGTATTTATAGGAGTGTACAAGTTCTAAGGGGTGATTCTGGGCGGAGTGGACAGAGAGAGGAAAGTTGCTGGACTTATTTTGAGGGTGAGTAAAAAAGCATAGATTTAGTTTTCTTAAGGTTGATGACGAGACGGTGGTCAGAGAACCAGGTTTCAGCTGAGGTGTAGGCATGCTGAAGGAAGTTTTGCAGTGAGACGGGGTTACTGTCGGAGGCAAAGAGTACTGCGTCATCAGTATAGAGTAGGACATTTCCTGCACATGTGTTGGGCAGGGAATTGAGGAAGAGAGAGAGAAGAGTAAGGGCCCAAGTATGGAGCCCTGGGGAACTCCTGAGTGGATTGGGCAGGTACTGGAAAGAGTGCCACCAATCCGCACACGTTGAGAGCGGTTGGTCAAGTAGCTGGCGCACCAGGAGACTGGACCAGAGGCAAAGCCCACACTGGCAAGGGTAGCTAACAGGAAAGGGTGTGAGATGGTATCAAAGGCTTTTGATAGGTCTATAAATACTGCACCAGCGAGGGAGCCAGCATCAGGTGAGTTATGAAGGAAGTTAGCAAACTCCAGGAGAGCAGTATTGGTGCTATGACCAACTCTGAATCCATGCTGTTCAGGACAAAGGACATCATATTTCGTGAGGTAATCTGAGATTTGGCTGGCAACAATTTTCTCTAAGGCTTTAGAGAGGGGGAGAGAGGATAGAGATAGGCCGGTAGTTGCCTGGGAGCGTCCTATCACCACCTTTGTGAATAGGGGTAACAGTGGCGACCCTCCAGACAGTGGGGAATTGCCCTAGGCAGAGGGACTTATTAAAGAGGCAAGTGATGGGCGAGATGACCTGATCCAGGACCTGACGTAGGATACAGGGATCAAGGGAGTCATTGCCAATAGAATTACACTTTAGGGCTTTTAGTAAGTAGGGCCTGACCTCATGGGTGGTGACAGTGCGAAGGTGGAAAGGGGGGTGGGAGATGGGAGTGGCAGACATGGAGGGGAGGAGGATGGAAGAAGTTGCATGGGAGCACTGCACTAAGGTCAGTGAAAGAGTTATTGAGGTGTGTTGCAATAAAGGCAGGGTCAGTGGAGGTAGTCCCATCAATGTCGAGAAGCGAGGGGGGAGGAGCGTGCTCCACCATTTAGCTGCTTGATATTGTCCCAGAAGGACCTGGGGTTACCCCAGGAGGAGGTAAGAGAAGCATGGTAATAATCGGCCTTTGCTTTGTGGACAGCCCAAGTACACTTATTCTGGGCAGCTGCGTGGGCCTGTCTGTCAGCTGGGTGGCCAGTTTCAATAGCGATGTGCCTCAAGTTGTCCCGCTGTTTGAGAAGCGTGCGTAAGGCAGGGGTAACCCAGGGTGTGTGTCTTACTTTAGATCTATGTGGGGTTAAGGGTGCGTAAATGTCACAGGCAGAGTTAAAGGTGTAAACAAAGAAGGCAAGTGCCTTGTCAATATCGGGGGTGTTTAGTAGCGGGGACCAATCAGTGCAGGCTAGATAGAGTTTTAAGTCTTTCAGCCCACCAGGTCTAAGCCGACGACGGTGGGTGGTGTGAACAGAGGGCTTGGGCAGGGAGGCTGCCCAGAAGAAAAGAACTAGGGAGTGGTCACTAAGGCAGTCTGGGAGGATTTGAATGTTGTGGACGCGGCTAGGCCTGTTGGTGAGAACCACATCCAGAAGAGTGCCAGTGCCTGTACTAGGATTTAATCTGGTAGGCTGGGAGACTAGTTGTGTTAGATCAATAGCAGAGAATACCTCACGGGAGGTGGACGCCTTGAGAGACAGCCAATTGGTATTCAGATCACCTACCAGGATTTGGTCAGAGGAGTTAGGTAGGGAAGTAATGTAGTCAATTGGGGGCCCAGTTTTTTGGCGGTATGTAAGCTGTAGTCCGGAAGATTGGACCCCTGGAGGGGTCAGGTGACACTTTTAGAGTTAGGGCCTGGGCATTATAATCAATGATGTCAGCATTCGTTCACAGACCTCATTTTTCATACTGTAGTCAGAAGTCCAGTGCAGCAGCACCATAACGGCTTTTCAATCATTTGTAATTTATGTGTCTCTCACCTGACCTCCAACTATGTCTAGACTTTATTGATCAGGAAAATTATCAAATTGCACATGACAAACACAGCAGAGATACACTGTATATTCCAGAAGATAGTCAAAATGTTGACAGAATGCATATAGAAAATATTTTATCAAGAACAAACTAAACTAACCAAGAGAGAGTATCAACTTGCTTCAACTTTTCCAGCAAGTAATTTGTTTTCTACTTCCATCCTAGTCTGACTTTCAAATTCAGCAACGGTAGCAGAAAGGCAGCATCTAGTTCTGTCACTGTGACAGCCATGACCACTGTGACCAGTATGGCATGGGAACAGACAAGCCAAGCGGTGGGGCAGCAATGTCTTTAGATCTGAAAAAGTAGAAATGGAAGGCAGCTGCAGCCATTAGTATTATCACGATTGTCACATGGTATGTTAAAGGATGGTGTCTGCAGCTTTCATCAAACATTTTACCGAATTTTAAGTCGGGTCACTGGGTGTGGAGGGGCACACTATTTAGGGAAAAAAATGGGGAACCCCAGACAGTATAATGAGCATGAAGATTAAAGACAACTTGCACAATCATTACACTGTATCGAGTTAGCCATTCTTTCTGAAGAACTCTTGGTCTCATTTACAGTGTCGGCAGGGTGAATGTAAACATATGGGATTACAGTGTTTGGTCCAGAGGCAGGTGACAATATGTGTAATGGAACTACTACATAGGATGGCAGCAGTGTAAAAGTTGAGAAGCACACAAGTGCACAAGTGTGAAATACCAACATTTATTTTTCTGATGGGGGTGGGTTAGGACTCTCGCTAAGTGACCATTTAATTTTGCACTGAGAGACAAGTCAGCTGCTGAATTAGGCCACTGCAAAACAAACAAAAAAGTTAAATAACTTCAGGTCTGGCTGCAGGTCCCAGCAGAATCCCCACACACTCCGGTAAGAGTGGCTATACCATGACAAGGATAGATGTCAGGAACTCCCATTACTTCTAATGCTGGCTGACACCTCTCAGTGTTGAATTTGTTGATCATGTTCTGCATGGTACAGTAGAGTACAAGCCTTGGTTTTTCTTGGGGGGGGGTTTATAACTTGTGTACTACGAGACAGGTCATTATCATTAGAAGAATATATCTGAGTCTAACTGGAGGTGCTGCGGCATACCTAAAAATAAATGCTGAAGAGCCCAGCATCAGCAGCTATGTTTAAGTCACTTGATTTGTTGCCTTTCCCTTCATTTTTTTCTCTGTTTCTCTCAGGCTGTATCTTCTCTCAAGTGCATGCCTACCTAAGGAGGCAAGTGGTTTATGAATTCAGTGAATGCTCCAGTTGTCAGGGACTTGTTCTTAGCTACTCTTTCAATCATTGAGCAATTGAATCAGTCAAATGGAAAACAATTAAGGAGACAAACTCAGCAGCCAAATATAAGTATTTGTTGAATTAATCACATGATAGGTAATCGATCCAGTAGCACAACCCATCCATCCACCCCAAACAGCTTACATCTTCATAAATGAACAGTCCGTTTCCTCTAAAAATACTTTTTTTTAGTATTTCTTCTGTTACTACATCCCTTTTTATCCTGTCAGCACAGTGTCCCTCCCCCTTCTACCCAGCACCCGCCACCCAGACAAATCAGACCAGACCCAGTTCTGCAGTCATCAGTACTACTAAATATCGTCGCATCACTGACGTTGAACAGTGTGTTATTTGTGTTACTGAATATTAAATGAACCCTCCTTGGAGGATTGAAACATTTTAATTCTGCACTCCATGGAAAACTGTGCTGTTTTGGCAACAGAAGCTGAGCTCACCACAAAAAAAATACCCACACGTAATGGCTAGTAACACCGACCGGAAGGGTTAAACAACAAATGTGAGAAAACTTTTCTGAACCCAGATAAAAGAAAACAGCAAAGATTTCCTTTCAAGTGATAGCCACGGGGTGGGTGTAGTTCAGATTATTTATTTAAATTCACCCTGCTGCACTCCTTTCTAGAGATTTTCAAGGCCTGGCTACTGCAGACTCTCTAAGGGATCACACACAACCCAGGTTCTTCAAGCCTCTGTGGATGCCTGGATAATTATTATTTTTTTTATTTTACAGATTTTTGAACCAGCACACCAACACTAAATGATCTCCTCAACAACAATTAATAATATTTTTCTAACTAGCTGAAAAAAACCTTATTCGAGATAACTAAAGTTGAACTCCTTGTAGACGCTGACTAGACTCAGATGACCATTTGAGCCTGACTGACACCATGGTGTGGACAGGAGAAGATGCTGCTCCTTCACAGGATCACCCATTCAAAAATGTGTTTTAACCAATCAGATGTTCAATAACTTAGCATAGCAAATAATGCGAATCAGCTATGACTGGCCCAAGTTTTTGGCACCAAATACCACGTCCGTTTCGCACCACGCAATATAATGTTATTTTTTTTAAATCCTCCATTGGCTCAGCTCATGGCTCATAATCTGAGACTACAGAGGAGCCAAGCAATGCCGTGGCCCAGTTCCAGCTCACCCAGGTTTATGTGTGTGTGTGTGTGTGAGCATGCAACCTGTCCTGCCCAGAGGAATAAGATAGCTAATAGCTGCAGCTGCACTGTCTGTAATCTGACACTGTAGTCTGACTTTCAGAGTTTCAGTAAATTCAAGAACAACATATAATGAGTTAACCCCTAGGTTACTGAAAGAAATAGAATGAATCTATTGGACTGAGCTAGACAGATGATAAAACAGCAGTTTATATATTTCTTTGTTAATATCCAGAGAAGTTCTGAGGTACAATACAGTAGCATCCCCCTCCCTTCAGATGCCTTTAACAAAGAGCAGCAAAGAGCAAAAATCAGAGGGGGAGTGCACTATTTGCAGCTGTGGAGGAATACTTTCAAAAGTCCAAAAGGGAAGTTTAATGATCAACCATTTTAGAGCTACATTCTGATCCCAAAAGGGCTGTAGGCTCTGCACACAGCCCTAAAAACTGAAGACCTTAAAAATTGGAGTAGGAGGAATTACTTAAGAATACTTGGCTTCTGGAGGGTGAGGAGGGAAACAACATGCCCAGATTAATTCAGGGTAACCCGTGAAGTGGGTGCATGAGGAAGGGTGCCGTCTGTTACGGCGACATCTTCCTTGTGCAATCCACTCACGGTGACCATCAGGTAGGGTGACTGGATGAAGGGGTTGGTGAACTAGGTGACAGAATGTCACTATATGTATGCGTGCGGAGGAGTGGGAGTGAGCATGGTGTGCGTGTGGCTGAGAGAGGGTGGAGAGACTGTAGGGGTGGAGCTGCAGTTGCCAGTTGAGCTGCATTGTGGCATCGGGGGATTGGACAATGGCTGGGGTGGCTGAGGTACTGGGTTCGGGTCCGGGTGCTGGTGCGATTTTTATTGTGCCCAGCCCGAACCTTTTTATTTTAACTACTTTCACCCCCCGACATGCACCCCCATGGAGTTGAGAATCCTTAAGCAGCACCCCCACAGAAAGTAGTAAAAATATGTCCTGACTCCATTGTGCTGGTGTGCCAGGGTTGTCACAGTGCTGAAAATATGTTCTGCACTCTGACTGAACAATAACAGTGATCACCTTTAGCTATTCGCCATTATCACATAGACCCTTAATTCAACAGTTTTTCCCAGAATTATTTTGAAAGCAATGGCAATGACCGTTAGATGTGGAGAGGGCTCATAGGTCCCCGCCCACCTGTCCCCCCCTTCTAGCAGCAGACCTAGACCTATCATAGTCTACTTTTTGAGATTACAACAAAGGTAGAAATTCTTCATCTTTCAAGGGGAAGGTGGGGGGAACTGCTCTGGAGAGGAAATACAATTTCTGTATTCCAGGACTTTGCATCTGAAACTGTTAACAAGCACAAGGAATTCTCTGAAGTAATTAAAACTTTACAAAGAGGTGGATGGAGTTACTATATGAAGTTCCCTGCTTCCTTGGTCATCTCATATAAAGAGAACCCTGCTGTATTGTGTGATACACCTGGGAAAGCATTGCAATTGTTGACTAGTGGGGACATAGATTCAGCAGTTGAGACTCAGTGTAAACTTCAGCATTTAAACTCTTCACAATACCAACCCCACGCGATGTCCTCAACCTCCGCTCAGCCCACGAGACCCCAGGAAGCTATACCATGTCCGCTTGTGCAGGCTATAGGCCTCACCAAGCATTCTAATTTCAATATGAATAACTATGTTGACTCCAGAGCTCTACCTGCAAAAAACAGCAATCTTCATCGCATCACTCCTAAAGCCAGTTCTGACAGTAGGAGCTCCAGTTTAACAAGGAAAGCAAAACCCTCTCACAGGAGCTTCTTACCAAGGAGGGTGCAGAATCCACAGAAATGTTCCGGCAGAAGAAGCAGTGAGAACAGATCCTCTTCCAGTTTAGGATCCTCCTTAGTGCTTGTAGGTCAGGATTCCCCTAGATACATAGATGCATAGATACTGTCAGCATAAAAGGGCCTAAAGCCCACCCAGTCTGCCCCGAGCTCATAAGATCACTTAAAGTTTTTCCGGAAGTCTGTTGCCCCTTACCCCTGACCTCCAGGATTCCCTTATGTCTATCCCATGCATACTTAAATCCTGTGATTGTTTCAGCCCCCACCACTTCCTCAGGCAGGGTGTTCCACTTGTCCACCACCCTTTCCATAAAGAAATTCTTCCTCACATTTCCTCTGAATCACCCTCCCTCCAACTTCATCCATACCCTCTCATCCCGGAACATATTTTTTGCTGGAAAATAGTGTTTTTCCTGCACCCTGTTACATAGATACATAGATACATAGACAGTGTCGGCAGATAAGGGCCTATGGCCCACCCAGTCTGCCCATTTAAGTCTGTAAGTTCAGTTTATGTTTTCCAAGAAGTCTGTTGCCCCTTACCCCTGACCTCCAGAATTCCTTTATGTCTATCCCATGCATTCTTAAATCCGTGATTGTTTCAGCCCCACCACTTCTCTGGCAGGGTGTTCCACTTGTCCACCACCTGCTCTGTGAAGAAATTCTTCCTCACGCTTCCTCTGAATCGCCCTCCTCCAACTTCATCCCATGCCCTCTAGTCCTGGAACATCTTTTCGCTTAAAAATAGTGCATTCCTGCACCCTGTTCCTCCCTGTAAGATACTTGTATGTCTCTATCATATCCCCTCTCCCTCCTCCTCTCCTCCAGGGAGTACATGTTCAGTGCCTTCAACCTGTCCTCATAGGACTTGTGATGCAATCCATGCACCATCTTTGTTGCCCTCCTCTGAACCTTCTCTACCCTGTCTATGTCCTTACGTAGGTAAGGTCTCCAGAACTGCACAGTGTACTCCAGGTGCGGCCTCACTAGTGTCTTGTATAGTGGAATTATGACCTCCCTTTTCCTGCTGGTGATGCCCCTGCCTATGCATCCCAGCATCCTATTTGCTTTACCTACTGCCTTGTCACACTGTTTCCCTGCCTTGAGGTCATCAGAAATGATAACCCCAAGATCCCTTTCCTGCTTGGTGCATGCTATATCCTCACCCCCTAACTGATATATTGTGCCAGGGTTTTTGTGCCCCATATGCATTATCTTGCACTTCCTTGCATTGAATTTCAACTGCCAACCCCTGACCATTCTTCAAGTTTCTGCAGGTCCCTTCTCATTCTGTCTACACCCTCTGGTGTGTCTACTCTGTTACAGAGCTTTGTGTCATCAGCGAACAGTGAAATTCTGTCTTCTAGGTACTGCGCAATGTCACTGATGAAGATATTGAATAGTACCGGTCCCAGCACTGATCCCTGTGGTACCCCACTGGTCACTCTTCCCTCTGTGGAGTGACAGTCATTTACCACCACCCTCTGTGTCCTGCTGCCCAGCCAGTTACCTACCCACCACACTACTGTCCTGCTCACACCCATATTCCCCAGTTTGTGCAATACTCTTCTATGTGGCACAGTGTCAAAGGCCTTGCTGAAGTCCAGATAGGCCATGTCCACTGCTCTCCCCGATCCACCTCCCTAGTCACCCAGTCAAAAAATTCAATGAGGTTGGTCTGACATGACCTTCCCCTGGTGAAACCATGCTGCCTAGGGTCCTGTAGTCCATTGACAACCAGATGTTCCACCAATCTCTCCTTCAGTAGTGCTTCCATGATTTTCCCCACTACCGAGGTGAGGCTGACTGGTCTGTAGTTCCCCGCTTCCTTTTTGTTCCCACTTTTGTATAAGGGGACTACATCTGCTATCCTCCAGTTCTTCCCCATAAGGTACTAGCATGAGTCTATCATATCCCCTCTATCTCTTCTCTCCTCCAGTGGGTACATAATCAAGTCCTTCAACCTGTCCTCATAGGACTTGTGATGTAATCCATGTACCATCTTTATTGCCCTCCTCTGAACATTCTCCACCCTGTCTATGCCCTTACTTATGTAAGGTCTCCAGAAATGTACACTATACTCCAGGTGGGGCTTCACTAGTGTCTTGTATAGTGGAATTATGGCCTCCCTTTTCCTATTGGAGATGCCCCTGCCTATGCATCCTAGCATCCTATTTGTTTTACCTGCAGTCTTTTTGCATTGTTTCTCTACCTTGAGGTCATCAGAGATAATAACCCCTAGGACCCTTTCCTGTCTGGTGCATGCTATATCCTCATCTCCTGATTTTAACTCTGAGATGCTGACTTAAGGGTGCCCTTGCCTGTGGTTTTATTCCTACAACAAGTTATACTTTTACAGCTTGGTAAGCTACTGTATGTTTCAGTGCTGATCTTCACCTCCATCTGCAAAGCTGTCTGGGAATTTGTAATTGTGGTCACTAGGCATTTCTGCCTGCTCTGTGAAGTGTCTTTCGGTGCCAGAGTGATATGGACCTTCTGAACGGCATGTTCTTTTAATCCCAATTAATAATTATTTAAAGTTGCTAACTTTTTTTTATACAGCTTTCTAATTTGCTCACTTATTATAATGTTGCATGACATGTCTGGGTTTGGATGCATGGGCGTTCTAGTGCATAAGAAACAGAGAAGGAATCGCTCTTTGGTGAGTTATGCTCTGCTAATCTGCCATCCTATTTGCAGTTTCATAGGTTAATCTGTAATGCAGACCCTCTATTCTTGCAGCTTTTTAACTAATTTTAATAAGCAGTATGGGTGGCTTGCATCACCATAATTATAGAGTTAATCTGTTATGGCAATGGGTATGACTGCTGCAATCAGGGTTGTTCATTTGCTAATATTTCCAGGTAGAATCTTTATTTCTCTATTTGAATGCACCTGGACTGACACTTTGCATAATTCACTTTACTTTGTCTTCCTTTTTCTGCACTTAAATCTTTCTCCCCCACCCCAAATTATTCCATAAATGTATTCATGCTGGATCCTCACTTTAGCCTGAAACTTCTAATGGGAGGGGATATCTCTATAGCCCTATTTATAGCAATTGGCTGTACTTTATTTGGCAGTCATACAACCCAGTAGCCTAGTGGTTGAAGTGTGACCTGGAATACTGCATCAGGTAAGTTGGCTGAATGGTTGATTTAACCTCATCACCAGGAATTGAGCAACATGTGTTTTGCTTGTCCTGTCAACGCTATTATGTTCTCCAGAAGCTATCTGAGTTCTAAGCAGGTCAATTCTATTGCATGTCTTTCCTGAGTTGGAGAATGGGCACTTGGGCAACATGTATTAAAATCTGGCTAAAGTTATCAGCATGATTCCTGGAATTCTTGACAGGCTGTTTCAGGATCCCCCCCCACCCCCACTAAAGTGTTGGACCCCATTTTATTGTAATTGTATTCTATGGTTTGTTACTATCTTTCACTCACTCAACCCCATCCCCTTCTCCGTGTTTCCTAAGATTCGTCCTGGGTAGTGAGTGGTAACTCAATCCTGACTTATTGCAGATTTACTTCACTGCAACAAGAGACACAGACTAAACTTGTCCTGCTGTTGCTTTTTTAGCATGCGCTCTGCTATTGGCGCATTGGTATTTACTGGCACAACAGCACCCCAGCCAAACACAAGTGCTGTGTTACGACTGGATACTCCCCTTCCCCTGATTTAACATTTAGAAAGTACTGTTAAGTTGCATTGCTTTATTAATAGCTAAACATTTAGAAAGTACTCTATTAAGGTCGCACTGTTTTACTTAGTAGTTGTTTACTACATTGAACCTATACTAATCAAGAGTTCATAATTAACACAGTTTATTTTTTTCTTTAGTAGTTGTTGCTATATTTTGTTTATCATATTTGATAGTTCACATTTTAGCTCTGTTGGGTTTAATTTTCTTAACCAACAGTTTAGCATCTTTTGACAGTGTACAGTAGTGATAACTTTTGTGTATCCTTTTCTGAGGCAGTTATCTGCTTTTTTTCCAAATACCCACTTACAACATGTTTTCTGTTACACTTTGTATTGCCTCCTGGAATGTTAAGGGCTTAGGATCCCCCATTAAGAGGAATAAAGTATTTCATTATCTCCAGAAGGAGTGGATAGATATAGCACTCCTCCAAGAAACACAACTTCTGCCAGAAGAGGCAACTAAACTGGCTAGGGACTGGATGGGACAAACTAAATGTAGTTGTTTCTCCTCAAAAAAAAGAGGGGCTTCTATATTAATTTGGAAGGGGATATCCTTCTTTAAGAGTAAGCATGTGGCAGACCCAAAAGGTTGCTTTCAATTTTTAGTTGGCTCTTTGAATGGAAAGCAAGTGGTCGTCTGTAATGTGTATACCCCTAATAGAGATCAGAGTAATTTTTCTGACAAAATTGCCATTCAGCTAAGTTTGTATTCTGCCTCGGAAATTATTTTGGGGGGGGTTTCAAGGAGGTTCTTGACCCTTATCTAGACAGATCTAATGTTTGCATTCAGCATCCAGTGCCAAATTCCAGAAAGTAATTTGTCAACACTAAGGTAGACCTCTGCCTGGTGGATTTGTGGCACACTCTGCATGAAGATGGGAAGGACTTTTCCTTCTATTCCAATAGACACCTCCCTCTCCTATAGTAGATTAGACTACATACTGGTTATTAAAGGGTTGAGTTCTGCCATGTCTTCAGCAGACATCAAAAGTAGTGTGATCTCCAACCATGGTATGATAACAGCACATATTACTATTGATAAGGAACAAAGTGTACAGTAGATAGGCGCTGGAAATGTAATACTTCTCTCCTTCATGACAACTCCTTTCAGGTGTCCCTGGAGGCAGCTGTGTCAGAATATTTGGAGATAAATTATGATGGTTAGACATTATATGCTATTCTTTGGAATGCCTGCTATTCATTGGGATGTCTTCAAGGCCTGCCTGAGTAGGAAAATAATTTCCTTTGCAACTAATAAGAAAAAGACTGCACTAAAAGACCTAGCAGCTAAAGAGAAGAAACTTCTAGAGATAGAAAATGAGTTCAAACAAGGGACCAATAGGACATAGAAACTTAGAAACATAGAATTTGATGGCAGATAAGGACCGCTTGGCCCACCCAGTCTGCTCATTTCCCTACCTAATGGATAAGCTGCAGATCCTAGTTAACCAGCAGCCTACTTCTTCCTACCCCCAACCCCTAGAATTGCCTTAAGACTGTCCCATGCATGCTTGAATTCCACCACTGTTTTTGACTCCACAACCTCCTCCAGAAGGCCGTTCCATGCATCCACAACCCTCTCTGTGAAAAAATACTTCCTTAAATTACCTCTGAGCCGCCCCTCTATCTTCAAATTGTGCCCTCTTGTTCTTGCACACCTCTTTTTTTGAAAGATGCTACCCTCTTGGACTTTGTTGATTCCCTTGAGGTACTTGAAAGTTTCTATCATGTCCCCCCTCCCTCCTTTCCTCAAGGCTATACATATTAAGCTCCTTAAGTCTCTCTTCATATGTCTTCTGGTACAGGCCCTGCACCATTTTAGTTGCCCTCCTCTGGAAAGCTTCCATTCTGTCTATGTCTTTGCAGAGATTGGGTCTTCACAACTGCACGCAGTACTCCAGATGGGGTCTCACCAGCTGTCTGTACAGAGGGATAATAACTTCCTGTTTTCTACTGGTGATGCCTCTCCCTATGCATCCCAGTATCCCCCCAGCCCTCCTTGCTGCCCTCTCACATTGCTTGCCCACCTTTAGGTCATCTGATATGACTACCTCAGGTCCCTTCCATTTTTGTTGTTGTTAGTATCTCACCCCCAATTGTGTACTCTTCCCTGTGTTTTTGTTTCCCAGGTGCATTACCTTGCACTTCTTAGCATTGAATCTAAGCTACCATACATTTAACCATTCCTCTAACCTTGCCAAGTCTCTTCTCATCCTTTCCACCCCACCTTGCATCAACTCTGTTGCAGATCTTGTGTCATCTGCAAGAGACATAATTTTCTTCCAGTCCCTCTGCAATGTCGTTATAAAGACATTGAGAGGACCGGTCCTAATACTGAACCCTGCAGTACCCCACTAGTAATCACCCTTTTTTCAGAGTGGACTCCAATTACTATTACTCTCTGTGTGCTATTCTCCAGCCAATTCTTTACCCAGGCTGTCATCTTGGGACCCACTCCCAGGCTGGTTAACTTGTATACTAATCTTTTGTGTGGGACTGTGTCAAATGTGTTGCTAAAGTCTAGGTAGGCCATGTACACAGCCCATCCCTGATCTACTACTTTGGTCACCCAGTCAAAGAAATCTATCAGATTTGTCTGGCATGACCTTCCTGCTGTGAATCCATGCTGCCTTGGGTCCTGTGCCCCTCTGGCCTCTAGATACTCGACAGTTCTTTCCTTCAGAAGTGATTCCATTATTTTCCCTACCACTGAGTTAAACTAACAGGTCTGTAGTTTCCTGCTTCTGCCTTGCTCCCACTTTTGTGAAGGGGAATCACATCTGCCCTCCTCCAGTCCTCGGGTACCACCCCATCCTCCCATGATTTGTTAAAGAGGGTAGTCAGTGGTGTCACTAGTTCTACCCTTAGTTCTTTTAGAATTCTGGGATGAATCCCATCAGGCCCCATTGCTTTGTCCACCTCCAGTTTTAAGAGTTCTTTCGGAACCCTTTCTTCTGTAAATGGGCTGGTATCAACTTCTGTATCCAGAGTGTTTCTACTGTTTGTTTTAGGTACCTCCCCCTCTTCCTTTGTAAATACTGAGCAAAAATATTTGTTTATTATCTCTTCCTTTTCACAGTCACCATCTTCCTCCCCTCCCTCCCCTTTATTAAGCCTCACTATCCCTCTCTTGGTCTTCCTTCACTCCCTGATGTACCTATAAAAGGTTTTATCCCCCTTCTTAACTGAGTTGGTATCTTTTCCTCGGTTTGGGCCTTTGCTGTTCTGACTGCCTTCCCAGCTTCCTTTTGCTTTAACTGATACAGTTCTCTGTCCTGCTCCTTCTGTGATTCCTTGTACTTCCTGAATGCTTTCTTTTTCTCTTGAACCTTCGCTGCCACTTCCTCTGAGAACCATAGTGGTTTCTTACATCATTTCATTTTGTTTATTTGTTTCACACAAAGGCTTGTTACCTCTGTGATGGCAGTTTTTATTATTTCCCATTGTTCTTCCACCCCTCCTTCCTGTCCATTTGCTAGTGCATTCTTTAGGCACTCACCCATTTTGGCAAAGTCAGCCCTCCTAAAGTCCAATACTTTTGCCTTTGTATGGCTTGACTCTATTGCTGTGTTTATTGTGAACCATACTGTTCGATGGTCGTTGGTTCCCAGATGGCTACCCACTTCTACATCTGTGATCCTCTCTTCATCTCCATTTGAGAGAACCAGGTCTAAGATTGCTCCCTCTCCAGTGAGCTCCAATACTAGTTGTCTAAGGCATGCTCCCAGTAGGGTATCTAGAATAACCCCACTCTTCGAAGTGGCTGCTGCAACCGCACTCCAGTTAACATCTGGCATATTCAGATCACCCATCAGCAATATCTCCCCCTTTTCTGCCATTCTAAGTATACTTTCTATCATTTCTTTGTCCATTTCTTCCCCCTGAGAAGGAGGTCTGTATACAACCCCTGTGCGGATTGTGGTGCCATTGCCGGTCTCCAATTTACCCACAGTACTTTTCTCCTCCCTGTTTTCCCTTTTGTTCTGTTGCTTTGATTCCTTCCCTTATGTAAAGAGCTACTCCTCCTCCTCTTTCACCCTCCCTGTCCCTCCTGTAGATAGTGTATCCTGGTATGTTTATGTCCCAGTCATGGTTTTGTGTGTACCATGTTTCTGGGACTGCCACGATATCCAGATGTTCCTCCTCCATCAAGGCCACTAATTCAGGAAGCTTGTTACTCAGACTATGGGCATTGGTACTCATTGCTCTCCGTTTTTGATGGCTTTACCTTCTGTTGCAGCATCCCCCACTGACCTTTCTACCTCGGTCTTTTTCTCATTTAGTACACTGTTTTGTAGGGAAAGGCTGGGATTTTCCTGCTGCTTATCAGTGCCTCCCCTCTTGACTAGTTTAAAAGCTTGCCAATGAAGCATTTAAAATGATTGCTCAAAAGACTTGTTCCCTTCCAGGACAGATGCAGACCATCCTGCCAGTATAGGCTGGTGTCCCTCCAGGTGGAACCCCAGTCCCCAATGAAGCCAAACCCCTGTGATCCACACCATTTTTCAACCATTCATTAAACTGCATGGTGCAAAGTACCCTCGCCTCACTCATGCCATTGACAGGCAGCACCTCTGGCCAGGCTTCATGAAATCTTGGCACTCAAATTCAAGGTTAATAAGATATTCTCTGCAAAGGCAGAATTTGTTCTGGCAGTTATGAAGCAAATATTTTGGGAGTCAGATGAGAAGGCTGGGAAATTACTAGCTTACAGACTTAATCTGGGATAAGGGACAGGCAAGGGGGCATTAAGGTAGCAAAGAAGAACATTAATAAGGTCCCATACAAAAAAAATAAACTTAATGCTCAAGTGACTTAAATCACTAATAATTAATAAATGTTCATCTAATCATTAGATTTGCTTTGGTTGAAATTTTCACGTGCAAATGAGTTAGTTGCTAAACTATTGTAGAACAACAGACTTCTTACTAATTCTTAATCCTTTTGACAGTTAGCCACTTATTAATCTGTCTCCTACTTAAGAATGAACTAATCCTTATTAATTGAGTATTGGTTTGCCATTTATGTATTATTAGTTGAGATTATGTAATGGCTCAGTTATTTTCAATTAACACTCAACTTGTTTAGCATTAGTTGATAAAGACACCTATTCCACATGTACAATGCACAGCAATTAGTTGAGAATAACTAATTCCTCAGTTTCCCGAAATGCATTCTGCATCAAAATGACTCAAAACTGCACTACCCTCGCTCTACCAAGTATGCACTCAATTGCAGTAGAGTGAGCTCCTATTCCTGTGAATGATCTTGGGAGCTGGTAGACACAATTTTCTCCACAGCATGCACTATTTTTGGATTCACTGAAATAATTTTGTATCTGCAGGGGTTTGAGTGCTGTGGGTTCCCAAAACTTCAAATTAATTAAAGTTGCTGAAAAACATGTATTTTTGTAGTGAATATTATAAATATAGAAGCTGTCAGCAGAAAAGGACATCCTGGTCCACCTAGTCTGCCTTAAGGTCCCTGCCTACAGTGCCACTGTAGACCTTAATTGATCTCCACCTCCCCATCCCCACAGTCTTGATACTAAGGTACCCTTGTATCTGTCCAATACATATTTGAAACCTTTTACCATTTCAGTACCCACCACTTCTGCTGGGAAACTGTTCCAGGTGTCTATAGTCTTTTTTGTGAAGAAATATTTCTTCATTGTATTTGAAAGAATCACTGCTACTGCACATGGTAGACTGGGGAGCTACCATAGGAAATGGGGCCCTTATTTCTATTCCCACATCTGTGAAACCCCTCTGCCATAGTCGAGCAACCCCCCTGTACACTAACCCCTCCCTTCCCCATATCTCAGCGCTGTTGGCCCAAAGGAAGGAATTCTCACCCTCTGTTTCACTTGGCTTTAACCTTCCTCACTATCACTATTAGTATATCTAATTCTAACTTACTTGTGGAATGCTCCTCTACTTTTTACCACCAATGGTAGGAATGACTATGGTGCTGGATACTAGACTGTGGCCTCATGGCCAGTTCATGTTCATCTCATTGCAATTTGTTGCCCTGGATGCAATTAGCATAGTAATTTTGTTAGTGAGTAGAGTACCGAAGGTGGGGGACCTTGTGGGACAACCTAGACTGTATTTCCACAGAATATATGTGATATAAGTTTGGCACCTGCCATGATCCACTGTAATTGTACCCAGATTTATTGATGCCATTAAGTGTGGTTCTCTAACTGGTGTCTTGGCACGTGTACTCTAAACAACACGTGGTTTATTGGTATTGCAATATGATATATATGTTATAAACTGTGCTTATACTCCTCCTGTTCTCACAGCATATATAAAAATGGACCATTTGGGCCCACCGGCAAAACAGGGTGAGCACTATAATTGTGCACTCCTTTCTCTCGCACTGGGCCCACTCTATCCCAACTGTGACTCCTCCTTATTCTAACTGCTAGCCTTACAACTTGCTGCCTGGAGTGATGAATTCACACTGCACTTCTTCCTACTGACTGCAATGTTTAATACTGTATTGTAATACCTGTTTTTGGTATTGTTGTCTTACAATGTCCCTGTGTTCTGGTCACTTTATATTAACTCTTCACTACTATTTGCCTGATGAAATCTGATGCTTGTAAAGTCCCTGTTGTGCTAATTCTATGTAATGTAATCCTCCACTTGTATTTGCCTGATGTTCATGTATGTACCTTGTAATGTACCTTGTAATCTCCTGGGTCGCACCTGAAAATAGTCACTTGGCTGTCTAGTGTGCTTACCCGGTTAACAAAAGCAAATAAATAAATAAATGTTATAAAACAAAAAATACCAATAAACTCTTACACGGCAGAAAATAAATATTTTCTCACATCCCCTCTAAGTTTCCCCATTCAAGCTTCATATCATGCCCCTTGTTCTTGATCATTTCTTTCTGTGCAAAAAGTCACCCTCCTGTACCTTATTGATACCCTTGAAGTATTTGAATGTTTCTATCATGCCTCCCCTTTCTCTCCTTTCCTCTAGTGAGTACATATATAATTCGAAGTCTTTCCCCATAGGGCTTCTGATGCAGGCCATTCATCATTTTGATTGACTTTCTCTGTATTGCCTCCGCCTGATCTATGTCTGTCCTGAGATGAGGCCTCCAAAACTGGACATAGTATTCCAGGTGTGGCCTCATCATTGATCTGTAACGTATATATAGATAGATAGATATAGATACAGATATAGATATATAGACATAGATATACTGTAGATACATCCATGCAATGCTTGTGAGGATAAAGTTTGTCAAAATATTTTTGATACCCACAGGGTTGTCAGACATAAAATGAGAATAACATGTTTATCCTCACTCTAGGTCCCCATGCCATGACAAATGTATCCACTCTGTAGGTTCTGGCTTGCGGAAGCAGGCAGTATGAATGGTCAGCTCCAATGAATCACTTTCACTTAAACACCTTTCACTTTCAAACCCATTGGCAGCACAAGTAGTTTTTTTTTTTTTTTTGGAAATTCAATATGCATTATTAAAAGTTTCTTCAAACAAAACATTACTATATAGAGGAATTACATTTTGATCCAGACAGCAGAGATGAACAAAACCCTCATAACAATAGAGTAGCCATACCACCCGCCTGCCCAAACCCCACCTCCCCCTTCCCCAGTACCCCTCCCCTCCACTTCGACACAAGCAGTTTCAAAACTACCGCTCACTCACATGCTGACTCCTCCTAACAGTTTCACTTCTGTGCTGCAGCTGCCACATCATTTTTTGCTCAGAAAAGTGTTACATTTTTTATGTACATGGATATTTAGAACCCCCTTCTTTTACACCTCTTCTGCCATCCAGATAACTGTGGCCGCTTTTACCTGTACTTGTTTTCCCATACTCTAGTCCCTGAGCATCACTCGCATTCTTTACTAGCTGCAAGCTCCCGTAACCGACCGCATTTTCCGGCCATCTTTAAGCCATCACCACCCAACCAAATCCCTAAAAGGCTCTGATGTCTCACATGGCCACATCCTTATATTCTTGCTCCCTGCAGGCAATGATGTGCTGATGCACAGCATCATGTGCAAAAGAGAAGCTACCACTAAGCTTCAGTGCTACAGAGCAATTGGCCATCTGAAAAAGATACAAAAATAAAGCAATTAAAAACCTAACAAGAAAATGACTCACAAATGACAATGGCCTTGTCTAAAAGAGATATGTCATAGCCAGGGAATATCCATGATATTATCCCTTTATGTCCCTGGTCCTCTGACATCATTAGTGGCTCTACCACTCATGATGCCATAAGATCAAGCTACACACAGTGAGATTATTATTGATATTGTCAGTCAGACCATGGCATATCCAAAATAGCCTACAGAGGTTAGAATAACACACTGTGAATGAGACGGGTACATTCAGCAGACCTGGGTTTGATTCCCACAGCCTCCACCTGCATACTATGTGCACCATGCAAGGAACTTATTCTCTCCAGTGCTCCTGGGTGGTCCCTGAAAACAGACTTTGTGCCTAGTGGGCCTTACCTAGTTACCAAAGAATAAAAATATACATTTATATATAGATATAAGAATACTAGGTCATGAGGTGCATGGGTAAAATACACCCAAATAGGGGGCAAATCAGATTATAAAGACGACTTTAAATTCAGTTGAACAACAAATTAACATTGCACATAACTGCTGAAAAATCAAGCCTAGATATTTATGCACTATAAGTGAGGTGCTCTGTTCTTTGTAAGGGAGTGTGTTATGCACCCCCTGCTGGCCAATGATTCATCCTTACCCTTCTGTCAACAGAAAAGGCAAATGTGTTCTCTGACATAAAAACAGACCTGTGACTACCTTTTGTATGAACTATTTATTTATTTATCTATTTGCTTTTGGTAACCAGGTGAGTGCACTAGGCATGAAATGCCTATTTTCGGGCACGACCCGAGAGGATACACATGGAAACACATTAGTAGACATGTGACGCAGTACATGAGATATGACATATGTAGCATAGTGAGGAGGACAAATAACATGCAGCCAATTGTTTGCATGCAGAAATAATCTACTACAAATTCTTCAATACGATTACAAACAGTACAGTTTTGACAGTCAAAAGAGAGGTAGGAAGTGCAAAAACATGTGATAAAAATCTGACATTTTAGGCAACTACAAAAATACAAATAAGTGCCATTATGTGGTCAGTAGGCATTAGGGAGATAGGAAAACGGGGGGGTGAGAGGAGAGTACAGGTAAGGCAGAGGAAAAGGGTGAGAGCTGATAGAGAGGATTTCAGGATGATAATAAGAGAGAGAAGAAGCAAGGAGTCAAGAGGAGTAGTTGCCTGGAGACATAGAGAGTGGGAAGTAGGGGGGACTATGGTGATGAAAGCACATACAGGGGCTAGTAGCACGCAGATGTTCACGATGAAGTTTCTTGAAACTAGCGTGAGTGGAAGCTTGAAGAATAGTTTGAGGTATGGAGTTCCAGTACCTAGGAGCTGTGGATGAGAAAGCATGACCACTCATCTTGGTTTTGCATCTGGGGATATGGAGAGGAGCTTGGTCAGTAGATCAAAGCCCATAGGAGAGGGGTTGTGAGTGCAGCAGGGAGGCAAGTGATTGGGGGAGGCCTGATCTGGTAATACTGTCAATTAGAGAGCCATAGGACTGGAGACGTTAGGCAGAAGGGCTGGGCCAATTAAAGTCTGCCTAGAGCTGGCAGTGGTGCTTGTATTGTGGAGATGCAGAAGCATAGCGGCAAATGGAATTATAGGTAGTGTCCCATTTATGGAGTGATGGAGTGAGATCTTTGTGGCAGAGAGGTAGGTGGCTGAGCCATAGGCAAGAGCTGGTAGCAGAAAGCCTTGTGCCACAACTAGTCTAGCCGATGGGGTAATGGCATAGCTAGTGCGATAAGCACCTCCTATCTTAACAGTGACAGACTTACAGGTGGTGGTGATGTGCAGATCAAAATCTAGAGATTCATCAAGAAGAATGCCCAGATATTTAAAGGAACTGGTACTAACCAGTGGGGACCCATCAGCACATAGTATTTTGAAGGAGCTTTGGTTAGTTTTAAGTCTGGCAGGTGAGCCAAAGAGCACGGACTGTGTCTTGCATGAGTTAAGAACAAGGTTGTTCTATGTTAGCCATGACTGAATACTTAAGAAATCCAAGGCAAGAGATTTGAGATATTACTTGCACCATGGTAAATGACCAGATCTTCCGCATAGAGCAGGGATGAACAGGTTGGTGCTAGCAATGGGAGATCATTGATAAAGATTGAGAAAAGCAAGGGACCAAGTATGGAGCCCTGAGGAACACCAACATGTGTAGATAAGAGGTCCAATGTGGCCGAGTTGAAAGTGACAACCTGTTGCCTATCAGACAGATAGCTTTTAAACCAGACAACTACATCGGCAGAGAAACCTAGGGAACGTAGCTTCTCAAGGAGAAGGGGATGGTTTACCAGGTCAAACGCCTTGGTCAAGTCAATGAAAACTGCACCTGTGAGATGGCCAGAATCCATAGACATATAGATGTCATTTGTGAGTTTTAGGATTGCTGTGGAAGGGCTATGACCTTTGCGGAAACCATGCTGGGAACAGGGGAGAAGACTGTGCTTCTGAAGATAGTCAATGGATTGAGTTGCCACTAATTTCTCCAAAATTTTGCTAAGCACTGAGAGGATAGCTATGGGTCGATAATTTGTGATATCTTTAGGATCACCTTTTTTAGGAATGCGTGTGATTTTTGCCATCTTCCAGATGTTTGGTACTGTACCATGGCATAGTGATAGGTTGAAAACTTTTGTTAGGTGGGAGGCTATAAGAGGAACAGCAATTTTCAGTAACCTAGGTTCCAAACCATCAGACCCCAAGCTAGTACTGTCACGGATAGATAGTAACAGCTTCAGAACTTCAGTTCTAGTGATGGCATGGAACTTAAACATAGGATGTGAGAGAGGAAGTACAAAGTTCCCGGGAGACGAGGCAGTGTGTCCTGATGGGAAGGAGGCCAGGTAGGTAGATAAGTCAGAGAAATGGCGATTGAAGGCATTGACAATGGTAACAGGATCATTACAGTGTATGCCTTTTAGCAGCATGTCACTAGCAGTGACCGTATGATTGGCTTTAAGAAGGGTTTTTATGATGGACCAGAATTTCTTTGAGTTACCTGCAGCTTTTGTTAGTAGGTCTTTGCAGAAGGAGCCTTTTGCAGTTTGAATGTTAATTTTGCACGCATTTCTCCATGATCTATAGCAATCATAGTCAGACTGTAGCCCAGAAGCTTTGAAACATTGCCATATTTTATCCCTTGCCCTTAATCGTGTGTGAAGTTCTTTAGTTAGCCATCTTGTTTGTGTTCCCCGAACGTGACCTGTGACTCGGGGGGGGCATGGGTGTCTTGTAGAAGACTAAACCGGGCCAAGAAGTAGTCGAGAGCTACTTGGACATTGGCTGAGGTATAGATGGGTGACCAGTCAATCATAGAGAGATCAAGCATAAATTGTGCAAGGTCAAAATTAACCAGGTTATGGAAAGTGATAAGTTTTGGAGGAGGAGATGACTTGCTAGCAGAGTGTCAGATATGGTAGATTGGCGAGTGATCACTTATTGTGTCTGCAAGGGTACCTACATGGACTATACTGTCGATGCGGTTTGAGAGAGCCCAGTCAAGATAATGTCCTTGCAAATATGGCAATAATAATATAAAAACAAAAATAAAATAATCATTTCCTTTTGAGTGAAAATGAGAATTTTGCTACAGACCAAAACTGTGACAAAACTGCACCTCAGTTTTACCTTACGACCGTATTGTAAAAGTATAACCTTGGAGTCAAATATAGGGTTTGTAAAAGGTGAAAGATATCTAGTTTGGTGAGCCTGATATTCAAACTCATCTTCAGGTGGAATTTCACTCAATACCTAGTCAACCTGAACTGTGTTCCCAATTAAATCTACCTAGCTACCAATAACAATCTCAGTGCTCTGACTCTCCCACTGTTCCAGTCTCTTGGTAGCTGTCAGTCTGACTTACCTGAG
This sequence comes from Neoceratodus forsteri, assembly GCA_016271365.2. Classification (NCBI taxonomy): domain Eukaryota; kingdom Metazoa; phylum Chordata; order Ceratodontiformes; family Ceratodontidae; genus Neoceratodus; species Neoceratodus forsteri. The sequence continues at coordinate 471,934,007 of CM028129.1, forward strand.
ACTGGCATGCCTGTAGGTTTGCTGGTGAAGATGGTTAGCTCACTGGCTTCTGGCATTGGCATCATTTCCGGTAGGCAGGACAGTTTGCTAACTGGTAGGATGGTTAGCTTAAAGCTTGCTGTGGGAAAGTAGGAACAATGATTAGACCCTGTGCTACTCTGCCCATTGCAGGAAGCCATTCTGGTGGCAGGGGGCCTTCTGGGGAGGGTCGATCTGACAGCAAGGTGGGTGTTTCAGACAATGAGTAGTTGCCTTGGATCTCAGGGTATGCATTCTATCCCACACAAAGGTCATTCTCACTCTAGGTGGATATTCTGGCAAAGTGGTGTGAATTCTGGCCCTTGGGTGGTCATTAAAGAATAGAAGATGGGAAGTCCAGCCCTAAGGTATACACTGAGGAACAGAAGGTGGGCATTATGGCCCTGGGGCAGGTATACTTGCCCAAGGGTGGAGACTGAGGCACATCAGGAGAGCATGCCAGTCCCATGGTAGGCATTACATCCCTAGAGAATGCATTGAGATACAGACACTGGGGTGTTTCAGCCCCAGAATAGATTTTCTGACCCCAGAGTGGTCATTCAGGCTCAGAAAGTTTGCATTCCTGCCCCAAGGTTGTCATTCTAGGCCTAGGTGCAGTGAGGGTGGGTCAGCTGGGGAGAAAAGACTGGTCTAGTAGATGGAAAAGTAGACGGCCCAGTGGCGCTGAGGGTTGAGGCGTTGAACGCCACACCTTGAGCCACGCCGGTGACCCGGGTTCAGGAAAGAGCTGGTAGTCACCGTCTCTTTATGGGGAGGGTGGGAGTGTTGCTTGCTCTCTGAGTGACCTCTGGTGGTGGCCAGGGGTGCACCAAATGGGAAAGCACTGTGAACGACAGGGTTGATGGAGTCAGGGCATTACGTTGCCTTGCAAGCAATGCTCCGAAGGGGTGGAAAGGGAAAAAAACACTAAAAATACCCCGGCTCCCGAGAAGATGACGAGGGCTCCAGTGATCTCCCTCTCTTCCCCAATGCAGGACTACGCCACATCAGAGATCAAGGCCGACCTCTTGGGGGGATGGACCCTCTAACTTAAGTAAAGAGCCACCAAGAGCAGTCAGGCCTGGTTCCGGGGGGTGAACCAGAACACTGGGAAGTTCCTCTGAGAGAGGGAGAACCGATGGTGGCTGGTCACTGAGGGGACAAGAAGGGGCAGGATTGTGTGGGCACCTCCGAAGGATGCCTCGCAGGAGTCCGGGCATAAAATAAAGTAAAAAAAAAAAGTGGATGGAAAAGTGGTCCAGCTGCAGAGAGAAAAGTCACTAGGTCAGGGGGCTGGAAGAGTGGTGCTGCTGTTGGGAAGCTGGTGTGGGGTTTGGAAAGGTGATCCAGGTGATGGGAAGCTGGTCTCCTGGGGAGGAGAGGTCAGTCCAGTGGTTGGAAGAATGATCAGCTGGGGTCAATGGCTGGCCCTGGGCATGAAAGGGGGATCCAACTGTTCGTAGGGTGGTGATTGGAAATCATAGCTGGACCAGGGTCTGGAATTATGGCCTAGGTGCTGGAAACGTGGTCTGCTAGGGGTTGCAGGATGGTTCAGGGCCTAGAAGGGTGCTCCAACTGCTGGGAGGCAGATTTATTTAAATGGTGAGCTGGTTCTGTGGCTGGCAGGGTGGTCCTACTGCTATAAGGCTGTTCAGGTGGGGAGGGAAGGCTGATCCAGGGCCTGGAAAGGAGGTTCAAAGGCAGGGAGGCTGGTTGGCTGCGCAGCAAGGGCTGGCCTGGGCATAGTAACAGTGGTCCAATTGCTAGGAGGAAGGACAGCTAGGGGTGGGAAGCTGGTCTGGGAGTTGAAAGGGAAGTTGGCTGTGGCATGGGGTTGGTTCCATGGCTGAAAGTTTGCCCCAGCTGCTGGGAGAGTGGTTGGCTGGGAATAGTAGACTGGTCCAGTGGCTAGAATGGTGGTCTAGGTAGCTGGAGCAAAGACTAATCTGGATGCTAGATGGGTGTAGATGGTACAGGGTTAATGGTCAAAAGGGATGGGGCTGATTTAGGGGTCAAGTCCCTTTAAAATACTTTGGAGGGTCTCACACCCTCCAAGACTATGATTACTCCTCCCATGTACCCCATCCCCCAGGTCACACCGTGAGACGAGCATTGTTTTGCTCAGTGTACCTCTCCTGGTGAAACATTTTCAATAAATAAATAAATAAAATTAACCCCTAGGTGAAATTCAGTCTAGCCCGATTGTACAAGTTGTGCCCTGTCCTGGTGTTTTGGCCAGACTAGCCAGTTTGGGGTTTACCATTTTTGTCCAGAGTCTGGCAGGTTGGATTTCACCATACCCACATTTAGCATTGTGTGACTAGAAATTGTCACATCTGGCTTACTCGATGGGGATCACTTAATGTGTCCAGAGGATGGGCTAGGTGGAGTGAATCTTGAGATCTGGATTATAAACATTTAGCCATGGGTCAGAGGCACCACAGGACATGGTGTAGGCAGCACCCTCAGATTATTGGGGAGGGCCTTGACTTCCCAGCTTTAACAGTGCCTCATGGACAGGTGTCAAGAAGACATCCAACATCACAGGGGGTGATGTGACATCAGCCCTTCATCCTTTCATGGTTTAGCCCATTAATGAAGGAAGGGATTAAAAAAGTAGAGATTATGATGGAGATGGCTGGGGTGGATGTCATTCATGCTCCCCATTGTGCCTGTCCCAGCTATGGTCACCCTTCTGCCACCCCACCCCCCACCCCAACACCACCACCACCACCTTGGATTCTGAGGAGGTATACTTGCTGTGGAGGTGAAGTTCAGGAATATTTGCAGAGCCCTTCCATCAGGTGGAGAGGTGTCATGGCAGTAGTGGATATAAACTGAATTTATATGGCTACCCCAAAGGATAACAAGTCTCAAATATTAAAAAAAAAAATAAAACAAAAAGTGTCCTGTGGAGTGAAAAGGGTTCAGAGCCAAATCCAGCACCAGCATGTCTCACCATAACCTACAGCAGCATGCTGGTCCAGAGGCCATAAAACTAGCACCTGGACTGACATGCCACTGTAGTTGCCAGAAACCCAGCATGCTGGGTCTGAATAAATCCTTTTAAAATGCATTTTAGTTATTTATTTTACTGCCATACTGCAGACTGTGGTTGGCTGGGGTGCTGTCAAATCCATGGGCTATGACAGCATAGGTCCCCCTATTCAACCAGTGCCTGACTGCTGAGCTAATTAAAGTCTGTCTATCATTGAGTGGTCCCCCCCTCGCTCAGTCTGCAACTGCTAAGCTAATTTGTTTCTCTGGAATCTGGTGGTCCCCCTTCCTCTCCCAATCCACATCTGTTTTCTCCAGTGTCTGGCACTTCTGCTCCTGCGAGGTAGCCCCCTGCCCCCCATGCTCATCTTGCTGGCCTTCTGGCCATCACCTGTTGCACATATGTCCAGTATTACTATTATAAAGTGCTCTATAGACATACTGGTCTGACAGTAGCTATGTCAGTATATAGTTAGAGAAAAAGGAATTAGAGAAAGATGAAGACAAAGCAGAATTGCTAAACAAATTCTTCTGCTCAGTCTTCAAAATAGAAGACTGCAATAAAGGACCTTCACTAGGTGAGACAGAGCATATTAGTAGAGGGGCAAACTCAAGTTCATCTATGAGAGAGAGGGTCCTAGAAGAGCAAAGTAACCTTAGGGTGGATAAAGCCATGGGGCCAGATGGCATCCACCCTAGAGTATTAAAACAGCTTAAGGAAGAAATTGCTGCATCTCTAGCTGAGCTATTCAATAATTCACTGGACAGCAGCAAAGTATCACAAGACTGGAAAAGGGCAACAGTAGTGCCCTTGCACAAAAATAGAAGCAAGGAAGAGGCAGGAAACTAATGCCCAGTCAGCCTGACCTCCATAATGGGGAAAATTATGGAGTCATTGCTAAAGGAAAGAATAGCAGATTACCTTAATAGTTGAAAACTCGACCCCAAGTAGCATGGTTTTACAGCAGGGTGCTCATATCAAACCAACATGATTAATTTCTTTGATTGGGTTACCAGAACAGTAGATCAGGGTGGAGCAGTGAACATGGTGTACCTGGACTTCAGCAAAGCTTTTGACACTGTTCCCCACAGGAGACTAGCTAATAAACTGAAACACACAGGTATCAATCAAAGGATAATCAGCTGGATTGAAAACTGGCTTCAGAATGAGACCCAAAGAGTTTTGGTCAATGAGTCACTATCAAAGGAGGGCAGAGTGAACAGTGGCGTTCCTCAAGGGTCAGTGCTAGGTCCAGTCCTGTTCAATATATTTATCAGGGACATTGCCAATGGACTGGAGGGGAAGGTTTTTATTTATTTATTTATTTGCATCTCGGATTAACACCTTTGAGCTACAAGCTCATTTACAAAGGTTTCACATCATAGAGTACAAAGCAGAAACATAGAGAGCTATACAACATTTCAGAAACTTTTACAACAGGGTTACAAAAAACTTCAACAATGTAAAGTAATCATATTTGTGACACTGTAATAAGCTGTAACACTGGAAATATGAGTGGGAGATAAGGAGGTAGTGAGATAGGGAGGAAGGAAGGCAGGGGTAGAGGATGCAGGAACTGGGTTGCTGGCAGAAGCAAGTGGGGACAGTTAGTGGAGGATAGTAATTTAAAGAGTCACCCAGATGATCTTTGCCAAAGTAGGGGAGAAGATTGGGAGGGGGCCACAGAGGTGGCAGTGTGTGTGGGTGGGAGTGAGAGGTGATGCATGAAGGGGGAAGGGATTAGGGAGGCCTAAGGGATGAGGGAGGATTTAGGGTAGAAGGAGTATGGTAGGCAGTAGGGGCAAGGTTGAACATAAGAGGTAGGTAAGGGGTGGAATAGCAAGGGGTGGACAGTGTGACGATGGGAAAAGGGGTGGGAGTGAAAGGAAGGAGAAGGGGAACGTGCTGGTGCTGGAAGGTAGGGATGTTGGAGACTAAGTGCTGGTGTTGGATATTGCCAAAGGGGGTATGTTGCCTTGGGAGGGGGTATGTAGCCTTTGAAGAGGGGGAAAATATGAGCTAGGTGTTACAGTCACATATATTAGAGGCAATCAGATGATCCTGAAGTTGAGATTTGAATTGATCAATTCTTTGCACAGCTTGCAGGTTTGCCTGTTCACAGATAATAATGAAGCCCTGCAACAGGTTGGACACACAGGAGGGAGCCTCAGGCATGGAAGCTGATCTCAGAAAACTGGAAGAATGGTGTAGGACTTGGTAGTTAAAGTTTAATGCCAAGAAGTGTAAGGTAACGCTCCTGGGAAAACAGAACCCAGAGAAAAAATACGTACTGGAAGGGCATCAATTGGACAAGACTAAGACAAAACAGGATCTGAGCATAATCATTTCAAGTGACTTAAAGCAGGGATGTGTAAATCATATTGCCCCCTGTCCGGTGCAAGTAAATTTCCTTGAAGAGCAAGTACAAAAAGAGAGCTAATTATCATTGTAATGAATAAGAGTATGTGAAAATTAACCTACAGTCATGGCTGGGTAGGTCCTAAAAGTTTTGATTTGAACACGCCTGCTGAAAGGTAGGAAAACTATGCAAACAAGCTGCACAGAAGGCCAGTGGCATTCTCAGATGCATAGGCAGGGGTATTATGAGCAGAAAACAGGAGGTAATCATGCCACTCTACAGATCCTTGACGAGGTCACACCTTGCATACTGCATCCAGTTCTGGAGGACTCACCTGAAAAAGGACATTGACCATTTAGAAACAGTATAGAGAAGGGCTAAAAAGATGGTGCAGGGACTGCACCATTAGTCATATGAAAAAGACTCAAGTGTGCCCATCATTAGGGCACCACGATTTAAAATTGCCAATCACATCACATGCGGGGGATGTGCCCCCCCCCGGGGTGTGAACCTCAGGGAAGGGGCCGAGAATTCAGTGATTTGGTGCCCTAATGATGGGTAAAGTCAGATGGGTGCATAGATGGCTGGCAGTGGAATGTATTCTCTCTTGAGCACAAAAGATATAGAGGACACATGATAGACATATTTAAATACATTAGAATGATTTAACACAACTTAGAATGGAAAACAGGGCAGTGCATACAAGACGGCACAACTTGTGTCTCGAGGGAGGTAGGTTTAAAAGCAACTCTAGGAAGTACTTTTTCACGGAGAGGGTGATAGATTCATGGAACAGCCTGCTACCAGAAGTGGTAGCATCAAAGACAGTAAGAGAATTCAAACTCACATGGGACAAGCATTATGGGCAGCTTAGGCAGAAAAATAACTGGGGATGGGGGTAGCCTCCATGGGCAGACTAGATTGAACACTTAGTCTCCATCTGCTGACTCCTTCCTTATGTTCTTATGCATCTCTGTACATGCGTGGACTAAGTTGTATGTCAGCAACACTTACTCTCAGACCCATAACTCTGCCATGGTACGCTCTTTTGTCCTTATACTTGCATGGTACCTTCCAAACCAACCCCTCAAAGTCACATTGCTGGTTGTTGTTTGAACGCTAACAGCATGTCTTCATTATGCAAACAACTAATCCAAACGTGAGTGGCAGCAATTGTCTGTGCACCCACTAACATGGTGGATTATAGCTGCAACAGTGGTGGGAATATAGTACAGCACCAGGTGCATGGTTTGCATACAAGATCCTTGAAGCAGGCACCTGACAATATTGCCATAGTCGTTAACACAACCCCCAAAGACTTGTACCTTTGTTCATGTTTTCTGTGACTATCGAGTCTGAATGTTAAAGTTCCTCTATGGTCTAACCTGGTGGTCCAGTGGCCTCTATATCAATCAATGGCAACTGTTTCATTTCTGGTATGCAGAGGAAACTCCCTCTATAGCTCCATTCCTGAGCATTCAATGTTCAGTGACCCATATGCACCTAATATCAGTAGCAGATAAGTAGTGGAATTGCAGTATAATGTGGGGAGTGGTGCAATGCAGTGGCTGTGGGGCAGCCATATTCAGGCAGACCTTCTGGACACTGAGGTGCTGCCCTATCTGCATGCATCTCTCGGGACTGCGGGATGAGGTAGCCAGACTCAGAGCGGAAGTAAACTGGGTCAGGAGTACCATCACCCCTGTCCAGGAACCACCCAGTCCAATGTAGCTGCCTCAAAGGATGCGAGAACGAGAGCACTTGGATGACAGTGGGCTCAGGGAGGGTTAGAGCAGTCAGGCAGAGGCACATCCCAGATCCTATTCCTCTCAAGAACTCATATGCCACACTGGCAAATGAGGACAACCAAATAGAGGTACCCAGGGAAGTGGAAGGAAAGGATGTGGAGGTTAGGCAAGGAGGTCACCTCAGTGGGGAAAGCAGTGGACCCAGAGGAGGAGGAAGCAATCCTGGTGGGGACTCCATCATAAGAGGATCCAGCTAGGAACACAGGAGGGAGGATAGGGAGGTGAGGTGCCTACAGGTGCCACAGCATGGAGAGGATGGAAGGAAGATACTGGGGATCACTGGAAGGCAAGACAGGAGGGTGAGCTGGATGTCATTATCCACCTAGGTACTAATGACTTGGCAAATGGGGAGCCAAAGGAAGTTCAGGAAGAGTTTAGGAAACTGGGAGGGTCTCAAGCAAGTAGCTACTTCTGTCACTTTCTCAGAAGTACTACCTGTGAGAGGCAAGGAGAGCATAGAGTGCATGCACCAGGAACTTTAACTCATGGTTGAGGAACTGGTGCTGTGAGGAAGGGTTTGGATTCATTGGTGACTGGGGACCCATCTGGAGGGATGGAGGTTTGTCAAGCCTGACGGCCTGCATCCATCCTGGAGGGAATCCAAGCACTCAATGATAAGTTTAAATGCTACATTGACAAGCATTTAAACTAGCAAAAGGGGTGGAGGCCAGCAAGGATGATACCCACTTGCTCACCCCCACAGCTAGTAATGGAACCAGTGAACCAGAGGAGTGGCTATCTCTGCAAAGCAGTGTGCAAAGATGGAGATTAGTGTCCAAAAGGTGGATAAGCAGAAAAGGGCAAAATTCAGCAGAAGGGCAGACAGCAGGAGAACCAGGGATAAATGACAACCAAGGAAGGGGCTGGAGTAGAACAGTGAAGCAGTCTAGGGAGGTCAAATCATGGAAAGCCATGTGTGCAAATGCCAGGAGCCTTACAACAAGATGGAAGATCTGGAGGCTGTCATGGTACAGTCAGACCTGGACATTGTGGCCATCACTGAAACCTGGTGTAATGATAACCATGACTGGGAGATGGCCATACCTGGCACAACATATTCAGAAGAGACAGAGCAGGCAGGAAGGAGGAGGAGTGGCACTGTATGTGAAAAATGACATAAGGGCCACACAGATCCAGGAGGAACAAAATGGGGAGAGATACTGTGGGTTAAGCTGGAAAGGAAAATGGGGCCAGCCATCCGCACAGGTGTGGTCTATAGACCACCAGCCCAGGAGGAAGAAACAGATAGGAGTTGATGCTAGCCATCCAAAGGATGGCAGACAAGGGTGAGGTAGTACTGGTTGGAGACTTCAATATACCAGACGTGGACTGGAGCATCGCAGCATCATCAACTAGGAGCAGATTTATCCTGGACTCCTTCAAGGTGCCTTCCTCAAGCAACTGGTCATGGAACCAACTCGGCAGAAGGCAATACTGGACCTTGTGCTCACAAACAGGGACAGTGTGATGGGGTAACAGTGGGGAGCACCTGGGTAACAGTGACCACCAGTCATTGTGGTTTGAAATCACAGAAAGAGCAGAACCAAACCACACAAAAACACGTATCCTGGATTTTAGGAGGGCAGACTTTGGGAAAATGGGAGATGCTTGAAAGAGGCATTAAGGGAATGGGACAGGAATCAGGGATTGAGGAACAGTGGGCAGTATTTAAAATGGGGATTATAAGAACAACAGAATTATGCATTAAGCAGGTTAGCAAGAGGAAAAGAAGAGAGACCATTATGGTTTTCCAAAGGGTAGCAAAGAAAGTGAAAGCCAAAAGATTGCATTCAGGCAATATAAAAAGACACAGGCAGAAGGGATGGGAGAAGTACCAGGAGAAACAAAGGGAGGCAGGGAAGTCAGTAAGGGAAGCCAAAGCTCAGACAGAAGAACACATTGCAAAATCAGTGGTTTAAGGGGACAAAACCTTTACAGGTACATAAGTGAAAAAGAAAAGGACAAAGGAGGATAGTGAGACTGAAGGGGAGGATGGGAGCAGCGTGGAGGATGACAACTGTAAAGCTGACATATTGAACAGGTATTTCTGCTCAGTCTTTACTAAGGAAGAGGGGTAATGGGTCTGAAGGGAGTACAAGGGTGAGAAGGTGCAGAAATGGACACAAGTCCTTTACGAGAAAGGGTCCTGAAGGAACTGGAAGTAATAAGAGCTGATAAAGCAATGGGGCCAGATGGGGTGCACCCTAGGGTCCTTAAAGAACTAAGAGGGTGGTGGCTGAACCTCTGGCTATCCTGTTCAGCCAATCACTGAAACAGGGAGGTACCGAAAGACTGGAGGACAGCAGATGTAGTCCCCTTATACAAAAGTGGGAACAAAGAGGAAGCAGGGAACTACAGACCAGTCAGCCTCACCTCGTAGTGGGAAAGATCATGGAAGCACTACTGAAGGAGAGATTGGTGGAACATCTGGTTGTCAATGGACTACAGGACCCAAGGCAGCATGGTTTCACCAGGGAGGTCATGTCAGATCAACCTCATTGAATTTTTGACTGGGTGACTAGGGAGGTGGATCAGGGAGGGCAGTGGACATGGCCTATCTGGACTTCAGCAAGGCCTTTGACACTGTGCCACATAGAAGACTATTACACAACTGGGGAATATGGGTGTGGGCAGGACAGTAGTGTGGTGGGTAGGTAACTGGCTGGGTGGCAGGACACAGAGGGTGGTGGTAAATGGCTGTCACTCCACAGAGGGAAGAGTGACCAGTGGGGTACCACAGGGATCAGTGCTGGGACCGGTCCTATTCAACATCTTCATCAGTGACATTACACAGGATATAGAAGGCAGAATTTCACTGTTCGCTGATGACACAAAGCTCTGTAACAGAGTAGACACACCAGAGGGTGTAGACAGAATGAGAAGGGACCTGCAGAAACTTGAAGAATGGTCAAGGGTTTGGCAGTTGAAATTCAATGCAAAGAAGTGCAAGATAATGCATATGGGGCACAAAACCCTGGCACATATATCAGTTGGGGGTGAGGATATAGCATGCCAAGCAGGAAAGGGATCTTGGGGTTGTCATCTCTGATGACCTCAAAAAGGAAACAGTGTGACAAGGCATCAGGTAAAGCAAATAGGATGCTGGGATGTATAGGCAGGGGCATCACCAGCAGGAAAAGGGAGGTCATAATTCACTATACAAGACACTAGTGAGGCCCCACCTGGAGTACAGTGTACAGTTCTGGAGACCATACCTACGTAAGGACATAGACAGGGTAGAGAAGGTTCAGAGGAGGGCAACAAAGATGGTGCATGGATTGCATCACAAGTCCTATGAAGACAGGTTGAAGGAACTGAACATGTACTCCCTGGAGGAGAGGAGGGAGAGAGGGGATATGATAGAGACATACAAGTATCTTACAGGAGGAACAGGGTGCAGGAAAACACTATTTTTAAGTGAAAGAGATGTTTCAGGACTAGAGGGCATGGGATGAAGTTGGAGGGAGGACGATTCAGAGGAAACATGAGAAGAATTTCTTCACAGAACGGGTGGTGGACAAGTGGAACACCCTGCCAGAGGAAGTGGTGGGGCTAAAACAATCACGGGATTTAAGAATGCATGGGATAGACATAAAGGAATTCTAGAGGTCAGGGGTAAGGGGAAATAGACTTCTAGGAAAACAAACTGAACTTACAAGCTCAAATGGGCAGACTAGGTGGGCCATAGGCCCTTATCTGCCGACACTGTCTCTGTATCTATGTATCTATGTATCTATGTAATATATGTTCCTCTTATGTTAACGGATGTTCTGGCTCATAAGGTAGCAAACCACTGTAAAAGTACTTATAGTACTTCTTGTGGTCATAGGACCTCTGTGTCTTGTTTACTGGATGGTGAGGGTACTGTGGAGACATTGTGTAGGGCACATCATGGCTTGCATACCAGCACTGTTAATCATAGACCTTACACTGTCCCTTTGCATGTGCTGTTACACTGACCTATGAATAATAATAATAAATCTTTATTTGTACAGCGCCTTCCTTAAAACCAAGGTGCCTTTACAATAACTGCACGTAAAACAATAAAATAAACATAGTTCCAATAACTGCTAGACTCATAAAATACAATGAAATATCATCATCGGGGCAAGCTTTTGACCATAAGTGGGTCTTAAAGGTCTTTTTAAATTCCTCCATGGACGCACACTGCCAAAGCAGTCGGAGTAGAGAATTACAGAGTGCTGGGGCCTTATACATAAAATCATGGGACCCCGAAGATTTTAAAGAGACCCTAGGAATCTCTAGCAACCCCTTGCCTGCCAAGCGGAATGATCGTCTAGGGCAGTAAGGTATCGGGAGCTCTTTCAAGTAGTCTGGGCCCAGTCCATGTAGGGCTTTGTAAGTCAAAAGACTGACTTTAAAGGTGATACTCCACTGTATTGGCAGCCAGTGCAGATCACGCAGTACCGGGGAAATACGACAGGTATGAAGAGTACCTGTCAATAACCAGGCTGCAGCATTCTGCACTTACTGCAAGTGGCAGATATCAACCCCTGGTAGCTCTAGATACAGGAAGTTGCAGTAATCACAAAGGTGTGGACCAAAGTAGGCAGATCACTGGACAGAAATAGGTGCTTAATCCTGGAGATGTTCCTCAGATGGTAAAAGGATGATATGATGACTGCCGACACCTGCGATCACAGTGTCAGACCATCATCAAAAATCACCCCCAGGTTCCGCACCCGTTCAGAGGTAGGTAACTGGGTGCCACTCAGAAAACGTGCTTAGGGCAAACCAGCTCCCATCCCCTCTATCCGGTGACCCAGGTCTACAGTCATTACCTCCGTCTTCTCTGAGTTCAACTTCAACCAGCTCAAATTCATCCAGTTCTGGATTTCAGTGAGGCAGTTGTTAAATACAGAGAGAGCTCTATCCTGTTGGGTGCAAAAGATAGGTAGAGTTGGGTGTCATCAGCATAGCAGTGAAACCTCAGCCCATACCTTCTTACGATGTCTCCGAGGGGCAGCTTGTATACTGTGAACAACATGGGGGACAACACAGAACCCTGAAGAACCCCACAAGACAGAGAGACTGGGCAGGAGGAATTAATCCCTGATGCCACCCTCTGAGTTCTGCCAGTGAGGAAAGATCTAGACCACCAAGGACTGTACTAGACAGGCCACAGATGAACCTCAGGTGTTTGGGAAGTACCTCCACTCTGACAAATGCTGAAGAGAGGTCAAGAAGAATGAAGATGGAACAGCTCTTTCAATCTCTTGCCATCAAGAGATCATTGAGCACCCGAACTCGTGCTGTCTCGGTACTATGCCTCTTTCAGAAACCAGACTGGAGTGGTTCATAAATGTCATGGATGGTCAAATGGTTCTCCAGTTGTACAACCACTACTTTTTTAATCACCTTCCCCACAAAGGGGAGGTTAGAGATTGATCTGTAGTTAGCATGGCAGTCTGGGTCCATAGAAGCTTTTTCCGGAGGGGCATTACCACCGCCTCCTTCAGGGAGCTAGGAAACTCACCCATCTCCAAGGAGCACCAGACTATCCATGCTAGGACCGGGCCAATAATATCATAACCAACCTTTATCAGGGAGGTTGGGCCTGGATCCAAACTACAGCTTGTAGGGGGCATACCCTGGACAATCCACATGACATCAATAAACTTCGGCTGGTCAAAGGAACTCCAGGAGAGCCTAGGGACTGTGACCGGGCACCAATCCACAGCTTCTCCCATAGAGGGTACAGGCTAGAGTGCCGCCCTGATGTCAGCCACCTTAGCCACAAAGAAGCGAGCAAGCTCTTCACACTCAACTTGTGAAAAGGCTCTCGAACCTGCAGACAGGCTGGGTTGTACACTCTGGGCCAGATATTCAAAAGGGTTGGGCCATGCGCAATAGGGTTGCGCCTGCGCAAGTTCGAACTTGCTCCATTCTGCGATATACAGCAGGAGGCAGTTGCGCCACTGAAAACAGGCTGAGCAACAGCGCAATGCAAATGAATGCATGCTGAACTGGAGGGGGGGGGACCATGCATAAACTGCGCCCGATATTCAGTCGGGCTGTGCAGAGTTGCAGGCGCAACCCCAACCTGCGCCTGCACAACTTTGAGCCAAAAAAATGAAGCAAGTCGAGGCCACCACAGGTGAGCTGCTGCATTGCAGGGCGCAACACAGCAGCTGCCACCTGTGGCTGGCCCCCAACCCACTCCCTGTGCCCCCCCTCATACCTCTCAACTGTCCCTGATTTTCAGGGACATCCCTGATTTTGCCTCAGAATTTGTCTCTGTCCCTCATAACATTTGTACTTTTGTGACAGAACACTGGGGATTGTAAGCATAAAATAATGCTAAATATTAAAGTTGCAGATTTCCTCCTATTCAGAAAATGCATCTTACATAAATCCCCTAATTCTATCAGCCTTCTGAGTGAATACCACCAAATTTTAAGATGTGTCCCTGATTTGGGGTCTGTGTCCCTGATATTTTAAAGTCTTGTCCCTGATTTATGAGATGAGAGGTTGAGAGGTATGCCCCCCCTGCAGCCCGATCGCGGGCAAAACAGTGTAGAATCCCCACACCCCCACTGGCACAATGAGGGCATAGTTTAACCCCCACCAACCCGATTACGGGCAGCAATGTGTCTCCCCAAACACATCCCTGGTGGTCCAGTGGACCGTAGATCCCGATCGCGGGACGGAAGTAAGAACCACCCCCAACACATCCCTGGTGGTCAGTGGACCGTAGATCCTGATCGTGGGATGGAGTAAGAAAACACCCCGAGCACATCTCTGGTGCCTGGTGTCCCCACCCACCCACTGCAAAGCCTCACCCCCCGCTCGCCGCGGCGGGCAGCAGCAACCCACCGCCTGGACCCGCCGCCCCGACGACTGCTCGGTAGGCTGCACGCCCATTGGTGCAGAGCAAGAGCCATGGGCATGAGAACATACCGCATAAGACAGTCCAGTTTTGTGAATGAATACATTCATTCACAAAACTGGACTGTCTTGTACGGTAGGTGGGCTGCACGCCCATTGGCTCTGCTCTGCACCAGTGGGTGCAGCCCTACTGGGCAGTCAGTCGGGTGGGGCAGGGGGTGGCAGACGGGTGGGATGCTGCCGCCACGGCTGCAGAGGGGGAGCGGGCGGTGAGGCTTCGGGTGGTGGGTGGGGACACTAGGCACCAGGGATGTGTCTGGGGTGTTTTTACTCCATCCCGCAATCGGACTCTACGGTCCACTGGACCACCAGGGATGTGTTGGGGGTTTTACTTCCATCCCGATCGGGATTTACGGTTCACTGGACCACCAGGGATGTGCTCGGGGGAAGACACATTGCTGCCCGCGATCAGGCTGGTGGTGGTGGAGTTAAACTATGCCCGCGATCGGGCCAGTGGGGGTGGTGGGGGAGATTCTACTATCTTTTGCTCATGATCGGGCTGCAGGGGGCGTCAGTCCCCGATGGCTGCTGCCTGGCAGGGCGCCAGGCACAAGTCCTCGGGGATCAGCGCACCTGCATGCTAATGGCATGCAATGGGGCTATAATCGATGCAAATGGCCCCTGCACCTTGCATGAATTATGGCCCCATTTGCATGTCACCTTTGAATATCGGATTTGCGCGATGGCACAATGGTACTTGCGCCACGCAAGTTGAATGCTCCACTCTGACAACTTGCGGTGGCGCAAGTTCCACTGCGCCATGCATAGTGGCTGTAGTCAGGAGGTGATATTCAAAGGAGTTGCTCAAGGGCACAACTCCTTTGAATATTGCTCTGGACACACCCCTGTGCAACTATTTTGTGCAGCGCAAGGGCTTGTGCCACAAAATAGCGAAGTCTGAATATCTGGCCCTCTGTCTACAGTTCAAATGACCAGATAGCCATTCATGTTTTTTTACTTACTCTTTTTGCCTCCTTCTGTCACCATGGCTGCCCCTTCCATTGAGGTCCACCAATGCGACATGGGCTGTGTAGGGAGGACCCGAGGATGCCCACCCCTATTGAAGTGCCCCACTCCTAGAATTCATGGAGCCCAGATGACCCATGGGTGAGGTGGAGGGGGCTCCCCTTCCCCCTTCAAAACCTCAGATGAAGCAGACACTTGGGGCTGTTGCTCTGGCTCCCCCCAGTCACTGTTGCAGGGGTCCATCTCCTGGCACAGCCATGGGGTATTTCCACATTTTTCTGGTCCCCCACCCCTCACAGATGTCAGCGCACGAGGAGGGCCAATGAGATGAAGGCACATAGAGACATACCTTTCCTCTGACCCTCAGCCAACATCTGCCCCTCCCTGCATCTCTGCATCCTCTGCTGCACCTCCACCTGTGGTCACCCAGGTGGTGGTACTGCAGTGAGGACTGCAACCCAGCTTCCCCAGAGAAGGAGAGCAGCCATATTGGTGCTCAATCCCAGTTCCCCCGGACAGCCCTCCAGCACCCAAGCTCGCTACCAAACCCGGGTCACTCGCATCTTGAGTGGAACCGCTACTACTACTGTGCTGGCAGGCTAGATGTCATTTGTGTTTTTATAAAAGGGGTGGATCATGTGGATCATGTAAAAAACATGATGGCATCCATCAGTGTGGACACCCGCTGATTTGAGAGATGGTGGACCTACTATATTTCCACTTTGAGTTGGTATTCCAATCCCACTGTGGCCATTCTGGCACTTGAGGTGGATATTGTGCCCCTCTGAGAGGGCACTGCTGCTCTATGGTAGGCATTCTGAAACCCAGGGTGGTCAGTCCTCCACTCCCAGTAAGCATTCTGGACACCAGGGTTGTTACTGAGACAGTGGGTGGGCATTCCAGCCATCAGGGCAGGTATTCTGGCCACAGGGTGGCCAGTCCATCCCTAGGGTGGGGACAGAAATACAGAAGATGGGCATTCAAGTACCTAGGTTGGAAACTCTGGGGAAGGGAAACTGGTACTATGGCTAGAAGAGTGATATGCTGGGGGAGTGGAGGGTAGTTCTGGAAGGATTGTCCAGCTGCAGGAAGGGTAGTCAGCTGGGGATCAGAGGCTGAAATGGTGATTTAGCTGCTGGGAATATGACTAGCTGGAGATCGGAGGCTGGGTTGGGAACCACAAGTGTCTGGAAGGTGCAGTGTGAGACATTCAATAGTGGAATGCTGGTCTGGGGGTCAGGCACCTTTTAAGCACTCTGGAGGATCTCCATAGTCTTCATTAACCTAGTGCTGAAATCCAGAACAGCCTGAATAGCCACACCGTCCATGTTGTGCCACTCCAGCTGGTCTGTCCAAACCATGAAATTCAGTTTTTACTATTGTGGTCTGGTCCTGGTTTCACCAATACACCTGGCACAGAAACAAATAAACTAAAGCATTACTTATCTCATTACCATTAGTGATACATAATGAAACCATTGTATAAAATACACACACACACACACACACACACACACATGCACGTGCACACACACACACACATGTACACACACATACACACACTCAACTCATTCAGGCCTAGATACGCCCGTAGGTGGAGTCTGAAAGCATAGCCACTCAGGTCAATAACGACTGTAGATGTACTCAGCTGACTTTCACTCAGGCCTGGAAACATCTGAGGAAGTCAGCAGTTTCTGCCTAAATATTAAACAAACTGAATTGCTTAGAACTGATTGCATAGCACCATTAGAAAGATAATTTTGTGCTGAACAACTTTGCTGCAGATACTTTGTGTCTATCATGTATACTCTAGGAGTTATTCACATTTGCTTAAGGTATGGATGGTAAACATGACTGACGTTAACCTCTCAAGCCTCACCTAAGTATCTTGAAAAAATTTGAAAAACCCACAGTTGTTTGGTATTTCAGCTAGTATAAAAACACCTCAGGTATGTTTTCTCCGACGCCCTCAGTGACTATTGTATCACCTATTGTGTCCTCAAAATCCATTCACCACTCTCCCTTCCTAAATTCATCTGATCCTGCTCCCTACACAGCCTCAACGTCCCGGCCTTACTCCATGACCTTGCTAACATAGACTGGCTACCTGCACTGTCCTCATCTGACGTGGACGTTGCCCTGTCTCCGTTCTGCATTATTTTCCAGATTATCTGGGAAATGCATGCTCCCCTAAAAAGGCAAGGGTAAAATGCCTCCACCACCCCTGTATCACAGCTGACCTTATCACCTTGTGTCGCCCCAGGGACAAAGTGTGGCGACTCTACAAAGCCTCCCACACAGCAAGCGATCTTCAATCTTACAAGCACCTCAGAAATAAATCCATTAAGACATCCCAGCAATCAAAATCCTCCTATTTTAAAGTGCAATTCACTCAAACCCAGAACCCCCACGCGTCTTTCTGGAAGTCGATCAACTCTCTTCTTGACCCCCCCCCACCAAATAGACTTGCCCGACTATCACCATAGATAGGAAAACCATCTCGGATCCTGCTTCTGTGGCCGAGCTATTCAACACGTTTTTTATCTCCTGTGCCCTACCCAACTCCACCCCTCCTTCCCCAACCTGGACAACCCGTCCTCCCCTTACCATGGTTTCCTCTTTCAACCCATCACACCTCTGGAGGTATACAATGCACTCTACTCCCTTAACCCATCCAAATCCAGCCCAGACGGAATCCACCTCAAAATGCTCTGCATCTCTGCTGCAGCCATTGTTACCCCCCTGACTCACATTATAAACCTGTCCGTAACCACAGCTAATGTCCCTGAAGCCTGGAAATCGACCAAAGATATCCCTCTTCACAAAGGCGGTGACCCCCCCCCACCGGGAAACTATAGGTCTGTCTCGCTCCTCCCCTCCCTTGCCAAAGTCTAGGAATACCTCATACTGTCCAGACTGTCAAACTGTCTCTCTTCCAACAACTACCTTTCACCAGTCCAGTCTGGCTTCCGAAAACACCACTCCACTGTCACCTTCTAAGTATAATCGATTCCTTCCTCACATCCATGGACAATAGCGTAGTCACAGCTGCCATATTTATTGACCTAGCTAAAGTGTTCAACTCTGTCTCCCACCAGCTACTACTCAGCAAACTTAGCTATTTCGGCATCACCCAACCTGCCATCTCCTGGTTCCACTCATACCTCCACAGCAGGCAATAATCAGTTCAAGTAGGTGACACTCTTTCCTCTCCACTCCTCTCCTCTCCTCTCCTCTCCTCTCCTCTTCACATTATATCTGGTGTTCCCCAAGGCTCTATTCTTTGCTCCCTCCTCTTCTCTCTCTCTTCATAAAAGACCTTCCCTCTTCCCGCCCCACCTCAAACATGCATCTTTACGCAAATGACACTGTCATCTTTGCCTCGGGGCCCCACCTATGACAGTGTCCTCCCTTCTCTTCAAAATTATATTGAAAGAGTCCAATCCTGGTTCCAAGAGAACCTGCTCACACTTGACACAAAAAAAACAGCCACAATGGTCTTTGATTCCAGACAGAAACTGACCACCCTCCCAGCCCCCCTGTCATCACCACCAAGGATGACTCTTCTCTGGAGCTAGTCTCAGCATTCAAATACCTGGGAGTCTGGACAGCAACCTCAGCTTCTCCACTCACGTCAATGTGCACTGCATCAAACTCAAGCCTAAGCTCACCATCCTCTATCATCACGAATCAAGCCTACCAATCCCCACCCAGTGGGAGCTTGTATGTAGAACTATCCTACCTGTAATAGACTATGCTGACATAGTCTATGGTATGGCCCCATCCTCCTCCTCCTCTCTCTCCAGACCTGACATCCTTCTCAACTCCTTCTGCTGCTTTGCTACCCCCTTGCCTCCACTCAATCACCACTGCCTGCTCTATGCTCTTCTCTCCCTGGTTCTGCTCTGCCACAGGTGAACAATCCATGGCATCTCTTTCCTAGCTAAATTCTGATATGGGTCCCTCCACCCATCTCACCTCCCGCCTCACCCCAACCACCTCCTTAAGCTACCCTCTCTGCTGCAGGGTCCCAAGCATTTTCCACCTCCCCTACCCTTGCTCTCTTACAGGCCAAGCTGCTTTCTTGTACCACCTCCCCCTTCTCTGGAATAACCTCCCCCCAACCTTCTCCTGGCCCCTTCTTGTTCGGCCTTTACTTGGCTCCTCAGGCTCCAACCCACTCTGCACTGCCCTAAATGCTCAAATAGTCCCAGCATGCAGCCGATGCACCACACAGTCCCCACTCACCTACCACAGCCACCAAGTCCTAGCTGACCTCATCTCCCTTATCTAACTCCACATGAAATTTAAGCTGTTTCACCACCAGACAATTTATTGTAACTGATTCGTAAAATCTGCATGGAAAACAGCCAGAACTATCCCAATTCTCAAAAAGGGCAATGTCAAACTAATGACCAACTATCAACCAATTTCTTTCCTCCCCACTCTCAGTAAGCTTCTTGAGAAAGTAGTCCATCGTCAGCTCTCAGGACACCTCGCCAAGTTCAATCTTCAGACCCCCTGCAACATGGCTTTAGGCCTGGACACAGTACCACCACGGCTCTGACCCAACTCACCAGTGATATAAAAAGCAATATGGATAACGGCCTACTCACCAGTGCCATTTTCATTGACCTGTCCAAAGCTTTTGACATGGTTCATCACCCACTCATACTGTTGAAGCTCCAATCCATTGGTGCCTCTGACCCCACTCTATCATGGTTCCTTAGCTACCTGGACAATCACACTCAGGCTATAGCTTTCCACAAGGCTCTATCCACCCCCAAAAGGATCTCCCATGGTGTTCCACTGGGGTCCACTCTTGGTCCTCTACTTTTCTCCCTTTTCCTAAATGACATTCCCAACCCTTCCCATCACAGCTGCACTCTCTTGTACACCGACGACCTGGTTCTCTACTCGGCATCTAAATCGATGGAGGACATCAACCTCACTCTCTCAAATGACTTTCAGGTCCTTCAACAATGGCTCTTGAACAGCCATCAATATCTTAACCTGGACAAAACATGGGCCATGCTATTTGGTTCTTCAAAAAAACTACCCTCCACGGCCCCTAAGCTTCTGGTTCACTGCCGGGATGGTTCCTCTATCACCAATACGTCCTCCTTCAAATACCTGGGGGTCACACTAGATCCCTCCCTCAACTTTTCTATACATGTCAACGCAGTTTGTTGTGCTGTTAATGCAAAAATTGGTGGTGCCTACCGAGTGTGCCACTCTCTTACACCATCTGCCAGATTATCTGTAGCAAGGGGGGTGCTTCTCCCTCAGCTCCAATATTCACTACCTCTTCTTTACTCTGCCAGATCCAGTGTGCTCAGAAAAAGGGACACTTCCTATAATAATATCTGCAGATTTGCCTTAAGTGTCCCCCGCCTTACTCATCATTGCCTCCTCTACTCCAGGTTAAACTGGCTGTCACCCAAGGATCTCCGGGCCTACTCCCTGGGATGCTTTATTGACTCCCTAACTAGACCTCCTAGACCAGACTCCCTGGCCTACTTGTTGACCCCCGCTTCCAAACCTGTACACTCAGGTCCTCCTCTGTTCCTTTGCTCTCAAGTAGACCTTGCACCACAAAAATGGGAGAACAGGCTTTCTCTTACTTTGCCCCTAAGTTCTGGAACTCACTCCCCCGACAGGTTAAAAATTCTACCTCCCACTGGGTCTTTAAAAAATCGCTGTTTTCTCACCTACACACCCTTGGTCACTGCAGATGCTCATAACATAACTTCACTTGACTGACGGCCTGTGGCCCGGATCTACCCCCATCTCTTGTGACATTAATGCTTTTAATGTGTTTGTATCCTGGCGTACCTATCTTGTTGTTCTTATCCACTGTGTATGCTGTGAAATTATTGCTTGCTACCTTATGTTTTCTTTGAATGTAAGATTTACTACTGTAATATGTGTACCTTTGTCCTGTGCTCTCCCGGGTCGTGCCTGAAAATAGGCAGGATTGTTTCCTAGTGCACTTACCCGGTTACCAAAAGCTAATAAATAAATAAATGCTGTGCCAACTGTCTGTTTTGTCCTCAATCTACAGTTACTTTCTGTACAAACTGTACTGGGGTCGCACCTGGAAATGAGCCTTGGCTCAGCATGCCTTTCCTGGTCATCACATTTTAAATAAAATAAAATAAATAAATAAGTAAATTGATTACAATTGATTGCATAGCACCATTTGGATGGTAATTTTGTGCTGAACAACTTTGACACTCGTACTTTGTGTGTAGCACTTATGGTTCAAGAGGTCTTTGCATTTGTTTGTGGCATGCTGATTATGGCTTGATTTTGCTTAGAAAGGCCCAGGACGCAATGCTCAGAGTATACAGGATGCAAGTGGTGGAAGTCTCAAGAGCTGTTGTGGTGTGAATGAGTTAATGCCAGTTTATTTTATTGATGTTGAATCTGGAGACACACTCACACACCTTTTCATATGCACTGGTAGCAGCATAGACAAAATTATATATTCAACTTCAGTGATCCAAAACACTACTCCCCCCCCCCCAGCTAAGTCATGCTTTCAAGGTAACATCATGGCTCAGCTGGTGGCACATCCATATCTAGGCCAGAAGATCATATGTTCTAGTCCTGCACAGAGTTGGGATCATACCATAAATGCCACCAGCAGTACTGGGGGATGATGTATTGTTGGAATGCGGCATCCTTCGATTGAGGCATTAAAGTCCGATCCTGTCCTCCCACTTCTGGGGCTATGGTGGGTGTTTAGCTAGAAGTAGAAAAACCAAAGGCAGTTTCACAAGAGATGGGAATTTTCTACAGTGTCCTGGTCTACATTCCTGTTCCCATGAAACTGGCTCATTCAACTGTCTGAGGATGTGTGCAGGTGTTGATGTGTGAACTGGCTGCCACTACACATTTACAGTCACTACACTACCAGTCTCTCATCATTTGTAAAGTGCTTTGACATAAGAATGTGTATCAAAAGCAATTTATGCAGTAAACAATTATGTGGCTGTTCATGGGGGTCCAGGCACAGGCTGCAGGATTCTCCTGATTTACCGTCCTCCCAGGGCT
The DNA here is from genome assembly GCA_016271365.2 of Neoceratodus forsteri. NCBI lineage: Eukaryota > Metazoa > Chordata > Ceratodontiformes > Ceratodontidae > Neoceratodus > Neoceratodus forsteri. Next base: position 471,956,124 of record CM028129.1, read on the forward strand.
TCTGGAGAATTCCTGCAGGAGATAGCCGATTCCGTCATCGGCAAAACATTGGATTTCCCACAGATGTTTAATTGTGAGGGATTTCAATGTTTGGCAGATGACAACATTTCTATGCTATGTTATAACCTCCTTCAAATGATGTCATATCTGGGCATGTCGCAAGAAGTTTCTTCCGTGACGTACCAGGGCAGCCACATGTTGGACCTGGTCTTCTCAATGGGGCTTGAGGTTAGTAACATCAAGACTGATCAGGTCATTTGGTCTGATCATTGCATGGTGGAGTTCTTGTTCAGGGCCTCCCCTGAGAGCCCTCCCCCTGCAGAAATAGTTAACTACCACCCTTTGAGGGGTTTGATCCCGGAGGGTTTCCTGGTGGTGGCTGATCTATCTAGCATGGGTAGTGCGTGCATAGGGGGTACAGGTGAGGCTGTCATAGCCTATAACAAGGCGCTGACAACAGTACTCTACTCTCTTGCACCAGTCAATGAGCAACCCAAATCTTCTCACTTGAGGTCCCCCTGGTTTGATGGGGAGCTCAAGGTAATGAAGATCATGGGTGACGGTTGAAGTGCTGCTGGTGGAAGTCCAGGTTGGAGGTGGACAAACTGGCCCTGTGTTCCCATTTTGGTGGTATCAGGGGGCAATCACATATAAGAAGGAAGAGTTCCTGTCCACCTCCTAAGGAAGGGGTTAGAGCCCCGAAGTGCAGAGGTTGAGACTGATGTATCAGAGCTTGAAATGCATTGAAACTTGATTTGCCTTTTTTACTGAATGATTGTATTCACACTGGAGAACTTTTTGTACCTATGTAAGCGTGGACTCTAAAATAACTTTTCTAGTAAAACAAACTCTCTTTTGAAATTCAGTCTGGAGTGCTGGTTGTTTTTTCTAAAAATTTCCGGTCCAGGGAGATTGCTGCTAGGAACTTCCGGACTGTGGACAGGCTGCTAAACCTAGCCTGTCTACAACCAAAAAAAACCTTTTCAAAAGCTCTATGCAAAGAGTTTGCTCGATTCTTCTCAGACAGGGTGTCCACCATCCAGCAGGGTGTACCACCAGTGTGCCATAATGTGGCTGACAGCTGTTTCCTTAGGCACCCGGAGAGTACTCTGCCTGGTTGGAGGGAGTATAAACCAGTGGATGCAGCAGAGGTCTTGCGGGTTGCTTGAGAACTGAAGCACACATATTGTGAACTGGACCAGATGGTGATGCATTTCTTAATGAGATATGTTGGCACCATTGGCTCGGTGTTTGCCTTGATTGTCCATTGTTCTCCCTCAGAGACCTTCCCAGACACCTTGAAGGAGGCTCTGATCAGGCCACTTCTGAAGAAACCATTTCTGGACCCCAGTGTCAAGTCGAATTACCAACCTATCTCCAACCTCCAATTTTTAGGGAAGGTTGTGGCGCTTTAGCTTGAGGAGTACCTCATGGCCTCTGATCTTTATGAACCTCTCATTGGAGTTTTGTGCAAGGCATAGCACAGAAATCACATTAGTTCAGGTGCACAATGACTTTCTCAGGGCTAGAGATCATGGGGAGGGGACAATTCTTGTGCTCCTCTGTCTCTTCTCAGCTTTTGACATGATACACCATTGTGTTGCTCAACTGCCTGAGGGAATTTTGTGGGCTCACCGGCACTATCATCTGCTGGTTTGAGTCCTAGCTCACAAATAGGAGGCAACAGTTAGTGATGGGGAATTCCTCTTCCTCCCCTAATTTTCTATCATGTGGAGTGCCTCAGGGTTTGATCCTGTCACCAATGTTGTTTGCTGTGTATATGCTGCCCCAGGAGAGCTCATTAGGAAGTACAGCTTGGGTTTTCATTTTTAAGAGGATAACACCCAGCTGTATCTTTCCCTTTCACTGGAGACATCCAATGCAGTGGAAGTGCTAAATAAATGTGTTGCTGAGATCAATGGCTGGATGGCCTCCAGCTGGTTACTGACTGAATCCCGATAAGACAGAGGTACTGGTTGTAGAGTAGAACAGATGGCATGATAGGATGGCCTCTGGTGCAGAGATAGGTTTGTTCCTGGGGTCTGTGCCGTTGAAGGCCTCCTCTTGGGTGTGCAGTCTTAGTGTGACCTTTGACAGCGGATTGACATTTGAGGCTCAGGTGCCATCCGTTGTCTAGTCCAGCTTTTACTATCTGAGGAATATCACCATGTTCAAGCCCCTAGTTCAACCCCTGGACCTCCCTACCTTGGTACATGCCTTTGTGACATCAAGGCTAGACTACTGTAATGCGCTCTACCTCAGGGTCCCAGGAGGTACTCTCCACAGACTGCAGTTAGTGCAGAATACAAGTGTGGACTGTCAAAGTACTGTCATGTCATCATGGTGTTGCATGAGCTAAACTGGCTGCTGGTCAGGTGGAGGGTCCTCTTTAAGGGGGACTTAGTCACCTTTAAGGCCTTACATGGGCTGGGCACTGGTTACTTGTGTAATATTCTGACCCCTGCTACCTCGTCCTACACCCTCCGCTCATCTGGTACTGGCCTCTTTGCAATTCCCAGGATGAGGCTGAAAACTGCTGGTGATAGATCATTTAGTACCAACGGCTCTGTCCTGTGGAATTCGTTGCCACTATCTGTATGGGAGGCCCCTTCGGTTGAGGTGTTCAAAACCCAGCTAAAGTCCCACTTGTTTAGCCTAGCCTTCCCAGACACTCTGTATTAGATCTCATCCTTGGGTTGGCCCCTTCTTTTTAGCTACAGTTGTTACTTTAGGTCTTATTTACCTTTTCATACTATTCATTTAATTTATTGCTGTAATCTTATGGTTTTAATAGTATGTCCGATTTGTGTGATGCCCAGAGCCTCCAGGATTGGGTGCCTAGAAAAATAACATTTGCCTTGCCCTGCCTTGCCTTACACATGTTAGCTTCAACATAAACAAAATTATCCCCTCCCAACACACTGGCAGCAACATTAATACAATTATGTGTTTGAATTCAGTAATGCAAAGCATCCCCTCTTTACACATGCTAGATGCAACAAAAACAAAACTACATATCCAAATTCAACATACCAAATGCTAATTACTTGTTTAGGAACACTATCCACCTTTTCAAGCATATTCCTATAAAGACCGCAAGACGAAATGCTAGAGATGCAGTTCTACAACTAAACACTCAGCAGCTTTTTTCCAGCATGCCAGCATCTTGGAATAGTGGTGTGTCAGGCCACAACTGAACGTTCCACCCCCACCCATTTTTGGATACACTGGACTTTGAGCAGAGCATTATTCTGGCATGCTGGAATTAGCTGAAACCACTGCAGCATCTTCCGCAGCCTGAATATGAAGCAAGTGATGTTCTTCTCATAGACATGTTTGCTCTAATGTCATAAAGGAGAATGCTGCTGGTGTGTAAAGCAAGACAGGGATACTGAGCACCCCTGTCCTTTTTATGCATACTAGCAATGATCCAGAGACCCCCACAGCAGCAAAAATCTATAGCACATGCACCCCTTCTCTTTGGTCTAAGGGTAGAGAGCACAGAACAACCGTGCTACCAATCAAGTCTGTGGAGTCAGCCACAACTAGGCAAATCTAACTTAGAAAACAAAAACCTGCAGTGAAGCACACATAACAAGCATTTGTCAATGCCGAATGTTTGCTTGCTGGCATTGGCATTGGTAGTATAGAAGTTACAGAGCTGCATAATAGGAATGGCAGTGAAGTATTGAACTGAAGCCAACCCCACCACCACCCTGCAGAGAGTGACAGGCATTGGGGTGTGCCTTTGAGTCGTCAGGCATAACGACCATGCCATTTCACCACACCCTACCCTGCAGACACTGACAAGTGTCACGGTGTTCCTTGGGGTCTTTGGCCCTTATGCGCACCCCATTCCATCAGGAAATATGGTGAGATGGGTACGGTATAGGAGAATGGGGTAACGTTTGGGACCGAAGAGTCCGAGGCACACCTTGATGCCTCTCACTGGCTGCAGGCTGTAGGTGGGCGTGGAATGGTATGAGCATTACAGGCAAGAATCCTAAGTCACACCCCTGATGCCTGTCGTTCCCTACAGGGTGGGGCGTTATGGTCAGAAACCCTAATGCCTCAGGCATTCATTGGTATTTTCACTCCAAATTTTCAATATGTTTTTTTGTGACCCCCACCTCATGAACAGTGGCAATGTCAGTTTGTTAGCCAAAAACTACTTTTGCACAGTGACTACAGCATTTGGCACCACAGGTGCAAAAACACATTCTGAGCAGGATGTGAAAAATGACAGCGGTACTGTTCATGGGGAGGTGTAAAAAATGGCAATATTGAAAATCTGGTGTGAAAATTTAAAAAAAACTGGTGAAGTCACGAGCGTGCATAGAAACTGTGCAACGCACACCTGTAATGTAACTAGTTTGGGGATTATTTTTACAGCAGATTGTTAACACAGGCATTTTGGGACCCCTGATCATGAACAGTGTCAATGTGATTTTCTTTATCTGTCCCGAACAATGATTTCCCACAGTGACCACGCATTTCTGTGCTGAAAGTGTGAAAACACATTTTGGCCATGTTGTGGAAAATGACAGCCATACTGTTCATAAGGAGGTGTGGAAAAATGCCACTAGTGAAAATCTGGACTGAAAATATTACAAATTCATAAACTTATGAGGGTGCGTGGAAACTGTGCAATGCTCACTCGTAACACAATCAATTTATGGAGTTTTGTCACCATTTTTCAACATAGCCATTTTAAGACCTCTGCTCATGACCAGTGTCACTGTGATTTTCTTAACCTGTCCCAAACATTGTTTTCACACACTGACTGTACCATTGTGCACTACATGTGCGGAAACAAATTTTGGGTAAGATGTGAAAAATGGTAGCTGTAGTGCTCATAAGGAAGTGCAGGAAAATGGCACTGTTGAAAATCTGGTGTGCAAATATTACAAATTCGCAAACTTGCCAGCGTGCATAGGAACTGTGCAATGTGCTCTCCTAAAACAGTCATTTTTGTGAATTTTATCACCAAATTTTCAACACAGCCATTTTAACACCTCTGCTTATGACCAGTGTCACTGTAATTTTCTTAATGTGTCCCATACATTGATTTTGCACTACGACTGCGCCATTGTGTGCTACATGGGCATAAACATGTGGGTGAGATGTGAAAAATGATAGCTGTACTGCTCATAAGGAGGTGTGGTAAAATGGCAATGTTGAAAATCTGGAGTGAAAATATTGAAAATTTGCTAACTTACGAGCGTGCGTAGGAACTCTGCAACGCATGCTCGTAAAACACTCATTTTTAGGAATTTTTTCACCAAATTTTCAACATAGCCATTTTAAGACCTCTGCTCATGAACAGTATCACTGTGATTTTCTTAATTTTCCCGTACATTGATTTCGCACACCGACTGCACCATTGTGCACTACATGGGCGGAAACACATTTTGGGTGAGATGTGAAAAATGACAGCTGTACTACTCATAAGAAGGTGTGGTAAAATGGCAATGTTGAAAATCTGGAGTGAAAATATTGAAAATTCATGAACTTATGAACATGCGTAGGAACTGCGCAATGCATGCTCGTAAAACAGTCATTTTTTGGAATGTTTCCACCAAATTTTCAAAATAGGCTTCTTATGAGCCCACCTTATGAACACTGGCAGTGTTGTTTCATTAATCAGTCCTGAAAGGTGATTTCATGCAGTGACTGTGAAATCACCCTTTGGGACCGAATAACACCATGACAGTGACAGCATTCACAAGAAGGGGTCCCAAAAACCCTATGTTGAAAATCTGGTGCAAAAATTCCAAAAAATACCCGAGATATGCTGCAAAGTTGAAAAACCCCTATCTATCCCATTATACAGCTTACCAGCATTTCCTCAGTTTGCGGTCGGCTTTGAAGAGTGCAGACGTGTTCCAGGTCCACTGAACATCATTGCACCGGACTCCAGAGGTAAGTATGGGGTGAGGGGTGTGGGAGGCAGGGTGCATAGTGGGTGGGTGCGGGTGGGGACAGGGAGACTGTGAGGGACCGTTTTTAATTTGCAGTTTTTTTTTAAATTATTAAGACGATGCGGGACGTTTGCCATGCTGGGGTGGGCTCCCAGCGTGGCAGCTGTAATGCTGTTTTGAGGGGGGCTGGAGCTGACGGGGGATTGGGCACCCCCGTTGGCCATACAGATGTGTACCATGCTGGGGTAGGCTCCCAGCATGGCAGCAGGAAAGCTTTTTTGGGGGGGGCGGCATGGAGCCGATGGGGCATTGCGCACCCTGTCGGCTATACTGTATGTGCATGGGGGGGAGAGCGTCAGCACGCAATATGCATGCATGCGTGTTGGGGGGAGCTCTGCTCACTGAAGTGGAGCTCTCCCTTTCAACTGTATTCCACTGAATTTTCAGCTGTCATAGACAGCTGGAGCAGTGATTGGCACACTGTGACCGCGCCTGCAAAAAACACACTGACTGAATTGGAAGAGGCTGACACACCTCTGGAAAACTCGAATGATGGCACTATATTTCTTGCACATGTGTGCAAGCAAACATAAAAATGGATTTTGGAAATAAAGGTTTACTAGAAGAGCATCCAACAAAGTTTCCCCAGTGCTTTGAGGGAGAAATCCTTCATCATTTGGAGGGGATAAAGAGTCCATTTTTGGGTGTGCTTAACTGCTGGTCTAAGTGTACTTAGAAAATTCTCCTCTGGGAGAGGTTACCTGATTAATGAATGAGCAAGTACACTATACAGTGACAGTTCAATCGTTGGCCGGCCATGGAGGTGAGAGATATGCTGTACCAGTCACTGGCTACGTTTTGGAATGGGGAGTGGGGTGGTGGGCACTGCCTGCAGGGGTAGGGTCCACTAGACCACCAGGGAAGGGGGTTGTTTTCAAATATGATTATGGTGACAACAGGGAAGGGGCACTAGACCACCAGGAAGGGGTATTTTTATAATTAAGATACGGGCAACATTGGGGGATAGGGGCCACTACACCACCAGGAAAGGGTTAAATTTAGTTTACAAGGAGATCGGGGACTGTTACCCTTTGCTGCAGTGTGCCTGCTGCAAATACCTCCCATGAGCCATGTATTTCCTGGATGGGAGAAGTTGCTGCAAATGTGGGGACATAGGCGACAATACCCCTCCTGTACCAGAATCTGGTGCAGGGTTCCTGGTGCACCAGACTTCAGCAGAAGCTGCTGTTTGCTGCAGCTTGCACTGATCTAAGCCCTCTTTGAGAATTGAGCCTGATGTCTGTTCTGGCAAAGCATTGCCAGATTGACTTGCACAGGGAATTGCCTACCCACTATGTCTTGCTTCGGAAATTTGGCATGAGAGTATACATATTGCATATGGTTTTGAGAGATGCACAAAAACAAACTATTCTGATATTTCTGCTCTCCTAGCATACTACAGTACAATACTGCTTTCCCTGCAAACTGCTTCTATTGTATGCTGAAAGAGCAAAAATGAAATCTACGTTAAAATTTCAAGTAACTGATAATTTGAAAATATTCTAAGTTTTGAATTTCAAGTAATAACAACTGAGATATTTTCTAAGTCAGAGAAACCAACCAACTCATAAGCTGTATTATGTTTAAGTTGAAAAACAAAGAGCAAAAAAAATGTAAATTAAAATCTCAAGTAACTGATAACTGGAAATTTTTCTAAGTTTTGAATCTCAACTAATTAACAACTCAGATATACTCTAAGTCAAAGAAACCAACCAACTCATAAGCTGTATTAGGTTTAAGTTGAACAATTCATTCAATCCATGAATCTAGTATTTCTCAAGTCTGCTTTCTCAACCAATGCTGAAGTAAACAAGCATTTGTCAATGCCAAATGTTTGCTTGCTGGCACTGGCAGTAGTAGTGTAGAAGTTACAGAGCTGCGTAATAGGAATGGCAGTGAAGTATTGAACTGAAGCCAACACCACCACCACCCTGCAGAGAGTGACAGGCATTGGGGTGTGCCTTTGTGTCATCAGGCATAATGGCCACGCCATTTCACCACAACCCATCCGGCAGACACTGACAAGTGTCACGGTGTTCCTTGGGGTCTTTGTCCCTTATGCGCACCCCATTCCGTTAGGAAACTCGGTGAGATGGGTACGATATAGGAGAATGGGGAGAACTTTGGGGCCGAAGAGTCCAAGGCATACCTTGATGCCTCTCACTGGCTTAAGGGTGCAGAATGGTATGAGCATTACGGCAAGAATCCCAAGTCACACCCCTGATGCCTGTCATTCTCTACAGGGTTGGGCATTATGGTTGGAAACCCTAATACCTCAGGCATTCATTGGTATCTTCACTCCAAATTTTCAACATGTTTTTTTTGTGATCCCACCTCATGAACAGTGGCAATATCAGTTTGTTAGCTGAAAGCTGCTTATGCACAGCGATTACAGCATTTAGAACCACAATTCACTAAAAATACCACCAACAGCTTAATCTGGTTCAAGGTCAGTTGGCATTCATCTGTATCCCCCTCCCGCGGGTCGTGCCTGAAAATAGGCAGGATTTGTCTAGTGCACTTACCCGGTCAACAAAAGCTAAATAAAAATAAATAAATAAAAATAAGATGCAAAAACATTCCGAACAGGATGTAAAAAATGACAGCTGTACTGTTCATGGGGAGGTGTAAAAAATGGCAATGTTGCAAATCTGCAGTAAAAATATTTAAAAAACTGGTGATGTCACAAGTGTACATAGAAACTGTGCAATGCACACCCGTAATATAACTAGGTTGGGGATTTTTAACAGCAGATTGTCAGCTCAGGCATTTTGGTGCCTCCTATCATGAACAGTGTCACTGTGATTTTCTTTATCTGTCCCGAGCAATGATTTCCCACAGCGACCACGCATCTCTGTGCTGAAAGTGTGAAAACACACTTCGGCCATGTTGTGAAAAATGACAGCTGTACTGTTCATAAGGAAGTGTGGAAAAATGCCACTGGTGAAAATCTGGACTGAAAATATTACAAAGTCATGAACTTACGAGGGTGCGTGGAAACTGTACAATGCTCACTTGTAACACAGTCATTTTATGGACTTTTGTCACCAAATTTTCAACATAGCCATTTTAAGACCTCTGCTCATGAACAGTGTAAATGTGATTTTCGTAATCCGTCCCAAACATTGCTTTTGCACACCAACAGCACCATTGTGCGCTATATGTGAGAAAACACATTTTGGGTGACATATGAAAAATGGCAGCTGTACTGTTCACAAGGAAGTGTAATAAAATGGCAATGTTGAAAATCTGGAGTGAAACTATTAAATTCGCAAACTTACGAGCATGCATAGGAACTGTGCAACGCACGATCGTAAAACAGTCATTTTTAGGAATTTTTTCACCACATTTTCAACATAGCCATTTTAAGACCTCTGCTCATGAACAGTGTCACTGTGATTTTCTTAATGTGTCCCATACATTGATTTCGCACATCAACTGTGCCATTGTGTGCTACATGGGTGGAAACACATTTTGGGCAAGATGTGAAAAATGACAGCTGCACTGCTCATAAGGAGGTGTGGTAAAATGGCAATGTTGAAAATCTGGTGTGAAAATATTGAAAATTTGTGAACTTACGAGCGTGCGTAGGAACTGCACAACGCACGCTCGTAAAACAGTCATTTTTAGGAATTCTTTCACCAAATTTTCAACATAGCCATTTTAAGACCTCTGCTCATGAACAGTGTCACTGTGATTTTCTTAATTTGTCCCGTACATTGATTTCACACACTGACTGCGCCATTGTGTGCTACATGGGCGGAAACACGTTTTGGGTGAGATGTGAAAAATGACAGCTGTACTACTCATAAGAAGGTGTGGTAAAATGGCAATGTTGAAAATCTGGAGTGAAAATATTGAAAATTCGCAAACGTATGCATGTGCTTAGGAACTGCCCAACGCACGGTCGTAAAACAGTCATTTTTTGGAATTTTTCCACCAAATTTTCAAAATAGGCTTCTTGAGAGCCCACCTTATGAACTCTGGCAGTGTCGTTTTGTTAATCCTTCCAGAAAGGTGATTTCAAACAGTGGCTGTGAAATCCCCCTTCGGGCCCGAGTAACGCCATGACAGTGCAAGAATTCATGAGGAGGGGTCCCAAAAACCCCATGTTGAAAATTTGGTGCAAAAATTCCAAAATATGCCTGAGATATGCAACAAAGTTGAAAAAACCCTATCTATCCCATTATACAGCTTACCGGCATTTCCTCAGTTCGCAGTCGGCTTTGATGAGTGCAGACGTGTTCCCAGTCCACCGAAGATCATCGCGCCGAGTTCCGGAGGTAAGTATGGGGTAAGTGGGGGTGTGGGGAGGCAGGGTACACAGTGGGTGGTGCGGTTTGTGGGAGGGGGGCCAGGGAAAGCGCCGAGGGACAGTTTTTAATTTTCAGGGTTTTTTTCAGTGATGGCCTTGAGACGTTTGCCACACTGGGGTGGGCTCCCAGCATGGCACAAGGACGTCTGGGGGCCGTGGAACTGATGGGATTGGACACCCGTCGGTCATATGATGAGTTGCCTCGTTGATGGGCTCCCAGCATGGCACCCTGTACTCTGGGGGCGGGGACAGTGGAGCGACAGAGTTAGGCACCCCGTCGGCTATACCATGAGTTGCCACGATGGGGTGGGCACCCAGCATGTACGTGGAGGCTTGGGGGTGCAGCACAAGCTGACGGGGGATTGGGCACCCCCGTCGGCTATACGTGTGTGCTTGGGGGGGCAGCACGTAGTATGCATGCGTGCATTTCTGTGTGTGTGTGTGTGTGTGTAAGTGGAGCTGTGCATGAGCAGGTGATATCTTATCACTGCTCACTGAAGCGTAGCTCCCCCTTTCAACTGTATGCCACTGCATTTTGGAGCTTGTCATAGACAGCTCCAGCATGCATTGGCAGACTGGGGCCACACCTGCCAACACACTGACTGAATTGGAAGAGGGGGTGACACACCTCCGAAAACTCAGATGATGGTACTATGTTTCTTGCATATGCGTGCAAGCAAACATAAAAAATGATTTCTGTACTAATGGCTAGATAGCAAGGATTATACATTAGTTGAGAAAAAACTCTCAACTAATGGTTAAGCTCAATGCTCAACTTTTTAATTAGTTGTTCCCTAATGAATAGGTAAGCATTAGGCATTCTTTAACTTATATTTTTTGTATGGGGTATTTATGGAGTGCTATGAAGAGATGTGTTCCAGCCCAACCTTGGCAGAGAATGACTTGTTACTGGAATTTGCAGCCACTTCTTACCTCCATCCCCTAAGAGATGAAGACAGAGACACCCTGGATAAACCCATGTCAGCTGAGGAAATATCTCAGGTAATTAAGGATTCTTCAAATAACATGGCTCCAGGTCCTGATGGTATCCCTGAAGAGCTGCCTAAGGTGATGGGTTCTCTAGTCCCCAAATATCTCTGCAAGATGTTTGAAGAAGCTTTTCAGGAAACTAAATTGCCAAATTCCCTTAGTAAGGTCTACATCACATTGATTCTTAAAAAACACAAAGACCCTCTAATTTGTGAGAGCTATAGACCAATATCATTGTTGAATGGAGGCTACAAGGTATTGGCAAAGCCATTATTCCTTAGAATCCAGAACTTGATACCCAAAATGGTAGTTTGGGAGCAGGTGGGGTTCATCCCTGGCAGGTTGGGTATGGGAAATGTTAGGCAGCTCCTTAATGTAATGTACTTAATTAAGTTGGCCAAGAAACCCCTGTCTTGTCCATAGACTTTTTCAAAGCCTTTGATACCTTAAAGCAGGGCTATCTCTTTAAGGTATTAGAGTCATATATTGTAGGGTTCATTCAGTGGGTAAGAACAGTTTGTCACTGAGGACCAGACTTTACATTTTTTGGCCTAGTGGTGGTGGTGGTGGGTTGCAGGACAAAAAATCATAAGTTCCAAAATTATGTTTAACTGCTCCTGCAATTTTCTCATGTGTTTTTTCCAGACTTCTCTGGTGTGTGCAACAGCAGTATTTGGCAGCAGGAAAGCAGTTTGTCACTGGGGACCCAACTTTACATTTTGGCCTAGTGATGGTGGTGGGGTGGCAGAACAAAAAATCATAAGTTCCAGAATTAGGTTTAACTTCTATTGCAATTTTCTCATGTGTGTTTCTTTTCTGACTTCTCCAGCCTGTGCAATAACAATATTTGGCAGCAGGAAAGCAGTTTGTCACTTGGGGACCCAACTTTACGTTTTGTAGGAGGAAAGCATTTTTTTAACTGTGGCCACCACTTGACATTTTTGGCGACTTCATAAGTTCCACAATAATTATGTTTCACTTCTCTGAATTTTCTCATGTTTTTATGCTCAACTTATCTGTCCTGTTGTAAAGTGCTGCATGAAAAGCATTTTGTAGGATGAAAGCAGTTTTTCACTGTGGCCACCACCTGACAATTTTGGTACTTCATAACTTAAAAAATTACATTTCACTTCTCTGTGAAATTTTCTCATGTGGTTTTTCTCAACTTATAAGGCCTGTGTTGGACATCACAGTAGCAAGAGGCAATTAGCAGCAGCATGAAAGCAGTGTTGAACTGTGGACCCAAGTGAATATTTTTGACCTAGTGGTGGAAGGCAGTATTAAAGTTGAGGACTTAAAAAAACAATTATGTTTTGCTTCTCTGCAAATTTTCTCATGTCGTTTTTCTTGCCTTATCAGGCCTTTTGCAAACGGGGACATCAAAAATATCTTGTGCAGGAGGCAAGCAGTTTTGCACTGTGGCCACTACTTAATATTTTTATGTTGTCTTGTGCCTGCACAAGAAACATGTAGCGGTAACTTTGGAATAGCAGGTTTGGAGGCGTGGTCCTGTTGTGGTCTGTGGCGCCACTGCTTTTTGGGGCTGGGCTCCGTGGCACCAATTAGATTGCAAGCTGTCTATGACAGCAGTGCAAAAGCATGTCACGACTTTCAAAGGTTATAGCCACTGCAATGAGGGAGCTCCACCTTATTGCAAAACGTGCCTATCCCGGTGTAACATTTCAGTGTGACATGGCGGCGGCTGTACCATCTGCCTCGCATAGTCCCCAGAAAAACCAATGGGGGAGCCGAATCCCCATCAGCATCAGCATCATCACCCCCAAAACACTCTTTTATTTACTGATGGGGTGCCCAATCCCCATCGGCTCCAGTCCCTCCAAAAAACATGCAGGTGACACCCCCCCTCCCCAGTTCATTTGCCGACGGAGGAGCCCAGTTCCCGTTGGCATCATCACCCCCAACTTTCTTTTTTATTTCCTGACAGGGTGCCTAATCCTCATCAGCTCCAGCACCCCCCAAAAAAACATGCAGGTGACATGCTGGGAGCCCACCCCAGTGTGTCAAATGTACCTGTAAAAATAAAACCCTTCCCGAGATGTTTTTTTCTTTTGTGTTTTTCCTGTAAAGTAGAAAATGGTCCCTTGCAGTCTGCAGTCCCCTCCCCCAACCCACGCCCACCCACTGTGTGCCCCACCTTCCCACACCTCCTCACCCCATACTTACCTCCGGAGCCCAGCGCAACGATCTTCTGTAGACTGGGAACACGTCTTCACTCTTCAAAGCCGACCGCAAACAGAAGAAGTGCTGGTAAGCTGTATAATGGCATTAATAGGGTTTTTTCAACTTTGATAAATATCTCAGGCATTTTTAGGAATTTTGCCACCATGGGGTTATTGGGACCCCTCCTCATGATTTCAGTTACTGTCATGGTGTTATTCAGTCCCGAAAGGTGATTTTGTGGTCACTGCATGGAATCACCGTTTGGGACTGATTAATGAAACAACAGTGCCACTGTTCATGAGGTGGACTCTCAAAAAAGCCTAAGTTGCAAATTTGGTGAAAAAATTTCAAAAAATGACTGTTTTACAACCGTGCATTGCACAGTTCCCACGAATGCTCATAACTTCGCGAATCTGTAATATTTTCACTCCAGATTTTCAACATTGGCATTTTTCAACAATTCCTTATGAACAGTACAGCTGTCATTTTTCACATCCTGTCCAAAATGTGTTTCCGCACTTCCGGCACAGAATAGCATCGTTGTTGTAGGAAATCAGTGTTTGGGACAGAGTAAGAAAATCACAGTGATACTGTTCATGAGCTGAGGTCCTAAAATGCCTATGGTGAAAATTTGGTGATGAATGTCCATTAAATGACTGTGCTATGAGCGTGTGTTGCACAGTTTTTATGCACCCTCATAATTTTTCACATCCTGGCCGAAATGTGCTTTCGCACTTCCGGCGCAGAATAGTGTGGTCACCGTGGGAAATCAGTGTTTGGGACAGATTAAGAAAATCACAGTGACTCTGTTCGTGAGCAGAGGTCCTAAAATGCCTGTGTTGAAAATTAGGTGACAAATGTCCATAAAATGACTGTTTTACAAGCGTGTGTTGTGCAGTTTCCTCGCATACTCATAACTTCGATAATTTTTTATATTTTTACTCCACATTTTCACCATTGCCATTTTTTCACACCTACTTATGAACAGTACAGCCTTCATTTTCCACATCTTACCTGAACTGTGTTTTGCATGACTGTGTTATGAGTGTGCAATGTGCAGTTTTCACACATGCTCGTAACTTCGAGAATGTTTAATATTTTCACTCCAGATTTCCCACATTGCCATCTCTTCACACCTCCTTATCAATGGTGCAGTTGACATTTTCATGTGGTGCTGAATGGTGCAGTCAGTGTGGGAAATTAATGTTCAAGACAGATTAACAAAATCACAGGGGCACTATTCATGAACAGAGGTCCCAAATGCTTTCATGAGGTTTGGTCACAAAAAGGCCATGTTTTAAAATATGGAGTGCAAATACCAACAAAAGCGCAGGACATTAGGGTTTCTAACCAATACATCTCACCCTGTACAGACTAACAGGCATCATGGGTGTGTCTTTGGATTGTCTACTGTACTGCTCACGCCACTGCTCCTCCACTTCCACCCTGCAGCTACTGACAGGTATCAAGGTGTGCCTTGGACTCTTCAGCCCCAAAGTTCAACCCATTCTCCTATGCTGCACCCATCTCAATGTACTTCTTTATGGAATAGGGTGAGCATAAGGCCAGATGACCCCAAGGCACAAAGCAACACTTGTCAGACTCTGCAGGGTAGGGTGAGGTGAAATAGCGTGAGTGTTATGGTCAGTGACCCAAATGCACACCCCCAATGCCTGTCACTCTCTGCAGGGTGCGGTGGGGTTGATGTCGGCTCTATACTTCACTGCTACTTCTATTATGCATTTCTCTAACTCCTGCACTACCAACACCAAAACCAGCAAGACAACATTTGGCATTGACAAATGCTTGCTTTTTGGGCTACTTCATAAGTTCCACAGCAATTAGGTTTCAGTTCTCTGTGAATTATTTTTATCATGTGGGGATGGACACAACTTAACATTTCTGGCAAGCGCAGGAGACATGTTAAGCACTTAAAGTAGATTTATGTTTAACTTTGCAGGAAAATTGCTCATGTTTCTGTGATTCTTTTGTACATCTTTGGACTGTTGCACACATTCACAGCTGCTGCAACATCACATAGCATTGGGAAACAATTTTTCCTAATAGGGACAAGACTTGACTTCTGTGGATAGGAAGAGGATGCATGTTAAGGAGTATCACAAACTCTAGTCACATAAGGTGTTTATGGGTATGGACTATAACACATGACAGGGCAGGGTCAGGGCAAGGGGAATGCTATGTGAAGAGAAAACTAATGTGGTGAACAAGGAAAAGGATTGAATGATATAGGGAGCCTAACATGTAACTTAAAACCACTTGAAAAGGAAATATGTTTTTATTACAAGATAAATAAACAAGAGGGTCTTTTTTTACCTTTATATATTTTTTTTTTTGAGAGGGGACTATTACTAAGGCAGGATAGATCAATGAAAAAATAAAAAAATGAACTTCTGCCACCTCTACCTCTGGCAGCACTGCCACCACCACCAGACAACTCCACCAGGAGGTTCAACATTTGTTCTTGGTCAGTCAGCATTTTCTTCATATCCCCTCTGGCTTCATTGAATTCCTGTTGGAATTGATCAAACTCCTGCTGAAGATGTCACACCTTGGCTGACATGGCAGCCAGATCTGCCTGGGTAACTGGAGCTGCAGCCTGTGCTGGGTCACTAGGTGGACATTGGCAGCAGGGTGCAGGTGCTGCTACCTGCTGCTGCTTGGCCAAGTGCTGTGAATCCTCCTACCATGATGACTCACAGAACATCGGCTTGCCTCATGCTTACCTCTTCCCCTTCTGTATAGTCCCCCCCACTGCTGCCTGCTACTACCACCACCTCCTGCTGCTTGGCCTTCTATTCTGCCTGGTGATGGATTTTCAGTACCAAGGTGGGTCTCTTTCTTTCCACGCTGTACTGTTTTGCCACACAGCTTACAAATGATGACACTGCTCTCTGCAGTGTTTGTGGAACAAAATGGCCATACAGTGGACATCCTTTTTTGGGAAAGGGGAGCTCCAGAGGATGTTCCAGGGTCCACATGAACATGCTGCTGCTGGGGGGGGCACAGGCTCCTGCTGCTGGGGGGAGCACAGGTTTCTGCTGCCGTTGCTGGAGGTGGGGGGCAGGGACAACAGCATCATCCTGCTGCTGCTGCTTGGGGGCAGGGAGCAAAGCCTCTTGCTACTGCTGAGTGGCCCCACTCACATCCATGGCTGGTACTGGTTGTGGCGGTGCCTCACTGAGAGACACTGTTGTAAATGTTCTCCAATTAAGGTGAACAGTTTTCCCACCCTTTTTCCCACATTTCCTACCTTGTCCCTCCATTATATTTATTAGACAAAAAAAGGTTTCTTTGCAGGAAAAAAAAATACTAACGCAGAGAAACAGAGAGAAACACACAGACACACACACACAATCCAGACTTACAAAAAGAAAATTATATACCCACACCGGATCTCCTACTAAAGAAAAATAAAGGAATTATTTTGAGACTAACTACTGTGTGTAAATGAGTATTAAATGAATAGATGAGAGCACACAAAACAAATCTCTCCTGGCTGCCTAGTTCTGCCAGCAACACTTAGCTCTACTGACAAAAGGAAGTAGAATCAGTAACTTTCTGCCTGACTTGAGTCACCCATGTTACCTGCAGATTGTGAATCATGTGACAAAGCCTTTTTTCCCCTAATTTTGCCTTTAGTGATGCACAGCAAAATTAGCCAGCAAAATTTTGCAATGAGCACTTAATTACACACAGTTTTTCACAGGACGAAATTTGCCGTTTCCCGAAACTTCATCGGCAAAAAAAAAAGTCACATCTCTATTAGAGGTGTAATCAGTTAGGTCTCTGACCTAAAATGCATGTTTTTTCTGCCAAAAGAAAAACATCTGCTATGCAGAGAGGTAGGGAGACAAGTGAGTGATATCACACTAATACGACATAACTCTGGTATTGTTTGCATCCATCCTACCTGTACCAGCTTGTTTGTATCTATGTCTTAATTTACTGTTATACTTATGTGTTGTACTGCTATACTGTGTATTTTGGTTTGTCTTACTGTGACAAGGTACCTTTGTAAATGAGCCTATGTCTCAAAGGTTTTCCAAACTGCTGTTTAAATAAAAATAAATAAATAAATAAATAAAATAAAAAATAATATATGCTTGTATCTGATAACCTAAAGGAGACATCAAACATGAATATCTCTGGTTGCTACCTGATGTGGCACTCATGTACCTATATTATGACTACTGTGATCTACCTATTACCAAGCGTGTACCACCAGTGTAGGCCTGTAACACTGGTTGCTTTATTAATCTAAGCGTTATGTACTGTACTGTTTGTTTGCTGTGATGTATTGCTTTCTTGATGAGGTGCCTTTGTAGATGAGTCTATGACTCAAAGGTCTGTAAATCGATGATCTAATAAATAAATAAAATAAAACAGATGCCTGCAATCAATAAGATTTTATATAGAAGTAATAAATTTAGATGGCAGTAGACAGCAATCTTGCCCCCCCCACCCCCACTGCTAAGATGTGAGTTGTACTATTAGGAAAACTGGTCTGAATAAATGTAATTCTATGCTATTCATACAATAAGAATAACAAAAATAGGAATGTAGGGAGGGTTTGAGAAAAATAAATATATGTATATATATAGAGAGAGAGATAGATAGACAGATAGATAGATAGATAGACTGACAGACTATTCATGTAGTTATTCAGCAGTGTTTCAGTGGAATGTTTTAAAATCCATACTAAAAGTTTGACTGTGATCTGAAATGATGATACAAATTGTCTGATCGCAGATGGCCTTGTGAGTCATTTAGACAAAATTATTCAGTGTAATAGCAAGCAAGAATAGCAACAAGTCTATAGACCAATAGGTTAATGAACAGGTCTGTAAAGTTCTGGATCAGGAGCTTTATGGTAATGGAACCCTAAATAAAGCTCTGTGTACTTAGTTCATTATGGGGGCTGATTTGGGTGAAATGACTGAGCTTCCATAGAACTGGTAAAAGCAGGTGGAAACTGCGTTATAGAATGAAAATTTGCGAGTGAGTCCTTATAACTTCAGTGCACTGCAGTGTCAGTGGCTCAGCAGGTAGCACACTCACCTCTGAGGCCGGGAGATCAGAAGGTTGTGAGTTCTATCTGCACACCAGGCACTTGGGTTAATATCCCAATACTGACACTGTAGTGCAGCATGAGGGCAGTGCCATCTTTTGGATGAGACGTTAGACTGAGGTCCCATCTGCCTGTTCTGGTGGTAGTTCAGGTGGATGTTAAAGATCCCATGACACTTCTCGAAAAGAGAAGGGGAATTTTCCTGGAGCCATGGCCAAATTTCCCCCCATTCACTAAAAATACCACCAACAAGCCTAATCTTGTTCAAGGTCAGTTGGCATTCATTTGTATCCCCCTCCCCTTCGTCGTGCCTGAAAATTGGCAGGATTTGTCTAGTGCACTTACCCGGTCAAGAAAAACTAAATAAATAAAAATAAATAAACATCAGTAAGTGTCTTTTCCCTTTTCTCACTAGAAAACTACAGTACATTACTTGAGGGAGAGAGTGGCTCTTATACTTAAGAGTGAGTAGTGTTCTTCTGTATTGCTTAGTTGTCCAGGGCTGTATATTGGGCACAATTGTGGATTTGGCAGCATAGGTGAGGGGAGTTTGAGAGAGTCCCTTGTGGTAGGAGTGTCCAAAGAGGACTGTAAATTGTTGGATTCATGCATTTTCTCAGTGTGCTTTACAGTATGAAGATGGATGCCAAAATCTGTAGTGCTGTCTCTAGCTGGGGAAGCATGGTATTTTCATTTACTTTGGGCTTGTGCTGTGCTTGTAACTGGCTGTTGGATCTAGCACCTGAATCTTTTGTCCTGGTGGTTGGCCACAATGTGTCTATACATTGCCAAGCATTGTTAGATGTATGGCAGTCATGAAAGTCCCCCTGCTGATTATAACTACAGCTGGATAACTGATGAAATATTGGACACCAAGTGACTGGAGAACCAATTTCACTTATTAAAAAGCTTTCATCTTTTCAACAACATCAGTAGAGAAATCCTGGAAAATAAGAATTTTCTCTCTCTCCCACATTAAATTCTATCTTCTCTTGCCACCCTCAATATTTCTTTCTTAACATTAAAATGCAGAAATTTGGAAATGTCAGGATGGGGCTTCTGGCCATGTTTAGGTCTTTCAGCCAATGCCCTGTGGGCTGTCTATTTTGAGAGGCCAGGACTACTGGTAAATAAGTAGAGTAGGTATGAAATGCTGTAAAAAGGAGGCCACATCTTTATCTTCAAGTCCCTCGGGAAAGCCAATAAATCTAAAGGGGTTGTATACAGACCCCCATCTCAGGGGGAGAAAATGGACAAGGAAATGAAAGAAAGCATCCTCAGAATGTCAGAAAAAGGGGAGATATTGTTGATGGGACATGGATATGCCAGATGTTAACTGGAGCACATTTACTGCAGCCACATCCAAGAGTAGGTTCATTCTCGATACTCTATGGTGGCATGCCTCAGCTAGTGTCAAAACCCACTTGGAGGGGGAGCAGTCTTGGACCTGGTGCTCTTAAATGGGGATGGAGAGAGGATCACAGACTTAGAAGTGGGTAGCCATCTGTGAACAAGTGACCAACACACAGTGTGGTTCACGATAAACACAACCGTGGAGTCAAGACATACAAAAGCAAGGGTACTGGACTTTAGTAGGGCTGACTATGGCAAAAATTGGGGATTACCTAAGAAATACACTAGCAAATGGGCAGGAAGGAAGGGTGGAAGAACAATGGGGAACAATTAAAACTGCCATGATAAAGGCAACAAGCCTTTGAGTGAAGCAAATAAAGAAAACAAAAGTAAGTAAAAAACCACTATGGTTCTCAGAAGAGGTGGCAAGGAAGGTTAGGGAGAAAAAGATAGCATTCATGAAGTATGAGGAATCACAGAATGAGCAGGGCAGAGAACTGTATCAGTTAAAGCAGAGGGACATAGGGAAAACAGCCAGGATAACAAAGGTGCAGACTGAGGAAAAGATAGAAAGCTCAGTTAGGAAGGGGGATAAAATCTTTTATAGATACATTACTGAGTGAAGAAAGACCAAGAGGGATAGTGAGGCTTAATAAAGGAGAGGGGAAGGGAGGTGGGCAAAGAGCCACAGTAAAAAGGCAGAAATACTGAATGAATACGTGTGCTCAGTATTCACAAAAGAAGAAGAGGGGGAGGTACCTAAACCAAACAACAGAAGCACTCTGGGTGGGTGAGGTCTATACCAGGCCATTCACAGAAGAAAGGGTCCCTTTATATTACCTTGAGCTATGTCTCCCAGGGGGAGGTGGTGGGGGCAGTGGGTGGGTGGGTGGGGAGTAGTAATTTTAATGCGATATGTTTTGTCCTATTTAGTGTATCATATTTAATGTATTCCTTACCACATTCTCTTGTGTTCAACAAGTCTCAGGTGGTACGTTTTCAGTTTCTTGTCTATGGCTAGACTGCTGTTGTACATGGTTGTATGTTTTTTAAACAATAAAGTATATTAAATTAGAAAAAAAAAGAAGAACGGGTCCTGAAAGAACTCTTAAAACTCAAGGTGGACAAAGCAATGGGACCTGACAAGATTCACCCCAGATTTCTAAAAGAACTAAGGGGAGACCCAGAGATACCACTGACTACCCTATTTAACATATGGGAGGATGGTGTGGTACCTGAGAACTGGAGGAAGGAGGATGTGATCCCCCTTCACAAAAGTGGGAGCAAGGCAGAGGCAGGAAACTACAGACCTGTTAGTTTGACCTCAATGGTTGGGAAAAAGATGGAATCACTTCTGGAAAAAAAAAATTGTCGAGTACCTAGAGGCCAGCAGGACACAGGACCCAAGGCATCATGGATTTACAGGGAAAGTCATGTCAGATGAATCTAATACATTTCTTTAATTGGGTGACCAAAATAGTAGACCAGGAAGCGGCTGTGGATATGGCCTACTTTACAAGCCTTTAGCAAGGCATTTGACACAGTACCACAAAAAAGAATAATAACAAGTTAGCCAGCCTGGGAGTGGGTCCCAGAGTGGTAGCCTGGGTAACAAATTGGCTGGACAGCAGGACACAGAGGGTAATAGTAAACAGAGCACACCCTGGAAAAAGGGGAGTTACAAGTGGGGTACTACAGGGTTCAGTACTAGGACCAGTACTGTTGAATGTCCTTAGAGGTGACATTGCGGAGTGGCTGGAAGGAAAAGTATGCCTCTTTGCAGGTGACACAAAGATCTGCAACAGGGTTCATATACAAGGAGGAGTGGAATGTATGAGAAGGGACTTGGCAAGGTTAGTGCACTGATCAAGAATATGGCAGCTAAGTTTCAATGCATAGAAGTTCAAAATAATGCACCTCAGAAACAAAAACCCAGGGCAAGAGTACACATGGGAGGGGTACTAAGAACAACAAAAATGGAAAGGGACCTGGGGGTACTCATATCAGACAACCTTAAGGTAGGCAAGCAATGTGAGAAGGCAGTAAGGAAGGCTGGGGTTCTGGGATGCATATGGAGAGGCATCACAAGTAGAACACAGGAAGTTGTTACCCTCTGTTCAGATAGTTGGTGAGACCCCATCTGGAGTACTGCATGCAGTTTTGGAGACCCCATCTCAACAAGGTCACAGACAGGATGGAAGCAGTCAAGAGGAAGGGCAACCAAAATGGTGCAGGGTAAGCACCAGAAGCAATACAAAGAGAGACTAAAAGAGCTTAATATGTATACCCTTGAGGAAAGGAGGGAAGGGGGGACATGATAGAAACTTTCAAGTACCCCAAGGGAATCAACAAAGTCCAAGAGGGTAGCATACTTCAGAAAAAGAGATGCACAAGAACAAAGGGGCACAATTTTAAGATAGAGGGGACATGGCTCAGGGGCAACATGAGTAAGTATGTTGTCACAGAGAGGGTGGTGGATACATGGAACAGCCTTCCTGAGGAGGTTGTGGGGTCAAAAACAGTGAAGGAATTCAAGAATGCATGGGACTGACGAAAGGCAATTATAGTGGGGGTAGGAGAAAGTAGGCTGCTGTTTAACTAGGGTCTGCAACTTATCCAATAGGTAGGGAAATGGACAGACTAGGTGGGCTAAGCAGTCCTTATCTGCCATCAAAGTCTATGTTTCTATGGTAAATTTATTTCATCAGCTTCTATTTCTGACTCAGGACATCACTGAACCAACAAGAACTGAGGCAGTTCTTGAGCTGGTGCTCACAAATGGGGAGCTTGTACAGGAAATAATGGTTAGGGAGCCATTGGGTGGAAATGACCATTGCATAGTGTGGTTCCAGTTGAATATGGCAGGAAAAGCATCCTGACTAAGATCAAAATCTTGGATTTCAGGAGGGTGGACTTCAGGAAAATGGGTGAAGTGCTATGGAGCCATCTGGCGGGCATCAGTGCAGATATGGAGGTGGACCAAAGGTGGTCCATCATTAAGGAAGGAACACTAGTTGCCACAGATGAGTGCGTTAGGCTCAGGAGGAAGAACACAAGAGCCAAAGCACCCAGCTGGCTTAGTTCTGGGATTGCCCAGGTAATAAGGGGAAAGAGGTTGGCCTATAGAAAATTCAGGCAGACCAAGACAGAGGTGATAGGGAAAGTTACCTAAGGTTGGCTAGTGAGGCAATTAAGGAAGTACGGTGAGCAAAGGCAGGAGGAGCTGCAGATAACTGAAGGAATTAAAAGGGTAGAAGGCTTTCTTCGCTATATAAGTGAGAAAGGATTGTTAGGCTTAAGAAAGGGATGGAGTGGGTGGAGGATAACGGGTAAAGCAAACATACTAAATGAATACTTCTGTTCCATCTTCACCAGGAAGAAGGATAGACCAGTGCCTTCAGGAGGGAAAAGAGGAGTGGGGAGTAAACACTGATATAGTGATAGGACGAGGATAGAGCTGCTGGCATTGAAGGGGACAAATCACCAGGCCAGACAGGGTACATCCAAGGGTACTAAAGGAACTGGCAGGGCCACTGGCAGATCTATTTAATAGTTCACTAGAGTCAGGCATGTATTACAGGACTGGAGAACAGCACATGTAGTGCCCCTCCATGAAAGTGGTCCCAAGGATGACCCAGAGAATTACAGACCAGTCATTCTGATCTCCATTGTGGGCAAGATCATGGAGACCATACTAACGGAAAGGTTGGTGGACTATCTAGAGGACCGTGGTCTCCAGGATGTGAGGCATCATGGGTTCATGGGAGGGGAGACCATGTCAAACAAATCTGATTGACTTCTTCGACTGTGTCACTAAGACAGTACACAGGGGCCAAGCAGTATCCTCTATCTTGATTTCAGCAAGGCCTTTGACTCTGTGCCCTACAAAAAGTTGATCAGGAAGTTGGTGGATCTTGGGGTTGAGGAAAAGATAGCCAGATGGGAGGAAAACTGGAGGCTGAGGAACATAAACCAGAGGGTAGTTGTGGGGGACAGTTATCTGGCACCAGAGAGGTAACCAGTGCAGTCTCGCAAGAATCCGTGCTGGGGCCAGTGTTGTTCAATGTCTTCATCAATGACATTGGCGATGGTATTAAGGGCAAAATGTGCCTATTCATGGATGACACTAAGCTCTGCGGGAGAGTGGACACAGCTGACGGGATACAGGACCTACAGGAAGATCTGGAAAAGCTGGGGATGTGGTCCAGGATCTGGCAGCTTGGTTTCAATGCCAAGAAATGCAAAGTTATACATATTGGAAGCAAGAATCCCAGGACAGAATACTACCTTGGTGGAGTCCAATTATCTGCATCAGAGGAGGAGAAGGACCTGGGAGTGATGATCACTAGTGACCTGAAAGCACTTAACGCAGTGCAAGAAAGCAGCAGCAAAGGCAAATAAGATGCTGGGATGCATATCTAATTGGATAAGTAGTAGGAGAGAGGAGGTTATACTGCTCTTGTACAGGTCACTGGTAAGGCCGCATCTAGAGTATGGAGTTCAGTCCTGATGCCCACACCTGAAAAAGAACATTCACATGCTGGAGAAGGTACAGAGAAGGGCTACAAAGATGATAGTGAGTCAGCAGGGTACAGCATGTGAGGAGAGGTTGAGGGTACTGAACATGTACTCCCTGGAAGACAGGGAAGAGAAAGCGGTGACATGATTGGGACCTTCAAGTATTTGAAAGGGATAAACAAGATTGATAATGAGATTCTCTTTAAGCTGAGTGGCAGTCATAACACAAAGGGGCACAGCCTTAAGCTGGAGGGTAGGAGGTTCAGGAGGGAGGCCAGGAAGCCTTGGTGCCAAAAAGTCTAACTACCTTTTGTCTTACTAAACTGCTCAGATCTAACCCATCCTAACCTCTTGGAAGGTACGGGACAGCGCAGCCAAATGGAACACGGGCACTTCCAGCAAACCCACTCTGATTGGCCAGGGCTTTTCCCCTGCTTCAGCCACCTGGCACTTTTTACAAATAGATTTTCAATAGAACTAAGCATATTTCAACTGTGTAATAGAAGTTTTTTTTTTTTTTTGAGTTTTCCATTAGCAGGTTATACAGACCTGCCACTAGAGGGATTATTGGTCTTTCTACACAAATCACTGTACTCAATCATGAGCAATATGGCCTGCATTATCATTCTACTTCTAATCCTGGCAAAAATTATAACTCATAAAGCACTGATCCATGCTAAGTCAGAAGTCATCCCAGCCTGGGAACCCACAATCATAGTTCCTGCTGCATGTTCATATTGCTTCCCTACTCTTAATCTGTCGGGTTTTCATTTTAATTCTCATCCCTCTCCTCTGGCCCTCCTCCCTTCGTCAATGTGTTTCCGTGCACTTCCCCTGCTACCCTTGAACGGCCATGTCAGCATATCCTATGCCCTGGCTAGACATACCTCAATGACTGAACACCACACAAGAACCCATACGAAAAGAGACCACTTCTACCTGATAAATACCCTCAAGAAAATGTTTCTAATTCTCCTTTTTTGTTCAGGCAATGTCGAACTCAATACAGGTCCCCCAACTCAAATCACTTCTCCATCGGAGTTTGCAGCTGCTCCTGGGATGAAACTGATGATGGTCAATATTCTAAGCCTGCTCAAAAAACTTGATCATCTTCAAGTTTGGGCAGCCCACACTGACCCAGATCTGATAATTACCGAGTCATGGCTAAAAAAGGCCAACACTGATCCGCAAATTACTATACAGGGCTTCAAGCTCTTTAGGGCTGATAGGGATTCGAGGAGGGGGAGTGGTTGTATACGCCAAATCAAAATTTGATGTTAGCAGCATTTCCTGTAAAACTAAGCCCAAGGAATACGAGATTGTCTCACTTAAACTTCACCTTCCATCCTCAGAGTGCATCACAATCATTGGTGGCTATAGACCCCCGTCAGGAGGCACAGAAATTCTTAACATGTTGAAATCCATAACTTGGGCTGCTAACATGGAAAGAATAATCTTAGGGGACTTCAATATGGATTGGCTCACTGCTAAATCCCACTCCTTAAAAGCCATCTGTGATGAGCTGGGTCTTACACAGACAGTAACTGAACCCACAAGAATCAATGCTTCTAACTCTGCCAACAGCTCACTCTTAGATGTCATCTTAACTTCGCACCCCCATAAAATCTCACATTCTGCAGTTTTCCATAACGACATGAGCGACCACAGTATCGTTATGCGTGCAAGATTACAATCTAAAACCCAGCAGCACCCTAAATTCAGAATCAAACACTCGTTCCGTAAATTCAACTCTGTAAATTTCCTAACCGATCTAGCTACGATCAGGTGGCAAGACCTATATCTTGCCAAATCTGCTGATGCCGCTGTCTCTGTCCTACATGACAACCTCACCTCCCTAATTAACAAGCATGCTCCTCTTATTAAAATGATGGTGCAGAAAATCTCGCATCCGTGGTTCACCCAAGAGCTCAAATCTGCACTTACCAATAGAGACAAGCTATGGGCTAGGGCCAGGCACACAAAGGACCTGGCAGACTGGCAGGCATTTAGAACTGCCAGAAATGCCTGTGTTAAAAGTGTATGTGCTACTAAAGCAAACTTCTACATCTCCACTCTGGAGCAGGCCAATGGGAACTCCCAAAAAGTCTGGAAGACACTGAGATCCATTGAAGGCCATCCTGCTGCTTCCTCCCTTCCCACCAAGATTCTGGCCAAGGACAGGATGGTTGAAAATAAACTGCGAATCCTCAAAGAACTTAACCTTCACTTTGCCACTGCTGGGTTGGCATTTGACTCCTCCCCATACGCTAGCTGAGTGAATAGCAACACTAGCCCAGATACTACACATGCTACTCCACCTCATCCCTTCCAGTTGTGCCTGTTTAGCTACAAAGAAGTCAAAGACATAATTCTTAGCCTTGACACCAAGAAAAGTGCAGGGGATGATGGCCTTGAATCATTTTTCTTGCGGTTAGGCTGTGCCCAGCTCACAGCCCCATCCTTCACATCTTCAACCTCTCTATTACCACAGCCACTGTTCCATCCTGCTGGAAATCTGACCATATTCTTCCTTACTTTAAATCAGGAGATCCTCTCCAATGACTGGATCCATGCTATGGACACCAAGAGGTTGCTGGTGCAGTCTTTCTAGACCTCAGTAAGGCCTTCGACACTGCAGACCATCACCTCCTAATCACCTGTCTTGCCTACATAGGTGTCACTCCACTTACTGTAAAGTGGTTTATCAGTTATCTCACAGGAAGGATACAAAAAGTCAAAGCTGATGGCCTACTAACTGCCCCCTTCCAATTACCAGAGGAGTCCCTCAAGGCTCCATGCTAGGACCAATCCATTTTTCCCTGTACATCAACAACCTTGACTCCCACATAAAGAACTCTGCATACATTTCTTTGCAGACAATATGGTTTTGTACGCATCAGGCTCGTCCTTAACTGAAGTCAGGGAAGCACTCCAAGCTGACTTTATCCAGTTAGAAAGCAACCTTATCAATGCCAAGCTTCTCTTAAATGCCAAAAAACACAAGACAATGATTTTCTCAGGACTTGCCTTGTCTGGTGCCCTACCTATCCCACCTAAAAACTTCATAGTTAGCTCCCAGGTGAACCCTTGGAAGTTGTACCTAAATTTAAATAGCTAGGTATGTGGATAGACAACAAGCTTTCCTTCAACGACCACATCAAGGATCTATCAAAAGAAATAAAAGCAGCTTAAGTTTCTTCTTTGAAAAGGACCCTCTTTTCTCTCACGACCCACAAAAGACTTGTCAAGCAACATTCCTTCCTAGCTTGACTCACGGAGACATTATCTTTATCTCCTCCCCAACCTTGAGCCTATCTAAACTGGACATACTCTATCACCATACTCTTCCTTCATTACTAACTCTGCGTACAGGACCCACAACTGTGATCTTTATGCAGCAGTTGGGTAGACCTCTCTTGCCACCAGACGCCTCCTGCATGCTGGCATTTGGACCTCAAATTACTACTCCACAAACTGCCTGTCTATTTACGTCTCTCATACATCTAGCATAGCGCCTACTCCCTAAGAAATCCGACCTTATCCTACTAGATGTTCTCAGGACATGTACCACAGCTGGCCAAAGAGCTGTCTCATACACCCTCCCAAACATTTGGAACCAACTACAAGCCATGCTGAAGCTAACCAGCATCGTATCAATTAACTCCTGCAAAACACTAGCTATCTCTAAATTAAAAGACATATGTAGGTGCTACTAGGCCCCCAAAAGCCAAAGTCAACTTCCTAGGTACCAACTGGCCCTCCACTTATTAAGCTGAAATGTGTTGCATAATTTAGGCAAGGGTTAAAGCTGGAATGTACTGCATGTATAGCATAAGGACTTCCATTAAGTATACCTCTTGTATTATATATATTTTTTCTTTGTTGTTCTACATTTTATATCTCCTGTCTATGTATTTGCAAACTGTATGTGTATGTGCCTCAGGACCTCCTTGTGAATGAACTTGCTCAACAGAGTCTTTCCTGCAATAAACTTGCACTTGAACAGAGAAGGTGGTGGACAGTTGGAATGCACTGCCAGAAGAGGTCATCTCGTTGAAGACAGTGGGCAGCTTTAAGAGAGGCTGGGCTAGGCATAAGGGGATGGTAAGCATCATGGGTAGAGAGGATGGGAGGAGTAGGGAGGGAGGGCAGGGACATTAGCTCAAGCTGTGGACCCTGCAATACAAGCAGTCTTGACAGTTCAAATAGCCTTCTTCTGCTGCTGGCTTCTTTGCGTGTTTGTATGTATGTTTGTATTTTCTTATTCATCGACTTTAAGTGCCAAATTTGTCAGCTGTGAGTCTTGGAAAATAATGGAGTCATTAAACCACAAGAAAGATTCCCCAAGGCAAGTGAGTCTCTCCTAAAAAGTCTCCACTCTATCAGTTAATTCAGTCACTTTCTTTTTTCCCTCATTAGCATTTAATTTGAGCTCATGAATGTCTTTTGAATCACAGTCAGTATTGCTATGACCTGATTCAAGTCAGGTTTACCTACAGTTTGGCTGGCTGTCATGGTTCCACTGTGTTCTGAAGGACCATTCTGACCATTGTAGCTTGCTGCAGAAAGCTTGCTGGTACCTTTTGCTTTCAAGTAAACACCTCTGCCAATTTTGGGTGACAGAAAAAACAATAAGTTCTGTAAACTGCCATTTTTTGACAGATTTTGATTTATTGTATCAGAACAAGGGCTCACAAAATTAGGAAGAAACCACCAGGTGGTTTTAAATTTTAAATTACTGAATAAATTCATAAAGGAGCGATGCAAGAGCAGTGTCTTCAGTCTGCTACCATCTTTTGCAAGCATGCGTGTCCCCACTGCCTGCTAGTATGGTGGTGGAACTACTGACACTGCTGTTGTACTGTGTCAGTCACCCTACCAGATTGAGTCCCTCCACAGTGACTTTGCTTTCACTTGCAAACATTTTTCCATAACCAGAAATTGTTAAATGCTACTGCTGCCTGCAAATGTGGTGTTGGTGCTGATGCTGCTGCTTTTGTTATGCTGTGTCAATCCCCATTTCGGACTGCACCCATCCACAGTCACTGTTGCTGTCACTTGTGAATATTTCTCCAGAACCAGAAATTAGTAATGCTATTGCAGCCTGCCTGCCAATATGGTGGTGTCTGCCAGATGCTCCTGCACTGTTGTCAGCTACTTCTAATTTCCCCCCCAGATCCTCCAGTTTTTTTGACTAGCCTCCTGAATCGGAGCAAATTGAACATTTTAATAAAATCAAACTACAGTATGTTGACTTCCTAACTTTATCAGTCATACTTGGCTTTCATCTCTACTGCAGCAGGTGCTGCTGCTACTGCCAGCCATTTTACTTAGGGTGAACTAAAAAACAAGATCTTCTGTGGAATTTACAGAGTTAGCCACATAGTAATTCATGAAGTAAACTTCACATTTAATGGGCCATCCCCTCAACATTTTGAGTCTTCATGAAGCATATAATTGGTGCGTTTGATGGAACTTTTCTGGCAAATTTAGAATTTACAGCACACCTAGTATGCAGTTACACAGCAAAGAAAGCCTGTGGTAGTCATACCTGCTTTAGGGACTTGGCCAGTTCAGCTGGTCATATAGTTGAAAGTGATGGGTAGACCATCCACAGAACAGTGTAAACCTGCACAATGTGTTCTACAGATGATGAAGAGGCAGTGTCAGAGTGTGTAATTACAGTGACAACACAGGATTCGATAATTCTTTTGCATGCGCTAATCTTTGTGTGGCTCAGGATTTTATTTATACCAAAAATAAATTAAATCAAACAAATTTACTTCAAAAATAACAAACAAAAAAAAAATAACTTCACCAAACTCTTGCAGGGTTTCAGTACTTCAAAAAAGAGTACTGCCACAAAGTGGTACCAGACGACCAATAGGACCAATATCTTCTGTGTCCCAGACCTATCTGACAAGAATAACTAGTCTTACTCAATTTATACTGCCAACAGGATGACATCACAGGTCATCTGATCTGCCCCATCACTAATGCAAAAGAAAAACTATGCTAATACAATTATTTGGGCATTATCAGAGACCACCATAATACTAGTTATACCTTCTAAACATTCATCCATTTCATATCCAAAAAATATTCATTAGAAGCAAAAAATAATAGTAAGCATACATAAGGGTCACTTAACATCATGACTCCACCTCCTAAATGTGACCTCACCCTAGTCAAAAGCTATAAGGGCAGTGAAGGAAGTGGCGGCTGATCCTAAGAACCCTGCCTGTAATTATCTGCTACTCAGGAACTGGAAAACCATTTCTAGATATGTCTTGTTTTATTATTTAAAGAGAACTAATAAGGAAAGAAGAGAGAAATATCTTTGTTAAAACTGACACGTACATCTGTACAATGCCGCTAATTCTGTCCCCTATCAATGCATCTGGGCATTGGAAATTATGGGCTACAGCTTCTTATTATGAGTTATCCTAACCTATCCCCATTATGCCTGCCAAAAGCTTTCATCATTTTATGCTTCCATTTTGTTTTTAATTGACTGTAGCAGGAGGACACTGCCTTTTCTGCCCTTCTTTAACATCAATTTAAGTCTGCTGCTTCCCGAAAACAGGCAGTATATTTCATGGCATTTTATTGCTCCGAAAGAGAAAACGTGAGGTGTACTAGAACAAAGGGGGCCTCACCTGCTTAGGCAGCCCTCATAAAAGAAAACCTATGCATGGAAATTCTGGCTGTTTGAGGACCGGGGGAGAAAACTGAGAAATTAAATTACCTACAGAAACTACATGGGGCTTACCAATACTGAGGGTGCCACTCCACACCACTAGAATTTCATTCCGGCTATTGCAGGACCACAGCATGGCTCTGTTGAACTGCAGTTCAGTTTGTAAGTACCAAAACCACCATTCTCATGGGCTACCTAAGTCCCGAGAAGATTTACTTAAACAAAGGAAAAAGAGATGTTTTTAAGAAATATTTTGTGCATAATGAGAATGGTAAGGAATAAAATACTAAAGGTACTTGATTATTCTGATCCTTGTTAATACCTCATATTTCATTCCTTTGGAATATGCTCAACCAAATGTATCCCACCTCATGGACTAAAGAAGAAAATTAGAGGGTTAGCAAGATAAGGATACCATAATAGGAGGCCAACCCCATTATGGTAGAAAATGAAATATGGAAAAGAACCAGAGGATAGAGAGGTACTACTGCAGTAGATTTTTCAGAAATGGGGAAAGAACAGAGGTGAAGTCTGGGAGGTCCTATCCTACCACATACCCCCAAGGTTAAGCTGTATGAAATTCAAAAAACTCCTTTTCTAAGACAACCTACCCTATTACAAACAGGGTAGGATGGAGCTTCTGCCCTCCCTCTCTAAGAAGCTCCACCACAGGGCACCCATACAAAAAAAAATGACAAGGTGACAAAAGGTCACCTTTTCAGTCTGATTCAACTTTTTTTTTCTTCTTTTTGCCCTGGAGTGTCTTATTTATGTTTCTTTTCCTTCAGTTTTCTATGTCTTATCCCTGCCATTGGCTCCATATCTAGAGAGTAAATCTGCATTCACATGTTTACGTCCTGCCCTACGCTGTACTGTAAATTTGCACGGCTGTAGGGCAAACTACCACCTCATTACTCTATTATTTTTATCTTTCATTTGTGATAGGAAGAAAAGGGGATTATGGTCTGTATTCAATTTGAAAGGTGCTCCCAAAAATAAAATCGAAGGGTGTCTATTGCCCATTTGTGGCAAGCACTCTTACTCTATAGCCGAGTATTTTTGTTCCCTGTCATGGAGTTTTCTTCAGATATATATCACAGGATGCTCTTCCCCATTGATAGTTTGACTGAGCACTGCCCCAATACCAGTACCCAAAGCATCTGAATATACTTCAAATGGATACTGAAAATTTGGGCTGCATAACACTGGAGAAGAACATAGTGCTGCTTTGATCTGAAGGAATGCTTATTCACATTCTGGGTCCATTAACCTGATTTCCATATTTCTTTTTGTGAGTTCTGTAAGTGGAGTGGCTACTCTTGCAAAATTCAATGTAAATCTCCTGTAATAACCTGCTAACCCCAGAAATGATCAAACTTGTTTCTTGGTGTTATTTACAGGACAATTTGCGACAGCCTCTATCTTACTGATCTCTGGCTTGATTAGCCCGTTCCCCAGCAGAAAACCTAGATATCGAGTTTCTTGCATTGCCAGTGTACATTTTGCAGGGTTTATGGTCATGCCTGCTTGTTGAAGAGACCTAATTACTGCCTCTAAGTGTTTCATGTGAGCTTCCCAATCTGGACTGAACACAACAATATCATCCAGGTAAGCTGCACAAAAATTAATATAGGGTGCTAGCACCTGGTCCATAAATCGTTGGGACATAGCTGGGGCTATATGAAAACCAAAGGGCAAAGTGTTGAACTGATATAAGCCTATACGAGTACTAAAGGCTGTTTTTACCTTTGATTTTTCTGCCAATGGGATCTGCCAATACCCTTTGGTTAGATCCAAAGTTAAAATATATTTGGCATTTCCCACTTTATCAATAACATCGTCTATTCTTGGCATAGGATTAGCATCAAACTGTGAGACCTGATTTACCCTCGAAAATCAAGGCACAACCGGATGCCTCCTTCTCTTTGGAACAATTACAACAGGGGAACCCCAAGGACTATCGGAAGGTTCAATAATCCCCAAATTTCTTAGGTTATGAAGTTCCTTTTGTACCAGTATTTTACTTCTTTCAGAAAGGCAATCTGTTTTTTTTTCTGATAGGCCCAGCAGATGTTTGAATTCTTTGTTCTACCCCTTTTGCCAGCCCCAGTGTACTAATAAAAATGGTACCAAATCGCTTGACTAGACACTGCAATTCCCTTTGTTGATGACCTGTCAGTTCTGGGTTTATAGTTACTGTTTCTACTCCTTTTACTTTCCCTAGGTGACCATATGCTCAATCCATTTCAGTCTGTTTTTCATCAGGCATTACTGTCAACTGAAGGCCTGCCATAGATCGTTCATGCCATTTTTTTAACAAGTTGGCGTGATAGATTTTCTTTTTTACTTTCCTGTCTGGAGTATCTATTTCATAGGTCACTGACCCTGTCTGGTGAAGTATTGTGTAAAGACCCTGCCATTTCATAAGTAGTTTATGAGTAGAGGAAGATAGCAACAACAATACTTTATCTCCTACCAGGAACTGTATAGTTATTTTGGTTCCTTGATCTTAACTGTATTTTTGACCTTTCTGTAATTCAATACCTGTTTAATGGGCTTTATTGGCAAATGACACTAGACTCTGTTTTAATTGTATCATATATTGAGTTAGACTGGAGATTTCAAATCTTTCCTTCCTCCCAACATTCTTTGACTACATCCAAAATCCCTCTGGGGTTTCTTCCATATAATAGGAGAAAGGAGGTACCCAGTGGAGGCTTCGGAACCTCTATATGTAAACAACAGAAAAGGCAGATATTTATCCTACTCTTTCCTTCCTCTTTGACAAATTTTCTTATCATTCTTTTTAAAGTCTGATTGTATCTTTCCACTAACTCATCTGTCTGGGGGTGGTAAGGGGATGTTCTTAAAGCTACAATTCCCAATAGTCTATATAATTATTTTAATAACTCTGAATTGAAATTTGTCCCTCTGTCTGTTACAATTTCCTTGTGAATTCCCACCCGACTAAATCGTTTGACCAGTTCTTCTGCTATCTGAGTAGTGATGACAGATCTCATTGATATCACCTCTGGATAGTTTGTGGCACAGTCGCAAACTACTAGGATAAACCTATTACTCTTACTGCTCTTGTCTAGGGGTCCCACAACATCCATACATATCCTTTCGAATGGCGTCATTACCAGTGGTAGGGGCACTAAGGGTACCATATCCATCTTTTTCTTCTGGGATATTAATTGGCATTCAGGACACGTCTGGCAATACTGGGCTATGTCCTGATGTATGCCTGGCTAGAAGAATCTTTGAAGTATTCTACTGGTAGTTTTATCCCTCCCCATATGTCCTGCCCAGGGTACATCATGGCCTAATACCAATATGTCCTGTCTATAGCACTGGGGAACTAACAATTGTTCTACTGTCTCTCCTGTACTTGGGTTTAGACATATACGATACAATAAATCATTTATGATCTATATTTTAGGTACCCCAGATTTCTGCTTTTGGCCCACCTGTTGGAAAAAGATTTTAATGCTACATCATTCTGTTGTTGTTCTTTCATATCCATCTTGACATATATTTGTGAGGTATTTTCAGGTATCCCATATTTATCTTGTTTCCATTTCGTTTGTAACTTTTTTCTTTACCAGTTTTTCTAGTTTTCCCAAGAGTCCCATATATATCCCCATCAAATGGGAATACCTCCCCAAGTAACACATAACTCTTGCTTTGAGCTCTGGTAGTTATAGCTGTCATACCAGTTTTATGGTTTAACAAAAGGGAGGAGAATTCAGGGAAATCGTGACCTAAAACCACTAGTACAGATAAATATGGGACTAATCCTGTTGTAAACAAGGATTCATTCCCATTAACCTGGAGAGGGATCTTGACTGTAGGGTACTGATGACTATCCCAATGAACACAAATTACGTGCACGGGAGTTCCCATTTTCCCATCCATTACCAAATCCTTTCTAATTAAAGTATTTTACTACCAGAATCTATCAGACCAAAACCTTCTGTCCCTGTATTTGTACTACTGTAGTTAAATAAGTAGAATTCAACAATGCTAAATGAGTTCCATCAGTTTTCTGAGAAGGACAAAATCTAACAATGTGTCCTTTACCCCTACAATTATGACATATCACATTAGCAGAAAAAGGTCACTTTCCCTTATCAAGTTCATAAGCTTTTGGTGGAACAGTCTGAGGATTTCTTATCACTGTTGGTTTGGCTGTGGATTCATATGGTTGGATTCCTCCTCTCTTATATGGCTGGTCGGCTGCTAGGAAGTCCTCAGCCAATGTGACAGCCATCTCCGCTGCCTCTGGATTATGCTCCTTAATCCATATTTGTACATCAGTTGGTAACACCTGAAAATATTGCTGCATTACAAACATTTTAATAATGTCCATCCTCAACTTGCCTTCTGGCACAATCCATTTTAGACAAAGTTCACGTAATCTTACATATGTCTCTCTAGTAAGATCTTGTGGCTGATGTTTTAAGGCTCAAAACCTCTGTCGGTACATCTCAGCATTTATGTCATATCATTTCAAGATTTCCTGTTTAACTAAGTCATAATCATCTGCCAATCGTGGGTCCATATTACTGTAAGAAAGTTGGGCCTTACCTGAAAGATAGGTAGCAAGTCTCAAAACCCACTGTTGGGCTGGCCAGTCACATGCCTTGGCCACCCTTTCAAAGGTAGTCAAGTATGCTTCTATATCATCTGTAGGTAACATTCATGATAGTTTTATGTCTTTAGGATTATTAGGAGAAGTCCCACTTCCAGCTCCATGTCCCACACCCAGTTGCTGTAACAACTGTAACGTCTCAGCCCACCTGGCATCTTGTCTCCTCCTATCACAGTCTCTCTCTCCTGGGCATCAGCATCTCTCTGTCACTCGATTTCCATTTGACACACAGCTAACCAATGGAGTAGATCATTGATCTCTCTTGGTGGAAGATCCCCACCATCTGGGTGACTTTCCCATTGTCATTCTTCCTCTGCTTTATGCACTGGAATCTCCTTGGATGTTTTTCATATGACATCAGGAAGGCCAGTATACAGGGGCTCCTCCCTCTGCTCAGTCTGGGAATGTGTAACAGCTCCTAGCTTTTGATCCACTCCAGATGCCATGTTGCCACTGTTACCAGGACTGATACTGTCTGGCCTCCCCAATAGTCTTTGGATGACCAGCTATCCCACCACTGCCACCAACTGTCAGAGTGTGGAATTACGGTGACAACATAGGGCTCGATAATTCTTTTGCACACTAATCTTTGTGTGGCTCAGGATTTTATTTATACCAAAAATAAATTAAATCAAATGATTTACTTCAAAAATAACAGACCAAAAAAAAATAACTTCACCAAACTCTTGCAGAGTTTCAGTACTTCAAACAAAAGTGCTGCCACAGAGTGATACCAGATGACCAACAGGACCACAATCTTCTGTGTCTCAGACCTATCTGACAAGAATGACTAGTCTTACTCAATTTATACTGCCAACAGGATGACATCACAGGTCATCTGATCTGCCCCATCACTAATGCAAAAGAAAAACTATGCTAATACAATTATTTGGGCATTATCAGAGACCACCATAATACTAGTTATACCTTCTAAACATTCATCCATTTTATATCCAAAAAATATTAATTGGAAGTGAAAAATAATAGTATGTATACATAAGGGTCACTTAACATCATGACCCCATCTCCTAAATGTGACCTCACCATAGTCAAAAGCTATAAGGGCAGTGAAGGAAGGGTCAGCTGATCCCTAAGAACCCTGCCGGTAATTGTCTGCTACTCAGGAATTGGAAAACCATTTCTAGGTATGTCTTGTTTTATTATTTAGAGAAGGAACTAATAAGGAAAGAAGAAAGAAATATCTTTGTTAAAACTGACACGTACATCTGTACAATGCCACTAATTCTGTTCCCTAGCAATGCATCCAGGCATTGGAAATTATGGCTAGAGATTCTTATTATTGGTTTCCTGACTATCCCTATTATGCCTGCCAAAAGTTTTCTTCATTTATGCTTCTATTTTTTTTTTCCCTCCCTCGTGCCCAGAGTTACCTCTCCTTCAGGCAGCATGGACCCGGACATTCCCCTACTAGCTCCCTCAGCCACCTACCTCATATCTGCAGCCTTCCTTGGGCTAGTCCGGTGTAACCCTGCCGGATGGGTTCCCCTCCTCCGAGAGGAAAGGCACCAGTGGGGCAGAACCAGCACACTACTATTTTCTCAGACCCTCAGAGCTGCTGAGGCAATTGTGGCTCTCAGGAGTCTTCAGGGATGTCCGGGGCGGCGTCCGTCATCCGTTAACTTCGGGTGGATTTTCTCATTTTCTTGTTCTCCCCTTTGTTGTGTCGCTACCTGCAGTGCCTCCAGTCTCCACTAGGGCTGCTGCAGAGTGAAGATGCTCCTAACCCACACAGGACAGGAGAGCAGTCCGTTGGATGCTCGATCCTGCCCTTCCCTGCCGACCTCCTGAGACCCGAGTCCGTTCCGAACCTGGGTCACGGTGTGGGTCAAGGTAGGCGCCAGCACCTCAACCCTCGCCACCGGCCGACCTATTTTGTTTTTAATTGATTTAATTGTTAATTTAATTGTAGCAGAAGGACACTGCCTTTTCTGCCCTTCTTTAACATCAATTTAAAAGTCTGCTGCTTCCAAAATGGGTAGTACATTTCACTGCATTTTGTTTCCTCCAAAAGAGAAAACGCGAGGCATACTAGTACAGAGTGTGCCTCACTTGCTTAGGCAGTCCTCGTAAAAGAACACCTATCCACGGAAATTTTAGCTGTTTGAGGACTGGGGGAGAAAACTGAGAAATCAAATTAGTTACAGAAACTACAGTGGGGCTTACCAATACTGAGGGTGCCTACTCCATGGCCACTCCGAGAATTTCATTCTGGCTATTGCAGGACCACAGCGCGGCTCTGTTGAACTGCAATTCAGTTTATAAGATACCAAAACCACCATTCTCATGGGCCACCTAAGTCCCAAGAAGATTTATTTAAACAAAGGAAAAAGGGATGTTTTTAAGAAATATTTTGTGCATAATTAGAATGGTAAGGGATAAAATAGTAAAAGGTACTTGATTACTCTGATCCTTGTTAATAACTTATATTTCATTCCTTTGGAATATGCTCAACAAATGTATCCCACCTCATGGACTAAAGAAAAATTGAGGGATTAGCAAGATAAGGATACCATAATAGGAGGCCAACCCCATTATGGTAGAAAAATGAAATATGGAAAAGAACCAGAGGATAGAGAGGTACTAATGCAGTAGATTTTTCAGAAATGGGGATATAATAGAGGTGAAGTCTGGGGGGGGTTCCTATCCTACCACAGGCAGCATAGTGGTTTTGTTTGCACAGTGATATATAATTACTTGCATAGTTGGTGTAAGGGAGCAGGAAGTGTGAGACCATCCATTTCCTCACATGAGCATTAAGACAACATTTTAGACCTGTAGAGAAAGTATAGCTTGGGTCCTATGATTCTTAAGATATGAGCAATGTGCCTAATGTTTGTAAATAATATACCATGCCAGAATCTTAGATATTTGAATAAGCTGACTTCCTCAATAACACTGCCATCTGATGCTAACATTACAAATTTTTATTTATTTGCTTTTGTTAACCGGGTAAGCACACTAGACAGCCAAGTGCCTATTTTCAGGTACGACCCGGGAGATTACAAGGTACATACATGAACATCAGGCAAAAACAAGTGAAGGATTACATTAAAGAGAATTAGCATACAGGGACATTACAAGCAACAGTACCAGCAGAGATTTACATTGCAAGCAGTTGGAAGAAGTACAGTATGATTTCATCATTCCAGGCAGCAATGTTGTAAGGCTTGCAGGTTGATCCGCTAAATGAGTTAAAAAGTTTTGGGATGCTGTACCAGCCCAGTGGCAATGAGGGTTGAGGCACTGGATGCCTCACCTCTTGCTGTGCCAGTGACCTGGGTTTCTGAAAGACCTTGGGTCATCGAGGGAGCTACCATGGGGGAGAGGAGGGAGGGGCAGGATTAAGCAGCCACAAGGCAGCTCTTCCCTTCTGGGGTGGTTGCCCGCACCCCCCGCAGTCCAACTCCCACTATGTGAAGGTCCAAAGGGAAGCATAGGTAAGAGGGGGTGGCAGTGATAGCCAGGGATGGGGCAGAAGGGTGCAAGCATGTACCTGGCATGCACATGCATCTCGATGCACATGTATGTGTCTGCCAATGTCCCAGTTCAGAAAGAAAATGGGGGTAAAAATCCTAAAAAATACATATGCAAAAAAAGTTCTGGGATCCAAACACCATGTACTTACCTTTGGTTGCATCAAGTATCAGGCATTTGTTGACAAACTAGGAGATTGTTTTGAAATCAGACTAGCATACTGAATTAACATAGGATATTGTCATTGTACTGTAGTTGAATATAGTATCATCTTCATACATATGTAGGTGACACACCCTGCTGTGCTTCAGCATGTTGTTAACAAAAATGGAGAACAGAAGAGGGCAAAGGATTGAACCTTGAGAAACCCTATCATTTAAGACCAGTAGGTCTGAAGTAATGCCTTGTATGGACACCAGATGGGTTCAGTTACTCAGGTAAGTATTTAAACAATTTGATGGCTGGTTGGTTGAGATATAAGATCTTTAGTTTGTGTAAAAGTAATGTATGGTCCTCTTAGTTAAAGGCCTTGGAAAGTTCCATTAAGATGGACCCAGTGATGAGACCACTGTCCATGACTATTCATTATCCATGATTATTTGGAGATCATTGGTAACTTTGAGCAATACAGACATAGTGGAATGCTCATTCCTGCATTGGAGAGAACAGATTGTACAAACTGAGATTTTCAGTCTGCTGTAAGAGAATGAACTTTTTCAGAACATTGGAGAGGGCAGAAAGGACTGAAATGGGTCTGTATTGATTCGGAGCCTGTTTAGCCCCTCTCTTGTAGAGGGGTAAAATTCTGGCACATTCCAGACAGTAAGCATCACAACAGTGGCTATGGAGAAATTTAATAGCATGGAAACTGGGGGGACAGGGTAGTGTGTCAGACATAATGTGCCACAAGGCAGAGAGTGTTTGTTCAAGAGTGTTAGCACATCACTCTTATTTGGCCAGAGCCCTTTAGTGCTTGCTAAACCTCTGCTGCAGTCATTTTCCAGAAGTTAATGTTAGGCAGATCATAATGGTTAGGTTCTGGGTTGCTTTGATAAATGCCCAACCATGGATGACACCAATGTGTTCTAGATCTTAAGTCAGTCAGTCAAAAAGCTTTATTGATCAGCAATATGCCATTAAAGCTTAACACAAAATACATAAATAGAATCAAGCCTACATAACAATAAAAAGGTCTCAAACAAGATAATAAATAAACAAAAAACACACAGTAAATCAAGGACTTCCATATAATTAATAGTATACACATAGATAAAAACAGTATCCTCAGTTCATTACAATTAAAATCCTAATGAAGATGTTGGAACAGGTCTAGGACGAATGCGTTTTCTAGAAGCATGTAAATCAGAATCACTCTGATAATCATAAATCCTAATGAGAGAAGAGCGGTAGGACACAAAATGCATGTGAGCTACGGGACTCCAACACAATTCATGTTCAGAGCTTAAGGGTGATGCTGAAGTTAGTGATCTGGGTGTTAAAGGTTTTACAATATCTGGAATAGAGGTAACAATGTCTCAAGAGGGGCTCTGGATTTGATCATCCTGCTCTTGAAGATCTGTTTCAAATACATTCCTGGACCCTGACCAAAATCTGATGTAATGATGTTTGCTTCCCTCCCAGTACTGTAGTTGTGGTAGTAGTCCACATTTGCATTAGCTATGGCTGATATTACTTTGATTGTGAAGTTTTCTATAATACTGTCTGTCATTAAGGGGTCTGATTTTTCAAAATCTGACCCAAGCAATCTACCTTTGTGAGAACAATTTAAATCTTCTTAGAGATCCACAGGTACTGATGTCTTTTGACTACATATGTTCTGATTGGTACATGCTTGTTACAGATATTTAGAAATTAACTGGCAGAGAATTCCTAGGCATCACCTACTGAGGTATAATGTTGATACAGTCCATCATATTGCAGACACGTCTACATAGAAGTGCTCCAGTATGACATGTCTATATGGATGAGCTGTGATCTTTTCAGAGGAATATTTTGCTACAAATTTTCCCAGACACAGAAGATAATAGAATGATGAGCAGCTGGAAAGTACACCAGCAGATGAGGTTCTATCAGTGTGATTAACAAGAATTCAGTCTAGATGGTTTTGATTGGTGACATGGTTGATTCTTTCAGGTAGGGTGATAATTTGGGAAACGTTTAAGTTAGGGAATACTTGTATTTGTTGAGTCCTTTCTCAACCAGTTGAGGTTAAAGCCACTGAGTGGAAACGTCTCAAGGTTATACCTACCAAAAGTAGAGCCAAGTTCAACTATAATCAAATCAAAGTCATGAAATTTCTTCAGTGGTTTATAAATACAGACAACTAGTATAGCCTTGGCAGAGACTTCCAGTGATTGAGAGTAATGTACATACAGGGTGTAAATATCTATGTGCACTCTCAAAAACAGTTTCCTTCGCCTTTTTTTTAGTAAACTTTTGTTTTCTGCTTTAAATGATCTTATGAGCTCTTTTCCCTTTTTAAAAATTAATGGAAGTGCTCCTTTAAAGACAGCAGATTCATACCGCTATTCTTATGTTTAAAATTTCATTTGACATGTATTTTCATTTGACATTTGTTTTAGTTTTCAGTATTTACCACAAACTTGAAATATCACCAAACCACAAGAACCAACAATCCACGAAACAAGACCAAAGTACTTTCCTGGCTATATAGCCTATGCATCCTTTTTATGGCTTTACAGCCTATGCATCCTTTTCAGGTTTTTGGCTCAATTGCCTAATCCACAATGTATCCTTGCTGTATGCTATTTGCTGAATGCTGCATATTTTGTGCACAAGTTCCACTTGCCGTATGCTGTTTGTTGTATGCTGTATTTGTGTGCAAGCTCCCCTTGCTATTGCACTGATGATTTCAGGAAAATCTATGCTCTGTTGAGGCAGCCATAAGCTATGCACTTCTATGCAACTTCTTCCTACTTCTGAGTGCTGAGCCATCCTGCCTCACCTTGGTACAGATGTGGTTGCATTCACCACTATGTGCTGATGTTTTGGAGTGTAAAACACTCCATCTTCAGAACTAAGGTGGTACTGCAGCTCATTCACATTTTATACTCTTGGTGGTGCACACATCAGCTGGAGTGGGGGTTAAATTCTATGATTTCCTTTTATTGTTGACATAACATATACATTTGTATGCATGCATTTTAAAGGGGCTGTAAAATTACTCTG
Source organism: Neoceratodus forsteri (assembly GCA_016271365.2). Classification (NCBI taxonomy): domain Eukaryota; kingdom Metazoa; phylum Chordata; order Ceratodontiformes; family Ceratodontidae; genus Neoceratodus; species Neoceratodus forsteri. The sequence continues at coordinate 471,998,610 of CM028129.1, forward strand.
TACCTGCATGTCAGACTTTAATTTTCACTTGATGCTCTCATCCACAAATGTACATACTAGTTTTTTTGTAACACTAATATGCTTATTAGACATTTCTCATTATCTACTAACATTCTTATTTATCTATTGTTTTATAGTGATCCTTTTGGTGAACCAATGACAAAGTATTTCAAGAGCAGATAAGTACAAAGGACCAGATATTCAAAAGGGTTGTGCATGGCACAAAAGTGTTGAGCCATGCACAACCCACTGATGCACCCCAGCACGATATTCAAAAGGGAAAAGTGCGCTGCACAAATCCCAATGCACCGGAACGCATCAGTGATGTGTGCAGGCACAGGTGGGGGGGCGTGCCCATGCATAACCTGCACAGCCTAATATTCAGCCCAGGATGTGCAGAGTCATGCATGTGCAACCCCTACCTGCGCCTGCACAAAGTTAAGTCCCCCAAAAAAGGAACAAATGATGGCCACCCACAGGTGAGCTGCCACATTGCAGGGTGCAACATGGCAGCTGCCACCTAGGGGTGGCCACCCGAGTTCCTGCCGCACCTGGCAGTGCCCCCCAATGCCCCATCATGGGCATCCATGTAAAGACACCCCCTCTCCAATATCCCTGGTGGTCCAGTGGACCCCTATGTGCCCGATCACAGACATCGGTATAATACACCCCCCTCCAATATCACTGGTGGTCCAGTGAACCGATTGCTGCCTGATCACGGGCATCTTTTGAAATCACCCACCCGCCAATATCTCTGGTGGTCCAGTGGACCGCACTCTGCCCGATCGCAGGCATCTGTAAAACATAGAACAGTTCTATTACTCTGGTGGTCAAGTATACCCCCTCCCCACCTGCCCACTGAGCCCCACCATCCTGCTCTCTCCCTGGTCAGCCAGCGGACGGCAGCACCCACCTGCCTGCCACCCACCACCCGCAGATGACAGCTCAGTAGAGCTGCATGCCCATTGGTTCACAGCATGACACATGCAGCTCATATTGTACTACAGTCTAGATATGTGAATGAACTATTCACTTATCTGGACTGTGTAGTATGGTATGGCTGCACAGTGCAGGCGGGTGGTGCTGCCTCACCGGCTGACCGGGGAGTGGGGTGGTGGGTTCAGTGGGTGGGTGGTGAGGGGTACACTAGACCACCAGGGTAATAGGACTATTATATGTTTTACAGATGCCCACGATCGGGCAGAGTGTGGTCCACTGGACCACCAGGGATATTGGATGGGGGGGTTTATACCAATGCCCACGATCGGGCACATAGCAGTCCACTGGACCACCAGGGATATTAGAGGTGGGTTTTCTTTTAGACGAATGCCCATGATCGGGCTGCAGGGGGCGTCGGTCCCCGACGGCTGCCGCTTGGCAGGGCGTCAGGCGCAAGTCATCAGAAATCGGTGCACCTGCATTCTAATGGCATGAAAATGGGGCCATAATGACATGCAAATGGCCCCTTGTGCACCTTGCATAATTTTACATGGCAGTCTACCTTTAGAGGGGTATGGGGACTATCAGAGTTCATAAGTAACTGCTAAAACCATTATCATCATTTAGTCCTTTTGAATGCATTGTGTCCATTTCAAAAATCCAAAAAGCTTCTCATTAAGCAATAGATCCTTCATATTACCCCCACACTCAGGAATCTTTTCAGCCTCAAAAGCCACGTATATCAAAGATGCTGTGGAGCCATGTACTGCATCTTCATAATGCTGTGCCATGGCATATTTAAAGTGTTTGCATCTTATGGCTGGCTTGTGCTCTCAAATTCTGATTTTTAAAGGTCTTTCTGTTTGTCCAATGTAGGCCATCCCACACGGACAGGTTAACATGTACACCACATTTTCCATGTTACAAGTTATAAAGCCCTTTATTTTATATTTTTCACTAGATCTTGGGTGATTCTAACAGTTTTTCGGGTACTGTTGCATTGGGCAAAATTCCCACATTTAAATTCCTTTCAGGGTGGGGCATCCAATCTGGCCTGTTACTTTTTTCTCTACGAACATAGTTTTTACAAAGAATGCTTCAGACTATTTTCATTTTATAGTTATTCAATGGGCCTTGTTTCACCACATGTTCTAACCATGAATCTGCCAATGGAATGGCCCAATGTCTTTTATTATCTGTCCCACTTCTCCATAGATTCTATTGTAAGTAGAGATGCAGCAAATTTAAATTATGCTGGTGAAGTGATTGCTTTGCATTATCATTCCATTACACATAGCGGCCAAAATGAAAGGCTCACTTCACCTTGTAATTATTACTTCGTATTGCCATTCCACCTTAACATGAAGTAAGGCAAAGTGACAATAATATTGGCAGCCCCCCACACACGCAGTCACCAGAATTAATGTGCATCCCCAAAATCCTACTGTCTTATGTCCAGAAAATTCCCCAGTGCTGACAAAGTGAAATGAAAGCACAACTTAAAATGCAAAGTTTCCCAGAATTAATGGCACACTAAGTCATGCATGCAGTGGTCACACATAGTCACTACAATTAATGTACATCTCAAAAATGCTACTGTCTTGTGTCCAGAAAATTCCCCATTGCTGACGAAGTGAAATGAGAGTGTAACAAGAAATGTAGTCACCCAGAATTAATGGCACACTCAGTGATGCATGCAGTGGTCACACACATCACCAGAATAAATGTGCATCCCCAAAATGCTACTGTCTTGTGTCCAGAAAATTCCCCAGTGCAGACAAAGTGAAAGGAGAGTGCAACCAGAAGTGTAAAGTCTCCCAGAATTAATGGTGCACTTAGTCATGAGCGCAGTGGTCACACACAGTCACCAGAATTAATGTGCACCCCCAAAATGCTACTGTCTTTTGTCCAGTAAATTCTTGACTCCAGATGGAGAGAAATGAGAGCATAAAATTGAAAGAAAAGTCTTCATTTAATTCATGCCACACTCAGTCATGTGTGCACACACTCCAATAAGAACTACAGTATGTCCCCTGCTGCTGCTGTGGAATTTCAAGTAATGCTTCTTGACCTGACTGAGCTGATGCACAGTGTCTTGCCAAATGATGTGCCAGAAGGATGACCTGACCATTGAGTTAACCGTCCATGATGATGTGATAATCCTGTTGGTTGCCCAAAGTCTGCTGCACTGACCACCAACAGGATGGATGCCCTCTGTGTGTACACTAATGTTACCCTTGGTAAGTTAATGTACCTGGCACCTTCATGGTTTTCCATAGAACCTGAGTTGACCTAAAATGTTCATATCCATTATATATACATATAGAGAGGTAGATAGATAGATAGATAGATAGATAGATAGATAGATAGATAGATAGATAGATAGATAGAAAGATAGATAGATAGATAGATAGATACAGATATATATGTAATCATTGCTTTATTTTGGTATCACAGGTCATATAGTCAAACTTTGAGTGTGCATTTCTTGGCTTGATGAGGAATTTTTGCATTGGAATACTGTCAAGCCAGTGAAGGTAAGTATTTTTTTTGGTGGGGGCATTATTTAAAAAAATTTAAAAGATTCATTAATGTTTTGATAATCTTTACAGGTCTTCAGCATACCATCAGAACTGAAAAAAATTAACTACTGTGATTCGTGAGGAACATGATTTGTCTTGTGATGAGTGTCTGGTGTGACATGACCGATGATAATAAACTGTACAGGAATGCGAATCCCTAAGGCTGTACTTCCCTGAACTGTACCACACAAAACAACCTGATTTGAAAACTCATATCAACAAGTACGACAGTGATTGAAGCCAAGACCTGAGATACTATGAAACAGGCATACATGGAACTAACTACAAAAAAAAATACAGTTTTGAGATTCATGAATCGTGACCATGAAGATGAAGAACCCAGTTTGTATCATGAGTGACTCGTGATGATCACCCTGACTTTAAAACACACATCAGTGAGTACAATGTTCACACAGACATGCACCACACCAGTTGTAGCATAAAGTTTAAATACATTTACATTTGTAACATTAGTATATTTAGTTTTCACCTTGTATATCATTTCCCAGTATGTAGCAGGAAATGGATATGTTTGTAGTAACCTCATAATGACACAGCATTTTAGATTTCACAACATACAACATCCAAATGTCCTATAATAATACTTAACAGGATGGTGTGCCCTTATTAGGATGGTATTTACCTGTTAAGGATGGTGGGTAACATAAGAGAATGTTGTGCAACACAATTTATGAACAACATGTTTTCAAGCTACACAGTCTATAAATAACCTGTTTTGGGAGAAAAAGGTACATCGTATCCTAAAAATAGACTTGTTATTGGTTTTATGATTGGTTTATACTGGGGTGTTGGCTTTTTCAAAATAACAATTTTATATTTAAACCACTGCATGTAAACTAAATAAGTAGCACCACTAAGCAGCACCAGTATTGATGAAATGAAACGACCTCGTATGTGAAGATTAATAGCTGCAATAAACTTAGAAGTAATCTGAAGGCTCCAATGAAATTCTTTTGCAAACACAAGCATAAACCTTACAATTGGTGCTGTGACTCAGATGTCTGAAGACAGTCTATATGGTTGCTGATGACATCAAAGAACCGAATAGACCAAGTTGCAGGAATGCCTTACTGCACCTGGCCTGATCCATCAAGTACAGAAGGGAGTCGAAAAGGGACTCAGTTGGACTGAGTGAAGTCAGATGTGATTTGCCAGTCAAAATAGACATAAGTATGGATACCATATTACGTAAATATTTATTTTAATGGAAGGTCCATATCGCTCTCCTGAAAAACAGGAAGATGCGTATCTATGTTTTACTAAACAATGTACAGACAGAAATGAGAAAGTTAAATTTGTAGAAACAAAGTTAGCCAACATCTGTCAAAGCCTGCTCACCTAACTATAATCTTTAGCCCCTAACAATGTTGCACTAACTCTCTCCTCCCCCAGTCTAAACCTATTAATGCTCTTGAACTATGTTACCTAAGGAATCTACAGTACTGTCTCAATAATGTCTATGTCAATGGATTATGTAATGAACAACACTGACCATTCAGATATATCAAACCTATATAACAACTATATGTAAACAGACGAATACTGTATACCCTTAAACTATGTCACCTAAGGTATCTACAGTACTGTTTCACTAATGTCTCTGTCAATGGATGATGTAATGAACAACTGACCAATCAGATATACCAAACCTATGTAATGTCTGCTATGTGTAAACAGCCGAATACTGTATACCCATGATAACCTGTACCTCCATCTGTTTTTTTTCTACTGTTTATTATCTCTTGTACTTTTACTCCATGGTCGCCCCTGAAAAAGGGACCTTCAGGGCCCAGTGGGCTTACGCGGTCATCAAATTCAATAAATAATAATAAATAAATAAATAAATGCATGTACAATATCAGTGTGAAATAACAGCTGGGATGTGTAACATGAAGAGGCAGATGTTAGAAAGGTAATGTAATGAAGGTGTAGTCCTTCAAGACAAAGAGGTACAGAAATGTGCTGCAGAAATTAAAGGTATGAAAGAAAAGTAGAGAAGAAGCTACAAAATGAAAAACTGATACCAAAGAAATAGAGTATAAATTGAATGTGGACAAGGGAAGTTTGAGGTTTAAAAATTAAGAATAATCAGTTAGAAGAGAATCTCAAATTTGTAAATAAAGTCAGGCTCAAATTAATGAATTGGCTGGGCAATTACTGCTGTTCCTTGCTACTCTCTCTAGGAGAAGCAGTACGCTTGATTGTAGTACACTGTATCTTGTTATGTAGAGCCCAAGATCATGCTGCTCTATGAATTTTTGTTATTACTTACTTGGAGGATGTTTAGAAAAATAATTGCAAAAACTTTACTGTATTCAGTAATGAATGTTATGGTTTCATGATATCAGCTTCATTAACTATAATGATGCCAGAGTGAAGTATGTCTTGCATTCACTTGGCTTTGTTCACTTGAAGACCATTATTGTTTTCTGTAGTTGAGAGACTCTCGGTTTCTTTATTCCAAGTTAAACCTTATTAGTGGCATAGTGTTAAATGTGCCATCCTGTATTTTAATGTGTGGATTTTTTATGTTTTATCCAATGACATGTTACGATTTGCAGTGTTGGCACATTGTCTGCAAACTTTCTATCTTTCAGATAGGGGGTTTGTTTAACTGATGTGCATACAAATATGTGAGTGCAGTTGCAGATATGGTAGACATGTAACATTGGATGGGGCAAGTGGATGGGGTGGCTCCCCTAGGCAATCAATTAAAGAGATTAGATCATGCCAATCAGGAGCATGCCCAGAACCTCTCATATAAGAAACAGTCCTTGTATACATTACAAGCAAAGCACAGCTGCAGTGCCAAATCTCCTTAGAGTTAAGGCAGAATAACTACCTCCTTTTATCTAATTGAGTGTTCAGCTGAGCAAAAAGCTGTCAAAACAGTAATAAAAATGGCAATTTTACCTTGTTGAAATTAGTGACCTTTTGCAACACAACTTGACCTTCCATGTTTAATCTAAGTCAAGCACATTATTTTGTCAGGATTTAATATATATTTAATATATATTTCAGGTCCTACTGTACTTTAAGCTGTACAAGTGATTTTTCACTCTGACATGGAAAATGTGATTTACTGTCTAAAATAGAAAAGAAGAAATCAAGCTTTATTTAAATGTCACATGTCAACTAGCTTAAAAAGTTTTATTTCTATGATTTTTCTTGTAACATATTGTATGGTTCTTTAACAAGCACTAATGATGGCTCCTGCCCTCATTAGCCCTTCTGAGTCATCAGATTTTGCTATACAGGTACATGCCACTGATCAAGTGATCAATGCAGTCCTGTTACAAAAGTGATCAGGGTTTTTACGTCCAGTGGGATATTTTTCTTGTGTATTAGCACCAGTAGAAGAGACATATGAAGAATGTGTGAAACATGTATTAGCTGTATGCTGGGTAATACAAGCTAATGAACATATTGTGGGGTTTAATCACATTGTTTTGCAAACCTCACATACAGCTGTATAATTTCTCTTAGAAAGAGATGTAAGGTGAGTATCCTCTCAGAAACTGGTGAAGTGGGCATTGGCCCTACAAGGGAAAAATATCACAGTAAAAAAATTTACCTTACCTATATTAGTTAAATTAATGGCATGGGCGGAGAGGCACACGATTGTGGAACTGTAATAGGAATTGATTTTAAACATATATTTGTTGCAGGACCAAATACTGAAGCAAGAGATGATTATGTAAATGGCTCTCTTTTTGGGAGGATGGACATTTCCACACAGGATATGCCATATGGACACTGAGTACTAATCAAGAAATATTAGTATGATGCCCATCATCATTTTCTGCCCTAGAGCAGAATTATAGGCAGTCCATGGAGCTATTGTGGCTTACCCTTGGGAGGCTATTAATATCTTTTCAAATTGTACTTTTGTAGTTAACTCCTTATTGGACTTTTGGCAATATGGACTAGATGAGGAATGCGGACAGCATCTGGAGAACCTGTCGCATTTGCTCCCATATTACAACATATATGGGATATAGGAGCTCAGATACCTTTGAGAATGGCAATCTGTAAAGTAAGAGCTCACCAAAAGAATCCAAAGGATATCCATGAGTTAAATAATAACTTAGTGGACAACCTGGCTCAAGTTGCAGCAAAACAAACAAACTTATGGGTAGTGCCTCTAGGAGGTGACTCTACACAATTGTGGGAAGCTGAGAGTATGATAAAATCATTGGAAATGTATAGCAGCATTATCACAAGTCCCTAGTTTGTGATGAATCCAAGATACTGATGCTTGGCTTCTTGATTGTAGGAACCAATGGAAATATTCAGGACAGTGTACCACCAAACATGTTACCATATGAGAAGATATGGTAATATGGGAACGACAATCAGGGTTTAGGAAGAGGATTCCACCCACTTCATTTAGAAAAGATATTATCATGGGTAATCATTGTATTGGAGGTCATTATGGACTCCACAAAACATGTAAAATGTTGGCACAAAAATATTGGTAGCCAAAAATTGGAAAAGATATCAAACAATGCCTGGAGGCTTGTCTCATCTGTACACAGATGAATCCTCCAATGCCTGGAAAAAGGGTTCTGTTAGGTGTACCCCTGGTGGACAGTCCTTAGTCCAGCTTACAAATTGATTATGTAGGGCCCTTGCCTACTGCAAAAGGGGGGTTCTGATATTTACTTGTTGACATATTTTCCAAATGGGTTGAATCATTGTCCATATGAAATGACTGTGCTACAGTTACTGCAAGAGCGCTATGGAACAAGTGTTCTCACGTTGGGGTTTTCCCAGAATTCTTGAAAGTGATAGAGGAACTCACTTTACAGTGAAAATAATGATGGCTTTGTGTGATATCTTAGGTATCACTCAACGTTTGCATTTACCCTACCATCCACAATCTTTAGGAATGGTAGAAAGGTTAAATCGCACTCTGAAAAATGCATTGAAAAAGGCAGTGTTGGATACTGGTAAAGGGTGGGTGATGCACTTACCAGGAATCTTAATGGGTATTAGATGTATGGAAAATAAAAGTACTTGCTATAGCCCATACCAATTGATGACTGGACAGGATATGCAGCTGTATTATCCTTTGGATCCAGATCTATCTACACCTGTGTTAGATCACATCAAAACTGATGTATTTTTACAAATACAGAAGCAGTTAGCTCTGTATTTGTCCCATGCTGTCAGAAATATTTCACAGACTCATTGGAAAAACAAACAGAGACATGATGAAAAAGTAATACAGCCCATTGAAAGGGGTCATCATGTCATAGTGAAAAATTTTGGTCAGAAGGGACCCTGGGATGCTAATTGAATGGGGCCCTATATGGTTATTGATGTTTTGGTGCCATAGGTCATTCAGGTCTGATGAATTCAACAAGGGTCTGTAGAGACCAAATGGGTCCATGTGACCAATGTAAATTGTTTCATCCTTTAAATGATAACTGATACTGCTTTTGTTTTCCCAATAGGTGAATGGCAATGATGTTTCTTTACTTGTACTGAGAAGTACCTTACTGATCCTGGTAACTTCTGACAAATATGGATGCCCAGGGCAGATATGAAATAATTCATATAGCAGGACATATGACAATCATTCTGCATGAGGTATCCCAGTACTATTTGAGAATGACATGAATACACTGGATATCTTCTTATGAAATGGTACTTTATTTTGTTATGGACAATGTCAAAATGTGACATGGGGATGCTCGACAGAAGCCTGGCCTGGCAGGACAATGTGCATGGTGAACACAACAGCCCAGAAAGGGATCTATATCCACTCTACTTTGAGGGATACTATGAATCTAACAAAAGAAGAACAAGATTTATTTTGAATAAAACTGAAGGGACGTGCTACATTATCCACTTAATATTACGTTGTTAAATGCATCTTATATTGGTGCAAGTTGTAATATGTGGCATTTTCATATAATACAACTATTGTGGCAAACTATACAGTAGGGCTAAAGCAATTTTTCACAGTATTGCCATTAGCAAATAAATATTCTTTGTTAACTTGTACTAGCAGTGCACAATGGCCTGGTATGGCATGTAATGTTAATCAAACAGCGTGGCACAATTTTGCTGTATGGAGTATAGTGTATCAGAAACAATATATCAGGGCAAGAATTTTGCCCTATCAGATAGTATTAATTTGACACAAAGTGTATATCCTCTATATTATCCATGTAAATTGGAGTATTATAATGTTTTGCTACATTTGCCTTTTCCATGATTACTGCCTCAATGTTGGGATCGGGCTTCGGTAATAGTGTGGCAACAGTATTATAATAATACTTTAAATCAATGCCATAATAGACACAAAATGTGATCATTTCAAATTCCCATAGAATCATCACCAGGCTTCTTTCATAGTAAAAGAGACGTGTGGGGCTGCTTAGGCACAGGATTAGGACTTGCTAATGGTATTGATTCTATTGTTCTAAAGGGTCAAATTCGTTCTTTAGAAAGGACTTTAAAAGATATGGCCACTGGATCATTATCAGCTACTGTGAAATTAATGGCTGATAATGAAAAAAATTATTGGTATGTATTTAGAGAAACCTTACAGAATTTTTGAATTATTGCTAAAATAGTAAGGCTTTTAAATAACTCACTTTCTAATATGTCTAAAGAAAGCCATGTAGAATTGGCTTGCTCACAATTAGCTGCTGAAGCACATGCTTATCTAGTCAATGAATTCAATAGAATTGAAACAAATAGGTTACCTTTAGTAATAGGTGAAACCAATGTGACTAGATTATTGCATCATCCCAGTGTAATTCTACCACACTTAGCTATGATAATAGTATGAAACTCACCAAATCCATATGCACATGTACTGCAACATGTGATTTTCATACTAGCGATAATACCTGTATGTTTTGAACCACCAAAAATATCATGGCAAATCAGTAATTTGGGAGTATTAATACATGACTAGGTCATGAGACTCTAAATACCAGGAGACACTATTATCCCAGTACACAATGAATATGTTGTCTTACTTAAGCAACAGTGTGTACAAGAACATTTAAACCTTAATATGTGGGGAAGAGACATCAACCGCCTCATGGTTTCCTGATCAATGTAAATTTATCCTAATGTCTGCAAATGAATACCGTCAAGCTATGAGATGGAACCAGTCATGGTGTGTAATCACAGGTAAGCCTTGGAATGTATGGGGGTGTAGTGACAAGACCTGGTGGGTAGCAAATTAGACCCTCCAGGAATGTCCTGCCTGTAGCCAAACAAATGTTACCCATATTGATGGTTCCAGTATGGCCTTGGATTTACTCACTGATTTGGCAAGTCCACCTCATTTCATATTACCCAAATTAATAAATTGACACTTGGTACCTTGTTGTATCTTCAACAAACTAAATTACTTATTTTCTCACAAAAGGCCTCTGCTGTAGAGGTAGAGATGCAGTCGTATATGCCTGTTATAGCTTGGTGGGATTGGGGCTCACATGTTTTGGATACTAATCCAACCCTAAAAGTGGTAATATGTGGTATTGCAGTAATCTGGTTCCTTGTTATGGTACAAGTGTTCTTGTATCGTAAGATGAGACAGATGTTCAAACAAATACAAATGTTACAATGGCAACAACATCTTGTGTGATCTCCAAGGATCGAGAGTCACAAAGGGGGTTTATAGCATAAAGTTTAAATACATTTATATTTGTAACATTAATATATTTAGTTTTCACCTTATATATAATTTCCCAGTATGCAGCAGGAAATGGATATGCTTGGTAATAACCTCATAATGACACAGCATTTTTAGATTTCACAACATATAACATCCAAATGTCCTATAATAATACTTAACAGGATGAAGTGCCCTTATTAGGGTTATATTTACCTGTTAAGGATGGTGGGTAACAAAGAGAATGTTGTGCAACACAGTTTATGAATAACATGTTTTCAAGCTACACAGTCTATAAATAACCTGTTTTTGGAGAAAAACATACATCACAACCTAAAATAGACTTGTTATTGGTTTTATGATTGGTTTATACTGGGGTGTTGGCTTTTTCAAGATAAAAATTTTATATATAAACCACTGCATGTAAACTAAATAAGTAGCACCACTAAGCAGCACCACTATTGATGAAATGAAAAGACCTTGTATGTGAAGATGAATAACCACAATAAACTTAGAAGTAATCTGAAGGCTCCAGTGAAATTCTTTTGCAAACACAACGCAAACCTTATAACAGTACTCTGAAGGGAAGTCAAACAAACAACTGTGACTTAAGTTACAGATGGAGATTGGGCCCTAAGGAGATGCAAATGCACAGATAGATTAAGATTGAGCTGCACACTCAAGAGGTGCAGACACAAAGGCACAACACCTAACCAGTGCTCACAAGTCACAAATCCAAATCTGGAAAAGAATACCTTTTGCCGGTTGGGGGTGGGGGGTAGTGCACAGCAGTAACAGTCCACTAAAAGTAAAGATACCACAAAGCAGTACAAAAATTCATGCAGGTGTGGTGGATAGCAGGTTCACACTACAGCAATTATTCTGTGGCACAATGAAACGTGTCTGATTTGATAGCATGCGTCACACACACACACACACACACACACACACACACACACACACACACACACACACACACACACTATACTGCAAGTAATGCATAGCAAATTGAAAACTTCACTAATATAACCAAATATTTTGAACAAACTGAAATTATGCACTGCTGCACCACAACAATCAACAAAAAAAATGTCAGGAATTACTGAAAATATTACTGTGCATACAATTAACACAGTTGTACAAGACAAATATAACCAAAACAGAAAAACTGCCTTTTTTCTCCCAGTTTTAACCTACCTCCACCACAGATACATCCCCCAAAGCATACTTCAAGTGTCTGTCAGTACACAGACTGAATGTTCTAAATTAACATTCAAAATCCACAGACAAACAATAAATACTCGATGATATGAGCACAGGAGGGATTCCTACAATCGATGTATTAAATTCTGAGAAAAAAAATGGCTCAACAAGGCTTTTTTAACAGCTTTTATAGGATTTGAATCTCAGAGCTCTGAGAGGAAACTGTCTCTATCTTCCACTACACACACACTACACTGAACTGAGGCTGTGCAGAACAATTTAGAGCCCATGTGACCTGCAATACATTGAATCAATGCAAAATTTGCCTTGGAACTCAATAACAAGGCGAAGTGATGTAAAGTATATTGATTTCAATGTACTTTGCCTAAAATTTTGGAGATGTGGTTTAGGGAAGGCAGAATAATGTGAAAATCATTGGTTTCAATGGACTGTGTTCCTCATTATGATGTGAAGTACTTCACTTCGTGTTGTGGATTACTTCACAGATTCCGCATTAATTGTGAATCACTTGTGGAGTGAATTTGACAACTTCACCCACGACTAACTGTAAGTTGTGCAAACCTTTCTTTGTCTTGAATTTCCATTTCAATGTGATCAGTTTCTTTTCTTTTATTTTCAGAAGATCTGACCTTTCTATTTCTTTTACTTGCTTATCTGCTGATAGGACTACCCTGGAGTGTAACATCTACTCAAAATCTCTGACAAGTATTTACAGTTTCATTATTTATCTCACTTTACTCGCTGCAGTTCCTTTTGATTCTTAGAAGCTGTCCTAATGGAATATGAGTTTTTGTGTGTCTTGACGTGACCCCAGGACATTATACCAACTTCTCACTTCATCTCCCAACTAGCAGATTCTGTTTTTTAAAAATAACTGTTTCAGTATTTGTTAATAACATTGATTCCCAAAACTGAAGCAGTTATTTTTTAAAACAGAATCTGCTAGCTGGGAGATGAAGTGAGAAGTTGGTATAATATCCTGGGGTCTGGATCTTAGTTTTGTGTTTTTTTGTTTCAATCCCTGCCTCATGTGGAATATTGTTGTATATGTTTTCCACATTGCATGTTACCAGGATTGTGCTTTCTCTAACTTCCACATCCTTTAACAGAACCTGCATCAAAACGTGGACTTTTTCCTAAAACCTCTAGCGAAAGAAGTGAAATCATTTTTTGGCAGACACAAAAGATGTGATAAATAAAATAAAGAATACAAACATATGAAATTGCCAGTAGATACAGGCCATTTGGTCTATCTAGTCGGCTCAAGTGTGAAGCACTTCAGTCCATTAGACTGCAGCTGCCCCTCTCATATTGCCCTCCCCCATCTCCCACACCCTCCCAATTTGTACCTTCCTCTTGAATCTGTCCCACCCTCTCTTGAAGCCCCCAAAACTCTGCAATGATACAACTTCCTCTGGCAGAGCATTCTCCTGCCCCACCCTTTCTGTGAAATAGTGCCTCCTCAGTTCCCTCTTGAACCTGCCCCTTTCCAGCTTCATAGTGTTCCCTGGTTTCCTTCTGCCTTTCAGATTGAACATACACTGGTGTCTATTTTGTTTAAACCTTTCAGGTACCTGAAGGTCTCAATCATATTTCCTGTCTCCCCTTCTTTCCTCCAGGGTGTACATATTGAGCTCTCTCAGTCTCTCCTCATATGGTCTGTACCCCAACCACAGGATCATTTTGTTGCCCTGTGCTGTACTCCCCAGTAGTTTGATGTCCCTTTTCAAGTAGGTGTGCCAGAACTGCATGCAGTACTCTAGGTGCAGTCTCACCAGGGACCTGTACAGGGCAAGATGACCTCCTCACTCCTAAAAGTAATCCCCCTTGCTATGCACCCTAGAATCCCATTTGCCTTCATTGTTGTTTTCCTGCACTGAACAGAGTGATTCATCTCCCCAGTTACCAGCACTCCCAGATCTTTCTCCTCCTTGGATTTTGTTAATGGGACACCCTCAAACCAGTAATTGTGTCCTGGGTTCTTGCCTCCTAATTGCATCACTTTGCACTTCTTGGCATTGAAACCAAGCTGCCAAAAGTGTGACCATTCCTCCAGTTTTATCAAATCCTCTGAAGTACTTTTGCTCCCTCCCCCCCATCTACCTCAGCACAAATGTTAGTGTCATCTGCGAAGAGACTGATCTTGCTCTTAATCCCCACTGCAATGAAGGCTATGATAATGCTAAACGGAACCAATCCCAGCATTGAGCCCTGTGGTACACCACTTGTTACTGCCCTGGGTTCAGATGCCTCCCCTCTCCCTCTACTACCTTCTGCTACCTACCCTGCAGCCAGTTCTTGATCCATCTGATCAGTTTCCTCCCTGCTCCCTGACTCTTCAACTTGCAGGTCAGCCTACAGTGTGGCACTGAGTCAAAGACCTTGCTGAAATCCAGGTAGAGGACATCCATTGCATGTCCCCTGTCCAGTGCCCTCGTAACCCAGTTGTACAAATCAACCAAGCTTATCTGGCAAGATCTACCTGAGACAAACATATGCTGCCTGCCGTCCTGGAGATTGTTATCCTCAAGAATTTGCACCAGTCTTTCCTTGAATATTGTCTCCATCAGTTTTCCCACAACTGCAATAAGGCTTACCAGTCTGTAATTCCCCAGTTCATCCTTGGGCCCACTCTTATGGAGAGATACCACATGTGCTTCCCTCCAGTCCCTGGGGATGCACCCTGACTTCACAGAGGTATTGAACAGGTCCAACAATGGCTCTGCCAGGACCTCTGCCAATTCTCTCAGCACCCTGGGTTGGACTCTGTCTGAACCAGGTGCCTTGTCCACCTTCAGGGACTTTAGGGCTTCCCTCTCCCTTTCCACCATGATTTCCCCATCTGTGGTTGCTTCTCTTCCACCCTCTCCCACCTCACCCTTCTTCTCAGGTATGGACCTTCCATCTCCTTGGTGAAGACTGAACAGAAGTATTTATTAAGTATTTCTGCCTGCTTAGCCCCCTTTTCTGCCCACCCACTTTCCCCTCCTGATCCTAATAATTTGATCCTTGCTCTTCTTCTTCTTCTCCTCTCTGATATATCCGGTAATCATTTCTCCTTCTTTGATCCTCTGCGCTAACCCTCCGTTCCCTAGCCTCCTTTGCTGCCTTACCACTCTGCTCACTGCTCTGGATTTCTTCAATATTCTTCTCTGTCTTATGCCCTGTTGGATCTCTGGTAGATCCTAAATGCATTCCTCTACTCCCTCACCTTCTCCATAACCTCTCTACTCATCCAACTTGGTTTCTTGGTTCTGGCTTTCTTGCTCTGGCTCTTGATACAAGTTTTAATGGCTTCAGACAGTCCTGCCTTGATGACTACCCATTTTTGTTCCATGTCCATTTCTGGATGGATGCTTGCCATGACTTTCCAGTATGTGTCCCATCCTGTCAAAGTCTGCCCTTTTGAAGTCCAGGACCCTGGTTTTTGTAATGGCTGCTTCCCTATCCCGATTGATTGAGAACCACACTGTGCAGTGATCACTGCTTACTAGAGTTTCCTTCACCCTTACATCCCTGACTTGTTCCCCATCTTCCTGTACCAGGTCTAGTATTCCTCCTCATTGGCTCCATTACCTCTGGTAAGAAAGCTATCCTGAATGCTTCTAGGAGGATTCATCCCTGGTGCAAGTGGTTGCTGAATGCTCCAATCTACCCCGCTAGATTAAAATCTCCCACCACCACTGTGCAACCTTTGCCACTATGCTTCCTTATCTGCTCCCTCAGTTCCCTGTCAATGTTATCCTTCTTGGCCAGAGGTATATTAATGGCCCCTACAGATCTTGGTCCTTTTCTGGCTGCGAGTTGCAGCCAGATTACAGTACTTCTGACCTGCCCTCCTCCCCTTCCTCCCTTTTACATCTGATCCCTTCCCTTACGTAAATGGCAACCCCCCAGCCTTCCCTTTATCTCTATCTCTCCAGAATAGTTTGTACCCTGTGATGGTTAAGTTCCAGTCATGGTGCCTGGTTGCCCATGTCTCAGTAATGACAGCTATGTCTACCTCCTCCTCTGCCATCAGTGCCTGCAACTCTGCCAACTTATTCCCCAGGCTCCTAGCATTTAGTGAAACCATTCTCCACTGCTCCTATCCTTCCTCTTCTTTACCCTCTCACTTAATCCCCATTTCACCTAAGGTCATATCTATCCTGGTGGCGGAGGGTCCATGGGACCCCTCTCCTGGTGATTCCAGCTACAATGCCTCCCCCACCTAGTTTAAATGATACCTCCCATTGATGAAATCCCCAGCTTCTGCTTCAACACCTGTGACCCTGCCCTGCTGAGGTGTAACCTATCCCTGCATAAGGATCTGTGTTATCCATGTACTCCTTAGTCCCCACCAATCCATACCTCTTAGTCCCTCACCATTCCCTCAGCTACTTGTTGAAGTCACTGATACATCTCTTTCTGTCTGTACTAGCCCTTGGCACTGGCAGAACTTCTGAGAAGGCTACCGTTGTTCCCATTTTGCTGCATAGTTTCCCCACTTCCCTGAAGCTGTCTTGTACTTCCTCTATTCTTCTCCTTTTCAGATCATTTGTTCCCCAATGCACCACAATGTGTGGCTTCCTCTCCACCTTCCCCACATATCTGCCCATATTCTGCCCCACTCTACTCGCTGTCATGCCTGGCATACATTCTACCCAGATGTTACTTTTTCTGGCACACCTTCCCCCCATCTTACACCATTAAGTATAGAATCCCCTAGAATTAGGATTCTCTGGTGCTTATCCTGCTCACCCTCTTGTTGCCCTTCACTCTCCTGCCCCCCAACTTGTGAGGCTCTCTCATTCCCCTGTCCTGCCT
Source organism: Neoceratodus forsteri (assembly GCA_016271365.2). NCBI lineage: Eukaryota > Metazoa > Chordata > Ceratodontiformes > Ceratodontidae > Neoceratodus > Neoceratodus forsteri. Next base: position 472,015,824 of record CM028129.1, read on the forward strand.
CCCCTTTGCCTCCTCTAACTTTTGCCCTGTCCTCTCTCCCCTAGCAAATATGACTGGGGTACTGACCTCCACCTCCGAACTATTTTCCTTCTGTGGAACCTCCTCTTTGCACTCATTTGTTGCTCCATCCACCATGCTACCACCTCCTCTGCTATTATTTCTCTGTGTCTTCCCTGAAATGTGGCCCACCCTCAGTCTGACACCCCTCCTTTCCCTATCCTAAGCCTTCCCCAGGCTGCCTGCTGCTTCCCTCATCTTCTTGTCTTCTTGCTCCTTTCTTCCCTCAGAGAGACTGCATCTCCTTGCTGAGCCCCTGCCACTGTGTTCTCTCTTGGTGTACTGCCTACTGCCTCCCCACTGTATAACTTTTCCTCTGTAGTGTCCTCTCCCTGCTCATTCACTGTAACTTCCCTCCTCTCTGCTACCTGATCTTCTGGACTAGCCAACCCTGATAATCTGTTTGCAGTGCTTATCTCCTTTCCATTAATGAGTCCAGTCCCCCTTCCCATAGGCTGATATATTTGCTCCAACCCAGTCTTAGTCAGCCCCTGTGCCTGACCCCCTTCCAGTCATCGCTTCCTTCCCTTGATTGCACCCACTTGTGTGACCCTCCTGCTGTCCCACCTAGTTCCCCCTTCTTTGTGCCTGTTTTGAGCTCTTCTGGATGCCTCATTAGTTTCCCTCTTGACTGTGTTTCCCCTATTCTGTCTCCACCATGCCCCCTGTTCCCTCCTCAAGCACCCTATTTCTTGCCAGAGCTGGCCCACCTGCCAACACACCCTACAGACCCTGCCCTCAAGCTACTCCAAGGAATATGGCTGCTCCATATCCTTGGCAACATATAACCCTTCCATCTCCCACCCTACTTGACTGCTCCTGCACATCCTCTCATCCCTTAACCTGGTCCTACCCCACTCCATGGTGCTCTTCCCCACCTTGAACTCCCATGTCTGTAATTGATATATGTGGCCCTCCCAGTTAGGCTGTTCCCTGTCTAATGGCGTGGCCTGCTGCCTGCTGTCCTCCTGCACTAATGCCCTGCAGATGCTACTCAAGATGCTACACTCCTACTTCCGTAGCACTCAAGCTTTGGGATGCTCAAACTTTGGGTTTGCTTGGTCCCCTTGAAATATAATTGGATCCCAGCCCCACTATTAGCTGGTCTGAGTAATGTGACCACCCCTCCCCTCCTGTGTATTTCCCAACTCTCTCCTCATCTAAAAGACCCCTCCCCAGCCAAGACAAAATCATTTGTTTGGAAGTTATACTGTTTAAATCACACAGCACACATTGCCATCTCATGAAATGCTACCTCAATCCTAAAAGAAAACAAACAGCACAAAGTACCTATCTTCTAGCTCCAACTGCTTGCTTCCTTCTGCTGAGTTTCACTCCAACTGAAAGCAAACAATTTAAATGCTCCTTAACAATCACGTGATCCCAGCACCACTATTGTCTGGTCCTAGTCATGTTACCACCCCTTCCCCTTCTGTGTATTTCCCAATCTCTCTTTCTTAGTTAAATGCCCTCACCCCTCCTCACAGCCAAGGCAAAATCATTTGTTTGGAAATTACACTGTTTAAATCACACAGCACACATTGCCATCTCATGAAATGCTACCTCAATCCTAAAAGAAAACAAACAGCACAGAGAAAGTACCTATCTTCTAGCTCCAACTGCTTGCTTCCTTCTACTGAGTTTCACTCCAACTGAAAGCAAACAATTTAAATGCTCCTTAACAATCACGTGATCCCAGCACCACTATTGTCTGGTCCTAGTCATGTTACCACCCCATCCCCTCCTGTGTATTTCCCAACCTCTCTTCCTTAGTTAAATGTCCCACCCTCCTCATAGCCAAGACAAAATCATTTGTTTGGAAGTTACACTGTTTAAATAACACAGCACACATAGCCATCTCATGAAATGCTACCTCAGTCCTAAAACCTTTAGTAAAAGAAGTGAAGTCATTTTTGGCAGACACAAAAGATGTGATGAATAAAAAAAAGAATGTGGAAGCAAGAGAAAGCACAGACCTGGTAACATGCAATGTGGAAAACTTAAACAACAATATTCCACATGAGGCATGAACTGAAACAATAAATACAAAACTAAGATCTAGACCCCAGGACATTGTACCCCCTTCTCACTTCATCTCCCAGCTAGCAGCTTTTGTTTAAAAAAATAACTATTTCAGTTTTGGGAACCAAAATTATCCGCAAATGTACGGAACAGCTATGGGCACCACTTTTGCCCCTTTATTAGCAAATATATGCGTAGAATAGTGGGAAGTCCTGTTCATTTGGAACAAAGATGCAGATAAATAGCATAAAAACATAACAAAATGGCTATGTTTTTTTGACTATGTATTGCTTATATGGGATGGAGAGGAATCTGAATTGGAAAACTTTCTGTGTTTCATCAACACATGTGATAGGAACTTAAAGTTCACAGCAGAAAAAAGTAAAAAAGAAATACACTTTCTAGAAATTACAATTTATGTCAAAAACCAGGGTTTAGAGACTAATCTATTCAGGAAACTGACAGTCCACAACACATTGCTGCACTACCAAAACCATCACCCAAGAAACACAAAAACTAGTATTCCATTAGGACAGCTTCTAAGAATTACAAGGAACTGCAGTGAGGAAAGTGAAATGAATAATGAAACTATAAATACTTGTTAGCGATTTTTGAGTAGAGGTTACAGTCCAGGGTAGTCCTATCAGCAGTTAAGCAAGTAAAAGAAATAGAAAGGTCAGATCTTCTGAAAACAAAAAAAAGAAATCGACCACATTGAAATCGAATCCAAGAAAGAGTAAGCTTTGGCACAACTTACAATAGAATCTATGGAGAAGTGGAACAGATAATAAAAAGACATTGGACTATTCTGGAGGCAGATACATGGTTAGAACATGGGGTGAGACAATATCCATTGATTAGTTATAAAAAAGGAAATAGTCTGAAGGATTCTCTTGTAAAAAACATGTTCATAGAGAAAAAAAAAGAGTAACAGACCAGATTGGATGCCTCCACCCCCTGAAGGGAATTTTAGGTATGGAAATTGTGCTCAATGCAACAGTACCAGAAAAACTGTTACAGTCAATCACTCAAGATCTGGTAAAAAAAATAAAATAATGGGCTTCATAACTTGTAAGATGAAAAATGTGATCTATATGTTAACCTGTCTATGTGGGATGGCCTACATCGGACAAACAAAAAGACCTTTAAAAACCAGAATCAGAGAGCATAAGCCAGCCATAAGATGCAAAAACTTCAAATATGCCATGGCACAGCATTATGAAGATGCAGGACATGGCTCCACAGCATTTTTGATACACATGGATTTAGAGGCTGTAAAGATTCCTGAGTGTGGGGGTAATATAAAGGATCTATTGCTTCAAAGAGAAGCTTTTTGGATTTATGAAATGGACACAATGCGTTCAAAAGGACTGAATGATGATAATAGTTTTAGCAGTTACTTATGAACTTTAATAGTCCCAGTACCCCTTACAAAGGTAGACTGTCATGTAAAAAATTATTTTGCATTTATCCGCTATTGATATACATGTGTCAGTAGATCACCAAAAGGATCTCTATAAAAAAGAATAGATAAATAAGAATGTTAGTAGATAATGAGAAATGTCTATAAAAAAACAACAGATAAATTAGAATGTTAGTAGATAATGAAAAATGTCTAATTAGAATATTAGTGTTGCAAAAAAACTGGTATGTACATTTGTGGATGAGAGCATTAAGTAAAAATGAACATTTTACATGCAGGGACAAAGCAATTTTACAGCCCCTTTAAAATGCATGCATAAAAATGTACATGTTATGTCAGCAATAATGGGAGATCATAGAATTTAACCGACACTCCAGCTGATGTGCGCACCACCAAGAGTATAAATGGTGAATGAGGTGCGGCACCACCTTAGCTCTGAAGATGGAGTGTCAGCATGTTGTGGTGAATGAAATTGCACCTGTACCTAGGTGAGGCGGGATGGCTCAGCACTCAGAAATAGCAAGAAGTTGCACAGAAATGCGTAGCTTATGGCCACCTCAACAAAGTGTAGATTTTCTCTGAAATCATCAGTGCAATAGCAAGCCGGTGCTTGCACCCAAAATATGCAGCTTAAAACAAACAACACACAGCAAAGATATGCTGCGGATTAGGCAACTGAGTCAGAAAACCTGAAAAAGGATGCATAGGCTGTAAAGCCAGAAAAAGGACACATAGGCTGTAAAGCCAGATAAGTACTTTAGTCTTGTTCCATGAAATGTTGGTTCTTGCGGTTTGGTGATATTTCAGGTTTATGATAAATATTGAAAACCAAAACAAATGTCAAATGAAATTTTAAAGATAAGAATAGTGGTTTGAGTCTAGTGTCTTTAAAGAAGCGCTCCACTAATTTTCAAAATAGGAAAAGCACTCTAAGATCATTTAAAGCAGAAAACAAAAGTTTGCTAAAAAAAGGGGAAGGAAACTTTCTTTTGACAGTGTGTATAGACGCTTACACCCAGTGTACAGTGTACTCTCATTTATTAAAACCCTGCTATGTGCAACTAGTCGTTTGACTCCTTATACAGGAGGGCTGGACACTAACATTTCTTATTTTTCAGACTTCCAGTGATGTCATCAAAGGAATGGTTGTCTAATTTCTGAGCTCCTGTGCTTAGTCTAATAATTTCACCCTCATCAGCTGTCTTTTTCTAAGATTGTGCATTTCGGTATGTTCAGATATGGGGGATGGGCAGCACCCAGATCTGATCTCAGACCCAAATGGCTATGCAGTATCAGGGAAACATAGAAACATAGACTTTGATGGCAGATAAGGACTGCTTGGCCCACCAAGTCTGCCAGTTTCACTACCTACATGATAAGCTGCAGATCCTAGTTAACTAACAGCCTATTTCTTCCTACCCCCCCACAAGAATTGCTTTATGTCTGTCCCATGCATTCTTGAATTCTCCTACAGTTTTACACTCCACAACCTCCTCAGGAAGGCTGCTCCATGCATCCACCACCCTCTCTGTGAAACAATATTTCCTCACATTGCCCCTGAGCTGTCCCACCTCTATCTTCAAATTGTGTCCTCTTGTTCTTGCACATCTCTTTTTCTGAAAGATGCTACCCTCTTGGACTTTGTTGATTCCATTGGGGTACTTAAAAGTTTCTATCATGTCCCCCTCCTCCCTCCTTTCCTCAAGGGTATACTTAATAAGCTCCTTTAGTCTTTCCTCATATGGCTTCTCTTACAGACCCTGCACCATTTTAGTTGCCCTCTCCCGGACTGCCTCCATCCTGTCTAAGTCCTTGCAGAGATGGGGTCTCCAGAACTGGACGCAGTACTCCAGATGGAGTCTCACCAACTGTCTGTACAGAGTGATAACAACTTCCTGTTTTCTTTTTTTTTTATTCAAACTTTATTAACAGATTTTTCACAATACAGGGGACAGCAATTGTAACATATACAACATGGACATAAACCATTACATGATCTGTCCCCTCCCCCCCTACCCCTTCTCCCCCAGGACAGCAGTGCACTACAACGTGTAGTATAATATCATATAACAATAACCCTGTATAAGCTGAGATAAATAATTGCCAACAACTCATTTATCCATACCAACCATGATTAAGGTGTGAAGGGGATCCCAGGTTCGTTTATAACTCTGTAACCTGTTGTGGGACTCACTATGGCTTTCTCTCTGCGAAGTTAACAAGGATTTCAGGAATCCATTCCTGGTATGTTGGGCTAACCTCATCCTTCCAATGCCTAAGTATGATTTTTTTGACAGATAGTGCAATCATAGAGATGTGAAATCTCCGAGCTTTAACCTTAATAGAAGACAGATCACCCAGGTGGCAAATGTCAGGTGTAAAGCAATCCTGCAAACCCAGTATGGGGTCCAGGTTGGCTTTAATTGAATCCCACAGTGGCGTTATCTTGGGGCACGACCAGAATATACGAAGAAGTGTTCCTTGTTCCTGGGAATATCTGGTACACAACTCTGATTCAAGAAGACCCCATTTTGCCAATTTAACTGTGGTGTAGTACATGTTGTGTAAAATGTGGTATTGCATAAGTCGTAGTCTGTTTTGAGTCATGTATTTGTGGCAGAACATCCATAAATCCGACCAATTGAAGGTGTATTGGGGAAAAAGAGAGGCCCAGAACATAGTAGAGCCATAGGAACCCCCATACCGCCAGTGAAACAAAACTTGATATATTTTAGAAAAGACACTTGAGGGTCCAAGTAGGTAGGAAAGCTCAGGTATCAATGAGAAGGCCGGTGGGGAGAGAGGGGTATTACCCTGCACTGTGGTAAGCAGATGTTTTAGTTGGAAAACCCTGAATTGCTGAGTTACTGAGACACCAAATTTTTGGATAATTTTAGTTACAGGAGCCATGCCCCCTCACCATCCAGAAAGGTGGATACTATCCCATCCCCTACTTGAGGCAACCATGTACAGGGGATCCTCTGTTTATTTATAGTAAAGGCTGGGGAATTCCAAATGAACTGAGACAGGTCCAGATGCGGATGTATACAAAAAGAACAAAGCTGTGCATGTACTTTTAATGAGGTCATAAGGGTGGGGCATTTACGAGCATCTTGTAGAGAAGAAAGATTAAGATAAAACATGGTCAAGGGGTTTATGTTCATAGCCTGGATAAAATCTAATTCAATGTTGAGCCAAACCGGTCTCAAACTCTCGGGACCCAGACTCAGCCACTTCAGGTATTTAGCTAGATGACTAGCCCAGTAGTAGATTGCCAAGTGAGGCATCCGCAGTCCTCCATCTGCTTTTGGGGTGGCCAGCTTATACTACACCAGTCGAGAATGTTTGTTAGACTAGATAAAATTTGTAATGGTTCTATGCATTTTCTGAAACCAGGATAATGGGATAAATGAATTAAGCTGCAAAAGGTGATAAAAAAGATGGGGAAATACATTCATCTTAATTATACTGATACGACCCATAGTGAAACAGGAAGCTTAGACCATCTATCTAGGTCCTGCACACTCAATTGGGAAAGGGGCTCCAAATTTTCTTTAAACCATAAGGAAGGATTGAGTGTTAATTTAATACCCAGATATTCAAGAACACGGGGTGACCAGCACAACCCAAAAGGGACAATATCTGTCTTAAAGACCTTATGGTTAAGGGAAAAAGGACGACTTGTTATCATTCAATTTGTAATTCGAAAAGGAGCTAAACTTGGCAATCTCCCTAACATAACCGGGATAGATGTTACCGGTGAAACAAATGGAGGAGAAGATCGCCAGCATATGCCGTGATCTTCACTACATTATCTCCAAACGGTATACCTTGTATCCCCGCATGATGTTAAGGATATTTTGAATAAGGACTCAAATATAAATTAAATAATAGAGGGAAAAGGGACAGCCCTGTCTTGTACCTGAATATAAAAGGAAGGCTTTGAAAATGCACCATTACCTGAAATCCTAGCGGGGGCCTGATATAGAGCATAAATCCAGTCTATGAACAGGGTAGGAAAATCAAATGCCTTAAGAACCTGGAATAAAAATTCCAGTTCACATGATCAAATGCCTTCTCGGCATCCAGGGAAACCAACCCCGCAGGAACAGTGGCATCCCTTGACTCCGAGAAGACATGTGAAAGGGTGCACAAATGGTCTGATGATGAATGTCCCCTCATAAATCCAACCTGGGACATGCCAATCAGATCTGGGAGGACCAGAGTTAACCTGTTGGCTAATATCTTCGAGAGAATTTTGATACCCTGATTCAAAAGGGATATAGGCCTATAACTCTGTACTAACTCAGGATCTTTATCAGGTTTGGGGAGAAGGACAACTAGGGCTTCAAAGAGATAGGCATCTACGTCTACCCCAGAGAGAATGTGGAGGTACAACCAGTGAAGCACCGGCAATAATTGTTCTCAAAAAACTTTATAAAATAATGAGGAAAAACCATCCAGTCCCGGGACTCTATCCAAGGGCAAGGCCCTTATAACCTCCAAATGTCCTCCGGGATAATGGGAGGACAGAAACTCCTCTGCAGACCTGACAGGAAGGGAGATGAGACTCCTAAAATATGCCTTCAACATCTCCGAAGGAGGAGGACTGTTCATCTCCCGTATAATTGCTCATAGTACAAGGTGAACTCCTGCACTATCTCTGAAGGGGATACCTTCAGGGACCCATCCACCTGAGTCCTGACTGGAGGAATAAATCTTGCAGATTCCTGCTGCTTTAACCTTAAAGCAAGCATACGCCCTGCCTTTTCTCCCTGATCAGTATAACTTGCTTTAGTGAGGATAATGGCTAACTCTGCCTTTTCCCTCAACAAGTCTAAATATCTATCTTTAGCTACCAAAAATTTCTTCTTGTCCTCATTCAGAGTGCTGGAGGATAGGTTTGCTTCTAGTGACTGTACTTGAGACAGTAAGGATAATAGTTCAGCTTCTTAAGCCCTTTTCCTCTTTGTAGCTAAACTAATAAGGATCCCCCTCATGTAGGCCTTGAAAGCTCCCCATAAAATATCCGGCACCGTGCTTTCTATTGAATTAGTAGCAAAGAAGAAATCAATCTGCTGTTTCACTAGGTTGCAATACCTAGCATCCTTTAATAATTGTTCATTTAATTTCCACCGGGTCTCTTTCTTAGGAATATTAAGAAAAGCCAAGTTGCATACCACCAGGGAATGATCAGATACAGGACCAGGCTGAATCGAGGCAGACAAAACCCCGGCAAGAGCACCTAGGAAAGTAATAGATAATCAAGTCGAGACTGTGATCCGTGCACTGGCAAACTAAAAGCATATTCCTTGGAGTTGGGGTGCAATACACGCCACACGTCCGCACAGTCCACACTGATCCAACAGATCCCTAAATGCCCTCTGCCCAAGAGACAGTCCCTCAACCCATTACCAGACCTGTCCATGTTAGGGTCCGAAACCAAATTGAAGTCTCCACCCATAACTATCGCAATAGGAAGCATAGGCAATAATGGTGATCAGCTTCATAAAAAGCCGGAGTCGTCTGTATTAGGCCCATAGATACTACAGAGTAAAAGTGGCATGGACCAAAGAGTACCCTGAACCAGGACATATCTACCCTCTTGATCCTTAAGAACCTATGTGGAAATAAAGGGAATGCCTCTGTTGACAATTAACATGACCCCACAGCTATTAGTGGACCCTGAGGCATTAAAACCTGTCCAATCTGTTGTGTCCTGAGTTGTAAAGCTTCAGAGTCTAGCAAATGGGATTCTTGCAAGAATGTTATCTGGGAATGCAACAAATTCAGGTGTTTAAACATCTGATATTGTTTAGGTTTTTCATTATCCCTTCACATTCCAAGTAGCAAGATTAATATTGCTAGCCATCTAAATTGATAAAATAAACACATAATTAAAATCCAGATGTTACTACAACCAGAATCCAAATTCCAATACCCTTGATTACTGCTGTGTCACCCTCCCAACCCCACACCCTCCCATCCAGACCTAATCCCCACAGTCCCACCCCATAGAACACCCCGACGTCCCATAACATAAGTAAACCGGACCTCTTAAATCTGACCATAACCCCGCCCACCCTACCACCCCAACTGTCACAAACAACGTTCAACAAAATACTGCTTCTCTTCCTCTCCCCCCAGCCTCCTGGTACTACCCCCACAAACCCAAACAAGTTCTGCAAGCACCCCTTGTAAGGCACAGGTAATTATTAAATAAAAATGTAAGGAGACACAATGTTCCATTTAACATCTCTTAACTAGCAAACTTCTAATAGCCAGAGGGAAATGCTCAGCACTTAGAGGCTTGAAACTCAACTAATATACTGGCATAGCCAAATAATTGCATGCAACCTGCCGACTAAGCACAATTACCTAACTACTGCCAATGGCAGGCAATGCAAGGTAAAACAAATCCACCACGGAGCCATGCCAGCAGCAGGACTAAGTTGCCCAGTGTGAAATGTACTAGCTAATCCCAGGCCTCAAATAGAGAGTTCCTGCAAGAGAAATAAAATCCCGGGTTGTCAAGTAGCGCTAAACTGCTAAATAAGTGACTGAAGCTCCCTCTGGCGGTACCAGAGTGAAAACGCATAGCAATGCACATTGAAAAAGGAAAAGCCCAGCTGTACCCCAAATCAGTCCCTCCATTAAATAAAATAAAGAACCAAGGAGGTACGAGCCTGGTAAATAGACAATCACCCTGCTGCACCTGCAAATAGGCACAATCAAGCTCTATTCAAGGAATACCCTTCCCCAAATAAGCTGTCCTTTAATTGAAACAGTCTCTTGATGAAATCAGCTGTCCCAGGAGTAAATAGGATGACTAAATGCTGTAAGGAACTAAATGAACACAGCAGCATAATGTCCCTTCAGCCTTCAATAGTAGGCTCTCACAGTCTCAACCAGAAATTATCACTCATCCCCCTCATACATCTCGAAGAGCAGCATCATCCCTTCAATTCAGATCTCTCCAATTCAGAAAGTGCAGGGCATGTCAAGGATCGTGAAACAAATCAGGCAGGGCTAGCTAAAACCCAAAGTGCAGCTTCTGGATCATCATAGGCTGACCAGGTACCAGCAACTTGCAACTACAGCCTAGCTGGGTACCCCATCTTGAACTTAAGCCCTGCAGCAATGATCTTAGAAACTATAGGGTGGAATGCTGTGCTTTTCTGTCAGACAGAACCTGGTAGATCTTGTGCAATCCTGAGTTTAGCATTCTCCCATCTGACTTCCTGTAACTCTTTAACTTTTGCCAGAAAATGCTGCCATTCTTAATAATTCAAAAATCGGCATATAATGGGATGAGGTGAAGCTCCTGTGGGAGGCTTTGGCTGCAAGGACCTATGTGCCCTCTCGATGATGTATTTGGCCCCAAAGGGAGAGGAACCGGCAATCCTTTCAACCAGTTTTTGAATAAATGCTGTGGTATTCTGGCCCTCTTCTCCCTCTGGAAGCCCAAGTATGACAACATTGTTCCTGCGGCTACGACCCTCGAGGTCTTCTAATTTTATTTTGAGACATGAAAGCTTCTGCTGCATAGCCATGAGCCCAGGAATGATCTTTTCCACACGCTTCTCCAAGGAGGAAATTCAGGCTGTGTTATCAGAGGTTGTAACAGAAACCTCGTTGATTTTTTTAGATAGGGATTTGAGCTCAGAAGAAATTTCCTTTACTTCTCATGGAAGGGCTTGAATTCCTCCAAAACATGCTCAAGGTTAACGGCCCTGCTCCATGGTCAGGCTCGAGTATTCTGGTTATCTGACACACTCGAGGCCCATGATTTCTTCGGGGCCTTTCGGGGTGAACGGCGGGTATGTTTCTGCGACGCTTCTTCTGTAGACTCCATCGATGTAGCGACCTGCTAAACAGAAGCCTGGGATGATAAGAAGGCAAAGTAAAGTAGATTTAGAGGGTTTTAGGAAGTTTTGTTGTTCTGAAATACAAAATTATTGAGTTGGGAGGCTGGAGCTGCAAAGAGGAGCTTCTACCTGGTACCCTCCATCATGTGGTCTCCACAACTTCCTGTTTTCTACTGGTGATGCCTCTCCCTATACATCCCAGTATCCCCACAGCCCTCCCTACTGCCTTCTCACATTGCTTGCTAACCCTAAGGTCATCTTATATGATTACTCCAGGTCTCTTCCCATTTTTGTTGTTACTACCTCCTCCTCCCATTGTGTACTCCTCCCCTGGGTTTTTGTTTCCCAGGTGCTTTATTTTGCACTTCTTTGCATTGAATCCAAGCTGCCATACTTCTGACCATTCCTCCAACCTTGCTAAGTCCCTTCTCATCCTTTCCATGCCTCTGTGTATCATCCCTGTTGCAGATCTTTGTGTCATCTGCAAAGGGCATCTTTTCCTTCCAGTCCATCTGCAATGTCACTTATAAAGACATTAAAAGGACTGGACCCAGTACTGAACCCTGCAGTACCCCACTAGTAACCACCTTTCTTCAGAGTGGACTCTGTTTACAATTACCTTCTGTGTCTGCTGTCCAGCCACTGTTTTACCCAGGCTACCACCCTGGGACCCACTACTGGGCTGGTAATTTGTTTATTAATCTTTGTGCGGACTGTGTCAAACGCCTTACTAAAGTCTAGGTAGACCATGTCCATAGACCCTTCCTGGTGTACTACTTTGGTCACCCAGTCACAGAAATCAATTAGATTCATCTGACATGACCTTACCACTGTGAAGCCATGCTGCCTCTAGGTACTCAACAATTCTTTCCTTCAGAAGCGATTCCAACACTTTCCCTACCACAGAGGTCAAACTGACAGGTCTGTAGTTTCCTGCCTCTGTCTTTCTCCCACTTTTGTGAAGGAGAATCACATCCACCTTCCTTCAGTCCTCAGGTATCACACCATCCTCCCATGATTTATTAAAAAGGGTAGTCAGTGGTGTCACTAGTTAACTCCTTAATTCTTTTGGAATTCTGCGGGGAATCCCGTCAGGCCCCATTGCTTTGTCCACCTTCAGTTTTAGTTCTTTCAGAAACCTTTCTTCTGTGAAAGGACTGGGATCGACCTCCCTATCCAGAGTGCTTCTGTTAATTGGATTAGGTACCTCCCCTCCTCCACTTTTGTGAATACTGAGCAGAAATATTCGTTCAGTATCCCTGCATTTTCACTGTCCCTCTCTGCCCACCCCTGTCCATTCTATTCAGCCTCATTATCCCTCCTTTGACTTTCTGCACTCTGATGTAATGTATACAGTTTTAACCCTTCTTAACCTAGTTGTCTATCTTTTATCAGTTTGAGTCTTTGCTATTCTGACTTCCCTTCCTGCTTCCTTCTGCTTTAACCGGTACAGTTCTCTGTCTTGCTCCTTCTGTGTTTCCTTATACTTCCTAAATGCTATCTTTTTCTCCCTAACCTTCCCCACCACCTCTTTTGAGAACCATAGTGGCTTTTTCTTTCAATTGGATTTATTTGCTTCATGCAAAGGCTTGCTGCCTTTGTGATTGCAGTTTTGATGTTTCCCCATTGTTGCTCCACCCCCCTTCTTGCCTGTTTGCTAGTACTTTTCTAAGGCACTATCCCATCTTGCCAAAGTCTGCCCTCCCAAAGTCCAGGCACTTACTTTTGTATAGCTTGCTCTGTAGCTTGAGTTTATCACTAACCACACTGTTTGGTGGTCACTTGTTCTCAGATGGCTACCCACTTTAGATCTGAGATCCTCTCACTGTCCCCATTTGAGAGTACAAGGTCAAGATTGCTCCTCATGAGTGGGTTTCAAAACTATTTGTCTGAATCAAGCTCCCATAGGGCATCGAGAATGGCCCTGCTCTTGGATGTGGTTGCAGTAAAGGTGCTCCAGTTAACATCTGGCATATTCAGGTCCCCATCAACAGTATCTCCTTTTCTCTGCCATCCTAAGGATGCCTCTGTCATATCATTATCTATTTCCCTGAGATGGGAGTCTATGCAACTCCTGTGTAGATTATGGTGCCATTTTCAGTCTCTAAGGTGACCCACAGTGCCTCCTCTCCTCCCTGTTTACTCTTTTGTTTGGTTGCTTTTATCCCGTCCCTTATATAGAGAGCTACTCCTCCCCTCTTCTCCCCTCCCTGTCTCTCCTGTAGGTTGTGTACTCTGGTATGTTAACATCCCAGTCATGGTTCTCTGTGTACCATGTTTCTGTGACTGCCGTGCTATCCAGGCATCCCTCTTCCATCAAGGCCACCAGTTCAGGGAGCTTGTTGGCCAGACTATAGGCATTGGTACTCATTACCCTCAGTTTCTTGATGGCCTTACCCCTTTTTGCCCCATCCCTGTCCTTATTGTCTTTGTCATTTTCTCCATTTACCCCTGCCTTTCTCCCTATCAACATCACTATCTTGGTGTTTACCTCTCTTACTACCCTGTGTTTTGGGAGGCTAGGATTTCCCTGCTCCTTTCCAGTGCCTCCTCCCTTTGGCTAGTTTAAATGCTTGCCAATGAGCATTTAAACCTATCACCTAGGATCCTGGTTTCCTCTTGGACAGATGCAGACCATCTGCCAGTATAGGCCTCATCACTCCAAGTGGACCCTCAGTCCCCAATGAAGCCAAACCCCTGAGCTCTGCACTAGTTTTTCAACCACTAATTGAATCCCGTGGTGTGGAGTATCCTAGCCTCATCCATGCCATAGACAGGCAGCACCTCCAGGAAGGTTACCATGTGTGCTACTTGTCTATGGCCCCTCCACAATTCCACAAACTCTTCCTGCACTGCTCTGATCCCTTTCACAGCCAGGTAATTTGTCTCTAGGTGGAAAATGACATCCCGCTCCCTCCCCCGTACAGCTGCTCTGGCGATCTTGAGGATTCTCTCTCTGTCCCTCCAAGCCATGGCACCAGGCAGGCACCTTACCTCCCTCTCCCCTTCCTCCCCCAGTTCTACCCTCCTAACAATGAAATTCCCCACCAGGAGTTGTTTACTTCTCCTGTGGGATCCCATGCCACCCTCCTGTTGGTCTCCTTTGTGGAGATTGCCAGCATCCTCCTTGGTCTTCACTGTGGGTGCCTCCATAGAGGATCACACTCTGCCAGAATGGCATATGAATTATGGAGAGGTATAACTGGAGGGATTTGCCTCTGTTCCACCACCCTTTCCCTCCCTGAGCCCACTGTGGTCCAACTACTTCTCTTTCTTGGCAACTACTGAGGCAACGGCAGTGACCCTGATGGTCCCTGTGTGGGAGAAGAGGTTCCCCAAATCCTGGACAACTCAGCCTGGAGGTGAGCAACCTCCTCCCTCAGCCCAGAGAGGTGCTTGCAGATGGGACAATACCGCATCCTCCAGAACATCTGCAGGAAGACTGCTGGTCCACAGCCACTGCACTGCACCACTCCCATCATGTCCTATTTCTTGCCCCTTAACTGTTGTTTTGAATACTTACTCTTTCCTCTGTTTATTGATTTATTTTTTTTCTCCCTACTTACTGCCTCTGTGCCCGTTAAGCTCCTGATCTTCCTGTTCTGAGACAAGAAGTTCCTATATTTCTCAGTAGTCTCCTTACTTGCTTAGAGTCAGACCTCCAGCATCTAGGGGGGAGGAGGCCTACTCTTTTCCTGCTAGGATAGTGAGTCTTTTGTGGCTCTGTGATCACTCACTTCCTGCTCACAAACAGGAAGTTCCTGTTGTCAGTCAAATCTGGTGCCTATAAAAGTAGAACTGACTTAGCGTGGGGGTGGAGAGGAGGGAAGGAGGGCAATATAGTCCCACTAGAGAAGTATTGTTAAAACAGCAGCTCCTTTCTCTTGCTGTTCTCTGCCTGTTCTCTGACAAAAGCTATCTATGGCAGTTTTTAAGTCTGGCTTTAACCTGGCTTCCTTCAAACTAAGTCACTCCCTTTACTTTACAGCTCTTTCTACATCTAGTTAACTGCACTGATAACAATTCTCTTCAGCCAGCTGAGACAAACACCTAGATAACTGCACAGATAACAATTCACTTAAGCCATCTCAGATAAACACAGTAACTCTTTTTTTTACCATAAATTGAAGGTCCCAATAGTTGAGTTCTAGTTCTTTAGTCCCAGTAAAGAAGTATTTTTATAACAGCAGCTCCTTCCTCTTGGTGTTGTCTGCTGATTCTCTAACAGACATTATCTAGGGCAATTTTTAAATCTGGCTTTAACCTGGCTTCCTTCTAGTTAAGTCACTCCCCCTACTTCACAGCTCTTTCTACACCTAGTTAATTGCACAGATAACAAGTCCCTTCAGCCAGCTGAGACCAACACCTAGATAACTGCACAGATGACAGTTCACTTCAGAAAACTCAGACAAATATACTAACTCTTTTTTTTTTACCCTAAAGTGAAGGTCCCAGTAGTAGAGTTCTAGTTCTTTAACCACAGTGAGAAGTATAGTTAAAAAGCAGCTCCTTCCTTTTGCTGTTCTCTGCCTGTTCTCTGACAGAAGCTATCTAGGGCAGTTTTATGGCTGCAGTGGACAGAGCCTGCAGATGTTTTGCATGTACAAAAGGAGTGATGTCATGTTTTCTGTCCGTGGAACTGACTGAAGGTGTAAATAATCTCCTCGGCTTTACCCTCCTCCAAGAAATGTTTTCTGCCCTCAAATAAATACACTTTCATGTTAGTCAATGGTTGCAGGGCACTATTTTCTTTCTTAAATGGGAGGTACAAGAACTGGAACCTGATTAGTGGGAGGCAGCATTAGTTTTTTTGGGGGGAGTAAGATCCAACCCCACCTCCACCTGAGAAGTTCCTAAAGATCCACCCCACTTTTGTTTTTGTTCATGTGGGAGGGGCATGAGGTGGATCTATCATGTTGGAACAACTGACTATCAGAGCTGCCTGGAGAAGTAATTAAGGAGTACCCGAATCTGCATCTAGGCATACCCCCACACACACACACACACATAGACAGGATTTTTAAACTCTAAGCATGTCAATATTTGGCTCTAATAGTATGAGCAAGTTGGGCATAAAATAAAACAGAAAAGAAATGATCAAGCAGGTGTCTTTTCCTTTGTCTGATACATGCAGACAGAAGGCCACACATCCTGTATGACAAGTTCATTATATGGATGTTTTCCATGTAAAACAGAAATGTTGTTAATGTCATGTCTGTAGCATCATTTGTAGCCAGTAAACTATTATTTATGTAGGTAATGTAACAACCATTTTTAATTCAGAAATCCAGTCTTGATAAATTTGTTTTTTAGCAGTTCTGTAAGATTTACATCCTCTGATGTAAGGATGCATAGCACAGAAACAAAGGGTGTCTGTAATCAATTGATTGTTGTTTGCATGATAAGTGGGCATGACAGTGGCATGCAAGAAGGATGTTTAAATTGTTTCTTGGTCATTCTGGGATCTGAAGTTTAACAGTAATGTGTGAAGAGAATAAAAGTATTGTGTTTTGTGTATCTGAATAGGTTTAGTGCTTTGAAATTAAACATATAAATATATACATAGTGTCATAGGTACACGACAAGGAAGGAGATCCTACTAAAATAAATGTTATTCTGATGATTTATTTATTTATTTGTGAGATTTTAAGTGTAGTTCTGTCTAGGTCACAGACACATAAGCTATAAAAAGTACATTTAAGGATGGTTGTATTAGTCAAAGCTTGCAGTAGCAAAATAAAGCAAGAAAAAAATATAATGTGTTTTTTGTTCTTTCAATTGTTTAACCAGGAGTGGCACACTAAGCTGAAAGCTTGTTTATAGGGGCAACCTGGGAGCATATAGAAGTTAAGTGACTAGCTCAGGGTCACCCAGTATGCAAGTGTGGGCTATAGGATTCAAACCCAGGTCTCCAGGTTTGCAGCTCAGAACCTCAAACCACTGTGCTAAACTACCTCCCTAGTTATGGCAGTCATCTGTTCATGATGTTGGTGTAGTAAGTAGCAATACATTGCACAGCTGTTGTAAAATGTCAATAAGTAGGTCATGCAACAGATGTGCTGAGCAGTTACTGAAGCAAAAATGTATTTAGGATAGTAAAATATTCCTGATAAATGTGTGACATTTGCATTGAAATTTCAAGGAGGTCCTTATTGGGTGTCAATGTACAATATAAAGTAGTTATAGTTTTTCAAGTTGTCTAATTGCTTTGTACTGCCACTGTTACTACATTTAAATTATTCTATGAAGGAAATTAAGTTTATGTAACTGTCTGTAAATGTATTAAAGCATTTACTTGTCCTTATAATGTGATGCATTAAATGCTGTTGCTAGGTTAAGTAGTCACATAACAGCAATAGAGATGAAAACAATGGGATGCATAGAAATTTGAAAAAGTATACATTAGCAGGAGCAGTGTCATGATTTCACCATTTTTATAGTTTCACTCTAGATTTTCAACAATATCATTTTTACACCTCTTCATAAATAGTACAGCTGTCATTTTTACATCCCGTTCAAAATGTGTTGGTGCCAAATGGCACAGCCACTGTGTAAAATCACATTATGGCTAATGAACTGATAGTGTCACTGTTCATGCGGTGGGGTCACAAAAAACATATGCTGAAAACTTGGAGTGAAAATACCAAGAAACACCCAGGGCATTAGGGTTTCTGACCATAGCACCCTGCTCTGTAAGGACTGACAGTCATCAGGGGTGTGACTTGGGATTGTCAACAGTAATGCTCATGCCATTCTGCTCCCATCCTCACCCTGCAGCCAGTGACAGGTATTGAGGTGTGCCTTTGACTCTTCAGTCTCAGAGTTCACTCCATTCTCTTATACTGTACCCATTTCAGCATATTTCCTTATGGAATGGGGTGAGTGTAAATTCTGAACACCACAAGGCACACCTCGACACTTGTCTGTGTCTGCAGGTTAAGGTGAGGTGAAATGGCATGACTGTTATGGGCAATGACCCAAAGGCACACCTCAATGCCTGTCCATGTCTGTGGGGTGGGGCTGGGGTTGGCCTCACTTCAATACTTCACTGCCATTTCTATTCTGCCTGTCTGTCTCTCTCTCTCTCTATATATATATATATATATATAAGTCTATATAATTATCTTTCTATCAATTTCATGTACCGCTATTTTTACCTATTTCTAAAACAAACCTGCATATCACATTTGCCTGCAGTATGAGCACATACTTATGAAACTGTGCATATCTGTACTCCACTTCTGCATAGACCTCTTACTTTCCTAATATTCCCATTATCATAAACATAACTACCTTGCCCTTATCAAAAGCGACCCCCTCTGAAAGTTACTATCACATTTTTCTGCTAAAAGTCCATCATTGCACCTGACTTCCTGACATCAACACATTGCTTAAATATAACTTACATCACCTCATAGACAAAAACCCCGTTTCTCTGAAAAAAAAAATGTGTAAATAATCCCAAGGCTGAACATATGCCAGCCATTACTTTTTCATGTACTGCCACCTTCTGTACCATTATGGGGATTTGCATATGTTTTCCATGATGCTCTGCATTACTGGGGTATGTGCAATTGTGTTTTCTTTAAAATTTGGCTGTCCAGCCAATATCATCAGTGATAACACATACATCAGTGGCATTTGCTCTAGGATTCTTTAGTAAACCTATATTGCTTCTTATTCCTTCCATTAAAATTAACACCGCCATATATTTTCCTAATAATGTGTATGCCTTCCTTAGAACAGACATTAAAACAAATCTTCCTACTTACAAATCACTGTGTTGTTTTCCATACCTCCTTAACAATTCCACACAACTTCACTAACTTCATTATGCAGTCATGGTGGATCTGACCAGAATTTGTTAAATCTGGCTTTAGCCTGGTTTCCTTCTAGCTAAGTCACTCCCCCTACTTTACAGCTCTTTCTACACCTAGTTAATTGCACAGATAACAATTCCCTTCAGCCAGCTGAGACAAACAACTAGATAACTGCACAGATAACAATTCACTTCAGCCAACTCAGTCAAACACACTAACTCTTTTTTTATCCTAAATTGAGGGTCCCAATAGTAGAGCTCTAGTTCTTTAGTCCCAGTAGAGAAGTATAGTTATAACAGCAGCTCCTTCCTCTTGCTGTTCTCTGCCTGCTCTCTGACAGAACGGACTGATGGATAGAGGCCAGACAGGGTCACAGTGAGTGGAAGTGTGGATCCAGCATGCTGCAGGGGGACAGAGTACAACACTGATGGGGAGGCTTCTAAAACATTGGTACATTTAGGTATGGGCAACATTTGAATTCAACTGGCAAAATTCTTACAAAATGAAAAACGTGCCTCTGCAAAATCTCACAAAAAGCAAAGAAAAATTTAACAAAATTGCAGCTCAAACTGGTGATGTTTGATATGCATTGTGGAGTAATATTGTGGATTACCGAAAAATATTTCCACTAAACTGGCTGCTTTTTGTTTCTTTTTTTAATCTCTATTTTTATTCCACTTGTCCCCAGCCTGCCATCTCCAACCCTTTGGGAGCTCCTAGGCAGACATGCCTCTGCCATCCACCCTACCTGAATGACCCCAGGAACCTCATGGCACTATGGTTTACCCCTGTACGGGGATGGGGCAGAGCCCCTGTTACCCCACACCTTGTGTTTCCTTGGTCTGAGACCATAGGGCGGGTGAAGCCACATTGAGGGCATGTCTCTGGGGCACCATCTTCCCAGTGATGGCAGGCTATTTTTCCTTTTTCTACTTCCCTTATAGTGCATGACCCCTGACGTCAAGGTGCAGAGTGCCGACGTCGCACTGTATGCGACTGCCCATCCCATACCACTAGGGGCTTGCAGTACTCTGAACCTCCGCTCGGAGTCAGGCAAGTGTGCGTGCTGCAGCCCCAACCCTCCCTGGTGTAGGAGAGCTGTCATGGGATGCTCTAGCCATCTATCCCTGGCTGACCCACCGGCGACCGGGTCCACTCCCAAACCTGGGTCACTGGTGGAGTCGGCCCGGAATTAGATTGATATAATTGGGCCACAATGGGAAAACTGAGACTCTGATGCAGTTGGAAGAGAAACTGAATAGCTATGAGGTGAAAATACTGCCACTGACAATAGTGGAACTAAGACTAAACACTGGTATAACTGAGATAATACACTGACATAAAGGCTATGGTGAAACACTTTTGTAACTGAAGACAGTGAGATACACTACACAATTGGAAGGAGACACTGCTATAAGTAAAGAGAGAGAATGATGGGACTTGGAGATGACATTGCCTTAATTTGAGAGACACTGGTAAACTGGGGGAGTTACTATTTTAATTGGAATAGTAATGTACAAGGCCATGAAACTACTGCACAGGATGAAAACTACTTTTCACAGTTTCCTATCTTTGTGTAGTAGAAATACTACTATGTGTATTTGCCTGTGTGAAGTGGGGACTTCACTATAAGTGCCCCATATGTAGTTTTGAGGTTTATAAAAACACCTCACCCACATTGCACCATTCACTAGACTCCTCCCTCCACTGCCACCATTTACAAGTATTCCCCACCCTTCCACAGTCTAGCACCCATGCCTCACTCCTCCACAATCCTGTCAAAGTTGCATTAGAAAAAGTTAGTTGTCACATGTTCCATTTCCTTCTGCACCCATTATCTGTGGTATTTTAAATAACCAACCCACCTCTGTCACCTATCCAACACAGTAGCAGAAATAGACCTTATTCCAGCACCATCTGGATCCCACACCCTTCCTCAAATCACCTCCAGAATGAATAAAGAATGGGTCCAGCAGAGTGGCAACTGGCACAGCCTTGCCCCCACCTTGCCATAGACTCTGAATTAACTGTAGATGCTCTCCTATATTAATCCTGTGACTGAATTCTCAGCTGGCCAGTTGAGTGATTTTTATATTAGCTCACCACTGGTTTCATTTAGAAGTTGGTGACTGGTGGAGGGAAGGGTGTGCTGGTTGCTGCATCATGGAACCAGTGTTTCATTCTTCATTTTGGGGAAGCAGGTGGTTGGTGGGGTTCACAGGGTGGTAGGGTTGGGGTCTATCTCTAACACTGGGCTGGTGGGTGGACAGTGGGTTACTTTGGATGAGGGTGGGGAAGTAAATGTTTGACTACTGACTGATTATTTTCTAATGAAATTTTATAAGGGCTAGGGGAAGTAGGGAGGTATGGGTATAAATGGTAGGTGATGGGAGAAACTCTTGTTAATGTTTGGGGGGAAGATTCTGGGGAATGTGATACCATGGGAAAGCAATGTTATTTTGTTTGTTAAACCCTTTTTAAAAAAAACACTTTGCTGGACAAATTTGAGAAAAGTTGGGAACGCTTCCATTGCTTTATGAAGTGTGTAAATGTTTAAATTCACTGCTTCTCTATACTGGAAGAACACTGAGATGCTGATGGAACAGTGATTAAACTCTGGCATAACTGGATGAGAAACTGCTGTAACTGGGAGGATACACGGACATAAGTGGGAGCACATGCTGCTGTACTGGAGTCTAGTTTAACTAGGTGGAGACAACGATAGAACTGGGATGAGATTCTGCCTTAACTGGAGGAGACACTGGCACAACTGATACAACTGGGAGAAGGCACTGGTATCACTAGACTAAGACCCTGCCATAAATGCTAGGAGACACTATCATAACAGGAAGGAGACACTGCTGTAACTGACATATTGGTAAAGTATAAATGGGAGAAGAAACTAAGAACTAAGAAGAGTCACTCACCCTGGTGGCCCAGCAGCAGTGTGTCATGCTGACATGCCAATGACCCTAGCTCAGGAGCAGACTCAGATGACTGTGTCATGTGGTTAGTGTGGGTGAAGTGGGCTCAATTCGCTCCATGAAGTGATTCACAAGGTGAAGACGAATGCGCGAAGTACTCCGCAATGCAAAGTGAAGTACTTCTCATCATAATGGGCAACATGAAGTCCATTGAAAACAATGACTTCACATTACTCTGCCTTCCCCAAACCACTACTCCACTAATTTTAAGGTGAAGTGCATTGAAAACAACGTATGTTACCTCAGTTCACCTTGTTTTTAAGCTCCGAAGGTGAATTTTGCAGTGATTCATGGGATTTCAGGTCACATCGCCTCTAAATTGTTCTGCACAGCCTCAGTTCAGGGTAGTGTGCGTAGGAAGCTGTAGGAGACAGTCTGCTCTGAGAGCTCTCTGTGATTCAGACCTTCTAAAAGCAGTTAGAAAAGCCTTTTTGAGTATTTTGTTTTTTGCTCAAACTTTAGTTCATCGATTTTAGGAAACCCTCCTGTGCTCATATCATCGAGCCTTTATTGTTTGTGTGTGTATTTTGAATGTTAATGTACAATTTTGAGGCTGTGTACTAAAAGACAGTGAAAGTGTGCTTTGGGGGAGGGGCGTATATGTGGTGTAGGTATTTAAGTTGGAGAAATGGGGAGTTCTTTGTGTTTTGGTTGTATTTTTGTTATATAACTGACTGTGTTAATGTACACACAGTAATATTTTCAGTAATTGTTGACTTTTTTTGCTGATTGCATGTTGTGGATCTGGTGCAGCAGTGCATAATTTCAGGTTGTTTAAAATGCATGGTATATTACTGAAGTTTTCAATTTGCTACATCAAATAATACACCTTTTATTGTGCCACAGTGTAATTGCAGGCCAGCAGTGTGAAGCTGCTATCCACTGCAGCCGCGTGATTTTGTACTGCCATTGTGGTATCTTTTCTTGGTTTTGCACTGCTGTAATCTGCAGTCAGTGCCCTCCACCGCAAAAGGAATTATTTTCCAGATTGTGTTGTTTGTGACTTCAGCCACACTGGTTAGTTAAGGTGTTGTTGAACTTGGTGTGACTTTGCGTCTGTATCTGTTGTTGAAGCCACAGTTGTTTTTTTGGCTTCACATCCAGCATCCCCACCCCCCTGCCCCCACCTAGAGTGAACATTCCAAAATCTAAATTTGTTTAAAATATTCTTGTTGATCTCCCAAAATGCCCACAAAGAGATGTGCAAGCAAAGCTGTTTCTCGCCTTGGCACTGCTGCCAGTGGTAAGATTGTGGGCATGGTAGTAAGCAGTCGCAGAAGTGCATTGCTGATGTGAAAAAACATATTTCTCCTTCAATGTTTTTTCAGTGCAATCAGTAGCTTCACTCTTAGTAGGAGGAGATTATGTTGTCCCAGCTGGTGGTGTTAGTGCAGTTGCTGCTGGTGGTATGAGTTTTGCTGCCTAAAGTTCCATTTCTGACCAGTTTACCATATCCAAAAATATAGTAGAGTGTGAAGCAGTGCCGGTGAGTGGCAGTGTAGATTATGTCATACTCCCCAGTAACATCCTAGTAACTGAACATGAGGATTCTGATCATCATGCCAATGATAGCATACAATGTGACATTTCTTCCACCGTGGTTCAGGTCATGCACTTGCTATGCAGTGATTCACAGTGCGGTGAAAAAATATCAGGTGATGGTGGTGTTGATGATGATGACTCTGATGATGATGATGATGTTGCTTTGGTTGCAACATGCAGTCCACATGCCAGCATCCAAGCAGAAAATGTGGATGTGGGTGATGTTGATGAATATGATGATGATGATGTAAGTGACCCCAGTTGGGAACCGGAGAAAAAGAAATTCAAGGTGGCTGTGTCTGGGTTTGTTTGCATTAAGCCCCCCCCCCCATAAAAAGTTGTGATTCATCAGTTTCAGTTGCTGGTGATGATGATGATGATGATGACCCAGTAATAATGATAGGTAGTCATAGTGGTCAGTTGCAGTCTATGTGTCCTGCTTGAAAATCATGTAGCACACACTCCACTTCATGGCTCAAAAAATAGAGTCAAATAAGCAGCATCATGGACATGTTAAAACTAGAACATCACAATCTCTTGTTTGGGATTATTTTTGTGCAAGATGCAAATGATGAGTCAGTTGCAATCTGCTAAGTTTTCCATGTGTGTGTGAGTCAAGGTTAAAAAGGGAGCCATCTGGGCACAGGCGGACAACGTACACATCTTAAGAACAGGCACATGGCACTGTGGACCCAGCACAAGATGGCAGCTAATACCACAGTGGGCGTTCACCCTCGTCATCAACTATAATGAGCATGTTATCCCCTTCCATGACTGTAAAATCAAGTAGGAAATTGAATGTGTGCAGTAGTGATGAAATAAGAGCTGAGGATTACTACAGGCAGAAGAGCATAATGATTTTGAAATGTTATCCAGTGGTGGTGAGAGTAGTGTAAGTGGTACATCAACCCCGCTTGGTAAATCTGGGAAAATAACTGCATTTGTGGGTTTGTCATCATCACCTGTACAACCATCTTCATCACATGTCCACACTCCACTCCTTGCCATTCACACAGCAGAACCATCTGTCATCATACCCCATGTAAAATGTTCAAGTCAACTCACGTTACAGAGTGCTTTTAAGCATAAGCTGAAGTACCCACCCAATCATACAGTGTCACATGAACTTAATGATGCTGTAGCTGAAATATTGGCAATTGATCTTTGCCCTTTCCTTTGTGGAGAATTCTGGGTTCCAGCAGTTTGCTGCACATGCCTGTCCAAAATGAAAAGTCCCATCCAGGATATACTTTTTGACCCATGCTGTCCCTGAGTTGTACCTTACTGCGTCCAACTCTGTAAGACATGCTCTTCAACATTCCTCCTGTCTATTCATCCACTTAAGTATGGATATATGGACAGGTGGCCAAACAGTAGGGAGTTCATATTTGTGCTTAACTGCACATTGGAAACAGGTGCCAGGTGTTGTTTGTGCTGTTGGTAGTGTGAATAATCAGTGTAGTAAGGTGGAGTGTCATAGTAGCAGTCTTCCAGGAATTCAACAGCATGCAACAACTGCTATGTGCAATGTGACCTGTTCACACACTGGTGAAACATGGACTTGGTACTGATGGACACTGATGAGTGGCTGAACCCCCTGTCCCTGAGAGCTGGGTTCATAGACAGTGACAATGGGTCAAGTGTGATGAAATGCATCATGAATGGTGGCTTTTGTCGGCTTCCATACATGGCCCACTGTTTAAATCTTGTGGTGCAGGAGTTCCTGCAGCACCCTGATGTAAAGGAAATGCTGACAGCTGCACACTGTATCTGTTCTCACTATTCACACTCTGCAAAGCCTTGACCAACTTTTGCAGTTGCAGATCCGAAACAGCCTCCCTCAGCACCGCTTGAAGTTGGAAGCTGTCACCCAGTGGAACTCCACTTTATACATGGCAGAGAGGTTGTATGAACAATACAAAGCCATCTCAGACTATTTTGTCATGCACACTAGCTGTGACACTTCTGGGGCCTCCATGTCTATGACGACTGAACAGTGGCACCTCATGGACTCTGTAATAACAATTTTGAGGCATTTTGAACATGCCACACAGGCAATGAGTGGTGAGTCTGCCTCCATTAGACAATAAGTTCCACTGTTGCAGGTGCTGAGGCAGACATTGGTGAATGTACAGCACAGCCTTGATGTTGCCGGAGACAGTGCTAGCAGTATGTTGCTGAAACACATGCTGACAGTATTTGACCAGAATCATCACATCTTGAGCATTCAAGTGTAGTGACAACTTTGCAATAGCAACAATGCTGGACCTACGATACAAATGTGGAATTGCCTCAGTACTGGAGGGCGGGCCTGAACAGGTAAAAAATGTCAGTGGGCAACTGGTGTACTTGGTTCATGGGACACAGAAGTCACGTGCAAAGGTCATCAAACCTCAGCAGCATAATCAGGCTGAAGGTGAACCTGGAGGCATATCAAGCATACCAGCTAAGATTGCAACCTCAGTATTCATACCCCAGCCTAGTCATGCTTCTGCTGATGGAGAAATGGACCATCCTGGTAGTACTGCAGTGGCAGCATGAAATGGCCTACCACTGATCATAAGATGATGACACAATGGAGAAAGAATTTCCCAGTGGTCAGAATTCAGACATAGATGACTGTGAGGGCAGCTTCTTTATGAGGATGATGATGAAGTCAATGTTTGTCAGATTTTAATTTATGGTTAAAAGGCTGTCACATTTGTGGTATGATACATGTTTTCTTTTCAAAAATTAAATGAGTGTCCCACCAGAGTGACTAAAATTCTATATGTCATGTCACATTTGTAACACAGAGCACAATATATCCTGGCCCCCTGCACCACCACCACCATAAGACTGCTGTTAGCCAGTGCCACTATAGGGAATATCACTGTGTGCCCCTTTACTACCACCATGAAACTGCTGTTAGCCACTGCACCAGGGGAATTACTTGTGTGCCCTTCCGACCACCACCACCATAAGACTGCTGTTAGCCAGTGCCACTATAGGGAATGTCACCGTGTGCCACCCTGGACCACCATCACCATAAGACCACTGTTAGCCACTGCCACCAGAGGGAATGACTTTGTGTGCCCCCCAGACCACCACCATAAGACTGCTGTTAGCCAGTGTCACTATAGGGAATGTCACTGTGTGCCCCCACTGGACTACCACCATGAAACCACTGCTAGTCACTGCCACTGGGGGAATGACATTGTGTGCCCCCCAGACCACCACCACCATAATAACACTGCTAGCCACTGCCACCACTGTAGGAAATGTCACCATGTGCCCACCCAGACCACCACCATGAAACCACTGTAAGCCATTGCCACTGGGGAATGACTTGTGTGCCCTCTGACCACCACCACCATAATACTGCCATTAGCCACTGCCACCACCACCAGATGCAGGAAGATGTGAGAAGGAATGTCATCATGTGCCTCAGCTGCGATCACCACCAACCACCACCACTATTGTGACAATGTTTTCCTTTACATGTCTTGACCATGCTAAGACAGAGGGAGTCAAAAGGAGATCACATCCATGAGCCACAGGCACAAGGCTCTTACCATGAACACTATAAAGTGAGTATGTGTGCTGATGGTTTTCATACTATTCAACTTCCTTTAGCTGTGTGTTTTGTTTTCTGTAGCTTTTTTGAGCTGCAAAGGTCAAACACATATGGTCAACTTATTTTGTTTTCCTGCAGGTTAACAACAATGGACTGTCTTTTGCTGAAGGTCTGTATTAATGCTACATCAGCAGTACTGTCGACAGGGACATATGGGATATCCATTTCCAATCCATACTGGTAAGTATATCAATTTTATTTCCTCTGTTCCTATTTTTATAACAGTGCAAAACATCCGACTGATGATTATAAACTAGATGACATGTACATCACAAAAAATATTTCTGCAACATATTATGCACTTTATTCAAAATTTTCTGCTGCAGTCATGACAGTGTTGAAAAAGTTTGACTGAGGTTGTGTTACTTGGCAAGATGTGGTTTTAAAATTTAACTTGAGTTGAGGCACAGGGACACTGACACAGTGTATTTGTTGTAGCCTGGTATTTAAATTGTTATCTGGTGATTGCAGTGGGACAGCTTGCTATCTGTGTTACTCCAGATACCTGTGGTGGAACAGCCATGGTTTAAACATAATGTCTTACAGCTGCAATCAGGTTGTAGTGTCCTTCATTTCTCTTTTAGGAAACTTCCAGATGCTCTGTGGCGTCATAGTTGCCTAATCCAAAGAACTTCTTCAACATCATGCCTCCCCTCACAGGCTGAGGAGACATGCAACAAGCAGAAGTCGTTTGAATCAATAATAACCATGACCATCATTACCAGACTGAGAAGGATGCAGATAAAATCTGAGAAGAAGTAACCAAATAATAAACCATTAATGATGTCTACTTGCAAATATGCCCCCACCAAAAACATGCTTACCTTCATTGGCTTGACAGTATTCCATTTCCAATTCCAACACCAAAATTTCTCACCAAGCATTGGAATGTGCACACCAACAGTATGTGACCTATGATGCAAAATAATGCAATGAGTACATGTATATATATATATATATATATATATATATATATATACATATATATATATATATATATATGTATGTCAACCCCCATCAAGAAAATGCACATATATGTATATGTGTATATATATATCAACTCACCAAGACTACCGTTAATGTACACACAAAGGGCACCCTTCCATCCGGATGAGGTGATTGCATTGCAGCACACTTTGGACAAGCAACAGTTCTCTCACTGTCATCATTTGTGATGGAATACTGAATGATCATTCATGTCATGGTATCCCTCCTTCACATGATTTTGCAAGACACTGTGCATCATGACATCATCATCATAGTAAGGTCAATACACACAGCAGCATTACATGTAAATGTAATAGCAGCACTTGTGAATTTTCTGGACCCAAGACAGCTGCATTTTGGGGATGCACAATTATTCTGGGGACTGTCTGTGAGTACTGCACACATGACTGAGTGCGCCATTAATTCTGGGACACTTTGCATTTCACATTACACTCTCATTTCACTTTGTTAGCACATGTGAATTTTCTGGACATGAGACAGTTGCATTTTGGGGATGCACAATAATTCTGGGTACCGTGTGTGAGTACTATGTGCATGACTGACTGAGCCATTAATTCAGGGAGAATTTGCAATTCTTGTTATGCTACAATTTCACTTCATCAGCACTAGGGAATTTTCTGGACGCAAGACAGTTGCATTTTGGGATTGGGAATTCTAGTGAGTCTGGTAAATATTTTTGTAGCCTCAGTACTGTTTACTTTCTCTCATGCTATTGTGAAGTATTTGTCAAAAAAGCAGGACTGAGCAGTGCAATTATACTGTGCTAAACTACATGTGTGCAGTCCATCTTCTTTCCTGTGTGTGCAGACACTGTCCAGCTTCTTGCAAGTTGCAAACATGTATATATGCTGATGCTGACTTGTTGCAGAGTTTATGGCATAAAGAATAAAGATAAGAATATATATTGTATATTTTATTTGTACCATCAATGGCAGCTGACAAAGTGATATAATATGTTTTCAGAGGTCTTGGGCCAGTGTGCATCTCAATCACTCACACAGACACAGTACACACATGACTTTGTGGAGATATTAGCACAAAAATCATGCTTTTAAACAAACCATACCAAACAGACATAAAATATTGCTAAACCCCAGCATATTTTATGGTTACAGAACCGTTCAAGTCAGAATATATAACAGGTCCTGCAGTCCACTGCCACCCCACTGTGCTACCACTGGTGCCAAGTCATAGTATAGTATACATCAACTTGCTGCAAAACTGACACTTCCAGTGTAAACTAGAAAGACATATTCCAGAACAAATCATGAAAAGAAGGAATGTGGCAGTACAGTGTGGTGGCAGTGAACTGGACCTTATATATTTTCTGACTTTATATTGTCTGTACACCATGAAATATTTTGGGTGCATCAGCAATACTTCATGTCTGTTGGATACAGTTTGTTGAAAAGCAGGATTTTTTCTTTGCTGTGATCTCCTAACAAATAAAATATAGATTATATATTCTTATCTTTATTTTTATACCATAAACACAGCAACAAGTCAGACAGCAATCAGCATATATATGTTTGCAAGAAGCTTGACATTGTCTGCAGTAAATACACACAGGAAAGAAGACTGACTGCATACATACAGTTTAGCACAGTATACTTGCACTGCTCAGTCCTGCTTTTCCCCAAATACTCATGATAGAAGTAAACATTAATGAGGCACCAAACAGCATACACACACACACACACATTAACAGAAGGAAGGGGGCCAGAATGCAAAGTGTAAATGCATACAGACAACAACAAAAATGGCATAATTACATACAAGGGTCGGGGATGGTGGAGGAATACATTTTAACACAGCAGGGAAGGTGTTGGGGGGACACATGGTGTGAGGAAAAAGATTTGTGGGATCCCTGGTGGTCCAGCAGCAGTGCCAGCATGGACATAATTTGTAACAGATGTCCCTCTGTGCAATCCAACTGCTGCTGGACAGCACTCACCCTCTCATTGTTCTCCTTGACAGCACTCCAGAGAACTGCCAGGTCAGCCTGAATTACAGGCAGTTCTCTGGGGTCCACATATTCTATAGGCTCAGCTGCTGCTGGTGGTGGTGGGGGTTCTGGTGGAGCAGCAGGTGCTGCTCTGACTTTCCTCTTCTTAGAGCTGCTGCCATTCACAGCTACACCCTCTGCCACAGAAGGGCCAGCAGCTGCATGCCTGGCCCATTCTGTGGTATCCTTCCACTCCAAATGGGTGTGCTGGCCCCAGTCCCCAGGTGAGTCCCCTGAGGGCCATGGCACACTTCCACCTGACATAGGCAGAACCTGACTGTACTGCTGTCCCCCAACACAGTCAAAAAACTCCCAAACAACAGAGGTGTGGAGAGGACCAGGCACAGGCAGGGGAGGGCCAGATGCACTGGCAGCTGGCTGGTCATGGTGCTCAAAAGGAATGGTATCCAGACCAGGGCCCAAGGGCACAGGCACATCCCAGTCCAGAGGACCTGGTGCTGGAGCTGGTACAGGACATGGTGGTGGTGGTGGTTCAACTGCCTCAGAGTCAGGAGGAGGCACTGGTCCTGCTTCGGGGGAACACTCAAAATTTTGGATTGGTCCAACAGGAACTGGAGGCCATGCCCACCCACGTGTGTGAACAATGCAATGCCTACCACAGTCTTCCAGAACTGCCCCTGCTCCAGACATTCCCTCACCCTGGTCCATCTCTCCTACTGTGCTTCCTCAGTCCAAGCAATGACTACTCAACTAGACAGAAAATATTCATACTATCACACAACACACACACTGTCACACAGACAAACAACTAACTACTTATAAAGGTAAGAAAAAAATAAATTTACAGAAAGAACAAATTAAGTAAAAAAAGACTACAGAAAAGACAAAAAATGTAGCTTTTAAAAAAGCTGTTGAGTCTAATTTAAAGTTTAAATCTCCCCCTCACTCTGATCTCCAAGTCTCAGACTGTTTCATAGTCACAAAACAACACATTCCTCTCTCTCCATCTGCACAGGAGAAAGTGAAACTATCTCCTTGGCAAGGCACTTCCTTCCTGCCTGGCTAAAGAGCATATGACTTACAGTACTGTAAGCCATGTGATGTGTGGGGAGGACTGCTAAATCTGGAACACTAAGTGGATCACTTAGAATTATAATGAGGTACGTGAAGCCCATTTAAAACAATGACTTTGCCTTACTTATGTTACCATTCCGTGTTAATATAAAGTGGTAATGACAAGGCAAAGTGAGCATTTTGCATTGCCCACTCCTCGTAGCACCCATTTCATATTCACTTTACTGGTGGAATTTAAACTCACTGCATCACTACTTGTGGCAGGCCAGGCTGGAGCAGTTGCTACACAGCAGTGTGCCTCAGTTCAGGAGGGTTGGTAGAGGGTCTGGCACAAAGCTACCCTGGCAGCTGAACCAAGGTGCTTGCTTCTGCTGCAGGGCAGTGTTTCAGTGGAGCTAACACAAGACTGCTTCCAAATATAGGGGAACAGGGGGAATAAAAGAGAAAAAATGGGAGAAAACCTAGCTTCCATCTGCATGACATCGGAGGGTTACCTCAAGTGGCCCAGGTATATAACTTTACTGGGCATTCCTGGAGGATGATAGCTGACTGGGATAGAGATCTATGTAGAAAAAAGATGTCAACAGTCACTAGAATATCTACAATAAGGCACTAAGGTAACTGAGACATTGGTATTATAGGGAGATGCCCAGCTAACTGTGAGGAGATACTACTATAACTGGGATGAGGGTGCTGTAACTTGCAGGAAACCCTGTGCAAATGTATTTATTTATTTTATTTCAGGATTCCATGGCACAGCATGAGTGTGTTGGAAGATTTTTCTATGGTTTAATAAACAGTGACCATGCCAGACAGTTGGTGCAGCAGTAGGGCTACCACTTGCAGTGCTGGTGACCTGGATTCAGGAGCAAACTCAGGTCACTGGAGAGCCTCCCAAGGAATGAGCACTGAGCATCCCAGAGGGCACTGTTCTCTTCAGTGGAGGAGGGTCACTGCAGTGCTGCTACCTGAGTAACCACAGGTGGTAACACAGCACTGGGCTGAGTGGCAGAGAGGATGTCAGCCAGGTGTGCAGCCAACATGCTATTATGCATGCCTCTACACTGTGCCCCTAGCATGCTGACATTATGGAGGGTTTGGAGAAAATTAAAATGATCCCAGCACCCACAATGATGGACCTGGGTATAGCTGGATACTGCATCAACACAAGTGGTGACTCCGATCAGACAAAGACTCTGGGGTAAATCCTTCAACACCATCCATACCTGGGGGTAAGCTATGGCTCTTTGGATGATGGTAATTGTGATGTAGAAGTACAGGAGGTTAGGAGCTCCTGAGAGAGGAAACGGGAAGGGGACATCAAGAGAAAATTAATAAAAAAGTAGTGGTCTATGTAAAACTCGGACTACCCTGCAAACTGTGGGTTCTACTTTCATTCAAGTAGTGACTCATATTTAAGCCACCGCAGCTACTTAAATTGTGTTCTCTTCCATGAGCACCTGAAACTCCTGTGTTCAGCATTATTTCTCTCACATCTATTGCAGGTTTGCTTGCATCATGTTTATGCTTGGCATAGACATCACTGTCTTTTGGTTTAGTACAACAACCTGCCCCCAAAAACTAGCAATACTGATGATGTCCAACTGCTCAAGCAAAATGTGCCAGCACCACCTTCATGCCTGTCAATACCACTTCTTGATGATGCATACATTGTGGTCTTCATTTAACTGCAGCCACAAGACCATCTCTTGTCACCCACCAACGTGTAAAACAAATAAGTGTCCTACAATAAAAGTCAATAAACTAAGAATTATTTTGATGGAAAACACCACAGAAAATGAGCAGGGGACATCACAAAAACTTGCACAAACAAGAAATGCCACTAGGTGCTTTGAAATATTGGGAGCTATGCACTATTGTGTGGAGGGTATGCACCAGAGGCATGTAGCCCTACCTTGTAGCTACAAGACCGTGGAGAGGTGCACCCAAACCAGCACTCACTAATGCCAGCCACCTGCCTGTGGCCCACCACCCCAATGTGCAGGTGCATGGAGGACTGTTTTGCAGGCTGGGCGCACATACAATGGGATGCCCAGACCAGGTTTGCTAGTGAATCTCATGCATCCATGGGGCTTGGATGGTGGCAGATAGCACTATGTGCTGGTGGCACAGGGGCAGGGGTGCCAAGTCGGCTGCCCCCAGCCCTTCATGTGGTCCCCATGGGCTGGGGCAGCATGTTGAGGGGGGTTTGCTGTGCCCCATCTTTCTCACTGCAGCCCAGTGGTGGCATCCTGGTGGGGCATGTATACCTTACAACAGGGTGTTCCCATCATAAGGTGTGCTCCCCATGCCCACTCTGCATCATTGTGAATGGTGTGGAGTGCAGGCAAGTTCTCTGGAATGCCCTTGGCCCACCCACAGCATGTTGCTGTCCATGTGACCGGGGGATCGGGTGCTTACCTGGCCTATGCCCCCATGGTGAATGCTACGCAGGGTCCATGGGACCCTATCCAAGGCATTCTGACATAGCTATGGCAATGTACCCAGTTTACGTGACGTGTTGGCATAGTGCATAGAGCCAATTGCTCTTTACTTTACAAAAGTAAGTCATAAACAGCAGCATATATCTTTCCTCCAACACACACAGTAAAACTGCACAGCACAGTAGGAGGTGTAGTCACTTGACAGAGAGATAGAAAGTAAGAGAGGAAGGGGTGCTCTAGCAACTAACCCTTTGTCTCTTACCTTCCTGCCTAGCACAAGCCTATCATGTGACCTCATTGCTTGCAGAATCATTTTTGAGTGAACTGCAGAATTTGAATGGCAAAATTATTTGATGAACTGCAGAATTAAAAAAAAAAACATGAAAAATTTGTATTGAATCATTAGTATTCATGTTTAGTAAGAAGGGTTGTCTCATGAGAGTGAGTGAGTGTGAGAGAGAGAGAGGGAGGAGGGGAGAGAGAGAGAGAAAGAGAGTTTCTATAGCAAATAACTCCATGACCCTCTATTCCTGCCTAGATGAAGACTATCACATAATTGCAATGCTTGCAGAACATGTTTCCCTGGATTTGTACTGCAAGTGGTGAAATTTTACTATTAACTATAGAATGGACAATGAACTGCAGTTCATCTTGAAATATCACTGCTCACATGGTTATTATACCTAACAAAGTGAAATTCTGCAGAACTGGGAGAATTTCTCCTGCAGTAAATATTAGCGAGATGCCAGAATAATTGAAGAATTTTGCAAAATTGTCACAGAAGTTGCAGTTTTATACCCTGCCCTAGCTACACAAGATTGAAATTTGCTGAAAAAAGATGCAAAAAAGTATTTTTTGAGCTCAAGCATTCACTCAGTCAGCTGGAATTCAGGCTCACTATGGCTGGAGAAAGGGTTGGAACAATGGAGAAGGGAATTTGGAGACTGAGTAATGCAGTAGGGCAGCTATTATGTTAGATCATACCATTTACTGCAAAGTGCTGAGACCAGGAAGAAGGAGATGGACAATATTTTTATATATGGTCTCCTGGAGGAGTTGAACAAAGGGAGAATGGTGGAATTTATTTAGCATTTGCTTCTTAACTTACATGACCTTCCCAGCAATACAGAGCTGTGTATCAAAGGGGGCCAATAGGATGCTGACCCTTTGTCTGACAGAACCCCATGCCAGGTCATGCTATATTGTGGAAAAATTCCCCTGTTTCAGGGGCAAAAAGGAGGTTCTCAGACTAGCCTGGTAAAGGAGGGATTAGTGATTACAAAGATGTCTGAATTTATCTCAGTCATAAATACCCCACTGATATAATGGAATTCTGACTCTGTGATGGAGAGTAGAGAATTTCTGAGAGAAAAGATTCTCACCAAAATGAAGGACAACCAAAGGTTTAAGAGATCAGCATGGGAAGAAGGGGGTAAGAGAAGGAGGCAGTATGAAAAAGAGAGGAAGGGGGAACAACTGGAAGATATGAGAAGGGACAAGAATAGGACTAACAGAATCTGGACAGCCATGTGTGCCAGTGCTAGAAATCTGGGAAATAAATTTGGGCTTTAATCCTACTATATTATTCAGAAATGAAATATGTACGATCTTAAAAGAAGCAGTTGAAAAGGGACACATAACAGAAGTGGAATATAAGTACATCTGGAAAGAATTTCCCATCACGTCTGGCTTTTATGCCATGCCAAATATTCATAAAAATATTATAGAACCACCTAGGCACCCAATAGTGTCTGGAGTTGGGGCTTTAATTGAAAATTTAGGTAAATTATGTCTGGCTTTCAGTGAATGTTGAGGCACTATACACCTCCATCCACTATCAGCAAGGCATAGAGGCAACAGCATTTTACCTGGACCAGATGAGTGAAATTGGACATGTACCAAAAGAGTTTATACTTACAGGTTTACAGTTTATTTTAGAGCACATTTTTTTTGAATTTGAGGGCAAATTCTTTTTACAGGAATGTGGGACGGCAATTGGTGCCTCTGTGGCACCTAGTTATGCAAATTTATTCCTGGGCTACTGGGAGAAATATTTTATTTATAATCAAACAGTAAACCAACTCTATGTAAATATAGCCTTTTGGTTCATGTTTATTGATGATTGCCTATGCACATGGGACAGTCCCATTGAAAAGATTCCTAATTTTGTGAAGCGGCTAAATGAAAACAACTTAAATCTTACATTTACATGCACAGCATCCAAGGACACTGTTGATTTTCTAGATCTTACTCTTATGAATAAACCAGGTGATGATGTAATTCATTTCAAATGCTATCGTAAGCAAACAGCAACTAATTCCCTGCTCCATGCTTCTAGTGCCCATTCTCCCTCTCTAAAAAAATCTATCCCTTATGGACAGTTTCTTCAATTGTGGAGAACTTTCAGTGACAACATCTCCTATAAAGAGCAATCAGAAAAAATAACTAAAAGATTCTTGGAGAGAGGTTACAGCATAGATTTATTAAAGAAAACCTCAGAAAAAGTAAACAAAATACAAAGGGAAGCTCTTTTGAAAGGGAATAATAATCAGACAAACGATTCTACACCCTGCACCTTTATTACTGAGTACAATCATGTAGCTGGTAGGATAGGAAATATCATACATAGGAATTGAACCATTTTACTAAGTGACAAGAAATTAGAGAAGGCAGTTGGGACAAAACCGCAGGTAGCATTTGTAAAGCTAAAAGTTTCAAAGATAAACTTGTACATAGTCGGACCCATGATTTGAGGGAAAATAACAGAACATGGCTTCCCATAAGATCTCCAGGTTTTTATAGTTGTAAACGATTAACATCTGTAAATATTTGGTTGCTGCATGAACATTTCAACACCCTACAAAGCCAGATATTTCTGTCAAAATTGAACAACTTACTACATGCAATACATCATTTGTAAAATACGTCCTTTGGTGTCCATGTGGACTTTTATATGTAGGGAAAACAGTCCATCCACTCAAACAGAGTACAAGAACATGTTCGATCTATTGTAAATGTAAATATGAATACAGCAGTAGGAGTACATTTCATGATTCATCACCCTCAAATGCTGCAGATTAAAAGTTCACAGGGTTGGAGTGGTGCCTCCTCTTAAATTTGGAGGTGATAGACCTAACATTTTGTTGCAAAAAGAAAGCAGATGGATTTTTCATTTACAAAGTGCAAAGCTACTAGGGTTGAACAACCATTGGGACATTAAACCGTATTTAAAGTAACCAGCAAAGAATGTAAGATATTTGACTGAAACTGTTTGACTTTGTTTTGTTTAAGGGACCTCAAAATCTATTTGAAGAAATTAGTGAAGAATGTAGGATGTTTGACTAAAATTACCTGAATTTGCTGCATTGAAGGGAAGGTCTTTAATTAATATGAATTTTGTAGGTTATTTTCGGAGCTTACATTAAATTGTCCTATTTTGTACTTTGAGAAAACCCCCCCACCTTCTCTGTTTATTCTTTATAAAGTCAAAAGGGCTGAATAACCAGTGGGACCATAAACTGTATTTGAAGTAATCAGCAAAGAATGAAAGATATTTTAACAAAAACTGTTTAAATTTGTTTTGTTTAAGGGATCTCAAACTGTATTTGAAGTAAATAGTGAAGAACGTAAGATGCTTGATTAAAATTACTTGAACTTTCTGTATTGTAGGGAAGGTCTTTGCCTATTGTAAGCTTTATGGTTTGTTCTTGGAGTTTACATCTAGATTTATTCTGTATTCCCCCTTCCCCTTCCATCTTCTCTGTTTATTCTCTATAAATGTAATCATATTCGATATTCATTATGTCTTATAATAATAATGAAATTGTGTTTAATCATTGTATACATGGGATAATATATATTTAGTAGAGCATTTTCATGTACTCATTTGAATGCACATGTTTATTTTTGCATTGTTGGTAACATCTTTTCTTTTTGAATTGTTCTTTTTCAGAGTAAATCCTGCACGAATCAGAGACCAATATAAATGTTTGGCAAATTGTTTAAGGATAATCTGTGCTTGAACAATGGTGACAACCTGTTTTCCAATAAAAGAAAAATGTTTTTAAATTTCTCATTTGCAATGCAAAGGATTCCCTTTCGGCTATTGAGCGCCAAAATGTACAGCTCATAGAAAATATGCATGTCCTTAAATGAAAGCAAAAATAATGAAGGGCTCTTTACTGCATCTAGCAAATTTAGAATGCTTAAAATGTTTTGTATTTAGTTA
The DNA here is from genome assembly GCA_016271365.2 of Neoceratodus forsteri. Classification (NCBI taxonomy): domain Eukaryota; kingdom Metazoa; phylum Chordata; order Ceratodontiformes; family Ceratodontidae; genus Neoceratodus; species Neoceratodus forsteri. Next base: position 472,053,876 of record CM028129.1, read on the forward strand.
ACTAGTTGACTGACGCTTTGGTATAATATGCAAGTATTTCTAAGTGTCCAATTTTGATCTAATTAAAGTTTTGTATATAAGGGTAGCTTTTTAGTATGAACCACATCCCTGATGAAGACTCAAGTTTGAGTCGAGCACCAGGTTCATCTGTTTGTCCGTATATTTGCTGTCTTTGGGAACAAGGTTTGAACTATTTGGCCTGTTTGCCATAATAAATTAAATAACTACACCGTTCCTGTGTGCCGTATATTTGTCTTGTTTTGAAATAAGATATCAGACCTGGAGTCCAGCATGGCTGATGTAAGCCTGGATATTGTAACCATCACTGAAACATGGTGCCCTAATAACCATGACTGGGAAATGGTCATACGTGGCTACACGATGTTTAGAAGGCACAGTGTAGAAAGGAAATGTGGGGGAGTGTGCTTTATGTCAGGGAAAACATCAAAGTGACAGATGTACAGGAAGATTGAGGGGAGGTACTGTGGGTCAACCTTAAGTCTAGAAATGGAGCTACCACTTGGATGGGAGTGTATGCAGGCCTCCAGCACAGGGTGAGGACTTACACAAAGAGATGTTGGAAGACTTAGGCAAAATGGTTAAAAAGGGAGGTGATGCTGGTGGGGACTTAATCTGCGGATGTAGAGTGGAGCCTAACTGCTGCAGCATCAGCTAGAACAGGAGACATCTTAGACCCTGCAGAGGCAGGCAGCTGGTCAGTGAACCCACTCATTAAGGGACAATACTGGACCTAGCACTTACAAATAGGGACATTGTGGCAGACGTCAGAGTGGAAAGTCATCCGGGGATCAGTGACCATCGCATGGTATGGTTTAATATAAGAACAACACTGGAATCCAGCTGCACAAGGGTAGGGATCCTGAATTTCAGAAGAGCTGACTTTACAAAGATGGGGGAATACCTCCAAGAGGACCTGGTGGGGGAAGATCTCAGGGGGGTGGATAGCAAATGGGTCAGATTCAAAGAGATCACAGTAAAAGCAATACATTTGTACATCAGGCAAATAAGCAAAAGCAGATGTAGTTGGAGACCATTATGGTTTCTGAGGAAAGTGGCAGAAATGGTAAGAGCAAAAACAGCGGCATTCAGAAGATATAAGGACATCCAGAGAGAAGAGGAGAGAGAAGTATGTCTGGGAAATGGAGGGAGGAAGATAAGACAGTAAGGAGCACAAAAGCACAAACAGAGGAAAGGATAGCCCAGTTAGTAGCTAAGGGGACAAGACATTTTTAAGTATATGAGTGAGAAAAGGAAGATCAAGGGAGGGATTGCAAGGTTAAATAAGGAGGGAGGGGTTGTACTGGAGAGGACCAAGAGAAAGCAAACTACTTATATAGATATTTCTGCTCAGTGTTCACAGTTGAGGGAAGCGGAGGGACCACAAATAAGCACCAAGAGCTTGGAGGAAAGAAGTGGACACCAGTCTCTTTTCTAAAGAGAGGTCAGTAAAGCACTCACTAATCTGAGGCAAGGCAAAGCCATGGGGCAAAACAGTATGCATCCAGGGGTGTTAAAGGAATCAGGGAGGTGCTAGCTACTCCCCTGACAGACTTGCTTAACAGTTCACTGGGGACCTGCGTGGTCCTGGAAGACTGGAGAATGGTGGACATAGTCCCAGTTCATAAAATGGTAGCAAGGAGGAGCGGGAAATTACAGGCCTGTCAGCCTGACGCCTGCAGTAGGGAAGTTAATGTAAACACTTTTAAAGGAAAGAATAATTAAACATGTGAAATCCAATGGACTGCAGCACCCAAGGCATCATGGTTTTACAGATGTGAGGTCATGCCATACAAATCTGATAGATTTTTTTGACTGGGTAACCAAAGTGGTGTTGGATCAGGAAGGGTGGGTGGACATGACCTACTTGGACTTCAGCAAGGCCTTTGACACTATTCCACATAGAGGGTTTGTAAATAAGTTGAGTAGTATGGGGGTGGGCAATAGGTGGTAACATTGGTAAGAAACTGGTTAAGGGATGGGGCAAAGGGCAGTGGTAAATGGAGTTCACTCCGAAGTGGGGACAGTGACAAGCAGGGTGCTGCAGGGGTCAGTACTGTGGCCAGTCCTCTTTAATATCTACATTAGCTATATAGCAGAGGAACTGGAAGGGAAGGTCTGCCTCTTTGCAGATGACACCAAGATCTGCAACAGTGTGGACACTCTGGGGGGGGTGCAAAGGATGGAAAGAGATTTAAAATGATTGAAGGAGTGGTAAGAAGTTTGCCATCTAAGCTATAATGCAAAAAATAGAAAAATAATGCACTTAGGTCAGAGAAACTTGGGCGTACAGTATAACATTTGGGGGAGAGATACTAGAAATGACCAATCAGGAAACAGACCTGGTGGTAATCATATCAAATGACCTGAAGGTGGCCAAACAATGTGACAGAGCAATCAGAAAAGCCAGTGGGATGCTGGGGAGTACAGGTATTACCAGCAGGAAGAGGGAAGTTGTGCTGCCACTATTATAGGTATTTGGTAAGACCCCACCTTGAGTACTGTGTCCAGTTTTGGAGGTCACATCTCAGGAAGGACATATTCAGGGTGGAGGCCATCCAAAGGAAGGCTACCAAGATGGTAAAGGGTTTACACAAAAGTCCTACATGAAGAGACTAAAAGAACTAAATATATATGGAGTAGAGGAGGGAAAGCGGATATAATTGAGATTTAAATACCTCACAGGAGTGAATAAGGTACAAGTAGGAGTTATTTTTCAGAGGAAAGGGTGCTCCAGAACAAAGGGACATGATATGAAGCTGGAGGGGGTAGATATAGGAGAAATGTGAGGAAATACATCTTCACAGAAAGAGTGGTGGATGCCTGGAACAGTCTTCCAGTGGAGGTAGTGGGGGCAAAAACCATGGTGGGGTTCAAAAAAGCTTGGGATAAACATAAGGGAATCATAAGAGATATGTAGGGAGTGGAAGAGAAAGTGCCGTAGACCTGGAAGGGTCTATAGAATAAGCAATGCAACAAAAAATGGTAGACTGGATTGGCCATGTGGCCCTTATCTGCTATCAGTTTCTATGTTTCTATGTAATATGGGGGCATTAAGTGGTCCCTAAAGGGGCAGAGGATACCATTCCATACACCATATCTAATAAAACTTTGGGTGTTTCTGGGAGATGAGGTTGTCCTCTATCAGACACCCAGAGTGGTGAAGAACATGGTATAAAGCTGCAAGTTCATAGCAAGGTCCAGTCTACAGCTCCAGTAGATTGTGTGGTGGGTTGCACTTGCCAAAAGAAAGTGCTGTCTCAGGTTGTGAGGAGATGTTGGCCACTTTGGCAGACATTCAAAGTCTTTCCTGTCCTCTCAGATGACATTGGTAGCGGAAGTAGGCTCAGGGACAGGCATCGGGGTGTGTCTTTGGGTCATCAGCCATAATACACCATTCCACCTCACTCCACACTGCAGAGCGCTGACAGGTGTCACGGTGTGCCTTGGGGTCTTCAGCCTTCGCTCACCCCATTCCATAGGAAATCAGTCAAGGTGGGTGCAGTATAGGAGAATAGGGTGAATCTTAGTGCCAAGACCCCAAAGCACACCTCAGTGCAAGTCAATGACAGAAGGGTGAGAGTGGGGTAGAATGGCATGAGCATTACAGCTGATGACCACAAGTCACACCCCTGACACCTGTCAGTTCAGGGTGGCATTAAGGTTGGAAACCCTCAATGCCCTGGGAATTTTGTTACACCCAAATTTTGAACATGGGCTTTTGGGACCCTCCTCATGAACAATGGCACTATAATTTCATTGCTCAATCCCAAAAGGTGATTTTGCACATTAGGTGCAACAGATGCAAAATACATTTTGGGCCGGATGTAAAAATGACATCTGTACTCTTCATGAGGAGGTGTGAAAAAGGCAATGTTGAAAATCTGAATTGAAAATTGGTAGTTATGAGCATGAGTAGAAATTGCGTAATGCACACACGTAACACAGTAATTTTTTAGAATTTATTTCACCAAATATTTAACATAGCCTTTTTGGGACCTCCCTTCATGAACAGTGGCATTGTGATTTCATTAATCTGCCCCAAAAGTTGATTTTGCACAGCGACTGTACCATTCTGTGCCACAGGTGTGAAAACACATTTTGGGCAGGATGCAAAATGTGACAGCTATAATGTTCACTGTTCATATGGAGGTGTGAAAAAATTGTAATGTTGGAAATTGGGAGGGAAAATAATAAAAATTGGTCAAGTTATGAGCATGCATACAAATTGCACAATGCATGCTCATAAAGCAGTAATTTTTTTGATTTTTTTCACCACACTTGCAAAATGGGCTTTTTTGGACCCCACCTTATGAACAGTGGCACTGTTGTTTTGTTAATCGGTCCCGAAAAGTGACTCCAAGCAGCAACTGCAAAATCCCATTTAGGGACCAAGAAACAAAATGACAGTGCCAGTGTTCATGAGGAGGGGTCCCAAGAACTCCATATTGAAAATTTGGGACCAAAACTCCCAAAAATGGCTGAGATGTCAACCTAAGTTGAAACCCTCCATTGATTGCCATTATAGGGCTTACCGTGATTTTCTTCAGTTTGTGGTCAGCTTTTGAAGAGTGCAGACATGTTCCCGGTCCACATAAGATTGCAGCACCAGACCTCTGGAAGAAAGTATGGGTGGAAGGGGGTGCAGGGAGGTGGGATGCGTAGAGCGTGGGTCGGGATGGAGGAGGGGCAGCGAGGATGATGAGGGACCATTTTCTTTTTCTTTAGGTTTAAAAAAAATACCTCTGGGGATGGTTTTCCTTTTGACAGGTGAAATAGTATGAAAAATAAATTTCAGCACACTGGGATGGGTTCCCAGTATGCCAGACTAGTGGAGGGGGGAACAATGCTGACTTTGGGATTGGGAACCCAGAGGTTGCCTGAAAAAAAGAGGGCATGTGGGGCACATCCGACACCGGGAGTGGGAATCCCAGTTTCTGAAAAAGATAAAGAATTACTTTGGCATACTGCGGTGGGCTCCCAGTGTGTCACAATAGTAGGGGTGGGGGGGCATGCTGACATGGGAATTGGGCAAAAGATATGTTCAGGCTTGGGAGGAGTCATCTGACACTGGAGTGAGCATCCGGTATCAGAAATATAATTCCTTTGGCACACTGGGAGGTCCCAGTGTGCCATAATATGGGGAGGGGTGAATACATGCTGGCGGGATTCCATATGTAGGCTTTGGAGGGCATGTGTGGTGGGCAAGGAACCACCAATAATGCAAAGCCAGAAAAGGCAGTGGAAAAGGCATGCCACTGAGCAAATGAGTTGCTCATAACTCCAGCCATGCACATTACTGTTCACTGTAATGTGCATGGCTGAAGATGCTGGTTGCGGGAAGGGGAGAGATCTGCCGCTGCAATGATGAGACTGTCCCTGATTGGAGTGGCAGATTTCTTTCAAGTGCAGCACTCACTCAGAAACTGCAATCATCATCAGCTTTCCTATTGATTGTTGGATGAGGGACGCACCCATTAAAGCATACCCTTCATTGGCCACAAAATTGCCAAGCCTCTGCAAAGCTGTACTACCTCAATATGTTTCTTGTGCACTGCACAGGCAAGCAAACATAAAAATGAAAAATCAAAATTAACTTGTAATTGAAAAAAGCCTTTTTTGTGTCTTACAAGAATGGGAAGCATAGGGGAGTGGTGACATTGCTCCCAACCCACTCCTAATTGGAGGTGCAGGAGGTCACATCTGATAATAAGTCTCACATCTAATAACAAGACTTGGCTAATACCAACAATGGCTGTCTTTGATTTTTCTTCATGTATAAAGTTGTAATTGATATAACATCTATACTTTTTGTTGAGTTTTGCATATTGTTTCTGTTGCATAATGTTTTTGGAATGCCTTGTCTGTGAAGTGTGTATCTATGAATTTATGTCTCGTAAAGAAAGAAAGAAAGAGAGAGCAGGTGAGTCCCAACTCTATTTATGAAGGAAGAAAGAAAGAAAGAAAGAAAGAAAGAAAGAAAGAAAGAAAGAAAGAAAGAAAGAAAGCTGGTCCCAGCTCCTCTTATGCTATCCTCCTCTCCATCCTGTCTGGGAATTTAATGTGAGAAAACCAGACACAAGGGGTGGCAATGGACTTACAGCCATAACTCTGCACCCAGGACAATTTCCCCAAAACTTTACAGATGATTATTAGATCACCCCACATCATGATCATGTAAGTGATGACAGGTGACAGCCACCTAAAATTGGTGCTTAGTGAGCAGCCATGATTGTTTACTGAGCACCCATTTGTGGGTGGGATTTACCTGTCACCACCTATAGTATGTGGTCATGAAGTTGGGTGGTCGGGGAGCCCTCTGGAAAGCTTGGGGCAAAATGGCCTGAGGGGCATTGTATTACTTGCATAAGTACATTGTAGGTGTATATTTTCAAACTCTGAAGTGGACAAATAAAACATTTGTGTCAGGCTTTGTATTGCTATATTTATTTTTTTATTTAAAATGTGGTAACTGGGAAAGGTACATTGAGCAGAAGCTCATTTCCATGTGTGATCTGGGGACAGGGGATACAAATACAACAGAGGAGTAACAAAAATTCAAAAACAGAGAAATACAGAATACATACAAAATGCACAGTATAATATAAGTACATTCTTAATTACAGTATGATACAGTATGCAAATAAACTAACACTGTACTATTGCATTTCAAGATGTAGTACAGGAGATTTAATAATCAGAGTAGAGACAAAACCAGAGCATGTAGTCACAATTAATGCATGAAATGGAAGAAGGTGGACAATAGTGAGGTTGTGGATTAGAGCCATGGACAACTCACGTGATATAATAGAGGATGGCCTGAGGAGCCACTTAAGTAAAGGAAAGGAAGAGATGAGGTGGGTTTGAGGGGAGAGTTATTCCAGAGAGAAGGGAGTCTATAAGAGAAAGTTAATTTCCCTGTTGAGGTGCATGCTTGTGGGAGGGCAAAGGAGTGGAGGCAATTCATGTGTGAATTGTAGGGGGAAGGAGTAGCTGGAATTAGTAGAGAGGATAGGTAGCAAGGAAGAGTTCCAAACCAATATTTGGAGATGAAAGTGGAGCAGTGGGACATGCGTCTCTGTTAAAGAGATTGGAGGGATAGGGAGGTAGAGGTTGCAGTCATGCATGAAATGGGTAGAATTTGAGGTGAAACAGCAGAAGGAGTTGAAAAGGACATCAAGTTTGGGGAGGGAGGTAGCTAAGGCTGTGCTTCAGACAACGTTGGTGAAGTCAAAAGATGGGAGGATCCATTTGACCAACAGATCATGTCTGACTGGGATGTAAAGACTACCCTTATGGTGGTAGAGTAAACCTAGTTTGGGATGTAGTTTGGAGAGGAGGGCCTTAAAGTGGGAGGAGAAGTCTAGCGAGGGATTGAGCCACACTCCTAGCTATTTGTAGGCTGGAACTTTATCTAGGGGAGTGTTGGCTGGGGTAGAGAAGGCAGGGTGGGTAGGAAGCTTGGTAAGTTTTTGTTTGGAGCCGAAAGTCATGGCTAGAGTCTTTTTGGTATTCATTTTTAGGCAGTTATCATTGAACCAGTTAGATATAGCGGTAAAGTTATATTGAAGAGGAGTTTGGATAGATGGGGCAGAGGGACAGGATAGGAATAGGTTGGTGGCATCCACTTACATATGGATTTTGACGTGGCTGCATACAGAAGGGAGGTCATTAATAAACAGCGAAAAGAGAACATGTCTGTGGATCAACCCTTGGGGGACACCTGCAAGGATGGGGAGGAGGAGAGAGAGAGAGGCAGCATTACTGATTTTACTGATTGGGACCTGCTAGTTAAGTAGGATCTAAATCAGGACACAGAAGCTGGGAAAAGGTCGATGTTGCTTAGCTTGCCTAAAAGGAGAGGGTGACAGAAGGAGTCACAGGCCTCAGCAAAGTCAATGAAAATAGCTGATGTGACCTGCACTTGGTCCATAGCAGAGTGAATTGCATCTGTAAAACAAAGAAGGGAGGAAGTGGTTGAATGGAACTTTCTAAAACCTGACTAGACCTGGGAGAGAGTGTTGGAAGCAGAAATTAAGTCATTTAGCCTTGAGAGGAGGAGTGATTCTAAGACCTTGGCAAGTGAGGGGAGAAGTGATATGGGGTGAAAGTTGCCAGGGACAGTGAGATCACCCCCTTTGTGAAGGGGAATGACTAACTGTCTTCCAGGTTGAAGATATGGTAGAGGAGGAGAGAGATCAATTAAGGAGGTAAATTAGAGTGGTCAGAATAGAGGGAGTAGTGATTTTGAGGAGTCATGGCTGGATTTAGTGGAATTTAGGGAGCCTAGAGCTTTAAGAACTTCTGCTGGGGATACCAGAGGAAGATGAAAGCTAGAGGGCTGTGAAAGGAAAGGGTCAGGATAGGGGAGGTCTTGCAGGAGGGTACAGCTATTTTGGGTATCTGCAACAGAGGTACCACTTCTTTGAGCAGCGAGTTCTACATAGACACCACCCTTTCCGTGAAAAGGTGTCTCCTCATTTTTCTCCTGAAACTTCCTCCCTCCAGTCTCACACCATGCTCCCTCGTGCCCCCCAACTTAAAAATCCTCTCTGCACAGTCTTGTTTGTACCCTTCATGTATTTAAAGGTCTCAATCATATCTCCCCTATCCCTCCTCTCCTCCAGGGAGTACATGTTAAGCTCCCTCAGCCTCCCTTGCAAGGTTTGCCTTCCAATCACAAGATCATCCTTGTTGCTCTGTGCTGGACCCCTCTAGAAATCTAACATCTATCTTTAAATATGGGCACCAATACTGCATTTAATACTCTAGGTGTGGCCTCCTCAATGATCTGTACAGAGGCAGGATCACCTCCCTCCTCCTGGAGGTGATTCCACTAGCAATACACCCCAGCATCTTGTTGGCTTTAGCTGCTGCCTTCATGCACTGTATTCAGTGGTTCATTTGCCCCATTATTATCATCCCAAGATAATTCTCCTCTTCTGTAGCAACTATCTGCACCCCTCTCCACTGCTAACACTTCCTTGGGTTCCTTGCTCCCAAGTGCATGACTTTGCACATCTTAGCATTGAACCCCAGCTGCCATGTGTCTCACCAGTCTTCAAGTTTTGTCAGATCATCCTCCAACCCCTGCCACCCTACTGTGTCATCCATCACTGCACTGATTCTGGTGTTAACTGCAATAAGACTAATCTTGTTCTTAATGCCAAGTGAGATGTTGGCTATGAAATGCCAAACAACACTGGGCACAGTACCGAGTCATGTGGCAACCCATTCATTACAGCTCTTGGAGCTGAGAGTTCTCCTCCCAGTACTACCCTCTGTTGCCACCCTTGCAGCCAGTTCTTGATCCAATTTACAGTCTTTGTCCCTGCTCCCTGGTATCCCAACTTGCTAATCAGCTTCCCATGTGTCACCAAATTAAATGCCTTGTTGAAATCCAGATACAGAACAGTCACTGCTAGGCCCTTGTCCAGTTCCCTAATCACCCAGTCATAATAGTCAACCAGGCTGGCTTGGCTGGATCTTTCAGAGACAAACCAATGTTGCTTCCCATCCTGGAGACCATTGCCTTCTAGAAAGGCTGCTAACCTCTCTCTAAGGATTGTCGCCATTAACTCTCCTACAATGGATGTGAGACTTACTGATCTATAGTTGCCTGGTTCATCCTTGGGTCAGCTTTTGTGGAGGACACCACATGAGTCATCCTCCAGTCCTGGGGTATGCACCCTGTTTCCAGAGAGGAATTGAACAAGTCTGCCAATGGCTCTGCCAGGACCTCCACCAATTCCTTCAGTACCCAGGGGTGTATGCCATCTGATCATGGCACCTTATCCACCCTCAGTGCCCTTAAACCTTCTAGTACCCTGGCCACTGTGATTTCCCCATCCGTCTTAACCTCCCCCATGCCTACCCTCTCTATCACCTGAGGCATTGACTCATCATTTTCCTTAGTAAATACAGAAGTATTTATTTAGCACTTATTTTATTTCTTTATTTATTGAAATGTTTCACCAGGAAGGCACACTGAACAACACATTGCTTGTCTCCCGGTGTGACCTGGGGGGTGTTACTATTGGATGAAGAATTAGACATACAGTTTAACATTTAAACCATACAAGAAATTAAACATTCAATTACATTTGTAACAATACACTTAAAAAAATATAAATAATCATTTCATCGCTTTTGTTACATAACATACAATTAAATATATCATACCTGTGAAATATGCATTTAATTACAAGTGGCATATCTGAATAACAAAGTACATAGTGGTGAAGGGGGAGGAGAGCATGCTGAGATGCAGGCTGGGGAGTGGAAGGTTAAATAAGTGATGTGAGTCATGGAGAGGAGCAGAGACATAGGAGAACAGTTAAGGAGGGTTAAAGTAGGAGCAGTTAGATTAGAGAAAGTTATGTATGGCAGAGACAAGGGAGTGGGAGGAGGAGGAGGAGTGCAGTATTTGGGGAGGATTGAGTTCCAGATTTGTGGGAAATGATGGGTAAAGCCTGACTGACCTATGAGAGTGGTACGACGGAGGACTAACAAAGTGCAAGTGACAGAGGATCGGAGGGAATGGGAGGGGGGAGGCAGGGAATAGAGCAAACATGAGAGGTAGGAGGGAAGTTCTTCTAACCAAAATTTAGAAGTGAGTTTGGCACAATGGTGGGGTACCTGTTGGCAAGCTGGAGAAGAAATGGTGTGATAGACGTCACAGTGATGAGTTCATGTTGGAGCATCAAGGGCAAATTGAAAGAATGAGTTAAATAGAGTGTCCAATCTGGTTAGGGAGGATTTGGGATCAGCACCATAGACTGCATCACAGTAGTCAAAAATGGGGAGGATCATCTTCTGGACTAGTTCACGTTGTGCTGTAGGAGGGATGCAACTACAGTTCCTGAATAAGGCACCAAGCTTGGGGTGCAATTTTTTCAGGATGGCGTCAATGTGGCCAGAGAAGTTGAGATGTTGGTCCAACCAAACCCCAAGGTATCTGAATGAGGAGGTGTCCTCTAGTATTTTTCCATCAATGGCATGGAAACACGGTGAGGGTGGAGCCTAGAGGTCTCTGTCTAGTGCCAAAGGTCATGAGACAGTCTTTTGGCATTTAGGAATAGTTGATGTGAGGCAAACCATCACTGAGCGTAATAGAAGTCAAGCTGAAGGGTGGTTGCAACATCAGCAGGGCATTTTCCAGATGAGAACAGAACAGTGTCGTCGGCATACATATGGATAGAGGTGGAGGGGGAGCATACTGAGGCAAGTCATTTAGGAAGATGGAGAAGAGAATGGTCCCAAGCTATGAGCCCTGTAGGATTCCATTGGAAATAGAGAGAGGGGGAGAGATTGTATCCTGGATCTTAACTGATTGTGTTCTGCCTGAGAGGTAAGCTCTAAACCAGTTTTGGGCAGAAGTAGACAACCCAGCAGCCATAAGGAGTCAAGAAGTAGGGCATAAGAGACTGTCGAATGCCTTGGCAAGGTCGACAAAGATGGCAGAGGTAATGAGGCCATTATCCATCCCAGTGAGGATGGATTCAGTGAACCTAGTAGGAAGGTGGTAGTAGAGTGGTTCTTCTGAAAACCAGATTAGAACAGAGTAAAAGGAAGAGTCATTGAGGAAGGAGGTTAGCTGAGAGGAGCAGGTATTCTTGGAGCTTAGCAAGGGCAGGGAGTAGACAGATTGGGTGAAAATTTGCAGGGGAGGAGGGGTTGCCACTGTTTGGAAGAGGGAGGACCACAGTATGTTTCCAGGATGAGGGGATAGATGAGACGAGAAAGAAAGATTTAAGATCAAGGATACAGGTAATCTATAGCAGAAGCTGAAAAGTAGAGGAGTTTAGGGTCAAGATCATCTGGCAATGAACCTTGAAAGGATTAAAGGGAGAAGGGCCAATAGTGTTTCTTCTGGGGAGACCACAAAAAAAGAGAAGGAAGGATGGGCATGGACAGGTTGAGTACTGGGTGTGAGAGGATGAGGAGGGGGGAGGTTAGAGGCAGTGACTTTAGAAGTGCTGTGGCACAGGAGGTATAATAGGAGTTAAACTCTTGAGCCACTGCACATGGTTCAGAGACCAATGAGTTGTTTATTTTAAGCATGGGGGAGGTGGATGTGAAGGAGGGAGAATAGGGCGTGGACCACTGTCAAGAATTTGGAGGGAGAAATGGTGTTTTTGAGAAAAGATGATTTAAAATATCCAGACTTGGCAAGTCTGGTAGCTTTTGTGTAGGCATTTCTTAACATGCAATACCTGGCATGGTCTAGGGGAAGCTGGCAGGCCTTATGTTTCCTCCAAGCTTTGTCCCATTCACTGAGACAGATCAGTAACTCAGGGAGACTCAGAGATGATGGCTGCCACAAACTCTAATGCATTTGAAAGGAGCTAAGAATTTCATGTAGTTAGAAATTTATCTTTAAAATAAGTGAGGGCTTGGTCAATGGAAGGAGCAAAGGCAATAGGGGACCAATTGGAGCTGGCCAGTTCATTAAGAAGGGGATTAAGATCTAAGGAGCTGAAGGAGCAGAGTTGCAGAATTTTGTGAGGCAGTTTAGGTCTATGGACTTTCCTGACTACGAAAATTGGGTGATGATTACTGTGGTCATCCAGAAGGATGCCTGATTAATGACTCAGTGGGGGTGAGAGGTGAGATCCCAGTCTATCAGGTAGTGGTTAAGAGTTTTATGATTTAGGCAAGTATGTTTCAGGATGAGTTGGGAGAGATTGAGGGCCATGATGTCATTTCATGTCTTGGCAGTTGTTCGTGATAGCCAGTTTTGGTTTACATCACCCAGGATGTATAGCTCACCTTTATGTGAGAGGGAGGTTTTGGAGGTAATGAGATCCAAAGTATTGGATGACTTGGAACCAGGTTGACAGCAGGTGCCAGCTATGAAGATAAGGGAGGAAAAAGGCAAGGTAATGTTTACTACACGTGCTTCATAGGCAGAGGGTATTGAGGATGATAGAATGGTTGAGAATTGAAGTGAGGACAGGATATACATGGCTACTCCACCACCCCTGCCAGTCCTATCCTGCCTGATTATGGAATAACCTGGGATATAAATGGCAAGATCATGTATGTGAGCGTTTAACCAAATTTCTGTTAAAATTAGTATATCAGGTGTGAGAGAATTACCATAGGATGTAAAGGTCAGTTTTGACACAAGACTGCAGATGTTAAAGTGGAAGATTTTCAGGTTTCAGGCTTCTGTCTGCTCTTCCCTTTCTCTGCCACCCCTTGTCCTTCATGATCCTTACTATTTGATCTTTGCAGATCCTTCTCTCTTATGTACCTGAAGAAGTCCTTTTCCCATCCTGATGCCCTGTGCCAGCCTAAGCTCTCTGGAAGCCTTGGCTGCCCTGACTGTTCTGGTCACCTCTTTAGATCTCTTCAGGTACTCCTCTGTATCCTTCCCCTGCTTGGATATCTTGAATCTCCTGAAGGCTGCCCTTTTGCCCTCACCTTTTCCAACACCTCCTGCTTAACCAACTAGGTTTCTTGTCCCTAGCCTTTTTGCTTTGTGTCTTAGTACAGTATCTAGTGGCCTCTGCAAGTCCTAGCTCGATCGCTTCCCATTTCTGGCCAGCATCCATGTGTGGGTGGATTGAGGCTAGGTGCCCAGCCACAATTTCCCCCCATTCTCCTAAAGTTAACTTGCCTAAAGTTCAACAACATGGTCCCTGTTCCCCCAGCCTCCTTGCCCATGCTGAGTGAGAACCACACTGTATGATGGTCACTCCCTGCCAGTGGATTCTCCACCCCAGCTCTCTGACAAACTCCCATTAGATAGCATGAAGTGCAGAGTGTAGCCTAACCTGGTTGGCTCATTTACCATTTATAACAAGGAGCTGTCCTGAAAAGCCTCAAGGAGAACTTGCTCCCTTGTTCTTGAGGTGGCTGAGGTGCTCCAGTCTACCTTTGGCAGATTGAAGTCCTCCACGATCAAGGTGTTACCCTTCCTGCTGACCATCCTGATCTGCTCTGCTAGTTTTCTACTCAAGTCCTCTGCCTGAAATGGTGGCCTATACACCACCCTCATCCTAAGGGTCCTGTTTCTTGAATCTTGGAATTATATCCAGAGTGCCTTTGTTCTCCCTCCTCCATTCCTCCCTTTCACACTTATCCCCTTCCTCACATAGACCACCACCCCACCCCTTTCCATTTTTCTCTATCAATGCAGTATATTTTGTATCCTGGGATGACCAGGTCCCAGTTCTGGTATTGGGTGACCCATGTTTCAGTGATGGCAGCAATGTCCACCTCTGGCTTTGCCATGTGAGCCTGAAACTTGGCTGTTTTGTTTCCCCAGTTCCTAGCATTCAAGGATACTACCTTGCAATATGTGACCTTCCCACCCTTCCCCCTTTGAACACTATCATTATCAACCCTGTATTTACTCTCCCTTAATCCATTCCTACTTGTATGGGGGTGGGGGTAAGCCCACTTTGCTCCCCTACTTGGAGACCTTGCTTGAATTCCACCCAACTGTCTCCCCCCAGACCTAGTTTAAATCCACTTAAGTTGCTATATATGCTCCCCAATCTCCATTTTAATACCCCTGAGCTCTCCTTGCTCAAGTGTAACCTGTCAAGGGCATATCGGGCGCTGTTATCCCAAGTTCTTCCCCATCTCCCCAATCAGCCCATACCCTTTGGTCTGACACCAGGCTCCCAGACAAGTGCTAAACTCCTCTATTCTCAATTTTCTTGCAGCACTTGCTCTGGGTACTGGAAGTACTTCTGAGGAAGCCAATGAGCTCCCTGCTTCCTCACAAAACTTCCCCAGCTCTAAGAAACTCCCCTGTACCTCCTTGGCTGTGTTCCCACCAGATCATTCGTGCCCAAGTGTACCACGATATGAGGTTTCTCCCTCTCCCTCTTTGCACACTTAAAAATAAACTATACCTCCCCCCCACCCACCTGCTATCATTACTGATATGCACGCCACCCATATGTGACTATGCCATTCCTCTTTATTCCCCCATCTCACCCCTTTCAGTATTGAGTCTCCCAGCACTAAGATTCCACCCCCTTTTCTCTGTTGTAGCCCCCTACCTAATCCCATATTCCTGACCTCTGATCAAAATCTTTGCACTATTCTGCATATCCCTGTCTCCCCCTATCCCCAATTGCCTCCTCCCCAGCCCCTACCCTCATTCTTTCTGCCCCCCACTGCTTCTCTTGGCTGACCCATCCTCCACTCCCCCAATGCTCTCCCTGCTTGAGCCCCCTCATTCTCATCACCACTTAATCTTTGCTTCCCTTTTATTTATTTATTTATTGAAATGTTTCACCTTGAAGGCACACTGAGCAGCAAGTCGCTCATCTCCCAGTGCGACCTGGGGGAAGGAGTACATTAGGAATGAGACATTACTGTAAATATTCAAGTTATAAGTTCAACATTAACATACAGTTTGTGAGGTAGATGTTCAAACAGTGTTACAACAGTGTTGCACATGCTAGGTAAAACAATGGACAATAATAAGTGCTGCGTTAATAAGTAACAAGAGCTTATGTGAAGGAAGGGAAAGAGAGGCAGTGGTGAGGTGTGTGTGGAGGGGCAAGAGTTGTGTCCCTGGAACCACTTTACCATGCAAGGAACCTGCACTGCACTGTCCAAAGAGAGGGGATAAGGAAGTGTCCCAGAAAGACCCTTTCAGGATTGTGGGGAAGGGAGTAGATGAGAGACACAAGCCCTTTGGGGGGTAGGGAGGGGCCCATGGAGACCATTCGGGACTCCTTATATTCTGTGAGAGATCAAGGGAGGCCAGTAAGGTGGAGCAATTTGAGGAAAGGGGAGGAGAGCTAGGAATTTGGGTGGGTGTGCACAGGGCAAAATGAAGGTGATGGTAGAGGGGCAGGGTTTGTCCAGGGCTTAGAGGAGGAAGTTAGAGAGGGACATGGCAGGAGCAGCTAGGAGCAAGGTAATTATTGAGGGAAGAGCTGATGGGGTAGGCAGAGGATGAGTGTTGGATTTGAGGGGGGAAGGATTTACAGGGTGTTGGGAGGTGGTGAGAGTATCTAGATTGGCCAATTTGGGTGGATCTGCGGGGGACTATCAGGGTGCTACAGTTGGTTGATTTAAGGGGATGTGAGGGTGGGGGGGATGTTATAAAGAAGGAGGTGAGGTAGGAAGGGAGCTCACCCAACCTGTGCTTGGAGGTGAATTTAACACAGTGGGAGAGCCACCTATTTGCAAGAGAGGGGAGGGATAGGGCACGATAGAGATCACAGTTGTGGGTGTGAAGGGAGCATCCAAGGCAAAGTGGCAGAAGGAATTAAAGAGGGTGTCCAGTCTGGCCAAAGAGAACTTAGGGGCAACACCATAGACTATGTCACAGTAGTCAAAAATGGGCAGTATCATCTTCTGGACAAGTTCACACCTAGCAGTAGGAGGGATGCAACTATGGTTCCTGAACAGTTCACCAAGCTTGGGGCACACTTTTTTCTAGATGGCATCAATAAGTCCAGAGAAGTTTAGGTGTTGGTCCAACCAAACACCTACGTACCTGAAAGAGGATGTGCCCTCAAGTAAAGTTCCATCAAGGATATGAAAAATGGGTAGGGAGAGAAGCCTTGACAGTCTCTGCCTTGTGCAAAGGTCATGGAGACTGTCTTATTGGCGTTGATGAAAAGTTGATGGTTAGCAAACCAGAACTGAACCTTGTCAAAGTATTGCTTAGCTAGGTTGTAACCTAATCAGAGCAGGAGCCAGATGTATACAGGACTATATCATTGGCATACATATGTATAGCAGATGATGGGGAGCAAACAGAGGGAAGGTCATTTAAGAAGATAAAGAATAGGAGGGGCCCTAATGCAGAGGCCTGGGGAACTCCAGTGCTAATCTTGAGGGGAGGGAAAGTGGCATCCAAGATCTTAACTAACTGGGTTCTGCCAATAAGGTAAGCCTTAAACCAGTCTGTGGCAGAGGAAGATAGGCCAGCAACTGGGAGTGAGTCAAGGACAAGGGAGTGAGAGACAGTGTCGAAGGCCTTGGCCAGGTCGACAAAAATGGCGCAGGTAATTTGGCCATTGTCCATCTTGGTTAGGATGGAGTGTGTGAGCTGTAGGAGAGAGGTGGTGGTTGAGTGTTTTTTCCCCCGAAACAGGACTGGAAAGGGGTGAAAAAGGAGGTGCCATATAGAAAAGAGGTGAGATGGGAGAGGACTATGTGTTCTTGAAGCATGGCAAAGGTAGCGAAGACAGAAATGGGGAGATAGTTGCCGGGGGGGTGAGGGGTAACCCCCTTCAGGTAGAGGGAGGACCACTTCACATTTCCATGAAGAGGGGGCCGAGGCAGTAGAGAATGAGAGATTTAAGATTATTGAGAGGGAATAGGCAATGACAGGAGCAGAGAAGGAGAGGAGTTTTGGGTCAAGGCCATCAAAGGAGGCACCTTTAGAGGGGTTGATGGTGAGGAGGTCACATAGGGCATCATTTGGGGTTACAGTAGCAAAAGGGAAGGGGAGGTGGGAGGATGATGACAGGGGCACACTGGTAGAGGGTGGGGATGGGTAGGAGGGGAGGGGAGGGATTTCAGTAGTTCAGTGGCACAGGAGGTATAGTAGGAGTTAAATTCCGCAGCTACAGCTGGTGGGTCAGACACTAGGGAGCTATTTACTTTTAGTACCGGAGGTGGTGGTTGAGATGAGGGGGTAAATAGGGCATGGACCACCTTCCAGAACTTTGAAGAGGCATATATGTTGATGATGAAGGCAGATTTGAAATATTTGGACTTGGATAACTTTGTAGCCCTGGTGCAAGCATTTCGAGCATGCAGTATTTAGCAAGGTCAGTAGGATGCTGGGTAGCTTTATGATGCTTCCAGGCTCGACTCTCTAACCCTGAGGCAAGCCAGAGTTCAGGGGTTATCCAAGGTAAGTGGTTACCTATGACTCTGAATTGCTTGAGTGGGGCAAAGCATTCCAGTTTGCAAGAAAGATTTCTTTGAAGTAGGCAAGGGCCTTATCAACAGAGAGGAAGGATGTTAGGGCGAACCAGTCAGAAGTGGCCAGGTTACTCAGGAGAGGTTCAAGGTTAAGAGACCTGAAAGAGAGTAGTTGTATGGTTTTGTGTGGTGATTTAGTTCTGTGGACTTTCCTAACTATGTATATTGGGTTATGGTCACTGAGAGCATCGGGAAGGATGCAAGAGGTGATGACACAGTGAGGGTGGGAGGTAAGGGCCCAGTCGAGTAGGGAGTGTTGTTGTGTCTTGTGGTTTGGGTGGGTGAGTTTGGAGATCAGTTGGGAGAGGTTTAGGGCTCCAATTTCATTTTTAGCTTTGGTAAATTTAGGTGACAACCAATTTATATTGAAGTCACCTAGGATGAATAGTTCTCCAGAGTGAGCAAGGGAAGTGATGGAGGTTAGGAGGTGAAGTGCTACCATAGGATGAACATTTGGGTGGCAGTATATACCAGCTATGAAGATTGGGAGAGTGAAGGGGGGGTCACATGGATAGCTAGCACATCATGGGTCTCAGGCTTGGAGGATGAATAGGTGATAGAATATTGAATGGAGGCTAGGACATAAATGGCAACACCACCACCCCTCCTAGCATGGTCTTGCATTACCAATGAGTAGCCAGGAATGGAGACTGAGTAGTCAGGGATAGTGCTCTATAGCCAAGTTTCTGAGAAGATCAGAATGTCTGATTTTAGAGTGCACACCATTGTCTGAATTTGGTCTATTTTTTGCAACAAGCTGCAGGTGTTTAGATGTAGGATCTTTAAGCCTTTTGGGAGGGCTGAGAGAAGAGAGTGGGAGGAGGTAGTAGAGGAGGAAGCACCAGAGGAGCTAGGGGCAATAGAGCCTGGGTTAGGGTGGATATCCCCAGCAGAGAGCAAGAAGAGAACAAGTATGAGAAAGTGGAGTTTAGGGGATTTTGAAGGGACTACCGAGGAGGTTGGGAGTTTTGAGGAGAAGGAAGTGGACGAGTGCCGAAGAAGAAGGTGCATAACTGCCCTTCCCTTTCCCCCTCCACTGCTTTAGCCCCCCCACTGACATCCTCCTCCCCATTTCCTTCTTTTCTTTAACCATCATATCCTTGTCCCCTCCATCTGCCATACTGCTGCCCTCTGGGATGACAGTACCCCCCCATTCCTCCTGCTCCATTCACGAGTTCCTCCCCCTCCTTATCCTCCATTGTAGCCAACATTGAGTCTGTGATATCTGCAAACCTCTGGGGCACTCCTATGTGCCCCAGGTCGTGGATGGTTCCCCCATCCCTTTCCTTATCTCTGTTCTTAACCAACTAATCTTGTCTCTAAGTTGCTCAAACTGCCTGCACACCAACCATCCCCCTGCTCTCCATGCCACCTCTAAAAAAATGGCTGTCCCATGGATGTTGCAACATACCACCCACCCCTTATCTCTAACAGCTGTCTGACTCACCCCTGCATCCCCAGCTGTAGGTTGTCTGCCCCATCCCCTAGGCTTTTCCTACCTTCTAGGTTCATCCATGATAATATGTCCAACCCACCCTTCCTCACTGATCCGTATCTTTATCTAATGTAACAGATTTTGTTTTGTCCCTCTGGATCTCAGGGATGTTTAGGACACATCAGTCAATGCACCTGGTTGGGCTATCCACCAGTCCCAATGCAACACCATCCCAATAAATGTGGAATGAGCTGGAGTCGGGAGGGATGGGTGGGGTGCATTGGGCCTACCTCGACTCCCGTGACAGTTAATCAGCCCCTTAAACCACAGTGCACCTCAGCCCCTTTCCTCAGGCAGGAACAAACAGTTCTCTGTAGTTCATCCTCCTACAGCCTCCAGATCTAAACTCAGTCAATTAGCTAAAATGGCTCCTGGCCTGGCTAGTTTTCCCTCCCCTAGCCTTTCTCCCTCAAGGCTAAATCTGTTTGCAGTTTCCTGTGTAACTCCCACAGAACAGAACTGCACTGTCAGTAACAGCTCAAATCCCAAACAGCACTGATTAAACTCCCAGTCACATATCACCTTCACAGTACAAGTATTACAACAACAAAATCAAACAGCAGGAACAAATACTTCCCTGTAGTTCATCATCCCTCAAATAGCAGGAACAAACACTGCCCTGTAGTTCATCCTTCTTCAGCCTCCAGATCCAAAATGCAAGTTAACACCCCCAAGGAAAATACAGTAACTGCCCCAGCATACCTACGCCACACTGTAACAATTCCCTTTTCATGCAATCAGTCACAGTACCAGAATATTACATAAACAATTAACTTAACCCACACAATTACTACCTCACTCCTATGGATGCATCCTGCTTCCTAAAGGCAGTTGCCCGAAATGTCTCTGAAGTCCCTTGAGTGGGTACCACACCGCCATGAAGAAGACATGGAGGATCTTCCATTGGGGCCCAACTAACTTTAACCAGATGCAAAACTTTAACTTTCTGCATAGGCACAGCTCTAATCTTGGCACAGTCCTGCCCAGGACATAGTACAATCAATCCTGAATAGCTAACAAACTAAATAAAGACTTCCAAAGCCACAGCCCAGCATATTTACAGTTCAGAAGTTCAACAGTGGTGGCAGAAAGTTGTTTCATGGTACCGTGGTGGTATCAGGAGTGGTCGATTGCACCACGGTAGTGGATAGCTGAAGAAATGAAGAATGCCAGTCTTCAGCTGCCAAACCTTGCAATCTTCACCCAGGGCCGTGTATACAGTGTTCACCTGGCAGGTCTCTCGACATCTTCTTCTCTGCTGATCTCCTATTCAGTCTGGGACTGGAACAGGCTGTTGGTTCCCCAGATGATGGCTTGCACACTCTATTCTCAGCTGCAGTGAAAAAATGAGACAATGCTGGCCCGGTGGCACTGAGGGTTGATCCGTTGGGTGCCAAACCTCACGGTACGCCGGTGACCTGGGTTCAGGAATTACCTCAAGTCACCAGGATGCCGGCATGGGGGGGGTGGTAGCAGAATCAACTGTTGGCTCTCCTCTCCCGGGTAATGGGTGGGGTCGCCCACCCATAGTTCTGCCAATGGAGGTTTGGTGCCTGCACAGGCAGTTAACGGCATGGCTGGAAGGGTGAGGTGCCCAAATGGCATGCATGCGTATGCCTCCACACACGTGTGCGACATCGGGGACACATGGGAGTAGTGTCTGGGAGGAAACCTGTAAAAACCCAGAAACTGTATAGGGGGCCAAAAAAGAAGAAGAGGGGTTGTGGACAGTCTCAAGCCTCAGCAAGGGATGTTACTTCGGCTTGCAGCAAAAGCAGTCTATAATACACCTACCCCGCCAAGGAGGAACACAGCTTGCAGGTCGCTTTATTTACCGCTGCAGACACTGTGGATTTAGGAAGTGTCCTTTACAGTCTCTGCTCTCCAACTGCCAGCTTCTGCTGGCTCTTTCTGCACTGCAGGACAATCTGTTCTCTCATGCTGGCAGCCACAGGTTCAAGTCTCATCCTAGGAGTATCTCACACACAGCCCAGTTCCTTTCCCAGGGGGTATTTATGTATCCAGGGACTCTGTGACTTGTCCAATCCTTGGACCACACAAGGCCATTGGGAAAAAAGGCAGACATTTAGAGCTAGCAAGCCCACATCAGTCTGTGTCTTCTCTGAACCCTTTGGTAGATCTCTCAGGATTCCCCTTTTGGCATGCAAACAGCTCCTTAAATCCTTTTTCCATTCCCTTTTTCGGATTGGATGCAGCAGATGTCCAACTGAACAAATTAATATTTAAATGGCTCACTTGATGCCCTATTGGTTACTCTTTTGGGCACCAAGAAATGCCCTTTTCCCCCAACAGTCCTTTTTTCAGTCCCAAGATCCCTCTGCAGATCCTTGGCTCCTGACTGGCTGTCACAGGGGCGAAAGGTGCCCATCACAGCTGATGCAGAAAAGAGTTCAATGCAGTCCATATTTGGTCCCAACTTTTAAATCAGCTTGCAGCTGAAGTACACTAATTTATATTTAATTTCCCCCCCACAGTCTTTTAGTTACCTCTTCACTCTGCTATTCGACTGCAGTTACAACTTAATTCACCTACCCCAGCCTCTTCACTGCCTTCGTTCTACACAGTTCTTAGTTGACAGGCAGGGCTGTTCATTGATGTTCATTGCCAGAATATTAATATTTATAAGGAGTCCCATAGAGCTCATAGGAGCATTTTAATTAGATAACTGTTGGGCTCCTGATATGCCTCCTTCATGTCTCTGGCACCCGATTAGCATATTCAGGAGTCCTGGAGCACCGGTGGAGCTTTTGTACTGACATAGCAATGGCAAGAAAATGCTCTTGTTCTACTACCCATGCGCAGACTACTGCCTTGTACATTCATGCAGCAACAGCGCAGCTGTTCTCCATCATCACTCATCCAGACCCATTCACAATGGAAAAGGCATCAGGGCCAAACAAAGAGTTTGGGGCTCAACAGAACCATGAATAGCAGCAGTGACGACATTGGGGAATGGGAGCCAGAGCCAAAGTAAGAGCCAACAGGGTTGGGAGGCTTACAAACATAATTAGCAGGCTGCTGTAAATGAAACTTTCATGTTTAATCAAACCTTCTGATTAGAATTCATTCGATCAAGGCATTGCCAACATCGTCTTTAAACAGTGAAGCTGTAACACATCATGCAAAGTTATAATGTAAGGCAAAGCTTGTAATTAACTGACAGCTCTACTACAATTTGCACTGATCTGAAGTCACACAAAATATTACAGAGCTTCATATTTAGTGAAACTAGCTCATTCTCTTAGCTGTTTCTTTTATTGCAAAGCCATCTTTAATAGAAACAGAGAAACATAGAAACTTAGACTTTGATGGCAGAGAAGGACCACTTGGCCCACCCAGTCTGCTCATTTCCCTACCTTTTGAATAAGCTGCAGATCCTAGTTAACCAACAGCCTACTTCCTCCTCCTGCCCACTATAATTTACTTATGTCTATCCAATGCATTCTTGAATTTCCCCACTGTTTTCGACCCCACGACCTCCTCAGGAAGCCATTCAATGTGGCCACCACCCCCTCTGTGAACAAATACTTCCACACGTTCCTTCTGAGCCATCCCCCTCTGTCTTCAGATTGTGTCCTCATGTTCTTGAACATCTCTTTTTCTGAAAGATGCTACCCTCTTGGACTTTGTTGATTCCCTTGAGGTACTTGAACGTTTCTATCATGTCTCACCTCTCCTTCCTTCTCTCAAGGATATACATAATAAGCTTGTTTCAAAAAAAGAGGTGTGCAAGAACAAGGGGGCACAATTTGAAGATGGGGAGCAGCTCAGAGGTAATGTAGGGAAGTATTTTTTCAGATTTTTCAGGCAACTAGCACCATGTTTTCCCACCCGGTCTTCCCGGTATAGAGCATACCCGGGGAGAGAGACAAAGGTGTAGGGAGTAGAACTAGAGAGCCAGGTCTCAACTAGTGCAATGATGTCTGGTTCATGCATGGTGGCCCAGCATTGAAACACAGCAGACTTTTTCAGTAGGCTGCATATGTTCAAGGTGGCGATACAGAGTCCTGTGGGTGATGTCCTAGGTGTGCAGGTGGGGGTGGGACCTGGGTTGTGGTGGACATTTCCCGAGAGGAGTAGTAGTAGTGTGAGCATTCTTACTAGAGGGGGTAGCAGCTGATGACTCTGGTTCGGTATTGAGAATGGGGTTGGGCAGCTAGCGTGCAGGAAATGGGTAGGGGAGCAGAGGGATAAAGGGTGGGGGTCCATGGATGGGCTGGGTGGGTGGGGAGGGTGGTGGGTGTATAGGGTGAGTGCTGGGGCTTGGGTTCTGCTGTGAGGTGGGGGTGGAAGTGGGGGTGATGTGGTGGCCATCAGGTGCAGACCATAGTGGGCTATCAGTGTGGTCCGAATGGAGGGAGGCGAGTACCATGAGGGCCGAGATGGTAACATGCAATGGTAGTGAAAGAGTGTTCATAATGAACTGGGAGTGGCGGTCATAATACAGAATATGGGTCAGGGTTGCGCTTCAGTGAGGGTGACTGCCACTTTGGAGTAGTGGTAGGGTTGCAGACTTTGGGCAGTCGATGCATAGCGTCAGCGGGCTAACACCACCACAAAACTTCTGGCCTAAGAGGATGTCTTTACCTTCTCGGTGATTTCCCTGCTCCAGGAGGGACTGTGTAGTGAGGCTGGTCTGTGTGGGGATGGGGGGTTCCATCGAAGGCTTCTACTGCATTCTCGAGTGGTTTCCCTGCTCCGGGAGGGAGCATGTAGTGAGGCTGATGTCTGTTACAAAGGGTAGTTAGTGGTGTCACTAGTTCTCCCCTTAGTTCTTTTAGAATTCTGGGGTGAATTCTGTTAGGCCTCATTGCCTTGCCCACCTTGAGTTTTAGGAGTTCTTTCAGGACCCTTTCTTCTTTGAATGGTCTGGTATTGACCCCCCATCCAGAGTTCTTCTATTGTTTGGTTTAGATACGTAGCCTCCTCTTCTTTTGTGAATACTGAACAAAAGTATTCGTTCAGTATCTCTGCCTTTTCACTGTCACCCTCTGCCCACCCCCAACCCCTTTATTAAGCCTCACTGTACCTCCATTGGTCTTTCTTTGCTCACTAATGTACCTATAAAAGGTTTTTGGCCCTTCTTAACTGACTTGGCTATCTTTTCCTCAGTTTGGCCTTTGCTATTCTGACTGCCTTCCCCGCATCCTTCTGCTTTAACTGGTACAGTTCTCTGTCCTGCTCCTTCTCTGATTCTTTATACTTTCTGAATGCTATCTTTTTCTCCCTAGCCATCCCCACCACCTCTTTTGAGAACCATAGTGTTTTTTTCCTTTGTCTTGTTTTGTTTATTTGCTTCATACAAAGGTTATTGCATCTGTGATGGCAGTTCTGATTTTTCCCCATTGTCCCTCCACCCCTCCTTCCTGCCCTTTTTCTAGTGTATTCCTTAGGCACCACACTGTCTGGTGATCGCTTGTTCCCAGATGGCTACCCACTTCTAAATCTGCGATCCTCTCACCATCCCCGTTTGAGAGTACCAGGTCTAAGACTGCTCCATCCCGAGTGGGTTCCAACACTAGCTGCCTGAGGCATGTTCCCTGTAGGGCATCAAGAATGACTCTGCTATTGGATGTGGCTGCAGCAAATGTACTCCAGTTAACATATGGCATATTCAGGTCTCCCATTAACAATATCTCCCCTTTTTCTGCCATTCTAAGGATGCCTCCTATAATTTCCTTATCCATTTCCTTCCCCTGAGATGGGAGTCTGTATACAACTACTGTGTGGACTGAGGTGCCAATTCATGTCTCCAAGGTGACCTACAGTGCCTCTTCTCCTCTCCTCTCCTCCTGTTTTCCTTTAGTTCCATTGCTTTACTCCTTTCCTTATGTAGAGCTACTCCTCCTCCTCTTTGCCCTCCCTGTCCCTCCTGTAGATTGTTTACCCCAGCCACGGTTCTCTGTGACAAATAGACATTTCATTTATCCATATGCCCAACACCTAACCACAGAATTCTTGAGATGATTTGTCACCATGAAACAGGATCCAAGTACAATGCACACATGAATGCTGAAAGTACAGTCAGTTACTGTATGTACAGCACCTGCAATTTGCAAAAGAAAAACTATTCCTCCTGACCCAAGTATCAGCTGGGATGCACTTGCAGCTCCTTTTGTTTTGTCCTCCTCCTTCAGTTCCTTCTTTCGATCTGACTGCAGCTCCAATGGGCAGTGGTTATGCTCTACTCTTGTCTTCCTTGACAACCAGATGGTCCACTGTCTGCTTACGCAGCTAGCCTGGAAGTGACTCAGTCACTACTGACCACATCAGTCCTGCAGCTGACCCAACCTCCTTGAGCAAGTAGATACGACTGAACAGAGAATGAGAGTTAGTTATCACAAGACAACTCAACAAATGGTGCCAAAACTCAGAACTACCTGGCTACCAAGTCAATCACCACCGTAGGTGCACAAACCTGAGAGAGCAGTTTTAAAAACAAGTGCAGTGTGGGTGGGACAGTGGGTTATGGGGGCATGTTAAGGGTTGTCTTCTTCACATCTGTACTGGAGAATAGAATAGAAGGTGGACCTTACCAAAGCCCCTGGAACTACCTCAAATATGCTGGTTTAAGGGGAACAGTGGAGCAGATTCTCCTGGTTTGGTGTGTGTTGGGGCTTGGGGGAGGCACAGGTGAGCAAGAGAAAGTGCAGCACTTATGCGAGGGGGAACACAGGAGCTGTTGCTGATTGTGGCTGTTGTTTAGCATGACCCCTCCCCCCCCCGAGTTGCCGCAAACCATGGCTGATCAGTGTGAGGCCAATTGCGGTTGGTTTGAAATGTGCTGGTGGGACATGGATGAGAAAGAGAGCTGGGTGGCAGAAGAAAAAGTACAGGGGCAGTGGTAGTTTTATGTGTGGGGGGATCAAATAAAGCAAAAGTCAGGCTGGCCTGTCATCATGTTGGATGAATCCATGTTGCTTGCTACCATGGTTACTGTGAGATCACATCACAGTAATCGCAGTAGGAACAAAAGTAATCCACCTCATTTGACTTGTGACAGAGTCTTTGTAGAAATCAAAAGAATTATGTCCTGATTATGTCAGTCAGCCTTAAAAAAGAACATCATATCACAAGTCTCTCAGCTGAGCACAATAATATAATTCTTGTAAAAAATATATTCAACAAGACATATAGGAACAGTTTCTGAACACAAACTTTTAACACCTAAAAGCAAAACGCCCCTTGATAAAATAATTAATGATTATGTGCCTGTTATCTACATTATATGGGTACAGGAATTGTACAGAGAAAGACAGACATATAGTTCCAATGTCAATGATGCTACGTTTTATAAACTAAGAAACAATGATATCAAAATGTCCTAGTTCTGCATATGATGTGGTGCTTAGTAACTAGCCTAATTATGTGCTCCATTCACAGGGTTAAATTACTGTGCTAATGGAGGGATGCCAGTTATCAGGAAAAACATTTTTCTTGTTGCTTGAAAAATAAGTGAACATGCTCATAATAAACCATGTGCAAATGCAACAAAGCAGTATACCTGTGAAAATCAGACCCTCTTGTTCTCCATCCCCAACGTCCTTGCAATATCAACCCTGTCAATTTCTTCTCGGTCTTCCAAAATGACAGACCAGACAACAAAGGGGCTGTAAGCTTATTGGCAGAGGAAATTCAACAGTAAAGGGCATATCCACCTACCAAGGCACTTAGTAGCAGACTGGTGGAACAGCAGATGTAGAATTACACTATAAATGGACAAGTAATACTTTTGCAAGAATTGCACAGGCGCACAGCTCTAGTATTGTAGAGTTGGAGTATGTGTTCTGGAATGGATTCACACTTCTTGATGAAAGCTATGACTAGATATACAGATACCACAAAAAGGGTCTGTATAGGGTGAAAACATGGTGTTGGTTTGACAAGGTGCATGGTTTTGCTCTGGAGCTTTCCCTTGAGACATTTATTTAACTGCTGTCATCCTGTCAGCTCTTGGGAGAAAATGGCATTCCACAGTCCCAGCTTGGACTCACTCACAAAATTGGCATCTCCAGTGCTTCGCAATGCTGACATTAATCTGATTAAAAATCACTAGCATTAGTTGGTGGTATTCCAATGCCATGATTAAGCAATAAGGCATGACAGGGTGTGTGTTATTGTGTAATAATTTCACTCCTGGGGTGGGTTGAAGCACGAGGCGAAGCCGAGTGCTTCCACCACCCCAGGAGTGACATTATTACACAATAACACACACACTGGAGTGCCTTATTGCTATTATACAATGGCTCATTGTAATACAAAATAAAAAAACATAAAAAATGTTTTAGATTTTTAGCGTGGCAGTATATCTTTGTTTCTTAAGAAAAGATGACCGCAAGTATATCCTCATCCATACAGTGATGTTATTGTGTAATAACATCACTGTCTGAGGCCCCCACTGACCAATCAGAATACAGGAAATTTCCTTGCCATTGTATAATAAGACTTATCATCCACTGCTATTCCATCCAGTACCTCTTGTCCCATCAGACTGCTAGCATCACAACAGCAGGTCAACACTGGATGGAGTAGGGGCATCTATTCCTACTATGGCAAGACCATGTAAAACACATGAAGGATGTGGATAGCCACCTGGCCAATGACTTTACAGAGCCATACTGTCTCCCCACCAAAAACAACTTTGGCAATGACTAGTCTTATAGATACCATAAAAAGGTTCTGTCCTCCCTGGCCCCTTCTCTGTCCCGCCATCCCAATATGTTTGCTTTGTGCATGCGCACAAGCAAACATAAAATAGCTGTGTGCCAGTCGATGCCCCATGTTGTGCAGAGCTAACCTCAGCCTCATACAAAATGTGCACTCTGGTGTCCATGGCCAGTGGTGGCCCCCCCTGTGCCCTGGTAAGCAAAAAGGATGGAGCTGCCTCGGTGTACAGTCCCTGCACTGCCGGTATCACATTAACTTGTGAAATGCTTTGAGATTCAGTGTGCATGAAAAGTACTATAACAAATCTTTTTCACTGAGGAGGCAGTATAGCGCAGTGGTCTAAGGCTCTGAGCTGTAAATCTGGTGACATCCAGCAGACCAGACCTGGGTTTGAATCCCACAACTTCCACTTGCATACTGTGTGACCTTGAGCAAGTCACTTAACCTCCTTGTGCTCCCAGATCGCTCCTGTAAAAAAAGCTTTCAGCTTAGTGTGCTATACCTGGTTAAACAACCAAAAAAATAAAAAATATTCTGTTATTCCATTCTACTGTTCCTGCAGTATTGGTATCTTACTCATTGATTTGCAAAGCAGTTTGGGAGGGATACAGTAGGCTGAATTTTCCAACATTTACAAAAATGCTTCAAGCCCTGGGTGGCCAAACATATGGCACATGGAGTTTGTGGCATTCTGCTGGCTGGCAATCTGGGTTTTCTATCCCGTGCACTGAGTGCCACAAGTTGGACTAGCTTTTTGCTGGTCTAGCTTGCGTCAGTCCTGGGTACCCTTTCTATGGGGCTAGCACCAAATATTTAGTGCAAACTTCCATAAAGTGTGAAACTGTCACAACTGTGCCCGACCTACTAAAATTGTGTGGAGCTGCAGTAAAGGTGTTTGGCACAGCTCCATCAAAAAACAGGTTGGGACGCGGGCCTTGACTCAAGTCCTGCATCCTCTTTTGAAAATCCTGCCCAGTATTCTGTCTCATACTATAGTCCCTGCACTACCACTCTTTAACGCATTGCTTCATAAAGCACTTTGGAACAGTTTGTATGAAAAGCACTATAATAATACAAATTCTATTCTATTCTTGTCCCTGCACTACCAGTATCTAACATTGCTTTGTAAAGCATGTTGGGATACATTTATCTATGAAAGGCACTATGTAAATCCAAATTCAGATATATAGGAACATAGAGGTTGATGGCAGAAAAGGACCTCCTGGCCCATCCAGTCTGACCATTTTCCCCTGCCTACTAAAAAGCTGAAGATCCTATATGGCCTCCATCCCCCACCCTTCTGCCCCTTCCCCTAACAATGGTGCCTCCAGTCCCTGTCTAGGCTCCTGGTTACCTTCTCCACCTGTTTTTGTGATACCCATGTGTCTGCCCCATGCCTTTTTAAGTCCTGTAACCATTTTAGACCCTACCACCTCTGCTGGCAGGCCATTCCACAAGTCTACCACCCTTTCTATGAAAAAATACTTTCTCCTGTTCCCAACCCCCCCACAACTTCACATTGTGAACTCTAGAGTTATATTGTTACGCCTTAAGATTTATACTGCCATCACACTTTCAGAAGTACTCACTGGACTCAGATACACAACCAATCCAGCAGTACTAAAATCTTTCTCATTCTATGCAAAATACTTTGGGAGGAATACAGTATGTATGAAAGACATTATATAGATCTAAATTAAGTGTGCAAGATGCCAGATACTTTTCCTAGTTGGTCGTACATGAAGCTTTATGCATTCTTTTGGCATTCGAGCATATTAGATTATATGTGTAGACCTCTATACTCGAAGCACTGCAAGGAACAACAAATATGGATATTGAACATAAGGTGCTTTACACACTCCTTATGAAGGTGAGCTTTGGTCTTCCTACTGTAGGTACAATAAGTCACAGTTTCTACTGAACTACACAATATATAAAGTACGCTCTGTATAATATTACTGGGTATGTGCTGATTATGATTTTACTATTGTGTTCATAAATAAATTATTTGCATTAAGAAGGAGTGAGAACCTCTTTTTAGGTTGGGCTGACTGCCCCCAGGTTGCTGGCACCTGTGTTTCTGATGTTTAGCTCACACTCCCAGGTATATGCACCCTTTATTGGAGAGCCCCCACACCCCTGTGTTCTTTATGAATCTAGATTCTGTTTGATACTATAGTCCCTGCACTACCACTATATAATGCTTTGCTTTGTAAAACACTTTGAAACAGTTGGTATAAAAGGCATTCAAAAAAAGTCAAAATCTATTCCATTCTTGTACCAGTACTACCAGTATCAAAAATTGCTTTGTAAAGCACTTTGAGATACATTGAGTATGAAAGGTACTATATAAATCTAAATTCAGTTATATTCTATGTCTTGAGAGCTATATTGCCACCCACACATTTAGAAGTACTCATTGGACTCAGGTACACAACCATTCCTTTACTGACACTGTCTTAAACATTGGAGACAGCAAGGTTAGTGACACACCTTGGAGCCTGGTGCAATACAAGGTTATGTAACCCTGAAGAAACATAAAAATGTATTACAGAAAAAGCTTGGAGCCTGGTACAATACAGGATTATTAAACTGAGTAGAAATATGGAATTATCATGGGCCACCCAGTCTGCCCAAAGTACATCTTGCTTGTGATGCCATTTGCATTGCAAAGAACTGACCACATGCATTAAATTGCTCCAGCATATTAAGATATACATAGCTCTGTGAACCTCTGAGTTCTTGTGTGGCCTGCATAGCCCAGTTTGGTGCAGGTTGGGTTCCTGGGGACATGGCAGCTGTCCCACCTCTTTGCTGGATTTTGCGCTTCCCATTGATGAATGTGAAAATGCTTCTTCTCCTTCTCTTTCTGCTCACTGCCCATAGTCCCATAGATCATGGCCTGCTGCAGGTTTAGCTGTAGTGTTAGTCTGGTTTGGATTGGGTGACTGCAAGACTGAGGTTTGAGGCTAATCCCCAGTGTTCTCCTTCATCCCACCCACGGGAGGAGCACTCAGTCTGACAGCTTGGCCCCGGTGCCTCTCTGCAGCCACCAGGTGTAGCTACATGGAGGTCCGCAGCCACAAAAGCCACACCCACAAAAGGATCAAAGGTTAGGTAGCCACTACCAGGTGTCATCTTTCACAATGATCCCAAACATCCTGCTGAAAATGAAGTTCCACACTGCAGCATTAGAGTCATATGCTACCACTGCCACCACTGCTGCTTCCTACTTTCTCCTACAAGCAAAATATGCATCTCTAGTAGTTGATGATATGTGCTGGAGGGACACAGATGAGAAAGAATTGGTGGGTGGAACAGAAAGTATAGTGTCCTGGTATCTGTGTGTGGAGGGACAAAGTAAAGTACTCTGAATAGTAGGCAATGATATGTTCTTGGGAGGATGCAGATTAGCAAGAGAGTTGGGGTGGAACAGAAAGTATAGTTCTGGTAGTAGCTTTGTGTGTAAATTAAAAGTCAGACTGATCTGCAATCATGGCTGAGGAATCAGTGTTGCTTGCTACCATAGTGACTGTGAGGTCACACCACAGTAATCATAGTAGGAACATGGGTAATTTACCTCATACAGATTCTGATAGGGTCATTATAGTAATCACAAGAAGTCTGTCTTGGCTACATCAGGCAGCCTTAAAAAGGGAAGTTATATAATTGTTTGTGGGAGATTGCAGAGCTTTCTTATTACTATGGCTAACGTTTATGCACCCCTCTGGGGTGGAGTTTATTTTTTCAAAGGAGTAGGGGACATCTTTGTGAGTCACCAGAATAATTTGGCAATGGTGGGGGGAGGGATCAGAATTTACCCCAAATCCCTCTTTGGAGACTACCTCTAATGCTACTAGGAGGGATAATCACATAGCCATTCAGTTGAAATTTTTAGGATAGGCAGGTCTAGTTGATGTGTGGAGGTCCCTATATGGAAGGGTGAAGGATTACATGTTTTATTCCAACCCATAAAGTTTATTCCAGTTTGAATTATTTCCTTCTGTCAAAATATCATTTACTTATGGTTCATTCATCCTAAGTGGGGCAGATTACTATCTTTGATCATGCCCCTGTATTTCTGGATATTAACCTGGGTATAAGACAGTGTTCAAGCCTTTGATAAGTTGATGAATCCCTTATAGAGGATGAACAGACTAGGGAAATGATTCAAACTCAAACTAAATCAATGGACCAAGAGAATCAGAGAGAGGTGATGGCATCCGAGGTAATGTGGGAGAAAATTAAAAATGTCTTTTGGGGGAAAACTAATTTCTCTGGCTGCCCACAAGCAATGGGAAAGAGAATTAAGGCAGAAAGATTTGGAGGGTAATTGGAAGACTCTGTGAGATGAACAAAAGAGGTCTTGGAGGGCGGATAGGCAAATAGAAAGAAAGAAAGACAAACTCACTTTTTTTTGACTGGAAAGATTTATATTCAAGTAGGATCTTCATAGATCAAGGAGGGTATGCAGCAAAAAGTGAAGGTTAACAAAAATGGGCAGACTGGGTGGGCCCAGCAACCTGTATCTGCCGTCACATTCTATGGTTCTATGCATTGTTATACTTAAAACAATAAAGATTGCAGGCATTGTTACAAACATCATCAAAAGGAATAGATAAGAGTGAAAAGGGAATGGATAAACATACATTCAAGTTCACATCTTATAGGCATTGCAGCACAAAGAATACTGTTCTAGAGTGACTTTCATGCAAATTTGATCTCTGCAGTCATTCAAAAAATATAAACTTCTGGAAAAATTATTTGCAGTCCTACTACACATTTGCTAATGGCATTATTGAGGGGAGTCCAGAAGTCTTTCCACATCTCCAATTGCTTTTTAAATACATAGGCCCAGATATTCAAACTGCACCAGGCTGTGGCGGATGCCTGGGCGCAGCGCAACTTGTCTGCGCAGGGGCATTGACCAGGCGATATTCAACGGAGCTGCGCCATGGCTCAGCATCATTGAATATCACAACCTGGCCACCTGCAGTGCACATGGCACAGTGGCACTGCACCAGCGCCAGTGGCCAGAGTGGAGCATGGGGATGCGCTGCACAAGTTCCATTATGAGGTACAGCAACGCGATATTCAAGAGTTGACATGCAAATGGGTCCATAATGTATGCAAAGGCACAAATGAAACCATTTGCATGTCATTATGTTGTTGCATCTATCTGTGATCCCAGATGACTTGTGGCGCCTGCCCGGCAACAGCCATCAGGGACCGATGCCCCCTGCGGTAGCGACAGTGTGCCCACAGCCTGATCATGGGCTGCAGTAAAGATAGTATAATCCAAATCCCTGGTGGTCCAGTGGACCTATTCAGCCTATTGAGACTAAATAAGTAAGGATGCTTCAATATCCCTGGTGGTCCAGTGGACCTGTGTGCCCTGATCGCGAGCTGCGAGTAGAATTAATCAAAACCTATCATCCCCGGTTCGTCAGTGGACCATTCCACCGGCCCGCTGATCCCCACCACCCGTACCCCCCCTCGGTCAGCGGCAACAGCAGCACCCACCACGCCTGCTGCCCACCACCCGCCGACTGACACCGTTGGTAGGGCTGTATGCCCAGTAGTCCACAGTGTGAGCCAATGGGCATGCAGACCATACCATACTACACATTCCAGATATGTGAATGGATCCCCATATATCCCATTCACATATCTGGAATATGTCTGGCATGGGCTGCATGCCCATTGGCTCACGCTGTTGACCAATGGGCATACAGCCGTCTCAATCGGTGGCGACAGGGCAGGGGCGGCGATGTCACTCGCCGCTGACTGGGAGGAGTGGGGTGGTGGGGATCAGTGGGCGGGTGGGGAGGTGTCCACTAGACCACACAGGGATGATAGGTTTTGATTAATCTACTGCAGCCTGCGATCTGGCAGACAGGTCCACTGGACCACCAGGGATATGGAATTATCATTTATTTCACCTAGTCGCGATTGGGCACACAGGTCCACTGGACCACCAGAGATATTGGAATTATCATTAATTTACTTAGCCTGCGATCGGGCACACAGGTCCACTGGACCACCAGGGATATTGGTAGTATCATTAATTTACTTAGATCGCGATCGGGCAGATAGTTCCACTGGACCACCAGGGATTTTGAATATATCTTTATTAACTTAGCCCGAGATCGGGTGTGCAGCGGTTCACTGGACCACCAGGTATTTGGGATATTTCTTTATTTACTTAGCCCGTGATCAGGCCGGCAGCAGTCCACTGGACCACCAGGGATTTTGGATAAATCATCTTTACTAATGCCCACTATCAGGCATGGGGGGGGGCGCCACCATGGAGGTGCAGCCGGAGCTCAGATGGCCACCCAGAGGTGGTAGCTGCCGTGTTAGCCCTGCAATGTGGCAGCTCACCTGTGGTGGCCATCCGTGTTCTTTTTTTTTTGGATCAGCTTTGTTGCTGGCACCTTGAGTAGGGAGTTGGCATGCATGGCCCTGCACATCCTGGGCTGAATATCGGCTGTGCAGGTATGCATGGCACGCCCCCACCCGATGCCTGCATACATTACTGATGCACTCGCAGTTGGAGATTTGTGCCCTGCACTTTCCCCTTTTGAATATTGCTCCGGGGCGCATCAGTGGCTTGTGCATAATGCAACACTGTTGTGCCATGCGCAACCCTTTTGAATATCTGGGCCATAGTGTATATTTTTTTTCAGTCTTAATTATGTCCACCATTAGACGTACCCACTGTTAGTAAGATGAGGGAGTATTACTTTTTTCAACTGAAAAATATACATTTATTAATATTTATTAAACATAAGTGCAAACGTTTCAACTGAATGGGTGACAGTTCTTCATTGATATTAATCCCTAATAGAATCAGTTCTTTTACTGGCATTAAATGTATTACCAAGGTCATAGAGATTGTATTAAAGATGTTTCTCTGGTAAGATCTCAAGTTAGGACATAATATAAACACATGAATATCATTTCCTGGAGATTGATTACAGTGGGGGCATTTATCGGACATGTCTGAGTTCATTTTGTAAAGTTTGGTTGGTAACGTGCTCTATGGATTGCATCAAACTTTGTTTGTTGCAGCTTAGATGATGTAATTCAATAATGTGTGGATTGCAACATGTCTTTCTATTCAGTTTCTGATATGGAGATACCCAAGCCTTGTTCCCATTTAATTTTCAATTAAGTCAGATCTTGAGTATGTAACCCCATCAAAGCGATTTTCTTAGTTTTGTTTTAATAAAGATATTGTAGTTCCATACCCTGTCTTGTAAGTGTCTGTGTAGTTTTTCTTTAATTCCATGTAGTTGAAGTCTGTTTTTTTGCAGCACTTGTTTCCTGACTAGTGCTCCTATTTCCATGCCCCCTTTCAATTCTTTGTTGTGTTGAACTGTGACACTGTGAAGTCATGCAAGGGAAACAAACATTGTTGTCAGCATGTGTGATAGCAGAGATTTATTTATTTGCTTTTGTTTACCAGGTAAGCACACTAGCCAGCCACATGCATATTTTCAGGTGTGACCCGGGAGGATTACAAGGTACATACTTACAAGAACATCAGGAAGAGTCACGGTAACATATAAGAACATCAGGCATAACAGAAATTAATAGGTAGCCAACAGAATAAGAAACTTCAGGCACTAAGGCCAAGCTGGATCCATTTCTGGGTCTTCAAGAATGTTTCACTCCCGAAATTTGTCTGCTAGGTGAGTTGTCCCCTATTGATGTCAATACCTGGAAATTTCACATTTCAGTGATAGCCATGTCTGTTAAGAAGGTGGTCCTCAAACACTGGAAGGATACGGAATGCCCATCATACCTGGAATGGCTCAACGAAATACTTGCCAATCTTAGAACCGAAAAAGCCATAGCTGGCCTGTACAATAGGCAACAGAAATTTACTTGTTACTGGAGATAGTCATAGTTAAAGGTACAGATAGAGGTTCTGGGTGCTTTATTATAGTACTGTGGTATAGGGGAAGGGAGGGTGGAGGAGGATGGAGGCAGAACACATATCTTTGTATTGTATTATTTACCTTTTATGCATGTTTCTGTCTCTTGTATAACTGTAAAAGCATCAATAAAGTTTTAATTAAAAAAATAAACTTCAGGCACAACAGATTAATGTGTAGATAACAGCATACAATACATAAGACATTAATTAGGTAGATAACAGCATAATACAGAATGGTACAAGCATTGTCAACAAAGCAAACAATATGGGGTAAGCCATACCCAGGGGGGTGGATAGGTGGTACAAAAGTGCAGGAGAGAGACCTGGGGAAAAGAGGGATAGATTAGGCTCAGTACCACCTCAAGAACAGGTGGGCAGGGAGTGGGCCCAGTGCAAATTGACAACTTATTGTTACATCAAGCAGTTACAGGAATTGAAGTGTATTAAAATGCAGGAGCCTCCCCTCCATTGGTTGAACTGGGAAAAAGTGTGCAACAGCTGATGGTCTATGAGGCACAGAGACAGGCGAGGCTGATTTTAGGAAGCCTCATAGGGAGGCTTTGAAGCAGTGGTGGGTGGAAGAGGAGCGAATTAAAGCAGGAAGGGAGTTCCACACTCTCAGTGCATAGACGGTGAGAGCCCAATCACCCACAAGGGTGTGGGTTTTAGGAACCGAGTGGTCCTGCGAATCACTGGATTTTAAGTGGTAGGCTGGGGTTCCATGTTTGAGGGGTAGGGCAAGGGCAGATGGGGTAGCTGTTCTGACGATGTTGTCGATGAAGTTGCCAAGGACAGAGGCGCAGTGCTTTTCAGGGGGGAGCCACTCCAGTAGGCATGTAAAGATCACAATGGTGCACGAGGAGAGGAGCAGAGAGCGCAAAGCAGCATATATTGTTATATGCAGTGTCTCATTTTGTGAGACTAGATTTAGGGGTAGGGGAAAAGGATACGAGCCCATAACAGAGCATTAGTAGGAGACCCCCCCCCCAGCTAGGGCAAGTTGTGCAGCCGGGATGAGGCAGCTTTTTGCTCTGTAAGCAAGTCCGAGCTTGCCTTTGGTTGCCTTACACATGTTCTGAATATGCAGGGTGAGGTCCAGTTGTGGGTCAGGGGTTACACCCAGATACTTGACAGTATCCACAGTCTGCAGGAGGGAGCCATCCACTCCATAGATATTTAAGAGAGCAGGGCAGGTTTTTGTCTTGGCCAAGGAGCCAAAGAGCATGGCTTTGGTCTTTTTTAGATCACTGGTCAGCTTATGGCCCTCTAGCCAGGTTTGAATAAGTCTGAAGTCAGAGTTTAGCCTGGATTTAATGGTAGTGATGTCCTGGGAGCTGGCTGGGATGATGAGGTCATCTGCATATAGGGTGGTGCGCCCATGGGCAGAGACGGAGGGCAGTTCATTAATGCAAAGGGAGAACAGAATGGGTCCAAGCACGGATCCTTGGGGGACCCCGCAATTAACTGAAGAGGGGTTAGCGAGGGCACGGTTGAAGTTATTGTATTGCTGCCAGCTAGAGAGGTAGTTGGAGAACCAGGCATTGGTGGGGGGGAGAACCCAAGAGACCGAAGAGTGGAGCTGAGGACAGAGTGGTCAACCCAATCAACGGCCTTCGAGAGATCCACAAAGATGGCTCTGGTCAGTTTGCCTTGATCAGCAGCAGTCCTGATCTTGGACATAACCATGGCAAGGGCTGTAGAAGTGCTGTGCCTTTTTCTGAAGCCATGTTGTGCAGGGGAGAGAAGTTCATAACTCTGAAGGTAGTGGGAGAGCTGAAAGGCAACTACCTTTTCAAGAAACTTGCAGATTGCTGACAGAATAGCAATGGGGTGGTAGTTCTTGATATCTTTAAGGTCACCTTGTTTGAAGAAAGGGACAACCTTGGCCACTTTCCATATGTCAGGGATGATCCCCGAGATTAAAGAAGTGTTAAAGATGTGCGTGATGGGCCTGGCAAGGAGGGATGCCCCCCGACTAAGCAGTTTAGTTTCAAGGCTGTCATGCCCCACCCTGCTGTGAGGGAAGAGATCAACAAGGAGCTTCTGGGTCTCCATAGCAGAGACCCATTTTAGGTAGAAGGGAGGTTGGGGGGGTGTCCACTTAGGGAGGGACCAGGAGACTTGGGGGTAGAGGACTGTAAAGGGAGAGCAGGCACGTCAGAGAACAGGGAGTTAAAGGTGTTGGCAATAGTAAGGGGGTTGTTGCAGCTGACCCCGCCAATAAGCATTTCAGTGACCTGTACTCTAGAGGACCCTCTGACCATGTTTTTGATGTTTTGCCAGAAACTCCTCAGATTTCTGGCAGAGAACAGCAGGGCAGATTGGCAGAACTCACTCTTGGCTGAGCGGAAGGCTGTTTTACACGAGTTTCTGAGCTGCCGATATTCTAAGAGGCCATTATTGTTAAGGGATACCTTGTATCTCTCCCAGCATTTGTCCCTAAGCTTCATGAGGGAGAATAGGCCGCCGTGGAGCCATCTTGTAACAATGCCCCTCACCCTCCTTTTTTGTGAAGGGGGCATGTTTATTTTGCAAGGGGACAAACACCACTATAAAATGGTCAAGAGCTCCTGTGGGGTAATTTGTGGCTGTGACCCGGGACCAGTCAGCTTGTTGTAGGTCTGCAAGGTAGTCATTTAGGTTAAATTTGGAATAGTCCCTCATCTGGTTCACTTTACTGGGGATTTTGGGCAAGGAGATGGCCCATATGCAGTAGGTGGGAGAGTGATCTGAGATGACATCGGGGAGAATGCCTGAGGATACGATTCTATCTGATCTATTGCTCAAAACCCAGTCAATAAGGGATCCTTTATCCTCTTGTGAGGATAGTCTTGTGGGTTCCATCCTGAGTTGACTGAGGGCAAGGCCCAAGAGTAGAGGCTCATATTGTTTGGAGTTGGAAC
This sequence comes from Neoceratodus forsteri, assembly GCA_016271365.2. Lineage (NCBI taxonomy): Eukaryota > Metazoa > Chordata > Ceratodontiformes > Ceratodontidae > Neoceratodus > Neoceratodus forsteri. The sequence goes on from CM028129.1 coordinate 472,092,841, forward strand.
CCACCCAATTAAGGTTAAAGTCACCAAGGACTAGTATCTCATTTGAGCCAATCTTGTCACTAATTCTGTCAAGTAGTGAGGAGAGCACTAGCGCTTCTCTCTTTGCAGAGTTGTAGACACAGACCAGATGTACCTTTTTTGTGTATCTTAACAGGAGAAGGGCATGCAGAAACTCACAGGCTGGGGATGTAGGGGGTGTGTGATCAATAGTAGCCACATTTAGGTGCACTTTGTAATAAAGGAGCACCCCGCCCCCATGATTGTTCCCTACCCTGTCTTGTCTGATGAGGCTGTAGCCCAGAAGGGAACACAAAGTGTCAGGGATGTGAGGCTTCAGCCAAGTTTCCGAAATCCCCATAATATAAAGATTGAAGTGTGCCACCCAGGCAGTAAGTTCCGCTAAGTTGTGTAAGATACTACGAATGTTCAGGTGAACAATCTTTAAGCCTTTGGCGGATAGCCAGGCGGGGGGGACTTAAAAGAGGGCAACGTGGCTTGAGGTCTAAGGATTCTGGCCATGCCTCCAGCCAGTCCAGGGAGGGCCATTGCGACAGACCTGAATGCCGCAGATATCAGCATGACACAGGGCAAGGGAATTTGAAGGGAAGAGTGCAGCAGCCAGAGGTCAACAGGGATTTGGCCAGGCAGATTGTGAGGTGGCACTATACAAGCATCACGTCCTTGCTTCAGCACAGTTTCTAAGCCCCCAATGCAACAGCACAGAAACATTACTAAAAGACACAATATCGAAGACGCTCAGAGGGGTTGATGTAACCGCAGCCCTATTGACATGCTTATGCTAGCTCAAAGACTGAATGTCAGGTAGCTGCTGGTTGTAGTGGGAGGGCGGCCTCTAGTGGTTAGAGAAGATAAGCTGCTTATAGGAAAAGGGTCTGATAGGTTTTTGCAGCACACGTGACCCAGCCTATATAAGACTGAGCTCACCTAGGGTGGTGGCAGGGCCTCACTGTGCTCCGATGAGTTAATGCAGGCATCTGTGAGCACTGAAGAAGAAAGGCTTCTGAACTCAGCTGCAGTGTGACATACCTGCACACCGCGGGTTGAGGAATTCCACGGGGGTCCGGCTTGCTGAGGGGGATAGCTCCAAGGCCCTCACGACCGTCTGAGGAGAGAGGAGAAGTGAAGAGATTATAAACAGAAGCAGTAGGCTGGAGGAGGAGTCAAGATAAAGCTCTAACTTTGTTTGGCATTATTCAATTAATTAACCAGCTGCAATGACTTAACACTTGCTTTGCAGAAAAGTACAAATTAAATGTTTGCACAGAATTAGGCTCCTTCCAGGGAGCCAGGTCCATTTTTGGAGCAAAATTGCACAACTGTCTACCCACACTGAAGGCACCTTAGGCTATAGACTACTAATTAAATTAAGGCTCCCCCCAGAATGTGCAGAAAGAGCAGATTTCTGGCATTTTGAGCTAGTAATAAAAAAAATCTGCACATGCCAAAGTCACCTTCTGCTGTAGACTACTAATTAAATTAAGGCTCCCTCCAGAATGGTGCAGAAAGAGCAGATTTCTGGCATTTTGAGCTAGTAATACAAAAAATCTGCATACACTGAAGGTACCTTCTGCTGTAGACTACTAATTAAATTAAGGCTCCCTCCAGAATGATGCAGAAAAGCAGATTTCCGGCATTTTGAGCTAGTAATACAAACAAGCATTTGTCAATGCCGAATGCTTGCTTGCTGGCATTGGCATTGCTAGTGTAGGAGTTAGAGAGATTCATAATACGAATGGCAGTGAAGTATTGAACTGAAGCCAACCCCACCACCACACTGCAAAGACTGACAGGCATTGGAGTATGCCTTTGGGTCGTCAGGCAAAACGGCCATGCCATTTCACCACACCCTACCCTGCAGACACTGACAAGTGTCACGGTGTGCCTTGGGGTCTTTGACCCTTATGCTCACTCCATTCCATCAGGAAATATGGTGAGATGGGTCCTGTATAGGAGAATGGGGTGAACTTTGGGGCCGAAGAGTCCAAGGCACACCTTGATGCCTCTCACTGACTGCAGGGTGTGGAATGGTATGAGCATTACAGGCAGGAATCCCAAGTCACACTCCTGATACCCGTCAATCTCTACAGGGTGGGGCGTCATGGTCAGAAACCCTAATGCCTCAGGCGTTCGTTGGCATTTTCACTCCAAATTTTCAACATGGGTTTTTTGTGACCCCCACCTCATGAACAGTGGCAATATCAGTCCGTTAGCCGAAAGCTGATTTTACACAGCGACTATGCCATTTGGCACCATAGGTGCGAAAACACATTTCAAACAGGATGTGAAAAATGACAGCTGTACTGTTCATGCGGAGGTGCAAAAAATGGCAATGTTGAAAATCTGCAGTGAGAATATTAAAAAAAATGGTGAAATCATGAGCGTGCATAGAAAAAGCACAATGCACACCCATAATGCAATTAGTTTGGGGATTTTTTACAGCAGATTGTCAACAAAGGGTTTTTGGAACCTCCACTCATGAACAGCGTCACTGTGATTTTCTTAATCTGTCCTGAACAGTGATTTCCCACAGCTACCACGCATTTCTGTGCTGGAAGTGTGAAAACACATTTTGGCCATGGTGTGAAAAATGACAGCTGTACTGTTCATAAGGAAGTGTGGAAAAATGCCAGTGGTGAAAATCTGGAATGAAAATATTAGAAATCCATGAACTTAGGAGGGTGCGTGGAAACTGCACAATGGTCGCTTGTAACAGAGTCATTTTATGGACTTTTTTCCCCAAATGTTTAACATAGCCATTTTATCACCTCTGCTCATGAACAGTGTTACTGTGATTTTCTTAATCTGTCCTGAACATTGATTTCATACACTGACTGCACCAGTGTGCGCTACATGGGCGGAAACACGTTTTGGGTGAGATGTGAAAAATGACAGCTGTACTACTCATAAGAAGGTGTGATAAAATGGCAATGTTGAAAATCTGTAGTGAAAATATTGAAAATTCTCAAACTTAAGAGCGTGCGTACGAACAGAGCAACAACTCATGCTTGTAAAACCGTCATTTTTGGGAATTTTTCACCAAGTTTTTAACATAAGCATTTTAACACCTCTGCTCATGAACAGTGTCACTGTGGTTTTCTTAATCTGTCCCAAACATTGATTTTGCACACCGACTGCACCATTGTGCGCAACATGCGCTGAAATACATTTTGTGCGAGATGTAAGAAATGACATCTGTACTGATCATAAGGAGGTGTGGTAAAATGGTAATGTTGAAAATCTGGAATGAACATATTGAAAATTCGTGAACTTACGAGTGTGCATAGGAACAGCTTAACACATGCTTGTAAAACAGTCATTTTTACGTTCCCTTGCGCACATACGCAAGGAACTTTTTGGGACAGTAGCACACTTTGGAGGTGTGCCTCTCCCATCCAATGCACTGCTCCCTTGAGCAGGTGTGGTGGTCCTGCACCAATGGGTGCAGGAGCTCTGTATGACAGCAGTGTTCCTCTGCTTCAAAGGAAAGCACCGCTGCCATACTGAGCACCACCGTCACGCTGTCCCCCCTCGCGTCACGTGCTCCTCCCTGCACGCTTCACGCTGCCCAAAGCTTTGGTGCCACACTGGGAGCCCACCCCAGTGTGGCGCAATGTTGCTTCGACGGGGTGCCCAATCCCCGTTAAGTCCACGGCCCCCAAGCCATCCTGCTACCCGCTGGGAGCCCAACCCAGCATGGCAAGCGTTCCATTTGGTTTGCGGCGAGTGCCCAATCCCCCGTCGGCCTCGCCCCGCGTAGTTTCCCGACAAGGTAGCCCAATCCCCGTCCAGCTCCTCGCCCCCAGCCATCTTCTGCCATACTGGGAGCCCACCCCAGCATGGAAAACATCCCACGCCATCGTGTTTTGTTTTAAAACCTGTAAAATAAAAACAGTCCCACGGCGTCTCCCAGACCCCTCCCACAACCCTCACCCACCCACTGCACACCCAGCCTCCCTACACCCCGTCACCCCATACTTACCTCTGGACCCTGGCGCAATGATCTTCGGTGGACCGGGAACACATCTGCACTCTTCAAAGGCGACTGCGAACTGAAGAAATGCCGGTAAGCTGTATAATGGGCTAGATAGAGGGGTTTCAACTTTATTGCATATCTCAGTCATTTTTTGGAATTTTTGCACCAAATTTTCAACATGGGGTTTTTGGGACCCCTTCTCATGAATGATGTCACTGTCATGGCGTTATTCGGGCCTGAGGGGTGATTGCGCAGGCACTGCGCAGTCACTGCATGAAATCACCCTTTGGGCTTGAATAACACCATGACAGTGACATCATTCATGAGAAGGGGTCCCAAAAACCCCATGTTGAAAATTTGGTGCAAAAATTCCAAAAAATGACTGTTTTACGAGCGTGCATTGCGCAGTTCCTACACAGGCTCGTAAGTTTGCGAATTTTCAATGTTTTCACTCTAGATTTTCAACATTGCCATTTTATCACACCTTCTTATGAGCTGTACAGCTGTCATTTTTCACATCTCACCCAAAACGTGTTTCCGCCCATGAAGCGCAAAATGGCGTAGTCTAAAGCGAAATCAATGTATGGAACACATTAAGAAAATCACAGTGACACTGTTCATTAGCAGAGGTTTTAAATGTCAATGTTGAAAATTTGGTGAAAAATTCCTAAAATGACTGTTTTGATGAGCGTAGCTAGTACAGTTCCCATGCACGCCGTGAGGTTTGCGAATTTTCATTATTTCCACTCCAGATTTTCAACATTGGCATTTTACCATACCTCCTCATGAGCAGTATAGCTGTTATTTTTCACATCCTGCTCAAAATGTGTTTCTCACGGCGTAGCTTGAGCAATGGCGCAGTCGTGTGCGAAATCAATGTATGGGACACATTAAGAAAATCACAGTGACACTGATCATGAGCAGAGGTCTTAAAATGGCTGTGTTGAAAATTTGGTGACAAAATTCCTAGAAATGACTGTTTTACGAGTGTTCATTGTGCAGTTCCGATGCACGCTTGTAAGTTTGCGAATTTTCAATATTTTCACCCCACATTTTCAACATTGCCATTTTACCACACCTCCTTATGAGCACTGTAGCTGTCATTTTTCACATCTTGCCCAAAATGTGTTTCTGCCCATGTAGCGCACAATGGCGCAGTCCGTGTGCAAACTTAATGTATGGAACACATTAAGAAAATCACAGTGACACTGTTCATGAGCAGAGGTCTTAAAATGGCTGTGTTGAAAATTTGGTGACAAAATTCCTAGAAATTACTGTTTTATGATAGTTCATTGTGCAGTTCCTATGCACGCTCTTAAGTTTGCGAATTTTCAATATTTTCACTCCAGATTTTCAACATTGCCATTTTACCACACCTCCTTATGAGCAGTATAGCTGTCATTTTTCACATCCTGCCCAAAACATGTTTCCGCCCATGTAGTGCACAATGGCACAGTCGGTGTGCAAAATCAATGTATGGCACACAGTAAGACAATCATATGACTCTGTTCATTAGCAGAGGTTTTAAAATGCCAATGTTGACAATTTGGTGAAAAATTCTAACAATGACTGTTTTATTTAGCAGCATTGCAGTTCTCACGCACGCCCTAGGTTTGTGAATTTTCAATATTTCCACCCAGATTTTCAACATTGCCGTTTTACCACATTTCCTTATGGAGCAGTACAGCTGTCATTTTCACATCCTGCCCAAAGCGATGTTTCACTTTATGTAACGGCGCACAATGGGGGTAACAAAAGGTCATGCTGACAATTTATTGTGCAAATACCAGCAATGTTAGGGTAAGTATAGCTCTATACATGCCAAACACCACTGCAAATACCTGCAAGGTTAACTGTCTGCATTACGAATGTTGTTGGGATTTTTCACTAAATTTTCAAGACAGGGTTTTTGGGGGCCTACCTCACGAACAGTGACACTGTCATTTCATAAATCAGTCCTGAGAAGGTGGCTCCACGCAGTGACCACGAAATCACCTTTCAGGTCCGACTAACAAAATGACAGTGACAGAATTCATGAGGCGGGGTCCCAAAAACCCCATGTTGAAAATCTGGTGAAAAAATTCCCCCAAATGCCTGAGATATGCATCAAAGTTGAAAAAACCCTATTTATTCCATTATACAGCTTACAGGCATTTCTTCAGTTCGTGGTCAGCTTTGAAGAGTGCAGATGTGTTCCCGGTCCAACGAAGATCATCGTGCCGGACTCCGGAGGTAAGTATGGGGTGAGGTGGCGGTGTGTGGAGGCAGGGTGTACAGATGGTGGGTGCGGGTGGGGGGAGGAGGGTGAGAACAGTCAATGAGGGAAGGTTTTTTCCTTTCATTTTTTTTTTCCTTAGACAATGCGGGACTTGTGCCACGCTGGGGCAGGCTCCCAGAGTGGCAGCTGGAAGGCTGTTTGGGGGGGGCAGTGGAGCCAAAAGGGGATTGGGCACCCCTGTCGACCATATGGACTGTTGCCACGCTGCGGTGGGCTCCCAGCGTGGCACCTGGAACTCTGTTGGGGGGGCGCAGCAGTGCCGTGGGGATTGGGCACCCCTCGCCATACAGTGTGTATGGGGGAAGCATTAACGCAATATGCATGTGTGTATATGTGTGTGGGAGGAGTGCATGAGCATGTGATATCTTATCGCTGCTCATTGAAGCGTAGCTCTCCCTTTAAACTGTAAGGCACTGCATTTTCAACTGCTGTCATAGACAGCTGCAGCATTCATTGGCAAACTGTGGCCACGCCTGCAAACACACTGGCTGAATTGGAAGACAAGGTGCCACACCTCCAAAAACTTGGCTGATGACACTATGTTTCTTGCACATGCGTGCAAGCAAACATAAAAATCTGCACACACTAAAGGCACCTTCTGCTGTAGACTACTAATTCAATTAAGTGTCCCCCCAGAATGGTGCAGAAACTGCAGCAATTTGGCTTTTTTTTTTTTCCTGACAACTATCAGCAAAGCTGTGAAGACAAAAAAGTGGCATGGCTCAAAATGGCAGCAAGTTTGAATGTCCTATTGTTCACTGCGCTCCGATGAGTTAATGCAGGCGTTTGTGAGCACCGAGGAAGAGAGGCTGCTGAACTTGGCCGCAGCGTGGTGTACCTGCACACCAGGAGGGTTGAAGAATTTCATGGGGGTACGGCTTGCTGGGGGAGAGGGCAGGCTCCGAGGTCCTCGCGAACCGTCTGAGGAGAGAGGAGAAGTGAAGGGATTATAAACAGAAGCAGTAGGCTGGAGGCAGAGTCAATTTAAAGCTCTAACTTTGTTTTGCCTTATTCATTTAATTAACCAGCTGCAATGATTTAACACTTGCTTTGCAGAAAAGTACAAATTAAAAGTTTGCACAGAACTAGGCTCCTTCCAGGGAGCCAGGTCCATTTTTAGAGCTAAATTGCACAACTATCTACCCACACCAAAGGCACTTTATGCTGTAGACTACTAAATAAATTAAGGCTCCCACCAGAATGTGCAGAAAGAGTAGATTTCTGGCATTTTGAGCTAGTAATACAAAAAATCTGCACATGAAGAAGTTACCTTCTGCTGTAGACTACTAATTAAATTAAGGCTCCCCCAGAATGGTGCAGAAAGAACAGATTTCTGGCATTTTGAGCTAGTAATACAAAAAATCTGCACACACCAAAGGCACCTTCTCCTGTAGACTACTAATTAAATTAAGGCTCCCCCCCCAGAATGGTGCAGAAACTTTAGCAATTTGGCTTTTTTTTTTTTTTTTGCGTAGAAAAACTATCAGCATAGCTGAGCTGACAAAAACTTGTCATGGCCCTCTCAAAATGGTGTCAAGTTTGAATGTCCTATCATTTACTGCGCTCCGATGAGTTAATGCAGGCGTCTGTGAGCACCGAAGAAGAAAGGCTGCTGAACTTGGCTGCAGCATGGTGTACCTGCACAACGGGGGTTGAGGAATTTCACAGGGATCTGGCTTGCTTGGGGGGAGGGCAGGCTCCAAGGCCCTCACGACCGTCTGCACACCGGGGGTTGAGGAATTCCACAGTGGTCTAGCTTGTTGGAGGGGGTGGCTCCGAGGCCCTCACAACCGTCTGCACACTGGGGGTTGAAGAGAATTCCATGGGGTCTCATCTTGCTGGGGAGGGCAGGCTCTGAGGCCCTCATGACCATCTGCACACTGGGGGTTGAGCAATTCCATGGGGGTCCAGCTTACTAGGGGGGAGGGCAGGCTCCGACGTCCTCATGACCATCTGCACACAAGGGGTTGAAGAATTCCACAGGGTCCAGCTTGCTTGGGGGGAGGACAGAATCTGAGGCCCTCACGACCATCTGCACACTGGGGGTTGAGGAATTCCACAGGGGTCTGGCTTGCTGGGGGTGGCGGGTATGCTCTGAGGCCTTCACAACTGTCTGTACACCGGGAGTTAAGGAATTTCATGGGGGTCCGGCTTGCTGGCGGGGCAGGCTCCAAGACCCTCATGACCATCTGCACACTGGGGGGTTAGGAATTCCACAGGGGTCTGGCTTGCTGGGGGTGGAGGGCAGGCTCTGAGGCCCTCACGGCCATCTCTACACCACGGGTTGAGGAATTCCACGGGGATCCAGCTTGCTTGGGGGGGGAGGGCAGGCTCCGAGGCCCTCATGACCATCTGCACACCGGGGGTTGAGGAATTCCATGGGGGTCCAGCTTGCTGGGGGGGCAGGCTCCAATGCCCTGATGACCATCTGATTATACCAGTGATTCTGATTCTGATGAATCATCAGCACTGTTTGTCACTTTGCTTTGCTGTGCATTAAGGTACATGTGATGGCAATCTGCATGTACAAATACCCATAGTTATTTTTGCTGGTGCATGTGTCAGTGTTCCTCATACTCACCCTATTCAAATAAAGTCATCACACATCTCTATGTTCAGTTTGCAGACACTCAAAGGTGAAATGAAATGTATTTTTTTGTAAAACTACTCTGGCATTTAATGTCCTGTTTTTATTGTGCTTCTCAATATGTGTTTCTGTCATTGTATACCTTGTTAATTTGCCATTATTGTTAATCTGCTTTGAGCAGGTTGGAGCCCATTGTAATTCAGCCACCTAGTGAATGGTCTGGTCTGCAGCTCCTTGCTGGAATACTGATCCTCTAGCCCTCAGGACTACTCACTTGTCAGAGCCTTTCTGTCCAGCCGAGCTGTCAGAAACACTCAAGTGTCAGATGGGAGGTCACTGTGGTGGGAAACATGGTCTCGAATGTCCTCACACACACTGGACTTGATGAAATGTAAATTGGGATGGTATAGTTGACCTAATCTTTCAAGTAACTGTGAAAAAGAGTGCCAAAGTAAGGTTTTCTTATTCCCTTGATGTAATTTGAAAGTGTTGCTGTTTTCTGGCTCATCTGTGCTTGCTGTGGTTGTCAAGGATTGCAGTCAGTATTGAAACTCAGTCCTATGAGAGCTGTTGTTTTTCTCACTGATAATATTGGCTGGTAGCACGTGGTAGTTTTCTTATAACGATTGAATTTATTTGTTACTGTAGTAATAACAAAGGCTGCAATCGTAATTGTATCCCTCTATGCTTGTGGTGTTTTTCAGTTATCAGTTGTGTTTCAATTATTTTGTCCCTTCCCGGTGTAAAGGTCAGTGGCCTCATGGAACCACCGTAGTGTCTATGCAGGCTTCATGTGTTGTGCTGCCAAATGGTGATTTTTTTTGTTGACAAGCTGAATTGTTTTCTGCAGTAACACTGTTCCTGTTAGTAATACATCATCAGTGTGTGCCCCTGTTCAGCATTAGCTGATTGAAATATGCCATTGTTGTTTTGTCACGGGGGCTCAGAGACATGACATGTCCAGCAGACAAGCATGTAAAATTCAAACAGACACTTCAAAACAAGAAATGAGACCTCCTGATTCAGAGCCATCAATTTACATATTTCAGTAAAACAGCAGTAACCTCCCTAGAACCAGCAACACACGACATTTACCTGCAATAAATGCTTACTAGCCATTATTTAAATGACTGCTGCAGTCCTGCAATGGTATATTTCAATCAGGTAATCCCGAACAGTTGCATACACTGACAGCATATTATTATAACAGAAATAGTGTTACTGCAGAAAATAGTTCAGTTTGACCATGAAAATTAATGTTATGCAGAACCACACATGAAGCCTGCATAGACACTATGGGGGTCCTGTGACACCACTGACATTTACACTGGGAAGGGGAAAAATCATTGAGATGCACCAATGACTGAAAAACACCACACACACATAGAGGGATTTAATTGTAATTGCAGCCTTGTTATTACTAACAAATAAATCCAGTCGAAATGAATAAACTATCACAACCTGCCAGCCTACAACGTTGTTAGTGACAAAAACAGCAGCTTGCATAGGACTGAGTTTCAATATCGACTGCAGTCCCTGACAACCACTGTGAGCACAGATGAGCTGGAAAACAGCAACACTTTTAAGTAATATCAAGGCAATAAGAAAACCTTGTGTTGGCACGGTTTTTCACAGTTACTTGAGACATTACAAACGATATCATCACAATTTAGGCCCTGTCCACACTACACCTCTGTAACATTACAGAGTGCCCAAACCGTTACCGCAACCATTTGCGTTTACACCTGTAACATTACAGAAGGTGTTTTCATAACCATTGTTGAAACCACATATGAGGTGGTTTCAACAACGGTTATGAAACCGGTCCCGCTTTGGTAACGTTACTGGCGGTAGTGTGGACGGGCAGTAACGGTCCCCTCCAGGGCCCGAAGCGCAGCGTGAGCTGCATTGTGAGATCAGACACCGCCTTAACGGTCGCCCATCTCCTGAAGTGTGGACCGGTGGTGCCAGTCCCGTAACGGACACCACCGCAGTGTGGATGCACTGCACCACTCCCTGGCTGTAACGGATTGTATCCGTTACCAGGCTGGAGCTGTGTAGTGTGGGCAGGGCCAGACATTTCATCAGCTCTGGTGTCTGAGGACACTCAGGGCTGTGTTCCCCACCACAGTGGCCTCCTGTGTTTCTGACAGTTCGGTTGGACAGGGAGGCTGTGATGTGTGAACATTCCTGAGGTCTTGAGGATCAGTATTCCAGCAAGGATCCCCAGACCAGACCATCCTCTGAGGTGACAGAATTTCAATCTGCTCCAACCTGCTCAAAGCGGGATAACAATAATGGCAATTTAACCTGGCATACAATGACAAAAACACATACTGAGAAGCACAATAAAAAACGGACATTACATGCCAGAGGAGTTTTACTTAAAATACACCTTACATTTCACCTTTGAGTGTCCACAAAATTGAACATAAAGATGTTTGATGACTTTCTGTTGTATGGTGGGGGGGGGGTTGAAGAACACCGACACACTGACACACACACCAGCAGAAATAACTGTATGAGTATTTGTACACGCAGATTGCAGTCACATGTACCTTAGTACACAGCAAAGCAAAGTGACAAGCAGTGCTGATGATTCATCAGAATCAGAATCACTGGTATAGTCTATGCTATCACATGCTCACAGCCACGTTTGTTTTCCTAGCATGATATCACAGTGTCACAGTTCAGCACCACAAAGAATGGAAGGGGGACATGGAAAAAGGAGCACTAGTCAGGAAACAAACACTGAGAAACAAAGACTTCAGCTACATGGAATTAAAAAAACAACAACACAGGCACATCCAAGAAAGGATATGTAATACAATATCTTTATTAAAACAAAACTAAGACAATGACTTTAATGTCTAATAAATCTATGATATTATTGTAGTTTCACAGATGGGGAGTCTGGTAATAAAAGGTTATGAATAAGAGAGTGTATGGGTGTATTAAGTGATCCATTTTCTTTTTGTATAAAATCTCTTATTTGAAATATCTGTAAAGGTGTTGTCTTGGAATATGAAATCCAGATTTAAATGATACCACTGTTTCAGATTTATGAAACCATTTTAAACTTTGTCTGTAACGGCTACTATTTTTCTGTTCCACATACCGAATGTATTTACAAGTAGATCTTGCAGTAATCTATCAGCATTACTTAGCCTGCTCAACAAAGTGTACCAATCTTCCTGGACGTTACTGCTTATCATGTTCACTGTTTCAGGTTTATGCAACTATTTTAAACTTTATCTGTAACCGATACTATTTTTCTATTCCACTTCTGCATGTATTTACAAGTAGATCTTGCAGTAATCTGTTGGCATTAGCTAGCCTGCTCAACAATGTGTACCAATCTTCCTGGACTTTACTGATTATTATGTTTTGCTTTCCTGTCTTTCCCATTGTGTACCTACTATTAATACTGTGAAATGTTCTTTTGCTTGTCTACCATATTATACTATATTGTCTTTGAACTTGTAACCTCCCAGGTCGTGCCTGAAAATAATCATTTTTTGGCTAGCACACCTACCTGCTCAACAAAAACTAAATAAATAAATACATAAATTGAGCAAATCTTTTAAAGAACCCCTTGTTATAGCATTGTATAAACTGAATCATGCCCAGTGAATACCATTACTTCTACTCAGGGGCCCATGTTGAAGATTTGAAGTCATATTTTTTTTATTACGGGTTCATCTGGTCCTGGTTTATATCATGTAATTATGTTATGTACCTTGGACCAGACTAAACTGGATGTAGCTGTAGATAGTAGAATTTCTTTACATTTTGCTTTGGGAAGGCCAGCAAAAAGAATAGATACAACACCCTTATAAGGCAGTGTGCTTCTTTCCATAATGTAATGAGTAGGGATCTCTGAACAAATTTTGTATTTGGCAAAGTTGTCCTGAAAAATAATATGATTGCAGATTTGGTAAGCCTAATACCCCATCACACTTAGGTAACATTACATTGGTAAGAGCAATGCAGAGTTTTTTATTTTTTCAAAGAAACCTGGTCATACATTAATTCAGAACAGTAAAAAGCTGTCTGGAACTGCTGTAGGTTATGACTGAAAGAGGAATAGCACTTCTGGTAAAACTGTCCTCTTAATGATATTGACCTTACCTATTAATGTCCCTGATAATGCAGTCCATTTTTAAGTCTTCAGAGATCATCTGAAGAAGTGGAGTTTAATTTAAGCTCTATAGATCAGTGTTGTTTAGATAATGTGATGTCCAGGTATTCAACAGTGTGTAACTCTTCGGACACTCATTTATTTATTTATTTATTTTATTTATTTATTTAGCTTTTGTTGACCGGGTAAGTGCACTAGACAAATCCTGCCTATTTTCAGGCACGACCTGGGGGAAGGGGATACAGATGAATGCCAACTGACCTTGAACCAGATTAAGCTGTTGGTGGTATTTTTAGTGAATGAGGGAAATTTGGCCAGGACACCGGGGAAATTCCCCTACTCTTTTCGATAAGTGCCATGGGATCTTTAACATCCACCTGAACTACCACCAATCCAGGCAGATGGGACCTTGGTTTAACGTCTCATCCGAAAGACGGATGGTTAGGTAATGTTGTTTCTGTTGGATTGAGCTTCAATAGTTCAGACTTCTTCCAGTTTAATTAAGTCCTGAAGCTTGACCAAACTGTGCTACCATTGAGTATATGCAGGGCAGTGAAGCTTCTGGTGAAGCAACAGTAAGCATGATATCATCAGCCTAAAGACCAATTTTGAAGTCATGGCCATCAATGCTTATACCTTTTTTCTCTAATGACCCTGTACAGCAATGGCAAATGGTTCTATTGCAAAGGCAGAGAGCATTGGGCATATGGGACATCCTTGACGAGTGCCACATTTAAACATTGATCTAGGTGCATGGCTTAAGATTCAGTAATTCTACCAGCTGTGAAAGTTATGACCAAGTCCAACCCTTTCTAGTACTGCATATATATAGTCCCATTCAACACAATTAAATGCTCTCTTTGCATCCAGTGTAAACATTAGTGTTTCAGATGCTTTGGCATAGTTGACCATATCGATGGCCCTTCTAATTATTTTGTTTAAGTGTCTGCCTGTAATAAATCCTGTCTGGTCTGGGTGTATCAAAGATGCTATTACTTCTTCTAGTCTGGATGATAGCATTTTTGCAATGATTTTGAGGTTTGACTGCAGTAATGATATGATACACAGCGTTGTGGGCCCTTAACTTTTTTAAGAAAAACAACAACTACAGCTACATAAAATGAACCAGGTAGACAGCCTAGAGTAATGACATGATTATACAAAGCTGTTAGATGTGGTAATATATGTGTAGGAAATGTTTTGCAAAAGTTAATTGGAATGCCATCTGGCCCTGGAGTTTCACCTGAAGGTAAGTTCTTGATAGCTTTGCTTATTTCCAGGACGTAAATGGTATTTCTAACTGAGAGGGTTGATCTGCTGTTAAATGAGGAATGCCCACATCTGTCAGAGAATGCTCAATCCCTTTAGGGGCTTTTTATCTCTCAGAGGAATTTAGCTCTGAGTAGTAGTCCTTGAATGCTTGATTAATCTGCTCTGGTGAGGCAAGTTTGGTTTCATCCTGAAGGGATTTTGAATAAATAATATGGTCTGCTTCTTTTTGTTTGCTTTGAAATGCCATAAATTTATCAAGCTTATTGTCCATGTTATAATAGTGTGATTTGGCTTTTTTAGTCGCTATTCAAAATTTTGGGTTATTATGATATTTTAGTCTATTTTTGCACAAATCATAGCATTTTGTATGTAATGCTTCTGACAGATATGATCGTTAATTTTAATTTCTAAATTATTTAGTTATCTATATTTTTGTATTTTCAAGCAGTATTTTCAAGCTGCACACAAGAGAGTGATGCTTCACAAATAGGCTTTGATGCAGTCCAGTTTAATCAGGCTTGAAATTTCTGAAGCTGAATTATTTCAATGAAACTTGGAATTTCAGTACTTAGTAATCTAGAGAATTCTTCTTCAATTATGGTCGGGTCCATGCAACAAATTGTGGGGTTCTTGTTTGTATTTAGCTTAAATTTAAGCATAATTGGCACCTGATCTGAAATCGGTATATTGTGTAACTGTATGATGGTTGTATGATGCATAGTATCAGTAGAGATAAGGAAGAAGTGAATCCAAATGGTGCATGGAAGAAAAGAAAGAACATTTGGTAATTGTGGGGTTTCGGTGCCTCCAGGGAACAATTAACTTTAAATCCTTCATAAAATTCTTCCTTATAGTTATAGCAGATAATGTTACTGCATGTATGAGGATAATTGTAATATCTGTAGCAGATTATTAATGTTAGGTTAAAGTCCCCTCTTATAATGACTGGGGCTGTAAATGAGAGTCAAGTTCGGAAACAAAGCTATAAAAATCAGTAGATCAGGCCTTCAGACTGGTATGGAGGACTGAGATGCCATGTGCCCTAACTCCTGCCATGCCACTGACCTGGGTTCAAGAATGGACTTGAGTCACTCACGGGCTACCTGGGAGAGGAAGGATTGAGCATCCATAGGACTGCTCTCCTCCCTTGGGGATGGGAGTTTGCATGGCTCGCTGTTGGAATGCCACCCAGCAGCAAGTGGGTGGCATGCATGCAACACCACAGAAGAGGGAAGTGATCCCATATGTAAGCCCCCCAAATTGGGCTTACCTGAGGGCTCTGGCCCATGCTGCTTCTCCAGTATCCCATTGAGTGGACCTGGTGGGGATCAGGCCTGGCAGCCCCCATTGTGTTCCACAGCTGCGGCCGCCAATGTTTCACTGCATGACCCTCTCCTTCGAAAGATGCCGAGCTCTGTTTAATGTTTTGCATCTCCGAGCACATGGGGGGGGGTCTTCTGCCCGGTCTTGGAAGTCAAGGATCAAACCAGCTGAAATGCAAGTAAAATATATGATGGTATGTGGCATTCCTCGCATGCACGGCCAGCGAGGGCTCAAAATTTAAAGGAGCCATGGCTCCATTATTAAGAGCGCTTAAGGCTGGTGCAAAAAATTAGGAACTATGTTTTGGGGAGCTCCGTTGAGTGTAAGGAGCTCCCATCAGCAATAAAGGGTGTCCTGGCTCCCAAAAGGGAAGCAGAGCCAGGATACAATGTTCTTATCCCCTGAAAGGGCTGCAGTTAAGTGTTTGGGGTTGTTGTGGCTGGAGAACAGAAATGTAAACAAATATGGCAGCCCCCATAGGACTACTTAAGCAAGGGGGCTGCTGGGATAAGGTTAGAGAGCATGAAAAAGCCCTCGACTTCAACAATCAGAGGGTGGCTTGGTGAAAGTAATATAAGGGACTGTTTTGCCCACCAAGGGGAAGATTCAACTTGGATCTGAGCATGACCGGAGTGTAGGTGAGACCAATGCAGGCTCACTTCTTATGTGAAATCACAAAATAAATTTAGTAAGCAACCTGCTCATATAAATATGAGCTGCTGCCAGTCACCCAACTGGATCACAATCCCAGTGCTTCACCTTCAAACAAGGCTTCATGAGGGCCCCACATAAGAAGTGAGACTGCATTTGTTTTTCTTCAGAGTGTAACTGTATCCTGGATACAGTCTGCTTGTTTGGGTTAGCTGCTCTTTCAGTTGCAACCCTCTAGTTCCATGACAACATGTGGACTGTGTTGGATTCTCCTGGAGTGCAGGTGGGACTTCTGAATGGCTACCCATCCTTAGGCCTGCACTCTGGAACTTGCATCTAGCCCAGCCCAAGCATCTAGTGGACCAGCAGAAAGCTTATTCAGCCAGCAGCTGCATGAGTTCAGAGACTTGCAGTTTCAAGGAAAAGAGGATCAAGTTTTGAGAGTTGTATTAGAGAAGTGAGAGATCTGGGAGTTGTGTAGCATTCAAAGCAAGGAGTCACTGCTTCAGTGTGAGAGCAGAGGACTACATGAGTACTGACTAAAGTGTTCAGCGCAGCACTGTTGGGATAAGGACTAAGCCACAGTATTTTCCCCTTGTTGGGTAAGCCTGAGAACTGTACTGCTGCCAGCCTAAGGGATGGTTGAGAGAGCTGTGACTAGAGACTGTCTGAGCCAAGCCACAGTGGAAATCAGTAAGTGAAGTAAGAGAGTGCTGGGGCTAGAGACTGAGCAAAGCCCAGCTACTAATTGTGCTTACAAAGGTGTGCAACAGAGGGTCTAGGGGACCATGCTTGCCCTGCTCCTAGACTGAAGACAAAGAAGACCCAGTAAAGAAGACTGAAAGAGGTCTGTCAGATGAACAGAGTCTACAAACACCTCAGAGGTGAAGGTAACAAGGCCAGGCAAATGAAGACCAACATCCTGTTACCTCTTCAAGTCGACTCACAGCTACTGTGGTGCACTAACTGGATACTTCACGGTACAGCCAACGCTAGTTGATGAACCCCCTTTGAACAGCTGAACTGTAAGTACCCCGAGCTGTGGCTTTGGGGAGTCTTTATTTAGCTAGCTAGCTAGGTTGAAACTAGGTGGTTAGGTCCTGGGCAGGGCTCTGCCAGAAAACTGCACCCAGACCTGAAGTTACAGAAAAGCTGTGTTTAAAAGTATTGTGCCCCAACGAGAGATTTTTTTTTTTATTTATTTATTTTAGTCTTTGGTAACCAGATAAGACCCACTAGGCACAAGTGCCTGTTTTTAGGGGCAACCTGGGAGGTTAAGTGACTTGCTCAGAGTCACACAGTATGCAAGTGGAGGTTGTGAGAATCAACTCAGGTCTGGGCTGCTGGATGTACCACGCTCGTTCACACCTCGTTCCTCTAACCTCTAGGCTATACTACCAGCTCTTTGTCAACATCAGCACCATGGGAGGTATGCACCAAAAAGACTGTATAGACTGCCTGGGCAGCTGAAAAAAGAAAGATAGGTCACCCTCAGTTGGGAGGTTGGAATTACTGGGATAGAATTGTTAGAACATTATTGTTGCTGTTGCTGTTTCTATCTTCCCTTTTTCCCCTTGCCCTACAATAAAATACTGTTATTGTTTATGTTACCTGCTGTCATAGTGGGTCATTGTAGACAAAGAAGGTGTCGTCATTGAATGTGTAGAACTGTTTGGTGGGCAGTTTATGTATCTTCCTGTGGGGGGATAACCCACTGTTTGTCTACAGGTATTCACTGCCATTCCCTGGGTGGAGGCACCGTGCTACCCATCCATCATACCCCTGAACCCAGGCTGGGCCCTTTGGAGGCATTTGCTTTGTGGACCTCGAGGGCCCAGGAATGGCCAAGGTGAGTTAAAGGGCTGTTATAACTGGAGGCACTGCTGGGATTTGCTGCCCCTAGTGGTTACCCCCACAAGAGAGCAGTTCTGAAAAATTGATATTCCCTTCCCCTCCCAGAAAAGCAGTTTATGAAAGAAATCAATATGGAGCAACAGGAATTGCTCGATTGGTGCAAGGAAGAACTCCTGGTCCCAGAGAAAGCCATTCTGGTGACAGGGATCCCTGAGGGCACCAATAGAAGGGCTATTTTCATTTTATTTTTAATTTTATACTGAAAGCTTTGTGGGCTAAAAGCCCATTTTCATGGATGTCCAGTGATTATGTACAATACAGAAAGCAACAACGAACTTGCATAAGACAACAAACAGAGATATAGTACATAAGGTTAAAAAATCATATAAAACACTTGCAGACATAGTTTGATAGCATATATGAACATACAAAATTGCCAGCAGAAAAAGGCCCAAAGGTCTAGCAAGTCTGCCTGATTGTGCAACTCTTAGTTTCATATTACTACAGTTGCCCCAGCCCCACCTAAACTCCTCCCTTCCTCCCTTTTCCTGGTCTTTCCCCCTTTGTCTTCTTGCCCGTACTAATCCTGCCCTTGACTTTATCCCAACCCAGCTCAAAGCTATCCACTGTCCTCAGTTTGATTAACTTCTCCAGCAGTGTGTTCCATCTCACCACCACTCTTTCTGTAAAGTAATGCCTCCTCATCTCCCTCCTGAACCTTCCCCCTTCAAACTTCAGACTGCCCCCCCAGTGACCCTTCCCCCTTTAAGTGGGACAATCCTCCCTCTCTGACTTTGTTTATGCCTTTCAAGTACTTAATGGTCTCTATCATGTCCCCTCTTTCCCCTTCTCTCTTCCAGCGAATACATGTTGAGCTCCCTCAATCTTTCCTCATACAGCAATTCCCCCAGTCCCATGATCATTTTCATAGCCCTGCACTGCACCCTCTCCACTAATCTCACATCCTTTTTGAGATATGGTCACCAGTACTGCACACAGTACTCCAAGTGTGGCATCACCAGTGATCCGTACAAGGGAAGGATGACCTCCTCCTTTCTAGAGGTGATCCCTCTGGCAATGCACCCCAGCACCCAATTTGCCCTTGCTGCTACCCTTCTACACTGTGCTGATACCTTCATGTTCCTTGTGACTATTACCCCGAGGTCTCTTTCCTCCTCTGAAGCTGTAACCTGTACTCCCTCCAGCCATTAGCTGGTCCTGGGATTTCTTACTCTGAGGTACATGATCTTGCACTTCTTAGTGTTAAGCCCCAAATGCCACTCCCTAGACCAGTGTTTGAGTTTAGCTAGAGCCTCCCTGGGTTCCTGCATCCCTTCTTCATTGTCCACTTTTGCACAAATCTTAGTGTCATCTGGCAACAGGCTGATCTTACTCTTGACCCACTTTACACTGTCTCCAATAAAGACATTGAACAAAACAGGTCCCAGCACTGAACCCCGTGGCACCCCACTAGTTACTGGACTTGGCTTGCATGTCTCCCCCTTAAAACTACCCTCTGTTGTCTGTCCTACAACCAACTCTCAACCCACCCCACCAGTTTCTCCCCCACCCCATGTCTCTCAGCTTGCTCAATAACCTCCCATGAGGCACTGAGTCAAAAGCCTTGCTGAAGTCCAGGTACAGGACATGCACAGTGTGGCCTTTGTCAACCGCCCTAGTGACCAAGTTGAAGAAGTCGATCAGGTTAGCTTGGCATGATCTTCCTGAGACAAACCCATGCTGTCTGTCATCCTGTAGACCATTACTATCTAGAAAGGTTATCAACCTCTCCTTTAGAAAGGTCTCCATCAACTTCCCCACTATGGAAGTCAAGCTTACCAGTCTGTAGTTGCCCGGTTTGTCCTTGGGTCCACTCTTGTGAAGGGGCACCAGGTGAGCCATCCTCCAGTCCCTGGGTACCTTTCCCGTCTCCAGGGAGGTGTTGAAGAGGTCCATCAGAGGATCTGCCAACACCTCTGCCAGTTCCTTTAGGACCCTTGGGTGTACATCATCTGGTCCTGGTACCTTGACCACCTGCAAGGCTTTAAGGCCCTTCAGAACTCTATCCTCTTGGATGACCCCATCTGTTATCTCTGCCCTCCTTCACCCTTGCACCCTTTCCCCGGTGGTATTGGGCCATCCCTTTCTTTTTGAACACCAAGCAGATGTACTCATTGAGTGCCTCCGCCTGTTCTTCCCCTTGTTCAGCCCATCCCCATCCCTCTTGATTCTAACAATATCATCTGTACATCTCCTCTTCTTCCTTATGTATTTAAAGAACCCCTTTTCCCCCCTCTTTGATCCCCTGAGCCAACTTCAGCTCCTTTGCTGCCTTGGCCAATCTGACTGACCTGGTCACCTCCCTAGATGCCTTTGTGAACACCTCTCTGTCCTGCTCAAGCCCCGATTTTTTGAACTTAATGAAGGCCAATCTTTTTTCCCTCACCTTCCACTCCACGTCCTTGTTGAACCAGCTAGGTTTTTTGGACCTGGACTGCTTGCTCTGAGATTTAGCACATGTGCTTGTGGCCTCATTCAGCCCCTTCCTAATGATTACCCACTTCTGTTCAGCCTCCATCACTGGGTTCATTTTAGCTAAATATCCCTCTAGGATGCTGCCCATTCTGGCAAAAGCTGCCTTCCTGAACTTAAACACTGTTGTTCTGGTCTTAGCCGACTCCCACCCTGTGTTGAGGACGAATCACATTGAGCAGTGGTCACTTCCTGCTATAGGGTCCTGTACTATCACATGCTGGACTTGATCACCATTTGTTAGCACCAAATCATAGAAACACAGAAACATAGACATTGACGGCAGATAAGGACCAGAAGGCCCATCCAGTCTGCCCATTTTGTTCTACCTTATGAATCCAGTGTGTTCCCCTCTCTAGTAGTTTCCATCAACCCTTGCACTAGGTAGCTGTCTTGGATAGCCTCCAGCAGCACCTGTTCCCTGGCATGTGCTGTACTTACTGTCTGCCAGTCAACCCCAGGTAGGTTGAAGTCTCCCACTATAACTGCATTTCACTTGCTACTGACCTTCCTGATTTGCTTCCCCAGCTCCCTATCCACCTCCTCACTTTGTGAGGGAGGCCTGTGCACCACCCCCATCCTGAGCTTCTTACCTTTTGGGCTTTGGAGCAAGACCCATATGACTTCTGGACTCCCCTCATCCCCCCCCTCCCTGGTACACAGTATCCTCTCCCTGACATAAATAGCCACCCCTCCAGCCCTTCCCCCTCCCTGTCTCTGCAGAACAACTTGCAACCCAGGATCAAAATATCCCAGTCATGGTATTGGGTGGCTCAGGTCTTTGAGATGGCAGCAATATCAACCTCTCCCTCTTCCATCATTGCCTGGAACTCTGCCACCTTGTTTGCTAAGCTTCTTGCATTCAAGGATACTACAGTCCACCTTGTGCCCCAACCCTCCTCTTCCCATCTCTCCCCCTTCTACTTTTTTCTTGGTAACTTCCCCTCATTCTCCTCCTCCCTCTCTGGGGGAGAGGCTTCTGGTCTCTCCTGGACAGTGTCTCCTCCCTGTTATCTGACTCAGCCCCCCCCCAGTTAAAATCTATGTTGTTTTTAATGTACTTCTCCAGCCCCTGTCCCAATGCCCTGGTACCCTCCGCCATCTGCTGGAAAAATTCAGTTCCTTTTGGCAGCAGAAGGTAAGACTTTTAAGGATGTGCCATTCTTGCTGCCAACATGGGAATTCCCCAAAGACTCTGGTCTGACTCAGACAGCTAGTTCTGATTATTACAGAAGGCTGAGGGTTTTCTCTTGCATCCTCCCCGCACCAGCTGTAGAAGATGATTATGAGACCTGGGTAGATTATGCTGTCCCTATTCTCCAGGAATGGCAATGTTCTGAGGCTGAGAAATGAAAAAGGCTAGTAGAGTTTGAAAGGGCCTGCACTGGAAACTATTTAGTTGTTGCACCTGGGTTATGCCCCCAATCGTCCCACATACACCTTGCACTGTATTCCTGGTCTATTTTACTGTGATACTGCTATTTTGCACTAACTATTATAGGATTATGTCATGCATGATTATTATACCTCACTATAATGCATTATGTGTGTCTTTTACATATATTCCACATACTGTATATACTCTACCTAATCACTGATAAGATGATTCTTAGGGATCATCAGTGATTACTTTATATACTATATATACATATTCTTATATAATCATATGTAGTAGTGGCCTGTCAGCACTTCTCTTTGTTTAAGCAAGCTGACAGAGAGAACAAGCCTTTGTTTTGTCTTACATGTAGGCAAGTAATGCCACATGCAGTCTGGGCCTGTCAGCATTTCTTTTGTACAAGCTTCCTGCTGACAGGAGAATATTCTTTGTTTCATATGATACTCATTAGTAATTCTGTCTCCTAAGTCATTGTCCAATGCAGAATGTCTTATACAATCTTGTTTATAGTATAAGACCAATACACAATGTTTCTCATATCCATAACTATGAGGTAATCTCCGTTGCTATAATGTTATCTGTTGTATATAACGTTGTGTAACCCAGCTCCACATGGAGATCTTGGAAATTCTGGAGATTATGTACATTCTTCAGAAGATTGGTGAGAAACCCATCTCCCTTGTGATTTTCTCTGTCACATGCTTGGTGTAAGTATTGTAATAAATTATTATTATTACTCCTGCTTGTGTAGCGTTTCTTTGGCAGACACTACAGACATAAAAAAATTTGTATTATTTTTACTCTAGAGCAGGTATCTCGATGCTGAGATGCAGCCTATCCTTGGCATAAAACCCCATATTGTTCCATGTCTGGCCCCACTCCCCTGCTACCCCATACACCATTTCTACACACCACCCCTTCAGCCACCCATTAAACTCCTGTATTCTTAGTTTTCTCACCGTGCTTGCCCTAGGTACTGGGAGTACCTCAGAGAACATCACTGAGCTTCCCACCAGACCGCAGATACCCCCTACTTCTCTGAACCTCTCCTGTACTTCTTCTATTGTATTTCCCTCTAGGTCATTTGTTCCTAGGTGCACAATGATATGAGGCTTCCCTCCCACCTTCTTCACACATTTCTGAATGCACTGTCCTACTCTCTCCGCTGTCATACCTGGCATACACTCCACCCAGGTTCGCTTTTCCTTGCTCCCTTACTTCCCCATCTCACTCCCCTAAGCATAGAATCCCCTAATATGAGTACTCACTCCACCATCCCTTGCACTTCCCCATGGTTTGCCCTCCTATGAGCCCATTTTCCTCAATGTCCTATTCTTCCATACACTGCCCTTTTCCCCCTCCCTTCTCCTTCAATTGCACCGCCACCTGCTCTCCTTCTCCTCCGTCCCTTTTGTACTTGCTCTCTTCCACACCCCTCCCCCTCCACTACCTGTACCTTCTCCCATTGCTCTCTGCATTGTGACTCCCCCTCCCCCACCCCAACATGTTTTGGCCTTCCTCCCTTTATTTAGTATATGTTGCGCTAACTCTCGACCTGCTTCCCTGCCACTCCCCATTTCTACCCCACAGTCTTCCCTCTCACCTTGTACTTCTTGTATTTCCCCCTTCCTTCCTGGTCCCCTGACTCTTGTTCTATGGTGCCTTCCCAGCCTCCTGCTCTGTTTCATCAGCCAGTACTGCATACCTGTTTGTTGTCTCTAACCTCCTTTCCCAGCCCTTCCCTGTAATCTCTCCCTGCCTCTGCTTACGCCAAACCTCTTTTCTGCTTCCTTTCTGTCTGCCCATGTTCCCTACCACCTGCCAACACCCCCTTCTGGAGCTCCAAGGACCCTGTGGACTTGGTCCTCTTGGTCAAGCATTCCTTTCTGGCCCTTGGCAGCCTGGTCTATCCTGCAGTGAAGTTGTCCCTGCCCCTCTGCCCCAACTCCTCCTCACCCTCTCATTTCTGTTCCCTCCCCCAGTTCCCATCTCAAGCTCCCTATCTCCAGTGTAAGTGTCTGAACAGCCTGCACACTAGACACCCCTCACCTTTCACCAGGTTCCCAGAAACAGTGCTGCTCCACACCCATTGCAGCTCACAACCCCAGATTTGTCTTGAAAGTAAGTAACTTTGAATAGCTGACAATAACACTGGGTAATTCATTATAAAACTTAACAGCCAAAAGAGTTAAAGAGTTTTGGGCAAACTTAGTGTGGTAAAGAGGGGCTAAAAAGGAATTTCTATTCTGCAGCCTTGTATATCCAAGAGAATTGTTCCTAGGAAAAAGAATAATTAGGCCTTTGGGTAACATTATTCTATTTTAGAAGCACTGGAAACTGTACCTAATATTGGGAAATTGAAGGTCCATGGCTTACGATATAATCGCATTGCTCAGAGTATTATGGCTTTGGTAGGGAGTGACAAAGATGTGGATGCCGGCAAGCTACCAGCAACCCTCACCAGTGAAGGGGTAGAAGGCACCTGGAGCCTGTTTGCTAAGAGGAGTAGCCCACTGCCTGTCCCCACCCACTCACCTGCCCCTGAGTCAGATCTGCTGGAAAAAATTCAGTCCCTTTTGGCAGCAGATGGAAAGACTTTTAAGGATGTGCCATCCCTGCTGCCAATAGGGGTAGTCCTCACAGACTCTGGGCTGACTCAGACAGCTTGTTCTGATTATTACAGATGGCTAAGGGTTTTCTCCTACACCCTCCCCACACTAGCTGGAGAAGATGATTATGAGACCTAGGTAGATTATGCTGTCCCTATTCTCCAGGAATGGTAATGTTCTGAGGCTGAGAAATGAAAAAGGCTAGTAGAGTTTGAAATGGCCTGCACTGGAAGCTATTCAGTCACTGAAGGCCATAGATCCAGAGGCCAAAGTGGAAGAGTACCTTGCCTCATTGGACAGTGTATTCAGAAATACAGAGTTCTGTGTTGATCTCTTCTGGAAATTGAAGATAACCATGCAGCAATGAGAGGATCCCCTCTTGGCTTACCACTATAGACTAAAGAGGGCATTGCAGAAAGTGCACAGGAAGGGAGGAATCACTGCTAAAGACCTGAATAATGTATATTTTGAACAGATGTTGAAAGCTGCCCAGATTTCAGAATTGTTGATGTTAAAGTTGCACTTCAGAGAAAGTCTGACTGACCCCCCCCACAGCACACTATTGTGAGAGATTAGAGCAGCTGATCTGCAAAACAGACAATAGGAGAAACCACCTGCTGCCACTGCTAGTATCCAGGTGGCAGATGGGGACACTCTTGAGAAGAACTGCTGAACTTCGAGTTTGATACAAGAATTGAAAACTGCTATGCAACAGTGAGAAAATGGATACTGACTCCACCCTGTGGAGTCGGTCAGTGGTATCCAGTATGTCGGTTGGGGGTACAGAAGAAATCACACTTAGAGAAGTGTATATGCAGTTGATGGAATTAAAGAAAATATTTGAAAACTCTGCAAACATCCTGTCCAGTCACCTTCAGGGGCCTCTACCAGAGCTTTTCATCCCCAAGAAACACTACTAAATGTCTTTTGCTTCTAGGTGTGGAGAAGATGGCCATATAGCCTGTGGCTGTGTCTGTTCTAAAAAATTCCCTGTGGGTGAAGGAGAACAGACAACGCATGCAGCAGAGAAACTAGAGAGGGGTCCAGTGAGGGAATGAACTGGGTCTCCAGAATTAGTAAGCTCCACCAAATGGACAGAACTGAAGATTCTGCCAGGGAGTAAGGTGCAACATGGCTAGCTGGACCCCATGGCAACACTGAAGTTCTCATTGAGGCATCATCAAAGCACAGGTCAGAAAGCATAGAAAAACCAGGAGCAGTTATACAATTCACAAGTAGTGTTGTATTATCAATAACAGTAAAATAAAAAATAACAAGCATTTGTCAATGCTGAATGTTTGCTTGCTGGCATTAGCATTGGAAGTGCAGGAGTTAAATGCAGAATAGGAATGGCAGTGAAGTATTGAACTGATGTCAGCTCACCTCCACCCTGCGGAGATGGACAGGCATTGGGGTGTGCCTTTGGGTCAATGCCCATAACGCTAAGATTATTTCACCTCACCCTACTCTGCAGACACCGACAAGTGTCAAGGTGTGCCTTAGGGTGTTTAGGCTTTACACTCACACCACTCCACAAGAAAATACACTGAAATAGGTACAGTATAGGAGAATGGGGTGAACTTTGGGGCTAAAGAGTCCAAGGCACACCTCGATGCCTGTCACTGGCTGCTAGGTGGGGGTGGTGATGGAATGGCATGAGCATTACTGTCGACAATCCCAAGTCACACTCCTGATGCCCTGTCACTCCCTACCATGTAGGGCATTATGGTTGGAACCCTAATGTTCTGGGCATTTCTTGGTATTTTCAGTCCAAGTTTTCAACATGGGCTTTTTGTGACCCCACCACATGAACAGTGACACTACCAGTTCATTAGCCGAAAGGTGATTTTGCATAGCGACTGTGCCATTTGGTGCCACAGGTGCAAAAACACATTTCAGGCAGGATGTGAAAAATGACAGCTGTACTGTTCATGAGGAGGTGTAAAAAAATGATAATGTTGAAAATCTGGGCGAAAATATAAAAAAATTAGTGAAGTCACGGCGTGCATAGAAACTGCACAACACACACCCATAATGCAATTATTTTGAGGATTTTTACACCACATTTTCAACATAGGCATTTTGGGACCTCTGCTCATGAACAGTGGCACTTTGATTTTCTTAATCTGTCCGAGCGTTGATTTCACTGGCGACCACACCCATTGTGTGCCATAGGTGCGAAAACATGTTTCGGGCAGGATGCACAAAATGACAGCTGTACTGTTCATATGGCACTGTGCAAAAATGCCAATGTTGAAAACTATAAAAAATTGGCGATGTTACGAGCATATGTAAAAACTGTGCAATACACACTAGTAACGCAGTCATTTTTTGGAATTTGTTCACCAGATTTGCAACATGGACTTTTTTGGACCTCTCCTTATGAACACAGTCACTGTGATTTTCTTAATCTGTCCTGAACATTGATTACGCACAGTGACCATACCATTGTGCACCACATGTGCGAAAACACATTTCAGGCAGGATGTGAAAAATGAATGCTGTGCTGTTCATAGGAGGGTGTGGAAAACTGGCAATGTTGAAAATCTGGAGTGAAAATATTAAAAATTCTCAAAGTTACGAGCGTGCAAGGTAACTGTGCAATGCACACTCATAAAACAGTCATTTTTGGGAATTGTTTTCACCAAATTTGCAACATGAGCTTTTTGGCAGCCCTCCTCATGAACAGTGGCACTGTCTTTTCATCAATCAGTCCCAGAAGGTGATTCCACACAGTGACCGCAAAATCTCCTTGCGAGACCAAATAACGACATGACAGTAACTGAGTTCATGAGGTGGGGTCCCAAGAACCCCATGTTGAAAATTTGGGGCCAAAAGTCACACAAGTGGCAGAGATATCCACGCAAATTGAACCCCCCCATTTATGCCATTATACAGCTTACTGGCATTCCATCAGTTCATTGTCAGTTTTGAAGGGCGCAGACATGTTCCCACTCCCCCGAAGATCATCGAGCCAGACTCCGGAGGTAAGTATGGGGTGGGGGGGTGCCATGAGGTGGGGTAAAGAGAAGGTGGGTGTGGGCTTGGGAGGGGACCTGACAGCGAGGGACCGTTTTCTGTGTTTCAGGTTATAAATAAAAAAAAAAACCACTGCAGACCGTTTTCTTTTTTTTTACAGCTGTAAGAGTTTGGGGTGTCATGTTAGCCACACTGGGGTGGGCTCCCAGTGTGACATACAATGGGGGTAAAGCGGGGGCAGGAAAATGCCAACACAATGGGGGGAGTTAAACATGCCAACAGGGGGACTGGGCACCCTGTCTGCAAGCATGTCTGTGTTGGAGGGATGATGCCAAGTGGGATTGGGCACCCCCCCTTGGCAGATTGGAGACAGGGCACTGAAGCTGATGGAGATTGGGCCCCCCATCAGCAAGCATGTTTGTGTTTGAGGGGGATGATGCTGAGGAGGACTGGACACCCCCCTCAGCAGACAAAACATAGTAAAGGGGCACATATGCCAATGGGGATTGGGCTCCCCCATCAGCAAACAAACTAGGGAGGGGGCATTCTGACAGGGGGATTGGGCACCCCCGAAGTCAGCTTTCTGCGGACTGTGAGAGGCGGACAGTGACAGCCGTCTCTATGTTTATTGAAATGTTACACCAGGCAAGACACACCCTGCAATGAGGGAGCACTCCCTCATTGCAGCGGTGAAATCATTTCAAGTTGGTGGCATGCTTGCAGACTACTGTCATGGCCAGCATGCTCCTTCATTGGTGACACACAGATGAGCCCCAAAAAACAGTGGTGGCATTGGCCACAACACTGCCACATGGCCACAACACTGCCGCACCTCCACTACCTACTTCTCCAGCAAGCTGCCACAACATGTTTCTTGCACATGCGTGCAAGCAAACCTAAAAATTGTTCAGTATAGCCATTTACAAAGGCAGTATAAACAGAGAAAGCAAAGTCCTGCATCTGAAGGCATCTCTAATTCCATGTCTCAGTCTCCCCCCAGCAAAAGATTACTATTTTTTTCTAACAAGTCTTTGTGTGATAATTAATTAACTTCCTGAACTCGTTAAGGAGACATTCTGTTTTTCACAAAATGTTCTTGTCAGTTTCTTTGCAGAGCAGGATTGAAAATAGAACAGGGTCCCAAGCCACCCTTCTGCTGATAGCTCTGCAAAAAAGTTTGTAAACAAGCCTGAGAGGAGCTCAAACTGCATCTCAGGTTAACCCCTAAATTCCAAATGGCTTTTTGCAATAAATTCAACAGTATAACTATATACAGTTTCAAACCAAGAGATCTCAGTTTCACAAACAGATTCACATATATTTTATAACTGAAGATATGCAATAGGGAAGAAAAGACAGAAACAGCAAGTGAAGGCAGAGAGATAGCGAGAGGCGAAGAATTGCGAGACTGTCAGAGTGATCAGTTCCTAGGTCTCACAAGAACTTTTGGTTAAGTAAACAGACAGACGTGAGATTGAAAAGGAGAGGATAAAACGTATCCTTGTGCTTAACTATTTTTTGCATAACAAATGGGATAGTGCCTTATTCAACCCTATCACATACCCCCCTTCAGAGGGAACCTGAAACCTAATCGTGTATCAGAATTTGACAGTTATCCTATGCCTTGGATATATGATTTGGTGGACAGATTGGGGAATGTCAAGTACATCAGTACCTTCGATCTCACCAAGGGTTACTGACAAATCCACCTAGCTAAGGAATCCAGAGACAAATCTGCTTTTGCCACCCTTATTGGATTCTATCAGTTTACTACCATGCCATTTGGTTTACATGGTGCACCTGCTACATCTCACTACTAACACAATCTGTCATCAAGGAACAGGTCAGGAAGCATAGGAAAACCAGGAGCAGTTATACAATTTGCAAGTAGTGTTTTATTATTATCAATAACAGTAAAATAAAAAATAAAAGTTGTTCAGCATAACTATTTACAAAGGCAGTATAAACAGAGAAAACAAAGTTCATCGTCTGAGGGTATCTCTAATTCCAAGTCTCATTCCCCCCAGCCAAAGATGGCTGCTCTTTCTCTAACAAGTCTTTGCCTGATAATTATCTTCTTCATTCTGAGCTTGTTAAGGAGACATCCTGTTTTTCACAAAATGTTCGTGTCAGTTTCTTTGCAGAGCAGGCTTGCAAACAGAACAGGGTCCCAAGCTGACCTTCTGTTGACAGCTCTGCAAAAGAATTTGCAAACAACTCTGTGAGGAGCTCATACTGCATCTCAGGTTACCGCTTAAATTCCAAGTAGCTTTTTGCAGTTATTTCAACAGTATAACAATATACAGTTTCAAACCAAGGGATCTCAGTTTCACATACAGATTCACATATATGTTTATAACTACAGATATGCAAGGTGGAAGAAAAGACAGAAAAATCAAGTGAAGGCAGAGAGATTGCGAGAGATGCAGAATCACAAGACAGAGTAATCAGGTCCTAGGTCTCACAAGAACATTTGGTTGTGCAACCAGACAGACAACAGACAGAAAAGGAGAGGAGAGGATAGAACAGATTCTTGCATTTAACTCTTCTTGCATAACAAATGGGACAGGGTCTTATTCAACCCTGTCACATGAGGAGGTACTATGCTTTGCCCTTCTGACAGTGGGTTGCAGGCCACAATTATCCACAGGACTTTTTATGAACAGCACCTCAAGCACCTACCACTCCTACCACTATCAGGCTTATTGGTGTGGGGGATAGGGGCTGACAATTTCTCTTACAATGGATACTGCATAGTAAAGATTGCTTTCATCTCAAAGAGTACTAATGAATCACCCACAGTAGAAGTCATGGCCTTAACCTGCCTGGAGTCAAAGGGGATGAATGACCCACCATCCTTAACTGGAACAAATGCCAATATGTTTGGGCAGCTGGCAATACTGTGTCAGTATAGAGGAGAAGAGGACAGCCTGTTAAACCCCTCCATCTGGGTGGTAGTGAAGAGGGTCAGTTTGTCTTTGGATGCTATAGAACCAGAATCTGAATTGACAGATGAGTCTGTGGGCATGATTTGGAGAGTGGAGAGTCGAGAGCTAATCCTGCCACCTAGGTTGGAGTGCAGCATGTTGGGTATTGCTGAATTTACCCAGCCACCTGGGGAAACAGCCTTTATCATTGAAGCCCCATCAAAGAATCAGCTGCCAGAATGATTGATGGTGCTGCATAGAGTACTGCCAGCTCCTGAGCCCCCCCCCAGGCCTAGCATGTTACTATGAGAGTGAAGAATGAGTCAGAAAAGCCAGTAACTATTCATAAGGGTCTGATGCTGTCCCATATCTCAAGGTGGATAGTGCTGCAGAAGGAGACCCATGAAAAACCAAGAATGCAGAGATAGATCCAGCTATATTTGACTTTGGGGATTTGCCCATCCATGACAGTTATAGGTGGAGCCCAAGTCAGATGCTATCAAAAAGGTGTAACATGTTTTCTCTCCATGAATGGGACATAGGGTGCATCCAAGGGGAAGAACATCACATTTGTTTAAGAAATGACTGTCCCTTCAGAGAGAGGGCCCTAAGATTGGCAACCAGAGACATTGAAGATATTTAGAAGCACCTGCAGGAGTTATTGGCCACAGGTATCCTTAAGGAATCCTACAGCCCCTACGCCTCCCCCATCATAGCGGCCCTGAAAAAGAATGGAGCCATATGGATGTGTATAGATTATCACACACTGAATAAAAAGACCATCCCTGACCAATATATGAGTGGTGGAAGATGCACTGGGCAGCCTTTCGGGGAGTAAGTTGTTCTCATTGCTAGATCTTAGGAGCGGGTATTATCAGATCCCCATGGCAGAAGAAGATATGGAAAAAAACACCTTCATCTGCCCCCTGGAGTTTTACCAGTTTGAACAAATGTCTCAAGGGATCTCTGGCATGCCTGCCATGTTCCAGAGATTAATGGAATTGCCAGTAGGGGGCATACATCTGCTGGAGGTGAATGTTTTAAGCTGCACTCTGGAATAGCAGAAGCACCATCTAACAAAGGTACTGGACTGTCTTGAGGAGTTTGGATTAAAGGTTTCCATAGATAAATGTCAGTTCTGCCAACCTTCTGTAAAATATGTGGGACACATCATCTCAGCCAATGGAGTGCAAATTGACCCTGACAAAGTCGAGGCTTTCACCACCTGGCCCAGGCCACATAACTGACAGACTTTTCAGTCATTCCTTGGATTCTGTGGGTATTACTGGCGGTTCGTAAAGGACTACTCAATGGTGGTGCAGCCATTAAATGAGTTGACCGAGGGCTACCTGCCTATCAATCAGAAAAAGAATGGCCAGAAAAAGAGAGGACTCACAGTTAGTGTGATGCAGGGAGTGGACTTGGGGGTGTTAAGAACGTTGACCATGAGGCTTGGGCTATGACAGTATATTAATTGTAGTAATTTGTTTGTTGTAGTGGTGGTTTTTTTGATGTTCTGTTTGGGCTCAGGCTATAATACTATTTTAATGGTAGTAGTTTTTGTTTGAGTGGTGGGTTTGCTATACATCATTTGCCCTTGTCCTTCTATTGAGTGTTCAACTGGGTCTCGGGGGAGCCATTGCAGCTGCCGTAGATGAAAGAGGGGAATCAGAGCTCACAGCAGAGGAGACTGAGAAGGAGGAGACAGAACACAGAGCACAGGGAAGTGATTCATTTTCTCTTTACTGCGTATGTATAACTGGGTGATTTCTGATCCTTACAGATGGGGCATTTGGCCACTGGAACTGGGAGAATAGAGGCCAGAGTTAGCTCCTGGGATAGGGACTGATTGTCTTGTGGGGTACCATGGAGTAAATGGTTAGGGAAGGAGGAACGTGTGAGGCAGGAGGCAACAGGGACATGGGTAATGAGGACATAGATCTGAACTGTGGCCAGAATAGTGTGAATCATCTGGGGGGAAAGCATGAGAGAGGAGGTAGGGTCATAGTTATGGGGGACTCAATTTTGAAACAGGTGAGATGGGGGGAGACAATGGCACCAGGAAAGACAACATATGGGTGGAATACATGCCAGGCATGACAGTGAGTAGAGTGTGGCAGTTTATTCTTAAGTGTGTGGGGAGGAACTGGGAGAAACCTCACATAGTGGTGCACCTGGGCACAAATGACCTGGAGGGGAGCACAGTCAGAGAGGTGCAAGAGAGGTTCAAGGAAGTGGGGAGACTATGCAAAAAAGCAGGGCTCTCAGTTGCTTTCTCAGAAGTTATTCCAGTACCCAGGGCAAGTTCAACCAGGAAGCAGAGGATAGTGGAGTTCAACGCATGGCTGGGGACATGGTGTCACTCCAGGGAGTATTGTTTGGTGGGGGAGTGGGGTGGAAAGTGGTATAACAAGAAACTGTTTGCCCCAGACAGGCTACATTTGAGTAGGGAGGGCTCAGCATTTCTGAAGCAGAAGGTGGGGGAACATATGGCAATAAGGATAAAGTTAAACTAAGCAGGGGGCAGGGAAAAGGTTGGAGGACAAACTATGTCTTAAGGTCAGGGAGGCCAATAGACCTCCCCACCAGACAGGATGAAAGGGATGGGGGGAATTCAAATGGGGGGAAGATAAAGGTTTAAAGAAGGGCAGGGAAGGACGAGGGACATAATGGAGGGTGGTTTCCTTAAATGCAAGGAGCCTGGGGAACAAAGCCACTGAGTTGCAGGTACTGATGGCAGAAGGGGAGGTGGACATAGCTGCCATCACTGAGACTTGGGACACCCAATATTGAGACCTGGTGGTCCCAGGGTACAGGCTGTACCAGAATGACATGGAAAAAGGAAAGGTGGTTGGGTGGCTATTTATATATCATCAGTGTGGCTCAGTTGGTAGCACATCCGCCTCTGGACCAGAAGGTCATGGGTTCTCATCCCACGCTGGGATTGGGCTTGCACCTAAAAATTTCTGGCATCTGAGTGTAGTATTGGGGGGTGCTGTACTGCTGGGGTGTGCCGTCCTTCGGATGAGACATTAAACGAGGTCCCTTCTGCCCATCCTGGTGTTGTTCTGGTGGGTGTCCAGGCGGAAGTAAAAGAACCCAGGGCACTCATCGCAAAGAGCAGGGAATATTCCTGGCCAACATTCCCCTTCCCATAAACCGGTTCATGCAATTATCCAAGCTGTGTGTGGGTGATGATGTGCAATATGGTCGACTCCACACATTCAGTCACTTCACTACCAGTCTAGCATTGCTTGTAAGGCGCTTTGGGATACTGTGTATGAAAAGCACTATATAAATGCTGATTCTTCTTCTTCTTCTTCTTCTATTTATGTAAAGGAAGGAATACTATGTAGCAGGAGGGGGGGGGGAAGGGCAGAGGCCTTATGGCTACAATCCAGGACTCAAAGGACAGGAGGGTTAGGTTGGGGGTGGTGTATTGGCCACCATCTCAAAATGAGAATATTGATAGGGAGCTGGGAGGGCAGAAAAGGAGGGTCAGTGCAAAGGGAAACACTGTGACAGTGGGGGACTTCAATCTGCCTGGGGTCGAGTGGAGCACCCCAACCACCTCGAGCATCAAGTATCAGGTTCTCCTGGAGGATTTCCAGGACAGCTTCCTGGTACAGATGGAAAGGGAACCAACCAGGGAAGTAAACATACTGGAACTTGTGCTGATAAATGGAAAGAACGTCCAGGAACTGGGGGTGGAGGATCCCCTGACATGGAACGACCACTACACAGCGTGGTTCTCACCCAACATGTGTAAAGAGACAGCCAGTACCAGTACAATGGTGATGGCCCAGGCAGACAGAGTTTGGATGGATAAGGGACATATTGGAAGGGGCACCTCACCAGTATCCGCCCACACATGGATGCTAACCAGAAACGGGAGATTACCAAACTTGGGTTAGCAGAGGCCACCAACACTTGTTCAAAGCTCCAGAGCAAAAAGGCAAGGTCAACGAGGCCAAGCTGGTTAAGTAGGGTGGTGTTAAAGAGAGTTAAGGAAAAAAGGGCTGCCTTCAGAAAATACATGAGATCCAAATGGAAAGGGAACATTGTTTAACCAGGAGTAGCACACTAAGCCGAAGCTTGTTTCCAGATGCGACCTGGGAGCACAAGAAAGTTAAGTGACTTGCTCAGGATCACACAGTATGCACCTAGGTGGCTGTGGGATTCAAACCCAGTTCTCCAGATCTGCAGCTGGGAGGAGGATAAGGAGGAGTACATGAAGAATTCAAGAAAGGTGAGCAGATCGGTCGGGGCAGCCAAGGCAGCAAGGGAGCTTAGGCTGGCACAGGGGATCAGAGAAGAGGAAAAGGATGTCTTCAAGTACATAAGGGAGATAAGAAGCTGTAAAGATCAGATTGTTAGGATCAAGGTAGAAGTAGGCAGGGCGGAGAAGGGGGTGGAGCAGGAAAAAGCATTCAATGACTACTTCTGTTCTGTGTTTACCAGGGAGAAGATGGGGCCAATGCTGCAGGGGAAAGGAGGGGTGGGAACGGGGGGATCAGAGACAATGGATGTTGTAATCCCAGTGAGCAGTGTCCTGGAAAACCTTAGGGGCCCTGAGCGTGGATAAGGTACGAGGCCAAGATGGCATACACCCCAAGGTGCTGAGGGAGTTGGCAGAGGTCCTGCTGGACCACTGGCAGACTGTTCGACACCCCTCAGGGAACAGGTTGCATACCCCAGCACTTGAGAATTGCACATGTGGTGCCCCTCCACAAAAGTGGACCCAAGGATGCACCAGAGAACTACAGACCAGTCAGCCTCACCTCCATCGTGGGGATGCCAATGGAGGCCATCCTCAAGGACAGGCTAGTAGCCATCCTGGAGTGGAATGGTCTTCAGGACAGCAGGCAGCATGGGTCTGTCTAAGGTAGATCCTGCCACACCAGCCTACTTGACCTTTATAACTGGGTGGCAAGGGCACCTGACAGGGGCCATGTAGTGGATATCCTGCATCTGGACTTTAGCAAAGCCTTTGATTCAGTGCCACATGGTAGGTTGATTAGCAAACTGGGATCCTTAGGGCAGTAGAGAAGCTGGTGAGGTGGATCAAGCACTGGCTGCAGGATAGTCAGCAGAGGATAGTTGTTGGGAGGGAGAGACTCTCAACTCCAAGGGATGTAACTAGTGGGGTTCCTCAAGGCTCAGTGTTGGGTCCTGTGTTGTTTAGCATCTTTATTGCTGATATCTCAGAAGAGATTAGGGATAAGACCAGCCTGTTTGCTCATGACATAAAGATCAGTCAGGTGGTGGACAATGCAGCGGAGTGATTAGGACTGCAGGGGGATCGGGACAAACTTGAGCACTGGTCAGACACATGGCAGCTTGGATTAAATGGAAAAAAGTGCAAAGTCATGTACTTGAGAGCCTAGAACCCAAGGTATTGCTGCAGGCTGGGGGGTACAGCTATCCAGTACAGAGGAGGAGAAGAATGTTGGGGTGCTAATCACACAGGGCAATGAATCACTCAGCACAGTACAGGAAGGCAGCAGCTAAAGAAAATAAGATGTTGGCGTGTTTTGCCAGAGAAATCACCTCAAGGAGGGGGGAGGTCATTCTGCCACTGTACAGGTCACTGGTCAGACCGAACCTGGAGTACTGTATACAGTTCTGGCATCCCTACCTAAAGAAAGATATCAATCTACTGGAGCAAAAGCACATGACTTGTGCTTTTGCATGAGGTTAGACAGCAGAAGAAGATGGCAGCCAGGCTGGGCTACTGTCTGCCTGTGAGTAGCATTTGAAGCATTTTCCTCAGCTTTGCACAGTTCTCTTATTTCTTTTATTTCTCCACTGTGAGAAACTTTTGTGGACAGTGGAGCATCTGCTGATGTGGAGAGACCTTTTTTGGAGAAGCCTAAACGCCCGATAGACAGTTAGTATGCTTTGTTGTATTCTAAATTAAGCATTTTTAGCTTTTTAAAATAGTTAATCAGTAGTGTATAGGTGTAGGTTTTTAGATAGGGCGCTATAGCATAGGCAGGGCAAACAAGTGAGTCAGTCATAGGAGGCAGATTTTTTTTAATTTTTAGTAAGAATACTTACTGTCTCAAGTGCTGAGATCCAGAGAGACTGGGAGTGAATTTGCAGCCATTGGGAGTGAAACCAAGAGCTGGGATTAATATGTCGGTAGATAACTTCTGTTGGGAGCTAAAGTGATTGGCGGAGCCTGCTGATTGTCACAGGGAAAGCCGGTGAGGCTGTTGTCTGAAGTACTGGTGGAACTTCTGGAAAGGTGCTGTGTGGAGCAGGGGGAAACATCTGGGCTAGACCATGTAACATGGGAGGAACTGTGGCTCTCAGTACAGAGCCAAGAAGCCAACTCATTCATCTGTTTGTCCGTTTTTATAATCCTAATGCCGTATAGTCTGGTTGTGGCATTGGGACCTGACTGGATTTGTTCTTTCTTCTGTGGTGGCTTGTTGAAGTCAAGAACTGCTGGATGTCTGGTGATCCCTAGTTCAGGCCCAAGAGTGACTGTCAAACTGTCGGTTGGAGCAACAGGACAAACCTTTGGAAGATCAAGTGGGAATTACTGGTGACTGTTCTAGCACTGGAGATATTTCTTCTGGTGGCTGTTGTGGACTTTCGCCACCTCCCTTGAGGATTCTTCTGTTGTTGAAACTAACAGGACTGATGAGCGCTGTGCCCCCCCCAAACCTGAAGTTTAATCAGTAAGCACTGTTATTAGTGAGTGGTGGTGACAGCTCCATTCATTAAATCTTGTTTTGCTTGGTGAAAGAACGGATTGTGGTGTGAGCACTATCCAAAAAGCATAAACTGGAATTTGCACTTTGTTGATCAGTGGTGAGAGCACTGTCATTGTTGCTGCCTTGGTAGCTCTCCACTGGAACTATTACATTGAACTTTTCCCTGGTGGACATCTTAGGACTTAAACCACTATAGGATTCTCTTTTTTTCTGCATTTTTTAAACTATTCATTATTTAATTTGGAGTTGGTTGTGGGAAGGTGGTGGGTGGTTGTAGTTTAGGTAATGAATGATTGCATGAGCTTGAATGTGTAGCCAGGTTAGACTGCACTAAATTGTTTATATGGTGACTGAATGATTAGTTAGTTTTAATTATTGTTTGGTTGTTGATCTAACTGCCTAGATGTGTATAGGAGTCTTGGACTCCTCCAAATCAGCTACTCAGCAGCCCTGCTACATGACCTCCACCCCTTTTGTGACATCCCCCTTCCTCTTGTCGCTGTAAGGCTTTGCAGGGAGCTGGGTATCTGTAGGGGGAAGTCAGGTCTGTGGCAGGGTGCTGGGGTTCAATGGAGGTGAGGGGAAGTGAAGTGGTTAGGGGCAGGAGGT
Source organism: Neoceratodus forsteri (assembly GCA_016271365.2). Lineage (NCBI taxonomy): Eukaryota > Metazoa > Chordata > Ceratodontiformes > Ceratodontidae > Neoceratodus > Neoceratodus forsteri. The sequence continues at coordinate 472,130,718 of CM028129.1, forward strand.
GCCCTGGGATTAAACAGAGCCTAGAGAGAGAGGCCCAATGTGTTTGGATTCCATTCCCAGGATTCCCACCAGATCAAATGAACAGGCAGCTAGAGGGCCTACAGCCTCCACTGGTCCCATCCAGGCAGTGCTGTGCAACACCATGTCAATGAGAAACAAGACCGTAATTATGTCGGACTTGATTTCTTCAGTTGACCTGGCGTGCATCATGGAGACCTGGTTTGGGGATGATGCTGGCCCAATTTTGGAGGCATTGCTCCCTGCCGGATATTCTGTGGTTCACTGCCCAATGAGGGATCACAGGGGCGGAGGTGTGGCTATCTGCTTTAGATGCAGCTTGAATTTCTCCATACATCCGGTGGATTCTACCTCATCATTTGAATGTGTGGCAGTGCATGAGGGTTCAGGTGCAGGTTGCAGAATTCTCTTGGTTAACCACCCTCCAGTGTCGGTTGGAGAATTCCTGCAGGAGGCTTTGGGCTTCATCACTGACAGGGTGTTGGAGTCACCCAGATGGTTGATTCTGAGGGACTTCAATGCCTGGATTGATGAAGTCTCACAATTTGGTTGTGACCTCCTCCAGCTGATGACATTGCTGGGCCCTGCACAGACAGTTGCCTCTGCAATCCATCATCATAGACACACCTTGGACCTGGTATTCTCAATAGGTCTCAGGGTCACTGACCTCGAGATTGAGCAGGTCTTTTGGTCCGATCACTGTATGGTGAAATTCTCATTTGGGGCCCCCCTCGATAGTCCCTCCCCTTTTGAGATGATCAACTATCATCCTTTAAAGGGATTGTCCCTAGAGGGACTATTGGCTGTAGTTGATTTTTCCAGTGTGAGTGCTGTGTGTGAGGTTGGCTTGGGTGAGGCAGTGGTAGACTATAATAGGACTGTCTCAGGGGCACTTGATGCCATTGCACCGATCCATATATAACCAAGGTCCTCTCACATGAGGCCCCATGATTTGATGGGGCTCTCAAGGTGATGAAGACCATGGGTTAGATATTAGAGCATTGCTGGCAGAGGACTCGGTCAGAGGAGGATAGACTGGCTTTGAGGAATGACTATGCTGATTATCAAAGGGCAATCAACCATAAGAAGGCAGAGTTCCTTTCCAGTGAGATTGCTGCAAGGAGGAACAGACCAGCTCAGCTTGTTTGGACTGGGGACAGACTACTTCATCCAGTTTGTTTACAGCTGATAGGAACCTTTTCAGTAGCACTTTGCGAAGAGTTTGCTGTGTTCTTCTCTGACAGGGTATCCTCTATTCGGGCTTGACTCTTGCCAGTGGGTCTAGTTCAGTCCTGCAGGGTGGGGCCTGGGTGGAGCAGAGACACTCCAATTGTCTGGGTGCAGTTTCGGCTGGTGGAGATGGCTGAGGTCTCCAAGGTTATTTTGAAGCTGCGGCCCATTTGTTGAGAAGTGGACCCTAGCATGATGCGTCTCCTAGTGGGATGCATCAAGACCAGTGGTCCAGTGTTTACCAGGGTAGTCGGGTGTTCACTTTCGGAGGGGAGTCTTCTCTAATGCCTTGAAGGAAGTACTGGTGAAGCCCCTTCTGAAAAAACAACCTCTCGACCCCGACATCCTGGCAAATTATAGACCAATCACCAACCTACCATTCTTAAGGAAAGTTGTTGAGAAGCTAGTGGTTCTGCAGCTTGAGGAGCACCTGGAGGCTTTTGACATCTATGAGCTATTCCAGTCCAGATTTAGGGTGTGGCACAGCACTGAGGCGGTACTAGTCCAGGTGCATAATGATCTGCACAGGGCTAGAGATCAAGGGGAGCAGTCAATTCTCATTCTACTCAATCTGTCATCAGCATTTGACACCATAGACCACACTGCGTTGTTGGATCACCTTAGAAAGCATTGTGAACTTGCCAGTACTGTCATCAACTGGTTTGAGTCCTTTCTCTCGGGCAGGAGGCAGGTGGTGATAGGGAAATTCTCCTCCTTCCCAATGCCCTGACCTGTGGATTTCCTCAGGGTTTGATCCTATCACCAATGCTGTTTGCAGTGTACATGCTGCCTCTGTGCAGGTGCATTAGACAGTACAGCTTGAGTTTTCATGGCTATGTAGACGATACTCAGCTGTATATGTCTTTTGCGCCAGGGACAACTGGTGCCATCTATGTGCTGAACATATGCCTTGCTGAGATCCGGGATTAGATGAACTCTGACTGGCTGAGACTTAACCCAGACAAGATGGAGGTACTGGTGATTGAGCCAGGTCATGGGCATGATGGGGTGCCTTCGGGAGGACAACAGGCTTGGTCCTAGGGTTAACCCCTTTTATCGCATCCTCTAGAGTGAGAAATCTGGGCATTGTCCTTGATGACAAGCAGACATTTGAAGCCCAGGTGTCAGCTGTTGTCAAAAGTGGTTTCTACCACTTAAGGAACATCACCCAGATTAAACCCCTAATTCTGCTTGAAGACCTGCAGTCACTGGTGCATGCCTTTGTAACATCCAGGCTTGACTACTGTAATGCTGTTTATCTTGGGATCAGTAGAGTGACCCTCCATCGGATGCAGCTGGTGCAGATTGCAGCAGCCAGGCTACTGACAGGACTACCCAGGTCCTGCCATGTGACCACAGTCCTGTGGGGTCTGCACTGGCTGCCAGTCAGATGAAGGGTTCTCTTTAAGGTAGGCTTGCTTACCTATAAGGCCCTATATGGATTGTGCCCTGGTTACCTGTCAGACCTCCTTAACCATGCCATCCTGGCCTGCTCCCTTCGTTCCTCCACCAAGGGCCTCCTGGCAGTTCTGAGGACCAGGCTGAAAACTTTGGTGATCATTCATTTAGGGTGGCCGGACCGGTCCTCTGGGACTCGCTGCCAAGACCTTTGAGGGAGGCCCCTTTGGTGGAGGCATTCAGGAGGGGCCTAAAGACTCATCTTTTTTTTAATTTATCATTCCCTGCTGATGCCCCTTAACTCATTTATATAAATCTTAATTATTTATATGTTATGGTTTTATTCATGAAACTTACTATTTCAATTTGTCTGTCATATCTTCTTTTATTGTATGGTTCCCAGAGCATCGGGGATTGGGCACCTAACAAATAATAAATTGATTGCTTGATTGATTGAATGGAGGGCAAACTCAATAAAGAAAGACTGAGGGAGCACAACATGTACTCCCTGGAGGTAAGGAGGGATAAAGGGGATATGATCAAAACCTTCAAATATATGAAGGGCATAAATAAAATTAGTACAGATGGGATTTTTAGATTAATGGGAGGGAGAAGACACTAGGGAGCACATTCTGAAACTGGAGGGGGAAGGTTCAGGAGAGAAATGAGAAGGCACTACTTCATGGAAAGGGTGGTGGCTGGGTGGAACGTATTACCAAAAGAGGTGGTATCCTTAAAGTCGGTGGGCAGTGTTATGAGAGGATGGGACAGGGTCAGGCGTGGGTCTCTACCATAAAGGTGGGATGGGCAGCTGCAGAGCACAAGGCTGGTAGCTGCACACTCGAGCAGACTCGCTAGACCATATGACCTGTATCTGCTGGCATTTATATATGTTCTTATGTTTGTAAGGAGTATCTCAAGATGAATGAGCCTTTCCAAGACAGGTGGACCCTGGAGTGTGAAGCTACTTTTCAAGAGATTATCAAGAGGCTGAGCGAAGCACCAGTCATGACATTTGTGGACCCCATCAAGTCCTACATCCTCCACATCAATGCTAGCATGAATGGATTGGGAGCAGTGCTGTATCAGGAACACCCAGAAGAACAATGGCTAGTGGCCTTCACAAGCCACAGCTTGTCTCCATCTGAAAAACATTATGCTATCCAAAAACTAGAATTTCTGGCATTGAAGTGGGCACTGAAGGGGAAGTTTCATGTCTCTTTGTATGGGGTTCCTTTCACTGTCTGGACAGATAACAACTCCTTGACCTGTGTGAACACCATTGCCAAGTTGGACGCAGGTGGGGACAGATGGCTATCTGCACTGTCCACATACTATTACATGTTTGAATATAGAAGCAGCAAGACAAATATAGATGCAGATGCCCTCTGCAGGTGGCCGCAGCATGATCAGACTGACTCCAGTATGCAGCTTTCTGGTGTGACTGTTAAAGTGTTGTGTTCCAAATTTTCTGTGCAAGGCGAAGGCACCCCAAGCAACCCTGAGAGCCATTGACATGCTGGGTGCATCACCCCAACACTATTCCTGAGGCACACCTAAATTTCACCAGGCTTGAAATATCCTCTTTCCCTCACCCCAGTAAATCAGAACTTCAGCAGGCTCAGAGAGATGACCTTGGCTTCCGTGATGTCATCAAGGTATTTGAGAAGGTGCTCAACCATGACCAGGTACACTCTTTCCATTCAGACCACGAAATACTGCTAAGGGAATGGAACAAGATGGCCTTGAAAGACATGCTCTTGATCTGAAAGGTACAGGTACATGACAGTAATGACTCTGACCACTCCAAGACACAATTAGCCCTGCCCTGGAAGTTCCTCAAGGCTGTTATGGTATCCCTCCACGATGAAATGGGCCACCTGGGCTACAAGAGAACCTTAGACCTGATAAGAACCCACTTCTACTGGCCTTGCATGAAGAAGGATATTAAGAAGCACTGTAAGGCCTGCTTAAGATGTATTAAAAGGAAGATACTCATCAAGAGAGCTGTTTCCGTGGTTAAAATCCAAACCAGTGGTGCTTTAGAGCTTATGTGCATGGACTTCTTGTCACTGAACCTGATAGAAAGAACAAATCCAGTATCGTTGTCATCACAGATCACTACAGCAGGTATGCCCAGGCCTACCCAACCGAGGATCAGAAGGCCAGCACTGTGGTTAATGTACTGCAGCGGTTTGTAAATAATTATGGTATTCCTCATTGGAGTCACTCAACCAGAGCAGAGACTTTGAGAGTTGGCTGGTTAAAGAATCTTTGGCCTCTTGTGGCATAAGGAAATCTAGAACAACACCATACCATCTCCAGGGGGACACACAGCCCAAACATTTTAATAGGACACTGCTCGATATGTTGGGTACCCTGGACCTGGCCGATAAAGCAAACCTGGAGCCAAAAGGTCAGCTACCTTGTACATGCCTACATTTGTACTAAAAATGATGCCAAACAAAGATCCCTCTTCTTCCTTATGTTTGGGCATGAAGCCAGCCTGCCCATAGACCTATGCTTTGGCATTTCACCTGACAACACCTCTGAAGAGTCATATCTTGAATCCACCTGCAAGCTCAGGGCACAGTTGTGGAAAGTGTACCAGCTGGCAGCAGAGGTGGCAGCCAAGTCCAATCAAGGAAATAAACAGAGATATGACCAATGGGTGAGACATCAAGTCCTTCAAGTGTGGGATCATTTGTATTGCTCAGGAATCTTGGTATACAAGAGAAACTTAAGATCCAAGACCAGTGGGCCCCTGAAGTGTACTTGGTCGTGGAAGAGTTGCCAGATCTACCAGTGCACAAAATCTAAAAAGAGCAGGGGAGAGGTTTAGAAAAGAGATTTAAAGAAGAAGCCAATGCTGCAATTGAGTTCAGGGGGTGCCACAATTGAGGTTGCAAGCCTTGTTCATACTTAGTTATGTAGAGTAGTGGCACACACCAACAAAATAGGCAAATAAGGCAGATATGCAAGTAAAAAATCTGTATCATTTATTTTTGCCAACCAAATAGCCAAACTCAGCTGTCCACAACAGAAACCTCTGCGCTTCGACAGTTAGGCCTTCCTAAGGGGGCCAATTTCTGAATATGAATGAATTGCTTCAATAGCCCCAGACAGAATGATGTCATAGGTCACATGATCAATATACATAATTAAAGCAATACATTTGCTATTTCCATTCTGTGGATTTAAGAAAGAATTCTAAAGCAATATACATTCAAATACAAAACAGAGAGCTAGATAGCATAGTAATCAGTTACACTACACAATTAAAGCATTTTAAAGAAAAAAATTAAATATACATATACACTAAAGGGCTGATTAAATACTTAATAGAGTTCAAATTCATTTACATTTTAGCCTATGTGATTATAGGCATCAACAAACCGAATATCACAACTCACAATACAGCACTGTTAAAGAAAGCTACTCATCTATATCAACACATGATATACATAGTAAGAAAAAAATTTAAAGCAAGTCACCTCCACCAAGAACTCTCCTCATCAGGTCATACAAATCCCTTGACCTTGAAGGGCTCCAAATGACTTAGCAAACTCGGACTGGTCTTTTATCCCCAAGGCCGCCTCTACTGACTCCGCCCTAAACTTCTTCAAGTCCAGATTTCTTGCTGTTTGGGACCACTATGCCCCACTCAAAAAGGCCTGAGTAAGGGGAGCTCATCTGCCCTGTATCTCAGCAGACCTTATGGACCACCTCCGAGCCAGGGACCAGGCGTGGAAAGCCTACAAAGCATCAGGTACCCACGCTGACCACCTACACTACCGAATGCTTAGAAGTGCCTGCACCAGGCTTATCCAGCAAGCTAAAGCCTACTATTTCACATCATCCTTCCAAAACAATCTAAATCACCCGGCTAAGTTTTGGAAGTTGATCAAATCACTCTTCTCCCCCACCCCTGTCCTAGTTGTAGGTGGCTCCACAATATCAGAATCAAACACACAGTGCCCACTGTTTTCAACACCTTTTTCACTAGTAGTAGCAACCTCTCACTACTCAAACTCACCAACTGCAACACACCCTCCTGCACCCGCATCCCTACCCACCCAATCCCTCTACCCAGCTTTCTCCTTCTGCCTGGTTACTCCATCCAAAGTACTCAGTGCCCTGCTTGCCCTCAATTCAATCCCTCTAAGGGTAAATGCCCCTAGGGGTTGGATGCCAAAATGCTCTACCTGTCAGCCCAAGCCATTGTCATCCCCCAAGCGTCCCTCTACAACCTCTCCTTCTCTATCGCCGTTATCTCCTCAGATTGGAAGCATGCCACAGTCATCCCCCTCCCTAAAGGTGGTGACCCATCCTTCCCTGGTAACTTCCACCCCATCTCCCTCCTCCCCATTTTAGCCAAAATCCAGGAACATCTAGTGCTCTCACAACTTTCCTCCTTCCTTGACTCCTCCTCCTCCTCTTTCTTTACTCCCTACCAGTCAGGCTCACTGATTCCATCCTTACAGGCATGGACAAAGGTCACATCACATCTGCCATTTTTGTTGACCTAGCTAAGGCTTTCAACACTGTCTCTCATGCCCTTCCTCTGTCGAAGCTCTCCCGTGCAGGGCTCTCAACTGTGGCCATCAGCTGGTTCAAATCTTACCTGGTAGACAGGTCCCAATCAGTCAGAATTGGTACATCCACTTCTGACTCCCTCCCTGTCACCATTGGTGTACCCCAAGGCTCTGTCCTTGGCCCAGTCTTGTTCTCCATCTTCCTGAACAACCTGCCATCAGCCTGCCCACACAACCATCCACATGTATGCAGATGAAACAGTACTGTATACTTCAGGACCCTTCCCCATGGAAGTGGTACCCAGACACCAGCAAGACTTCAACGATGTTCAGCTCTGGTTTGGCTCAAATCAACTTATTCTCAATGCCAAGAAAATGGTCTCACTAACCTTCAGCATGAGGCAGAGACTCTCCCGACTCCCTGCCTGTCCTACTTTCAAAACTGTAGAAGGGACTCCCTTAGAAGATTGCACCTCCTTCAGATATCTCGGGGTCTTGCTGGACCAGCACCTCGACTTTTCTGCACATATCAATGCTACCCATAAAAAACTGCACCCCAGACTGGGCGCCTTGTTCTGTAACCATGGCTGTCTTCCTCTGCCAGCCCACAAGGCAATTATGCAGAAAATTATCCTCCCTATTTTTGATTACAGGGATGTAGTCTACAGTGCAGCCCCTAAGTCCACCCTGGCTAGACTGGATCCTCTTTTCCACGCCTTCTGTTATTTCGCCCTGGACTGTACACCCTCCACACACCACTGCAACCTCTACCGGTTTCGTAACCTCCCCTCACTTTACGTTAGGCGCCACTCCCACTACAATAGATTCACAGCCAGATTCTGGACCCAGTCATTACCCTTTTACCTTGCTTCTACCCTAACTGCTCAAACACTCCCTGCATACTCACTCAAGAATTTTGACTCCTGACTCCTTCTTGTCCCTTACAGGGTGACCTCTGCTGACCAGTTGGCCTTTAGAGCTTGCATGCCCAAACTATGGAACTCCCTGCCTAAGGACATTTGGCATGCTCCCTCCTCTCAGCAACTCAACTCCCTCCTCAAAGGGCACTTCTCCACCAACTGCTCATGTAGCCTAAACTCACACTAGACTAGGACCTAGCTCTCCAACTGGCTCCAACTGTGGTTAATCCAAATGTTATATCTCTGACCCTGTGTAGTTGTCATTTGCACCTTCTACCAAATTGCTGCTGTATCAACCCAGATTTTCTGTTTGCTTGCTGTGTACATAATGTATTATTCTTGTATATATTTTCGTATATATCTGTGTAATGTCTGTATTTTGTATTTGATATGAATCCTCCCATCCTCAACACCCTCCCAGGAGGCATCTGGAATCGAGCAGTAGTCTGTTCAGCATGCCTTTCCTGGTGAAACTTTTAAATAAATAAATAAAAGAACCACAGTCATGAACTGATATTTGCTGCATCAATTGTGTATATGTGAATTGGGGAGGGGGAAGGGAAGAAAGAGGAGGAGGAGGGAACGTGTGTGCAAAATTCTCTAGAAATTTAACATGATCAATCATATAATATCTACTATCAATAAATTTTCTGCAAACACTAATAACTAGAAGAAAAACAGGACAACTGTACCCTGGACATGAAATGTACAGGGAGCTAAATCCTTATAATGAATTTCATCGTAAAAATAGCAGGAAATTAACCTACGCTCACCACAACACAGATCAGTACCTAGGGAAAGGAACGAAGAAAAAAACAGAAAAACATGTAGATATAATGATTACATGCACAAAATGTATTAAAAGAAATTACATATATGGTCTGATATCAGTTTCATTATACAGGCCTTCTGGAATCAAACTACGTAGGCTAAAGATCCAAAATGTTTCTTGTAATAACTTGTTAAGCCGATTGCCCCCTCTGTTACCTAGGGTCACTTGTTCGATGCCCATGAAGTGGAAACTTGCAGGGTTACCACCATGACACTCCAAAAAATGTTCTGCTACAGTGTTAGTTAAATGATTTCAATCCATGTTATTAATGTCTCTGATGTGCTCTTGAATTCTTTATTTGAGTAATCTAGTTGTGCGTCCAACTTATAATTTGTTGCACCCGCACCAAATGAAATAAACAACATACATAGATACACAGGAAATGAATTGTTTTATTGTGACAATCTTCGAACTGCCAAGTAATAAAAAATCTGTATGGTGTATACAATACTTGCAGATGTTGCAGTTGCCACAATGATACATGCCAGATGGCCGAGAAGGTAACCATGTAGTTCTTGTGTCTTTTGAATCTGTGTAGTAGCTATTGACAAGTTTATCATTTATTGTTTGTCATCTTTTAAAAGTTACAGAAGAAAGGGTTCTGAAAGAACTCTTAAAACTGAAGGTGGACAGAGCAATGGGGCCTGATGGGATTCATCCCAGAATTCTAAAAGAACTAAGGGTAGAACTAGTGACACCACTGACTACCCTCTTTAACAAATCATGGGAGGATGGGGTGGTACCTGAGGACTGGAGGAGGGCAGATGTGATTCCCCTTCACAAAAGTGGGAGCAAGGCAGAAGCAGGAAACTACAGACCTGTTAGTTTAACCTCAGTGGTAGGGAAAATTATGGAATCACTTCTGAAGGAAAGAACTGTCAAGTATCTAGAGGCCAGAGGGGCACAGGACCCAAGGCAGCATGGATTCACTGCAGGAAGGTCATGCCAGACAAATCTGATAGATTTCTTTGACTGGGTGACCAAAGTAGTAGATCAGGTAGGGGCTGTGGACATGGCCTACCTAGACTTTAGCAAGGCATTTGACACAGTCCCACGCAAAAGATTAATATACAAGTTAGCCAGCCTGGGAGTGGGTCCCAAGATGACAACCTGGGTAAAGAATTGGCTGGAGAATAGGACACAGAAAGTAATAGTAAATGGAGTCCACTCTGAAGAAAGGGGGGTTACTAGTGGGGTACCACAGGGTTCAGTATTAGGACCGGTCCTCTTCAATGTCTTTATAAGCGACTAGCAGAGGGACTGGAAGAAAAGTATGTCTCTTTGCAGATGACACAAAGATCTGCAACAGAGTTGATGCACAAGGTGGGGTGGAAAGGATGAGAAGGGACTTGGCAAGGTTAGAGGAATGGTCAAATGTGGCAGCTTAGATTCAATGCTAAGAAGTGAAGTAATGCACCTGGGAAACAAAACCCAGGGAAGAGTACACAATGGGGGTAAGATACTAACAACAACAAAAATGGAAAGGGACCTGGGGTAGTCATATCAGATGACCTAAAGGTGGGCAAGCAATGTGAGAGGGCAGCAAGGAGGGCTGGGGATATTGGGATGCATAGGGAGAGGCATCACCAGTAGAAACAGGAAGTTACTATCCCTCTGTACAGACAGCTAATGAGACCCCATCTGGAGTACTGTGTGCAGTTCTGGAGATCCAATCTCTCAAAGACATAGACAGGATCGAAGCTGTCCAGAGGAGGGCAACTAAAATGGTGCAGGGTCTGCACCGGAAGACATATGAAGAGAGACTTAAGGAGCTTAATATGTATAGCCTCGAGGAAAGGAGGGAGAGGGGGGCTATGATAGAAACGTTCAAGTACCTCAAGGGAATCAACAAAGTCCAAGAGGGTAGCATCTTTCAAAAAAAGAGGTGTGCAAGAACAAGGGGGCACAATTTGAAGATGGGGGCAGCTCAGAGGTAATTTAAGGAAGTATTTTTTCACAGAGAGGGTTGTGGATGCATGGAATGGCCTTCCAGAGGAGGTTGTGGAGTCAAAAACAGTGGTAGAATTCAAGCATGCATGGGACAGTCATAAGGCAATTCTAGGGGGTTGGGGTAGGAAAAAGTAGGCTGCTGGTTAACTAGGATCTGCAGCTTATCCATTAGGTAGGGAAATGGGCAGACTGGTTGGGCCAAGCTGTCCTTATCTGCCGTCAAATTCTATGTTTCTATGTTTCTATTCTGGGTGTGTCACCAATGGTCTCTGCAAGTTCCACATCATTGTTAAGTATTGGCCAATATTTGCATAGTACATTTCCAATCTGACCAGATATCTGGGAAAACTCAGTACTAAATTGTTTATTGCCAGTGATCTTGAACAGAGATAAGGCTCAGTGAGTGCCAAGTCAAAACTATCCTGCCTTAACTTCAATTTGCTCTCTACATTACTGGAGGTACTTAATTGTTCAGCAATGCATACTGACGAAACAACATCTACTACAGAGGTACCTCCAGTTTGTCTTACAGATACAGAGAGTTTACAACAGCAGAAAGCATATCTTAAAGCAAAAATCGGGGCTGAACAAGGAACTGCTGCAATTAAGGTGGGTGAAAACAAAGTTTTGTTTTCAACACTAGAGAAGTAATTATTCACAGAACTTAATCTGACCTGCAGTATACTTGGTTCAGAAAACTATCATGAACAAAACCTAGCCCCTTGATGACTTAGAATCACAGTTCTGCCTTCTGGTGGATTGGATAATTTGGTTTACAAAGTGGAATGAGAAGCAGCTGCTGCTCTTTGCAGCAAAACGTTCATTGAAATCCTAATTAAGGAGGATACCTATAAACATAATCAACTTGCAAAGCAAATCATTAAAACTAAGGATTCCCGTAAAAACTTTATTCAACACCATCTGTTTAGTGAATTAGACAAGAATTTACAACTAAAATTAAAAAACATGAGTGCCCTAATAGAACAAAAACACACTAAGCTTGAAAGGGATCACTTAGATTACATGGAGGGGTGTATTTATAATTGGAGTTATTTTAATTGTGAGTGCTCACAGTCAAGAGGATGCTCTAGGCAAAGGAGCAGTTTTAGAAATAAAAGAAACAAATCTGGACAGCAGAAATTAGCTCCAGTCTCAATGAATAATACTGTGCCAACATCAGAATCAGCTACTGTAGCTACTAGCGAAGCTGAAGCACAGGATACAACAAGCAGCCCCACAAACAAATCAATGTCTTTTTCCGGGGTAACTATAGGCACGAAGCCAAAAGAAAAGGAAAAGGATGAGGAGAGGATGGAGTGGAGGAGAACTGAGGTTCAGGGAACACAGTGCACACAAGGAGCGGCAAATAATAAATCTATCAAATCAAGAACTAAGTCCTAGTCAAATTGCATTATCACAAAGGGGACTCTCATTTGTATCCTCAACAGAACCTAATAAATTTAAAGTTTACCTTGATTTACAATGATTTATTCGTAAGATTCAGCTTAAAGATTTCTTTTGTAAAAAGTCAAACATGGGTAGATGTGCTGTGATGGCAATGGATTTATCTTTGAGTGATGATGCAATTGCATCTGGAGACATGGATGTCTTTATGCTTGATTTTATAATGGATGGCATTGATAGAGAGTCAGCAGGTAATGACATCATATGGACAGAACTGGATAATCAGAACATGGTATTGTTGCAGTCATTACTGGATGAGAGACAGGAGAATGATCGACCTGGAATGGGAGTGGAATTAACATCTATGCCACAAGAATTAAAAAATCAATGGGATGAATTAATGAAAGCTTAGACTGTTTTATTTAAACCTAAATCTGATTTTGTCCCAAATTTACCTAATCAGTATATCAGTACCTATAAGAAAACTGTCTTAAGGGAAGTAACCAACATTTTGGACAATTACACACAGGTACATTGTAATATTTCTATGAATGAGAGAAAAGCCTGAGATGAACTAAAACATCTTAAAGACATTGTTATCAAACAATCAGACAAGGGTGAGAATACTGTTATTATGAACAGTGACTTTTATTAGGACCAAGTTTTGGAGATGTTAAGTGATTCGGATAGTTATCAATTACTTAAAGGGACCCACTATCAGTTTTTAGGAAGGAGTTACTAATGTTGGCCCCATGCACAACACTGTGCAGAGCCAGCGTGTAAAGGCACGTGCAGCTCTGCACCGATGGGTGTTCCATGCAGGGACCGCATTCATGAAGTGGTGGTCCCTGCCTGGCTCCCGGCTGTGTCCCCACCCTCCTGGCATACAGGTATGCGGGGGCAGGAGTGTGGACACAGGTTGGCAGCTAATCAGCTGCCCTATCCGGGTAGACAGTGGATCTCTTGTGTGGACTGATGCCATCATGGAGGGGGAAAGCTGCCGGGGGGCCATGTGCTGACTGCCCTCCCCCTGGCCAGATCACCATCCCCTGATGTCAAGGGCACCATCCTGCAGGGGTTTGCTGAGCCCAGCCTGCACCAGTGGGTCCGGTGATGGCAACTGGAGGGGGTGAGTAGCTGGTACGGCTGTCCTCCAGACATGCAGCCACCGGTACCCGCGTATGGCACTCAGCATATTAGTGAATAGTGTGGAGTGCTGGAACACCCCCACAGAGACCCCAGACCACCATGCACGGAGATCCACTGTAGGCCAGGGATCTTGTGTGGAGGGGACTGCTTCGTACATGCTGCGGTGGGTGTGCACGGGTGCAGATGGGCTATGTGCCTGGGTTATGCAGTGCGTAACCCATCTGCACCATTTGTGCATAGGGCCCATTGTTAGAAGGGGCACAACAAAACAAACAAATAAAAGAAAGTGAATTTCAGTATTTATGGCAACAGTATCCCTTAACTCCAGTCCTGAATATCCTTCCTAAAGTTCACAAAAACTTGTTGAATCCACCAGGACACCCAACTGTGTCTGGTATTGATTCATTGATTGATAATTTATGTTTCTTTATAGATTTGTTCTTCAAAGATATGTTACAGCACTACCCTCATATATGAGGGATACCATGCATGCCAAACAGAAATGTGAAAATTGTATTTGGCAACCAGATTATTTGTGGGTTGGCATTGACATTGAGTCCCTTTACACATCTATCAGACACAAGGATAGTCTCAATGAATGTGAATACTTCCTAAATAGGGACCCCCTGAGCATTAGCAAACCAAAAGATTTGATCTTAACTGTCCTTGATTTTGTATTAACACATAATATTTTATGTTTAATAATGAATTTTATCTTCAGATCTGTGGGACAGCCATGGGGGCAGCCATGGTGCCGTTGTATAATAATTTGCTATTGGGCCTCTGAGAAAAGACTCATGTTCATAATCCTGACACTAATCCATTTCATAATCATATTGTGAAATGGATTTGATACATTGATGATATAATTTGTGTTTGGCAGGGTTACAAACAGGAGGCAAACTGTTTCATTGATTGGTTGAATATTAATGACATCAATTTGCAATTTACGGCAGAGATTCAAGAACAGCAGCTTAACTTTCTGGATGTCACTTTCTCAGTAGATCAGGATCTAAATATACAATCGAGTACATATAGGAATCCTACTGCTACAAACAGTATACTGCATGCCTCTAGTTTCCATCCTAGAAAGCTTAAAAAAGCTATTCCATGCAGCCAATTTCTTAGGCTCAGACGTAATTGCTCAGTAGATGCGGACTTTCACAATAAATCTAAAGAAATTTATGAGAGATTTCAAGCAAGAAGCTACAGCACTGCAGTTTTGGATCAGGCATTGGACAGAGCAGTATCTTTACAGCCCTCTGACCTGCTAGAGCCAAAATGTAGACTAGCAGATCAAGGGGCAATCACTGTACATTTAGTAATGAGTTTTCCCAGATATCTGGTCAGATTGGAAATATACTATACAAATATTGGCCCATACTTAAGAATGATGTGGAACTTTCAGAGACCATTGGTGACACACCCATAATAACATTTAAAAGAGGACAGGCAATAAAGGATAAACCTCTCAATAGCTGCTGTACAGATTCAAAAGACACAAGAAGTACATGGTTACCTTCTCAACCATCTGGCATGTATCGTTGTGGCAACTGCAATATCTGCAAGTATCGTACAAAACATACTAATTTTTCATTACCTGGCAGTTTGAAGGTTGTCACAAAAAAACAATTCATTTCCTGTGTATCTGTGTATGTTGTTTATGTCATCTGGTGTGGGTGTAACAAATTATATGTTGAAAGCACAACTAGATTGCTCAAAGAATTCAAGAGCACATCAGAGACATTAACACCATGGATTTAACTAATACTGTAGAAGAACATTTTTTGGAGTGTTATGGTGGTGACCCTGCAAGTTTCCACTCCATGGGCATTGAACAAGTGACCATAGGTAATAGAGGGGGCAATCAGCTTAACAAATTATTACAAGAAACATTTTGGATCTTTAGCCTACGTAGTTTGATTCCAGAAGACCTGAATAATGAAATTGATATCAGACCACATCTGTAATTTCCTTTAATACGTTTTGTGCATCTAATCATTATATTTACTGTTTTTTTGTTCTTTGTTCATTTCCCTAGGTTCTGATCTGTGTTGTGGTGAGCACAGGTTAATTTCCTGCTATTTTTATGATGAAATTCATTATAAGGATTTAGCTTTCTGTACATTTCATGTCCAGGGTACAGTTTTCCTGTTTTTCTTCGAGTTATTAATGTTTACAGCAAATTTATTGATAGTGGATATTATATGATTGATCATGTTAAATTTCTAGAGAATTTTGCACACTGATTCCCTTCCCCCTTTCCTTCCCTCCAATTCAGATATACACAATTGGTGTAGCAAATATCAATTCATTACTGTGGTTCTTGATATAGATGAGTAGCTTTCTTGAACAGTGCTGTATTGTGAGTTTTGATATTTGCCTTGTGGATGGCTATAATCACATAGGCTAAAATGTAAATGAATTTGAACTCTATTAAGTATTTAATCAGCTCTTTAGTGTATATCTATATTTATTTTTTTTCTTTAAAATGCTTTAATTGTGTAATGTAACTAATTACTATGCTATATTACTCTCTGTTTTGTTTTTGAATGTGTATTGCTTTAGAATTTTTTCTTAAATCCACAGGATGGAAATAGCAAATGTATTGCTTTAATTATGTATATTGGTCATATGACCTATGACATCATCCTGTCTGGGGCTATTTAAGCAATTCATTCATGTTCAGAAATGTGCCCCCTTAGGAAGATCTAATTTTAGAAGTGCAAGGGTTTCTCTTGTGGACAGCAGAGTTTGGCTATTTGGTTGGCAAAAATAAATAATACAGATTTTTTCCCTGCATATCTGCATTATTTGCCTGTTTTGTTGGTGTATGCCACTACTCTACATAACTAAGAGGTTTAGAAAAGACTGTGCACCAGAATCACCTGCTCCCCATTGATGAAACTGTGCCAGGCCCTGCTCCGGATGCTGAGTCTCCAGCTATAAACTGGCCCAGGACAATGAGCCAAACTCTACGAAACTGAAAGTGAAACATTGTACCACCTGGGCCTCCCAAAAGGCCTAAGCAGAATCTGAACACTGATCTGACAGGCCTTCCTATCAGCCTGAATCACATAACTAGCAAAAAGAAAAGGATAGTCCCAACAGGCCCCCTGAAAGGTTTACTTTGAACCTGAATACTGCTCCAACTGGGCATTCCGAGTGGCCAGGTTCAGATCCTAATTTACATGACTCAGTCTCTCCTGACTGGAGAGAGGATCTGTCCCTTTTGGAGTGTGTGCCAGAAGTGAGTCAAGAGTTGGACCACTGGCAGATGGACTGTAGAAATTCACAGCCCTCCACTAGCACGGCCCCCGATGAACCTAGACCACTCTTGAACCCAAATGCAGTAACCTTTATCCTGGTGAGAAGGCTCAGTATTACAGTGCCTGAACAAGAAATGGACATTGATATGGACAGTGCAGTTGACCAAAGACTTGGTGAGCATGTCCCAGATAATGTTGTTTTGCCAGACAATGTCCCTGTGCTGCCAGCAGAGCCAGGACCAGTAGAGGTGCTCCCTGTCCCTAGAGAATTGACGGCACCAGACATAATCCTGCCTAGAAGGTCTGAAAGGCAGCACAAACTCATCATCAAACTCACCTATGATACCCTCGGTGCCTCCTCTGATACCCATCTGTATGAAACTCATAAACCTATAGTACCCCGAGTACTCTCCATGCCTAATGCGTCCAGGTACTGCTCTGAGATCATTATCAATGTGAGGAAATGTGGGGTTATTCTGCCAAGTACAACTTTTTGATAGCTAGTATTTGATGTCTAGGTAGATCATGCTAAAATGGCCAGTTGTTATGATTGCCTCATGATGATTGCTATCCTGATAGATAGGAATCAGTTGTCTAGTTAGTGATGTGCTGATATGATTTCTTGAATCAATGTTGGGTCTAATGGCTTGTCAGGATGCCACACATTTGGCAAGAGGAGTGTGTAAGTCCCCAAATTGGGCTTACCTGAGGGCTCCAGCCCACACTGCTCCTCCGATGTCCCATTGAGTGGTCCTGGTGGGGTTTCAGGCCTGGTGGCCCCCGTTGTGTTCTATGGCTGCAGCTGCTGATGTCCCACTGCTTGCCCCCCTCCACCAAGAGGGGCTGAGCTCCATTTAATGTTCTGCTCCTCCAGGTGCAGGGGGTGTGTGCTTCTGGCTGGTCTGGTAAGCCAAGAACCAGACTAGCCAAAATGTAAATAAAAAATATGGAGGCATGTGCCCTTCTGCGCATGCATGACCAGCAAGGGTTCAAAATTTAAAGGAACTACAGCTCTATTATTAAGAGCACCTAGAGCAGGTGAGAAAAAAGGGGAAATATGTTTTGGGAGCTGTGTTGGGTATAGGGGCTTCCATCAGCAATAAAGGGTGTCCTGGCTCACAAAAGGGAAGCACAGCCAGGGTATAATAGTGTCAGCCACTGAAAGGGCTGTAATTACGTGTTTGGGTTGTTGTGGCTGTGGAACAGAAATTCAAATAAATATGACAGACCCCATGGGACTACAGAAGCTAGGGGCTGCTAGGATAAGCTTAGAAGTCGTGAAAAAGACTGGGATTTCAACAGTCAATCAGAGGGGGACATGGTGAAAGCTATATGAGAGATTGTTGTGCCTGCCAAGGGGAAGATTCAGCTTGGATCTGAGAGTGACTGGAGTGCAGTTGAGACTGCTGAAAGGCTACCCACAATTAGGCCTGCACTCTAGACCTTGTGTCTAGCCCAGCCTCAGCATCCAGTGGACCTGCAGAAAGCTTATTCAGCTAGCAGCTGCATGGGTTCAGAGACCTGCAGTTTCAAGTAAAACAGGAGCAAGTTTTGAGAGTTTAGTTAGAGAAGTAAGAGACCTGGGAGCTGTGCAGCATTCAAAATAAGGAGTCAGTGCTGCAGTGTGAGAGCAGGGGACTGCAAGCATACTGCCTAAAGTGTTCAGAGCAGCACTGTTGTGATAAGGACTAAGCCTCAGTATTTTCCCCTAATTGGCGTAAGCCTGAGAACTGTACTGCTGCCAGCCTGTGGGCTGGGTGTGAGTGCTGTGGCTAGAGACTGTCTGAGCCAAGCCACAGTGGAAATCAGAAAGCAGAGTGGGAGAGTGATGGACCCAGGGGCTGAGCAAAGACCAGCTACTAATTCTGCTTAGAAAGGGTGTGCAACAGAGGGGTGTAGGGGACCATGACTGCCCTGCTCCTAGGCCAAAGATGAAGAAGACCCAGAACAGAAGACAGTGGGAGGCCTCCCTGGTGATCACTGTATACAAAGGCCTCAGCGGGAAAGATATCAAGGCTAGGCAGGTGAAGAACAGCATCCTGTTATCTCTTCAAGTTGTCTCATGGCTATTGTGGTGCACCAACATGATACCTCACAGTACAGCCAAATCCAGTTGACGAACCTCCTTTGAACTGCTGAGCTGTAAGTACCCTGAGCTGAGGCTTTGGGGAGTCTTTATTTAGCTAGATAGATAGGTTGAAACTAGGGGGTCAGGACCTGGGCAAGACTCTGCCAGAATTCTGCACCCAGGCTTGAAGTTACAGAAAAGTTGTGTTTAAAAGTATTGGGCCCCAACGAGACATCCTTGCATCAATGTCAGCACCGTGGTGAGGTACCCACCACAAAGACTGCATAGACTTCCTGGGCAGCTGCCAAGGTAAAGATGGGTGCACCCGCAAGTGGGAGGTGGGGATTGTTGAGGTAGAATTGTTAGCCAGTTATTTTTGCTGTTGCTGTTTCTATCTTCCCTTTTTCTATTGCCCTTAAAATACAATATTGTACTGTTATTGTTTATGTCAACTGCTGTCATAGAGCATCATTGTAGAAAAAGAGGGTGTTGTCATTGAATGTGGGGAACTGCTTTGGTGGGCAGATTTTGCATTTTATGGGGGATATTAACCTGCTATTTGTCTACAGGTATGCCCTGCCATTTCTCTGGGTGGAGGCACCATGCTTCCCCTCCATAATACCCCTGATCCCAGACTAGGCCCCTCAGAGGCATTTACTGTGTGGACCTCAAGGACCCCAGAACAGCCAAGATGAGTCAAAGGACTGTTACCCATGTACAGGACTCAGTGGGCATCTCCACAGAGGCAGAGTGTGCACATAAAGTTCATTGCATATATGTAGGCTCAGGGCAAAAACTGGGGGAACATCCCCCCAGCTGAAGAATGAAGACCAACCCCTTGCAGGCCCCACAGCAGTGACAGGGCACCTTCCCACATCCTATGGTAGAGGACAATGAAGGGAAGTCCCAGGGAAGTGGGGTGATGGGGGGGTCAGTTGAAAGGTGGTAGCAGGGGCAGAAGGTGATAAACATAATATGGAAAAAAAACAAAATCATTCTCATTTGGTCTGTAAATGTTTGCCACTGTAATAGTCTGGCCTAGGGATATGATTTCCTGTATAATGTAGCTTCTTAACTTAAGCATAGTGTTTTTTTTAAATTAATAATCAATTAAAAGAGAACAGCTTATCAAAAATTTTAAAAAATCCAATAAACGTCAATAGGGACAAGTAAAGAAAGGCACTGAGGGTATTAAAATGTGAGATAAGACAATCTAAGGTGCATACTGAATACAAGTTAGTAAATACTAAAAATAATATCAAGGGCTTCTATTCGTATATTAATCAGAAAAAGGGTACAGATAAAGTCATATGACCTCTTAACATCAAGGGTACAATACTTAATACTCCTAATGACATGTACAGGGAGTTCAATACATATTTTAATTCAGTTTTCAACATTGAACAAAATACAGATTTACCTGATTTAGCTGATCAAATCATACCAAAATTTACAGAGGTAATCTCAGTTGAAAAAGTATACAGTAAATTTAAAGCCCTAGATGTGAACAAATCATCTCATCCTGATGGTTTGCACCCTAGACTTATCAAAAAATTGGGAAAAGAAGTGGCCACAATCATAACAGATTTAGGGTTAAGATCACTAAAAGAAAGTTATGTCTCCAGAGATTGGTGAAAGGCTACTGTTGTACCAATATTCAAGAAGGGTAGTAAAAATGACCCTGCAAACTATTGACCAATTAGTTTAACATCGATAGTTGGGAAAATTATAGATGGTCTAATCTCCTAGAATATACGTAGTTACTTGGTAAACAAAGTTCTTGGAGATGCGACTTAGCATGGATTCACACAAAAAAGGTCCTGTACAACCAACTTAGTTAGCTTTTACAGTTACGTGGGGAGTAACATCGACCTGTGCAGAGCAGTGGATGTTGTGCTACTTGATTTTAGGAAGGCATTTGATACGGTGCCACACAGTGGTCTTGTCTTGAAACTAATTGACTTAGGGATTAATCACAGGGTGATAAAATAGATTATGGAATGACTTATGAACAGAACCAGGTCAGTAAGAATTAATGGCTATTCATCCACTGAGAACAGGGTCACTACCACCATCCCTCAGGGGTCGGTGCTGGGTCTACTTTTGTTTAATGTCTTCATAAGCGATCTAAGTATTGTAAGTAATAACAAGCTGAGCAAATTTGCAGATGATGTAAAACTGGGGGATATTGTGGATACCTTTGATGACATGCTTAGATTTGGGGAAGATATTGAGAACATCACTGAGTGGGCCAGAAGAAATAGGATGCAATTCAGAATAGATAAATGAATAATTATGCACTTTGGGAAGAATAATATACAGCAGAACTATTATATCCAAGGGAACCAACTAAAAATATCAACATGTGAAAGGAACCTTGGAACATATATCAGTTATGACCTCGGGAGTCATGCCCACTGCAAATATGTGGCTAATGCACCTTGTTAACTGTGTCCACAGATCTTTCTTTTCCAGAAATGTTGATGTACGCCTTCCATTGTATAAAGCCTATATACGACCACGTATGGACTATTACTCCCAAAGTTGGAGTCCTTTCTTTAACAAAGATAAAACTCTGGTTGAAAGACCCCAGAGGTCATTCACTAAATTGATATCTCAGTACAAGGATAAACAATATGAAACAAGATTATCTGGTATGGGGTTATGGAATATTGAGACAAGGCATGCAAGGAGATCACGTGATGAGTATGTCCAAATAGCAGCACTACACATCGGCTCCTGCCCAGAAATCAGCCGTTTTGCTGGAAAACCTACTGAGTAAGCAAATCTCTTTAGCGTTTACCGATCGTTTCAACTCCTGGACCTATCTCAATAAGGTTAGAAGTAATAGCTTCCCTGGAAGTTACGGTATTGTGGAGGTTCACCACAGGTCAGATAGCAAGGCCTACTCCTGTGATGGAAGCAGAAATGCGCCAGGTGCCCCTTTCTCATATGCCTCCGCAATCACCTGAAAAGGGGCCGAAGAGACCAAAAGGTCATACCGGAGCACCTTCCAAAGCACTGGCCACAACGTCTGCCTCCCTACCTCTCACAGAAAAAAATTTTTTAGAAGAGCTGCATCCCTTCAAGTTGACATTACAAGAAATCACTGCAGAACTGAAGAACATTCGAGGGGAACTGGCAGATACTAACCGGGCAATTGCGGACACTAATGCTCGAGTCTCCTCTTTAGAGGGATGGAAATCCAAAACGTATCCAGAGATCACCACACTAAGACAACGACTTCACAAAATGGATGGGAAACTAGAGGATTTGGAAGGCCAAAGTTGGAGAAATAATATTGTTATTTTCGGCCTTCTGGAAGAAACAGAGGGTTCAGCACCTATCCTCTTTCTACAAAAGATGCTCACTAAGATAGCGGGACCCTCTCCAAACAATACCACATACATTACAGAGAGGGCACACTGCTCACTGAGACCAAAGCCTGCCTCTGACAAGCCACCTCAGCCACTAATAATAAAATTCCTGAATTACTTGGACAAGACTCATGTTTTGGGGAAAGTTAGAGATCTGTAGCAAGTGCTCTGGGAAGGTCAGCAACTCCGGTTTGCACAGGATTTGCCTGCTACAGTCAGACAACGTAGGGCAGAATATCACCCTCTGGTTTCCAAGCTCATAGCTGCAGGCATAAAATATAAAGTTCAGTATCCATCACGATTGGCTGTGTTTGTTTCTGTGTCCTGGCATAATTTTGAAACAGCACAACAAGCCCTGTCAGCATTACAGTCACTGCTCTCTGATCTCTTTCCTCCTCGCTGAAGATTACTGGAGTAAAAGGGAGGCTAGTGTAATGGGACGTTTCTCTTCAGTTTGAATGAGCAAATCTTACCAGTAGGCAAAATAGAGATGTTGCACTATGGTCACTAGAGGGCAGCACATCATCATAGTAACAGCATCATATCTCTTTTCTGCTGAGAAGATTCAAAATTATTACCCAGATCTGCATATATGGTGTAATCAAGAAGAGTCCAGTTGTTTAATGTCTAAATAAGGATCCTGAAGATGCAAGTAGTTGGGCCTGGGGGGGAAGAAAAAAAAGAAATGGCTCACTCTTGTTAGCGGCGCTTAATAATGAAGTACCGCTTACTTTTGGGAGAATATAGTTTTAGTAGTTTCTGACTGAGAGACTGTTGATGGTTTTTCCGTTTGGATTTTCATTAGTAAATTTGTCTTTAGGCTGTTTAATGGAGCGGGAGTTGAACAGTAGGTGTTAACGGGCTACAAAACATCATGTGCTATAAAAGAGGGTGGGGGGATGCTACAGCTGGCCAATGTCAGGGGTTGGCAGAACATTATTGCAGCTGAAAGAAGGCTTCTATTATTTTGCTCTGGCTAGAGAGGGAAGGGATATGGTGAGGGGTAATGGGCTAAGTTGCGTGAAATACTGGGATTCCTATCTTTTTGACTTTGTTTACTGTTGGGGCTCTTGTTTTGGGGGGATGTTATTATATGGGATGGGATAAGGGAGGGATAAGGGTACACACACTCTGGTATAGGTGGTTTAAATTGGGGAGAATATACTATAATGGTGTTATTTATTTATTTAAGAGATCCATAAACTGGTTGGAATTATATGGCAATGTATAAAATATGTTCCTGGAATGTGAGGGGTGCCCAATCTCCAGCAAAGAGAACAAAAATACTCTTACATCTGCAAAGGCTAGAAGTGGACATAGCATTTCTTCAGGAGGCCCATTTGCCATCCTCCAGTCACTTCTGTTTAGGAGGAGCTGGGTGGGACAAGTTTTTGGCACAGCACCAAACTCTCACAGTGGTGGAGTAGCTATACTCATAGCCCGCAGACTATCTTTTCATCTGTTTGATACAATAGTAGACTCACAGCATAGGTTTATTATAATTAAAGCTATAGTTGGTCACTCAGAACTGGTACTCGGCTCAATTTACTGTCCAACATCAGATGATTCTGTGTTTTTTACCCGACTTATGCAACATTTGATACCGTGGTCAAATTACCCTTTGCTGTTGGGAGGCGATTGGAACCTGGCTTTCTGCAATATTTTAGATTAGTCCAGTGCTAGCACCTCTGTCCTATCCCAAGCGCAATTAGCCATTCGAGAATTGATGGACACCCTAGGTTTAATTGATCCTTGGAGGGCTCTTTTTCCCTCTAGAAGAGAGTACTCCTTTCACTCAATTCCCCATAACTACTTTTCTAGGATAGATTATTTTTTGGTGGATATTGGGCACCTTTCTTTAGTTACATCCTGCTTATATCTTGTCAAGGTCATCTCAGATCACCATCCCACTTTGCTGCACTGGAGTCCAGGCCCTGATGTAGTTCGAAACAAAGTGTGGCGGTTTAACCACCAACTGTTGAAATCTTAAAAACTTCAATCTCATCTCCAAAACTTTCTTTTAACATTTATTAACAATAACGAACCTTCCATGCCTAAACTAGATGTCCTTTGGGGGGCATTAAAGTGTACTCTCAGAGGTGAGATAATTAGATTAGCTACCATTAGAAAGAAAATAACCGCACAGATAACATCCCATCTTCTCCAAGAAATACGAGCTGTAGAGCTATCACTTCCTCCCTCCCCGACTCAAACCGCCCATACAAAGTTGGAAATTCTTAGGAATCGTTATAATTTTCTTTTGACAGACAAAGCAGAATATCTTCTTCAAAAATCTAAGGTTAGGTATTTTGATCAAGGAGATAAGGCGAGCAAACTTCTTGCCCTTCGTTTAAGGGCTCAAGCTGCAGATAGAATAATACCCTCCATCTATAATGCAGGTGGTCTAATAGCTACCTCTCCTCAGGAAATTCTTCTTCGGTTTCAGCAGTTCTACTCTGATTTGTACTCCCAGTCCGGTACTCCATTTAACCCACTAGAAGTGGAACATTTTCTACAGAATGTAATACTTCCTTTCTTAGACAATCAGCAAATAGAATATCTAAAAGCTCCCTTACTGGTGTCAGAAATATGCTCAGCTATTGATGCCTTACCACTGAACAAAACTCCAGGGCCAGATGGATATACTGCAGAATTCTATAAAGCTTATAAAACACAATTAGCCCCTATTCTTCTAGACACATATAATTATATCTATGAACATGGGGTTTTGGACTATTCCCTTACAGAAACTGCAATGGTAGTTCTCCTGAAACCGGGGAAAGATTCTCTCTATGTCACTAATTACTGCCCTATCTCCCTAATAAATGTGGATTTTAAAATACTGGCAAAGATTCTAGCCAACAGATTGGCGAGAGTATGGCAATGTCTAATAAGTCCGGAGCAAGTAGGATTTGTGGCTAATAGGTACTCCTCGGACCATATGTGTAAGCTTAGCCATCTCATTTCTGCATCCAGGGATTCCTCAGTACCTGCTGCCCTGGTGTCCCTCGATGCAGAAAAAGCCTTTGATCGGGTGTCATGGGACTATCTGTTTTATCTCATGCCTAAATATCGCATTCCTCAACAGTTTATTCATTGGGTAAAGGTTTTGTACACCCAACCAAGGGCCCGTGTTCTCTGCAATGGTATGCTCTCGAATACTATATTCCTGAATCAGGGAACCAGACAGTGTTGTCCCCTTTCCCCTTTTTTATTTAACCTGTATCTAGAACCACTCATTCGTCATATTAATATTTCTTCCTTAATTCAAGGCATTTCGGTTGGATCTCAGCAGTATAAGCTGTCAGTCTATGCAGATGACATAATACTTCACATCTTGTACCCTTCTACTTCAATAAAATCTGCTTTGGCTGTTATTGAGCAATTCAGAAAGTTTTCAAATTGTAAGCTTAATATAACAAAAACGGAGGTCATGCCTCTAAACAATTATACCTATTCCTCGGAAGTGACCCAGTTAGGTCTAAAATGGGTTAAAGATAATATGAAATATTTGGGGATATATCTTTCTACTGATAATTTGCAAATGAAACAAAATAATTTAGACAAAACCCTATCCCAAATTAGTAAAGATCTTAATCACTGGGTTACACTTCCTTTATCCTTGTGGGGAAAGATCAATGTAATAAAAATTAATGTTCTTCCCCGATTATTATACCCTCTTTACATGACCAATTTGTCTCTCTCTAAATCCTAGTTCCTCCAGGTGAGCCATACAATTGCTAATTTTATTTGGGGCAAAAGAAAACCTAGAAGAGCGATTGCAAAACTCCAGCATAGCAAAGTTAATGGTGGACTGCAGTTACAGGATTTCCTTCTTTATTATTATGCAATTACATGCTCGGTAATATTAAGATGGAATCAAGAGATGTTGGTTGAGGGCTATCACACCTATGTCCCGCAATGGCTTCAAACTGAAAGTGAATTATGTTCTCTCCATGGAATAGACATAGGTACTCTCATCTATGCAGCACATAAAAATATTCCTAGAGCTCTACATTGCACGCCAATTGGAACTACTCTCCGGGTTCTCACTAAGATAAATGCAAAATTTCATATATCTTTAGAGAAAGATACTTCACAACCAATTCTTAGAAATACTAACTTTAAGATTGGGTATAAGCCTCTAAATAAAAAATTCTGTCCTTTCCATTCTAAAATTAAAGTGATTGATCTACTAAGCGAGCATCGTTTGTTGACATTTCAAGAGGTAAGAAATAAATACCAAGTACCTGCTAATTATGTATTCAAATATCTTCAGCTATCACACATACTTTACTCACACTTTGGGTTGAAGCCCTGGAACCAACATCTGTTTGGACCGTTGCTGCAAACTGTCTCATCACCTCCCACATTGCATTTTATATCTTACTTTTATCATCTTTTGAGAGAACATTTGGAGCTACAAAATTGCCATCCACATTATGTGTGGGACGAAATGCTGCCTATTGCTGCTTCAGAGGAGAGGCCCTGGGTTAGTATTTGGCAACATTTATACTGAGATGTGAGATGGGATAGATATCATCTACTGCAATTTTGTGTCATCCATGACTTATATTATACCCCGGTTAAATTACATAAAATGGGGCCACTTGCTTCAAATCTATGTTCCAGATGTGAGCCATTGCCCGGTAACCTACTACATATATTATGGGAATGTAACAAGGTAGCACCCTTTTGGACAGCTATCAAAGATAACTTAGATCTCCTTTTGGGCCTTTCTGAGGCATTTACACCTGAAATTTGTATTTTGGGTAATTATGGATCAGTACTAATCGGGAAGCAATGTAAGCACATGGCCATGATATCCTTGTGTGCAAAAATAATTATTTTACGGCACTGGCTTGACCAAACAATACCCTCCATAGCTGAAAAAATTATAGCCCAGATTTCGAATAGATTACATTACTATAATGAAGTATGGGCCCCTCTGCATACTTTATTGACAGTCTGATTGCTTTAATGTATTAGTTGCCTCTCATAAATTGGATATCAGATTAAGGATGTGTAATTCTCCTCAGTATACTACAATGTTACTGTGTACCCGGGGGCTGGGAGGGGGGTATTAGGGTTTAAGGATGGGGGGGGATGGGGGAAGGGTTGAGGGTAGAATAGGTAGTATCAGTTGTGTTATAATAGTATTTCTTGAATTAATCTCTCCTATTTCATCTCAATTTCCCTATTTTCTTCTTTATCTATTATTCCAATATTCTGCATACTAAATAGTTTCATATCATAAATGACAGAAATCTGTAGGAGAATCCTAATATAATGGATGTAAACAACTTTTGTAACTCCTTTTTATTTTTTTATTTCTTCCTTCCTCTCTGCAACTGTAAACATATCTAATGTGTCATATGACTGTAAAAGATATAAGTATATAAAGTGTATTTAATGTGAGACAAGGCATGCAAGGGGGTGATATCCTGTTGATGTATAAAATCTTAAATCATGACCTACTGTCAAGGGACTTACATCTTGTCCACAAGGACCTTAGATATGACTTTAGGGGGTATAGTCCACAGATCACTGAGAAGTATGCTAAAACAGAATCCTGGGGGCAGGGCTATGTCTCTAGAGCAGTTAGACTGTGGAATCATCTTCCAGCCAAAGTAATTGATGCCTCTAGTTTTAACATTTTTAAGGCAAGATTGGATATGTTTATTAATGATGGTAACTTGTTACCTCCACTGAGTAGTGGGGACACCATTAATGGGCAGTAGCCTCCTGTTGTCCTAAATCCTGAGTATTAACCAGAGTATAATGATTGATACTCCTCTGGAGTTCAGCTGAGAAAAAGATACTGATGCATTACTTCACTCTAAAACAAGCATTTGTCAATGCCGAACGTTCGCTTGCAGGTATTTTCAGTGGTGTTTGGCATGTATGGTGCTTTACCCTAATGCCCTGTGCGATTGCTGTTATTTGCACAATAAATTGTCAGCATGACCTTTTTGTTACCCCCATTGTGCGCTACATAGGCGGAAACACGTTTTGGGCAGGATGTGAAAAATGACAACTGTACTGGTCATGAGGAAGTGTGGTAAAATGCCAATGTTGAAAATCTGGAGTGGAAATATTGAAAATTCGCAAACCTACGAGCGTGCGTGGGAACTGTGCAAGGCACGCTCGTGAAACAGTCATTTTTAGGAATTTTTTCACCAAATTTTCAACATTGCCATTTTAAAACCTCTGCTAATGAATAGTGTCACTGTGATTTTCTTACTGTGTCCCATACATTGATTTCCATAACCGACTCGCCATTAGTGCACTACATAGGCGGAAAGACATTTTGGGCAGGATGTGAAAATGACAGCTATACTGCTTATAAGGAGGTGTGGTAAAATGGCAATGTTGAAAATCTGGGTGAAAATATTGGAAATTCATGCAAACTTATGGGCGTCGTAGGAACTGCTTACTTCATCAAAACAAAGCAGTTATTTGTAGGAATTTTTTCACCAAATTTTCAACATAGCCATTTTAAGATCTCTGCTCATGAACAGTGACACTGTGATTTTCTTAATATGTCCCATACACTGAGTTTGCACACCGACTGTGCCATTGTGCGCTACATAGGCAGAAACACATTTTGGGCAAGATGTGAAAATTGACAGCTGCAGTGCTCATAAGGAGGTGTAGTAAAATGGCAATGTTGAAAATCTGGAGTGAAAATATTGAAAATTCGCAAACTTACGAGCGTGCGTAGGAACTGCACAACGCAGACTCATAAAACAGTCATTTTTAGGAATTTTTTCACCAAATTTTCAGCATAGCCATTTTAAGACCTCTGCTCATGAACAGTGTCACTGTGATTTTCTTAATGTGTTCCATACATTGATTTCGCACACCAACTGCGCCATTGTGCGCCACATGGGCAGAAACACGTTTTGGGTGAGATGTGAAAAATGACAGCTGTACAGCTCATACGAAGGTGTGATAAAATGGCAATGTTGAAAATCTGGAGTGAAAGTATTGAAAATTCGCGAACTTACGAGCCTGTGTAGGAACTGCGCAACGCACGCTCGAAAAACAGTAATTTTTTGGAATTTTTGCAGCAAATTTTCAACATGGGGTTTGGGACCCCTTCTCATGAATGATGTCACTGTCATGGTGTTATTCGAGGCCGAACTGATTTCACGCAGTGACTGCGCAGTGCCTGCGAAATCACCCTTTGGGCCCGAATAATGCCATGACAGTGACATCATTCATGAGAAGGGGTCCCAAAAACCCTATGTTGAAAATTTGGTGCAAAAATTCCAAAAAATGACTGAGATATATATAAAGTTGAAACCCCCCTATCTAGCCCATTATACAGCTTACCGGCATTTCCTCAGTTCGCGGTCGCCTTTGAAGAGTGCAGACGTTTTCCTGGTCCACGAAGATCATCGCGCCAGAGTCCGAGGTAAGTATGGGGTCTTGAGGGGTGTTGGGAGCTGGGTGCAGTGGGTGGGTGCGGGTTATGGGAGGGCTGGGAGGCGTGCGTGAGACTGTTTTTATTTTACAGGTGTTAAAAAAAAGATGACTTGGGACTGCTTGCCACGCTGGGGTGTGCTCCCAGCATGGCACAAGATGACTGGGGGGTGAGGAGCCGACGGGGATTGGGCACCCCCATCAGCAAACTATGCGAGGGGGGGGCCGAGGAGACGACGGGGACTGGGCACCCCCGCCAGCAAAACAAAGCAACATTTTCCATGCTGGGGTGGGCTCCCAGCATGGCAGCAAGAAAATAGTTTGGGGGCCGTGGAGCCAGCAGAGTTAAGGCACCCCGTTGTAAACAAAGTTTGGCACAAAAGCTGTGGGGGGGTGGCGTGATGCGTGCGGGGGGGCAGCGCGTGACGCGAGGGGGGAACGTCGTGATAGTGGCACTCAGTATGGCAGTGGTGCTTTCTTTTGAATTAGAGGAACACCACTGTCATACTGAGCTCTACCCAATGGTGCAGGACATCGCACCTGCTCAAGGAACAGTGCGTTGGATGGGAGAGACACCTCTAAGTGTGCCATTTTCTCCAAAACGTTCGCACACGCCATTTAACGAAATGAGAAGAATTATTTTTGAGTAAAGTGCATTTTCTATAGAAGGAGTATATTAGTTTGTTGTCTGTTTGCATAATTAATTATTTTACAAAACTTCATTTGGTCTCTTAAACCTTTCACATTCCAAGAGAGACTCTTTATATCATTACTCATATTACCTTTAAAAAACTAAAGAAGACTATGTGCCTGCCAATTATCTTCACCAGTAATCATGCCTCAAAATGACACCAAATACCATACACAGATCCCTCACTCTTTTGTACCCTTATAACCCACCTCATTTCTCATGATCCCTCCTTCCCCATGTAGTTCCTATCCCTCTGCCACTCATAAAGCCTCCTCCCACCAGTCACAACCCACCATAGTCCATTCCTCCATTTACTAATTAACAACATTAGCTGAAAATGAAAAGTACTTACCCATCAAGATAAAGATAATCGGGGAGTTTGTGGTGACAGTCATGTACAAAATATGTAAACATTTCTTTTGTGCTAGTTAGAAGAAGAATTAGCATTTAGATGGGGCTTTTCATACACGTTGTATCCCAAAGCACTTTACAAGCAATGCTAGACTGGTAGTGAAGTGACTGAAGGTGTAGCAGCAGCCATTTTGCACATCAACATACACACAACCTGGGACAACTGTATGAACCAGTTTTATGGGAAGTGGATTGTTGCCCAGGACACCAGGGAAAATACTCCTACTCTTGTGAAAAGTGCCTTGAGTTCTGTTACTTCCACCTGGGCAGCATTAGAGATGGGAAGAAGTGACCTCAGATTAACGTCTCATCCAAAGGATGGTACATCCTGACAGTACAGCACTACCTAGTATTGCACTTGGGTGCCAGCATTGATGGTGTGAGCCCAATCCCAGTGTGGGTCCAGAACCTATGATCTTCTGGCCCAGAGCAAGACGTGCTACCAATTGAGCCACACTGACACTAACGATGTTAGTAACAAAGAGAGGAGTACATTGAAAGTAGAGTAATTTTGTCATAGAAGATTCACTAGAGAAAAGAGGAGTGTCTTAAAGAAGAACCAGGTACCACATGTACAATATCACTTCTAAAATGGGCACGAAAATACCATCAATTTATTTGGCTAAAACCAGTCACATGACTGTGCATTAATGGAGTTTGGCCTTTAAGGGCAGACCATGTTGTCCTGGTGTACCCCTTCCCTCCTTTAGGAATGGTTGTGCTCAGAAGGGGAGGGGATAAGGAAGGGGAGGAGCCAATAGCCAGAACAATGGGCAGGCAGCAGAAAGGGGAGGGGGAAAGGAAGGTACATAAGGGACAGCACAAGGGGGCCTCAGCCACTTTTGCTGGAGTTTTGACCTGATCAACTGCAGCACATCAGATTTGGCATTAATTTTGAGGTTGGTTCACAGCAGAAAGAGGTAAGAAGGCAACAATTGATTTGTTAAGATATGCGAAGTAAAAAAAAAGAAAAAGGGAGAGAGAGAAAAGAAATGTGTAGCATTTGGTAGAAAGGAAGTGAGCTACTAGAAGACAAGATGAAGCAAGCCTTTTGATGGAAGCTCCTTGCATGGAGGAGAGTGTCAGGGGAGATTTGCTTTGGGCAGCACAGAGTGGTAGAATAATTCTCTGGAGGGCATCTTGAAATTGTTTTGGGGAAGAGCCAATTGGTTGGAAAGCTGAAAGATATATAAAAGAAAAAAAAAAAAAAAGGAAAAAGAAGGGGTGAAAATGTTGGTTGTCGGTTGATTAGCAGGCCTAAGAAAGGCCCTGAAGGAAAGACTGAGAGCCAGTCCCGAGGCCACGTGGGTAGGCACACGCCGCGTGGTGTTGGCAAGGAAGGTGACCCCTCTTTAGCATGTTTGCTGCCTTTAGGGCCATGTGGGAGTGTGTGGCTCATAGGGAGACATGCCTGGTTAGGCCAGAGATTAGCTGTTGAGGGAATGACCCGTGACGTGGCGTCACACGCGGCAAGGGTCATGAGGAAGCCTTTCCCTTTGTTTCATGCAAAGACAAATGGCATGTGCCCGTGAAGCTATTTCTGTGAGGGCCCTGGTGAAAATGAACAGGAGGCACGTGAGCAGCACGCCATTTTAGGGTATTACTGTCGCACGCCACGTGGTGCTTGCTTTGGGCTGGATAAGGGTTTGTGGTTTATGAGGAGCAGGCATGGGATTGGTAAATGAAGGAAGGGAGCGGAGACCCGGGCGGGTCATCACAGTGGGCAGGAGGGTCACCCAAAAGCTTTTGACTCATTCGGTGGGCAGGCGACAGTTTGGGATTTGTTTTGCTGGTGAGTGGATTGAGGACCCGTGGTGGCTGGCTGAAAGGGGCCCTGAAGGTCTGGTAGGGAGATCATGGAGCGGCGACCCCATGGCATGACATCACATGCCATGTGGGGGGTTGCGATGGAGGCATTTCGCGCAGGGTCCTACTCAGTCACTGCTTTCTGTGTTTAGAACTTTCAGATGATAAAGCTTCATGCTGTATCCAAATTGTTGTTTACATTGTCCCTCAACCCAGGATATCTTCCATAGAAGAGACTCTTAATGCCCTTAAAGGCTTAATTTTAAACAGTCAAGCACAATATCAAGGGGCTACTAGATTATTAGGTGGCAATTTTAATACAAAGGTGGGTAACTTATAAGAAGACAGAGGGAATAATTGGAATCTGGATGGTGCTTTACTCAGGGCTGAGTGAAAAAGCATACAGAGAGGGGTGAACAAGAGGTTGTGGGGGAGCAGGCTATGGGCCACAAGGCCCACATTCTCACTATGGACTCTGCGTTATTTGGTGACAGTAAAGATGGCCACTCACTGGGCTGAAGAATTTTGGGGATACAGGAGGTTGGATCAAGCATCCCACAACAGATGTGCCTTGTGCTACATTGTTTCTTCTTACGAAGCATCAAAAAAAAAAAAAGAAGAAGGAACAATAATAAATATATATACTAATATATAAATAAATAGTAAATGAATAAGGGGGGGAGGGGCCCTGGTACATAGGAGGGCGAATAAGGCACGGGACCTCGCAGCAAGGCATCGTGGGCCGCTAGGGGATATGGGGGTCAGGGATGCTTGCCCTCCTAGGGAGGCATGCTAAGTATATAACAAAAAAAAAAAAGAGAGAAGGGGAAGCATGGGGAGGAATCCCGACCCAGGAATTCAGGAGGCTGTATGGCGCAGTGGTTAAGGCTCTAAGCTGCAAATCTGGTGACATCCAGCAGACAGACCTGGGTCTGAATCCCACAGCTTCCATTTGCATACTGTATGACCCTGAGCAAGTCACTTAACTTCCCTGTGCTCCCAGGTCGCACATGTAAAAAGCTTTACAGGGCATGGTGCACCTCACGTGATAAAGGTCAGCAAGGAAGGTGGAGCCTGGGCTAGGGAGAGAAGACCTGCCAGGCAGGATAGGGGGGCCCTTCATGGGGGGGTGCCTGGTCGGCGTGGCATGGGGGGATGGGAAGGACAGGAGAGAGACATATAGGGAGGCACTGAGACACGAATAACCCTGTTTTTTTGTTTTTCTATAGTTGTTTTCACAGAGCACAGGACAGGATGGACATGACACCCAAGAAGAGCAGGCCATCGAAGGAAGATGCTTACAAGGCTATAATCGAACTGGCTGAAAAAGCAAACAAAATGTGGGAACTGGTGGAGGGGGAGGACCTGGGGAAGCCCTGGGAGAAGAGAAAGGCTGGTACAGAAAAAGGTGGCAAAGGGAAGAGGCCAGCTGAGGGGTGACACAGTCCTGCTAGGGTAGCTCTGATGGCAGCAGGGCCTGCCAAGGCAGCCAAGCCAGTACCCACACAACCAGGCGACCCACTGACGCCAGCACCTACCCCAGATCAAAGGGGATCCTCCCCGGCGGAACCTGGACCCGAAGCCCGGAGCGGGAGGTCCGGCCCGCAGATCCTTGTAGCTCACCCTCCACCTTCACCTCACCCACAGGAAGAATCAATGGGACCTTTGGAGGCCTCCAGGCAGCCCAGCCAGGACAAGGTCACAGGTGACGCTTCCAACACAGTAGGTGATAGTATAAAAGAGTATATAGGGCAAACAGTGGCAGCACTGGGGACAGGTGGGCTGGGGCAGATGGAATCGGCTCTGGCAGAGATTAAGGCAGGAAAGGATGTGCCAGGAAATACGGGAAATGGAGAGGAAAGAGAGGGAAAAGGTACAAGAGAGGTGGGGGTGCAGGGGATGAGAATAGGTGAACATGTGCCCGTTGCCACAAAAGAAAAAATATGGAGAGGGGAATATGTGGATATATTTGCTTTGGTGAGCTGAGAGGCGGCGGCCAAATACGAGGAGACAGAAAGCATAGGTAAGAGTGAGATGGCAGCTGCCATAGTGCTCTTAGGAAAGGAAGGATGACAAATTCACAAAGGGAAGACCTGGGATGGGTGGTTTCCAGGTTTGCCATCTTTCAACCATAGCTCTGGAAAAGAGGCGGAGCTGGGTATCCCTCATTACTTATTCTGTTGATAATACGGAGAGCAAAAGCAAAAGGCGAGGAGGGGTGGATATACTACGACAAATGCTTTCGGCAGAGAATGGCAACATTTGGGGATGTGAGATGGGACACCAAGCAAATAGATTTATGGACGGATTATGTAACAGATCAGTCCACACCCAAAGGGCGGGTGGGGTAGAAAGGGGGCTATGCCACAGAGATGTTGCTGGGCGTATAACAGGGCCTTCTGCTCATGGCCTCAGTGTTGTTTTTGGCATGCCTGTGTGAAATGCAGGGGGGGGCACTCGGCAAGCAAGTGCAGAACAACAGGTATACAGGGAGCACAAGGATCAGGCCAACAGTTTTTTCGGGATGGCCAGGGGTTTAGAGGGCAAAATTGGAACATCGGAGGGAGGGGCAGGGGGAATGGGAGTAGAGGGGGTCAGAAACACTGAAGTAAGGGAGGTTAGACAGGCAGGAAGGGAGGGTTCAGGGAGGGGGGACAGGTGGCACAACAAGGAGCATTTTGGGATGGCCAGAACCCCCATCAACATAGTGGCATTGACAGTTCACCTGGACAGATATCCGGACACGAGAGAGTGAGGGATATGATTTTATGTGGTTTTGACACAGGGTTTTCATTGCAGTCTAAAGGACCCAGGCAAGCAAGGGAGGCAAGCAACCTGGGGTCTGTAAAGGGAAAAGAAGAAATGTTAAGGCAGAAGATTGAGAAAGAGAAAGCAGCAGGTAGGGTGGAGGGTCCATTTGACACCCCTCCATTGGGAAACATATGGATATCGCCTTTGGGTTTGGTACCTAAGAAACAAGAAGGGGAATACAGGGTGATACACCATTTGTCTTATCCAGAAGGAGAGCCGGTAAATGACTATATCAGGGAGGAACATAGTAGGGTGATGTACGCGACACTCGAAGACGCAGTTCGGATAATCCAGGCCACAGGGAATGCATGGATGGCAAAAACGGACATTGAGTCCGCCTTCAGACTGCTTCCAGTCAGGAGGGAAGACTGGGATCTCTTGGGTTTTATAAGTGAAGGGCAGTATTATTTCGACAGAGCAATGCCAATGAATTGGTCCACAGCATGTCGACATTTGAGGCGTTCAGCACATGTTTGCAGTGGATATTCCAGAAGAAGCGGGTTATAGGTCAGTCATCCATTACCTGGATGATTTCTCCTCATTGGGAAGGCAAAAGGAACACAGAGGATGCTGGGTAAGTTTCAGGAATTGTGCTGGGAGTTAAGGTCCCCTGGCACGGAAAAACAGAGGGGCCCAGTGAGTTATGGAATTCCTCGGGATAGAGATTGATGCCACCAGTGAAGTATTCAGGTTACAGACAAAAAAGTAAGGAAGTTGAAGGAGCTAATCGGGTCAGCAGGCTGGCAGGAGGAAAGATTACAACTAAAGTTGGTTCAGCAGGTACTGGGGCACCTGAATTTCACACGCAAGGCCATAGGACCAGGAAGGGCATTCACAAGGAGGTTGGCCAGAGCTGCGGCAGGGGTCACAAAACCACATCACTGGGTTAATCTGACTTGCGGCATTAGGGAGGATTTTAGCGTATGGGAGGAATTCTTGAAGGTTTATAACAGGTGTTCGTTTTGGCAGGAGGAGTGGCTGTACAACACAGACCTGAACCTCTACACAGATGGAGCTGAAGGACTGGGCATGGGGGGGGTTACCTGAGGGGCAGGTGGTTTGCAGAACCATGGCCGGCCAGTTGGGTGAGGGCTGGGAAGTGAAAGATATAACACTACTGGAGATCATGCCCACATGGGCATGCACTCTGGTTTGGGGGGAGGAATTAAGGGATCAGAAGGTGACATTTTGGTGTGACAATAGAACGGTGGTTGATGTACTGAACAATAAGGGAGCCAGGTCGGACACAGTCATGCAGGTAGTACGACAGTTAGTTTTAAGGGCTTTGCAGCTGAACATGTCTTTCAGAGCAAAACATATAGAAGGGGGACACAATACCCTGGCTGACAGCCTTTCCCTTCTGCAGCTGGACCGTTTCCGGAAGCTGGCACCAGCAGCAGAAGAACAAAAACGCCCATAGCAACGAATATCTGGGACGTTGGCAGGAAGGAGCAGAACTGCTGTTTCACAGCTCATGGGCGCCTCGGACTCTGAGGGCCTACGATGGGGCCTGGAGGATTTTTCAAACATTCAGAGCAGAACACCAGATGGAGGTAAGTGGGCCACTCTCGGAGGAACAGTTGGGAATGTTCACGGTGGAACAATGGCAGAAAGGGACTGCTCATGCCACAATGGGGGTTTATCTGGCAAGGATCAGTGCGATCTGCAGCCTGAAAGGATGGAATGACCCAACAAAGTCAATGCTCATCAGAAGGATGATGCAGGGCTGGGGCAGGTTGAAAAGAGGGACAGGGGATAATAGGAGGCCTATAGGGGAGCAGTGGCTAATAAAGCTAGAAGAGGTGCTCCTGGCAATATGCAAATCAAAGGAGGAGGCCCAGCTATTTCACACGATTTATGTGATAATGTTTGCAGGGGCTATGAGAGTGAGTGAGGTGGTAGGCCATGGAAAAGATGACAGGGAAGGAGGTGTGGAATGGGAGGATGTGAGTTGGGGGACAAGATAAATATGGATCAAGCTAAGACGGTCAAAGACTGACCAAAAAGGGCAAGGGTACATGATAACACTAAGAGGGCGGTCAGAGATCATGATATGCCCAGTACAGGCCCTGTGGGTTTTCGCCGCAGGGCAGGTAACCAGGACGGGGAAGCTGTTCATGCACAGTGACTGAAAAAGGGTCACTGGCTATCAAATTACGGCAGTGCTGAAAAAGGGCATGGGTTTTTGGGGGGAGAACCCAGCTAATTACTCCATCCATTCCCTAAAGTTGATTGTAGCCTCACAGTGGGCAGCAATGGGTGAACCCGTGAAGGGCATTTTGGAAAAAGGTAGCTAGCGGTCAGCCAGTTATAAAAGATACATCAGAGCACTGGTATAAAAAAAATACATATAAAAAAAAAGAAAAATATATAATAAATATATAATAATAAAGCGGGGGGGATAATACAATGAGGACACTGAGAGTATATGTAAATTAATTAATTTTCTTTGCACCCCATAGGTAGAGTGAGGAGCACAGAAGTCTGGATCTGCGGCCATTCCTATATTTACCGGGCTGGTAAGAGAGCAGAGAAAAAAGCTGGGGGAAAGCAATTGTACCAGGATGCAAGACAGTGTAGGTTGGTATGGCACGGCCTACGGGGGATGAGATTGGCACAGCTTCTACCCACTTTGAAAGAACTCAAGGGACATCGGCCCAGTCCAGACCTAATCATTATACACCTAGGGGGCAATGACCTGGCAGGCAGACCATGGGTGCACACATATTTACAGATAAAGAGGGACCTAGTGGCAATAAGACAGTGGTGGCCTCAAGTATGCCTTGCCTGGTCAGATATAATACCACGAAGGGTATGGAGACAGAAACACAGCCACAGGGTGGTAGAGGAGGCCAGGAGAAAGATGAATAGATGAGTGGGGACACTGATAAGGCAGATGGGTGGACAGCTGATACTGCGCAGAGTAGAAGAATGGGTGGATGACTTCTACAGGTCAGATGGGGTACACTTGTCAGATATAGCAATAGATATGTTCAATACAGAAACAATGGGCTTCATAGAAGAATGGAGAAAACAGACAAAAGCTTGTAAAAAAAAAAAAAAAGAAAGTGGGAAGGAAGCTTCATCCTGGAGGTAAGGGAGAGGGATACCCTAAGTTGTTGGGAAGCCAGTCATCCAACGCAAGCTGGAGACTGGCTAGTGGGGGAAAAGTGGGGGGAGGACGGGAGGGGAAGAAAAAAGGAGTAACACAAGAGGAAGAAGAAGATGAAGGAGAAAGCGGTCTCGGTTTTCACCGTTACCTAACAGAAAAGGAGAAGAAGAAGGCACCCAGGTTTTCGCCTTGGGGATGGATAATCAGAGAGTGATATATGGATGGAAATAAATGGAAATTATGGAAATATGACAATAAAGAAATGGAAAATGGAATATGGATTTATGAATATAAATAAATTAATTGCCAATCTGAGCACAACAACAAACAATGGTCTCTGTGTTTTTGTGAGGGAAAAGGGGGGAATCCGGGACAATGGAGTTTGCCCTTTAAGGGGCAGACCAAGTTGTCCTGGTGTACCCCTTCCCTCCTTTAGGAATGGTTGTGCTCAGAAGGGGAAGGGATAAGGAAGGGGAGGTGCCAAGAGCCAGAACAATGGGCAGGCAGCAGGAAGGGGAGGGGGGAAGGGAGGTACATAAGGGACAGCACAAGGGGGCCTCAGCCACTTTTGCTGGAGTTTTGATCCTCCACCCACCCTATTGAACAAGTAAGAGGAAAGACAGTCATTTTGGGGCTGTATGTGGGTCTGTCAAGGTGGAGGACAGGCGCATCCGCTAGGACAGTGGACTGCAAAGGTGAATGGCAGGTGATGATATCGGATATGGACTGCCAAGGTGGATGGCAGGGGATAATATGGTTATGGACTGCCAAAGGTGGATGGCAGGTGGAAATTCTTGAGGACTGCCAAGGAAGTGGGTGGCAGATAATAATAAGGCTATGGACTGCCAAGCTGGATGGCAGGGGGAAAAAGGGGGGGGCGAGAGGGGAAGAAAAAAGGAGTAACACAAGAGGAAGAAGAAGATGAAGGAGAAAGCGGTCTCGGTTTTCACCGTTACCTAACAGAAAAGGAGAAGAAGGCACCCAGGTTTTCGCCTTGGGGATGGATAATCAGAGAGTGATATATGGATGGAAATAAATGGAAATTATGGAAATATGACAATAAAGAAATGGAAAATGGAATATGGATTTATGAATATAAATAAATTAACTGCCAATCTGAGCACAACAACAAACAATGGTCTCTGTGTTTTTGTGAGGAAAAAGGGGGGAATCCGGGACAATACAGCACAATACACAGTCATCCCAGTACTTAGCCTTCTCACACATCGTTACACAATAATGAATGTTCAAATATTGAATAACAACATTGTATCTCTTTCATTTACACTGGACATTCATTACAACAGCTGGCCCAACTGTCTGCTATATGTACTCACTTCCTCATCCTCAGGGAAGTAGTTCAATATGTGGGGAAAGGTACTGACAGCCACCAATCAAGAACGGGACCTAGGTGTAATCATATCAAATGACCTTAAGATAACCAATGTCAAAAGGCTAAGGGGCAAGCCAGTGGGATGCTCGCGTGCATAGGGAAAGGTATCACCAGCAGAAAAAAGGAGGTGGTTAAGCCACTGTACAGCTCACTAGAGAGACCTCATCAGGAGTACTGTGTCCAGTTCTGGAGGCCACATTTCTAGAAGGACATATACAAAATAGAGGCAGTCCAGAGAAGGGCAACAAAAGTGGTGCTACAATAAACCTACATTGTGGTACTAGACAGGGATGCCCCTTATCCCCTTTAATCTATGCCTTCACTATCAAGCCACTAGCTATCTCAATACGCAATAATAAAACAATAAAAGGACTTAAAATAAATATGGTTGAACATAAAATCAGCTCATATGCAGATGGCACTCATATATATATATATATATATATATATATATATATATATATACACACAAACAACTTAAATCATATCTGTGGTGAATTAAAGGAAACATTAACAATGTTTAATAAAATATGAGGCTATAAAATAAATCGGGGTAAGTCGAAACTAATGGACTCAAAGGTGCAAAGTGATCCATTCTCAGCAACACATATATTTAATGTTAAAAAAGTAACAGTACTGAAATATTGTGGAATACAACTGGATCAAGACAACTCAAATCTGTATTTTAATAATTTTGAACAACTTAAAAATAAAACCAAAAAGGAACTTAACAGTTGGGGAAAATTTGCCATTAACTTTAATAGGACAAACAAATGTAATAAAAATGAACTTATAATCCATATATTTACTTTACTTTCAGAATGTCCCAATTTTATTAAATGACACATTCTTTAAATCATTGGACTGTAATATTCAGAAATTTCTATAGAAAGGTAAAAATACCTAGCCTAAAACTGGATAAACTGTATATTCAGAAAGACCAAGGGTGTCTTGCATTGCAA
The DNA here is from genome assembly GCA_016271365.2 of Neoceratodus forsteri. NCBI lineage: Eukaryota > Metazoa > Chordata > Ceratodontiformes > Ceratodontidae > Neoceratodus > Neoceratodus forsteri. Next base: position 472,171,482 of record CM028129.1, read on the forward strand.
AATTTTCACTGGTATTACAATGCTGCCAATTTAGCCACAACTTATGATTGGTTTAAACAAAATCAAAATCAGATGGCAACCCAGTGTGAATTAAATGGAATTCAACATGAAAAAATAAAATATTTATTGATTACAGGCTCATATTGGAAACAAACCCTTCCACTATGTATGTCTACACAAACAACATGCCGCATATTGGAGAAGGTTCTACAATTACAAATACTAGCAGTAACATCTCTATTCACTTAACAGTATATTTAAATGACCACTTCCCAACCTAGATCTCGGACATTGGATTCAAAACTGGTACAAAAATGGCATTAAAGAAGTTTCAGATCAATATGATGATAAAGGTCTATTAGATTTTGAATCAATTAAAAAAGTTTAATTTAAATACTAATCACTTTTTTAGCTATCTACAAATAACGAGAATGTATTAGAAACAATTGGAACATACAAGACAAACCCCCATGTACACAGTGGGAACAATTACTGTGCCAAATAAACAAAGATAAACTAATTTCAAAACTATGTGCTCATATGCAAACCAATAAAGGTATAAACTTACAGTCAGCAAGAGAACAAGCATTTGTCAATGCCGAATGTTGTCTTGCTGGCATTGGCATTGGTAGTGCTGGAGTTAAAGACGCATAATAGGAATGGCAGTGAAGTATTGAAGTGATGAGAACCCCACCCCCACCCTGTAGAGAGCAACAGGCATTGGGATGTGCCTTTGGGTCATCAGCTGTAACGTTCATGCCATTGTACCTCACCCTACCCTGTAGACACTGACAAGTGGAGTGGTGTGATTTGGGGTCTTTGGGCATTATACGTATCCCATTCCATAAGGAAATACACTGAGGTGGGTGCAGTATAGGAGGATGGAGTGAACTTTGTGACTGAACAGTGCAAAGCACATCACGATGCCTGTCACTGGCTGCAGGGTGGGGGTGGAATCGCATGAGCATTATTGCCGATGATCCCAAGTTACATCCCTGATGCCTGTCATTCTCTACAGGGTGGGTGCCACAGCTGGAAACCATAACACCATAGGCATCTGTTGGCATTTTCACTCCAAATTTTCAGCATGGGCTTTTTGTGAGCCCACCTCATAAAAAATGACATTATTAGTTTGTTAACTGAAAGGTGGTTTCGCACAGTGGCTATGCCATTTGGTGACACAGGGATGAAAACACATTTTGGGGAGTATGTGGAAAATGACAACTGTATTGTTCATGAGGAGATGTAAAAAAATGGCAACGTTGAAAATCTGGAGTGAAAATATGAGAAATTGGTGAAGTTATGAGCATGCATAGAAACTGTGCAACACACGTCCATAACTCAATTATTTTTGGGATTGTTTTAACCACATGTTTAACATAGGCATTTTGGGACCTCCCCTCATGAACAGTGGCACTTTGATTTTGTTAATTTGTCTGAAACATTGATTTTGCACAGTGACCATGCCATTGTGTGCCACAGGTGCGGAAACACATTTAAGGCAGGATGTGAAAAATGACAGCTGTACTGTTCATAAGGAGGTGTGCAAAAATGCCAGTGTTGAAAATGTGGCATGAAAATATTGCAAATTTTCAAAATTACAAGGGTGCATGGAAACTGTGCAACACAGACTTGTAACACAGTCATTTTATAGTATTTTGTCACCAAATTGTCAACATAGTCCTTCTCATGAACAGTGTCATCGTCATTTCCTCAAACTGTCCAGAAAACTGATTTCACACAGCGACTGTGCTATTCTGCGCTGGACGTGCGAAAACACTTTTTGGCCAGGATATGTAAAATGACAGCTGTATTGTTCATAAGGAGGTGTGGAAAATGCCAATATTGAAAATCTGGGTGAAAATATTACAATTTCACAAAAGTTACAGCTGCATGTGGAAACTGCGCAACAGCTTTGAACAGCCATTTTTGATTTTCCACCAAATTTTCAACATAGGCTTGAGAGCCCCCTCATGAACTTGTGGCATGTCATTTTGTTAATCAGTCCCAAAAGGAATTCTGAGCAGTGACCGCGAAATCACCTTTCAGGACTGAATAACACAATGAAAGTGCCTGAATTCATGAGGCGGGGTCCCGATAACCCCATGTTGAAAATTTGGTGCCAAAATTCCCAAAAATGGCTAAGATATGCAACACAGTTGAAAAAAAACCTATTTATGCCATCATACAGCTTACCAGCATTTCTTCAGTTCGCGGTCAGCTTTGAAGAGTGCAGACATGTTCCCGGTCCACCAAAGATTGTCCCACCAGACTATGGAGGTGAGTATGGGGGGAGGGTGTGTGTGGGGAGGCAGGGTGTGTAGGGGGTGGGTGCGAGTGTGGGAGGGGGCAGGAAGACTGCGAGGGACTGTTTTCTATTTTACAGGTTTACAAAAAAAACATCACAGGACGGTTTTTATTTTGCAGAGGGTTTGTCACGCTGGGTTGGGCTCTCAGCATGCCACCTAAGTGTTTTTTTGGGGGGAGATGCTGTAGCTGATGTGGGATTGGGCACCCCCATTGGCACATACTGAAGGGGGGGCGATGAGGTGAGGGGTATTGGGCACCCCCACTCAGCACAAAACAAAAGCAGGGGGGAGACATTATGCCAATGGGGAGTGGGCTCCCACGTCGGCAAAAGAAATGGGACATGGGACAAACACCGATGGGGATTGGGCCCCCATTGTGAAAAAACTGTTGGGGGGCACATGATGCGAGGGGATTGGGCACTCCCTCGGCATACATTTTAAACAGGAGGGAGGTCATTATGCTGATGGGTAGTGGGCTCCCCCATGGGCATTGTGACAGGAGGTGGTGACAGCCACTGCCGCCATGTTGTGTGCTCAATGGGAGGCATGTTGTGGTCATGCTGCATGAGAGCTTCGCTCTCATTGCAGCAGACTTTTTCTTAGAGCTGGTGGCCACATTAGGGATTCATGATGTCAGCACCTGCTGCTGGCTGATTGGGGAATGAGGGGTGCACCTACTGATGCATGCTCTGCATTCACCCAACAGTGACCACGCCTCCAAATCTGCTACTACAACCCAAGATGTTGGCTGGCTCGCAAGAGTGAGCCAACGTAAAAATGGCCATTAAAAAACCAAATCAAATGACATAACACCAGTGGGCACAAATCACCAATTTAACTCAGTTATGGATAATCTCTTCTAAATTACAACAAATTTACTTTAATATTTTACATCGTACTTACTATACTCCCCATAGATTAAATGCAAGTTACTCTAATATATGTCCAAGATGCAAATTACAGAATGCTACATTGGAAAACATGATGGTGGATGTAGATCACTAGATATATTCTTACATAAAATACTGAAACCTCTGACACAAATAACAAAACTCCATGTTAAAAGGGATAATCAGACCCTTCTTCTAACATATGGAAGTCTAAATCAAAAACACAATGGGCCCTATGCAAGATACCAATGTGCCACATAAACCGGACATGTTGACATAGCTAAGTTGTAATGCCACAGAGTGGTAGTCATGTGTTATTCACAACTGGGGTATGCAGCTGGTACATACCTGATCCCCCAGCCACATGAACAGCAATGCACCAAGGGCAGATAGGGGCATGCCAGCACTACATGCCATACACCAAGGCAAGTAGTTCTGCACCCCAGGGCATGTAGGGGGCTGGCTGGTACACCAGGGACAGCCCTGTCATAAGTTCCCCTACATGCCCAGCCCCCATGCACACTGGATAGCTGAACAGCCCTACAACCAGCGGGCAGTTCCCCCACACACAGCTTGGCCCGGTCCCAACACCATTCCTTTGTGTCAGACAACCCTGCACACACTACAGTTTGGAGCCCACACCACAGATGATGCATCCCCCAACCCAGGACTACACCACCATGCCCATGCAGCCTGTCACCCTGGTATGGCACCCAGGGACTCACAGCCAACCCCCTTACCTGGCATCACCTTGCAATGGACTATACCACCCCCTGTGGAGTCACCCAACACTGGTAGCACAGAGCAGCACCCTCCCAAACCCACACAGGCAGAGGTGCCCGGAGTCCCACCTGAACATACCCCCTGTTGCTAGAGGTCTCCACCACCTGTGGCACCAACACCACCCCACAGTACCTGCTGTCTTGGTTCCTCAGTTGAAGATGGGACAGTGACACAGCCCTCCACACACCTCCATGGCCACCGGCCATCTGACATACAAAGGGGCATGCAGCTGATGCATGCCCATGTAAGTCAGATGGCCAGTGGCTGTGGAGGTCTGCAGAGGGCTATGCTGCTGGCCATCCCTGACTGTGGCACTGACACAGCAGGTACAGTGGGGGGGTAGCTAGTGCTGCGGGGGACCACTGGTGAGTAGTGTTGTTTCAGACCATGGGGTGCAGTGGGCATCTCTGTGAGTGGGGAGGGGGGCATGTGCCACCCAGTACTAGTGCCTGCATGTGAGGAGAGGTCAGGGCATGGGGGGGCTGTCATGTGTGGTGCAGGCTACAGGCCCATTGGGTCACTGTGTATGGCAGCAAGGCAGCGCAGGTCCATGCGCCTGTGGGTGCTATTCATGCACCTGGACCCGTGCCTACCTGCATTAGGGATCCACTCTGGGACCCGGAATGGGCTTCCTATTTGATGCCTTCCCGGGTCTGCTACTCTGCCCCAGGAGCCTTGTGGGGTCCTGTGTGCCATGGGGGTGGGGCCACAGACAGGTGGCCGCCGGTAGTGCATACCAGCATGTGCACACCTGTCCACAGGTGTGGAGCTACACGGGTAGGATATGCACCTCCAGCATGTATTTCCTGCCCATTAGTGCATAGTATTCAATATAAATAAACAAAAACTAATTCAAATAGGAATAATAAATGTACATAAATGCATTTTGAAAAACTGGAAAAAGACACTAGCACCAGATTATAAAATGTGGCTAAACTTAATGGTAGATGTTTACAAAATCCAACAAGTCCATTGCATACTTTTACAGCAACCAGCTAGATTTGATAAAAATTAGTCAATTTTTAACACATATATTAGATCAACAGAATTAAGACTAAATCGAAGCTAACCTGATCAAATGTTTCAACTGGGTGACATGAGTCGTGGATGAGGGGGGTGCAGTGGATGTGGCCTACCTGGATGTCAGGAAGTCCTTTGACACTTTCCCATACAGGAGATTAGTTAACAAGTCGATCAGTCAATGGGTGGGGACAAAAGCTGTAAAACTGGTGCAGAACTGGCTTAGTAACACGAGTCAGTGATAGCAATAAATGGAGAGAGATCAGAGGAGGGGGAGATGACAAGTGGGGTAACAAATGGGTCAGTTCTGGGGCCATTGTTGTTCAATGTCTTCATTAGAGACATTGCAGATGGACTAGAAGGAGAAGTATGTATATTTGCAGACAACACAAAGATCTGCAACAGGGTCGACACCCAAGATGGAGAGGACAGAATGAGAGGAGACTTAAAAAAACTGGAGGAATGGTCAAGGGTCTGGCAGCTGGGATTTAATGCCAAAAAGTGTAAACTCATGCATATGTGGTGGAAGAACCCAAGGGTAACATACAAACTAGGCGGTAGGGAGGTGGCAAAAATTCAGCAGGAAAGGGACCTAGGAGTCATCATAACAGATTATCTCAAAGTGGGAAGTCAGTGTGTGAAGGCAGTGGATAAGGCAAGCAGGATGCTGGGCTGCATTGGAAGAGAAATAATAAGTAGAAAGTGGGAGGTAATCTTACCCTTATATAGATCACTGGTGAGGCCCCACCTTGAGTACTGTGTCCTGTTCTGGAGGCCATATCTCAGAAAGTACATCAACCAAGTGGAGGCAGTACAGAGAAGGACTACAAAAATGGTTCAGAGAATACATCAGAAAATCTATGAAGACAGGTTCAGAGAGCTAAACATGTACTCACTGGAGATAAGAAGGGAGGGGGGGGACATGATAGATACGTTAAAATATGTCAATGTGATTAATAATGGACGGGAGGGAAGCTTACTGCAGAAAAAGATTACTAGGAAGAGGGGTCATGAAATGAGGTTGGAAGGGGGAGACTTAGGGGCAACATGAGGAAGTATTTCTTCACAGAAAGAGTTGCTGTACCATGGAACAGGCTACCAGAGGAAGTGGTAGGTGCAGACACTGTAAACACATTCAAACATGCATGGGACAGACACAGAGGATTAGTGAGAATAGAAGAGGTGGGAAGTAAAGACACAGGTCTAGGAGGACCTATACTAAGAAAGCAAGAGCTAATCAAAACAGGGTAGACTAGATGGACAAGGAGGTCCTTTTCTGCCAACAACTACTATGTATCTATGTAGAATATTAGTAAACTGAAGAATATAAAGAGTTTGGTTGTACTTATATATATTTTTGTTTACCCCATATGTAGAATATTGCAATGGCTCAGAACTGATGTCATGAATTAATGTAAAAACGTGACTGACTTCTAAATGAATTGAATGAACTATATGATTTAATAAAAATATTTTTAAAAAATGGTGCAAGGAATGCACCAAAAGTCATATGGGGAAAAACTAGAGCACCTTAATATGTATTCCCTGGAGGAGAGGAGAGAGAAAGGGTATATGATAGAGACATTCAAGTACCTCAGGAGTATAAACAAGGTACAGAAGGGTAGCATCTTTCAGAAAACAAGGTGTACAAAAACAAAAGGGTGTGATATGAGGCTCAAAGGGGGTAGGCTAAGGGGCAACGTGAGAAAGTACTTTTTCACAGAAAGAGTAGTGGATGCTTGGAACAGCCTCCTTGTGGAGGTGGTGGGGGCCAAAATGGTACTGGAATTCAAGAATGCATGAGATGGACATAAGTGTACTCTTGCAATAGGGAAGAAAGTGTAAGCCGTAGATCAACTAGGGTCTGCGGCATTGCATTAGATAGGGAAAAGGGGCAGACTAGGTGGGCCATATGATCCTTATCTGCCATCACCTTCTATGTTTCTCATCCTCACCTCTGTCCTGCTTGTCTTACAGAATGCTGCACAAAAAAAAGGTAAACTTTTTTTTTAATATACTCAACGTCTATGTTTATCCTCAACCATCTTTTCAGTAAAGCATATTTTCAAAGCTGCATGTCTCACCCGAATCAACATGGCCCACACCTGCTATTGCTAACAGCCTCATACCTGAAACCATTCCAGGGTGTCACTATGTTCTTCAGCCCAATCCTCCAGTTAAAACAGAGTTGGGATTACATTGGACAGCTGACTGCCATGCTGTCTTAATGGGGCGGGAGGTCTTGAGGTTAGCTGGTCTCACCACCACAGCTCACAAATAACAGTCATGATACTTGTCCCATTTGCTCCAACACTTATTTAGAATAAAAAAATGTTTAAAACAGCATACCACACAACTAGCAACCCCAGACAGCAGTCTTCTATGTTTCAAGCTGCACTGGCTCTTTTTTAGAAGACATAGGTTACAAGGAACAGAAGTTAAATAGCCCTAAAAGGGGCATAGTTAATTATCACAAGATCACATCATTCCCCTTGTGACAGGTGTGAGCACTTTAACATTGAAGCAGTATCACTACCCAATTTCTATAAAAACAGTACACTGACATAGAACATAAATATAAGTGTAAAACAGTGCAGTAACCTATGCTTGTGTACCTTCAGAAGAACAAAAGGGGGCATTAGGGAGAAAAAAGGTGGGAAAGGAGAAGGGAAAGAGGGAGAGGGAGAGGAGTTCTCCTCTTTTGCAAAACTTAATCTGGCTGGAGATGTTGTTAGGTGGTTTAGGAGTTACTTAAGTAACCATACACAGGCTACTAAAGTCAATGGTCATTGTTCCCCTTCTGCTTCTGTTTCATTGAGTGTCTATCAGGGTTTTATTTTTGGTCACCTTTTGTTTAGCATTTTTTTTAAACACATTCCTTCTGTTTGCCCTAAATTACAAATTATACTTTAAGTTGATGACACAGTGATACTCACGAGTGGACTTGATCTTGAAACTGTCCAGCGCTATCTTGCCTATGATTTTACAGAGGTTCAAAACTGGCTTATAGGAAATAAGCTAGTGCTGAATGAAAAGAAAACAAAGTCAATGATGTTTTCTAATCCTTGAAAAAGATTGACCTAGGATCCTATCCTTTCATTGTTTATTGTATCTGGGGAAGAAATTGAAGAAGTTAAGCAATTTAAATACCTTGGCCTTACTATAGATGGGGGCATGACTTATGGACCTCAAATTACCAACATGGTCAAGGTTGTCCATCAAAGACAGGGGGCCTTATATAGGTTAAATCCATTATAATTTCTTCCACTAGGTTGCTTTTGGTTCAAAACTTCCTTTTACCTGTCATAGACTATAGCTTGCTATTTTACTATTCCACTGGGGAGGTGTTATCATCAAATGTTCAATGTTCTTTCGAATCAGACACATCATTGTAGACTACTAAAGCAGTCAGATTGTCTCCATCTTGAATGCTGCTAGAAACTTCAAATTGGATTTTTGGCTAAATAAGTAATTTTAAATAAGGTACCCACCCTATTGACTTCAATTTTATTAGTTCTGTTAACACCCATCTGTCAGTATATGTTTTTATTATACCAAAAATGAAAACAACTGTCCACCAGAAAACCTTGCCTTACACTCTCCCAACTGTTTTTAACTCCCTTCAGTCTATCTTTGACCATTTAGAGATTTCCCCTACAAAACTTTAGACTGAAGTTGAGAGGTTATTTAACAGCTATGAGTGAATGTCAATATTACAGTATGTTTAATTTTAGCTTAATGCTTGGGTAAGTAATCCTGTTCTTTTGTATGTCAATGTGTTTTATTTAATGATTTGTGTGTAATATTTGTACGTATACTGGTCGCTCATGAAAACGGGTCATTGGCCCATGGTCTTACAAGTTTAAATAAACAAAACAAACAAAGAAACAAAACAGAGTAAAAGCAAGCATCCCATATATAGCAATGAAGTGCAAAAAGCATGTAACATATACAGTATAGCAAATCATACAAAGTTCATTACATAAATGACAGTGGAATACATCTGTCATTGGGTACCCTTTTCATTAAAGGGCCGATTCTTATTAACAATATGTATCAGAACTACTAATGTAGCATGGAATCAAAACAGCGCTACCTTCTAATCAAGTAAGGGCATAGTTGACATTTTTCATTAAGCCCTTGTGGTGATACTGTTTGAAGGGTATATTGCCAAAATGTTTACCTTCAAGTAAAAGGGTATCCAAGTCACCACCCCTTGGTCCTAATGACACCTTTTCTAGTGCAACAAATGTAAACCTGTGCTCTGGACCCTCTCTGTAAACATGCATAGCTAATGCATTGTTTTGGTTTCTCTCAAGAAATCTGTTATTAATTGCACTAATGTGTTCCCCTACTCTTCATTTAAACTGTCTTAGTATTATTCCTACAAAGAATGCCCTACAGGTAGTACAAGTTGCCATATAGACCAGTGTTTCAGTTGTACAAGTAATGAGCTGCTTGAAAAGTTTTTACATTTTTCCACAAAGGTGCAGAACTGACAGTTACCTCATGGGTGACAGCCTTCCAGTTTACTTCTGTTACCTTGTTGTAAATTGCCATCATGATAGCTGTGAACAATGCAGTCTCCCAAATTGACACCTCTACTGTAAACAACTGACGGGCCCTTGTCAGTGACTGGTGCCAACTTCCTATCCATTTGGAGAGCATGCCAATGTTTTGCCGAAATGTTTTTGACATCAAAGGCCTACAGAGAGAACACAGTGACAAATTTCAGACTATGTTCCCTGTTATCACTGTGTTGTTTTGTACTTCTGTCCATTTCCAGTTGCCTAATAGTGTTCCTTGCTCTAGTTTCACTACGTAAAATGCTGTCACCACTGTAACCTCTCTGAACCTTGAATCAAGTTCCCTGCATCTAAGCTCAGAATCCGAATCGAGAGAGCAATTCCTTCTTGCCCTAAGGTATTGCCCAAGGGGGATGCTCTCTACCTAGTGTCTGGGACGGCAACTAGTAAACTCAAGCATGGAGTTTCAGTCTGTCTGCTTTCTGTACAGAAACAGTATGTCGGGATATACAGTAGGTTCATAGATTTATAGAGACATACAAGTTCAAGAGGCCATAGGCCTATTTAGAACTCGCTACCATTGTATTCTAATGGTGGAAAGACTGTTTTTTTTAATACTCATATATTCATCAAGTCTTTTTTTAAATAAGTCAGTATTATCACTCTCTACTACACTTTTGGGTAATGAATTCAAATAGCTGGTACTCTTTCAGTAAACCAATGAAATCTTTTGGATGTCTTATTTATTTCATTTTTTAATTTTAAATTATGCAATCTCGTGTTGTTATTTCCTGTTTGTTTAATCAGGCCTATTGTCTCCATAGCTGTGACATCATGTACAGTATAGCTTAAATATAAGACAAATATCTCCTCTGATCCTTCTGTAATTCATGAAGTACAGTCCTAACTTATTTAAACGTTCACCATAAGGGTTGTACAAGTTCCTAATTCTTTTTGTCATCTTTCTCTGGCCATTTTCAATCATAGCTTTTCCTCCTATTGTGGTAGAGGCACAAAAGGGAGCACAGAGTCCTTGGTGCAGTCTCACCAGACTTGAGTTTAGGGGAACAATGACCTCAGGTTGTCTACATTTAATGTGTTTAAATATGCATCCAATAATTCTTTGGCATTTTTTAACTATGTTTTTGGTATGCATATCAAAGGTAAAACTGTCACTAATATTAACACCCAGATCTTTTTCATTGGTAGTGACCTATAAATCTATGTTGTTAAGCTTATAGTTAATTTTTGGGTTATTGTGACCTATATGCATTACCTTACACTTATTCTCATTAAATGACATTTTATTTTCTGCAGCCGATTTTGCCAAATTGTCTAAGTTCTCTTGGAAGTTTTCAGCTGACTGTTGGTCATTTACAATTCCTCCCATCTTACAGTCATCAGCATACTTGCATATCCAAGCATTATTTGATGTCTGCATAGTAGAGACTAGTATATTAAACAGGTTAGGACCCAGATCAGAGCCCTGTGGCACCCCACTAGCAACCTATCCCCAAAGGAACATGTGGCCTCTTATTGCCACTCTTTGCTGTCCGTTGTCTAGCCAAGATGTAACCCACCTTAATATGCTGGGGTGAAGCTTTTGTTTAATTAAATGGTCTATAATTATTTTATGGGATATTGTGTCAAACGCTTTTGAGTAGTCCAAAAATACTATGTCCATCTGAATTCTTTTATCCAGAACTTCACTGGCCTGCTCCAAAAAGTGCAAAAGGTTAGTCAAGCATGATCTGCCTGGAAGAAAAACCATGTTGTGAGATGTCTATGAAACCATTAAGTTGTAGGTGGGTTGATATTCAATGTTGTATCAGCCTTTCAAGAAGTTTTCCAATGACTGAGGTCAGACTAATAGGTCTGTAATTATCCACCCCCTGGCTATTACCCCCTTTATGAATTGGTGTGACAATTGCAATATTCCATTCAGGTAAAGTTCTCCCTTCCTTTAGGGATACATTAAAGAGGAGTGTAAGTGGTCCCAGCAGTTGGTATGACAGTTCTTTTAAGAACTTGGGGGTAATTCCATCAGACCCTGCAGAGCTATTTATTTTAATGAATTTGATTAGAGTCATTACCTCCTCTGATATAAAGGGAGTAAAGTATTTGGTATTTGTTACGCTATCTATACTGATGTCTTCCTTAGGTTTATATACACTTATAAAATATTTATGTAATTCCAGGGCCAGTTCTGTCTCATCACTTACTATACTCTTATCTGTTTTTAAGGGACCTACCCCATTATGGTTGCCTCGCGTGGAGCCTATATAATTGTAGATTTTTTTGTTGTTGTCTTTGTGGTTGCCAGGTTTAGTTCTAGGTTTTTTTTTTTTTTTTGCTTTCCTTTTCAAATTCTTAGTTTTGTTTACTATTATTTTAAATTGTTGCCAGTTCCCTTCAGTAAGGTGTTTTTTTGTACTTGGCATATAAATTCTTTTTTTTTCCCTTATATTTCTTTTGATGTTCTTGTTCCACCATAAAGGGACTCTACGATTATTGTTATATTTCTGCCTTTCGGGCACCCAGAGCTGACTACACATATTTATCTTTTGGTTTAATTTTTCCCATATTCCTACAAGACCAAAATTACATAACTCATCTTCCCAACTCCATGCAGACAGATATTGTTTCATACTGGCATAATCAGCTTTATGAAAAGCTTGGATTTTTGTTATCCCACAAATGGGAGTACTGTTCATATTCAGATTAAGTTGTACCATTCTGTGTTCACTATCACCCAATGGCTGAGAAACCTTAGGTTTAGACACTCCTTTTTCTATGTTTGTAAAGATTAGGTCCAAGACGTTATTTTCTCTAGCTGCCTCTTTTACTAATTGCTTTAGATTGTTATGAATAGTAATATCAATGAATCTTTTTTCAAGTTGCCCTGTTCCCCGAGTGTTGACCATTTAGTGCAGGTAAATTGAAGTCTCCCATAAGTATGTAATCACCGGTTACTTCCATGTTTTCAATTTCTGCAAGAAATTAGTTATTTTTATCTGACTCTAAACTTAGGAAGCAATATCCTATACCTAGGGAAAGGCTTGTATTCGGAGTCTGGAGCTGGGCCCGTATAAGTTAATTTTTATTATCAGCAGGAATTTGTTGCCCTATTTCATGCCCCTTATACTTATCAGCTGTATATAGAGTTATTCCATCATCTCTCTCTTCTCTTCTCTTTGCATTTTTTACTAATTTTAGAATAACTCGGTATGTCAGTGCACCAGACATCATCCCTAGACCACGTCTCAGTCACATCACAGATATCTATCTCTTTTGAGGCTAGAATGCATTTTAATTCATCCATTTTATTTTTTAGGCCATGGACATTTATTAGTAAGGCCTTGAGATCATTTTTAACATTATTTTGCTTCATTCTGCTCTGGCATACACTTGTCACTAGTAGTTGATCTTGTGGAAGGTTTCCCATATGTTTTATGTTCTTTTTTTTTTAATTTGACAAACTTGTTCAGAGAGACTTGCTGCATAAGCCTCTTCCCCCCTTAATCTAGTTTAAAAATGTATTGCTCGAGGTTAGTATTTACTTATCCAAAAGGGTGCTGCCCCTTCTACTTGTGTGTAATCCATCCCAACAATACAATTCTTTTCTGTTCTCAAACTCTTCCCAATGAGTTATACAATTGATTCCATGCTTGAGGTACCACTTTCTTAACCAATTGTTTCGATATTTTATTTTATTGGCCTGTTGTTCTGAGGCTCTGGGTATTAGGAGGATCTCCAGTAAGGCTAGGTCACAACTTAATTCCACTAATTTATTTGTAAGTGCCACATATTCATACTTTACTTTTTGTACGTGGCCATGGAGAATATTGTTTGCTCCAGCATGTACTATTGCCAAAGGTCTTTCCCCTGTATTGTGTACTATGTTGTTGACTATACTTGTTATATCTGAGATTCTAGCCCCACTAAAGCTTGACAAACTTCTGTTTGTTTTGTCTGGATTGTAGACTGCTCGGTGTAAATGTATAATTATTGAGTCTTCTAGTATAATAGTTTCTTTTGACACCGGGATGGTATTATTTCCTGTATCCATTGCATTCTCTATATTTGCACTGCTCAAGGTAGTATTTAATGCGGGTGTTTCAAGCAAATGTAAATCTCCATTGGGGTTAGTAGGTGCTCGGAGACTAGGGGCAACTGTAATATTGGCACCAGGAATATCTATTGTTGCTGTGATTTCATTTGTGCTGGCAGTTAATAGGTTGGCTTCTGATTTGCTTGGTACTGTCTGGAACATTATTAAAGGTTCCTGGGAGGTAGAAGGTGTAGGTACACTTTCCTCTACAGCAGTACTTAAGAGGTCAAAACAGTTATAGACAAGCATGGAAAAATGGCACACCTTTCTTCCCTTTTTAGCTGCTTTTCAGTTTTGAATCATATACCGTTCTTCTTCTGAGCCCTCTAAAGGTTCCTCCTCTCTTGTCCCTTTTATTGTTAGTATTAGGTGGCCCACTAGGGGATATTAATAGATTTGTATTATTATTAGTAATCTTTAGTGCAACTTTAAAAATGAAAAGAGTACACTTTATTAGGTTTTTAATTGAGAAGTAATCTTCCAGAGTAACAATTATACTACTTTACTTGCTAAAGGTTGCTTTTCAGCATACTCAGGCAGTGAAGCACACAGTATTCAGAAATGGAAGGGAGTGACAAAAAAAACAACAGGACTTACCAGACATCTTTCTAAATGCACTTAGAGAGTTTATTCTACTCCGCCTACTCCGCAAACACACAAAACACATGCAAGATGCATGTGTCTTTACATGCATCTTCACACGCAGTGCCATGCTTGTCTTGCTTGCAGTAGAGCAAGTTAAATCATTGACCATGACCTGGAAGTCACTTCCAAGGGGTCTCACATAAACAATCAAAAATCACCTTTACAAACAATAAAATGGGCAAGAACTACTCATGCATGGTACCAGCACACTTTGGTAATGCAATCTGTGCCCAGAAATAAAATTCAGGGTCCCCAAGCTTGCATTGTAGTTCACTAGGGAAACCTGAACTATTGCCCAGTCTTCCTACTTCTGATTGGCTGTAGAGCTCCAAATCCACTCAGAAGGTTCCATCAACAAAAATATGCAAATCCAAATATGGAATTTCATTTTCTCTACTATTAAGTTTAAATATGAGGTATCTGTTTCTATTTTCCAGATACTGCACAAAATTCCTCAATTCAGTATCAGAGCCCTTCCATATAATAAAAACATTATTAATAAAGCACTTATACAAATGAATCAGATCGAAGAAGGGGTTTTTAGTGCATCAAAAACATAGTCCTCTTCCCAGATCCCCATGTAGATGTTGGCATAGCTGGGGGCAAAAGATGTCTCCATTGCTATTCCCTTAGTTTGTAGATAATATTTCCGTAAAAAGCTGAAACATTAAAATTTCAAAACAATTTCAATATTATTGGCACAAAGATTCAGTATGTCCCTAGTACCTAATTCTTCAAAAATAGTCTGTAGTGTAATATAAATAGATTGTGGTTGTTCCTTTTCATGCTTACTCTAGTCAAAAATCCAGCCTTTCTCAAAATCATTGTTATCCCTTAAAAATGTCTTATCTTTTGTCTTTTTTATTCTAGCATTGTGATATTTGATTGTCTCTGCAAGCCACACTCTGTAATCATTAAATTCAGATGACACTGTAAATTTATTTTGCATACACAATGTCCACCACCTAGGGCGTCAAACCAAAATGATATAAACACAGACTCTTACATTTCAGGTAGTGAGATGGAGGAGAACAATGGTGAGAACCCTTTTTTAGTGCAACAGGGGGAACAGCAGCCCTGAGCTCAAACTGCTGCAACAACACCAACTTATGCAATGCAACCATAGAGAAGCCCAAGGTTCATGAGATTTCAGCAACAAGTTAACATCAACACCACAAAAACAACAAAGGATCAGGAGGGGCAAGAGGAAATTCACAAAGCACCAGAGGCAGGTACAGCAGATGGCTTTTCTGAGGCAGGAGAAGCTAATGGACAATGATTTTTCCTGGGATCCCCTTGGAGAACCCTTAAATGTGGTAAATATCCATAATTATGTTCTCAGTGAAATTGAAATGTCAGGGCTAATAAAAGATTTAACGTGTGTACCAACCAATTGCATTAATGAATTTAATATAATTATTGATTTGAACAAAGTCACTAGGAAAATAATGTTAAAAGCCATTTATAACACTACAGAGACAGAGGTGGATGTAGTGGGGGTGGGAGGGTGCCATAGGAGGTGCCCCAGATATCAACTTAAATGATTCTAACACAAATCATCTAAGGAAAAAATCTTTGTATATCCCAGCACAGTACCCAGCTGTCACTATTTTTGAAGGATTAAGTACTATGGACATACAGAATCTTTGTGCCAATAACCCAGACCCAGATTTTTTAACTTTACCAGACAAGAGAAATTAGCTATTGAATATTTGGAAAACAACCCTAACATAGTCATCAAAGCAGCAAATGCAGGGGGGATCAATCATCATCATGAAAAAAGTGGACTATGAAAATAAAATTCTATCACAATTGGACAATAGGGAGTACTATGCTAAGCTGGATTCAGACCCCACTATGTCCTATAAGAGAGATATTGATATATTTTTTGTATGAGTCACTATGCAATGGTTTAATTAGCCAAAAAACACATGAGTTCTTCACAGTCGACTTTCCAGTTAGAGCCACCATCTACTGTCTTCCAAAAATTCATTAGACTCTAAACACACCCTCCTGGCAGGCCCATTATTTCTAGTATTGGCTCCATGACTGAACCACTGACTCAGTACGTAGATTCACACATACAGACAGTTTCCACATTGTTCCCTCTTACATAAAATACACTAAGCATATGTTGGAGCTGCTACATAACATGCAACTACCTGAGGAATCAATCAATCAATCAATATCTTTATTTATCCAGGTGGACACCATTGAGCAAGCTCATTTACAAGGTGGACCTGTGGTTCTACAGTAATAATACAGAAAGACAAGTCACAATAGTACAAACAGTAAAAATAGCTGCTATTATAGTAAAAATGCACATTTACGGATAATATACATTGAACATAGAACTACAAGGAGTCATGGATAATGAACTTGTGCTGGATCCAAGTCCAGAAACTGTGCATTTTGTAGTGGGAAATGTTAGGGAGAGGGTAGGCATACCAGATAGAAGAGATTAAGTGCATAATGTAGGGAGAGGTGGGGAATAGGGGTGCAAGTGAAGAGGACCCAATTGTTAGAGCAGAGTGAGGGACTGGGAGGGCGGAGGATGTACGAAAGGCAACAAAGCAATTTTTGCCCCAAAACACAGCGACATATGGAGGAGAAAAGTTGCCATTGTACTAAGTGCAAGAGGAGGAATATAGTATCAGGGGCATAACTGGGAGGGTCCTGGAGTTTGGAGCAGAGGGAGGTGTTGGATGGACAAGGGACCAAATATTTTTTGGAGTGTAAGATGATAATTATCCCCAAGTGCGGCAGCATGTGCTAGAATCAGGCTGCAACTGTTCAGAGCATCAAAGAATAAGATATGGGAGTTCAGCAATAAATCCTGTGGATCTGTTGGTGGGCATGCTAGAGGCAGAGGCACACATTTCAGCTGGGGGGCCACCATTTGTGGGACGCCATTTGAGGGAGGGAGGTTAGTTAGTGTCTAGTAAAGCAGTTGCAAATTTCCATAATGCTATCATGGTAAAGCCTTTTGAACAAAAGTGTACTTACTGGGGTTTTCAGCTTAAATATTTTTAGGGTTTTATTCCATATTGATAGGAGTGCGAATCCAAAGGCAGCTCTCCTGACTCATTTGAGTGCCCTGGATAAATTTAGCAGGAGTTGTGAGCAGCTTCTAAGGGAATAATTCCTGGGCACACTCGGAGACAGACAGTCAACTATGTATTGAGGGAGCTTGCCACTGAGGGCTCTAAGTGTCCAGAGTGCTGCATTAAAGTTGCACCTATAATGAAGTGAGGTCCAGCCCTTGGCAGCATATAGTGTGCAATGATGGGTAGAGAAGGGGAGGTCAGTGATGAAGCGTATAGCACTGTGGTAGAGTGTATCCAATTTTCCAAGATAGGAAGCCACACAGCTACTGTATATGAAGTCTGCGTAGTCAATTAAGGACAGGAACGTGGCTTGGACTATTCATTTCTTTGCATCTGCTGTAAGAAGTCTTCTTATCTTGTAAAAAAGGCCAAGTCTTTGTCTTAATTTTTTCAGCAAGTCTTTCAGGTGATCAGTGAAGGAGAGTTTACGGTCGATCCAGACCCCAAGATATCTGAATTTCAGAACATACTCTAAGCACTCTCCCAGCATCGTGGTTATTGGGGGGAAGGAGTCAGTAGTGCTTGTGTAGTTTGTGGGGGGAAATAACATGGCTTTAGTTTCTTAGCATTTAATAGCAGTTTTTTTATTGATTAGTTGGAGTTGCAGGAGGTTGAAATCTTTTTGTAGGTCAGTTGAAGCTTCTTTTGGTGTGGGACGACTCAGGGAGAGCACTGTGTCATCCGCAAATAAGTGAATACTTGCATCCTTGATTCCCTCATCAATGTTGTTGATATACACTATGAAGAGGAGGGGACCTAATATGGATCCCTGAGGGACACCTCTTTGTAAGAGTTTTAGGGCAGATAGTTCGCAATCCACTTTCACCTGCTGGTATCTGTCTGTCAGATATTCAGAGAACCAGTTTAGAGAAGTAGCATCCAATTCTAGTGTTTTTAGTGAGTCGAGGAGCAGGTCATGGTTGACTGTGTCGAATGCTTTGCTGAGGTCAAGAAACACAGTACATACTGACTTTTTCTGCTCCAACTCCAGTTGACAGTCATTGGTTACTTTAGCTAATGCTGAGACTGTACTGTGGTTCGCTCTGAATCCGGATTGAAGGAGGTTTAGTAATTTTTCTCTGTCAATGAAGGATCTTAGTTGGCCATTTACTATTTTTTCCAGTAGCTTCGAGAGTATGGGTAGGAGAGAAATTGGCCTATAGTTATTAAGGTTGAAGGGGTTTCCAGATTTAAATAGCAGGATAACTTGTGCGATCTTCCATATTTGAGGGAGGGTACCTTGTGTTAGGGACAGGTTGAATAAATGAGTAATAGGCACTGCCAATACGAGGCATGCTATCTTTAGGAAGTACGGTTCAAGTGCATCTGTGATGGCAGTTTTCTTAGTATTCAGGTGGAGAATCAAGTATTCCACTTCCTTGAGGGAAACCGATGAGAATAAAAAATGTTGACTAACGGAGCCAACATTTGCTGGGGTCATGCCAAGTTGGGTGTACAAGCTACATGCAGGTGAGTTATCGAAGGCTAAGGCTACTGTGGCAAAGTGCGTGTTGAATGCCTGCAGTATCTCTTTTTTATCATTGACTGCTGTATTGTCAGAGGTAATTTTTGTAGGGAGCATATTTTGTGACATGGCTCCTGCCAGTTCTTTGATTGTGGCCCAGAATTTGGAGGGACAATTGGCTGTAGTATCTAGTTCTGCTTGGTAATAGCAGGCTTTAGCTTCCCTAATCAGTTTGGTGCAGCGATTTCTGGTTGTTCTAAAGAGGCGCCAGTCTTCCTCTTTTTAGGATTTGAGGGCAGTTTTCCAGAGTTTATCTCTGGACAGTAATGCAGCATTGTGATCTTGAGTGAACCAACTGCATTTCCTAGCCTTTATGCATATTTTTGACAGAGGCGCATGTAGATTCATGGCGTAGGTAATGGTTTCATGTAGTATAGAATATGCAGTTTCCACTGTTTTAGCAAGGTAAAAACTCTGCCACAAGGGGGAGATTTTTAGGTCAAGTAGGTATGCCTTTGGGTTAAATGACCTGGTTGTCCTTTCGGTGGAGAATTTGGCCGTAGTTGGCACTTTTTGGCTGCCCAAACTCCAGCTATTAGGCAATGGTCACTAATATCCACGTCAAAGGTTCCAACGTGGGAAAAGGAATGGGGTTTATTCACAAGCAGGACATCCAGAAGGGTACTTTTGTGCTGTATGCAAACTGATTGCATCAGATGTAAAAAGTCTGTACATTAGCATCCCCTATGAGGGGGGGAATCACTGCTGTACAAAGAGTACTGGAAACAAACACAAAGACAGGGCAAGAATTCATTACTTTTGTGACTGAACTAATTGGCATTGTTTTGAAATATAATTATTTCAGCTTTTTTGGGAAATATTACCTACAAACTAAGGGAACAGCAATGGAGGCAACATTTGTCCCAAGCTACAGGATGTCAACATCTACATGGGGGTCTGGAAAGAGGACTATATTTCTGATGCACTAACAAATCCCTTCTTAAATCTGATTCATATGTATAAGCACTTTATTGATAATGTTTTTATTATATGGAAGGGCTCTAATACTGAACTGAGGAATGTTGTGCAATATCTGGAAAATAGTAACAGACACCTCACATTTATACTTACAGTAATAGCAGTGAAAATAAAATTCCATATTGGTATTTACATATTTTTATTGATGGACTTAGACTATCCAAAGAGATCTGTACAGAAAGCAGACAGACAGAAATTCCCTACTTGAGTTTACTACTTGCCATCCCAGACATCAGGTAGACAGCATCCCCACTGGGTAATATCTTAGGGCGAGAAGAAATTGCTCTCTTGATTTAAATTTTGAGTTCAGATGCCAGGAACTTGACTTGAGGTTCAAACAAGGAGGTTACAGTTGTGACAGCATTTTACGTGACAAAACTAGAGCAAGGAACACTATTACATAACCAGGAATGGACAGAAGTACAAAACAACACAATGACAATGGGGAACATAATCTGAAATTTGCCACTATATTTTCTCCGTAGGCCTTTGAAGTCTAAAATATTTTGGCAAAATATTGGCATGTTGTCTAAATGGACAGAAGGTTGGCATCAAGTCATTGACGGGGCCCGTCAGTTGTTTACAGAAGGGCTGTTAATTTGGGAGACCGCATTCTTCATAGCTTTCATGATGGCAATGTACAACAAGGTAACAGAAGCAAACTGAAAGGCTATCACCCATGCGGTAACTGTCAATTCTGCACCTTTGTTGAAAAATGTAAAAACCTTTTAAGCAGCTCATTACTTGTACAACTGAAACAGCAGTCTATATGGCAACTTGTACTACCTGTGGGGCATTCTTTGTAGGAAGAACACTGAGACAGTTTAAACAAAGAGTAGGGGAACACATTAGTACAATTAATAACAGATTTCTTGAGAGAAACCAAAACAATACATGAGCAAAGCATGTTACAGAGAGGGTCCAGAGCACAGGTTTAAATTTGTTACACTAGAAAAGGTGACATTAGGACCCATGGGTGATGACTTGGGTACCATTTTACTTAGAGAGGAAACATTTTGGCAACATACCCTTCAAACTACAGTATATCACCACCAGGGCTTAATGAAAAATTTCAACTACTCCCTTACTTGATTAGAAGGTAGTGCTGCTTTGATTCTATGCTGCATCAGTAGTTCTGGTATACATAATGTTAATAAGAACTGGCCCTTTAACCAAAATGGTACCCAATGACAGATGTATTCCACTGTCATTTACATAATGAGTTTTATATGTATTTGCTATATATGTTACATGTTTTTGTACTTTATTGCTATATATGGGAAGCATGCTTTTACTCTATTGTCCCACTCCTGCCTTTTCCTCTTTCCTTCCTCCTCCCCCCCCCTTCTCCCTAATGCCTCCTTTTATTGTGGTGAAGGCACATATGCATAGGTTACTGCACAGCTTTACACTTATATTTATGTTCTATGTCAGTGCACTGTTTTTATAGAAATTGGATTTTGATACTGCTTCAATGTGAAAGTGCTCACACCTGTCACAAGGAGAATGAAGCAATCTTGTGATTAATTACGTACACCCCTTTTAGGGCTAATGAACTTCAGTTCCTTGTAACCTGTGCACTTCTTGAACAACAGCCAGTGCAGCTTGAACTGTAGAAGACTGCTGTGTGGGTTTACTAGCTGTGTGGCATGCTGTTTTAAACATTTTTTTATTCTAAATAATTGTTGGAGCAAATGGGACAACACGGCCCATGAATGTTATTTGTGAACTGTGGTGCTGAAACCTGCCCTTCTGACTTTTTACGTGTTGTGGATCCACCAAGTTAATCTATGTGGTCTCCTCCTTTTGATCTGTTTGAAGATGACAAAAATCTGGAGTGAATGATGAGCACTTCAAGCACAGAAGTACATGAACAAAAGCCACTCATCATTGGCTGAGGGGGAGCAACACTGAAGGAGAGTTGATTGAAATAGAAAAAAACCAAAACAAAACACCATTTCTGGAACTCACACTTGTCCACTCTTTTATATTTATAAGAGTGTGAGGGAAAACAGTGACAACAGCCAGCAGGTGAGCAAGAGTGTGAGGGCAAGTGGGGGAGAGAGAGAGAGAGAGAGAGAGAATTAATGAGCGGCAGGTGGGATAGTGAGAGTTAGTGGACGGTTAAAAGTCTGAAAGTGAACCAGTGGTTGAGAGTTTGCCAGGCTGGCACTGAAGAATGGACCTCTGCCACAAACTGCTTAATAATATATAGGATAAAGTATCAAGTGGTGTGTGTAACGAGAAGTTCACACACACCCGAGTGGTTAGATGCTACATAAACCCCAAGAGTGAAGCTCGAGGGATTTGTAAAAAGCATCTAACCCTGAGCGTGTGAGTAAACTTCAAGTTTACACACACCACCCCATATTTTATTTCATATAATTGTTTGGTTTCCCTTTTTCACCTCAACAATTATATAAAATAAAGACGTTCCAGGGTGGCCGCAGTCTGGTTATGTTTCAGTGAGTGGTCTTAGTTAATTTTTTGTGTAACAGTTTTTTTTTTTCCTGCTGGCAGCCAAAAATTAAGGGATTGTTTTAAACAGATTTTGTGTTTCTTACCTCCAATTCCAAATGGCAGTTTAGTGTCCAGTACTCGGGGGGGGAGAGAGAGAGAAGGCAGCCAGCACCAGTGGTCTGAAGGGAAGAGCTGTGGCAGGCACATCCGAAAAGTGAGGGAAATTGTGTGCCTGTTTGCCATAACAGGTACACAGGTTGCCACTCTTCTGTTATGGTAAATTACACCACAGTTTCCCTCTGGGGAAAAAAGGCAAAGCCAGTTATTATATTCAAGTTAACTCCTTTTTGGTTTTTAAATCTCAGAATAAGTTTGTGAGAGGGCAAGCAGCCAAGCAATTATGGGAGCTGGTGCCCAGATGGGGGAAGCAGATGTTACAAAAAATGCCATTAGTGTCATTTATAGACAAAAAAAAAAGCATTTTCTCTCCCTTGAAGAGCTTTCTTGTATAGTAAAAAGGTCTCTCTTCTGTGGTGAAAGGAAAAAAAAAACAGCAACAACAGATTACCTTTTTAAATAAATGAAATCACAAGAGGGGCAGGCTTCAGGCTTAGCACTTAAAAACTACAAATGAAGGATCCGCATAGGGTCAAAAGACCTAGAGCAAAGGCAAAGTTAAATACAGTATAGTCCCAGTAGGTGGAAGGACTACTTTATATAAAAAAACACAAACTCATTTTAACATGTTTTGAAATTTATGTTGTAATAATAAAACATTTTTAAACAGAAAAGCCCATATTGTAAGCACAATAAGTTGCTCTGGGGGTGTGCTTTGTGCTGAAATAACCACACTTCCAGGGGCCGAAGGCACTCAACTTTCAGCCTTATACCTCACTACACCCTTTGGCATGTGGTCACTTCAGCACAATGCACACCCCGTCATGTCTCATTGCTTGTTTATATAGTACAGAGATCAGTGCCATATCATCAAAGTGAGGGTGTGTGTGAAGACTAGATTATCTTACATGGTCCAGTGGTACAGAGGGCTGAGGTGCTTCAGACACCTTATCACTCCCACACAATTGACCCATGTTCGGGAATGAGCTTGGGCCACTGGGGGTCATGGGAAGGTGGAGACAAGGAGAGGACTGAGTGACTACTTGGCAGCTCTTCTCTCCTCTACTGGGGAAGTGAGTCTTCCCAGCTCTTGGCTGCTACTGCATGGAGACTTGATAGAAGTGTCAACCAAATGGGGGAATGGTGCTATGCAGGTTGGGTGGAGTGAGGTCATCGGTTCCATAGCATGTGCGTGCCTTCATGTACATGCGCAACTGTGTCACTGAGGCCCCAGGGACTAAAAGGCTGAAACACCAGGGAGAAACACCATGCCACTCTGTTGCCATATATGATGGCCCTTGGGACTCCTGTGTCCTCACCACATGGACTCCTGTCAGTACAACAAGAGGGTGAGTGGCTGATGAGACTGAAGGTCCACCAGTGGCCCAATGAAAGGAGCAAGTTTGACAAGAGGGGGCAAAAAAATGTGCTATGAAAAAAAGTGGATTACATGAAGAGTTTATAAATTCTCATTGTGGTGAAGTGATTAAAAGTGTATCTAATCCTCTGAAGTAAATGTGTCTTATTCTGTTGTTTTACATCTTTTGTTTATTAATATTACGTAAGTTTTTGTGTTTTTTTTCCTTGGTTAACATTTTCTGAACAGTTTTTTTTTACTCCTCTCCATTTTTAGCATGTCTTCCCCCTACGGTTTAATCATGTGAACAGTCAACCAAGACTGATGTAAGTTTTATGCTCCATCTCCTCCAAATATTACAGTTCAGAGAAAATATTTTTAAATTTCTATTAGATTCCATTATGCAGGCCCTTATGTGGTCAATTTTGTATTAATTCTCATCTTTTCTATCTGGCATCCATAACCAGAGTTTTTGCAGTTTCTTCATTCCTTTTCAGCTGCTGCTAAGTTGTCCCTCCTCCTGCTCCTTGTCTTGCATCTTGGATGATCCAAGATGGCCACTGGTATGGAATGTGAGAAGCTGGGGCTCTACTGGTGATAACTCTTTTATGTATAGAAACTTCTACTTACTCCTACTAGTGGAGTAAAACTTGCTTAAACCGATGTCTGCTTAATAAAATGTCCAAGAGTGGCATAAGAAGAGTTAAAAACATTACATACTTGCTACAGTTGGACTGTCACCTCCAGAGAGAGATTCAGACTGAGCATTTGACTGCTGAAACAGCTTCTGAAGGTGTAAGCGTCACTAACACAATAGTCAGTACAGCTTCCATTTCTACACCTAGAACAAGCTGCTTGCATGTGA
Source organism: Neoceratodus forsteri (assembly GCA_016271365.2). Classification (NCBI taxonomy): domain Eukaryota; kingdom Metazoa; phylum Chordata; order Ceratodontiformes; family Ceratodontidae; genus Neoceratodus; species Neoceratodus forsteri. The sequence continues at coordinate 472,196,175 of CM028129.1, forward strand.
CTCCAGCCCTGAAGCTCAAGTTGCCTGAACTTGAAGAGAAAGACATGCCAGTTAAAGATATACCAACAGCTGCTGCATCTTCCCTCCCTAGGGCTCCAGAGACTCAGAATGGAAGCATGTCTGTGAACTTGATGGGGATGAGTACAATACATATTGACAACATGGCTCCTAGCATATCAACCATTTAAAAAAAAAAATAAAGACTTTGAAAATGCTAAAGATATGCCTGCCTCCCCCCGCCCCCCAGGAAAAAAACTTAAGACAAGCTGGGAAGGACATTTTCCTGCTAGCAGTTATATCTGCAGCTGTGATATCCCCACTCCCAGTTACACCAACACAAACTGCTACTCACCTCCCTACAAGTTCTTCTCAATAAGAACCTTCAAAGCCAGGGACAATACAGAAAATGCTTCCATAGGTAATTGTGTCTATCCCTTTTTAGGGCTGCAGGTGGGTGGATCCCTACCTTCCTTTTGCTACGACAGGGAAAAATGCAGCTTGCTACCACACAATCTCATATGGTGACAAATAGTCACCTCTGCCTCACAGCACCATGGACCACTGCGTGCTTGCACTACTTTTCTGATTACCTGATTTGGAGTAACTTCCAGGGAAAAAGAGACACACAGAAACCAATTGGTTTTCCAGCAGTGCAGTGTCCTGCTCATTCACTCTCGTGTTTTCTCTGTCTGTACACCAGTGAGAGAAATAGAGACACACACACACACACACACACACACACAGATTGATTGGTTTGTGAGTTCTCCGTTCCTGTGTCCTTGTAGTTGTCTCAGTAAAGTAAGCCTCCTCCCCCCCCCCCGGATATGTTTTTTTCAGATTTTCATTTGAGAGAAACCAGGAGATGCAAGATAGGGAGTTGTTTTTTATATCCCCCACATCTAGATGAACAGTCATTAAAATTCAGGGCAGGCACTAAAGCCAGTGGAGATAAGTAATAAAAGTTCAAAAATACAGAAAAAGAATTAGCGGAGGTCTGAAGTGCAGCTTGTAAAGCTTCAGATTCCATATTTGGCTGTTCCACTCTGCTTCCCCTTACTGCACCTCTGACATTGTTACAATAAGGTGCATTTGTTAGTTAAAAGTTTTTTTTTTTCACTGTCCTTAGTATAATTATTTTGTTTTCACTCTCTCACACTCCTTTAAATAAAAGTGCCAATAGTGGCAATGGAGCAATAGCGGAGACCGGCAAAGAGAAAAGGGAGTGGTCTAAAATAAAATAATAATAAAAAAAAAAACTCCCGTCTATAGTTTTTTGCCCCAGTATGTGCACCCAAGTACATTAAAGAGCTGTCAGGCTGCATGGGAGAGCAAGGGGCTCAGGAACAACTGAGCAAGTTGGGGCACTGTTTAGCCAGGTTGCCTCATGGGTTCAGGAGGGGTCACTAGAGGTTGAAGGTTGGGGTTCGGGAACAAGCTGGGCCAGTATAGTGATGGGTGAATAGCTTTTATTCTACTAAACATTCTACTTTGGTTGTATCTTTACTTCTGAGTGTGCTGACTCTCTAATTGCAATAGCTTTTGGACTATGGTTATATGCCATACCTAAATGTTCTCTGAATAAATTATTAACCTCTTTTCCTCCGCAGGTTTCAGTGGTGCTTATGTTCTTCATGAATGTCTCTTCCTTTTTATCAACACCATCGAGTAGACAGATACCCTGTCCACACCAGAGCTATATATTCCATTTATTTATTTATTTTTTATGTGCCTCTTTGGCCCTCTTTATTTAAAATGTCAGGTCATCTTCACTGTGTTGATAGCTCCCGTGCTGCACTCTTAAAATAAGAGCCGAAGAAACTGAGGCACCTGTTACTTAAGATAACTGCGATCTTCCTTTCACCTGAACAATCCCATAATGAGGCTAATTCTCTATCATGTCTTAATTTTACAAGCATCTTCTTGTTTAATTTAAATTGCTGGGTTTAAAACATACTGTAGCAGGACTTTTGACCAGCTACCTGTATACAACTACTGTAAAATGTATTAATTAATAGGGATGTTCGATTTTATTATCCTTATCCACTTGGCTGAGTGATCCTGTAGCACCTGTGTTTCATTATTTTACATGTGGGCAGTGTCAATCTGCGGTATATTAACAATATGTCATATACTTTTAATTAACTTAAACAAATGTTTTTCTTAAATGAAATAGTTTTTATTGGGACCTTTGCCTTACCATGTATTTGTGAAACAGTTGCTGCGCTAGTGGAGAGCCCTGTTATTTTCATTAGTTGCAAATTGCTCCTTCTCTTTTTTTCCTTTTTAAGGCTACACCATGGTGAGGTAATCTAGTCTTGCTATTTGATCCCCTTCATGGCTCCTATGATCTTTTTAATTCTTCAGCCTAGTGGAGTTTCCGACATGTCTCCCCAGTTAGCACCTCACCGTAACGATCTTTACTGTGGGTGCTTCAATTCTGTTTTTGTGCTCTCCGCGTACATTACTTAGATTACACCATGGCCCCGAGGGCAAATTTAACTCACAGGTGCAAGGGATTGGAACTGTGTATATTCCCAACCTGAGGAGCACATCTAACCTCTTATATTTTTTTCAGAGCAGCCTGCTATATTTTTTACTTTGATGTTCCCTTGACTAGTTTAAATAACCAGCGCTGAAACAGTTAAAATGTGATTCATTTATTTTTATGTGTCCTAGTAAATTGCTCACATTTCAGCTAGCAGTCAGTCATTGCTATGAAAACTTTGATAATATAATAATTTGGCTCATACTTGCCTGTAGGTGTAAAGATGTAATTTGTTTAAACACCCCCTTCCCCAAAGTGAAACTGGAATGCTCAGTATGGCTGTCAGTGAGATTACTATATGTTGTTGTACTGCAGTTGTATCTGAAACTAGTGATTTTGCTTATGAGGCAAAGGACAAACTGTCAGTTACTGTTGTCATCAGTCAGAAAAAAAATCACAAGCAAACAAATGCAACTTGAGCCAGCTGAATGCTTCCATTAAAAGGTACAGGATTGTGCTGCCAACAGAGCAAATTGCATCATCTCTACACTATTGGAGGCAGAAAGGCCAAAGAGAAGATGAGGCATAATAATTTGGGTCAAAACAATGACAGGAGATGATATAATGTACTGTATTTCAAGCCTGATTATAATAATACAAGACAATTGCCGTGTGGGCATAAAGAATTAATAATACAGAATAAAAACCCTTTATTTTAGGTTACAGACATTTGTCATTGATCTCTTCAAATTAAAGAGTGCCAGTTCTTCAGTGACAAAATCTGCATCTATGCAAAAATCCACACTACCAGACCATCCCTCCCCGTGTTAGGTGGTTGTCACAAGAAGGGGTTGTTCATACAGACAGGGATTCAAAACAAAACGGCAAAACCAGAGTAAGAAATACATGCAAATGTGTTGTGCACCAGTGCAAGTCACAGTGCAATAATATCACATTTGGATCAATGTTGACAGAGCTGCCAACCACTTGCGATTCTACTATCACGCAGGTCTTTGTTAAGGGACTGGCTGATTTTTTCATTTGTGCACAATAACTTTACATTTATTTCTTCCTCTGTTTATTTATTTTTTTTGTATTTGATTTTGAATCCCTTGGTGCCATGTGATCCTTAGATTGTGAGTGTGTAGGGGAAGGCAATCCTTATTTTTGACCACCACTTTGCACCTAGGATCATGGTCTCGAAGCTTAGATTTTTGGCTCATTATCCTGCTATATGAATGCAAGTCAACCTCTTCCTACCATTGTCAGTTAATATAAGGCTCACTCACACTGTGCCTTGCACAGGGGCTCCTTTCTAATCATTCAGAAATTTTCTTCCAAAGCACCAGAGCTGTGTTCACACTGCAGTGGCCTTGCTGCTGCTGCCCATTTAACATTGCAATGATTTCATTGTTGTTCTGGTCAGCATTGGGTGGATGGGGAATTGTGGTAGTGCAGGTGGTTTAATTGTTCAGATAGCACAGGAAACCAGTGACAATGCTCAGCATACCCAGGAAAAGAGGGATCATGGTGGCAACACCACACAGTGCAAAAGTGCAAAAACATTAGAGTTCACATGTGGGCTGGGGCACCGTTCTGGCCACTGTGAGCCACTGACAACAGTTGTCGGTCATGTGAATGATCCTATAGTCTCAGTACCACAACATATATGAAAGTGGAGATCATGACCTCATAGCTTGGATTTTTGCTCATTACCCTGCTGTATGACTGTAAACCACCCTTTTCCTACCATTGTCTGTATATATAGTTTCAGTAGTGCAACATAAAGTAACAATATATGAGAGTCAAAGGTATGTTGGTACCATGGCAATATTCTCCTTTGGGATAACACAGTATGTTATAGGTTGCTGCAGGAAGGTGAAAGACAGGACAACATTACCATGTATTTTGAACAGGAACGGGACAGACCTGGTAACAATGCAATGCATTTTGAAATATAATATGTGATTATATAAAATATATGAAAAATTATGAGAGCACTCTCATTGTGCCATGAGAGATTAAGACTGTAGCACAACAATGATAAAAAGTATTATTCATCACGCTTTATCCACTGCATTGTTGCCAAATCTGTCTGTCCCGTTCCTGTTCTAAATGCATGATAAAGTTGCATGATCTTTGCCATTCATACAGCTACCTTCCTTACAGCAAGTTGCTTCTTGTGCTTTCCTTTCATTTTCAATGTCTGTGTGTGCCTTTGTATTGAATTGTACTGAATCAAAAGTTGAATAACTCTGCTAGGACCTCATCCATTATGAATTCTATGCACTGCTCTTCCAAACTGCCTTTTTGGTAAAGTACCTCTGGGGGTACTAAAAGTCTGATTTCCAGTAGTTGCCGGGACCCCTTTGACAGGCTCACAAAAGAGCTGTTACAAACAGTTCTCTGCAGAAAGGGTAACGTGAAACCAGCATGAGTTCAGTGGCACTGATTAATCCGGTTAGATAAAACTAAAATCTGCTGTGTTTTTAAAGTAAGCCTTTGCATTTGCATCACTCCCAAAATCTTACTTAAGCAATGAGGCAATGTTTTATTTGTTGCTGCAGGAATGGAAAAGTTAGGGCAACAGTCTCAGGCATTTTGCCAGGAGAGAGCTGGATTGTAGTAGAAAATTAGAAAACCGTATATTTTCCAACGCAGATTATTCTCCTATTTGCACTACCATCTAAAACATCCTCCTGCCTCCATATCTATTGCCTATTTTAATAGTGCTGCTACCTTAAAATGCGATTGTTACAGTGCACTTACCAGTTCACAATATTTTGTCTCACTGGTTTGCTACAGTCCTAATTTCTCGAGCCACAAAGGGATTCAAATGAGAGTGTTGTCATGTTAAAAACCGGCATTATATATTATATTTCAAAACGTACTGCATTGGTACCAGGTATGTCCCGATCCTATACAAAACAATTGATAATGTTGCCATGTCTTTCCAGTCCCTGCAGCAACCTATAAACCATTGTCTTCTCCCAAATGAGAGTACTGGCATGGTATGAATCGTCATTCCACTGTCATGTATTGTTACTTAACATTGTGGTACTGAGACTATATATGTAGACAATGGTAGGAAAATGATGGGTTATATTCATGCAGCTGAATAAGGAGCAAAGATCCACACTACCAGGCCATAACCTCAGTGCAAGGTGGTTGTCCAAAGAAGGGGGCTGTTTACACAGAGAGGGATTCAAAACAAAATGCTAAAACCAGAGTAAGAGATAAATGCAAATGTATTGTAAAGCTCCTACTACCTGAATTTAGCTGCTTTGCTCTGCTTCCCCCTTACTGCACCTCTGACACTGTTAAGGTGCATTTGTTAGTTGTTGTTTTTTTTTTTTGCACTCTAGTGTAATTGTTTGTTTTTTTCCCCTCTCTTACACTCCTTTGAATAAAATTGCCAAGAGTGGCAATGGAGCAACAGCGGAGACTGGCAAAGAGAAAAGGGAACCTCTAACAAAAAAAAACCTCCCACCTTTACCTTTTTGCTGTGGTATGTGCTCCCATAGTACATAAAAGAACTGTCAGGTTGCATAGGAGAGCAAGGGGCTCTGGAGTGACTGAGCAAGTTGGGGCAGTGGTTGGTCAGGTTGCTTCATGGGTTTGGTAGGGGTCACTAGATGTTGAAGGTTGGGGTTTGGGACCGAGTTGGGCCAGTGTAGTGATGGGTGAATGGCTTTTATCCTACTAAACACTCAGCTTTGGTTGCGTCTTTACTTCCTCATGCTGATGAAAATGGCTGATGGCATGATTCCCAAGCATTTTAGAATCACCCAGAAGGAACTTTCAGTTAACGTGGGGAGAAGTTGCAGATTCTCCAGTACACAGAATGTTAGGTTGTATGTGGCTAGGTAAGATTCTATCAAATACATATGTAACCCCCTACAAATTGAGGTTTACTATGTCTTCCTGAGCTCCCTAATGCCCATTGTCAGGCTGGTGTCCTGTTTTCAGTAGTCCTATTTGTCTGCATGAGAGTGCCCTAGTTAGCCTCCATGCCTGTCTCTTTAAGAGCTTAGCTAAGCTGTGTTTAGAAATTAGTCTGGGCTTGGTCTGAGTAATTAAGGCTTGTGACCAGCCAGACAGTCTATTATTCTGCTCCATTTTGCAGTCGCTACTTGCGCAGAGGGTGCCCTCTTAGAAACTTGTGATTGTTTATTGCTAAATTGCTGTTATAGTAAAGATAGAGAAGTTTGTCTAACCTGCTTTGATTGCAACTCAAACATTTGAATGGGAGCCACCACGTTGGGTTCTGGACTTCAGGTATTTGGACCAATCAAACCACTGGGGACCTAAAATGGACACTGTCCCCAGGGGTCTCTTGTGGGAAGGAATTCTATAGGTTTTGTAGTTTTAAGTGTTGGTGCCCAGATGGATCTGGAGGGGGAGCCCTTGTTGGGATTAACAGTTCCCTCAGCCAACAGAACCTTTTGGATCTCAGAGGCAAATGTGGAACTGCCTGAAGCAGCGAGTCATTCTAGAGTTCGAGTTTGAAGAGTGAACAGCTTGAGCTTTTGAGCAGCTGCTCCCAGAGCGAGTGCAGGGGAATCAGCAGGAAGAGGCTTTGCAGGCCTGCCTGCCTGCCACATCCGACAATGGCCTTCCTGCCTGCATACCCCATTCCCTCTCACCTGCAGTGCTTATTTCTAAGATTGCCCTTGGCTGGTATGTCATGCTACCTAACATTTGGCACATTTTGAATTACTTGAATTTCCTAAGCCTCAGTCTTTTACTTCTTTTTATTGTGTAACTATGTATTATTATGTTGACCTTTGTATGTATGTATACCCCCCATTCCTTCGACATGGAACCATTGTAAATGAGCAGTTCCTGCTCAAAGGTATTTGTAATCCTAGATTTCAATAAAATAAAAAAAAAATTAAAAATTCTCCTGCCATTGAACTGCCAGTTGCATAAGTTGGACCATTCCAATTGCCGGCTTTGATCTGCAGCAGAAGAAAGAAGACATTTTTTATTGCGATTATTATGCAGACTGAAGACTTGCTCCAGAAGTGATCGGTCTATCTGCTGATAGAATCTGCCTTGGATTGAAAGGTTTGCGCACTGAAGCTGTAATTTGCAACCGGACTGTATCTGAACTGTGGCATAGAGAAATAATTGATTTAAATGTGCTGAATGTGTTTCGTGGGTCACAATTTGGTTCTCCATTGCAGAATCTGTTACGCTAGCTGGTTGCTTCACCAGCAGAGAATCACTAACTTTTGCAAAACTGTTCATCCTGCCTGTGTCCTACCATCTCGGCCTTGGCAGTTACTCCCACTTAAGAGACCATCTCGGCAAAAGACCAGCGTGGAGATTCAGCCCCAGCCCAACACCATTGAGCAGGTAATGACCACACGGAGGTGAGTCGTGTTGGGCCTGCTTCCCCTGGCCTGCCTGATCAACACCATGAGGTCTTCATCTCGCCTGTCCTGCATCTAGATTATGGCAGTGTGAGTACAAACCAGGGTAGCACCCTGCAACAAAAGCAGCAATCATTGTGTTACCATCTAATTGTTTGGTTCTGGGTTATTGCAATGGACTGAGCCTTCTGACTTGGATTACAAATAATTGGGTTGTGTGCAAGTTTAACTGTCGTTCTTTTCTCAAGGGCCCCAACAACAGCGCAACTCTGACTACCCTGAGCAATGCATTAGGCTAGCCTGAATGACATACTGGGTACCCAGCATTGTGGAACTGTTTAAAAGGGACTTACAGTGCATGCTGAACCAACCTGAATTAAATCAGAGTGCTAATCATTTTGCTAGATCCATCTCCCTCACTTGTTCACTGCCCTTAAATAAATCTGATTGTCTTTTTTCACAGTTAACCTGGCTAGTGTGCATATTATTAGCTGGGTTACAGTGGTAAGATTGTATTGTTGCATTGCTGATCTTATTTTCCAGGGGATCTCCAGGGCAGTTGCAACAGATCCTGCTCTGATGGTAAGTGAAAGGGGTGTGAGCATATTATTGCTACTATCTATTGAATGTGAATGTACCATTGTGTTACTGTTTAGGCCACTAGAAGGATTGGTGGGTGGTCATGGCATCCCGGAGAGCTATACCAGAGCAGTTAAGCTACCCCAATACCATTTCTCTGGGTGAAGGCACCTATTCACAGAACTCAGGCCACTCAACCTGTGTTTTGCCATACAGGCAGGGGTAGTAGCCTTTAGAATAGCACCACCTAGGGGTTACACATACATGCCAAGTGATAATGTAATTTAATTCCTACTAAACAGTGATGAAGATGTAGCTAACACGTTGGTGAAATTTATGCTGTGAGAGCTGAATGTTGTTGGTGCCCCCCATTCCCATACATCATGCTGAGTGAGAGAAACAGAGAGACAGAGACAGTGACAGCAAGATTGAAACATGTGAAGGTGCAGTCTCCTGTCTGTCTTTCTGCCTCTTGAGTGTCTCAAATTCCTCCCATGAAGCCCTATGGGCTTTGGCCAGAGTTTTTTGGGGGGGCACCAGACCACCTTTCCTCAAGGGCTCTTCCTCTGCATCCCCAGACCCCCCCCACTTTGCCTCCCCAGGACTTACCTTGGGTCGAGATCCTCCCAGGCTTGCCCTCCAGGTTGGGGGAAACTGAGCAGGCATGACCCCCACAGATGACTTAACCAGGTGTTACCCCTGTTTTTCTGGGATGCCTCCCCGGCTGGTGGGGCTGTGGAGTTGAGCCACATGATGGAACACTAGACTCAGTCCACAGCCAAGAGCTGTGGGCAGGATGGGGTGGGTCAGAGGAGTGTGGCATCATTTCAGGGGGCTGGCATGTTTTAAATGCTGTAATCCCTGGATGGGAGGCATGGTGAGCAATGGCATAACAGAATTGAAGCATCAATATCCAGCATGCCTTTCTACTAGCATGCCTTCCAGCACTGTTGGATCTAGCAGATACTCCCCCTTGCTCTGCCAGAGGTTGATCATGCACCAAACACACTCCCAACCTGCCCCTGAAGAAGGAGAATAGTCACTGGATGTTAAATCCTCCTCCCCTGGCTAGCCCTATAACTCCTTGGGTCCATTCCCAAACCCAGAGCATCGCAAACACAAGCCCTGTCACTGCACTGGTGGGCTGGCTAAAGTGTCTGTCCCTACTGTAAAACTAGATAAACCAGCCAGTCATAGTGGATGTGAGTCCTACATGGATAACAAGATTATTAATGAAGAATTTGGGACAGCAGTTACTGTAAACAACATTTTGGGACCAATGGCAAACTCTTTAACTGAAATCCCAGAATGAGTCAATCAAGGAGTCTCATGAGCAAGTACTGTACCACTGCTCTATGTATCATTAAGTCAAACCCTGTAAATGCTACAACAGTGGAAACAACATACAGTATGGGGAACCCCAGGTGACTGAAATCAAGTAAGATCTGCTTGCCATGTGCCACGAAACTCATAATGACATGACACCAAGGCTAGTTTATCCACTGCAGTTGTTAACAAAAATACAAAAACGGAGGCTCTTACATTAAGAGCCACTGAATTAGAGGAGTGTCTGAGCTCAGTAGAAGACTCTGTATACCCTCTGATTGAAACAGTTTCCAAGCAAACTTTTCAGCTCAGATCTTTGCTGGAGATGCTCCAGGACCAAGAAGATAGATCACAAAGGGGGAATTAAAAACTGCTTTTGAGTGCCAGAAGGTTTGGATGGCGATAGAGACCAATGTAAATTCTTTAGGAAATAAATAAGCATATCTATCAATGCATATACCCAGAGGTGACCATTCAGCTGGACTGAGCACACTGAGGACCCCCAAACAAGAATCTTCCAAGACAGGCCTTGAGTACAGCATATCCCTGTACAATGTTTATTAAATCCCGCAAATTTCAAAAGAATGAAGGGGGACCAAGATGATAGAAAGCAAAGACTGATTGCGCTCCCCAAAAATATATCCAAAGAAGTTGCCAACATGAAAGTAAATTTAAAGCATTTATTGCAAAGTCAGTGTTGTGCCTGATGCAGCCACACTACCACTCACCCCAAGATGGCAGCCAGGTAGGAGCCATGTACTGCTGTTGCTCTGTAGCCTGAGAAAATGTCTTGCTTGCTATACTGATATAAGGAAGGTCTCACAGCCCACAAAACAAATAAAATGTAAGGATACATCCTCAACATCTTCCTCATCAAAACAGAGACACCACAGAGTACAAGGGGCCACCTGATGTGTATTTAGCCACAGAAAGGACAGACCCAGGAAGCACCAGTATGGCCAGAAATTCTAAGTCAGTGAGTTGTCCAGCGGTACATCCTGTGAGCCATGGAAGTACCCCCAGAGACCACCCCAAAGACCATAACTCTACCATTTTTTGGACACAAAAGATCACTGGAAATGAGAAATGAATGGAACTGGAGTAAATCTGACCCAAAGCAAGTCACAACTGCTGTACTGAAATCTGATTCCACAAAGGGTGCCGTACCAAAAGTAATGAGTTTGCCTTCAGCAATGACTACAATAAATTCCTCTTCAAAATTTAGTACTGAACAGTTTTCCAAATGCATGTCAACTGCTTATAATGAAACAAACAAAAGGAAGGCTCGCACTCTCCGGAGCATAAGCAAAGTGCAGTGCAGGCATGGCTATTTCCAAGCAGTCAAATGGACAATCAGGAAAACAGAACTACACTTCAAGCCAGCAATGGATGCAAAATAGCACTGTTATTCAGCAAACTGCCAATATAACAAACAGGAGGGCAACTCCAATCCAGGCACCTTGGCGCTTTAATCACTTTGATCTTCATCAGGAATTTTAATGATTTAATTGGGGTAATGGGCAGACATTTTTAAATATTTGCAAGAATGTAAACAAAGATGGACTTTTTCATTAAAAGAACTGAGTTGTTAGAACAAGAACTAAAACAAACTACAAATGAAAATGCACAGAAATTTGAGAGTATCAAAGAACATCAAGCATTAACTCAAAAGGGAGTGGAGGAGTTGAAACTTAAAGCCCTTACAACTAAAGTTCTATCCCAATCTAACACACACAGGACAATTGCTTTAAATCAGAGAATTGTAGTGCTAAAAAACTTAAGCAGTGGTATCCCTCGCTCAACAGTCTGCCTTTCAGCATCCATGTCTTCAGTCTGAGGGCTTTTATACTGTGGTGCCTGATTGGTCCCTGGTTGAAGAGATCTGGGTGATGGGGAAGACTCCATGAGCTGTTGAGCAACATTGCTTGGAGCAGGGAGTACCATGACCCTTCAGGGCTAATCGTGAGCTATCATCAGTATTGTGACCTTCAGCAACCACATTTTTTGAAGTACCTTTGCAATCATTGGAATTGGCAGAAAAATGTAGGCCTTGTCGAAATTCCACTGTGCCACCATTGTGTTGACTTCCTCTGTCTGATTGTCTGGGAAGTGAAAGTGAAAGCAAGATAGCTGTGTGTTGTGGCAGGATGCCATCATGTCCACTTGAAACAGTCCTCATCTGTTGTTGAGGAACTTGAGCTCCTGGGGGTGTAGGTGCCATTCTGCCTGGTCCATGGTCATTCAACTGAGCCAGTCTACCTGCGAGTTCAGCTTGCCTGCCAGGTACATGACTGAAACTGTCAACAGGTTCTGTTCTGCCCATCTGAATATTTTTAGTGCTTCTCTTAACATTGCTCAACTTTGAGTCCCCTCTTTGCTTGTTCATGTATGCCATGGTTGAAGTTCAAAAGTTTATTCATTTGGTTAAAGACCTTTACAAGAATTTTAACATACATTTACATATACAAATACAAATACAGTTTAAATCTACTTAAAATACAGCATATAACTACAGAATAAATAAAACCTGCCCCCTAAAGTGCAGAGACTAAGTTTGTTACATTCATTTCATTTCTTACATTTTTATTCAAATCCCAAATGTACTTTTGCAATCGCTTTAAAATATTCAGCCAACTTTTTTATAATGTATACATCCTCAATTGTGAGCATAATATTTAAAAGCATATCCTTATCTTCCAAGGCTATTTCAAACCATAATGGATATAACCAATGGGACCTTTGTTTAGAGTATCGGCTACATGAAAATACAACATGAGCTATATTTTCTGGTTCTTTTTTTATCACAGTCACATAATTTTGCATTAGGATCTGCTGCTTTGGCATATCTTGCTTTCAAAATATTATTTGTAAATTGTTCCATCCTAAATTTTGTAAAATGTTTCCTTAGGGAATCATCTATAAGTACATCTAAATAGTATCTATAACAGTGGACATTATCATTTATAGAAAGCCATGGTGTGATTTTTAATTTAGTTAATGCCTTTAAATCTTTTAATTTATTGTAATTTACTATTTTTCTATTGTGGTAAGCTCTATATTTTAGACTAATCTCTATGTTCTGCTCAGTATATCCTTTTAAATATTTAAAATCATATTTGGCTAAAACCACATTCACATTATTGCATCAGTCTGAAGTCCGACATCATTCTGCCTGGTCCATGGTCATTCAACTGAGCCAGTCTACCTGCAAGTTCAGTTTGCCAGCCAGGTAGGTGACTGAAACTGTCAACAGGTTCTGTTCTGCCCATCTGAATGTTTTTAGTGCTTCTCTTAGCATTGCTCAACTTTGAGTCCCCTCTTTGCATCAAGTATCATACCCTTTTTTTCTATTAAACATTTGTAGGGCAATCAATCAGGATTCATTCTGGTAACTTTTAGCCAGTAATTTAACAATCTAATTTCTGATAGAGCCATCAGGCTTCGAAGATCCTAATTCAGCTCTTAGTAGAATGGCAGGAATTGATCTACCCAGTACTAATGCAGTACAATATAATTTATTAAAGGGTACTTCTAATGGATTCATTTTGCCAAAGCCCCATATTTCTACTTGGTACAATGCCTGTGAGTAATATGTTGCCTCAGATGCTTTGATTAAAGAAGTGATGGTATTACCACCTTACTGATAATTAAAACTATTTAAGGCTCCAGCAGTCTGTTTTAACTTGATTAATTGCATTTTAAGATGGTTATTCCATTTACCATTATTAGAGTTAACACTAAGTAAACATAGAATTTTACTGATTTAAAATTTTTAGTTCCTACTTTCCATGTTTTATTTAATTTATTTGATCCAAATGTTATTACCTGGCCTACTCTCATTTATTTCATGATTATAGGCATTTGCAGAATAATTCAAAATGTTTAACTTCTTTTGTAATCCAGATCAAGTTAATGAAAAAAAGGCAATTCATCGGCATAAACCAATGCCGGACAAGTTTGAGTACCTATTAGGGGAGAGTCAGATTTAGTAAGAGATAACTGGATTAGAAGATGATAAATATATATTGAAAACAATACTGGGGCAATTATGCACCCCTGCCTAACTCCTTTGTTTGTGTATATTTTGTTAGATAGTTGCCCTGAAGTTCCCAATCTGATTTGTGCCCAAGTGTTACTATATAACTCCTTTATAATACTTATGAGTGATGGTCTGATTCCCTTTTGGAGCATTAATAACCATAATTTAGATTGCAATATATTATCAAATTGGCACTAAAATTAATAAAGGACATATATAACTTCTTCCCCCTTAGTGTAACATATTTTTCTACTAAGTGCATCAAAATATAACAATTATCTGTAGTACTGTATTCTGGCTGGAATCCCGCTTGATATTCAGAAAGGTTACCACTTCTAGCCAATTCTTTCATAAGTCTATCCAAAATGATCTTGGAAAAGACTTTCCTACTTATATCCAATAATAATATTGGTGTATATATTTGAGAGCTGTTTTTATCTCCCTTTTTAAATATAAATACAATGATAGCACCTTTCCATGCCTCAGGAATCTCTTTCTGTTTAATACAGATATTAAAATAGGGAACAAATATGTTTGTCCATAAGTAGTGGTGGGCGAAGTGGCCTCAATTCACTCTACGAAGTCAAGATGAATTTCTGAAGTGCTCTGCAACGTGCAGCGGAGTACTTTGTGTTATTGTGGGCAACGTGAAGTCCAATGATAGCAATGACTTCACATTACTCTACCTTCTGCAAGCCACTACTCCACAAATTTTAAGGCGAAGTACCTTGAAAACAATGTACTTCACCTCACTTTGCCTTGTTTTAAGCTCCAAAGGTGAATTTTGCAGTGATTCATGGGATTTCAGGTCACATGGGCTCAAGATTGTTCTGCACAGCCTCAGTTTGGGGTAGTATGTGTGTAGGAAGCAGTAGGAGACAGTCTGCTGTAAGAGCTCTCTGCAATTCAAACTTTCTAAAATCTGTTAAAAAAGCCTTTTTGAGTAATTTATTTTGCTCAAACTTTAGTTCATCGATTGTACGAAACCCTTCTGTGCTCATATCATCGAGTGGTGTGTGTGGATTTTGAATATTAATGTACAACATTCAGTCTGTGTACTGACAGACACTGGAAGTATGCTTTGAGGGAAGGGCTTATCTGTGGTGTAGGTAGATTAACTTGGAGAAAAAGATAGTTCTTTCTGTTTTGGTGACATTTTTCTTGTATAACTGTGTTAATGTACACACAGTGATATTTTCAAAAACTCTTGACATATTTTTGCTGATTGTTGTGGTGCAGCAGTCCATAATTTTCGTTTGTTTAAAATACTTGGTTATATTACTGAAGTTTTCAATTTGCTATGCATTACTGTGTGTGTGTGTGTGTGTGTGTGTGTATGTGTGATGCATGTTATCAAATCAGACACCTTTTATTGTGCCACATAGTAAATGCAGCAATGTGAACCTGCTATCCACTGCAGCTGCATGATTTTTGTACTTCTTTGTGGTATCTTTATTGGTACAAGTACTAGAGTGACTATTACTGCAGTACACTGCACCCCCGCAGCCCGCCCCAACCAGCAAAGGTATTCTTTTCCTGATCTGAATTTCTGACAGTGAGCACTGGTTAGGTGTTGTGCCTTTATGTCTGCATCTCTTCAGTGCGCAGCGCAATCTTAATTTGTCTGTGTATTTGCATCTCTTTAGGGCCCAATCTCCATTTGTAACTTAAGTCACAGTTGTTTCTTTGACTTCCCTTCAGAATACTATACTGGTGTGGTGCATATCTCTGCATAAACATTGTACTCATTAATATATTTTTTTAAGTCAGGGCCATCATCACGAGTCACTCATGACAGAAATCACGTTCTTCATCATCATGGTCACAAATGCAGTCAGAATTCACAATCACATCACGAATCACAAAATTAATTTTTTTACTAGTTAATTGGATGTATTGTAATCCTGTTTTGTGGTATCTCTCCAGGCTTCACCACCCCACCACTGTACTCATTAATAAGAGTTTTTAAATTGGACAGATTTGTGCTACAGCTCATTGGGAAAGTACAGCCTTAGGCATTCGTGTTCCCATATAATTTCATATTAGTTATCTCACACCGAATCATGTTCTTCATCATCATGGTCACAAATGCAGTCACAAATCGTGATTCACAATCATGTCCCGAATCACAAAATTAATTTTTTTACTAGTTACTTGCATGTATTGTAATCCTGTTTTGTAGTATCTTTCCATGCTTACCCCCAATCACCACCACTGTACTCATTAATAAGAGTTTTTAACTTGGGGAGTTTTATGATACAGGCTCAGCTCATCGGGGAAGTACAGCCATAGGCATTCACGTTCCTTCCTGTACAGCATGTGAGTAACAGTACGCAAGTAGTGGTGGGTGAAGTGGCTCCAATTCACCCCGCGAAGTGATTTGCGGAGTAACACGGAATCTGCGGAGTACTCCGCAATGTGAAGCAGAGTGCTTTGTGTCATAATAGGAATGCAAAGTCCACTGAAACCAATGACTTTGCATTATTCTGCCTTCCCCAAACCACTTTTCCACCAATTTTAAGGCGAAGTACATTGAAATCAATGTACTTTGCCTCACTTCGTCTTGTAGTTGAGCTCCGAATGAAATTCTGCAGTGATTAATGGGATTGCAGGTCACATGGGCTCTAGACTGTTCTGCACAGCCTGAGTTCTGGCCTAGGTAGTATGTGTGTAGTGGTAGCTAGAGACAGTTTGCTCTCAGAACTCTGTGATTCAAATCCTCTAAAAGCTGTTAAAACCCCCTTTCTGAGTCCTTTTATTTGCTCAAAATTTAGTACATCCATTGTAGGAAACCCTTCTGTGCTCATATCATCAAGTGTTTATTGTTTGTGTGTGGATTTTGAATGTTAATTTAGAACAGTCAGTCGATGTACTATGAAGTTTGCTTTGGGAGAGGGGCGTATTTGTGGTGTAGGCAGATTAACTGGGAGAAACAGGCAGTCTTTCTGTTTTGGTTGTTTTGTTCTTGTATAACTGTGTTAATGTACACGCAGCAATATTTTCAGTAATTCGTGACATTTTTTTGCTGATTGTTGTGGTGCAGCAGTGTATAATTTGTTTGCTTAAAACATTTGGTTATATCACTAAAGGTTTTCAATTTGCTATGCATTACTTGTAGTGTGTGTGTGTGTGTGTGTGTGTGTGTGTGTGTGTGTGTGTGTGTGTGTGTGTGTGTGTGTGTGATGCCATTAAATCAGACACCTTTTATTGTGCCACAGAGTAATTGCAGGAGTGTGAACCTGCTATCCACTGCACCGGCATATATTTTTTGTACTGCTTTGTGGTATCTTTACTGGTAGTGGATTGTTACTGCTGTACACTAATCCCCCAACCGGCCAAAGGTATTCCTTTCCAGATTTGGATTTGTGACTTGTTGTGAGCACTGGTTAGGTGTTGTGCCTTTTTGTATGCATCTCTTGAGTGCAAAGTGCAATCTTAATCTGTCTGTGCATTTGC
Organism: Neoceratodus forsteri; assembly: GCA_016271365.2. NCBI lineage: Eukaryota > Metazoa > Chordata > Ceratodontiformes > Ceratodontidae > Neoceratodus > Neoceratodus forsteri. The sequence goes on from CM028129.1 coordinate 472,213,438, forward strand.
AGTGCACCATTAATTCTGGGAGACTGCATTTCTTGTTACGCTCTCATTTCACTTCATCAGCGCTGGGAAATTTTCTGGACACAAGACAGTAGCATTTTGAGGATGCACATTAATTTTGGTAACTGTGTGTGACCACTGCACACATGACTGAGTGTGCCATTAATTCTGGGAGACTTTGCATTTCTTGTTGTGCTCTCATTTCACTTTGTCAGCACTGTGGAGTTTTCTGGACACAAGACAGCAACACTTTGGGGAAGCATATTAATTCTGTTGACTGTGTGTGTGTGTGGGGCTGCCAATATTGTTGTCACCTCGCCTTAATTCGCATTAAGGTGGAATGACAATGCAAAGTAATAATCACAAGGTGAAGTGAGCCTTTCATATGGGTCACTCCACATTGAAGAGTGACAACACGTAATGCCCACTTCGCGGGCACTTTGCCAGCAGAATTTAAATTCACTGCATCTCTTCCCATAAGGAGGGGGATACTAAATATATATCCGATGGAATTTTGACTGGTCCAGATGCTTTTTTCATTTTTAAAGTAATAATAGACAAGCATTTGTCAATGCCGAATGTTGATTGCGTTGGTCCGTTGAGCTCGCTCACTGTCCCTCTGTCACTCACTCAGTCTGTTTCTCCCAGTGCTGCAGGCTGCTCTTTTGTACTGGGCTCCTGTGTGCATTGGTACCTTTTGCTGCCCACTAAGAAATCTGCAGCTGTCCTGACAGAGCTCTGTTAAGGTGGCTCACCCCCACTCTCTGACTCGCTCATTCTGTTTCTCCTGGCGCTGCAGGCTGCCCTTTTGTACTGGGCTCCTGCCTCTGTTGGTGGGTTTTTCTGCCCTCAAATAAATCAGCAGCAGTCCTGACACAGGTCTGTTGAGCCTGCTCACTCCCCCTCCTCTCACTCACTTGTTCCGTTTCTGCCAGCACTGCAGGCTGGCCTTTTGTACTGGGTCCCTGCCTACGTTACCACCTTTTTCTGCCAATAAAGAAATCTGCAGCAGTCACAATAGAGCTCCATTGAGCTCGCTCAGTCCCCCTCTCTCACTTGCTCATTGTATTTCTCCCAGTGTTGCAGGCTGCCCTTTTGTTCTGGCCTCCTGCCTGCATTGCCACCTTTTTCTGCCCGCAAAGAAATCCGCAGCTGTCCCAACAGAGCTCTGTTGAGGTCGCTCACTCCCCCTGTCTCACTCACGCATTCTGTTTCTCCTGGAGCTGCAGGCTGCCCTTTTGTACTGGGCTCCTGCTTCTGTTGGCGTCTTTTTCTGCCCACAAAGAAATCTGCAGCAGTCCCGACAGAGCTCCATTGAGCTCGCTCACTCCCCCTCTCTTACACGCTCATTCCATTTCTGCCAGTGCTGCAAGCTTTCCTTTTGTACTGGGCTCCTGCCTGCATGGCTGCCTATTTCTGCCCACAAAGAAATCTGTAGCAGTCATAATAAAACTCAGTTGAGCTCGCTCAGTCCCACTCTGTCACTTGCTCATTCTGTTTCTCTTGGTGCTGCAGGCTGCCCTTTTGTATGGGGCTCCGGGCTGCATTGACACCTTTGTCTGCCCACAAAGAAATCTGCAGCTGTCCTGACAGAGCTCCGTTGAGGTTGCTCAGTTCCCCTGTCTCACTCGCTCATACTGTTTCTCCCACCGCTGCAGGCTGGTCTTTTGTACTGGGCTCCTGCCTGCATTAATGCCTTTTTCTGCCCACAAAGAATTCTGCAGCAGTCCAGACAGAGCTCAGTTGAGCTCAGTCACTTCCCCCCCTCTCACTCACTTGATCTTAATCTGTCCCAAACACCGATTTCCCACAGTGACCATACTTTTCTATGGCAGGAGTGCAAAAACATATTTTTGCAAGGATGTGAAAAATGACAGCTGTATTGTTCATAAGGAGGTATGAAAAAATGCCACTGTTGAAAATGTGGAGTGAAAATATTACAAATTTGCAAAGTTACAAGGGTGCGTGGAAACAGTTCAATGCACGCTTGTAACATAGTCATGTTATGGAGTTTTGTCACCAAATTTTCAACATAGGGATTTTAGGACCTCTGCTCATGAACAGTGCCACTGTCATTTTCTTAATCTGTCCCGAACACTGATTTCCCACAGCGACCACGTTATTCTGCACTAGAACTGCGAAAACACATTTCGATCAGGATGTGAAAATGACAGCTGTACTGCTCATAAGGAGGTGTGAAAAAATGCCACTGTTGAAAATCTGGCTTGGCAATATTACAAATCTGCGAAGTTACAAGGGTGTGTGTCAAGTGCACAACACACACTCATAACACAGTCATTTGATAGGCTACCATCACCAAATTTTCAACATAGGCATTTTAGGACCTCTACTCATGAACAGTATCACTGTCATTTTCTTAATCTGTCCCAAACAGAGATTTCCCACAGCGACCACACTATTCTGTGTCGGAAGTGTGAAAACACATTTTGGCCAGGATGGAAAAAATGAAAGCTATGCTGTTCAAAAGTGGGTGTGGAAAAATGACAATGTTGAAAATCTGGAGTGAAAATATTATAAATTCATGAAGTTACGAGCGTGCATGCACACTGCGCAACGCATGCTCGTAACACAGTCATCTTATGAAGTATCATCACCAAATTTTCAACATATGTATTTTATGACCTCTACTCATGAACAGTGTCACTGTCATTTTCTTAATCTGTCCCGTACACTGATTTCCCACAGCAACTGTGCTATTCTACCCCGGAAGTGCAAAAACACATTTCGGCCAGGATGTGAACAATGACAGCTGCACTGTTCACAAGAAGGCGTGAAAAAATGTGAATGTTGAAAATCTGGCATACGAATATTGTAAATTTGTGAAGTTACAAGCATGCATAGCAACTACACAACGCACGCTCGTAAAACAGTCATTTTTTGGATTTTTTCCACCAAATTTGCAACATAGGCTTTTGAGAGCCCACCTCATGAACACTGGCACTGTCGTTTCATTAATCAACCCCAAAAGGTGATTCCACGTGGTGACCGCAAAATCACCTTTCGGGGCTGATTAATGCCATGACATTTCCAGAATTCATGAGGAGGGGTCCCAAAAATCCCATGTTGGAAATTTGGTGCCGCAATTCCAAAAAATGACTGAGATATGCATCAAAGTTGGAAACCCGCTATTTATTCCATTATACAGCTTACCAGCATTTCCTCAGTTCGCGGTCGGCTTTGTAGAGTGCAGACGTGTTCCTGGTCCACCAAAGATCATTGTGTCAAGCTCTGGAGGTAAGTATGGGGTGAGGGGGGTGTGGGGAGGTTGGGTGCACAGTGGGTGGGTGCGGGTTGAGGGAGGACGGCAGGGAGACTGCCAATGGACCATTTCCTTTTTTCACAGGTAATAAAAAAAAAGACATCACTGGACCATTTCTTGTTTTCAGGGGCATGTGGCATGCTGGGGGTGGGCTCCCAGCATGCCATCGGACTCATTCTTGGGGGACCTGCTGTAGCCGATGGGGGATTGGGCACCCCCATCGGCACACAACAAAAGGTAGGGGGCCACATCATGCCGACGGGGATTGGGCACCTGTCAGCACTAAGGGGCAAGAGCCGAGGGGGATAGGGTGTCCCCTCGGCACAAATGTTCTGGGTGTTTGTGGGGGGGTTATGCTGATGGGGAGTGAGCTCCCCCATCGGCAACATCAAAGGGCAGGGCCACTAAAGCCAACAGGGATTGGTTCCCCCGGCGGCAAACACAACCTGTTTTGAGGGGAAGCACATGCTTCTGAGGGGGATTGGGCACCCCCTCGGTACTGGGGTTTCCTTAATATTGTTTGTGAACATGGCAGCAAGCCGCCGCCATGTTCACAAACAATATTGCACTTGGAAAGTTCTGCCCAGCAATGATGGGTCACTCCCTCATTGCAGCGAATAACTGACGCTGCAATGACGAGGCAGCCCCTGATTGCAGCGGCTAAATTTTTACAAGTTGGTGGCACGCTGGCTGAACTAGTGTCAGCAACAGCATGCCATGGCATTGGGAGAAGTGGGCCAAGCCTTTAAAGGCTGTGGGGGCATTGGTCACAACAGCGCCACACCTCCACAACCTGCTTCTGGAGAAAGCTGCCACAATATGTTTCTTGAGTATGCACGCAATCTACATAAAAAAATAATTTTGGCATGTGTAATAGGTTCAAAATTTGATCTGCTTATCTCCAGGTCCCACTCTACCTCACTATCTGCCATATCAGGGTCATAAAATAGCTTTGTGTAATGGTTAGTCCACTGATCCTTTGTAATACTTGTATCCAATTGATAGTTACTGTTTTTGATACCTTTGGCAACCAGGTACCAAAAGGTTTGTTGATAGTTTTTAAGTATTGCATCCATCATAAGCTCCCACAGCTTTTTCTGATGTTTTTTCCATTTTAAATTAAGGAAGCTTTTGTATTTTTCTCTTGCTTTATTTAACATTTTCAGCAGATCTTTTGTCCTATATTGCTTCGTAAGTCTAACCAATTGTGTTAATTTTTTTTTTTTTGCATATAACATTCTTTATGTGCAAGATAATATATATGGGGCACAAAAACCTTGGCACAATATATCAGTTGGGGGGTGAGGATACAGCATGCACCAAGCAGGAAAGGGATCTTGGGGTTATCATCTCTGATGACCTCAAGGTAGGGAAACAGTGTGACAAGACAGCAGGTAAAGCAAATAGGATGCTGGGATGCATAGGCAGGGGCATCACCAGCAGGAAAAGGGAGGTCATGATTCCACTATACAAGACACTAGTGAGGCCCCACCTGGAGTACAGTGTACAGTTCTGGAGACCTTACCTACATAAGGACATAGACAGGGTAGAGAAGGTTCAGAGAAGGCCAACAAAGATGGTACATGGATTGTATCACAAGTCCTATGAGGACAGGTTGAAGGAATTTAACATGTACTCCCTAGAGGAGAGGAGGGAGAGAGGAGACATGATAGAGACATACAAGTATCTTACAAGGAGGAACAGGGTGCAAGAATTCACTATTTTTAAGCAAAAAAGATGTTCCAGGACTAGAGGGCATGGGATGAAGTTGGAGGGAGGATGATTCAGATGAAATGTGAGGAAGAATTTCTTCACAGAACGGGTGGTGGACAAGTGGAACACCCTGCCTGATTTAAGAATGCATGGGATAGACATAAAGGAATTCTGGAGGTCAGGGGTAAGGGGCAACAGAGAAATAAAATGTTTCTGAACAAAACTATTCCATTCAGAGTCAACAAACCTAGTGACTGAATTTACAAACTCAAATGGGCAGACTAGGTGGGCCATAGGCCCTTATCTGCCGACACTGTCTATGTATCTATGTATTTACTGAACCATGTTTCAAGGACCCTTTGATTATATCCTGTGGGTACTGATTGACAAATGAGTTCCCTAATATCATTATAGCATTCTAAGTATACTTCATATAGTATTGTACTAGCAGTTTCTCCTGATGAGAGAATGATTATTTGCTTATATGCTTTATGCAAGAGTTGCATTTAAGTTCTTTGTCTGCCATCTAATTTTAGTACAGTTTCTTATTTTGAACCCTATTAATTGTTTTACATTTATGTTTGGTTCCATTTTAATAGAAGAGGGCAGTGATCACTTTCCCCTCTATCAAGGACTTCCAAAGAAGTCCAGACAGCCATGTAGCCAGACCAAAAATAAAAATCCAAAGTAGAAACATATGCTACATTGAAATGAATCAGATTGTCCTGCTTATTCTCCTCTATGCACCCATGTATTTGGGACTAACTTAAAAACAGGTAATAGTTCAATCAATTTTTGCCTGAAGCATTTGTTTTAAGATTTAACATTGACCAAAGGTGTTTTTCTGAGTTTTGCTCATACCAGTTTTATCTTTCAGTCTGAAAAACCATCATATTTACCAATTCAATCTCCACACATTAATATCTCATTACTACATGACTGCTGCCGACTACTGTATCAGAGATAAATATCTCTAGTTCCTCCCAGGTAATTACTTTATAATACCTGGAATTCACAGTAGGAATATACACATTTATTAGACAATACATAAGGCTAGCAGTGTTAATATCAAATGTCAACAAATGTAGTGTTAGCAATTTGGTGTACAGAATGACCTTCGTCTATTGTTACCCATGTTATTAGAGCCCCAGAAAGTCTACTTGTTTTAGTTATTTTGTTTCCTGGTACATGAAAGCAGCTGAATCCATTCAGTGAAACCTCTGAATTGGCTGAATGCCATGTTTCCTGTAAACAAATAAAATGTTTCTGAACAAAACTATTCCATTCAGAGTCAACAAACCTAGTGCCCAAGCCTACTATATTCCAAGAAAGTATTTGCCATGTATCTTCTACTATCATGGTAGGCGTATTGGCTTTTCTCCTATTGTCCCCATGTCAGGCCATCTGTTCTAATAAGCCTGGGAATCTATTCTCTACTATAACATTATATATTACTCTATTAGGTTGATTCTTTGTGTTGGTAACCAAATTTGTGTTACCCCTAGGGATCTCATTTACAGGGCACAAAACATTTGCAGACTTTGTAGACTTTTCCATGTTTCTATTCTCAACTATATGCAAACCCATTCTATCCAGTAGGTTTATGTTTAGCATTATATTTTTGTAGATTTCTAAAGATTTTATAGTCAGTAAAACTTGATCACTTATACTGTAACTTCTTGATTAACTCGCAATTCCTGGACAGATTCTTTAGTAAGCTTAGGTATATGCAGGATCTGTTCAAAAAGATCCTTTAAGAGATAAAATGATTTTGTCTCCATTTCTCTTTAGGTTTTCCCTAGGCCAAATAAGCTTAAAGACATCTCTATGCTATTCCCTTTGAGAGGTGACTGCATTGGAGTTTTGACTAGTAGGGTTATTAAGAATTGAGCTATCAATGATATTTATTCCCACTTCATAAAAAAATCCTAGTCTTTTGCAAGATCAGCTCCATAGTCTCTAAATCTTGCAGTAGGACAGCTACTTGTCCCTGGATCCCCACCCAGAAATAACTGAGGCCACCACCTTCTTGCTTTGGATGCTTGCTGGCAGAGTTTATTAAAAGCATAATTGTATTTACATCATATTTATCCCAGTTCATTTGCAAAGTCAGTCTTTATCAAGTGGACGTAACAGTCCTACATCCCTGCAAGGACATAACAGTCCTGTCTTCCCTCTCGTGGTTCTTTGCCAGGTTCTGTTCATCTTCCTCCATGCTCCTCAGGGTCCGGATATTGCGATCAGGCTCCCCCTTCCAATCATCAACCAGGTACCATGCTTACCTGGACCACCTCCCCGCTAGGTGTGGACACATGGATCCACCCACTAGCTCTATATCCCTCCCTCCTCCACCATTACTTCCACACTTGGGTTCCTTTGTCCCCTTTGACCTTTGTCCATGGTACCTGCCCCCTTCCCTCTCTACCTGCCCCTCCTTTTCCTCTTGCTCCCAATCCCTTTCCACTGACCCATCTCCAGCTTGTGATGGAAGATGGGGCTCCCTCCCTTGCGGGTCAACCCCTCAGCCCATTTTTATTGATGTCCCCCACCAAGTCACCGAAAGGCCGGAGAAACAGGCCCATGCCGAACTCAGTCAGGTGGACTCCATCCGACCTGTAGACCACCTCCTGCTTGTACGAGATGTCCCTATGCCAGATGTGAACTCCTCCCATTTCTATCACAACTCTGGCCACTTTCCTGTTTAACCATATGTGTGCTACTTCCACCACCTTTGGCCCTTTCACAACCCTCCACACCCTCCTGGATGTGATCTCCGACCAGCCTATGACCACCCACAGCCACCAGATCTTCACTTTCTCCAGATCCCTCAAGATGTCCCTCAACACTGACCCCCATGGCACTGACCCCAGGTCATTCCCACCCAGGTGGATAATTAGCCCATCCTGTGCCACCCAGCACACCTGTAGCTCCTCCAGCAGAGGGAGCAGCTGCAGCCACCTCATGCCTCTCAGGCCTTTCCACCACACCTTGGTATGCTCTGCTCCCTGGTGCAGTTGTGCCCCATCCTCGTGGCAGCTGCAAACCTCTCCACCCAGTAGATGAATGAATGCCCATCAATCCACACCTCGCTCTTAGAGCCTTCAGTGGGAAGAGAAAAGGGACACCAATTAGCAATTGTCAACACCGTAAGCATTCTCCTATAACACTTTGATGACCACCTGCCCACCCAACTGACCTCTCGCCTTCCGCTATGCCACTCTGAGGCCGCATCTAATTCTGAAAACGTGAGGGCCAAATTCATCAGAGTTCTCCCCTGTGAATGCCACCGCATTCTTCAACACCGCCCGGACCTGGAAACCCATCACTGGAGTCCCATTGGCATATATAAACCAGACCCCTGACCCAAGGCCCCGTACCTCGCTATAGTCAAGCATTACCTGGACCACTCAGATTCCTTCCATCTGCTGCCTGTGTATCACCACCATGCACCCACCCTTTCCCTTGCTGGTATGTTTTAGACCTCTGTAGCCCTATGACCACCTTCCCTTCCTGTAGGACCATGTTCTCTTTTTACAGACCCGCTGCGGCAGCCTGCTTCCTGGGGGCCACCATCTCCCCTACCCTAAAAGATCCCCTCCCCATAACCGCAAATATAGACTAGAACAGACAGGCCTCATTTACCAACATACACACATGGTCTAGTGCCCTCACCACTCTCGTGAGGAGGGCCCCCATAATGGGTCTCCTCTCATCCTGCCTGGTGCCCTGCCCCCTCTGCCAGCCCGAAACCATCCTCTTGATTGCACAGCTGCCTGCAGCATCCTAACAACCCCTATCCTGGCATGTCCAGCTGATACCCACCAGCTGGACACCCATGGTGGTGGGTGCAACCCCTTCCTATCATTTCTCCACTACATACTGCATGACTTTCTCCTCCTGGACTGGGTCCCCTGTTTCCCTTCCCTGTCTGGCCTGGAACACCTGGAAGCTGGCCCATGCCCCTTCATAAGCCTTAATGGTGTTGGCTGCCCATGACCATCTGTACAGCACCCTGGCATTCACCCACCAATCTCCCACATCCAGTCCGGGACCCTGGTCCAGGTAGGCGCCAC